>CM057844.1:11330000-16330000 GCA_030068075.1 Paguma larvata
CTACTGCTGATGAGCGTCTAAGAAACTTCCTTTTGCTATTTTCTGAAAAATTTTAGATTAATAGTTGAAAATACAGTTTCAATAGTGTTAGAACCATTGTTTGGGTAGGTCTTACGAGGTCTCTGGTATTGTTTCCCATTTGATATACATCATTATTAAACCAGGCTTTATTTGATGGGTATGATTTTATCTTCTGTTGAAAGCTAGCAATTACATATAGTATTTCCAAAATACACTATGTACCTATTTTCTTTTTTCCAGGCTGCTCTTTATGGATGTGGCTGCTGGGCTGAAAATACTGGAGCTCATAATCCCTACTCCACAGCTGTGAGTACCTCAGGTATTTGCTGCTTTCATGACCATATTTCATAACTTCAACATTGTTAGGTCATTTATTGATTGAAAACTATTTTTATGTAAATGTAAAGCATGTGCGGAGACACTGCATAGATGGATGCATTTATACATGAAAGATCTTTGATATTTGGGAGGTTTTAAGAATTGTTTCACAATGTAAGTATCATAGTATAAATGTTTTGCTAACATTTTCATTACAATTGTTAAACTTTAACAATTAACATTTTAATGTTTTCCTCTAATGTGACTCATGATAGTGCCAGATTTAGATCACAGAAAATATAAAAGTAACAATGCATTTCAAAACTAAGATAATCTCTTGAGTAAAATGTTGGCATAAAATGTAAGGTGTATTTCAAAATTTATATTTTATGACATCTACTCTAACTATACTTTTAATTAAAGGTAGGTCCTCTTTTTGTATGTATATTAGAAGTCATTATCATTTAGAAATTGTGTCTGTGTGCAAGTGTGTGTGTGTGTGTGTGTGTGTGTGTGTGTGTGTGTATCTGTGTGTATGTTGGGGGTTGGTTTAATGGGCAGAATGGTTGTTGTCTAGATTCAGGTTTTCATACGCAGGTGTACTTGAAGCCTTTTCTCTCAGTGTGGTGATATGCATGGTTGACAAAATAAAATCATCCCACGTGCTGTGTTCTCTCAAGTTACAGTCCTAAGCCTTTCTTCTCAGTATCCTCAGACTTTATCAGGAAGATAGATATGGCTGCTCTTCCTTCCTTCCTTCCTTTCTTCAATTTCTTACCATTTTGGTTTCTGTCTCACCATACTAACAAGCCATCCAAACCTGCTTACTCTTGACTGTGTGGTCTCTGATACAGATGTCTCTCTCCTTTCTGTCATAGCGTAGATCCTGGAACTCTCTTGGTTTGTCCTGCTCCTCTGGCTTGCTCCATCTTGGCCCACTTCTCAGACTCTTCCCATTTCTAACAATTCCAGGTTTGGGCCTCTCTTTACTTTCCTTCATTTCACTCTTTCTCTTGATGACCTGGTGTTTTTTGTGCCACTGACTTATCAGGTGAAGTTCAAACATGAATTAAGGTAGAATCTTAATCATACTAATAAAATTGGCAAAAAAATTGGTTTTCATTCTTTCATTTTTGAAGAGATAAGTATAATATAGTAGGAGTTAATTTTTAATTTAATTTTCATGGCACTTGAAAATCTCTATGCATGATATTTAGGAATTAGCTTGTGCATGTAATTAAGTATGGCCCTATGTTGATAGAAAATTGTGGTATTTGAGTAAACTGAAGTCCAAAATAGATGGTTCATTGCTTCATTTTTATTTTCCCAAAGAAGTATTAGTCAGTATCATATGTTGTATGGACTTTATTTTTGGTCATCATGTTATTCAGTGAGTTGGTTTGTCATTGTTTAAGTGTTACTCTCATGTCTAGATGTTAGGAGACTTGAATTCTACTCTAAGCTGAAATCCTGAAAGCTCTCCCTGACTGTGTCATTTTGGAAAAGAAATTCAATCTCTTTGGGAATGTCTTCTTGTCTCTTTTTAATTGGTGATATGGAAGTTGGAATAGAAACACATTTCATAGATTTGATTCTATTAGGTACAGTGCAGTGGGTGGGTAAAGCTAAAATTGTAAAATTAAGGTCTTTTCCCCTTCCCCTTGGATATTTCCTCCTTTGCTCATCTTGCATTAGTTGAAGGTAGTTTCATATGACTAAAGATAACTTTTGGTTTTCTAGTTCATGACATCCAGTGCAGCTTTTAAACTTGGATGCCCAGTGTGTCATGTTATATCATTCTGAAGTTTAAGGACTAACCATCATCAGCCCTCAGAGCCTGAGGATAATAGAGCAAGTCTCCAGTTCCTTCCATCCCTGGGACTTTTTTGTGATTGCTTCACCTTTGTGTTTCTCCTGGGGTTGTTGCTGTGAGGTTGACAATGGAAACAGATGGTATAGTTGCATGACCAAGTCAGAAGAAAGGGGATGCATAGAATTCTAGAGTTGTTTGACCAAAATAAAAAAGACTGGTATCTTAGGCTGTTGCAGAAAATCTAGAGACCTGGCCTATATTTTAGGTTTATAGTTCTTGGAAGGTATAAAGTGAAGGGCAGAGGGAAGGTAGTTATAGTCAAGGTAGGGCTCTCCCAAGGCCAGACAGGCGATTTGATAATTAGCCTTAGGGATAATGATCAATCATCTTGTTCTCATCACTGGGTGGGGAGGAATGAGTGGGAAGTGGGGAAGAGAGAGTATTGTGTCAGGAGCTGTCCATGTAAACTCTGACTAAGGTTCTGGCATCATGGAAATTTTTCTAGTTAGGAAGGGAGCAGCAAGTAGATACCTGTGTTCTTGTTCAGTCTCTTTCACTTATACTACCTGTGACCCTGGTAAGAGGTTATTTGTAAAGTAAGAATATCTACCTTAATATCGGTGACTATTGAATAAGAAGACATGTGAAAGGCACATAACATACTTATTCGCTCAGAGAAGTGGTTCATTACTTAACTGTGTTTCATTGAATTGAAGTCACACCTTTTATAAGATACATCATTATTTAAAAAAAATATTTATTGCTTGATTCGTATTTTTTATTGTGATAAGAATACAACATGAAATCTATTTTCCTAACAATAATTTTTAATGTATAATACACTATTTTTAACTTTAGGCACAATATCGTACGGCAGATCCCTTGAACTTATTCATTTGCATTACTGAAACTTTATGAATTTTGAATATCAACTCCCTATTTTCCCCTTTCCCCAGCCCTTGGCAGTCACCATTCTATTCTTTGCTTTTATGAGTTTGACTATTTTAGGTTCCTCACATATGTGAAATCATGCAGCATCTGTTTTTCTGTGACTTATTTCACTTTGCATAATGTCTTCAAGGGTTATCCATGTTGTATATGGCAGGGTTTCCTTCTTTTTTAAGGCTGAATAATATTCCAATTTATATGTATGCCATATTTTCTTTACCCATTTATGTGTCGATATCCATTTAAGTTGTATCTACATCTTAGCTATTAGGAATAATGATGCAGTGAACATGGAAGTACTGAAATCTCTTCAAGATCCTGATTTCAATTCTTTTGGATAAATACCCAGAAATGGAATTGTTGGATCATATAATACTCCTACTTTTAATTTTTTGAGGAACCTTCTTTCTGTTTTCCATAGCAGCTGCATCATTTTACATTCCTACCTACAGCATACAGTGGTTTGAATATCTCTACATCCTCACCAACCTTTATTTATCTCTTGTCCTTTTGATAGTAGCCATTCTAACAGGAATGAGGTGATGTCTCAAGTTTTTGATTTGCATTTCCTTGATGATTAGTGAGGTTGAACACCTTTTTTTGTACCTGTTGGCCCATGGTGTATCTTTGGAGAAATGTCTATTCAAGTCCTTTACTGATGTGTTAATCTTGCTATTTGTGTTTTGCTGTTGAGTTGTACGAGTTCTTCATGTCTTTTGGATATTAACCCCTTATCATTTTATTTTATTTTTATTTATTCATTTTTAAGTATAATTTATTGTCAAGTTGGCTAACATATAGTGCTCTTGCTTTTGGGGGTAGATTCCCATGCTCATCCCAACAAGGGCCCTCCTCAATGCCCATCACCCATTTTCCTCTTTCCCCAGCCTCCCCCCATCAACCATCAGTTTGTTCTTTGTATTTAAGAGTCTTTTAAGGTTTGCCTCCCTCTCTGTTTGAAACTATTTTTTTCCCTTCCCTTCCCCAATGGTCTTCTGTTAAGTTTCTCACATATGAGTGAAAACATATGATCTGTCTTTCTCTGGCTGACTTCTTTCACGTAGCATAATACCCTCCAGTTCCATCCACATTGTTACAAATGGTAGGATTTCATTCTTATTGCCAAGTAGTATTCCATCGTGTATATAAACCACATCTTCTTTATCCATTCTTCAGTTGATGGACATTTAGGCTCTTTCCAAAATTTTATTAACCCCTTATCAGATATATGGTAAATATTGTAAATATTTTCTCCCATTCCATAGGTTGGTTTTTCATTTTGTTGATTATTTCTTTTCCTGTACTGAAGTTTTTTTAGTTTGATATGGTCCCACTTACCAATTTTTGCTCTTGTTGCTTATATGTTTAGTGTCATATCCAAGAGTAAAATACACCAATATAAGATACATATATTAAATGGGGTGGGGGGGAGACTGCCAATTATAGAATGACACACTTCTTTCTCATCACTTAATGCATGGTTATTGTTTTACAAGAATATCGGGGGTATTCCTCTAACAAGAAATATTTGTTGCACTGGTAACAATGTCATGTGCCATTGCTGTTTCCATGCCTTCCTATGTTTACAATTACTTTTTGTTTCAATTCTGTATCATACTATACTCCTTTTGAACCCATGGTAAATGACAGGTAAACTCAAAACATGTAGTTCCAACATGGCACATAACTCAGCTGAAGGGTCAGCAACTGGAACAGCTTACTTACCTCTAGAGGCAGTGGTCCTATGTCACAGCTGCAGCCTGGAGAGGAGCCACAGGAGGATGCCATCAGTTAAAGCACATGTCGTGATTTCAGAAAATTTTAAATGTGGAAAAAAAATTATAATTAACAAACTACAATAAAAGATTTTTTTATTCTCACCTTTTTTTTATTTGGTGAAAATAATAGTTTATCATAGCCTTTCTTAAGCAGTGATGTAAGCTCTTGAGAAAAGGGGGAACCTGTGGGTATATTTGTTTTTCCTGAGTGCCTGGCATAGGAGCTTGTACTTAGAAAGTGTTTACTGACAAATTAAAATTAAGACAGTTGATTATTATAATTATCAAAGTTGCTGAGAGACTGGAACTTAATTATTTCAGTCACTAAAATGAAATGATAATTATGTAATATGATAGAGGTGCTCATTGTTATAGTGACAATCATATTACAATGTATAGATGTATCATTAATATTCTGTACACCTTAAACTTACACAATGTCTTATGGCAAATATATTTCATTAAACGAAAGAAATGTATATGTAATTCCTCACTTTTCTCGAAGGATGCTTGTCATTTCAAAAAGATTATTCACCATGGAATTTCTTTAAATAGTACTTTAAAATTTTATTTAATTTGCCAAAGTTACAATCACACATAGTTTTTCAATAACACATGAGATGGTAATGTAAGATATATCTGTGGTCTTTCTCTGGCTATGGAAAGGAAGAGCAGACTGAGGATTACAAGATCAGAAGGAGGAAAAGAGAAGGAGATTAAGTTTATGCTTTGATTGACCTTAACATTGGTATGCTGTTACTTGTCTGTGTAGTTTTTTTTATTTTTCCTTAGAGAGAAACAGTGAGTCCACGGGTTATATGGCAGCTGACTGGCATTCAGGAGACACAAGCTTCAATCCCTCTTTCTTAAAGTGTTTTGGCGTGAAGGAAGATCTGCTACTTGGTTTCTGGTATATGGCCCAGTGATTTCTGATTTTGTAGATTCTTTGATATTCTAGGTTTTGGCTCTGGGTAGTTCCAGACCCCTGAGGGTGGTGGGCATGTGGCCATTGTTTGCCAGGAGTAGGTTCAAATTTGGTGTGATAAAAAATGCAAAAAATGACAACAGGCTTTTGCTTAAGTATTTCTGAGGTAGTAAAATGTTTTTTAAGTTTATATTTTTATTCTGATAGAGAGAAAGCATGAGCAGAGGAGGGGCAGAGAGAGAGAAAGAATGCCAGCAGGCTCTGCCCTGTCAGTGCAAAGCCCCATGTGGGGCTTGCCGTGCTGCGAGGTCATGACCTGAGGCAAAAGGGCGAGCAGAGGTGGGGGCAGGGGTGGGAAGAGAGAGAGGAGAATGAGAATCTCAAGAATGCACAGAGCCCAACACAGGCCTCAACATGGGGCTATAAAACTCACCATGACCTGAGCCAAAATCCAGAGTTGGATGCTTAACCGACTGGACCACCAGGGCACCCCTATGAGCCAGTGATTCTGAGCCAGCCCTCTTCCCCAAGGGCTGGTAATTATGTTACTGCTTCTTGGTTCTCCTTCTCAGTCTCCTTTGTTAATGTTTCTCATCTCCCTGACTTCCCAGTTTTGGAGTACCCTGAGACCTAGTCCTTGAACTTCTCTCTGTAAACCCACTGTCTTGGTGTTCTTATTAAGTCTAATGGTTAAGTACCATCTATATATATGCTGATGACTCCCCCATTTTTATCTCCAACCTGGGCCTCTCCCCAGGACACCATTATATATTCCACTGCTTATTCAGTCTTCACTCATATATCCGATAGGCATCTCAAATTTAGCATGTCCAAATATGAGCTCTTGATACTGCATCACCTTCTCCGCCTGCCACCTGCTTCTCTTACAGTCTTCCCACACAGCAAATGGCAACTCCAGCCTCCTAGTGGCTCAGATCAAAATCTTAAATTCATGCTTGATCCCCTTTTCCTTTCCTGTCCTCTCCTCTCCTCTCCTCTCCTCTCCTCGCCCCCCCTCCCCTCCCCTCTCCTCCCCTTCCTCCACACCCATACCCAACAACACACTCTGACTATTCTAAGTATATTTATAGTATGACACTTTTTAGCACCTCCACTACTACCAACAGATTTAGTGTGCTATCACATCTAATCTGGATTCTTTAGCCCCCTAGCTGGTACCTTGCGTTTTGCTTTTTTGCCCCTTTATTCAGTTCTCAGAACAAGATTTGGTGTTCTAACCTGTCAAATCATGTTACATCTCTTTGAACTGACCAATCGCTTCCCATCTGACTCAAAGGAAAAGGTGAAGTCTTTAATATAGGGCCTCTAAGGCTTTATATATAGTGTTTCCCACTTTCTTCTCAGACTTCAGCTCTTTCTTTTCTTTCCTTGTTCATTCATTTCCAGCTACATTGGCTGCTTACTATAGTTTAAACATGCCAGGCACACTCCCATCTTCAGAACTTTGCCTCAGTTGCTTCCTTTCCCATTAGCCCTCTACCCTCAGTAGCTTAAGCTGCCGCCTCCCACTTCATCAACTCTTCATTCAGATGGTTCACCTTCTGACTGAGATATTCTCTGACCACTCTATTTAAACATGCAAATCTTCTCAGCCAACATTCCCTATTCTCCCATGCTTTATTTTTTTTCTCATAGTATATATTATTATATAATTTTATGTCTTCCATCTATTTATTTTATCTTTATTTTCCACCTGCTTTACTATGTAATTCCATGAAGATTTGGAATTTTCACCAGTTTTCTTTATTGATGTGTAAATAGCGCTTATCATAGAGCCTTTTAGGATGTTTGTTGAATGAATTAATGTGAATGAATATGAACAAATAAATACATTGGGGTGGTGACTTAGCTTGGGCTACTGTAACAAAGTACCATAGACTATGTGGTTTAAACAATACATATTTATTTCTCATGGTTCTAGAGGCTGGGAAATCCAAGGTCGTGGTACCAGTAGGTGGTGTTTCTGGTGAAGGCATTCTTTCTGGCTTGTAGACAGCTGCCTTTTTGCCGTGTCCTCCTATGGCAGAGGGAGGCAGGGAGAGAGTGAGGGAGAGAAAGAGATGGAGTGCTCCCGTGCAAGAGCTTGCAAGCTAGCTCTGGTTTTTTTCCCTCTTTTTATAAGGACACTATTCCTATCATAAGTTGTCCCATCCTCATGACTTCATCTAATCTTAATTGCCTCTCCCCAAATACCATCACATAGGAGATAAGGGGTTCAACATATGAATTTCTGGAGGGATACAAATTTCAATCCATAATAGGCGAAGTGAGCTAGGTCAAGCCCAAATGATTCAGGGCTGAGAGGAAGGTAAGGGAAGTATTGAGTGGTTATTCTGGGAGATTGGAAGATGCCTGAATAGAGGGGTGAATGCAAGGTGTGTAGAGCTTAATTTGGGGTCTCTAGATGGCCTTGACTTAGTATTTACATTTTCTTCTGTATGAAGTGGGGATCTTTTTGAGTAAGGAGATGCTTATACTTTTGGAAGATAGATAAAGATAGATCTTTTATCTCTGAGATTGTTGTGGAATGATTAGCAATGATTCAGACAATGAGAGGCAAAACTGGTCAATCAGTTAAATACATTGCTGTTAGTTCTACTGAGTTGGATTCCAGACTCTTCAGCCTACTCTAGTTCTTTTATCTGCCTTATTAGGCAGTGCTGTTTCTGTTGCATAATCTTGTTACACTCAACAAGATTCTTAGGGGGCTCTGGGTAATGAGCAGCTACTTAAGCTGAAATAATTTGGTATATAATATGTAGGGTTGGGAATCATGCCATGAGAAATCTTTTTGTGAATTATGACTTCTAGATGTGGGCATAGATAAAACCCTAACATTTATAAACATCATCATCTTAAAAGCACTTGACTCTTTGGACCGTTTGGTTAGTGGGCCTGGGGAAGAATTATTGTTCATTTACAGATAACAGATTATTTAAGCTACCAGTACATTTCTAAGAACTAAGGTAATTATCTGGGATGGGAATTCTATTCTGAGACTGTTGCTTATTTTAATTGTGTCACTTCATATCTGATGAACTATTAATATTTTATTTTCTGCTTTTTACATAAGTCACTGATGGTTCAAAATTAAGTACAGTTCTCAATTATGCTAGGTCATTTTCTAGGAAACTGGTTCAGTATGACAGCTTTGGTTATCATGCATCTTAGAAGTTTTAAATTGAGTGGATTTTTTTTCCTAATTGTGAAATAACACATGCTCATGGAAAGGAGCTTAGAAAATGGAACTGATAATTTTGCCATCCTGTGGTAGTCAGTATTAATATTTTGGGGGAATTTTTGGTAGATAAAACAAAAATGGCAATATTGTTCAGTTTGTGTTATGCTTTGTTTATTTTATATAATGAACAATGTGTCATTAAATATTCCTCAAAACACAATTTTAACGTCTTTTCATGCATATATGAGTTCAGGTATTTTGCCCTTATGTAAGATGACTTGTAAATGCTCTCATGCTATAAAACAATACCTATTTTAGAGACTTTTATCCTGTGCTCAAGTCTGAATATGGTAAAAGAGAAATAAAGACATTCTCTGTCCTATAAGGGCATGAAATCTCTGGCCTTACTTGATCATATAGGGAAGTTTCCTATTGACAGTTTAGAGATATGTTGAGGGGCACCTGGGTGGCTCAGTTGGTTTAGCATCTGACTCTACCACTGGTCATGATCTTGTGGTTCATGAGTTTGAGCCTCGCATTGGGCTCTGTGCTGACAGCTCTCAGAGCCCAGAGACTGCTTCAGATTCTGTGTCTCCCTCTCTCTCTGCCCCTCCCCCCTTGCGCTTTTCTCTCTCTTTCTGTCTCTCTCTCTCAAAAATAGACATTAAAAAAAGAAAAAAATATGTTGAAATATAGGCTATATATACTAAAGGCTTGTTATCTCTGGCTCTGGTTCCGCTGCATCCATTCACCTAAGAAATGTGCACTGAGTGCCTCCCAGAGGGTCACTTGCAGGCCCTCAGGGCCCCTGACGAGGTGGCTGTTGCTGCTGCCCTTAGTACATCTTTCTTCCTGCCACATCCCCTTCCCCTCAAATCTCACCAGAAACAGTTGAGTTTAAGTTTGACACTATCTGTCACCCTCATAAAAAATGTCTTCAGCACCCTAGAAGAGCTCAGGACATCATGAAGAATAGTAGATCTTTCATTGGGAGAGATTATAGAGTTGGGTTATAGTGGATGAAGTGAGCCCAAGATGCTCTTTTTGATGTACTTTCTCAGATTTCTTTTTTTTGCCAGATACTTATTTTGCATTACTTTGTTGTTGTTTTTGAAAAAACAGACTTCTAATTTTAAAACAGAAGGTGAAGAAATGATAGAAACAGAAGCATAGGATCAAGTGATGGGTTAAAATGCCAATGCTGTGATCCTTAATGTAATTCTCCCTTTGATTGTTCTCACTTGAAAGAATGCCTTTTCCTTCCTATTGTCGACTACTACCTGCTGTCAGTTGGAGAGGGAGTAAGTCGAGCAACTTGTCAAAGACTTTCTAAGCTCCCTTCATATGGTTCGCAGAAGCAGAGCTGGATTTTCATTTCTTCTTTCATTCAACAGGAGTCCCTTTCATGTTTGAAAATTGAAAACGCGTGTTTTTCAGTGTGGAGCGAGGATGTGTGTGCCCTCTGGCACACCTGTTTCTAATTTCCTGACTTGAAAGCATAACCCATCAAAAGGAGCAGAAAAACAATTTCTTTCTGACACGCTGCTCCGTGCTTCTTAGTGGACTGAAGGCCTTCGTGGCTTTGCCATCTCAGCTCTCTCTGTAGAAGGTTCTTGTTAGAGGCAGCATTCACTCAATACAAGCAGTGCCTTTTATAGCACAGAGCCATTTTTGGTATTATTTTGTTGTGGTGGTGGTGGTTCTTTTTAGCTCAGGAAATTTACTTGAAATAAGATTTATTTAAAAAACACAAAAAGGTCTTTAAAATTTTTAAATATTAAATGTAGCTGGGCAGTATATATTGGAACGATGAATGTAAGCTGATCAGTGAACCGATTGGCCAGGAATAGGGAATAGGGTTTGGTTGAGCATACGAATGTTTAAATTCCAGAGCGCTGTTTAACATAAATCAAATATTTCCAAAGCGTTACTTTGGATTTGTGTGTACTTTAAAGTCTTGCCAGCTTAAACGACTGTGAGGCACAATATGTTGACTTTGAGTTTTGTAAATTGATAATTTGTTGCTATGAAAGTTGTACATGGTATAACTCATCACTTTCTGAAGGTACATAGTATGTCTGATGTTGGCAAGCTGTTAGGAAAAAAATGATGCCCAGGGAATTCGGGCTTTAACTTTCAGATGCATGAAATATGGGTCTTTGGTTCCTCTTAAGGTCTCCCTGGACATTTTCAGCATAAGGTACATGGTTCTTTAGACACGAACCTTGGTTTAGACTTCCTATTTCTGGGTTTTGTTTAGGATAATAATCTTAATGATATATCTTCATAAACAGTTTCTCAGGCTATTTTTAAAAAACACCTACATTTTTCACACTTTAGCATGTATGAATCACCTGTTAAAATGTATATTATGATCCAATGGGCCTGGGATTCTGCATTTTTCACAAGATGCCAGGGCTGCTAGTCCATAGATATACTTTAAGTAGTAAGACAACATTTCAATAGGCAGCGTAGTGCTGTCCCCCAGCTGGGCCTTGCCTCTAGCACTTATCCCATACAATTTCCAAATCTCTTCCCACAGTGTGTTTTGGTGGTTCACAGACCAAAGAGATCCAGTGTATCCTAGACCCTAGGTATCCCTGAGAGACTTACCAGTGTAGCAAGTTAACTTATGGGCCAGCATTGATAAGGGACCACTGAGACAGGATTATTACGCTGGCAGAACTGATATTTATGTTTTCAGACTCTTCTGGGATGCACCTTGCCCTAGCCAAGGTTCTTGTTGCAAACAGAAGTGGAGAAAACAACTGCTAACTCTAAAAGGTGCTGATACAGGGGTCAGAAAGACATAATGCTGAATCAAATGTGTTTTATTTTAAGCAGTTCTGTCCATGGTGATTGGTTAATTTGGGCAAAAAGATTTATTGGTGAATCATGGAGAAAAAGTAGACATAATGTAAAATGTAGAAAGAACTTGCATTAATGTAAAATGTAGAAAGAACCTGTTACTGAATACATGTCATGTTTCTCATTAGTGAATCACAGCATGATCAAGCCCACAGTATAACACGTTGCAACCAGTGGATACCTTAAATTTTTATTTTCAGTATGTTTTGTTCATATCATGAAAAAGTACATGTATTTGTGTGTTGTATTTGTCTTTTGAATATTAGAAAGCAGGGATAGACATTCTTAAAAATCTGAGTTAGATATTGAAGAATTAGACCTTATTAAATTTCTACAGTGGTATTGTAGGTCTGCATGTGCCCATGTTGAAT
Source organism: Paguma larvata (assembly GCA_030068075.1). Classification (NCBI taxonomy): domain Eukaryota; kingdom Metazoa; phylum Chordata; class Mammalia; order Carnivora; family Viverridae; genus Paguma; species Paguma larvata. The sequence goes on from CM057844.1 coordinate 11,342,245, forward strand.
GTAAGATCAGGTGTAGGCTGGAGGCAGTTTGGGATGCAGGATATCATGGGTTTGGAAATCAGACTTGGGTTTGAATCATAATGGAAGGAGCTCGTTGGAAGGGTATGTTCACCTGTGTCAGGATGAGTATATCATTCTTTATGGAGGAGAGACATACAGGTATGTTAATTATCATTGAGATTATTACTTTGTATCATTGCCTCTCCTGTTGTTTGGAACTCAGTGTTGTGAGGATGTTCTGAAATGCTGAGAAGTTCTGTTTATTCCCTCTCTTTCTCTCTAGTCTAGCCCTACATGAGAATGTTTTCCTGATTCTTTATAATAACCTGGTAAATTATGTGTTGTAATCTGTCATATTGGTCATTATTTACTAATGTTGGTGATGGGATAATAATCTTCTGCTTGGATTCTGCTATGATAATGTGGTGGTGTGTTCTCAGAAACATAAGAATATTTGCCCTGTGTAGCTAAGATAGGTGGTAAAATTCATGTCAGAGGATAATACAGATGGAAGATGTACTGAGTGTTTGTTTCATCTGAATTCTCCCTTATCCTTAAAACTTTAGATTAAAAAAGAAAAGAAAAGAAAAGTGACACCTGGGTGGCTTGGGTGGCTATGTGTCCAATTTCAGCTCAGATCGTGATCTCATAGTTCATGGGCTCAAGCCCTGCGTTGGGCTCTGTGGTGACGGCTCAGAGCCTGGAGCCTGCTTTGGATTCTGTGTTCCTCTGCCCTTCCCTGACTCACGTTCTGTCTCTCAAAAATAAACATTAAAAAAAAAAGTTTAGATTTGCCTTTGCTTTACCTGTTAAGCTTTCATATTTATGCCAAAGTAAATTTAGTGGATTAGAGAAATATAATATTTTTGACTGAAATATTTTTCATGCTTTGTTGTATAGATCTTCATTTATCTGATTTGTCTTACCAGCTTTGACTTTCCTTCACATCTTAGCAGCAATTCTTTCTTTGTAGCTTTTCACATCAGAATTATTTGTATCTGGGTGCAGACTTGGGTTTGTGTATAGCCCTGGGCTTTCCTCAGAACAACTTTTGCATATTAAACCCTGCCCATGTCTTCAAGTTCATGGGTAGTTCTTAGCAACTCACTATGCGAATTACACAAGTAAATTTTTATGATCTACACAATATACTCTTATTGTGAAGTCCTAGCTATCATCATTTACTTCATTTCTTTATTGCCATCATTGCAGCTAAACAACCTAGCACACAGTTTCTTGAGGAAGGAGTGCATGTTTCTCTTTTGGCTCCTGTTTAGAATCCCTGCCCTTTTATTCATATGGTGAAGTCTGGTTCGTCTTTCAGGTTTGAGCTCCAGTGTTTTTCTTCTCTTTTCTGCAGGCTCCCTTTTTCCCTCTCCCCCTCCTTCTCTGACTCTGTCCTGAAGATTTATTTAACCTCAATGGTCAGTGGGGCCAAGAGGTAGCATTTCTATGACTTGTATGATTGTTCTTCATTACAAAGCCTGGGAGCTCCTTGTGGAAGAAGCCGGTGGCTCAAAGATATAGTTAAAATATAAATAAATAAATTTCTGTTGAATTGAATTCAGTGACCCTTTGTCTATGTCGAAGCACTGTCATAGTCTGATTGGCACACAGATTGACTGATTGCCACATGGGTAAACCAAAGTTAGTGCTCCTGCTTACTGAAGAACTACGTATTCGTGTAGAGGCTCTGTTCTTTTGAAGAGAAGGGTTGTTTAGCTTTAGTTGTGATAACATCTATTACAGTTTATAATACCTTTCCATTACTGTAGTAATCAGAATGCTTTGGGCTGCAGGTTATAGAAATCACAACCTGAACTGGATTCAACAATAAGGAATGGTATAATGTTACATATGAGGAAGTTGAGAGATAGGTGGCCCGACCCCAGGGATATTTGGTTCAGGAACTCCACTGATGATATCAAGGACCTAGTTCTCTTCTGTCATCATCATTGTTGGCCTCTTCCTTAGGCTGATGGCAGAAAGGCTACTGCATTGCCAGAAAAACTCATCACACAAAAATATCTAAAGAAAAAAACCCCATCATTTTTTGTTGTTTACTCTTTTCTTTTCCTCAGAAGCTTCCCAGCAGACCTCTCCTCACATTTTGGTGATTGGCTAATGTTGGGTCACATGTCCATTCCTGAGCTAATCACTGACAAAAATCACATACTTAACTGTGAGTTGGGGGCAGTAGAACGCAGAACAAAATTAGGATTCTGTTAGGAAAGGAGAAAGAAGTAGGTGGGCAGATAACCACAAGTATCCTACTAACCTTGGAACTTGCCATCATTTTGTGACCAGTAATAAGGGTGATAACTACAGCTATCATTGGTTGAGCATTTGCTATGGCCAGGCACTGTGCTAAGTACTTTTTACATAATGATTCTCATTTTCAAATGAGAAATCTGAGGTTCAGAAAGGTCAAACAGTGCCAGAGTGCCTAAAGAATCTTCACTCCGTGACAGCAGAGAAATATGAAAAAGAAGAGGGGCTAAATTGAAATTTAATCAGCTATTATTCTATTTAAAATGTTACAGGTTACGTATTTAAAGAGTTAAAAAATATATAGTTGTGCCATTTAAGTCTTCCTTACCAAAGCCATGCCTTTTGCCATTATTTTTGGCTAACACAGAGCTGGCTGTGGAAAATGGATGTTTTTGTTTTGAAAAATCAAATGCAGTAGATTAAAAAAAAACGCCACCACAAAGTTTGTTTATATCTTCATTTCACTCAAATCGAATAGATGAAATGGGATCTGGCCTTTTTCATATTGTTTATGTTCTGCTTTGCTTTTTGGTTCTGGGGCAGAATTCCTGGTTCTGTTTGAATTTGTTTTCCTCTCAAGTATCATTTGCAAGATTATTGTGTAAATTAATAAGGAGAGAGTATTTCTAGTCAGTAAGCATAGTAATTGTCCTAGTATGACATAATACAATGCTATTTTATTAGCATTATAAAATACCTTTTAAATACGTGTTCCCTTAACCTCATTCTACTTTTTTTTTTAAGTCTAGAGGGTGATTTACATAAGTAACCACTGTAATATTTAAAATGAAATTGATTTACATAGATAACCACTGTAATATTTAAAATAAAAGGTCAGTTGAGGGTCTCACTCCTTTTCATCTCTTAATATAATGGCAAAGTTAGATGCTTATTCTGTATTTCATTTATGTGTAATAAAAAGGCCTATGTAAATAAAGTACTCAAAATCGAAGTGACTAAAGTTGTTTTTGTTCAATGAAACTGTTATATAAATGGCATTATCGTGTGTGTGCATATGGACAGGGATTACACAGAGACTGAGGAATGATGTTATATCCTCTGATGGATAGCTTCTGATTTTTGTTTTAGCCATTATAATGCAACACATTAGGTGCTTAATTAAGTGAAATTACTCAATCTAAAGCAGCCATCTGTAACTATTTGGTTATCTATTGCTGTTTATTTCTTTTTAATTTTTATTTTTTTAATGATTTATTGTCAAATTGGTTTCCATACAACACCCAGTGCTCATCCCAACAAGTGCCCTCCTCTGTGCCCATCGCTCACTCTACCCCTCCCACACTCCCTTCACCCCTCAGTTTGTTCTTAGTCTTTGAGAGTCTCTTATGTTTTGTCTTCCTCTCTCTCTGTGTCTTTTTTCCTTCCCCTCTTCCCCTCCCCCCTGATTTTCTGTTAAGTCTCGCAAAGTCCACCTATGAGTGAGAACATATGGTATCTGTCTTTCTCTGACTGACTTATTTCACTCAGCATAATACCCTTCAGTTCTATCCATGTTGCCACACATGGCCAGATTTCATTCTTTCTCATTGCCAAGTAGTGTTCCTTTGTACATATATATACACTTCTTCTTTATCCCTTCATCAGTTGATGGACACTTAGTCTCTCTCCATGATTTGGCTATTGTTGAAAGTGCTGCTATAAACATCAGGGTACACGTGCCCCTATGCATCAGCAGTCCTGTATCTCTTGGATAGATTCCTAGCAGTGCTTTTGCTGGGTCATAGGGTAGTTCTATTTGCATTTTTTTGAGGAACCTCCACACAGTTCTCCAGAGCGGCTGCACCAGTTTGCATTCCCACCAACAGTGCAAGAGGGTGCCCATTTCTCCACATTCTCGCCAGCATCTATAGTTTCTTATTTATTCATTTTAGCCACTCTGACCGGTGTGAGGTGGTATCTCAGTGTGGTTTTGATTTGTATTTCCCTGATGATGAGTGACATTGAGCATCGTTTCATGTGTCTGTTGGCTGTCTGGATGTCATCTTTGGAGAAGTGTCTATTCATATCTTCCACCCATTTCTTCACTGGATTATTTGTTTTTCAGGTGTCGAGTTTAGTAAGTTCTTTATACATTTTAGATACTAGTCCTTTATCTGATATGTCATTCGCAATTATCCTTTCCCATTCCATTGGTTGCATATTAGTTTTGTTGTTTCCTTTGCCGTGCAGAAGCTTTTTACCTTGATGAGGTTCCAATAGTTCATTTTTGCTTTTAATCCTTTACCTTTGAGGATGTGTCAAATAAGAAGTTAGTGCAGCTCTGGTCAAAGAGGTTATTTCCTGCTTTCTCCTCTAGGATTTTGATGGTTTCCTGTCTCACATTCAGGTCCTTCATCCATTTAGAGTTTATTTTTGTGAGCGGTGTAAGGAAGTGGTCTATTTCATCCTTCTGCATGTTGCTGTCCAGTTCTCCCAGCACCATTTGTTAAAGAGGCTGTGTTTTTTCCACTGGGTACTCTTTCCTGCTTTGTCAAAGATTAGTTGGCCATATGCTTGTGGGTCCATTTCTGAGTTCTCTATTCTATTCTACTGGTCTATGTGTCTGTTTTTGTGCCAGTACCATGCTGTCTTGATGATCACTGCTTTGTACTAGAGGTTAAAGTCTGGGATTGTGATGCCTCCCACCTTGGTTTTTTTCTTCAGTATTACTTTGGCTATTCGGGGTCTTTTGTGGTTCCATACAAATTTTAGGACTGTTTGCTCTAGCTGTGAGAAGAATGCTGGTGCAATTTTGATTGGGATTGCATTGAATGTGTAGATTACTTTGGGTAGTATTGCCATTTTAACAATATTTATTCTTCCAATCCATGAGCAATGGGATGTTTTTCCATTTCCTTGTGTCTTCTTCAATTTCCTTCATAAGTTTTTTTAATAGTTTTCAGCGTAGAGGTCTTTTACATCTTTGGTTAGGTTTATTCCTAGGTATTTGATGGTTTTTGGTGCAATTGTGAATGGGATTCGCTTCTTTATTACTCTTTCTATTGCTTCATTGTTGGTGTAAAGGAATGCAACTGATATCTGTACATTGATTTTGTATCCTTCAACTTTGACAAATTCATGGATCAATTCTAGTAGGCTTTTGGTGGATTCTGTTGGGTTTTCCATGTAAAGTATCATGTCGTCTGCAAAAAGTGAAAGTTTGACTTCTTCCTTGACAATCTTGATGCCTTTTATTTGGCTTTGTTGTCTCATTACTGAAGCCAAGACCTCCAGCACTATGTTAAATAGCAGTGGTGAGAGTGGACATCCCTGTCGTGTTCCTGATCTTAGGGGGAAGGCTCTCAGTTTTTCCCCATTGAGGATGATATTAGCTGTGGGCTTTTCATAAATGGCTTTTATGATGCCTAAGTATGTTCCTTCTATCCTGACTTTCTCGAGAGTTTTTATTAGGAAACGATACTGTATTTTGTCAAATGCTTTTTCTGTATCAATCAACAGGATCATATGGTTCCTTCTTTTGTTAATGTGATGTATCACATTGATTGATTTGTGAATAATGAACCAGCCCTGCAACCCAGGGATGAATCCTCCTTGATCATGGTGAATAATTCTTTTTATATGCTTTTGGATTCTGTTTGCTAATATCTTGTTAAGGATTTTTGCATCCACATTCATCAAGGATATTGGCCTGTAGTTCTCTTTTTTTGCTGGGTCTCTATCTGGTTTGGGAATCAAGGTGATGCTGGCTTCATAGAATGAGTCTGGGAGTTTTCCTTCCGTCTCAATTTTTTGTAACAGCTTGAGGAGAATAGGTATTAACTCTGTTTTAAATGTCTGGTAAAATTCCTCAGGGAAGTCATCTGGTCCAGGGCTTTTATTTGTTGGGAGATTTTTTGATAACTGATTCAATTTCTTCCCTAGTTATGGGTCTGTTCAAGTTTTTTATTTCTTCCCGTTTGAGTTTTGGTAGCGTGTGGGTATTTAGTAATTTGTCTATTTCTTCCAGGTTGTTCAATTTTACGGCATATAGTTTTTCATAATATTCTCTGATGATTGCTTGTATTTCTGAGGGATTGGTTGTAATTAGTCCTTTTTTGTTCGTGATTTTATCTGTTTGGGTTCTCTCTCTTTTCTTTTTGAGAAGCCTGGCTAGAGGTTTATCAATTTTGTTTATTTTTTCAAAGAACCAGCTCTTGGTTTCATTGATCTGTTCCACTACCTTTTCTGTTTCCAAATGATTAATTTCTGCCCTGATCTTTGTTATTTCTCACTTTTTGCTGGGTTTGGGGTGTTTTAGCTGTTCTGCTTCTAGTTCCTTAGGCATGCTGTTAGAATCTGTGTTATTGATTTTTCTTGTTTCTTGAGATGTGCCTCGATTACAATATATTTCCCTCTCAGGACTGCCTTTGCCGCATCCCAAAGCGTTTGGATTGTTGTATTTTCATTTTCATTTGTTTCCATGTATTTTTAAATTTCTTCTCTGATTGCTTGGTTGACCCATTCATCTTTTAGTAGGTTGTTCTTTAGCCTCCATGTTTTTGGGGGTTTTGCAGACTTTTTCCTGTGGTTGATTTCAAGTTTCAAAGCATTGTGGTCTGAAAGTGTGCATGGTATGATCTCAGTTTTTTTATATTTATTCAGCACTTCTTTGTGCCCCAAAATATGGTCTGTCTTGGAGAATGTACCGTGTGCAGTTGATAAGAACGTAAATTCCTTTGCTTCTGAATGAAGGGCCTGAAGATGTCTGTTGGACCTATGTGTTCCAATGTGTTGTTCAGGGCCATTGTTTCTATGGTGATTCTCTATTTAGTGAATCTCTCCAGTGCTGTGAGTGGGGTATTAAGTTCCTCTGCAATTAGCACATTTTCATCGATAAGATTACTTATGTTTGTAATTAGTTGCTTTACAAATTTGGGTGCCCCAGAATTCGGCATGTAGATATTTATAATTGTTAGCTCTTCCTGCTGGATAGTCCCTGTGATTATTATATAATGCCCTTCTTCATCTCTTATTACATCTTTTACTTTAAAGTCTAGTTTGTCTGATATAAGTGTGGCTACTCCAGCTTTCTTCTCAGTTCCCATAGCATGGTAGAGAGTTCTCCATCCCCTCACTTTCAATCTGAAGGTGTCTTCAGGTCTAAAATGGGTCTCCTAAAGACAGCATATAGATGGGTCTTGGTTTTTAATCCATTCTGTTACCCTGTGTCTTTTAATTGGAGCATTTAGTCTGTTTACATTCAGTGTTAATATTGAAAAATATGAGTTTAATGTCACTGTGTTATCTGTAGGTTTGTAAGTATGTCTCTGGTGCCCTGTGTTCCTTGCAACCTTTCCTTCATAGAGTCCCCCTCAGGATCTCTTGTAAGGTTGGTTCATTTGTGATGTATTGCTTCAGTTTTTGTTTATTTGGGAAGGCCTTTATCTCTCCTTCCATCTGAATGACAGGCTGACCGGATAAAGGATTCTCGGCTGCATATTCTTCCTGTTCATCACATTGAAGATTTCCTGCCATTCCTTTCTGGCTTGCCAAGTTTCTGTAGATAAGTCTGCTACTACCCTAATGTGTCTGCCTTTGTATGTCAATGCCCGTTTATCCCTAGCTCCTTTCAGAATTCTCTCTTTGTATTTGTATTTTCACAGCTTCAGTATGAGGCATCGTGCTGAGGGTCTACTCTGGTTACATCTGAGGGGAGTTCTCTGTGCCTCTTGGATTTCAGTGCCCGTTTCCTTCTTCATGTTGGGATGTTCTCATCGATGATTTGTTCAAGTACCCCTTCGACTCCTTTCTCTCTCTCTTCTTCCTCTGGAATTCCTATAATATGGATGTTATTCCATTTGATTGCATAGCTCAGCTCTCAAATTCTCCTTTCCTGTTCCTCAATCAGTTTCTCTCTCTTTTTCTCTGCTTCCTCCTTTTCCATAATTTTATCTTCTAATTCACCTATTCTCTCTTCTGCCTCTTTTTTTTTAAAGTTTTATTTATTTTTGAGAGAGAGAGAGATTGAATGTGAGTGGAGGAGGGGCAGAGAGAGAGAGAGACAGAATGTGAAGCAGGCTCCAGGCTCTGATCTGTCAGCACAGAGCCTGACTAGAGCCATGGGGCTAGAACTCACGGACCGCAAGAACATGACCTGATCCAAGGTCGGACGCTTAACTGACTGAGCCACCTAGGCGCCCCTCTTCTGCCTCTTCAATTCACGCTGTGGCCTCCTCCAATTTGCTTTGCACCTCATTTAAAGCATTTTTTAATTCCTCCTGACCATTTTTCAGGACCTTGATCTGTGCCTCAAGAGTCCCCCTGCTTTCTTCTGTGCTTTTTTCAAGCCCAGCGAGTATTTTTATGTTTATCATTCTCTTCTGTTAAGTTGCTGAGGTCTGCTTTCATCTTTTCTTGCGCTGTCACTATTTATTGTACATTCTTTGAGGGAAGTTCTTCTGTTTCGTCATTTTGTCTAGATGTGTATTAATTTGTTTCCTACTTCTCCCTGGAAAGGAAAAGGGTCAGACTGACAAACAGGAAACAGAAAGTCACCACCGTACTGACCAATAGTACAGACAAACAAATCACAACCTAAAGAAGAATAATGAATGACACTCTGGAGGCATGCAACCTGACGTATCAGCCACACATTAAGTATAGGATGTGTGCTTTTACATAGAGAGAGTAGTGACAGGTGTGGGGAGAAGAAGAAATTGAACTTTGACCAGGTAGAGAGATTAGAAGACTTGATCCAGCTAGAGCGAAATCAGAATAAGGAAGGAAGCGAGGAAAGAGACATGAAGTTAGATTTTGCCCCGATGCTCTATGTGGCCTGACTGTTCAATAGAGGGAGAGAGAAAATTAAAGAGGGAGGTGTAGAACATGCATTCAGAGAGTGAATTAAGTGTCTGTTTAAGCAAGCCAAGAGCCCCGGGTGACTGGTTTAGAGGTGGGGAGAGATAGGAAGGAGAAGAGGGAGAATATATCCAAAACAGAAGAATTGACCTGGAATTAATCCAAGCTCTCCTGCAGTATTTGTGTCTCTGTGGCTATCACTCCTGCAGGAAGGAGTCTTTCTATGAGGAGGGGCGTGGCTTGGTGTAGGTGAGTCCCACCTCCTACTTCTAGCAGATTGGAATCCTAGGGTTTGGCTTTGTGGTTCTGCATGACCACAATGGCACCTCCCCCAGCCCCCTCTTCAGGGGAGAGAGTCCTCTACAGGGAGTCTAAAATCACCCCTCTCTTTCCATCCTCAACTCTGTCCAGATTGCAGGCACAGTGCGATTTGCTGGGCGATTGCGCGCCCCATACTCATCTGAGTTCCTTTAACTAGCTCAGACCGCTGCACCTTATATAAATTGTGTCTCTGATTTAGCAGTGGCGTGACCACAGTGGCGTCCCCCCAGCCTCTTCTTCATGAATCCCGAGTCTCAAATCACCCCACTGTTTCCGCCTTCACTCTGCCCGGGTTGCAGTGCGATCTGCTGGGCGGTCGCACGCCCCTTGCATGCCTGGTTTCCCCTATGTAAATTGTGGCACTGACTCAGCACCCATCCAGTGATGGCTCCCTGCATCTCCGTGTGGCGGCTGGGTCAGCGTTGCTGGCTGTGGAGTGAAGGGAGCTCCGTCAGTTGCGCCGTGAGCAACGGACCTTCTCTCCAGAAGCCTCGCATTTAGGGACTGGATGATAAGCTCCCTCTCTACCCTGGTGGGAGGTCCTTTCCCCGCTGCTCTTTCCCTTCCCCTTGCCTTTTCCGTGGAAGGGGCCTTGGGCCCGCTCCCTGCTCCTCTGTACCTACCCGGCTCCTTTTCTTTCTCCCAGATTGCACTCACTCAGTCTCTCAGGATTTTCTGGATTTCGCGTTCTCTTCCCTGTTGCCTCCAACTCCTCTTCCTGCAGATCTCTGGGATTGAGAGTCCCTCGGTTTCGGTCCTTTTAGTTTGCAAGACACAGGAGAGCAGCGGGTCCTCCTACTCCTCTGCCATGTTGGTCTCTCCCCCTATCTATTGCTGTTTTGACAAACCACCCCCAATCTTTGTGGTTTATAAGAGCAACCCTTTTCTTGTTTCTTATGATTATGTGTGTTGGCTGGGTCTCAAGTGGACAGTTCTTTTGCTGGTTATGCTTGGGTATTCTTTTAAACTTTTTTTTTTTAAATGTTTATTTATTTTTGAGAGAGAGACAGACAGAGCATGAGCAGGGGAGAGGCATAGACAGAAAGGGAGACACAGAATCTGAGACAGGCTCCAGGCTCTGAGCTGTCAGCACAGAGCCTGACGCGGGGCTCGAACTCGGGAACGGTGAGATCATGATCTGAGCCGAAGTCGGACGCTCAACCGACTGAGCCACCCAGGCGCCCCTAAACTTTTTTTTTTAATGTTTATTTATTTTTGAGACAGAGAGAGACAGAGCATGAGTGGGGGAGGGGCAGAGAGCGAGGGAAACAGAATCCGAAACAGACTCCAGGCTCTGAGCGGTCAGCACAGAGCCCGACGCGGGGCCCGAACTCACAGACCGCGAGATCATGACCTGAGCCGAAGTCGGACGCTCAACCGACTGAGCCTCCCAGGTGCCCATGCTTGGGTATTCTTATGTGGCTGAATTCAGGTGGTGGCTTATCTAGATGTCCATGATAGTTTTATCACATGGCTGGTGCCTTGTGTCACATGGCTGGTGGGGACAACCAGAAGTTTGGGCTCAGCTGGTATGTTGGGATGCTTTGGACTTGCTTTTTCTTCTCGCATAGTATCAGAGCTTGTTTCTCTTTAATGTGACTTCTCCAGCAAGGTAGCTGGACTCCTTACATGATAGCTCAGGACCCTCAAAGTGCAATAGGAAAAGCTGTCAAGCCTCCTTAGGGCTTAGGTGTAGGTCTAGCATTCTGCTCATTAAAGGGCTAATCCAGATTCAGTGTAGGAGGGGATAAATACCTGGCAGCTTTGTTCATTGGGGGCCATCTTTGGAGATTAGTTACCATAGTAACTATATTTTTTTGGAGTAACCATTCTTCCTTTGAGTATCTTAAAACTTTGAATTCTGTCCCTGCAAACAAGCACATGAACACTGTTACTTGCATAAATGTACACACAATTCTAGTAGAATTTTATAGGTTTCTTCGTCCTGGATTGGTCAGCTTAAGTACACCTGGTCTAACTCATAAAGTTAGGAATTTACTATCTCCTAAGTGAGTGATTTAAATCATAATTTTATTATTTAAAATAGCTGTATAAAATTCTATTCTATGATTGTTTCAGTTTTTTAGAATGACCTTTGAGTTGTTTCCTGGTTTTTGTTTTTGTTTTTTGTTTTTGTTTTGTCTTGTTTTGCTTTTTGCTGTTCAAATAGCAGTGATTTTCTTGTACATAGCATTTGTATACTTGTCAATTTCCTTACCACAAGTACCTGAAAATATACTTTATGACTCAAAACGAATGGACGTTTTTAAGGATTTGGTAGATATTGGCTGCTTATATCTTTTTTCTTATTGAGAACTAAGTATTTTTAAGTTGTGTCATTGAATTTATATAAAAGAATATATCATAGATGTAAGTTATGAAACATTAAAATAAAATCCCTTGCACTTTTATCATTAATTTAACTTGAATATTAGTAATAGTAATACGTGCTCCTATCCTTTCCCAAACGCCCGCCTCTCCTCCAGAGATAATCACTATCCTGAATTTATGTATCATTCTCTTGCCTTGAAAAAAATTTTAATATGTATACATCTTAAACAACATATTACTAGTTTTATGGTTCCTATTGAGCTATAGAAGCATGGTATCATATGATATACAGTTCTTTGTAATTTGCTTCTTTAAACAGATATTATGTTTCTATAGTATTTGTCCAAAAACTTACTCTGAACATTTGTAGAATACTCCATTGTGTGACTGTACCTCAGAATTCTATGATTTTCCCTGCATTTATTGGCTCTAATTATTTTAAAAAGAAAACATTTCCTCATCATCTATTTGGCTACTCACAGATATAGTTTATACAGGAAAGGCAGAAAAGATGCTCAAGTCTTTTTTTTTATACATCAATTTTCAAAGTAAAGAAACAATGCTCAGGTAATTTCATAAGATGCTTGATTAGGTTTTATTGTATTGAATTTATTTTTTAAATCTACATTTATTTGTTCATATGTGAAACTGTCAATTTATAGATTTTTATATATTTGGTATGTTTCAGTATTACATTCATTATCATTTTCCTTCTTGTAATTTAGAAGCTCTGACATTTGAAAGAATTCTAAATACAGCTGTGTGTTTAGAAGTTATTAGGTATATACATATTTAGGGTCATTATGTCTTCTTGATAAATTAACCCTTTTATCATTATAAAATATCCTTTTTTATCTCTAGATAGTCCTCTGTTTTGCTGTTTAACATTGATATAGTCACACCAACTTTCTTATGCTTAGTGGTTGTCTGGGATATCATTTTCCACATTTTACTTTTAGCCTATCTTGCTTTTTATATGAAATTATGTTTCTTATAAACAAAGCAGGCCCCCTCCAATTTAAAATTAATCCATATAGATAATCTGAGGCTTTTATGTGTAGTGTTTAGTCCATTTAAATTAATTATTGATATGATCAGGCAAATTCTGACCATCTTGCTTTTTGTTTTGTATTCTTTCTTTTTTTTGTTCTTCTCCTTTCCTGTTTTCCTTTGGGTTGAATATTTTTTGGTAGTTCATTCTCTTCTCCTGTATTAATATTTCGTTCTGCATCAATGTATTATGGGTTCTTTTTGCGTTTGCTGTATTATAATATGTATTAAGTTACCATAGTCTACTTTATAATGATAATAATATTTTACTTCATAAACAATGTAAGATCCTTTTACTAGGATAAATTCATTATTTCTTTTCTACCCTTTGAGTTCTTGGCATGTATTTTAATATTTATATTATGTTATAAACCCCACAATGTATCATATTCATTATTATTTTTACTTTAAATGGTCTGTTTTCTTTTAAAGAAATTTGCACACAAATAAACACATGCACACATACTTAATAGCATTTTAAAATTGAAATACTTTTATCCAACTAGCTCCTCTTTTTGATGCTTTTTATTTGTAATACCAAGCCTAAAGAATGCTTTTTAGTAATTTTATAGTTCAGCTTTGCTGGTGATGAGTCTGTCATCTTTGTCTGTCTAAAAAGTCTTTATTTCCTCTTTATTTTTGGTGGATATTTTCTCTGCACAGAGAGTTCTGTGTTGACTGTATTTTTTCTTCAGTAATTTAAAAAATGTTATTCTGTTGTCTTTCTCACTTTTATTGTTTCCAATGAGAAGTTTTATAGTTGTTCCCTGTGTGTAATATGTATTTTATCTTTGGTTTTCAGTAGTTTGACTGTGATATCCTTAAGTGTGATATTCTTTGTATTTTTCTTTGTTAGGCTTTGCCGAGCATCTCAGGTTATTGAGTTGGTTTCACTTGTCAAGTTTGGAAAATTCTCAGCCATTACATGCACATATGATGCCCTGTCCTTTCTTCTACTTCTGAGACTGCCATTATATGCATTTGGTAGTCTATAGTTCTATGGTGCTTTGTTCCATTTTTAGTCATTCACTTCCTCTTTGTGTTTCAATTTGGGTAGTTTCTCATGACTGTTATTAAATTCACTGATATTTTTCTTTTTATATCTCTTATTTGCTCCTAAGCCTGTTGAATGCATTTTCATTTTTGATACTACTTATTTTATTTAGTTCATATTTGAATATTTTCTCTGTTGAGATTTCCCTCCTTTCCACTAGTTACATAAAATAATTATTATAGTTATTTTAAAGTTCTCTTGATAATTCCAGCATCAGAACCATTAGTAGCCTATTTCTGTTGACTGTTTTTTCTTTGCTTATAGGGCATATTTCTTGCTTTTTCTTATGTTTATAATCATTGATTATATGATAAACATTACGGTTGGAACACCAATAAGACTGAAGTAAATATTTGCTACTAAAAAGGAGTGCATCCCGTCCATCTAGGAGAATTGCACCAATCTCATTTGTAATTGACATATTCAGGGGTTTAGATCCATTATTCCTTTTGCTGATAAAATTGTTCCATCTTTTGTCAATAAAAGCCCCTTTAAGTTGGATTCAGTTCTCTTTAACACAATTATTTTTGATAGTTACCTTGCTTTTAGGTAGAACAAGATACCTCTTGGACACTCTCTTAGCCAGGCCCAGAACCAGTTATTTTTCCAAGGATCCTTATTTCTTTTTTAATAGGAAATAGTATGATTCTAACATGATAATGTAATTTTGTTATTTTCACTGCAATTTCCATGTTAGCCTCTAGGTGATGATAGTGTCGCTGTTGCCTTTGTCACATGGAGTTTATGGTCCCAGCAGAAGGTATCTGTATTAGAAATCAAAATGAAAGTTTAGCTTCCTGTTTTATAATCATATGCTTGTAGATTTTAAGTTAAATCATAGCTGTGTGGGTTCTTAATTTGTGGTTTGTGGATCCTATGGAATCTATACATGGTTTTTCATGGAAAATACCCTGATTTTCCTGAGACTGTTTAATTTTAGGCAAAGATGCATCTTTTCTTTCATGCCCTAGGAAGCAGAGTCTTAAGCAACTTTTGAATTAAAATGTAAATAAATTTCTTGGCTAAACTGAAGGTTTAAGTGTAATACAGATGAATATATTTTCTTCTTTAACTAGCATTATTTCTTAACGATGTCAAATGGATACCTTAGGAGGTGCTAATTTTTGTATTGTCTACTTGCCTTTTATTACTTGAAGTGTTTTACTTGAAGTGTTCTACCTATTTTTCTTGTTCCTTCTCAGATCTTCTGTGATTTTTGTTAGTTGGTGGTAAGATAGCTTTAGAACCATATTTTTACTGTTATTCCTTAAATTCTACTCTGATCTAGACAAATGAATATGATTACCATTTTCCCCTTTCACCTTCAGAACTTTTGTGTCTTTCTCCAATCTCAGAACCACCCTTGACACTGTGTTGACTAGTGAAAGAGATAAACAGTGACTGGTGAGCAGATTTAAAACTTTTTCCCCATCATGCTTCATGAGGCCTCCAAATACGGAATGTTAGTTTTAAACTCTGAATACAACTTTAAAACTGATGAAATGATTTATATTGCCTCTCCTTTGTACAGAGGAGTTTATTGAAAAATAACATCAGCTCAGACTTCCTTTTTCAGTTTTTACAGAGGCTGTGGCCATTCAAATCATCCCTATAAATCACTTCTAAATTTTGTCATTAACAAAATATTAATTAAATGTTTAACATATATGGCTGGTTTGGTAGTTATAGGTTAAATTTATGGTATAGTATAACTGTCTTGCTTATGTTCTTTCTGCTTGTGGGCTTTATAAATATATATATAATCAATATGTGTACTGAAATATTTATTTTACATTACATCTACATTATTGTAGATATTTATAACTGTGTTTTGGCTTTTTTTCTTACTCATAAAATGCACACTGTGACCTTGATGCAAAATGAAATCTCCAGCTCAAATATTATTTCTTTGGGGCTTGCTTAGTGACTGTTTCTAGGATGTTGTGGTTTAAATTGGGAGTTATCTACAGTCCTAAATGTTGGTATCAAAATTTGTTGTGCTGTTTATCTGCAGGTAGTTATTACTTTAATCTTGACCATGAACTTAGATTTTTGAGGCTTTTGAGTTTTCTTTGTATCTCCTTTTTTGTATGGCATGATTTCTACAGTGGTGGGCATCATGGAACAAGCATGTTACTTCAAATTACAAGACTTGGATCTTACACTCTTTATTTTTACAACTTAATGTTTGTTATTTGTCCAGTGGGGTTGGCAGTACTTTTCTTACAAGTTAATTGTAAAGCCTTAATGAGATGATACTGTGAAAGCCCAGATACACAGTAGTTGATCAATTGATGGTGAGTCAGTGAATCATGACTTTTTATCTTTCCCCTTAAAAACTAAAGTTCTCGGGGTGGCTCAGCCAGTTAAGCATCAGGCTCTTGGTTTTGGCTTAGATTGTGATCTCCTGGTTTCATGGGTTCAAGCTCTGCGTTAGGCTCTGAACTGGCAACTTGGAGCCTACTTGGATTCTTTCTCCCTCTCTCTCTGTCCTTCCTCTCTCATGCTGTCTCTGTTTCTCTCAAAAATTAATAAAAACTTAAAAAAAAGTTCTCTATAGTTGAATTTAATTTAAATATTTTATTAATAGCATTTTAAAAGGGGTTTCTCATAAGTTGTCTGTTCATTGAAAACCTCGTCACTAAATTTTAACTAAAATGTTATTGAAGTTCTTTTTTTAAATTTTTTAATGTTTTTATTTATTTTTGAGAGAGAGAGACAGAGAAACAGAGGCAGAATGTGAACGAGGGAGGGGTAGAGAGGGAGACACAGAATCCAAAGCAGGTTCCGGGCTCCCTCAGTACAGAGCTTGATGCAAGGCTCAAACTTATGATCTGTGAGATCATGACCTGAGCCAAAGTCCGATGCTTAACAAACTGAGCCACCCAGGTGCCCCTGGAATATTATTGAAATTCTGAAAGTACTTAGAGCTATAAAATTTTTTTCTTATGAGGAATTTAAGACCACTTAAACTTAAACTTAAGCTTTATTTTTTTTCAGTGAGGAAACTTAGACATGGAGATCTTAAGTGACTTATTTCAGGTTCCATAGCTGGAAGTGGTTCTGCTTATCTGTGGTTCTCTCTAAACAAACAAGACTCTGGACAGAAGATGTGCAAGAGCATCAGCTGAACATTACGAACAATGAGGCTTCTTTTATGGCTACTGCCCTAATGAGGTTTGCAAATGTAGATTAGTCTAATGCTCATGCATGTAGTATGTTCCCCAGATAAACTCAATAGTGGCGATAGGATTTTAGGAGCTCCATCATAGCTAAGAACACCACTTGTAGTGAGGTGATTTTCTCTGATTTTCCCTCCTGGCCTGGCACCATTTGCCCCTAGTGCTTTAATTAGAGTGTTGTAATTTATTATTATCATTATCATTATTATCATCATTATCATTATTTTGTTGTTTTTTGTTTTTGAGAGAGAGCACACATGCACATGCATGTGAGCGGGGAAAGGGCAGAGAGCAAGAGAAAGGGAGAGAGAGAATCTTAAGCAGACTCCACTCTGGCCCTCCAGTGTAGAGCTCAATCTCATGACCATGAGATCATGACTTGAGCCGAAATCGAGAGTCAGATGCTTAATGAGTTGAGCCACCCAGATGCTCTAGAGTGTTGTAATTTAGATAAATAAATCTAGAATAGTTAGATCAGAAAGCAAGACACTATTTTATTATCTTTATTCACACTTAGAATGAGTATGTGGTACAGTCTCACACTGAGATGTGACTTTGACAAAGAGAGAGCCAAGGGAAAGAAGGAGTGGCTCAGGCTTCGGTGGGGGGATCTTCTGTGTTGTTAACCACAGAGTCTTTTTGACATGGCAGATTGGATAATGGCTGTTCCCAGTTATTTTTTGTTGGAGGTTTTTTATTTGTGTTTTCGTTTATGAAAGTATTTACATTCATAAAACTGGAACTCTTCTCATTTATATAGCTACCTCTTGTTCAGACAGTTGAATCTTTTGTGGTTTGGTTATACCTTCTCAATAAAATTGATAATAGTAGTTATAACTAGTAATTATCAAGCATTTAGTATATATAGCATATGCCTAACACTGTGCTATAGATGAGATAGTTTCCTGTGTTTAATTGTAACTGTTGTAATATATTTTTCTGTACTTTAAATAATTATGAAATTTTAAAGGACATATTAATCGCATCCTACTTTGTAAGAGAAGAGATCTCTAGGAGCTAATTGTAAAATTGGTTTCTTTTCATTATTTATTATTGATCAAAAAAATCAGAAAAGCCCTGAGTTGTTTTCAGTAGGTTACTATAAATATCCAAAGTGTGCTGACGGATTATGGATTAGAGAGTGCTAAATACTGAGGAAACACTAAATGTGTGTTGGTGAATGTAACTTTTAGACTTGACTGGATTAGACATCTTCACTACTTATTCCATCTCTTTATAAAGCTCCTAATGTTTTCTTCTTGTATGTAATAGTTTCCAGGTTTGATAACCATAGGGACACTGTGAAGACTGAAATCATGTGTGTTCTATCACTTTTAAGGCAGTCCTCTCTTTAATTTCACAAGACAGGCTTGAAAACCAGAAGTAACCCAACTCCAGAATTGGCAGTAAATCCTCTGAGAGGGAAAAGGTGACGTACTGTGTAATAAATTCCTTTGTTGAAAAAGAGATGTTGCAATACTGGAAACTGAAGTACCAAATGTTTCCTTTTAAATTTGGAAAGGCCTTTCCTCATTACTTATCTGTCCCTGTGGACTTCTAACAGGGGATGTGTTGAAAGATTTTTCAGATGCCCACTAGCCGCAGTGAAAGTGAATGGCAGCATTTATAAGATGACATAAATACTTCACAATCATCAGTAATCCTTGGAGATGTGTGGCATGCCAGTGGTACTGAATGTGAGCTTTTGTTGCTGCTGGTCCTGTACTCCTGCATGCAGGCTGCCTGGGAATGTGGGTTATGTCTCTCCTGTGAATGCAACTTCACTTTCCCCCTCTGGGGGCTCTTTGTATTGGAACTGAGGCTAGAGTGGTTTAGAAGAAATAAAGTTTCCCAAAGAAGAGAAAGATCTGTGAGATTAGGAGTTATACTTTAAAATCCTAATCTCATTGTGAGGTTCTATGGAAGAATTATCATAATCTTCTACCATTTAAACATTACATTAAAACCTTACATTTGAAAACTATTTCAAAAACTTGACACATAAGGTCCTTTTAATTTTCATTTTGTAATAATTTGGCTCATGCCACCACTGCTGCCACCATTAAATTGAGACAAAGATAAAAAAGATGAAAAAGTATCTTGAAATGATGAAGATATAGCTTAACTTACCCAAGAGTTGGTAAATTTTTGTTTCTCTATACTTACTGCAAACACTTTTCATTTTGATACTTACCTTTTAGGACTAAAACATTATTTGACAGTATGATTTTGGGGGGCTATTATGTTTGCATATTTTTAATTATCTTAGTTTGAACCCTGCATCTATCACTAGAGCTGAGGTGAAAATACTTAAATGTGTGATGAAGGTCAGATGAATAAAACATCTGTAGCATTAGTTCACGGTCTAACTTATCAATTTATGAACTCAGGTGTAGGGAAGTAAATGCATGGGACCAAATGCCATTATGGGAGATTCTGCCTTGGTCTTACTATCTTGCCTTAAGAGAAAGGAGTGTAATATTGAAGTCAGGCAATAAACCTGTTGAAAAAAAATAGGTATTTATTATGGGAATTAGAGAAAACAGTAACAATAAATAATGAACAAAAACCATGCATAACCCACAATTCCTGGATAACCACAGTTAAAATGTTTTCTGCCAGACTAAGAGAGATTTTTTTTCATAGTATTTGTTTTGTTTTGATAATGAAAGGTTTACACAGGTGATCATTTTGACTCTATGTGAAGGCTCAGCTTGCTTTGAAGCAGTAGTCTTTAGAACTGCAAATCAAAGGCTAAACTCCTTTTCTACTGTATTCTAAGCTCTCAGTGATGATTGTCAGGCTAGCTGAGAATCACTTTGTCATAAAAGAAGGAAAATACAGAGACTAGGTTGAGGAGAGACAATGACAGAAAATGGTTTTCCTTAAGGTAGTAGTGTAGTATTTATTAAGTGCTTACTAAGGGCCAACCCCATGCTAAATGTTTTATGTGCATTATTTCATTTTATCCTCACAATAGCTCCATGAGATAGTTGCTACTCAGAATTTTCATTTTACAACTGAAGAAACTGAGGCTTAAATAAAGAGTTCCAAAGTCACTCAGCTGGATTTAAACAGGAGTCTGAATATAGAAAATACTAATTCCTACTGTACAGGGCCTTAGGCCTTAAGTAGGTGTGTGTGTGTGTGTGTGTGTGTGTGTGTGTGTGTGTGTGTGTGTGTGAGAGAGAGAGAGAGAGAGAGAGAGAAAGAGAGAGAGAGAGAGAGAGAGGTGAATAAATAAAATATACAAGATATTCTCCTCTAAACAAGATCCTGCTGCTTGACTGAGAACTCTCAGATTTTTCCTTCGGTAAAGATACAGAAACTCTTTTGTAGAATGTAGGCCGGTGTGTTTACTAGAGAAATGATGGCATTATTGGGCACTTGTAGATGAGGGAAAAATAAATACGCTCTATTTACTCTTCTAGTTTCCTCGGAGTTTTGCCAACTTTTTCTGGATTGTAAACAAACCCACAAACAGGCATTCTAAAGATTGCCTCCCTGGGGCGCCTTGGTGGCTCAGTGGGTTGAACCTCCGACTTAGGCTCAGGTTATGATCTCATGGTTCATGAGTTCGAACCCTGCGTTCGACAGCTCAGATCCTGGAGCCTGCTTCTGATTCTTTGTCTCCCTCTCTCTCTGCCCCTCCCCTGCTCGTGCTCTGTATCTCTCTCTCTAAAAAAAAAAAAAAAGATTGCCTCCCTAAAGTGGACTTATGACTTAGGGAAGTGGTCACTTTTTACATGGATAAAAAGTGGTATTAAATATGTAAGACTCCATTTTTCAGGCATCAAGGATTTATTTTAATTAAAAGGACTCTCATTTATTCAACTAGATTTAATTGTTGGTAGCGATTAAATGTATGATGGATTTCCAGAATAACTCAGTGAAAATAAGTGTACTCATACCAAATACATTACAGCATTACAGTGCTTACTAAGGGCCAACCCCATGCTAAATGTTTTATGTGCATTATTTCATTTTGTCCATTTGCATTGCTGCAAATGCTATCTGATAGATAAACCTACATGGACTTATCAGAATTTATACTTGACTCAATGCAGTTTTATGTTTGAGTTGAAAGAAGTAAGTAGAAATTATCTTCGTTCAGTGTAAAGTTTTCTGAGCCATTTTCTTCCTCAGCAAATTGCTCTCTATTTAGATTAAGAATGCATCTGACCCAAATGTCCACTGACAGATGAATAGATAAACAAAACGTGTATATATATATATATACAATAGAATATTATTTAACCTTAAAAGGAAGGAAATTCTGAAACATACTACAATATGAACGAGCCTTGAGGACATTCTGTTAAGTGAAATAAGTCAGTCACAAAAGGACAAAAGTATATGCTTCTACTTATATGAGGTACCTAGAGAACTTCAGTTTGTAGAGATGGAAGGTAGAATGGTGGTTGCCAGGGTTGGGGAGGAGAGAAGAAATGGGGAGTTGTTGTTGGATGGGTGCAGAGTTTCAGTTTGGGAAGACGAAAAAGTTCTGGAAGTAGCTGGTGGTGATGGTTGTACAGCACCACAAATGCCACTGAATTTTACGCTTAAAAAATGATTAAATGGTAGGTTTTATGTTATATCTATCTATGTATAGATATACCAAAAGAAGAAAAATGAAAAAAGAATGCATTTGGGCTTAAAAAAGAGAACTCAGTTACAGTGGCTTCAACAGATAGATTGTTTTATTTTAGACCTCCTGTTAGAAGAAATACGGAAGAAGACTGGGGTCAGTATTTGGTCTGTACTTTCTCTCCTGCATTCCTCAGTTTTATGCCTTCCTACTTATGTATGTCACCCCATGTCACAGGATGGCTGCTGTACCTCATTTAGCTGTGTAAGTGCAGGCATGGAAAATTAGATTTAGTCAGATATAACAGAGACATTTAATGTAGTGCTTCCTGATTATTTCTGTACCCCTCCATATTTCACAGCCCCATTGTGGTTGCCAGAGACCATGTGACTATTTCTGGTCACTGGACTGGAGTGGAAATTATATGTGTGACTTCCAGGCCCTGGATGTCCTCTCGTTCTGGAGTGGGTATGATCCAGGAGGTACAGTTATAGATGATGGAGCCTCTATCAGCCTAGGTTTGTTCCTGAGTGACCATGTGGAGTACATTCTCTGGTGACCCAGGTACAACCTATAACATTAATGAGAATTATATTTTTGTTATTTTAAGCCACTGGTGCTTGGAGGTTGTTTGCTTTTGCAGTCATGTGTAAAACTTTGACTAAGACTCTAGAGTGAGCTTCTGCCAGACAAGTTCGATGAAATGAGGGAGGCATGGAGGCTTTCAGGAGTAAAAGAATGGATATAAGTTGATGAAGCATTAGAGTTTTATCTGGATAAGGGAGGAGGTAAGGCCCCAAGAGGACTGCAAGATAGTTCGAAAGCAACAGAATTAATGGATGGCTGTTTTTAGTAGATGGAGAGAATTGAAGTACTCTAGAGGTGAGCTGGAAAGATAGGAGGAGTGGGAAGACTGCAGCTGAGACTGTGGAGGAGTTAGTATTATTGATAATGATACAGTCATGGGAAGGAATATGAGGTAGTCTGGATAACTTGAAGAGAGGATATCAGAGAACCTAGATGCCAAGCTGTTGGGAGAATCATCTAGGTAAATATTAAAATCAGCAGGAATATGATAAGGAGTGATGTTGGGAAGAGTAGAAGTAATCTGGGAGCTAAAATCTCAAAGGATTTTTCTTTATATATCTGAACTGTTTGTATTCACCCTCACTCTCAAATGGTAGTTTAACTGTTTCTAGGTCGACAAGTTATTTTGTGTTTATTGCCTTAGTGATAAAGATATTAGTCTTCTGGCCTCTTTTTTTGGTTGGGAACTTATCAGTTAAAATTTTAAATTTCTTTGTAGATGATCCTCCTTTACTTTATGATTAGTTTTTAATTGTCTTTGGTCCAGAGCTTCACTATAGTATCCCTAAGGATGGGTTTGTTTTTAATCATTTTCTTTGGAACTCTGTATGCATCTTCAGTTTAAGAATTTCCATGGGGCACCTGGGTGGCTCAGTCGGTTGAGCGGCCGACTTCCGCTCGGTCATGATCTCACGGTCTGTGAGTTCGAGCCCCGCGTCGGGCTCTGTGCTGACGGCTCAGAGCCTGGAGCCTGCTTCACATTCTGTGTCTCCCTCTCTCTCTGCCCTTCCCTTGCTCACACTCTGTCTCTATGTCTCTCAAAAATAAAAAAATAAAAACATTAAAAAAATTTTTTAAAGAATTTCCTTGTAACAAGTTCTGAAAACTCTTATTCATGATCTCTTCAAATATTAGTACACCCTCACCTCATTCTTTTTCGTGTTTCAAAATGCTTATTAATATGTTGGATATTCTCATTTTATACTCTAGGCTTCTTAACTCCTCATTTTACTTTATCATTCTAGGATACTTTTTAGATTTTTTTCCCATAGGTATACCTTATATTTTGCTCTCTTGCATTGAATTTGAAACAATTTTCTTTTAATTTGAAAAGTTTTATTTGGTTCCTTGAAAAATCTGCACACCTCCCCTTGGCCCCTGCTCCCAGTTTGCCCTATTTTTAAAAATTATGATCCCCCTTCCTTTTAATCTTTGTATTACAAATTGTTATAATATAGGGATAGTCAAACTATGACTTGTGGGCCAGATCTGACCTGTGGGTTGGCTTAATTTGTACAGCCCATGAGCTAAGAATGATTTTTAAATTTTTAAAGGGTTGTTATAAAAATAAAAGAAGAATATTTGACAGAGATCATATATAGACTACAAAACCTAAAATATTTACCTTATCTGTTTTAACAGAAAATGATTGTCAGCCTCTGTTCTATTATCACTTCTTGGTTTGAAGTCTTTTAAATTTTTCTTTTGTTTTTTACATCTGCTCATTCCATCTTGTGTGTGTGTATGTGTGTGTGTGTGTGTGTGTATGTTCATGTGTGATTTGTAATTTTTTTATTGCGAATTCATCTTCAGTGTGGGTTTTGAAAGGTTAAGGATCCCCACAAGAGAGGAAATGTATTCTAATTCTTATAAGAGAGGACATGTATTATAATACTGAGGCTTTGAGTGTGGGACATATTGGAGTTTCAGCACAGGAAGCACATTGGGAATGAGTGAGCAGAGACTGGGCTTATGGTTGGGATTAGTGGGAGATGACCTGGCTATGGAGAGTGGTTCATAGTGGGCTGTGGGAATGTCCAGGGTTCCTGCTGAATCTAGGGTTCTCATGTAAATCCCTAAGGTTGATCTATAAAATACACAATGAGGGCAGTGGCATCTGGGCTGGCCAGGATGGCAGTTGACTGAATACTCAGTAGTCAGGTAGGGGTCCAACACCATTAGGGAGATCTGACACTATGCAGCAGTGGCCCTGCCAATTGCTGTGCATTCTGGGCCTAACACCAAGTAGGTGCTCAGTAACAATCTGAGTAGATGGAGGAAGAAATGAAAATCAAGTCCACATTTTGGGACTGTTAGTACCAGCAGGTATCTGTTGCCAACCTTTGCCCTAGACTACTAACAAGATAGGAAGAACCTGGAGAGATACCTCTAGTAGTTGTTTTATAGATTCCCTTGGATTTTCTACATAAACAATTATGTCATCTGTAAAGCAGATTTGCTTCTTTCTTTCTGCTTTATGCCTTGTATTTCTTTTTCTTGCCTTATTGCAATAACTTGAACTTCCAGAATATTGTTGAATAGAAGTGATCAAAGCAGACATCATTACCTTGTTTCTGATCTTAGGGAGAAACAGTTCAGTTTTTCCCCATTGAGTATGATGTTACCTGTAGATATTTTGCAAATACTCTTTATTTATGGAAATCGATAATTGAATTTAGAGGCTTTTTCAGATTCAGGTATGAATATTTTGATGTGGAGCAAGACTACAAAGGTGTAATTTTATCAAGGGTCATTTAATGTCCAGTTGTATCTTTTTGTGCTGTTAACAGCTGTTGATAATTTTTGCCTATATTAGTTATTACATTATGGGTTACAAGTGATTATATTCTAATTCTGTGTAATTCTTATTCATTTATTAGTTGGGGTATTTCCACGGAGAAAGTTTTCCTTCATAAACTATCTGGTTACCCTGCTGTGAAGTTCCTGTAGGAAAGACAAATAAATGCTAGATTGTTTGCTTTCATTTATCAATTTTCAGAATAGTGAATTGGTTCCATAGCATCTTTCAAAGGTAACAAATGGTTTTTAGAGTATAAGTTATGAATTCACTATGTGTTTCGATCCATGCAGTTTTCATTCTTACTGATGCTAAAATAAGTAAGTTCTTATAGAAAGTTGATATTTACAGACATACCTCATTTTATTGTGCTTCATTTTATTGTGGTTCACAATTTTATTTTAAACAAATTGAGTATTTGTAGCAATCCTGTGCTGAGCAAGTCTATTGGCAGTATTTTTCCAACAGCATTTGTTCACTTTGTGTCTCTGTGTCACATGTTGGTAATTCTCACGATATTTCAAACTTTTTCATTATTATATTTGTTATGGTGATCTCTGGTCAGTTATTATGACCTGCTGAAAGCTCAGATGATGGTTAACATTTTTTAGCAATAAAGTATTTTTTAATTAAAATATATACATTGTTTTATTAGACATAATACTATTGCCCACTTAATAAACTACAGTATAGTGTAAACATAACTTTTATATGCACTGGAAACCACAATGTTTATTTGACTCATTTAATTGCACTGGTCTGTAATGGAAGCTGCAATATCTCTGAGGTATGCCTAGATCATTTTTCTTCTAGGTTTGCATTCTTCATTAGGTCTTCATTCTATGTATAATTCATGTTTTCTCCTAAGATCTGAGAGTATAAATACATACTTGCATGAATAAGGACAAAAGGAGGATGCAATGAAAGGCTTATTTCTTCATATCCATGTATAAAGAATGGAACTGTTTGCTTTTGAATCACACTTCAGCTATCTGGCAGCATATTCTAAGAAACCCTGGAATTTTGTGGGTAAAACCACATAAGTCAAACTTTTCTTTGATTGGAACCTGCAGGAGAACAAGCTTTTGATGTCAACACTCTTATGTTCAAGGTGATATATGTCCAAATAGAAGTCATAATTTTTAAAGTTTCTTGGTGAAAAATCAATCATTGGAAAACCCTGTATATTCTTGTATAACAATGGAGGAAAAGTCTCTCTGACACATACTGTGTATTTTTGATGTAATGTTAACTTCATGTGGTTTAGCTCTTTGACTTGAGGCATGTGTACATAACCTTCTGAACACTCATTTAGCTTATAATATGCCAATTTCCTAACAATTATTATTGTTCTAAAGTATAACATTTCACTTTTCAACATCAAATATGTACACGAAGGGAATTAAAATTTATGGGGTTTCATGAGCTTAGCACAGTGTCTTTACATAGTAAGTGTCAAAAATGGTTTCTTTTCTATTAGATTTATTGTTGTTTTTCCCCTGATTATAAAAATAATACTACAAAAACTTAACAAAATAGGGAAAACCAACAGTCTTGTTCACAGAGTTATATATTAAGTTGCATATCTAGATCTTCCTCTAAGTGTAGATACTTAGAAAATGATATTTAGATCTGGAAGGATGTTTACATTTACACTTTACCAAAAAATATAGAGAAGTTAGTTCTGGAAAAATATCAAGTGATTTTTTTTTTTTAAGTTTATTTATTTATTTTGAGAAAGAGAAAGCATGCATGGGGGAGGGGCAGAGAGAGAAGGAGAGAGAGAGAGAATCTCAAGCAGACTCTAAACTGTCAGTGCAGGGCTTGAACTCACGACTCATGAGATCATGACCTGAGCCAAAGTCAGATGCTTAC
The DNA here is from genome assembly GCA_030068075.1 of Paguma larvata. Taxonomy (NCBI): domain Eukaryota; kingdom Metazoa; phylum Chordata; class Mammalia; order Carnivora; family Viverridae; genus Paguma; species Paguma larvata. Next base: position 11,369,100 of record CM057844.1, read on the forward strand.
CCTACTGAACCACTTAGGTGCCCAGTATCAAGTGATTCAAAAAACACTTTGACATTTTTTGAATGGTTTGTGTTTTTGGCAGTGAGTATTGTATGTGTATTCATAACATACACATATGTGTGTATGCATCTGTGCATGTATATATTGAAGGGGTGCAGAGGAAAGGAGGGAGTGGGAAGGAGAGGTAGATATATGTGAAGAGAAAATTACTGATATTAAAGTCTTAACAATGGTTTAACAATTACTGATAATGTTTTTAGGGAAATTTGTTGTTAATGCCTAATGTCTGTCACAATACATGCCAGCTAAACAGATACTGTGTATTATATCAGTTTGCATTGCTTTGTTTCATTAATTTAAGAATTTGTATACATTATTTAAAAGAGGTTCTTTCATTTGATAATCTTAGTCATAATTTCTTTTTGATTGCTAAGAACGTTTCCTCTCCATTTACCAGTGTAGTAGTAGTAGTAGTAGTAGTAGTAGTAGCAGTAGTAGTAGTAGTAGTGGTGGTGTGTGTGTAAATTAGTAATATAAGAAAACATTACTTTGTCCGTGGACCTACTGGGGAATCTGAGTGAATTGTTCCTTCTTTTGCTCTGAGTTTTTCAACTCTAGAGATGAGTCATACTTCTCCTTTAGTCTTAGCAGTTGCTGAGATCATTTGATACCCTTTACCTGTTGTGTGAATTAATGAAGGACTTAATTTTCTAAAAAACTATTGAATACCTTTGGTAGGTTCTTTTTTTAAAGTGAACTTTTTATTTATTTATTTCTCAACAAGAGCATTTTTTACTTGAAGCATACTTCAGAATACTTGGTTCTAAAAGATGTATATAAAACATCACCCCCCAGAAAAATAGAATACACATTTTCCTCAGGTATACACAGAAGAATCCTCTGGTTAAATCACATAAAAGACATAACAAATATTACATATTTAAGAGTACTGAAATCATACCAACTATATTTTCCAACCACAGTGGTACAAAACTAAAGATCAACAATAAAACAAAGCTGAAAAATCTACAATGTTAATTTTAAATATTTAACATATAAATATTAAACAATACACTATCAACAAGCAATGGGCCAAATAGGCAGTTAAATGGCAAATCAAAATATGTTTCAAAACAAAAGAAAAAGAATACGCAATATTCCAAAACCTATGTGATGCAGCAAGAGCAGATGTTAGAGTGAAATTTATACTATCAATGCTTGTATTAAGAAAACAAAAAGTTCAAATAAACAACATTATACCAAAAGGAACTAGAAAAAGAAGAAACTTAGCTGAAATTTAGTAGAGGAAGGAAATAACAAAGAAAAATAAGAAATTTTAAATAAATAGAGACCAAAATAACATAACATTGAAAGTTATGACCAGTTTAAAAAAAAAAAGAAAAAAAAAACAAACAAAATTGGCAAAATTGGCAGTTTACTATATTAACTGAGAAAAAAAAGAAGACTCAAAAATCAACATGGGAAATGGAAGAGAAAACAATACAACAGATAACCACACCAATGTACAGTGTGATAACAGATAATTGTAAATAATTACATACTAATATCAGATATTTTAGAAAAAAAAACTAGATAATTCCTAAAAATGCACAAGTTACCAAGAATCAATCATGAATCTTAAAATCCAAGAAGTAGGAAATCTTCTTAAACCAAAAACAAGAATGAAAGTTGAATTAGAAATTAAAAATCTCCCAGCACAGAAAAGCCCAAGACCACATGGTTCATTGGTGAATTCTATCAAACATTTAAAAAATAATAACAATCTTTATCAAAATCTTACAAATAATAGAGGGAACACATTCAAAATCATTCCATGAGGCCTGTGCTACACTGATACCAAAGCAGTTTAAAAATAATACAAGAATAAAAAAGTCTAATTTATCCAATATAAGTATTACTACCCTGGCTTTCTTTTAACATCCATTTGTGTGATAAATGTTTCTCCATCCCCTCACTTTCAATCTGAAGATGTTTAGTTCTAAAATGAATCTCTTTTAGGTAGCATATAGATGGGTCTTGTTTTTTTTTTATCCATTCTGGCACTCTGTGTCTTTGCGTTTAGTCCATTTACATTCAAAGTTATTATTATTATTTTTAATGTTTGTTTTTGAGAGAGTGGGCTAGGGGCAGAGAGAGGGAGTGAGACAGAGGGTCCAAAGCAGGCTCTGCATTGACAGCAGAGAGCCTATTGTGGGGCTCAAACTCATTAACTGTGAGATCATGACCTGAGCCAAAGATAGACACCCAACTGACTGAGCTACCCAGAAGCCCCATTCAAAGTAATTATTGATAAATATGTATTTATTGCCATTTTATTATTTGTTTTGTCATTGTTTCTGGAGATTTTCTCTGATTCTTTCTTGTCTTAGTCACTTTTGGTCTCTCCTTTGCACTCAAAAAGTCTCTTTTAGTATTTCTTGCAGGTCTTGTTTAGTGGTCATGAACTCCTTTAGTCTTTGTTTGTTTGGGAAACTCTGTCTCTCCTATTCTGAATGATAGCCTTGCTGGGCTATCAAACATTTAAAAAATAACTACAATCTTTATCAAAGATAAAGAACCAATCAGAGGTTGGTATTCTTGGCTGCGGATTTTTCCTATTTGGCACTTTGAATAAATCAGGGCACTCCTTTCTGGTTTGCCACATTTCTGTTGAGAAATCTGTAAATTAATCTGTAACTTCCCTTGTAAGTTATGGACTTCTTTTGTCTTGCTGATTTCAAGGTTTTTCATTTATCACTGTATTTTGTAAATTTAATTACAATATGTCTTTGGGCATGCTTTTGTTGATTTTGATGGGAGTTCTCTGTGCCTTCTGATCTGCCTGTCTGTTTCCTTCTCCAGATTAGGGAAGTTTTCTGCTGTTATTTCTTGAAATATCTTTTCTGTCCCCTTTTCTCTCTCTTCTTCTTCTGGAACTCCTATAATATGAATGTTATTACATTTGATGAAGTCACTGATTCCCTAAGTCTATTCTCATTTGTATAATTCTTCTTTATCTCTTTTATTCAGCTTCATTATTTTCCATTATTTTGTCTAATATATCTCTTATTCATTCCACCGTTTCTTTCAGCCTGCTGTTTGTTACATCAAGCCTGTTTTCCAATCTTGTTTATTGCATTCTTCATCTCTGATTGGTTCTTTAACTCTTTTATCTCTGTTGTAAGGGTCTCACTGATGTCTTCTATTCTTTTCTTAAGCCCAGCAAGTATCCTTATGATTTTTGTTTAAATTCTCCATCAGGCGTGTTACTTATATCTGTTTTGCTTAGATCTCTGACCATGGCCTTATCTTGTTTTTTCATTTGGGATAAATTCCTCCATCTTGGCATTTTGTCTAAGTCTGCCTTCTTTTGTGTATTAGAAAAGCCAGTTATGTCTCTTGCTCCTGAAAGTAATGCCTTATGGAGTCATGTAGTGCTCAGGGTCTGGCACTTCAGGGAGTATCTCTGGTGTGTGCTGTGTGCACTGTACTCTTGGGGTTTGACTGCTCTGTCCTTTAGGCCAGTCACTTGCAAAGTCCGTCCTTGCCTGCTCTGGTCAGTGTTTGGTCCTTGGCCTGAATGTGGTGAGTTTTAACTAAGTGTGTGCTCTTGTCTGCTTCTGAAATGAAACCTGACACCAACTCCACCAGAACTGAGGCCCTGCAGAACTCTGGTCAGGAGATGTGGTGTGGACAGGAGGTTCTGCTGGTCTTCTGGGTAGGGGTGGGGAGTGGCTGTCATACTGGTACTTAGGCAAGCTTGACTGAAAAGGGCAGTACTACTAGAGCACAGGTGTGTGGGATTTGGTTTAAGCAAGTTAGGCAGCCAGTGTCCATGCTGATCTGTTCCCTTCAGGATTTTATTTTAGTTTTTAAGAGATGGGAAGCAGAAAGTCTTATGTATCTAATAGGACATTTACATTTTAATTAATGCAACTGATTTTATACAGAAAAAGTATTTCAAACGGCGCTTAATAGTTTTTTGAAAAGGCTTATCCCACCAGTATTTATCAAAGTAGCCTTTTAATATTTGTATATATAAAAAAAATCAGCCTCTTCAGAAATCTTTTATTAGAACTTATCAACCTATAAATTAAATTTCCTTTGTCTTTACTTTGGCAGACTGTTTCTACTATTAACAAGTAGAAAATTTAAATGTAATTCTAGGCAGTGCTTCCTATTGCCATCATGTTAACCTTTTTTAGCATGTCCGAATGGTCCAAGTTCACTTCAGGGATTTAAAATGCACTCTTTTTTTTTTTTTTTTTTTTTTTAATAATTACAGAGAGTATTCACCCCTGAAGGCTATATAAGTTACTATTATAAGGTGAGAAAGATGCTATTTTATTAAGTCCACATTACAGCTGTTGATGTGACATTTTATTGAAAAGTAGGTAGAGGGAGATCCAGATTGCCCCTGGCAGTTTAGATTTCTCCCTTGCTCCCAGATATCTGGAACGCCAGAGGCAAAATGGGAGCCTCAGGCCAATTGTATATAAACAAGTAAAGAAATTTAAAATAGAATTTTCTGTAGTTAACGAATAATGGAAATAAGAAAGAATGCTAGGAGATTCCTAGGCAGAGAATCTGAATTCCTGTATTATGTAAATCATTCCTATGGAAAAGTGTTTTATTTTATTTTTCTCTGTTTCCTTTTGATATAGTACAGTTATTTGTTTCTTTAGTTTCTGCTGAATCTTAATGAAAATTCTAGATTGTTCATAGAAGTCATTTCATCCATCACTGAATTATTCTCTAACACAACTGCTTCTTAAGTAGTACATAAGGGTGTTTTAGTGCTAGGAAGACAAGAAGGATATTTATAGCACTGCTTTTCCTCAACCATTCTTGGTTTCCTTGGATTTCTAGGATGTGGGGAGCATCTTGTACGCACCATACTGGCTAGAGAATGTTCACATGCTTTACAAGCTGAAGATGCTCACCAAGCACTGTTGGAGACTATGCAAAACAAGTTTATCAGTAAGTATAACATTAAAAAATTATGTTCTTCTAAATATAAATTGATTTACTGGGCTGTAAACTGGTCGGTTACCTCATTTTGCCACAAGATCTAGCTCCAGTGCCTAGGATAGACTTAGCCCTTCAATTAATGCTGGTCATGAAAAGAGATTATACCAGATACCTACTAGTGCATGAAATTTGCCATATAACTAATCTAATGCCTAGGCTATGAGACATTATCTAGGATTAGAGTGATATATAGTAGCATAAATCTTACTAAAACAAAATTCAAGGGACGACATCCTTTAAAAGTTTTATAATACACTTTGACTCTTTTTTTAGTGTTATATTGATGAATCTGGTACTGCCATGTGCAGTTGTATAAGGTTGAACTGAAATCTTGCCTGGGCTCCATTTGCCAAGCTGTGTAACCAAATGTGAAGCTGCATCAGTTTGGAGAGAGGGGTGCCTTTTTCTAATCTGTAGAAAGGCGTTGTATAGCCTAGCAGTGGCTCTATCCATAACTGCTACTATGGGTTAAAACTATTTGATTTAGTGTGATTTTTCTCATCATGTAACATTGAGCTTACCATTTTGGAAAGACTAGTGAAGTTGTATAAGATATATAAAGTATGGTTAAAAATAAGGTAATGACCCATGAATAAATTAGAGAAAGTGTATTACAGCGTTAGTGTGGGAGGTTGTGTCTTTACTTGGAGAATTACGACAGGGCATTATAATATGCTAGCTATGTGATGAGGACAACACAGACAAAAGTCACAGAAGGCCTTAAAATCTCAGCATAGGAGTTCACATTTGATCTGATACAAAGAAGAGAATCCTTATGTGTTTCTAAGTTGACAAATAAAATGGTTTCTTGGGGGAGAGTTTATAAAGTACATCTAAGATGGTCCAAGACCATTTCTGTAAGAAAGAGACATTAGAGGCTGGGAATGGGCCAAGGAATGGAGAGGATGGAGGAAATGGAGAAATTGGAAATATTGGTAGATTCAGATTTTGAGACTAGGTAGATATAGCCCTCTGGGTCAAATCAGGACATAAAAACGTTAACATTAGGTTAATCAGGGGAAGCTTAATATAAAGATTTGTTAACTATGTTGAAAGAATAGCTATAAGATATAAAGAAACTCTGTGTGGTACTCTAGAGTGGAGAGTGTCCAAGGAAGGATGTACTTATAAGGGGTATAAATCTTGATGAAGAAGGTATGGTTTGGCCACCGGATAGCAGAGAAGTTCACTGTTTTCACCAGTCTGGGACTAGTCTGAAGTTGCTGAGCAAACAATAGGCCACTCTCTAGACTGCAGACAGAGAGCAGATGATCAGTACCCAGTGGCTGGGTGTATAGTGGGAGCCTGGCGCCAGTGGAGGCAGAGGACATAGAGGACTTCAGAGCCCACAGGCCACAGAGGGCTTACAGAGGGGCTGACTACTTGGTGTTTGACCCTCTGGGCCACAGGGGCTACATGCACACTATGCAGGGCCTTGCTAATGGAGTCTTGTGCAGCTACAGCAGGCCTGTTGCTAAGCCCAGGCTTAGATGTCAAAGTCACAGAGGCACTGTCTTCACATCCACACTGTCTTTCCTCCCCAGGCCATGATGGATATTGTAGGAATGGTGGCTATTGTAACTGTTTATCTTCTCTAACTCAGCTGAATGTCTGACTCCTTGCCTTCATTCTGCTAGTTCCTTCTATGTAAGCCTAGTCTCTTTATACATGTCATTTTATATTTGTTTGCCACTTTTCCCTCCAGCATCGGGATTCAACGGAGCTTCTTTGTCATTGTGGGAGGGACCATCTGGTTCATGGTCACTCTCTTCCCACTGTTGGCTTCTGCTGAGATAGGACTTGCCCTCCACTTCCTTATGGGTCCCTGGCTTCTATTGCTACTAAATTCACTATGTTTATTGGTCTTTTTGGTCTTTTTGTAGTCTCTGACTTCTTTGTCTACTTACAGTAGATGCTAGTGGTAGTAGAATCATATGGTCTGAAACTTCTGGAATAGTCAATGGGAATTTCAAGTCCTCATGGCCCATGTATATAAGGCCAGTTTTTTTGTTTGTTTGTTTGTTTGTTTTGTTTTTTACTTTACTTTACTCTTAGAGCATCTTACTGTCCTGAGGGAATGGGTACCTTTTCTACCTGGCTTTTTGTGTCTTGAGGCCCCCTCTATTCTTGGATCCTTAAGATATAGGTAGGGCTTTTTTATTTGTCTCCTCTTTTTCCTCCACCCTTACCAGCTTAGAAAGAGAGACAGAAACCTATACCAGTGATCAATTCTTTTCTTCTGGTTTTCCCACAAATGCCCAGTGTGTCCAGTCACAGTCCAACCCCAGTCCTACCTTTAGGGTACTTATGGGGAGCTCCAAACTATTTATCTTGCCACATTTTAGGTTTTACCTGCTAAAATCATATTTCATTCTAGAGCTGTCTGTACTTAGAATATATGAAAGTCCACTTAGAAGCTCAAAGGATAAAACTTATTCAGCTATATAAATATACAACTGATGGGATCAATGGACCTTTGTTCTGGGGATGGAGATAAAACTATATTTCATTATTGTACAGGCCTTTAGTAAGTATTTTGCTTTATTAGGAAAGATTTTTAGGGCAGAGAGAGAAAGAAAAACAGATTATGGACAGGAAAGAATTAGATATATCTGAAGGAAGAACAGAGCGAATAACTATAGGAACATAATTCAATATGAAGAGATTTGTACAGGTGCTTTCTTACAGTTATTTGAACTGAGGTTATGAAGACATAATTATATGCATGCTAGCAAGAATTGCCTGATAGAAAAACTATAGGAACATAATTCAATATGAAGAGATTTGTACAGGTGCTTTCTTACAGTTATTTGAACTGAGGTTATGAAGACATAATTATATGCATGCTAGCAAGAATTGCCTGATAGAAAAATGTGAGCTGAGGAATGAGTTAGGGATAGGCCTTCGAGGTCAGTGCCTCATGGTTTCTCAGAAATTGGTTGATTACATTTGTGTCACTATATCGTCAAATATATCAGAATCAGACTTAGGCATTTTGGTCTTTTGTTTTAATAATTACCAACTGTTGATTCCTGTTTTAAAAGAAATAAAATTTTTGGCCTTAATAACACATATAATTTATATAATCTGGTATCGGTTATCTAGCTATATTAGAAACATTCTTAGAACATTAGTGGGAAGGAATAGCAAGAGTTGAAAACTGGATGCTCAGGAGAAGTTAACTTCCTGGGAACCAATGGTGGGTGTGGAACTATGGCATGTGGCAACTTTACTGAGTCTGAAACTATAGATTCACCAGCTAGTTGTACCTTTCCAGATTTAGGTCCATGCTAAGGAGTTCCTGAATTCTACTCTGTCTCTTCTGTTACCTGTCCTCCTTTTCCCTAGCTCTTTGAAGCTACTCAGACAGCTGGACTGCAGTATTTCATTCTGCCACTGGATCCCATGACCTAATGCATATTGGACCCCATCTTAAAAAATTCCGGAATCATGGAAAGAAATAAGAAACTTCAGAGCTCACTTGATTGACTCTGTTTATTTAATAATTGGAGAAACTTAAGTTTCCAAGTTTAATTACTTGTCCATGTCACTTAGTGTAAGTCTTCCTGTAAGATCATACTGCCCTTTTTTTATTTTTATTTATTAATTTTTTTTAAGTAAAATGAATGGGAAATATAGGAGGAGAATGTTTTGGTGGTTAGCAGAGTTGGGTTCTCCTCTCTACTCTGTGTCTGACTCACTGGATATAACAAGTTACTTAAGCTGTTTTGTTTTCTTAAAAAAAAAATTAGGCAAGAGACAGCTTCTAAATTTCTTTTCCACGCTAAGTTCTATGAATTCTCTACATTTTCAACCTGAAAATATGAAATTCTTTTTAATCAGGTGATTTGGAAATGAGATTGGAAAATGAAAATTTTCCAGAACCACTTGGGAATTTTCAGGAAACACAGATAATATTTATAAAGTCGATAGGATGAAATAGAGTTTACCAGAGGCCTGAACAAGGAGCAAGGAGGTTGGGTTCTTTCCTCTTTTAACAGTGATGAAATTAGTTGTTTGTTGTAGGACAAGTCTCTTTGTTCTCAGTTTCCTCATGTGTAAAATGAGAGGCCAGAAAGTCCCTTCTAGCTCCAAAATTTTGTTTGATCCTTGGTTTGTTCACAGGCCAATCTAAACTATTTGTGTGAACCTGTAGTCTTAAATCAAATTGCTCCTTAATTGAAGCTATGATTAAAATACTTAATGGTGGATCTGAAGTTCCTATTTGAAGTAATTTTGTTGAAATCTTCTGGCAATGACTGAGATAAGCTAGCAAACACTTTCTCGGTTTTATGGAAAGATGCCACTATATTCTTCCTCTCTTGCTTCTTTTGCTTTTTCTTTAAAGAATCATGCACATAGATAATATATCTAAAGATTCAAATTGCAATGGATACATAGAAAAATTTTATATAATAATCAAGACAGATATCCTTTTCCATTTACTGTAAGTCTCATTGCTTTTGCCAGAAAGAACCTCTATTTAGTATGTGTCTTTATAGAATATTCTTTTTGTCCATGCACATACACCTCTCTCTCTCTCTCTCTCTCTCTGTCTCATCATTTATAACAATTATAGAAGAGATTTCTAACATATTGTTTTGGGAAATATTTTTCACTTAACATATCTTGATGCTTTTAATGTGTCAGTATTATAGATTTATAGCGGAATATTCTCTGGTTCCATAATTTATCAGTTTCCCTACTGAGAGAGATTCATGTTGTCTGTAATTTTTAAAAATTTTTTAATATTTATTTTTTTTTTGAGAGACAGAAAAAGAGCATGAGTGGGGGAGGGGCAGAGAGAGAGGGAAACACAGAATCTGAAGCAGGCTCCAGGCTCTGAGCTGTCAGCACAGAACTCGATATGGGGCTTGAACTCATGAACTGTGAGATCATAACCTGAGCCCAAGTCAGATGCTTAACCAACTGAGCCATCCAGGTGTCCCTCTGTAATTTTTGTCTATAGCATTTTCCCATGTGCGAATGCCCATTTCTCTGACTCTGAGCATTTTACATGATGCTGTTTTCATGTTTTTTGTAGCATATCAATTTTATTTTTTTTAACTTTTTTTTTAGTGGTTGCCCTAGAGTTTCAATATACACTTACAACTAATCTAGCTCTGTGTTCAAATACTATTATGCCACTTCATGGGTAGTGCAAATACCTTAAATAACAAAAAATTCCTAATTCCCTTCTATCATTGCTGTCATTCATTTCAGGCATACATAATCACATATAAGTACACCCTCCTCCCCACACAAGTGGATCTGTTGTTGCTGTTATTATTTTGAACAAATTATTATCTGTTGGATCACTTAAGAATAGGAAAAGTAAAAGTATATTTGCCTTCCCTATTCCTTCCTTAACGGTCTTCCTTTCTTTATGTAGACTGATGTTTCTGCCTTATCAACTTCCTGCTCTCTGAAGTATTTTTTTTTTTTTAAGAAGGTCGTCAGTGCTTTTTTTTCTTTTTTAACGTTAATTTATTTTTGAGACATAGAGACACAGCGTGAGCAGGAGAAGGGCAGAGAGAGAGGGAGATACAGAATCTGAAGCAGGCTCCAGGCTCCGAGCTGTCAGCACAGAGCCCGACGCGGGGCTCGAACTCACAGACCGCGAGATCATGACCTGAGCCGAAGTCGCTGCTTAACCGACTGAGCCACCCAGGCGACCCTGAAGTATTTCTTCTAATATTTCTTGCAAGGCATGTCTACTGGCAACAAATTCCCTTAAAGTTTGTCTGAGAAACTTTATTCCTTCTTTTGAAAGATAGTTTTGCAGTCTACACAGTTAAGTTTGGTAGATTTTTGTGCATGTGTGTGTATGTTTGTTGTTGTTTTTCTTTTGACATTTGAAATATTCACTTCACTCTCTTCTGAAAAGTCAGGTACAATTCTTATCTTTGCTCCTCTATGGGTAAGTTGTTTTTTTTCCTCTGGATTCTTTCAAGATTTTTTTTTCTTTATCTTTGATTTTCTGTACTTTGAATATGATTTGCCTGGATATAGTTTTGGGGGGGGGGGCATTTATCTTGCCTGTTATTCTCTGAGCTTCCTGGATCTGTGATTTGGTGTTTGACGTTAATTTGGAGAAACTGTCAGTCATTGTTGTTTCAAATATTTCTTCTGTTCCTTTCCCTCTTCTTCTTTTGGTATTCCCATTTTGTTTAGGTTGCATCTTTTGTAGTTGTTCCACAGTTCTTGAATATTTGGTTCTGCTTTTCTGAGTCTTTTTTCTCTTTGCTTTTTCAGTTACCGGTGTTTCTCTTTGCATATCCTTAGTGTGTTCTTTCTTAGAATAGCCATCTCTCTGTCTGCTTACATTATCCATTGTTCTTGATCTTGTCTACTTTTTCATCAGAGCTCTTAGTGTATTAATCATAGTTCTTTTAAATTCCTTGTTTGATAATTCCAGCTTCTTATCATAGCTGAATCTAGTTCGATGCTTGGTCTGTCTCTTCAAATGTTTTTTTGTGTTTTTTAGTATGCCTTGAAATTTTTTCTTGCTAACTAAAAATGATATATTGGGTAAAAAGAACTGTGGGAAATAGGTCTTTAGTAATATGGTGATGAGGTGTGGGGGTAGAAGTATTCTATATTCCTGTAATTATGTCCCATTCCTTTAGTGAGCCTATGCCTCTGGTCTGTGAACTTTGCAAGTGCCTCTTAGTTTTTCACCCCTGCCCTCTTCTCCCATGTAGAAGGTTAGAGCTGGTTGGAGTAAATATTTTGCATTGAGTTTAGGCTCTGATAAAACACCAACAGATTAGGTTCTAATAGAATAGTTTCTCTTGACGGCAGGCCTTGTTAATAAGAACAGAATGTTCTCTTGTATTTATTTATTTAAAAAAAACTTTTTAATAGATATTTATTTTTGAGAGACAGAGAGACAGAATGTGAGCAGGGGAGGGGCAGAAAGAGAGAGAGAGAGAAAGAGAAAGAAAGAGACAGAATCTGAAGTAGGCTCCAGGCTCTGAACTGTCAGCACATGAGACAGCTATGCTATGAGATCATGACCTGAGCTGAAGTTGGACGCTTAACCAACTGAGCCACCCAGGTGCCCCATCTTGTATTTAAAAATGGTTCCTTTTCCCCTGCTTCAGCTGGAAACAAGAAGGGGTTTTTCTACAGTCTTCACTACTGTGAAAAACTGGTAGAGCTCCAGGAGTTAAAACACAAACATGTCATCCCATTCCCTGCACCCTAAGTTTTTAACTCACCAACTTGTCCACACTGAGACTCTAGCAGTTCTTCAAAAATAGTTCTGGTTTTCTACTAGTTGTGTGGAGGTTTCTGCTCATGACTTTGCATTCTGATAAGTTGGGATTCTCTGTATCCGACTGTCTGTCTCTATTTTGGGGGGGAAGTAGTTTACCTTGTGATCTCATTTCTCTGATGGATCTAAGAAGAATTATTGATTTTTCATTGTTGTTAGGGTGGAGTAGCAACTTCCAAGCTCCTTACATACTGGACCAGAGATTGGAAGTCTCCTTCACACTCTTTTCAAATGTTATTATCAATTCTAAGAAAATATGCAAGGGGCTCCTGGGTGGCTCAGTCGGTTGAGCATTTGACTCTTGATTTTAGCTCAGGTCATGATCACAGGGTTGTGGGATTGAGCTCCACACTCAGCATGGAGCCTGTTTAAGATTCTCTCTCTCTCCCTTCTGCCCATCTTCCCCACTCGTGTACTCTCTCTTCTCTCAAATAAATAAATAAATAAATAAATAAATAAATAATCATGTATTAAAAAGATGGTTTCCAGTTTTGAGTCATCTTTTCTTGATGAGTGAGGTTGAGCAACGTTTCACATTTAATTTGTCCTTTTGTATTAATATGTGAATTATGTGCTCATAGCTCTTAACCATTTTTCTGTTATACTGTTTGGGTGATTTTCTTTTAATTGATATTTATCTTATATTAATGGTAAAATTACCTGAGTGAAACATTTAAAAACGGCATAGAAGTAACCATCTCTTGAGAATTTTAAAATAACCTTGTCTTTTTTGAGTGGTGATATGTTCGATATCTGTGACCTTCTGCAGCAATAAGATATTTTTTATAGTAATTTCATACTTACGATTAAGCAATTTATTTTTATGTAGTTTTTCTAGGCAGTGACTTATTATTTTCTATTTTTTGTAATTTGAAACAAACTCTGAAGTTTCTTAAATGTAAGTCTCTTTAAAAATCTACTTTTGATAAATGAGACTTTAATGTGATAGAATGAATGGAGTAAAATTGACAGACATTTGGAAGATTGAACTGTTTTTGTTTCTACTTGCATTGCCATTATGCCAAGATCCAGAGCTTTGGCCTGACTTAATATAGAAAGCATGAAAGAGAATAACCAATTCATGCATTTTTAAAAAAACCACTGTTTGTGTAACATACAAAACCCATAAAAATGGGTACTGTAAAAATAGTGCTTTAATAATACTTCATGCTAACCAGCTGATTACAGACTGAATGGTTAGTTAAGTAGGGAAAAGAAATAAATAAATTTCCTTTTTAGTTGTGCTTTTTAAGTGATTACACACACATACATACTTAAAACCTCTTACAATGATTCAGATGTGACTTTTCCTATTCATGGTTATTTTTGAATGAACTTGGTTTCATGAATTATTCTTTTTTTCCATGCAAACTGTGGCTGTACGTGTGGTATGTGAACTTCAGGGTGGCATTATAGCTTCTTACCCTGTTCTCAACAAGTAAAGTCACAGTACATTTTTTAGTTAGAAATGCTCACTACCAAATATAGTAGTCAATCAAATGTTACCTTTAAAAATCAAATTTCCCTTTTCTTCTCTTTGGTTTTCAAGGATAAGTTATTAGTATTATCAACCTACAGTCTATGTGACCATTGTTGAAAAATACTATGCAGTATACAGTATTATGACTTTAAAGTCATTTTCACTGTATGTATTTTATACCTTTGGGGAATGTTCTTACACTGTTATTGACATCATAGGTTTATTATTAAACGCAGAATGCCATCTACAATTGAGGTAGAAAGGAGTCCCCTCTTGTGATTTTTCTGCCAAATTGAGAGGTTGTATTTGGTAAATGTTTTCTTGTAATGACCAAATTTTTAACTAAAACCTGGATAATTCATGAGCATTAGCATCCATGAGAAGAACAAAAGTACATTGTCATTACACATTTTAATCTCTTTCCGAGATCATCAACTATATGTTTCATGAATTTCTTTATAATTTAAAAAACTCTAAAAACATGCTGTTCTCTTTTTGAATCACTAAAATCTTTTCCTTTGTAACTCTCTGGAGCTTACTCTTTTTATCTGTTAAAAAATCAACATGTTTTTTCTTCATTATCTAGATGATATGATACTTAATCTGTTATACTCACATGTCCAAATTGCAAAATAAGGAAAACAATAAATTAGGCAACTTCCAAAGCATGATTCATCACTAATTCTTTTGCCCTATGCATTTATACTTTCAAAATTTTTAATGTCTCTTTATTTAACAAATATTCATTGAAATCCATTTAATGTACTTTGTTGGCTAGTGGGAGAGGTTTAGAGATAAATAAAATAGATGTGCAGGTGCCTGGGTGCCCCAGTTGGTTAAGCATCCGACATCGACTCAGGTCATGATCTCGCTGTTTGTGGGTTCAAGACCCACATTGGGCTCTGGGCTGACAGCTCAGAGCCTGGAACCTGCTTCGGATTCTGTGTCTACCTTGCTCTCTGCTCCTCCCCGCTTGTGCTCTGTTTTTCTCTCTCTCTCTCAAAAATGAATAAACATTAAAAAAACAGATTTGCTGTCAGGTAACTTGCATTGTAGGCGAAGAAAAAAGTCAAATGCATAATAATAAAATGTAAGATGCAATAAGTGCCACACTAAAGTTCAGCAAATATAGGCACTCCTGTTACTGGCAATTTCATGAAATAGAAACTCTGGAACCTTCTAATACAAATAATCCAACAGTGCTGGGCAAAACACTAACTGAAAAAATATCACACTTTCAAGTGAATAGAACAGAATTTTCATTTAAGGTGGTCCAGAATACATGAAGCTCTCAAGGCCTAATGAAAGAAAATTAAAATCTTTTCTGAAAGAATGTTCTTTCAAGTCAAATCTCAAAATACTCCTTAAATATGAATCCAAAGTATAATCTTAAATTTAAATAAAACACTTTACATAAAGAGAGTTTCCACGAGAGAAAGTATGTATGTCAATAGAAACTTTAACCAGATTACCAAAGATGTTACATATTAGAATTGCTACATAACAAATATAAGTATCTTGGAGACATTAACTTGTTTGAAGCTTTTATTTTAATTTCTGTTAGTAAACATACAGTGTTATATTAGTTTCAGGTGTACAGTCAACACTTCCATAGAATACATGGTGCTCATCACAAGTGCACACCTTAATCCCCTCAGCCCCCTCCCCTCTGGTAACCATCTGTTAGTTCTCTATAATTAACAGTCTGTTTCTCGATTTGTCTCTCTCTCTTTCTTTCCCCCTTTTGCTATTTGCTTTGTTATTTAAATTCCATATATGAACAAATCATAAGTTGTTTGTCTTTCTCTGACTTACTTATTTCACTTAGAGTTCTACTTTCTAATTTATGTCATTGCAAATGGAATGACAACACTTTTTTATGGCTAAATAATATTCCATGGTATATATGTGTCACATCTTTATCCATTCATCAGTGTATGGATACTTCGGCTGCTTCCATAATTTGGCTCTTATAAATAATGCTACAGTAAACATAGGGGTGCATGTATCCCTTTGAATTCATGTTTTTGTATTCTTTGGGAAAATACCTACCAGTACTCTGATTGCTAGATCATAGGGTAGAACCTCCATACTGTTTTCCACAGATAGCTGTACTAGTTGTTATTCCCATCAACAGTTTTCTCCACATTCTTGCCTTGGTGAACTCCTGAGTGACTCAGTTGATGAAGCATATGACTTCCGCTCAGGTCATGATCCCATAGTTCCTGAGTTTGAGCCCCATCTCAGGCTCTGCACTGATGGTGCAGAATTTGTTTGGGATTCTGTCTTTCCCTCTCTGCCACCCCCCCCACTTTCTCTCTCTCTCTCTCACTCTCAAATAGATACTTTAAAAACAAAACAGAACAAAGAGTCTCTTGTGGTTTGTACCCCCTCTCCTCCTTTCCCCACTTCCCTTAAGTTCATCTGTTTTATTTCTTAAATTCCACATATGAGTGAAATCATATATTTATCTTTCTCTGACTTATTTCACTAGCATAATACATTCTAGTTTCATCCACGTTGTTGCAAATAGCAAGATCTCATTCTTTTTGATGGCTGAGTATATTACACAATTTTATACACACACACACACACACACACACACACACATACCACATATTCTTTCTTCATTTATCAGTCGATGGACATTTTGCTATTGTTGATAGCCCTGCTATAAACATTGGGGTTGCATGTACCTCTTTGAATCAGCATTTTTGTATCTTTTGGATAAATACCTAGTAGTGCAGTTGCTGGGTTGTAGGGTAATTCTATTTTTAATGTCTTGAAGAACTTCCATACTGTTTTCCAGAGTGGCTGCACCAGTTTGCATTCCCACCAGCAGTGCAGAAGTGTTCCCATTTCTCCACGTCCTCACCACCATCTATTGTTTACTAAGTTGTTAATTTTAGCCATTCTGACAGGTGTGAGGTCATCTCTCATTGTGGTTTTGATTTATATTTCCCTAATGATGAGTGATGTTGAGCATCTTTTCATGTGTCTATTAGCCATCTGGATATCTTCTTTGGAAAAGTGTCTATTCATGTCTTTTGCCCATTTCTTCACTGGATTATTTGTTTTTTGGGTGTTGAATTTGATAAGTTCTTTATAGATTTTGGATACTAACCCTTTATCTGATATGTCATTTGCAAATATCTTCTCCCATTCCAAAGGTTGCCTTTTAGTTTTGTTGTTTGCTTTGCAGAAGCTTTTTTATCTTGAAGTCCCAAAAGTTCTTTTTTGCTTTGTTTCCCTTGACTCTGGTGATGTTTCTAGTAAAAAGATGCTCTGACCAAAGTCAAAGAGGTTACTGCCTGTGTTCTCCTCTAGGATTTTGATGGTTTCCTGTCTCACATTTAGATCTTTCATCCATATTTAATTTATTTTTGCGTATGATGTAACAAAGTGGTCCAGTTTCATTCTTTTACGTGTTGCTGTTCAGTTTTCCCAAACATTTTGTTGAAGAAACTGTCTTTATTCCATTGGATATTCTTTCCTGCTTTGTTGACATTAGGTGACCATATAGTTGTAGGTCCATTTTTGGGTTTTTTATTCTGTTCTATTGATTTAAGTGTCTGTTTTTGTGCCAGAGCTATATTGTCTTGATCACCATAGCTTTGTAATACAGCTTGAAATCTGGAATCATGATGCCTCCAGTTTTCTTTTTCTTTTTCATTTTCATAATTGCTGTGTCTATTCGGTGTCTTTTGAGGTTCCATACACATTTTAGGATTGTTTGTTCTAGCTGTGAAAAAAAATGCTAGTGATATCTTGATAGGGATTGCATCAAATGTGCAGATTGCTTTGGGTAGTATAGACATTTTAACAATGTTTGTTCTTCCACTTCATGAACATATGGAATGCTTTTCCATTTCTTTGAGTCCTCTTCAATTTCTTTCAAAAGTGTTCTATAGTTTTCAGAGCACAGATCTTATACCTCTGGTTAGATTTATTCCAAGGTATCTTATGGGTTTTGGTGCAATTGCAAACGGGATTGATTCCTTGATTTATTTTTTTTGCTGCTTCGTTTTTGGTGTATAGAAATGCAGCAGATTTCTGCACATTGATTTTATGTCCTGTGACTTTGCTAAATTCATGTATTAGTTCTACCAAGGTTTTGGTGGATCTTTTGGGTTTTCCACATAGATCGTTATGCTGTCTGCGAATAGTGAAAGCTGACTTCTTCCTTGCTGATTTGGATGTCCTTTATTTGTTTTGTTGTCTGGTTGCTAAGGTTGAGACTTTCAGTACTTTGTTAAATAATAGTGGTGAGAGTGGACATCCCTGTCTTGTTCCTGACTGTAGGGTCTTCCCCATTGAGGATTATATTAGCTGCGGGTTTTTTGTGTATGGCCTTTATGATGTTGAAGTATGTTCCATCTAGCCCTACTTTGTTAAGGTTTTTTGTCAAGAATGGATTCTGTGTTTTGTCAACTAGTTTTTCTGTATCTATTGACAGGATCTAATGATTCTTATCTTTTATTAATGTGGTGTATCATGTTGATTGTTTTGTAAATACTGAACTCTGCAGCCCAGGAATAAATCCTACTTGATCATGGTGGATTATTCTTTTAATGTTGAATTCCATTTTCTAGTATTTTGTTGAGAACTTTTGCATCCAGTTTCATCAGGGATATTGGCCTATAATTCTTCTCTTCAGTGGGGTCTTTCGTTTTGGAATCAAGGTAATTCTGGCTTCGTAGAATGAGTTTGGAAGTATTCTTTCCACTTCTATTTTTTGAAACAGTTTGAGAAGAAAAGGTACTAAGTCTTTTTTTAAATATCTGGTAGAATTTTCCTGGGAAGCCATCTATCCTAGGACTCTTGTTTGTTGGGAGATTCTTGATTACTGATTCACTTTCTTTGCTGGTTATGGTTCAGATTTTCTGTCTTCCTGTTTAAGTTTTGGTAGTTTGTGAGTTTGTAGAAATATGTTCATTTCTTCCAGATTGCCCAGTTTTTTGGCATATAATTTTTCATAGTATTCTCTTATATTAGTTTGTATTTCTATGGTATTGGTTGTGATCTCTCCTCTTTCATTCATGATTTTATCTATTTAGGGTCCTTCCTCTTTTCTTTTTGTTAAGTCTGGCCAGGGGTTTATCAATTTTATAAATACTTTCAGAGAATCAGCTCTTAGTTTTGTTGATCTGTTCTATTGTTTGTTTATATATTTATTTCTACTCTAATCTTTATTATTTCCCTTCTTTTGCTGGCTTTAGGTTTTATTGGCTGTTCTTTTTCTAGCTGCTTTAGGTGTAAGGTTAGGTTGTGTATTTGAGACTTTTCTTGCTGCTTGAGATAGGCCTCTATTGCAATGTACTTCTCTCTTAAGGACTCCCTTTGCTGCATCCCATGCATTTTCATGTGTGTTTTCATTTTGGACTGTGTGTTTTCATTTTCATTTACTTCCTTGTCCTTTTAAAATTTCTTCTTTAATGTCCTTATTAACCCATTCTTTCTTTACCAGGATGTTCTTTAACCTCAATGTATTTGAGGTCTTTCCAAATTTTTTCTTGTGATTTACTTCAAGTTTCATTGCCTTGTGGTCTGAAAGTATACATGGTATGATCTCAGTCTTTTTCTACTTGTTGAGGGCTGATCTGTGACCCAGTATGTGATCTATTCTGGAATGTCCCATGTACACTCAAGAAGAATGTGTATTCTACTGCTTTAGGATGAAATGTTCTGAATATATCTCTTAGGTCCATCTGGTCCAGTGTGTCATTCGGAGCCATTGTTTCGTTATTGATTTTCTGCTTAGATGAACTGTCTATTCCTGTAAGTGGGGTGTTAAAGCCCCCTACTATTATTGTATTTTTATCGATGAATTTCTTTATGTTTGTGATTAATTGGTTTACATATTTGGGTGCCTCCACATTGGGAGCATAAATATTTATAATTGTTAGATCTTGATGGATAGACTTCTTAATTGTGATATAATGCCCTTATTCATCTCCTGTTAAAGGCTTTGGTTTAAAATATCATTTGTCTGATATAAGTATGGCTACTTCAACTTTCTTTTGACTTCTATTAGCATGATAGATGGTTCTCCATCCTCTCATTTTGAATCTGCAGGTGTCTTCAGTTCTAAAATGAATCTCTTTTTGGCAGCATAAAATGAATCTTGTTTTTTGTTTGTTTTTTTAATCCATTCTGATACCCTGTGTCTTTTGATTGGAGCATTTAGTCCATTTGCATTGAGTGATTATTGAAATATATAAATTTAGTGCCATTGTGTTACCTGTTAGAGTTGGTGTTTCTGGCGATGTTCTCTGGTCCTTTCTAGTTTTAGTTGCTTTTTCTTTTTTCTCCTCTCAAAGAGTCCTACTTAAAATTTCTTGCAGAGCTGGTTTAGTGGTCATGAACTCCTTTAGTTTTTGTTTGTCTAGGAAACTCTTTATCTCTCCTTCTATTCTGCATGACAGCCTGGCTCAGTAAGGAATTCTTGGATGCATATTTTTCTCATTCATCAATTTGAATATATCCTGCCACTCCTTTTAGCTTGCCAAGCTTCTGTGTACAGATCTGCTGCTATTCTTATAGGTCTTTCCATGTAGGTTAAGAACTTTTTTTCATGATTCGTTCCTTGTCTTGTATTTTTTTGAATTTGACTATAATATGCCTTGACAATGTATGGCTTTTGTTGAATTTAATTGGAGTTCTCTGTGCTTCTTGGATTTTGATGTCTGTGTCCTTCCCCATATTAGGGAAGTTTCAGCTATAATTTGTTCAGAATAAACCTTCTGGCCTATTTTCTCTCTTTTTCTTCTGGGACTCCTATGATATGAATACTATTCCATTTTACTAAGTTGCTGTGAGTGTCCTATGTCTACATTTGTGATCCATTACCTTTCTTTCCCTCTTCTTTTCACCTTCATTATTTTCCATAATGTTATCTTCTATATCACTGATTCCCATCCTGCTTTGTCCATCCTGGTTTTTATGGCCTCCTTTTGGGTTTGCGTCTTGGTTATAGCATTTTAATTTCGACCTGACTCTCTTTTAGTTCTTTTATCTCTACAGAAGGGAATTCTCTCATGTCTTCTGTCTGTTACAAGTCCAACTGGTATCCTTATAAAAGTTGTTTTAAATTCTAGTTCAGATATCTTATGAAAATAAACAAAAAATTAAAAACATATTTAATGTATAAAAATAAAAAAGGAATTGATAAAAGAAGAAAATAAATGAAGAAATAATGATTAAAAAAATAGAGTAGAAGTAAAAGGGAAGCTAGATCCTATTTCCCCTAGACTGAAGCTTTGCAGCACTCTGTGATCAGTAGACTTAGTGTGAACAAGTTGTTTGTGCTGGTCTTCTGGGAGAGAGGCCTGTTTCATAATTCTTAGGTGTATTTGCCCTAGTGGAGATGTACTTATAGGGTACAGGGAGGTGGGTCTTGGTATAAGCGGCTCTGGCCTCCAGAAGGTGGTGCTCTTTGCTCCCTGAAGGCTTTCAGTGCTAATGGGTAGGATGAATTTGGTACACCCCACTCTCTAGCCCCAGAGGTGAAATTTCATACCCCCCACTCTTTATGGAACCCTCATAGAATGGCCATCAGTCACCCATCTTGTGTCCCCAGTTTCAGTCAGATCACTGCATTCACCCTGCCTTTGCACAAACTTTTTTTTTTTTTTTTTTTAAATCTCAGGTGCATGACTGAGTTTTAACACTCAAAATTTTAGGGACTACTGCTGGGCAGACCCTCACTGTTCCTCTGGGACAAAGTCTCTTGGAACTTTTGCTGCTTGCCACCCATGCAAGGAATTCTGCGGCATGATCATGTAGTGGTTCAGAGTTTATGGCAAAACAGAGCAGAAAGCCAGCACCCCAGCTTACTGCTCCCAGCAGGAATCCTACTCCTGTGCTTGGGAACAGTACAGCACATTGGCCACGCCCATTCTTCTTGTGTCCAAGGGGATTCTCAGTCTTTGCTGTCACTCCTGGGACTCCACCCTGCTTTGCCACCTGAGCATCTTTAAACCAGGCACTCTCCCATGGCAGCAGACTTCTAAAAAATTCAAATTTTGTGCTCCACTGCACATAATATTTGTGGTTGTCTCATTAAGCAGGCTCCCTCTCTACTGCTGTATCCACAGTTAAATCTCCTCCAAGTTAACTCTTTGCACCTCCTACCTTCCAAAACATGGTTCCTTTTCTCCTTATAGACCTGCAGTTTTTGTTCTCTTAGAGCTCTGATTGATCTATTGGGTGTTTAGAATGATTTGATAACTATCTGGCTGTGTTTGAGGGAGGAGACAAGCTTAGGGTCCTCCTATCCCCTGCCATCTTAACTCCTCCTCTTATACGTTCTTTATACATTTTGGATACTAACCCTTCAATGGATATGTCATTTGGAAATATCTTCTCCATTCTGTAGGTTGTCTTTTGGTTTTATTGATTGTTTCCTTTGCTATGCAGAAACATTTATTCTGATATAGTCCCAATAGTTTATTTTTGCTTTTGTTTCCCTTGCCTCAGGAGACATATCTAGAAAAAAGTTGCTACAGCTGATGTCAAAGAGGGTATTGGTGGTGTTCTCCTCTAGGACTTTCATGGTTTCAGGACTCACACTTAGATTTTTAGTCCATTTTGAGTTTATTTTTGTGTTTGGTGTAAGAAAGTGGTTCCATTTCTTTCACTTGAATGTTGCTGTCCAGTTTTTCCAGTACCATTTGTTGAAGAGAATGTCTTTTTCACATTGGGTATAGTTTCTTGCTTTGTCAAAGATTAATTGACCATATAGTTTTGGTTCCTTTCCTGGATTTTCTATTCTGTTCATTGATTCGAGCATCTGTTTTTGTGCTAGTCCTGTATTATTTTGATTACTACATTGTTGTAATATAATTTAATGTGCAGAATTGTGATGCCTTTACTTTTCTTTTTTAAGATTGTTTTAGCTATTCAGGGTCTTTTGTAGTTCCAAACAAATTTTAGAATTATTTTTTTCTAGTTCTGTGAAACATGCTGTTGTTATTTGATAGGGATTGCATTAAATCCATAGATTGCTTTGGGTAACATAGACATTTTAATGATATTTATTCTTTCAGTCTATGAGCATAGAATGTCTTTTCTTTCCTTTGTGTCATCTTTAATTATTTCATCATCTTTCATCACTGTTGTATAGTTTTCAGAGTACAGG
This sequence comes from Paguma larvata, assembly GCA_030068075.1. Classification (NCBI taxonomy): domain Eukaryota; kingdom Metazoa; phylum Chordata; class Mammalia; order Carnivora; family Viverridae; genus Paguma; species Paguma larvata. The sequence continues at coordinate 11,392,029 of CM057844.1, forward strand.
TCTTTCACCTCATTGGTTAGGTTTACTCCTGGGTATCTTTTTTTTTTTTTTTTTTTTAGTGCAGTTGTAATTGGGATTGTTTTCTTAATTTCTTTCTGTTGCTTCATTATTGGTGCAAAGAAATGCAACAGATTTCTGCACATTGATTTTATACCCTGAGACTTTACCGAATTCTTTTATTAGTTCTAGCAGTTCTTTGATAGAGTCTTTGGGCTTTCTATATATAGTATTATGCCGTCTGCAAATAGTGAAAGTTTTACTTCTTCCTTACCAATTTGGACACCTTTTATTCTTTCCTCTTGGTTTGATTGCTGTGGCTAGGAGTTCCAGTACAGTGTTGAATCAAAGTGGTGAAGATGGCCATCTTTGTCTCGTTCCTTATCTTATAGGGAAAACTTTCAGTTTTTCACCATTGAGTAAGATGTTAGCTGTGGATTTCTCATATATGGTTTTTATAATGTTGAGGTATATTCCCTCTAATCCTACTTTGTTGAGGGTTTTTGTTTGTTTGTTTTTGTCATGAATGGATGTGGTACTTTGTCAAACACTTTTTCTGAGTCTACTGAAATGATCATATGGTTCTTATCATTTTCTTATTGATGTAATGTATCACATTGATTGATTTGCAAATATTGAACCACCTTTGCATCCAGGAATAAATGCTACTTGATCATGGTGAATGGTCCTTTTGATGTATTGTTGGATTTGGCTGGTATTTTGTTGAGACTTTTGTACCTATGTTCATCGGCCATATTGACCTGCAGTTGTATTTTTTAGTGGTGTCCTGATCTGGTTTTGGTATCAGGATAATGTTGGTCTCATGGAATGAATGTGGAAATGTTTCTTCCTTTTCTGTTTTTTGGGATGTTTTGAAAAGAATGGTATTAAGTCTTCTTTCAATGTTTGGTAGAATTCGCCTATGAAGCCATTTGGTCCTGGACTTAAAGTTTGGGAATTTTTTGATTACTGATTCAATTTCTTTGCTGTTTAATCATCTGTTCCAATTTTCTATTTCTTCCTCATTCAGTGTTAGTAGTTTATATGTTTCTAAGAATGTATTGATTTCTTCTATGTTGTCCAATACCAATTTGTTGGTATGTAGTTTTCCTAATATTCTCTTGTAACTTTTTATTTCTATGGTATTGGTTGTTATTTCTCCTCACTCATTTGTGATTTTATTTATTTGGACTATTTCTCTTTTTTTCCTGTTAAGTGTCGCTAGAGGTTTATTCATTTTATTCATTTCATCAAAGCACCAGCTCTATTTAAATAATTTATTGTCAAGTTAGCTCACATACAGTGTGTACAGTGTAGTCGTGGCTTCAGGATTAGACTCCTGTCACATACAACACCCAGTGCTCATCCCAACAAATGCCCTCCTCAGTGCCCATCTCCCATTTTCACTGCCCCCCAAACCCTCACCCCCATCAACCCTCAGTTTGTTCTCTGTATTTAAGAGTCTCTTATGGTTTGCCTCCCTCTGTTTGTAACTTACTTTTCCTTCCTTTCTCCATGGTCTTCTGTTAAGCTTCTTAAATTCCTCACATGAGTGAAAACATGACATCTGCCTTTTTCTGACTGACTTATTTCACTTAGCATAATACATTCCATCAATTTGTTCTATTGTTATTTTAGTTTCCATATAATTTATTTCTGCTCTAATCTTTATTATTTCTTTCCTTCTGCTGGTTTTAGGTTTTGTTTGTTCTTGTTTTTCTAGCTCCTTTACTTGTAAGGTTAGGATTGTCAATAAGATTTTTCTTGCTTCTTGAGATGGGCTGAATTGCTATAAACTCCCCTCCTAGAACTGCTTTTGTTGCATACAAAGGTCTTGGAGTGCTGTGTTTTCATTTTCATTTTTTCCCCATGTACTTACTTAAATTTCTTGCTTGACCCGTTTATTATTTAGTAGGATGTTATTTAACCTCCCATATATTTGTGGTCTTTCCAGATTTTTTCTTGTGGTTGACTTCTAGTTTTATAATGTTGTGGTCAGAAAAGATGCATGATATGACTTCAGTCTTCTTAAATTTGTTGAGGATTGTTTTGTATGCTAATATCTGATCTATTCTGGAGAATGTTCCACATGCACTGAAGACAGTGTGTATTCTGCTGTATTAGGATGGAATGTTCTGAATATATCTGTTAAACCCATCTGATCTTGTGTGTCATTCAAAGCCATTGTTTCCTTGTTTATTTTCTGTTTAGATGATTTGTCCATTGATGTAAGTGGGGTGTGAAAGTCCCCTACTATTATTTTATTATTTTATTATTATCGATTAGTTCTTTTATATTTATTACTGTTTTATGTATTTGGGTGCATAAATATTTACAATTGTTTTATCTTCTTATTGGATTACCCCCTTTAGTGTTATATAGTGTCCGTCTATGTCTCTTGTTATAGTCTTTGAAAGTCTATTTTGTCCCTTATAAATAGCAATATAAACATGTTGCTACTCCAGCTTTCTTTTCACATTGATTTTCATAATTGATATTATTCCATCTCATCACTTTCTTTTTTTTAATTTTCTTTTATTTTTAAATATAATTTAGTTTCAAATTGGCTTACATACAATACCCAGTGCTCATCCTCCTCATTTTCAATCTGCAGGTGTCTTTAGGTCTAAAATGAGTCTCTTATAGGCAGCATATTGATGGGTCTTGTTTTTATCCATTCTATCATGTTCTGTCTTTTGTCTGGTGCATTTAGCCCATTTACATTCAAAGTAATTATTGATAGATATGTTTTTTTGTCATTTTATTATTTATTTTGTGGCTTCTAAAGATTTTCTCTGATTCTGTCTTGTCTTTCTCTCTTTCATGACTTGCTAATTTCCTTTAGTGATATCTTCAGATTTATTTCTCTTTATTCTTGCATATTTATTAGTGGTTTTTGATATATGGTTACCGTTAGGTTTGTAAATATCTTCTGCATATAATAGTCTGTGTTAAGTTAGTTGGTTTTTAAGTTTGAACCCATTTTTTTGCTCATATTTTAATTATGCATTTTTCTGTTTCTTTGACTGATTTTTTGCAAATATGTTCATTTTTACTGCTTTTGTGTTTCCTACCTCTATACTATCCCTTTTGGTCTTTGCACTCAAAGAGTCCCCTTTAATATTTCTTTCAGGATTGGGTTAGTGGTTGAACTCCTTTAGTTCTGTTTGTCTGGGAAACTCTTTATTGCTCCTTTTATTCTGAGTGATAGCATTGATAGAGTATTCTTGGCTGTGGATTTTCACATTCAGCACTTTGAAGATGTCATGCCACTCCTTTCTGGCTTGGAAAGTTTCTGCTGAAAAATCTCCTGCTACTCTTATGGATTTTTCCTTGTAAGTTATTGTTTTCTTTCTTTCTTTCTTTCTTTCTTTCTTTCTTTCTTTCTTTCTTTCTTCTTTCTTTCTTTCTTCTTTCTTTCATTTCTGAAATTTTTAATTTTTTAAATTTGTCCAAATTTTTATTTAAATTCCAGCAAGCTAATATACAGTATAATATTAGTTTCAGGTAAAGAATTTAGTGTTTCATCACTTACATACAACACATAATGCTCATCAGAACAAGTTCCCTCCTTAATACCTATCACCTATTTAACTGATCCCACCAACTGAATTCCCCTCCAGTAACTATTAGTTTATTCTCTATAGTTAAGAGTTCATTTCTTGGTTTCCCTCTCTCTTTTTTATTCCTCCATGTTCATTTGTTTTGTTTCTTAAATTCCACATATGTTCAAAATTATATGGTATTTGTATTTCTCTGCTTATTTCTCTCAGCATAATACTCTCTAGCTCCATCCACATCGTTGCAAATGGCAAGAATACATTCCTTTTGGGGCGCCTGGATGGCTCAGTCAGTTGAGCGTCCGACTTCAGCTCAGGTCATGATCTCACGGTCTGTGAGTTTGAGCCCAGCGCCAGGCTCTGTGCTGACAGCTTGGAGCCTGGAGCCTGCTTCAGATTCTGTGTCGCCCTCTCTCTCTGCTCCTCCCCTGCTCATGCTCTATCTCTCTCTGTCTCAAAAATAAATAAAAACATTAAAAAAAAGAGAATACATTCCTTTTTATGGGTGAGCTATATTCCATTGTATATATTTATATATACCACATCTTGCTTGATCCATTCATTAGTTGATGAACATTTGAACTCATTCCATAATTTGGCTATTGTTGATTATTTTGCTGTAAACATTGTAGTGCATGTATCCCTTTGAGCCAGTATTTTTGTGTCATTTGGGCAAATACCTAGTAGTGCAATCGCTGGGTCATAGGGTAGTTTTATTTTTAACTTTTTGAGGAACCTCCATACTGTTCTGCAGAGTGGCTGCACCAGCTTGCATTCCTACCAACAGTATAAGAGGGCTCCCCTTTCTCTACATCCTCACTGGCACCTATTATTTCCTGTGTTGTTAATTTCAGCCTTTCTGATTGGTGTGAGGTGATATCTCATTGTAATTTTGATTTGTATTTCCCTGATGATAAGTGCTATTGAGCATCTTTTCATGTCTGTTGCACATTTGGATGGCTACTTTGGAAAAATGTCTATTCATGTCTTCTGCTTAGTTTCAAACTGCATTGTTGATTTTTGGGTGTTGAGTTTTGTAAGTTATTTCTATATTTTGAATACTAACCCTTTACCAGATAGGCCACTTACAAATATCTTCTCCCATTCCATAGGTTGCCGTTTAGTTGTGAATATTTTCTTCATTGTGCAGAAGCTTTTCATTTTGATGTAGTCCCAATAGTATTTCCCTTGCTTCAGGAGACATATCAAGTAAAAAATTGCTGCAGCCGATATCAAGGAGGTTACTGCCTGTGTTCTCCTCTAGGATTTTTATGATTTCAGGTCTCACATTTATGTGTTTAATCTATTTTGAATTTATTTTCGTGTATGGTGTAAGAACATGGTCCAGTTTAATTCTTTTATGTGTTGCTGTCCAGTTTTCCCCACATAATTTGTTGAAGAGACATTTTTCATTGGATATTCTTTCCTACTTTGTCAAAGATTAATTGGCCATATAGTTGTGGTTCCATTTCTGGGTTTTCTATCATGTTCCATTGATCTTTGTGCCAGTATGATACTGTCTTGATCACTACAGCTTTGTAACGTAACTTGATGTCTAGAATCGCTCCAACTTTGCATTTGTTTTTCAAGATTGCTTTAGCTATTCAGGGTCTTTGTGGTTCCACACAGATTTTATGATTGTTCTAGTTCTGTGAAAAATAGTGTTGGTATAGGGCTTGCATAGAATGTGTAGATTGCTTTGGGTAATACAGATATTATTTGTTGTTACAATCCAGGAGCATGGATTATTTTTCCATTTCTTTGTGTCATCTTCAATTTCCTTCATCAGTGTTTTATAGTTTTCAGAGTACAGAATTTTTACCTCTTTGGTTAGGTTTATTCCTAGGTATCTTATGAGATGGGTGCATTTGTAAATGGGATTGATTCCTTGATTTCTCTTTCTGCTGTTTCATTATTAGTGTATAGAAATGCAGCAGAGTTCTGTACATTGATTTGGTGTCCTGCAACTTAACTGAATTCATGGATCTGTTCTAGCAGTTTTTTGGTGGGATCTTTTGGGCTATATATATGTGTGTGTATGTGTGTGTGTGTGTGTGTGTGTGTGTGTGTGTGTATGTATATGTATGTATATATACATATATATATATCATGTCATTTGCAATTTAAGTTATTGTCTTATTTTAGTGATTGAAAGCTTTTCTTCGTCACTATATTTTGCCTTTAATTATAATATTTCTTGGTCTGAATCTGCTTTTGTTAATTTTGGTGGGAGTTCTCTGTGCTCTCTGCATCTGAATACCTGTTTCCTTCCCTGGATTAGAAAAGTTTTTAGCTATTATTTCTTAAAATAAATTTTTCTTCCCCCTTTTCTCTTTCTTCTTCTGGGACTCCTCTAATAGGGATGTTATTAACGTTTGATGGAGTCAATGAGTTCCTTAAGTCTGTTCTTACTTTGCATAATTCTTTCTTCTTTCTTTTTTTTTCAGCCTGAGTGCTTTCCATTACTCTGTCTTCTAAGTCACTAATTCATTACCCTGCTTCTTCCATCCTGTTATTCATTCCATCAAGTGTATTTCTTTTTCCTTTCTTTTCTTTTCTTTTCTTTCTTTTCTTTTCTTTTCTTTTCTTTTCTTTTCTTTTCTTTCTTTTCTTTTCTTTCTTCTTTCTTTCTTTCTTTCTTTCTTTCTTTCTTTCTTTCTTTCTTTCTTTTTTCTTTTGAGTTTTTTAATGTTTATTTTGAGAGAGAGAGAGAGACAGAGACAGAGTATGAGTGGGGGAGGGGCAGAGAGAGAGACACACACACAGAATCTGAACCAGGCTCCAGGCTGTGAACTGTCAACACAGAGCCCCATGTGGGGGCTAGACCTCACAAACTGCAAGATCATGACCTGAGCCAAAGTTGAACCCTGAACCTACTGAGCCACCTGAGCACCCCCATCAAGTGTATTTCTCACTTTGTTTATTATACCCTTTTTCTTTAGTAAAGAGAAATTATGTCTGTGTTAAGGGTCTCATTCATGTCTTCCACTCTTGTCAAGTCCAGTGAGTATCCTTATGATTATTACTTTAAATTCTCTATCAGACATGTTATTTTATATCTGTTTTATATCTGCTTAGATCTCTGGCTGTGGCCTTGTTCTGTTTTTTTTTTTTTTTTTTTTTTTGGGATAATATTTATTTATTTATTTATTTATTTATTTGGTCTTCTCATTTTGTCTAAGTCTCTGTGCCTGTTTTTCTGTATTGGGAAAGTTAAGTATGTCACCTATTCTTAACATTAATGACCTTATGAAGAAGAGATCTTGAAGTGCCCTGCCATGTGGTGTCTCTTGTTCTCCAGAACCTGGTGCTTTCAGGAGTGTCTCCAGTGTGTGCTGTGCATGCTCTCATTTTGTCTTGGCCACTTGATCTTTTAGGCCAGTGGTCTGCAGAGACTGTCTTTGCCTGTTGCAGGCAGTGTATCATCTCTGGTCTGAATGTACCATGTTTTTACCAAGTGTGTTCTGGTTTGCTTGTGAAATGAGACCTGTCACCACTGTCAGCAGAACAAAGCCGCTGCAAAATTCCCCTGTTGGGAAATTTGGTATTGGCAGGGGTTTGGACTAGTTTTCTGGGGTAGGGGGTCCACTCTGCTGGGACTGAGGCAAGCATGACTAAGTGGGGCAGTTCCGCCGGTGCCTGGGTGTGTGAGTTTGGTGTAAGCAAGTTAGGTAGCAAGGGTTGGTGCTGCATTGCTTCCTACAGGTGGCCCTGTACTTATGCCGAGGGACACAGGAGGGAAATGGCACCTGCCAGTTCCTTTGTTTCTGGGTCTCTCTGTGAAAGTTGTCTCTCTTGGACACTGTCTGAGATGAGCACATAGCCTCTCCACTGTATGTCCCAGGTACTTCTCAGATCGCTGTTTTCACACCGTGCCTCTCATGTTGTATGCCTACCTTCTCTCGAAGTCTATTCCATACAAGACTGCTGACCTTTAAAATTCCAGGCTTTTAGCCCTGCTGGTTGCCAGATGTTACTAAATTCATTCCCTGTTGCTTTCCAAGGCAATTACTATGGAAATTTGTTTTCCCATTGTGCTCCACTGTGTTTTAGTCTGTCTCTCACCTTTGTCCATAAATGGACAATGTCCTATCCACTGCTGTGGCCATGAACACCTTTCTGTCTTAAATCACTTCTGTGCACTTCCTACCTTCTTTGATGTGGTCTCTCCTCTACCTTTAGTTGTGGAATTTATTCTGCCGGTCTTCAGGTTAGTTTCTGGTGTATTTATGATGATTTTATTGTTGTTGTTTTTTTATAAATTTTTTTTAATGTTTATTTATTTTGAGACAGAGAGAGACAGAGCATGAATGGGGGAGGGGCAGAGAGAGAGGGAGACACAGAATCTGAAGCAGGCTCCAGGCTCTGAGCTGTCAGCACAGAGCCCGACGTGGAGCTCGAACTCACGGTTTGCGAGATCATGACCTGAGCCGAAGTCGGACGCTCAACCGACTGAGCCATCCAGGCGCCCCTGGTTTTATTGTTATCTAGTTTATTTGTAGGACAAGAAAACCCTAGGGTTCTCCTACTTTGCACCTTCCTAGACATTGAGTTTTAAAAATAGGTTTAATCATTTTGGAAAGATATTTATTATCATGTAAAATAGAACATATACAACTCCACAACCCAGAAATCTAGTACCAGATTTGTACGTGTATACTAGATGACATTTACAGCATTGTTTTTCCTAACAGCAAAAACATGGAAATTTTAATGTCCATCAACAGGAGATTACTGCATGACAGTAAACATGAGTGCATTACAGCTACACACTGAAGTATGGATGAGCCTTAAAATCATAATACTAAGTTAGAAAATGTAGTTTGCAGATGACTGCAGTGAGTATGCCACCATTAATAGGACTTTGCAAAACCAAACACTATTTAATTATAAATTCACATACAGTAAAACTATACAAGAGACCAACAAATTATTGACAAGTGATTCAAGATAGTAATTTCCCTTGGGAGGGAGAACCTAGGGAGTCTCAACAGTATTCAGAATGTTAGATTTTTCTAGTTGTGGGTTAATGGATATCATTCTCTTAATATGCCTTGTAAACCATGTTATATTGTTCCTTTTATAATTAAAGTCTTAAATATGACAAAGTAGAAAAGGCAGAGGAGTTCAAAAGAAGCAGATGAAGAGATGTCATATCTGGTAGACTGAGGAAAGTGTCATGAATGAGTCATTTTTAGGAGGGAAAATCTCGTTTAGTGAATAGCAAGTAGTCTGATTTAAAAGTGTACGGAATATATTAAAGAAAGTGTTGTAATTACAAGTGAAAAACAAAACAAAGCAAAAATTGGACTTACTGTAGTGGAGACCACATAAGGCTTTTTATAATAAAGTGTTATACTAGCATGTTGGATAGATTGGAGGAAGGAGGCCCTGGAAGTGAAGGCCACTGCAATAATAGAAGCAGAATTTGATTGGATAGAGAGGAGAATAAGGTATCAGAGACTCTCTAGGAGAGAATCTCTGGGGTTTAATGGCTGATTGACTATGATAGTTTCAGTAAAAGAGGAATCATAACTAGAGTGACTTGAAATTACATTCTAGTAAGAAGAGATTATGAGAATGTCATCTATGGAGCATTGGACATATGGAGAAAATATAAAAAAATAAAAAAATAAGCAAGACCGTCAGTTGGATTTATGGGCCTGAGCTTGAAAGGGAAGTTGAGACTTTAGAATTGACTGGCAAGTTGAAACTTCATGGTATTTTCCATGGAATGTATGATCCAGCTGAGGAGGCCAGGTTCACTTGCATGTCATCTCTTCAGAGAGGTCTTTCCTAACCACTCTACATAAAATTCTTACTCTTCTTCTTACCCTCCTACTTAGGTTTATGTTTCTTCTTAGCACTTCTCTATTCTATACTTTTTTGTTTCTTATTGTGTATCTCCCTTTAGCAGGGATCAGCTCTGTGAAGACAGTGACTTTGAGTTATTTTCTTCCCATTGTTCTATCCCCAGCTTCTTCTTTTTTTTTTTTTTTGAATGTTTATTTATGTTTGGGGGTGGGGAGTGGAGAGAGAGAGGGAGACACAGAATCTGAAGCAGGCTCCAGGCCCCGAGATGTCAGCACAGGGCCTGACACAGGGCTTGAACTTGTGCACCACGAGATTATGAGCTGAGCTAAAGTTGGATGCTTAACCAACTGAGCCAACCAGGTGCCCCTGATTTATCCCCAGCTTCTAATAGAATATTTGTGGAATGAACGAATGTAAGACTGAATGAATGAATGAATGAATGAGTGAATGAATGAATGAATGTAGAGCCAAAGGTAGAAACCTTAGAGGATGTCTGCCTTTGCAGCGGGTGGAAGAGAATCCTGTGAAGGAGATAAGAAGAGAGGGAGAATGGATGTAGCTGAGGAGGATATCGATTTGGAAGACAGAGGCAGAAGAAATTTTTTTTGACACAACCAAGGGCTATCTATATGTTTAGAGATATAAATGAATATTAAGAAAAAGCTTTTGGGTTTAGGCATTAGGAGGATATAAGTCAACTTCTCAGCTTGTGTCAGGATGAGAAAAGGAGAACTCCATGAGCAGCTGTGAAGGAAAGAGTCCTAGAAATGGTGAAGAAGGTCTTGAGCCAAGTTGTTTGATGACAGGTTAGGTGGTTTAGAGTTTAATAGATGACTGGCATCCACAGCTTTGCATAGCACATAAAGTTATTGAAGATTAATAGTTTGCTTTTCATCTTTTTCTTCCTTAACTGGAATGTGTCTCAGAGAAGATCACAGAGTTGCAATATAAATATTTTTCTTCCTGTGTAAAAAAAGATACATATGTAGAATCCAAGAATGTTTTTAAATGTGTAGATGTTTTCTAAATCAGAATAAATTTAGGTGAGAGGATAGGATGGAGATTAAAAGGAGAAAGAATAATAGCAATTAACTATAAAGATGACAATAATTTTATTTATTTATTTTTAAGTTTTAGACAGTAATTTTAGAAATTTATGTGGTTTTCTAAGGGCCTTCAAGAATGTTCTTTAGGAAGCTAATGGGAAAATTGAGCTTTTTTCTTGTCTTTTTCTGAAGAGTTGCTATGGTGAGCTCTGAAATACTTCTCAGAGTGTTCTCCTTTTTTTGTTTGTTTGTTTTTGATATAAGTTAAAAAAATAGTTATATATCTTGTTTAAAACAAGATTCGGAAACATTATGCAGGAAGGCTAGGAGGTCCCATAATAGGAAGAGTGATTAGATAACATTCAGTAGAATTGTGAAATTAGTAAAAATTTGAGGCATTATTTTTTTCTTTGGATAGAAAAGATGGTTGAAAATCACATTTATTGACCTGGATAATCATTTTGAAAATTAATAGTTTATTTTCTTATTAAATTTAGTAACACCCAAGTTTGTTTTTTTCAGTGCATATTGAATGTAAGAAACAGAAGCATCCCAATTTCAAAGAAACGCAGAAGTTCCCTTCTGAGGCATGGCTGATGCATTATTCCTAAAGGAGAATCTTGAGATAAAATTAGGCAGCCTCAGTCAGTTTTCTCTTCTTCCTCTCCTCTTACAAATAAGAAAAAAACCTTGCAAAAAACAGAAACAAAAACAAAAAAAACCTTGTTATTGTATTAAATTACTAACAGAATTGATCAGCAGCAGACTAACAACATAGACTTATCAGAATAAGTGGAAATGGGTAGCTAGAAGCAGAAGTCTAACTTTGTAGGGCTTAGGGCCTTCCCAGCTAATGTTGGTTTTCTCCCTGTGGCCTAGGTTTCCTGTTTATACAAGAGCTCTAGCCTCCTCCTACAGCCTGGAAATCCCAAATAGTTTGGATACTTGGAGCTTTTAAAATAGCAGAGGATGATTTGTCCATAGCAGATATGTTCTTACTCACACAGATCTTTGGGAAAACAAAGAAAAGAGCATTTAAATTAGCTACCGAATTTTGGTACCTGGAAATAATTTGGTAATATTATTTGGATAGAAAGCAAATAATAAGCACACTACTAAAAAAGGAAAACAGCAACAACAACACCTCTGTAAACATGTTACATTAAAAAGAACCGTAGTTTTGTTGCCGATCTATTTGATTTCAAAGGTGGTCGTGGACTCGATTTTAGAAGTTGGTGCCATCACAGAATTGGGAGCTGCAGAGCTCTTCACAGTAGGGACTTTATTTTGAATTTTATGCTAAAAGATGTTTATGAAATATTAGGATGTAATTAAAACCAAAAAAGGAATTTGTTTCATCCCATGCAGAAAAGAAATAAAGATCTTTGTTTCCATATTAGCAATTTTTTTCCCTGAGGGTACTGATTAGGCAGTCAAAAAGCTTTTTTGTCTTTTCCTTTAGTTTGTGAGCATGTGGACAAAACCACTAATATTAGTTATAGTAAACTCCAAGTGCATAATTATAATGTTGCAAGAAGGAAAGGAAAATTAAAACATACGAAGCTGAAGGCTGAGTTGTACGATATATCGACTGGTTAGTTTGAACAGACCTTATATTACATTTGGTGGATGTGGGTAAATAAATAAATCCATATACTATAATGCTCATAAGAAATTTTAGAATTGTTTTTGTGGTTGTAAAGTTGCTTCCCCACATTGTAATCTAATGTTCTTTGTCATCAGATATTTGAGCATAAGTTTGATTTTTGAATCTGTGAAAACCACATATTCATGAGGGAAGAATAAAGTGTATGTAAACAACATTATTCTGAACCTTTTATGAATGCAGTAGAACCCAGTTCGTTCATTAGCGTTAATCGTGGGAAGCTTATTTTGAGTGCTTCTCACATAGTCCATCTGAGGCTCAATGACACTGATGATTTTCTGCTATGTTACCTTGCTTCTGGCTTGATTTACAGTTTCAAATTGGGTAAGCTCAGAGTATTTTATTTGATTTAGGTAGCAGATTTATATTCATTTTAAACACTTAAATCAAGGTTCTTGTTTGTATTTGTGACTTGGAATTCTGTAATTGTATTTTTGGGGTAAACTTTGAGTGTGTTTGCTGTGTGTGTGTGTGTGTGTGTGTGTGTGTGTGGTGTGTGTGTTTGCATTTCCATTTTTTTTAGGTCAAAAATAATCCCGCCTGTTTTCCTTCCCTACTTTCCTTTTCTTCCTATGAAATATGACGTTCTCAAGAGCTTCTCACCGTATTCTATAATTATTTAGATACAGAAATGCAAAACAAGTGACTGTTTTATAAATATGGAAGCTATATTTAAAGAATCCAACCCAACACCAATTGACTGATAGCCAATAAAAGTGATATAGGTAAAAAGGAACTCCCTTTGGATGACTAATTTTGAAAACACAGCACTTTAAACAAAAACATTTGGGAATGATTAACCTTTGACATATTTTTAGAGATAGAGAAATTTTAACAGATTAAATAATACTTATTCATAAAAATTGCTAATTAGTAGTATTAGAATTATTAATATCTTAGACATGAAAATATTCTGGTTAGGTAAGAGAGGGTCTTTATTTTTAGGGGGTCTCTTCCACAAGTATTTAGGATAAAGGGTTGTAATGTTTGCAACTTACATGCAAATGCTCAGGAAAAAATATTTTTGTGTGTATTGTTTTTGCACTGTAGACTAATGGTGACACTATAGGGCTTTCTTTGTAGAAAAGCTTATGATGAAAGTAACAACTTTTGGGACTTAAGTTATAACAAAACTTTACCGTTTAACAAAGTAGAGGGAACAGAACTGCTTTATAGCTCCTGAGAAATTAATTACAACTATAACATAGTTCATTAAACAAATGAAAACTTATATTTAAGGAAAAATATACAGAAAATAAATGTGTATAACTTTTGGATGTGCATTTATTTGGCAGGACAATTGCATTTAATAAGAAGTCACATAAATATAAAATATGACTTGTACATTAATTTTTTTATTTTTGGATTTATGAAAAGCTCTCAATATTGTCACGTTTGAAAATATTCTGAAAGCAGGCAATAAAGAACATAAACTGTCAGGGGTCACACTTCACCTCTACATGCCAACTTTTGCAGTACTCATGGCACACACTGTGGGCTGGTTGGTCTAGTAGTTGTTCTAACTTACTTCACCCATGCATGCTTCTATTACATAGACTGTAAAAACTAAATATTTATGTTTTAAGACTCCTTTTCAGAAATAGCCATACAATATCTCAGGTTACTGAGATACAAGTGAGAGTCCACTTGAAGTTTTCTGGGACAGCTTTTGTTTTCTAGATAAAAAGGGCTGACATTACCTCTTTTACCTTCTTCCTGTCCTGAGTATGGATGCGATGCCTGGAGTAAGAGCAACCATCTTGTTTCCAGAAGGAAATGGACAGGAGACTCACAGAAATCATGGCCTTGACACTGTAGATGTGCTGCCACAAATGCAAAAACCACTTTTCTCCAGACTGCGTGTTAGGTGGGAAAAGCAAACTCCAATTTGTTTAAGTCACAATCGGCCTGGGTTTCTCTTAGGTGTTGCAGAAAGCACTCATAAATTGTTCTTTGTATATCCTCAGTACTTGTGAAATGGAAAGTGTATTAAAGATCTGGCTACTCATTTATTTTCAAACTTTATTGTGTTTGTACATGTGTAAGTATGTGTGTGTACACACCAGCGTACATACACATATACTTACATACATAAACGGGGGGATGCTCTTGTTTGAGTCCCTAATTGGTCACTCCACCCCCTCCATGCTAAGAGAAACATGCATTTGCCCGAATGTTGGGTGACCATGTGCTTTGTGGTCCCCACCATGAGGTTGGTAGGAAAGGGCAGGATTATTGTTATATTCCAGTCACAACTATTGTGTTAGACTATTAAGCCTAGAGTTGATTATTCTGACAGCCAAATGCATCAGTCTCCATGGTTGGTGATTAGAGATCTGTATGACCTGGTGATGTCTTTGTCCTTCCATAAGGATTATGATGTACCATGCAATTAGTCTATTATTTATTTGGTACAAAGTTAACGTAGTCACATGGTGCAAGATACAAGAGATACAAAAGGATAAACCGAGAGAAGTCTCTCCCAAACTCTGTTCTTCAGCCAACCCAGCTCTTCTTTGTAGAGAAAAACGAGGTAATTTGTTTCTTTGTATTCATCCAGAGAGAGCCCATGCCTTTATATGTGACAGCATAATGTGTATATTCTTTTCTTTTCTCGCCTTTTACACAAACAGTGGCAATATGGCTATCTAATAATCTTTCATTTAGCTTTTTTCACTGAATTTATCTAGGCAAACCTATCTGAGTTAGTGCATAAACAGTTTCTTTATTTTTCTTCACAGCTACATAGTTTTCCATTTTATGGATATGGCATAATTTTATTATATAGACTCTTTTTAGTGGATATTTAGATTGTTTCAGTCTTTTGCTGTTGCATACAGATGCCATAGCAAACGACCATATATATGTCAATTCATCCAAGTCATTTAAGGATTAAAATAATATGTGAATGTTTAATTATTTTTTATTTTGGTTCTTAAAGATCAACAGAGTAAGGAGGTTATGACTAGAATAGGGATGGGAATAGAATGAGGCAAGTCATTTTTTGAGGGGAGCATTATGGTCCTGTTAGTAGTCCCAGAAAGGTGGTGCCCAAAAGTTCCTGTCTTTGTTATCTAGACCAATTGTGACCTGAGGCCTTTTATGGTGCTCATTATTGTAAAGGACGTTTTAAAGATTTTTATAGCTTTTTATGAAGTAAGAAAGAGTTTCATTCCTATTTTCCATCAGTTGTATTTATTCACTCATTATAATAATCTTACATAATTATATAGCACTTCATACTTTTGCAAGATTTTTTCAAATACTGTTTAGCTCCACTTTTAATTCAGGCTAATGTTGGTAGAATCATCTCCAGAACCAAAGATCAAGTATCAACCTGGTGACCTGCATCTAGGTAGTCGGAGTTAAGCCTACAACACAGATCTCCTAATTTCCTGGATTAGGCAAAAAAAAAAAGGAAAAAAAAATAACATGTGTATGTTTGGGCACACATTTCAACACTCCTCTCCAGATACAAGAGCCCATTCTTTACAGGGAGGACCCATTCAGACCCATTTGAGTGGGGCTGATCCATCTCCCATGCCACAGGAATTGGCATGTGACCCAGTATACACCAATCAGAATAGTCATCCTTCTGGGTGGTGATTGATTCAAGAATGAATGTGGTATCCAGTCAGGCAGATTGAAACACTCCCTTGGTCTTTTCTGCCAAAGGTATGCAGAGGAGCCATCTTTTTCTTTAGTTTGTGAGTGATAGGATTAATTTCGAGGCTAACAGTGGTACAGATCTGATGTCTGAAGCTAGATAAAAACCCCAGAATTCCTAGTTATCTGAGGCTGGGAAATGATCGTTTTTGGATAGGAACAAAGCTTGCTAATTCACATGCTGTCTTCTTTGCACGGAATAGCACGTTGTGCCTTTTATTCTGTCTTTGAGTAGAGTGTGGCTTGAGAGAAAGGCTACTGAAGTGTAAGTCATAGGATCAGTTCAAGTCTCTATTATCCCACTTGCTGGCTTTTAGGGTCTTGGATGGTTCATTTTCTCTTTTTAAACTTTTTTTTTTATTATTTAATTTTTTTTGAGACACAGAGAGACAGAGCATGAGCAGGGGAAGGGCAGAGAGAGAGAGAGGGAGACACAGAATCCAAAGCAGGCTCCAGGCTCTGAGCTGTCAGCACAGAGCCCGACGCTGGGCTCGAATTCACAGACTGTGAGATCATGACCCAAGCCGAAGTTGGCCGCTTAACCGACTGAGCCACCCAGGCACCCCTCAGTTTCTCTTTTTAAAAGCTACTTATAGCTTAAGCTTATTAAGCCTAAACAAATATTTATTTTCTATTTTTATTTTATTTTTTTATTTATGTTTTTAATAATTTATTTTCAAATTGGTTTCCATGTAACACCCAGTGTTCATCCCAACAAGTCCCCTCTTTAATGCCTGTCACCCACTGTCTCCCCTCCCTCACCCCCCTCACCCTCAGTTTGTTCTTAGTCTTTGAGAGTCTCTTTTGTTTTGTCTCCCTCCCTCTCTGTGTCTTTTTTTTCTTTTCCCCTCTTCCCTTCCCCCGTGGTTTTTGCTAAGTCCTCAAAATCCACTTATGCGTGGAAACATATGGTATCTGTCTTTTTCTGACTGACTTATTTCACTTAACATACTACCCTCCAGTTCCATCCATGTTGATACACGTGGCCAGATTTCATTTTTTCTCATTGCCACATAGTAGTCCATTGTATATATGTACCACATCTTCTTTATCCATTTGTCAGTTGATGGACACTTGGTCTCTTTCCACGATTTGGCTATTGTCGAAAGTGCTGCTGTGAACACTGGGGTACACGTGCCCCTATCCATCAGCACTCCTGTGTCTCTTGGATAGATTCCTAGCAGTGCTATTGTTGGGTCATAGGGTAGCTCTATTTTCATTTTTTTGAGGAACCTCCACACCATTTTCCAAAGCGGCTGCACTAGTTTGCATTCCCACCAACAGTGTAGGAGGGTGCCTGCTTCTCCACATCCCCGCCAGCATCTATACTTTCCTGATTTATTCATTTTAGTCACTCTAACCAGTGTGAGGTGGTATCTCAGTGTGGTGTTGATTTGTATTTCCCTGATGATCAGTGACTTTGAGCATCGTTTCATGTGTCTGTTGGCCATCTGGATGTCCTCTTTGGAAAAGTGTCTATTCATATCTTCCGCCCATTTCCTCACTGGATTATTCATTTTTCGAGTGTGGAGTTTGGTAAGTTCTTTATAGATTTTAGATACTAGTCCTTTATCTGATATGTCATTTGCAATTATCCTTTCCCATTCCATCGGTTGTCTGTTAGTTTTGTTGGTTGTTTCCTTTGCCGTGCAGAAGCTTTTTATCTTGATGAGGTCCCAATAGTTCATTTTTGCTTTAAATTCCCTCACCTTTGAAGATGTGTCACATAGGAAGTTGCTGTGGCTCAGGTCAAAGAGGTTTTTTCCTGCTTTCTCCTCTAGGATTTTGATGGTTTCCTGTCTCACATTCAGGTCCTTCAACCATTTAGAGTTTATTTTTGTGAGTGGTGTAAGGAAGGGGTCTAGTTTCATTCTTCTGCATGTTTCTGTCCAGTTCTCCCAGCACCATTTGTTAAAGAGGCTTGTCTTTTTTCCATTGGATACTCTTTTCTGCTTTGTCAAAGATTAGTTGGCCATATGCTTGTGGGTCCATTTCTGGGTTCTCTATTCTATTCCATTGGTCTATGTATCTGTTTTTGTGCCAATACCATACAGTCTTGATGACTACTGCTTTGTAATAGAGGTTAATTTCTGGGATTATGATGCCTCCCACTTTGGTTTTCTTCTTCAATATTACTTTGACTATTCAGGGTCTTTTGTGGTTCCATACAAATTTTAGGATTGTTTGCTCTAGCTTTGAAAAGAATGCTGGTGCAATTTTGATTGGGATTGCATTGAATGTGTAGATTGCTTTGTGTAGTATTGACATTTTAACGATATTTATTCTTCCCATCCATGAGCATGGGATGTTTTTCTATTTCCTTGTGTCTTCCTCAATTTCCTTCATAAGTTTTTTATAGTTTTCCATGTAAAGGTCTTTTACATCTTTGGTTAGGTTTATTCCTAGGTATTTTATGGTTTTCGGTGCAATTGTGAATGGGATTCGCTTCTTTATTTCTCTTTCTATTGCTTCATTGTTGGCGTAAAGGAATGCAACTGATTTCTGTACATTGATTTTGTATCCTGCAACTTTGCCAATTCATGGATCAGTACTATTAGGCTTTCGGTGGATTCTGTTGGGTTTTCCATGTAAAGTATCATGTCATCTGCAAAAAGTGAAAGTTTGACTTCATCCTTGCCTATCCTGATGCCTAATTTATTTTACTTTCTTGTATGATTGATGATGCTCGGACCTCCAACACTGTTTTAAATAGCAGTGGTGAGAGTGGACATCCCTGTCGTGTTCCTGATCTCAGGGGGAAGGCTCTCAGTTTTTCCCCATTGAGGATGATGTTAGCTGTGGGCTTTTCATATATGGCTTTTTTGATGTGTTCCTCCTATCCTGACTTTCTCAAGAGTTTTTATGAAGAAGGGATGCTGTATTTTGTCAAATGCTTTCTATTTTTAAAAGCCATTTATTATGTCTTAACCAGAAATTAGCTTTTCGTTTTCTAATAAAACATCTGGAGGGCCTGTGCATGAGCTCCGCAGTGTCTTCAGTGTACCTGCCTCTTTGCCTCCCACTCTAGTGTCCTTAGGGTGTGAGTCTAACCCCTCATTGGGCATCACATTTGCATTTAAAACAGGAAGAGAGGGAAGGGCAATGAGCAAAAAAAATCCGTTTTCAAGGACTTTTCCCAAGATGCCCTCATATGACTTAACTGTGTGTCTTATTGACAGGAACTGTGGCCTGTGGTCACCTCTAACTACAGAGAGGCTAAGAAAGTAGTGTCTTATCTGGACACATTGCTGTCCCCTCAACAAAATGGGCTTCTTTTAGTTAGAAAGAAGGAGAGAATGGATGCTAGGTAAGCATTTATTGTCTGCCACAAGGGTTAGATTAGTCTATATGGCCCTCACTCTAGAATTTATGAACTCTGTTTAATAAACTCAAGGAGAACTGGTGATTAAGGCTTTAATTCTCAGTGCAGCAGAATAACCTAGGTCGGGGTTTGGCAAACCATGGTCCACAGGTCAAATCCTGCTAGCCACCTGATTTTGTAAATAAAATGTTATTAATACACAGAAAGATTCGCTTGTTTACACATTCTGACTGCTTTTACATTACAATGGCAGGGTTGAGAAGTTGTGACTTAGACCTGAAGGCCTGCAAAGTTGAAAATATTTTCCATCTGGCCCTCTACAGAAAAAATGTGAAAATCTCTGGCCTTGATGATTCAGAAAAGTCCTTCTATCATGATGCTTCCAGAAACATGCATTTATTCATTTCTTCAACAAGCATTTGAACATACGCCTTGTTTCAGGCATCAGATCAGGCACAGGAGTTATAGTAGTGAATAAAACCAAGTCCATGTCCTCATGGAGCTTCTATTTTATCAAGTCAGGCAGGCAGTAAATAAATAGGTAAAACTTCTCATTTATCATATAGTTATAAGAGCTACAGAGAAAAATGAAGTAGAAAAGGCAGATAGTAACTGTAGGAGAGCTGCAGTTTGTTTTGTTTTGTTTAGTTTTTTAATTTATTTAGTTTTGAAAGAGAGACAGAGCATGGGCAGGGGAGGGGCAGAGAGAGAAGGAGACACAGAATCCGAAGCAGGCTCCAGGCTCTGAGCTGTCAGCACAGAGCTCAACGCGGGGCTCGAACCCACGAACCGTGAGATCATGACCTGAGCCGAAGTCAGATGCTCAACCAACTGAGCCACCCCGGTGCCCCTCCACTTGCATATTTGATAAGGACTGCCTGGAACTCCTGAACTTGCCCCCAATACTTACTCTTCCTGGAAACTTCCAGACATCAATAAACAGATTCTTTTAGTTGCCCAGGTCAAAATCAAGTCAGCTTGGACTCTCTTTATCTCTTACTCTATATCAATTTATTAGCAACTCATGCTAGCTCTGCCGTCAAAAACTAGCCAGAATCCAACCGCTCCTCTCCCATCCACCACAATCACTCTAGTCCAAGCCACTACTATTTTTTGCCTGATATAGCCTGAGAGCATCTGACTGGTCTCCCAGGTTCCACTCTTGCCCTCCATGTTTATTGTTGGCACGGCAGCCAGAACGACCACGTTGAAGTACAAGTCAGGCCATGTTATTCCTCTTCTCATAAATCTCCATGAGTAAGTTTCTACACAAAGATCCTAACTACCCCTCTGAGCTAGCTCATCCCTAGCCATCTCCCCCCTTGTTCTCTCTGCTCTAGCCACGCTGGCCTTCCTCCTAATCCTCAGTCCCTCTAGACACATTGCTACCTCTTTAGCACACATTGTTCTGGCATATCCTTACCTTCATGGGCCACATGGCTCCATCCCTCATTTCTGGATTTTTGTTTAAATGCAACCTTCTAAAGGGGGTCTTCCCTGACCATGCTTAAAAACTGCAAGCTCGAGGCAGCTGGGTGGCTCAGTGGGGGCACTCGTGCTCTGTCTCAAAAATAAATAAACATTAAAAAAAATATATGCAAGTGGAAATGTTAATTGGGCAAGTGTACATTCAAGTCTCTAGTTCAGGGAGAAGGCCTGGGCTAAAATAAGTTTGAGAATCAAGAGTGTGCAGATATTTTAAGGTGATGGACTCTATGAGATTCTCAGAGGAATGAATCTCGATAAAGAAGATGGCGAAGGACCCTGGAATCACTGTCATGAGATCCTTGAGTGAATGAGAAGGGATAAACCTAGTGAACAGGCAGGAACATGAGCATTTCATCTGTGGGAATACACAAATCAAGAAGATATGGTGCGGAAGGTTCTCTTTCCTTGTTTCTGTTTTTTTTTTTTTCAGGGAATTGGGAAGCAAGGTCAACTGCAGAGTTAGAATGGAAGAGATATTGGAAATTTGAAGGGAAGTGAGAAAGTATAGGTCAGTTCTTGGAAAATGTATGATTTCTGAGCAGCATTAAGGTCCCAAATTGAGTTTAGTGATCATGAGTGGTTAGCAAGGTAGTGCCGTTCTCTGGCCAAATTCGGCTTATGGGTATAGGCATGATGTTTGGAATTTTGCCAGGTGAATATGACGGTCAAGAGCAGGGCAAAGTAGTTGACAGTTTCTGCAGGGAATTAATTATAATGATGGAACATAGAATTTAGCCTACTTAAGGACCAAAGTGACGATATGAAGCGGGTGAGGGACAGCCTCGAAGGATTGTTGGAGTCTGGGTACTAGAGGGTATACACTGGAAAGTTAGGGGTAGTGGATAGTGAGATGCTTGCACATGAGGTCTATGAAAGAGGTGGAAGTTGTTGGTAGTCACACTAGGGCATATAATAAGGAGAATGAGTGGCTGACATAGGATAAGGATAAGATTCTTGGGAGAGGAGAGGTCAAGGAATTGAGAGGTCAGAGAGTTGGAAGCATAATCTCCATACCTTAAAATCACTAGTGCTTGTAGCAGGATGGATGTCAGAGAAATAATGTTCTAAGAACATAAATCCTTGAGGAGTGATGGGGAGTGACCTCTGGGGGCCGGTGGATGAACTACCACATGGACAAGTCTGATGATAGGAAACTCAAATCTTAATAGTCTGTGTATAGCCCTGAGGAGGAGGAAAGATACTACCCTACTCCAGGCATGACTTGAATATTTTATTATTTCCATGAAACTCTTTCCAGTATTATAAATTCCACGCCTTGTATACCACTAATAAGTGTAGCAATGCCAATTGTCACAATTAAAATGAAAAAGAAAAATTTACAGTTTTCTGAATCCACAAGTGCTAACATTGTATGTTGGCAAGTATATCTGAATGTTTTGAAATCTGCTATTTTTTGCTGAGCTGGGGCATTAACTGGCATGAACATGAAACAGCCACAGGGCTCAGGAGTCCTGAGCTGGAGTCCAGCCAGAGGGGTACAGGAAGTGAGTGATTCTTCTTTTCTTTAGCCCAAAAAGTAATGCATAAACTTAAGTATGAAAATGAAAAATGTGAATTGCTGGCATTACCCTCATTCCTTCAGGGTGTTCTCCATCGAAACATTGTTCATTGAACTGTCTGCATAGATGTTGCTCTTGTTAAAAGTGGCCCTAAAACGTGTTGTTTTGAAACTTTTTGGATTCACCACAGTTTCTAACATTATAACCTTTTGGTTGCATACTAGATTAAGGTTTTTGTGCACCACAACTGACCAGGCTATATTTAGTTGTTTGTCTTGGTGGGAATGCATAATTGAAAATGCACAAATGAAAACATCCCTCTATCCCCTCTTCAAATTTAGAATTTTTTATGAGTCTCACAGTGGTGCTTCGCTTGATTTGTGTGTTGTTGGACAGTTTTGTGGGTGAAGGATCTTTTTTGCTCTTTAGTTAATTATCCCCTTCTGGAAGACATGTCCAAAATAGACCTTGCTTATATGGAATTCCCCAAATTCTTAGAGTGACATTTCAGTGTTCATCTCAACTTATTAACATAGCAACTCTTTATGAAATTGTGAGTGTGCGTATATCTGTGTATCTGGATTAACTTGCTCATCTGTATGTAGATAGAGTTCCTAAGATTCTTAAAGGTGACATTTCAGCTTCATTTCAGATTATTAATTGCTGTTTATGGTTGTGATAGTTTTATATATTGATTTATATTATAGGGAATATATGTAAAATGTTTTTGTATTTAATTTTAGATTAATTTAAATCCTTCAAGTGGATAGTTTTGTGTTTTTATTATTTTTTTCTTACAAAAGTTCTATAAAAGTTGTTGTTAAGCATAGAGGTATTGATTGATTGATAATTCCCTAAGCCACCTTATTATACAAATACTATACTGTTTTCCAATCTTATTTACCTGAATTATCAGGTTTTTCATAATGTATATAACTTACAGAACCCCATTTTCATTTTTTATCCTTCTCAATACGTTATGGACAAAAAAAAAAATCAGTGGATTATATTGCTTGTTTTTTTCCTGCTATGTGCCTACTTTTATTTTTGGTATTTTTCTCATTACAAGCTTTTAAATTTAACTTTGTCTTATTTTATTATTTTTACTTAGAGTTGCTTGAGTTTGGCAGTCTACCGCCCATTCTTCTAGAAGGTAAAGATGACTGATAAATCTGTTTGGCCTTTCAGTGCCATTGATAACATATGACTTCTAGTAGAGATACTTCTACAAATATACAAATGAAGGAAAGGAGTTAAATTATTTTGGTTACCTTTGCTTTCTTTCTAGTTCTTTAATGATAAGATCTCATTCTCCAAAATGTTTTTAAAAATTTAAAAATTCATGGCTCTCACTTTTGCCTACTGACTAGTCTTTAAGACGTTTATCATTTACTTCTGCGGTTTCTTTTTTCATTTTATTTATTAGACATAGTGAAAGGTTATCCACAGCCCAAGGCTTCTAGGCATGTGTAGACTGTAAAAATCCACAATTAAATAGGGCAGCAGAAATTCCACAACGAAGATGAAAAAAAAAAAAAAAGTTTAGGGCTTTATTTAGTAAAGAATGACAAGCTAAAAAATAGATCCGGCTCAGCACTCTACGGTTAGCAAATTAGAGCTCTGCCGAATTAGGACAGGAAGGGAATTCCGGAGATGAACAAGGCCATGATGGACCCACAAAGAGAAGGAAGTTAGAGCAGTAGACCAGGGAAGGAATTTCACAGGAAATGGTAGACCTCACTGTGCCTGGAATTCTCTGACAACTGTCCTCAGGGCACCACAGTTGATAATGAAAAAGGGGTGTGTAAATTATCTGACTGAAATGACAGGTCTAGGTATGTGACTGCTTCCACACATTCCGGTGTGGAACATGGGCTTCCTGATGGAGATCAGTGACCCAAAAACTGTCCTTGGTAGAATACCTGCCACCCCCCAGTGCAATTTCTCCTTGTCCCCCTTCTACTCTAAGCATCTGCCACAGTATGTTGTATGGCCCTTTTGCCACCTTACTGCACCCGGGAAAGGGAAGCTATCCAAGGGCCATGGGGATGTCCCTGCACACTCACTAAGGAACTCTTATCTGAAGTATCCTCTGCAGTCTTCCTGTCTCTTCCCATGACAACTACCTTCCAACCTAGTCTGCCTGTTCCAGTTGCTTGTCTATTGTTGGTCTTCCATTATAACGACGTCCTGCATTTTAATGCAGACATTACCTCATGGCATCTCTAATGCAGTTCCTGTCTGTCCCCTCAGTTCCATCCCTGGTCACTCTCCTCCCTTGCTCATTATGCTGGCCTCCCTGATCTTGTTTTTATTTTTTACAAATTCCTAGGTTCTTTCACACCTCAGTACCTTGGCATGTGCTCTTTCCTGTCAGGAATGTTCCCCTTTCCAGTCTTCATCTGGTTCCTGTCTCTTCATCTTTTGGTCAAAATTAAAATGCCACCTGCTCAGAGAGGCCTGTCTGCCACCATTGTCTCCTTCTTAGTGCCCCTGTTGGTTTCTTCTGTGGAACTGTCACAATTGTAAATAATGTATGTGTATTTGCTTGTTTGGTCATCTGCTCCGTAAGAATGTAACCTTCCTGTAAGCTAGGACCAAGTGTGCTTTGTTTATCGGTGTAATCCATCACTAAGAATTGGGTTGAATACGTAATTAATAGGTACTCAATAAATAATCATAGAGTAAATGAGCGATGAGTAACAATAAGATTCACATAATCTTCTAGTTATGGGTCACCTTTTTGTTGTCCCTGCCCCTTTCAAATACAGGTTTTGTATTTTACCTAACCCAATTTATGTGTGTGATAGTCCCAGGAGCAGAATGCCTCTCAATGCTCAAAGTGGGAGTTCTGGGGTCTAACAGTTCTTACTTGACTTTTTGAAACAACAAAAAATAATGTTGGAGCTCTGTTAGGAAATTAAGGCCTTGGTTAATGTGACCACTGTCATCACCTTGCTAAGCAGAAGTTCTTGGAGGTAGTAATACCTTCCTGACTTTCTTGATCACTGATTGCTATATCTTACAGTTTAGTCTCATTCTTCTCTTTTGCCACAGATTCCTCAGGTTGGTTTCTCTTCTGCTCTTCCCATTTTCACGAGTTGATCAGTTCTAGACCACTGGTTCCTTACCATTCTCTTCTTATCTTTTCAGTTTAGTTTTTTTTTTGATTTGTTTGTTCTCATGTTGTTTCTCTGACTGTGCAATCCTTGACATTCTACACTGTTGGCCCTTGGATCTCCAGGCTCTGCTCCTGTCCTTTTTTTTCTTGGCTCCTCTCATTAATCCTTCAGGTTGCCCCGTGTCCAGACCCAGTTTTCTCTTTTCCCAGTGTTGCCTTTGCCTAGGACAGCATCCTTCCATATGTCCACAGCCAAGTAGTCTTTTAACCTTTCCCTAAGGCTAGATCATCTAGTAGATATGAAGTACTCGCCATATTCTGAGCACTCTTCCTCTTCTTTATGACCTTTCTCAAGGTTCACTTTGTGTAAATAGTCAGTAGTTGTGACTGCTCATTCTAGAGCTTGCTAGAGTAAAATATGCTCTTCTTGAGTCCTAAAACAGTTAACACAAAGCTTACTAATGGACTAACCATTTGTTCATCTAACAGGTATTTATTGATCATATGTTCTGTGTCAGACACTATTCAAGGTGGTAGCTGGTGAACAAGATTTTCTGTATATGCATGTTCTATCAGTGTATGTTGCTCTCATGTTCTAAGTGAGAAGCACGTATGTATTTATAGTATTTATATAAGTATTTGCATATATGAGCTTATATATGTAAAAGTTTAATATATATTATTATATGCTGTTCTCTAGC
The DNA here is from genome assembly GCA_030068075.1 of Paguma larvata. Classification (NCBI taxonomy): domain Eukaryota; kingdom Metazoa; phylum Chordata; class Mammalia; order Carnivora; family Viverridae; genus Paguma; species Paguma larvata. Next base: position 11,417,930 of record CM057844.1, read on the forward strand.
TTTTAGCTAAGTGAATTGAATCTCACAAATAGGGTTTTAAGTTTTCCAGAAACATTTTTTTTTTATTGTTTACCACAGTGCTTGGGAGAATGCTGAGCACAGAACATGTATTTAGTAAGTTCAGTGACTTCACTAAATATAGAATACATAGAGAATTACATTCAAGTGAGATACAAAATATCACATATTATTGCATTGATACATTGTCTAATTCCAATCTAGCCCTCTGTGTAAATGTCCTCCTGTATTAATGGGCATCTTACTGTTATGGGTTCAGAATATATTAACTCACTGTATACATGGATACAGGACAGACTCATTTAAAGTTCAGAGTGTAAACAGTGCATGTTTCTAGAACTAGAGTTGTAAGCTCAAGCACTGATAGAAAATTGCATTTATAATTATCTAAGTATATGTACTCTCAATACAGTATTAAATGTAAAAAATATTGAAGCATCCAGAAACTTATAGAAATCTGAATATCAGTGATCACCATTTGCTAAGGAAAAACACTCTAAGGTTCCTTGTCTTTCCTCTTTGAAGAATGAAGAGATGAAAACAGAATAAAGTGAGCAGCAGGCAAAAGTTTATTAGAGTAGAAGCCCAGAAAATAAGAATAGTATGGAAGCTTTCTTCACAGAGAGGGGACATTCAAAAGTGAACTATAGGCAAAGGACTCTGTATTATAAGGTTTTGGTCAGCCTTTTCCTTCCCCATTGTTCCTTCTCAGGTTCTACCCTTACTGGCTATGTAACTCTAAATGCCTAGTCATTCCTTTATGACTGGCTTGTTTCCATCCTATGAGGTGTGGTCTATGACCAAACCATTCCTTGTGGGTCATACATTTTATGGTCTACTTATTTTTAGTCAAGTCTTTTGTCAAATTTCTGAGGGAAATCTGAGGGGGAGTAGGAGGTGTCTGTCACATTTTTAAGAGGAACTTTATGCCTGAGGGAGTTTGCCTCGGGGTCAGACATTCCCAGCATTGTTTTAAAAAAGTGTTTTTCTCCATCAGGGACATATGTAGGTTCTAACTTTTCCTTCTTTGCCTATTTTTATCCTAGCTTTTCCTATTATAAAGACAGCCTGGTAAAATCCCAGATGTTTATCTGCATTATTTGATCACATTGATTTTGTTTACTAAGTTGAGATAAAACAATACCAGGATAGTCCTCCTGAAGCAAATGATGTTGCTCATGAACATTGGTCCCTTGGATAATATTGAAAATACTTTAAGATAGTTCTTCCATTCTAATAGGAATGAAATCTAGAATTCAATGAGCGATTGCTTTGTCTACCCAGAAATCTTTTTTATATTTCAAATACTTTAATTTTTTTTAATTTTTTAAAAATTTATTTTTGAGAGAGCAAGCGAGCAGGCAGGGGAAGGGCAGAGAGAGAGGGAGACACAGAATCTGAAGCAGTTTCAGGTTCTGAGCTGTCAGCACAGAGCCCGATGCGGGGCTCCAACCCACGAACCGTGAGATCCTGACCTGAGCCCAAGTCAGACAGTTTAACTGACTGAGCCACCCAGGCACCCCTCAAATACTTTTATATACTTAGGATTGATTAGTTGACTTAATGTTTGCCAAATCAGTGTTTTCACTTCACTCACAGACAACTTTCTGTATTACCTGTGTTAGAACTGAGTGGATTAGTTTTGGTTTATCCTGTTGTGTGAGTAGGCTGAGGTTTGCTGAGAATGATTTTCTTGATTTGGGAATATTACGGATGGTGACTGTAGCCTGTAGTCAATTGGATAAGATGGATCAGAAGAGAAAGAACCGATCGTGAAGAAAAAAAAATGTTGTTTTTTTCATACTAAAATCTCAGAAGATATTCTGTAAAAATACTTTTTTGAACCTTTTAAACTAGGTAGAGGTAGGGTCACCTGGGTGGCTCAGTGGGTTAAACGTCTGACTTCGGCTTAGGTCATGATCTCACAGTTTGTGGGTTTGAGCCCTTCGTCAGGCTTTGTGCTGATAGCTTGGAGCCTGGAGCTTGCTTCGGATTCTGTGTCTCTTTCTCTCTCTGCCTCTCTCCTGCTTGTGCTCTGCTTCTCTCTCTCTCAAAAATAAATAAACAGTAAAAAATTTTTTAAATAAATAGGTAGAAGCATGCTTGCAAATTTTATTTTAGGGGTGCCATGTCACATTTCCTTATCTAAAAATCCACATGGCTCACCACGTCAAACATATAACTAACTCCACTTCAGGCTTTCCTTGGAAAAATTTACCAGGACAGCATAAATCTTAAGCAAAATCACAATTTTATTAAATTATCTTCATATGAAAATTCCAGTGAGATTCAGAAGTAAAAGTATAAGCGGGCTTATACTTAAAAAACTTTTTTTTTTTTTAATGTTTATTTATTTATTTTGAGAGAGAGCAGGAGCATGAGCAGAGGAGGCACAGAGAGACAGGGAGAGAAAGAGAATCCCAAGCAGGCTCTGCACTGTCAGGGCAGAGCCCTATGTGGGGCACGAACTCATGAAATGTGAGATCAAGACCTAAGCCTAAACCAAGAGTTGGATGCTTAACCAAATGAGCAACCCAGGTGCCTGTAAGCAAGCTTATTCTTAAGATGATATGGAGAAATCACATGAAAGTAACAAAGAACATTGTGAAAATAATGACTAATGAGAGGAAACTGGCCCAGTTAGGTAGAATATACTATAAAGCTATAATAATTAAAGCCATTTGGTATCTGTGTGGGAATAGTTTCATCAATGGAACAGGATAATCTAGATATAGATGTAAGGACATATGGGAATGTAATGTGTGATTAAAAATGCATTTCAAATCATTGGGTAAGAGATGAATTTTCCATCAAATTTATGCTGGGCAATTTGCTGATGGTTTAGGAAAAAAAATAATGAAGAATCTCCACTGAAGTTTCTACAACAAAATTAATTCCAGATGGACTGAAATTTTAAATGTAAAAACTGAATTATAAGAGTACTAATAGAAAATATGAACTGCTTATTTTCATAATTTTGGATTACAGAAAAACTCCCAACACAGAAGATGTAAAAGAAAATGGTTGATAAATTTGACCCCATAAGGGGGTTAAAAAACTTCTCTATTACAAAAAAAGTCATAGACAAACTCAAAAGATATGTGACAAACTGAGGGAAAATATTTATAATACACATGACCAAGTACTTATTGCCTTAACATGTAAAGAGTTTAGCAAATTAGTAAGAAAAAAAAAAAAACCAACACAATAGAGAAATGGATAAAGGAAATTTTTGTTTTGGGATTATGTTTGACTGACATGATAGAAAGCCAACTGCAGGGGCTTAACAAAATGAGGGCTCATATAAGAAGTCTGAAAGCACTCCAAAGCTGGCACAGTGGCTTCACGGTGCATCAGAGGCCTAGACTCTGTTTGGTCATCTCTAATGGGTGGCTTTATTCTTCATGGCCACAAGATAGCTGTTTCACCTCCAGACACTACATTGGAGGCAAACACAACAGCTAATAAGATGCATCTGCTAGAAACTCTGCCATTTCACCTGCCACCTGCAAAGGAGTTTGGGAAGCTGGGCACATTTCTGCACCAAACAAAACTAGAGGTTTGTCTGTAAGGAACGACAGTAATGGTATTTATGTCCAAGGGTATATTTGTTATTAAAAAGAATAAACTAAACTTGTGTAAGCTGATATGGAAGGATCTGTAAGTCAAATTATTGAATTTAAAAGGCCAGATACAAGGGCACCTGGGTGGCTCAGTAGGCTGAACGTTCCACTCTTGATTTCAGCTCAGGTAATGATCCCAGGATCATGGGATTGAGCCCCCTATCAGGCTCTGTGATAAGAATGGAACCTGCTTGAGCTCTCTCTCTCTCTCTCTCTCTCTCTCTCTCTCTCTCTCTCCTCCTTGTCCCTCTTATACTCTCTTTCTCTCATAAATAAATAAATAAATAAATAAATAAATAAATAAATAAATAAATAAAAATATATAGAAGGCCAGATACAGAGTAGTCTCTATAACATGGCTCCACTGAGTGAAAAATTGAAAATGGATGCGTGTGTAAGTATGGATAATTTCAGAAAGAATGTACAAGGAACTCTTGAAGGCACTCACCTCTATGGAATGGGACTGGAGTAAGACAGATACTTTCATTGTATATTGCTTTGTTCTATTTAGGTTTTTAAAACCTACATGTGTGGTGTTCTTAGTATGGTTTTTAGAAGTACAGTAGTGAATTAAAACTATGCCTTTAGTCAGGGGATAGTCAAGAGAGTTAACAAACAGTAGGGACACCAGCCATTAATAATCAGCTGAATACCAGGCCTTGCTTATCTTTATTTAAAATGAGAAATGCCATTCCTGGTTGTTAGGCATGATTATATGTGGAGATATATTTCTTTACTGTGCTGGAATCGTTGTTGCTTCAGGGCCCCAATACTTGAATTGCTATTTTCTCTTGGATTTTTTCTCCTCAAATGTCACCATCAGGGCAGCTGTCCCTGACCACCCCGATTAAAATGCTCTCTCCCTCTGAACTCACCTTAGCACTGTATCTCCCTTATGTTGCTTGATTTCCCTTTCTAGCATTGATTATACTTGTGTATTGTCTGTCATATCATACATGCCTTGTTATCTTAGTCCATTTGGGCTGCTAGAACAAAATGGGTAGATTTTATAAGCCAGATTGGGTAGCTTATAAACAACACACACTTATTTTTCACTTGGGACTGGAAGTCCAAGATCAGGGTGCTAGCATGGTCAAGTGAGGGCCCCTTTCTGGATTGCAGACTCGTTATAACCTAACATGGCAGAAATGGTAAGGGAGCTTTCTTGGGCCTCTTTTATATGGGCACGGATCACTTCCCAAAGGCCTTTTCTTCTAACACCATCACATGGCATTTTTCAACATATGAATTTGGAAGGGATACAAACATTCAGACCATAGCACTTGTGGACACAGATTTTGCCTTAATCACTGCATATTCAAGGCCCCAAGCAGTGCTTGACATTTAAGTTGATTCTTAAATGTTTTAAAGTGAATGTTTATAAAATATGAAGTATTTGTTTAATGAACATTGTATCTCTCAAATTCATGGCTCCTAGTCTAGTATTTATAAGCAAGTACGAATCTACACACCACACTGTATCCCCACTGAAGATAGCTTGCTCAGACAGGACCCCTTTTCTTCTGCCATTATCACAATTTTGGCCTTTTCTGCCTTGTGACATTCCTGGAGATTGAAGTTCTGGCAACCGTAACTGTGAGGGAAAGGTGTTCTCTGCATAGCCAGCAGTTTGGGGTGACCTGGTAGAGTCTGAGAGGGAGAGAATCCTCTTTTTACTTGTTAAAATTAATATGGAATGTGCCAAAACCAGGGCTGGAAAACTGGCCCATTCGATTTTCCTTCCAGCGACTCTTCCGTTGTATGTAGGCCACTCTCACTTGTTTTCTCTATCAAGGATTCATGTTTCTCATCCGTTCATTGTTGCTTAAGGGTGAATCGGTGGAATCCTGGATACCTCCAGTAGCAGATAGAATACTAGGCTGGAATATTCAGGAAAAGAAAATACCTACTGATTCTTCTTAAATTGCTTTATGATTTTTTTATGAAGTATAATTGACCTAACATTAATTTTGGGTGTATAATGTAATGATTATATATACTGCAAAGCGATGACTACAATAAGTTTAGTTAACATCTGTCACCATACATAGTTACAATTTTTTTTTATTTTAAGACCTACTCTTACCAACTTTCAAAATATACAGTACAATATTGTTAACTGTAGTCACCATGTTGTACATTACATTCCCATGACTTATTTATTTTGTTACTGCAAGTATGATTTTTGAAGTATGTTGTCTGTTCTCTTCAGCTGAATTGTTCTCTTCAGAACAGAGACCTTGTGTCAAACTTAAAAAATGTGTGTGTGTGTGTGTGTGTGTGTGATTTCTATAGCAATATTAGGTGAATATATTCTGTGGATTGGTCAAATCAAAAAGTAGAAGCTTTAATGGACTCAATTTGGTTTCTTACTTGTAATCTTTGTGACGGAATCAGTAAATTTATCCACAGACTGACTGTCTCTCTGATATGTTTAGGTTCTGATTATAGTTTGGAATTTTCTATTCTGACACAAGTTAACTTTTTCTATCTTTCAAATTATGGTAGATAAGGGGTTTCAAAAGGGCGAATGACCACACTTAAGTCTTCTCTTTACAGTTAAATTGGAGTCTTTAAAACTATGTTTATCAACAGAAAACCACACATAATGATGACGCCTATGAGCTGTGGGTGAGCTTGAGGAATAGGTATAGTCCTCAGGGTTTGTAGTGAGAGGATCTGGGTCCGTGGTTACTATCCTGATCCCCATTTCCTCTTCATATTTCTCAAAGTCTATCATTTACCTCCTGTGAATCAGCTTCTTTCTTTTTTGATTTGGTTTCTCACATCAGATGAATGTAGTGATTAATAATCATTACATTAGGATTTTTGTGGGAGCAGGAAATGATAGAATACAGTTAATTTACATCTAATGGGATGATGGTGGTGATCTCATAGACTTCAAAGGCAGAACCTAGTGGCACTTCATTAATGGAGCTGACGCTTCTGAACATGGTGATTGGCTCCTCTCATGTTACGGGGTCTTCATGTCATTCTACTTGCTTTTCACATCCAGGAAAGATAAGTTCACTAACTCAAGTGCATCTTTAGGAAAAAAGATTCTTTTTCTAAGAAATAGAAACTGTTATCCTGATTCTGATTTTAAAGAATATTTATAATAATCTCTCTTCTTCTTTTGGAGTTACAGGTATGTGTTTCCAGTAGGGTACATTCATTTTTCCTCTGCCCTCCATTTTCTTGCTCATCTGACCTTCAAACCATCTTTGTGTCTCTCTGTATATTTCCTTTTCTCAATATATGTGTAACTCCTCCAAGAGAAAATGGCATTCAAGTGATTTGGCATATAGATGTTAAAAATAAGAAAGCAATGTGTAGAAATATATTTGAAAGACAGATGTTCTTTGTTAAATGTAATGGGAAGGTGGAACACTAGCAGGAGCCTTCTGGCTATAGAATCACTCTCTTGATAAGTTCCCACATGTTAAAGAGGAAGTATTGTATCAAGTTTTGCAAAAGAAGCTCTAATGTTTTATCTTCTTGGCATCAAGTAATGGCTGATTGCTGCTGTGGGTAGATGTGAATCTCTAAAACTGAAAATACTCCTACCTATTACAACTGGTAGGCAATATCAGAGATTATTACTTGTTTCCCAATTTTTCAGATGAAAGAAGAAAGCAAGGTGAAGTGGCTTGTCTAAGTTCAAGTAGAAGCATATCAAACCTGGGATCCCGGTTCTGAAGCCCATTTGAGTTATCTGGACATTTTTGGATTTGTCTGTCTATCCATGACTCCACTCCATTGGCCTCTTGGTCACAGTTGATTGTTCTAGGCTTTGCTGACTAAAGTCAGGCCAGCCAGTTTATTTCATTTTCCTAAATCCAGTTGATGGTCCCTGACAATGTTAAAACTGAAAAAGAGGCACCTTAATGGCTCCGTCCATTAAGCATCTGACTCTTGATTTCAGATCAGGTCATAATCTCATGGTCTGTGAGATTGAGCCCTGCATTGGATTTAGTGCAGAACATGGAGTCTGCTTAGGATTCTCCCTCTCTCTCTCTCTCTCTCTCTCTCTCTCTCGCATGCATGTGCTCTCTCTCAAATAAATAAACTTTAAAAATATGTTTTTAAAAATTGAAAATGAGAGACAGGCTCTGGTGGTGAAAGTTGTCAGGAATACAGTTCTAGAACTATCAATGGGCATTACTATCCCTAGAGAGCTAATTCCAGCTGTTATTGAAACCTGTCACATCCCTACCATTGGGTTTTATGAGCCAGCAAATTCTCCTTTGTACTGAAGATCATTCTAATTAAGATTTGGCATTAGCAATCAAAAGGATATGGGTTAATATTCACACTGACTTTTCTAATACTTATAGTGATTTTCCTTTCAAATTTCATCCTTAAAGATCATGGCACAAATTTAGTAAGTAGGTGTCTTATTTGTTTACAGTATGGATTTACAATTTAAATGAATATTCAGATTATACACATTCGATCACAGTAACTATTTCTCTTACCATCTGTAATTATAGTTTCATTCCTTAACAATTTTAGACTTGGGTATTTAAGGAATCTGTTTGGGATATTTTATTAGGGTAAATGAAGCTTAATTTTTATTATTCTATATTAATTTTCTTTAAATATTGTATGCAACTTCTTGCACATATATTAATGGAACTTTGGATTGTTTTAGTTCATTAATTTTTACCCCCAATTCCCTATATGGGCATGAAAAGCACAGTGCCCAACATGTCACTCCATGTTAATTTTTCTTTTTTTATTGAGAAGAATAAGAAATAGTGTTTCCTTATATACAGAGACTGTTTAACATTTAACTTGGAAAATTGGTACCCTATCACCACCACTGAATATCAGTTCAACACTGGTTCCGGCTGTTGTGGAAGGTTAACCAAGTAGGTACAGTAATAGATCTTGTTCAACATGACAATTTTTGAGAACCAGCAAAATGCTGAAGTGTCTTCCCACCATCAGTATTACTACCACCAAATGTTCAAATAACACTTCAGAGGATACAGAACTTATATATATAATTCAATCCTTACAACAGCCAGAAAGGTGTCTTTTAAGATCTATAATTTATAATTTAAGAAACTGAACCATAGTTGCTACCCTGAGACTCAAAACAAGGCCTTCTATCTGAGTCAGTATTTTTTTTTAACATCACAGTGATAATGTGAAATCCAAGTACTTTTCATGAAAAAATTGAAATGTTCAAATATTTAATCATTGTTTCATTAAATTATTGAATGAATGCATACTGAGGGTGAGGAGCCCTGATGAAGCATCCATGGTGCCCTTGGAGCCCCCTCTCCTTTTATTGCATTAACATCCTGTGTCTTGCTGTCCTCAATGCCACACTGCAGTGGTGTAAGCAGGAGTGTGTGTGTGTGTTGGCGGGGGGTGTGTTGAGGAGATTGGGGATAGGAGAAGGCAGTGAATAAGTGGAAGAATTTCACTAGTCACTAAAGGTGCTTTAAAGGTGAATCAGGGGCGCCTGGGTGGCTCAGTCGGTTGAGCGTCCGACTTCGGCTCAGGTCATGATCTTGCGGTCTGTGAGTTCGAGCCCCGCGTCGGGCTCTGGGCTGACGGCTCAGAGCCTGGAGCTTGCTTCACATTCTGTGTCTCCCTCTCTCTCTGCCCCTCCCCCGCTCATGCTCTGTCTCTCTGTCTCAAAAATAAATAAACATTAAAAAAAAATTTTTTTTTAAAGGTGAATCAGATACCCTCACCCCAGAGAGCTGTGTCTATATATGAAAGGCACTGAAGGATAGATTCCAGTTCATGGAGAGAAAGGGATCCAGGAAGAACAGTTCACAAAGGGAGGTCTTGGGGAAGTGGAATATAGGAAGTCCAATCTGGCTAGAGCATTTGGTGTGTAAAAATAAATAGGGAGATGAGGTTGGGAAGAAAGAGGAAGGTTGTGACAAGCCAAGGCATTTGGATACTGTTCTGTGGGCACTTGGGAGCTATTAAAAGTTTTCAAATGGTTTAATGATATAATCATAGCTGGGGCACGTATTTCTTAACTAGAGTAAACTTTGATGTCTCTGTTTCCCATGGCCCCCTATTTATTCTATGCACAGCCCTTCTGGTTTTACTTGCAGAATATATAACAAAGCCAGCTTCTATTGACAGTCTCCACTGCCACCAGGCTTAACTTAAGTCAATGTCATCTGTCAGTTGGGCTGCCATTGCAGCTTCTTTCATGACTTGCTGCTTCCATGCTTGCACTGCCGATCCATTCCATACTACAGAGTAACCTTCAAGTGCAAACAAAAACTATCATTGTCCTGGTTAAAGATTTCATCATCCTTTCATCACAGTTGAAGTAAAATTCAGACTCCTCGCTGTACCCACAAGGCCTTTCGTAACCCTGTGTGACCTGGCCCTGCCTCCCTCTGAATTCATGTTCCGCACTCTCTTCTTTCTCCCTCACTCAGCTCTTACACTCTAGTCTCCTTATATTTCCTGAACATCCAGATTCCTTCTCACCTGAGGGTCTCTGCATTTGCTTGTTCTTCTGCCTGGAATGTTCTTTCCTCAGGTCTTCACATGGTTAGCTCCTTACCAAAAGAGGCCTTTCCTGACCCTTGATGTAAAGTAGCCCCTGCTTGAGTCACACCTTCTGTCATTTACCAGGATTCATTTTCATCACAGTGCCTATCACTAACTGGATGAATTTCTTTATTGACTTGCAAGTTTACTTGTTCCCTAACCTGTTCAACTAGATTTAAGCAAGGACTTCATTCTTTTCGTTGCTATATCCCAGTGCCTAGAAGAGTCCTGGCATATAGTACATATTTATTGAATCAATTAATTTAGAAATTTGAATGACGGGAGCAGGGAGCCTACTACAGTGTTTTCAGTACAATGAGAGTACATTGAGGGTTTGTCAGTGGGAATGAAGGGGCAGAGCTCAGTACAAGTGCACTCATAGGAGACTGTTGGGATTTGACATGGTTTAATGTTTTGAGTCATTGAAGAGGGAAGAGGTAGAGAGTTTTGAGCTTGGATGACCTATTAGAAACCTAGGAGAAGCTCCTGGGTTTGATTGGGAAAAGAACTGTTCTAGAAGTGTCAAGAGTTTGAGTGCTGGTGGGGTGGAGATTTCTAGCAGCAGTTGGAATGTGACTTTATCCAGAGTTTCCCATTCCCTAAGAAGTATTACTGCCAAGCAGTCAAGGACTATGGGCTCAAAGAGACATGAGGGAAAGCTACATTCCCTGTTCAATTGTGGCATGGCTGTAAAAAGTCATTGGAGGGAAAGCTACATTCTCTGTTCAATTGTGGCATGGCTGTAAAAAGTCATTGAACCTCTCTGAACCTTAGGTTCTTCATCTATAACACGATAAAAATATCTCATGGCATAGTGATGTTGGGAAGGAAAAATTTTACTCTATCTTTCAAAGGTTCTTCCAGTTGGTCTAAGATAAATTGACATGAAACCAATTTACAGGAGAAAATTAAATTTAATTTCATAAATGAGAAACCCCTTATACATGAGAGGTTCAAAGACAGAAAGGTAAAATGAGGTGTTTATGCCATGGTAAGCTAAGGAATGGTATAGGGGCCTGGGGCTTCAAAGGGGAGGAGGGCAATAAGAGCAAACGTTTGATAATTAGATATTTGGCATGCCATACAAATGGGTTACTCAGATAAAATTTATCCCTGGTGATAACTCTAATTCTCAGGAAGACCCCCAATTTAGATTCTTTTAGGTAGTTAAGGGAGAGGCAAAAAAGTTTCTATTGAGCCCACAGGGTCTCATTTGCCTTCAGCTCAAAATAGTCCATATGTCAAAATGACACATTTTGGGAAGATTTTCTCTGAACCTGTCAGTGGTTCTGAAAATTAAACGATAGAGCATGAAAGTGTGGAACCAAGCCCTGATGCAAAGTAGTTTCTCAATGACTGTGAATTTCCTGTCTCCTTCCCTCTTCTTTAAGAGACTAAGGATTAAAAAATTTACTCCAGTTCCACAGTTTAAATTTGTGTTGTTTTTCTTTGCAAGGCAAAACAAATAAGTGGTTTAAAAAGACAAGCAATACCCCCAGACTTAAAATGAAAATGAATGGTTCCCTGTTCCAACTCCAGTTCTCTGCCCCCCAGCTTCCTCTCCCCTGAGGCTACTACTTTTAACTCTCATAGCTATTTCTTTTAGAACTTTAATCTGTAATTCAAAATAACACACTTGTACTACTATTCCTTCAGTTTTCAATTTTAGATGTTATTTAGATATCAAGATATCTTCATGTTCATACCAGGGAAGGCAAGGATTTAATTCCTCTATATTTCCAGTCCCAAACCTGTACATAACTACATGCACCACTCTTCTCAATGTATTATGCCCCTTTTTTTAAAGCTCATCAGTATTGTGAGTTTATATTTTTGACTCTAGCTATTGACATCTGAATTATATAGTGTGCTGTGATTCTGTTTCCTTTCTTATACAAATTCTTTTTTTTTTCTGCAGTTAACATTTGCCTCATTATTTTTTAGGTTTCTTTCTGTTTGTTTTCTGATACCAATCACTGTTTGATTGTCAAATTTCCCTTAAAATCTGAAACATTTTCACTCAATAATTTCAAACCCAAAATGTATTCCTATAAGTTTGGTTTATTTTCCCCTTGGGAATATCTTTCCAGCCTTCTCTGGCTTCCTGCTCCAATTTGGACTGTTGACTCTCTAACCGTGCTGCCTAACTGAGTGTCATCTAGGAATCTTTTTGTATTCTCTTGTTTTGGATCCCCTATTTCCAGATCTTATTTTCTTTCTCATTATGTATCTTATTCCTTCATTTTGCCAAGGTACATTCATCCTACAGCTTTCTGAGAAAGTAAGTGGGAGGTGAATTCTTCGATACTTTGTACAACTTTATTGTTTTCACAGATGATTGACATTTTGGCCTAGTATAGAATTCTGGGATGGAAATAATTTTCCTTCAGTATTTTGAAGGTGGTGCCTTCTAACCTTCTAGTTTCCACTGTTACATTGAGAAATCTGATGCTATTATGATCCCCTTGCTTTCCGTGTGTGTGTGTGTGTGTGTGTGTTCGTTCACATGGAAGTTTTTGGACTATTTTTTTATTTCAATATTTTGAGTTTTCACACCGATATATCTCTGTGGCACTTTTTTTTTTTTCATGAGTTGTGCTGGGAGTTTGATGAGCATTTTCAAAAATTCACTTTTCAATTCTTGGAAATGTTTTTGAATTATTTCTTTGAAGTCTTATTTCTTCTATTCTCTCTTTTCGGAACTCCTATTATTCAGATATTGGACCTTCTGGCCTGTTCTTCTGATTTTTTTCTCCTATTTATTTTCCATCATTTTTACTTTTCTTTTGCTCAATTCATTTGCCTAAGTTTTCTCTGTGTTGCTTTTTTGTTTTGGTCTCTGTCTTTTCTAGAGGCCTCAATGAAACAAGTAGTGAACCTAGGTTGTCTATTCTATTTAGCAGTTATATACTAAGAAGCTGAACTGAAAACCTTCTGAATGATCCACACTTGTCATCTGTAAACCCTTGCCATAAGGCAATTTTTGTTCAGGGTGTCTCAAGTAGGTTTTATTCTCGAGATGGTTGCGTGACTGGAAGAGAACTATCCATTCACTTGCTTGAAGTATATCAGCTTGACTTCTTGTATCCTGGGAGCCTAAGGGTAAAGGAGCTGGTTATTTCACTGTTTAGCATAAAGACTTCCATTGACATCTCCTGTGTTCATCGTGGAGACTCCCTCCTGCCTTGTGCAGAGTCTGATGACCCCAACACTCGAGTCCCTCTAGTTTATTCTCTCTAGAGAGTAAGTATCCTGACATTTCCTGCGTTAGGAAGAAGTAACTTCCTCTCTAGGTAGGAATCTGGGGCTTTTAATCAGGGGTTGACAAGCTATTTCTGTTAAGGGCCAGAAAGTAACGATTTTAGACTTTAGGGGCTATATCATGGTCTCTGTCACATATTCTTCTCCTTCTCGTCCTTTTCTTAAAAATAACCTTTTAAAATGTAAAATAAGCATTCTTAGCTTGCAGACAGTACAAAAACAAGTTGCAGACCAGACGAGTCATAGCTTACTGATACCTGGTGTAGAGGGTCCTTTTGGACACTCTAAATCATCCATCTTCATTTCAGTCCCACCTTGCATCTCTACCTTCAGAGGAACTGGAAGTTTCTAATTTCTGATTCTTTTTGGGTTTTATGACAAAACTGGGTGATTTCTTATAGGTGCTCTACCCTTAATTTTAACCATGTTTCCAATGAAAGCTTAGGTTTTAGCTTCTGCAGGTCCACTAGGTAAGCAACTAATTAATGTCCATCTTCTTTTCATTTTCTAAAAGGTGAGTTTTTTTTCTTGTTTGCCATTTCTCTCCGTCCTTATTAGGTCATGCTTTTGGAAGGAGTGGAGATAAATATATATGTTTCATCTACTAAGTTTAACCAGAAGCTTCCCCCAAATCCAATTTGGTTTTTAGTTTTTACTACTTTCTTTGATAGTGCTTGGGTTAATTTTGCATTTGTTCTCCACGTGCTTACTTGCTATGCCAGATGTTTGAAGAAGATGTCCTTGGGGAGGAAAAATGAGGGGTTTTAAAATGTAGTGTTCTTGAAATGCTCACAATGGTTCAGTGTGTGAGATCCCAAAGACGCCCGGTTGTTTCTAACCACCAGACTCTCATAATAGAAATACAGTTTCACCCTTATTTGTGTAAACCATCAGGATCATTTTTAAATGTTTGTAATAAAGTTTGTGGCTTATTGTTTAAAATAGAATTTAAGGTAGTAAATCAAAGCTTTTGGTGGCATGCCCCTGACAGCAGGGAGAGCCTGGTAAGTGATCCCTAAAAGCTGATCAAAGAGACTTGCTGAGCACTTTTTCCTGTATTTGTGTTTTGGTCCTTTAATCTGGTAGTGTTTCCAGTTCCATTCTGAATACTGTAATGCACACTCCACCCCCACTCAAGTCTTCTTGGCGGCATCTGGGATTGTCTTTGCCAAATGGCCCCCGTTCAGGCATAAGCCTGCCTTTGCCATCGGACTTCTACAAGGTTCGAACAACAGCGATTGTCAGAAAATGGGCATCTTTCAAGATCTTATTCACACCATATTTTTGTTCTCGTAATCAAATGAAAATTGAAAATGAAAAAAGTAAAATTCACTGACAAATGACCATTTGCCATTTCTGCCTAGGTTCACCTTTCCTAGCCAGCGAAGATGGCGTGCTTGGAGGAGTGATTGTTCTCCGAACTTGCAGATGTTCTGCAGAGTCCGACTCCTCCCAAGATAAGCAGACGCTTCTAGGTAAGCTGGACATATACCTTATGGTGTGTCTTTCTTTTTCCTTTTTTCAAGACACAAAGATTTTTTCCTTAATAAGCTATGGGAAGGCCAGAATGCTCCCTTGGTATCTAAACATGTCTATCCTACTAACCTTTTTGCATAGGTAAAGATGTAAAAGATGAATACTCATTTTTAAGTGTATGCTTACAGCATATTTTTCAAATGGGCTTAGAACCTAGGACCCTCACTAAAGCCCAATATTAAGAACATTGGAGCATGTATTTGTTCCCTGCCTTATTCCACAAAGCATTTGAGATGACCCGTAAGAACATACACAGTAACAAATATAGAAAGAAGCTTCTTCCTCTTCCCCCCTCTCCCTGAAAAGGAATCAGAACCATGTGAAGAGCTACTGGCCTAGGAGTCTATTCTGGCTCCATCGCTTATTAGCTGTGACGCCTTTGTATACGGGTCTTACTGTTCTGTGCCACTTCCTCCTCTGTAAAATAAGGACATCTGCCCTGCCCTCCTCAAAGCTGTGGTGAAGAAGGGTCAAATGAATGTTTTGCAGATTTGCAGATGTCCATCCAGATGTGTGGTTTTGCGTCTAGCCAAGTATACCAGTGGGGTTAAAAAGCAGCCAGTCCTCCATTTGCCAAGGTGCAAAACTGTGGGGCTGCCTCTGCCCACGGGGGTGTCTTTTTCTTTCATTCATCTAGAGGGGACGTCTTTTAAAACTCCATAAAGGTGCCACAGAAGGTAGGAGGGGGGGGCCTTATGTGTATTTTTTTAATTGACTTTTTAATTGTGTATGCATACATTCAGAAAAGTACACAAATTATAACGGCAACTGCTTGGTGAATTATTATAAACTGAACCCACCCATGCAACCAGCACACAGATAAATAGTAGAGCTTTGCCACAACCCTAGAAGCTCCCTGGCAACCACCTCCACTCTTTACCTCTCCAGAGTTAGCCACTATGCTGATTTTGATACCGTGGTTAGCTTTGCTTGGCTTTATATTTTATATAAATGGAAACATGGAATATGAACTGTATGTATCTGATGTGTTCAGTCAGCATTAAGCCTGTTATACTTATCCATGTTATGTGTGGCAGTAGTTTGTTCATTTTCATTACTGTATGGTATTCCATTATACAAATATACTACTGTGCATTTAACTGTTCTTTGTAAGTATTTTTTTAATATAATACTATAGATCATCCACAGGAACTGTGGTAGTTAAACTCTTTGTATAAATTTCTTACAGAAAGTGTGGGTGCTGCCAGATCTATATTGTATGATTGTTGTGAATTGCTATAGAACAAGTTGAGTCTGTGAATTTGAAAACCAAGCATTTTATATGAGTGTAAAAGTATTTTTTTCTATAGGAGCCCAAAGAGCTTTCACAAAATTTCTCCCCTAGTTACTCAAAGGTGGGGAGGGAGGACGGGGATGGACTTTGGACTCTGACTACTAACTTCATTTCTTTTTTTATTTTGCTGTATTCTCTTTTTCTTTCCACACACTATATTTGGTACCCAGGTTGCTCCCAGGAAATGTATTTTTAAATGGTTGTCTTTTGTTAAACCAAGTCAAATTAGCCAATTGATTTTTTGGTATCTTTAATCATTGGTGAATCCTTTGAATAAATCTTCCATAGTTAGATAGAAGGGAGTTTGCTTTTAAAATATTTAAGAGGAAGGAGTGCCTGGGTAGCTTAGATGGTTAAGCGTCTGACTCTTGGTTTCAGCTCAGGTCATGATCTCATGGTTCATGAGTTCAAGCCCCACATCAGGCTCCACACTAACAGTGGGGAGTCTGCTTGGGATTCTTTCTCTCCCTCTCTCTCTGCCCCTCCTGTGCTCATGCTCTCTCTCTCTCTTTCAAAGTAAATTTAAAAAAGAAAAAAAAATATATATATATGTAAGAGGATGTACATGAGCCTTCCATAAAAACTCAGAATAACCCTTAGTCTGCTTCAGAGACTGGTCCTATGGATTATCAGTTCCTTACTGAGCCTGAACTTTGCCCTTTAAATTTTTGGTGGTAGAGTATAGAAAATCCTGAAAATTGTAAGGTTGCCCTTTCATTTTTGGTGGTAGAGTATAGAAATGCATATATATATGGATAAATCATAGAATTTCAGCTCATGTTAATTTTTATCACCAATGTAGTAATTTGTAAAATGATTCCTACTGTCTCAAGAAGGATGAGATATAAAGTGTGAATTTCTAAAATAAGTGAAATCTTGCCATTTGTTAAAACTAACTAGAGTGATTAATGTTTATAAAGTTTATCTAAAATCTGGTCAACATAGGTTAGTATCAATTTATAGATTATACCAATTTCGTGGATTTTTACATTTATTTGCTTCAAAGAGTTATGTATGTTCAGTACAGATAAGAAAGCAAATCTAATACATAAGTATAGGAAAAGGGATATGAAAGTCACATTGGCCACTCCAGTCCCTGAGTCACCAGTCTCTGGTTCTAGTTATTCTTTTTTTTTTTTTTTTTTTGATTTTTTAATGTTTATTTATTTTTGAGAGACAGAAAGAGAGAGACAGAGTGTGAGTCGGGGAGGGCGGTGAGAGAGGGAGACACAGAATCCAAAGCAAGCTCCAGGCTCTGAGCTGTCAGCACAGAGCCTGACGTGTAGCTCAAACCCCTGGACCTTGAGATTGTGACCTGAGCTGAAGTCAGACGCTTAACCAACTGAGCCACCCAGGTGCCCCATGGTTCTGCTTATTCTTGTGGGAAATACCTTCACTCTATAGAATATGCTCATGCTTCTGTTTCTTGGCTAGTCAGTTTGTGACTTCTTTTTGGGAAAGAAAATTAAGAATGTAGGTCACATCACTTTCTACTCCCCTTTCCTCCTGACTTTTGATAGATATCTACTCTAACTTGAAATAATTAATTATAGTTTTATTGCAACTGTGACATACTGTTTTTTGATTTGTTTGTTGATTCCTTAACTTTATACAGTCTCTGTCAACCATACTTTGGTTTGGTCAACCATACTTTGACTATGTAAGTTCAGGAAAGTTTGTGTGCTCTTCTTTTCTCTTCCTTCCCCACTCCAACCCTCACCTCAATCTCTAGCAATATTGTCATGGTTATTAACATCCACTTTCTGTCCTATGTCTAAATTGTCTCCTATGCTTTGATTAGAGGTTCTGAACAGTGACAATTAGTAACCAGTATAAGCAGTACAAGTATACAAGTACAAGTATAAATCTTGATAGTATAAATATTATTCACTGCAGATCCCAGTAGTGGAAGATTGAATCCATAAGAAGTGTCTGTCATAAACCTCTCCATGTATCGGGAGAATACTTAAAATATCAAGGTCAAGTGGATTCTCCCATGCTATACCCCATCAGTTGCTCCAAAGCAGGCCACAAGTTAATTTGCCTCATTTTTGGACCATAGCTTCTCATTTATTGCCTTATGGAGCTCTCATGAGAGTATAACTTTATAAACTCATGGTTCCAAATACTTAGTAATATCTAGTAACCAGGAGAGCTCAGAAGTCTTCCTTTTCTACAATCCAAATAAAATAATTCCCAAAATTAAAAAAAAAAAACTTGATTGCTGTATATTATTCAATTATTTTTTTATCTGAAGAATAAATAGTATAATCAAAATAGTCTCTAACTTAAGCTTTTTCTGTGTCCACTCTCTTTTCTAAAAATCGTAAATAGTGTTTCCATTACACCACAAGAGCAGTTTCAGTCAAACCCTATTGTTACTTGATGGAGTTTCCAGAAATCCATGACGGAACCTTTGCTCTTGACAAATACATCAATTATCAGAGCCCCAGTGGGCCATTTCAAGGGGGTGGGATGACTCAAATGCAGGGCACTCTTCAGATTTATCCTCTGTTTACTGATTCATGAATAGAATTGGCGAATCTCAGGTATGAAGGAATATTCAAAATCCTCTTGCGTGACCTTGTTACATGTGCTTTGTCCATAAATTGTTTGCAAGAAGTGGAGCTTAATTCCTCTCCCTTGAGTCTTTCTTCTAAGGCATAAGAATATGGCAGTGTGATAGAGTGTGACTTCTGAGGCTAGATCAAAAAAGGCATCAGATGTGTAGGGGGGTGCCTGGGTGGCCCAGTTGGTTAAGCGTCTGACTTTGCCTCAGGTCATAATCTCACTGTTTCTGAGTTCAAGCCTCGCATTGGGCTCCGTGCTGACCTCACTTGCGTCTCTCTCTCTCTCTCTCTCTCTCTCTCTCTCTCAAAAATAAACATTAAAAAAAAAAGTTTAAAAAGGCATGTGACATCCTCCTTGCCTTCTCTATTGGATCACTCACTCTTAGAAGGACCAACTGCCATGTTCTATGGACACTCAGGCAGCACTGTGGAAAGAGGTCCCTGTGACAAAAACCTGAGACCTCCTTCCAGTAGCCAGCAGGGCACTGGGGCTTCTTGCCAATAGCTTCAGCTCTGAGTAAACTTTCAGGTAACTGTAACTTTGAGGGAGAGTATGAATCTCTGAGCAAGGATCACCCGTAACAAAGCTATTCCTGAATTCCTTGCCCACAGAAACTGAGATAATAAATGTTTGTTGTTTTAAACCACTACATTTTGGGGTAATTTATGCCATAATAGATTATCAACAAACCTTTTAAACCCTCTCACTACCAAATGGGCTTCTGGTTTGTCTAAATAGCTATGATAACAAATCTAGGTGCTCTGTTACATCTTTAGGCAGCTCAGTCTATAATACTACATCAGTGCATCCAGGTTTTCTTCTTTGACATCCTTTGGGACAAATGAAATTAGTGTCCTCCCTAGTTTGCAGTCCCTAATCATTGTTTTCCAGGCTGTCTTCTTACCCACCCCATCTCTATTTGTCTCCCATCTCCGTATTGTTACCAGACTTTGCTGCCAATAACACATCTGTAGCTGGCCCAGAGAACCTAACTATGGGCTCAGAAATGGGCAGTCAGGAAAGAAGGAGGCTGCCCTGAAGCAGAAAGGGCAATAATGAGAACTTCACCTAATTGTGGCTCAGAGAGACCAATCCAAGGATCAGGAGGATAGTAGTCAAAAGAAGAGCCGCAAAATGTAATTAGTTTACTATATGTCTAAGCTAAATGTTGAATAACTTTCTCTGTGTGTTAAAATAAAGACAAAATCTGTATCTGTTACTATCACTTACTCTGTAACTTTTAATTCTTCTGTGAGGACACATACATACTCCTACCTCTGCTGGTCATTTCCCTAGAAGACAGACAAGAACTACTTGATGGGAAAGTCCTCCCCCAATCGAACCCCAGAACATGCTTTCATTGTCATTTCCAATTAGTCTTTCTTCTCTACACATCCCCAGTGCCCCAAGTTTTTGCCACTCCAGATTGCTTGGTCTTCTTCCAAAGGGTCCGGTTTTTCCCCAGTAAATTTCACGTGCTTTTACCTGTGGTTGGGATGCCTTGGGCCAACTACATTCCTTCTTTAAGACCCAGGACAGATGTGAATATTCTTGGAATCCTTTGGATTCCCTGGAAACCCTTTCCCCAGGTGATTTGTTCCTTCCTTGTGCTTTTTTTTGCGACATGCATTTGGCATCCCTTGTAACACTTGCCATGACACATCCTAGGCATGTGTTAAAGTGTCTGTCCCTCCCTTTAGGCTTGCACCTCTAAAGCTTTTTTCTGAACCCAATTATTTGACAGGAATAGATCACAGATCTTTGAGCTCCAGTGACTCACATGGAGCATCCAGAGGTTTAAAATATCTTTCCAAGCGCTAGAAACTTCAGCTGCCTCTGAGAGTCACACCACCAGATTGTGAACCATTTGAGGGCAGTGACTGTGGCTACGCCACAGCAGCCTCTACTATTTATTAGATGAATGAATTAAGTGCCAATAGAATTTCCCTATTGATTAATTAGGAGAAGTTTTAAAAGAAATTGACACTCTTCCAGAAAAATGAAATGTCACATAAGGTATCCTCACATGCTGTAAAAACAAACAAACACACAGTATGGCTCAGAAATGTTGTATAATGAGTGTCTGGGAACAAGATTTGGAGACAGTTTAAATGGATCACAGGAGACAGCCTCTGCAAACAGCCTTGTAAAAGGACAATTTGGATGTGAATATGTTTGCAACACCCATCCCTCCACCTCCCACCTCCCACCTCCCACCTCCCAGATCATGAGATGCTGGCAAAGCCCAGCCTAGAAATCACTGTTTTAATGCAAAGCAAATGCTTGTCCCAGGAGTGAAACAGCTGAAAGGAATTAATTTTCTCTCTGCTTTTAGAGACAGAGAAAAAAAGACAATATATATTTTACCTGCTAAAGTACAATTACATGTGCTTTCCAGGTCTGTACACAAGTGCCTTATTGAGGCTGCTGTATATAATATGGTTAATAATTGTGTAAACAAAGGCATGTCAATCTCCCAGTGGAAAAAAATGAGTCCTTTTCTTTTTTAAACTTGTGATTTGATACAGGTAATTAGAATATATGCAAATATATGGCCTAAGCAGCCATTTCACTATATGAGTGCATTTCTTTCCTTAAGGCTTGCCTTTACTGTGTTGGTGGGAGCCTGTGAAGACAGACCTTGTGAGGTTCAGGGGTCTCTGCTTTAGAATGGTTACTAAGAAGCAGTGAGTATGGGGATCAATGAGAAACAGACTCCATATATTTAAAGAAAATATTAAGCAATTCAGGAAAGAAGACATAGGAGTTCTTAGAGGCAAAAAGGCTGTGTGTTTGGCCAGTGGCCTCTGTGCCACTGTTGGGAGTCCTTTATCTTAAATACATTTGAGGTGCACAGTTTAGCCAGAGCCTGATTATCTGATGAACACATATGGTAATTGTTACTCCCCCATTAAGTTACCCTCACCTTACTCAGAGAATGACTTCAGGTTCCTTGCTATCCAGGAATATGTTCATTATGCTGATAATTAAGTGGTGTACATGATACTGCTTCTACTTGTCCAGCTACCCCTTTTTCCCATTTTTCATCTTGACTATGAAATGTTTCATGTAGTTTTAAAAGAATGTAATAATTCGTAAGTTATAAAGGATAGTAATAAAATGAACACCTGTGAACCTGTCGCCCAGCTTAAGAAATAGCCCATTACCCATATCTTTAAAACCCCCATATGGGCCTGACATTATTTAAATGGTATGTCATAGGATTTCTTCTGTGAGAATTTATGCATAAATTCTTACATAGTTACTTCAAAGAATAATGAATCCTGCTATCATTTTAGACTCAGCTCTATCAAATTAAATTATTCTTCACTTGCCAGTTAGAGCTTAAATGTGGCGTTCCCTTCCCCCCTTTTCAGAACAAGCAAAGTTCTTCATCAAATACTCTTCTTGTCACTGTTACCAAAACATGCTATGCTTTAAGAATAAAAAATATTAGAGTGAGATGATGCTTCCTGGAACATTAAAAAGATAAAAGGTCATTTTACTGTAAGTTAAAATTCCAAACTGCCTTTTGGTTTTACTGGCATTAAAAATTTGGCGAGCACACATAAACACATGCACTTCAAAGGAGCTTCATTCTTTAGGTCCCAGTGATACCACTTATTTCCATCTCATGGCACATGCCACCATGAGCACTTATGAGTAGGCATTCTGGTGGGTTTACAGGATCATAAAAATAACTCCTAAGAGAAGGCAAATTAGCTATTAGGTTGGTAGTGGGAAAAGAGGTAGTGGTGGATGCTTACCTGATGTTAATAGCTTGTCTTAGAAATATAACTAAAACTTTATCTGTAAGAGGGTTCAGTATCATGGTTGGAAACTTCTTTTTTATTTTTATTTTTATTTAAGTTCCAGCTAGTTAACATACAGTATAATATTAGTTTCAGGTGTACAATACAGTGATTCAATACTTCCATACAACATCCTGGGAGGTAGGTGGAAAATTATTTCTTTAGTGCCTCAGCAATGCTTTGGAATTGTTATATCTTCACTATAGTCTTGATAGAGACTGACATATTGGTTCTTATTTAAGTTGCATTACTCTATTGAGGTAGTGCTCTGAGATTTATATTTTTCAAAATTAGCTGTCATTTTTAAAACAAATATGTTGATTACAAATAGATGTAATCTGCTCTGTTTGCTTTATAGACTTAAAATTTTTTTTTAATGTTTGTGTATTTTTGAGAGAGAGAGAGACAGAGTGTGAGCAGGGGAGGGGGAGAGACAGGGAGACACAGAATCTGAAGCAGACTCCAGGCTCAGCTGTCAGCACGGAGCCTGATGCAGGGCTTGAAATCACAGACCACGAGATCATGACCTGAGCCAAAGTCAGACACTTAACCAACAGAACCACCCACACGCCCCTGCTTTGTTTCCTTATAAAAGAACTTTTCTTCCTTTAAATATCACTAGTGTACCTTTAAAAAATATATATATATGTTTTGAGAGAGAGAGAGAGTGAGCGAGTGAGTGGGGTAGGGCCAGAGAAAGGGAGTGAGAGAATCCCAACTAGGCTCCACATTGTCAATGCAGAGCCTGATGTGGGGGTTCAGTCTCATGAACTGTAAGATGATGACCTGAGCCAAAATCAAGAGTTGGATGCTTAACTGACTGAACCACTCAGGTGCCCCATCACTAATGTACTTTAAAAAAAAATTAGAAATAGAGGTTTATCTGTATTTTTTTCCCTTCATCATGGGAAGTATAGTTCTAGCTGTAATCTAACCATGTAGTATTTTTTTTTTGGCCACAAAATTTTCCATCTGATATAAAGAATACAAGGATTTATGCATAGAATTCTACTGATTACGTAATTCCTATTACCGTGGTTCTCCTAAAACTCTCAGAAAAACATTTTGACAAATTTTATAGTCCATTTTCATCTGGTCAAAAGGGTGATAGAGATTACTTCTGTGTGAAATCCTAAAAATATATTTGTTGAATGAATGAAATCATGTTTCAATAAAACTTGTTTCACTGTTTCTGTTCAGTAGAACTTCTGTGTGAAATCCTAAAAATATATTTGTTGATTGAATGAAATCATGTTTCAATAAAACTTATTTCACTGTTGCTGTTCAGCAGAGAACTTCTAGGTTCCATCCAGTGGTCCCTATTCCCGGAAGTTTCTAATACAATAAAATGATAAAAAAGGAAGCAAACTGAACTGACCTTTGAGGCTTGTATTACTATTTGACCCATATCCCCTTCCTCCTTTTCAGTCAGCATGCTTCTTTAGTACTGAACCAATCAGACTGAGCCATGGGAAGAGAGAATAGTTATTTTCGTGGCTTAGTATAACCAAGGTTCTATAGAACTTGAACCCCATTCCTTTTAATACAGTTCAGTGGTCAAAGTGTTTCAGGGAGGCAAGCCAGCTCAAAGCCACTTAATGGCCACATTGGGACACACAAGATGAATCTTAAGGATTCCATGTCAGGACAGTAAAGCATCCCTGTGTGAACCCCATCCATACTGAGTTATAAAGAAATGAACGACCAAGGGGAAAAATCCACAGAGATAAGAGGAGACTGTTCTATTTATAGTTCCTCACTGTTCCCATTTTAAAAATGAATTTATCTTCTATTCAGCAAGTTGTAACTTAAAGCACTATGCAGAATATCTGAGGGTAAGCCATTCCACCTAAGTCTAAAGAGTAGCAGCTGACTTGGCAACTGCCCAGCCCAAGACGGTTCTGATTTTAAAGTTCTGTTTTCCTTGCAAGAAAGTCTGGGATGTGAAGCCAGGCAGAGAGGTTTTAAATGGGTGTGGGAGCCAGTGCAGCTGGGGGTTGTTAACAACAATCGGAGAACAACAAAATTTTTTAGAGGGATGGCTAAGAGCTTCTCTCTGGTCAGGAAAGAGAATCTGTTTGGATAGAGAAAACTTGCTTGCAATGCTAGTAAATAAATTTTATTTGACTTTATTTAAACAGGATGACCTATGAATCATTTTGAAAGAGAAAGAGGTATCCTGGGGAGACCATCTTGCAAGCGGTGGCTTGTAGCTCTAATATTAACCAGTAAAGGTGGTGATTTAAATGTCCCAAGAGTCAAAGCCTTACATAAGGACTAAAGGCTGTCTCATATAGTGAAGGAACACTACGACTAAAGTAGAACCACTCTTGGGCATCATACCTGTGGGTGAGTTTATTTATTCCAAAGCATTAAATCTAACTTTCCAGAAAGGCCAGCCTTTAAGATTTATGTGCAAATCCATTCCGGATGTCCCTGTAATACCATTAACCTGTCATTGGTGAGAAGCACATGCACAGCACATCCCACCTAACACATTCTCTGCACTGCAACAGGATCATTAGTGTTGGCCTTTTTTCACATCATGCTTATGTGATATGATGTGTTGTAAACTCAGTTGGTAGAGAAGAAACTTGCCAAATCCTTTGACCATCTTTCACAAACCCATTCAGGAATTTATTTCATCATGGCTTTAGGTGTTCTTAAAGTTTTCTGATGGAGATCTTTTCATGGTCTGGTCATTTTCAGTAGCCTCAGAATCCCTGGGCTTTGGCTTTCTACAAAACAATAGGCTTTTCAAATTAGTAGTTGAAGTGTAAACAGTCACCAGCCACTACCAAAGCAACATGACTCTTTCACAGGCTCAGACATTGCATTCCAGGCTATTCATTTACCTTGTATGGTGCTTGAGTTCATGATTCTCTTCATGGAATAATTACATGTGGAAAAATCCCATTACTATGGATATAACATCTGCCTAATTTGCTGTGTTATTATTAGAATTATTTCTTAATACTCTTACCATAAACTTCCATTTTAAGTTTATGAAACAATTTCAAATTTAGTCCTTAAAATCAGGAAACAAATGATAGACTTCTAAATATCATTCATGGTAAGAAATATTACTGTTATATTATTTTCCCCCTTATGTAACTGTACCCTTTGCCAGGTTTTAACTATAAATTAGGACTAAATTAGACAGTTTTGAAAGTTTGTGAGATGAACTACCCTGAGACAAATAAATATTTTCTATTCATTTTAAAAAACTTATAGAGGTTTTATAATTTTTAAATTTCTATCTGGAATAAATTTTTATTTTGTTCATTTTGATTGCTCCTTAAACATAATAGGTTTTGCACTGTTTATATGTGCCTGGTGTAAATTTATGTAGGGACTTATTCATGGCGTTTCATAAGATTTGGTCATATATTAGGTAGTCATGAGATATGAAACAATTTGATAGCATTAGATTAGTTTCATATCATAATAAAGCATTCTCATGAAGGACAATTGAAAATATATGGTAATATCTCATTACGTCAAATTTCAGAAGTTCAGAATATCATAATCTAAGTATGGAAGAAATTAATTCTTAGATAATATATATTGATAGAGTAATTAAGATACTTAGGGAGGTGTGGAGAGAAAACTGGGGTAGCAATTCTTACATAGGACACAATAGACCTTAAAACAAACACTATAATGACAGGCAAAGAAAGACAGTATATAATCATTAAGGGGGCAATCCAAAAAGAAAACAGAACAATTGTAAATATTTATGCATCCACATGCGAGTACCCAAATACTTAGTTAATAACAAACATGAACTAATCAATAATAATACAATAATAGTAGGGGACTTTAACACCCCACTTACATCAATTAACAGTCCAAATAGAAAATCAACAAGGAAACAGTGACTTTCAATGACATATTGGACCAGATGGATTTAACAGATACATTCAGAGCGTTCCATCCTAAAATAGCAGAATGCGTATTCTTTTCAAGTGCAAATGGAACATTCTCCAAGATAGATCATACATTAGCCCACAAAACAAATCTTAACATATTCAAAGAGATCGAAGTCATTCTGTGCATTTCTTCTGATCACAATGCTATGAAACTAGAAATCAACCATAAGAAAAAAATATGGAAAGAGAAAAAATACATGGAGGTTAAACAACATGCTTCTAAACAATAAATGGGTCAACTAAGAAATCAAAGAGGAAATCAAAATGAAATGAAATGAAAATGAAAACACAGTCCAAAACGTTTGAGATACAGCAAAAATTGTTCTAAGAAAGAAGGTTATAGCAATACTGGCCTACCTCAAGAAGCAAGAAAAATCTCAAATAAACAACCTAACCTTATATGTAAAGGAGCTAGAAAAAGAAAAACAAACGAAACCCCAAACCAATAGAATGAAGTAAATAATACAGTTAGAGCAGAAATTAAAAAAATTTATAAACTAAAAAAACAATAGAACATATCAATGAAACCAGGAGATGCTTCTTTGAAAATATCAACAAAATTGATATACCCTTGGCCAGATTCATCAAAAAAGAGAGAGGACTCAAATAAAGAAAATCAGAAATGAAAGGAGAAATAACAAATGACACCACAGAAATACAAAGGATTGTAAGAGAATATGAGGAAAAATTATATGCCAACAAATTGGACAATTTGGAAGAAATAGATAAATTCCTAGAAACATATAAACTACCAACACTGAATCAGGAGAAATATAAAATTTGAACATATCTGTAATCAGCAATGAAACTGAATCAGTAGTCAAAAATTTCACCGCAAACAAAAGTCTAGGACCAGATGGCTTCACAGGCAAATTCTAACAAATATTTAAAGAAGCATTAATACCTATTCTTTTCAACATGAATAGACACTTTTCCAATGAAGACATCCAGATGGCTAACAGATAGGAAAAAGATGTGTAACATCACTCATCATCAAGGAAATACAAATCAAAACCACAATGAGATACCACCTCACACCTGTCAGAATGGCTAAAATTAACAACACAAGAAACAACAGGTGTTGGCAAAAATGCGGAGAAAGAGGAACCCTCTTACACTGTTGGTAGGAATGCAAACTGGTGTAACCACTCTGAAGAACAGTATGGAGCTTCCTTAAAAACCTAAAAATAAAACTACCCTACGATCCAGCAATTGCATTACTATGTATTTACCCAAAAGATACAAAAAATATGGATATGAAAGGGTACCCGCACCCAAATGTTTATAACAGCATTATCAACAAGTGCCAATCTATAGAGAGAGCCCAAATGTCCACTGACTGATAAATGGATAAAGAAGATGTGGTATATATAAATAATGGAATATTACTCAGCCATCAAAAAGAATGAAATCTTGCTGTTTGCAACAACCTGGATGGAGCTAGAATGTATTATGCTAAGTGAGGTAAATCAAACAGAAAGACAAATACCATATGATTTAACTCATATGTATAATTTAATAAAAAAGATGAACATATGAGAAAGGGAGGGAAAAAGAGGAGAGAGAGAAGCAAATCACAACAGACTCTTGACAATAGAGAATAACTGAGGGTTGATGGAGGGTGGTGAATGGGAAATTGGCTAGATAGGTGATGGATACTAAGGGAGGCACTTGTTGTGATGAGCACTGGGTGTTGTATGTAATGATGAATCACTGAATTCTACTCCTGAAACCAATATTGCACTGTACATTGGCTAAGTAAAATTTAATTAAAAAAAAAAGAAAAAGGAAAATACCTATTCTCAAACTATTCCAAAAAATAGAAACGGAAAACTTCCAAATTTATCCTATGAGTCCTTCATTACCTAATACCCAAACCAGGTAAAAACACTACCAGAAAAGAGAAATACAGACCAATATCTTCGATGAACAGACATGCAAAAATTCTCAATAAAATACTAGCAAATTGAATCCAAAACTGCATTTTAAAAAGTTATTCACCATAATCAAGTGGCATTTATTCCAGGATGCAAGCATTGTTAAGTATTCACAAATTATTGTGATACATCACATCAATGAGAGAAAGGATAAAAACCATATGATCATTTCAATAGATGCAGAGAAAGCACTCGACAAAATACAACATCAATTCATGGTTAAAAACCCTCAACAAAGTAAGTTTAGAGGGAACATTCCTCAACATAATAAAGGCTATATATGAGAAACCCACAGCTAACATCCTACTCAATGGTGAAAAACTTAAAGCTTTCCCCCTAAGATAAGGAACAAGACAGAGATGCCCATTCTCACCAATTTTATTAAACATCGTAATGAAAGTCCTTGCAAGGCTTTACCAAAAAACTGGTAGAACTAATAAATGAGTTCAGTAAAGTGTCGGGATGCGAAATCCATGTGTGGAAATCTATTGCATTTCTATACATCAATAATGAAACAACAGAAAGATAAATTAAGAAAACAATCCCTGGCACAAGAACAGACACATAGACCAATGGTCTAGAATAGAGAACCCAGAAATGGACCCACAAGCATATGGCCAACTAATCTTTGACAAAGCAGGAAAGAGTATCCAATGAAAAAAAGACAGCCTCTTTAACAAATGGTGCTGGGAGAACTGGCCAGCAAGATGCAGAAGAATGAAACTAGACCACTTTCTTTCACCACTCACAAAAATAAACTCAAAATGGATGCAGGACCTGAATGTGAGACAGGAAACCATCAAAATCCTAGAGGAGAAAGCAGGAAAAATCCTTTTTGAACTGAGCTGCAGCAATTTCCTACTCGACACATCTCCAAAGATGAGGGAATTAAAAGCAAAAATGAACTATTTTCATTTATCTTGATGACCTCATCAAGATAAAAAGCTTTTGCACAGCAAAGGAAATAACCAACGAAACTAATAGACAACAATGGAATGGGGAAGGATAATTGCAAATGACATATCAGATAAAGGACTAGTATCTAAAACCTATAAGGAACTTACCAAACTCCACATGTGAAAAAGGAATAATCCAGTCAAGAAATGGGTGGAAGATATGAATAGACACTTCTCCAAAGATATCATCCAGATGGCCAACAGACATGTGAAACGATGCTCAATGTCACTCATCATCAGGGAAATACAAATCAAAATCACACTGAGATTCCACCTCATGCCGATTAGAGTGGCTAAAATGAATAAATAAGGAAACTATAGATGCTGGCGAGGATGTGGAAAAATAGGCACCCTCCTGCACTGTTGGTGGGAATGCACACTGGTGCAGCCACTCTGGAGAACTGTGTGGAGGTTCCTCAAAAAAATGAAAATAGAGCTACCTTATGACCCAGCAATAGCACTGCTAGGAATCTACCCAAGAGATACAGGACTGCTAATGCATAGGGGCACGTGTACCCCAATGTTCACAGCAGCACTTTCGACAATAGCCAAATCATGGAAAGAGACTAAGTGTCCATCAACTGATGAATGGATAAAGAAGAAGTGGTATATATATACAATGGAATGCTATGCAGCAATGAGGAAGAATGAAATCTGGTCATGTGTAGCTAGATGGATGGAACTGGAGGGTACTATAGTAGCTAAGTGAAATAAGTCAGTCAGAGAAAGACAGATACCATATGTTTCCACGCATAGGTGGATTTTGAGAGACTTAGCAGAAAACCATGGGGGAGGGGAAAGAAAAAAAGACACGGAGAGGAAGGGAGACACAACATAAGAGACTCTTAAAGACCAGGAACAAACTGAGGGGTGAAGGAGGGTGTGGGAGGGGGGAGAGTGGGTGACGGGCACAGAAGAGGGCACTTGTTGGGATGAGCACTGGGTGTTGAATGGAAACCAATTTGACAATAAATTATTGAAAAAAAAAAACCCAATCCCATTTACAATTGCATCAACAATGAGAAGATACCTAGGAATAACCCTAAGCAAGGAGGTGAAAGACCTGTACTCTGAAAACTATAAACACTGATGAAAGAAATTTAAGACAATATAAGGGAATGAAAAGACCCTCAATAGCCTCAACAATCAGACAACAAAAATAAATAAAAGGCACACAAATTGGCAAGGAAGAAGTCAAACTTCCAGTCTTCACAGATGACATGATACTCTATGTGGGAAACCTGAAAGACTCCACCAAAATATTGCTAGAAGTGATACATGAATTCAGCAAAGTTGCAGGTTAAAAATCAAAGTACAGAAATCTGTTGCATTACTATATGCCAATAATGAAGCAGCAGACAGAGAATCAAGGAATTGATCCCACTTACAATTGCATCAAAACCCATAAGTTACCTAGGAATACACCTAACCAAAGATGTAAAAGATCCGTATGCTGAAAACTATAGAATGCTTCTGAAAGAAATTGAAGAAGACACAAAGAAATGAAAGAACATTCCATGCACATGGATTGGAAGAACAGATATCATTAAAATGTCTTGCCACCCAAAGCAATCCGCACTTTCAGTGCAATCCATATGAAAATAACACCAGCATTCTTCACAGAACTAGAACAATTCCAAAATTTGTATACAACCAGAAAGGACCCCGAATAGCCAAAGTAATGTTGAAAAAGAAAACCATGAAGGTGGAGGCACCATAATTCCAGACTTCAAGCTATATTTCCAAAGCTGTAATCATCAGGACAGTATGGTACTGGTACAAAAACAGACACTTAGATCAATGGAACACAATAGAAAAACCAGAAATGGATCCACAAACCTATGACCAACTAATCTCCGACAAAGCAGAAAAGAATATTCAATGGAAAAAAGGCAGCATCTTTAGCAAATCGGGTTGGGCAAACTGGACAGCGACAGTCCATGAAACTGGACCAATTTCTTTCTTTTTTTAATAATATATTTAAAATTTTTTTTATTTTTAGAGAGATAGATAGCCAGTGGGGGAGGGGCAGAGAGAGAGGGAGACAGAAACCCAAGCAGGCTCCACGCTGTCAGTGCAGAGCCCAATGCAGGACTCAAACTAATGAACCGTGAGATCATGACCTGAGCTGAAGTCAAGAGTCGGATGCTCAACCAATTGAGTCACCCAGGTGCCCCTAAACTGGACCACTTTCTTACACCATGCACAGAAATAAATTCAAATTGGTTGAAAGACCTAAATCTAAGATAGGAAACCATCAAAATCCTAGAGGAGAATACAAATGGCAACCTTTTTGACCTCAGCCACAGTTACTCTTTACTAGACATGTCTCCAGAGGCAAGGGAAACAAAAGCAAATATGAACTACTGGGACCACATCAAGATAAAAAACTTCTGCCTAGTGAAGGAAACAATCAACAAAACTAAAAGCCAACCTTTGAAATGGGAGAAGATATTTGCAAATGACATATCAGATAAAGGGTTAGTATCCAAAATCTATAAAGAACTTAACGAAACTCAACACCCAAAAAACAAACAATCCAATGAAAAAATCAGTAGGGGACTTTTCCAAAGAGGATATCCAATGGCTAACAGACACATGAAAAGATGTTCAATATCACTTATCATCAAGGAAATACAAATCAAAACCACAATGAGATACCACCTCACACCTGTCAGGATGGCTAAAATGAACAATTCAGGAAACAACAGATGTTGGCTAGGATGCAGAGAAAAGGGAACCCTCTTGCACTGTTGGTGGGAATACAAACTGGTGTAGCCACTCTGGAAAACAGTATGGATGTTCCTCAAAAAGTTAAAAATAGTACTACCCTACCAACCAACAATTGTATTATTAGGGTATTTATCCAAAGGATACAAAAATGCTGGTTCAAAGGGGTCCATGCAATATTTATAACAGTCCTATAAACACTATCCAAATTATGGAAAGGGCCCAATGTCCGTTGACTGATGATAAAGAAGTTTTGATATATATATGCAATGGAATATTAGTGATCTTAAAGAATGAAATCTAACCATTTGCAACAATGT
The DNA here is from genome assembly GCA_030068075.1 of Paguma larvata. Taxonomy (NCBI): domain Eukaryota; kingdom Metazoa; phylum Chordata; class Mammalia; order Carnivora; family Viverridae; genus Paguma; species Paguma larvata. Next base: position 11,450,457 of record CM057844.1, read on the forward strand.
GGATGGAACTAGAGTGTATTATGCTAAGCAAAATAAGTCTTAAGTGAAAGACAAATATCATATGATTTCACTCATTTGAGGACTTTAAGAAATACAGCAGATGAACATAGGAGAAGAGAAGGAAAAATAAGATAAAAACAGAGGGGAGCAAAGCATAAGAGACTCTTAAATACAGAGAAGAAACTGAGGGTTGATGGCAGTGGTGATGGAGAGAATGGGCTAAATGAGTAATGGGCATTAAAGAGGGCACTTGTTGGGATGAGCACTGGGTGTTATATGTAAGTGATGAATCACCAGATTCTACTCCTAAAACCAATACTATGTTGGATGTTAACTTGAATATATATATATATATATACATATATATATATATGTATATATATATATATAGAGAGAGAGAGAGAAAGAGAGAGAGATATTCCATGCTCATAGATTGAAAGAACAAATATTCAAATGTCTATATTACCCAAAGCAACCTACATTTTTAATGAAATCCCTATCAAAATACCAATGGCATTTTTCACAAAACTAGAACAAAAAAATTTAAAATTTGTATGTAACTACAGAAGACTCTGAATAGCCAAAACAATCTTAAAAAAGAAAAGCAAAGGGATCACAATTCCAGACATGAAGTTATATTACAAAGTTGTAGTAATCAAAAAGGTATAGGACTGGCATAAAAATAGACACATAGATTAATGGAACAGAATGGGAAATCCAAAAATAAATTCACAATGATATGGTCAGTTAATCTTTGACAAAGCAGAAAAGACTATCCAATGGGAAAATGACAGTCTCTTCCACAAATCGTGCTGAGAAAATTGGATGGCAAAATGTAAGAGAAATAAACTGGACCACTTTCTTATACCATACACAAAAATAAACTCAAATGGATTAAACACCTGAATGTGAGACCTGAAACCATCAAAATCCTAGAGGGAAACACAGGCTGTACTCTCTTCTACATCAGCCGTAGCAACTTTATTCTAGATATGTCTCCTGAGGAAAGGAAGCAAAAGCAAAAATAAACTATTGGGAATACATCAAAATAAAAAACTTCTGCATAGCAAAGGAAACAATCAGCAAAACCAAAAGGCAACCTACAGAATTGGAGAAGATATTTACAAATGATATCCGATAAAGGGTTAGTATTCAAAATATATAATTCAGCCCCCCAAAAAAACAAATAATCCAATTAAAAAATGGGCAGAAGATGTGAATAGACATTTCTCCAAAGAAGATATGCAGATGTCCAACAGACAAATGAAAAGATGCACAACATCACTCATCAGCAGGGAAATGCAGATCATAAACTACAATGAGATACCACCTCATACCTGTCAGAATCACTAAAATCCATACAAGTGTAGACCCAGGATGTGGAGATAAAGGAGTCCCCTGCACTGTTGGTGGGAAGACAAACTGGTACAGCTACTGTCAGAAACAGTATGGAGAGTCCTCAAAAATTTAAAAATAGAACTACCCTATCGTACTGTTAGTGGGAATGAACATTGGTGCAGTCACTGTGACAGACAATATGGAAGGTCCTCAGAAAGTTGAAAATATAACTACCCTATGATCCAGCAATTGCGCTACTAGTGTTAAAAATACAAAAACATTATTTTAGTGGGATATATGCACGGCTATGTTTATTGAAGCACTGTTTACAATAGCCAAATTATGGGAGCATCCCAAGTATCCATTGATAGATGAATGGATAAAGGTATAGTATGTACACACACACACACACACATACACACACACACACACACAGGAATATTATTCAGCCTTGAAAAAAGAATGAAATTTTGCCATTTTCAACAACATGGATGGAGCTAGAGAGTATAATGCTAAGTGAAATAAGTCAGTCAGAGAAAAATACTATATGATTTCAGTCATATTTTGAATTTAGGAAACAATATAAACAAAAGGGAATAGACAGAAAAATCAAGAAACAGACTCTTAATTATAGAGAACAATCTGATGGGGAGATGGGTGGGGGGATAGGTAGGGGGCCATAGGTGAAATTGGGGATGGGGACTAAAGAGTACACTTTTCATCATTAGCCCTGAGTAATGTATAGAATTGTTGAATCACTATATTGTACACTTGAAACTGTACAATATAGTATAATTATATTACTGTAATATAATACTATACATTAACTATACTGGAATTAAAATTAAGATCTTAGTGAAATTAAATAATGTGGCCCCCAAGCTCAGGGTTGAAGCGCTTTCCTAATGCAAAGAGGTTGTGCTGCCTTGTGGAGAAAGAGTGTGTGTTGAAGGTAAGCTTCAATCAGGCATGAGTTATAACATGAGTTCAGAGTTAATGAATAACGATATTGTACATCCAGAAAAATGAAGAGGAAATTCATTGATATGTATGTAAGGCTGCTCCAAAAACTCCTAAAATAATTTCTATGGTATATGTTGAAGCCATGGAAAAACTGGAAAAGCACTGTAAACTTGTGCATACATAAGATAATGACCAATAAACAGAACATAGGGGATATCATTGTTTTGAGTCTGAAAACCAAATTAATTCGTGAGCAGGTTAACCAGGGTCAGGAAAATGTTAAACTCTTCTTTGTGTTTTATTATAAACAAATGTTACATATAATTAGTTATAAGAACTATATAGTAAGTAAGATGTCTTATATAGAAACACTTAAAATAAGGTTGCTTATTGATTGAAAATGTTGTGACCAGAGGCTTATGGGAACCTAACCCAGTATTTTCCTTAGGAGCAATGGCTCAGTATTTGCTAACTCAATATTCGTGACAACATCGTAGAACATAACTACCACAAAGTGCAAGGATGTATTTTCAAATGGTTATGCTTCCATCATTAGTGAGAGTGCTTTTTTCTCTACCCCAGCTAACGTAATATTGTTTCGGACTTTAATATCTGATAGTTGATACGGTATTTTGTGGTTTTAATTTGCATTACATTTAGTATGAGAAGTGTAGAACATCTTTTCATGTTTTAGAGGCACTTTTATTCCCGTTGTTTTCTCTTTTTCCTTTTGTCTTTTTCTCATTGATTTGTGGCAGATCTTTATATATGAAGAAAATTAATTCTTTTTCTGTACTACAAATTGCAGATGTTTTCACTAGTGTGTTTGTCTCTTGACTTTTTTCCCCATATGGCAAAAGAAAATACTATAAACATTTTTTTTAAAGAGAGAAAGAGAGAGTGAGAGTGAGCAGGGGAGAGGGACAGAGGGAAAGAGAGAATTTTAAGCAGGGTGCACACTGAGCATGGAGCCCAATGTGGGGCTCAATCCCACAACCCTGGGATCATGACCTGAGCCGAAATGAGTTAAATGCTCAACCAACTGAGCCACCCAGGCGCCCCTATAAACATTTTTAATGTAGTCAAATGTATTGATCATGGCTTTTGTGGCCTCTTGGTTTTGTTACAGTTTTAAAAGCTTTTCTTAAGAGATATGTAAGAGTTGTGTTTGTGTTTGAAGTTTTGTGGTCCTTTGGTGTTTTTAAGAAATTTAATCTTTTCAGTGTATAACACTAATTACAAATCTTCCTTTCCATGCTGGGTAAATTTCAAAGCAATAGAACAATGGAAGTTCACCAGGTTTTGGAATCCAAACTCCAGTTTGAATTGTAGTTTATACACTTACTAAAATGATATAAGCCACGTCACTGACTTGCTCTTAGCCTCAGGTTCCCCATCCAGGCGTTAGCAAGTTTTATTACAAAAGATTTCCTGCCATGTGGTAGGTTCTCAATGTTAGTTCCTCCCTCTCCTGCTTTCCTGAAGCCCTTGACTAAGAAATATTTTGATAAATTAGCTTAAAAATATACTTAAGTAAATAGGATTTCTTTTCAAAAACATTCTATAATTTAAATTGTAAAAAATTTCTGTGGAGTTTCTCAAACCAGCCTGAACTAATAACTCATACATACATACATATTTGAATTGGTACTAAAAATAGTGTGTCAGTACAATGCACATTGCAAAAACAGTTTTTGGTAATAAATGTTTGTGAAAAGAGTAAATGAAAATTGAATTTTTAGACACTGCATTACTTTCTTTAAGAACTCCTAAACTATGTCTAGAAACTTCATTGGAAGTCCTTCAATGAAATCAGTCAGTGTACCCAATTCATCCTGTTTCATAATTTTAAATTTTTTATATATTATATTTCCTTAAAGCAGGCTACATTTTTAGAGAGAATAATGCAGTCTAAAATCATCAAAATCATGTTTTAAAAAATAAAGCATAACGTCTTTAGCCTTTAATTTCATGACTAGATCAACTATATTTACATGTAGTTGTCTTTCCATGGCTAATTCATGAGCCACCTTTACATGTGGAACATAAGGAGAAGTTGCAATTTTAGAAATGCCTTAACTTTGTATTTAAATACAGTGGCTTTGTCACTACTCTAAGGAAATTCAGTAAGACTTGAATGCATTTGCTCTATTAGGCAATTTAGAATATCCCAGACCTTGCTCTGGACTTCAAGATTTTTTGAAGTTCAAAGCAGATGTGTGAGGAAAGAAAAACATCTGGTGAAGAGAGCTTGCTTCCTTGCGTGACACTGTTTTCCTCCACTCTTCAGCAGCGTCTGTTGAGCAGGTTGGCAGGTTTGATAATTAATTAATGATGAGGGAATGAGCCACGTATCTGAGGAACTCAATTTTGCCCCTTACTCCTTCTTTCTTCCCCACATGTCTGGCAAAGCCTTCAGAGTCTAGGATCACTGATCCCACAGTTGTGTCTCAACTCAAACACTTGTCTTCAGGCTTAATTAGCTCAGAGATATAAACAGATGGATGGTCTGGGACCCAGAGGGTTTAGTGTTGAGCAATGCAGTTTTATTATCAGGGACTTTTGAAATTTTTGTTAGAGAAGTGCGTCAAATCTTAAAAAAAAAAAAGCCTTTTAAAAAGAAACTTAGAATTTTGAAAGTACATACTTGAAGGTGACAGAGTTGTGTGTATCTGTATATTGTAGACTTTCTTTTTGTCACTTTTTATTTAAATAGAATTTCAAAGTTATAGAAAAGTTGTGAGAGTAATAGAAGAAACACCCATTATTCTTTTACCCAGATTCACTCTGTTGGTTTTTCTATCCTCACTCCTTCCTTCCCCTCTCTTCCCTCTGGATAGACACACACACACAGACACACATACACACACATTTAAACATGCATTTTTTTTTCTGAATTATTTGAAGGCAAGATGGATGTCAGCAATCTTACTCCTAATACTTTAGTGTATATTTCTTAAAGACAGGCCATTCTTCTAAATAATCACAGTATAGTTATCGAAATCATAAAATTTAATATTGATATAACATTATTATCTAATCCGTAGTCCCTTTTGTCAGTTGTCTCAAGTGATGTCCCTATGACGTCCCCCACCCCCAAGACCAATCCAGGATAACACATTGCATTTAGTTGTCATATCTCCTTTAAATGAGAACGGGTTTTCAGCTTTCTTTGTATGTTTTGACTTCGACATTTTTGAAGAGTTCAACCTGGTTATTTAGTAGTATTCCTGTAATCGGATTTGTGTGGTGTTTACTCATGCAGTCTGGGCTCTGCAGTTTTGGCAGAAGTACCTCAGAAGCAGTGGTGCGTCTGATGGTGTCTTATCAAGAGGCACGTGGTGTTGTTTTTTTCTTAATTGGTGATGTGAGTTTCAATCATTTGATTAAGGGGGGAGTCCATTGGTTGCTCCACAGTGAATTTACACTTCCCCCTTTTATATTTTGTAAGAACATTATGGAAAGAGACTTTGAGACTATGCAAATAGCTTGCGCCTCTTCAAATTTTCACCCACACGTTTTAGCAACCATGATGGTTTTCTAAATCTGTTATTTCTTCTATATTTATTAGTTGGCATTCTGCTGCAAGGAAGAGCTTTCTTTTCTTCCTCTTTTATTTATTCATTTATTTATTTGTATTAGTATGAATTCACTGATTCTTATTTTACTAAGTGGTGATAATTCATTACTATCATGATTTATTTTGACACTCAGATCAACATAGATTTGGCCAGTGGAAGCCCTTTCAAGCTGACCTCTGGGTCATTTTGATAAGTTGTCATCATTCTTTAGCTTCCTTACTTTCTGAAACACAAAAATATATTACAGATTCATTTTATATTTTCTTTGCCCTAGCCCTGGAATGAACATTCTCCAAGGAATCCTGGTTCCTTTTCATGGAGAATGGTATTTAGAAATCAAGACTACATGCACGCGCCCGTGTGTGTGTGTGTGTGTGTGTGTGTGTGTGTGTGTTAGTGTTAAGGGAAACTACGTTATGGAATATTGCATGTGCTAAATCATTGTGTACTGTACTTATGAATGTATGGTGCGTGTGTGTGTTTAAGGTTACAAGTTTCAAACAGAAGAGCACTTATTTTACATGTAATAATCATAAGTTTTGACAAGAAAGAAATACATTTTTCATTTCACAGTAAATGGCATTACACAGTTTTGAGTACTAAATCATCTTGACATTTATGAAGGACCACATGGAAAGTAGGGAACTGAGTGTGTTAAATATAAAGCTATCTTTAACTGTTCTATTAAAAAGCAAAGATTTATTTTCCATCTGTGATCTGAATGTGCCTACTTGTGTTTTCTTCCACGGCAGTGGAATTTCTGTGGAGCCACACGACAGAGAGCATGTGTGTTGGATACATGTCAGCCCAGGATGGGAAAGCCAAGGTAAGCGGGAAAACTGGGGCATAACCTGAAAACCTTGCAGCTGTTGCATGAACCTCTAACTTACTAAGTTGATACAAATGAAATTTTTCAGCTTCTGTTGGGCAGTAGTAGCTCTGTGATCTTTATGAGAATCTGATTAAGAACAGTTAACGATGCCAAAGAAAAACAGCAGATCTTTTTAGCTTTTAATGACAAAGCAGGGGAGATTAGGAAACATCAGCCCCCTTTTATTTTCATCTTGTTTTCCCTCATCTATTGTGAATAATTGGAAGAGAAGAAACTGGGGATTGAGAAGAGAAAATGGGAGTAGAGCTGATGGGCCAACAGGGCTGGGTGATTTTGCAGGGAATATTGGAATAGATCAAGGAAACCAAGGGAAAGAAAGCTGAGTGCCTAGACAGCACCCTACATATGCAAAAGCAGAGGCAGCTGAGGTGCTTGCACATGTTACTGGTCTAGTACTCTGGTGTGTTCTGGCATACCCTGGTATGGTGCCCTTGTGGGAAGAGTCAAAGGTCTGTGCTCTGGGCGACACGTGCCTGTGGCATGCATCCCTCATGAGTCACAACAATCACACAGACATACACAGCACCTCATGAGTTGCATGGTTTCCCTGTAGCCATGATGGGTGAGTCTGGGAGTAAGAAATATAATTTGTGGGTTTTATTTTATACTGGCCTCATGTTCTCTTGTTCATAAAAGTTTTAGAAACAGATGTGGCATATGATGTTTACATGGCATTAAAGTGCCTCAATTGCAAAGCTGTGAAGTTGGGCAGACTCCTTTTTAAAGGACATAATTTATTTTGCACGTTGGGAATATAAGGAAGCTTCTGATATAAACTGTTATAGATTGAATCATTAACAAATTAAGGATACATGTCAGTTTATTGCTTATTTGTCATATAACTAACCCATCCAGACTGCCCTCTGTATATTATCCAGCAAGCCAGTCACATCACAGGGCTTCTGGGAGTACAGCGTTCAAGAGCATTTCATCAGACAAAGATTGACTTATATTTGTAATGGTATTACTGAGTTCTCCTCCCCTTTGTCTTACCCTCAACTAATACGATTTTCACATTGTACTAGTAGGTTTATTTCATAAAAGAATGCACAGAGATTGCTTTGTTTCATAGTCTTCATATATAGAAGAGAATTATAATTACTTCCTTTAAAGGTGATTTTTGAGTTTTGAGCAACACTGCCTAATAGAATTTTCTGTGATGACTAAAATGTTTTGTATTTATATCGTGTTGTCCGGTGGAATAGTCACTAGTCACATGTGGCTATTGAGCACCTGAAATATGGCTATTACACCTGAGGAACAGAATTTTAAATTAGTTTAAATTACTTAGGGTTTTTAAAAAATCTTTATTTTTGAGAGAGAGAGAGAGAGAGAGAGAGCATGTGCACAAGCAGGGGAGGAGCAGAGAGAAAGGAAGACACAGAATCCAAAGCAGGCTCCATGCTGTCAGTGCAAAGCCCAATGTAGGGCTCAATCCCATGAGTGTGAGATCATGACTTGAGTTGAAGTCAGATGCTCAACTGACTGAGCTACTCGGGTGCCTCTAAATTACTTAGTTTTAATTTAGATAGCCACATGTGGCAGAATAGCTACTGTATTGAACAGCATGGGTTTAAAGAATGAGTGGAAAAGTGGTTATTCAAATAAGTGTTTTCAGAACATTCTTTTCTTCCCAATGACAAAAATAATTCCCAAATATAAATAAGCCTGATAAGCCACAAGAATGGCTTACAGCCATTTAAGTTTCTCTTAACCCTTATATATTGACTCTGAGCTAAAATTGCTTTTTAATAAAAGAACAAGTAGGAGGTGGACTTCAGTATTTAAAATGCCAGCGTGGTGGGGTTATACCATCATGTTATTTAAGTCCCTTGTGTGGAAATGTTCCAGTTATCCCTGCTGGCGGCCTGTGGAAGGCATCTTACTATTTAACATGAAATATGGGTAGTAAAGAGAGTGGAGAGTTCTGCATTGAGCCCAAAGATGTTTGGCCTCTAGTTAGTTGCATTGGCTTGACATCTGGTCGATGTGGTTTTCATATTGCTGGTAAATTCTCCAGCTGGTAGTCTTGATTGGGCCAACAGATACAGCTGCTCCTCTTGCCTCACTTGTAAATTATGTTTTTGACCTTCCTTGCAGAGAGTTAATCCCTCTCCCTTTCTTCCTCCTTTGAGCCTGTGGCTACAAATGCTTTCCAGAAAGAAAGAAAAAAAAATCCAAAACACTAATGTTCTGGCTGCTGAATTCTATTGATCAAAAAACCATCTCTTCTGTCATAAAGGCTGGAATTTTATTATATTGCAAGTAAGACAATGTTATAAATGAGAAGCTGGGCTCAAAAGAGAAAGGGGCAATAGCAAAGTTTGTATTCCTTTTAAGAGAGTAAGCCTTTGGCCTACCCCTCTGGTTTCCTGACTCCAATGAAAAAATTGCTGAATTAATGGTATGCCCGTTCAGCATGATGACTGGTTTGTAGAACATGCTCTTACATAATGGTGAGGTCCATGGTAACAAAATGAGAAAGAAGGCATCTTTAAAAACTAAAACAAAACAAAACCCAAAACCAAACAACAAAAAACACACATTTTTTAAATTTAAAAACTATTTCTAAAAAAGGGGTGTGTTTTTTTTTTTGTTTTTGTTTTTGTTTTTGGACTTCTTGTTACCAATCTCAGAAACTAAACCACCTGGCTATTCAAACATTTTATTTTAGCTAGCTACGTTCAGTCCAAGTTAAGACCTTGAATTAAAGCTCACCTCAGAATAATACTGCCTTAAAAAGACTGGATAATAAATATTGTAACCAAAATCCATATATGATTTGAATAAATAGAAGAGGTAGGTTCTTTTACAAATTTGTTTGTTTTCTTCTCTTTTTTATAGAACAATCTTTCAATTATATAATTTAATTTAATTTCTAAACCTTGTAACATAAGTTAAAGGGATTTTTTATTAAATCAAAATTAGGGCATTGATACCAGTTGGATTTAAAAATCAGATTGCCTATATCCTACCCAGATAGTAGCTAATGAACAGTTTTTAATAAACACCCAGTGTGCTGGACTGGTGTAATAAAAACAGATGTTAAGACTGGCATGGAACTTATTCAAGCATAATAAGTGAAATCTATGTTTCTTTTAATATGTAGAGGCCACTTTTTATAACAATAGTGAAAATACTATTATTAAAAAAATCATTCTTGGGGAAGAACAGGCTATTTTATGATCTTAACGTGCCTCCCCACAGATTTCTTATTAGTTGCAGAGAAAAATAAATATGTAATGGGAAAACCAGGCAACAACTTGACCTTGTGATCAAAATGAATGTGACCAGTGAGGGGCAGATGGACATCATGTGCCTCTGGATGTGATAACCTGAGAAAGACACAACATCGCTTTTATAGTAATCCATCTGGAAGTGCATAACCAGAATCTAAGCACAAGGAAACATCAGACAAGTCTAAAATGAGGAACATTCTATGAAGAGAGAGAAAAAGGACTATATCTTCAAAAATGTCAGTGTCATAAAAGACAAAGGCTAAGGGAAATGCTCCAGATTAAACAATACTAGAGTCTTGATGACTAAATGTAATACTTGATCCTAGACTGGATCCTATATGGGATGGGAAAATGCTATAAATGTGTTATTAGGTCAATTTGCAAAATCGGAATATAAATAGTAGAAAGTGGTGTATCATTGTTAAATTTGTTATAACTGTATTGTAGTATGTAAATAAATATCTCATTCTTAGCAAATACAAACTGAAGTATCTAGGGATAGAGAGCCATAATATATACAATATCTTCTTGATGGTTCATAAAAAATATGTGGAGGATGGATGGAGAGCAAATTACAAAGTAATGGAGCAAAATGTTATCAATAGGTGAACCTATTTAACCAATGGGTAAAGGATGTTCCTCTAACTATTCCATAATTTTGATATTATTTTTGCATAGACAATTTAAAAAATATATCACTCTTGGATATTATGGCACATTTGATTAGTTTTGAAATGAATAAGCAATGGAATGAGTGTGGTGCCAGGAAGCTGGAGCCTGGATTTTCCCTCCACTCTGCATACTTGGTGTGATCACTCTGCTTCTTGGGATCTCAGGGGCCTCATCTGTAAAATGAGAATAAGAATACCTTAGTATCCCTTAAGTCCTTCCTGGAATGAGGTATGATAACAACAAAGAAACAAAATCTGTCTCTCTGAATATAGATGACTGGACCCTATTAAGTCTTCGATATATATGTCATGGATATATTGTATATATTACAGATATTTGCATATGTTATGACCCCCTAGATACTTGCATATATTACTACCCCTCAATACTTGCTTCCAATCTGCAAAATTCTAAATTCTGCATTCCAGATTACATAAGCAGATATGTTTCTATTCAATTTTCAGTAGAATTTTTGTATTCCGAATGTAGTATTTACCATGTTTTGTCTTTTTTGAAGATAGTTTCTGAGGCTTAAAAGAAAAAAATAAGCCTCAATAAACATCTATTTAAAAGGGATAGAACATATGGGATTTCTGAGAGTTTTTTGTTAGGTTTAATGTACCTCTCAAATAAAGTCTAGGAGGAAGACAAATACAAAATGTGTGGTAGACAAGAAGGATTTATCAAAGGAATTGAGAAAGAGATTTATACTCCCAGTTAGGATGAAGAAATTCACAAAAGACTGTTGATCCTACTTCCAACAATGAGAATGAGCTGGTTAAAGTATAAAATCATAAATTTAAAAAATCATCCAAAAGACTGAATATGCTAGAAAAACCTGAATGAACTAAGTCCCAGAAAGAGACAAACCTTTTTTAGGAGAGAATAAAAACTCTTGACTGATTTATTTCTGGCAAAACATCAGGAAGAAGAGTAAAACTGACACAGAAGAATATAAAGAGATACCAGTCAAACTTTTAATGAACTATTTATGGCCACATATGTGACAGCTTAAAATCCTAAGAAGCCCCAGTCACAGGGTGAGTCTCGCACCCACCACCGGTTCTTCCCTATGAAGCTTTCACCAAGTGAGCACACCAAAGGCTTAGAGCATGGTAAAGACCTGAGTGATTTATCAAGGTGTGTAGGATTTGCACCAAGTATATGGCAGTTTCCAAAGACTGGAGATAGTGCAAGAGAGCTGAGAGACATCTCCCTGGGGTATAGTGGCCCTTTGTGGAGTGCAAAGCTGTTGCAAGAGAAGGCTGGGATAAAGCAAAAGAAATAAGAAGAAACCTCCCTTATTCCTGCAAGGCGTACAGGACCTTCATCAAGGGCAAGGCAGTGTACTACTGAAGGCTAGTGTCGAGAGAACAGGGTTAGGAAATATGCTATGGCATTTCGGAAAGCTGGGGGAGATTTTCAAGAGCAAAGAGAACTCCTAAGCATCTCAGAAATCTGGTGGTTAGGCTATAAACAAAGAGAAATCTCCCATGGTTAGAATACCAGCAGTTGGATTATGAGACATAGAGAAGTCTTCAGAGTCTAATCAGGGCTCAGATCCCAGACTTTGCTTAAGGGAAATCCCTGATCCAGACCTCAGAATATTAGCCAATAGTGAACTGAATCTAAACCTACCACAAAGCCCAGAACCAGCTCACTAGAGATTAGACTGACAGAGTCCTAAACTAGAGGAAGAGGGTGTGCCAATTTCTTAGGATAAATAGAATCCATTTTAAATATAACTTACTATTATTTTACATGCAGTGTCTATCATACAATAAAAATTGAGTCCTCTGAAGAAGCAGAAAAAAAATTAGTCAATGGAAACTTATCCATAGATGATCCATAGATGACCTGGATGTTGGAATTAGCAGAGAAGGATAATAAAATAATTATGATAACTACAAAAAGAAATAACAAAATGGAAATGATGTAATGGAAAAAACCAATATCAGAAATAAAGTACTTATTTGATGGGCTTAAGAGGAAATTGGGGTGGAAAATATAATTAGCGAACTTGAGAACCAGTCACTAGAAATTGTCCAAAGTTAAACACAAAGAAGAAAATGAATCTAAGAAACTGAAAAGAGTCTGTGACCTATGGAACTATGACAAGTGGTCTAAAATGAGTACATTCAGACGTATATAGCTGTGAAGTTCTTATGTTAGTATTTGAATGTGGTTTGAGATAAGTGTGCTTATAGAGTAACAAATTTAAACATAAAAAAGTTATATTAAAAAAAATCAATGCAAGACATATATGAAAGTATACTACAAAATATTAACCAAAAAATTGGTAGGAAAAGAGGAATAAAAAAACAAAGAATGTATAAGACAAATAGAAAACGAATACTATAAGACTTACACTCAATTATAACAATAATTACATTAAATATGAATAAACTAAGCATTCAATTAAAAGACAGAGATTTTTAGATTGAAATAAATCTTAGAAGACCCAACCATGTGGTGTTTATAAGAAATTTACATTAAATAGAAAGACTCGGACAAAATTACTAATAAAATTATAGAAAAAAATGTATCTGCAAACACTAGCATTAGAAAGTTGGTATGGTTATATTAATGTCAGACATAGAAACATTCTAAAGTGAAGCAGGATATTTCATATTGATAATATGGCCAATTCACTAAGAAGACATAAAAATTCTAATGGTGTATGTACCTAGTAAAGGAAGTAAAAATTGAGAGAACTATGGGGAAGGAATCGACAAATCTACAGTGTAGTTGTAAATTTTAACATTCCTCTCTCAGTAAAAAGAACAAAAATTAGTATATATATATATATGACCAGCACTATGATCCAACTTGACTTAAGTGATGTTTATAGATTCCTTACTCAACAAGTTATTCTTTTCAAGTTCACAAGGAATACTCACCAAAAGAAATTGGAAATTACTTCAAATAGAATGATAATGGAAATATGTCAGAATTTATAGTATGCAATGAGAACATTAAAAGAAAAAGTGTATCCTTAAATGCTTATAGCAGAAGAGAAAATTTAAATAAATGAGTCAAATTTCCATCTTAAAATTTAAGGAGAGTAAATACAAAATAATCAATATTAAAAAAATAAAAACAATAAGGTAGAAAATAAAAAGTAGGGAAAAATCAACAAAGCCAGAAATTGGTTCTTTGAAAAAAGTTAATAAAATTGATGTAACCTTAGAAAAAATGGTCAGGAAAGAGAAAACAATACAAATTACCAATTCAAGGATAAAAAGGGAATATCAATGCAGAATCCTAGATCCTACAGACATTAAGTGGATAATAAGATGATACAGTAAGTAACTTTATTACAATACATTCAATATCTTAGATGAAATTCATAAATTCCTTGAAAAAAAACCCAATTTAGGAAATCTAACACAGAAAATTGGAAAAAAGAGTATACATATTTAAGAAATTGAATTTATCATCAAAATCTTCTCACAAGGAAAACTTCATGCCCAAAGAGGCAAGAAGAAATATAGGCACCTGGGTGGCTCAGTTGGTTAAGCATCTGACTCATGGTTTTGGCTTAGGTCATGATCTCAGGGTTTGGTTTGTGAGTTCCAGCCCCACATGAGGCTCCACGCTGCTGGTGTGGAGCCTGCTTGAGATTGTCTCTCTCTTTCCTTCCCTCTCTCTGCTCCTCCCCCACTCATATGCACGTGCTGTCTCTTACTCTCTCAAAATAAATAAATAAACTTAAAAAAATAAAGAAGAAATAATACAGTCTTTCCCAAAATCTTTTGAAAAAACAAAGTAAAGGGAATGCTTTCCATCCGATTTTATGATGTGAGGGTGATCTCCATATCAAAATTTGTCAAAAATGTTACAAGCAAGGAAAACTATGGACTCATATTCTTCATAAGCAGGTGTAGGAATTCTTAATAAGTTAATTATTAATTTAGGATTAAAAATCTAAAAATATTATATGCATACAAACATATACACCATAAATACATACCAGGTAAATTCTTTTTTCAAGAGTGAACAGTTGAATTAATATTTAAAAACCAATCAGTGCTGCAGTGCCTGGATGACTCAGTCAGTTAAAGTATCTGACTCTTGGTTTCTGTTCAGGTCATGGTCTCATGGTTCATGGAATTGAGTCCTGCGATGGGCTCTGTGCCGACAGCATGGAACCTGCTTGGGATTTTTTCTCTCCTCTCTTCCTCTGCCCTTCCCCTGTGCGCGCACACGTATGTATGTGTGTGTGTGCATGTGCACGTGCCCATGGGCACTCTCTCTCAAAGTAAATAAACATTAAGGAAAAAAAACCACAATCAATGCCAACAGTTCATCCCAAAACATATGTATATATCTATATACAAAAGAATGAAGTCGAAAACTTACTTCACACTATATATAAAAATTAACTCAGAATAGATCAGAGACCAAAATCTAAGAGCTGAATATGTACATTTCTTAGAAGAAATCAGGAGTAAATCTTCATGACTTTGTATTAAGCAATGTTTTTTTCCCACTGTTACCCCAAAAGCACAAGTTACAAAAGAAAAAAAATAGATAAATAGAATTTCATCAAAATTAATAACTTTTGTGCTTCAAAGGACACCATCAAGAAAGTAAAAAGACAACCCACAGAATAGGTAAGTAAATGTATTTGGCAAGGGATTTGTATTCAAAATATATGAACTCTTTCAATTAAACAATAAAAAGACAAAAAATGGGAAAAGAATTTAAATAAACATTTTTATTTTATTTTGAGAGCGAGTGTAGTGGGTGGAGGGGCAGAAAGAGAGAGAGAGAGAGAATGAGAGAGTGAGAGTATCCCAGCAGGCTCTGCGTGGTCAGCCTGATGTGGGACTCGAACTCACGTGACCTGGGCCGAAATCAAGAGTCGGATGCTTAAACGACTAAGCCACCCATGCATCCCTAGACATTTCTGCAAAGAAGATATATAAATAACCAATTAGTACATGTATATAAATAACCAATTAGTACATGAAATATGCTCAGCATCAGTAGTCTTTAGGGCAATGCAAATCAAAACTGTAATTAGATATCACTTCATATCCACCAAGATGAGTATAATAAAAAAGATGAACAATAGCAAGTGTTGGCAATATCCCTTCATATATTGCTGGTGGGAATGTAAACTGGTGTAGCCACTTTGGAAAACAGTTGGGCACTTCCTTAAAAAATTAAACCTGGGGCACCTGGGTGGCTCAGTCGGTTAAGCGGCCAGCTTCAGCTCAGATCATGATCTCACAGTCTGTGAGTTCAAGCCCCGCGTCGGGCTCTGTGCTGACAGTTCAGAGCCTGGAGCCTGCTTTAGATTCTGTTTCTCCCTCTCTCTCTCTGCCCTTCCACCCACTCACTCTCTGTCTCCCAAAAATAAATAAAACGTTAAAAAAAAATTAAACCTGTTAGAGTATCACTACTACTATTTGAAACTTTTCTGAGTATTCAAACCAATATAATGAATGTGGAATTGAAACAAGAAGTATATATAACTTCTGAAAAGAAAGGAATAGACAAGAAAGCACCAATATCTTAGCAATATGATGTAGACCTAGAAAATCCAAGGAGGTAAACTTAAATTCTCAGAATTATGAATTTAGGAAGAGCAAGTAGAAAATAAAGATACAAAATTCATTGTCTTCTGCCTATAGAAGCAATAAAAAATCATTAAACCCTAGAGTTACCTAGTAAACCAGCAATTCCACTCCCAGGTGTATACCCATGAGATTTGAAATGACCACACAAAACCTTCCACAAATCCTTACAGCAGCATTATTCATGATAGCTCCAAAGTGGAACAAATACCCACCAACTGATGAGTGGATAAACAAAATGCGACGGATTGTAGATTAGTGGTCACCAGGGCTGGTGGCTCCCGGGAGGAGAGAGGGTGAGAGTGCTGGAGGCCAGAGGTTTTGTTGTTGTTGTTGTTGTTTTGGGTTTTTTTTTGAGTTTTGTTGTTTTTTGTGTTTTTTTTTTTGAAGTTATAAAAGTGTTCTGGAATTGGAGCTGCACAACTTTGCAAATATGCTAAAAGTACTAAATTGAACACTTACTTAAAGGGTGAATTTTATGGTACGTGAACAAATCTTTTCAAATATCTCAAAAAATACGTTAAAAATATCAACCAGTGTAATTTACTGTATTACCAAAATAAATGAGAAAAACCATATGATCAGTCTAGATATCATATGCGCATTTCAACTTCCATTCATGATACAACCTTGTAATAACCATAAATCTGGTAAATACCTCAATTTGATAAAAGATATCTCCCAAAAACCTACAGTTAAAAACCATGCTAACTGGTGAAATGCCGGACACTTTCTTTCTAACATTGAGAACAAGCAGTGGGGAGATCCACTCCGATTACTTCTATTCAGTATTTTGCTGGAATTCCTAACCAGTATAATAAAGCAAGTAAAATAAATAAGAAATTGGAATAGCAGTAAAAATATAAACATAATATAAATAAAATATAGGGTTAGTGTATATAGTAGAGCTACATAAGTGATACTGCGTGTTGGCGATGGTGGTAAGTGGTAGGAGAAGGCGGTGATGGAAGTTGTAGACACTCTCTCAGGGCCTTCACTCGCACAGCTCCACAGTCTTCTATATACTGCAGCTGTACTCCCAAAGGTGCCTTTTACACTGTCTATGACAAGAGCAGTACCTCCTAGGTTTCCATCCTGCACCTCTGGTGGAGATGGTAGCAGTTATTCCATTTGACAAAATGTAACTCTAATTCGTAAATATAAATCAACCGATGAGTGAATTCAGAAATCTCAGAAGAACAAAAAAAATGCTTGAAGTTACAATAAAACTTGTACACACAGCCTCCAACGCTGGAGTTCGAATTTATATGATAGCAATGCCCTTTTGAAAAACTGCCTGATTAGAGGCCTATCAGCTTGATAGCATCACAAACCTAAGTTTTTATATGAACTCTAAGATTTGCCTGCTGCTTTTCTGTTAAGCTCACCCAACTGAACAATTTTTCTTTTAAAAGAGGGGAAAATATTGCTTAATAGCTCCCGTTGAATCTCTCTTGTGTTAACTTTGAACATCCAGGCAGCTTTCTTAGATTCTGAGTGCCAGACAGTAGAACACTTTTGGGTATATTGCCTGTGAATTCCTTAAAAGAGCTCCATGATAGTACCCCATGGCATTCAGTCACTGGATTTATTGGACCATATGGGTTTATTGGACATATGTTAGATTTATGATGATCACCTAGGTACAAGTTGGTCTTAGTCTAAACCAAATTTTAACTGCTGTTGGTAATTTAGTCCCCATACTAAAGAAGCCTGACAACC
Source organism: Paguma larvata (assembly GCA_030068075.1). NCBI lineage: Eukaryota > Metazoa > Chordata > Mammalia > Carnivora > Viverridae > Paguma > Paguma larvata. Next base: position 11,468,449 of record CM057844.1, read on the forward strand.
AAAGGAGCCTGATCCCTGGCAGAAAGCCCAACTGCCTCAGGACAGTAGGTTAGGTACCACCACCAAGCTGTGTGTACTAAGAAAACATCCCAGATAGCAAAATTTGCCAGAGGCGCTTATGGAACACAAGGAAAAGTGGCTAATCAGTGATTTTACTTGTACCTTTCAAGTTTGCTGAGAATTTCATATATAGAAAATTGTGTGTCTTTGTCCATGCTGTTAGGACTGCCAGGAGGATCCCAGTAGGTCTGTTTAGAAAGTCCTTTAGACAGACAGGAGAAGATTGTATAATACCGAATATGTGAAAAACAAACTTCAAGACAGAAGTCTCCTCAACCTCAAGTTTATTTCTAAAAGTAATCGATAATTTTTGCCTAATTAGTCTTATGCCATCCATTTCTTCCAAATGGCTCATTGACATTGCTCCAAAGCAGTAAAAAGAATAAACAGGAGAGAATTCACCATGTCGGCAAGAGCATAAATCTCTTCAGATGTATTAACCATATTTATCCAAATAAATCATACTTTAATCATGGTATAGGTTTAGATCTTTGCAAAGATAAATACGTCTGTTACCTGGACTTGTAAACACTGGATGTTAGTTGAAGTGAAGTGAATAAGGCTTTTTGTTGTTGTTGTTATAGCAACATGGAAAATAATGAAAACATTACTTTCTCAACCTCTACATAGTTGCATAGTCATCAGTCTACATAGTTCACATCAGGTGTGAATTGAACAATAGACTGTTATTTTGTTACCTTTTAGTACTCAACATTTTAGGTAAATATGTATACCTTCCCAAGGCAGACTGTTTGTCCACAGGACACATAACCATGGCCTGTAGCTGAGACAAGTGTCCTCGAGGATGAGTCCCCCTCATTACCCACAGTGAGTGAGTAATGATTGCAGAATGTTATTTTCTTATGGTTAAAAAGCAGAGAACAAATGATGAAAGGAATTTTTTCTTGTTTTTTGAAAAACAGATTTCATTTTTAATTGGAGTATAGTTGATGTATAATATTAACTTAGTTTTAGGTACACAATACTAATATTGTGAAATAGGCACCATAAATGTGTTAACAATATTATTGATTAAACTCTCTATGCTGTACTTTTCATCCCTGTGACTGATTTATTTTGTAACTGGAAGTTTGTACCTCTTAATTCACTTCACCTATTTTGTCCTTCCCCCCACCCCTTCCGTCTTGGCAATGACCAGTTTATTCTCTATTTTATGAGTCTGTTTCTTTTTTTGCCATTGTCGTTTGTTGTTTACTTGTTCACCTGTTTTTTAGACTGCACAAATAAGTGAAATCATACAGTGTTTGTCTTTGTCTGGCTTATTTCACTTGACATAATACCCCTAATTCCCTCTGGATCCATCCATGTTGTTGCAAATAGCAAGATTTCATTCGTTTTTGTAGCTGAGTAATCCTCCATTGTGTTTCTATACCACATCTTATTTATCCATACATTTATTGATGACTACTTAGGTTGCATCTATATCTTGGCTGTTGTAAATAACACTGCAATAAACATAGGATGTTTTTGTTTACTTTGGGTAGATACCCAGAAGTGGAATTACTGGATAGTGTGGCACTTCTATTTTTTTTGAAGAACCTCTATACTGTTTCTTTCATAATTGGCTATGCCAGTTTACATTTGCACCAATAATGCATGAGGGTCCTCTTTTCTCCACATCCTCATCAAGACTTGTTTTTTCTCATCTTTTTGATATTAGATACTCTAAGAGGTGTTATCTCATTGTGGTTTTGATTTGAATTTCCCTAATGATTAGTAATGTTGAGCATCCTCTCATGTGTCTTTTGGCTATTTATATGTCTTCTTTGGAGAAATGTCTATTCAGGTCTTTTGCCCATTTTTAGATCAGATTATTATTATTATTATTATTATTATTGTTATTATTATTATTTTAGTGTTGAGTTGTAGGAGTTCTTTATATATTTTGGATATTAACTCATTATTGGTATAGCATTTATAGCATTTTCTCCCATTCAGTAGATTTCCTTTTTGTCTTGTTGATGGCTTTCTCACTGCGCAAAAAACTTTTTAGTTTGATGTAACCTCAGTTGTTTATTTTTGCTTTTGTTTCTCTTGCTTGAGAAGACAGATCCAGAAAAATACTGCTAAGCTTGATGTCCAAGGGATTACTGCCTATGTTTTCCTTGAGGAGTTTTGCGGTTTCAGGTCATACATTTAGGTCTTTAATCCATTTCGAATTTGTTTTTAGTATGGTATAAGTAGTCCATTTTTGTTCTTTTGCATGCAACCTTTTAGTTTTCCCAGCATCATTTAGTGAAGAGACTGCCTTTTCTCCATTGTATTCTTGCTTCCTTTGTCATAGATTAATTGACCATATATGTGTGCATTTATTACTAACATTTATTACAGGCTCAAGTCTGTTCCCTTGATTTATATGGCTGTTTTTTTGTGCCAGTACTATACTGTTTTGATTGCTATAGTTTTGTATTAAGTCTTGAAATCCAGGACTATGATACTTCTTGCTTTGTTCTTTCTAAAATTTGTTTGGCTGTGCGGGGTCTTTTGTGGTTCCATAAAATTCTAGGTTTTTTTTTTTTTCTCCTGTGGAAAACGCTGTTAGTACTTTGATAGGGAGTGCATTGAATCTGTAGATTGCTTTGAGTAGTATGGAAATTTGAACAACATTAATTTTTTTAATCCATGAGTGTGGTATATCTTTCCATTTGTGTCACCTTTGACTTCTTTCATCAGTGTCTTATAGTTTTCAGAATATAGATATTTAACATTTTTATTACTAAAAATTATTTTCGAGTATATTGATACACAGTGTTTCAATAGTTCCAGCTGTACAACATAGTGATTCAATTTCTCCATATGTTGTGCTCTGCTTCCCACAAGTGTAGCTATCATCTATCACTATACAACACTATTATGATATTGTTGACTGTATTTGACGATGGCCATTTTAACCAGAAGGAAAGTTTTTCAATACGTTATCATTTTTGACTACTATAAAAGTCTTTCACTTCTTTGGGTGAATTTCTTCTGAGGTATTATATTATCTTTAATGCAGTTGGAAAATGGGGTTGTTTTCTTTATTTCCCTTTCTGCTATTTCATTATTAGTATATAGAAAAGTGACAGATGTTCGTATATTGATTTTGTGTCCTGAAACTTTACTCAATTCATTTATTGGTTCTAATAGTTTTTGGTAGAGTCTTTAGGATTTTCTATATATAGTATTGTGTCATCTGCAAATATTGACAGTTTTACTTCTTCCTTACCAATATGGATGACTTTTCTTTTCCTGCTTTCCTGCTTTCCTTCTTTCCTTCTTTCCTTCTTTCCTTCTTTCCTTCCTTCCTTCCTTCCTCCTTCCTTCCTTCCTTCCTCCTTCCTTCCTTCCTTCCTTCCTTCCTTCCTTCCTTCCTTCCTTCCTGTCTTCCTGTCTGTCTGATTGCTATGACTAGGATTTCCAGTACTGTGTTGAATAAAATATAGGAGTCACATCCCTGTCTTGTTCATGATCTTAGGGGAAAGGCTTTTAGCTCTTCACCATTATGTTATTAGCTGTGAGTTTGTCATATGTTGCCTTTATGATGTCAAGATATGTTCTGTATCCACTCAGTTGAGTTTTTATCATGAATGGGTGTTGAATTTTGTCAAATGCTTTTCCTGCATCTATTAAAATGATCATAAGGTTTTTATCCTTTATTTTGTTGATGTAATGTTCACACTGATTGACTTATCCATATTGAACCATCCTTGCCTCCCTGGAGTAAATCCTACTTGATTTTGATGAATACTTTTGAATTTGGTTTGGTAATATTTTGTTGAGGATTTTTACATCTATGTTCACCAGGGATATTGGTCTATAATTTTCTTTTGTATGGTGTCTTTGTCTGGTTTTGGTATAAGAGTAATACTGACCTTAGAATGGATTTGGAAGCATTCCTTCTTCTTCTTTTCTTTTCTTTTTTCGAATAGTTTAAAAGAATAGATATTAACCCTTGTTTAAATGTCTGCTAGAATTCTCTTGTGAAGCCATCTTGTTTTGGACTTCATTTATCAGGAATTTCTTGATTACTGATTCAATTTCATTACTAGTAATTCATCTGTTTACATTTTCTGTTTCTTCCTGATTCAGCCTCAGAAGATTGTATGTTTCTAGGAATCTATCCATTTCTTCCAGGTTGTCCAGTTTGTTGGACATAACAACAACAAACAATTATATGGTTGGCATATAATTTTATGTAGTAATCTCTTAAAACTTTTTGTATTTCTGTGATGTCAGCTGTAACTTCTCTTATGTTTCTATTTTTACTTATGTGAGTTCTCTCTCTCTCTCTTTGTGACTCTGGCTAAAGGTTTGTCCATTTCGTTTATCTTTTCAAAGAAGCAGCTCTTAGTCTCATTGACCTTTTCTTTTTTCATCTTTGTTTTTATTTATTTCTGATCTGATCTTTATTATTTCCCTCCTTCTACTAACTTTGGGCCTTGTCTTTTTTTTCTTCCATTGATAGTTCTTGTGGATATTATGAAAAAATTTTGAATAGTCAAAAGAGCCAGCTATGGGATCCCCAGGTGGCTCAGTCAGTTGAGCATCTAACTTTGGCTCAGGTCATGATCTCACAGTTCCTGAGTTTGAGCCATACATGGAGCTCACTGCTGTAAACTTGTAGACCGCCTTGGATCCTCTGCACCCCCAAGCACCCCCCACTTCCTGCTTGTGCTTTCTTCCTCAGAAATCAATAAACATTAAAAAAAAAAACCTGCCAACTATACTGCTCTATTAAAAATGCTTATAATGTGTATTTTAAGGATAAAAATGGAAGATCTTAGCAAAACAAGCTCTTAATAGGCAGTTAGTAATAAGCCCCAATAATAACTTAATAGAATATACTTCCATCCCAAATTTCTACACATTTCCAATTCCATATGGTTAGATAGGAAGATCTGGTCTTTAATATGATGACCCTCTTAGATACAAGTTCCTGAATCTAACATTTCTGTTTATGTCTTTTTTATGTTTTTGTTCTGTAACCAATATTTGAGACAAAAGAGAAATAAGTATAATTTATAAGATCTTCCTGAACATCAAAGTGACAAAAATACATTTTTTTCTTAACCTCAGTTAACCAGTATTAGAGCTACTCAAGGATTTATTATAGTGCTTAACAATGATTGACTAGGAAGGAAGCCCTAATTATTTGGCTTTGAGATTTTAGCTATTTAAAAAACTCAGTTTAACTAGGAATGGAATTTCGATAAAACAAAGAAGCTCAATTTTTAAAATGAAGTATTTATGAAATAGTATTAAGTGTCTTTTATATTCAAGTACTTCCCTGGAGACCTAATAATGAACAAGGAAGCCAAGAAGCCCGGTACTTGTAGGTTTACATGCTGGGGGGGTGGGGGGAGGTAATAATAAACAAGAAAAGTAAAGCATATACTATGTTCGTGATAAAGTGCTAAAAGAAACATGAAGCTGGGAAGGGTTTTAGGAAGTACAGAAGTTTCAATGTTAGGTAGGTCTCGCTGAGAAAGTGACATTTGAGTGGAGTCTGGAAGATTTAAGGAAGCAAGGCGAGAACATTCTGGACATAGAGAACAGCAAGTGCAAACGCCCTCAAGTAGGAATATTCCTGGTATGTTCGAGGGTCAATGAGAAAGCCAGTCTTAGTGGGTCAGAGTGTGCACTGGGGGACCAGATCATATAAGTTCGTATTGGTCATTGTCAGGGTTTGGGCTTTTCCTCTAAGATGGGAGCCATTGGAGGCTCACTAGCATCATGTCACTCACTAGCCCATGTGTGACATGATCTGACTTACATTTTAAGAGGTGACTCTGGCTATGAAGGGGAGACAGAGTGTTAGGTTTTTGCCACTCATATAAGTGATGATAATGACTGGACTAGAGTGTTAGCTGTGCAGATGGTAAGAATCAGTTGACTTCTTTGTATGTTTAAGGTAGAACCAATGGTATTTGCTGATGAATTGGATAGAGGTATGAGGGAAGTAGAGAAGGCATTGATAACTCCTAAGAGTTTGGCCTGAACCATTGGAAGAGTGCATTTGCTGTTTACTAGGGCAAGAAAGATGAGTGGGGAGGAAGAAGGCTGAAGGGTAATGAGGGGGAGTAGAAAGAACTCACCTGGGGTATGTTAATTCTGAGACACCTGTTAGGCATTGAATGGAGATGCCCAGTAGAGAGTTGGATGTAGGTGTAAGGAGAGAGGGCTAAGCTGGAGATACATACTTGGGAATCTCAGTATAAATGCTTTTTCAAACTATAAGGCTGAAACAGATCACTAAGTGAGTGAACACAGACAGGAGAAGAGAGTCTTGAGGATATCACATGTTTCTAAGTTTGGGAAATAAGGAGCAAAGGAGGAGGAGTTTGGGAAATTGGGAGCAAAGGAGATTGCAAAATGGCCATAGAGTGAGAAATGGCCAAAGAGGTTGATGGAGAATAACATGAATGTGGTGTTTTAGAAACCAGGGAGAGAAAATATTTTAAGGAGACTCGACCAACTTTATCAGATGCATTAGTCTAGTGCCATGAAACTAGATCTGAGAACAGATCATTGGGTTTAGCATTGGAAATCTTTGCTTACCTTGACAAAAGTTGTTTCACTGGAGTGGCTAAGGCAAAAACCTGATTATAGAGCATTTACAGAGAGAATGGAAGGGAAAAAATTGAGGTAACAAGTTCAGATAAGCCTTTTAAAGAACTTTGCTGTAACTTTCGACAATAGCCAAATCATGGAAGCAGACCAAGTGCCCATCAACTGACGAATGGATAAAGAAGTTGTGGCACATATATACAATGGACTACTACATGGCAACGAGAAAAAATGAAATCTGGCCATGTGTAGCAACATGGATGGAACTGGAGGGTATTATGTTAAGTGAAATAAATCGGTCAGAAAAAGACAGATACCATATGTTTCCACGAATAGGTGGACTTTGTGAGACTAAGCAAAAACCAGGGGTGGGGGAAGAGGGGAAAGGAAAAAAAGACACAGAGAGGGAGGGAGATAAAACATAAGAGACTCTCAAAGACTAAGAACAATCTGAGGGTGAGGGAGGTGAGGGAGTGGGGAGAGGGGGTGATGGACATTAAAGAGGGCACATGTTGGGATGAACACTGGTGTTATATGTAAACCAATTTGAAAATAAACTATTATAATAAAAAAAAGGACTTTGCTGTAAATGGAAATAAAGAAATCGAGAGGTAGTTGAAGGAGGAGGTAGGTCTGGAGAGTTTTTATTCTTTCCTCTTTCTCCAGTACTGCCAGATGCTTCACTTTATGTCTAAAACTTTTCACAAATATTTTTCTATAAAATGAACAGAGGAAAAGCTTTCCCAACTGTTGAGTCCTGAGGTTCTTCATATACATTTAGTGGTTGGTAGGGTGAGGAAGAACCGGCAAAGGGAGCTGAAGTCTCAGCATTAAAGTTAAATAAGAGCACACTCTTAATAGTGCAGCTGGAATTAAAGAAAAGCATTCACTAACTTTTGGGATGAGCTGGCTTAAAGTCACATAGAATTCTTTTTTTTTTTTAACGTTTATGTATTTATTTATTTATTTATTTTTTAATGTTTACTTATTTTTGAGACAGAGAGAGACGGAGCATGAGTGGGGGAGGGGCAGAGAAAGAGGGAGATGCAGAATGTGAAGCAGGCTGCAGGCTCTGAGCTGTCAGAGCAGAGCCCGACACGGGGCTCGAACTCACAGACCGTGAGATCATGACCTGAGCCGAAGTCGGGTGCTCAACCAACTGAGCCACCCAGGTGCCCCAACGTTTATTTATTTTTGAGAGACAGAGCATGAGCAGGGGAAGGGCAGAGAGAGGGGGAGACATAGAATCTGAAGCAGGCTCTAGGCCTTGAACTGTCAGTGGAGAGCCTGATGCAGGGCTCAATCCCATGAACCACAAGATCATGACCTGAGCTGAAGTTGGATGTTAACTGAACCACCCAAGCGCCCCTATGTAGAATTCTTTATTGAAACGTAGGGGAGGAAATTTTGTTTTCTCTACCCTTCTAGGTTCTTTTGGCTGGTCTATTAATTAAATTGACATAAAATAGATTAACAGGAGAAAAGCAAATTTAATTATGTATAATATATATAGGAGTTCCATAAAAAACATGTGACACAAGAACGAGTGAGTCCCTTGAGGCCTGTATGCCATCTTGAGATAACGAATGGGATAGGGGCCTGGGGCTTCCAAAGGGAGAAAGGTAATTCACAGGATAGTAAGAAGAGAAGATGTTTGGCAATTAGATGTTTGCCCTGCCCTACAGATAGGTCTTTCAGAGACACAATTATCCCTGGTAATGGCTCTCTTTCTGGCTAGACCTCCTACCTAAGTTCTTTTGGGTAGTTAAGGGAGAGATAAAAAGTTTTTCTTGATTCTGCTCAGTCTCAGTTGCCCTCAGCTCAAAATAATCCATACTGAAGTGGTATATTTTGGGGTCATGTATTGTGCTCCCCCTCAGAAGGATGTCTGAACCTTGAAGTGTTCACATGCCTATCCAGCTCTAAGAAGAGTGGACTGGGTTGAGCAATAAGTTTGCACCATTTCCCTAATATTTAACTATGCTCCATTTTTTCAGAGAGCATCTCCCAGGAGTCAGTTTGGGAAATGCTGCTGTCTAGGTCTCAACGCCTTAGTTAGTTCATTGTTATTACATGGGTCAGATCAATAAGAGGTCAGGAAGCAGATGGTTTTAACAAGGAGAACTTTCTTCAAAGTGTTCCTTGGTGGATTTTATTTTTACCCCTCCCAAATTCCTCACTGACAGATCGACTGAAATTCTCAGGAAATAGTCCATTACACAAATAGTAGTTTCACTCTTTATGATAGTTTAAACATTAGCCTTTCATTTTTTTTCAAATACAAGATGCTCGGTGAAATCTATGTTATCTGACAGCTTACCAACCAGAAGATTGTAACTGACATTTTAGACTTTAACCCAGTATAAATCATGAGGATGTTGAGACTTCCCTACCAGGTTCTCTAAGAATTAGAGGCCACTGGGCTATCTTTATCAAGGAATTGGTGACCCAGAGCCTCCCCTTATAGGACTGAGTGTAAACCCCTTGCTTGGCCTGTAGGACTCTGCTAGATGCTATCCTCTTAGCTCAGCACATTTTGCCACCACTAGCCCCTCAGAGAAGAAATATCTGAGATGTCAAGTTACTTATCTAAGGTCACACAGCTACAAAGAGGTGGAACTAAGATTCAGGCTGGACAATATGAACTCCAGAACCTAAGCTTCTAACCACTTAGTCATTTGGAGAGGCCTAAGCTAGAAATGTGTATCTGGGATTCTCAGCATATGAATTCTTTTCAAAACTTTAAGATCAGGGGCATCTGGGTGGCTCAGTTGGTTAAGTGGCTGACTTTGACTCAGGTCATGATTTTGCAGTTTGTGCGTTCGAGCCCCACCTTGGGCTCTGTGCTGATAGCTCGGAGCCTGGAGCCTGCTTCAGATTCTGTGTCTCCCTCTCTGACCCTCTCCCGCTCTCACTTTCTCTCAAAAATATATAAGCATTTAAAACAAACAAATAAACAAACAAACAAACAAAAAACCTTTAAGATCAATTAAGATGACCAAGAGAGTGAACACAGGTAGAAGAAAGGAGTCCTGACTCCTGGGAAACTCCCGTGTATATAAGTTGGTGACAGAAGGAGGAACCTGCAAGGAGATTGACAAGTTGTAGCCTTAGAGGTTGAGGAGAACCAGATGAGTGTTTTTGAAACCAAGGGGAGAAGGTGCTCCAAGGAGAACAGAGTGACCAGCTCAACCGGGTACTGTTGCTGGGTCCTGTGTGGACATTAGAGTTACTTCTGTTCCTTCCTTTTTCAGCAAAGCTAGGGAGTAGAGTGAAGACACAGTCACACTTTCCAGTATGAGTCTAGAATAGTAATAGAAGGACTCAGATTAACTCACTAGATTGTGTTGCTGTATTGAACACTCATTAAGTCACCCTTCTACATAATTAAGAAAGAACAGGAAGAAAGAAGACGGGAAGAAAAAAAATTCAGTCTGGTTCTGAGTGAATTCTTCTGGAATGCATGAGCTATCTGCATTAACTGTTTTTTAATATTGGTGTATTTCCTTCTGTTTTTGCAACTGTGAATATTTTTTTACACACAATTGTGATTATGTAGAATACATGGAATGGCGTATACTTATTTATTCTTTAAAATCAGTTTTAGTACATGTTCCTCTTAAAATATTTGAAAAAGAAGAGTAAAGAAACTTTTAAAAATCAAAGTAGAGAGTATAAAAGGTGCCTACAACCTGAGTATACATTCACATTATGGTATCAGAGATGTGTTTACATTAGGGTGCATGACCTATCCACCAATCTTTCTTCCTGTTTGCCTGCCTACCTGCTTATTCAAGAGGTAGATTAGGGACAGGCTTTGCTGCTGCAGAGATGGGGGTAGGGTGAAAATCCACCCTCCTGGTTCCAACCTCAGATACTCTGATGTAGTGGGTCTCGGTAGATGGTCATAAAACTACCCTCTAAGAACACCTCTCAGTATCAGGCTGGGTCTAAGGAGAAGGTGATACAAAGTCCCAGGGCCAATTGGAATTTTAGTTACTTCTTAGAGAGGCTATTAAAACATCTGTAATCTCTAAGCATGTGACTTAATTTCAGCTCAGGTCATGATCTCACGGTTCATGAGTTCGAGCCTCACATTGGGCTCTGCACTGACAGTGTGGAGCGCGCTTGGGATTCTCTCTTTCCTTCTCTCTCTGCTCCTCTCCAGCTTGTTCTCTCTCTCTCTCTTAAAATAAATAAATAGGGGCGCCTGGGTGGCTCAGTCGGTTAAGCGGCTGACTTCAGCTCAGGTCATGATCTCACTGTCTGTGAGTTCGAGCCCCATGTCGGGCTCTGTGCTGATGGCTCATCAGAGCCTGGAGCCTGCTTCAGTTTCTGTGTCTCCCTCTCTCTCTGCCCTTCCCCTGCTCATGTTCTGTCTCTGTCTCTCAAAAATAAATAAACGTTAAAAAAATTAAAATAAATAAATAAATAAATAAATAAATAAACATTAAAAATCTATAACCTGAATTCTGGGAGAATTTAGACATGCGGGTGGGTATTTTTGCAAAAAATTTATCCAGACAACATTTAGAGGGCCTTTCTAATACAAAACTATATAGAATGTTAGAATCAGAAAGAACTCTGAGTATAATGGAGTTGACGTTTTCATCTTAACCTACAAAGTGGCTGAAACCCAGAGAGCTGGTAACCTTCCAGTCCTATGACCATCTAGTTTGTCAGCAGCAGAGTTAAGGCTCAGACTCAGTTCTCTAAATCTCAGAGCCATCTTGAAATTTGTTGGTAAAATTTGTGGGAATAGCTTTTCTGAACAAGCCCTATTTCACCCTGGAACATTACTTAGTCATAAGCCTCCTGCAGTGAGAGGTGTGTCTCTTAAGAGAGCTAGATTTAGAATCGTTCATCGTAAGGCTTTGTGGGAGTAAGGAGAGCCCTAAATTTGGAGTCCACAGGCATTCATTCGAGTATCAGTTTTTCCACTTCCTCTGTGACCGTAAGCAAACCACATAACCATTCTGAACCTTACTTTTTTCTACCTGAAATACAGGTATAGTATACATCTTTCTACATGGCATAGTATTTTGAGGAGATCTTACAGATGTAAAAGCATTATGAAAATTAAAGTATTATGCAAATATAGGGACTTGGTATTTTTATTAAGATTTCATAAGGAACTAAATTCACAAAGAACTAGTTTCTGCATTCTACAAAGACATGATTGCCTTCAGAGAAAGACCCATGTGTGTTTCATTCTTTTGTTCCCTCCTAATAAGTGCGGAATAAATATTTGCTAAATAGCGGAGAGCTTTTATCACCTTTAGCAAAATGGAATACTCATGATAATTCTCCATGTGAGCGATGGTGTAATAGGTACTGTGGGGCCTGCCGTGTTTATGTGGATGCCTTCGCAGGACTTTTAGCTAAAAATAGGAGGGCAATCTTGTCTGATGTTGCCTGTGAAGTGTGGTGGTGTCTGCATGGTAAAAGAAGTAACAAAAGTTGCCTTGAGACTGGAACAACATGTTGTTCTCATCAGACAAAATTTTAAGGCTCCTTGGACATGATATTTATATGTGAGAACAATAGAACTTTTCCCTTTATGTAGCCTTGTTTCAGTGCTAACAATGAAATTCACCATAATGCTGTCTTTGTGTTTTGTCCACATTCACCATTGGGTCTTTTATGGCATCTTTGTTTTAAATGTGGAAAACTAGGTATGGGTGACATACAGTAAAATGACTAACATATGGCATTAATTCCTCATTCTGTTGATATTTCTGATTTGTTAAGTTAAACTTAAAAATTACATCTTGAAATTGCTCTGGCCTATTTATTACTTTTAGTGTAAGACAATGATGGAATAAAAGTAAAACATTTGTTTTTGGATTCATTAACAATGTATACAAAAGCTAAATGAAGTCAGCATCAGAGAATGTTAAAACTTGAGAAGCTACTCTAGAGAGAATCCAACTCAAAGTCCTTATTTTATAACTCAGGAGACTTTCACTGATTTGCCCACTATCACAGGGGCTTAGGAGGTAAGCATGCAGATCTTTTGACCTGTAGTTTAGTGGGCTTTTATTCTATAAAATATACACATTATTCTGGACTAGATTAAGCAAGTTAATGTGAAACCGTCAACTACTTGAGGACATCTGCTTTCAGGATGAAGTCTAAAGACCAAACCCTATTTTTAGAGCAGTAAACTACATTCCAAGATTTAATACCACACACAAAGAATGCTCAGAATATACTTATTCACAACTTATATCTCCTTGAAAGACAGCCCATGAAAGAAGTGGGCAGGAAACTTCTGGGAAAAGGGTGGGAGTGGTGGTGCCTCCTGACTCACTCATTAAGGGGTGAATGCCCATAATAGAAACAAAACGATAAAAGCCAACCGGACATATTTTCCCTGCCCTTCTCTCTGGAATCGGTCATTTAAGGTCTTTCACATTTGTGCCAGTAAAAGAAAGCACAGAGTAACTATTATCACATCAGGTAAGAATTCACTATGTAAGGACATAAGATGTGCTCAGCCAACAGGGCCACCTCACAGTACCAAATTTATATGCCCCAAGTAGCACAGTGATAAATACAGAAGACAAACTTAGCTTGTAGCTAAATGGGTCTTTAGTCTATGAAGTATATACATTATTCCATATTATTTTAAGAAAGTTCATGTGACACTGTTAGTAGATGGAAAAATATGAGCTACTGAGGACTCAACAATTGGAAAAGTAAGGCAGAATTAACAGAGGGAAAATGGTAGGAAAAAGATCTGTCTCTTCAGCTGCTCGTGATAATGTAACATTGAGCAGGAGGCACCAATGTCTCAGTAGGCTAAAGTCCTGCTTTACAGAAGGGAAAATGCTCATGCAAACAAGGTTGTCCTAGTGTTTTCCATACTCCTCCTCATGCTGAATTCATCAAAATTGTATTAATGTGGCCTAACGTAATAGACACATAAGGCACACAGCCCGCACCTGACCACCACTTTTTAGGTAGCTGCTGTCTGTGATGATCTTTCTCTAAAAGAAGGTGATATGTGCACTGACATGCAATTGTTGTGTAAATGAATGAACAGAATCTGTTGGATCATACTATGTCAGTCTTGGGAAATAAGCAGGAGTTTATTTTCAGACTTTTTAAAGGTCCACAGCTTCAATATCATTTTGATTGTTTAATTTATACAAATCTCTTTAAAAGTTGATAACAGACATAAACTATAAAATATAAAATGAAGAAATATAAAATGTCTAATTTGCAGTTTGCTCTTTCAATTCCCAATCCTCATTAAAAAAAAAAAAAAAAAGTCCTGGGGAAACTGGTGGCTCAGTCAGTTGAGCGACCAACTCTTGATTTCAGCTCAGGGCATGATCTCATGGTTTCATGGTTTTTGGGTGGGATCGAGCCCTGTGTCAGGCTCTGCGCTGACAGCACAAAGCCTGCTTGGGATTCGCTCCCTCTCTCTGTCCCTCCCCCACTTGCACATGCGCACAAATAAAGATTTTCTAAAAGTTTAAAAATAAATAAATAAATAAATAAATAGATAAATAAATAAAATAGGTCCTTTATTCATTTGCCAAGTATACTGAACCCCTACCATGTGCCAGACTATCTTTTAGAAACTGAGGAAAAAGCAATGAACAAATAGATAAACTCTCTGCCCTCATGGAATTTGTGTCCCAGTGGGGGAGACAAGCAATGAATAAGATAAAGGAGCAAAATAAATGGCTGGTTAGATAGTAGTAAGGATATATGAAACATTGAGGCAGAGAGGGTGATGGTAGTGAGATTCAGGTGAGTGGCCAGAGTAAAACTTACTGAAAAAGTGGCTTTTGAGTACATATCTGGCAAAGTTGAGCAAGTGAGGCACAGGGACAGGGATGGAAGAGCTTTCTGGGCAATGAGAACACCACCTGTAATGGCCTTCAAGCAGGGCTGTGCTATGTGGTTGAGTAAAAGTAAGAAGGCAAGTGGAGAGAGAGAAAGAACTGAGCAAAGTGGAAAGAGCGGGAGGAGTTCAGCTCAGAGAACTAAGGAAAACCAGAACATATGGGGCATTTTTGGATTTTACTCTGTGTCACTTTAAGATCTGCATCTATTGAAGACTGAATTATGACCCCCCAAATTCATATCTTGAAGCCTTAACCCTGAATGTGACTGTATTTGGAGATACGACCTTTAATGAGGTGATTAAAGTAAATGAACATAAGGGTGGGGCCCTAATTCAGTAGGACTAAAATCCTTATCAGATGAGGAAGAGACACTAGGCTTTCACTAAAAGAGAAGAGACCATCTGTAAGCCAAGGAGAGAGACCTCAGAAAAACTAAATCTACAGATATCTTGATCTGTGAGAAAATACATTGATGTTGTTTAAGCCACCAAGCCTGAGGTATTTTGTTACAGAAGACTTAGCAGACTCATATACTATCTTAACACCCAGTTCGCTTTGATGAAAGAACTTTCAGCTAGTCAAATTGATCTTGAGTCAACTTTATTAACTGACAGCAATATTTATTTTATGTCAGTCCAAAAGGAGCTAATTCATCCTATAGGTACTGTATTTGACTTAAAACATATGAATGTTCAGATTAGCCATCCAGAACAGAACTAGCATGTCAGTCTAGCCAGATACAGTTTCTTTTGCATCGGAGTTTGAAGGTAACTCTTACAGTTCTTTTATTTCTGTTTCTTTTTTATGTAACATAGAAGATTTGGCCTTGGGCTGGTATGAACAAAGAAGTAAAATGCTGTATCTTCTCTTTCCATCCCATTTTTTCCCCTCAAACCATGTTCCCTCTTTAATCTCTTACCATCTTTCTTCTAACAAAAAAAATGATGAGGGGGAAAATGATTGGTTGCTTTTGGAGGCTTATTATTTGAACCCTGAAAAGGCAGTGGCAGAATCAAGTATTTATCCTTTCTTTCTTACATGAACTTTATTTTAAATATTAGAAAGTTGATGAGAGAAAGTTCTTCATAGGCAAATTTCAGCTGTTAATGTAGTGAGAATGACAGAATTAGGAAACCACCCTTTGGGAACTTCCTCATAAAATAAGGGGTCTTAAGCAATGATTATCAGTGGCTGCTAAAACCAGTGGGCAAAAGGTTGATAGGAGAACTTTATATGGAAGGATAGGGCTGCCACCACCTAAACCCAGTGGATTAAACCCACTGAAAGAGCATCACTAGATATTAGGTGCCTTCTGAACACATGCCACAGGAAGAAAACAGCTCCACCTGTGGAAATTCTTGCAAAAATGCACTTAAGAAGGTAGCTGCTACTTCACCCCAGTGAGGGAATGTAAGGGTTGCCAAAATTTTCAAGACAAGCTAGAAACCAAGATGCTTTTATACAATTTCTCCATTTAAAAATATTTTCTAATAGGGCACTTGTCGGGATGGGCACTGGGTATTGTATGTAAGCGATGAATCGTGGGAATCTACTCCCGAAGCCAAGAGCACACTGTATATACTGTATGTGAGCTAACTTGACAATAAATTATATTAAAAAAATATTTTCTATTTTTTGAAAGTTGGAAAAACTGTGTGGCTCAAACCAAATAAACTTATCAACTCTTCCTTACAAAGGTCCAACATGTCATTTTTGTGTCCCCCTGCCCTACTATCTACTTGCCTTCTAGTGCCAAGGCCTCTGGAATGCCTTCCTCAATTCTTTGATCCAAATCCATCTTCTCACTCCTAACTTCCTATGGCATTTGTTGTTGGGTATCTGTGATACTACGATTTATCAGAAGAAATGTATATTTGGTCTTCTTTCATGGTTCCTGACTCACAGCTTTCAAAACGCTTGGAATATCCTAAGCAGAAGAGCAGTGGGATCATATTTTATTATAATATTTGGTCTTTCATCCTCAGTTCCTAAAATCGAGTTACATATACAAGAGTGAAATGGGTGCCTTGTTATTCATAACAAATCTCTTTCACCCACACCTGAGTTTATGTTAATGAGGCAATTTATCGAAAATCCAGATAGGGACTGGTTGCCAGGGAAACTAACCATGTGATTAGAGAGTTGGAATTTCAGTCCCACCCCCTAACTTCCAGGGAGAGGTGAGGGACTAGAGATAGCTCAGTCACCAGTAGCCAATGATTTAATCAGTTGTGCCTATGTAATAAAATCTCCAGAATACCCAATAGGGTCGAGTTGGTGAACATGTGGACGTGCTGGGGCAGTGGCATGTTTGGAGAAGGCATGGGAGCTCTGAACTGCTACCCAGCTACCTTGCCCTCTGCATCTCTTCCATCTGGCTGCTCCTGAAGTATATACTTTTATAGTAAACCAGTAGCTTAGTAGGTAAGCTGTTTTCTTGAGTTCTGTGAGCCACTTCAACAAATTAGCAAACTTGAGGAGAGGTTGTGCTATTTATAGTGGGTAGGCCAGAGGCACAGGTGACAATCTGGACTTGTGATTGGCATCTTGATTGGTAAGGAAGAAAAGTCTTGAGGGACTGACCCCTTAATCTGGGGATCTGACACTATCTCCTGGTAGATAAGTGTCAGAATTGAGTTAAATTGTTGGACAGTTTGCAGAATCGAGTTATTTGCTTGGTGATGTTAGAAGACAGCTTTGGAGTATTCTCCCCTTACAGTGCATGGTCACTATAAGTGCTTTTGTTAATGGTTGTCTTCCCTACAATGCTACATGTTCTTAGAAGGCAATTTGCCAGTATTCTACCATTTTGGTTTCCTCTGTAGTACCCAAGTATGTTCATTGTTTTTGAGACTTAGAAGATTAGTTATACAGCAGGCAGATATATACAAACCCTTAGCAGTCACTAAATATTTAGCAATTGTTGATTATCTTAACTGTAGCAGCAAAATAGCCCCCATCAAAAATACTAACCTAAAATTGTCCATTTTCTTGAACTTTATCTTTTAGCATGTAGCTAACTTTTCTTTAAAATACCTGATTTTATTTTTGCAGGGTGTCAAACTTTTAAAACAGAATTCCTCAATTCCGGGATATCCAACAATCTATAATAGAGACTGTGCTACATAATGTTTTGTTCAATGCCTAGTTGTTCATTTGAATAACAATAACCTAAAATTTATTGATACGTTTTCATTGCATGCAATATCTCATATAGTTCTTATCATATCCATTTTAGAGATGGGGCCTGAGAAGTTAAGTAGCCAGCAGAGGTTATGCGCTAGTAAGTGCAGTGGCCTGTGTTATTGGTTAAGATAGTACTGGCTGCTCTAAGAAGGAAACCCCAAAATGTATAGTTTCTCAAACACAATAAGAAGTATGTTTCTTATTCACATAAAATCCAAACTGGGGATTGTGATTAGCAGAATGCTCTCCTCCCAAATTGTGAACCAGGGTCCTAAGCTCCCTAGCACATGGGGCTCAAGGTCATCAGAAAAAAGAGCATGGAGAATGGTAGGTAAGAATATTTTCTGCCAGGCCTGGTAGTAGCTCATACCACTTTAGTCCACTGGCCTTATTCAGTCACATAGACACACCTAACTGAAGGGAAACAGAAATGTAGTCCCTCCATGTGTCCAGGAAGAAGAGGTAATGACCCAGAACCTGAGATGCTCTGATTTAGTGACATGCACACAGCTATCATGATAAACTGCCTCTGTAGATTAACCTTAGACATGGGCATAATATGTTGTATACTACATGTACTTTTTAAGCTTCCGGTTGATAAAAACACCCCTTTGTGTTTTGAAATACTGTTTCTTAAGTCTGTGCAGAGTGGTTTTTTTTTCAATGTCATTTGTTCTGTTTGTAAATGTATTGCTTTGACTGTACTATCTTGCTGCAACCTCTATTTTTTAAAAGCAGAAAACCAAACCCTCAGAATTATAAAACCAATGAATAAAATATTTCCAAGAGCTTTTTTTGGACTGCATCTGCCCAGATTTTATTTTCTTGACCCCACCAAAGGAGGATAATAACTTGTTTAAGAGACTCTTCCCTTAACTTTTGTGGCAGATCTCAACAATTCTAAGAGTGGAACGATGGATTAAAATATAACCACTAAATAAAGGCTTTGAGACTTTTAAAATTAAATCGTGTGCTTACAGTTTTCCTAGAAACCACAAAAGAGCAGTCACTAAGGTGGTCTTAAGAGATTTAAAGACATGAATATGAATGATAGGAAGTCTCAGCTACTACTTAGATTGTGACTAGGACATCAAGGAATTATTTAATTTCTATAATATTTTTTCTTTAACTTTCTCATTTTGAATTCTTAGGCTAAATGTTTTTCTACAATGTATTTGGTTTCATAACAAGATATAGGCCTAAGAATTTTGGCTTTGAATTAGTTTAATTTTGGAGTGGGTAATTCTTCAAGGAAAGTTAACCTCAAGGATCTCTCTATGTCAGTCAGGGAATTAGCAAGAAAGCAGAGAATTGTAAGTACAAGGCCAGTAGGTTCCACTGGTGTGGAGCTGTTAGCATCTGAGAAATCTAAAGCTCCATCTGTACTCTAAAAACACAATCACTTGGAAAATGGAAAAATTTAGTCTTTACCTAAAAAAAATCTATTTAAAAGAATCTTTACTGTGACAAACTAGTTATATTCACTTTTTAATCGAACTAGTTGGTCACACACATTAAAACACCTGAGATTCTTTTTGTATTCATAAGTATAGCCCTTGAGGGTGTATATTAGTCACTTCGCTCAATGAGGATTTCCAGAGTGTGTGTTCTGGATCAGGCACTTTGACAGGTGCAAGGAATACAAAGGTGTGTGTAAGACAAGCTCCTGTCTCCAGTTGACTTTCAATTACAAAGACTCAAAAATTAAACCAAACCAAAATCAAAACAGTTACATCACAGGACAAGAAATGCTCACTGTATGCATTAGAGCTAGAAGAAGAGCTTCAAGTTTGAGCTGTGAATCCAGTCAAGGGAGTCTTTACATGAGAAAGAACCAGAAAAGGACATGACAGACATGGAATCGTGGTTAAGTGTATGAGTGGGGCATGCAACAAGAAGTGGAGGAAAATAGCCCAAAATGAACCTATCTGCTGCTTTTTCATGTATGATTTTTATGTGCTATTTATCATTAGTTCCAAATTTCAATAAAAATACATTGCTTTTTTAATGGCTTTAAAGATACCTTGTTAAGTTCTTAATGCTTATAGGGTACCCCAGAGTCTATACAGTCCTTAGACAATATAAAATACTTTATTGCACTTTTAAATTGGTGACATATAAGTTCATCGTAGAAAATGGTCTATTTTTAGCTACAAGAGGAATCCAAACCCACCTCTCTAGAAGAGCTTTTCGGAACAAACACTCATATGAAACATTCTCTTAAACAGCTTCCACTGTTTATAATGTGATTTGATGCTCCATTGAAATTTCCACAGAAAGCTTCAAATACTTCCTCGCTCAAACTTTTTCAGACCAAGGGCACTGATTTGCTGATCAATCAGAAGGTCATGTTGATGGATGAAACTGGGGAAGTACTGACATTTGGATGGATGGTTGGCCATTTTATTCCTCTCAACACCAAGATCACACCAATGTGTTTAGCAATCACAAAATGCCTCCTGACTAAATGATGATCTAAGAAGTTAATCTTAGCTAGTTTGTCTAGTTGAGCATTTCTGTTCTATGTAAACAGCAAAATTTATACAGATCTCCATGTATTTTCAAAGTATTTTGCCCATGTACTTTTAACAGATTATCTCAAGACCACTATCATCTTTTTCAATCCTTTTTCTTTTCCTTTCTAACTTTCCTAGAGACTTTGTAGTTTAGTTCAGTTTATTTAGTTGTTCTTCTGTCGTAAACCTGGTGGGGGTGGAAGTGTCAGAGATAAGTTTAAATTGGCCATCTGTGTTTTTGTAAATCTCAAGGGATTGCTATCAAGTCCCCTGGTCCGTGGGGCAAGAATTTCTTCCTTCTAGCTCTGGTCTGTTCCTTGGTCAGCAGGAAATCAGTTGCTTTAAGACCAACATCCCCCTGGTCAAGTTGCAGGCCATCTGCTTGGACATATGTTCACTCTTTGATCTTTAAACAATTAATTTATTCTCTGTGGCCTCTGGTGCCTGGACCACCAGGCCTGCCAGGAGGTCCCACTGGATTCTCCCTGAATCTGTGAGAAACATGAAGACAAGTTTTCCTGTGAGCTTCTCTTTTAGGAACAGATATTTAATGAACCTGAATGGAGAATTCCAGCCTATTTGTGAATAGAACCTGATGGTGTTAATGTTTCTTCTGCAGGGGTCTGCATTATAGATTCATTCCTAGCTAGCCCCTTCTCTTAATACTATCATATGGACTACTATTCTGGTCCAGGTCAGAAATTGTCATTTCTGTTTTATTCTTTTATTATTATTATGGTAAAATTTACTTAGCAAAATTTACCATTTGTACCATTTTTGAGTGCACAGTTCAGCGGCATTTACTATATCCATGCTGTTGTGTAAACCATCACCACTATCCATCTCCAGAACTCATCTTCTCAAACTGAAACTTTGTACCCATTAAACAATGACTCCCCATTAACCCTCCCCCAACCCCCTATTTTCTGTCTCTATGAATTTGGCTAATAGATACTGCATATAAGTGGAACCCTACAATATTTGTCCTTTTGTATATGGCCTATTTCATTTAGTATACCATCTTCAAAGTTCATCCATGTTGTAGCATGTGTCAGTTTCTTTCCTTTATAGGGTTGAATAATATTCCATTTCATGTATATACGATATATCACATTTTGTTTATGAACTGGTTGTTTCTACCTTTTGGCTATTGTGAATAAGGATACTATGAACATGGGTTCTACAAATATCTTTTTAAGTCCCTGCTTTCAATTGTTTGGAATATATAACCATAAGTGGAATTGTTGGACCATATGGTAATTTTATATTTAATTTTTTGTAGAACCCCCATACTATTTTCCACATTCTCGATCCCTGTCATAGCTGCATGACGGTGTTTATGACTGTAGGGGGTGAGATTTGGGGTGAAATTGACTGAGGGACCTCTATATACTCTTTCAGGGATCTTTTTTGTTTAGAAGAACCTTTTTTTAAAAAAATGATGAACGATACCTGGAGAGAAAATTCTCTTTTACCTCATGTTAAAGAATTTCTGGAAGAATAAAAGTGGCTCTATCAACACTGAGAATTGTGAGGA
This sequence comes from Paguma larvata, assembly GCA_030068075.1. Lineage (NCBI taxonomy): Eukaryota > Metazoa > Chordata > Mammalia > Carnivora > Viverridae > Paguma > Paguma larvata. The sequence continues at coordinate 11,490,177 of CM057844.1, forward strand.
TTGAGATTTTTGTACCTGATACGACAAGGGCTTCTGGATAGCAGAATTAAACAACACACCCTGTTCTAACTCCTGCTAGGTTAATGAGGCACCACAAGAAACAAAAGAGCCACACGCTTTCCTACTGTGGACTTCTCAGGTACAATATGTACATATTCTGAGACCCAAGTTTGGCCCTCAAATGTGGCAGTGAGGCCAGATTTTGGGACAGGGTTCCCAGAAGCATGAGCCTGGTGAATGAACTCACTGATCCTCATATCCCAGGAGACACCACAGAGACTACCTCACCCAGCTCTCCACCTGAGGCAACAAACCTCACCTCCCTGTAGGTTACAGGTTGCTTCCTGCCTTGCACACAGAAAAACTAAGTGCCCAAAGAACACTTTCCATTCTCTAGAACTTTCCAAGTTGTTGATTTATGTCAGCTACTCTAATAGGACTTGTGTGGTGAGATTCAAGAATAGTGTCCACACTCAAACTACAACCCAGTTAGCTTAGCTGTTATTCCATCTAACACAGGCCTGTTTCACATTTGGTTGCACAAGAGGATGTCATTCCCACTCTGTACGTGGCCACTTCACTAGCGTCTAATAGCCTCACCTGGGCTTGAACTCACTTCAGTTCAGTCCTTAGGAAAAGCTTGTTTAGAGTAGCAGAATTAGAGAGGATTATGTAAAGGGAGATGTAGTCCTTCTGTTCTTAGAAACTTCCGACATTTATCTATCCTCAAAGGGATTCCTGGCTGACATCATCCTGACCCCTTATGGAACAGCTTTTACTATCTTCTGCTCAGGGCCAGGCTCCTTTGAGTAATGTTAACACCCAGCCCTACAAAACTCCTTGTTGTACAACTGATGTCTTCATTCATCCACAAAACATGGTACGTAGTGTGTATGAAGCCCTGTAAGAAAAACAGTTCCCAGACCTTGTACCACGCACAGGTGTTCTCCTCCTAGCAGTTGGTTTGTTGTGAGGCTGTGCACGCATACATGAGCCACCTCTCTGGTTGTGGAATGAGGAAGCTGAGAGACAGGGCAGCAGTCTGCCTCTAGCACATGTATAGAACTCAGGCTAGACTTTGCGTGGTAATCTCATACCTGTCTTTACCTTATTTTGTGTGCTCTTTTTTTTTTTTTTTCTCATCACCTCACTTACTTTTTAGGTTATTGAATTATCTGAATTTTTGCAAGCTCTTCAAATCCTTTAGGGAATAAAATATAAACATGAATCAGGTATTCTTAGTTGCTTTGAATGTTTAGAAGACAAAATGTATGTAAATTATTAGTTTTCAGAGGAACTAGAATATACTTTATATAGTTGACATTAAAGCCATGACTATTCTGAATATGACAAAATTCTAAGTTCTGTGCCCTTGGGGGCCTTAGCTATCCTGTTCAGTCTGTATCTCCACTTGCTAGTGCTGTGCTTAGCATGTAGTAGTTGCTCAGTAAACATTCCCTGCAGGATTTGAACAAACAGGATCTCTCTGCTCTTAAAGGTTACCACCGTCATGGGCTGTAGATACTGAGAAGCAAAGAGAGGCCGTGTCATTCCGGTATTTCCTCCACCCTTGTCACATATGGGAAGACACAGATGACACTTCTAACGCTCTCCTGTCTCCCTCTCTACAGACTCACATTTCAAGACTCCCTCCCGGTGCAGTGGCAGGACAGTCCGTGGCAATTGAAGGTGGGGTTTGCCGCCTGGAGAGCCCAGTGAACTAACCCTTCAGGCTGAGCATGAAGCGTCTGAGAGGCATCTTAGAACCTGAACTTTTGGGGTTTTTAACTGAACTTGGATGTTTTATCTTCGCCATTTTATAATTCTTGTTGCAGCCTCGTGTACCGCTCGCGACACTAGTGCTGCTGTGGTTAGCGCTTAGTGACATATGCGGGTCTTCGGCGGGTGACAGGACTGAGTGTGCGCGTGTATGTGCGTGTGTGTGTGTGTATGTGTGCAGTGTGTGTGCTTGCTTCTCCCTTGATGAAATAGAAACTCCTTACTGTGTAACCTAAGACCGGGAATGACTAAATCATCTTCACAAAATGTGTGCTTTACTGTTTACAAGTAAAACCTAGAGTTGCAGGAAACATTTTTTATTTCATAAAGAGGTACCAGCTATTGTTGATGTACTGTGTCTGAACTGAAGAGTAAATCTACTTGTTTAAATGATTTGACAGTGGTAGTGCTCCATTTAATAACAGTAATAAGTGATACGGTGTTTTATTTGTTAACCAGTTTAAGTGGATCCTGTGGTAACTTAAACTGTTATTCTCATCCCTCATATGGGGCATTTTTCTTTAACAAAGAATGGTTTCAGTGAAACAATCTAGCAGAGAATTAAGGTCAGAACCTTTTTAAATAATAGTCTTATTGATAAAGTTTGTACTTCTTTCCTCAAGCTTTTCTAAGCTTAAATACTGCATATCTTGGAGCTATATGTACTATATTATGAAAGAATATGTAAAGAGAACATACAGTAATGCACAGTCCTTAATTTGTGTATAATGGAATGTTATTTACAATGTAACACTGTAAATAAGAAAGCAAAATTTATGGGAAAATTCAATATTATCTTTGTTTCTTGTTTAAATATATTTTTAAGATAAAGGCAGAAAAATAAAAGAAGCATATTACTGGGTACAGTGTGTGACTCCTCTCGTCAGACTAATAAATTATCTTTTGAATCCTGGATTGGAGAGCCATTTTTTATTTTGTTTGTAAAAAGTCACTTCTTCCAGAAATCATCCCTTTGTCTTTTTTGCTATGATTCTGATAGTTCAAAACCCATCTTTGTACAGTTAGGCCTCGACACTATCAAGATGAAAGTGGAACTTAGTTCATTAACGAATGGCCAGTGTCAAAATCCCTACAACTTTTATTGCAAGTTGACAAAAACTAACAAAGGGAAAGAATAAAACCACTTCGATTTGAAAAATTGTAGTGGCAGCTGAAAACTCAATGGTTTCAGCTGATAAATTGTTTCTAAATGTTATATTTAGTGATTCTGGAGCCACATAAGAAAACCAAGACTTTTCTTTTGATTTTATGTGTAAGAAGTGGCTATCAAGAAGATACTAAAGATAGACTCACTCAGGGAGAGGAAGTTCCCTGCACCATATAATCATGGCTCTGGGCGGTAACTGATAAAGCCCCAGATGAAATTATATACTTGACATCGATGTATGGCCAAATTATAAAGGAAAGACAACCAAAATGGAGTGGGTGTAAATATGAACGATTTGGGAGTTGCTGATTTATATTCCTTGTACAGGCAATTACATTTGTCTCGCTGTGTTCTCGTAGACAGGTTGGTGCCATGATATCTGTTTCTCATTCTTAATGAGGCTGAGAACTTAGTAAGTGATGGGCTGGCTGGTGGGGAGCCCTTGGCTTCAAAAGCTTTCAAAGACCTGTTACCTGTTGGCAGGGTTTTTTGAGGAACTGGACTGGATCATGTAAAACTATCAGGACACTTTGGAGTCTGAAAATCATCTGACCTATTTCACCAGGAATGCCATTTCTTTTCATCTTCTTTTGACTTTATTCTACTCATATTTAAAAGTTTGGGCTTGTTAAAGACCCTTTTATGAAGAGTTTAAAAACTGGTCAGTATAAAAGAGCACAGCCCCTCCGAGAACAGTTTGTTAAAGCTTCATTCTCCAATTTCTTTCTGTTCTTTTTTTTTTCTTTTATTTAAGGAATATTGACAAACCAGTAGGGAGAAAAAAGTGATATTCAGAATCATGGAGGCACAAACATAATGGGCAGTATAAGTTCCTTAGTGATAAGATCAGATATTAAAGAGCAGATACCGGAACCAAAGGATATTGACAGATATAAAATCAACCTCATTTCACACAAAAGTAGAAAGAGTCGAAAGAAACAGATAAGAAAATAACTTCATTCCCTAGTCTGGTTTAGGATCACCAAGATTCTGAAGCAGTATTTTAACACAGATGAACTTTACTGTCTGTCTATCTTCCATTTCTTTTTAAGACATGATCATTAGATGATTGGTTCCCTTGAGTTCAAATAAGCCTGGTCTGGATTCCTCAAGGCCATCACTGTGATCCTGCTCTGGGTTTGGAAATGGGAGTCTTCTGGAAGTGGCAAGGAGATGGAGGGCATGTGCTCTACTTTAAGGAGACTGGAGTGTCCACGCTGTCTGATGAGGCATGAAGGCCTTGTCCAGGACTGTCCCCCTCGCTGGTCGGCTCTGCCTCTTCTCCCTGCCTCCTGTGCATCTGCTTAGGGCAGGCCCTTTCTCAGCTTTTCACTGCTGCTTCTAAAAAGGAAGCTGAAGTCCAATATCGATGTCTGTTAGAATTATGTACAAAGTATGTATAAATACATCCAAAATGCTAGTCTGTGGTGCTTATCTGTGAGCAAAATGGATGAGTTGTAGTTATAGCTATAGGGACGTCTCTTTTGGCTGCTCAAAAGTCTTTTTTGCCCAATTCCTCACTTTCTCCCATGTTGGAGAGGTGGTGATGGTACATTATAGTTACCAGCAAATATGCAAGGTTAGGCTGTTTTGAAGCACTGGTCAGAGGAGAAAGAAGGAAAGGAAGTTGTAAAGAAGGGAAGATTTAGAAAAGTGCTAAAATTATTCTTGAATCTTGAGATTCTACTAAATTATTAAGGATTTTTTAAAATATTTATTTTTGAGAGAGAGATGAGTGCACAGGGGATGGAAGGGCAGAGAGAGAGAAAGGAAGAGAATCCCAAGCAGACTCCTTACTGCCAGGGTGGAGTGCAACATGGGGCTCAGACTCACAACTGTAAGATCATGACCTGAGCCAAAATCAGGAGTCCAATGCTTTACCAACTGTGCCACCCAGGCACCCCTGACAATTTTGTCATTGTTATAAAAGTAATTCATGCTCACTACAAAAATCAGAAAATAGATAGGAAAGCAAAAAGAAAACACAAACAATTAACTCATAACTCCACTTCCCTCGAGACAACAGTTAACACTTTATCTTGTACCCTTATAGACTTTTTATGCATACATTTTCTGTGTTTTTAACACCAAAATGGGTTTATATAACCTGCCATTTTCACTTAATACTATCATAGTTAGATGTCCAGACTTATAAGAATTACCTCATTTATTATTGGTCCAGCTAATGTTGTTTGGTACATATGTTTTATCATAAGACTTCTGTAGAAATCCATCGTGGTACTAACAGACTAACAGTACAGTCAGCATCTGTTTTCTCAGGGCACAGGTCCCCACAGTAAGCACTGTGGTAAGGTCTTATTCACCAATGAAAGCCAGCTGATCAAGTGTCCTAGAGCAGACCATGTCATTGCCTACTGATCCTCCATTGCAGAGTGCCCCCAGGCAACATGTAAAGGCTAGTATCTGCATCTACCTCTATGCCTCAGGACCTGTTCTGGAACCACAGAAAACTGCACCATCCCTGCACACAGCAGGTCAGAAATGTCAAGGAATCAGCATGCCCCAGAGGCAGTTTTCAACGAGTGATGAACAGAAGTTGTATAAATATACTAGTTCCTTTGCTTCTTGAGTGGTATAAGTCTGGGGTGTAGTGTTTCACACTGTGTTTCAGAGATTTTCCATAGAAATTAAGCTTCAGTTGCCCCCTGTGGCAGTCGACTTATTAATACACCTTGTGTTGGCTGTTTCCCCTTTCCTATGCCTTTCTTAGCGCCCCTATTTTATGTTTCATGGGGTCATCTCCCAGATGAACTGTTTGTACTTGCTACCCTGTCTCAGGGTTGTTTCGTGGGGACTTGAAACTAAGAAACATTGCATTTTACATACTTTTGACCAGAAGGCTTTGATGAGCTTTTATACCCTCTTCTGCTGATAGGATGAACTCACCAGTCTACTTGTGCCCTGCAATGGAGTCTTTTCCTGCCTTGTGCTCCTGACGAACAATTTTCAACCATAATATCTGATTGAGCATTCTCCAAGTGATAAGGCTGAATGTGCCACAAAAGTGGAAGGAGGGGAGCCTGGGAGGCTCAGTTGGTTAAGTGCTGACTTTGGCTCAGGTCATTATCTCATGGTTCATGAATTTGAGCCCTGTGTTGAGGTCTGTGCTGGCAGTTCAGAGCCCAGAACCTGCTTGGGATTCTGTATCTCCCTCTCTCTCTGCCCCTCCCATACTCCTACTCTGTCTTTCTCTCTCTCAAAAATAAATAAAATATTAATTTTTTTTTAAAAGTGAAAGGAAGTTCACAGCTAAGTCAGTGATGACAGGCACCAGACAACTGGAGACAAGTGCATACTTTTAAGGAGATGGGGGAATAAACAAGCTAACTAGCGGCAATCCATCAAGGATTGAGGGACTCCTTAAGAGGAGGAAACTGGAATTGTGTTAACGGGACTGGGAAGAGACCATAGCCAAACGTGTGTTATGAAGTTAAGAGATTTGGAGAGACCAAAACAATGGTAGCTAGTGTCCCCATGTCATGAATGTATCTCCACCATGACCATGCATAATAACTTCATATGATACCCACTTTCAGAGTGCCACCTCTCAAGCCTAGATATCCCCAACATAATTTTGTAGTTGAATTTTTAAAAAATGCCTCCCCACATTTTTCTTAAAGTGTTTATTAACTTTTAGTGTTTAACTAAAATTCTTATTAAAATCAACTTTTTTTTCTGACATAAACTCTACAATTGCTCAACATCATGAATCCCTTTGTGCCATGAAGTCCAGTCTCCTATCCAACTTAAGGTTGCAGTGGTTAGTCATGGGGTGAAGGACCAAAAGCGGACCAAAAGGGAACTATGGGCCTCTCTCCCAAGAACACTAGCCTAAGAAAAGATTGAGCCTAGAAAAAATGAGCCCCTGTGAATATGACTAATTTGTTTTACTTTAGCTATATTCTGAACCTCCCCCAAATGCCGATTAAGCAGGGAAAGGAGATATGGGTGTGTAAACGTGGTGGGCTATTACAGGTGGGAGTGAGTGAGTAGGAAGTTGATAGCATAAGAGTAATCCTTTTACTCTGGAACATTACGACTTCTTAATGAATACACTGCTTTTCCCCAACACTTAATTTGGGTTTAGGTTCATAAGGTATTAGCCCAGATGCCTATCATCAGAGACCTACAGGCTGACTAGATTAACCAGGCAGTTTTTCTTTGCCCACATACTGCCGTCTCAGGAAGGATTAAATCTAAAACTGGCAAGGGCCTCCCTCCAAAACTGTGCTCTCAGCTTCCAGAAGCCCATCAGCCAAGCCTGAGGTGGTTCACTGTGACCACTTGTGGAAGGCAGGAGGGGAAGCAAGCACAGTGGTTTCTCCTTTACATGGTAGAGCCACCAAAGCCCTGAAACCACAGTGGCAAAGCTGGGAAAACTGGGTTAGGGTTTCTCTGCCTTGATGGGGATTTCACTGATTGTCAACGGAGTTTTCAAAGCTGGAAAGAAAAACTGCTAAACAGTTCCCTTAATCACTAATGTCACTCTCCAAAAGGCTGCTCCTAAATGATTTTTCCTGGCTTTGGAAAATCCAGCAATGTTTAAAATACAGAAGATTTTGTTCCCCTAATATATTAAGAAAAATATGTTATTTTTCACTTATAAGTAGTAAGATTATCATCTCTCCACCCACGTTTTTTCCCAAACCTGTTAACTAGCAGTCTTTTCCAACTAGTTAATGGTAATGCCATCCTTCTCGGTGCTCGGGCCAGAAATCTTGGGGTCTTTTTTATGTCTCTATGGTTGCATAACAAATCTCCCTAAATCTTACAACAACTATTTTGTTTTTTCACAATTCTGGTTTCCCTAGGTGGTTTCTTTCTTTTTTTTTTTAATTTTTTTTTGTTAATGTTTATTTATTTTTGAGACAGAGAGAGACAGAGCATGAGCGGGGGAGGGGCAGAGAGGGAGGGAGACACAGAATTCGAAGCAGGCTCCAGGCTCTGAGCTGTCAGCACAGAGCCGGACTCGGGGCTCGAACTCACGGACCGCGAGATCATGACCTGAGCTGAAGACGGACGCTCAACTGACTGAGCCACCCAGGCGCCCCCGTAGGTGGTTTCTCTGTGCTCTTGCTGGTAGTCACAGGTCTGCTGCATTCAGCTGCAGTGCGAACTGGGGGTTGGGCTAGATGATCATCCTTTTTTTTTTTCCCCATGCAGGCTCAGGGCCTTTTCCTCTGCTCGTGGCCACTCTACATGGCCTTTCCATTATGCTTCTTCCATAAGACATGGCAGTTCAAGGTTCCCAGGAGCATAAAATCAAAGCTACCAGGTCTTTTTAAGATTAGGTCAGAACTGGCCCAGTCTTACTTTTGCCACATTTATTGCTTAAATCAAGTCATCGGACCCACCCCAGTTTCAAGAGGGGGCTGCATAAGGGTATAAATACAAAGCCAAGGGTCTTTGAGGGCCACGAACCTTAAATCCTTGAATCTACTTCCTCTCCTATTTTACAACTACAAGAAACTGTGCAGCAGAAGAAAAACAAAAGCTTGATGGAGGAAGTTGGGTGGGAGATGGGCTAGATGGGTGATGAGTATTAAGGAGGGCACTTCTGCTGAGCACTGAGTGTTGTATGTAAGTGACAAACCATTGAATTCTATTCCTGAAACTAATATTGCACTGTGTTGACTAAAATTTAAATTAAAAAAAAACCATAAACAATCCATTAATAAATGCTAATTGACTCTCCTTTAAAATGTGTCCTAAATCCAACCACTTCTCCCCCTCTCCACTGCTACCATCCAGATCATCTCTTACCTGAGAAATTACAACAAGGTCCTCACTGTCCCCACCCCCCCGCATCCAAAGTCACTAGTCCACTTGGCAGCCAGAGGAGTCTCATCATGGTGCTCCTCTGCCCAAAACCTTACAGTACACCTTGCCGCAGAGTCTTTACAAGACCTTGGGATCTGCTCCCTGACATCCTCTAACCCACTTCCTGTTAGAACCCTTGCTCACTCTGCTCCAGCCATTCTGGCCTCCTTGCTGTTTAAGCAACCCAGATCTCCTTCCATCTCAGAGCCATTGTGTGTGCCTCTACCTCTCTGTGGAAAGCACTTTCCAGATGGATCCATATAGCATACTCCTCCCTCATCTCCTTCAACTCTTTGCTTAAATGTTACCTTCTCAACGAACACCCTCCTTACCACTCTCCCGCCAGCACTCTGCATCCCCTTTCTGCTTTATTGTTTTCCTCTGGAACTCAACCTTTTCTAATCTACCATATAACTGACACATTTGTTTAGTATATGTGTCTCCCTCCATTTAAAGGTAAACTCCCTGAAAACAGGGATATTCGTCATTCATACTATACCTCCAGTACCTAGGACAGTGCCTGGTACACAGTAGGTCCTCAGTAAATACTTGCTGAGTGAATAAATGAAGATTTCTCATTGTGACATGGATGAGACAGTATGGAACAGTGTAAATTTAGCAGGTTAAAACAACAGATATGTATTATCTTACAATTCTGTAAGTCAGAATTCCTTGTCTGGTTTCTCTGCTCCAACACCTACAAGGCTCAACTCAAGGGGTTGGCAGTGCTGCATTCCTTTTGGGAAGCACTAGGGGAGAATTTGTTTCCAGCTCATTCCAGTTGTTGGCAGAATTTAGTTCCATGAAGTTGTAAGAATGAGATCCCCATTTCCTTGCTGGCTGTTGGCTGAGGAATTTAAATATAACTTATGAATATGTAACTTGTTCTCCTTTCTTATCTCAGCTTCTTTACCAGACATAAAATTATATTAATAATTATAATGATGTATTGTTGCATTTGTAATATCCATAGATGTGCGGCAATAATAGCACAAAAAGAGAATAGTGAGTAAGGCTATATAGGAGTAACATTTCTTTTTCTTGCAGGAATCTGTTAATATATATCTAAAGTTGATTCTGATAAATTGGTATATATGGGAAGCCCTAGAGCAACCACTAGGAAAATAACTAAATTGTGGAAAAATTATTAAAGGAATTAAATCACACTAGAGATATTCACTTAAAGCAGTAAAGGAATAGGAACATAATAGAAACGGAACAAAATATGAAACATGTAGAAAAAAACTTAAATAGCATATATAAATCTATATTCATAATAACATTAGATATTATATTAGTCAGGGTTCTCCAGAGAAATAGAACCAACAGGATGTATGTAGATATATGTATACATACATAAGGAATTGTATTGCACAGTTATGGAGCCTGGAAAATCCAAATCTGCAGTGGAGGCCAGCAGGCTTGAGACCCAAGAGCCCCAGTGATGCAATGCCAATCTGAGGCCAGAAGTTTGGAGACCTTGGAGAGTCAATAGTGCATATGAAGTCTGAAGGAAGTCTGTTGGGGAGTTCCCTCTTGCTCAGAGAGTTTAGTCCTTGTTTCATTTAGGATTTCAACTGATTGGATGAGGTCCACCCACATATGGCAGGCAATCTACTTTACTCAATTCACTAATTTATGTTAATCTCATCCCCAAACACCCACTAAATTGACACATAAAGTCAACCATTATAGATGTGAATGGATTAAACAATCCAATCAGAAGGCTGAGATTGCCAGACTGGATTAAAAAATAAATTTCAATTATATGGTGTCTACAGGAGACACACTTTTTTTTTAAATGTTTATTTATTTTGAGAGAAAGAGAGAGGGTGCCCACAAGCGAGAGAGGGGCAGAGAGAATCCCAAGCAGGCTCCTCACCATCAGTGCAGAACTAGACTCAGGGCTGGATCTCACATCCCTCAGATCATTACTTGAGCCAAAATCAAGAGTCAGACGCTTACTCAACTGAGCCACCCATGTGCCCCTACAGAAGATACACTTTAGATTCAACTATACAAATCAGTTGAAAGTAAAAGAATGGAAAAATATATCAGGCACATAGCAACCATAAGAAATCTGGAGTGGCTATACTAATATCAGAAAAAATAGTTGTAAACATCTCTATTGTTAGAGATAAGAGGGACATTTTATAATGATAAAAGGCTCAATCCATGAAGAATTAATAGCAATTATAAACATATATGCATATAACAGCACAGACCCAAAATACATGAAGCAAAGGCTGATGCAATTGAGGGGATGAATAGATAAGTCAGCAATAATGGAGACTTCAATACCTCACTCTGTCTTGGATAGAACAACTAGGCAAGTGATCAATAAGAAAGTAAAAGACTTGAACAACACTATACACAAGACACACCTAACAGACACCTATACAACACCCTACCCAACAATAGGAGAGTACACTTTCTTTTTCTTCTTGGGTGCACATGAAGCATTCTCCAGGGTGGACTTTAGACTAGGCATAATACAAACATCAATAAATTTAAAAGGATTGAAATCATACAAAGTATGTTCTCTGATGACAATAGAATAAAATTACAAGTTACCAACTGAAAGGAATTGAGCAAATTCAGCAATATGTGCGAATTAGACAAGGCAATACTAGATAACCAATGAGCCAAAGATAAAGCACAGGGAAAGTAGGGGCACCTGGCTGGCTCAGTTGGAACCAGAACTGGTTGCAACTCTTGATCTAAGGGTTGTGAATTCAAGCCCCATGTTAGGTGTAGAGACTACCGAAAAATAAAATCTTAAAAAAACACAAAACACAGAGAAAGTAGAAAATACTTTGACATATAAAAACTTATGGGATTCAGTACAAACAGTGCTGAGAGGGAGATTTATAGCTATAAATGCTACATTAAAAAAGAAGAAAGATCTCAAATCGACAACCAACATTCCACTCTAAGATGCTAGAAAAAGAAGAACAAACTCAACTTAAAGCAAGTAGAAGACGGAAATAATGAAGATTAATTAAATAGAGAATAGAAAGACAAGAGAGAAAAACCAATAAACCCAAAGTTGGTTCTTCGAAAAGATCAACAAAATTGAAAAATCATAAGCTACACAGACCAAGAAAAAAGAGAGAAGACACAGATTAATAAAATAATAAGTAAAAGAGGGGACAGTGTTATGTAACTTAAAAAAATAGGAAGAATATAAAGAAAATGTCACGAACAGCTAAAGGTCAACAAGACAGGTAATGCTGATAAAATTGGCAAATTCTTAGAAAGATACAGACCACCACAACTGATGCAAAAAGAACTAGAAAATCCAAATAGATTTATAACAAGTAAAGAGATTAAATTGGTAATCAAAAATCTTCCCAGGAAGAAAGTCCAGGACTAGATGACTTTACTGGTTAATTCTACCAAACATTTAAAGAATTATTACCAGTTCTACACAAGTTTTTCCAAAATACGTAAGAGGAGGAGACACTTCTCAACTTATTCTATGAGGTGCAGCCACTTTGGGACAGTCTGGAAGCTCTTCTAAAATAGTTAAACATTGAGTTTATCTCCTCTTACATACATACCCAGGAGAAATGAAAACATGTCACACAAAAACTTGTACGTGAATGCTCATAGCAGCGTAATAGCCACAAAGTGGAAACAACCCTAATGTTCCTCAACTGATAAATTAACAGATTGTAGTATATAATACTACATTTTAGCAATATGATTTAATATATAACACATGACAGTAATATATTGGAATATTACTTGGCAATAAAAAAACAATAAAATTCTAATAAATATTACGACATGACGACATGAATGAACTTTGAAAACATTATGCTATACAAAAGAAGCCAGTCACAAAGGCCCACATATTGTATGATCCCATTTATTTGAAATGCCCAGTGTAGATAAATCTATAGAAACAGAACATATAGGTTAGTAGTTTCTTAGGGATGGGAGGGATGAAGGACAGGGAAAGTTAAGTGGTGACAAATAAAGAGGGTAGGGTTTCTTTTAGGATTAATTAATCATGTGCTTAAATTAATTATGGTGCTGAATGCATCACTCTGTGAATATAGTAAAAGCCATTGAACTGTATACTTTAAATGGGCGAATTGTATGATAATATAAGTTATATCTCAATAAGTTGTTAAAAACTAGAAAACAATTTAGGATATGATTTAAGAATAAATATTGGAAAAGAATACCATACCCTATCAAATTCTTCACTTTCCAGGTTGATCATTTATATTAAAAATATAACCACAATAACTTAGTCATATTATTGCATCTAAAACATTTTACAAAAATCCTTTCATATCATTAAAAGTCTATTAAATGATCACACTTCCAATTGTATTATGTGTTAGTTTGTGCTTGGGCTGCCATAACAGTGTACCACAGCCTGGGTGGCTGTGAAGTTTATTTTCCTCATAGTTCTAGAGGCAAGAAGTCTGAGATCCAGGTGTTCGTGGGGTTGATTTCTTCTGAGGCCTCTCTCTCTGGCTATACATGGCCATCCCTATCTGTTTCATTTGGACATTGTCTTTCTTCTTTGCATGTCTGTGTCCTAAGCTCCTCTTCTCATAAGGACACCAGTCATATTGGATTAAAGCCCATGCATACGACCTCATTTTACCTTAATTACCCCTTTAAAGGCCCTGTCTCAAAAAAGTCATTTTCTGAGGTATTGAATGTTAGAACTTAAAGATATATGGAGCGACTGGGTGGCTCTTAAGAGTCTGACTCTTGATTTTGGCTCAGGCTGACTGAAATGGTTGTGGGAGAGAGCCCTGCATCAGGCTCTGTGCTGTCAGTTTGGGATTCTCTCTCTCCTTCTCTCTGTCCCTCCCCCCCTCCAACTAAATAAACTTTTAAAAAGCAAACAAACATATGAATTTTGGTAGGTGAGGCACAATTCGAACCATAATATATTATAAATTTATAATTATAAATTATATATTATAAACATTTAAAAAATGTTTTCTTGTTTGAAGGAAATGTTTCCTTTTTAAAGGAAAACAAAACAAAACAAAATAATTTCCTAGTATTAATATTACTTCAGACTATAGCTACTTAAAAATGTACAAACATAAAACTAAGTATAAACTTCTTGTGTGTATAGCTCTTTTACAATTATAAATGCGGGTAGATATCCAAGTGGATACAACAAAATCCAAAATCACTCAAAGTTTATGTTAACAATGATACGATGGTTATATTACATTGTTTTTGGTATTATTTTACCTTAAGTCATTATTGATTTTATTTGGGTTATTGGATTTTTCCATCCTAAAAGTTCCATGTGATTTTTCTTTGTATCTTAAATTTCTTTGCTGAGACTTCCTATTTTTTTCATTTATGTCAAGCATGTTCATAATTGCTTGTCTAAGCATTTTTTTTTATAATGGTTGCTTTAAATTCTTTATCAGATAATTCCAATATCTTGGTCTTGGCATCTGTTGATTGTCTTTTGTCATTCAAGTTGATATCTTCCTGGTTCTTGGTATGAGTGGCATTTCACTGAAACCTGGATATTTTGGTTATTATTTTATGAGTCTCTGGATCTCACTTAAATCTTTAAATTTTTACCAGGTCTTCTCTGATGCCACTTTGGTGGGAGAAGGGGATGCTCCCTTGTTACTTGCCAGATGGAAGTAGAGAAGTCTGGATTCTCCACTTAGTTGCTTAGATACCAATAGGGGAGTGGCTCCTCATTACTGCCTGGTGGAGGTGGGAATTCAGGCTCCAACGAGGCCTGTTGCCGACATCCTCCCCACTGGGAGAGGAAGAGGCTCTTTACTCCCAGAGGAGATGAAAGTCTCTATTCCCCTTCTCTCCGTCTTTTCTGACACCACTTGGAAAAGTTGGGGTTGGGCTGCTTGTAACAGCTTAATGAGGATGGAAGTCTAGGCTCTCCCCATGGCTTTCACTAGGGGCAGTGAGGTTGGGGTTGTAGTCTTTTTGTTTACTATGGTATTTGGCTGAAAGTAGAGCCATTATTGCCTAAAAGCTTTCTGTTTCTGCCCCTTTCCTGGTCTGTTGGCCCTAGAAAGCAGACTTTTCCTGGGTTTTTTTGTCTGTGTCCATTGGTATTTCTGGGTTGCTGGCTCCTCCAATACCCAGTCTGAGATAGATAAGGCAAAAACGAACACTCAGAGAACTCATGACCATATTCCTTAGGACTCATGGTCCCAAACTGGCCTACCTTCTTTTCTCCACCTTTCGAATTTTTCTCATGTTTGCTTTATACATAATGCCCAGTGTTTTTAGCGTACTTAGTAGTAGGAAGGAATAAGGGAAAGTGCCTCTACTCCATCTTTCAAGAAGCAGAAGTCCTGATTTTTATTATAAGAGCCTTATTTGGAGACTAAGTATTTCACTAGTTGACTTGATTCTTTGATTTTGAACTTGACAACCATCATTTGAGTTGCTAACATGATTGGCATTATACTTCTTTTTGATAAAAAACCTGTTTTTTAACTACATATCCATTGTTTTTCTAGCCGATCCACTTAATAGATACCCTGGGAAATTGTGATATAGCTATTCAATGAAAAATTCCTAATTGAGGGCTTAATACTACATTTACTGCTGACAAAGTTTGGTGCATAGAGACTGATCCGTGCACCATCGCTGCTCAACCCTGAACATACAGATAATACCACAGAGGCCCCTTTGCTTTCAGCATGCCTTATTACTGATTGTGACATGGTTCTCTCAATTATTTTTTTCCAGTCACCTATAATCTTCATTTGGCATCAACATTGCTCCAACCCAAAATACAAATGCAGATGAAATTGCCTGGCATGAATAAGTTGCAAGGTGATCCTGAATATGTTTTGTATTAATTCATTTTAGTTTATCATCAAATGAAAATTTCTTAAATGGTAAATTCATTGAATTCTTGGGTTCTGTGGGAGGCTACATCCATATGGTCTCACAAACTCCAATTTGACAAACTTAAGTCTATATTATTTCCACGTCTAGCTGGTTAATAAGAAGAGTTACTACTGTACTACAAGCTAGCCTGAAGGTAGTTATTAAATATTGCGGCCATGGTTGGGGACAGCCAGGCACCATCTCACCAGTAGAGCAGTGATGGCAATAGGTTCATTCTTTACTCATCTATATCATTCACTGACGGTCCTCCTCCATATTCCTATACACTACCATTTCCATTGTGATCCAGATGATTTCCAGTTGCTATACTCTGCAATTACCACATTCTGTATCTCTGTGCCTGGGAGTTCTCTCCCAAATCACAGAAGACTGATCTGCCTGTGGCATGCCAGTAGTACCAGGGCATTATCATCTCCTGGAGCAGCCCTCACTCATGATTCTCAGGAGTTGGTATACGAATACCCCAACTCCTTCACCTCTGGAGTAGGATATCACTGGGGCGAGTGTTTGCACCATTTCCCAGAATTTCCCTTTGGCGTTTCCAGTTTCCCACAGTGGTGACTGCCTTGTTAATGCATCTTTTATTGACTGCTTTCCCCTTCCTCATCTCCTATCCCCACTACCAGTGTTTCCTGTACCTCCCGAATAAAGCCCTTGTACTCATATTCTTATCTCAGGATTTGCTTCTAGGAGAAATGTACATTATAAAATGCTTTTGCTTTTGATAACTTATTTGACCCACAAAACAATTCTGGGAGAGAGAAAGCTATATTGGTCAAGCCTAGTAATGGAGTCTGAGCCCCACGTTCTGTTACACTCTCTTGTGTATCCCAAGAACAGCACCTGGCACACTGTAGATGTTTAATAAATAATTGATAAATAAAGGAAGAAACTGATGCTCCTGTAAGTAATTTTATCAAATTGCCAGTAAAGAGTCTTGGTCTTTTGACCCAAGCATAGTATTCTCTCCACTATACACTCACGACCTGTTCTTAACCCTGTTGTCTCAGATCATGGCCTGCAGAGGAACTTAAAGATGACTTAAATATGCTGATATCATTAGCCAGTTCTAAAGCATAGTGATGTTAATGGTTTCAGAGTTGGTGGAATAGAAAGATCTGTGAGAATATTAAAGATATTTATGGGACAAATTGCCAAGTCACACAGACATTTGGGGGGTCACATCATTCCCATGGTGACCATCTGGAGCTGCAAAGGCTCATAAAATAGAGGCAACTAGTCTTTCTCAGTTCCAAGATAGTTAAACAAGTTCTAGCCCAGCCTTGTTTTTATATTGTTTTCCTCATCAGCAGTATGAACATATAAAAGTCATTTTGCTTGGAAGAACCTGGTTTAACATTCCAACATATGCTTAAAAAAATATCATACCTCCTTCTAATGAGTTCTATAATAAATGGACACTTGTAGATAAAACCATATTTAGTAGTATGAACAGAGAAATAATACCTATTACAATTAGCTATCAGATTGAATATTAACTCATTAATCAATTTTTACTTAAATCATGCATCTTCCCCAAATGAATGGCTATTCTGTGAAGCCATTTTGATTTCTGAGCACTGCTTTCCCTAAACTCCTTAAAGTCATCAGGCACATTAAAGGATATCCAATTTCATTGGTCTAAGCTGAGTGATCGCAATTCATCAAGGCATGAAAAGTCTGTCCAGTCTTGTGGAATATCATTAAATGGTTCAAGGACGTTTCTAATCTTAATGATGGCCAAGGGGGAGCAACTATTACGATGATGAATGGGAATGAATATCTGGAGAAAGTTCAAGGCATGTTATACTTACAAAGACTAATACATGTTGTTTATCTAAATCATCCAACTGATTAAAGAAACACACAAAGCCCAAGACAGTTAAAAGCAGAGAACCAAATAGGCTTTGACCTACCCTGGTATATTTATCGCTGACCATGTCATGCATGTAAAATGTATTGCTCCACCAAGATGCTGTGTATATAAATCGGGAGGGTCTTTTGAGGCTGATGTTGAGTAATATAGGCTGTCCAATTTATTGCCTGGCTAAATATTTATATAAAATGAGTTCATTGATGGTGGGGAAGCCTCCATAAAAGGAGTCTTTCAATGTTACTAACTGATTAGCTACAACGCCTAAGGCTTAGCAAGAACTAGGTGGTGGTAACTTTGATACTTCCGCTCCGAAAATCAATTCCTGAGCTGCTCAGTGTTTTGAATCCTTGTTCTGAGTTGGATTTGTGTGTGTGTGTGTGTGTGTGTGTGCGCGCGCGCGCGTGTGCGTGTGTACCTCTTGGTATCAATACCAGTGTCTGTAAGGAAAGAAAAAATGCTTTCTTGGTACACACCAAAAAAAATGCTCTTTGGAACCATCTTTCACTGGGAGAACATGTCTATTAAAGTCACACTTAGTTCACACCAGTCAATGCTAGTATAAAAGGGGGAAGGCTCATTTTATATCATAAAGGCCAGAGGATAAATCTATTATCCAGGGGACTTATTTTTGGCTGTCCTTTCCCTGGGCAGGAGGAGGAAAAATCAACCACATTGGTGGCTGGGAGGATGTTGGGCCATTGTCCAAAGACTTAATCTTAGTAAATATCTTTTCATAGGTGTGGGAGTGATAGGTTGTTGGGCTGAAATAGTGCAGCCATTGTTTAAAGGATTGTTTAAAGATAAGGAACTGGAGTTGTTGAAGATTTAGCATTAAAGACTTTCTTCATTTGGATTCTGAGACACTTAGTGCTTTTGGTTTTCCTCATACCTCCCTGGTTTCTCCTTCTCAGTATCCTTTTATGGTTTCTTTTCTCTTCCTGACCACTGAAAATCGGTGGTCCCAGTGCTTGGTTCTCAGCCTTATTGTCCCCACAGATGATTTTAATCTGTCTGATGCTTTAAGTATCATGCCTCCCAAGTCTCCAGCCTGAACTGCACCTGAACTCCAAACTTCTGACTTTGTATGTCCACTGTGACACCCAATAAAGCATTTCATAATGTGTCCACCACAGAATCCTTAGTTTCTATCTCTCCATCCCCACCTCCAAGCCTGTTCCTTCCCCAGAATTCACCATTTCTTTTTTTTTTTTACATTTATTTATTTTTGAGAGACAGAGTGAGACAGAGGGCGAGCGGAAGAGGGGCAGAGAGACAAGAAGACACAGAATCTGAAGCAGGCTCCAGGCTCTGAGCAAACATTAAGCACAGAGCCGGATGCGGAGCACGAACCCAAAAACTGTGAGATCATGACCCGAGCCGAAGTCAGACACTTAACTGACTGAGTCACAAAGGTGCCCCCAGAATTCACCATTTCAATTGATATTCTCATTGACTTGGTGGCTCATGTACAAAATCTGCAGTTGCCTTTGAGTTCTCTCTTTTCCTCATCTCCACGACACATACCCTGAGTTGCAGTATGAGGAGCTGACTGACTTAGAAAGATGTAATTCTAATATGTATTTTAATATCTTAGAAGATGCAGTAGATAAGGTACCTGATGAAAAGCAAATTACTCCGGTTACTTCAAGTTATTTTTTCTTTCAATGGGCATAGGTGTTTCAATGCAGATATGAGTTTGACCCATCATAGGTGTCAGATATATAGACTTCAAATCCTAGGTCTTTGTTTACAAAACTAGGAGTTTCAGTCCAGCTCTTAAACTCATGGATGTGGGCACAGGGCAAGCTGTTGTATGTCAGGTGGACCTTTGTTATCTGTCTGTCTTTAGCCACTACAGGTACAAAAAATGTGAGGAGAACTGACAAGAGCAAATCAGTCCCTGCCCCTCCCCTGATGGCCACGGCACCATTCATCTCCTGGCATTTTTCCTTCTCTAAGGAAGGAATTCCTTGTCTCCCTTCCTAACCTTGCTTCATTCCTCAGCTTAAGGCTACTGAGAAAGCATGGCTTGTCCTCCATGGGATCCCAGACCAGCACTTTCATATTGCTTACTTTATTTTTCATAATCGAACATGTTATAATGAAGAAATGGAATTCTGTATTTAATTGATGGTAAAAAAACATTTCCTTCTTATTATTGGAACTACAAAAGATATACTTGAATACTTGATATACTAGAAAATGTTTTAAAATCAACAAGGAAGGAAATTAGATTCTTTTACAATCCCATCATTGAGAAATAATCACAGCACTTAACATTTTTAAATGTTTTCTTACCATCTTTTTTGTTTTTTAGTGAATTTATAGTTGGAAGAAAAAAAATGTACCAAATTTTATCTGGAATTGGACCTTTTTTGTGAGTTATTATACACAAGCCCCCTCATAAGGAGAAATTGGCATTTCTGATAAATAAAAATTGGCAATTTTCTGATGCATTCCAATGGGTTTAAAATCATGTTTGAGAAACCAGTTACTCATTCTTCCAGGTGACTCTTAGCTGATTGTCAGTTAAGATTCTAAAGATCTTTAACTAGACATTTATTTCTTTTGGTATCTAGTCTAACAAGAATTACCTACCCATTTATTTTCCCATAAAATGTCCCCACCAAAATAAGTTCTTGGATTAGCCTGATACATATAGTTCCTTTCCTTGCAGCAAGAGTGCCATAAAACTTTGACTCTTAATCAATTTGGAGCAGAGTTTAGTAGTCTTATTTGGAAACAAACTTCTACCTTCATTTTATTTAAAAAAAAAAGGGGGTCAGTTTCATATAGGTAGAATTTATATACAACAAAATACACCCATTTCAAATGTACAGTTTAATGAATTTTGGCAAACATATATTCCTGTGTAACTGCCACCACAATCAAGATATAAAACATTTTTATAACCCCAAAAGTTTCTCTAATGCCACTTTGCAGTCAGTCCCCCTCTCCTTCTGGCTCTTAGTAACCACTAATCTGTTTTCTGTTACTATAGATTAGTGCAGATTTTTTTGGCCTTTTATAGAATTTCATATAAATGGAATCATATGGTATGTACTCATTTGCATCTGGCTTTTAAATGTGTTTGAGAGATGTATCCATGTTACCGCATATAGCAGTAGATCACCTATTTTCTCTGCTGTATAGTGTTCCACTGAATGAATACACCACAATTCATTTATCTATTCTACTGTTGATGAGTACCTGGGTTGTTTTCAGTTTGGGGCTACTAAGAATAGTGCTGCTAAGGATATTCATATTTAAGTCATTGTGAGGGTATATGCTTTCATTTCTCCTGGGTAAATACTTGGGAGTGAGGAGCCTGGGTTATATGGTATTTTACATTTCTATAAGAATATAAGTATAAGAAATTACCAGACTGTTTTTCAGAGTGGTTGGGATCTTCCGTTTTTACCATTATCCCTTCTTACCAGGGGTTTAAAGGACCTTGGGGAAAAGGGAGTTTAACAATGAAAAACATGGATATGTTGTCTTTTCTCTTTGGTTCTCTTCCTTTTGAAACATATTTCTCTTTCTTTTTCATTTCTGTGAAAGAGAAATAGCCAGAAGAAACAAAATGGTTATCTGATCCTGAAGATAAAAGAATTGAAGAGCTTGCTAATGAATTCCTAACCTAACAGGGGTGAATTTTTCCTTCAGCCTGCAAAGTTGTCCTTCACACTCCAGTTCAGACTCCTTTTTCAGATCTGGAGATTACTCATTCCTCCTAGCTCAACCCCAATGGACTAATCCTTTGCGGATTTCCCGTAGTAGGCCTACTAAATGTTTCTTTGGCACTACACCCTCTTCCTTTATAGCACTTAGCATAGTTTATAGTCACTGATATTTGTGGAATTCATTGATTAGTGTCTCTTCTCCTTACTTCATGACATCCAGATATATCCCCTGGCTCACAGTAAAGCTAAAAAATGATTTTTTTTAAATGAACAAACAAATGAATGAGAGAAATAGAAACAGGTTAACAGAACAAGACTTTCAAGCTAACGGTTGTGACTGTACAAAAGCAGTTGAAATACATGTGTTTGTTCACTGCCAACTCCCTAAAAAGATGATAGCAGCACTCTGCTGATCAAGCAAAGCTGCTTATTACTTAACTGCAATAAGGGAGAACAACACCTTGACCACGTCTTAGTGGTAGCTTCAAAGAGAAGGTCAGAACACATATGTGTAGGGGTTTAGATCTGGTTTTGAGTGGCTTAGGGCAGGTCTTTCAATGTGGGGATTCCAAGTGGGCAAAGTTCACAAAAAGGTAAGGGTTCTAGAGCAAGGTATGCTTTGATAAACAAGAAGGTCTGTTGCATAGAGCAACTTGTGGGCCTGAAAAGGGGTTGGTTGAGTACTCCATTGTTTGAAAATAAGTAGATGTTCAGGAAGCTCCTGGAGCAAACACTGAGGTTATTTACTGGACAAGAATTTTCTGGAACAAATGGTAAAGTCATGTTGATGTAGGCTTAGTTCTGTCAGTTAAGTTATGAAGCTGTTGGCAGCTCCCAAAACCCAGTTCCCCAAGACTAAGTATAGAAAGGCAGATTATTTCCCTGACCTTTATATGCTGAATGAGGAGACTGTGCTTCACAACAATTGCTCATATTGTTGATTGTCAAATCTGGAAAAATCTGTAGGCATGACTGGAATACTAACTTCTGCATTCCCAACTCTTGAATTTAAGCCATAAAACCTCTTATATAAAATAGTAACATCTCAACAACAAGTCCTGGAAACGAGATATGGATTTGTGAAGCTCCTCTCTTTTTCCCCCTTCTCTGGCTCTCGTTTATTTTTTGATTTATGATTGCTTTACAAGATAAAACTTTAGTTTCCCTGTCAAGAATCCAATGGGAATGAAGAGTTAGAGGAAATACCAACAGCATGTTAGTATAATAGCAGGAGGAACAGTAGTGTTGAGTTAGGAGCAAAGGCTGCACATGTTATCAACATAGCTATTTTGTTGCAAAGTGTGGAACAGTGAGCTTTCTATAGGACCTTTTGAGTTTAGGGGGATCTTCTTGACCAAGATAAATGGGAGTTTAAGAGGAAGGAGACAGGAAGAGTTACACAGAGGCATTTAAGTGTAGCTAAGTTAAGTTGGCATCTTCCCACCAATCAGATCCCTAGCTACATCATGAAACATTCACCTGGTCAAAATGTAAGACAGAGATAGCCTGTAAAGCATTCCAAAGGCACCATCACCATCACGTTATACATAATTTGTGGCCAGTGCTTGACACAGTGTTGGAGGAAGCATGCTAGGGCTCGTGCAATTCCTCAGTCACGTGTATGGTGGGGTAGGGATGTAGGAAAATTTCTGGCCATGGAAAGTAAACATCTCACCTCCAAAAGGGCAGAATCCTGCAAACACCATGAAACAAAGACTTAGTATTGTGAACTGAGCCAAGAATTTCCCAAAAGGGAGGGCAGAGCTTGAGCATGACTTTCCTTCTCTTCCCTTGTGTAATATTGTCACATCATCTGGGGGTAGTGTGTACAGAAGGGAGCCTTTAGAAAGTTGGCTGTGCTGTAATTTATGGCTCCCCTCAGCAGCTAAATCTTTGCTCTCTGCTCTACAGCCCGGGAGCCATAATTCCTCTCTCCCTTTTTCACTTATGTGTGTGTGTGTGTGAAATACATGGACATAATTTAAAAATTAAATAAGCCCCCAAATAACAAGAGCCTTACCAGTTCTTACCCCCAAGTCCTGCTGAGTGAGACCCACTTGCTTTCATCTGTTTATTTTTATTTTTCTTTCTGATTTATCTCTTTTCACCTATACTTTCTGGATTTTTCATTTTAGACCCTGTGTGTTGACTTCCTGCTGTGTTAAATAAGAACACAATACCTTTGCCCACTCTCTCCCCTTTTTCTCTCTCTCTCCCTATTCTCATAATTACATTGCAATTTTTAGCTGAATCAATTGTCACTATTTATATTGTTATAGTTGGTAAATATGGTTGACCCCAAAACCAAATAGGTATTGTGATAATCTTTCTTGCCCAATGCTTAATTTTATTGTTGTTTTTCACTCCCAGAGTCTTCTGGGTCCTACCTTAATTTTTTCCATCATGTCTGTCAAGCCCCGCCCATTGATATCTTTTCCAAAAGCTCAAACATGTCAGATAATTTGTTCTACTTTTTTTTCTGAAGTCTTCCCTGATGAACTGTGTTCTCTTCCTTGTGTCCCTGTGTTCTCCTGTTTTGATGCAGTCATTACAACTGCTGCATGGTTGTCATCCTGGAGTTTTTTCACTATCACTCTGCAACTTTCCTTTTTGGATGCCTTGGTTTTGGATCCTCATGTCTCCCACTTTCTTGGTTTACCCCTCCTTTTGTAAGGAGGTTCACTAATGGTTTCCTAAGGCAGGATAAGTGCAAGGCACTTATTCTTTCAGCCCAGGGATGTGTCTGAAATGTCTTTATTGTCCCTCTTACAATAGTTTGTAATTTAGCCGCATATAGATTCCTGGTTGAAACTTAATTGCTTTACTGTCTTCTAGTACACATATTGCTGTGAGGTCCAATGTAAATTTCATTTTGCATCTTTTGTAAGTGATTTTTTTTTCTTCTTTTCTCTCTCTCTTTCTCTCTGGGGTAGTTTTTAGCATCTTCTCTTCATTTCACGAGTCCTACAGTACTGGTCACTCAGTGGATCATTTCAGTCTCAAGGCACACTCTTTAATTATGGAATTTTTCTTTTATTATTTCCTTAATCACTTCTTTCCCTCTCCATTCTCTAAGTCTTCAAAATAACTATTGTTTGGATCTTGGATCTCCTAGATTGATCCCCCAAGACTCTCAATCATTCTGTGTGAAAAATCTTTGTATATATTTGTTCTACTTCCTGAGAGGTTTCATCTACTTTATTTTCCAGACTTCTACTGACTTTTTTAAATGTTAGCCATCCTATTTCAAACTTGTAAGAGTTCTTTCTTATTATTTCATTCATTATTTTTTATAGTTTTCTCTTCTTGTCTCATGGATGCAATATCTTCTCTTTTCAATCTAAGGACTAGTGGGATTTTTGTCATTTTCTTCTGATCTACACATTATCTCTTTGACCTTCATGTTTCTTTTTTTCCTAGTTCTTTGTTTTGGTTTTTGTCTTTTACATTAGGAGACATTCCTCAACTATTTGGTGGTCTTTGGATTTCTTTTCTTTTCTTTTTTTAAAGTTTATTTATTTATTTTGAGAGTGATAGTGAGTGAGTGGCTGGGATGAAGGGAGCAGAGGGAAAGAGAGAGAGAGAGAATGAGAGAATCTCAAGCAGTCTCTGCACTGCCAGCACAGAGGCCTGATGCAGGGCTCAAACCCACAAACCACAAGATCATGACCTGAGCCAAAACCAAGAGTTGGACACTTAACCGACTGAGCCACCCAGGTGCCCCTCTCTGTTGCTATTTCTAGTAAAGTACTTAAGACATGACTGGAAGCTTTATATGCAAGAAGGGCTTCACAGCAAAATCAGGCAATGGTCCAGCTGTTCTGTGGGAGGACTCCTAAATGTCAGTCAATTTCCCCACTGAAGAGTCTTCTAGTTTTCTTGCCAGAGGCTTATGCCTAACTGCTGGAGCAGTAGAGGTACATAACCCACTTCCTGGAGGTGTAGATGCTTGAGCTGACTCTGAAAGCCACATTGCCCAAAGGCTGAGTGTGGCACTGATGATACATGAGTTGACTTTAGGGTATAAATGGCTAAACATTTTTGCTTATAGTATATTGCTCTAGTATGTGCTGGCCAAAATATAACTAACACACCAAACCCATGGTGTCATGGATGGTATCACTCAAAGCAAGCTAACTAAATGAGAGTGAGTCAAGTTCAAAGTACGAAGATCAATAATAGTACAAGATGGATAGAGAAAAGGCAAAAACTCAGGAAGGCAATACTCAAATGATTGATGTTTGGGAGACACTGTAATAAAGGAAAGGAAGGCATCTTTTATTACATTAAGAGAGAGTAAAGAGGGGACTCCATGTGGAATGATGGGCAAAGCAAAGAGACAGAGAAGTGCAGTGGGGCAATGACAAGTCCCTCTCTGTGTGTTTGGAGAGTGGTAAGTGGTGGTCAGGGACTAGATTATAAAGAACCATGTATTTTTGTAAGTATTATTTAAAAAAATTTTTTTAATGTTTATTTATTTTTGAGAGAGAGAGAGACAGAGCATAAGAGGGGAGGGGCAGAGAGAGAGGAAGACACAGAATCTGAAGCAGGCTCCAAGCTCCGAGCTGTCAGCACAGAGCCTGATGCAGGGCTCAAACTCACGAGCCATGAGATCATGACCTGAACTGAAGTCAGAGGCTCTACAAACTGAGCTACCCAGGCACCCCTGTAAGTATTATCTTAAAACACTGGTTTGATGGTTGTACAGTGTCTAAGTCCGAGAGGCATCATGGTTACTCATTGTGGCTAATCCAAGTCAAGTCAATAAATAATGATTTGCCTTTGAATTAGTTACAGCAATTAAAAAAGGATGTAGACTGGCTTTCTATTGTCACATAGGAAACTGCTGGTTGTATCTCCTGCTCCCCACCTCTGTCCCAACCCAGCCCTCATGCCCATCACTTCATTGGATGTAGTATGATGAAAGAATATAAATTTATTTTAACCCAAATCTCAGAAAACCTTAATCTGGAAGGCAAATCTGCTATAAAATAAGTTAATGCATTCTCAATGAGTATACCTATGATGAATTTTGGATATCTTATCTTTCTGGGTATTCCTATGTTTTCTGCATCTGCACACGTTAGATAAACTCTGGAATACAACAGAGCAATGCAAGTGTTTTGTAACTTCACTGCCCAATGCTACTAGCCATGTGTGGCTATTTAAAGTTAAAATAATTAAATAAAATAAAAAATTGAGTGTCTCAAACTAGTCACATTTCAAGTGCTTTCCGGTCCCGTGTGACAAGTGACTGCAGTACTGCATATCACAGATATAGAACATCGTTATCACGGGAAGTTCTCTTAGATCGCATTGTCCTATGGTTACACAGAGCCTACTCTTTTTTATTGAGATATAATGGATATATAACACTGTATTTGTTTCAGGTGTATAACATAATGATTAGATATTTGTACAAAGCCTGCTTTTAAATTAAAAAATCTTTAAGGTAAAAGTAACCCCTGCCACAGTCATGACATGGAACAATTCCGCAACCACCCAAATTTCCTCATGCTGCTCCTTTAGAGACACAATTTCTCACCCTACCCCCCAAGCAACCGCTAATCTAGTGTCTTTTCCCATAGTTTTACCTTTTCAAGGATGTAGTATAGATAGAGTCATATAATATGTTAACCTTTTAAGACTGGCTTCTTTTTTTTTTAATTTAAGTTTATTTAGAGAGAGTGCATATGTGCAAGCAAGGGAGGGGCAGAGGGCAGAGAGAGAGGAAGAGAGAGAATCTGAAGCAGGCTCCACACTGTCAGCACAGAGCCGGGGCTCTGTGTTTGGGGTTCCAACTCATGAACTGTGATATCATGACCTGAGCCAAAAGTCAAGAGTGTTGCTTAACTGACTGAGCCACTCAGGGACACCAAGACTGGCTCCTTTTATACCCTTAGTGCCTTTAATATTTATCCAACTTGTTGCAGGTACCCAAGTCTTCAGTGCTGAATAGTATTCCATTATATGGTGGTTTCACAGTTTGTTAACCCACTCACCCATTGAAGGACATCTTGACCATTTCCATTTTTTGGAGTTTATGAATAAAGCTGCTAAAACATTTGTGATCAGGTTTCTGTGTGAATTATAGGTGTTCATTTCTCTAAAGTGAGTATCCATGAGTAGGGTTGTTGGGTCATGTGGTTCAGTATATGCTTTATTGTACCAAAAACTGCTGACAGTTTCCTAGAGCAGCTATACTATGTTGCATTCCCAACAGCAATGTATGAGAGTTCCAGTAGCTCTGTGTCTTTATTAACCCTTGATATTGTCATTTTTTTTGCTATTCAAATACATATATAGTAGTATCTTCTGTTATTAACTTGCAGGTCCTTAATGGCTAATGATGTTTTGCTTATTTACCATCTTTGTATCTTCTTTGGAGAGAGGCCTATTCACATCTTTTGCCCATTTTAAAATTAGATTGTTTATTTTCATACCATTGAGTTTTGAGAGTTATTTATATATTCTGATTATAATTTCTTTGTCAGACACATGAATTGCAAATATTTTTCCCAGTTTGTAGCCTTCTTTTCTTTCTTTTAATAGTGTCTTTTGTGGAGCAAATGTTTTTAATTTTGATGTTTCTGATTACTATTGCTTTATAATAAATCTTAAAATGAGATAGCATGATTTCTCCAAATTTATTATTCCTTTTCAGAATTGTTTTGGCTGTTCTAGTTGCTTTTCCATGCGAATTTTAGAGCCAGTGTTACTTTATCCACAAAAGAAAACCCTACTGGGATTGAGATTAGAATTTAGTCAAATATTTAGATCATTTGGGGGAAAAATTAACATCTTGACTATGTTGAGTATTCCCATTCATGTATGTGGTATTTCTCTCTATTTATTTAGATATTCCATGATTTATTTCACTAATATTTTATAATTTTTCTCATATAGATTCTGTACATATTTTTTAGATTTCTATAGAATTATGTCATTTTTGGAGCTATTATAAACCATATTTAAAATTTTTTTCTAATCATTAATTGCTAGCATAAAATAATATGATTGATTGACTTCCTTTCTTTTAAAAATTTTATTATATTATCATTATTTTTTAAAGTAAATTCTACTTCCAACATGGGGCTCGAACTCACAACCCTGAGATCAAGAGTCACATGCTCTTCCCACTGAGCCAGTCAGGCGCCCCTTTAAATGTTGACCTTGTATCCTGTGACCTTGATAAGCTCATTTATTAGTTCTAGATCTTTTTTTGTAGATTCCTTGCAAATTTCTATATATACTATCATATTACCTGTGAATGGGCAGAGCCTTCTTTCTAATATCAGTGTTTTGGTAACAATCTACTGAGGGATCAGATAGAAGAAATTTCAAGTCATATAATATAACAAAGCTGAGTTTTCTGGTCCCTTTATTTTTTATTTCTGTCTTTTTTATTGAAATTTCTTTTATATTATCTGCATGCTTTTCCTCCTTGCCCCTAATCACAAGAATAAATATTCTATCAATGATACAGTCTTGTGGTTTTGGTGACATGGTCTTTGTGAAACATTATTCTAAAACCAAAACCAACTTTTCTAGATGTTCTCAAGGATTTTTAACTTCATACCCAGCAACTCCCTCTAATAAGTTATACCATATAGTTACTTGGGGGTAAATGTTACATCTTTAGCACTAGTAATGATAACATGAAACTGGAAGCAGACATCCTTGTCATCCAGAGGCCTCCTCAGGAGCTTCTGATAGTGGAATGGGAAAGCATCAGTCCCAGGAATGAGACAGGCTGCAGAGCCAAGGAAGAAAGGGGCTGACATTTCTATTCCCTCAAAAGGCCCCTGGCACCAAACCACAGCTGGTATCTTCCAGACATAGAGGTTCCATCATTTGTTTATGGGAAAATGGTCCTCCCACCACTGGCTGACCCCTCCTGACCCCAAGAGTTTTCAAACAGCTTAGCCCACACAAATGACAGGCTGAAGTTAACTGTACCGTGCTAATTGAGGACTGTCAAAAATATCAACAGGCAGGAGGTGGCAGGACATGGGTGTTTTGCACGTCAGAGTTACTGGCTCTTGTATGATGCACTTGATCCATTGTGGGTCCAGAATTGTCCTAGGGAATAAGAAGGAAGGTGAGAGAAATATTCTTCTTGGGCTGCCTTAGCTCACATGCTGCATGCCATTAATCTGGCAACAAAACAGGAAGCAACTTCAATACTCAGAGCCAAAAATAAAGCGCGGGCACCATATCCAGAGCCCTAAAGACAAGACAAAGAGAGTGTTTTAATTAGGACTGACCAGTCATAATAAACCTATGGAAACAGAACAACATGCATTCTGGCATGCACTACACCACCCATACAACAGTTATCAGTGGCTAAAAATTCACATCATTTGAGTGAAGAGACAAAAAAATGAGCCAACATGAAATTTGTTAGGTCCCAAGGAATGGGTCGACCTATCACATTTCTTTCCTAGTAATGCACAGCTATGATTGGACTGTACCAAGTTCAATCTCTCTACATCTCAGGTACTATGTCCATCATAGGGGGGCTTCCAAAGAGGGCCAGGGCTGTTGGTTAGACCCAGATTTTATATTTTTCTCAATAAATACTCACCACCATTGGCCATACATGAACTTTTGACAAGCTACAGCCACTTTATCTTTTTTTTCCTATTTTTTTCCAACTTTATTGAGGTATAATTGACATGTAAAATTGTTTAAGGTATAGAACATGATGATTTGCCACAAGTGTATATTATAAAATGATTACCATAAGACATTTAAGTGTTCTTGATGATGTTGAGGCAAATCCAATCCATCCATCCATTTTTCAATCCATCCATCTACCCACCCATTCATCAATTCATCTTTCTACAATTATCCAGCACCTAATGTGCCTACCACCTACTGATATAAGTGCTCAGAATATAAAGTTGTACAAAATATAGATATCCCTGCCCAAGAAACTCATAGTCTTAGCTACCGTTCTTTTTTTAAATGTTTATTCATTTTTCAGAGAGAGAGGGAGAGACAGAGCAGGAGCCAGGAAGGGATAGAGAGAGATGGTGACACAGAATCCAAAGCAGGCTCCAGGCTCTGAGCTGTCAGTACAGAGCCCAATACAGGGCTCGAATCCATGAACCATGAGATCATGACCTGAGCTAAAGCTGGACGCTCAACTGACAGACACCCAGGCACCCTAGCTACCCCCCCCCCTTTTCTGTTTTTAAGAAACCGTGTTATTTTTTTCCTGTTTCCCTTATTCATTTGACAAATCCTAATTGTAGTACAGCCACTTTGTCTTAAATTGTAAAGTAACTTTTTTTTCTTTATTACTAAGAAAATAGAAGACAAATTGCTGTCAGTACTTCTATATATATTCTTAAGACCAAAGTTTCTCAACATCAGCACTACCGACATTTTGGGTCCAATGAATCTTTACTGTGGAGGGCTGCCTTGTATACTGTAGCGTGTGTAGCAGCATCTCTGGCTTCCTACCCACTCCCCCTTATGTGCCAGCAGCAACTGCCTTCCTACTTTCCATCTGTGTTGGAACAACCAAAAAATGACTCCTGACCATTGCTGAATGTCTCCTAGGCCCTAACTGCCTTAGGCCATTCTAGGTTCAGGGTGGGGTTTATTGACTGAATCCTATCATTCATCCCTCTTCCCCTCCAGGAGTTTAGATGACAGTTATCAGTTATCAGCTTTATTCATTATTCAGTTTGTGGCAACTGGACCACAGTGAGCCTGACTGGTTTCATTCATCCAAAGTAAACTGAGAAGCTGGAAGCAGAAAGAAGAGGCCTGGTTGGGCCTGTCTGAGGCAAGAATAGAGCCTGTGGCCCTGCCAGAGCAGGTCTGAGAGGGCAGGAAAGGGAGAGGTTCTGTTTTAGCGTTTTGAGACAGAATGACCCTATCTGACTTGTGTGCTGCTGACATGGCCAGTTAAGTAAGCTGCTGTCTCCAGGTTGGAGGGTCATCCCCATAGCTGGAAACCTCCTCTGAGAAAGCCACAGGGTTGGAAGGAGTTCCTGTTTTATAGGTCAAGGCAGGGATGTGGGGGACAGGCAAAGAGTTCAAGGAAATTTTTTTTTCTATGAATGTATACAAACACATACATATTTTAAGTAAAAACCATATCATACTGTAGTTTGTGGCCTTTTTAGTATCACACTGTATGTATGATTTTGTAACCCTTTCTCAGTTCCCATATCAACCCACATTAAATTACTTAAGGACATCATTTGAAAGGGCTGCACATTACTTGCTTGTATGTAATGTATTCAGCGAATTCACTTTTGACTGTCGTTTTCAAATTTCCTCTGGCAGGAACACAATTAGAGCATCTAGCAGATGAAGACTGCAGTTTGCCACTGATTGTTGCCTATAAGGAAATTATTAGACATGGCATCATTGGTTTAATGGTGTGCACCGCAATGCCCTCCTAAAAGGGGGCCCCAAGTTATATAGTTCGAGGAGCTAAAATAACTAGGGCATAAATGAAGAAAGGGTAACTTAACAGATGCACTGCATATTGTTCAGACCTCTCTGAAGCCCAGATGACTGCTGAAGTCTGGAGCCCTAGTTTCAAAGGCTTGAGCCTTGATGTGGATTTTGCTTTCCCTCAGTAGCCAACAGCTCCCAGGCCCTGGGAAGACCCTCCTCTCCTGTCCCTGGGCCACTTAACTTTTGGCATATTATAGTGCTTTGCCACTGGCACTGTGGTGTGGACAGAACTGCCGTTGTCTTCTGGATTTGGCATCCCTGATGAGGTTAGGTAGGTGCATTTTCATAGGCTGTGAGCCCTTATGGAGAAGGCTATGTGTATTGTAGATAATTTCAATTTTCTATACGTTTGGTCACCTTTATAAAAATCCTTCTCACGGCCCTTACCTGGGTTAGAAAATTCTTAAAGATAGCAAAAGATATGGCCAGGAATGTACCCTTGATGTGCAAAGCTAACCAATCCAGAGTCCCACTTAACTCTATGTGGCCAATGCAACCCAGAAGGCAATATTCCTCTGCCTTAATCATCCCAGGGCCAAGGCCAGGGCTGGTGCCAGGAAACTAGTGACCACTCCTAAAGCCCGGAGCCTGCCGAAAATTTTCAAACTAGCAATCTAAACTGTTTACACTACTCTGCCTTGTCTTTCCCAAGGAAACCCCAATAAAGGCTGTGGCCACAGCACAACTTTCGTTCCCATTTTCTGCCTCCTGACCACCCTTGTGTCTTTCCTACATGGCTCTGCAAGGTGTGCCATGCCTCTTGTCTCTGGGATCTGTAAGTATAAGAATTTTGTTGTTCCCTGAACCTCTCCTCTGTCTCCTCTTATGGCCACACCTGCTGACTGTTTCGTAAAATATAAGCCACTGGAGTGTAAGACAAGTCTTGAGGCTTTATGAAGCTGATTCCCCAGGCTTCAGTCTCGAGTTGGGGATGGGTTGTCACTTGAGTGCTTTTGCAACAAAGAATCCAGGCATTGATGTTTTTATTTTTGTGTTTTCAACCTGAGGACTCTATAAGGAAGGGCTGCTGCTGATTTTCACCCTTCTGTTCTAGAAGTTCCTAGAAAAGTAGACTTTAACCAGGGTGGATTTTAAACACTACTACCATTTACATACTGTCTAGAAATCAAAAGCTCACTTTGTTCCAGGAGATTTCATATTTTTTTTTCTTCATCTCTCTCTTCCCCAACTTAAACATGACCCCCAAAAAGTGCCATCTAAGTTGTGAAGCAGGAGACAGACAGATCGCCAAGGTTAATATTTGTGTTTGGAAGCATAGCCCCGGTGCACCGGGCAGTAGCCCTTGAGCTGCCTCCAAAGTTTCTCTTAGCCAGTGTGTTGGTCAAACAGTCCTGCTCTTCATTTGCTTTTTACGGTTTGGGAGGGAGCTGAGTGTTTTCATGGGAAGAGACCGACTAGACTTTGAGGAGGTTGTGGTAGTGGTGGGGGCCAGTCCCCTGGGGTCCTGCTCAACATCATCCCCAGCTGCCCCCTTCCAACCTCTGGCAGAGTTAGGAAAACCCATTGGAGCTGGGGAAAGAGTGGAACTGATGGGGTTGGCTCAGCTAACAAACACCCAGTGTTCTACCTACTCTGAATGCAGTGCCAAGGTCCATCCTCCAGAGAC
The DNA here is from genome assembly GCA_030068075.1 of Paguma larvata. Lineage (NCBI taxonomy): Eukaryota > Metazoa > Chordata > Mammalia > Carnivora > Viverridae > Paguma > Paguma larvata. The sequence continues at coordinate 11,523,524 of CM057844.1, forward strand.
ACTGATGGCTCTGTTCTGTAAGGCACCAGCCTTACGTCACTCAACTGGGGATAGGTGCATGTTAGACCTCCCTCATGCAAAATGTAGGCCCACCGGGAGCTGTGCCAGAGCCCTGACATTGGATTCATGCAGGAGTGTTCAACTCAGGGAGGCAACTCATTTTTCTACTGGTGCTCTTTGGAGATCAAGGACACTTTAGATTCTTTGGGGGAAGAACTAAGGAGTGCAGTGTCAGCCCTTTGAATTGCCTCTTGACTGGAGCCTTGGGCCCCACCCTACCATTGGTGGATCCAGTGCCCAAAGGCCTCATAGATCAGAAAAAGCAACTGAAATAGAGGAAAAGTTGGCCAACAAAATTCTCTACATTCTGCTTACTGCTTACCAAGTTTCTCAAAGGTAGAGTCGGGAGAGGTTAATGTTTCCAGGCTTCCAGCTTGGTGAATGTGTACAAACACACATGAACCTGTGGAAGGTGGTAGTGGATTGGGAGTAGGTGAGAGCAGTTTGACCGGACATGCTTACCTGCGTGGAGTCTTACCTCCTTACATGGAACTGTGTGCAGCAGAATCCTGGAAGATTTAGGGCCTCCGCTATGCCTCAAGCCAAAGAAATCTTTGAGGCCACTGGGGCTGTTTCCTAGGCCTGCCATGACCCATTAATCATGTCAGCCCCTGAGTGAGACTGGAGTGGGGTGAATACAGGGCCAGCATACAGGGAGAAAGGCCAGCACAGGGGGCTAAGGGTGTGGGGCAAACGGAGGAGACAAAGCCCTAGGAAGATGAGAGAAACACAAAGAATTCTGGAGAACCTGGCCTTAAGTGACATCCTCTCTGTTACTGAGTATCAACTCCATGGTCTAATCTTACCTTTATCTCTCAAGAGGATGGATGTTACCAAGTGTAACCAGGAGATCATTGAGAGAATACAGCTTCATTCCAGAAACCTTCCCTGGCACAGAGCTCCCTATTGGCAGATCTTCTCTTAAATTCTGAGAATTTCTGATTCTAAATGAAGGATCTCTCCCCCATCTCTTCTGACTCGACTTCTCATCCCATTATGTAGACAACTACCCCTTTTCTTTGCCTCTGTTTACTTATATTAATTGTACCCTTTTATCAGGATCTGAAAAGTCTGATTCCAAATGTTTGGTTGAAGGGAACTTTGGGTTTAGGAATCCAGTCTGGTGTGTGTGTGTGTGTGTGTGTGTGTGTGTGTGTGTGTGTGTAAATATTTCACATACTGTAAACTCAAGGCTATCCCAAGACTTCCCCCTCAACAATGATTCTGATTCCAATTTCAATGTGTAGGGGCTTTTCCCATATCATCAAGCAAGCAATACTCTGACACAAGTTGAGTATCCTACCATTCAACTCAATTCTGACACTGTCTACCCTGAGATGGCTTCAGATCCCACAGGTTAGGGACTGAGTCCTCTAGGACTGTCACCTCCCCTAACTTTAGATACCAATCACAAATCTAGGTTGTTACCTGTATTTCTACTGACTGGCTATAAATCAGAGGTTCACATGACCCCCTCCTTACGTTCAGTTAATTTGCTACAGCAACTCACAGAACTCAGGAAAACTTTTTACTCACTACATTGCCATTTTATTATATATAACTCAGGAACAGTTAGATGGGAGAGGTGCATAGGCCAGGGTATGCGGAAAGGACATTGAGCTTTCATGCCATCTCTGAGTGTGCCTCTCTCCCCAAATCTCCATGTAATCACCAACCCAGAAGATCTCTAAATCCCATTTTTTTGACTTTTTAATGGAGACTTCATGACATAGTCATGATTGATTAAATCATTAGCTATTGGTGATTGGTTCAACCCCCAGCCCCTTTCCCCTCCCTTATGGGTCAGGGGGATGGGACTGAAAGTTCCAGTTCTCCAATCACCTGGTTGGTTCTCCTGGCAACCAGCCCCCATCCTTAGGTAGGGTCCAAAAGTTACCTCATTAACTTAACAAAAGGCAACTTTGCTGCAGTCATTACTTAGAAAATTCTAAAGATTTTAGAAGCTCTGTGTCAGAAACAAAGTCCAAATATCTATTTCTTATTATAAATCACAGTACCATACCCCCAGAGCCTGGAGATCAAGACCAAGGGTACTCTCTGGCCTTCACAGATCATGCTTCTCATCCTCAGGATGAGATTCCTGCTAGTGTCCCACAACCAAAAAGTCCATTGAATAACAGAGAAGATAATATTAAATGAAGAAAGATGGAATCTAGTCTGGGGTTGGAGCAGTTGAGAAAGAGAAAGAGGAGAGCATCTACAAGCAGAAGGGATAAAAGTGAGAATGTTTCTGACTGGGGCAACCACCTGAACGCACACGGAAGCTGGTGAACAAGAGGGACTGATGGCAAGGCTGGCCTGACTCTAGTGGCAGCTCTGTTTCTATTAGACTTGGGAATCCTCCCAGGTTCTGGATTCTTCAGGAACAGACTCTGTTGGTTGGCATCCTTGAGGCCTTTCTTCCTACAGGTTGGTTGCAGCCACTGGCTGTGGGAGCTGAGTAGGTGCTCTGCAAAGAGGAGTCACAGGTGAAAGAAAAGGCTGTCGAGTGGAAGGAGCTGGGAGCACAATTCACTGAGGCCTGAGGGGAGCTAGAAGCATGACTGGGGGAGCCCTGTATCTCAGGACAGGGCCGGGCCATCTTTGGATCAGGAGAACTTTCTGACTAATGGAGCAGGGCAGGAAGCGCAGTTGGTTGGCCCAGTTCTACTCCCCCCAGGCCAATAGGGAGAAATATTAAAAGAATTTCTCTTTTTTTCCCCTGGTCCAGGCAGAGTCTGGGGAGTCTCCTTGGCTTTTGGATTCAGAAACTTTCACGTGGGTGTGCGTAGAATTTCACATTTCACATATGTGAAATTCTGTCTCTAGAGCCAGAAAGCAAGTAACTGAGGAATGAAGCCCAACAGGGCTGTTTTTCCAAGAACCCAACTGTGTCTCCCTCAGGCACTGCTGAGCCTCTGCTCTCCCAGGAGACTGGTGGATGAGCATGGCCACAGCTTGTTTTGGTGGAGGTTCTGGCTTCCCTGTGCAGGCCTCCAGGCATATCTGTTACTGGCCTCTTGCCGGACCTCATTTAAGACCTCCGTGTGGGCGGCAAGGATTGGAAGTGGAATTTCTCACTTTCCCCCCTCACATGGGAATGCCACCAAGCAGGCCTCTGCCAGAGATGAGGGAGGCCAGGGAAGGGGCATTCGCCCCCACTGGCCAGGACCCTTCCCTGACCCTTCAGCCTCTCAGCATGTTGCAATATTTCCTCAGGAAAAGGCTCCATCCTTGGAGGCTGTGCCAGCAATGTGCATGAAAGCAATTTTTCACTCTTCTCGAGACATTCTTCCTGTATCTCTGCCAGCCACGTTCACCAGCTTCTCCTTGTCCAATGTCTCAGATGGCCAGAAGTGACCCAAGCTGGTCAGGCACCCACCCTCCAACACGTGCACCATCAGGAGGCATCCTGTCGGGAGTATTTGACCCCTTCCTTGCCCCCACCTTGTCCCCCTGTGTGATTTCATCAAACAGGACATTCCAAGGCCCTCTGCAACCCTTCATGTCACTTGTGCAATCTCTAAACTTGAAAGCAGAGAAAGTATGAGCCAGATAGTGTCAACCAAGGGCTAGGAGTTCCAGAAATTCATCAGGCTGGGAGTGTCCCCGATTCGCTGATGAGGTGAACTTGCCCTGTCACCTCTGGCTGGGCTGGCTGACAGCCGGTCATGCTCTTGACTTGCACAATCTTGGCTATCAGGCAGACACGAGCACTGCAGGAGTAAGACTGTCTTCTTATTTTGGAAGGGCAGACTCCAGTGCCCCGAGGGCCTGTCACAGACTCTGCTGCCTCTGTCCCAGCTTCCAGGTCGTCTGACCACAAAGCAAAGCTCTGTCACAGCTCATCTTAATACACATGGCAGACAGAACTGAGTCTTCTCTTTCTAAAAGAAACATCCTGGAAATAGCTTAAAGTCAAAACAAATAGAAAAACAAACAACTCCATCCAGACCTGCAATCGGTGCCCCACGGGAAAAACAAGCTCTGTCTGGGTTTTTGGGCAGCGAAGATTTGGGACGGCCAGCCCACACGTGTGGCTCCAGAATACTGGCTGAGTATTGTAATTGATTGCTAAAACAGCCCCAAATTCTTCCTAACTTTGCCTGTTACTTTGAGGCCCCTCTCCTCAAGAGGTGAAGTCTGTTTCCTCACCTGTTGAACTTGGGCTGGCCTGTGACTTGCTTTGACTAACAGGATGTGGTGGAAGTGAGCATGTTCCAGTCAGGGTCTCAAGGGGTGTTGTACTCTTTCTCTCACTCTCTTGTGACCACCATGGGAACAAGCCCAAGCTAACCTGCTAGAGAATGACAGACATGTGGCCAGTTACCCCATTGCCTGACAGACAGCCATTCAACCACCAGACATGTGTTTCTAGCCATTGAGGAGCAGCCTGCCATCTGCTGACCCTCTCTCCACCCTGACATTTGATCACAGACACATGAGAGAGTTTTCCAAACCAGCCCAGATGAGAAGAACCACCCAGCACATCCATAGAATTTTAATTTGTTTTGGGATGGTATGTTATGTAGCAAAAGCTAACTGATATACCAACTCAGTCCATCATCAGGAGAAGGGTGGGGAGAAGGTGAGAGAGAGAGACTTCAGATGGGGAGGTGGTCATGCCTGTTTGCTCGATCATCCCACATACACAACATCTCCTTTGCTTTATCACCAACCCTAATTTTACAAAGTTCAGACAGGATAGAAAAGTTGCTTAGACTCATATATAAAATGGCAGAATGGAGATTCAGTCTCAGGACTTCTGACCTGTCTAATGTTCTTTAGGGTCTTATTTCCCCCCCACAAAAATTCACAGTAGGTGTCCATGATATTTGGAAATGCCAAACAGGTGCCATAATTGGAAGTATTGCCTGGCTTTAGAGTCAGATAGACCGGGGTTCAAATGCTGCCTCCACCCTTCCCATGACTTAAGATACATGTTCTTAGGCATGTGGCTTAAGAGTTTTGCAAAAGGGAAAGATGAAAGTGTTTTGTTTCTAGAGGATTAGGAAAGTTAACATGCTTATTCTCTAGTTCTATGATGACATTTTGGAAATGTAAGACATTTATCTTGGAATGCTATATCAAAATAGCATAAACTGGGTGTTTTAAATAACATTTATTTCTCATAGTTCTGTAGATTAGAAGTCCAGTATCAGGGACCAGCATGGTTCGGCTTATGGTGAGGGCCCTCTTCCTCAGTTGCCAACGACTATCTTCTCATTTTATATACTCACATGGCAGAAATGAGAGCTAGTTAGTTCTCTGGCTTCTTCTTATAAGGACACTAATCCCATTCACCTGATCCCTTGTGACCTAATTACCCCCCCCACAGGCCCCACCTCTAAATACCGTCACATTGGGATCAGGGTATCAACATATGAATTGGGGGGGGGGGCACAAATATTCAGTCTATTGCAAGAAGCAAGTCCTTCTCTAGCACAATTATGAGCCCTGGGGCCACCAGACTCTGTCTGGGTAAGAAACTCAGGAAGTGAACCTTGCTTTGAATGTGTTTGGCATCTCAACCAGCATTTAGAGTTGACCTCAGGCAAGTTTCTGTTTACTCAGCCCTTAGGCTGTAGGTTAGAATATTTGCTAGAACTCACTGGGAAAAGCCTGAACATGTAACATGACTAAAAGAGGAGAGAGTATTTGCAACCACGATTCTTGAACTTAAGCCCTAACTACTTCCTGAGCAACTCCAATCTCTTCTGTACTTTAGTTTTCTTTCTTCCTTTTTTCTTGTATTATTGAGATATACTTGACATATGAGATTACATCAGTTGAAGATATACAATGTAATTTACAGAATGATTGCCACAATGAAGTTCAATTAACACTCATCACCTCACATAGTTGCAATTTTTCTTCCCGTGATGAGAACTTCTGAGATCACCTCTCTTAGAAACTTTCAAATGCAATATAGCACTGTCACTGTTAACTGTAATCACAATCTCCTTACTTTCAAAGTTGGAGATAAAGGTATGAGATAATGAAAGGTAAAGTGCCATAAGAGTATCAGTTATTATTGTTACAAGAGTAAAGTTACTACTGAAGATGATTAATTGGAGAATTTGAAAAGTTCTGGGTTAAACAAAAAGATGTGTATCTTACCTCCTTCAAAAGCGAGAACCTTTAGAACAGAGTCCACAGGCACGATAGAATTTTTGTCGAGGTAATTGGGACGATCAGTTAGGAATACTGCGCATGATGGGAAACGCAATTACCAGTAGCTTAAAAAAATAGGCATTTTCTCACTTGATAGGAAGTCTGGGGGTAGCAGTTTGTTGGCATTGGTTCAGTTGCTCAACGATGCCCAAGTGCCTACTCTGTCACCCTTAACATATTGGTTTTCATCCTCATGCTTACTGTCTCATGGTCTCAAGATGGCTGCTGCAGCTCCAATCAAGGGAAGACGATGGAGGAATCGCAGTGTTCTCAGAAACTACCTTAGGACTTTTTTTTCTATTTAGCTCTCATTGGCTAGAAATGAGTCATGTGACCACCTAAGTTGCAGGAGGTACTTTGTCAGACTCTATAGCAGAGAAAACCAAGTGAGAAAATACTTGGGAATGTGTTGGCCTAACCAACCAATAATTATGCTACAGGAGAAATGTGAATATTTTCTTTCTTTTCTTTCTACTTTTTGTTTGCTTGTACTTCCTGGTATTTTAGTAATGGACACATTAAGAATGACCTGATTACACATATGTTGCCTGGTTGTGGTGTCTCCTTCTCTGGTCTCCCAAGCTCAGCATAAGATTGATTAATGCTCAACATGTGTAAAAGATTGACAAACTGCCACTTGTGACTTTGGGGAAACAAAGTTATTTTGGGGTAGTTATTCTATATCATACCCTCTGCATATTACTTTCTAGACTGTTGTTCTCCACCAAAAAGATCATCTATAAGGAACGAACAAACTCCTGAGATACACAGAAACTAGTCCAAAATGGGTAATTGCCAAACATCGAACTTTGGTAGGCATGTGCTATGCAGGCAAAGTTTATAATCAGAATTATGGTGTCTGAGTCTAGGAGAAGAGTCACCAACTGTTCTTGACAAAATGGCTGGTAAGCAAATAAAGAAGGTGACAAATTATGCCACCAGGAGATGCTGCCATCTCACCAGTGAGACCAGTTTTGGGGAGGGGGGGACTGTGGCTTGATTTACAACTGATGATACCATGTGTCTAGTCACTGGAGATCAAAAGAAAGCTTGCCTATAAAATTCCGCTAATGAAATTGGACCAAAGGGTAGGCTCTTCTCTTGGGTGGTGTCAAAGGGAAGTTTTGCTCTGCTTCAGGCCAGTGGGGATGTGAGTCATAGTATGTCCACTGGGATGTGGTCATGGCCACGTGACCTCATGTCCAACTTCGGCAGCTCTGAACTTTGCCGATTTATCAGCTGTGTATAATCAGTCCTTTTAACACCTGATGATTTGGGGACCAAAAGTTTCTTTTCTTTTCCTGTGATGTATGGCTAGAGGCTGCCATACATCAGCCTTTTGTATTTTCTTAGAAAGCCCCTGTTGCACATTTGTGTGTGCATTCTTGTGTGTGTGTGTGTGTGTGTGTGTGTGTGTGTGTGTTGGCGGTGCTAGTGGGAGGATTGTGGAGAAGTGATGGACTTTCATATTCTCACTCTACAGACCAGATTTTGAACAGCTCACCTGTAATGACTTAGTATATATATATTTTTTTTCCTGAAAATAGAAGCTACTACATGGAGGGTGAAACGATCTCCATCTTCCTTGGACAATTCCGAGGAATGCACTGTAAATTCAGACAAGTCCAATAAGTGAATGTCACATTCTCTGCAGTACAGAATGAGCATGAAGGAGGACAAAACATCCCTAGCTTGAAACCCCACTGAAAGAAAACTCTGCTGTGTTCCGGCGCTTGGAAGAAATTCATTATGGTAGAACGTATTATCCTGTGTAAGGGCAAATTCTTTCTTAAATACAGTGGAAACCACTGGCCTTGCTTATCCCCCTTCTGTTACGTTCCATGTGCCTGAATTTCCACAGAATTTCTATTTATAACACCACAGAGGTGCTGAAGAGCTGTCAGAGCCATGCTCAAAGCTTAACTGAAGCACTCACGCTTCCTTTCCTTCTGGCCTCTGGTTACTGAAAACATTTGCTGAAAATTGCTGTCCCACTCAAGAACTGTCAAAGGTAATTGTGTTGCACAAAAGTTACCGAGAAGCAGGAAGTAATATGGTTACCACCTGGCGACCAAGTTAATAGAACCTGTCTGAGGAGCCGCAAGCCTGGCACATGTGTACACACCAGTTTCTGTCTGAAAACCACGACAGCATAAATTTGTGAGGGAGACGTGTATCAGAGGCCTCTTAGTGGCAATTTACGATACAAATCCCTATGTAAAGGGCAGTTGTCAGGTCACCAAATCCAGTGAAGTCTGAGGTTCTGGAGGTGGCGGTAAGGGGGAAGATGGGGGGAGAATGTGGACCTGTGTGAAGCAAGTAGCAGTACTTACTTCAAAAAACAAGGTCTAGACTTGGCTATTCTCACAACTGGCAATGACCTTGGTGTCTAAGAAAATGAAAATCAGAGACTCAGGAGGTTGGGGGTGGGACTAGAGAGTCTCAGCCTCCCCACCTTTGCCTCTGGCCTCCCCTGTGCCCTTCCAGATGAGCAGGAACCTCTTTTCCTCTTAAGATTTCCCAGAGAAGGAAATCCTCCTTGTTCTTGATAGCCGTTTACAGAGTCTCACATCCTCCCTGAGATGCCTTTGCCTTAACTTGAACTTACAAGACCCCAAGAAACTCTCAAAAAACAGGTACCTCTATTCATGTGACAAAAACTGCACTAAACCCCTAAATCCGCTCATGGGTTTCCTTGGGAGCATCTAGTTCTGTCTGAAACTGTCTTTTTGGGTCTGAAGTTGTGGCTGTCTGCATGTGAATCCAATGCCTGGTTGTGAACACCCTAATCCAGTAGTTGGGGTGTGGCCCAGAAAAGACACATTGGAACTAGGAATTTTCAACCGTGGGATCCGGGGTCCACATTGGAATGATCCTATCATCATCAACAAAATCAACTGATTTTAGGAGTACGTGCTCTTTTTATCTTTAGCGATATTCACAGTTGCGTTTTGAGGTACAAAAAAAATTCTCACTTCTCAGGCAGTCTCTAAATTGAAACCAGGGATGGCTGCATAATTCGTGGGGCTCAGCACAAACTGAAAATGTGGGGCCTTTTTCTCTAAGAGCAGAAAAAAAAGCTTTTTCCTTTTTTTTTTTTTTTTTGGTGACCTCTCTCAACTTCTCATGGTACTTTTTGTTTGCTATTTTACTGTCACACTCCCTCAGGCATGGGGAGACTTGCGAGGTGAGTGTAGATGTTCAAAAGCACCCCGAGCCTTGCAACTGGATGCGTGAGGTGTACACGACCAACCCCAGTCTTCTCTGCACCTGCATCAGGCCTACGGGAGGCAGAGGGTGCAGTAGCCTCTTGGTAGGGATTGGGGAACAGGTAGCCAGGAACCCATGCCAGGGAGGTGAGGGGGCAACAGAAGGCAGCATTGTGCATGGTACCACTGTCCTGTTGGCCTTCACTCACAATCCACAAATTCAAAGATAAAATTATTTAGGTGTTAAAAATGGTGACCGCAGCACTGAACCCAAGTGGGAGGTTCCCTTCTGAGTTCCAGACCCTTTGTGACTTCACTCATCCTAGTTGAAGCTTATTTTCTTTCACGATTTCAAAGGCATACCATGACTCACTGGGCCATCTGAAATCTTATTGTTGGAATCTTCTTTCCTGATGACCTTTTGATTTCCATTCTTTTCTATGTAATCTGTTTCTAATTCCTGGAAGCTTTTAGGGTCTTCTCTTTTACCCCAGTATTCAGAAATGTCTCACTTCTGCACCTTGGTGTACAGTACCATTTTCATCATTTATTGCCTAGAGCCCTCAGAGAACTGTTTTAGTCTGGAAACCAACGTCTTTCTGTTCTGGGAAATTGTCTTGCATTGTTTCCTTAGTAACTGTCTCTCCTTTGTTTTTTTCTGCTCTGTCTTCCTGCAATTCCTGTTGGTGAGTGCTGGATCAGTCATCTAATTTGGTTTCCTTTCTTTTCCTAGTTTCTAACTCCTTGATCTTTGCCTTCTTTCTCTGGGAATGTCCCTCAACTTTGTCAACTGTTTATGAAATTAACACATTTCTGCAATCATATTTTTCACTTGCAAGAGATTTTTCCTTTTTAATTTATTCATTTTGCATAGCAAACTGTTCTTATTTGGATGCAATATCTTTTTCTTACGTATTTGAGAGTACTAGTATTATTTCAATGCTTTTATTCATTCCTACATTAATTCTGTTCCTTTTTTCCCCCCTCTTTGATCTTTTTTCCTATTCTTTCATGTTGGAGACTTTTCATAATGTCTGGTGATATGTTTATGTGGCATAAAAAATATTTGGCCTTTGTCCCAGTTTTCTGGCACAGAACTAAACCCCTTGGAATCTCCCGATGGAGAAGAGTATCTTTGGTATGCTAATGAGGTGACCTTTGGCTGAGGGCTCCTAGACAGCAGCCGAATGCTAACTGGTCTCCAGAAAGATCCAGCCATGATTAGAAGGTTAGGAGTCTTGACTCACCCCACTGACCTCTGGGGAGAGGTGAAGAGCTGGAGATTGAGTTCAAGCACTAATGGCCCATGATTTAATCAACTGTGTCTATCTAATGAAAATTCCATAAAAACACCTAAACCATAGGGTTCAGAGGGCTTCTGGGTAGGCAGACACATGAACACAGTGGGTAGGTGCTGGGGAGGTGGTGCCTCGAGAGCATTTGGAAACTTCGTGACCCTCCCACCACACCTCGCCCCATGCTTCTCTTCCATCTGTTCCTGAGTTGTAACCTCTATAGTAAACTGGCAATATAGTAAGTGAAGCTTTCCTGAGTTCTCTGAGTCATTCCAGCAAAGTATCAAACCTAAGAAGGGGGTTGAGGGGACCCTCAATTTATAGTTGGTGGGGCAGAAGCACCCGTGGCCTGAGACTGGTGATTAGCATCTGAAGTGGGACAGTCTTGTGGGACTGAGCCCTTTAACGTGTCAGATCTGACACTAACTCCAGTAGGCAGTGTCAGAACCAAATTGAATTAGTGGACACTCGGTGGGTGTCAGAGTGTTGGGGAAATGGTGTCAGGAAGGCTACTGTGCTTTCAATGCCAAGAGGGAAGAAAATATCTACTCAAAAGTCTATTCAAAAGTGAGGCACTATGATTGGGTGCACTAAGACCGTGGATGGGGGCACTTTACCACAGGTGCTCAGGGGAGGAACCATCAATTCATTGGAGAACTCCAAAGTGTTACTATTTGAAGATCTTTTCTCTGAACTGTTTAGAGGGGAACCTAACTCTTCCTCCAGGGTGTATGTGAGTGTGTGTGTGCACATGCGTGTGCAGGTAAGAAGAGTTCTGGAAACAGCAAGGGGAAGGGAGGAGTGGGGGATCTGCAGTATGGCATGTAGACTTTTCTTCAGGCTTTCCTCAAGTCCAGTTACTTTCAAGAATCAACCTCCAGCTTTCCGCCAGGAAGGGAGGGAAGGGCTATTGCCTGAATGTGTACACAGGAGAGGAGACTTGATGGGCTCAACCGTGCAATGGGCAAACTTCCAACAAACGCCCTTTCCACAAGGGGCTTTGCTCTCACCTTTCTTTTGGAATTTTCATTGCTTATAAACAGTGAGCAACTCAAAGTTTCTTCAGGGTGAAGCAGCTCTGTTCCCACTTGTCTGCAAGCAATTGGCTTTCTCCTTTCTTCATTTGCCAAGGTAATTACCATTCTTCCATTCATTTCTCACCTTCCAAAAATTTGTTGAAAGCATTTATGGCAAATTGTCTCTCATTCTCTTTGAACTTGTTGATTAATTTGTTTTAAAAAATTCTTCGCCTGTCATTTTCATGAGATTTGGGTAGGAAGAAAAAGATAGTTATGGTCAATTCCAGTATTCTTAACCAGAAGTTTCCCTTGGAAATCTTAATTTTTATTGGCGTCCAAACCCATGAACTTCTCTTTTAGGCAAATCCTTACTGTTTACTACATAAACAATAAACAGTTCAGAGAAATAGTAAGTTTTAGTCTATACCTCATGGCCTATGTATATTTATTTAAATACAATTCTAATAATCTTAGTTATTTAGTATTCCAGCTTTTAGTAGATTAGAGGCAGAATTTTAGTAGAAAGTTAGATCTGAATGTGGCTAGTCATATATCCTGGGAGTATCAAGAATAGCTGGGAGACCAAAAGGTGGCAGAAAACTTATAAGGGGTGCCTGGGTGACTCAGTTGGTTCAGTGTCTGATTCCTAGTTTCAGCTCAGGCCATGATCTCACAGTACGTGATTTTGAGCCTCATGTCGGGCTCTGTGCTGACAGTGTGGAGCCTGCTTGTGCTCTCTCTCGCTCTCTCTCTCTCTCTCAAAATAAATAAACAGACTTATAAAAAAAGAAAACTTAGGGGTGCCTGGGTGGCTCAGTATGTTAAGCGTCTGACTTCAGCTCAGGTCATGATCTCACGGTTTGTGGGTTCGAGCACTGTATCAGGCTTTGTGCTGACAGCTCAGAGCCTGAGCCTGTTTCAGATTCTGTGTCTCCCTCTCTCTCTGCCCTCCATTTATTCTCTGTCTCTCTCTCAGAAATAAATAAAACATAAAAAATTTTTTTAATAAAAAAACTTAGAATACAAGTTAAAAGAACATATAACAATATAAAAGTTTATTTAGGTACAAACAGTCCTAGACATTTCAAAATGCATTGCTGTAATTAAGCGTAATGCTGATACCATCTTCCTATTACAAAACCTTCTATGTCTCCCCAATGTCTATAGATATAAGCCTAATGCTTTCTCACTGTTTCATCTATTCCCAAGCATATGACCCGCTGTGCCAGCGCAACACCCTGCTCTATCACACCTATGAATTTACACTTATGAGCTGTGAATTTCTTAGCATTGGCACACCATTTTTTGCCATCCAAGTCATCCTACAAGACCCATTTGAATTCTCATCTTGTATTCTCCCTTCCTTCTCTTCTTTGTCCCTCACACTCACCAAGAGCCCAACCATGCTGGCCCCCTGATCTGGGACTTCCAGCCTCTAGAACTGTGAAAAATAAACTGATATTTATGAGCCACTATAGTATATTTGTTATAGAAGCCCAAACTGACTAAGACAGCCAGTACTCTCAGCATAATGCCTTGCCAGTAAATGTTGCTGAGTAAATGGTTGTTAAATCCAATTGAAAGTATGACAATTGATGTTTGATGTGATAATCTTCAGTCTCCAAGGACAGGTCAAATTCAAATCTATACAGTTCATTTAAGAAGAAGGCAAATGTGTGATGCATTTTAAAAAGATTTCAAAAATAACAAAAAAGAAAAAAAAGGAAAGAAAGAAAAAAGAATGCCATATAAAAGAATCATTGAGTATGTGATATTTTGAGACTGGCTTTTTTCTTCAGTATAATTCCCTTAAAAATAATAAAAAATGAAACAAGAAATAAATTTGTGTGATGTATAAAGGAAATATTACCTTTAATTTATCATAAAATTTATTTCTTGTTGACAGAACAACGAAGTACTATTTTTCACATGGACAGCGACTCTATTTTACCACCAAGCTGTTTAAGTTTGAACATTATAGCTTACATATGGAACATCAACTATGTCTTTTTAAAGGGAGGCAGTGTAAAGAGATTGTGGCAGGTAGGAAAAAATGTGAATATTTTTATTTCAGTATGTTTTGGAGAGCAGCTATGTGTTCCTTGACATAACTGATCTGTTCCCAAAATGTTTGGGATCAAACCTTATCTTGCTATTCACTCGTGTTGTAATTTCAAGATACTTTTATCTTTGCTTTGGATTGATCTTTGATTAGGTGTGACTTCTGACACATTTGCTTTAAATTTCTCTCTCCTCCCCTGTCAAGTGGTTAATGATCTCAAAATGTCACAATGGATTCTTTGGATTTCCCAGGAAGTCAAGTGTGGGTAGAGCAATAAAACAAATTTAAAAATGCAGAATCACCTTATTAGTGATTTTTACACAAAGATTCCAGGCCAGCTTCATGGGTATGTGACTTGGGCAGCTGCACAGCCCTGTGCTCAGGAGGGCCCTAAGCTTGGTTGAACGCACTGCTGTTATATCTTGACATTCTTAATAACTTTATCTGATTTGTGTAAGTGAAGTCTGGTGAGGCAATGGAGCAGTTACATGAGCTCAAGAGATATGTACAATGTGTGGGTCTACTGTTCTTTGGTGTCCATTTGCAGTTAGTGTTTGCAACAGCCCATGAATTCAGAACTCTGTATGGGAATTCAGCATGATTCAAAGCATGTATGTGTACAACATACAAAGCGAGCTATAGTACTGACAGTCCTGGGAGGCAACATTTTGTGTTCACTCCAGAGTTGCTTCGAATGCAGAAAGAAGAAAAAGACATTGTAAGAAGCATGAGTGATCAAGAAACCTTATATCCTCTATTAGCTAACCTTATGTGTTAGTAACGACACAGGAGGAAAGAGAAAGATAGGACAATGTATTGTTCCTTTCCTTTTAGTCCTTCTAACTCACCAGGAAGCCCAAAATAGAGACTGGTGGTAGAATGTGTGTGAAGAAGTAAGATAAAAACACTAGAGTTAGCTTTGTGCAGCATTTCTGCTGTTCTGATAAGATCAAAACACACGTGCAAATATGAGCTATGAAATACAAATTGTGTAATTTTGGCGATTCTTTGCACATGTTAAAAACTCTTATATTTCCATTTAAAACTGGTGTTACACAATATAAGGATGGATGGTAAAGTTCATGCTAATAACTTATATTATAATTAATTTTTTTTCTTAGAGCAACATTAAGTAGCTAAACTAAAAAAAACACCATGACAGGTGATGAGAGGAAAAAAATTGCCACAAATTGCCAAACCCACCCAAGATAAAATAAGTACCTAAACAGTCGGACAACTAAATAAATTGAAGCTGTAGTTTAAAAGCTGCCACTAAAGAAAATTCTAGGCTTGGAATTTCTCACTGGCGTATTCTACTAATTATTTTAAAAAGACATAATACTACTTCTATACAATCTCCTCCTGGAAATAAAAGAAGAGGCAACATTTCTAGTTTCATTTTGTGATGCCTGATTTATCCAGGATTTATCCTGATACCAAAATCAGTGACCCTGCAAGAAATGAAGACTATAATCTGATATCCCTCATGAATATGGATACAAAAATCCACAACAAAATGTTAGAAAATAAAATTTAACAGTGTATAAAACCAACAGAGACTTGTCTAACACATGTAAGGCTGATTTCGATATTCAAAAATTAAAATGTAATCTAGCACGTTAACAGTTGAAAGAAAAAAACCATATGATCATATAACAGATATAGAAAAAGCATTTGACAGAATTTAACATTCATTTATGATTAAAAAAAAAAAAATCTCAACAAACAAGGCATGAAACAAACACCCCCAGCCTAAAAAGGATATTTTGCAAAAATGCTAACATCATAACGACATCATACTTAATGATTGAAGATTGAGTGTTTTCTCTCGAGGACTGGGAACAAGGCAAGAAGGCCCACTCATTATTCCTATTGTACATTAGACTGCAAGTCCCACCCATTGTAATAGCAAGAACAAGAAATAAGAGGCATTTGGAGTAGAGAGGAAAAAATAAAACTGTCCCTATTTGCAGGTGGCAAGATTGTCTACATATAAAATCTCAAGGAATTTCTAAATGAAACCTCATAGGACTAATACGTGAGTTAACAAGGTCACAGGATATAAGGTAAACACAAAATCAATTGTTTTTATATAAACTAGCAATGAACAACTGAGCTGAATTTTTTTTTAAAGTATGAATTATTGTAATACTTCGCTAGGGCTGCCATAACAAAATACCAAAGCCTGGATGACTTAAAGAGCAGAAATTTATTTTTTCACAACTCTAGAGGCCAGAAGTCTGAAAGGAAGATTTTGTTAAGGTCGGTTTCTACAGATCTTCGGTTTGTAGATGATCCGCTTCTCCCTGTGTCCTCACATGGTCTTCTCTCTGTGCATGTTTGTGTTCTATTCTCCTCTTCCTATATATATGGGGACACCAGTCATATTGGATTAGGGCCTCCCCTAATGACTTCAGTTTAACTTAATTATCTCTTTAAAGACCCTATCTCTTTAAAAAAAAAAAGTCATATTCTAAAGTACTGTTGGTCGAGACTTCAACATATGAATATTAGGGGTGGGGATACACAATTCAGCCCGTAAGAACCATTAACAATAGCTAATTTTTATGAGCTGAGCTATTGTTAAAAATGAAATACTTCATTTATAAATCTAATAAAATGTGCAGAATCTGTATCCTGGAGACTTCAAAATGTTATGAAAGAAATGAAAGATGTCATAAATAAACAGAGGAAACATACCAGGTTCATAGATTACTATTAAACATAGTAAAATGTCAACTCTACCCACATTGACCTATGGACTTAAGGCAGTTTCAATGAAAATGCCATCAGGATTTTTTTAGATAAAGACAAGCTATTTCTAAAATTTATATGAAAAATTAAAGGACTTAGAATAGCAAAAACAATTTTGAAAAAGAATAAAGTTGGTGAACTCAACCTGATTTGAAGACTTGCTGTAAAGCTATAGTAATTAAGACAGTGAGGTATTGGGGAAGGAATAAGCTTATATATAAACTTATATATCAACAAAGCATCCAGAAAAGGACCCACGCAAGTAAAATCAACTTACTATTGACAAAAGTGCAAAGATAGTTACAAGGAGAGAGGATAGGTTTTTCACCAAACAGAGTGGAGCAATTGGACATCTTATGCAAAAAAAGTGAACCTTTACCTAAACCTCACATTTTATACAAAAATTAACTCAAAGTGAAGCAGAGATCTAAATATAAAATGTAAAACTATATAAAAATTAAAGAAAAGAGATAATGTTCCTGACCTGGGGTTTTACCAAGACATCTTAGACATGACACCAAAAGTAAAATAGATTAAAATATTGAGAAATTAAAATTCATCAAAATTAATAGCTTTTGCTTGGAAAAAAACACTCTCGAGAAAATGAAAAGAAAAACTACAGTCTGAGAGAAAATATTTGCAAAACACATATTTCACAAACAACCTGTATCCAACCCGTGTCTCTCAAAAACTCTACAGTAATAAAACAAACAACGCAATTATAAAAATGAGCAAAAGATTTAAACAGATACTCTACTAAAGAGGATACATGGAAAGCAAATAAATCCACAAAAATCTTCAATCTCCTTAACTATTAAGAAAATTCAAACAAAGAACATTAACCAAGTAATACCATACACCTTTTAAAATGGCTAACATTAAAAAA
This sequence comes from Paguma larvata, assembly GCA_030068075.1. Classification (NCBI taxonomy): domain Eukaryota; kingdom Metazoa; phylum Chordata; class Mammalia; order Carnivora; family Viverridae; genus Paguma; species Paguma larvata. Next base: position 11,540,983 of record CM057844.1, read on the forward strand.
AAATACAATACCAAGTGTTGCTGAGGATGTGTGGAAACTGAAATGCTCATACATTGCTGGTGGGAATTTAAAACAGTACAGCTATTCGGTATTTTCTTAAAAAGTCAAACATATACTTACCATACGACCCAGCTACCTTACTCCTAGATACTTACTCCAGAGAAATGAAATCTTATGCTCACACAAACACTTGTACATAATTGTTTATAGCAGCTCTTTTTGTAACTGCCCCAAATTAGAAGCAACTTAAATGTATTTTAACAGGTGATGAATAAATAAACTATGGTATATTCATACAATGGATTACTACTCAGCAATAAAAAAGAATGAACCATTCACACACAACAACAGCAACAACTTGGATAAATTTCAGAGGCATTATCCCCAGTGAAAGAAGTCATTTGCAAAAGGTAATATACTGTATGTTTCTATTAAGCATGACATTTTAAAAGACAAAACTAAAGCAATCAGTGGTTGCCAGAGGTCAGTAGGGTGGGGGTAGGGGTTTGACTATAACAGGTAGTAAGGGAGTTTTTTCGGGGTTGATGAAACTGGTTTTTTAGCCATAAAGAAGCCTCTTCTTCAAACTGCTGGCATTGAAGAACAAGGTTTTCTTTCAAGGTGAGTGTTAAATACTCTTTTTTAAAAAACTTGCTTTTAGTAATCAGTTCTATGAATAGTTCGTGGCATGAATAAGAAAAATCATGCCCTAATTGAGGAATCCAGTTCATGAAATGGGAATTATGAAGGAACACATATTATCTGCATTTCAGTATTTTGATACCGGTAGGATTCACTGAAGAGCTGGTCATTTTGGATCTGGCTTTCACCTGAAGGGAGTTTTGCCTTCTAAAGGCAGCAGAAGGATTTTGGTCACGGTCAAGTCCTTGAGGTCAGACAACAACTGGATGATTGTTCCAGGAAACAGGTTGGAGTGCAGGGAGACTATATTATAACCCGTGCCCCTTATTACCTTGTTTTTTGTAGCAGAAATTGTGAGCCCCCTCATGACATCTAATCCCTGCTTTTTTCTGCTTTATTTGGGAATCAGAACGACAGATTTTTCCCTCATTTTATTTATGGAGACAGATACTAGAAGAGCAAGCAAGCAAGAGTTCTTAAACAAACACATCTTAAGCACGAGGTCTGCACGTGTTGCAGATTTTTTCCTCACTTTTCATGCCCAAACTCGCTTTCAGAAGGGACCAGAGACCTCTAACCCCTTGCTAAGAACAAAAGATAATAGTTTCAGTTGTGGTATCACATGTGTTTCCCATGAGAAGAGAGCCTCTCCAGGGAGATCCGCCCCCCCATTTGTCGGACTGTCCTGTGGGCACCCCCTGGTGGTCACTTTTGTTTCTAGGTGGAGTGTCTCTCTGTTCCTGGCATCCAGAAGCTCCCTGGCTGGAACACTTGTGTAAAACAAATAGAAACATTCTGATTTTTTTCTTTGGAGCAGCCAGCATTAGCTGACCAGCAAGAGAAGAAGCAGCAGAAAAGAAACAAAGTATTTTTTGACCAAATGGTGTTAAAGTGTAGTCACCAGAATGAGGAATACTTGGTTTTTCTTCAGCTGCATGATTAAATTGCTTTGTCCTCTCCTTGTGCTTTAGTTTTCTCATCTGGAAAACAAGAAACTTAAACTAGATTATTTCTAAGCGTGCTTTGACTTTAAACTTATCCATTTTCTAATATATGTATGTTTAGTAAGAGTCTTCTATACAGAGGTGTTGGAAGCCATTTGTGCTCCCTCACTTAGCACCAGCTCTGAGAAGAGATCAGTGCGTGGGAAATTGAAGATGATGTAAAGACATCTCGTAGGCAGCTTTTTGACCTCCATCACCTATCTCTTTCCACCTGTGAAAGGGAAAGCATCTTGAATATTTGAAATAGATGATAATGGTTAGAGCACGATTAAAGCCAATTGAACCTTAGTTTCTTCCAAGATGCTCTCATCCAATCACAGTTAAAACCCACCAGTCTTCAGAGGGACATAAGGATGTACATTTAAATCCTACACTCCTGATAAAAATGTAGATAAGACCCTCTTTCAACACTTTTGGGTCCTGCCCATCATTTTAAGCCTTTGTAAGTCCCCGGGGTGCCTGGGTGGCTCAGTCAGTTAAGCATCCAACTCTTGGATCTTGACTCAGATCATAATTTCAGTTTGTGGGTTCGAGCTCTACAATAGGACTCTGCGCTGACAGGGCAGAGCCTGCTTGGAATTCTCTCTCCTTCTTTCTCTCTCCCTTCCCCACCCTGTTCTCTCTCTCTTTCTCTCTCTCAAAATAAATAAATAAACCTAAAAAAATAAAATAAAAAAGGAATTCATAAGTCCTGAAGTTAAAAATTTGTATTTTAAAAATACACTCACATTTAGTTGTGTCTTATAATGAGGCAACTGATCCCTATGCTGTCCTGTGTATTTTGTTTTTAATGTTTATTTATTTATTTTGAGAGAGAGAGAAAGAGATAGAAACACCAAGCAGGATCTGGCTGTAAGCGCAAAGTGAACCATGAGATCATGACCTGAACTTTGAAATCAAGAGTCAGACGCTTAACCCACTGAGCCACCCAGGTGCCGCTGTCCTGTGGATTTTTAAGCAACTCCCTTAATTGCTCCCACCTTCCATTTCCTTACCTGTGAGTTGGGGGTGTGAAAGAGAACACCCATAGGGACGGGTTTTGTAAGGGGCCACACAAGCATGTGTGAGTGTTATTAAAGCTTATCCACACCAGATCCCAGGTGGGTACCTGAAAGTTGCAACATTTTCCTACAGAACATCAAGCAACTATTTCACATGTTTGTTGGCTTCAAATTATAATTCCTCTTTAGTGCAAATTATCCTTATTAGGAGGAAGCTAGATAACATTTCTCAAAGAAAAACATGTCCTAAAAATGACAGACTGACTACATAGAAATCCAGAAAGACTCACAAGAAATATTGCATTTCCTTTCGATTTGGCTCTGAAAAAATAAATTCTGTTGGGAGAAGAGGACAGAGAAAGGCTTGTTCATTCTCCCATAAGGAAGCCTCCATTTCAAGCTGCTGGCATTGAAGAACAAGGTTTTCTTTCAAGGTGAGTGTTAAATACTCTTCTTTTAAAAATTTCTTTTAATAATCAACTCGAGGAGGAACATGTGGCTTGTATAAGAAAAACCAGGACCAAACTGATGAACCCAGTTCATCAAATGGGAGTTATAATCACAAGGTATTTATAAAAATTAAATAAGGTGATATTTATTTTTAAATGCCTAACAAAATAAATATCTAAGATGTCTTAGCTCCGTACGAGCAGTACTATGTCTGTATTTTGGGGAGGAAAGGATACAAGGATCTCAACTGCACTGGGTAAAAAACCAAAACGGTGCTGAGCTTTCTCTATGGAAATGCGTTGGAGAGTGACCCTGGTTCTCGAGTCTGTTATCTAGGGGGACCAACTCTTTCTACCTCTGTGGTGTGATTCCAAGTTTCCTGTCCTGTTCCCCTTGAGCCACTGTGTGTCTGAAAAGTGACTTCCCTCCCTTCTCCCTCTTCCCTCCCAGTCCCCAGTTCCTCAGCACCTGTCTTTTCAGCAGCTCAGCCTTCCTGCGTCTCCTGCTTCATGAACACACCCCAGCCCGATCCTGCTCACCATCTCATCCTTCTGACCATCCGATGGGGACTGTGGCTCTTCTCGCTTTGACTCTATCCCTTGTCAGTCTGGTCACTCCCCCTTAGTGCCTGCTTTTCCTCAGAGCTATTCTGACACAGCGCCTGGCAGGTGGGGGAAAATGCTTGTGACAAGTGGCTGTGTGCCTTTCAGCACTCTTTTGATCCTCGAGGAATGGAGGGTGGTAGGGAATCTACCAGAGAAATGGAGATGTGCTTCCTCAGAGCGCACACCTAGTTGCTCTGGGAAGCCAGGAAGGACCGTAGCTTCACTGGAACATTTTCTGCCTTACTTTGTCAAATGTTGTCTCTTCCTACAGTAATCCTGGGACTCTTTTCATCCCAGGGTTTTATTCCAAATGGAATGTTAAGAGGGTTCAGATGCTGAGAGACAGCTCAGGGCGGTGGGGGTGGGGAGAGGTGTGAGCTTGTCCAGATCTGTGGCTTTGCCAGGACTGTTTTTAAGTTGACACAGGGCTAAATAAAAAGCCCCTTGCTTTGATCTCAGGGACTTCCTGGGTAGACTGTCTGATTAGATAAAGATCACGTATCCACCCCCTCCCCCAGCCCCCATCCTTTAGGAAGTAATCTAAGCTTTGCAGCCATTCCTTGTCTTAGAGCACTCCTGTCTCCTTCTCAAAGTCTGTTTCTCTCTCTCTCTCTCTGTCTCATTGGGTCCCTCCCTGGGTCTTAGATTTTTCTTTCTATTTGAGCAGGAAAAGGAGTCTGAGAAAATAGGGCACTTCTTACCCCTTTAAGCTTTCTTAAGTTGTTTAGAAACAAAGCAAAAGCTTTGTCTGAGAGCCTCATATGGACCTCGTCTGGTCCTGGGCATCAAAGGGAATTGGTCTCTGTTTGCAACATGGTCAGCTGCTGAGATGCTATGAAGCGAGTGAGGTGGCAGGTGGAGGGTTTGGAGAGAGAAATACAATTGGTCCCTGCCCTGGGTTCATCAGTCAAGGACATCTGTTCTCTGAGAGCGACCTGTAACTCTTTAACTTAGACCTGGACATTCAGACAAAGCACTGCAAACCGTCTCTAACGAGGATGAACTGGCTTGCTCTTGGGTTGGGGCAATTAAAAAAAAAATGCTTGAACCTCAAGAGCTGGCAAATTAAAAATCATTTAGGCTGGGTCACAGCTTTCCAGCTTTGTTCAGGAGACTCTCTTTATGACATTAAAATGTGAGACTTTGTAAAAGGACACATGCACTTCTAATATTTTATTTTATTTAAACCTCTGTGCCAATCACTGTTCTAAGGGATACACACGATCTGCATAATACAAATGTTAACTCATGAAATCTTCATGACAACCATGAGCCACAGTACCAAATGAGGAAACTACAGCACAGAGAAGTGAAGTATCTTGCTCAAGGTCACACAGCTAGCACGTGGCACATTAAGGACTCAGGCGCCGGCAGTCCAGCCCAAGAATTGGACTCTGCTGCCCCCCTGCGCCCCCACCCTCAACACTTAGAAATTCACTGAGAATATATACATGGGAAGAAAAGATACACATTTATGACTTTGGTAATATTTTTAAATACTTTAATCCACGTGAAAGATAGTCACACATGTATGTGGGAGGCAGTCGAATTGTAGAGATCCATTCGTCAGTTTCGTAAACATTTCTTTGAAAGCTGGCTGTTGTGTGCCTGGCCCTGGGCTAGGTGCTGGGGATAGCATGGAGGCTGAAATGCACCAGGTTCCTGCGTTCAAGCTGAGGCCTGGGCCAAGGGACCAAGGATCACATGTGTACAGCAACACTGCTGAGGGTTTTAGATGCTGTGGGGCCAGGGTCCTGACACTTCCTGGGACACAGCATTTCTCTCCTTGGATCCAAGTAACAATAGTCACTTACCCTGTGAGGAAAAGTCCCACTCAAAGCCGCGTGCTGCTCGGGGGCTCCCTGTCTGGTCTGACCACACTAGACATAAAAATTTTGACTGCAATTGTCATAAAGTTTAATAGGGTTTAGGCTCCTGTAGAAGAAGCTGCTAGTTTTCTCTCCAGTATCTTCCTTATTTGTCATAGAATCTTTATTTGTTAGCTGAAGCACGTGGCTGCCCCAGAGAAAGACTGCCTCATCTCTTGTAAACTAGCTGAGGCCAGAGGACTGAGTTCTGGTGAACGGGATGCAAAGAGAAATGTGCCTGCAGATTCTAGGAAGTCCCTTTTCACTTCTTTCTCTTATTTTGGTGGCTGGAATATGAATGTGATGGCTGGAGCTTGGGTAGTCATTTTAGACTATGAAGTGGAAATTGCTTAGAGAGAAATGTGGAAGAAAACTGGATCCCATGCCTCCCTGGAACTCTCTAAGGCCAGACTTATTTTTCACAAGAGGAATAAACTTCTGTCTTAGGTAAGCCGTGGTTAACTTGTTTGATATAGCATCCCTCTTTACATCATATGTGATGTGGTATTATTTATTTATTCGAATCTTTCTAAATCTACCCAACATCTGGCCCATATGCTTTCTTTCTTTTTTAAATTAACCAGGGTTACATTCTCTTGATTTCAGCCTTGAGTCCCGACTGGCACCATCTGTCCCAAAATGCTGCCCTAGGGTTTGCAAAAACAGGATGATACTGATGGTTTTAAGGTTAAAATACCTCCTGCAACACAAAGCTAGCATACCACACGGACCTCTGCTAATGAAGTATGAATTCCTTTAGGAATTTGGGAATATTTTTGCTTGAGATGTACTCTACTGTCCTTTCCATGGATTTGTCTTAGTTCTAGGAAATACAGGAAAAATGTCCTGTGATTTTCTAGGGTCCACGTCCCCTCAGCCTTTGCTGGGGGGTGAGGGTGAGGGGCTGTCATTTCAGGACATGGTTAATGGGACCAGTGGTCTGAGTTATTGGTCCCTCTCCATGAGATGGGAAGTCGGGGCCTTTTGCTCTGCAGCTCCACCTGCTGCATGTCCTCCCCACCCTCCCGCCCTGCCCATGACTTTGAGGTCCAGGGTCATCCCATTGGAGCAGGCTGGGCAGATCCTCCAGCCCCCAATCCGTAGCTGGGATGTTCAGAATTTCCAGTGCTTTCTTCCCTTCCTGCTTATGGGTCTCTGTGGGACTCATGCTGGTCAGAGAGCCCCCACGCACCATTGCCAAGTGTCCTTCTGGATCCATAGCCCCAGAGATTATAAGATGCCATGCCCCTCTTCGGGCCTCTGTCATGTCTGGTGTGTGTGTGTGTGTGTGTGTGTGTGTGTGTGTGAGAGAGAGAGAGAGAGAGAGAGAGAGAGAGAGAGATAGGGAGAGAGTCAGCCTTAGTAATCTTTTACATGTAGCCAAAACTTAACCCCTTCATATCTTCAGGCATCATAGCAACCTTAGTACTCTGAAAACCAACCCTCTCTTTTTGGGGGACAGGTAAATAAGCTAGAATGTGGATTATGTTTTTTCAAGCCTCTATTTCACCATCCTTTCTTCCCTGTAGTTGTCTCTCTTCTCTAATCTGTGCTTTGTCGAGCCCTCTTCTCCCACTTTCCTGAGTGACTGTTCCCTGTTAGGATTAAGTGAGGCTCACTCCTCACCCCTTGGCCCCTGGGAGACCCAGACAAGATGTGGATCATAGGCCCCTGGTGTGCCTGAGCTCTGTCTTCTATAACTTCTAGTTTCTGACTAGAAGCAGAAACACCTGGCATGCCCGGCTCACATCTGGTTCATCCAGTGGAAGACAGAAGTTGCTCATAGTCTAGTTGTTCTTACTCTGTTTGCTTTTCTGCAGTCCGATTTTTCAGGGGAGCAGACAGAGGGAGAAATCTGTGGTGGATGAACGTGGAGTCATGGGTGATGGTGGTGGGATGGACCACAAGATGAACGAGTGGGGGTCCGGGGGAAGCCCATTGGGTTTCAGGGGCGCTACCTGAACTTGGAAGGTGTTCAGATGAGAATCAAATCTCACTCCCTCACACCCCAGCCAGATGCTAGTTCCGTGAAGGGAAGGTGGGCAGAGGGGACAGAAGTAAGAAGACAAACTATCTCCATGTTTGATGTCCAAATGGTGAAAAGAAATGTGGATTTGGAGCCAGACATACCCAGGTTTAAATATGAATCTGCTCAAGGGATTGTGGGCCTGTCTTTCTACTCCCTGAGCCTTGGGGTCCTCACATTTTAAAAAGGTGACCAAGATGATTTCCCAATCCAGTGTCTAGCACAAAGGAGGTGCTCAGGAAGTGGATATTTTAGCCTGAAATGGGAGCCAAACACCCCAGAAGGGGCAGTTTTTAGGCTGTCTTCTGGGCTCCCCCCTGCAGCTCTGGGGGCAGGACTGCAGGTGCGGAGTGGGTGGGGGGAGGTGATAGGAAGCATGACTCAGCAAGGCTGTGGGATGGCTCGAGGTCTCCCATTCAGGAATGCTGGATTTGAGACCAGGTTCCCAGACCCGTGCTGTGTTTGTTCCAAGCTGTGCACACAAAAGAGGAAGGAAGCAGCTGGGGAGAGGCCGTGTCTGATTCTCTTGGAGGAACCGAGATGGCTGCTAGTTGGAGTGGGTTCACTGCCTGGCAGTGGGTGAATACAGACATCCCAACCTCAGTATTACCATCAAGAGCCAATGGCGGCCTGCACAACTTCCTCTGTGTGTGACTCATATGTGCCGCAGGGCATGGACTCATGACCCTGTAGGATGCCACCTGACCTCACTACATCATTTACCTTTTCTTTTCAGTTTTGCTTATTTTTAGTACTTAGTTTAAAATATATCACACATACAGAGAATAATGTAACAATTGTACATTGCCCAATGCTCAGATTTAGCCAGTGTTCGCACCTTGCAATACATTTTATGTTTCTTTTTTTAAAAAAAGAAATAACATATTATCTCTAATGTTTTTTGCCTTCTCCACCCACTCACTGTCATCCATCCCCAGAGGTAACTGTTACCTCGAAGTCTGTGGTTAGCTTTCCATGTATAATTTAGTACTATCACCTATGTCAGTGTCCAGACATAATACAGTATTGCTTTGTGAGTTTTTAAATTATTGAAATTGTACAATACTTTATAGATTAATTTGCAATTTGCTTTTCTACACAGTATATTTTTATGACATGTCTGTGACACTATGCATAGCTTTAGATCATTTATTTTCACAGCTGGATGGTATTCTGTCTTACTAATACAACATGGCTTATTTGCCCATTCTTCTGTTGGTAGACAAATTGTTTCCAATTTTTGATAATACGAAGAAAGCCCTCAGGAGTCAAATTGGTGACTTCTGCTATACGCACTTTACAGCATCCATGGCATAAAGTAGAGTCAAATTATCCCCTAATTTATTACCCCAAAAGCAGTGGAAATAAGAGTTTCTGTCTTTTCGTGATCTTGTCAACACTTGGTATCATCAGACTTTCTCCCCTCTAAATAGTATGTGGCAACTCTGACTTATTAATTACAACCACTGTAATTAATCACATCCTCATTTAGTCCCATAGTACCTATCACATTGTATGATAGTCATCTCAATTAGTCACCCCGCTGAAGCATTCATTTATGACAGGGTTCCTATCTGTTCTTCTTTGTGTCTCCAGTACCCAGCATGGTGAATGATGATAAGCACACAGTAAATGCTCAGTACACACACGTTGACTTAAATCTAAAGAATTAATATATCAAAGAATGGCTAGTGTAGGAATGGAACCAAGATTGATCAAAGAACCAGAACCTTCAACCGCTCCTGGATAGAATGTCAATGAATATAACCAGAGAATTTTGGATGGTATCTGCTAAAGCTGTACCTACCCCAGGACCTGTTAATTCCACTCCCAATGGAAATGTGTGTGTACGAGCACTGAAGGACACACCCTGGACTGTTCACAACAGCGCTGTTTGTAAAAGCTCCAAACTGGCAAGGACCCAAATGCCTGTTCATGGTAGAAAAGTTAAATAGAAAGGTGGAGTTCTAGGCAGTGATGAGAAAGAATGACCTAAAGCTACAAACAGCAATATGGAATACTCTCACAATGTCATAGTGAACAAAAGTTGCCACATCTCAGGGAGCATATGCTGGAGGATTCCATTCACTCGATGTTCAAAATCAGGCAAAACCAATATGGTGTCACGAGACTGATTACTTTTGGTGGGAAGTGGGTGCTAACAGGAAGGTGGCACAGGAGTGATGGTAATGTCTTCTTTATTTATTTTGTGTTGAGGTAATGTTTGCATATGATGAAATTCAAGTTTTTTTAATAAGTGCACCACAGTCCAATGAGTTTTGGCAAATTCATACAGTTGTGTAGCCATCACCGTAATCAAGACATAGAACATTTCACCCCTGGGAGCTCTCTCATGAACCTTATATTCTATTTCTTGACTTTGGCTATAAGTGTGTTCACTTTGTGAAAATCCATTGAGCCACACATTTATGACATGTGTACATTTTTCTGATTGTGTGTAATACATCAATAAAATGAAGAGTATTTTTCAAAAAAGATTGGCTCCAAGAATTGAAGTTGGCTACAAGATCAGCAGTTGGGTGGCAAAAGGAATGAGAGAGGAGCAGGCAGGAAGGCAGTTGGAATGGTACAGTGTAGAAATATTGAAGAAGAAAAAACAGAGTGAGTTTGTTTTTATCTCAAGCTTCAGTTTTCTAGATTTGCTGATGGTGAGTGGTGTGAGCCAGCCTTTATCTTCCTAGGATGGGATCCCTGGTTTCCTTCTTCTTCTTCTTTTTTCTCTCTCTCTAATATTCTGTAATCATGGGAAGAAGTGCTCAAGAGTGGCTCCATGGAGGGCTTTTGCCTGAGACCTGGAGAAGGTGGCCTTGGCCTCCACTCAGTAGAAGTCCCCGGATGAAACCCCTAAAATATTCTTGATAGAAAGGTCTGACCTCCATAGCAATCAGCACAGAACACCTCACTTTGTTTTGACTGGAGGAATCCTGATCACATAGCTCTGAGGCATGAGATCTCTGGACATCTCTTCCTGGTTTTGGCTGGTCCCTAAGGGGAGACTTGAAGGCTCTCTGGGAACAGGTGCATCAGTGGTGTGAGTGTCCCCAGTCCTACTCTGTGTAAAGATGTAACTGGAGTTATATGGACAACAGAGGCGACGAGTTACTTTAGAAACACCAATGAGGATTTTGTCCTGGGAAATCTTGGCTTTTCTCTTTGCCTTTTGTTTTTCTTTCTCCTTCTCCATTTGCTAAACTCTCCAAAGGTAAAACAAAATCAAACCCCAGCTGGGTGTAGAGAAGAGTAAAGGAGGGCAGATCTAGACAAAGAAAAACCGCTTGTCTGCTGGTGTGAAACTTTGAAGCAGTGCTTGTTAAGATCTGCTACTGCTCCTTTTCACTAAGGAATTAAGGGGGTACTTCATTTAGACCATCCCCTTCCATAGCAGATAAACCTAATATGTGGCCATGACCTTTGTGAAAAATAAACTTAGCTGCATAGAAAAAATTCCCTTTTTCTTTTTTTAAAAGTCAGGCTTGAAATTTTTATATCCTTTGAGTCATGTTCTTAAAGCAACTGGCTGATTAATTCAAGAAATGCTACTTTCCCAATTCAAACATGACATTTTGAAAATCATCCATGAATTACATGCCTCGAGAATGAAAGACTTTCTGTGCCATTTAAAAGTTTTGTGTTTTTTTTTTAATTTTAAGGGCAATCATGAATATCTGTAAGGGTACATTTATTACTCCCAGAACAGATAGAAAATTAGCAAAGTCATAAAATTCTTACCCAACTTTGCTATTGCAGCTGTGTCTCAATCCAGCCCCCTTGCCAATTCCCCTGCCACTAAAATGGCTGAGGATGATGTTATTTTTGCCATTATAGGCAAGGCACTGGCCTTTGGATGTTGGCTTTCCAAACCTCTACAAGGAGATGGAGATAGAAAACACACACACACACACACACACACACACACACACAAAACCAAAAACCAAAAACCAAAACAACAACAACAACACAATTCCAACTGTGTCTAAACTTTGTTCTTCTGGTTCAGCAAAGAGTGCTAGTCCCATAAATTTGTTCCTAAAAAGCCATATCTTCTGATCCCAGAAAATGCCCCTCTTCTTCTAATCCTTTATGGTAAACCAACACTAAGCCTCAGAAAAGCAACGGGCTGTAAGCTTTCAGTCTTAATTTATACTACTGTATTCAGGATCTGTACACATGGATGTATGTTTCTGTGTATACCCACCCAGTAATTACTGAGGCAAGCCTTTAATTAGTCTGAAATAGTGCAGGCATAGTGGTGACAACCCACACATTTTTCCATTGGAAATTGTAAGTGGATGACAAAGGGAGAACCCCATCCTTTTTCCTCCCCACACATAACTTCCTGTGAAGCTTTTTCATGATTTTGTATGTCAGGCCAGAATCATTGCTCTTGGGAATATTGATCACTGTTGCCCAGTTGATGAGAACAGTGCTACTAAAAGTGTGGTCTATGGAGCATGACTGGTTTGTAGTCAGCTAGGGGATGAATTCAAAAATTAAGAAAAGGCATTCAGCAATTGGAGATATCTGGCAGAGTCACTTTTTGTCTTTTGGCTCTAATCACAAAAACTGAGGGTTTAAGATCTAGTAGACCAATTTCCTTTTTTTTTTTTTTTGGTAGAGCTATCACCAACAGCAAGACCTTATTTCCACATGAGGGTGATGATAAGAATAGTAAGCTTGTTTTTGAATAGCACTCAGTAAGTACTAAAGCATAAAGTCTTGGTTTGGGACTCCCCCAGAAGCAAAGCCAGAGAGAATGATCTGAGCAGGTAGCACATTTGGGAGATGATTCCAGCGAGCAACAGTAGGGAAATCGGGAGAAATACAGGGACAGGAAGGAAGCTAATAAATGGTGTGTTAGCAAGCAAGTTACCACTGTGAGTGACTAGTGCTCAGTCCCACTGGGAGCTCTGGGAATGGCACACAATATGCTTCAGAATTCCCCCACTTGAAGGGTGAGAAAGCTGGGGTATTCACCCATCAAATTCCTGTCAGTCAACTGTCAAGTTCTCCTGGGGGGCACTGTTAAGTCCCTGGCACTTCAGCTTGCTCCTATGCAAGCCAAGTGGGCCCCACTGCCTAGAGAACATGATCAGGCAAAGGCTTGCAGAAGCTTCCAGTTGAGAAGTGGGCTGGTGTACACAGGTGTATAGTCAGTGTGATAAGTGTCAAGGGGCAAGTGCTGGACATCAAAAACATCTGCCAATGAGTAGGTGGGACAGGTGGTCTTATCCAATTTACACATAGTAAACTGAGGTCTAGTTTAACACTAAAACAATGTGGATGATGGTGAGGGGCTGAAAAGGACCTCTCTTCTTTGGTTACCTACTTTGGGCCCACCTAGAATCCTTTCTGCTTGCTTACATCCCTGGTTTGTGTAATCAGGTAGTTGCTGATCTACCTCTGTGGCAGAGGCTGGCTGAGTGCTCACATAGCCTTTCTTGCTTCCTGGACCCCCAACGAAATTCCATTTCCAAATCTTCCTTGTGAAAGACTGTGGCATGGAACAGAGTTGTGGAGATGGAGCGGAAATGATGTCCAGTACTTCTCTCCTTGAGCTGTGCAAACCTTTATGCATGTCCTTCCTGCTCTTTACTCTTCAAGCAGGCTGGAATAGAGAGGACTCCCGGGACATCCTAGAGAGTTACATTTTGAAGATGGCCAAGCCACAATATGGAAGGAGCCTGGACCCTTGGGTCATCACTTAAAGTAGAGCCACTTGACCATTCACATCCCCAAGATTTTTACTGTGTTACGCCATGATGATTTTCAAGATTATCTATTACAACAACTAGTAAGTATTACCGCAAATAAGGCAATATACATGTGTGATCAAATAATTTATTTCTCTTTATGTCACTTGTCATCATTTCAGATTATGTATTTATTAATTTTTTAGCTGTCTGCCCTCCAACAGGAGGATTTGTATTTGTATACTGTTTTATCTCTGGCACTTGGAACAATGCTGGGCAACTAAGAGATGTTCAATATATATTTTTCAAGAGACTAAATCCCAATGTCCAAACTTCATTGCATCTTACAGGCTCCAATAACTTCATGGCCCTTATCTTAGTCCATTCTCATAACAACCGTATGAGGAACTTAAATGGATAGAGGCTGATTAACCTATCCAGTGGTACCAAGCAGGTGAGTGTGGAAGCCAGGGCTGGAATCCAGGCAGTTTGACTCAACCTTCAAATTCTTAAGCCCTCTGCACGTTGCCTGACATCTGCCAGGGGCAGTCCTAGGAGCCGGCAGTGTAGAAAAGCAAGAGACACGACACTTGCCTCTGAGGCCTACCCAATAGGCCACAGCATGGGGCTTGCTTGTAGTAGGGAAAACAGACCAGTCTCTGTTCTTCTAGAAATGTTGAGTTCTGTTACTGATCCAACTGGAGCAAGGGCTCTGCTATACGAGCAACATCCTCTTACAGAATGACAGAACTGAGCAGAATATGTACAAATAAAACCAGATCCTCTGTCTCCATCATACGGGTTGATGCAGGGGCATTTGGCAGATTTGAACAATTCAAGTAAGAGGCAGAGTGAGAGAAAGGCGAGCAACAAACAAACAACATCAAACTGATCCTGTGAATGTTTCGAAGACTTAGGAAGAGAGTAAAACAAGGTTACAAATGTTGGCTTGGTAATTAGAAAGAACTGGCTTCAACTGGCTCTGCCATTTATGGAGCATTATGACTTTGGGCAACTTTGCTAGTCTGGTTGGGCCTCTTCTTCCTCATCCATAAAATGGATGTGATACACTATGCCTGCCTCCCATGGTAATGTGAGTCGCACAGAGGCACAAAGTGTGTGCTTAGAAAAGGGCGGCTACTATAGTACCTATTCTTTGATCTCCAATGTTAGGCTGGAGAACTCTATCCTCTTGCCCGCTGACCGACACAGGCAGAAACACCCGGAGCCTATAATCATGGTGGATAACTGTACTGGGGCCAAAGAGAAAGCTCCCTTGTCCCTGTTCTCTTTCTCAACTTTCCCATGTGCAGCCACTAGAGGGCCTTGGGCATCTCTGTTTGCCACTGTTGGCTTGCTCACATGGCACCCAAAGAGGCCCAGTGGATTATTAGAAAAAGGGCTCTTTTTCCAGCAAAGGAGCAAAAAATTTGACGAGAGGCATTTGTAGAGCACTTGCTGAGGGTCATATTTACAGGTGCTGCTGGTGAAAGTTCAGACAGCTTTCTCTGCTGCGGGCAAAGTTGGCTCTTGAGCACATGTTCTACTTACAAGGAGGGAATTACCTGGGGCTACCATGGGGCTGGCTAGAAGCCCTGTGCTAAATAAGATAAGGTTGCCTTATTGGATACCTAAGCTGGAGGGATCTGGCTTTCTGAGCATCTCTCGTTGGCTTTGGGACTGAAAACTAGCTTATCCTAATTAGAGGCAGACCGTAGTTCCACAAATTTCCAGAGGTGTGGCACTAACTTGATGATGTACAGGAGAGTAGGGATGTATTTAGTAGGCAAAGAGCCTAGGGGACCTCCCCTGCTCCCAATTCACTTCACCTTCCAACTCTCATTTCATAAGGTCTAGAAAGTCTGATATGAAGGGCAAAGAGCCCATTGAAAACATTGCTCATATCAGTCATTCTCATAGTAGTAGGGAGAGCTCTGTTCCTTTTTGTCTTCCATGCTAAATCCTTAATAAAGACTCTCTAGATATGGCTCCATAACTTACCACTCTTGTTCCTCTTCTTGTCACTCTAAACATACTAGAAGTATGTTTCCTTTGGGAAACACCAAGCTCATTCCTAGTTCCTTGTTTCTGTCCTTAATTTTTTCTAACTCCACATGCCTCCATTTCTCCCTCTCTCTTTGCTGCTTTATGAAATACCATGCCTCCATTAGCCTCGACAGGTACTTACCTGATTCCGGCCTCTGTTTTCCCATAGTACTTTGCATTTATCCTTAATAAAACATTTATTGGAGGGTGTTATTGCTATACATTTTTTTCTCTCCTCATCATTCAGTTGAGTTTCTCATGTGCTTCAGCTCCAGTCTCTGCTTGAATACCTGTCCCAACAGGGAACTCACTACCTCAAAAGCAATGCAATCTGATGCAACCAACTTTCTTTGCAAAAATAGTTTTCCTATTATTAGAAACCAAATCTGCTTCCCTGATATATAGGTCTATTGATTCTCTCCCTACCAGTTTAGTTACCTAAAATCCTTCAGATGTCAATAAGGCTTCTCATTACATAATTAGAAATAACTCTTAAATATAAATATTCTGAGAATGGGCAATGCATGGGTAATTCATTCTTTTTTTTAAATTTTTTTTTTGGCATTTACTTATTTTGAGAGAGAGAGAGATGGAGCATGAGCAGGGGAAGGGCAGAGAGAGAAAGAGACACAGAATCTGCAGCGGGCTCCAGGCTCTGAGCTGTCAGCACACAGCCTGTCACAGGGCCCGAACCCATGAGCGAGATCATGACCTGAGCGAAGTCGGACAGCTCAACCTACTGAGCCACCCAGGCGCCCCAGGGGTAATTCTTAAGTGTAGATGACTGATAAAAGGTTTTCCAGAAGAACAAGATTTTATTAGGAGAGCTTAAGACACCACCAGGACACCAATTTGACATAGTAGAATGAGCACTAGGCTAGGAAATGAAAGATGGGTCCTGTGCAATATATTTTTTTCCCTGAGTTTTGGTTTTCTCATCTGTAAAAGGAATAATCTGCGTGACAACTAGTTCTACTTACTACTGTAATTGAAAATTTTGTCTAGAAGCAGCCCTGCTCACCTGGACTTTAAACCTTTACTCTGGTTTAGTTTTCTTAGCTCCTACTTAGCTCTGAGGAGGCAAAAACTTACCTATGAGTCAATGACTTCAGCTCCCTGGGGACTGGGTTGACATTCTTGGTGCCAAAGGTGCTATGAGTTATACCACCCACCATCACATCAATCAATGAGCCTTTTATTCCCACCTGGTTTGGACCCTCCTCTCCCCTGCCTTGGAGCCCAGGGCTTACCAGCACTATTTATGGTATTTGTATCATAAATATTGGCAGGTAACACATTTATTGCAGGTAACACATTTTATTATGATTTTATTATATATTCTCTTTTCCTGGAGTTTTGCAAGTAAAGATCACACAAGAACAAATTCTTTATTTGTCCTAAGTTCCACACTACAGAACCAGGTAATTGCTTGAAGCACAAGACTCAGTGACTCAATAAATACTTTACAAAAATAACGTAGCTTTTTTTTCCTTTCTTAAAACATAAAAAAAATTAGGATTTTCTAGATTTGAGTCTCCCTACTCTTTTTATATGTATTTACTGGGAATATATTGGTGGAGAAAAAAATTGTTATGATGGTATTAAAATAAAATAGATGAAATGAGGTCTATGTTCTTTTCCCATTTATTTTGCCTGTTTTTCTTTGGAAAAGTGCTACTACCTATTTTTACATCTGACCTTTCTGCAGCCTTCTGAATGAACCTACTAAGACATGAGCAGAACGTCTCCTACTCTGAAGACTTTTAGTAGAATTATAGCATTATGCTAATATTGGCCTTTTATTTTAAAGCCTATTTAAAACCAGTCCTCAGATTTGTCCCTAAAATACCTATGTGTCCTCCACCCCCTATCCAATCTTAGGCAAGAGCATTTTGGAAGCTGAGACTCCAATAAAGTCCCTCATGACTAAAAAATATTTGTTTTTAGGTGGGTGTTATTTTGATACACTTGTTATTTAATTTTTTTTCAAAAAATCATTACAAAATTCCCTTTCTCTTCCACCTCCATAAGCCCCTGTCTGAACTCTCACAGAAGGGATTAAACACAACTCCAGAGAAAAAGGTTATGCTTAAGTCACATTCATATTAAATAAGTTATATATAAAAACTACTTATAACGTTTACAACTCAGTCTTTTCCTCTTTGCTTCTCTAGGAAACACTGGATCTGGGTGTGAGTTGAATCCCACCCACTATGGCTTCCAGGTTCTTCTTCTGGCTCCTTTGTCCTCATCCTCCTGCTGACATCACTCCTTGGAGGAACTCCAAGGAGCTCTGTGGGCATTCCAAATGGCAAGGTGGCTTCAGATGGCAGTCACTCGGGCCTGGAGCACACCCCTAGTGTAATTTATGAAAAATATCCATTGTGGTATATACAAATATACATGTATGTGGATAAGAGGGGCTCTGCCCAGGCAGTAGATCAGTGCAGTGTGTTTGTGTCACAAATACCAGAGGTGGCATCTCCTTAATACTCCCTGGCCTCTTGGAATTGCTTGATGTAATCTTCATCCGAGGGGCTCTCCGTGCACTTCTGTCCATTGTTGGGAGGCCGGGCCTCGTTGTATCTGCTCCAGTCACCCTTGCAGATGATCCAGGGCAAGACGTCCACCTTGTAGTGGAGCTCAGCTGAGAACTCAGTGCTGATGAGGTTGGGCGTTCCCGCCCCTTTGCCCCTGGTGATGAGCTGCATGTTGTCGCCATAGCAACAGTGCTGGGCTGCCAGCGTGGTGCTTTCCAAGGACAGCATGGAGCGAATGCAGTACCGGGCCGTGGGCTTGTAGATCTCCAGCTTCTCCTTGGGCCCGCTGGCGTCCTTCCAACGGAAGTCCTTGCGCTTGATGCGGTCGAAGATGTCCGCCGTGCTGTAAGCCACCTCGGTGGGGTAGGAGCAGGGGCAGCTGGGCAGGTCATTGATCACCTTGTGCATGTACTTCTTTAAGAACTCACTTTTGCAGCTCATCCATCGCTCACAGCTGTCCGTGTCTGAAAAAGACCACGGAGAAACCCTCTCACTACGTGCAAATGGCTTGGCGGGTTAACGCTGAGGTCAACTCCTCTGCTCCCAGGGGCAACCCGCCCCCTTCCCCTTCCCCACCCCGGCTGCTCCCTGGAACCACCAGCCCTTGGTTGGCTTGCTCACCTCCCTTGAACTTGGGAACTTTATTCACACAGCAACCCACTTCCCACTTTACAGTATGAAAAATTTTCAGACACAGCAAAGTAGAGAGCATACACTTAAGCAGTGACTACATGTATGCCATCACCTAGATTTAACCATTACATTTGCTTCATCTTTTTTGTGTTTTGAAAATATATATTATCATCCCTGAGTTTTAGTAGACATCTGGGGGAAAAGGAGGATATGGGGTAACCACAACCCTGTTATCACCTATGACACAATTAACAATAATTCAGAGGGCAAGTTTGAATCTGTTCTTTAAATAAGTGGTGACAAGGTAAGGCAGAAAGTGCTTCAAGCAGAATTTGTAGGACCAAGTTTTATTTGTGCCACTCAGTCACTGGTTTAAACTAGAGCCATGGCCTGATCTCTCAACCATGGGCACTGAACAGTGATGACCAGTGTAAGCAAATCCATAGAATAAGATGTCTCAAAGAGGAAGGGGCTGGTGGCCCCTGCTTTTAGGGAACTTAACATTTAGGCCAGAAGCCACTGACCTGAAGGCTTTCAGCCAGAAGCCTGGCAGTGTTGTATTTAGACCTTACAATATTAAAAAAAAATTGAATTAATTGCCAATGAATTTTAATAAATTTTTGAATGAATTTAAGACTTAGGTGATTCTAGTTATAAATGCAGATTCCTGGTTTTATTTGAAAAACCTAAAGATGTGTTTATGCTGGTCCTGCACTGCCCCATGGGAACGACAGGCCCCATGAACAGGCAAACAATGGCCGAGGTTGCACAAACCAAGGGTGAGCAGAAAAAAATCTGCTGGGGTTGTCTGGGGGTGGGGAACACATTCAGTGTCACTGAAGCAGAGGTTATAAGGAACGAGGCTGCTGGTGTCTGATCATGGGGTCTTCAGTGCAGTTTAGGCTTGTTTAGAAGGCCCTAGGGAACTGCTTATGGCTTCTGAGTGATAGTGAGCTATTAGCTGAGCTGTACAGTAGGAAGATACACTCATAGCTAAAATCCGTCACACAAGTCCAGGTGGGAAGTGAGGGCACAGAAGAGATCAAGAGTGGTCAGAGGGTTAGGGCTGCCAGGCCTTGGTGGGGTTGAGGGTAAAGGAAAGACTTCAGGAGTGACTCACTAGCTCTGACCCAGGTGCCTGGGAGGCTGGAGGTATCCTAGGAAGAAATCAAGGGACTAGGAGGGGGGGGTGGGGTTGGGGGGATAGTCTGGAAGAGGGCTCAGGCTTCTCTTTACTGGAATGAGAAGGAGAGAGATAGGGCATCTCTAAGGAGCTCAGAAAGGCCTGGCCTATGGTGAAGAGTATGGGGTCTTGTGTTTGACAGCCTGGGATCGACTTCTTGCTTAACCATTTAGTAGCTCATGACCTCGAGCATGGCATTCTCCCTCAGTGTGATTCAGCTTTCTCATCTCTTCGTTGGGGATGAAAATAACCCCTGTCTCATAAAGTGCACTGAGGATAGAAACTAGAGAAATGCAGGGAGTACCCAGCACGGGGAGCAGAGTGCTGCCTGCGGGTATGTGCAAAGGCTCCATTCGGGCCTGAGCTCTGAGGAGCTCCTGACTGAACTGTAGTGAGAGCATGCAGGCTCCTTCCTGGGAAATGCATGTCTGCAGAGCCAGTGAGAGTCTCCTTCAGAGGGGAGGGTTTTCTGAAACAAAATTCAGTGAGGGGCTAGAAAATGGCTTTGTTACTTTCCTTCCGGTGTGGAAGGTCATCATAATTCATGTACCTATGGAATATCCATTGACTTATTCTTATCTATCAAACTTATGTAGATGTTCGGTGTGATGGGCATGCTCTAAATGCTTTGCAAATACTAACTCCATTAATTCTGCGGTAACCCTGTAAGTTGGCACTATTACCTCAGACCATTTTACAGATCAGATAACTGAGGCAGCACGAGGTTAATAAATGACCTTGTGCAAATCAAGCTTTGTCCCATCTCTACTAGGCATCTTCTGTTTGGGCTTCTATATCCTCATTCTGTGTTTTTCCTTGCCCTGGAAGGTTGTCCTGTGTGGACTGCATCAATGCACTCCTTGAGCCCTGACTTCTTTTTGGGTTGAGCCAAGGGGAAGACCTGGCCAGAGACCAGGGGGAGAGAGGAGAACAAGGTCAAGATATTCCTGTGTCTCCTTCCTCGCTACTGCAGATTTGCTCCATCCTTCTTAGAGACAAGAGTGCTGTCAGTAACTCTCTCCACATAGCTGTGGATTCTGGTAGCCACTCCTTCCCCTGGTCCTTTCAGGCCAAGGGGCAGTAAGGGCTCCCCCTCCTTGGTTTCCATTCTACCCTGCTCACACCTCATCAAATGCTCCTCAATTACCTGATTTCAGTGTGCCGTGTTTGTTTGTGCCAAGAACCTGATTGATACCCAGTCCTACTAATCTCTGTGAGTCCTCAGTCATACTTCAGGTATGACTTTGTGCAACGGGATCCATCCTCCTAACAAAGCAGGCAGCTGCCTGTCCGTAGGGTGTGTGATGGAGAGACCTGAGAAGCTCTCTGCCCCCCAAAGACGACCTTTGTTGCTCTACCATTTTATGTAAATCTCCCACATTTGGTCTTTAATTTTGGTGTGGGGGGAGTCAAAGGCATCATGTTTGCAGAAGGGTCCCGGGAAAGGTAACTTGTGTGTGTGTGAAAGACTGAGGTGGAACCCCTGGGTGACACAGAATTTCCATACTGCCTCCGGTTTGGTTGAGGTGACAGGGCAGAAGTGAAGAGGCTAAGAAATAATTTGGGTGACATGAAGAAATGTGGCAGAAATCTCATCTTTCTGCAATAAAGAATTGCACCCCGAAGCACCTGAAACTATTTTTAAAAAGGAGGCTTTCACCCAGCACCTGAGTAGTCACTTTTAATTTTGTCTGGTTTGTATTGGTGTATTTGGTGTAGCACTTTCTAGCAGAGGAGGAGCAGGATATGCCAAAGGTTTACAAAAAAAATTGATGCAGTAGAGAGAGGCAGGTATAATACTGAGAAATTTCCCTTTTTCCCTCCTTCCCTTCTTTTACTGAAGAACTGAGATCAGCATTTCCTGACTTCTTGGGGACACTCAGTGAGGGTTGTGAGAAGAGACCCCATGCAGACTGAGGCCTTACCGAGGCTGACTCTGTGCTCAGGGAGAGCAGCCCTGTCCCCCTTCTTGCCACGAAGCTGTGTAGCAAGCAAGGCAGACCCAGCCAGCCGCTCTGCTCAGGCTGGTCTGGGAGGCCCGGGACTGCTCTCTCTTGCTCAGACTGTATTCAGTTAGCAAGAAATTTGCTGGGAGAATTGAACCCCATAAGAGGAAAACAAAACACTTAAATGGATCCCGGGATGGGATGACACTGCAAAGGCAAAAGGAATCACTAAAACATTAAATCAATATTTGAATTTTTAAAAAAAGGGAAGAAAAATCTCCTTACCAACTTCAAACAGCTTGGTGGCATTAAACTCCTCGCTTCCCGCAAGCAGATTCACTTCAGTGGCAGCTGTCCTGAAGGTGTCTTCGATTCCTAAACACAGACAGGAGCTCATTTTTCCCTAGTTTTATGGAAGAAGTCACCTGGCCCCCCCCACCCCCCCCACAAAATAAAGAAACAAATACACCTGAACAAAGCTTTTTTTGTATTCCATCCCACTCATGGGTAGGAATTTGCCAGTGGAGGAAACAGTAAAAAGCAGGTAGTAGAGCATAAAATATATTAAAACCCCAGATACCATTTGCAGCATGAAATCAGATCCAAATGTGCCTGAATGAGCCTTTTTGTTTTGTTTTGTTTTACCATATTTTTATTTTTTTAGAGAGAGTGCAGTGCAAGTGGGGGAGAGGGGCAGAGTGAGAGAATCTTTTTTTTTTTTTTTGAGAGAGAGAGAGAGAGAGAGAGAGAGAGAGAGAGAGAGAGAGATGGAGGAAGTGAGACAGGGGGAAAGAGAGAGAATTCCAGGAGAGGCAGAGAGAGAGAGGGCAGGGAGAAAGAGAGACAGAGAGAGAGAGAGAGAGAGAGAGAGAGAGAAGCGGGGCTCACCCCAAACAGGATTTGTGTTTACCTGAATCGGGGCTCGAGCTCACCTGATGTGGGACTTGAACTCATGAACCGTGAGATCATGACCTGAGATGAATTCAGATGCTTAATGACTGAGCCACCCAGGTGCCCCTGAATGAGTCTCAAGGAACTCATTCACTAGGCCCAGGATTGGCATTTGGGGCAGTGGGGGACACATGTCTGCAAGGCTGTCTGTCTGCTGGTGTCAGGGTGACAAACTGAACTAGAGGCAATGATTAATATTTTGTCTAGCGGTCAATACCAGTTTTAAGGACTGACTGACTAGGTTCAAATCATGACTAGTCTTGTGACACTGGGCAAGTCTCTTTGCCTTTGTATGCCTCAGCTTTCACATCTGTAAAACAGAGAAATAAGTGCCCCACCTCCTAGAGCTGAATGCATTCAATGAGTTATGTGTAAAGAAAGCACAGTAGTTAAGTGGTAAATGTTAGTGGAGAGTTTTCCCCGGAGTAGCTTATTTTGAGGATGTCTCAGTCCCCAACTAAAGGCCAGATATCTCAAATTCTAGGACTTTCAGCATTGCCAATGATGCTTCAAAGAGAATACGCCGAGCTTGTCATTACTTGTTCTTAGGGACTGAACTCAGCTTGCCTCATACTTCTTGGTTCCGCTTTCATCCCCAAACTACCATTCACATCCAGGCTGCCCTTAAAAACAGGAAGCCTGTGCTAGCTGAGGCATCCAAGGAGGCTGGAGTGGTAGAACATAGTCTAGTTGGTGGAGAGCCTTGGCTGCCTGCTAGGTGTGACTTGATTTCCTTTAAGGGGCTCTCTCTGATTTTATGTGAGGCCCCTTGAACTTATTTGTAGGGTCGACTTAGGGGACAAACTTTTAAAGTGTAATCACTGCCAGGCTGAGGAGATTGCTTGCCCCATGACTCCTTCTAGTAAGGCTGAGAATCAACAAACCAAATAAAGAAAAAGATCCTGTAAAAAAACAAAAAAATCCTTCATGGAGCCCTGAAAAACTGGAAGGCCCAGGAATAGAGAGGCAGAAAGGATGGAAGTTCAGATGAGAAGAAAATGTATGAACAGTGCTGCTGGGCACACTGCTCTTGGTGGTGAGAGAAAACGAGAAGGAAACATTCAAAATGGTGGCAGGGAAAAATTCACAATGGTGGTCACCAGGTGGTAGACTTGGATCTGGATGCCAGCCTGGGAAAAGAGAACAACAGGCAAGCCCCCGAGCCCTAACAGTAAATGCTGTCTGAATCCATGACTGGCTGAGCCCCATATCCTTCCTCCTGGTGGCAGTGG
This sequence comes from Paguma larvata, assembly GCA_030068075.1. Classification (NCBI taxonomy): domain Eukaryota; kingdom Metazoa; phylum Chordata; class Mammalia; order Carnivora; family Viverridae; genus Paguma; species Paguma larvata. The sequence continues at coordinate 11,564,821 of CM057844.1, forward strand.
AATAGATTCAGATTCACGATTGATCACTTGCTGCTTGTGTGACTCGTACAAGTTAATCCCATGCCTGTTTCCACAGCTGTCAAGTGGGTACAATAATAAATACCTATTTCATGAGGCTATTGCAAGAATTAAATGAAATAATGCCCAAAAAAGACCTTATAAATTTGCTTGATACTTAAGTCCTCAAAAAATCCTATTCTTCATGATCGTCATTATCATCTTTTTTTCCTTCTTCATCTTTGCTTTATCTTCATCTTCACCTTTACTTTCTTGTTTTATCTCATCTCCATCATAATCATCTTCTTCATATTTCATCTCCTTCTCTTCCTTCTTCATTTTCTTCCTGTCTTTCTCCTCTTCTTCCTTCTCACGTTATTATTATTTATTGGTCTATTTCTACCCATCTAAGTCCCATCACACCAGACTTCCAAACTCAGCTTCATTATGATGAGCATAGAAAGATCAGGAAGAGCATCTTGATGGTTGCTCCATTTTCTGAAATCCACCTGCATGGCTGACATGGGGCCCAAGCTGCCATGTGTTAAATGTCAGCCCCATTTTCTACACGTGCGCCTTTGCTAACAGACACATCCTCAGTCTGATCCTTCCTCTCTCCCCTCAGAAACCCCTTTTCTCTTCCACTTCTTTTCTGTTCCAGATCTCAGCCTTATACTCTGACAACCAAGTTTCTAGGAGTAGAAAAAGGAAGTCTGGGGGCACAGGGATCAAGTTTTCTGTCCCTGATATTTATCTTTCAGATCAAGCCATTTGGAATGTACAGTTTCTTGGAAGAACCTGAGATATTATTTGAAGCTCGTATTCTACCTGGCAACAGGAATACATAGTAAATGTACAACCGCAGACCAGGAGCTGGTAAATTTTTTTTTGTAAAGGGGCAGAGAATAAATATTTTAGGCTTTGTGAGTCACATGTGGTCTTGGTTGCATATTCCCCCCCCCACTCCCCCTCCTCTCCCTCCTTTTCCTCCTTCTCTTTCTTCTTCTCCTTCTCCTTTTACTTCTTCTTGACCCTTTAAAAATGTGTATAAAAACAGGCCACACTTTGATACCCAACTGCTACAGACAGTCATAATTATTTTTTAACCCAATATGGCCTCTCTCCAAGTTTGCAATTAGTTTAGTTTTTAAAACACTGACAATGAAGTTTAAAGGGATAATTAACTGCCAGGTTTCCTCAGTTTCCTCCCTTGGAGGCTTCAGCAACTCTCACACATCACCGACAGGGCTACTTGCATGGTTCTCCTGTATGTGGCTGTCAATCCACTTACCTTGGCTTCCTTATCAGACCACAAATGTCCCTCTGTCTACGTCTCTTCAAAGCACAACAAGTCCCACATCAAAGACTCAAGTTAACCAGAATCCCTCCTTTAAAATAAACAAGTACACTGTGGCATTGCATTCTAGGTCATGGTTATTGCAATTGTGCATAAGACTCAGAAAACCCATCTTTTCATCCATTCAGCTCATTACTCAACTCTTGTTTCAGCCTGGTTAGAATTCTTATTAGAGAAATGCTTGTCTTTTAAAAAGCCACTTTCTCCAAGGCTTAAATATAACTAAAAACCTCCCCTTGAACTTGGAGCCACTCCCCTGCGTATACCAACCTGGGCAGTTTGGACGATCACATGTCCTAGATTCTGTTGCGGTACACGCATAGCCACAAGACCTGGTCCGTTTCTGGTTGCCATTCCCACAGGTGACACTGCAGACAGACCAGAGACTCCAGTCGCCCTCACCATCTGTGGAATCTGGAAGGGAGCCAGGGATACGGTCACCAGCCTCGCCCAAAGAGTCCCCAAATCCCCCTTGTCAAGCAGCCTGCCAGTTGTCTTCTTCCATCGTTCTCACTGTTGGAGAGGACTAGATGCCAGCTGGAGACAAAAGGCTTATGGCTCCAGGGTTCATTTTAGGGATTAGCTTCATGAGAGGAGGCAGTCTGTCTGAGGTTTTGAGCACCGTGATCATCAGCACATGGCCAGGGCCTGACCCCTAGAAGGTGCCCAGGCAGTGGTTATTGAGAATGCAAGCATTTGTAGAGTATGGGATCATGGAATACTATGGTGGGTAGTTTTCAAAGATGACCACCATCAATTCCTTCCCTCCCATTACATACATTCATTGAGAGAGAAACAGAGAGAAAGAGACAAAGAGAGAGAGAGAGATTGAGAGAGTGTTTATTTCTCTTTCCTTACAATCTGAGCTGACTTTAGCCTTAAGAGGGCCTGGAAGCTTCTGACATTTGCTTTAGGTAATCTGGTCACTGAGAAAGAAGCCGAGGCTAAACTTCTGAATTATGGGACACCACATGGAGAGAGAGGAGGCACGTGAGGGGCTGCAAGGCACCCACACATGAGTGAAGCCTTGTTGAGACTTCCAGCCCTTCCCAGTGGACAGATGAATACAGTGGATGGTTAGGAACACAACAGCTGCCTAGTGGGGCCCTGCTGGAACTCCTGAGTCACAGAATAATGATAAATAATAAACCGCTGTTTTTTGTTTGTGCTTTGTTTAAAAATTTTTATTTTAGAGAGAGTAAGAGTGCAAGTGGGGGATAAAGGCAGAGGGAGAGAAAGAGAGAGAGGAGAGAGAAAATTTTAAGCAGGCTTCATGTTCAGTGCAGTCTGATGTGGGTCTTGACCTCATGACCCTGGGATCATGACCTGAGCTGAAATCAAGATTTAGATGATCAACTGACTGAGTCACCCAGGCTCCCCTAAACTACTATTGTTTTAAGCCACTAAGTTTTGGGATGGTTTGTTATACAGCAGTAGATAACTGCTGCATAAAGGTAAAGTTAGAAATGATCCTTTGAGGTCATCACTCAATATCTATCCAATGAATATTTATTGAGTCCCTATTATATGCCTAATTATAGGCATAATTCTAGTTATGTGGGAAGTATCATAAATAAAACTTTCAAAGATTTTTGTCCTAGGAGAACTAATATTTTAGTAAGAAGAGTCAGACAATAATCAATAAACAAAACATGAGTAAGTTATATAGTATATTATAAGTCAACAAATGGTAAGGAAAAAAGGAGTAGACCAAACTAGGGGTGGGGGCCTGAGAATGTGAGCAGTGTGAGAAAGGTTGGTATATTATCACGATGAAGTTCCTCTTTTTAAAAGTCCTGGAGGGACTGGGGCACTTACCCAACATCATAAGGTAACAGAAAGGAAAGCTTGGGCCCCGGTGCTAAACCGTTGGTCTGCACAGCATGACCCCCTCTGCAGCATCTCCACTCTGTGATACTTTCTCCTGGTTTATCCAGATCGTCCTACAGCCTTGGGGCCTCTGCCAGGGCCAAAGCTGGGGCTACAGACATGTGCTTCTCAGGGAAGGGGCCCTCTCTGTTCATAACAGGTCACGGAGATTGTTATGATGTAGGCCCAGCAGGAATGTAGTCCACACATGTTTCTACCTGCAGAATGGGCCCTGTGCCAGCCTCCCAGGCTGCTGTTTACATGGCATCCACTCTGAACACTCCTCAGGCAAACAAAGGGCCTCTGAGTCTCCTTAGCCCATTAAACGGAGTTGAAGAGGGGGGTATTGTTCATGGTTGTGTCCTCTTCCCTAACCCAGAACAGAGAGTTTGCCCACACCTTGCCTGCCTCCAGAGCCCCCGCCCATTTTTTCCCTCTCCCTCCAAAGGAATCTTTTTGTATTTTATCTTCTAAAAAATGGTTTTCCAGCACCATGGCTGAGTGGATGTTTGAAACTGTTGTCTTGTGTGAAGGAGTTGGGCCTGTTTTCCCAGCGTCAGCCTCTCCATCTCTCTTATCTCTTACTAGGCATCAACAGTAGAATTGGAGAGACAAGTTGCTTCCAGAGGGCAAAACCACCTCAGTAACGGTGGTTGGTGCTCCCTCCAAGACCTCTGTGGTCTGGTATCTCTTGGTAATCTCCCTGAGAACACCAGACATATGCCTGGAACAATCATGAGATCACACTCTGGTCAGCCAGAGCATCCGGGTGCAGTGGGTTTATAGGCACACCCAAACACACTCAACCACATCCGACACGTACCACCAAGACCAGTTCATTGAAGGGAACGAGAACAATAACAATGAAAGTCACAAGTAAAGATTGTAATGTCATTAGACTCATAAAGGGGACAGTGGGCCAGTCAGAAAAAGCTTATTAAATCAGATAGGTAGAGTTCATGTCACCTATATGCTAGGTACATAATCCAGTGATGCCAAGTGGTGTTCCTGTTTCACTCATCTGAAGCAATGGGATCTCAACCATATAGAAATCTCCTGCAAACTTTCCTTCCTGTTGCAGTAAAATGGAGAGATATTTCAGGAAATTTCCTTGAACTTTGAGACTGCAACATTAAACCTGCCATAAGGCTTATACTGGAATCTTTACACAAAAGTAATTTCTGGTCTTGGTTTCTTGGATCTAAATTACTGAATGTTAATACTGTGTTGGATATGTGAAAAATAACTTCCATAATTCCTTTCCCCATATCTGCCCTTTGATTACTCTCTTCTCCTGCCCGCCCTAGCCTGGGCCATGTGACTTGCTTTGACCAATGGGATAATAGCAAATATGATGTAAACAGAGGCATGAAAAGTGCTCGTGCATTAGGGTTTGCCCTCTTGATGCAGAGAACTCTTACATCACCATGTGAAGAGCCCGGGCTGGCAACCTGGAGGGTGAGGGACCAGCTAGAGAGAGGCCCCAACCACCTCAGCAGGCCCAGCTGTCCAGCTGGGGCCCCATCACAGAGTAAACCCATCCTAAACTATCTAGCCCCAGTGGAACTGAAGAACAGTTCAGACAAACTGCAGATTCTTTTTTTTTTAAAAGGTTTATTTTTTTTGAGAGAGACAGACAGAGAGAGAGAGACAGAGAGAGAGCATGAGCAGAGGAGGAGCAGAGAGAGAGGGAGACAGAGAATCCCAAGCAGGCCCCACGCTGTCAGCACCAAGCTGGATACGGGACTTTGAACTCATGAGTTGTGAGATCATGACCTGAACCAAAACCAAGAGCTGGACACTTAATCGACTGAACCACCCAGGTGCCCCAAAACTGCAGATTCTTAAGAGAGAATTCATTTGTTTTTTTAAGCCACTAAATTTTGGGGGTGTTTTCTTAAGCAGCAAAAGTTAACTGTTACAAATACACCATAAAATTCTCCCTAAAATATGCTCCCTAGATGGCTAGCGGACTCTGGAACAATGAAGGGTTATTATCCCAGTAAGTGGTCTTCTTCATGTTTTTATTATTATTTTTTATTTTTTAAAAGTTTATTTATTTATTTTGAGAATGAATAGAGGGAGAGGGAGAGAGAGAGGGGAAAAAAAATACGAGCAAGGTAGGGGCAGAGAGAGGGGGGGACAGAGGATGCAAAGAGGGCTCTGTGCTGACAGTAGAGAGCCTGACTTGGGTCTTGAACTCAGGAACTATGAGATCATGACCTGAGCCGAAGTCAGACACTTAACCAACTGAGCCACCCAGGCACCCCTTCATGTTTTTATTTTTAATGCTCACAAAGCTGTTGATTTTCCAAAGTTTTAAAAACATGGTCCCCCAAATCAGGCACAGAATAGGTCCATACCCATGTGGCTAATCCTTTCTATTAGGTTAGCAATGAAATGAAGCCACCTCCCAAGGCAAAGCGTGTATGTCAGCTCACCAGCATACAGGCTCCAGAGCATACTGTTCCAGATGAATATCTCAGCAGAGACCCTCCTCTTGGGGAATCTCTATTTGTTTAATGTGTGCAAAGGACAGAAAGCTTTGAGGGCAGTGTTCCTTTCTGCTATAGTAAAACAAGCCTTTTGTCATTTGCTCACCTGCCAGGGGGCTTCACTCAGAGGAGAAAATGAATGTGAACAACAGTAACCGCTAAGATGACAACAATGACAGTAAAAGACAGTCCCCGTGACATCAAAGAGCTCAGTGAAGGAAGAAAACAATCCACAGTGTACTGGGCTGAGAGCTGGGGCCAAGCATGTCATTTGAAATTTTAAAGTAGTGATTAAGCAGTTACAGGTCACTAGAGTTCTGTGGGCCAGTTACAGTGTCTGGGCAACTGGAGCGATTTGGGTCTTGACTTGGTCACTGGCAAGCCTCCACCACTAATCCTATATGAGAGTGGCTACCAATTATTGAGGGCCTGCTTTAACCAGCTTCTCTGTCAAAACACACTGATTAAACTCCTATAACAATCCTGTAAGATAGGTGTAAACCTTCTCCTTTTACTGAGGCTCAGAGAGGTTAAGGGTCTTGCCTAAAGTCACACAGCTCAAACATGGCAGAGCTGGGATTAGATGTGAGGTCTCTCTGCTCCTGCAGTATGATGTTCTATATCCTGGTACTCCTGCAGCTTTAATTCTGGCCCATGTTGGCCTCTCTTTTTTAAGACACCCACTTATGTGGCCATAATTCAACATTACGAAGAAAAAGACTTGACAAAAATCTCTGTGAAATCTATTAAAAAGGGACCATGACCAGTCAGAGAGTTGCAAAGAACCAAGTCCCGACCCAGGTTTACAGTAAGCGATGCCTATCTGATTTCATTATGTGGGTTATTCAGAACAATTTTGGCAATGGTATTCTACTATTTGACAGAAAAATATTTATTTGGACTCTTTCTTGGTCTTTGATGATACCTTAAGTATCTACACAGAAGTTATTCAAAATGCAGGATCTCAAATTGAGTCCAAAATTGAGCCAACTCATGGTCCCATCATATGTTTCCATAATCACAACTTAGGTCTAACTAACTTCCATTATGTATTTTAGAATTTATTCTAAAGATGCCATTATATTCTATTTTTTTTCACTTAGATTTTTTTGAAGTACTCTTGGCCACAAACATTTAAATTCTTATGAAAGATCCTACCTTCAAAAATCTGAGATCGACCTCCACCACAAAGACAAGTTCCTGTGGCAATTTTTGCACACACTCAGGTACAGTGAGTTTCACTGCTTTGCTACCGCAGGAGCCTCACTGTCCTGGGCCACGTGTTCATTCCCTCTGTCCTTCACTACCTCATGGGGATAAATACTTACACATTGCTTAATAGTTTCTTATTGACTGAAATAAAGAACATCAGCTCATCCGATGCTATGTGGAATCCTGGAAACCACACGTTCCTTGCAAGCCCATCAGAGAAGTCAGTAATCATTCATTCATTCTGCATGCTACTAAGCATTTACAACACGCTCAGAGTCTTGCTATTCAAAGTGTGGTCTGAGCACTATCAGCTTCATCTACAGCATCAGACGCTGCATTTTAAAAGACCCCAGGTTAGGGGCACCTGGGTGGCTCAGTTGATTAAGTGTCCAACTTAGGCTTAGGTCATGATCTTACAGTTAGTGAATTCAAGCCCCAGGTTGGGCTCTGCACTGACAGCTCAGAACCTGGAGTCTGCTACGGATTCTGTGTCTCCCTCTCTTTCTGCCCTTCCCACGTTTGTGTTTTCTCTCTCTCTCTCAAAAATAAATAAATAAACATTAAAAAAAGACCCCCGAGTTTATTTGTGTGCACGTTAAAGTCTGAGAAACACTCCTTTTAGGGATATTATAAGGGACCAGATTTTCTTTATAAAGTACCAATCCTGATATCTACTTTAATGATGAGTAAGTTACCAAGAGATATTCCAAACCCATGAATGATGGGGGTTTATCCATTGCCCAGGGATACTGTGAGATGCAGATGTGGGGCACTGCATGGGTATTCTAGGCCCAGAGAGCTGGGATGAAGGTGACAGAGGCAGCCACAGGCATTGGACTAGTAGAAGCAAATTCTATCCTCAAGATCGAAATGGACAATGTTCTTAATGTTCATGCATTTGACAGAGTGTATTCTGTAAGAGCTTTAGATGCAAAAGTTGTTTCTAGTGGTGGTCTTCAACTTTGACGAGCATGAGAATCACCTGGTGACTTTGGCTGAGAAAAGAAAGAAACAAAAAAGCAAAGAAATACCAAACTCCAGGTCTCACTTCTGGACATTCTACTTCAGCAGAAGGACAGCAGCATCTATCAAACTAGGCTGCACACTGGAGTCACTCATAGAGCTTTGAAAAACTAATGCTTGGGTCTTACCCCTAGAGATCCCAATTTTGCAGGTCTGAAGACAAGTCTTGGCATCAGGACTTTAAAAAATTGCTTAGGGGTGCCTGGGTGGCTCAGTTGGTTAAGCGGCCGACTTCAGCTCAGGTCATGATCTCACGGTCTGTGAGTTCGAGTCCCACGTTGGGCTCTGTGCTGACGGCTCAGAGCCTGGATCCTGCTTCGGATTCTGCGTCTCCCTCTCTCATACTCTGCCCTTCCCCCACTCATACTCTGTCTCTATGTCTCTCATAAATAAATAAATGTTAAAAAAAATAAATAAATAAAAAATTGCTTAGGTGAGTATAATGAGCAACCAAGGCTGAGAACCATTGCTCTGGAATAGTGGTGCCCGGTGTACCAGAAACCCCAGGAGGGCTTGTTCAAACACAGATTTGGGGGACCCTACCCCAGAGTGTCTGATTAAATAGGCCTGGGGTTGGGACCTGAAATCTGCATTCCTATCACAGTCTCAGGTGATGCTGATGCAGCCGATTTGGGGTTCACACTGTTGGTATACAGAGACGGGGCTGGGGCCAGTATTGGCATTTTTATTTTTAATTTATTTAATGTTTATTTATTTTTGAGAGAGAGAGACAGACAGCATGAGCAGGGGAGGGGCAGAGAGAGGGAGACACAGAATCTGAAACAGGCCCCAGGCTCTGAGCTGTCAGCACAGAGCCCGACGCGGGATTCAAACTCACGAACCACAAGATCATGATCTGAGCTGAAGTCAGACACTTAACCGACTGAACCACTCAGGTGTTTCAAGGATTGGCATTTTTAAACATGCAACCAAGGGATTCTGATATGGAGCTCCATATTTTGAAACAATGTTCTGAGTGTGCTGGGCAAACAGCTTAAGCCAAAAACCAGTGGTGACATGTCAGACTGGCACCCAGGGATCCTCTGTGTTTCTCTTGCTCAACACCATGGCACTTTCCTCCTATTTCTATCTTCTAATATAAGCACCCATTTCTACCATCCTAAAGGATGTGCCATTTTTTGTTCCCTAGACAGGCAGAATAACACAATGGTTAAGAGAACAGATGCTGGACTCAGGCTGCCTGAGATGAATCTTAGGTCTTAACCCTGGAAGTTGAATTGTTTAACTTCTCTAGCCTTCAGTTTTTCCATCTGTAAAATGGGGTATCTGCCTCAGAGAGCTGATTACGTAAGCTAATATATGTGAGATGTCATGAAGAGGGGCTGGTGCATGGGAAGTGCTTTGTAAATGTTGATGATTATTCCTAGTCCTTTCTCTTGGTAAACAGATAAATTGGACTTTTTCTGGGAGAGGGGGAAGGTTTCATAAGTCTCCTGGCTGGAAGGAATATGGGAGTTCTCTCCCATATTTGATGTGTATCTCTACCATGGCACTGTTTTCCTCTCTCACTTAACTTTTATCCCTTGTCCACAGACAGTGAGATCCTCTTTAGGGAAGACCTGTATCTTTCCAACTTTTGGATTCTCAGACGTAGCATGGTGCCAGACACAGTGCATACTCATCAAAAAAGGTCTTCTTGCTTTGGAAGTCGCTTGGTATCATCTATTAGTGGCAGAAATGACTCTTCAATATACAACTGGTCTTTCTACTGAGAAATGGAGGTAAGGGTGAGAGTGCAATGGTGTGAGACAAGTCATCCCCACTGTATAGCAGTTGTTCCTAAGGGTGTAGCTAGTGAAGCCACAAGAAACTGTCATGATGGATGAATTCATAATGTATCAGATATTCTCATAATGTGAGGCAGACCTTGCCAGGTCTGTTTCATTTAGTCACATAAGATGTGTTTCCCAGCTTTCCTTGAATCTATGTGGGCCATATGACCAGGTGTCACCAATAGGATCTGAGCAGATGTGTTGTGTATCATCTCCAGGCTGAGGGGGTTAAGATCATGAGTGCCTTTTCCAGGCTCCCCCTGTCCCACTGGCTGCCAGCCAAGGAGCATAACTCAGGCCCTGATGGTTGGCTGAGCTCCAAGATGGAAGAAGCCTGGATCCCTGAATGACTGAATGGAGCTGAGTTTCCCCCACTGTCTGCCGCCCTGACTCAAGTGAAACATGATTTTTATTTTTATTTAAATCACTGAATTTGTAAGCTGTTTGTTACCTCACTTCTCCTACTCTAAAAACATGGGAAACTAGAAATTCCAGCTTGGGGTCTTCACATTTATTGGTGGGGGAGCCTTACTTTGACAACCTCTGAGGCACATGTTCATGTGGATTCCCAAGGACTGCTCAACTGCCAATGTCAAACATAATGTGGTTGTCTGGTCAACAGAGGCAGCTGGACATGTCTCTTTTTACTAAATTGATTTTTATGAATTTTTCAGTAAAATATACAAGGAAGTTAATTTGGTGCTATCTTCATTTTTAGAAGTAAAACTAACATTTTTGGGAAAAGCAGAATGTCAAAGACCCCTAACTAAAAAAAAAAAAGAAAAAGAAAAAAAATTCTCTCCTAGGATAATTGGTATGATTTAAAAATTATAGGCTTTCCAGTAAAATGTGGCTGCTGGTGCCTCCTTGAGGCTTCTGTGGAACAAAGTCTTTATGAAGACCAAAAACCACATACTGTAAACTGGGTTTTGCTTGGCTCCGTGTCCATTAGGCCTCATCATCCTCATTTATTCTCCCCACCAATTTTAGATCACTGGGTGGTAAACTCACCATATTCTGGCGGGTCTTTGGTTTCAAAAGTCCGGTGGCCTGGGACTGGACGGTCCCACCCCCTGGGGGGGTTGAGGAAGTTGCTGTCGTCTGAGGTACTGTCGTACTTATAGTCTTGGTCCCCGCTGTTGGCCCTCGTCAGGGACAAGGACCTCTGCCACCAGGCCCTCCAGTCGGGGGATGGGACTGACCAGCTGGGCTTATTCTCTGGATGCTGGTCTTTATCTGCTTCAGAGTCAGGACCATCCACCACCTCTATGGTGACCTGAGGAATTCAGAACAGGCCACAGTCAATGAGGAGTTGACAGCCTCCAAACTAGGTACCCTCAGAAGAAAGTCTAAGAGAGTAAAGGGAAATGATGGCTGCATCCCTCATGGAGGAAAGCTGAGACCACATGGTGATATGGAATGAAAAACACCTAGGGACGGCCCAAATGAGCCATGTGACCAGACAGAACTGATGTACATGGGCCTCAGGTTGGGAGGAGATAATTCATCGTAGGGTTCCTGATGACTACATTGCCAGGAAGTCTTTAATCAAGGAGTAAACATGTACTATACGTGTTTCTAAGGTGACACAAAAATAATTATAATAAAACCAAACACTTATTGAGTATTAACTCTGTAACCAGGCACTGTTTTAAATGCTCTACATATACTAATTTATTTAATCCTCATAACAACCAAATAAAGTTCGTACTATTGATTGCCCCCTATGGTTGACTATCTGCAAAAATGGCCTCAGCAATTCATCCCATCTTTGTATGTGTGCATACACTCCCCATTAAGAAGTGGAGGTTATTTACTCTCCTTTTCATTCTGGCCCGGTCTTGTGATTCACTTTGTTCAATAGAATATGGTAGGAGTGACACTGGGCCAAGCCTTATGAGATCTTGCAACTTCCATTTTCATTCTCATGGAATGTTCCTACCACTTGGTAAGGGAGCCTTACACATAAAGACCAAGCAAAGAGAGAGGTCACTTAGCAGAAAGCTGAGGTACCTCAGCCGATCAGGTGAATAAGACCATCTTGGATGCTCCAGCCCAGTTGGGTTACCACAGTCAATACCATGTGGACCAAAGACAAGCTCCTCTGGCTAATCTCTGTTCAAATTCCTAACCCACAGGACTGTGGGCAATCCAGGATCATCGCTTCAAACTGTTAAAAGTTTGGTTGCTAGACGGCAACAGGTTAGCTTTTCACAGAGAAGTTACAACTTGCTTAAGGTCACACAGCTAGTAAGTGGCAGATGCAGACAGTCTAGCCCTAAAGCCCATACTCTTAACAACTTTGCCATGCTGCCTCTCAAAAAGTAATAGAAGTACTGTCCCCTCATGCAAGTGGGGGGGGCAAGAAGGCCACAGAGGCTGGTGGGGGCTGGCTGCCACAGGTCGTATAGAGGTGTGAGCACAAGGTCCTTGAGGGCTGCAGTTGTGACTTTCACCCATTCCACATCCAGACCCTGTGTGCACCCTCCTCAACTGACCCTGAGGGTCAGAGCAGATAATCCCAGAGCCAACGTTAGAACTTGCTCGTGGATTTACAGAGCCTAGTTTTGAAGTCATGGGGCTAGAAGAATGCAGCTCCTTGGCTCTGAGAGACAATCAACATAGAGAAACTTGTTTAAAAAAATATAATAAAAGACTCGTTGGGTTCCTTTGGCCATCACATAGCCCTTGCAACACCCCCTGGATGAGTTGTGTGCAAATGAATCAGAAACATGTGCACATGTAATCAGCGCAAGATGTACTGGGCAGATGCATTTCCAGTTTTGCCCTAACTTGACATCTGAGAGAGTTGCTGGGATGCTCTGCCAAATTGCACCAGGGTGTGCCCATCCCTGAGACAAACAGCCCCTTCCTTGTGTGCTTGGAATGGGGAAGTTCAAATTCTACTCACTTCGACATTCCAAGGAGGTTTCCCAACCTATGGTAGGCCTGGACTATGGCCTTGTGTGGTCCAGACACAAGGTCAAGAGTATTCCGTCAGTCCCAGAGTATCCTCAGGCTACTGCAAGCCAAGTAAACCCTTTTCTGGTGTGGGATGCCTAGAAGGGCATTATTGGCTTTATTCCATGCCACCATCATTCTCCAGTCTTGGAAGCATCTCTTGCATATTTATAAATAATTATGGAACTTTTAGTAGAGGAAGAAAGGAACAGGAATACCTCATATGTCTTATATCACTGCTCTTTGTTGGTAAGACTCATTGCTGGAGAGTGACTGGGACCTACATACGCCTCTGGAAGGACAGGTGCCCCAGAATGCACAGCTGGGCGGTGCAGAACTGAGCCAGGCAGTAACAGGGCAATGCTGAGCCTTTGGAGACAGAATCTTTCTCCTCTGCAGTCTCGTCCCCTCCTGCCTACAGACAGAATGACTGAGCTGCAACAGTCGTCTGTAAGGTTATTAAGGGTCTCAGAGGGAGAAGCTGCCAAGAGCCAGGCAAGCTTGCAATTATGGTAATGAAATCAGTCTCTGGGTAGAAGATAAGAGGGAACGTGCCCAACAGTTTTGGTATTCCATTTGTATTCAGACTGGAGTCAAAGGGATTGCCTAAGCAGACGTGCCCTGCAATTTCTCCAAGCTGGGAATAAAAACAATTTTATGTTTTAAGCTATTACCGTCAATACGATTTTTTTCCCCCAAACCTTTGCTCAGATCCAAACAAAATAGATTTGTTGCTTGGCCAGGCAATAAGTAGCAAAATATGAATTTACTCCAAAAACTGTATCGATGACTGAATCTCAACAGCTTAGAGGTTTCTTTTTCCCCTTTAATTTCTGGCCACGGCTCCAACTGAATTAAAAACAAAACAAAACAAACAAAAAAACCAAACACACACACAAACCTTAGAACCCACCCTTCCCTGCAGTTAATAATGTGGAAATTTCATACTGATATCAGAAGAAGAAATCTAATCTTGAACCTGAAATTTTATAGGCATCCAATTAAAGAAACTTAATGAGCATGATCAGTGGCTTCTTGGATGGCAGGGATTAGTTTTATATTTCCTGTTGCTCTCATTCTTATTTACATGTTCTTCAGCATCAAAGAATGTGTGGATAAATATGCCTTAAACAATAATCAATGTGATAGGCTGAATTTGTGGAATATAGCAAATTTCCAAGCCAACAATGCTAGAACTTACCATCTTTTCTGTCCTTAATATGAAGAATTGATGTGCTTTAGTGTATTTATTTCATCTGGACTTTTCCACACCATTAATCAAGACAGTACAAAAAAGAGAACTCTTTCAAAAGACCTAAGTGCAACTTCTGACTGGAGCTTGCCAGCTCCAAAAAAAAAAAAAAAAAAAAAAAGCCCAATATAAGTGCCAGTTTGGGGAATTCTGTCAAAAATTGGGAAGTGAGAATGAGATCCTATGAAGGGTTACCAGCTTCTTTCCTTCTCTTGATAGTTAAGACATTTATTAGAAACAAACTCTTTACACTTGCTCTGAAAAGCACTTTTCATAGAGAAACTAACATATTTCTCAGTCTATTGGTTAATAAACTAATGATTCTGAGAATACAGAAGCCTTGACCTCTCAACTCAGGAGAATCTTCTAAAATCTTTCAACTCAGTCCTCTAAGCCTGGAGAGCTCTGGCAAATACGCAGGTGTGGGTCGGTATTTCCCAGACAGGAAAATGAGCCCTGTAAGGTGAAGTGATTTCCTCAAGAGCACAGAGCATCCAGGGACAAGAAAATAATCTCCAGTGAAGAGTTAGGTCCCAGATTACGCTCTCCCTCCTTTCATGACAAATGCAGCAGAAAGAACTCAAAATCAACTAAGGAGGTATATAATCCCCTCCTCTCAGACTCATTGATCCTCCAAAACACAACAATGGTAACCTGCTAACTGTGGTTAGTACTTTGAGGTTTGCAGTGTGTTTGCCCAGACACTATTGCTTGTTCTACACTGGTTAGATCTGAATCTCAGGCACAGAAACTGGCTTGGAGAATTCAAGTTTCTGAGGAGAACAGCAAGGAGTAGAGCTTGTCTTAAAACTAGTTCTTGTGATTCTCAGTTATTTTATTAAGTTTATTTATTTACTATGAGAGAGAGAGAGAGAGAGAGGGAGGGAGGGAGGGAGGGAGAGAGAAAATGCAAGTGTGGGAGGGGAAGAAAGAGAGGGAAAGAAAGAATCCCAAGCAGAATCTGTGCTGTCAGTGCAGAGCCCTATGTGGGGCTCGATCTCACAAAATGTGAAATCGTGACCTGAGCTGAAATCAAAGGTCAGACACTTAACCAATTGAACCACTGATGCCCCTGATTCCCAGTTATTTTATACATGTTTCCTTTGTCATCTTAATCCACTGTCATCACCAACCGAATCTACCCATTTGGGTACACTTACCATATTCCTGTCTCTGTATTAAGTGCTTGACATGGATGATCTCATTTAACCCACACAACAAACCTTCTTTTGTTCAATATTGTACTACAGAGGTACTCATGGGAAGTATTATCACCCTCATTTTATAGACAAGGACACTGAGGCATAGAGAGTTCAAATCACCTGCATGAAGCCATAGAGACCAAGCCTGGTAGGTTCAGTGGTGATGCCTGATCCCAATACAGCTCAGTGGACTCTGTAGTTCATGGTCTGGACAACATGCCACCATGAGAATCTTAACAATATAGGCTTGTTCCCAGAGCTGTGTGGGCCCATGTCTTGGGCACAGAAATTTCTTGGTTCTTAGCAAGATCTGCCATTCCAAAAGTATTTTAGAGAAAAAGGAGGAGGGGAAATCAAACGTAGTAGCCCTGGCCAACTCATCTGATTGTATCTTGTGGCACTCAAGAGGCCTATGGCCATGTAAATAAGTCTGTGCAAGGAAAAAAAAGTTTGGGTAACTATTTTAAGTCTCCCTCAATTGGAAAAAAGAAATAAGTATATTGGTTGAAACTAATACTAACCTTGGCTTGATCCAGAAAAGAGAAGTATTTGTGAATAGCTACTATGGTAATGAAGTGATGCAGTAAGCCTAATAATGAGTTTATTTTAGAGACTTTTGTCTTTGCTATCTGACCATCAGCTGCAGACCAAAAAACTCAGCCAGCGATACTAAGGTTCAAGTCTAACTTGTCCTGGGGGAATTTCCTTTCTTTCTGAATGATTTATTTATTTATTTTTTTTAACAAAACCAAACTTCTAGAATTGTTTCAAATTTAATATGGAGATTGGGTTCAGGAGTTTGAGGCTATTTCTTTCTAATCTGTGGATTGTTGTCTTTTCTTTTTCCCACCCACTTCCACAGCCCTAAGCCAGTCCCACCTGGCTTGGAGGGGTGGAGTGGGGGTGAGTTGAAAAAAAGCTCCAGAAAGCTGGACTTTTTAAAGGATTTCCCTTCCTAAAAGTTAAGAGGTCCAAGAGGGATGTGACCCCTTGCACAGGCTCATCAATGTCACTTTGGAAAGGTGAGGGCTATTTGGCAGGAGGGACAGCAGCCCTAGTCCTGGAGCGTGGGAAAACTCGCCCAGACACTGGAGGGGTTGGGGGGGAGTTGTTCAGAGAGAGGGGTATCAAATTGCTGTTCAGCTCCCTGGCTTCAGAGCAGGACAGCTAGGTGGGGGTGAAGGGCAGGTTGCCAGGGGAGGTGGGGAGACAAGGCCAGGGGCCCTGGCAGCGGAAGCTGACCCACTGATGCGCCCTTCACCTGTCTTCACTCTCTTCCCCAGAGAGACAAAATGCTTTCACGGCCCTGGGTGATCACTGGGGCTGTCTGCTTGGTTGAGCTGCCTTGTGTCAAACCAGTGCATTTCAACAAAAGACCAGTGCTCTAAGGAAGGGGTAAGGGCTGCCAACACAGAAACCATCACCCCCTTTTAGAAAGCACCTCATTTTTAAAGGACCACCAAGGCACTGGTTTACTCAAGTGCAGTGGTGCATGGGGCTGCAGAGGCCAGCACTATGTGTGTCTGTGTGTGTGAGCATGTGTGCTAGTGTATTCACACACAGACCTAGGACAGGGCTCTCGGGGATGGCAGCTGCTTCGTTCTTCTTTGAAATCTTTCCAAGTGACACTTGTGGTCTTCTAGAAGGAAGAGGCCAGAAACATGGCTCAATTTTCTTTTCTTTCGGGCCAACAGGTCATCAGATCAATAAAATATAGGGCTGCTCACCCCTTTCTAATGCCTGAGGAAGGCTAACAGATATAGGGAGTGTACAAAGTAGAAGTGGCGTGGCCTGTCTAGGCAGTGGACAAAAAGGTGGTAGCAGTTTAGTCTTCATGGGTTTGAACTCTACCAGTATCTGGGCTAGAGCACCATAAAATTTTTAATCCATTCTGCTCATAACCCTGATATTTGCAGCTTTGGGGAAACCTGTGTTCTTGGAAGTAATGGTGATCTTTGCTGTCTAAAGGGCAACTCAGAAAGGTACGAAGTCCTCAAGGAGTGGCCCTGGCCTCTTTCCACCCTGTGCTCCAAAGCATGCCTTTCAGAAGCAGCACCTGAAGGAGAACTTTTTGTTCTCATGCTGGGATGGTGGGTAAGACAGAGTGAAAACAAAGCACTGATTGTTTCTTTCCACCTGTTGTAAGTCTATGTAAACAGGTGGCTTGGGTCTCAGAGGAGACAAGGACAAATAATTTCCATCTCTGCTGTCATACCTTTCTGACAGTGCACAGGAAAGCTGAATTTTATGGAAGTGACAAAAGCTTTGCCAGAATCTGGTGTTTGACCTTCTCATAACTCACTTCCATTTATTCTCTGCCCTTTGGTTCATTCTAGTTCTCTCCACATCCACCAACTACAGCAGCCCCTTGCCCTCAGAAATCCAGGTGGAACTGTTCCAGAGCATTCTCTACTTCCCATCCAGCTAAACAACACAGCTTAGGATGATTTAAAATGAATTGTAACCTTGGGTGCTCTATCGACCTCATGCACAGACCCATCATGCACTTCGCGGTTGCCCTGTCCTCCTTTTTGGAAAAGTAACTGAGGTCTAATGATCTCAACCACTATTGTTCCCTGACATTTAGGTTCACATTTTAAAAAGGTCCAATTGAGGTCTGGGAATTTCCAGACCGATGGATTTATCTGGAAGAGAAGGAGGGGGGATCTTTAAAATGCTGCCCCAAGTTTGGTTCTTAGGTAGAGCCCAATGCACTTAGTAACTTTCCAATAAGAGGATGTTCTCCCTGCAGGTTTCAGTTCCCCTGCATCTGGGCCATTTCTTGTAGCTTTACCTAAGAAATTCTAAATCTATTACATTAATAGTTCAGTCCTGAGCGTTAAGCCCCACAGTGACATTTCCCACCTCTGGGAGAGTAAAACGGTGAGCCACAGCAAGCCTCCAAATTGTTTTGGGCATGGCCTAAGCTCCCTTGGAGAGAATGTAGTCTGGTCCTGAAACCATAAATTCTATAAACAAGTAAGAAATCACTTCCTGCAGATGGAGGCCTATGGGGAGCACTGTCAAGCAACAGTAAGGAGATGGCTACACCTTTTTTTTTTTGCCCATCTGCCTTTCCTTCAAGAGGATCCCCCGTTACTTAGCAGAGAGCCATGCAGCCACTTCCTGGAGAGAGAAGAGTGGAGCAAATGGCCTGTTTTTCTAATTAATCAATTAGAACAATACAAGACTCATTGGAAATGTTAAGACGTGCATGATGTGATTTCTGTGTATGAGTTGTCAAAGAGTTATCTCCAAAACATTCACTTCTGGATCCTCAACATTATCCTGCCCTCCTTCTTCCCATCTATTCAAATCTGTTCAAATTGGAATATAGCATTTTTTCTCCCTTCTCTGTCTCCATGATCTCTTTGGCACTGTCTTAAGTGGTAGCTGCAACCTTCATATCCATGTCATTTCCTGGCGGGAGAAGGCCTTACATTTCTTAATTTGCCATAACCTAACACAGCATTTTATACACAGTATAAAATGGTCAACATTCTAATGGAGGTGTATTCTCAGTGACATTTCTTAGCCGCTACGACACTGGTGTGATGAGCAAATCAACTCTGACCAAGGAAATCTGATCTAAAATGGTGTCATGCAGAGAATGTTAGTCTTGAGGGAGAGACAGTTAACTTAATTAAGGATCAATTGCTCTGAGGTCAAGTTCAGGAACTTTCTGCCATGTAAGTTAATTGAAATTTGAAGCAGAGAGGAAGAATACAGAAATGCTTCCCTTCTCTCAAATGAAAAGAATTGAGAACAAAGCTTAAAAGTATGGAAGCAGGCAAATGAGGACAGGAGCTACAATAGGGACTAGGCTGCCAGGAGTGGGTGAGCCTTCCTTGGCTATCATGGCTACCATCTTTGGGAAGACACAGAAGGAGGTGCAAGCAAAATTCAAAATTAGGAGTTTCTCTCTGAAACATGGATTTATAGAGTGAATACTCCTGGGAGCCCAAGAGCCTAGATTTGAGCTCCAACCATGGTTTACAGACATGTGACCTTGGACAAACCAAATAGGAACTTCTTGAGTACCAGTTGCATTATAGATAATGGAAAAATGATGTGTGCTTCAGCTCCTTCATGAGGGTGCTGAAAGAGTCAAATTAGATCAACATTTGCTTTGTAAAGCATGTCTATTTCAGGATAGACCAGTTATTTTTAATCCCAGGTACCCTTTTCCCTAAACTTCCATTCTCTGCAGCTTCTTCCCAGCCCATCTTGACAGTACAGATTCATCTCTCTCCCAGGAACTTCCATTCTCTCACTTCTCTTTCATGTATCCAATTTTTAAAATCAGTCATTTACATTTTAGAGTAACTGAAGTGTTGTCACCTCCTGAGGGGGTTGCTTGTATCCAAGGCAAGCTAAGAGGCATTTGTGAGAGTGCTTCCTGAGTAGCTTGGAAATCCTATCATGCTTTGTCTAGTGTACTCACATGTTAGATGGGCCCTTTTTTAGAGCTACCATATTTCAACAATTTCAAGGCATCCTTTTGTTTTGTTTTTACATTTCAACAGCTCTGAAATCAGGATGTATTGTAGTCATTGGTGTGTCCTATTCTAAATATCAGGGTTTTCTTTTTTTAGTGGTTCATGAAACAATGGTTCATCTCACAATCAGGGGTGTTACGCAGGTGAAATACAACATTGTTATCATAGAGATAATATGATTGTAAACAGGATTCAATAGAGGTTAAGAAGGAAAATGAGGTAAGGCAGTGGTTGCTTTGGAATCAGATCAGGAATACAAAGAGATCGATTGTTTCATTTTCTTCCACCTTTCAACTCTCCAGCATTACCTGGATATTTGGATTCTGCCCATTGATATCAGCCTTGGAAAGATCTGGAAAGTTTGGTAGATCGAGGAGAAAGGATCTGGGGCCATCTCTTTGCAGGGACGGGTGCCCAGCATCTTGCCGGAATCGCTGTCTGGGGAAGGGTTGGTGTGCAGCCTGGTGGTCCAGATGCTCCCCTGGTGCTTCTTTGGAGAGAGAAAAGCTGGTTTCTGATGTAGAGTCAGTTTCCACGTGGAGGTTATTCTAAAACAAATAAACAAGCAAATGAACAAATAAATATGAGGCACATGATTTAAAAACGCCAGTCTTAACAGTCCACTAAGTTCAGGAGCAAAGACAATTCCAGTGGCTGGAATTAAACCAGGATGGCATTCCCAACTCATTTTCATTCCCCCTGGTTTATTTACTCCATCTTCAAAAAGCCAAACCATCAAGAAACTTTTCCCAGACTGCTACTTGGGAATTTTCTGAGGGCTAATGAGTCATGGGATATTTATTACACATTGAGGTACATCAACACAAAAGTGCTATTTTGAAGGAGAAGAGGTGTTCATTCAGAACTGCAATCAAATTATTATTTATTTCTCACAGCTTCAATTAATTAACTACTTTGGCATTAGTTACAGCCCCAGTGTCCAGAGCTTGTTTCTTTGGTGCAGGCCATGGAACAAAAGATCCGACCAAACTGGATAAAATACTTGAGTCAAATCATTGATTATATCCATCCATCCATCCATCCATCCATCCACCTATGTATTTCCCCATCCCATCCATCCATGCATCCATATATCCATCCATCCAGTCAACAAGTGTCAACCACATGCTAGGCACAGGAGATAGAGCCATGAACAAGACATAGGCCCCATTCTCTTAATGTGTACAACTACTATGACAGATAAAATCAGACCAGAAGATGGTGACTGGTAAGAAGAACATGATAGAGAGTGGCCAGAGACAACATTCGATGGGTTTCTGGAGAAAGCCTCCTTGGGAAGGTGAGACCTGAACACCTGAAACAATCTGGGGGAGGAACATTCTTGCAGAGGAAACAGCAAATAAGACAGTCCTGAGCTGGGGATGAACTCAGCCCATGTGAGGGATAGAAAGAAGGCCAATGAGGCTGGTATGGAGTGAAGGAGGAAAGACAGCAAGCATGTGATGAGGAGGAAAAGACATGGATAGACAAAGAAAAAGTGACAAGAAGGCATTTTGAAATTTAATGCCTTTATCCTGCAAAGAAAAGTGCAAGTCTGTTGTTTTTCACAGCTAGTAAAAAAAAAGTCTCTATTTAGTTGTCATTTGGGGAAAATTTTTCTAGTGATTGAAGGGTGTAGAAGTTATTGGACTTCTTTCCCAAACCAGCCCTTCTTCTCCTCTCATTCTCCCTGGACCTCTCACTGGAGGTTTCCTCCATCCCTTCAGGGATGGCATTTTCATGTTTACTGGTGAAGGGAGATGTAGAGATAGAATTTCACCAGCGTTTGGGTCAGTGGTTAATGCTTTTGTTATTCTTGGGCATGTTCTGGGGTTTTGGAGTGTATATTCCAGCATGCTGTCTCCACACGCACTCCCTGCCCCCACCACAGTGCCTTTGACCCAGCCAAAGGGTTACATCTGGTATCAAAACACTCCTGACTCTGAGTACCAAAGGTCAAGAATGGCCAGAGGATGAAACACATGCAGCAGATAAATATCTTCTTATAGAGCTAATCTGAGGGAATGTATTTTTCCTATATCTCTTTAAACAGAAATGGGGCTGAGGAATAAACTTTCTGGTGCAGGGACCACCTTTGTAACGTTCCAAGAGGCCAAGCAGGATTCTGAGATAGCCTGTCTGCTGTTTCCTTTTTAAAATCTGCAGTTATAGAGTTACGGAGGGGGGAAGCTGGCTGCTCCTCGTCATGTTTTTGCTTGCCCTCCCTTTTTGCTCAAGAAATGTGGCCAAGGGCTGTGTCTTTGTTCACCTTTCCAGCCACCTCTCTGCCATGGTTTTTGTCTTCTGGCACATCCTTGTAAAGGGAGTTGCCCTGGCATTCCCAAGCATTGCTCAATGCAATGAGGGCCAAATGTATTATGCTGAGACTGAGCTCAGCACATGAAGAGAGGGGGTGGGGGAGGGGAGGGTAGGGCAGGGGAGGGAAGTGGGGAGAGAGAAAGATGAAGAGAGGGAAAGGGAGAAGCATGTTAAGTCTTCCCTCAACATGAGTTCTCTATCATTGTTCCTTGCTCTTCTTCTGGGATCCCCAACCCTAAAACTTCTGCAACAGTGTTAGTGAATACGGTTGGATTCTCATGGAGAATTTCCTGCAGAGGATTTGTGAGTATAAGTCTCAGAAGGAGACCAAGATTTGCTTGCCAATTGCTTCAGGGATTGCCTGCAAATTCAGCCCTAATTTTGTTGCAGCAACTGGGACATACCGCCTAACTGGATTAAAAAAGGAGCTCTCTTTCCTTTACCCTGTGATGAAGTACACTTTCTACTCCTAAAATCCACATTTTTGAAGAAGAGATAGGAAACACTATTTGGCATTTTGCTTAGACAGCTGAAAAACCAAGGACTGAATCTGAGTGGTTTCTTGGTCTGAATCTGGAATTTTCTTGGTAGGAGATACACCACCACAGAGTGGTCCTGGCTTAGCTACGAACCAAGAAAAAGTCATTAAACATTCTGTGGCTCAATGATCCTCCATGTAAAACAGTCCCATGCTGTCCCAGCAGGATGGTCAAGACAACTCAGTTAGGTTGTGTCTACACATGAGAAAAAAAGAGAAGTATAGAGTTAGGGCAATCGGCTGGCCAGCTCAGGCCACAAGCTCCTCTGCCGGGAATAGACTGGAGCTAGAGTATGTTTTGGCTTGAGTTCTGCACACAATTGTGGCATTTCTCCATATCTTCCCTATCCCTCTGTCCATCCCCCAAACAAGTTCAGTGTTTGTAAAGCTTTTGGAAGATGGTAAGTAATAAAGAAACACCAATCACAATCTCTGACTATCTGAATTATCCTTGCATCTTTTTCAAAACATATTTAACTGGAAACCTTGGCTCCCTGCAATGGGCAAGCTCCCAAACTTTCAGAAACTGGAAGTCCTTGGGAAGGATGACTTACAATGCTTCATATAAAATGAAACTCCACTCTATTCAATCAATAACAAGGTTCAGGAGTAGCCATTATTTTGGAAATCTAGATTTTACATCTGGGGTGGGAGACAGCAGACAGGATCTGCCAGCAGTGTAGGAAGAAGCCTTCGTCTTGTCTTAGGAACACACTGCACATCTTCCTTGCAGAGGCCCCACTGGAGGTCTTAGTTGATAACCATCACTCCATCTATAACAAAAAGTTCACCCACTGAGTGTCCCCCTTAAATTATTCTAACAGAGCGAAGATTCTCAGGAAGGGTGGATCTCAAAATAAAGATGTTAAATAGTTTCTGTCTTACTCAGAAAAGCAAACACCTTTTTGTTAGGGTATTAGCTTGGGAAAGTCCAGAAACTGAAGAAAGAAAAACGTTACCATGCTTTCCAAGGTGCTGCGGGATTCATTTTGCCTAAACTCACATGACATGAAGAGGTCTACTGAGTTTGAGAAAATATTTCTTTTTTTTTTTTTTAAATGTTTATTTATTTTTGAGACACAGAGAGTGAGCAGGAGAAGGGCAGAGAGAGAGAGAGGGAGACACAGAATCCAAAGTAGGCTCCAGGCTCTGAGCTGTCAGCACAGAGCCCGACGCGGGGCTCGAACTCACAGGCTGCGAGATCATGACCTGAGCCGAAGCCGGCTGCTCAACCGACTGAGCCACCCAGGCGCCCCAAGAAAATATTTCTTTACCCACAATGGGTCTTTGAGCTGATCTTCAATCAGTGCTGCAGCTCCAATAGTATTGTTCTCTCTGCAACTCTAATTTAAGAGCTGGGATTACCAATAAAAAGAGGAACAGAAGAACTAATGCTATTATATGGTTCATACACATGAACTGTTCAGTGGCTGCAGCAGGTGATCCATAGTGGCCAAATTATATAGCTACTGCTTGACATTCTCCATCTTTGTGCATAGCTACTGTCCCTCTGTTATTTTACAGCTATTCTTATCTAAAATAGAAAACAAAGTAATCATAAAATGTCAACAGTGATAAAATAATAAATGGGAGCCATGTATTTTGCCTTAGAGAGCAGTATTGTGGCAAATACTGCAATTTAACTACCCAATCTTTCTTTCTTTCTTTCTTTCTTTCTTTCTTTCTTTCTTTCTTTCTTTCTTTCTTTCTTTCTTTCTTTCTTTTCCTTTCTTTCTTTTCTTTCTTCCTTCCTTCCTTCCTTCCTTCCTTCCTTCCTTCCTTCCTTCCTTCCTTCCTTCCTTCCTTCCTCCCTCCCTCCCTCCCTCCCTCCCTTTTTCTTTCTTTCTTTCTTTCTTTCTTTCTTTCTTTCTTTCTTTCTTTCTTTCTTTCTTTCTTTCTTTCTTTCTTTCCTTCCTTCTTCCTTCCTTCCTTCCTTCCTTCCTTCCTTCCTTCCTCCCTCCCTCCCTTTTTCTTTCTTTCTTTCTTTCTTTCTTTCTTTCTTTCTTTCTTTCTTTCTTTCTTTCTTTCTTTCTTTTTCTTTCTTTCATCCTTCTTTCCTTCCTTCCTTCCTTCCTTCCTTCCTTCCTTCCTTCCTTTCTTCCTTTCTTTTTATCTATCTATCTACCATCTATCTCTATTTCTATCTATATCTATCTATATCTATAAATATATATATTTTTTCAGTATTTGTTTCAGATGGCAATGTTCCTGGCTAAAACATCCAGTGCAGCTAGAAATAACCATATGATGCAATTCTACCCAATAAGATGTAAGTGGAAGGTGCTGGATGAGACTGCTGAGTGGGAGGCAGTCAGTTTACCTTTTGCTTTTTCTCTTTTCTCCTTTCTCTTGCCTGGAATGTGGACACAAGTGCTTTGAGTAAAATGAGGCTGCTGGCAGGCATGAGGTTGAAGGCTAGTCTCCAAAGGTGGCTGAATGGGCTTTCAACAATAGCCAAATTGTGGAAAGAGCCTAAATGTCCATCAAATGATGAATGGATAAAGAAAATGTGGTTTATATATACAATGGAATACTACTTGGCAATGAGAAAGAATGAAATCATGCCATTTTCAGCAATGTGGATGGAACTGGAAGGTATTATCCTAAGTGAAATAAGTCAGTCAGAGAAATACAGATATTGTATGTTTTCACTCATATGTGGAACTTGAGAAACTTAACAGAAGACCATGGGGGAAGGAAAGGGGAATAAATAGTTACAAACAGAGAGGGAGGGAAGCAAACCATAAGCCAGTCTTTAAATACAGAAAACAAACTGAGGGTGGATGGGGGGTGGGAGAGAGGGGAAAATGGGTGATGGGCATTGAGGAGGGCACTTGTTGGAAAGAGCACTGGATGTTGTATGCAAGCGATGAACCATGGGACTCTACCCCCAAAACCAAGAGCTCACTGTACATACTCTATGTTAGCCAATTTGACAATAAATTATATATATATATATATATATTTATATATATATATATATATATATATATATAATATATATATATATATAAAAGTTGGCTGAATGGAAAGACGGGGGGCCTGGGTTCCTCAGGGCGTGGTAGAGCCATCATACCAGTCCTGGACTGGTGACCTATGAACTTATTTTACCACTACCATGAGCATTATCGTTGACATTGACAATGCTGTAGCACCAGTAGCAACATTCCCTGTGGTGACTAATTTTAGAGCTGTGACTACCAATGAAAAGGGAATAGCCCTGTTCAGCCAAGTGACTTAAAGTTGCGTACTCTGTTCTGTGCAACTGAACACCATCCCCAGCTGACAGAGGTACCAACAGAGCATTTAGTGAGTCATCATGGTGAACAATGGTGGCAGCCAGGCTACAGATGCCAGCTAACTTTCATAATAGCCTATCCCAAATCTGCCACCCATACCCTTCTCTATACATTTACAGAATCTGCTCATTGTTTCAGCATCTATATATGACATTTCTCAAATGTATTACTCATTGTGTAATGTAATATTGCCTTTAATATGTCCTAAAATACTATTATTAAATTTCAAGAGGTTTGCCCTTGATAAAAGAAACCAGAGATCCTTGGACAAATGGGTGATTCCAAGAAGTATACTTTGGGATACTTTGATGTGACAGAAAATGAGGAAGCTTTTAGTGGTTAATAGTGTCATCTCTGGGGTGCCTGGGCAGCTCAATCGGTTGAGCATCTGACTTCGGCTCAGGTCATGTTGTGACTTTTCCAGCAGGCCACCGCTTCCCTGATGACATTTTCTGGGTCGCTTGGAGGTTTCTAAAGCTATGTGGTGCTGGGATCTCCTCCCTCCTCCCTGCTCTCAGCAGCTGGTCCTCAGTGCCCCTGGGAAAGATGAACGGAGAAGAAAAAAGTCTCTCATGGGTAGATTCAGGACAGTTTCTAAGATGCTAAGCCCAGATGCTTTCTCATTTGTGTCCTTTCTTCCCAGGACATCACTGGCCCAACCACTGTCTCCAGCCACTGCATGGTCAGAGCTGCTCATTGTGGCCACCTTTGTGACCAAGGTGGGTCGCCACAGCCACATCAAGGTCTGAGTGGTCACAATGTTTAGAGTTTCCAGCCGGCCATTTGGCACAGGGAGAGAGAGAGGGAGAGGTTCTTTGGACGTGCATAGGGGAAACTAGGGTGATCAGCTCAAGAGGAGGCAATCAAGATGTGGAAATGAGTAGTGGGTCCCCTTTTGGAAAAAACATGCTAAGCATCATTATTCCAGGCTGCAAATAGCCACCTGCCCTATTCTGCAAACATCTACCAAAGGCTGGTGTGTGAATAAGAGGGTTTGTCTGACCATTTCCAGAACCTCCAGAAGAGGCACAAACTGGTGGCCGGATAGGAGAGTTTCAGTGCCTTATTTATTTATTTATTTATTTATTTATTTATTTATTTATTTATTTATTTAAAAGGCTGTGGTAACTATTCCCAGATTAACACAACCAAGCAGACTTCTTGGAGGCAGACGGGATGGCAAATTTCTGGAGGGCAATGAACAAGCATATCTGCAATCGCAAAGCCCACACCCTCCAATTCCACGAGCTCAGGGGGCACCCAATAAGTACTAGTTGATGATAATGATGGCTACGGGCCTAGTTAGATTTCATTTTAATTAGGCTCAGGCTACAGGCCTCATTACCCCTAATGGGGCTTTTATGTGGGATTCTAAAGAAAAAAAAAACAATCTAGGAATCTTCTATTGAAGATATTAAAGAAGATATTATTAGCAATGCTTTTGGTCTCATAGACTTTGAACAACAAACAACAGAGATTATAATTAATGTCACTGCAGCCTCTCTCCTCAAAACATACTAACAATATAGCTAATTAGCAATATGTCCTCATTTGGGGCTGGACATCTGCATATTATTATCGACAATGCTTGTTTCCTTTTTCCAGATTAAAGGAAGCCATACTGCACCCAGGCATATGGCCATTCTCCTTTAACATTAAAACACTCCGTTTTTCTTCTACCCATGATAAACACACATAGAGCTTTATCTGTGCTAGGCATCGATTTTTGTCTGGAACACTTCCATGCATCTAAAAATAAGTTCAAGAATGTCATTGGTGGTATTTCAAAGCGAAGAGCAAAATTTCCCTGTTTAGAGAGATAAAAGAATGAAAGGGCACCCTGATTATCTTTACACATGATTAGGGAGCAAGCGCTTCTAGGAAGAGAAAACCAGAATAAACAAAATGAGTTTCAGGTGGTAAAATAGGCTTTCTCAGGGAGGTGCACTTGCTCTTAGGGTCAGGAAGATAGCCTAAAAAACCATTATAGCCATGGCAGCAGAGGGTGATGGAGCCTTGTCCTTGTGAAGGATTGGAAAGAAGTAACCAGGATCCATAGGAAGAACCCCGCACTGGTGAATATATGGAGGACAAGGCTGGCCACCTTCTGCTCTCTGGTCAGAGTGTGTGATGGTAATCACGCACCTTCAGGCAGCAGGAACAGAAAGAATATCAATGACTTTATTTTATAGCAAACATGAAAATGCAAATTCCTGGAAGAGGGGAAATGGCTAGAGATATGCTTCAATCTTTGCTGTGGAAGCCTGAAGACAACCCTGGGAGCTAGTGACATGGGCACATCCATGTTTCAAGAATGCAGGAGTGTTGCATGTTGGTTGGGAATGGAGCCTTCTGTCAAAAGCCTGACTAATAGGTGAGGAATCTTTGATTACAGTGGCAGAATGGATCACAAGAATGTTTTTTTTAGGGCTTGAGAATGACCCTGCTTATGATCCCAAGCAAGGCTTTAGAAGACGTGAAGAATGGTCAACCAGTTGCACTTGAACAGGGAGCTGGCTCCACAGGGGAGGAGCTACTACTGTGGGCCACCCACCCCTGTCCTTCTTTCTTAATTGAAGGCTCTTGGGGCTAGCTGACAAAATGGAAGTCAACACCCCACTGGCTTGTCTCAGATACTTCTGTAAACAGCTTTTATCTTGAAAATGTGCGTGTTATTGGTGATTTTTCAAGTTTTGCTTTCTCCACTGCTGGCAAAGAAAACAGAGTGGGAACTATCCAGGACCCATTTCCTTTATGTCCTGTTAGGCTAAAGAATGAACAGAAATGAAACACAAATTATTCTTTCAAGTCTAACAAAATATGTAAGAAGTGGAACGCAAGGGTAGGAAGCCAATTTGACCAAAAAACAAAACAAAACAAAAAAACACACACACAAAAAAGCCTCATTCACCCATCATCTAAAATATCTCTGCAAATGTATGAGGATGGAGAAATTGTATTTTCCAGAACCCTTCTCCGGGGGAATGGTGGACCGGTCTAGAAGGCACATTTTCGTAAGTCCCTTTTGGTGTGAATGAAACCCTGCTCAAGAGTAAGCTTAGGAGAGGTTTTTGTCTGCTGAGAATTTGAGGGCAGAACTCACCTTCTCAGGGCTGTAAAGAACAGGCCAACGGTGGCCACCAGGGGGCTCTTGGGCTACTTGGAGATTAGCCTCTCCTCCTTGACAAATTTTGAGCAAAATATTTAATGAGTCTGGATTACTTAGGGTTTTTCAAGTTGTGCTTTCTCCATTTGTAGCAAAGAAAACAGAGTGGCAACTATCCAAGACCCATCTTCCAGGACCCAATTTGAAGAGGCACCAAATTTTAATATGCCTAAATGGCCCAACTATCTAAGTCGACCCTTGACCAGAAGGGGTTGGTGTCAAACAGGACAAGGAGACCCAGGAGGCTAACATCCCTGCAGGGATTCAGTTTCTCCCCACATGGAATGGGGGACTCCCAAAAGCCAGGTCAAGGCTGGTGTTCTGCTGTTGAGGGACAGAACTAAAGAGCATTGGAGGGCAGATTTCAGCAGCTGACCTGGGGTGGGGGTGACCCTGAGAACCCTTGCCTAGTTTATTATTTTTATCAAGAAGATGGACTTCTCTCAACACTCAAAGTCAAGACCCTTCACTGAAACCTACCACAAATCTCTGCTCCAAGTACTTCTAAAATAGGTTTTAAAAGGAATTAGACCTTGGCCTTGAAATCCTGAAAAAGGGCTCATGCTGTTGTGGAAGGTGCCTGGGACAGGAGGTACGAGGCCTGGTCCTATGTCCTACCATTGTCCTTACCTGGTTTTGTAAAGTTAGGCAGGTTTCTGTACCTTTTTGCCTGTGGCTTGAAAAAATGTCTACAAATACTCTAAACATCCATGCCTTGGGTAGCTGCTTCCCACACTATCGTTCTGTTGGGCCACATGACTTACTTTGGCCAATGAATGGCCAAAGCAGAGAAAAGTGCTTGTGTTTTGGGGCTTGCCTATCTTTGTTGTGCTTTGTAATCCCAAAAATTACAAACAGCCTGTAAAGAGGCCTGTGCTAATCTATTGGATGATGAGAGACATATGGAACACAGATAATCCACCCCAGACAACCAGCCAGTCAATGGTCAGCCATTCAAATGGAGACCATCCTAGATCATCCAGCCCTAACTGAGTCAACCCAGAGTAGAAAAGCCACTAAACTGACCCATAGAAATGTGAAAAATCATCAGTGTTTGTCATTTTAAGCTAATGAATTCAGAGTGGTTTGTTATGCAGCAAAAGCTAACAGATTCAGGGTCTCAGTATTTCTTCGGAAAAAATGGTGAAGTGGGGTGGGAACTGCAAAGAACTTCTACATCTATCCAGTTCTGTCATCCTAGCAATGAAGTCCTTGAGAGACACTTGTCCTGGAGAAAATATTTTCCAACAATGCATAAAAAAATTTATATCAAACGCTTCAAATTGAAGGTGGGAAGATTAAACAAAAAAATATGATGGTTCTAAATACATAAAAATGTAACTACGATTTCAATTATTAGAACACCTTCACTTTCTCCACCTGCTAACTCCAAGCTGGGTAAAATCTGTTGGGAAACCACCCCCTGCCTACTGCTTCCGCCAATTACATGTGCTGCTTTGTTAACAACTCTATTGCCAGTTTTTCTAAGATTCCACTTGAGATTTAACAATTCTCCCCTTGCACTTTCATGATGCACCTGTACAGCTCCGTGGGTTGCCAGAAACTAGCAATGCCCATTTATTAGGGAACCCCTACTGACACTATAAAACAATTATAGAGCTATCATAGACCAACTGCAGCCTGAGGTGAAGAGAAAGCTTTATGCCACCAGAACTGGCTCCCTTGCCCACCTGCCCATACATATTGTTCTTATTTGGACTGCTGTTCTGTTCTCCAGGGAAACTGTTTGATCCCTGTTTGGAAAGCTGGCAGACCATGCAATTGTGGTCCCTTGGCTTAGCCTGGCTAACTCTTTCTATAAATGGGTGGGGTGTTTGCTCTTTTCATGGATTCACTCAACAAACACCCTCCTGGGCACATACTTTGTGCCAGGTGCTCTGCTGTTGATGAGACAGTTCAATAGCACATCGCTTGTTAAAGACAAATTATCCAAAACTTGGAAATGAAGCAAGAGGATTTCTGCAAGTCTATCAGTTCATTCCAGGGTACAGTGTGAAGACTGATTCAAGATTATTTAATTCTCCAAGAGAAGGTAACTTTGTTTCACCTATTATTAACTATTAATGAGGGCCCAGGGTAAAAGTTACATGCTAACTTGTATATTTTGATCCTGTAGAAATTTAAAAAAACATATTTTTGGCCTGGTAGAATATTAACTCATTAAAAATTCTCATAAGAAAAAAATTATAACTCTGTGAGGTGATGGCTATTAACCAAATTTATCGTGGTGATCATTTCACAATATATACATCCATCAAATCATTATGTTATATACTTTAAACTCATATAATGTTGTAGGTCAATTATATATCAATAAAACTAGCAAAAAAAAAAGAGAGACAATAACTGAAAGCTTACTGTTTTATTATCCTATAGGACATTAACCAGTTTTATTTCTAACTTACAAATTCACATCCTCATGATTTTCTCAAGTAATGTTTTAATTTTTTTAATGTTTATTTATTTTCGAGAGACAGAGAGAAGGAGAGAGACAGAATGCAAGTGGGGGAGGGGCAGAGAGAAAGGGAGACACAGAATTTGAAGCAGGCTTCAAGCTCTGAGATGTCAGCATAGAGCCTGACAAGGGGCTTGAACCTACAAACCATGAGATCATGACCCAGGCGTCCCTTTAAGTAATGTCTTAAGTATATATTCCTCAAGTCCTCTCATCTGGTGTTAGCATCTTAGTTCTCTCATTAATTAGTTAAGTGAATGTTTGATGTGTATTCATTTTATATTTGTATCAGACTCATGTTTTTAACATTATGAAAATCATATTTGGAGAACTTTTTTCTTCAAGGACTTCAGACTCTATTGGGGAAGTTAAGAAATGCTTACATACGTATAAAATACAAGGTAGAAAGTGGGAAATTTTTTAGGAGTGGAAGTTTTCAATGTAAGGAAGTAAAATTATCCAGACTCTTAATAATTTTATAATTCATCATGTATTGAATCTTTAACATCACCATATCACGTTCTTTCATTTTTCTCTGAAAGACTCCTATCCGGATACAGGTCCCATTCAGTAGCAAGCAGAAACAAGTATGGAGAAGCATGGTTTGTGAACAGGGCTCCTCTTGGGATTTCTCTTGTTATGGAGGGCCCTGGGGTCAAGTGCCAGATCAGAGTGGGCACCCTCATTACTCCCAACCATTTATTACCTCCCTGCACCCATACAATTCCCTACTCTGACCCTAGAGAAACAAAGCAACCCCCAGTGCCGTTCTCTGCAAAGATAATTCTCCTAGAATTCATTCAGTTCGTTGAGGCTCAAGAAAAGAGAACAACAAGGTTCTCAGAGGCTTTCTTTCTGGGGGCAGCTATAAAGTGAGGGTTTGCAACAGACAACATGCCTATAGGTTTCCTGCTCTCCTCAGCATAAACACCATGGTATTAGGATGTATCAGTCTCATTCTGGGCAGGAAATGGATGGCACTGAGGTCCTGGGTGACCAAAGAGAGCTTAATAAAGAAACAATTTACAGATGTCTGAGCAAAGAGGCTGGAAACCCCTGAAGATACTGCAGTACGCAGGGCCACTAAAGCCAGGGAGATCTTATTCCCCCAGCCTGAAGATACAAGGAAAGAGAGAGGTTCCCATTACCAAAAGCAAGAGAGAGAGTTGTGTGCGTGTGGGGGGGACACATGGGGCTTACTCAATACTGCAGCTTCTCTCTTCTCTTCCTCTTACCTGCTACCAGAGAGCAAGGAAGCCTGTTGATGTAATACACACAGATCAAGCACCTGAGAGATAAGCTAGGATGAAGAAGGGCAAAGGCTGGGTCTAGCCAGAGAAACAGAAGATATAGGGCACACAGCTCATGTCTGGGAAAACCACATGGTCACTCATGTCAGGCATCGGACGTTAAATTGAATCTTCAGAATATCCATTTGAAGTAGCTATGAGTACCCCTATTCCAGGGATGGGGAAGTGGAGTCAGAGAGACCCCTAGCTAGTAAGTAGGCTCCACAATCCTATTCTTCCCACTGTGCCCCACGGTCCTAATTTCTCCCCTAGAGGCGCTGTTTAGGGTAAGAGGGTCTGCAGCCCTTTGAAACCCCATCCTCCCCCAACTACAGTTCCTACCCAGGGGTAATGAAGGGTGGCTGTTCCAAGGAGACTGGCTTAATACCACTGCCCTGAAGCACACTGTTGATTTATTCCTCAACTCTTCTCCCCCACTTTGGTGGAGAAGTCCATTTTCTCAGGAAGACTCATACTGGCCCAATGCTTCTTGACATGTGCAGTCTGACCGTATACATTAATAAATGTATAATATATATAATATGTATTTATAAATATATTTTATACATATATATTTATATATGATATAATATATATTTATACTTACTTATATATTATATATAATTTGTATTTATAAACATATATTACATATTACTTATATATATATAGTCACACTGTACAAGTTGAGAAAGATTGGGCTAGTATGAATTTTCCTAGGAAAATGAATCTAGGACTCCCCCATACTAAACAAAGTATATATTTAAATATATACTTATAAATGTAAACACTATATCTATCTATCTATCTATCTATCTATCTATCTATCTATCTATCTATCTATTGTGAAGAGATGAAATAAGAATGAATGTCATATAGTACTTCATGCAAGCATTGTGACCACTATTCAGAGGGCTGGATGAGGCAAAGAACAGACAAAATAAGTCACAAAGAGCCAGTCCTCAAACATGTGTTGCTTATGATATTAGTATTTGGTGCCATCACATTCATCCTCATGCCTGCTAAACTTGGGGTGAACTTTGAAAGTGGCAGAGGCCCAAATGGCTGGCCATCCACAGTAAAATGTTTAAGTAAGATGCATGCATAGAATAGTCATAGAATGAAACCCCATCGAGCAGTGAGCAAACTACAACCACACCCAAGAACATCAAAGAATCTCACAAACATGATAGTGAACAAAGCAAGTCAGATACCAAAGAACATAAAACATATGATTCTATTTATACAAAGTTTAAAAGCAGGGAAAAATAACAGTGCTGTTAGAAGTTAGGACAGTGGTGCCTCCAGGGACACTAGTGATCTGCAGGGAGCCCTTGAGCTTCTAGGGTACTGATCATGCTCTGTTTCTTGATCTGGGAGTGGGTCACGCAGTATGTTCACTTTGTGAAAATTGATTGAGCTGTGCCCTCTTTGGTATTCGTGTTACTTAGATGCAGTACTTACCCAACTACCAAATACACAAAAGAAAACAGAAAAGGAATCCTAGAGAAATGGCAACTAGCAAAAATCACAGATAGTTCTTAAGGATGCCAAGCTTCTCTGTTACTGCTATTTTCTGAACACTAATGGACACAGGAAAATACAGCTTTTGAAAAAAGAGGGGCTCCACCTATAGAATGGGGAGCATCTCTGGTAAACACACGTCTTTTTCCCCTTTTATTATTCCCTTTTCTCATTAGCCTTTCTGGTACTCATGGGTATACTATTATCTTTTCTATTGAATGTTTCCTGCCTCCTTCAGGCTCAGCTCCTAACTTCCCTGGTTGTAACCACACCTCCATCTCCACTACCTTTTCAGAAATGTCTTCTCTGTGTTAGCCTTGTCCCAATATTCATCATGCATAAACTCAATGCCTCCCAAAGTTCCCCACCAGGTGGGTATAATTACATTATCTCCACTCTACAGATGACAATGCTGAATTGGGAATGTTACCAAAGTCACTCAACTCATAAAGGGTCCAACTTGGGCTGACAGTGACTGTGAATCCAGCTGACTAGCAGGGACTGTAGGTATTAATGCTGGACATTGGAGACAAGAGATGGCAACCTGTGTTGGCTGAAGCCATGGGAAAGAATGTTAACCACCCCAGCATAAATGGAAGGATCGGGACACAGAGAGAGAACCAACCTAGATTACCGATGGGCAGCCTTTCCAAAGATGTATACCCTTCAGGAAGGAGTGTGTGATCAGTGCTTTAGTCTTTTGAATTTTAAAGCTATTTTCATCTCTACAGTCCCATGTTAAGACATAGCTAGTCCTGAGAATAGTCACACCAGACCTGTCTGGCAAGAGCAGTGCACAGGGTGGGGATTTAGCTCCACATGTTGACAGAACATGATCCTGGAGATATTTGGGAGGAGGTGGCACATGGAGAGAGTTTCTGGGCTGGGCCCAGAATGCAGGATTCCCGACTCCCAGCCTGATGTTCTTCCTATTGAACTGTGTGCTTCACAACTGGGTGCTAAATACTCTCTAAATAAATAGGTGGAAGGACAGACGGATGAGTGAATGAACAGGATTTCAAAGCCTCATGGGCGTAGGCACAGCTGAATCACCCTACCTCCCTGATGTTAGGATCCTGGGATGTGGGGGGATGAACAGAGGCTCTGGAAGAGGTGGGGAAAGTTCTCCCTGCCTCAGTTTCAGGCCTAGTCTCCACTGGTGAGATGACCCCAAGTTCTGCCCAACATGACATGGTATAGGCACCTGCCTCCCAGTGACATCATGAGCAGAGCCTGGCTTTACTCCACCCAGACAAAGAATGTAGAGACAGCACTGGAGGTTCCAATGCGGACCGCCACCTGTGCATTCTGATTCACCATTCAACACCCAGTAAGTGCACCAAACAGAAACCCTGATGGAGCGACATGGGGCAGCAAGGACTTGGGAAGCAGGGACAGAAGGAAGACTCTGAAGGAGATGAGGGGTAGGAGCCTAGGTATTTTGTTCTCCTAAATTCAGTTATGATTCTGAACATTTTCTGAATCTACTTGCTTCTCTTCAATGTCAAATAAGAATCCAAATATATTATATATGTATTTATTTACATATACACATTTATAAGTATAGATACATAAGTGTATACATGTGTTCACCAAGCTCATGGAAGGCGGTAATAAGCTGTGTTATCACTTGAACCTACTTGTTCTCAGAGTGTGGCTCCCAGACCAGCAGCGTCAGCATTACTTGTTAACTTTTAAAAAATGCTGACTCTCAGGCCTTGTCCTGCAGAATCAGTGTTTGGGGTGGGGCCTGGAAGCTTGTGTTTTAACCAACCCTTCTAGTAATTCAGAGGCAGGCTAACATCTGAGATCCTTGGCTCTTCCCAGGAGAATATGAGGAATAGGTGTCTGAGTAGTAGTTAAGGAGCTATTATTCTGAGAGTCACTTTAAATTTTTTTTAATGTCTTTTTATTTTTGAGACAGAGAGAGACAGAGCATGAGCAGGGGAGGGGCAGAGAGAGAGGGAGACACAGAATCCAAAGCAAGCTCCAGGCTCTGAGCTGTCAACATAGAGCCCGATGCAGGGCTCGAACTCACATACCGTGAGATCATGACCTGAGCCATGATTGGACACTCAACTGACTGAGCCACTCAGGCATCTCCTGAGGGTCACTTTAGCAAAGGGAAAGATTTTTTTTTGGGAAATGAAGCCCTCTCAAATGGTTGGTGAACTGGGGGAAATGTAACCAGGTAAATAGCAAATGCGCTCCAAGGCATCCAGTGCGGCATGGAAAGACCCTCTGAGCAGTCACCCAATCCTCAGGGATTTTCCCCTCTGCAATGAGGACACCAAAGGCAGAGCTCCTCAACCCTTGGGTCCCTGGGTGAAGGAAGGTGCTGCTGAGTCAGGTGACATTAGGAACCAATATACGAGGTGAAAAGGTAGAACCTCGAAGATGGGATGCTGTTCTATAAGACTTGATTCACTTCCCACTTATCCGCAGCATTAGTATCTTCTAGCCTTCTAGCAGTATCTTCTGCTCATTTAGGTAGCCAGTGTCCTGAATGGGATGGCAAAGGGTTTCTAACTGACATCCCCTTCACAGTGTATCTGTCTCTGAATAAGCCTCTCTGGGCCATAGGGAGGGACAGGCTTGGGCCCCGATTGGCTACGGGACAAACTTTTCTAGCTCAGAGGGCAGGCAGATTAAACAAGGCCCACAAGGGAGCCCTCAGGAAGGCCAGAGAGAAATTATCCATCAGTATGAGAGAAGAGGGAAGAAAGAAGGCAGGAGACAGAGGAAATAATTGGACTAAGAGTTTCTTTTAGGCACTCTAAGTGCCAAGTACCTATTACCATGGTTTGGAGATAGCTCCTCTTCAAGCCTGAAAGTTCCCTGCAAATCCATCACAAGGATAAACCCCAAAGTGTCCAATATCTAAGCTGCAGCTTTCCAGAAGATGAAAGAATGATTCCAGTAGGAAGTTGGAGAAGCAAAATCTATCTGTTTCCAGCATATCTACAGCCCTTACCATCAAAACCAAACGTGCCCTGTTCCTAGGAGCATTCCTTCAACACCTCCCCTGTACACTTGCTCCTTATCCTTCCAGGGAGGCCTTCTGGAAAATAGAAGCCTAATGGATGAGTCCAACCAAAAAAAATGCTCTCTTCAGACAACCCACACAAGCCCTGACCACATAGGGCTCATGTAGCAACCAGAACTCTGCTCTCTTCTAGCAAACTTATACCTCATTCTGTGAAAATGCCATTTGTTTGTTTCAGCTCAGACTCTCCCATTCAATCCCCAAGTCTACAAATGGAAAGACTGGTCCGGAGTTAGAGAAAAATCCATTTTTAACCAAATACTGGGTAGTCAGCCCCTGAGAGGTCCAAATGCTCACCTTCCCCAGCAGTCTAGAGAAATGACCACAGTATGCAGAAACTTCTCAAACAAGGCACGTTACACAAACTTAACTAATGTCTTTCAAAATCTTGACTTTTGGAAGCAAGCTCTATAAAGTCAGAATATAGAGTTTGTTACAAGTGGATCTGCTCATTCTCTGACTGAAGGAAATAAGTTTCTTGCTTTACCAAAGACAAAAAAAAAGCATCTTATGATCCCTCCCTCCCACACGCCATTGCTGGTTCCCTCCCTCCCTGGCCAAGATCTCAAGTCTGGAGCCCAACTAATAGAAGATCACGTTCCCCGGAATTCCCACCCCTCCCCAAGGGAATTTCTCCCATTCCGGGTCTTGAACAAAGATTCCACGATGCATGTTTGATCTCTTCACGCTCCATTTTCATTAGTCCTTCACACTCGCCATCACTTGGAAAAATACAAACAGCATGGTTCAGTTTTAAGGTTAAGAACTGACAGTCTCCATAAACATTTTTACAATGGAAGCTGACTTATCCACTGCCAGGATTTGGTGTCTGTGGGAGGGGGTGAGGTGGGATGAAGGCAAGGAGTGAGTAGTAGAAGTCTTCAGCATCAGAACGAAAGAACAAGTACTGGGCATTAAATGTGGGTGAAAGATGCCCCTGTGGCATTGCTGGCAAAGAACTGGGTTGATCTATGTCTGGATAATTAAGGCATCACAGGGAGAGACAGGGAAACCAGAGATACAGGGTACCCCAGGTATGAATTTCTGACTTATGGAAAATACAAAGCAATCAGTGGTCCTAAGCTGGGAGATTGCATGTCATGAATATTAAAAGTGACCTAGGAAGAGGTTATAAAATCATCCTCATTCTCAGGAAGAGAGAGACAGAGGGTAAAATAGAGGGCTGCAAAGTAGACCCAGAACTTAACCCACACTCCACCCTAAATCACCTCAAATATTTAAGAGCTGAATTTATATGGGACTCTTTTTGAATGGTGTTTGGGCAGAAAAGCTTCAGGATCTTTATTCATTTACTCACTCAACATGGAATTACTGAGAACCAAGCACTGGAAATGAAATGATGAGAAGACAGATACCATTGTTGCCTTCATGGAGTTTATAGTTTCTAGCAGGGACTCCCAAATTTTGCAGTACCTCCTGATGCCCAGGTCACACCCAAAACCATTTAAATCAGGGTGTCTGGAATAGGACCCAGGTACTTTTCAAAGATCTCTAGGAGATTCCATTGTTTCACTAAGTTTGGGAATCACTTAGGATTCTTTTTTTCCCCCTCAAGTTAGTTAACATACGGTGTAGTCTTGGCCTTAGGAGTAGAACTCAGTGATTCATCTTTTACATATGACACCCAGTGCCTATCCCCAAAAGTGCCTTCCTTAATGCCTGCCACCCATTTAACCCCCCTCACAAACCTTCCCCCCTCCCCCGACTTAGGGTTCTTAACTGCGTTGCCGTAATTTGCCCAATCAGTGAGCACTGAAGCCTTGCCAATCACTTACTCTAGCAGCTCCTGCTCTGCCTTCTGAAGCTCCATGTGTCCACAAGGACTTCATCCTAACATCTTCAGGACAAATGCAAAATTCTGTGTAGCTCCCAGAGGAGTTCCCTAACTACAAGTATTAGCCACATTCCTAAATGCTGGTAGGAGTACTTCCTTATTCCAAACCCTAAATCGGAACACATTAGCCAGCACCTAATCTGATTCTGGCATAAAATACTTGAGACCCAAGCCATCCCAGAAACTCTAAGCCTCCTTGCTGCCATAGCTACAAGGTCATTTCATGGTATAAATCCTGGTAGCAGACTCCCAGCGGGTTTAAATCACCTGATGTCTTTGTTAAGACAGAAAAAGAGAACTTGCTTGATAAGCCTTTTCCCCCTGTTCTCTCTGAGCTTTTATATCCCGTGTTCCCCTTCAAGCAATCAATGGAAATCCATTATAGATTTTCTTGGACCTACTCCTGGATTTTCATCAATTTAGAAAGGAAACATTACATTAAGTCTTTTTCTGGAAGGCCCCAGGAATTTTCAAAAATGAGAATAAAAGAAAAGAGACAGAAAAAAGGAGTCTGCTTTGAAGTTTCAATGAACGTGCCAGAAGAAACAAAACAAAACAAAACAAAATAACCCAAAACCAAAACGATGGATCCTGAGAAAAACGTTGTAGAAGAAGGATTTCCCCTGCTTCCCATTGTGCGTTCTTAAGGCTGAAGTGGTCCCCACTCAAATGGCCAGAGCCTGCCAGTTGGCCAGCCCAGAGACATTCCACTATAGAGATTAAAACTAACTTTATGATTGTGGTGCAAATAATAAAGAGCCTGGCAGGGTTTCCTTCCAAAATGAAAGCTCATTTATTTTCCGAGGTGTATAATTTGGTTGTAAATGTTTCCTTTGGGCCAAAACATCCCAGATTGGGTTCTTGCCTGGAACACATCACTGCTTTGCTGGAAAAGAATGGACTCCGTGTGGTCCTGCCGCATCCATCCACTCAACATGGAAGGGTTCAAGTTGGCCTGCTCTTCTTCTCATCTGGAGGCAGCAGCCAGTCTACTGGGCAGAACCAAACATAGGGAGGCAGGAGGCGTTGGGCCTGGACTGACTGCACCAGGTCCCAAGCCCTGGTCCACCTGTGAAATGGGCAGGTTCACCACTGGCCCTCACTCATGCCTGTTATGGTATCTCTTGATGGTGGGGAGAGTAGAAGATCATTAGGAGCCCTGTTCACTGTAAGACTTGGCTTTTCTTCTAGGTCTTTGTGTCCTTATTTTATTTATCTTTTCGAAAATCATCCTAAAAAAATCCACCCAGCAATGACTAATATTTGGATTAAGGCAAAGTCAGATTCTTTCCAGGGCTCATGGGCTGACCACATGTTCTTGGGGCTAGAATTTGGCCCATGGTGTGTAGCCAATCTCACCCAAGTATAAACAGCTTTCTCTCCTATATAAGCAACTTCAGAAATAACAGCCCTTTCTATTAATTTCATGGTTATCAACTCTCTTTCTTACAACATATACTTTCACCCTGTCTTCCATTTGTATCTTCATGGTAAATTCAAAGCCAGTGCTATGCTTTGTGGATAAATATATATTTATTCCACTTCCCCCCCCCCTTCCAAACAGCTGGTAACACAGAACAGGGTAACATCTCGTGGGGTCAGAGGAATGGCATCAAAGTCATCATGCGACATCCCTTCAGGATATCTGAAGTTGTTACTCTAACACTGGGGTCATGGGGCAGAAAGGGGAAAGAAGTGGGCTGAAAGGAGAAACAAAATTAGCGCAGTTCACTATAGGGAACATGAGAGGAACATTGGTAGAAATTAGTGTTATGGAACCTGGCTTAAAGAATAAAGTTCAAGGGTCTCACGTATTATGAAGTCACCTGCTGGGAAATGATGAAGCGTGCTTTGGCTAAACCTAAGACCCTTCTGAGATTGACCCCAAAGCAGTATGTCAGGCAAAATGTTATATTAAAAAATAGCTTTCTACACAGTGTAGACACCTCACCGCTAAGATGAATGGCCCACAAACTTGTCAAAATTATATCAGATTTTCCAGCTGGTCACAGCCTCTCTGAGTCAGTTCATGCATCAGTTATGGGCAGTTTCCCCTCAGCTTTTTGAATAGTCACCTGCTGCTGGACATCAGACTGCTAATTCAAGTGGAGAAACAAGAAATGTTCTTGAAGGAGAACCAAGGGATTAAAGGCTAGAGAAGAAAGGTTTCTGACAATTCATGCACAAAGAAATGTACTAATATGAATGGGGCATCATAATGTTAGTCTCAAGTAGCGAATTCTTTCAACACTTTTTGCTGCTGCCATCATCTACATGGCCCACCTGAAACTTGGAAAATCAGGTTTATACAGCATTTGGAAATCACAATGCTGATGCAGGACGAAGAAGCCATAAAAGAAATTCTGACTTTCCTCAGTATCAGACCCACCAAAGCAAAGGACTCAGACAATGCCTGTTGCAT
The DNA here is from genome assembly GCA_030068075.1 of Paguma larvata. NCBI lineage: Eukaryota > Metazoa > Chordata > Mammalia > Carnivora > Viverridae > Paguma > Paguma larvata. Next base: position 11,606,412 of record CM057844.1, read on the forward strand.
GAAAGTCATTTTTGCACAGTGGTTAGAGGGTTTTATTCTAGGACACACAGTATACTGAGATAAAAGAGAAACCAAGATCTGACTTTTTGAAAACCATAATTCTTCACTACTTCACTACCTTATGTCAATACATCTGAGCCTCTTGGGCTGTAAGTCACTTCCTGTCATGGTCAAGTTACATCTCCTTTATGAAGCTTTCAATATTTTTCACAGTTCCCAGGTGCAAACATGACTTGGCTGAAAGTCATTTTGAATTCAGAATATTGCCTGCAGAGGTCTGGACAGTGGGTTTGAGAAATAGTTACCCTTTGTGCTTGAGTCTCTCCTTTAAGTTGCTCTTTCTCCTCCTCCTCCTCCTCCTCCACACACACACACACACACACACACACACACACACACACACACACACACACATACTGCATACACCACTTTCCTGACAGAAATGCCTGTGGTTCTAGCCAAGGCATCTGGCAAAAGTGTCTCGGGTCACTGGAACCCTCTTGACCTGTGCAAACTACAAGCTGCATGATAACTTACTTCATCACATGGTCAGAAGTGAATCAGGGGACAGCAACATGCATACATACACACACACACACACACACACGTGGTGACATTTAAAAGCACAGTTGCCTAATGCTGCTTTTGGGGGTAAGTTGGAAAGGTTAATTCACAGAGGAATAAGAAATTTCAGATTTGAAGCCCCCTCCTGCTCCTGATGGTCTTTTATTTATTTATTAAAAAAAAATCTCTGTTCTCCTTCCTCCTTTGCCTTGGGATGGTTAAAATAAAATCAAAAGAATAAAACATTTATTACAATCCAGGGGTTGTTGAGTGACTGAATCATCCCACTAAAAAATCAGGTCAAGCTAAGTAGTTTTACGTTTAAAAGAAAAAATCAGATCTAGGGAATGGAGAAGCTGGAATTAGTCATTTCCTTCTTATAGGTCAGGGCATTAGAACTCAGGAATTTAATTGGGGCTCTGTCATTTTCAGCTATCAGCAAGTAGGTCAATTTTCTGGGTCTCAGTTTCCTCATCTATGAAATGAAAATAAAAACACCCACTTTATCTTCTCAAATACAGTGAAGGCATTTTGGAAAGCACATACTAATGAACAGAGCAAATTTCATTGAACATGTGCTATATGGAGGGGCTATAACATGTGCCCTGGGGAATAAAAGAGAAGCAAGCTACTATTTCTGCTCTTAAGACCCTTACCCTGTTTTGGCAGGCAGAGGTGGGGAGTAGAGAAGTTTCACACCCTCAGATAATTATATATGAGGAAGAATGCAATCATCATGTAATGGATGTACAATGCTGTAAGGGCTCAGAAATGGCCCGTTTCTGCCTTGACAGTTCATAGAAAAACTGTTGTGGCTTGTCCAGAATTTTCACAGCTGGAAAAAGGGAGGAAGGGAGTATTAGCCAAGGGAATGGTCTGAGCAGAGAGGCAAAAGAGCATGGTGAGGGCACAAGGACAAATAAGAGTCCAATTTGGCTGCAAATACAGCCTATAAAGCAAAGAGTGAGAAAAGCTGATTAATTCCAGATATGTACTTCCTCAATACCTGGTCTGAGGCAAGGAACAGGAGAAGTCATTGGAGGTTCTTAAGCTATACAGCACAACAATTTTTTAAAAAATTAACATGAGTATTATATTTTTAATAGACAAGAGAAATCAGAATGAAAAATAAGGAGATCATGGGAAGTAAGGATCCAGTTCGCCACACGAGACGGTGAAGAGGAGTTATCCACTGGGACAAATAGGAATGGGCAGGGACCCATATCTACGTGGAGCAGAGTGTGGAAGGCAGCTTCTGAAGGCCCCTCAGTGGTCCCATCTCCTGGAATTCACACTTTCGTGCAATCTTCCATTCTTTTGAGGGTGGGATGGACACAAAACTTGCTCCTAACAAATAGGATATGACAAAAGCGATGGAACGTCACGGAGATCAGGTTACAGAAGACCATGGATTTTGTCTTGGTCACACAGTCTTTCTGGCTTTACTCACTTGTTTGCTCTGATTGTTTGCTTCTCTACTCCCCACCTCTGCCTGCCAAAACAGGGTAAGGGTCTTAAGAGCAGAAATAGTAGCTTGCTTCTCTTTTATTCCCCAGGGCACATATGCCCTGCCATATATGAATTGCCCTATGGGGAGACCCCTGTGGCATGGAGCTTTGGGCGCCCTCTGCTCACAGCCCATGAGAAACTGAATCTTGCCAAGAAACCTGGAAGCCAGTCCTTCTCTAGCCATGCCTTGAGATGACTGTTGTCTTGTCTGGTAAACTTGATTGTGATCTGGGAGAGACTCTGCACCAAGAGGTGCCCAGCTAAGCTGTGCCTGAGTTTCTGACCCACTGAAAATCTGAGATGATGTCTTTTTTAAGCTGCTAGATTTTGTAATAAGAGATAACTAATACCGGGAGGAGATACTTAGTGGGATGGAGATGGTGGGGGACAAATGCTCTTTGAGATTAAAATCCCAGCCTCACGGCCCAAAATTGTGCACAGTCTTTTTTCTAGGCTTTGTTGATTTTAGAAACATTTCACAAAAAGAAACCTCTCCGCCACCCCCTTCTTTCACTGTTTCCTAGAGCTGATTAAAGAAACATGACTTGATTTTCAATTTCAAGCAACTCAGGGGGGCATTCCAATAGAAAAGCCAGCAGGAAATTAATGCCATACACACTAGGCAAGGCAGATGCTTCTAAATCTGATATTTAGGTGAAACATACCTTTCCTTTTGCCCTCTTTTGATTTTGCATTGGTAGTTTGTTTTTAGAAGCCTGGTAAAGGGGACGTATTCTCTCGATACAATGCATTAGTGGCACCAAATACTTGAACGATAGTTAACAAAAAACTTGGCCAAGGGATTTTAAAGAAATTATATTCTCTCTTCATTTACATATGAATTACAGTAGTATCTAGCAAAGCTAATATCAAGACTGTGAACTATGGAATAAACTTCCATGTTAAACCTTTTAAATATGTTTTTACATGAAATGTGATTGCTTGTAATTAAATTCTTTTCACTGGTCTTCTTGTTGTGAGAAAAAACAAATTACAAAGCTAATATCAAGCCTATGAACTATGGAATAAACTTCCACATTAAACCTTTTAAATATGTTTTGACATGAAATCTGATTACTGGTAATTAAATTCTTTTCACTGGTCTTCTTGTTGTGAGAAAAAAGAAATTACAAAACTGCAGGACTTAAGGACATACGATGTCCAAAGAAGTAACCACATTCTGCTTTTATTAGCTAAGGCTTCCACCCCGCCCCATAATGACATCTCCCATCTTCTACAGTAGTGGGAAACAGAGCCTCTGCACTTGAGCTTGACACCTTGGTGAGACTTGTAGTCATCACAGTGGTGAGAGACTGCCACCTTCAAACCAGTAAGAGATGAACTATTCTGGATCACGTCTCCTGCTCATGTGGACTTCTCATTCTAAGAAAATGAGCTGTGCATTTAGTACAAGGTCGAGGCATATTTTCTTTCTGCTTGAGTTTACCACACCTGTCTGTGAGTGAAGTGGAGGATAGCAAAGTACAGTTTGGGTTGGGCCATGAGTGTGACCTTTCTGAACCGCTAATGGGCTCTGTCTCTCACCTACAGGTGGGCCAGCACCTCCTCCATTGCAGCTATGGTAATAGATGAACATTTCCTTCTGAAAATTCCATGAGCATTGAGGCTTATCTTCATTCCACTAAAGCAAACACATAATCTGGATAATTGAGAAAATAAGTCCATCTTCCTTTCAAACATCTAATTATTTTGGGGAAACGGCACCTGCTACTCTAACTGCAGAAATACTGTGAACTCGATCAAACTGTATTCCCAATCAAATGGGTTATAGCAACTTCTATCTAAACTATGTTTTGCTGATCAGTATCTGGATAAATATTCACAATGCAAATAAATGCTTAGAGGTGATGGCTGTGGCTTGAAATTTGGGGCACGCTTAATTTCTTCCTTAGGTTTTGGCATTGGGGAAGGACTAAGTTTTTTTTCTGACTACATGTCTTATATTCTAAGAAGTGATGGACTGTATGGTAGCTAATGGTCAATTATTGGTCATGCAATGAAACAAACCTAAAGGTGAGGTAGAAAGAAGACACAAAGTGAGAACACAGGCTCAGGTGCACACAGAGTCCTGAAAGAATAAGGCACATTGAGTAATAAGGCAGAGATGGCTAGCTGTCTACCAAAAATATGTACACTTGCTCCAAAGTGGTAGCCAGGGAATGCATTTCCCAGCCACTTTGTACCAAGGTATGACTGATGTGAGCAGAAGTGATGTGTGTCCTTTCTAAGCTGGGACTATTAAGAATATAACAATGCCTCCATCAGTCTGGGTCCCTGAATGTCTGCATGGAACTGACCACTGACAAAGCTGAGGAGGATAGTAGTTAAATGTGTCCAAGACCACAGCCAGTTGGTGGCAGAGTGGGGATTCAAACTCATGTCTTCTGATTTTCAAGGCAAGAGATCTTTCTGACAATGAAAAAGGAAATTTTGCCCAAATCTACTGTGGGGGATAGTCATTCATAATGATTGTAAGTATGGACTTTGGGATCCAAAGTTGGCAGCCAGAGTTCAAATCCTGCCTCTACCTCTACTAATCGTGTGACTTTGGCAAGTTATTTAACTTTATAGTGTAAAATATAGTTAATACTGGTGCCTGTTCATGGTGTTTTTTGCCAATTAAATAAATTAAAATTCATCACATGCTTAGACAAGTGCTTGGCCCATAGTAAATGCTATATAGGTGTTTGACAAAACCAGGTAGATGGAATCAGGTGAGGTCTCTATGACTACCAACTTAAACCATTCCATATGTGAACACTAAAGGAGCTTAAGCTATGGCTCCCAACGCCACCTTGTGAGACCTAAGTAACCCCATCCCTCATCTGATGCCTTTACATCAAACCAAATAATCACAGAAACAAGAGCCAAGAGGCCACCATGCCATTGAGAAAAGGGTGTCACCTCCAGTCAAGAGAAGCTCAAGACCATTGCCCTTATGGCTTCTCTAGCTTCCACTGAGAGATCTTCCATGACCATAGGCTCTCCATCCCATACAGCTTTGAACATTTCTTAATCAAATGCAACCTGTCCCCCTCCACCCTCTGAAACCCTTCACCCTCTGAAAGTCCTTCTAGGACTTTCATTCCATGATAAGCCATCTCTTCTCATTTTCAACTTCTTCTCTTACTATTCCTTCAACCTCCTTCTATGGCTTCCTGGTCCCCACAGCTGATTCCTGACCATTTCTTTCCCCTTCTTCCTGAAAAACAGAACCAAAAATGCATAAATGAACTCTGCTCCTTTCAGGATGATGGCTGCTCTAGTTGCTATATGGAACTTCTGGTCATGCTTCCTCATTTATTGAAAATGTAGCCTTCTGGCCCAGTCTTCTTTGCCAATCTCATTTGTTATCCTATTTGGTAACTTCAACATCAATGCAGATGACCCTCCTAGTCCCTTGACCTCTCACCACTAACAAATTTTCCTCCACTGAATCTCAGCTCCCTCTGCCCTAGACCTTCTGTCAGCAAATCTTCTGTCCTTTTAGCTCATTTCCCTAGTTTTCAACTCACTGAGATCTTCAATCCTCTACCATTTTCTCACTGCTTTTCAGCTTTATATTTTACTTTCCTTCTTATTAATCACATTTTTTAAAATATATAACCATTTCTTCATAACTCCCCACAACTCTCCTTGCCTCCTCTCCCTCTGATCTATTTCATGGGAAAAACCTCAGTTCTAGTTGAATCCAATGATCAAACTTCCCTATGTTAGTAGCCAAGCACATGGATGATGGGAAAAATACAATAGCTCAACATTAAAACCTGGTCTGTTTTCCATGTTCTCAAACCTCAAATGAGTATTCATCACGTTCCAAAATTGACAGCCCTTCCTCAGAATCTCACCTTCTCTGGTATCCAAGATGGCTATTTCATATCTACTCTCTCAAAATCCCCTATTCTTCCTCATTGACCTCACTGCATATTTCATTGAAGGAAGAGGAGCTTTCCTCATCCATGAGAGTTGTATCGTTAACTTTAGTATACTCATACTATATCTATGTTCCTAACTGGATAGCTCATCGTCTTCTTTTCAACTATCTCATGGAACAATCATCCCTGCTTCTATCAAAGGTCAATTACCATACATGTATTCTTGTTTTCTTGATCAGTTTACCCCTCAGCCCTCCACTCTCAATCTGGCATCATTCATTTTCCTCTTTTTACTGGCTCAGTCTCAGCATCAGTGATGCCCTGGTATCTCTGATCTTAAAACAAATGAACCAAATATCCTCCCTCAACCCCAAGTCCACATGGTTCCCATTCATGGCAAAGCTTCCCTAAGACTTAATTATAGATTCTGTTTCTTTATTTTTATTTTTTATTTTATTTTACCTTAGAGAGAGAGAGAACATGAGTGGAGAAGAGGGGCAGAGGGCAGAGGGAGATAGGGAGAGGAAAAGAGAGAGAGAGAGAGAGAATGAATCTTAAGCAGGCTTCATCCTCAGCCTGCTGAGGCAGGGCTCGATCCCATGACCCTGGGGGATCATGACCTGAGCTGAAATCGAGAGTCAGACACTCAAATGACTGAGACATCCAGGTGCCCCTAGAGTTTTGTTTCTTCTTCTTCACCTCCCATTTGCTACTTCACCCAATAGAGGCTGGTATCTATTTCCGAGATTCTTAAACTGCTCTCATTAAGGCTTCCAGCAATGGCCATGATGCCCAGTTGAATGGGGACTTCTCTGTCTTCATCTTCTTTGCTCTCACAGCAGCATTCAAAAGAACTCTTTCCCTAAGGCATTCTCCTCCCTTGGTTTCCATGACACAACTCTTGGTTCTCCTCCTACCACTTTGGTTACAACATCTCAGTCTTGGTTCCCAGTCTATTTGACCACTTCTCTGCTCATCATCTTCACATGGATGTCCCACAGGCATCTCAAATTCTATATATCCAATATAGATCCACTGATATGTATGCCCCAGCCTCCCCATAAAACTGGAAGTTATCTTTGACTCCTTAGTTTTTCAACTCTGAAATACGATCCACTAGCACATCCTGTTGGCTCTGTGTCAGAACAGTGTCTTGCATCCATCCACTTCTTCACATGTTGGTCCATGTCCCTTCATCTCTTTTCTGGATTATTTTATTACTAAACCTCCTAACACGTCTGCACCCCTCCTACCCATTCTCCATAAACCAGACAGAGCCATTATCCAAAATCTACTTGACGGCTCCTTCCTTGCTGATCTCAGAAGCACAGCTACATCCCTTACCATAAACTACAAGGCTCCACCTTCTTCTACAAATTCTAAAACCACTTTATCCCTTATACTTATTCCATTTCTCCAGTCTTTTTTCTGTCCATCAGTAAAGCCAAAGTCTCCCACCTCAAGGTTTTGGTTCACGTGATTACATTGCCTTAGCTGCTCTCCGCCTAGTTCTTTGCAAAGATGACCCTGTCTTATTCTTTGGCTCCAGGCTTCAGTGTTACTTTTCCACCAAATCCTTCCTTGGCCACACTGTTTTAGTAGGTACTCCCCAGTATTCCCTATCTTTACTCCCTGTTCATGTCCTGCTGGCACCTATCACCATCTACTTTACTGTCTATTACTTTACTGTCTATTACTATTACTGCTAAGCACCTGTTACCATCTATATACATCTATTACTTTACTTATGAACTCTTTTCAATCTCCCCTTCCAGAGCATAAACTTGTACTCTGTTGACTCTCCAGTGTCTAGCACAATGCCTGCATATAGTAGACACTCAATATGTAAATGCTAAACGAATGAATGGATTTCTTACAATATAGTCAGGCCATGCTCTATACTTCTATATACATTATGTCCTTTACCTGACTGCAACTTGGTATCTGAAATAAAGCTACAATTCATCTTCATTGAATTTCCTTTCAGCTCTCATAACAACCTAAGAGCAACTATAATATCAGAGCCTGGGCATTTTAGATGATGTATGCTCCAATTCTCTTAAAGATGTCCAGAAATGGGAGGTTGTGTGGCTTCCCAAAAGAGGACTGGGAGTTAGTCAACCTGAAATGAATAGTGTGGTCTTGAGGAAGTTTTTTAATTTCTCTGGGTTTTGGATTCTTCATGCAAGAAATGAGATGTTGGGGTTTAGTTTACAGGGCTTTTGCCGACAACAAAATTCTAGTGTTTGGTGAGTGCCTGCAACCTGCCTTCTAAGTAGAGTGCCTCATCATGGTTGTGGGGGGTAGCACAGAGCTTAGATGAAGCCCCGGCTCAACCTAGTGAGCAGGGCAGTGACCATACCTGCAACCACGTGCCATGACCCTGGCACACATCTGTCATATGCTCCTGTATCTTGATGGCACAAGAAGTGCTTCACTTAGATTTTTAGGATCAAGAACCTTCCAGGGCACAGCCATAGCAATTCTCCTGCCAGTATCCACCTGTCCTTGAATCTCAAGGGGGAGTCCACAGATGGCTCCCTGATGTTGCTTCAGGCTGAACATCTGGGATTTTGTGGGTGCTGAGTTTTTCTTTTAAAATGAGTCTGTGTGGCCTACAGACAGCCCCTGCCACTTGGGCAAGCTCCATATCACTGGCAAGTTTCCACAGCACTTCCATTTACACCGCATCCCAAGTGGTGTGAAGAACTCCTACTCAAAGAATAGTAGAAACATACAGGAGCCTTCCAAGTAAAGTAAATTGAGTTAATGGTTTGAGCAATCTTGGAGCAACAAGCATTCAGAGGCCCAGAGAAAATATGCAGCCTCCTTAATTAGAGAGTAGCTCTTTAAAGCTGTGATTCTGTCTCTTAGTTTTCCCAGTGTTCACATCCCTGTCGTTTGCTCACAGTAGGAAAGTGGAAATGGTGCTTTACTTAGGTCCATGGCACAGAATTCTTCCCTTGTTTTGGGTCCTGCCATTCTGTAACTGAGTTCTCTGGATCTGGTCAAGCCCACTTGCCTTCTCTTCCTTCCCTCCCATTTTCCCCATTTATGAACAAATTTAGGGCAAAGGACATTGACATTCATTTTTGGGTTCTCCCATAGCTTAGCATTGGGCCAGGCCTTGGAGAAAAAGCAGTGAAGGAACTACTGTGGGGCACGGGGACCACACTGGATTGCACTTTGGGGCAAGGAGGCCAGTGGTGAGAATTTGGAACAGAAAAGCTGTCTGCCACAGGTGCCTTCAGAAGAGCCCGACTCTCATTATTTCCACCTGCTGCTCGGCAGTTAGACTTACTCTCCTTGGGCTTCCGTGGCCTCTCCAAATATTTCCAGTTTCTTTCATTGGATACTTATTCCCATTTTAAGTGAAATTTATCTCATTTCATAGGTATCTTATGAAATGCTTTGCCTCCATCAAAACCCGAACAGGAAAACTGTAGCTGTTTCACAAGATAGGTGTGTCTTCCTGAAAGTGCCAGTGAGGGGAGCACAGAGGAAAGGATCTTCTCAGCAGTTAGCCCTTTTCCAGCAAAGTATGGCATGCTGAACCTTTTTAAGAGTAATGGATTAAACAGAAGTGGAAGCCTTGGGCCAGGATGACTTGGCCACTCTTTAAATGTTTTATCCCCTGTGGGTCAATTCATCACCGTAATAAGTGACTGCATATTGAAAGGATCATTCTGGATTGTTTGGTTTTGATCAGGCTGGTAAATTTTGATTGTAGAAGCCTCTTCCTCTACCAGCTGGGTCAGAGCTTGGTGTCCCAAGTTACACCAGGGATATCCTACATGTTGTAAGGAATTTTACATGCATATTGCAGGTCTTCCCTCTTAGAAAGGTAGTGAGGTTCTTACCTTTCTCATAGTCATAAAAACAACTCCATTCTTTCCTCACTCAGTATCCATACATGCTAATAACTCCCTGAGATTTCCACACTTAGGACTGTGTGAAGGAATGATCTCCATGTGGATATTAAGAGACTGCATAGAACTGATCCAGGCTTAGTTTGGGCTCAGTCCTTAATGTGTATATATATATATGTATAACATATATATACGTACTCCACAAAGGGCAACTTCAAATAAGATAATGAGTACTGAGATATGGACTTTGCCATTCTGCCTGATTTCGGTGAGGTGGCTCTCTGGTTTGAAGTAGATCGCCCCTCATTAAGGACTTTCCCAAGACCTTGTAGAGCCTAGGGAAAGGGTGGGAGCATAAAAATATAACTCGATTAGTCCAAAAAAGTCACCATGTTGAATAGAAGGCTGTCAGGTCAACGGCTAGACTTTTAGGAGCATTTGGGCACATGTAACCACAGTGATGGAATGCTCACCTCACAGCACTCTCAAAGGTATTCTTTTTTTAAAATTTTAAGTTATTGCTTCTCTTTATTGTACACCATGTCCTATAAAGAAGATATATGTCCACAACTGAGCTTTGAAAGAGGACCATGGGGCCAGTTCCATTTAAAAGGAATGAAGTCAAGCAGTAAATTTGCTGGTCATTCTTTTCATATGGACTGTATCTTAGCCAGCAGTTGGTCTTTGATGTCATAACAATAGCACTAGGCCATGGAGGCAGAGGAGGATCCCCATAACACCGACACTAGTCCACACTCATTACAATTTGAAGACCAGTCTGCAGCGTAGCACACATTAGGGAGCAAAGACAGTGGGCTCCAGGGCTTGTGGGTTGCCTTCCCCAGTGAAAATTGGCCATCTCTTCTGTACTGTCCACCCTGCCCGCTGCAGGGTATTTACTGTATTTTTAATTGAAGTCTGATACACAGGTGGAAAATGCATATATGTAACTATACAGCTCAGTGAGATTGCACAAACTGAACGCATCTGTGCAGTCAACACTCACATCAAGAAACAGAACATTACCAGCATCCCAGACAGCCGCCTTAAGCTCCCTTCTAGACACTTCCTTGACAAGGGTGACCAGTGTCTTCTCTTCTAGTTCTTTTTGGTTATTTTACATAAACAGAATCATCCAGCATGTACTCCTTTGTGACTTTCAATCAACATTACATTTGTGAAGTTGTACATATTGTGAGTAGTTATTTCTTCACTCTCAGTGTATATACTTACTGATTATCTGTTCTACTGTTGATGGGAATTTCACTGTTTCCAGTTTGGGGCTATTTAAATAGTGTTGTTCTGAGTATTCTTTTTTAGGTTTTGGAGTGCACATTGGGTATATGTCCAGGGTGGGATTGCTGGGTCAGAGGGTACATATATTTTATTTTGGTAGCTTGGAAACCAATTTTCCAAAGTGTTCACATCAGTTCACATTCCCTAAAGGTGCTCCAGATTCTTGCCAACACTTAGGTGTCTTCGGAGTTTTTTATTTTTTCCCCTTTTTTTCTTTCTGGCAGCATATTATAGTGATTTCATATTTTCAGTGGTCATATTTTTTTAAATTATTTTTTCCTTTCTATCTAGCTTTCTACCTAGTCAGTGCTTAAACCTGTGACAGTCAGAAAATCAATAAGCTATTAAGATAACTGAAGTGAGACTGGTTTCAACTCAACATTTGGGGTGCAAAGGGAGAAGATAGAAGGCACTGCAGAACATACCTGAAGTGTGAGACACAGTCTACTAAAACCAAAACAAAACAGAGGATAAAATACACTGGGGATTCAGGGCAGTCAGGAACTTGGAAAGAATGACTGAAAAAGATCTGGAACCAGAGTGGCTGACTAGATATTAGCAATGTATTGCCATAAATAAAACGGAAATATGATACTACTCTCAACTATCGGAAACAGTTTAAAAACTGACTACTTGTTCCTCAGAAGACCTTGAGAAAATGGACTTTGTGACACATTGAAGAAAGGGAAAATTGGATTAGTCACAAGGAAGATATCCTTCTGGCCAGCAACAGTCATTAAGAAAGCAGAATATACAGCTCGGAGAGTCACAGGCTCCTGTATCCCAGGCTTGTCTTGTTTCTCTTGTTATGTCTGGGAAAAGAAGGTAGGAAAGGGTGTCCCTTCATCAGGGAAGTGGTTGCAGGCTTAAATTGTTAAGGCTTTGTGAGTGATGAATAACATATTTGTGGGCACAGTTCCATCCCTGCCATGCAGCACACGAATTTTAAGCAGTGAGATCGCACAGGGGAGGGCATTCAGAAGGAAGACACACAGAGATCGATGTGCATTTCTTGACTAACAAACAACCTTTGGTGGGCAGAATCCCGTGCTGGCAGAAAAAACCACAGCCTTTTCTACCTCTAGTTTCTCAGAGGCAGGGTCCTTCGGGACCCACCCTTCCCCTCAGCCTGATGCTGGTTCAGAGCCAGACTGGGATGCTCCACACCACAGCCCTAGGTGATGGCTAGGTCCCACTGGAAGTGTTCATCACATCCATCCAGCATCTGCTTCCACATGGTGGGTGGGGTGGGGAGGGGGCTGCTGTTTAACCAGGAGGCCAGCTGCTTTCCCAGTCTCTTCTCTCAAGCTGTCCTTGCTTTTTCTTTTCTTTTTCCCACATGGCAGCTGAAGCCAAGAATAGCCTTTTTAGAAGCATCACTGATTGGTGTGAGGCAGAATGTGTCAGCCACATGGAGCCAGCCTAGACTGCATCAGTTCTGTGATATCTTTCCCTCTACATGAAGTGCTCTGAAATAATCAGATGTTAAACCTTGATTTCCTCACATTACTTTGCCTCAGTTTCTTCAGCTGCAAAATGGAGATAATCCCCATTGGGCTCTTTTGCGAATTAAAGCTGTAAATACATCTAAAGTCTTTACAGCAGTGCCCAGCCTAGAGTAAATGCTCAGTGTTAGCTTTTGCATCATCGTTATTGGTTTTGAAGATGAAGTTAAAAAATTAGAATTATCCCATTAGGATGTCTATTCTTAGATGAAGAAAATGAAATGCAGAGAGTTGAAGTGACTTGCTGAAGGTCACACATCTCTATTATATCGAATACCCACGACTTACAACATTCCTATACATCAAGGACCGTCCTTGCAACATTATAAGCTCCCAGTGATTTGTCTGTTACTATTATCCCATTTTGTTGAACACGACACAGAAGCACAGGGAAACGTGAGACTTTTGCCTAAGGGTACACATATTAGTAGGAAACATAAGTGGAGTTGAAACAAATCCAAAGCCCATGCCTTTGGCCACTCTGTTGGGCCTGGTGATTAGTTTGTGCTGAAGGGATAGTGTGGCCCAAGAAAAGCCTTAAGAGTGCCCATTGCCTCCCTTTCTGTGCATTTCGTCATCATGAGAGGAACATGTGGCAAGTAGCCTACTGGTTGCAGAAATATGGGAGACACATGGAAGAAGCCCAGACCCAACACACAGCTTGAAGTCTAGCCTGTCTAGATCTACTGAACCCCCAACGATCTGCAGACCCATCAGCATGAGAATGCATGCTTATTGTCATGGCTATTGAGTTGGGGGGTGCTTGATTGCATAATTGGGCAATAATTGAATAATACCTGACCTGTAATGAGTGTTTTCTGGGACTTGCAACTTGCAAGATATGCATCTTGAATGGTGCTTCTTAAACTGAGACATGCAGATATATGATGAGTCTGGGGCCCTTATAAAATGCAGATCCTGATTCAGTTGTTCTGGGTGGGGCCTGAGATTCTTAGATCCCAGGAGATGCTGCTGCTATTCCACAGAATGCACTCTGGGTGCAAAGGCAGAGAAGTCACCCCAAGATTCTCATCTGTGTCTCTGAGCCACAGCTGCACCTCATGAACATCGAGGCAGTGGATGGGCAAGGGAAGGAAGTCCCTGCCCTCCAATGAGAATTCTGGGTGGGTTTCCAATACTGTGCACTCTCATAATACCTGGTGTAGCCAGGAGATCAGCTCATGTTAACATTTCCTCAACCCATTTCACAGGCTAAGGATTAGAATCACCTAATGAGATCTCCCCTTTTTTACTTTTTGCCCTTTCTACTTCATGGAATTTGAAGGTTCAGGGCAAGAAAACTGGCTTCTAGTTCATTTGGGGCTCATAACCAATACCAGATTTCCAAGTCACAATGTAATTGAGTCCCCAGGCAAGAGATACAAAGTCTATTACTGGTTTTCCTAAATTTTAGTTAGGGAGGGCACGGGGACAAGAAGATGAGGGGAACAGTGGACAGCAGCTTAGAGAGGAAACCAAGTCTTCTGCTGGGACATCTTTCCAACCTGTTTTTCTGTCCAGCACCTAACTTTCCTTCCACCACCATCACCTGGAGAATTGAGCCCCATGAAATTTCCATACTTTGGGCATCATGGAAAAATAGGAGAATTCTCTTCAAGAAGACAATCTCTTCTCTTCTTTCTTCAATTTTTCATAATACAATTGACTCTTGAACAACAGGGGTCTGAATTATACGAGTCCACTTATGTGTATTTTTTTAATTTTATTGATAAATATAGTTCTGTAAATGTATTTTATCTTCCTTATGATTTTCTTAATAAAATTTTCTTTTCTCTAGCGTGATTATAAGAATACAGTATATAATATGCATAACATACAAAATATGTGTTAATCAACTGTTTACAATATCAGTAAGGCTTCTGGTCAACAGTAGCCTATTGATTGTTAAGTTTTTGGGAAGTCAAAATTATACGTGGAATTTTGAATGTGGGGGAAGGCGCTCATGGTTCAAGAATCAGTTGTATATTGTAGAACACAGTCTACAAATGTTTTAACTGTAGGAAGATCTCATCCTGAGACTCAACTTTCAAATTCTCTGAAGTTTTCCAGTGGCATTCCTGGGTTGTTACAGATTCTAAACATGTTATATGAGTGCCTTAAAAAGATTGCCACAATTTCCTAATTAAACTAAACATACACCTAACATATGACCCAACCATTAAGCTTCTAAGTATTCACACAGGAGAAATGAAAGCATATGTTCATGCAAAGACTTATACCTGAATATTCATAGCATCTTTATTTTAATAGGCCCAAATTGGAAACAGCCTAAATGTGCTTCAATGGATGAATGGATAAGCATCTTGTATGCATACAGTGCAATACTAATTGGCAATAAAAAGGATCAAACACTTTATGCATAAAACAACATGGATGATTCTCAAAATCATTATGGTGAGCAAAGAAGCTCGCTATACTGTACATTCTGTATGATGCTGGTGAAATAAAAATCTAGGAAATACAAAAACTAATCTATGTGACAGAAGGCAGCTCAGTGGCCAGAAGATTGCTGGAGAATGAGGGAAGATTCACAAAGGAGCACAGATAAAGTTTCAGAGATGATAGATTAAGTCATCATCTTGATAGCGGTGCTGATTTCACAGGTGTCAAAACTCATTGGAATGTTCACTTTAAATATGCATGGTTCACTTTATGTCAATTACATCTCAATAAAGCTGTATTTTTAAAAATAATAACACAACTGCTACTTTTCCCTCTATCTTCTCCCCATTGCTATCTCCAAGAGGTAGTTGGGAGCCAAGGCATGTTTTTCATTTGTTTCATTGACATTGGCATGGATATTCTATCTAGATGCCTTTGGGAGTAAGTTAACACCTGGGTGGCCTATGACATCATTTCCAGCTTCTCTGGATCCTTTATATAGATTCTATCCACATCTCATTATTTTTGAAAATAAAGATGTAGAGTCTGGCAGGAAGTGGTCGATTGCATTCACAGACTACCTTCCTTTTTCCAGGTGATTTATGTGAACATCTGCGGATTGGGGTGCCCCAAACTGAGTGTGGCAGCAAAGGGTCCCAAACTTGAAGACAGAACTTTCCTATTCTATTGGCTCTGCAGCACTGGCCTTGCCAGGGGGTAAAGGGGTACTGCTCTGTTACAGAGGTATATCAGTCACAGACAGTGCTCTATGCAAGATGACTCGGTTTACTAAAGTGTGCATGGGTCAGGCCAACAGGAAGAAGGAGTAGTTAACCCACTGTTTTTACTTCTACTCAGTTTACAGAAACAACTTCTCGGTGACATGCTGGTCAGTGCTTGGGGAGTTGACGAGAAGCTACATTTATCAAGGTACCTTGGCCTCTGCCTTTTTAAGGCATTAGATGACAGTTCCATACATCTTTGAGGACTTTCTATTGCTGCTCATCCTCCTACCTAAAAGAGCACATAAGTATAGAATACGGCTCTGAGGAGGGAAAAGACCATTTCTCTCTTTAAAGTCCAGCAATTTGAGAGTTGCTCCAGGCCTGATCTTTCCCATTCCTACAATTTTGGAATTCCCCTCTTCCCAGTTACTCTAGAAGGGTGTAGCATGGCCTGATTCTATTGCTGCCCACAGCACATACCTTTCCAAGACTCACATCAACCTTGTTAATGATAGCGAGAAGCGGCAGGTGCCTCATGGAAACTCTGCCACATACCTTTCCTATACCATCACTATCTAGAAAAGTGGTCACCATTCCCATGGCCTAACATTTGAGTTGTGCTTCATTTAGTTTGGGTTCTCCCACAAGGAAACTCTGAGACAAAGAGCAAGTAGTGTATTTGGGAGGTGATCCCTGGAAGATTTGGTAGGGGAAAAGGAAAGAAGGTGGAGAAGGGGAGAAGTCATAAAGTTATGTTATCAAGACAGTGACCACAGTGAGAAGTGAGTGCTTAGTCCCAAGAGGAACACTGGGCACTAGCCTATTGACTTTATTAGCATTGTATTTCATCTAACCTCTGGACTCATCTGCCACAGAAAGAAAGAAGTTAAATTTTATCTTTTATGTTCATGGCTTCTTAAGAAGTTCTTACTGAAGCAGAGCACAGAAAAGATTTAAATAAAATGCAAAATGAGATCTGTTTCTTAATAGCATACTCCTCTGCTACTTTGTAAACTCACTGCATATCATTCTGGGCATTAAACTGACACCCGTAACTCACCCCCAAAGAAATCTTCTGTCTTTTAGGAAATGAGTGCAGACAGAGGGATACCCTTAGCTATCACTGAAGACAAAGGCTTCATCACCATCTCTTTTCTATAGATTAAAAAATCCTGAGCCAAGATGAAAGAGAAATGAGGACCACAGAAACCATTAAAATGCTATAAAATAAGACCAAGGCAAACAAGTTTAAAAAAACGATGGAGATAATCAAATCTGGAGAAGAGAGAAACTATTAAATAATAGTCTTCAAATCCTACATGAAATGGTTTTTGAAAAGTGAATGAATAGTGGGGGGTTAAAGGCAAACATGAAATTAAGGTGTAGCATAAAGATTCAAAGCACACATCAGAGGAAAAATATTGTGACACCGAGGGTCATTAAAAGAAATAACTGTATGACACACGGAAGATGGTGGGATTCTCTCCTTTGGAGGCTTTAAAACCAAAATAGATTCTTCTTTACTCAATGGATAGTTTTCATGACTTCTAAGAGTGTCTCCCAGACTCAAAGATCAATGCTTTTTAGAATATGGCTGGCAAAGGAAGAATGAAGGGGCTACACAAACAATAAAACTTTCTTCTGGTGTATATATACAAAAATTAAATTAACAAATAAAACTACAGTCTTTCAGTTCAAGGTGGCAGATCAGGCATTTTCATTTACTTCTTTTCCCTCTCCAAATTCTACTGAAAAGGCAGATGAAATAAAAATAAAATAAATAAGTCCAGAACAGAGGTGTAAAGTAGAGAGGTTTCAGCTACAGAAGAAAGAATGATTTCTAGTTGACATGAAACAAATGGTAACCAACTGAAAGTAAAACACTAAAGAGCTGAGAAAAAGTGAGTTTCTTTAGAGGAATTCTTATAATAAAATGAAGAATAGAGGCTGTGTCAGTTGTGCTAGTAGGTATTTACTCATATCACATGAAAACATATGTTCACAAAAATGCCTGGATGAGAATGTTAACATGGTCTTTAAAAAAATATATCCAAAGTATCGGAAACAATCTAAATGTTTACCAGTGGGGGGAGGATGGATAAATATATTATGATATAGTTAAACAATGTAATACCACTCACCAATAAAGAAGATAAATCTACTGATATACACACCAACACAAATAAATCCCAAGACTATGTTGAGCAAAAGAAGCCAGAGACATACACAAAATTGCACACAGTATGATGCCATCTACATGAAGATCTGGAACAGGCAAACTAATTGTGACAGATGATAGGAGTCAGACACAGGGTTGCCTCTGGGAGGAATGAATTGCCTACAAAGATTCACAAGAAGGCTTTCTGGGATGATGTAGACATTCTATATCCTAAGATATAGGATACATGGTGGCTACATGGGCATATACAATTGTCAAACATGGAGCTGAACTTTTAAGATTAATTTATTTTATTGAATGTAAATTATTCATTATTTTTAAAAACTTAAAAAATGCTTAGAGAGAGAAAAGAGAATAAAAATAAAGAAGAAAAGGGGAGCATGAATGGGAGAAGGAGGGGGGAAGGAGAGAAGACAAGAGGAGAGACAAGGATACAGAAGTTAGGAGAAAAAGGTAAGGACAGGAAACTGATTAAAGAGTGGATAAGCAAGGGGATTACTCAAGAAATGTTCTCAAGACGAAGACAAACTTGGGACTTCAGATTTAAAGGTTCCACTGAGTGCTAACCAAAACAAATCACTAAAGCCTTAAATCTAAACACAACATGATGACATTTCTGAACATTATGAATAAAGTGAAAAATCCTAAAAGCTTCTAGTTTAAAAAAATACTCATCTACAAAGACACAGCATCTGATTTTTGAATGAAACATGAGATGGTGTAATAAAATTGGATTTTATCTTCAAAATTTTGAGAGGAAACAATATGGAATATGGCCAACTGCCAAATTAGCATGTAAGCATAAGAATAAAATAAAGATACATTAAAAAATTAGGATCTCAGAGAGTGTAGCCTTTGATGAAACCTTCATAAAATAACTTTTCAAAATGTTTTTCAACAAAATAAAAGATGAAAATATGAGATTCAAGTAGCAGCAACTGCAGATAAAGAAATAAGTAAACCTTGTAGTTATGTCTAGATAATTATTAGGATGACAAATGAAACTAAGAAATTATTCCTAAGAATTATAATGAAAAAGAAAGAATGAAAGAAAGAAGAGAGAAAAAACAAATAGAAAGAGGAATAATCTAGCCTAAATATTCAGATAATATGATTAAAAGTTGAGAGATACACAGGACACAGAGAGAAACAATATGTCAGAATCTCATTTTTGGAGGGTTTTGGTTATAAATACGGATTGATTCTCAGCACTGATAAAAAAAAAGTATAAGTTCAAATCTGTTAAAATTTTAAGAGTAACAGCAATAGAACACTTTCAATACTTAAGGAAAAATAAACGAAGTAAATAGTATTTGAATACTTATTGAATGTTTAAGTGCTAAGCCCTGATAAAGTACTTAACATGAATTCAGTGTTTTAATTTTTACAACAGCACAAGGAAATAGTTATTATGTATATAATTTACAGATGAGGAAATTAAGATATAGGGTAACTCTCTTGCCAAAGGTTACACAGATAATAAGTTGGAAGGTAAGAGGCAAAATGGAAAAAATTGTGGAAATTTGAGAATACTACATAAAATGGGAAAAATATCTTCAAATCTATCAGTAATCACAACAAATATAAATGAGTTAAATTCATTGATGTGTTGATTGGAAACAGAAAATTTAGCTATTGGTTATTAATAAGAGAGCTATTTAAATTTAAAAAGTTAGACAAAGTTTGAAAATAAAGGTTGGAAAAAGACATTCAACAAATCCCAAAAGAAAAAGAAATAAAGCAAGAGTTGGAACATTAATATCAAACAAAAAAAGTATTCAAGACAAAAGCCAATAAAATGATAAATAAGGAATTTCACCTTGATAAAATATAACCACCAAAAAGGATATTTTATGTCCTAACACCATGGATTCTAAACAAGTAAAGCAAAAACTAATGGGATAATGAGAAACAGACAAATCTACAATAGTAAGATAAAAATGAAATTAATTTTCTTGAGGATTCAGCAAATAAGTGGACAATAAATAAATCAAGAGTTGGAGGGTTTTCAAAACATAATTTACAATCTTGATCTGATAGATTTTATAAAGAGATCCAAGAGTGTACATCATAAAGCATAAAGGATATACAGTTATGAAATATTTGCAAAATATGCTTGTAGTATGTATAAAATTTATACTGATAGTCTAATTTATCAGTTTATAAAAATATATGATTTTCTGGGAAGTTACCAAAACTGACTCAAGAAAAGTTATATTATCTGAATAGACTAGTGACTATGAAATAACATGGAATGTTAATCAGAAATCTCAAGCAAAGCAGGTACCAAGCCCAAAGGGCTTTATAAATGAATTCTAACAATCTCATAAGAAAGAGATTATTATTTAAAGTGCTAAAGTGAAAAGAATGAAGATTTTCAACTCATTCCATGAAACTCTAATGATACACTATTGAAATGGATACTGCTAGCTTTCATGCCCACGCCAAGAAAACTGTAAGTATACATTTCTATAATTTTCCTATAACAAATTGGAGAATATAACAACAACAAAAAATAAAACCCTATTCACAATAGTAAACAAACCTAGGTATGATAGGACAAGTGGTTATTCACTTGGACAAAAACCAAAGTTGTATTTTCATCTTAAACCTTAAATCCACAAATAATGTCAAAGCAGATTGTAGTTCTAAACAACAGCAGCAACAACAATAAGAAACTACAAAATGGTTAGAACAAAATATATTTAAAGATTTTGCTAATCTTTATTCGGGAACCTTTTCATAAGTAAGGCAAGAAAACTGAAAGTCATAAAGGAAATGACTCAGAGTTGATTACATTTAAACCAGAAATTTTTTGGGGACACCTAGATGGCCCAGTCGGTTAAGCATTTGACCTTGGCTCAGGTCATGATCTCACGATTTGTGAGTTTAAGCCCCACGTTGGGTTCTGTGCTGACCCCTTGGAGCCTGGAGCCTGCTTCAGATTCTGTGTCTCCCTCTCTCTCTGCCTCTCTCCCATTCATACTCTTTTTTTCTCTCTCTCAAAAACAAAACATTACAAAAAATAGAATAGAAAGTTTTTGCATGGTCAAAAGCAGCATAAACAATATTAAAAGGTGAATGCAAGATTGGTCTAAACATTTACAAAACATATGAGACAAAAAATGCCATTTTGCCAAGATGGCCACAGTAATTCCTCCCATTGCTGTATTTGCAATATTACTTTTCTGGTCCTCCAATCAAGAAGAGTCTATTCCCTGTCCCCTAGACTCTGAACTGACCCAGTGATTTGTTTGGTTCATAGAATGTAGCCAAAGTTGTACGAGTTTATCAAGAGGCTTTGCAACTTCTGCTTTTACTCTCTCGCTGCTCTAAGTCCACCATGTCAAGCTATATGGGCTAGATTCCTTGAAGATGAAAGACTCTGTGGAGACAGAGCCTAGGTGACAGCCAGCATCAACCATCAGACATACGAGTGAGGTCATCTTGGACTATCAAGCTTATGTCAAACCAACACAAAGCCAGAACAACAAAAGTAATTCCAGGGGAGATCAGCAGAAGAACCATCCAGCTGAGCCCAGAGCAAGTGTTCCTGATGAGCTAATGAAATAATGGTTGTTTCTAGCCACTAAATATTGGTGTGGTTTGTTAGTACTAATAACTAAGTGGGACAGTCTTCCATAATTTATAAAGAATTCCAGGGAGAAGAGCCAACAGCCACCTAGATAATGGGCAGGCAAGCCATGAAACAAGAAATAAAATGGCTATTGACTTGAATCAGAGCTGAGAGTCTTGCTGCTGAATGGGAACAAGAACTTGGGCTCCACCATCAGCCTGCCTGGGTCTGAAGCCTGTCCCTGTCCCCATCACAGCTGTGTGAACTTGTGCAAGTTACTCAAATCTCTCCAGGCCTCAGTTTCCTCATCTGTAAAACGAGTATACAAAGACTCAAACTCTCTGTCAATCCCACAGAATCACTATAAGGAAATGTACTTGTATTAAGTACAAATAAATGTTGCTTTTGCCTCTACTGCTATAAATAGCTCAGATGATCTCTTGAGTACCAGAAGCTAAGTTGTTTTTTTGAAAGCAAGTAGATCGACAAAGAGAGAAAGACCTCATAAAGATAGTAGTTAGGAGACAGAGAACAAAGTTACATCTCAGAATTTGGTTTGCTTTAACGGTGTTGTAAAAATAATCAATTTGATGGTTTATAATACTTGCTTATATCCCACTGTCTTAATAAGTTCTAACTTTCCTATTTAAAATCTGTAGAAATTCATGGTTTTCAATCTGATTAAGGTTCAGTAGAGAGGTAGTCATTTGAATTTCAAGTAAAAGAAATGTAATAATAGTTGTTACTATTGCCTGTGGATTCTTTATTTTGGGATGTTCTATCTTCCAGACTGCTTTTATTATATATCATTGTTTTCTTACTGTTATTAATTAAAGACTTCAAGGAACTAATCTGAGTCTCTGATCAACATGAGACACTTATGTCAAGGAGGAGCTTGGATTTCATTCAAAAGCGGGAAAAAGTTAATGTTTCTGTGTATTTTTATGAAGCTGTTCCAGATAACTGGACAATTTCTTATTAGATATTTTAAAAAATTGAAAACGGTGTGATGACTCACATCATTGGTTTAATGAGCCACATGAAATACAGTGTTTCTAGCTGAGCAACCTTGGACAAGTTACCTAACCTCAGGTTTTTTAGTTGAATCGGGAATAATGATAGTGCCTGATTCACAAGACTTTTGTTGATGTCTGTAAAGTGCTAAGAACAATGCCTGACACATAAAAGACACTTGAGAAATCTTAGCCATGATTGTTGTTATTTTTACTACTATTTTATTTGGTGCCCTTGATAATGTCAAAACAACCATATCTCAAATAAGGGAGTATCTCTTCTCAAATGATCCCAAAGATACGACAATTTGGGTAAATAAACCAACCTTGCGTATTTTTCACTCCAATCTCATATTTGAGAATATTTTAAGCAGAAATAACAATAAAAATCATGTAACCTAAGGACTGATTAACTTCCTGGTTACAAAGAATGAATTTAGCAACTTAAAATATTACAGAACCAACAAATTTAATAGATTTAAGACGGGTCACACATGTCCAGTAAACAGAAAGAATAAAGTGTCTGCAGTTTTGTTTTTAAATACACCTGCTACTAGGGAATTCAGTTTCCTGGGCTGAAAACAACAACACAAAAAATGTCTTTTGCAGACCTTCTCACTTGGTGGAACATGTTCTCTCTCTATTTGAATGGTAATATCTTTGGAAAGCCAGAGAAATAACTTTAGTCAGGAAGAATATAAAACTTTTATAATAACAAATTACAAAAGAGGGTAAAATTATGAACTAAACTGCCAAACTCATCATTCTGCCTGGATAAGTGCATTGAGTGGATAGAATAACCAAACACTATTACAAGATAAGCTGAAGCTAGTGGATTAGCAGCTGCTTGGGACCCAGGATACTCCTAGGAGCATTACTCCTTTTAAATCCCCCATTTCTTTTGCCCTCTTGGGGAAGTTCTTCAGCTAAAGGCCCCTTTGAGAATTTAATCCACTTCCCCTTTGCAGCTGCCACTTCCACCAGCTGCTTCTCTCATTACCTTACTGTTCAGGCAGAAAAGGCCAACCCCAGGTTATTCTAATGATAGCAAACACCTCATAAAGAAATCTGCCAAATTTACTTTTCCATAGAACATCATTTTTACAGCTTTTCATGAGTCCATGAGGAAAGAAAGCATCATAAAATATGACTTCCAGAAATCTTGAAGATATTAAGAATTATGCCGGCAGTGGTAGACTGGTGGGTGTCGCACCATCTACAGAATGGGAGTGTGTTTAGTTTCTCCAAAGGAATCCTGTGAGTCTGTCATTGTACCTGTTTTCCCATAGAAGATGGGAAGGCCCCACAAACTTATTTCATCTTCAGTGATGCCCCAAATTAAAATTTCTTTTTAATGCGTATTTATTTTGATAGAGAGAGAGCGAGAGAGAGCGAGCATGAGCAAGTGAGGGGCAGAGAGAGAGGGAGACACAGAACCTGAAGCAGGCTCCAGGCCCCAAGCTGTCAGCACAGATCCCGACGCGGGGCTTGAACTCACAAACTGAGAGATCATGATCTCAGCTGAAGTTGGTCACTTAACCCAGACTGAGCTAGACAGGCACCCCAGAAATGTCCCAAATTTAAAAGAAATGTAGGTTCTGTGGTGTATTCTTTTTCATTCCTGGTTTTGCATGTGTGTGCAAGGATCACCTTGCCTTAGAGAGAAAACTTGGTATAAGTAATCAAAAGTTTGGAATGTATGAAATTTGGCAAGTTTCCTAATCTCTCTGTGCCTCAGTTTTTGCATTTGTAAAGAGGGCATATTAACAGTATAGTACCTCATTAAATCAATGAAATTCTGTAAAGCACTACAGAAATATTTAAGAGAATTCTCTCTTTAACAGAATTTTTCACAAAAATTGCATTAAAAATACATTAGCAGGGGCAATGGTTGTAAATTCCTTTGGGAACAATGAATAATACTTATCTCTACATTGCAGAGCAAAGAGTTACAGAACGACTGGTTTGAGGAAGAGATTTTGGAGGCAGAAAATTCCTGCTGCTTCCTGGGAAAATTCTTGCTGACTTCTACCCATGCTCCAAGTTGACAGTTGTAACACTCAAGGAAAAACGCTTTCCAGGACAGTGGCAGGAAATCGATACC
The DNA here is from genome assembly GCA_030068075.1 of Paguma larvata. Classification (NCBI taxonomy): domain Eukaryota; kingdom Metazoa; phylum Chordata; class Mammalia; order Carnivora; family Viverridae; genus Paguma; species Paguma larvata. The sequence continues at coordinate 11,631,052 of CM057844.1, forward strand.
TGAGCAATCCTTTATTCAGAAACCATAATTAACCTTGTGTCTGGAGTCCGCTCGCAACGAACGGATCCTCAGACTCTCATTCCTAATTCGACCCTCAAGAGGGGCAGAACGCTGAAAGTCTTTACTATATTTTTAAAAGCCCCAGGTGACTCGGGCCCCAAGTACGACAGGTGGCTTGACTCCGCGTCCTCCGCAAGGCTGGGGAGGGACGCGGGCGGCACGTGGACTGCGCGGGCAAACAGAGGGTTCTGGCCATTCTCCTCGGGAAATTATTTCCTGATCTTTGGCGTTGCTTTCTGAAGGGGCAGGCCTCCTGGGTTCTTTCTCCCAAACCCAGTTTGGGGATAATACCATATAGTTGGGAGTCTCCTACCGTTCCACTTCCTAGCGTAACATTACTCAGCCTCTACAGGGCAACCAAAGACTGGCAGCACCCCAAAACACACACGTACTCCAGATTTCCTCCACCCATCCCAAGCCTCGCGCCCCCAGGTACCTGACCTGTGGAAGACCTGGAGAAGGGCATCTGCCAGACCTCAATGCGGGGTTCGGTCTCCAGGCACGTAACCCCGCTCCGCCTCAGTCTAAGACAGGTTGCCCCCACAAGACAGCGGCCCAAACAGTTGCTCTTTGGTGGGGCGGGGGACCCGCCTCCTCGCATCCAGCCGGCGCTAGCTCAGCACCCCGCCACCCCGGTCCCCGCCGCCACGCGCGCCCCTCTCTGGCGGCGCACTCACCTGCAGCTGGGTCCGGCTGGCGTTGCCCGCGGCCGCGTCCGGCCCGTCGGCGGCTCCCGAACCGCGCAGCACTGTGATGTGCAGCGTGAGCAGCAGCAACCCCAGCAGCAGCAATAGCTCGGCCGCCAGACGCACCATCCTCTTGAGGCGCGCGGCTTTAGGACCCCGCGCGGCGGGCGGCGGCGGCGGCGGTGGCGCCGGGGGAGGAGGAGTTGGAGCCCGGGAGCCCGGCAGCGCGGCTCCCGCCTCGGCCCCCGCTGGGGCCCCGCTCCCCGGGCCCGCGGGGCTGGCGCTGGGCTCGGCGGGGCGTGCCGGGCCGGGGGAGCAGGAGCCGCCGCCGCCGCCACCGCCGCCGCCACCGCCGCACCACGGCGGAGCCACGGCGGGGCCGGGGACGTCCAAGCCGGCTGCGGAGCAAACCCCGGCGCTTCCCGGCAGGTGGCGGCGGCGGGGACGGGGGGCTGCCCGGGACCCCGGCCGGGCCGGGGACCACCCTGCGGGCAGGGGGTAGCGGGGGCGGCGGCGGGGCAGGCGCAGCCGTGCCCCCGAGCGCACATGGGCGCCCCAGATGTGGCCGCGGCGCCGCAGCTGGAGCGGGAGCGGCCGCCAGAGGAGCGCGGGGAGCAGGAGGAGGAGGAGGAGAAGGAGGAGGAGGAGGAGAATGAGGAGGAGGGCTTCAGTGGCGGCCCGGAGTTACCTCCACGCTTGGCTCCCCCGCCCTTGCCGCCCGGAGCCACTCACCCGAGGAGCCACCTCCCCTCCTCCCCGCGCTCCTTCGGGCCGCGGGCCGCGCCGCCCCGCCGCCGAGTCCTAGGGTGAGCCGGTTCCAGATGGGGGCCCCGGGTACACGGGGGCTGTCACTGTTTGGAGATGACCCGGGCGCCCCTCCGGGGTCGGCGTCCGCCTGCCGGGCGGCGCCAAGTGCGCGCACTGCTGCGGAGGTCGCTGTGTCCGGCGAAGGCAGAGCCTTGTGCGTACTGAGACTCGGGGCTGTGGGCGGGTGGGGTGCCTGGGCGAGCTTAGAAACCTTTATTGACAAAGTGGAGTTGGGAGTTGTGGTGGTGTAGAACCGAGGGGGCTCAGGACAAGCCAGGTGTCTGCGACTGTGTGCCCCTTGCTGAAGTGGCGTGCCTGTGTACCAGGGGAATGATAAAGTGTCGTCCAGAAAGGGTCTTGACACTCGCTCCTGGAGGTTGGGTCGCCGCTCCCTAAGCAGCGCTGCTCACGCGCCCGTGGCGCCGGATAGAGCCTGGGAAGGGAGGCGAATCGGATTCGCTAGGCGTCGGTCCGGTGGAGCGCGCAGGTGGCGCGGTGGGAAGCTTCAGGGCTCGGCTCTGGCGCGCAGGACGTAGGTAGAGTAGTGGGGGGTCAATCTCAGAGCAGGCAGTCACGGGTCGAGGGGCTCATCCCGGAGGCGCTGCTCCCGGAGGGGACCTAGGGACTGGCGTCGCACAGCCGCCGCTCCTGGGCCACCGCCTCATGACCGCGCTGCAGCCTCCGGCTCCCGCCCGCCGCTCATGCCGTGCCGGGGGGCAGCGGGCGAATGGAAGCCCTCCGGGGTCGAGCAGAGGGCGCGGAGTCTTGGCCTCGAACGCAAGAGCAAACTGGGTCCGATGGTAGGCTGGGATCACCGCAGTGGCACCGCGCGTTCCCCTCTCTTTTCGACCTCGCTTTAGCTCCCGCCTTCCCAAAGTAGCTCAGAGTGGTGAACGCGCTGTAAGACCGGGGCCTTTTATACTGCACTTCCTCCGCCTCCCACCGGGTTTCCTCCTTCCCTCCTTCCGTGTGCCCGCCCAGCCAGTCCCTCCCTGAGCGCGGAGCCTTCAGCCTAGGCGTTCGCACAATTCATTTCGCAAATTTCCAAGCCTACCTCGCTTCTAGGACTCCAGTGCAGCGGGGATGAACCTCCCGTCGCTCCCCCGGTGATTGAAATTAAATAAAAAAGCAAAACTTTTTCGCCTGCCTGCCCCCCCTTACCGTTTGTGCCCTCCTCCTCTCCGTCCTACAAACTGGGGTTTCTTAAGTCAACTACCTTCGGAGTTCACATCTTTACGCAAGGCATCTCAGCTGAGTCTAACCCAAATTAAGACAAGAAACACTTCATCATTCCGAAAGTTTCTCAGGTCACCGTGGCATTTTGCAGAATTTAAATAGCAATCGTTACGGTAGGGTGTGATAGTCGTGTTTTAATTTGTGTCAGAGAAAGGAAAGGCTAGGCTAGTTGCTGCTTTAGAGACGCCCGGAGCATCTTTAACATTCTAACCAGCCCTCTCATTTTATTAATTAATTGGCAGCTGTTTATAAAGCACTCGATATTTTTCCCCTTTCAGTATTTTTTGGGGAGGCGCAAGAAGAGGAGTGCAGGGGGAAAAAGGAAGATATTTGGGGGGAGTGCTTGCTTTGGATTTTCAGGCGACCGGTCCTGTCCGGCTCCCGTTGCAATCTCCAAGCTCTGAAATGCCAAATAATTGTCAACCGAAGCGCTGGGGGAGAATTTGAAATAATAGACCGTCCGCAGTGCAGATGGGAGATCAAAGAGGGGATCTCAGCAGTTTTCAGATCCCACAAGGGTCCTCCAGTGTGTTTTCTAATTAGAGTCACTTCCAAAGGGGTACAGGGTGGGACAACGATGATGAAATACATAAATTAAGATGGCAAACTAGAATCCTGAAGCCAGAGAGAGTTTAAGACTGGCTCTGAACCCCAGTTGTGCCAGATTATGATGTGGGTGCGCAGGGACAAATGACTTTCCTATTGCCTGAGGCAGGCTGGTCTAAATTAGAATCCAGGCGCTGCTGTGTCCCCTATTTCCATCACACACAGTCCCCACATGTGAGCCTCAATTGCCTCTCCTCTCATCTAAAATTAACATTTTTGGATCCTAAGGAAAAATAACTTAAAAAAAAAACAACTCTGGAAAGAAATCCTTGCAGTGAGTGTAAATTCCTGTAAATTTGTAAAGGGGGAGTTGGAGATCAAAGTCTTTGTAAAATGTTGTAAAATTGTAAATTGAATTTTGGGGACAGAAGTCTTTATAAAATGTTGAACAAATGTATGAATGAATCCTATTAAAGTCCTTTCATGCTGTGAGATCCAAATTCCAGGTGAGTTTATGTTCTAGTAAGCACGCATAGCCAGTCTTGATAAACGTCCATACTCTGTGACTGAACTTGCCAAACCAGGCTGCCTTTTAGGGGGTAGGGAAAAACGGACTATAATTTTTGTGGAAAGAGAATTACAAATTTAATAGCCCAAACAAATTAAGTTGCAAGCACATTTATGGAATTGTGAATTGCTAATGAAAGTTTAAAAAAATCCCTACCTCTTTTTTAGAGTTCTCATGCAACTTATCCATATCTTTATTATTGATCTTATTTTGCCCTAATAGAATGTGTCTCTTCGCATGTCTGCCTTCTCACCAGACCTGATCACCATTTCCATTTCCATAGAACATTCCAGAATTCGTATCCCCTCCCCTCCTCCAGCATATACTTTTCTTCTTCCTGGGCTCATAGAGAACATTTTCCAACAACACTAGGTCTAGGTGAGGTGTGAGGATCTCTGTTACTTCCAGGTCTGGCCATAAAACATCATAAGTGAGTGGGGCACCTGATGGCTCAGGCGGTTAAGCGTCCAATTTCAGCTCATTGGGTTCTGTGCTGACAGCTCAGAGCCTGGAGCCTGCTTCTGATTCTGTGTCTCCCTCTCTCTCTGCCCCTCCCCCCTGCCCACACTCTATCTCTCTCTCAAAAATAGATAACAAAAAAAAATTTTTTTTTAAAAACATCATTACTGATCATCTATACAAACTCTATCTTTCCTTTCTACATAAAAAAGGACTCTGAGGTGAAAGGAACCCAAATCTCTGAATTACTGCTCAAAATAGAGCTATTGGACAGTCTTCAAGAGAGGGACACCTGTCTTATTATCATAGAATTTCTAGACCTGAGCACAGTGCCTTATAGGGATTAGTTGCTTAATCAGTGGTTGCCCAATGAATGTGATCTTTATATAGAACTTACTTAATAAATTAACTGTCATTAAAGTGTTCCTACTATAGGTGGCTGACCTATAAATATTAACTCTTCTGTGTCTTGACTATATTATTCTCTCATAGATTTTGTCTTGTATTATTGGTCGATTTCTTTTGCACACAAGCTTATATAACTGGAATATTTATTTATTTATTTATTTTTAATTTTTAAAAAATATTTATTTATTTTTGAGACATAGAGACAGAGCATGAGCAGGAGAAGGGCAGAGAGAGGAGGGAGACACAGAATCCAAAGCAGGCTCTAGGCCCTGAGCTGTCAGCACCAGAGCCTGACACAGGGCTCGAACTCACAGACCGTGAGATCATGACCTGAGCCGAAGTCGGCCGCTTAACCGACTGAGCCACCCAGGCGCCCCATAACTGGAATATTTAGAGAAAGTAAGCAAAATTAACAAGTCAGAAAATCTTCATGCAAACATTATTCAAGAGAAACTTGTAGACTATTATGTCAGGATTTTATGGTTGTTCCTTTTTCTAAAAACTAAAAATTGTTGCAAGACAGTAAAGAGTTGTTTTAGTAATCTTTAAAAAAATACATTTTTTATTATGGAAAAATTTAAATATGTACAAAAGTCGGGAGACTAATGAATCCTTACATACCCATAACCTAGTTTCAACGAAACTCATATTTCATCTATATTCTCATGTACTTTCTCCCTCTCATATTACTTTGAAGAAAATTCCATCATATCATTTCATTTATACATATTTCAGTCTGTATCTCAAGAAGGCAAGGGCTCAATTAAAAATTTTTTAAACATGTGCACACTGTATGTGTGGTATGAAACAGATTTGAAAAGCCAGAACCAGAGACTTCCTGTGTGCATGAACGATTAGCATTTAGGGATTGCAGTGGAGGTTGTTACGTGTTCACCAAAATTTATTTCTTCTTCCTAGACTACATTTCCCAATATCCTCTGCATCTAGATTCAGTCACATGACTGAATTCTGGCCAATAGAATGTGGGTAGAAGTGATGTGGGTCACTTCCATATCTAGCCCATAAAAGTCTCCTGCGCATGATCCTTCTCTTTTTCCTTCCCTGCTGGCTGAATGTGTCTGCCCAGATCTTAGAACAATGATCAGTCTGGATCCCTGGAGCAGAGCCCCTAACTGTGCCCAGAACACCCTGGCTGGGTTTTTGTGTGACTGAGAAGTAAACTTAAAAAAAATGTGTTAAACCGCTAAAATTTGAGGGCTCGTTATAGGAGTTTTCACTTCCTTCCCTAATAAAGGTAATATTCTGAGAAGGATGGATGGCAAATCTTTCTTTTTAAGGGCTGAACAGCAATTTTTTTTTTTTTTTTTTTTTTTTTTTTTGGTCTGTGGGCTATAAGGTTTCTGTTGCAACTACTCAACCCTCTCGTTGTGGTGGGAGAGCAGTCAAAGATAATACATGAACAAATGGGTGTGGCTGTGTTTTCATAAAACTTTGCCTACACAATAGGCATCTGGACCACATGACTTAGTTGGCCAATCCCTGTTCAAAGAGACTGGCATGCCTCCCCACCTTCTCTCAGGTTCCAATATGAAGTAAAGTTGGATGGATTCCACTTGCTAGCCATGTAACTTCTTGGGCCAGTTATTGTACCTCTCTGAGTCTGTTTCCTCCTCTGTAACTTGGATCTGAGAATGGCTGTTCTAGGGCTGTAGTGAAGTTCAACTATCACTTCCACAGCAAGACAAGGTAATTAGCCCCAGGTCTTTGGGTCTACTGGATGAAGGACACCATGTTGTGTCCATGAGGGCAGAGAGATTCTTTGTGTCACTCACTTCCAAATTTGCATAGGAGATGCTCCATAAATATTTGTTCAATGGATGCAACTTTTAGAAAACTGCTGGAAATTGTAGCTGAAAGAAACTGAGATAAACTCGAAGCCCTCAAGGAAACACAAACAAACAAAAAGCCCAAGGTGTTGTTCCATTAGAGTCCTTTGAACTATGAAGAGGTCACAGTGCTCAAAAGTGAGAAAATCATCACCCTCAAGGGCTCAGAGGCTCAGAGGCACTCCCAGGGGCTCCACCCCCTGAAGCAACAGCCAGGCTTGTGGGACACCTGGACCTCTGACATTCTGCTTCCTAGGGCTCCAACACATGCATGCAAAACGTGTGAAGATCTCGGGGATGCCTGTAGCTGTCTCCACTGCACCATAAGGGCCCCTAAATGTACAGAGAAACTGACTCTGCTGAGTGCATGACCTCTTGAGGAGGCCCAGAAACTGCATTCCAGAGTGAGGGCTGTCCTTCCCAGGCATGAGCTGGAGCAGTGGGGAGATTGGATTGGCTTTTTGAAAAGGCTTATGAAGGTTCTTCCTTATGTGGCAGGGTCTTTTACTGCATTTCTAGTGTGATATTAAAATACTGGGTCCTGCGTGTCCACTGACATCTGCAAAATAGCTAGCCCTCGTAGCTCTCCTCTTTATTTTATTTATTTATTTTTATTATTTTTAATGTTTTATTTTTGAGAGACAGAGTACAAGTGGGGGAGGGGCAGACAGAGAGGGAGACAAAGAATCCAAAGCAGGCTCCAGGCTCTGAGCTGTTAGCACAGCTAACGTGAAGTCACATGATTAACTGACTGAACCACCCAGTCTAATCTATATTTTAAAAAAGACCCCGTTACTGCTTTTGCTTTGCTATAGTTATTTCTGTGCAAATTCTGGGAAGCAAAATAAAATTTCAGGGACATATTATAGCTGGAAGATAAAAGTGGTTCATATAAGGTTATATATTACACATGATATAAATTTGTGTGTGTGTATGTTTTAACTTCTGACAACTTCTAGGCTGGAAGTGAGCAAACTATTCACTCAGAATTGAAATTCAGAGTCTAGATGTTGGAAGGGGCCCACAGAATTCACTATCCAGCTTCCTTTTATAGAGAGGAAACTGAGGTCCAGAGAATTAAAGAGACATTTTCAATATTGCAAAGGGACTTGATGGCAGTATTAGGTTTCCCAGCTCCAAGACCAATGTTCTGTTTTTCAAAGTAAACTTTTAAAAAATGAAAGTATGACATCTACAGAGAAAAGAGTTCATATCCTAAGTGTATAGCTCAGTGGAAGTTTTACTACTCAGATCAAGAAACAGTGTATTACCAGCACCCCAGAGGCCAATTACTCAAATGTTACCAATGTTCTGACTTCCATCACCATACATTTGAGTTTCCCTTAAGAGATTAATATAAATTGAATTTTACGGTAGATTTTCTTTGGTATCTGACTTCTTGTGCTATCTTCTATCCCTTTCCTCAGCTTTTTATTTTGAAAAATGTCAAAGCTCAAGAAAAGTTACATGTGTAATTGAATAAACACCGATACATCCTTTTGGTAGATTGTACAAATGATCAGTTTTTCCTTCATTGTACCCAAGTCCTTCACAACATGACTTTGTGGCTTCTCCCAAAATGTGGAGGCATCTCCCCTTTGACTCTTCTGGCCTTGTGATTGACTTTGACTAACAAAATGCAGCTCCCGTGGGTTTGTGCCAGTTCTGTGGCTAGGCCTCAAGAAGCTTCATATGCTTCCTCTCTCTTTGTGTGTCACTTGGAACTTTGTCACTACCATGTGAATAAAGCCAGGACTAGCCTGCTGGAGGAACAGAAACAGGGTTCTGGTCACTCCAACCAACACCTAGCCTGTCCCCAGAAGTAGAGCCACCTACTGATTGCACACACACATAAGGGGACCCAATGAAGATGACAGGAAGCACCCAGGTGAGCCCCGCCAAAATAGAATAATAAACTAAATACATAGTTGCTGTTGTGTGGGGGTTTGTCACACTGAAAAAGCTTCTCAGTATAACCCTTTACCCAAAATATGTCAGTGTATATCTCCAAAGAATGAAGAGGTTCTGCTATATCATCGGGCATTTACCCTGGATACAATAATCTTAACAAATTTAAATCCCTATTCAAAATTTTCTTACTGTCCCTACAATATCATTTATAGTTATTTTTTTTTCTATCCAGGATTCAGATGAGAATTACTCATTGCATTTAATTGTCACGTCTCTTTACGTCTATCTTGAATGGTCCCTATCTCCTCCCCTCCACCCTTTTCTTTTGGCCTTTCATGTAATTAACATGTTTAAAGAGCCCAGGCCAACTGATTTTGCAGAATGACCTTCAGTTTATACTTGTGTGATTGATTCTCCAATATTAATTTCAGATTATGCACTTTGGGCAAGAATACTACCTGCATGATGTTGTGTTCTTAGCACATTGCATCACAGGGGCCATGAAGCCCAATTGCCCAGTTGTTTGGGAATCTCTTCCAAGACACAAAGATCTTGAGTCATTTTGTGAGGTTAGGTAAGAATTCTTGACTGAGGATATGTTAGTGGTTATACTTTTTTATGTGGAAAGAAACAAGTTCATCTAATTTCCCAACAAACTATGCCACTTTGTTCTAAGTTGCTTGTCAACCTCGTCCAGACCCACAGGGCAATGGGCTGTGACCATATTAGAGGGTGATTTTTCTATATGAGTCACTTATTTTTCATTTGGTCTAATCAGAAGTCATTATCAATTCATTCTTTTTTAAAATAATTGCTATTTTTTAAAGTTTATTTATCTATTTTGAGAGAGAAAGAATGAGAGCATACACAAGTGAGGGACGGACAGAGTTGGGGGAGAGAGACTCTTAGGCAGGCTCTGTGCTGTCAACATAGAGCCTGATGTGGGGCTCAAACTCATGTACCATGAGATCATGACCTGAGTCAAATTCAAGATTTGGGCACTTAGCCAGCTGAGCCACCCAGGTGCCACTGTCAATTTACTCTTAATCATTTAGCCTCAAACTTTTTTTTTGAGGGAATAGCCAGCCAGACTTGATGTAAGACAAAAGAGAAATACATTTGTTATTAATCACAATTGACTTCAGTGATTAAAAATAATAAATATGTTAACTTTATGTTGCATTAACAAAAATACAAGGAACCTAAATATACTTAGAGAAGTTAAAAATAGCTCAATCAGATGAAAAAACCTACAGACTAGAAATGGTCGCTCTTTTTTAACAACTAAAGTGTAGTGGAAATAATCTTTTCAAAAGCTCCTGGTGAGGTTATGTCTGAAAGAAAGCTAAAACTGGTAACTTTGCATTTAGAAATGAACTTAATGTCAGCAGTTCCTCAAAGAGAAAGAGCAAACGGACACCTCTAAGATGCCACATCAGAGACACATCCACTCAAAACAGCTTTGCAACTGACTGCTTCTCACATCTTTACTAATAAACACAAGATCTCATCACTAACGCTTGTGGCAAAGATTTCACAATGATTGGGGGTGTTGTGCCTCATTTGTGAGCCAGATGTGTCTAAACTGAAATCTGAAGATTCTCATTTGGTAAACTCTAAACAGGATGATGAGTGTTAGATGAGAAATAGCTCTTTAGAGGAATGAGCATGAAAGAGCTGTTTACACATTTTTGGAGCTCAAATTTAGGATGGTTATTTTACAGAGGTCAGGATTTTCCTTTATTTACCTGGTGTCTAACTTAGTTCTGAAATTGTAGTTGTTTTATCCCTATGTGATGAATAGAAAGTAGTGTTTTGGAATAAAGCTTTTCTTTGTTGGGGATATGAAAGCCAAATAATACTTTAAAGGGATGTTTTGGTTACTTACACAGACTGAAGGATAAACTGTTCTCACACTCTGTGTGTGTGTATGTGAGTAAACAATATGTGATGGTGATATCTGGCACAACAGTATTGAAAAGTTTTTTATACATGCATTAGTTAGGGCAGGTAGCATGAGCTGCTATAACAAACAATCCCCTCCCCCCTAAAGCTCAATGGCTTAACACAATAAAATTTACTGCTTGCTTTTACCACAATATTTTGAACACTTTGGTATTAAACAGCAGACCTCCTTTGAGTAAGGGGGTCAGACTCCTTTTATTTAGTGGCTATGCATTTTCTAGAACCTTTATCCAGCAGACAAGGGAAGAGAGAAAAAAATATATGGAGGATTACTCAGGAAGCCATTGGCCAGAACTCAGCCATATGGCCCTGCGCAACTGCAAAACAGCTAGGAAATATAGATTTCCTCTGTGTTTAAAAGGAAAATAAAATGGATATGTTGAATGTTTAGTGCTGTTTCCACATGGTACTCTCACCAGTATGTAAACAAAAGCTAGTAGTGTTGTGGACGGGCTAGGTAGAGCAGGGGTCAACAAATTTTTCTATAAAGGGCTGGATAGTAAACATTTTCAGCTTTGTGGGACAAGAAGAAAAAATAAAAACATTACATATGTACTTTTATAATTATTTAAAGTATACCTGTTTAAGAATGTAAAAACTGTTCTTAGCTCTAGGACCATAGAAAAAGAGACAGTGGACTGGCTGTGGCCTATGGGCCATAATTTGCTGACCCTTGGACTGCAAGAGAAATTCTAAAAGGAAATACGAGGTGCTGAAGGATTTTCTGTTTCTCAGATTCCTTTCTAAGCTGATTTTGACTTTGGTTGAGATTTTTCAGATGACTTCTTGTGCCAAATTACATGGGAATGTAGACTATTGAGGTCATGAAGATTTTGCTGAATAAAACAACATTTACATTCTTAGGAGATAGCATTTGAAGTAAAAATATTTACTATAAATTTAATAATAAACAGGAAATATTAGGTTATATTTCAAACCATAGTAAACCTATATGTCATCATAGGAGGGTCCATTTCTGCAACATAATGCACAAGTACAACATGCTAATGTTTTCTAGGTACTTTGTGATGATTTATTTATTGAGACTAATCTGGTACTTTGATTATCTCAATGAAGCACTGAGATGTTGCATTTCTCCTTACTCTTCCTTCTCTCCTTGTGTTAGAAAGGTTACTTTTCTTGGCTTTTGTACCACTGGATAGTAGTATTAATGAGAAATTGGATTCATGGAATAGTCCAGCCAGAGACACAAAAGAGGATGCCTGCTTGGCTTGACCGTATCAACCCTGACTCACTGGCTGGTGTGTTAAGGGTAAGATTTTATATGCCATTTAGGTTAAGTAAATTTAATAAACTTTTAAACAGTAAGACACCTGGTTGACTCAGTCAGTTAAGTGTCTGACTCTTGATTTTAGCTTAGGTCATGATCTCGGGGTTGTGAGATCGAGCTCTGTGTCAGGCTCTGTGCTGAGTGTGGGGCCTGCTTGAGATTCTCTCTCTCTCCCTCTGCTCCTCTCTCCTTCCCATGCTGTCTTTTTAAAATAAAATAAAACAAAATAAAATAAAATAAAATAAAAAGCATTGCAAAATGTGGTTTGTAATATAAGATTTTACTGATGAATAGAAGATTTGTTACTTTTATTTTTTTAAGTTTATTTATTTATTTTGAGAGAGAGAGAGTGGGGGAGGAGGCAGAAAGAGAGAGAGAGAGAGAGAGAGAGAGAATCCCAAGCAGGCTCCACACTGTCAATTCAGAGCCCTATGGGGGGCTTGAAATCAGGAATGGTGAGATCATGACCTGAGCTGAAACCGAAAGTTAGATGCCTAACTGACTGAGTCATCCAGGCACCCCTCTTTTAATTTTTTATTAAGCATTTTTGTAATTATAGAAGTAATACATTTTCACTGTTGAAAATATGGAAAATTATAAAAAAGGAAAATCAATTATACATATTTCCATCACCTACAGATTATCATTATTTGCCTCCTGGCATAGTTATTTCCTGTCAATACACAAACATACACACACCAAACACATACATATATATGCACATGCAAATATACATATCCTGTATACCTATTTAATTTTACATAGTTTGGGGACATAGTTGAAACCATATTTCATATGGCCATTAAAAATCTTCTAAAAGAAAACTTTTAACCATGGCAGCATAGTATCTTGTATGAATATATCATAATTTACTTAGCTAACCTCTATTTTTGGATATTTGTGTTACAAAAATATCCTTAATTAAAATACCACTATGAGAGATACATGCAACAAAATAGTTATATCAATAGAAAAACATGAGAATAGTCATAGAAGCTTTATTTTTAATAGTCCACAGTTGGAAAAAATTCAAATGTGTATCAATTTTAGAATGGACAAGTAATTTTTGATATATCCATACAATGGAATACTAATCATCAGTGGAAATGAACTGATGACTGGCAACTTCATGTAACTATAATGATGATTCTCACAGACATAATGTTTAATGGAAAAAATATATACCAAAGAACACATTCCCCCTGATCCCATTTATATGAAATTCAAGAACAGACACAAAGAATCTACGGTACTGGGAAATCAGAATAGTGCCTTGGGAGGGATGTAGACAGGGATAGGGCATGAAGAAAAGCCCAGAGTACTAGAGGTGTTCTATATTTTGGTGTGGTAATTACATACTATGTTAATATGTAAAAATTAATTGAACTTTACACTTCAGATTCGTGCACTTCATAAATTGTACTCAGTAAACAAAAATAAGAATAAAAATATTTTGTGATACATCTCTGAAGACAAGTTTTGACTACATTTCTTATAATAGTATAAACTTATATGTTCTAAACAGTGCTATTTTGAACTAAATAGCATACTATTTTGTAAAAATCTAGGATCTCCTTTTCTGTTACCCTTATAAACTAGATAAAGGACAGCATTTTTTCAGATAATGCTAGTGGTATTTAGTTTTGTCCAAGAATAATAAATCAATCGGCAGAATCAGGACTAGAGCCCTTCTTCAGAATTCACAGAAGTATCAATTTAATTCAGCATTGAATGTAAGGTATCTGAATTCAACTGAGTCTGGCTAGCTCAGTTGGAAGAGCATATGACTCTTGATCTCAAGGTGGTGAGTTCAAGCCCCATGTTGGGTGTAGAGATTACCGATAAATAAATAAATAAATAAATAAGTAAATAAATAAATAAAATTTTAAAAAATGAGAGAAATCTGGGGTACTTGGGTGGTTTAGTTGGTTAAGCATCTGACTCTTGATTCTGGCTCAGGTCACGATCTCATAGTTCGTGTGTTTGAACCCTGCATCAGGCTCCATGCTGGAAGTGCGGAACCTGCTTAGGATTCTCTCTCCCCCTCTCTCTTTGCCCCTCTCTTGCTCATGCTCTTTCTCTCACAATAAATAAATAATTAAACAGAAATCTAAATTCAAAAGTCAATATAATTAAAGATGTTGTTCTATGAACTACGCTTTATAAAAAGGATTCATAATAAGATTCTTTGTCTTATAAAATTTCCTAGTGCAATTCAATTATGATATAATTAATAACAATTGTTTTATATGTTCAGGATATTGCTAGTTTATAGGGTAAAATAACATGCATCCTAGAGTATAATAGCTTTATATATCAATACTCCGCTATGAGTATTAGTATTAGTCTAGTTTCTGTGATGATAATGCTGCTTAACAAAAACACTAGCATTTCAGTGGATTGCAGTCACAAATATTTTAATTTACACTTGCAAATCTGCAGGCCAGCTGTGGTTTCACTGATCTTGGCTGGTCCAGGATGGAATATGGGTTTTAAGTTAGTTTCAAGTCTGCTTCCCATGTCTGCATTCCAGAACTCAAGCCAAAAGAACAACAGAGAGTCCTGGTGCAGTCACATAAGCACATTTAAAGCCTCAGCTTCATGTCACATCCACTTACATTCCATTAGTCAAAGCACCACAGCCAAGCCCAATATCAGACACTGGGGAGGTGAAAGACTGGGGTTAGTACATTCATCTGTACCGGTATATACTACTACTTTACAAACAGCACCCAAACTCGGTGTCTTGAAAGAATAATTTATTAAATCTCACAAGTCTGTGAGTTTATTGGGGGTGGTTTTGCTAATCTGGGTTGGTCTTATGTATCTGTATCTGTGGTCAGGTGGCAGGTGGGCTGGGGACTTGTCTATCCATGGTCGCTTTAGCAGGGGCAACACAGCTATCTTCCATGTGCTATCTCATTCTCCAGCAGGCTAGCTTAGATTTGTTCTCATAACTGTGGTAGGGTTCAAGGAAAAATGGAAGATCGTAAGGCTCTTGAGTTAGGCTTTGGGACTTGTGCAGCATCACTTCTGCTGCATTATGCAGAAGTTCTAAGGTTCTAAGGCAAGTCAAAAGACTGGTCCAGATTCAGAGTATGAGCAAATAGACTGTAATATCTAATGGGAAGAGCTGCAAAAGCACATTGCAGAGTGTGCTTTTCTTATTAATAGAAATGCCACATAAGGAATGAAAACCTGTACTGGGATGCTTATCTTAAGATCCTACTGTGTACTGTCCAAAACCATTAAGACATCACCAGGTGAAGGATTTTTTTCCACTTAAGGCCTTAATCAGGCTCATAGTAAGACCCTGAGGAAGTTGTTTACTTGCACCTTATGAGAGGAGAGGAAGGGGACACATTATACTTGGTGTAATTTGACTCTCCATATTTTCAGTGTTCATCATTCAACTAACTGTACTAAGAAACTACATGATCAGAGAATCCAATACCAGAATAAGTTTGGGCAATGAATAAAATTGTGTAGTTAGGATGTGAATTTTATTCTGATTCCCTCATTCTTTTCTCCCAAAGATCTCTCATTCTTCCTTTGGATGTCTGTTTGGGGACCTGTGATGGATTAGACTATTTTCCCCATTTCTTCAATGGAGTGTATTTTCATACACCATTGCTATTAGGCTTAGCCATGTGACTTGTTTTGGCTTATGTCCTAATGTGGGTAGAAGCAATGGTGTGTTAGTTTTTTAAGCTAGGTCTTATGAGACCTTGTTTCTTCACATGCTCTGTGCTTCTGTCCAGAGGCAGTTACGGTTCTAAGGAAAATGAGAGACATGTGGAGCAGACCTGCACCCAGCCCCCAGCCTGTGGTCAAGGCCAATTGGGCCCAACTTAGGTCATGCAACCCCACCTTCTCTGCAGACAGGTGAATAAATAATTTTAAGCTGCTGGTTTTAGGGAGATTGTTGTGCAGCATTATTTTGGAAATAGTTACCTAATTCCTAAAATTCCCAGGGAAATGAGCTGAATTATCTATGACGCAGGTTGACATTTAACTACACAAAACTTGAACAAATTTCCTGTAATACTGTATAGTTGGGAGACATTCATATTCTACATTTGTAATTACCACATCTACATAACTCCTCCAGTATTATTAACCTAGTCTTTTTTGGACTTAATTTCAAACTAATCATCTAATTTTTTTTTTTTAATTTTAATTTATTTTTGAAAGAGAGAGAGAGAAAGGGAAAGGGACAGAGAGAGAGGGGGACGGTGAATCTGAAGCAGGCTCTTTGCTGACAGCAGAGAGCCTGATGCCAGGCTTGAATTTATGAACCATGAGATCATGACCTGAGCTGAAGTTGGATGCTTAACCAACTACGCCACCCAGGTGCCCCTCAAACCAATCATTTATATCAACATTTCCACTCACCCATATCTAGGCAATAATATCCATGAAATTAAAAGTTTGGTGCGTTGTATTTTTCACATCTGTAACTGTATCTCTACGGGTATATCTGTATATACATAACTACTGTGGTAGTGATCATTCTATGTGTACATCATTAAACCCCATTTGCTATTTTCTTGGGCACATAGAAAGGATTACATTTCCAAGCTGGGTTGGACCATGTGACTGCATTCTGGCAAAGAATGATTAGATTCAGAATGGTCAGAATCAGGGGCGCCTGGGTGGCTCAGTCGGTTAAGAGTCCTACTTCGGCTCAGGTCATGATCTCGCGGTTTGTGAGTTCAAGCCCCGCGTTGGGCTCTGTGCTGACAGCTCAGAGCCTGGAGCCTGCTTCGGATTCTGTGTCTCCCTCTCTCTCTGCCCTCCCCCATTCATGCTCTGTCCCTCTCTCTCTCAAGAATAAATAAACATTAAAAAAAAAAAAAGAATGGTCAGAATCAGTGGTAACGATTTACTCATTTCTAGACCTGCTTCCTGAAATCTACACTATCTACCCTCTCTCTTTCTTTCCTTGTCTACTGGCTAGATGAAAATAATATAATTTAGGACTCCAGGTTCCTTGAAAATAGAAGAATCAGTCGAGGAAAGGAAGCTTAACTTTTAAACTATGTTATAGATCAGAGGCCTCCCCCACTTGCCCCTTCACCGTCCCTTGCCATCCCACCAACCTGCACTGGACTGTCTGTGAGTGAGGAATCAATGCTTACTGTGTTAAGGTACTCAGAATTCAGGATATATTTGTTTTAGCAGTTAGAGTTACCTGTCTAATAAAAAATGCATAACCATTAAAATTAGAACATATCCATCCATTTATTACCTAAGCTTAACCTCTCCACTGCCTGTGATTCATATGGCATACTTTGAAAACACTGCTGTTATTCAAATCCCCATTTTTACAGTCAAAGAAATAGCCCCAGAGAGGGAAGGTGCCACCCAAGTGTGCATGGTGAGTTAGAGCAGGAGCTGGGGCTTGAATCCAAGATGCCCAAGTCCCAGACTGGCCATATTCCAGGAATGCTGTCCATATATTTAGTCCCCTGAGGATTATGAAATAGCTTGCAATCCACACTGCCAATGTCCCATATTGCCTCGGCACCACTGGCAGATGCCAAGGACTGCCCTCTTTGATCACCTGTGACTCTGCTTGAGGGTCTTTCCTGCCACAGGTGCATCCTGCCTGCATGCGGTGATGGATGCCCTGGAGCTACCCTTCACCAGTGCACACACAGGAATTGGCGGGCCAATACTCCCATTTCCTTCCTTTGAAGCCTGTTCTATACAGTTTCTCAGCAGGGCTTCAGAGGGACCAAATCCCTCCTTACCCACATTCACCCCCTCTCTTGGCTCTTTCTTTTTTCCTCTCACTTCCCTTCCCCTACATGACATAGCAGATAGCTTGAGGGAAGCTATCTCTGAGGAAGTGGCCTATGAATAGAGACCTGAATAGAGATCTTCTTTCAGGCAAAAGATTCACCACTTACAACATCCCTGGAGGTGGGCATGAGCAAGATTCCCATGGAGAGGTTTGAATTTGTCCCAAGAACGATGGAAGGCCAGCAAAAGGTCTTAAGCAGATTTATTTCTGGAATTCAATAACAGACCTTCCCAGCAAATGTGAGGACCAAAGCATTGGTGCTTTTTGGCAAGAGGCAGCATAGGTGCCCAACAAGGTTCACCTGTGAGCTCTCTCTGGGAGGGGAGACTGGGCTTGGGTCCAGTGTCTCTGTGCATGGTGGCCAATGCCTGCCCTCTGCCTTCCATTTTCACCATAATCTGTTCCTCCAGTCAGAAAAAGCTGATGGAGGTGGGCCTGGAGGAGTGAAGGTAACCCCACTGCTTTCTAAACTGACACGTTGGGCCCTAGTCTGTCTTAAAACCCTTAAACTGCCAGCTACCTTATGCTAAATCCAGAGTGGAGTTAATTCAACTGGGGAAAAAATATGAGCCATGATTAAACAGGCATTTCCCCCACACTTCACCCAGCACGGAATAAACATCTTTTTGTACCACACCCCATTAAAATTATTAAAGGAGGCTCCAGCAATATTTCCATGCCCAGGGGAAGAATTCTATTACAAAGGTGGGCAACATTGGCCCTTGAAAATTCCAACAAGGGATACTGGAAATGGCGGGGAAAATTGTGAGCTGTCTATGGAAAGTAATTGACTAAAAGTGGCCCAGACAGGCAGAACGGCTCAGCCCTCTGAGGGGAGTCTCTGTCACCCCGTTTCCTTCAGAGGTGGGGAATTCTGTTGTGAAAGCAATTAGGTTGTTTGAGACTTGGAACTAAGACGTCTCACAATTAAAATAAAACTATGGAAATCCAAAACCAATCAGTACTCAAAAGACTGATTAAGTCTGTCTTTAAATGTATAGATGCTTGAATAATATTATTTGAGTTATTATATTCATGAGGATTCTGAGAAGTCTTATGGTGTTATTAAGTTTTATACGAAATGATTTTGCAAAGCTGTTTTTGGTGTGAGCCAAAGTGACAGGCACTTGGATAAACAGTTTTTTTTTTCCTCTGGAGGCACATTTATTGTGGTTTCAAAATGGATTTAAAGAGTTGGGTCAGAAATTGTTTTAAAAGGTGAGCTTACATGCAGGTTTTGCATTTCTTAGTCTGAAGCCTCCAGCCCCCACCACCCAGCCCCACTCAGAAGTTTAAAAAGATGATTTGATAGTACAAATAATTTTCGTTGTTTTCCATTTAACAGAGCTCATTTTTTAAATAAGCATATCAACTATTTTTATAACTTAAATCTCTGCAAGCTGCGGCATGAAGAGAAGTAGCCAATGATTATAAAAAATGTAGATAAATCACTGCTAATTAAAAATACAAGTATTGACCATACTAATTGAGCCAATTAATTGGTTTTTTTTTACATAATTATTGAACTCAATTCTCTTTTTATATCCATAAAGGCTATGTTATTAAAATAGGTCATGATTTCAAGTGCACCAAAATGGTTAAAAATGCAAAATACTTCCAGTATCTGAACAAGATACTGTGGACATTCAGATGAGTATTTACAGTTGAAAAAAAATGCATATTCACATGGAACTTCATGAATTTGTCGGAGAGATTTTACTTCATTTTTCCTTATTTATCTTTAACTTTAGAGAAGGGATTCAAATCATTACGTTATCAACCTGCCCAGTCTCTGTGTTCCAACGTTTTTCATAAAACAAGGATAAGAGTATGTTAGCTAACTGGAATTTAAATAAAAAATAGAAAAGAAAAAAAAAACCTAGGAATAATAATAGTAGCTATTTTAGGATTATTGAAGGTATTAATTCAGTTAATAAAGAATCTAGGACATTGATTGACACATGGTAATTTTCAATACATGTTTCTTATATTCCCCAACCCCCAGCACCCAGTTATTGAGTGGGTAGCTAATACTTAGTGACTGCTTATTACTGAATATTCTGGTCAGGTAGACCTTTTCCAGAATTTGAGTGATAAGGCAGGTATTTTCACTAGCTCAGGGAGGCCATTAGCTCAATGATGCTCACATTGATTGGTACTTATCCTGTACTACAGTGAACCATCAGTGGTGGTGTGCTGGAGAGAGACCGCTTTGTAAGTACCAAATGTTAAATTTCCAGGAATTTTGTATGCTGCTTTTAAACATGACCACTATTAAGAATTAAATTACATAGATGTACAATTAAATAAGTTATATTAAAAGCAAGTTAATACTCAAAACTTAACATTTCTTCATTATTTTCCATTTTATGATGACCTCTGCTCTTGAATTCATTCCTATCTGTTGTAGCTATATGGTGGCAAAACTGTATAATGGTGTGCTTTTACACATTTCTTGCCAACTCTGTGTTCAGTAATGTTATTTAATGTTGGCAGGTTGAAATCACCCGTGGAGCGAATATTTATGCCAGAGAAACCAGCAAAGACTACAAACCAAGACTCCCCTCACTCACAAGCTACTAGGTATTTATCAGCACATATGCGACAATGCTCAGCCTGGAGGTGGGGTTGGGGGTGGCAGAGATTAGGAGCGATGAATATCATCAAAAAGTGTATCATTTAGGGGCACCTCGTTCAGTCAGTTGAGCCTCTGACTTCTGCTCCTGGAATGATCTCATGATCTCAGCGTTTCTTGAGAGATCGAGACCTACATCGGGCTCTTTGCTGTCAGTGCAGAGCCTCTTTGGATCCTCTGTCCCCCTCTCTCTGCCTACCCCACTTGCACTCTCTCAAAAATGAATAAACATTAAAAAATTATCATTTAACAAAACCTACAATTTTTATTGCTTCATCCCAAAGTTTTATTCATGTTTAAGTTTTCATGGGTCATTACACAGGGAGCACTGAACCCATATTTGTGATATTTCTGATCACTCAGAGTGAAAATCTACATGTATTTCCTCTTCTCATTTTCTTTCTTTGCACACGAACATTTAGATGGTTAATTTTCAGTGCATAGGAGTAGCATTTTATGCTACTGCTGGCTCTCTGCCCCCCCAAAAATTTTCTGAAATTCACCAACTTCTCTGCCCCCAGAGCCAGCTGGCTCAGCAAGGCCTCCTTCAGTCCTCATCAAGGCCCTGCAACAACCTTGACCTTCTCATCTTCACTCTTGTCCTTCGCAAATCCCTTTCACCCTATAGCAGTAGGAATGTTTTTTCAGTTTTTTTTTTTAGAACACATCAATTTTACTTTTTTCTACTTAAATTTTTTTTAATTTTTTAATTTTTTAAAATGTTTATTTATTTTTGAGAGAAAGAGCACTACCAGGGGAGTGGCAGAGATAGAGGAAGACACAGGATCCAAAGCAGGCTCTAGACTTGGAACTGTCAGCACAGAGCCTGAGGTGGGGCTTGAAACCACGAACAGTGAGATCATGACTTAAGCCAAAGTCAGGTGCTTAACTGACTGAGTCACCCAAGGGCCAGTGGCTCGGTCCATTTTTTCTTTTTAAAATTGCATTACTAAGGTATGATTGACACACAAAAAGCTGAACATGTTTAATCGATGAGATTGGAGATAACTATACACTTGTGAAATCATTAGGACCACCTGTATGATAAACATACCCATCACCTCCAAAAGTTTCTTCCAGTTCTCTTTATTTATTATTGCTATTATTATTACTAATCATCTTTATGGTAAGAATACTCTTGTGACCTACCCTTTTTGCAAATTTTAAAGTCTACAATACAATATTACTAACTATAGGCTCTATGCTATATAGTAGATCTAGGACTTAGTCATAGATCATCTATAGTACAGATGTACAGATCTTTGAAACATGCAAATCAGGTCATGTCACTCCCATCTGAAAACCTTTCCAGGGGGGTATGCATTGCACTTAGAATAAGATGCAAATTCCTTGCCACAACCCCCTAAGAATCTACAAGATCTAGTTGTTGCCTGTTTGCCCTACTTTATCTTATTGTTCTTCTGACAGTCCCTGGAACACACCATTTGTTTCTGTGTCAGAGCCTTTTGCACAACGGCTTTGTCATCTGGACCATCCCTGAGCTTCCCATTCCCCAAAGCCTGGTTGCTTTTTGTCCTTCAGATATGAGCTGAAATGTTACCTCCTCAGACAGATCTTCTTTGATCATCCTACATAAAATGGGTCCCTCCTCTTGTGTTTGTCTTATATAGGTTTGTATCTCTTTCATTTATTGCATATTTCATAATTTAAAAATGCATATTGTTTATTTCTTGTCTTTTGTCTGGTTCCCCAACTAGAGGGTAGGCTTCATGATTTCAGGGGCTGGGTCTCTCATGTTTCATCAGAATATGCCCAAAGCCTAGCACAGTGCCAGACACAAAGTGGGTACTCAGTAACATTTCCTACATGAAACATGCATGAGGATTTCTTTAAGCCCAGAGTTACATTTTGTTATAACTACCAATTTCAAATGAAAATAACATGCATTTTGCTTCTTTCTCTTTTGACAGAATAACAAAAATTTGTTTCTTGAGGCTTTCATGTATTTCTTTCCACTTTTATGCCTTACTGGTCTGTTTCTTTCTTTTTGCCTGACCTACCTGCTGCCCCTCTGCCACCTGCTGTCTGTGAGGTCTCATCTCAAAGGATACTCCCCCGGCGGGGGGGCTTTCCTTTGGTCTTCCCAGATCTATATGCCCTTTATTCAACCTCCCTCTTCCTCTCTGGTGCCTTCTTAAAGGCTCTTACCTTGCTGAATGTGATGCTAAAGTAGACCATAAACTTTTCCAGAGCCCATACAACTCTATATCCCGAGGAACCTAACAGCATGCTTTATAGATAACCCTGCCCTCAGTAAAAGTTGCTCAATTAGTTTATGATGAAAAACTGAAAAAGAAAAATGAGCTAATTACCCAAATGTTCCCAAACGTCCAGATGTTTATCTTCATGTAGGAAAAAAGAAAACTTCGAATGACTGATTAAATGTCTTCCTTTTCATCTTTGTGGTTTAGAATTGTTTAAACACAATCCCGTGGTTTGTTTCTTATCAGCTTAACCATGTTCTCTCCCTTGCTCAAACCAGTGCAAATTTGCCTTCGCCTAATGTTTCCTCTTAAAAATATATCTTTAACAACTTAGGATTTCCTCTTTTTAAAAAGGCTGAGAAACACTAAAAATACTAATATTGAATAATATTATTTATTTATATAATATATTATTATATATTATATATAATATGATGTAATCATATTATAATATATAATATTATATGATCATATTATATTATATATTACTATTATGAATAATAAATATCATGAAGTGAAATTTCTTTTGTGGATTTTGTAGGAAGAGCCAAAGCAGACCTGCTCACGGGACTGGCTGCCTCTCTCTACCGGGATCAAAGGGCAGGTGACCTAGATTCCAGCCTGATGTTTGCAGCATAATCTGTTTGCTACTCTGCCTCCAAATTCCAAAGGTCACAGTGAAATGAGTGGGGTTGATGATGACTCCATTTTCTTAACTTAAAAGGCTTGGAAAAGTAATGTGCCATTCATTTTCAAAGTTAATGAAGATCTTGTTTTTATTTTGACCTAGTACAGGTATATCTTATAACCCAGCTACACAAAATGGGGACTATGAACTTTCTGGGGAGATGGCGATGATCTCTGTTTCGATAGGGTTGTGGATTACCCAGGCATGTTCATTTGTTGAATTCATAGAACCAAGCCTTAAGACCTGTGGGTTTCCCCTATAAATGTTGGATCACAATTTTTTTTAAAGGAAAATATAAAAGATAATACATAGGTATTGAAAAAAAAAGCCAAGCAGTACTGAATTGGATAAAGAAAAAGATTCACAATTAAAAAATGACATAGGCAATTACCACACAATGTGGTTCATGGTCAGCAGCACCCTCAGCATCACCTGGGATCTTGTTTAGAAGTGAAGACTGTCTGGTCTTACCAGGGACCTGCTGAATCAGGACCCATGGTTTAGCAAGGTGCCTTGTGTAACTCTGCACGTTGAAGCTTGAGTAGAAAAACTGGGTCGGGGCACAGTTATCTTCTCCACTCTGAGGTCCCTTTTACCAGCTGTGCTGCACTGTTTACCTGGTACGTTGGTTTAAAGTTCGACACTTTGCAGAACCTTCCTTTCCTTCTCTCCCTCACAGCCTCTGGTGCCTGTGCCTGGCATTGGAGGCTGTCACTCAGACCCAATTTTGTTCACAGCCATACAGTGACTGGCTGCACTGAGCCTGGTGGAAACCACTTAACTTCTCTGCACTTCTGTTTACGCTTCTTTACAAAAGACATAATAGCACCGGACTACCCAGAGCTTAAATTAATTAATGTTTATAGAGCACTTCAAGCCTTGGGGATAAAAGCCTCTTTGAAAGTGTGTGTAATTATTATTATGGCTAATTAAACTGGCTGCTAACCTCTCCCCCTCACTGAGGGGTGAGGAGCCGCACTCAGTAACAAAATCCAGGGAAGGCAGAAATTTAACTCAAAGGTCATTTTCCTTCTTTGGTTACTTTATTGATATTTTCAGGGTCTTTCTCTCTTTCTTGCTTGCTTGCTTTCAACTACAAACTGCATGGCATGTAGATAAATTAAGTCAAGTGGGTTCACAGTAAAATAAGCAAAACATGTTCTAAATGCAGTGCTCTTCCGCAGGCTCCTACACTGCACCTCTATTGTTCCCTTGTCTGGGAAGCGAGACCCAAAAAGCCTCAGAGAGAGAGAGAGAAGCTTTTACTAGAAAGCGAATTAGAGTTTATAGTGAAGGTTCTCATGATGTCGAAGTTTATTTATTCTTGGAGTTGACCAACTTCCAGGAACATTAAACTTAGTGCTAGGTGCAGTACGAAGATATTCTCAATAGGTCTCTGCTCTAAGAAAATTACAGTTTAAAGGAACAGACGCCTCTCCAAGTGGCAAGTGCACAATTGACAATGTTCCAAGGGAGACTCATCTACTGCACAAATGACACTCAGCATTGACAATGTTAAATTACTCTATTCATTTCCATGGTTTCAGTCTCAGGTTGTCTCTGTTAGTTTGATTTCAGGGATCATGAAGGAAGTTAATGCAAAAAAGTCACAGAAAGTGCCCCAGTGCCTTTTGGGACCTTATATGAAAATGGTCTGTTATTTGAGTTTTGGGAAATCAACTCACATTTATATGTACTAAGAGAAACTTGCTACTTTATCTGTTTGGAATCATTCTGAAGACAGAAATTTTAGATGGAAAAGATCTTTTAGGGATAAATTCACATGTTTGTTAACTGGATTTTATCATGGCTAGATAAAGCTTCCCGAGGAAGAATTCCTGAATCAGGCCTCAGGACTGCTCTGTGCAGAAAGAGTGGATTCAACACCTTTGGTTGGAAGGAGTTCATCTACAACACAGACCATCCTTGAAGGAGGAAGAATCACTGAATTCGAAGTGTAAGCAATGTCTTTTGGCCACTAACTTGGCAGCTTCTTCAGGACAGGCTCACACCTTCACTTTCTCTGTATTCCCTAGAAAGGTTTAAGGCCCTGATTGCAGGGGAGGGTGCCTGGGTGGCTCAGTAGGTTAAGTGTGGGACTTTTGGTTTTAGCTCAGGTCATGTTCTCACAGTTGGTGAGTTCAAGCCCCTCATGGAGTTTGGTGCTGACAGTGTGGAGCCTGCTTGGGATTCTCTCTCTCCCCTTCTCTCTGCCCCTCCCCTGCTCATGATCTGTCTCTCAAAATAAATAAATAAACTTAAAAGAAAAAAAAAAGACACTGGTTGGGGGATAGTGAATAACTGTTCACTGAAAACCTGAGTCAGAGTCCTAGAGGTAAATACAGCAAGTTAGTAATGAACAAAAATATCAAATTCACTTAGAGGGCAAGGGTTGATAAAGAGGCATTCCTGAGAATCAACTTTGCCCTGCCATATGAAAAGTGGTTCCTGCCCTGAAAGGGCTTGTGAGATACCTATAGAGACAAGATAAACAGATTTATATCTTTCTCTCTCCTTGAAGAGCTTTATGAGGTCAGGAGCCAGGTCTGTTTTACTCACTCTTTGGGTCTTGGTGCTTAGCAGAAGCACAACACATATTCTTTAAATATGGGGAGGAAGAGGGGTGCCTGGGTGGCTCAGTTGGTTAAGCATCCGACTTCAGCTCAGGTCATGATCTCACAGTACAAGAGTTTGGATCTGGTAGATCCATGAGTTTAAATCTCATAGTTTGTGAGTTTGAGTACCTTCCCCGCTCCCCGGTAGGGCTCTGTGCTGACGGCTCAGAGGCTGGAGCCTGGAGCCTGTTTCAGATTCTGTGTCTCCCTTTCTCTCTATCCCTCCCCTGCTCACACTCTGTCTCTCTCTCTCAAAATAAATAAACATTAAAAAAATTAAATGCAAGGAGGGAGAAAGAAGGAAGGAAGGAAGAAATGAAGGATGAAAGGAAGAAAAGGAGTGAAATAAACTATGCATGTTGTTGTTATTCAAATAGAAGCTAATTACTATGCTCAGCTTCAGGGAGGAGAGAGGGAGTGAATAGGGATCCAATGGCAATAAGGGCTTGGAGAGACAAGTGGGAAAAGGAAGACATTCCAGTGGAGGGGAATAACAAGAACAAGGATGAAAATGAGTAAGCATGTTTGTGGGATGAGGTGGGAATTAATGGAAAAAAAAAAAGATGAACAGAGAGAGTGGGACCAACTTACAGGCATTTATGTAATGCCTTTATCAGGTCCTGTCCTTATAATAATGAAAATTTATTAAAACTGAAAAATTTAGTAATAATCCAGGCATTTCCAAATAACTGAACATTTGTGATATCTGGAAAAGAATGTTGAAATAGTAATTAAGCTGAAATTTTCTAGGCTTTTGACAAAGACCAGTAGGGAGTCCCAGAAAGGCTTTGCTATTTATATATCCATGCTGGATGATAAGTTTTTATTTAAAAAATTGTTTTAATATTTTTTTTGAGAGACAGAGAGACAGAGTGTGAGCAGGGGAGGGCAGAGAGAGAGGGGGACCCAGAATCCAAAGCAGGCTCCAGGCTCCTAGCTCTCAGACCCCTGTGCGGGGCTTGAACCATGAACCATTGAGATCATGACCTGAGCTGAAGTCAGATAGGATAGATACTTAACCAACTGAGTCACCCAGGAACCCCTATTGGATGATACATTTTGATTTTTTTTGAAGTAATTTGTGTCCCAAGAAAGGCATAATAATAATAGTATGTGCATAAAAATCAAACTCTTCTTTTTTTCATGGAAACTAACTTATTTTTGCAGTGGGCATGTCTAAAATCAGGAAACAAGAACAGAAAGGGGTGAAAAATTCATTTAAAACTTTTCTAAATCATTGGCCAGGACACACAGCTTGAACCCTAGGTTCTCTGGATGTGAGTTGAAAATGACATACCTACTCTGTTCTTTGAACATAGAATTCTCTATTCTAAAATAATAAGGGGAGAAAGTACAACTTTTCACAGATTGCTGAAGCCCAGTCTCCCAACATTCTGTACAAGACTGAGCCAATTCAGTGAGCAAAGTGTAAGTAGGTTTTGACTTGGTCTGGACAAAGTCTTTGAGTGTCCAGACAGGCAAATCTAAGAATAATAGTAGCGAGTGAAGTGTGATCTATCCCATTCATCTTAATGGGGTTGTCAGCTATGAAGTTTAATTATATCATTGTTAGCCATTTGACGGCAGTTATGAGACTCAGAGGCCAGCAATTAGTGGTGACTTCTAGCCCAACGAAGTACCTCCAGTTTCTTGATTGTTGTAATGATTGTTCACTAAGCAGAAGGTCAGTTACAGTCTTTTTGATCCCAGTCAATCACCTTAGTGACTGAGTCATTAGCCGCCTAATAACTGGCAAATCCTCTGGTCAGTTAGATCTGTCTTAGGTGTGATGGTCATTCTTCCCAGATGAACCAAATAGTCTTTCGTTGCTGACTGTGATTTCATAAAGAAAACCACAGAATAGAATTAGAAATGACCAGTGAGCAAGTTCTGTTTCTTTTATGTGACTGCTCTTTCTCTCTGGGGCGATCTAGACCAGCTCACTAACTCGGTAAATATTCAGTGAGGTTGAGTTGCAATTGACAGGGGGATCCCTCAGGAAAACAGAGTTCTCAGGCCATTTTTTCCTTTATTCTTCCATTTATTCATTTCATAAAGTGTGTTTTCAGCTCTGCTGTGTGCCAGACACTGGTTTCGAGTAAGTTTGGTTGACAAGTGAACTTATGGTATACAGGTGACTATTTAGAATTTACTTGTGTAATTCCAGTACTCGAGTAACTAGTTTAGAATTTACTTATGTAATAGAGATAAAGTGCTATGACGACAAGAAAGCAGGGTGGTATGGGCATTGCCTCAGATCAGCGCTGAAAAGAAGAAATACCATTAAGCTGAAATAGGAGCCACCTAGGTCATTTTAAATTTTCCTGTAGTCATATTAAGAAGAAGAGTAAAAAAAATAGCATAATTAATTTTAATAACATATATTTTAACTAGATATATCCAAAATAAAATTTCGACATGTAATCAATACAAAAATTATTATTTTTAATGTTTATTTATTTATTTTGAAAGAGAGTGTGCACAAGTGGGTGAGGGAGGGACTGGAAGAGAGGGAGAGAGAATCTCAAGCTCCGAGGCTCACTCAGGCTTGATCCCACCAACCTATGAGATCATCACCTGAGCTGAAATCAAGAGTCGGATGCTTAGCCAACTAAGGATGTTTTAGATTCTTTTTTCTTCCTATTAAGTCTTTAAAATCTAGTGTATATTTTAAATATATAGTACTTCTGAAATGTTCAACATCCACATATGGCTAGTGGCTACTGTACTGGACAGCACAGAACAGTTTTAAACAGTGGATGAAGAAGGACTTCTCATCACCCAAATAGTGAGAAGGAGCAGCCATGTAGAGATATGTATTCCAGGCAGAGAGATTAAGAAGTACAAAGGCACTGAGGCAGGGTTAATTTTTTTAATGTTTATTTAATTTTAAGAGAGAGAGAGGGAGAGAGAGAGAGAGAGAGAGAGAGAGAGCATTAGCAGGGGAGGGGCAGAGAGAAAGGGAGACACAGAATCTAAAGCAGGCTCCAGGCTCTGAGCTGTAGGCACAGAGTCCAACCTGGGACTCCAACTCATGAACAGTGAGATCATGACCTGAGCTGAAGTCTAATGCTCAACCCACTGAGCCACCCAGGCGCCCCAAGGAAAGGTTGAGTTTTTAACTAAGTTTGATTTCAATTGTAAAATTAGAAAACAAATATAACTTGACATACAATTTACAATACTTGTATGCAGCCCTGCTTAAATGGACAAAACCAAATTATCCTCTCAAAATGCTCATGTAACACAAGAGGCCATCATTTCCTACAAGCTTAAATGAAATGACCTGTTTGGCTCCGTTGAATAGCTTAATTATAATAGAAATGAACTCTGTGTAAAACAAAACTTTTTAAATAATGGCTAAGAGAATGCATCTTGAACATATTTTTTTCCTTTGTCTTCAAACATGTAAATTCATCACAATTTAGTGTGTACTTTACTGATAAATATACTAATTGTAGATTCTAGGTTCTAATAGCATTATCTGTCTTCAGGACAGGACCTTGTGAAAAATACATCTGTGTGCCATTGCTTGTGTTTTATCTTTCTCTGGAGGCAGGCTGTGTTTGACCCCTCTGTTAGCCTAGCCACATAATGAATTAATTAGAAACAAAGGTATGCTATACATAGAAAATGAGAACTCACACAGAAATCCCCTAAAAAGAATCACTGAATACATTTTAAAATGAAACGTCTGGAACATGCTTTTCATATCAAATAAACATTCTCATATTTGCATATGAGTTTGACGTATGTCTTCATTTGGATTCCTTCAGAACTGACCTTAAGAGGGGGATGTGAGTATAAGAAGTTTATTCGAGAGGCAATTCCAAGACACAGAGGTAGGCAGGGGGAATGAGACAGGGAGAGAAGGAAGCCAGTACAAGGTGTATTAAGAAGCCAGTCATTCTGGTGGACAACTGGAGCCTATTCAAGCTATGCCACTCTGGGATTCATGTAGAACATGCTCCAGAATGATCTCACTTCAAGGGTAATAAATTTATTCTGCAACTCCATCTGTCATAGGCTATGCTGCTCCAGGGCCGGGGCTGGTGTGGGGAGAGGGGATGTTGAAATCCTGAACACTTGTGACCTGACTCCCACAGGGCAGACAGGGCTCCAGTGCTCAGAGAAAAACCTCAGTGAAGGGATGTGGGTGTCAGCAATTGGAAGGTGGGAAATGCCAAGTGAATCGGGTGGTCACTGACAGTAGCTGCTCCTTGTGTATAATGGAAATTCATCCAGAAGTTTATCCTTAGCACTTAATAATTTAAGTGTATCTTGCATCATCAAAAGTACTTTACAATTTTCTAAGGACCTTCATTTATGTTATTTTACTCAGTCCTCCCAGGGACCCTGAAGGGTGGGTTTAGCAGAGTTTACTAGTCATATGTCATGGAGGATGGATTCATGGGGACCTGTGTTCCCATATGGAAAGGAAGGAATGCAGGGATCTGGCTTTTGTGGAAACTACGGTTGCCTCCCGAGCCCTCTCATCCAGTGTCTCTCCTCACTGTGCAACCATGCACTTTGCACTTGGCCTGGGATTGACTCCACCCTCAACTATAGGGATGAGCCTTGATTGGCCAATCGGATCTTTGTGTTCTTATTGACACAATGTTATTGGTTCAGTTCATTCAGAGTAGAGCAAAGGACTGTAGCAAACTAAAGGACCAGGATAAGAGCAAAGTATATTCTTAACCTCTTTTTTTGTTTTACACGTGAATGAGACATCCCTAGCCCTGTAGTTGTTGGCAGCCATCATGTGCGCGTGAGGCAACACAGTCTTGTGAAGTCGATGTCACAGATGGCAGAGAAGACAGATTAAAACACGAGCACTCACACAAAGCAAAAAACAAAAACAGGGCCCTTGGTGACATTGTTGACCCACTGAATAAAACCCTGCTGAAGCTGAGAAACTCTTTTTATTGTTTATGGAAACCATCTGGGGTTGGATTTTCAAACACTTGCAGTTGAGAACGTTTTCTCTGATTCCTGACTTGGTGCTTTACACCAAATGCCCCACGTCCTCTTCGAATGAAATAACTTGAACTTCCTATATGCAAAATCTAGAGGGATTTTATATATCATCTGCATGCCATGTTCACATAAATTCTCTCTTTTCATTTGAAGTGTATATCATATTCCATGGGAGCATAAATACAGTCCCCTGTTACAGCTTGAAGACCAGCTCTATGTTAGCAATGGAAGAGCAAAAGTGTTAAATAGATGAAAAAGAAGGAATTGTTTCAGTTTTAAGTGAACTTGTGGCTAATATAGAGAATATTACACAAAACCTTTTTTTTTGAAAATCATAAGTTCAGACAACAAAGGAAGAAAAGTAAAACTAATGATACCTAGAAAATCAGATTTTCTCTTTTTGGGGGTATATGCAACTGTAACCGCTATAAGGGATTTGTCTACCTTCTTCTGCCTCACCCATCTCACCTATATGGATTAGAAAAGTGAAATACTCATTGTCTTAGTCTACCTTGTTGCAGCTACAGATGGTTACATGATATAGTTCCAGCCAATAAGATGTAAGCAGGATGTCTTCAGAGAGAATTTCAGTGAAAGCATTTGTTTTCCTGATAAAGTGGGACATATAGTACCACTTTTCCCTGTCTTGAATGATGATGTGAAGTCCAGGACTGTTGTGGCCATTTGGCGATAACAAAGAGACAGACATAAGCCAAGGGAGGTGGAATGAAAAGATAGAAATAATTTGGTTACCTGGTGACCCTACCAGTGGAACTCATGCCAAAAACAGCTGTCTCTAACCTTTCCTGACTGGTATGTGCAACCACCTTAACAACTTTTTGAATATCTAAGATTATTTTAGATTTTTGCTTTATGATTTTTTTATGTTTCAAGTGTTGTAACTTAACTCAGGAGATGTTTGTATGTCAAACATGTCAGTGAGTGAGTCTTTTTAAAAATTTCATTTATTTAATAAAAGAAATGCCCAGCTGCTCTGGTAAAGCCACAAGAGCCTCTATTTTGGATTCGGATAGTTTTGGGAGCATATCTGGGTTCTTCCCACTAATCACTTCTTTGATTTTTTTATTCACTTGAGCAATTTCTCTCCTAATTGGTGTATTTAGACCATTCATATTTAAAGTGACTATTGATATAATTAGATTAATATCTCCCATGTTTGTAATTGTTTTATTTTAACTGCATAATTCTTTGTCTCATTCTCTGGTTTTAATCAGCGTTATATATGGTTGATTCTATTTTACCTTTTCTCTTGACATAATAGATATACTTAAGAAAAATTTTAGTGGTTTCCTTAGAGTGTAAAATACACTCCCCCTCCTTTTTAAAGCTAATCTAAGTTCATCTTCAAATAACATTATAAAATTTTACATGAAGTCCAGGTTCCTTTTATCAAAATATTCCCAATGTATCTCTTCTATCTTCTGTGACATCACTGTCTTTTTTTCTCACTATCCATATCTTATACTCACTGCAGTATATTGCTACTCTGTTACCGTTTAAGTTATCATTTAAACTAAGAATAATAAGAATATCTTTACTTATTCCTTCTCTGATACTTTTTTGTTCTTTATGTAGATTCGAGTTTCTGACCTATATTATTTTTCTTCCACTGGAAGAACTTCTTTTAATATTTTTCTTGCAGAGCGGGTCTACTTGTGATGAATTCCCTCAGTTTTGTTTGTCAGAGAAAGTCTTTATTTCTCTTTCAATTTTTTTTTTTAAGATTTTACTTTTAAGTAATCTCTATACCCAAAGCGGGACTCAAACTCACAACCTTGAGATCAAGAGTCACATGTTCCACCTACTGAGCTAGCCAGGTAGCCCTCTCTTCCGATTTTGAAGGATTATTTCACTGGATATAGAATTCCAAGTTGATGATTGTTTCTGCAACACTTCAAATATTTCTCTTCATTCTCCTTTTGCTTGTGGTTTCTGATGGGAAGTCCACCGTAATCCTTGTTCTTATTCTTCTCTAAGGAAGGTAATAGTTCCTTGTGGCTTCTTTCAAGATTTTCTTTTTGTCTTTTTCTGCAGTTTGAATATGGTATGTCTAGGGATTCTGGTTTTTGTTTGTTCGCTTGTGTTTGTGTTTATCCTTCTAGGGTTTCCTGAGCTTCTGGATCTGTGATGTCTTAGTATCTATCATTAGTTCTGGAAAGATCTCAGCCATTATTACTTATAATATTTCTTCTGCTCTATCATTTCTTTCTTCTTATGATACTCCCATTACTTGTATTTACACCTTCCAAAATGGCCCTAAAGTTATTGGATCTTCTGCTCTGGGAAGTTTCTATCTCTTGAAGATAGCTTAAACCTATCTTTAAGGTCACTAATTCTTAACTCAGTCATGTCAAATCTACACTTGAGCCCATTAAAGACATGTTTCATTTGAAATACAGTATTTTTTTTATTTTTAACATCCCCTTTGGATACTTTCTTAGAGTTTTTATCTCTCTCCTATGTTAATCATCTGTTATTACATATTGTCTACTTTTTCCATTAGTGCCATTAATGTATTACTATAGTTATCTTAAATTCCTTGTCTTATAATTCAAATATCAGTGCCATATCTGAGTCTGTTCTGAGGATTTCTTTGTTTCTTCAGACTACATTTTTTTTTCTTTTCTATTTTGTGTGTTGTAATAAGTAATAAGAACTGAGGTAAATAGTCCTTTAGTCTGAAGATTTATGTTTGTCTAATTAGGAGTGTAACTTTGTTTAAGGCTTACTGTAGCTATGGGTGCAAAAAATTTAGAACTCCTCTAGTGTCCTTGTTTTTGTCTTGACTTTGAACTTCCCTAAGTATTCTTTATCAGAGAGAGTTTGTCAGCAATTTTAGCTATGGTCCACTATTAATATACTGAAGTCTTATTAGTATTATCATAAGATATTGAGGAGGGAGCATACTTTATAGACTTTCAATTAAATCTTTACATTTTAATCAGCTTTGGGCTGATTACACAAATGTTTTGCCAATGGTATAGCTATTTTCCCCTCTGTCCCTTACTTCCTTCCCTGGCTGCAGTATTCCCAATCTATTTCATTGGAACCCTGTCCCATGTTGACACTGCTTCCCAATCCCCTCCTCATTAGATGAAAAAAGAAGGCTAGAGGGGACTGGGGTGGGAGATATGCCCCTTTCCCAGGTGAGAGAAGTCTCTGGCAATGTTTCCCACCCCCTCCTTGGAGAATATGTCTTCATTATGGAAATGTTCTGGACATATTTTTATAAATATTACTTGCTTCCTGGCCAGTGGCCTTTTCACTGTGAGAACCTGGTGCCTTTCCTGGAGATAAAATGTATGAAAGTTTGCTCCCCCTTCCAAAACCAAGGCCTTCAGGAGTTTCTTACTCTCATGTTAGTTCACACTTAGGTTCCAGAAATTCATCAGAATTACCTTTGAGTGTCCCTACTACTTTATGGCTCCAGCAACTTCTGTTCCAGATCAGCAGTTCATAACAGTCACTTCCAGATGACTCTGTCTCTCCAGATTTCAGAGTGACTACACTCCTAAGTTCTCTGATGGGTCCAAGAAAAGTCACTGATTTTCAGTTTGGTTAGCCATTTCTTGCTATAAGGATGGGAGTGACACTTTCAAACTCCTTACATGTCAGAGCTGGACCCGAAGTCCCCTTCTCTCTCCTTTGGGTGTCTCTTTCTTTACCTATAAAAATGAGTACATTTATAGTTACCTTGCAATGCTATTGCCATTATTTTATGATGCAATAATCTGTGAAAAAGTAATGTAATACCTTTAGCAGGTGGTCAATAAAATGTCATTCTATATTTAATTTTAGACGGGATTCCACTATAAAAAAGCTAAGTAGATTTGAATTTGATACATTTACCTTGCATGAAATCAAGTAGATGTGCTCAAAACAAAAATTAATAGAGACAAAATAATTTAAACAATATGAAGAGTTCTGTCAATCCATAGTAAACTTATGTCAACTAGCAGAAAGGAACAGTAAAAAACTGGGGAATGAGGGTGAGGAGAAGAAGGAATGAAAACTTCTGGGCAGATAGGATGTCCCTGTGGTGGGAAGAAGCTAAGAATATTTATGAAATATGGGAGTGGGGCTGAAGTGAGAGAGAGGAGGAGATAATGCTGGAGGGGAGGCCTAGTGATCATTGCCGAGTGCTTGCACTCTATTTTAAGATTAGTGGACTAGTTTCTCCAAAACTCAGTTTCTATCATTCACATATTTACCTGTTTTAATTTTTTAGAGGTTTTTTTATTTTTAATGTTTATTTTCAGAGAGACAGGTAAAACACATGCATATGCATGCATGCACACACATATGGGCATGTAAGTGGGGAGGAGCAGAGAGGGGAGCCAAAAGAATCCCAAGCAGGCTCCTCACGCCAGTGCAAAGTGCAACATGGGGCTTGAACTCCCAAACTGTGAGACCAAGACCTGAGCCAAAATCAAGAGTCAGAGGCTTAACCAACTGAACCACCCAGGCGCCCCTCATTCACATATTTAATAAGTAGAAATTTGGCAATGGTGACTTGCTATTGATTTATTTTCTGTTTCTTTTTATTGCTATCTGAAGTCAATATTTTACATATTTACATGAAATTACTATCTCGTGTGTTTTATTTATTTTTAAATTTATTTTAAATTTATTGGTTCTTATTGGTATTGTTACTTTTGAAAAAGTTACTGTGTATTATTTTTTAAATCATTCATATTTGATCTTCCCAAATCTTTTGTTTTTCTTTTGTTTTAGGTCCTACCATCTTAAAATGTATGGCTCTTCCTCTTTGTTGGTATGATAACGTGGTGGCTTATAATGTTAAACATTCATTTCTCACTTATGTGTCTGTGAATTAGCTGATATTCAGCTGATCTAGACTAGGCACTGTCTACAGAACTGGTGTTTTTGTTTTTGTAAGGTGTTCCTTTAGATACATCCATGTTTGTTTTCTTGGAGTAGGTTATAACAATGCCATAGTTGCCTGAGCAACTATATGACTCTAATCACCACAAGCCTCAAGATTAGAAGTTTGTAGGTGAAAGGGAAAGAGGTGTCTTTTTGCTTGAGTTCACCCAACAGCAGACCCAAGGATAAGGATCTGGGTGCCAGTAGTTAGTTTGGGAGATTATTCCAGAAGCATAATGAGAGAGTGGGGAAGGGACACAAGAAAGAAAAAAACAGTGAATAAAGTGTTCACTGATGAGTGGTTACCTCCATGGGCAGCTGGAGCTCTAACCTGCTGAGGACTTTCTGAGAAACTATACAGGACATAACTTCAAATTATCCCCCGAGATGGCAAAGAGGTTGAAGTCCTCACCTGCCAACTCCCATCATTCACTGGGGAGGGTTGCTCCTGGGCTATCAACTCTTGCTTTGTGTGAACAAGTGTCTACTAAGGACAGAGAAAACCCCTTAGAAGGAAAGATGCCAGTACTCTGGTAGGAAGTTGTGAATGTGTGAGAACATGTCCACCAAGCTTCAGATAACCTCCAGGGTGGTCAGAGAGGACATAGACAGAACATCTGCCACAAGAAGATAGTAGGACACAGAGACTAAAATAAACCTGAGACTGTCATGATTCCTTTCATTAAATACTCTGTGAACTCAGCTGGCCCTCAGTAAACACTTGTTATATTTAATCATACCATTGGGTTCATTTGTGAACTTGAAGGTAGGGACAGAATGGTTGTCTTCCCTTTCCAACATCTAATTCAGAGCCTGATATACCATTACTGAATAAATGATGGTGTAGGGAAGTAGTTTAAGAGAGTAGAGAGAGCTTGGCCTTTGGGGCTGAACAGACTGCATAGACCCCTGTGGTCTGGTGACTTATACCATTGTATTCCAATGGACAAGCTACTTCTTTTATTCCATTTCCTCATCTTCAACACTGAAATAGTGATGCTGGACTCAAATATTATTGTAATAAGAAAGTTAATTAACAAATGTTCAGTGGCTGCTCTGGAATTTCTATATTGGGGGAACTTAGAGGTGACAACAATCTAGACAGAAGGGAAAACAGGGCTAGATACTTTGCAGAAGACTGAGAATATATCATCAATTGGGGAAGAAAACCCCTCCAAACACCCCCTTGATGCTGCTATAATATTTGTTAGGTTCTTAGACTAGGATTTAGCAGGTTGCAGGCTTTTAGACAAATGTAGATGTTATTATTAGGCTATTCTGCATGAGATTGCCCTGGTTTGGGAATCTTGTTGTGGCTATAGTATATTGACAGTGTTTGTATCTTGTGATACATAATTGTTATTGCAACATAATGATGTGTCTCCTGAAGTGGAAGTTTATAGTCCAAGGCAGAAGGTAGGCTTGAAATCATTCTTTTTTCCTTTGCTTTTTCTTTCTTGTGAGTGTCTGGGTCCTTGTGTGTGACTGTCAATCCTGGAATCAAAATTCAGAAACGGTGAGGAACCCACCTGTCACTGGAAGAGTGATGAGAAGGTCAGTGTCCCTACCCTCGATATTGAGAATGGCCAATCCTGTCCCCGTAGAGTATGAACTCTGTAGCATAGGGAGACTTGGTGGATGGCAGTATTGGGGAAATCAACAAATTCATCCTAGAAAACAGGATGAAGTCCAGCTCTGTCAGTATTCTCACCATGTTGCCTACTAGGGAGGCTGGCAGGGTGTCTTGAAAAACTTGGAGCAGATTCCTTAAAGTAGATGATCGTAGGGAAATGGGATGAGATATTAACTCTCAGCGATGAACATTCCATGTCTGTGATCTGGATTTCACTCTGCATGGATCATAAGGTCTCTTGAGAGGCCTCTCCATTCTCTTGTCTCTGAATGCAGAGTCATAAACCTATAAGCACCCTTGACTAGTATCTTTAGGGCCTGGCGCCTAGCCAGTAGGAACTTCAAGACAGGAAACAAAAAAGAATTGTTAACCCAAGAGAGTAATGTTCTGAGCTATTCTAGTACTTTGGTATTTTTCTTCCAAATTAAGTCCGTTTTATTTTCTGATTGTGGCAGATCACATTCCACCCCCCCCCCCGCCATAATCCTTACCCAGAGAAAATGGGGTATAATCTTCCAGATCTTTTCTTATGCGCTATAAAATACATGTTTTAAATATGTAATTAGTCTTGTAAAAATATTTATACTTCCAATATCAATAGATACATTTTTTTCAGTATCTTTAAACTTTGAATTCATTAAACTTAAATAAATTTTAAAATAAATAAAAAAATCTTTTAAAAAATGAGGCATCAAAATTAAATAAATCTCCTATGTATGGACAGTTATGTTATTTCCAACATTTAGATTTTATAAACAATACTTTGATCCCTGTTGCTAAATCTTTGTGATATCCTTATTTGTTCTTAGGCTTCTTTCATTTGTATGTAATTTTAATCTCTTAATCTCCCTGGGCTGCATTCCAAAAAATGTGTTTCTTTGTCTATTTAACCCGTTTTTTGTTTTTTTTTAATGTTTATTTACTTTTGAGGGAAAGAGAGAGAGAGATAGAACTCAAGGGAGGTAGGGGCAGAGAGAGAGAGGAACAGAATCTGAAGCGGGCTCCAGACTCTGAGCTGTCAGCACAGAGCCCTGCATGGGACCTGAACTCAGGCACCAGAATCTTGAGATCATGATCTGAGCGGAAGTCAGATGCATAACCAACTGAGCCACCCAGTCACCCCATGTCTATTTAACCCTTCTATTGAGATTTTATTTTCAATTATCATATTTTAACATTTCTAAAAATTCCTTTTTCAAATCTGTCTGTCCCCTTTCTGATATTTTCTATTCATTTTTTAAAATTGTCTTTAATCATTTAAAGATGATTTTTTGTGTGTCTACTGTCATTGTTTCCGATAACCACCTCTAGTGCTCTTGTTAATAGTGGATTCTTTCCCCACAAGTTTTGCAATTTTGGTTCATGAGCTCATCTTCTGTGGAATCTCATTGGGAATTCTGATGTAAATATATGCCCCTTCAGAAACATTTTCTGATAGCTTCTGTCAGGCACACAATGGATATTATCAGCTCAGAAAATATTTTATATTAACTGATGTACAGTAGAACTCTAGTGAAAATCTGAATGTCAAACCCATGAAGTCAGACCCATGGTTATGAATTCTCAGACTAGATCATTTTTTTTCTCCATCTAGATCCTATACAGAAGAACACCATTGTCATCTCTCTCTGCTTTTGAGTGGATTGTTCTAATTCAGTCTCTCATCTGTCAATGGCCAGAGTCCTTAATGTAGGCATTAAAACCCAAGCTTCTAAGTTATGAGACCAGAAAAACATTCATAGAACCTCTAGAGTTTCAGCTCAGTAGTTGTAGCTTAAGATTCCAGGTTTCTCTTCATTTTTTACCCCAAGAGACTTCCCTAAGTTTCTTGTAGGGCTCACCTCTGCATCTAAAAGAATCTTACATTTTCTCTAATATTTCCACTTTGCGGTGACAGGGTTTCTGGTTATTTACACTAAAATGTTGCCAAAAACTTAAAAGGTCTTAAGTATATCTGCAGTATAAATTCTCAGAAGAGGAATTTCAAGTTTAAGAGACATGTGTATTTTTAACGTATCTCATACATTAATATTTGATAGATAATACACAATGTGGAAAGCAGCTTGTCCTTGGAATATCTTATAACTCAAGAACACAATGATAACATAGGACGGCTTTGAAATAAGTTCTTAGCCCTTTGGTTAATTAAATCTGTCATCTTATTTCTCTCTCATTTTAGGCATCTTTTTGTTAAAACTATTTTTTCAAAAAGCAAAAAAGCAGCTTGCAAAATGTGAAGCTCACTCTTAGATTTTTATTTCTGGTGCGTTTCCTCTTTAATAGAACATCTGTGTCATCATGAACTTTAGAAGTTTAGATCAAATGGTTCTAAACAGGAATGCTCATGTAACTCTGATGAGCAAGAGTTTTCTAAAATCATGTCCCCAAGTTCTTCCCTCTACAAGGCAAGGATCTAAATATGTACATTCAATATTCACATCACTCACGCATATATATGTCTAAGACTGGGTGGTGAAAACAGAGGAAGACACTATGTAGGGATTAGGTAGGAATGAATTAGTGTACATGCTGTGATTTTTAGTGGCTGTATCTCCTAGTCCTTAAACTGTCACTGAAGAGTAGCTTTGAACAAGCTGCAAAACCCTGAAAGGTCATAACCCAAGAGAAGAGAGACTCCAGGAACGTGCACCAGTGAAGATGCAGATGGATAAACAAGCCATAAAATGCACTGCATTTTCTCTTTTCCAGCTTTCACTGAAGAGTTGACCTCATGCTATTACCCTGTGAAAGTGGGATTTTAAAAGAGCCAACCCCAAACAAACCTGTACTAATCGCTGAGTGGCTGGCATTCCCCATCACTAATGAAACCCAGGGGGATCCCAAAGTGAGGTGTGACAATTTGAGAGGCAGAGCAAAGATCACAGAGGTGAGAAACCTATCACCTCTCTTTTCCCATGCCAAGGAGCATACGGGAAAGACTTAGCATGTCCAAAGTTCTCGTGGCCTGGACAGAGGTCCCAATGCCTGAGAGTCAGAAAGAGACGGACACCCACACCCGAGGCACCCTCTCCTGTAGCTGGTGCAGCTCAGCCCTTTCAAAGGTGCGTTAGCTGAGGGCATTCAGATGTGACAGCCACTTGCACATGTTATTTCTGAGGAACTAGGTGAATGCACTCACATGGAAGGAGGTGATGAGAACAGAAATGGTGTAAGTGAGTGATCTGAGCTCCTGGCTGGCAGGCTGTAGGGTCATGACTCTGAGCTCCATCATAGGAGTATGGTTAGAACTTATAAGTTCTTATCTATCTTATCTATCTGGAGTAAATGGGAGTGGTGTTGGAGCAGTGATGACAGAGGAAGGCTGGAGCTCAAAGAACTAATATATCAGGGTGTTATCTTCCATAATTCTTTTTCTTATCGATCACTGGATACTCCCTTAGATGGTGGGTGAAATCAGGCTCTGCCATACTCCTCGGAATGGGTCCAAAGAGTCAGAGTTAAGTCAGTCATAAGACAGGGATCAGAGGTGTCTCTCCTCCATGCTCACTTTTATTTTCTCACTGGTTGAAATCTGGAGCCTCAACTGCACATTAAATGATGATATCCTAGAACTTTGTGGAGCCATAGGTGAGAAAATAGCCTGAGTCCTTGAAACACTGTGTGGAGGAGTGTGTTTGCCAACCCCAGACATTAATTTTGACTACTATATGAACAAAAAAATAGCCTATCACCTTATCTTAGGAAAGTTTAATGTACTTTAACTAATAAATTATCAATCTGAGATTTCTATTCATTGTATTCCAACATAAATTCTGCTTTTTTCTGGATGCCATGTCTTCCTTTAGTTTGGATGTATTTATTTTTGAGGATTAATCAAATAATTTTTTTAAAAAAGCGTACCGAGGATATAAACTTTCTGGACGTTTTATGCCAAAACAAAAAGTCCCTATTTTGCCCTTTCTTGATTAAGTAGATATTTCTGGACAAAGGATTTTATATCTAAAACTATTTTCCCTCTGAATTCAAAGGCATTTCTTCACTGCCTTTTTGCATCCAGTAATGCTTTTTTTAAAAAATGTATTTATTGTCAAATTGGTTTCCATACAACACCCAGTGCTCATCACAACTCGTGCCCTGCTCAGTGCCCGTCACCCACTCTCCCCCCTCCAATACCCCTCGCAACCCTCGGTTCGTTCTTGGTATTTAAGACTCTCTTATGTTTTGTCTCCCTCCTCCTCTGTGTCTTTTTTCCTTCCCCTCTTCCCCTCCCCCCTGATTTTCTGTTAAGTCTCACAAAGTCCACCTATGAGTGAGAACATATGGTATCTGTCTTTCTCCGACTGACTTACTTCACTCAGCATAATACCCTCCAGTTCCATCCATGTTGCCACACAAGGCCACATTTCATTTTTTCTCATTGCCATGCAGTATTCCATTTTATATATATACCACTTCTTCTTTATCCATTCATCAGTTGATGGACACTTAGTTTCTCTCCATGATTTGGCTATTGTTGAAAGTGCTGCTATAAACATCGGGGTACATGTGCCCCTATGCATCAGCACTCCTGTATCTCTTGGGTAGATTCCTAGCAGTGCTATTGCTGGGTCACAGGGTAGTTCTATTTGCATTTTTTTGAGGAACCTCCACACAGTTCTTCAGAGTGGCTGCACCAGTTTGCATTCCCACCAACAATGCAAGAAGGTACCTGTTTCTCCACATTCTCGCCAGCATCTTTAGTTTCCAGATTTGTTCATTTTAGTCACTCTGACTGGTGTGAGGTGGTATCTCGGTGTGGTTTTGATTTGTATTTCCCTGATGATGAGTGATATTGAGCATCGTTTCATGTGTCCGTTAGTCATTTGGATGTCTTCTTTCGAGAAGTGTCTATTCATATCTTCTGCACATTTCTTCATTGGATTATTAGTTTTTTGGGTGTGGAGTTTGGTAAGTTCTTTATAGATTTTAGATATTAGTCCTTTATCTGATATGTCATTTGCAATTATTTTTTCCCATCCCATTGGTTGCCTATTAGTTTTGTTGGTTGTTTCTTTTGCCGTGCAGAAGTTTTTGTCTTGATGAGGTCCCAGTAGTTCATTTTTGCTTTTCAAATTCCCTTGCCTTTAGAGATGTGTCAAGTAAGAAATTGGTGTGTCTTAAGTCAAAGGGTTTTTTTCCTACTTTCTCCTCTAGGGTTTTGATGGTTTCCTGTCTCACATTCTGGTCCTTCATTCATTTAAAGTTTATTTTTGTGAGTGGTGTAAGGAAGTGGTCTAGTTTCATTCTTCTGCATGTTGCTGTCCAGCTCTCCCAGCACCATTTATTAAAGAGGCTGTCTTTTTTCCATTGGATACATTTTCCTGCTTTGTCAAAGATTAGTTGGCCATATGCTTGCAGGTCCATTTCTGAGTTTTCTATTCTATTCCATTGGTCTATGTGTCTGTTTTTGTGCCAATACCATATGGTATTGATGATTACCTCTTTGTAGTAGAAGTTAAAGTCTGGGATTGTGAGGCCTCCCGCCCTGGTTTTATTCTTCAGTATTACTTGCTATTTGGGATCTTTTATGGTTCCATACAAATTTTAGCATTGTTTGCTCTAGCTTTGAAAAGAATGCCGGTGCAATTTTGATTGGGATTGCATTGAATGTGTAGTTTGCTTTGGGTAGAATTGC
Organism: Paguma larvata; assembly: GCA_030068075.1. Lineage (NCBI taxonomy): Eukaryota > Metazoa > Chordata > Mammalia > Carnivora > Viverridae > Paguma > Paguma larvata. Next base: position 11,673,964 of record CM057844.1, read on the forward strand.
CATTTTAATGATATTTATTCTGCAAATCCATGAGCGTGGGATGTTTTTTCATTCCTTGTGTCTTCCTCAATTTCCTTCGTAAGTTTTTTAGAGTTTTCAGTGTAGAGATCTTTTACATCTTTGGTTAGGTTTATTCCTATGTATTTTATGGTTTTTGGTGCCATTGTGAATGGGATTCGCTTCTTTATTTCTCTTTCTGTTGCTTCATTGTTGGTGTATAGAAATGCCACCGATTTCTGTACATTGATTTTTGTATCTTGCAACTTTGCTGAATTCATGGATCAGTTCTAGTAGGCTTTTGGTGGATTCTGTCGAGTTTTCCATGTAAAGTATCATGTTGTCTGCAAAAAGTGAAAGTTTGACGTCCTACTTGTCAATCTTGATGCCTTTTATTTTGTTTTGTTGTCTGATTGCTGATGCTAGGACCTCCAGCACTATGTCAAATAGCAGTGGTGAGAGTGGACATCCCTGTCGTGTTCCTGATCTCAGGGGGAAGGCTCTCAGTTTTTTCCCGTCGAGGATGATATTAGCTGTGGGCTTTTCATACACGGCTTTTATGATGTTTAAGTATGTTCCTTCTATCCTGACTTTCTCGAGGATTTTTATTAGGAAAGCTGTATTTTGTCAAATGCTTTTTCTGCATCTATTGACAGGATCATATGGTTCTTATCTTTTCTTTTGTTAATGTGATGTATCACATTGATTGATTTGCGAATAATGAACCAGCCCTGAAATCCAGGGATGAATCCCACTTGATTATGGTGAATAATTCTTTTTATATGCTGTTGGATTCGATTTGCTAGAATTTTTAAGAATTGTTAAGAATTTTTGCATCCATATTCATTAGGGATATTGGCCTGTAATTCTCTTTTTTTGCTGGGTCTGTATCTGGTTTGGGAATCAAAGTGATGCCGGCTTCATAGAATGAATCCAGGAGTTTTCCTTCTGTCTCAATATTTTGGAACAGCTTGAGGAGGATAGGACTTAACTCTGTTTGAAATGTCTGGGAAAATTCCCCAAGGAAGCTATCTGGTCCAAGGCTTTTATTTGTTGTGAGATTTTTGATAACTGATTCAATTTCTTCACTAGTTATGGGTCTGTTCAAATTTTCTATTTCTTCCCGTTTGAGTTTTGGTAGCATGTGGCTACTTAAGAATTTGTCCATTTCTTCCAGGTTGTCGAATTTGGTGGCATATAATTTTTCATAGTATTCTCTGACAATTGCTTGTATTTCTGAGGGATTGGTTGTAATCACTTCCTTTTGGATTGTGATGTTATCTATTTGGGTTCTCTCTCTTTTCATTTTGAGAAACCTGGCTAGAGGTTTGTCTATTTTGCTTATTTTTTCAAAGAACCAGCTCTTGGTTTCATTGAATTGTTCCACTACTTTTTCGGTTTCGATATGATTAATTTCTGCCCTGATATTTGTTATTTCTCTCTTTCTGCTGGGTTTGGGGTATCTTAGCTATTCTGCTTCTAGTTCCTTTAGGCGTGCTGTTAGAATTTGTGTTAGTGATTTTTATTGTTTCTTGAGATGGGCCTGGATTGCAGTATATTTCCCTCTCAGGACTGCCTTTGCCACATCCCAAAGAGTTTGGATTGTTGTATTTTCATTTTCACTTGTTTCCATGTATTTTTAAATTTCTTCTCTGATTGCTTGGTTAACCCATTCGTTTTTTAGTAGGTTGTTCTTTAACCTCCATGTTTTTGGGGATTTCCAGACTTTTTCCTGTGGTTGATTTCAAGTTTCAAAGCATTGTGTTCTGAAAGTGTGCATGGTATGGTATCAATTCTTTTATATTTATTCAGATTTTTCTTATGCCCCGGAATGTGGTCTATCTTGGAAAATGTACCGTGTGCATTTGAGATGAATGTTAATTTCTTTGCTTCTGGAGATGTTCGTTAGGCCCATCTGTTCCAGTGTGGTATTCAGGGCCATTGTTTCTGTAGTGATTTTCTGATTAGTGGATCTATCCAATGCTGAGAGTGGAGTGTTAAGTTCCCCTACAATTAGGATATTTTTATCGATAAGGTTGCTTATGTTTGTAATTAATTGGGTGCCCCCGAATTCGGCGTGTAGATATTTATAATTGTTAGCTATTCCTGCTGGTATAGTCCCTGTGATTATTATATAAGGCCCTTCTTCATCTCTTATTACATCGTTTACTTAAGTCTAGTTTGTCTGATATAAGTGTGGCTACTCCAGCTTTCTTATGACTTCCAGTAGCATGGTAGATAGTTCTCCATCCCTTCACTTTCAATCTGAATGTGTCATCAATATAAAATGAGTCTCTTGAAGACATCAAATAGATGGGTCTTGTTTTTTAATCCATTCTGTTCCCCTATATCTTTTGATTCAAGCATTTAGTCCATTTACATTCAGTGTTAATATTGAAAAATATGGGTTTAGAGTCACTGTGTTATCTGTAGGTTTCATGCTTGTAAGGATGTCTCTGGTAGTTTGTGTTCTTTGCAACCTTTCCTTCATAGAGTGCCCCTCAGGATCTCTTGTAATGATAGTTTATTTGTGATGAATTCCGTCAGTTTTTGTTTGTTGGGGAAAACTTTGATCTCTCCTTCCATTCTGAATGACAGGCTGACCGGATAAAGAATTCTTGGTTGCAGATCCTTACTGTTCATCACATTGAAGATATCCTGACATTCCTTTCTGGCTTGCCGAGTTTCTGTAGATAGTCTGCTACAACCCTTATGTGTCTACCTTTGTATGTTAAGTCCCATTTTTCTTCAGTGGCTTTCAGAATTCTTTCTCTGTCCTTGTATTTTGCCAGTTTCAGTATGATGTCTCTTGCAGAAGGTCTATTTAAGTTATGTCTGAGAGGAGTTCTCTGTGCCTCTTGGATTTCCATGCTCGTTTCCTTCTTCATGTTGTGGAAGTTCTCAGCAATGATTTGTTGAAGTACCCCTTTGACTCCTTTCTCTGTCTCTTCTTCCTCTGGAATTCCTATGATACAGATATTGTTTTGTTTGAGTCATCGCTCAGCTCTCAAATTCTCCTTTCCTGTTCTTGAATCAACTTCTCTCTCTTTTTCTCTGCTTCCTCTTTTTCCATAATTTTATCTTCTAATTCACCTATTCTCTCTTCTGCCTCTTCAATCCGCACTGTGGCTGCCTCCAATTTGTTTCGCACCTCATTTAAAGCATTTTTTAATTCCTCCTGACCATTTTTAAAGCCATTGATCTCTGCAGCGAGGGACTTACTGCATTCTTATGCTTTTTTCAAGCCTAGTGATTAGTTTTATGTTTATCATTCTATATTCATGTTCTGTTATGTTGCTTATGTCTATTTTCATCAATTCTTGAGCTGTCACTATTTCCTGTAATTTCTTTTGAGGAGAATTCTTCCGTTTCATCATTTTGGCTAGGTGTGTTTGGTTTGTTCCTGAGGTCACCAATCTCAGCTCAAGGTCCAAAACTGGTCTCACAGGGCCAAATTCAAGATGTCAGAGGGCTATATCCCTTGCTGAGGACTTAAGGGAAAAAGCATCCACTTGTGATTTCCAGCTTCCAAAGGATGCCTTCTGATATCTGCAAAGGTAGCAGCACTCTGACATCTGCATTCAGTATTGCTAATGAGACATTTATGACAGAAAATGTGTCAGGAGCTACAAACAACACATGTGCAAAGACCAATACAAACAGCCAATACATACACAAACAATTATCATGTGTAAATGAGAATCAAACATTGATAAGAATCCATTTTCTTCTCTGTCAGATTGACATAGATTATAAAAATGGTAATACTCAGCATTGTTGTATATTAGAAAAATGAGTATTTTTCTACATTGCTGTTAAGTGTCAAATTGGGACAAAATTTCTGGAGGACACATTTATAATATCCAAAAATAAAATAAATTAATTTTCCTTTATAGGTGAGATATTTTTTTTTCCCTAGCTGGACACCTTCTAGTTCTTGTCTTTTATCTTTGGTGTTTTATCAAAGTTTCATTGAGATGCGTTTAGGTGAAAAGCAATTTTTATTCATTAGCTCAGCACTTACTGGGCCATTTCTACATTCTGTTTTGTTCCAGCCTCAAGGAAATTGTTCAATGATTTATTTGATTTTTTCTTTTCCTGATTTTTTTTTTCTTTCTCAAGTTATCATTCGATAGATATTGGTTTCCCTGTATGGATCTGTTATACTTTTTAAAGTTTCTCTCATGCTTTTTATTCTTTTTTTTGTCCTTTGCCTTATATTACTATTTTTTCCTCTAAGAAAAATTTTCTTTAAGTAACCTCTATTCCTGGTGAAGGGCTCAAACTCATGACTTTGAGATCAAGAGCTGTATCCTCTACTGACTGAGCCAGTTAGGTGCCCCTATGCTTTGCTTTATATTTTGAGAGATTTTAAAAACTTCTCTTATTTGCTTTCTATTGGTTTAGTTTCATCAAATATTTAAATATTTTAAATTTTCATGAACTCAAGTTCCTTTTCATATCAACCTATTCTTGTTTTGTGGATATGATTCTTCATATAATTAGTATGACCAACAAGGATAATAATTATAATATGTAAAAAGTTTTCTTTTTCATGTTGTCTCTTTCTTTCACTGAATGTTTCTCTCTTTTTTCATGTTGGCCACTCATTTGATATTGCTGATTTTCCTCAAATATCTGGTAATCCTGATCTTTCATCCTTCCTCACAATTGAGGTCTGTGTTGATTCTTTTGAGTAGCTGGCATGTTTCTTCTTTACTTGGCTATTTTAAATCATAAATGTACAGTAAAGATGTAATTTTAAAAAGAGTTAGTGTTATGTTATTAGAAATGGGCTCACTTTAATAAAACATTTTAATTTTTCTATATAATATGCTGGTAATATTGACTATTGATAGGACTTCTAGATTTCTCCATATAGAAAATCTATAACATTTGTTTGATCCCACTTAAAGCTGTCTATTTAACAAACTATCTTACAAATAGACAATTTGAAATTTTGTCTAAGAATTTTTTGAGTTAAAAATCTCTTCACAGATATTTAGTTGAAAATGTTTTAAGGGAATCGAATTATATTTTTTAATATTGACACATTATTTTATACATAAAGAAAAATCCATTGTGTCATAGATGTCCAAACTTTGTGACAAGATGTATCGATGCCTTATGTGGGCAGAAATATTTTTAAAAGACTGGTACAAAGTATATGGAATTGGTATGAACACTATAAAAATAGTCACATGACATAGCTGCAATTATTTACAAAATAGACACTTTATGGAGGAAATCATGTATTGTTGGCAAAAGAGATTATTTTTCTTTAAAAGAAAAAAAAAACCTCATGGAATGATTGGCTGCATCAGCCTGGTGAAAAATTTTCATTCAGAAGATGCCAAGATCTTTTTCCATGATCTCACATTGCTACCCATTCATTTTTCACACACAGGGACTTGTTCATACTGGGACTCACAGTCAAGTTGGAGGTTACATTGATCTCATCACAGTGAAGCCATTACACTTTTTTCGGTCTTCTTTACACATTTGCTCCATGCATGCTTAAAATCTGTAAAAAACATACTCGTGGGCTGGAGAAACAAAGAAGCAACAATTTTCTTGCCTTATTCTTTGGCCAGTGATGAAGTAGAGAGCATGATGTGGTGATTGGAGCCAGACCTAACTCTGGCCATGGGCATTGCTACTGACCCAAACCTAATTAAGAAAGATCCTGAATAAACTTGGGTGAGAATGTTCATAGCAGCACTTTTGACAATAGCCAAAACATGGAAAGAAACTAAGTGCCCATCAACTGACGAGTGGATAAAGAAGTTATGGTACATATATACAATGGACTACTATGTGGCAATGAGAAAAAATGAAATCTGGCCATGCATAGCAACATGGATGGAACTGGAGGGTATTATGTTAAGTGAAATAAGTCAGTCAGAAAAAGACAGATACCATATGTTTCCACGAATAGGTGGACTTGGTGAGACTAAGCAAAAACCAGGGGGAGGGGAAGAGGGGAAAGAAAAAAAAAGACACAGAGAGGGAGGGAGATAAAACATAAGAGACTCTCAAAGACTAAGAACAAACTGAGGGTGAGGGAGATGGGGGGGGGAGAGGGGGTGATGGGCATTAAAAAAGGGCACATGTTGGGATGAACACTGGGTGTCTTATGTAAACCAATTTGAAAATAAACTATTTTAAATTAAAAAAAAAAAAACTTGGGTGAGAGCCAAGATCGCTAGCCTCTTCAATGAATTTTTTGATATAAAAATTAGCATCTGGGCTGAGTAAAAGGGAGCCCTGTTTCATGCCATAACAACAACAACAACAAAAAAATCCTCTCTTCTTTCCTTCTACTCTGACTTCCTGGTATTGGATATTATATCAATTTGTATTTGTGATCATTTTCAGAGCAGTTGACTTACAACTGTCAAGTTTTGTCCTAAACCCTTTCACAGGCATCAGCCTTTTCCAAACGGGTAAGCTGGACTAACTTGTTTTCTTTTCCTGCTTGAATTATGCTGTTGATATATAAAGTTTAGCTGAAATAACTGTAAGAAATTTGACTGGATAAGGAATATGACATTTGAAGCAAAATAAAGCAATGCCCCATTGGAGCTTTGGAAGTCCTCTTTACATCCTGCTAATCCCCTGACAACCTCAACACAGTGACCTTCCAAGATGAGTCTACTATTAATCTCTAGAAGAATAGAGGATAGTAGTAGACTAATGTATGTTGAGAGTCTTGGTATGCTGTCTGGCACATAAGTGTCAAAAAAATTATTGATTTGCTATCTTTCAAGACACCACATATCTGCTTTAGAAACAATTCCTAGTCTTGAGGTGTCTGGCTGGCTCAGTCAGTTGAGCATCCAACTTTGGCTCAGGTCATGATCTTACAGTTTGAGTTCAAGCCCCATGTTGAGTTCTGTGCTGACAACTCAGAGCCTGGAGCCTGTTTTGGATTCTGTGTCTCCCTCTCTCTCTGTGCCCCTTCCCCACTAGCATTCTGTTTCTCTCTCTCAAAAATAAATAAATATTAACAATAACAACAAAAAACCTCTTTAAAAAGAAATAATTCTGTCTTGATCCAGGAAATTCACATGCAGAGTATGAGATAAGAGAAAGAAAAGATCAATATTTGGCTCATGTTAATGCCTTTGTTATACTAAAGACTACTTTTAATGAGACTGAAACAAATTAAGGAACAGATGAAGACATCACTACCTTTTAGAGAGTTTCAGTGAAATATTCCATGATGAAATCATGATTTCTGGGGTGTCTGGAGCCATCATGGGCTCACAGGTTGAGAAGCCTCCCTATGTGGATAAGGCAGATGTTGCAAAGTCTCTTGCTGACCAAATGGCACCCCGATATTATCTCCTTCCAATAACTTTTCAGGCCTGGACTTCTTGAACTGCTCTGGTTGGCCTCAAGGGATGTAATGCTCTTTTGTCTTATGGCATATGGAAAAAGGGACCTGGAGAATGATGCCTTGATGGATAACATCTGCATGAGAGTAGCCTGGCTAGAAGTAACCTCAAAGTTGTCTCTTGGGGAGGGGTTATATAAATTGATGATACAGAATAGCAGTTATGAGTTGGCTAAAGTTGGTGTAACTTATGTAGACTTTAAGCCCCTATTGTGTAAATAAACTCACTCATAAGCAAAGGAACTTAGGCAGGCATTAGAAAATTATGTCCTTGCCAAATGAGTGACACTTACCTCATTGTAGTTTAGGAAGCTAGACAAAGAGACTCCCGACCTGTCTGGAGACAATTGGCATGGGTCTTAAGGCAACAATGTATGTGCCACCTGCTTGCTCAAGATTACAATAACAACCCTGCTTTCTTCCTGGAAAAACAGTGTATATTCATTAGCTTAGGAATAGAATCTTAAAATAGCTAAGGTAAGACTCTCCCTCAAGGTCTGGGGGATTGACATAATACACACTGTCTTCTTTCTTTAACTATCTTCTAAGAAAAAAGTAATGCTCACTGATGTAATGTAACTCACTACCTAAAAATAAAATACTGAGACCAGCAAAGCAGAGTTGTCTGCTGGTCCCAGAGACAAAGCATCTCTCTCAAGTCATTCGCTGTGCTGACACTGTTCATCCATTGGGGACCCCTGGACCAGCCTGAGCTGTACTCCGGCACTTGGGCTTTCTTCCAAGTAATCTGTGAATGGGAAAAATAGATGAATAGATGAAAAAGGGCCATGAACTGATAATGTTTGAAGCTAGGTGATAGGTGGTTGTGGGTTCTTTATACTATTCTCTCTTATTATATGTTGAAAATTTTCCATTTTAAAACTTTTTTTTTAATTTTTTTTTAACATTTATTTATTTTTGAGAGACAGAGACAGAGCACAAGTGGGGAAGGGGCAGAGAGAGGGAGACACAGAATCCGAAGCAGGTTCCAGGCTCTGAGCTGTCAGCACAGAGCCAAACATGGGGCTCGAACTCACAAACCGTGAGACCTGAGCCAAAGTTGGGCGCCCAGCCGACTGAGCCACCCAGGCACCCCCATTTTAAAACTTTTTAAAGTAGATGGATTATAAATAATTTTTAAAAAGTGGATAAACTGCTATCAGCTCCAATCTGAGTCCCTCCCTAAGAACTGCCTTTGGTTGAATAGAATTGTCTTGTCCAAGGTGATGTCCTCTCTCTCACCCCTACCTTGGTAACTTGTATCCCACGATTAGTTGATGGCAGAAAGAACATAGAGGCTTGACTCCTTTGCTTCATTTTGAGACAACTCTAATGGGCTATCTCTGTTGCAGAGCTCTCCATGGGGTTGACTGAGGCCTTTATTATGATGAAATCACAGTTAGGCTTCTCCCTTTTCCAATACTGTTTCCTTACTCCATCCTAGATATCATCCCATTGTATGTGCTTTCAGTGACATGCTGGTAAAGGTTTAATAGATGGCTCTCTAGGTACCTAATTTGTAGTGTTTGCCAATTTCCATGGTGTAAATACTTTCAACGTGGCCAATTTCAAGCTACCAAGGTGATGTCACAGAAGGAGGAGGTGGGAACAGATGGGCACAATTGGTTCTTAGGACACAGTTCAAGTCAGTGTTACCACTCTTGCCAATTTCCCTTAATGAAATTCTTCAATGGAAATCTCTGAGTCTCTATTTAGGGTAACCCAAACTAACACAAAATCACTAATTATTTTTTATATTGTCTATTTTGGTCATTTGTCTATTAAAGAAACTAACATTTCATAGGCAGAATGAAATGACATTGGTCACCTCAAATGTTTCAGTGAAACACACACACACACACACATACACACACAGCCCACAATATTGTAAGACAGTCTCCCATAATAATTGCTTGGAAACATTTAAAATACAGACACCTTTTAATTTCTTAAAATTACACAGCTACATAGGGTGTTTTGAGAAAACAGACTTCAAATAAATTGTTTATACTGAGACTAGAAAAATGGCCAAGAAATCACCAGATAAGTTCAAAATATAATTGTTATTTCCATAAATCAAAGTGCATATTTAAGAGAGTTAAAGTTTCCTTATCAAATATTTTAAGTCAGAATAAGCCATTTATAAAATTTGCTATCTCTGTAGAAAATAGAGGAGCATTGCATGTTTGAAGAACTGTTAAGACTTTTACCCTATTCAAGAGCTGTTCTTGGAATAAATAAATAATCAGAGGCAGATTATTCTTAATATCCAATTTTGTAGAAAGCTACCTAGAAAATGGGAACAAATGTCCCATTGAGGATAAAAGGTTGGAATAATTCACTTTAGTAGGATAAGCACCCTTAATTATCAATGGACAGCCAGGACGAAGTTTCTGTTATGTTTAATTAGAGACAACTGATCAGTCAAAACAAGAACTTCAACAATGGTTCTCAAATTATGACATGGATTAGAATCCCCTGAGGAGACTAGCTAAAATGTAAATTCCTGGGCACCAACAGCTATTCTGATTCAGTGTAAGTTTGGTGTGGGACCCAGGGATCTGCATTTTAACAAGCTTCCTAGTAAATTCTGAAGCCCATGGTGTCTGTCATACCAAAACATGCTGAAAGGCAATGTAGCTAAACATCCACAATACAGTTCCATAATAAAATTAGGAATGTGCCTATGCCATTTCCATTACACAAATGTATTTCCCTTATAAAATCGGTCTGCATTCTTTATCTTCTGTTTCACTAAAGGTCATTTTTAGAATATCTTCCATCTATCTATCTGTCAGCCAGATTCTCATCTCTGTACCTTTATACTCTTGCTTGCTCTATAAAGGAAGGAGATAAAGAGAGAGAGAGAGAGAGAGAGAGAGAGAGAGAGAGAGAGAGAGAGAGGGAGAGAGAGACAGCACATTTGGGAAGGTTGGGGTGCATAAAAGAGTTTTGTTAGAAAATTCTCTTTTGACTTAACAGAAAACCAGGGGGGTGAAGAAGAGGGGAAGGAAAAAACAGACACAGAAAGGGAGGGACACAAAACATAAGAGACTCTTAAATACTAAGAACAAACCAAGGATTGAGGGGGAGGGGAGAGAGTGGGTGATGGGTACTGAGCAGGGCATGTGATGGGATGGGCATTTGGTGGTGTTGTACAGAAACCAATTTGACAATAAAAAAATTATAAAAATAATTAACTGAGTATCTACTTTTATACAAAGAAAACAAAAAAGAAAATTCTTTTTCTCAACAGAACAAACCAAAGGACGTTTTTGGCTGTGGTATAGTTACTGAGACTCAATAATCCCTATCTATTTGAAATTATGCTTTTATTAACCTAGCAGATATTTTCTTACAAAAATTGAAAATTCTCACAATTACCCTCTTAGCCAACTTCATTCTATATGACATGTTCTTTTATATTACCAGCCCTACGGGATCTGGGCCCCTCCTAATGTTCACTGCATTTGGATTCGTTGTCCTCATAAGTGTATTCAAAGTAGATCCTCTGAGAGAAATAGTTTTGTTTTATAATTTTTTTAAATCTTGCACTTGAGAATGTAATAAATTGTCCTAGGATCTTGATGAAACAGGAGTAATGTCCCCCTTGCTCCCCAGGGAAGGGGAGTAAGTAATTATTCTCCTATTATGAGTTAGACTCCAGATCTTATATAAAAGTAATACTGCTCACAAAGACTTCCCTCTACAAGCTTAAAATTCAAAGTGTGGGTGTAAAGATGTGTATGAAGGTCATGGACATCCAGAATGGAAGAGGATGTTTACTGCTTCCTGTACTTCAGGTGAAGCCCTGATGTTCCATTGCCCTCTTTGTCTATTGTTACTTCTATAAGACTAAAGATATTTATGCATTTTGGACAATTAACTAGAATCAATTTCGTTTCAATGCACATTTTCTTTCTTTTTCTTTTTTTTTTACTTATCTATTTTGAGAGAGCGAGAAAGCATGAGTGGCAGAGGAGCAGAGAGAGAGAGGAGAGAGCAAGAATCCTAACCAGGTTCTATATCGGTGGTGCAGAGCCTGACTCAGGGCTCAAACTTATGAACCGCAAGGTCGGGATCTGAGTTGAAGTCCACACTTAACTGACTGAGCCACCCAGGTGCCCTTAAGTGCACATTTTCAAGAAAGAAGACCTACATGTTTTCCTTTTTGGGGGACATTTATACCACATATATTTTCTTTGCGTATGTAATGCTATGCCAGTTCATGGGAAGAGTTGGAATTTAGTTATCAATGTTAATCGTGGGATGGGGTAACTGCATTTTCAGAACCACTCCCTCTCCTCTTCTGCAAAGAGTGATCCTGACAAATGTTTATGAGAAACTTTATCATTGTGATCCACTTTTAAACTGATATACCTAGTAGGGGTCATACTTTCCCCATAAAAAAGCTTTCCACACATATCACCTTTATCCTTTAATAAGTTGCGAGCATCAGGGCATATTGCTGTATCCAACACTGGTACTTCAGGCTGGGTTTCTATCTCAGTGCATAGCATGAAAGCTTGGGTCCATCTGTGTCACAAGTCAAACTTCTCTTGAAGTGATTTGTTTATATTGTCATTTGATGGAGTGGAATGTTCTGTAACTCATTCAAACTATTACAGAAGCTTTGCTAAAAGGTCACCACTGCTCTTTGGAGTTTCCAAATCTGGGAGCCATCTGGGAGCTTGTTAAAGATAAGGTTTTCCACTGGCTTTTTCCATACCAACTAGATCCAATTAGCAAAAGGGTACTATTCCAGATAAGTTTGTGTTCACATTTAGAAAGAGAGAAAGGCAGACAGTCAGACATAACAGAGACAGAGAGAGAGAAACAGAGAACTCAGGTAAATTATAATTAGTTGTTCAATAGTGTGTAAGCCTACTTTACACCAGAATTGGAGTTCGTGTGCCAGCAGACAGTAAGAACTCTTTAATAAGTCTGAATGTGGTGTCAGTCTTAAAAAAGTTGAATAGAAGTTGCTTTTAAATGTTTTTGAATCAATACATTCAAGTATAGTCTTGAGAGTCAACTCTAAAGGAAATTGAATCTCACCTTTAACTCAAAATTTAATAGGAAAATGACAACTCATTCCTTAAAGTAATAAGGGCTATGTTTGCAAGCTAAACATTCACTCTACATGGCACGGATAACCTTCCAGTTGCTATAACATTACAGTTTTAGTCTAGGCCTAAAATTGGCTTGTGTTTGCTTTCTGCCCCCTTCCTTAAGAAACAAAAGTCTTGAATTTTCCAAACCTCAAAAGTTCAGCTGTAAAACTGTAGGAGACCAGCAAGAGGAAAGGAAAGTTTCCTTCAAAGACTTCTTTAGTCACTGCTGGCCAGTTCTGCTCTCTCCGTCCAAACATTAACTATGGCTTTTGACACTTGTCCTTGGAAAAAGTCCAAATGTGGCAAATGGTAGAAGCAATATTTCTTTACCCTCCTGCCTGGAGCTCCCCATGATATGGATGAGTTCTAGCTGGGGCATTCATGGGCAAACCAAGGAGGTCAGCAACTGCCTACCACCTCTGCTCATGTCTGCAGATGAAATAAGTAAACACGGAGTGAGAATCAACTGAATTAAAAATCGAAACCCTCTCATTTGGTTGGAATTCCTGAAAGAGTCTGGACCAAAGAGGCTGCACAGTAGCAGCTAAAACACAGGCTCATTGCCATTAAAAACGTTCTAGGAAGTGTGTGTGTGTATGTGTGTGTGTGTGTATGTGTGTGTGTGTGTGTGTGTCTCTGTGTGTGTGTGTGCACGCGTGTGCACACATGCATGCCTGTACATGTAGTTGTAGCAGGATACTTGGATGAGGAGAAAAGTTAAAATTTGGAACCATATTTTTGTCTCTGCAGTCCCGGGTTGGAGACATGACATTTCCTTCAGTTCAATTAAGTTGGTTTAGAAACCAAAATTGTCCTTAGAAAGAGGGGAGAAATCCATTTATGTTCCTTTTGAGGCAGGGAGGGAAGTCTTTCTGGCAAAGTCTTTGAGTGCAATTCAGGACCAGGGAACTTAATCGTCCAGTTCAAACTTTGTCTCGTCATAGAGTTCGGGGCGCGCTGACTTCTTGTGCCGGGAATACTTCAGTTGCAGGAGATCACCCATTTCATCCAGGTTTTCCAAAACCTGCAAAGAGAATGCCTTCCATCAGTTATTCTTTAAACCTCTAAATGGCTCTGTGATCCAGAGCCTCAGAGATACAATCTTCTTTTGCCATCTTCTTTGATTTTAAAGAAAAGGAGAAAGATCCAAATCATTAAGGCGTGCTTTACAAACTGGCCCTAGAGGAATGTTAGATGCTAATTCATTTTATTTCATATTCTTTAATAGCCTGCCCCATATTATGTATATTTAACTTATTTTGGGGTGTGAGGAGAGGAATAAAAGCATCTGACAAATGCTTACCCTTTTGGGCCTTATTTTAAAATTTAATGAATTATATATAACCTCGTGGTAGAAAAACGTAAGGTTCCAGGTTACAACTGGGTTATGTCTTCATGACATAAATGGTCAAAATGGAACCTTGTGGGAGCTGATTAGTGTCTTCTTCTCTCTCCCAAATTTCCCTGCCCCCAGCTTTTAAACACTCATCTCTGTGTTCCATGGAATAATCAAGCTTAAAACCTCAAGGGACTGAGAATTCATCCGTTTCAGTTCTCTCCATGTAGGCAAGTAAACATAGCCCCAATTTTCCTAAGAAACAACCAAGATCCAGGACAGACAAAATCTAATTATATCACTAATCTTATGGTACTGAGGATATGCCCTTTCAACATTTTTAGGCCTGTCTTTCTTACCCCGTCCGTTGAGACAGACGATATTAGGATCTAATGCTTTGAAAAAGGTGAAGATGTTTGTTAACACTGAAATGAATGACTAGTGGAGCATACGGATTTTCTTCTTTGGGAAGTCTTTCAAACCGGCATCAAGTTAGATACCCACCAACATGTGAAGGCTCGTTTATTTCTGGGTGATAGCATTACGGATGGTTAAAATGTTCTTTTACTTCGATGGATTTTCTAAATTTTTCCAGCAAATCTAAGCATTAAGACCAAGTAATAAAAGTTGGATTTAAAAGGACATCAACTAGGATAGCGTCTGTTGGTCTTTGCTGAAGGTGGGGATGGAACAATGCAGGGCGGGGCACCCGCACACCTGGGGGTATGAGAGACAATTCATGAAAGGAGTGGGAGGAGAACATAAGGGTTTCTATTCATGTTAGTTTCAATCCTTTTTAACTTCCATTTTTTTGTGTCTGCTACAAAGTGTATGTAATATATTGGCAAAACATCTATAACTTACAAGTGGATTTATGTTGAAGTCCACTGATCAGACTACCCAGAGCACACCTGTAGTTAAACGAAGATAAGTTTATTCTACTTGCTGCAGCTGGGAGTGTGTATTTCAGAAGAACCATCTTAGGAAGAGGGAGCTGAGAAGGGCTCCTATCGCATTTGGACCGGCACTCCAGATGACGCTGAGAAGCAGGGATTAGTTCTGGGTTGGATGCTGTCTTGAGCGGGAGAAGTTCAGTGACTGGCTATGTGCAGAATTCTTAGCTGGAGGATGGGATGACTAAGGTGGGATGACTGGTAAAGGAGCAGCGATCACTCATGTTAGAAGAAGGAAATTCTGAGCCATTTTGTGTTTGTAGAGTGGCCTCGGCTCTGTCTTGTTCCAAATATGGTCATGAAGGGGACTTGCCTAATATGTATTTCCTGTGAGTGTTATGTTCAGTTGCTACCTGTTCAATGCCCTGGCTGTTGACAGGTCATTTTTTACTTTCCCTTATGTGTATATTGAGGAATCTGCTCACAGTGTTTTATTTATGTAGGTGCCTGATTTCAAAAGTTTAGAGGCATCTGTTTAGATGATGTCTCAGTGCTTCTTCAAAACCAGGTAGTCCACAGGAATTAAGAACTTGCAAAGAGAATCACAAGGTCTGATGTCTACAGAGTTGGGCATTTTTGAATGCCTCAGTGCTGTTGGGATCACAAAAAATACAAATCTACCCCTACTGTCCATCCCCTCCTGTCATCTCTGGGAGCTTGCTCTCTGGTCATCTCCTTTCCTCTTCCATGCCTAGTGCTGCTCTCTTTGCTCTTTTCCTCCCTTAATGTGTAAACATGCTCAAGTCCTCCCCCAGTTTCAAACCTATTTTTCTTGCTTTTACTGTCAAACTTCTTGAAATATTTGCCTACATTTTTCTTTTTAAAAGAAATAATTTGTTAAAGTTAATTACTAGAAATACTCATTTTAGAGAACCTTGACAAAGATACAAAGATACAACAACAAAGTTGTTGTAAGATACAAAGATGGAAAGATACAAAGAGGGGCGCCTGGGTGGCTCAGTTAAGCGGCCGACTTAGGCTCAGGTCATGATCTCCCAGTCTGTGAGTTCGAGCCCGGCATCGGGCTCTGTGCTGACAGCTCAGAGCCTGGAGCCTGCTTCAGATTCTGTCTCTCTCTCTGTCCTTCTCCTGCTCATGCTCTGTCTCTATGTCTCAAAAATAAATAAACATTAAAAAAATTAAAAAAAAAAGATACAAAGAACAACAACAAAGTTCACCCATCATCTCAAGACCTAGAATTAGCTCAGTTATTTGTGTGTAATGCAAACAGTTATTATTATGTATGTATTCTGTAGTATACACTGGTTTAAGTCCTAAGAATGTAATGGTGAAGCAGAAAGACATGGAACAGTGTGTGTGTGTGTGTGTGTGTGTGTGTGCGCGCACGTGCACGCGCACGTGCGCACATGCTTGTGTGTGTGTAATTTATTATTTGAGCTCAAAGTTTTCACTTTTTTATTTGTTGTATTCTTTTTTTTATGTTTTTAAATTTATTTTTGAGAGCAGGAGAGACAAAGCATGAGTGGGGGAGCGTCAAAGAGAGAGAGGGAGACACAGAATCTGAA
Source organism: Paguma larvata (assembly GCA_030068075.1). Lineage (NCBI taxonomy): Eukaryota > Metazoa > Chordata > Mammalia > Carnivora > Viverridae > Paguma > Paguma larvata. Next base: position 11,690,289 of record CM057844.1, read on the forward strand.
GCTGGCTCCAGGCTCCGAGCTGAGCCCGACGGGGGGCTCAAACTCACAGACCGCGAGATCATGACCCGAGCCGAAGTCGGCCGCTCAACCGACTGAGCCACCCAGGCGCCCCTATTTGTTGTATTCTTATTTCTGTTCCCCACATTCTCCTAAACCTATCTGCTTGGAGGAACATCGAGCTCCTGCTGATTGCTAATCCGATAGCTTCTTCCCATCTCTTATCCACTTAAACTTGCTGTAGTTTCCTGGGGACACTTAGCTCCTCTCCCTGAAACTTTTTGCCTTCCTACGGTTTTTAACACTACACTGGTTCGTGTCTTTTCAGATTGCTCTAGCCCCACTGAAGTCTTGTTCCTCACCTATGGTTCCTGGGAGACAGGCACCCTGCCAGAGCCTGTCCTTGACCTGTTCACTTGCGTTTGGACAATGATATCTTCTACTGTTGGCTCTAATGATCCGTCTGCTGCCCAAACTACAGAAGCTCCAGCATTGCATACTCTCCCAAGCTTCAGAATCTGATTTTCTTTTCCACAGATGGTCCGTAGACATATAATCCCAACTTGTTTAAAACTGAACTTGTTTTTTTCCTCCAGTCCCATTGATGATGTGCTGTTCCTTACTGTATACCTTATTTTATATAAATGCTTTAGCTTTACCATCCTTCCATTCACCAGGTCTGGAGACCTTGAATTATCTTTGATTCTCTCTTCCTAAATGTGCCTTGCATCTGATCATTTGCCAAGTCTTGGCAGCTCTGTGCATTTATAATGTCTGTTCATAGATACATTTCTTTTGTTTCCACTGCTATTGACTTTGTCATCTCTTGTTTTTTTTCAAACAGCTCCATTTTAGGTCCCTTCTTCTTGCCTTTTCCCTCTCCAATACATTTGTTACATTTATTTTATAGTAACATTATTATGTCACTCCTTTGGTCAGAAACCTTGGATGATGTTCCAAAACTTTTATTAAAAAAGACCTAGCTCAGGAGCACCTGGGTGGCTCAGTCAGTTAAGTGTCCAACTTCGGCTCAGGTCATGATCTCATAGTTCATTACTTTGAGCTCTGCATCAGGCTCTCTGCTGACAGCTCGGAGCCTGCAGCCTGCTTTGGATCTTATGTCTCCCTCTCACTCTACCCCTCTCCCAATTATGCTCTGTCTCTCTCTCTCTCTCTCTATCAAAAATAAATAAACATTTATAAGAAGGCCTAGCTCAAAAGTCACCTCTCCTGTGAAATATATATATAATATCCACATTCATATTATACCTTTGTATACTATGAGTTATTATATCTGTATATATATTACACATATACACATAATTCATTCCTATCTTTGAACATAATAACTTATTCATATGTAATGAATGAATTCATATAATCTCATATATCATTTCTACCTTCATGCTTCCACAGTTGTCTATATTTTTTTTCCAAGATGAATTTATTATGTCCAGTATTATCACTAATTGTTTATTTATTAGTACCACCTCTTAGAGTTTTTGCCCCAGAGTTTTGCACATAATAGACACTCAGTGTATTTGCTAAATTGCACTGACATTATGAGATCGTTCCATCAACCCCACACTGATTGAGATGGCTTAGTTTTCTGATATCACTCATTCACATAAAGATCAGAACCAAAGGATAATGAAATGTGGTTTTTCAATCATTTACACCTCCTGTAGGTCTGGATGATATGATAAATCTGTCTTTGTTATTGTTTTTCCAACACGTTACTTCATTGGATCATATTTTATTACAATAGGCTTGCTGGCTATGAAAAATGTCAGGTTGTGGGCAGTTAATGCTGAAATAACACATCAGTTAGCTTTTGCCTTTAAGAACAAGTAAATAGCACAACATGTGGCTAACTCAGTCTTTTTTTTATGAAGGCAGAACACTGACTTGAGTCAAGTCTTCACTAAACTCCTTTTCTTTTCTATCCCCTGAGTTGATCACATTGTTGGGCATTATTGGCATACCCTTGCTTATTTAGCAGTGAGCTTATGAGTGTTGTTTTTCTACAGCGCCAAGAGAAAACCAGGGAAACCCAAGCTAGCTCAATAAAAGAACTTGTGCAGAATGCACCAGTGCTAGAGATTCTGTTGGCCTGTGGTATACTCACCGTGTCTAGCATCTCCCGGGTATGTGCTGCTGACACACAAAACCGAGCCCGAGCTTCTGCGAGGGGAGTAGCTGGAAATCCAACGACCACCACCCCAATTTTTCTATTTAATAGATGCCTTGCAAAAGCCCTATGGGAAAGGTAAAAGAGGAGGTTAACTGAGAGATGACAAAATTACACAGCAGGAAAAGGAATATGACTAGTTGACATTTCTTATTTTATAACAATAAGTAGAAATGATTAAGTTACTAAGCTTCTGTCACATACAATTGACAAGGAAATGGGGCAGTTCCTCAATGGTTCTGAGTGTGTATTTTATGGGGTCTGGAACACTCATTAGACCATTGTGAGTACTGAGTCTTTGACGTTGAGCAGAAAATGTTGATGTATGTAACCCTGATTTAACAAGTTGGCATTCTTTGTCTGAAGAGTTTCTTGGAATAAAAACCCAACAGCTAACACAATGCAATTGCAAAAAGAAAGAACATATATGAAACACAAACCTGTATGTTTTTAAAACTTAATACCAATAGTAGAGTACAGAAATTTCAAGAAGCCTATACTTAAGTGATGATAATTTGAGAACCAGGATCTGAGCATATGCAGGAGCCAATCCTGAGCTGTATTCTCACTCCAGAGCCAAAGACATTTTTTCCCCATTAAACCAGAGATGGAAAGTAGCAAGGGTCTCCTCATTTTTTATTGTGTGAATGAATACATCCAGGTATGTTCAGGGATAATAAACTCATTGACTGGATTCAAGGGGAAATGGGAAGGGAAACAGAGAAAGAAATGTACACAAACAGAGAGGCGGGTCGGTAGATGTAGGCTATAGGATATAAGTCATAAAACTACAAAGCTTTTTGACACAGGGTAAAATTTTTCTAAACTATGATTCCTTTCCTTTATCTGCTCCTAGCCTATTTCTTTTACAGAACTAATCTCAGTGACAGTTCTGAATATTAGGTTCTCAAAGCCTATAATTTTTTTGTGCTAAGAGCCAACATCAGACAAAAAGGCATGTGCCCCAAGTGAATCTTTCCCCACTTTGTGCTCTGTTGCTCTCTGCGGGAAATCTTAATCACTAAATTTTCTGCCCACAAGCAAGGTAAATGCCTCAGATCTGTTCTTAGCATTAAGAGGTTTCTGGTGTCCTATTTAAGACTGGAAGCTGACGGCACCACAGAAACCTTCCAGTCACAACTCAGGAAGGATTCTTGAATGAGACAGATGTGGAGAACAAGCCCATTCATTTATTCATTCCTCTTGCCATAGAGCTGTCTGCCTTTTTGGTTGTCTCATGCAGAATGCATGTTATCAGATGACGTGATGGAGATTGCAAGACCTACTGAGCATACAGCCTCTCTGGCCACGTAGCCGAGGCAAGGCAAGATTTGCCTTTGATTTGGACTGGGAAGATTAAAAGGAGATGAAGCTTTCTGAGAAAGCTTGAGAACAGAGGCCGTTCTTTCTCTTTCTTGTTCACCCCATGGAAGGCTGCCCATGGAACTACACAGGATGAGAGCTCATAATTATCTGAGAAACAAGGCAAGGGCTTTTATTGCTAGAATACAAACCACCTGACCCATGATCTTGGGCTACTTTTCGGGACTCCCAAAAGACCATTTTCACTGTCTGCATGTTTCTCTTTGTACCAGAGGAAGTGAGTTTTGCCAAAGAATGTGGAGGAAAATATATGACTGTTGATTCATTAGGCTAATCTGAGGCCTCCCTGGAGCACTTTCAGGCTTAAAATTTACACTACTAAACCTGGCCTCCTCCAGTTAATGTGTCTGATTGCCCTGAACATTTTATATAATGAGCCTCTGGATTTGTACTCCCCAAAGCAAATTAAAGCCAGTGTGGGCTGCAAGAAATCAAACTACGTGGTTAACAATAACAATAATAATAACAATAAAACATTAGCACTGCATTATGTACAGCATCACCGCCTCTTGTTTCCCACCATCCTCCAAGTGTATGACAAGGCCCATGGAAGGAAAATGTAAACTCTGTTCCAAATAATAAATACAATACATTCTTGATTATCTGAGTGAATGTTTCATGGATGAAATCACACTGTACTGAATGTCATAGAAAATTCTAGTGGTAAGAGTTGCAACAAAACTTTGTCCAAAAGGATATGTGGCTAGAGACTTTATTTTCATCCTGCAGTAGGTGGAAATGTGGAGAAATCACAATTCTTCAATAAATTCAAAGAGTTTAAAATGAGCAAACGAAATATCAAGTGCTCATACACTGGCTTTTACAATTAACTTCTTGTCTCAAAAGCTTTTCTACGTATAAACTTTCCATTGAAGAAATATTCCAGAAGGGAACAGGGCCAGGCAGCCGGGAAGCTCTTGCCAGCAGCTCCTGCCAACAATAGATGATATTACCTTTTGTAACGAACCTATTCTAAGTTTCCTTAGACAACCCAAGCAATTAGATTTTTTTTTCCATTGCAGTGATTGATGCCTTTTGATTCACCAAAGATGACATTAAAGAGAGTTAAACTTATACTCTGTGTTGCTTTAATGAGATGTGCATTTTTTCCTCTGTGGACTAAAGCTTGAGAGGCCATGCTATACACTGAAAAGAGCTCTGGTTTAGGAGGCAAATGGAACTAGCTTTGAATTCTGGGCTCTACTATCTATAATCTGAGTGACTCTTAGAAAGCAGTTTAACTTTTCTGGGTCTCCTTGTCATTGTTTGTAAACTAGGACTAAGCATTCCACAGTTGGTGGGTGATTGTGGATGTAAGAGTCTTACTTAGCATATAATCAGCAGTCAGCCACATCATCTCCTCCATAAATGCCATGTGAAACTGGAAGACATTAGATAGACAGATCATCCAGTGTCCAACATAGTGTATTTGATACAAACAATGGCAAGATATCTACCTACTATTTTCCTGGAAGTTCTATTTTTAATAAAAAATTGCAACCAAAGATAGCAATAATTATTTTGGAGAGTTATGCAACCATGGTGCTTCGTTTTTGCACTCAGTTGAAACTAATAATAATTATTATTGTAGTAGTAAAAGTAATAGTAGTAATAGTAATAATAACTACCACTGATTAAGTTCTTATAGTATACCAAGTACTATATAAAATGCTTTATGTATGTACCTTAACAGTTAATACTACTAATAATAACAGCGCCCACCTAGACCATTGTGCACATGGCCAGACACCCAAATAGTAGCTCCTGTATAAGAAACAACATGTTTTTTTTTTATGCTCATAGATCTCATCTTGCTTAATCTTCACAATGGCCTTATGAAATAGGTACTATTACATTCTATTTTAAAAATGAGGAAACTGGGGCTTCAGAAGTTTACACAATTTGTCTAAGATTCTCCAGGTAGGAAGAGGCAGAGTCAAATTCTTTCTCATTTCAAACTCTCCAGTACACCAAGGAGCATACATACATGTAACATACATGTAACACCCTGTTTTTATTTTTCATATTAGCTGTTGTCCAGTTAGGACTCCTGACATAAAGGAGCAGAGGTACTCCCTTTCTCTTTGTTATTGCAAAGTTGAATTCTTGAATTAAAATACATTTGATTTTACTCTTCAGGGACTCTTCTTATTACACAGATTCGTTTTTACAGCATGTTGAGATTTTATTTCCAACCTCCACGATCAAAATCAGAACTATCTGGCACACTCTCTGCTGCCCCCTCCAGTGTGGTGCACTTGAGGCTCTCAAAAATAAAACAAATTTATTTTTGATGTCTGCATTAGAGCTAATGATAAGATATTAGATAGAAATGGGCTAAGTGTGGAATCTTTCTTCTAGAACATACCATTTTTCTCACCACTCTGATTAAACGTAGGTTTTCTTTTGTGCCTTCTGAAATCATATGGTAAAGGATATGGGATTATCTGCTACTTTGAATCACAGTTATACCTCGGCCCTATCATAAGTACAGACCAACATCCTGTGTGACGTTTCTATAGTACACTGTCTTCTTGACCACTATATGCATCATTAGCCTGACCCAGATCTGTGAACAAAAGACCCACTGATGGTAATGCTGTGGCACACTAAAGAACTCATCTGTGTGTTTTGTTATTTTGCTGTGGTGAAATGATACAAAAGCGTATGCTGAAGAATCAATCTTTTGGAAACTAATAATTCATTCCTACCCACCATGAGTTCTCAACTGATAGCCCCAGAACCTCCTATCTATACTTAAAATAATCTGCCAATCTATTCAGACTGTTAGAGAGTCAAACAGAAATTTCCAACAATAGGGTTATGTTGCAGGAGAGTCAGGACCAGTAGAATCTCATAAATACATGCTGACTATTACTCTCCATCGTGCACATGGCCAGACACCCAAGTAAACTATTTTACATTTAGAAATGATTTTAATTAACTTCCTTTTAATAACAGAGGTAGTATGTGGCAGGTTGGAGAATGGCTCATGTATGAAATTGTCTATGCCATATTGAGAAAAAGGTCATTTTTTCTCTTTACACAGTTGTTCTCATGCTCCATTTCAGAGTTGTAATCAGTGGGAAACTCCACACAGGTTTATAGGGGAGGAATTAAAATTTTGTATTAAGAGCATGAGCCTAAGTTTGGGTTTGCCTCCTGGTAGTCTCTTGATTTTATACTGCTCAATTTGTAGGACTTGGGGAAAACTATTTAATTTTTCTCAGCCTCAGTTTCTCCCACACTTGAAATAAGGCTGCCTTCTTCTGAGGATGGCCGTGAAAAGTCAGGGGAGAAAGCACAGAGCCTGTAATGTTGTTTTCACATGTTGGAAGAGATGGTCTTCAGAAGTTCTCCTTGAAAAAGATCATGGGGTAGAAGGAGGCACAGTTACATCCTTAATTTATAGTTGAGACCTATGGGGTGACACTCAAATTCATAGAGCTATTAAGTGGTGGGCCTTAGTACTTGATTACCTTTTTTGAGAGAGAGAGTCAGTCCTGAGCAGGCTCCATGCTTAGCACAGAGCCTGGTGTGAGGCTCAATCACATGACATTAGGATCATGACATGAGCTGAAATCAAGGGTTGGATGCTCAACCAGCTGAGCCACACAGGTGTCCATTGATTCCCTCCTTAGAAGGCCTGGGAAAAGATCCTGCTGATGGCCTGTCAGGTGGCTTCTGAGAAGCTATACAAATGAATTCTGAACTCAGCACCCCATTCAAAGTGCATAAGAATGCCAATGCTGAAGGAGGCTCATAAAGTCAGAAACACTGTCTTAGTTGTATCACCCTGGGGCTTCAGTGTTATTCTGAGAGTCCACTGAATACTCACGCTACTTTAGCAGGCATGTATAGGAGCAGGGGAACAACAGGAGATTCCTCATTGCCATAGATAATGAATCCCATTTCATTCAGTCTCTGTCTGAAGTATCTTGTGTTTTTTGCAAGTTGCCGTACTCTCTGCAACCCTGAAAGGAGACAGGCATGAAATCCATCAATCCCACCAGAAAGAGAGAAGCAAAGGTCAGATTGACTTGGCAAGCATTCCTAAGTCTTTCTGCAGGCCTGCATCGTTACCTGGAGCGGGGGGGGTCAAAATAGAGTGGGTAAATATCTCTTGGTGAACAAGTGTGGGCACTGATGCCTGAGAACTGTCTTGAGTCTGGAAGACAGGGGAATGATGCTCTTAGGTACTACTAGCAATTAAAGGCAGGCTAGCTTGTGGGGCGACAAGGGGACAAAGAGGGTGTCTAGCAAGAAGGAAGGAGATGAACTATCATTTACTAGGTACCTACTGTGTATGGACTCTGTTTTAAATGCTTTAAAGACATTAACTTGGGGAAAAGGAGTGTGAGAAGAAATGACACACACACACATGCATACATGCACACACCAGTTGTCGGTAGAGGCTTTTTAGCCAAGCTGAGCTGGCCCATTAAGTTGCTTCTTATCTAAGTTTCTAATCAAAGGGCACTTCACCTAACTTGACCTTGAAAGGGTAGCACATCCCTGAACAAACATAGGTCCATCTGAGACCAGAACTGCTTTGTGAGGCGTTTGGTAGTGATAGAGTAATAGAGGGAAGGGAATAGAGGGAAGGGAAGAAGGGTGCTTTTCCCAAGCACAAAAAATGACAGTGTGGGCTTCAAACCGAAGTCAAGGAAGGTATGTGTGTCCATTTCCAGGTTATTGGTGCATCGACTCAAAAGCTTAGCTTCTGTCCTCCATGTGTGTCCCAGTAAGGACATCACACATATGAGAGGAGAAAGGGAATTAAAGAGTGGAAAGAGTTCTGAAGACACCTGTCTACTCTATGAAGAAATGAGCAAAATGGCCAAAACCAGAGTGTGTGTGCTCGATACAGAAGATTGAATAGAACTGGATGTTTAAGTCCTCTGGAAATCATCCCAATGTTTGCATCTGATGCAAGGTGGCTGCTGAATAGGAATAGCTGCTATAGCCGACCTCCATTATGATTGGTCAGGTGTCCATTCAAACTGATCAGAGCTCTTGTTCTAGTAGTTGTTCAACATTCTGGACATTACTCCTGGGTATCTTTAACACGCCAGATGGAAAATAGGTTAAAATGTCAGTAAACATGTCAATCAGGGTTCTCCAGTTCCTTCTTGGAGAAATGGCCCCAGATTGTGCCCTGACAAAGGGCCCGGCAGTGGGCATTTCCTGCTCAGCATCCTTCCTCCATGGGACTACGATGTTCAGGTAGAGTTGGCCCTGACTTTTCTCTTTGCTACAAGGGTAGCACATGGTCAAGGCCTGGACAATTGGAATACTCCATCTCCTGGATTATTGGTTGAACAATGGAATACACACTGGGCTTATCAGTCTTTCAGATCTGCTGAAGAAGAAGTGTAAGAATGAGATCATCCTCAAGCTACATGTTTGTCATCATAGAGAGGAACAGAGAATAGCTTATAGTGTAGTGGGAGGACAGATATCACATCTAAAAATGGATGTAAAATTGCAAATCTAATGAGTTATGTAAAGAATGCTATGTGGTGTTATGAGAACCCATATTAGAGAGATTGGACCAAATCTGAGAAAGTCAATAAATGATGAGTGAGCTGAGCCCAGAAAGGCAGACAAATGTTAACAGGCAAAAAATCAGAGGTACAGGAAACAGGTGCAATGGTCCAGTGGTTTGTAGAATAAAAGAGTGGTTGAGAACCAGGTAAGATACAGTTAAATGTGGGGCAAGATAAGGCTGGAGTGATGGGTAGATTGAGGAAAAAAAGGGAGAACAGAGATTGAAGAATACAACATTTTGCGGTTGGGAAGAGAATGAACTCAAAAGGGTGACTAAAAGAGAAATCAGGGAGGGAGAAGACAAATCAGGAGATAAATTAGTGTGCACTGAATTTTTTAACATGGCAGCCATTGATAATCTTTATTTTGGGGTCCCTGGTTGGGACTTTGGTTTTAAAGAAACAGGTAGCTGCAAGTATGGTTTACTTAAATTCATACATACTTTTATTTTCCCATGCACCTCCTTCAAAAAGGAAAAGATAAGCCTTCAACTCCCAAATTCCAGATTTGCAATATGAATACAAGGAAGGGATCAGGAGAGGTATAGAATTATTTGTATTAAATTTTGCTGCACAGACAAAGTCTCCTTGGTGCTTAAAAACGAATTGCTTTGTAACATGCTGAAGTGTTCCTTGGAAACTTGTTCACGTGCAGAAAGCAACCTATTTGAAGGACAGAGCTAGAAATGAGGAGGAGAATATTTATCTTTACTTAAAATTCATCTATACATCAAAAGTACGTGTGTAGGAAGGTGAGGGCATAAAAAGTAGGGGGAGATTGTGGAAGAAGAAGAAGAAGAAAAAAAGGGGCTGAAGTAAGACTTATTTTAAAGAAGGTGATTCAAATGAAGGCACAGATATACATCCCAGCCACCAAAATGTATTCCATATGGCCTGTCGCCTTGTACATTTAGCTCTTTTGTTGATTGTTAGCTGCACAATGAATAGATGACTTCATCAGGCTGGGTTGGAAGATTCCTAAATGATCTCCCTCAAAGACCAGAAGGATTTCCTGGCCTGGAAGTGCATGAATGACTTAAATTGCTTTTCCCAATGGCATTATCTTTGTGCTTGCCCATAATGACTCATCTATCATTGGGCTGCCCAGCTACTTAATTGGCCCCGTCTGTCCCCTTTTCCTTGATTAACCCAAGTAACTGGATCATCAGCTAATGTCATCACTTTACTGCTTCTAGATCCTTTGGAGAGTTGACCGAATAGATCAGAATATTGATCCCAGGGGTAGCTGACTCTTAAGAATTCAATGTTTTCTCCTTGCCTTGTTTTTTCTATCTTTGAACCATTTAGCACAGCATGACTGACAAGCCATTATGATACACTTCGTGCTCACTATGTTTTCTCATATAGATCACTATTAATGCCTTTGAGGTCCTTTGTGTCGGCCAAGATACAGCTCCTTTCAATTACTCTATTGCTCACTCTTTAAAATTGGAAACATTCTACTCTTGTAGGGCCTGGGGGCAGAGAGGAATTTGTATATATAAAATGCTACTCATCTAGACAGGATGTGGGCGATTTTATTAATTATGCTGTGCTTTGAGATCCTTGTTTGAAGAGTGCTTTGTAAGAGAAGGAGGAAATTCTAGCACTTGTCTTCTTGTACAGAGATGGCCATGCCAGGGTGGCATGGAGATTGGGCATTGCAGCCACATTCCCTTCCTAACACTCAGTCTCTAATTCCAGAATTTCTGGTTCTTCTTTCACACATCACATATAAGACAGGGAAGGTCTCTGCTCAGATAAATAGGTAAATGAGCTGATCTCTTACGTAGGATTCTGGAGAGTTTATACGAGTGTTTGTTTTGCTATATTCTGGGTTATCTGAAAAAGGAATAGGCTTTGGAGTTAAATGGACTAAAAACCCAAACATCACCTGGACAATGTAAGGCCTTAAAACTCCAGTTTTACCTGTAAAATAGATAAATAAGCTTATCACACAGAAAGATGGGTTGAAATAAAGAGGTTAATGCAGAAACATGCTTAATCCTGTTCCTGGCATGCAGTAGATGTTTGAAAGGTAATTGCCTTTTTCCATAGGGCAGTAGTTCCCAGTAATCTCAATGGCACTTCAGAATCATCTGGACAGGTTGGCAAAAGTTCCATTCCTGGTCTGCACTCCAGACCAATTAAATAAGTATCTATGGAGATGGGACACTGGCATGAATTTTGTGTTTTGACAAAGTATAGACATGGAGGCTCAGACGTCTCAGAAAGAGCCACCTTTGCCAGTCGAAGTCCAAAGCCATGCATTTATGTGTTAAGAGCCTGATTGTGCCCTGGCTATGTCTTATTTCTCAGTTGGATATGGAAAATAAAAGATGGGCACATATCATGGCCTCTTGTTTGGCATGATTACATCTCAGCAGTTAATCAGTGCTTAGGGGCTTGGATAGTACGTTTTGAGGGGGTGACCTGCTCCCATGACAGCTGTCTGCTCCAAAGTGCTCATTCGACTTGAGATCAACCCAAAGGGTCCGCCTCACCCTTCTCATGAGGCTGGATGAAATACAGATGAACCCATGCAGGCAGCTGGCCTGTACATTGCCGTTCTACCCATTCAGATTTCTAACTCTGCCAACTTGAGAGATGGGCTAGGTTAACGGAGGCCACAAATACTTTAACCTTCTCTCCAGTGCTGTTAAAACAAAAACAGCTGGGGCAGGGGAAGGAAAACAAATAAAACACAAAGCATCCCACTACAAAGCTTTGCAGTCCCCTAATAAAAACAATCGTCTGTGGCGTTTCCAAAAATATGTTTGGGACAAGTCAATCTCTAGAGGGCCAGAAGGCATCACAGACGGTGGAGACTCCCCGAATGACCCGTCGAAAGCTAAAGAAGGAAAATTTGTTGTCTGCTGAACCATTGGCGTGCAAAAAAAAAGAAAAAAAAGAGAGGCATTTCCCTCTGAAAGACTTAGTGGAAGAGGCAGATTTTACAAGCTTGTGAGCCAGCACCAGTGCCACTCTCGATTTTCTGCAGATTTTGCAAGCTTCCTGGCTACCACATGAAACATGAATATGCCCAGATGCCACACAGTGACTTATTTTGTTATTTCTCAGGCTTAAAAGAGTGCACGTAAAGAAATAGATGCTGCTCTCTCTCCTTAAATTATTTAGCACACCACTGTAAAGGTCAGAATACAGTCAATGGACTGTCTACAGACAACCTCAAACATACCCTTAGGCAGGCTTGCTTGAAAAATGTGCCTTTTTTTAGAGATGGAAGGACTGTTTCCATAGAATATTTCCCACAATTTAAGAAGTTTATCTTTCTAAAAAATCAGACTGATGTTAAAGAATACCCAAATGGCCTGAGAATGACTAATCTCCTTGCCTCTAGCCCCTTCTTTGTCTGTCCATTCACCCCGGCTTCTCCCCCTGGCATGGGGGGTAGGTGGTGGTACTGGGAGAGACCTTGGAGTCAAGTGTCAGTGTGACAGCAGGAACCCAGCAGTCTGTTATTTTAGGCTCTGGACACCAGACAGGACATTTTGTTTCCAACACACTTAGGGGCAGAGTGATCTCAGGAAAGATCAAGAGGCTACAGAGCAGCAAGAATCATAAGAATCACATTAGCAGTGACAAGCTTCCCAGTGGGATGGGGAAAACTGTTTGGGGTGGTTTGCTAAGAGGAACACACATTTTTATCAGGCACTGAAGCGCTCCCTTTTGATGTCCAGATTCCAAGGTTACGGCATGTTTTATAGTCACATACACATGTTCCAATGACTCTTCAGGCCCTTCAGTCATACCCGCGGGAATGCATGCACGAGCAGGGAGGATGGACATTAAGGGTGGACAGCTGTCTGCACAGCCTGATTTCAAGGGCCCCAAGAGGATGCCATTGCCTCCACCCCCTGTCCACTGCTCAAATATACCATCAGGAATTTAACTCATAAGGAGAGGTGAGAATGGACATGTCCTGTACACCTATTACGAGCCAGAAATTGTGTTCTGGGGCCCTCTTCACAGATGCAGAAACTGAGCCTAGAAGATCATTAATGCATTACCCAGCTGACCCAGAAACAAACGGTACCTCTTGACCTGTCAAAGTCTGCTCTTTGGGGAGAAAAGAGTAAATTCATTTCTGGTGAGGTATGAATTCCATGATTCATGGATTCACACATTTCACAAATGAAAAGCACTCACTAGGTAAAGGAGTCAGGCCAGCTGCTAAGGTGAAGTAGAAGATAAGAACATTCTGAGGCTGTTTGGAAAGAAATGATCTAATGGTAGACAGGGCAGGTATCAAATAATAGATAATTGAGAGGAAGAAACTTAAGACAGATCTAGGCAGAGTTAGGAGGCTTTTCACATAGCCTGCTTTTCACTGCTTCAGAATAAATGATAAGACTTAATGTTAATTTGCATTTAAATAGAGAGCAGAATCTTAGCAAGTCACAAATTATAGAATTCTACACATTAAATAGGAGTAGTTCAGGAGGCTAGGGCCTTCTGGAACATTGTAAATCAGTAATTCTTAAGCACAGGAACACACCAGAGTCATTTGGGAATATTTCTGTTTCTAGAATATGTACGATAAAGCCCCCCATAGATATTCTGCTCCAGAAACACTCCCGGGGTAACTATGTTGTGCACAAGTTAAGAACCATTGCTTAAAGTCATAAATTACATTGTGGGTGTTGATTCTAGAAAGATAGTAAGGTTGATCCTAACTGAAGACACCAGAAAGCAATTTCATCTCAGAGTATTTTGTATTTGGTCAATGGATCTGTATGTAAGTTTCTACCTGCCCTTTCCTTTTTTCTATGAAGATGAGCAAGTGACTCATCTCTGAACCTTAATGTACTCATCTGTTAAATGGGGATGATGGCAATAACCACTCCACCTATTTCTCAGGACATTGAGGAGGATGCTATTTAGTGGTCATTGTGTTCAGTAGAGGATTAAATGATGAGTGTGTCTACCATCTTCAAGGAACCTGCAGACTAAAAAAATTCATGTAATTGTGACAGAAGGTAGAAAATGGAATGCTCCATGGAAGACATGCTTTGGAAGTTTGTAACACAGAGCTAGAGGTGGTAAGTTAACACCTTGTTTGTCTAAGTTTGGAGGCGGGGCACCTGGGAAATGGGTAATTCACTTGCCCTAAGGTTGACACCACAGTCATAAAATCCGCGGAGTCAGACCACTGATAGTGGTGAACACCACCCTAGGATTTGGAAGGTTTTGGTGGGTAATGGGGAGCCATGGAAGCACCATGAGCAGGGCATGACGTGTTCTGAGGGGGTTTAGGAAGAGGAAGCTCATGGTATGTGGCACGTGGATTAGGATGAGGGGAAGAACTGGAAGCGGCAAGACAAATAGGAAGCCAGAGTGGCAACAAATGTCTGAAATGGGTGAGGAGGTGTGTGTCAGCAACTGTTCTGATCTGTGGCAGGAAGACAGAGGAGGTGGCAAAGGACAGGTCCTGATCAACTGGGTTCATGAGATTCCCCAAAAGAGCTCTGAGAAACATTGCAAGTGAAAGTGGCCACTGGGGAGCCCCATTATGACAGACATTCAAACCTCTGTCTTTCCAAGTGTCTGCTGGCGGTGCACTGGAGAAACAGGTATGGGGAGAAATTGAGGGAAAGCTCAGCAGAAGGCTGATAAGACTGCCCTGCCCCCCAGAGCCTGCCCCCTCTACAACAATGACATCAAAGCCAAGTGCTCAAAGACTGGGAACCTAACTTCCTGTGTTCTAAATCAGCTCTACAATCTTGGGCAAGGAACTTCATCTTTCTGTAACTCATGCTCTTCACCTATGAAATGGGAATAGAGACAATGGTAATAATAATAATAATAATAATAATAATAATAATAATAAATAAGTCATTACATTCTGCTATGAGGAGTAAATATTAAGCACTTAGAAAAGCATCTGGCACACAATAAGCCCTACATGACTTTTTTTTGTTTGCTTGTTTGTTTTTTGTGTTTTTTTTTTTTTTTTAAATCTGGGACATGTCCACCACTAGCTTCTTATCCACCAGAATTAAGTGCTCACCAGAAAAATTTTCCAGTATTCAAGTTGAAGCATATGATCACTGGAAATATAATTACCTAAAGTCCTCCTATTTTACAAGAGTAAAATAAATCTCAGGGACATTGACCAGTGTTTAAGACCTAATTAGGTTAGGGGTGCCTGAGTGGCTCAGTCCGTTAAGTGACCGACTTCAGCTCAGATCGTGATCTCATGGTTTATGAGTTTGAGCCCTGCCTCAGGCTCACTGCTGTCAGTGCAGACCCTGCTTCAGATCTTCTGTCTCCCACTCTTTCTGCACCCCTCCCTCCCAACTCTTGCATGCTCTCTATCTCTCTCAAAAAGAAAATAAAACATTAAAAAACAAAATGACCTAATTAAGTGAGCCCATAGGAGGGACTGGGCTCTGCCTGAACAAAGAGATTTGAGGAGAGGGAGATCTGACGTGAAGGAGATTCTCCACTGCTGGCTTTGAGGTGGAGAGGGCTGCATAGTAAGGAGTTCAAGCAGTCTCTAGGAACGGAAAGGGGCTGGCTCACAGCTGGCATGGAAATGGGGACCTCCCTCTTGCAACCCCCAAAACTGGATTCTGCCATAAACACATGAGCCTGGGAGGAGAGCCTGAGCTCCAGAAAAGAGGCCAGCTGCAGACACCTTGATTCGGCCTTGTGAGAACCTTGAGCAGAGAACAAACTGTGCCCCAACTCCTGACCCAAGGAGACTGAGATAATAAATGATGTTGTTGTAAGCTGCTAAATTTGTGGTCATTTGTTATGCAGAAATAGAAAACGAATACACTCATTCTCTCTAGCCCAGAGCACACACTGGGCTTCTCCAGGCACAAATCCACCTGCTTAATCCTCTCCAGCTGTGGCTGGTAGTGTAGCTGGTTTTCTCCGCAACTTGTCCTGACAAGAGTGGGGCTGGGACATGGCACTGGCTGCATTTGGGTGTTTTTGCTGTTTGGCTGAAAATGACCCAGTGGAAAAACAAAGACCAATGTGGAACAGCAGCTCCCCTTCACCCTCTAAGATGCTACAGCTGGAATCATGTTCTTTCCTTCTCCTGTTGTGCTGAGCTAACATGGAATTTCATGTGTGTTCCATCACAAACTCTCTCATCTCGGAGTCCAGCCACACAGAGGAGACAAAAGTAAAAGAGGAAGCTTCCATAGGACTCACGGTGTAAAAGGATATCTTGTTTGTGGGGCGGGTGGAAGGAAGTGGCCACACTAACCTTTTGCCCCAGCGCCATCTAAAAGAGGAGCTGATTCTCTTTACACTCTTGCTAGGGAAATTTTTAAGGCCTCCAAGCAAGTGTAGAGTTTACTGAGCTGCCCTAAATCTCTACTCTCGCTTAACTTTTAAGACGAAGTAAACGAAAGGGCAGAGGGTATTGTGAGTCACTTCTGTACAATCAGGCCACCTTCCTCTGCTCGCTGGAGTTCAGTTTGCTGGCTTATTCTGTGTTGATTGGATAAACGAACATTGTCCTATGTGCACATAAGCAGCAACAGGGCAGAGAGGCGACGCCTGTCACTTTGCTCCCTCACCCCAACCTGAGGTCCACACATACAAAAAGGCCAGGTAGAACTGTTTACCCCCCAGCACAGGTGATTAATCACGATGGAGGCAGCCCCTCAGTTGAAAGCCAGTGGAGCGTAGCACCCGGCCATCTGTTTTGTATTAGCTGTTGCTGAAACGCCAGTGGCCTGAAACCTTTAGAAAACGCAGAGAACCCGAGTCTCTTGCTCTGCCCTTGTCTGGTCCCCAGCGGGAAGCCAAGCACATATCTTCAGAAAGCAGCAGCTAATTCCTCCCTCAACAATGCCGGGCCCTCGGACTCTGACATTCCAGGTGGTTCTCTGGGCACTCCTCTGGCATTCACTGAGGGACTTCCAAGGGACAGAGCTAACAGCATGCTGCTGGGTTTGAGGGGAGAAAAGAAACTGTAGGAAAGTTGATTTTTCTATCTGCTCTCTGCCCCCAGTAGGTGCTAAGAAGTGGGAGACCTTTTAAAATCGCATGTCTAATTATTAGTGTTTCTTCGCCCCAACCAGAGTTCTTTTTTAGTTTTTGCTGCCTCTTCCTCCCTTTGAGGAAGAAACGAATTCCTGGTGAAGAGTATATATATATTAGTAGTATATTAGTATACTAATATATATATATATATATATTAGTAAGAACAGGCCCAGATGAGCTTGATGGAGATGGATTAGGGTAGTTCACAGCTCCCACACAGCACCGAAGAAAAGCAACAGCAAATGAGGGGAGTTTGTGAATGTATCTCATGTCAAATATAAACAGTAAGTAAGTGAGAAGGTTCGAGTGGAGAATAAACTGCTGTCACCCAGTGTAGTCCTCCCACTCCCCCTCCCCAAGTGCTAAATCTTCCCAGTTAGTCACTTCCATTTTTAAAACCTATCAACTCAAGTGTAAAAATATGTTTGCCCTGTTCCAGGACCCAGAGCAAAGGTCCAAGGTCACAGCTGGAAGGTGCGGGTGCCACTTTCTCCAAGTCCACGTGGGGTTAGAAGCAAGGTCAACACCTCACCTGCCAATCTCACGACAGAAGTTCACAAATGACCAGGATGAAGGAATTAATCCATACAAAATGATTTAAATATGAGGCATGCTTGTATTTTCCAGTTGAAATACATGATATTATAAGCCTCACTCTTTTTTTTCTCTTTATCTTTAGATCCCTTTATCTCTCCAGAGGGTGGAAAAAAAAAAAAAAAAGAAAAGGAAAATGATGGAGGTTCATAAATTAATGAAATTCCTTGAAAGACCTTGCCGTTTTATTCTACTCTTTTTCCTAGTAATGGAATATTGAATAAAAAATAGAATTTAAGCCTTCAGATTTTTTTGTTTTTGAAAATCTCAGATATGGGACAGCATGAATGATCTGGCATGAACTTACCCATGTGGAGATAACATATGTGAACTAGTGCTTCTCAAAGTAGATGAAATGCCTCAAGCGAAGTTGGGCAGGATCATATCTTCATATGAACTCAATGTTGATATGAATGTTCTAGTTTTATTTCTCTGCCTGCACAGAATTCAGTCACCTCTTGTGGCAAGAAACCTTGACCAGTCAACTGCTGGGTGCTGATATAATGAGCATCAGAGGTCCAATCCTTGTTCAGGACTCTTAGTCCCCATTTTAGTCCATGGCCCCCAAAGAACTCAAGGGTGACTACGTGTCAGAGTTGGGGTGACTCAAAGTGAGCCCTTCCATTTTGGATAACTAGCCTAAAATTCATGTGTATAAATTGCCCATTTTAAATTGCAATTTACAATATTCTGTCTCATCACATTCCTTATTCCAAAAAAAAAAAAATCCTACTTGTCTGGGAATATGTTACTATTTCCAAAATATACATTCTTCTCTGTTCTTGCTTGACTTCCAGAGCTGTCCCAATTGCATGCCATTTTAATTTCTCCTGGGGAAGCATTATGCCCAGTGTCCATTTTTTGTCTCCAAAAAGTACACAGTATTGGGGAATTTAGCAACATAATAATGATAATGATCTTGATACCTACCATGGCCTAGAACTGGGGTCTGTGCAAAAGAAGCAGAAATGCTTATACTAAAATCCACACTCAGAGCTTTGAGAATCCCTATAAAAGGGAAAGAGGTTCATCTTCAGTCCTTTAGACTTTGTTTTTCTTCTTAGCTACTTTTATTCCATTCCTGGTCAAGAGTTTATTTACTAAGTCAATAGGGAAAGATTGGGAAACTGTCTAAAATATACAGTGTCTTCCTACAGTATACATCCATCAAAAGCCTAGGGAAAGAATGTCCTGGACTGAGGTTAAGTACTGTGGCAAAGACTGGCTAGCTATTCACTGAACCCATTTCCTTTTAGGCAGACAGTTACTTCATTTCCGTGGCTCCTTTGTGGTCAGGCAAGGTCATGTGGCCAATAGAGTTATGGCCAATAGAATGTGGGCAGAAATGAAATGTTCCTTTCCAGTTATGGCCCATAAAAACATTATAAACACCATGCTCTATTCTCCTTCTCCTTCAGTGGCAAGCTTGGAAGCCATATGTTGAAGCTGGAGAAGTGACAAGATGGAAGGAGGCTGGATTCCTGGAAGAGAACTACCTGTCCAACAGGAACACCCATTTTGGACTTTATATGGCCAAAAAATAAATTTCTATTGTGTTAAGTCACTAATATACTGGGGCTTGTCTGTTACACGAACAGATTATTTTAACTAATATTAGCCTGATGAGACCGTGTATACCACAAAAACTTTCAAGGATTTAAAATCCTAATGCCCTCCTACTTTTCTTTGGCTATATGGTATACAGGGAAACTGTAATTTTTCTTTGGGGATTTTAGTTTCTCAACCTCTCATTACTAGTCACCAAGTAATGTCATGAAAACATGAAGTTTCTTGATTGCAAAAGTTCCTAAGTGCAAATCATCATTAAGATGGAGGAGGGGAGAGAAGGAGGTCCCTCCAGCATATTCAGTGGAAAATGCCACTTTGGATGCCTAAGAATCACCTATTTTAGGTATGCACTTTGCCTTGGACAGAGAGGATTAGCTGGTGCCCAGTTCTTGCTGATTACTGTGTATAAAAAAGTCACATGCACTTTTGAGCTTTGGATGTCTCCATAGGAAATGTTAAGTAAGGGATTCAGCTAACTGCTTGGATAATTAAAGGAAAAACTCCATTTTTTACTTCTGCTTTTTGAGTAGCATTGGCTTGAATTACCCAGCTTACTCACCTCAGTATTAGATGGTGTCTAGACAAAGTCTTAGTGTATGTAATAATATATAACCATTCATTTATCAAAAGAATAGAAAAGGAACTCTAGATTTTGGTCCACACATATACTTATCAAGGAAGTGATTCTAACTCCAGTATTTGAACCAAAGTAATTCTACAGGTAACCTATAAAGAAACGATATCATAATTGTTTATAGGTGGTGATTAGATTCTAAGTCTTGTCCAGGAAATCTGCTTAGCCTCAAATGTAGTCATTCAGTATTCATTCATTTACATATTTGGTACTTAAGGCACAATTAATTAACCAATCACTATTTGGAGGGCTAGGTTGGGAGTGTGTGTGACTAACATTGGAGGAGGGAAAAATTGCAAGAGATGGAGGAGGGAAGGAATATTTTCTGACTGTAGTCATCGAGACAGAGCCAAAGGCTAAATAGGGGTTAGGAGATAAAGAATGGATATAAGTGGGTCATAAGGAGAGATGAAAGCCTTCCAGAAGGAGGAAACATCATGAACATGTATAGGAAGATACCAATGCCTGGTGAAAAGTTGGTGGGATATGGCCAAAACTTTACACTGAATGAGGTCATTCATTCAGTCAACATGTATTGTTTGGGGTTGGAGACAGTGTCCTTGCCTTCACAGCATTTGTATTCTCCTGAGGGAGACAGGCGATCATCAAGGAAACAAGTATATAATTCCAGGTGGTGATAAGTGCTATGAAGAAACATGGTACAGAACAGGGGAGTAGACAGAGTAACCCACAAAGAAGAGGGTGATATTTTAGAAAGGGTGCTTAGGAGAGGTCCCTCTGGGTTGGTGGCAGGAGTTAGAAAGGTCACTCCAGCACGAACCCCCATTTCAAGACCCTGGGTTTAGTTCTGAGACTGTTCTGAGAGATGAGCTGGAATGGCAGAAAGCGCAAGGACATTTGTGTCTGGGATCAGAAGCAAGGAAGGTCTTATATGGTGGTCGAGGGATCAACATGAGGAAATGTGGCAAGCCTCTGGGGAATCAGAGAATGCCCCAATTGTTTTCTTTCATTTCAAAGATAGATTTGTTTGTCAGGATAACAAAAATTTTATCAGTGACAATTTTTGACTTATATTTGATTTTGAACATGATTTTGATCTAAACTTGTTTAACTAACAATATATACTTCTTTTTTTCATTAGCTGTTCCTTTTTGCATAGAAACCAGTCATCTTTAGCCTGTCGATATTCTCAGCAAATAGAACTGGGAATTTTGCAATGAAGGAGAGAAGACTCCATTTTAATTTTAGAATAAATAGTATCACCATAAAATAGTGACACTGCAGTATAACCAAATGTAGAGGCACCTGGGTGGCTCAATCAGTTAAGTGTCCAACTTCGGCTCAGGTCATGATCTCATGGTTCATGAGTTTGAGTTTTGCATCAGGCTGAGCTCTCTGCTGTCAGCACAGAGCCCACTTTGGAACCTCTGTTTCCCTCCCTCTCTGTCCCTCCCCTGCTCTCTCTTTTTCAAAAATAATGAACATTAAAAATATATAACCAAATGTACATTTAAAACACATCTCCTCCTCATTTCAGGCATGGAGAGCCTCTCCATCCCAGAGGCTGATACTGAGAGGGAAAAAGGAGAGCGATCTCTTTAGGGGAACCTTCATTCCCCAACCCTGCCGAAGGCAGTATGGGATGTGCAAACAGAGTTCTGAGGCCCAGGTAAGGACTTCACAGATGGAATGTTTTGAATACTTCCCAAGTCATGCAGGAAATAAAAATCTCAGAAAGATTTAGTGTCAGGAGGCCCTCTGTTGGGGAGTGTGTGTATTTAATACTTCCTCCTTAGATCCTGGGCCCATCACGGTTTTGATTTGCCAACAGGCAAAGGAAGTCAACTTGAGGAAGAATTTCCTGTACTGGCACAATAGCTGGGGTTACTTAGCTTTCATTTGCAGACTCAGTGTCCCCATTCTTCCTTAGCCTTATTGCTCAAATTCACCAAAACCTAGGTTTCCATATTCTGTTAGGCTTGTTAAGTTTTTTCTTCATATTGATAGTGGAGAATTGAGGTAATTATCTTGATAATATCTAAGTTTGATTGGTAGTATCTAAGATGATCAAGGAAGGATAGGAGTAATACTGTGGCTATCTGTGTTGTCTTTTTGTAGCAATAATCTCTGTGTACTACATTCAGAAAACATTAAATTAGGGAAGTCTGGGTGGGTCAGTCAGTTGAGCATCTAACTCTTGATCTCAGCTAAGGTCACAATCTCATGGTTCATGAGTTTGAACCCCACGGATCTGCATTGACAGCGGGGAGCCTGCTTGGGATTCTGTACTCTCCCTTTCTCTCTGCCCCTCCCTCTCACGTGTGTGCATGCGCGCGCATGTGTGTGTGTGTTCTCTCTCTCTGAAAATAAATAAACTTAAAAAATTTTTAGAAAACATATTAAATTAAAAAGATGAAACACCCTATTGTTGAGGGGCACCTTGATGGTTCAGTTGGTTAAGCATCTGACTTTGGCTGAGGTCATGATCTAATGGTTAGCAGGTTTGAGGCCCATGTCAGTCAGGCTCTGTGCTGACAGCTCAGAGCCTGGAGCCTGCTTCAGATTCTGTGTCTTCCTTTCTCTCTATCCCTCCCCCGCTCACACTCTGTAACTGTCTCTCAAAAATAAATTCAAAATGTTAAAAAAAATTTTTAACAAAAAATTTAAAAAACAACCAAACAAAAAAACTCCACCCTATTGTTGTTCCATTCTGTCAAATTCCCATAGTTTTGAGGATCCTGTATAACGAATTGCCTTGTTTCCAGGAAGAATGTAAATCATTATTTCATCTTTTTTTTAATGTTTATTTTTGAGAGAGACAGAGTACAAGCAGGAGAGGGGCAGAGAGGAGGAGATATGCAGAGTCATAAGCAGGCTCCAGGCTCCAAGCTGTCAGCCCAGAGCCCAACTCAGGGCTTAACTCACAAACCATGAGATCACGACCTGAGCTGAAGTGGGACATTTAACCGACTGAGTCACCCAGGAGCCCCTTATTATTTCATATTAATTTCACTTTTCGTTTTTCCTCTACCTACACAATATCCAGACACTTCCCTGATGTTACCCTGAAACTCCCTGTTTAAGGGCAAAAAGGGACAAGTATGACTTTGAAGAAAAAAAGAGAATTTCATTTTTCTTAACTTTACTGTATAAGCATAGGATATTTTGTTAACAATGATAAAGGTGTCATCTACTGAAATTGGATATTATACATTAGGAATTGGAATTCTGTATTTATTTTCTCTCGTAAGTAAATTTTCACTACTGTTTTCATTTCAAGGGATACTACTGGCCACTTAATTATAAACTTCAAATATTTCCACGCATATGATAGCAAAAAGAGATTTTGTGATTCAAAAAGTTGTTGACAATCTCAACAGCCTTGCCTTGAAAAATCAGCAGGGAGAAGAATAAATCATGGATATTATGATTTTCCCACAAGCCACTTTGGTGTAATAAGAACTGAGTTAGCAAATGGAGTGATTCAAATTTAAGTTCTGACTTGTTAATTATAGCTAGAACTGTTCCAAAACTATTCCTGTCTCTGGTTAAATTTTGTATCTAAAAAAGATTGATGTTCCACAAAAAATTAAAAATATTACATGTCCAGATTAAACTTAGATATTTGGATAAATGGGTCTGTAGACTGCAGGTTGGCAAGGAGGCAAGTAAGTGCTCGAAAAGATACATAGTTGCTATTTCATCCTGACATGTAATTGAAAGTATTTCAAAATCTTAGTATGTAATATTTAATAGATATATCACATTGAGTAGATCATGTTTATTTAGAAAAGTGTCAATATCATTTCAATACCATGTCATTAAAATTGTAGCAATCACAGCAGGAAATGAGTAGCAGATAGGAAGCTGATAATTACAGTGCAAAGTCAAGCAGACCCTATGTATTTATAGGAAAAGCCATTCTTCCCAAGTTATGAATATGAAATACTTTGTCATAAGTTATTTTAATTTATTAAATGTGATTTGTCATAATTTAATTTAAACTTAGCACTTGTCCATTGAGGATCTCCTTTCTTGCCAAATGGATTCTACCTATCGAAGATGCACTTAAGAATTGAAGTAATTATTGTGCCCTGTCCAACCCAAGAGACATGAGTTATTAGAGAAATGGCAGTCCCTCTGTTGGATGTCTACTATCAAATCAAATAATGCAATCAGTATTGTGATCATGAACTCTTAATGACTTTATGTACTTCAAAAAGTTATATGGAAGCACAGGTTGAAGGGAGAGGCTGTTGTGAACACAAGTATGTCATGAGGGCACAAAGCCCTTGGCTATCAGGCACTATTGGATTGTGGATTTCTTATGACTAGAAACCATTATCTTCATATCACTAGTGAGTGGTAAGCACAGTGCCTGATACACAGTAGGCTTCTAAAACATATTCTCCAAGTTGAATGAAAAAGAAATGTGCTGAACCCCAATTGTGCATTGGCCATAATACAGATGCTGATAAAATATCTGTTCTGGGCCATCATTTCATCAAAAGATTCAAGCAGAATCTTTGAATAGGTAATATTGGCCATCTCAGCACTGAACTTGCCCACCATGGTCAGTCTGTTTCTTGGGATTCTTGCCCTATGTCTACATCTAGCTTTGCTCATTAAATTTTACACTAATTATAATGTCACTAGTGTCTGAAAGAGTTGCCTATGTTTTGCCAGTCATCACTTCATGCTCTATCCGATAGGATGGAGAAAATGACTATAGATCATCATGCAGCTGTGATTCTCAAAGTGTGGTCCCTGTGGCCGCAGTATCAGCATTGCCTGGGAGCTTGTGAGATGTGCAACAAGCATTTCTGAGTCAGAAACTGTAGGCAATCTATTTTTACTAGCCCTCCAGGTGATTCCGACACAGGCTCAAATCTGAGAACCATTCTTCTGCATAAGGGCTAGGATAGGGTGTGAGGAGGGTGTGCTTGTGCAGAGGGAAATGTAAAGAAAACAGAGGATGAATTTCTGGCGAATGCAGACAGGGGAACACACCTAACAGAGAAGGGAAGGGGGTGCCCCAGCAGCTCAGTCTGTAAGCTTCTGACTCTTCGTTTCGGCTCAGGTCATGATCTTGCAGTTCATGGGAACCAGTCCTAAGTCGGGCTCTGTGTTGATACCTTGGAGCCTGCTTGGGATTCTCTCTCTTTCTTCTCCTTCCTTGCTCATTCTCTCCCTCTCTTAAAAATAAATATTAAAAAAAAAGAGAGAGAAAAGGGGAGGAAGAGCAGATAGAGAAATAAAAAAAAGGAAGCAGAAAAGAAGAACATCTGCACAACTAAGAGTAGACTGCAAAGAGAAGAAGAGGTGGAGAGGTCAGTCCAATCTGGCTAGAAAGGGCCAGTGGAGTAGGTGGGCAGGGGTGACCTTCGAGGGAGCAGAGTCCATGGAAATGGGCAGAGGACGAGCTGAAGTTGCTGAATGCTGAGTGGGAAGGAGGAGAAGCAGCTGGCAGAACCCATCAGTGTTTCAGGAAGGTCTGTGGCAATGGAAGAGAGGCAACTTGCTTGCTATTGGAAGAGGAAGAAGGGATAAGGGAAAGCTTTTTAGGATGGAGGAAATGAACACATTCATCCTTGAGAAAAAGGGCAGTGCATATAGAAGGTGGGGTGGGAGAGAATTAGTGCAGAGATGTGAAGGAGACAGGAGTCATTTATTTGCCAGGCTAAGAGGGAAAGAGAGGATTCTGTCTTTGCACGAGTATTTGTCGAGACCTGTAATTGCCAGGCACTATTCTCAGCATAACGAATAAAATGGACAGAATGCTTGTTCACCTGGAGTTTATATTCTAGTGAAGGAAAACAAAAAATGAGGAGATACATATGTAATTTGTCAGGTGCTCATAAATGCCTTGAAGACTAAAGCAAGGTAAGGAGAGTGTGTAGTTTAGGATAGGGTCGCTCCCCTAACAGGCTGATGTTTGGCAAAGATACTAGGAATATGAGGGAGTGGGCCACACAGATATTGGTCAGAAAGGCTGTTCTGGAGAGGCCAGCAAAGGCAAAAATTCCCTGAAGGAGCTGTTCCCTGTGTTCTAGGAAGAGCTTCTTGGAGTGGACTGATGATGGAAAGATGGCGGGAAAACAGAAGACCTTATCACGAGAAACCTTGAACACCACATTCTGAACTCAACACTCAGTAAGACGAAAAGCAATGAAAAGTTCTGCATGAGGGGTATTCTGAGTTACATTTCTTTGAAAGATTACTTTGGTTTCTGTATGGAAAACAAGTCATCAAAAGACAAGAGCAGAATGGAAAGAATATTCAGGAGAATACTCCGGTAATCCGAGTGGGAGCTGACAAGTAGAGTTGGGGCTGGCAAGAAGGGACCAGATTCTGGACATATGTCAAGGGACATGCTGTGGGATTTGCTGATGGAGTAGGTGGAGGTCTGAGAGAAAGGCAGAATCTTAGGATGAGTAAAAACTATTGAAAATTTGGAGAAAGGACAGAAGGCAGATGAGTTAAAATAATAATAACTGTTAGCCTTAATTGAGTATATACTATGTGTCAAACATTGTGCTAAGTCCCTCACATTATTTACTGTTATGTACAACCCCAATTAAAGTTAAGGAACCAAGGCTAAGCAAGGCTAAGCGGCTTGCTGGTCAGAGAACAAGGGTGGCAGGGAGAGTGGGCTACATGCAGTCTGGCTGCAGAGCACACACCCCGTTTTTCTTTTTTAATGTATTTTTTAAATTTTATTTTTAAGAGAGAGAGAGCATGCAAGCAGGGGAGGGGCAGAGAGAGAGAGGGAGGGACAGAGAGAGAGAGAGGGAGACACAGAATCTGAAGCAGGCTCCAGGCTCTGAGTGGTCAGCACAGAGTCCGACACAGGGCTCAAACTTGTGAACTGTGAGATCATGACCCAAGCCGAAGTCAGACGCTTAACCAGCTGAGCCACCCAGGTACCCCCGAGTGCATACCCTTAATCCTCCATGAGATACATGCTCTATATTCTCTGAGCAGACAAAGATTACCCAGAGGGGGGAAAGGGAGAGTGTGGAAGGAGGCCAAGATTGGAAGTACAAAAAAATATTTATTGATTAATTGAAAAGTATGCATCAAAAATTTAAACAAATAATAATAAAACTACTGTTGCCAGTACTTTCCTTAGGGCGGTTGGTATGGTTTGGGTCTTAGCCTCCCATGGCGGCTCATGCCATGGCTAGGTGAAGAGAATGACCAAGCTGCAATCTCTCCGGACCTCTTCAAAAAGTGATATCAGCTACAGAGGGTCCTAAATACTGAGTGATTCCTCCATCAGTTGCACGGGTGTGGAATGGATTCCTGGCTTCCAGTCCTGTGAGATAAACATCCCCTCGATCTCTTTAGCATAAACACTGACCTGAAATCGAGGAGGCCAGCGAGATGGAAGTTGAATCATGACATATTTATTAAGCCAAGCACTGGGTCTGACACTCACAGGAACACCAGATTAATTCAAGACACATTTCTTGCCCTTAAGGGGCTGAGAGCATCGACTATGGCCTATGGACCACCCAACCACCATTAGGATGGAGAAACCAAATCTCCACTTTGGGCTCATTGTGCAGCATGACGTGACAGGTCAGGGGATTAAAAGGGCCTTGATGCATGTGGAATGCATGCACGGCCTGCAGTCCCTCAGCCTGTGTGCATTAACTCCAGGAGCAGCCTGGCTGCAGAGTGAAGGTGGCTGTTTGTGCATAAACATTGTCATTTCACTGAGACTGCTATTTCATCTTTGAACTTTGACTTCAAAGGAACACTGACCTTATTCCTGTAGCTTGCCTCTCTTTGAAGCCTATGGCTTTGCATTGCAGATTAAAGTGAAGATATTCATCAGGGACAGATCTGGCCAACTGCTCCCCAAACTCAACGCAAAACAAAGCCTTGAAAGGCTCCAATCACAGTTGCAGTGGAGTGGGCCAAAGATGAAGACTTGGAGCCGGGCTCTTTCTCAGATCCTGTAAGGCAGCTCTGGCATGACATAGTGCATCCCTTTGAGCTCCAGGCAACTTTACCCCGAGTGTCCGTATATCTCAGGAGAAAGGGGTGAGTTAATGCAATATTCCCAACCTGTCCTATTCATTTTATTTAAAGCAGGCATTGTTGTAAATGAGGCCAGCATGAACATTCACTGGTGCCTTTGAATTCTTCAAAAGATGTGTCAGGCAGAATCATCTGAAACTTCGCTGATGATTCTGTCAGTTTTCTTTTCTACTACTTTCCTTTGTTCATCCCTATGAAAAGAAATTGTCCTGTCTTCCCCCCTGGGCCCTCCCATCTTGGCTCTTAAAAAACAGATACCAAGTATTGCCTTCTCTGTTCTTTTTTCTATCTTTTCCCTATTAAGATGGCAAGTGAGAAAGTTTAACTGGGAGGTAAAAAAAATAATAATAACCAACTAATTACTTAGAAGACTAAGAAAGAGAACCAAAGGAAGTATCTCCCACCTCAGAGGAAGAAAATTTGATGCTAGATGACTAGCAAAGAACAAATGATCAAATCTTTCAGTGTGTTTTTTCTGCAGATCTTCAACTGTGATCAGATAAACAGAACGAGTTCTATCTGTGATGAAGAGGTAAACCAAATCCAGAGGAGGGAAGGAAATGATTGTCAGGTTGGGTACATGTAAATTAACTGACTCTTATAGCATATACTACTAAAAGGGTTAAAGAATTAGTGCTCCTAATTTTCAGATAACTTTCCTGGTTATTTATTTATTTATTGATTGATTTATTTAAAAGTTTATCTACTCATTGCATGAGAGAGAGAACATGAGCAGGGGAGGGGCAGAGAGAGAGAGAGAGAGAGAGAGAGAGAGAGAGAGAGAGAATCTCAAGCAGGCTCTACACTGTAAGTGTGGAGCCTGACACAGGGCTTGAACTCATAACTACCAGATCATGACCTGAGCTGAAACCAACAGTCAGACACTTAACCGAGGTGTACCCAGGAGCTCCTCCTAGTCTTTAAAATAAGACCAAGGGACAATTTTGGTCATTGTAGGACAATTAATTTAATTGGTGTTTTAGCTTAAATTACAACCAATTGTTTTCCATTAAGAAATGCATGAAGTTCAGGAAGATCATCAATATAGCTTCCTGAGAAGCCAGTGGTTCCAGACCAGTTTTTTTTCCATGCAATCAGAGAGCTCACATGGGAGCAACTCTATTTCTAGCTTTGGTTTTAAAAGGTTGAAAGATATCTGCTTATCTATTAAAGATATCCTTTAATTTACTAACTCCCTCTCCCACAAATTTGGGTGTGGTCATATGCCTAGTTTTGGCCAAAGGACTGTAAGCAAGGTGGTAAGTGTCTCTTCAAGGCTCATGCTCCTCTGTTCTCTGCCATGAGACTGCCAAGCCTTAGACTAGAAGTAGCATAAGTCACTGCCCCCATGGAGGACAGCCATGCAGAGAGTTGTCTATTTGTATTAGACCTGCCATGAGCAAGAACTAAACTTTGGTTCTAGCAAGCCATAGAGATTTTCAGGGTTTATTTGTTATGGTGGCATAACTTTGCTTATCCTGACTAATCCAGGGCCTTGGAGGACATCTAGTCTTACCTCTCTTCCAACATAAGAATCTTTCCTACAGAATCCCTGAATGTGGTCCAAATACTTCTCACCTGAGAACTGAACACATAAATAATAATAGCAAATAACAGTAGCAAGCAATTAAAAGATACTAAAAAATTGTCTTCAGATATAATTTTAAATATTTTATATATCTTAATTTTACATAATTCTAACAGAAACATGAGCTCAGTCAACATTATTTTCCTCATTTTTCAGTGGAAGGAACTGAAACACTGGAAGTAACTTGCTTGGAGGTGAACAGAAAAATTAAATCACTTGCCTATGGCCATAGAGTGAGTAAATAGCATCCCAGGAGTTAAATCCAGGCACCAACTTTCAGTTTATGCTCTTAACCATTGCACCATGTGGACTTCCTAGATTGGATTTTTATTTCCTTTTCACACAGATGATTCAACAAGAGACAGAATCATAAAATCCTAAAGACAAGTTTGGAAGAGACTTTGGAGAACAATCAATCACTGCATTTTACATGGATGAAAAAAATCCCCCTGCAAGCCATTTTGCTGCTTTAGTCAAAAGGAAAGGTCTGTCTCAGGGGTTTTCAAACCAGTGTCCTGGGGAGCACTAGGGCCTCAGAGGCTGCCAACATGGAGAAAGGTAGAGACCCTACTTCAACCAGCTCAGGCCTGTTCCAATCTGCTGTATATAGGAGACTTCTGGGTAAAATTTGTATGTGAATAAAGTCCTCTGCTGTTTTAATAAAATTGGGAAATGGATCTCCCTATGCTTCTACTGAAACATTAGGCTTGGAAGATTGCCCTCAATAATGGAGGGCTTCTTACCAGCTGGGAAGGGGGGGTGGAGCACATGGATTTTATGGCTCAGTGACCAGTCCTGGAGCCAGGATAATTTGTTACTTTCATAAATGCACTCACTCGATTACCTGGCAGCAAGAACTGCCTTATTAATCATTGTATCCCTACCCACTTGATATGTGGTAGAAGCTCTGTAAACTATATCTAAGAGATAGAAGGAGAGTTCCAAAAGGCTTTGATGAAACAATTTTTCAAAAAGACAATTAAGTGCATTTGGGTTGAGCAAAGCAGCACACTTTGGCTGTGGTGACCCAGTGTTCAAAAAAAAAAAATGGCTGGGAAGTTATTACGTGTGTTTTGTCCATATATCCTCAAGTGGGTCGTGGTAACCAACCCCTGCCCCAACCCCTGGCTTTTTCCCAGGGAAACACAAGTGATGGCCCCAAGCAGGCACAGACAAATACAAACCACTATTTGCTTTATTTTTATTCTAAATGATCACACAAAATCATCCCACTTTTCTGATCATATTAAGAGGTGAACTAGAAAGTTTTCTTTGCTTAAAAAAAAGCATTTCTTTCCTTTTTTGTGTGTGTGCCGGCAGCTGTTTTAGTATATTTCTGTACTATGGGTTATTATATATCATGTACATATTGGGTTGTACACAGTGACTTACAAATAGGGTGAAGACAAATGTATATATCTGAGAAGGGGGCAGATTGATAAGGCAGAAGGGAGACAGTCTAAGGAAGGATTTGTGGGAGTTGTGCTCCCTGCAGACCCTCTTACCTTGTGTGGTCCCATCCAGTCCCATGATAAATTTCATTGATCTGATGATTTGCTCTGCTATCGGTGGGCTCATGGATGTAGCATAAGCAGCACTATGTGAGTGAACTCGTAAATAATCCACAAGGTCCTTTAATAAAAGAGGAAGCCCCAAAAGAAAGCAAATAAGTCTCATTTGTGGTGAGAATTATACCTAGTCCCCTCCCCACCCACCATAGCACAAAAGATTTGATTCTTGAATGTGGTCCGATTTTCAAGGAGGCATCACCAAACTTTATTTTTCGCTATCTCTTCTTCTTAGTCTTTCCCTCAAAAACCTACATGGCATACAAAAGTGGGATGCTGAGAATTCGGAGTTGAGGTCTATAAGGCAAAACCACGTGTATAAAGGAGAAATGATTTCCCAAACATTTGTTGAATACCTAGTATGTATGAGTACTGATTTCGTATTTAGGAATCTCCAAAGAATACAGGATGTGGTTCTTGCCCGTGAGCATACAACATTAGATATTGCTTAGGGAAAAGTAATGGGAGGAAAAGTGATAGGACATGCAAACCAGTATATGCAACAGGGTGTTAAGACTGCAGAGGACAGAAGTGGATATTGCTAGGGGGAGCAGAGTGGGAGGGAGGGCTTCAGTGAAGAGGTGGAATGGTCTTAAAGAATGAAGACAGATAAAGAAGAAAAGAAAATTTGGGAGTAGGGAGTGGTAGAAGGGAGAGGTGGGAAATTAAACTAGAGTATACATTAGGAACAAATAGACTCTGGTTATGCTTTGGTCAGCAGAGAGCTATTGCAATTTTTGTGCAACACTATTTGGAGTGCTGATCCACTGCAGACTGCTGGTCTTTAGTGGTAAGAAAGATTCTTCACTTGCATGCCTGACTCCTGAGGCCATAAGGTCCCACGTAAGCTTGCTGAAAGCCTTAAGAAGCTCCCATAATGCAATGCCACAGTAGGAAGGGCTGCAAGCTCACATCTGGAGGTGTTCAGCCATCTATCGACTGACTAGACCATCCACTGGTCCACCTGTGGCTTGGGCCCCTCAGGACCCTCTGTAGAAAAGCTAATGGACTGGTGATAGCTCTCTGCATTAGCGGTGAGTCTGTAAAGCATCAGCCACCTTTTCTTCAAAGATGAGGAGACAGTTTAGAATCGTACTGAGGTGTCCTTTCCGATATATTCCCCCATAAAGTTGAACTGGGCAGACCCATCTCCTCCTAACCCCCCTGCATCAGCTACAACCCATTTCCACGCCTAAGCCTGGGACTGTGCCCACCCTTCACTTTCCCATCTCACTTAGAGAATGGGTGACATGTTTGTTCACAAGCATTTTAAACATTTTATTCTAAAATATTTTAATGTTCTATTTATTTTTGAGAGTGAGAGTGCAAGTGGGGGAAGGACAGAGAGAGAGGGGGAACAGAAGATCAGAAGCCGATTCTGCCCTGACAGCAGCAAGCCTAACGTGGGGCTCGAACCCACAAACTGCCAGATCATGACCTGAGCTGATGTCGGATGCCCAACCAACTGAGCCACCCAGGCACCACAGAATTTTAAGCATTCTTAGCTTATCTTTCTCAGTAAAGTGAACGGCCCATCTCACAGGTGGTTGGTGACGTGATGCATCTATCTGGCCCATGGGGATAACTGGCAGTTCCATTCTGTCCATTCCTGCCTCCCTCAATGTGTCCTTCATTCTAAATTCCCTCTTCCATCATCCTTCTTCCCCAACTTTCTCTCTTGTCCTTCATTTCACACTCTTCATTTCTTTCTTCTGTTTCTTCCTATTCTTCTACTCTGATTCCCTCTTTCCCTCTTTTGTTTCAAATTCTCTATTTAAATCTTTTTCTCCTCTCCATTCCTAAATATTTCCTTCTTCCCTTCCCTTTCCTATTCTTTCTTTTCCTTTTCTTTCCTTTTTTCTGTTTTCTCCCTACTCCCAGGCCATCTTCTCTGCTTTCATTTTTCCTTCAGCAAATTTGTACAAGGACTTGCTCCAGGCTCTGTTCTAGATATGGGAGTCTAAGAAGAGAAGGAGGATAGAAAGGCTAGTCCCTGGAAGCCATTATACACTTACATTAAAATTAAAATTAAGTTTCCATCTATTCTTTTGTTTAGTGGATATCATACAAGCAGTTGGGTGCATTTTTGCCATACTTTAAAACTATGCATGATGGCCTGACTTAAAGCATTGGCCACATAGTATTTGGAAAGTTCACTCTGGAGGATTGGGGGGTAGGTAGTGTGCAGCTCAGAGAGAGACAGAGAGAGAGAGAGAGAGAGAGAGAGAGAGAGAGGGAGAGAGAGACCAGTCATTTTCTAGAGTAGCTAAAGCCAGGCTGTTCTTCACAGCATTATGCTCAGTGCTGCTCCATGAGCAGTAGCAAAGGTTTTCTTTCTCTGTTGAGAGTTGGTGCCCCCTGACAATGCTGGGGAAGCCAAGTAGGGGAGAGTGGGTAGGGCGCAGGTGACAGAATGATGGGGGCTCATGTGGACCAGGACTGGAAAGAGCCATTTCAAGGAGGTGATCTGGCTTTGAAGGATGGATGGATTTGGACAGATGCAGAGGAAGGGAAAGGCATGGACATGTGCTAAGATTAGTAATGAGGATGACATCTTATGAGCAAAGCGTAAGGAGTCAATCAGGAGTAGAGGGAGGAGCTCCCACATAAAGCATTCCCTTGAAGGGAAGCATGATTAAGGAGTTACAAGACATGCTCTGAAACCTGACTAAACATTTGGGTTCAAATCCTGGCTCTTCCACTTACTCATATGTGACCATTGGTAAGCTACTAAACCTCTCTGTGTTTTACTTTTCTTCTCTGAAAAATGAGATAATAGGAATACTAACTTCAGGGTCATTATGAAAATTAAATGAGTTAATATATATGTAGTACTCAGGGGGCACCTCGGTGGCCCAGTCGGTTAAGCGTTCAGCTCTTGATTTCAGCTCAGGTCATGATCTCACGGTCTGTGAGATTGAGCCCTGCATAGAGCTCTGCTGTGACGGCATGGAGCCTAATGGGATTTTCTCTCCTTTTCTGCCCCTCCCCCCCAAAATAAATAAAAGCATTTGAAAAAAATCTTTAAAGGGGTACTTGAATGGCTCATTATCCAACCAAAACATGTTTGGATAACAAGGATTTGGACCCCAAGAGCCTGGCTCTGGAGTCCCCACCCTTAGCACCAGACTACAATACTTTTCCAGACCAGAAGAGCTGGCTTGGCATGTGGTGAGGTGGACAGGGGAGCACAGAGACTACCACCTGCACTTGGACTTCACTGTGATGCTTTCCCAGTCCACAGATGGCTCCTTTTTGGGAAGAGGTGGGGAGAATCCCTAATATACTCAAGTGTTAACAGCACTAAACTATAGACTGAAGCACATCAGTCTCAAAATGCATTGGGACTATTGCTCTTATCTCTCCAAGCGGAGTGAGACCCCCTTGGGAGCAGGGACGGATTACACACTCCTCTAGAAACCAGAATGGCAGGTACCTAGCAGAGGCCTGGCAAATACTGATGATCTAATGAAAAGAAGAAGAGTTTTAGGGACTGAGGAAGGATGGTGTATATAGGGGACTACTAAGCTGTATTCTTAGGAATAAGAATAGAAATATTCTCTTAGTCTTGGGGCATTACTGACAAAGATCAGACAAAGAAACAAAACAAAGCTTCCTTGGGTCCCTAAAGTGCTCTTCTCAATGTCCTCAACCCCTAATTTTCCTTTCCAAATTGGGAAATTTCATAAAGCCAAGGTCATGTGCATTCTTAGTTTGAATAAATGCCTCATCAATGCAGTTATCCTTCCCTTTTAACATTAAGACTATCTTGCCTACCATCTTATTTCTTTTAGACTGGGTCCCCTTCCTCTGAAGTTCTGATTTTGTGAATGGGGCTAGTTTTCTTGTGTGGTTCAGAAAATGGGGTTCTTTAAGTAACTTCTGCTGAACATCAAGGAAGGTCTTGATGCCTGGTTTCTGATTCCCTCTTCTCGTTCCCCCATTGGGCACCAGGAGCCATGAATTAAGAGTTGGCTTTGGTCTTTTCAAGGAAAGTCTGGGTTATGTCTTCCTTCAGGGTGGGTTAGAGGTCTCCTCCTACCGAGGTTTCCAAGTCCTTTTGTAAGTTCAAAACCCTGATTATTTTCTCTACCCATAGGCCTGGAGTTCAAGGGCAAGGGTGGTTTTCTGAGGAAATCAGACAGGAGGCTCTTAGAATAAACATCTTGGTGTTCATACCATGACCCCCATTTACTTCAAAGGGCTGTTAAACACAGCCAGGGCTGAGCAGCCAGGGCAGAGCTGGCTTCTGTGAGAGGCCTGCCTTTGTCTGGTACACAGGCTTCTGGGGCTAATGCTCACCCCAAACTTGGCTGCCCTGTCTGACTTCCCTCCTCCAGAATTCTAGCCCTGCATTCTATCAATCATGAAGGCTACCTTGCTTCACTCGCTTGCAATCTGCTCAGCCTGTGGAGACTATGAAACCCAGTGGTTAGCAGCAGGCATGCAAGGGGACTCAGGATCCATGCCTGAGACACACTTGGACTCCCAAAATTAGGGTCTTCAGTGTTGACCACACGCTCTAAGCAACTGGATCAGCACATACATTAAAAAATAAAAATAAGAAACTTGGTCCCATCAGTTTAGGTGTTCTTCAAAGAATCCATTCATGGCACAGAGCTCTAATAGGTGGAGAGAAGTCATCATCTGACATTTCACCTCAAAGGTCTTGAAAGAACGTTCCAAGATGGGTTGTTCACAGATCATCAACAGCAGCTCTAAACTCAAAGTGAACAAAACAGCAAAATCTTGCTAGAGAGACAGTTTGGGTGGTCTCCTTACGGTGGGGAGAGAAGGTCAAGGCTAGGACGGTAAATTGCAACAAGCAGAGATGAATTTGTTGGACATTCTGTGTCAGCGAGCCTGAGGCCAAAACAAAATCTCTACTCTCTGTGGTACTATCTTAGCACCAAAATCATTTTTTTCTCCCCTTGTTTGTTTCTAAACACTTTTATTTCTGTGACATATCTGGTGGCTAATGTAGACTGTAGGCCTGACATTGACCAACTCTGCAAAGACTTCTAGAGCCTCCTAGATACTGCTATTAGGAATATAGTCCCTCTACTACAAATCTTAACATTGACATTTAAAAAGAGAGCCAGATCATTGTATCTTTTTCTATATTTTTGACCCAAGTAACCATTTTCAAATCTCAAGATTTACTAAGAGCCCCATGAACATAGTGAAATTGAAATTATTAAGGTTTCAGAAAAATGTAAATTCCTAGTGTGTGCTCTTTAACACATTTATGGTTAATTTTGTTGCTTTTGTACTCAAAGGTTAGAATCCTGGATATTTTGCATTACATCCCCAAACTGAAGTATACACTGTAAAATATCCAGGAGAAAATATGATTAAACTCTGAAAACTGTAATCTAATTACTTAAATAGGTAAGTGGAAAGATTTCCTTCAAATTAAAACTGTTAGCATTTGTCCAATCCTATGACCTACCAGTTAAAAATCATAGTTAAAAACAAACTCAAAGTGAAAATTTTTTGCAAAAATAATCCAAAATCCAAGGGAATGAAAACTATGATTTAAATGGAAACTACACATAATTTAAAATGAACATGACTTGGGGCACCTGGGTGGCCCAGTTGGTTAAGCATCGGATTATTGATTTCCGCTCACGTCTTGATCTCACGTCTCGATCTCACGGTTCCTGGGATCTGTTGGTGGAATCCAGCCCCATGTCGTGTCTGAATCCCCTGCTTGAGATTCTCTCTATCTGCCTCTCCCCTGCTCACGCATTTATGCACATACTCTCTTTCTCAAAAATAAATAAACATAAAACAAATAAAATTAACATAAATT
The DNA here is from genome assembly GCA_030068075.1 of Paguma larvata. Taxonomy (NCBI): domain Eukaryota; kingdom Metazoa; phylum Chordata; class Mammalia; order Carnivora; family Viverridae; genus Paguma; species Paguma larvata. The sequence continues at coordinate 11,727,215 of CM057844.1, forward strand.
AAAAATTAAAGGTACAGACAAGCAGACAGATACAAAAATTCCATTAAATCTTAGGCACATCACATTGGAAGGAAAACTGTTTATCTGGGTTTATCACAGACTCACCAAAACCATTTCAGACAGATGTGTATTTGACTGATTTTGAACTCATCAAGGAATGGCACATATAAACACTTTCTCAAGTAGCCTCCTGTTCCTTGCTTGCTTTCCACGTCTTGGAAATTGCCCTATGTTTTCTAGGTTTTGCATCTTGCTGTTTTAGGGCAGTAAGTCTCTGTACAGACTAATGGACCTCTGCCAAACACTCCCTAATTCTTGCTGCCATCTAGTGGTAAATTCAGAGACTGCATGGAGCGGGAGAAGACCAAGGCTCTTGAAAGGAAATGGGTGGGAGAGGAATGATGCAGTTCTCTGGATCCAGGCACGCAGAAAATGAGTATTTTAAAGAGCAAGGAAATGAACATTTTTCTGCATTGAGATTAATATAAATAATAATTTTCCACAATCGCCCAGTGTCTGTCCCAAATGAATACAAGTGACATAGATAAGAACAAATACACTTTTAAAACACTCCTACTGACTTGAGGATGGAGAGTAAGAGAGAATCAGAGCAGTGAGCTGGACCTGACTTCAGGTCAATCAGGGGTCTTTGTTTAAAGCAGGTATCAGATGAAGGAACTCCAAGGGGAAAATGTGACATCTACCAAATTTGACAACATTTCAAGGACATGCTTGCTTCAGTTTATTCAGGTGCCCTTGGTTCAGGAAACATAGTTACGCTTGGTTAAAAATTTTGTAGCTCAGAACTGCTGCTAAAGTAATCACAAAACCACAAGCTCACAAAGCAATGTAGCCCGGATAAGGGACCTCCTAAATTTGAGACCCTCTGATCCCCTTGCTTCAACAGTTGAGAAGGGAACGTTTAACCTTTCACCAGATTTAGCTAAATTTTGTAGGATCCTGGGCATTCCCTATGTTTTTAGCATTACCCAGCTAATTCCCAAAGGCTAGTGGAGGGATGATGGAAAACAATGCTTTGAGCTCAGAAGAAAGTAATGCTTATCGAAGGGTCAAGACCACTGAAAACTCTGAACTTTTGAAGCATTTGTGCATCTCATGGCAAGGCAAGGGGCCACAATGAAATCTGTTATTTTAAATCATGGGCTTTCAGTGAACAGACTGTTTTCTGCTACCATCTGTAATTTGTCTAACTGGTTAACCACGAGTCTGAACTCTTGTTGTGGGTCATAATGAGTAAGGAATTGGGAATTTTGGAGAAACTATTGATGCCACCTGCATGTACTGGGTTTTGGGCCTGCTGTGCCTCCTCGGCGAAGCCAACATCATGTCACAAGTCACTTTGGGACAGGTGTAGGCCTGTATGAGATAGTTATCAGGACTTGGATAAAGGGTAGACAACTGGCTTCATTATCCCTCAAACCTAGGTTTGAATTTTTCATTTTCTCTTTCTTGGTCCCTTCCCTCCTCTCTTTAATTTCTTTTATTTTTATTATTTTTGTAAAAGTTTATTCATTTGAGAGAGGGAGCACAAGTGGGGGACAGGGGCAGATGGTGGGTGGTAGTGGGTATATATATATATATATATATATATATATGTGTGTGTGTGTGTGTGTGTGTGTGTATACATATATATATATATATATATATATATATATATATATATATATATATAGAGAGAGAGAGAGAGAGAGAGAGAGAGAGAGAATCTTAAGCAGGCTCCATGTCCAGCACAGAGCCCAACACGGGTCTCCATCCAACAAACAATGAGATTATGACCTGAGCTAAAACCAGGAGTCGGATGCTTAACAGACTGAGCCACCTAGGCGCTCTTCTCTTTAATTTCTTTTAAACGTTTTTGGCTTATATTGGCAGCTCCCTTTGGTGATATTGGCCCTAAAATGACAGGGATAACACTCAATAGTCTGATTTCATCAGATCAGAATTTTAAATCATGTAGATAAGATATTAGAGGAGCATGTGGCTGGCTCAGTTGGTATAGCATGTGACTCATGGTCTTGGAGTCATGAGTTCGAGTTCCACACTGGGGTTAGAAATTACTTAAAATAAATAAATAAGTAAAATCTTAAAAAAGAAGATATTAGAGGGTGACACAATTTGATGTATAGCTTATCCAAAATGTGGGATAGAATTATTTAGCAGAGAAAATCTCTTGAAAAGACATTTCTGGTCTTATGATGGCTTTGATTAAACCCAGAACTTGTCAACCTCATTAATATCTGACCTTTGCTCACTGTTCTGTTATCTGTTTTGTGTTTTTCATGCCACAAAAACCAAACTATTTCTAGTTCTGTAACATTCCCTTATCATTTCTGTGGTTTGGTATACATTATTCCCTCTTTTTGAAATATACCCTCCCCCATCCTTTGTCTACAAAATTGATATTTATTCTAAGACTCCTCAGATACCACCCTGCAGAGTTACTCATCCCTCTCTTTATACTAAGTCTTTGTGGACATTGCTGGTGGTGTCATTTTATTACAATGTGATTACTCTTCACTATTAGAGAGTGAATTCTTTGACTTTCTTTGCCTACTTGGCTGTGAACCCACTGTATCTGGGTAGCCATCAGCTATTGAGGTGTGGTGAAGTGAACTGAAGCTCTCGCAGAATCCAGAGAAGCCCTGCAGACTGTGTCCCCAGAATGTTCAGGTTTCAAATAGACATAGGGAGTCAGTCCCTCTCTTACCTTCCTTCCAGCTATGTAACCTCCTGAGGCTCCAAAGCTTTTGGTGAATGTGCCCATAAACACATCGACATCTTGAGGGTCCAGTCCAAAGAATTCTACAACACCTCGGCCAGTTGGGCCCACAGACCCAATACTGTGAGCTTCATCTATGTAGAGGTAAGCCTTGTATTTCTTCTTTAGAGCCACGATCTGGGGCAGATTCACGATGGAACCTTCCATGCTAGGGCATAAGGAGAAATACTTGTCACTTGCTTACACTTTCCTGGGAAGCTCTATGATGGTCTCCTTTCCAGTACTTCCCAGATAGCCTGCCCTGACACCAGTCAGCCACAACAGGGATATACGATTCCTTTCATTTTAAGGCATATGCTATTTTGCTAAGACAACTCTCTTAATCTTGTAAAGCTAATATGGTATTATTTTACTTGAAAAAAATAATTCACATTCAATACATTCAATAGATTTAAGTGCTTTGAGTTGTTATACCTAATTCCCAAGTAAACAACTAGCACATTGCATTGCTGTTCAATTTATTCGTAAAGTCAACTAGTGTAACTAGACTGACCATTTTGGACTCTAGGTATTTTGCTAGTTTTAATTAAATTGCTCTATGGTAATCCGTCTTTATCAGGTTGTTGCTGTCTGTTTGGCCAGTTCTGTATGACCAAACCTCAGTGCTTGAGTTGCCAAAGATTAAAGGAAAAAATTAAAAACACATAGAAGAACTTTGCTTAAGACATACAGTGTTAATGAAAGCACAATAGAAAGTTCTTAGGGTCTCCTCTTCAGTTCTTATTGAAAGTCAAGGGCTTAGTTGAGGTATCTGGTAGTGTCCAGTCTTTTTGTTCCTTTAGGGCAATGGTTCTCATTCTTGAGTGAGCGTCAGAATCCCCCGAATGGTTTGTTAAAACACAGATTACTCCCCACAGAGATCCTGATTTAGCAGATTTGGGGTGGGCTGAGAATTTGTATTTCTACCAAGCTTCCAGGAGATATCCTACCACTGGTTGGGAACAACACTGAGAACCACTGCCATAGATGAACCTTTTGATTTAGTCCTAAGTGCTTAATTTTTTGTATTATTGTAAATTTCAAAATCACTTCAAGTCCTCCAGCAAAAGGAAAGTATGAAGTAAATAAATAAGTAAAATTCATATTTACATGGCACCTTTGGACCTCAGTGGATTGAAAAGAACTTTTGGCTTTAATCAGTTGTCAGAACACTTGGTGAGCTGTGTCTACACCACACACAGTTTTGACTGCACTGACAGGCAAGTTCTATGAAAACACACAGACTTTCACCCTCACCACACAAAAGAGCTTGTCAAACAACTCAAGCGACCCTTCAATTTAGTTCAAGAACTAATCGATTGATGCAAACAGAAAGCTGAACTTCTCCCTTCTTCGTAATTAGTTTATTTATTAAATTTCATGTATTACAAAAATAAACTTAAGTGTCAGATCGATTCAGTCAAAACAGTCCATCTGGTTGTGCAGTCACCCAGGCCAAGGGGTGTTGGTCCGGAGGGAGTGACAATCCTCAAGAGCAGCATTGGAGTTTTGGTTTCTTTAAAGGACTTTGTTATTTAGACCTGTTTTAAGGTCACAGCAAAACTGAGCAGAAGCTATGGAGATTTCCCATGCACTCCCTGCCCCACATCTGCATGACCTCCCTCTCCCCCGTTATCAACACCCCCCACCAGAGTGATGCCTTTGTTAAAAATGAACCTATGTTGACACATCATTGCCACCCCAAGTCCATAGTTAACATGAAGGTTGCCTCTTCGTGTCGTGCATTCTGAAAGTTTGGACAAATGAATGAGGACATGTACCTACCCTTAGGATATCTTACAGACTATTTTCATTGCCCTAAAAATCAGCTTCGTTCTGCCTATTCATTCCTCTCCCCACCCAAACCCTGGTAACTACTGATCTTTTCACTCTCTCCAGAATTTTGTCTTATTCAGAATGCCATATAGTTGAAATCGTGCACTCGGTAGCCTTTTAGATTGGCTTCTTTCACTTACTAATATGCATTTAGGTTTCTTTCATATCTTTTAATGGCTTGAGAGTTCATTTCTTTTTTAGTGCCAAATAGCATTCCATTGTCTGGATGTAACACAGTTTACTTATTCATTCCCTGACTGAAGGACATTTTGGTTTCTTCCAAGTTTTGGCAATTATGAATAAAGATAATATAAACATCCACATGCAGGGTTTTGTGGACACGTTTTCAACTCCTTTGGGTAAATACCAAGGAACATGATTGCAGGATTGTATGGTAAGAATATGTTTCATTTTGTAAGAGACTACCAAACTGTCCTCCAAAGTGGCTGTACATATTGCCCTCCCAGATCTAGTATAAGCCTTTCTGTTACTGCACATCCTCGCCAGCATTTACTGTTTTCATTCTTCCAGATTCTGGCCTTCTACCAGATGTGTAGCGGTATCTTCTTGCTTTAATTTACATTTCCCTGATGATGTATGTTTTGAAGCATCTTTTCATATGCAAATTTCCATTTATATATCTTATTTGTGAGGTGTCAGTTAACGTCTTTTTAATCAGGTTGTTTACTTTTTACTGGTGAGTGTTAAGAGTTCTTTGTGTGTTTTAGATAACAGTCCTTTATCAGATGTATCTTTTGCAAATATTTTCTACCAGTCTGTGGCTTGTCTTCCATTCTCTTGGCACGGTCTTCTGCAGAGCAGAAGTTGGTAATTTTAATGAAGCTGGCTTACTGTATTTGTATTTTTCACAAGGCCAGTCCGAATGGCTATTTTCAGATTTTAATGAAATGGAAGCCAAATACAATCATCTTCTCTTATATAAGCTAGTGAGTTAATTCCAGTATTTTCATAGATTAATTGCTTGTTAACGTGGTTTGCATTGAGAGTAGAAGGTACAGTCATCTGACTAAGCTTAGATTGTAGCCACACCACTTACCAGCTGCGGATGTGGGCAACTTAGATGATGTTCTTTGCTTCATGTAAAATAAGCATGATGATGGAGCCCTCCTCATAAGGTCTTTCTAAGGAAGCCTAGAAATAATGATTGTAAAGTGTCTGACACATAATGAACACTCATTGAGTTGTTCTTTTTCTTAGGAGGAGCTTAGGAAGAAATGGTTGCAGTGAGGCCTGACTTAAGAAATTGGGAGCCCTTGACAATGCTCTGTGTCGAATCTTCTAGGAAAGAGGCATATGGGTGTCATACATAATAAATGGCTATATGCCCTCAAAATTCTAGGATCTACTTCTCATCTTTAACATGTTATAAGTTGGTAACACAACTACGCTAAAACCCTGACATGTCACAAAGAGCCATTCTTTGTTCTGGAACTGAATTTGGCAGGAGCCAGAGTTAATGCCGAACAGTTTGCAGACACTCAAGGCAGCTAATTAGCTATCCTTCGCTGGGGCTAGTCTAGCTGATGTTAGGAGTCTGCCCACCTGGTTTATATTTCTTCCTCTAAGATTAATGACTCTACAGTACTGCTGATTTCTGGAGTTAATGCAGGGCACACATGCGTCCTAGGGAGAACTCAGCTTTTATAAAGAGTTATATTCACCCACACTAAGTTTTCATTTTCTCAGTGTGACTAAATTTGAATTGAACCTTTTCCTATAGTGGGATATTGAGATTGTGCAGGCATAAAAAAGGCTATCTGTGTGATTCCTGTAAATTGATGTCAAAAAACACTGCCAAAATTGAAAAAGAAAAACAAGAATCATGCTTTATTTTTTTTCTTCCTGAATGGGAGGTTGTGTTTCAGAGACTTCAAAAAAAGAAAAACAACTAAAATACAACTGTAGGTAGAGATAATTCCACCCGTTCATTTGAAGCTGTGAAAGGACTTGAATTATTCTTAAACCAGCAAGCCAGTGAATAATTTCTTTATATCTTTTCTGTTACATAATGTATTAGCTAAGCGACAAGACTCTTTTTTGAAATCTCCCTCTCACCACCTTCTCCTCCACATATAAAGCATATTATCCATTGGCAGGATTGGGCATTAAACCACTGATCTGCCAACTTACATGGTGGAAAAATCTCCTTGGTGGGCCCAAAGTATAATCCAAGGAAGAAAAGAAGGTGAAGAAAAGAAAAGAAAGGAGCTAAGACTAATTAAAAATAAAGTACTTTCTTTTTCTTTTTTCTTTATTTATTTAAACCATAAGTTAAATTTCTCATCCTTAAACTTACATTATTTTGGGGAGGAGAATGGCTTACATCCTTAGAGGAAATGATATTCTGAGACTAAAACATTTGTTTACATATCTATTTCCAGGAAAGGCTGGTTATTATTTCTGAATACTTTTTATTTTGGAAGTTTGGGCTCTAGTTATACTACATTATATCCCAGGTTATTTGGGACCGTTCTTTAGTATGTGTGTGTATATACATATATACACGTGTGTGTGTGTGTATGTATATGTATATGTATATGTATGTATATGTATATTTTTTTCTTTATTTTGTCCTTTTTTAATAAAATAGCCCTCATGCCCAGCATGAGGCTTGAACTTACAACCCAGAGATCAAGACCTGAGCTGAGATCAAGAGTTGGACGCTTAACCAACTGAGTCATTCAGCTGCCCCTTTAGTATATTTTTGAATAGTTTTGAGATTTCTCAACCACAATGACTTTTCAGAGACACAAAACTAGGAGAGTCAGACTTCAAAACAATATATAAAAGAAAGCAGATGAGAACACTAAAATAATACAATCATACTTTTAAGCCCCAAATCATGAACTCATGGAACTTTAGATTTCGAACTTCAATCTCCTTATTTTACAGATGAAGAAACTGAGCCCTAGGTAGGTAAATGGTGAAGGCCAAATGGGTGACTTCACTTTTTCTGTGTTTACTTCATTGGATGGGGACATATGGGTAGACTCCATTGTAAATATGGGACCTCTGTCCCAGTAGTGCTACCCAGGTTTAAACTCTGACTCTATTTCATCTCAGTCATCTGCCTTGAGTCAAATGTCTTCATTTTCACAGTAACATCAAAGATAATGGTGAGATGCCTGGATGGCTCAATCAGTTAAGCATTTGACTTTGGCTTGGGTCATGGTCTCATGGTTTGGTTCCTGAGTTCAAGCCCCACCTTGGGCTCTGTGCTGTTAGCACACAGCCGCTTCGGATCCTCTGTCCCCCTCTCTCTGACCCTTCCCCACTTGCGCTCTTTCAAAAATAAATAAATCTTTAAAAAAATATATATAAAATACTTAAAAAAAAAGGTACAGGGGAGGCTTACTCAAGATCACACTTGGGGAATAAGGAGAAAGCCCAAGTGTTTAGTGAGTAACAGACACATAATAAATGTGAGCTCCTTCCCCTGATGTCCATTCTCCAGCTGGGTGAAGAGCAAACAGCCTCACTCTGCAGACAGCTTACTGTTTCCCACGTTGCAACTTCCTTGACTAAGAATAAATTTAATGATGGAGACAGCTGCATTTAGTGTGGGCTTACTGTGGGCTGGGCTTCTGCCAAGAACTAGTCCTATGATCTTATTTAATATTTACAAAAGAACCCTATGAAGGACACAGCACTGTAGGTGACAACACTAGGATTTGAACCCAGGGCCTGGGCCTCCCTCCAAATCCTGGCTCCTCCATATTCTCTATACAGATAGTGAGACTTAGATGGTTTATGGATGGTGACATTATTATTGTCATTATTATTAATTAACCATAATTATCATTCTCATAACTGCTTTTGTGGAGTTTATGAACATCTTAGACTTGTTATCTAGGGTTTCCTACCTTGATACCTGCCTGAAACTGTCTGATTTGGCTAACTGCTCTTTTTAGGAATTATGAAAAAAAGTTGACTTATGGGAGAGTTCTGTGGTGGGGGGGACTTTGCCCATAGTGGCAAACCATAGCAATAGATTAAAAAAATCTGGGAGTGAAAATTCATAGGAAGCTTTTTGTTGATGTCAAGTAGGTATGTGTCCATAACACATCTCTAAAAAGTAGAAGTGTATTTGTGAATTGTTGATTTCACATTTCTAACCCTGGCCCTTTGGAAAATCTTGTGGGAAATAATTTCATTTTTTGGTGACAGAAGTAAATGAGAATATCCACTATGTGCCAGAACTCCAGTCTAGGCTAGCCTTGTTTTATAGTTGAGGAAACTGAAGCCCCAGGAAATACTGAGGCCTAAGTGGTGCCCTGCCTCCTAGCTATGAATGGGCCCTTCTACCTCACAATTTCATTTAAAGACAAGGTTTTGTGCAGGTGAGATAAAAGAAAGCTCCTGTAAAGGGAAGTCCATGGAAAGCGGAGGTTTCATTGTATAAATAAATGTCAGGATGACTGAGCCACTGTGGTAGATTATTTCCAAAGACTGCCTGCAAGTCTTCCCATCCCTCTAGATACAAATCAATCCTCCTATTAAGAGGTGGAGTCTGGAGGTCCTGGGGGCCTCAGTTGGTTAAGTATCTGACTTCAGCTCAGGTCATGATCTCATAGTCTGTGAGTTTGGGCTCCATGCTTACAGCTCAGAGCCTGGAGCCTGCTTCAGATTCTGTGTCTTCCTCTCTCTCTGCTCCTCCCATACTCACACTCTGTCTCTCTCTCTCAAAAATAAATAAAAAAAATGAATAAAAAGAGGTGGGCTCTATCTTCTTCCCCTTGAATCTGAGCTGGCCTTTTGCCATACTTTGACCAATAGAGCATGGCAGAAGATTTGCTGTACTGGTTCTGAGCCTAGCCATTAAAAGGCTGGCAGCTTCTGCTCTCATTCTCTCAGAGGATGGATGTTCCTTCCATGTTGTAAGGAAGCTCTGGCTTGATTGCTCAGTGAAAGGGCCTACATGGAGAGAAGGCACTCCAGAGAAGAGAAAGAAACAAGGTACTTCAGTCAACAGCCAGTACTGAGTGAGGTCATTTTGGACATTCCAGATCCCAGCTGAACTCCCAGCTGAATACAACCCCATGAATGACCCCAACAAACACCACATGGAACAGAAGAATAGTCCAGTTGGTCCAGACAATCCACAGTGATGTGGGAAATAATAACTCGTTGCTGTGTAAGCCATAATGCTTTGAATGGCTTGTTATATGGTATAAGATAACAGAGTGGGCACCATTGCTGGTGATGCCCAGGTTGTGGTTTGGTGCCATGCCAGCTTGGAGCCGAAAGTCCACACCTGGCCCTCCTGTCCTCCTGAGATCATGGTAGGACATGGACCCAGCCATTAACAAGCCCTGCTGTTGGAATGGTTTCTCTATGTAACTGTTGGGAATAGTTGACAGTGAAACGCTGGTGGTCCACTTAATTTCAGCCACGATTGAAGTACTTAAAACACAACTTTCCTTTAGTGGAGCTAAGTTCTGTTTATTTGCATTTCGATTCTGTTAACTCTGCTTAAAGGAGATGCCCAATCTGCTCTCCCTCAGCTGATCCACGCTTCTGCAAGCCCAGGTCTGAATGACAGGTGTTTAGATAAGGTCTCCCCTCCCAAGCTGGCAGCTGGCACAGATCACACGAGGGAGCAAGACCTGAGCGTGAGGTTATGACAGCCCAGAGTCAGTATGAGATGACTTCCCAAAAGTAGCAAGTTAAAGACCAGTTAATAATTAATTAAATTGAATTATTAATTGAATTATTCCACAGCATGGCTTCTCAGCCTCAGCACTGTTGACATTTTGAGTAGGGTAATCCTCTGTGGTAGGGGTCAATACTGTGCACTGTAGGATGTCTGGAAGCATCCCTGGCCTCTGCCCACCTAATGCCAGTAGTACTGTATTAAAGTTGTGACAACTGACAACTGCCAAGTATGTCCAGAGTAGGGGTCGGTTGCAGGGCAGAAATCACCTTGGTTGAGAACGCTGCTCTAGGGTGATCACAAAGACTTCACAAATAAGACACTGTCTGGGGCTGACCTGAGGAGGTACTGATAGGTGATGCATACATCGGGTTACTAAAAACTTGAAATGCCAGCTTTGCGACCCCACAGAAGCACTGGGAACACCCAGAACGCCAATGCTCGGGGCAGTAAGGACTGGAGAAAAAAACAAAATGATATATGGCTTATTATTACTATTATTATAGATTTAGTAAAAGGCATTTCTTTTTTTTCAAAAGAGATGAAGACACATTTCTTCTGCTGCTGGTTATCCATTCATGGAGCAGAAGTGATGTGCATTCTGGTTGAATGAAAGCTTATCAGATCTCAAGTCTCCTTTGCAAGCACTCTTCTCCTTGCAGGGAAGCTAAGCTCTCATTCCCTTTCGTTTAATATTGTTCACTTTTCTATAATTATAAGAAATGTCTCCCTCGATTCTTTCAACATTACAATTGTTTGAGAACTGATTTAGGAGTGAGCACTCTGAGATCATGTTTCCTTGACTCAGAGACTGGAGCATTCAACAGAACGGCTGGGAGGCACCCTCCATTTTAACGTCAATAACCAGTTTGGACAGAGAAGGAAGCAAATTCTTTCACAATGTGCCTTGTTAAAGTGCAGCTCTCAGTGGCTTAGTGGGTGTTTGGTCCGCTCAGCTTCAAAGCAGTGGGAAATGGAGCATACCTTCAGGTGCTGAGTCCAGCCGCTCCCAGCTTTGTATCAGGAATTGCACTTGAAGTTAGTCTTACCTTGTGGAAAATGCACAGATTTTTGTATCCTAATACCAAACAATCGGCCGAGTTCACCAAGCCACTGGAGTTTGTGTGTACTGTCTAGTTAGAAGCATCTGGGTATGTAGCAGGAATACCTACTATAGCCATAGAGGGCAAGAAGCATTCTGATGTTGAATAACCTAGCAGCAAAGGCCTTTGAAGCTGTGGGGCAGCCAAAAGTAGTGGAAATAATTATTGCAAGTAAACAATGCCCTGTAAAGGCATTTCTGAGGACACCTTCACAAGCATCCAGCCTCCATGGTATTCTTCCATGTATACAGACATTGAAAAGATAGGTGACACAAAGCCTGACAACTCACATTGGTAACTCTGGCTCAGGTCCCTCCATAATACCTAATATCTAACTCATTTTTCCATTTAGCTAGGAGAGGTCAACCTTTCCTCATTTGTTAGTCTCCTGAAGGCCTCAGTGTGTGAAAATGTCAGGTGATTTACATACCTGTAGATCCCCTCAACTAGGATGAGAATCTTCTTCCAAGCTCTGCGGATTCGAGGCTGGCCATAGATTACAGCATCTCTCAGGAGCTTCTCTAGGCTTTGCATGTCTTTAAATAATACCAAAAAAGAAAATGAGTTACGACAGGGTTTTCTTTTCCCTCCTCCATTTTCTTTTTTGAGAAAGCATCAGGTTTCTTAATCTCAGGCTCAGATCTGAACTTTTTCAGAGTCTGATAAGAATCAGAGAACACCTGGGTTTGGGGGAGAGAGATTCTTATACTTTAGTACAATTTAACTCTGACAAGATGACTAGTCAGGTTTGTAGTGTAGGCAAAATCACCCCCTACTGGAGGCACATGGTTTCATAGGTTCTTTTTCTTTTTTTTTATTTTGAGAGAGAGAGGGAGGGAAAGAGAGAGAGAAAGAGAGCACATGAGCAGGGGAAGGGCAGAGGGAGAGGGAGACAGAAAGAATCTCATGCAAGGTCTGTGCTGCCAGTGCAGAGCCTGATGTGGGGCTCGAACCCACGAACTGTGAGACCATGACCTGAGCCAAAGTCAAAAGCCAGATGCTTAACTGAGTAAGCCACCCAGTCGCCATGGTTTCATAGCTCTTAAAAGGGTCTCCTCTCCTGCTTAAGCAGAGATTGGAAATTCTCCATTAAATGTATCCCTTGGGCTTCAGCTTTTTTTTTTTTTTAATAATTTTTTTTGTCAGGTTGGTTTCCATAAAAGAACATCCAGTGCTCGTCCCAATCCTTGCCCTGCTCAGTGCCCGTCACCCACTCTCCCCCCTCCCATACCTACCCCATCCCTCGATTTGTTCTTGGTATTCAAGAGTCTCTTATGTTTTGTCTCCCTCCCTCTCTGTAGCTTTTTTCCTTCCCCTCTTCCCTTCCCCCCTGGTTTTGTGTTAAGTCTCCCAAAGTCCACCTATGCATGGAAACATATGGTATCTGTCTTTCTCTGCCTGACTTATTTCACTCAAATAATACCCTCCAGTTCCCTCCATGTTGCCACACATGGCCATATTTCATTCTTTCTCATTGCCATGTAGTATTCCATTGTATATATATATACATCCTAAAATTTGTATGGAACCATAACAGACCCCAAATAGCAAGTAATACTGAAGAATAAAACCAAGGCGGGAGGCATCACAATCCCAGACTTTAACCTCTACTACAAAGAGTTAATCATCAAGACCAAACGGTATTGGCACAAGCACAGATACATAGACCAATGGAATAGAATAGAAAACTCAGAAATGGACCCACAAATATATGGCCAACTAATCTTTGACAAGGTGGAAAATAGTATCCAATGGAAAAAAGGCAGCCTCTTTAATAAATGGTGCTGGGAGAACTGGACAGCAACATGCAAAAGAATGAAACTAGACCACTTCCTTACACCACTCATAAAAATAAACTCTAAATGGATAAAAGATCTGAATGTGAGACATGAAACCATCAAAACCCTAGAGGAGAAAGCAGCAAAAAACCTATTTGACCTAAGCTGCTCCAATTTCTTACTTGACACATCTCCGAAGGTGAGGAAATTAAAAGCAAAGATGAACCACTGGGACCTCATCAAGATAAAAAGCTTCTTCATAGCAAAGGAAACAACCAACAAAACTAATAGGCAACCAACGGAATGGGAAAAGATAATTGCAAATGACATACAGTCTTGATGTAGTGATTTTCTGTTTTGTGGATCTATTCAATGCTGAGAGAGTAGTGTTAAGGTCCCCTACTATTAGGACATTTTTATCGATAAGTTTGCTTATGTTTGTAATTAGTTGTTTTACAAATTTGGGTGTCTCCGAATTCGGCGCATAGATATTTATAATTGTTAGTTCTTCATGCTGGATAGTCCCTGTGATTATTATATAATGTCCTTCCTCATCTCTTATTATATCGTTTATTTTAAGGTCTAGTTTGTCTGATATAAGTGTGGCTACTCCAGCTTTCTTCTGACTTCCAGTAGAATGGTAGATAGTTCTCCATCCCCTCACTTTCAATCTGAAGGTGTCTTCAGGTCTAAAATGAGTTTCTTGAAGACAGCATATAGATGGGTCTTGTTTTTTAATCCATTCGGTTACTCTATGTCTTTCGATTGCTGCATTTAGTCCATTTACATTCAGTGTTAATATTGAAAAATATGAATTTAGAGTCACTGTGTTATCTGTAGGTTTCATGCTTGTAAGGCTGTGTCTGGTAGTTTGTGTTCTTTGCAACCTTTCCTTCATAGAGTGCCCCTCAGGATCTCTTGTAATGCTGGTTTATTTGTGATGAATTCCTTCAGTTTTCGTTTGTTTGGGAAAACCTTGATCTCTCCTTCCATTCTGAATAACAGACTGGCCAGATAAAAGATTCTTGGTTGCATATCTTTCCTGTTCATCACATTGAAGATATCCTGCTATTCCTTTCTGGTGTGCCAAGTTTCTGTAGATAAGTCTGCTACAACCCTTATGTGTTTACCTTTCTATGTTAAGGCCCGTTTTTCCCTAGCTGCTTTCAGAATTCTCTCCCTATCCTTATATTTTGCCAGTTTCACTATGATGTGTCATGCAGAAAGTCTATTCAAGTTACATCTGAGGGAAGTTCTCTGTGCCTCTTGGATTTCCATGCCCATTTCCTTCCTCATGTTGAGGAAGTTCTCAGCAATGATTTGTTCAAGTACCCCTTCAACTCCTTTCTCTCTCTCTTCTTCCTCTGGAATTCCTATGATATGGATATTGTTTCGTTTGAGTCATTGCTCAACTCTTGAATTCTCCTTTCCTGTTCCTGAATCAGCTTCTCTCTCTTTTTCTTTGCTTCCTCTTTTTCCATAATTTTATCTTCTAGTTCACCTATTCTCTCTTATGCCTCTTCAATCCGGGCTGTGGCTGCCTCCAATTTGTTTCGCACCTAATTTAAAGCATTTTTTAATTGCTCCTGATCGTTTTTAAGGTCTCTGATCTCTGCCGTGAGGGACCCCCTGCATTCTTCTATAGCCCAGCAATTAGTTTTATGTTTATCATTCTATATTCATGTTCTGTTATGTTGCTTATATCTTTTTTCACAATTCTTGAGCTGTCACTATTTCCTGTAGTTTCTTTTGAGGAGAATTCTTCCGTTTCGTCATTTTGGCTAGGTGTGTTTTGGATTGTTTCTTGAGGTTGGCGTTTCTTGGGGCGTTTTCTGGGTTTCGCTTTCCATTCTTTGTAGGCTGCAACACCTTTCCTCCCAGATTCTTGGGGTTGAGAGTCCTTTAGTTTCAGTCCTTCTTAGTTTGAAAGACATGGGGGATAGTGGGTCCCCCTACTCCTCCACCATGTTGGCCACCACCGGGCTTCAGCTTTGATACTAGGTTAAAGTGAACTTGGAAGGATGCATTAACTGATAATCACCAGTTGTTTAGCTATGAGCTTATTAGAGTTTAGCTGAGTTTGAACAGAGTGGTGGCATTGCTGGCAAGTGTCTCACTTCCTACACTTTGAGACCTGACTTTCAACAGCCCCCACCCCAAACTTTAAGGTACAAGAACAATTAGCTCCTTTGCAAATTATTTGGAACCATCTGGACACATTAATAAGTGCTCAAAAGTATTAAGCCCTATCTGGATTTTAGATATCCTTCTAAGCATATTCTTTGTAACGACTTGTCTAATCCTAACCATGACCCTAAAAGGGGAGGCACCTTCAATTTATGTTTCAGGAAGCCAGGGCACATACAGATCTGGTAAATTGCCTGAGGCTTATGGTCACAACCAGCAGAGCCAGGATCTGAACCTGTGCACTCTGGTACCATGACCCACATTTGGAACCATTACCTTATATTGTCTTAGTTGAAAGCTCTCATTCCTTCTTCTCAAACTACTCCCTGGTCATGTAGAACACAGAAGGATGGATGTCTGGTATATTATTCTTGTTAACTTGTGATGTCAAATATAATTCACAGTGACTTTTCATTTATCTGCAACCAGATGTAGATGACTGTACTTGAGCTGAGAGACCACTAGGGAAGATTGGTGTACCATTCCAGCTATAGGGGTGTGTGTGTGTATGTGTGTGTGTGTGTGTGTGTGTGTGTGTGTGTGTGTGTGTGTGTGTGTATGTTTAACTTGCAAAGCTCAGAGAGAAAAAAGGCAGAGGCTTATGTGCTTGTTTTTTAGATTCATTATATTTCTACCATATTTCTTTGTACCTCCAGAGTTCTCCATTTTTGAAAATCTTAAACCAAAATACTTTAGGTCTAGAATCTGATTTCAGTTTGAAAAGTTGGAGATGCTACTGACCAGCTGACCTGACTACTATGTAATGTTCACCAGGCATTAGAGATTCCATTAAAAAATGCTCACAGGAGCAGTGCCTGGATCGCTCAGTCAGTTAAGCATCTTATTTCAACTGAAGTCATGATCTCAAGGTTCATGAGTTCGAGCCCTGCATCGGGCTCTGTGCTGACAGCTTGGAGCTTGGAGCCTGCTTCGGATTCTATGTCTCCCTCTCTCTGACCTCCCTTGCTTTCTGTCTCTCTCTCAAAAAATAAATAATAAACATTAATTTTTTTTTAATGCTCACAGGAAAAACCTAGCAGAGATAAATCTAAGATGTCACAGTCAATATTGATTTTGGCCACTGTAGCAAGAAGCGATATACCAAAGAAGCAGATATTCATTGGATTGCCACTGGTCTAGGCTCAAGTTAGCTGAGGTTCTTTCTTTCAGTGGAGATCCCTGAAACTTTATTTTGAGTCCCAATCTGTGGTCGGATCTGTTTTAGATTTCCTTACAGTTCTAGTCCCAGCACCCAATATTAGTGCAAAATCAATGTTTGATCATGGAAAGGAATGTAGACCAGGAAAAAGGAAGGAGAATAACACTTTAAGATCTAAGTAGAAATTATGATAAAGGATAATCGCCTCATTTCTGCAATAATATTTCTTGCTTTGTGTTTTTGGTTTTGTTTTGAAGACAGGCAGACATCTTCTGTCTTCACAGATGTAGTGTTTTACTGGCACTACATCATTACCCACTAGGTGGCAGCCAAGGAAACAGAAAGCAGCTTTCCTATTTTGAGAATTTCTGAGATATAAGCCCTTGCCTGTACGGACATTTTGGTTTAGTCTCGGTTCCTAAAATGTTGAAAGAACCCGTGTGATTGAGAGATACAGCTCCTTTTTCTATAATCTACTGCAAGCCTGTTAGTCTTTGAATGGAATAAAGAGATGGCAAATATAAGCATTTTGTAAAGAGTGTTTTCCTTCTGGGAACTGGAATTCATAACTTTTTTGGTACAGAAATGACACATCATGAGCATGGTCCCAATGCCATAGTAATAAAAACAAACCCAAGTAAACCAAATTAGCAGTCACTTAAAAAATGAATATTCTAAGATCTTGAAAAATCTGTATATGTAGATTACTCTACTGTTTATGCAATCAACTAGAATACATAATACATATAATATTATAGGCTTAGTCTGGGATTAGGTTTAAAATGGAAACCACTAAAGAAAATAGAAGATTCTCTCCATTCTTTTATTAACAAGCAGGAGAGAGAACAAGACTTTAAATGGCCATGATGTGTTTCATGCCTTTTGCAGATGGAAACAAGAGGAATCCCATTCCCTTCCACGGGAGGGAACTCCTCCTGTTCCACTTGTACAAAGAGTTACATGGGGATTGTCTCTGGTGAAGCTTCAGAAAACCCGTGGTGTCCCACACTGGTACTCTTGAGCAGAGGGGAAATCAGTCAGTCTTATTTCCCCCTTGTGAAGCAGGAACTCATTGACCTCTTAGAATCACCAAAGCTGGGCAGAGAAAGGGATGACTTCACTCAGTGTGGGATTCTGGACTCACATTAGTGTCTCTTTGGTTCTTAGGGTCTGACTGTATAATGCTATGGCGTGTGGGTTACAGATCCGTAGGATTCAGGGGTTTGTGGTTATGTTCTGCAGGCCTTGTTGAGAGTCTACTGTTTCAACAAGGAACATGCTAACACCTGCAAAGGATTTTTAAATAATGTTGTTTATTAAAGCCCTCATATTTGCATGATGTTAATCCTCATGACACCTCTAAGAAGTAGGAAAGAATGATTAGGTTTTTGTTGTTTGTTTTTTCTTTCCTTCTTTTTTTAAAGGTTATTTATTTATTTTGTGTGAGAGAGCGAGAGAGAGGAGGGCCCAAGAGAGGGGGAGAGAGAGAATTCCAAGCAGGCTCTGGACTGTCAGCATAGAGCCTGATGTGGGGCCTGAACTCACCAACTGTGAGATTATGGCCTAAGCTGAAATTAAAGAGTCAGATGCTTATCTGACTGAACAACCGTTTATAAAACCAACCACCAAAAACCAAACCCAAATAAACCAGTTTGTTGTTGATTTATAAAGAAAATTCTGAGATAAAGAAATTAAAATAAAAGAATAAATTTGATGCTATCAAAGGGCATATACACAGCACTATTGCATAATGTCTTTCTAATCTTATGACATGCTATGGATTTGTAATTACCACAAATTTGGGTATCAGCGATGCCTTAGACATCATTTTCTACCACCTGGCTCCATAAAGTGATTGTCTTTGGTTTGCGAAGGGCTGACAGGAGTGAGCTGGCATGATGAGTGCTGAACATTTAGCCATTAAAAATGAAAACATAGAGGCCACATCTAGGTGAGTGATGCAAAGCAAGTCCTGTTCTGTCACAGGCATGTCTAATGGGATTATTGAATTACTGAATACGTGGAATAATCCAACTGTGTGCCAAAAACTAAACAGGCTGAGGTGACAAATACACTTTGAGAGCCTGTTCCTGAGACTTTCCTTAAATTCAAAGCCCTGATAATATCAACAAGCCTCTGGGATCTGGGGAAGCTGCAGATACTGTGCTGTGAAAAGCAGGAGCAAGAAGCCATATTCTTCTCAGAAGGGAGGGTGGGTGTAGTTCAAAGAGTGTCTTCCTGAAGATAAAGTCAGTATTTGGCTTTTGCGTACAATGACAACACTGTTTCTTCTGCCATGGCTTCCTCCTTCCTCTTCACTTGTGCAACTGACCTTTTGTTGAGACAAAAGAGTTTCCCTTACTGCTCATTCGTCAATGGCTTTCCCTTCCTCTGGATCCAGGGCCAGCCTTCATGGCCAGGCTGAATGTAGCCTGTGCCTTCCATATGCTGCTCAGTGTGGTTGACAATTCACCCCTTCATCCTTCAAAACTCCACAACCCCCCTACTCCAGCTACATTTAGATACACTCTCTGCTTCCTTATTCCGTGGGCTTCTCACTAAAAATATTTTCATGTCTGCACATGATAGACATCTATCAGATATCTCTTAAGTGAAAAGATGGTTGGATGATGATGAAATGCTACCTGTTACTCTAAGCTCTTGCTTTCCATCTGTTCTCCCATTCTTCTTGTTCCTTCTGAGATGCCCAATTTCATCCTTCAAACACTGAGCCCAAATGTGAAATAGTAAGCAATGGATACTTCAGTAAGTGTGAATGATGATAAATAAATCATTCTTCCTTTTAAGATGGTGATGGGGGAAATGTCCCCTTGTTTAATCTTTGGGGAAATGCATCATCACTGATGGCTAACTTTGTTAAGCAAAGTAAATGTCTTTCTCTAGTCACATTTATAGTCTCTTCCTGATGATATCAGTGAGGGAATTTCTGATGCATTGAAAACTTGGTTGTTTTGCTTTATAGTTTGGGAAAATACTTAGGTTCAGATATTCTTGATAGCTCTGTTAGCATGTGGCCAGGTGTTGCATGGCCTTTGGGTAGATTTGTAAGAAGAGAGGTGATTTCCTTGCAAGAGTACAAAAGGCAACTGAAAGCAGAGGACTGAGCTGATATGAGGGTGGAGCAGGTGCTAGGGGCAGGGCCTGGCTACCTGGAAAGGGGGTTATACCAGCATTTCTGATGTCGGGGACATGAGATGAAGGACAGGTAAAGCCTAAAGCATGGGAACAGAGTGTTGTCAAGGTTCTGGCAGCATGTAGGTCTCAGATTCTCCAGGAGGAATTAAACATAGTACTCAGCTGGGATCCCTAAGTGCTCGAGGTCAATGCAAGAAGGTGAGATGTGATTCAGGGAATAATGTGGGGGCTCAGAGGTCAAGGGCAACCAGAGTGAACCCTGGCTGCA
This sequence comes from Paguma larvata, assembly GCA_030068075.1. Classification (NCBI taxonomy): domain Eukaryota; kingdom Metazoa; phylum Chordata; class Mammalia; order Carnivora; family Viverridae; genus Paguma; species Paguma larvata. Next base: position 11,747,155 of record CM057844.1, read on the forward strand.
TCTGCCTACCCAACTGCCTTGCTTGGGGTGAGCTGCATTCCACTAGCCAGGGGGAGGCAGCCATGGAACAGGCTGGAAAAGGAGGTAAAGGTACATTGTGCTTAAAAATGGGAACTGGAGGGGCACCGAGGTGGCTCAGTAGGTTGAGCATCTGACTTATGCTCAGGTCATGATCTCATGGTTAGTGGGTTGGAGTACCACATCGGGCTCTGTGTTGACAGCTTGGAGCCATGAGCATGCTTCAGATTCTGTGTCTTCCTCTCTCTGCCCTTCCCCTGCCTATTCTTTCTGCCCCCCACCCCTCTTTTTTTCAAAAATAAATAAACTTAAAAAAATGGGAACTGGAGTCAGATTTCCTTAGTGTAAATGCCAGCTCTGCCTCTGTGTCTAGCTCTGTGTCTCCTCACCACTCTGTGCCTCTGTTTCTCTACATATAAAAAGGAGATAATCCTAACAGGTGTCTCATTGTGTAATCATGAGGCTCAAATGACTTAGTACATGTAAAAGTCTCATTACAGCAAGGGTTCAATACTGTTAGTTGTTGTAAAACATACAGAGGCAATTGCTGTCTTTATTAAAGTGAACAATTCAGTTCAGGAGTCCAAGTAGGACCTAAAGATCTAAAAGGTCATGGCTTGTAAAAAATCATCTCAGTGCTGTTTATAGGTCTGATCTTCCACTCAAATAGCACTCCTCAAATAGCACTCCTGAGCCCTCAGAGGCAGAACTCAGTTTCCCACAGACATTGCACTCATTGTTTTGTCTCCTCTTGGCCTTTAAATGCCTTTAGGTAGAATCTTGGTTCTTCCTCTCCACTTTTTTTTTCCAACTACTCCAAATTTTTGGCCTGCCCAGCCCTCTGACCTCATGGCAACTCTCCTAGCTGAGAAAACCTGCTTCTCCTCTCCAAGACCAGTTCAAGAAGCCCTTTGTGATGCCCTCGAGGATGGAGATTGACTGCCTACCCTATAGCCTTGTTAAGTGTGGCCCCTCACCAGCAGCATCGGCATCACCTGGGAGGTGGGCAGAAATGCCAAGGCTTAGCCTCCACCCCAGATCTACTAAATTAGAGTCTGCATTCAAACAACCATGCCCTAGTGAATTCAGTGTATGTTAAAGTCTGAGAAACATTCCAGAATCTAGATCCTATGTACCTATCAGTAAAGTGAGCAGGTTCTGAGAAAGACAATAACTCAGTCCTGATTTTCCCAAATCTCTGCAATAAAATGTCACCCTTTCCAGAGAGTTAAAATTTACCCAGAGTTTGAGGTCCTGGAATGCGATGGTGTTAATACTTAGCCCAGAGGGTGTGTTTACCAAAGACATCCGCGTGCCCCAAGGGACTGAGGCCCACTTCCTCAAAATGCACCAGAATCTCAGCGGAGAACAGACTTGTTGGTCCCCAGTCAGAGGGGACTCCTTAGCTTAGGCTGTGAAATGTGCTGAAGAGTCTGTTTTGTGGCACCTAATGAGGCACACAGGCAACCCAAAGACTGGCTATTTCACTAAAGCTGCCCAAACAAGAAAATGTAAAGAGATATTCTTAGCATTGAGCCAGAGGAATTCGAGCTAAAATTTAGTATTCTGGATTAAAATTTAGGCCACTAACAGGATAAGCCATTATACTAGATTGATTTTTACACAAGGACTCACAGCTCTCTGGGTCCTAATATGGCCTGGCGGTAGGTCGACTTTGCTAGTGGGTAAGATTGTTAGCAAATGCTGTACAGGCCCTGCCTATATTCCTCAGCCTGGATCCTTATTGCAAACACAGGCCATTCTTTGACCAAGAGCTTTCTTCCTGGCTGTAGGGGCATATTGAGCCTAAGCAGGAACAGCCTCCAACCTCCCACACATGGGAATTGGTGTATAAATAACTCAGCTCCCGCACCCCACTGAAGTATGTCTACACTGAGTTCCCAGGTAGGATTAAGCTCTGGTTGTCTATTGTGGTAACTTGCTTGACAACATGCCCTTTGTTGGCTGCCTTTCCTTTGCTGTCTCCATTCCCTGCTCATCTGCTGGTGCTTCCTTGGATCATGTCCTAAATAAATGACTTACACTCAAACCCTTGCCACTCCTGGGAGAAATAAACCAAGATAAGAGCAACACATGTGGGTTTGAATTTGGAATCATGTATCATGTTGGATGGGTCATTTAATCATTTTGACAATCAGTTTTCTCTTAAAAAATAGAGATAATGGAAAGAACTATAAATATGGGGTTTTGTTAAAATTAAATGAACCGATTATACAAAGGGCTTAACACAGTGCTTGGCGATAGATACGGTCTCAGTAATTGTCCATATTCACTATCCAGGAAGAACTAATATATGGTGATCAAGAATTCTGGTACCTGACTTTGAATTTGGTACAGCTAAAAATGTACTTCTGAGTCCTTAGAGATTTTCCCTGAAGGGTAGCCTTTGTGTGTTCTTATTTTGTTCCCTATCAGAATTTTCCTTCTGTTTGGTCTCCTTTGTTCCTTGTTCTGATTTTGTGGGAAGTAGAGAGAAAAAAAAGATGAATAGCTTGAAGTTATTAAAGCTGTTCAAATAGGATTGAACGTCAAGCTTGTTCAAATAGAATTCATAGCTTACAATGGTCTGAATAGGTTTAACTGTACCTTAGGTATATTTTACCCATACACAATTCAAAAATTCAAGGATCCACAGTTCTGATTTATATACAGTTGTTGTAAATAACAAAGGGTATCCTATGGTACTGATTTACATAAAATAGGACCTCTTTTCCTCCAAAAGTCAGGGGAGTATCTCAAGGTGTAAGCAGAGGACACAGGCAGACGAAAGCCCAGAGGGCAGAACAAGTAGAGAGTTGTATGAAATCCCATCATCCCAATGTTTAAGAACATTCTGGTTTAGGTGGCCATTCTTAAGAACCCATATCAAAAGTTATTAGCTTTGTTCTTGGCTGAGTTGTATGCCTTATACCCACATAGGAAGGCAACTTAATATCCTCTACATCTTCTTTATGTTGTTATTTCAGTCTGCATGGATGCACATTGAGGATTAAAGCATCATCATCTACTGAGGAATTTAGTATTATCCTGGGAATAGCAAAATGGGAAAGATGGTCAGCAGGAACTGATGCCTTACATACTGTGACCCCATTTAATTCTTTCCCCTCCATACACCATCTCATCTCTCTTACATCTTGAGGAAGAAGTCATTCAAAGGCCCCTGGAGGAACCCCTTTCTCAGAAGTGGCTGTTTTCATGATGTAAGCACAATAGCTGGGAAATTATACCCATTCCTAAAGGTAGTAAGCATGCTATTGAGTGGGAACAAGGGCTTTGTGTGTGTGAGAATGAAAGTGTATTCATTTCCTAATGGGCTGTAAGAAATTAGCACAGATTATATGGCTCAAAAGCAACACGTCCTCTTACAGTGCTGGAGGCCACAAATCTGAAATGGGTCTCATTTGATTTTAACCAAGGTGTGGGCAGGCTCCTCATTCCTTTCTGGAAGCTGTAGTGGAGAATCTATTTCCTTGCCTTTTCCAGCTTTCAAAGGCTTCTGGCATTCTGTGGTGTATGACCTTCTTCTCTCTTCAAAGCCAGCAGTGACCATCAGAGTCTTGCTTACATGGCATCACTCTGACACTCCCTCCTCTGCTTCCCTTTTCTGCATTTAAGGAACATATGATAACACTGGACCCATTCAGACAATCTCTTTATTTAAGGTTAGCTGTTTAGCAACCTGAATTCCATTTGGAACTTTAATTCCTCTTTATCACGTAATATATTCATAGGTTTCGGGGATTAGGGCACGAACATTTTTTAAGGCCATTATTCTACCAACCACAGAAAGCTAAAGAGCAACAGCAGCTTATACATAATAGAATTTTCACTAGATGATGGTATTCGTACCGGCACTGCACATGCTCTCAGCTAGTTGGAAGGAGCAGCATTTATACAGATACCTCCGGGCTTCAGCACTGAGCAGTTGTATGATCTTGGACAAGTTGTTTGATACCTCAAAGCCCAGATCTCCTCATTTGAAAAATAGAACCTACCTCATGAGGTTGTCCATGGGATTAAATAAGTACATCAGAGAAGGCCACTAGCTCAGCACCTGGCACAAAGTGAATTTGCAGTAAGTGCTGTTTGATGGTATAAAATAACCACAGCTAACATTTATTATAAAGATGTAAATGAGAAAAGTTTGTGTTCTGGGCGTCCAAGAGGGGGGCATGAAGAATAAGTTACCGAATGTTCTAAAAGCTTCGTAAAATTGGTAGATAAAATGAAATTCTTGAATTAAAATTTCAGCAAAAGATTAAGAATTTAAAATTTTATTTTAAAATAATATCAAACCAACAAAAAATTATAAGAGTGCTACAAAGAACACCCACATACTCTTTTACACAGCTTCATCTATTAACACTCTATTCCATTTACGTTACCATTCTATCTATCTATCTATCTATCATCTATGTATCTATGTAATTTATCTAACTAAATTTTTTATCTATCTAACTAATTTTAACTGGTATTATCTAATCTACCGTCCATATTCCAATTTTGTGAATTGGTCAGGAATGTCCTTTATAGCATCTCCCTGTCTCTTTCAGAATCCAGTCTAGGGTCGGGTACTATACTTAGTTATCATAGCTCTTTGGTATCCTTTTATCTGGATCATCTCCTCAGCCTTTGTTTTTTATTGTATTAGCATATTTAGAGAATACATTCCCTTTATTTTTTTTGTCTGTTTTCTTTTCAATAAAACATATCTTTCTACTTTGGAGTTGTCTACCGATAAAACTCAGTATTTTGATTTGAAAACTGTGTTAGTTATGTTGAGTCCTTCTCAGGGTATCACATCTGGAGACACACAATGTCCATCTGTCCCTCACTAATGATGTCAGTTTTTACCAACTGTCCAGATGCTGTTGGATTTCTTCCTGATATAGTTACAATGCTTCCCTTTGGATGCATTTTCACTGGAATTGCTATCCTGAGGTTGGAATCTGAAGTAGGAGAAATGAATAGCTGCATAGGGTGGCAGGACCAGCAGAAACTGGCTGAACTGCTCTCCGTCCTTAAAACAATTACTGAGCAGTTGGAACTAATGGAAAGGTTCAATCTGTGGCTGAACTGCATAGTTTATTTGAGTGTTTAAAATGAAGATGTTTTGTAGGAATCTACTTAGAAGTTTTCCCACTGTATGGTTTCTGCTAAATCATTTGTATATATTTGTGTTTGAACAAAAATGTGGAAATAGCCTTCATAGATGTGTTCATGTTGTTGGCATCTACTCTATATATTCATGAATAAGAGCAGAATTTTTGATAACTGTGGGGTTGGAATGCAGGGGATGATTATCCCTTCTCTTCATATTTCAGCCTCAGCAAACAGGAAAAGAATTGGTTCAAGCGATCTCTTGCCCCACCCTCTCAAAAAGAAGGGTTGTTAACATAGTGGGTCAGGGCCTGACATTCCTTCGGCATGTTGGCCATGGGAAATTGTCTCATGAAGCATTAGCCAAACCCTATTTCACTTTCTGGCTTATGTACTACAAGCTCTCAAGTTTCTCGTCTCCATGTAGACCAATAATGGCTTGTTCTGCAAGTAATTTTGGGTTCTTTGCCAGTGAAAGAGTGTGTAAAGTAGTGGGGTAAAAGGACTCAGGGTCTACTGAGTCATTCATTTTATATTCAAGGAGGAAAAAGTAGGAAATCACACTTGGGTGTCCAGCTTCTGCCCCAGTAATGGTCGCTAGAGAAGCTGTGTTAGTTATCTATTGCTAGATAACAAATAAGACAAACACTTATTATCCACAGATTCTGCAGGTCAAGAATTTGAGAACCTTAAGTAGGTGTTCTGGCTCAAGAAAGTTGTGAGCTGCAGTCAGGATATTGGAGCTGCAGTCACCTAGAAGCTTGAGTGAAGCCAGAGGATCGGTAAAGATATCCTGTTCACATGGTTGTTTGCACAAGGCCTCAGTTCTTCAGCATAGGCTGCTTAAGTGCCCTCACTAGTGATGCCAGAGAGAAGAACAGGCAGAAGCCATAACGTATTTAACACCTAGACTTAAGAATGACATATCATCACTTCTACTATATTCTTTCGACCACATAAACGAATCCTGAGACAATATAGGAAGGGACTACCCAAGGCAAATTGGACTAAATTCCAAATAGTAACAAATGCAGGAGAGAAGGTGTACAAGAACTTTTATGGGAACAGTCGATCTTTACAATCCATAAGCAGATGGTCTCTTCTGTCTGAGGCTGTTCAAAGCTTTACCTCAATTCGAAGCTTGTACCTTTGTTTTCACTGCCACTAGACATGGGAGAGGGCTACTAAAGGCTTTGAACAAAGCCAGTTCATCCAGAGAACAGCATGGAATGAAGCAGAACTGTCCAAACACTTTTTGTCGCTTCTTGAAGTACATATATCGTAGCTTATATATGTATATTTAACTTATTGGCTCTCATTAACTGGCCAAGACCTTATTTTTCAGCTCTTCTCCAGTAGTTCAGCCTCACACTAGAGGTCTTGCTGCTTTTTACACACTCCAGATTATCCTGTTTGAAATTTCCTTTCCCATATCCCTGATCAGAATTCTCTTAATCCTTCAAAGTCTATGGCAAATACTATCCATTTCATGTAATCCCCAAAGTGAAATGATCTCTGCATTCTTCTGGGTCATCACAATGTTTTCTACTCTGCTTTGGTGGCACTGGCAGTGAAAACGATGAATAATCATAATAACACAGCAGGTACAAGTGACTCAGAAGTTTTCACTGCTAGGCATTGTGCTAAGCACTTTATATGCCTTCACCTTCATATTAATGAATCAGGCATTGTAATTATCCTCATTTTTGGAATAAATAAATCGAGATCCAAGAATGTTAAGTAATTTGACTGGTACCACATGCTACTAAGCTATAGAACAAGGACACAAATGCTTGGGGTAAAGTGCATACTTTTTTCTTTAATACCAAAGATATTGTATGATAACAATTATATTTTTAGGAAAATTTATTTATGAGGAGGTTGACAGATTTTAAATGTAAAATTCAATGATTTTAATAAGAATGTAAAACAGCACCCCAATCAAAATATCAAATATTTCTATCACCCCAGAAATTTCCTTTATGCCTCTTCTCACCAATTCCTTCCCTCACAATCAGGGTCAAGCATCTTTAATAATTCTATCATCATGGATTAGTTTTGTCTGTTTTTGATTTGCTATAAACAAACTCATACACTATATACTATTTTGTGTCTGGTTTATTTCATTAAAAATAATTTTTCTTAGGAGTCATCCATGGTGTTTGTATCAGTAGTTTATTCCTTTTTTTTAAATCAGAGACTCATATTCTATTATATGAATATAGCACAGATCTTTTCCATTCTCGTGTTGATAGATATCTGGGTGGTTTCCACTCTTGGCTATTAGGACTAAAGCTCCTATGGACATTCTTGTACAAGCTTTTTTGTGGATATATGCTGGAAATTCCAAAGTGCAGAATTTATGGATCATGGTATAGGAATATGTTTAACTTTATAACACTGCCAAACTGTTTTTCAAAGAAGTTGTATAACTGTACCCTCCAGCAACGGGCAAGAGTTGCTTTATATCTTTGCCAATGTTTAATGTTGTCATCTTTTTGACTTTAGCTATTTGGGCAAGCATGAAAAGGTCCATTGACCAAAGCCTGTACTCTTAACTACTGCCTGATATTGCTGTGGTCCTTCTTCTACTTAACCTGCAATACAGTTACTTTGATTGATACATATCTGCCTCTCCTACTAGATTATAAGCATGTGCTGGGTGGGGATAGTGAAAGGAAATTTTCTAAGGAAGAATGCCACTTTTTACCTGACTACAATATAAAACTTAAGCCTTAAAACTTTTCTAAGGCAGAGTTTATAGAAAAGGAACAGTTATAACACTTCTGATAATTACATGTCAGTCCTAAGAGATCAGTCATGTTTTCAGAGGCTGCACTGCAAGACCACTAATAACAGTGACACTAATGTGTTTGGGTTACACTTAGCAATCTGGGCATTTAAGGCACTTTAACCATTTGTTCCAGGTCAGCAGAGGTTAACAAGCCAGTAGTGAATATAAACATAATTGTGTTTCATGAGGCTAAGTTCCCAGTTCGAAAAGCAAGGACAAAGCCCCATTAGTAATCTTTATTTTCTTCTAGAAACAAGCAGTGTATGTTGGGATAGATGCATTTATACTCACTGTTGTGTTTGAAGATTCTTATGGTTGCACCTGAGAGTCGGGCCCCAAGTACAAGAGATGCATGGTTTAACTCATCACTTAAAATGAGGCATCCCTGTTCAGAAAGCAAACACACAAAGACAGGCCAATAAATAAAATTAAAGAAATATAGCATGTGGAAATAGACACTTCAAGACACATCTGCTAAACCCATTTTCATTTTAAAAGGTCAAGAGTTTCACCTGGTGTGTATGGGTAAAATCCTGTAGACAATTAGCTGATGAACTTCAAGGATTATTTTAAGGGATTACATCTTTAATCATTTGCATTTGATTTTCATCAGAGAAGATCATTAAAGATCTTGCTTAAATGCCAGCTAGCATTTTCTAAAGAACTGATGTTTATAGGAAAATGGATATACTTTGAGTGAGTTGTGGATTTGTCGGGGTTCTTCAATCGAGTGCTGGATTATTTGGGATGATTTTGGTGTACTCCTTCTGGAGGGCAGGGGTCTTTACTGCAGGGCCTTTCAAGCTCTTGTTTTCCTATACTCACTCTTCTCTGTATTAACATCTTTGTAGATGAAAGTATCACTGCTTTTCAGTTAAAACCTTAGCATTTGGAAAACTATGGATGGCAATTCAGTCTGAGGAAAGTGAAAAAGATCAATCAAATTTACTTCTTATAAGTTACAGTTGTAAATTGATTTTCCTTTTCTAATTTAAAAATTTCTAAATTATAAAACTGAACCAGCATACAAAAAATGCAGAGACAAACTATGGTGGCCATTTATCTCTTGTGGCCACCCAGAAGCTTTGAGTTCTTGCTCATAATTTAGAAAGTTCACACATGACATGTTGTAAGCTTGGGCAAGAGTCAGCAATACTCTAGACAAGTGTGTGTGTATTTATAACTTTTTGGTGGACATTTTAGAGTTACTTGTAAACCTGGTAATACCTCACCCCTAAATTCTTCAGCATGTACTTACTAAGAACAAGGACGTTCTCTGGCTAAATCACAATGCAATGATCATATCCAAGAAAGTCAATATTTATGTAGTACTATCATCTAAGAGACAGCCCAAATTTCCCATGTTTTCCCCAACTGTCCTAATGATGTCAATGTCTTTTATAGATGTTTTTTTCCCTTCTATTTTTTTCAGTGCAGAATCCAATCAAAGATAATATATTGCATGTCATTGTCATGATCAGATTTTTTAAACTTAAATCTGATTATGGCATTTACTTAAACCCAGCCAACCAACTTCCCCATTTTCCTCAGAAAGAATTTCTGAGGAAGCTCAAGGAAGACCACATGGCTCTTTGAAATGTGGCACCTGCCTTCATCTCCAGTCTCTTTATCATCCATTGCCCTATATTCTTGTTCTTCCAAAGCTTAGTGCTTTATACCTGTAGCTGTCTTTTCCTTACCTTAAAGAAAAAACTTAACAGACAAGTAAAAGATTCAGTTCTCACATCACCTACTTTGCAGGAGCATATCAGCCTTTCTCAAGAAGAACTTGGAAGTAACTCTTGTTTTTCTCCATGTATGTACATGCCTTTTCTGTGGCATTCATCCTATTTTACTTGGTGTATTGTTTCCCCCACTAGCCTGTAAACTATATAAGTTTACAAGGCACAGATTTTGTTCATCTTTGCACGTCCTATATCTTGCCTTATATGAGGAAAAAGTAGTTTCTCAAGAAGTGATTTGTTGAATGAATAAATGAGTGGAATGAGCAAAATGTTTTGTTCAAATAAATTGACCAATAAGTGTTTGGTGCACTGCAAATAGGGACTTGGGAGTCTAAAATTTTAATTTTTTTTTTTTGCTAAACTATCATCAAAGATGAAATATGACCCACATCTAGGGCTGTAATTCTATAACCGAAATATCATTATGAACAGATTTGCCAGATTAAGCTGCTCTATTTATTTTAAAAGCTGGACATCCATGGGGCACTTGGGTGGCTCAGTTGTTTAAGCATTCAACTCCTGATTTTGGCTGAGGTCTCATGGTTTGAGAGATCGAGTCTCATGTCAGGCTCTGTGCTGATAGCACAGAGCTTGCTTGGGATTCTTTCTCTCTCTCTCTCTCTCTCTCTCTGCCCCTACTGCACTTGTTCTCTCTCTCTCTGTCTCAATATAAATAAACATTAAAAAAATAAAAGTTTAAGCTAGACATCCAACCAGATTTTCCTAAAAAAAGAAAAAAGACCTTCTAAGTTTGTACTTCTAGTAGTACCTGCTCAGAGTTGTAATTCTTAGGCACACAGAAGACAATTATGTTAACAAATTCTCACCTTTCCAACTAGTGCTGGGATATTCATTGAGTTAGTTGCAAATCCCATCCCAAAGACCATCGCTGCTTCTACATTCAGGAACTTAGCCACAAGGTTCTCCAACTCTGTGTGTTTATCCAAGCTTCCTGCACATGAAATGATAGGATGAGTGAGTCTTCCCTCTTCAACAAGATCGAAAAATCAAAATCCAGTGCATTACCAGAAGACATGTGGGAGAGTGTGCATCGCAGGTATATTTGTCACAGCCCCAATCAAGAAACAACTCAAATGTCCACATACTGCAGAATGAATTAATTAAATGCCTTGTGGAGATATTTAAACACAGTAATGGGAAGGAACAATCTATTGGCCTACACAACAAAATGAAAAGAATCTCACAAATATATTGTTGGATAAAAGAAGTCTGACGCACATTTATACAGGCTGAATCCATTTATATAAAGTTTACAAACTGGGGCACCTGGGTGGCTCAGTTGGTTAAGCGTTTGACTTCAGCCTAGTCATGATCTTGTCCTTCCTGAGTTTGAGCCCTGTGTTGGGTTCTGTGCTGACAGACTCTCTGTTCAGAGTTTGGAGCCCGTTTCATATTCTGGGTTTCCCTCTCTCTCTCTGCCCCTCCCTGACTTGTGCTCTGTGTCTATCTCTTAAAAATAAAATCTACAGGGGCACCTGGGTGGCTTGGTTGGTTAAGCATCTGACTTCGGCTCAGGTCATGATCTCACGGTTTGTGGGTTGGAGCCCTGCACTGGGCTCTGTGCTGACAGTTCAGACCCTGGAGTCTGCTTTGGATTCTGTGTATCCCTCTCTCTGTCCCTCCCCTGCTCCTGCTCTGTCTCTCTCTCTCTCAAAAATAAATATACCTTAAAAATTTTAATAAAACAAGTTTACAGGGGTTCCTGGGTGACTCAGTCAGTTAAGCATCTGACTTCAACTCAGGTCATGATCTCACAGTTTTCTGTTTCATATTTTTCTGTTTGCCGTCACTCTCACTTCTAGATCTGCAGTGTCTAATATGGTAGTCATGAGCTACATGTGGTTAGTGCAATAGAGTTTTAAATTGTATTTAATTTTAGTTTACATTATTTAAACTTAAAAAATAGTAAAATAGTTTCCACTGAACACAACTTGATTATCTGGGTAGGATTATATTCTACTCATTTCACTTTAACCAATGAAAATTTAGTGTCTGAACTGAGATGTCCTGTAAGAGTAAAATATACACTATTTTTTGAATGTTTCAGTACAACAAAACAAAAATAATAACAAAAATAATGTAAAATGCCTCATAAATATTTTTATATTTACATGTTCAAATGGTAACATTTTGGATATATTGGGTCAAACAAAACCTATAATGAAATTAAGTTTACTTGTTTTTTTAATTTTTTTTAAATGTGGCCACTAGAGATTTTATTTTGTTTTATTTTATTTTATTTTATTTATGTTTTAATTTTTAAAAATTAAAAAAAATAATGTTTATTTATCTTTGAGAGATAGAGAGACACAGAGTGCTAGTTGGGGTGAGGCAGAGAGAGAGGGACACACAGAATCCGAAGCAGGCTCCAGGCTGTGACCTGTCAGCACAGAGCCTGACACTGAGCTCAAACTCATGGACTGCAAGATCATGACCTGAGCTGAAGTAGGAAGCTTAACTGACTGAGCCACCCAGGTGCCCCTAGAAATTTTAAGTTACACATGTGTCTTGCATTATATTTTTATTGGACAGTACTGCTGGAGATGATTCATTGGACAAAACACAAAAATGTACAAGTGGAGATATGTAATTTGCAACCACAGAACATAGAAGCAGACTTAACTCAGCCTTAAGTTAGAGGAATATTGTTAGCATATTCAAGATTACTTATAAACATGCTTTTTTTAACCTAAAGGTCAACAGTTTTTACTATGCAGATTGTGATATAAGAATTTTATTTAAATTGGTAAATTAGCCTGCTTATTGTGCCAAAATGGTGAAGGGTTAAATTTGAGAAGGCATCCATTAGTGAATTCAAAGTTTTATTTTGCATTTAATATGAAAGAGGACATTTCATGTACTATCTTTGCTCTTCATGAGAGGTCACACTGTCATACAACAGATGGCTGGTGGCCTTTCTTCTCAATTCAGAATTCATTTATCCTCCAAAATGTCAGAAACCATATTCTGTCAGAAACAAGTATTCTAGCAGAATCAATTTTACTCAAGCTTGGGGGGAGGGGAGTTAAAATTTAAATTGTTCCTTAAAACTTTAATATCAATGATACAGAGAAAAAAGAAATACTAAAATTTAAAGATAAAGACATGGGCACCTAATCACTCATCATATTTATTTTTACCTAACAGAGACTGCATCCACAGGGAATGGCCCCATGATAGGTAGTGAACAGGCCATTGGCCTGGGCATGACATCCTTGGGTTTTGGCCTCAGCTCTTCCACTAAATAACTGAGCAGCTTCTGGCTACCTCTCCTCGAAGCTTCCGGAGGGGTTGGGAGAAAGAAGACATGTTTTAGGCTTCCCTGATGTTGGGAGTGGTTTTTCCTCCACAGAGAGTGGTCTTCTTGAAGCTCCCACTCACTTTTTGACATCCACCTAACATGATGTCTTTCCTCAGGTGCTGTTTTCAGCTTCCCCAGGCACACTTGGTCATTTTCTTCTGAGATCACAAAGCTTCATCACGTAATGATTATGGCACTTATGAAGTGCTTAGTTCTTGTGAACTAAGAACATTCAGGGGGCCATCTTCTCTATTACAGAAAGAGCCCTCAGGGGGCCAATACTGTGTATAGGATGTTCATCTTGGCAACCCCAGAGACTAGTGCCCTAATGACACACAGTAGGTGGGTGTTGAGTAGCATGCTGATTTTTGATGGAGTATAAAGACAACTGAGCCCAGAATAGGGGATGACACATGGAAGAAGGTCAAGAAGCCACATGATGCCAGGGCAACAAGGGGGTGTAGGTAATGAGCTCCGCCTTGAAAATACCCATACCTGAAGAAGGCCCCCAGCAAGGATGAAGGGTGCCCAAACATTGCCAACTTGGTAAATTTCCCCATGAGCCTTTCCTTCCCAGAGAGGTAGGCGACAACTGTGTCCTGGCCCATCACCCAGAAGTGATGAATAGAAGTTCATGGTGACTCTCTGTGATGTCTTCCTTCACCTTCATCTTCCCCAAATCTGCCATTGTAAGGCTTTACCTATAACAGTTGCATCACTAAAAGTCCTTAGGATAATATGGAATATATTGTAAGCAATCAAACAGCCACCCAACTAATAATAAGTGGGTGTATCCAAGAACATCCTGAGAAATTGCCCTCTATGAGATCTTTATCATTAGTCCTAGCTTAAGGAGAGGGAGAAAAGAGGAAATGCAGGTATCTGTATTAGGTCTACACACTCAGCCTTCTTCTGGATTTCCAGGGGTCAAGGGGCTAGTAAACTAATTTTCAAATATACCAATGTCCATGACCAGATGTCTCACCACTGAGAATGAGTTATGAGTGATTTTGAATGTAGCTTATCTTCATTTGTAGAAAACAACAAACAACTGTCCCCACTCCCAATCCACCTTATCATGGAATTTCTGTTTGGTGCTCCTGACTCAAATTTCATAAACACATAATGAGAGAGTCCCAGGATTGTTAGACATTTTCTACTTCAAGAAGCCATGCCTCTCAATGTTAGCCTTAGTCTGGTCTGGTGGGATGTGGTTCATTAAGGAATACTGAAAAGTATGGCTTATTTGTATTAATAGAGCACTGCCTTCCTCCTCCTGTTCTTCACACTAAAGATCTAAAAATGTAGGAAGATTTTGGGGAAAAAAAGTAGTCACAAAAACTTAACAAGCTTGCTTTCTGTAAATATTCAGGCCATACCCTAATTTGGATGGAGGTGCCTGAGTCATGTTAAGAGAACAGTTGGTGACCTGAGTACTTGAGTGGTTCTAGAAATTATATTCAACATTTTGTCTTTGTTATGTAAATATGGGCATTTTTTTAACCCCAAGAAAGCATAGCTATAGTCCTAACCAAAGGTACCTATAAATCCACAGTAATTTTTATTTCTCTTTATCTCTGACTTTGTTTTTTTTGTTTTGTTTTGTTTTGTTTTTTAGTCTCTGAAGGTCAATAACAGCCACGAATTGGCTAGTGACAATGGATCTCCAAATTGCTATGTTGTGCATATATTGACATTTGTTCTCATCCTGAAGGTTTATTTATCCAATGGGGTATGGAAAACCTGCTTTGTGAATAAAGGAACAAATAAAAGCTGGATGTATCCTCTTCTCAGCTCTCTCAGTGGTATTTTCAAGCACCAAACACTGGGCTCGGTGCCATCAGTCAAATCAATAAAAATCAGATGCAGGAGAAAGTACTGATATTATGTTTATAGACTGTATACTTCTCCTGGATTTTTATACTGACTGGTTCATACTCGTTAGTCAGAGCATAAAGATTTCTGGCCTTCAAACTGACACTGACTAATAGTAAAGAGCGTGGGTGTTATTAACAAGCTTGTTTCACCACCTCAAGTCTTCTGTTGGCACATATGAAGACTGTTTTTCAAACTGTGACTACAGTCACTTTTTTTCCAGAATATCCTGTTTGTAGATTGTCCTTTAGACTTGATCTTGGAGCAGACTGGCATTTGTCATGACACCCTGCCAATGAGCTCATCTGGCTGTTTCATTTGTGCCGTGGATATCAGCCCACATCTGAGACACTTTGCTTGAACTGGGGACTGAATATGGGAAGTTAGGGGTGGACATTGACAAGGTCCTTGGTCTTCCTCAAGTTGAAATCAGTGGCTATAAAGGATATATAGAGGTGCTGATGTCAATGAAAGTTAATCCATATCCTTAGTATATTTGGATGTGACAGAACTTTTTTTTGTCTAAATGAAATAAAAGAGACAAAACTTTGATATATGTTGATGTGTACTGGATTTGGAAATCTGAACAACTGGTAATATTTCTAGAGGACTCCTCTTCCGTAGTTGCTATGATGACAAGGACTTATTTACACAGCAAACATTTTATAGAGAGCCAGAGAGAAAATATTTTGACTTTGTGAACCAGATGGTCTCTGTTACAACTATTCAGCTCTGCCATTAAAAAGTGAAAGTCGGGGCGCCTGGGTGGCTCAGTCGGTTGAGCGCCCGACTTCGGCTCAGGTCATGATCTCACGGTCTGTGAGTTTGAGCCCCGCGTCGGGCTCTGTGATGACAGCTTGGAGCCTGGAGCCTGCTTCACATTCTGTGTCTCCCTCTCTCTCTGCCTCTCCCCGACTCATGCTCTGTCTCTCTCTGTCTCAAAAATAATAAACACTAAAAAATTTTAAAAAAAAAGTGAAAGTCGTCATAGACAATACAAGAAAGAGTGGCTATGGCTGTGCGCCAATAAAACTTTTATGGATACTGAAATCTGAATTCTGTATAATTTCACATGTTGCAAAATATTAGTCTTATTTTTCTTTTTTTCGATCACTTAAAATCGTAAAAGGTGTTTGTGACCTGCAGGCAGTACAAAACAGGGGGCAGCTGGAATAGGTTGGTGACCCTTGATGTAGATGGTCTCTGATTTTAGCCTTGAAAAGTATGGAGTAGTGCCAAGAGCTCTTCAGTGGAACCCAGGATAACTGGTGTCCAGTCTTGACTCCTCAGCCTACTGACTGCAAAAGCATTGAATGGCAGGTTATTAAAAAATCTCTAGGCTTCGTGTGTCTCATCATACACGATGCTATTTGTGTGGGTGGAGAGAGGGTGGAGGAAGATCCTCATATTCTGAAATTCCGAGTTTCGATTTTGTTCAATCATCCCAGGCATTACTTTGCTGGCAAGTATTATACTTACATAAAATTACTGGGATATCTTGTTGAATTATTATGCTTGCTTGGCTCTGTTGAACCTACAAGGCTGAATCTGCACTTGCAGAAATTTCTCTGCTAGTTGCAATTTGGCCGTGCTGTAATTTCTATCATTGTCAAGAGAAGGGCAATTACCTTGTCAGAACTCTAACAGGTATCTGGAAATTGCCAAAAGGCTTTCAGAAACCAAGATACACTTTCATTTTCCTACTCCCAAACAATTCCCCTGAGAGTCTGTCTCTCTTTAAAAATACTCTTAAAGAAAAATAGAGAGGCTTAAGAGAAACACAATGAAATCTCATTAACCAGAATTTACAATAATTTGGTCTGAGAGGAACTGGCACTGTTTATGAAGAAGGGTTTTGCTGCATAAATTAAAAAGGTAAAACTAATTGATGTGGGGATGTTTATAGCTTATTTAATTAAATCCACTGCTTTAAAGCATGTTTATAGCATTGAGTTGCATAAAATGGTGTTAATTAAAATTGTTTTTTTTTTTTTAAAAGAAAACAGGATCTCTACTTGGTAGCAACTTCTTAGAAACTGCTCAATCTGATAGGAATTTGAAGGCTATAAGATGATATTTATTTGAAATTTCTTTAATTTAGACATTCTGCATATTCAGGCTCCTTTTTCAATAGTTCAGGCTAGTGAGACTGTACACTTCCTGGATCTAGACACAAATATTTGAGAAAGAAACACAGAAAGAGCCTTGATAATTTGAATGAAATGATAGCAGACAATTTGCCAGGAAGATGAAGGAGACAAATTATCAAATGATTTAAGACCATGTTCTTAAACTGAGAAACATAAATTTCAGCAAATTGGTAATTACAACTAACAGAAACATCACATCCAAAGCTTGAAAGTGGAAATTAATTTCCTATTCTATCAAGTTGCATTGATTCCTAAGTTAATGCGTCCCTTTTAATGTTTTTAAGATGAAGTTGTTTGAAAGGCTACTTCTTAAAATTGCAATTATAATCTGAGTGAATATTCTGCACTAGGCGGTTTTGAGGTACGCTTACTATTCAGGTTTCCCTGATAAGCTGAATCAAACACAAGGCTTTCCTTTTCAAAGGAGGAAAAGTCTTCAAGTAGAGATGAGCTTTGCTTGGTGCAGATTTAGTCTTGCTGCGTTCCATGAATTTGTTTACTTATAAGTGAACCTCTGACTAACAGTTACTAGCAGCACAAAGGGCTGTATTCAAATAATATACTGTTCTACATATCTGCTCTTACCCAGGAAAAGAAAGACAGAGAAACGAAACACCCTCATAGGATAAAAGTGGGGGAGGGGGAAGAAAGGAAACAAAACTTTCTCTTTCATTTTCCTGAATTTAACCTTTCCTGGATTTGGAAATCTACACTAACGATGTGTGGCAGGATGAACTCAGATCAAAACCAACTTGTTTCACTGATTTTCTGGCTTGTCTCTTACCTGCTTTACAGTTTTTATTGATACACTTCGGCTCCCAGGCATATGTGGTATTTACTCCACATAAAGTAAAAGACCATTGCATTTTGCAAAACGTTTGACTAATTTGGTCAAGAAAGTCAGCCATGCGACATAGTTTCCAGTGGTTCCCATAGTTTAGTCCCCAGAGTGGTAGCATCGTCACCTGGGAAGTCATTAGAAAATAAGATCTTGGGTTCTATTCCAGCCCAGGTGAACCAGAAACACTGTAGGTGGGGACAACAACCTGTGTTTTTTCAAGCCCTGCAGGTAGTTCTGATGTGAGCTGAAAGTTTGAGAACCAGCGGTTTAAGCTAAAAATCCACATAGCCTGTGGCGGTGTCCCTTCAGTAGACCAGAAAATTTGGTCTGATTCATTGGGCAAGTCTTAGAAGTGTCAGAATTATTTTCATAAATCTGTGCCTTCATTTTAGACTCCTGTTGACTTTTAAGGAAATAATTGACCCAAAAAATATGATATCATTGTGGAAGAATCAGAAGTTAAATACAAAATAAATACAAAATACATTATAACCATCTGTATTATGCAAATAGTCAAGTAAAATATATTTTTTAAAATGGACTCATCATATACATACTGTTCTAAAACTTGTTTATTTCTCTTAATAATCTATTGTTAAGCATCTGACTCTTGATTTTGGCTCAGGTCATGATCTCACGTTTTGTGAGCTGGAGCCCCAGGTGGGTCCCTGTACTGATACCGTGGAGCCTGCTTAAGATTCTCTTTCTCTCTCTCTCTCTACTCCTCCCCTGCTCATGTGCTCACACGGACATGATCTCTAAACAAACAAACAAACAAACAAACAAACATTAAAAAAAGTGTAATCCTAAGTCATTACCTTCTAGGATACGTTATCTCTAATTTTTTCAAGTCTTCTTTTAAGTCTTTTACAAAATTTTTTGTTTTCTCCAAATAGTTTCTAGACATTTCAACATAAGTTTATTCCCTAAGTGTTTGCTAATTTTCTTCATATTTATGAATAGTATAATTTCTCCAATATATCTTCTTACTGATTATTGATTATTGACTTTATGAATTTTATTTTATTATTAAAAATTATTGTTTATTTATTTTTCAGAGAGAGAGAGCATTACCTGGGTAGGGACAGAGAGAGAGGCAGACATAGAGTTTGAAGCAGGGTCCAGACTCTGAGCTGTCAGCACAGAGCCCACCATGGGGCTTGAACCCACACACTGTGAGATCATGACCTGAGCCAAAGTCGGATGTTTAACTGACTGAGCCACCAAGCCCTGACTTTTTGAATTTTAAAAATTGGTCTATGTGCAGTAGGTCTTGAGTGAGTTTTTTATTGGATAGTTATTATTTCTTTTTTTTTTTCAAATTTATTTATTTATTTTGAGAGAGAGAGAGAGGCGGGGGGGGGGAGAGGCAGAGAGCAAGGGAGAGAGAATCTCAGGCAGGCTCTGCACTGTCAGTGCAGAGCCCAATGCGGGCTTGAACCCACGAGCCATGAGATCATGACCTGAGCCGAAGTCAGACTCTTAACTGACTGAGTCACCCGGGTGCCCCAGATATTTATTATTTTTAATAAAGTTTTGATTATTTAAATATTTAAAATTGAAGAAAGTAAACTAAAACTCTGTCACTCCTGCTCAGTTCCCTCTCATCACTGGTGGCCCTAAGACACAGCCCCTCCAGAGATACCCTTCGCTCCTCACAGATCACAGCTTGAAAACCAGAGAGGTGAACAATCAGATCATCTCCCAATAATGGTTAGTTTACCTCTTATTATACTTATACTTCTTATTCTTTCACATGATAGTCATTCAATAAATATTTGTTGACTTAAAGAATGAAAAGTGAACGAATATTATGTTGTCTAGTACTTCCAAAGGTTATTAAAAATAGTAAAACACATCATCTTTTTTCTGACTTTAAAGTGAAAGCTCGTAGTGTCTCATCATGAAATGTAGTACAGTTTCTTTGTTCAAAGTAGGTATTTTTTTTATTGCGTTTCGGAATCTCCAATTTTTATTCTACTAAAATTTGTGTAAGGAATAGGTACTGAATTTTATAAATGCTTTAGTGATATCTATAAGATAATCATGTTTTCTTCTTGGATCTTTCTTTTTTTAAAAAATGTCTATTTTATTTATTGTGTGAGAGAGAGAGCAGGGGAAAAGCAGAGACAGGGAGAGAGAGAATCCCAAGCGGGCTCCACCCTGTCGGTGCAGAGTCCAACGCAGGGGCTCAGACTCACAAACTGAAAGAGCATGACTTAAGCAGAAATCAACAGGGACGCTTAACTGACTGAGTCACCCAGGCGCCCCCTTGGATTTTTCAGCGTCATGAATTGCTTTATTATTGGGCTAACTATCCTCATAAGTCCCTGAAGTGATCTTAGCATCTTGTTATTTGAATATATTGTTGGATTTGCAATGTCAATTCCTTACTTTTTTTTTTTTTTTTTTGCTAAGTAATACTGCCTTCAGTTTTTCTTTTATTAAATTCTTATTTGTCAGATTTTGTTCAAGGGTCATCAACTCTGGTTGCTGCTCATCAAAATCATCGCTAGTGACATTAACAGATAGATGTCTTAGTCCAATAGAAACTGTCTTTCTCTAATTCATGTTTCTGTTTTTAATTTTAATAATTCAAAGCTTTTGCTTTCCTTTTATTCCTTACTGCATGAGTAACTTAATTTATTAGCTTCAATCTTTCTTCTCAAAGGAAAAGCTGGGCCCTATGGTGTTCTCATAGTTGTTAGTTTCATGTTAAATGCGATGTAAATGGAATTTAATTTCCCTTTTGATTGAAAAGTCTCTTAGGAAAGGGCTTTAAAATATTCTAGAGACTTTTAAAACAAAAAATTGTTTCTAATTTTGTTATTTACTTTTAGCTTTATGTCACTGTGATCCAAGAATGTAATCTCTGTAGATTCTACTTTTTGGAATTTAATGAGGTTTTCTTTGTTGCATAAAACAGTAAATTTTTGCAAAAATTCAATAACTATTTAGAAAGATGAAGTATGCTGGTAATACATTTTAAGGCTCATAATTCAATACATAAATATTAAATGAAACCCAATAATTAAATTGTTAGTGTCCTTTATGTTTTATCTCTTCCTTCCTTCCTTCCTTCCTTCCTTCCTTCCTTCCTTCCTTCCTTCCTTCCTTCCTTCCTTCTTTCCTTTCTCCCTTCTTTCCTTTTTTATTTTTCAAGGACTGGGAGGTACTTTGTGGTTTCCTATCACTATTTGATTTTTTATTTTTCTCGCTTTTGTTTCTAATAAACCTGTGGAATGTTACATTGACCCACACAGCTTTCAAAGCCTCTCATAATTCATTATCCTAATTTCCAGGTGTACAGAAAAATAAATAGCTACCTATGTTTCTGCAGTGTTACTTGATGCATAGAGGATACAGGAATTGTATCTGTCTTCATTGTGGACTTTCCACATAATTTTTATAAGGTGAGTCTCTTATTATGTTTAATGACTAATAACTTTAAGGTAATCTTCTGCTTTCCTTTTTGTTTTCATTTGTACCATACATTAGGTTGTTTGTTTATTTTTTAAAGTTTAGCTTCTTCTTTACTCTTTGACTTAATTCACATGAAAGAGGAATGAGCAATTATGCATTTACTTTGCCCCAGGACTTGCTGCCTTACGTTTTCACTGTCAAGCCAATAGAGTCAAACATCTACCACATACAAAAAAATTAAGTAGTTCTTTCAGATAAAGAATTTCAAAAATCAAATGTGGAGATACCTTGCATAATGGAGAGATTACTGATTATTGGTTGATGTTAATCCTCAGACGTCATGAACAATTTGTACATAATTCTCAATCCTAGTACTGAAAATCTAAAAATCTATGTAGTTTTTAAACGTGAACAGCTATTCAATTATTAATATCAACTAATCAACTAAAAATCTGGAGGCAAGCCACCTTAAAAAAAGGATGTTGAGCAGCAGTATCTTAGATTTTGAGAAGCTGTTCAGATTAGAGTTTGCAATATCACACACAACAAAACTCAAAAATTTCTAATGTTTCATGACACATTAACAAAATTATTAGGAAAAACTAGGCTGTAATTACCAAAGATATGAGATTGGTACACAGTTTGAAGGAGACAGCTCTGATCAAGAATTCCAACCAAAAAAACCCAAAAAACACGTACAAAAAAACCAACCATTAATATAGAAGGTAAGAATAAAAAATGTGTCAGGCATTTTAAACGCTTGATTGTGACTCCAACTTGCCATGTCACTGCCTCCTGTTTAGGATATTAAAAATATGTGCCATTCCCCCCATCAGCCTAGATGGAAGGTTAAATTGACCATGAGACAGTCAAAGCCTCCCTTAATTCTGCATGCCACGATTGTTTAGTTGTACATGACACTAAACACCAACACATCATTTCACAACTTAAAAACAGCATTTGCAATTCTGTACATATGTGTCTGGAAATGTTTCATTACTTATCCTTACTTGTAGCTCAGTGTATTTCAGGCTCAGTTCTAATATTTGCAGGGGCAGATTGGGCAAACAACCTTACTCCTGGGCTCTCTCTTTGTTCTTTTTACGGATTTGACTTCCCTTTTGGGCACTGAGTGCCTTGGTGGTGGCTGTAGCAGGCAGGCGAGAAGCAGGTGTCTGGCCGGGATCTAACTTTCTATTTTTCATCCTTTGGTAGAACTTAATTTATGTGTATTTGTTTTTATTACAGCACCTAGTTGAGTTTGGGTTTTTGGCCAAATCTCAGTCGTTTGCTTTCATTGGGCAAATATGCTCTTGACATATTTTTGGTCAAAACACTGTGTGTGGTCTTCTATCCTTTGTGGTCTTCTATCTTTTCATGATGCTTTAAAAACTTCTTCTTGATTTCTTTTTTTGTTTAGTTTCCTGTTTCGTAATATGATTCTGTGTTCTTTCCCCCCTTGAACTTTGCAAACTATTTTTAAGAGCTCTGGGGAAGTATTCTTAAGTGATTAAGTGTTCCTAAACTTTGACTTTGAGTTCCTTAAGAAATATTTTTGGTTACTAAATTGGTAAGCCTCTATAGTCCCAAATTTTCATTGATAATCCATTGGCATTGTTAAACATTTTCTTAAGACTAGATAGCCTATGCTTTCCAAAAGTTATTTGCATTTCATGAAACAAATTCAACATTACACTGCTAAATTCTTGCATGCTATGCTTAGGTTACTGTTTATGTTGCAGAATGAATGCTTTCAAAAGTACCCTGTTCATTTATTTATTTTTTGACTGCTCATATCCATTCTTGTTATCAGTTCTTCCTTTTCCCTAAAATTAGCGCGGGTTGCTTCTATTTTGCTCTCTCACTGTTTCCTTGAAAACAGTTAAAATCTTCTTCCCAGAGCTCGAGCTGGAGACTAAAAGCCTAGTGATTCAGAAGGCTGAGTAACAGGAGAAAAAATTTAGGCTGCAGACAGTCCAAACTGGGATCTTCATCTCTGCCTGACTTCTCTGAGTTCGGTGAGTCTGCAGAATCAGGGACTCTTATTCCATATCTGCCCCCCTCCGCCCACAGGTAACAAACCATCGCTCATGTCAGGCTTCCTCCCGTTAATTTCTGATGGCTGTGATTGGAAAGTGTTCTGTCTCAAATGCGTTTTCTGTCTGGTTCATTAACAATCCTGGAGCTGGGTGTCACTAGCACCAGAGGAAACATCCCCAAAGCTTACTGACTCCATGTCTTTTAGGAGGGGAGTATTCTTCCAATCTCTACGCCCCCCTCCCCCAAATGGGGCATCATGGGCAACCCAGTTCTGCTAAGTGATGATGTAGAAACTTCCTCCACACTCTGCTTATACCTCTTGCTTCAAAATGAAGATAAGTAAGATGCTTTTCTTAAAAAATCTGGGCACCCACTTACAAACTCTGGAACTTTAGCTAAATGTTTACTGAATATATAGATTTAAAAGTTTATTTTGTTTAACTTGAATTATTTTTCATTGTATGGGTCTGAATAATTACATTTTTAATGGCCTTCTGCCAACTGGTTATCTAAGAGGGGCACGTGGCTCATAAATCCCTTTTTAGTAGATTTACCTTGGATTCTTGGCCTGAAACTGACCTGGGAAACCCTACATACATTATTCTTGTTGGGAAACTGCTGCCACAGAAGAAGTTGAGCTGGACCGGGAGGTAATATAGTTAATAAGCCACTGGGAACACATGACTTAGTCACTATGATCCTCTGTTTTCTCCTCTAGAAGATGAAATAACATCACCTGTGCTGCTTCCTAGAGCAGAGGACTTTTGTGAAGAATAAATGAGATGATATATAAGAAAACAATGTGTCAGAAATATAGCAAGACACTCCAGAGGGGCAAGCTTGCATCACTGTTTCTCTGTGAAGTGGAAAGGACCAGAAGTTTCCTTCTCACGGATTTCACTCCTTCAAATAAGAGAAAAATGCTTTTGCTAAGAAAGAAACTAATAGCCAGACAACTCGGCCAATTCAATCCATCCCTTTATAAAGCTTATGTCTTAGCAGCAGTGATGGGCAATACCCAAATAACAAAAGCAAGATCAGTGATGGACATCATTAAGAAAAGTGGAAGAAAGAGCTAAATGTAAATGAAAAATTGTTCAATGGATATAGAATTTTAGTCATGAAAGAGAACTAAGTTCCAGAGATCTGCTCTACAACACAGTGTCTATAATTAACAATACTACATAGTGCACTGTAAAAATTTGTTGAAAGTGTGGATCTCATGTTAAATGTTCTTACCATAAAAAGTGGGAGCACACAAAACTTTCTGAGGTGATGGATAGGTTTATTGCCTTGATTATGGTGATGGTTTCAGGGTATCTATATATCTAAACCCTTCAAATTGTACACATTAAATAAATATAGTTTTAAAAAGTATCAATTATACTTCACTAAAGCTGTTTAAAAAAAAAAAGAAAAGTGAGGGAAAAGACCCAGAAAAGGACCAAATGGAAGGGGCACAATAGTACTCATTTTAGATAATGTCTTCAGAAAAGATCCATTTTTATTTATTCTGGATAATTAAAAGCTGTAATTAATAAATTGCCTAGCAAGAGAATAAGGCTTGAAATTTCTAAAAACACCTTCAAATACTTTTTTTCTTTTTGTATTTTATAACAACTTTTTGAGGTACACAATCTAGATATGATCCAAGTTCAAGAAGTTACCACGAGGAATCTGAGGCCCAATTGGACAAAATTTCAAAGCGGTGAACATACATACCCATTTCATGTCTGGTGCTGGCCACACCTAAGCCATATTCCTCTAAAACATCCTTTACTGTCTTCATAGATTCATCGTAACTGGCAGCCAGGCCAAGGAAGTTATATGAACCCATGTTGATTACATCTTTAATGATTCTTCCAGTAAACCTGCAGAGAGAAGAGCACAAAGGTCTCTCTCATTTAATATCACCTAGGATTCCATAAAAGATTCTTACAAGGAGATCTTGGTTCTGGCTCAAATCATATATTTTCTTTTTCCTTTCTGACATGCACTGCTGTCAACACAAAAGGGTCCACACTTTGAGGACATTAACCCCATAATGAAGCTGGGCAGAGTATTGGATGAAAGGTCTCTCAAGTTGTGGAGTATTACTTGGCCCTGATTTTCCTTGGACACTTGCTTCTGTGACACCTGTGCTCTTGTGTACCTTCCAGCAAGAACTTTCTAAGTGAGAATGAGCCGTGGTCATCACTGTCTCCTTCAGCAAGAAGTTGGGTGGGGTACAATTTGTCAATAAAGCTGAAGAGGCTCTTCTTGGCTGGTTCGGTGTGTCTCATACTTTCCGACACAGGCTTTACTTTAATTGTAATACAAAACAGCCACCTTGGCAACTGAAAAACCGTGAGTCCCCCACTGGTATTATGAGGCTTTCAAAGGGCTCCATGATGGAAGACCGGTGGCTCCCACGATTTGATTTTTGTTAGATCTATAATCTGGAGCCCATGCCTGGATTTCCTGGAAAAGAATTCTTTCAACCAAGCCCTTTCAGAAGGCTGCCTCACCGAAACGTCCAGTTGTAGTCGTCCGACACCCTCTCCATCACATCGAACAGAGCCGCCGGGGCGCTGCAGATGGGCCGATTCCAGTTGTCTCTGATTCTCATGTACAGGTTCCGCGTGTAAAAGTTCTCAAAGTTTTGATAGAGTGGCACAAAATCCTGTTGTAACAGAGGCATAAGTTTACCTTTGGTCTATCGCTTTTTGTATTTTATTTGAAGTCAAAGGCTGGAAGAGCCGTGCAAATACTCCATTTGCAAATGGTTTTTGAGCAATGGCCTGTCAGTAAGGGGACAGACAGGTGGGTCCACAAATAACTCTGTGAGGCCTCTATCCCAAAAGAGCTTACATTTTAGTGGGAAGAAGTAAAATAAATGTGACTCATAAAGGTAGCAAAGATGACAGTGTAACAAAAGTCCCAAAATGAGTGGTGGAGACAATGAATCCCTGCAGGATTCTATCTGAAAGGTGACAATGGATGTTTCTGTCAAAGGGGTTTAGCTGGAAAAAAGGCAGTCAGAGGGTAATTTGGTCTTAATATTTCGAACATGAATATCTCCACTCATGTTTTCAGAAACATGGATGAACTAGACCTTGGACCTATTGGCACACTCTTAGCAGTTGGCTGGCTGTCATCTAGCCAAGGGCCTAGAAATCTAGTTGACAAGCATGTGGGGACACCTGACTTCTCCCACAGTTGAAGTAATAGCAGTTTTATTGTATAAAAGGTTAACCATGGCTGAGGGGTTTGCAATATGGCTGAGGCTTCAAGCAAGACATATCTAACTTTTGGTTATCTAACTCCTAATAGTACAAAACAGAAAATACAAAACTTTTGTCTAAACCAAGTACTTTGGACATTTGTAAGATTAGAGTGAGTGCGAGAAGAGTTACATCTTGCTGGAGGAATGAAGGTAGCTTTATGTAGGAGAGGTCTTGGAGCACTGAAGGAGGAATGAGATTGCTTTAAGCAGGGATGCTGAGAAAGGGATGAATGGGCCTGTGCTGGAAATGTAGGGCGTATTTGAGAAAAATGCGGAAACATAAAACACGAGACAGATCTTGTCACTCTGCTCAGAACCTATAATGGGTCCCACCTCACTCAGAGTCAAAGCCAAGGTCCTGAGGGGTCTGCTCGCTGTTACCTTCCTGATCCCATCTGTTACTGTTCCCTGATGTATGTTAAGGCTGCAATATCCAGTTGGGCACAGAAAGTGGGAACCTCAAGGATCTGGATGAAGAACTCACACATTGTCCTGGAGGCAATGGGGAACCACTGAATAACTGGGAGAGAGCTTTCTTATTCTCCCATTCTCTTTGAGTTCTTCACTTTCCTTTCCCTAATGGAATAGAGCTGATACCTTGGGGGAACAAGGGGGACCAGGTGTAAGGCTTTGTGGGAGACTGTCTTGTGCTACTGGTTTGGTCTACTCATCTCCTGATCTGGTCCATTCCAGAGGAAAATATATAGAATCTGCAGGTTTGATGGCTGGTGGTTACATCCAAGCCAGTCTTTGTTGTCACATCATTAGGTTTCCAGTGGCTATTGATGGGGGGAAATTGTGATTCTATAAGAGAGAATGTTTATAACCATGTACGGGGGGACTATCTATTGCATGCAAATTTGTAGGATGAGAAGGCAACTCTACTGGTTACATTTGTAAATTGAAAATCTCATACCAAATGCATTTGTCCTCAGGTAGCTAAGTATCCTGGTAGAGGTTATAATAATTATACTCTTTTATGTTCTAACAGAGGAATGAACCTATTTTTTAGAGAAAAGGAACTTTTCTCTGCAACTTCAGGAAAATATTTTCCAAACGATTTCTTCTTTTTGTTTTTTTCAAACTGTTTACTGATTTATGGGTTACTCCATATCAAATGTCATTTGTGTCCTCCTCTTTCTAACTCTTAGTTCTTATTTGAAATGACATCATATGAATTCATAGTATCAAGAGAAAAGAGAGAAGTAGGTCTGTAAGTACTTTTTTTTTTAACTCTGTATGGAGTTATAGTTTAGATTTTTTTTGAGAAATCTTACTCAAAATAAAGTTAACAGTTGGTTTAGGAAAACACTTGGTTTTAGGCAGGAAAAATCCCAAATATTATGTCTACAATATTTTGTTTAAAACATTTTTTAAATTTTAGATAAAGAGAATGCAAGTTGGGGAGAGGGGCAGAAGAGAGAGAGGAAAAATCCCAAGCAGGCTCCATGCTCAGTGCAGAGCCTGATGTAAGGTTCAATTCCACGACCCTGGGGTCATGACCTGAGCTGAAATCAAGAGTCAGATGCTCAAGTGACTGAGCTACCCAGACACCCCTATGTCTACAATATTAAAACAAAATTAATTTCAACACAGACCACAAGATGCACACGATACCAGGGCATCTTGGTAGGGGCAGAGAGGACACAGAAATCATAGTTCAAATATCCATTTGATGTGTGAGGAAAATCAGACCCAGTAAGGTGAGTGACTTGAATTCTGGTCAGCCTCTGGTTTCATTCACTTTCTCAGGAGTCACTTCAGAGTGACTTCAAGCTGGTGCTTGCCCCACTTGTCCAAGCTTCCTTCCAAAACACCAGTGATAACAAAAACAATGACACACAAAATGGAAGGCTAAAGCTAACAGATTGCCAGACCACTCATCATAAGCAACCTGGCATTGACTTGAGGAAACAACCTAGGGCTTTTTAGCATTGATACCTCATAGAGGTATGCCATCATAGCCCCTTGAGGGAAGGTGGGAAAATACCCTATGTTGTCCAAACTTTCTGGCTCCTGGCTCAGAGATCCAGATTTTCCACCTGTGAGGAAACAGGCAGTCAGCTTTTTATTGAGATAAATTCTCTGAGGTAAAGATACAGGGATTCTAACTGATTCTGTGGGATCAGAGAAGACTTTCTATCTAGTAGGGAATGATCTTCACATTCAATAGATTTTTTTATAAACTTGAAACTTTTCTGCCAGATTTTTGAACCATGTAGAGCCATTTCTTTGTGGGTAGTATGTTGTTAACTCACATCTGAAACACAACCTTGGCAGTTTATGTATCCCTGAGAGGGAACTACTTAGAATTCAGATCTAGTTCAGGAAGAATTGCCTTCTTTTGCAGCTTTATCCTGTTCTTTCGCTGTACCTGTGAGGCTTCCTGCCTTTGCATGGGTGTATTTTCACCACACCCCATTCCTTTGAGTACCAGTGAGGTTTCTTCAGGAGCAGTCAACACCTTCCAAAGGTCAATGTCCTTTAATCTCAGGTAAGCCTCCCACAGCATTTTCACTATACAGAAAATGAAACTGGACTAGAGATTGCAAAAACAGGAGCATTGCAAGAGGACATACCTTTATCCATCTGTAGAGTCAACTTGTCACTTGGCCTACTCACTCTCTTTATTTTTCTTCCTAACACAAATGGCTAGATGTGAGAGTGAAATTTGGGCCATAAGGACACAATCATTTTGGGGGCATGGAGTGTGGGAGGGTTGAACAAAATCTAAAAATGCAGCCACAAAAATGTCTTTGTTTCTACTGCAATATGGCAATCTTTCTTTTTCCACCTTTAAGTTTGTAGGATATTTTATAATTTTCCAAGTGGTATACATATTTCTATCCAACTTTTATAGACGAATCAATGGAAAGTCAGAAAATATGTAAGGGGTCATGAGTTTAATCCCAAAAACCTTTTCTGTAATAATTGAGTGTGTACTTCAACAAAACTAACAATGAAATAACTAAGAAGGAAGCCAAAAAATGCCAGGAAAAGTAGTAAGAAAGTGATGGAATATGGTTTAGCCCAAGTTGTTTTGTATGTGCAATATAGAGAAACAGAATCTAAAAATTAAAAAATAAATGATAACCTGGAAAATGGATATGTGGGAAAAAGAAACATTATTAAATTCTTCACCTAGTCAGTGAAAGACTCTAGTTACTGAATAACTATCTAAATTCTATATATGTGTGTTAAATATTCAAAGAGAACCATTAAAAAATAGTAGGGAGAAATACTATATGCAACTTCCTAACAGTGACAAGGAGAAAAAAATGCATAACAAAGAAAATTGACTCAGATGTATCAAAGGTAAGAAAGGAAAAGTCTTTAAAATTTAAAAAACGCAGAAAGTGTAAATGTTCAATATAGAGATGGCAGGGGTAAGTTAAAACGTGAGTAATTAAAGTATTAGGTTAAACTGTAAGGAGTTGCCAATGTCTGTTTTTGACCTACAAAAACAGCAATTTCCTGTGGATTAAAAAAGTAATTGCTCATAGCTTACATTATTTATTTAAAACACAGAAGCTTTCACATGTATTTTCAAATAAATCTATATGCTGCTCATAAGAGACTGACGTTTTCTGAAAATGATGAATACTGAAATAATAAGATGATTACTGAAAAAAAGGCAGATGTACAAATACTAATATTGGACACAACAGAGTACAAGGAAAAGCATGATCAAGGAAACAAATCCACCAAGAACTGTGAGAGCCAGGGCTAATGTATCTGAGAGTTACAATGAAATACATAAGAAAGAGAAAAACTAACAAATCCATACTCACAGTGGAAGACATTAACGGGCATTTCTCTGAAATTATAAGCTTGAGCAGACAAAAAAAGAAGTAAGTCTAGAGGATTCAAATAACATAATTAGCACGTTTGTTCTAATAGACTTAGAAGATAGTATATGTTTTTTCATGGTGCATATGCAAAGTTATAAGAAATTCCAAAACAACTGTCTGAGGAGCTGCGGCAGCTAAGGAGAGATATTCATTAAGGTGGTAGCATTTGAAATTAAAATATTAAAATATCAACAGCTTTCCTATATGCCATCAATAACTAATTAAAATATGGGATAGAGACGGGCTCGTGGGTGGCTCAGTCAGTTAAGCGTCTGACCCTTGATATCGGCTCATGTCATGATCTCGCCATCATAATCTTGCAGGATTGAGCCTGAGGTCAAGCTCCATGCTAAGTGCAGAAACAGCTTGGGATTCTCTTTCTTTGCCCATTTCCTGATCATGCTCTCTTCCTTAACATTAAAAAAAATGGATAGAGAAAAAAGATAGTATTCAAATAATACCACCATCAAAAACTTGTACCTAAATAATGATCACAAGAAGAAATATAAGACTATAGAATAAAGGTAATTATAAAATTTTATTAAAGGATATGAGAGATATCTAAATAAATGGAGAGTCATATCATGTTTCTGAATTGGAAGACTAAATATTATAAAGATGTCATATTTTCCAAACTTCACCTATACCTATAGATTTAATAATACAAATTAAAATGGCAAGTTTATTTTTTTTTAAATTCAATGCCTGAAAAGCTAAGTCTAAAGTATACACAGAGAAAAAGTCTCTAAGAATTACCTAAAAACTTACAAATTTACATAAAAAAATAGACAAATGGGGGGTGCCTGGTTGGCTCAGTCGGTTAAGCATCCGACTTCAGCTCACGGTTCATGGGTTCAAGCCCCACGTTAGGCTCTGTGCTGACAGCAAGCTCAGAGCCTGGAACCTGTCTTCAGATTCTGTGTCTCCCTCTCTCTCTGTCCCTCCCCTGCTCATGACATCTCTCTCTCTCTTTCTCTCTCTCTCTCAAAAAAAAATTCTAAAAAAAAGAAAAAAGACAAATGGATCAATAATTCAAATCAGTGGGTTAAAAAATCAATTAATTATATTGAGACAATTTAAAACTCTCAAAAAAAAAAAGTCCTTCTACCTCACCCAATACATAGAAATCAATTCTAAGTGAATTTTTGGGTTAATGCATAAATAAACACCGCAATCATAAAAGTATAAATGAAATTACAGGAAAATTTGTTTTGACTTTAAGATGAAAAAAATGTCTTCCTAAACATGATTAACTCTCCTTCCCAAAGAACAAAAACTAACAAAGAAATTATTGATATAAGGATATATAGAATTATTGATTAATTATTGATATAAGGATTATATAGAAAGAGGGATCAGTGAGAAAAGAAAATTTAATAAAATTATGAGCAAAGGATATGAATAGGAAATTCTAGAGGAGAAAGTCTAAAGCTCTAATGATCATGTGAAAAGAAGCTCAATCTCACTTTTAATTGAGAAAATGCAAATTAAGACAAGAACAAAAAATGTTAACCTAAAAGACTGGCTAAAGTGAAAAATATGTTGATAATACAGGAGGCAAGCACTCCTAGGTACTACTGACCAGAGTCTAGCTAGGCAAGCTTTTTTGAAAGGCAATTTGTCAATCTCTCATAAGTTAAAATGTACATTCCTTGAACCCAGGAAGCCACCTCTAGGAATTATCCTTGAATAAATACATATGCTGTTCATCGAAGAATTCTTTGAAATAATAAAATAATAAAAAATAATATAATCATATATCTACATTATGTAATACCATCATGCAAGTATTGAAAGGAATGAGGTAACCTTGTACTAGTGTGTAATGATCTCCAGACATATAGCTAGGTGAAAAAAAGTAAGTCACACAACAATGTGTATGATAAGATCCCATTTATGTTAAGGAAATTACAGAGGAAGTGAAAATGAACTTATGTAATTACTTGCATGAAAAAGACAGGAAGCATACACAAAGAGATTGCTTTTGCTCATTATTTCCATAATAAAAAGGCAAGGAAAAAAAGACACAAGTTTGAGAAGGGGCTTTTCATTAGGGCCTGTCATAACTCATCCATTTCACACATTGTCTTCATACTAGCTAGTATACACAGCAAAGTTCTACCTTATCAAAATCAATTAACTCTGCCTGCCTACTATTTGTAGATTCCTTCTTGCAAAGGGAAGCAGAGAGGTCTATCTTGCAAAATAACTAAAAGAATTATTTAACTAACATTTAAATGATGTTACGTTGTGTGTGTAACCTGTGTATGTATACATAAATACATATATATATGTATTTGTTTGGATAAATGTTGACTTGAGCAGTCACTGTATGGCGGCCGTGATCGATTTTACTGATGGTCTTATTTCACAAAATATTTCTATTACTATCATTTTGAAGCTGTCCTGACCTATGGCATATGCTTCTCTACTAGGAGCAATTATGGAAAATATTCATCCCTTCTGAGAGTGCATTTGCTTTTTAGAAGCAGCAAGAAGATATTTGGAACCGAGCCTGTTTGGGGAAATTGGGATTTCACTTGCCAGCAATTGCTTCTGCATTAAAACTATTGATTTCTTAGCAATATTTAAATCAAAGAAGTGAGGGAGTGGCCATTTGTAAGCACAGGTAAGTCTGAGAAGCATTGCTCTAAAACACTAGTTTCTAACGTTGGATATACCTGAGAATCACCTGGGAAGCTTTTATGAACCCCCCCACCAAGGGTGCACCACAAGCCAACTCAATCAGAATATTTGCGGGCAAAGCCCAGGTTTTAGAGGCTTTTAAAGCTTCTCAGGTGATTCCAATGTGCATCCTAGGCCAAGAACTATTGGTCTAATATTATCATCTCACAAGCTGGTTAATATGTTACATTCCCTGGGAAATCCCAATGAAAGCTCTCTGAGTTTGGACTCACCCAGGCCCAAACAGGAAGACCAGAGCTTGGACCATCTGTGTGCTTTGGATAAAACTCATAACCAGTGACCTTAATGGAACCCATCCTTGAAATTATTCAGAAGAAAGTCTCTCTGGGTAAATCCTGCTATCATATCAGGATGCAAAGAGGCAATTTTTAATTTATGCAAACATTTGGAGATTTGTCTTAAAATTCTTTACAGTTAAACTGGCTGAATACTCTGTTTCATGTGGGAGTAAAAAAATCTCTGGAGATGAGCCAGAAATGTCTGGGATTTACTTGTAGGGACACGGGGAACTCTCTGGATCCAGTGTGAACACAGAATTGCACTGAAATGTTTTATAACAAGCTAGTGCCGTATGGAGTGGGTCTTGCTGAACCTGTTATGGAAACCTAAAGATTGAGAAATAGGGCTATGCTTGAGGGTTTTCAGGTCTCTGATGTTGCTTGACATTCATTTGGTTTTATTTGCTGACATCCTCTTCAAGATTTTGCAAAGTTAAGTCATTGCATCATTAAGAAAGTGATTTATCCAGAGGTCCTCAATAAATTGTAATTCACTGCTGAAGTGGTCTTTGGTTTAAAAAAAAATCAATGTGTCCCCCAAATTAAGAGTTAAAAGAGAATTTATGCAAGAATATTTAAACCTTGTACTTGTCTGTATTGTCCTTTTCCTTGCCAGTGTCTTCTGATCGTTAGTGGAATCTGTCAGAGGTGTCAGGTGCCCTGGGTCTGTGATCTTTTTTATGTTCTTCTGGAGGAAGATTTTTATTTTTTTATTCTTTTCACTTAGTTTGTGCTAAGTGAATCAGTAATACTAAGTGAATTAGTAATGCAGTGATCTAGATAAGGGGATTATCAGAGCCTTTGTGTTTTGTAGTGTTAGAGCTAGAAATCAAAAAGAACACGAAAAGATTCTAAATTTGGGGCATCACTTTAGTTTGAAAGGACGGTTTCGTATGATAGGAGTAATCCCAGTGAGAGAGAAGATGCAGAAATTGGATTAATGAATTCTTGTATTTGATTAAAAAAATAGAAAGAAATGAGGGGATGAACATGTCAATTAGCTTGACCATAGCAATCATTTTGCTATGTATATTTTAATCAAAATATCATGTTGTACACCTTAAATTTTTACAACTTTTATTAAAATTAAAACAAATAGAAAGAATGCACATAGAGGGACCCTTGTGTGGCTCAGTCCCCTTAAGTGTCTGACTCTTGATTTTGGTTCAGGTCATGATCGCACGATTCATGTGACTGAGCCCCACGTCGGGCTCTGTACTCACAGCGTAAAGCCTGCTTGGGATTCTCTCTCTCCCTCTCTCTCTGCATCTCCCTGCTCTCTGGCTCTCAAAATAAATAAATGAACATTTAAAAAGAAGAATGCACATAGAGTAAAAGAGTGTAATTAGTAACCAGGCATCTACTTATGATCTTTCTGAAAAACATAATTACTATTCTCCACCACCACCTTATGGATGCGCTTTTCCTTGGTGTCATTTTGCTCTTGGTTGATTGTTCTTATGGGACAGTTTATTCTACGGTCTCAGTGGCCAGAATGGAATATAATGCTCATGTCTGCTAGAAGAACCAGGAGTCATCAGGAAGCAGCGTGTTTCAAGAGAGATTTCAAGAGGTGCCTCAGGTTGCTTATTAACACAAAGCAAGAATCCTGTCAGAAGTACAGGGCTGGGGAAATATTAAAAGGATAAAGGTCAGCCTGAAGTTAGGGTTTTTAGTGACCAAGTCCCATCAGAAAGAATATAGCTACTGCAGCCATTGTTACTCTGGAAGGCTGTGAATGTCTAAAGGGGCTCAAAACGAAGGAACACATAATAAAAAGTGTGCCACGTGAAAGGTATATCCACCAACATGAGTCAGTTGACTGATACTCTCTACGTCACAGAGGTCAAACAGGAGGGAAATCATTTATTTTGTAAAGAACTATGAGGCAATGATTTATGTGATGCATTGCCTCCTTCCTGGGAGGAGGTTGGAACAGTTCTTACAGCCATAGTGACTGATGTTGCAATACAGGCTGCTTGTGCTCTGTCTATCCCATTGTTCAGGACCAGGCACCCCTTCCCCCAATGCCAGGAGTGTTGGAGGCTGGCATCTTGCTGAAGGAAGCTGTCTGGCTCAGGATCACATCCTTCTATGGTGGTTAGCTCCCATCTATCTTCTCTGAAGGCTCCACACCCTTCCCTCAATGAGGAAGTGCCCTCCTGTCTCCATGGCTCCCTGTGGGATCCACTGAGGCCTTGATTGGGACGGTACAGGTGTTGCTTCCAAGATCACACCACAAAAACCTTTCTGCCCTCAACCCTCCATCTCAGAGTCATATGTATATATATGTTCTGCTTGAAATGTAAGAAATGCTCTAGAAAAACCAAAGTGACTAGCCCTGACGGGTTGATAGAGCAAAAATATTGGCACAGGTCAGAAAATAGATGGCAGAGCTGGAGCCTAAGCCTGCTAAGGGATACCACACCTGAGAAATTTACATTTGACTCACTCCGTCCTAGTAAATATTCTGAAATGTGCTAATTTATTGTGCACCAGTTACCTACACCTGGGGAGCAGTTAGATTGGTGATAAGAGCTTCTAGAACAGGCAGCTGGTGTAGGGAGGGGCTGTGGGGATCCTTGGGAGAAAGGCCAAGAGGAATCTGCTTTCTCATCTCAGTCTCCCATTTAATTATCAGCTCCTACTACATTTAACTGCTTCTATATTCTTTGCCACTTAAGAACATGTACATCCTCAAAACTGTACCTGTGGACATCTTTTTGCCACAACCTTTCTGTTGTGATGGGTGTGCCACTACTATTCTCGTTTCTGACTAAAGTAGAAATTTGGAATTATCCTGGTTTCTTCCCTTTATCTTATTTTCTATACTGCAGCTACCAAGACCTGTTGATTCTACTTCCTAAATCTCTCTATAATTCCCTTTATAGAGAATTCCATCTACCTTTTCCACAGTTTAAGGATAAGCTTCTCTTTCCTAAAATATTAAATTGTCACTTTGCTTCTAGTCTTGAATTGGAATTCCATCTCTTACATCTATTAAATTCTGTAAAATTCTACATTCTCTTCTCTCTCTTCCTCTTTTTTCTCCATAGGCCTTCCTTGAGAGACCTCATCTACCTCTGTGAGTTTGATGTTGATATGCTCAGGATATGCTAAAGATCCCACAATATCCACAATATCCATCTGGGGCTTTTCTCTGAGGGTCTAGACCTTTATGTCTATCTGCCAATTCTCAAATTAAAAAAAAATTGACCACTTTCCCTTCCAATTGGATCTTCCTCCTCTGTTCCCCATTTCAATGAATGCCACAGCCTTCTTTCTATCCAAGGCATGCCCTAGGCATAAGCCTAGGTGTGGTCTTTGATTTGTCCATCTTCCTAATTCCCCAAGTCAAGCCTAACCCCAGATTCTTTAACATCTTTTGCCACCACTCCTACTATAACTACTACCTTGGTCTTACACCAAGGTCTCATCTAGGTTTTTTTTTTTTTTTTCCCTAAACTGGATTTCTACATCAGCCTCATAACTGGTTTTTTGGTCTCTGCTGTCCTCCTGCAATTCCTTCTTCATAGGCCAGTGAACATGGTCTTTCTGCGAATCTGCATTCCTCTGCCTGAATTCCTTCAATGCCTACCCGTTGTTCTTATAATAAATATCTTTGGCTTATAAAAACCCATTATAGTCTGGTCTCTACTTGCCTCTCAAACAATCTTTCTCCCCACATACTCCCACTGTCACACAATAGTCCAGTCATTGGAATTCCTTGGTTTCTTGAATGTACAATGCTTTCTCTTACCTCGTTCACACCATGGTTTCTTTCCCTATGTTCTTTGCTTTAGACGTGTTCAAGGCTCCAGCATGTGGAATGATCTTTGCCCATAATTATCATAGTATTTCAAAGCAATTTTTAGAAAAAGGAATTCAGGGTATCATAAATCATTTGAACTGATTTAGAAAACATGTTAGGAAAATGCAGGGTCTTTGCAGATCTCTGAATATTTTCCAGGTTGTCCTGATAGCTCTGTAGAGTTTTGTGGCCTAACTATCAAATGAATCTAGATTAGTGGTTCTAAACTGGGGTGTTTTTGCACTTCATGATGCATTTGGCAATGTTTGCAGGCATGTTTGATTGTCAAAATGTGTGGCAGAATGCTAATTTACTGATGTGAATAGAGGCCAGGGATGCTGTTAAAAACCCTACAACGCACAACGCAGCCTCTCACATCTAAGAATTATCCAATCCAAAAAGTCAAAGCGTACTAAAGTTGAGAAACTTTGACTTAAATGAAATTAGAGTTTCATATTTCACTCAGGCATACTCTTCTATTTTAGCATAGAACATAAACAATACTCACCTTGCCATGAGAAGACCAACATACAGTCCTATCCAAATGCCCTTGCTCTTATATTTTGATTTTTTCATTCTTTAAAATGGTATTTTAGGAGCACCTGGGTGACTCAGTTGGTTAAGCATCCGACTTCGGCTCAGGTCATGATCTCCCTGTCTGTGAGTTCAAGCCCTGCATCGGGCTCTGTGCTGACAGCTCAGAGCCTAGAGCCTGCTTCCGATTCTGTGTCTCCCTCTCTCTCTGCCCCTTCCCCACTTGCACTGTCTCTTTCTCCTTCAAGAATAAATAAACTTAAAAAATGGTATTTTAATACCTATCTCATGGGATTGTTATAAAAATTAAATACAAAACTGTCTGAGAAAACCCTTAGTTCAGTATCTGGAGAATCGTAGTTGCGCAATAAAAAAAAGTTCTTTTTTAAAGAAAAGCAAGTCCAATATACAGGGGTATGGGGTTTATGGGGAGGAGATGAATAGATTTACCCTGAATGTTTTCTGAGTACATCACTCTTTTTAGGATATGTACATGTATCACCATTTCTGAGAACACTTAACAGAAGAATAAGCATTGACAAAGATCCAAGGACGTACACATACATACTTTTTGTTCTTCTCGCTCTACGGCTGCATTGCACTTTTCTATTCCGCTGTTCCTCAGAAAGTCTCTGAAATAGCCAAAAAGGGTTCCAAGTCCATATCCCAAGTAAGTGAAAACCATAACATGAAGAGGTGCTTCCTCAAAGGATTCAACAATTGGCTTATCGTAGAAATGTGGTTTCCCATTTTGCTGAAAACAAAAGAAAATAGAATGTTAGTTCTCTTCCATTGCAACAAAATATAATACTTAAAATTCTGGACTTTCAAACTTTTAAATTTCAAAGAATGTTCTTAAGATCATAAAAAGTGCTTTATAGAAAAGTCGAAATTGATCATTAAAGAGAATAATCAGAAAGGTACATTTTATTTTACAACCCCCTAATAAAATAATTGATTCAGGGAAAAATTCTCAACAGATGCTAAATCCATTACGTGAAAAGTTAATGAGGAATGTGGTGTTTGTAATATGCCAAAGTATCACCCCATAGGTTACTCCCTAATCACAAATCTGAGGTTACTACCTTGACCAGGTGATCAAATTATAGCACCAATGTTGGAACAAGAGCATTGGTGTTCTTTTCATAATGTAATACTCAATACGCTAATGATACATTTAACTGGAACTTAGTCAAAGTTTTATATCTAATATCCATTTCACAAGAAATATCAGGATAAGGGAATGTGGTCAATTACTTCACAAGGACACAATCAGATAATCCACAATGTGCACAGCAGAAGAAATTATCAACAAAATGAAAAGGCAACGGATGGAATGGGAGAAAAAATATTTGCAAGTCATATATACAATAAGGGGTTAATATCCAAAATAGATAAGAAACTCACACAACTAAAAAACCCTTATAAACCATATTTTAAAATGGACAAAGGAGGGGTGCTTTGGTGGTTCAGTTGGTTAAGCGTCTGACTCTTGATTTCGGCTCAGGTCATGGTCTTGCAGTTCTGTGATATTGAGCTCTGCATCAGGCTCCATGTATTGACAGCATGGAGACTTCTTAGATTTCTCTTTTTCCCTTCTCTCTGCCACTCCCCCACTCATGCTGCTCTCTGTATTTCCAAATAAATAAACTTAAAAGAAACAGGCAAAGGATCTGAATCGACATTTTCCCAAAGAAAACATACAAATGGCCAACAAGTATATGAAGACGTGCTTAACATCACTAATCATCAGGGGGATGCAAATGAAACCTACAATAAGATACCACCTCACACCTATTAGGGTATGGGTACTATCAAGAAGACAAAAGATAACAATTGTTGGTGAGGAGAAAAGACAACCCTTGTACACTGTTGGCAGGAATGTATATTGGTACAATCAATATGAAAACA
Source organism: Paguma larvata (assembly GCA_030068075.1). NCBI lineage: Eukaryota > Metazoa > Chordata > Mammalia > Carnivora > Viverridae > Paguma > Paguma larvata. Next base: position 11,786,840 of record CM057844.1, read on the forward strand.
TGCAACCCATGTGGAGGTTCCTCAAAAAAATTAAATAAAAAATAGAACTACCACATGACCAAGCAATCCCACTTCTGGGTATATATCCACAGGAAATGAAATCAATATCTTGAAGAGGTATCTGTACCTCCAAGTTCATTCCATCATTATTCATTACAACCAAGACACAGAAACAATCTAAGTGTCTGTAGATAGATGAACTGATAAAGAACATAGAGGATTGTGGAATACTATTTAGCCACAGAAAGAAGGAAATCCTGCAATTTGCAACAAGATAAATCTGGACTACATTTTGCTAAATGAAATAAGCCAGACATAGAAAGACAAATACTGCATGATCTCATTTAGATAATGAATGTAAAAAAGCTGAACTCATGGAAGCAGAGAGTAGAATGGTGGTTACAAGAGGCAGGAAGTAGGGGAAAGAGGGAGATGTTGGCCAAAGAATACAAATCTTCAGTTATAAGATGAATAAGTTCTGGGATCTAATGTACAGCATGGTTACCGCAGTTAATAATACTGTATAGTATATTTGAAATTTGACCAAACAGTATATCTAAAGTGCTCTCACCACACACACAAAATGGTAACTAGGTGAGGTGATGGATGTATTAATTAGCTTGATTGTGGTAATAATTTCACAATGTTTACATATATAAAATAACATTGTACACCTACAATATACAATTTTTATTTGTCAATTTTATATCAAAAATTTGAAAAAAAGAAGAGAAAAATAAATAAAAAAGGTCGCTGGTGGAGAGGACTTTAAGAGACACAACCCACTTCAGTGTGTGTTTTTTCATTGGATCCTATTTTTTTGTTGTTGTTGTAAAAACCTGGTTAAAAATGCCTATTTTAAACAACTGTGTAAGTCCAAATGTGGACTGGATATGTATCTTACTAAGGATTTATTGTTAATTTTGTTAGGAGTGACAGTAGCATTATAGTTATGTGGGGAAATGTTTTAAACTTTGTAGTGCATGCTGAAGTATTAGGGGAATAAGTGTTATGACACCCACAATTTCTTTCCAAAATTAAATTATATAAAACAATTTTGGGAAAATGTTAATAACTATTGAGTTAGGTAGAGGCTAATATGAATGTTTGTTATTTTTTAACTTTTGTGTGTGTTTGAATTTTTTTATAACAGAAAGTTACAGGAAGTATTTCTTTATATTAGGTGTCAACATTCCAGTGGAAAGTCACTTTTAGTACCAAATCATTTCGATTCCTGCTTAGTTGATTTGCACATAATAGCATAATCAATATTGGCTCAATGGATTAGTGAGTAAATTATTCCTAAGGATAATATTTAAGTGCATTTTAGTCTTTAATAAATATTTACACATTCATTCATTCTTTCATTCAACAAATATAATGCAATGCACAGATTCTGCATTTCTCAATGAGAAGTGTTTTGACTACTTGGAGTATATAACTTTTAGTGACTTCCAGGAAGTTGTCAAATGTCTACTAATATTTAATGCATTAATTTAATTTGCACATGTATATTTAAATGATGCATTACATAACACCATGTTAATTGGAAACATTCTTTTTGCTACTCTGATAATCTTTGTTGTTACTACAAGCACTGTCTGATTCCATCAACACAGTTTTCTAGAGCATGTCAACTTCCATTCCTCTATGCTGTCTTGGCTGCAATACTTTGGGTATCCCTATGTAATTTAGTCACTGGAAGTTTTATCCCAAGCCATAAAATATTTGACAATCAAAAAAATCTATCTGTAGGGGCACCTGGGTGGCTCAGTTGGTTGAGCATTTGACTCTTGATTTCAGCTCAGATCATGGGACTGAGTCCCGTGTCAGGCTCTATGCTGAGCATGCAATCTGCTTGAGATTCTCTTTCTCCCTCTGCCTCTCTCCCCCATTCATGTGCACACTCTCTCTATCTCTCAATTAATAATAATAGTAATAATAATAATAATAAATATATCCATAGATGAATATTTCTTATTTCTACATAACTTGATTTTAAAGCAATTTAAAAAAAATATTTTTATAATGACATTGAACACTTAAATTGTTGTGTCAAAACCCCATGAGATATGATTCCTTGCCTCTTTACTTATCCATTATATCAGGTTACTTCTCTAGATACCTCAAATCAACATGGATGGATGTTGCTCTTGTCTCATATGTCTTCCCAAAACATTACCTGGTGGTCTCAAATAATGACAATGAGAAACTGTTGCTTAATATGAGGTCCTGAATGAGAGGTTATAATCAATACCTTGTATTTGGTATTATAGGGCATTCAATGGGTACCTACTGTGAGCTGACTATATGCTAGGTTCTGGGGATTTAAAGATGAACAAAACAGACCAGGTCCCTGGCTCCTGACTTCTTGACCTCTTTTTCACTATGTCCTCCCATCAGTCACGTAGATCCGATGGACAGCTGATCTTACTATTGTAGTGCCAGCCTTTGGCTCCTTTCCCTGGCTCTGTTCTGTGTTTGACCTTTGGACTGTATCTGTCTTCTGCATTTGAAGTGACCTCCTGACTCGGGAACTATTTCCTGGTTCCTTCCACATCATTGGGACACACAATTAGTATCCTTTCTTCCTGGATTTGTCAGATTCCAGAAAAAGGTACTGAGATCCTCATGAAAGAGGATTTGATAAACTTTTGTGACTTGTTGGTACAAGGTCAAGGAAGAGGAAAAAGAAAAGTATTTGCAAGGAGCATTATGGTATTGTTGATAAGAAGACAGAGGGAATTAGAAGGGGGTGCTGCTTATGAGGGCATACAATACTGAGTTGGAGGTGATTATGGCTTTCAGAAGTGAGACTGTTTGATGGGCAGTTACAGAGCAGGGAAAGAGAGAGGCCCTGGCTGAGACAGAGTCAACTACTATGAGGCACAATTTAAGCCATGATTGAAGGTGAAAGTGATAAAGGACAAATTATAAAGAGAACAGTAGGTTTGAGACAAAATCGGGAACCATAGGGAAAGAAGGGTGAGTGAAAGGGGCCAAATACAGGTGACTTCCAGAAAATTGATTTAGTCTGTTCACAAATTAACCACTTTGGTTGATGTCAAAGATGGCTAAGTTATGGATCCCCATGTAAAGAAGATAAACTTCCAGGCCATCCTGTGAAGATCAGCAGAAGATTTTCCTTTTTTCCTTTTCTGGCTCTCTATCCATTTCTGAGCTCCACATGTGGCCAAATCAAGCAGCACATTTCCCCTGAAATCCATGGGAACTTTCTGCTTACATTGGCTCTGAGGCAAACCTGCACTGCACACAACGGTCTACCTAGATGCAAATAACACTCTCAGCTGGGAGCACAGCCTGGGCTTGTGTAACTACCTTTTTTTTTCCTCCTGCAACTTGTTCTGGAAGAAAGATATAACACAAAGAAGAAATTTGCAACAATGTCTATCAGCTCCAACCAATACCTACTTTATTCTTTCTCATATAACTTGATTTATTTTATTTTAATTTAATTTATTGTAATTTTATTTGGCAGAAAGAAAATGAGATATCCTGTTGGAGAACAAAGTTACCTGGAAATATATAGGTCTTAACAGATAGAAAGCAGCTAATTTACTATAACCCTTTATTTAAAATTGAAGCCCATCATAGCTCTTGGGAGAGATTTCTCAATCTGGGGTTGGATAGTTATTCTGAAATATGAGATTTTGTCATTTCAAAGTAAATGAAGCCTTAAAATCTTGCTTAATAAATTTGCTGGCCAAAGGCTGACACAGTGTGCTAATCTGTAATATGCTTTCTTTCTCTGTTCTACGTTTTCCTTCACAGCCTTGAAAAGAAATAAATCCTGAGCCACCTAGACCAGAGTGCCTGCTCATTTGGGATACTGTGATACCCTGAGGTTTGTTCACCCTGTATTCTTGTCACATATGGAAACAAACAGGGTGTTGGGGCATGCTGGGAGGACCCACTTTTACAGATGATTAGTCTTCCACTCAAATTAGCAGGTCTTTTGCTCACTGCCTATTTTAGACAGTTCTAGGCTAACAGTAGAGGGGATATGAACTCAATAAATACAGTCACTTTCTCCCAGAATTGTTAATGTATGTGGGAGGTGGAGTGGGGACAGGAAGGGGAGTGAACAAATATGACCACCACAACATAAAGCAAAAGTAAATGTCATAAAGGTGCCACAAATGGAGGGACCATATCACACTGAGGGATCGGGGGTGGTTTCCTGAAAGAGGTGGAATTTGAGCCCAGTCTTGAAGAGCTGAATGGTAGAGAGCCCTTGCGCAGCCATGAGAATGCCTGGGTTCAAATCCTGGTACTTTCATTTGCTGACTGGATGACCTTGTGCAAGTTCCTTAATTTCTCTTGCCCTCAGATTCCCCAAGTGTATAATGGACCTAATGAGTGTTGTTTTGAAACTTAAATAAGATAATATATGCAAAGTACTTGCCACAGAGTAAGTACTCATGAAATGTTAACAATTGTCATGAAATCTTCTGAATAGATAAGAGAGATGAAACTGTCAGACTAAAACATTTAGGAAAAAAGGGAAAGAATATGCACAGAGCCCTGGTTAATACTTCTACACAGGGAGAAGTGGGAGGAGGAGAATCCTCCAGGAGACAGCAACTGTGAGGGAGGAAACGGTGGGAGGTTCAAGAGGGTGGAGGAGTGGGGAGTGAGGACACTGGAGCTGAGGAAGACCATTGCATATTGAGTGTGCTGATGAAGGGGTGGGACAGACAGGAAGTGGTGGCATTAGGTACTAATGGTGAGGGGAGCTGCTTCTTTGGGAATAAAGAAACAGCATATTTAGGAATTGAAGAAATTACCCAATAGGTTAAGGATAACCAGAGGAAAGGGAAGAGATAGTATAATTCCCAGAACAAGGCCTCTGAGGAGGATGGGCAGAAGAGCACATATAACTATCTTGATCGGAATGACACCGAGGGTCTCAGTAGAATTCTCAACCCACCCTCCTCAGAATTTTGAAAAAATCATGATGCAGACTTTTGTTTTGCTCTAGGTCCTTGGAGTGAGATAAAAAGGGATGAGCAAATCTGGAATTGAGTTGTTAATTCTGTAGATTAACCACCCACTCAGAAGCAAACTTTTGTTTTCAGACTGAGGCAGCCAGTGGAATTTGACACATTCCATTATACTGCTGTGTTGGTCCATGGAAAGAAAAGTCAAGATGAGAATGAAGAGGTGTCAGGCTTTGGTCACTAGGAGGGTAGGAAGTTTGGGAATAAGACAGTCTATGGGAGACAAAATGGCAAAGGGAACTTCGAGCACTGGAGATAAAGGAGAAGGCCATCTTCCTTTTTGAAATGGGATGTATGCAGAATTTCCCACATTATGAGAGTTGGGTAGATAGTCCTGCGAGGTCTCCTGGGTAGAACACAAACTTCCAAGTATACTGCATTTTTAGGATTGAGCGTCTACCTGCATTATAGTAGGTAAGTTTTGAGCAGAGAAACAGAACCACTGTGAATGATATTGAATAAGAGATAACTTTAGAGATGATGTTGTACTCAAATATGGGAACTGGTTAAAAATCTATGGAATGGGAGATCATTTCCACAATGGTGCGTGAAGAGCTTCCATAGTCTGTCTTAGCAGCAAAACAAGCATAACTCATAAAAATTATAGAAATAAAACTGCTTAAAGTACCTGGAAATTGTCTTAAGGACATACAGCAGATGAAGAAATATTTGCTTACTGCTAGTGTGTGTGTATATATATATGTTTTTTTATTTTTAAAAAAAATTTATTATCCCTGAGGTAGTAAAATTCAAAGGAGATCTTTATTCAGTAGAATCCTTACTTTTACTCTAAATATTTGAACGTCTTTTTAATTCCAAAGTTGCCATTTATTTCTCTTCTAAAATACGTTGGAATGTCAATTATACAAATGATACTCCCTAAAGTTCATGAAAGCAGAATGATAGGAAAATGTTGAGAGTACACAATTCTACCTTATTTGTAAGGTACTTTATGCATGAAAGTTGTCTGAGGATATCAAGAAATGAGTACATTAACCACAGCCTTATATTATGTGTTTGGTAGATACAAATGTTTAGAGATGCCTTATGAAACTCATATGTCTCAGTTTAGTCTACTTCCTAACATCTCATCACAAATGAGTAAGACTTCTGCTTAGAGTGTGTCATTTGATTCTATATGTTTATAGTTATGTTCAATTTGGGAATAAGTACCTTACTAATAATCTTATTTCTAATTTTTAAGATACCAGCTATAATTAATCATTAACTACTGGCAAACTCTAGACTAAGAGGTTCTGCATGATAGAAGCCATGTGGAAACCTCTTATCTAGGGTATTCTGGAGTGGGGTGGGTGGCTGGAGTAAAGGAAACTGAGTTGCTCAGTCAACTCAACTTATTCAGATCACTGAGATACACTACCATATCACAACACTAAGCCAAGCCTTATTGAGTGCCTGTGTTACCAAATGCTCCGCAGGAGACTGGATGCGCACACAGTAGACTATAGGCTGACAGATGTTAGCACAGGGAGATATTCAGAGTACTGTGGGGACTGGGAAAAGATATATCTAACACTGGCTGGAAGAGGTTAGAGGCTTCATGAAGGAGAACACAGTTGATCAAGGACTTGAAAGATGACTGCAGGAAGGATAAGGGCAGTAGGAATGGATAGAGAGAAAGATCCGCAATGTAGACTGAAAGCATCAGGGGAGGTGTTCCTCAACTTTTCTCCTGGACCACTGCAATCACCCCCTGGATGGTCTCCTTATTCCATCTTGACTCTTCAAATTTGTAGCAGCTTAGGTAACTTAGCTCTAATATCCATTTATAGCAGCATTTCCAAAGTGCTCCCTAGAGATGGCCATTAACAAAAAGGGTTTTGGAAAGGCTACATACCTCTGTGTCTCTTGAGTATTTGCAGTCTACAAAAGTTAGAATATAAGAGCTATCTTTCTTGTTCTTCAATGTTCTTTCCTATTGTTAGCACACAGCTTCCCATGGTAGGTACTGACTAAAACTTGCTGATTGAATCAGCTTATTGAATGCTATTAAAACAATGGAGCGAAAAACCATTTAACTTTGGGAAATCCAGCACATATATCAAATGTAGTTTTCACTTTTCATGTAAATTTATCTATGCCATGACAAAAACTCACTCTGGGAAGTGGTGGTTTCTAGCATGGAGCTAAGTGTCTTAGCAGAGAAATGACCTGCCTCAAGTTCTCTCATTTGCTTCAGTAACATTAAACTTTCATTTCACACCTTGATTTTTATCCCCTCCAAATCTTTTCTCATGAAGCCACTTTCCTGTAATTTCTTCAGTTTTTACTCTTTTCCCTACTTGTCCTCTGCTGCCGCTCTCCCTCATCTCCACTCTACATACATATATACCCTTTGTTCAGAGTTTGAGACCCAGCTCTGGCTGCTTCACTTCGTAAAAACATCTAGCTTCGATATTCTCACTGCATAACACCGTCATTATACTCACTCCATCATGTTACAATAATATTTTCAAAAGACAAGTCATTTAATAAAAGGACAGAAAATAAAGGATCACTTGCAAAAACAATAGCTTTCATTATCTTGCTCTCAGGCCTTTCAAATATTTCAAATATTTTAACCCTCTTGTTTGTCCAGTGTGGCAAAGACTGGCTGTTAATCAAACCCATTTCTCTTTTTCTTCCTCCCAGCTAGGCTACATTTCCCACATCCCACCTCCATGTGACTGAGTAATGACCTATGTGAAATGGGTAGAAGTGAAATGTTCCACTTCCCTTCTTGGCCCATAAAAAAGTCTATCTCGTGATCCATCTCTTCATCCCTTTCCCCTACTGCCCTCTGAATGGTGATAGCCAAGGTGACCTTGAAGCCACATATTGAAGATTGGTAACTTTTGTTAGCCTAGTTCTCTGAATAACTGTGTGAGCAGAGTCCTCACCACCTTCTTCAGTTTTGTGTCACTGTCAACTAGACCTACTACAAGGGAGAAATAAACTTCTATTATGTTATATCATTGAGAATAGGTGGCTAATTTATTATGACATCTCGTTTTATACTAAAGGAATTCTTTTAAATTTTGTTGTTGTTGTTTCTAACCCTTGCTTAGATGTATTTGAGAGAAATCTAAGAACTGAGTCACCTCCCTGAGGAAACGTGTGTATCTGAACCCATCTGAACTGAGTAAAATTCAAATTTAAATCTGGGGAAACTTATGCTGGAAAATTCACTGAGTCAAAGATTCAATTCTTGATTGATTGAGGATCTCTGTATGTTAGGCAGTATATGATGGAAAAAAAGGATATTACACAATTTAGATTTCAGTGACCACAGAAGTCAGAGAGACAAGATTATAAACATGGAAATTTTCAGGGGATAATATCTTTATATATTAGCTACTCGAATCCTTTTTTCTAGCAATGAAGAAGTTCCGTTATTGTGAGGTTAAGTTTGTTTTCCATTGTCTTGGCTTTTCCCTTTCACCACCTGAGAAGGCAGCTAGTAAGTCAGGGCATGAAGACAGTCACAGGCTTCCACAGGGTACACCCAGATTGGAAAATGAAAGGCTCAAAGAAAAGGGGGGATTGCTTAGAGAGGTGTAAAGAGTCTCTAGCAGAGTGCCCAATGAATATCTGCTGTAGAGATGAATGAATGAAAAAGAGAAAGAGAGAGAGAGAGAGCGCTAAGATTGGGAAAGCCTGGGAGAGGAGAGGAAGGCCTTCTGAGATAGGAGGACTAGTGTGGGCACTTGCTGGTGGGTGGAAATGAGAGGAATAGAATGTTGCATAGATCTCTGGATGGACCTCATGTTTTACCTACTTGGAGATGAGATGTATGGCATCCACTGAAATTGAATAAGCCTTCTATGGCAAGGTAAAGTAGACTTTCTATTTAAGATAGTAGTGAAAGAATGGTGTGCCTTCACTGGGATGCCTGTTTATCCGAACTGCAGGAGGAATACAACACAGAAAGATTTGGAGAATCCCCAGATCTAACCTGGGATGACTGCTGGACAGGAGGCTCTAAAGCCAATTTGACATAATTCAACTTTGAAGAAAATGGCTATTCTTCACCATATTACAGTGATTGCATTCCTCTAATAGTATTTAAACCAGCTGGCTTACTTGAAGAACACAGAGCTTTTATTAAGTTATCCTGATAAAACAAAGAAAACAATGTACCAGTGACTTAAGATCACTGAGAATCACTACCATCTATTATCTCCTTGATCAGTTATGTGTCATGTAAGAAGAGTGCCTCTCTCTGAAGTGCTCAAAGTTTTGTGGCCATGATCTTATTTATTTACATAATACTCTTAACAGGGAGGTGGTGGATAACTGTAGTGGAATTAAAATTATCTTTACTTAATAATAGAGACATATGGCATTAAGCAATTTCCCCAAGATTGTAAGGCAGGATAGAGTAGGGCAAAGTCGAATTTCTCAACTTTACAGTAGCAAGGTTGAAGCAGAAAACCTTGAAGTTATACCTTTGAGACAGGAGCTTTGGAACATATTTCAGAAATAAAATAACTATAGGACTAAATCCTTTCTCATTACAGCTAAGTACGGGTAGCTGCAAACACTCTGTGGGAAGGCTGGTGACCATGTGCATTTATCTGTACTGGTCACTGGGAGAATCATTCAGGGAGTCTCTCTTATAGCCCTATTTTTATAGAGCTGACAGGCTAATGGGGAAATGAAATATGCATAGAAAAATATAATATTTCAGGTCTAGAAAGAAAGAAGTATTCAGTAGCAACATCTAATCAAGTGTGTAGCACTTGAGCAAAAAGAGAGTCTGATAAGTCATCCCATACTTATACATTTGTTCATTCATTCATTCATTCATTCAATAAATGCTGCTGTGCTAGGTTCAGGTGACACCATGGTGATCATGAGGGTTACAGCCCCTGACCTCATGGTCTATATGTGTGCTGTCCAATACAATAATCTCTAGCTACATGTGGCTGTTTACATTTAAAATTAAATAGCTACGATTAAATAAATGTAGAGATTTCGATCCTCAGTGGCACTAGCCACATTTCAAATGCTTAATATGGCTGATGGTTACCTCCTTATGGAAAGGAGCAGATATAAAACATTCCCATCACCACAGGAAATTCAGTTGTGCAGAGATTGGCCAATAGTGGCCTATAGGTCAGATCAGGCCCATCAACTACTTTTATATATAAAGTATTATTGGAACACAGCTACACCCATTTGTTTATGTGTTGTCTATGGCTACTTTCATGCCATAATGGCAGAGTTAAATAGTTGTGACAGAGACTATATGGCCCACAGAGATGAAAAATATTTACTATCTGGCCCTTTACATAAAAATTTTGCTAACCTCTGGTCTAGATGGAAATACAGATTCAGAACAAATACTTACCAAAAGGGAAATGCTGAATAAATAAGAGTGCTTTGGGGTGGATAGACTGGGGAACTGACTTAGTTCAGGAAAAAAGACAGACCTTCCTAAAGAAGACAGTGTTTAAAATGAGATCTGAATAATCAGTAGGAATTTACAGGCACAATTTTCCCACCAGAAGGAAGGACCTGAAGAACGATGGGGTGGGAGGGTGTTTGGCAGGCATGGATAGCACAGTGAGGGGACAGGCATGGGTAACTGTCATTTCTGGGACGGGAACTCTATCTGTTCTGTCTGCTGCTAGTACACCAGTGCCTAGAATGGCATCTGATATGTAGTAGATATCCAATAAATATTTGATGAATGAATGAATAAGTGAATGAATAGCCCAGGGAGGTTATGTAGAGCTCAAAAATGGAGTTTAGAGTTGCAGCCTTGATCTTGACAAGGTAGCCACTGCTGAGTTGAAGAAAACCCATGGTTTAAGAACCTGAACAGGGGCACCTGGGTGGCTCAATCAGGTTAGGCATCCGATTTAGACTCAGGTCATGATCTCGTTGTTCATGGGTTCAAGCCTCATGTCGGGCTCTGTGCTGACAGCTCAGAGCCTGGAGCAGTTTCAGATTCTGTGTCTCCCTTTCTCTCTGCCCCTCCTCCACTCATTCTCTCTCTCTCTCAAAAATAAAATAAAACATTAAAAAAAAAGAACCTGATCAGATATGTGTTTTCCAAAGGGCCCTTGGAAGCTGGGTAAAGAACGGATCTTTGGGGGCACCCACATTCAGTGATTCACAGGGATTTGTGGTCATGTGGTAGGAAATTTTAATGTCTTTCCCACATCCACTGTGGAAGAAGATTCAATGAAGCAAACTTATTCAGTTTATATTGAAATTTTGAATTTATGACCAAAAACCAAAAGGAAAGAGTTTCTTAAACTGCATGGGAATGAACCAACAATACAGGTGTGCTTTGACAACAGGTGAGGTGTGCACTGTGGTATTTCATTGCCATGCCAGGCAGCCAGTGATTCATAGGTGAGCTATAACAAGGGTGGGGCTTTTAGAAGTGCACAAAATGTGGTTCTGGGAGTCATTTGGCTGAGTTCAGTGGACTGAACTTGGATTACAATGGTTTTTCTCTTTGAAGCAAATTGAATCTATTTCTCTTTTGTACCTCAGTGATACTGAACTACATGTTTGAATGGCACCCAAAACTTCCTGTCCTGTGAAGCTAGACCAAACTGTGCCTGACCTTCAGTACCATAAAGAAGTAAAAGTCCTGACACCTAGAAAGAAAAAAAAAAACTTGCCGAAGATTCAGTTGCTATTCCTTCTCTATGTGTTTATATTAGTATTTGGCTCATGGTTGCACATACCTATTCTCTTTGTTTTTCTCCTCTCTTTCTTTGCCTGTCACCTTATAAAACCACACATTTTATGCATGTCAAGAGGAGTCTAGGAACCTACAACCTGGTTTACCTTCTGTTTGTCTTTGAAGACAGAATATGTCCTAAAAACATAATGGTTAGTTGAAAGTATATATATTTCCTGGCTGAAATCTTTTGTTTCCGTGGAATACAGCACATACCATTTTAGTTTCCATGAAAACCTTTTGCTCTGTGGAAAATAAGTATACTGTGTCTCTAAACAATCAGTTCACCAAGAATATGGTGCCATAACAATTTATTTCTTTGCTTCCAAAAAATTTGATAATAGCTATTGTCATAGCTATAATTACCTGATTAATTTTTCTTATCGTATGACATATAATGTAGAAAAAAGTAACTTCTCCAGGCTAACCTTGGGTAGTTTTTATCTGTACTCCTGAATCAACCAATTAAGTAAATTCAGGCATTTTTAGACATATCATAATTTCTGAGCCCTAAGTAGTGAATTAGTGTAAGGCCTGAGTCCTCTGGTTGGTATAAAGATTGTTTACACTTAACAACAACAACAACAACAAACCCGTGTGTTCATGACCTGTTTTTTTCAGACTTTAAGTCATTTTCTCAGACCACCATGTGGAGTACTTCTTTTTTCAGTCTGTAGGTTCCTGATTCAGTGATCTTGCTAGGGACTGATCAGTGATGGGGCACCTGGCTGGCTCAGTCAGTAGAGCATGTGATTAATCTTGGGCATGCCCATGTTGGGCATAGAGTTTACTTTTGAAAAAAAAGAAAGGAAAAGAATTGACCAATGGCAAGCCTGACTCCTTAAAGAAAATGCCGGCACCTCTTGCATAAGCTAATAAACCAAATCCTGAGTCACATCAGTTGTGGGATTTTCCCCGGTGCCCCAAATTATTTGCAAGAGTTGGCAAAAGTTTTTAGTCCCAAGAGCTTCTATGGGTTTGTTTTCGGTTCTATGATTGAAAGGCAATGTTGTGTAGAGGTGCTAGAAACTGGCAGTGGACAGAGGTGTGTCTTGTTCTTGATTGGCCATTTTGAGGTTTTGGGCAAGTGATGACACTTATTTGAGTCTCAGTAGCCTATTGAGAGATGTATCAATAAGATCTAGAAAATGAGATAACATGCTTCTCTGAGATCTGAGATTAGTTCTGCTATTATTATTCAAGTGTTTGAGACGATCTGGAGCCTAGTTTCTTTAAGAATAATTATCAAGTAGGTAACTGAGAAACATCCAAGAGCTCCTACCATGTTTTCAGTGTCATTACCTTGGGCAAACTCAGAAAAGGAATTAAGACATGAACTGACAAGAAGCAAGTGTTCATGATATGAAGTGTTTGAAAATGAAGTTGAGGTTGATAAAGGGCTCAGAAGAAGGTACTTCTGAAGAATACACATGCTATATAACATAAGGATGTGAAGACAAAGGAAATGATTTTAAAAGAAAGATTTATAGGAAGTTGTGTTATCTCATGTTTTATGTAAACTCACTTTGCTGCCCAACTATGGATATCGAAGGTAGAAATTAACATTTTTTTCAAGGCTTTTAGAATCTCACTGATTTTTCTTTTTTAATTTACTAAAACTTGTTCTCAAAGGTGCTCTTCTGAGTAAGTGTAATAACAAAATAGCACTTTTTTTCTTGTGAATTAAACTACTGAAGGACAGATGCCCTGATTTTTTCACTTCCCACATGTTCTTGCAAGGAGCAGTTGATAGAGTTGTATGCAATATATGGGGGTTAGACCAGTCTTTTGAGACATCCTTGAACTTTAAGGTCATAATGTCTGGGACTGTTGTTCATCTCTGTCCCCATCATCTATGTGGCTTTCGTCTCATTATTTTTCTGAGCCCTCATTTTTTCATCCCTATAATGGGCCAATAACAGTCTTTCTACTTCACAGCATTGATGTGAGGGTCCAATAAGATCTTGGATATAGGATGATTGTACAATGATAAGAAGTGTGTAGCTGAAAGTTAAAAAGATAAAGAATTGGCTAAGATTTTAAGAAATCGTTGTCTTAATTTTGGGTTCCCCAGAAGCAGACTCTGAGTAAAGGATTCAAATGCAAGTTGCTTATTTAGAAGGTGCCCCCAGGAAGTACTGGTAGAGAAGGGGGATGAGACAGGGAAGGGAAGGAAACCAGTGAAGAGTGTGCTGTCAAGCCACTTACTACTGTGGGCAATGGATCTCATTTCCAGGTAGGGAAACTGAGGCACAGAATGACCATGCCACTTGCCCAAGGTCACAGAGCTACCAATGTGAAGCTGGAATTCAAGTCTACACAGTGCCCGTGGGAAGCTCTACTCCCAATCTCTATGTGATGATTCAGCTTATTAGGGCAACAAAACCGTGGGGTGTGGCAACAGGTTATGTGATTTTAGGAATCAGATGATCCTGGCTCCACTACTTACCAGACACGTGAGTGATTGATCTCTTCAAACCTTTATTCTTTATATGTGAAATTTGAAAGCCCCTTGTGAGGATTCACAATACTGTTTCAAAAAGCATAAACATACGGTAGGTCAAAAAGCATAAACCTCATGTGTGGTAGCAGTCATTCACTCTAATTAATATTGATTTCTCTGACATGGTAGTCTCAGATACGCAAAAAAAGAAGCTTTCTATGTGTGGCTTTTATTTTGGAAAACAGGAAAGGAGATACCTTTACTTCCTACATGAGACAAATTCACTTTTGCGATATCAATTTTAAAATGAAGGATAAAGAATTTGAAATAGCAGATATCACTTTGAGTCATCAAATACTGCGGTCTGTAAGTTTTTGCTTTAAAAGTGTGTGGTGGGCGGAGTCCTCGCACTGGTGTGACTTTGGAGGTAATCATTTAGCTTTGTTGACCTTCATTCCTCCATCTTTAAGAAGACAAGGGATGGAGTGGAATTGTAGGGATTTCTAAACTAAATTCCCTTTCTGCCAGGTGGATTATACTAAGGTCATAAACGGAAAACTGCTCTTGATCCCTTTGGAATTCTATGTGTACAACACGGGAGTTTATCTAGACAGCCCTCTGTTGAGCCTTTCTTTTAAATTAATGAAATGCCAATTTACACATTACTCACTTCCTTTTGAGCCAGCATCCATCTTGATAGTTCAAGTGGAGGAATGAACATAGGGGTGATATTGTCCCCAGGCATGAATGGACTGGCCAGTGAACATGTAGACCCAGGCCCAAGAGATAGAAATGCTTCTTTATCATTCAAAGGAACATATAGAAATACAATCCCACTAGCTTAGCATGTAAAAGTAGTTAGTTTGAACACATACAGGCAGCACTATCCTAAACAAAGAGGTACCAGGTGTATCTAATGGAATATTCAACACAAAGAACAAAGTTTTTTTTTTTTTCAGATTCCAAATCTTTTAAGAGGGAAAAGACCTCTGTGTGACCAGACAGAGGGGCATCAGAAACAATTGGTAACATCTGTTAACATGACTTCATGGGCCTCGAATCAAAAACGTTGACCTTCTCAGAAAACCCCTGCCCCAAATTTTGCCCTTAAGAACCCTGTCTTGTAAGCCATCGGGGAGTTTGGGATTTTTGAGCATTAGCTTCTAATTCTACTGAGTGACACCACACCAATAAATCACCCATATTCCTTCATGGCCAAAGTTTCCTTGCAATTTTCCTTGGTGTGCTGCACACCGGATGGATGAATTCTCATTTAGTTTGGTTATATTTTGTCTGAAAATTAAACTCTCCCATGTTAAATGGACAGTTTTATAACATTTTTCCACAGTCAAAACTATATTTTGAAACTTTTCCCAATAAAAACAATCAAAAGCCAGTGTAGGTCAAAATTCACTGAGTGGTGTAATTTAGATTTGTGCATTTCATAATATATAGATTTTACCTCAAAATAGAGGGGAAAAATTACTATAGACAAATATTGAGGCCACATGATATGCATGCTAAAAGGTTTGGGATGAAGTGTATTGATTCTACAACTTTCTTTGAAATGCGTAAAACATAAGGATTGAGAGATGGATAGAGGGATGGATTGATGGATAGACATGTAATAAAACAAATATAGTAAGATGTTAATTGTAGAACCTAGGTGATAGGCATATGAGTATTTATAGTAGAACTCTTAATTTTTGTGTGATTTTGTAAATATTCACAATAAGACATTTGAGAAAAAGATATTTTTTTTTCTAGTGAAAAAAACACCTGGGATCAGTCTGCTGTTTAATCTTAGGCAAATTCATTTAATTTTTGTATGACCAATTGACTCATCTATAAAAAAGGGATAGAATAAGAGTATCAAACTCATAAGGTATTTGTAAGTCTTTACATGTGGTGTGATGGAAAAGTTTGTTAAATGAAATTTTAGAAATCATCTCATACAGGGGCATTGGTAGGAGAACAGATTATACTGATTGTTTTTGGACATTCAACCCTAAGAATGCAAAGTTTTATTAAAACCAGATGACAGGCTTATACACCCTGAGGTATTTGTCATTTTCTCTCTAATCCAGGTAAATTTCATCTCCTACTAAGAGGTAGCAAGAATCATCAGGATGGGTCAATAATATTTAACTTGGGTTTTCATTTCATTCAAAAAGTTCCACTTGCTTAAAGCATGCTCCCTATCCCCAGGCTTAGAGTATATGTAATATCTAGATACCAGTATAACAGCATGTAGCTACCTGGTCATGCAAAATAATATGGTGATTTGGTGATTTTTAAAAAAGAGTCATGGTAGTCATGTTCTCCATTGAAGGTTAAGAAACCTGTAAATTAATCAGTAAGAGGCTGACACTTCAAAATTTACAAAGAAGCCTGTGTATCACATAAGTGGGGTTTCCCCATCTTTTAAAGAACTAGGTATGAATAGCAAAGGCAATTTAAATAACAAACAAAATGAGCTTAAATGAGAGTTCTTACTAACAACAGATTAGCATAAATAGGTGGTCTTTATTCATTCCACAAATATTTTTGAGCACCTACAGGTTCTGGTCAGGTGCTGGGGATTCAGTTATGAATAAGACAGAAATCCCTGCTCACATGGTGTTTACATTCTAGATGTTGAGGCAGACAAGAGATAGGAAATCGGTTAGTATGTATGCTCATGCATGCACATGCATGCATGCGTGTGTGTGTGTGTGTGTGTGTGTGTAGACAGTGTTAAGGACTAAAGAAAACAATCAGGAATGGAAGGGAGGAGGTGAGAAGGTTTGCAATTTTAGGTAGAGTTGTGAGCTTACATCTCACAAAGAAGGTAATATTTGAGTGAGGACGTGAGGGTGGGGAGGGTGCAAATGCCAGCACTTTTGCAAATGGTTATTAAGTGAGATTGCAGAGTGATTTTTCTGGGAATTTTAAAGAAATAGAATATCCAATGTGTTCATTTATCTATTGCTTCTTAACAAACCACAGTTAAAACCTTGTATGTCATCTGGGAAGTACATATGGGAGAGGAAGTGTGAATGTCCCATATGGGAAAATGCATGGCCTGCTTGCTCCAATGTGGCTGGAAAAGATTAGTACTGGGAAGAGAAGCAGGAAGTGAGTCAGAGAGGACTGAGCCCTACGGCCTTATGGCCATTTTAGGGATTTTGGCTTTTACTTTGAGTGAAATTTGAGCCATGGGAAGGATTGGGCAGAGGAGCGACATCTCTGGATTTTATTTCATCAAGATCCCTCCGGCTGCTTTGTTGAGAACAGTCTTGTTGGTGGTGATAGAAGAGAAGGGAGAGGCAGAAGAAGAGTATGGTAGTTTTAAAATATCCATGAATTCTTTGATATTCTTCTCATTGAGAATTGGTGAGAGGGGGTCCCTTAGACCAGGTGGGCTTGCTTGTGACTATTTCAACCTACAAAGTAGGGTGGAAGTGAAAGTGAACTGTGATACTAGGTTTTAAAGGCCACAAGATTTCTACTCTATTTACTAGAAAACAATCCCTGCCAGACAGGTCACATTGGCAATCCTTGCTTGTCCTTTTTTTCAGCCTTTCCAGCCCAAATGTCAGACATAGGAGTGAAGAAGCCATGTTGGAGACAGATCCTTCTGGCCCAGCTATTCCAGGTCCAGTCAGTAGAGTCATCCCAATTGAGGCCCCAGACATCATGGAACAGGAAAGAGCTGTCTCATTGTGTAGTTTCTAAATTCTTGTCCAGTAGAATCCATGAGTATAATAAAATTACTATTGTTTAATGCCACTATGTGTTGGGATGGATGGTTATGTAGCAATAGATAAGTGGGCCACAGAGAGAGGAGATGAGCCTCTTGCAACAATCCAAGTGAGAAATAATGGTGGCTGAACTAGGGTAATTTCAGTGTAGAGTTGAGAAGTAGTTTCTATATATACTGTAGAAGTAGAATCATGGATTTGCTGACTGACTGAATGTCAAATGAAAGAGAAAAGTCATGAATGATGCTTGGGTTTTGGTTTAAGCCACCGAAAGAACAGAGTTACCATTTACTGGGATGGGAAAGACTATAAGGAGAGTAGGTCTGAAGGTGGAAGGTGGGAGTCTCAGGAGCTCAGTTTTGGACATGGTAAGTTGGAGATGCCTTTGATGATCCAAGTGGAAAGTAGGTGGTTGGAAATGACATAGATACACACACACACACTTACACAATCATAAGACAAGATCAGATCATTGTGAAAGAAACACAGTCAGAAAAGAGAAGGGGTAGAAGGACTGAGCCTTGGGTCACTCTATTATTTAAAGGTCAAGGAGATAAAGAGGAAATCAGGAATGGAAACTTAAAAGGAATAATTAGTGATATAGGAGTGCTGTATCCTAGAAGCCAAGAGAAGAATGTGCTTTAAGGAGGAGGGGCTGATTACTTGGGTCAAATGCTGCTGACAGGCCAAGTAAAATGGGGGCTGAAAAGGAACTATTGGATGATGGAATTTGAGGGTTTAAGACCATCATTTATTGAGCACCTATAATAGGCCAGGCATTGTACTGAACATTCTTCTAATAGCAGTAGAGGAGAAAAAGATGGCTGCAGGCTAACTTCAATAGATAATAGCTATCATTTATGGAGTATCTACTGTATATCTGATAGTTAAGGGGAGGCTTACATATGCTATCTCATTTAATCTTCACCATTGCCTTGTGGGGTATGCATCAGAGACATGAAGCCGCCCAATGTGGCACAGCTAGTAAGGGTCAGAGCTGGGACTCAACCCCAGTTCTATCTGATGTCGAAGCAATCGGTCTTCCTGCTATCATTCCTCCTAAAGTGGTTTCTTGGAAAATCCTGTGGGGTGCTGGGGTGTGAAAAGCCACTAGAAAAAAAGTATCTAACTTCAAGTTCAGTTTTGCTCAAAGTGTTTCTGGAGGATATAAAAGTGTTTTTATAGTAAAAAAGTATGAATTCACTATAGAGTAGCATGCATAATTCTAATTAAATTTTCTAAGTAAATAAACAACACACATGGGGCTTGTCACCTGAGTGGCTTTGTATTACATGTGTTTTTCTCTCTTTGGTGAATCAATTTGTAAATTCCTTACTCTATCTTCCCTGGAGAGGTTGATTTGCTGGTTATTCTGGTTGGGTTGTGAGAACAGATGTAGCCTAATCAATAAAAGCACTCTAGACCTGAGGTTCTTAACCTGGGGATTTGAGAAAGTCAGGGAAGGCATGAATTCTCTACCTGGAAACTCTGGACTGTGGACATATTTATTTCTCAATAGGAAGTCTCTATCAGCTTCTCAAAAGGATCCTTGACTTCCAAAAGGCTACGTCCCACATGGCAGAGAAAGGACAGTCGGGTATGACTTATAGTTATGAGGATAATCATGATTTGCACATAACCTTTTCTTGGGCAACTTTTGAAGGACCAGTTATATCATATCTAGAGAACAATAATGGTGACCAGGCCTTATGATTGCATTGTCTAACAAAAGGTTTATGAGTCACTTCCTACGAAGCCTGAGGAATAAGATTTGACCAGTAAAATATTGTCAGTTCACTGACATTTTGACAACACCTTGGGACCTAATATTTGGTCGGGGAAATCAAGCATGTGGTTGGTCATAATTGTTCCTCAAACTTTCACATCCCAAGCCCAAGTGTTAATATAATAACTCAGGAAAATGAAGATGTGAGACACCTCTATTGCTTTTTAAAAATATATAGTCTAAATTAAGAAGAGCAAAATTCCCTGAGCCATTTTCCCAAATATATAATGAAAAACAGCACTCAATCAATGACCTCTTATTTTTCTCATACTATTTGCTTATAGCTCTCATCCTATTTGCTTATATAGGTTTGTGGCTGGTAGCAATGTTTCCTTGAAATCCATACTATTTGAATTTTTAAAGATTAGATGCCAATATTTAAAAAATAAGGAGATTCTCCACCCCACCCCACCCTGGCACCTCTTCTCACCCCATTTGGATTTCTAGCTTCTTTTGAAACTCTTCAGGCAGCAGGATTCAGATTGGTTATGTGATGGATAAAGTAGATTGGGAACAATTCTGAATACTTCTCAGATCTCTGCTTACAGTATTTTTTAAATGGTTAATCTAAATTTCAAATTTGTTTCTAATTTAGTGGCAATAGCTCCTTCTCACATGAATTTATAGGTGGGTATACTTTAGAATTCCGGAAAAACTACATTAGTTCAGGGCTACTGAGACAAATGTGACAATACTTAGTAAAAAGATTAATATTTAAATAAATAAATTAATTAATAATTAAAAATAATAATTCTTTGCAAGTAATTAGGTTAATATCAATCTATTGCTAGCAGTATTTCCAAAGGGAGGGTTTCCCTAAGAAACTTTAACAAACAGACAAAATTAATTTTAAGTGGCAGACATTAAATATACTTACCTAAAAAAATGTATTCTTTTAATTAATGAAAACATCTGTACCTGAATACACATACTTCCCTGAGTCAGCTCTTTCTTTATAGATAATGCAGTAATGTACAGGACTCTTTGGGTTGAATAATTACACTTTTGATTTGGCAGCGTTTGAATGATTGTCCTTTTGCATTGTGATGTTTGAGTTTATTGTATTTTGTATTTGGCTATCTCAGCCAGAAACTCATCTTAAAGCATACAGTCATTATTTCAAAACGCAAGCCAAACAAAACAAAAGTGTACAGTTTAGGGAAAGGCATCTTTGCCACAGATTAAATGCAGTGGATGGCCCAGACAAACTCTTCCCTCAAAAGACAAATGCCAGGACTTTTGCAAATGGTTATTAAGTGAGATTGCAGAGTGATTTTTCTGGGCATTTTAAAGAAATAGAATATCCATGTGTTCATTTATCTATTGCTGCTTAACAAACCACAGTTAAAACCTTGTATGTTTGCTCAGGAATATATAATTTGGGCAGTGTCCAGTAGGAACAACACATCTCTCTACTGGATGAGGTGTCAATAGGAGCAGATAGACACCAGGGATGGAGGACCTACTTCCAAGATGGGTTACTCACACAGTAGACAAGCCTGTGCCACATCTTAGCCAAGGGCACAGCAAGAATACTTGGTTTCTCTCTACTTGGACTTCTCTTTGGGGCTGCTTGGGCTTCCTCCAAGCATGGTGGCTGAGTTCCAAGAGCAAGTATTCCAAGAGGACTGGGTTCAAGTCACGGTCTTCTTGTAACTTAGTCTTTGAAGTTCCAGATTATCCCCTCTGTCTCATACTATTGGCCAAGTAAGTCACTAGGTCCAGTCCATATTCGAACTCTCAATGGGAAGTGTCCCAAAGATTTGCAACTGTCCTCTATCACATCACATGTCCAATATGTCACTATTACCAGGAAATACTTATTCAAGGTGGCCATGTGTCCTGGATGAAAGCTTCTGAAAATCAAATTATTCCAGAGTTCCATCTGGGACCAGCCTGAGTCCATATTACTCAGTGATATGTATTGCTTTTCTTTAAAATCAGAGTTGTTTAAAGTAAAGAATGGGGGTGGGGAGTAGCCAATGCATTGATGTAATGTATCCATGAGTAGACTATGTTGCGTATTGAAAGCTCTGGTATATGACAGTTTGGTGCCATTTGGTGATAAACTCAAATTTTCATTAAGAACAATAAAAACAAGCAAGCAAAACAATCCACAACACCTTTAACTCACATTGACTTTGCTCTTCAAGGCTGAGATAAGTTAGCTTCTTTGCTGTAGAAGGAGGTATGAATTCCATTTCTATTAACATCTTGTGGTTAGACAGGCAGTGTGGGCTAAGGACTTGGGTTCTAGAATTGGACAAACCTAGTTTCCAAAACTAGAGTTGATACTTGTGAGCCCATGACCTTGGTTAACTTACTTAAACTTTTTCTTTCCTCTAAGCCTCTAGACTGAAACTTTCTGTTCCTTTATCAGATCTCTAAAATGGATCTGATAATAACAGTATTTACCTCAGAGGAATGTTGTGAAATGATGAATCCAAAGCACTTACAATGCCCGGCATTTAGAAAGACTCAATACATGTTGGGGGTTAATCATAATGATTACCGCCTAAGGCTACCTGTCAAAGTTATTAATTATAGGCCAACATGAATTAGGAGTGGGAGGGTGATATTTTAGAATATTTTTGGTCACAGTGAAAGCATAAACTTCTTTCTTTTCTTTGATAACTTAGGAAACTGTAGTAATTTTCAGTTCTTAAAGTAAAGGTTTCTAGACTTATTTTAATGGAAAGCAGATAATACCATGGGCCCAGGGCAATGTGCTGCAGTAAAAAGAAATTGGGCTGAAGGGTATGATCTAGAGTTTATGTCCCAGTTTTCTTCTAGCTGGGGAAGTTACTTATGTCCTCGGAATTTCAATATCCCATCTATACAAACATGGCTCATAATATCCATTTGGCAGTATTATTATGAGAATTAAATTAGGCAGATTTTATAAAAAGACCTGGCAGGTAGCAGTTACCAATAATCTTATATACTTATGCTTTTCTTTTCTCTCTCTCTCCCCTCATCTCTCCTCTCCTCTCCTCTCCTCTCATCTCTCCTCTTCTCTCCTCTCCTTTCCACTTCATGCCCAGTGTAGAGACCAATGTGAGACTTGAACTCATGACCCTGACACCCTGAGATTAAGACCTGAGCTGAGATCAAGACTCAGACACTTAACTGACTGGGCTACCCTAGGCACTTACTGGCCTTACAATTATTAATGAAGCGATCAAATAATTAGATTATTCCAACTAAGTTTCAATTTGCTTTTGTACCTTACAGATGCAACATGAGAAAATGATCTTTTTCTTTTCCTTCTCATGGAAACTGATTCTAGTATAATCCTTTCCTTCCCTTCCCTTCCCTTCCCTTCCATTTCTCTTCCATTTCTTACCTTTTGTATTTCTGTTTGGACTTTATTCATATATTTGGCTATTTTTTCTCTTTGGTTTTGTGCATTTTTCTGTATTGGTCTCTAAAAATTTTTTATATATTAAGAAATTTGGATTTGTGATATGAATTGCAAACATTTTCTCAGTCTGTAACTTGTCTGGATTATTTTATGGCGCTATTTTTGTTTTGTTGCCATGCAGAAAGAAATATTTGGTTTTTATGTAGTCAAATTTTCAACCTCTTCTTTTATGGCTCCTGAGTATATATTATAGCTATAGTTTCTACATGTAAGTATTACTGAAAATTTATACTTTTAGCACTACTATGGATTAATTTTAACAATTGAATACAATATTATATGTGTGTTCCATGTGCTAGTATAAAACCACTCTAATTCTTCCATTGCATAGCATGGTTTATTAGTTGGTAGTGTTGGTTTCCTCTCAATATCATTCTTTTTCATAAAATTGCTATTATTCTTGCTTGTTAATTTTTGTGCATTAATTTTAAAAGTCATTTGTCTGGCTCAAAAGATTATACTTGTTTAATTTACTGGGCTCATATGAAATTTATGGATTAATTTAGGCAGAATTAACATATTTTTTCATCTTTGTCTTCCTATCCATGAGAATTGTATGCTTTTCCACTTTTTCCAGTTTTCTCTTAGGCCCTTCAGCAGCATTTGAATGATACTCTTCACAATTGATTGTCTCTTTAAATTTATTTTCACTTTACTTCTTATATCTATTCCCAAGTACAACATGTTTCTGATGCTATTGTAAATGGGGCTTTTACAAATTCAATTATGTTTTCCAATTGATTTTTATTCATTGTTCTTGATGACATCTTTTTTTATACAAAGTTTTAGATTTTTTTGTGTGTAGGTAAAATTTACAAAAATTTTCTTCATAGTTTCTCCTTTTCCCTTTCTTTAAGTGCAAAGGGAGAGAATCATGGCAATGATATTCAACTGTGACATACACCTTTTGTTTTCTTCACTGTTGGCCAGAGTAGGAAGTTCTGTTCGTGTTGCTTAAGAGCATAATCTAATCTTCCATGATTAGGCTGAAGATAATCCATAAGCCCTGTTCTAGAAGTCACCAGATATAAAACCCATGCAGCCTGAGAAAAACACATCTGGTCAAGCCAGTTTTCTACTCAAAATGGCCTCATTACAAATATAAATGGCTATACACCTTTGTTGCTTTATCTGTTTCATTCTGATGATTTCTTACTGCAAGCACCTAGAACTCATTTTGAGGGCTTTCTCTGGTCATATGTACTCAGGCTAGAAGTGCTCTGTGGTTAATATTCCTAGGAGGATCCCTCAACTGATGATGGACAAGAGTTCCCTGACATATACCTCTTTTTCTTGTGACTTAGTTGGGACAACTTCGAGGCATATTCGACAACATCATTGAGTTGTCCCCCCAAAATCTGAGCCTAGTTGCCCACAGTGGTAACCTGTTCATGAATGTATTTGGTTCCTTGTCTTCTGTGTCTCACTTCACCATTCCCCGAATTCCTAGGTTCACCCCTCAAATAAATTACTTGCACTCAAATCCTTATATCTGGGTCTGTTTCTTGGGGTATGTAAATTAAGACAAAGGTGTTTTATGATCTTATCCTGCCTACTTTTACAGCCTTATTACCTGCTTATCTCCATTAAACATCCTGAACTTAGTCTCATTAACGCAGCCTCCAAAGAACGAACACATCTTGATGTTTGTCTTGATATTTTGTATCTTTTTATGACCATGTCTCTTGTTAGAGTGCCTTCTCATGACTGTTTTCCTGGCTACTTTGCCTCAAAGAGTCAGGCCAAGAGTGACTTCTTTGACTTCCTATCCTGGGTCAGATGCCCCCTCCTCTGTACTCCCAAATATGGATCATACACCTCTCCTCTGATAGACTGTTTCCACGGATGGTCACAAAAATTCCTCCAACCCCCCACAACCTTTTGCAAGCTCACCCCATTAAGAAGCAGAGACCATTTCCCTTCCCCTTGCATCTGGACTGGACTTGTGACTAACTTTGACAACAGAATGTGACAGAAATGAGCCTAAGCCTTACAAAGACTTGCCGTTTCCATTTTCACTCTCTGGGAAGCCAACCTTCATGTAAAGAAGCTTGAGCTAACCTGTAGATACTGAGAGGTCACATGGAGAGATAATCCTTATGAAGGAGACACAGGTGTCCCAGACAACAGTCAGTACCAAGGTCTCAGTGGGTCCATATTGGATGCTTATTAAACACCATATGAAGCAAAGACATCCATCCTTACTAAGCCTTGCCTGAATTCCTAGCTCACAGAAATCTACAGTAGTGGTTTAAAATGATTGAATTTTGGGGTAATTGTTAGACAGCAATAGATAACTACAATATCTATTATAGAATTTGTTATTAAATACCACAATTACTTATTTACTTGTCTGTCACATTTGTGAGCTACTATAAATGGAGACAGACTATTTTCATCTTAATAGCTGTGACACCTGACATGTGGGAATGCTTTATAATGGTGAACCTAGGAGAAAACAAGACTTCTTAAGGGGATCACAGAGAAAACTTGTCACATTGGAGATTTTTTTAAAGGAAATGAGTACCAGGAAATGAAAGTTCCTAGAAAATGATTGTGGAGGACAAGAGTGGATGAAAATTCAGAGCAATTGCAAGGAACCTCCAAAATGTGTAGTTTATGAATTCTTCTAATAATTGATTAGATTATTGAATCCTCTTTAAATCAGTATGCAGCCTAGATGGGACCCACAGTCCTGACTATTTACAAGGGCCTGTCAGGTAGTTATCACTCTGTGCAATTAAACTGTAAGTCATGGTTCTCACTCTCCAGAAGAAGTTTACTGTAACAGAAAAACAGATGTACCAGCACACTGTGGGCTTCAGGAGGATGTGAAAAAGTGGGGAGAACAGAAGGCTCAGATTCAATGGTTTTAGACCTAGGAAAGATTTCCATGAATCTGCTTCATCTTTTCCCTTCATGTAGCATTTACTGAGCACCACTTGGGCATGGCACTCCTTCTCCCTCTTATGCTGAAGCCTCGCCAAACTGAGAGAAGTTTCTCACATGTTCCATGCCCTGTCATACCTCATAGCCTTTGCTCTTTTCCCCTTCCTTCTTGGAATGATTTATGACCCGTGCTTCCATGCCCTTCACCTAGCAATGCTTATATTCATCTCGGGAGTTCCTCTCCCTTCTTTTCCTCATTCAGTTCCCAGGAAGAAACCCCCCATTTGCTCTGCCATTTCAAATGTCTCCAGACTTAGTGTGAGTCCTCCCTCCTCTGCAAAGCCATCACTGATGGCTGCAAAGCCCGCTCCCCCCCACAACCTGCGGTCTCCTAGAATGTAGTGGAAAGGGAACTGGCTTTGGAGCAACATGGATTTGGGTTCAAACCCTGGCCGTGCTGCTTGTGATTCTGCACAAGCTCTTTAATCTCTTATGTTCCTTCATCCGTAAATTGGGCATGATGCTACCACTTCATAGAGATGAGAGTATGGGAGATCTCTATGTAAAGTGTTTAGCTGAGTCCTGGTATGTAGCACACCAGTGATACATGTTATTTTTTTCCTCCTCTCTGAACATCTGGCATTTAATATCTGCACCACTCATTTGCCCTCAAATCATGGTTTTTTTGTGACAGGTCTTGTCCTGTACCATTATTTAACTTAATGTTAGTCCTTGTTCAATTTTAATATAAGCTTTCTCCTAATAGCTAAATTATAACTTTTTAAAATTATCTTTACATGTCCAAAGAACAACAGATTCTTAATAAATATTGGTGCATGAAT
Source organism: Paguma larvata (assembly GCA_030068075.1). NCBI lineage: Eukaryota > Metazoa > Chordata > Mammalia > Carnivora > Viverridae > Paguma > Paguma larvata. The sequence goes on from CM057844.1 coordinate 11,813,691, forward strand.
GAACAGACAGTGGAATGATTGGCTACCTCTTAGGGCTGTCTATACTACGCTTTGTAAAGTACACCATTCCAGGTCAAGAATCCACTCAATTAGAATAACTTTAATTTCAGGATATTTTTGTTTTTCAGGAAAGGAATGATTAGGGAAAAGTTCAACAGTTTTCCTTCATCCTGCCGGATCAGTGTAACAGAGGAAAATGAAGACCCCATCCCATGAAAAGATAACTTGGAGGCAGTGCAATATTAAGAACAATGAAGACACAAAGACTACCTCTCCAGCTGCAGGCTTTTTAAATACGCTTGTATGGCCAGGTCAGAAATAACGAGTTAGAATGGAAGAGCAATTATGTAAAGAGTAATCCCTAATTAATTATATGGGAATTAAGTAAACCAGTAGGAAATATCAAGTTTGGATTAAGATATGAAGAGCCTTTCCATCATTTAGATAGATACGCTCATGAGGAGGGAGAACAAATCCTCTGTGACTGATTGAGCCTCCATCTGTCAGAAGTGATGGGTAAGATGACATATTATAAGTGAATGAATAAATGGAATTAATCAGTGATGAAAACCAAGGATCAGTGAACCCTCAGGGCATATAAGGTTTAAAGAGAAGAAAACATGAAATAGGGTCAAGCTCCAAAAAAACTCCAGAAAGGAACTCTAGAAGTTTTCTAGACAGAAGGAGTCTGCTCCCTTGCTAATCTTGAGGTTGGAGTAGTGAGCTGCCCTCCAGTATGAGGCTGGCAAAGCTATGCTACACTGGAGCCAAGAGCAGGAGGATTCTTGAGAGAGTGTCTTTAGTGATTTTCATATGCTTTTTTATGCCAAAGAACCCTTTGTTCGGAGTCTTACAGGGTCCAAGACATATAAAAGAAATGGAGGTATTGCTGTATGATTACAAAGAAGCAAGAAGAGAAAGGGGGAGGGGATCTTGGAAGAAAATGGTAGAATGTTGGATCCCTCTTCCTAGGACCTTACCCTAGGCAGAACGTGTTGGGAAGACCACTGGACCAGGATAGCTATAAGCCTTTATGAATTGCTTTTGTCAACTGGTGAGGTTTTTGGCTAAGATCCAGTTTTTTAAAGCCTACCAAGGCAAAATGTACTAAAACTAGAGATTGAAGATCGTGTAGTAAAAATGACTTCATCCCCCTTGAGGGGAAAACAGGCCTTTACTGCCTTACTACACCAAGATCTCAGCAGGGTTTATTCTTTCTGGAAAATATTTTTTCAAGTCATAACTGAGACTCTCAGTGGAAGCCAATTTCAAGTTAGTAACACCTAAATATATCTGAACCAACAGGTTCTGGATGGCTCTTCAGATTGAGCTGTTAGAAGAGACAACAGCAGCCCTCATATTTCCTAAGAGAGGGCTTGATGTCTGAAGATATTTTCAGTCTTACAGGATCGCTTCGTAATGAATCATTGGGATCTTGAGTTTCATCCTAACTTAAGAGTGAATGTAACTATTGAGTTAAGTTTCTAATCTCAGACACTGGAAGGTAGTTACAAAACCAAGATAAAATAAAGAGACAGAAGAGTGGCTTTGAAGGCCTTTTTGCCAAATGAGAGCCCTCAGGGTCATACTGGCTGAGAGTGTAAGTAGGTCTTGGGCCAGTGTTTCCAGCATGTCAGGAGCACAGAGCATCTTGGGTGGTTAGTAGCCTGAGTCAACACTTACTGACAAATAGATGGCGGATACTATTATGACTACCCTCTTGGGAAAGAGGAGTTGAATGTTTTCTCTTCACATTGCAGTATGTTTCAGATACTCAGCTGAGAGGCCAAACCTGAGGTTTTTAGTGAGCACTTCAAAGCCAAAGGTAATGCCTATTGTTTAGAGGGGGACACATTTTGGGACCATAGCCTTTTCACACATGCTCCAGGTTCCAGAGTGCCCCTCCCCATCCACGTCTTTCAACTGGTAGCATGAATTTAATTCTCTAAGAGGTAGACTGGCCCTCAGCCTGCTTTTCCTGTCCTGTGATCTCAGATCAATCTGACCTTTTCCCTGGGTGGATGCTGGTTCCTAGGGGAGGGATGTGTCATTTAGGACTGCAGGGGTTCCTTGCCCAGCTCCACATTTCCTAAGGCTGAAGCCACCTGTTTGGCTATGGTAATTTGCTCCTGATGCAGGTGAGCTCACCCTTGCTGCTTTAGCAGAGGGCATAATGTGAGAAGGAGGGACGGTACCTTTTCACAGGTACCTTATATACCTAGGCTCCCTCTTTGAATGTGCTGACAATATTTTAAGTTTCTCTTCCTCCTCAGTACATCCCCATCAAACATTCTGTCAGAGCAAGAGCCAAAAACAGAAAAAAAAAAGTATCAAATGGGAAAACAATGAAACGCCTGTTTGGTTCCTGTGTGCAGCGTGCAACAATAAGCCACACTTTCTGAAGTGTCTCAGAAAGGAATGCCTGTGATGTTCTTTCAAAGAAAGACTCTGGCCCCAAATCAAGCTGTAAGCCGTGACAATGCTCCACTAAATACCAAACAGAATTTGCCTTTCAGTTGGAGAGGCATTTCTCATGTACTGGGGAAAACTGCCACCCACACCACGTCACCTCAGCACATTTACCGTCAACTCCCTCTTCCTGCTGAAGCCTGAGGAACATAGCACGCTGTGACTGTTGGGTGGACTGACACTCAGCTGAGGAGTCTGAGCGCTCAGAACTCTGCCCCCTAAGATGTGCTCATGGGAAAGCAGAAGTCTAGGAGATGTGTTTGTATTTTAGGGAGTTTGCGCTCTTGGGTCCTCTCTCCTACAGAAAGACATTCTCCCCTTCGCCCCCACTTAAACTTTCCCCGTAGCCAAGCATTTGAAATTAGCTTAAGTGTCAAAACACTTCATAAAAAGGCCTTTCAGTCAGGACAGCTTCACACCACCTGGGAGAGTTCAAGTTCTTCTTCGGAGGAACAGGGGAGGGATCGCCTCTTACCTGGGCTTCTTTCACTATCCCGTTTTTCGTGCAGTTTCCACTTTGCAGGCTGTGACTCTGTTTCCTGTGATTGTGCAGATTCCCATTGCAGACAGCACCACCTCCAGAATTAGCCATTTGTGTGAAATGATGGAATCCAGCCGGTTTTCGTCCAGAGGTTCTAAGCAAGCTTTAGTTTTGAAGTTGCTGAGGGGATGGGAGGAAGCACTTTAGGCTGAGTCTCTGAAGGAATCCTACCAATCAGGCTTTCCAGAAGAAGAACAGCAGCCTATCTTTGGGGCAGATCTTTGAAACGAAACACAAGTGGTTACCTTTACACTCCTTGGCTCAGAATGTGACCTCCAGGACAACAAATCTGCTTCTGAAACTACAAAGGAGATTGCCCATGCTGGCTCCTTGGGGGGCTGAGGAAATCTGGAGACTGCAAAACCCAGAGGCAAACTGCGAGGAGGAGGCGGGCTGGAGGGGTGGAGCATCTTTTAAAGACACACACACACACACAGGCACACACACACAGAGCACAGTCAAGGTCTCCTGTGTGCAGTCAGTTTAGAATTTAAGTCTACCGCCACCCCTCCCTCCTGCATTTAATTACAACTTTTGGTTGTAGACCAAGCTCAAGGTCAACATTTTTCCCCCTATAAAACAACAGGCAACAGTGGTTGCCTGGGCTAGCAAGAGGGAGAGGAGAATGGGAAGTTACTGTTTCACCAGCACCGAGGTTTTCAGCTGGTTTGGTGGATGGTGGTGATGGTTGCACAGCAGGGTGAATACACTTTATGCCACTGAACTTTATACTTCAAAATGGTTAAAATGGTAAATTTTGTGTGATGTGGATTTTACCATAATACAAAAATGGCAAAATAATAATAATATTCAGAACCCATCTGATGTTAAAGCCACTGATAACATGAGGTGTATTAGCTTAACAAGAATTCCAGTAACCCAAATCTGGAAGACAGAATATTTGGTTTCTGGTTAAGGCTGTGTAACTTTATCACGTGACTTCAGGAGAGCCTTTTACCTTCTTTTTGCCTCAGTTTCTTCCCCTGTAAAAAAGATGAAACATTTTTGGTGGGACAGTGTCTGAAGGGGTAACAGGAAAATCGAAGTGTGGCCTGAGTTTGTTACTGACACAGGTATTATGAGGCAGATGGTGACTGCAGTGTCACCGTCTTACACACCTCTGGTTTACTCATTAACTCTTATTCTCTCGATGCATTAGTTACCAGGCGGCTGTTTTCTCCTACCATCAAATTGCACTGTGGTTGGTTGGTCAGTGTCAATCATTTACAGTCTGTTCAGTTCTCAAGCCTACTGTCATGGTTATCCTGAATGAAGACTTCTTTAACATCAGGCACTTAGGAAAAAATGAAAAACAAAAACGAGCCATTTATTGGATCCATGGACAAGAACAAAGACACACACAAACAAAAAAACAGAAAAACAGAAATGGTCCCTGTTGTTAGAGCCTCATTTCTTGGTTCTCAGTTTTCTAGGACTGCGTTAATTTCCCCTCCAGGAAGATGTGGCTTATGAGGAGGTGATGATAATGCTTCTTCTAACGATGGTTTGCATGTGAGGGTTGCCAATTTTCCACCTCAGGGAGAGCTAAAGGAATAAGGTAAGGTCTTAGGCCATATGATGAGATGGGGCTAATGCCAAGTGTGCCCACCTCTTTGTTTCTCACACTGAGACTGTCTATTGCATCTATCCCAACCTTTGTTATCAGAGCAGAGCTAGCTTTTCCCTGGCTTCCCTCTTCCATGGCTGCTACACTGGGAGATGGGGGTTATTTGTATTGGCTTATTTCCTTCTAGACTTATGCAAAAGGGAGATGAAAAGGTAGGATGGGACACTGGTAACTGCTTGGCTGACTGCCCCAGCTTACTTAGGGAGACAGATCGAAGGGGAACCTGGAAGGCTCAGTTGGTTGGGCATCTGACTTTTGATTTTGGCTCAGGTTCATGGGATCTAGAACCACATCGGGCTCTGTGCTGACAGTGTGGAGACTGCTTGGGATTCTCTCTCTCCCTCTCTGCTCCTCCCCTGATCATGCTCATGTACACTCACTCTCTCTCTCAAACTAAATAAACATTTTCTTTTTTTAAAGGAAGACAGGTTGAAGACACAGTGTTATTTTGACTCAGCTCTAATGATCCAGACAAGGTTACTTTTGGAATAAAGATTTTAAGATAAAACTGACTAAATTCTGTACATTAGATGTTTCTATTCCTCCTATTTTTTTTCTTCTTCCTTCTTCCCTTTCATCTTTTGAATTTCCTTTTCCTTTCTTCCTACACTTCCTCCTCTTCCTCTTTTTCTTTTTGTTTTTATTTTCTTTTTACAAGGGGATAAAAACCATATATAAAGAACACATTTCAAAACAGAACTTAAATCTGCATCACTTTGTTTTCCCTCTACTCTCAATTACCAATGTTAGATAATCACACAGCACCTTCAGGAAGTACCTGCTACATGTTCTCACTCTTGAAACCTTTCCACTTTACTTGCCAGGTTGGAATATGTGAATTGCAGTGTGCACATAGTCACATTAAGACATAAACCATTTGGCAACAGACACTGTGGATATGCATAATCGTGATGGCTCGTTGTGTCTCCAGCCAAAATAAGTGGGGAGGTCTGTTTGAATTGAATTGTAACTTTGAGATTAAAGACTTTTATTGCTATGGTCTGAATCTTTGTGTTCTCCTAAATTCATATGTTGGAATCATGACCTAAGTTTACTGTATTAGAGAGTGGGGCAGTTGGGAGGTGATTAGGTCATGATGGGAAAGTCTTCATAAATGATATCCATGCCCTTACAAAAGAGGGCCCAGATAGCTCCCTTGCTTTTTCAGTCATGTGAGTTTACAGTGAATAGACAGTTATTTAAGAAGTACATTCTCACCAGACACCACATTTTCCAGTGCCTTGATCTTGGGCTTCTAGCCTCCAGAACTGTGAGAAATAAACTTTTGTTGTTTCTAAGCTACCCAGTTTATGGTATCTTGTTATAGCGACCTGAACATACTAAGACCTCAATCAACACTAAAATGCCAACTGAATGTTGGGTATGGTTTGGTATCTCTGAATAACTAAGTGAACTTCAGATCAACCAGGAAACTTAATAAGTATTTCAATAACTGCTAAGTATCTGGTTATTTGGTACACCTTTCCATACAACAATGAACAAGACAAACATGGTCTCCACCTTCACAGAACCAAGAGTTAGCTCTTACATATCTTTTCAAGATATCTCATTAGTGAAAGTAAAAAGAAACCTGCCCATTAGTGTATTAAAGGCAAAGATGAAATTAGTTAACTGTGGCCTTGTGTTCTCTGAAGGGGATTTTTGGCCTGGATGCCCACTTCCAGAAGTAGGCAAGAAAGGAATGTTCAGACACTTGATAATATGTTATGAAAATGTTGGCAGAAAATGGGAGGAATTAGCAAAGTAAATAGTCAGAATTGTACAGTGTGTAGAAATCTATTCTTTCTCTGTGAGTCAGTCTTTGTTTCTGTAATGGAGGGTGACGCTGATACCAAAACTAAAGTTCCAACATGTTAAGTGACTTTCCAAAGCCACAAGGGTATGTGGCAGAAGCAGGGCATGAACTCATGGGCTAGAATCTCTGGACCTGGAGACTGTCCCTCTTCCTGCACACCATGATATCTCTCCTCCAGCTATTATCTGGAGAACCATCAACCACAACAAAGAAAAATAACGAAAATTGTTATGAGTTGAGATATTTTATTGAATTGGCCAAATAATAAATACATTTTTATTTTGCCTTCCTGATCCATAAAAATCCTGTCTATTAAATAGATGCAAAGATCAAATGATATTTCTATAACCCTTGGGATTTGATAATCTGGGATTCTTCTACAGAGAAACATTTCAATGTCCTAAAAAATTCAGTCTAGAAAATTTTCAGTGCAGGGATAACTCAGATCCAAAGGTTTTCTTATCAATAGGTTGTAAACACCATGACACCAGAAGGTCAGATATCAGTGTTATAGGTGTCGGGTGTCAGTTTAGTTTTTATTTCTTTTGAAACATTGACTAACAGAATGGCAATGCTATTTTAAGTTAGAAAAAAACACTATTTTTATTGATTAATACTACCCCACTGTCAGAAACAGTGGAGTAATTTTACTTTTCTCTTTGATATAATCTTCCAGGAGTGGGGTCTACCTGAGTCTTGTGGTGGAAGTTACCTTCAGAATGCTCATAGCAAAGAACAGCTAGGGTCCCCCGTCCCTATAGATGTCTGGACTCTTTGCCTATAAAACAACATCTCTTAAAGAAAACTCTGAATTTATTATGCTAAGTGAAATAAGTCAGAAAGAGGAACATAAACACCATTTCATTTCATTTGTATGTGGAACCTAAAAAATAAAACAAGTGAATAAACAAACAAAAAACATAAACAGACTCATAAATACAGAGAACAATCTGTTGTTTGCCAGAAAGGATGGGGGTTAGGAGAAGGGCAAAATGGATGAAGGGGAGTGGGAAGTACAGACTTCCAGTTATGGAATGAATAAGTCATGGGGATGAAATGTACAGCATAGAGAATATTGTCAATTATAACAGCATTGTATGGTGACAGGTGGTAGCTACGCTTGTGGTAAGCAGAGCATAACACATAAAGATGTTGAATCACTCTTTTGTACACCTGAAACTAATATAACATTGTGTGTCAGCTATACTTCAATTAACTCCCCCTGGCAAAACTTGTAGAATTGAGACTCTCAAAGAAAAAACTGGTTACTTCTCAGAAGTACTGCAGAGTCTCTACTATAACCCAGCTATTACAGATGTTTGGAGATGAACTTCTTACAGGCACTGAATTTGGGTGAAACTTACTTAATTTTATTAATCAAAAAATTTTTTTTATTTCTGTCACTAGAGAATTCTTAGGTCCTTTAGGGAATTCTTTGCACCAAGCAATGATGATTTACTTAAATGGGTTTTAAATTAATATTTGGCATATTAAATTACAAATAGAAAACCTAGTGAAGTTCAATCTATATATCTTGTTAGGACTTTTGTATAAAATAAGAAAACTACTTTTGTGATTATTAATTCATTAATATTTGACAGATATATGTTGAGTAGGCCAAATTCTCCTGGAGCAAACAGTGCCATTTATAAACTTAGTTAATACACTACCTTAAAATATTTATAACTTAGTAAATTAAATGTTTTTAAAATTTAAAACATAAAAACACTTGACTATATTTTATTTTTTTTAAGCACCTCAAATGACTACTGGGGAAACTTCTAGCCTTAGTAAGCAAAAGCCTGCCAAACAAAAAAAAAGACACATAAATTTAATAAATGTAAATAAATTTACATGGCAAATCAATTCTCAATATCCCAGTGCTATCTGTGAACTGGTTAGTATATTGTTACATACCGTAACTTAAAATTATAAGACTTCTATGTCGAAAGTATCTTAAATATAATCTTTAAGCCCACACACATACATCATTCCTAAATTTAACAGGCAAGCATTAACACTATGAATTTGAATTTCTTTATCACCTCCATACTAATGTCAATATTTCCAGGGTTCCAAATACAATCACTCAACTTTAGGGAAAAGGTGTACCCTCTTGGTGAGGTTGAGGGTCCGGGTAGTGGTCCTAAGGGTGAAGAAAATTGACAGAGGTGTGAGGGCTCCCAGGGCTGTGGAATCCAGGAGGGCTGAGGCAGAGCCCCAGCGATGGGCTAGCCCTAGATTTTCCCATCTTGTCAACAGAGAGCCCCAAGTCCACATTACTGGACTTCTAGGGGCTTATTTGGGAAGAATGAATTCTGTAACTCTCTTCACTGTCACATAGTTTCCTGCAATGTTTTCACATTCTCTTTCTTAAAAAATCGGATGTCAGGTTTGCCTGGGTGGCTCGGTTGGTGAAGTGTTGGGTAGCTCAGTTGGTTAAGTGTCTGAATCTTGGTTTTGGCTCAGGTCTTATGTCGCAGTTCATGGGTTTGAGTCCTGTATTGGGCTCTGTGCTGACGCGCAGAGTCTGCTTGAGATTCTTTCCCTCTTTCTCTCTCTCTCAAAATAAATCATAAAACTTAAAAAAAATGGGAATTCATTTTACAACATCTTGATTGATTTTGCTTCTTTTCATAACATGTGCTATGATTTGGGAAATTTTATTAAATTGATCAAATAATAAATTTTTATTTTGCTTTCCTACTATGTTGGACATTTAGGCCCATCTCTTTGGTTATTCCAGTGATGATTTCAGCCCTTCTTGTTTCACATATTGCTGTGCTACAGAAATCAAGCTCCATCTTTAGCTCATACAGTGTAAGTTCAGAGTATGGAACAGAGCATAACTGTAATAACCAAATCATCTATAGGTTCTTAAGGTCATGGACGGTTTCCATTCTCATTGTCAAGTTTCTGTGGACAGAGCAACTAGACTGAATAGAAACCAAATTTGGGTCATAATCTGGATTTTAAAAATTACATCTCTGAGGTAAGTTTATTTTAATTACTTTTGCTTTTTTATTTTAAAAATAGAATGTTACAAATTACTGGAGAGTCTGTTGACTGGGATTCTTGATAAAGCTTTACTTTGTTATGCCTTTAATGGTTGAAATAAGATGGATGATATAAATGTGAAAACCCGTTCATCGCATATAGAAGCAAGTTTCTAGTAATAAACTCTTGAGATGTGTCTATTAGATGCAGTTCAATCAGCTTTCTCTTAAATTATTCATGACTGCCTAAAATGAGCCAGTCACTGTGCTTGGCTCTCAAGAAACAAAGATGAATCTGACACAGTCCCTGACCTCAAAGAACTATGGGCAAGAAAACATGCAGAGAGGTCTAATTCAGTGTGAGGGGGAGAATCAAGAACTAGGGAGCACAGGTGAGAGAACAACTAATTTTGCCCAATGTGGAAAACCACACATCAGAGGCAGGATTTGAACTAGGTCTTGGTACATGAGCAAGTGAGTATCAGGAGACAAGATGTGGAAAGAATTTTCAGGCAGAGGGAGTGGCATGAAAGCATAAATTTGAGGCTTGTGTGTGAAAATATGTGACAAAAGAGTCACATTAACAATGAGGAGAGACAAATCAACTTTTTCTAAGTGAGGAAGTGAAATCGGGGGTCCTTTCCAAACTGCAGGTGGGATATGAGGAGCTCAAAATGCATGTAAAGAGGACGTAGGTAGGTGGATGTAGGAATTTCCCAGACCTCTTGATTGACCCTGGCCCCCAAGTGGATGAGAGAAAATGCAGACATTTTAAGTGAACCCCAAGTAAGACTGGGAAGTGACTGTGAGGGTGAGGTAGACTTTGCAAGGCCACCAGGACATCACTGAGGCTGTCAATGTGTGCAAGGAGGTACCAGGAGGGACCCCTGCAATGTCTTAGTGAGACCACTCAGCACCAAGCAGCCTAGTAGTGTGCTAAATTGCGCCACAGAACGCCCAGCACACCATTTGGGAAGGCGTCATGCCTCACTGTGGCAGGGAACAAGACTGGATGTATTACACGGTGGGCAGACTGCACAAACCCCGAGGAGTGGAGATGTGGATCCTCACTTTCCACTCCTCCATAATGGTCTTCTGTGCGAGCAACCCTAGAATGAGAAAGAGAGGGGCCAAGGGAAAACATGCTACATGCGATCGAACATTAAATCTGAAGTTATTGCAATTCTCTAAGAAAACCCAGAAAGTGACCATGCCAGTTTTTCTGCTATGCGGTAGAAATTGTGACTTTTAATAAAGTTTAGCATTCACATCTCTGAGGTTTGTGCACCATTGTGATTGGGAAAGTCGTGAATAATTCGTTATTTATCATATTTATCACCAAAGGTCTTTGCCCGGAAGTAGATCAAATTCACTGAGGTAGAGGCAGTCCGTACTTCATTCATATCCTCTTGGCATCCCCTGGGAGCCCTGCCAGACAGTTCCCCATGTGCTAGCTGCCTCCTGTTTTTCTCCTCTATGTTGCACAGGTTATCTGACCACGGGACGTGATGCGCTCGTGCAGCATGGCTAGCTGTGCTGGGAACTCACATTCCTGGGAGCGATCCTCAACCAATGAAGGAAAAGAGCTTGTGCATAGATGCCCATGTTCTTTTCTTCTCTATGGGATGATTCTGAGGTGTGTTCGTGGTCTCCCAAGACTCCTCAGTGGGATTGAGTACCTCCCTCCACCCCTGCACTGCTACCTCCAGCAATAAGCTTCTCGTGAAAACACCACCTGTTTACTTGCTTTCCTCCTTTCTTTGTTCTATTTATCCAGTCTTCCTGGAAACACCCTCCAAATAAAAACTTGTACCCAAATCCTTGCCTCAGAGTCTGTTTGGGGGAACCTAAACAAAGACAAATGACCCCAGTTAGTCCACCAGATCTGTTGATCAGAGATCCAATTGTATCTTTTGAATGATCAATATTGGATTGCCCTGAAGATTGAGAGACAACATATGGAAAAACACAATGTGGTTCTTGAATAAAACCTCAGTAAACCTGGGAGAGAGACAAGAAACCTGCACACTTGTGTCTCCCATAGGAAAGGTTTGTGGGGCATGTATAAGAAGAGAGTCTCTACAATCTACTTGGGGAAGGAAAGTCATGAAGTTGAGTTATAGTATCAAAAAAGCACTAAGCATTTGAATGAGGAATGGGCTCAGAAAAGTCTCTGAGAATGTGTTTTTTAAAGTGTTTTTATTTATTATTTTTGAAAGAGAGAGAGAGAGAGAGAGAGACAGAGTACATCAGGGAAGGGGCAGAGAGAAAAGGAGACACAGAATTCAAAGCAGACTCTAGGCTCTGAGATGTCAGCACAGAGGCCAAAGCAGGGCTTGAAATCACCAACTGAGATCATGACCTAAGCTGACGCCAGTCACTTAACTGACTGAGCCACCCTGGCACTCCAGAGAATGTGTTTTACCTGCATAAAAAGTAAAACTAACCTACCTTTCTTTAAAGCTTTGATGGAAAAAAAATCCTTTTGTTTCTAGCTAGCCAAGGAAGATAGATGGAGATTGTAGGCTCATTATCTTTACTAGTTTCCTACTGTTGTAGTAACAAATTTTCATAAACTTGTCTGTAAACAAATTCACCAACTTATAATTCTGTAAGTCAGGGGCCTGACATGTCTCTTACTGAGCTAAAATAAATATACGAGCAGGACTGCATCCTTTTCTGGAGGCTTTAGGAGAAGCTGTTTCCTTGGCTTTTCTACCTTCTTAGGTCACCGCCAAATTGATTCACGGATTACAGCCTTCTTCCTCTATCTGCAAAGCCAGCAATTTTGTATCTCTCTCACAGTTGTCCATCTCTGACTGAGCACAGCTGGGAAAGGTTGTCTGCTTTCCAAAAATCACATGATTAGATTGTGACCATCTGGATAATCCAAGATAATCTCAGAATAACCTCAATTACATCTCCAAAATCCCTTCTGCCACATAAGGTAGCATGTTCACAGTTTCCAGGGATTAGGGTATGGACATCTTTGGGAAGCCATGATTCAGCCTACTAGAGTACCTATTACTAATAACTTAAAATATATTAAGAGTCACAGAGGGTCACTTTACATAGTTTTTTCCCACCTTTTTATTTTCAGCCGGTCTTTTTTTTTTTTTTTTAATTTAAATGCTAGTTAGTTAACATACAGTGCAATATTGGTTTCAGGAGTAGAATTTAGTAATCCATCACTTATATACAGAACACAGTTCTCATCACAACAAGTATCCTCCTTAATACCCATCACTCATCTAACCCATCTCCTATCCACCTCCCTCCATCAACAGTTAGTTTATTCTCTATCATTAAAAATCTCTTGTGGTTTGTTTCCCTCTCTTCTCTTCCCCCACCCCCTGCCCCGGCTTCCAATATGTTCATCTGTTTCGACTCTTAAATTCCATACGTGAGTGATATCATATGGTATTTGTTTTTCTCTGACTGACTTATTTCACTTAGCATAATGCACTCCAGTTCCATATACATGGAATATTACTCAGCCTATCAAATAGTTTATTCCTCTTTTTAAAAAAGGAATATAGTAAATGTGTATTTGTAAAGGCTTTCTTGGGTTTATTTCTCGAGTTAAATATCCCAAACCTTTTCATAACAATTTATATTGCTGTCTTATTTATTTAGACAAAAGAATACCACATGTACAACTCAACGAATTTTCAAAAAGTGAGCGCATCTAGGAATCACCACCCAGATCAAGAAATAAGACAGTCTAGACTGTCTAGACTAGAGTCTCATGCCCCACCCCACTCATTACTCTCTTCCCCCCAAAAGAATGCACTAGGTTGATTTTTGCCACCATAGATCAGTTTTGCCTCTTAATCTTAAATAAACATAACTATACAGTTTATTTTCTTTTTTGAGTGGCTTCTTTCACTCCATTATTGTGTTTAAGAGAGTTTTTCATGTCAGAGTGTGTGGCAGCAACTTGTTCATCCTGACTGGTGTGTAGTATTCCACCTTATAAACCTATCATAATTTATTTATCCATTCTACTGTAGACATTGGATTGTTCCTAGTTTTTACCTATTAATGTTATTGCTACTGTAAATTTTCTAGTATATACATCTTTTGATGACCATATATATACACACACACACACATTAATGTTGAGTATGTACCTAGGAATGGACTCACTCAGATGCAAGGTGTACATGTGTTCAACTTTGGAAGATGCTGACAGTTTTCCAAGTGTTTATACCATGAGCATTCCAGGTGGTCTACATCCTCAATAACACTTGATATAGTCAGTCTTTTAAAAATTATAAACATTCTAGTGTGTAGTTGTATCTCGTGGTGGTTTGTTTTGTTGTTTCCTTTTGTTTAAAGATGGAATTTAGACAAAATGAAATATACAAATCCAAAGGGTACAACTGAATTTTATCAAACCTTAGTCTTGTTCAAACTTTGAGATTCCAAGTTGTTGCATTGTGAATTTTCCTACCCAGACAATTTTGTAGGAATTAAATCTCTTGTGGCTGAAGAGGAAAAACTGTATTTACTCCATGCTCCTAACCCATTCCTTCTTGTGTCAGACGTAATAGTCAGGCAGAAGCAGGCACACTCTGTTGGACTGACTGAGTGAATACGTGTTAGTACCTGAGAAGCCATTACCTACTTCGCCAAGGTACACCTGCCCAGGAAAAGGAAAGGCAGAGCCTCAGCCTATGAGTCTCAGTAACATTACATAGTAGCCTAACAGCAAAAGAATTTGCCTGCTTGGCTCCAGGCTCTTGTTGCTGCTGACAAACCACAAGTATATGATAAGAATGAAGCCAAGAGTGTTCTGACTTCAAAACAGTAGCTTTTCTCCTCCTCCTCTTCCTCCTCTTCCTCCCCTCCTCCTCCTTCTCTCTCTTTCTCTCTCTCTCTTTCAGCTCTTATCACATCCCTGTATGAGTCATGTACAACTAGGTATTTATGTCATGGTTAAAGCATATTCTTCTCCATGCCTCTGGCACACATAGGTCTGATGCTTCATACTTAGCTTGCTTCAGAGATGTACTATGTAGTTTTAATTTGTCTGCAAGTAAACAAGTGGAAAGAAAACAGTTGGTTTGTAAAAATATGGTGGCTTGGACATTCTCTGTCTAATTAAACAGTGTCAATTTTCATTTCAATAATGTGTCTCATGAAGGCTGGATGGTGTGGATAACTGGCTCTGCTGGGATTAGGAAAATTAATGTCTCTGAAGTTTCTTTATTTTGATCTATAAAAGATACTAACAGCCTTCCATGGCTATCATAAGGATTATATGAGAGAACATCAGAAAACACATTGTACAAAAATTTAGAGTCTCTCTTCCTCCTTTATCCATGAACACTGTTAGTGATGATGTAATGGCATTTATGGAACTAAGAAGAAATGTTCCAAAACCACGAGTTATAAGTTTCATTGACATAGATCACCCATTAAGAAAATTCAGTAGGAGGGACTGCAACTTCACATCATCCTGATCCTCTTAGAATTTCTACCCAAGAAACCAAGAAAGGAGCCAGATATTGGCAGGGATTACATTACCCAGTTCAAGTGTGATGTCCACACTGAAGTGACCCAAGGCTCTGTCGTATCAGACCATGTCTTCCAAAGCCACTATGGTCATCACATTTCCTTGGTAAAAGGAGAAAGGTCACAGAACAGTGCCTGAGGGAAGATTTTATGGGTTAGGTGTGGAAGTGGAACGTATTACTTCTTCCTATTTCCATTGCTGCAACTCAGTCTTCTGGCTATGCTTACCTGCAAGAGAGGTTGGGAAATGTCATTTAGCTGTATGTCTGGGAAGAAAAGAAGAATGCAGATTTTGACAATCATTAGCCACTTCAGGCACAGATGGCTGATAGCTTGATGCAGGTTAACCTTTCCCCATTCATGAGAACATAATTGTAGCCACATCTCTGTGGCAGCCATGTAAGTAAAAATCAGAGACTGTCAAAAGATATTCAGAAAGTTCTTTTAGTCCTGTTGTTGAAATAAAACTTATTTTGAGAAATAAATACAGAGAGAGGGGGAAGATCAGAGAGAGGGAGAAAGGGAGAATCCCAGAGTCTGCACTGTCAGTTACAGAGCCCAATCTGGGGCTGGTACTCATGAACTGTGAGACTTGAGCCGAAACCAAGAGTCGGAATCCCAACCGACTGAGTCTCCTCAGTGCCCCATATTTCTAGTTTTCTTAAATGTAAAGGCTTAGCGGGAGGCATTTATATAGCCTGTGTCTCAATTTGCCAGGCAGTTTATTTGGATTCTTAAGTGTGACTGGGTCATTTTATACCCCTGCTATATGTACCTGGTCTAGTTAAAACCAACCTCATTCCAGACGGTTGAAGAGTAAACCCATCCGGGGGTAGTCTGACACTGGAGGTAAAACCTGAGTGATTCTAAGCTTCCAAACTTAATTCTCTAAGCTTGCAAGGGGCTTATGGCTGAGCCTTTCTGATATTGACAACAAGAGGTTCAGCACTATGGATCCTAGTTGATGATGAGCTCTGGAACTCCTAGAAGGCTTGAATCTGTCTAAACACAGCAATTGTAAATATAGTGCACATAAAACCACAGCTCACAACTCAGTTGTGCAAAAAAAAATTGTAACTTTTCTTAGAACTTAATCTTGAAGACCCACTCCCCTCCCATCAGATGGTTGAGATAGTATCAGTCTATTAGTCTAGTTAAGGGGAGAATTCATGAACTCAGCTTGTTTTGAAATGGCAGGCTTGAAGAAAGACCCTCACTATCTTTGGTCATTGACATGTGCTACAGAGCATCTTCTCACTCTGTCCTTCTGCCTCTTTCAGCTCCAGGGGATTTCTCTGCTCTTTCTATGTGCCATGTGGGAATGTGAAGGAGTCAATTTACTCTTTCCCTGTCAGGCTGTGTCCCCTAGGACATCCCTCTCTTCTCAGACTTGCTGTTGTCACTCGTGTGAGTCTTTTGTGTTCTCTAAGGTCTTCCCTTTTGGAATACAAAAGTCCAGAGCAGGTTATTTTTATTCCGCTCCATACTCTTCTGTAACTTCTTCCTCCTGGGTCTATGAGAATAGAGTAGCTGAACAGCCAGGGTGAGAGGTAAGGAAGAGAGTGAATGCCCATTGATTACTATATTAGAATAATATTCTATAACAGTAAATCACCTGCCAACCTATATTCCTCAGGACATATAGACACATACATACAAAAAAAGCAAGTGAGCAAACATATTGTCCCCCTATGGCCTTTGAAATGGATGTGTGTGAGCTTAGGCATTTCAAATTGTTTCCTTTCAGCTACATATACACACATACATATATGTATACACATATTCATATACAGACACATACACTGTAGACAATTTTGTAAGAAAAATTGTCCACAATTCAGAGATGGGCAAGGGAAATAACAAAATGTCCTTTCAAGTAGAGTGCAGGACAAAGTCCAGTGAATTCTGAGGGGGTCATCTGATTCTGTAAGAGTGTGCACCTTTTGATTGATTTTCTGTTAACTGTTTTACAGTTCCATAGAAATAAAAGTTAAAGTGTAGAAAATTGATAGCAATGCTAATGATTCTTGTGGATAGCAATGCAAATGAATTTTGACTTATAAAGACACAATTGTTTTCTGCCAGTATGAAAAGATTTCCCGAGCATTAAATTACCTTGTCTTAGAGAATACTATCCAGTTTTATGTTTATTAGAATATTAATGCCTGCATTCTTATCTTTCTCTATATATTTATTGACATCTAAATATATTCATATGTTTTTCAAATTCTCCTTTGGCCCAGTCTTAATGTATTACTATTGATTAATGTACATTCATTAATATTATTTTTTAATTATTTTCTAATGTTTATTTTTGAGAAAGCAAAGGAGTATGGGAGGGGCAGAGAGAGAGGAGGACAGAGGATCTGAAGCAGGCTCTGTGCTGACAGCAGAGAGCCCAATCACAGAGCCCAATGTAGGGCTTGAGCTCATAAGCTGTGAGATCATGACTTGAGCCAAAATTAGAGGCTTAACTGACTGGGCTCCCCAGGTGCCCATTTTAAAGTCAAAATAGCTCAGAACTGTACAGTCCTCCTATAAAGTTAAAAGTATTAGGAAATGTTATGGTCCTCATTTTAATCCTTTTCAAGAAAAAGCAAAATGTTAACTTTGGAGGTTTAAATTCGAAGCAACATTTGGTGAGATATAAAGATTGATCAGGTAATACCTTCTGCATCCCTACTTTATAGAGGGTGGCCTGTAGGACATTGGATAATAGACATCAGTTGCATCAAGGGCTATATGATTTGATTATCATATGACTAACAGTGGCTAACAATCACCAATCCAGTTGCAAAGTTGAAGCGTGGATTGATAAAACGAAAATGCCCATAAGATTAAAAGATCTAAGCAATATCACAATTAATTAGTAAGTTAAGAGCAAATAAATTATGCCAGTCCAGCATTGAAAACTATGGTCATCATGTTGTACATTGGGGGAAAGAAAAGAGCATAAAGAGATAATGTTTTACAAGGATATGTTGCCACTTGCAACAATACGGATGAAGCTGGAGGGCACTATGCTAATTGAAATAAATCAGACAAAGAAAGGCAGATATTGTATAATCTTACTTATACGTGGAATCCAAACAAACAAAAACACTTGTGGAAAAAGAGATCAGAATTGTGATTCCCAGAGATGGCGGAGGAGTGGAGTATTGGAGGAAGGAGATTAAAAGGTACAAACTTCCACTATATGATAACTAACTTGGATATAAATTAAAAAACTAATTAATTAATAAAAAAGGACAAACTTCCAGTTACAAGATAAATAAGTAGTAAGACTGTAATGTACAATATGATGACCATAGTTTTCACTGCTGTATGATATATAGGAAGGTTGTTAATAGAGTAGATCCTATGACTTCTTACCAAAGGATTTTTTTTCCTTTTTCTGCTTTTTCTTTCTATCATATCTATACGAGAAAATAGATGCTACCTACACATATTGTGGTCATCATTTCTCAATATATGTAACTCGAACCATCATTCCATGCATCTTAAACTTATATTGTAATGTATATCAATTATACATTAATAAAACTGAGGAAAAAGATATTGTTTTATATCAGCTTGGTATATGCATACGGAATTGATCAATCACTTAATCTTTTATTATTTTCCTTTTTCTCTCTTCTTCAAACCAAAAGGTGTGATTCAAAGTTGAATGGTACCATTCCTGGGGTACTTTTTTTTTTGATAATGTTTGTAAGAATTTTTGTTTTCTTCAGACTGGCTTCTCTTGATTTTTATTTCTGCCCTGAACTCATGATTCATGATATTTTGCAAAGCTGCCATAAACATTTTTTCTTGAATTTCCATACAGAGTAAATATGAGTAGACTCAAGAACAGGATTGACCACCTACTTTGCAGGCCCAATGGAAAATGGAAGTATAGACCTTTTGTCTAAACAAGAAACAGAATATTGCCAGCACCCCAGCATCTCCCTCATGCTCCCCCAACTATCACTTTCCAAGGGTAACCATTATCCCCAGGTCCTTTGGTACAGATTAATTTGACCTCTTTTTGACCTAACATTAGTGGAATCATGAAGAGTATATTCCTTTGTGTTTGAATTCTTTTGATCAACATTGTGATTATAAGATTTTTCGATATCTTTTCATGTAATTGTAATTTCTTTGCTTTTATTTCCAGATAGCATTCATTTTATAGAATCTTAAAATTGTTACTCCTGGTATCATAGTAGGTTTCCTTTTGCCCCAGATCTTTTTTCTGACATAGGCACACATGCACACACACATTTTGATGAATTCAGTCTACTCTAAATGGAGATGGGGAAGGTGGGGTTGTATATTATCTGGGTTTTGACCTCTGCATAGAGTGTTGGTTGCCAAGTAACTACAATGTGTTAAATCTTCAGAAGATATTGGTGGACACATTTAATCACATCATCTTCTTTTCTAAATGGCTACTTTTTTTCTTCCTGCGCATGAGCTAGTGCATGAAACTTCAGCTGGTGGCATACCAAATCTATATTCAACCTGTTTTTCCAGTTCAGGGAACCTGACAACTTTCCCTCATTCCATTTCCAACTAGTCGGTTTCTAGCTCTTGCCATATTGGTGTAATGATAAGCATGAAGAAATCACGCATACGGAATGACAGACGGAAAAATTCACAGAAACAAACCGCAAATAAGGTGTGCATCAATTACATCTTGTTTTGAATGCAGGGATATGTCATCAAATATTTTCTGCCAAAGTTTGTGAAGTTTCCAAAACTGAACTTTATTCTTTTTATTTCTTTACTCAGCAGTGTTATTAATGTGTAATTCACATACCGTATAGTTCACTCATATAATGGATACAATTAAATGATTTTTACTACACTTCTAGAGCTGTGCAATCACCACCAGTCTCAGAATATTTTCATTACCCTAAAAGAAAACCCTATACCATTAGCAGTCACTCCTCGCTTTCCTCCAGTCTCCTCCTCCATCCTGTTTGTCCCCAGGTGGAAAACCACTTACCTACTTTTTGTCCCTACTGTTTTACTTTTACCTGCCGGGGTCCTTGTTCCGGTGAATCTAGGAGTCCATGAAGGACGGATGGTCAGGCGAAAGGAAGTGAGAGAGCCATGAGAGATGTAGTCTGATGACCAAGCAGGCAGCCCTGGCAATTCTGGCATCTCTGCCCTGCCGGCCTTAGTGTCTTTATTTAAAAGCAGTGAGTTACATTACAGCAATGAGTGACATACCATCAGTAAGCATAGTTTGAACAAAAATGTGTTTTATCAGTGAAGCAGTGATTTCCTCAATCTTGCAAGTTGTTTTCAAGTTAATTAGCATATAAATTTAAGGCTGGGGGAGAGGACAGGAAGTTACCTAGGCCTGCCTATGTTAATTATCTATAAACAGGCCAGGAGTCATTCTGCCTATTCTTCCAATTACAATCGGGGAGGTACAACCGTCTAGCAAGGACAGAATTCCCAATGCTTGTCCTTTGCCCCTGAATGAGTTAATTTACATAATAGGAGCCCAACATTTACACAAATCACACCAATATTCAGCCAGCTCATAACTGCTTCAACCACCTTTTCCACACAGGGAGGGGTCTTAACCTGTGAGCCCAAAACGGCCCCCAACATTTACCTTTTGTGGATATTTGGTATAAATGGAATCACATGATATATGGTCTTTTGTCAATGACTTCTTTCACTACATCATGGCTTTTTATGGCTGAATAATATTCCATTATAAATATATATTTTATATATATGTCTATAACATTTCATTTATCCATTCATCAGCTAATGGATATCTGGATTATTTCTGCTTTTTGATTATTATGAATAATGTTGCTATGATCACTTGTGTACAAGTTTTATGTAAAAACATGTTTTCATTTCACTTGGATGTATATGTGGTTGTGGAATTGCTGGGCCCTAAGTGAACTCTGTTTAACCATTTTTAACAACTACCAGATTGTTTTCTAAAAACCATCTTACTTGCAACCAGCAATGTAAGAGGGCTCCAATGTCTGCACATCCTCACCACCCCTTGTTATTATCTGTCTTTGTAGTTATACAGCTATTCTAGAAAGTATGAGGTGGTATCTACTTATAGATTTGATTTGTGTATCTATGATGGCTAATCATATTGAAGATATTTTCATGTGTTTATTGACCATGTGTATGTTTTCTTTGGAGAAATATCTATTCAGATCCTTTGCCCATTTTTAATTGGGTTATTTGTGTTTTTATTATTAAGTTGTAGGAGTTTTTTTTTATATTCTTGATACAAGTCCCTTTCCATATATATAATTTCCAAATATTCTCTCCCATTTTGTAGATCTTCTTTTTTTAATTTCTTTATGGTATCTTTTGAAGCACAAAAGTTTCTTTTTTAATTGAAATATGTTTGACACATAGTGTCATTTTATTTCAGGTGTACAACATAGTGATTTGACATAGTGACTTAACATAGTGATATTACCCAGTGCTCACTATCATAAATGTAGTCACTATCTGTCATCAAAGTTTTTAATTTTAATGAAGTCTAATTTATCCGTTTTTCTTTTTCATTTGTGTTTTGTGCCATTGAATTTGATTCTTTAATAAGATTTCAAAGCATTTTTGGAATTGTTAATGTTTTAAAATTCATTGTATTTTTTTTCTGGAACATAGTAAACTATGTTTATTTTCACTTTAGAAAGGAATTTCTAATGTCAAACCACTCAGTGATTTTTTTTAACTTTATTTATTTATTTTGAGAGAAAGTGAGCAGGAGAGGGGCACAGAGAGAGAGAGGGAGGGAGAGAATCCTAAGCAGGCTCTACACTGTCAGCACAGAGCCCGATAATGGGCTCATTCTCACCATCCATGAGATCATGACCTGAGCCAAACTGACTGAGTGACCCAAGCACCCTAAACCACTCATTGATTTTCTATATGTTTCGGGGAGGTTGGGATTCCCTCTTATTGCCTATGGCCGGTTTGAAAGAAAATCTTTTCTTAAAATAAAAGGGAATTTTTTTTCCTAACAAGAGAAATTAGGGTGACCAGGAGATTAATAACTTTGGAGTCAACCACAAGATTAGAATGTTTGATGGCTATTTGGCATCCGGTTATCCTGGCACCCATGCAAAGACCCTAAGGTAATCAGTCTGGTGATATGTACTTAGTGACTATGGGCCCCAGGCCAGGCGAAGCATTATGGAAGACTGATACATAGGCTGGGATCTTTTCTGTTTAGGATCTCACAAAGTAGACAGAAGAGATATATCTAATATACAGGAAGCAATTATGAACAATCTCTCTAATTCCCAGAGTATCCAATTTAATACTCTATTGGTAAGTCTTCAGTAAATATTTACATAATTACCTAAAAGATAATGTAGAATCAGGGATTAAATTATATGGTATGTTTCATAATTATGGTGTGACTTTGGGCAAGTCATCTCACCTTTCTGAGCTTTCATTTACTCATCTGTAAATGGGCATAAAATTAATGCTTAGTTCAGGAGGTTGTAAGGAAGAGTAAATGCAACACTGCCTATGCAATCGTGCGTGTAACTATCAAGATTCAAAACGCTATGAATGCAAGAACAGGGACAGCAGGGAGGAGTGGTTTAGACATGGGGTTTGGAATCAGACAGAACCTGGTAAAAATTCTTTATTTGTGTGCTCTTGGACAAGCCTTTGTTTGTAAGACCTACAATTATGAGATTTTTGTGTGGAATATCTTAAGTGAGGTCATATATACAAAGGCCTGAACACTGGAGGATCTTTTAGGTGAAGAAGGCAATAGTGCAAAGCATAAAAGTGCATAGTTTTCTCAGTATGTAAGAAAAAAGTTCTAAGCAAGCTGAGTTGGGAACACATGGAGGGGAAGGACTACATACAGAACGAGAGAACTTATAGCAAGCCCCATAAAACCAGAGAAAGACTTTATTTAGTCAGAAACTATTTTGTTTGATACTTGTCTCAGGCTGGAGGGAAGGCAATCTGCTACATTAAGAAAATCCATGTTATGAGTAACCTGGAAGCCTAGGTTTAGTTCTAGCTCAGCCACTAGTTAACTGTGTGTCTCAGTCCAGAAACTTAACCTCCCTGGGCCCCGTCACCAGCTGAGCTCCCCAAAGTTTATTTTGAGTGACAGTAAGCTCCAGGTTGACCTAGTTTTCCCCACAGTGCCACTGCCAGACTACTGCAGAGGTTTAGAAAACTAAGAATGTTGGATCACCTGCAACTTGGAGTGAATTTCTAACACCCAGAGATTTGGTGCTTTGGACCATCACTGATGGTTTACAGCAAAATATGTGAACATATTTAGATACCCAATTTCAGTCCAACGTGGTACTTGACAAGAGGTTCCAGATTGTTCATATGTCTTTTTGCAGCACAACAGGCATTCCTATGAAATTGCTGCAACACATTTCTTGAACATTTATATAATATACATAAAGAAAGAGTTCAAATCCTAAGTGTACTTGCACTTCTAGTTTTCACAAAACTAAACACATCTGACTAATTAGTTTCCAAATCAAGAAACAGAACATAACCAGGGCCCCAGAACCTTCCTTACTTTATCTTCCAGTCATTACCTCCCCCAGGGATAACTTTTATTTCTAACACATAGAATGGCTTTAAAATGTCAAAAATCTCATTAAAATAAGAATTTCTGGGTCTTTATTTAGAAATCTTTAAATGTCATGCATTAGTGTAATGTGCCTGGGTAAATAGGTACTACGCTTTTGGAAAATCATTTCGCACTATGTCTCAAGATCTGTTAACATGTTTGTTCTATTCCATTCTCAGAAACGTATCCAAGAAAAAGGGATTATTTTATATTCATTAATATTCTCACTTAGTAATCTATGATTATTAGACTGGAAATAGCTTTGTGGATGTCAGACACTCAATATCATATGAATCATTAATTAGTGTGTAGAAATAGACCATGAAGCAGTAAGCAGGTGTTAAAAGGGAAGATTCTGTAATGACAAGGCAAGTATTCATCTAGTAATGTCTAGTAAAAATTGAAAGTGTAAAGTTGCAGTATACTAGAACCTTGTCTTCATAAAACTCAAATGCACAGGGACTAAAGCTTGAAAACAGTATTTGAGAGATGTTGGTTGCTTTCTGTATCTGTTATATTGTAAAACTGTTACTGTGATAAAAATCCAATGGCCAAATAAGAACATGTAAGCTTCTGTGTTTAAAATGAACATTTTATAACAGTACAGTCAGGACTTTAGAGTACAAAAAGAAATCATAAGCCTATTTTTTTTAAATCTAAAAGTCACCCAATAGCTATGAGAATAATAAAAACATTAAAGTACAGCAGCCTCCAATGTTGGCAATGCTTCAAGGCAATGAGCACTCTCCTACATTGATGGTGGATATAAAATTGCTACAACCTCTGGAAAATGAGCAAGCATTAACTGGTAAAATAAAAATGCATGTGCCCTTGACCAACAATCTTGCTTGTAGGAATCTACCCACGTAAATAAAAGTACCAAGACTCAAAGATATGTGTATCAAATGTATCAGGTTGCCACAGTTTTGTTTGCAGTAGAAAAACAAGCAAGCAAACAAACAAACAAATTTGGAAACAACTTAATGTTCAATAACTGTGCAATAATTTGGACAAATTTTGGTATATCCATAAATGAAAGGTTTGCAGTTATGCTAAAGAATGACTTAGATCTCTAAGATTGACTTGGAAACACACTCATGAATGGTTTCAAGTGAGAAGATAGAAGACTTATGTGAAGAATACAAATTTGACTTGTAAAAATATTAGAAAAAGTCATACACACTTGTGGGACATGGAGAAATATGTGAAGTTATTCTGGTTACCTGGGAAAATGAATGGACAGATACTGGCTCTTTCTTTTCTTTTCTTTTTTAATGTTTATTTGAGAGAGAGAGAGAGAGTGAGAGAGAAAGAGAACGCATGAGCGGAGAGGGGCAGAGAGGAGGGAGAACCAGAATCGAATCAGTCTTCAAGCTCTGAGCTGTCAACACAGAGCCCGATGCAGGGCTCGAACCCTCCAACTGTGAGATCATGACCTGAGGCAAAGTCGGATGCTTAACCAACTGAGCCACCCAGGCACCCCTGGATTTTTCTTAATGTATCTTTACATCTATGAATTTGAGTATATGTTATTGCATAATTTCTGAAAAGAAATTTGATAAAAAGGTATATTTTTAAGTCAATGATTTTTCCAAAGCACTTATACTTGAATACTGATCAATAAGTTCTCTGACATAACATACTGTTAGGTATAGAATTGTTATTAATGAGTCTATTTTATCTTTTGCTAAATGGCATAGAAGAGTCTACATATGATTCCTCTTGTGCAGTTCCATGAATACAAACACTTCTAAAACAAAGGAAAATTGATTATGAATACTCATTTTCTGTGCTTATGGGGACTATTTTTATTGTTCCATTTGTTAATATAGAATTATATAACATCCTTAATTTTTTCACTGATTTGACATTTTCCTAAATACTGTCCAAGAACAATGTCGTGGGATAAAGTGAGAGTGAGAAACATCGCTGGATTTCCTGCGTCCACAAATATTTGAGCCTCTTTTCAGTTGGTAAAATGCTACCACTCCTTCCTTTATTTATCTAGAATAGGGTGGGGCAGAAACTTGGACCAGTATCCAGATGTGACCTCTGGTATTCCCCAATTCTCAACCCTGTTCACATTGTTCAAACTTGTCTCATTGGAGGGGCAGGGCTCCCATCAGCCTTGTCTCCAGAAACCACCTGCTTAGTGGTGAAAGGCACCATAAGAGCTCTTAGTCTTCTGGCAATTACAGTAAAGGAACCACTAGGACAACAGAGAAAACACTTTGGCCCCCCAGGGTCTATTGCAAGCAATGGTCCTAAGATTCACATTTTTCTCTTGACAAAGGATCCTCTGACCAAGGATCTTACATAGTCAACAAAGAGCATTGTTGATACCCCAGGCAAATTGTTACCTAAGGGCACAAGCTTGGTTAAGTTTTTTCTTAACCTGCATTTCTTTTTCATTGTTTACTCTTCAGGTGAAAACAACTCTGACAGGATTTCTGCCTCTTGATCCTCCAAACCATAAGGCGTGGACTTATATATGACACTGAGTTATGAAGTGCCTAAATTACAGAAAAAGAGGAGTTACTGCCTTGGATTTCAGGAAACATCTGACCTAAATTTCCTCCTCTTGTCCCCCCAAGTATCTTTCACAGATTGTCTTTAACTAATGATAAAACTTAGTTCTCAAAGTTTAGTTAAAAATTACTTTGAAATTCAGTATTTTAATATTTTAGGTTGTGAGAGGGAGTTGTTCTACAAGGGCCTGTGCTTAATATATCTTTTATTGTGGTGAGAACAGATAGCATGAGATCTACTCTCTTAATAAAAATTTAAATGTACAGGAGAGTATCGTTAACTATAAGCACAATGTTGTAGAGTAGGTCTGTAGAACTTTTTCATCTTGCTTCACTGAAACTTTGTACCTGTTGAATAGTAACTCTATACTTCCTACCTCCCTCTAGCCCCTGGTAATCACCATTATACTTTCTTTGTGTCTGACTATCATAGATTTCTCATGTAAGTGGAATCACACAGTATTTGTTCTTCTGCAACTGGCTTATTTCCCTTAGCATAGTGTTCTCAAGGTTTATCCATATTGTTGCCTATAGCCAGAATTCCATCTTTTTTATAGATGAATAATATTCCATTGTATGGATAGATCACACTTCCTGTATCCATTCATCCATTAATGGGTATTTAGGTTGTTCCACATCTTGGCTATTATGAATAATACCACAATGAACTTAGAGATACATAAATTTCTTTGAGATTCTAATATTCTTTTGGATAAATATGCAGAAGTGAGATTGTTGGATCATATAGTAATTCTATTTTTAATTTTCTGAGGAAGACACTTATTGTTTTCCATCACAGTTTTATAATTTTGTATTTCCATCAAATTGTGCAAGGATTTCAATTTCTCCATATCCTTGTCAACACTAGCTATCTTTTTAAAATTTTTTTTTAAGATAGCCATTCCACAAGGTGTGCTCATTTAGAGTACTCCAACATCTTTATGTAATCTAGACCTCTCAAAAAGGTACTTTGGTTCACATAGTATTTTTTTTTTTAATTTAGTTTATTTATTTATTTTGTGGGAGTGAGAGTGAGCAGGGAAGGCACAGAGAGGGAGAGAGAGAATCCCAAACAGGCTCCCTATTGTCAGTGCAGGGCCTGATGTGGGGCTCTAATTCACAAACAGTGAGATCATGACCTGAACCGTAATCAAGAGTCAGACGCTTAACTGTCTGAGCTACCCAGGTGCCCCTCATAGAGGATTGTTATATCTGATTCTGTGGGGGATCAAAGACTGGAACTTCTTATTCTGCCATTTTACTGACGTGACTCACCAGGATGTTTCCAGTGACCATTTTACTTTTTATTTATTTAGTTTTTAAGTTTTTCTTTCTTTCTTTCTCTCTTTCTTTCTTTCTCTCTCTCTTTCTTTCTCTCTTTCTTTCTTTCTTTCTTTCTTTCTCTCTTTCTTTCTCTCTTTCTTTCTCTCTTTCTCTCTTTCTTTCTCTCTTTCTTTCTTTTACTTTTTAAGATTCCTGGGGACCTACTTCCTAAGATTCAGATTTAATTGACATCAGTAGGTTTTATTTTTAATGTTTTATTGACTTTTTGAGAGAGACAACATTAGTGGGGAAGAGGCAGAAAGAGAGAATGGGGCAGAGGATCCAAAGTGGGGTCTGTGTTGACAGCTGACAGTAACAATCCTGATGTGGGGCTTGAACTCACAAACCGTGAGATCACGAACTGAGCCTAAGTTGGTCGCTCAACTGACTGAACCACTCAGGTGCCCTGGGACCATTTTACTTTTAAATGATCATTTCTTTTTTTTTTTTTAAATGAGGCTAATTGAAATAAAACAGAAATATATCTATACTATAATTTTCTAGTTTGTGTGATATTTTATAACAATCCTATGAGGGAAAGACAGGCAGATATTTTAGTTTTCTTTTATGAATCAGAAAAGTGCATCCAAAGATGTTAAGCTCATTGTCAGTAATCTTATTCTGTGAATGAAGGTATGCATACAGTTTTGTCTGGGAGCGTGAAAAGCAATCTCCCCCATTCAGTAGCATATGAGGACAGGGATGACAGTTCTGAACACTTATCAATTGTTAATTATATCTACCCAAAGCCCAGAACCTCCTTAGCTTGGTAACTTTATTGCTGTCCTGAATTGGAGCAAGAAGGTGTGGTATTCTACACCTAAACACTTCTGTTTCTTATCCATATGTATGGGGTGCTTGTGGTGTGGTTTGTGTTGGAAACAGCCTGCATAAACACACTCACCAAAGGAAGGAAATTAATGGGAATATATTTGTAGCATGTATTTACCCAAATGTATATACATTTATCATCACATAAGGGGTGCCTGTGTAGCTCAGTTGGTTGAGCTTCCGACTTGATTTTGGCTCAGGTCATGATCCCAGGGTTGTAGGCTCAAGCCTCACATTGGGCTCTTTCTGTGCTGAGTGTGGAGGCTGCTTAAAATTCTCTCTCTCTCCGTTTGCCCCTCTCGCTCACTTGCATGCTGTGTCTCAAATAAACAAAATACATATTGCCACATAAAAGCTAACCTGGGTTGTCACAAAGGCAATAGTCATAGAGATAGTTTTTAAGTAGAGTGCTGAAGGGCAGCAGAAAGGTTTTGACAGTAACAGAATAAATTATGTGGCTTCTTTGGTGATGGATCAATGCAGTAGAAATGCAGTACCTTCTCTTCAGAATCCACTGACATTGTGCTACTCAAAGAAATTATTGTTCCCATCTGGACTGGCTATTTTTGTGGGGAAATTCACATGGCAATACTCAGAGAAGAGGAAGGAGGAGCCACAATGAGAAGAAAAGGATGGAAATAACATTTTATAATTTATCAAGCTAGAGAATTCCGCAGGTACACATTTTATTAAAGAAAAAAACACAGATTTTTTTTTCTTTTTTAACCTGTATTTTTGATGCTGCAGCAGTGTAGGAATAAATAATGCTCATGCCAGTAGTCGTTAAACAGTCCTTTTCTGGCTCCACTTCCCATGTCTCTGCAAGAATGACAACTTCTTTCAAATTCCTCCAGAGTCTGCAGGTTTCTCAAGTACATTCTGCACATAAACCCTCTTGTCTTGAGGAAGGAGGAGAACGAGAACACACACTCCCCATCTCCTCCCAAGGCTTTGAGTCCTTGTGCTATCCCCATCTGTGCTGCAGCATTTCCACTGCTCCAATTCTTGCCAGTGTTCTCACAGAGGCAGCAGATCCATGACACAAGGGTGCCAACATTTCTACTGAGGGTGCCAATTCCCAGTCCTGCTGGCCCTGGCGCTGTTGGCTAACTGTTCTCTCAGTCCTGTGGAGAATATACTTGAAGTGATTTTAGTTTTCCATTTTTACGAGAGTCTCTATCTACCATTGGGCCTCCAGTATACCCAGGGGCAACACCGAAGTGCCTCCACTACCCTGCCACTGTTCTATGATCCTGATCCATGACTCTTGAAACAAAGCTGTGGCTTGGACTTTGGGAGATGTCCATTAAAATCTATCTCAGTGGCCCTACCTTAAAAGCTCTTCAAATATGTCCAGAGACATATATAGTTTAGACTCAAACTGGGCCCCTTCTACATAGACTGGACTCTCAGTCATTTAGGAGCATTCCATGTCCAAAGGCAACCTTCTTAAAGTCATAAATAACCCAGAGGAAAAGCTGCTCAGTTGGAGAACCCCTCCTCCTGAGACTTCATCATGGATAAGCAATGACAATTTAGTCTCCTTATGATCTTATTCTTCTTGAAGGGTAACCTGGAGCTGCTCAGAGGCCAAGCATCCCCTGGAAGAATCAGTGATACCTTGGGAACCCCAGTGACCTGGGGTGCCTCTCCTAGCCATTTCTAGGACAAACGTGGGAGGTTTTCATTCTAAACATTAGCACTCTAGGTTCTTATTGTGTGTTTACTGCCTTGTCAGGGAGGTGATAGAGAAGAGGGTTTGCTTTTATTTATTTTTCCATTTAACCTATTGGTTTTCCCAAAGAGGCTGGATTTCATTTGTAATTCCATATCTGTTTAGACAGGAATGCTGTTAGACCTCACTTGGGGACTAGAGAGGAGAGAGAAAGATGTGCGTCTGAAGCAACTGTTCCACCCAGAAGTTAATTTTTGACGTTTGAAAGCTGGAGAGCCTAATGTGCTCCACCATGTTCCTCTGGACACCATACATCCCAAAGTCAGTCTTTTTCTGAAAAATACTCCGACAAATGCTGAACTGTTCCATCAGGTCACATCCCTACAACTTAACTGGCATTGCTTTGAAATATTTCTTCGCAGTCCTCGGATATAAATATTTAAAAATGTTCCCCAGATTCCCTTCCCTTGATACTCACTGAGTTTGCACTCTTCCTGCCTCTTACCTTTAGTACCTTCATTAATAATGTTGCTTGTGTGTTATCTCATTTAAATCTTAAGTGTTCCAATCACCATAGCTCCAATTATCATTGTCCCAGAAACGTGTGTGACTTGTGCAGGCAGAGTACACATGGCTAATGGCAGAACTACGGTAAGGAGCCATTTCTCCTGATCTGAAGTCCAGGACTCAGTACCATGCCTATTCTATGCAGAAGAAATAGACATCCCTCTGTAAAGAAGGATGGTTTAAATACTCATCCGTATTCTTAAAAGGAAATAAAAATTCCTGGGTCTGGTAGCAATAACTTTGGGAGAAGTCCCTTTGTGAATGGGTCTAGAGCCGAATGACTGATTCCCTGAAGTTCCAAGGAGAGGTCTAGTGCCATAAATAACAAAAACAAGAGGCTTCATGGAGAGAGTCCAGCTGTGAGTATGTTCTGGCTTTGATATGAATTTAAGAAGCTAGTCTGAGTCAGAGCAATTGCAGCTGAGATAAGATGTAGCCTACTGAAACCCTTCAGGGAGTGCCTCATGCCATTTCCTGTGCTGTTTATGGTTTTGACTTGTGCAATCCCACAAACTATGTTAAATACTTCTTTTGTGATGTAGCTATGTTGATGCCACACATCCAGAATTCCTTACAGAAAAAAAAAAAAGTCTAGAAGTTTAGTACTTTCAGGAGGAAGACTGGCTTTTTTTTTATTATTTAAAGAATCATTTACTACCCTTTATTAGTTTTTTTTATGTTTATTTTTTTGAGAGAAAGAAAGGCAGAGAGAGTGAGAGAGAGAGAAAGTGTGTGTGCGTGCATGAGTTGGGGAGGGGCAGAGAAAGAGGGAGAGAGAATCCCAAACAGTTCGGTGCTGTCCGCACAAAGCCTGACACAGGGCTTGACCCCAAGAACCACAAGATCTTGACGTGAGCCGAAATCAAGAGTCAGATGTTTAAACAACTGAGCCACCTACGTGTCCCTACCACTTACTCTTGTTATCAAAAATAGTTCAATTCTTTTGAAACAAAAACAAAATGGTACACACTGAACATGCGGATCACATTTTTCTTCCTGTGACTTTAGCTTACCCTACGCCACTAAAAGAAATAAAAATTAAAAGTCCAACAACAACAAAACAACTCTATCTGACCACATATACAGAAAATGACACAAGGATACACTTTTTACAAAAACAGAAGGAGATGTCATTTGCTTTGTGTCCAAAGATTTCTTCTCCACGTCTTGTACCAAGTAAGTAACAATCATTGAACAAGCTCTGTGCAAAACATAACTTCCACATATGTCAGATCTCATGAGAGATGGTGAATGTAGTAGAAATTGGAAACTTTCCAGCAGTATGAAAAACCTCAAAAAAAAAAAAAAGGGGGAAGGGTATAAATGTAGGTGTGCTACTCAAAATCCAAGTGTTCCTAACATGCCACGGCCAATGCTGCCCTTGCTACTCAAACTGCAAGCCTGCTTAGATTATCTATGTCATGATGCCAAAACTCCCATGTGACCAGTGGGGAGAAGAAGCTAGAGGCATTTCCTGTGCCAGAAAAGGCCTTGCAGCACAGCAAGCTCACTCTGAGCATTAATGTGACTAACACTGTTGTGCCCAGTGCTAGTACCAGCACTAGTGTAATTAATGTAACAGGGTCCCCAGTAACAACATTTTTAGTTGCCAATACACGATGATAAGAGTTTGGACTCATAATCTCATAAACATGAGATTTAACCATTCAGTAAGTCTTTAAATTTACCTCTGGTATTGAATAGCTACAGTTTTACTGTACAGTTTTACTGTAGCTATGTTTTGTTGGTTTAATTTGCCAGCAGTCCTGAATATAGCTCACTTGTATCAAGTGTTTTCATTGCTGAGTTACATGTACTAGTTTTAGGGAAATAGTTTGCAGATAATGAAGGAATGACTCTACAACTCTATGTCCTCAGTTTGAAGACTAGCTCTTTTTTAAAACTGATTTATACTATTTTTCCTTTGGCTATGGCATTCTCAGTCATGTAACCAATAATCCCATCTCCTGGTTTATGTATAATTCTAATGGTTACACCTTATAAGAGCAGTTATGTATGAGTGAATAAAGGTCTGTTTCTCTATTGTTTGATGGTAGCCACTAGCCACAGGTGGCTACTTATATCTAAATTTAAAACAATTAAAATTAAATGAAAATTAAAATTCTCTTTTTTAATCACAAGAATCACAGTTCACATGCTCAACAGCCACATATGGCTAGTGGCTTCAATATTGGCCAGTGAAGACCTGGAACATTATCATCATCACAGAATATTCTTTTGGGCAGTGCTGGTCTATTTGGTAAAGACTGAAGAAGCAGGGTTATGTAATTGACCAGATTACATTAGATATGCTAATTGACACTCCTGATTGAAATAATGAAAATGGTGGATGGAATTTTTCTTTTTTAAATTTAAGTGCCTTACTGAGCTGGTATTTAAAAAAAAAAGGCATTTGCAGTTTTCAAACTGAAGTGAAAGCAGGAAAGGTGTGAGTTAGATTAAGTGGCACAGCTGGAACTACTTCTCCAGGAGTTTCTAAGAAGCTTGAGGAACTGATTTTCTGATTCAGCTTTACGGACCATAGCTGCATGATTCGTGATAGCCAAACATCAAAGACGACCTAACTTACATGATAGCAGACTGAATCAATACATTCCAACATAGTCAAGCAATGGAATGAAATTCAGCAGTGAAAATGACTAAATGAATCTACATGCCTCAATGTGGATGAACTTCGAAAACAATATTGAATGCAAGCAACAATCTTAGAATTAAATTTATCGCATAATTCTATTTATGTAAGTTCAAAACCAAGCAGAACAAAATTATAACCATACATAACTTAAACATAAGTATAAAGGATATGTACTATATGTACATTAGAGATATAAACACAGATGGGAAAACAAAAAAAATGAAAGAAAAGAATGGTTAACACACCATTCGGGAGTGAGAGAGGAATATGGAATAGCAACTCAGGAGCTTCTAAAAGATGATGTCTTCAGTGTCTTAAATTGGATGATAGAAACAAAGCAATGCTTTAAAGTATGTATATATTTCATACCTTGTATATTTGGCCTATTAAATAACAGTGAATGTTCTGAATGAAGTACAACACCAAGGATCATCTGAGTAGTAAGAGGCAATGCTGGAATCGACACCCATGTCTGCCAGGTGAATGGCTGCTCCTTCCACGTACATTCCTCAGCATATATTCAAGGAAGTGACTTCCCTTCCTCACCTCTTCCTCTGCCATTGACATTTCTTAACATATTTTCTTTCTTTTTTTACAGCTATTTTTATAATTTTTTAAAATGTTTATTTAGTTTTGAGAGAGAGAGACAGAGTGTGAGTGGGGGAGGGGCAGAGAGAGAAGGAGACAGAATCTGAAGCAGGCATCAGGCTCTGAGCTATCAGAGCTTGTGTTCAAAGGAGTCCTTTTAGACAACAAATACTTGAATCTTCATTTTTGTTCTGTCAGATACTATCTTTCAAGTTTTTTTTCTATTTAAATTCAATAATTATTTTTGTAGTGGGTTTATGTCTACCATTTGATATTTATTTTTATTTTCTATTTTTCCCATCTGTCCATCTTTCCTTTACTTCTCTTCTGAATCAAGTATTTTTTTTGGGGGGGGTGAATCAAGTATTTTTTTCAATATTCCATTCATTTCATCCCTCAACTTTTTTTTAAATGTTTATTTATCTTTCAGAGAGCGGGAGAGAGAGAGAGCGCGAGTGGGGGAAGGTCAGAAAGAGAGAGACACAGAGTCTGAAGCAGGCTCCAGACTCTGAGCTGTCAGAACAGAGCCTGATGCGGAGCTCAAACTCATGAACTGTGAGATCATGACCTGAGCCAAAGTCAGATGCTTAACTGACTGAGTCACCCAGGTGTCCCAACATTTCTTCACATATTCTTTATCTTCCAGAAATCTGTACACATCTCTTGTGTAACTATAATCTCACTACTTATTCTCTTCATTGTTTTAGGATAATAGAATCACACATACACACAAACTGACCCAAGAACATAGAAATAATTCAGGGCACAGAAAAGAACTTAAAGAAACATACCAATTTAAAAAGATATTGTATCCATAAATCAAGAATGTAATGCTATGAAAAGAAACAAAGTGTATTAAATGATCGTTTTAATTAAAAAAGGGAGAAAATGAAAAAAATTCTCAAAATGTAGAGCAACGTGAAAAGGATATGGAATGTTTTAGAGAAATCAAAACAAAGGTCTATCCAGGAGGTCTAACAGCCATCAAGTAGTAGTGCCCAAAAGATAGAACAGAGCAAATATACGGGTCTAAATTATCAGAAAAGCAATGAGTATTTTTCAGAGCTGAAGAGGAATAGAATTATTTAAATAGAAAAAATTCTTATCCACATTCTGATTATGAAATGTAAGAACACTAAGGATAAAGAGAACAAAAGGAATTTTTGGCAACAGAATTATCATTGGAAATATCAGATACCAGGAAAATAATGGAAAATAAACTGCCTTCAGAATTCCCCATCCTCTCATCCATCCATCCATCTGTCCATCCACACCTGTCAACTCATCTTTCCTAGATTTTTTTTATGGTACATATATTTACTAAGCTATTTCCTTAGGGTAGTTATGTACATTTTAAATAGATCAGTGATTTTTTTTCTTTTAAACATGAACAATATTATTAACTCTAGTATACGCTCTAGTATAGCATTTGCTAGTCTACTTTCATGTCTTATATTGGGAGTTGTTTTACCTCAAATTCCTTGTGATTTGTTTTACCCAAAATAATACTTACAATACATGTGATTCTGAAACTTACTTTTTTCATTTAACATCTAAATAACACACAATGTCAATACAGATCTAATTAGCTCCACCTATTGGCTATCTAATATTTCCCTGTAGACATTTACCACAATTTATTCAACTGCTTGCTCATTAAGAGTCATTTCACTCCTTTCTAGTAGCCCTGTGTTAGTATCTTAAAGTATCAGAAGCCCAGGGAATTGACAAGTATCCAGAGTGCGTGGGGAGCTGGTGAGATCCAAATTATCATAGTGTATTTCAAGAGTTTGCCTTGTGTGCGCCATCCTCTATCTGTACAGAATTCTGCCATCTCTACACAGAACTATCATCTGTTTATCACCGAAAATGCATCTCCAGGTGACAGCTTAGCTTTCCTTCTAGAGAAGGGTACATGATGTATACACGGTGTGAGGTGGTATTTTCCTTCTCAAATGGGATTTCAATTACTCATAACTCACTTTTGCTTCCCAAGCAAGTCACAAGAATAACAAATTCTACAGATTTCTATCTTGCTTTAGAATAGGAAACATAATTTCTGACTCCCCAAACAGGTAACCTTAAGTATATACCTCTTAAAGCTTATCTGGGTGAGAGATGGTGAATAGTAATTAATTTTGTTTCCTAAGCTAATTACAGAAAGTTATATGCTGCTTTTTTAATATGAGCTCTACCACTCGAACAGATACAAGGACATGCTTCAGCAAGCTCTGTATTACCTCTCAGTGTGAGAAGTAAATGTAGCCAAATTGGTTTTATTTCCAAAGCAAATTTTATGAACCATGAACTTAATTGAAAAAAAAAATTCTTTAAGGAGTTTACAATGAATTCTTTTAAATGTATAAATATATCATTTGAGCATAATGTCGGCTTTTTCTGCAGCAGGAATTTAGTCCTTTTAAATATCGATTTTTTGAATACATCACTGCTTTATCTTTTTCTACTGACTTTTCAGAATTTTTGGCCATAATTTAGTCTTTGAGGTACAGGCTATTATTAAAGTATTAATCTTATAACATTCATTATCTCTTACAAAAGTTATTAATTTTTAATCTAAGTTTAATTTTTTTATCTTTGCAATAGGTTTTTATTGGTATTATTCCTCACTCTTAGACCCTTTTCAACCATTATTTCTATTATTTTATTTTTATTGATTTCTCAGGTAATATATTGGAGTGTTGTGATTTGTTATGTTTTTCTAGGAAGGTTGAGTGGACACTAAAAATTCTAGTGTACTAGAATTTTTTTTAACTAAGTTATAATTAACATATAATAAAATGCAGAGGTGCCACATGTTCAGTTGGATGAGTTTTTGATAATTGTGTAAGAGGTGTAACCACTACCAAAAATAATATGAAGAACATCTTCACTCCTCAGAAATTTCCTCCATGCACATTTCCTCTCCCTCAAACCCACTATTTGATTCCTATTTCTACATATTAACTTTCCCTGAATTTTGATTTCAAATAAATGGGATCACCATGGCACCTACTCTTAGCTAGCTTCTTTAACATTATATTTTTTAGATTCAACCATGTCATTGTGTCTATCAGTAGCTTATTTTTAATTGTAAAATAATATTCCATTATGTATATACTACAAATTGTGTATCTAATTTTTTTTCTGATGGGTATTTGGATTGTTTCAAGCTTTTCAATTTATTGAAGAAGACGGCTGGCGATATTCTTCTATAAACCTTTTTGTGGACATATGTTGTCATTTCTCTTGGGTAAGTACCTGGGAGTGAAATTACTGGGTCATAAAGTAAACTTTATAAGAAATTGCCAAAAAAGCTTTGAAAAATGAATGTTCCTCTTTATACTCCAATGGATAATACACAAAGGTTCCATTTGCTCCACATCTGTGCTAGTATTTACTCTTCCAGTATATCCCATGATGACTGGTTATTCTACTTTTCATTTTGACTTTTTTCAGTTTCTCCTGCTCTTATTGATCCTGCATGGTACTCCAAGGTTTACTGTCCTAGGGCTCAACTCTGGTGAAATAATACTCAGCTCAAGTTCTTTTAATGACAAAAACACAGAAGGTTAGGTTAGCCTGACATGGAAGGTTCTCTGTGATCTGACCTTTACTTAAATTTTTAATTTTATCTCCTAATCTCTAATACACAAATTC
The DNA here is from genome assembly GCA_030068075.1 of Paguma larvata. Classification (NCBI taxonomy): domain Eukaryota; kingdom Metazoa; phylum Chordata; class Mammalia; order Carnivora; family Viverridae; genus Paguma; species Paguma larvata. The sequence continues at coordinate 11,851,084 of CM057844.1, forward strand.
CACACACCTCACATTCCAGCCAAACTAGCTATAGCTGGCAGTTCCCAAACCTGCTAGATGATTTCTCCCTCGGATTTTCTTCACACTGTTCTCCACCCTCAAACCCTTCCCTGACATTCCTCGTCCCCCGCACCTGCCCATTCCCCAGCATTCAGCTCACATTGTAACTTTTTATGACATCCACTTCCCCAAACATGAAGTCGAACTTGAGAATCCTTTTAGTTTTTGAGTTTTTGCCTTCATTTCAGGATGTTTCACTTTCACCTTTTATTATAGTTCATTTCCTATGTGTCTTTAGGTTCCTTCCTGGTTGCAAGTTAGTTCGAAGCCAAAGATACATATCCTATTTCTTCTCTGTTTGCCATGGACTCTGAATCATTCTTCATGGAAAGACTGAATAAGCTGAATGAGCTCTAGGAAATATGAGTGCTGTTTACGATCAGTGGTGGCCACTCCTTTTTAACTGAATTTTGTCTTGTCTGCTTATTTAAAACTAGTTATTTGGAGAGGCTATCAGACCTACTTACCAGATGCTGTTTGTATAAAAAGCAGCAGAAGTGACAAAAATATGGGCATTGGAATCAGATAGACCTGTGTTTCTGTCTCATTAACTCACTCTGACATTTTGACAAGTCATCTAAAATTTCCAGAGCTTGAATTTTTTCCTTCCTTCCTTCCTTCCTTCCTTCCTTCCTTCCTTCCTTCCTTCCTTCCTTCCTTCCTTTCCTCTTCATTCTTTTTAATTTCTCCCTTTCTTTCTTTCTTTCTTTCTTTCTTTCTTTCTTTCTTTCTTTCTTTCTCTCTCTTTCTCTCTTTCTCTCTTTCTCTCTTTCTCTCTTTCTCTCTTTCTTTCTTTCTTTTTCTTTTCCAGGCAAGAATGATAGTACTTCATTATCTTGTTGTGACAATTAGATGAAATAAGTTCTCCAAAAATGTTAGAGTTTTTCTTTAATACAGAATGTTAATCCATAGATCAAACTTTTAAAATTCTCTTTAATACTTGTTCTCTATGTAAAATTTAAAAGAGTTAGAAGAACATTCATTATGGTACCATATTGGCAACAATGAACCAAAACCTAAGAATCCTGTGAGTTACATACCCACTTTCTAAAAAAACCACTGGAACTGAGGTACCTGGGTGAATCAGTGGGTAAGTGTCAGATTCTTGATTTCAAGCCCCATAAAGCGTCCCATGCTGACAGTGAGCCTGCTTGGAATTCTTCTCTCTCTCTCTTTCTCCCTATCTCTCCACCCCTTCTCCCCCAACACTCTCTCTTTTCCTCTCTTTCTCTCAAAATAAATAAATAAACATAAAACACAGTAAAAACAAAAAGCAAAAAAGCACTCGTACCAGGCCCTGCCTCAGACTGAGCAAGAGGAGACACATCATCCCTACTATCTAAGAGAGCCAGCCAATTAAAGAATTAAGAGAAGTGTGGATTCATAAGTGTGGGTATCAGCCTGGTGTAGCAAGTGTTCATGATAAATATGCTTTCTCATCTCTAAAGACGAGTGATGGGATTTCTAAAAGAATCACACATAAAGACCAGGGGTGCCTGCAAAAGGGAAAAGCTGGATCTCTTTCCCAGATAGGCAACTCCCAAGGCAAGTATACGTGCAATCTGCACCACAGCCTAACTGAAAAGGGAGAGGAAAGACAAAGGGGCAGGGCAGACAGCAAGGACGAATGATGGAGATGCTCACACATCCATAGTTGGGATGCAGAGTTTCCTATGGCATTACAGAAAAAAGCCAGTTTTGTGTCATCTAGTCAATTCTCTACTGAAGATGGTTGCTCAGAGGCAAAGGCTCCTTATCAGGAGCAAGCATGTGATGTTTTCCACCAGAGAAGGATGGTAAGGGAAAGTGGACATGAGCCACGACATCAGCAAATTCTGTAGTAGGGAGAACTCCAATAAGGCCTTACAAAGACTTTGTGCATGCAACCTGTGAGTCAGTGTCAGAAAATCTCTTTCACTTGGGAGTGTGTTGGCAGCCACTTTGGGGCAGCTTAGAGGCAGCAACCACCACAGAGAAACAACAAACATACCCTGTGAAAAGGCATTTACCATTCTCCCTGATCCCTTCTTCCTCACTCAACATTAGAGCAACTAAAGACTAGAAAAAAGAGAACCTAGAGCAATTCCAGGGATGGACTGTGTCTTTCTATTCACCAAGTGCAAGATGCTGGAGCAGAAGGAAAGAGCAGACTGCAGTCTCATCCATTCTGAAGATTCAACCTTTAGTGAAGGGGAGAAATGAGATTTAAATAAGTATTTAGATAAAATTTTTAAAATGAATAGAATCTTGGCAATTGAAGGTAACTAGAAAATCATGGAATCTGCCCAGGAATCCAATCCTAAGGGACTGGATGGGGAGCTGCAGCAGAGTTAAGAAGAGTCACGATGTGGAATCAGAAAAAATTTTCTTTTTTTTTTGTTCCACTCTGTTGAGACTTAATGAACTGGCCAACAGTGCATTAAAAATAATAACATTTTCACAAATTACCCTTGTAAGTAGTCAGCAAGTTGCACAAAATTTAAGAGGATATTCAGAAAAAAAAAAAAAGTTTTCACTATTGTAAGTTGCCTGCATAGTACACATTTAAAATGTTGATTTATTGAGGATAAATTTTACTGAGAAGAGATTTCATATGGACTTTTGGCAGTTTTTTTTAAATCAGTTTTCTCTTCTTTTCTTTTTTAATCTTGTGAAGCAGATTCTGCTAGCTGCCTCCCCAACAGCCTTGATAATGGAGTCCATTTTGTTCAAGTCTGGGCAGCGTCATGTCCTTTGTTGGGGACTGTTTCAGGGATAGGCTGGCCAGTGAGTTGTGCCTACATCTTCTGGAAAATGTCTGAAAGAGGTCCCTAAAATCCGCACGAAAAGCCACCTTCTCCCATCCAGCTTTCTCTGTCATGAGGCAAGAAGGTGGTCCTTGGAGCTACCACAGGCATTTTACATGCACGGGGAAGGGTTCCACTGACACCCTGCGGAGGGGAGGCTGCAAGTAGGAAAGAATTTTCATCCACAAAGGTATTGAGCTGCAGAGCCAGACCCTGAGTAGCCTTCATGCAGCTGGCTTGGAGGCAGGTGTCCTCCCCTTTGTGGATCCAGGACACCGGTTTCCTGCCCCTTGCGCAGGAAGCTCCAGCAGACACACTGGGCAAGGGGCCAGTGTCCTCCTAGGCCTGGGGGCCACAGTGGGAAGGAAAGACAGCTCCTCAGAGACTGGATGCTGCTCTTAACAGAGGCCCTTCTGAAGTTGCTAGAGCTTAAGGCAATCAGTTGTGATTTGCTAGTGCTCACAAGCCCAAGATTTTTGGTCTTCCCAGAACCAAGAAGGCCATGAGTCTCATCCAAGAAGAGCGTCCTGGGCAAGTAGCCACTGTTGTTTCTGTACCTGAACCTGTCTCAGGGCCTCAAAATTTCTTCTGGTTAGAAAAAGAAAGTTCTGTAGGCCAGGAAAGTACTGGGATGACTAAGCTTGGGCTGACATCTTGTGGCTGGGTGTGAAATAGGCCCTCAGGAAGAAATTCCCACAGACCGGGAATGGGTGGGAAGACAGGGGCCCTGAGAATAGCAAATATTAAGAAGCAATTAGCTAGGGGCTTCTGGGGGGCTTAGTCGGTGAAGCCTCCAACTCTTGATTTCAGCTTAGGTCATGATTTCATGGTCCATTGGATCGAGCCCCACATCGGGCTCCACACCTTCGGTGTGCTTGGGATTCTTTCTCTGGGCCTCCCCTGCTCACACACTCTCTCTTTCCCTCTCTCCCTTTCTCTCTCAAAGTAAAAAAAAAATACAAACCACTTAACTAAAAAACAAAAAATGACCAAATTAATGTTTTCTGATTGTATGATGATATTATTTAACTGCATTTTAAAATATATCTATGAAAACACAATATGAAGTATATATATTTATGTACATATAAATATTTGCTAATCCAAATAGCACAGGTAGAAGTTATCCATAAAAAGGTTAATTCTGCATCCAATTAATTTCTAGGACATGGGAGATCCTCTTTCCTTTACTGTTTGGTGATCCCTAATCTGAGCAGCATGTGGATGCAGGTAGGTATTCCTGAGAGCACTGAGCAAGTTAGAATGTTCCACAAACTCACCTGTGTCCCTGGTCACTTGATGTTCTAGGCTCAGGCTCAGGCTAACTCCCTTCCCTCTGTCTCCTCCTGCAGATCTCTGACATCTTTTTCACATTGTAGTTACTCCCTCTGGTCTGCTTTGCCAAAGAATATGGACAAAGAGGATGCCTCCAATCATAACTAATAAAAGGGCTGTAGATTAAACAGACATTCCTGACACTTGAGGATAACATAAGGGAATTGCAGCGAACAAAACGGTACTTCAGCTTTTATTTTCTTAGAATTTATCGCCTGCTTTCTCCCTGTGATTTCTCTACAGGCTCTAGCTCCTAGCTTGATGCCATGTAACCAAGTCCTGTGCTTTGCTCCCAAAAGGGTCCAAAGAGTTTTTTTGATGTTATCTAGAGTGATAGACTCTAAGTCCTGCCTCTGGTTCTTGTCTGAGGAAGATCAATTCACATCATATTAAGTTCTGCAGTGTTGCACACAGATCATGAGGATGCCAGAAGCTCTCTTGCTGAGGGCAGAGGAAAAAGGAGTGATTGATTCAATTCAATTCAACCCCTACTTCAGGTTTGGTATATGGGAGGTGGCATGGGGGTGGTCCTGGGATACTGGTCATGTTCTATTTCTTAATCTGTGTGCTGACTCCATGTTCATGTTTATTTTGTGAAAATCCATGCATCTGTACTTCATATATTTACACACTTAATTGTATATGTTATTCATCACCAAAAAAAGGTTGCTTGAAAATGCTAATGTCCCTGCACATTCACCAAGACATACACATACAATGCAGCAGGTGCACTTGTGAAAAGCAAAAAATCAATCTTAGAGAAATAAAGATGCCACTTTTCCCCATACATTTGAGGGCAGTGTAATTTTGAGTAAATGTAAATCTACTTTATGTGTTTTTGCTCAAGAAAGTGGGTCAAAAATCTACAAACATGGTAGACTCCCCAAATACAATGGTGGTGCTGCCATTAGGAAACAGGCTAGTTCTATACTTAATACTTTCCAGAGCAGGAACTTATCTGCAACCAATTTCAGGTGACAGAAATTAAAGAAGAGATTTAGTTGTCATTATAACTGCATACTATTATTATAGCTGAATTCATAGTTATTGTTATGTTGATATATTATTGGAAATACCACATACTTTCTAATATTCTTAGAAGTCATAAAGAACTTTCATTAAAATCTTCTCCAAATTGGCAGCAGCCTCATGATACAGCCAGGTATAGTGGAAAGGAGGAAAAAGAAAGGAGAAAGTGGGTCAAATCTATATCTCTCAGCAGTTGCGACATGTCAGGTGAACCACATTATCTCTCAAGCTGCTTCTTCACCATCTGACACCACCATCCCCCACAACCTGGCAGTGAGAATAAAGAAAATGCTGCACACTGAAGTCCTCTGTAAACTTCCTTCACAGGGTATCTTTTGATGATTGCAGATCTGTCTTGAGAAATGAGACTAAACAAGTCCATGATCTAATGGCAGTTTCAGATTTCCAGCACTTTGGTACCTTGCTAGATGGTCTCAAGGAAGCAATGTCAGCAAAATTCAATTGCTACACTCCTGTGTTCATAGGAGCATTATTTATTATAGCAAGATGTGGAAACAACCTAGGTGTTCATTGATGGATGAATGGATAAAGATGTTGTGGTATATATATACAGTGGGATTTTATCCAGCCATAAACCATAAGGGGATCCTACCATTTGCAACAACGGAGAAAGACAAATACTGTAGGATCTCATTTATATGTGGAATCTTAAAAAAATTCATAGAAAAAGGGATCAGACTTGTGGTTACCAGAGACAGAGGGAGGTGGAAGGAGGGGAATTGGAAGAAGGCGGTCAAAAGATTCAAAGTCCAGTTATAACATCAATTAAGTACTAGGTTTGTGGTGCATATGATGATTGTATACACTGATGTATGATATATGGGAACTATATATGGTCAAAAGAGTAATCCTGAGGGTTCTCATCACAAGAGGAAAATTTGACTTTCTTCCACTTTAACAGAAGTATCGAATGTCTCCTCCAGAAGTCTTCGTAGGATGAACATACTCTGGGATAATAGCATATCTTGCAAGATCTTTTTTCTCTTTTCTTTTTACTGTATCTATATGAAAAGATGGATGTTAGCTGAACTTACTGAGGTAATCATTTCACAGTATATGTAAATTAAACTATTATGCTGTATGCCTTAAACTTATACAGTGATGTATGTCAATTATTCCTCAATAAAATGGGAAAAATGGGAAAATTCAACTGGTCTTTGATTAGTGGTGCTTAATAATCTGCCACATGAAATGACATATATATATAAAATAGCTTGCTGCTGCCTGGAAGTTAATTGCTCTGTGGGGTATGATACAAAGTGGGAGGAGGATAATTCTTTCTTTACATGCAGCCCTGCACCACTGCAGCTGACATGTCAGCGCCCCCCTCAGTTCCCTCCCTGCCACTGCTTTGGTGCACCAGTCCCTGTGTCATTGTGCTAGGGGATGTTCTCTTGTACGTGAGGCTGGCTCACTTTTCATGGGTCTCTTTATACTTTTCTACATATACATGTCACTAGTATCACAAATTTAGGTGTTTTTTGTTTGTTTGTTTTGTTTGCTTGTTGTTTCTTTTTTGTTTTTTGTTTTTCCAAATCATTTTACTTCAATCAGCATTATATTTTTGACTTACATCTATATGGATACATGTAGCTGTATAATATTCCATTGTATGCATATAGCATATGTTTATCAATTCTATTTTTTATTATTTAGGTTCTTTCCAACTTTTTTTTTTTTTTGCTTTTACAAGCAATATTTTTGTGAACCTCATACACATGTCTCCTTGTGAATGTGCATAGGAGTTTCTTTAGAGTGGTATCTAATAATAACAACATTGATATTACTGCTACTAAAAGTAAGACATGAGGGAGTACCTGGGAAGCTCAGTTGGTTAAGTGTCTGACTTTGGCTCAGGTCATGATCTTACGGTTAGCGGGTTCGAGCCCCAAGTCGGACTCTGTGCTCACAGCTCAGAGCCTGGAGCCTGCTTCACATTCTCCGTCTCCCTCTCTTTCTATCCCTCCCCCATTCTCTCACTCTCTCTCAAATATAAATAAACATTTAAAGAAAAATGTAAAAACCTGCAACTTACTGAGAGCTAAAAATGTAACTTCTTCTAAACATTTCAGATATAACAAATCTTTCTATCTTCACTTCAGTCCAAGAAAATAAATAATTATTATCCTCATTTTATGGATACGGAAAACATCAGTGGGCAGTTGATGAGTCATGTGAAACATAAGTTTTCAATTTTATCAGATATGTTATAACAATTCAAAATATTATAACAATTTCCATTTCCATTAGAGGCAAATGCAAGTTTTTATTGGTCTATATTCTTGCAACACTTAATAACATCAGACTTTCAAAAATCTTTATAGAGATAAAAATATATATTTGTTATTTGTGTCGATAGCTCAGATGAGAAAGAGAGAGATCAAAGTAAATTCTTTCTTAAGAGTATGGATAATAAGGAGACCACAGAAGTGGGAGTTTGAGAACACATTGAAATGCCCCAAGGAGAGTCAAATGTTACTGACAGCTGGCACATGTCTGTCCAAACAGTGGAGCCATATACTAGTAATGGCCTTGTTTTCCTAACACGCACAGGGTATTAGACACAAAAGGAAAGTCTCAGCTAAAAGTCAGAGTAAAGAAAATCTCATCTTTAACTTTCAATTCTCTCCCAGCTTGAATATAATAACTTTACAGTGAGTGATGTATCCTGAACACCCCCACATTCTCTTTCTTAGTTATGAATGATTCAAATAGCACCGAAAAAAACAGTACCTTTGTTTAAAAAACATAAAATGTTCCCTTCTCCTCAGAATTGGTTAGTTTTTCTTATATCTCCTGCAAAATGAAAGTATGTTTATTATGTATGTTTGATTGATGAAAAGATAAACTCAAAATATGAACATAAGGAGATTAAGGATCTTTAAAATTGTGGTCAAAAGCAGATAAAAATAAAACTTTCTGGCTCATGGAGATTGTGGGAAATGTCATTTTCCATGAACACGCTTACATTTACACTTTAAGTGCACCGAGACCTAAAATCCCACCAAATGGAAAATTCCCACCATGTGGGAAGTGGGCTTCTTACCACATGGGCCCTGATTCCCTCCTCATCAAAGGGACCCTCTGTATTTAGCAGATTTCAGAAACTCTAGTATTTTGGTAAGGGGGGTATGCAAACATACTTGACTGAGTAAAAGTGTAAGATATGTTTTGCAAAGAAATGAAAGTTCAGGTCATAAAAAGTTAGGATATGCTCACAGCGGCCAAAAAAAAACCAAAAAAACAAAAAAAAAACCCCCAAAACAGCCTACATTTTAGTCAAACAGGATACGTTTTTGCTGGCAAACTCCTTTCCCCACAGAAAACTTAGAGGTACTATCGCCTCCATAAAGGGAGCATTTCAGAACTCTAAAACTTCTGATTCTCTATGAACCACCCCTTCTGATTTGGCATTTCCAGAGAAAATACTAAAGTAACAATAGAAGCTTCTTTCTTTTGCTTCTCAGTCTTACCCTATTTTTAAAATGTCTCTAAGTCCTTCAGATATCAACCTAGATTATTTAGTAGAAAACATGAGAGAAAAAAATGTCTCTTCCTACCATTCCAGTTAGAAAGAGAAGCTTGGGTTTAATGTCACTATTATCTACCAAATTCCCTCCACTCAGGGATGGAATGCTTCTCTTCCTCTTGCTTCCATATATGTTATGGTAGAATCTTGGTTTGGTAGAATTTCCTCTTGCTTCCATATATGTTATGGTAGAATCTTGGTTATGGTAGAATTTGGTTTCTAAATGATTTAGTGATTATAAGCCAGTCCTTATTCTTCTGTGAAATTACTTGGTAGATGGAATCTGTAATGATATTAAAAAAAAAAACACATTCTTTTTTTCAAAAATACTACACTTCATGTTTTCATTTAGCCACAGTGTTTCTATTCTTCATTAGGAGATCTGTGCCTGAATTGTCCTAAGGTATCTGAGATCTCAAGCTACATATAACACATGATTCCCCGAGAGCCCATCCCACTAAAGAACATTCTAATTACCAAGGCTTCTGCTAATGAAGTACTCAGAAACCAATGTCTTTTAAACTAACTCAATACCAAAAAAAAAAAAAAAGACCTTGAAAGTCATGTTGCCATTTCAGGGGAAGTATGTTTGTACTGTGACAAGTTTCAAGAGAAGTCATCTGATATTTCTTTTAAAGTGAGGTGGGCAGTTGGGGTTCCTGGGAAGACAAAAGATTAGGAAAAGACTGTGGAGAGATAAAAGGAAGGGAAATAAATGGGGTGTGATTGATGAGAGACTCAGAGGAATTGCACAGTAAAACGAATCTCAGCTATTAAAATATTTCATGGCTCCTCAATAAATCAGCACGTTTGGAAATCTGTTTCCATTCAGGAAACCTACATCTTTGTTATCTTCAACACATTCTAAACTTGTGTCTTTGGGGTTATATTGAATTCCAAAAAATCATATTTTGGAGAGGAGGAACCACCTAGATGATACTAAGCAGTAACGATTAATTTTCGAAAATATGCTCATAAGTACATGCACGTATCTTCCCAACTCAGTCTTGTAACCTTTGATCCATGGTCTGTGGCATGGGCACTAGGAAAGAAAGTCACAAATGAGACAATAAATTCAAATTAAAGAGTCGAAAATTGGAGCTAACATTGTTGGTCATTGTCTTAGTTTGGGATCCTCCAGATGCTGATGTTAAGACAGAGATTTGAGACATCTGAAGCCAGCAGGCAAGGGCTGTCAGTACACTGGAAAGCATGCTGGGGGACAATGGTGGAAGATTGAGGGTGGAGAGGATGAGAGATAGGGCCCTGGTGAGTTAAATATGTAGAGGGGAGCTCTGAAGAAAGCCGTGAAGATGGCCCATGAAGGATGAACAGGAGAGCGAAGCTGAGAGAAGCATGGGGCAGGCTCAATACTAGTATTTAGAGCATGTTAGGTAAAAACCAGGGGGGGAAGCGAGGGAGGGGGCAAAGTCTGCTTCCCAAATATGCGTCACCAACTTTAGAGGTAGCACAATTTTAAAGGGCCAAGTTCAGTGGATCGGAGCCACCCCTGGAATCAGGAATGAAGCTCCATCTCTTGAGAAGTTCTTTCCTAGCTCAATCTAAAAGCTGTGGGCAAATAGTTGGTAGTGCTTAATGCTTGACAGAAGGAATTGGGATGTCACCTGCTTACATGCCAAGGGGGTGGGAGACAGGACTTGCAAGCCCCAGAGAAGAAGGTGAGGATTAGAAGTAGTTTTACCCTTTACCCCTCCTTAGTGGTTCCTTGATTGTTTCCCATGACTCTCTTCTGAAATTATGGTGACTCCTTATTAACTTCATGACTCCTTATTAACTTCTTCAGGAAAATAAATTGAGATACTTGTCTCCCTTGCTGCTTGCAGACCCTGGCCCCGGGCTAGGCTTACCCCTTCAGTTTATAGTTAAAGTGTAAGCCTCAGATTATCGTTACTGTCTCTAGGAGCGGAGAGAATCTGTCTTGCCTTTTAAGGTGTTTCCCACCCCACTCCACCCATATATCTTCAGTTTTTCCTTTGTGCACAGTGAGGAAGTTCTTTCATTCCTAATAGACTTCGGGATATTTGGGCTATACAAGAGACAACTTGGGGGAACAAACTCAACAAGAGGTTGAGAAGAAGTTGAGATGGACTCCTTCCTGATTTCCCACTATGGTAGGATGAATGTGGGGGTGACAGCAAGGTAAACCCCAGCACTGAGTGATGAATGGCTGGGGCATCTGGCTGGCTACAGCATCCTAGCAGGGCTGCTGCATGTGGTTCTTCTCAGCAGCCCCTTCTTCAGCATTGTTATTGTCTGGACTCTGACCAATGCCATCCATACCTTGGCTGTATATGTCTTCTTACACATGGTGAAAAAGAGACCCTTGGAGACTCTGACAGAGAAAAGGCCCAGCTACTGACACACTGGGAATAGAGGGACTACGAGTTCCAATGTATCTCTTCCCATAAATTCCACAGAATCTCTCCCATTGTCCTCTACCTCCTGGCCAGCTTTCATACCAGGTATGATGCTGCTCACAGACTCATAAACACAGCCTCATTGCTCAGTCAACTGCTGCCAAAGTAGCCCCAGTTCCATGGGGTTTGTCTCCTGGCATCGACAAATACTGAGGGATGCTACTGGAGATGATGCTGGACCAAAGACTGTAATATCCTTTTCCTCTCCATGCTATCTTCTGTATCGTGAAAGCCTGAGAACTATACAACCTTTCCCAAGCCCCAGGAAGAAAACAGATTGGAAAATGAGGCTCCCTGGGCCCGGGCTTACTAAAAGCAGGTTTCTCTGAATCAGGAAAGGCAGGAAAGATAAGAGCCAAATCACTCTCCTCCACAGCAGGAATCCATGTTTGGGTGACTCGTCTGGTAATTAAAATTGTCCAAATCTTCCATGCCCCCCCCCTTCCAGCTCTGTTTTACTGTATATTTTCCTTATGATAAAGATGTGTGTTTTTTTTTTTTTCAAAAAATAAAAACACAAGGATTTGAGACAATTAGTGTACCTCATTGGCAAATGAAACATGAAGAGGACAGTGGGGAAATGAGACAGAAAAATTGAAGTCGCCCTGTAATGGATATGATATCAGGCCAGTTACCACTGAAGTCACTGGAGCTCAGTCTCATTGAAGAGTTCAGGGGGTCAGAGTGGATGGAACACAACCTCAGTAGTTTTCTCTGTCCAGGGGCAAGGGAGCTGAGGTATATTTTATTTGTCAAGTTGGATTGTGTGTAAATGCATGTTTGTAATATGACTCTTTATGTCTTTCAGTAAATATTAAGTATCACACACCAAATAAAAAGAACCAAAGAGCAAAAGTAAAGTATACATGCATATTCATAAATCAGGTATTTATGTATTTATTGAGAAAAAAGGTTATTTATTAACTTGGTAAGGTGGCCGTTTGACTCGAATATATAAATTTTAAAAAATAGTGTCTCTTCTTTTTACATCATTCATTCATTTATTTATTGCTAACGTGAATTCAAAGCAAGTTTGTGATTGTTTTTACACTAGACCAAATCAGGAAATCAAGACACAATTGCCATCATCAAATCTTAATCTTCAGAAAACACCTCCAGGAAGTTGGCCTGAAGACACTTGGATTCTAGCAGTGTCTGAGGTGTTCCATATTTACATACTGTAGGCACTGCAGATACTTTCGAGTTTTTTTCTGAAGTTGTTATCTGGATCTTTCCAGTAAGGTTTTTCTCCTACTTGGCGGCAGATGAACACACATGCTTCACTTATCTGCTTCAGCCCCTCTCGTAGGATTGGTTATCCGTGCAGTGGGGGCACCAGCTCTTGCCGGCATCCTTGGAGGAAATAAAGTAGGCAAAAATGGCCTTGCCATTTTACTGCTTCACCTTCAGGGCCAGCCTGAACTCCTGGAAGCTGGCCACGCTCACCTCCTCCTAGGGGCCATCTGGAGGGCGCTCTGCACATCACTGGATCCTGGTGCTGCTATGTGGCCTTATATAGAGATGTCTTAATTCAGTTTGAATACTTGTGCAGGAACTGAAGAAAATGAAATCCAAATGCAATAGGAAAATTCATATAGCAAGTAATACTAATGGATACTCATAGGATTAATAATAGCGAGGCAGTTTACCTGATGCTACTTACATCAACTGAGTGTAAATAAAACTGCAGTGAAGCTAGTAATTTTATTTTGAATTTTTATTGTGCCCCATCCCTCACCCCCTGCCCACTGCAAACCTCAACCCACGGCCATTGTGCACATCTTTAGCATGATTCATTGTCCATTGGTGATTGGTGTCTGGACTCTTTATGCTATGGATGCCCATCATCAAATGCCCATGGCAATATTTTCTTTAACATTTAAAGTTCCACAGGGCTGGGATTGCATTGAAAGCACTCATCACAGCCTCTCATTCATCTAACAGACATCTAGTGAATGCCTACTATGTGCTTAGAACTGTACTATACAGTGACTTAAACCTTGTCAATTGGGTCTTTATTAAACTACACCAGTAACAGATGATGCCTAGAGCAGGATAAAAAGACAAAAGAGTAATAATGAACAGAGAAGAGTAATAGTGCTCTGAAAGACCTTTGTTGCTAACATCTTTGGGTCCTCTGCCCACCTGCCCTAATTTGCCCTGCCTTCTGTCTTTTTAAATGTTTTTCTACAAAGCCTGAAGCTTTTGACAATAATGTATAATATGGAGAAAGATATTAAATACTATTAGGGCACACTATTAGTAATAAAGAATGAGAAACAGTTCTCACTGAAATCAGCTTCTTTTTTCACTCAGCATTAGTTAAGACACTGACTTAAAAAGCAGTCTTAAAAACCAAGACTTACTTTCTCAAGTACATAAAAATCCAGAAGAGTTAACATGGAACTTGGAGGAACATTTCAATGTGTGATGGGCTCTGCCAGCGCGGAGGCCTCGTCACATAACCACAAGTGGGTTTTCTGAAGTGGAAAGTTGCCTTCGGAAAAATCTCTGCAGTTCTGGTAAATATTTGCTTGTTTGCTTTCCTCCATTAGCTCAAATCCCCCTCAGTACAAATGGCAGGAGAAAAGAAAGATTTTGGCAAGCAAGAATATGGGATTATAATGGATCATCCAGTTCAGGGGTCTGTGGACTTTCTGTATAGGCACAGACAGTAATATCATCAGTTTCGTAGGTCATGTGGTTTCTATGGCAACTACTAGACTTGACCATTGTAGCTTGAAAACATTCATAGATGGTACACACATGAATGGGCATGGCTGTGCTCCAGTAGAAGTTTATTTTCATAAAAAAGCACAGGGCCAGATCCTGCCTGCCAGAAGTGGTTACTGACTACTAATCTAGTTGGATCCTTCATTTCTTTTTAAATAAAAAGGAACACTAATGTGCCAGCAAGGCCCATGTTCTTGGCGTGGCCTAGAGGAAGTTAAGACCCAAAAAGCAAGAAACAAAATGACAGAGAATAGTAGCATTTATTAAAATTAAAAAAATTCTAAAACGATACATTTTATATGAACTCATGCAAAATAAAAGACAAAATAAACATATAATGATTTCCTTTGGGCAAGCTTAGGAATAAAGGGAGTGGGAAATTGGAATTAATAAATAAAATGAGAAAAATAGACTTTGAGAAGTGCATGATTATGCTGTGCTTTGAACAGAACTTCTGGTTGACCCAACCCCTGCTACCGAGGCCCCACCAAGAAAAGACACACTCAAAATAGTACAAAAACAACACAAAATTCATCTTGATTTGAACCCAAAGAAACACAGCCATGTAAAAAGACTCCTTGGATGTAGAAGATCACGATTTACTATGAATATAATATGATATACCCTCATGTGTAACTCTATTGAATAACAAATATTGAAAGCACCATGCAGGATGCCATAGTATGATTTTTACAAGCTATGGAAATGAACTAAACATCACTTTTAGAAGCTCCCCATCTTTTGGGAGAAAACAATGCCTAAATGGGTATTATTGAAAGTGTGGTTTGTGGAACACTGGTGACCAGAGAATCTTCATTGCAGTGCTGGGATGATATATGTATAGCAGTTGAGAACAAGTTTTTTATTTTTTAAGTTTTTTATTAACATTATTTATTTTTGAGAGAGAGACACAGGATGTAAGCAGGGGAGGGTCAGAGAGAGAGAGAAACAGAATCTGATGCAGGCTCTGGGCTCTGAACAGTCAGCACAGAGCCTGACATAGGGCTTGAACTCATGAATCATGAGATCATGACCTTCGCCAAAGTCTGATGTTTAACCGACTGAGCCACCCACGTTCTCTGAGAACAAGTTTTTAGAAACTTTCGTAGCAATCTGTACCACAGCATCTAGGTAGACTTGTCTCATTGAACCAGTTATAGATTAAGTCGGGTGTCGTTGAACTCTTGTGATGAGACACAAATGGCTGGAGCTGCGTAATTATTGAAATCTGTAGGGCTCCGTTCTGAAATAATTGTCCAGGTTAAGGAATTTGTGATAGATTATAAATCAAGTACTATTTTCTTCATTGAAAGAGTCTTGTGATAAAAAAAAGAAAAGAAAAATTCAGTTGAACTGAATAGTGTGCTAAGAAAAATAGTAAAGGCAACATGGCGGAGGAGTAGGGGGCTCCAGTAATTCGCTTGCCCTTTAAAGGGGGACGACTGAAACTATTGTCTCTCTCAACTCCAAAAATCGGGGGGGAAAGGTGCTACAGCTGACAAGAAACGTAGGCGAAAACAGACACGGCCCAACTAAACCGTGAGTTTAATCTGGGTCGGATAAAACAAACTCAAACTCGGGAAGTTGAGCTGAGGGGAGGGTGAGCGTCTCCGGAGATAGCTGCGAAAGTGCCGATCGAACAACATCTGAACGAGAGGGCCAGAGCGGGTGAGAACGCTACCATCCAGCCCCTAAATGCAGGGCTTTTGAAGAGAAGTTCAGTGGCAAGAAGCAGCACTACCTGCGCGCTGCTGGGACCGCACCAACCCAGTCCTGAGCCACTGGGACGCGCGCGCCGGGGGGACTGGCAGCGGGGACGCAGGCGGCGCTACCAGCCGAGCACCTCTAACCTGGGCACAATTATAACGAAATCAGGGGTGGCAGACGGCCGCCTCACCGCGCCACCCTCGCCCAGCGCCTCCGGGGCGCGCGCGCTGCCGGGACAGGCAGCGGGAACCCAGGCGGCGGCTCCTGCGGAGCACCTCTAACCCCCGCACAGTTACAGCCAAATCGGGGGGTAGCAGACGGCTGCGCCACCGCGCCACCCTCGCCCAGTGCCTCCGGGCACGCACGCCGCCGCCAGGACAGGCAGCAGGGACCCAGGCAGCCCCAGGCGGCGGCTCCAGTAAACCACACTAGGCCGGCGCTGGCGGTGGAGAGAGAACAGAAATAAAGGGGCGAATAAAGCCTCCAGGACTGGTGGCGTGGGTCTGGAGAGACGCCATTATTGTCTCACAAGCCAGGAAGTCACCCCAGAAGCCATCTCTGCAGCAGTGGAGGCCGGACCCGCCTACACTAAACCACGCCCCTCCCAAACTATCAGCAGGAGCCACTGATCCAAGTAGAGATTGCTGCCTGGAGTAATGCCAGTCATTTCTTCTTTTTAAATTTATCCCTCCCTTTCTCATTCCTACCGATCCCCATCCCTGAGCTGGTCATCCAGGATACTGACTGGCTTAATCATTTTTTTTGTTTTTTGTTTTTTGTTTTTTGTTTTTAACCCACTCTTTGAGGACATGTCCTACAACCTCTTCTTTACTTCCCTAGCCCTTTTTCTGGAATAACCAGGCCGTATAAGTTCATCTAGACGACATCGATCTTTATTCCTTTTCCCTCACACCTGTCCTTATTCTGATTTCTATCAGTCTGGATTAAACCCTTTAGTCGCTCTACCTGGGCAAGGTCCATTTCCTTCTTCTCCCTGCACCAGTCATTATTCTGTCTATATATGCTCTGCCACCAGCACACTACATACCCTGTCCTTAACGTGTAGCTGTTACTTCAGGGCATTGCCCTCAGAGAGTCACTTGTTATTTTTTTCTGTTGTGAACTGCTTGTCTGGACCATTTGTCGGTACATTTGAGTATTTCTGTCTTCTGTGTGTCTGTCAGTTTTCCTTTCCAGGGCAACTTCAAGAAACAACCCATAACACATCCAGCCAAAATGACGAGACGGAAGAATTCTCCTCAAAAGAATCTACAAGAAGCAGTGACAGCTCAAGAATTAATGAAAACAGATATAAGCAACATAACAGAACTTGAATATAGAATGATAATCATAAAACTAATTGCTGGCCTTGAAAAAAGCTTAGATGAATGCAAGGGGTCTCACGCGACAGAGTTCAAGGACCTTAAAAACGGTCAGGAAGAATTAAAGAAGACATTGGAAGAAATACAGGGGAAACTGGAAGCAGCCACAGCACGGATTGAAGAGGTAGAGGAAAGAGTTACTGCATTAGAAGACAAAATCATTGAAAAAGAGGAAGCAGATAAAAAGAGAGAGAAGCTGATCCAGGAACAGGAAAGGAGAATTCGAGAGCTGAGCGATGCACTCAAAAGAAACAATATCCGTATCATAGGAGTTCCAGAGGAAGAAGAGAGAGAGAAAGGAGTCTAAGGGGTTCTTGAACAAATCATTGCTGAGAACTTCCTCAACATGAGGAAGGAAACAGGCATGGAAATCCAAGAGGCACAGAGAACTCCCCTCAGACGTAACTTGAATAGACCTTCTGCACAGCACATCATAGTGAAGCTGGCAAAATACAAAGATAGGGAGAGAATCCTGAAAGCAGCTAGGGACAAAAGAACCCTAACATACAAAGGGAGACCTATAAGGGTAGTAGCAGACTTATCTACAGAAACTTGGCAAGCCAGAAAGGAATGGCAGGATATCTTCAATGTGATGAGCAAGAAGGACATGCAACCAAGAATTCTGTATCCGGCTAGCCTGTCGTTCAGAATAGAAGGAGAGATCAAGGTTTTTCCCAACAAACAAAAACTGAAAGAATTTATCACAAATAAGCCAGCACTGCAAGAGATCCTGAGGGGCATTCTATGAAGACAAGGTTGCAAAGAACACAAACTGCCAGGGGCAGCCTTACAAACATGAAACTTACAGATAATACAGTGACTGTAAGCCCATATTTTTCAATATTAACACTGAATGTAAATGGACTAAATGCGCCAATCAAAAGACACAGGATAACAGAATGGATTAAAAAACAAGACCCATCTATTTGCTGTCTTCAAGAAACTCATCTTAAACCTGAAGATACCTTCAGATTGAAAGTGAGGGGATGGAGAACTATCTACCATGCTACTGGAAGTCAGAAGAAAGCCGGAGTAGCCACACTTATATCAGACAAATTAGACTTTAAAATGAACGATGTAATAAGAGATGAAGAAGGACATTATATAATAGTCTCAGGGACCATCCAGCAGGAAGAGCTAACAATTGTAAATATCTACGCACTGAATTCGGGGCACCCAAATTTGTAAAACAACTAATTACAGGGGTGCCTGGGTGGCTCAGTCGGTTGGGTGGCCGACTTCGGCTCAGGTCATGATCTCGCGGTCTGCGAGTTCGAGTCCCGCGTCGGGCTCTGTGCTGATGGCTCGGAGCCTGGAGCCTGCTTCGGATTCTGTGTCTCCCTCTCTGCCCTTCCCCTGTTCACGCTGTGCCTCTATGTCTCTCAAAAATAAATAAACATTAAAAAAAATTTTTTTTTAAATAAAAATTTCATAAAGGCTTATAATTCAAGATATTTTTCTTTTGCACGTGGTAATGTTGAAGCCGATCATAAGCAACTGTTGATCTATGTGAGGCACATGGTTACTGAGGGGAAAGTTTGGCAGAGAATGTTTGAATCGTGGAATGAACTCTGTTTCTGCAAGGCAAGCAGCTAGGTTGTTACTGTAAGGATGAAATGGGACAGTCTTGCTTATTTGTCTAATACTCTGGGCATTTTGATGATCTTAAAACTGCCTTGCAATGAAAAGATTCAATATGTCTTTCCATGGCATATAAGACCAAAGGGCAAAAGCCCAAGTCAGAAACTTGGAAGAATAGGGTTTCTGAAGCAGACTACTTCCATGATTTAACAGTAATTATAAGACAACTTC
Source organism: Paguma larvata (assembly GCA_030068075.1). Lineage (NCBI taxonomy): Eukaryota > Metazoa > Chordata > Mammalia > Carnivora > Viverridae > Paguma > Paguma larvata. Next base: position 11,869,916 of record CM057844.1, read on the forward strand.
AACAAGAACCTTTTATATAGATGGAGCCCCTTCCTGGTTCCTCTCCTGTGTCTGTCTTTGGCTGCTCCTGGTGCTGGACCCTGGGGACACAGGAACATTGAGACTCCCTCAGCCACACCTCTGTTTGTGTTAAACTTCTACTTCCTGTTCTCTACATTACTCCTGTCCTGATTCCCAGACTCAGAGCCTCACCTCCCTTTGTCCAAGATCCCCAGCTTTTTCCTCAAGACTAGACTGTACAACTTGAGGCTCTGTTTTTCCCTGTATCTGCTCATCATATCTGCACATCTGGGATGCTAACTCTTTTTTTTTAATTTCTTTTCTTTAATGTTTGTTTATTTATTTTGAGAGAGAGAAAAAAACATGCATGTGCACACATGTGCACCAGCAGGGATGGGGCAGAGAGAGAGAGGAAGAGAGAATCCCAAGCAGCATTGACAATGCAGAGCCCAATGTGGGGCTCTATCTCACGAACCATGAGAATGACCTGAGCCAAAATCAAGTGTTGGACACTTAACCAACTGAGCCACCCAGCTGCCCTGGGCTGTCAATACTTGATCTGCCAGCAGAACTGGAAATCCCAGCAGTGTGTGCTGGAAAGAGCTTCAAAAGGATGGGGTCAAATGCTCTTAGGCAAAGTCAGAGCTGTCGGCCACCCCAAGTCTGCCCCAAGCCAGTGCTTCTGAGCAGCCCTTCTTCTTGGCTCTCAGGCTCAGCTCACCCTCATGTCCTGCGAATGAGCCCCTACTATTGGCCCCTAAAAACTTGGAACATATAGCTCCATGCTGGACAGATGGAGGTGAGGCAGATGAGAGGGGAGCAAAGTAGGTATGAGACAGGAGTGTTGCTGATTGTGGCATTATGGAGCAGGGGCAGCTTTCAGGACTTCTTAGGATGGAAGCATGAATCAGGGAGAGGGGACATGAAACCACAAGGGTCTCATTGACACCCACCCAGAGCAGGGTCCCGGATTGCCCAAGCAGGCAGAGGAGGTTGATAAAAAGTCTGATTTCCAGGGCCTGAGACTGGCAGACAGAGGCTGGACATGAAAGGATGGCACTTGGGCTCCTGCTTCTCCTCCTGGATCCTGTTATCACAAGGTCCTTCATGTTGTACTCACTCAAGGACCCCCTCATACCTGTTATCTCCCCCATGGTCTAGAGCTTGGCTCACTCATTCTCAACCAGCCTCTACTCTTGGTTCCCTGCTGCCACCATCCTGAACTTGGAGTTCCCCAAACTTTGATACCTGCCCCTCTGCCTAGCATCTTTGGATTACTAGCTGATCTTCTGGGCATCCCATCTACTTGGGGTCCTCAAAGCAACTTTGAAGTCTAGATGCCTATGATGGGATGGCAATTTGAATTTTCTGGATCACTATGCAGATGAGAAATGCATCCTATCAGAGGAGAGAATTAAATCTTCTTACAAGTTCCTTTTGAAGATGGGGCTAAGGAAGACATAGGTCACCTAGGAGCAATAGGTGTGGTACCACAAAGACACTGCTATTTGTAAATTCCTGCAGAGACCGCAAAGGCTGTTAGGGAGAAGGCCTCAAAACCTGGCCTATGTCCTGGAATAGTTTACCCTGGCAAAGCCTCTGGTCCCTGGATAATAAACAGCATTCAAGGGAAGAAAATGTCTTGCTGGCCCCTCTTCAATCACTAAAAGAAACTAGTGCCATGAAGCCTTGAAAACTCACAAACTGACAACACAAGTGGAGCCTCTCTGAAGACAGTAGAGCCCAATGTAGATAAGGGACATTATTCATAGAAGGAAAAGAGTGGCCACTGGAACATGCACAGATACGTCTTACATTGGAAGAGTTTTAGACCCACAAAATTGCTATTTAATTATTGACATGCCTGATCTTTAGAAGGAGAAGATAAGTCTCTCAAAAACAGACTAATATGATGAAAAACTTCTAAAGAAAAATACAAGTAATTTTTAATACTACCAGACTACAATATTTTTATAAGAATTCTGCATGATGCTTTAAAAATTATGAATAAAAAAGAGACAAAAGTGAAATAAGCAAGATGGAAGATGTAAAAAGTACAATGACAAAATTCAAAAATCAAAAAAGAAATTACACTATAAAATCCACATTGGTACTTTTAATAAGAAGGTCTATGCCATTTTAATTATAGCCTGGACTGCAGAAAGAGCTCCTCATGCAGAAAGAATGGAAGTTACCGTTTGAAAGAGGTCCTTAGAAAATAAATCATTAGAGGGTTGCCTGTGTGGGCCAGTTGATTGAATGTTTGACTCTTAATTTCAGCTCAGGTCATGATCTCACAGTTCCTGAGTGTCACTGACCCACAGATACTGCTTGGGACACTCTCTCTCCCTCTCTCTCTCTCTGCCCCTCTCTTGCTAGCGCGTGTGTGCATGCTATTATTTATTCTCAAAATAAATAAATAAACATTAAAAAAAATTAGATGCCTCAACTTTGATGGTCAATTCCAGAAATATGTTCATGTGCACTAGATATTTTTACCAAAAAGGCACGCAAACCAGGGGAGCTCTTTGGCCCTCACATGGACCTCAAGGAAATTCTCTGCCATGCATCAAAGATGTCCCAACTTTCAAGGACTTCTTCAGAAAAAGGAAGATTTGAGCTTTTACCTGAGGAAAGGCCTACAACTAGTCTAGTGAGTCATCAAAAGGGACCAGTAAATTAATGACCTGAAGTAGACTGTGATGAATCACATTTTTAACCTTAGAACAGCCATTTAAAAATAACACAAAAATAGTAAAAAAATAATCAACACAGGAATTATAATGTTAGCTGAAAAGTATTTGACACCAAAAAAAGCAGTCAATAGATATGAAGAATAAAAATGACAGGAAACATATAGAAAACAAATGGAAAATCACAGATGCGAATTAATCATATCACATTTTATATCACATTAAATATACATCGTCTAAATATCCCAATCATAAGGCAAATATTGTCAGGCTAGATAAGAAAGCATGGTTGGACTGTAGATGCTTGTAAATGACACATCTTAAATTTAAAGACACAGAGAGACTGAAAATGAAAGAAAAGAGCTATGTAATCAGTAATCGAAAGAGAGGTGGAATGACTATATCAATAAAATAGATGTTAATAAATAGTATTGGAGACAGAAACATCTCAAGGAATAAAATTGAACACATCAAGAAAATATATTATAAATGTATACACATCTAATAAAAATTATGCTAGCGTAACACTGCTAGAATTGAAAAGAGCAACAGAAAATTCAATAACTGTAGTTGGAGAACTAAATGTCCCACTCTGAATAATTGCTAGAACAACTGGACAGAAAATTGACAAATGGAAGACTTGAACAACTCTATCAACTAACTTGAGATATATGGAACACTCTACTCAATTATTACAGAATACAGATTATTTTCAAATGCACATGTAGCATTCTCTGGGATATACCATATGCTAAGCCATTAAATAACACTACATTTTAAATAATCTAAATCAAAGTATTTTCTCCAACTGAACTGGATTTGGTATGCTTAAAAACTACTTTGCCATATAAATTTAACATCAGGACAGTAATTTTGTCTGTTCAAGACCAAGGTGAAATGTCCCACGATTTAAACTTTATAAATTTCCTATATTGGATTTATGAGTTATATGAGTTACCACTGTTTACATAACCAGTTTAAAATAAAAAATTACAGGTATAAATTTAAGTTTGTGTATATACATTGTGAAATGAAATGATAATAATGGGTGCCTTTTTAAAGTTTTAAATTTCATTAAATTTTATAAAGCTATATATTTAATGTGTTACCTAATTTGTAATTTCCCAATCCTTATCTAGTTTAAAGATCTTAGATAAATGAATTAGTTAATTAAGTTTTGATAGCCAATAAAGTTTCTTTTTATTATTGCTATTATTATTATTATATTATTTATTTTAGAAATAGAGCAAGAAGGGAAGGAACAGAGAGAGAGGGAGAGAATTTTAAGCATGACCTGGGGATCATGACCTGAGCCAAAATCAAGAGTCAGATGTATAACCAACTGAGCCACCCAAGGACCCTGAAAGCCAGGAAAATTTCCAAAAGCAGACACAAAACACTAATAAACATAATTTCTACTATTACTGTTTTAAATTGTAATAGATTACAACAAAATGTACAATTGTCTTTGTATGACATCTATTTTATCCAAATTATACAAGAAAAAAATATTTATGTTTATACATGTGTGAGAATTCATCCACTTCAATTGTTAAAATGATCTCCTTATAAAGAAAAAATAGTGACATGATATTTGTTTTCTGTCCTGTAGGTTTGTTTGTGCTGGTTATTTTGATTAATAATATTTTCACATAAATGGTTAATTATATAAGATAAAAATATAATATGTATAAAATAAAAGATGAATTTCTGCTTAAGAAATTTACAAAGTTTGGTCATAGAATAAATTTAATATATCTATATTATTTAATATAGTGATAAATTAATTATATTTTAAAGCTATAGGTAAAATCTTAAATAGTTACCTCTTTATATATCTGTATATCCCTAAGTATATACATACAAAAGTACAGTAATAAATCTTTCACCCTAAATTATTACATAAATAATGTAAAACAGAAATAAAATTTTATGCTTAGATTGTGGAGTTTCCTTTTGTAACTTAAATTATTCTGTTAAATATTGGTGCCTTTTTAACACTTTAATCGATTTTTAAAAATTCCTTGTTTTTCCCCCATAATTTTGTTTTTTAGAATTGTTATTTATTATGTTTTTATAATGTTCTAAAATTATTTCTCATTTTATTTTATTTTATTTTATTTTTTTTTTATATAATAGTTTATTTTCAAATTGGTTTACATATAACACCCAGTGTTCATCCCAACACGTGCCCTCTTTAATTCCAATCACCCCCTCTCCCCCCTCCCTCATCCCCCCCACCCTCAGTTTTTTTCTTAGTCTTTGAGAGTCTCCTATGTTTTATCTCCCTCCCTCTCTGTGTCTTCTCTTTCCTTCCCCTCTTCCCCTCCCCCTGGTTTTTGCTTAGTCTCACAAAGTCCACCTATTCGTGGAAACATATGGTATCTGTCTTTTTCTGACTGACTTATTTCACTTAACATAATACCCTCCAGTTCCATCCATGTTGCTACACATGGCCAGATTTCATTTTTTCTCATTGCCACGTAGTAGTCCATTGTATATAAGTACCATAACTTCTTTATCCATTCGTCAGTTGATGGGCACTTGGTCTCTTTCCATGATTTGGCTATTGTCGAAAGTGCTGCTATGAACATTGGGGTACACGTGCTCCTATGCATCAGCATTCCTGTGTCTCTTGGGTAGATTCCTAGCAGGGCTATTGCTGGGTCATAGGGTAGCTCTATTTTCATTTTTTTGAGGAACCTTCACACCGTTTTCCAGAGTGGCTGCACCAGTTTGCAGTCCCACCAACAGTGTAGGAGGGTGCCTACTTCTCCACATCCTCGCCAGCATCTATAGTTTCCTGATTTGTTCATTTTAGCCACTCTGACTGGTGTGAGGTGGTATCTCAGTGTAGTTTTGATTTGTATTTCCCTGATGATGAGTGACATTGAGCATCGTTTCATGTGTCTGTTGGCCATCTGAATGTCCCCTTTGGAGAAGTGTCTATTCATATCTTCCGCCCATTTCTTCACTGGGTTGTTTGTTTTTCGGGTTTGGAGTTTGGTAAGTTCTTTATAAATTTTAGATATTAGTCCTTTATCCGATATGTCATTTGCGATGATCTTTTCCCATTCCGTTGGTTGCCTATTCGTTTTGTTGGTTGTTTCTTTTGCCATGCAGAAGCTTTTTATCTTGATGAGGTCCCAATAGTTCATCTTTGCTTTTAATTCTCTTGCCTTTGGAGACGTGTCGAGTAAGAAATTTGTGCGTCTTAGGTCAAAGAGGTTTTTTCCTGTTTTCTCCTCTAGAATTTTGACGGTTTCCTGTCTCACATTCAGATCTTTTATCCATTTAGAATTTATTTTTGTGAGTGGTGTAAGAAAGTGGTCTAGTTTCATTCTTTTGCATGTTGCTGTCCAATTCTCCCAGCACCATTTGTTAAAAAGGCTGTCTTTTTTCCATTGGATACATTTTCCCGCTTTGTCAAAGATTAGTTGGCCATATACTTGCGGGTCCATTTCTGAGTTTTCTATTCTATTCCATTGGTCTATGCGTCTGTTTTTGTGCCAATACCATACAGTCTTGATGACCACCGCTTTGTAGTACAGGTTAAAGTCTGGGATTGTGATGCCTCCCGCCTTGGTTTTATTCTTCAGTATTATTTTGGCTATTCGAGGTCTTTTGTGGTTCCATACAAATTTTAGGATTGTTTGCTCTAGCTTTGAGAAGAATGCTGGTGCAATTTTGATTGGGATTGCATTGAATGTGTAGATTGCTTTGGGTAGTATTGCCATTTTGACGATATTTATTCTTCCAATCCATGAGCATGGGATGTTTTTCCATTTCCTTGTGTCTTCCTCAATTTCCTTCATAAGTTTTTTATAGTTTTCAGTGTAGAGGTCTTTCACATCTTTGGTTAGGTTTATTCCTAGGTATTTTATGGTTTTTGGTGCAATTGTGAAAGGGATTAGCTTCTTTATTTCTCTTTCTGCTGCTTCATTGTTGGTGTATAGAAATGCCACCGATTTCTGTACATTGATTTTGTATCCTGCAACTTTGCTGAAATCATGAATCAGTTCTAGTAGGCTTTTGGTGGATTCTGTCGGGTTTTCCATGTAAAGTATCATGTCATCTGCAAAAAGTGAAAGTTTGACTTCCTCCTTGCCAATCTTGATGCCTTTTATTTTGTTTTGTTGTCTGATTGCTGATGCTAAGACTTCCAGCACTATGTTAAATAGCAGTGGCGAGAGTGGACACCCCTGTCGTGTTCCTGATCTCAGGGGGAAGGCTTTCAATTTTTCCCCATTGAGGATGATATTAGCTGTGGGCTTTTCATATATGGCTTTTATGATGTTTAAGTATGTTCCTTCTATCCCGACTTTCTCGAGAGTTTTGATTAAGAAAGGATGCTGTATTTTGTCAAATGCTTTTTCTGCATCTATTGACAGGATCATATGGTTCTTATCTTTTCTTTTGTTGATGTGATGTATCACGTTGATTGATTTGCGAATATTGAACCAGCCCTGCAACCCAGGGATGAATCCTACTTGATCATGGTGGATAATTCTCTTTATATGCTGTTGGATTCGATTTGCTAGTATCTTGTTGAGAATTTTTGCATCCATATTCATCAGGGATATTGGCCTGTAATTTTCTTTCTTTGCTGGGTCTCTATCTGGTTTGGGAATCAAAGTGATGCTGGCTTCATAGAATGAGTCCGGGAGTTTTCCTTCCGTTTCAATTTTTTGGAACAGCTTGAGGAGGATAGGAATTAACTCTGTTTTAAATGTCTGGTAAAATTCCGCAGGAAAGCCATCTGGTCCAGGGCTTTTATTTGCTGGGAGGTTTTTAATAACGGATTCTATTTCTTCACTAGTTATGGGTCTGTTCAAATTTTCTATTTCTTCCCGTTTGAATTTTGGTAGCGTGTGGCTATTTAGGAAGCTGTCCATTTCTTCCAGATTGCCAAGTTTGGTGGCATATAATTTTTCATAGTATTCTCTGATGATTGCTTGTATCTCTGAGGGATTGGTTGTAATTTCTCCCTTTTCATTCACGATTTTATTTATTTGAGTTCTCTCTCTTTTCTTTTTGAGAAGCCTGGCTAGAGGTTTGTCTATTTTGTTTATTTTTTCAAAGAACCAGCTTTTGGTTTCATTGATCTGTTCCACTACCTTTTCTGTCTCCATATGGTTAATTTGAGCTCTGATCTTTGTTATTTCTCTCTTTCTGCTGGGCTTGGGTTGTTTTAGTTGATCTGCTTCTAGTTCCTTTAGGCGTGCTGTTAGAATTTGTGTTATTGATTTTTCTTGTTTCTTGAGATGGGCCTGGATTGCAATATATTTCCCTCTCAGGACTGCCTTTGCTGCATCCCAGAGCGTTTGGATTGTTGTATTTTCATTTTCATTTGTTTCCATGTATTTTTTAATTTCTTCTCTGATGGCTTGGTTGACCCAGTCATCTTTTAGTAGGTTATTTCTTAGCCGCCATGTTCTTGGATATTTTCCAGGCTTTCTCCTGTGGTTGATTTCAAGTTTCAAAGCATTGTGGTCTGACACTGTACACGGTATGATCTCAATTCTTTTATATTTATTCAGAGCTTCCCTGTGCCCCAGAATGTGGTCTATCTTGGAAAATGTACCGTGTGCAGATGAGAAGAACGTAAATTCCTTAGCTTCTGGATGAAGGACCCTAAAGATGTCTGTGAGGCCCATCTGTCCTAATGTGTCATTCAGGGCTATTGTTTCTGCGGAGATTTTCTGTTTTGTTGATCTATCCAATGCTGAGAGTGGAGTGTTGAGATCCCCTACTATTAGGACATTTTTATCGATGAGGTTGCTAATGTTTGTAATTAGTTGTTTTACAAATTTGGGTGCCCCCGAATTCGGTGCGTAGATATTTACAATTGTTAGCTCTTCCTGCTGGATGGTCCCTGAGACTATTATATAATGTCCTTCCTCATCTCTTATTACATCGTTCATTTTAAAGTCTAATTTGTCTGATATAAGTGTGGCTACTCCGGCTTTCTTCTGACTTCCAGTAGCATGGTAGATAGTTCTCCATCCCCTCACTTTCAATCTGAAGGTGTCTTCAGGTTTAAGATGAGTTTCTTGAAGACAGCAAATAGATGGGTCTTGTTTTTTAATCCATTCTGTTATCCTGTGTCTTTTGATTGGCGCATTTAGTCCATTTACATTCAGTGTTAATATTGAAAAATATGGGCTTACAGTCACTGTATTATCTGTAAGTTTCATGTTTGTAAGGCTGTCTCTGGTAGTTTGTGTTCTTTGCCTCCTTGTTTTCATAGAATGCCCCTCAGGATCTCTTGCAGTGCTGGCTTATTTGTGATAAATTCTTTCAGTTTTTGTTTGTTGGGAAAAACCTTGATCTCTCCTTCTATTCTGAATGACAGGCTAGCCGGATACAGAATTCTTGGTTGCATGTCCTTCTTGCTCATCACATTGAAGATATCCTGCCATTCCTTTCTGGCTTGCCAAGTTTCCGTAGATAAGTCTGCTACTACCCTTATAGGTCTCCCTTTGTATGTTAGGGTTCTTTTGTCCCTAGCTGCTTTCAGGATTCTCTCCCTATCTTTGTATTTTGCCAGCTTCACTATGATGTGCCGTGCAGAAGGTCTATTCAAGTTACGTCTGAGGGGAGTTCTCTGTGCCTCTTGGATTTCCATGCCCGTTTCCTTTCTCATGTTGAGGAAGTTCTCAGCAATGATTTGTTCCAGAACCCCTTCGACTCCTTTCTCTCTCTCTTCTTCCTCTGGAACTCCTATGATACGGATATTGTTTCTTTTGAGTGCATCGCTCAGCTCTCGAATTCTCCTTTCCTGTTCCTGGATCAGCTTCTCTCTCTTTTTATCTGCTTCCTCTTTTTCAATGATTTTGTCTTCTAATGCACTAACTCTTTCCTCTACCTCTTCAATCCGTGCTGTGGCTGCTTCCAGTTTCCCCTGTATTTCTTCCAATGTCTTCTTTAATTCTTCTTGACCGTTTTTAAGGTCTTTGAACTTTGCCTCGTGGGACTCCTTGCATTCATCTAAGCTTTTTTCAAGGCCAGCAATTAGTTTTATGATTAACATTCTATATTCAAGTTCTGTTATGTTGCTTATATCTGTTTTCATTAATTCTTGAGCTGTCACTACTTCTTGTAGACTCTTTTGAGGAGAATTCTTCCGTCTCGTCATTTTGGCTGGATGTGTTATGGGTTGTTTCTTGAAGTTGCCCTGGAAAGGAAAACTGACAGACACACAGAACAGAAATACTCAAACGTACCGACAAATGGTCCAGACAAGCAGTTCACAACAGAAAAAAATAACAAGTGACTCTATGAGGGCAATGCCCTGAAGTAACAGCTACACGTTAAGGACAGGGTATGTAGTGTGCTGGTGGCAGAGCATATATAGACAGAATAATGACTGGTGCAGGGAGAAGAAGGAAATGGACTTTGCCCAGGTAGAGCGACTAAAGGGTTTAATCCAGACTGATAGAAATCAGAATAAGGACAGGTATGAGGGAAAAGGGATAAAGATCGATGTCGTCTAGATGAACTTATATGGCCTGGTTATTCCAGAAAAAGGGAGTTCAGTTGGGCCGTGTCTGTTTTCGCCTTAGTTTCTTGTCAGCTCTAGCACCTTTTCGCCCCGATTTTTGGAGTTGAGAGAGAGACAATGGTTTCAGTCGTCCCCCTTTAAAGGGCAAGCGAAATACTGGAGCCCCCTACTCCTCCGCCATGTTGTTCTATTTCTCATTTTAGATAGTTATGATTTGTATCATCTTCGGTGCTATCAGTCTTTATTTTGTCCTTCCAAAATTCACAATAGTAATTTTACTGTTTTACCATACAAAGATGGGAAATAGGAATAATTAGGTCGTTAAAATTCTTCAGGCTTTAATAAATTCAAAACTACAATGAGAGACTTTGTCCTGCAACCATGGTATTTAAAAACAAAACAAAACAAAACCCCATAAAACCAGACAAATCCAAAAAAGAGCTGATCTTCCTGGGTGACTTGTATATAAGTATAATCTATCAATAGAAATATCTTTTAATAACTATATACTTTCCAAGTTACAAGAAGTAGGCTTATGTTTAAGCATAAGTCCTGGAACAATAACTATCTATCAAAAAATTTTACTCCAGGATTGTAGATTCACAAATCCCTTTTGCTTTGTGTTCATGAAAATTCTGAACAAGTGGTAGGTGTACTCACTCAATTTATGTGAAAATCATCAGGGACCTCCTGCTTATTTCAGTGTTTCATCAGAACCAGTGGCCAAGCCATATCTAAATTGTTTAAATGTCCAATAGCAAAACCCATGAAAACTTTCATGGTAGGGTCTCCACTACATCTAATGAGTTCTCATCCTATACTCTTTTTTTTTTATTTTAAAAATTTCGTCATGCTGCAGAAGATTTAAAAATACAAAACATTTGCATTGTTTTTAAAGTTAAAAGGTTTTAAAACTGGCTACATTTTCAACATTTTCCTTTAGATAGATTTCTCTAAGATTTAATAGACAAAAGTCATACTAGCTTTATCAATCTTTCTTTCAAAAACAAAGGATTGAGTCCATGAGAAAACAGTTATGTAGGTTATATATTTACTGCTCCTAACATATCCAATTATGGCAAGCCTTGGAACCAAGCATTCATAGGCAAGCCAAGTCATGCTGTGGTTTGATGGCCCTATCACCATTCTTTGCACTAAAACTCTGGAAGAAGTTTCCTTTGCATTAAACTCTGGAAGAAAGAAACATGTAAACCCCCTTAGAGATTTCCCAGCTATAAATTCTAAGGATGCCTACTAGTAGCACATGGCCTTGAAGCTCTTGTTCTGGGCATCGAGAGGTAATGAGGCAAAAGCCAGTGTAGTAGGGCCCACAGCCACATGGCCTTGGGACAGTTGCAAGTGAACAGTTCACATAATCATCAGGAGTAGCTTGTTTTGGTTCTAAAACATTTTTCAGTACTCAAATAGTGATAGTAATATTAGTCCCTTCACTTTAAGTCCCCCAAACAAAACTAATGAAGTTCTCAAAACAGTTTCAAAATTGTTGCTGTATTTGAAATAAGTTACAATAAAAAAAAAAAAAAACTATCCATGGAATAACTTAAAGACCCACACTTTTTTTTTACTAGAATGTGTCAATGCTTAGTTAATGAAAAGAGCAACTTTAGGACTTCCAGAAATAACAACATAATCCTATGGCAATCTAAATTCCCATCAACCAATACTTACATCATTCCATAGAAAGGTTTTTTTTAACGTTTATTTATTTATTTTGATAGAGAAAGAGAAAGAGAGCAGGGGAGTGGCAGAGAGAGGGAGCGACAGAATCCCAGCAGGCTCCGCGCTATCAGCAAGGAGTCCGACACAGGGTGCAAACTCACAAACTGTGAAATCATGACCTGAGCTGAGATCGAGAGTCAACACTTAACTGACAGAGTCACCCAAATGTCCCTCCAGAGAAACTTTTTTGAAGAGAAAAACACTGCGTGTTTATGGTACAGGTACAACGGTTTTAAAAGAACAGCATTTTATGAATTCTAATAAATACAGTTCCCAAAGTATGGCCAAGGAGTAACAAGAAGCACAATCATCAGAGAACCACAAGTAGCAGTTGGCCATTACTACATTATTGTGGGCATGCGACCAGCCCAGAGCAGTCTTTGGTTGAGAGCCTGTGCTGGTCTGGCTGAAGATGCTCCTGTCCCTGTACCAAAGCACTTGAACAGCAGAGAAGTCTTAGTCACTCACTCTTAGAGGCTACCCATGAGGTCTTAACCAGGTGCTGGTTACGGCTCACAGTCTGGCACCTGAAGACACTCAATGATTATCTTATAAGAGTACTTCACATGGACACAGAAACCCAGCTCTTTGAAAGTGAATCTCTTTGCCTTTTTAACTTTGTTCTTTAAGTTACCATAATGTTGCTTCAATGATAAAGGCACAAATTTCTTTTTCTTTCTCTGATGTCAAAGGTAATTAAATACATTGATGACATCCTGTATCCATTGGGAGCCTCTTTTACTTTGGAGGCCAGTTGAATACAGGCCAGTAACATGTGCCCCAAATGTTTCACGAAGGACTTGGTACAAAAGAACCAAAGGATTCACACCTGTCTGATACCCATGACCACGTACTTTTCTTTCAAAGGTCTCTATCCATTGCTGCCTCACTTTAAATCTAACCACCCTCCTTTCTTTACCCAAAGACAGAGAACCCAATAATTATGTAACATCACTTTGGGAACTATCTACCATCAGTATGGATCTTCTAGATGAGATAACTCTGATTCTTGTCATTTTATATGGCTCATACTTTAAAAAAATACCTAAAAATTACAAAGCTGGGTATGGCATCAGAAACTTGAATTTGCCTTTGACATATAAGCTTCACCCAGAAGTTAAATTATTTCCAGATGGCTAAATTAATTACCCTTTCCTGGACTTGTCATCTGACAGAACATAAATAAGTAGATATTTATACTGATAATAGGTACATTTTCAATTAGTTCATGATTTTGAAATGCTTTAAGAATGAAGAGATGTCCCGGCCACTACAGGGTAGTGTATTGAAAATATTGAGTTGCTTTGCTCTTACCTAAAGTTATAAGGCACAGTGAAGTAGAGTTTTGTGAAAACTATTTATGATATCATCCACAAAAGCAGAAGGTATTACTGAGGATGTTTCTGGATTTGTCCCACATGCCGATGATACAACCCCCAAAAGACCGTGAAGGTGGGACATGGGCATAGTTGAGGTTTTTTCTTCTGGAAAGCTATGGCAGGGCAAAAACTATTGCTTGATTTTGCACTTTTGACTTGAAGAATATTAATTTATCTTTTCAGTAATGGGAACACATAGTTGACTGGTACTACTATTAAGAACTCTGTAAGGTTTACCTTTTATTCAGAAACTCTATTTTATCACTCATAAACATCAGGGAAAATAAAAAGAACTAACAGAATCCTAAACCATAATGATCAAAGCACTCAAAAACCCTAGAGGTTCAAGGCCTACTCCCATGGGCCTTGATGGCAATAAGATCAATTTCTTATAGGGCTAAGAAGTTATCTCCTGCATTATTAACAGACTGCCTTATGAGTCTGAGAATTACTTCCAATTCTAGATTCTACTCTTCTATATTGTGATATCAGTAATTACTCTAGGGAACTCATACAATACCTCTGACTTTATCACCAGGAGGTACAAATAATTTCTAAAAGAGTCACTGAAGCAGCCACTGCATGATCTGAGACTTGGAAGTTTTGTGCTCTGAAAAAGGCACCAGAGAAAAACTTCCCTTGACCCTCAATAAGACAAGACTCTATAAAGTACTTCTAATGACTGACACAGGTAGACTCCAAGGTATTGATCTTTAGGCTCTGTTTCCCAGCTTAAAAGACTTAATCTGGTCTACTGGATGTCCACTCCATCAGGAGACCTAAAACTGAGGGTTCTTAGGAACACTCCAGATGATGTTGGATGCAGATGATGTTGAATGCAGAAATGGATGGCTTTCACCCAAGACCCAAGATGTCAGAATCAGATAAATGTTCTGCTCTTCAGTACCCCTTTCCTTTCTTCTCTTTACGCTAATCAAATCACATCTTGTATTGTCCTCTGACCCTCTCTTAATATGATCTCCCTTATCATTCTGTTACTTTTAACTGATCCAATCCCATGCCATGATCATCTACCATTTAAGAAAACACAAAATACTTTGGCATATTTTTCTCAGACCATAGCTTCTGGATGAAAATTTGATAACTCTTCCTTTAAACACTCAAGGTAAATTTTCTTATACTGATCTTTCTGGTACATGAGTTTCTCTCACACAACTGATCTGAAATTTAGGCTAACAAAAATTGGGTCTTGACCCATGTCAACAAAATGGTTCTGCAAAAGCCATTATAACCCTCTCAGAAAAGTCTAGTCCAGTGGGGACTAATGTTGGACTGTGTGTGATCCAATAGTCAGATATACTCTCGGCTGCTTTGCAGGAACTGATGGATTCCTTGGGGAATAGAGTATTTGGTCAATACTACTGCAAAATAATACTTATAATCTCAATACAGTTCATGCCGCATTAGGATCTGCTGCTTTTGTGGCCAACAGGCTTATCCTAAATACAAAGATAACTTAGTGTGTATTGTCTGCTACATACTAATACTGCATATTCATATTGTTAGAGATTTTCACATATTTAAAGCTACTACCCCTCCAGGGATCATGTTTCTCTGAACAAAAGGTATCCAGAGATCTCCAGAAAGAGGCAAACAGTACCTACTTGGGAGAACTCCAAGAGTCACAACTGACTCTTCCATGCATAGTATTGAACGGCAACTCCCATGGTAGGGATAATGCAACTGGAAAAGTTGCATGAAGTCCAAAACTTACTTTTGATACTAGCAGATGTCATGAGTTACCCAATTTGTTCTCTGGAAGTGCAACAAATCAGTATAAATTTATTAATTAGAATCATGGTAATCACAAAGATGTTAATTTTCTCTTAACTAGACAATGGAGAGTTTGTACTATAGCAAACACTTCCTGCTGCACCTACATACTCCAGGCAATAAGATAGCATGTGATTAGGCTAAAGGAAAAGGCACCCAGGTCTCCTTGTTGGATTCCAGGCCATATTTTCTTGTCTCAGTTTGATGATTATGTCCCTGTGGTCAGGCCTGTTGAAAGGACTAATAACCATTTCTGTTTCTGGTAACCACCTGCAATGCCGCCAACTGATACATCCCATCCAGACTCTTAAATTCTCCTGGGCAGTCATTGCCATGTCCGATGATTCAGCAACTCATCCTGCAACAAAGCAGCAGGAGAGATTACCTACGGACCAGTGCACTCTGGACCAACACCTGATTAGTAACGCCTCAGCAACAGTGAAGATCATCGATTTACGTCCTGAAACCTGACAGTCTGGTCTTGGCTGAAAGGCGTTATTGAGAAAAGAGAAGCAGCCCCTGACATTTGGGAACTGGCCTGGCACCATCTGTTAGGCTTATTGCTGCCAGGAGTAAGACATGGCCCTTACAGCTTGGACATAATACTCTCCTGTTCAGTAGAAACAATTTCACAGAACACCAACATTAGAGAAGGCCACGTTACAACTCTGAGGGGTCAAGGCAAAAAGAAAACTACTCCACAGTCATGTTCGAATGCAGTTAGACACGTGAACATTGTCCAAACCACAAAGCTGAACAAACATCCCTCCTGGCTAATACATCTAACAGCTGCTTTACCCATCATAGCATTAACCTCACTTCCTCCAAAATTGTACATAAGAGTTTTCAAGCTACTCAATCACAGAACCAACTCTGCTTCCTGCAGCATCCATTGCAAAATGAAGATCTGATTCCTCGAATCTGCTCCTAAAGCACCCAACCCAAGCCCCTGATTCTATAGTGTCTTCTCTAACACGCTTTTACTGAGAGACTCCATACCTCCCTATGACATTGCCCCTCATTTCAATGAGAAATAAATTCAACTTGTTTAATCACAGGTTTATACCTGGTGGTCTTTGGCTGGAGGACATTGACAATGTACAATAAAGAATGCTTCTGAGGGTACACCCTTGGATACCTGCCTAGACATACTTCCAAGGACTGTTTTCTTTTAAAAATTGAAATTATTGCCAAAGAAGATGACCTCAAGTCACAAGGTCAAGTTGTAACCTCCCATTGATCTAACTGCTTATTTTATTTTCTTTGCTTGTGTAATTAATAAACATGAACTACTTAGAATAGTATGATGTGTAATTCTGTTAAAAAAACATTTATAAAATCCTCATGTGATTCTGAGGCAGAGAGCAAGTTGGAAATTCCTTGTCCATGGACAAGGTGGGACTTGGTGAGGGTTTGCGTTTCATTATAACTTTGCAGTAGGTAGTCCTTGTAAAATCCTTACCCACTATCTTCTTGGGCCCTAGGATAGTGTTTGAAGTCAGGTGGTACCTCTAACCTCAAGAAATCAGAGCAGTTGGGAAATCATCATAAAAAAATAATAGGGAACTGACATATACTAAGAACTCACTGTGCTGTGCACTGTTCTAAATCCTTTGTGATTTTAACCTCACACCCCAGAGGCAGGTACTGTCATTAGCATTGTTGGTCAAGAGGAAGACTAAGCTGCAAAGATACTCAGGAAACTTGCCCCAGGTCACTGAGCAAAGAGGGGAGTATGCAGCATGGGAGTGGAGTATTTGGGTCCAGAGTCTCTGCTCTTAAACACCACCATCTGGGGCCCAGCAAGAACCAGGCCCCATCCCTGCTCTTCCACGTACAGAGATTTCAGGTGACTCATATACCCCTTCTCTCCTTGAATTCCCTCTAGGGAACAAACAGGATAAGGTGAGGGCAGTGAGTGACGCAAAAAAATGTACTGCCCAGCTGTGGTAGGCTCCTTCGAAATGTGACTCTTCTCCTTGATGTCAAGTTCTCTTTTGCATAAGGTTGTGGGATAAGAGCAAGGCTGAAGCCAAGGGTGGCTCACAGTCTGACTTGTTCCTGGTGGAGCCTGAAGATTATCTGAATATATGGACTTTCTTAACTATTTATCTACCTGGTCCCAGGGGAAGCTGGATGGCTCCTGGTTGAGTCTTATGCAGTTAGTTTCTTTCTCCTCCTGTGGAAGTTGCAATGGCATCGATTCCTAGAGTGTGTCAGCAGGAAGCCTGGTTCTCTGGGGCTTTTAGAGTTTCTGAGACCCTGAGACCCCAATGGGGGCTGAATCAAGGGTTTAGTGACTGTTCATGTGCCATCAGCCTCTCAATAGACGACTTGTGTTTCTCTGCAAAAAAAAGTCCTTTTTAGGATAAAAAGCATAATACGTAAAACAAAAATCCAGTCCCCATTCCTATATCCTCCTCCCTTTCCCTAGAGTTGACCTTGATCTTGAAGGTGATACACACCATGATGTGGTATTTGAATACTCTTATTACACACCCCTGTCCAGTCAACAATATGTCAACTTGTCTCCCACTTATAGGCCTGCACACCAATGCCTCACAGTCCATGTCCTCTCCCAGCGCCACTTCTTCAGGATGTCCTATTTTTGTGTCTAGATATTTTATACCCATGGGTCAGCTATAGTAAAGGGTACAGAGAGATTCCTTCTAATAGTGGTGCCCAATATTTACACAAGCACAGAAGATAATTTGGTTGGAAATTATAGGTTACCATGACTCTTGGCTTAAGGGCACAGTGAGAGACAAACAAATTGGGGCCTGAACCTGCCTGTTCCCAAGGAGGGGCCATTGCCCAGCCTGATTCTGTGCAATGCTGCACATCCTGGAACTGGTTGTGTTTCTCCGAAGGAAATAGGCCAAGAGAGCAGAGGCACTTTCTCAAGTTCTCATACAATCTGAGCAGAACAAGTCCTGTATCCTTGCTTCAGATACATGGCCCCGTGCTCCATGCACTGACCCTAGGGCCTCTTAATATGAGGGTCTGGGCAGGTCATAGTAGTGTTTTTTCCCCCTCTTCCTCTATCAAAGGGCAGCAGTTTATGTATAAAACGTTATAGTTGGTAGTTTCCTGGCTCTGCTTCAGGAAAGCTCCCTGAGCAGCCGCAACTGAACGGCATTCACCTGGCCTTTGGGAGATAGGGCTGTACAGGACTTCAGATCTGTCACAATCAGGACATAGAATTCCACCCAGGATGATTGATCTCTGGTAAGAGCAATGTGCTTCAGGAAGGTAAACCCTCTCCAGACCTAGGGAATGAGTCTAACCAATCTCACATACCACGGGGTCCTCACTCTTTTTGCTGGTGACAATTCCTGGGACAGGCTGGCCAGTGAGCTATATACCTACCTCTGCTAGAAGGTGTCTAGAAGAAGTTTGGGGTAGGAGGGGACTTACAGACATCCACAAGGAAAGAAAGAAAAGCCACCGTTTCTCCCTTCTCTGTAGTATGACAATAAGGTGATTCTTGGAGCATCTCACGTCCACAAAGGAAGGTTCTGCTGACACTCTGGGGAGGGCAGGCTATAAGTAGGAAAGCATTTTCATCCATGAAAGCATTGAGCTACCAAGCCACTCCAAAGTTGCCTTCATGCACTGATGGGAGACAAGTATTCAGTGTCCTCTCCGAAATCAAGGACTCTAGTTTCCTGTCCTTGCACAGGAAGCTCCAGCAGATACCCTGGGCAAAAGGCCAGTGTCCTCTGGGTCTGGAGGTCATGGTGAGAAGGAAATGCAGCTCCTCTGGAGACTGGACACTGCTCTTAGCAGAGGCCCTTCTGAAGCTGCTAGAGCTCTAGGCAACGCGTTGTAATTTGTTAGTGCCCACAAGCTCAAGATTATTCATCTGCTCAGAGTCAATAAAGAAAACAAGAGGAAGGGAAGAGATGAAGAAATTGGTATGTAGTCTGGAAAAATACAGAAATGACTAAGCATAGGCTGACATCTTGTGGCTGAGTCTGAAAAGACATTTCACTAAGAACTGAAAGGAGCTGCCACTGCAGGAACTGCCGGAAGAGGATGGCCTGCAGTCTGAGAACACAAGACTTGAACTTGCATTCTGCCTTCATTTTTACTCATCCCCTTTATTATTACACGTTGAACTTCTTCATCAGTCTTTCTCAGCATAGCTACAAGAAAAGGAATATTTTAACTTTAATGACCACAGACAAACTTATTTCTAGCTAATAATAAATTATTATTAAGGCTATTCTGGTTTTAGATTAATAAGCCATTCACCTAGTGTCGTTAGATGACCCCTTTCTTTGTATGGTCAACATAATGCAGTAAACTTGAGTAATTTGTAGAGTTCACCAACTGGGAGTTAAAAAAAGCGTGCCTCATACCTTCCCTTCTTTTTTTTAAAGTTTATTTATTTATTTTTGGGAGATAGAGAGCACAGGGGAGGGGCAGAGAGAGAGAGGGAGACAGAGAGAATCCCAGGCAGGCTTCATACTGTCAGCAAGGAGCCTGATGCAAGGCTAGATCTCACAAACGGGGAGATCATGACCTGAGCCAAAATCAAGAGTCAGACAACTAACTGACTGAACCATCCGGGCACCGCCCTTTCTTTCTTAAGAGTAAGCCAGCAGACAAGATGTGTTCCCATTTTACCTAGATGGAACCTGGTAGCAATGCCTGTCATCCATAGTCAGAAGGTGGTAGATGAAGCCTTGAATGCAGGTGTCTCAGACCCCAGAGGTGGAGCTAATGGTCCTTCCTATGGGTAGGACCGATTGGAATCAATGGGGCAAGCAAGGTCTGCACATAGCCTTAATTAATTTTTAAAACCACTTTGTAAGGTATATACTGTTATGCTCACTCTACAAGCAAGGGTGTGAAACTGAGGGTTCTGGAGGTTGGCTCCGTGGGATCCGATCCCTGGTCTATTTCCAAAACCCAGTTTTGTCATCTGTCTCCACTTTTGAGATAATCTACCTCTTGGTGTCCTTCCCCTCAACACTTCCCTTCCTTTCTTATATATGTCTCTCCTATATCTTGGGTTTCCAAGAAAATTGTCTTCCACATTTGTTGCTATGGTTTTCCTTGAAATATTAGTTGATAAAGAGCTGTTATTTCTTTCCCCCACCCAGGGACATTTGCATTATGATAGATAAGGAGCTTTGAACACAGAGAGCCTTTGGGATTAAAAGGGAACATGTCAGACTGCAAGAAATATATGAGGCAAGGATATTTGGGGAGCAGGTAAACAAAGATCTCTTTTAAATAACCCCACAAAGACGACACTGTCCTCAGCAGCCTGGGGCTCCTGGACTGCCTAGATTACATATATGGTGTAATTGAAAATTCAACTGGAGGCAAGCAGTTGTTTACTCAACATCCTGGACAGATTTATCACTAGACCAAGGCAGACACTACCTGAGGAGAGCTAGAAACTGCTCCTAAAGCAAACAAAGGGGTCTTCCCCCTCTATCATTTTCAAAAACAATATCTTTATAATTCCAAAATACAAAAGACTAGAACATTTTGATTCCAATTAGCTTACAGTCTTCATTTTTCCTAAAATAAATTTGAATAACAGTGAACTGGTGTACAACATTGTCACCTGCAGAAAATACACTCATGGAACACTTATTAAGGTCAGTAAAATTCTGCATTCAATTACAGTGTGGTGGTTCGTTTCTCCCCAGCAAGCAATGCTCTGATACCAGCTGAGTGTCCTACAATTCAACTCAATTCTGACAGTGTCTACCTGGAGATGGTATCAGATCCCACAGGTTAAGGGCTGAATCCCACAAGACTGCTGGTCACTTCAGATGCCAGTCATGAGTCCAAGTTGACACCTATGCTTCTGACCAACAGGGTTTACATCAGAGGTTCCCACACCTCCTTCTCTGCCTTCAATTAATTTGCTGCAACACTCCCAGAAATTGGGAAATGGATTTACTTACTACATTACTGGTTTATTACAAAGGGTATTAAAGTATACTAGTAGCCAGATGAAGGGATACATAGGACAAGCTGTGGGGTTAGGGGTGGGGGGCTTCCATGACCTCTCTGAGCATGCCATGTGTTCACAATTCTCATGTGTTCATGAACTGGGAAAGAAGCTCCCAGAACTCCACCTTTTGGGTTTTTCTATAGGTCTCATTACATGAACAAGATTGATTAAATCATTGGCCATTGGCAATTGAACCCAATCTCCAGCCCCTCCTCCGTCTCTGAAAATCAGGGGGTAGGACTGAAAGTTCCAACCTTCTGATTACAAGATTGGTGCCCTGGCAACCAGCCCCATTCTGAGATGCTTTCCAAAAGCCACTGCATTGACAAAAACTCAGGTGTGGTTGAAAGGGGTTTGTTATGAATATTAAGACACCTTTATCACTCAGGAGATTCTAAGGGTTTTAGGAGATTTGTGCCAGAAACATCTGGGATGGAGATAAAATACATATTATAAATCACAATATCACAGTCAGGCAACAAGTCCCCAGGATAAGCACTTTTTCTAAATTATTTTATTTAATCCCCCACAAAACACCTACTAGGTGTATGAATATCTCTGTTTTACAGATGAAATATCTCACTACCAGAGAGATTAGGTGGCCTGTCCAGGGTTATAGGGACAGAGCTGGGATCTGAGTTTAGACATATTCATAGTATTTACCTGATTTTTTTGTAGTAAAATGAAATATCAACTCTGATATTTTAAAAATTGCCCTTTTCCCTCTGTGATAGTGGGTAACGAAGGGAGGGGAAGATTCTTTCCCTACCCTTGAAGGTCTTCCAGTTAGACTGAGAATTAAGTTGGATTGACACAGATTAATGGGAGAAAAAAATCCCAAATTTTATTACATGTGTGCGAAGTCCCAATAATAAAATGGAGACCTCAAGAAATGACCAAAGCAGAGAAATTTTGTACTTTCTAAACAGAGAAACAATAAATCTGTGAGGAATTGACAGGTCAAAGAAATCTTAGCTTTGAGAGCTTCAGTTAGTAAGGAATTCTAAACAGAATTTGGGCTGTAATAGTAAATTAGTAAAAAGTCACAAGGGTTGTTTAGATAGCAACATTCTCAGCCCTGAATGTCTCATCTCTGGTGATAATGATGTCTCAAGGGAGGCTTGACAGTAAAGAAGCTTCTACATGTCTTCTACATGGGAGATTTATTTCCTGCTTTCACGGAACAGAGGAGGATCTGGGTGTTCTTGCACAGGCTGTCTCTTCAGTAACTTTTATTTAGAGGTGCCTGGGTGGCTCAATGGGTTAAGCATCCAACTTCGGCTCAGATCATGATGTCATGATTCATGAGTTCAAGCCCCATGTTGGGCTCTGTGCTGATAGCTCAGAGCCTGACCTGCTTCAGATTCGGTGTCTGCTTCTCTCTCTGCCCCTCTCCTGCTCACATGTGTCTCTGTCTCTGTCTCAAAAATAAATAAACATTAAAAATTTTTAAATAAGCAATATGCCCAAGTGGCACATTTTGGGACAACCTGCCCTTGGCCCCTACGGCAAGAAGGGTGGAAAGGAACCTTGAAAAGACATTTCAGTCCCTTTCACTAATTGTAGTTACCTGGTTTCCCTGGGTATATTGTGGGAGTCTGTCTCTCCTTTACTGTCCAATGGTTCCAAGTTGGAGTCACCTTTGGGTGACAGCAGAGATTCTGAGAATGCTGGGGAGTACCAGAATGTTCTTCAGGCCCACTTGTGCCCTAGGCACCTCCTGTTGCATACAGAGGTTCACCTCTTTCTTCCATCTTTCTGCTCCTGTAGAGCTGTGAACCCCTTTTCCCTCTTGTAGTTATTTGTTATTCTTTCTGTTCCATTCTGCCAGATAATGTGGGTAATGACGATCTCCAAAGAACAATTAACACATGGCTTTTTGAATTCAACATGTAAAGATAATATAAGGAGTTACAATGCAGAAAAGGGAAACAAAATAGAATATCAGATCCATTTTTCTAGAATTCAGGAACTTGCTTCTTCTCTGGGGGCTCTTCTTGCCCTCCTACTTGAAGAGTCCAAGTTTTCAAGATATTCCAGAGTGCAAGACTGCTGACTCCTGTCCAGAAAACAAAACATCAATTCACATCATCATAACCTGTAAGGGGAGCACTCTACTGTGAAGATGAAGGCCCTTTATGTTTCTAAACAGGGCACTTAGTTCCTGGAGGGTACAGTCTGCATTTAGCTTAACTTCACCTGTGGAGTGTTTTTCCAGGACACTGATACTGGCTTGTGTTTGATAACCATTTGAATGACTGAAGGGATGTGCTAAAAATGTCTCTTCCAAAAATTGAGGAAGTTTGCCCCAAATACGAATTTCATTTCTACCTTTAAAACCACAAGAAAGGCATGCTTAAAATATGCTGTTTTTTTTTTTCTTAAATTAGGCTGTATGTTGGGGAGAACCAGTTGAATTGCTCCAGGCCTCAAAATGAAGATAGTAAAACAGAGACCACAAGGTCTTCTGAGGTTAAAGTAAGGTAACTATTAAAAAGGCATCTTGCAAACTATCAAACACTATAAATGCAAGCCAGTACCTTTCCCTTTTGTTTTCAGAGTGACTTGACCCAATCCTTCTGCAATTGATGAATTAGAGCTCATTAGTTATCAGGTGTGGTTCTGTTTACATGTAGGCATACTGGGAGAAATATACCAAAATTAACCTTTGCATCTCTTGGGATTAATATTTTGAAATATCTGAATATGCTTTTCAATTGTATATTCCCATGTAAATGACACATCCCTTCTCTTCCTGAGGCAGTTTTTTTTTTTTCATTCAAAGGAGGGAAATCAAGGACAGCAGGGGAAAACAGAAATTAGGATTAGAATTATTATAACGATAGTTAAAGAGAAAAAATAATATTGAGCCCTTGAATGAAATACAGGGTCTCCTCGCCCTTCTCACAAAATGATAATCTTGAAACTTCACTTGTGATTTGTGATTAGGGATAGAAGCAGAAAAATTCATCTTTAGCCCAGAAGGCTGACCTATAGCCTGAATAGTTCCGATAAGGATCAAATAGGTACTGTCTGCTGCATTCTTAAGGCATCTCATGACTGCCTGTACAGCTTACTGGTTAATATCGAGCTGAAGGATAAGCACCAGAGAAATCTTGCAAAAGTAGTTTTACAAGTAGAAAGTCGAAGAAAACATTTATGATCTAATACTCCCTTACATCCACTGCTTCTTGAGCACTAAGCTTATAATCGCTGGCATCATAAAGCAAAAGTGCAGCTCTTTCTGCCAAGGGGCCCCAGTCTCCATGCTATAATAAAAGCACCTTTTTTTGCACAGAAAACATCTCAAGAATTCCTTCTTGACTGTTCGCTTGCGGTCTCACATCAATTTCTATATATTTCTATATGTATATTATACTTCAAATAAAGATAACTTAAAAAATCTATACAAGTCATCTACACTCTACCTTACAAAATGAAATACTGCACACACACACACACACACACACACACACACACACACACGCACCCCCCATGCCAGCAAGTTGGGGTAAACATGAAGTCAATCATAAAGAAATTAAAAAATGTATAATTTTTTATGCACATTTGTGATTAGTGTAAGCAAAAGTGTGACATTACTTCATGTGCTTTTGCTAAAGAAAGTGAACAAAAACCAGTAAACCTGGAAAACTCCCAAAATATGACCACAGAGATACGCTCAGGAAAAAAAAACTCAAGATACCTTGATAAATAATCTAGTCTCAGTTTCTGGGTTAAATTTTGGGCTATAGCAGTTTAAGAATAGGTTTTGCACTATTATATTTGTATGTATAGACTTATTTGTTATATCTGTATGTATTGACTTATCTTACTTGTATATTTTTATTGTAATTTTTGTATATTTTTAGAAATAGCAGGTAATTTGTATTCTCAGAGGTCTTAAGTCAGCTTTAACTACAATATTCCCTGATCCTAGACTGAACCTTCCTGACATGTCCTAAATTCGGCAAGGCATAGTGGAAACCACTTGTAATTAGAGCAAGGAGGACCTATGTTGGAGTCTGCCCCCACTCAACACTGAAAGGACTTTAAGTGAATTGTGTAACTTCTTGGGTTGTACTGTGCAATTCTGAGTCTAACTATCTGGAGTTAGGTTTGATTTCACAAATTAATGCCAAATTCCTCTATATGACTGCTCTCACTTCAGATACCAGCCCCAAGCTTGGGAGTTCCCAGGCCACCTGCACTTCTGACCAACTGGCTACAAATTCAGGAGTTCCCATTGTCCCCTAAGGCTAGATAATTTGCTAGAAGATCTCACAGATTCGCAAAAGGCTGTACTTAACATTCGTTATGATTCTTAAAGAATACGAACAACAAGCAATCAAATGAAGAGATTCACAGGGTCATGTCTGGGGGGCCCCAAAAGTGAAATTTGCATGTCTTGTGGACATGTCCCCCTCCTGGCACATTAGTGTATAATCACTAACTAGGGAAGCTCACTTGAGGTTTGGGTATCAGGATATTTTATTGGTATTTCATTATGTAAGTATGATTGATTGGATCATTGGCCACGTGATTGCATTCAATGCCCAGGCCCACTTCCCTCCCAAAAGGTTGGGCTGATATCATGTGCTCCTCCCAAAACATGGTTGGTCTTTCCAGTATCGACAGCCCACATCCTGAAACTAGGAGTCCACCAGCGTTACTTCATTACCATAAACTCAAGTATGACACATGGGGCTCCCACCATGGGCAACAAAGATACTCTTATTACTCAAGAATTTCCAAGGGTTTAAAAGGCTCCTTCCTAGGAACCAGAAGCAGTCTTTATCATATAATAGGCTGTTTTTCCTCAGAGCATTGATGTGAAGATTGTATGAAATAAGGAACTTCAAAATATAGGACACCTTTTCAAGATTCTAGATCTATCTTGAGATGTGAAAAAGACACAGTATGTACAAGCTTCATTTATATTCTGTTTGGGCATCTTGCTAGACAGCCAAAATGAAGCTGAATGAACCGTATAAAATTGGAATGTTCCTAGACTACTGGGACTTGTAGGGGCCAAGGGCAGGCCACTCCAAGATGGCCTACTTTGGCATAAAGATTATTTTTAGTTTGAAGGCAATCAACACCATACAGGCTCAAATGAGACTTTTGTTCCTCCTTTACCTACACAGAAGAATCTAAATTAAGGGTCTTTCCCAGAATAATGGTTATTACCAGAAATAAATTTTATCAGAGTGACCCATCTGTATGGCAAGGAAAATATCTAATTAGCAAACATCTACTTTTTTTCCTCCTGTGAATTACATTCCTTTCTGCTGAAGTCCCAGACTCTTAACCCCTTCTCCTTAGTTCAAGATGACATACATATCCCATTTTGTTTATCACCCTGCTAAGCTTGTGCTCCCCACTCCTCATCCCCATCTGTTCCTCTGTGGTCTACCACGAAATAAACTACCCTATGAAGGGAGTTCAGATTCCTCTTTCTCCTGGCCTCTTTGGGCAGTGGTTCATTCATGTTTAATGTTCCCTTCTGGGAAGAGTGCACTTTGGGATGATTAGATCCTAAAGGATTAGACCCCACTATATACATAATGTCACCTTTCAAACCAGGCTACAGAGAGCATTCTGATCCATCTCAGCAGAAATTGGAGGGGCCGTAAGACTGGCTCCCCCCTGAGGGTGTTTTACTTATCATAAAACAACCTTAAGAAACCATACCCCAGCCATAGACAAACTGGCCTCAAATGCTGGTGACACTTTAGAGGGCTTCTGGGAGTCCTTAGATTCTTCGGCAACAAATAGATTGTACCTGATAGTAAGTTGGCTCTTAATTGTCTTCTAGCTGAACAAAGAGATGTCTATACAGTAGTCAACAAAACTTGCTGTACATACATCAACAATGCTGGGGAGGTCGAAGTGAATATTCAGATTTACAAACAAGCCAAATGGTTACATGGGTTAATTATCCCAGTGACCAAACTATATGGTGCTCAATTACATTATATCCCTAACATTATTTGGTTCTTGCCTTTCCTTGGACACTTATTGGCTATTTTATTGCTGTTACATTTTGGGCCCTGCCTTTTTAGTCTCATGGTAAAGTTTGTGTCTTCCAGGCTTTAAGAGTTCCAAGTCAAATTAACAATTGCACAAGGATTCCAACCTACATGACAGGAGGATCTAACTGCCTATAAGTCATTAGAACAGTCAGTGAGAGGTGTCCCTCTAGGCCTCCAGGGCCTCCCTCTCAGCAGGAGGTAGCTTCAGAAGATGAGACCTTCAGCCCCTTCTCTTTAGAAATAAGGAGGGTCAAAACTCTCAGAGGGGAATGAGACAGTAGGGAGAGGACTCTGGTCCCCTCCACTCTAACTGCCAAATCCAGAGTTCCTAGATAATAATGTCCCTTGAGTAGATCTTCCAGAATAGCTACAGCTCTATGCCTTTGAGTAGGAATGCAAAGGGAAGAATCTCATTGAAAGGAGACACCCAACTATGAAGAGAGGACCAAACAAGCCTACACCAAGATGGACTCCAGTACCGACTTTCTCCCTCATTATAATAGTAAAAACCATATGTGGGTGGAGATTTAACAAGCTAATGAGACATTCAATGTATGTAAAAGCATGTTGTGTCCACTGTGTTTGTCAATCTAATCTCCAGTATCTCCTTGCCCCAACCTACTTGGATGTCCCTCCTTTCCTACCTCAGCCCCTTTAAAAACTTTTCCAGAGAGCTAGTCTGAAGGACACTTTCCCTTTGTGTTGTCTCCCTTGTGTTCCAGCATAACCCCTAATAAAAGCCTCACCTGGAACTTCTATTTGATCTCTATGCAATTTCTTGTTTAGAGACCCCAAAGACCTGAGTTGATACCATCAACACTCATGCCATCAGCCTCAATCAATGACTTATAGGACTGGAAGGGTACATCTCCAGTTTCCTCTCCCCTCAGATGAGTGAGTTCTAAGGCATTGTGATCTGTACTGGTCCCATACTTCCTGAGTCACCTTGGGGACAGCTGGTTGGACAACACATTTTTCATTGGCCGTGTTTCCTCCCTGTTTCCTTTCCTACTGTTGTCACTGGTGTTACTTTTTTCACTTCAACAAACTAAATGCCCATAAATTCTGGACTCAGGGTATGTTTCTGGGGAAAACTTCACTGAAAGTATGACAAGTAATGTTCATTCCCTATTGTGGGTGTATTATCTCATTTCTGTTGTCCCTGAGATCTAGCATCTTGTCTTTACAACCACCATGTCCCATAGCCAATGGCCATACATAAGAAAGTTGAGGAAGAAGGGGTCTTGGTTTATTCTGGTAGAAGAGTATTTGTATGATAGGAAAGGATAGGATAAAACAGGCAGAGAAGGAAGGGTTGGGACCTGAGGTCCCTGGGTGGGGGGGGACACAAATTTTGGAACAATGTTGGGAGTGTCTGACCATAGCAAATCCCCTCGGGGGTAAGTTTCCTCTTAAGAATGTAACTGACACCACCTACTCCCCCTCAGGTTCCCCTCAGGAATTTGACAATCAAGTACCTAACTAAAAAAGGTAAACCATAAAACTTATGTTACACAAGGACAGTATGACCATAGTATGATACACTGGTCTTTCCTAGATATCCCCCACCCCTAACAGACACTTTTAAAAGATGGTACACTTTGGTGGTTCCTCCAGACACCTGCCCCAGGATTTATGCATTTCTACATAACAACACATTTCCTCTATCTTCAACTCTTGCTAAAGCATTCCAAAAGATAGTGTCTCCTGAGGAAAGAGTTCAAAAATTGTTAGTCAGAATGTTATTTAGAAGTTTCTGGTTGTTCTTGAATCATGAGTTAGCTCTAAGTCTTGGGTAATTCAAGAGGCTTCAGACTTAAGTTTGGTAATGGAGAATAGATATAATCTGGCTTGATCAAGAATCATATGGAGAGAAATAGCTTTTAAAATACTCAAGTACTCTCTCTCTCTCTTTTTTAATTATGAAAGATTCCATCTACCTTCAAGTGGTTTCATGCAAGAATAAACACTGGTTGATAATAGCTAAATAGCTCAAAAATATTCTCAAGAGTCCACAGTTTGCCTAGAAACAGGTTTACTTTGCTTCAGGGAAGTGGGAAGAATAAGACTTTCTTTCTATCTCTGAGCCTCAGGGATTTTGTCAGAGTGACACCAAACATCTGTTTGGGCTTCTCTTTGGAACTGGAATTGCAAAAGAGACCGTTGATTTATCTCAGTATTTTCCATTGAATAATCCAGGTTAGTTAAGAACTCAGTTTTTTTCAAAATGGATAGGACCAAGAGAAGAGAAATATTTTGGTTACTGCTGATGTTTTTGCTGGGGTTGCAATATCAGAGGAGATAGTTCATAGCTAGTAAAAATTCTTAAATTTAATAGGGACCTAGAATTTTCGGAGTTCTGCAATTCTTCCTTTGAGAATTAGGTGTAGTGTTTTATGGAGGTGACAGTACTTTGAAGTTTCTCTGTGGAGAAAGGAGTTTGCCATAAAAACATAAGATGTGTAACTAAAATACAATTAATTTTATTGTTAAAACCTATCTTAACTTTTTATGGACAGAGAATTTGTTTTTTCATTTAAAAAAGCTACCCTTTCAGGAACTCAAGCATGTTTTCATAGCTCCCTTACAAAAAGGCCCAAATTTCTGCAATCCACTCAACACAGAAGGCCCTTTTATGAGGAAGGAATCTGTAATAGCTGTGGTAAGAAGCCCATTTCCCACATTGTGGGGATTTTCCAGTTGGTGCCACTTTAATTTTTTTAATGTTTATTTATTTTTGAGGTGGGGGGCAAAGAGAGAAAGAGACTCAGAATTTGAAGCAGGCCCCAGGCTCTGGGCTGTCAGCACAGAACCCCACACAGGATTCTAACTCTTGAATCGAGAGGTAGAGCATGACCTGAGCTGAAGACGGACACTTAACCACCTAAGCCGCCTAGATGCCCCGGTGTCACTTTAAAGTCCCTATGAACTTAAAGGTTTAATACTAATGATCAAGTAAAAATTGGTGTCTTCCATTGTTTTGTTCGTTATAAGGGTTTTTTTGTTTGTTGGGGTTTTGTTTTTTTGGCTTTTGTTTTTGATGGGGGCTGTGGTCTGATTTGGACTGAAGACTTTTAATCTTCTTGTGTTCCTAGTTTTCACATTGATCAAGCATACATAATAAACTTTTCTTTCTCCTAGAGGAGACAAAAGAAAATGAATGATTGCTGGTAAAAAGTGATAACTTTAGGTTAAAAGGAGTGTTATTGATTTGCTCTGTGTTATATGAATAATTCATATCAAAAGGAGAAAGCCAAGGTGCTTAGGGACACATTTATTGAAAAGTCATAATATTAAAAGTAGGGAAGAATTAAGAGTTAGAGATAAAGGAATTTTCCATTCTCTGATCTTTAATTCAGATATCCCCCTATAGTCTTTGACAGGAAATGATTTGACAGGAAAAGAAGAATTAGCATATGTATAGTTCTATTGCTTGAGTGTGAGTGTGTGAGACTACCAATTAGTAGTCTTCTGTTAGGGTGTTTCTATGGAGTTTTCAACTCCTAACTTCGTTCCTGAAATAGACTTCCCTTTACT
This sequence comes from Paguma larvata, assembly GCA_030068075.1. Lineage (NCBI taxonomy): Eukaryota > Metazoa > Chordata > Mammalia > Carnivora > Viverridae > Paguma > Paguma larvata. The sequence continues at coordinate 11,900,575 of CM057844.1, forward strand.
ATGATCGCTGCTCTCTCTCTGTTTCAAAAAACCAATGAATGCACTCTTTACATGGGCAATCTCTATGTATGTATTTGAAAACAAAGTTTAAATCTGACAACACTAAGTTTTAATGAGACTGTGAAGCAGCAGAAATTTTTATATATGCCTGATGGGAATATAAACTTTTATAATTGGGTAATATTTTATAAGCTAGAAAATTTACATTCTAAACTAAATAACACCCCTTCAGTGTTTTCTTTATTGGTAAAATGGAGTTAATAATGTATCTACGTCACAGAATTCTTAGATTAATTTAGTAAAACAGACTAGAAAAGTTAATTAAATTAATTCACTAAATTAGTAAAACAAATAGACTAATAAAAGTTAGCTTTTATTATCATTAGTAATAGTTGCAGTAACAGTTATAGTATATTCCTCTTGTTAACTATGTACTGTAGAAAACCGTTGTTTATAATAAAAAGATTTTGAAACAACTTAAGAGAATGAATAAATTGTGTATTCTCTTATACACAATTGGAATACTATATAGGCAGTACATGTATCAACAGAGATAAATCTCAAAAATATATTATTGAATAAAAACCAATTTTCAGAAAGATAAAGTGTGATACCAGTTATACTTAGGTTAAAATATATAAACAATACTGTATATAATTTATAAGGTATAATTATAAATGTTTTAAGAGCTTAAAGAAGATATAGAAATAATAATCCCCGAATTCAAGATTGCTGATAACACTCATGGAGAATGAGGGGTCTGTAATGAGAGATGGAATTTCACTTTCCAACCTGGGTCTGGCAGAATGGGTCCCGCAAAGAAGGGTGGGGAGAAGAAGGGCTGTTCTGTGATCAGCGAAGTAGTAACCAGAGAATACACCATGGATGTTCACGAGTGCATCCATGGAGTGAGTTTTAAGAAGCATGCCTCTTGGGCACTTAAAGAGATCCAGAAATTTGCCATGAAGGACATGGGAATGCCAGACATCCACGTTGGCACCAGGCTCAAGAAGCTGTCTGGGCCAAAGGAATAAGGAATGTTCCATACCATATCCATGTGTGGTTGTCCAGAAAACGTAACGAGAATGAAGATTCACCAAAAAGCTCTATATGTTGGTTACCTATGTACCTGTCAGCACTTTTGAAAATTTACAGACCATTAATGTGGAGGAACTAATGGCTGACTGTCAAATAAAAGTATAAAAGGGCAAAAAAAAAAAAAAGATGGAATTTCAGTTGGACAGTGATTCTATCACTTAAGTTGGGTGTTCACTGTATCATTCTTAGTCTTTTGCTGTATCTTAAATATTGCCCTCCAAATAAATTAGCACAGAACAACAGAAAAGAACAAATACCATATTAATGAATTTGTGTTTACATGTTTCCTGTGAATAATACTTATTTGTTAACTAAGTAAGACCCTGTATACCGAAAATCAGAAGTGATCATATAAAAAAGGGCTTGAGTCTCTGCTGAGACTGGAAGAAAAACACAGACTGTGGGAATTTATGCATCCAACATTCACCAGTCAACACCAATAGAATTACAGAAGGCAGGTCAGTTGACCTGAGAGCCAATAAGTGATCAGTTTTGCCCAAGTGAACTGAATTGCTTTGTCTGTTCTGAATTTCACAAAATATTTTCCTCTTCCATGGCCCTAGGGATGGTTTTATCCATTTATGTCTGAACTATTTTTATATTCCTTGTTGACTGTTCTTTATCATGCCCATGCCAGCATTTTCTCTCATGAGAGAAATTACATTTCCAGAGGGTGGTATTTTTTCTGAAACATATATCAGAGTCCACTCATTTATTCAACGTATATTTATTGAGAGTCTATTATGTGCCAATCATTGCTGGGTACCAACTTAACCCTTTTAAATTGTTTGATAAATGGCTTTTGAATCTATTTTTCTGAATTTTATTTACTCATATGAGAAATGTTGCCTAGGTAGACCAGAAAAGTAAAGTTGCTCTAACGGACATCTTTCTAATGCTCAATGTCCTCTGTCCTCACCAGGATGCTCCTCAAACCCCCAAATTGCTATCAGGTATGTTTCTAAAAGATTCCCCAAAGCCCAAAGCCCTTTTATATTATGCCAGGGTTACTTATGATTATTATTTAGCTTGTAAACATCTTTTACATTTTCCATTTTGGGTCAGAAAAAATGAGAAACATTTCTGAGATCAACTTATTTTTTCACTTAGTATCAGTTATAGGGCTGATTTTAAATCAATTCTTAAAGTCTTACATGCTGTGGCTTATTTGTTGCAACTCACAGTCCAGAGGAGTAAACATGGGGCCATGCTGCATGTTGAAAGATTTCAAATAACTGAACGGCTTCTGTGAACACTAAAGGGTGGGGTCACGTGACAGCAAATGAGATTTCTGAAGTGGAAATTTGCTTTCAGAAAATCTGCAGTTACAGGGATTTCTGCAGACACAGTTCATGGTGATTTGTTTTTGTTTTTTTTTTCCAACTGGCTTATTCACAGCTTCTATCCTTGGCATAGTATTATTGCTCTTTTATTTGCATTTATCCACAGAGTTTATAATAATAATAATTATATTATATTATTATAATTATTATTATTGCATTTGTCATAATAGCTGAGATTAAGTCAAGTGTTATGTGCCAGGCTGCATTTTAGACAGAGTTTTTCTAGCCCAGCTAGCCTAAGAGCACCAGGGACAAGCCTCTAGTCCTACTAAGTCATATATTTGACTCATTACAATGAGGGAGAGAACACACTAGTGGAAGTGTGGTCTCTTGTACCAAATAAAGTAAAAAGTACAATTGTAGGATTTTGGAGAAGGGTGAAATTTAACATCTAAAGCAGCATCTTGATGGGGTGAAAGCAAAGCAGGGCTGTGTATAAAGCATCAGCATTAAGTCTGGATACAAAGTGGACTCAGGATCCTTTGGCTTTAAGACAGTAAAGTTAAGGTAGATGTGGAGGACTATAGCCAGAAACTTCTTACTTGAAGGTCTGCACACGACTTGTAAGTCTGGACTGTTTTTCTGTGTCAAAGGGACTTAGATTCTCTAGGTAAGAGCAGGATGCTTTTATGGGAAGCCATCAGGAGCAGAGAGAATCCTGGCTGACAGCCAGAAAGGAAATGGACCTCAGTCCGACAACAACAAGGCACTGAATTCAGCCAACAATCTGAATGAACTCAGAACACTTTTCCCTAGAGCCTCTGGTAAGGAATGCAGCCTGCTGATCCTTTGATTTAGTCCTTGTGTGAATACTTAACTTAGCAAAGGAACCATGTGAACCCCTGGGACTTATGACCTACAGAAACTGTAAGATAATAAATGTGTATTTTTTTTTAAAGACACAAAGCCTGAAACAAACAGAGTGGGGCATTTCATTCACACTGGTATGATTTCAAAGAGCAGTGTTTCTCAGGGTCTATGATTTAGAAAAAAGAGTTTCTCAGTGGGTAAAAAAGCATTTGTCACCCAATGAAGAGGGTTTTATGAGGCTTTACGGCTATAGTGTGCCCTTGGGAGGAATGTTGTTTGTGGTTAACTTTGCTGCTGGCTTTATCTTGTCTATTTGCCAAGCTTGATAATAGCCAGATTTTTACTTTAAAATTCAAGCTAATTTTTACTTTCTCAGGGTATTGATTTATTTCATCCTTAAACATTCCTATGCAGTAGGTAGTATTATTATCCCATTTTATAGATGAGAAAACTGAAGAATAGGAAGTAATCAATTGCCCAAATGGGAGAAAAATTGTAGGGAGTGGTTGCAGGCTTCAAAACCATCTGTCTTCAAAACCAAGTACTTAACTGCTTAACTCCCATTCTGTCCTGTTAAGTGAGCCTTTTCATGTAGGCCAATAATATGTATTATTTTAGCAAATGGAAATAGAATTTCTCTTAGAGAAGAAAAATTCATTTCGAAACCATTTCTCAGGCCAGAATATGAGACGTGGATTAGTACAGGTATTGGCACAAACAGGGTAATTGAGCAGGTCTGCATTGGCAACAGTGAAAATCCTAACATGGGTACACATTCATCATGTGCCAGGGCTATATATATGTATTAATTCACCTAACTTTTTTTAACATAATTTATTGTCAAATTGGCTAACATACAGTGTATACACTGTGCTCTTGCTTTTGGGAGTACATTCCCATGATTCATTGTTTACATACAATACTGAGTGCTCATCCCAACAAGTGCCCTCCTCAATGCCCATCACCCATTTTACCCTCTCTCCTGCCCCCCCCATCAACCTTCAGTTTGTTTTCTGTTTTTAAGAGTTTGTTATGGTTTGCCTCCTTCCCTCTCTGTAACTATTTTTCCCCTCTCTTCCCCCACAGTCTTCTGTTATGTTTCTCAAGTTCTACATGTGAGTGAAAACATATAGTATCTGTCTTTCTCTGAGTAACTTATTTCACTTAGCAAAATATCCTCCAATTCCATCCACATTGCTACAAATGGTAGGATTTCATTCCTTCTCATTGCCAAGTAGTATTCCATTGTATATATAAACCACATCTTCTTTATCCATTCATCAGTTGTTGGATATTTAGGCTCTTTCCATAATTGGGCCTTTGTTGAAAGTTCTGCTATAAATATTGGGATGCATGCCCCTATATATACACTCCTGTATCTTTTGGATAAATTAGTAGTAGTAGTGCTATTGCTGGGCCATAGGGTAGTTCTATTTTTAATCTTTTGAGGAACCTCCACAGTATTTTCCAGAGCAGCTGCACCAGTTTGCATTCCTACCAACAGTGCAAGAGTGTTCCTGTTTCTCCACATCCTTGCCAGCATCTGTTTCCTGAGTTGTTAATTTTAGCCACTCTGACCAGTGTAACTCACTTAACTTTGACAGCAACACTGTAAACTAGAGTGATCTCCATTTTATAGATGAGCAAACTGTGGCCTCCAGAGGTGAAGGAACTTGCCCAAGGTCATGTGAATTATAGGAGGTATATCTGGGATCCACACATCAAAGTCCTGTCTCCAAAGCTCAATGTATTAACTACTTTGTTATAAATGAATACACAATCATTAGGGGACATAGGGACAAAAAGAAGGGAAGTAGGAATAGATGTGATGTGGGACTGAGCCCATTGAAATGGAACAAGAAACTTCCCAGCTAAGATGGCAAATATTCATTTTGTACTTGTTTATACTGCTGTAATATAAACATCTCTGTCTCTACAAATATGCTCTGCACATAAAGGTTTCCATAAATGGGATTCTTTGGAGAGTTGGAAAAATGAGTTTCAGTAAAAAGTCAAAAGATGTATAATGCAAGGGGTATTCATGAGAAGCTATAAATAATAACGAGAAGGCATGGGAAAAAATATCACCTCAGGTATTTACAATTGTTTTGGTGGTGGTGGTAAATTTGGACCTTTCCAGAGCAAGCAAAGAGAGTTGGAATCAATCTTATTGAGATTGTAGAGGCTGGAAGACTTTAGTTGACAACCATGTTGCATGTCTATTAAGCATTGAAAGTGAAAACACCCAGAAAGTTGAACTTAATTATACCATTGACAACTGATACATTAGTAACTGTTAATTATTTCTGGCATCTAGCATAACATCAGGTATATGGCTGTCCCTGAATAAATAAATATTTGTTGAATAAAATAATGAATAAATGAATGACTGTTTTTAAACAACAATAATTAATGGATAGAAGTGATGTATTTTTTTCTGTTGTGCTTACAGACAATTAGAAACTTTCCCACCCACACACTATTTATATCTTTATCTAGTGAGTTAGAGTATAGGCTGCAGATGGTTGCCAATGTCTTCCAGTTTATGACAGTGACACCTAATGCATATGTCACAACTGAAATCAACACGTAGGTGGTACTTGATTCATCAAGTTTCACATAGTGAAGTCAAGCTTGATGAGATAACACAGTCTAAATTCAAAGCACGAAGTCTGTCACAACCAAAGTTTATTCTTTTCCTTCCTAAATGTTTGCATTAGCCATTTCCTAAAATGGAAGATGTTTTATAATACACCATAACTTTTAAAACCCAATTTTCTGAACATATAAAACTTCTGCTTTTCTTTTGGTGATTTATTTTCAGGAGTATTATTTACTGAGTGCCCATTTCTGGGCTGTGATGAGCAATGGTGGTCTTGATGTAGGCAAATGGCAGCATTCTTGATTGCAAGTAACAGAATCCAGTCTACTAGTTAAGTAATAAAATAAAATTATTCTTAGATATTAGATAGCTCATAGCATTATAGAGGTCTAGAGAATTAGACATGGAGTAGGCTGCAGGAATAGTGCCTAAATGGTACCACTGATGACTCCTGAAGAGACCCAGTGTTGCCACCATCCGGCACACTGGCTCTACCGGTGTTATAGTAGCAGATGCTATGTCCATGACCACAGCCAGTGCTCCATGTGAAACAGGAGTTCTCTCCACTACACTTAGTCACCCTCACCAGAACATGGATTCTACATGGTAATTAGTTTCTTTTCCAAATCCAAGTTGGGAATATGTGGATTGGTGGAATTGAAGTCACATATCTGGGTCTTAGTTACAAAAGAACCTGGAAATGGTGAATTCTGGTTTCTACCTCAGAAAGGCAGACCTATAATGTGGGAAATTCCAAACACAGAAAGGCTACTTAAAACACACTAGGTAGCCACTCACATGGCATTCATTCACCATGGCCATGGAATCACATACAGGTGTACTTTGGGGGCATATTTTGAACAAGGAGGAGAGATCTCCTCTAAAGGATCTTAAACTGTCATCCTGTTAAAACAGGTTTTTCTTGATTGTGTCTCTTCTTTTCTCTTAGTTATCATTTCTTCTCATTGCTGGTTACAGGGGAAAAATTGTTTATTCTTTTTATTAGTCATGCTAGATACAATTTGCTGAGTTTTTGATATTTTCTGAGCTCTATGCAAGAGAGCTTTACATATATTTCAACTTTATTCTTCATAAATCCATCATAAACCTGTGAGATAGATATTCTTCCAGCCTTGAATTTTATAGGTGAAGACACTGAGGTTGGGAGCAGTTCAGGTGTCTTGCTGGGATCCAGGGTGGGATGCACAGTGAGTGACAGAGCTGAAATTTGAGCCACCTCCTCAGACTCCGACTTCTATTCTCTTCCTGCCCATTATGTTAAACCTTTCTCTTAAGTTTACACACAGAAATTGATCAATAGACTCAATTGTTCTCCAAGAGACTTCTTTTTCCTCTACCAATAAGTGAATGAAGGGGGTTTGAATTCATGTAACTTACAAAAGATTCAAAATATCAAGAAAACCATCGCCACAGAGTAGCACTGCTTGCAAAGATAAAGAGCTACTTTGTGTTGGGATTATTCTAATGAGTTATGAAGGAAACAAGTTAGGACTGCTGAAGAGGTCCCAGTTAGTTATACTATAAGTTTGGTTTGATCCATCTTTTCTGGTAACTCTAACTAGAGTCTTTCCTTTGACCCATCCCCCAATCTCACTCACCATCATATTCACTAATACCAAGAAGTAAAGTTTCAACTTTAAGGCTCTTTCCTTTTTCAAGCTTCAATGACTATAGATTTGCCCAGCAACCCACTTACCTCACAGATACAGGCAAAACACAGGATGGTGTCTGCAATATGGAGAATGATTACTACATCTATCTTGAGAGGTTGTTATGAATTCTGAAATTTACATGTTACCGTAGGTTGTGCCATGCTTATGGTGAAAACCAGAGATGTTGGATTTTGAAAAATATTAGCTAAAACTGATTTCCTATAAAATTCATGTATACTTTTAAAATTGCAAGACTCTGTTATTTCCTAATAGCCACTGCTGATTTTTATCTTGGAAAAGATATTTTTATAAAACAGGTTTGAGAACATGAGTGTAAAACAAATTTCTTAATATTTTCCCCTGTGCAGAACTGACTTTTGGGTAGTTTTACAGATACTCAGACTGTATTCCATGGCATACCCAGGATGTATGTGAGGGGCTCCTTGGGGTGATAGCAGGAAGGAGTTGGGGGTGCCCTTTCAGATTCACAAGCCTTTACCTGCTTCCCCAGGACCCCTCTGCTTGAACATGTTTGGTGTTTGGTTCTTTGTGTCAACTTGCATTTGAAAGAAGGATTTCACTGCTCACATTAGTTTGGAAGCTACTGAGTAGAGAAGAGTTGAGAGAAAGCAATTTGTTTTTACTTACCAATGACTTCAAGGGAGTATGTTAGACTGTACCTTCTGATCTTTATATACTTGGGTTTCAGTTAGTTGTTTTCTTTCCTCAAGGAATGAATTCCTGATATCCAATGTACTCATATTCATTTGTCAATTCAAAAATGTGCCCAAATCAAAATATATTGCTGTGCAAATCTGTCATTTTGAAAAATGCCTGAGTGATTTAGCCTATGAAAGCAAATCCTAAAAAGGTTATTTTCTGAAAAAAAGAAAAAAAAAGAAAAAAAAACAGGTATGAGATTTTTGCAGTAAATTAGGGAGAATTAACATGGTGTGACACACTCAGTTTGCCCTTTTTTGGAAGTTTATAATTCGGTTTGTAAAAGTTGAGTTTTCCTGTGGCTGATATTGTCATACTGGTTTTCTGATTCTCTCTCTGTTGCCCCTCCCCCCCTCCCCAACCTCCCACTTAGCAAAATGTCTTCTGCTCTCTTTTAAAAGGGGGAAAGAGTTTTAAAAAGACCTGCTATGGACTGCTGATGCATAGGGGCACATGTATCTTGATGTTCATAGCAGCACTTTCGACAATAGCCAAATCATGGAAAAACACTAAGTGTCCATCAACTGATGACTGGATAAAGAAGAAGTGGTATATATATACAATGGAATACTATGCAACAATGAGAAAGAATGAAATCTGGCCATGTGTGGCAACATGGATGAACTGGTGGGTATTATGCTGAGTGAAATAAGTCAGGCAGAGAAAGACAGATACCATATGTTTCCATGCATAGGTAGGCTTTGGGAGACCTAACAGAAAACCAGGGGGGAGGGGAAGAGGGGAAGGAAAAAAAAAAACTATAGAGAGGGAGGAAGACATAACATAAGAGACTCTCAAAGACTCAGAACAAACTGAGGGGAGAGGGGTGTGTGGGAGGGGGAAAAGTGGGTGATGGGCACAGAGGAGGGTACTTGTTGGGATGAACACTGGGTGTTGTATGGAAAACAATTTGACAATAAATAATTAAAAAAAAAAAAGACCTGCTATGTGTCCCAGCGGTTTGTTTATAGCCCCCTCACGCTGCCTTACTCTAGGGCTGACACAAACTTCAGCTTCCAGTGAGTGGAATGTTCCCTTCTCTGTACATGGATGTTTTTGTCTCTGTACCTGGGTCTGCCTATGGGCTTGGTCACTCCCAAGTGCTGGAAATATTTGGCTGACACTATGCTGTGCATGGAGGGCGCATAACCTGCCAATGTTAGGCCTGACTGCCCTTGATGCTGATAACAGGGTTCATTTCATTCGCCTCTACATTGGAAACCTCAGGATCTGCTTCTCCTGCATGTGCACACAGCAACCAGTGGCTTTTCTCTTGCCTCCTTTCAGTGGTGCTGTGGCCCTGTTCCCCAGAGCCTCTGAGAACCACCAGCTACAGTGCAGCAGGGAGAGCACAACACCAAACAAAGTATGGGGAGAGTGCAACCCCAAAGTGGAGCTGGGCTCATTAGCAGGCTTCTCCTCAAGCTCCAGTGTGCAGGACAGACATCGAGATAGACAGACAGGCAGGATAGGATTGAAACTGAGTTGGGCTCCAAATTATTTCTGAGTTTTACTCCTAGCAAAAAAGTCCCACATCTGACTCCAAGCGGCAGCCTGCAAATTGGTCTTCAGAACTCTCCTTGGTGACTTGAGAAAGAACCTAACACTACAATTAAGGCTGCACCAGCCTTTCAATGATCACTGTGCCTTTTCTATTGCACTGGACTTTCTGGAGTGAATGGCGCACCCCCATCCCCTCAGAGGGCACCCCAGCCCAACTGCTCTGCTTGGAACACATGTTGCCATTTGAGCCTCTGAGTTATTGTTATTATTGTAGTCACTTTTCAGGCAGTCTTTAAATGGTTCTCATCCTTATTTCTGATTTCAAAGGTGGACCTTTCTTTCTTTTTTTGCAGAGAGGGGAACAGGGAGGCCCCGTGTGAGTACTAGAGATGTATATTGGGCCTCTGAAGGATTAGTTCATTCCTTCCCTCAACAAATATTTATGGAAGGCATACTGTGTGTCAGGAACTCTTCCAGGCACATTTGTGGTGTTCATTAATGAACAAAATGAAGATCCTGCTCTCCCAGCACCTGCCTTTTGGCCCTTCAGTGTATTAGGACACAATCAGACAGAAATACTTCCTCTGGCTACACCCACACCCTTAGGGCTACTGAAGGCAAGCCGGTATCTGCCTTTATGCTGTGGCATCGCCAGCAGCTCACAGCCCCTCAGCACCTCAGCCCCGAGGGGCTGGCAGCCCCTGTGCCCAGCTGTTGCGCTGCGCTAATATAGGTCTTGTGGCAGACTGTGTGTGCCCGTCCCCCACCGCCCCGATTCCGGCACAGTTCTAGAGCGCAGTCTGGTGACTGCCCCCGGGGTTCCTCCTTGGATCCTCTTTCTTTTGCTGCTTCAGGGATTTTTCTGAAGTGGGAAAGGGCTGCTCAGCCTGCCCTTAAGCAAAGTGTGGACTTGGATGAGTTAATGACCCTCGCCCAACCCTCAACCGACCCTCAGCCGCCAATAGGAGGTCGCAGATAAATGCTGAAACCTCCCGAAGAGGAAACTTTGGAGGCTTGCATTACCCGGTTGCTGTCAGAGTAACCGCTCAACAGTGCACATTTTATCGGCTCTGCTCTCTGCCTTGTCTCCTCCTTTCGTACGCCTCATTCCTGCTTCATGGAATCACCTAACAAACCAATGGCACTTAAGCCCGTCTCAGACACAACTTCTGAGGAATTCCAAACAAGACTCATCTGTCACTTGCCTTCTCAAGGACACTCATTTGAAGGCAACCTAGAGAGTGATGGTGATGGTGATAATTGGTGATAATAGCAATAGCTGTCTTATCTATTTGAGGGTTGACAGCTTACCAGGCACCGCTCTGAGCAGTGTTGACATCTTTCTTCCTCACAAATGCTCCTTCAGGTGTCATTATTACCCTCATTTCACATGTGAGAAAACTGAGGTACAGAAAGATTCAGTAACTTTTCCAAGGTCACCCAGTCATAGAACTCAGTCATAGAACTGAGATTTAACTTAAGGCTGTCTCTAGAGTCTACTACCCTGTGCTGTCTCTCATTCCAAGGAGATACGGGTCCCAAATTTACAGAAAAGGCTGTATCTTTTCCAAGTCGGTGAATGAGGCTGTGCTGATACCAGGAGAGGGGTCTTGAGTGTCAGTGAGGAAAAGGTGGCAGATTTGTAATTTCAAAGTTCTACCATTCATCTATCTACTATCTATCATCTCCTATCGCACTTGCTCTTTTTATAAGTGATAGTCACTTTTCTCACCTCTTGAATTTGGGAAGCTTATCACCACAATGAATATGGTGAAAGTAATGTTCCATGACTTCTGTGGTTGGGTCAGAAAAGGTGACAGGGCTCTCTCTCTCTCTCTCTCTCTCTCTCTCTCTCTCTCTCTCTCTCTCCCTCTCTCCTCTCAACAAGAGACTTGGGAACCCTGAAGCATTTGTGTAAGAACTCTGGGCACCTGCAGCTGCCATGCTTATGAGACCTTAGGGAAAGGCCATCTAGAAACAGACAGAGTTGTCCAAGAAGCCCCAGCTGATCCAGCCTGCATCTGTCTGAGATGACCCCAGATCAGCCACCAGCTGACTGACTGCAGCTTCATAACAGATGGAGACAGAACCACTCATCTGAGATGCTTCCAAATTTCTAACCCACAGATGCCATATGAGATAATCAATTATTATTTTTGTTTTAAGCCACAAAGATTTAGGGTGACTTGTTATATAGGAATCTAATATAGAAAATTTCACAGTCAATAATCATTATACTTTTACTAATTGGGTTATAACCTATTTTGGGTAAATGTCTAAAATGTTTGTAATGATAATAACATTATCTTACTTTTACTGTGAATTGGTGTATGTCAATTACTGTCCTAAGAACACTGCATGAATTAACTCATCTAATTATCACAGCAACTTCATAACCTCAATATTAAATATGAATGAAAGAAAGCACAGAGGTGAGTTAACTTACTCTATGTCACACAACTAGTAAGTGCTAGAAGAGGAGTTCAGAACTCCAGTATATGCATTACTCCATTAAGCCTAAAATACACAAAGTCATACATAATCACTTTTGAACTGTCCCAGGACTTTGTAATAAAAATGGGATTTGTATACAAGAATGTCTGCTTGCAAGTGATGCCATTTGGAAAGAAAAATTGACATCAACGTTCTTCATCCATGTGACACTTTAAATAAAACAAAAATGAAATTACCCAGGAATTAGACTAGAATTTGTTTTATGAATAGATATTTGTATATTTCAATGACTATGACTGGCTCCATATTCAACATGTTGGTATAAATAATATGCCTGTGGAATTATTACTTGACACACTACAAGCATTTGTCGTTGGGACCAAAAAGATACTCACTATAGGAAAGCAAAAAAATGTTTTTCCTAGTAATTGTAGTATTTATTGATCACTTAGCAGATGATTCTATAGTCATTTTCTTATTTAATTCTCCCAACAATTTTTAGGAGAATCATCTTAATGATCTCATCTTTTTTTTTTTTTTTGACATTTATTTATTTTGAGAGAAAGAGAGAGACAGAGCGTGAGCAGGGGAAGGGCAGAGAGAGAGGGAGACATAGAATCCGAAGCAGGCTCCAGGCTCTGAGCTGTCAGCACAGAGTCTGACGCGGGGCCTGAACCCATGAGCGAGATAATGACCTGAGCCAAAGTCAGACACTCAACTGACTGAGCCAGCCAGGTGCTCCTTAATGATCTCATCTTATAGTAGCTTGCCCAAACTTTTTGGGAAGGTTCTGGATCTAGGAGGTGGCTGAGCTGGGTTTAAACCCAGACCCAAGAGAGGCAGTAGTCCTGTCACTCTCCTCCCTAGTGGTAGAAGACAGTTGACTGTGCAAACATTTCATGTTTGTAAAGTGAGTTTTTTCATTCACTTGGGGCTGCTTGAATGATTTTTACACCCATAAGAAGAGGGAAAGAAAGATATTTCAGGCAGACAATGTCTTCCTTTCTTCCTGTTTCTGACAAGTTTGGTCTTTGTAACCCTTGACAAGGAAACAGATTTCCTTTACACACCTCTGTCTCCTTACCTAGAATTCTTCTCACCAACTTTATTCTAATTAACTTTCCAACTCTCTGGCTCCTTTATATCTTTGTTGAAGAGTCAGAACCTTCGAAGGTCTTTCCTGACCCCTCCATGTAGACGTCAACCACTCCGTACTTTCAGTTCCTTGAATATGTATATCTACCTCTGTACAATGTCAGAATAGCCCATTTTTGTTGACCTTCTTCACCACTTACCTGGGAGCTACCTGAAGATTGAGACTAATTGGTTCACTCTTGTTTCTCCAGTGACTAGTTCTGTTTCTAGTACATAATAAGTGTCCAGAGTACGGTTCTGTACTAAATGAGTAAAGGTGAGTTTTTAAAATGAAAGGGAGTATGAGTCATATGACTTTGCACTTCCATTGCTTTAACTATGTCTGTTGTGTAGCAAGTGCTCAAAACGTTTACTAAATGAATTGGTTCAGCAGTTTAGAGGTTTTAGCTAGAGTCCTAACATGAGGCAGTTTTATGGAAAACCATAAGCGTAACTATCCCCAAAATGAACATATTTCTTTTAAAGCATCTTTAAGAAACTAAATGCCCTTGCATTCTGGAGGGGACAGAGATATTTTCATTTTATGCCTAATAAGGAATAAGATATTCTTTTGACTTTTTCTCCTTTTTAAAGCCAACACATTCACCTACAGCACTAGTCTACCAGTTATTTGAGAGTGAAATTAAGCTCAGAGCTGTATCCTTATTCTTCCGCCTCTATTCATGTTGAAGAAAAGAATTTGGATTTCCATGTACAAACTCCCATGAATGCTGGGTATGATGGGAGACAGCCATGCAGGCCAAGGGGGAATATGTTTACTCAACTTCACTTTTTTGACAGTTGGTCATGATAAGTTGGCTGGTACCAGATTATCCAAGAATCATGCTCTTTATAGCTATAGGGCCAGGAGTGATCGTATTGTCTGATCCTCTCGTTTGATAATTGAAGGAAATGGGGATGTAGGGAGTGATATTTCCTGTCTACAGTTATATAGTCAGTGGCAGAATTAGAACTAAACACCAGACTTCTTGAGTCTAAGTGTCATTATCACTATTTGTACACGTTCTATTGTTGTCCATTAACCACTGAACAAGATTACTACAAACTTCTTGAGGATAATGGCTGTACTTCTCTCCCCTGCTATTTTTATGACATCAAGGATCAAGCTCTACATATCCTGGGCTCAGTCCATCATGTGTCTATCTAGAATAACAGAAGAGGGGTCTCTATCACCTTCAAGCATTGCACAGTAGAGAGGGTAGGTCTCCTGGGCACCTGCTTTTCTGCTCATTAAAGAATTCTCTCAAGTTCACAAAGGCCAAATTCCAGCTTAATCAACTCCCACAGAATAGTTGTGTGGCTATTCCTAGACATTGCCTGTCCTGAGGAAAGGGCTGATATTGGCAGCAAAAGAGCAATATGGATGCACTGGAGGCTTCTATTTGGAAAACACTGAAAACCCATCTTTAACTAAGGATCCAAGGTGTCAAGTCTGCTTTTTCACCCTTTTTTCCTCAGTGCTTTTCAAAAGTGCACATCCTTCTTTCATTCTTTCCCCAATCCTCTATCTGTTAAGGTTCTTTGATGGTGAAATTGGTTACAGGAACCAACTTTAACTAATGTAAGAGGAAGTTATTCTTTGGAAGGTTTATACGAGCTCATGGAGGCTAAAGCAGGGGGAGACTGAGATGTTGACAGGTGCAGTGTGGGGTGGGAGTCTCCCCTAGGAGCAAGCAATCCTTGGTTTAATGTCCCTCATCTCTCTGATTAAGATTTGCCAGAGTCCAGTTCTGGCATGTCCAGGGATTTCCGAAGAATGAACGGTGTTGGCACAATGAATGACTCGAGAGAGCACCATGGCTTCTACAGCCAGGCAGGCATCCCTGCTCTGCTGGTCTAAGTTTCTTTATTTAAAGGCAGTGAGTGACATTACATCAGTGACAAGGCATTTTTAACAATTTTTCTTGGATTGGCATATGTGTGAATCCCCCAGACCTAGAAGGAGACAGTTTTATCTTAGATTAGGCCATAACCATTTTTATGACTTTGTTCCAAAATCACACATTGTTTTTAAGGCAGAGCAGAGGAAATAACAAGATGTTTTTAAGAAGACAGCAGGGTTGTTGTCGTAGTCCTCAGTAAACAGAGGGCACAAACACTGTTGCCTTAAGACCTATGTTAACCATTTACAGATAGATTAGGAGTCATTCTATCCATAATCTTTGACCATAATGGAGGAGGTATAACTTACTTGGTAGAGACATAATCTCCAACACTTGTCTAAGTTCTTTTCCTGTGTGAGTGAGTGAGCCTATATCATAAGAGTTCATGTCTATCTATTCTTTGTACAGATGGTAGTTTCTGTAAAAGTATTTTCTTATTGCCTTTTCATTATAAGGGAGCGTGGGGATGGGAATTGCAAAAGGACTCATGAAATGTTAACCTCAGGGAGGTGCTCAATATTTGTTGTTGATCAGTGAAGGTATGTGTAGCTACTTTTGTTTGGCTTCTGTTTGTGCCTTATCTATAAAAGGTGCTTTTAACTTTTGGGCTAAGCTAACCTCTGGAGAAGGTCCTAAGTCTCTTTACAACCTCTCTTATCAGTCTTTTGAGAAAATACTGAGAGAAGCTTTACAGGGATGTGCTTTGGGGTTTTATGGTGGGGCTGAGGGG
Organism: Paguma larvata; assembly: GCA_030068075.1. Lineage (NCBI taxonomy): Eukaryota > Metazoa > Chordata > Mammalia > Carnivora > Viverridae > Paguma > Paguma larvata. The sequence continues at coordinate 11,916,546 of CM057844.1, forward strand.
ATGTTTAACACAATGCAATACCTACAGAGAAATCTAGTTTGGTTCATGGAGTTTTGGGGCCTAACATCTACTAATTTTTAGACAACTCATAACTGCTATTCTGTATGATCAATTTGTGTAACCTATCCCCGAGAGGCAACTTTGAGGTTACTCCTGGCCAGGTTACTCTTATTCAGATATTATCCATCAAGGCATCACACTCCAAGTCCACTTTTTCATATGCCATAAAACCAAAGAGCATTATATCCCTTGAGGCCAACGAGCGCAGTTCAAGAAATCCAAGCCTGAAAGGTTATTAATAGAAGGAGATAATATTGGGATGCCATTTTAGTCAGTAGGAGACTGCAACATCTGCCTTATCCACACAGGGAGATGTCTCAACCTGTAAGCCCAAGATGGCTCCCAACAAAGGTTCATATTCTAGGTTGCAACTGTCTAGTGGGTCTGGCTTGAGTCACCTGATTTAAGTGAGTGATTGATTCTGGTTTAGAGAAGCAGGGCTCTGATCTTAGTTTGAGTTTCCTGAGAAGCAGACCAAGAGACAAGGATTCAAGTATAAGTAGCATATTTGGGAGGTGATCCTAGGAGTCACCTAAAGGGCAGCGGGAAAGTAAGACAAAGAAAGTAAGGCAGCCAGATGCCTAACTGAGCCACAGTGGGCACTGGGCACAAGGGGATTAATCTCACAGGGAAAACCGAGGAACCTACGTAGAACCTATACGGCAGACTATTTATCCCAAGGGCAAGGGAACTGGGATTTATGTCCACCAGCTCTCATTAGTGATCGCTTGAAGGTGGTGGAAGTCTATCCTCAGCCACTTCTGGAATGCCTCAAGAAGGAGCTGAGTGGTCTTGGGAAAGAGAAGCACAGGCTGGCACCTGAAAGCCAAGGAATCTTGCACTAACATATTGTATTAGTTTTCTATCAACTTCTATTATCTTCCTATTAATTTCCTGATTACCATAAACTTAATGGCCAAAACCACAAATTTATATACTGAATGTCAGAAGTGTAAAATCAAGGTAATGAAGAACTACCTTCCTTTTGGAGGCTTCAGGGGACAATCCATTTCCTTGCCTTTTCCAGCTTTTAGAGGTTGCATACATTCCTTGGCCCATGGCCTCTTCTTCCATCCTCAAAGCCAGGAGAGTAGCATGGCCTCCTTCTGACTCTGCATCCCTTTCTTTTTGTCATCACCTGGGCTTCTCCTTCTCTGACTCTGACTCTCCTGCTACCCTCTTATTAAGGATTACATTGGGTATACCAGGATAATCCAGGAGAATCTTTCCATTGAAGGTTCTTAATCACATCCACAAAGTCCTATCCACCTGTATAAGGTAATATCGCAAGTTCCAGGGATCAGACTGCTAACATCTTTGAGGGGCCATTATCTAGCCTATCACACAGGATAGGGCCCCAGACTGCCAGACTTTATTGGGGGGAGGAGGGAACTGTTGGCACAGGACATACAACGACCAGCCAAAGGACAAATATCTTCAACAGAATAGCATTTTCTCCTTGTTTCACAGAGTAAGTTGTCCTCCCTGCTAGCTCTACTTGGTTTAAGATGAGAGAAAATGAATGGCTTTGTGTCCTTAATCCCAGACCTATGGAAAGATGATATCCACTATACATTCTATAGTACTCTCACACTGATTCCCAATGGCTGAGAGCAGTTCAAATCACTATCCCCTCTTCTCCCTTGTCCAAGTCACCTTCCTCTGATGCTCATTCACACCCAGTTCAGCCACCTCAAAGTCCACCATGTGACTTCCAGATCAAATGCAGAACACAGCAGGAGTTCCCCAAATATATTTGCTGGAAGAAGGAAAGGAGAAGGATGCCAATAATGACGGATCCCTGTGTGTGCCTGCATGTATGTATTCACATTCACCCTCTCTGACATCAGAATGAACCCTGTGTGCAAACTAAGAGGGAAGCCTGGCCTAGAGCCTTGAAACAGAAGTGAGGGGCACTGTAATTTATTTCAGGTCAACGCTTGGCAGACATAATCAATCTCCTTTTGTGCTTCTCCCACACTGCTAGCATGCTGAGCAGTGAGGGTGGGAAGGGGGAGCCAGGGAGCCCCAGCCCTTGACCTGTCCTGCACTCTGTGTGGATCACCCCGAGGCAAGATCCAAGCCTGCTTGGAGGAAAATGCTGACATCTTCTTGGTGATATGACAGGTCTCTCTCCTAAGACCTGGTGTTTCCTGAGCAGCTGAGTTTCAGCTGCAGGGCAAAGCTATCGTACTGGTTTACTCTGGGATCAAATTAGAAAAATCATTTCCCCAAATGCCCTCTCTTGCTAGAGTTCCCACACAGTCAGAAGAAACAAAATCTCCCTCAATCGATTCCATTGGTTCTGATGTCAAGCTACTAAGCCCTTCTGAGGGTCCAGTGCCTCACCCCTCAGCTTCCTTTCCTTCTGCACACGGCACCATACATCACTCCCCAAACCTGTCCGGGTAATTCTGTTCCTACTGAGGGAGCTCAACAAATAATGCCTAAGCTCTGTGTTTGTCTACAAATAGAAATCTGTGCTGTCCAAATTCCAAATTTTAGCTAATGATAGTTTCTTTTAAATAGAACACTTAGGTGGGGGGCGGGGAGAAACCTAACCCCCTTTCTCACAAAATTAACCATCATTGCTGACTGCTTTTTGGTCCTAGCTCTAAGCCTTCTGGGGAATGCATGACTGGAAATAGAAGATATTTTTCCAGCTACATTTTCTGCAGGAATTATGTTTTTTATTTTTCTTATTTTTAGGCCTCTCATGATACTTCATAAGTGTCAGCTAGACCTTAGACTTTCAGGTTTGCTTTACTCATTTGACTAATGGCAAAGGGAGAAGCAAGTGAGGATTTAAGTCACTTTTCTAACCCTACACAGTGGGCTGGGTAAAGAAACAGTGTTAAATAAGAGTTGCCACTCTGTCTTTTTCAAAAATGGTTGGCAATGGTCAGCCAACTGCATGGCCTGGTAGAGAAGTCACTTTATCACATTGCAAGGATTTTTCCCCTTGGGCTTGGGACAGTGCAGACAGAAGTTGGAGAGGGGATGAGCAGCCTGTGTGTGGTCTCTGTGATTTAGGCCTCTGCCTGCCCAGGCTGATACCCTAGAGGGATCCCAAAGCCATTTCAGACCTCAGTGGGCATGTGTCCAGAAATACTGCATTTGTGAAAATTTAAATGTATCCAAATGCTCTTCAGCTTGAAACCCAGAAGGCAGGATGGAGCTCACAAAAGGATGTAGCATTTGAAGCATTGCCCTGTTACCTGGCAGGTTTCAGGGAAAATACTGCAGACAAATCCCATGGTCATGCAGCCTTTAATGGCTCCTCACTGCCCTTGAAATACACAGGGGGTCCTTGCTGTGACTCAGCAGGCTCTGAAGACCCCCATATAGTTCTGCTTTTTAACTCCCATTACACTTAACTTGCTTTGTCAACATCTATCTTGTCTACTTGTTTATAAGCTCTGCAAAGGAAGGGACCAAGTTTTCCTCATGCACAGCTTTATCCCCAGGGCTTAGCAGAGTTCTTGACAGACAGCAGGTGAGCAATCATTGTTGGTTGGATGAGTGAAGGAGATTGAATAACTTCTTCAGTTGACTGGAGTAGTAGACAAATGCCCGGAGTCAGGAAGATTTGGGGAAGCTCAGATCATTGGCCCGATCAGACCATAATTTTGTGGAAAGGGACTGAACTCAGAGGTTCTTGCTGTACTTACTCTGTGGCCATGGTTGGTCAGGAAGAAAATGGTTTAACATGGCTGGAAGGAACATAGAAACTAAAGTTTCCTTCTGGTTGGTTTATGAAAGCACACGCGGCAGAAATGGTCACCACCTGGCTTCAGATCTGGTCTTTACGAGATGTAGGCGTGTGCAAATTGGTCTAGTTTCTTCCCTTCTCTTGGAACAGAGTTATGTCAAACCCCCTTCTTGGATTTTTATGCTGGGGTAGGCTCAAGTTAGGGTATATTGCTCTCCAAAGAGTTGAAGAACAGCTGCCCCAAACCAAGAAGCAGCCCAGTGACAGTTCATACACTTACTGCCTACCTGCCTGCTGACACCCATGCTCAAACTCAATCTCCTACGTGGAGACACAGCCTCTCCTTGTGCTGTGATTGATTTCTGTTACCAGGGAAGCAGAAGCAGGCCTATGACACCCAGGATCCATTAGATGGCTGTATTGCATTTCTTTCCATTAACAGATGTTTCTTCTCTCAGCACAGAGAACTCTGTGGTAGCCTTCTGACTGTGTCCGACAGTGAGGCTTTCTGTCTCAGATCTGCACTGAGCACTGTTTTGTTCTGATTTCATCACATTTCTCTGTTAAGAGTGTGAAAATGTTCTGGAACCCTTCTCTCAGCCACAGGTGGGGCTTTTAGACTGTACAGAGATAGTGTGGTCTGATTCAGAGGAACTGCACTAGTTGTCAGGAGACATGGTTTTTATCTCACTTCTTACACTACCTGGGGACAGTGAGATTGTATTCTTCTTTGCCTTCCACCCTTGTCATGCTTCACTGGGCGTAGAGTATCTTCCTACCCTATTGGCTTTGGACTTGGTCAGGTGATTTGCTTTGGCCAATGAAAGGTGGCAGGACAAAATGCTAGTTATAAGCTGAGGTTCTAAGGGCTCTCACTCCTCATAACTCTTCAGCTTTTAATGGCACCTTGAGAAAAGCTTGCCCGGGGTGACTGTTAGAACTTCTAGAGGAGACAAGACTGACAGAACTTCAGGTCAACCTGCCACTTGTGAGCAAGAAACAACTGTTTGTTATTGCAAACCACTGAGTTTTGGGGTTGTTGGTTGTTAGATATTGTTGCCACCAATATATGATTAATTTAAAGACTTTCAAGTTTTTCTAATTTACTTGAATTTAGGTGGGGTATTTTTTTTATCTGAGGTATGATTTGAATACAATAAAATGAATAAATCTATTTTATTGCATTTAATGAAGTTTTTCAGCAGGACATTTAATGAACTTTGTCAATGTTATACACTCACGTAACTGCTGCCCCAAACACACTGTTGAATATTTTGCATCATTTCGGCCAATTCTTACCTGTTCCTTTCTAGCAATTCTACACTCTCCCCCACCTCCACTCTCTCCCCCTCCCCCTCCCCACACACTCAATAAGCAACCACTTGCTGATTTCTATTACTGGAGTTTAGTTTTGCCTGCTCTTGGGTTTCATATGGTATAATCTCTTTGTGTCTGGCTTCTTTTGATCAATAATGTTTTTTTCAAGGTTCATTCACATTGTGTGCATAACTAGTTTATTCTTGTAATTAGCAACTAGTATATCATTGTATGAATACACCATAATACACCATCATTTATTTCTATATCACCTGGTGATAGACAATTAGTTGTTTCTGAATTTCAGCTACTGTAAATAAAGTTGCTTTGTGTGGACATTTATTTCTTCTTGGTAAATAGCTGGAAATGGAGCTAACAGGCTGTAGGGCAAATTATTTTCCAAACTATTCCAAATTATTTGCCAACACTTGGTGCTTCTGATCTTTTTAATTTTAGCCTTTCCATTGGACATGTAGTGGCATAACACCATGGTTTTAATTTTCATTTCCCTGATGGGTAATGGTGGTGAGCATCTTTTCGGGTGTTTATTGATCATTACTATATCTTATTTTATATATCTGAGTCCTTTGCCCATTTTTTAAATTGGATTATTTTTTGTCTTATAATTGAGTTGTCAGAGTTCTTTATATGCTCTGGGTACAAGTCCTTTATCAGATACATGCATTGCGAATAATTTCTTGTAGGTTGTTCTATCAATCACTGAGAGTTGAGCATTGCAATCTCTACTATTGCGGATTTGTCCATTTCTTTCTCCAGTTATGTTAATCTTTGCTTCATGTGTTTTGAAGTTCTGTGATTTAATACACCACATAGTTAGGATTGTTTACATCTTTGAGATAAATTTCTTTAATCATCATGAAATGTCCTTTATTCTTTATAATACTGTCTTGAAGTTTACTTTGTCAGATATTAATATAGCCACTCTAGATTTTGTTTACTTATTATTTGTACGTCAGATCTTTTTCCTTATTCCTTTTACTTGCAACTGATTTGTGTCTTTATATTCAAAGAGTCCTTTTAGACAACAAATAGCTGAGTCTTCATTTTCGTTCTGTCAGATACTGTCTTTCAAGTTTTTTTTCTATTTAAATTCAGTAATTATTGTTGTAGTGGGCTTATGTCTACCATTTGATATTTATTTTTATCTTCTGTTTTTCCCATCTGTGCATATTTCCTTTACTTCTCTTCTACCTTCTTTCAGGTGAATCAAGTATTATTTTTCAACATTCCATTCCATCTCATCTCTCAACTTTTTAAAAAATATTTATTTATTTTTGAGAGAGAGAGAGAGGGAGAGAGAGAGAGAGCATGAGTGGGGAAAAGTCAGAAAAAGAGAGACACAGAGTGTGAAGCAGGCTCCAGGCTCTGAGCTGTCAGCAAAGAGCCCAACATGGGGCTCGAACCCACAAACCGTGAGATCATGACCTAAGCCAAAGTTGGACGCTTAACTGACTGAGCCACCTAGATGCCCCTCATCTCTCAACTTTTTAAGCTATACCTCTTTATGTCATTTTTTTTTTTAGTGGTTGCCTGGATTATAGTAAACATTTTAGGATGATCTCAGTATTTTACAGGATGTCCTAATCTTTCACACACACTGTATGAATTTATGACATTGTTAAATTTACTCGCTCCCCCACCCTCTATGCTTCTGTTATCATTTGTTCTTACTGTTGTATGCTATAAACCCTATAAAATATTCTTTATTTTTGCTTTAATTAACAGACTCAAGAATTAATACAAATGATAATTTTAAAAGTGTCTATGCTTACCCACACATTTTACTCTTTCTAGTGTTCCTCATTCCTTACTAGTGATTAAAGTGTCCATGTGGCAGTTTTCTTCAGTCTGTAAAGCATCTTTCAGCTTGTCCCGTAGCACAGACCCCTGTCTGTAGAAGAGTCCTCCTCCACCACCATGTGGGGGATGAAAGCAGCCTTGTTTCTCCTCTCCTCTAGGAAGACATCATTACTTAGGGTTTGTTTGTTTGTTTGTTTTAATATCCTCAGGTCTCTAAAGTGTTTGAAACAGTGATTTTAGAACTTATTCTTTTTGTGTTGGTTAGGGTGGGAATGACAGTGTTTTGAAATTTTCTTAATCTGAAACAGAAGTCTAGGATTTGGTTTGCTCATTTGGATGTGAGAAGTTTAAACTTCATTTATTTGACCAGAAAACATTTCTGAGCAGCCCTTCCAGAAGCTCAGCATACAAACTATAGGGAAGCATAGAGCTTTCTTTGCAGTGACCTCTTAGATAAAGTTTTGCATCTCTAATACGACCCTGAGCATGACATTTTAACATGCTGTTTGACACTTTGCATTTCTCTATGTTGATACTTGATAATTCTTGAGACTTTTTATTATTTGTTTTCCTTATTCACAGCTGCAAAAAGACAGTTCGCTCATTTTGGAATGGCTGATGTGCGTTTTTGTGTGCATCATTTCCCACACCCTCTTTTCCATCCTGGGACTGACTTTTCCTTCCATAGTTAATGACCTTTCCCCTTTCTCTCTCATAAAAGCATCAAAAACATCTTCCTCCATCCTCCAGCCCAAAATTCAAAAAGACCCATCAGTTTTGGTTTGTGTCCTCATTATTCAGGTTTGAATTAACAAAGCAAGTTCCAGGATAACCCTACTGCTTATGAAGGACTGGTGTTCATTTTGATTAGTCAGTACTTGTGCGTTACTGGTTATTATATATTTTGTAAATCACTCTACCAGGACTGTCAGAACTTTGCATGGTGTCTACCTCATAGTATGTACTCAGTACATATTCGTTGAATAAATTAAGGGTCTCCAGGATGATCGCATGTGATGGCACGGCTTTCCAGCCACCAGGCCCTGTTCTATAGAGATGGGATTCAAAGACAAATGAGGCACTATCCCTGTCCTTAACTGAGATCCATACATGTATGTTGACATCTACAACCTTCCATCCCAATATTTTGCTCAGGCCACCGCTGTGGACACCTGGTGTTTTACCAATGTATCCCAAGTGTACTTGCTATCCTCCATAACTCTTGCTTTTTGCACCATTGCCAATACTCTCTGAATCCACTTTTGATTACTGGGAAGACAGGACCTGGAGAGTAACTACTTTTCTCTCTCTCTTTTTTTTAAGGCACATAATTCTCATTACATTTGACACAGTCCCTCAGAAGATTCCCGGTGGATATAGCCCAATTGCTTACAGTGTTAGTCAGTTCAGTAATGACCTCTTGAAACGCCTTTTCCTCCTCTCATGTTTCATTCTTCCTAGTCTCCATGTCTGTTCCTTGGGATCACTTCCCATAGTAAATTTTTTGAGTGAAAGCCATGTCTCTACTTTTCGGGAGATTCCAAGTTAACATAACTTTAAACAAATAGCTACATATAATGTGATCGGTGTGTTAATAATAACTAGGATCAAGAATTCTAATGGGGAATTCTTTACTGAAAAATTACATTTGAAGCAGTCTTTAAGTACGAGCAGAAGGCAGACAGATAAGAATGAGAAGGGCATTCTATGCTGAGAGAGCAATGTAAAAGTCAAGGATGGTAACCAGCTTCCAAGATGATCCTCAGGGATTACAACCTCAGGATTAGTATTCACACCCTCAAGCAGTCTCCTCTACCTCCACATTGTACCAGGGCTGACCTGTGGGACCCATAGGATAGGACAGAATTGATGGTATGTCTCTTCTGAGATTAAGCTATAGAAGGCTTCAGCTTCTATCATGTGCTCTCTCCTTCTTGGGTCACATGTTTTGTGGGAATGCAGCTGCCATGCCATGAGAACAATTTAGGCTATTTATGGAGAAGTGGCATGGTGAGAAACTGAGGTCTCTGGCCAACAGTCAACGACAGCTATCAACAACTACATGAGTGAGCCTGAAAGCAAGTGTTCTAGCCCAGTCAGGTCTTCAGATGATTGCAGCCCAGGATACCAACTTGACTGCAAATTTGGGAGGAATTCAGACTCAATTAAGACTGGACTAAGATAATACATGCTTGGGATAAGTTGTTATGCAATAGTAAACAAGCAGTACAGAAAGGAATTGTGAGAAAACATCATGCACTTTGGAATTGCAAGTTGACCTTTTTAGGTTCTTCCAACTCCAAAAATAATGGCTGTATCTTTAGTTAAGTCAACATTGTTGAGATTAAATGCGTCGTGTTTGGAGAGAGACCACCCACATTAAGTCCCTCCTCTGGTGCATACTAAAATTGTAATCTTGGACAATTTGCTTGACTGCTAAGCTTTAACTTTCTTGTCTGTAATTTGGGATTGGAACTCATATTTCTCTCAAAGGATTGTGAGAGTTACATAAGATGCTCAATGTAAAGCTGCTATTATTTTTTTGCATATGATAAATATACAGTACATTTCAGCTATTATTATTTTTATAAAAATAGTCCCAAGTCCTAAACCTCAATTACAAAGCTAGGTTACAGAATAATGTGACAGATTCCCTTTTCCTGGTTTTATTTATAGTCTCTCTTAGCCATTTTCAAGGATAAATTCAACAGAAACTTTCCCCTTTTCTTTTTAATCAACTTAGTTCCAGAAGTCTAAGAATTTGAAGTGTAAAGGTATATTCAATACCTTTAATTAGTAACCACTAATACATTTCCCCAATGTGCCAACAAAAAGGTTGAAAGTAATCAGCTGATGAAAGGTTAATTAACTCAATCTTTTATGGTTCAGAACAAGCTGAGCCATGCTTCAAAAACACTTCATTTTGGGTAGAGAGCCTTATGAGCAAAAAGAAAAGCAAAAGAAAACTCAATCTAAACTAAGCTGAGAACAAACAAGCAAGCAAGCAAACAAACAATAAATAAATAAACAAAAATAAAGCCAAGGAGACTGACAGCTCTACCTTATTCCTTTTTTTTCTTAAGACATACCCACTCCTGAAGGGGGATTGGTACAGGGAATGCTGTGAGATGACACAGTCTGAGGAAATGGTTAATGAGGTCCCTCCGAGGGCAGAACTCTGGATAGCAAAGCAGCAGGAAGAACAAGTCAGGGTCCAGAGTCCAGTCAACTAACACATTAGCCATTAGATGAAGTTTCTCTGAAAGGTTCTGGTCTCTTCTGCATCTTTCCCCCTTCGCCCTCACCTTATCTGATCTCCCTAAAACACTTGTGTCTGGCAAGTCATTTCTACCCTATGAATTTAATAACCAGATTGCAGCTTCTATGGGCATTTGGGCACACAGTTCCTCTATCCTCCATGATAGAAGGATTTCAACTACCCAGAAACAGTTGGGGCAGATTTTTGTCTGGGCACCAGTGAATTTTCAGAGCCCAGAAAATCATTCCCTGGGGTGGGCTGCTACCAAGAGCATCCTAAGAGCCCTTGCAGTAAGCAAGGCATGGCACAGCCCACAGTGACATGAGTCAGGTGAAGAGTCTAACCTCTAGGAAGGCAGATTAGCATCTGCAGTTAGTATGGAATTCAGTTAATCCCATTGATATCAGGGATTCAATTTATAGGAACTATTTCCCCTTTCCTTCTTGTGAAGCATAGCATATATAGTTTGGGATTCTTTGTGGCAGAATTTTGTCATTACATCAAATCAGCTCTACCAGGAAAATTTTCATAGATTTTTCTTTGTCTCTCACTCCTGCTGTAACTATATCTTGGGCTTCCCTGATTACCCATAATGCCCATTGCAGTGCCAAGATGGTGAGGACAAGGCACATGGGAGCTTGATAAACATACGGCTCCAGCATGCATGGAATAGCTTTTGGCTTCCAACTTGGACAAGGTGATATTCCAGATGTTGAAGCCAACTTAAATAAATGGTACTAGCCTATATCCAGGATTTAGAATTTGAAGAAAAGATAAATAAAATGAAAAAGAAAATAAGGCTCTTTGATTTTAATTTCTTTCTCATCTTTATATCTTAATCTACAATGTTCTTTAGAAAGAAGATAAAAGTCACAGAAAAGAGTGAGGAAAAGCTAAGGAGGGGGTAAAGGGGGAAGTTCATAGACTGGCAGGTGATACGAAGGGGTTTGCATCCTTACAAGGAGCAGCAACGCAGCTGACAGAAGACACATGGTGACTCTGCCCACTCTATTGACCCCTCTGGCAGGTATTGTGGTGGGAAGTCACTTTTCAGTGTGTGGAGAAAGGATGGCTTACTCTCAGGTTTCTTCATGGATTTGTGAGGTGTGCTTGAGTTCTGCAAGGCTGTGGTAGAACTTTTCTGTTCCTTTGCCACTCTGTATCTGAGTAATCTTGGAAAGAAAGATCCTGGAGGTCATGGATGTCTATTTTCACTGATGTCATCTGGCCCACTGACTAATGCCATGAAAACTCTGCACTGTCTTAATGGTGGTTGCAAGGACAGAGTATCATGCCAAAATGTGTTTTAGGGTGACCATCAATGCCACTGAGACCTTAGCATAGTGGAACTAGCACGTCCAGATGCTGGAGGGAGGGCGCCCAGACTTGACTATGACACAGTGGACTCTTCTGAGCCACCAGATCCACTCATGGGTAATGAGGGCATCAGACTGGATGAGCTCATTCTTCTCTTGCTGCTCCATCAGTGTAGAGATTTACTTTACATCAGCTCTTTATAGCTCTAAATTATGTGGGGATGAAAAATGCATTTTTATGTTAGACCTCAACCTTTGGAATTAACCAGCTTTCCAGGTCTTACTTTATCAAACTCGGGTCATGATCTGTAATTTTGTAACCAGCTTGTCCTGCTCAAATCATACCCAGTCCATCTTAATTTATGATTTTTATACTGTTGGGGAAAAAAATATGAGTAGTGTCTATAGAAACGTGAAACACCATCAAACACTTGCTCTCATGTACACACAAATTTGGGCACTTCATATAAACCTCTAGAAGCAGATTGGGGAAGTGAATTGTTAAGTGAGTGATGTAATGGTAAATAGCTTTCACTCATACAATGCTTTTGATGTGACAGACCCACGTTCTATGTACTGTACATGTATCTCACAACAACCTTATGGGGTGGGTTTTATTTTTTGCAGTTGAGGAAACACAGTGCACATGGGCAGTGAGACTGTGTTGGATATGGCCTCTCTGTTCCTGTAGACATGCTCGCTGTCCCTGAAATTCAGTTCCACTATATCCATTATCCAAAGGGAAAAAGACTATAGGCTTGGGAGTCACCCAGCCCTGGCCATGAGTCCTGGCTGTGGTCCTTAGCTGTGAGATTTCTGCCATATTTCTGAACACCCCTGAGCTTCATTTCACTTCTCTGTAAAATGAAGGTAATTCCATGAACATGGCAAGTTGCCGTGGACTAAATGGATTGATGGGGGAATCTGGCACAAGAAAGTTTCGCCACCAATGCTGCTTCTCCCTCCCATGCCTTCCATTTCCTGTGTTTCGTCCTTCTCCTCACTCCACCTGATTGATTTTGCTTGCCAGTTATGAGCCATTTATTTCTGTGCTTCCCCAGAAGAAAAGTTAGAGTTGCACCTCCCTTACCACTGTTTCTCTCTTTTTCCCACCCACGAGTATTTCCTTTCTGGATTCACCACCTCCCTTAGGCTGGGATGCCCAAGTTTCATTTTTTTTTTTTTGGAACAGCCCATGGGGGTGCCATCCTGGGGCTCTGAATATTCTGTCCCTCCCTGCTCAGTACAATTGCATCTCAGCATCCAAAAGCAACCACATAATAGCAGCACAGACAAGAGTCAGAGGAGGTCACTGGATTCTAATTATAAATAAAGCAAGCCGGAGTTGTATAATTAGGTTGGAAGGAACAGAGTTACAGCTGTTTTAAGGGTTATGACCCAAACTGACAAAAGACAGGAAACTCAGGGAGGCAGATGCCTCATCAACCTTGCTTTTGAATGGCTTGGTTTGGGGGGCTGATACATTGTTCCCCTTCAAGGTATTTTGAGCTTCTAATTTCTGAATTTTCATTTTTAAGGCATTCACAGAACATTATACCTGGGAGACTGATGGACTCCTTTGAAACTTAAATAACCCAAAGGAGCCATCCAAACCTGTGGGTGGAATATATATTCATGCATTTTTAAAAAGGCATATTATATACATCAGAGACTTGGATGGCTCATTAGGAAGGGTTTGGTGGAGTATGTAATTCAGGATTTAATGTGCTGTCCATGGACTAAGCTTATCAGGACTGTGCTAAAGCTGTTTTATTTTACTTTATTTTCCACAGTAACATCTAAAGCCTAAAGCATTTACAGAAAATGACTGACTAATCATTTGCATAGTTTCATTTTTGAAATCTAAGCCTTTTTCAAGTTAGATGAAAAGCAGACATACCTGAAGTCAATATGCCTTCCATGAAACTTCAATAACCTTGGTAAAATTCTTCTTTTAATTCTTTTGATTTACACCTAAGCTGAGAATGAGTTATTTTGTCTCTGGGGGATTTTATGTGCTTGGATCCGCTCAATGTAACTTTGGGGATTCCTCATAGAAAGCAAGTTTAAGTTGGATTAAGCTACATAAGCATTTGTTAATATTTTATTCTTTAGCATATTAATTATCCTTTATGTTCCCCAGATTAAACAAAAAGAATTAGGAGGTAGGCTAGATTTAGAGGGAAGCCAATGGGATGACCAAGCTTTGGGGAGTTAAATATTTGAGATATTAGAGGAGTATCAAGTGGCAAGGGGGAGACAGAACTCAACTCTGCACCTTGTATGGATTCAAAGATCGATATTGTCCCCAGTCCCTGCATATCACCCCTCTTCCCTTCATTTCTATTCTGCCAAAAATTGTAAACATAAAACATATTTCTCCCTCTGTTGCTGTCCAATTGGCCAGAAATATTCAAACTACCCATAGTTCCATATGGTTATTGAATATCACTGATCATTCCTTTTTCTCCAAGGCAAATCGGAGAGCTGCTGAGAGAAGCAAATTCAGTTCTCCTGTGGAGGACCAATCTCTCCTTTTAGTGTGTGGAGAATAGGTCATATTGAGGATGCTGGTGGAGAGCCTGAAAGAGCCACGAGCTCTTACTCAGAGCCTTTTGACCATCTTGAGGGTACTGCAGTGGTGAGAAAAGGTACAAGGAGAGATATATTTCTATTCATTCATTCATTCATTCATGCACTCATTAACTAATTAATTCATTCATTTGGAAAGGTATATTTTTTAAGTTGTATTTAAGGGGCACCATAAAGGGATTCCAAGCTATTTAATGCTCTGTGGATGACTGTAGAGAAACATGCTTCATTTGAAATATTAAGGGGAGTGTGTGAAAACTCCGTTTTCAAGGAAGAACTGGAAAATGGTTTGGGTTTTCTTTAATCTGTTTGTTCTGATAGCATTAGGTGAAGCATCATGTTGTGGGTAGCAAGAAAGCGCAAAAGGGAAGAGAATAATTTATTGAACATCTGCTATATGCCAACCAAGCTGATCACTATGCTAGGAATGTTACATACATCAGTAATTTTGTGCCCTATCACCCAGCAAGGTAATCGTGATTGCCCTCTTTACAAGTAAGGCAACTGAGACAAAAGGTGAGGAACTTGACCCCCTGCTGGGTTAGCAGTTGTTGTCTTGGTTCTGCAACTAACTAGTTCTGTGACCTGTTCCAACTCACAGAGTATCTGTCTTGTTTTTCTCCTTTGTCCAATGAGTGAGCAGGAGTAGGGCTCTAGCAAATGCTGGAAGGAAAATTCAGGACTCTAATATTCCATGTATTTTCTGTAGATTCTGTGATCTCTTCCAGGAAGGAAAGGTTAGTACCTGTAAACCCATATGATAGAACCAGCACCTGGGGGAGCCCAAAGCACCATGTGGCGCCTCTGCGGTTAGGTAGTGGGGGAAACACAGTAAAGCAGGATTGTCTTGTTCAGTCTGGAGAACATGAGGAATCAGGTTATCAGCTTCCAAAAAGTGAGGAGTTGAGCAGTATTGCACATTACCTTGCACCAGAGATACAAGTGAGATTTGTGGTCAGCAATCAGTATAGCTTCGTAGTCACTTCTCAGATGCCCCTGACTCCCTTTCTTAGCTGGATAGAGTGCCATGTCCTGCTAATGTATTTAAGACTGTTAAAGTAGCTGTGTCTTGTTGCCTACTATTCATCTTTCCTTAGTCCTTCCTAGTCTTCTTTCTAAATTTTCTTCTTACCTCTGGCCTCATTTATTTTACATAAAACTCTCCTACAGATCCCAAGATTACTTTGCCACTCTTAAAACAGTAAACTAGGGTGTATAGGTGGAATAAAAGGCCATGGTCATTTACTCTGTGTGAGACATGAAAGCAATATCATTTGACATAAGCCTCTCCCGATCTCCAGATCCTTGTGTTGTGAGCAAGCATTGCTATTTAGAGCCCTAGAGTGAATTATTTTATTGTTTTATTTATTATTTTATCTTTTGGGAGTTAATTATTTTTTAATTCATTTTTATGGATTAAAATTTTGTTTAATTCATAATTAATTTTTAATTCATTTTCTGCAAACACTATGGTTCTTGGTATGTTAAGTCTATGAAGACAAGATGTTCAGTTCAGAAGAAATACTGAGCTTTGATACTCCTATCAAAGGCCAAGACCTGCATCCAATCTTATGCCTTGAAAAGGATTAAAAATATTCAACAGACTTATTGAGATAAAATTTACATTTTGTTCCTGTGTTATTTGGTTTCTCAGTAACCCTGGAAGCAGTTAGCATTCACTTTTATCCAACTCTCTGTCCCTTGTGTAACTAACCCTCTTATTTTTCTTTAGCCTGTGTGAAGATTGTCCCTGAAATTAGAAAAGTAACCTGTTTATAGATTAACTCATTTGTGATTTTATTAATTTCTGGGCCAGCCTTTTTCATCTTTTACAATATACTGATGATGCTAAGAACTTATCAGAAATGTTTTCCCCCAAAAATCCATGATCCAGTTGAAAAGCACAAATTGAGGGCTTACTCTGAACTAGATACTATGTTGTACACAGAATGCAGAGCTGAGTAAAGCATTGTTTATCCCCTCAGGGGATTTACATCCTTGTAGACAAATCCTCAATTTGCTGCTATGAAAAGCACCCCAGTGTAGTGTCGTGGGATTCAGAGTTAAGGGGACTGCAGGTGTTTGAGGTATGTGGAGGTGAGGTCATTAGCTGCTTTTTATATCAGAGGGTTGCTGCCCGTGGGGGCGTTGTCCTCTGTGGAGACTTGGGGGTGTATAAATGGCATCCACCTTTTCACTGTTATCATTCCTGTGGAGAAATAGTCCGTACTCCTATCAAAGGCCAAGACCTGCATCCAATCTTATGCCTTGAAAAGGATTAAAAATATTCAACAGACTTATTGAGGTAAAATTTACATTTTGTTCCTGTGTTACTTGGTTTCTCAGTAACCCTGGAAGCAGTTAGCATTCTTCCCTGGACAGTGTCCTGTTACCTGGGCTACAGTGACACTAACCCTTCCTAGATGCCCATTTCTCTCAGGCTGCCTTTCCTCCCTCCCCCGCTGGAGAGGCCCTTTCTTTTACTCTATCCGATTTTGGGGTTTCCAAAGACTAAGAGCTGAGCCAGCATATTTTCTCTTTTTTTCTCTCTTTCCCTAGGTGATTTAATCCTTTTCATAATTTTAAATATCATCTTATAATGATAGTGCCCAACTTTATCTCTAAGCTGTATCTTTCCTTTGGGCTTTCATCTCAGTATTCAACTGCCTATGTGCTATTTCCAGTTGGATATCTCACAGACATCTGAAACATAATTGTTTAAGTGGAATGATTGGTTTTCACCCTCCCCTCACCCCTGTTGCTCTTGTTCTCAGTAACGGCACTAATAACCAGCCACTTAGTTGCTCAGGCCGGAAGTCTAGGAGTTCACTTGTGACTCATCCCTTCCCTCTGTATGTAGGATCAGCAGTGATCCCAGTGGATCTGTTTAATAAATGTATTGGATCTGACCATTTCTCAGCATCTTCCTTAGCACATCTTTGGCTGTGACTGTCATGATCTGCATCTGGATTAACACAACTGCTCTCCCTACTCACACTCCAGCAGTGATCTTAAGCCTGTGACTCCCACATTTCCATTTCCACTTTACCTAAACTTCTTCAGTGGTGCTTTTTTTCTTATATCCACACCTCCACAATAGGCAAAAAAGAAAAAAATATATATAACTCTTTTTTCCTCCATGCATAAATATAACTGTTCCTCTTTGTTGTTATGAGAGTCTATTTGTTTATTCTTTCTTCTTACCCTCTGAGAATTTTCCAAAAGGAAGACAAGTTTCCTCTTTGAGAGAAGTTTGGGTGAATTTTTCAAAGTAACACAGTGTTAATATAATCAGAATTGGGAAGGAATTGAAAAGGTCTGCTGAAAGGTCCTTGCCCTCCATTCACCAATATTCCATGAGTCCATCTGCCAATAACAGGTGCCAACAGAGGAGCATTTATTTTGACTGTAATAATAATGCCAATGCCACTGACTCAAGTGGAAAATATTTCAAGGGTGACAGGTTCTGTAACACAAGAGTGAGAATTTACTGTTGTTATCTAGATTCTCCCTACAACTGGCCTTCCCCTTCATTTAAATTTCACTGCTACTGGAAGAGGATGGGTTTGAGCATGGCTCCCATATGGAAATTAATTAATATTCTTTCTCAAACTGGGCTGGATAATTTAAAAATTAATATACTGTGCAGACAGAAGTGCCTAAAGGTTACAGAGACAGACTGGTGAGCTGCAAGCATTTGAGTCTGGCAAGCAGAATAAGAAATAGATAAAGCTAAATTACAGACCTATTAAAAATAAATTAGTTGTGTCGAAAAAGCAAATTAAGATGCAGTTAATCAATCTAATTTCAGGGTCTCTGGTGAGTGTTAATGCTTAACCCTTCTCATGTTTGATGAAGCCATCTATTAATTAAAAATATTTATATAAAAAAGCCTGCACGAGGTCTGTATTTCAAGAGGGACCAACTTCAACTTCAATTGATGTGACTCTTAGAAGATGGCCTTTATTTTATAGTGAAAGGCAAAGCTTGCCTTTAAGCGATCTAAATTAGGGCCCATTTTCTAAAATCTCTTTGCCAGCTGGAGAGAGCATCTGCCTCACTTTCTGCCACTTCCATTTTTGTCCACTTTCTCTTTTAGCTTCTTGTGACCAGTTCTAAACCATTCATCCTGTTTCCTTGTGCCCATCATTGTTCTTAATGCAGGGGCTGTAGCTGAACTTCAAAGCAGAGAAAGAAGTTGGATTCGTAACTGATTTTGGAGAGGAAAGGGGTCAAATGAGCAGAGAGACCATGAACTGGGAGAAGGGAAGATGCATTCAGAGAGATGGGGGTATAGCAGGATGCTGAGTCCTGGAGCAAATGCATAGGAAGGAATTACAGAGGATTTGAAGTCCTGTTAGTGTTAGCGGATATGAAACTCATGGATCAGGGTAAGAATGAATCCTAATGAAACTGACAATCTGATATCATTTTGCTTTCCTTCTAGTCAGTATGTTGAAGAAGAGGTTTATCATAAAGATGCCTTTTATGTCTACTTCTCTTACCCAACTTCTGACGCAGGGTCAGAGAATAACTTATCAAGGAGGTTGTACAGAGATGTGTCCTGCATACTGGTCTTTCTGGAGTTAAAGCTCATGGTTTTGCAGCACGGGAATAAATAGAGCAAAGGAGGCCAATACTGCTGCTGTATCTCACTGTCCTACTTTACAGCAAAAAGGGGATTGAGTCAGAGGCTGGAATCAAAGTAAATCTTCCCAGACTGCTAAAGCCTTGCTCCTGCAATTCTAGTGCCTGCTAATAATGGTAGGAAGAATGGTGGAAGGCAACATGCAGATTTTTGGTCTTTGTAACTCGCTTTTTAGTTGAAAATGTCATACGACACACAGGAAAAAGAAAAAAGAAAACAAAAGAAAAAACTTTGACCAAAAAAAGGGATAAGTATAGAGTGAAAACCAGTGTTCCTGTATCAGGCTGGGTTTTATTTTCACAGAGAAACAGTGTTTTGCACTGGAAAGAAAGGAAGAAAGAAAGAAGGAAGGTGACTTGCAGCTCTGACAAAACAGAGCTCTTGCGTGGATGAGGAGCCATGCTCCTTGCTGGCTGTCTTACATGGTGATGCTGTTAGGAACAGGTCACCCTGTGTTTCTGTTGGTTGTCCCCAGGGAAGCACTGTGCCCACCTTAACCAGGCCCTCTGCATCTTGATTCCCACCCAGTGACTACAGGCAACAGGCCTTTCATACTCAGTGAGTCTGACACCTGAGAACGTTCACTTTAGTACTTTATTTTGTACAGTCTGTAAAAAATGACAACAGCAACAACAATGAACACCTGAATAATTATTTTCTTCCCCACAGCTCTTAATTTACCTGAGAGAAGTGAGTGCATTCCTGGGGTCCCAGCCATTGCATCAGGTCTAAAGATCTTCGACTTCCCTGCCAATACTGGTTTCATGATGTTGTCTCTGCGGTGTGCCAACGCAGATGCACAGTGTGGATAACAGTGCAGATGAGCTGCATTGCTGATAGACCAGAGTATTATTTTTATGTTTATGTATTTTCATGCTTCTCTATATATGTGTGCATAAAAATAATGCCACTGCTTTGTGGCAATGTGGAAACAAAGGTATCTGCCAGGAGACTGACAGGTGACTCAAGAGCCTAAAACTTTTCTTCTGTGATTTCCCCGAGGGCTTCTACAACTTTAGAGCAAAAGAGAAAGCTTATATAACTGTGTAGGGAACATCCACCCCAAATTGCTATTTAAAATTTAGAGATGGCCTCAACCTCCCTTTTCAGCATTGTAAGGGACATTCATAACTGCCAGAATGGGGTTTACGTCAGATGGCATCCTGTCCTTATATCCTGCTCTTTGATATCATGACCTGACCTCTTCTTGTATTTCTGTAGTTTTGCCACTTGGGCAATTGTGAACACTTCAGTCATTAGAGGCTGATGATTCATAAAGAAAATTAACAATGGAGAAATCCCATGAGTTCCCTTTATCCCTCCAGATCCAATCTTTGTCCTTCCCTTTGCTCTAGGAAGCTGACCTCAACAGATTATTTCCCCTGGATCACCTTGCTCTCTGGTTTCCTGTTGGGTCCACCAGAAAGGAGCAATGGTAGGAGATCTTGGGTTGAAGAGATTGGAGTCACAACCTCAGCCAGGAGAGAGTAGGGTAGCCTCTTTCCCCTTCTGTAGCTCCCACCAACATTCTGCTCATGCTCTTTCTTAGTGCTGCTTCTTTATGTGGTATCACCTTCCCACTGCTGCTAGTCCTTGGGTGATTTTCCAACCGCAGCTGACTTCCTTAAACCTGCCTCCACGTCTCAAAGTAGTCCTTTTATTAAATATCCTCTATTACCAGTTTGAATATCTCTACATGTGTTCTGTCAGGACTCCCAAGTAATGGAGTTGCCATATCTATTAGAGAATTGGCTGAGTTGTGGCTTCTAAGTGGTAGCAAACTCCAGAACAGGTTGAAGGCTCATAAAATAGCAGGAAGTTCTGGCCTCCTGATGAGTCCTGATTCTGGGACCTCTGAAGTCCTCATGTCTGAATTTATGAGTTTTTTTTTTTTTAAATCACCCATTGGTAAGTCTTATTGGGATTTAATCAGTAAGAAAATATCAAATGGCAGGTAGCAGTATAGTTACAATCTTGAATTTGAGATTAGAGAGATGTGGATTCAAATCTCAGTTTTGGTAGTGATTATAGATGCTTGCCCTTCCTGAAACTGTTTCTTTACAAACGAAAGGGTGTCATCCTATCCCACTCATACAGGGTTCTTATGAAGAGTAGAGATGATGGCTATAAAAGAGCAGTGTCAGGGATGCCTCTTTCAAGGCACACTTCCCTGCATAGCCCCATCTGTGTATACACACATGTACACACATGCACATACATACACATACATGTGAGTACACAGACTCAGCATTTTTTCCCCAAATCTATCTTGGCTTTAGCCTCAATAAGAGAATTCTTGTGTCCAGAAAATACAGCCCGATGGGGTATGTACTATCACTATAGTGGTTTGGCAATATGTCAACTAGACCAGGCTGAAATACATCTCCCCAATTCCCTTTCCTGTATGGTTCCAGTGAGGATATGCCACAACAAAGTCTCTGGGTTGAGAAGTAGAGTGTGGAAGTGAAATGGCAGTCCTATTGTGATTCACACCCACTGTCTCTGATTTGCTGACTTGCCTCATCCTTGCAGGCCTGCAAATGCTCATTCCACCATCCTGTGACCCTTTTGTGGTTCCTCTGACCCAGGGGGTTGGTGTGCAGGTTTAGCAGAAGACAAAAAGCTTCTGTAGGACACCAAACTTCTCAAGTCAGAAGCAACAAGAAGTGATATAAATTTCAGCCCATTTTCAGGCTTCAGATCTTGCATGTGGGTTCCTTTGTGTTCCTCGTTCTCCTCACCTTACACCCATCTTCCCCTCCCAGCTGCCTGATGTCCTATGGATTTCAATCTCTGACATCAGTGTCAGACCTATAACGTGCACACGCGCACACACACACACACACACACACACACACACACACACACCAGAATCTGAAGAACAAGGCTTTAGGTTCACTTGAACTCTGTTTCTTGGCTGAGTCAAGGAATGGCCTCTTGACTTGTAGTACTTCTACAATTAAAGACACCAATAACTGCCTGAAGTTCAACCAGTAGCTGGTATCATTGCTCATCTGCTTTCTGGTGGTGGGAAGAGGCATTGACAGTGTGTTTGAGTGGTCAGAGGCCACTTGGAGAAGTTAGATCCTCACATTTGTAGAAACCCAGAGCTGGGATCTGGCAGGGATGAAATCTAGTTGGATTCATGCACTCACAGCACCCACAGCTTTCCAGTCTCTGCTTCCCTTGCCCAGACACTCTCCAGAAGCCAATGCTGGGGCAGGAAGAAAGCACAGCAAGGTGTTTAGAGGTTCTCAGGAATGAGCAAGCAGTGTGAACCTGGTTTTCTGTTGAGTTACTGATATCCCAATCATGCAATAAGAAACATCCTCTTGTTTAAGTAGAGTGGATGATATATGGAGATATTCACTTTTTTCCCCCCACTGGACTCTTCCTTTCCCTCCAGTCATGCAGGGTGATTGCTGCTTCAGAGGATGGATGTATAAGAGCATGGCCAGGAAATCAGAAATGGCCTGCAGCTCTTCCAGGCTTTTATGCTCTAAAATCCTATGCAATTAGGGGAAATTGAAGATTTGCAGCTAAGAAAAAAAAAAAAAGGACTGAAGCTTTGCTCTCATCTTCAGAGTGGGAAAGTGTTTTCCTTGATCCAGTAGCGAGAGAGGGGAAAGTAGGGGACAGGGTCTGCAGAAGCCTTCTAAAAATGCTTTCAGAAGGTGGCAAAGCCCTGGAGAGAAAGTGACAAAGTGGTATATTTAAGAGACAAGCCCATGCAGTCTTGCAGGAAGGTTCCTGGATCCCTAGTGTCAATCATAGACAATTGAGACAATTTGGGTCCCCAACCAAGAGGAAGACCTCTGTAATAGTCTGACTGCAAGCACACCACTGCTTCCTACTTCTCACCACACCAGGGCTCTATACAGATGTATTCAGCCAGTATTTTGGGATAACAATAACATGATAAGAGCTAGCTCTTATATTGCAGGCATGATGGACCAGTCACAGTTTTAATCGCTTCTCATATACTAACTCATTCAATCATCATGAAAATCCTACAAAATGGCATTTTACAGCCCATTTTACATATGAGCAAACTGAGACCACACATCCAAGATTCAAACCTAGACTGTTCAGCTCTAGGATCCATGCCTGATTGGTGGTTTTCAAAGATAGTGATTATATCTTGTTCGTATACCTGAGTTTGCAGGCATAAATTAATACTAACTAAACAGGTAACCATGTTTGCAATTAACATATTTTATCCTGACAATTACACAGGAGAGAATCAGTCACTTCGTCTGGAGGTGGAAGCAAGAGGTGTAGACCAAGACTTGTTTATAATACTTTAGTAGCCTTGGAGGGGTCAGATGTGAAGGCTTATGATTCTCAAAGAGACCTGTCTGTGGCCTCAGTGGTATCATGCAGTCAGCCAAACGTCTGGAACATAATAAGCCCCCAATAAATATCAGCCGCTTTAATGATTATGATGACGATTATGGTTATTATCACCCCAGAGAAGGCTGTACAGAGCCAATTTGCCAGCACAGAATGGCTGCCCTCTAGCTCCACGTTTCTCTTCATAGGACTAGATTCATCTGAGGTCATCATGGCAATTATTCCAACTCTGCCTAGAGTGTCCAGTCCTTAATTCACTTCTCTCTCCTGTTGAGAATGAAGACAATCTGATCTTCTAAATTAAGAATTCAGTGTACTAACCCTTTTGAAATGATTTGCATTTAAAAGGAGAGGGTAGTGCTTAACAAAAATGAAGACCTATTTAATGATGCAATCACAGGATTCGGTATAGTATTTAACAGTGGAATAGCAGGATTCAATAGCTATGACATAGTGACGTGACCGTGAGCTCTCAGGTCTTCCCTATGACCAAATGCATGCTCTACACATCCATCCTCCTTCCTGTCTGCCTCATAAGTAGGGCATAGCAGTATGACCCAAGAGATGAGAGGTGGCTGCACATGGGGACACCTATGAAGAGTAAAATATCATTGGACGATATTCAATTTAAAACATCAGAGGCACCTGGGTGGCTCAGTCGGTTGAGCATTCAACTTTGGCTCAGGTCATTATCTCACAGTTTGTGGGTTCAAGCTCTGTGTCAGGCTCTGTACTGACAGCTCGAAGCCTGGGCCTGCTTCAGATTCTGTGTCTCCCTCTCTCTCTATCCCTCTCCTGCTCACTCTCTCTCTCTCTCTCTCTCTGTCTCAAAAATGAATAAATGTTAAAAAAATTTAAAATAAATAAATAAATAAAACATCAAAGCCTCACACAGACTGCTGGAAAATAGCTCTGTTTCCATAGAGGAAAGAGATGCTGACCTGTTATGTTTTTGAGGGTAGGAGGTGCCAGAAAGAGTTTCCAAGAGTATCCATAACAAGAAAATACGGGTGTGTATTATGAAAGGGATACTCACCTGAGATGCTTGTGTGGTTAGAGAAGTATTTTTGGAGAGGAATGAAATGAATGAATGAATGAATAAATGAATGAATGAATGAATTACATGAGTCTCAGTGATATTAAATTCCCAGTGGACAACTGACTGTTTGGTAAAGACCAGTTGATTTATTTGATCAAAATGAGAACAGATAGTGTTACATCATTCCCATGGTAGCTATTAAAATAAGTTAATCACATATAACGGTCAATAAAGATTGATGGGGTCAGTGAATATAATGCATGTGGTGCAGGTAATAGAAAGATCAACAAACAGAGACCTGAGAGGCCCCAGTTTCTATTCATAGCATAGTCCCAAAGCAACTGTGTGGCTGTTGCTCAGTTTCTCAATCTCCCAATCCTCAGACACTTTCTCTGCAAAATGAATGGACAAACCTGGATAATATTTATGGCCCTTTCCAGATAGATAATGTCATAGTAGTGCATTCTGTACTTGGGCACCTTCAAGTGAAAGTTGATAGTTACTCTTTGGAATGCCATGGTTCTCCTTTGGCTATATCCTCCCTTTGATCAGCGGCTACCTGAGACAATCTCTTTCCATTTCCTTCCCCAAGTCTCCTGAAATGATCAGCCACATCTGACATTTATCAATTGCTAAGTCCCAGATGAAACTTTCTTTGCCTCAAATTTTGCTTCTGCTATAAGTTTATGGGTGACAGATGATAAAAAATTAATTCCCTTAAGTTCTTTCATGTACCATATGTCTGTGTAGACTCAAACAACGGGTAGAAACATGTCGAAATAACGTGAATTTTGATGGTAAGTCTCAGGAAAAGATTCTTTGCTTTTGAGGATCTGTCCATAGATTCTAAGATTTTTGAAATTTTGACATTTGTGCTTAGACATTTTAATTTTCATTTTAGTTCTCTGAATCTTATTTATTTATGTTGCTTTTGAGACAAAATGATTTATAACTAGATCCCCCTCCCGCTCCATCACCTATAACCAAATAATCCAATCATACTAACATTTCCTGCTTAATTCACTCTTTTCTGTTTATTAGTAGAAAAAATATTTAGTTTTAAATCTGATATCACATTAAACTTAGAGAAAAGGCAATTTTCATTTATTTCTCTTCCAGAAAGAAAATGTTCAAATGTCAGCTATTTGTGGACTTTTCCTACTTCGCTTGTGACAGATATATGAGAAATTTGACAATTGTGGTTTTTAACAGCCCACCTCAGAGGTGATAAATAAAATGAGTTGACAAGGAATTCATCACCTTAATGTGTATCTGTGGGGTAATGGGAGACATCAAGCATGAGATGCCAAAGCATCCCCAGTGTTTGATGAGACCCTGTGTCTGGGTGACCATGGCAAAGAGATAAAGCTGTCAGAAAGTTCCTCTTAATGCTGTTGGACAAACAGCCATGCCACCCACCTGTCCAAACACAGCCGCCCCTTATAGAAAATCAATAATTGGGCATCAAAAGCCATGCAGATTAGCACAGCTCCACACACCTGGGCCAAGGCTAATTTGAGATTGGCTTAGATGACTATGAGGGAAGAGAAAGCTTGAGCTATGAGAAGGCAAGGAAGATGACTCATGGTTCATTTGGGGTTTGCTTTTGATTACTGACACTTCTCAGATGTAATAATAGTAGAGTCTTTCTGTACTTCTTTCATGTTTAAAAGCATATTGGAATACATTTCCTTGGTTGAGCTTTACATGGTCAACCGTGGAGTGAGATGTATGGTGTCCCAAAGAGACAAGGGTAGAGTTATCCACACTTCGCTATTCTACATTGGTGCTTTGCTAACTCTAAATGACTGCACAGATCTGAGAGGAGAAGACCATTTTCTCTGTGAAATACAGCAATATGATAATACTTGTGCTGACCATACTAGAGGCTATTGAAAGATCAAAGTGAGAGAGCTGATTGGAAACGTCCAAGAGAACTTGCAAAGTGTCATAAAAAATAAGAGTCTTGCTTAGGGTGATAGAATCTCACTATGGTGTTGCCCTACGTAATAAATATCAGTTATCTCTGGTCCATAAACCCCATATTTTCCACACAAACTGTTTATATTTCTGTGTTCTCAGAAAGTGGCACAGGCTATGACCTGGGATTCGTCTTAGACTCCTTTGTCTCTCATATATAATCAATCATTTTTCAAGCCCTATTGTCAAAACACCCCCTTAATATCCTCCATTTCTGTCTCTTCTTTAACCTGGATTTTTTCAGTACCTCCCATCTTGTATTCTCAATACTCCATTGTGGCTACAGTCATGGTTCTAAATGCAAATCTAATCATATTACTCCCTGTTTAAAATCAACTCTTCTTTGCTCAAAGTAAAAAGTCTACATTCCTTAACAAGGCTGACAAATCTATAACCTGGATTCTATGAACATTTCTATCACTTCTCACACCCCTAAAACACTGTGTGTTTCTGCCTTAAGACATACTTATGATTCCTGGAAGGCATTACACTCTCTTTAACCTCCAGCTTTTTCTTCTGGAACTTCTTCTCACTGCTGTTGACCAAACTCACTCTATTCAAGGATTCGGTTGTAGACCTTCCAGGAAATATTTCCCAATTACCTAAACCAGTATTGTAGCTTTCTCCTGCACATTTCCTCCATGATTCTATCAGATCACTGAATTGCACTTTAAAAAATAACTTTCTTAATTAAAATAACATTCATGCAGAAAACTGCATCACTTATAATGTACAGTTTATTTATCCTGAAGTGAATATACCCATGAAACCACTACCCAGACCAAGAAATTTAAGTAACCCTCAACCCAGAAGCCTTCTTAATGCTCCTTTTTAATCAATATACTTCCTTCGTCCCAAAGGTAATTATCATTTGACTTTTACTATCATAGTTTTGCCTGCTGTAGAACTTCATATAAATGGAACAGTGCAGTACCTATATTTCTTTTACTGGGTATACCTGTGAGATTTTTCCATGTTGTTGTGTGTAGTGGTAATTTTATTTTCATTACTGTGTAATATTCTATTGAATGGATAGACCCACTATTTATGTATCCATTTTACTATTAAGCATTTGTGCTGTTTCCATTTTTTGGTTATTTTAACTATGGTGCTATGAACATTTTTTCTCCATCTTTAGGTAGAAATAAGCACTCATTTCTCTTGGGTGCATGCCTAGGAGTTATGGAATAGGTGCATGTTTAGCTTTAATAGACACTGACAAACATTGTCCAAAATGATCTTACCAATTTTTTTCTCTCCAGCAGTGTATGTAACTTCTAATTGTTCCCCATTATAGGGGCTTGCAGTGGTTAGCAACAATGGACATTGTTAGTGGTTAGTCATTCTGGTTATTGCACAGTGGTATCTCATTGTGGTTACAATTTTGTTGCTTCATACATGTTTATTGGTTATATATGTGTCCTCTTTTTTGGATGTCGGTTGAAGTCTCTTGATCATTTATCTATTGTAGTGTCTTTCTTGACTTTTCAGGTATATGTGATGAAAATATCTTTTCCCACTATGTGGCTTACCTTCTCATCTTTTAATTGTGTCTTTTGATGAGCTGAAATTCTTATTTAATGTTATCCAATTTATTACTTGCTTCCTCCATGGTCTTTGTGTTTTTGTTCTGTTTTGTAAAACTTTCTCTCCCTTGAAGTAGAGAAGATAGTTGTAGGTGTTTTCCTCTAGAACTTTTCTTGCTTTCCCTTTCATATTTACATCAACAATCTATCTGAAACTATTTTTCATGTATGCTATCACACTGTACTTTGATTATCTATTTAGTTGTCTGTCTCCCCAGCTAGGCTGTGAAGGGCTGGGAGGAGAATGTGAACTGCACCTTCCTAATCCCCAATGGGGGAACCATCTGTGTGATGCACAGTTCCTACCACTCTCAAGCATGCAAAATACTTCTTTTAGTTAATTTCCCTCTCTATATTTTAAAAATGTCTTTAGATTTAACTGAAATTGCATCTTAATGTGTTATTTGAGAAAATATATGTACTAAGCCTTTGCCATCAGAGTGTTATTTTACTTCTGGGATGTTTTCTCCATCGTACATGGCGCACTTTCATGTCTATGGCTGTCAATGTCACTTTAAAGTCCATGTGAAGAAATTTGGACAAGAGGGGAAAACTGTGTGGCATTAATTTAATTTAATTATTTTCTAAAAGTTACTAATTTAAGCTTTTCTCCTTTCAGTTTTCATTTTATTTATTTATTTATTTATTATTAAAGTCTTATTATTAATTAATTAATTAATTTATTTATTTACTTACTTACTTACTTACTTACTTACTTACTTATTTACTTATTTATTTATTTAAGTCAGTACGGACCCCATCGTGCTGGGGCTTGAACTCATGAACTGTGAGATCATGACATAAACCGAAATCAAGAGTCAGACATTAAATCAACTGAGCCACCCAAGTGCTAATTTTTATTTTTTTTAATTAGGTAAGACATTCACATTTTTCAGATATCAAATATGTACATTGAGAAATATCCCTTATTCATCTGTCCACATCTACCCATTATCTCTATTACCTCTTGTTTTACCATTATTATCAATTTCTTGTGTGTACTTCCATGATGTATTGATAAACAGAGGGAAGTTACCTAGAAGACAAAGGCACATGACCAGAGAGAAAACATAACAGGGCATCTGGAAGAGTATTTATTAGGAAAGAAAATTATAGAAACGTAAGCAGTTAGCAGATATGTGGTCCCATTGCTTATCACTCTCTGAGGTGACAGACAGGGATCTAGAAAGCCTAATACTAAGATCTGAGGAGCAGGAATCCAACCCTTGGCTGGTGGGCTGCATAACTCCCTTCCCTTGGCATGAATAGAGGTCTGGGCTAGAGTCTAAATATTGTGACTGCAGCTATATGACAATAGTTCAGTGGTCTCAGGACCAAATGCATTAGTTCAGTCCTCTCCAGGATCAATTGCCTCAGGCTAACACTTTCTGTGGTGCCTTAGAGCAATTGGTGCTCACCTTTTCTGAGAAGCCAGCCTACAGGCTATCAAAAAAGCAAGTGGTGCTCACCTTTTCTGAGAAGTCAGCCTACACGCTATCAAATAAGTTTAAACTTCACTTCTCAGCTCATTCCTATCCCATGGGATAGATGGTATGTGTCAGAAACCCATACGATGTTAGCCTGTAAGCTCATGAGGCTAGTCGTTGGTATTGTTGTAGGAGACACTGGAGGATGATTAGAACAAGAATAGGAAAATGAAAGTCATGAATATTACCTTAAGCTCCCCCTAATGAAGTCTCAGGGAGCCCAAGCCCAGCCCAAAGGATAGGTCCCAGGTTGCTAAGAACTCTAGACCACCCTTCTTCCTAGTGCCCCATATGTGGGACACTGAACTTTCTGACTCTGCACTGATGTTGATGCATATATGGGTGGTATGCTAGCCTAGGTTAAGATGTTCCCTAGTTGGCCACCACATAATAGTGATTCTGTTCTACGATGACTCTAGAATTTAGGCTAATCTTCTGGGTCTTTGAGGAATGGGGAATCTTTTTGGTTACATGGCCTAGATGTTTGACAAATTCTATATTTTTTTCATCATCACATTTATCCCCTACCCAGGAGCTAGACTACAGTCAAGGTTGTAGTATGCTATGTCTCTTCCTGAGGCAACCATAGATATGAATCATTCAGACTTCTATTCAAGAAAAAACCTGTGTCAATGAATGCAGATAGCTGTCAGTGCCTAGTTGTATCACTTTCAAGATCTCCTATAGCATCTCAGATGAGGTTACACTGCTCCTCAGCTTCTCTCTAAGCCAATGTCTGACCACCATGAGAATATGTGAGCCTGGACTTTTCTGCTTAATGTTGGACTACTCAATGGTCATTCTGTGCACTGGAGCTCCCCATTGGGTGGTTGAGACTTTCTCAGAGCTACACCATAGCATGTGCCATTTCTTACACAATCTTTCTTTCCTTTATCCATTCTCTGGGTTCATAACTGCATCATGGTCTGAAGGGTTTCTCTCACTCCTTTACATGCCGCAGGTTTTACTCTCAATAAATCTCTTATACATTTAACTCTTTCTTAGCGTCTGCTTCCTGGAGGTCCTGAATTGACAAACATGCTCTGAGAAGATTGTTTCTTCACACTTGGGCCAGAAGGGACAAGTAAGTTCTTGGAAGAGGTCCAAGAAAACCTGTAATGGCTAGATGACCACCTGTGTCTTGGGTTAAGATTATGTTCAACTGAAGCAGTAAGGGGAGGTATGTTGATCCACATGGGAATAGTAGCCCAGAGGAGTGACATCACCCAGCGGAAAGTGTCATATATAGTCATTTGAGTTGAGCGGTCAGTAGTCCTTCTCTCCATTGTTGGATTTGAGCAGTTTGGCAAGTTAGCCAAAGATGGTATCTGTAGGTGCATTTAATAGGTCAAGAATATCTCATCTAGGCCTGCAGAATTGGTTTCAAGCCTCTTCTACTAACTAAGGAGACCACGCTATCATATAATAAGATTCAACTAGCATGTCATGTTTGATCTTAGCACCTAGGATTGAAGTTATATAATTAACTTAGTTGCAAAGTACTGGCTGATGCAATTCAATGGAAAATGCCAGGATACTGGGGATATCAGAAGCAGTATTTTAGAAGACAGGGTAATGACTACTAACTTTTTACAAGACCCAGCAGAGTGTGGTAGATGCAACAGCATGACACATTTGAGACCTCCAACTGTTAGAAATGCAATCAAGAATGCATGGTGGCCTAGATGACAATTTTACCAGAGGGATCCAAGTGCAAGACAAATGGTAGGCATCAGCCTTTTTACTTACCACCAGCACCACTACAACTATCTGAGGTTTCAAGTATTCCTGTCCTATCAGACAACGGGCTTCTTCTTCCAGGTAAGTGAGACCTTATGTCTCACAACCAAGTGATAATACAAACATATTCTTATTTTTAGATGACACACTAAATATTGGTTTGCATGCAACTTCTTTCATTTAACAATGTGTCCATATAATTTAGATAAATGAACAGTCCTTGTGCTTTCTCCACCCCTGTGGCAATTTCTCTGATGAAAGTACTTGACAAGCATGAAAAGAATCTACAAGGATGGCTGCCTTTGTTCCTTTCAAATCTTAATTTTCAGGTTCCATTTGAAAAATTGATATTGGACGGGCAATAAATTATCAGTCTTTTCAAGAGTGAGGAAACTGTTTCTAACATCAAAAGGCTTATAGACATCTACTTAATTAATGTTGATCTTTTAGAACTGATTGATTGATGAAATACCAATGACCGAAAGATGATGTGAATTCATGTGAATTTAGTAATACTTTCTGATAATTTCATTATGAATCATAATAGCATATATATATATATATATATATAATGTGTATATTGGTATGTATACCTATGAAAAAAATGTTAGCATATATAAGGATGATATCTAATAGTTATTCAGAAGCAATATTTGTGTCCATGTGGCATGTTAGAGCCTCTCATAGCTATAGAAGCAACAGATGAATCATCTTAACAGCTGGCATTAGACATTTCTTTTCTTAGAAAGAAGAATCTTTGTTTAGGAAAATGCCCATAAGAGCTTTTGGGGATGGAAGAAAAGACCTTGAAGCATGAGACCAGAAAAATCAAAGGCAAGAAAGGAGAAGACTGAATTGCTCTGTGTGAGATGGAGAGGAGTTTGTTTCTACCTTGGGTGAGCATGACATGAAGAGGAAGCATGGAGTAAAGCAGGGACTGGAAAGTTGTTATAGGGCTAGGAAAACTTAGAGAGTAGCATATCCATGGAAAACCCCTATGGGGTGGCAATCGGAGACTTTTAAAGAAGAATGTTTCATGTTTACTTCTAAGTTTTTCTTCATCATGTTTAAAATCCTCTTCGTTTTATTGTCCATAAATCTTCAATAAAGTTTACTAAATTCATGAATTGCCTTATGTGAGGTTTTCAGTGGGACAAAGATGGAATGCATAGGATGGTGAGATGATTAATAAACCAAGAAAGTAGGCAGCCAGAACTAGAGGTGTCCTAGAATATAACACTTCGGAAATTCTCAGAAGTCTTGGGGAGAGTTCTGGAATCTCTAGAGTATGTGTGAGTTCTGGCGGTGGGGTAGTTGGGGTATGTAGGAAAAACTTAGGTAAACCTCAAAAACATTTAAGTCCCTAGTTAAAATTTAGGTTTTATTTATTCAGTGACTCACCAAATATTTGAAGACCTACAGTGTACTTTTATAAGTCCTGGAGATAGGGAATGAATAAACCATAGTCCCTGTCTGTATAGAGCTTATGCTCTAGTGAGAAAGACAGTTAATAAATAAATGAGCAAAAACATATGCAATATGATGTAAATTATTATGAGGTGCTATATGGAACCAAGCAAGGAAAATAAATAAAGTCTTAGGAGTTGCTTTTTCTCATAGAATGGTCAGGAAGGGCTTCTTGGAGGAAGTAGCATTGGAGCAGAGCCTTAAAAAAGATCTGGGAAAGAGTATTCTATGTGAATGGCCAGTGAAATAGCAAGAATAGAGGTTTCTATAAATTACTCAGAAAAGGTAAACTGGCACTATTTCCACTTGAAAACTTTTTTTGAAATATTTTTTAAAAATATTTTTTAATTTTTATTTATTTTTGAGAAAAACAGAGCCTGAGCACGGGAGGAGCAGAGAGAGAGGGAGACACAGAATCCAAAGCAGGCTTCAGGCTCTGAGCTATCAGCACAGAGCCTGAAGCAGGGCTCAAACCCAAGAACCATGAGGATCATGACCTGATCCAAAGTTAGACGCTTAACCTACTGAGCCACCTTAGACACACCAAAAATTATGCTTTTGATAATGATGATTGTGGATATAGTTTATAGGAAGAAAAGTGTATATGATCATAACAATACATACATACAATATGCATATGATTTAACTTCTATTCTTAGCGATTGGAGACGTTATGAGTAATTTATCATTTAGTGCTAGTGTTGTGAATAATAAAACATCCTCAATTAAAATATTACATTGATTTAGTTAATTTTCTATTAAGTCTTCAGTTATCACAAATTTTAATATAAAATAAATACCTAATAAAGCAGGATGAAAATGATTGCATAATCAGGAATTCTTATTGGTGGTATAACAATACGCGCTATTACTCAAAACTGATTTTAAGTTGGGGATTCTAAGTTCAAATCTCACTTTTTAACATGAGATATGCCCTTGGAACAAATTTTTAAGTATACTATGGTATTGTTAACAATAGGCATTATGCTGTACAGTAGATCTCTAGAATTTACTCATCTTGCATAACTAAATATTTGTACCCTTTGACAAATACTTTTCTGTTTCCTTTTCCCTGAAGACCCTGAAAACTACCATTCTACTTTATGTTCTAAGAATTTGAGTATTTTAGGGATGACTGATGGCTCAATCAAGGTTAAGCGTCCAATTCTCCATTTCAGCTCAGGTCATGGTCTCACAGTTCGTGGGTCTGGCCCCACATCAAGGGTCTGTCCTGGCAATGCGGAGCCTGCTTAGGGTACTGTCTCTCCCTCTTTCTGCCCCTCCTTTGCTATCTCATGTGCTCTCTCTCAAAATAAAAACATAAACTTAAAAATAATTAAAAAAGAATTTTACTATTTTAGATTCCTCATAGAAGTGATATCATATTAATTGTTCTTATCACAATAATAATAATAATAAATCGAGAGAGTTGTAGGAAATTTTGGAGGTGATGCATATGCTTATGGCATAAATTGTGGTGATTTCATGGGTGTATACAAAACCCCACAATACAATGAGATTTTCACCTACTCATTTCAAAGTAGAAATGCTGTGGTATTCCTATAATAAAGATACAGTTAAGTAATTTTTAAAAATCTCCATTTTGCCTCTTTTTATCTTTTAGTCTTTGCACAATTCAACTAAGTGTAGCTCAATTTCAACATCAGTTGCTTGAAATAATGACACCCACCTGGCAGAGTGGTTGGGATTTGAGAGTGATTATCTAATGCCTGCCATGTAAAAAGACTGAATCAAATGCCTAAACGAACTGGTCAAAATATACAATTACACTGAGACCAGTGTAGTGAACTAGCACTACAGCATCTTTGTTGCCTTATGGAAATACTAGAAAAAAGTTTGTGGTGTGTGAAATATTGGATTAGTGTTCATCAAATATTCCCTTTCCTCTTCTACTGTGAGTATTTGATACAGGAAGCTATTGAGTGACTTGTTTTGGCCAAAGGAATATGAAAAGTTGTATGGCAAGTAGAGGCTTTAACTGGGCTTAGGTGGTTCGCCTTATCTTTTACTCTCTGACATTTACCATTAGGACCTTTCTTAAGTATTCTTTCATCTGAGGATACAAGAGACACTTGGATCAGACCCAAACCCAAGCGGAACCAAGCCTAGCTGATGTGTAGACTAAAGCAAAACTGTTCGGCTGAGCCAAGTTCAGAGCAGCCCAGGCGCTGATCTGCAGACCAATGAGCATGAGAACAAATGCTAGTTGTTGTAAGTCACTCAGTTTTGAGATGGTTGGTTACGCAACATAATTGTGTCAATAGCTAACTAATACATGATGCATTGCAAACACATCATTTACTAAGCCTACTGCATATTCAATGCACCTAAATAAGTTAGGAAGATCAGGAATTTGAATACAGGAAGAAAACAGTACAATTAAATGGAGATGTTTATTATTAACAAGTGTCCCTAAAGATCCTGGCATTTAATCTCGCAATCACAGGCTCAAAGATTTCAGAGATGCATTTGACACTTACTAATTTGGACATTATTATATCTTGAATATTTGAACATTCTCCAAAATAGGTCAGAAAAAATAGTTTCAGCAGTGATTATATTTTTTTTATCAATTGATAGATGCTTCTACCTTGGAGGGGGGACAGCTTCCAAAATTGTCATTTGATTCTCAATAGTGTTTGAAGTCTTCTTTTTATGGCACACACACCCATACATACACGTACACACCCCCAAATAACAATAACAACCCCCCAAAATGAAAATTAAGGATTCTTGAGCCATATAACGGATGCTACAATACTGGTCCTTGGTTGGAACTTCCCAGAATCTTATTCCTCCATTTTCTGAGATCCCATTACCCTCCCAACCAAACATGCTGTCTTTTTCTCCCTATTCTAAAATACTTATTTGTAACATGCTTGCTGATAGGTTTACTATGCTGAAGAACTTTGGGGTAAAAACCACAACTCATGAGCCATCTGTTGTGGCATATGTGCTGTTGTAGTTACTCGATATTTGGCAGTGGTGTAATTCTGATTTAAAACTTTGAGTGGAATATAGGAATTGTGATGACTTAGCATTTGTATATATGTATATATGACTTAGCATTTGTATATATATTTAGGATAAGGGAAAGATCAAAATAAAGTGGTGAGTCAGAGCCTTCTGGGTTTGGAAGGAACACCAGAGTGTGGGCAGCCTGAAGGATGGTGTCTGTACAGATGGCAGAATATCTGCTTTGTGTGCCAAGTGAACTTACAGAAGCAGCTTCCTCTGACAGCTTATTTGGTAGAACTGAACATATACATTCTGAGGACTAGCTGTGGAACTATGACTAACAAGCTCATGTTGACTTTTTTTAATTGCATTTTTTTGTTTTGAGATAAATGTAGATGCCCATGTACCTATAAGAAGTAATACAGAGCAATCCAACATATCCTTTACTCAGTTTTCTCCAGTGGAAATGTCTTACAAAACCAAAGTCAAATATCATAACCAAGATATTCACATGGACATAGTCAAGATACCTCTTGACTCTATCACCAAAGTTTCCTCATTTTGCCCTCTTATAGCTACACTTGCTTCCTTCCCACCTCCACTTCCTCTTTAACCCTTGACAATGACTATTTTGTGCTCCATGTCTATAATTTTGTCATTTCAAGAATATCATATAAATGAAATACTATAGAATGTAACCTTTCGGGACTGGCTTTTTTCACTTGGCAGAATTCTGTAGAAATTAACATATTAGTGAGTGTATCATAGTTTTTTTTCCTGTTATTGGTGATTGGTAATAATTGAATAGATGTCCCACAGTTTGTTTAACCACTCACCCTTTGAAAGACATCTGACTTATTTGTGCTTTTTGGCTACCATGAATAAAACTGTTAAAAAGATTCATTTACAGGTTTGTTTGTTTGCTTGTTTTGCTGAACATGTTTTCATTTCTGTGGGATAAATGCCCAGGAATGCAATTGCTAGGTTGCACAATAGCTTAGTTTTTAAAGAAATTGACAATTGTTTTTTAGTGTGGCTATACCATTTATTTATTTATTTATTTATTTATTTATTTATTTATTTATTTATTCATTCATTCATTCATTCATTCATTGATTCATTCATTTATTTATTTGTTTGTTTATTTATTTGCTCATTCATTCATTCATTTATTTAAAGCATTTTTATTTGAGAGAGGGAAAAAGAGCCTGAGTAGGGGAGAGTGGCAGACAGAGAAGGAAAGAAAGAATTTCAAGCAGGCTCCATTCTCAGGATGGAGCCCAATGTGGGGTTGGATCCCATGACCCTGGGATCATGACCTGAGCTGAAGTCAAGAGTTGGATGCTCAACTGACTGAACCACCCAGGTGTCCCAGATGTATCATTTTATGTTCCCACCACAGTGTGTGAGTAATCCAGTATCTCCACATTCTAAGCAGCATGTTAGTGCTGTCATTTCTCTTTTTAGCCATTCTGATAGGTGTGTAGCAATATCTCATTGTGATTTTAATTTGCATTCCCTAATGGTTAATGATATTGAACATATTTACATGTGCCTGCTTGCCATCTGCATATCTTCTTCAGTGAAATATCTTTTATGTATTTTGCCCATTTTCTAATTGGATTTTTTTTTCTGTTGAGTTATATGAGTTCTTTATATATTCTAGATAAAAGTCCTTTGTCAGATATATGAATTGCAAATATTTTCTCAGTTTATAGTTTGTCTTTTTATCTTCTTAATAGAGTCTTTTACAGAACACTTTTTAATCTTAATGAAGTCTAATTTACCATTCTTTCCTTTTATTGATCATATTTTTAGTGTCAATTCTAAGTGCTCTTTGCCTAGGTTTGGAAGATTTTATCTTATTCTTGTTTGTTCATTTTGGCACTTTATGTTTTATGTTTAAGTCCTTGACAGTTTGAGTTAACTTTTGTGAAAAGTGGGAGACTTACACAGAGATTCTTTTTGTACATGTGCCTATAGATGTCTATTATACTTATTCCATTGTTATATATAGAAAAAGCTATTTTTCTTCCATTGAATTGTTTTTGCACTTTTGCCAAAAATTCTGTCAAAGATATTTCTGTGGTTTTATTTCTGATTCCTCTGTTCTCTTCCACTGATCTATGTGCTTATCCCTCTGCCAATACTGCAGAGTCTTGATTATTGTGGGTGCATGATTAAGTCTTGAAATCAGGGAAACTGATTCCTCATGCTGTATTATTTTTCAAAATTGTTTAGGGATTTCATTTTCAGAAGTTTTTTAAATCATAGTTTCAATGAATATGATAGTTACAGGGCTACTCAAATTATCTATTTAATAGTTGGTGACTTGGAATAGCATATATTTTTCAAGAATCTGAAGTTGGGTAGTAACCATAGTGACAACAGATCATTTCTAATGCATCAGAGAGAGCAGTTAAAGAGAGGAAGCAGAGATCAAGAGATGCATCTTAGTAGGCACTTATTCCAGGCTTTAGAGTTTAAAGGTATAATAAACTCAATATTCAGAAGTAGATATAACTCCTTGGAAAAGTTAACACGCTCCTGAATTATTCTTTATTTTCTTTAGTCTGGCATTTTCTTTGATAATAAAAAAGAAAATACATGGGAAAAGAAGAATATACAGTTTTATCTCCTATTTCCCCAGAGATTATTATCACTTTTACTTCTTGGATGCATATCCTTCCAGCTCAATTCCTTATTATTTTCTGTTTCTCAACATCCACATCTAACAATGCAATTGAGAAGGTTTTTTAGATGACTAGAATTGTTATTCTCCAACAATGATTTAAAATGGAGCTAGATTGTCTAAAACCCAATCAATTTCTAAATACTGGAAAATGCTGATTTGATATACAAGTAGACTGCATTCCATGCTATGGTTATATTTTTGTTCTAATAAATTAGATTATTTAAATTTTGGAAATACAGTAAGAAGGAAGTTTTAATTCTAATTGTTTTTTTTTCAAAGCACTCAATGTGACCTGCCATTTCAAATCAATGTGTGTGTGTTCTTGTTTGTGAAGTGAGGATAACAAATGCCTTTACTTAACAGGGTTGCACTGAGGATTAAAATAATGACATTTACCATAAAGAGCAGAAACTTATAGCGGTTAGTTATTATTGTTGTTGTTATATTAGCCAACTTATGTCCTTTAACCAAAAAAACATGACAAGAGAAATGAGGTTAGCAGATTTGTTTCAAGTCCAATGATTGTTTCTTCTATCATGTGAGAACTTACAAATCTATGGCATATTTGTTTCTATAAGACTGCGGCTATATGAGATAAAGAGCACCAAAAGTTCTGGACTGGATTTAATGGTTTATACTGACTCGAAAGACCTTTCCTGCAAAATAGCATGAGGTCAGATGTATTGCAGGGTTGTTCTTGCTGGTTTTGCCTTAGGGGATTTTACCTTCAGTTGGAGGTGGAAAACTACTAAACAATCTCACCCTGGCCAGAGGGCTAAAAGGATTCAGTCAGTGGGATGGGGGTTTAGTGAAATACCTTAAAACAAAAGAAACTTGCAATATTCTTAAAATAAGTTAAAACTAAATTTAAAGTACTGTAACGTTAGGATATGGATTCACTTTCTTTTAACCCTTGACGTTAAGCTGACGCGGTGTGAGTATACCGGGCAGTGTCATTCGTTTCTAAAGCAAGTCTATGTAGATGACTACAGAGTAGCAGATTCCCATCTGTGCAAAGGACATTCGGTTCCTTCCTGGCCCTGGCAAAAGATGAAAACCGTAGGCACCTTTCCAGAGTTTTTCCATGGACTTCTCATGTGAAGCTGACATTTCCCCCAGCAACGATTTCTGTCTCACCCTTTCACTGCATGTCAGTCTGGGGTTAGATCTAACAAATTGTCAATGTTTCTGCTTAATTCCCCATTCCTTAGAACACCTATTTTTTCTGCTTGATAGTCTCAGCAGTGACAGATTTCCCTTCCATTTTCCCCTAGCCCCAGATTGTTTTAATTACCACTGCTGTGTTTTTTTAGATGGTAAACTGTGAAAACGGCCTCTGGATGTTTAGGTTGCTTAGTTTAAAAAAAACAACAAAAACAACACTTGCTTTGAGTAAAAAAAAAAAAAAGGCACACAGGATGCAGGGATCTATTGATTTACTCATTTATTCATTAGGAGGGAAAGTGAAACTAAAGATAAGAGGTAATTCATCTGCTGTGTTCACCCCATTTTGACTGCAGAGATTTTTCTTAGTTCACACTCTATTGACAAACTGTCTCATGGGGGAAGGAGGAGGAGCTGTGATTTTGTCCTTCATGGGGAAGTCTTGGACCTGAAGTCACACCATTTCCCTGAACTATTTCCTTCCTAGGGTCCTAAAAAAGGGGAGGTGGGAAGAGAAGCTCACACTTCCTTGAATACGCTATTCTGCAGTGAAGCGTTAGTACAGATCGGACATTGTGGTATCTGCATTGAGTCCTTACGGCAGAGTGCTTGAAGCAGATCTGCCCTCCTCTAAGCTTCTGTTTCCTCATCTGTAACATAGAGATAATGTAATAAGTTTAGTGTGTGTGTGTGCACAGTTAATGTACAAGTAACTGCAGATTGTTGTATCTATGGCAATTCTTTTCATTCATGACAGAGGATCTTTAAGCTCTTTAATTGACATCTTTGCAACTTAGTCTAGCACAAGGCCTGGTTCATTAAAAGGAATTTTTCAAAGTGCATGAACAGATAAATGAATGAATTAAACTGATGACATAAGAAAATGGGAGGAAAGGAAAAAGTGAGTGGTATTTGAGAGAATGCAGCTCATTTTTGACCTCTTAAACATAGAAAATATCATTAGGGAAAGAAATTCTGTTCTCTAGAAGTGGAGGCACCATTTAACTAACACTGTAAATGGGGTTCAGCACTTAGGTTTAGTTTAATGATGCCTTTACAAATGATTATACCTCATGGTTCCTTAGTGGATAAAAATACAAGTCAATAATAATATTAATAATGATTACAACCAATATTTACTGAGAGCTTACTTCTTTCCTGGATACTATCCTAATTGCAGTACATGTCTTAAGCCATTTAATCTCATAATTCTCACAAGGCTACAAAGTAGGTATAATTATTATCACATTTTACAGATGAGAAAACTGATGGGCAAAGGTGATAGTGGCAAGTTGATAGTGACAGAATTGACAAACGCCTAAAAACAAACCCAGTTCTAGAATTTCATTTTGGACATTTTCTGTTTTTGGTTTTATTTTTTTCCCTCCATATGGTGATGGACTTCTTTTTGTCTAAATGTACACACCCATATACCTTTATGCAGGAAATCTAAATATGTCACTGCTCATTAGCTATTTGTACCAATGATCATACTGCATTTTTAGAATGTCATATTTGACAATGTGCTAAATAGCCCTCTGCTATGAATAGCCCTCTGTATGAATCAGCTTGCAAACTGGCAGGCTTGTTCTTGTCAAATCAGTTCTAATCTAAGCTTGGCTAATCACAAACTTTCTTCTTTTCTCTTCCTCCGTAGCTTTCAGGCAACTTTGGATAAATAGTGCTACAGCCAACAAAGCTTCTTCCTTCAGCCAGGCATTGCTACTTCCTTTCCTGGCTTGAAGCATGGTT
Organism: Paguma larvata; assembly: GCA_030068075.1. Taxonomy (NCBI): domain Eukaryota; kingdom Metazoa; phylum Chordata; class Mammalia; order Carnivora; family Viverridae; genus Paguma; species Paguma larvata. The sequence goes on from CM057844.1 coordinate 11,957,513, forward strand.
GCTCTGCTGTTAAACAACTAACAGCAGTTTCAGCACCGGGGACAGCATCTTTTAATGAAGTGGTAATGGAATGTAGAGTAGGACATGCCTTGATTAAAATGGAATACTCTGCCTAAAGATTACAGTCCATTCCCATTTCTTCATGCAGTTCTGAATTTGCTTCTGGTTACCAAGCTTCCTTTCCAGCCTTAGAAGACTGCAATGGAGTTTGTGTATGCTGTGCCTCCAAATAACTTTTAATTAGACATTTAAATTAGACTGGTGCTGGTTCACTGAATACAGCATTTTTATATTTCTCCAATCCAATTATTAGGTGTTTTAATTCCCCAATTCTGGCTTGCTATTTATTTTAGTATTACTTACTACAACATTAAAACTATAATTTCTAGATTTTCTCATAAAGAAAATGAGATATAAATGTCCAAAATTAAGAACAAAAATTCTAAACAGTCACACTGATAATAAAAAACATAAATAAAACTGTCTTAAGCAATCAAATCCATAATCAAAAACTAGCTATTCTCTAGACAGGTGCTGATGAAAGAGAATGAACAAAAATACTCTAATGTGAGGGGAAAACACAGAAGAGATGCTAAGGGATTTTGTTATTTTTGTCAAGGTGGGGGTGAATGTGGGTATTCTTGCGGAGATGGGCCACTGCAGAAAACCACCCTAGTCTACATAATAGGAGTGTAGACATAATAGTTTACAAAATAGGAGTCCCTTCTGGATGGGGGAGCTTGGGTCACAAAATGAGGGGCTGAGTTGGTAGATGGAGGGTTGATGGCCTTTCCAAACATTTATCAAATGCTTTCAGATATTGTTCTGGGTGTTTTTGCCCATTCAATACTCACAACACTGTTATAAGGTAAGTACTATTACAACCTATATGTAGAAAAGGAAAGTGAGGCATAGAATATAAGTAACTTGTCTAGGGTCACATGAATGTAAGGATTGGGAGCAGGATTTAAACTCAAGCTGTCTGGTTCCTGCATTTGCACCTTCAATACTCACACTATTATACCTTTCCAACAGAGTAAGTAATGCAAAACAAAATAAAAGGCCAGTCTGAGCTGCCAAGCCAAGTGATAGTTCTTGCTTAATGGAGAGATTGTGACGACCAATTATGTTAGTTCATGTTAAATGCCTAGGTTAGTACATGGCACAGAATATTATTCATGCTTACCATTAACTAACATAGCATGCTACATGCCTTCAAGAAGGAGTAAGCCATTTAGAGACAACAATAATAATGAGATAGAAGTACAAAGGAGATGAAGCCTGAAGCAAGACGTTAAAAGTGGGTTTAGGCATCCCCTTCATGTATGTCATGCCCTCAACCTTGACTGGTAGTGGGCAGAGTCAGGAGATGGGAGGATAAGGAGATAGGTAAGGGATTGTTTTTCCTTCATGCTGTGGTACATGAAAACTGAGTGTTAAGTCTAAACAAACATTGATCTCAACCACTGGCTCTGCCTGGGGCTATCCATGCCCACCCTCCTCTGAGACTGGTGAGCCCCATTAGAGCAGTGACTGGTAAAGTCCAGTAGGACCCACTGTTTCATTCATCCGTAGTTCAAGGAAAACAACTACAAGCCAAACATCTGCAAGGATCCTCACAAAGCCATATGCTTTGCCTCAGGGCATTCATTATCTAAGAGTAAAAATAAAGCATGCTTATAATTACCCAAGAATGTGGGACTGAGATCTGAGGGACACATGTACATATAATTAATGTGTATCCTGCAGCAACAGTGACCAAGAACTTTTTCATGAATTTTCATATGGGCATTTGGGTCAGATACAAAATGGAGGTTTTAGGGAGTTGTCAATGAGGTAGTTAGGACTTATGTATGGAGGATGAGTGCTTAGCATCTGTGTTAGATTGATTGCATTATCATTATCAAAATTATTCACTTCCTTCCTCCTTCCTCTTGGGGTGATTAAATTTGGCTGCCCTGCTGAATTTGGGCTGAACATGTGATGGGCTTTGACCAACGGATTGTGAGCAGATGTAAGGAAAGCATAGGCTTACTCTTTTCTGCTCTTGAGAGTTTCCATGAGAAAAACATGCTTGTGGTAGCCACTGGTTCATGGAGAGATATGGAGCAGATGTGGACTGATCTGTGGCCTAGAGGCAACCCCAGCCAGTTTTCCACCTGAGGCAATGCCATCCTAGTCTACTCACAGAACCATGAACAAGAAAAAGAAATATTTGTTGCTATAAGGCACTGGAGTTTGGAATGTTTGTTATCACATGATTGAAGAAAAAAAATGGCCATTACAGCATCCATTTTTTTCTCTAAGAGCCCATGCGTAGTCTTGGTAGGAGAGGAAATTCAAGTACCCAGGGCTCAGTTTTGAAGCTGAATAGGGCCGTATTCCATCTTTCTTCTCTCCTATGTAGGTTTATTTGGGGGATAAGGGAGGATACCTATGAACCAAGATTAGACAATCATATGATCTTTCCTAAGATTTTAAACTTTGAGCCATGACTCAAGAACACAGAAAATGTTGGTCATACATGATGCACGTGGTACTGTGATTAGGGTTTTCCAGACAGGAGACTATTGCTGTGCCTCTTGCTTCCTGTTCTATGTTGCTCTCTTGGCACCTACTCTCTCCAAAACTCAACCATCCACTCTTTCTTTGAGCCCTCAATATTTTCATAATATATTCCCCATTAACTAAATAAGCCAAATCAGGCTCTGATGCTTGTAACCAATACCTCTAATTCACTAATACTAACATTGCTGATACTGCCTCAGAACATGATTTAGTCATGGAAATAGTCTCGGTCACATGACAGTCCTTTTGGAAACTATTATTAATATGCCATATTGAAAGCTGCATGTCTGCACTTCTTAAGTTTCTTCCTATGTCCCCCACATTGGACAGGTATTTGTGATGAAAAACCACCCTGGTTTTTAGTTCTACTAAAGTGCATCAATAAGACTTTTGAAGCCTTAGGGATCTTTGAATTTCCTATGGTGTGAGATAAGGCTCTTTCTCATTACTCTAAGAATAGCCCAGCTCCCAAAGCCATTCAGAAATCCACAGAGGGAGATCTGGCCTGCAGGCCTTGCAATAAACTCTTATTAACACTATCAAAAGTAATCTGCTTTTGTCTTGACCTCACTTTAGATTCTCAGCAGGTATAATGGACAGATTTGTAGTTTCCTTTTCCCTTTTAAAAGACTAGATAAATGTACCTTTTCTCTCATCAGATTATAAAAGTCCAATGTAAATGGAAAGTTCATTGCTTTCCTTGATAACAGACGTAATCTTCCCAAATGATGCCCCTCTGTCAGAAGACATACGAGATAGCCCTAGAGATTGTTTTCTGTTAAAGCAGGCTGAGAATAAGTTTAATTTCCCACACCTTGCACTTTAACCTTTCTCAGACTGATGCAGTGAGAAGGTGTTTTGTATCAACTTTCAGTGAAGAAAAGATGTTGCTTTCTGCTGCTCCCGGTTCTGTTTGACTGTGTTGGGGACAAACAGCTTGGTCACAAATCACCCCATCTCCAAGTCTTCCAATTAGATTAATCTCTCTATCATTTATTTATTTGGGGGGGGATGGGTGGGAGCACTGAGAGGAAGGGAGAGAGACTACTAACACCAATGCTGCTTTAGCACTGACCATTAAAGTCAGCTCAGGCTCAAAGTATAGATACAAGCACATCAAAATAACACTCATTGAATACAGCATTTTACATGTTTCAACACATTTACTGTTATCTCAGCTTCTCTTCACACAGTTCTATGCAGAGTCGGAAGTCTTTGTGTCCCTTTGACAGATGGGAAAATCAAGGGACACACAAACATCAAGAAGTTTGACTCCATTTGCACAATTAAACAATACTAGCTACAGGTCAGTTTTGGATCCTTAGACTCTTGGCTCATTCCCCTTCCACTAATTAACAGGGCAGATGAGAGTCCAGTAAACAGAAATAGGGGTTAAAACCTGAAGACAAGAGCTGTGGTTCCAGTTGTGCTCCTTCCTGGTTATTGTGTGTGTGTGTGTGTGTGTGTGTGTGCGTGTAGACCAAGCTGTGTTTCCTCATCTGTGAAATACAAATAATGACAATGTCTGGGTTAAAAAAAAAAGTAATTTTCATAAAAACACTTTGTAAAGTTCAATTGATAATAAAAATTAGTATATTATATATTTGTGATAATACTTGGATTTATTGAACACTTACTGTGTGCCATGCACATTAATTAATGACACACATTATCTTTTACATTGTGAAATAAACCTACGTATAAAAGTTCCTATATGAACTACCACCAAGTCAACAATCAGATCACTGCCTGAAGTCCAGAAACCACACACCTACCTCTTTCTCCTTCTTTCTCACCCAGCAGTTACCACTATACTATTGAGGCAATCACTTCTATGCTTTTCTTCATAATTTAATAATTTATAAATAATATAGTGTAGTTTCGCCTCTTTTTGAATTTTATGTCAATGGAATCAGATAGTATGACTTTTTTCATATTTGCTTTTTTTTTGTCAGTATCATGTTTTAAAGATTCATGTATTTTGTTCCATAAAACTTGAGTCATTCATTTTCGTCACTGTATAGTATTCTACCATTAGAAGATAATAATGATTTACCCAAACTCTGTGCCATGAACAGATATTTAGGTTGTTTCTAGACCTTTGCTCTTTAAGAAGAGTATATCTATAAAGAAGTACACATATGTATGCTGTTCTGTACACTATGTATTTAATAATAGAATGACTGAATCACAGTTTTTTCATATATCTTTGACTACAGTGAATATTGTCAAATTGCTTTTTTTTTTGATGTGGATATTCTGATTTATACTTCCACTAACAACATCTAAGATTTTATATTGTTCATACCCTCTGCAACATTCAATATTGTGTTAGGTTTACATACTAACTAGTCTGGTGTGCATATGTGCTATCTCATTGAAGAGTTAATATGCGTTTTCCTGATTACTAAGGAGGTTGTATCTGTTTATAAATTGATTTATCCTCTTTTTAAAAAGTATTTGTTTAAAGCTATTGCCAATTTTTAATTGGATTATCTCTCTTTTTCTCATTGATTTATAAGATCATTTTCTTATATAATCTGGATACAAATCCTTTGTTATACATGTATGAAATATCTTTCCCCACGATGTGCCTTGCCTTTTCATTCTCTTGATGGAGTCTTTTGATGAACACAAGTTCTCAAGTTTAATGTCTAATTTATTAATCACTTCCTGTAGGCTTAGGGATTTTTGTATCTTGTATGAAACCTTTCATTTCTGTGAGTTTGTGAAGATGTTTTTAAATATTTCTTTTTCTGTAAGCTTACATTTAGGGTGGAGCTGCTACAAGTTTACCATCAAGCAGGTGGAGCTAAGGAAGGAGGGGGAGAGAGGCAATGTGGATTTCAGGCTGGTGACACATATTTACCATAGAAGGTTTAAAAGGGTCTGTACACAAGACCAAAGTACAAAGTGCAATAGGTTGGTTTTGGCACAAGATCTATGGTCGGATCATGAAAGATAACAAGAATTTTCTCGTAGGCCTACTTCAGGCACATAGACACTCAAGAAACCAGAAAGAAGTTTTGTTTCTTATTTTGGTCAATTCTTATCCAGGTATTGTTTTCCATAAAAGAAAAATTTCTAGAGAAGAGAAGGATAAATAGAGATACAAGGTTTTTTTGATACAAAATTTCTCCTCCTTTAACATGGAAAACTCATAATTCAGGTAAAATTTAAGATATGGAAGAAAATATGAACTTGCGGTTAGAATGTTGGTGTCCTTTTAATGTAAGAGTGGGGATTATCGAATTTGTGGAAGTTGATTCAGTTTATAGCCTCCTTTTCTCTCTGTTCCTTACCTCTCCAAACTACAGACTTTACTTGTATTTTATAGAATCTTAGATTTGGCAGATCTCAAGTCTAACCTTTTTATTTTTCAGACAAGGATACCAAGACTTTCATATGATCACAGAACTATTTAGTGAAACAACCAGACCAGGTTTCCGACTCTCCATCGTTTACTTCTCAAAGTGCTACAGGGTATATTTTTTTAAAAATAAAACTAAATTGCATGGAGAAATGTCTGACAATTTGAGATATCAGTAGTGATAACTAGAGACACTTGTAGCTATTGTAAAATCATAGAAAAGCCCATCAAAGTGTGGTCAACTCTCTAACTCTTTTCTTATATAAAACCTTAAGTATTTGAATCAATAAGAAAAATTAAGCAATGAAATTTTTTAAATATACAAAAACTTTAAATAGACAGCTTACAAAAGAGGATACTCAATTGGCCAATACATGTATGCAAAGATGCTCAATTTCTTTCATCACTTGGAAGATGAAAATTAAACAATAATGTGGTACAACTACACACCTACCAGAATGCCAAAAAAAAAAAAAAAAGAAAGAAAGAAAAAAAAAAGAAAAGAAAAAAGAGAAAAAGAAAAAAGAAGAAGAAAAAGCAAAAGAAAACAAAAACATTACAGATTATACCAAGTATTGGTGAGAATGTGGAGCACCTGGAACCATTATGCTGTAATGAGGAAAGCTTAAAATGACCCAACCACTTTGGGGAATTGGTAGTCTACTAAAGTTGAATATATGGATACCCTATGATTTAACAATTGCACTGTTAGATATATGCCCATGAGAACACATATGTAAACCAAAAGGCATGTACATTTTCATAGTATAACCTTCCATGAGAACCTCACTTTGGAGACCTCCCAAATGCTCTTCAATAATAGAAGACATAAATGGATTGTGGCATATTTACACCATGGAGCACTACTCCATAATGAGAAAAATGAACTACTACCACATGGAAGCAGTATGAATAAATCTTGCATACACAATATTTAAGAAATGAAGGCAGACAAAACGGAGTACATCACCTGTGATTTCAAGTTTACAAAAATTAAAAACAAAGATATGCAGTTAAAAGTCAAGATAGTGGTTACCTTTGTGGGGATCATGATGAGAAGTGGAATTCTGATAATATTCTCTTACTTCATATGGGTACTGGTTATACAGGTGTGTTTAGTTTGTGAAAATTCACCAAGCTCTCCATTCATATGTATGTATATATTTTTTTTCTTCCTTTTTGCTATGCTTTAATAAGATGTTCAAAAAAAATCTTAACTTTCAGTCAAGTTTCAGGGCCAGAGGTCTTAAGGAAAATAACACTACCATCCTCATGACAATCTAAATACATTTTCCATTTACATGGCACTCCTTCCACTTAGCCTGCCATCTGCTGCACATCTGTATCCCCCATGGCACACAGTAAGTTAAACAACCCAGATGCTGAAGAAAAATCATAGCAGTGGGAAATTGAATTTAAGATGAATATATTGAAGAGGGAAAGATAAGTTTTCAATCGACATCAGGAATGAATAGAAATGTCGATTGGGAAGCAAGAAAAGAAAAAAAATGATCATTTTTGTCAGAAGTAAAGGCAAGTGGAGTCTGGCAGATCATGAATGGGCAAACAGAGCACAAAAATGAGCAATGGTTATGACCAATGTAGGGGACAAGGCAGGGAACTGGGGAGTTCTCTGCCCCTGATAAAACACATTGCTGTCACTAGCTGACTCTGCCAAGGGAAGTTTATATTCCTATCTCATACAATACTTTTGAAAAATACATAAGCCAAAAAGATAGATGGAGGGAGGAAAAGAGGGAGAGAGAGCGTAAGAGAGAGTGCACAGCTTCGATCTCAAAGTATTCCTTTTTTTCTGTACTAAAATGATAGTGGGACTTCCTTTATAGCAAGAAAAGAAAAGTGACTTTGACCACTCACAGCATGCAAGGAACATCCACAGGTATCATAACACTTAATCCTCATAGCAGCTTATGAAGTGGTGAAGGCTATTCTCATTTATGTTTGGGACTTGAGGCTCAGAGAGTTGAGACACTAGCCCACTGGCCCGTTAGTAGTTGAAGACAGAACCTAGCTTTGAGCCCATCACAGTCCGACTAAAACTCCTTGCTCTGACTGTGAAAACAAGCACCTATGGAAATAGCTCTGGTTCTCACTCTGCATTGTGCTCCAGGAAAGAAGACAATTCTCTAAAGAGACAACTGGCCTGCATTGTCTGGTTATCATGTCTGTCTGGGGAATGCACAAGGTAGGTTGTGACAGTATTGACAGGAAAAGAGGCAGGCACACTGAATCCCAAACATCATGGCAGGGGGCTCTGATGTGTCCCCCAGTATACTGTGGACTTGTAGTCTTAGGGCCAACTCCTTTCTCTTTAGGTAGGACCTGAGTCTGAGCCTAAACACAGGCTGGCTAGGTGGGTAAATGCCTATATGATATGATTTGGGTAGTACCACAAATCCCCAAAGAAACCCCAAATTATCCTGTGTTTGATCCAAGACAGGAATTCCCACCTCAGTTGCCTCTCCGCATTAAGGCATCATCCTCCAAGGGTAAGTTGTGGCTTGGGGAGGAATCCCAGCCATTTATCACAAAGGCATCAATTGTTTCATTGGGAGAATCCACTGCCCCTTTGGCCCAAAGAAGTGCATTTTGATGGAAGATAAGTGGAGAGTGAGTGCTGATGATCTGAGGTTGGTCTCATTGCATTAGCCAGTGGGAAATGGGGTATGGGACAGGTGTCAGAAAGGGAAGGCTAGTGGCTATACTTGGCAGTGAGAGTGGAGATGAGGGGCAAAGCCACACACACACACACACACACACACACACATGTCCCCCACAGGCACTCTGTTAGTGAAGGACTTTAACAGAGTCAGATATTCTGTATTTGACCCTCACTTTTCTCACTTGTCAGTTTATGATCTGGGCCAAGTTACTTAACCTTTCTGAGTCTCATCGACTTCATCCGAAAATCACTGTAGGAAAGATTAAATGTTAGGAAAATTCACCCATCACTTCCCATGCTGTGAACACAGTGTCTGGTCCAAGGCCCTGTGGATATATCTAAGGTGACACTGCAGAGCAAGGAACACAGCTCGGGGAGGACTGACTGCCCAGAAAAGGGGAGGGAAGCATGCAGGAAGTCATATGGATGCAGATTTCAATATCATACCAGAATTATATAACAAGTACGACTTTCTGGAGTGCCTCGGTGGCTCGGGTAGTTAAATGTCCAACTCTTGATCTTGATTCAAGTCATAATTTCACAGTTTGTGAGTTCAATCCCCAAGTCAGGCTGTATGCTGACATAATGGAGCCTGTTTGTGATTCTGTCTCTCCCTCTGCCCCTCCTCCACTCACTCTCTCTTTAAAGAAATTAAAAAAAAAACTTAGAGAAAAACAAGTAAGACTTTCTGATGACAGAAGAGGCTGCATTGTGAGGGAGTGGGCCCCTTATTGGTGGAAGATTTATATAGAGACTGCAGGGATACCTGTTGGGCACATTAAAGACGGGATTCCTGCACAAGTGAAGATTTTGAGTTGACATCTCACAAATGAGGCTGATTTTGGGGTCACTCTCTGTCGAAGCATCTGTCATGAGGTTGATTTATTGTCTGATGACTGACTTCTGGTTTGAATATGTGGTGGACACTGGTTGGTGTTTTAACTGGCATTCATTGTGTCTCTTTCCTTTTAACTGCATCCAAATTTCCATTTGAGGAACTGCTTCTCTAACTGGGTGGCTATAGCAGATGCTGTCGATGCTCCACTATCATCATCCATATTATATACTCTAGGTTCTGACTTCTTTTGAGTAACATTGCATTCGGCCTGACTTCCAAGTGTCGGTTCCTGCATTTCTTGTTTTGAAGGTTTTCTTTCACCTTTAGAGCTTTCTTTGAAACACAGGCAACTATAGAGAATTAATGTCTTCTATGACCAGTCCTCACTTAATGACAGATAGGAATGGGTATATAAACATTCCAGCTCCTTTTCCCTTCAGCCGTCTCCTTCCTCTTTACTCTTCTACTGGTGTTTTCCAGAACTGCCTCCAAGATAAATTACTTATATTTAAATCTTTGTTTTTAGAATGTGTTTCTAGGGCAACTCAAAGTAAGATAGTAACAGTCATAAGGTTTGCATGAAATCAATCCCAATTTCTGTTCTAACGGCAGCCTCTAAATGGCATAAGCAAATGAGCATGATCTCACACCCCCGTCCTCAGCAATTGAATTAGGGGTGGGCAGTAACCAAGACTGACGCAAATCAACACATGACTTCCATGACTGGCTTAGGTGTTGTCCATTCAGCAGGGCGCAGTTTCTTACTTGTCTATTTCCATGTCTGTAGTTCCTAGCAGAGGTAGATTCTTCTAGAGCAGGCCTTCTGTCAATGTTGGGTCCTAATTCATGCTACCTAATAATGACAAATAGATCTATGTTATCACGCTTTTCAGGAAGAATTATACCTTAAAACAAGGAGAAATGATTTATCCATGAAGTGTGTGTATCCCTACCCAAGGGATCCTGGCAGTGTAGCAGGTGATTGGAGAAACTGATTTGAGTAAGAAAGACTTTTTCCTCAAGGGCATAGATTAATTTTGTCTGCTTATGTAGTTATGTAGTTTATATGAATGGAATAATACAGGACATATACTTCATTAAGACTTCTTTGGTTCAACATGATGTTTGAGAATATTCACAATGTGGTCAGTAGCAATCATTTACACAATCTCTTTACTGTATAGTAAGTGTCCCATCACATGGGTATGCACAGTGTGTCTCTCCACCCTACTGTTTGGGAGCATGTATGTCCTTTCTGGTTTGGAGCTATTATGAATAATGTTTCTATGAACATTCCAGTACATGTCTTTTGGTGCTCATAAGTGTGCAGTTTTCTTGAGTATCTTCCCAGGAGTGGAACTGCTTCATCACAGACATGCTCTGTTTTAGCAGACATCCCTAGTGGTTTTCCAAATTTGCTGTATTGTGCTTTGTATTTCAAAAAGTCCAAATTAATTCTCAGCATTTAAAAATCACATCCCCAGGGCATGTGGATGGCTCAGTCAGTTAAGCGTCCAACTGTTGTTTTTGGCTCCGGTCATGATCTTGTGGTTTATGAGTTTGAACCCTGCATCGGGCTCTGTGCTGACAATGTGGAGTCTCCTTGGAATTCTCTTTCTTTCCCCCTCTTGTTCCTTCTCTCTCTCTCTCTCTCTCTCTCTCTCTCTCTCTCTCTTAAAATAAATAAATTTTGAAAAATAAATAAATATAAAATAAAAAATCTCACTTCCCATAAGAGGATCTGGCAAACAAAGGGTCACATTTCCCAGTGAAATAAGATGACTATAGCTAGTTGTAGTCACAGATCTGAGCCAGGGAGCTCACCAGAGTCCCCAACCAGTTGCTTCATTCACTGACAATACTTTCTTGACCCCTGCTTCAGGGTTTTCTTTTTTTTCATTAGTGACTAAAGAAACATCCTTGATGAAATAACTACTCATTTTGAGAATTCTAGAACCTGGATAACCTATTTCTTTTGTTTGGGTTTCATGGGAAGCAGACCCTGAGATAAGGATGTGAGTGCAGATATTTCATTTACAGCATGATCCTGGGGAAAAAATCTGAGGACTGGGGAAGGGAGACAGGGAAAGAAAAGAGACCAATGAAGTATGATATCGAGTGTAGGCATCTGGAGCTCAGTCCTACCAGGGATTTCTGGAAGCCAGTGTGGAGCACAATGCAGAGGTCTGCCACTGTGTGGAGGAGGACAGGCCTCATTCATTGCCTGAGAACTGCTAAGGGTGGGTGCTGTTCCCTCCCCAGGACTTCTGGTATACCTTACTGGCATGTAAGGTGGGCTCTGGAGATCTGAGAATTTCTCAGGCGACTAGAAGCAGATGCTGGCAGTTGGAGGCCAATAACTAGAAAGATAAGACAAGGGCAATACAAGTGAGGTAGCGACAGTGGCTGCCACATCACTATATTCTATGTTTACTGCCAAGCCTCCAGTCCCCCAGCATCCTACAACTAGAACCTTGGTTTTTACACCCTCGACACAAGGACCTGGCAGAATGTTGCTTTTCGTCCATGAATATGAAGTCTCTGCTTTTATTTCAGAAAGTCTATTCACCCTCCTCTACCACCATCCCCTTCTGAAGCAGTCCTATTCGTATTACAAACTAGACTCTCCGCACAGAGAGATTTTCACTGTCTTTCTTATCCAGACGCAGAAACATTTCCTTCACTTCTGTGAAAGCACATTTAAAAGATTTTTAATAATACATTTGCCAGGATAGATTCATCTTCTATTTGCATGTCCTGCGATTTGCAATCAAGTAGAAAAATTAAATTGTTGCACATTTTGCTAAACTGCAGGATGAGTTGACTGGAGATGGGAAATCCGTGAGAAGATAGAGTAGAAATTCTGCTTCTTTTTATTACTCTTCAATTTTCAATTTCTATTCCAAGATGATTTTATTTAAAAAGAATTTTTAGATTCTTAGAAGAGAATAGGGACTGTGTGAATACAAGATCTGTGCATTTATTGGATTTTGCATTGATAGCATATAGATTGCGATGCCAAAAAAAAAAAGTGGCAAGCAGTTCCTTTGGCAAAGGGATTTTTGCAGGAGGGAAAATCCAGCTTTTCATTTAGGAAAGAACAAATTCTCAGCCATCCTCAGACTTAAGTGTGAGTTCCCCAGTTACAATAATTTGTAGAGAGAGACGGTCGGTGCCAAATTACTTTCCATTTTTATCAAAAAAAGCCGAGGTCTAAAAAAAAAAAAAAAAGCCAGGGTCTAAAAACAAACTGCAGAAAATAGCTAAAGCAATTAGAAAAAGAGTATTGACCATAATTCTTATGTTAGCTGATTTTAAAAACTCATTTGAAAGTGATGAAGGATGTAAAGATATAAAATCAAACCAAAGCGACATCCAAAAACACCTTGTAAAAATTCCACATGGCTAACATATGTAATGGGAATTTTTTATCTGGAAGTACTAATTTCCAGACTGGAGAAACTGGGGAAAATTAAGTTGAACCTTACTCATTTCCAGCTAGTAATAGGTATTTATGCATGCGCACACACATACACACAGTTGGTTCTCGCTATTCAATTTTTATAAAGTCTATGAAGTCACCATGGACACTGAATTAGCAAATATTGAACTGTTACTTCTAAAGTCAAGGTTAAGGTCCCACATACCTCTGATCACAACATTTTGATCAACTCAAATGCCATTTATGTTATTGGGGTTGGTGAGCCAATATTCTTGTAAAACAAGCCAGTCTCACCATTGTTGAAAACACTCTTCTATTTAACCCTTTTCCCATATAACACTGGGAGAAAATTGTAAAAACTTCTTTTGGTTTCTTGAACTGCAGAACCTCCGAATTTAGCATTTTTCAGGTCATATTGCCTTTCAAGACATGCAAGCCAGCCCTCCCTAGCTGAGAAGGGCCTGACATTTTCCTGACCCTGAGTAGAATGACTATGAATTTCTTTAGCATACCACCTTACAACAGTGCCATCCAATATACATTTTTTCTTATCAGTTGTCATCTTACACATCCACAAATTTAGCTACTTTTCCATCTTTTCCGAAGCCCTACAAATGACAGTCTAGAACTTTGTGGAGTGGCCTCCCATACAGATTAGCGAATTTGCTCCCTCTTTATTTCTGGAAGTACCATGCTGTTGATTGTTGAACACTGAACTCACAACCATCATCGCCATAATTCCTACCTGGACAAAGCTTATCTAACACATATACTTTCTCTGTAAGGCACATCACAGCCTTCCTGTACTTTGAAACACCAGACAGCACGTGAGTGCTGTGTGGAGGACTGATTTAAACAACAAAAGCACCAACTAAAAGCACAGAATATGAACAACGTGACACTAAATAGACCATGGAAAGGACGCTTGTTTACAGAATGAGAGCTGAGACAAAGCAGAGCCTTGTCTTGTTCAAGACAACGAAAGATGAAAATGTGCATGTCCAACAGCTTTGATTTTCAGTACTCTGTGCCTGCCTGTTAGTACCTATGGAGTTCCAGAAGTATAGATTTTGGAGTTACAAGTAAATTTTAAGAGAAGGTGAATTGTCAAAGATGTAATCCATGAATAATGAAGATCAGTTGTATATTCTTGTGACTTCATGCTTCATATGTTAGCCCTGGGTAATTCAAATAGAATTTTAATTGGTACTTTTTTATGCTCTTATAGGGCAGGGATGATATATTTTGGAAAAAAAAATATATGTATGTATTTTTGGTATCTTCTCTCCCTAGTTCTCTCCATGCTGGCATTCTCTCACCTCCCCTGATTTATAGAAAAGATTTTTCTTCCAATCCTTAAGTGCTGTGTCCTAAGTGATATCTTGGGAAAATTTCAATATGTTTTGAATCCTGCTTCTGGCATATTTTTAGTTATGTGACCTGTGGCAAATTACTTAACCTCAAGAAAATATATTTCCTAATCCTAAATTGATATAATAATACTTCTTTCCCAACTCCACTGTAAGAATAAAATATGAAATCTAAAATAATTGCATATTATTCATTAGATGGCACTTCTTTTCTATGCCCTGGTTTGAGCGGAGAAACATATAAAGTAGTAGTTAAAGTTTGGATTTGGAAATTATTTGTTTTGTTCAAATCCCAGCTCTAACAATTACCTACTGTGAAAGTGTGGAATCAAATGTAGAGACAAAGCCTTCTCCAGGCTGGGTGACCCTGTGGAGCAGAACCCCGACTGACCTGCACCATGAAATGAGTATGAAAGGAACCTGTGTTGTGTTCTGAGAATACCATATGGCTTAAGTGTGCAATGGAAGACTTGTATCTCAGAATAAATTCAGAGATGTAGGGACTAACTTGTTTCTGTTGTGTAACTAAGCCTAACCTGACAAATACTAACAGGCCCACAGGTCTGCAACTTTCCTTGTGGGCAAACTATTATGATAGCTATACAGTTAAGTAGGTGGATGGTGAGCTTATGAGAACTTAGAAAAGAATATGATGATCTCAAGAGACCCAGGTGTGATTCTTTTATGTGCGTATATGTATTAGGGATTGGGGTGTGGTACATGTCAAAGAGGGGATGCCCAAAGGAATGAAAGCTTTAGTAGACCCTCAAATCATTATTAAAATTTTACCATGTGGATAAGGGACGATGGAAATGGTAGAATGAAAGAACATTCTAGGCAGAGGAAATTGCATATAGAAATGTCCACAAGTATAAGGGAGCAGGTACTGGCAAGGACTAGAGCTCCTTATCTTGTACTAGGAAGTCATTGAAGGGGAACGGTAGGAGCTGAACAAGACTCTAGAAAGATTACTCAATCATCGACATTGACCACTGCTTGGAATAGAGTGTCGCTGTAAACAAGGAGAGCAGTGGGAGGCTCTCTTCTCATTTTATCTTCCTGCAGAGTCGAAGTGTCTACCCCAGAAAGAAGGAAGAGCTGGCTCTCAGAGACTCTGAAAAAAGAAGGTATTATACATGTCGAGTGTATCTATAAGCTATAGCCATAATAATGTTAAAAACAGCAATGTCAAACATAACAAACAATCAAAACTCGGTAGCTTATAGACACAATATTTTCTCACTCATGAAGCTGCCAGTGAGTTAAAGTTTGGCTGATCTTTGCTGGATTCAGCAGGGCTTGGTTCCAGCCTGCAGGCCAAGCTCAAACCAATTCCACTTGTCTCATTCTGAGGCCTAGGCTGGAGGGGGAGTGGCTTTGCAGAATCTGTTCTTTGCAAAACAATGGTACAAGTACAAGAGGTTAAACCCAACTATGTAAGCATATGGTAAGCCTTTGCTCACATCACAACTACAGACATCCCATTGGACAGAGCAATTCACATGGATAAACCCAAAGTCAAGGGGTAGGTATGTTAGTTGGGTTTTTCCAGAGAAACAAAACTGATAGGATATTTACTTACTTATTTACTTATTATAAGGAGTTGGCTCATGTGATTATAAAAGCTGACAAGTCTCAAATTCTGAAGTCAGCAAGCTGGAGACCCAGGGAAGCTGATGACATAGTTCTACTCCAGAAGCCAGCAGGCTTCTCAAGACCCAGGAAAAGTTGACGTTCCAGTTCCAGCTTGATGGCAGGAAAGAACTGATGTCCCAGTTCAATTAAGTCAGGTGGAAGGAGTTCTCTTATTTGCAGGACGGCTGGCCTTTTTGTTCTATTCAGGTTTTTACCTGATAGGATGAACCCCATCCACATTGGGGGTAGCAATCTGCTTTCTTCAGTCTACTGGTTCAAATGGTAATCTCATCTAAAGTATCCTCACAGACACACCAGAATAATACTGGATCAAATATCTGGTCACCCTGTCAAGTTGACAAATGAAATTATCCACTACAGTGAGGAAATGCACTCTGCAGACTGTAAGGGTCCATAGGGGTGTAGCATGGAGATCAACTGTCAAATCTGTAGCAATGGGGTTGCAAGAAAGTGAAATAAAATTCACCCAACGATTTTGAACCTGATTAACTGGAAAGCTGTTCATCTTCTATTTCATTATTTGGCCCGAGAATGTGTAGTTAAAGATCAGGCATCTGAGTCCTGCTGTAGCTGGAGAATAAATGGGTCCAAACATCTCTTTCCATTGCAAGAAGATATATAGGCTTCAGGAAATGTCTTATGCCTTCTCAAACTTTTCATTCCTCATCTAGCTGCCTCTCTTTGAAGACTGTCATTATCTCCTCCTTTAGCTTTACACTTATAAGCTATGAGACTATAGGTAAATTATCAACCTCACTATATCTGTCTCTTGACCTGTAAAATGGTAATAATGATTCTACCTACTTCATATTAAAGTAGGTAATATAGGTAAAGCACCTAGAGCATTACTGGACCCTGAATAAGTGCTCCACATACATTATCTGTTTTATTATTAACTCACTTAATCTTCACAACACCTCTATCATGTAGACATATTTTATAATCTCCATATTATAGATGAAGAACCCAAAACAGAGTAAGTAACTTTTCCAAGATTATACAACTAGTGAAATAAGTTTAAATCCATCTGGCCACTATTTCCACACCCAGTTTCTTCTCAAAGAATAATTGCTTTTTCCATCCAATAGAAGGAATTCCAGACCATCCTTTGTGTATTTGTATTTATATTTATAAAGGTATAATATTGTTTTGTATATGTGTGCAGTTTCTCTTTTGTAAAATGCTACCATATTATATCCATGGCATATTTTGTTTTGCTACTTGTTTTATTCAACTTACCACTATATTTTAGAAGTCTTCTGGTGTCACCAATAAAAATCCATCCTATACAAAGTGGTAAATAATTCTACAACCTAAATATACCATATTATCTAACTCTTTCACTTTTGGTAAACACGAAATTCCCTTCCAATTCTCTATTATGAACAGTGCTGCACTTGCCACCCTAGTACACCTTCCTGGTGTGCATAGACGAGTATTTCTCTAGACAAGATTCTGAGAAATATACTTGCTGGACCATCAAGTATGTACAATGACAATTTTAGTAGATATCAGCAAGCTGGTCTCCAGTGTAGCTGTATCAGTTCACACTCTAACTGGCCATGAGAGGGGTTTGTTTCCCATGCATAAGGAATGTAGAAAAGGCTAGGATTAAAATGACAGGGTCTGATGGGGAGAAAATAATTCCCCCAGAACCATAGGAAATTCAAAACAAGTGTCTCTCCTTTAGTGTTCTCATTGAGACTCCTGGATTCACTTTGGTTTCCAATTCCCAAGGATTTTTTAAGGAAAAAGAATAACACAAAAATATATTCTTTTCTTTTATAATGGGGAGAGCATTTTTTTCCCCATTTTTCTGTGCTCTGGAGGCTCCCAAAATCTCACTTATTTATTAGGAAATACACTGTTGTCTTTTGTTCAGAGCAGGGAGAACAGTAATTTTTTCCCCCATCACCAGCTAGCCTGGTATGCCCAGCTGGCACTACTATAAAATCCTTCTTAGGAGCCACTCCCTGTCCTGACTCTCATGTTATATTTAGAGGTGCAACTCAACACAACAAATTTCAGTTCACTAAGGAAGTCTGGATGACTCAAGAACATAAAAATCTATAAGAAAAGAGTCTTCCCCAATGGCCAAAAAAGCAAACAATTTACCATGAGGCATTTTCCTTATGGCAATTGATAGCAGTCTTTGTAACTATCTATGGTAGTCAGCAGACAATTAGGAAAATGCTGTTCTTCTGACAATTTAGAAAGTTCAGTCTTTGGAAACTGGACAGCAAAGCTTGGTTCTAACCTAGTAACCAAAGCTATCTAATTAATTAGTTCTTGCAGGTTTCAGGCAGAAAATGGCGTTGCTGTGTTACAGTAATAATCCTGCTTGTTGTTGAGTTATCAGCAAACTGCAGCTCCTCTCAGGGGAACAACCTTGTAATTTAACAAATCACTGTATTTTGGGTTTTGACATTGCACATGCTTTTCAATTTCCATCTGTTCCTTTGGTTCATTAGTATTTTATTGTTGCTACAGTCAGAAACATTTTAATAGTTTTCTCTCTCTAAAATAACACACCATCAACTATCTTCCATCATCCCTTTGGACACCTAAAACTGGCATGTCCATTCCAGTTTTAAATCACTTTTTGGAAGTATTGTTTTGGGCATTTTCCCAAAAGTCCAAGATGGCTGCCTTTGGCTATGAACTAGAATAATTGCTTTGTGTATGAAAACAAATATTCAAAGTCTGCTTCAAACACAGATTTTTAGAAAAAGAACAGAGTAGTGTCCTTTTATATTCCTGAACTATATCTTTATTAGATCAGAACAAGGTTAAAAAAAACTCAGTGTGTGTACCTACAAGTGCATATACACACAACTTTCACATACACACTCCATGTTTTCCCCAAAACAATGTACATGGGCACATACAAACATCAAATATGAACACCCATCTACCCTCCATATACACACACAGCCACAACCTTCCCAGCACAAATCACACATGTACCATACACTAACACACATACTTCAATACACATATGTACCATAGAAATACAATTGCATATGTACTCCATGTATACTACAATCTCAGATACACACATACACACACTGTAATCACACACATTCCACTCTTTCTCAAACACATATATGTGAATAGACATATTCTATATATACACACGCATGCATACACACACATTCACATATATACATGATCCACAATATACAAAAACCACAAACACACACATATATAAGACTACCATGTGTGTGAGGATGAACAAAAATATTGACCCACCAAAAACAGCAATGGAAAAGTTATAAATAAACACAAGTAAAAGTGTACATTAAGAATTTATACTGGGAAATATTTTGGAATGAAATTTAAGATTACTTATTTATTTAAGAAATTTTAATAACTTCCAGAAAGTCAGATATTTGGAGTCAAGTGGTGGTTTTCCTTTGTTGCCATGTTCTGTCTATGTACACTCAGACCCATTAGTCCTTGGTTTAAATGAAAGGTCAAGGCCAAAGTTGTAAGAATAAAATCAGAATATAACACATACACACACACACACACATGCACACACACACATATGTAATATATATGGGGTGATGGTGGTGGAAGGTAGTATTGGTTCCAGAAAGTATTGGAAACATACTACATGTTATGAAAAGAGATCTCTCTGAGGATGTGGCTGTCCATCACTGAGAAAGATGAGACAGTCCTGCTTGGAAATGTCCTCGAGAATGGATAGCCCTATCATTCTCAGGTTCTCCTTTGTTCTGTGGTATTTCTGGGCTGTGCTTGATTTTCAGCTTCCTGCAGACTGATTACTTGGAGGGACCAGCACCACCGGGAATGCTCCTCACTGGGATACCAAGAACCCTCATCCCTAGGAGTGGCCAATAGGTCTTTCTGGAGGACAGAGATCAGCTCAGTGCCTTTGAAAGCTCAAAGAATTATCAATGCAGTCTAAGAGAGACCCCCCTCAGGAAGACTAGGCATTCCCTCGGGATCTACAGCTCTACCCTTTTGCCCTGCTATGTGACTGCCTTTTCCTCAGTGTTGCCTTTAAAAAAAGTTCTAAGTGCATTTCAGACCGCTGTCAGAAGTGTGAATGTGAAGGTCAAATGCAGAGGAGGCCTAGAGTGACATCAGACTTCACAAGTTTAAGGGCTGTCTCAAGTTGCCTCTGATAGAAAATCGATTCATGGAAATTACTGTACTGAGAACCCTACCAGACTAGCTGTCCTGTTCACCTTTGTCTCTGTCTCCCCCTTTTCCCCTTCCATTCCTATTCATCTGCTTGCCCTTCCTTCTTTCCTGCCCCCTCTCCTTCCTCCCTCCCTCCACTTCCTTCCTTCCTTCCTTCCTTCCTTCCTTCCTTCCTTCCTTCCTTCCTTCCTTCCTTTCTTCTTTCCTTCTCCTTTTTCTCTTTACTATTCTCCTTTCCTCCCTCTGCAGGCTTCAGTCTTTTTAAATTAAGATCAGGGAAAGCTATGATTTTGTGTTCCAAGAGGAAGAGTATACAGTAAGCCTCTGCTAAAATATAATCCACATCAGCAGGATGTCCAGTTGTTTCAAGTAGGATTGTGCTTCAAAATTTGTTATAAAATTTATTTTATCAACTAACAGGCATTGGATATTGACTTTTAACCATCTCTCCCAGTTCTTCCCCAATAGAAAACCATCTTTGACTAATAACTAGTCTATAACTGTTTGGAGCCACTGGTGCCAGCCTGAAGTTAGTTTAGATGTGGACATTTAAGCTATAGAATCTTTATCTTTTTCATCTGAAGGGTCACTAGAAATTGATCTCACATCCACATTTTCATCCTTCCACAACTGTTCTCAAACTTACCTCCTTAACGGATGTCCTTCCCCTCTTAAGACCTCTATCAGATTCCTCTCCTATAGTCAATAAAGTCTAAAGTCTTCATCAAGTTCACACTTGAAGATGGTGTTTGCAATCTGGTCCCAATCGCCATTGATTCACTTCCTAAGCTCGAAAATTTGTTCACAAGTCTTCGAATCTTAGTTCTTGCTTTCCTTTAGGCTCCATGTATGGGAAGCCCATTCATTCTTCAGGTTTACAAAGACTTTCCATGTGTCTGAGGCAGAACTAATTGTTCCTTCTTCTGGAATCCATAGCATGTGGCTTGTGCTTCCACTTAGCCCTGCACAACAGTTGGCATCTTCTGTCCTCTCTTTTGAGGACTGGTACTATCTTCTTGTTATGACCCATAGTTCCTAGCATTTGCCTGACACAAAGTAGAACCTCAGTAAATGATAATAGAATTATTAACTTGAAAGACATCTAGAGTGGATATCTGCTGTTGTTTCCTGCCTAGCACCCATTCTCTCTCTGTCAAGTAAAAATATCTGAATTTTTCTTTTAGAAATTATATCTTCCTATATCAAAGGTCATGGTGACTAACTTTACTCTGTGGGCCAAGGTGTGTGCATGTGACCTGACCTGGTTAATCAGATTCAAAGCGATTGCTACAGTGATAGGTACACAGCCCAAATGGGTTTATTAAAGTGAGTGCCAGTTTTATTTACTTATTTATTTTGCTTAAATAACTGGAAAAGAAGTTTACTCCTTTGCTACTAGAGCAAAACTATCAGGATGCAAATGTGGACTACCAATGCCACACTTACTACTATCTCTTGAGAGAGTTTGTTTTCAAATGATGCTCATGTAGAGGAAAGAGCCAAGAAAGAGGGAAGGACAGATACTTGAGAACAGGTTTTGATTCAGCCATGCCTAAAGCCATGTGTCCTTGGATATTTGATGTTAAAATCTAATATATTACTATTTTTGCTTTAATTGGTGTAATTATTCTGTTCTTTTTCTTTTTTTTTTCATTCTTCCATTGTTTTTCTTCCTAACCTCTGTATTCGAAAGATTACTGCAAGAGCCATTTTGTGAAATAACAGAAATAAGTGGGTATCTGTTCCCCAAGGTCAAAAGATCAACTATGAAAAATCTGTTTTCTGCAATTTTCAAGGTCATGTTTCTAAAGATATTTTCCTGGAATCCAATGATCCTAAGTAAAATAGAACACTGCTTCTTAGTCTTAACTATACCTATGAACCCTTTGGGGGTCTTGTTAAAATGCAGATTCTGACCCAGCAGGTCTGGGGTGGACCAGAGATCCTGTATTTCTAATAAGCTCCCAGAGATGGTGATTATGCTGGTCAATGGACTACATTTCGTGTAGCAAGGACCTTGAGTCAGAGGTCATCATTAGTGCCTAGACCCTCCCGCCCAATAGAAATTGCCTTTTAGTATGCCATTTAAAGTGACGATGGTTGAATTTGCCACTGTTTTTCAGATAACTTCCTTACTTTTAAACTAACTTTCTGAAAAAAAGAAGCAGAGCCAAAAGCAGGTTACTAATGGGGGACGGGGGTGGGAATGAGTGAGCAATGTGTGAAGCCAGAGCAAAAACAGGTGGAGGAACTCGCCCAGAATGCCACAGATCCACAACGAACGTTTTGAAATCCTCTCTCTTCTCCCATTATTGAGTCACGAATTTGTCTTATTGGAAGCATTTAGTGCAACACAATCCATCTCTGCTGGGACTGGGCAGAATTTATGTCACATGCTTTCTTCTGGGGCCCACCCTGCTGCCCAACAGAAGGACTATCCCACCTGGGCTCTGATCTCATTTATTTCTGTGCCAGGTTCCTGTGTCCTGGTGCTGGGAACTGAAGCAGCACCATTGCTCACCCGTATCCGAAGTTGGCTGCTTACTGACAATGCTGGGTGGATCAGGATAAGCTTTGCATGTTATCCTGTCTGATGATGCAGTGACTTGGTTTCACTGTAACTGAAACATATGCCTTGTGAGTTTGTTATATTTGGGGATTATTAATAACCACACCAAAGTATTTAAGCAGCCATGAACATCTCATTTCCCAGTAAACATGTCACTTTCAAATCCAGATTCTGCCCCCACATATTCATAAACTCTTCTCATCGAAATTACTTTTTCTATTGAGACTGGGCAGACCTCCCATTTTCTAACACATACTCTCTGAATCTCTCCAGCGTTCTCTCTCCTGATTGAGAATTAGTCAAGCAGAGGTGCCATTACTTGGTCCCAAGAGCATCGTTATCAGCAGAGGTAAACGTGAAAGGCCTAATCCTCCTTGAACCCCTTCTCTAGGTCTTGAGCGAAGGGCAAAAGATAAGGCTGGAAGCTTATTATTTGTGTTTTAAGAAGAAAATGTGACTTCAAACTTCAGAAATGTTGGATTCGGTGTCCCATAACTTGAAAAAGACATTGTTTGGTTACTTGATAGCTTCTGGAAAAAAGCGTGATGACAAGGGTATCAGAACTAAAGGCAACAACCGGAAAGAATAATTAGAAAATTCTGTGAGACCAAGTTTGTTTTTCTGTTATCAGTGTTGGGAGAGAGAGAGCTTGAACTTAGTCTTTGGAATAAAATGTGACATTCAAAATAATACTTGGCATAGATGGGCCCTGTATTAGTCACCGTGAAAGCTGAATGAGCAGCTTTATGGAATGAACAAAGTTGGCTTTGCGTCAAGGCAGACTTCTTCCTGTCTCTCAGCAGGCTTCTGGAGGCTTCTCCTGCTAGCTGATGGATATATGCTCAGAGGATGCAAAATGATTCTTTTACTAGATTGAAAAAAAATCTAACCAATAACCTAAATATTATGTAAAACAACTGTACAAGTTGTACTCTACACAAATGTAAGTTACATTTAATGAATGGGTGCTTCCATTAATTACGTATGTGTAAAAACAGAAGAGAAGGGACGCATAGCAGTGCCAGGGAATGGGGGAGACAACATCTCTTTTCTTCCAAATTACTTTGGCTACATTCCAGAGCCAGTGTCCTTAATTCAGCCACATATGAGTGGAAAATCACTCTTTATGTATTTGTTATGAATTTTCTTTTATAGTATATAAAGAGAGTTATTATTGGCAGAGAGTCCTTACTGATACCAAATAGATGGTGGGAAGCATGAGAAACAAAGTTTTTGCTTCTTCAGGGCTTTCAGATTACCCACTGGAGCTCTGCTGTTGACAGGCAAATAGCTCTGTAGATGTTACCGGAGAAGTGAAAAGTGTATTTGTGAGAAATGTCAGAGTGATAGCCAAAGGAAGGAGAACAGAGTGTATCACTCATTGTGGCGAGGATGTTCCCAGCTGTATGTACATCATTACTGTTATGAGAAGACTCCAAACTTTTACCAAGAGGTTACTATTTATCCTTAAATTAAAAGGGAGGTCTGTTGTGCATGCCTTTCATGAGAACATGGCCATTAGCTGGACTGGATACCTCTACTAAGAAAAATATCTCTGCTCTCAAGAGATAAGGGGCCAGTTGAGGTGAGAGTGGGGCCCCAAAAAGGTGCATATGTCTTCCAGGTCATTTCCTGATGATTTCTCCTGGAGGGCCCATCTGACCTGAAAGACTGCCCCCATCACTGGAAGGCATCTTTGGGGTCCTGAGACTGAAGCTGGCAGTCCTGGCATCCCAGCTCAGCTGTGTGTCTACCTCCTGCTCAGTAAGCAAATCTAGCTCTCTGAATTTACCTCTCCTGAGATTTTATATTCTATGACACTATGATTTTATCCTCTCCCTTATCTAGGATCTCTGGAAATTCTGTCTATAAGCAAAATATAGTCACATTCTGTCCACTATCTTCACAACTAGGATCTGGTCCAGCTTCCTCATTCATTTCTCACTTGAATTATCACAGCAGCCTCTGAACCAACCCATCTGCTTTCTCTTATGATCCCCACAGTCTATTCTCAACCCAGCAGACTGAATTGTCTTTCTGAAATCCTACCATACTTCTCTCCCAGTGACACATCTTTTCTCCCTGTCCTTATAATGTCCCTAGAGCCTGAAGGCCTAACCTGGGTTCATCTCTCTGGTCCCATCTCCTACCATCTCCCACTTGATTATCTCCATGCAGCCACATAGCCAGCCTCCTCCCCATTGCCCCTCAATCCATGTCCAAGCATCAGCTGTTCCCTTTCCTGGCATTCTCGTCTTGCTCCCTCCCAACCCCACTGTATCCCAGATATGATCACAACTGCTTCTGTCACCTCCTTCAACCCTACTCAACTACTACCTCCCTGATGAGATCTTCCTTGACCATTACATTTAAAAGTGCATCAACTCCATGGTACTTGCTAATGCTTTTATTCTGCCCTTTTATTTCCCATTGCTCCAAATTTCTGATATATAATAAAATTCACATGTCAATTACAGTAAAACCTTGGTTTGTAAGCATAATTTGTTCTGGAAACATGCTTTTAATCTCAAAGTGAATTTCTTCATAAGAAATAGTGGAAACTCAGATGATTCATTCCACAACCCCAAAACATTCATATAAAAATGATGACAATTCTGTAATAAAATATAAAATAATAAAGAAAACACAAAATATAAAGAAAAATACACAAATTAACCTGTGCTTACTTTGAAAACCTTTGTGGCTGGTGTGAGGGAGACAAGAGAGAGGAGGGTTATTGTATAGGACAACTTTCACTACCACTAATGGAATCACTGCTATCTATTGGCTCAATGAATCTTTTCCTTTTCACACATCTTTAACAAGAAACCTATCTACTGACACTTGCTTTTGCCTCCTTTTGAGGATTTCACAGAAATGTGACATTGCATCATTGTTCAACAGATTCTTTACTTGCACAATTACAGCCTTACTTGGGTAGTGCTTTTTCTACAGAATTTTGCACTGTCTCCTGTATTTTACACATCTCCCTAATATCATTTGAAATGAGGGGTTCCTCCGCCTTTTTCTCCTTCTCTTCTGCAGACGAGATGCAGATGTAGACTTCTTATAAAATCTTGCAATTTTAGCCACTCACATACCTTGTCTGTACTTCCTGATGATTTCCTTCTTAACTTCCACTGTAATGATCTCCTTCTTCTCACTGCTTTTCTTTTCAACCTTTTCCTCCATGGGGACCACTGTATACACTCGCACAGATATTGACTACAGTTCAGTATTCATAAACTCTTGTCATATACTGTATTTGAGGTAACTGGCAAGAAGGCAGAAGAGGAAAGGGTCTATATCAGCAAGCAGCCTGACCTAGAATGAAAGAAAGCATTCCTAAGATGACTCTTGTATGGAAAAGCAAAGGACTGTCCATAGGTGCTCTGAAGTGACAAAAAATACACTAGGGCCAGTGCTGTGCACCTTCCAATGTTCTGAAAAGGCATTGATTTCTGCCAAACATCACGACCTGAGACCAAGCGTCCAAGCAAGGGAGTTGGCAACACCTATGATTCATATTGCAAGACACTGCTTCCTTATCAAGGTAAAATTTATTAGAAATGTTTGCTTATCTTATGGAACACTCACGGAACAAGTTACTCACAATCCAAAGTTTTACCGTATATATTTTCTTTCTCCTTTACCAGAATGCAGGTTCCATGTGGGGATATATATATATATATATATATCCCCAGGGCATAAAAGAGTTAAAGAGTTCCTGGTTCAGAGTGGTGCTCAATAAAAACTTGTAGGATGAAGTAATGAATCCTTAAAACTCTTTTTTTCTTTTTCTTGTCATTCTTTGGGATGGTCATGATGCTAATAAGAGACAGCAGTGAAAGTCCAGGAAGAGAGAATGCCTCCATATTGGAGGGTCGACAGCACACAGAAGACTCCATAACTCTTCTTAGGTGGTGGAGATGTTTATAATTTTGTGTTTGCACATTGCATGCTGTCTGTGTTATCTTCCCTGTGCCCTGGGTGTTTCCTGTCCTTCCTGCTTCAGCACCTCTGTCTCTGCCTGAGAGCTTTCTCTGTCCATTGAAGCATTGTGGGACCCATGGCCAGCATGGTCTCACCGTACCAGGGAGCTAATGCCCCTAGGAGTACCCTCAAATGATGAGCAAAGGGAGTTGATGGCTGCATATGCCCCTTGGGTGAGACCATTCTCAGCTATGTCTACCTGTGTCCTAGAGGTCTGAAGTGAGTTCAAGCTCCCATTGGCCAAGTGGTAACCTGCTCATAAACGTACACATTACTGATTTCTATACCTTCTCTGTATTACTTCCCCTTGCTCTCCCAGGGATCTCCTTGTGATCACTTCCTGAATGAACTGCATTCTTATCTCATGACTGCTTCCAGGGGAATCCAAATGCTCATAAGCACCTAACAAAGACCATCCTCCTTCCTCGTGGGTAGTTCAAGGTCTCTGTGTATCAAGAATATCACATTTTCCATGCAGGTTAAGCATTGGCTAAGGATGTGGACAAAGTCATCCCTAAAGCCCCCTCCTACGGCATGACCCGAGATTCTAGCTTGTGAGGGCAGGCTGATGTGAAAGAGTGGTTAAGACTCCAGACTCTGGAGCCAGACTGCCCAGATTCAAGTCCTGACTTTGACCTGCCAGCTATATGATCTTGGGCATGTTGTTTAATCTTTCTCTTCCCCAGTTTCCCCATCTGTAAAACAAATGTGCTAATAGTGCTAGCTTCTGAGGTTGCCATGAGGACTAAGTAAATTCACCTTTGTGAAGCACTCTCACCAGTATGTGACCTAGAGAAGGCACTACATAACATTATATAATGAAGACCCTCCATCCCATCTGCCAACAAAGAATGAAGGGTTGAAGAAGGTTAAATTTATTGACCCAGGTCATACAACTGAGATACTCAGGAACTGGAAAGTGACTCTTTGGGACCCAAATTGAGTGTGATTTTTCATATTTCACTCAATTAGAAAAAAACCCGAATCTAAGTATCCGTGTTTTCTTAAAACATATCCTCATAATGAAGATTGGACATTTTTGTTTTTTTTCTTGTTTTGTTTTTGTATAATTACTACTAGCTAATTAGTGGAAAAGTATAAGCAAGTAAATATGTGCTACAAGTAAATTTGACACAATATGAGATTTATACATTTGGATTGTTTCATACAGTTCATAGAAGAACGTCTGGTGGATAAATACTTCACTTGGCTAACAAATCAACCTCTGTCTCCTCCCAGTACTATAATCATCAAATATATGAAAAGTTTTGTATGAAGGGAAGTAATGGACTCTGCTAATTCTCCATGGAGCATTGTAGAAAAGGATTTACGAAAAATTTTGTTGGAAGGAATTCCATTTGCATGTGGGGCAGAGATTTTCTGATTAATGTGGAGAGTCAGAATCGAAATTGGCTCTACGTGGGATTTGACGGACATTTGGAAAACGTTTTTGTCCAAGAACATCTTCCCTGCCGGCTTATATTGGCACCTAAAGTCCTACTATTAGAGGTTCATTCCTTTGGTGAGTTTAGTTCAAATGATAGGGAAAAATCTGTTTTAAGATGACTGACAGGACTGATAAGGGAACCCCGGTCCCTGCTTGAATACTCCCATTCCAGGTTGTCCTTCCCACCCCCGCTTGGCATGCAAACAGACTATAAATTGTTGTCTCTGCTTCCGCTTGGGTCTCAGACCTTTGGAGAATGATCTCCTCTGAGCCCACCAGTATAAAATAAACCGCTTGCCTTCCAATCTGGTCTGGGTCAACCGGCAGAAGATCCAAGCAGCACTCTGAGTGCTGCTTGGATCTTCTGCCGGTTGACCCAGACCAGATTCCATAATGCAAACAATTCATTAAATAGTTCTCATGAAACAGCCACTGGGTTATGTGCTAGGTAAGAGTTGGCTGTTTCTAAGACTCTCTACAAAATATCTTTGAGCAGGTGACACATTACGCTATTGTCAACAATGAACACTTCAGTAGGAATTAGCTTGACAGATCCTTTTTCAGCTATGACACTCCTGAGGGAATAAGACATTAATTCTGATTATGGATAGGGAGATGGTGGAGAGAGGGGCCAGGGTACAGGCCCCGGCTATAAAGGAGAATATAAACACTTGTTGGGCATGGGCCATGGACCAGGTACTGCACCCATTCCTTTCCAACCATCCTGAGGGGAGTTGGTTAGCCATTGTGATGGGTTCCCATAGCAAGTTTGAAGATAAAATGGGGCATGGAGAAGAGAAGAGCATTGTAAAGACCCACTTTGCTTCACTCTGTGGTATTCTAGAGCCCCTCACTGACGTAGAATGAGGGGGAATGAATACCTATCTCCCTTGGCTCACATCTGAGATAGGAGAGTAACCCAGAGTTTCGCAAGATAGAAATTTTGCTGTTGCCACACAGAATTCTTAGCCAATGTTAATGGAAATTATTCATAGAAATGAAGAGGTTGCAATGAGTTTTCAGGTTTGCCAAATTTCTTTCTGTCATAAAATGCAAGTCCATGACACAGGTAATCTTATAAATATATGTTTAGTTGAGGAGGACATATAGTTGAAGAAAGGTTTATCACCCTTACTTAATATATAGCAACATGCTTAGAAGTACAAGTTTGCATTGAAGTTAAATATTAACAAATATGACAAAAACAAGAAAATTTCTATCTTCTTACTACATGCACCTTTATACTTCTGCCTTCCCCATTTTATGATTGTTCATTCATCAGGTATTTATTGAACATTTAGTATGTGCCACTTAGCCTACAAAACTCTTAAGTGTGGCATGCCTTTAACATCTGTTTAAGTTGCTACATTAGATGGAGTGTCTGTTTTTCTATTGTTCAAAAAAGTAAACAGTTTTTCTTCTGATTAAAAAAAAAACTGATCTGAACCTTGACCAAATTACTTAGAAAACTCATCTCTAATGGATAGAAAAAAACATAAACATCATGTAAGCAATATTTAATGTTTATTTATTTTTAAGAGAGAGTACAAACAGGAGAGAAACAGAGAAGGAGATGGAAGATCTGAAGCAGGCTCCACGCTTATAGCAGAGAGCGTGATGTGGGGCTTGAACTCATAAGCCATGAGATCATGACCTGAGCTTAAGTCGGGCTTTCAACCGACTGAGCCATAGCAGCCCCTCAAACAATAGCCTTTAAGCCTATAAAGGTCAAACCATTATCTCCAATTAAATTTTTAATCTTCTCCTAGTTTATTACACTCACGTTACTGCTACAAAGTTCACAAAGAATTTCTACAACAGGTCACCATCTTGTTGGCCTTGCTCATTTTTTTAAACAGGTCACGTCCTGTCAAGAGTCAGAGCTGTAGTGTGCCACTTAGTAGCAATACGAACTTGGCCGAATTGTGTGACCTTTTCGATTTCTGTTTCTGCCTCTGCAAAATGATGTTGGTAATACAAACCATGCTAACTTGCTCTGAGGAATATACAAATTAAATGAAATGATGTTTAGAAGGTGCCCACACAGTTCTGGAGACAGGATCCAAGCTTGAAAAGCAGTGATTACAATCCCACTGCAAATTTCAGACGTTCCTCGGAGTTTTGCATTCTTGCTTGCTCCCTCCACCAGGCCCTGGGGTAAGTGAGCCCTGCCACCTCAGCTAACCACTTCTCTGACGTCATCGCTTGCTGCTTTACATGAGGTCTAAGTGCAACTATTTTGCTTGCAGTTCTCTCTGAGCTCCTCTGCTCGGTTTTGTGTTTCCTAATCAGAAGATGAAAACTGAAGAAAGCTCTCTTTACCATTTTACCATGGCAACCAGCTGTTTCTAGAGAAGTCTTATCCCCTTTCCTGGTATCAGT
This sequence comes from Paguma larvata, assembly GCA_030068075.1. Classification (NCBI taxonomy): domain Eukaryota; kingdom Metazoa; phylum Chordata; class Mammalia; order Carnivora; family Viverridae; genus Paguma; species Paguma larvata. Next base: position 11,988,004 of record CM057844.1, read on the forward strand.
AGAAAATCTGTAGTTTATAACCTTTTCCCCTCCTCCTCCCCCAGCTGGGTTAGTTTTAGACATTTGGCTGAGTCTTCTCTACCTTTACAAGTAATAAATACCTTGTAGATCATAACCCTGTTTATATTTTAACGTATTCCTGATCTCTGCCTCCCTGTCCATAAAAGAAAAATAAGAAAAAATACATAAAGACTTTGCAGCTGCCCAGGCTGTTTAAAGAAGCCTATTGTAAATTTCCTCTCCCCGTGGGCATTCTCAGCGGCCTCAGTTTAGATTCCTGACCTATACAGTGCTGTCCCTGGCTTGGATCTGCACTTCTGTGTTCTGTCACACAGAGCCCGAGCCCGATGCTTAGAAGGGGCTCATGCTTGATTTAATGTTCTGCCTTCACTCTCTCGAGATGCTTTATAAGTTTTGACTAAGGGACTCCCCACATTTCATTTTGCTACGAGTCCACAAATTATTGTAGCCATTCTTGCTCCCACGGCTCTTCTTTTGCATTGGGCACCAGATTCAGTCTCCACCCTACCACCTGCCACCTCTCTGAGCGCCTTCTAGCACCACTGCAACTGTGACGCTGGGCTCCCTGCCAAGGCCATGCCGGGCTCACACTCAAATACACTTTTATTAGAAATTCCAGTTGGAAGAAAACAGGAGGGACCTCAGTGGTTACTCTGTGCCCTTCATGTTTACACTGTTTTCATCTCTCCTAAACCTTGTAAAATGAAAATGGGAATAAGCACTACATTCCCAAAGTATGTTTGTTCACCCCAGCTTTACAGTTGTAGTTGATTTAGCAATACAGTGCCGCTTGCGGTAGACTTCCTTATTAGAGAGGAGCGTGTGAAATGGACACCTGTGTTTAGGTAAACAAATAGGAATTATTGCCCCTCAGAGCTACAAATGCCTCGAGCTTTAAGTATGACATTTGTTATAAAACAAGCACAGTAACCCCCTCCCGAGCCGAAGGGACGCGCGCGGGGGGGGACGGGCAGCGGGGACGCAGGCGGCGCCACCAGCTGAGCTCCTCTAACCCCTGCACAATTATAACGAAATCGGAGGTGGCAGACGGCCGCCTCACCGCGCCACCCTCGCCCAGCGCCTCCAGGGCACACGCGCTGCCGGGACAGGCAGCGGGGACCCAGGCGGCGGCTCCTGCGGAGCACCTCTAACCCCCACACAGTTACAGCCAAATCGGGGGGTAGCAGACCGCCCGCCACCGCGCCACCCTCGCCCAGCGCCTCCGGGCACGCACGCTGCCGCAGCCACCGCCACCAGGACTCGCAGCAGGGGCCCAGGCAGCCCCAGGCGTTGGCTCCAGTAAACCACTCTAGGCCGTCGCTGGCGGTGGAGAGAGAACAGAAATAAAGGGGTGTATAAAGCCTCCAGGACTGGTGGCGCGGGTCTGGAGAGACGCCATTGTTGTCTCACAAGCCAGGAAGTCACCCCAGAAGCCATCCCTGCAGCAGTGGAGGCCCGACCAGCCTACACTAAACCACGCCCCTCCCAAACTATCAGCAGGGGCGACTGATCCAAGTGGAGATTGCTGCCTGGAGTAACGCCAGTCATTCTTCCTTTTAAATTTATCCCTCCCTTTCTCATTCCTACCAATCCCCATCCCTGAGCTGGTCATCCAGGGTACTGACTGGCTTAATCATTTTTTTGGTTTTTTGTTTTGTTTTGTTTTGTTTTGTTTTTAACCCACTCTTTGAGGACATGTCCTACAACCTCTTCTTTACTTCCCTAGCCCTTTTTCTGGAATAACCAGGCCGTATAAGTTCGTCTAGACGACATCGATCTTTATTCCTTTTCCCTCGCACCTGTCCTTATTCTGATTTCTATCAGTCTGGATTAAACCCTTTAGTCTCTCTACCTGGGAAAAAGCCATTTCCTTCTTCTCCCTGCACCAGTCATTACTCTGTCTATATATGCTCTGCCACCAGCACACTACATACCCTGTCCTTAACGTGTAGCTGTTACTTCAGGACATTGCCCTCAGAGAGTCACTTGTTATTTTTTTCTGTTGTGAACTGCTTGTCTGGACCATTTGTCGGTACGTTTGAGTATTTCTGTGTTCTGTGTGTCTGTCAGTTTTCCTTTCCAGGGCAACTTCAAGAAACAACCCATAACACATCCAGCCAAAATGACGAGACGGAAGAATTCTCCTCAAAAGAATCTACAAGAAGCAGTGACAGCTCAAGAATTAATGAAAACAGATATAAGCAACATAACAGAACTTGAATATAGAATGATAATCATAAAACTAATTGCTGGCCTTGAAAAAAGCTTAGATGAATGAAGGGGTCCCGCGCAGCAGAGTTCAAGGACCTTAAAAACGGTCAGGAAGAATTAAAAAAGACATTGGAAGAAATACAGGGGAAACTGGAAGCAGCCACAGCACGGATTGAAGATGTAGAGGAAAGGGTTAGCGCATTAGAAGACAAAATCATTGAAAAAGAGGAAGCAGATAAAAAGAGAGAGAAGCTGATCCAGGAACAGGAAAGGAGAATTCGAGAGCTGAGCGATGCACTCAAAAGAAACAATATCCGTATCATAGGAGTTCCAGAGGAAGAAGAGAGAGAGAAAGGAGTCTAAGGGGTTCTTGAACAAATCATTGCTGAGAACTTCCTCAACATGAGGAAGGAAACGGGCATGGAAATCCAAGAGGCACAGAGAACTCCCCTCAGACGTAACTTGAATAGACCTTCTGCACGGCACATCATAGTGAAGCTGGCAAAATACAAAGATAGGGAGAGAATCCTGAAAGCAGCTAGGGACAAAAGAACCCTAACATACAAAGGGAGACCTATAAGGGTAGTAGCAGACTTATCTACAGAAACTTGGCAAGCCAGAAAGGAATGGCAGGATATCTTCAATGTGATGAGCAAGAAGGACATGCAACCAAGAATTCTGTATCCGGCTAGCCTGTCATTCAGAATAGAAGGAGAGATCAAGGTTTTTCCCAACAAACAAAAACTGAAAGAATTTATCACAAATAAACCAGCACTGCAAGAGATCCTGAGGGGCATTCTATGAAGACAAGGTTGCAAAGAACACAAACTGCCAGGGGCAGCCTTACAAACATGAAACTTACAGATAATACAGTGACTGTAAGCCCATATTTTTCAATATTAACACTGAATGTGAATGAACTAAATGTGCCAATCAAAAGACACAGGATAACAGAATGGATTAAAAAACAAGACCCATCTATTTGCTGTCTTCAAGAAACTCATCTTAAACCTGAAGATACCTTCAGATTGAAAGTGAGGGGATGGAGAACTATCTACCATGCTACTGGAAGTCAGAAGAAAGCCGGAGTAGCCACACTTATATCAGACAAATTAGACTTTAAAATGAACGATGTAATAAGAGATGAAGAAGGACATTATATAATAGTCTCAGGGACCATCCAGCAGGAAGAGCTAACAATTGTAAATATCTACGCACCGAATTTGGGGGCACCCAAATTTGTAAAACAACTAATTACAGACATTAGCAACCTCATCGATAAAAATGTCCTAATAGTAGGGGATCTCAACACTCCACTCTCAGCATTGGATAGATCCACAAAACAGAAAATCTCCGCAGAAACAATAGCCCTGAATGACACATTAGGACAGATGGGCCTCACAGACATCTTTAGGGTCCTTCATCCAGAAGCAAAGGAATTTACGTTCTTCTCATCTGCACACGGTACATTTTCCAAGATAGACCACATTCTGGGGCACAGGGAAGCTCTGAATAAATATAAAAGAATTGAGATCATACCATGTACACTGTCAGACCACAATGCTTTGAAACTTGAAATCAACCACAGGAGAAAGCCTGGAAAATATCCAAGAACATGGCGGCTAAGAAATAACCTACTAAAAGATGACTGGGTCAACCAAGCCATCAGAGAAGAAATTAAAAAATACATGGAAACAAATGAAAATGAAAATACAACAATCCAAACGCTCTGGGACGCAGCAAAAGCAGTCCTGAGAGGGAAATATATTGCAATCCAGGCCCATCTCAAAAAACAAGAAAAATCAATAACACAAATTGTAACAGCACGCCTAAAGGAACTAGAAGCAGATCAACTAAAACAACCCAGGCCCAGCAGAAAGAGAGAAATAATAAAGATCAGAGCACAAATTAACCATATGGAGACAGAAAAGGTAGTGGAACAGATCAATGAAACCAAAAGCTGGTTCTTTGAAAAAATAAACAAAATAGACAAACCTCTAGCCAGGGTTCTCAAAAGAAAAAAGAGAGAACTCAAATAGATAAAATCGTGAATGAAAAGGGAGAAATTACAACCAATCCCTCAGAGATACAAGCAGTCATCAGAGAATACTATGAAAAATTATATGCCACCAAACTTGGCAATCTGGAAGAAATGGACAGCTTCCTAAATAGCCACACGCTACCAAAACTCAAACGGGAAGAAATAGACAATTTGAACAGACCCATAACTAGTGAAGAAATAGAATCCGTTATTAAAAACCTCCCAGCAAATAAAAGCCCTGGACCAGATGGCTTTCCTGCGGAATTTTACCAGACATTTAAAACAGAGTTAATTCCTATCCTCCTCAAGCTGTTCCAAAAAATTGAAACGGAAGGAAAACTCCCGGACTCATTCTATGAAGCCAGCATCACTTTGATTCCCAAACCAGATAGAGACCCAGCAAAGAAAGAAAATTACAGGCCAATATCCCTGATGAATATGGATGCAAAAATTCTCAACAAGATCCTAGCAAATCGAATCCAACAGCATATAAAGAGAATTATCCACCATGACCAAGTAGGATTCATCCCTGGGTTGCAGGGCTGTTTCAATATTCACAAATCAATCAACGTGATACATCACATCAACAAAAGAAAAGATAAGAACCATATGATCCTGTCAATAGACGCAGAAAAAGCATTTGACAAAATACAGCATCCTTTCTTAATAAAAACTCTCGAGAAAGTCGGGATAGAAGGAACATACTTAAACATCATAAAAGCCATATATGAAAAGCCCACAGCTAATATCATCCCCAATGGGGAAAAATTGAAAGCCTTCCCCCTGAGATCAGGAACACGACAGGGGTGTCCACTCTCGCCACTGCTATTTAACATAGTGCTGGAAGTCTTAGCATCAGCAATCAGACAACAAAACAAAATAAAAGGCATCAAGATTGGCAAGGAGGAAGTCAAACTTTCACTCTTTGCAGATGACATGATACTTTACATGGAAAACCCGACGGAATCTACCAAAAGCCTACTAGAACTGATTCATGATTTCAGCAAAGTTGCAGGATACAAAATCAATGTACAGAAATCGGTGGCATTTCTGTACACCAACAATGAAGCAGCAGAAAGAGAAATAAAGAAGCTAATCCCTTTCACAATTGCACCAAAAACCATAAAATACTAAGGAATAAACCTAACCAAAGTGGTGAAAGACCTCTACACTGAAAACTATAAAAAACTTATGAAGGAAATTGAGGAAGACACAAGGAAATGGAAAAACATCCCATGCTCATGGATTGGAAGAATAAATATCGTCAAAATGGCAATACTACCCAAATCAATCTACACATTCAATGCAATCCCAATCAAAATTGCACCAGCATTCTTCTCAAAGCTAGAGCAAACAATCCTAAAATTTGTATGGAACCACAAAAGACCTCGAATAGCCAAAATAATACTGAAGAATAAAACCAAGGCGGGAGGCATCACAATCCCAGACTTTAACCTCTACTACAAAGCGGTGGTCATCAAGACTGTATGGTATTGGCACAAAAACAGACACATAGACCAATGGAATAGAATAGAAAACTCAGAAATGGACCCGCAAGTATATGGCCAACAAATCTTTGACAAAGCGGGAAAATGTATCCAATGGAAAAAAGACAGCCTCTTTAACAAATGGTGCTGGGAGAACTGGACAGCAACATGCAAAAGAATGAAACTAGACCACTTTCTTACACCACTCACAAAAATAAATTCTAAATGGATAAAAGATCTGAATGTGAGACAGGAAACCGTCAAAATCCTAGAGGAGAAAACAGGAAAAAGCCTCTTCGACCTAAGACGCACCAATTTCCTACTTGACACGTCTCCAAAGGCAAGAGAATTAAAAACAAAGATGAACTATTGGGACCTCATCAAGATAAAAAGCTTCTGCACGGCAAAGGAAACAACCAACAAAACGAATAGGCAACCAACGGAATGGGAAAAGATCATCGCAAATGACATATAGGATAAAGGACTAATATCTAAAATTTATAAAGAACTTACCAAACTCCAAACCCGAAAAACAAACAACCCAGTGAAGAAATGGGTGGAAGATATGAATAGACACTTCTCCAAAGAGGACATTCAGATGGCCAACAGACACATGAAACGATGCTCAATGTCACTCAGCATCAGGGAAATACAAATCAAAACCACACTGAGATACCACCTCACACCAGTCAGAGTGGCTAAAATGAACAAATCAGGAAACTATAGATGTTGGCGAGGATGTGGAGAAGTAGGCACCCTCCTACACTGTTGGTGGGAATGCAAACTGGTGCAGCCACTCTGGAAAACGGTGTGGAGGTTCCTCAAAAAAATGAAAATAGAGCTACCCTATGATCCAGCAATAGCCCTGCTCGGAATCTACCCAAGAGACACAGGAATGCTGATGCATAGGAGCACGTGTACCCCAATGTTCATAGCAGCACTTTCGACAATAGCCAAATCATGGAAAGAGACCAAGTGCCCATCAACTGACGAATGGATAAAGAAGTTATGGTACTTATATACAATGGACTACTACGTGGCAATGAGAAAAAATGAAATCTGGCCATGTGTAGCCAGATGGATGGAACTGGAGGGTATTATGTTAAGTGAAATAAGTCAGTCAGAAAAAGACAGATACCATATGTTTCCACGCATAGGTGGACTTTGTCAGACTGAGCAAAAACCAGGGGGAGGGGAAGAGGGGAAAGGAAAAAAGGACACAGAGAGGTAGGGAGATAAAACATAAGAGACTCTCAAAGACTAAGAAAAAAACTGAGGGTAAGGGGGATGAGGGAGGGGGGAGCGGGGGTGATGGGCATTAAAAAGGGCACATGTCGGGATGAACACTGGGTGTTATATGTAAACCAATTTGAAAATAAACTATTATATAAAAAAAAAACACAGTACTTCTTCTGCCAGCTGCATGATAAAAGCACATTATTTCCTTCTCACTGGGTTGCACTCCCCCACTCCCCGATAGGAAGTCTGATGTGTAATAATTCAGGTATCCTGAGCTCGATGTCTTCTAAAATCCTTTATCAAGAATACTCACCTATCTAAAAGAGGGGAACTGTGACAACTGGCTGAGTTATTGAATTGGAAATAAAGGTATTTAAGTTTAAGACCCAAGGAATCAGAAACTTGCAGTGGGATAAGCATGTGCTAACAAATATCATGGCCAGTTGATTCATCAACAAAAACCCATAGACTAGCATCTGCAAGAACATGCACAGAATAAATGTCATGTATTACAGGAGACAGGCAAAAGCTGAGGATGCCAGTAGGCGAGCTTTAGGGTTGCAGGGAGGATAATGGACCACATCTGTACAAATGGGATCCATCTTTTTCTTTAAATTATCTTCTGGTTACAAAGGAAATTTGGGGTAGTACTGCTATTATTTCACATTAAACCCTTGGTGAACTCTGTTTCCTGGTTCTCTAGGGACCAGAACTGTCCCTTGTTTATCATTTCCTAATTATTGAGAATTATATCATTTCCAGTCGAGTGTCGGTGTTGATTGCGTTTTATTACATTTTAATCCTAAGACTATTGGAAAGCCAGATGTGGTTGGAGTTGGTTGCTCTCTTCGAACTCACTCGCATCTGTGATTTTTTTTAAGCTTATATTTTTTTTTTGAGAGAGAAAGAGAGGGAGCACATGGAGAAGCAGAGATAGAGGGGGAAAGAGAGAATCCCAAGTAAACTCCACACCGTCAGCACAGAGACTGACCAAGGGCTCAAATCCACGAACTGTGAGACCATGACCTGAGCAGAAATCAAGAGTCAGACACTTAACCAACTGAACCACCAAGGTGCCCCAACACCAGTGATTTTTTAAAATAACACAAATCTGATCAGGCAGCTTAGCTTCTGGAACCTCATTATTGCTCCCTGAATTAGTCCAGAGTCCTCCCCCTGAACCCTGTGAGTTCAGGTGCCTGCCTCCTTTCCCCAATCCTTACTCGTCGTTATTCTCCTTGTTTGAGAGGCCCTGGTGAAGAAAAAATATATTTTCTTATTCACTGCTAATATTCCCATCTCCATTCACGGTGGTGTAAACAGGTGCTATGTCTGTTGCGTTCACTCCTTAATCTGCATGACCTAGCACCAGGTCTGGCAAGAGTAGATGCTCATTAAAACAATATTTTTAGGTGGATCAATAGCCAAGTGTAACAAAGAACCTTCTCCACTAATAATGTGAGCTGAAGTTCAACTGTATCCTGTAAATAGTAGAAAAGTATATTAGATTCAAGGAGGACAGTGTGAGTCCACATGAAGAATTTAGCGTTAAAGACCAAAGATACTCATTTTTTAAAAATCTATTTTTCTCCAGCTAACCAGCTAGCTGTGTAAAAGTAATTTTAAGAAATATTTTAGCTTATGAAATGTTTTTACTTATGAAACACTGTTTACAAAAATAATACATGAAAATATTTGCTTTGTAATGCGTTCAGATGGGCCTGAAGTCTCATTTGTCCTCTGTTCTGCAGAGGTAGCTATTGCTGTCAAGCTCTCTGTGCAGCTTTACAGACATTGTTCTGTTTGCGTGATATTTCCACACAGTGATCCAGAGAAACTGCACCACAGTGGATACTGCTCCAGTCCTGTCTTGCTGTGGAGTAGTCACAGAGCAGGGGTGTGGGTCGCTGGTGGCAGCATGTGGGGGCTGAGGTGTCAATTCTTTGAGTCCAGGGCAGCGGGTATAACACCAGCGTCAAGGTGCACACCCAGCTGTCCCATGGCTGCAGCAAAGCGTTGAACAAAAGGGACCTGGTAACTCTCGATTTAATAAGGGAACTGTCAGGAGACCTTGCCTGGTATAACTACCCATCATCTGAGAGTCAAATAGCTGTAACTGATGATGGACACGTCCTGCAAAGGATATGTAGCAGTTTCTAGAACTGACACAAGATTAGGAAACTGTTAGGTTGGGTTGATGAAAGATTTGTGCTGTCATTTGTATGACCTAATAAGCACTTTTATAATTTTCTTTATATTTAAAATTTAGTGAAATTAGAGAATAAAAATAAATGTTTTTCCTTTATGTTTTGACTTATAAATAGATTCATATAGTAATTTATGTCACTGTTTTGTTTGTTAAATATTTTAAATATTACTCTTGTTTTTTTCCTAATTTATTGTTATTAATGTATATAATGCTACAATTGATCTGCCAACCATTACTATGTAGTTTTACATAGTAAGTACATACTAAGGAATAATTCTTTATTCCTTAGTTCCCTTGCCTGTAAAATGGGATAGAAAATAGCACCTATCTCTCAGAATTATTATATTAAATAAGTAATGTAAAGTGCTGGGGTACTTTTTGGGACATGATTGGAACTGATTAAATTCAGTTATTATTTTCATTAACCCTTGCACATGCTTCCTTATATTATTATCTGCAAGTACGTGTCTTAGTAGTTGGAGGAAACATCCTCTAGAGCTACAATGATGTTTCCCCACAAACTTAAAATTAAGTAGGCATTTTCAGAATTAATCTCTAATTATAACAAACTGGAGTGGATATATGCAGGCATTGTAATGATATCTAGAGCCCCAAGATCTGACTGAAGCTTGGTTAAACACAGTGGTATATTCAAAGAAAGATTTTATCCACCAGAAGGTACCCGGCCCATCTTAGAAGCCCTGGAAAAGGAGAGTTCAGTTAAACAAAACTCACCAAGCACAAGACTCAATCCTTGCTTTCCCTCTGGGAATTGCTCCCTCTGGAAGGTTAGGGGTGGGGGTAGGGGCCAGAGGGTAACGTGGGCAGTACCTGGTACCTGCTCGGGGCCCTCCTGGAGTAGATGTTTCCTTCCACTTAGGGCCAAAAGAGGCAGGTGAAATCCCACAGTGGGGACAGAAGTCTATACCTCTCAGAGCCTAGGGGTCAATCCCCCTTTGAATTTAGTGTTGGATCTTGGACTCTAGAGCAAACTCCTCCTATGGATTGTAATTGACCTACCATTGAATCTTGCCTAGAAGAAAGGAAGGGATTGTCAGGTGGATGGGCATGTCTATCTTCCTGGAAGGTAAATTCCACTACATCCTCTCAGCGGATATTTACCGAGGGTCCAATCTATGTAATACACTATTCTATCTACTGGGGGTAAAAGAGTGATTAAAACAAACACAAATCCATGGCCTCCAAAGGTATTTATCCTCCTGGTCTGGCAGCCAGGAAATAAGTTATCTATTTACCTATCTATTTGGTGGGAAGAGAGGACCAGAAGTTGGAATTTTAGGTCAGAGTGGCAGAGGACTTCTAAGTAAAAGCCTTGGGGAGCTGTCAGAGAAACCACAGGCAGAGGGTCTCATGGGTGTGCCAGCCCAGGTGGTGGTGGGGCAACCAGGGGTTGGGGCCAAATGACTAGAAAGGAATGGAGACAGCAGGAAGGCAGATTATGTAGGGCTAGAACTCACTGCAAACTCAATTCTATTTGAGGATTCTGAACAGAGGAAGGACATGCTCTAAGCATTTAACAGGAATCAAGATCCATCTTTCTGTGATAGAAGCAGGGAACAGGCATAGGCAGGAAAGCCAGAGAGGAAGCTCTTACAAAGCAAAGATGATATATGGGAGGGGCAAGAAAATGTAGGCCAAAATTGTTTTCATTTCTCGATTTTTTATATTAATGTCTTATAAGCAGCTTGATCATTAGGAAACAACATCCAGATTATAATTAATTAGGGCCACTCACCAGATCATGCAGCAGGTGTGACTTCATAAGCTAAGTGCAAGATGTAACTTTTGTTCTTTTATATAGCTAAATGTAATTTCTCATTAGAGAACCATTAATCTTAGGGCAAATTTAACCATGTAGCATTTTTTAAGGCAGTTCTGGGTTTTCTTACTCAATTTAGGGATTTCTCAAGCTTCTTCTCATGGTGGGTTTTACCTGTTACTGTTTCCTATCCCCATGCTTGCATTAACATAAGTGCCCCTGGTGGTCATTGCTGTCCTGCATTTGCATCACAGAAATATCCGGGCTTCTAGCTGGACTTTGGACACTAGTGCCCTGTATTCTGGGGTCCCCAAGCCTAACAGAATTCCTATCCCACCTTGGTCTGACCCTTGAGTGGAGAGTAACTAATGGTCTGATTCCCTTGATTTTCATAGAAGGTTATACTCTTCATTGGCTGTGAAATCTTTACATAAGCAAGCAGAGGAAGAGAAAGAAGTTTATTCTGGTATTGGTATTGTTTTTTAAATGTCTTTGACATAGTCTTCAAAACTCTATGTGTGTGTTTCTGATACCTGTATGTAGAAAACCAAAGAGCAACAAAAAAGAATCAACTATTGATAAATGCAACATCTTCGATAAATCTCAAGTTATACAGGATGTTCACACACTATTTGACTGCATTTATATGAAACTCTATGCAGTGCAAACTAATCTATAGGACAGAGAGCAGATCAATGCTTGTGTAAGAATAGGGCAAAAAGGAGAGATTTTAAAAGATCATGAAGGACTTTTGTGGGTGAAGAATATGTTCATTATTATGATTGTGATGCTAGTTTCATGGATGTCTACATATGTCAAAACATATCAAATTGCATAATTTAAATACATTCCGTATACATATGTCAATTATAACTAAATAAAGCTGATAAAAACTGAATAGAGACAGGATCTTACGGCAGCTGTGTGATTATAAATAGTGGCATAGAGCATCTGAAGACATGTCACTTGATGTCTACATCTCATTGCTCTCGTCCATCTGGAATGAACGTCATGGAGGAAAAAGGTTTTTTTTTTTTTTCCACCCCAATTCTATACAGACCTTTAATGGCTGTGAGATGGGGAGTTAGAATATTTTGGTTTAGCACTTACAGGCTGAGTGGTCTGGGCCAAGGGGACAGAGGTGAAGAGGTGTCTGAACTTGCTACTGGCAACTCCCTCCCCAGAACGTGTATCTCTTGTTTTAGCAGAAGATGTCCTTCTGGCCTCTGAAGTAGTACGCTGTAGTGTCCTGGTTGTGATCAAACAGTCACCCGTTACTCTTCCTCACATGCCTGCCTTCTCAGCTGCCAGAATAAAGTCTGTTAGGTGGAGACCCAGTATGATAAGATATACCATCTGCCATCTTGCTGATAGTGGGACTGATAGAGAGCAAACCCAGTTCCAACATGTATGTCAAATAGCATGCTGATGGATTCCTAGGCTCTATAGTGGGTGAAGAGCTAGGTGCGCTAGGACTCACCCTGAATCTTTCTGAGTGACCCTAGAAAACAGTCTCACAGTTCACTACCCATCTTCTTATTGATGAAGACACTGTTGGGTCTGCCAGTTGTCCATCTTAATGGCCTTGGAGGCCACAACCATGGCTCCTTGTTGACTCAGGGATCTCGGCACAGACTTCCTTTTGCCTACCCATGGCTATGTTGAAACTGCTTGTGACATGCATTGACTGGTGTCACTGTTAAGGATAGCCTTGTGGAGAGCCCCCAGGAGCATGGCAGATACCTGCTAGACACATTCCAGTAGCTCGAGGTGGATGTGCAGGTGAAGAGCACTCACTGGCACAACTCTACCTTTCCCTCTAAGGTCTGCTTTGAAAGTGAAAGCTGAGTATCAACTTGTTTTCTCTTTCTGAATTTTACAATAATAACCATGAAACAGAAATGATTCAAGTGCCATGGATGGGGGCAAAAACTGTGGCAGAAGGAGATGGTGGGTCAATTCGGTATATTCTCTACAATATTACTTTATCATTGTAGATTTTTTTCCTTGCAAGGTTAAGGACCAGTTCCTACACCTTATTTAGTAAATATATCAATGCCTGCCACTGTTGGAGGCCTGTGGAACAAGACCCTAGAGAATTATCTTAGCACTGCAGAGACTTCCCCTGGGATGGGAGCCCTCCTAAATATTGTGAACAGGACAGTTTGTGTTTACAACATCATGGAAATGTTTCTAAGATTATAAAACCCCAAAACTGAAGTTGGCTTCCTTTCTAAATGCCGTTTTGACATTCTTCTATATATAAGACACAGGAAATGGGGCAATAAAGCCAATCTTTATTACATTATTTGTGCAAAATATCTGGTGCAGACTCTTGCTTGGAAACCCTAGGGAGAGCTCTAGGTTATACGAGAGGAAAGAAGAAATGTCCTAAACATGAGCATCATCATGATACTATTTCATCAGAACTTTGGGGCTTGGGTGACCTCAGTGTAACTCCTGCCCTAAATGTTCACTCAGGTATTTTGTTAAATGGACTTTCTAATCACCCAGAAGACATTTTCCTGAACCATAGCCATGGCTGGCAGAGGTAGGTGTTAAGGATAGAAAGGAGGACAGGATTGAAATCCCCCCAAATCAACTAGCTGAAACAAAAATTCAGACTGGAGAGAATTTTAGCAATTTTAGTTTCCTTTGTAAAATCTATCATTAAAGCATAATAAACACACAGAAAATTATACTTACTGTAAGCATACAACTCAATACATTTTCAGAAATAAATCAGCACCAAGATAAAAAAAAAAAATAGAGCATTTTCAGCCTTCTAAAACTACTCCCACATACATGCACACACACAGATGCCACTTCTTGTCACTACCAACCTCTCTCATCCACCTAACCACTGTCTGTCCTGGCTTTGAATTACTACAGGTCAGTTTTGTCTGTTTGGGAACATTACACAGATAGAATTGTACAGTATGCTTATTTTTTGGCTTCTCTTGCTCAATGTTATGTTTGTGATATTCATCTGTGTTGCATATGACAGTAGTTCATTCATTCCCATTGCTTCTCATTTCCATTATGTGAACCTATCACAATTATTTTTAATCCACTCTAGCAATGATGGACATTTGTGTTTTTTTCCAGCTTTTAGCAATTACCAAGAAAGCTTCTATGAAAATTTTTATACATGGCTTTTGATAATCATAGCCCACCATTTCTTTCCTGGTTAACTTGTATATTTTCTTTCACAATGTTTCTGTTAAAGTTTCTTGTTCATTCTCCTTTTTTATTGGGTTATCTGTCTTTTACTGATTCCTAGGAGTTGGTATGTATCCTGAACTTGAGACTTAATCAGACATATATATTGCCAGTAACTTCTCCCATTCTGTGGGTAGACAATATTCTTTTGAAAATCAAGAGATTTCTAATCCTCCTCTTCTGCTTACAGGCTATGTGATTTTGGGGGCATTTACCCATTTTTTTTAAATCAAAGTTTTCTCATCAGTAAAATGAGACTTCGATTTCTTAATTTTTTATTTTCTCTTAAGCCTGATTTACATTGCATATGTCTTTCTCCAGAGGTTGAACGAGTCTCTAAAGAAAAATTCGGGGGTTCCCATCAGCTGGATCAAAGTGAAAGAGGAGAGAGAAAGGGAAGTACATGAAGTGTTTAATAGACACCTGTAGTGGCACCTCAGGGACAATTCCAGCCTTGTACTTCATTCCTCCTGAAAATTTCTATCCACTTAGGAGGTAGTTTTGAGAGTTATACAGCAAAAGGAATTCCTAGTAAAGAAAATTTATTTCCTATGCAGGGTGATAATGGCCATTACTGAGTTTGGCTGCACTGGAGTCCCACTGCTTTAAACACTCTACCTTGTGGCCTTGGACATTTCCTGCTTGGTGTAAAGAAGCAGACTGCTGCCATCTCATCCCCAACACAAGTATCTATGATAGTACTGATGCTTCATAGACTATTTTAAAAAGGGCAATGAAGATCCTGAGCAAAAACGAAAATTTGTATGGTGATGGTGGTAGAATATTTGTGTGAAGTTTTACTTCTTAATTTCATTTCCCTCCTGTTGACTTTCTCAGAGAGGTATGGATTAGTCCTGCTTCCTCATGAAGAAGCCCAAGTAATCAGTGTATGTTAATAAAATCATACACGCTTTTGAGCACTTGAAATGTGGCTTGCTCCAAATTGAGATGTGCTATAAATTTAACATACATACAGAACTTCAAAGACTTGGTACAACTGGTTGAGTGCAGATTACAAGTTGAAATGATAATATTTGGAATATATTGGGTTAAATAAAATCATTTATTAGATTTAATCCCACCTGTTTATTTTTACTTTTTTGACGTGCCTATTAGAAAAAAGTTAAATTATCTATACAGTATGTTGTATTTCTGTTGGACAGCATTCTTACCGGTTATGGCTGATGAATGCCATCTCCACAGCTGTGAGCTCACCACTTTCCTACTTAGAATGGCAGGTTCTGCTTGTTCCATTTTGCACCAGAGGAAGCAGAGGAAAGGGAGAGAAGTAGAGCTCTGACTTCATGCTCCCACCTCCCACAAATAGATTCTAAGCTATCCACCCTTTCTTCAAGGATGTGAATGGGAATTAAGAGAAGTACATCCTCATTATTCCTTCTACACCTTGTCCTGGGACCTCTCATAAAATGTTCTTTTTCTATTTCCCACTTTGGCTGCATCTAATCCTTCTAGCCCATTTTGTTACTAGTTCAAGTGACCCCACAGATGTTTACCTTGTCTCTGGGAGAGGAAAAACTGGTAAATAGCATATTTGCTAGACACTTTTAGGCCTTTCGATTCTTGCACCTATTTGGTGTAGCCAGGGAAGGAATCTCAAAATACCCATGAGAAAAGAGGGGAAGGATAAAAATGGAAAATATTCCAACTTTTAATTTAAGAAGTAATGTTGCTACATACTAATCTCTAATAGAACACTGATTACATGTCAGGAGTAAGATAACACTGATTGATAGCCAGGCAATATGCCGAGGGCATTTAATACATTATCTCATTTGTCCTTGCAATCAATCATTGAGGTAGTACCATTATCTCCATTTTACAGATGAGAGACTAAGGCTTGAATTCTCTGGGTATCCTCTTCTGCTAATATACAAACTCTGACAAGTCTGATTCTGGAGCCCACCAATCTAACAACCATACTTTACTGCACTAAGTAAAGCATCTAGAAGAATATCAAGCACACAGTAGGGACTTAATAAATGATAGCCTTTAGTACTATCATGGTAACTGTTCTCATTCACTCTGTGCAATGAGTTAGAAGCTTATCTTGTTTCAAGTACAGTTCCAAATCTGTATTTCCTGTCCTGTCCTTCAAGTCCACTCCTATGATCCAATCATCCTTTTAATGACTCCTCTAGTGGACTGGGGGGTGGTGTAATTTCAACCACCTGCCAGCTCCCACTGCCCGATAACAGCTATGGAAGTGTTGGCAGGAGTCTGAGGACACATCAAAACTCAGAAAAAAGGAGAGCCACAGTGGGTTGGAATGTCCTTCATGGGCCTGTTGGAGGCAGTGGTGGTAACATGGCCACCTATTTGTCATTTCTGCCTCCCACACTCACTATATCCCATTCCTCAGAGGTGTTTAACTACCAAGTCTATCCTCCCCAGCTCCTCCTTTATGCTCTGGCTCTTCCTATCTTCTTTAAAAGAAAACTGCTTCTCAACTAATTTAAGCCATTGGCTTAAGAGTGGAGGACAACTCCCAGAGGCACTGACCTTATGGAGGGAATTACCTCCGAAGATGCTCTTCCCTAATCTACCTTTTCTCATAGTTAGATGTCATGTACTCCAACGGGCCTGGGGAGGGGGAACAGGATGCACTGGGAAAAAAAGGGAAATACTTGGGAGCAGCAACCTTTCCTTGTAACCCCCATCACATGACACCCACCTGTGAATGGAACCTATTTTAGTAATAAATGGCTGGAAGCCCACTAGCAAATCCCAAATGAACAGATTTTAAATGTTTGCTTGGGGGCCTACCCTTATATTTGGACTCAAAATAGAATCAATTTTCTCTCCATAACTGAGATGATTTGGAACACAGATATTCTCTTACAGACAGGCCCAGGTACTCTTTATTACGTGGCATAAACACAAAGCACTGATATTTGTTTGAAATATGCCCCTAAAGCCTCCAAAGGGGGAAAAAGCGTGTGAAAATGGCATGAATTAGACTAGGCTATAATATTCTGAATGTACCGTCTGTCCTCAGCCTTGCTGTTTTGCAGAAAGCATCTAAAATTTATGCTCTTAGATTTGTCAGTTTAAAATTGTGAGCTGTGTGTTAGGCCAGCGCAGTAAAATATTGAAGATATCACTGTGGATGGGAGAGTGGGGGTGGGATTGTAATACATCAAGATCAAAAGCATTGTGCAGACTTTATAAATTCTGCAGAGATTTTTATCCTTCCTCATTTGTGAATTTTAAAAAGCTTGGCATAATATCTTCTTTTTCTCCCCTTAGATATTTAGGAAGGACAACAAATTATATTGTTTTCCTGTCACATTTGGAGACAGGCTGTCGATGAACAAGCTGTAAATGATATAATATCCTTAATAAATAAGTGTGGACAAATCACTTTGCAAAACAAGGTTAGAAAAAGAGGCAATAGGTGGTCGATGACTCATGGTAAACTGATAAGGAAGCTTAGGGGGTAAAGAGTCTGTTCTCTCATGTAGCAGTATTATTACAACTGCCTTCACTCTGAAGCATTGTAGATTTAACAATTTTGGCATCAGAATCTACAATAACCTTAAAGGAAAAACACAGCATTAAGCACTGGAAAGGGGAAATACTTTTGGGTCTCATTTAAACAAGTGCTGATGCCGTTCCCTTACAGAACATCTGGATGGTGTAAAAAGCTATCTAAATGTTGAACGTAGACTGTTGAAACAGGGACATCCACGTTAGTGCACATTCTTATTACTTTTTTCTTTTTCAAGAGATGACATTCCAGGCAGGATTTGCCTTTCGCTTTTCTTTTCCACAAGCCAAAATCAAGATGTCTTTAGAATCTGCCTGGAGAACATGGCCAGACCTTATATCCCTTAGCAATAAACTTGAAATGAACTTGATTAAATCATATGTGATTACATTATCACTTTTAAATTTGTCAAGAGACCCTTATGATTTGCTTTATGATCACTTTGGAGTATGGGTAAGCTGGTTCTATTGGATAGTGGAAAGAAGCTAATTGGGGAAAAATTTCTTTCCTTCAAAGAATTATATATAAGCCTGTCAAACTGGCATGTATTTGCTCAAAAAGGCAAGCCTGACATAACATTTTTTGAAAAGGCAGTTTTTATAATAGGTGTAGAACTTGCTGCATGCTTTTCTACTTCAAAACATGTATGTGGAAATAAGACCTGTACCCCTTGTTAGAACCAAAGGCTGAATGCCAGCCAACATCTTGGATGAAGGAAGAGCATTCAAGCAACTTATCAATTGGGTTTCTGATTAGCTATCAGTTATCTGAACCATTTTATGCTTTCCTCTGTTCCTTAATTGCATTTATTATTGAAGATGTGATACCTTTGTAAGGAGTCCTTATTTCTGCCAGGATCTCTGCTACATACCAGGAGTGTCCTGGTGACAGTACCTACAGAGGGCTGACAGTCCAGTGAGGGAATGTTTTCCTCACGTATCTGACTCAAACCATTATGTTATAAATGTGGTCCCCAGTCATGAAGGGCAAGACCTCAATGCAATTAATCCTTTCTGAAATCCTACTGTGTGCAAAAGCACCATAAAAATGTATAAATTTCGAGTATATGGTTATAATATCCAAGGCTAACATTCACAATCTGTTTAGTTCTCAACAGAAAATCAGCATCTTACTTAATAAGTGGGTGTGTTCTTAACTACCATGGGCCACCATCAACAAGAAGGTGCTGATGATGGCAGTAAAAGCCATTCTGAACCAGAAGTCTGTGTGTTCATGGCTTGCTAAGGTAGAAGAAGTCATTCTGGAGCATAGGCGGCCCCTGAGCCCTGGTGAAAGAGGTTCAATTGAAGCATCTGGATGAACAGTATGGAATAACAGACAGAATGAAGAAACTCCATAGTTATGGGAAATATCACATATACATTTGACTCTATTCCTTAGCCCATTTACTTTCTCATCTTTCCATCCTTTAGAAACAAGTATTTTTTTCTCCTAACAGAATAAATGGGAGAGATGATGGAAAAAGAGTCTGTCTTTAGAAGTCACACCAAACAACAGTGGCTGCTTTTAAAACCCACACCTGGGTGGCTCAGTCGGTTGAGTAAACATTTTTGGCTCAGATCATGATCTCCCAGTTCTTGGGTTTGAGCCCCGAGTCAGGCTCTGTGCTGACAGCTTGTGGCCTGGAGGCTGCCTCAGATTCTGTGTCTCCCTCTCTCTCTGCCCCTCCCCCATTCACTCTCTGTGTCTCTCTCTCTCAAAAAATAAACATTAAAAAAATAATAAAAAAATAAAAAACATCCACCTTGGAAAACATGCACTATTATGAAACTCAGCTACATTTCTCCACCAAAGATTATCAAGATGTGGGTGGAGTTGAGGAAGCTAAGGAGTTGATTATGAAAAGCCCACAAGGATACAGGTATTCTTTCAAACACTTGGTACCAATGGCACAATTTCTGTGTTCTATAACATGCATAGATCCAAGAAATATTTTCATTCTCAGAGTGGCTGTATTTTAACAATGAGTAAGTATATACTGGTGAAAGCAACAGTTAGTACAATTCATTTGGAAAGCTTTTGGGGAGTATCTACTAAAGTCAGGATGAATACATATACCCTATGACCCAGGATGTGTATCTTCCCAGGTACTTATCACAACAGCGATGATGTATATCTTTACAAAATGATGTGTACAAGGAATATCCAGACCAGTGTACTGAATGAGCATCAAGAGTAAATGGATAAATAGGTTATATTCTCACAAGAGAGTATTATACACCAGCAAGAATGAGAACCATAGCCACGTTCAACAACATGGATGAATTTCACAAACAAAATGTTGAGTAAAAGAAGCTAGACACTAGTGAGTGCACACTGTACATATATTTCAAAAAATAAGCAAAAACTATCGTGAGGTGTCAGAGTAAAGGTTGCCCTTGGAGTGTAGTAACTGGAGAGAGATCCAAGAGGGCTTCCGGATGGCTGCAATGTTCTTGAAATGGGTGTTGTTTATACAGGCTTGTTCATTTCATGAAAATTCATTGAGTTGTACATTCATGATTTATACTCTCTCCTGTATATATGCTATACTTCAAAAATTATCATAAAAAAGTGGTAGGCCACTGTGAGATAGCTTTATAAATCAAGAGCAGGCAGAATCACGTAACTCAAGATTCTTTTGTTATGAACCCATCAACTATTTATTGTGCACCAACATTTGGCTGGCACTATGATGCTCTAGAGAGAAATTTTTAAAAGAAGTGCAACACACGGGCTCTTCCCCAGATGAGTGTAAAATGTAATTGGGATGACAAACCAGATGAACCTATTAGAAAATTTCATAGGTCAACATAAAGTTCAAGCACCAATAAGTATCTTTGGAAAAAAAATATTGTCAAGGTTTAGATAGGCCCTGGCTTTCTCCAGCTAGTGACTAAGATCCGCTTTCCCTCCAATGATTTTTCAGTGGCACTTCTTTGAGAAGCGTTCCCTGACTCTCTTCTGTACTCACCTAGTGTCCCCAAACAATGCTGAGTAGCTCACATCATGATGAGTTTAATTAATTATGTATTATATTGTTTATTGTACATCTCTCCATGTGGCAGGAACAATTCTGTTAACATCTATATCCCAGGCTTAGCTCAGACTTAGAGAATTTGCTTGAATAAATAAAAGTTGGAGAAAACGTGAGCTGACAATATGAATAAAGACTTTACAAAGGAACCTAACCTAAGCTCAATTTTGAATGATGTTTAGGAAAATGAATAATAACTGAGCGACAGTGAATGTCTAAAAAGGTTTCCATATGAGTCTCCTTTAATTATCAAAATAACTCTATGATACTGGTCATATGATTCCTAGTTAATTCATACCTCTCTAGTATTCAGAGAGGCTAACTAACTTGCTTCAACTCATATTTGGTAAGTGACCAAAACTGGAGACTTTAAATGGTTCAGTGACTTTAAATGACTTATCTTAGGAAAAAAGAAGGCAGCTTAGTGAAAATAGATGTGTTCATCTGGATCAATGGAACTCCTGTACTATTATATGCATTATTTGGGCCCTGAGAGATCTTCTGAGTGGAGACTGTTTTGTTCCATTAAGCAAACAGTGGGGCATTTTTGTTTTGTTTTTAAAGAAGGCAAAATGATTTCTCTAGAGGCTTAATCCATTTGACCATATAAATCCCAGCCAATTGCTGAGTCTTAAAATAGTCTTGTTCATATCCGAAAAGGAGAGATTTGGGTATAAAATCAATATAAGAAATCAAAGTGCTTTTCTCAGACAAAATCTAGGAGGACCTGCAGTGAGGAGAGCTGGCCTGTGAGGCCAGAGTAATGACTGACTCTGATCTGGCAGGTGACCAAGTTCTGAATCCTACTGCTAATTGTACTCTCGACTCCCTTTCTGCCACCCCACCTGCATGTTGCATGTATGTTTCCAGGTGCCTGGGTGTTTTGCACACATATGGTAAAGTTAATGCCCATCATCTCCTCACTGTCCAGCAGATTAATATATCCACATTTCATTTCAGATAAAAACCATCAGATGGATGAAGCTAGGAAAATAATACACAAAATAGTAAATGCCTTGAAATTTATTTCATTTAGTTCCCTTCTCTACAGATGATGAGTCTTGGGCCTAATCATGTTGTATCAGTTAGCTTTTGCTACCTAACAAACCATTCCAGAACTCACTAGTTTAAAATGTTGTTGTTGTTGTTGTTGCTGTTGTTGCTTTTAATCTGCATTAACATACAAGACACCTTGGAGATTCTTCTGCTCTCATTTAGAACTGGGATCTGGGTTCATTCATGCATGTTTGGTTGGGTGGTGGGTCAAAAGGGGTGGTCTGATCTAGGGTGGTCACTACTCACACGACTAGCTGTTAATTGGGGTAATCCTTCAGTAGGCTAGCCTGGGCTTAATCACAGAGTACTAGAATCCAAGAGAGTGAGTGGAAGTTTGCAGGTTCTTTTGAGGTCATTGCCTCTACTATATTTTGTTGGTTAAAGCAAGTCACAAGCTCAGACCATCTTTAAGAGGAAGTAGAATAGATTTCACCTCTTGATGGAAGGAACAGAAAGGTCATATTATCTGTATGCAGATACAGGGAGAGGTGGGGACTTAGAGACAATTTTTTAATAAATCTATCACAGAAGTGAAATGGAGGGACTGGTCAAGTGTCACTTGGGCCATTAGAAGCAAAGGCAAGATCAACTCAGGGTCTCAAGCTGCAACCATGCTTCCTCCACCATACTGTGTATTTTGTTTGGAGGGCTAAGGCTCTTTTCCGGAAATGCTAGCACACTGGCACAGTGTTAGTGGAGTATAAAGACAAGAATACAAATGGTGCTTGTTTTGTTTCTCCTTCATATCATCAGGTTTGATTGTTGAAGTTAAAAAAAAGTTGTTTCTTAAGCAGACAATATGAAAAACCATAATGAAGATAATTAACAATCACATCTTTAGATCAAAAATAGAGGGGCTGAATTTTCAGAGCTCTGAGGGGTCTGATAAATTGACAAGACAGGCCTTCTGGAAATTTAGCTGTAATTAAACTTAAATAATTTCACCTCTAGAGTAAGAGTGGTATAGTAGGCAGAATAATGGCCCCCAAAAGTGTCCATATCCCATTCCTCAGAATCTGTGAATATGTTGCCTTGCATGGCCAAAAGGACTTTGAAAATGTGATTTAGGCCATGGGCCTTGGGACCTTGAGATGAGGAGGTTATTTTGAATTATCTGGGTAGGCTCAGTCTGATCACATGAGTCCTTAAAAGTAGAAGAGGGCAGAAAAATGGATCAGAGAGAAATGACATAAGAAAGACTCAAATTTCCCTTTACTGGCTTTGAAGATAGAAGGAGGGGACCATATGTCAAGAAATGTAGCAGCTTCTAGAGGCTGGGAACTCTCCTAACCTGATAGCCAGCAGGGGACAAGGACCTCAATCCCACAATCTCAAGGAGTTAGACTCTGCCAACAATGTAAAAGGGCAGGAAACCAGTCCTTTCCTAAGACCTCCAAAAAGGGACACAGCATGCTGACATTTTACCTCAATATTGACTGCTGATCTTGACTCTATGAGACTATACTGGACTTCTGATCTACAGAACTATAAGATAATAAGTTTGTGCTGTTTTAGGTCTCTACATTTGTGGTGATCTCTATGGCAGCAATAGAAAACTAATACAGATAATAAACCATAGAATATATCCCTTCTACTGATAGACAAGTTATTTCCAATTTTCCACTATTATGAGGTCACAAATAAACCTTCTATATTCATATTTAGGTATATATGATGAAAGTACTTGGTTAGAATACATTCTTCCCAAATAGAATTCTGTATCAAAGAAGGGCGCCTGGGTGGCTCAGTCTGTTGAGCGTCCGACTTCAGCTCAGGTCATGATCTCACAGTCTGTGAGTTCAAGCCCCACGTCGGGCTCTGTGCTGACAGCTCAGAGCCTGGAGCCTGCCTCGATTCTGTGTCTCCCTCTCTCTCCGCCCCTCCCCCACTCATGCTCTGTCTCTCCCTGTCTCAAAGATAAACAAACATTAAAAAACATTAAAAAAAATAAATAAAGAATTCTGTATCAAAGAATATAAAAAGCTTTAAGTTTGGGAACACCTGGGTGGCTCAGTCAGTTGAGCATCCAACTCTTAATTTCGGCTCAGGTCATGATCCCAGGGTTGTGGGCTTGAGTCCCACCTTGGGCTCCTTGCTAAGCGTGGAACCTGCTTAAGATTCTCTTTCTGTATCCTCTGTCCCTCTCCCCTGCTCTCTCTCAAAATAAAAATAATTAAATAAAACTTTAAGGTTTTGCTACAGATTCCCAAATTTCTTCATGACAGTCATAACCAACTTATACTCATGAACAGTGTGTTCGACTGCCTTTTGCCCCTCACCTTTCTCAGTACTGGATATTATCATTCTTGTTAACTTTTGGCCAGTATGGTAGGTGAAAATGCTTCCTCATTATTAAATTTTGTATTTTCCTGATTACTAGTGAGTTCTTTTCATAACATTATTGCTACTTGATGCATCTCTTGTAAATTTTATGTATCAAGCTCATTGCCTTCCGCTCTGCAACTTAGCTACTTATTTAAACTCTCTTTTTCCATGAAGTAAATCATCAGTGAATCCCCTTTTGTTACAGAGCCAAAACTTCAGACTCCTGTTTTAATCCCCGCTCACACTCAACTCTGTGACCAATGTGTCTTCCACACCATGCTTTCCTCACCTCCAAGCATCCTCTGCTCTTTAGCTCCTCTGCTGCCTTCCTGGTTCAGACTCCCATTACTTGCCATCAAATGGCTCTACCTCATTGCTCTCCCACTACCCTAGTCCCCTTCTTAAATGGAAATTCTGATCCTACTGATCCTTTGCTCAGACAATCTCAACAAAGCTGCCCATTGTACCCAGAAATACAAGATTTCCCAGTTTGGCCTTGGAGGCTTCTCCTTTATGGTGTGACCTCTGCTACACTCCCCTTTATCCTGACTCTCTCCCTGTAATGATGTACTATTCTCTTACTTTCTTGGATTCTGCTTTTATTATTTCCCAAGTGGTGAATGCCCTTTCTATCATTCAAAATCCTTCTTGTGTTTATCAAGGAATATTTCATATTGCCTCCTCATATAGGAAGCTATTTTTTCCCACCAACATTTATTATTAAAAGTTTTAATGTACAGAAAAATTGAAAGAATTGTATAATGACCTTCCAAATATCCCACCTTGTTTGTACCATTAACACTTAACTGTATTTGCTTTATCATTTATGTAACCATCCATTCATCCATCCATCCATCCATCCTTGTCTATCCATCAACCAATCCATCTCATTTTGCATGCATTTCAAAGTGAATTGCAGACTTTAGTACATTTCTCCCTAAACACTGCAGTGGCGTATCATTAACCAGAGTTTAATACACTTATAGTTCCCTTTTGAGGTAAAATTTGCATACAATGAAATGCTCACATCTAAAGTACATCATGTGTTGAGTTTGACAAGTGCATACACCTGTGTAACCTAAACCCTACCAAGATCAAAAACAGAAAGTGGCCTTTATACCCTATACCCTTAACCAGTCACATCCACTCCCTAGAGGACACCACTGTCCTCAATTTTTTTTAACCATGCCTGTTCTAGAAGATAAAATAAATGGAATTATATAATGCATATACTTTTGTGTCAGTCTTCTTTTGCTCAGAAAAACACTCTCAAATGACCTTGTATAGGAATAACGTATTAATGTCTTACTCCTCTACTGAATAGCTAACTCTACAAGGCCAGGGCTCTTTCATACACATCTCCGAACACTACCTTGTTGAGTGTGCAGCCTTACAAAAAAATGATTCAATATGCATTTGACAAAGTGGGAAGCAGACTTCCTAAGAGAATTGGAAATATTAGAAGAAAACCCACTTCCTGTGTTGTGCTATGTTGAATTGAACTTAAAGGAAGAGTAAACATTTCTAAGTTCTTACATTTATTGAAAAGTATGCAACAAATATCTGGTTTTCATAGTTGCCTCTTCTCTTTCTGTGAAGGAGACAGAGGAGTAGGTTCCTCAGTGCAGCTCAGAGTACCTGCATTATGGGACAGAGAACAGAAATTCCCATGTGCAAACTGACTAAACTATATCCTTCAGAACCCTATAGCAACATGGATAGGGAATGTTTATGGTCAAGATCAGTGTCTTACATAGAAATCTGGAGTTAAGACTGTAAAGTGAGGGCAGAAAAAAGAGGCCTCAACATATGCTCAACCATTAAAAATCAGATCGACTTGGGGGGCTTGGGTGGCTCAGTTAAGTGAGCGACCAGCTCTTGATTTTGGCTCAGGTCATGATTTCAGGGTCTTGGGATCGAGCCCCCTGTCTGGCTCTGTGCTGAGCATGGAGCCTGCTTAAGATTCTCTCTGTGTCTCCCTCTGGCTCTCTCCTCAGCTCACACTGTCTCTCTCAATAAAATAAAATAAAATAAAATAAAATAAAATAAAATAAAATAAAATAGAATAAAATAAAATAAAATAAAAAAGATCCACATGTCTTACAATTCTTATGGGAAATTTCTACAATAATGATTAAAAATAATAATCACACTTCTATGTTTATGTGGAAAAAAATGTGCTGGGAGGTTTGAAATATATAAAAATATAGTAAATGGTTCTCACCTTTGACATTTGGGACCATAGGGTCTCATGGAGCACAAAGGTCATTGAAAAGGCACAGAGCCACTGTGGGGTTGGCCCTTTGAGCTACAAGAACTGATTTACCTTCCAAAACATGCCCAGATCAGAGGCATGTTAGTTCTTTCTCGGTGTGACAATGGGTGATTCCTTAGCATGATTGGGGAAAAAGTTATGTTCTTTTTTTCTGAAAAGGGTCGTATATTATTGACCATAAAATTCCTACTGCAGTAGTTGACTCTATTTCCCTTGCAGAATTTAGTGGCTCAGATTAAACATTAGCCTCACCATCTGAAAATCATAAAGCACATTTGGTGTCAGCAAAACCAGCACGATCGGTTTTCGCCTCTGGGGCTTAAAAGAGCTCTGTATTTCTGTTCAGAAGAGTTCCATTGGCTTTTTTTTTAATTGACTCTTCTGATTTTCTTTTCACTTTTCTCCATGCCCTCTTCTGTGTTATTACTTACAATATTGTAGTTTTCTTTTTGTAACTTTTTGCATTTAAAGAGAAAGAAACTTTCCCAAAGGAGACCTATACTGTGGCTACTGTTGGGATGTATCCTGAAGGATGGGCTAGACTGTACATTCTTCAGAAGAACAGAAAATCATTCATTCCACTCCAAGAAAATTATTCACAGAGGCCTTCACAGAGGGATCTCACAAGAAAGCATGTTTTTTCTCTTTGTTCCCCTAATGTTGTTTTTTGACATCTTCATGTTCGTGCAGTCATATTCATTAGGAATCAAAGTGATGTGCCACTCTGATTAATTTTTCCTGCAGAGAGCAGTAGAGATTTCTATCACATTGCCTATGGTGGGCAGTGAGGAATCCCTCACTCAATTTGGTACTTTTCCCCACTGGGTAAATGATTCCTCCAAATAGTTAATAGCACGTTGAATTCCATACAGACAGAAATGCTAATTCCTCTGCCAGATACCTACGATTATCAGCACAATCTTTAGTGGCTGGAATCTGACATGAATCCTCCGAATACATTAAAGTTGGCCATGGTAGCTGGCAGAGAGGTGACCTTGGGCAAAGCTTTACCTGACAGCAATTCAACAGAAATATGGATGCCAAGACACTGTATTTTTATGAAGAAGAGATGGAGAGGCTGTTTAAGCTAAGCATTTGCTGTTATACAACATAAAAGCAGCATTCAGACTATCATGGATGAGCCAAATTCCAGTGAAACCCCAAAAGAGACAGACATTATGGTCAGATCAGAAAGGGACATCTAACTGTCCATTATTGTTCACCTTACTGTGGGGGTTAAAAGTACCTAGTGACTTTGTATTCCATGCAACAGAGTTTAATTGCCGTAAATTGTGATATTTTGGTACAACATGGGCAGAAGATCATGTCTTTAAAGTTTCTCACAGAATCTAGAGGTAAGAATATATTGAATTAAATCAATAAAGGTTTCCCAATGAGGATTAACTGGTAGAACTGAAATCCCCTGCATAAAACATGAAGGAAGACAGTATCATTTGTAAAACAGTGAAAGACTGACTTCTCTTTCAAATACCAGTTAAAAATTGTCAAGACCAAGTACAATCACGTTGAAATAATGCTTTTGAAATGTTGGGTTAAATATAATTAAAATTAATTTTACCAGCTTCTTTTTGCTTGTTTTAAAATGTTTTTTTATTTATTTTGAGAGAGAGAGCGTGCACGCACATGTGAACATGAGGGAGGGGCAGAGAGAGAGAGAGGGTGAGACAGAATCCCAAGCAAGTTTGGCACTGTCAGCGCAGAGCCCCACACAGGGATCGGACTCACAAACCGTGAGATCATGACCTGAGCTGAAATCAAGAGTCAGACACTTAACCAACTAAGCACCCAGGCACCCTATCTCTTTGCTTTTTTAATGTGGCTACTGGAAAAGTTAAAATTATTTTTGTGGCCTACAGTGTATTTCTAAAGGACAATGCTTCCAATGGCTTCTTAGCCTACTATTCAGATTGAAAGAGCAAATTCTCACTATGGCTTACAATGTTCTACATCCTCTGGACCTTAATGATCTCCTCAACCACCTGTATGCCTACACTTGTACATATCCCTGTAGCTACACTTACCTTCTTGCTATTTCCTGAATACATTAAGCTTACCTCTCCCTCAGGGCCTTTGCATGTGCCATTCTCTCTAACTGCAAAGCAGTTTTTTGGATTTTTTCATTTGTTGCTCCCTTAGTTCATTTTTTTAATGTTTGTTTATTTTTGAGAGACAGAGCAGGGGAGGAGCAGAGAGAAAGGGAAACACAGAATTCGAGGCAGGCTCCAGGCTCTGAGCTATCAGCACAGAGCCCCACGCAGGGCTCAAACCCACAAACCATGAGATCATGACCTGAGCCAAAGTCAGATGCTCAACTGACTGAGTCACCCAGGCGCTCCTACCTTACTTCATTTAAGTGAAGGATTGCTTCTCTGGTGAGAAGCTATTCTTGTTCACTCTACCTAAAACAGACTCCCATCTTCCAGTTGCTCAATAGCCCTTTATCCCGCTTTGTTTTTCCTCATAATATTTATTGCCATCAGATTTTCATTATATTTAAGAGAGAGAGAGAGAAGGAGAGAACTGGGGAGGGGGGGGAAGGGCAAAGAGAGAGGGAGACAGAGGATCCGAAGTAGGCTCTGTGCTGAGGTCAGAGAGCCCAATACAGGGTTCGAACTCATGAATCATGGGATCATGATCTGTGCTAAAGTCAGATGCTTAACCGACTGAGAGTTACCCAGGTAACTCCCCTTGAGCACTGGTTTTAAAACACAGTAATTATTAAAATTAAATTATATAAGTTTATAATTAAATGAATTATACTGAAAAAGTAATAAATAATCTTAATTCGTTTTTAATTGCTTTTTTACATTTTATTCTTATCCCTGCTCTGGAAGTTATCTTAATCTATTGTATCTATAGGTTGAAAAAATATATAGTGGTGTACTAGTACCCATTTTTTACCAACATATGTTGGTAGCTTAAAATTGGCCATAGTATGGATATACTTACACCATGTAAATTGGCAAATGCTACAAATCAGGGCTCTCTTTTTGGTGGGTTAGGGGAAGTCCTTAAACATTACTAGCACACCATTGGGCAAGACCTTGTATTTTCACTGCTATTTCTCCCTGTGTCTGTAGGAATAGGATCTAACACATACGTGTTGTTGAAGAAATACTGATTTAATGGATGAGATTTCATGAAAAGGGCAGAAGTCTGTAGGCTGAAATAATTCAAGAAGATGTGAAGAAGGAAACATGTATCTCAGAAGATTTGGAAAATTGGAAACCAGAGAGGAATGGGCTACACATATTTGTGTATATGTGTATGTATGAATGTGTGCACACACATGCATGCACATTTTGGGTCAAAGCATTCATCTAAGCAAAGGAAGGAGGCATTTAAAACAAATTTAGAGACTGGGAATGGAACCATTTTTAGTTCAGAAAAAAAAGAAAAGGATGCACTTGAATTCTGCAGGCAGATGCTGGGATTTTAGCAAAACTCTGGATTTCTGAACAGATGAACACATATGGACCCACGCCTGTCCTACTGGTGCCATGACCCTTGCTTCCACCCAGAGGTGTCCTGACTGCCTCTTCTCCTCTCCATCCTCAAAAGGCACCCAAGTGTTCCAGGAGGTGAGTACTCAGGCCCAAGGTTTTGCAATTCCTTGTGGGTTGCATCTTTTTAGCTCATTGGTATGTGTTCCGCCCATGTGCTAATTCATGCAGGTGTTTTAGAGGCTATGAAATATTTTTTTTTCAGACTGAAAGGAATGCGGCCCAAGCCACTCTGTGTTACATTCACAAGCCCATATCCCCTTGGTATCAGCTTTCAGGCCCTTTACTTCCAGGGTTATGAGTGTGGAAGAACAATTTCAGCCTTTTCGCTCTAGACTTGATTCCTTGAATCATGCAGACCCCACAGCCAGTCCAGAATTATTCAGAGTCCCACCCCAGAGAGAGAAGCAGCTAAGAATCATTAAGAGTTGGGTGTCTCAAAAAGACAACGTCTCGGAAAAGGGCTTGCTTTAGGCACAGCTTGATCTGTACCTTGTATGACATAGCCAGGACCAGTTTCACTCTCTACACAACTCTTCAATAACAAATTCCAGGCAGGCTTTATTTTCAGACAAATGCTTCCCTCACAGACCTAAGTTGACTATAGTTTTTCTAGACCTTACATTTTCTGAGCTTTAAAGCCCATAGAAAACAGTGAACATTTCTCTCCTAGAAGTCTCACGGGGAAAAAAAATTAGAATAGCAACTAATACTTGAATAGTTTTAATTTGGGATTTACTATGCAAGTACTTTACGTACAGTAACCCCTTTTATCTTTGCATTGTCCATGTGAGATGGTATTTAGCTTATTAACTATTTCAGAAATAAAGTGAGGTTAAGACAAATAACATTCCAAGAGAGACTTGCCAAGTGGGGACTCAAACCCCGGCATCTGCTCCCCATTGTGACCTCCCAGGAGGCCCTTTGTATGTATCTCATTGTATCTGATTAGGCCATGTGCACCAATTCCTGGACCAATCTCTATGGCCATGAGCTTGTGTGGCATCCTTAAGTGGAAGCCCAGAATGCGCTTCCCTCTCTGGTCTGCACCCCCCACCCCCACTCCAGAAACACAGAGACATAGTTTCCTATGCTCTGGCCATGATTTCCTAAACCTTGGCGATAGGAGCCCTACATGGCCATGCTGAGTGGTTGCTCCATCTCAGTGTAGGAGCTCTTTTGTCTGTCTGACAGCCCTGCCTGGAGAGATCTGTGCTCCCAGCCACAGCATAGGCATTTGGGAACTCACTGAAAGAAGCCATTTGTGCCAGGCTTTTGAGCGATGCGTAGCAATAACCTAGAAGTGGAAAGTGCCACTCTGAGAAATGAGGGTGTCATGTTTTCATCAAATATGGACCCGTGGTTAGGGGAGGGGGAAGGACAGAAACGACCCCTCTGGCTGTCTGGACCTCTCCACCTTGTCAGCTTCATGAATCTGAGCACCAAAGCCTGTGGCAGTTGTCTGTGCTCTTGAGTGAGACAGTGATGTAATCCTGATTAAAATAGTTAGTAAGGGATTAATGAGAGGTTATCTCCTTGTCTTCAATCATTTCCTGGTGAGAAGAAGATTCTCTAAGCAGAACTCATTAGAGCTGTTCCTTTGCTGTTACTGAAATTACCCTGTTTTGAAATTACTCAGGGTTTTCAAGAAGCAAACTCATTTCAAGTCATTATTTCTGAATGTTATGACTGTAGTATGAAAAAATTGTTTTATTTTTTTAAGCCAAAGATCTAATCCAATCGGGAGGGTTTGAACACTTATTCTGGTATCTAAATTTCACTGATTCTAGTTTATTTTAGGATGGAGTTTTTGCAGGCATATGAAGGAAGACAAGAGTATTTAATGGGTCTCCATCAGAGATAGTAAATGAACACAAATATATTCCAATCTGTTACAGGAGAATAATTCAGTTCAACCAGTACAACAAATATTCACTGTGTGCCTCCTGTGTTATGATAAGTGGAGTATTTAAGATACAAACACAAAAGAACATTGTTAGTAGCTTGAGCTGTTAAGGGTAAAGACTCTAGAATCACATTGGAAGTTACAAATCTCAGCCTGGAATTTGCCATCTTTTGTCATCTAGGGCAACTAAAAATCTCTAATTTTCAGTTTTTTTTTATATGCAAAACAGGAATAAATATAACACTTGCCTTACAGGGTTAATATAAGGAATGAAAAAATAAATCTCTGAGAAGTATTTAAAAACATGTCTGGTGCATAGTAAGGATCCGGTGGGTATCTGATTAAGGAGTACAAATGAACGTGAAACTAAATAAGAGAACTTTCTGCTTGGAAGTTTGACAAAGTATATGGACCACTATCTGGTCAGGGTCTGTGAACAAATCACATTTTATTTCAGGTGATCATAATGATTCTCAGGAAAGCTGCTTCCATTAGAGCACCTGGAAAAACAGAAATTACATCCAGGTTTATAAGGGGATTTATCATGTGACCAAGATTGCATTTTTTTATTCTTTCTTATTTTATTCAAATATATTAACCTGCAGATTTATGCTACTTTCAGGTATATAACATAATGTGCATAATATAATGATTCAACAATTCTATACATTTCTCAGTGTTCATCAAAATAAAAGTACTCTCAATCCCCTTTAACTGTTTCACCAAATAGTGAAACCATAAAACTCCTAGAATAGAGCATAGGCAGTAATTTCTTTAACATTGACCATTGAAGCATTTTTTACATATGTCTCCTCTAGCAAGGGAAACAAAAGCAAAATTAAACTAATGAGACTACACCAAAATAAAAAGCCAAATAGTGAAATAGTTAAATCTCTCCCACCCTCTGGCAACCACCAGTTTGTTCTCTGTATTTAAGAATCTGTTATTTTGTTTTGTTTTGTTTTGTTTTGTTTTCTTGTGGTTTCCTTCACTGAGCAAAAGCTTTTTATTTTGGTGTAGTCTCAATAGTTTTATTTTGCTTTTGTTTCCCTTGCTAGAGGAGACACATGTAAAAAAAAATATTTCAATGGCCAATCCAAAGAAAATACTGCCTATGTTCTCTTCTAGGAGTTTTATGGTTTCAGGTCTCATATTTATATCTTTAATCCATTTTGAGTTTAGTTTTGTGTGTGGAGTAAGAAAATGATCCATTTTCTTTCTTTTGAATGTAGTTGTCCAGTTTTCCCAACACCATTTGTTGAAGAGACTGTCTTTTCCCCAGATTTGTTGTTCTCTTCAACAAATGGTGTTGCATATTGTTTGCCTCCTTTTTTTGGAGGCAGTTTTCCTCCAGTTTGCATATTGTTGCCTCCTTTTTTTGGTAATTAATTGACCATAAAAGCATGGGCTTATTTTCTAGACTCTACTTTGTTCCATTGGTCTATGTGTCTATTTTTGTGCCACTACCATACTGATTTGATTACTACAGTTTTGTAGTATATCTTGAAACTTGGGTTGTGATACCTTCAGCTTTTTCTTTTTCAAGACTGGGGCTTTGGCTATTTAGGGGTTTTCTGTTGTTCCATACAATTTTAAGGTTATTTGTTCTAGTCCTGTGAAAAATGTTGACATTTTAAAATTGTACTTTAATTCAGGATAGTTTATAGACTATATCATACTGTAATAATTGCTACCTATATATGGAAGAAAACATAAGATTCCTTCCTTACTCCACACACAGATATAAATTCA
Source organism: Paguma larvata (assembly GCA_030068075.1). Taxonomy (NCBI): domain Eukaryota; kingdom Metazoa; phylum Chordata; class Mammalia; order Carnivora; family Viverridae; genus Paguma; species Paguma larvata. The sequence goes on from CM057844.1 coordinate 12,021,597, forward strand.
CATTGAAATAAAGAGCTAAATGAAAACAAAAATAATAATCTTAGAAAAAATTACAGGAGAATATTTTTATAAGTTTGGGATGATGGACATTCCTAAACAAGACAGGAATCTCAGAAAACATCAGAAAATAGAGATAGTTGGCTATATAAATATTTTAAGAAATAGCATGGCAAATATACCATCAGTAAAGTGAAAGTGTAATCTATATGATGGTTAACATAATTACAACAGAAATGGCAAGTAAAGAATCCCTCTGTTCAAAGAACTCTTTCATATATAAAATTAAAACGAAAAAACCAAAGACAAATAACTCTAATATGTATGAGTAGACAGTTCAGAAAAGAAGAACTAGAAAAAGTCAATAAACTTAGAAAAAGATGCTCAATCACATGCAGGAAAATGCGAACTTAAAAACGAATTGTGATTTTTTTCAGTCATCAGATTTGCAATCCAATGCAGAGAGACTTTTGTGGGGGTAATGAAGAGGCAGAGAGGGGGGATACTATCACACGTTTATGGAGGTAGAGTAAGTTGCTACTATACTTATGACAGTTACCTATAAATATTGCTTAAAATTAAATAAAAGTTTGCTACCCTTTGTCCAAATGAGCCTACGATAGGGAATTTTACAGAAATATTTTACAGAAATAAAAGCACCAAAAGGTACTGATATATGTATCAGAGTACTGCAGCTTTGCAGAGGAAGAAAATGGAAAGGAAGCTGAAAAATGCATCAACGATGTAAGGGCTGAATAAATTGTGGTACATATATCCTATTGAATATTATGGAACTTTTAAAGAAAATGAGTTAGGTATGTTTACTTATTTTTCCATCTCCTAAATAAGTTTTTCCAACTCTTTCTTGCTTTTTGCAGGCTGTTCTCAGCCTCAAAAGGAACTTTTTACTGTGGCTTTGTTCACATTTTTCTCCACATCAACAGTAAGAGAATTGTACCCTGGACGGAAATTCACCTGTGAGATACATATTCTGTGTGGCATGAAATTGCTGTCTGAGACATAGCAGGGGAAGCAAGAGGAGTGGAATACTGAAAGCACATCAGCACTAGTGTGGAGGAGAGCACAGGTAGCATATAAATTATTCACGTAGCTTAGTTGCTTCATAATAAATTTTAAGATATGCGGCCTCTTGCCCAAAGAGGTGCCTTTTTACAAGTCCATGGAAGATTTACCCATACAACCTAGGGTGTTCCCATGACACCAAAGCTAATGTGGCTGTCTGTCCCCCGGGAACAGCTAGTGGAGGTCACGACCACCTTCTGCACCATCAAAGTCAGTATTTTTTTAAATAGTGCCATCTTGGTGCCCTTTGATGACTTTCAACATCTGAACTAACTCATTCATGCTGTCATTTCTACACATATTTATTAAGTCACTGTATCATGCACTATTCTGGACCTTGGGGATAGAGTAGTGAATCAAACAGAACAACTCTATGCTCTTATGAAATCTGTATGCTAATTAGGGGCCAAAGAGCAGAACAGATAATCGAAAAAAATAAACAAGTGGATGTAAAGAGGGTGATGATAACTACATAAAGGAAAATAAAGCAGATAGGAAGATGGGAGAGTACATATACACATGTGTGCATGTGTGTAGGCTATTTTAAATAGGGTGATTAGGGAAGGTCTCTCTGCAAAAGTGACATCTCAGCAAGACCCTACTTTAGGAAGAATATAAAGTGTTGGTGCCTCCTGAGAAAGGGGGTTTCAGGTAAAGGGAAGGGGAGTGAAGTTGTTCTAAGCCAGGAACATTCATGTGTATATGTGTGTGCATTGTGTGTGTGTGCATTGTGTGTGCATGCACTGTGTGTGTGTGTGTGTGTGTGTGTGTCTTTCCAGGGAGAGAGAGTCAGCTGGTACACCTGGAGCAGAGGGAGGGGGCTGGGCAACTCAAGGAGATAGACCCATGGAGGCAGCGAGGGTCGCACCACTGACATCACTCTAGCTGCGATGAGGATTGTGCATTTCACTCTGCTTGAAGCCACCCCAGGTTTTGAGCAGGAGGCTGATGAAATCTTTCTTTAATGTTTTAACAAGGGTCGCTCTGGCTGCTGTGAAAAGAACCGACAAGAGGAAGCAAGCGTGGAAGCAGAAATCTTGTTAAAAGGCTTTTTCAGAGTTTCAGGGATAGATAATGGTGGCATAAGCCAAATGGAAACTGTGACACCACTGAGCATGGGCCAGTGTGAGGCAAGACATTGGGGTCAAGTGTGATACCCCTGGCTTTGGCTAAGACCCTGGGAGAGCCCCCTTTAACAGACATTTCCAGGACCCTGATCTATACCCTGAGGCCTCATTAATAAGAAAGGGTTAAATTTTTCATGGCAGGCCTCTGGCTGAGCTCTGGGGAGAATCTGCCGCTAGTGTCTGTGTGAGACCTCTCTCCTCCAGTTCTGCTCTGAGTCCCAAACTCAGATTCATACCTCACTTGAGAACTGAACAAAAGTCAATCTCCTTCAAATAATTCGTTAACCACTGGGAAGGACTCTGTGTGGTCTTCTTATCCTGAATCTTCTTGCTATCCTGATTTTATAGACAACGTAGCTCCAGGTCAAGGACTGACATGGTTTCTCCAGTGTAGCAGGGTTCTTTCCGTCCATACCAGGTAGTGTCCCAGTGGACTTCCCAAAGGATTCCCACATCCTGCCTCATCCGCACTTCTCAGTGACCTTGCCAGTACATGGAACAGATACAAGGAGCTATTGTGAAGAAGCGAAGCTCAGAAGTACTTACTGAGGTGCCCGGTGGCCACACTTCTCTGCTCATTGTGAGCCTGGTGTCTTTCAACACTCTGCACAGTGCTCCATGCCACGGGCAAGGGACCTGGGACACTGCTGACTGATAACAGAGAACTGAGGCGGCTCCTGTTTTTTTCCCTTTCAATCTAGCTTATTCAGACACTGAGTTCCTTTAAAAATAGGGCTATCTGGGAAGCAAAATTCAACAAGACTCTTTCTTGTGGGATCTGTTGGCTTACTTAACATCTCTCTCAGGAGATTTTGGCAGAGCCAAACTTGATGAGGGAAACAAAGGCAAGAGAAATGTAGTTTAAATTAAACCTCCTTACAGCTCGCAGTCAATGATAGACACCTGAAACACATAGAGCGTGACCTTCCTCAAGGAACTCATGGCTGCCTTACTGCTTTAATATTTTTTTGTTTTATTAAAAACTAAAGGTAGCCTTATCTTAACAGCAGTTAACCCCTCAAGGTCCTGAAAGCTTTGCTTCCAAAATTCCTTAGAAACTTACTTCATCTCTATCCCCTCCCTCTACAAACTTAAAAAATATATAGTCAGTCACTCCTCACCACCCCAGTGCAGCTCTTTCTGCCCACAGGTCCTGTCCGTGTGCTGTAATAAAATCACTTTTTTGCACTAAAAAAGTCTCAAGAATTCTTTCTCAGTAGTTTGTTCATGAACCCCACTTCATAATTTCATCAAAACTCAGAGCGCCAATCTCCCCAGGACAGAAAGGGTCAGCACGGGGAGCACATCCACAGTCAAAGGAAAGGAAAGTTCCTAAGTCGTTCTCAACACTAAAAATCAGAAGCCCAGGCTTTAACCCATCTGAAGCAGGTTGATCAGAGAAGGCGCATCACGAGAACGGAGACAGCGAGATCTCATGCTTTTCAAGGAGTCCCTGCTCCCTGTCAGCTCAAGCCTCAGAAGGCACAGAGAAACACGGAAGGCAAGGGTGCCTTTTATTCTGGCTGCTTCCTCGCACTGCCTCCAGCCCGCTGGGGAAGATGAAGCAGACTGGCTCTGCTCTGAGGAGCTCCGCAGCCTTGTCTGCTTAATTTCCGGTGGACCCTCAGTGCCCAGGGAGAGCGCGTGTTTTGCTTGTGATGTTGATAATGAACCGCCGCTGGGAACAAATTAATGAGTGTGTCAGAAACTGCAGTGGAACTGTATTACGATTCATAAACACCACGATGAAAATGCCAGTCGAGCTCTGGTATAAATACACACACACTCTGAAGAAGCAAACTCCTTTTCCTCCTAATGAGAGAAGAATTTAAAATAACATCATTCTGCCCTGAGCCACATCGCCAGGGGAGAATTCCTTACTGGATAGATGATTTTTTCTAATTTTATATTTAATGCATAAAGAAACCTAGGAGAGTTTAATTTTACTTTTTATATTTGTGTGCAAATGTACTATACTTTGAGATACAGGTAGTATTATACCATGTAGGGGTATAAAATATTCAAAAATGTAAATAGTGTCACCTTTCCAGGTACAGTACCATGTTTGTTTGTTAAATGAGCTTTTTCCCTTTTCTTTTTCTTGACTATCATGTTTACGTGGCCTTTCGTTAATGCTCTTTAAAGTTGTGAGTTTGGAATTCGGATTCAGAAATTAAAATTAAAAATGACCACATTAGTCCACAGAGACCTAGGACTTTAAAGCTCATGGCAGGGGGAGAAAAAGAAATTTTCGTTTATTTCAAAAGTGCAGTGTAGTTGTGTTGGGAGCATCTATATGCGATCCCTGATATGCATGGCGATGCTCACATCTATGGTAGGGAGTGTTGCTGCAATAAAAGAACTACCACGGGGCTTCCATGGAGACTGGCTTTCCATAAATGCCCCTCGGGCTGCTGCAGACAGGGTTGGGAAATAATGGAAAAGGAATCTCTGCAGTAAGGTTCCAGGCTTTCTCCTCCTAATTCCTGACATCTCAGGGCTCCAGGTAAATTTCATTTCATTCAAGTGTGCTACAAGGGAAAGCCAGAAAACAATTGGTTAGTACTGGATTGGGCGTGGGTTTCAGAATCAATAAGACTTGATTTCATATATAAACTCCAGTATTTATTTGCTATTGGACTTGAGGCACATGTAACCTCTTGGAGCCTTGATTTTTATCTAAGACTGAGTGATAATCACCCCTACTTGCTTGGTTGCCATGAGAATTAGAGAGAGTGAATTAAAATGCCTTGTGCTTAATTGATTTTCACAAAAGATTGTGTGATTATTATAACGGGTTGTGGCTGGGAACTAGTCATATGTTTAAGTGGTTTGTTTTCCTCCCCTGACAACTTCAGAACAGCCTCCTTCCTCCACCTGCTCTAATGTCAAGGCTAACAGAAGGCAATTTTGCCTTCTTGAGTCAAGGACTCTATTTAGCTCATCACAACCTCAAATATTAGCTAGAGTTTCAGAAAGGATAACAAAACTTGTTCAAAAGTACTGCTTATTTGTCATAAGTGACCAATTTGAGTTTAGAACAATTGTGGGAAATGCTTTACTAAGACATGAAGCAATAATGTAATACTTCTTTACCACCCTATTTTGAGTTATCTACTCTTAAATTGTTCCTGAGTGGCTTCTTGACATCATTATCTGTGAATTTCCATCTAAAACTGTGCAAAACAGAAAGCACAATGACTCAATCATGTTGGTGTCAAACCAACTTTTCAGAAGTAAAAGCACACTTCTGGGTTTGACTCCAGTGCAGTCTCTTGGTTTTTAACTTTACAAGTTGGGCTTGGGGGCACCTGGGTGGCTCAGTTGGTTAAGCACCAGACTCTTGGTTTCATCTCAGGTCATGATCTTGCAGTTCATGGGTTTGATCTCTGCACTGGGCTTGGCGCTGAGAGTGCAGAGCCTGCTTGGGATTCTCTCACTCCCTTTCTCTCTGCCCCTTCCCTGCTTGCTTACTACCTCTCTCTCTCTCTCTCTCTCTCAAAATAAATATAAAAACAAAAAAAATTAAAAAGAAAAAGGAAGTTGGGTTTGTAGTGGGTGCCATGTTAGTGCATCCCTCCAGTCTTATTACAGAGTTGACATGTTGAGTCACTTGTTTTCTTCGATTCCTTGTCAACAGAGTGACTCACTATTGACATGGCAATCCTTCATTTTAAGATTCAGGTCAGTAGTTAATGAATTGCTCAGTGTTCAATAAAGTAGAAAAAAATGACAAGAAATGCAATTGTTTTGAATAGGGTATCAGTCTTTACAGCTAGATGAAATGAATTACATTTTGGAAATTCTAGGAGAAAATACAAACTGAATAATACTGGCCAAGAGAAAATGGAAGATTTGCTTCCCCTCTGCTCTTTGGAGATTCTGTTGCTCTAGTTGAACTATCTCAAATTCATTTTACATAGTTCAAAAATAAAAGATGAGGCATTGTGTGGCCTTTTCAAACGTAGCAACCCAAGGTGAAATTTTGATGGATGCATCCAGTTTCACATAGGCAAAAGATCTTGAATGTGCTATTCACAAAACAACAGTGAATGTTAATGGAGGCATTGCAATTTAAGTTCCTGCATAACCGAGTATGTCCAGAGATGGGATACCCACTTTGGTCATTTATAGCAGAAACAAAATGGTGTTATATATCAAAATGGCTTCTATACATCATAAAATGCGTTCTTGGAGGGCAGTGAATCAAAGCTTGTGGAAGGCCTTTTATGAATCACTCAGCAGAGAATTGGAAAGTTTTAAGGATTCATTCATATTCACTGCCACCAGGCTTTCTGAAATGCTTGTTAACTTTCTGGGACCATCTTAGCACAGTTGGAGTGTTTCACATCAGCCAACATATGGTCTAAACTCAGTGTTCTCAAACTGGTTCTTTGTGTAACGTCTGAAATGAAACAACATCACTCGTTTCACATTGATTGAAACACTCAATGGTAAGTTACTCAGCAATGAGCAATGATTTGTAGGTAGCTGCCTGAAAGCCAGGGTGGGTCCCAGCCTGTTTTGTAGACTTCCCATCAGTTCTCCTAGGAAGACAGTTTTCTTTGTTTTACTTTTACACAGTTCTTTTGCTATGGCACTCGTTTTCTTGGGATATTATTTTAGTAATGACCAATGTTGCTCTGAAATAAGATAGTATATTTGTTGGTTTCCCTCCCCCACAAGCACATCCTGAGATAAGGATTCAAGAGCAAGTAGTTTATTGAGAAAGCAATCCCGGGAAAAACTGAGTCGTGGGCGGTAGGAAAAGGAAACTGATAAGGCATGGGTTATAAAAGAAGTTAGCACTGGAGGCAACTGGAACTCAGTCTCATTGGGAAGCTCTGGGAAATGGTGTGGATATGCCTTGGAGTTACCTTACGTGAGGGGCAAGCAGGGTCTGAGAAGAAGGCAGAAGGGAGGCAGTGACAGGGCATGTTACAGATGGTGACATCGTGATGAAGGAACTGATTCCAGGAAAGTTATTTGGAAACTGGGATGAGTTTGGAAAGGGCAGGAGAAAATCCCGCACATAGGAAGATAAAGCAGAGGGAGCCAAAAAAATGTCACAGGGATGGCAAAGCATTGGTACAATTGATTCTGGGTTGAGGAAGGGTACTAGAGTTACCAACCATCTACTATTATTAATCTTTAAGTATCCGCAGAGGGGACACCTGGGTGGCTCAGTAGGTTAAGCATCCAAAGCTTGATTTTGGCTCAGACCATGACCTCACAGTTCATGAGTTTTAATCCCACAACAGTTCTCCACTGACAGCTCGGAGCCTGCTTGGGAATCTCTCTCTCTTGGTCTCTGCCCCTCCCCCACTCCAATAGATAAACAATTTTAAAAAAGTATCCACAGAATGATTACCAACATGTAGGTTTCCTAGGCTCTGATCCTTTGTTTCTTCCCCTTGGAGTCTATTTGACTATATTCTTGATGACCATCATAGTAAATAAGTGAGGAAGAGGAGGGAGAGGAAGAAGAGGCAGGAGAGGGGGAAGGGAGAGAAGCAGGAGGAGGAGGAGGAGGAGGAGAAGAAGAAGAAGAAGAAGAAGAAGAAGAAGAAGAAGAAGAAGAAGAAGAAGAAGAGGAAGAAGAAGAAGAAGGGGAAGGGGAAGGGGAAGGGGGAAGGGAAGGGGGAAGGGAAGGAGAAGGAGAAGGAAGAAAGGGAGGAGGAAAGAGAAAAAGGAGGCAGGAGGAGGGGCAGAAAAAGGAGACAGAGGGATCAGAGTTGGGGGAGGAGAAGAAGAGGAAAAATATTAAGAAGGAGGACAACAAAAGACTATGTAGGCTATATAATCAGAAGTTTTTGAAAATAAATCTATGGATCAATTCTAAACTGAGATGACTTTTTTTTCCCTAGTCCATGGAGGAAAAAAAATAGAAGTCAATACAGGGAAATTTCCATAAAGGTAAACAAATCTACTCTGATATTATTATACCTTTCCAACATTTGGATACTAAATCTTTTTCTCTTTGGCAACATAGTAATGATGGATGGGTATTTAAAAAATACTCTCTCAAGCAGAATAAAGAATTAGAAACTTTATGTCTTAAGTTTTGTAAAAATGGATATATTTTGCTGATATGAGAAACCCAGAGTCCTGAAACCATTAGCTTCACTCTCTGAGACATTCTTTACATCATTCTGAAGATTTTACCAATACTAATGCCTGCAGGTCACTCATAAGCAAGGCTACATTTGAAATAGAGACAATATATTTAAGTGGATCAGAGCATATTCTGGGGCCTGAGACAACAGGTCTTACAGCATGACCACTTGCTGTCCATGAGAACTGTTATGGATTATTCAAACCTTTGCGTCTCAATATACACATCTGTAGAATGAGCAAAATAATCAGAGCACCTATCTCATAAGGTTGGTGTGAAAATAAACATAATAAGATATGTACAATGCCTAGGACAAGATCTGTCACACAATAAGCAAACAATAAATATTACCTACTGTGTGATCATGGAAACATGATAATACAGCTGGAAATTTCCAAAACTGAGGGTTGTTTGTTTGTTTTTTTTCCTGAGATGATGCTTTCTAATTAAATTACTTGGTCCATAAATGTTACAACAGGCAGAAAAGTATTTTTTAAATAAAAAAAGTACTTAAAATCAGGGTGCCTGGGTGGCCCAGTTGGTTGAACGTCCAACTTCAGCTCAGGTCGTGATCTCTCAGTTTTTGAGTTCAAACTCCATGTTGTATTCTATGCTGACAGCTCAGAGCCTGGAGCCTGCTTCCACTTCTATCTCCATCTCTCTCTGCCCCTCCCCTGCTCATGCCCTCTCTCTCTCTCTTTCAAATAAATAAATATTTTAAAAAAGAGCTTAAAATAATTTTAGGCCCTGAGGATGGGGATATGACTCACTGTAAGTAAAAATTTTTTATTTTTCATATCATTTAATGGATATAGAGTAACCCTTCAAACGGACTCTACTGTAAGGAATTTATATTTGTGTGCAAGCATTTGTAAATCTTTTAAGCTTTAGCACTTTAGTTCTCAACAAGTTGTTTTTACTCACATTCATTGTAAGCATTTCTTAATATAATTGGTATGGAAAACAAGGACATTTTCTTCTTAAGTAAGATACCTTTTGGAAATTTATAATTGGCTATAGTAACTATATAATACTATCATATATCATAGCAACAGCATTATAAAATAATAAAGTGAAGGAGGTCATTTAATGATTTTAGTTTTTTTTCCTATGGTTTCAGTAACATTTTACCAGACAAGGTGGAACATGAGAAGGATGGCAATGATTCCATTATACCATGAGTTTTGCACCAGTGTCTATGAAAGACAAAAAATAAGAAGAAAGAATCTTGGGATGCCTGGGCAGCTTAGTGGGTTAAGCGTCCAACTCCTGATTTTGACTCAAGTCATGATCTCATGATCATGGGATTGAGCCATGTGTCGGGCTCTGTGCTGACAGTGTGGAGCCTGCTTGGGATTCCCTCACTCTCCTTCTCTCTCTGTCCCTCCCCTACTCATCCTCATTCTCTCTCAGAATAAACAAATATTAAGAAAAAAAGAATACAGAGTCTTCACAGATAGAAAAATAAACAATGAACAGATGGGCTAATTCTGCATTTGCAGATAGTGCTCTTTTCCAAATATGAAAGCACCTCCATAGACAAAGGAAAAGGAGTTTTGTCTGAACTCAGCACTTGCAGCAATAAATGCTGACTCTTTCTCCATTGCCTTGAAGGAATCTTGGCCAGGATAGCAGGGACAGTGATGGGAGGAGGGAGAAAAGACAAGTTTAAGATACATTAGCTTCTTTATCTCCTAATGGAGAGACTAAAATTTGATTGTAATTCCAAGCAAAATCGCATTAGCTGAGCTCAGCAGAACTCTTGTGAGACAGTTATCGGTCATCCCTCCTGATTTCTCAAGTGGTCACTTGGCTGGACTTTTACAAGTCAGTTGGTTTCTAGACTTGCTGGAGGTGTGGCTAGAGTACCTGGAAAGAATTAGACAATGGTTAGCTCGTCTTTTTCCTGTAATGTCCTTATGTTTAATAAAGAACAAGCAACTGTCTCTGGATGTCTACTACAATTCGTTGGGAAAATGCAGCCCACAATTATGGTTTTCAAAATGACATTTTCCCATCTGACAAAATATGCTTCTGGTTTTATAGCTGCTTAAGAATTTGGAAACTGATTTGGATAATCTCCAAGTGTCCCTTTCCTCACTGCAGGTGGTAGGTTGATGGCCTGTAGGTGTCTACTCCGGATGGCTAATTCTGGATCCAGATGGTTATATGTATTTAATTCAATACAATTACCTAATTTTACTGGACACACCATGTGCTTCATTTGTTCAACTTACTAAATTCCTACTCTGTGCAAAAGATCCCTTTTCTGGGTGTAATGCACAATCCATGCACGTATATATAAACATGCTCACATCGCATGGATTTTGTAAATCCAAGAGTGGATTTACAGATTTTGAGAAATTGTAGTTGAAATTGGGGCTTTTTGGGGCACCTGAGTGGCTCAGTTGGCTAAACGTTGGACTCTTGATTTTGGCTCAGGTCATGATCTCACCCCACGTAGGGTGAGATCAAGTCCCTCATGGGGCTCTGCACTGGATATGGAGCCTGCTTGAGATTCTCTCTGTCTTTCTCCCCCTGTCCCTCCCCATCTCTCTCATGCTAATGATCTCTTTATTTGAGGGAAAAAATTGGGGCTTGCAAAGATGGCAGTACATAAGGTTGGGTGGCTTGTAAGATGACAGGGCTGAATGTGCAGTTTTTAAAAAGATGATCTACAAAAATATAATTTGTAGAACTCAGCAGTTTCAGCCAGAGTGCATATTGTTATGTAGACCGAAAAATCAGAAAATTAGAGGCAAATAAGATTCACTCTTTTATAGGGTTTTCCATTGTTGCTTTATAGCCACCAAGTATGTTTGGAGCCCAGAGTCACACAGCCAAGTTGAGTGCAAGACTGAGTTTGCAGACACAGTGTTCCTGTATCTGCAGACTCCTCATCACATCTAAAGCTCCCGGGTTGGTATCTCAGGTGATGACTAAAAACGGTCATAGGAGATGACATTCTCTCTCACTCTTGCTCTTGCTCTCGCTCTCTCTCATTATCTTTCCCCTTACCTCTCTATCTCCTATGCCATGCTGAGATTAGCTGCAGAATTTAAAACTGATGTAACTTTAGCTTGGTGGAGTATGCACATGTCAGAGAGTTTCAGCAATGCAGTGACTGCTGAGCACAGACTAATCTAGAGGAGAGTGAACCCCTACCATTTTTCTTACTGCTTTGCAGTATGAAAGGAAGAAAAGCCAACCCCACAGGCTTGTTTAACTTTCTGTTACAGGTAGTGCAGTCCTGGTCAGAAATTCCAATCTGGTACTACCCCTCTCTAACCTCACTTTCTGCTGCTGCTCCTGCACATGCTTCCTATGTCTTTGCCCAATTAAATAATCAAGGAGTCTGTACGTGTTTAGCCACAGCTGGAGATGCTTCTCTGAATCCTATGTCTACTAATCATTTGAATGCAGTTAATCTATTTTATCTTTGGGGAAGCTTTCTCTCACCACCTCACTTCCTCACCACAATCTTTCTCCCACTACCTTCAGGCCCCAGACTCCATCTCACCCTACTTTGTGCTGCCATGCTCAGGAAGAACCACTAGGACTTCCCTCATGATCTGTGTCCATGTCTGTCTCCATCATTAGTCTAGAAGGCAAAGATCATAATGGATGTAATCATTTGGTCCCCAGGGCCTGGTGGACGCAATTGTTACTTGGTGAGGTGAATACCTAAAAGATGTTTATCGAGATAAGTGGGATAAAGAAATACCATTATTTGAAACACTAACACCAAGGATTTTGAAGTAAATCCAAGATTTTTCAGCTCTAGTTTTGTTTTACTGTTTGTTTGTTTGTTTGTTTGTCTTTCCAGTTAACGGAAGTATAGCCACTTCTGACATACTTCCCATCTACAACACAGGGATTGTGAATGCCAGAGCTAATAGCAGTATAGGCTCGAAAGGAAAAGAAATGACATCTCATCTGCCCACTCTTTGTTCTTCACTGCAACCCCAAACCTGAGGCCTTCAGCATTTGATGAGGAGACAGAAGAGCTGTATCTACAAACCTCAATTTGTCTCAGCCTCCCCATGTGATTCTGGACTCCATGCCTATTAGAGGACTATGAAGTAGCAATAAAAAAATGTATAAATTCAGAGCGAATTTTTATTCATCTCTTATTTAATGATTGACAATCTACCTCATAATGCTCACTTGTTGCTTGAAACTGCTGAGTTCTACAAATTATGTTTTCACATTGACTTAAGACGTCTGCTTGGCATGGTTCCCCAGAACATAGCGATCCATAAAATGCTGGTTGTCTTATTTAAATATAAAGTAAATGTATAATTACTTACCGAGGCAACTAAGCCAAATACTAGGAAAATATAGAGCCAGGAAACTATAACATATGACAGTATTAGATAGCTCATTGGATCATGGATTTTCTTACAAAATTTAGGCATTCTAAGGCAACCTCCCAATTTCACCAGAAGGCATTCAATGAAAGCACAGTAGTAAATAAACAGACAACAAGCAGAATAAGTGCACTTCCAATCAGGCGCTCAGCCTCAAGTAACTTTAAAAACCATCAAAAATAGGTGTAAATAATAAACACATAACAACTGTGAACCATGGAAATAATTTGAAATAGTGAAATTATACTTTAGGCTTAGTAGCCTTAAATGTAGGGTAACCAATTATCTAAAAATGCCTCCATGGTGCCATAAACTCCAGGAACAGTTTATACACTTAATAGCAGAATCTGTTTTTATGGAAATCTTCCACTCAGAGTACTAGTAGGTAAACTTGAAAAAAAAAAAAAAAAGAAACCTTTATTAAAGTGAAAACAAGAAGGATTCCCAAGAATGGAAGATCATCCCTTCTTTCCCCTTCTCTGCCTCATACAGTGGGTCTAAGACCCTAGTACTTTGCCAGATCATAACAGTGACCAAAAATTAGACAGGCTCATTAACCAAAATTAAAAAGAATTTTGCTAATCTTGTTTTTTTTTTAATTACTTCTTTTATTTTAATAGGAAGTATTGGTTAAAAATTCAAAAGGCAAAAAAGGAATGGAAATTTCTCATTTGAGAATGAGAGCATAAAGTTGCTTCTTTTCATAAATCACCTCCAAATGAGAAAGAAAAACAAGAGGAAAAAATCAGAAAATTCATATTAGTCATAGTCAAGGCCAACTGACATGTTGAATACAAGTGAGTGAAAGGGGATCAACCGCAGTGAAGAGGATCTGTGTTAGTCACCTTCCTTCTTTGTTCTGGAGCTTCAGGGTTGGCCTCCTTGGAGGCCCTAAGGACTACCAGTCAATTGTGTATCTTTCTGGAGCAATCCATATTATTTTTGTGTAATCACACAAATAGTAAATATTGTATATACAATTCTACATTGTGATATTTTTAAAGGTTGTCGTTCCATATTAGCTCAAATAGATGTGCTAGTTTTGTTCTTTTTTAATGGCTATGTAGAATTTGATAATATGGTAGCCCATAATTTATTCACCTATCCTTGTTAGTAGACTTGTAGGTCATTTATAATATTTTGCAGCTACAATAAGTGCTCCAAGGAATGAAGCTGGATATCTATCATTTGGCACATGCATATCTATAGAATATATTCCTAGAAGGTGAATTGTTATTTCAAAGGAAATATGCATTTTTAATTCTGATACATCTTTTAGCATGCATAGAGATTGTCCCAATTTATGCTTTTACTGGCAATGAAAGACATTGACTTTCTTCACGGTGATCTGCATAACCTGTTGTCAAACTTTATGATCTCTTCTAATCTGTTCATATTAATGTCAAAGTTTAATATGCAGCTTTCCATAGGAGGTGAAGTTAACATTTTTTTTTCGATATTTCAATCTTTTTAATGACCCCTAAGTCATATCCTTTGTTCACTTTTTCTATGGAGTTGTTGGTTTTGTTATTTAAATTGATTTGTAGAAACTCTTTGTATATTAAAGGAATTAATTTTCTGTGATATTTACAAGTGTATTGTTTGACTTTTAACTTTGTATATAGTGCTTTGGACATAATTAAAGAAGAAATTTTAATGTAATTTAATTACCTTTCTTTTTAAGCTCTCTACATATTTTATTACACCAAAGAGTCTTGTCCACTTCAAGATTATATTTAAAACTTTTTGTATATTTTCTTTCAATAATTTTCTGTTTTTATTTCTGTAATAAGTGTTTTTTTAATCAATCCAAAATTTGTTTCATTTTATTTTATTTTATCTTATTTTATTTTTTTTAATGTTTATTTATTTTTGAGAGAGAGAGAGAGTGAGCAGGAGAGGGGCAGAGAGAGAGGGAGATACGGAATCTGAAGAAGGCTCCAGCCTTTAAGCTGTCAGCATAGAGCCTGATGTGGGGCTCGAACTCACGAACTGTGAGATCATGACCTGAGCTGAAGCAGGAGGCTTAACTGACTGAGCCACCCAGGCATCCCTTTTTCATTTTAAAGTTAAGGTATGGAGTTTAAGGTATATATACTTTTTTCCCCAGAAGGCTATTAAGCTGTTCTGCTATGTTTGTTAAATAAGCTTTCTTCCTCTGCTCCTGGAATTGAAATGTTATCTTTATTGCATATTTAATTGCCATGTGTGTATAGATATTTCTCAACCTCAAGTATTCATGTCTTATTCATGTGTCGGTACTACACTATTAAAATTACTGTGGTTATTTAATATGCTTCAACATTTGCAGGCTCTATCTAGTCCTCTCCTTAATGTTCCAACATAAAATAATGCTCCAAAATATCCAAGATTGTTTTTGCCTGGCTATTTCTCCATATGAAGTTTAGAGTGAGCTTACCTAGTTTCAAATAGAAAATTATTCAGTTTCTCCTTTGGATAACCTTCAATTGATAGCCAGCTCCAATGTGCTTAATATCATATGATACTAAGAACATAGGATTTCTTTCCATTTTTTAAATCTCCTTTCTTTTTTTGTAACTCACTAGTGTTGAAAAATATTTCTTTGCAGAGTGTGTATATTTTTGTTAAATTTACTGACATATTTTTTGGCTGCTACTCTACACGGTATCTTGTATTTCACTGTATATTCTGATTTTTAAGTGCATGAATGCTACTGATTTCTGTGTATTACTTTTGTGCCCAGATAATTTTTGAATTCTCAAATTGTTTGTGGCAATTTTTAATTAGGTTCTAATTTTCCATATTAACATCTATACACAGTAATTTCATATCTTGGCTTTTCACTATAATTTTTGTCTGTCTTTATTTCGTTTTATTGCATTAGTTGGTATTTCTGGAGCAACATTAAGTGATAATGGTGGCAATAGCATCCTTATTTTATTTCTAACATTAGTGAAGATGTTTAGTAGTGTTTGTCCAGTAAACTTAGTGCTAACTTTGGGTTATGATCATTTATATTTCTGAACATTTTCCCCCCTGCTTTATAGTTATTTTTTAAACAAGAATGGATTTTTGACTCTTGTTAAAGACCTTTATAGCACATATGAACATATATATGATGATGAATTAATTTTTGATTTGATATTGATACTTCCCACATTTTAATATTGAATCCCAGTAAGATATTCTGTCTTAGTTTTTTAACATATTGCTGCATTTTGCTTTATACTATTTTGCTCGGTTTCTTATATCCTTTCTCATTATGTGATTAATCTGGAATTTTTTTTATTGTACTAACTTTATCAATGCTATAGTATTTTCAAAGAAAAAATTTTGAAGGGTTTTTTTTTTTTCTGTACTTTAAACAATTTAAAGTAATAAACATTAGAATGATCTAAGCTTTTAAAGGTTTAGTCACTATAGCCTGGGAAACCAATGCTTTTTAGGAAGCAGTTGATGCTTTCTTAGGAAGCATCTTTGAAATATTTTTCCCCAAAAGCAATTAAATTGTTTAGGTTTTGTATCTTTTCTAGAATTGGTTCTGGTCAACTTTTGCTCAGGAATGGAAACTGAAAATCAGTTAACTACAGACAAATCATATTCTTGGAATCATGTTGACAGCTATTTGGACACTTTGCATTTCTTTGGTGAGATTTTACAAAGTTAGAAATATAAAAAATATAAATTCCAAGCATACACAACAGAATTGCTAAAAGAAGCATAGGAAAGTATCTTAACCGTATATGTTCTGCCATGTTCCCATCACAGAAACTGGCAAGCATATCTGAGTGGCAAGAAAAGGTAGGGAAGGTTTTCAGGTTGTAGAAAGTCTTTAAGATGCTGCACGCTCACAAAAATAGTCATATCTACGAGAATGCTGCTTGGCAAAAACCATCTCCCTACTACTTACTGTTCTGAAATTCAGACTCTCACCCTTGGGGATCACTAATCCCTGGCTCTTCCTCCAAAGCTCAGGTACATCCTTGTGAATGTCCAAAGCTGACCCGCAGAGCCATAGCTGCCTCTGCTTATCATCTTGGATGGTGGGCTCACACCTATAGTGTCAGTTTTTGTGTTATTCCAAGTGTGATGTTGTGCAAGCTTAGAACTGAGAGTTAATTAGGGAACAAAAAAGGGGAAAAAAAGGAAAGCAAAGAAAATAAATAAGTTTTCATCATCTACCATGTATATGACCTGATAAAAACTTTACACAGCATGTCATTTAATTTTGATGTGTAATTTTAATTTTTCCAGAAGTTTCACAAGCAACTGAGGTACAGTGAAGTAAAATGAGTTTCCTAAAGTCACATAATTAATGCATAACTGAGTGCAGCATGAACCTGTGTTCTTTCTATGACACTAACCTGAAACTCAAGTGGCAAAATGAAGAGCTGCAAAGAAATGAAAGTTTTGCTGGTAGAGTAAAATATTAGTGACCCCAAGAAAAGGGGTTAAAAGAATTCCATGGGCAACAAAAGTGGAGGTCACTGAGCCAATCATTTCCTCTTTTATCAAGCCTTTTATCACATCAGGGAGAAAATAACATTCTTATTCATTTCTATTTTGAAGTTGTCAGACACATTTAAAAAAAAATAAGGAAAATTATGACTTTGTTCTTAGCAACTTCCTGGTCAGAGAGGTAATTTTCTGAGCAGGCAGTTAGTTTTTGAGTGTGGATGTTGCTGTTTTAGTCTGACCTACAGATCTGCCCACCATCCATAGGAAACTGGCAGACAACTTTTAGAAGGCTTTCCTGTGAAAAGGTAAGCTTTACAGCGATGTACAAGAGGCATTTGAATCAGAATGATTTCAGGAACTAAATTTCAACATGGAAAGAGCTCCAACAGTACCTCAGTAACCAGAGCTCATTGTATGCTGGATTAAAAGCAAGTTGGTATTTCAGCCTTCTCATTAGCTCATACATACCACTTAGTAATTTTTTTAGAACTGAGATTTTATTCCATTAGCCTAAAAGTGTGTTTCCAAGAGTTTTATGGAAAATGCTATTCCCTTAAGATGATATTACAAATGATATTTCTAAAGTTAATCACTTGTTTAGAAACTATCAAACACTACATCCATCTCTTGGTGATTTGCGATACATATTCACAAACCAAAGGGTTTTTTTATTCAATATTTTTATGTTTATTTATTTTTGTGAGAGAGAGGCAGATAGAGTCTAAGCAGGGGAGAAGCAGAGAGAGAGGGAGACACAGAATCTGAAGTAAGCTCCAGGCTCTAGCTGTCAGCACAGACCCTGACATGGGGTCAAACCCATGAACAGTGAGATCATGACCTAAGCTGAAGTCAGCTTAACTGACTGAGCCATCCAGGCATCCCTATTCACAAACTAAAGATTTTAAAGAAGTCCTGCATTAAAGAAACTTGCTTAACTTTGTTTAGTCCAGCATTGTCAAAATAACACTCAACCAAAAGTACTTCTTTTTATTCATGTAACACTATAAAACTCTCATGCTTATGTATAATCTGTGTATAAACTCTTTTTCTAAATCTGGGGTTAACAATCTAGAGCACACGAACCAAGTACATCCACAGCCTCCTTTTGTATACCCCAGAGCTAATAATGTTTTTCACGTTTCTAAAAGTTTGCAAGAAGAAGAAGAAGGAGAAGGGGAAGAAGGGGAAGAAGAAGGGAAAGAAGGGAAAGAAGAAGAAGGAGAAGAAGAAATAACAGAGGCTTTACATAACCCTAAACTATTCTCTCTGGTTCCTTCCAGAAAAAGTTTGCCAAACCCTGTTCATCTAAACCAAAAATATTAACATGATTTGAGTAAATAAAGATATATTCCCTATTATAAATTATATAGAGGAAAGAGGTAATAATTTTTCTTCCTAATTATTATTCCACTAAATAATTCAAAATTGAATTATTCAAATGAAAAGCATTGGCAATGAAAAGATTCAAGGTGTTCAGGCAGCACTTGAAGGCTTAAACTCTCAAAATTTGAGTTTGTATCAAGAAGTAATATTTCATGAGATAAAATAACTATTAGTTTTAAATGACTCAAAAATCATTTTGATGCTATACCAGTTGAATAATTTCTATCCTCACATAATCATTTACCATTTCTTATAGTCCCTTATTTATTAAATTAGCAGATTGATCTCACTATTTCTTCATTTAAGGACAGAGTTTCAAAATTTAAATAATGTGTGCAAGCTGCAACTCTGTCCCACATTAACTAGGTTATGTCAAAAAGTCACTGATACAGGGAAATTTTTCAAAACACACATCCCTTGGTTAGATCCTCTCTCTTAGCATGCAAATTTTGTAGGAGGAAGATAGGTCTTCTATGTGTAATTTAATAGGCCTTCCAGAAACTTTTTGGTTTTTGGTCTGTTTTGCTGTTTCTTCTTCCCTCCTTACTGCTATGTAACAAACCACATTGTAATTTAGTGGCTTGAAACTACAATGTAACGTGACCACATATTAGTATGTTATGATTCTATGGGTTCACTTGGCTCTATTGGCTGGTTCTCGCTTTGGGTCTTTCATCTACTTGTGGTCAGAAGGCACATGCGGACACAGTTACTCAAGGTTTGGTTGGACCAGACACCCCAGATGGCTTGCTCACATGGTTGGCATTTGATGCTAGCTGTGGAGTGGGAGCTTATCTGGGGTTGTTGGCTAGGGCACCAACAAGTGGTCTCTCTGTGGTTTGGGATTTTCACAGCATCTAAGAGGCCAAGGTAAAATCTTCAAAAGATCTAGCCTCAGAAGTTCAGAATGTCACTTTACAGTTTTCTATTGGTTAAGCAAGTCACTAAGACCAGTTCAGTTTTTGGGGAAGGGGAATTAGGTCCCACTGCTTGATGTGAGGTGCAGCATGAACAGGAAAGGAATTGGTACCCATTATCTTTAGAGCCTCTCTACCACAGTCCACAACTGGATGATATCTATTCACCTAAGAAGCTCTACCATTCTGAGCCTTTGGTGAATAAAGAGATGGCACTTTCTCTTTTAAATTTCTCATTGACAAGGCACTGTTTCCAGTGAAAACTACAAACTTGAGTGCACTCTATAATTTCCTTTTAAGAGGAGCTACATTTAGGGTGTTCAATTGTTTTATTTTTCTGTGGCACTTTCTTGTCAAGTAATCCAATATTCTATGGAACCTCATCTATCGTAGAATATCATACAATTTGTATGGCATTTAAGTAGAATGCTTCCTTAGTTTAAAGTTGATGTGATTCCTCAAATACAGGTAGTGTATAGAGTAAGACAATCTTATAGGGAAGGATTTATTTGTTTGCACAACTGAATAAAAGCAATGATTGGAGAGGCTGATTCATTGTTTAGGGATAATACTGAAAGCAATTGGTCTGTTTAAAGGTGTCCCCCATTTATTTATCCAAGTTATATATTTTTCCCTTAATGTTCTCTCTTTTGTGCATATGATCCTATATATTAGTTGGTGTCTATGTAAGGGGTGCTTTTTACTGAAATAAGAATAGGTCTTGGAGTGCCTGGGTGGCTCAGTTGGTTAAGCATCCCAACTTGGGCTTAGGTCACAATTTCATGGTTTGGGGGTTTGAGCTCCGTGTCGGGCTGTGTGCTGACAGCTGGTAGCCTGGAGCCTGCTTTGGATTCTGTGACTCCCTCTCTCTCTGCTCCTCCCCCGCTCACACTCTTTCTGTCTCTCTCTATCAAAAAATGAATAAACATTAAAAAAATTCAAATAAGAATAGTTCTTGCTGTTTGGGCTGATACTTATCCAAGGCATATTACAATGAATTAGGTAAGGGAGAGAGAGGCTCATTTAGTCAGGCTTTCACATTCATAGAGGGTCTTAAATTTAGAACTGGATATTTTCTCAAATAAGTTCAAACTTATACTCAGAGAGATAACCTGGTGCCAATAAAAAACACTTATCATACAACTCTAGGCCTGAATTCGTGATTGGACCACTACAGAAACTTGTTGTGCATGACAGATTTTTTTGTAACTAAAACTAATTCCTATGACTGTCCTGTGAATAGCATTATATTATAATATATTTGTGTGTATACATTAAAATTGTTGAGGGTTTTTTCAACACGTTTGACTGACCACAGGTTTTGAACTCTGTTTTGATCTTTCTTTGTTTTGCTTAATATATGGGGTATAACAACAGACGGCAGGGCTTCAAGAAGCAATACATTTCAGTCCTCTGCATTTCCTGGGGGTCAGGAAGATGGTGTAAATGGTGCTCTGTTACCCAATTTAGATAGCTTTCCTTAACTTTATGTAAGTAACATAGGAAAGAAATATTTATCTTCTTAGCAACAGATGTAAGAAATTAATTTGTGGGAGAAGTCTGGCTCTTTTGAAAAAAAACCTTTGATATGTGGCTGTAGTATGGAAGTCAGCTTCGACTGGCTTCCACATCCACATAAGAAACAGAATTTTAATAATGTTGTAAGAGGAAGGGAGTTGACTAGCTGAGCAATGACTGTGGGGGTAGTTCAAAGAGGGAGTGGACCCCTACACCTATTAATTGCTTCCCATATAAATTGTTAAGATGCTTGCTTCAGTAAATTTTACGTTGACTAGAAATGCTTTGTGTGAGGTTTCTTTTTGAGAACCTCAGAAAAGGATAAAGAAACAACTATTGGGGCTACATGAAGGAATAATGTAATTGGGCGACAATGGGTGTCTGAGCAAGGACCCTGACAGAGCAGAAAATGCACAGCTTTTGTCCAGGTTGCTCTCACGAGGGTCTTCATAACAGGAGGAAAAACAGGCAGGGCTCAGCTGGGTCGAAGGAGCTTTCAGCTATTGAAGAAAATAATCTAGGCTCTATCCTTGCCCCATCCATGGCAGGAAGCTCAGTGCTATGGGGAGCCATAGTTCCCTATGGGGAGACACAATTAGCAGTGGGATCAGAACCGATTTTTCATACTAAATAGTTGGGAACCCATAACTTGGCTCTACCCAGTGGTATAAGTGTGACATTTGGAAAATTCCTAAATACTTGCTGCCTCAGTTTTCCCCAAAGTCCGTTGGAGTTAATGATGTTCATTTTCAGTGTTTCTCTGAGACTTAAATTATGTAATGCATAAAACATTCCTTGTAGAGACCCGTATCTAGTAAGTGTTTGGTGAATGATAGCTATTATTATTATTAGTGGTAGCAGTACCAGAACTATGAAAGATGTTCTGACATTGGCTAAGGGCACTTTAGGGGAACCATTTCCTCCGAAAGAACATCATGTTTCTGGCAGTTCCACATTTGCATGGGATTTAGCAGCACCAATTCATTGCAGATACAGCTAAATCAATAGACACAGGCTTGGTGATTTTTCAAAACCAAGCTCTGTGACTTGGAGATGCAAGATCTTCTGTGATTGGAACAGAGGCTCTGTACAAAAAATAAACATTAAGATACCAATCAGCAAGGGTTAGTGTGAAGCCTCATAAGAGGTCAAGCAAGGGGAAAAATGGAATCCACTATATTCAGAGCTAAATAATAGCTGCAGCTTACAGAGTTTCTTAGGTCAGGTCTCCAAGAGGCAGACCCTGAGGTTAGGATTGGTGTGCTTTCAGGAGGGACTAGTGAGAGTGTAGGGGAAGCAAGGCAGGGAAAGAGAAGGGTTGAGCTAATTAGTACACAGTTATAGAAATTCCAGCCTCAGTCTGAGCCCATGGAAGCTCTGGGGCTTCCCTTGAGGTAAAGGAACTGGCTTTGGTTACCTGGCACCTGTTAGTCTTTAACACTTTCCAGCTTTCATTATGTGGCAGCAAACAGAAGCAGAGTAGTGAGCACCTGGTAGAAGCTAGTCACCCTGGCCTTGCTTAAGGCATGATATTCAGTTGGGACCCACCCTGACAGTCAAACTAGTCATTAAATATTTAACCAGTAATGTAACTGGTTGGTTAAGAGTCGTTTCCCTAAGGCCCCATGACCACTTTGGTTTCCCCAAGACCATTCTCAGAACCCTTCAGATCTCTCCAGGCTTCCTGACGTTGATCTGATTGTTTGGTGTCCTACCATAGATGCTCAAGATTTTCAATAGCACCCATGGACAAGAGTCTACCAGATCATTGTTATATCATTTCATAAGTTGTTAGTCCAATACTTTAACGAAATTGCATACTGTTTCTTAAACTCTCCCCCCAAGAGAATAAGTTCCAAAGCACCGTGGAAGGTAGCCAAAGCAGCACACTTTGGCATTTTCATAGTTTAATTTATCTTCCTTATCTAGAAGGCCCAGACATTTTTAGTAATGTCCATGGACTTATTTAATAAAGTGACTTTAAATGGCAAGTCAGCTCACTTATCTTCTAAATTCAGGTGTTTAATGGGAAACTTTGGAGAAATAGCCCATAAAGTGACACACTCTGAGAAGAAAGAGGAAAGTAGCATGCCACTCTCTAGTAAAACGAGGCTTGTTGCTATGTTTACTCCTGTCAGTTCCACTGAGGTTGGTATAATGATTATTTTGATAAGTTAAATCCGTCTTCCATCCAAGTTGTTCAATAAAGATATTTCATAGTACAGTGAAGAAGAGGACACACCTATGAAGGAGGTGATGGAGTAAGATGTGCCCTCAAGATGAATGGATTGAACTCTTTCCATGAATCATTTGCCTCCTAGTCAAATTCCAATGGAACTTGACTCAAGATAGGGTCCTGTTCAGTCATGCTCAAGAACAGATGAGATATTTATTTCCCAATTAGCACCTGGATTACTTTTAACTGATGGACATGATAACACACCTGCTGGTCCTAGATGTATATATTCAGACATGTGCAGATATGTAGAAGAGGTTGTGATAGATTGTGTTTTCCCAGAAGCAGATCCTAAAACAAAGTTGTGAGCATTAAAAGCTTACTGGGAAGTGATTCCAGAAGAACTGGAAGGGAAGTAAGGAAGAAAAAGGAGTGTCTTCGAGCAGGTTATCATTGTGGGCCACTGGTGCTTAACACTGGGAAGTCAGGTAATGTACAACCAGAGTAGAGCACATTACTTGGGTTTACCCCCACACAAGCACTAGTAACATCACTCTATATCTAAGCTTCTTAAGTTCTGTTTATCTGTTTTCTCAAGATAGGCCCCTGAAGTTCAAAAACCTGGTTAGTTGAGAATTGGAACAAATGGAAGCTGGATAAATGCTCTGGCTATTACTTGACATTCTTTGCATGGGGCATTAAAATGGGCATGTCTGTAACTCAAATCATAGAAACTTGAGAGGTTTTAGTAACCGCCATCTTCTGCCTTTTTCTCTTAATTTTTTTAAAATTTATTTATTCTGAGAGAGAGAAAGGGAGTTAGCAAGGGAGGGGCAGAGAGAGAGAGAGGGAGAGAGAGAATACCAAGTAGCCTCTGCACTGTCAGCACAGAGCCTGATGCGGGGCTCAAACTCACAAACCATGAGATTATTACTTGAGCTGAAACCAAGAGTTGGATGCTCAAGCGACTGAGCCACCCAGGCACCCTATGCCATCTTCTATCTTGATAAACTCCTCAATGTTATCCTTCCATTAGAAAACTCAAGGCAGCCATTTTGACATTTCTGACATTTGATGTTTTTACTAATGGCTCTTCCAGAAAGAACACAAATGTGAAAAGCATTAGATATCTCCACAGTTGTGCAAAGCAAAGGAGACACATGAGAAAATGAGACTTTTTCATTATCTTTCCAAATTCTGTTTCTATTATTTCCATTACCAAAGAATGAACCCAGAGAAGCAATCTAAGGAATATTAACCAGTTGGATTAAAAAATGAAAAAATAAAACACAATACCACAGCTTTAAGGCAATCTACATGGTTCTGTGTAGCAAAATTAATGCTGGTCTGGGAATCAAAAGGTTAATATTTAAGACCATGGCCGCATATCTAGAGCAGTCACCATGGTCAACTCCTTACCTCTTCTGGCCTCAGTTTTACCATGTACGCAAGGAAAAATATGCATTATAGAATCTCTTCTTTTGCCAAAATTCAGCAAATGTATATTCATTTCTCTTTCTACTTACATTTATTTCCCAGGGGGAAAGCTAATATTGTCTTTTTCATTTTCATATATTTTCCCCATTATGTAAGTAATTTCACAAACTCTTGGAAAACATTTGGAAATTATAGAAAAGAAAAAAAACCCCAAATCCTCTCCATTCCATTTTAATGTGCCTCTTTCATTCTTTTTTTATGTAGTCTAATTAAAATATATATATATATCTATATTGTATTTTAGTATAGCTGTGAGAAAAAAAAAAACCAGAAAGGTGACAGTTCATTTCCAAGATCCCATGTGGAAGAGATGACCAACTCACTCTGTACAAAATCACGGAATCGGTGAGAAGAACCAACGTCAATTTTGCCTTATAGGGAAAAAGTTTCCTTTTCTGTGTTCCCAGAAGAATGGAGGTACTTGAAAGGCAGGCAATTGAAAAGAATTGGAGAGGTGTTAGGACAAGACGATGTCACTCCATTTTGGGGAACATGTAGTTCATTTTCTGACACTCTAGTTGGTTCATTCCATCTTTGTGAAGTCTTCAATAGTAGCATTTCATTAACAAATCAGAGCAGCCATTTAGTCATTTTCACATTTCTGGGTTGTTCTTACTAATGACTCTTTCAGGGAGGATACAGATGGTAAACTTTCAGACACATCCATAGCTGTGCCCAAGGCAAAAGAGAGGGATAGGAAAACAGACCCTTCATTATGTTTAAATTTCATTTTCTTAATTTCTATTACCAGCCATCTTAAGCTGCACCAACATTGACTTGTACATTTCTCCTAATAAGCCCACACTGGCTTATTTCATCTTCTCTCCATATTCTGTTTTCGCACCATTATTTATCAGACCCCTGGTATTGGTTCTGTTGGGTTAATCACTGATGATCTGGCTTATATCAGCTGTGGGTAATATAGGTGTAAAAGCAGCAAGACATGCAATGTCACATCCATTAAATCTTTCTCATAAAAACAGATTTGAATTCTTCTTGAGAAATGGATGAAAGCAAGAACTCAGATTCTTGAAAGGTTTTCTCCACTTTTCCCCCTTTTTTCTTTTTCTTTTCTTTTATTATTTTTTCTTAAAGTGCAGTTCTTGAAAATACATTTTAGTGTGCAAGGGAGTTAAACTGATCATCAACTGGAAGTCAACTCTGTTCTGCTTGAGGAACCATCCAGAAAGGGATATTTAGGTATTCAATATCCTTGTAAGATGAGAGAAGTATAAGAGGAGGAATTAAATCCTCTTTGACATATCATTGCAAAAGGCATTTAGCTAAAACATTTTTCTACCAAATTGCCCTTTGAAGGTTTTATTGAGATTTACAACTGAGAGGTTTTAGGAGACACTTAAAGAGAGGTGGAAATTCAGCCGTGATCTGGAATAGGTGTGCTCAGGCAGAAGATGTATGTTTTTGGATGTATGGTACATGAATTTCTCTTTTTGCAACAATTATTATTTAATAATAGATGTATCTTACTTCTGTTGCTTTTAACTCTTCAGGTTGCATCTATTTGTTTTATTTCATTTGATCTTAAAACAAGAGCTCCAGCAATAGGAAATGAAGGCACAAAGCCCACTCAAAGATGGTGGACTTTACTAAAGTCATAGGAGCATTCATGATAGTAGTAAGACTTAGTTCCTGGTCTTCTTTAAGCTGCTCCTTCTTTGTTTCCCACTTTGTTTCTTTGTTTCTTTCTTTTCTTTATTTCTTACTTCTATGTCAAGTTATGAATGATTATACATATATTTTTATCTTTATGTTTTTAAGTAAATTATTCTCAAATGTGAGGCAGTACAAAATGAAATAAGGTTGACCCAATAACCGTTTATGATCTACTACTGCTTCTCGGGAGGAATAGTATGATTTTGTGGAAAGAGCCTGGGTCTAAAGACAGAAAATGAGTCAAATCTTAGCTCCCTGCCACTTTGACTGAAATGGGTAAGCTGGCCATTTTTACATTTCTTCAGACATGTATTTCTTTACATTCTGTTTTAAAGGAAATAAATTTAGCAAAACCCATTCCCTCTATGTAAAAAGCCTACTCATCTAGTCTTTCTGAGCTTTATTCTCCATACATTTCAAAATTCTTTCTAAGGTGACCCTTAATTGGATGGTATTGGCTAGCAGATCTCAGTTACTTGAAATGGCTAACAGTTGTCCTGTGGTTGCCAAGCATGGTATCTCCTTTTCTTTAAGTGGGATTTCCTAATATTCCAAAAGGAAAGAATGTGGAAGATCTCTACAACATATACAGTTACCAAATCTCTGTAAGTACTGAATTTCAGTTACAGTCTCTGTTCAGTGTCTTTAAGCTGGTGATCACATCCACATCATCATTTTATGTGGCTACCTTGAGTTTCAATGATGCTTAAGTTCATTACTTCTAAAGAGAAATGCAAAACAAAACCCCTGCTCTGCAGGGTTCAGATCTCTCCGTGTGGAGGGAGCCTGGAGGTAGTTCTAGATATATAGGATAACATAAATCTTGGGAGTTCACAGAAGACACAGATGCCATCCTTCCCCCCAACTCACCACCACCTTTTATGGGTTTTTTCCCAATTTCTAGAAATTAAATATTTTTTTCTAGGATAATTGAAGATTCATAGGCAGTTGTAAGAAATAATATAGAGAAATTCCCTATTCTTTTTACCCAGTCTTAACTATTCTAGGTCTCTTTCTCTTCCATACAAATTTTAGAGTAGCCCTGTCGGTATCTATATAAAATCTTTCTGTGATTTTGATAGTAATTGCATTAAGCTGGCATATCAGTTTGGGGAGAACTGACATCATTGTTTTGTCTTCCAATCCATGAACATGGCATTTTCTCTCCATTTATTTACGTCTTCTTTTTTCTTCCATTAATATTGCATAATTTTCAGCAAATAAATCCCGTAAATATTTTGTTAGATTCACATCTAAGTATTTCATTTTTTTGAAAGATTGTAAATGGTCTTATATCTAACTTTGGTGCCATATGTTCTTTGGTAGTATATAGAAATAAATACCAGTTTAGTATGTTTACCTTGTATCCTGAAACCTTGCTGAACTCGCTAGTTGTAGGAGTATTTTTGTAGATACCTTGTGATTTTCCACATAGATAATGATGTCATCTGCATATAAGAACTATTTATTCTTTTCTGATCTATGTGTGTTTTATTTCCTTTTCCTGCCATATTTCACTGGCTATAAAACTTTCAGTACTATGTTGAATAAAATTAACAAGGGAGGACATTCTTGCCTTATTCTCAATCTTAGGGAGAAAGCATTCAGTATTTCACTATTAATTATAATGTTAGTGGGAAGGTTTTTAAAATAGATGTGCTTTATCAGGTCAAAGACATTCCCCTTTTCCCCTGTTTATCCAGGAGTTTTATCAAGAATTAGTGTTATATTTTGTCAAATGCTTTTTCTACATTGACCAGTATAGTCACATGATTATCCTTCAGCCTGTTAATATTATGGACTATAATTGATTGATTTTAACATTGAACCAGACTTACATCCCTAAAATAAACCTTGTTTGGTCATGGTCCATAATTCTTTTTATATATTGTAGATTCTAAATGGTAGTATTTTTTATAATCATTAAAAGTACTGAAATATTACTCTCTTTTTTGTACTATCTTTGTTTTGTTATCAGGGAAATATTAAGCTTATAAAATCAATTGGAAAGTATGATTTCCTCTTAAGTTTTTTGGAAGAGATTGTATAGAATTGATTTTAATTATTAAGTTGTACATCTTAAATGTGTGATAGAATTCTCCACTGAAAGCCTCTGGGCCTGGAGATTATTTGGGGGGTAATTTTTAAATTAAGAATAAAATTTCCAAAATAAGTCAGTTAGAGAAAGACAAATGTATGATTTCACCCATATGTGGAATTAAAGAAACAAAACACATGAACATAGGGGAAGGGAAGCAAAAATAAGATTAAAAACAGAGAAGAAGGCAAACCATAAGAGACTCTTAAATACAGAGAACAAACTGAAGTTTGCTGGAGGGGAGGTGAATGGAGTGATGGCCTAATGGGTGATAGGCATTAAGGATGGCACTTGTTGAGATGAGCACTGGGTGTTACATGTAAGTGATGAATCACTAAATTCTACTTCTGAAATCATTAGTACACTCTATGTTAACTAACTTGGATTTAAATTAAAAAAATAAATAATTTGAAAAAATTAAAAAAATAAACAAATCTGTAATCACTAAAAATGAAGAATTCAATTTCCTGTCAACTATACTTCAATAAAAAATAAAATAAAATGCTTTTATATAATTAAATGCACAGGATCCTGAAAAAAAGAATACATTCCTTAACAGTAAGTTATAGAAACTATCTATTTCATAATCGTTGAAATCCATTTTTCAAAAAAATGAAACATTTTGTCTAAGTTGCCAAATTTATGTATGTTGAGTTTTTTGAAGAATTCCTTTATTGTATTTTTGTTTTAATTTCT
Organism: Paguma larvata; assembly: GCA_030068075.1. Taxonomy (NCBI): domain Eukaryota; kingdom Metazoa; phylum Chordata; class Mammalia; order Carnivora; family Viverridae; genus Paguma; species Paguma larvata. Next base: position 12,050,688 of record CM057844.1, read on the forward strand.
GCAGGGTTTTTAGTAATATCCCATTTCACTTTTGACATTGGCAGTTTTTATTTTCTACTTTTCTTTGTCAATCCTGCGAGAGGTTTGTAAATTTTACTGATATTTTCAAAGAGCCAGTTTTGTGTTTTAATGATTTTTTAATTTATTTTTTTTATTTTCAATCTCACTGATTTATTTATCTTTATTATTTATTTTCTTCTGCTTGCTTTGGATATGTTTCGCGGAGTTTTTCCTGTTTGTTTCACTCAGCTTCTTGAATCTGTAAGTTTATGTATGTTGTCAAATTTGGGAAGTTTTCTGCCATTAATTCTTTAAATATTTTATCAACTTTGCCCTCTTTTTTCACTCCTTCCGAGATTATAATGACATAAATAGTAGATATTTGTTTTAGGGCCACAGATCCCTGAGGTCATGTTCATTTTAATTTTTATTCTAACTTCTCCACGTTGTTGAGATTGGTAATTTATATTATTTTATTTTTCTATTCACCGATTCTTTCTTGTCACCTCCATTCTGCTGTTCAGCTCATCCCTAGAGACATATTTTGGTTATTTTGTTATTTAGTTCTAAAATTTCCGTTTGGCTCTGCTTTATATCTCTTTGTTGAAACTTTTTATTTCTTTAATGAATATTTTTATTTGTTTGTTTAATCATATTCATCATGTTCATGGATGCATTTTTATCATGGATGGTTTAAAATCTTTGTCAGGTATTTCTAATATCTCTGCAGTCTTGGTGGTAGCATTGATTCACTGTCATTTTCAGTTCTGTTTTAGATTTTCTTGGCCCTTAGCATTATGAATGATTTTTTATTGAAACCTGCATATATTTATATTACATCATGAGACTTTGGATCTTCTTTAAACCTCTTATTTCAGCTGGCCTTTTCTCACACAGCTCCAGCAGTGCAAGATGTTGGAAGGACCATCTCACTACTGTCAGATGAACACAGAATTCCAGGTTCTGTTGACTACCAAGGTGAGGGGGATTCCTTCTTATTGCTGGACCATTGTTGGAGTTCTAGTTCCCCTCGTGGTGTTCACTGACACTGCAATGAGAGTGCTACCCTCATTGTGTGTAGTAGGTTTCTTAAGAATTAATATAATAATATTATAATTCTTAATTAAGAATTATTATTATTTGGCCCTTCTTAGGCAAACAAGTGATCAAATCCTGTCCTGATGTCCCCTTCTTCAGGTAGAATTCATCATTGGTCATTCTGCCCTATACCAGGATCTTTACATTTCAGCCCCCCTACCACATAGTAGCTTCTGGAAGGTAATGTCCACATTTGACTAACTTCTATCTCTAGAAGCATAGAAAAAAAACAAGCTTGTTATGTGTCAGTTATGTTTCACTTCCTAAATAGCCTGGCTCATTGGGTACTCTCTCACGGCCGCAGATGTGACCCAAATACAAGCCAACTATCTTTGTAAATGTCTATCACTGATCACAAAGAAGGGTTTGAAAGGGAACAGAATATGATTGTGAAGAATAGTCAATAAAAGTCAAAGTCTGCGTCAGAGCAGTTGCAAAATCTTGCAGAAGTTGCCTTGTGACTCTGAGTCTCAGTTTATAGCCTCTACCTATAAAATGTACATATTACTAGCACTCACCTTATGGAGTTTTTCTAAAATAATGAATTACTTCATGTAAAATCCTTAGCACTATGCCTGTCACATCATAAAAATCAAAGGGTTTTTTTCTTCAGTGATTGTTGCAAATTCATGCTTAATATCGGTGGTAGACAGCATCTAAAATGAGCTCCAATGATCCCTACCTCCTGTGTTTATGCCTTCTTATAATCCCCTTCCCCTGATTGCAGACTAGACCTACGGATTCACTTCTAACAAACAGAATATGACAAAAATGATGAAATGTCACTTCCAGGACTGTTATAAGACTGTGACTTTATATTGCTCACTCTCTCTTGCCCTCTCTTTTGCTTAGTCTGAGGAAAGCTAGCTGCCACGTTGCAAGCTACCCTATGGAGATGATGATGTGGTAAGGAACTGTCAAGGCCTGTGACCAAAAGCCAGCCTTCAGTCCAACAGCCTGTGAGGAACTGAATTCCATCAATAGCCACATGAATTATTTTGTAAATTAATCCTTCCTCAATTGAATTTTGAGATGTCTGCATCCTGTGTCAACTTCTTGATTGCAGCTTTTGAGACACCTAGAGACTGAGAACTCAGTAAGCCTCAGCGAAATTAAAAAAAAAAATTATTATCATGTCCATTACAGTGGACATGAGCCTCACTTATATTTCTGATTCACAAAATAAATGTCTGTTACTTTAAAACACATGAAGTTTTGGGATAATTTGCTATACGGTGTTAGGAAAAGGATGAAAACCATAAGACCAGTTGGTGATGGTTCTTTAGAATCTTTATATTCAGAAAGTGGCTCATTATGGCCATGTTTGTACATTAAGCTGCAGGAGAACTATGGATGGTAGAGACATGTGCCTCTTATTCTGTGCCCCCCACCTGAGGCTCCCACCTCATGTTTACCTGGTTGAACATAATTTATAATAAGCACAATATCTGAGGCTGAAGAGCAAAGCGGTGGTGATACGGGGCAGAGAAAAGGAGGAAAAAGAATTAGGACTGACATTTTATGCCTTTTAAAAAATCTGACCTTTTGGAAATATCACTGTGTACATTTAAAATATTAATAAAGGCTCTTGTTGTTAGTAGGCGAAGGGGGTTGTTGTCATCTGTGACCTTTTATTGAAGTAAAAGAAAATTGACAGTTTTATTAGCAATAGAATATCACACGAGAAAATGCAAAGGAGGAATAAAAGCTGCGACAGTAGCAATTAGTTATATAAGCTGAATATCATTAGGCAGCTGAGATTTTAGACAAGGGGAGCCATAATATGACTTTGAGCCTTCTCCACTGAAGCCAGTGTAAATGATGGCTACATTGAGAAGGCACTATTCTTACTCTATTTCTTTTAGAAAGAACATTTAAGTGTATCTCCTTTTTTTTTTTATTTCAGCCAAGATATTTCCCTCAAAAAACATCATATAGGTGAGCTTCTAATCCCCTATACATTGCTACCCACTTATGTATCCATTTAACAAATATTTATTAAGTACTCACAATGTGCTTGACATTTTTCTAGGCTCAGAGGAATCAATGATGAATGACAGAGATAAGGTCCTTGCCCTCGGGGAGCTTATGTTCTAACGGGGAAGACAGAAAATAAGCAAGCACATAAATATATGTAACTGCTATGTTGTAAAAGCAAGATCTAGAAAGAGCTATCATAAAATAACACCATTCTTTCCCCTCTGCAACTTATTCAAACCCTCTGTGAAATGAGTTCTTACTCTCTGTGGGTGAAATATTGGTCCAAATCCCAGATCTTCTTCAACTATCATCACTCAACCATAAAAATTTCTCCATTAGTTTTTAGACACAAAACAGTTTCATTTAAGTAATAAAAGTATTCAGTCCCCATGGGCTAGTCAAAGCTCTTCATTTATAAATAAATCTGCTCACTTTACCAACTAATAGAAGCAGCCACAATCTCTTTCTCACCATGAGTCTTTCCACCTGTTTGGCACCACATAGGAGACAGTTTCCAAAAGGTCCTCCGAAGCCTCTATTAGGCTGGGGACAAACTGGCTGAGGGACCGAAAATCCAAAGCAAATCAACAGCTCTCCCCAAATTCTCTTCCTCTGAGATGTTACTTCCTTTTTATACACTCAAGGTGAGTGTTGGGCATAGGCCACAAAAACTTTTCTTCTCCCCAATATCCTGTGCAAGATGGCACTTCACACTTCATTTTAGAATGTGCAAAAACATGCCACCTACTGGTTCATTCTTAGCTTTTTAGGTCCTGAGCCAGAAACAGAAAGGACTCCCATTACTTTATCTATCTATCTATCTATCTATCTATCTATCTATCTATCTATCTATCTATCATCATCATCATCTATTCTTTTGTATTTTCTAGGTACTAATAACAGCAATAATTTAAAATAATAAGGTATGGCATAATATGTTATTGAGGTGATAAGCAAGACTTTTTAAGGAGGTAATCCTGCCCTACTGAACAGAATTTACAGAAAGAAAGTAAGGAGGAATAGTAACCTTGAGATGACCTTGAGTTTATTTACCAAATAAAATTTAAGCAACTTGAAAGAAGGGATCTTAACTTATGCTCCTATAGCACTACCCATTGTCCCTTGCTCAGCACTATTTAATAGTAGATGTGCAACAGTTTTTGTTTTATTAACTAAATGATTGGGGAGATAAAAAACTGAGAAGTCCTTCACTGATATTCTTAGCCATGTGGATTCATGCCTATTAAAAATGCCATGTGTGTTGCTCAGATTGGTGAGTACAGTTTTAGAGTCTACTAGCCTCTGAGAATTCTTCCTTTTGCACATATTTCCCTTAAGGTCAGATGCAGTCTTTCGTTTGTTTGTTTGTTTTTTGTCAAGAAAAATCACTTAAAGAAACCTATGATCTGTATTTTAGAGATTGTTAACTTGAAAGAGAATCTCAGGCTAACGTTTGAACCTGTCTTGGTTTGATATGTGATGCTTCTTTTACTGATATATTTATAGATGCAGAAAGGAAACTTGGACATTTACAGAAAACTTTATGAATATTTGAAGGAATGCCCATCAAGTGGAGTTAAGAGACTAAGTGCTTTTATAACAGAAAAAAAACAGCTGTCATAGAACCCAAAGTCAAATGGGAATTGTAAATGTAAACTACATGAAATCCATTTGTTGGAAAAAAAGATATGTCCTTATGAAGGACTCTGAAAGGCGGCCAAGGACTATCTTGACCACACTCTCTAGATTATTCAACACTAGTCTAAATGTCAAGCTTACTCCATGTCTAAGAAATTTCTGTTCTCCAATAAGCTGTCAAGTGGAATTCAGGGGCAATGTAAGTTGTTTATATAATTTAAGGGTTAAGAGAATATGATTGAGCTAGTTGGACTGACCTTCAGCTATAAGAATTTGAAACCAAAAATGCATGGGAAAAATGATCATCTTTTTAGGTAATGACAATACAGTCATTAAAGACTGAATCACCTAATAATATATAACAGGTACCCAGTGCTTATATTGGTTTTCATTCAACCTACATTTATTGGTCACGTATTATGTGCCATGCACTGAGCTAGAAACAGAGCATACCAACCATGACATACTTTTTGGCACTAAAGGCAAAATGGAAGCCATAGTTTTTTTGTTTTTGTTTTTGTTTTTTATGTTGAAGGTCTAATCTTTTGGATATATAGAGTTAAATTAAATATATTCTTGAAGTTAACTTCACTTATTTCTTTTTTACTTTTTAAATGTGACTTCTAGAAAACTTATTTATACAAGTGGCTCACATTCTATTTCTATTGGATGTCACAGGTCCAGAGGGATCTGCTCACACATGGCCACCCATCTGCACTTCAGTCCTACACTGGTCCAAGTCCGGCAGTAGGCTTCAATACTAATTCTATTTACTCATAGCCTAAGTCCATTGCTCCGTGCCGGAGTCCAGTTCCGGCTGAGTCCAGGGGTCCCCGAAGGATGGACGGTTAGGCGAAAGGAATGAGAGAGGCACGAGATGTGGTCTGATAACCAAGCAGGTATCTCTGGCTAGTCTGGCATCTCTCTCTCTCTCTGCCCTGCTGGTCTCAGTGTCTTTATTTAAAAGTAGTGAGTGACATAACAGCAATGAGTGACATCCTATCAGTAAGCATAGTTTGAACAATAATGTGTTTTTATCAGCAAAGCGGTGATTTCCTCAATCTTGCAAGTTGTTTTCAAGTTAATTAGCATATAAATTTAAGGCAAGGGGAGAAAACAGGGTGTTACCTAGGCCTGCCTATGTTGATTATCTATATAAAGGCCAGGAGTCATTCTGCCTATTCTTCCAACTACAATGGGGGAGGTGCATCCCATCTGGCAAGGACAGAATTCCCAATGCTTGTCCTTTGTTTGTGAATGAGTGAATTTACGTAATAGGGGCCCAACGATTTACACAAATCACACCAATATTCAGCCAGCTCATAACTGCTATCAATTTGTGCAACCCATCCCCAAGATGCAACTTTAAGGTTACTTCTGGCCAGGCTACTCTCATTCAGATGTAATCCATCAAAGCACGTGCTCCAGGTCCTTCCCTTTTATCTAAAAGCCATAAAACAAAAGAACATTTTACATTCCTTGGGGCCAAGGAGTGTAACTCAAGAAATCCAAGCCTGAAAAATTATTTGGAAGGAGGTAAGACTAGGTGCCATTTTGGCCGGTGGGAGCTTTGCTTCAACCACCTTTTCCACACAGGGAGGGTCTCTACCTGTGAGCCCAAAATGGCTCCCAACAGCTCGGAATCTCTGATAAGTGGCATTTAGCCCTTCTGTCTGGATGTATAAGATGCTCAAGTCTTTATCTAAGCCTGCATCTCAAGTACAGGACTGTTTATGAAAACATTTTATAATATTTTTCCTTGGGTAAGTGTGTGCCAAACTTTAAAAATGACTTTAAAAATGTCCCTGGGTGGCTCTGTTGGTTGAGCGTCTGACTTTGGCTCAGGTCATGTTCTCACAGTTCATAAGTTCGAGCCCCATATTGGGCTCTGTGCTGACAGCTCAGAGCCTGGAATCTGCTTCAGATTCTGTATCTCCCTATCTCTCTACCCCTCCCCACTCATGCTCTCTCTCTCTCTGTCTTTCAAAAATAAATAAACATTTAAAAAAACTTTTAAAAAGTCCCTTAAGAGAAAATACAGGACTTTTATTAAACCCTTAGAGTCGTAAAACTTCTTCATCCAGATTGAATATCAAAATATCAGAATATTTGCCATAGATATTAACTATTACAGGAAAGTTTTGGACAATAATCATCAGTAATTAACCATTATTATTATTATTATTATTATTATTATTATTATTATTTTTAGAAAACTGAAGAAAACCAAAGAAGAAGATACAAGAGAACAGTTCTGGTTGGAATATAGATATGACTGAGTATGTAAATGAAAAGTCTCTTCAAAGAGATATAAGGATAAATAACTGGTTATAAATTGACAGCAATTTCAGATAGTGACCTGTTTTTTTTCTCAAGAACTTCCTAGGTATTATTTTACATACTTTTGTAGTTTGGGAAATGTCTTTGTGGTTGATTGCTTGCAAAAATGGCTATAGTTATTCCCCTTCCTGTACCCATGAGCCTTCACCATGCAGCTTTGTGTTTTTTCTCATGGAGAGGTGGAACCTATTTCTCCATCTATTGAATTTGATCTGGCTGTGACTTGCTTTAACAAATGCAGCAAAAGTGACTCTGTGCCTGTTCTGAGTCTGGACCTCAAGAGATCTTTCATGCTTATCTCTTGTGAGACTTTGCCACCACCCTGAAGACATATCCAGCTACCCTGCTGAAAGATATTTTGAAAGTGTGGAAGATAAATGAACTGTCTCAGGTGAGATCAGCCTTGATTAGCCAGTTCCAAACACTTGGAAGCTACCCACAGATATGTGAGTTAATCCACTGTACCAGGATACCCAGTTAAGTTCAGCCATAGCTACCAACCCATAGATTCATAAGCTAAATTAATGATTACTGTTTTAAGCCACTAAGGTTTAGGGTGGTTTGTTATGCAGCAAAAGTTAACTGATTGAGACTTCTGATTCTTTTGTTTCTTTCCCACGCAACAAAATCTACGTTTCTAAGATTGGGTAACTACTATTGATTAGCTCCTCTGTAACATTTAAGTGACAAGTTTATTCGAATATTGAAATCATTTTTCTTGTCCAGAAAATTATTTAACTTTAGATGATGCTGAAAATTTAGAAGGCATTAAGAAGGAGGGAGGCTATAAATAGTCTGGAGCTACATATTTTTAATAAGGTCAGCTGATTTTCAAGGTTCTAAAACAATTTTATCTTCAGATGAGTTCTCACTAAAAAGACCTGTTATATTTTTAAAAAATCACATCTTCCATGATTCTGATCACTTCAGAATGTTTTCCACTGTTTTATTATGCACTCTGAAGATTTGAATTCAGTCATTAAACTTCATCCCCTAGCAGACAAATTGCTGATATTATTTCCATTTGGGTGGGATAATACCATAATCATGGTGCTCTTTGGAGTTACATTCGCCTTCAGGGAAATTGTGCCTGCTAATGTAACTAGGATAAAATGTGAAGGTGACATATCATGTGACACTTGGCTACACTAGAAACTTAAAGAAATAAGCATCCTACTTCAAATATTCACATAAAAGAGTTCTTTTTTTAATTTTTTTAAGGTTTATTTATTTTTGAAGAAGAGAGAGAAAAAACAAGTGGGGAGAGGGGCAGACAGGGAGATATAGAATCCAAAGCAGACAACAGGCTCTGAGCTGTCAGCACAGAGCCTTATATGGGGCTCGAACTCATGGACCAAAAGATCATGACCTAAGCCAAAGTCAGACATTTAACTGACTGAGTCACTCAGACACCCCAAGAAAAGAGTTCTTACAGAAACATTTCTTTTAAAGAAGTCAGATTTAATGAATGCAGCTACAGGTCATGCAAACTGGTTCTTAGTTGGACTATTGTTTTATTTCCTTGTAACAAAAACAAATGTGGGATAGGAGTGTTAGACACAAAGAGTTCCTGTGGGGTGCTGTCTGCTGGAAAGGTTACAGGGGAAAAATAGGTCTTTGGAAGTTAGCATAGGATTGGCAGAAAGTGAGGGACTGAATGAGGTGAAGGAGAGCTGGAGAATCCCCACTCTTCAGTGATACCACACGACCTCACCATAACCACCTCAAATATAGGCAGGTTGTGACTGTATTTCTTGAGGAAGCTAGTGAGGGGTGGAGTTGAATGTCAGTGAATCTCAATGACTGACATGGTCATGGGTGTGGAGAAGAGAGGAAATGATAGGATGGTGATGTTTGGGATTTTGTAAAATTGTGGGAGGAAGAGGAATGACTCACAATGTGAAATTAAATGTTCCAATTAAGAGTGTGTAAATTTCTGACAGGCAATAACTCTCAGCTACTTACAAGGTATTATGTTGTAGGAAGTTTTCCAGCATATGCATCATAAGGAGAAAGGTAGAGATGCGTCATTAAATGACTCCCGTGGAACTGAGTTACGCACCAAGTCCTGGTTGCAAAAGTACAACTCATTGTGCAGAGTAAACATTGAGGGCGTGGTGATTCTTACTGGGGAGAGAATGGAATCTCCTCCAGGAAACACATCAGAATCTCTGGGGAAGCATTTCCAAGACTAAATGTTGCAGACAGATCCAGTCTCATGAGAAATCTGAGAGAATTATGTGAAATTACCAAAGTAACTTTCTCATGAAATTTCAGACTAGAAGTTGGTGATGATGATGTTTTACTCAGGCTTTTGTTTTTGTTTTTGTTTTCCTAAAGACTATTCAAGAAGGGAAAGAAGTTCCATAGTGGGTCCTGATTTGTTGAGAGGGGTTTTTCTGTACAGTAGACACTAGGTTATGTCTATCTGAGGGCTGACTATCAGCAACAGTTGGAACTTTAGTTGAGGCTACTCATTTCCAGAAATGGGAGATATCTGCCAGAAGTGTAGTGCCAGGAAATAGAACATTTTTAAATCATTGTTAGGACATTATCTATCAAATTGGGGTTTATGAATTCTCTAGAAGAAAATTTGCTTTTAAGATTTTCATTGGATGAGTGAATAAAAGAGCAATATTTCAAAGCCTATTTCAGAACCTCCAGTTGATTTCTTACAAGTAAGTCTTTTTCTTTCAATACCCCACTTGGCTAGAGGCTGCTGTATTTCACAGGGCAACCAGCACAGAGCATTTCCAATGTGCTTTCCTAGCACCTTCTCCCCAGTAGCCTTCACTTTTGCAGCAGTTCACTGGCATAATCCAACCCAGAAAGAAATTGTCCTGTAATTTCAGTGCCTATGTTTTCATTCATGGAGCCAACTGAAGGTTCTAAGGTGTCATTATATGTTACAAATAAAGGTTTTGTGGTCGTTTAAATATGGGAAGTGGTGGGAGAATTGAACCAAAGGCGTGTCAAATTCAGAGGCAGTACCAGGGTCCAGAAATTTTACTTTTCTTTTAAAAGGTATCTAGGGATTACTCATATTTGGGAAAAGCTGGGTTGGATTATGCCACTGAACTGCTGCAAAAGTGAAGGCTACTGGGGAGAAGGTGCTAGGAAAGCACATTGGAAATGCTCTGTGCTGGTTGCCCTGTGAAATACAGCAGCCTCTAGCCAAGTGGGGTATTTAAAAACACATATAAATGGATTAATTTTTAAACATTTAAAGCATTTCAATTATTACATTTCTTTAGTTCGTGTTAAGGGTTCAATATTTACATGTAATTAGAGGCTACTGTATTTGACAGCACAAACAGAAAATGCCCATCATCACAGAAAATTCTACTGTATAGCTCTGCTCCATGTTCTCCAACTTTCAAACATCTCAGTTTCTTCATAGAAATGTTTTCTAACACCTGCTTAGGTGTATGGCTAATGAACGAGTTGGTTGAATCCATATATCTATTTTGTAATCACTCATGAGCAAGGTGGTAAAAACATATAGGTGTTGAGATATGAAACTTGTATAGCAAGCATGACATTTTACTGGAGTTGCTAGTTTGGAAATCAGGATTAACCAGAATTATACATAAAAGGAATGATGTATACTTTGGATATCATCTGAGAAGGTCCTGGAACTCTCACTTGTTGTGAAGCACATTTGAGGGAAGGAAAGAGGACTGTGGCATTGATAGTCTTCTAGGAATAAGACAAAATGGCCAATAAGGGTTCAGCATAGGGCCCTGGTTCAAGCATGGATGAGTAGTAAGATGCCAAAGTGACTGAGTGTCTTCTGGTTAGATCCCCAACATGGAGGGTACCCGAGATTAGAGTTTGCACCCTGCATCATGGGTAAGTCAACCAAGTTCAAACACCATGACCATGTGGCATGCCAATGGAGGCTGGAACCTAGCTCTAGTACTTTCCATCTCTACCAGGATTCTCACCCATGAGCCTGGCATCATAGTAGCAGAGAGGTCAGACTTTGAGGTCACAGAGCATGAAATGCACACCATTAGTGGGTTCTGCATCTGAAACCAGATGGATTGAAGACAGTGAGTTTCTTTCTTTCTCTGGTAGATTCTCGACAGCTCAACAGATTAGGGGCTTGGAATTAGATTTAAGTTATATAGAGAAAATAAGAAAATAAGTAAACATAACATTCCTTGCTTATCCAAATTTGAGGAATGAGAACTATTCCCCACAAAACTATGTTACTCAAAGGGGTAGAATGAATTCTTGTGCAAAGTTTATGTAATACATAGTGTAGGCAGGAGATGAAACCCAAGTGGCCTCCAAGGACAGAAGGGAGGAGATAGACAGATCCTTGAGGATGCAGGTTCAGAAATTCATGGAAACCATTCAAGGGCACTGGAGTCAGAGGAATCCCAAAACTAAGGACCAAGGCAGGCTAAACCTCTGATGGTCAACAAACAGCAAGTTATGCTATATTTTATCTTAAAAAGCACTGCATTATTTGTGTCTTGACATTTTATATATTCTGTGTTCCCAATCACCTCATTTCTTCACTTTATATGGTATATTTAATTAAAACACATTTTTATCATGCTTTCTATATGCTGGGCACAATAATGTTTGTAAGTATCAATTTATTAAATCCTCATAACAATCCTACTATTTAGAATTGACTGCCACCTGTTAAAAATGAATAAACTGGCACAAAGATGGTACATGATATCCTAAATATTCCACAGATAGAGATTGCTGTGCTGATATTTAAACCTAGGAGTTCTGGTTTCAGAATCTGTGTTCTTTTTTTTTTTAATTTTTTTTAATGTTTGTTTATTTTTGAGAGACATAGAGGCACAGCGTGAACAGGGCAAGGGCAGAGAGAGAGTGAGACACAGAATCGGAAGCAGGCTCCAGGCTCTGAGCCGTCAGCACAGAGCTCGACGCGGGGCTCGAACCCACAGACCGTGAGATCATGACCTGAGCTGAAGTCGGCCGCCCAACCGACTGAGCCACCCAGGCGCCCCCAGAATCTGTGTTCTTAACCACATTGCTTTGCTAAGCCACTCTCCATCTTCAATCCTTCATTCTACTCTTTGGTGGCTAAAAGAAACAAGTTAACAAAAAAGGTCAGCTTATGTTTGGGTAGATTTTGTTGAATTCAGCAAAAAAAAAACCAAAAAACAAAAAGCAAACAAACAAACAAAAAAAAACCCTCTTTAGGTTCTTCAAAAAAAACATTTTCTGCAAGAAGGTTATGGCCAACATCAATTTCTCTTCAATTTCACTCGCTAAACATCAATGGAACCACCCACTTCTGATTTTGAGTTCTGGTGGAGGCTTAGTCAAAAATTCAAGGCTCCCCTTTTGAGTTAGAAAGGGGTTGGTTGGGTCCCTGGACCAGGATAAGGAAAGAAACCATTTGACATTTATCAAGATATATTTCACATACCTTGAATTTCACTCTTATAAAATAGACAATTAGTAGTGTTTGATACATTCACACATTTGTGCAATTACCACTAATTACAGAGATTTTCATCAATCCCCAAAGAAACCCCATCTGTTTTAGCAATCAACTCAGGTTCTCAGTGTTGCAGGGTTTTTTCCATCAATACCTAGGATTTGTTGTCTCATCGCTGTGAAGAATGAAGAGGTGGACACAAAATGAAATGAGCAGCAGGCAAAAGTAACAATAGTATGAAAGTTCTCTTTGCAGATAGGGGGCATTGAAAAGTAAATACCCCTGGCTATGGGCAAGGGACTTAATCTTATAGGGTTTGGTCTGTTCCGTATCTCTTATTTTCCCCTTTGTTGGCCTAATAACTGTAGATGCTGAGTTGTTCATTCCTGTGGGACACATGGATGGGGGGTGTAGGTAGTATCTGTCACATTCTTAAGACAAACTTCAGGCCTGAGGGAGGTTTTCTCATGGTTAGACCTGAGGGAGTTTTCCTAATGGAGTTTTTCTCATGGTCAGATGTTCCCAGCCTTGTTTTAAAATAGGTGATTTTGCTCCCAGGGACCTTCAAATCCTAGCCTCTCCCTTTTCTACCTACGAAACGTATCTCTCCCTATATCAGGGCCATGAAAACCACTGATGTAGTTTCAGTCTTTATTATTTTTTTTTTATTCTGGACATTTTATGTAAATAGGACCAAGTGGGGGTGCTTAGGTGGTCCAGTCGGTTAAGCATCCAACTCTTGGTTTAGTCTCAGGTCATGATGTCACGGTTTCATGAGTTCAAGCTCTGTGTGGAGCTCTGTGCTGGCAGCATGGAGCCTGCTTGGGATTTTCTCTCTCCCTCTCCCTCTGTCCCTTTCCCACTTGCAGTGTCTCTGTTTCTCTCAAATAAATAATAAAAATTATTGAACTTAAAAAGATAAATGGGACCATACAATATGAGGGATTTTATGTCTAGTATGTTTTAGCATATGTTAGGACTTCATTCTGTTTAAGGCCAAATAATGTTTAATCATAAGGTTATTCCATGTTTTGTTTATCCATTCACCAGTTGAGGGACATGTGGATTGTTCCCACTTTTTGGTATTATGAATAATGCTATTATGACATCTGTATTCAAGTTTTTGTGTTGATATATGTTTTTAATTCTCTTGGGTATATATCCCTAGGATTAGAATTGCTGGGTCATAAGATAAGTCTATGCTTAACTTTCTGAGAAAGTGCCAAAATATTTACCAAAGGGTTGTACCATTTTACTTTGTCTTCATGAAAGGAGGTGGGTTACATTTTGTCCACATTAAAAATATTATTTATTTTTGAGAGAGAAAGAGAGAAGAGATAGAGAAAGCAAGCCAGTGGGGGAGGGACAGAGAGCGAGGGAGACAGAGGATCCAAAGCAGGCTCTGAGCTGCCAGCTAAGAACCCAATGCAACCAGGGCTCCAACCCACAAGCCACAAGATAATGACCTGAGCCAAAGTCGGAAGCTTAATCAGTGACTCCACTTTGTCTCCACATTTTCTCCACGTTTTTGACACTTGTAAATGTTTGATTTTGATTATATGCATCCTAGTGGAGGTGAAGTAGTATCTCATTGTGGTTTTGTTTTACATTTCCATAATGACTAATGATGTTGAATGTCTTTCCATGTACTTATTGGACATTTGTATATTTTATTTGGAAAAGGTCTACTTATCCAAATGCTTCACCCATTTTTTGTTGGGTTATATGTCTTTTTATTATTACGTTGTAGGAGTTCTTTACATATTCTACATTCAAGTCCTTTATCAGATATATGATATGCAAGTATTTTCTCCCATTCTGTGGGTAGTCCTTTCACTGTTCTATGGCACCATACAAAGCACAAATGCATTTTTTTGAAATCATATTATTTCTGTTTTCTTTGCAATGCTTGTGATTTTGGTATCAAATCTAAGAAATTCTTGCCTAATCAAAGGTCATGAAAATCTATACCTTTCTTTTCCTTTAAGGGTTTTGTAGTTTTCTCTCTTATAGGAAGGTCTATTTTGATTTCATTTTTTTATCTGGCATGAATGAGTGGTCTAACATTATTCTTTTCCATGTGGATATGTAGTTGCTTCAGCACCATTTATTAAAAAGACTACTCTGTCCCTCATTGAATTGTATTGGCACCCTTTTCAAACAGCAATTCATCATAAAAGTATAGGTTTATTTCTGGACTCTCAATTCCATTCCACTGATCTGTATGTCTACTATTAAATCAAAGCAGTCCATATTTTCAACATGCATTAGATCATGCTACAATCTTTTCAGTGATGTCTTGTATCTTTGCAAGCCTGAATTTTCAGATACAAATGTATAAAATCAATGTGGAAAAAAATGAGTGTGACAGTGTACAGTCTGATCCTGAATTTTGAAAATTTTGCAGTGCTCAACAGGCACACACATCCCATTAGTAATTGTGCTTGCTTACAACTGAATCAATATTTATGTGTGTCACGCTTCTAAATGGCTAATCATTTGTTAATATATACACACTTATTAAGTTGTTTGCACTTAGCTCCTTGATAAATAGGACTGTTAGTATTTCCTTTGGCTTAAGGGTTTTGTGAAGAAGTTAGTAAGATACTCAACATGCTATTCTGATTCTAGAAAACTTGGGATCCTCTGACCAAGGAGTTTACTGAAGTAGACAGACATGTGAATAAGCAAGCACAGCTCAGTGTTACAGAATTCTGAAAGAAGTTCATATTGAAAGTGGAGTGGATTATACACCTCAGAAAAAAATGATGCTTCATCTGAATTTCAACAACAAGGGAGAACTCATCAAATACTGTGGAGTGGAAGAGAAAGGGGCCTAGGAAAAGCACATGGAATTGGAAAACATAGAAAGTGACTTACCTAAGATGGGTTTGGGGACAATGTGTCAGATGGAGATCATCTTTTCTTTTAGAAGTTAAGGAGCAACCTCGAGGTGAGAAATGGAGCACCTGAGTGAGTGGTTATCTAGATAGCTGATGATGAGAAGGAGAGATAGGACAGGAGCTCATTGCTACTAAGATTCAGGGAAGGGGTTTGTGTTTAAACTCACCTGAAAACAAAGCTTGAGACAAAAATACTGGTACAGATAGTTTATAGGAGGTAGGAATGAGGAAAATGAGAGTGGCACAGAAAAGGCAGAGCAGATACGAATGTGTGATGTGAAGCCTGCCACTGAGGATGATGGGAACTCAAATCTGTGGGACTTCTGAGAAGCCTACAGACTCCCTTTCAGAATTGTGCCCATGATATACATACCCTCTTCCTTCAGGGACTTTAGCTTCCCTGTACTTCTAGGCTGTGTCAGGACATAGTGGATTCCTACAGCTTCCGGGGAGGCTCTGAGATGGAAAAGCAGAGAAATACTCAGATGAAGGGGCCTCTAGTGGCTTGAGTCTTGCATGGAACTTCCCAGCATGGTTGTGGCTAAAATTCAGAAGGGCCCTAAAGGATGTGATAAAGGGAAACAAAATTGTTTGCTAAAGAAAGCATTCCTGCATGGAGGAAAAGAAGCCACAGAAATGAGAGAAACCACCCATTAGAGCAGTGATTTTCAAAATGTTGTCCCCTGGAGAAGTAACACAAGTATCACTTCGAATGTGTGTTAAAAATGCAAATTTTGGGGTCCTGTCCAAGACCAACTGAATCAGAAAGTCTGCTCTTGGGCCCAATAATGAATGTGAGTTTTAACAAGTTTGTAGATATGCAATACATTTTGAACGTCACTGTGTGTGTGTGTATGTGTGTGTGTGTGTGTGTGTGTGTGTGTAAGAGAGAGACAGAGACAGAGAGAGAGAGAGAAAGAAGAGAAAGAAAGGAGAGATAGAAATGAGAAATTTAGGTGAGATATGAGAAGAGAGGGGCGAAGTCAAGCATTAAATATTAATTCAGTCACTGAATATTTATTGAATGTTTATGCATGCAAAGTACATCTTCACAATTATGTTCAGCATCAGCAGAGGAAGATGCTGACAGACCCAAATAAAATACAAGTATTCCTAAGTCTCCAATTTTAGTCAGTAACTTCAAAGTCCATCTTTATCCTACCTTTTACAAGACATATTAAAAAGTGACCGAACTGATTACTTTGAATTTTATTACCTCTCTGTATCTCTTTTCTGACATGATGAAAAATGAAATACCAAATGGCGGGCAAGTAAGAAGAGAAGTAAGAGAAGGGTAGGATCCACCAACTAGTTAATTGGTACTTGAAAATCTGTGAACTAAAGATATGCCCTTTATTCTGTATCTCCCTTACACTCTAGTGGCAGCTAAAAAAGTAGAAAATTGTCAGTGCTTCAAGTTGGGAATGGATGCCTTTTTCAGTGTCTACTGGCATGAAGCAGTTATGAACAAACATAATGCACCACCCTCCATGACTATTTTCTAAGGAGATAAAAAAGCATAAAAAGTTTCTATTCATTGTAATTACAGGAGAAAAAAGTCTTTTTACTTATAGCATGCAATTTAGAGTTATGAACTGAATACTCACTGGAAACCATGCCATCTTCTTTCTGAGGAAATATATCTCTATGCTGTTAAGCTTTTCTTTACAGAGAACGTAGATTTCTATGGTGTTTAGTGATCATGGAAAATAATTGTTCCCATTTTCTATCCAATTCTACTTAAGACTAAATCGGCTGAGTCTATTGCATCTTTCATGGTGCATTCTATCCAGAATGACATTAGTTGGGAGACAGAGTGCTACCCTGGTGGACAGAGAGCCGTGCTGACTATGGTCCTCTCCTCCCAGGAGAATGAGTAGTCTTTCTTCCTCATATATCATTGTTTAACAGGGCAAAAGTCACAAGTCTCTTGCCTTTATGAAACACATTATCAGACTGTGCTGTTTTGAGGCCTGCTTAACATAGGCAGAGGTATAATTCATTCATACACATTTCAGCACCCAACTAGTTCTTCTATGTGAGTTTTGATGAGGGAGGGCTTTGGATGAAAAAGCCAATATATGAGCAGTGCTGTCTATAGCCAGGAGTGTATGCCCAAGAGACAAAAAAATAAAATAAAAGAGATGAGTATTTCAATATGTAGTATGGATTATATTTGGATTACTAGCAAATAAAAATGTATACAACAGGGAAAATGCTCTACCAGAGATTAAATTTCTCTTTTTATTGGCCATGTACTAGGGAGAGATGATGACTCACTTTGGGTGAGTATATAAAGAAAATCTATTTCTTTATATCCCCTATGACAGGAGGGAAAATTGTGTGTGTGTGTGTGTGTGTGTGTGTGTGTGAGAGAGAGAGAGAGAGAGAGAGAGAGAGAGAGAGAGAGAGAGAGGGAGAGAGATCTGTCTTTGTGAGTCAAAGGAGGAAAATTTTCAAGGATGCAAATTCGGAGATCTAAAGGGGGGCCTGTGGCATTCTGCAAGGGGAATACAGGAAGTTAAGATTGGGAGATGCTGAGTTTTTGGCTGATGCCAGGAGGCTGGGCTCAGCTAGTATAGTGAAGGATCTTGGAGTATGGGCAGCCAGTCAGAGCCTGATAGCAGCCCCTAGCTGAGATGCCCTAACTCAGCACTGAGCTCTAAGAATGGTTCAGCAGGCAGTAGACAGGTGGTGGCCCTACCACGGCATTCCCCAACCACCTTTACTTTGCCCATGTCATCTGCCTATCCCTTAGCTACTACATTTTGCACCTCAGTGCACCTCAGATGCCTCAGTGGCAAACTCTACATGACATTTAGTAACATATAATAAGGTAGGGGTGCTTGGTCCATGTATGTTGATGTCTCTAGCCAGCCAGTGGTTGAGGAACCCACTCTAATGATAGATTTGGATACATTGATAGACAGAAGGGAGTGTTAGCTTCTGTTACTTATGCATACCCTCACAACAACAATGTCCATCAATAAATACTCACAGACCCATGTTTTTCAAAATGCAAAATTTAGAGTTTAAAAAACAAATAGACTGGCATTCCCTAACTTCAAGACTTACTAGAAAATTAGAGTAAATAAGACAGTAGGCTGTTGGTGAAAATTAGGCAAACAGATCAATGAAACAGAAGGGGGAAAAAACATAAATAGACCCATGCAATATGGTCAACTGATCTTAAAAAGGAGCAAGGGCAATTCAAAGGAGAAATAATAGACTTTTCAACAAATGGTGCCGGAAAAATTAGACATCCACAAGCTGAAACAAAAAAAAGAGAGAGAGAATCTAGATACAAACCTTACACATCACATAAAAATTAACTCAAAAAGATCTTGGATCTAATGTAAAATGCAAAACTGAAATTTCTAGAAGCTAACATAAGAGAGAATCTGGATGATCTTGGTATTGGTGATGGTGTTTTAGATACAATTTAAAAAAGCATGACCTATGAGGGAGAAAAACTGACACATTGAACTTCATTATTAAAACTAAAAACTTTTATTTGATTAAAAAAAAACAACACTGTGCAGAGACTGGGAGAAGATATTTGCAAAACAAATATGGGATATGATTGCTATCCAGAATACAAAGAACTCTTACAAAGAACTGTTAACACTCAACAAGAAGACAAACAACCTGATTCAAATGTGCAAAAGATCTGAACAGATACTTCATCAAAGATCTGCAGAGGGCAAATAAGCAGATGAAAAGATAATCAACATCTTATATCATTGAGAAATTAAAAGTTAAAATAACAATGAGATACCACTACATGCCTGTGAGAATGGCAACATTCAGAATACTGACAGCACTAAATGCTGTTTGAAGATGTGGAGCAGCATGAACTCTCTCACTCATTGCTGCTGTTTGGCCTGCAAAATGAGACAGTCACCTCGGAAAACACTTTGATGGTTTCTTTTTTTAATTTTTTTAATGTTTATTTATTTTTGAGAGAGAGAGCATGAGTAGGGGAGGGGCAGAGAGAGAGGGAGACACAGAAACCAAAGCAGGCTCCAGGCTCTGAGCTGTCAGGACAGAGACTGATGTCAGGTTGAACGCAAGAACGGTGAGATCATGACCTGAGCCAACATCAGGATGCATAACTGACTGAGCCACTCAGGCACCTCAAACGGGTTTCTTAAAAAAATGAAACATACTCTTACCATATGAACCAGCAGTTATACTCTTTGGTGTTTACCCAAGGGAGTTTAAATATTATGTCCACAAATAAAACCTGCATATTAATGGTTATAACACCTTATTCATAATTGCGAAAATTTGGAAGAAACTAAGATGTCCTCCAAAAGGTAAGTTGGAGAGGTGCGTGGGTGCCTCAGTCAGTTAAGTGTCTGACTTCAGCTCAGGTCATAATCTCACAGTTCATGAATTCTAGCCCCATGTCGGACTCTGTGTTGACAGCTCAGACCCTGGAGCCTGCTTCAGATTCTGTGTTTCCCTCTCTCTCTGCCCTTCCCCAGCTCATGTTCTGTCTGTATGTCTGTCTCTGTCTCTCGCTCTGTCTCTCTCTCTGAAAAATAAAATAAACAATTTTTTTTAAAAAGGTAAGTGGATAAATAAACTGGTACATCTGAACAGTGAAATATATTCAGCACTAAAAAAAAAATTAGCTTGTCAAAGCCATGAAATGACATGGAGGAAACTAAAATGCATTTTGCTAAGTGAAAGAAGGTAATTTGTAAAAGGTCCAATTCTATGACATCTGCAAAAGACAAAACAATGAAGATAGTAAAAAGATTAGTGGTTTCCAGAAGTTAGAGGGGAGAATGATGAATTGGTGGCACACAAGTGATTTTTAGGGCAGTGATACTACTGTGTACGAAAGTATAATGATGGATATATGTCATTATACCTTTGTCCTAACCCATAGAATTACAACACTAAGACCGAATCCTCCAGCAAACTATGAACTCTGGGTAATAATATTTTTTATTTTTTATTTTTCCTCACCTCTATTGAGATATAATTGGAGGATAATATTGTGTAAGTTTAAGGTATACAATGTGATCATTTGATATATGTATATGTTTGTTACAGTTTATTATCAGTCTTTTTACACTAGATCATAAGTTTCATGAATTCACTGGGCTTATTCTGACTTGTTCTTCACCATCGAGGATAGTGCCTGGGTTACTAAAACAATATGCAATGCTAAATGAATGAATAAGTATCAATAGTATCAGTTCTATGTTGGAAGGCATGTTTTTTTTTTCCTGTCCCAGAACATGCCTGGATTATAGCATTAAAATAAAACAATTCTTTCAGTGCTGATGCTGCAAAAGTTTGCTTACCTTTGTATGCTTTACCCTCTACATCCATTACCTTGTGCCACTGATGTCTGACTTTTGCTGAGGAATAACCATAAACTCAACCATGGACTCTTCATTGGATCATGTTCTAATCTTCTAGTTACCCAAACTGATGGGCATTCTCTGTCACAAAAGCCATAATGCCAGAAGCAGTAGGCTCCATTATACACCTACAGATCCTATAATGGAGAGCTTTCAAATTACCCACCTCAACTGCAATATCAGTTGGTTGAAGCAACCCAATGAAAATAACAAGCAAATTGCCTGTGCATTGCCAGCCTGAATAGAAAGCAAAACTGAATAGAAATAAATAAAATAAATAAAATAAATAGAATAGAATAGAAACAAACTAGTTCAGAAGTTTGGAAAGCCCATAGCAACGTCTCTAACCCTGATGCCCAGTGAAAAATCAGAAACCATCAAAACAACTAAGCATAGTCCACTGAGTTGAGTGGAGTTTCCATTACTGAAACAATGCTTTCCAGAGTAAACACATAATGAGCAAAACAATGATGGGACAGAGAGGACTACCACATTTTTTGTAGTTCTGGAAAAGTATTTCCAATAGACTCAATCCCTGGACCTAGAACCCCAGCCCTGACTCCAAACAACATGGCCAATATCTGTCCTACTATGCCATCTTTTATCTCCTGCACTGGCTGCCTTACTCCACAAGCCACCACCATTCAGGAAACCTAGAAAATCTTATTTCTGTACAGACTACCAGGCTTCCAAATGATATCTAACCTCAGCCTCTGGTTTATTGTCCAATAGTACTTTCATGTAAATTAAAAGATTTCAGATCAATGGTTTTTGGTTCAAGTCTGGGAGCCCTCTACCTGGTCTTTCTTACAGGGTGGTTATAGACTGCAGTGGTTATAGACCTCAGACCCTGAGAACAGGCCATTGGATTTCAAGCCTCACCCTATTATGCCCCACTGAATGATGTAGGACAGGTGCTTATCTTTTCTCAGGCTCTGTATCTCCATCTATAAAACAAGGCCAATAATAGTGACTACCTCATGGGATTGTTAAAAAGCCCAGTATAATAATTCATGAAAATAACCTAGCATGACTTTTACCATCAACTTTTCCTACTTTCTCCAAGATGACGTCATCACTGCAGGTGATTAGTTCCATCTATATCCAGAGCTCCGGGTACACTTTCCCTCCCCTGTACACTCTACCCTCAATATAGAACATCTTGTCTCTTCTTATGAAAAACTTACACAGAATTTATGATGGGAGAAAGTTTTCTTGAGAATTCTGTATGAGTTGCCCTATGTGCTGACATTACATGGTACCTTGTATTTTTAACACATTATCATTCTGTTATTAGACACCAGTGCAATGTTTATGACGTGTAAGTTCCTTTAATATATGCTGATCATACAAACAAGACTTTTCACCTCTCTTAAAAGCTGCCAGTCTAGTGAGTTACAGTTAGACAAGGAGATGATTTCCATGCATGGGAGTCCAGGAATGGAGGACATCTAATTCTAGCAGGGCTGAGGTTAGAAGCTTTGTGAAATGATGTGTTCTGTGTATCTTCTTACCCAAAATATCTTACAGATTCCTTAAATAACCAGGCTTATCTCAGAGCGTTTATAATCCTTGTGTATGGAGGATTACACATAAGGGCTCAGTGAGGTCAACTAAAGTTAAAAAGTTAAAAAGATACACTCAAAATAATTTAAAAATTAATAATTTGTAAGAGCTATTTAAAATCTAAAACTTCAGCTAAAAAAGGTTGTTGACACAGTAAAGGATCCTAAGATTACAGGGCCTGGCCATCTCAGAGACAAACAGGTTGATGGCCTGAGGATGTGCCTCTGATGTCCAGCAGCCCCACAGAGATGTTTTCGAAAAGTTGAGGCTTCCCACAGCCTCCAGGCAAGAACGACAGTAAGGAGAAGTCTTGCTTCTTCAGGTTCCTTTAGGTCGACAAGAGGCTCAGATCTCCATCAGTCTCCTCCTAGCCCCCTGCCAGGCCTGCATAATAGGCACTGTCTTCTGCTTGCTTTCCTTAGACAGATGGCCCTGCAAATTGATGAGCTGGAAGCCCTGTGTGGTGATTATTGCATTTACTAAAGAGTATTTATTTTTCTTGACTAATTATCCAGTTTGGAGAGTTCCTAATCCTTGCTGTCTGGCCTAGAGTTTACAAAAGCTCTTGTCCCGTGACTGATGACTTTTTTGGCCATTGAAAACTCTGCTTAAGCCACAGAAGGACACGAAGTGAATAGAATGACTTTAAATCACTGGCATATGCTGCTTAGGAAGGAAAGTTGCTAAGTTCAGGGCACATAAATGCATCTTCACACTCCAAAAAGGGAGAGATAATCTAATTAATACATCTGGGGAAATGGATTTCACCTTCTTCATCAGCAGCAAATTCTACTAGAGAACTGTCATCAGATGCACACCTTGCCCCATCAGTGTTAGCTGCATACACAACACAGTTGCTACCTGTGCTGTGAATGGCATACTCATAGGGAAGTGATTCTCAAAGTTTGGTTGCCAGACCAGTGGAATTACTTAGAACTTGTTAGAGTCCAAATTTGGGGGCCTCACTTCAGACCTACTCAATCAGAGACAATATGTTTTAATAAGTGCTCCAGGTGATTCTGGTGTATGCTAAAGATTGAGAACAAATGCAATAAAATAGTGCCTTATAAGGGATCAGACTTCTGCCTTCTTATTTACCTTTAGAAGCACAGAAAAGGCTCCTGTGATATAGGACTTCTAAACTAGAAGGATTGCTGTGGGTTTGATTCTGGTACAGAATTCAGGAAGCTTGTAGATGTTTCAGGTGAATATCAGAACTTTAATCTTCCCTCATATCAATTCTCTGCCATCATACCTGACCTCTAGAAGTTGAGAAATACTGTCAAGGCCCACAGTCCTTGTAGACCAAATCTTGGTTGGGTTCAGTGTGGTTCCTGTAGAAAAAAGGGGCCATACCACATTATCAGGTCTACCATATGAAATCTCATGTATTAACAAAGTCTAAATTCACACAAGAGAGATGCAGAAAAATTCCAACACATGAAGAAGCCCCCAAATCACCTCATTTTCAGAAAGATCTTCTTTGAATGGATGATTCCAAAGGAAATTTCCAGGTATGAACATGGATGTATTTTGCTTAGGATTGCTGTGTTGATTATGATGCTCTTGGTTATAAGTAATAGAAAACATGGTTCAAATAAACTTAAACTAAAAAGGCTATATGTTGGCTTATGTAATATCTAACATGTCTGAAGACATGTCACTTCAGAAACAGTGACAACTATGGCATAGGGAAGCTTCTTTCCTTCTCTAAGTCCTGTTTCTTTTCTATTTGAAATTTATTCTCTGCAGAATCATCTCAAATGGTGACAAGAATGGCCTCTAGCAGTGTAAGGCTTATGCGTGACCAACACAGGCAAAAGAAAGACCTTTTTTGTTTTCTTTCTTTCTTTCTTTCTTTCTTTCTTTCTTTCTTTCTTTCTTTTCTTTTTCTTTCTTTCTTTTTCTTTCTTTCCTTCCTTCCTTCCTTCCTTCCTTCCTTCCTTCCTTCCTTCCTTTCTTCCTTCTTTCTTTCTTTCTTTTTTCTTTCTTACTTTTTTTCTTTCTTTCTTTTTCTTTCTTTCTTTTTCTTTCCTTCCTTCCTTCCTTCCTTCTTTCTTTCTTTCTTTCTTTCTTTCTTTCTTTCTTTCTTTCTTTCTTTCTTTCCTTCCTTCCTTCCTTCCTTCTTTCTTTCTTTCTTTCTTTCTTTCTTTCTTTCTTTCTTTCTTCCTTTCTTTCTTTCTTTCTTTCTTTCTTTCCTTCCTTCCTTCCTTCCTTCCTTCCTTCCTTCTTTCTTTCTTTCTTTCTTTCTTTCTTTCTTTCTTTCTTTCTTTCTTTCTTTCTTCTTCTTTCTTTCTTTCTCTCTTTTTCCTGGTAGCTCCATCAAAAGCCCTGGTTAAGGCTCTTAATGACATGCCTTGGCTCAGACACCTATTTTCTCACCATTGGTGAGGCAATGCCAACCAAGAGAAGCAAAAGTAAAAAAGAAGGGTTCAGCCAAGTGGCAAGTAAAGGCCCTGATGTCCAAAAAGAGATACTAAACTGGCAAAAGTAATTGATTCCTATTATAGGCTCCAAGAAAATACATACAGCCTAGAGTTTTAAGATAACATTATTTTTGACCCTCTCTTTCGAGTCCAATATTGGTCAATGATGTCAAGCGTCCTTTTGCTGTTCCCTTTAAGAATAATGCACATTTGTGTGGTAATATGTTAAATGCTGGAAGGAAAGACGCATATGACTGCAGCCTCTACTCATTTATAAGGAGGATATTCTGAAAACATAAGATACATAAGAATCAAGTATCTATCTAAAAATTTTAGAACCAAGTGGCCTACAAAGAACCCAGCTTTGAAAATCAATTTAATAAGTTACTAGTTTAAAAACTGGTTCATAAAACCATATTCATGGCTTTTTTCATTGCATATTCTCAAAAACAGATAGTTGGCTTACAAAGCACAGCCTTGCTCCCTCCTCCCAGTCTGAACACTCATATTCATTAGTGACTAACCCCTGGATCTTAAGAGGTCAGAGATTGACAAATCCAAACCTAGATACATACCCTCTTGTGCCTAATGAAGACTCATTTGGATTTTCATACCCAGTGTGAGATGGTAATATGTGGAAAGGCAATTGTGGAATGGTAAGTGTGGACAGCAGCTGTGGAAGATAATGCAGTGAAGTGCCATTGAATGTAGCTGGTAGTTGTGGTGTTGTATAGGCCAACTTCGAGGAAGGAGAATTAGGGAGCTCTGGCTGGAGCACCAAATGTCACACCTTTCTGCCTTTCTATCAGATGAGACCCCCACTATAGATTAATTATGTTATATGAGTGTCTCAGCCCTGCCCAAAATGTATGAAGACTTCCCTGCCTGGTACTGTCCAGTCATATGGAGTCTGTTGCAGGCCTGGAAGGGGAAGGAACAGACTCGGCCTTCCTTTTGTTGTCAGTGTTGATATTCTGTTCTCATCTAAATAAGATGGAAAGTTAACTATAGGTAAATGTGAACCCCAAACTGTCCTGAGTTCAAGCCACAGAAGGACAAAGTTTATGTCAAGAGATAGAAGGAAGATCAGATTTGAAATGGCAGGTGTAGGGTGGCTACTAGTTCAGGCTCTGGACTAGATTTAGGATTGTATCCCAGTTCTACTATTTATACACCTGTGTTTTTGGAAAAGTTAAGAAAAGAAACAAATAAACGAAAAAGACAAAACAACAACATAAAACACTGAGCACCAGATTCCTCATCTCCTTAATGAGGGCTCAGATATGGTTATAAGAATTAAGAGAGACTGGAGACTCTTGGCAACATGGCGGAGGAGTAGGGGGCTCAAGTATTTCGCTTGCCCTTTAAAGGGGGACGACTGAAACCATTGTCTCTCTCTCAACTCCAAAAATCGGGGGGAAAAGGTGCTAGAGGTGACAAGAAACTAAGGCGAAAACAGACACGGCCCAACTGAACTCCCTTTTTCTGGAATAACCAGGCCATATAAGTTCATCTAGACGACATCGATCTTTATCCCTTTTCCCTCGCACTTGTCCTTATTCTGATTTCTATCAGTCTGGATTAAACCCTTTAGTCGCTCTACCTGGGCAAAGTCCATTTCCTTCTTCTCCCTGCACCAGTCATTATTCTGTCTATATATGCTCTGCCACCAGCACACTACATACCCTGTCCTTAACGTGTAGCTGTTACTTCAGGACATTGCCCTCATAGAGTCACTTGTTATTTTTTTCTGTTGTGAACTGCTTGTCTGGACCATTTGTCGGTACGTTTGAGTATTTCTGTGTTCTGTGTGTCTGTCAGTTTTCCTTTCCAGGGCAACTTCAAGAAACAACCCATAACACATCCAGCCAAAATGACGAGATGGAAGAATTCTCCTCAAAAGAGTCTACAAGAAGTAGTGACACCTCAAGAATTAATGAAAACAGATATAAGCAACATAACAGAACTTGAATATAGAATGTTAATCATAAAACTAATTGCTGGCCTTGAAAAAAGCTTAGATGAATGCAAGGAGTCCCACGAGGCAAAGTTCAAAGACCTTAAGAACGGTCAAGAAGAATTAAAGAAGACATTGGAAGAAATACAGGGGAAACTGGAAGCAGCCACAGCACGGATTGAAGAGGTAGAGGAAAGAGTTAGTGCATTAGAAGACAAAATCATTGAAAAAGAGGAAGCAGATAAAAAGAGAGAGAAGCTGATCCAGGAACAGGAAAGGAGAATTCGAGAGCTGAGCGATGCAGTCAAAAGAAACAATATCCGTATCATAGGAGTTCCAGAGGAAGAAGAGAGAGAGAAAGGAGTCGAAGGGGTTCTGGAACAAATCATTGCTGAGAACTTCCTCAACATGAGAAAGGAAACGGGCATGGAAATCCAAGAGGCACAGAGAACTCCCCTCAGACGTAACTTGAATAGACCTTCTGCACGGCACATCATAGTGAAGCTGGCAAAATACAAAGATAGGGAGAGAATCCTGAAAGTAGCTAGGGACAAAAGAACCCTAACATACAAAGGGAGACCTATAAGGGTAGTAGCAGACTTATCTACGGAAACTTGGCAAGCCAGAAAGGAATGGCAGGATATCTTCAATGTGATGAGCAAGAAGGACATGCAACCAAGAATTCTGTATCCGGCTAGCCTGTCATTCAGAATAGAAGGAGAGATCAAGGTTTTTCCCAACAAACAAAAACTGAAAGAATTTATCACAAATAAGCCAGCACTGCAAGAGATCCTGAGGGGCATTCTATGAAAACAAGGAGGCAAAGAACACAAACTACCAGACACAGCCTTACAAACATGAAACTTACAGATAATACAGTGACTGTAAGCCCATATTTTTCAATATTAACACTGAATGTAAATGGACTAAATGCGCCAATCAAAAGACACAGGATAACAGAATGGATTAAAAAACAAGACCCATCTATTTGCTGTCTTCAAGAAACTCATCTTAAACCTGAAGACACCTTCAGATTGAAAGTGAGGGGATGGAGAACTATCTACCATGCTACTGGAAGTCAGAAGAAAGCCGGAGTAGCCACACTTATATCAGACAAATTAGACTTTAAAATGAACGATGTAATAAGAGATGAGGAAGGACATTATATAATAGTCTCAGGGACCATCCAGCAGGAAGAGCTAACAATTGTAAATATCTACGCACCGAATTCGGGGGCACCCAAATTTGTAAAACAACTAATTACAAACATTAGCAACCTCATCGATAAAAATGTCCTAATAGTAGGGGATCTCAACACTCCACTCTCAGCATTGGATAGATCAACAAAACAGAAAATCTCCGCAGAAACAATAGCCCTGAATGACACATTAGGACAGATGGGCCTCACAGACATCTTTAGGGTCCTTCATCCAGAAGCTAAGGAATTTACATTCTTCTCATCTGCACACGGTACATTTTCCAAGATAGACCACATTCTGGGGCACAGGGAAGCTCTGAATAAATATAAAAGAATTGAGATCATACCGTGTACAGTGTCAGACCACAATGCTTTGAAACTTGAAATCAACCACAGGAGAAAGCCTGGAAAATATCCAAGAACATGGCGGCTAAGAAATAACGTACTAAAAGATGACTGGGTCAACCAAGCCATCAGAGAAGAAATTAAAAAATACATGGAAACAAATGAAAATGAAAATACAACAATCCAAACGCTCTGGGATGCAGCAAAGGCAGTCCTGAGAGGGAAATATATTGCAATCCAGGCCCATCTCAAGAAACAAGAAAAATCAATAACACAAATTCTAACAGCACGCCTAAAGGAACTAGAAGCAGATCAACTAAAACAACCCAAGCCCAGCAGAAAGAGAGAAATAACAAAGATCAGAGCTCAAATTAACCATATGGAGACAGAAAAGGTAGTGGAACAGATCAATGAAACCAAAAGCTGGTTCTTTGAAAAAATAAACAAAATAGACAAACCTCTAGCCAGGCTTCTCAAAAAGAAAAGAGAGAGAACTCAAATAAATAAAATCGTGAATGAAAAGGGAGAAATTACAACCAATCCCTCAGAGATACAAGCAATCATCAGAGAATACTATGAAAAATTATATGCCACCAAACTTGGCAATCTGGAAGAAATGGACAGCTTCCTAAATAGCCACACGCTACCAAAACTCAAACGGGAAGAAATAGAAAATTTGAACAGACCCATAACTAGTGAAGAAATAGAATCCGTTATTAAAAACCTCCCAGCAAGTAAAAGCCCTGGACCAGATGGCTTTCCTGCGGAATTTTACCAGACATTTAAAACAGAGTTAATTCCTATCCTCCTCAAGCTGTTCCAAAAAATTGAAACGGAAGGAAAACTCCCGGACTCATTCTATGAAGCCAGCATCACTTTGATTCCCAAACTAGATAGAGACCCAGCAAAGAAAGAAAATTACAGGCCAATATCCCTGATGAATATGGATGCAAAAATTCTCAACAAGATACAGCAAATCGAATCCAACAGCATATAAAGAGAATTATCCACCATGATCAAGTAGGATTCATCCCTGGGTTGCAGGGCTGGTTCAATATTCGCAAATCAATCAACGTGATACATCACATCAACAAAAGAAAAGATAAGAACCATATGATCCTGTCAATAGATGCAGAAAAAGCATTTGACAAAATACAGCATCCTTTCTTAATAAAAACTCTCGAGAAAGTCGGGATAGAAGGAACATACTTAAACATCATAAAAGCCATATATGAAAAGCCCATCCTCAATGGGGAAAAATTGAAAGCCTTCCCCCTGAGATCAGGAACACGACAGGGGTGTCCACTCTCGCCACTGCTATTTAACATAGTGCTGGAAGTCTTAGCATCAGCAATCGGACAACAAAACAAAATAAAAGGCATCAAGATTGGCAAGGAGGAAGTCAAACTTTCACTTTTTGCAGACGACATGATACTTTACATGGAAAACCCGACAGAATCCACCAAAAGCCTACTAGAACTGATTCATGATTTCAGCAAAGTTGCAGGATACAAAATCAATGTACAGAAATCGGTGGCATTTCTATACACCAACAATGAAGCAGCAGAAAGAGAAATAAAGAAGCTAATCCCTTTCACAATTGCACCAAAAACCATAAAATACTTAGGAATAAACCTAACCAAAGATGTGAAAGGCCTCTACACTGAAAACTATAAAAAACTTATGAAGGAAATTGAGGAAGACACAAGGAAATGGAAAAACATCCCATGCTCATGGATTGGAAGAATAAATATCGTCAAAATGGCAATACTACCCAAAGCAATCTACACATTCAATGCAATCCCAATCAAAATTGCACCAGCATTCTTCTCAAAGCTAGAGCAAACAATCCTAAAATTTGTATGGAACCACAAAAGACCTCGAATAGCCAAAATAATACTGAAGAATAAAACCAAGGCGGGAGGCATCACGATCCCAGACTTTAACCTCTACTACAAAGCGGTGGTCATCAAGACTGTATGGTATTGGCACAAAAACAGACGCATAGACCAATGGAATAGAATAGAAAACTCAGAAATGGACCCGCAAGTATATGGCCAACTAATCTTTGACAAAGCGGGAAAATGTATCCAATGGAAAAAAGACAGCCTTTTTAACAAATGGTGCTGGGAGAATTGGACAGCAACATGCAAAAGAATGAAACTAGACCACTTTCTTACACCACTCACAAAAATAAGTTCTAAATGGATAAAAGATCTGAATGTGAGACAGGAAACCGTCAAAATCCTAGAGGAGAAAACAGGAAAAAGCCTCTTTGACCTAAGATGCACAAATTTCTTACTCGACACGTCTCCAAAGGCAAGAGAATTAAAAGCAAAGATGAACTATTGGGACCTCATCAAGATAAAAAGCTTCTGCACGGCAAAAGAAACAACCAACAAAACGAATAGGCAACCAACGGAATGGGAAAAGATCATCGCAAATGACATATCGGATAAAGGACTAATATCTAAAATTTATAAAGAACTTACCAAACTCCAAACCCGAAAAACAAACAACCCAGTGAAGAAATGGGCGGAAGATATGAATAGACACTTCTCCAAAGGGGACATTCAGATGGCCAACAGACACATGAAACGATGCTCA
Source organism: Paguma larvata (assembly GCA_030068075.1). Classification (NCBI taxonomy): domain Eukaryota; kingdom Metazoa; phylum Chordata; class Mammalia; order Carnivora; family Viverridae; genus Paguma; species Paguma larvata. Next base: position 12,081,561 of record CM057844.1, read on the forward strand.
ATGTCACCCATCATCAGGGAAATACAAATCAAAACTACACTGAGATACCACCTCACACCAGTCAGAGTGGCTAAAATGAACAAATCAGGAAACTATAGATGCTGGCGAGGATGTGGAGAAGTAGGCACCCTCCTACACTGTTGGTGGGAATGCAAACTGGTGCAGCCACTCTGGAAAACGGTGTGGAGGTTCCTCAAAAAAATGAAAATAGAGCTACCCTATGACCCAGCAATAGCCCTGCTAGGAATCTACCCAAGAGACACAGGAATGCTGATGCATAGGAGCACGTGTACCCCAATGTTCATAGCAGCACTTTCGACAATAGCCAAATCATGGAAAGAGACCAAGTGCCCATCAACTGACGAATGGATAAAGAAGTTATGGTACTTATATACAATGGACTACTACGTGGCAATGAGAAAAAATGAAATCTGGTCATGTGTAGCAACATGGATGGAACTGGAGGGTATTATGTTAAGTGAAATAAGTCAGTCAGAAAAAGACAGATACCATATGTTTCCACGAATAGGTGGACTTTGTGAAACTAAGCAAAAACCAGGGGGAGGGAGGAGGGGAAAGAAAAAGAAGACACGGAGAGGGAGGGAGATAAAACATAAGAGACTCTCAAAGACTAAGAAAAAAACTGAGGGTAAGGGGGATGAGGGAGGGGGGAGAGGGGGTGATTGGAATTAAAGAGGGCACGTGTTGGGATGAACACTGGGTGTTATATGTAAACCAATTTGAAAATAAACTATTATAATAAAAAAAAAAAGAATTAAGAGAGACAACATATATGAAGCCTCTATTTGCTGAGCAATCAGGAGGTGATAGAGTACCACAATATGAAATAAAGTATATAAAAAAGGAAACGAAAAACAAACAAACAAACAAACCCTAAGCAAATTCACTTGGCCAACGAGTTACTTTTTCATCACTTTTGGAACTTTGCTGTGCGTAATCCCAGAAGTCCACACAAACTTTAGAAACATGCACCCTAAGTTAGTTCTTAAGGATTCTTTGAAAATTCAGATTTATGCTGAGTGTTTTTATCTCAGGCATTTCTGATTGTTTCATGTTTTTTGATACTGGCAATAAATTGTCTAGTTTTTATGCTGTCTTAAGATACTTTAATAAACTGGTTCAGTAGTTCTCTTTTTTAAATTAATGTATTTTCATTCTTGTTTGTAAGAATATTTCTATTATTATTTCAAAGTAAAATAGAGCTTGAGAGAGGTTGCTGGTGAACTATTTTCTCTAAAATGTTATAATTTACGAAGTCAAGAAATAAATTGATACATTTTGGTCAAGATTGAACTAGGAAATATCACCTTTCTCTGATATGTATTAGCTTTTATCTTATTTTCATCAATTATGAGGTTTATGGGCTCAAAAGAGCATGCACTTTTGAAGTAACTGGTAAGAAAGCATTCTCAATTTGGTTTTAGGAGTAATATGAAAATAGGACATAGGTACATCACAAAATAGTATTTCTTCAGTGGTATAAATAAAAGGGAACGATTTGTAATAAGGAGGAAGTAGAATGGAAAATTCATCTTGTTAAGGCCTCAAGGAATATCAAAAACAGGAAACAGTGCATTCGTATCTAAATCTTAAAATGTTTAACTGTAATAGATAGAAAATTGGGCTCAAATTGCTTTAACAAAAAAAATGAATTTATAAATTTCTGAGCTCACATATCCTTAAAAGTCCCAGGGATTGGCCAGGCTTCATATAATCAGACCTCAATTTCTCTAGGTCTTGCTATCTTCTCAAATGACCTCATTCTTGGGCTTTATAACCTAGAACGAGAGAGAGTGAGGTTCTTTCCTAACAACTGAACCAGTTTTTGGGCTTCTCATTGATGTGAATTTGGTCAAGTCCTCATTCCAGAACCAATCCCTTTGGCCAGGGGGATATGATGCCCTGTCTGGGTAGCCAGACAGGTGGCCTATAGCCACCCCTGAACTCTGAAGCATAGTCATAAACTGCTTGTGGAGATGGTGGAGGAGGTGAGAATCCCCCAGGGAAAATCAAATACTGATTTTGAAAAGGGAACAATGACTGGGTTCTCCAATGTGTGGTTTAAATTCTACTTTCTCTGTGACATCTTTCCAGATCTACAGATCACACAGTGAATGCTTTTTCCTCTCAACCCATAAAAGATTCTGCAAGTAATTTACTTTGCCATGACAGCCATTATTTTAATTCCTTGTGCTGTTTTTAAAATCTTATATTATTCTAATGGATGCTGTTGATACCTTGTCCAGATTCTCTTTAATTGTCAGTGCACTCAACCTTAGCTGCTGTGAGTGTTGGCTGCCAATATCTCATGGTGGCTCCCCTTCTTTAAACAATTGATTTAAATTTAATGGAAGCCATTTTAGTCAAGAGTTTATGTCCTCCACTCCCAACTCAGGGGCAGCCTACAGCCAAATACACTGTAACATACTACAAAAAGCTGAATTCAGCTGGGGTCATACCCTTACTTAACTCCTTCCCGTGGCCCTCACTTCTCTTCTCCTGAGAATCCTCCCCCAATAAGTCATGTGCTCCAAATCCCTTTCTCAGGCTCTGCTTCTGTAGGACTTGACATAAGATAATTATTCAACTTGTCACATTAATTTATCTCTATTTTTTAATGTTCTTAGTAGCAGGCATCATGTTTTGGCCCATCCTCAATGTTTAATATGATTTGAGTCTTCATATATGTATGCAGTGTTTTCTCAACTGCCTTGAGAAGACAAGATTACATCTTTTATTGCAATGCTTCGCAAATATTAATGGTCATACATGTCTCCTAGAGATGACTCAGTAGGTTTCAGCTGGGACCTGAAATCTTCATTGCTTTTTTTTTCTTTTTTTTTTAAATTAAGTGTGTGTGTGTGTGTGTGTGTGTGTGTGTGTGAGTTTTAATGTTTCTTTATCCTTGAGAGAGAAACAGAGCATAAGTTGGGGAGGAGCAGAGAGAGGGGGAGACACAGAATCAGAAGCAGGCTCCAGGCTCAAGCTGTCAGCACAGAGCCCTATGTGGGGGCTTGAACCCACAAACTCTGAGATCGTGACTTGAGCTGAAGTCGGTAGCTTAACCAACTGAGCCACCTAGGTCTCCCTGAAATCTACATTTCTAACAAGTTCCCAGATGATACTGATGTTGCTGATCTGGAAATAATGCTTTGGATAGCAGCTTTTACTATGCATATATTATTTTTAATCACTCACAGCATTAGTAAATGCTTTATAAACAATAAGCACTCAGTAAATGTTTGTTATTGGATTATAAGCTAATTGAAGAATGTAGGAATTTAGGGCAATTTGATTGAAAAGAAAGCTGATTTAAAAAGTGTGCTCTCTAAAGATTTATAGATTCTCTGTCCCACATGGAGGGCTCTCAGCAAAAGTTACTAAAGGAGACATTTTTTACAAGTTTCCAGATAACCCGCAATAGAAAAATTTCCTAAATCTAATTTCTTCTGTTCTAGGACCCAGAGCTAAGGGGCCAATTAGTAATGGGGCAGTAATTCTCAGATATGCCAACAGAAGTTGAAAATGGCAATTTTGGGAAGAAGTACAATGTGATTTCTTATTTGCCATGGGAAATCCAATGTCCATTCTGGGCATCAGCTTCTCAGTTTAATCTTAAAGTCAGCTATGCTTGGGCATTTGATTTACGTCTAGAAAGGATAATGGCTGCAGTCAGGCTTCTACTGGGATGTGCGTCATGGGTCCTGGGGCCATGGGTGGCTTCATCCCAGTGCTCACGGCTTTGTCATCCCTCTGGCATTATGTTCCACTAATTATAGCTGAGATACTAATCAATCTGTCCTTTCTGGAATCCTACAGTATCAGGCTCTGCTCTCATCAAAAAGTGTGATTCTTTAGTTTTAGCACCAGACCTTCCCTTTAGAATGAAGATTGTGTTCATTATGTTTATGTCTTCTGGGAGAGAATGAAAAATTATGTAAGCTTAATAAATCCGAGTGTCTGTACACTGGAAGTGTATAGAGCAAGACAGTCTACTTAGTATAAAGACGCAGTTCTCAATCCTGGGTGCATCAGAATTACCTAGAGACTTAGGTGAAAATGCAGTTTTAGTAGTTCTGGGGTAGGGCCCAGGCATCTCCAGTTTAATAACACTCTCCCAATGATGCTATGCATGAGGTTAAGCATCACTGGTGTAAAGTGGTAATTTTCAAACATTTGTTTGAATCATCTTCAATGATCTACAGAATCATCTGAGTGAATTTTTAAAATGCAGATTCATGAGCCCCGCCCCAAACATTCTGACTCATCAGGTCTGGGGAGTGGCCTGATAATTTGCATTTCTAATAAGTTCAGGAGATGCTGATGCTGCTGGTCCACAGATCACATTTTACTCAGCCTGGAAAAACTACATATTAGAATCTCCTGGGGAGATTTTAAAATCCCCATGCTCAGCACATAGCCAGCATTTCTTGGGGTAGGATCAAGGCATCAGCATTTTTTAAAAGCAGTTGATTTCAGTGTGTAGCTTCAGTTCATAACCACCAGTGGAGAGTAATATGTGATCAATCGTATACTTAATTTGTAGAGAAAGCCGCTTATGGGATGCAATCGTGAAGAGTATTCTCTTTGCAATACACAAGCACAGGTGAAAACCCTGGCACGGCTGTCAAATAACGGGGGCACTTAGGTTTACATTAATCCACCTAAGGGTATAAAATGGATATTTTACCAATGGTAACTCCCTCAAAGAAATGAGATAATGTATTAAAACTTTGGGCTCAAAGCCTGACACATAGTAAGTGTTCAATAAATGTAATGGGTGTTATTATTGTATCATTTGTTATTATTACCACTGTGCTTATATGAAGAATTTTACTGATAATTTCCCCTTGCCACATAGAATGCTTCTTGAAACTACTTGCTTATATATGATATTTTCTTTATTTTATTTAAAAAATTTTTTTGAGAGAGACAGAGAGAAAGCACTGGGGAAGGGCAGAAAGAGGGAGAGAGAGAGAGAGAGAGAGAGAGAGAATCCCAAGCAGGCTTCACACTATCAGCATGGAGCCCAATATGGGGCTTGAACTCATGAACTGTGACATCATGACCTGACCTGAAGTTGGACGCTTAACCAACTGAGCCACCTACACACCCTGATATGTTCTTTATTTTAGAGAGTCTATGTTGTATGTGTATTTTGAGGAGTGGAGTAGTTCCTCAGCATTATTTTCCATATAGACAGTATATTTATGTTTAAGAGACATTTATCTTTCTATGAACTTATTTTCAGGTGGGTTTTCAACCACAGGTTTTAAGAACAAGAAGGTGGGTGTAGACTAGAAATCTTGAAGTTATAGCACCTGGAAAAGCTGAAGGAGAGAGACTGCTTTTAAAATCGCCCCAAACCTTTGCCTTCTTCTGTGTCCACACACTTTGCAGTATGACTGTGCAGTTCTTCTCATGAATGCCAGGAGTCTTTTTGCTATGCCTGGCATCTGGGATGCCTTGTAACCTGCTTTTGGCCAACAGAGTAGGTGGAAATGATTGGAAGTTCTGCACATGGATCCCAAGAGTTCTTGCTCACTTCTGTTCTCTTTTGCTCTTCTGCCTACATAATGACAATATGCCAGGCTAGTCTGAAAGAGTATGAGACAGAGGGAACAAATTCAAGTCTGCCCCAGAATCCCAACTGAGGTTGCAGACACATGAAAGAACTCATCTAAGAGCAATAAGATCTCCTGGACAACCCACAGAACACAAAAGATGCATTAGTCAACTTGGGTCAGTATAACCACACAAATCCTTGGTCTAGAATCCATCCCACCTACAGAATTATGAGAAATAGTACTTGGTTGTTTGTTTTAAGCCACTAAGTTTTGGGGTAGTTTGATACATGGAACTAGCTAACTGATACAGAAGATTGACTAATAACAAGAAAAAAAGTTAAGATAATGGGGACTGGAAATAACAATAGCCATATTTTGCTACAACCAAAAAAATTGTTTAGGCTTGGTCTTCTAGGTACGTTACACACACATACAGATATAAATTGACAAACATTTACTTCCATAAAAGTAAATTATATTTCACAGAGGCATTGGAATTAAGGTTTTCTGGTCATTTATTTGATGAATGGCTTTTATTTTATTTTTAGTTTGTTATTATTGTTGTTTAAGCCAGCAGTCTGTAGACAAACTCAGAAAGCCTTCAGGAGGAGAGACCTCCTGGTGGATGCTGTTCCAGACAAAAGGCAGGTAACATTTTTAGTGTTTAGGTCACAGAGAAGGCTGAAGGAACAATAAATTGTGCAGTTTCCCATTTTAGACTTATAAGATTTTGAAGAATCTACAAGTTACAGGTCTATCTACAAAGTCATCCCAGGTAGTGAAAATTGAGGACAGAGGGCAGTGGGGAAACTACTAATTTTGATTTTTAAAGAAACTGCCTCTCAGGGACATGAAGACATAGCATTTATCTTCATAAAGCCTTTGGCAAACTCACAAAGAAAGGTACTTTGAGGTCATGAACTAGTGGCCCTGTGCACTTATCAGTGTTGAAACCCCAGATCCACTCCTCAATAGAGAAAATGAAAACTGCCAACATACTCCTGCAACAGAACAGCCCTTTTGTAAATGTACTTTAACTGTTTAGTCCTGTAAGATTTAAGTGCCTAAGAATGTAGAATCCAAATATTCCACACAAAATATTAAGTTGTGTTTAATTTCTTAAAGTGCTCAAATAAATTTGGCAAGCAAGCTTATGGCTAGCAATTTGACACATAAAATATTCCATTTGGGGTGTTTCTTATGTGTGATTTAATTTACATAATTTGTGATCTCTGAAGTGGAAGGCAGGAATAACTAAAAATAAAATTGCTCTCTTAGATTAGTTAGGTCACGATGGCTATAACAAGGTATCCTGATTTCAAGAATCAACAGTTACTTGGTTGATTTCTAGGTTGCAATGGATATTTACTGAGCATCTTGTGTATGTAATGAGACCCTATGGGGTTAAAGAGACCAAGAACCACTCCCTCACAGTGCTCCACCTTCTGAAAGGTCAACATTAGAAAAGAAATCAGAGAATGCAACAAACAGTTAAATTATAATGTGCAAATACTATTAGAGGTGAAGGGCAGAGGGCTGGACTGCAAAAGGCAGCATTAAGGAAATGGTCACTGGAATATAAAATACTTCTGAAGGAAGAGTATAAATTTGCCAACTAAAAAGTTTGCGGGAAGCCACTTCTGGCAGGAGACACAGCTTGTCAATATTATGATGGATAATTATATATTTGGGAAACAGCAGTTGCTTTTGTATGACTAAATATGGTAAGTTCACCGAGAAGAGTAGGAGGAGCTACAGCTGAAGAATTGGGTCTGAAATACATGGTGGATACCCTATGGTGTCAAGATAAAGTGTTCATCCTGGAAGAAATGGAAAGGGTGGGGCTAGAGGCAGGGAGATCATTTAATGGATTACGGTGGCAGTTTACATCACAGATAAAGAGAGTCAAAATAAAGGATTGTGTTCCTGGTCAGCAGGAAGCAGACCCTGAACAAAGATATGTTTGCAAATGATTTACAAAGGCAGTACTTTCGAAAGAATCCATGCAGTAATATGGGAAACAGAACAGGAAAGGCAAGGATGTCAAATAAGGATGTGAGTTCGGAAATAGTCACAGTCTCAGCTTAATCCCCACATGACCTCTGTAGCACAAATTGCACCTCACTGTATATTCCATACCAGTTAGCCATTGGCTAGAAGCTATCCTGAGGGAGATAGGAAATCTGAGTTCCTCTGGCTTCCTCTATGACCAGCACACAAATCCTTGGTCTAGAATCTGCTTCCTGCTAATTAGGGGTGCAACATCATTCCTATGCCCAAAGACAATACTCTGAAGGTCAAAGATATGGGCTTTTGATGAGAATATAGAGGTTGGAAAATGGTGGCAAGAAGTTGGTAAAAAGATCCTAGGAGATCTGGGCAAAGGACCAACAGTACCTATTATACAGTGAGAGTGGAGACAGGACAAAGAACAATAGTTTCCAAATTGTGTCTCTAGGAGCCTTTCATTCTGTGAAATTTCTCTAGATATTGGCATTGGGAGTGATGGTTGTAAGTTTGAAAATGGTGGGTTAAACAGAATTAAAGACCTGATTTACTACTGGAATCGTTAGATCCTTTGATGTCCCACAAGGAACATAAAATATGAAGCATTTTGTAGCTTATATGATCAGAGCACACTTTAAGAAATGCTTGATTGGGGAGATTCAGGGTTTGAAGTCGCTAAACTAAGGAGATGATGATAAGTGGTGATGATGGGGAAGATGTCTAGGGTAACTCTTATGTTTCTGACTTGGGAAGCAGAATGGTAGGTCAGTTTGGGGGGATTAGAAAATTAGTTCAATTTTGGACTTGTTTAGTTTAAGATCTCTATAGGAAGGATAGAAATCTGTGTTGGGGATTGAACTTTAGGAGGTATAAATTAAGTCAAATTTGTAGATGAGGTAATTCTGGATGAAGAATAGTTCAAAATACCAGAGTTTAGTTAAAGCAGCCCACACAGTAAACTGATAAAGAAGAACTGGAAATATTAGAGAACCAAGGATGAAGAGGTCTAGTAACCTAAGAGGTAAAAATAATATCCTTTTGGCTTAGAATTTTATAGTCCTGATGAGAAGACATCAAGTAGAATATTGAATATATTCAGCATATTGCAAAGGGTAGAAAATCTAAGGGAGGTGGGAAAATGGAGTGACTGCTGTGCAAATAAATGGCTGTGGGAATAATGGGAGAATAAAGGAAAAAAATGACAGTTTCTTTACATGGAAAAAGTTGAGAATAAGTATGCACTGAGAGGAAGGAAATATCAGAGAACAAATAGTTGAAAATTTAGAAGAGAAAAATGAGGGATTAAGGTATTTGAAATGCACAAATTAAAGAATTATGGTGGTAGTGGACTGGGATGATGGCCATGGTATAGGAACAGATGAAATAGTTAGAACTCATCTCTTAGTTTTATTTGTAGAGCATGAAGAATTATCTCCTGATAGACTCAAGAGTGTGGTAGGTCTCTATTCATTCATCAAATGTTTATTGATTATCCTACAATGTGCTAGATACTATGCTAGGCACTGGGGCTGTGGGGTTTGGGCAGTATCTGTGTAGATATAATTATGCTTCTTGCCATCAAAGAGGAAACGTTAACAATTTTTTAATGTGTATTTACTTTTGAGAGAGAGAGAGAGTACAAGTGGGAGAAGGGCAGAGAGAGGGGAAGACACAGAATCTGAAGCAGCTGTCAGCACAGCACACAGGGCTCAAACTCACAAACCACAAGATCACGACCTCCAACTGAAGTTAGATGCTTCACCGGCTAAGTCACCCAGGTGCCCCAAGGAGGAAACATTTTAGAAAGAGAGATAGCTTGAGAGGAGCTTGTGAAGTTTGGAGCAGAAGAACATTGACCAAGGGCACATAATAGGATAACTGCATATTGGTGAGTACCTGCCAAGTGGCATGAATGATAATAACTACAACTTTCTCCAGTTGGTGCTCAATGGCAACTTGGCCAGAAGAAAAAGAAGTTTGGAGGGATCTACATTTGGAATTTTATAAGACGGGTTGATGGAATTAAAGATAAAGATAATTAACTAGCTGAAGTGATGTATAATGGGGTCTCAGGGGGACAGGCAGAAAGTAAGGAGAATAATGAGGTCAAAGGATTGATGTTGAGAGGGCTAGGAAAAGTAAACTTTAATTTTGTAGTTCAGGAATAGGATTTTAGAGATGACTAAGCTTCAGATTCTTAGTATTGTCTTGGGAACGTGATGTTGAAGTTTAGTGGAGGTGAAGGCCACTGGAATTAAGGAGTTTACTTTTCTGGTTACAGTCCAGACATCAGTGTCACCTGTGATGCTAGCAAGAGTTGGAGCAGTGATCATGATCACCAATCATTCCAGGATCCCCAAGAATGAATGAATGAATCAACCAATCAATCCATACATCGAATTTGTCCTACTGGACTCCTAGAATACTATTAAAGCTATATAAGATAAGCATATCCAGGACCCAAGGGTCAGTATGAAATGCTCTCCTAATTTACCAAGCCATAGGCAAGAAATAAGCAGGAATTTTCCACAAAGAAAAACCAGCTTATGGATATTCAAAGATCCATATTCTTCATTTCCTGTGTTGTCTGAGTTTATGATGTCAAAATGTTTGAAACCCTTTCTCCTTTCTCTGAAAGTGATGGATAAGGTTTTGCTGAGAGGGGTGTGAGATACTCACCTCAAGACCTAGGGTTATGACAGTATTCAAAGCCCACTCCATTTGCCCACAGATCACCAAGACTGCTCTAGGGAGGCTCACTGAATGTTTGTTGAAAGTAAAGGCCTTGAGCCACGTGTCAAAATACAGCAAGGAGACTTTCCCCATCTGAGACAGATATCTGGTTTACTTGTCACTGACATAATCTAAGGCAAGTCATTTCTTCAGGAAATCTCAGATGCTTAGTATACTGTTTGACTAGTCTCAACAGTTCAGAGATATTAATATGACAAGGGGCAGGGCATACACCATATAGAATGAGGTGAGTAGTGACCTATCCATTGTCACTTCATGATATTGATTTCTGTTGATAACGCTCAGAAACTTCTTCCAGGTGTTCCCTGTCATCCATTCTCATAAGTCTGCAGTTCCTCACTGGGTGGCAATCACAAAGAACAAATTCTTTGATAAATTTGCTCAAATTCTACAACATGATGTAGGATGTGTGGAACTTGCACCGGTTGATTTCCTTATATTAATTTTGATCTTTACAACAACTTTGAAAGGTAGTCATTACCATCTCACATTTACAAATTGATATATTGAGGCTTAGAGGCTAAATTTCTTGACCGGTGGAAAAATTAAAAGTAATTTTGGGCAGTAATCTGAGCCAGGTCAGGCCAGTAACAAAGCAGGTGCTTTCTCTAAAATGCCAGGTGTCAGAAACTCCATTGTGGATTTCTTAAGGATGAAGATTGTTTATTGCTTGGATTCCAGATACACCAATATTTGGCATCTGGTTGATTCCATAGCAGCATAACCATCTCCCCATCATCTTAGATTGTATACTGCCTGTCAAGAGAGGTGCAAGATGATAAAGGAGTCCTTCCTGACCCTTTCCAGATTCAAGATTCCAGGAAGGATCCTGAACAGTCTTTGATTAGGAGTAATGACACTTTCTCACCTTCCCAACCAAAATGGCTGCTGTTATAGTTCTATTGCTCCAAAGAACGGAAGCAAAAGCAACACACAAATAAGCTAAATAAATAAATAAATAAATTCCAATTCACCATTTCATCCAATATAACCAGTGGACTTCAAACAACATGTAACAGAGGGAGGATGTGTATACAGGGCACTCTCATGACACAGGTTGCAAATAGTTAACGCTTATCAACATGATAGGAAAAAATGATGACTTGGAGCTTTTGGGAGTCAGACTTCAAGAAATTAACACATGTTAGGTGATTTCAGGAGGCCATCATGTCTGGTTTTCCAGCCACCAGTCATGGAATGAGAAGTTGGCAAAGTTTGCCTTTGCCTGACTGACTTCAATAGTACAGAAAATTGTAAATAGCTTTGGAAAGCCAGTGGATTTATTATTAAGTTTTTCTGCTCTTTCATAGGGGGAACAACATGGAATCAAATGTCCCCACAACATACAGGGTTCTGCTCTCAGAGCCACAAGCTTAGCAAAACCTTCTCTGCTTTTCTCAAATGCTGAGATTGATTTCTCTCCTTGGGGTGCTGTGCAGGAAAATTCTTTTTAAACTGAAAAAACTTTCAATTCAAAAGCAAGTTCTGAATAAATAAATACATAGATGGAACCTCTTTGATATGCAGTTTGATAATGAGAAGGAATAGAACAGCTTGGGAAGACATCTCTCTGATATGAGGCAAATGGCTACAAAGAATGAATTTCTTTAGGAAAAAAAATTCCAGTGAAAAATAGTTTCATCTCTCAAAGATCAAATGTAAAGAGAATCACCATGGTTTAGTATACTGTTTCACAGAGTTTAGATTTATTTTTCTTGCTATATATATATAGAAAGGGATGAAATATTTTGAAAGAGTAACCTGTGCCCCGGAGGTCTAGAGCCCTAAATTTTGACAGAACTCCTAAACTCTACATCCTCTTTTCTCCACTTAGAAAGGATACATTATTCTTGAAACCTGATGTGTTTTCTATTTTATGATAAATACTATGTAAAACCCACTGTCTCAGTCAGGGTTTAATTAGAGAAGCAGAACCACTAGGATTATATATATCTATATATATGGATTTGTTACAGGGATTTGACCTGTAACAACTCATGTGGCAGCTCATTAAACAGTCTATGTAAGACTATTGTTTTTGCATCTGATGCTGAAACTTGAAGTCCACAGGGCAAGCAGTTGTGAAAGGAAATTGGAAGTAAACTGGGAAAGATAATGGGCAGGTGAGAGCCCACAAGAAAGAACTGGAACCATGGTAGTCTTACCACCTCCCATTTTTGTGGTGTAGGTGTCCTGCAGAAGCTGGAGCTCATTGTCATAAGCTGAACACAGATCTGGCCCAAGAGTGGAGGAAGTTGAAGGAATCCAGGGGAACGTAGAGCAGTAGCAGACACAGCTGCTGCCCCCCAGCAACAAGATGAACTGCTAGATTAATGATAAGGAGTGTGAGTGACAAAAGCATCTTCCCCAGCCTTTCAAAAGCAAAAGCATATGGCCAAGGCATCACTTCCAGCCACCATATCTTCTAAGAAAATATCTCTGGTGGTCTATCTTTATTTGGTTTCTGTTTGTTTGTTTGGTGGAGAGAGTGGAGAGGGATAAAGGGAAAGAGAGAGAAAATCCTAAGCAAGATCCATGCCCAGCACAGAGCCGAATGCAGGGCTCAATCCCATGACTGTGAGATCATGACCTGAGCCAAAATCAAGAGTCAGATGCTCAATGGACTGAGCCACCCAGGCATCCATCTCGTGGCCTGTCTGAATGAGAAACAGAGGAAGGGAATTCTGGGAAGTGTAGTTCAGCCTAGACACAATGATACATTACAAAGTATCACACCCACCTTCATGAAGGTACAATGGCCCTTACTCCAAAACATGCTATCATACTAGGGGCTGAGCCACAGAATGGTAAAAGGGAGTGATTCCAGAGACCCAAGGCAGGTGGCAAGCCCAAATCCAACAACAGACCCACAGTTTCATCAGACTACCACCTCTACACAATTGTTATCAAACTCCTTTCTCAAGAATTCTTCCAAAGTTTTCTCCCCTAGAACAAAAGGAATTCATACCTTTAGCCATTGCCAGACACACAGAGAACAGGCCAATATAAAGAATAAGAAGGGAGAGAAAACATATCTCAGTTCTCTGAAACATGACAGGGTTCTTTTTTCTCTAGCAACATGCAGTTTATGATTAGATCAAGTTATGGTCTCTTCCTCCAGTAAAATGTTTATATCAGTTGATTTGGAGTGTTTTTTTTAACAGTGCCCATTCATAACCCAGACTCTCTGTCAAACAATTTAATCCACTGAGCAGTAAAATATTTAATGTACAATATAGGATGTAATCTGAGGTGACTGTAATATGAAAATACCAAAGTTGCTTTAGAAATCAAGAATCTTATAGTTAGGTCTGACAGGATGAGTGTATGTAGGTAACATATGATGCAACATTTCAATAACTTAAAAAAATCTCACAAAATGATTTTGTAAGTACTAGATATGTATGTGTGTGCATTGTCAGTGTTGTTAGTGTCAGTGAATGTACAAATAAAGAATTTTGTCAGGAGGGTAAGAGTTTAAATCTGGTTTGAAAGTGACAAAAAACTTGAAACTGTAAATGTCACCAGGTGGGGCATTGTTATAGTGTGAATAAAGATAAAGGGAGTGATTGTATAAAATCTTAATGGAGAATTAGGAATCTAGACTGAGGGTGCCTGGGTGGCCCAGTTGGTTAAGTGGCCAACCCTTGGTTTTGGCTCAGGTCAGGATCTCACGGTTTCACAGGCTGGAGCCACATAGGGCTCTATGCTGACAGTGTAGAGCCTGCTTGGGACTCTCTCTCTCTCTCAACCTCTCCCCTGCTCATGCTCTCTCTCAAAATAAATAAATAAACTTAAAAAAAATAAAGAATCTAGGCTGTTGTGTAGTTGGAGCAAGTGAGTAAATGACCATTCTTACAAAGGGGCTAAGAAATCTGAGTTGTAAATGATATACGATAAGGAGCCATTTGTGGGGTTGGGAATAACTTGATGAAAATGTCAATGAATATATTAGATAGATAAGAGAAGGGAAGTTACAGAATACTCAAAGCTTAAGAGCTGGTACTAAAATCCCATTAATGAGAAAAGTAAGGACTTGAAGGATGTGACTATGAAACAGGAAAGTAAGAATTGGTGAGTCTGTAAGCAGAAAGAACTAGCCATCAAACAACCAACAAGTAACACTGAACTTCTCCAGTGCTCTCAACTCAGGACCAAGCTCTGTGGGACACACTCCCAAAAATGCAGCACCTCCTTTCTTTGAGGAAGGGCAGGGCTAAGAGACCAACAGTTAAGGGAGATACTCTCCTTTCCCTAAAATAATGTACTGTGTAATAGAAATAAGATCTTCATGAGGTAAGAATGATTCTTCTTCATGTTAAAGATTGAGTTTGATTACAGTGTGACAGATTTTAGCTTCAAAGACATCCACATCTATGCCCACACTTATGTCGCATGCTCTTCTTACAATGAGACATTGGCACTCCTTCTTGAAGAGGTGGGATCCATGCTCTCTCTCCTTAAAACTAGTAGGCAAGCAACTCCAACATAGTGGATGTTGTGTGACTTCTAAAGGAAGGTCATAGAAAGTGGTAAAGTTTCTGTCTTGCTCTCTGTCTTCAGATATGCACTTTGGGATCTCCCAGATGCCATGTTAAAAGCCCACCTGCCTGAAGCTGTCATACTGAAGAGATGTGTATGGAGACCATAACATCAGAAATAGATGCCCAGGGAGCTCCAACTGTTCCAGTCCTCAACTGTTTGTTTTCTGAGTCTACGTGCCGACATGTAAATGAGGAAGCCTCAGTGATTGTAGCCCCAGTCTTGGGCACCCCAACTTCTGCCCCAGCCTGAGTTAGCTCAAGACTCAGACCCTGTTGGGCAGAGACAAGCTATCCTCACAGTACTCTGTCCAAATTCCTGATCCACAGAATCCATGAAAATGTTAAAATCTTGTTTTACATCTGTGAGTGTTTGGATAATTTATTACACAGCCTGTAAGAACTCTGGGGGCTCAGGAGAATATAGGTTGATAGAAAAGATGGAAATATGTGTCTAACAAAAGTAGAAGTGATACTATCATTAGTAGAATAGTGTTAATAGTACTAGTCACAGTAGCAGGAGCCCTGATTGTAGTAGTAGAAGTAGTAGAACTAGTTACATAACTAACACATCGAATCTAAGTATCTTAGATCTATTTTTTTCATCTAATCCTTAAAAAAACGAAAATGGGGACACTGTGTTGGTTATCTCCATTTCTTAGAATGGAAAAACCAAGTGGAAAGAGATGGAAGAACTTGTGCAAGGTGCCTGGAAGTGGTGGAGACAGGATAAGGCTCCAAAGAGTCTGACTTCAGAGTCGGCACACTAACCACTGGGGTATCTGAGTAAAGGTTTGAAGGTAGTGGGGATCTTAATGCTGAAACTAATAACTAGTACTTTTCCAGACTCTCTACTGGTGCCAATATTAAGGGCTTTAAATGAATTATCTTGCCAGGCAATGCGGCTAGGAAGACTGGCTAGGAGTATAAATGAGCCCAGTGGCCTAAAATACGCTCTTTATTTGGGGGAAAAAGACAGGTTAGAAAAATTACTTTTTCTTTCTCATGAGTTGTGGAAACTATGTAAGACAATGCAGAGTAGAAGTAAGCAGGCAGGTCACTAAAAGTCCCACAACTGGAGAAGCAGTTTGGAATATAATAGGAATCACAATGTAGATTGTGAATTAAACCCACGTGCTCCAAATCACAGAGAATCTATGTGGCACATAAGCAATTACTCACAAACGTCCTTTTATCTTAAGCTGACATTCTCACTAACTTTGAATAGCACTGGAAGAGAATCCAATAAAGATCCAGCCTGCAGGCCTACTTTTAAAACATTATTATTAATATCCAGTGATGCAACATTCCTTGTGAGTCACTCATAATAATCTACAGAGCTAGGATAAAATTCTTTCTTTCATTTAGTAGAGCAACTTTCAAAAATTAAAACAGATGAAAATGTGTGGCTTGTTCACGTTCTGATACTGTTATCAGGTATTCATCTGACAAATCAAAGTCTCTCATGAATTAACATTTACTGCAAGATGAAATCTGGGAAGATGGAATAAGGAATTTTCTCTCTACAATATATGCGTTTTTTTTTTCTTTTTGTAACTTTCTCTTGATTGTGATTTCTGGTCTCCTCCATCATCACCTGTGTTTGATCTCTGCAGTGCCATTTGGATTTGGATTACATTGTGAACTCCCAGGAGGCAAGTGCTGTCCAACTTAATACATTCTCACAGCCCTCAACCAAGGAGCATATGGAAAAGGGCTTGATACTAGGGGGAATAGTGATGGTGGTAAATATAATGGCATTTTTACCCACACCCATTCTCTCCTCCACCCTTCTAACAGAATGCAAGATTTTCTCCAAATCAACTATGTGCCCAAAGCTAGGAAATAGATCTTGATTTAGTAGAGCCAATTATGTTCTCTACCAAAACTACCAACATCAGAGGGCATCCAGGAAATATTCTACCCCTAGATAAAAAGACAACCCCTTTCTTCTTATACAGTTCCTCCTTGCCTCTTGGCATACTGTGGCAAGGAGGTGCTGCAGCACCCATCTTGCAACCATGTGGAAAATGCCTGAGAAGTGATGGCAGTGGGCTGGAAGAGAGCATTAACAGTTAGAAGGAACCTGGTCCTGGATGGCATCACTGAGCTAATGATATTTGTTTGAACCATCTATCTCCGGACATCTTGTTTTCCCCCCCTTGACTTTTCTTTTTAATGTTTATTTATTTTTATTTTGAGAGAGAGAGAGAGAGAGAGAGAGAGAGAGAGAGAGAGAGAGAGAGAGTACAAGCAGGAGAAGGGCAGAGAGAGAGGAAGGGAGAGAATCCCAAGGAGGTTTCACAGTGTCAGGGCAGAACCAACTCAGGGTTTGATCTCATGAACTATGAGATCATGACCTGAGACAAAGTTGGATGCTTAACTGACTAAGCCACCCAGGAGACCCTCCACCTCTTGACTTTTCATTTGAAGCCACTTTGATCAAGTTTAATGTTATTTATGGTCAAGCACATCTTAAGGGACATAATATTACTCTAAATGTACAAATAAGATTCTTAGTAAAATTGATATTCAAGAAAAATGGATAAGAGTTATATATTAAAGTTACGTAGCTCCTATAGGTTTTCAGGAAATATTAGGCACCCGAAACCTGAATTAGCTGTTCTCTCTCTTTTTTAAGTTTATTTATTTATTTTTAGAGAGAAAGAGAAAGAGAGAGCACGTGTGTGTGCACATACAAGGGGGGGAGGGGCAGAGAGTGAGGGAGAGAGAATCCTCAGCACAGAGCCAGATGCAGACTCCATCCCATAAACCAGGAGATTGTGACCTGAGCTGAAATCAACAGTGTCACTGACACTCAATGGACTGAACCACCCAGGCACCCCCTGCATTAGCTGCTCAGTTCTGGGGCAATTGCTAAGTACTGGAAAATTTTAGTTAGTGTGTTTCTATTCTCCCCAGGATACAGTTAATAGAGCCCATCACTCTTAAGCCTATTTTGTGAAGATTGTTATGTTATTAGAAGATAGAAAATGAGGCAAGAGGAGGAGATGGTGCCAAGGAATCTCAAAATCGTTGTGAACACATGAGGGGAGAGAGGATGACAACCTAGTGGTCAGGTAGTTGAGATGGTAGGAAAGACAGCAAGATTTTAATTCCAGCTAAGTCACATACTATCTTCTTTATTTTAGGCAATAAAAAGTTTTAACTTTGTGAGCCTCAATTTTCTCCTCAGTAAAGTGGAAATTGCATTATTTGGACATTGTTAGGGTTAAGTGAAGTCATGTTCTTAATATGATACCTAGTCCATAACACACATTTATTATGACTTTACAAAACCAGACTTATTTCCCGACAAAGAGGTGCCTCTTCTAGAATTAGCCTTTTATCCTCTTGTTTCCAGGAAATGATGGACTCCCCTCCTCCCCTTTTCTTTAAATATCTGAGATTTGCCTTTGGTAATATTTTCCAGCTCCCTCTTCATGATGAATGGTTGGCTTGACTTGGAGTAATTTTTGTAAAAATACTGAGGAATGCAGCAGTTTCATAATATCCCTTGCACTGGTCCTCGCCTCGTTGGTGATGCAGGCTGACAACACCAACTCTTAAATCTCTCAGTGGGGCTTTCCTGAGACCTGATACAATGGTAAAGGAAGGCAGTTTCAAAGTAACATTGATTTGTCCTAGGCTCATTGTAAGTTTCTTCATACCCACCCCTGCCTACTGCCTAATTTTTTTATATACTATTTGAGTGTTTATTTATTTATTTTGAAAGGGGGGGAGGGGTAAAGAGAGAGGAGAAAGAGAATCCCAAGCAGGCTCTGCCCTGTCAGTGCAGAGCCCAAGGTAGGACTTGATCTCACCGCAAGATCATGACCTGAACTGAAACCAAGAGTTGTATGCTTACCAGACTGAGTCATCCATACTGATATGCCCCTATATCGGTATTTGTAAACAAGGATGTAATCTCTGCAGGTACTGTCTGTGTGTGTGTGTGTGTGTGTGTGTGTGTGTGTGTGTGTTTCAGAACTGCATTTTGTTTAAAACTTTCAGTTTTGTGAATTAAATGCTTTTGTGACGTGTGTACTCTTTAGTTCTACTCAAAGGGTGGTCCAGTGACCAGTAGCAGTAGAATGTCTTGAAACTTGTAGGCAGGAAATTCCTGGCCCACCCAGACCTACAAAAGCAGAATCACTAAGGGTGGGCCCAGGGCCTGAACTCTATCTGGGGCTCCCCCTCATTCAGATGCATACTTACATTTGAGAACCACTGTTCTCTTTTGCTCTATTATTTCACCTTCTACTATTTGACAGTCTGTTTCTGCCTGTTTCTGACAGGCAGTTGACTTTATGACATGTACCTACTGTATACACGTCCCTATCACAGAGCTGGGCACTAAAATAGACTCCAATCCAGCTAGGAGTCATAGTAGACCAAATCATCTAATTGCAGATAGGTGGAAACGCCTGTTTGAACTCTCTTAGGAAGAGAAAGTGCTGGAAAGTTAGAAGAGTAAAACCTAATGAATAAAATTAATCAGAACTACAAATGTGGACAGAAGACGTATGTGGGATTTGAGGGTGGACAGAATTTTCTATAACCTGAGTAGGCAGATATTTTTATCTAAAAGTGGGTAAATAGTAGGAACATTATGCTTTGAATTGTTAATGCATGTTTATTTCAAGAATCTGAGTCTTGTCTCCTCTTCCCCCTCACACAGATGGAAGACACACATTATTTCCCTCACACCCACTCTATTCTCTGAAACCCCATGTCACCCCTGGAAGCTTCCAGTTTTCAAAATAATCTTCCAAGAGCCATAAAGGACCTACCATTGTGCTTTAAAGACATCTCTAATTAATAAATGACTATTTTTTTAAAAAGTCTCAAATAGCTAAACACATACAGAAAGATCAAGTGTTTGCCATACAAGCAATCAAACAAATTGATGAACAGGAAGAAAATGACTCTGGAACTAAAACTGTTCTATTATTAACCAGCAATCTGCATATTTTCCCCCAATTAATGCTTAGAATGGGATCTGAGTCAGTTGAAACCTAATTACTGGCATATCACTTTGTTGATGAGAGGCCTGCCACAGTCACTGCTCCTGCTTCATTTGCATGAACCCCACAAAAACCACCCTGTAGGATGTCAGTCACTGCTTTGCTACCAGAAGTCTGTGCTGTAGCCAGAACTTTCTGGAGAAAGCATACCATAATCTTCTCTGCTGAGTAAATATTCTGTCATTCACAGTCCTCATTCAGTGAAGAGGAAGATATGTCTCTTGTAAAGATTTTTCCAGGAATTATTCCTACACATTCCTGGTACAGTGAAGTACTGTGGGTTGGTTTCCAGAATGTGAATAACACATGGAACAATGGTGCTCTTAATTTCCTCACCACCCTGTGAATAGATGGTGCAGGTACTATTACCTTAATGGTCTAGGACAGGGGCAGGCCAGTACCTGGTGTAGAGACATGAACACTGGCCTTTCCCACTAGTCTGTGCTCCCACCAGCACTTAACATGGGTGTATCCAAATGACCTCCCCCTGAAATACTGTATCAGGGGTTATATTTATAGTTCCTATCCTAATTAGAATATTCAGTGTTTTTATTTCTCTGCTTCAATCTCCCTAGCCTTCTCCTTTCTCCTCCAGCACGCAAACTAATCCACGGGAGGTCTAACTTTAGTAAGAAAATTTAAGTTGGTGGAGAAGCAAAGATACCTTACCTTTCTGTATCTGCTCAGGTGATTTCCTTAATTATACCTCCCTGTTCCTTATTTCTTCCACCTCACCATTCACCCAGGCCTGGAAAATCTCTTAACATTTCTGGAATTTCCCTGCTGCTGCCAACCTTCTCATTGAGGCCATGGATACCACTAGAGAGGTACCAGGTGTGGCAAAGATTAGGCCAGGGCGATGAGAAGTCCTTCAGTACATCTGTTAAGCAGGGCTACTAATGTTCTGAGCTGTGTACCTCTCCAGCTGTGTTGTGTGCCGGCCTCTTCATCCTGTGCACAGTGGCTCACCTATGGCCACCTGCTGGCATTGCTCTTCTCTGTCGTGCTTATCATGGTTTTAGGTTCCCTTCAACATGTGTATTCTCTGTCTGGAGTCCTTGCCTTCAGCTCTTTAAATCCTGTTTTTCCTTCAGGACTCAGCTCAGATGTTAACCCCTCTGAGGAATCTTCCCTGACCCTACACGCAATCTCTAATATGCAACTCTGCACCATGCAGTCACCCATCCCAGGATGTTTGTAAAATACACCCTATGACAATTGCCTCTTATAGTGTTGTTGTTGTTAGAAGTCTCTTCATCTACATAACATGATTCCAAGCAGGATCTTGTCTTCTACATCCCTAAAATTCCTACCACCGTGCCCTGTGCATACATGAGAGGCATTCACTGAGAAGTAGGTAGATGTGTAGTCAAAAGCCACAGCACAGTTCCCTACCTGTGTGAAGTTGAGAAATTCACTTACTCTTTCTGCATTTTAGTGTTTTCATTTCCAACAGAAATTTCTAAACGGTATCGTTTGTTTTCCATCTTCCTCTCTAATGACCTAATAAAAAAGGCGTTTAGCCTGAAATCATGCATAGAAAACTTCAGTTCAAAATATGAGCTATAGACTCCAAGGGCTGGCTGCTCCAAAATGCGCCACTTTGGCATATTGATTATTTTAAATTAAAGTTACTTAAGAGGCAACCTGTGTAAGAAGAACACTCTGCCTCTTCTCTGTCCCCTGGAAGCAGGAAATAAATTTCCCAAGTGGTAGGCACCTTTCCTGTATCAGGAGGTAAAGAGATATCCTTATCATCACAGATGGAAATTTAGAGCCAAGAATGCTATAGAAACAACCTTGTTACTTTTTTTACTAGCCAACTACCTCAGCCCAAATTCCACTTAGGATTCCTTCCCAAACATGTTTCCTCCTGTCAATCTCTCACAAATTTATTGTCCCTTTGTCTAAACTGCATAAAAACTGCCTGCCTTGGTCATTTGTTTGGGTCTGAATTTCATTATTAGGCCTCTGTGTGCACGTAATAAAATTTTGCCTTTTTTTCTCCCATTAATCCATCTGCTGTCAGTTTAATTCTTAGTCCAGCTAGAAGGCCTTGATGGACAGGGGAATAATTTTTCTTTTCCTATAGGGCAATCTCCTTGATAACATAATTAGGGAGGGTTTCTGAGTAAGGTTTTGGAATCAAATTCTTCAAAATTTCTTTATCTGTCTTAGGTTACATTCCCAAAAAAATGCATAATAGATTGGAGGACAGAAGAGCTCTTTGTCCCAAAGATCATGTTGATTCTTTATTTTTTCTTTATTTTTATTTTTTAATTCTAATTTTAATTTTAATTTATTAAATTTTATTTTTTTAGAGAGAGTGCAGATGAGTGAGGGAGAGGTGCAGAGAGAGACAGAGAGAGAATCCTAAGCAGGTTTCATGCTGAGTGGAGTGAGGCTCAATCCCATGACCCTGAGATCATGACCTGAGCCGAAATCAAAAGTTGGATGCTCAACTGACTTAGCCACTCAAGTGCTCCCCAAAGATCATTTTTAACCTACTAGATTCAAAAGTGATTTTAAAATTTATTCTACCTTAACCCATCCTCATTTTTATAGATAGAGAAACAGAAGTCTCTGGATCTGTAATTTTTGTGGATTTTTTTTTGGAATCTCCTACAATCTCAGAGTGGGCTATTGCCAGCTGTAAATGAAAAAGCCATGCTCCTTAGCAGTGGGGGACAAGCTGCCCTTGGAGTTTGCCACTTTCAGTGTTTATTTTGAGGGGGTGACCAGAATAAAAGATTGAGGCAATGAGATAGGTTGCAGAATGTTTACTCAGTTAAAGAAATGACAGTGTCTCTCTGGAAAACAACATAGGTATTTTATCAAACAAAATGTATTCATTTAGTAAAACATGGTCCTCCATAGAGAAGTATAGATTTTCCTACCAACAGACCTTACAAAAGAAGGGGCTCCTGGGAGCAGAGTTTTAGAACACAATCATGTCAAGTCACAGGGGCACGCATTCCTTTCTTTTTCTGACAAGGGCTTTTTAATGTGATCGTAGTTATTAGCTGCAATCTCACACAGGCAATCCAAGCAATAATCCAAGCCAGCTCATCTGGGTCCCTTTACAGCCTGGGCATGTGGTTAGATTCCTTCACCTGGCGCTTAGTAGTTACATTCCATATAACCTCAAATATTGCTTCTTTGCCTTAGGACAGATTGGTAGTAGACTTTATACACCAGAGTAAACATTTAATGAACTTGATTCTTATTTTCTATAACTCTCTAATCCTTAAACACTGAGGCAACTCTGCCAGAGATGTTTGCAGGTAATTTTATTTTTTCTGTCAGAACACAGAAAAGTAGGGAGTGGGACTCACCTTAAATTGCTGGTAAGAAAGGGGGCGGTGACCCCTTTTTGGTGAATTGAATACTAGTCATGACTTGAGAATTCTGGTTGGTGTGTTGGAGGTGGATCCTAAAATAGCCAGCGTTCTTCTGAGCCAGAAGTCTACAATAAAATCCTGTTTTACTGTGGCAGAGTAGCATCTGACTTATGGATAAGTCTCTCTAGAAAGCAGTTTAATGACATTTCAAGTATATAAATAAAATAAACAGGACATTGAAGGATTGATTTAAAAGTGATTCCTTAAGAAAAACAGATGAATAACAATTAACATGCCATAATAAAGGCATGTTAGCATAATTTATTCCTTTAAGTAAGGTGTCAGCCCTATGCTTCCCATTAATATATTTAGCAAACAAAAAGAATTACCCCACAGAAAGAATCGCTTTAATTTTTTGTTCCTCTCCTGTTCTTTCCCCAAACCTAAATCAGGTCTGCCAATGGGATAAAAGTATGGGGCATCCAAGAGGGGTGTTCTCTAGTTCCAAACCATTTGCAAATCCAAGGCACTTCCAGTGAGTTTACCATGAAGTCCCCTTCTCTTTGGTAGAATCTGTTTAATACAGGAGTAGTTAGGCTGTTTATTGATTGTCCCAGTTCTGTTCTGGAAGTTCCAGTTGCTATAGGATCTGGACATGGTTTATTCTTAACAAAGGCCAGATAGAGGTAAGTGGAATCCCGCTAACAACAGCATTCACCAAAATTGCTGAAGTGGTGGCTTACCAGCTGCCTTCTCTGTTGGGTGTCAGTGCAGGCATCTATTTCTCTGGGCTTTACAGGCTCTTTTGTTTCATGCTATTGATATACACTGCATTGCTCTCTATTCAGTTCTATCATTTGATGACTGAAGTTATTTGCAGTGGGTGGCACATTCTTGGTAATGAGCCCACTACCTGTACCTAAGCATTCCTGGTAGAGTGTCCTCTGTTTCCAGTTTCCCCATTTTCCTACACATGGCTGCACTCTAAGGCAGCTACTGCCAGTGACCTGGGCTTTGCTCTGCTTTTGGAGGGGTCATAGTTTGGTCCCTGAGGTGGCTTTCTCCAAGCCAAGGGTAACTGCAATGGTCCTAGGTGGGGTGTTCAAGTACCACCCAGGGCCAAGACCCTAGTGGTTGCCAAAACTCACAGGGAAGATTCTGTTTCCTGCATGATATGATCCTAAATGATCAATTTCAGTTTGGGTTGCTCAGAATAAGAAAATAAGTTCCCGCCTCCAGGGCAAGAATAACCTCCAGGTCAATGAAAACTAACTGTATTCCACTGTCGCATCTTGGTATTTCCAGCCTTGAGCCATTTCTGTGGTAAAAGATACTGTTGCCTAGGCCAGGTCTAGAGAAAGATACAGCCAGGATGCCAATGTTAGAAACAGGGCTCTGCCTGAATGTTCTCCAGACCCTAATCTTTCTTACTTTAGGTACTGATGACATGAGGAACCATGTGTGATCCACTGAAAGCAGGAAGACTGGACATTGATGCTGATGGATCCAACACTACCTGAACACCATTAAGGTTGTTACATCTAGTAAACTTGTACCTCTTTTAATTGGGAACTTAAATTGTTTGGGGAGAAGAAATAGGACACTGTCACCAATAGCAGGGGAAACTGTGTCTATGGAAAGTATTAACTGATGAGACCTTGAATGAGGGGGCTCTAGCTCTAATGTCATAGTAGGCTGAAGGGTGTAGATGAAAGTCAATGGGAGAATCTTCAAATTAGAACCAGCCTAAGAAAGACTGAAGAATAAAAACACTAGTTTCTTTTTCCTGACTGCCTCACTAAGTATTTTCCCCATCTGGTTGATAATTAAGTCTGGGGTTTTTCTTTGTCTATTTGTCTGTTTCCTCACCAAAACTTCAAATTTCACTATTTCTGGGAACTGAAATCTATACTTGTGAATCCCTGGGGTAGAAGATCTATACAATATTTTCTTCTGACTTAAGTGGGAACATGTGAGATATTTTGATCCTAGCTTGCCTCTATCTAGGCCAGATAAAATGAACCACTCGACAATCAAAGGGAAATATAACTGCCATATCATCTAGCTGAAAGAGTTACTCTCACCTCTCCTTTTTCTATTTCCTTAGCAGAATCATGGTTGCTTGATTGTTTTGGTTAAATACCTAGTCCAAGAGCAAAGTCATTTATATGAAGTAGGTAAATACTGGAAATTTCCATTAGAAAAAAACACTAAATACGAAATCCAGTCTGTACAAGATGGTAAGATCATGGGCTCTGATTCTGAAAATAAGAATTTTGGCTAATGAGGCACTGCTCTAATAATCTGCATTGTACCAGGGGCGGGTGAGATTCCTATGGATAATTCCCAGTGTCTGTGAAATTGGTTGTAAAAATCACTATAAATATGAACAGTTTTAGAGCCAGAAACTCTGATCTTGAGCCAAGGCTCTCCACAGGCAGGAAAAAGTAATCAATTTGTGAGAATGAAGTCGAAGATGCAGAATAAAGCAAGAACCCTTGATCTTGAGATGAGCAGATGCCCTCCATCTTGGGGCTTCTCCAATTAAATCAAGAGTGTTTTTGGCTTTGTCTTTTCAGGTGAAGGTGAAACTGGCACTGATATTTTTCTGAATTTCTTTTCTAGGTTGAGAATATGTGTAGCACAGCTCGGTCATTGCTATTGGTGCCCTGATGGGCTAAAATAATACTGCAAAATAAGATCTTAGTATATGCCTCTTCGTTTCCTGATACATTCCCTTAAACTACATCTTTAAATTGATACCATGAGTATCACTGATACATTAACTTATCCTATGAGGTCAAAGATTAAAAGCGTATCCTACATGAAAAGTTGAGGCCCAGAGAACATTTGCCTAATCATTCCTCACATCAGGAATGCTTAAAGACCATCCACCCACTGGTCCATATGGTTGGTTTTGCTTTGTCACTAAAGCTGGAAGGGGGACATCTTACTCTCTTCCCCAGTTATTCCATTCATTAAACCCTGGAGGAATGTTACAGAAAAAGGACATTTTGATGTTCAGCTCCTATTGATGGGAGTTCCAGAACTTTCATAGAGCTGAAGAAACTTCAGTTGGAAGAGGCATTGAGCATAATGAAATCCAAATGCTATTATAGATGAGGACAGCATGATGTAGCACTGCTGGGAAATATTTGTAAGGCCCTGAGATTAAAGATTTCTAAGATATTTTATTCTGACCTAAGTGTCCAGATATATGTTATGTATTTGTATATTTACATAAGTATAGAAATATAAATATAAATGTGAATAGAAATTAACATATCTAGTACTGAGTGGAGCTTTTCCTGATGAACTATCATTATAGGTAATTCCCAAAGCTGAGAAGGACAACTAAAATGTGGTCCTCTGTTGGTTTATTAGGGGAGTAACTGGATTCATGATTGAAGTTTTTTCCTTCTCATGTTGGCTTGGTTTCCCCCTGAAGCAGATTTTGCATGTAAGTGACTTATTTGGGGTATAATTTCAGGAACTCCCATTAGGGCTGTGAGGGAGCGAGAAAGGGAGGGAAATCCAATAAAGAGTGTATTATGGAGCAGGTGGTTACTGAAAGCAATTGAATCTCAGTCCTGCTGGGGAATACTAGGAGACAGTGTAGAACACATCTCAGAGTTGTGCCATCAGGGGGATGTGGGAGCTAGGGTATCTGTACACCAACTTCAATCCCTCATTTCTCAGTAATGTCAATCCCTCAGCATTTCTGGTGGCACTTCATGTGGCTGAAAACCCTTAGCTGAGACTCACAGCTAGATGCACTAGAATGCTAAGTGTGTAGTGAGTGCGTGGTAAGTGTGAGGGGATGTGACTGGGATACTTATAGGATCAGCTAGAATTCTCCTACCATGGCTAAGACAGGAGGTGTGATCTCCTGAGCTCCAAGGCCAAATTTCGTGACCCTCCAAGAGATGATGACTTGCAATACCTTGTGCTGCTTTAAGAAAAGGAGGCCGATATCATCTCTTGGATATTTACCAAGGTTTAGAATCTGCAGACTTTCTGATTAGAGAATGTTGCCCTAGTTCTTGGAAGTTTTTGACACAAGTTCCCTAGAGTTGGAAGTGGTGTCTGAACATAGGGTCTAGTATCTTCTTGTAGTCCAGTAATTTCTGAAGGCACGGATTCCTCTAAAGTTGTCCACAGAGCAGGCTTGAAAGCATTGTGTAATTGTGTTGTTATCTGCAACCCATGGAGAGTGAAGACAAAGACTTTAATGGTTATAATGACTCCATGTGTAGGATAATGAAGGTTCATAGAATCCAAGAGTTGTGGGGTTCCAAAAAGGTTTGGGAGCCTGAACTACTGGCAAGGCCAAAAGAAGAATCAGCTGCCTCTTTCTAAGAGAGCTTTCCACAGAAGGGCCAGGAAAGGTTGAGCATCACTTTAGGAAAACCACAGATATATGTGGGAAGACAGTTTGATCAGACAGAAATAGACCCACTGACAGCAATAATGATAATTATTATATCTAGTCAGCACAGATATTTGCTATTTTCTTTCTCCACTGGAAGAATTAAAATCTGGGGGAGGAGAGAGCTTTAGATAGGTGATGAATTTGAAATATTAAACAGGATTATATTCAGTTGTAATAACTGAAACTTATTAGAAGATATGAAATTGAGCCAAAAGTTCACTGGTAAAGGAAAAGATTATTCAAAGGATCATGGTTAATAATGGTCATCTAAAATGTAAGGGGATGGTTTTTGCATTTTCCTATGCTCTAGAACATTAGCCTCATGAAAACAGTGATTCTACTTTGCTTAGTTCCTTTTCCAGCAATTCTAAAACAGGGCCTGTGCCTAGTAAATGTTTAGTAAATGTTTGTTGAATGAGTAAATATACATTCCACAGTGATTTACTATTGTACTACTGTGTATGGAAACATGAGAACCAATCAAAATGTAGATACAAATATTAAAGTTAAAAATTTTGTTATCTATTGGTGCTTCTTGTGTTGCTGTGTCTAAACAGCCTGTATACACATTTACTCTATAGAACTTCTGATATATCCTAGTTCTGAATTTTACTTGGTTCATCTCTGCTGCTTGCACTAGATGGTAAGCTCCATGAAAGGAGAAAGTTTCTCTGCCTTGTTAACCACCAATTGCCCAGCATGTAGACCAGTGCCTCAAGTAGAGAAGATGTCTTAGTTTGAATATACAGAAGTAATTTCTTTGGCTGTATCCCAAGAAACACAGGTAAGGGATCAGAAGAGATAGAAAGCAAAGAGAAGGGAGCCAGTAAAGACTGTGTCATCGAGTAGGTTATCATTGGGTGTAACTGGAGCTTAACTCCTGAGAACCTTCTGAGATCCCGTGTGAAACTTCCTCAGAATTATTCCACCGGGGGTGAAGAGAATTTGGGGTGTTTATCTACTAGCTCCCAGCTCTCATTTGTTGATGTTTCTTACATGGAACATTAAATCCTCAGCACTTCTGGTCTATCTCTCACCCTCTGCCAACAGCAAGATAAAGCCTTTAGGCAGAGGGTCCCAGATGTTTAGTGGGAATTGTTTAATGAATCTGTAGACAATCTCCAGGAAGGCTAAAGGGATATGGCATTGACATATCTACTACAGTAGGTATTGAGTAAATGTTGAAAGAATAAAGAAATCATCCACCTGAAGAAAAAACAAAATGAATGATATATAGAGGCAGCATAGAACTTTTTATGTCAATAGATAATATATCCCTAAAATTATAGGCCAAGTGCTATAAAGGAAAATGTTTATTTTCTGAAAGGCCTTAGAGAAAGTAAACAGTTAGCATTGAGAGCTAAACAATTTTTCAGATCAGTTTCACAAAAAGTGAATTACTCACCAACAGACTTGCATGTGGCTTTTAGAGTATTGTGTGATGGAGAGTGGCATTTGCATATATAAAAAATGAGAGCTAAAGTTATTTGATATTTTATTGTTCATTTAGGAGCAATGTTTTGTTCTATTGGTTTCATTTTATTAAATTGCTTCTGAGATGCTGACTCTTTTTCAGACAATCTCAGCTTTTTCCTTACTCTGAACATGATGCTGTACACTCTTTGTTCTGGGCCTTGCAGCAATATCTGAGCAAAGGAAATAACATCCAGTCTGATGTATGAACCAGTGGAAGCACTAAGAAGTAGTCTTCAGGGGCTTTATCCTCTGTATTATCTCACTGCCTCCTAAAAGTACTGCTAAATAGCCACTGTAAGTAAAAACAGTTTTTGTGCCCACAGTTCAACACCAGTCCTGCCCAGGCAAGGGTGTGGACCTTCAACTCTCATCATACAGAAACTCTGGAACTACTGCTTTTCTGGATCTATTCTTTGTGGTTCCATCAAAAACTATGGGATCCACAGCAACTGTCCTGATATGCTTCCCTTGTTGAGAATAATCAAGCTATCCCAGTAGCACGGCAGGCATGTGATTGTTGAAGCTGTTCATGAGTCTCCGTTGGAGTTTGTAGTTGAGTTCGAACATAGGGTTTAGTGCCCCCTTGTGGTCCAGAGATCTCTACATGCAGGAAGCCCACTAATGGGCCCTGAGAGACCTGTTAATAAATCCTATACTTCAATTTTCTTTGGCGCTTTAAAATTTTTGTAATAACTTTACATTTACATAAGATTTACAATAATAATACAAAGATCTTTTATGTACTGCCTATCCAAATTCATCCATTTTTAATATTATGTTGCATTTCTTGTATCATCCTATTTTTTCCCTAAACTATTACATATGCTCCTTTATTCCCCAGTGCTTAAATATTTATTTCCTAAAATCAGGGATGATTTCTAACATAATTGTTAAACAGTTATCAAAATCAGGATATTTATCTTTAGCTATAATACCTCATTATAATCTATAGTCCATATCTAATTTTATCAATTCTCCTATTAATACCCTTCATAAAACATTTTATGTGTGTGTGTATAGGAACTAGGTAGGCATCATGCGCAGATTTTGTTTTACTTCTTTTCAGATCTTAATCTGGGACAGCTATTCAGTCTTTCTTTGCCTTCTGTAATACTGACAGTTTTGAAAAATATAGGCAATTTAGAGGTTGGGGTTTTTTTTTTTTGTTTGTTTTGTTTTTGTTATTGGTTATATGGCATGTTTCATGGGTATGATCACAGCTCCAAAGGGACTTAAGAGAAAGAAATTTGACACAAAGAATAGGTCTAAAATTGGAGCAGAGAAAATGTCCAAGATCCTTGATATATCATGCAATCATATAACAATGCAAGTTCCAGTGAAAAGTTAACTTCCTAAAGAGAAGATTCTCTTAAGCAAATATGGAATATGGGATGTTTTAATCTATTGCTGTCTCCTCTAAAGGTGTCATCATCTCTTTCCTAGACACTAGTGTTCTCATCTTACCATCTTTTGACAGGAATTAAATTAGCTCTTGTCTCCATGAAACTCATTGCTCAAAATGCACCTCTCACAGTCATGAAATATGAGTAACTCCAATGCAGCCAGCCTGCTATCTTATTTATGGTGTAGCTGATAGCTCTCCTTCCCAGCTCATGTGAAAGTAGAAGGCATACAGAATAGAATTATTCAAATGCATTGCTTCTGTTTTTTTTTTTTTTTCTTTAGTGTGTTTTTGTTTTTAACACAAACAACTCTGCTCCCTGTTAGCAGTTATCAGCCTGGCTTTGACCTCAGGTAAGAGCAAAGGCATCGTGAAATGTAAATAAACCCACACAGTGAAATGCTGATACTCAAAATGGAACTGTTTCAACAAAATTTCTTCAAGAGTTCCAAAATGTCCCAGCCCTGTGCTTGGTACTAGAGCTCCAAAATGGATGAAGCAGATTTTCTTCCTGATCTCTGGGAGTTTAAAATTAATGGGAGATAACAAAAATTAATTATGCAATTCTTTAAAAAATTTTTAATATTTATTCATTTTTGAGAGATGGAGAGAGGCAGAGCATGAGTGGGGGAGGGGAAGTGAGAGAGAGACACACAGAATCTGACGCAGGCTCAGGCTCTGAGTTGTCATCACAGAGTTCGATGCAGGGCTCAAATCCACAGACCGCAAGATCATGAACTGAGCTGAAGTTGGACGCTCAATCGACCGAGCCATCCAGGTGCCCCTAATTACGCAATTCTAATTGATAAACAGTATTAGGAATATATACCATGACACTGAAGTATTTAGGAGGGTATGCTATCCAGATTTGGGAGCCAGAAAGTCTTTTCTGAGAGGAAGTTTTCTCTATAATAAGACCCTGAAGACAAGCAGAAAGTAGCCAAACCAGGAAGGATAATGAGGAAGAGAGTGACTCAGACCAAAGTTACTGTTTGAGCAAAAGCCAAGAGGAGCAAAGGAGATGGGGAATCAGAAGAACTGAAAGATTTGTAATGCATCAGTCAACAATTTCTATAAAAATGCTGTGTAACAAGCCATCTCATTTCAGTGACTTTCTACTATAAGCAGTTTTTCTCTACTCAGGAATCTACAGACTGACTATAGTTTGACTGACTTAAAAGAACCTCAGAAGCATAGTTTGGTTTCAGGCTCTGGTTAATCTGTGTCTAGATAGAAGACGTGGGTTAAATTCAGGTATTCTTCAGTGTGTTTATTCCAAAGATCATGCTGAAGGGGAAGCAGCTACCAGTGTATATACTTCTCATGACAGATCACTGAAACAAAAAAATTGAGTCAAACTACCCAAGCATAATTTAAAGTCCTTGCTCATGTTATGAATACCAACATCCCATTGGCCAAAGCAAACTACATGGGCAAGCCCAAAGTGACAAGATGAAGAAATACACCCTGTTCTCATTGGAAGGGAGTATGTGGATATACTATTGCATATAGTATGTCTGGATTATACAGATTATAAAGAACTGGAGAGATAGGCAAGGGCCCTATGAACCACTTACAAAGTTCAGCCTTCATCCACATATGGTTTTAAATTAGGAGAGACAGTCATATTTGTATTTTAATTTGATCCTATTGTTGCAGTTAGGATAATAGACTAGAACAGAGTAAGACTGATGCTGAGGCAAATAAAGGAAATATACTGGGTGGACAGAATCACTTTTGAAACCTTCTCCAATAAATAAAGAAAATATATAAGATGCAGAGATATCCTAGCCTATATTACTATTTTTTACTTCTTCAGTTTAACAGATTAAAACAGAAACCAAGATTAGAAGAGAGCTCAAAATCTAAACACATTGATTTGAAATTGGTGATAGGAAATGAATCATACTATTCTGGATACGCTATTTTGTTATTTTATAGGTATTATTTCACTCTTCAAAACATTTGCTCTATATTCTAAGTGTGGAGTCCTCAGAACTGTGTCTTATAGGATACTACTGCTCAGTGTATGGTCCTTGAATGAGATGGATCAGTATCACTTGGAAGTCTTCCAAAGACACAGAATCTTGGGCCCTAAGTTAGACCTATGGAATTAGCAACTAGTAGCATTTTAATAAGATCACTGCATGATTCCCATGCTCACTAAAGTCTTAGAAGCACTGTTAGGATATTGAAAGAGGAAATACAAATTAGAAAAAACTTCAGTTACTCAGTTGGTGCCTTACCTTTATAAGATGCTATGGCCTGCAAAGTAGTGCATACAGAAATTTATTACTCTAGGTCTCCTATATCGAGGTAACTTCAAACTACTAGTCTGAAAGTCACATAGAAGCATTATACCTAAATATTATAGTATATTATAAGGGAGTTAATATTAAGTATTACATCATTAGCAACAACCAGTTTTACCTTGGGGTGAATGAAGAAAGCTTAGTTGAAAGTATGATATGCAGATTAGATTTTGACATATTTCTGAGATTCCAGAAACAGCTATGAAGTAAGAAGACATTTCAGGGAGTAGTTCAATGCTAATAGTTGGGAAAACACACGGTATAAAAAAAAAAAAAGCTTCAGGGAAAAGTGTACCTGGACTAACCAAATGCCAGAGGAAGCAGAAGTTGGATTATCCTTTGAAACTAGTTAGTTTAAAATGTGCATAAACGAAACAAAAATTAAAGTTAAAGATATGAAAAGAATGTACAAAATGTTTTGAGGTAGGGAAAACAATGGTATTCCACATACAGTGGTGGTCAAGAGCCTAGGCTCTGGAATCAGGGGAAGGAGAGAACTTTTTACTCTGCTACTTAGTAGCTGTGTAACCTTTGGCAATTCATTCAATTCTTTCTATGCCTCAATTTCTTCACTGGTAAAATAAGGGTGATTACACAGATCTTGTAGGAGTTTCTTATATTAATGGCTCCCAACAATTTCACCTCCTGCTTTACATGTCTTTATATGGAGCCACACTGACTCTGGTACTTAGTCACATGACTTGCAAATATGATACAAGCAGAATCTTGCCAAGTTCCTAAACTCAAAATGTTTACACTTACACTCTAGTCAAAGAAACATTCGAATGATCAAAAATCAAAATTCAGTTTGAATAAATACCTACGAGTGGAAAAGCTAAATCATATGGGAGGTGTATGTTTCAACTTTTTAAGAAGGCTTCTAGGAGCACTTGTGTGGCTCAGTTGGCTAAGTATCTGACTTCGGCTCAGGTCATGGTCTTGTGGTTCATGAGTTCAAGCCCTGCGTGGGGCTCTGTGCTGACAGCTCAGAGCCTGGAGCCTGCTTCAGATTCTATGTCTCTTCTCTCTGTTCCTCCCCCACTTGCATTATGTCACTCTCTCTCTCTCTCAAAAAGAAATAAAGATAAAAAAATTTTTAAATAAAAAGAAGGCTTCTAACAATTTTATAATAGGTATGTTGTGATAACTCATTTTGATTTTAATTTTCCCAAATGACCAATGAACATCTTTTTATGTGCTTGTTATCCCTATATCTTGTGAAGTGTCTGTTCAAATCCTTTTCCCATTTCTTTATTGTTTTTTTTTTCTGTTATTGAATTTTGAAGGTCTTCTATGTATTCTGGATACAAGTTCTTCTTCAATGCTCAGCAATTATTTTTTTCTTCATCGATAATATAGCTTTTCATTCTTCACAGCAGCTTCATCCATAATAACCAAAAACTAGAAACAATACAAATATCTATTAACTGATGAAAAGGCAAACAAATTGTAGCATATTCATACAATGGAATGGTACCCAACAACAAGAGGATATTTATTTATGTATTTATTTATTTATTTAGGGAGAGTGAGAGCGTGAGTGGGAGAGGGACAGAGAGAGAGGGAGAGAGAGAGAATTCCAAGCAGGCTTTGCACTGTCAGTGCAGAGTCGGATGCAGGGCTTGAACTCAGAGACTGTGAGATCATGACCTGAGCTGAAAACAACTGTGCTCAGATAACTGAGCCACCTGGGCACCCCAAACCCTTACTGATTTAAACCACTGAACATTAGGGTGTTTTGTTATGTGGCAATAGATAACTGGAACATAACTCATAGGTTGTTACGTACATTATCTCATTTCGTCTTCATGATATTCTTACAAGATATGTACTTACAGGGAAACTAAATAAATATTAGATATTATTTTTTAACTTCAAGGATTCAGTTTAAAAGAAGACAAGCATAATATATACACTCTATATGCTATTCTACAAATTTGCCTTTTCTTTCTCTTCTTTTTTAATTTGACAATATATCACTTGGGGATTTTTCCTTGTCAGCACACAGAGTTCTACCTCATTCTTTGTAATTATCTACTGTTCCATTGAATGGATGTTTCATAATTTATGTAGCCATTCCCCTGTCTAGGTTGCTTCTTATTTTTTAAACTATTACGGATCATTTTTATAATGAATATATTTATACATATATTTCACTGCACATTTGTGAGTATAATTGTGACATGAATTCCTAGAAGTAAAAATCACAGTTTAAGGGAGTATATCCATTTTATTTTGTGGTAGATATTTATCTGTCACAGAGATATACAATGAGGCTACAGAAATTTATACTTTCATCAAGAGTATATGAGACTGCCTGGTTCCTTTAATCATTGTTAACAATATTATAAACTATTAAATCTTTTGGTAGCTTCCAATCTGATAAGTGAAAAATTATGTTTTGTCTCAATGTACCTTTACTTAGTGGGAATGATGTTGCACAACCTTTTACGTCAATACACTACTTAAAGTTTTGTATTTTGGTTAGATGTGTTGTACATTTTTCTATTGTGACTCTGGTATTTTATTATTGATTTGAAAGAGTACTTTATAAATTAAGGAAATTACCCTTTTTTCTTAGGCACTAAGAATTTTTTTTCAGGTTATTCATTTATCTTGTGACCTTTGTTTACAATATGGTATTGCAGTCATACTGAATTTCGCATTTTACGTAGTCAAATTTATCAGTCTTCCATATTTGCTTTGGCTGATTTTATAGTTTAGCTTTATTTAAATACTTAAATCTTTCTTCCATCTGGTTTTTTTTTTTTTTTGGTGCAGCAAAACATAATAGAGTTAGAGATCCACTAAACTATATTTTCAAGTATCTAACTAATTTGCCTCAATTCCATGCATTCAAAAATCCATCAATTCACATTGATTTAAAATCTTGCTCTTATGAAATACAGAGTTCAAGTCCAGTTTTGGACTCTTTTTTATTATCACTTCTTCTATTCATGGTCCTGTCACAAATTGATTTAATTGTTGTAGTATTACAACATCTGGTAGACTTTGGTCTCTTAATTACTCATTTTCTCCTCAGAATTGTATTTATTATTCTCACATACATATGTTTCTGTAAGAAGTAAAGATAAGTCTGCAAAAAGTATATTTTTACAAGAATTATAGATCATTTTAAGAAGAATTGAATGATATCACAAAATAACAACCCTCCATCACCAGGACCTGTAATCTTCTTCATGTCCCCCAGTAGTGGCCAATATTGATCCTTTAAAGACACATTTGTTTGTTCGTGTGTGTGTGTGTGTGTGTGTGTGTTTAATGGGAAGAGTCTTGTGGAGTCAAGAAAGGTTAACAGTAAGGGATGATGTTGGGTAACTGTCTTCTGATCAAAACCAGACTGAGGCTGAATAAGACTGCCCTGCTTGGATCTCTTTAAAATTAGTTCAGAGAATTTTTCCAAAAGAGGCATTCCAAGTATATTTAAGCAAATCTCTTACAATGGAGTAGATTTACAGCTTCTCCAGGTCACTGGGTGGAAGGAGTAACACTCAGTGGCACATGTACATTGTAGTATATTTATTTAACCATCATTAAAATAATGAAAACAATACACCTTAATGAAAAATACCTAGCATATTAAGTAAAAACTGAACACAAATTTTTACATTCGTCATGATTACAGCTATTTAAAAATTAGTGTGCTCATAACAACAACAACAAAATACAAATGAAAAACAAAACAAAAGAGATGCTAAAAAAAATCCTCCAATAAAATGGAGTGATTAGAGGAGATTTTTCTTCCTGAAAAGTTCGATTAATGCTGTTATAACAGTGTTTATGTAGTAAGACAAATTAAGAGCTTAATTACTTTATAGTCATATTTCCTGAAGAAGAATCCTATGAGGAATATGATGCAGGCGGTGTGATAAGGATGTTATTTATTCTGGCCCATGTGTGGGACGGCATCATAACAGAACAGCACACAAACAGCGACTGAAGTCTTAAGATCTGCTTTCAGGATCCTAGCCCTGTTGTGTTAGCTGGGACTGATGTGATTCTCAAGATTCCTTCCATGGAAAGGAGATCTGGAGAATCACTTCATGGGGATTATAGAGACTTGCTTCTCAAAGAGTGGTCCATAGACCAGTAGCATCAGCATCACCTAGGGCTTATTAGAAATGCAGAATCTCAGGTCCCAAAACAGTCATCTAAGAGTCGGAGTATCTGAGAGTGGAGCCTAGCAATCTATTTTCACAAGCCCTCCAGGTGACTCTCATGCATGTTCAAGTTTGAGCAGCATTGCTTTAGAAAATTCAATGAATCAAATATAATTACAAACGCTGCTTTCCACAAATCCATTATCATTAAGTCAATCAAGCACAGTGAAAGGTTAGCCAGGCCGACTGGAGGCCTGGGAACAATTAGTGTCATCCAAAATGTGGAAAAATTTTCTCTCTCTCACTCTCTCTCTCTCTTTTTTTTTTTTACTTACCATTATTTGGACTTAGACAAGAACATTTAGGCATTCAGTAGATGAGGATTCTGTCTTTAAATTTCATAACTATTTATTGAGTTCTACCTGTGTTCCAGGCCTTGCCTTATATGCAGGGGGGTTAGCAATGAAAATCTACATGGCTCCTGCCTTCAGAGAGTTTCTAGGACACCAGGAAAGACAGGCAATAAACTGAACAGAGTAGATGTGACGAAGGTTACAGAAAAAGAGTCATTAAGTACTGTGAAAGCATCTAACTGGGGCTCTTACCTATGAATCAGTTTATAAGGGGTCTATGAACCCCCTGGATTTTATTCACATTGGGAGAAATATATGTTCATAGTTTCATTGTTCTGGAGAGAGTTTTCAAAGAATTCCTTTAAATCCAAATATTTAGAGACACCTGCTGAGATCAACGTTGCAGGCCAGTTTATTGTCCCAGTGTTTGAATATAGTATCTACATTTATGAGATCCCCTTATTCCCTCCTCCCCTAAGAATAATTACTTTGGCCTGAATTACTCGAGTATAGATTCAAAAACCTGTTTAGTCTGCAGCATAGAGGTACCGTTTTCATCCTTCTATGACAAACTGAAGACAAATTCCCTCAAGATGTAGGCTCAGTCAGGTGTGCAGCTGCACTGCTTTGTTGCAAGATATGGATGTAGAAGAAATGTCCTAAGATGAGCTCTCAAAAGGGCCTTCACTGACATTTGTTCACCATTTAATTCACAGTTCTTGGAGATGAATGAGCGGTTCTAGGGTGTAAGCTTAAAACCCTGCAAGTTGATTAAAAGTCGTGCTTAAATTCAGACCAATTAATAACTGAGTCCCCATGGGGTTAATATTAAGGGGCTGTTATTATGTTTTTCATCTTCATTTCAGAGTTTCTGCAAGTGGATTAATCAGCCCTTGTGTATTCACTCTACCACCAGAGCAACAATTCATTTTGATTATTATGTTACAAATACCAGCAACATTCAATAGACCTTACAGAGAAATTTTTATGAGTTTGAGCAAATATCGACTGTCGTACATGAGGCAGATCAGATACTAATAGCAGCTGCAGGTTTGGAACCTCCCTGAGTCCCCCAACCACGTGCACTGGATTGGAATGTCAACTTGGTGATTTAGTTTACCCTCATTACCTAAATCGTTGCATAATAAAGGCAAATATAGCACGTGTTTAAAATATCAGCACTTGTAGGGCACCTGTATGGCTCAGTTGGTTAGGCGTTCCACTTTGGTTCAGGTCAGGATCTCACGGTCCATAGGTTTGAGGCCTGTATTGGGTTCTGTGCTGACGGCTCAGAGCCTGGAGCCTGCTTCGAATTCTGTGTCTCCTTCTCTCTCTGCCCCTCCATAGCTCACACTCTGTTTCTCTCTCTCTCTCAAAAATAAATAAACAGTAAGTATTTTTTTTGAATAAAATATTGGCACTTGTATCATTTTTTACTCAGTTCAAGTTGGTTAAGTACTGGGTTTCAAAAGGCCTTTAAATTAACTAATTAACTAAATTCCAAAGTAAGACAGTAAATGAAACTAACTCTAACTCTCCTCAAATGCCATGGGACTTTTAATAACCCCAAACAGGCAATAAGTACTTATTTTTCATTTTTTCAGAGAAATCATACTCCAGGGGCACCTGGGTGGCTCAGTCGGTTAAACGCTCAACTTTGGCTCAGGTCATGATCTCTTGGTCTGTGAGTTTGAGCCCCACATCAGGTTCTGTGCTGACAACTCAGAGCCTGAAGCCTGATTCAGACCCTGTGTCCTCCCTCTCCCTCTGTCCCTCCCCAGCTAGCACTCCGTCTCTCTCTCTCTCTCAAATATAAACATTTAAAAAATTTTAAGAAAAATCATACTCCAGTCTCAGTGAGCCTCAGTTTACCACAATTGCTTGTAGATTAGGCAAATTTTAAGCAGAGTCTTGTTTGGTAGTTTAGTCAGTATGTTAGTTATCTCAAAGGTTATCTCAATTTTTGTCACCTCCCCTCTGTATTTCAAGCGAAAGAATCAAGTACAGTAACTTTTGCAGCTTGTGTGGTCTGGACACCCCTGGCTTCCCCATGGTGGTTCAAGTTGTGAGCCCGGAACAGTCCCCATCCATGGATCTCTGCTTCTTCCCCTGCTGTCCCTCTCACTTTACTTCTGGTGCTTTTATGAGAGAATAGAAAAGAAGTACCATTCTCTTTTATTTAACAGCCTGTGTTGAATTCCTTAAGTTGCTACATTCTTCCACTTATCCTTGGTAATCTGTACTGTCTTCCCGCTCATCAATATATCTGGAATGATAGGAACAGAGAAACAAAGCCAGGACACTGCCTCCCTGCTATACAGATACTATAGATCCTCCATCATCAAGGCCCAGAGCTATGTGGGAAGTCCTCATTGCTCATGGTGTTTCAGTGTTTCTGGTTTCCTCCTTTCCTCTCCCACCTGCTTCTGACTGGACCACAAATGTCCTGAAGCCCTCTAGTGAGAGGAAGAGAAATGGGACAGGGAAGGGATGTGGCCTTTGAAACAGATGGCCACCTTCTCACCTGGCTTCAGCACCTGTCCCAAGGCACCCTGATCTCTGTTGACTGCACACTTACAAAGAATCACCAAGATTATCTGGAAAGGAAAAAGGAAGACCTACAGCATATTTGGTTGTAGGTGGCTGAGAACCATTGTAGGTGACCATTAACAGAATTGTCTCAACAACAACTATTGCCAAACAGTACCCTTAGTGGCATGTTCAACATCAGATCATTGGAAAGTACATTCCTCTAAATGGATTTTTTTCAAACATGTTCTTATTCTAAGGTTTGCGTGGGCATATTCTTTCCCAATCTCCTTTCACTAAGAAGGGAGGGTATGGCCTAAAAGAAAACTGTCACAGATTCAATGAGTTAGGTGACAAAATGAAAACTAAACATAAGAGGCATGCCTTTCATCCAAGGGAGTTGCTCTTGGCTTTCCTGTTCATGACACCTGGAAGGCAGTCATAATGTGGAACCACCATCCTGTCCTCCTCAAGTCAAACCTCTTGAAAGAAAACATAAAGGAGGGTACAAAAAAAGTCAGGCCTTAGGAAACAATTAAGACAAATTCTGTGTTTTAAGAATTGGTATATGAGAATTGCCATAAGAATAGGTTCTCTCTCTCTTCTCCCTTCCTTTTTTCCTAGAGAAACATTGCTTACGAATCTGTCTTACTCTTCAGTTGCTGAGTGTAAGAAACATGAGAAACACTATGTATTTTGCCAATCTTAACATCTATAAGCTGTAATGATAGCCTTCTGGAAGTCTGTGCCCAAAATAAGCAGGAGGCTGGGCTTCTTTCCACCTGCCAGACTTTTATGATTTCCGTTAACACGTGGGCCAATGGAAAGCTGAGTCATGCAATTAAATCTAAAAGATGAGAAGAGGAGTATGTCCTGGTGTGTTGACCTTAGTATCTGAAATGATTTCCTACAAATCTAAATCGATGTGTTCATCAGAAGACTTACAAAAGTATAAAGATCAATTCATTATATTATACATGGGACAAATCGCTTTAATTGAAAATGGCACAATTGCCCAAGATTTGGAATGTTGCAGAAATTTGAGGACAGGAGATTATGTTGCTATATACAATGAATTCTTACAGTCTGGGAGGTGATTTGATTTCAAAATTGACAAAGGTTACCTGTCCTCAGAAAATCTCTCCTGTGCCTGAGGTCTTGACCAGTTCCTTGTTTGGTGTGAAGCTGTATCTCTAGAAGGTGTCAGGTAAGGCTAATGAATACCTTGGGAAGGGGAATCCAGCAGTAAGTGATGCACATGGGCTGGTGTTCCAGTCATCAAGCAAAGTGCAAGATCTCTAAAGGAAATCAGGGGATGTGTTTAGAGGAAGGTTAGCAAGAAAACAGGAAGGCCTGCATGGACTCTCAGGGAAATGGGTGTGGGTAGTCAAGAGAGCATAGGGATACTAATAAAGGGCACTTTCTAGCAGTGTCTGTCTGTGGGGTCAGTTCCATGACCCTGTGTCCAACCTCCCTTATCACTTATTGTATTTTAGCTACCCTGCTCGATGTCCTCCAGGAATACACCAATAAATAGCTGCAGATGTAATGTGGCTCATGTCTCAATATCACTGCCTTTTTCCTTTCCTTTCCATCTAAAATGTAAACTGAAATTAAATCTTTCCCTGAAAGAGTTCAGAGCTGTAAGAGAATGTTAGACTAAGAGATGGTAAATCAATCACCACCGAGATGGAACAATCCAGAGAAGCATTACCACATCTTCAGTGCACCTTGAGTAATCACAGCAAATGCCTGCGAGTCTGGAATAACACTCTTTTTCTTTTTCTATACTTAGATTTTTAGGGAAGGGCAAATAGCTCCGGTCTGCCTTCCATTTGATTTTGACATGAATACAGTACAATAAAATATAAATATGATATATAAAGAGTCCTGGATGCAAAAGCAGAAGATTTAAGCCACAGTTTTGAACTCTCCACACAGTTATGTGACTTCAGGCAAGGCAACTAACTTCTCAAAGACTCAGTCTTCCTATGTATAAAATGGATTTAATTATTAGGGTTCAGGTGCTGTGCTAATGTTCTATTGAAATTAAATGTTTCAAATGCACTACTGGCAATATGAAAAACAATCCCAACGTGAAGTAAGCATTGCTAAGAGGGTCATTGAAAATAGGGTGCAGAGGACATGGAGGAATCAGGGACTACTATGCACCACTGCTGTTTGATTCTTCCTACACCATGGACTTCTGACTTTTGTCAATTGTAACTTGTCAATTACAACTGGCCCTCCTCCTCATACTTTGGACTGAAATAAATAATGTAACACCTGTTAGCTAAATAGTCAATCCTGTGTTAAATAGCCAGCTTAATTCTGCCAGCCTAATTCTTACAGAACAATTTATGTAACCTTGTGCTTTTTGCCTCTGTAAGCCTTCACTCCCTGCTGGCAATTTGGAGCACACTTTAGATTTCAGTCAATTTCAGTCTACTCTGTGTTCCCCAGACTACAATCCCTAAGACCCCAAATAAGTACTTTTGGTTACTCTACAGCCTCTTCCTCCTCCTCTTGGTCAACAGAAACAAAAGTCATAATTACAGCTGTCCCTAAACAACAGAAGTTTGAACTGTTTAGGTCTATTTATATGTGATCTTTTACAATAAATACAGTACAGTACTATAAGTGTATTTTTTCCTTTATGACTTTCTAATAACGTTTTCTTTAGTTTACTTTCTTGTAATCATACAGTATTCTATACATATAACATACAAAATATGTGTTAATCAATTGTTTATGTTATCAGTAAGGCATCTAGTCAACAGTAGGCTGTTACTAGTTAAGTTTTGGGGAAGCCGAAGATCTACATGGATTTTCAGTTGCATTGAGGGAGTCTGTCTGTGCCCCTAACTCCCACAGTCAACTGTACTCCTCTTCTGGACTCAGTCAGAAATGGAGCTGGGAAGCTCTGTTTGCATCACACATTATCCCACCCATCAGCTTACATGTGCCTATGTGCCTTTACAACTTCAGGATACATGGTCCAACTACCACCCTCAGCACCTGCACCTCTTGCCCAAGACCTTTCTCTGCCTGCTGGAGCCCACCTTGGCACTCGTGCAGCACACAGAATGTGCTAGAAGAAATGCACTGTCCCCACCAGAGCAGCCTTCAAATGATGACTAATGGAAATCGGTGTGTAAATACACCAGCTCTCTCACCACTCAGGGGAGATAGCCCTGGATGCATGTCTACACAGGTTTTCAAAGTCCCCCAGGAAGATTAAGCTCTAGTCACCCATGTGTAGCTGGCTGATAGCTTACCCTTTGTTGTCTTCCTTCCCTTCCCTGTCTCACTTCACCTACCTCCCTGCTATGTTTCCTGGATAATCTCCCAAATGTCCTATTGGTACTTGGATTCTTGTCTCACGGTCTGCTTCTTGGAGAATACGACCTGAGACACTGTTCAATTGATCATTACATTTATGTAGACACACCACTGTCCTTTAATACCCAACTCAATCAATCTAAGCAGCTTTACTCGATAACCAACACATACTCTTTCCTCTCTTTCTTTCTTTCTTTCTTTCTTTCTTCTTCCTTCTTCTTCTCTTCCTTCTTCTTCTTCTTCTTCTTTCTTTCTTTCTCTTTCTTTCTTTCTTCTTTCTTTCTTTCTTTCTTTCGAGAAAGAATCTTAAGATTCTCCATACTCAGCATGAAGCCTGACACAGGGCTTGATCCCATGACTCTGGGAACATGACCTGTGCCAAAATCAAGAGTCAAATGCTAAACAGACTGAGCCACAAACATGCCCCTCCCTCTTTTCTACAAATCTCTCAGTACATAGGTATAATATCTGTTTAATTTTTTTCAAGCCCTTGCTTTCAAATTTTAATTCATTTGGGTATATACATAGATGTGTAGAGCATTTTATTATCAAGAATAAAATAAAATGAACAAAAAGAAAGCTCTTGATTTCAGTTATATATGGATTCTAAAAAACAAAACAATGAACACAGAAATAAACAAAAAGCCAGATTCTTTTTTTTTAATGTTTATTTATTTTTAAAGAGAGAGACAGAGACAGAGTGTGAACCGGGGAGGGGCAGACAGAGCGGGAGACACAGAATCTGAAGCAGGCTCCAGATTCTGAGCTGTCAGCATGGAGTCTGTTGCAGGGCTCAAATCTATGAACCGTGAGATCATGACCTGAGCTGAAGTCTGATGCTTAACTGACTGAGCCACACAGGCACCCCCAAAAAGCCGGATTCTTAAATATAGAGAACAAACTGGTGGTTGCCAGAGAGGAGGAGAGTGGGGGGATGGGTGAAAGAGGGGAAGGAGATTAAGGGGTACAAACTTCTAGTTATAAAATAAATAAGTCATGGTGATGAAAAGTATAGCATAGAGAATGTAGTCAGTAATATTGTAATAATGTTGATGGCTTATCAACATTATTAGAGTTGTAGAATCAATATATTCAACATCTGAAACTCCTATAATATATGTTAATTATACCTCAATATTTTTAAATTAAAAATAAAAAAAAAGAGAAAACTTCTACTCCCAGGA
This sequence comes from Paguma larvata, assembly GCA_030068075.1. Taxonomy (NCBI): domain Eukaryota; kingdom Metazoa; phylum Chordata; class Mammalia; order Carnivora; family Viverridae; genus Paguma; species Paguma larvata. The sequence continues at coordinate 12,125,970 of CM057844.1, forward strand.
GTTCTTATCCTCAGTCCATGGATGGAATTCAGATGCTCTGTGAACTTGGATGTGAAAAAGAAAATGACATCTTTATGGTCACTAACCTATGACCAGGTTTTTAATTGAAACTTATAACCATGTTGCATTTCCTTCAATGATGACTATAGGCAAGGCTACAGGCCTATTAGTCTGTGACTCGGTAACCAATAGAAATCACAGATCTTTTCATATCCCTTTCCCATTAATTGGGCATATCTCAGGAAATCATGAATTTTTTCCTACTCCAAAGTTATGGTGGTGATCAGATCTACAGCTGGATCTTGTTATTCATGCAGTGAAGAAGTCTTCTTTTACTCTATCACAAATTTTAAGAAATATTTTGATAACTATATTTCAGTATGATTGGTTTCCTTTGCAGTGCTTTGAATTTATTTTACCCATTTAAGAGGATTGCTCGAAGAAGGGGTTCAGATTCTTCACCAGACAGCCAAGTGCTCCAAGGCACTAAAAAGGTGAAGAAGACCACATCATCTGTAACTCCTGACCCAGAAGCGCATGCAGGTTCCCTCATCTCCTTGAGGTGCCCCTGGAGGATTCACAGTGCAGAAATCAGACTGCCAGAGCACGTTTGCATTATTACTTCCAGATAGCTCTGTGAAGGAGAATCAAAGTTTCTTTGGAGGAATGATCAGGCATCCTGGGTCCCCAGTGCTATTCAGCCTCTCTCCACCCCCCAAAACTAAGACAAGAAATTTCACTTCATAATTACATAATTCTATCTGTTTCTGTAATGACTCTGGAAGTGTTTAGAATCCATCTGGGCTCCCAGGAGTGGGCATACTTGGGCATGAGCTTTGCAGTTCTGGGGCTGGTTTCACTGGAGGAATCAGTGGGTAGGGTGCTGGTGTAATTCAGGCTATGATATACCATATCATTTGTAAAAATGTGTATCTATTTACTGACCATGTGGTATCAGGTGATGGAGAAAAGACTGAATTGGGATTCAAAAGGCCTGAATGTTAAGTGTGGACTCATTTCTCACAAGAAAAGTTCAATAGCAACACTTCTTTCCAGAGGGGTGTACAATCTTACTCTGAAAAAAAACTGGACTAATGTGTTGGAAGATGCTTTTTCTGTATCCTTGCAGAAAAACAAAATGGCAAGACCCTGGGGTCTCCAAATGCCTCTCATGGAGGTAATATCCAGTTAAAAGAAAATCTAGGGTACCCTTAAAGGAAGAAATCCTTGGCAGGAGAAAGGGCACAGATTCAATGTGCACAAGAAGGGAGAGGGAGAGAAAAGTTGCCAATCAAACTGCATCACTCTCAGGAAAACCAGATTATCTTTGCCATAAATCTTTTTTTTTGTGTGTGTGAGGAACTTTCTCAACAGCAATATTGGAAATTCCATTAAGAAGAGGAAAAGATTTCTGTTTGTTCCAACCATCTTTCTAGTTAAATCTATTTTTCCCATCCATCCATCCATCCATTCATCCGTCATGCTTCTATCCTGTTTTCCATTCTTCTTCCATCTCACCTTTTCATCCCTCCATCCAGTCCTCTCTCCATGCCTCTTTTCATTCACCCATCCAACTTCATCCTCCCCACTGCCCTCCATCTTCTTCCATCACCTTTTCTCGTCCAGGCTTTTTTCATTCTTTCCTTCTTCCATTCATGAATACTCTTAAGAGTGACACTGGGACATGATGATTTAATGTCACACTCTAAAGTTGGGCTAGCTTGTTCAAACCAGGTCCAGTGTTCACTAGACACATGTCTTTGGGTAATTTGCTTTAAGTTCCCATACTTGAGGTTCCTAGTTTATCTATTGATAAACAACAGCTAATAATAATCCCTACTCCACTGGCTTACTCTGAGGATTAAATAACCAATATGCTTAAGATGCATATGGTGAAACTGACTTGTATTAAGTTTTATAATACTAGTTGTTATTATTAGTATACTTCTGGTATTGTTTTAAAGTCTGCAAATATAAATTCTTAAGACATGGCTCTTATTTATAAGGGGATTCTTATATCTGAGGAGAGTTAATACAGCATCTGAAGATGAGCAAGTAATTCACTTCTCAATAGGAAGCTTTATTGCACTGTGTTCATTTCCTAAAGTGTATAATTTAGCATTATCATGTCTGAAGAATGGTGAAATCTTTGAGGGTCTTGGGTTTCCAAACCACCCCTGCACTCTTACAACTGCCGACCTTTGCCCTTTCAGTTTCATTCTTTCAAGTGTGTTCATCTGAACCTTGATTTGTACACTGAGTTTCTTGCCAGCCTCCTGCAATGCAATTTAACATGAGAGGCAATATAATATTCTTGTTGGGGATAGCAGCCGTTCGATAGAATGGATTAGAACTCTCACCAATGTGAGCATGATTTAGGTCCCCTTGTTATCGGCGAAGGTCTGCGTGTTCTTTCAGCTCTATTGAGATGAGGCCTTTCAAATAGTAAAGGCAGTCAACTCCTTTTGTCCTTTTAGTTAAAAAAAAAAAGTCTCCAGGACTTTAATACACAGAGAATTTCAAATTAACACTCAAGGATTGCAAGGCCTAGCTTGAGAAGTTAAGCAAAGAATAACTCAAAGTTTAGTTTAAGGATCTATTGAAATTCTACCAGGGCAGCATGTGAACATACCTTGCCAGTCTCATGTGTCACCAGAATCTTACAGGTTTGACTCTACAAACAACCTAGCATCCAAAATCATGATCAGTCAGAAAGCAAATATTACCACACTCAACTGACTCCTATACTTTGAAATGATTATGAATGGAGTATTAGACAAAGATAGCTTACACCATGCTATGGAAATAAACAAATCCTGAAATCTCAGTAGTTTAGCACAATGAGGATTTATTTTTGGCTCATGCAAAATCTGAGGCAAGTTGATGGGGACTTGTCCTCCTGTTATTGTTAGAGATCTAGGCCCCCTGAATGTTCTACTTCCACCATCTCAAAATGTGGTTTCCAAGATTACTAAAGAGAGGAGGAGGGGAGGAAGAGGACACATCAGCTCTTAACTGGCTCATCTGAGAAGGGACATCCACCACCACTTCTACTTAGATCCATTGACCAAAAATTGTTTCATGGCCTCATCCCAATGGCAAGCACTGGGAAATCAAGTGCACACATGGAATAGTTGTTGCATCTAAACATCTCATTCATAATTGGTAGACATGTACATATTCCAAATCTATAAAGGAAAAGATGCTAAATGGGTAAAGATAATGGAATATGTGAACTGTTTCTAAATGACGATGAAAGTACTGGGCAAGAGTTGGGAGCACCAGAGGCTTAATGCAAAACAACCTGGCCAGCAGCACAGCACTTTTCGAATGTTTCATGTTTTATCATTAAAATTAAACTTTTCATGAGTTTAAAAATGCAAAACTTCAGCTTTGTTCCCTCAACGCTGGAAAGATGACACATGTTCATTTTTGGATATCTCAGCATATGGTGTGCCCTCCCAAGGATTTGCCTTCCTGGTTTAAGGAGCACATTCTAAATATCCAATAAATGGTTATTAAATGGTAGTGAGGGGGGTGTATTTAAGATTCAAGGAAATGCCATTGTTAAATTGAAGGCCTTGCACCATTGTTGAGTATTTGCGTGGATGCCTTGAATGCCCTATTCTAAAGTGCAAGTTCATTGCAATAACACTGCTTTATATACTTTTTAATTAACTTTTCTTGTGAATCCTCTTCAGTGTCCATTCACAAAGGGCAATGAACCCAGGACATATGAGTCTGTCTGAAACCTATTCAATGCCATAAGACTAACAAGGGCTCGTTACAGGAATTTCTTCTTCCCTCCCTATCTTCCTTTGTTTACCAGCCAGGATTTTCAGTGAACAGCAAAGACAAGCTTCAAACTAGTGAATCCTATGGATACATTCTTGCTGTCAAAGGACGAATAAAGAGGAAAGCCTTCTGAAAAAAAAAAATTTGCCTAATTTCCAGGTATGTATGTATGTGTGTGTGTGTGTGTGCGCATGTGTGTGTGTTTCCAGTTGATGCAATGCTACCCACACATCTCACTGTTTCCTGACCACTCCTTACCCCAATGTCTGAATCCAGATGGCTCTGATGCATTCTGGACCTCTTGTTACCTGAACTTCAAAGTCTGCCTACGTCTGCAAATCTCGACCTTGCTTCTACAATCTAATCTGATAATAGCTATTTAAATTGACACAGTTGGCTAAGCATCTGATTTTGGCTCAGGTCATAATCTCATGGTTTGTGTGTTTGAGCCCTACACAGGGCTCCACGCACAGTGTGGAGCCTGCATGGGATTCTCTCTCTCTCCCTCTCTCTTTGCCCCCTCATGGTATTCTCTCTACCCCTTACTCACTTGTGCCCTTTCTCTCATTCTCTCTCTCAAAAAAAGATAATTCCTTTCCTAAGATTGTTTTCTAAAAATTATAAAACAAAATAAATAAATTGACATCTATGAAATAATTACTCGATTAACCAAATAGTTACTGTGTACCTTCTGTCCTCCAGGCACCATAGGTAGAAGATAAGATGACAACTATGGAGTGAGATCAGGTCCCTGTTCTTCATGCATTTACTTTCTTGAAGTGGAGAACAGGTAAAGAAATTAACCAAAAGTGAGATGGTTCTGGATGGTGATCAATACTACAAAGGAAAGAAACAGGGTGATGCAATACAGGAGAGACTATGGTCAGGGCAACATGCACAGAGTGGTCAGAGAAGCACTTCCTTCCCCAGGAGAAGGGGGCAGCTCTGGGGAGATGGGTGGGATAGCCAGGCAATGGCACCAGAAGGAGCTGGGAATACAGGATGGCAAGGACGAAGATTACCTTCCTCCTCCACGTCCAATAAAGGAATGTAGGGTTTCTTGTTCTTATCTCTGCCCCAGTGCCCAGGATCCTCTGTGAAAGCTAGGATATAAATTTCATATTAAATGTAATAACAGACCATCTTCAAGAAAGCCCTCATTCTCTATTTCCTGAATAACCTTCTCTCCAAGGAACTAAACAAAATACCTGCCTTGATCTTTGGTCAAGCTGCTGTGACCCAACTTTCTCTATTGAGACCAATAGCTGATACAAGTTATAATAGAAACAACTGCTCACTTTCCAGCTGCCCTCAATCAGCTAGGCAACATCCCTCTGACTGATTAAGTCACTAGGGAAAATCTTTTCTGTTCCCAGTGACTGCTGATTGATGGCACTGAAGGAGCCTTGCTGCTCAGCCCCTGATTCAAGGGGGCTATCAATTTCTGCAGATCCCTCGGCCAGTCTACCCCCATCTGTTTCAGGAGTTGGAGGAATTGCCTCAGAAGGACATGTGGCCATGTACCCAAAGAGAATGATGGGGACGGGGTGAGACGAGGGCGAAATGACACAGCCTCACAATTAGATCAGCACTGAGCTCACTCAGAAGCAGCCAGCCCCATCATTCTGTTTATATCACAGCTACCTTCTCTCCCCATCCCTTCCCCATGTGCCCTTGTGCCATGCAGGCACATGTGCATGTGTTATTGCAGGCAGATGCAATAACAAGGAAGAAAAGGAAAGAGACGATGGATGCTATGAAGGTTGGGGAAAGTGCAGACAATTCAGGTTTTTTTAAAATAAGAGAAGTTCTCAAAGAAGGTTATCTGGGAGAGGATGATTTAATAACCTGGCATCATACTATATATAAAATGGACTGCTGCTTTCTCTCTCCCCCAACCCCTGCCTTTTGAGACAAAAGACGTGATAATAATCTGCAGTATATGGTAGGAGATAAGCAAGGAATAGGGTTTCAAAAAGGCTTGTATCAGAGCCTTATTCTGTTAGTAGAATCCTGGGCAGCCCTGAGCAAGTTCCTCAGCATCTCAGATTTTAGCCTGCGCATCTACAAAGGGAGGCAATTTGACTGACAAAACTTCTAAGGTGACTTTTTGTTCTAAAATACAATAAACCCTATGCAATTGGAGAGATTCTTTTTTTTCTAATTTTTTAAAATGTTTATTTATTTTTGAGTGGGGTAAGAGGGGCATAGAGATGGGAACAGATAATCTAAAGCAGGCTCCATGCTGACAGCAGAGAGCCTGATGTGGAGCTGGAACTCACAAACTGTGAGATCATGACCCAAGCTGAAGTAGGACGCTTAACCGACTGAGCTACCCAGGAGCCCCAAGAGATTCAGTTTCGCTGAAATAAAGAAACTTTTGACAGATACTAGTTTTTTAAAAAAGCTTTTAATGCCTCTTTCTAAAAAACGATTATTCAATAAATCCATATGTTAAGTTCTAACTTCTTAGTGTAGGGACATTCTGCCTAAGGAAGTTGGGACAGGTTGGAATCCTGCAAACCCTCAAAGGAGGAACACTTTTCTTTCTTCCTCTTAATCAGACTCTAAATTTGATTAGAAGCAAGCACTTTTGAATTGAATTTCAGTGGAATGTTCCAAATCCATTTCACAAAAGTTTTAAGTGTGTTTGAGAAAAGTTAAAAACATTTCTGGCACCCAGGAAGCTCAAAGCCTAACTGGGAGACAGGCCTACAAAAGAGAAATTACAACCCAGAGCCATAGGGAGAGCCCACTTGGGGCCAGCCCATACACTCTCAGTGCACACCATGGTGTATGCGCGTGGAGCGAGGGGTCATAGACATTAGACACAGCCACGCAGTGCTATAGAATTTTTAACCTGCTCCCTTCCTAGGAGATCACACATCTTTTCATGGGGGCTCCCTCTCAGTGCTTGTGAAATGACAGCTACTCTTAAAGTAGGCAAAAATGGTTTCTTCTTTGATACGTGAAGATGCTTATTCTGTCAGCCCTTCCAGCCCTTCATAAAACTGACCAAAGACTTTCCTTCCATGGTTGGGGATAGATTGGTACAGTGGCTCTCAATTTTGGCTGCGCTGCAGAATCACTAGGAGGAGTTTAGATATTCTTCTGTCCAAGCAGCACCCAAAACAAATTAAAATACACCAGAGTCCAGCTATAGGTAGAACTCAGGTATTCTGGGCAATCCCAACGTGCAACCCAAACTGAGGGTCCAGCTAAATGTGTCTAAAAATCTGAGAGGAGTCACATTTAGGATTGAATTCATGCTAACGTGGATGTGGCTGATATGATCTACTATCATAAGAGGCTATTTTTAATAGAGCATTCTTGGGACCATCTCCTGATCCCTTTGAGCCTCTGTTACTTGGGTTAATGATGCTCGTTAACATCAAAAATAAGAAAACGTAGCAGACTTTCAACGAATGCTGTGTTGCAAGTTGTATTACTTTTAACCTTCAGATAGTCTTAAAGGTGGGTTTCTTGAGCCCCACTTTAGAGGTATAGAGAGATAGATAATTTGCCAAAAGTTTATAATGAGTAAATTATGAAAGCAAATATCAAAACTGTATCTCTGTTTCTAAAGCCTTTGTTTTATCCACATACCCCACTCCCCACTAAAAGCCTAGTGCAGAGAGTAAAGCCAAAGGGCATGTATTGTATCTGCTTCATAATTGCTACTGAATAGACTGGTCTCCCTTAACAATCCAGGGGAAAAGATTTTTACACACCTGTCTTTTTGGAAGGTAATTCCTAAAGTAGGACATAGTGGCACAGGGTTTAGGAGATTAAAAGAGTTTGTACCTAAGTTTTCCAAGCATAGCAGAGCAACGGGGGCTCTAGGCTAATTGCAGGGGGTGACTAGTTAACTGAAGAGTTTTAGAAGCAAAACAGAAGGTGCTGGGCTCAGTCTCGGGTAGGTACCTGTGGAGGTAAATGCAGATTATGTTGATCACTCACTAAAAGCTTCTAAATTTACAGTGGAGGCAGCTCATAACTGGCATGGAAGCATTCTGCCTCCCTAAATGACATGGTGTCTGGCTGCACCCATCTAGCAGTGATCACATTAGAGCCAAGCCTCCAGCTCCAGGCTGTCAAAGACTATTGAATTTGCTGTATTTTCTGAGCGATAAAAGCAGACTTTTAATTTAATTAATCCTATCCTTGATTTCATTAACCACCCATGTGGCCAGAAAGTACAGCTTGGACCTCGGGCAAGCAGACCCTGTCTGCATTAACCTCTCAAGCATTGAGGACTCAGGATTTCCATGAAGGGAATGATTCATTTTGCTGTTGATCAGAAACAAAAGCCAGCCAAAAAAACTGTGTTGGCTTAGGGACTAGATGCTTGGGAAGTAAATTTTAAATAAGGGATGGGAAGGGCAACCCAAACATTTCTTTGACAATCTTTTGATCTGAGGAATTCAGAACCATTTTCTTTGAACCAATGAAACCTTTTATCCTCAAAGGTATGAAATTTCTAAGAAAGCAAAACGTTGATTTCAAAGTGATAGACATTAGTCGAGTTTGATCTTGACATTCTGGATACTGGGGCTTTAGTAGATGGGATTGAACATTCAGAGACCATATGTTGCTGACAGAATCAGTCTATTTTTAATGAGAACTCAAACATGTGTTCACCTAAAATCAGGTGGTTTAGGGAGTATTGGATGGTAGCATCTAAAATGATACAGATAGCTGGGTAAAAGGGAAAAATGTATTGAAAGGACACCTAATAGAGGACAGTGTAATGTTTTACACTGAGGGTAAAAAACTAATCTCTACAAAAGCAGAAAGGAGTGTATGTACTTGAACAGCAGTTGGTATGGAAAAACACTTAGTAGATGAGAATAGAGTAAAATAGTAGATGAGAAAGCCAATATAAACAACAAATGTAATATACCCAATAGAAACCATTATCATGTTAGGCTCTGAGGAGACACTGTTGGTGTCCTGCCCAGATCTGTTTTTTTGGGCTTGTGCACCTTGCCACTAGCATCTGAGTGTTGAATGCTGCTAGCTCAGACCTGGCCTCATTGGCAGAGAATTGCCTTCGACTGATAGGAGCCTGAGGAAGTAATACTCTTCTCTGGGGTAGCCTGTAGCCAATAACTGAGGAAATTACAGTACAAGAGACTGATGAGACCCCTTGCTTTGGGAGTGGGACCAACTCTGCTTCAGTGCACCTTCTAGAGCTCTTTGTGTGATTAGTCTGGACTCCAGTTGAGACCCACAAGTGTGATATTGTGATTTATACTTGGCTTTCATCCCCATTTCTGGCACAAAGGTCCTTAAACCCTTAGAGTTTCCTAAGTGATGAGAGAGATGAAGGTGCTGATTGCTATGTTAAGGAGGTGACTTTTGGAAAGCTAGGAGCTTTCCAAAGCTAGGATGGAGGCAGGTTGCCAAGACTGCCAACCAGATGATTAGAGGGGTGGAACTTCTACTATCCATCTGCACCCTACCCCCTCCTCTGGGGAGGGGAGAAAGGCTAGAGATTGAGTTCAATCATGGATGGGTGGTAATTTAATCACTCATGCCCATGTAATGAAGCCTTTATAAAACCCCAAAAGGACAGAGCTTCCAGGTTGGTAAACTCATCGAGGTGCTAGGAGAGTGACACCTTGGGATAGCATGGAAGCCTCTCTCCGTTTCTCCATACCTTTCCCTGTGCATCCATTCCATCTGGCTGGTCCTCCTTTATATCCTTTTATAATAATCTGGTCATCTATTAAGTAACTGTTCCTTTGAGTTCTGTGAGCTCCTTTAGCAAATTAATGGAACACAAGGAGGAGATCATGGGCACCTTTGTTTTATAGTCAGTCAGTCAATATAGGTAATCAGTGCCTGCATCCAGTGTCTAAGGTGGGGAGATTGGGGGGACATTCTTAATTCTTATGGAACTGAGCCATAAACCTATGGAATCTGCTGCTATCTCCAGGTAGACAGTATCTAAATTGAGTTAAATTTTTATTGGTGTAAGGATTGTTGTTATTTGTTGATGTAAGGAAGTCCCACCCACTCTGCCCTCCCTACCCTCCCCCCACACACACTGCAATTGTAACTGGGGCCCAAAATGCACAAGAGTACCTAGTTCCAGGGATTTCAAACAGATTAGCTTCAGCCACCAGCTGATGACAGAATTCAAAGGCAGAGAGAGGAGTAGTGGTGAAACAAGAAAGAAATTTACTTTAGTAAGGGCAACACTGGGATGACAGCAGACTAGTGTCTCAAAGACTGTCTCCACAGTGATGAAAATACTAAGGAAAATGTGGAACAAAGGTTGTTGGGTATGTGCAGCTGGGTGGTAAAGGTCAGATCTATCATTGTCTTGGGGTCAGTGCCCAGGGGATTGTTGGCTTCAAGTCAGTTGTCATTGCTTAAGGGTGTAGTTTTGGTTCCCTTTTTTGCCCACTGGGTCTTTTGTCTGAATTAGAAGATAAGCCAGATAGATGCAAAGAAGTATTTACTTAGTGAGAAAGTACAGACTGAGGTGATAATGGACATAGTTAGGGCAACCACTGTGTTCTCTTTCAGAACTGGTGATGAGAACACCTATTCTTCTGCAAGAAATCTCTCACATAATCACTTCACTCATCGATCATCTCAGTCTCTGCTTACCAGAAACCTGGCCTAAAATATTCTGCATTGAAAAAATCTTGTCCAGGAATAAGGAGTAGGGGAGATGTCTTACCAATCTACTTTGTAGCACCAGAAAAACTGTGCTACATTTTGGGCACACCACCCATAGTGGCAATAGGCACAAGCTCAAAGACTCTCACAAGGAGGTAACTCAGATGGTAAAAATTCTAGAAACTCATGAATTTAAAGGTAGTTTTAAATATTGGGATTATGGAACATATTTGGAAAGGCTTTGAATTGTATGGGTGCTGGAAAACTATTTGTTCCTCTTACAGGAAAGAACACTTGTTAGTATGGTGGAAAGTTCCCTTAATGACTCCCAGGCTGCAATCTGGTACACTGTTCATCTCCACTGCATTCAAAATTCAGTGGAACATCCCAAGTAAAATTACAGAATATTACAAAGCATCAATTCATTCAGAAACATTTATTGACCATTTTTTTGAGTTCGGCAATGCTCAAGGCACTTGAGGTTAAAAACGGAAAAAAAAATTGGAAAACAAGCTCAGTTTCTATGACTGCCTTTCCAAAATAAGGCAAAGAATCTTCCACAGAGAGGAAACCTTCCTTGTGTCCTTGGGAATGATGAAGTGTAGTGAGGCTTCACTTTGAGCTGATAAAAACTTGAAGGAAAGAGGGAGGGGCCAACATGGGGAGATGTAGGAATACCCGCTGCTGCTCTCTGGTGACTCTTAATCTGGGAGGCACAAAGACCAAGATCTACAGGAAGAAACTCTCAATCGCAGAGATCTGCAGGAAGAGGAGTTGGAGGCTACAGGGAAGAGAATGCAAAATCCAGAAAATTCTGGGAGACTGAGGAGAAATAGGAAATAAACCAATACATACATTGTCAAAATGACCAAACAGAAGAACTCCCCTCAAAAGACTGTACAGGAAATAGTGACAGCACAAGAAATGATGAAAGCAGACATAAGCAACTTAACAGAACAAGAATACAGAATGATAAACATAAAAATACTCGCAGGGCTTGAAAAAAGCATAGAAGAAAGCAAGGGGACCCTAGAGGCAGAGATCAAAGTCCTAAAAAAAACGATCTAGAGGAATTGGAAAATGCTTTAAATGAGGGACAAAACAAATTAGAGGTGGCCACAGCGCAGATTGAAGAGGCAGAAGAGAGAATAGGGGAATTAGAAGATAAAATTACAGAAAAGGAGGAAGCAGAGAAAAAGAGGGAGAAACTGATTCAGGAACAGGAAAGGAGAATAGGAGAGCTGAGTGATGCAATCAAACGGAATAATATCCGTATTATATGAATTCCAGAGGAAGAAGAGAGAGAGAAAGGAGTCGAAGGGGTACTTGAACAAATCATCACTGAGAACTTCCACAACATGAAGAAGGAAATGGGCATTGAAATCCAAGAGGCACAGAGAACTCCCCTCAGACGTAACCTGAATAAACCCTGAGCACGACACACCATAGTGAAGCTGGGAAAATACAAAGATAAAGAGAGAATCCTGAAAGCAGCTAGGGATAAATGGGGCCTTGACTTACAAAGGCAGACACATTAGGGTAGTAGCAGACTTATCCACAGAAACTTGGCAAGCCAGAAAGGAATGGCAGGAAATCTTCAATGTGATGAACAAGAAGGACATGCAGCCAAGAATCCTTTACCCGGCCAGCCTGTCATTCAAAATGGATGGAGAGATAAAGGTCTTCCCAAACAAACAAAAACTGAAGGAATACATCACAAATAAACCAATCTTACAAGAGATCCTGAGGGGGCAACTATGAAGGAAAGGTTGAAAGGAACATGGAGCACCAGAGACATCTTACAAACATGAAAACTACAGACAACACCTTGACTCTAAACCCATATTTTTCAATATTAATGCTGAATGTAAACGGACTAAACGTTCCAATTAAAAGACACAGGGTAACGGAATGGATTAGAAAACAAGACCCATCTCTCTGCTGTCTTCAAGAGACCCATTTTAAACCTGAGGACACCTTCAGACTGAAAGTGAGGGGATGGAGAATTATCTACCATGCTACAGGAACTCAGAAGAAAGCTGGAGTAGCCACACTTATATCGGACAAACTGGACTTTAAAGTAAAAGATGTAATAAGAGACAAAGAAGGGCATTATATAATAATCACAGGGACTATCCAGCAGAAGGAACTAACAATTATAAATGTCTACAGGCCGAATTCTGGGGCACCCAAATTTGTAAAGCAACTAATTACAAACGTAAGCAATCTTATTGATAAAAATGTGCTAGTTGCAGGAGACCTTAATAGCCCACTCACAGCGCTGGATAAATCCACTAAACAGAGAATCAGCATAGAAACAATGGACCTGAACGACACGTTGGAACAGGTGGACCTGACAGATATCTTCAGGGCCCTTCATCCAGAAGCAAAGGAATTTACATTCTTCTCAAATGAGCATGGTACATTTTCTAAGATAGACCACATTTTGGGGCATAAGGAGGATCTCAGTAAATATAAAAGAATTGAGATCATACCATGCAAAATTTCAGACCACAATGCTTTGAAACTTGAAATCAACCACAGGAAAAAGTCTGGGAAATCCCCACAAACATGGAGGCTAAAGAACAACCTACTAAGAGATGAATGGGTCAACCAAGCAATCAGAGAAGAAATTAAAAAATACATGGAAACAAATGAAAATGACAATCCAAACGCTTTCGGATGTGGCAAAGGCAGTTACGAGAGGGAAATATATTGCAATCCAGGCTCATCCCAAGAAACAAGAAATATTCCTAACACAAATTCTAACAGCACACCTAAAGGAACTAGAAGCAGAACAGCTAAGAGAGCCCAAACCCACCAAAAGAGAGAAATAAAAAGATTAGGGCACAAATTAATCATACGGAAACAGAAAAAGTAGTGGAACAGACCAATGAAACCAAGCACTGGTTCTTTGAAAAAATAAACAAAATTAATAAACCTGTAGCCAGGCTCCTCAAAAAGAAAAGAGAGAGAACCCAAATCAATAAAATCTCGAAGGAAAATGGGTGATTAAAACCAATCCCTCAGAAATACAAGCGATCATCAGAGAATACTATGAAAAACTATACGCCGTCAAATTGAACAACCTGGAAGAAATAGACAAATTCCTAAACAGCCACACACTACCAAAACTCAAACGGGAAGAAATAGAAAACTTGAACACACCCATAACTAGTGAAGAAATTGAATCAATTATGAAAAATTTCCCAGCAAATAAAAGTCCAGGGCCAGATGGCTTCACTGCGGAATTTTACCAGACATTTAAAACAGAGTTAATACCTATCCTCCTCAAGCTGTTCCAAAACATTCAGACGGAAGGAAAACTCTCGGACTCATTCTATGAAGCCAGCCTCACTTTGATTCCCAAACCAGATAGAGACCCAACAAAAAAGAGAACTACAGGCCGATATCCTTGATGAACATGGATGCAAGAATTCTTAACAAGATATTAGCAAATAGAATCCAACAGTATATAAAAAGAAGTATCCATCACGATCAAGTAGGATTCATTCCGGGGTTGCAGGGATGGTTCAACATTCATAAATCAATCAACGTGATACATCACATTAACAAAAGAAAAGATAAGAACCACATGATCCTGTCAATAAATGCAGAAAAAGCATTTGACAAAATACAGCATGCCTTCTTAATAAAAACTCTTGAGAAAGTCGGGTTAGAAGGAACATACTTAAACATCATACAAGCCATTTATGAAAAGCCCACAGCTAATATCATCCTCAATGGGGAAAAACTGAGAGCCTTCCCCCTGAGATCAGGAACACGACAGGGATGTCCACTCTCACCGCTGCTATTTAACATAGTGTTGGAGGTCCTAGCATCAGCAATCAGACAAGAAAGCAAAATAAAAGGCATCTGGATAGGCAAGGATAAAGTCAAACTTTCACTTTTTGCAGACGACATGATACTTTACATGGAAAACTCAACAGAATCCACCAAAAGCCTACTAGAACTGATCCATGAATTTGGCAAAGTTACAGGATACAAAATCAACATACAGAAATCTGTTGCATTCCTTTACACCAACAATGAAGCAATAGAAAGAGAAATAAAGAAGCGAATCCCATTCACAATTGCACCAAAAACCATCAAATACCTAGGAATAAACCTAACCAAAGATGTGAAAGACCTTTACTCTGAAAACTATAAAAAAACTTATGAAGGAAATTGAGAAAGACACAAGGAAATGGAAAAACATCCCATGCTCATGAATTGGAAGAATAAATATCGTCAAAATGGCAATAGTACCCAAAGCAATCTACACATTCAATGCAATCCCAATCAAAATTGCACCAGCATTCTTCTCAAAGCTAGAGCAAACAATCCTAAAATTTGTATGGAACCACAAAAGACCCCGAAGAGCCAAAGTAATACTGAAGAATAAAACAAAAGTGGGAGGCATCACAATCCCAGATTTTATCCTCTACTACAAAGCAGTAGTCATCAAGACAGCTTGGTATTGGCACAAAAACAGACACATAGACCAATGGAATAGAATAGAGAACCCAGAAATGGACCCACAGCATATGGCCAACTAATCTTTGACAAAGCAGGAAAATGTATCCAATGGAAAAAAGACAGCCTCTTTAACAAATGGTGCTGGAGAACTGGACAGCAACATGCAGAAGAATGAAACTAGACCACTTCCTTACACCACTCACAAAAAAAAAAAAACTCTAAATGGATGAAGGACCTGAATGTGAGACAGGAAACCATCAAAATCCTAGAGGAGAAAGCAGGAAAAAACCTCTTTGACCTGAGCCGCAGCAATTTTCTATGCGACACATCTCCAAAGGCAAGGGAATTGAAAGCAAAAATGAACCATTGGGACCTCATCAAGATAAAAAGCTTCTGCACGGCAAAGGAAACAACCAACAAAACTAATAGACAACCGACGGAATGGGAAAGGATAATTGCAAATGACATATCAGATAAAGGACTAGTATCTAAAATCTATAAAGAACTTACCAAACTCCACACCCAAAAAACAAATAATACAGTGAAGAAATGGGTGGAAGATATGAATAGACACTTCTCCAAAGAGGACATTCAGATGGCCAACAGACACATGAAACGATGCTCAAAATCACTCATCATCAAGGAAACACAAATCAAAACCACACTAAGATACCACTTTACACCAGTTCGAGTGGCTAAAATTAATAAATCAGGAAACTATAGATGCTGGCGGGGATGTGGAGAAGCAGGCACCCTCCTACGCTGTTGGTGGGAATGCAAACTAGTGCAGCCGCTGGAAAACGGTGTGGAGATTCCTCAAAAAAATGAAAATAGAGCTACCGTATGACCCAGCAATAGCACTGCTAGGAATCTACCCAAGAGACACAGGAATGCTGATGCATAGGGGCACGTGTACCCCAACATTCACAGCAGCACTTTTGACAATAGCCAAATCATGGAAAGAGACCAAGTGCCCATCAACTGACGAATGGATAAAGAAGATGTGGTACATATATACAATGGACTACTACGTGGCAATGAGAAAAAATGAAATCTGGCCATGTGTAGCAACATGGATGGAACTGGAGGGTATTATGTTAAGTGAAATAAGTCAGTCAGAAAAAGACAGATACCATATGTTTCCACGCATAGGTGAATTTTGAGAGACTAAGCAAAAACCATGGGGGAGGGGAAGAGGGGAAAGGAAGTAAAAAAGACACAGAAAGGGAGGGAGGTAAAACATAAGAGACTCTCAAAGACTAAGAACAAACAGGGTGAGAGGGGTGAAGGAGGAGGGAGAGGGGGTGACATGCATTAAAGAGGGCACATGTTGGGATGAACACTGGGTGTTATATGTAAACCGATTTGAAAATAAACTATTAAAAAAATAAACTTGAAGGAAAGATTTTTGATAATTTGATATATCAAGATAAATCTAAGTGCCATAAAACTAAATACCCTACTTCTTATTCTGTAGGTTTGTGAGGTTTTTTTTGTTTTGTTTTGTTTTGTTTTGTTTTCTATTTAGTGTTGAAGAAGAAAAAGGGGAAGAAGTTGAAGAAAGTGGAGAAAGACAATCAATTTTGGGCCTGAGAATTGAGTGGGACAATCTCAATTTGTGGATCAAATTAGGCTTCTGTTCTTTCTCCCTCTTCTTCTCCCTTTCTCTCTCTCTTCTTCTGTCTCTCTCAAAATAAACTACAAATTTGGTAGATTGTTCAAATATTTGAAACCCAAGGAATCCAAGATTGAATTAGTTACCATTCAAAGTGTGCTGAAGATCAGAGCAATGGATTACCTATCACCTGGCGTGGTAGCCATTCAACCTTTGTTCAATCATACCTCTGGTAATCATGGAATCAAGAAACCAGTTTTGACCATGGCACCTTCCACCATCTCCTTGTGCCTCAAGATCATCCACTGTAGTTCTGTCATGTATTGGTTTGATACTATTTCAAATCCACTTGTTTTGACTTAAATGAGGTTTGTTTTAACCTACCTGTTTATTACAAAGACAAAAAAAATGTTTTGATACAAGAATAAAGTAAGCTGGGTTACGATGTCATTCATATCCCATCTATCTTCACCATTAAGGATTCGGTAGCTCAGCTGCTGGGGGCCCCACTCTGAGCTTCTATGAAAACCTATGAAGAAGCAACAATATCCAGGGAATATTTTGACTATAAATACCAAGAGTTTGTGAGGATTACTCAAGTGTTTTTGATTTGGGCAAAAAGGCACTAAGTAGCCCCCCCCCCAATGACTTTAGGGCAAGTAGCCTCTGTGCAGTAAAGGTTAATCTTTTACCAGCAGTGGTGAAAGCTGTGCAGTTGCCCCAGAAGTCGATCTGTTTTTGCATGAACATAGGTCCCATTGTTCCCTAGCCATGTGCTTTTGCAGGAAGGGACTTCTACTTTTGCTTGGCAGCTGGATGGCACTTCTTAGTTGGCTGAGCCTTCTCTCTCTCCCAAGTACCAACTCATAAAGGTAAACCTCTACTAAATTTGAACTTTATTCCACTCATATCCCTTTGCCTGGAAAAATAGTATGATTATCATTGATTTGGACTCTGTTATTTCTTTATTAGTTTATCAAGAGACATTATTTTGCATGCTACTGCCTTGTGAAATTCCCACAGTAAACCTCTGTTAAATAAATCGTTGGCAAAGACAAACTCAGTCTCTGAGCATGATTTGCCTCCCCAAACAAAACAAATCATCTTCCTCAATAATGTATGTTTAATAGCTTCGGTGAAGAAAGAAACTTTTGGTCTCTTTTTAGGGGCATCATATGGCAGGGTTCAATAGGACACATATGATAAATCTGCTTTAACATGTGAATCCAGATTTCAGTCCCCTAAACTGTCGGCACCCCTGGCACCTATATGAGCACAGTGAATTAGCATCTCCAGAACATTCAGCAATGTTGATGAAATCAGGTAAATTTCTCTTTGTTTCTCTTTGATCTCATATCATTGTAATAAATTTTTACAACTAAATGCCAGCTTCTGTTGATAAAAATTAGTGTAATACTATACCTCATTTGTTTTGTAGCCATTCCTTCCCATATTTGGCTTCATAAATGGCCCTAGGATATGTGAGAATCTGACTCTACTAGAGACCATGAGATGTGGGGCGAGATGATAGGTTATTCACTTCTTGCAAGGGAACTGGCTCAGTGGAGAGTCTGCAGCATATGTAAATATGTGCAAGGTTCTTTCTGTCAGCCAGGCAATCTTCACAGGGAGTGAGGATTGGGATCTTACAAATCATTTAAGATTTCCTATATTTCCCTATTCTAACTCTTGTTTTCCCTAGTCAATGCTCTAAAAGGCCTGATGAAACCCCAAATTCAGCAGACATTGTCATATAATAACCACAAATATCAAACTTCTCATTTAATTTTCAGACTCAGAGTTGCAAGAGGTAAGAGATGAAAAGAAATCATAGAAATAATGGTGATTCTATCAGGGAAAGAACGCTTTTGGTTTTCAGCCAATGTTCTGAGGTAAAGTTAAGAAATGTGATATTGTTGATCTCTTTTCTCAAGTTCAATACCATTAGACTCAATACCTTACCCTTTGGTATTTAAATCTTTTTAATACTATTTTAGGGAAGTGGCCAATTGATCTCTTAAAGCTATGTCTTCATCCCTAGTAACCATAAATGAGCATTAAATTAATTTTTCTCTGTGCTTTGCCAGAGCCCATCCCTTAATACTAACTGGATCTTCACTGCCAATAGGCCCAGCCAACTCAAACAACCAATCTTTTAATTTCTAAATTTGTTAGAAGGTCTGATGACCACTTGCTTCTGCTACCTGCCTACTTTTGTTTCCAATTTCCATATCAATAAGTGTTCTTAATTTCAAGCTATGATAAAATCTAGATGAGTTCAGTAGAAAACACATTTTAGAAGAGAATTCTGGATAGCCTGTGAAACCCTAGAGAACCAGAATTACAGCATTGTAGGTGAGGATGATACCCAAGCCATACAACTGTGGAAGAAAACAGCTACCACTATGCCCTTGCCAAGGAAGCATGCTCTGCTGAAATTTAGTGCAGCTGCTATCGCTGTTCCCACAAACCTGACTTTCTTGCATCCACCTCCATGGCTCAGACTACTGTCAATGATGCTTGAGAAGTGGCTACTGCTGCTATGGCTGTCTATAGAGCACTCTTTGTGGGCCTTATTTTTAAAGACCTACCAGAGGAGTGGGGATAACTGGCAGAAGCTCACAATATATCTGAGCCCCAACTTCAAGGGGGACAGGGAAAATATGCACATGGGATGTTGTGCTTTTAGGGTGGGAGGGAGCTCAGAATCATGTGGAAAGAATCATATTGTTATGGACATAGCAAAGAGCAGTTTTCCTCCTCTACTGCTCAACCTGTGATTCAATATTTCTAGATCCTATTTCACACTTCATGAAGCAAACTGTTCTTTGGCTGGAGAGCTTTCAGTGTTAGAAAGTCCAATACAGCACTAATCAGATACTTTACATAACAGTGCTGTTAGTAGAGAAAGAACCAGGTTTGATGCTGGGTGCTTTATTTCATTATATTATTTTATCAAAACTTATGACTAGGAAGAATGCAGTGTCCACTTCATTTTGTAGATGAGTAATTTGAAATTTGGAGAGGTTAAAGGACTTTCCAAGATTTTATAACTGGGAGGTCAATACAAAGGCTTGAACGAGAAGGCTCCACTTCTTCACTCTTTCCTGTACTCACATTTTTTCCCTTGTGACTTTGCAGACCCCCATCTCACTGAGGGAGAAATGACTTTCCTAATCGCTTGACTTTGGGCTTGTCCATGTGATTTAATTTGACCAACAGAATGTTGGTACATAAGATACAAGCAAAGGTCTGATGAACTCCATATTGAATTATGTTATCTATACTGCAGACTAATAGAAAAAAAATTCAAACAAAAAAGAATGGGAACAACAGAATTTGACCTATAATTAAGTGATGAAATGGGTGGCATTGGGTTTCTTGTTAATAAGAGATTTCAAAGAATGAGAGATAAGTGAGGGTGAAAATGACCAGGAAAAGTTTTATTGAAGAGGGAGAATATGAATGGATCTTGGAGAATTCAGGAAATTGTGGTTAGTGTTGGTCGGGAAATTTAAAACCCAATGACAAAGAGAAGCTGAAGGCAGCAGTGTAGGGAACATCTCCTTCCATCTACCCCTCCCTACTCCTAGCAACAGAAAAACATAGTCTTTCTCCTTCTTTACTCTGTAACTTTTATTTGCAATGCAGTTTTCTCCATCATGTCATTGAAGAGAATAAAATAAATAGAGTTGAGTGCTGTGATAAGAAGCCTTTCAACCCAGCTGTGTGTGTTGATCAAAATATTTAGATAGAGTGCTTGTCAAAGCACTTAGGTAGGGAGAGCTAAGTTCCATTATAAACTTGGGAGCAAAACAAAGTAGGTGTAAGAATATGAGGTAAAATTAGTTGTTTAACTTCATTGAATTTGTATTTGGCTGTTCTCCCTTTAGCCACTCAGCAAGAACAGAAGCTATTTACCATGTGTCTAGCACTGCAAACATACAAAGAAATACAAGAAATGGTGTACTGTGGAGCTATTTGGAATTGATATTCCTACTTCCTGAAGCACAACTGTCTTGGCTATCTTTTAAACACTTTAAAAGTATTATCTCACTCACACAAAATGGGGAACTATTCAAGTCTATTAAGTATTAAGCATTAATTATATTAGAATATAAGGTTTTTTGAGGGCACTAACAGTATTTGTTCAAATATGTGTCTCCCAAGTGCTCAATACATAGATCTTTTTAGTTAATTGAAAAGAGAACTTAATTCAGAACTAGGATCTGTATTCAGTGTAAACCATTCCCCTGTGTCCCCATCCTTCTTGTCTTCTTCAGCAAATAAACCAGTTGGAGCCTTTTCTATGTATCCTTCAAAACTAACTCTCACATTATTTTATTATTTCACATTCAACTTTAGCTGCTACAGAACTGGTTTCCTTCCTAAGAGAGCGTTTTGTTGAACCAAATTGAATTCGTTAGAAAGAACAAGCTTATGATTAGCCAACAAGCTAATCTCTTGATCATTCCCCATGAGGCATAGAAACAAGTGGGTCAACAGACACTCTAACCTGGGTTATCTTAGCCTCTGGCATAGGATTCACAAAGACCATTATTTAAAGTGCCTTGACAATTAGACAAAACACATAACATCTGTGGGCCCCCATTTCTTCTTCTGAAAAGGGATGCGAAAATCTAATATCCTGTGATTTTATGGTATATCACAAATATAGTGATGCTCTGGGGTTAGATCCTATCCTCCATATATGTAGCAGCGTTCTTACTATACTGTAGCCTCTTGCCCTTCTTTCCAACTCATGGTGCCTAAAATACCCTTGCCTATTCTGGCCTTTTCTAGCAGACAGTGCTTTTTTGCAACCTGAGTATTTTTCTGTAGACAGGTAAGAACTTAAACCATTATTTTGTCAAAATTTTATTTTTCTCTTATTAGCTTTGGATATAATATTTTTTCTTTTTCATCTGTATCTTAACAATGAAGAGACTGCAGCATTTATGATTATCATTATTTTACTTGCACTATCCTTCAGTGGTGCTCTGGAAGAAATTTGTACTAGATAGTAACTCTCACAGTTATTTACTCTTCACTTGTTTGCAATAATACAATATATTCAATGTACACAAATTGTTGTACATTTAGTTAACCTCAGCTGTTTAGGAGAAGTGAAAACTATTTGCTAATTGATATGCCCCAGACCATAGAGATTTGGGATAGTTTTGTGGCCCATAACTTCATCAGGAGTCAATGTTCCATAAGGTGGACATTAGGTGCACTGGTAATGGATAAAACAAAATATCTTAAACTAGCCTCTTTCATGCTCTGGCTTGGTGTATGACGATGGATTTGAGACCAAAGGCCAGATTTCATACTCTATTGCATAGTGCTGGTACATTGTGCCTTTCACAAGACCCAAACTTTCAGCCAAGAGAAATGCAGTGAAAACAAAAACAAACAAACAAACAAACAAACAAACAAAAAACAACTGGTGTCAGCTCTCAGTTGGCCCCGAAAACTGACATTCACACTCATGGGTTTATGTCAAGTCAGGCTAATCATTCTTCATGGGTTTCCTCCAGAATTCTTTTTAAAACCTCTTTAAAATAGCCCCCCTCCCAAGAAAAGAAGAGAATGATATTGCAATAGTGTTAGAAGTACAAGATTATGATATTTTCCCTGTGTTAAGGGATTTCACTAACTGAGGAAAAATTTATATAGGATTTAATTAAGAAATTTTCAATGGTCGACTTAGATAAGAGTCTCGGTATGCACCATTTTCCATCTTTAGCTTAGAGATGCAGAGGATATACCAATGTGAACATATGATCATCACCCTATTACATGCAATTAGTTCCTGAGATGACCAGAGAAACTTAATCCAGCAGTATCAACCAGATGAATGCCTATTAGAGTCTAGAATTTAGATAGGTATTATGCCCATGGAAAGTAGGAACTGCCAGTGGAATTCTATCCACTCCAACGTAGAAAGTGAAGATAACCAAAGGAGATCTAAACATCATTAGTACACATTGGGTTGGATTTCTTTTCATTCAAGGAAAATACATTCCTCAATCTCCCACAGTATAATGATCTGAAAGCAGTAATATATTGAAGATCTTCTCATGGAAAGCCAGTAAAAAATTAAAATTGTATTTTTAAGTTATCAGGAAAATAAGAGAAATCTTCATTGGTTAAGAAAGTAAAAGGTAAAATACAAAGGAATAAGTGAATAATGAAACTGGTGGGTGCTCCAGTTCCCTGTTCATCTTAACTGTTTCTCCTAATGTCAATGTGGAAAAGGAGATAAACTTAAAGATCACCCAATCCAGAATAAGGCCAGATCTCAAAAAACCTCATCATCATTTGAAGAGTAAATGAGTGGTATTAAAAGGAAAATGTTCCCTTAAAAAGTACTGGTAAGGAATTTTGTCTGTCTCAAACTTGCTGCTAAATAGAAGGGAAAAAATTCCTTGAGAAATCCTAACCATAAACCATTCTTACTAGGCTGATGGCCCATGTGTTCTATGTTGTCTGAAAAACTATCAAGATGAGAATTTATTTTAAAGGGATCCAGAAATGGTAGTGCTCCTCTAAGCCAAGCAGGAATAAAACCAATACTCCGTGGACGAATGTACTTCATGCTAGGTCTCAAACAACTGTCACAGAATAAACTCCAAAGACTCTAACAGATAGTGAAGCAATTTCAACCATATGCAGGTAAATGGGGTACTATGCTTAAGACCAGTTTAAAATAGATGATAGATAGATAATTGATATACTAATATATATTATATTATCTGTATCATATATAATATATGTATTTATCCTATACACATATATGCACAATTAAATATCTAAAAATATAAATATTAGAAGTATCTAAATATTACAAGGTACATATACACATATATATATATAGTTTATTGAATATAGAATAGGTAAATATGAGAAAGAAACAAGACACTATATTAGATGGCCAAGCAGTTCTGAAAAAGAACCAAATCAAATTTATTTAGATGAAAAGCAAAACATAATGATTGAAAACTAAAGGATGAAAAGCAGAATAAACACAGGTTTCCAAACCTTCACATTTCATGGTGAAATAGTACCTTAGTGTCTCAGTAATTTTATCAAAGTGTTTCTAGGCCCAAAAAATTCCCTACAGTTCCATCTGTTAAATAGTTACATTTGGTTCAAACACTTAATAAGCACTTGTCATAAGAACTTAATAGGCATTCAAAAATTAATAAGAATAAATTAAATAAAAAATAACAATTCTATTTCATTCTTAAATAACCATTTCAAGTAATGAAGTAAGTGTGCCAATTGGGCACTGCAGAACTTTCCAAACTGTAATTCAGATTGGATACAACCAGTCTCATTTTCTGTTTCATATCAATTGTTTATGGTACCTCCTTTTGATAACAATAACTGCCAAGGAATGAAAGGTTGAAACTGACCTACCTTGAGATAGCAGAGCAGTATCTTACTACTACCGTGTTGAGTTTTGCTGTGTCCCCCCTCAAATATTTAAACTATTCTGTGGCCCCAGTGAGTTTGGTATATCACCCCAAAGTAAGTCAGTGACCTGACACAAGCCAATTTGGAAAACATAGATTCAGATACTGCTAAATAGAGAACTGGTGAATTGGTATACAGATCTAAAGAAATGATCTAGAATGCAGCACAGAATTTCAGCGGAAGTCAAGCAATAAACTAATATGATGCATATGGTGAGATATTTTCAATGGAGAAAAAAAGAGAATATAGTGGAAAAGTGTTATTTAGTACATAATATCTGACAATTCTCCAGAATTAATAAAATCCTAGTAGTCATTAAATTCAAGACATATAGTAAATCCTGAGTAGAATGGGTAATTAAAATCAAATCAAAACAAACAAAAAAAAGACATACTATCACCTAAATCTGTAACACTAAAATTTCAGGGGAAAAAAAAAAATAAAAGCAACTTTAGAGAAAAGAGAAGTTGAAATTAGATTGGCAGTTGATTGTTCAATATTAAGAGTGGAAGCCAGATACAGTGAATAACGGTATTTCCAAGATACTATTGAGGAGAAGAATAACTGTCAATTAAAATTCTCTACACACTGAAATTATCTTTTGAGAATGATGGCAAAATAAAGACTAACTTTTAAAAGCTAACAAAAATTGAACATATTAATAAAAGACCCTCACTAATGAATCTTCTGAAAGATTGTCTTTGGGAAGAAGGAAAATATAAGAAGAAATTATGAGTAAATAAATTGTTTAAGATATGAGTAAATATTACCAAACATGAAGTGTCAAAACACTAGTGACAATACTTTAATCTATGAGAACAGAGTAAAATAAATCATTCCAATTTTAGTTCTAACAACAGAATATAAATGGAAATGGGGATTGATTTAGTTTAAAATATGTCAAGGTCTTTATATTTTTGAGAAATTGGGTAAAAGTACTAATTTTAGACATTCTTAACTCTTTGCCACATAAGTGACAAAATGCCTAAAATAACATGAATAAATGCTATACCTTCCAACTTAGAACATAAAATGAAAACAGTGAAACACACACACACACACACACACACACACACACACACACACACCCCTCACACACAAACACATACCAAATTCTACTAATTGACAAATTAAAGGTTAAAACTAAAAAGGGGGAAAAGCTCTAATGATCATTTCAACAGAGACAGGAAATGTTCTTGCTAAATGTCCTTACTGATTCATGATAAAATTTCATTGCAAATAAGCATGGAAGGAACTCTTTAATCTGTTAGATTTATCTACAGAAAAGTCTACCAGTTAACATTGAACATTTAAAGTATTTCCTTTTAAAGCAGAAAGATGGACTTGGTCAGTATCAGTACTTGTTTTTTTATATTGTTCTAGAGATCCTAGTGTGTGCCCTCAGATAAGAAAAATATACTATAATTGTATGTGGATTGGAAAAGAAAAAATAGAGCAAGCATTAGGCACAGTTCATACGGTTGTGAACCTAGAAAATACAAAGAGTATAATGGTTTACTAAAATTAATAATTTACTTTAGCAAATTCTCTGGCTATAAAATCATTTTACATGATTATATATAAAAGAATTGCATTTCTATTCACCAGCAGTAAACTATTACAGAATATAATTTTTAAAAGATACAATTTATAATTTTAGAAGAAAATATAAAATATCTGATAATAAGTCTAAAAAATATGTACATGGGGCACCTTGGAGCATTTGACTCTTGATTTTGGCTCAAGTCATGATCTCAGATCATGGGATCAAGCCCTGCATCAGGCTCCATACTGAGTGTGGAGCCTGCTCGGTATTCTCTCTCTCTCTCCCTCTCTGTCCCTCTCCCCAGTCACCCATGCTCTCTCTCTTTCTCACTCTCTAATATAAAACATATATATGTACAAGGCCTTCATGAAATAAACCATAAATGTTTATTAAGAAGTATTTCAGAAAAATTAATAAACCAGATTTATACCATGTTCTGGATATGAAACTTCAAAATAAAAAAATTATTTTGCCAAATGATCTATATCAAGGACAAGCAAACTTCATAAAGGATGAGACAGTAAATATTTTAGACTTTGTGAGACACGTATTTGCTATCACATCTATTCTACTTTGTAGCTTGATAGTGGTTATTGACCATAGATGTGGCTGTGTTCCACTAAAACTTTATTTGCAAACTGAAGCAAAGAGATAGCAAGCCAAGTTTATTTATGGATTATTGTTTGTCAACTCCTGATTTAGAGAATCTATCTTTAGTGCAATTCTAATCAAAATCTAAAAGTCTGTGTGTGTGTGTGTGTGTGTGTGTGTGTGTGTGTGTGTAATTTAACAAGCTAAGTCACTTATCCTACAAGAAACAAAGACTATAAAGCTAGAGTTATTAAGATAGTACAAAATAGTCAAACAGATGAACAGGATAAGATATAAAGCACAGAATTTGTTTTATGACAGAGGTGTTACTGCAGATCATAGGGAATATATCACTCAATAGACAGAACTGACTCAACTTCTCCATTTGGAAACTGATACAACTGGATTTCTACCACCGTTCACAGACCAAATTTGATTCTGTGTGAATTACAGATGTTAAAATTAAAGGTATATCTTTAAACTTTTAGAATAAATTATGAAACTATCTTTCTTATCCTGGCAATTTCTTAAGTAAGACAAAAAATAAATCTGCGATCCTTAAAGAAAAACCCTATAATTATACTAAACTGAGACCATCTGTTAACCAAAAACATCTTGATAAGAGTAAAATGAAAAATAACAAGCTGGTGTGAAAATTTTTTACACATACAAAAACCCCAAAGAATTAATATCTAGAAGAGACTAATAACTTCTAGTTACCATTAAAATATAAAACCAGCATAATTAAAAATACTCAAGAGATGTGAGTGGACATTTCACAGAAGAGGAATTATAGATTAGGGGGTAAACATTGGGAAAGATGATAATTTTCAATAATTGTCTGGGAAATAAAATTAAATCCACGGTGCAATATTTTATAACCCACATTTTAGTGAAAAGCAAAAAGATACTGTGCGCCAAGATTTGGCTGGAATAGAATAAATTTTTAGATCTAATTTAGAAAACACCTTGAAATAATCCACTAAAGTTGAAAGTGTTACTAGTCTGTGATCCAGAAATCTCATTACTAGGCAAACAGGAAAGCTATTACATGAGGCAAATATTTTTAAAAGTATTTATGGAAATATTGCTCAAAACAATATTTTAAACAAAGCAAAAACACTGCAAACTACTTTAATGTAGCATCCATTCCATAGATGGATAAATACATTGAGATATATTCACATAATGATATTCAATATAGCAGTGTGAATGAAATAATTACAGATCAACATACTGACATGGATAAATATTAAAAGCATAATATTGAATAAAAGAAGCAAGTCTCAGATGTACCAGAAAAGGTACATCTGCTTCTATGTAACTATTGGTCAAATATGTAAAACAAAACAATGTATAATTGAAGATACATCAATATATGCTGAAAACTATTTCAATGGGGAGCATAAGTGCAGAACTCGGGAAATGTGTTAACTCTGGGTGGGGGTTGGAGAGGGAAACGAGTAAGGGAATGGTGAAGAATTTCAGCTGTTTCGACAATTTTCTGCTTCTTAACTTGGATGGCAAGCACACATGTATTCATCTTATTATTCTTATACTTGTTAAAAATGCTTATTATGTGTATTCATATTAATAATGAATTATGATGTAACAAGCACCACAAAGAATTAAACCTGAACAAAATTATGTCAATGAAAACTAAAAATAGCAAAAATCAAGAGAGCATTACTTGCAGAGTGGTAGGATCAACATACTTCTAAAAATTCTCAGCCATTAATTTAAAAGGTCACTAGACTAGCACCATTTGACCCTTTCTCCTGCAATGTTGTTCTGACATTCTTGTAATGATTGTTCATTCAAAGACAGAAACTCAATTTCACTAGAATCTTAGATGACAAACAACCTATTGCCAGAATCTGTAAGAATGGCCAGTAAATTTTGACTGATTCAGCAATATTGAGGACAAGTGATCAGTGTGGAGTCCAGTGCTTTGCATCCTACATTAGAACAGCCACTCTTGCAAAAGAAATAAGATGTTTCATACCTCTAGCACCCTTACTACACATTCGATCCCATGGGGAGTTTTAAAAAAATAAGTCCTGGGGCACCTGGGTGGCTCAGTCGGTTGGGCGTCCGACTTCGGTTCAGGTCATGATCTCAAGGTCTGAGTTCGAGCCCCGCGTCGGGCTCTGTGCTGCCGGCTCAGAGCCTGGAGCCTGCTTCAGATACTGTATCTCCCTCTCTCTCTGCCCTTCCCCTGCTCACTCTCTGTCTCTATGTCTCTCAAAAAAATAAATAAACATTAAAAAAAATAAGTCCTATGGGGCTGGTTCAATATTCGCAAATCAATCAATGTGATATATCACATTAATAGGAGAATAAGAACCATATGATCCTGTCAATAGATGCAGAGCAAACATTTGACAAAATACAGTATCCTTTCTTAATAAAAACTCTCAAGAAAGTTAGGATAGAAGGAACATACCTAAATATCATAAAAACAATATATGAAAAGTCGAGATCTAACATCATCCTCAATGGGAAAAACTGAAAACTTTCCCCTTGAGATCAGAAACATGACAGGGATGTCCACTCTCACCACTGTTGTTTACCATAGTACTGGAAGTCCTAGATTCAGCAATCAGATAACAAAAGGAAATAAAAGGCATCCAAGTTGGCAAAGAAGAAGTCAAACTTTCATTTTTCACAGATGACATGATACTCTACATGGAAAACCCAAAAGACTCCACCCACAAGTTGCTAGCACTGATACATGAATTCAGCAAAGTCGCAGGATACAAAATTAATGTAAAGAAATTGTTTACATTTCTATACACTAATAAAACAGCAGAAAGACAAATCAAGAAATTGATCCCATTTACAATTGCACCAAGAACCTAATCAAAGATGTAAAAGATCTGTATGCTGAAAACTATAGAAAACTTATGAAAGAAATTGAAGAAGACACAAAATAATAGTAAAACATTCTATGCTCATGGATTGAAAGAACAAATATTGTTAAAATGTCAATAATACCCCAAGAAATCTGCACATTCAATGCAATCCCAATCAAAATTGCACTGGCATTCTTCTCAAAGCTAGAACAAACAAGCCTAAAATTTGTATGGAACAACAAAAGACCCCAAATGGTCAAAGTAATGCTGACAAAGAAAAACAAAGCAGGAGGCATCACAATCCAAGACTTTAGCCTCTACTACAAAACTGGATGGTATTGGCACAAAATCAGACACATTGACCAATGGAATAGAAATGAAACCCAGAATTGGACACACAAATATATGGCCAACTAATCTTTGACAAAGCAAGAAAGAGTATCCAGTGGAAAAAAGACAGTCTTTTTAGCAAATGGTGCGGGAGGTCTGGACAGCGACATGCAGAAGAATGAAACTTGACCACTTTCTTACACCATACATAAAAATAAACTCAAAATGGATAAATGTCCTAAAGGTGAGACAGGAAACCATCAAAACCCTAGAGAAGAAAATAGGCAACAACCTCTTTGACTTCAGCCACAGCAACTTACTCAACACATCTCTGAAGGCAAATGAAATAAAAGCAAAAATGAACTATTGGGACGTCACTGAGATAAAAGCTTCTGTACCGTAAAGGAAACAATCAACAAAACTAAAAGGCAACCGACAGAATGGGAGAAGATATTTGCAAACCATGTATCAGATAAAGGGTTAATATCCAAATTTTATAAAGAACTTACCAAACTCAACACCTGAAAAACAATCTAGTGAAGAAATAGAATAGACACTTTTCCAAAGAAGACAACCAGATGGCCAACAGACACATGAAAAGATATTCAACATCACTCATCATCAGGAAAATACAAATCAAAACCACGTTGAGATACCACCTCATACAAGTCAGAGTGGCTAAAATCAACAACTCAGGAAACAACAGATGTTGGTGATGATGTGGAGAAATGGGAACCCTCTTGCACTGTTGTTGGGAATGCATACCAGTACAGCCACTCTGGAAAACAGTGTGGAGATTCCTCAAAAAATTAAAAAAAGATTTACCCTATGACCTAGCAATAGCACTACTAGGAATTTATCTAAAGGGTACAGGAGTGCTGATTCATAGGGGCACATGTACCCAATGTTTATCAATAGCCAATTTATGGACATAGCCCAGAAGTCCATCAATTAAATGGATAAAAAAGATGTGGTTTATATGTACAATGGAATACTACCTGGCAATGAGAAAGAAGGAAATTCTGCCATTTACAACAACATGGATGGAACTGGAGGGTATCATCCTTAGTGAAATAAGTCAGTCAGAGAAAGACAGATATCATATGTTTTCACTCATATGTGGAACTTAAGAAACTTAACAGAAGACAATGGGAGAAGGGAAGAGGACAAATAGTTTCAAACCTAGAGAGAGGCAAACCATAAAAGAGTCTTAAATACAGAGAATAAACTAAGGTTGATGGAGGTAGGGGGCAGGGGAGAGGGGAAAATGGGTGATGGGAATTGAGGAGGGCACTTGTTGGGATGAGCACTGGGTGTTGTATGTAGACGAAGAATCATGGGAATCTATCCCTGAAACCAAGAGTACACTGGAAACTCTATATGTTAGCCAACTTGACAATAAATTATATATATAAAAAAGTAAGTCCTAACACCTGATTCCTGGCATCATCCTAGACAAATAGGATCAGAATCTCTCAGGGTAAGCACAAACATTTGTTTGTTTCCGTGGTGATTCTGATGTGCATCCAAAGTTAACTATTCACTTGTCTAATAATTCCAGCTTTTGTGTCTTGAAGGTGAATAAAGAAACTCACAACATTTGCAAAACAAATATGAGCACAGAAGATATATCTGTGTATGTATGTATATATACACACACATATATCTAATTTTATTTTCCAATTTTTTACAGTTTTCTCACACATCTCAAATCAAATGTAACATTTATCTTTTATTTATTTATTTATTCATTCATTCATTCATTCATTCATTCATTTATTTATTTTAAGTAGGCTCCTTGCCCAGTGTGGAGCTCAAGGTGGCGCTTAAACTCAACGACCTTGAGATCAAGACCCTGAGATCAAGACCTGAGCTGAGGTCAAGAGTTAGATGCTTAACCGCATGAGCCACCCAGGCAGCCCTCAAATGTAACTTTTTTTTAAGCAATTTCCCTTTGAGTTTTTTGAAGGAATCAACTTTGCTGTCACAGAAACAAGAACTTTCCCTTTTATCATTCATAGTTCACTGTTTTACATAACGATTGAAAGACATATTGCAGCAATTATAATAACAGGTATGGCTGGCAATACCAGATTTGGGAACAAATACAATTGTGTCTTGGGTAGTACTAAAGAGAAGCATAGGGAACCCTAAGGAGTGGCAACTAACCATGAATGCTTGGCATCCTGTGAGCAGCAGGGTTTTGAAGAACGAACAGAAAATTTTCAGCAAGTAGAATATGGAGACCATTTAAGAGAGAGAAAAGACAAAATATCAGAGTGAATGTGATATTTTTGAAACCACTCTTAAGCAGGAATGGAGGAAGAATTCTGGAACCACCACATACATTCAAGTATGGTGAGGCAATGTGGAGGGAAAACATCACCCCACAACTACCTTACTACTCCTGAGGAATTTTGCTGGGATTTGAGCAAAGCAATCTGTCCAGTAGCTGTGGATCTGAGAACAGGAGGGGAGAGGCAGAGTTCAGGGAATTTCACACACATGGCCTGTCTATGCCTCCTTTGCAAAGGAAGAAAGAAAAAAACCAAAAACCAAAAAACTATAATATATTCTTGAACAGTTAAAGGAAGAAAAAACCTTAAAATGTTATTTATTAGATATGTTTAAATCAGTGGAGCTCAAAGGAAAGTTTTACTGACCATATGGTTTAAGGAGCATCACCCATATTTCCCCATTTTGTTTTTGGAGTCTGTTTTGATTTGCATTCTCCAAAGATCAAACTGAGAAAGAACTGCAGTACACATAATTTACTGCAGTGGTGATCTCAGGAAACACTGGTGCAGGACTGAAGAGGTAAACCAGAGAAAGTTTGGGGTGCCTGAGTGGCTCAGTTGGTTAAGTGTCCAACTGTTGATTTTGACTTAGGTCATGATCTCATGGTTCATGAGTTCAAGTCCCACATCAGGCTCTGCGCTGACATTGTGGAACCTGCTTGGGATTCTCCCTCTCCCTCTCTCTCTCTGGAGCAACTGGATGGCTCATTTGGTTGGGGTCCACATTGGCTCAGATCATGATATCATGGTTCGTGGATTGGAGCCATGTGTAGGGCTCTGTGCTGGAGCCTACTTTGGATTTTGTGTCTCCCCTTCTTTCTGCCCCTCCCCCATTCACACTCTGTCTCTCTTTCAAAAATAAATACACATTAAAAAAAATAATAATAAAACACAGAAAAGAAGGCAGCTAATAGAGTGGCCTGTAAAGAAGTTGCTACTATGACTATCATAATATTTTCATCCTGGGGAGCCCTGGAAGTTAATGTGGTACACACCAAGCGGGTTTCTCCCCAAGGGTGAGGCGGCTGGGGAATCTGCCCACCAAATCCTCCTCCATCATTGATTGAGGGCTGCTTTTATGGCTATTAACTCTCAAGGCTTGCCCAGATTTTGGGTCAAATCTACTCCTGTGGGCAGGCAGGCAAAGAATCATATAGGTTCATTTTAAGCTATCTTTGGTGTATGTGAGTGGGGACCACGATGCTATGGACAGTCCTGACAGCATCTTTATCAAGACAGCATCTTTTGTTATGTATTGAATCTTCTTACTTAGAAATAGAACTGTCTGAAGATGTCCTTTGTATATCTGCCTGGGAGTGTCTTTGTGAGAAGTAAGATCTGCTGTCTGTATTCTCTATTCTCTGAATTTGTGCAATATTGGCACTTATCTTTTCTTTGATGTGTGAAAGCTGATTCATGGAGAACTTCATGAATAATATTGTAGGAGGTTAAATGCTGGATACACCCAGGGGCTGTCGTGTGGCTATTAAGGAGCCATTTGTGGGTAAATGTATCACAGGATGTTTGGTGGCCCAAGAACATGTATTAACATAAAATCCCCCCAAATAAACAAAGCTTTTCTCATTTGATTTTTCTGATTAGGTTTATACCTGCGGCTTACAAGATGCACAGTATGTTGGTAATGGAAAGGGGCACATGGCTGAATTATGCCATGAATTATGATATTGAATATGCCTTGACCCAGTCATAAACATGCACATTTTCTGTTTTCAGGCTGCCAGTAGACATCATAATTTTAAACCATTTCCCGAGTGACTTCGAGTCAGACTAGAATTTAAAAATGAGAAATATGGAGGAGTGCCTGGGTGGCTCAGTCGATTAAACATCTGACTCTTGATTTAGGCTCAGGTCATGATCTTACATTTTGTGAATTAAGACACAAGTTGGACTCTGTGCTGACAGTGTGGAGCCTGCTTTGGATTCTCTCTCTCCCTTTCTTTCTGCCTCTCCCCTACTCATGCCCTCTCTCTATCCCTCTCTAAATAAATAAACTTTTTTTAAACAAGTAACATGGAAGATAAACTGGAGATGTTATTTAAGAATATAGAGGCAGAGGAAAAAGAGATTAAAATGAAAAGACAAAAAAATGACAGAACTGAAAATAGAGAATTAGCCAAATCATTGAAGGTGTCCATGTGTATGAAATAATGTCAATCAAAGCAAAAGCAGAAATAAAAAAGAAATATAAAAAAAAATTTTTACCCCGCAGCCAACTTGCTTAAAAACATTGAATATATTAAGACACTTTAGGTAAAAGTCAACAAACAGGGGTGCCTGGGTGGCTCATTTGATTAAGCGACTGACTTTGGCTCAGGTCCTGATTTCCTGGCTTGTGAGTTTGGGCCTTGCATTGAGCTCTGTGCTGACAACTTGGAGCCTCGAGCCTACTTTGGATTCTGTGTCTCCCTCTCTCTCTGCCCCATTCATGCTCTGTCTCTCTGTCTCTCAAAAATAAATAAACACAACAAAATTATTTTAAAAAGTCAACAAATATTGAAAAAATTAATTAGATATTATGAGAAATATCTGTGCCAACTACCAATGAGACATAACAGTTTCCTTCAAAGAGACAAATTTCAGGGTAGGTGGAGATTCTTCTATTCACCGTTAAATGACAAAAAGTAATGCAGTCACATCTACACAATTTGTAAGGAAAAGTTTGTTATCTAATTTATAATTTAGAGCTACTCTTTGTTTAATGCATATAAGCCACAAAAGTGATGGTCTCACTTATTGAAGTGTTCAAATACAAAATGTCTGTGTTCTCTCCTTGAAAAAATGACTTGATTAACAGCTTCGAATAGCTGGCTGAAAAAAAAAAAAGAAAGAAACAAAAATCAAATAGCTGGGTGAGGAGTAAGAATCAACAATCCAGGAATGTGGAAGTCACGGCATACAATTACAGGTGATGATCACCAAGACAAGTTAAAATGGAATAACATAAAACTGTGAAAAACTTGGACATACAATAGAATGCCAATTTCAAATTTGTCTTCTTGAAGATAATAATTCAGTATTTAAATATGGTTTGATTATAATTATCTGGCTCTGAGCATATATATCATAAAAATAAATGCATGAATGTTGCAGACTGTGAAGCAGAACAATGTAAAAGTGCCCAGTTACTTTTCTTGCATACAAGGAAATAAGAGTTTATTATTTTGTTCTCAACTTTGATGCAGAATGGACTTTAAGTTGAAGAATGTTTTTGGAAATCTTAAAGGTAACCATGAAGGATATCGTATAGAAAATGTACATTTGAAAAAGAGGAACAGACAGAATCGAACAAAACAGAAGTCATACAGCAAATAAGAGAAAGGAAATGAAACTACAATGAAGCAGAAAAATAGTAATCAGAAAACTGCCAAACATAAGAAGCATGTCAATCCTGACAATAAACAAACACGAGGCAATAAACACAAATAATACTAAAATTTAGGCATTTAGTCATGAAGCAAAAGCCCAACTATTTGCTGCCTACAATTGATAACTACATAAAATACAATGATTCAAAACAATTAAAAAAAGGTGATGTGCAAAGCTAACCAGAGAATTACAATAACAATAATAATATTAGGCAAAGTAAAATGCAAGGCAAAAGCATACAAGGAGACTTATTTATAAAAGTCAGAATTCTCATGAGCCTACCTGTGCTGGAAAACAGGACATCAAAATAGATATAGTCCTAAGTAAGGAAAGAAGAAAGACTTCAAAGCACAGCATATGTGGGAGGATTTATTACACTTCTCTAATTTTTGACAGATAAAGCAGACACTAAAACAAAAAAGAAAATATATGACTTGAGTAAAACAATAAAAATAAAATAAAATAAAAAGTAAAATAAATGAGGTTATATTTCCCTCAAATATCTATGGATTATTTCTTTAAAAATATTTAGTACTAGGTTCCAAAGAAAACAAATGCCTAAATATAGAGTTTTCTGGCCCCTTCTGTGAACCTCAACACTAACCCAGGCACTGAAGGACTTGTCCCTTAACTGACTGGGAGTGACTGAAGAAATTATTGGATCCTACCCAACATGTGACTTTGGCCGTCTGCCAGACCTCCCCATATTTCTGGTATTTCTCAGTTTTATTGTATGGTCTCATATGCACTTCTCTTATTTGTTGGGTGGGGATGGAGTCCCCCACCTCACTTTGTCTGCTGTCTTAGATGAGCAATAGAAGGTGGTAAATTGGAGCCCCTGGGTGTCTCAGACTGTTAAACGTCTTGATTCTTGGTTTCGGCTCAGGTCATGATGTCACAGTTTCATGAGTTCGAGCCCCATGTCAGGCTCTGTGCTGACAGCATGGAGCCTGCTTCAGATTCTTTCTCTCCCTCTCTCTCTCTCTTTGCCCCTCTCTGACTCATGTTGCCTCTGTCTCTCTGAAAATAAAGAAACTTTAGAAAAAAATTTTTAAAAAATGGCAAATCTATCATTATGTCCATGTGATATGATTGAATACTTAAGAAACCTAAGAGAATCAGTTAAAAAAAACTACTACCGAACAATAAAGAATATAGATATTAGATTATAAAATAAATGTAAGAGATAGAATTCTTTCATATATACGAATAACAGTCAGTAGGTGTACATAATAAAAGACAAGACTCTGGGGCACCTGGGAGGCTCAGTTGGTTAAGCGTCTGACTTTGGCTCAGGTCACGATCTCACAGTTCGTGGGTTCGAGCCCCGCATTGGGCTCTGTGCTGACAGCTCAGAGCCTGGGGCCTGCTTCAGATTCTGTGTCTCCCTCTCTCTCTGCCCCTCCCCTGCTCACACCGTGCCTCTCTCTGTCTCAAAAATAAATAAATATTTAAAAAAAGACAAGACTCTGCTTATAGTAGCACCAAGTTAAAACTTAGTAAGAAACATGTAAACTAGATAGGAGGAAAACATTAAGATGTAAAAAAAGTAGACATAAGCGAATAGGAACACTTAGCAGTTTTTTGGATGAAAAGATTCCAAATGATAAAGAGGTCAATTTTCCCTAAGTCACCTTATAAATTTCACATGTCCATACTAAAAATGCCAACAGATTGTTGTTTTCTTTGTACTAGTCAAATTATTTCCAAATTTATATGAAAAAATAAACTAGCAAGAATATTCAGGAAATCTCTAAATCTGAAAAGCGGTTAAGAGGACCAAGCCTACTCGAAAAAAAGACATGCTATAACACCTCACTAATAAAACAGTACAGTATTTGCACATGACTAGTCAAATGAATGGAACATAATAGATCCAGAAATGATTTCAAATACATGTAGTATTTAGTATATTATTAAGGTATATGATACATGTAGTATTTAGCATCTGAAACATGTAGTATTTCATATAGGATTATATCTCAAGTTAGTAGGTTAAGTAAGATTAGTTTTTGTTAAGCAATGATACTAATATAGTCGGGCTGGTATCGGAAAAAGAATGGCATTGGATCCATGTTTGATTTAGTACACTAAAATAAGCTTCAAAGAGAGCATATACTTAGAAAGAACTAAAAGAAAATATAGGTAATTTTTTTTTAATTTGCAGTGGGGAAGGGCTTTTTAATATAACTAAAAACCAGCAGACATAAAAGTCAATGATGTCGATAAATTTTTAAAAATTTAGTCTTACATGAAAAAATAAGACACATCAAAAGAAGAATAGCCTGTTTTTAAAAATTGTCAACTCATATAGAAAAGAGCTTATACCTGAATATGTAGAGAAATTGTTAAAATTGAAAAAGAAGACAGCAATCCAACAGAAAAGAAGGCAAAAGAATGAAAAGACACATATCAGTAATCAGAGTAAAAGAAATACAAATAGTCCTTAAACCATGTGTACACCCATTTCTCATGAAAAGTGCGATGCAAATTAAACACCAGTAAGGGGCACCTGGGTGGCTCAGTTGGTTAAGCGTTCAACTTTGGCTCAGGTAATGTCTCACAGTTTGGGGTTCAAGCCCCACGTCGGGCTCTGTGCTGGCAGCTCAGAGTCTAGAGCCTTCTTTGGATTCTGTGTCTCCCTCTCTCTCTGCCCCTCCCCCATTTGTGCTCTGTCTCTGTCTCTCAAAAATAAATAAATGTAAAAAAAATTTTTTTAAACCACAGTAAAATGACATTTTTTATTCATCATATGGTAATAATCCACAATTTGGACTACACAGGAAGTCTCATGCATTGCTAGTGGGAATGCACTGCTAGTATGCAAGGAATTTTGGCAACATTTATCAAAATTACAAAACCATTTATTCTTTGTCTCACAATCTTAAGTCTAGGAATTTATCACATATATACAACTGCTCACATATGAAATCATAATATATTTACAAGGTTATTCATCACAACTTTGTTTTCAATAAAAGGTTAGAAACAACACAAATGTCCATCACTACAAATTTGATGAAATAAAGGATGTCACATCCCAGCAGAGGAATAAAGCACAGCTATAAAAAAGGAAGGGTAAGACTCTTTTCTATTAATATGGAAAGATCTCCAGGATGTTTTTCCAAGTGAAAAAGAAAAAGCAAGAATATTGCTGGTGAATTCTACTTTTTGTTAAGAAAGAGTAGGAAATAATACATACGTGTATCTGCTTGCAATTATATAAACATTAAAGAACACATCAAACATGATGAACATGGCTACCCACATGGGGGTGGGCAGTAGAGTAGACATGGGTGGGTGTAGAAGTGAGACTTCTTAATTCATAATGTGAATCTATTGTTCTGATATTTAGAACATGTAAATGTGTTATCTGTTTAAAACAAATACAATATGAAATATAATGAAGATGAAATTCTAATTGAGAAAAATATTTGTAACATGTATCACTCTCTAAGCCACGGTTTTTAAAGTTATTAATATAAAAGAGCTATGATAAATTAGTAAGAAAATTTCTATTTCTCCTTAGAAAAAGACAGCTGAAAAGGGCCCTTATACTGAGCTCTAGATTCTTTACAGCAATAGTCTGCCAGATGTCCTATAGATCTAGGAACTCAGTGATCTATAATCCCAGACATTTGGTTCCAGTCCCTTTCTTTTTTTTTTTTAATTTTTTAAATGTTTATTTACTTTTGACAGAGAGACAAAGTGTGAGCAGGGAAGGGTCAGAGAAAGAGGGAGACAGAATTTGAAGCAGGCTCTAGGCCCTGAGCTGTCAGCACAGAGCCCAAAGTGGGCCTCAAACTCACAAACCGTGAGATCATGACCTGAGCTGAAGTCGGTGCTTAACCAACTGAGCCACCCAGGCACCTCTCCAGTCCCTTACAACTGTAGTTTACCAACAATACTAGTCCGGAGACCCAGTGGGAGATACTCTTGTCTGTATCCTCAAAGATATTAACAAAACTGAAGGGACAAATAGTAATATTAACAAAACTGAAGGGACAAATAGTAATGCAGTAATGCTAGGGGACTTCAGTACCCCACTTTCAACACTGGATAAGTCATCCAGAGAGAATATAAAATAAGAAAACAGTAGACTATTGACCAAATGGACCTAACAGACATATGCAGGCCATTCTATCCAACAGCAGCAGAACCTATCTTCCTCTTTAGCACACACAGAACATCCTCCAGATAAATCTTATTTTGGGCCACAAAAGAAGCCTCAACAATTCAAAGAAGATAGTATATTAAATATTTTTTTCTGACCGCAATGGTAAAAAACTAAAAATCAACAATAGGTTGAAAATTGGCAAATTCACAGATATGTGGAAATTAAACAACACATTCCTTAATGATCAATAGGTCAAAGAAGAAATCAAAAGGGAAATCAGAAAATGTATTGAAACAAAGGTAAACCAAAGTGCAACATACCAAAAGTTACGAGTTATAGCAAAAACAGTTCTAAAGGAACTAGGGAAATTTAGAGCAATAAACACATAATAAAAAAAGAGAGAAAAATCTCAAACAACCTAATATTATACCTCAAGGAAATAGTAAAAGAAGAATAAACTAAACCCAAAGTTAGCAAAAAAGTAAATAAATAAATAAAGATTTGAATAGAAGTAAATGAAATACCAAAACTAAAAAGACGAAAAAAAAGTTCATGAAAGTGATGAAGAACTGTGTGACGAGCTAAGGGCAAAGCAAAAGCTAGAACACCTATTCATGCCCCCAAGGCACAAACACCTCCCACCCACCCAGGTGGGATATGTGTGACATTCCTCAGGCATTCCTGGCTGCCTAAGAACAAAGGAAAGAAAAGAAAACAAATGGTTAGCTAATAGAGATCATAGTCACACAGGACTTGAGTCTCCCTTGGTTTACGAATATCTTAGTAAATTGCAAGAAAAAAAAACAATCTTATCAGTACTATAATCTCTAGAAATCTATAGACTCAGTTACCTGGAAGCCAAAAAACAGCCATCCATAGTGATGTGGGGAACAAAGGCAAGAAGGAAATGGCAGGTAAAATAAAATTTCCTTATAACCTGAGCCCATTGACAAATACTTGAGGCAAATACAGAGTATAACATTTCTCCAGGAACTCCTAACTGTTGTATGATAATGCCTTACTAGAGGAAAACAACCTTAACTTGACAATAGCCAGGGTCCCTTATTTTGAGTCCTCTTTAACATATCAAAGTCCTTCTGGAGGCATCCCTTTTGACTTTACCTCCCCTAACTCCATAGATTATAACCAGTCACTCTTCACAACACCAGTGCAGTTGTTTTTGCCCACAGGCCTGTCCCTGTGCTTTAATAATCATCTTTTTTGTACCAAAGACTTCAATAATTCTTTCTTGGCCATTAGTTCCAAACCCCCCACCATTCCAAAACTTCATCAAAAGTAAGCATTGATTTCTGAAAAGATAAAAAAAAAAATGACAAACCTTAGCTAAACTAATGTCCAAAAAAGAGAAAGAAGACTCAAACAAACATGATTATTAATAAAAGAAAAGACATTACAACTGACATAAAAATACAAGGGATCATAAAAGACTACTGTGAATAATTACCTATCAAAAAATTAGGTAACCTCGGGGAAACGTATAAATTCCTAGAAACACAACCTACCAAGACTAAGTCATGAAGACATAGAAAATCTGAACAGATTATAATGAGTAAGGAAATTGAAGCAGTAATCACCAGTCTCCCAACAAAGAAATCCCAGGACCAGATGGTTTCACTTGTGAATTTCACCAAATATTTGAAGAATAATTAATGCCAAGGCTTCTCAAACTCTTTCAAAAAATTAAAGAGGAGAGAACATTCCCAAACTCATTTTACTTGGCCAGCATGGCTGTGATAAGTGAATCAAGTAAGGATTGAAACTAAATGTCTAAATTGCAACGGATACATTTTTATGCAAACAATTCCATCGCTTAGAATGAATTTTCGGTTATTAAGTCCCATAAACAGTACAGTTGGATCCTGGAAGAACTCAACTGTTCTTCCAGGTAGAAAAAGGTTTTAATGGTTTGTTTTCATTTCATTTTGTTTAATAAGGGGATTAGGTCTTTAAAAGGGTGTTGTCCAGGCAACTAAATGCGCATACATTTTACATGATAGATCAGTGCCTTGCAAACCATAACATTCAAATAAATTGCCTGGGGATCTTGTTAAATGTAGGTTCTGGTTCAGAAGATTGGGTGTGGACAAAGAATCTGCATTTCTGACTGCTTCCCAGGAAATGCTAAGCATGCTCATCTGTGCACCATACTCTGAATAGCAAAAAAAAATCATCTTCAGGAAAGTATACATGAATCCTACTTTTTTGCAACAGGCACTCAAGCTCTTTTGTTCTCTCCACTAGTAAAATGGAGTTATAATTTCAGATGAGAAAGCTCACTTTCAGCAAACAGCATACACTGGGTTAGATTTTCTGTATTAGCTTTTGGCTTCTACTCTGTCATCTGGCAAAATGGTTTCCAGATAAATTCTTTATCTTATTGCCCTGATCAGGGGGATTGTATAGTTATCATTCTCTCCAAACTCTGCTAATGATATGCAAAAAGCCATCATTTAAATTGCCAAAGACATGATTGAGGAATAGAGGTCCCTCTATGGAGGGGGGAAGCAAGAAACAATGGGAAAATTTTGATTGGAACCCAGTCAGGGCAGATTTGGGTTAAGAAGAGGCTCACCCCAGGCTTCTTGATTGGATCTGAAAGATGGGAGTTCACGGGGCAGAGATGGAACAGCATGGCCTCTAATTGTCCTGACTGATGAAGGCACAGTGATTGAGGGGAACATAATCTGTACACTGCAAACCGCTCCCCACATCGGAAGGCCTACCACAAACCCACTTTTTGGCTGGTTATAGTAAATCAATGTGGGCTGAGGTCCAAGATTTTCCTAATAGCTCTTTCTAAGACCTTTGGGAATAATAGATAGAGAAATTATATCAGATTCTCTCAGAAGCCAAAGAACAGCTTTAGGTAGACTCTTTCCATCTGTGCACATAGGAGGATGAGTGAACACAAGCTAAGGATGTTGGAACAAAATGTACCCATTTTCGCCCTCTTATCAGTGATTCCACACAGGGACCATCATAAGAGAACAAGTCAAAGCTGTTAAGACCTAGATGATTGCAAGTGTGTTTATTTCCTCCTTTGAGGTTATCAGAGTTCTATGTTAGAAAATATACATATTTCAGCTGTTGGGCTCCAAAAATTTTCCAACTGAGGATTAAAAATTAGAACTAATGCTTCAGGGCATGCAACAAACTGGGTCGAAAAGTGGTCATTATGGCAATTTTTGTAAGAATGAAAAAGATGGCAACAATGTAAAAGGTCACTATTAGGGCAATAACTAGAATAATTATGGTACATCAGACAATGGTAAATCAGACTTTAGGAAGTCATTCAAAATCGTGGTTTCAAAAGATGATTTTTAAAACTCAATGAACTTAGGTGTGCCTGGGTGGCTCAGTTGGTTAAGTGTCTGACTTGCTTTCGGCTCAGTTCATGATCTCATTGTTTGTGATTTTGAGCCCCGAGTCGGGCTCTGCGCTCACAGTGCAGAGCCCGCTTGGGATTCTCTCTCTCTCCCAATCTCTCTTCCCTTCCCCCCGCCTTGTGCCTGTGCTCGCTCTCTCTCTCTCACTATCCCACATACACACACACATTCTCTCTCATAGAATAAATAAATAAACTTTAAAAAAGAAAAGCAATGAGCCTGGAGGGCAATTTCATTTATTGTCTATATGTAAAATGGCAATTTATTTAAAAAAGATATATAAAATATAAAATATTAAGAATAATGCCAGAGTTGAGAAACCAGATGAGAAGATAATTATTGTAGGGGGGAGGGAAATGACCTTGTTTGGGGCAGCAGTCAGATTAGATCAGCCTCAAAAGGCCCATCAGGGCTACAATCCTACCTGGATGTATCTGAATGGAACTAGAGAATAATGTAACATCGTGTGTCAACTCCTGCCATAAACTGTAAAAAATAATGTATTCCACAAAGACAATAACCATTCCAAACTAATGGTGTGCTAAATACTACTTTTGGAAAGAGGAGGATAATTTTGCCCCGGGAGTGAAGCCAATGAACCTAGTCCAACTTTATTTATGTTTCACTGTGTTTAGGACTGTTCCTCCTGCACCCAGTATTCCAGAGGCTCTTTGATATTTACGAGCCTTAAATCTCTTTCTCCAAGCTGTTTGGCTTTTAGAGCCTGGCAATGTCAGGCTCCCCTGTTCTTTCTGAAAGCTTTAGTAAGTTGCTGGTCTTGCAGTTTTCTCTCAATCAGAAAGTTCTTTTCTTTCTGGGCAGAAAACATTCTGTGGTGGCAACAGGTTGGTTGGTTGAAAAGGATTATAGTGGAGCTAGAAATACAGGCATTGGGCTAGGAGGAGAACTTATGAATTCTTGTAAGTTTGTTATGGGTTCAATTATGTTGCCCCAAAGTTAGGTTGAGTCCTAACCCCTCGTACTTGTATTTGGAAATAGGGTCTTTACAGATGTAATCAAGTTAAGATGAGGCCATTAGGGTGGGCCCATTATCCATATGATTGGTGTCCTTTTTTACAAAAACAAAATTTAACCAAGTAAATTTGAAGATGTAACTGGCTTCATTAAATTTATTAAGTGATTCATGAATCTAACGTGTAGAAGGGAGCTTTACTGAGCTGAAAAGAGAGAGAGAGAGAGAGAGAGAGAGAGAGAGAGAGAGATTTTTAAAGACAGAAAGACAGAGAGAGGACATTAAAAAAAAGAATTTATTAGCAGGAAATGAATTTGTTTAGATGAGG
This sequence comes from Paguma larvata, assembly GCA_030068075.1. NCBI lineage: Eukaryota > Metazoa > Chordata > Mammalia > Carnivora > Viverridae > Paguma > Paguma larvata. The sequence goes on from CM057844.1 coordinate 12,169,805, forward strand.
TTGCTTTCCTAAGGAAGCAGATGGGGTATATCAGTAAATTTCTTAGGATTGACCAGGAAATTCCATGTTAACTGGTTAAACATTACGTTCCCAGGAAGTTGAAACTATAGTAGGTTAGGTACTGGTCTTGGTTTGTTGTCTTGGACTAAGTGATGGTATTTTGGGCCTGTGGTTTTCCTTTTCTTTTTTTAAAATATATGTATTGTCAAGTTAACTAACATACAGTGTGGTCTTGACTTCAGGAGAAGATTCCCATGATTCATCACTTACATACAACACCCAGTGCTCATCCCAAAAAGTCCCCTCCTCAATGCCCATGATCCATTTTCTTCACCTCCTTAAACTCCCACCCCCATCAACCCTCAGTTTGTTCTCTGTATTTAAGAGTCTCTTGTGGTTTGCTTCCCTCTCTGTTTGTATCTTATTTTTCCTGTGGGTTTATTTTTTAATACCTTATAAGAGAAGATGGTCATGTGAAGACCTAGACTTACAGGGAAAATGTCCTATGAAGACAGAAGCAGAGACTGAAATTATGCAGCTATAAGCCAAGGGATGTCAAACACTGATAGCTTCACCAGAGTTGGAGCAAAGCAAAGAAGGATTGTTCCCTACAGGTTTCAATGGGAACATGGTCCCACTGACACCTTGATTTTGGACTTCCAGTCACCAGAACTTTGAAAGAACAAATTTCTGTTGTTTTTTACTGCAACCCTAGAAAATGAAGACGGAGTCCATGAAATATGTTGAGTCAATGGTAAAAATAATGACCATTTATTGAGGGTGTTGAACTTGGGTTCTTTCATATTTTTATTTCTAATCTTTACAATAATCCCGAGCAGTAGAAATGATCACCTGTATTCACAAATGAAATTGTTACTCATTTAGGCTAAGAAAATTTTCCAGGTGGCACAGTTAATATGCATAGAAATTTGAGCCTGGTCTTTATAGCACCAAGGCCTGGAGAATGAGCCAAACTATAGAAACAAAAAAATGTATCTGTAGTTATTCCAGTGAATTCTCTGTGTAATGTCAACATCTCTCTTTAATAACGAACAGGTATAATCCTATAGAATATTTGTTTTCTCTGGGGAAGTCACGGTTTCTGCTGCCATTAAGTGGCAATTACCCTACAGAACTCCTTCGTCCTTTTGATCTCAAACTTTCCAAGTGCCCTGACAGAATAACACACTGCAATTTCCAAATCATTTTCAAAAAAACAAGAAACAAAAACCCACCACCTGCAAAAAGCTTTAAGGACTTAGAGGAGAAAGGGGGAAATAAAATCATGAGTGAAATCTCAACTTCTTTGCTAAATATGTTTACTTATCTAGTTACATGAAGGACAGGATAAGGTATATGTGATTTCTAGAAATAAAACCATCAGGACAATAGGCTAATACTTGCGTTCATAGATTCAAGAAATATTTATGGCAGTCCTACTGTGTGCCAAGCGGTCAACACAACCTAGTCTGGGCTCTCACTCAGCTATTGTTCTCTTGTGCAGAAACAAATAAATACATGGTATGACAGCTGTGATAACATGGTGGACAGAAGTGAAGCAGAAAAGAGGGGGTTCAGGGAATGCAGAGGATGCCACCATTTATGATGAGAAATCTGAGAAAGCCTCTCTGGTTCAGGGATCTGGGTTATGGTGGGTCATTTGTGTAACACAGTGTATTAGGAAAAATCTCTACAATGCATTTTAAAAAGTGCCCTTGAAGTCACTGGTGAGCTTTTACTCAGGTGCAAATCCTTTCCTTGGTGAATTTAATCCTCTGTTCTCAAATAACATTCCTTCTCCACCATTACAAATGCAAAACACAGCTTTCACTTTTAGTAGATTATGGTTCCCATGTGGAAAGTAGGTACTGTAACTAAAGGGCTCTATGTGTTTTAATCACGTACAGCTAGAAGCACATGCACACACCAACAGTCATTCTATTCCAAATGTGTGGACTTGATTAATGATCCCAGTTTCTTAGGTGGTATATTACAAAAAGTAATGCATCTGTCATATCTGACAAAGCGATATCAGGTATGGTGGCTCCAAGTCCAATTCTACCGAATACTACATACAGAAACTCCCCATTTTTAGCACTTCCCTGGCCTTCGGGGAAATAACTTGCTATGATAACACCATGAGTGTAGGGTAGAAATCTCGGGGAGACCTGGAAATGAGCATAGAGCCAGACCCACATGTAAGGAGATGGAGTCTCAGCTTTCACCAAGATAAATTACCTACAGGTCCCTCCTATTTATTCACAGAAATAACAGAATTGCTCAGTTTAGTTAAATCACTTTTATGCTAGGAAAGAAGTTTTAGAAAGGTTTGAGATTTTTAAAATGTTAATGGTTTTCCATGATAAAGACTACAGAAATAACCAATAGCAACAAAAATCCAAATAGAACTGGAATCAGTTAAGTTAGAAAGACTCCAGAGTAAGTAAAGTTAATACTGTTTTCAGCCCAAATATATGAGAGCCTTTAATAACTGAATGCTTACCGTGACTCTGAAAGGAAAAGGCAATATCCACCATTTCCAAAAATTAGGTGATAGGACCTCTCATGAGAGACAGGTTCCTGGGAAAGCATTTCTGTAAAAACATTTGGCTAATGTTTTCCAGAAAGGCATGATAATGGAATTATTTCCTGGCTGAAGTAAGACATTGTATGTCATAGCCTTTCTCGCTCATTGTTAAACACGTGAATGTCAGGCCATCAGCTAGCTTCAGCCTAGGTCTATCCTCAGCAGATGGGATACAGGTCAGGAAAGATTTGAGAGCTGAGGTTTAGTTGAGACATGGAAGACTGAGATACAGAATGCACTGGGAAACTCGGGATGTACAAATCTAGGTGGTTCGGGAAGATGGCAGCATTAGAAATTTGAGTAAGATGTTATAAGATCAGTTGAGATTGAGGGTGGCAAAGCATATTTGTGTTTTAAAACTTGTTACTAGCTGAAACCATGTTTAAAAGTAACATGACATCCAAGATCCCATTCTCCTTGCCCAAGCTACCAGTAGGTTGGGCAGTGTCTACGGTTGGGATGATCCATTGCATGCAATACTTCAATACTAAATCTATATTCGATTGAATAGGAATTCAGTATTATTTGTTTATGAATTTGCTCAAACCCAGAAATTTCCCCTGTTTTTAGGGGAAATGTGTTGTTTTCCTTTCTCAACACCCTTTCATCCCTCTTTTGAGAAAAACAGGACCCCAGAGTTCCTTTGGAGAACGACCTCTCCCCCAATGTCAATCCATGTGGTTTAACTAGGCTTATCATTTGGACTTTCCTAAAAGCAGCACATGAGGTCAAAATTTAGGGACAGGTAGTTTATTTGGGAGGTGGTTCCTGGAGCAGAGTGAGGAACTGGGAGACAGAGAAAGAAAAAGAGGAAATGTCTACAAAGTCTACCACTGGTTTTTACAGTGGGCAACTGGAAAAAAAATCCTACTAGGACTCTTGAAGAAAGTTTACAGAAGACACCTAATAATTGTCTGAAAGCTGGGACAAGAGGACTGCTCTCCATGAATCCCATGACCTATTGTTTGATGCAATGGCATCAATCCTCATGCACATCTAGACTGCATTAAGCTCAAGCTGAGAGAGCCTCCATGGCTTTGGAGTAATCTCTGATGGAGAAAAATAGATATGGAAGGTGTCTGAAGCCCTTAAATCTAGAGGTAGGTCTATATTAACCTAACCTGATTGACTATCACATCCCTCGCGTTACCATAAAGCAGTGACTGGTTCAAGATGATCATGTTACTCAATTACAGCCAATAACAGTCAGAAAAAAAATTCAGCCGTTGAGGGGGGAAACAGTCCCTTTTCTCCACTGGACTTGGAAATTTGAGAATATAAGGCCTGGAACACCACGATCCATTTGCAGCCATGAGGGAATTGCCAATTCAAGGGAAATGAAGCCAGGAAAAGAAGAGAGATAAACTGGAACCCCAGGATATTGCTTGAGCAGATGGAATTTGTAGTGCAGAAAGTCAGACTGACAGCCTGAAGTTTTAATTGCTGCAAGCCAATACATTTTCTGTTTTCAAGCCAGTTTGTGTTGGGTTTCCAATTGAGACTCTTGACTTGGGTGTTATTTAGAGTGTAGTACGAGACCAACAGCATCAACATTACCTGGGAGCTTGTTAGAAATGCACAAGCTCAGGACCCAGGCCAGACTTGCCAATTCAAAGTCTCTGAGAGTCAAACTCAGGAACCTGTATTTTAACTAGTGATTCTTCTAGATGATTCTTAGGCATGCTAAACGTGAAGAACCACTGCCCTAACAGATGCATTAGGTTAACCTGCCAGAGGTCAAAATATCATCGGTGAAAAGAATTTTTAAAAACCCACATCTAAAAACACAACAAAACAAACTAAGGCAATGTGATTTGATATTTGGAGCAAGTTGCTTTCAAAATGTGCAAAATGTACCCAGCATCAAGAGCAATAGCAGTACCTTTAAAAATTCCAGGGTGACCTGGAAGGGCACTGCAGAATAACTGCTATATATTTTTCATTTTTCCTTATTAAAATTTTAGATTTATCTGCACAGCTCTGCCTCATTAGAGGGCTTGAAGGCTGAAAAATGAAGACAAGAGCTTTAGATTTATTTCTTTGGATTTTACTTATTCTGACCCAAACCAGACACAAGAACAATTACATTGAATTTTTTTTTCTTTCCTTCATGGCAAGAGTATCTGATGAAATTTCATCTATACTCTTGAGTTTGCTAATGCTACTAAACACAGTCACCTTTCAGACCTTGAATGGTACAAAATAATTATTTTCTATTGTCTGATTCCACAAAAATAATTACTCTGAGGAATTACTGGAGAGAAATAAACCCCGAACTTGATAATATTGTCCTCTAAAGCTACAAAAGGAAACAAAACTTGGTATATTAGCCAAATTCATGACTGCAGTCAAATCTTATTAAATCATAGAATATGAAGGAAGACCAATGTCCATTAAAGGAAGTAGAAATTATAAACATTTAAAAAGAAATAGAGATTTATTACTCCCCTGTGAGAATCATAGTCTGTTAACCAACTGTTTACAAGCAGAAGTCTAAAAAGATCCCTTTTAATTCCTAATTAAGACTTGCAAAATTCATCCATATGGGAAATAGTCGATTTTTGTTATTGCTTAAACAATGCTTCTCTCAAACATCATGTTATAATTTGCCAGCAAAATTCTTCCATCATAGAGTTAGGAGGTTTCTAATTCCCACAGGAGTTGTGATCCCAGGGCTTTTAAAACCAGCTATTTAGAATCTCAGAATACCTTTTCCAGAGACACTGAATCATGAAAAGTGATTAGTTCCCAGATGGGTTATGGAATGTTGTCAGCTCACAAAATCTCATTTCCTCTCTCCTCTGGGCATGCAACTAAACTACATTTCCCAGTCTCCCTTGAAGTTTTGTGAGGTCATGTGGCCTGCCCAAGGCTATGTGACTGTCCTGTAAAAATATTTACCACACTGTCCAGATCTTCTATTCTCCCTTTTCCCTTATCTGCTGATGAAGACCAGTAGAGGACTGAGGCCATAGGGGAGGAATCTGAATACTATGTCCTGTTTTTGGTAAATAAAATTCATTGCAACAGAGCTTATGTCCATTTGTTTATGTGTTGTTTATGGAAGCTTTGACAATACAATGGCAGCAGTTGCAATAAATTGTATCATTCAGAAAGCTGAAAATATGTATTATCTGGACCTTTAAAAGTAAAATTCTCTATCTGCCGAAAACTTGGAAGCAATGAAGATGCCTGACAGTAGATGAATGGATAAATAAACTGTGGTACATCCAGACAATGAAATATTATCCATTGCTAAAATGATGGGAGAATCTCAAATGCATGTTACTAAGTGGAAGAAGTCAATCTGAAAGTCTATGTACCATATAATTTCAACATTCTGGAAAAGACAAAACTGTGGGGAGAGTAGAAAGGTCAGTGGTGGCCAGGAGTTTAGGGGAGGTTGGAGGGAGGGATGAATAGGTGGAACACAGAGGATTTTTAAGGCAGTGAAAACTATGACTCTATGAAGGTAGATATATGTCATATATTTGTCTGAACCCACAGAATATACAACATCAAGATGAATATATACTGTATAATAATGTGATTTAATAATATATTATAATTTAATATATTACTTAATAATATATTTTGATTTAGCATAATATAATGTAAGCTATGATGTGTTGGTGTGGGTTCATCGATTGTAACAATTGTACCCCTGATGGGGATGCTGACAGGGGACAGCTGTGCATGTTGAAATGGGGACAAGGAGAACATGGGACATCTCTGTACCTTATGCTCAAGTTTTCTGTGAACCTAAGACTGTTCTCAAAAGTAAAGTCTATAAAGATAGATAGGTGATAGATAGATAGACAGACAGATAGATAGATAGATAGATAGATAGATGACAAATAAGTATCCCAATCTCTGTCTAAGGGATTGTGGAACCAATAGATGGAAGGAGTCTAGGTTTATGAATGACCTTGCAATCTGGTGTCTTTTACTGCAGCACTTACATGCTTTTGACTTTAATAAAAGCAGTAAACAAATTTTTATTTTGTTAGATGTCAAGATTTGCAGGATAAGACCAGTTGTAGATGCTGAGTTGGGTTATCTAAACTAACATATCGGGATACCCCTCGAAATTGTTTTAGTGGTGATAATATAGTAAAACTGACCCCTAAATCATTCTGAGGTTTTCCGCAGCCAGTGAGTGATGCAGAATCCTTTGGAGCTGTGTCCAAATGGAGGGGGTCGGGTGGGTCTGCCCCTAAGGATGTGGCATCAACACTGAAGGAGAAGGTGGGTAAGGTGTTGGTTATTCTTATGTAGGGATTGTGGACAAGTTGCATTATGAACTGGCATCTTTCTTCTCTGAGAAAAAAACGTTGTAGACGAAGACCCGACTGTAAACACCAAAACTGTGAATCCTGATTAAATAAATTTTTCTATGTTTGGAAGTACTTTCAATAGCAGTTTGGGGCCCAGAAGAAGATTCCTTTCATAAAATGGAGAAATACATTTCTGTAAAACAAAACAAAACAAAACAAAACAAAAACTATATTTTTTTTCAGGCTTTATTTTTCAATTCCCATGGATTCAATTTGCCCCAAAAGCTCTGAAATGCTTAGACTTTATTTTACTATCTTTCCTGAAACACACATTTGCTACCTCTTTCCTATATTTTGCTGATATTATAACTCCTTTGGAATGAATCCTAGCATCTCCAATGTTACACTGAGAAACTTGAGAGACAGGTTAGCCATTTGCTCTACATTAATGGGCAGAGAACTCTATCCTCAGGGTAGTTTCCTGATTGCTGACTATAATAACCAGTGTCACTTACACAATAAAAAGTTTTATGTGAATTTTTTTATTGTCTCCCTCCTGGAAAATTATAGTTGTTGCTCATCCAGCAGATGTGTGAGGCCGCAGGCTGAGTGCATCTGCCTCCCCTTTACATGGTCACTCTGGTCCCTCCCACAACAGAGAGGCAATTTTCCCAAAGCTTCCTTGCAAATCAAATCTAGATGATAGGACACTTTTGCAAATGTATTTGTGACTCTGCTTCCTTTTGTCTAAAGTGGCCTCTATTTTTTGCTCATGTATAGTTGAAGAGGACTTCCCCTTTCCTAGTGTTTCAGTGTAGGTTTCCTTAGAGGTTGACCCTGAGTGAGAATTTCAGTGAAAATAATTTCCCTCAGGGATAGCAAGATGGGGTGGGACGGAAAGCAGTCAAAAAGTGTGTGTTATCAAACCAGTTACTGTAGACTCCATCCCAATGGAGAATTCTAGAAGCCCAGAGGAGAGCATGCAAAAGAATGATCTTATTCAAAGGATGGGAAGCCAAGTCTCACCAGCCATAGAAGGATCCTTTTTGGTGGTGTCAGTTCCTAGGAACTTGCAGCTCATCACAGGAGTGGGCAGAGTGGGCTTCTTAGTCCAGAGAAACCCCTCCGGCAAAGAAATGCAGATAGTGGGCTGAGCTGCTGTGCACCGACATGGGATGAGGCAGGCACTGACAGCATCTGCTATACTTTGGAAGAGTGTTCTGTATCATCTCAGGGATTTCCCTCAGGTCCGAATTAATAGGCAGCACCTCAGATAAAACTATCCACTGGAAAAAGAGGTTTCTTCCACCTTGCTTTCTCCCTCTCTAAAGAGTGGCCGTGTAAGTAAACAGGTTTCAATAATGAAGCTTCAGAGGAAGCTGGAATGCTTAACATTCTAGACTCTTTCCTTCCCAGCGCTGTGACACCTAAAATTCCAAAGTTCATCAGTTAAATTATAAATTGTCTGGAGGCACAGAAAGTGAATAAAAAACTTCACCTCATTAATCTGTGGCATGAATGAGCCCATTGAAAACATGAAAAGGTAGTGAATGAGAGGTGCATTGGTGTATGAGGGGTTTGTGCAGTGTACGTTGTAGATATGCAGGTGACCTGTGTATTGTATATTTGTGTTGGGTGTAGGTAGCTCTCCATCAAAGTGGTACATAGACATATGGGTTTCACTGAGAAAGGCAAATATTCGAGGTTCTAAGAACATCTCTGCCTTCTCTTTAAGGACCTGGCTGGTCCCTGTGACGGAAAGCCCATTAAACCATTTACTTTGCAACTCTCTCATCCCCACTCCACCCAGTACTGTTGAATTCCTGCTGCTTTCAAATTAGCTTCAACAGCAGTCTCTGCTGGCTAGGGTGTGAGGGAGGCTCGGAAGTGCTCTTATATTCCCAGGTAATTCAGTCATGACTTCTGGATCTCCAGATATTAGAAGAAAAGTCTCAGGCCCTGGGTTAGAAGAATGTCTAGGGACCATAAACACTGCCTGATTTAAGTGAAGAATGTGTAAAACAGGTGCCTTAAGCAAGAAGGCCAGACATTTCTTGAACTTGGAAAAAGTGAAGTGAGAATACCTGAAGAACCAGAGAGAACCCAGGAATTATCTATTTTCTAGCGATAGCGCCTGCCTTGTTTCCAGTTTCCTTCCATCCATCATGTCTCCACAACTCATAGAGTGTGCCATGACCATCCCAAACCCAGAAACCACTGGTGCTAGCGAACCTGTTTCCCAATCCTTGCTATGCATTGGAATTAACAAGGATTTTGAAACTGCCAGTGCCTTGGTCCACTCTGGAGATTCTTATATAGCTGTTTTGGACCTCTTGGACATCAGAACTTTTAAACTTCCCTAGGCAGTTCCAATGTGCTGTGAAGGTTGAGAACTACTGCACTGAACCAAGTCAAGCTCAGAGAGGTATCCCAGAGGATGTCCTGGTTACTGCTGAACATCTGATTGTCATCTTAAAATTAATGTCTCCAGACCTACACTCATGATTTACCCCTAAATTCCCAAATCTGCTCTTCTCACCATTTCCCATTTTCTCAGGGCAATGACCTTGGTGTCATCCTTGAGGTTTCTCCCACACCCCACACCTCTTCTGTCAGCAAATATTGAAAGCTCTGTGTTCTGCTTTCATCTGGAAAGTGATGCCCTTTTGTTATCTACACCTTTATCATCAGGTTAAAATTAACCATGTTTGTTCATCTGTATTATTGTGAGAGCCTTCTAACCCATCTTCCTACTTCCGTCTCCCTATGCCACTTTAAATCACATCACATAGCATTCACATGAGCCTTATCAATCACAAACATCATGTCCTTCTTCTGTTCAGAGCCCTCCAACAGTTTCTGATCTTACTGTGGGTAAAAGCCTGAATCATATACACCCTTATGTGACCTGCCTCCAGGTACCACACATAGTGCAAAATCCTTTGTGGAAGGAATTCCTTGGTCAGGAAAGTATGAAAACTTTGGTGTTAAACCAAATTAAACAGGCATGGTAGGACTTCTCCAAAACTATAACATGCTATGTATCTATATGAAGTCTCCAAGGATATATTGTACACAGCACTGTCCAAACTCAGTCAAGAAAACCTTTTTTGGAAAACAGTAACACCATCTCCACTTCCCATTGACAATGATATGAACCAGCTTTGCTGACGCATAGGAAAGGGAACTGGATGAGCCTGCCAAACCTCATCACCTGAGCAAAACCAGGAGGGCCTTGAAGAAAGTGGCCAAATTCCTCACCTTCATAGCCAAGCCAGGAATGGGCTGAATAGTTGGGTTTCTGTTTACGTTCTTTTTTCTAGTTTCTGCATTTGGTAATAAAAAGCACAGCTAGTGGATTAACTGATGTTTATGAATTAAAAAAAGATATACAGATTCAGCACGTTTTTAAGAGTGGTGGTTAATAAGAGGATTGGATTGTTCAGATAGAATAATGTTCATCCTATGTATTTAAATTACACCCTTTTTTATTTCAAAAGGCATATGTCTCCTTAAAAAGTTAATAAGCAGGGGCGCCTGGGTGGTTCAGTTGGTTAGGCATCCAACATTGGTTCAGATCTTGGTCTCACAGTTTGTGGGTTCAGGCCCCACAGTTGGGCTCTGTGCTGACAGCTCAGAGCCTGGAGCCTGCTTCAGGTTCTGTGTCTTCCTCTCTCTCTTCCCCTCCTTTGCTCATGCTTTGGCTCTCTCTCTCTCAAAAATAAATAAAAAATAATAAAATTTAAAAAATTAAAAAGTTAATAAACATATTTTGCTAATTAGCTGGACTCAAGAAATATTATTTGAATATGGTAAAAACCCTTAAGGAAGCAGGTAGTATTTAAGTAATTTGATATCAATCAAAAATGTTGACCATGCTGAGTTGACTGATCTTGTTTAGGGGATAGAAATCAGATGGTTTAAGTACCTTACTGCTATTGCACGTGCTTGTAACTGGTGCAAGGCAAAGATTCACTCTTTTCCGGGGTAGGTGTAGAGAGAATATTTTCCATCCCTGTATGGCTTAAAGTACCCTGACAGTGGTGACATTTTGAAACCCAGAAATAGCTTTAAAAACCTGCCATCTAAACCTGGGAAAAGTAATAGGTTTTGATACGGCATGGGCATGCTATGAATTTAGCAACCAACACACTATGCTCCGGCCCCACACTACCACTTCTGACTGGCCCTCCTCCTTTACTGCTAGGCTTCTATTTGAGGGCAAAAAAGCTCAGAGTCTGACCCAGCTGTCCTCTTCAGAAATTCATGCCTGCAGCTGTCCAAATGGTGCTGTTGTTTTTTCTTCAAAACCTGATTTCTCTTCCTATTCCCCAGCTGAGCTCAAACAAAGACCAACAGATGACATATTTCTACAAATGTAGCATGTTTGTTTTGTTGTAAATACATGCAGAGATCAAGAAAGCTAAGCCAAACTTCGCAAGGCCAGAGGTGTTACCAAGAGAATGCCATTATGGTCATCTGACCAAAAGAAAAAAAAAAACAAAAAACCCCCAAAAAACAAAAAAACAAAAAAAAATGATGTTTGCCAAAGATAAGAAGGAGAAAGCTCACAGTCCCCCAGCCCTTAACATTTTATAGCCAGAAAGGGAAATGCAAACTGTCAGGAAGGAATTCCTTCTTTTCTAGTGTCTTTGAAACAGATGAATTTCAGTTAGATGCATAGTAAGGCAATTAGGGTTGCTTTATGTTTAATTATAAATCAACAGAAATAACTGTTGTTCTCATTATTGATGGGGTTACTTTGCCATTTTGAAACTTTCCTCAAATACTGTTTTGCTTTTATTTCCCATTATCTTTGGAGATTTTCACAAAATCTGTACTTAGCCCAGTACAGATGCATGTACTGGGCTAAAAACTTAAATGTTTCCATTTTGATTATTTACTGATATAATATTTATATAGTAGAAGCTTGGCCCCAATTAATCATGCAATGTGAGTGTTTGATCTAGGGATCCCCTTTGGGAAAGAGAAGAGAAATACATGAGTGAGGTCAGCGAGTGTTTGTGGCAGATAGGAAGGATGCATTTGAGAGAGCATAAGAAAATATATTTAGGCACAACTGAAATACTAGGGAAGAAAAGAAATTGTGTTTAGTGGAGGAGAGTGTGTCAGAGAGAAAGTGATATATGCTTCATACAAAAAGGCCTCTGCATACATGATAAAGGCCTTAAATGCCTTACTATGTAGCAGGTGGAACTCTCAGTCCTGAGAAAGCAGCATTTAATGACAAGAAAAATTTTATATATATATGATAAGTGCTATAGAGAACACTTTTACAAAATAGGATGAAGGATAAAGAGTAGGGGAAGAAATGAGTAAAATCTTTTTTTAAGTTTATTTATTTACTTTGAGAGGTAAAGAGCATGAGCAAGAGAGGGTCAGAGAGAGAGGGAGAGAGAGAATCCTAAGCAGGCTCTGCACTGTCAGTGTGGAGCCTAACGTGGGGCTCGAACCCATGAACCATGAGATCATGACCTGAGTGTAAGTCAGATGCTTAACCAACTGAGTTGAGCCACCCAGGCACCCCAGAAATGAGTACAATCTTAAATAGGGAGCCGGGGAAGACCTTGTTGAAAAGGTGACATTAAAGCAAAGATCTGAACCAGGTGAGGGATGAGGGAGTGAAAATGATATAAAATACCTGGAGAAAGAAGTTGGAGTGGTGGAAACAAATCCTGAGGTGGGAATATGCCTGTAAGGTTCAAAGAGCAACAAGGAGATCCATGTGATTGAGATGGGTAAATGCAGGAAAGTGGTAGGGGGTTACTGCATAGGGATAATAGGAGGCATCAAGCTGCTGGGTAGAGCTGGAGAAGTTGTGCAGCATGTGCACTGCACAGAGACACAGGCTGAGGGAGAAAGTGGGGTCTGTCATCCAGCAAGCCCTCTACTTGCCCAGGTGTAAGCTCTGTTGCAGAGCTGCACCTGCCAAAGGGGATTAGCACGTTTTCATTCTCACAAAGGCACCAATCACCTAAGTAAGGTTTCAGCAAGCAGCACTGAGAAGTCTCAAAGTTGGAACATTCTTAAACATTTTTGACTGAAGATGTTCTATAAATTTCTAGACCATTGTGATGACATCGGTTTGAGCTCTGGGGGATGGAGGTTTTGAGCACAGATGTGACATGATCTGACTTGTTTAAGAGGAGCAAGTTTTCACCTCTGTTGAGGATAGGATCTGAAGGGGGTACTATCAGATGCTTGGAAATCAGTCAGCAACGTATGAAATGAATCTAGCTAAGAAATGATGACTTGCACTGGCATGGTCGTAGACAATACAGTGAGAAATGGTGGGATTTGGGGTGTTTGGGATGTAGAAGTAACAGAATTTGTTAATGGCACAGACTATTAGCAAAATAGAAAGGTCTATTGGTATCAACTATTTAGCTTGAGCAACTGAAAGGATGGGATTTCCATTACTGAGATGGAACATCTCTGGAAGAGCAGAGCTGGGGACATATTAGGTTTGAGATATTTATTAGCCATCCAGATAAAGAGTCAAGTAGATATTAGAATGTATAAGTTTGGAGTTCAGGGCAGAAGTTCAGAGTGCAGGTATAAGTTTGGAATCATTAGTATACAGATGTTTTTAAAACAAAGAGACTGAATGACATCACACAGAGAGCAAGTGTAGATGGATAGAGAAGAGGTGTAAGTCCTCTGCCTTCGATTCTCCAATATTAAGAGATCATGGAGATACAAGCAAATAACTACTAGAGGCTGTAAAGGAACTGCCAATGAGTTAGAAGGAAAACCTGAAATGCGTGAAGACCTGAAAGCCAAATGAAGAAAGAGTTTCAGGGAGGAGTGAGCAATCAGCTGTGCCTAAATGCCAAGGATACACCATAGGGTTTAGCAATGCAGAGAGGTCTTTGGTGACATTAACAAGAGCAGTCTGACCTTGGTTAGGCAGTAGAGAAGAAACCTCATCAGAGTGGGTGTAAAAAAAATGAGAAGTGAGCAATTAGAGAGGTAGAGTATTGCACACTTTTGAAAGGGATTGAACTATAAAGGAAAGAGAGGGAATGGGACAGTAGCTAGAGGGAGAAGTGGATCAAGACTTGTTTATCAGAAGAAATAATGACATATTGGCATATTGAGGAGGAAGATCCAGGAGAGAGAAAAAAAGTTGGTGAGTTGGGAGAGGGAGAAAATAATCCTCTCACACATAAGTAAAGAGATAGGATGTAGTACATAAGGGTACAGTTTAGCCTTGGATGAAAACCAGGCTAAGAATTCCATGGTAACAGAGGAGAAAACAGGAGTAATGCACACAGATACAGATGAGTAGGTAAACGTGATGGTGGGAGTTTGTGCAAGTTTTCTTGTGAATATTTCTATTATCTCACTGAAACAGGAAATACATCATCAGCTGAAAGTGAAAATAAAGAAAGCTGTATTAAAGGCTAGAGAAGAGAAAAGGAAGCATGAAACAGTTGTTCAAGAGAGCAGGAGCGTCAATTGAGTGGGAAAGTAGGGCATTATTGCCAGGCCATGCTACAAGCCAGCTGTGCTCAATTAAATGGGTACATAAGACGAATAGGTAGAGAATCTAATTTAATTATGGCTGGAGTTTTGCCAAGAGAATAGGCCAAAGCAAGAGAGAAACAAAGGGATTGAGAGTATATCCAAGGGAGCAATTCTAATAATTAACTTTAGAATTGAAACCAGGCAAAGGAATCAAAGGACATAAGGAGATTTGGGACAGTGAAAAGATGGTAGGAGCAAAGGACTGTAGATCCTGACCCAGGGATTGAAGAACTGTTGGAGAAGATGACCAAAGAAAGCAGAGAGATGCTTGAAACTGAGATCATGAAGACTTTCTTGAGTGGCAATGATAACATCTGAGGTGTGACCAGCAGTGTGAATGGCTAAGTTGGGGAGGAAGACAAGACGACTGGAGGAAAGGAGGTCAATGAATTGATGGCATTGGAAGGATATCTATGTCAGTGTTTTTAAAACAAGAGTGTTATCACCTGGAAGGAGGAAGTTGAAAATATGCTACGGCATTTTTTAAAAATAGAAATTTTATTTTAGGATAGTTTTAGGTTTACGTAAAAATTAGGAAAGTGGTACCAAATTTCCATATACCCTACACTTTGTTTCTCCTATTATTAGCATCTTTACATTAGTATGGTATATTTGTCACAATTAATGAACTAATATTGATAATTATTAATTAAATCCACACTGTATTGATATTTGCTTAGTTTTGACCTAACATTTTTTTTTTTTCTGTTCCAGGATCTCATCCAAGGTGCCATATTACATTCAGTTGTCATATCTTCTTAGGCTCCTCTTGGCTGAGACAGTTTCTCAGACTTTTCTAATTTTTGCTGACTTTGTGTTTTGAAGAATACCTACATCAACATAGAATGCATCTTGTAGAATACACCTCAACTGGGATTTGTCTGATATTTTTCTCAATATTAGACTGAGATTGTGAGTTTTAGAGAGAAAGACCCATTTTGCAGGGGTAACGTGTAAGCTGCCTCACATCGTATCATCTGTACGTGCTATCAATGTGGCTGATCACAGTCGATATTGACCTTGATCACCTGACTGAGGTAGTGTTTGTCATGTTTCTTTACTACAACTTGATTCTCTTCTTTCCCTTTCCATGCTCCAGTATTGGGAAGGAAGTCATTGCATGTAGCCTGCAATTAAGGAATGAGGAGTTATACTGGAGTGCAGAGTAGCTACATAAATTATTTGGAAGTCTTCTGCGTAATATATTTGTATATTTTCCTTCATTTATTTATTCAATTATTTATTTATATCAGTATGAGCTTGTGGATATTTATTTTATACTTGGTGTTGTAATCCAATACTATTTTGTTTATTGTGTTACTCAAATTGTCCCAGCCTTAGGA
This sequence comes from Paguma larvata, assembly GCA_030068075.1. Classification (NCBI taxonomy): domain Eukaryota; kingdom Metazoa; phylum Chordata; class Mammalia; order Carnivora; family Viverridae; genus Paguma; species Paguma larvata. The sequence continues at coordinate 12,185,563 of CM057844.1, forward strand.
GCTCTTTCATTTGACTTTTGTGCCCCTTCGGCATATCCCCATCATTGTGGAGGTTTTTTGTTTATTTTTAGCACTTACTTTCTAGTCCTACCATATGCTCCAGGTTCTTCTTATATATTTCCTGTTCCAGATTATAGTACCCATTTCTCCAAGCAATTCTGACTTCTTTTATTGGAGAATGGTATTAGAAATCAAGATTTGAGTGGTAGCTTTGCTCATTATTGTGCAGTGTTGCTTCTAGGGCCTCTTGGTTGACAAAGCAAGAAAATATATGTGCATATACACATACACATAGGTACAGAGTCACAAACATACATATGTATGCTCACACACATATATGTATACATGCTTATTTATATGCCCATAATGTATATATACATATATATGTATACATACACTTATGTGTATATGTATATGTACACATATGTATATATCTATGTATACCCATATGTTTATATAGAGAGACATATATACACATACTTATGTATATACATAGATATACCCATATATAATACACATATACAAATAGACATATCTATACACACATGAATACATATACCCATATCTGTAAATACTTCTATATTTAACAGTCTCTATTATATCTATATTAAGCTAAACTTGACTTCATACCAAAGTTTCGGACTCTAATTCAGTATCACATGGATCATTCTAACCTCCTCCACTTGCTTATCTGTGACCTCCTACTCTGTTGGCACATTTTCAAACCTGGAAATATTGCTGGCAATTAAAGGACAGGATTCAAAGAAGTCAAATACCCTACAATCCAAGGAATAGTTTCATATTAGTGAAGAATTTCCTTCCCCTAAAAAGCATCAGTGCCCCCATTGGGCACTGATTTATGTAGACATTACATGCCCAAGAATTCCAACAGGAATAACATTGTATAGAGTGACAATGAGTGACAAAAACCTCAAGAAAGGAAGGAAGTGTCCTGTAGATGGGTGAATGACTGCTTCAAGTATATGAAGTGAGAGTATATGAAGTAAGGGACCTTACTGACAAACTTACTAGTTTGATTTTATTAGCAGCCCCAATTTTCCAACACCCCCTGTATTCATGTCCTTTCAAATGTGGACTGGCAGAGTCTCTTGCAGGTATGGAATCTATTCCCCCACTCATTGAGTCTGAGCTGGTCTTATGAATTACTTTGGCCAATAGAATGCAGCAAAAGAGATGGTGTACCAGTTCTGAGCCGGAATCTCAAGAGTCTTTTGGTGTTTCTGCCTGTCTTCTATGCCTTTACCATTACCTAGAAAATATGGCCCAGTTAATTTTCCAGAGGATGAAATACAAAAGTCTCAGAACAAGGATATACAACTAAAACTATCCTACATCAGCCCACAGGCAGCTGACCCCCAGGTGTAGGATGAGTGCAGTCAAAACTAGAGGAAGCTATCCAGCTGAATGTGGCTGTATCTTGGATGGCTTCCAATGATTCTGATATTTATGCCCTGGTGAAAGCTTTCCTTTGAGTGTGGGCTGGACCTAGTGACTTATTTCTAATAAACAGAATACGACAATGTGATGAAATGTCACTTCCAAGATTAGGTTACAAAAGACTGATTTCCGTCTTGCTCATTCTTTTGCTTCTCTCCTGTAACCCTTGCTGTGGGGGAACCAACTGTTGTGTTGTGAGGAGCCCTATAGAGAGCTATAGCCCTATAGCTCACATGGTAAGGAACTGATGTGTCCAGAAAGAATCTGTGGCCTGCCAACACTCACATGAGTAAGCTTGGATGTGGATCAACCCCCAAGCAAGCCTTGAAACAAATGCAACCCTGGCCAACACGTTTATTGCATCCTGTGCCAGACCCAGAGCGAGAGGACCCAGCTAAGCAGCACAAGATTCCTGACTTAGTGAAACCGTGGAAAGATAAATGCATATTACTTTAAGCTGCTACATTTTGGGATAATTTGTTAGCACAAAAATAAATAACTAATACACCAGCCTAAACCAGCAATCTGATGATCCAATAACTAAGTAAGTGCTCAATGCTTTAAGCCTCTGGTTTTGGAGATAGCTTCTTCTGGAGCACTGTTGTGGCAATAGACAACTGGCATAATGGGAAATTCACACCTGGGTGTTTTAGGAAGCAGTGAAAGGGGATGGATAGGAAAGAGCAGTGAGAATAGCAGACAATGTCCTCACTTCCAGGCCCAAGGCTATAGAGAGGGTTTCAAATTTGTTGATTTCCGTATATGGATTTTGCAATTTTATTGTTTAATAGCTTCATCTTGCATATAGAAATGGTCCTTTTTAGATCATAAAATCCTGTAAATCTAATGCTTAGGCTATAAGCATACCAGAGAAGGATAAATTCTCTTCTCGCAGTTGAGATGCAATTCCACTCTATCTGAATGTCTCTATTCAAGGGTTTTTTTTTGCTTCTAGTTTTTTGGTTTATCATAACAGAATATCAAAAGCAATTCGTACAGTTGTGTAATAGAAGTATCCTACCTTTGTTATTTTTTATGTTTATTTTGAGAGAGAGATAGAGTGTGGGTGGGGGAGGAGCCGAGAGGGAGGGAGACACAGAATCTGAAGCAGGCTCCAGGCTCCAAGCTGTCAGCACAGAGTCTAATACGGGGCTCGAACTCACGAACTGTGAGATCATGACCTGAGCTGAAGTCAGATGCTTCACCAACTGAGCCACCCAGGCACCCCTACATTTGAACTTGTTTTTTAAAATGTCACTTAGAGAGGTAATTATAGGTAGATAGAAACAAATGGAAATAATCTATAAATATGGCAACATTTAAAGAAAGCCTGAAATAGATCATAGGTAGTTAGACTAAATTAGAAGACAGATAGGTAGGTAGGTAGATAGGTAAATAGATGATAGATCGATAGATGATAGATAGATAGATAGATAGATAGATAGATAGATAGATAAACTCTCCATCCACAAATCCACATATACTGAAACAGTAAAATTACCCCAATTGTAGTAGATGTTATCCTGATGCCCTTTACTCGACCAGTGTACCCATCCCCCAGCAGCAGAGCGTTTCCTATTAAAGAGCTTCAGGCTGCACACTTTGGAGACTGCTCTCTGTGATAAAGGAGCTGTCTCACTAGGGAGGTTCTATGATGACACTTGGAGGGATCTGCAAGGATCTAAAATGTTCAACCCCTTGCCTCCAGGAGGGGCCAACTCTGAGGTTTATTTAAATTCATGATCTGGAACTCTCTGTGTGATCAAGCCAAGGTTAATCTCCAAAGAAGACACTATTTTTGCTTAGCTCTTCCCTCTGCCTCACCAGTTTCTCTGACTCCTCTTTTCCTGAGAGCCCTCCCTCAATAAAGCACATCCATCAGAATTCCCATCTCAGGGTCTGCTTCCAGGGAAAATGACCATAAGCTTTATACAAATGTTCTTCTTGTTCTTCTTCTTCTTCTTCTTTTTTTTTTTTTTTTTTACAAATTTAACTTGTAATTCTACTTGAATATAGGTGTCCCGCAGTTGGTGTGTGTAGGTGTGCATGTGTCTCCCATGGGTGACTTTGCCCAGGACAAAAATACTTGACACCCCTTTCCTGAGTCATCTTGGCTGGCTATACTGTCATTCTGCACCAACTCAGTCTCAAATACTACCTTCCATTTGGTCTTGTCACGGACTGAAAGAGCCTAGTCAGCAGGAAAACAGAGATTCCTCAATTCATCTTGCAATATGGCTCTGCTAGACTTGGAAGTTTCTCTGGAGCATCATGAGAGAGAAATGCCTGAAGTCTGAGCTTGGTGCTCAGGGTACCAAGAGACAATTCACATATTATTTATTGTGATATTTGCCTCTGCATCCTACATCTTTCTGAGATAGTGCATTCTTAATATGAGAAACATCGCCTGAAAGCCACTGCAGGGACAGGTTTCTTAAAGGCACAAATTCCCTTTATGTACATTTCCTTCCTTTACTGGCCCTTTGAGAATTAACTGCATGAAAGAGGAGATAATGCGGACTCAGGGTTGGTTGGAGCCTCTAGTACAGTTGTACTCACTTTTGGTATAAAGTAACATGAATTCTGTATGTCAGCATAAAGTTACTTTCTAGAGGGTATAAATCTTTTCATTATTTATTTCCACCTCAAGGGGCTTGAGAGAACAAAGGAATTTGTTCCATTCAGAAAGGAAGAGAGAAGGAAATCTTGAATATTTTTTTAAATGTCATATTATTGGGCTGCTGGGTTGCTCAGTGGGTTAAGTGTCTGACTTTTGGTTTCAGCTCAGGTCATGAGCTCACAGTTCATGGGTTCTAGTCCCACATCTGGCTCTGCACTGACAGTGTGGAGCCTGCTTGGGATTCTCTCTCTCTCTCTGCCCCTCCCCTGCTTGCACATACACTCTCTCTTTCTCAAAATAAATAGATAAATTTAAAATATTTTTTAAATAAGTAACATTTCATATTATGATGGTTTATAGTCATATACACATATCAATAGGGTTAACCAGCTAACATTTTGTTAATCTAAGAATCCAGGGCCATCTCCAATGGTAAACTGTGGATATGATAATGGGGGCAAAGTTCCTGTTAAAAAAGTCTGAGTCTGAGAAAGTTTAGAGTAAGGTTGAGATTGACAAAGCCCACAAAGGAATTGAAAACACATTGCCAGCTGACTAGATATCAAGTGTTAAGTTTCCTGTTATCCTAAGTAAGCTTGTTTAATTCTAATTACAAACCATGAAATAGGTACCCATTCAATCCTTATTTTACAGATGAGGGACAGAACCTTAGGGAGATTAATATAATATTTCCAAGGTCATAAAATTTGTGAGTGGCAAAGTCTAACTCCTAATATACTTACTTGTACCAAGTGATGCTAGATGTGACTGAACAAGTCAAGTGGCAAAGGGCTGGGCAAGCCTGAGGAAGGTTTGCTATGTAGAGAGTGGTGGGATAGCATTTGTACTGGACTCTGTAGCTAAATGAAAACCATGAGTGTTTATAGTGGTTAAAAGCAGGTCTAGTGAAATGAAGAGCAGTATAGCTTCTGTGTCCACTTTGATGTATGATTTTACACAAATTAATGGACTCCAGGGCTTGGTATTTTCATCCCTTGAGCAGGACAAATAAAACCTTTCTTTATAGGGTCATGGTAAGGATTTAAAATGATATATGTGCAGGGTCTGGTACATAGTAGATATAATAAGTGATAATTAATCAACTAATTTGTTTGATTATTTGCTTATTTCATGGACAATATAGCCCTGGGTCCTGTAGATTAAAAACTAGGTGAAGTAAATGACTAACCACTCAAGACAGTTCAACTGTAATCCCATTGAGGAGGTGCATATTACAAGGACAGAGAGGGATCTTGTGAAAGGAAACTTCAGGTTACATTTCATCTCATCAGAGAATAAGAAAATGTCATTCCCAAAGTTATGTTTCCCTCTATTCCTATACACACTCTATTCCAATCATTATGAATAATGGTGAGTTCTTTGCAATCCTACTGCTTCTCTGACTCTATTGCCTGATCCCCTACAATGTCTGGGTTTGTCTGGATATCTCATGCTTCCCAGTTCAGCCTAGATATTATTTCTCTGAGAATCCTTCCTTGATGCACTAGATGCCTTCCCTATCTAATGCTATAGTACCTTTTATCTCCTTTATCCCTTATATCCCTGTATTGTAATTGCTGACTTACTCACTTCACTGGGATATAACTGGGGTTCCATGTGGCCCAGTTTCTGAATGGTACTACTTAAAGAAAACTGTTGAAGGCCACTCAAAACGTTGCTCTCTTTCAAAAATACCAGGGATACCAGTGGGTACAGTTAAAGTAAAAGAATTTTAAACTATTTTTTTTACCTAGATCTCTTATTTTTAATATCTCTTTCATGCCTGAGAGATGCTGAAAAAAACAAAACAAAACAAAACAGGAATAAAAAAAGCTATCTCTTTGCTTTGTTTCTCTCTTCCTTCCCCAAAACTCTCCCCCAAAAACCCTTTCCCAAACCTAGCCTAACTGGTTTTTCTTCCCTCTCTCTTCGTCTACAATACAGATCTTTATTATGATGATCAATGTAGTATCTCTACATTAATTGGATTTCTTTTCCCTTTTGCTTTACTAAGAGATGTGAAGGTGACTGGTAAGCAAGAATCTTTGGTTGGGGAAATGGAATAGAGAGGAGGGAAGACACATTTACACTTTTGGTTCCTTCTTTTTTATGTACTTACGTACTCCCCAAACCCATGGAAGATAAGGATCAGGGTCTTGTTAAATTCTATATTCTAAGCATTTAGCATGGTGCCTAGTAAAGAGTGGACATTTAGATACATGAACAAATGAATAGTTAACATGAATGGGAGAAACAGACTTCCTGTAAATGTTATGTAATAGGCAAATTAGTCTGATTTTAAAGTCTGTGAGTAGCAGTCTGTGCTTTCCTCTGAGCTGAGAGTACTCCTGAGATGACCCTCTTATCATGTTTAACAAATAGTTAAGTCGTATGGTGTGGTTAAGGTTGACATAGAGTAGTTCAAAGTCCAAGTTCATTCTTAAGAAATTTATCAAGTCTGAGGTAAATAACCCTAAACAGCCCTCAGCAGCATTTTACTTAGTAGTGAGGTACATAACAAAAAGGAGATAAAATGACTCCAGGGCTAAGATTTTAATGTTTTCTGTTAAAAAGTTTATTTGTAATCATGGTATTTCTATCTGTTATGCGTACTTTGGGATCCTATTTACATTTTATTGCAATCCAGAGGCTAATCAACACTACCTGTTGCTAAGCATTCATTTTTACTTGGCGTCACTCGGTAGGCAAATACATAATTGCAAGGCTGGGCAAAACCCATGGAAACATACAGATAAAATATTGCTTCAAAATAAAGATTAAGTGGGGCACCTGGCTGGTTCAGTTGGAAGTGTACGTGACTCTTCATCTCAGAGTCTTGATTTCAAGCCCCTGTTGGGTGTAGAGATGACATCCATCTATTCAGTCAGCCAGCCAGCCAGCCAGAAACACACTTAAAAAAATAAAGCCCAGCAGAAGCATTAAAATTAATTTTTGACTGCTTCAATTATTTTATATAGCCTCTCATGATGATGATAACACTAATAATAGTAACTACTATATGACCAGGGAATATACACCATGCTTTATGAGTACATGTGAGTTCTACGAGGTTACTATGTGAAAGGAAAACTGACACTGCTCCTTCCTGGGAACTCCAACAACTAGAGCAGCTACATGGTGGATATGGATATGGGTTCCAATCTGGAAAGAAGTGATAGAAACTACCCCAAGGAGGCAGCTTATAAAAATTCAAGTCAACGAAAAGCCTAGATCAGCTTGTGTATTGAGAGAAGAAATGACTGGTCTTTCATTATTTTCTTCATTGAGAAGAGAGAATAACTTTTCCATCAGAAGTTGGAGGCCCATGGATCTGATGAGGAGAAGGGGGTGACAAATGTGGAAATAAAAGAAGACCGTCCAAAGATAATGAATACAGCCTGTTTATTCAGAGCTTGCTATAGCAAGAGGGTCAGTCCTCATCCTTTTGGCAGAGACTTAAAGTAGGCAGGGGAGGTACAAAAAAAGGGAAGGCTTCATTTGTGCCCTGACTGGAGGCTATTGGTATGGGGAAGCTGGAATCAGCCTAAGTAGAAGAAGCATCTTTTGTGATTGGTTTAGGGAGCATATTTGGCTTGTTCTTTTTGGTTCTGAGTTGAAAGCAGAAACCAAAAAAAAAAAAAAAAAAAGGAAGCTGGCAGTCATAGACCAAGTCTGTTTGAGGCAGACTGCTGCAGAACAGGACTGTTTCAGGCTGGTTTGACTTCTATAATGAGTTGCTGCAGAGGTTGTAGGTCAGAGTTCTGTTGTCATATATAGTCTGGCCATTGTCCATTTGTATATTCATTCTCTCTGGGGCTTCAAGCCAGCTGTCCCTCAGATGACTGGTTGCATTTCATGGAAACTAGTATGTCTACATCTTCACTGACCTGTAATACACAGAGGGGTCTTGAATTTTTCCAACCATTGGTCTGCAAATATATCAATCATGATCTTTGGAAAGGCACCAAGGTGAGAATTGTGAGTCCTAGAATTATCCGAGCTCTTCCATTAATTTAACCTATATCTCTTTGCAAGTCAAATTTCCAGAACTTTGTTTTTTATCTGCAAGTTGAGGACTCTGTATATTCAGTTCCAAAACTGTTATTCTTTGACTCTAATTCTGGAAAGTGTGCTCATCACTTTACCAGCCCCTTTACCGTGGACATATACAGAAAAGTAGAAGACACAATGCCTGTACTCAGGGAAATATTCTCATGAGCCTCTGGATGAAGGGGAAAGCAATTGTTTTCTCAACCATGTGTTGGGAAATGTAGTGGATAATAAATAGTTATTTTCCTGGGCCTGATTAGGAATGTCTCCCTATGTCATATGGATTTTATACTTTGTGAAGAGGAACTTTACCATTAACATGCTCACAGAAAATTATGGCTATTGGAACAAAACTCAATGAACACTTATTAAGTACTGTGCTACCACAAGATTTTAATTGGAATTTTAACTTGAAAGCTCTCTTAGCTGGATCTAGAGTCAGGGACATAGAAGAACAGTTAAGTATCAGTAGAATCCAGATGTAAATGGTGGCACTGTTTTCCTTTACTGAGTAAGATATCCCTGACTATCATAATATTTTCCATTTCTGAGTTTTAGATAGCAAGTAGTGAGATTAACGGGGACTCACATAGTGAGGGACAACTGAATTTGAAATACCACAATTGATAAGCATGTATTCGCAGAGACCAGACCTTTTTCAAGTCTGAGTATAAACATGTACTTCAATCTCTGTCACTATTAGGTGGTTTATAAACGTTTAATAAGTGAGCTCAAACTTCTCAATCCAGAGGGGATCCTGATTAAGAATATTGATTCCATCTCCATTTGGTTGAGCCATATGGAATTGACCTATTGTTCAACCTAATATATGCATCATATTTATTTGTATAAGTCCAACAGCCAGAGAGGTTTTTCTTGTTTGTATTTGAATTCTGAAGGCCAGTACTTAATAGTTTCTCATCAGCCCAATAGGAGTGGACTTTGTGTTAGCAATGTGACCATGTTTAAGGAAATTTTACTATAGATACTATTTGGATTTTCTTACTTTTGAGCAAAGTGGAATACACATTCCTTTAGTATGTTTTGGTTTAATATACACTTTTTTGAATAACCAAAGTGTGGATGGTCTACTCCTGGTAAACAAGACATGAATATAAGTATGTTTCAAATTCCTTGTTTTTGACATAATGTCTCCCTAAGCTAGAGAAAGTACTTTTACCATTATAATTAGATATATAGCTTTTCTCATTGGCATTTAATAATAGTTAAATACTAACAGATACTGCATGGGGTTTCTTTAGCTCAATGACAAAATCCTATGCCTGATGTGAAAACACTGGAGGAGGCAGATCAGTAGATGGTAGGTCAAGATGCTGGGGAATGAGAGAGGGGTGAATGGGATGCTGTGATTACTATATCATTGCCATCTCATTAGAAAATGCCTTGTGATCAAAACCTGCTCCTCCAACATCCTCCAAATAGCTTGTTAGTAAGCCCTGAAGACCCAAGTCATCATCTGGCAGGTATTGTCACTGTCACCTCTAACACAGAGGTGTTATCTTGTTTACCCTAAGTAGACAATGTCCACACCACTAGAATATGCCATCTTAGGACCATGAATAGGAGAGCAGGGGTGTGGTAGAATTAAAACTATTTGGACTCCATCCTTAATTTTATTTCTTTATCCACTACACTTGATAAAGGGGCTCTTTTCCTTTTTTCCTTTGTTAAGACTTTGTTGGGGCACCTGGATGGCTCGGGTGGATAAGCATTCAACTCATGATTTCAGCTCAGATCATGATCTTGTGGCTTATGGGATCAAGCCCTGTGCTGGACTCTGTGCTGACAGTCCAGTGCCTGCTTGGAATTCTCTCTACCTCTGTCTCTGCCCCTCCTATTTCAAAAATAAATAAACATTAAAAAAAAAAGAGCTTGCTAAAGAGAGATATTAAAGAATTCTCAGTTTAATCTAGCTTTAAGATAGCTTGAGAAGAAATACAATACACTCTCCATGCTCTTTCTCTAGCCCATCCTTTTTAAAAAACTTAGAGAGCATAAGAATGATTTGAGAATCTTATTGAAATACAAGTTGTGATTCAGGAGGCCGGGTGGGTTTGAGATTCTGCATTTTGAACAAGCTCTCAGATGATGATAATGCTACCGGTTCAGGGCCTGAACTTTAAGAAACAGGGCTACAGCCACCTCGCATGTCCCAGGTCATGGGCCTAAGTGGCTTGGGACTTTGATGCAGTTTGAACAGCCTTCCAATTTATAGTCCACTATGTGTTCAACTCAGGACAGGATCCTGAAATAAGCAACCCTGAGCTTTACCTCTTCTGTAACTGGCCCTTAAGTCTACTTCTGTGGCCTCATGGTATTCTCCAGCTATTCAATGCCTTCTTTCTGGTGTCCACAATTAGATAGTTCAGTGATTAATATCCTCTCTTCCATTGCCCCTCCTTTCTCCAATGAAGAAAGGGAAGGCAAGAATATAGCCATAACAAACAAATCAATCCTTGTGACCCAAATGAGATATCATTTCTGCAGGTCTAATGCCCTCAGCCATTAAAATGTACATGTATTATTAAGAAGACTTTTATGACAGAAACACCATATCATACAGGAATGAATATTACCTTTTTATAATTAGCATTAGCACACTGTCTAGTATAAAGTCTGTAGTTATAAACAGTTTCTCAATGAACTCATGGAAATTTTAGGCATTAGGAAAAAATGGCAACAGTAAGATGTTTGGGGGTTAAGTTGGACTTATGATTCATTGCCCCATAAGTCTCAACTGGCAAAGCAATAGCAATCCATCAGTTTATGCAATTATGTCTGATCCAGGCACTACTTCCCTAAAAATGAGGAGACAATATTCAATTGTGGTTTTGATCAGAAGGATCTTACCTTTGGTGATGAGCACACAAAAGTATTCCAATAGGATGAAAATATATTGAACTTTCCTGGAGGCCAGACAAGGCAGTTTGGAGTTCGCCAGAGTGGGCAATTGTGGGTGACAATGTCAGTGCAGGTAACTCACTCATTAAAGCCTATCTTAATATTTGCAAGTCAAACCAAATAAGAAGAAAAGGCAACTGGCTAAGTGGAAGAGCTTATGTTGTCACATGGAGCTCATCCTGGGGTCCCAGATTTTTATATCATTAAAAAGATGAAGGCTTTCCCTAAACCAGCAAAGACTCCCAAACCAACTACCATTTTGAATTTCTTTCTGGTGGCCCTAGTAGCTGTCTTCTATTTTCATTGATTTTTTTTCTCATAAAGTAATATAAATTGCTGTAGTTTTGCAGCAAAGAAACAATTGCTCTCTCCTCTCCAGAAACCTGTAGTAAATAAGACCATTGCTTTTTACACAATTTGTCATAAGTTTACCTTTCAGAACAGCATAACACAGCATGCTACTAAGAATACTAACCAGACTCTGAATTTATTTTTTTTAATAACTCAGAGAGGAGATGAGCAGTTAGATGTTTACTGGGAACATTTTAGCGTGTCTGGTTTTTAACCAATTTGTTGACAAGATGGCAAGTTTTTAAAACTCACACAGAAAATGGGTATAGGAATCATTTGTGTAACACTTTAAAATATACGAAGCACTTTTACAATTCTCAAAGCTCATTTCCCCTTCAGAATAATCCAATGATGAGTGCATTTTTTTATTCCCTTTTTCATACATGAGGAAATGAGGACTCAGAGAGATTTCGAAACACAAGGTCACGCACATCCAGAAGGAAGGAACTTCATTCTCCAAATGCCATGCTCCTTTCTGATGCACCTTATTTATATCCTGTGCAGCAGTTTGGTCTCCTGAGCTGTAAAAGAAACCTGTTTAAATGTGGCTAAATAAAAAGGGATCAAAATTGCCTGAGTGATGCGGTTTAAGCCATCTGAAGACACTGTGCTCCAATCACTCTCTTTCATGTTTTGCCTGAACCCTGCCTGCCACCTGAATAAAAAATGATTAGAGCAGATTGTCACTAAAGAGAATGCTGCTTTCCATCCAGGCAGCAGGGCATGATAAAAGAGATCTTAAGGATTCTGGCAAATTAGAGCTGCAAGTCTGCATTTTTTTAATTTTGTGAGCTGATATAAATCACAGGGACCTGTCAGGGAACATTCAGATGTACTGGGCAATCCAACTTCAGAGATAAGCGAAAAGTAAAAGCAGCTCACTGCACATCATAATTAAAGAGCTAGTTGTCTTCAGCAATTTAGGCTCCTGTGGGATTTTGAACAGTTTTTTTTTTTTTTTTTTTACTTTTTGAGCTTGGAATAAAAGAGAGAATCCTAAACAATCATCCCTGAAGTTTTGTAATGGAACGATTTCTTGCAGTAGTGTGCAGGTCACTCGACTTGTAAGGAAATCATCTGGGTCCCAGACTTTGTTCTTCCTCTATGGACATCTGGTAAGTCACACAGTCACTCCAGGAACTCAATTTCCTTACCTGGAAGAAGAGTGACTTAATTGAACTCCGAATCCTAACACTAACATTCTGGCATTCTATGAAATTTCTCATTGCTAAACAGCCATGCACATATGCACACCTTTCAACTTGAAATGGCGATTTTTATCCCATGTTCCCTAGACAGGGAGTCCCTTTAAATGACTGGCAGATGTCTGGGTTACAGATCAAACCCAGTCAGTGAAGCTTGTCCACATAAAGAAAGGAAATGAAAACTGTGATTAACAGAGCAGTTGTGTTTCTTCCTGCCTCTGCCACCTTCTCCATGTTGGTTCAAGATTGACATCTCTGTAGTATTCGTAGGTGGATTTTTTTTAATGTTTTTCAATGTTTTTATTTGTTTTTGAGAAAGAGAAAGAGAGAGCTCATGCACAAGTGGGGGAAGGGCAGAGAGAGAGGAAAACACAGAATTCGAAGCAGACTCCAGGCTCTGAGCTGTCAGCACAGAGCTCGATGTGGGACTTGAACTCCTGAACCACGAGACCATGACCTAAGCTGAAGTCGGACACTTAACAGGCTGAGGCACCCAGGCACCCCATGTAGGTGGCTTTAATTGAAATCTCTTGCTCTTGTGTATGATGAAAGCGGACTTCTCATTTGAATGTATGCACTATAATCATTTAGGAGCAGAATGATACCCCAGTTCCCCAGATTGAGAGCCACTGCATTTCATAGGGGACATTCCAGCTCTAGCAACTAGATGCAGAATTCATGGAATGCAAAGCCTTTCCTGGCTCCCTCAGGTTATGACTATCCCTTTGAGGGCCTTCACACATATTACTGAACATCTAATAACAAACAAGTCTTTCATGTCCACAAAACCTCCTATCCTCGTCACAGTAAGCTGTCACATCCTTAGGCCAGAGATAAGACTTTCTCCTCTAATATTATAATTCAAACACTTTCACACAGTGAAAGGAAGGGAATGATACAAACATATACCCTCTGTCCTCATCTAAAATAGATTTTTTCACATTCACTATAGATTTTCCTCTATTTTTGTAAAGTAATAAAGTGTTACCCAAAGAATTGAAGCCCCATACCCGCTTCCTACTTTTCCTTTGGAGATTGTTTCAAGGAAGAAGTTGGTGTGTCTTTCTCAGCCATGTTTTTGCATTTTACTACATATATGTGAATATCCATGCACAACATTACATTGTGTTCTTAAAATTTATGTAACTGCTATCACATTCTAATTTTATTTGTGCACCTAAAGTTGTGTTTTTAAGATTGATCTGCACAGCTCTATGTTGCTCTAGCTTACTTATTTCAACTGCTGTACAGTATCATTGTGGAAATGTCATTCAATTCATTATGTTTCTATTTAGATTATCAAATTTCAATTTATTTATTGAGACTTAGATTATTATCAACTTTTCTCTTTTAAAACTAATATCCCCTGTTTCTATACACTAGAGTGTCTCAATGGCATGTATTTAAAATTAGAGCACTATGTATCTCGTTTTATCCTTATTGTTAGTAATCTGCCTTTACATCAAGTATTTAGAAATTCAGGCCACGAAAACTGTGATAATTGAATAATTTTCCTCCTGTAAAAGTAAATTAAATCCAACAATGGCCTTCCAGTCACTATTTTCAAGCTGTCAGAGTTTCATTTTAACTACTGAAGACAATCCTGTTTTTATTTTTAGATGCATAATTTAGGGGAAATAACTATGTGAAAAAGCACTAAAATGTAAAAAGAAATGGGATATATCTCACTTACCTTTATTCAACATTTCTTACCCCAAAGGAGTAGAAAAATATCTCACTATTAAAAGTCTTCATTTTAACACGTCAAAAACCCAAAACTTTTACCTCCCGACACACTGTGCATTCACATAGTTCCCGTCAGTGCTGCATGAAATCTAATTCATTTCTTATTATTTCCCATTTCTCCTTTTATTAAACACAGATTTTATGATTAATGCCCTGGAAAATGCCAGAAGATATTTTTAAGAGATAGATAAAAGTGCTATTATTTCTTCACTGAAATAATATTATAGGGTAACAACTCCGAAAGTGGCAGGATTTCAGCACTCAGGGCAAAATGACAGTAACCTAGCATTACATTGCTGTGGCTGGGGATGATTTATCTGTTTGTTCTGGCATATTACACACAATGTGAATGGGGCCTGGACCTGCACAAAGGAAGGAATATCTCAATGAGAAAATAAAGCATCATTTTAAAATGTGAGGTGACATCCCAAATCAGGAAGAGCAATCTTAAAATATAGTCATTCAACACATGCTAAAAATAGGTATGATTCTGTTCTCTCAATGGACTCCATAAATCAGGTGGCGATCATTGCTTTCTTTTTGAGGGAACATGGATAATAACCAAGAGGAACCATGGTGATCAGCTCCTCTGGGAATTCCTCAAAAGCCTATATGTGCTCTTCTTGTCCAGATTGCCTGTATATTTCTCATTACGAGCAGCAGCATTTAGATCATAGAGGATAACTCCATATTAGGTGAAAGAGAACAATGGGTGTTGGTTTTTTTTTTAATTTTTAAATGTTTTTTATTTATTTTTGAGAGAGAGACAGGGAGACAGAGCACAAGTCGGGGAGGGGCAGATAGAGAGGGAGACACAGAATCTGAAGTAGTCTCCTGGCTTTGAGCTGTCAGCACAGAGCCCAACACGGAGCTTGAACTCATGAATCACAAGATCATGACCTGAGCTGAAGTCGGATGCTTAACTGCCTAAGCCATCCAGGTGCCTCTGTTTGTTTGTTTGTTTGTTTTCCCGACACCCACACTGTTGTGCTAAAGATGTAGGTTGTATAGTCAAAATCAATTCCCACTTCCATTTGTGGTATCTTACATTCACTGTAACATATTACTCATTCCCAGAATGCAGGGTATACCTTACTGTTTACATTTCCCCTTCTACCCACAGAATAACATATTCAATTGACTTGACTCAATCTTTGAGAAATTAATGAAGACCAAAGGTGGAAAGAATGCACATAGGGTGAAGAAAATGACGAAGTGCAGTTACTGAAGCATTGCCATATATGTTATTCAATTTGATTTGCCAGTTACTTTATGGGCTAGATAGAGGTGTTCCTACTTTTTGAACTGTCTTAGGTGAGAGTCCACCTATCACAAGATATAGCCCTACAACTTGAACCTTAAACAGTCCAGTGATCCTTCTCTCTGTTCATCTCAACTTTATAAACTGAGGAATCAAGAGGTGCCTGGGTAGCTCAGTTGGTTAAGCACCCAACTTCAGCTCAGGTCATGATCTCATGGTTTGTGGGGTTGACCCCCATGTGGGGCTCTGTGCTGACAGCTCAGAGCCTGAAGCCTGCTTCAGATTCTGTGTCTCCCTCCCTCTCTTTCTGTCCCTCCCCCACTTCTGCTCTCTCTCTCTCTCTCTCCCAAAAATAAATAAAAATTAAAATAAAATAAACTGAACAATCGATAAATACTTGCCCAAACTATAGATAATTAGACCAAACTATAGATAAGGGGTAAAAAATGTATTAGAGTACAAAAATATATTAGAGTATTTCTCTTCTCTTAGTATCTTCAAAATGGTAGGAAGGGGTAAAGAAACATATTATCTGTGAAGATGTATGTATACAAGAAAAATACTAGCTCAAGGAAAAGCTCCATATGGCTAAGTAGTATTTATTGCCAGGAAATAATGTAAACAATGCCAAAGGAAGGTTTTGTATAACTCTTTGTATAACTCTTTCCAACATTGTACCAAAAGGACAAATAAATAGTGTCATTTCAATAATTATGTGTTGAGAAAGAGGCACCATAGATACCCACCTTTCTATATCTCTTTTTGCTTATAGCCCATGACATTATCTCTAATAAGAGGAGGGATCTCATATGAACCCCATAATTTCTGTGCATTTCAGTTATTTCAAGTATAAAATATGAATGGTCATACTTTGCTTTCCTAAAACAAATGGTTCCTCTAAATCCTTAATAATGAATTTGGTCAATGTAGACACTTCAGACATTCTCTGATTTGGGTTGTTCTACACTGTTCAAAGGGAGGATGGTGATAGCAATCACTCAGGAAGTCTGAGGACATACCATGAAATTTTACACCAGATACATCATCTCCAAATAGGCAGGAGCAATGTGACCGAGGAATTTTGCTTCCCTTTAACTAAACAATGCAAGGACACCTAGACAGTCTGAGATGCAGCAAATTATCTGTGGTTTGTGAGTTATGATTGACCTGGATGATAGCCCCATTTTGGAAGAAGTTAAGAACTCAGTGCTTTAGAAGACTAGAAAATATACTATTTTAACATTTTAGAATGGAAGCTTCTCATCTACCACCCACCTTCTGTCCTTTTTATAGGAAAAAAAGAACATTTCTCTTTTGTTTCTTTGTATCCTTTTTTTCCACACTCTTCCTACACATAAATTCATATCCCTCTCTTTCCTATAGAACTCTTTGCAACCACCCTGAATGCCTCATCAAGAAGGATGGTACTGAAATAAAGAATATATCTGCAAAATAGTATATTCAGTGGGAAGTTCGAGTCAGGTATATGAACAAAAACATCTTTCATTCCCAAAACAAAGAAATAGAAATAGCCTTCTCAATATCTTCCTCAAGATAAATCTTTAGGGGAAAAAATGCTTTTCAATGAGACTTATTACATTTTAACTGTTATATGCAATAAGATGAGAGTCAAAAGACACAGTCCAGAAAATCAAAGGGATACAAATCTCCTTCCCTTTGTTTCCTAAAAAAAAAGATGGAGTGAATCAGAAAGAACTCCCTTCGTTTGCTTTCCAAAATGCCATCATGAAGGATAGTCAGTGGATTAGAATGTTATTTATGTTACATTGTGTTACTTCTCCAGTTCCAAAAAACATAATCTTGGCAAATCATAAATGTTTTGAATTCACTACCACAAAGAAAAACAATGGAAAGGGAAAGAAATTCACACCTACACCCCACAAAGCATAATAATCAGTTTTTTTCTCTTCTACTTTCACTCATTTTGATTGGATTCCCCAGAGTTTAAAAACCACATTTCAGTCTGAACAAGAGCTGCTGAAATCTGAGATGGACACTGAAGAAGTCAAAAGGTGCTAAAGCACCCTAACTCAATATAAGGTTACTCAAGCTCCATTTAATTATCGTGTAGAATACAGCCGAATGGCCTGGGTTTTGCTGTTTGTTTTCAAAATTATTGAAATTTCCTGACAGGATGCCATTTCAAAGAGCCTCTCATCAGGATAATTTGGGACAAGAATAAAGAGTATATTTCATTCAAGCATCCTTTATTCACAAGAGCCTAGGAAATAGGCCAAGCAAATTAATATATCTTAGATAAAAATGTCTAGGACTTAATTTAAATACAGCCTAAATGATTAATTAATTAAATCATTAAATAGAGCTCATTTGATCTATTTTGCATGATAACATGCTTTGGAAACAGTCATTAGAAAATCATGTAAATGATGTTGAACCCAAGGGTGAGGTGGAATGGGGGTAATTAATGACTAGAAAAAAATAAAATAGCATTTATTGAGTGCTTATTATAAGCCAAGTACTTCTGTTTGTCTTTACATATATTATAATGTTTATTCCAAATAACAATACAATGTAAATATTATTATTTTCAGTGCTTTATGTAAAGAAAATAGAGGCAAAGAGAAGTTCAAGTGCTTGCTCAGGCCGTCATATTTGGTAATTGGTGTAATGGATTCACATAGGAATAACTGGGTTCCAGAGTCCAAGCTCTTAATCGCCACACTGAGCAAAAGGGGGCAAAATTAAATAAAGTACACAAGTAAGTAGGTTGGTACTTACAGATTTAATATTTACTGTTGCTCATTCAAGAACTTTCCTGAAGGTCTCTTCCCAGCAGTAATTTGCAATTTGCTAGGATGAAGATATGAACAATGATTACTATCAGGCTGGCAGATAGGAAGGCCTCATGTAGCAAGTTAATAAGGCTAACCAAATACCCTCCTCTGTGTCTCTGAATGGGATCTCCATTCTCACCAATTGTCACTCATTCTCCAAGTGAATAGGTACCTATAAAGGATACAAAATGGATGATTTCTTTAAAAAAGAAAACAAAATAAAATACACGTTATTGTAGATAAAGTTAAATATAAGGTTATATCTAGGTCCAGGCCTAAAATTGTTTGCTTGGTGTTTGTTTACTTATCAAGAGAGAAACCGAGATGAAAACTTCAGTTTAATTTGAGATGTCATTGAAGATTCTTCTTTTTTAAAGTTTTATTTATTTCAGTACTCTCTACACCAAACATGGAGCTCAAACTCATGACCCCGAGATCAAGAGTCGCATGCTCCTCCAACTGAGCCAGCCAGACACCTCAAGATGTCACTTAAGATTCTTGATCACACTGTGCAAGTAGAATCTTCAGCAATTAGAATCTGAATAAATAGTACACTTCTTTGTAAAATGATGACAGAGAGAGTCAGGTACTCCAACCCCAGAATGAAACATAAAAGCTTTTTTCCAGAAAGATTCTCAAACAGCCATAGCCAGAACAGCTGAGCAGATGAAAAAGAAGTGTTGACAAGACTCATTTCAAGGTCATATTAGACCTTGATTTTAATAAAGTTCAGAGACAGCTATATTACATTAAAATAATTTCTCTCCCTCCTCTTTTTTGTGACTATTATTACTAAAAATGTAACTTTTTTTCTTCTTTTTTGACCTGGTAATCGTATCTAGCTGAGCTGGTTTGTTGTTCATGAACTTCCTGCTTTTCCTGGGGTGAGAGAGGTAAAAAACTGATTCTGTGTGAATTTGGTGGCTACATTTGTGCCAACTATGGAATTGTGCTTTGCATGTAGGTGTTTACAAGAAAACTGGGAATAAAATTATGCAGAATCCAGAAAAAATAAGAGGAATAATCTTTCACTCACGTAGATGAGCTGGAGATCATGGAACTTCACTGAATGGTCACTGGCTAGTACACAGACTGACTGACTCGATAAATGTAAGGACAGGCAAGGGGACAGCTGGCCAGAAGGTGCATCAGCAAAGAAGGGTCCTCTGACACTTGTCTCCCTTTCTACCCTCACCTCTTTTTTCCTACTTCTGTGACTCTACCCAATGTGCCTTTGCTCCGCTTTACTCTTTCTCTCCTTCCTGTCTATCCAAATTCTCTAATCTTCCAGGTTCACTTCCTATCCCAGAGGGTGTGTGAAATCTGATTACTGCCGCCCACACAGCCATGCCCTTTCCCTTTCTTTCTCCTTAGTTATATTGGTTAAATCATCACCACCTTGGTATGTGTTCTGTTGTTCTCTAATCATTTCACATGTTTCTCTAACTAGATTGTATATTCATGATCTCAAATACTTAAAAGAGAGTTGTAGGGTACTAAAGAAGATACAAAGAGGAAGGAAGGAAGTGAAGAGGGAAAGAAGGAAGGAAGGAAGGAAGGAAGGAAGGAAGGAAGGAAGGGAGAGAAGAAGGAAGGAGAGGAAGGAGAGAGAGAAGAAAGGAAAGAACGAAAGAAGGAAGAAAGGAAGGAAAGAAGGAAGGACGGAAGGAAAGTAGGAAGGGAGAGAAGAAGGAAGGAAAGGAGGGAGAGAGAGAAGAAAGGAAAGAAAGAATGAAAGAAGGAAGGAAGGAAGGAAGAAAAGAAGGAAGGAAGGGAGGGAGGGAGGGAGGAAAGGAACAAATAAGGGAAGGAGGGGAGGAGGGTGGCCAAAATAATGGAGAGAAAGGAAGGAAGAGGAGAGGAAGGGAGGAAGGAGGCAGTGAGATTCTAAGAACTTTGATGACAAAATACCTTAGGACCCACATAAGCACAAAGCTAGTGTTGAGCATATAAAGGCAGTCAGCAATTCCTGGGGACCAATTTTCTGTTTCTGGATCCTCTTTAAACAACAGTTTCTTTTAAACATCCCTCCCACTCCTAACCTCCCTGCATTGCTACTGTAAGTTAAGAAAAACAATTATTTCAGACTGCGCAGGGGAATGGGAGGAGGGGCTAAATTCTGCATGGGGTTGACAGGTAATTAACTAGCAAAAGAAATAGCAGAAGAGAAAGGATCGAGATAGGAACAAGGCAGCTTCCCGGAAGGGTAGCACAACTTCTATTCAAAATATAAACTGGATCTAAACACCAGGACAAAACATGTGAAAGCACTTACATGTATTTTTTAAATGTCTTTGGGAAAGATGAAGCATCATTCTCTTCTGCTGATAAGCTACACCATGAATTTCAAGGAATACATAGTTATTTCTTCACTTTCGCTCATGGATGTTACAATTTCAATCTCAGGATTTCAGGCTATATATATATTTTTTTTTTCAAAAATGAGCATTATTTTCTATTTGCAGAGAAAGCCCATGATCACCTAGATGTGAAAGTTAGTTCCTGAGCCAGTCATGTGCTGTGCTGCCCTCCAGTCTCCTCCTCACCTGTGCCTTTACTCTGCTCCCAGGGCAGTGGGGCTGCCCCTCACCTACCGTGTTTCCCAAGCTCCCACTGCAGCACTTTCCCAACGGGTTCCCCAAATGGGAGACTGGGTGAGATTTTGGAAAGGCGGAGGAGGAAAGGAG
The DNA here is from genome assembly GCA_030068075.1 of Paguma larvata. Lineage (NCBI taxonomy): Eukaryota > Metazoa > Chordata > Mammalia > Carnivora > Viverridae > Paguma > Paguma larvata. The sequence goes on from CM057844.1 coordinate 12,206,679, forward strand.
GACGCCTCTTATCTCTGGCTTCTGCTAGCAACATGCCTCAAAGTCAACATCCCCTCAAATCTCCACAGCCCAGGGGTGCTGCCGGTCTCCTGCTACCAAATGGGACACCACTTTTCTCTTTGGTTCTTGTGTCCTCCAGCGCCGGTGCAACTGACTTCCTTATCCTGAATATGGTATTATAAAATACTATAAAAACAATTCTGTTTTCCTGTCAAAATTCTGCCTGATCCAGATTTCACAAAGTTGGGTCCAATGCTGCACCATTTGTTAAAAAAAAAAAATGAGAGAGAGAGAGAAAGTCTTTGCTGGAAATAAACATTAAACTAAACTATACATTTCTTTTTTAAAAAAAACTCAATGTTATATTTTTAGCAGTGGTTTGTCTCTCTTTTCAAATATCTATTCCAATCTATACTTGAAATTTTATCTGAGATTACTTGTTAGCAAGTTCCACTTCAGAGTGGGGTAGGGTGAATGCGGATAGCAGTTTGCTTATTCCTTAATTATAGCATTTGCTATAGTTTATATTACAGTTTAATTTTCATTATCTTCTTCCATGCCTGATTCTTAACTGGATTGTAAATACTTAGAGGACAGGAGGTACCAGGCCTAAATTTAATATTTAATCTCAAGAAAGTGGAATAGAAAGGTTTATGTAGCAAATTATCACCAAGTATTGGTAGAATTAACAGTGGTTAGGAAGAAATGATCTGATTCTGGATGCATCATTCTGGTTTTTACCAGGTCCTCATGTTGAATGAACTGTTTACATAAGAACTGATCCCCAATTCCTTCAGCTGGATGTGTATAAAACTTTCTTGGATGCAAATTTACTTGACTCGTGCTGCTTGATAAGGCATATAATGTGTTCGAGAGAGATAGAAACTGCCACTCTTTATACATAAACTAAGCACAGATTAAAAGCTCCAAGCCAGATACCAAGTCAAGTATTGATGGCTTCAAGGCTTTTTGAGTTCAATCTGATGTTTCTACCACAAATTGAGTTATTTCATGATCTTAGTTTGTATTACCCAGAAGTAGACCTTGAAACGAGGATCCAAGGACAGTGGTAGTTAATTTATTTAGAAAGTGATCCTGTAAAGTACACTGGTAAGTATTGGAGAAGTGATACAGGGAAGGGAAAGGAGCCAGTGGAGGGTGTGTTAAAATAGGTACCACTGTGGAGGCCAAGGGCTCCATTTTGCTGGGGAACTCTTAATGAGCCACGGGGCAAGGAGTTGAGGTATTTTCCCATCACCCTGGTTGAGGGAGTTATTAGGGCTTAAACTCCATGGCTCACCTAGCCAATCCCATGCACAGGACACACATACACCTGAGAGAAGAAAAAGCCTTTAGACATAGGGCTGAGGTTCTTGCAATGCAAAACCATTGGTAATTACAAGAAGGTAAGTGGCAAGGAGAAATGAATGGGGTACTGAAGCATCTTCTATAAATATGGGAGATAATATATATGTTCAACATTCAATACAGTGTATCATATATGCATAAGTTTGTGTGTTTAGGTGTAGGAATGGTATGCATACATTTGTTTTCAACCTAATATCTTCTATATTGAAGAGATACTGTAAGATGAGGAACACATGTAATTTCATGCTTCTCTGAATGTCCAAAATATTTTCCCTGATTTTTTGAAAATATACTTGTAAATTGCTACCTTGTGTTATTGACTCAAATAAGCATATCTAAATGACTTTCTTTTTAAAAAAATTTTTTTAACATTTATTTATTATTGACAGAGAGAGACAGAGTATGAGCTTGGGAGGGGCAGAGAGAGGGGGCAGACACAGAATCTGAAGCAGGCTCCAGGCTCCGAGTTGTCAGCACAAAGCCCAACATGGGGCTTGAACTCACAAACCGCGAGATCATGACCTGAGCCGAAGTCGGATGCTCAACCTACTGAGCCACCCAGGCACCCCTAAATGAGTTTCTTTGTACATAGCATGTGCTTCTATTTAAAATTTGTATTTACCATAGCACATAACACAATATTTTGAATATAATTTAGTTACTGAATGAAAGGTATAGTAAACTAGGCTGTTGTGTGGCAATATTTACTTTCTCCTTTTAACTACAAGGAGAGGTTACTTCTGTGCTCCATTGATGTTGGGCTTAGCCATAAGACTTCCTCAGGCCATATGCAAAGGCAGAGTGTAGCTCCCACCACTTGACATAAGGCTTGACTATGTGACTTTCTTTCTTCAATGGAATGTTAGTACATGTGACATAAGTAGATGCTTAACATGTGCTTCAGGGTTGGCATTGGTCTCTTGCAATTCTACATTTCTACATGAAAACAACCCTTCGTCATGTAGCCACTTGTTTAAGGAAAATAAGAAACATATAGAGTAGACCCATATCCACTATGTAGCTGTGAGCCAAACCCAAAGTCAATCCTTAATTAGCCTATCCAGAGATAGGTAAGCTAGAATAAATAATTGTTTTAAACACTGACTTTTGAGATAGTTTGTTACACAGCATTACTGTGGTGATAGCTAACTGATACAGAAAGTAAGCAACCAAATCCTTTAAGTATTGGGACAGAATGGTAGTGGTTATAATAGTTACTTCCTATAAGAGTAATTGACTCAAACCTTTTTAGATATGCGATGTAAAAAGTGAGGTTAGAAAAGTAGGGAAAAATAACACAAACTAGAATCCCTTCTTTAGTTGTAACAAAGGTTAAACAACAAACACACATAGTATATATGATAATACAACATGAAATATTTTATCCAAACCCAGTTTTTCAAGTCTCAAGTCACATTTTATAATCTTGCAGCAATCTTTGCTAATCACCTTATTTAATACTGTCCCCATTTAACCCTTCCTACCATTATATATAATCCCATTCTCTTTTCTTTGTTGCAGTTGTTGTATCCTGAAGTTCTCTTGTTTATTTATTTGTTTATTATGTGTGTCTTCCACTGAAATATAAGCCTTATTAAGAATAAAGTTCTGTCTGTTTTTCTTATCTTTGTGTTCCAGCTTCTAAAAATGGTATCTGGTACTTGGTATGTATCCAATAAATAGCTGTTTAAAAAGTTGATGTCTAATAGGTACTGATAATAAATACTACTTTCCATACTTAAGTTATTCTGGAGGCATTTTTGCTAACTTCTAGTCTTGAATTTCTGCTCTGAATCAATTTAGTAAAGGTACCAGCCTTCATAATAAGATGTTGTTGGATGCCTGGTTGAATAGTTCAAGCTGCATTACATTGGATTTTTGAACAGAGGGTCTTTTTTTTTTCTTAGATTCCAGTGAAATGTATGCAGTGGTTTCAGGTATCCATCCTTCATCTTAGTGGAACTACACCCAAATGATGGGGAAATTACCCACAAGCGCATTTAGCCTTTATTGGATTTTTCTGATCTTGTTATTCATATCCTCTGGCAGCTGGCTCCAAAACAAGCAAGGGAGCACTACATTCCAAATTGCATTTTTAAAATGTGAATATTGTGCTTGTTACTTTATGTTTTATGCATTGTTTGTAAATAGGAAATACGGTCACCTCATATTTTATGGATTTGCTTTGGAAAATGATTCCAAAGAAAGTTCAACATTAGGATCACAGAACTTAGCTCTAGCGTTTTTGAATGCTTGATTTTTTTCCCCATGCCATCTATTTTCTTAATAAAGAGGATACGTTAAAGTTATACCTTGCCCTTTGGCCTCATTACTGTAAACTGGTAGGGACTAGCCTTGAATTGTGTAGCCTTAATAAATATATACTAAATGATAAACTGGAAAAAAGCACTGTATGGGCCCTGAATTCAGGAGGTACAATATTCTTTTTTTCAAAATATATCAGGGCAAATTTTTCCTCCTGATAACACATGAAAAGAGTTTTGGGCAAAAATTATACATTGTCATATAATTGTACATTGTCATATAATTGCAGATTTAGAGCCAAGTTAATCCAAAATTCTACCAGCAATGTGACTAAGCTAAAAGGTTTGCACTTTATTTTGGAGCATGGCTTTCTTCTTTTGCCTATATTACTGAAATCTTGGTACATCTTTTCAGTAGTAGCTTATCTTCCTATGGTAGTTTCATCTATTGCTTTAGATTTCAACTGAAAGCTGGAAGTGTATCTTTCTCTTTCCATCACATTTTATGTTGTCCCCACTAATGCCTGTCACTGTTATAGCACCCATTTTCTTACTTTTATAACATTTATTATGCTCAGACATTTTTCTTGCTCATTTACTTGTTTACTGTTTTTGTCTTATCTTATTTTGTTTTGTTTTGGTTATCGATACCTCCATTAGAATATAAATTCATAAAAGCAGGAATTTGTTTATATTTACTTCTTTGTGTTTGCAAGTTTGTGTTTGCAAATTAATACCCGATAAGATGTGTCAAATTCTTATAATTCAACCATAAAAAGAAAAATAAACACAATTTAAAATGGGCAGAGTATTTGAATAGACAGTTTTCCAAAGAAGATATACAAATGGCCAACAAAGACATGAAGAGATGATTAATATCATTAATCATTAAAGAAATACAAATCAAAACATAATATGATACCACCTCCTATATATTAGAATGGCTACAATCAAAAGAAGGTAATAACAAATGTTGAAAAAGATATGAATAAATTGGTAGAAATGTAAGATGCTGCAGCCATTTCGAAAAGTTGTTCAGTTCTTTAAAACATTAATTGTATAATTAGCACATAACCTGATATTTCCAGGCCTAGGCCTATACACAAGAGAAATGAAAATGTATATACATGCAAAAACTCGTATATGAATGTTCATGACAGCATTATTCCTCATAGCCAAAAAGAGAAGCAACCAAAATGTCTATCAGCTGGTGAATGGATAAACAAAATGTGATATGTCCATACGATGGAATATTATTTGGCCTAAAAAGGAAAGATATACGAATACATAGTACAACATGGATGACACTTGAGCACATAATGTTAACTGAAAGAAGCCAGACACAAAAGGCCACATAATGTATAATTCCATTCATATGAAATGTCCAGCATAGACAGATCTCTAAACACAGAATGTACATTAGTCATTGCCAGGGGCTGGGGGAATGTAAGAATGGGAACCACTATTAAAGGGCATGATAGCTTTCATATAGATGATGAAGTTCTGGAGTTAGAGAGTAATGAATATTGTAAAACTTTCTAAAATAGTCTAAACAGTACTGAACTATACATTTCAAAATAATGAATTTTATGAGGTATCAATTAAATATAAATAATGAAAAATGTAGAATAAAATCAGTTATAATAATAACCATTAGAGGATGCATGTATTCCAGGTATCATGCTAAGGACTTTACATATAACATTAATTATAACCGCTACACAACTCTATAAGGAAGACTCTATCATTATGCCCATTTTGCAGAAACTTCTAGTTGGAGAGATTAAATAAAGTGTCAAAGCCACAGAGCTAAGCAGTGGTGAAACTGGGACTACTGGGGATAGAACCTAGGTAGTACATCTGGTTCCCGAGTCGGGGTGACTGTATGTGCGGGAATACTACAGCCAAAAAGATGTATTTTTGTTGTCATCATATTTACTGGGATATGTGCTTGTATTTTGCCTCAACTTTCCTAGAAAGGGTAACTCTTTGAACTCTTTTGGGCTCATGAGGGTAGTAAATATTTATAGATTGACTGACAACTACAAAATAGCATAAAATAACTCACTATTTTTAGATAATGGTTTTTGTCTGATAAAACAGAAATAGAAATCAATTTAAAAAGTTTCAAGGATTTTCACAGAAGAGTGGAGGAATGGAATAAAATGGTGAATTTGGAGCAATAAAATCTAGAGAGTTTCAATAGTGATTTTCATTTTTATATTTAGGAATGTATTTACTTTTTACTTACTTTGATAGAAACCGTAAAACTTTGATTCCAGCATTGGTCTTGCAACCAGTGCATGGGTCACTCAGTCTCTGGGCTTTAGTTTCTTCCTTTGTAATATAAAGGAGATAACTATGCAACTCTATAGTTCTGATAGAGCTTTACCACTCTTATGATTGTAGGAACTGTGCACCTTAGAACAAATATACTTGAGTTTCCTTTATATCTCTAGTTTCAGAAATGGATGTGGACTGAAGTTCGTCTCTGAAGTTCAGTTAGAGTTTTTTCATGCTCTTCAGGAAGCCTAAGAGTATTTCCCAACATGTCAGTCTGTTACCCTGCAAGCTGCATGAACCAGGGAAAGTGCCTGCAAGAAGCCCAGAGAAGTCAGTGCTTGGAGACACAGTAGAGGAAGTAAAAATCCTGGGTATCATTCTGGATCTTTCCTCATTCCCGATATTTAATGGTAACACAAACTCTGATGAGGTGGAAACATAAAGGTGGACTTGTAGGAGAGAGAGACAATAATGAAATGTAGAGATTTAAGGCAATAGGAAAATTTACACAATGAATCCAGGGCTTTTGGAAATCAAGGGGAACAATCAAGAGTCCTCACCTTCTCCTTCAAGTTCAAAGCCTTTAGGATAGAAAAAAATCGACATGACAAAAACCCCAGATTCAATGAATACAATCAGTCACCCAGGATAAAAGCATCAGGAGATTACAAAAATATGGGGTGGACCACTTCATGCACAAAATCAGGTATAGTTTGATCACGGCTGGTGTTCCTCCCAGTTTCCCTCAGGTACCTTTCACCCTCCCTGGGTTCTCATCTTTCAGCTCTGTGTGCTGTTGCCTAAGGCTCATACCTGGAACCATTTGCAGGACTGTCCTTTGGCTACTGAAGCTTCTCTGCCCACATCACTAGCAGACCTCAGGAAGTGCCTGGTAATTTACATCCCCTGGAATAGACCTTGGCCAGCAAGTAGGAGAGCCCGACTCCTTGCCTTGAGTTAAGGAGAAATCTGAGGTGCTGCTTACACACCATAGCACCCTGTAGGATTTAGGCTTTGCCTGAAATTGCATCCTTGCTTGGTTTCTTCCTTCTCCCCTGATCTATTTTTCCTCTAGAAGTACTTTTTTTTTGATTTTTTATTTTTATAATAGTTTATTTTCAAATTGGTTTACATATAACACCCAGTGTTCATCCCAACACATGCCCTCCTTAATGTCCGTCACCCCCTCTCCCCTCTCCCTCACCTTCCTCACCTCCCTCACCCTCAGATTGTTCTTAGTCTTTGAGAGTCTCTTATGTTTTATCTCCCTCCCTCTCTGTGTCTTTTTAAAAAAATCATTTTCACAGCAATCACACCTCAGGGTCAGCTTCTGGGAACTTGACCTAGGACATTGGTGTTACACAGAAATGGTGGCTCTGGTCTCCTAAGATGGCAGAGAATGAAGACCCTTTCATCCCACTTTATGGGACAATCTGACACCCTAAGGAAGAAACAATGTGATTGGATCTAAATAAATTCAATGTTGGGAGTTCATGACAATTCTGTCAGGTACATTCTTTGCTGAGCAAATTACCACTGGGATTTGTGAAAGACTAAGAAAAAAAAATCACTGTAGCCCCAACAGGGATTTGCACCAATGGTTGTGCTAGAGGAAGTACCCACATTGCTTAGGACACAACAGGGGATCACACAAATGTGACAGTAGCTGCAGCCATGGAGGCAGGATAACCTTTCTTGAGCAAACTTTATCTGCAATCCCCAGGCCTCTGGTACTGGAGGTAACACCAGTGCCATAATAGATCCTCCTAGACTAGATGATCCAGCTTCTCATAATGGTACCATAGTGTTTCAAATTCAAGGGGGAGATGCACGAGGATGTCCCTAAAGATTCTTGGGCATATCAATGAATGGAGACCTCAGCAAGAAGTATTAGATTTCCCATGAATAAGAGTGAGGTGGAGCTGAGATCTTGCATGGTCAGTCAAACTTCAAACAGCAAAGCAGGGAAACACAATAACTAGTCAACTAATCACAAATCCCTGCCAATACTGGCTCATGGAATCCAACCACCTTTTTCCCCCATTTCTCCACTTCTGTCTCTTCAAGAGGTCAGTTCATCATCATTGGTGTGGACCAGTGTAGCCATCTCCACCAACCTCTTTACCTTTAGCTTTGCTCCCTTCCAATCCATTCTCCATACTTTAAATACAATAATCTCCTTATAACACTCTTAAGATTCTCCAATGTCTTAAGACTCTCCCATGTCTCTCCATTATCTTCAGCATGAAGTTGAAACTCCATAGCGTGGATGTGAAGCCCTTTCATGATCTGGTCTACACCCACCTCTCCAGGCATACCTCACATCATCTCCTTCTGGAATTTTATGGCTCATCCATTACTCACCCATCCCTCTCTCTACTATGGCTCTTCCTCCCTACTGACTTGGTTTGGATAGTCCCTGGGATGTAAGTTTGTCCCAGGCCCTCCTACAACATGTAGTTTCTATCTGTCTTCCCTCCTGCTTCACAGAGCAGAACCTGGTATCCATCCACATTCTTTAGCAGGCACCCTAGGATTTCCTTCTGTTCTTTGATTCCATACATCTTTTTTGGTGTTAACATCCACATCACAAGGCAGATGAGAGAAGGCAGCTTTGAGATGACCGTTTCTTCTAACTCACACTGCTCAGAAGGCCATTCAGTATGAGATCAGCTCCTTTGTACACATATTTTTCTAGCTTTTGCGATAGGTACCTACACAGTCTAAGTGATTCCAAGGGACCACACCTTTGCCATGTCACTGCTTCTTTTCTTCAACTGCAGATATATATACTAATATACTAGCAGAGTTGTAACGATGCCAAGACTCAAAATTGACTCTTTTACTTCTTGCCCCAACCCCTCTCGCAAAAATACCTCCCAGGTCCTTGGACAGTTACAGTTTCCATTACCTTTAGTGGTTGTTGTTGATGATGATTATGGAGTTGATGATGGTGATTTGCCTGCAGCTAGTGTGAGGCATAGAAAAATCCATGCAGATTAAAGACCTCCAAGAGGTCTGCCTTCTTTCCTTTCCCTAGTCCCTTTCTACAGTATTGATCCTACCTTTATCCCTTTCACAAAGCCCTACAATAACCTGGCTCCCTTCATCACTGGCCCTGGCTTTGTGGGGGGATTTATTATGAACTCTGGTTTAGAGACTTTAAATAGTCTATAATCTTGGCCAGGCTCGAGTTCAGCCAGTCCTGAAAGCCTGCTAAATGAAGCGTGACAAACGCATGCTCATTTAGTGGTGACTGGTGACAGCTGGGACGATGATGTATCTATCCCAACAGCAGAAGTAGGACATTTATTCAGTAATAGCCTTCATCTTCTCTCTCCTCTCACCCTCACAAAATCCCACTTCTCCGAGACAATTATTGGAGTAGTGGAACTTAAATCCCCATATTTCCAGAACCACCTACATAAAATCATCTTCAGGCATGGATATGACAAAGCTAGGGATGCGAGAGTCCTGTCATTTGTTTCCCTGCCTGACAGAGCAAGGCAGCATCACTGAGGCAGGACCCAGGGGAGCCCATTATCCCAGCCCAAAATGGCACGCAAACTGAGCATCCCATGCCTCTCAAGTTCATTATAGAAAAGATGAAAACCAGCATCTTTAGAATTATCATTTTTTAAAATTGGTCTAATGAAATCATGTGTTCTCTCTCCCCCTTCGGGTTGGCTTGTTAATGATTCCTGCTTACATTTGCCCTTGAAAATTGAAAAGACTTGCTGTTGAAATACAAGAAGAAACCCTCCAGAAGTTAAATCAGGACGCTCTGGCTCCCTTTTGCCCAGCAGTATGTACTGGTATCTCTTTGTGGTTTTAGTTTGCATTTCCCTAATGACTAATGATAGTGAGTATCTTTTCATGTGCTTATTGGTCATTTGCATATCTTCTTTAGTGAAATCTCTATTTAAATTTTTGCCCATATTTTAATAGGTTGTGTGCCTTCTCATTGGGTTGCCAGGGGTTTTAGTACATTCTGGATACAAGTCTTTTGTCTGATATATATGCGTCGTAAGTATTTCCTTACTCTGTGGTTTTCCTTTTAGTTTTCTCAAATGCCTTTTAAAGAGCTTTTTAGAAAAAAAAATTGATGCAGTCCAATTTACCCAGTTTTTCTCTAATGGTTCACACTTTTTATGTTGTAAGCAATCTTTGCTTAGCCAAAAATCACAAAGATAATTTTATGTTTTATTCTCAAAGTTTTATAATTTTAAGTTTACCTTTATGACAATGATCTATTTTGTGTTACTTTTTATATATACTGTCAATATGGCCAAGTTTCATTTTTTTCTTATGATTATCTAGTTAATTCAGCATCATTTGTTGAAATGATTTTCCTTCTCCCATTCAACTGTATTGGCAATTTTGTCATAAACCAATTGACTACATAGATATGATCTATATTCTGTTGCATCCCATCTCACATTTTCACTAATACCAATGTGTTTAATAACTGATATCTGGACTGTAGCCAGGCTGGATTTCGAAACATCCCTTGACATAATGATTGCTTCTCCTTGGCCTCCTATATATATATTTTTTTCACTGTCTTCTCTAACTCTGTCCAACCTTATACTAGCATCTGTGATCTCCCTGTCTCAGATATCAAAATTTTATTCTCTAGTAGCACATTCCTTGAGAAGACTGCTGTATATGAGGAGTGTGATTAACTGTAATAATGTCTGATAATGACTGATATCTTTTACACATTGTATCAAAATGACACATTTACATTTTCCAATCCAGGACCTTTAAAGAGTACTATCTTAATGCAAAGATTTAGCTTTATTGATGGTAACTTCAGACACCATAGTGACTTACCTGTAACAAAGGTCACATTTTGGGATTAAATGTACCATTTGGCACCTCTTAAACCAGTGATCCTCAAATGATGGTAGTGGTAGGGATGCCTGTGTGGCTCAGTTAAGCAACCCACTTTGGCTCAGGTCATGATCTCACACTCTGTCAGTTTGAGCCCTGAGTCGGGCTCTATGCTGACAGCTCAGAACCTGGAGCCTGCTTCAGATTCTTGTCTGCTCCTCTCCCACTTGCACTGTCTGTCTGTCTGTCTGTCTGTCTCTCTTTCAAAAATAAACATTTAAAAAAATATTAAAAATGATGGTAGTAGTACCACCGGTGACATGAGAGAGACTTTCAGGTTATACCTACTATGATTTTAAAATATTAATAGTTATATATGTTTTTGACTATGGATTGAGAATTTAGGAACATAAAAATATAGTTTCATATAGTATTGCATAACAAAAGTGTAATTGATTTACAAAAAAAAGTCAATGCAATGAAAAATACTGATTATATGATTAGATAATGATATATATACATATCTTCACCAAAATAAGATGAATGTGATTTGCCTCATGGAACAGAGAGAAACTGGCCAGACATCTTCCTGGGGTTTTGTAAACAATCTGACCTACTTCATATTTTTTTTTCTTCCCTTTTGATCATATATAAGAACCAGTGGAAACTTTAGTTACTGTCCACAATGAAGTACTAGCTATTCTTTTTTTGTCATACCTAATGTATATTTCTTTACCTTTGTTTTCTCTTTTCCTACTCCAGTTCTGATAGGGTAAACATACTGCCTCTTTCATGGTATAAGCCAACCTCTTTGCTCTTTCTGCTTCCTTTCTACCCTATGTGCAGCATACTAGTTTGCCATTCATGAAAACTCTTCCTGGATCATTAAATTATATGGAAAGAGGGTTCCCCTATGCAGAGTGCTTTTAAAGTTAGACAAAAAGCTCCATTAAATGCCCTCTTATCTTTGTAAGCTCGAGGCAGAAAGAGTTCTTTTTTGCTCATTATAGCAATTATTTTTTGCCTGCTCTTAAATATACCTGGAGATTTCAAATCATGAAAGCCATTTAGCTATCAAAACTGCCATAATATAAAAATAATTTAAATCCAAACCAAATCAACTAAAAAACGATAGATAAAACTGCTTAGAAGAGTCTGTGTCATGCTCTAGTCCAAGCAATCTTTATTTCCTTGAAAAGACTGATCTTCTACATCATTAAATTTTTATTTCCATCATTCCTGGGTTGTTTGACCTACGGGAATCTTTCATTGCTTCATATTCTACTTTTAAAATGTTCAAAATTGCATGAGGTATAATGTGCATGCAATAAAATGCACAAATCTTGGGGGCACCACCTGATGAAATGTTACATATACCTACTCTTAAGCAATCATCATAGAGTTGAAGATCTAGAAAATTCCCAGCAGTCTTAAAGCTCTCTCTTGTCCTCTCTCAGTCAGCACCTTCCACAAAATACTCATTGATCTGATAGCTATTACCAAAGTTTCATTGGCTTCTCTTCCCAATTAATATAAGTGGACTAATACAATAAATACACTTACACAGATGGCTTATTTTCTTGAATATTGTGTCTATGACTGTAATATGTACTTCTGCCTAGATGTGTTGTCTGTTCTTTTCTGTTGTTATTTAATATTCCATTGGTGAATGTATCACTATACAATTATCCATGGTATTGATGGGTGTTAGGGTCTTTTTAACTGTGGACAACTATAAATTGTACTGAAATGAGCATTCTTTTGCATATATTTTGGTGGACATATGTACTCATTTCTGTTAGGTATATACGTAAGAGTGGGACAGACAAAACAAATGCTTAATATTCATAGATACTGCCAATTAATTTTCCAAAATGGTCGATTGTGGTGATGGTTGCACAACTGTGTGAATACAATTAAAAAGCATTTAATCATATAATTAATATGGTAGATTGTATGGTATGTGAATTAAGCCTCAATAAAAATCAGCTTCCTTTATATTTCTAATGGGAAAAATTGTTTTATCTTAACCTTTTACCTTTTTCGCCTTGGTTTTTGATCCAGTTAAAATTGATTTTTTGTGTGTATGGAGTGAGTTAGGAAGCAAACTAACTGTTTTTTGTGTGAATTAGGGATAAACACAGAACCATTATTGAATAGTCATTTTCCCACCTTGTTGCAATGACACTTTTATTGAAAGATAATACTTTTTGGCTGTCGTGCATCTGTTTCGTAATATTCTCACATAATATTTAAATATTAAATATGTTTTAAAAAAGTATCTTATTTTTCCAATGATGAAAATAGTATGTGTATGTATTACAAAATATTTAAAAGAGAGATATGAGGAAAAAAGTAAATGTTATATATAAACCTACTTAAATATCATATTAAGACATTTTATTTATTTCTGCCTTTTTCCTGATATTTCTCTGTATCTATAGATAGAATTGAGATGTAAAATAAAATTTATGTTCTTTTCCCACCTAATTTCAAATTTAAGTATTTTTAAATCATTAAGTATTATTTGAAAACTCGTAATAAATGTAGATTCATATATGAATATATGCTAATCTAGGGTACTAGCATAGCACAGTAGGTTTAGCTTCTGACTTTTGGTTTCAGCTAAGGCCATGATCTCACAGTTTGTGAGTTCAAGCCCTGCGTCAGCTCCGCACTGTCAGTGAGAAGCCTGTGCGGGATTTCTTTCCCTCTCTCTCTGCCCCTCTCCCACTCAGGCTGTCTCTATCTCTCTCAAAAATAAACTTAATATATATACATATGCTAATCTATTTTCTTACTTTTTTATTATGAAAATTTAGAATAATATTTTTCTTTATTTTCTTAAGTTAATTGAGTTATTTTGATAGATAGAGAGAAGGAAGGGCAGAGAGGGGGAGAGAGAGAATCCCAAGCAGGCTCTGACTGTCAGCATGAGCCTAATGTGGGGCTAGATTTCACAAACCATGAGATCATGACTGAGCCAAAATCAGGAGTTGGAAGGCTTAACCAACTGAGTCACCCAGGTGCCCCAGAATAATATTTTTTAAATACCTAGGAATCAATTTAACCAAAGAGGTGAAAGACCTGTCCTCTAAAACTATGAAACAATTGAAAGAAATTGAAGATGACACAAAGATGGAAAGACATTCCATGCTCACAGGTTGAAAGAACAAATATTGTTAAAAGGTCTTTACTACTCAAAGGTCTATACTACAGATTTAGTTCAATTCCTATCAAAATACCAACAGCATTTTTCACAGAACTAGAACAAACAATCCTAAGATATACTTGGAACCACAAAAGACCCCAAATAGCCAAAGCAGTGTTGAAAAAGAAAAACAAAACTGGAAGCATCACAATTCCAGACTTCAAGTTATATTACAAAGCTGTAATGTTCAATACAGTATGGTACTGTCACAAGAATAAATACATAGATCAGTGGAACAGAATAGAAAACCCAGAAATAAACCCACAATTTTATGCTCAAAGGAAAGAATATGCAATGGAAAAAGGATGGTCTCTTTAGCATTGTTTGGAAAATTTGATGGCTACATGTAAAAGAATGAAACTAAGCCACTTTCTTACACCATACATGAAGACAAACTTGAAATGGATTAGAGGCCTAAATGTAAAACCTGAAACCATAAAAAAAACTATGAGGTAAATACAAGCCATAACTTCTCTGACATCAGCCATAGCAACTTTCTTCTAAATATGTCTATTGTGGCAAGGGAAATAAAGCAAAAGTAAACTATTGGGACTACATCAAGATAAAAAGCTCGCACAGCAAAGAAAACAGTCAACAAAACTAAAAGGTAACCTGAATAGGAGGAGATATTTGCAAATGACATATCTGATAAAGGGTCAATATCCAAAATATATAAAGAACTAATACAGCTCAAGACCCAAAAAACAAATAATCCAATTTAAAAATGGGCAAAAGACATGAACAGACATTTCTCCAAAGAAGACCTACAGATGGCCAGCAGGTATGTGAAAAAAAAAAATGCTCGACATCACTCATCATCAGGAAAATGCAATTCAAAACTACAATGAGATATCACCTCACACCTACCAAAATGGCTAATATCAAAAACACAAGAAACAACAAGTGTTGGTGAGGATGTGGAGAAAAAGAAACCCTTGTGCCCTGTAGGTAGGAATGCAAATTTGTGCAGCCACTCTGGAAAACAGTATGGAGTTTCCTCAAAAACCTAAAATCCAGTAATCAGGGGCGCCTGGGTGGCTCAGTTGGTTAAGCGGCCGACTTCAGCTCAGGTCATGGTCTCACGGTCTGTAAGTTTGAGCCCCGCATCAGGCTATGTGCTGACGGCTCAGAGCCTGGAGCCTGCTTCAGATTCTGTATCTCCCTTTTTCTCTCTGCCCTTCCCCTGCTCATCCTCTGTCTCTATGTCTCTCAAAAATAAATAAACGTTAAAAAAATTTTAAAAAAATCTACAAAAAAAATCCAGTAATCACACTATTAGGTATTTACCCCCCAAATGCAAAAACAATAATTCAAAGATATACATGCATCCCTATGTTTAGTGTAGTTTACAATATCCAAATTATGGAAGCACCCCAAGTGTCCATCAATAGATGAATAGATAAAGAAAATGTGGGGAAAAAAAAGAAAATCTGGTATATATATACAATGGAATATTATCAGCCATAGAAAAGAATGAAATCTTACCATCTGCAACAACATGAATGGAGCTAGAGAGTATAATGCTAAGTAAAAAAAGTCAGAGAAAGACAAATAATGTCTGATTTCACTCATATGTAGAATTTAAAAAACAAAACAAATGGATTAAAGAAAAAAAGAGAGAGAGAAACCAAGAAACAGACTCTTACCAATAGAGAACAATCTGTTGATTATCAGAGGAAAGGTGGGTGGGGGATGGGTGAAATAGGTGATGGGAATTAAGAGTACACTTATTGTGATGAGCACTGAGTAATGTGTAGAATTGATGAATCACTATATTGTACACCTGAAACTAATATAACAAACACTGTTATGTTAACTATACTGGAATTAAAATTAAATACTTAGTACTAAAAAATAGTATTTATGAAAAAAACGACATTGTAAGAAATGTCTATATAACTAAATTTTTAATTTAGGGGAATTTACAGTCATTATTTTTTCAAATATTTCTTCTGTTCCTCTCCCTCTTCTACTTCTGTTCCCATTAGGCAGATGTTACACCTCTGTAGTTGTCCTACAGTCCTTATATATTCTGTTCTGTTTTTCTCAATCTCTGTTCTCTTTGCTTTTCAGTTTTGGAGGTTTCTATCTATATGTCCTCAAGCTCAGAAATTCTTTCCTCAGGGATATCCAGTCTACTAATGAGCCCAGAAAGAAAGACATTCTTCATCTTTATTACAGTGTTTTTTATTTTTATAGGATCTCCATTTCTCTGTTTACATGCCCATCTGTTCTTATGTGCTGTCTACTTTATACATGAGAGTCTTTAGAATATTAATCATAGTTGTTTTTAATTAATTCCTGATGTGATCATTACAATATCCCTGCCATGTCTGGTTTTCATGCTTTCTCGGTCTCTTCAAATTGTTTTTTTGTTTGTTTTTTGTTTTTGCTTTTTGGAAGGTTGTATACTTTTCTCTTGATGGCTGGACACGTTGTACCTGGTCAAGGAAAATTCTATAAGCAGGTCGTTAGTGACGTGGTGGTGAGCTGTTGGAGGAGGTGTACTGATCTGTAGTCCTGTGATTAGGTTGCTATCTAAAGAAGCCTGTGTCCCTGAATTGTGAACATTACAAGTGTTTCTCAGATATTTTCCTCCCCACTTCAAGTGAGACAGGTTGGCTCAAGTGAGCTGGAGTTGGATATTTCCCTATATTACATTCAGTTAGGTTCTGATAAAATCCCAGCAGATTAGGCTCTGTTTAATTAGTTTATTCTGAGGGCAGGTTAAGAATTTCAGAGTGTTCTGGTGTACTACCCAATACCTCCTTTTCCTTTCCCCCTGTCAGAAGTTTAAGGAGATTTTTCTTCAATATTTATCTTAAGAACTTGATCAATCTCCCTGTGGTAAATCTCACAAAATCATGGTGAGTGTTCCCTCCACCCCAAGACTGGGTCTCTCTGGAATGTTTAACTCTCAGAACTGTTCTCACTGAGGCCCCAGCAATTACTCAATCACTATTCAGGCTTTCCTACCCAAGCACTGGTTACCATGGAGGTTTTTATTCCTGAGTCTTCACTCTGATGAACTGTGACTCCTGATAGTGACTTTGTCTGTCTCTCCAATCTTGTAGGCAACAGTTTTGCTCTGTGTCTTCCCCTCTAAGTTCCTCTTATGGATCCAAGAAGAGTTGTCGGTTATTCAATGTGTTCAGCTTTTTATTTGCTCTTAGAATAGAGTGGCAACTTCCAACCCAAAGCTGGCATTTATTTTTTCAAGTCTTTAGATATCTATAACCAAACTTTAATGAAATAACATTTACACTTGATCAGCATTGTTTATAGATCAGTTCAATGATGACACAACAAAACAAAGCACTCATTTAAAATGGATGCATATATTAATATAAAGAAAGGAAATAAATAAAATGAAAAAAAAAGTTCATTTTTAATTACATTGAATCCAAACCTTATGGTGCATGAGTTTGGTAATATCTACTATATTTTCTAATCTTTCAAATGGGCAATCCCTCAACTGCAAAATGTTAATAGCCCTTCTATGTGTCATTATAAAGATATAGTAGATTGCATATGGAAAACCCTAGACAAAATTTGGCATGTTATGAAAGCTCAGTAAATGGAAACTATTATTTTTCATAGACTCTAGTATTTCTTTTATTTTTGGAATTTCAGATTATTTCTTGTTTTTCTTTTCTAGAAATAACAGCGAGCTATCCATTTATCATCTATTTTTATGTTTGTTTACGTTTTGAGTGTTTTTACAGGCTCAGGTTCCTTAAGTTGTGGAAAGTTATGAATATTTTTAAACCTCAAATGTTGCCAAATTGTTATTTTAAATAATTTATATCAATTTATAATTCCACCACCAGATTGTGAGAAGACCTATCTCAATACTCTTTAAAGAGGCAGATTACAAAGAAAAAGAAAAGTGGATTTGAATTTCTTTGCTTACTAGAGAATCTGCACTATTTATTTTTAATGTATTGGTCAATGACATTTCACTTTTTGTTTTTGTCCCCTGTCCTTTTCTATGAATATTATTATATATATATATTTTTTTTAATTTTTTAAATTTTATTTTTGAGAGAGAGAGAGAGAAAGAGAGACAGAATATAAGCAGGGGAGAGGGAGCCACAAAATCCAAAGCAGGCTCCAGACTTTGAGCTGTCAGCACAGAGCCCAACGCAGGGCTCGAGCCCATGAACCATGAGATCATGACCTGAGCTGAAGTCAGATGCTTAACCAACTTAGCCACCCAAGTGCTCATATATATATATATATATGTATATAGATATATATATATATATTAAAGTCTTTGGCTATTGCGGTTTCCAGTTCGTATTTATTGTCAAATATGATTTACTTTAATTTTCATAATTAATTTTTAAAAGGATGATTATAATAATACAAGTATTATACAAGCGTTATAAAAAGTCAGACAAATAAAAAATACACAAGAAAAAATTTTCAAAATTACTCCATATCTTACTACTCAAAAATAATCATTGTCAGCATTTAAGAACTAATATTTTTGGGATGTCTATATAAATTATGTAAATAATAAATGATAAATAGAAAAATGTAAATTATTTTAGAAAGATAGTTATCACACTACAATGCTACACTTATTTGGACTTTTAATTAAAATTTAATTACATTTGACCAAAGGTAGAAGTCAAAAACTGCATTTAAATTAAGGAATATTGAGCTTCAGATAAATGTTTCTTCACCACCTGACTTTAATTGCCAAAAGAGCAATCTGAAATCAATATATTAGATTATAGATACTTTACAATGTTGGAGTATTTTTTTAATCTTATGCTTCACATTTAGACAAGATATATTGACTTCCTGCTCTGAAAAATAAGGAAACTAGTTTATCCTCTTCAAACACCCCTCCCAATCTTTGGTATTTACATACTGTAAATATATATTTAGCATTTATAGGTTTAACTTTGTCAAAAATATTATGAATAACAGAATGGCTATTATTTGATCTTAATTTTAAAGTTTAGGGGATTAAATGCCTATCACTCTTTATTTTATCATGATTTCTTTTTCTTCTCTTCATTCCTGATTTTTAAACTTAGATTTTTTCTATATTGACCTGATATTTTTTCATAAGCTGGGCTTCTGATTACTCTGATCACCAATACTGTATGCTTAAGTATATCTCTGTATTGCCATTATAGTTGAATAAAATTTGGCTGGGTGCAAATTCTTGAGGCTTTATTAATTCTTATCCCTTCTAACTTTGTTCCCTGTATTCCAGTATTGAATGTTGTGGTGGAAAAATCTGAGGCTAGTCTGCGATTGCCTTCTGTGCTCATGTGATTTCCTTATCTACCCTTGAAATCAATGGTTGAAACTGAACTTCACAGGATATTCTTTGTCTCTTTTTTTTTTCTTTTTCGTAGTGTCAAATTCTTTTTTTTAATGTAATTTATTGTCAAATTGGCTTCCATATAATACCCAGTGCTCATCCCAACAAGTGCCCTTCTCAATGCCCATCGCCCACTTTCCCTTCTCCCCCACCCCGCATCAACCCTCAGTTTGTTCTCTGTATTTAAGAATCTCTTATGGTTTGCCTCCCTCTCTCTGTTTGTAATTTTTTTCCCCCTTCCCTTCCCACATGGTCTTCTGTTAAGTTTCTCAAGATCCACATATGAGTGAAAATATATGATATCTGTCTTTCTCTGACTGACTTATTTCACTTAGCATAATACCCTCCAGTTCCATCCACATTGCTACAAATGGCAGGATTTCATTCCCTCTCATTGCCACGTAGTATTCCATTGTATATATAAACCACATCTTATTTATCCATTCATCAGTTGATGGACATTTAGGCTCTTTCCACAGTTTGGCTATTGTTGAGTGTGCTGCTGTAAACATTGGGGTACATGTGCCATATGCATCAGCACTCCTGTATCTCTTGGGTAAATTCCTAGCAGTACTATTGCTGTGTCATAGGGTAGTACTATTTTTATTTTTTTTGAGGAACCTCCACACTGTTTTCCAGATTGGCTGCACCCAGTTTGCATTCCCACCAACAGTGCAAGAGGTTTCCCATTTCTCCACATCCTCACCAGCGTCTATAGTCTCCTGATTTGTTCATTTTAGCCACTCTGAATGGTGTGAGGCAGTATCTCAGTGTAGCTTTGACTTGTATTTTCCTGATGATGAGTGATGTTGCTTTTAAACTCTCTGTGGTCCTGAATCACATCACCAGAACCAATAGATATGTGGATGAGTCTTTTAGACAAATGATGCTTAGAATGCAGGACTTCTGTGTTTAGCTCCAGAGAAGACTATGATGGCAAGTTCTGGGGAGCATGTATGTTGCCTCCCATTTTGTTCAAGACTTTGCAGTGTTGAGAAGGCTTGCTCCTTAATATTTTCTTCACGTTTCCTTGAAGAAACAGGGTTTTCTCTATTTTTCAGGGATTTTTTTTTCCTAATTGAGGTCAAGAACAAAACGTGGAAAAAAGATATTCAATTGTAATAATGTTAACAGGTAAGAATAAATCACTGTTTTACCATGTCTAATTTATACTTTTATATGTGAGAATTCAAACTGCAAAAATAAAATTGTTCAACTATTATACAAACCTGTATGCTTTATACATTAACTTATTATGTCTTTAAGTGTAAACATAAGTTCTAACATAGACAAAGAGTAGTGAAGTAATTAAATATAAAGTATTCAAATTCAAATTTATAATCAATATCATCTTATATGTAACTTCTTTTCCTTTTTTGAGACAGAGAGAGAGAGAGAAAGAGAGAGAGAGGGTGAGATCATGAGTGGGGAAGGGTCAGAGGGAGAGAAAGAGAGAGAGAGAGGGAGTCTCCAGTAGGCTCAACACTCAGCACAGACTCATGACTATGACCATGAGATCATAACCTGAACCAAAATCAAGAGATGGACATTTAACAACTGACCCATCTAGGAACCTCATCTTACGTGTAATCATATAGGATTATATTTTTTTGCTTCAAGTTGTCTTTTCAAAATATATACATATTAATATATAATATATTAATATATAGTGTAAATATATTAGATGTTATATATTACCTATATATTATAAATAGTTGATATATATTATATGTAATTAATATATAAATATAAAATTAATATTATATAATTAGTTAATTATATGTATAACTAGTGACATTCTAATTTTATGAGGACAGCAAAACCCTAATATCAAAACATGAAAAAAAAATCATAGGCTAATATCCATAATTAACCCAAACACAAATATTCTTTACAAAGTTTTAATGAATTGATTTCAAAAATATATAAATCATGACTGAATGGAGATTATCTAAGGAAGACAAAGTTGAATTAGCATTTGAAAAGCAATGAATATAACTTACTAAATTAACTTAATAAGAATATGACCTGACCATCAACATTGATAAAGAAAATCGTTTGATAAAATTTGACATCCATGTATAATTAAACCTCTTAGCAAATTGGGAATAGAACTTCTTCAACCAATAATATAATTTGAAACAATTCCATTTACATAGCATCAAAAATCAAATTCTAGGAATAAATTTAAATGAATTACATGAAAAATTTCATGATATTGTGAGAAATTAAAGACCTACATAGTGGAGAGAAAGACTATGTTCATGGATTGAAAGCCTCAAAATTGTTGCGCTATCAAATATCCTCAAATTGATCTATAGACACAATCACAATTAAAATTTAAAGTCTTTCTTGTAGTAATTGATAAGCTGATTTTAAAATCCCCATGAAACTGTAAAATATCTAGAATAGCAGAACAGTTTAGAAGAAGGATAAAACCAAAGGAATTAGACTACATGATTTCAAGATTTACTAAAAGGTGACAGTAATATATGCAGTGTGACTCTTTTGTAGGATAGAACAGTATAATATGGGATAAAATAGAAAGCTCAAAAATAGAACCAAGATATCTAGTCAACTTATTGGTAAAACCTTTCAACAAATGGTGCTGGAACAACTGAATGTCTTTATAAAAAGTTATCTGTGACCCATATCATACACAAAAATTAACTTGAAATAAATCATAGAAGAAGAGAAAACAGATTTTTGTTTAGAACAATTCTAAGTGAAAAAACAAAGTGGAAGACAGTGTGGGTAGTATACTCCCATGCAGGGAGATAATTTCTGGAAACACATCTTTTGATATTGGTCACTCTGGGGAGTAAGATGAGGTAGTAGAAGGGGGGGATGGGAGACTCAAATTTCATTGTATAACATTTAAATCTACTTTAATCTTGTATAAAATAAAGATTTATTGTATAGCTGTAGAGCTGCTAAGATATTTTTATAATATTTCAGAAGAAAAATAAAAAAGAGCATCAAAGAGCACCGTTTGTTTCAGATGTGTACACTGATTTTTGTTAAGTCATTAACAATAGTGATTTGGTTTCCCAGTTTTCCAATCTAATATTATCAATATTTTACATGTAAAAGAAAGCAAAAAAATGTGATGGAAGGGTTTATATTGCTTATTTACATATAACAAACAGGTACACAGAGAGATTTCTGATTAAAGCAAAAATGGTTACAAATAATTCCTTTCCCAGTTTTCTCACCCCTTTGCAATGTGACTCTGAAGATCCTTCCATCAAAATATGAAGTCAATTTCAACCTTTGAAACTGAGGTGGCCTTTTGACTTGTTTTGGCCAAAAGAATGCCAAAGAAGTTATGGTGTGCCAGTTCTTAGCCTAAGCTTCAAGACTCCTTGCATATTGTTATTCTCCTTGTTGAAACATGCCCAAGATGCTAGGTGAGAAAGCCCAGGACGGCCAGTTAGATGATGAGAGAAACATGGCCCACTTGTCCCCATCACTCCAGGTTTTAGACAACCAATCCAAGAGGCAGAACTGCTAGATCACTGGCAGTTGACTGCAGAATGCAAGAATAAGTCCCTCGAGAACAGGAGAACTTCAAGACTCTTTCTGGCCCAAATTGCTCACCCACACAACTAAGAGCTGAATTAATATTTCATGTTTTAAGCCACTAAATTTTGGGATCTTTTGTTGTGCAGCATAAGCTAATGTATACAAGATAAAGGGATCCATGTTTTTAATAAATCTTGTTTCTTTGGGTTAATTTGGTTCATTTCAGTTCACTTAGCCAACATAAAATGGGCACTTACAATGTGTTAGCACTAAGTGAGGCTTTATGGTGCCATGCTTCTTCTCAGAGTGTGGTCATCCAGCTGGTGTCTCATTGTCTACTGGCCACGAATAAAGAGTCTGGGTCTACACTGCATAAACTCTAGTGGACCTCTGTTGTGTACTTTAGGCAAATTTCTTAAGCTTATAGTGCATCGATTTTTCATCCATAAAGAGGAATAGCAATGGCGCTTACACAATTCGCCTGTTGTTACGATTAAATGAGTTAATAATTAACATTGCATTTGAAAAGGCAAATGGTAGTTAAATTAAAGATGTAATATCTAAAATTGGAAGAATATTTTTCTTTGCCTGGAATCACCAGTCAGATTTCCAATCTAGATGAGGGAACTACTCTTCAGAAAGGGTGTATGGATGGATAGTTATTAATAAGTATCATAAATTGCCCTTTATCCTCCAGCTGCTGTGAGTATTGGCTGCTTACAGCTCACTACTACCCACGTTATTCTGAGACTTGCCCATGGTCTACAAGAGTTGCCTCCTGGGAGAATGTCTGGGAGTTTACACGCAATTTCTGGAGACAGTTTGCCACTGACTTGCAAGAGAGTAATAATGATCAATCTCTTTGCCTCAAGGTGGGATGTCATCTCTGGTGCCCTGCTTGCTCCAGAACTCCCTGTGGGATTAGGCTGAGTTTAAACTTGAGCTCAACCCACATCTGCACATGACTTCTTTCTCTGTTCCAACCTACTTTTCTCACTTCCCTTCTAAGAGCACTCCTCAATTAATCACGTACATTCAAATCCCCATCTCAGATAAGTATGAAATGTTATTTTCTGACCTTGTACTACAGCTTGTCACGGAAGCTAAGAATGATTTAGCAAACCAAATTTGAACACTGACAAGATAACAATATACAAATTACAGCAACTATCAGGAGAGAAGATGCTTTTTCTGAGACAACTCGAGGGAGGAATGAGGTACAATGTAAATGCAGCTATATTGCCTCCCTTCTGCCTATCTGAATATTAAGCTCTGCTTCACAAAGTACCTGTCTTCTCGGATCACTCAGTGGGAAGGTTGTGCCTGTGGTGATTCTCAACGGACTTTCTTTGGGTACAAATTTGCAGCCTGCTTCTTGACAGGGCAACTATGATCTTGTGAGTGACAATTTTGCCTCTGCAGACTCTCCTGGGCAGGGTCTTTCCCATGTCAAAAAAATTGAATGACAGCAGGGTGCCTGGTCTTATTAGTTTCCTTGATGCAAGTCACTTTTATCATTTATCAACCATTTATAAATCACAAGGTCTGGAAAGTAGACAATACAGAAGGACACTCAGTGTCAAATATAAGGAAGCTGCAATCTTGTTCCGATAGGACAGGGAGTCTCATTGAGGAAAGATAGAGATGCATTTGGGGGACTCTAGGGCAGTGATTCTCCATTGTGCATACAAGTTACTCAGGAATCTTGTTAGAATTCAAATTTCTGAGTCCCACCCAATGTTGAAGTGCACGCCTGAGCCAGGATAGCTGAGGAGGTCCACACGACTACAGCTCAGCCATCCAGATGCCCACAGAAATGGATCAAATAACACCACTGAGGTCTGAAAAAATTAAAATCAACTTCTGCTTTGAATTAACTCATTAAACTAAAGAGTCTGCGCCATTAGGTTTGAGATGAGCTCTCAAATCTGCATTTCTCACAAGCTAAGCTCCCATGTGATGCCACATTTGAGGAACAAAGTTGAAAAAATGTATATCTTTTTCCCAAGGTTGGGTTTCTGATTTCCCTCTGGTTCCCATTCCCACTGACCGTTTTTTGGAGTGAGAATCCTGAGGATGATACATTAAAACTAAGATGTACCAATTGATTGATTTATTGATTTATTGATGAACGCTATGAACGAGCACTGCTTTAGGCACTGCAGATCTATCAGTGAATAAACACTCACAGTGCCTGTTCTTAGGGAACGGACACCCTCATGAGGGAGGTAGAAAATAAGCACTAAGTAGGAAGTACATATAGATGGAGACAAGGCTTAGATGATAAAATAAGAAGGGAAGAAATGGAGAAGGAAGGGGCAGAAATTTCACTTTAGAGAGACTGGTCAGGGAAGGTGGATCTGATAAGATGACATTTGATCAGAGGCTTATGTGATCTGATGTAAAAGGCATGTTTTCGAGGAAGAAATTTCAGGGAGTGCAAATAGTGTGTGCAGAGGTCCTGAAGCAAAAGCGTGTTAAGGTAATAGCAGGGAGATCGACTGGACTGGACTAGAGTAGGTGTTGAGGAAAGTGGTAGATGTTGAACTCAGAAAGGA
Organism: Paguma larvata; assembly: GCA_030068075.1. NCBI lineage: Eukaryota > Metazoa > Chordata > Mammalia > Carnivora > Viverridae > Paguma > Paguma larvata. The sequence continues at coordinate 12,232,068 of CM057844.1, forward strand.
AACAAGTGATAGAATTCACAGGACTGTAGTTTTTTGTTGTTGTTGTTGTTAATTTTATCAAAGTATAATTAACATACAGTGGAGTATTAGTTTCAGGTGTACAACATAATGATTCAATAATTCTATACGTTTCTGAGTGCCCATAATGATAAATGTACTCTTAATCCACTTCATTGTAAGATTTTATTTCAAGTCAGTTGAGAAGTCAGTGGAAGGCTTGAGTTGGAATAGAACATGATATGACTTACATTTTAAAAGAATCACTATGTCTTTTTGTAGAGACTTTAAAGGGACAGAGTTGAGCAAAGGAGGCAGTGATAGATCCATTACTGTTGATAGTGCAACCTAGGCATATGAGAGGAAAGGAAAGAAGTGTTAAGAGCCTAGATAAATCCTGTGGCCAAGGCAACACATCCTTCTGATAGATTGGATTTAAGGAATTAAAGAAAGTCAAGGGTAAGTCTGAGAGTATGACTTCGCAACTGCAAGAATGAACTTCCATTTACTGATGTCAAAAAGATTGCAGGAGAAACAGATTTAGGGGGAGCAGAAACCAATACTTAACTTTGGCTATGTTTGGTTTGAGATGCCTTTTTAGCTCTCAAAGCAGATAAACCAGACAGGCAGTTGCAAACGAGCCTAAGTTGGGAGTAGGGGATATTGGGATTAGGGATGTCATCTGTGGAACCATCAAAAACAAGGGAACTTGAGCACCTGGGTGGATCAGTCAGTTAAGCTTCAGACTTTGATCTTGGCTCAGGTCATGCTCTCACAGTTTGTGAGTTTGAGTCCCACATCAGGCTCTGTGCTCCAAGCTTGGGGTTCTCTTTCTCCCTCTCTCTGTTCCTTCCCTGTCTCATCCTCTCTCTCTCTCTCTCTCTCTCTCTCTCTCTCTCTCTCTCTCTCTTTCTCTCTCTCTCTCTCTCTCAGAATAAATAAATAAACCTTTTTTTTAAAAAAAGGCAGTGGGACTGGATGAGTTTGAATAAGGATGATTAATAGAAAAACTGTCCTAGAAGTGAAAATGGAGAGACCCTTGCCTTTACATGTTGAGGAGATGAGGCAATAGGGTCAAGGATACTGACGAGGAGCATCAAGAGGGGTAGGGGGAGACATAACCATGAGTTGTTTCCTTAAGTGATGACAAAAAGTTGATGAAAAACTGAACCAGTGACAAAATCCGGAGCTGATGACCAAAATTTGTTGTCCCCTATTTTAAGAAAACAAATCCTGGGGCACATGAGTGACTCAGTGGGTTAAGCCCAACTCTTGATTTGGGTCATGATCTCATGCTTCATGAGTTTGAGCCCTGCATCAGGTATGTGCTGACAGTGCAGAACCTTCTTGGAATTCTCTATCTTTCTCTCCCTGCCCCTCCTCAGTTTGTGCTTGTGTGCTCTCCCTCTCTCTCAAAATAATAATAATAATCAATTTAAAAAAAGAAAAGAAATCCCAAATGAGTAATAAAATAAACCTATATAAAGAGTTATGTAGAAAAGCAGGAAAAAAAAAAACAAAACCAAAACTCTGTGCCCTAGTGGGCATGCATCTGCAGCCTAAATCCTGCATTTCTTCTATTTATTGTCACAGTATTACACAAGAATGGGCATTCAGAAGTATTGATGCTGGGCCTCTATTTGTGCAACAATGATCAAAGATTTCATTATTTGCCCAAAAATAGAATCATGCATTTTAGAAGAGATGTTAAATAATAAATGCTGACATTTTAAGAAGGGTTCCAAGACATCCTAAATACTGTAATATGGTAGAACTGGGACAGGAACACAGGAATGAATGAAGACTAGATCGTGTCTCCCAATTTTCTCCATTTTTTAAAGTCAATGTTTTTGTTTATCACTCCAAATTTAAATGAAGAAAGCAGACTCAGAGGGGGGGTCAGTAATCTATTTTAGCATAGAGAGACTAAATATTTTCTGTCCTATAATTTCTCTACACTCTTCATCAAACTGTTGTGTGAGCTAGAAACCAGAGGCCACACATCAGAAACTATCCTTAAAGATAGTATCTGGATTTTGTATGAACCACGAGTCATAAAAGTGAACTGTAGCAACTGCCAATGTTTGCAGTTAATTATTGGGACATTACTTCTCTTGACTGAGCCCCTGGCTACACTCAGCACTATGACCCCCCTCTTCTCTTCCCCAGAGAAACCGTTTCTGCTCATCCAGCTTCTTTACCCTTTCAGAGAAAGAGTGCTGTTGTCCAATCTGATGCCCAGCCAGATTCTGGTTTCTGGACCATGGGCTAATATGGAGTCCTCCTCACACCCTCACATACCCCTATTACCATCCATCCATTCCCTCCGTTTTCTACCAAATCTTATCAAATGCCTAATGACATCATCTTGTCTAACTTTTTTCATAATAAATATGAATGAGGATAAATATCGAGGCCTCCAATCCAGAGAGCTTTAAAGCTCCTGTGTTTTCTACTCAAGTGACTAAGCCTTCCTCCCTTCACTCTAAAATGGCTTCCATGGTCACCACAGGGTAACAGTCACCTCTGGGCTATTTCAGATTCCAAAAGTATGGTAGAGACCTTGGAGGAGGAAATGGAATTTGGTAAAAAGCTGAGAATGGAAAGAGAAGGGTGGTGGGGTGGGAGAAAGGTAAAGGTCCAATTTGTGTCAGGATGCTTTGAGATGGAATATTGAGGGAAGATTGTCCATGGGTCATGTTTTTGTCTTCAGATATTGTTATAGACTGAATTGTGCCCTTCCCGCCAATCATATGTTGAAGCCCTCACCTTCAATGTTGACTATATTTGGAAAGAGGGTCTTTTAGGAGGCAATTAAGGTTAAATGAGGTATGAGTGTGGGACCCTAATTCTATATAACTGATCTCCTTATAGGAAGAGGAAAAGACAACAGACAGCACTCTCTCTGCAGTGGAAAGGCCATGAGAGGACATGATATGAAAGTCCTCTCAAGCTAGTAAGAGAGGTCTCACCAGAAGCCATCCCTACTGGCAACTTGATCTTGGACTTTGAGAAATAAGAATGTGAGAAAATAAATTTATGTTACTTAAGCCAAACACTCAGTCTCTGGTATTTTGTTTTGGTGACCTGCGCAGACAAAGGCATGTGAATACATAAACCACTTATGCCATTAAGACCTACCGGCCAGTTCTCCTATATGTCCAAAGATTTCTCTTTTAAACTAGAAGACAAAAGAGGATGGAGGTGAAGTGAGGATTCAGAGGGACAGGAGCACATTGTAATTAAAAATTCTGAGCAAGAAACAGGAGTTTATAGATAAATAGATGCTATGAAGATTACTACAAAGCAATGAAGGAGTGGTAGCATCAGGTTACTATTGCCATTCTTTATACCATACTCAGTTAGCAGTTTCCTGGAATCCATCTGTTCTTGATGTTTATAGAAGGATAATTTGTTTCTAAACATTTTGAAGATATCAGAAGAAAGAAAAGAGCCCATGTGGATGGACAGAGAGCTGTTAAGGACTAGAGTGTACATCACATTTGTTTTATGATGTGCATTTGAGCAGCAATGGGTTATCATGGATTATCATCTGATCAGTGCCTGGATTTTTTTTTCTCCCATCACCTTTCCTTACTATTGTTCTTCTTTGCACAAATATATTTCTATAATCAAGATTTTTCCTGATTACTACCGTATCCCCTTGCCCTTCTTACAGTCCAAAAGTATGCTTTGGAGAAGATGGCCCTGGCTTAGACAACAAGGGGTAGGCTCCAAGGAACTGAGGTTCCAGACATAGTGGGAGAGGGAGATGACATTTTGAAGGACCCAAGTCTCAGACATTTTCCATCCAAGAGAAACTTGTATGAACTCTCTGAGCTTTGATTGTGACTGTCAAGAAAGAAGGAGCAAACTCCAAGCTCAGAGCCTACCACACAATTAATGGTCACTGAGACACAGCCCTCTATTGGACTGTCTGACTTGCCATGGTCTTCATTTCCAAGAGAGCACCCTCCTCTTTCTAGCCTTGATTTATGTTCTCTTCCTTCCCCATTTCCCCTATCTCTACTAAATCTCTTTCCTCACTTGTAAAGTGAAAACAACAATGCCAATCTTTCCTGGTTCTTAGGAGACTCAAATAAATAGAGTAAATACTTTATAAACTATAAATTAAAATGCCTTGATCGGTAGATGTTGTCATTACTTTTAGATGGTAAAGAAAAGTGTGATCCATGTGCAGAAGTCATTTAGAAGGCAGAAGACAGGCTGAATCCAGGGAGCTTGCAGAAAATAGTAGAGTTTCTTAAATAGGAAGCCTAGACAGATGTACACATTTTTCCAATTGTGCATGGTGGAAATTCTCCAAGAGTAGGACGACCCAGGAGACTCCCTGCCTCATCTCCTAGAAATCTTTTCATCCTTTAACAATACCCTCTTCAAAGATTTATCCTTATTTACAGCTGTTTCAACCAAGCTAAGTGGAAATTTGGCACTTATTTGCTTATTTTCCTCAATATAATCAGGCAAAGTGAAAATTTTCCAACATAAAAATAATAAGGGCTGCATTACCTGATTCAGTTTTGTGCACTGAGCAGGTTAGTGATGCAAATGGAGGCTAAATACAGGCATTAAAAAAGGGCAAGAATGGATGTTAGGATTATTTAGCTTTCTGATTATCTTATGGAAGTCTGGGATATGGATAAGCTTAGTGACTCAACATTGTCAAAACTGGTTCAACCAACACCTCAGCGAAACCTGTAGCCTTCCCACTGTGCCTTCATTTTAGCTTCCATTTGTGAGTTTCGTTCATGCATCAGCATGGTAAGATTTACCCTGTGTGCTGACAAAGTGTTTCTTGCTTTGTATGTACCATATTGCTTCCCCTGAAGATCTTAGGTGGATATCTGTAAACCTATTTTGCAGATTGAAAAACTGAGGCCTATTGATTTGGCTCAAGGTTACTCATTTGGTAATTGGCAGAGCTGGATTTCCAATGTACATCTCTAGACTTCAAAACTAATGCTTTTACTGTACCTAATACTTAACATTTCTATCATTTACTGTGAAGGCCAAATCTCTGTGGATGATTTTTTTTTTAAGTTTATTTATTTATTTTTGAGAAAGAGAGAGTGAAAGTGGGGGAGGGGAAGAGACAGAGAGAGAATGAGAGAAAATCTCAAGCAGGCTCTGCACTGTCAGCACAGGGCCTAATGCGGGACTCTAACTCACGAACCCATGAGAGCGTGACTTGAGCCAAAATTAAGAGTTGGCCACCCAACTGACCGAGTCACCCAGGTGCTCCTCTGTGGATGATTCTTTTTAATTTTTTTTTATTATTATTATTTACAGAGAGAGAGAGAGACAGAGCATGAGTGGGAGAGGGACAGAGAGAGAGGGAGACAGAATTGGAAGCAGACTCCAGGTTCTGGGCTGTCAACACACAGCATGATGCAGGCCCGAACTCACAAACCACGAGATCATGACCTGAGCCAAAGTTGGAAGCTTAACCGACTAAGTCACCCAGGTACCCTGATTTTTTTAAATCTTTATTTATTTTTGAGAGACAGACAGACAGACAGAGCATAGCTGAAGAGGGTCAGAGACAGACAGAGACAAAGAATCGGAAGCAGGCTCCAGGCTTCCACATATAGCATCCAAAATGTGGGGCTTGAGCCCACGAACTGTGAGTTCATGACCTAAGCTGAAGGTGGATGCTGGACCAACTGAGCCACCCAAGAGCCCAAACTGTGGCTGATTTTTGATCCTCTCCACATCATGATTCTTGAACTGACTTGACCCCACAATATCCATATATGTCCTACATCAACTTTGATCTCTTCGTTACAGTAGTTACAGTAGGCTTTTCTATCTCCCAGTCTTCCACTGCCCACCATGCTAGATCTTTGCTATTCACTTGCACATTTGAGACATCATAGTTATTAGGCCCCTTCCTATTTAGTATGGGTACCAGTAGACCCTCCATGTATAGATTTGTATGCATGGGTCCATGTCCCCAACTCACTTGTAGTTATTATAGGTAGAAAATGTCTTATGTATTTTACTATAGTATAGTTACTATACTATTTATCATAATATCATGCACATAATTTGCACTCAAAGTCTATTTTTCAAAGGCAAAGTAATTGAATTAATAAATAAAGGGAAAAATATTTTGAGTAAAGTATAGTGTAAGTGTTGCCTGGTGAGGAGTGTGGCTCCACACAACCTTCTACTATACACCTTTAACTTATCATGATGGAAAAAAATTCTTATTTTCCATCGCTTCAGAAGCTTTGCCTATATTTCTCATTAGCCTTGTGGTAGAGCTGCTAATTTTCTATATCAATCTTTCCAAAATGAAGTATGAGTGATAATGTACCTTGGGAAAGTGTGAATGTTATACCTTATTTCCACATGGAGACATGAATTATTATTATAATTATCCTTCAGGCACTGGCAGAAATTAGGCCTGTGTCTACATAAAATCAGGAAAGGTAGAAATTTTCACAATTTGATTTGTATAGGCTCTCTGGGACAATCTTCTTGAGGCTGGATCACCCGAATTGCTATTCATCCATTTTCTTACCCAGCCTACAAATATTGATTGAATTCCTACTACATGGCAGGCACTGTGCCAGAAGTTGAAATAGGACAGTGACCAGACAGATATAGCCCCAGTTTCATGGCCCTGATATATGTTGGGGATCTCCTTTAGGGAGAATCTAGTATCCCACGGTTCTCCTAAAGTCCTGCTGTGAGAAGGGCACCCTAGGAATCAAGTAAGAAGTGGAAATTTTCAGGAAAATTCTATCTTCAGAGCTGCTGCTCATAGTCACAGAGATCAGCACCCCAGATTTAATTCCCCCAGATTTTGTCTTTGAAATGCTTCTCTGTATGGGAATATTTAGCATCCAAAATATAGCCTTGATGATTTAAAATTTTTTTTTTAATATTTACTTATATTTGAGAAAGATAGAGAAAGTATGAGTTGGGGAGGGGCACAGAAAGAGAGAGACATAGAATCTGAAGCAGGCTCCAAGTTTTGAGCTGTCAGCACTGAGCCTGATGCGGGGCTCGAACCCACAAACCGCAATATCATGACCTGAGCTGAAGTAACATGCATGTTACAAGAAGGTTCAGTGACTTTTGCAAGGTCACAAGACTGGTTGGGCCAGAGATGGAATTTAATCTCAGCCTCTGTTCCATTCTCTTTCCATATCCTGCATTATCATTCAATTATATGTAACTTGCCCTTTAATATGAATCTTTAGGAATTACTATGGTCCACTGTGAAACAGTTAAGGCTTTATATGAATATTTATCACCCATATTCCACCTGTTGTTTTTAATACCCAAGATATGTCTTCTACTTTTAAAACATGAAGCCATTTTATAGATTTTCTGTCAACAATGGTCGTTAGGTCTCTAGGCCATTCCTTGGAGTTCCATTAACTTTAAAAAAATAGAATAAATCAAAGTCGATTAAGTTTCTGACTTCAAATCAGGTCATGATCTCTCAGCCTGTGAGTTTAAGCCCCATGTTGGGCTCTGTGCTGACAGCTTAGAGACTGGAGCCTGCTTCAGATTCTGTCTCTGTCTCTGCTCCTCTCTCACTCATGCTCTGTCTCTCTTTCTCTCCCGCTCTCTCTCTCTTTCTCTCTCAAATATAAATAAACATTAAAAAATTTTTAAAAATGAAATAAATATAATTTAGCTATATGCCAGGAGACCAACCATTTGGAATTCTGAGAACCCAATATTTCTTTTCTTTCTTCAGCTTTCATGTTATCCTGATTAATGGGCAGGAGACACTAAGAAAAATAAGAAAAGTACACTAATATTAATAAGTATCACTCTATTCTAGATTTCACACTGACAGCTTTTAAATATACTTACATGCAATCCTTACAATAACTCTTTTAGGTAAACATCATTGACATGCTCTATTTTAGATGAGGAAACAGAGAACCTAGAATACTTTCTCAAAGCTCATCTGACCTCCGTACTCATCCTGCCTTACCTCTCCCCATCCGTAGTCCATAAATGCTTCAATAGGTTTAACAATCTGCCAGAGCCAGGCCCAGAATGGGGCTGTGAATAAGTTAGGGTATGATTGAATTTCAAGCCAGATCTGAAAGATTTCTGTATCACACAGAGTTTTTATTTAGCCATGCCCTATCTCCCTTCCAACAGCATGTATGACAAACCTCGTAAACCAGAATGAAATTATGTTAGGTGAGACCAAGTAGGCCTGTAATTTGATACTTTTGTGCCCTATAGACATCTAACCTTTTTCATGATTTGGTATTCCAGACACACCTCCTTTCTCTCTTACTCTGTATTGTAGGATGAGCCTGTTCAGGGTTCCCAGGGGCACCTGCATGTCAGGTCATAAAGGCTTACGGCTCTAAGAATAACAGATATCTAAGAACTGCCAGAAAGTATGACTGAGTTCTGGAGGGTTTGGATGAGTCTGTGCAAAGTGCAATCTGGTGAGTCTCTCTGCCTAAACAATATGGTGTAACTCAGAATAGAATCTCCCAGAACAAAGTGAAGATGAAAACTGCCAACTTCAGGAGCATTTTATGATAATATTACTTGAGGGTGTAGTCCAAATGCCAGCAACATCAGCATCACCTGTAGCTTGTTAAAAATGGAGAATCACAGGTTTCACCTTAGACTCACACATCACTCTTTCCAGGAGTAAAACCCAAGAATCTATTTCAACACGTTCCTTGGGAGATTCTGATCCATGCTAAAGTTTGAAAACCCTGCTCTACAGTATCAACAACCAATGAAACTGTAACCCTAGCTTATATGCTTGATACTGAAAAAGGTTAATACCTACTACTACAGGGCCTCCAGACCATCAGAAGACTTAGAGATTTCAATGTCCATTTCTACTTTTACAGCATCAAATTATATAAGTAAAAATAATGGATTTTGTACTCCCCCAAAGTAAACAAATAGAAAGTGCACAAGCAGCTCTCAAATGTCATATTTCAAAAGGCTTTGAAAGTTTCCTGTTTGCAAATCTATACTTTTCTTCAAAGACAATATTCACTAGACCCCTGGGGTACTAACCACATTAGTGAACTGAACTACTCACTACCCCTCTGGAATCTTTGGGATAAAATCACCTAGGGTTCTAGCTACACATTGTCCTCAGCCACATGCCAGGCCCAAGGATGCTGCATGTTCTAGGCCACTGACGGTGACCTTGGCTTGGAATATCACAGAAGGGGCACCTGAGCGTGAGTTGGGAACCTCAGGCTGGGAGCAGTGTCTGGGACTCTGTTCTGGCTGGTCGGCTCCCAGTGCTGGTTCTTTCCTTCTGAGGCACACAGGTCACCTACCTCCCCATCAGGCTCACCACATATGGCTCTGACCAGAGTTTTGTCTCCTTTTATTGTAGAGCAATAAAAACTTTACCAGCTTCCCTTCTCATTTCTTTCTTCCTCTTCCTGGCTTCAATTTTCATATGTAAACAGTGGACGAGATAATGTTGAAGGAGAAACAGGACTTACCAGAAAGGAAAGCTTTTAGAGGGAACTTGGACCCATGATTCAGCTCTGCCTCTCTATGAGGAGCTGGATAGAATGTCTGGCTCAAGGTAATTGCTCACAAAAATTTTTAAATAAAACATTCTAAACATAGTGGTGGCAATTGACGTAGGCAATTATAATAGTATTATTAAAGGTTTTGTTATTTGTGTGGACATTGAAACAAATGGCAATTTCTAATGTGTAAACCATTAGCTTTTCACATTGGAAAAATAAACTGGGAGCCATGAGTCCTTCTTATTTCCCAAATCCTTTTCTCTTACTTGTCCCCTAGAGCCACTGAGAAAACAGATTATCAGAGGGGTATAAGGGGTTATATCTTAACTAATGACAGGGTGACCCATTTTCTGAGCAGCAGAGCAGGGAATGTGGTGTTGTTTCTTGAGTCCAGTCCTGAGGCTGCCAATAGGGTGACACCATGGCAGGAGAAAGACAAAAAAGGAACAAAGTAGAAGTAAAGTAAGTGCACCCACTAAGTCAAACACTGACTGCTTTGAGTTTTCACAGTTCTTATATCCTTTGCAGTGTACAGTGAGGAAGGTATTATTAGCCTCATATTCCTGAGGATAGTAGAAGGCAATGGAAACACCTGTCAATCAAGACAGTGGTCTAAGGTTGTGCACACCATAAACACTAGGCCTACAATCTGACCCACTCTGTGTGCATCAAGGGCTGCATGCTTTCTACTATAACTTTTTCTCCCCCTCCTCTCCTTTCCTGCCCTCATCAGCGCTATCACCTGGATTATTAAAAGGGCCACCTGAGAAATGAGAACTCATATCAAGTTTAGAAGACACAGAAAGATGAAAAGTGGATCCGCTAGAGCCAAGAGAAGAAAGAAGAGCAAAAAGAGAGGGGAAGGTCATGGAAGACACAAGTGTGGACTGCAAGTGGGAACTGAAGTTTCTCTTGCCATTCCTAGGCCACTCTGTAGGCACTGTCCATGTCAGAGAACAGGAAAATTTGCTGTAAAGGCAAAAGCATAAACTCTTTGCTAAATGAACAAGCATATAAAGTACCATTATCACACAAGTGCCCTACTGCAAGATCACATTCAAAGCCATGAATACTCTTCTCAGACTTTTGAGGAATCATGGCCGTGCATGCAAGCTGTTTGAAGTGGAACAGCAACCTGCACTTACTATTGTGAATCAGTCTTTGTTGAGCGATTGTATTATGAATGTTATGAATGTCTCACACAGAAAGAATCTGTTCTTGACAAAAATCTATTGGACGAAGCCAACTTAACAAGACATCTCCAAAAGTGGCTGATACTTGCTGACTACTCACAGCCTCAGAGACCTTGCAAAAAGTTGAAATAATGAACTTTTGCAATTCTGCTTGATTTGACCTAGACAATAAAAAGAGACATTAAACTAGGGGAGCTGGGATTATTGCGCCCGCTCATTTTGAACCAAAGACTCACATATATGACTTCCTTTCTCAGTGGATATGAAAGTTGTGTCCATGATGCAGTTCTTTTTTGACACCTAAAAACAATGCATTTCCAACTACCTTCAATTTGCAGAGTTGCAATAGATACAGAGAATTACTTTGCCCTTTATTTTGACCTTGACCTACACCTACACAAGATGATGCTGAAATGGGAGAAAAATTGACAGAAAAAAAATGGCTCAGATTTCTGCATCTGGAATAAAAAACAGATGGTTTTCCCAACAATACTAAAAATGTGATCAAACTTTCTCAAAGGATTTGAACTTCCCCTTTGAGAACAAGTTGTATTTGGCATCTAAATCCAAACCTACTTTCTTTCTGCCAGGTATAGGAGGACTGCAGAAATTTAGGCTGCAACAAATGTAGAGAAATAGCTTGTTTCCCAAAGTGTTTTTCATCCAGTATGTATATGTTTGAAATCACCAAAGCACCACTTTCTGATCTAAGTCATAATTGCAATGTGCACATACAGTACAAGGTGAAATGTAAATTCTCTCTTCACTCTGAAAGTGTAAATGCACCAATAAATTGTCATCCCTCATGAGCTAATTTTCCTGATATTAGATATTAGAATGCAGTGTTTCTAAACAATACTCTTGTTAATTTATATTTATATAAAATATCTATTCCATAATGCATTTATTTGAACTGGCTGACATCCAATTTTCTAAGCATGGTTTTGTCTTACATGTTGCTAAACGCTCAATTCTTTTTTCTAATATTAATTAAATTAATTAATATTTAATAGGTTTTGAGAATGACATATAATCTGAAACTATGTTCCTTATGAAGAATGACTTTCTGGTTGTCAAGAATCAGGATGCAGACAGTCCTTCAGGGCTCAACTATTTTTCCATAAGAAATCTTTAATTAATCATCAGTTTAGCTTTCGACAACTCTCTCATCTCATTCTCAGGTTTGCTCTTTTTTTTTTTTCTTTCTTAGAGCCACAGTTCATGACAAACTACTCTGAAATATGAAGATATTATCTCAGTGGAGGAGAGATGGTGTGGTTGCTTTTGCAAATCATCAATGGTGGCACTGTTACATTGACTTGGTAGACATCAAACACTGGGGGTTTGCCATGGGAGACTATAGACCCTCATACGTTGAAGGTAGAAAAGCGGATAGATGCTAATTTGTCCCCAGTAGTTTCTATGTAGCTTGCTGTGGTCGGAGTGAATAGAGATTCTATTGTTCTAGCCTGTGTCATTCTCTTTATACAAAACATCTTTTTGTATTATTAGATTCCCCCTCGCCCAATCAAACATAGTAATGAGACCATGTAGATAAATTGCTCTGTCTTGTCACTGATCATAAAAGCTGAAGACCCATGCCACTGAGAGCATAAGGTCTCCAAAAAACTGCCTGGTTCTGTGGGAACAATTAAGGAAGGATGCCTGAGTGATAAAGAACTCATTTTACTTTGACAAGAAATGAACACAAATAGTAACAATTCACACTTCATCTGTTCTTGACAAGCCTTCATAATAGATCAAAAATGTACATAATTTTCCCTCAAAATTAGAGGATGCAGGATTAGAATTATAAGTAAATATGTTAATTGATTTTAAGGTGGCTGAGACATTCATATAGGAAATGCCACCCTAAGGAAAACCCAAGAAACAATTTAGGCCAAGCCTTCCTAAGAGGTCCTCTTAGGAAGTTTGTGACAGACCCTCTCTCCTATAGCAATATTCGAAAGACTTACCTTAATGGCCCACATTAATGTTCACCTTCATGTCCATAATTTAATTCCAAAAGGAAATATCTAAGTGCCTTTCATCTCATTTAAATTTAATTCTACCTGACTCAGGTATGGCTTTGATCAAAGATAGTAGTATAAGTAATTTTAAGACTATTAATCCTGATAGTAAAAATAATAGCGATTAGAAAAGCTACCTTTGTTGAATGTCTTGTATTATATGCCAGACATCACCATTAGCAGCTTGTGGTATTACTTAATGTAACTCACACTCCAATCCTGTGAGGAAAGAGTTTCTTATTTCTTATTCTCATTTTCCCACTATAGAGATAACAAAACTGAGGTTCAGTAACACAGTGATTAGATAGAAAAATCTTCACTCGTTTCTTTTAAGCCACAGATTCTCTAATAAGGCTCGCAGGCTCCTGTGTACTCCAAACTTCATTTCACAAAGAAAATTCAGGAACTTGTTCAGCAGGTATTCGCTATTCGTTTTTATGCATAATTAAGAAATTATATGCTGCTGATAACTCTGGTAATGTAATGTCTAACCTCTCATATTCTTCCTTGATTGCCATGCAAAGGATTTGAAAAGAGAGATTTTTAGAATAATTACCCATCAGAAATCATCTCCACACAACACAAATCACATTTGATTCCCTATTAAGACAGACCAAGAGAATGAGAGGTTTTCACTCTGGAATGTTTTCTGCTGCAATCAGGTTAATTCTATGTTTCCATTCCATTGGTCTTCTGATTTTAAACATGGGAGCATGGAACAAATTTTATATAGGATATAATAATATCCCCAATCATGGGTCTTCGTCTATGGGGGAAAAGTGCTTAACTATTAGCTTTCAAAGGAAGCGCCATCCCAATTTAGGTGTGTCACCTTCCAGGAAGGGTTCATTCAGCAAATGGGGGTGGACATTTTATTACTGCAGAAAAGTTGTTACCTTGGTTCACTCCAAAGCTCAGAGCTTTACAATTACAGCCTGTCACATAAAATAATTCATACAGAAGAACAAAGAGACAAATGTCAATCCACCATAGTTAATTGATGTCATTTTGTAACACTGATCCACAGTTCTCTAATCCATGGTGATAAATCATGTTTGATTTATAAATGTAGTAATCTTTCAAGTTGATCAATATATCCATGATTCTTGTGGGACACTTGCCAAGGTTTAGCTTCCTGTCTTTTTCTTTATGTACGTAGGTTTAGAGCCTTATTCCAGCATCTTAATCTTAACCTGAAAGATCTATGATTTTGCTTTATAATCATCAGGCCTACCAACAACATGCTCATCCAACATCATCTCCTTCTTCCCCCCAGTTTGACTTCCAATTCTCTTTTTTCAACTGTGAAGACACAGCAGGCATCTCTCTGTGAGGAGAACATGTCTCTCCATGACTCCTATGAACAGAAGATCTGCTTCCTGAACCTGTCTACCAACAACTGCCTTGTATTCTTTGTGTTCTCCTTCAGTCTCAGTGTGGAGGCTCTTTCTCCATCTCTGCAGTGTTCGTCCCTTCCCTGCACTCACAAGGAAGCATCATGGACATGGACATGGAAATTCAAGTCAGATTATTACTTCACCACAGGGCATTTTAATTTAAGTACTTTTTAATTTTTTAATTTTAGCTTGGTGAACACAAGTGGTTTGGTGGTTACACACGTGTTTGGTTTATAATTTACCTTCAGTTATTCAAGCACTTTTCTATGTGTTGCATGCACTTTTATACATATATGTTATGCATCATGAAGTCTATAAAGCATACAGAGAAGTGAAAATTTCAGGAATGGTTAGAGACTGAACATTTATGTATCTGCGACACAAATAAAGAAATGAAATGTGATCGGCACCTCAAAAGCCTCCTGTGTGCCCCTTGCCAGTGAGAGCTCTCTCCTTCCCCTTGAGGGTAGAAAATACCCTGACTTTTGTGATAAACCACTTCTTTGAAGCTTTATCTTTTACCATAAAACAAATGTCCTTGTCCCATTTTAAGTAGTTTTAAGCACTCAAATCAGGTAGGGGAAACTTCATAGAATCAAGCTCACTTTACTAGATATCTATGGCATACAGAGTAAGTATCAGATATGAAACTAGAAGGTAGGGGGAATACAATTTAAGAAGACATAGTCTGTGACCCCAAGAAACTCATGAGTGTTGGGAGGCTCTACAGGAGCTCATGAAAGCATAAAAGTGAGAAATTTTGTCAACCATCACCATAATAAATAGTACAAGGGAAATTGGAAGGGGAGAGAAACAAAATGTAGCAAGATTTGTCATTGCTCTGTTTCTCCAAACCAACACATGGGATGGTCACTATTAACCTGGGAGAAGAGTGTGATCAAGTCTTTCTCTAGAAAATGAAGTGTGTGGAGCAGGATGAGAACCGTCTCTTTGTGAATCTGACCCGTGAGTGTGTTCTCTGTCTCTGGGACTATGAATAAGGTTTTTCCAGCTCATTTCTGAGACAAGGTTCATGATGTGTCAGGGAAAGAAAAACTTTGGGAGCAAACCTGTTTCTTAATCTTCTAAGGACTTAATAGGTGTTCCATTCTTTGTATTCTTTATTTGGAAAATAAAGATTATGGGCTGCTGACAAAGTGTACTGGAATGGTGTCTGTGGAGGATTTGGCATAATGCTTTACACCCAGGAAAGCTGAACAAGAGCCAGCTAAGCCTTTTAGAGTTGTGAGTTCCATTATCTAAGCCATATATTTATCATATAAAGAACTAGGTCGAAAACAAAACTAAAGAGAATCTTAAAAGATTATATAGAGGCCTTATCTGGGTTTGGTGATGTACACTGTCCAGATACCCTCAATAACACATTGTTCTCTCAAGGCCATGTCCTTGAAAACAGTTTCCATGCAGACAGAGCATACATTCCAAGGACATGGGTTGGGAGTAAGGAGCCTCTGATCCCCTAGGTCCAGCTTGGGGATCAACCAGCGGTCATGTTCTCTCCATGACCTCCTGCAACATCAGCTCAGACGTGTCCCAAACTCCAGCAGTCCTCACTACTACCCCACATATTTGACACTGGTCAAGTCCATTTATTTCTGCTGCAGTACTGTATTGATATTCATACCCTTTACTAATGTTATTTCTTTTTCTACATTAAATGTTTTTCTTTTTCTTTCTTTTTTTTTTGCATTGGTGGTAAAACTATAGTTTAATGGATAAAAATTAAGACTTGTGCCTAGACAAAGTTGGGTTCAAATCCTACATTCATTGTTTACTAACCATGTGATGTGAGCAAATTCCTTACCTTCTGTAAACCTCATCTATAAAAGGTATCTAGTAATATAGCTTCACAGTTTTATTGGGAGGATTAAACATAAGAATTTCAGCAGTGAAATCCTAATAAATAGTAGTTATTGTTGTTTTCTCTCTAGTTAGATTCTAAAATCCTTGACTATGTAGGTATGTGGCATTCTTTTTCATATCATCCTCAGCTGAGGGAAGAGTTTGCTGATATAATCCACTCAACGGATGTTTGCAGATTAATTTCTCTGGGCCCAAGACCATGACATGTACTGATCCTGTCCTCAGCCCCAGTGGTGTGCTACTTTCGATCTGAAAACTCTCTAACTCCAAGAGTTGGCTACAGTCATGGTATAACGATACAGAGGTGAGGGACGCAGGAGGGGGTACTTAGAGAAAGCACTTATATGTGTTCCTGGGATTACAAAGCAACACCAGGTTGCTTATTAAATAAATGTGTCTCATTGACAAAATGGCTGTCCCTGACTTTGACAAAAATGATCTATGAGACTCATTTTCTATAGGATGATGCTTCAATGAAAGGCAAAGCCTAATCCTAATATTGTTTAGCTGACTGAATTCTGTGTGTCTGTGAAGGTTCTGCCAATTAAAGGTGTTTCAGCCAAGTCATCTGCATATTTCTTTAGCAATATGATCTGTCAACCCACACAGCATGATTCCTGAGCCTTAATATTACAGTAAGAGAAGCAAGTCATGGCATAGGGGCTGGCTGACTGTATGTTAGCAATGACAATGCTTTGAAAGAGCAAAGGCACATATTACCTGCTTGGAGATTTTGAGCTTTTGTTAGAAAACTCTGATTTTTAACAACTAGGATTTATATGGTAGTGTCACTTTGGGGCAGGGCTTAGGCAATGGTCAGTTACTAAAAGTCAAATCACCAAAGTGGCAAACAACACAGATTTGGGGTGCTTTAGGGTTTGCGATCCTATGACATTGGAAGTACTGGTTAATGATTCTCACTGGGTAATCCATTGTAAATCTTATCTCATCATCCTTTCGTTAGAATTTGCTGCCTTTTGTTAGAATATAAATTAGTCCTCTTTTTTTAATGTTTATTTATTTCTTTTGAGAGAGAGAGAAAGTGAGCACTAACGAGGGAGGGGCAGAGAGAGAGGGAAAGAGAGAACCTTAAGCAGGCTCCATGCTAAGGGTAAAGCTCAACAGAGGGCTAGACCACAAGATTAGAACCTGAGCCTAAATCAAGAGTCAGACACTTAATCCACTGAGTCACCAAGGCACCCCAGGAATAGAAACTGGTCTTACTGCATGGATATAAGATGCACTTATCAAGAAGACCGATGATCTTTGGAAAAATAATTCTAAAGTTATTGCTCCCATATGTTTTCTTGTTTCTAAGTGGTTCCCTTGGGACGTTTGTAAATATTCCAATTTTATTGCCATTGTCCATAAAACATTTGAAATTCCTAAGGATATACAACTGTTATAACTGCAAGGACATGGTCTTTGACTTTGACATCAGAGGGATTTGAAATTGTATTTGCTTCTGCCACATTCTAGCAATGCGGTCTTACAAAAACCACTGAGTTTCATTGGTAAGAAGAGATGACAGACCTTTGAAAGAATTTCCCAGAATGATGTTTGGAAAATATTATGATTGGAACATACTAGGTATTCAATAAATATTAGTTTTCCCTTAGTCTGGAATTGATTTGGATTAAATATACCAGCCCCATAGGAAAAATCAGTTTAATATACAATTAACCATAACTTATTTTTGATATGAAGTATAATTACTCTCATATAGTTCCAACCTTCTTCAACTTGATTGAATATTCTCTGGTGAGGCTTGGTTCACTGGTGACTTTGATTTCACAAAAAGATCAAATTCACTCCCCTGAATGAGCTTTCATTAAAAAATATATATATATTTGATGTTTTAGTTTGTGCCTAGTGCCTAGTACAGCTCCAGGCACATAGTAGACTTTCAATAAAAGTTTGTTGAGAGACCAGTTCATATCTAAAATTCCACTCTGAAAGTTGAAATTTTCAAACATATTAAAGGTTGGCAGCCCACTTAAATATGCATATAGTTCCATAAGAGAGAAATATGCATTTTTATGGGAAAGCTCCGGTATGAATTTCTTTTTCTGGTAGAAATATTTTTTTAAGTCACTTTAGATTTTAGTCATGCTTTGTCTATAAAACCTTTTTTGTAATTTGAAACAGTCTTAATTCCTCACACTGAAGGAAACCTCCACGACAAAATGAATAAAATGTGAAACTCTAGAAATGCCACCAGGAAAATTAAAAATCCCTAATGGCAAAAGGCAAAGGCTATTACTATTACTCAACTTTTGGTGTAAAAATAGAAATATACATACAACAACTCACTTATATTATTTCTTTGGTCTCCCTAATAAAATGTAGGTAATAGCATTTTTAACTCCATTTTTATAAAACCGGAAACAGGCTCAATGAGGTTAAAAATCCCCAGGTCATACAAAGACAGTGGTAAGCATTGTACTTTTTTACTCTTGACAATCATCTTATTTCTATTTGGTCAAAGACTGGTCCTGCCATTGGAAAGGGAGACCCACAGTGTTTGTTGGGAATAATTTTGCTTTTTGTTAATTTTTCTTAAAGGTAAATAATGACAATTACCTCAGTATTCAAAGCCTATTTAATAGTTAGACACAGTTGGAATCTGGTTTTGTTATGGTTTCCAGAGGCCAGAAAAGCCTTTTTATCTTTATTTTTCTCAGCTTTTCTTTTCAATGAACCCTTATCCTAGGCCAAGTTCTCTGTAAGCAGGAGAAGAGTGGGGGATTCTTATGCAAGTCAGTAATTGAGACAGAAGCCTAATTGGAGTAGAAAGGAACAAGATGGAAAGGGAGAACAAACCTGACAAGGAAGTGGTTCGATTAAAACTTAGCCTTGCTCTGATCCCATGGAGAATTCTGGAGTCATAGAGTTATACCTTCTTGAGTCAAAGGAGGCAAATTTGTAGCCCTGTATTGGTCAATAATTGGATCTGGGGTACTCTTGGGATGGGAAGTTATAATCTCCCAGGCAAAGGGGCTCTTGTCAGTTGAACGCAGTTATCTGGAGAAGGAGACAGTTGAGAGTTATTAAAATTCAATGCTCAAAATGATCAGGAGATAGGAACACTTGCCTGGTAAATGGGAAATAGATGGGACAGCAACAGCGTCCAGAGCAACTTCTTGGGTAAAATACAACAATTTTATTTTATTTATTTATTTTTAATGTTTATTTTTTAGAGAGAGAGCCAGAACATGAGTGGGGGAGAGGCAGAGAGAAAGGGAGACACAGAATCTGAAGCAGGCTCCAGGCTCTGAGCTGTCAACACAGAGCCCGATGTGGAGGCTCAAACCCACAAAACATGAGATCATGACCTGAGCTGAAGTTGGCTGGTTAACCGACTGAGCCACCCAGAAGCCCCCAAAATGCAACAATTTTAAATACCCACTCAAAGGCAAAGCTTTCTGTACAGTAAATTCAGTTCCTACTAAGATGTAAAAGATTGAAATTAGGTCCTCGAAAGAACTACGGATTCCATTAATTTAGGATAAATGACAGAACCAAAAAAAAAAATAGGCAGTTAGGGGCACCAAAAATGATTTTAATAATTTCATGATGTAGAAAATTTTCATTATTCAGAGGAAGTATGTGGTGAAATTATAATTTATAAATTATGTTTTAAACTGCAAGGAAGACTATAGATAGCATGCTTGTAAAGTAAGTAACTTAAAAGTATTCACATCAGAGTTTGCCCTTTGCCCACACGAGTATATCTTACTCTATTAGATAGATGTGCAATATCTAATAAAAATCTTGTGGGCAATGTAATCTATTCTTCCTTTGAGAAACCCACTGGGAGAATTTCAGTCCTGATGATAACATCTTCTGGGTCCCTGGACCTATTTATGTGTTTTCTTTGGCTTGGAAGGGCCTGTTGAAAGCCTTTTAGTCAAGGTTAAATACTTAAGTACAAAGGCATTTCTTCCAGTCTGGTGTCTAGGCCTCCTAGATTGCCCTGGAGAAGATCAGAATCTCCTTTGTTGGCCCATGCAGAAGAGAGACAGATCTGGCAGTACCCTGGATCTCAAGGTACCATTTTCTCTGGCATTCTCTGTGAAGGCTATTTTCGTGGTCTGTAGGAAAAAGGTTAAGAGCACATGGAGAATTTGGACAATGTCTCTGTGGTTGTTTTGTTCATGAGAGTGCCTCAGGGGAAGGTCTTATGTTTCATACATCCTGACTGCTGCACAGGGTGGATAATGAGTGTGATAGAGACAGCTGTGTGGATACTACATGCCATCCTTTCCTTACGGACACAGCATGACATCATTTCCCAGGTGGGTGAAATCATGCATATTAGGTATCTATTGCTGAGTAACAAATTACCCCAAATGTAAGCAGCTTAAATCATCATATATTTGTTATCTTACACAGTTTCTGAGGGTCAGAAATCTAAGAATGGCTTAGCTGGTGGTTCTGGCTCAGGATTTCTCAAGAGGTTATAGTCAAGCTGCTAACTGGGGCTATAATTATCTCAAGGCTCAACTGGTGTTAGACCATCTGCTTCCAAGCTCACTCATGTGGTGGTTGTAGGTTCTTTGCTGGGTGTTGGCTAGAAGTTTCCCAACATGGAATTCTCCCCATTAGGCTGCTCAAAACATGGCTATTTGCTTTCCACAGAGTGAGTGATCCAAGAGAGAGCAAACTCAAGATAGAAGCAGAAATCCTTTATAGTATAATCTTGGAACTCATACCATCATTTCTGCCATAGCGATATGAGAGGGGACCACACAAGGTATGAATACCAGGCGACAAGGGTCACTGGAGGCTATGTTGGCATTGCGACTGACTTCTGTCCAACACAATATGGGTGGAAATGATGTATGCTATTTGCAAATTGGCATGTAGAAAACACCCTCCACAATCTTCCATGTCTGTTTCCCAATTATTCAAGTGAGTAGTGAGGTCTTTAAGAATCCAGAGGGGAATGGAACCAAAAGATTATAAGAGCCTGTGTCCATGACTGACTGCACAGAGCAAACCCTCTATGATATAAGGGAGAAAGAAACTACTAGTGCGTAACACCACTGAGATTCTCTTTCCTTCGTTTCTTCCTTTCTTTCTTTTCTCCTTCCTTCCTTCCTTCCTTCCTCCCTTCCTTCCTTCCATTCTTGAAGTTTCTTTTACAGCAGTTAGCTTCACCTAATGTGTATATGTGTCTGTATATGTGCATTTCAATTTGGAGTTTATATATTTTGATTTTTCACAGCTTTATTGGTATGCACTTGTTAGTATATTTGATTTGTGCATTTTTCCCCTGCTATGCTGTTAGTATTAGCTGTTCCCATTAATATGTAAACTTCTGGAGATCAGGAATCCTGTATTCTGTTTTGTCTCTATCTCTCTCCAGCAACCAGGTTATTATCCTGCACCTAGAACAACTATTATTCACAGATTGACTGAATACAACGTTATTTCAACACAAGGGAAAAGATGTCCCATGAAGCCTTAGCCCAAAAAACCTCATTTCAGATACTGACCTAAAGAAGAGGATACTGCAAGTCTTAAAAGCTTAACTTTACAGAAAAGAGTCAAAATTTCAAAATTTATGTTTAGCAAAGCCTTCCTATGGAAAACGAATGCATAATTTTGTACAATAGATAACCCAAATATCTGTATAGGAAAGAACTATGCAATGGCACTTTATTTACTCGAGCCAATTAAAACTTTTATTGATCACCAACTATATTCAGTAAACACCTTTAACTTTAGCTTTTACATAGAGTTACATTGTTTAGAAGTGTTGTATTTAAATATATATTTAATATCATACATAATTATTAATATATATGATTAATATTATATATAATTATTATATAACATTTATATAATATTTGTATTCTGATATAATATTGGAATATATATGTCTACATATCAAGAGTTTTATTTTATCAAAATAGTTTACATTGTAATCTTTCATGGCATTAGATTAGCAGAAATGGCACTATCCACATCTTCCAATTCCCGGAATTAAAACAGAAGATTTTCTCATTTCCTGTACCAAAGAGTTTCAGTTTTTTAGTCTAAGGATATAAGTGAGTGTAGTATCTAGGAAAAATATTCACGTCTTTTAAAATGAGAGATCCTTCCTTGAAAGGTTACCTTGATTTCAAAGTTTCAAAAGTAATTAAGAGTACAAGCCTGCTTGGGGCTCCACTGCTGTCTGTGACTCCACTTTTTATCACTGTCTGAAAGACAGATGAGGCAGGGCACAGGCATTTGAAATTCCTAACAGATTAACTTTTGGGGAGTCAGACCAAAGTAGAAACCACTGTTCCATTTGCAAGGAAGTAAGAACGAATAAAGCTTGTTTTTAAGTGACCTTAACACATATGGTAAATAGAGAAAATGCAGTAGCCTCATTATTTGGCTCAGACAGACCAAGAATTCAGATCTTTTGTGAGAATTCACTTTTATTTTTTATTTGAACACCAAATTCAATTAAAATGAAGTGTGTATTGATTCTACTTTTTATCAAGTCCTATAATTGGAAGTTCTGAATGAAAAAGACTTTTAAGTATCAAATCACAAATAGCAATCCTATCTGTGAGACATATTATTTTCCCTTGTCAATTAACCAATGGCAGAAAATTTTTCTCAACTCTGATTACCCCGAACACAGATAATGAGTTCTCCTTTCAATTTTTATTTATTTTTATTGATTTCCTCGTTGCTTTATAGAAAACTATTGGTGTTCGTTTTCTTGTTCAATTACTAGTTGATTTTATCTTTCATTTCATTTTACTTAAAGTGAAACTTTTTGTGATTGTAACACAACAAAATGCTAGAGAAGAAAAGAAAGTCAGGACCTCTTAAATTTATACATTTTTTTGGTAAAAACTCAGTGATCGCCTCTCTAAATTATCTATAGTGAATACTATAAAGAAACAGTGAAATTCTCACTCACTGCCCCCTGACCCCCAGCCCTTATTGTTACATACAGAAACAATCTGTGTTGAAATTATTACAGAATTTAAGTTTGGGGTATAGAATTTAACAAATAATGAAAAAATCAAGTTTGCTTCTACAAAATAAAACAAATCTAAATACACAAAGCCACCTCCATACATACTTACATATACACACATATGCAATATACTCCCCATAGAAAGATGTATAATAGGGGATTATTTTTTATTCCATGAGAACTTTTGCATCACAAAAAAACATATGCAATAGTCAGAACCAGGAAATTAATACTAGTAAGCGAAGACCTTATCCAAATTCCACCATTTTTTCCCACGAATGCCTTTTCTTCTGTACCAGGATCCAGTCCAGGATTCTACATTTCATTTGTTTTTGTCTCCACAGTCTCCTCTAATCTATCATAGTTCCTCAGTCTTCTCTTGTCTTTCATGACTTTGACACTTTTGAAGAGTACTTGTTAGTTATTTTGCAAAATATTCCTCAGTTTGGGTTTGGTTGAGGTTTTGCATTTTAGGAATAACTGATGTCTTTCTCAGTCCATCCTATCAGGGAATACACCTTGATCAGGAGATTAAAGTGGTTTCTTTCTTATTTCTCCATTTTAAAGTTGCTATCCTATTAACTTTATAATTAATAAACAGGAGAGATATTTTAGAATACAAAAATAATGGTTTTAAGCTACTAAGTCTTGGAGTGGTTCATAACAGATAGATAAACAGATATAGAGACAGATAGATAACAGATACATAGATGATAAAGATAGATGATATATAGATAGATGATAGATAGATAGATAGATAGATAGATAGATAACTGATACAAGGTATAAGTCAAGCAGGGACTTCTGTTGGGGAGGTGAGACCATGTGATACAGAAAATGGAAAAAAGGGAAGGGTTTATGTAACTTGAGTATCTATGGCAGTTTTGTGATAGATTTGTGGGTAAAGAGATTAGAGCTGTTCTGGTACAGCAATATAATATTTGAGAGAGAAGAAAGAGAGGAATATTTTTTCTTTTTTAAATAAGGGCTTAAAGATATAAGTTTTGACTTGACACCTGAGTGCCAAATAGAAATTTTTTAATTACTTTTGGTAATTCGAGTACTTTTGGGCATGTAGAGTCCCAAGATTTATTAGGATTTTATAGGATTTTTTTTTTTCTTAATGGGTAGTTAAAGGGTGAGGCTGTGGGCAGAACCAGACATTCCTTAAACAATGTAATTATAATTGCTGATATTCTCATCACCCTATGTGTTTAAGATGAATGGGAGTCTACTTATTGGACAAAGCTTAGCCATCCATGAACAAAAAACAAGGCAGGAGTATAAGTCAGAATGTTATTTCTCAGAGAAAATGTGGCTGATCTTCCTATTGTTTTGTAATAAACAATGGAATGACATGAAATCTGAAGAGCTCTTACTGCAGCTAATGAGAGAAAAAAATGCACAGGTATCTAGGAAATTGTAAAACAGCATTACAGGTCTTTTTATATATAACTAATAGTTACTGAGTTCCTTGGCATTGTTGATACACCAAAAAGCTAAGCAGACAAGTTCCCAGTATTCATTGAATTTATTAGTGCAAGTGAGATTCAATAAACAAACGCATTATTTAACATGCATTTCAGATAATTCTATACAGTTGCAAAGACAAATAAAGCTGGACAGAAGCAAAAAGAGTGACAAGGTAGGGCAGTTGCTATTTTAGGAAAAGCGATAGGGGACAACTTGCCTAGGATGTGATATTTCACTTGACAGATAGATGACAGAAGGCCATAAAGGGAGGAACAATGGGAGCCAGCCAGTGAGAGTGACTCAACAGATAGATGAGACCCAGCAGAAGGAGCCCAAAAGCATACAACATGGTAACACATAGAGGTACAAGGCAAGTGATATGCACTGAGGAAGATTCTCAGTAGATAAACTGACTGTGGTTCTAAGACATGGTACTTAGCCTGAGATCTATGCACCACCTGGGCCTACAGGCAGATTCCAGGGGGTCCATGAATTTGTCTGGGGAAAGGCTTAAATTGAATTGGATGTAATTTACTATAATATGAAAACAGATCAGTAGTGTCTAAAAATTTCATGAGAAGCATGTTTTCCTTTTTTTCCTTTTGAATTAAATTTCCTGCATAAGTATTATGCTTAAAAAAAATTCTTCTTTAGCTGAAGTAAGTGTCAGGGTCTCAGGCTATCACTCCTGGTCTGTCCTTGAAAGCCCAGTTCTTCACAGGGCACAGTTTGACTAGTGCTTCTCTCATTCCTCTGAAATAAATATTGCCTTGCCCTTATTCCCTGTAAGTAGGAATACCAAGAGATTTTGACCATAGCAGATGGGGTGATGAAAATTAAAGAGCTGGGCAAGCCATACAAATTGGTGTACTCCCTGGTGTGTGTGGAGAGGTAAATGGTGATTCCACCTGTCTCTTCCCAGATTTTCCTCTGATCATACTCACTTTGGCCAGCTAATTGACAATTACCCAAGCAGGTAAATATTAGCCAAGTCCGGAATATCCCAAAATATCCTGAGCTAAACCTTTTTAAAAAAGTATATGCGGTGGGGCGCCTGGGTGGCTCAGTCTGTTAAGTGCCCGACTTTGGCTTAGGTCATGATCTCACGGTTTGTGGGTTCGAGCCCCACATTGGGCTCTATGCTGACAGCTTGGAGCCTGGAGCCTGGTTCAGATGCTACCTCTCTTTCTGACCCTCCCCAGCTCACACTCTGTCTCTCAAAAATGAGTAAACATAAAAAAAAAGTTAAAAAAAAGTATATGTGCTGAAGAAACACAGACACAAAACTTTATATGTTACTGTGGGGGAAGAAAAATTTTACTATATGCCTTAAAATTCTTTTTGCTGCTCTTAGGAATTAAATTGGCATTAGACAGATGAACAGAAGAAAATCAAATTTAATTATGTATGTACAGGGAATCCATAAGAATATGAGGCCCACAGGCAGTCAGGGAATTGAGGCTTATATACCATTGAGCTAAGGAGAAGGGGGGATCTAGGACTTCAAAGAGAAGAAAGACAATTCATAAGAAGATGAAAAGGAGTAAATGTCTGGTAAACAAAGGTTTTCTGGGCCAGCCAGAAACAATGGGACATGAAGGGGAATTTTAACAAACAGACTTTGGTAAATTTCTCCCTGTATACCATGCCTAGTTCATACTATGCTGTAGTTATCTATGGTGATAGCTCCCTTCCTGGGGGAGGTCCTCCATCTAAATTCTTTTAGGCAGTTAGGGGGAAGGTCAAAGGCTCTTCCCAAGCCTTCTGTTTCTTAACAACAATCAGCCTAAAAGAATCCAAATGCAAAAGAGACACATTTTAAGGTGGCGAGTTTTGTTTCCCTGCAGTACTACAATTAAAAAAAAAACAAAAAAAACAAAAAACAAAAACAATGCAAACACTACTGATCAATTGCACAATTGCATAATTGTGCATTGCACAACTTACCCACCTTAAGAAAATGATTAGTCCCATAAGACTATACAATTATTCATTGACATGATAATCATTTCCCAAGCTCTCTGTACCACGTGTATTTGGGAAGAAGTGATAGAGGAAAAAGCAAGAGGCCCACAAGCCTGTAATGTAGGGCAGCTTTCACCAGTCCGTGACTATGGTTTGCTTATTTAATTTACAATGATCTCAAATGATTTTTGTAGGACGGCTGTCACCAGAATTTAGATCTTTGACAATAAATCCCATCACTAAGTATTTCTTTAGATTTTATTCAAAGCATTTTGTTGTCAAATTGAGGTCTTTAAGGAGCTATCATCTATTTAAAAGTCATAAGCTACCCTATTCTTTAAGTTTCTCAAGTGGAGAGTTATTGCAATTGTGTTTCTGTAAGGTGCATACAAAAATCACAAATCACAGTGCATTCATGGGCCTGTCATGAGTCTTCCAGTAGTTAATGTAAAAAAGGAGATGGAATTTCACCAAAATAAGACAGAAATTTCTGATAGATCTGTCTAAGGAGAAAATACAGAAAAATAATTTTAATAAGTATCCTGTTACTGGAGAGGGTTTAAGCATAATTTTAAAAGGTATTCTTTCCTTTTCAGCTTCTTTTATCAACTATTACTTCTTTAAAAGATGATTAGAAAAACATGTTGATAAAGCAAAGGTAAGATTATTGGACTTAGTGAATGACAATGGAATACCTACCCCCACAGGTCTTAATAGGATCTAAGTAGAGAGAGATAAAGGGAAGATACATATAGGATTTTGGGCTAGTGAGTCAATTTTAAGGTGGGTTTTGGAAGGTGGGGAGCTGATTGAGACTGGGCAGAATTTGTGGCATAACTTTGAATTGCTTATCAAGGCTTGTGGGTGTCTTGAAAAGAGAGTTGATAAGCATACTATTAGTCATGACATTTAGGTAACTTCAGTTCTTAGAGTCATATTTATTTTCCTGGAAGAAGTATATTCTGGGCAAAATATTTAAGCTACTTTGCTTGTTTTCAGTAGTGTTTAACATATATAGAGAAAAATATCCCAGTCTCAATATTGCTTAACACAGAGCCTGGAAATTATGGTGATTTCAGTTCTCATTTCCAACCCTACAATTCTGTTTCTTTTCTTTGGTATGGCAACATTTTCAGGAAAGTGGTAATAATGATGAATCTCACTTTTGACTTTCAAAATCCTCTGTTTCTTACGCATCCACAATTTATATACAAAGCCAAGTTTTCTCCCTCACATTGTATTTTATTTTATCATTTATAGTTACTAAAAACTTGTTCACTTAATATACATATTTTGAGAGAACATTTTATGTGAGTTTAACTATTAAAAAAATAACCAAAAGTACATTTGCGCCCAAGATGAATAAAGTAAAAAAAAATCCACTGTAAGTTCTTTCATACATACTCAACAAATGCCTTTCATAGAGTTGAGTGATGTTTTCAAGGGTGGGGAAGTGTTCATGTGACAATGCGCAGGTGTTTAATATGAGACTGACTGTATAATTAAGAATCATTGAGGTAACATCTAGTTCTTTGGGGTTATGTTGACTCTCCTAATACTCTGCTAAAAATCCCAATTTTGATTTCTAGTATCATCTCTGATATGTAAAGAGCTTGGAATTCATCAGTCCTGTCCTTATAATAAGAAAAAGATGAATAAACTAAAGCAAAGACTTTTTTTTGGAACCATCGAGAATTTGGTTATTCATAGGGCACATTGCCACACAAAATCCTGGAGAGAGAGACAAATCCAGAAAACCTCAGCAAAGATCTACTTACCTGGAGCAGAAGCTGTGGGAGCCACAAACTGGTGGAAACACTCAAGTGGGTATTTTGAAGAACTGCTGGAAGCTGCGTGTACACTAGTTTGGGAATGAAAAGTTTCTCGAGCTGCAAGCTTGGGGTAACCCTACACTTTGGTGTGTTTTCCCTCTGGAATCCCACAAAGTTCACAGGATAAAGATTCAAGAAAGATCTCCTCAAGGTTCTGGTGCAGGAGGCAGAAGTAGGGTTATCTTTGTGAAATATGCCCAGACCATTCCCTATAAGAAGGAAAGACACTGCAGGAAAAAAGATGGCCAGACCTTCCTCCCAGCTATGCAAGGAATATTCCTCCCACTCCAGCCCTATGATCCTTCCTGTCCCACCTAAAGGGAAAAAGAAAAGCTAAGAAACACTTATGAAGGTCATAGTCCAGGGACACAAAAAGATTGAATTCACTGAAAGATTAAGATTTAATCATAAGATTATGGGACACTTCCACTCTGCCTTACCTTACCGCAATACCAACAACACTCCAGTGTAATAACACTGGGTTTCAGCAGAAAGAGCCGCAAGATGCAAACTCGGAGGAGGAGTACTTATGAAAGTCCAAAGTCATCAAGGAATATCAAAACAATATAGCTAGCTATGGCAAATGTTAAACACAGTAGAACTCCTAGCCAGATTAATACAAAACCTCACACCAAAGGCCTATTTACCTCAGGTCCCATCACCTGATGTGTATGCTTTCAACAAAAACTTAAAAGGTATGTTAAATGCCATATATATCTATATATATCTTATGCTATATATAAATACTTTATTATGTATTTTATATATAATATATGAGATTATATATAAGAATATATTACATATATATTCTATTACATATAACATTATATTACATATATATTATATCTTATATATAAGATACATATATAACTTACAAGGTCATAGAATAAGGAAATACTCCAAAAAACAAACAAAAAAATCCCCACAATGTTGGGGATACGTTAGAAGGACAAAGTAGTCAACTGAAAAATCTCCCAGTGACCAGGTCTGAGACAATTTAAGCAACAAAATAAGTAAAGTAGAATCAGATTATAACCCACAGTATAAAATCTACTAGTCCATATTGATATAAATAAAAGGATGACTAAATAAATAAATGGAGGATAAAAAGCAAATCTCCCTACAGAATTACAAATAATTTAATGTGGATACTTGTCCCTCAAGGAGGTAGTGTTCATTTTCCTGTCCTTATGCGTGGGCTGCACATAGTGACTATCTTCCAAAATGTACAGTGTGGAAAAAAAGAGAGAATAGTAACTTTACTGTGGAAAGAACCTAGAAATACTGTCTTAACCTGGTGATGAAGTTTGACACCAATAGCAATATCATGTTAAACGCACGTACTTTTGATATGATGTGGTGACAATGGCACTTTACCCCTGTGGTCTCGTTCCAGAATATCCATCACTCCAGTCAGATCATGAGAAAAACATCAGACAAAACCCAGTTGAGGGAATTCCACAAAATAACTTACCAGTACTCCTCAAAACTGTCAAGGTCATCAAAATTGAGGAAAGTCTGAGAAACTGTCACCACCAAGAGGAGCCTCAGGAGACGTGACAACCAAATATAAATTGGTATCTCAGATAGGATCCTAGAACACACACGAAAAAAGGATATTAGGTTAAAAACCTAAAAGACAAAAAAAAAAAAAAAAAAGACACTAAGTTGTAGGGTACCTGAGTGGCTCAGTTGGTTAAGCATTTGACTTTGGCTCAGGTCATGATTTCACAGTCCATGAGTTTGAGCCCCATATCCGGCTCTGTGTTGACAGCTCAGAGCCTGGAGTCGGCTTCTGATTCTGTGTCTCCTTCTCTCTCTGCCCTTCCCCTGCTCACACTCTCTCTGTTTCTCTCTCTCAAAAATAAACATTAAAAAACACTAAAAAAAAGAAACTAAACATGAATTAATATTTGAATGCTAGTAATAATGTATCAGTATTGGCTTATTATTTGTAACAGATATATCATACTAATATAAGGTGTTAATGAGGAAAACTGGGTATAGAGGATATGGAAACTCTGCATTTCTGTCCCAATTTTTTTTCTATAAATCTATATGTTCTAAGATACAATGCTTATTTTTTTTAAAAATCCCAACCTTCAAGAATAATTTTTTTGGAGAACACGGACTAAGTCATTTGGACAGACTTAACATAATAGTGGCATGAAAGATGGCTACTACGTCCAAGAAGGCTGAGCAAATTTCCATGATGTCAAAAAACTTGTATGGTTCTCCTAAAGACTGGCGACCATCTGGGTGAGATGTCAGGATGACACCAACATCTGGATACTCATATCTACACACCTGTCCTTCAGCTGTGGAAAGATATGGTCACTAGGTCATAGAGAAAATCCTCACAATTTTTTTAATACTGAGACTTCAGTCAAGAGATGGGGATGAACTTCACATAACCTTGAAACAACACTGCCTGGCTCATTGAGAGTGGCTGTCTGTTAATGCTGACATTTTCCTTTGAAAGTCCATTGTCTTGCTTCAGGCAATAGGCTACCAAAAAAAAAAAAAAAAAAGGACAGAAAAGGCAGCTTGAGATTTATGATCTTATTGTGATTATGAAATTACAAAAAGGAGCCAGCCTTGTCCATGCTGGCCGCAGACAAGTGTAGCTATAACTAAAATTTACAAGATGCATAAAAAGAATCACATCAGCAGAGTGCTGTAAATCCTGGCTGCCTAGTCACCCCAGCAAATTCCTAATGGATCATCATGCCCTCAAGTTTAAATGGTTGTTCTTAAGAAGTAAAGGTAAGTGACAGGTTAAATACACAAGCAAACAGTGAAAACATTTCTTTTCCTGAATTTGGAATGGGTGGGATGGGAGGAGTAACCCACACAGAGAAACAGAGTAGATGTCTGCAGGAAACTTGCATTCACTACTAGATTCATTTTCTACTAGATGCTACACTTTGAACAAGGGTCTAAAAATACTAAGATACAAAACCACATTCTCAGCATCAGAGGCCACTCATACATATGGAGAAAATCTGCTAACCTGTGGCAACACAATGAAATAACTCCTCTGAGAGAGATAAGCCTGGTACTGACAGGACCAAATAGGTGTTATATGATGTCTTAAGAAGTCTGGATTTTATGCTGAGGGAATGGGAACTTACTGAAGAATTATAGATGCTATTATTTGTTTAATTCTAGAAATATTATGATGGTTGCAGTGAGGAAGCAAGTTATGAGGCTATTGAAATTTTCCAAGAAGGAAAGACAGATCAACTGGAGCAATGGTCAGAAGGATAGAAAGGAAGGATCAATGCAACACTGGAATCTCTGTGTGGGAGAGAAGAATCAGAAACCATCCTTAGTTGTGTGGTTCAGGAATCAGGATGAATATTGGTGCATTCAGTAAGACAGGAAATAATGAAGGAATCCTAGGTTGAATTCTCTGGAAATAGGCTCTGGGGTAGAGTATTTTATGCAGAAGCTGTACAGGAAGTCCTCTCAGGAGGCACCTGTGGGAAAGTGGGGACAGGAGTACTAGGTACTAGTGGTTATAACTGAGGCCTCAACTGATCCTACAAGAGCTCCGAAGCTAGAATAATCCCTTCTGAACGTTTCCAAATTGAGACAAGAGGACTAGGCCTCCATATCCCTATGGATCACTGGCCACAGGCCACTGCCTCAGAAGAATGTACCTTTGAGAAAAAAGAGTTTCCTACAGCCTAAGACGATTTCCAGGAAGGGATACAGCCAGAGATATCTCCAGCAGCAGAAGGATAGCTATATTGATTCTGAAGAGGGAATCTGGAGGATTATCATGGTATCCCCCACAAGGCTATTTTGGGGGGCATGGTGGAAGTAAGACATCAAAAATGCCACTAATTTTTGAGAATAAAATACTCCTAGACTCCAAATTCAAGAAAGGACAAAACATTGATTTTGTTTTATTTTCTGTTTGTATGATTTTACTAGAGCAATGAGTAGCCACCTGGACTAGTTTTAAATTGGTCCCCATTAATATCAATATCCAGGCTAGCCCATCAGCAACAGCTTCACTGGAGCAACCACACGTCCATATCTTGAGATGGGCTCACCTGTGACATACCCAGATGCAGACATCCAGTGGGCAGTTGAACAGTTGCACAAATGAGTAGAAGCTGGGAATGGAGATCTGAGTTGGAAAGTAATTGTCGTAGTTATCAGTTTATGGACAGTAGCTGATGTCATGAAGGCTGAGACATTACCCGGGAGCGTGTAGAAGATGAGGAAAAGAACCAGGTCTAGAAGCCTAGAAAACCTCCATCTGTTGCTATATTTATCAAACTTTAATGTGCCTATGAATCCCCTGAGGGAGTCTTTTGAAAATGCAGATTCTCAGGGCACCTGGGAGGCTCAGATGGTTATGTGTCCAACTCTAAGTTTCAGCTCAGGTCATGATCCTACAGATTTGTGAGTTTGAGCCTCACACTGTCAGTGCAGAGCCTGCTTAGGATTCTCTTTCTCTCCACTTCTCTACCCACCCCCTGGTCACACTGTCTCTGTCTCTCTCAAAATAAATAAATAAACTTAAAAAAATGCAGATTCTGTGATTCAGTAGATGTGGTGTGGGCCCTTGAGATTCTACATTGGCAGAAGACTTCCAGGTATAACAGATGTTACTGGTCACTGGATCGTACTATGAATAACAAGTAATTAAACAATGGGAAGAAGAGACAAACACCAAAAGATGAAGCAAGATCCACAGAATTCAGAAGACAACAATTGAAGTTCAAGAAGACAGTAGCATTTGGCACGTCTATATGTGCTTAAATACAGGCATGGCTTGAGTGATAATGGAAAGGTTCCAAATAATAAACCATATACTTATTACCTTCTCAGAGTAATATGAGAAATGAGCTTTTCTGATGTGGATTCATCTCCCATATTAGCTAGTTACTAAGAAATAGAATACTGAGTGGAAGATAAAGTAGAAGGAGGAATGACTTACGCTGATTTTAAGAAAAGGGATGAAGCAGAGGAAAGGCACAAGGGATAGATCAGCACTGGATAGATGGCTGCAGAAGACACAAGGAAGGGACATCAGGGAGAAGGAAAAGAATTTTGTAAGTGCAGACAAGGAACAAGAAGATAGACATCGCCTGCTCAACACTATTGCCAAAGGACTATCCCAACCCAGGAAGCACAGGAAAGAAATGCACGTTCTAAAGACTGAGTAGATTAAGGAATGAGCATACATTTCAAATACACACATAGTTTCATGTAGGAGTGGGTGCCTTAGTTTGGGTTTCTCCCAAAGCAGAGTGGGGGCAGGTAGTTTATTTGTGAAGTGATGCCATAGATAAGCAGAGAGAGAAAGACAGAAAAGCAGGCAAAGCCAATATACTATTACACATAATCAAGGTCACAGTTGTCGGCCACAGGGGCTCACTTCTGTCAGCACTTTTTTTTATTTAATTTTTTTAGCGTTTTTATTTTATTTTTGAGAGACATAGAGACAGAGTGTGAGCAAAGGAAGGGCAGAGAGAGAGAGGGAGACACAGAATCTGAAGCAGGCTCCAGGCTCTGGGCCGCCAGCACAGAGCCCGACGTGGGGCTCGAACTCACAAACCGTGAGATCATGACCTGAGCTGAGGTTGGCCGCTTAACCGACTGAGCCACCCAGGTGCCCCTCTGTCAGCGCTTCTGAGAAGCTTTCAAAATGCCTCCCAAATTGTCCATCAGTCTATCCACCACCTTGCTTTAGTGGGGCATTATCCTCTGCAGGCACTGACCCTCTATACTTCTGTCCTGTTCTTTCTGCAGATTCAGAGGAAGCCCGAGCAAAAGGCATAAAGACCTACACATCCCATGCTGGCAATTAGACTCTGCCTGCAGAGATGAACTTGACCTCATGTGGAAATGCCCACCCACAGTAATGGATGAAATCAGGGGTGGGATGAGGTATGTGATGCCATATACCAAAGGCATCAACCACAAGGCAATAAACTTGGTGGGTTTGTAGATCCTTTCTGAGGCAGTATACTTTCCAGCTTCCAAGTCCAGGATGCTGATACAAAGTAGTGGTTAACTGGGGGTTGCTAGTCTTGCCTAGCAGTCTAGAAGCTAAAATCAGCCTGTTATCTCCATGCACAGAGATACTCTGTAAATATTTCCCTGGCAACTCTGTTCTCCCCAATTAATTGGCCAACCTAAACCTTCGTAAAGCAGTTGTACGGGAGGTAAACTTCAGCTTGGTCCTTGCCAAAATCATCACAAATCCTGAATTAGTCGGATGTGAATTAATGAGCTTTTAGCGGAGGTTGGTTTTTGTCAGACATATTGATCCTGGAGTGAAACAGCCCATTAAAGGCTATAATTAAGATGCAGTTTCTGTTTGAAGATGAAGTGCCTGGGCAGGGACAAATTGCAAGATGCTTGTTCCTGTGAGGCTGACAGGTGATCAGGGGATGAACGTGTAGTTGGAGTTTCTCTTGTTTTCCCCCTGACAGGAAATCACAGCCAACTTTCAAACGAAACAAATCAAGTTTACACAATTAGTTAGACCCTAAAAGCTAGAGGAGCTCCAGATCCACAAATTACTGGTAGAAATAGTTTTCCTACTAAGCATGAGGAAGCTCTTTTGCATTAAATAAACCCTCCTTTCTGCTTTCCGGCTTTCGGCTACAATAACAAGGGTATTTTTTTTTTCCTAATTAGACCTCCTCCCACTAGAGATTTGCATTTGTTGGGAAGACTCACTTTAATATATGTTTGGAGCCTTAGCAAAAACCCCACAAGAAAGAGCAGTAATAAGGCCAGGTGTAGACTCTGGGTGGGTGAGGGGTACAGTGAGAAAAGCTGCTGGCTATGCCAGAGAGGACTTTAAGATCCAGGGGCAGGCACTGGGGTGGCAGTGGTACCTGGATGGCTCAGTCAGTTAGTTAAGTGTTGGACTTTGGCTCAGGTCATGATCTCACAGTTCCTGAGTGTGAGACTTGCTCTTATGGTTCATGAGTTTGAGCCCCAAGTTGGGCTCTGTGCCGGGGTCTCTGCTATCAGCACAGAGCTGGCTTCTGATTCTCTGTTTCTCTCTTTCTTTGCCCCTCCTCACTCATGCACACATGCATTCTCTCTCTCCCTCTCAAAAAGAAATACACATTAAAAAAAAAAAAAAAAAGACCACCTAGAGAACAGAGGTCTGGAACAAAAACTGGTGGGTGTGTAGAAGAAAATGTGAACACTTCCACATTTTCCTTTTGGAAGATTCAGGAAACTTTCTATTTCTCTATAATATATTTGGCATGGATGGAAATTTTTTTCTTTTCTGAGGAAAGTGAGGAGGTGCTGAGGACTAAGTGAGTTGGGTACAAGGTAAAGACAGACTGCAAACAGAGATCACGGGACAATTGCTTGGCACCCAAACTCAGGGCAAACAAGATCCTTTGAGGACAAGTGGTAAAACGAAACACACAAACCGTCTTCTGCACAGGACAGAAAGGAGTAAGGAGAAAGAAGGGCAGGGATTTAAGGAGTGAGGTGTTGTACAAAGTACTGTACATTTCTGGTTTCATCCAACTGTAAACTGGAACACTGGTTATCACACTCAACAATAGTTAGAGAGCAAATATACTGGTGCGGAGCCCAAGAAACAATAAAATACACCAGAATGTTCAAGTTCACATAATATCCTAAAATAAACAGACATAAGTAAATGAAGAAAATCGGCTTTTGCCTTGAATCAAATACACAAGGACGGGGAAAACACAGATCAGCTTAATCCCAACTGGTGTCTATAAAATCAACTTTAAGAAAGAAGCATGTGATTTTTACACATTTCTGATCACAAAGGTGTAATATGATTTGTACTCACTTAGAAGAAAACCAGCTACTATAATAGTTACCTCTCAGGAAGACCTGAGCCGGTTCAAACAAATTTACCAAGGATACCCAGCCAGTCCCTGTAATAGGATGATTTTGTGACTCTCGGAGGTAGATGATCAAGTAATATGTGCACATGGAAGTATGCCAGATAACTGAAACTACTCAGAGGGAGAAACAGATCATCCTGGAGTGGGGTGGGGGCTAGAAGGCTCCTTTGACAAGATGCTTTTGAGTCAAATTGCTAACAGCCTGCTACTATAACAATATATCCAATATCAATGTATAAAGAAATTTTGGTAATGGTTTGTTTTGGTAATGGCTTGTTCAGCCTCCTTTCTGTGCCTTATACTTATTAATTTTATGGCAGTTTTATTAGCATTTTGGTAATAATAAGATTGACATTAGTTTTTGCTATAAAGAGAAAACCTGAATTACGCATCTCTCATTCTTATCCCTTCTTTCACTTTAGAGATAAAATTTTTCATTTTGTTCTGATCCATTAGTTTGCATTGGATTTGAAAAATAAGCACAAGTTTCTTTAACTTATTTAAAAATGACATGAAAATATAGATGGCTTCAGAACATATTTTCAAAAGTTACATTTTGGAGATGGAAGCCTCACTAGTCCAATAAAGATTTGATTTTTTATATTAACAATCTTATTTTCCATTTGCCCTGTTCAATTTTAGCTACACATGTGAAATTACCAGTACATATAGAGTCACATTCTGTATTCACACTGAAGACCTATTTAATATTTATAGCATGACTTTATCTGAAGATAATCTCATGTTTTTAGTAGCATTTTTATTTTTAATGAAGTATTTCTAAGTCATTCATCCATTTTCATCAATTGGGATATAGCAGTATATGCCAGTAAGAATAAAAGACAATTTAACGAGCAAACAAAACACAAGCAGCTGATTTTATTGTTTCAGTGTTGAAAATACCATTGCCAAGACCAACCACTTCAATAAATATGATATTAGTCAAGACAAACCAACCCGTTTCTTTAAACACAGGCAAAATTTCAGAGAAAAATATTAAGTACCTAAAGTATTTCTGTGAAAATTAAAACTAATCTAACATTTCAGACTTGTGAACTGTATATGAAAGAAATAATCATATTACTTATTCTTATGAACATGCCAAACTTCCTATTGACAATTTGATAGACCCCTGGGTCTCAGTTGGCATCCTATGACCACACCCTTGAGATACCCTTTATTAAACAAGCCTCGACTCATACATCCAATTCCTACTGAGGTACTAGTTTGGTCAAACATTAACCCAACTCAGGCACTTATCCTTTAGCAGCTAAGATGAATCTAGACAATGGAGAGTTCAAGGATTTCCTTCCTCTCTCCCACAAATCCTAATAAGTTGAAGAAAGCAGGAAGGCAATTAAATTTCACATCAGTAAGCATCATTAAACACCTCTACTCCCTCACACCACAGGGTAGAAGCAAGTAACCACATATAGATTGGTAGGTAGATAGATAGATAGATAAATAGATACAGATATATACTAAGTATATAGATAGATAATATATATAGATAAGATATACATTAAATATATATATTATATAAGTGCATACACATACTCATACAAACATATATGTATCACATATACACATGTATGTACATATATATGGATATATATAAACACATACAGATATATATGCATAAACATCAAAGTGAGGTCTTAATTTTCCACTGCTACAATTGCTTTAATAAATTACAGACAAGCAACACTACACATTTGCTTTTTCATAACTACTCAAATATTTTCAAACATGTTTTAACATGTCTAGAAGATAGAAGCTTTATTTCTTTGTCTTTACCCTAAATGCCAATAGTTTGACCTAAAACATTTTCCCACTTGAAGAGAGCTAACTAGTGAACTCTGTAACCAAGAAATTCTACCTAAATTCATTCTGAAGATGCCTTTCAAGCAAGAGCAAACATTTAAAGTGACG
The DNA here is from genome assembly GCA_030068075.1 of Paguma larvata. Classification (NCBI taxonomy): domain Eukaryota; kingdom Metazoa; phylum Chordata; class Mammalia; order Carnivora; family Viverridae; genus Paguma; species Paguma larvata. The sequence goes on from CM057844.1 coordinate 12,270,157, forward strand.
TCTTCATAAGTCAATCCCAATAGGACAAGTGATTTTATTGCCTTTTAATAAGAAATCTTGAGAAATGTTAATGTTATATGAAAATTAAGATTTTTTTCAAGGAATATGTTCTTTCTTCTCCATGGTACTTTAGGTATTGGGACACCTGGGTGGCTCAGTTGGTTAAGCATCTGACTTTGGCTCAGGTCATAATCTCACAGTTTGTGAGTTCAACCCTGCATTGGGCTCACTGCTGTCAGTGTAGAGGCTGGTTCAGATCCTGTGTCCCATTCCCCATGCCCCTCCACCACTCATGCATATGCACTAATGGCATGCATGGGTGTGCTCTCTCTCTCTCAAAAATAAATAAGCACTATTTATTTGTATTACTATTATTTTTTGACGAGCACGAACTTCCCATTGAAGCCTGGGGGAACTGAATCTCAACCTGGCTTCTGTGAACTCAGGTTCAAGTCCATTTCAGGAGGCTTTAAATTTATGCCTCAGGTCTTCTCCCTCTTATGTCATCCCACGTAAACCTCAGTAAGGATTGTTGCAGGGAGTTTCCTACAGCACAGTCATTTTAATGGACCTTTCACTTTGTGTCTAATGATTCTTCTTCCTCTGAATCAGAGAAACAAAGGGGATATAATTCACTTTTATAATAGTGGAAAATTAAGCTGCTATGAAATGCCTGTGCATGTCAAGTTCAGCATTCAGCATGGGCCTCTCCTCTTGATCCTCCAAAGTGAAGAAAGTGGCTTCTCTCCATCTTTTTCCTGGGACACTGGAGTGTGTCATGAAAAGAGCCTGCAGAAAGTTAGCACAGACTTTCATTCCAAATACAGCGCAGTGGGCAAAGAACGACAGCTTCATAAGAAGATGGCTCCAGAGGCCAGCCCCCACCTAAGGCTGGGCATGTGGGTGGGGGTCCCAAGCTGCTTTTCCCACAAGGCATGGCCACAGCCCCCCAAGACCTGCAGGACCTGCATGCTGGATGCTGCCTTGCTGGAAAAAAGGGCTCTACTCACCCCTTGCCTGTTCCACAGAGAGGACACCCATACACTGAGCCCTTATTTTGCACCAGCCCAGCCTACACTTCTAAACATATATTATCTCACTACTTTTTCTCAACAGGTATTAGAATTCCCTTTTTACAGGGTGTGTTGGTTTGGAGGCTAAGGGGGAACCAATGCCAAGAGTGATGAAATAACTTGCCAAAACACACCACAGAGCAAAGACAGACTTGGAACCTATGACTTTTGATGTCAAATCTAGGGCTCTTTCTGCTGTAAAAGGTTATATTAGAACAATAAAATAGCCCAACAGGAAACATTATTTTTGAAGATATGTTCCACCACTACCACATTTCCTACAATATATTATACTTTGACTCAATCTATTATCATTTACTTAATTCCTTGAGATCTTGGATACTCTTTGAGCACCTGTTTAAAGATCACCTGCTTAAAGAGATTTCCTTTGGGAACAAGAAATACTGTATGCTATTACAAGCTTTAATTCTAAGGACATGCTTACTAAAAAAGATCTTCCATGGTAGCAGGGATTTTGTCTCTTTTATTCATCATAAAATCCCCAGTATTCAGAAGGGTACCTGGTGTACAGTAACTCAACAATTAATGTTTGTTGAATGAATGAACAGTGAACAGAGATCTCAAAGGTTAACATCAATTTTTATTGAGTGTGTTGATAGGGAAGGCACCATAAGCAAATTGTTTCTACTTAGCAATGTTGCCATGGGAGATGCAATTAAGTCTTACAGTAAAGAGGAGGAGAAACTTCCTAAAGATTCTGTTGCAGAAAATAGAATAAAACAGAAAGGAGCAGGATGTAAGGATACTTTAGAATTAGTGTCAGGGGGCGCCTGGGTGGGTCAGTCGGTTGAGCGGCCGACTTCAGCTCAGGTCATGATCTCACGGTCTGTGAGTTCGAGCCCCGCATCGGGCTCTGTGCTGATAGCCTGGAGCCTGCTTCGGATTCTGTGTCTCCCTCTCTCTCTGCCCTTCACCTGCTCATGCTCTGTCTCTATGTCTCAAAACTAAATAAATATTAAAAAAAAAAAAAGAATTAGTGTCAGGACCCATAGACCCCTGGGCTATGGAAATTCATGGAGCCAAGTGGAAGCCAAGGGTGTGGGGACATAAATGAATCTGAAATTCTTGGCAGAACCTTAGTAAAAAAATAAGTCAGCTCTTGGCAATACTCGTGACTCTCCTCTTTGAGAGTTCCTCAGTTGAGTATAGAATTTCAGGGCCTGATTACCCAGTAGGCTCTGGTACATGGTCGATGCTCTTAGTTGTATCTACCTAAGCAAACTGGCACATGGAAGATTGGCCTAGGCAAGAAGTGGTCTTCCCCAAATTTCCTCAACCATGATGCATGTGAGCTTGTATCCAACTTGGATATATATAAGCTCAAGTAACCTTGCTTTGCGATACACTCCCTTCGGAGTGATGGTTAACCTTCCATGTCATGTCTGCCAAGTAAACACTTAAGGTTTATGCAAGGAAACAAGTCGTTTTTGAGGCACAGCAGTCAAAGTAGAAACTACCAAATGAGGACTTCTGGCCAACATGGCGGAGGAGTAGGGGGAACCAGTATTCCCCATGTCTTTCAAACTAAGAAGGACTGAAACCAGAGGACTCTCAACTCCAAGAGTCGGGGAGAAAAGGTGTTGCAATCTATAAGGGATGGAAAGCGAAACCCAGAAAACGCCCCACGAAACGGCGACCTCAAGAAACAATCCAAAACACGCCTAGCCAAAATGATGAAATGGAAGAATTCTCCTCAAAAGAATCTACGGAAGTAGACACAGCTCAAGAATTGATGAAAACAGATATAAGCAACATAACAGAACATGAATATAGAATGATAAACATAAAACTAATCGCTGGGCTTGAAAAAAAGCATAGAAGAATACAGGGGGTCACTTACGGCAGAGATCAAGGACCTTAAAAACATTCAGGAGGAATTAAAATATGCTTTAAATGAGGTGCAAAACAAATTGGAGGCAGCCACAGCCCGGATTGAAGAGGCAGAAGAGAGAATAGGTGAATTAGAAGATAAAATTATGGAAAAAGAGGAAGCAGAGAAAAAGAGAGAGAAGCTGATTCAAGAACAGGAAAGGAGAATTCAAGACCTGAGTGATGCACTCAAATGAAACAATTCTGCATCATAGGAATTCCAGAGGAAGAATAGAGAGATTTCCTTCATGGGCATGGAAATCCAAGAGGCACAGAGACCTCCCCTCAGATGTAACTTAAATAGACCTTCTGCATGACACATCATACTGAAACTGGCAAAATATAAAGACAGGAAGAGAATTCTGAAAGAAGCTAGGGAAAAATGGGCCTTAACATAGAAAGGTAGACACATTAGGGTTGTAGCAGACTTATCTACTGAAACTTGGCAAGCCAGAAAGGAATGGCAGGATATCTTCAATGTAGTGAACAAGAAGGATATTCAGCAAAGAATCCTTTATACAGCCAGCCTGTCATTCAGAATAGAAGGAGAGATCAAGGTTTTCCCCAACAAACAAAAACTGAAAGAATTCATCACAAATAAACCAGCATTAAAAGAGATCTTGAGGGTCACTCTATGAAGGAAAGATTCACACAAACTACCAGAGAGATACTTACAAGCATGAAACCTACAGATAACACAATGATTCTAAACCCATATTTTTCTATATTAACATTGAATGTAAATAGACTAAATGCACCAATCAAAAGACATAGGGTAACAGAATGGATTAAAAACCAAGACCCATCTATTTACTGTCTTCAAGAGACTCATTTTAGACCTGAAGACGCCTTCAGATTGAAAGTGAGGGGATGGAGAACTATCTACCATGCTACTGGAAGTCAGAAGAAAGCGGGAATAGCCACACTTATATCAGACAAATTAGACTTTAAAATAAACGATGTAATAAGAGATGAAGAAGGACATTATATAATAACCACAGGTGCTATCCAACATGAAGAACTAACAATTATAAATATCTATGCACTGAATTCTGGGGCACCCATTTGTAAAACAATTAATTACAAACATAAGCAACCTTATTGAAAAAAATGTCCTAATTTTAGGGGACCTTAACACTCTACTCTCAGCATTGGATAGATCCACTAAACAGAAAATCACCACAGAAACAATGGTCCTGAATGACACATTGGAACAGATGGGTCTAACTGACATCTTCGGGGTCCTTCATCCAGAAGCAAAGGAATTTACGTTCTTCTCAACTGAACACAGTACATTTTCCAAGACAGACCACATTCTGGGGCACAGGGAAGCTCTGAATGTATATAAAAGAATTGAGATCATAACATGCACACTGTCAGACCACAATGCTTTGAAATTTGAAATCAACCACAGAAGAAAGCCTGGAAAATATCCAAAAACATGGAAGCTAAGGAATAACCTACTAAAAGACAAGTGGGTCAACCAAGCAATCAGGGAAGAAATTAAAAAATACATGGAAACAAATGAAAATGAAAATACAACAATCCAAATGCTCTAGGATGCGGCAAAGGCAGTCCTGAGAGGGAAATATATTCCAATCCAGGCCCATCTCAAGAAACAAGAAAAATCACTAACAAATTCTAATAGCATGCCGAAAGGAACTAGAAGCAGAACAGGTAAGACAACCCAAACCCAGCAGAAAGAGAGAAATAACAAAGATCAGGGCAGAAATTAATCATATGGAAACAGAAACAGTAGTGGAATAGATCAATGAAACCAAGAGCTGGTTCTTTGAAAAAAAAAAAAAAAAAAGATAGACAAACCTCTAGCCAGGCTTCTCAAAAAGAAAAGAGAGAGAGCCCAAATAGATAAAATCACGAACAAAAAGGGAGAGATTACAACCAATCCCTCAGAAATACAAGCGATTATCAGAGAATACTATGAAAAATTTTATGCCACCAAACTCGGCAACCTGGAAGAAATGGACAAATTTGTAAATAGCCACGTGCTACCAAAACTCAAATGGGAAGAAGCAGAAAATTTGAACAGACCCATAACTAGTGAAGAAATTGAATCAGTTATCAAAAATCTCCCAACGAATAAAAGCCCCAACCAGATGACTTCCCTGCGGAACTTTACCAGACATTTAAAACAGACTTACTACCTATCCTACTCAAGCTATTCCAAAATGGAAAGGGAAGGGAAACTCCCAGACTCATTCTATGAAGCCAGCGTCATGTTGATTCCCAAACCAGATAAAGACCCAGCAAAAAAAGAGAATTACAGGCCAATATCCCTGATGAATATGGATGCAAAAATTCTCAACAAGATACTAGCAAATCGAATACAACAGCATATAAAAATAATTATTCACCATGATCAAGTAGGATTCATCCCTGGGTTGCAAGGCTGGTTCAATATTCACAAATCAATCAACTTGATAAATCACATTAACAAAAGAAAATATAAGAACCATATGATCCTGTCAATAGATGCAGAAAAAGCATTTGACAAAATACAGCACTGTTTCCTAATAAAAAGTCTCAAGAAAGTCGGGATAGAAGGAACATACTTAAACATCATAAAAGCCATATATGAAAAGCCCACAGCTAATATCATCCTCATGGGGAAAAATTGAAAGCCTTCCCCCTAAGATCAGGAACACGACAGGGGTGTCCACTCTCGCCACTGCTATTTAACATAGTGTTGGAGGTCCTAGCATCAGTAATCAGACAACAAAACAAAGTAAAAGGCATCAAGATTGGCAAGGAGAAGTCAAACTTTCACTTGTTGCAGACGACATACTTTACATGGAAAACCTGACAGAATCCACCAAAAGCCTACTAGAACTTATCCATGAATTCAGCAAAGTTGCAGGGTATAAAATCAATGTACAGAAATCGGTGGCATTTCTATACACCACCAATGAAGCAGCAGAAAGAGAAATAGAGAAGATAATCCCATTCACAATTGCACCAAAAACCATCAAATACCTAGGAATAAACCTAACCAAAGATGTGAAAGACTTCTACACTGAAAACTATAACAAACTTCTGAAGGAAATTGAGGAAGACACAAGGAAATGGAAAAACATCCCATGCTCATGGATTGGAAAAATAATTATCATTAAAACGGCAATACTACCCAAAGCAAATTACACATTCAATGCAATCCCAATCAAAACTTCACCAGCATTCTTTTCAAAGCTAGAGCAAACAACTGTAAAATTTGTATGGAACCACAAAAGACCCTGAAGAGCCAAAGTAATACTAAAGAATAAAACCAAGGCGGGGAGGCATCACAATCCCAGACTTTAACCTCTACTATGAAGCGGTATTCATCAAGACTGTTTGGAATTGGCACAAAAACAGACACATAGACTAATGGAATAGAATAGAAATCTCGGAAATGGACCCGCAAGTATATGGCCAACTAATCTTTGACAAAGCAGGAAAGGGTATCCAACGGAAAAAAGACAGCCTCTTTAATAAATGATGCTGGGAGAACTGGACAGCAACATGCAAAAGAATGAAACTAGACAACTTTCTTACATCACTCACAAAAATAAACTCTAAATGGATGAAGGATCTGAATGTGAGACAGGAAACTATCAAAACCCTAGAGGAGAAAGCAGGAAAAAACCTATTTGACTTAAGATGCATCAATTTCTTAGTCGACATATCTCCAAAGGCAAGGGAATTAAAAGCAAAAATGAACTACTGGGACCTAATCAAGATAAAAAGCTTCTGCACAGCAAAGGAAACAACCAACAAAACTAATAGGCACCAAGGGAATGGGAAAAGAGAATTGCAAATGACATATCAGATTAAGGACTGATATCTAAAATCTATAAAGAACTTACCAAACTCCACACCTGAAAAACAAATAATCCAGTGAAGAAATGGGCGGAAGATATGAATAGACACTTCTCCAAAGAAGACATCCAAATGGCAAAGAGACACATGAAATGATGCCCAATGTCACTCATCATTAGGGAAATACAAATCAAAACCACACCGAGATACGACCTCACACCAGTCAGAGTGGCTAAAATGAACAAATCAGGAAACTATAGATGCTGGCGAGGATGTGGAGAAATAGGCACCCTCTTGCACTGTTGGTGGGAATGCAAACTGGTGCAGCCACTCTGGAGAACTGTGTGGAGGTTCCTCAAAAAAAAAAAAAAATGAAAATAGAACTACCCTATGACCCAGCAATAGCACTGTTCGGAATCTACCCAAGAGATATAGGAGTGCTGATGCAGAGGGGCACATGTATCCTGATGTTTATAGCAGCACTTTTGACAATAGCCAAATCATGGAAAGAGACTAAGTGTCCATCAACTGATGAATGGATAAAGAAGATGATGTATATATATACAATGGAATACTACATGGCAATGAGAAAGAATGAAATCTGGCTATGTGTGGTAACATGGATGGACAGGAGGGTATTATGCTGAGTGAAATAAGTCAGTCAGAGAAAGACAGATATCATATGTTTCCATGCATAGGTGGACTTTGCGAGACTTAACAGAAAACCAGAGGGGAGGGGAAGAGGGGAAGGAAAAAAGTCACAGAGAGGGAGGGAGACAAAAGATAAGAGATTCTTGAATACTAAGAACAAACCTTGGGATGGGGTAGGTATGGGAGGGGGGAGAGTGTGTGATGGGCACTGAGCAGGGCACAGGTTGGGATGAGCACTGGGTGTTCTCATATGGAAACCAATCTGACATAAAAAAAATATTAAAAAAAAGAAACTACCAAATAAGGATAATTGAAATTTACCCTTTAGATTGCTTCATGGTAGACTAATAGGACTCAAGATTGCAATACAAGACATAAGTAGCATAACTACAGATGAATGAAAGTCCAGATCACATTAAAAACCTTCATCAAAATCCCACTTTGCAATAGATAATATAAGATTAGTAGAACTCATTATAGGAACTCTAAATTATGCATAGAAAGAATACTATAGAATGCAGAGGGGCATTAAGTTGCCTGATGAAACTTGAATTCTCTGTCCAGGACTCTGCTAATATTAAGGATATTCCTTTTCCTGGTGCTGCATGAGCATTAGAAATGTGTTGGTCAAAGGTCAAGGTGCTTATCTAATGACTTTTCTTCCTCCTCTTCCTCCTCATTATTATTGTTAATATCATTATAAAAGTAATGCATACATATCTTAAAAGATTCAAATAGTAAGAAAGGATATGAAATAAAAAATTAAAGACTGTCTTCCCCATAGCCCTTACTTCTAGTAGGATTTCACCATCATCAGTTTCCTGTCTGTTTCTATACTTATAAAATGGAATAAAAGCTTTAAAAAAAATACTACATTTAATATATTCATGCATATAAGGGAAGACATGACGACATCCAGGTAATAGGAATAGAATGCGATATAAAAAAGAAAAATCAGAACTCTATATAGAGTCCTTGGAAATTAAAAATACATAAATAGCAGAAATTAAAGAGCTCATTCAAAGGCTAGAGGTGTAAGTTCAAGAACAATTCCAGAAAGTAGAACCAGAAGAAAAAGATCAAAAACGTTTTTTTAAAAGACCAGAAAAATTGAGGATCAATCCACGAAATTCAATGTATAAATATAGCAGTCCCCAAGAAAAACCTACATTTTAAAGGGATCTCCTTGGCTTTACATTGACGGCAGACTGGAGTTTCCTCTGTCATTCTGTGATTCTATGTGTTATTTTTATCTTTCAGGGGAGGATGGCACAAAAGTTATCCTGACTAAAGGAAAAATATTTGGAAGTCTTTCTTCTTTCTGTATTCTATGAAACAGTTTTAATAAAGTTGGATTTATATCTTCCTTGAAATATTCTTAGAGTTGAACCCATGAAACTATGTGGGCCTGGCATTTGTCTTCAAGGGCTTGATATACAATGCTTTCACAACTGCTTTGCTTTATCCTATGGCCACTGGTTTATTTAAAGTTTTTCCTTAATCTATCTTGAGCCAATTTGTAATAATTCAAATTTTCAATTTCTACCAGGCTTTCAGATTTATTTGTATAGTTGAACCACCTCTTCCCATTATGATTTTCTAATATTGTCTTCTAATTTTTGGCTAATTCCTCATTCTTCTAGTTTGTAGTATGCTTACATTTCCCTTTTTTCCCCTGTTTGTGAGTTACTGCTTTATATGTGCAACTGACTTATTCAAAGGAACAATTGTTGGAAAGGTAGATGATACATAGATAGATGAGATAGATGAGAGAGAGAGACAAAGAGACATAGATAGACATATATAAAGCAAATTTTTATTTCTTAAGCCATTGAGTTCTCTATTTCCTCCTTATTTTTTAGTTATATTTGGCAGCATCACATGATGGTTAAAAGCACAGACTTTGATGTCAGACGTCCTGGAGTCTAATATTGATTTTTCTGTTAGTAATCATGTTACTTCTTCAAAAGTATAAATATAAATAAATATTCTTCTGCTAACCAGATTAATTCCATCTTTGATGCATATTCCTGTAACAGCTTTTTGTTTTTATCTTTCTTCCCTTCATTTTCAATTTATTTTTCCATTTATTCTAATTGTGTTTCTATTTATTTAAAGATGCCCTCTTGGAATATTTTTATTGAAGACTGCTTCATGGGGATGCCACTTGTTACAATTTTTTCCAGCTTTCTTGAGGTATAGTTGACAAATAAAAATTGTCTATATGTAAGGTGTATGACTTGATATTTTAATATATATGTAATTTGTGAAATAGTCACAAAAATCAAGCTAATTAACATAGCCATCAACTCCCATAGATACCATCTTCTTTCGTTTTCCATTTCTTTTGTGTGTGGGGCAAGAATACAAGATCTACCTTCTCAGCAAATTGTAAGTCCACAATATGGTGCTGTGAACTACAGGCACATTGTGATATATTGGATCTCCAGAACTTATTCATCTTGCATAACTGAAACTTTATACCCCTGACCAAGACTATTGTGAGTGTCTGGGATATGAGGTGGAGAATCCAACAATCTCCCCTTGTCTCTGCTTTCCTATAGCATTCAGCAATTAATTACTCCTTCTGGCTAAGGAAGTCACAGTGATTTATGTCTCAGAATTCCATAGCCCATAAGCCTCTCTTTTGGTACCTTAATGTTCATTTATTTTTGCTCCTCTGCCTCTACTTAGCTGCTGAACTGTTTGAAGTTTTCCACTCTACCTTGTACGTGGGCTGTTCTCTCAGGAGTTTTCAGAGAAACTGACAATCTTTGAAATTTATATGTCAGCATCCTTCATTGAAATTATTCACTTTCATTGTACCTGCACATTTTATCCCTATTTTTCCTGGTGTTATTGTAGATTATGACATGCTTAATTATAGTCATAGCTATTAAGAGAGAAGGATAAAAACTCTCCTAACTTATTTGCTTTTAAAAAAATGTACTAGTTGTTTTCAAATGTTGTTCTTCTCATTTATGACTATTTTTTCTCTTTCTCCATCCTGGTTCTGTTGCATAATGTCCCCCCTCATTCTCTCAACTCCCTTTCCTTTCTTAGTTTGGGACTTAGTATTTGGGCCTAAAACGATACATTTCTCTTTATCACCTCTTAACATGAGCTTCTATGTTATTCCCTTTAAACTAAGTCGTTTCTTTGTTCCCTGGAGGTATGTATAATGGTCAGTCTATCAACTTACAGTTTTCCAACCTATATAACTGAAGTTCTTAAATCTCCATCTAGTGGCAGATTTTCACCTCTGGCAGGACTGAATTCTGTTCCTGGACAGGATTAACATTTGCTAGGATAACCACCTGGCACTCCTAATAGGTATACCATTTTCCATTTCCCCAGGCTCCAAAGCACTGCTAATCTAGTTAACCACCATGCCATTGACCTTAGACCATGACCTTTAATTCTAGATGCTGAATTATTCTCCTTCCCCTTACATGCTTTAACTTGACACATTAAGCTGATTTTGTCAGGTGTAATCCATCCAGAAATAAAGATCTTTGTATTAGTTATTTATTGCTGCATAGCAAATGGCTCCAAGACTTAATGACTTAAAATGAAAAACATTGACTTTTGTATAGTCTCTGGGTCAGGAATTGGGGAACAGCTTAACTGTGTGGATTTCGCTTGGATATCTCATGAAGTTGCCATCAGAATCTTAGTAGGGTCTGCATTCATCTGAAAGCTTGACTGGGGCTTGAGGATCTTCTTCCAACGTGGTGTATATACATGGCTGTTGGCAAGATGACTCATATTCTCACTATATAGAACTTCCCCCAAAGGCTGCTTGAGCATCCTCATGACATGGTAATAACTAGTTTCCTTATTCAAAGGGGAGAAGGAGGACAAAGTTGATAGACAATTTGATCAGGCTTAGTTGAATTGGGCTACTGGGATTGGGTGAGCCAAGATGAGTCCACTCACATGGATGGAGGCTGGTGCTGCCTCATAACTGGACATCTGCCTATGTCATCTCTCATGATCTAATAATCTAGCTCAAGCTTCCTTACATGGCAAAAGGAATATTCGAAAACCATGAAGGCAGAAACTGTACTGAAGCTCTGAGACTCACCTCAGGTCACTTCTACCAAATCCTATTCACCAAAATAAATCACAAAGGCAATGCAGATTCAAGGGAAGGGAAACAGATTCACTTCTAGAAGATCGTGATTTTTCAGTCAGCCACATTCTTTATTACTGATGTTACTATTCCCAGTCATATCTCATTTTCTCACCCCACCTTTTTCAGTCTATCAATTTAACCTCTAAAGCAGTGATGCTCAACCTTGTTTACCCACTGGAATCACCTGGCAGGTTTTCAAACACTGGGGCCAGAGAATGGGGTCAACCCACACTTGTGGGTCATTAAAAGCTGTCGAGGTGGTTCCAATGTACAATCAGTGTAAAAAGTTCCTTAAAGGAGAACCAGATCATTTAAAATATTTCAACCTCTCACAAATCAGAATCAAAGGAAAAATAGACGACTTACTGGTTTATTTTTCCTCACAGTTAACTGGCAGTGAATGTATCCATTAGAAAATTGACCAGCAAGACTGCCAGAGCAGAAAGATTTACCAGACATTTTCTAGACTGGGTGATTTTTCATCATTTATACTCAATGGAAGAGTGAGGAAGCATCATCATTCATTGAGTTTTGCCTTTGAGGCTTCTTTCATACATTTTTGTTTCTTGTAGAAATCTGACCACCTTGCGACTTCTCTAAGACACTACTACTCCTTAAATTACAAAATAATTTATATGAGAGAAAGTGATTCTAGTAACAGCTAGTCTCCTCTCGGGCTGTCTCTATTTCCTGTCTAATGCAAGAATGGTTGTGCTCACTTTCTTTGGTTATTGAAGAATATTCCTTTGTGAATGAATTCAGCTATCATTGGCTGGCTGTACTACTAGGTCAAAATTTCCTTACATTCACCTGGACTTCAACCAGTGGCTCACTGCAATCCATCTGTCACAAAAAAACATCCTAAATGTTGGCATCTGGTCTGGGCCAATGTCTTTGGCCTTATTCCAATATCTGTACTTCCACTGCTGTTCATATCTTATGAGTTTGTGAAGATTTTGTAATGAAAGCTACTCTGTTTCTTCACCCTGTTTTCTTTCCATTCTCCATTTATCTCACAAATGCTAATGTTGTTCACATTTATTTCCATTCTTAGGTACACACATCTGGATCTTACCAGGTTTCCTCCTGAGTCATAATTCCCTAAAGGTCATATCCACCAGGTGTGTATTTTTCTATTCCACCTACAACCATTGCTAGAAAAGCTGGAGGCCACATGTGGGAAGCCAAGAGATAAAGCACACTTTTGAAGGCAACTTGTAAATACATTCTCATTTTTTATGACCACACCCTTTAAGTTTCAGAATTTAATCTCCAGAAAGACTGCACATGTCCTTTTTATCAGTCAATGAAAATTACATAATCTGCTGTGTTTCCATCATTCCTCTGGGGACTAGGAAATTTAAAGCTAATTTAATGCTCAAACATAATTAACATAACCAAGGAGATGAGATCTGAATTTAGGGAAGGGAATTTTCCACATAAGACCCTTTCTGGGCCCTTAGTTTAGGGTCTGATTATGAACACCACTAGCTCTGAAACTTGACCAACTTTCTGGACCACCTGGGTGATGGGAACCCTCTGTTTAGCAGCTTTTGTTTCTTTAATCAGCATCCCTTACTCACAACATCTACAAGTGTCACAAATTCTATCCTACAGACTGTGAAACACTTCATGAGAATTTGATCCAGAGTATCCTTTCTTAGGAAAGTGTGGGCCAGAGGAGAGAAGAAGCAATGATAAGAAAACAACAATGCATATGAATACTTGTGATGTGTGAGGTATTGCATATATACCATATTTCATTCTCCAAACACCTTCAAAATCCACACAGACATCCTGATGAAGTTGAGGCTAACAGAGATTGTTAACTTACTGACCCAAAACCCATAGCTAGAAAGATACAAAACAAAATGGAGTTTGAACACAGGTTGCCTGAAAGAAGACCTAGGTTCCTTCCATCTGGTCATTTCTTTTTCAGCTATAAACACATAACTTATTATATGTTTTATTAACTAATCAATTATCTAGGTACTGCCTTGTGATTTTATTTTTTTAACTTTTCACGAAAGCATAACTTATTATGTAGTATACTGTACAGTGTGGAAAATGAAATGTATATTTTATTTTATCTTTCATAGCACACATGTACTTCTGGTCAAATGGTGGGTGCACTATTCATAGTAACAGAATGAATGAATTTTTTAAAATGCTATTGAGTGTAAGACTTCCTCTCCAAAATTGCTAGACTTCCATGATTGGTTATGCTCAGATAGTATAAAACTTGCATTCAATTCTGAACTATATCCAAGCTATTCTGCCAACTGTAGTCTGGTTCCACTAGCTTCAAGGAGGATTTCTTTCCAATAAGACCAAAACATCAGAACGTGGTAGAATTATTCATCTGTGCTCTTGTCCTCATCAATAATTCTAAGGGTATGGATTATAATTAGCATTTGAAATAAATCATACTGGTGGAGGCTTTCCTGGAGCATATTTAGAAACCTATTTTACAGCCACCTTCTACCAGAACCTGGCTTACTGGATAGGGTTGTGTTCTGTGCCTCCAAAGGTAACTCTCCAGTTGTGTCTTCTGCTTGATCTCATAGTATGCTGCCTCTCTAAATACCAGAGAAGACTTGGTGTTCTGCAGGAGCCAGAGGTAGGACTGAATCGTGCTCTAGAGAAAATGACAGCGGAAGTAGAAACTCTCATTTTATGGCATATGACTGTTTATAGCAGTTGGCAGGAGGCAGCCTGACAGTGAGAACATTGCCCATTCTGGACATGGCGCTTGAAATGAGGAGAGCAAGATCAAACAGCTCCTTCTGAGTCAGTGCCACTGGCTTGGCATATTTTGTTTTCATGAAATAGCATCTACACCTTGATGAATGTCCCTTTCAGTGTCTTTGCATTTTCCCAGCCACCCGGTTTTATTACTGAGGAGTGGAAGGGATTTTTTTTTTCTGGCAAATCTGAAGCTGAATTACCACAAGACAACAGCCTTTCATCAGTATTTGGAGAAATAAAACAACCGCTCCCTACAGTTGGCCTGTGCTGTTCTCTGGCAATGGGAGAAATTTATGGTGGCTCGAGTGCCAGAGAGTTCCAAGGTCACTTTCTTTTCAGCATGAAAGGAAGAGCAAATCCACACAACATCCCTGCCCTGATTACACAGTCTGAGGTGAACGAAGCACTGGGGTGAGAAATTGAGTTTTGTGTACATAAGGACATCTCTATGAGGGAAGAAGGAATATCTGCAGGAAAAATGTAGGTGTAAACTGGTCTTATTTAATTTCTTGGTTTACTGTCAGGCCCCTCATGAGTATGATTGTTGTCATCTAACCAAACAGCTCCCCAAAACACTTCAGTTCTTGTCTTCTAATAGAGAAATATGGCTGTGCTTACCTTCCTTCAGATGCCATATGAATGCTAGAAATAGGAATATTTCTACAGTAGACACTTTCATAACTTAGTTCCATTCTCAAGCTTGCCAGATTAAATCACATCAATTTGGCCCTCTCTGTATATGGGAGCCACACTCCAGGACATCACTTAGGCCCTGCTTTTATGGAATTTACAACCTATATTGACTCTATGAGTTTTCTATGGCTGCTGTGACAAATTACCACAAACTTGGTGGCTTAAAACTATAGAAATGTATTCTCTCACAGTTCTGGAGGCCAGAGAAGTTCAAGCAGGATTTTCTTTTTCTTTTTTTTTCTTTTCTAAGTTTATTTATTTATGAGAGAGAGAGAGAGAGAGAGAGAGAGAGAGAGAGAGAGCGAGAGAGCACAATCAGGGAGGAGACAGAGAGAGAAGGAAAAAGAGAGAATCTCAAGCAAGCTTTGCACTGCCAGTACAGAGCCTGACCTGGGGCTTGAACTCAAGAACCACAAGCTCATGACCTGAGAGATGAAATCAAGAGTCAGATGCTTAACCTATTGAGCTACCCAGGTATCGCCTAGATGCCAGAAGTTCAAAATCAAGATGTCTACAAAGGTTCTAGGGGAGATTTCATTCCTTGCTTCATCCAGCTTCTGAAAGCTGTTGGCATTCCTGAGCTTGTAGTCGCATCACTCCAGCCTCTGCCTCTGCTGTCACTTTCCCTCTTCTTCTCTGGGTATTTCTTGTAAGGATATTTTTCACTGGGCTTAGGGCCCAAGATTATTTCATCCTGAGATACTGAGCTTAATTACTCTGCAAATACTTCTTTTTTTTTTTTTTTTAGGTAAGATCACAGTCACAGGTTCTGAGAGTTAGGACCTGGATATATCTTCTGGAGACATCATTCAATACACCACAATGGCACAATGACTAAGGCCAACAAGATCAAGTGAAACGTGATGACCAGTGTTCCCGTGATTAACAACTTTTCTGCTCCTTGCTTTGGGTGAGAATGGAAGAGCATATCAAAGTTGGAATGAACCTCCACAATGGAGGTCGTACACAAGGAGCAAAGTGCTGGGAATAAACTGGCCCCAGGACACACCTGCAGACCATTTTACAGGCAAGAAAAATAGAGAAAGAGAAAATAAGGGAAATTTTAGGTAATTATTTCTCCTCAATTGTAGGAGGGGAAAAGTCTATTATAGCAGGGAAATATTAACAGGGGTGAGAGAGATAAAAGAACAGCTGTTTCAAGAGTGGATCATTCCATTTATAAATGCATCAAAAATGATTTTTTCCTCACCTTTGGGTTGAAAGCCTTTGATGATTAGAAACAAGCAACTCTTCCAATTTTCATTTCTGAAGGAAACTTTTTTTGAATCATTTTTAAGCTAGTTAAAACATAGTGTAAAAAGTGGTGAGCCTTCATGCATTTGGTCTCTCAGCTTCTATGGCAACCACACCTCTCCCCCAACCCTGCCCCCAGCCAAGTATCATTCTCTATTCACCTGCCAGGTGAAGGGGAAGATATGGAAAGACAGGATGAGATGCCAAGAAAGTGGTGGAAACTCTTTTCCGTAGGGAATCAGACCATGTCTTACTCCATGATATTACTTCCAAGCCTTTGCTGATGGAATATAAAATTTTCTTCTGCCCACTGAGTGCTTGGAATCCACATGAGACACTCTCTGGGGAGCCAGCTGCCTTTAAAGTCTGGAATCTTCATAGCATTTGAATCGATCTGATATTTTCTTGTTGGATTTATTGCATTATGTATTTTTCATTTGTTTGATCGCATGAGGAGGAAACCTTATCTGTATTGTTCACTACTGAATTTCCCAGAACCCACCCAGGACAGAGTTTGAAATTCAAATATGGTAAGTGATTGATGGTCCCAAGTGTCTAGGGCAGCAATCTACTGACACTCTGTTGATGCCATTGCTTAAAAGCTAATTTTTTTTTCAATGTTCATTTATTTTTGAGACAGAGAGAGACATAGCATGAGTGGGGGAGGGGCAGAGAGAGAGAGAGAGAGAGACAGAGAGAGACAGAATCTGAAGCAGGCTCCAGGCTCCGAGCCATCAGCACAGAGCCAGATGCGGGGCTCGAACTCACAGACTGTGAGATCACGACCTGAGCTGAAGTCGGACGCCCAATGACTGAGCCACCTGGGTGCCCCTAAAAGCTAAATTTAAAGGAATAAATTAAGTTGAAATGAATTTGTAAATGCTACTTAAAAATAGTTTGATATATGTCCTCTTTGGAATTCTCTTAGCCTATAAATATCCTCTACATAAAAGAGAGGAAGAGATATAGAAAATGTCTTCCTTCCACTACTTTCACCATGGATCTTTCTGTTGCCGTTACTACTTTTGAATACCAATACTGGATCATGAGAGAGCTGTACAAACCTACCAGTTGTAAAGAACCAGTAGAGTGAACTTGGAGATCAAGTTGTGGTGGCAGTTCTACCTTTCCCCACTGGGTAGTGACAGTGCCAGGGATGTATGGGAGGGTGGAACACCAGCTGGAGGCATGAATCAGAAATGAGTGGGTGATAGCCTGCATCTGAAGAGTATCTCATAATGCAATCCTTCTCTCTTAATGGCAAAAAACAGACTTGTTGAAAAGGGATTGGGTTTTGTTAAAATAAACACCAGCCTCTCCCACCCCCATTCAATTATCAAATTGGCAGGATCCCATTTCCCAAGACACATTTCATATTAAAATACTTATAGGTAGCTCAAAAATATTTAATAAGATGACAAAAGCCCAAGTGCCTCTGCATAGCCAGTCTCCCTGGTGTAAGCAGATAACTCATTTGCCAACTCAGGGATTATGTCAAATACCATTCAGTATTAAAGTGTTAGACCAGGGCAAAGATATACAGATGTCAGTCTCTGCAGATGACATTCCACCAAATCTTTGTTATACCAGATGAGGTTCATGCATCTGTTACCCAAACTCTTTTCTAGCTCTTCTTGAAGGGTCTGCACAAGGGGGAGCATCCTTTCAGGCACCTACAACAGTGTCTGTGACGAGTGAGATGTTGGGTCAAGGTGGGGCAGAGGGCTAGGATAGAAGGGTGAAAAGAGGCACAGCAGACTCTTGAAGATGGATGGAGTTGTCAAAGCCCTAAGGGAACTCTTGCTAAGGATGGTGAAACAGTGGCTAGCAATACCCAACAGAAATGCTTAAGGGTCCACAGAGTGGTCCTGGTATGTGTGAGAATCCAGGGGAGGAAGAGACTCTGGATAAAAGTACAGATAATAATCTTTGTGAAACATTGAAGTCAAAGGAGGTGAATGGAACCCAGGTGAGGAGGAGGATTTACTGAACCCATTCACAGAAGAAACAGGGCTGGAAACAGATTGGGGTGGAGTCATGTCATTGGTGGATATTGATCAGAAGTCAGTATTTCATTTCAAAGCAAGTAAGGGGAAGGGGGGAATATGAGGAACAGCTCAGGTATGTAAAGATTGTGAGCTAAGGCCCGTTCTATGAGTATTTTTTGATAATATTCCACCATAATAAGTGGAGATATACCAGTTCACAAAATGTGGCTGTTTATATGAATCTGATCTTCTATGTACCCATGCTTGGTGATCTTCAGATTACTTATTAATTCCATTTAATTAACATTTTAAAATATTTCCCCCAGCTTTGCACAAATAAATATATGTCAATATCCTTAATGGAAACTGACCTGGATGAAAATGTACAGACGAAAGAAAACTTGACCTAAAAAGTTTAAGGTAATGATATTATTTGAAAAAAACATGACGTACGAGATGAAAAATAGTGAGAAGGAAAATAAATTAAGGTTTTCTTAAACCTAATGAAGTTTTGCCTTTCCACTCATTGTTTTTAAATTTGCTTACTTCAAAGAAGAGTTTCTAATTAATTTAATTCCAACTCAATTACTGTGTTATTTAAAATAAACTTCATAGCTTTCAAGTCCTAAACAAAATTTTATCAATCTATTTAGCTTGGTATCATCCATCAATTTACCTGCAAAAGAATATTAACATCAATCATTGAAAGGTTTACTTCTAGGGAAAATTAAACCCTTGCTGCTCTCAATTTCTCATCACTGGACATTGTTAAAATGTGTGTAATGATATGCATACTCAAAAATAAAGATTAAGAATCATACAGTCTTTACTGTTTTGAAAAGCAAATAGAAAAATTCTCTTGTGTTATATTCACAGTTCTGCAACTCTACTAAAACCAGTGACTTGCATACTTTAAATAGGTGAATTTTATGGTATGTAAATTAGATCTCAATTAAAGCTATTTTTAAAAGAGGAAATCCCAGTTAAAACTTGATAAGTTATTAAATAACCCAAGGACATACAGTCATTTTTAAAAATGCAGTTGTTTTGAATTACTGGCCATTCAAAAAACTGTTTAAAATAATATTAACTTGATAGAAGTTTATGTAGCATCAGAAGGACACTTAGAGAGGGGATCAACTTTGCAATTGCTTATTAATTTCAATGTGCCCTCTAGTGTTTGAGTTATTAGCTCTACAATGTTGAATTATTTTAAAAATTTTTTGTGAGGATTAGAAGATTTCAAAAGATTATATTTAGCTAAATATTATCTTCAGATTCAAAGTATATACACTTCATTTAAAGTCTTGTGCTTACACATTGAGAATTTTAGGCCTTTAGTATTTTTTTTTCATTAGCTTAGTTATTCTATCAATTGTTTGTATAGTGGCTTTGCCCATCTAAGTTATTTTAATATTATTTTTTTGTGACTTTTTTTAAGACTGGAGAAATAGAGACCTCCAAAATGTGCATGTGTAAGTATGAATGTTCCCGTTAAGATGTGTTGGGGGTAAAACATTGCCAAAGTGCTAGTGAGGAACTACAGCAACCAAAATTCTCCTCCATTGATAGTGGGAATCACAATAGTAGACCCATTTTAGACAACAGTTTGGTAGTTTATCATAACATTAAATATACACTTACCAAATGACCCAGCAACCAAAGTGAAATGAAAATCTAAGTTTACACACACACACACACACACCCCAAATGTATGCTAGTGTTTATAGGATCCTTATTTGTAATTATCCCAAACTGGAAACACCTCAAATGTCCCTGCATTGGGTAATAATTAAAAACAATGTGGAACATCCAATCAGTGAAACAGTTCCCCAAAAGAAAAAGGGACCCACTACTGATATGTCCCAAAATAAGGATGAATCTAAAATCTGTTATGCTACATGAAAGAAGCCAACTCAAAACTCAAAAGACTGTAAATCCATTAACACCATACCATATAGAGGACACAGCAAAAACAAACAAAGAAACAAAAAAAACCCTATAGAAACAGAAATAGAAAGGTCAGTGGTTTCTCGGGGGCTGTGGGTGGGGGCAAGAATTAACCATAAAAAAGCACGAGGAAATCTTGGGGGGCATTGGGCTGTTCTGTATTTTGATTATGGTAGTGGTTACACAACTCTAGCATTTGTCAAAACACAGAATTCTACACTGAAAGTAGTGGCTTTTTTGGATGTAAAGCATACCTCGATTTTTAAAAAATAGTAACAAAAAGTATCTATGAATATTGATAATTTCTTTAAAATGATGTCCAAGACATGAAAGAGCTCAAACAAAATCTAACAATAAATCAGGAATCACATCTTTTATAAAATATCTTATGGGATACTTTTACCCTTCAAACTCTGAGGACCCCATGGATAATGCCAAGGAGATGCTGATGACACATGGGTCCAATGATCAGCACATGGGTCCAATGGAAGTCCCACAGCTATTTTTCTATGTGGTTCTGAGAGAGAGTTAAGATTTAGTGCCTCATATTAGTGTAGTATATATCTATTAATTTCCCTCCTATGAATCTAGAATGATATTGTATATGGACCATGTTTTGGTGAATTGGAAAAAAAATTACCACTCAAGTAATTTTCTGTGTTTTGGGTTGAGACTAAGAACACTGTCCAGGGAAAGCCCTTCTTGTAGATTCCTCCTCATTCCTAATAAAACTTCCACTTTGCCCTGGTGAACATGTTGGAAATTCTGCCTGTTTCTGGGATTGGGTCATGAACTCCCAGGAGAGGGAGGAAGGAACTCTATGACAAATACAGATGCTGAGCATTGTCCACCACTGACTGGTACCACATTGGTCACACCAATAAAATGCATTTTTCCTAATTAAAAAAAAAAAGGTGGAAGGTAAGAGGAGAAGGAGTCAAAAGAATGTTACAATAATCTGTAAAATGGTGTCAATATTCTGATTTAAGGGAGGTTAAGGGAATTCAAAGCTTCATTTGTGTGTATGTACTTTTGCATGTATGTATGCCCCCATCAACATGTTTGGCTGTGATTATCTATCTATCTATCATCTATCTATCTATCTATCTATCTATCTATCTATCTATCTATCTATCTTTCTATCTATCTATCAATCCATCAATCCATCCATCCATCCATCCATCCATCCATCTATGCATCCATCCAACCAACCATTCATCCATCCATCCCTCCATCCCTCCATCTACCCACCCATCCTTATCCACCTTGCTTTGCTGTGATATCTGTCTATCCATCCAACCATCCACTTTGCTTGCTTGTGATCTCTCTCTCTCTCTTTCTCCATCCTTATATCTATCTATCTATCTATCTTTCTATCCATCCATCCATCCATCCATCCATCCATCCATCCATGCATCCATCCAACCAACCATTCATCCATCCATCCCTCCATCCCTCCATCTACCCACCCATCCTTATCCACCTTGCTTTGCTGTGATATCTGTCTATCCATCCAACCATCCAATTTGCTTGCTTGTGATCTCTCTCTCTCTCTCTCTCTCTCTCTCTCTTTCTCCATCCTTATATCTATCTATCTATCTATCTATCTATCTATCTATCTATCTATCTAGAAAGATAGAGATTCAATGTAGTATACATGTTATTTTGGGACATATATCTCAGCCATAATAGGTAGGTACCTTGAAACTTAAAGATAACATTTTCTTGTACAAGTTAGTGAGCGTCTATCTGTTCTGTGTCCTGGCACCATAGTAAATCCTTTGTATTCATTCACTATTTTAATCTTTAGAGCAGTTATTCTCAAAGTGTAGTGCCAGAGCCTTTGGAGTTCATCTTTCAGGGGAACTGTAATGTCCATATTTTTCCAATTATAAATCTGTTTGAGGCTCAGTTTTCTTTAAACATTTCAACCAAAACAATATATCACAGCAGACAGAATACAGAAGCAGATAAGATGTTTTATACTAAGCCAGACATTAGAGAGATTTACAAAGTTATAAAACAATGACAGTCTTCTGTCTTTTTTTAAATGTATGCTATTGTTCTTAAGAAGTATATGTTATTTATGTTAATATTAGTAGATGTATTATAATTTTAAAATAAATTAGTATTTCTAGATGTCTTGGTCTTAATTTCCAATATGATTAATTTCAATAGATAGGACCCATCTGTAGCAAAACAAAGGCTCCTTTTGGTTCCCCAGAGTGAAAAGAGGCCCTGAGGGAGAGGGGAAAAAAAAAGAACCTGCTGATTCAAAGAAATCCTACAACATAGGTACGATAATTCCCATTTTCAGATGTCCAATATCTCACAAATATTAAGTAGCAGAGCTATCTGACCCCCCACCCAAACTTTGCTCTCTTCCTTATAGCATTCCGTGTCTTTATTTGGGGCATTTGCAAATAATGTCTCTCTCAAAAGGGTATATATGTCATTTAAGTTCTCTCTGCTGGTAACCTGCTTATTCAAGTGGGACAGGGTAATGGTAGGGTGTGGACAGACAATATTCCCACCTCATTTACTCCCACTGCTACTCAGCCTTTCCTGGAGGGCCATCAGGGATATGGCTTCACTAATGTACTACTCAAAAGTTCACAGACAGGAGCAGAACATATTATTGTCAGAAAAAACTGTGGACAGGTGAGTTCCTACCTCATCCCCCTAACCCTTTGCTTTCCTGATTCCCATAACATCCACTGCCTACCTGCATCCTTGTGAGTAGTTGCATATCATTTAGGAAGAAGTACGACGTTGGAGTCAATCAGCTTGCCTTTGATTCTATTCCTCTGCCACTTAATGAGCTCTTCCACTTGGGGCAAGCTATATTTCCTCTGTTGCCCTTAGTCTCCTCCTCTGTAAAATGGGGTAATGATGTCCACATGAGACAAGGAGTGGGAGCACTTAGTAAACTAACACAATTAGAATGCTGGTAGCAGAGCAGGCAAGGAGGACAGGCAGGCATACTCGCTTCTCCTGCCCCTAGATTTGTTCTCTCTTAAATGCTCTTCTCTCTTGTCCATGGATATCTGATCAGAGGAGATCTAAACAACCCTGAGGTTTTATGATGATTGGTTTTGTATTTTCTGTGTAGACTTTTTGGGGGGTGAGGGGGAAATTTACAGTTTACAGTTACTTCACAAACGTCTACAGATGTCTAAAATGTGCTCTGCTTCTTTGATGTGAAAGTATAAAATACTTCCACGTTATCCTATTTTCTCTCAAGAGAACTCTTTAAAGTAGGAAGAACTTGTCCTCAATTTCATTATTTGGAGGCAGAAGCTGCTGGACCTCAAGTGTAAACCAGCACCTCCTGTTTTCCTTTGCTTTTCTTGCTCTTGCCCCTCAGCCTGAAGCAGCACTAGGTGGGGCAAACAATGCAAAATGTACAGCTGATCATGCCTCTTCCATAGACCATTCTGATGATATTCCTTTCTATTTCTTATCTTTCTCCTTTGTAGGAAAACAGAAAATAAGATGACAAAGAACAGGCTGTTTACACCTGTTAGGCAGTTCATTCAATTATTTAGGAATTTCTAGCTGCAGGAAATAAAGCTTTGACCATGTAACATTTCTGATACTCACGCAATTTTTTTATCTAGCAAAATGGGAATTTCAACCTTATAATCCTCAGGCACAAGAAGCTTTCATAGTTTAAGGAGAGATCAGCAACTTTAAGAATGCTTCCTATGCTGGTGAAGAACAGTGGAGATCAAATGGTCTCCAGGAAAATAGTAGAATACAAGGAACAAGAGAAGTTTTTAAAGAACTGCTTGTAACAGGCAGAAGTAATACATATAAGACAGTGCTAATAGAGTAGACTGAGTCACTTCGATACTTGTTTTTTTTTTTTAAGTTTATTTATTTTGAGAGAGAGTGAGCTAGTGTGCGAGTGGAGGAGGAGCAGAAAGAGGGAGAGAGAGAATCCGGAGCAGGGTTCACACTGCCAGTGCAGAGCCCAATGTGAGGCTCAAACTCACGAACCATGAGATCATGATCTGAGCCAAAGTTGGACTCTTAACCGACTGAGCTACCCAGGTGCCCCATAAACAAGGTACCCATTAAGGGGACTGCACCTTTTTTGAGTTTGTCATTTTTTCCCAAAGGAGTCGAAGGCAATAAGGAGGAGATAAATAAAGCAGGAGTGAATGAATGTGTGCACACTCCCTCTGTAAGGACTTCATAAAATTAGCAAGGCCCCATCCAGCTCAGACATTTTCCTGTTTATCAGCAATAAAGAGTGCTGACAGAAGCTTCATCATTACTTGTCCAGTCTCCATGATACATTAGGAAAATATTTTAGTTTTGTTCTCCTTCTCACTCCTCAACCCAATAGTAACTTAATTCAGAAAGATCATACTTGAGGTGACTGAACCCACTTCAATGGAAAGTAAAGAGTTCCTTGCTATGGGAGAAAAACATAAACTCAGTGTCATGTTTATTATTAATGGATCCTTCCATGATGAATGATCACATGAAATACTGTAACTACATTTTAAAAGTTCTTGATTCTACCAAGAAACTTATGAAGCACCACACAATACACAACTGCTTCCCCAAACCTGCCAATTTAGAAAGGGTTTTTGGAAATACGGCCTTTTAAATATTAAATTTTGAAGCCTACTAAATTGAGGATGCTTTATTGAATAATTATCATTTTTCAAGAAATTTCAAGAATTATTAAAATAATTTCCCTCTTGGTGAACTTAAGAAATAGGTAAGAACCAAGCCTGAGACATAACAGAAGTGGGTAATGTTACTCCATTCAGGTAGATGGTGTTAATTTGGACTTACAGAAAATTGAACTTGAAATTTGCCTTTTGGAACCTCACTATTTCTAAGATATCTGTATTTCTGAAACTGATATCACACCCAGGCCTTTTTGAATCAACTATTCCTACCAAGGTTATCTCTGTAAGCCATTATCAGTGTAGCGGTGACTTAATATGAGTAGCCAAGAGCAATTAATAAATGTCAATTATCAGGTATTCTTTTATTTCTACAATCACAGGCAGAGATCCCAAGAGAGCCTTGAGCTAAGCCTGATTTTGATTATACCATAAGGCTCCTCTCCATTAATTAGAGGACCTGTGAAGCATACACTTGTCTGCTGCTGGCAGGTCAACATCTAGACCCCCCAACTCACAACTTTCCAAGTGGCTTGCACAAAATATCCAAGAGTTTCCATCAAGAATAATCAAGACAAATGCCTTGGAAATAAAGTAACAGTGGCTCTAAAGGGCCTCATTCAAGACAGTTTGAAGAGGATCCTATTTCAATAAGGACAGGCTACGTTATGCTGTAATAAAAATGACCCGCCAAATTTTAGTGGCTTAACCCAATACAAAGCTATTTCCCACTCATCCTAACTCGGTCATGAGTCAGGGCCACTGACTGTCCTTTCAGGCCCCATCAATACTGTGGCCTCTCCACATAGACCTCTGCTTCCATGATCACAGGCGTGTGACAGCCTAGAAGCCACATACAGCCTTTCCACTCACATTTCATTGGCGAAAAAGTCTCATGGTCATGCCT
Organism: Paguma larvata; assembly: GCA_030068075.1. Taxonomy (NCBI): domain Eukaryota; kingdom Metazoa; phylum Chordata; class Mammalia; order Carnivora; family Viverridae; genus Paguma; species Paguma larvata. The sequence goes on from CM057844.1 coordinate 12,295,911, forward strand.
CACTTGAAGGGACAGGAAAATGAGATCATCTCATACACCCAGCCAGAGAGAGGAACTTAAAATCTTGCTGAGCCACAATAACAATAAAGGCAATGCCAGAATTAAATAAATAGAGTCTTTGCTAGTCTTTAAAGCCACAGGATGGGAAATGATGAGAACAAATTCATGGTCAAAGAAGGGAAATTCAGAGATGATTTACCTCAATCAAATTTAAGGCATTTTTTAGGAAAACAATCTTTATACTACTCCTTGTGTAACTCCTACATATCAGTTAGGGTTACTGATTCATTGATTTGCTGATGACAAATGACAAGAGGTTCTCTGGAAAGGGACTGAGCATTACCAGTCTCCTGGGATGAGCACCATCTCACGCTACCTCGTTCGTTTCACAGAAATAAAACTTGATTGAAAACATTCTCAAATGGTCTAATTTTCTGAGGCTTTTCTCCAAGGGCATAGCACACTGTTAACAGTTAACATGCTACTTTGTTAGAAGCAAAATGGCAGGTCTCCTCCCCCAGCCCTACTCAAGTAAAGTACGGGAAAAAAAATGGCCTTAGAGCACTCAGCAAATTTTGTCACCCTCATGATTCCTTCTTGGAGTGATACCTGCACATCAGATGTTATCTTAGTTCAAGGACAAGCAGCTAATAGGCATAAGTTGATTCAATTTATTTAAAATGAGCTGCATGAGTGACCTGAATGGGATGTCCTATTTATTGAAGGAGAAACTTGCTGTATTTTCCTGCTCACAGCTCTATACAGAGAGCTGTTGTAGGCAGGCGGGGGGACAGAGCAGGAGGGAGGTGGGGAGAAAATGAGTTAATGCCATAGCCAATGATCCTGTGAAAGCCTCCTGGTCTGAAACTGATAACATAGGGGTGAGATCAGTTGAAGGGTTTCAGCACACTGGGTAAGGGGGCAGTTTAAAAAGGTCAGGTCAAAGCAATCAGTAGAATTTACTCAAACATCTGTAGCTTCTTAGGGCTTTTAATGAGAATTTCCATATTAACATTTGGTTTTACCAGGGTACTGCATAATTTTCTACTCAATTTACCCCTGACAGGTTACAGACATAACAACATTCTTATCAAATTGGCTTTCCATAATGTAGAAAGATGTAGAAGTTTTATGATATTCTTTGTAGAGTAAGGGAGAGAGGATAAGAGAGAGAATAACTTTAAAGCAAGGAAACCAAAACCAGGCTCCTTTGAATATTTATCATAATTTTTATTTTTTCATGAATTTTTAATATTCATCAAAAATACATTAACAACTCTGTTTCACTTCAGCCTGGGGATCATTTACAAAATAGACAGCGGTGTTCAGATCTAAATAGCAAGTCTTTACCTCAGCAATAGAAACTAATTGGGTTTAGGAAATAAACCCATTAGCTCATTTATGAACTGAGGGAGTGTATTAAGTTTCTAGAAGTTTTCTTACCAAAAGGAATTCTGAGAAAACTTGGGAATCATCTGAAAAATGGAGTGTTGTACCATTGAGGTAAATGGTGGACCTTGAGTTATTAAAGTCTATAGACTAAACACTATTGATATTTGATTACCAAAAAATGTATTTTTAAATGTTATGAAAGCTTTGTAGTGAGACCAAGAATTGTCACCTATACCTGCTTCCTATAACAAAATAGCACTATGTTGATATGCTAGCTCTGTCACATGCTCTATACTGCTATTACTGGAGACAGAGCTCCACCCAAAATACCCGGATAGAAAATGTTTAGATGTGCTTCCCAAGGAATCCACCAACTGGACTCCATCTTAGAGTTTAGAAATAAAATATCTTAGGTAGGATCTATACCTGCAATGTTGTCCTTTCTCTCTCTCAAATCAATCTGGTTCAATTCTGTCTTTATTTAAAAGTACATTGATTTGAAATAAGTTTATGCTGGAGTCCACAAAATTGGGGACTGTAGTAATGTTATTCTTTTGCCAAGAAGACCGAAAAACCAAAAGTAGATGTAAAGGAGAAAAGGAGGCATGAAACAACAACAAAAAATCCTCTGCATATAATGTTCACCAAAGTGTTAAACAAAAATGAGACGTGAGTTTAATCACTTGATGGTATAAACGATATAAGAATTGTTTGACTTCCACAATTGACCCTTCCTTCTTCAAGTGGTCTAGGAGGTCATTTTATTAGACCCATGACTCTGGCCACCACCTGGCCTTGCATAGAACAATATTTTGATAGTCAAAGTTAGATTAAAGCTCTTTGCTAATTTTCTGCTTTTAAAATTAACCTATAGAGAAAGTTGTATGAGACAATTTTGGCTTAAGAGAAGGTAAATAATGCTAAGCTTGACAATATGAAGGCAAATATATATCTGAAAGTAAATAAAACATAGAAAAGAAGGAAGAGTAGGCAGATGTGGTGCTAAAGTTGATATAAATAGAAGTATGATAAAGGCAAGCAATAGAGCTAAAACGATAAAACTACCATCCATGGGAAATGGGGGGTAAAGTGAATTAAACCCTCATCTTTTATAACAGTGAGTCAACAGACTTCATGTAAAGTTAATAAATCAATAAATAATAGGTAAAGTTAAGGAAGTAACCAACAGAGGAAAAGAAAATAGAAATAGGAGTTGGGACAAGAGAGGGAAGGAATGCATCATAAGCATTTAAGTACTCTTTAAATTTTAAAGCCATGCACACTTGTAATTTTTTAGAAAAGTAAAGAGTAAAGAAAGAAGTAAAGAAATTACTGGGAAGCATGCATTACATTGATTTACAGCACAGCCAAGAAAGAGCAGAGAACATCCATTTATAACTCTGAAAGTGCAGAGAACAGTGGGTGGAAAGTGAGTTTTCATAAGCACACATTCTGGCCCACACCAGGTCTGTAGAAAAGAGAAGGGAGCTGGGATGGGCAGCTGTCAACTAAAGGAGGGGCACAGCCTGGAACCCTGGTTTGTCATTTGAGTTTGAAGTTTGGGCCTCCCCTGGAAAGCATTTGGAACACCCAGAGTTTATCTCCGTGCATCTGTGTTCTGTTAAAGTTTATTCTGTATCATCAAGAAGACAAGAATCACACATGCAAATCAAGTGATCCATGTAATTAAAGAAAAATGAGCTAGGAATAGACAAAAGGGTGGGCCCTTCTGAGGAAGTGAACAAAGGGTCCAATGTGGGCGATGGAACCCTCCAGAGAGTGCCCAGAAACGTGAAGCCAGCCCAGAGAATATGAAAGTTGGAAGAAGCCCAAGAACTTTCTCATCTAGGGTTCTCAACCCAGATAGAATGCAGAGGTTCATAATCTGTGATTGGGAAAAAATCCTTAAGTAATCTCTCTCTGAAATTTAATATTTCCTTAAAATATGAATGAAAGCAACCAACCATAAGAACACCCATAGAAAATGACAGGTAATTTTTATTGTATTCCTGCAGATATCCTAAAATATGGCTTGCACTGTTTCTTCATTATTATAGTAGTTCTTAGATTCACCACTAGATCTTATTATTTAATGTTATTATTATTATTATTACTATTTATTGTGTAATCTGTTAACAAATAAATGCATGTTACTCTGACCTATATATATTTTTTAATATTTTTATCACCCTATTTCAGTAAGAGCCATTTCCTTTGTAAGCCTGTGTATTTTATTGTAAGCATTTAAAAATTAATTCTGACCAGAAGTCTATAGGCTTCACCAGACTTTTTCCGATGAAAGAATCTCTGGAATTTCCTATTTCTATATCTGAGTTTTCTATTTCTGTGCAAAAATATAACCACAGACTTAGAGCTTCAAACACTACAATTTATTGTCACCACATTTCTGTGGGCCAGAAGTCCAGGTACAACTTAGCTACATCCTCTGCTCAGGGTCTCACAAGACTGAAATCAAACTGTTAGCAGAGCTGGAGTTCTCATCTGGAGTTCAGTCTCTCCCCAGCTCATTCAGGTTGTTGGCAAAATTTAGCTCCCTGCCACTTAGAAGTCTGAAATTTTCAGTTCCTCAAGACTGCATACTGTTCCCCACCATGTGTGGGTCTCTCCACAACATAGAAGTTTGCTTCCTTCTAGGTCATTCGTCTATTTCTTACCTACAAACCCTCTTTTCTGCGTTCAACTGATTAGGCCAGGCCCACCCAAAATAATCATCCTTCTGATTAACACAAAGTCAACTGAAGGAAGGACAAGCAAAGAAGGCAGCCAGGTTTCACTATCTACCATTGGCAGTTCACTTTAAGAATTGTATCCCTTTCAACTAGTTGCTTCTTCCAGTTGACAGTGATCCCCTGGTGAAGGGCATATTTCCCTGCTAACACTGTACTGTGAACAAGTATATCAGCTATTGGGAAGGGCTGTAGCAGCATGGAGGCACAGAATGCTTGATGAAGTGGGGAGCTTCGGGTTTGTAATCCCAGATGTTGCCTACTTAACGGTCGTGACTAAGGCTCACATTTGGCTATGGACTGCCTCCCAAAATGTGCTCGGTAAATACTGAAGGGCCAGAGGCTGACTTTCACTGGATTTAGCTCCTCCACACTGTGATGACTCAGCAATCAAGGCAGTTGGTTTCAGATGACCCAAGCAGAGGTGCAGGAGAACCAGAAACGGAGCTGACAACTGGTGTGCTTGATTTGGGTGACAGCATCTACATTCTCATGTCAAGGGAAACCACCCATTACTCCACACTGTTTGGGCATCTGAAAGAAGAGTTTCAGTGTTTTCCCCTCAACAAATCCTATGCAAACTAAAAATCTGACTGTCATTGTGGCAGTGATAAAAATAACTTCAGAATGAAAAATTAAGAATACAATCATATTAAACCTCCACTAAAGAACAAAGCCAGCTTATCCATCTGTCTTATTTGTTAAATACCCTCACTAAGCAAGACAAGACTCCCTCCAAATGGCACTGTGCCAGCAACGCTCCTTGGCCTCAGCTTGGTCCCAGCATGGAGCAAACACAGTAAGTTCAGAATGATTCCAATTTATGTTTCCATCAGTAGACAATGTACCTTTTAAACTGGCTTCTGTCCTTCTAAAGGCAGTGAAAAGGTGACTATATTTAGAATCTGTCCTAAAGATTTGGGATTGATAGAGACCTAATTGGAGAGCTGCCTTTTAAAAAAGCCAACTGGGTGATCAGACCTCAGGTTATATATATTTTTAAAATACCACCCTCATCCTAAAACATAATGACTTTTCTCAGAGCATCAAGCCATGCCCAAGTGAGCTTTCTCCTCTTTAGAAATAGTTTGCTAAAATTTTTTAGGCATATTGGGGAAAGGGACTCTTCAGGAAATAACCCATGTCCCCAGGAGAGTCATGTTGAGGAAAGGCAGGTAAGAAGCCTTCGATTGTGGTTAATCAATATACATACACACCCACGAAAGCGAGGGTATTGACAAATAAATAGGTAAATCTCACACCATAAGCCTTTTCTGTCTCTTGGATCCTTTTGGCAGTCTGATGAGCTGCTGGACCCTTCTGGAGGATGATATTTTTCAATGAATAAAGCGAAATGCATAAAGGTATAAAGTAAAAAGTGAATTATGTTGAACCTTACTAAATATTTAAAAACATAAATTTATGCTATAGTAATTACGTGTTAATTAGCATATTAAATAACAAGAACTAGTGGAAATCAAATAATTTAAACATAGTGATTAGAGCAAATGACATTTTAAGATATGTGGAGCAATTCTATTGCGATATTAAAATCATTGTGAGGGGCGCCTGGGTGGCTCAGTCGGTTAAGCGTCCAACTTCGGCTCAGGTGATGATCTCAAGGTTTGTGAGTTCGGGCCCCGTGTCAGGCTCTGTGCTGACAGCTCAGAGCCTGGAGCGTGCCTCGGATTTTGTGTCTGCCTCTCTCTCTGGGCCTCCCTGACTCATGCTCTGCCTCTCTCTGTCTCTCAAAAATAAATAAATGTTAAAAAAATTTAAAAAAGATCATTGTGATTTCTATTAAAGCCAAAGAACCAGATACTCTTGATCCTATTGCAATTGACTGCTTATATACATATTTTAAGAGAATGCTAAATTTCAGTGAAATAAAAATGTTTTACTTGTTTCTCTTTACAAGTTCATGGACCCTCCTCCTAACTACCCAATTTGGGCCTGTAGACTACAGGTCAAGAACCAATGAAAATTACCTTGTCATTGTAGATTAAATAATTCAAGTCAAGAAAGTCAAGTTTCTTTACTAGGTTAAGTAAGCTGATAATTGCTAAACCCCATTATCTTTTCTATAGTTTCAAACAGTGAGAACAATGGAGGGAAATGGAATTTTTTTATAGAATTTTAAAACCATATTAGACTAGTAGAAGGGTGGAAAACCCTATTTAATTTTAAATCTGCTGTATGGAGTCAAGAATATGTACAATATGCAAATATATAAAACTAGTTTTTAAATTAACGTATTGACCCAGAGCACTGGCACTGGAAACAAAAATAAAAATCAGAGCATAGTTTTCAAGCATCAGGAGGCATGAGAATGCTGGCTTGCTGCCTAGAACTCCGAGTGTACCTCCTACAATTTTGTCTATGACACAAGAGAAGATTTTTTTGTTCCTGACCTACTGTTGCTTCCCAAGCAAAGCCTCTTTTTTCCAGAGAGATAGTCACAACCAACCTCCATATGGAAAGGAACCAGGTTATACTTCCCTCTGAATAATTAAGTCCATTTCATCCGATCATACTTAGGAAAGTCCCCAAATACAAAAACATATTTATAATCACATTTGAAGTAGAGCTTATCATCCCATAAAAGAAGATACTTTGCTTTATAAAATAATTCCTGGGGGGCCTGGGTGGCTCAGTCAGTTAAGCGTCTGACTTTGGCTCAGGTCATGATTTCAGTTTGTGAGCTTGAGCCCCATGCGCTATCAGCGCAGAGCCTGGAACTTGCTTCACATTCTGTGTCTCCCTGTCTCTCTGCCCCTCCTCCACTCTCTTGCTTTCTCTCTCTCTCTCTCTCTCTCTCTCTCTCTCTCAAAAATAAACATTAAAAAATCATTTTTAATAATTCCCTATAGTGTTCCTGTGTTAGGAACTCTATTAAGTGGTGAAGGTATAAGCATAAATAACAAAGATACTTTGTCCTAGAGGGGCTCACTCTTTGGTGGAAATTCCTTGAAATCGGAGCTCATTTGTACTCATTATTGTTTTAACACTCTTTATGCTTAATAGAGACACTGTGTTCTTGGAACAGGAGAACTTGAAGGCAGAGTTTTAGAAACCATGGTTAATTGAAGACATAAAGATAAAGCCTCCTAGAGTTCCAAGAGTAGGGAAGAAAGCAAGATTATTTTCTCTCAAGGCAGCAATGATAGCAGAGAGCTAAGCCATGCCTTTAGGGTCACATTTGGGGCTAGGAGTTTTTGGAAGGGGCACAGTGCCACAAGACACTCAAAGAGAAAGAGCGTAACAAGAATCAAGCCAAGAAGATAGTGGGCCTGCCTTCTCTCCCCATGGGCCAGTGAGTCTCCACGTTCAGTGCATTTAGTGTGACTGGAGTTCTCAAAGCTGGAGAAAGAATGATATGCTGCACCCAAAAGGGTGCAGGGCCAAACCAACTTGCTTCACAAGCCATGAGATGAGAGATACAGGGGTCATGCCAAGGTGACACATGCACAGAATCCATAGTCATGGAGGCTCAGAACTTCACTTCCTGGGTGTTCTGGGAAGGGCATCAGAGTTTCAGGGGGCCAGGGTCATATGAGAAGTCATGGCATGTGCACTTGTCCAGGAACACCCCTCAGGTATAACATGAAGTTCATCTTGAAAGAAGATGTTAAATGTAGGATTCCAGAAACAATCTCTTAACAAAAGGATTGGAACCATGGAACTGACGGTTGTGCAACAGCCTGTGAAAGACTGAACATGGTGTGTGAGTGTAGGTCTTGTGTCCTCACATTGTGGTGATGTTTGGCTCATCGTGTGCCGCAAGTCAGCCACTTTTTTTTTTCCAGGAATGGGAAATACTCTCTCAAGTTCTACCCTAATGAGATGGCATTGTTTGGAAAACTATCCTCAAGGAAAAACTGCCTGTGGATTTTGTGCCCCTAGCATCTATGGGTAGAATATAGGCTCTCTGTCTATGACCAGGGCCCTCAGGTCTCTAAAACCATAAAGAATAATGCCGTGTTTGAGAGAAGATACTTATGAATTCAGAGAGTCAAGGTCATGGCCAGGGACACCTGGGCCACAGAAGTATCTAGATAATTTATAAGTTGGAGAGCTTTACAACCTGACCTGACCGTATCACAGATTTTGTCTACCTGATACTCTGAGTTCCAAGTGCCAAAAAGACCTGAGATCTGCTATGTAACACACACACACACACACACACACACACACACACACACACATGCTTCTTTTTCTTTAAACATAAGAAAGCCTATTAGGCAGAGAAAATCAAAACTTGCGAAAGAATAAAATGATGAAGTGTGTTACAGGCCTTAGAAAAGAAGGGAAAAAAAATCTATTTTAAGACTTGAATTAGCATTAACAGAAGGCAGAGGGGGAGGAAATATAAGAGCAGCAGTAGCAGCAGATAAGAGCGATGGGGGGCTGCTCACAGAGCCTGCTGGTCCTCCCTCCAGATCTCTCCCCATCCTTATGTGGGGGGATATCTACATAGGAAGACATTGGGGAGCAGCAGTTGCAGGCAAGAAATGAGGGCTTTAGCGTTTGCCTTGAAATTCCATGTTCCCAGCACACACAGTTTTAGATTTTATGTCTCAGACTGTCTTCATTTGCAGCCCCTGGAAACAGCCTCTGACTCAGGGAGATGTACTCATAGGCTCTTCTAGGGCTTGCTTTCCCAGGAGACACCCATATGGATGTGGGAACAGTCAAGTAGACAAGGAGAAATGTGGCCCCCAAAGCCATTACATCAAGACTCTTTAGGGAGCTCTAGAGCTGGAATGAACTTCTTGTTTGTCCCAATTGAGGCAAAGGAGTTGGGTCTTTGCTGCCTATCTTTAAGCAAAGCAGTCTCCTGAGGCCGTGGGCAATTTCCAGGGAGGGCCCGCATTGTGAGCAGGCAACAGCTGAAATTCCAGACAGCTGGGCATGGGGGTATTGCCCTCAAGGGAGGATCTGGGTGGCTCGTCAGAGTATCCAGCATACAGATCAATAAACAGGAGTAGGCTGATAGAAGCTACAGAGGCCTAAAGGCCCTTCTCCCCACTTTCCTGCTCCTCAGATTGTTAAGCAGGGTCCTCACCTGAGCCAGACTGGAAGCAGTCAGTGCCTTGTCGACTCTGAGAACATCTGTAATGTGATCCACTATCATAACTCCCTTTGGCCATCAGTAATCACTCACACTGGATCACGGGCTACTCTTTCCCACTCCTATACCCCCAACTAAATGAGTGCCATCACCAAATTCCAGGGTGGGGAGGGGTTTTTCCACCAAGGAGCAATTCTTGGACATCAGCTGGGTGTCCTACAATTCAACCAAGTTTTGATACTACCTACCTAGAGATAGCATTGAATTCCACAGGTTAAGGGCTCAGTCCTATAAGACTGACCCCCTACCCCATTTTATGATAGGGAAAAGATAGGATAAAATAGGCAGAGAGGGAAAGGTTAGGACCTGAGGTACCTGGGTGGGGAAAAACACCTACTTTGGAACAATGCTGGGAGAGTCTGACCACAGCAAATCCCCTGGGCATAAGGTTCCTCTTAAGAATGTAACAGAGGGGCACCTGGGTGGCTCAGTTGGTTAAGCGTCCCACTCCGGCTCAGGTCATGATCTTGCAGTTTGTGAGTTCGAGCGCGTGGGGCTCTGTTCTGCCGGCTCAGAGCCTGGAGCCTGCTTATGATTCTGTGTCTCCCCCTCTCTCTGCCCTCCCCATGCTCGTGCTCTGTCTCTCTCTGTCTCTCAATAATGAAAAAAAAAAAAAAAAAGAATGTAACAGACACCACCTACTCCCCTCAGGTTTCCCTCAGGAATTTGACAATCAAAATACCCAACTAAAATAAGTAAACCATAAAACTTATGTTATTCAAAGGATGGTATGACCATAGTCTGTCTCCTACACAATGGAATTGAGCCAATCAGGAATGGATAACCCAGCACCTAGAGTTATCCAGCCAATAAAGGTAGAACCTAAGAAGGGACAAGGGGGAAGGGAGGGGGCAGAACCTTATAAAACAAAGACCCTTGTTTCAAATTTGCTTTCAAATGTCCCCTCTCTGTAAAGAGAGCTTTCATACTATTCTTACTTTCTAATCTTATACCCTAATAAACTTTTGCCTGCTGCTCATTTTGTGTCCACTTCTTCATTCCTCAAAGCAGCAAGACAAAGAATCTGGGTATTGAGGTACAAAATCCTGCAACAATTTCAGAGGACAGTGGCAAGTCCTGATTGTTACTTGTGCTTTTGACCAACCAGTTATAGAAAGAAGGTTCCAATGAACCCCACCTTAGGTTTGATTCATTTGTTAGCGTGGCTAACAAAACTCAGAACTCAGAGAAACGTCTTACTTACTAGATTATTATAGATTACTATAGCTTATTATTTGTTTTCTATAAAAAGATACAACTCTGGAACAGCCAGGTGGAAGAGATGCATAGAGCGAGGTTTATGGCAAGGGCCCAGAGCTTCCTTGCCCTCTCCAAACAGGTATTCTCCCCAAATCTCCATCTGTTCATCAACCTCAGAAATTCTCTGAAACTCAGTCCTTTTGGGTTTTTATGGAGGCTTTATTATATAGACATGATTGGCTAAATCATTAACCATTGGCAAGTGATCCAACCTCCAACCCCTCTTCCCTCCCTGGAGGTTGGGGGGATGGGACTGAAAGTTCCAATCTTCTGATCACAAGGTTGGTTCTCCTGGCAACCAAGCTTAGACAGAGTCTAAAAATCTCTTCATTAGCATAACAAGAGACATCTTGCTCTCCTTACAGGAAATTCCAAGGGTTTTAAGAGCTCTGTGCCAGAAAAGGGGACAGAGACCAAATATATATATTTTTATTATAAATTACAACATCACACCAACTCCTAAGGGCATGGCTGGATTCTTTCTTGTTCTCATTGAGCCTATTGGTCTTCCAGAGTCACAGAATGTTTATATCAAAAGAGCCTCAGAGACATGCTACACACCTCTAGCTTTTTCAGCTGGAGAGAAATGGTAAGGACCACACAGCAAGAATTACTGTCAGCTTCTCACTACCTTAGGGAGATGACTACAGAAAAGAAAGCAAGAAAGAGACTTGGATGGGGATGAGAACTTTAGAGCCTGAATATTCTGAGAGCAGGGAAGGGGTGCAGCTCAGTTACTACCCGTGAAGGTTATAAATTCCAACCCCTAATTCTCTTTCCCTTTTACTCAGTTTTGTGGCTTGTGGCCCAGTGCAGAGAAATTTAAAACATTTTTATTACCCACATGGTATGAATCAGCCATTTCTTGATTGCTTGTGAGTCATCTACAGCTGGGATGACTCTACATCCCTATTTGCTTGAAACAGCCCCACTTTACCTCTGGGATCCTGGCTTAATTATTAAAACTACACCCTTTCACTCCCCAGAGAGGACTTGTTTGGTCAATATGGTTGCCTGAGCTATAGCCAATTGGTGTTTCAAGTATTACAGTTTCCCAGCTCTACATCCCCACACCATCTCTCCTATTTTTAGGTCCAGGAGAACTCCTCTGTGTTCTACTCTCTTGATTAGCCACAGAGCTACACCACATTTGCCATTCTCCCTTGCACAGGTGCTTTTGCTTATGGAACGTGGGTGAAAGTGAGATCACCACTTCCAGAACTAGCCTTAGTGCAAGCCTCACTGTTTCCCCCTATCAACCGCCCATAGAGGGGATGGTGAGGACCTAGAGAAGGGAGAAGCCACATGATAGAAGGATCCTGTATCTCTGAATGCCTGATGAACAAAACAAAACCATATTCAACTGAAGTGAACAAGAAATAGTTTGGTATCATTTTAAGCCAATGACATTTGAGGTTCATAGCTACCACAATCATACTCCATGACTAATATACTTCTCTCCCAGATCCCCATCTGCAGTCTTGCCCTGGCTTTCCTGGAAGCAGAGCATGAGTCAGGGATTCAGATGTATGTGGTTCATGGAGGAAGGGCTTCTGGAAGTAGAGGAATCAGAGAAGGATAAGAGGGCAGCATGGGGGAGCTGAGCAAGAACATGGCCTGATCCATGAGGGCTTCTGCCGCACTACTGGGTTGTGCCTCCTTCAGACACGGAGGTTGGCCTTTACCTCCATATCAGCTGATCATTGGCTTTAAGATGCCTCCAGGGGGTTGGGAAAAGAAGAAAGTACTAGTAGCCTTGCATGCCGAGGGTAATTCTTCAGTTGGAGCATGAGGCCTGGAGTGGGAAGCTGAGAGACCTTCACAATGCATACATGTAGAATCTGGGGATAGGTGCACCTGCGTACTAAAGGGCATCAATCTGAGTAGGGCACCACTGCTTTCCATTTACCTGCATTAAAAATCATTATGAATCCATGTCAATGTGGCTTCAGTTCCCAGTTTGATCCCCCAAAATAAATATTTTGACAGGAATCAAGAAAGCCAAAGGAGAATTCAAGGAAAATATTTTTAAATCAATCAATAGAGTTATCAGTTACAAGCAATTAAAACTGTATTAAAAATTATTCTGGTTGGAGGGTAGAGCATGAACAAAATGGGTGGAAGGGGAGGGAGACATACAGACTTCCAGTAATGGAATGAATAAGCCACAGTGATAAAAGGTACAGCATAGGCAATATAATCAGTGGTATTGTAAGAGTGTTGTATGGTAGCTACACTTGTGGTGAGCACAGCACAACATACAGAGTTGTCAAATCACTATGTGGCACACCTGCAATAATGTAGCATTGTGCATCAACTATATGTCAATTAGGGGCGCCTGGGTGGCTCAGTCGGTTGAGTGTCCAACTTCAGCTCAGGTCATGATCTCGCAGTCTGTGAGTTTGAGCCCCATGTCGAGGTCTGTGCTGACAGCTCAGAGCCTGGAGCCTGCTTCACATTCTGTGTCTCCCTCTCTCTCTGCCCCTCCCCCACTCATGCTCTGTCTCTCTCTATCTCAAAAATAAATAAACATTAAAAAATTAAAAAAAAACCTATATGTCAATTAAAAAAATGATTCTAGTTAACTTAATGGAAGAGGGATTTATTAGCAAAGAGGATTATTAGCAAGAGGGATTTTTATTATCAAGTAGCTCCAGAAATTGCTGGGAAGTATGAGGAATGTAGACTGTAAAAAAGGCAGTAATCAAGGAAGGTTGGGCAGAAAGAAACATAGTAAAGCTCACAACATCTAAACAGGATGCTACTGAGGCATCATCAGCACTGGACACCACACTGCCATCATCTCCAACATTACCCTCTATTTAATGTAAGTGGGAGTGCCTTATAGAGTGCTCTACCCATATGAATTTAGGGTTGACAACAAAAGACAGTTCAATGCTTAGGTTAAAAAGAGCAGAAGAACTGTCCAGGAGCAAGCCGAAGTATTCTGTTGAAAAAGTATGAGCTCAGTTGGTTAAGCACCCAACTTCGGATCAGGTCATGATCTTAGGGTTCATGGGTTCCATGTCGGGCTCTGTGCTGACAGCTCAGAGCTTGGAGCCTGCTTTGGATTCTGTGTCTCCCTCTCTTTCTATCCCTTCTCTCTCTCTCTCTCTCTCTCTCTCTCTCTCTCTCAAATAAGTAAACATTAAAAAAAAAAAAGAAAAAGAAAGGAAAGGCATGAACGATTCTGCCTGCCCTTCCACCATCAGAGCTTTATGTCTTTGACCTTTTAAGTCTTTGGAACATCAAGAGACCCTTCCAAAAATGGAAATACCTTTAACATTTTTCTCTTAACACCTTAGCTATCAGCCAGCACTACACTTGGGACCATGTTCAAGTTAGCTAAAGACAAGGTAGTAATGATTTGGGGCATCACATGTTCAGATGGAAAAAGAAATGCTAATGTATGAAGACACACCTGGATGCACTCATAGTTTTTGGAGGCTTTCATGTTGGTTTCCCCTGCTAGAGCCCTGATACTGCTTTCAAACTGGTAATGAACTTTAGAAGAAAGAGCTCTCATTTCAGAAGCCAGAGCTCATCATTCATCTTCAAGGAGCAGTGCATTGACTGCATAGCACAACCAGGCCCTACTTCTGACTCCAGTACAGAATCCACAGCACTTTTGGGGTCACGGGAGGCTCAACTAATCTTCCTCATGTATATTTTTAAATAAATTAAATTATAGCCAGTATGGTAGATCTCAAAAATGACCTCCCTGTATCCAGGCCTTTTGCCTAGATTTGATTTTCAGCTCTTCCCATCAAGATGTGGAATCCATTTCCCTGATCTCTGAATATCACTGTTTTTGAGACTTGTTTTGGTCAATAGAATGTAACAGAAGTGACAGCATGTCAGTTCTGAGTTTTGACCTTGAGAGGATATGTATGCTTCTACTCTTTCCTGGAACCCTGCCCTGGCTAGTCTGCTGGGATAAGAGACATGAGGAGAGAAACTCGGCTATGCCAGTGGAGGTCATTTTGAAATACCCAAGCCCTAACCAGCCTGGGTGCTGACTACAGAAAAATAAGTGATCCTATCCATGGCCAGAAGAACCACTGAGCTGAACCCAGTACAAACCACCAACCTGCAAAATCATTTGCTAACAAAATGGTTGTTTAAGCCACTAAGCAAAAGGGTTTTTGTTGAGCCACAAAAACCCAGTTACTACAGAGACTTAATTAGCTTTTTCCAGATGGGCACAACCAGAGAATAAGGATAATCAGTGTCTAGGTGATCACATTCATGTGTATCTGCCCTGAGACTTTATCCTCTATTTAGTATTCCTTATACACCAAGACTGTGGAGAGGCATGTGAGTCTCAGTCATTTGGCAGGCACTAATTATTTGACCATGTATCACTGCCATTTCCAGGAGAACTTGATAATACCCAACGGCTGCTCACTTCCAACTCCAAGAGAGCTAAGAGAAGAAAAAAAATAATAATAATGGGTCTCAACACATTTGTACTAATCACTGGCTGCATAATTAAAATCGAAATCTGTCATCTACAGCCAGGGGTAAAGCAGGTAAAATTAAACATAAACTGTCATAAAAATAATTAAAAACTAGACTTTTAAATTAAAAGACGTCTTTTAATAATTAGTTAACATTTGCTATTGTTCTAAACAGACTTGCTGTTAACCTTTAACACTTCGCTCATGCAGTCCTTTCTTAACTGAATTTTAATTATGCCTGAGGGAAAGCAAAGAAGTGATCTTCATTAATTTATTAAGTTTCTATTCTATATAAGGTGGGCCTTCAATGAGTTGCCTCAAAGAATAGGACCGTCTCTGCTCTCAATGATACAATCATACAGAAGGGAAGATAAGTGCTCCAAAATATCACTCTATTTTTTTATTTTTAGTTAACTAACATAAGGAAAAGGCCCTCTCAAGGAGGTAACATCTGAACTACTTGAAGATATGGGGCAAGTGATTGGGATTTAGAACACATGAAGGCTGCAAAGAAAGCAACTGATGGGGATCTTCAGAACTACACTTGCAACAGTGGATTAAGTTCTCACAACTCTCAGGAAGAGGACTGTCAGAAAACCACCCACATTCACCCCTTGGAGGTCCAGCCAAGCTTCTTAAGCAAATAAACCTTCTTAGAGCCACAAACTCTAGCAGCAGAGGAATGAGAGACACCAGGCAACTCTGGTATGAAAGAGCTTCTGCAAAAAGATCAGGAGTCTGATTTTTCACAGTTCCCACTGTCCCAAGGCACAAAAGCATCATGAATGTCTTTGATTACCTCTATGGGGGCTTATCCTCTGTCCCTGAGAATTTCCAATATGTTGTATATTTGGCATTACCATGACAGCATGGCTTTAAGACAATGCTTGGTGAGGTGCCTGGGTGGCTTGGTCAGTCGAGCCTTGGTTTCGGCTCAGGTTATGATCTCACGGTTTCACGAGTTTGAGCCCTGCATCAGCTTCACGCTGACAGTATGGAGTCTGCTAGGGATTCTCTGTCTCCCTCTCGTTCTGCCCCTGCTCAAATTGCTCTGTCTCCATCTCTCTCAAAATAAATAAATAAACTTTAAAAAGACACTGCTTGGTTTGAGCTACCTCAATTGGAGGTAAGATAATTGATTTTGGACAATCGACAAATGTTCCCCTTCTCACTGAGAGAACAACAGCACCCAGGTCCTATGAGAGTACATCTCCCTCCCACCTGCCCCTGTCCCCAGTTACTCTGCATTTCCTCTAGATTGTCTGGTTAAAAGGTTCATGCTTCTAAACAAAGTACACTCCCCCTTTCTGCACCAACCCATCCTTTTCAACACTCAAGGCCATCAATTCAACTTTTCCCTCTTTTCTGTATTGTTATTTTTTTTCTTGTTCTTATATTTCTCCCATTGATAAAGAAAATTATTTCCCCTTAACCATTTTCTGTCTTCCAGCAAACAAACAAAATTTTTTACTGTTTCCTTTCACAGAACTCTTTAAAACAGTGATCTACACTCACTATCACCAATTTCTCCTGTCCCATTCTCTGTTAAACCCATGTCCACCAAACTTTTACTCCCTTATTTCAACTAATCTGTTCTCACAAGACCATCAATGGTCTGCACATTGCTCAACCTAACAGTTATCTGTCCTTATCTTACTTGACATCTTGGTAGCTTTGGGCAAAATTGAAAACTCTATCCTTGAAAACATTTCTTCACTTAATGTCTATGACATCACACTCCCACTGTTTCCTGTACTCTAGCCACTTATTCTAAGTCTCTACTGCTGATTCCTCACCACCTTCTTGAGATTGGAAACTACAAATGCCCCAGTGTTCAGGCCTTGGCTTTTGTCATTTTTTTATTTAGACTCATTCCTTTGGTGATCTCATTCAGTCTCATGGCCTTGAATACCTTCAGATACACAAATGAGCATGTAAAAGAGGCTCCAAAATTCATCTCTACAGCCTGGACCACTCCTCTAATCATCTCACTATCTGACGGCCTATTAGCCTCTCTAACTGAATGACTAACAGGTACCTTAAACATAACAGGTCCAGACTGGACCTTGATCTTTTTTATTTGGGGAGCTTCACAATCCTTTCCATCTCAGGGAATGGAAGTTCCTTTCTTCCAGGCAATTGGGCAAAAATCCTTGCCATCCTTAACTCCATTCTTTCCCATATTATACACCTGAAACATCAGCAAATTTAATTGCCTAGGCATCAAAATATTTTCAAATCCACCTATTCAGTGACATAACACCTACTGCAAGACACTTGGCTAACGACCATTGCCTATTGCCTGAAATATTGTGATGGCCTCTTAGCTTGTCCCTGCCCACACACACACCAGTCCATTCTAGGGTACACTTAGACTTTGTAGTTCCTTTTTTCCCCTCTGGTTTTCCACAGGTATCTTCATAGATGTCTCATCCACTTCCTTTAGGAAATGTATTCGGTTATCATCTTGTTTTGTAAAATCTTCTTTCCTGGCCTTTTTTTCTAGAATGTCAACCACTATCACCACTGTTATTCTTCCCAACACCTTTCCTTGACTTTCTTCTCCTTAGCAGTTATATCCATCTAAAATTTTAGTTTTCTGTATTGATCCTTTTTCTATAGAATATAAACTATACAAGGTTAAGGATTTCAGTCTAATCACAGCTTATATTGATTTCATTCTTGTTACCAATCACTTTTTTTCTGAATCTATGCCCTAACCCTAACCCTAACCCTAACCCTAATACTTTGCAGTTTATACCAAAAGACATCGGTTATACTTCTCTGCTCCATTGTTGTTGGACTCAGCCATAAAACTTGCTTTGATCATTGGAATTTAGGCAGAAGTGATTGTGTCGTAGTTCCAAGTCTAGGCTTTAAGAGGCACTGAATGTTTCCACTCACGCTTCTTATACTTCTGTCATTGCTATCACAAGCACGTGCCTCATGTAAATACTGGTCCCAGAAGGTTATGGGCTATATGTTGTGTACTCAAACAAGCTATAGAACCTGTTTTTTGGACTCTTGCTCAGCTGAACCCAAGCTAGATCAGCCAGACCCTAATCACCTGACACAAACACGAAAGAGAAATAAATGCATACTGTTATATGTCACTGAGATGCTGTGATTGTTATGCACCAATAGTCAACTAATATATTGTTATGTCCACATATCCTGGCACATAATAAGTAACTGATAATAAAATTGATTAATAAATGTCCATAAAAGAAGTAAAAGTCATTTTACCTGTAGGAGTCATTAGTCCTTGCCAAACATACTGTCTTTTCATCTTCTAACAGAGTTCACAGGGCCATATAACTAGTTCTAACCAATGAGTTATGAACTAACATGACAGTGTGTTTTTTCCAGGCTACAGCCTCTTATTGCAAGACACTCTAAAGCTCTGTTTTTCCCTTTCATATGGTCAGAAGCAATGTTTGCAATGGCAGCTGATTTACATGCAATAGCAATGAACAGAATATCCTGCTGACCTGTTTGAAATATAATGTGTATGAGAAATAACCCATTGCTGCCTTAAAGCACTGAGATTTGGGGTTTTGTTACTGTGGCATAACCTAACTTATACCTTATCTATGCAAAACTATATGCAAATGAGAGAAATGTTATTATTTTAGAGTTATTTTAAATAATTTCAAGTGGTACAGGGGTGCTGTCCTTATATGCTTGTTTTAAGAGATAGTATAAATCTTTGTTCTAAAGGAATATGGGTTGTGATTTAGAAACAGCCACATACTGTGTGCGTGACATTAGATAAATCATTTAACCACTCTGAACTTGTTTCTTATTTGACAAATAGGACTAATAATATCCCTCTCAGAGATTATGTCTGCCATTCATTCATACACATGGAACTTACTGAGAATGTACTGAACTCAACTTTGAGTTCAAAGAGCTTGATGTCCAGGAAGGGAAAAGCTCTAGACCTGTATTGCTACATTACCAGGCACTTCATGGGTATGAACAGAGAGGGCTAAAGAAAAGAGATGACATCTGGCAGGGGAAGCAGGAAGACACCATACATGACTCAGAAGAAATTATCTGGGTCAGAGAAAAGCATATCTTGGAGACTAGTTTCTAAACACACATCATTCTCCGTGCTTAGCTTTCTGGCCCATTAAGCTGCTCTTTGTCACTTTGCAAAAGTGCCTGTTTCTTGTTCAAGAATATCTAACATTTTAACATGAGTTTCCTGTGCTGGATAGCATCATGGTCCTAGGAAAGTTAATTTCTGGTAAACTTCACAATCCAACAGAACCATTTCAGGCCACTGGAGTTCCTTAAAACTCTCCTTTATTGAGGTCATTGCAACTTTTGGGTATTAATTTTGTGATTTTTTTAAATAAAAATCATACCTCATTCAATAAATTGTATGTTTCATGAGGACAAAGTCTCCATGATATACTTGGTGCATAGTAAAGTGTCTGATATATATAGTAAAAGCTCAATAAACAATTGGTGAATGAATGAATGAATGCCAGGTCTCCCGTCTCTACTGTGTCACTCCATCCCAATCAACTCTAAAGTTAGGTTCAATAATGTTTGTTGAATCTGAATGCTTAAATATCCAAATAAAATGAATTTCCCTAAAATGTAACCTAAACTTTTCTACTCAGAAACACTTACATTTTAAGAGATCCTGGATACAAATTTCTAGTCTTAAGTAAGTACTACAGATGTAATGTACAACATGATGACTATAGTTAACACTGCTGTATGATATATAGGAAAATTAAGACAATAAATCTTAAAAAGTTATCACATGGAGAATCTTTTTCTTTTTCTTTTCTTTATATTGTATACATGAGATGATGAATGTTAGCTGACCCTATTGTGATAATCATTTCACAATATATGTAAATCAAATCATCATTTTGTATGCTTTAGACATATACAATGATATATATCAGTTATTTCTCAATAAAATCAGAAAGAAATAAAAGAACCTTTAAGGGAAGGATATTTAAGACGAACGAAAGACTATCTAATGGTAGAATTTCTGACCAGAGGGATATTTAATAGAAAAGCAACAAGAAAGTATTTTGAAGCATTTTAATATGCATTATCATGCTGTTCTTCAAATTACACCATCTGTGTAATTGTTTACTCACAAGATTGACCAAGAGTATGAGAATAGAGAGGCAAAAAAGCATTTGAAAAAAAATACATACTTTTTCCTAAATCAGGATAATTTTTATTCATTCTACCCTCATTAAAAGTAAGGAACTAATTGAATTAAGTGTGTGCTAGAAATTATAATAACTAGCCTTTGAAATGTAAATGCCTGGGCACATGAAGAACAATTAAAGAAGCAGGCCAAATAAAGAGTCCGTAATGCATTCTGATGTAGCCAAACATTTTAGGTTGTGCTTTTTATGCCACTTTATTTGGAAATACTTCACCATAATGTGACATACCAAAATAACTTAGGCAAGAATATCTTTTTTTCTTTAGCAAGAATGAACTGTAAAACATTATGTGCTTGGATATAAAACTGAAATCCTAGGACTCAAGAAGTAATTCCTCACCATAAATGCTAACTCTGTAAAGAGTAAAAGAGTAACAAGTCTGTAAAGAGAGTGGGCTTCCATCTGAATGTTGGGATGCTGAACCAAATTATATAAATACTTGGTTTGTATGGAAAATCAACTCATTTAGCACTGTGTCAATGGCTCTAAAAACTGCATGTTTCTTATTTTATACATATCATCTGCTCAATTTGCCTTTAATTTACTGTATAAGTAGTGTGACCTCATTTCATGGAGATGAAGACAACCTCAGATTCATTCAGAAGCAATAATTATGGATTGCAGAAGGATAACATAATGAGAAGATCCCGTTTGCATAAAATTGCTATTTTAATGTTGGATGCCAGGGCTGGCTTTATCAGGGTTTGACACATCTGCCAGACTCTGCTATGGCTCCAATGGGAAACAGAAATTTAAGATGAGTGCTGAAAATATTGAACTCTATTAGATTCATGGGGATGGGCATTTCAGCTGATGTAACACGTTATCTTTCTAACAGCATTAGCATGGGACTGCCAGCTTACTAAGCATTTACGAGGATTATTTCCATTCAGACTTAAAAACGGCCCTATGAAGTCTGTACTATTAATATTATTCCCATCTGACAGGTGAAGAAAGTAACTTGCCCAAAGCCATGCAGTTAAATAATGGCAGAACCAAAAACTAGATCCAAATACAGAGCCCAAAGTCCTATTACTTCTTCTTTCTCTTTGTCTTCCATCCATGTATCTAGCCATCCATCTATCCATTTCTCTCATTCTTCACCCCTCTCTCCATATGTCCATCCAACTATGTCCTTTGTCATTCTCTGTATCTTCATGTGTCTCTTGCTCTTTTTCTCTGTGTTCTCTTTCATTCTCTGTGTCTTTCTCTGATTCTGTCTTAGCACTTGTGGGTTTCTATCTGCCCTTCTCTTATTCCTTATTTCTCTGTCTTTCATTTCTTTTCTTTCCCTCATTCTTTCAATATCTCTATTCATATAATTATTTACTTATCACCCATTTATATATCTATTTATTTGTCTTCATTTCTACATTCATCCATCCACCCATTCAATACTTTCTATATATCTATCTGCTTTTTTGAATCTGTCATATACTTTCTATTTTTCTAAGTCTCTCTCCCTGTCTCTCTCTCTCTCACTGTCTCTCTCTTTCTCTCATTTTCTCTCTATCCTCCTCCCTCTTTCTCTCTATTCAAAGCTGCTGCTTATCCAAGTACTTTAGACATGTCCCTACTCTCTGTCCCATCTAAAGTCAAGAAATATGTCCCTATGTGTCAAAGTTATATGCCTTGCTAAGGCAGTAAAACATTTACGTATGGCTCAACCAAAGGTCATCCCTACTGCAACTTGATGATAAATTATAGAAAGAAATTTATGCATGAGTCTCTTGCATTCCCACATATATTTGGAGGGGCACCAAATGCCTTTGTTTCAGACTGTCTTTTCAAAGATGTCTGTATACTGCAGCCTTGAAAGACAATGATAGTGTCTTCCTCTGAAACTGTCTACAACCTTTTGGAAGATAGAGATAGTATCTCCTTCTGGAGAAAAGGGCAGGCATTCTTACTATCACGGGCAAATAAAATATGTCTCCAGTGAATAAAGGGTGGGCATACCTGCCCAACATGCAATTCAGGTTCTTTAAACTGAAGGTTTTTATTCCTTAATGCAACCTACTTCATGTCCAGACATCCATTTGGGCGTCTGTGTAGTTGTTCAGTTCTCCTGTTTGACTACAGGGTTAGGAACTGAAACAAATGTCCTATTGCTTCTGCTGTTTGCTGTGTCCTGAGTAATAAAGTCCTGTATTTTGTAGTCTGCAGGAGTCCATACAAGTGCAGCAGGCTGACTTATTAGCTTGCAAGTGGCTAAAATCTCAGCCCCTTCACAGTTCTTACCTCAAAGCTGTACCTTTTTTCAACCTGTCTCATAACAGTGCCCTACAGGTCATCTTTATGTATCTTGAAAAGGAGAATGTTTTAACTAAGTGCTTCCAGCTTCCTATTGTCCATTAGAAAGTAACAACTACTTCAACAACAATAAACTCAGGTATCCCTGATCTATCTGATGTTTCAATGAGAAAGAAAACCCTTTTTATCCATGTGCTTCACAATACCTTCCCACTTTACACTTAATTTGGTAGAGTGATTTGCCACTTGGATGTGACTGGGCATGTTCAAGCTTTATCATCTTTCCAAAGCCAATGCAACTAAGGGTCACATGTCAGTGTGGCCTAGAATGGCTGAATCTGGAAGAGTATGGTTTTATCAGACCCCCTCGGTGACCCAGGTCACACCCTCTCAGTCTTCCCTCTGATCCCAGCTGTGGCTGCAGCAGGCAGGTTCTTACAAGCTTTGACTTACTTCATACCTTCTGAGTCTTATCTCAGTTGTGCCTGTGAGTCTTTCTCTTTCTGGTCCAAGAGTCTCTGATGTTCCAAAATCAAGCAACGGTCCATTCCTGAGGCATGAATGCACTTCCTAGAAGTGCATGGCTCATAGTGCCCCAGGGACAACCCCCAAGCACAGGGGCATGAGGATCTGATGGGTAAAATAAGTTCCGAGGTTTGTACTTTGGTAGACAATTCTGAAAGACATCTATAAGCAGTTGAGAAAGCCTTGGAAAGGAATAGATCCATGAGGTCCACCGCAGTGACTCAACAAATCACTTCCTATGGCCTTTTTCTCCTTTTTTCACTCCTCTTTGTCCTCAGTCCTTGTCTGTGGGATCACCTCACAAACTACCTGTACAGAAGTTCTGGCCTCAGGTCCTACAAGGTAATCCAGTGGTAGAGTAGAAAGATCAAGGCCTCTGGAACCAGACAGACTTGAGTATATATCAGCTCTGCCACCCTCTAGCTGGGAGATCTTGAACAGGTTGCTTAACTTCTGTGAGCTTTAGCTTTTTCTTTCAAAAGATGGGAAAAATAATACTTGGCACAGGTGGGGAATATTGATTATGGATAAAAAAATACAGTCCTTAGCACGGGGTCTATCACAGCATCTGTGTTCAACAAATAGCAGCAATTACTGTTATTATAGCCTGAGCAAATCCCAGGGGCACCCTGGAAACTAGAGATGCAGAAATGGTGATGCTTCGACTTTTGTGCCTGTCCAGGGACTGTTAAGTTGCAGGACTTTATCACTTTAACGACTCAAAACTATGTGAATTATTTATAAATTACTGTTTATAGAAATGGTTGCACCATAAACAGCTTCTGGATTCCAAAAACTTATTTATACATATGTGGAAAGATAATGCATTTGAAGAGTTAAGTCATATTGTTGATTTTTTTTCCCCCTGTGATTCTTTCTACTCCTTGTTCTCTCCTCCGTCTAGTTGGCTAAGCAGGGTGTCGTTGTGGCCCCAGGGAAGGATGACACAGCAGAAATGTAGAGGTTAAAAAAAAAAAAGATTTAAATAACTCAGCCAGAGAAAGACAGATGCCATGTGATTTCACGCAGAGGTGGAATTTAAGAAACAAAACAAACATAGAAAAAAAAGACTCTTATATACAGAGAAGAATTGGTGGTTGCCAGACAGGCGGGTCAGGGATGGCTGAAATAGGTGAAGGGATTAACAGTACATTTATCCGATGAGCACTGAGTAATGTGTAGAGATGCTGGGTCATTCTATTGTACACTTGAAACTAACATAACACTGTATGTTAATTATAATTGAATTAAAAATGGTAAAAAAAGGATTTTAAAGATTCAATTCTTGTTTGTCTATTTATTTATTTATTTTCATAAACCTAGAGCAGAGTTGATAGCTTTAGGATAAAGTTTTCCCTCCTCCTTAAATAGTGTGGATTTAAGAGTTTAACAAAAGTTAGGGAGAGTGGAGGTTCAGAGTATGGCAAATGCACACAACCAAGGGTAGAGGCAGGATCCAGAGATGACCCAGCCTCCTCTGAAGTGGCCTCATTAGGCTATCATCCACTGAAGACCTGTCTTCAATAGCTCCTATTCAATAGCTTCAATAGTTCCTGCAAATGCGCTTCTAAAATTTTGCTAAGTCAACGTTCAACTTATTCCATGTGGGAAATGCTCTTTTCAGAATTCCAAGACACCTGGAAGGCCCTAAATGGAAAGTGAGCCCAAGTGTGAAGATGGGAGATGATTATGTCTTGGTATAACTGTCAGTGCAGACATGTACCTCAGACCAGACAGTGGTAAATCAGGGCGCCTGGGTGGCTCAGTCGGTTGAGCGTCCCAGTTCGGCTCAGTTCATGATCTCATTGTCCGTGAGTTTGAGCACGTGTCGGGCTCTGTGCTGACAGCTCAGAGATTGGAGCCTGCTTCGGATTCTGTGTCTCCCTCTCTCTCTGCCCCTCCCCCACTCATGCTCTGTCTCTCTCTGTCTCAAAAATAAATAAACATTAAAAAAAAAGACAGTGGTAAATCAAACCCCACAACACATGCATTATTTATCAATATATGCAACATTCTGAAGGAGTTCAGGACATGCCACCCCAAAATATGCCATTCTGCTGTATTGACTACTTTGAGTTAAAGGCACTTGAAGAGTAGCATATACTAGAAAAATCCTCAGTCCTTCTCTCTTTTTCTTTTTTTTTCCTTAATGTTTATTTACTTTTGAGAAAGAGAGAGGTGGAGGTGGGGTTGGTAACAGAGGATCAGAAGCAGGCTCTGTGCTGACAGCAGAGAACTTGATGTGGGGCTCAAACTCACAAACCGTGAGATCATGACCTGAGCTGAAGTCGGATACTTAATGGACTGAGTTATCCAGGAGTGCCCCTTTTTTTCTTAAAAGTGGAAGATGGCATTCTTATATGAAAGATGCCTTCTCCATACCAAAAAAGAAAGTGCATTCTTATCAAAGATGAGAAATTGAGATCAAGAGAATTCTATTCAAATAGAGCTTGTTAAAATCATTCCTATCTTCCTTTAGTTTTCCCACATAGTTACTTTTCCATAATTGCTCTCTTTGTTCAACTTAGAGTTCTCACCTTTTCTTCGGTTCTTCATTCCTTAGGAAGGCCCTAGTGTTATGGAAAACTCATATTAAATAAAAGTGTATGCTTTCCTCCTATTGATCTATCTGGGTCAATATAATGTCCAGGCCCAACTGGAAACAGACTGAAGATAGCAGAGGTGAAACGCTGCCTTCTCTACAATTTCCTACATGTTTATCTGGGTTATGCAATGCATAAGACTTTATAGTCTTTATGAATCCTAGAGAGTAAAGGTCCACAAACTTATGACTTTCAACCCCACTGAAGACCATTCCTTTAAGATATGAATCATGAACTGTCTTCAAATACATCTTCTCTCTTAATCCCAATGTGTAATTTCTAAAACATCTCTACATTACAGTCACTGATGAATTAGAAAAATGGGTATCTGGAAACAATATTCCAGCTAGGAGGCACACCAGTCTGGAAGTGTCTCTGTCATTGGTGGACTGTGAGATGCCTTGACTGTGGATGGCAGCCTTCAGACTTCTGAGATTATAACACTCAGTAGGTCATGAAAGTTTTACATAGATAGAGTGAAAGCTGACAGCAGCAACCTTGTCCTTCAAAATGTCAGTGAGGACCAATGCTCTCTAACTATAAAAATGCCCCTTACCATGAAAGAGGTGGTGAGATATACAGGAAAAAAGCATTATGTTTCTGAAGGACATTGGACAAGTCGTCCTTTCTCTGTCCCCATTACCTCACCCCTAAACCAAGAAAAACATTTTTGTACGGTATTTCAGCCCACTAATTAATGGTGCATATTTGTTATCTAATGCTGAGTAACAATTACCTTAAAACCTAGCAGCTTAAAACAGTTATCTCACCCTTTGTGTGGGTCAGGAATCTGGTTACAGCTTAGCTGAGTGTCTATGATTCAAAGTCTCTCATGAATTTATAGTCGAAACATCAGCTGGGGCTGTATCTCATCTGAGAGGTTGCCTCCACCACCTGTGATCACCCATAGGGCTGCCTTACAACATGGCACCCAGATTCCTCCCAGGGTAAGTGGTGAAAGAGAGAGTGCATGCCCAAGACAGAAACCACAGTCTTTTTTTTGTTGTCGTTAATTCCAATATAATTAACATATAGTGTTATACTAGTTTTGGGTGTACAATACAGTAATTCAACAATTCTATACATCACTCAGTACTGATCATGATAAGTGTACTCTTTTTTTTTAAGTTTTTAATATTTATTTATTTTTTAGAGAGAGAGTGAGAGAGAGAGAGAGAGCAGGGTAGGGGCAGAGAGAGAGGGAGACACAGAACACAGAATCCAAAGCAGGCTCCAGACTCTCAGCTGTCAGTGCAGAACCCAACACAGGGCTTGAACTCATTAACTGTGAGATCATTACCTGAGCCAAAGTCAGATACTTAACTGACTGGCAACCCAGGTGCTCCATGATAAGTGTGCTCTTAATCCCCTTCACCTGTTTCACCCATTCTCCACCCACCCACCTCCCCTTTAGAAACCACCAGTTCCTTCTCTGTATTTTTTGTCTCTTTTTTTCTTTATTCCTTTGTTTCTTAAGTTCCATATATGAGTAAAATCATATACTTGTCTTTCTCTTACTGACTTATTTCACCTATCATTATACACTCTAGGTTCATTCATGTTGCAAATGGCAAGATTTTATTCTTTTTTACAGTTGAATATTATTCCATTGTATATATACACCACCTAGAATCCACAGTCTTTTTATAACCTAATCTCAGAAGCAACATCGCATCACTTGTTCTGTACTCCATTTGCTAGATGTGAGTCAATATATGAGTCCAGCCCACACTCAAAGTGTGGAGATCACATCACTGTGATTACCAGCGGGTGCAGATCACTGGGGGGGGGGTCATCCTAGAAGCTACCTACCACAGTAAACTCAATTCTATCTATTAGCCCCACAGATGGTGTCATTCTGCCTCTATAGATTCTGTGGAATGTTCTGTAGTCATTTTATTTTTATCCATTTCATCCATGGTTCGACCTAAATATTTTCTGTTCTTCTTACCAGTTTATTTTTCAGTGGAAAACCTGAATTCCTACTTCATAACAAAAGATAAGTCATTTAATCATTGTCTTCCCTAGTTACTTTCTTTACTTAAGAATTTATCTATATTTATATCCAATTCCCTCTTTCTCTCATCTCAGAAAAAAGAATAAGAGTGAGAAAGAAATGTAATTTCTATGTAATTTCTATTTGCCAAGGGTAGAGAGATATAAATATAGATATTAAAATATGCACCAATTTAAGGTATTAGGTTAAATTATATATACAAATTAATATCTACTAAAAATTTAACATGTATCAGAAAATATAATGAACTTGACATTGCATTATCTCATTTAATCCATACATTTTATAGATGGCTTGAGATTCAGAGAAGCTAAGTAATTGGTTCAAGCCAAGACAGCTGGTGGAGGAATGTGATTTCCCTCTCACTCCTGCCTCCCCCAGACCAGGTTTCCTACCTATAATAGTTTACTCATCTCCAAAACTACTTCACATCTTTAGTGTTGATCCTATCTCATCCTGTTTTATCTGAGTGCCTGTGTCATCTATGACTCATAGTTTTCCATTCTGGTTTTATTAATTATAAACTTGCTCTCAGCGAATAAGTTCAAGCCTTTCTTAGCCTAAAAAAAAGAAAGGAAGAAGTAAGGAAGGAATGAGGGAAGAAAAGGGAAGAGAAAGGAAAGGGAGGGGAGGGGAGGGAAGGGAAGGGAAGGGAGAGAAGGGAAGGGAAGGGAGAGAGGGAAGGGAAGGGAAGGGAAGGGAAGGGAAGGGAAGGGAAGGGAAGGGAAGGGAAAAATAAAGCCTTGCCTTTCAATCATTACTTTATCATATATCTATCCGATCTCTTATTGTTCCTTTCCCCAAAAGTCTCAGTAGAGAGACTTTGCTCAGTGACTCCCCATTTTTGCCTGTCTCTATACATCCCCTCGCCTGCCTTCTCTCCTTTTCATGTACCCTTACAAACATAATCCTTGTTTCTTAGAATGCTCTATTTTTATGGGCTGTAATATTTAACATTCTAGCTTCTTTTTCTGTATTTTTCACCAGCCCTTCTTGATTGTATTCATTTTCTCTCCTACCTCTAAAGTATATCTTTGTGTCAGTTTCCTAGCACTGCCATAGTGAAGTACCATAGACCAAGCAGCTGAAAACAACATAAATTTATTTCTCTCACATTTCTGGAAGTTGGGAGCCTGGACTCAAGGTGTCAAGAGGACCCTGCTCCCTCTGAGACTCTTCCTAGACTTTGGTGGCAGCCATTGACCTTTGGAGTTCCTCGGCTTACAGCTACATCACTCCAGTCTCTGTCTCTGTCATCACATGGTTTTCTCCCTTTGTGTGTCTGTGTCCACATGTTCTTCTTCTTATAAAGTCACCATTCATATAGGAGTAAGACCTTGCCTCACTCCAGTATGACCTCATCTTAACTAATTACATCTGCAATGGACTTATTTACAAATAATGTCACATTCTGGGGCCCTGGGGGTTAGGACTTCAACATATATTTTGGAAGGGGACAGAATTGAACCCACAAAGTCTTCTTTGGGATTCTATACTTTACTCGCTACTCTTTACTCTGCATCCCAGCTTGAATCAGCATTTCCATGTAGATAGTTCCCAAATTATGCAATTCTCTCCAAATTTTGTTATTTTGTACCAGTATTCTTAGATCAAAACAAGCAGCTCCAAATGCCTAAAAGATATCACAGTTTGAATGTCTCATAAGCACAATAACCCAACTATTCCCAAAGGCCAAAAGTTAATGTGAGACAACTTACCTCCATTAACCATAACCACCAAACCACCATCCTTACTCACCTGGACCCCTACACCAGCCTCCAATCTAATCTTCATGCTTCTGCTCTGCCTCTGGCTTCATTTTTCATGGTAGCCAAGAGTAAAACCCTTAAAGGCAGAAACCATAACATTTCACTCTCCAAAACTCTGTGGCTTTCAGCTACCCATAAGGGAGAGAAATCAAGCTCCTTCAAGTTCATGTTCTTCTGTGACTTCCGTTTATATTATGCCCCTTGTCTCTCATTTTCAGGAGCTCCATTCGTACCTCCGGTACCTAGAAATGTGTTTGGCATACAGTAAGTGCTTGGCAGATGTGTCAAAGAAAGTTGTTAATAAGTAAGTAAAATCAAACTCCTTTTATTGCCCCCCACATTCACTGTGCAGACTCTTTTTTAAGTTGCATCCTTCACCATCCTAGCTATTTGGTTTGCTCATATGTAGCACAGATAGTCTTCTTGTAACCTGTGCTGGGGCTGCCAGTGCCCTCTCTGAGTACTTCAGTTCTGCAAAAACTGCAACGACCTGCACCAACACCATCTCTCAGAAGCAAAGATTCCCTGCATCTATTAGGCCTTCCATCGTGAGGATGTACCTCCTCAACTCTGTTTTGTCATCAAAGCCTCCAAACTGTACCTCACATTCTTCAGAATGCCTCTTTTGTGGCTCTTCTCTATAGGTCATGGGCTGGGCAGTTACCAAGCTGCCTTGTATCAGTACTTCTCAATTATGCTAGATGGAGTACCTGGAAATTGTTTATTTTTGTCTGTTTATTATTTTAATTTTTAATCTATCACTGTCTGATATTATTGTAAAACACAATAAAAATGAATTGCTAGAAAACTGAAATGTCTCTTTGATTCCACAGCAGTGTCAAATTGCTATGAAGTTTCCCATGCATTACATCTGTGGCCTGTATTTACCTTGTGGGTAGGTAACCAGCAATTCCTGGGTCAGCGCCAGTGCGTGAAGCACACATTGAAAAACCTTGGTGGACTGTCTTCCTCCTTCCCCCAACCTCTGTCCGCTAAATGTTTCCCTCAAAGGCCTTACTCTTCCATGAACATCAACTCAGGTAAAAAGAGTCTTGCAATTTCCTGGCCCTCCAAATCATCATTTGTGCTCACAGACATGTAAGTCCACCTTGGGTCTTTGTCCCCCAAACATGTTCAAATCTAGGTCTCTCTCCTCACCAAGTTTGCTCTTTCTCTCAGACTATCAACTCTGTAAACAGAACCACCATTATCTCAGTCACTAATGGGAAACCACAGCCTCACCGACACTTCTTCACCTCTTTTTTCCCTAACACGTCCATTTGCTGGTCAGGACCCAGGGATTCATGTTCTGCAATATTTTCTTGCCTCTTCTCTTTTCTTTCTCACCCCACAGACATACTCCTAGCTCAGGCCCATGTTATCTCCCAACCAAATAATTGCAGTTGCCTCTGAATTGGACTTCCTGCTTCCTGCATCTCTCATTCCCAACCCAGTATATATGGTAGGTCTAGAAACATACTTCTAAACTAGAGTTCGATAATCATCCTACATCTTCCCCAAAGCCTTTAGTACTATCATAGAACTTACACTACAGAAGCCTGTAGTCCTTGGATACACATCAAAGTCCTCTATAGCTGATGATGGCCGTGTCTTTCCCACAGATCTTGGCATACTCCAGGAGCTGCTGGAAGTACCAGAGAATTAGTACCCACAAAAGCAGACCCCAACCAATGAGGGCCAGGAGTTGGTGGACAAATACCTCAGCCTTCTAACTCCTCAGTAGGGCAAACAGCAGAGGACCCCCAGGGGGACTGAGCCAGGGTGGTAACCAGTGCCATGTGGAGCCATACTAGAGCCTGAAGCAAATGAAATATGTATTCTCCTCTCTACAATTTTTAAATATATTTTTAAATGGTTAATGGGTTTTAAAGAAAATATTACTGATGAGTTTATTTCCATTAAAAACAGTAAAATAAAATTATAATAAAATTTGTTTTTGATGTAAAAAATTGTTTACATTTAAAATAATGGTGTGAATTTTAAATACCTACTTTTCAATTTTTCAATATACTTTTCAGTTAATGATCTGAAGAAAATTCACTGTTTTAAAAACACATAAAAATGTATTTTTACATATTTTTCCCTTTTGCCTCAGGGTGTGATATGGCTCAACACAGCATTCTCATATCCTGTCTTTATTTAAATTTTGATAATATTTGGGGGACATGTAGGTGACTGAGTCAGTTAAGTGTCTGACTCTTGGTTTCAGCTCAGGTCCTGATCTCTCGAGTTCGTGAGCTTGAGCCCCACATTGGACTGTTCTGACAGTGAAGTCTGCTTGGAGTTTTCTCTCTCTCCCTCTCTCTCTGCTCCTCCATCTCTCTCTCACTCTCTCTCAAAATAATAAATAAACTAAAAAAATTTTTTGATAATTTTTTACCCAGATAATTTTTGGTGCTAACTTTTTTTTCATTAAAATATTGCTCACGTTTAATTACTGAGTGTCGGCACTTCTTAAATTCTATGTCTGAGGTAAGTGCTTCCCCCACTTCATCCTGTCCTAGCCCTGGTGATAATCCACATGTTCCCTGTTATTGGCTTTCCTCCCTTCCTGCTTCCCCTGCCTCTCCTTTCATCGTGATTCTTGGCAGTTATTTTCCAATAAAGTATCTAATGTCTTCATTTTAGGATTCAGTTTTGGAGGAATCCAGAAGAAGACATCCTCTGTGGTCTAGCAACTGACTATCATAGAAACACTTCCACCACTGTCCCTCAAACCTATGCTCAGTCAATTCAGGATGTTTTCTACTACTGCCTTCAATACATGCAATAAAATACATGAAAGTCCTTTATCAAAAAGCGCTATATAATTGTGAACAATTGTTATGAGCTTCTTGATTGTCCACAAATCTCCCTCTCCCTAGAATTCTTTTATTCTGTGTTCACTAGCTGAAAAATTAGTCACACCATTACCCCCATAAAGTCATTGTTTCCACATCTCCTCATGTAGATTTATCCTTTTTTGTTCTGCCCCCCTATCTTAGTGGTAACCCATGTGATAGACCCTTATGTTGTTATAAATGGCTTATATCTTGGGTATTTTAATATATCTTATCTCTTCATTACTGCTGTCAGTCTGAAAAAAATGGAGACATAACCACTACGTCCTGCCTCGCAGTGGCCTGTTACACCCTAAATGTCTGGTGCATTGAATTAACTGAAGAATTCAATAAATTCAAAACCAAATGCATTCAACAACAGAACTGCCACTTGAGTGAACAGAGCAGGTGGAGATATACACAAATATATCCATAGTACAGCTATCTGGGAACCCAGTGTACCAAATTAGTTGGCTTGATAGGCTGCCTGGTTGGTAGGTTTAGGAACATGCCCGCCTAGCAAGCTGGAGGTATATTTGGCAAGCAACAGTATGCAGAAGTTCTCAGCTTCACCCTACAACTAAAGGTTCTACCTTTACTATTACCAAACTCTCCTTGACGTGTTGCTTGCCTCGATATGCATCAGGTGACAAATATTCCTAACAGGTGTCCTCAATCATGTCCAGAATTGGGGCATGAGAAAAAAATAGTTGGCATCTGCTCTGATTCTGATGATAGGGTTGATTTAAGCCCTGGCAAGCTCTTCTCAAAACCACCTGGCATCAAATCTCAACACACCCACACATGCCATTCAGTTAGTATTTTATAGGACTTCCATAAATCTCTGAGTTCTCCAAACTGCTCTACAGACAGCTGAATTTTCCTTGGCCAAGATTAAACTGTTCATGCCTCTTCTCCCCTACCTTGCCAACAAATCGGGGGGTGGAGGGCAGGGTCCAAACAAAATAACACTCCATATTTCCACCCCATAGCCTTTCTCTATCATCTAAATCATATCAAGTTGTTCATCATGGTATTATTTATCATAGTGGAGAACTGAGACAAAACCTAAATCATAGAGTAATAATTAAGGAAATTGTTCCCTTTTCACAGAACTGCATATAGAAAAAAATTATACTAACAGTAGTAAACTACTAATAATATTATTAATTATTAATTGTAATAATTTAGATTATACAAACATGGATTATTTGTTTTCTCCCTTCCATTCATAATCCATTTTAATGCAATACAAATATATAATCCTTTAGCACATATATGAAGTAATGATATACTGTATACATTTTTAAAGATTAACTGTATGGACCATGTGAATTGGGGGAAAATCATAAAAGAAGGGTATTTGGGAGAGGAAAATTCTAGTCCAATTCTTTGCTTTGACAAAGACATTAAGAAATTCTGAATGTTAGTGGTGCTGGTATGTGCCTTGTGTGTGTATGTATGCATATGTGTATGTGTAACTCATATGTGTATGTGTAATACTCATAAATAATACTCATAAATATTTAAAAACATACTCTAACAAATATCCCAATTTGTAGCATTTGCTTATTTCTGTGCTACAAATATTCTTACTGGTGCCAAGGGTTGGGCAGAGCCCAGCATACCATAGAACTTCATTTTCCCACTGAGTGCTTCCCTGAGGCAATGGATAACTACCTAAAAGGGGCTCCTCGAAAACAATTACCTAAAGTCAGTTTGAAGCTCCTTTCCAAATTTCAAACCCCCCTGACAAGAAAAACCCACCAAAACAGAAAATAGAAGCAGGAGATGAACTGAACACTGCTTTCACCAGTCTGTCCACTCTCCTCAATTCTCTCCGTCTCCGGGACCACTTTATTGGGGTTTTAAAGTCCAAATATCAGATAAAAAACTCTTTTTAAGGGAAACCTTTTCATTTTTTTAATGCTTATTTATTTATTTTTAGAGGAGAGAGAGAGGGGCAAGAGCGAGGGGGAGAGAGAATCCCAAGCAGACTCTGTACTGTCAGCACAAGCCCCATGTGAGAATTGATCTTATGACTGTGAGACCATGACCTGAGTCGAAATCAAGAGTCCAACGCTTAACTGATTGAGCCACACAGGCACCTCTAAGTGAAACTTTTTTAAGGGAAATAGTGAAATTATGGAAAATGTTAAATCTAAGAAAAGTGAGTAAAGAAGACCAGTGAGCATAATTTGGATTTGTAAGTAAATATGAGAAAACCCAAAATATTATTAGAAAATTGATCAAGGAATCGCAGGTCTAGTAAGGACCTTGGTGAATATCTAAATTAACCTTTCATCGTCTAGAAAAGAAAACTGAAGCCCAGGGAGTTTAAGTGACTGATTCAAAGTCAGATTTCAAATCAGTGCATTTGATTCCAAATACATTGTTTTTGTCATTAATTTGATACCATATAAAAATTCATGTGAGCTCAAACTTTAGAAGATTCTTATATTGGGGTGCCTGGGTGGTTCAGTCGGTTGAGCGTCCGACTTCGGCTCAGGTCATGATCTCGCGGTCTATGAGTTCGAGCCCCGGCATCCGGCTCTGTGCTGACAGCTCAGAGCCTGGAGCCTGCTTCGGATTCTGTGTCTCCCTCTCTCTCTCTGCCCCTCCTGCACTCATGCTGTCTCTCTCTGTCTCAAAAATAGAAATAAAACATTAAAAAAAAAGAATTAAAAAAATAAACATTAGAAGACTCATAATATTTCAAGACAATAAAGACTCTAAATACTTTTTTATATTTTCCCCATTGAAGTGAAGTGCTTTTATATCTTCAATAAGTTTATGTTTTTAAGCAGAGAGTTTTTTCAACACCTAACAGAAAGGCATTGATGTTCATTTTCAAATAAAACTCCCACACATCTTTATTCCCTGATGCAAAATAGAACTGAGGCTTCCTCCAGTTCAGCTCTTTCCAGTTCATCGAAATAAGAGTGTCCCATGCACATACTGCAAATAAGCCACATCTTTGACTTTGCTGCTGATGTTAGTCTTTGGGAATGAAATTTGGAAAGGACTTCCTCAGGAGAACCAGCAGCTTGTTTTTGCTGTTACTGCCAGCAGGCTGCATCTTGTCACAAGTGACTAAATTTCTGAGTGAAAGCCTGAACATTCTGAAACCTTGTTAAACTACCCAGCTTAAAAAAAATACAAAAAAAAAAAAAAAAACCCACAAAAATAACAGCGGAAAGCCAAATTCATATCCATGCTTATAGTCTCACCATTATATTTGTTAATTTTATGAGCATGTTTGGGGCATGCAAACCAAACCACGCATACCAGACACACTACAGAGGTTTCTCGATTTGTCCATATAACTCAAGTTACAGTGTTGATGGAGCATTTCTAATTAGGGGCATGCAAATATTCGTAATACTCTCTGTCACTAGCTGGAATATACATTCAATCTCAGGATAAAAATTAGACCCTAACACTACTATATTAGTTATTTTGAAAGAAAATAAATGGTTTGGCAATTAAAACCATTGCTTATGTTTCATAAATTTCACAAAAACCTTAAAAAGCATAATTCTTGGGCCGATATACATAATAAGTAAGCTTCCAATATTCACTATAAGGTTCTTCTGGGTTATTTTGGAGGGAAATCAGAAGGTATCCAATAGGCAGAGAATGGTATTTTGGGAAAAACAGGAGGACCACTACTCTAAAATTTCTAAGTTCTGTGATTAACGTTTTTCCTGCAATGAGGGTTTGAAGTTGTATAAAACTTTAGGATTATACACATTCATACAATGATTTGTGGAATTTGGACTTCAGCATCATACTTAATGGAATTCTTCAAAATGGCTGAAGAGTTATTTATTTACTCGCTTACTTACTTATTTACTTTCAGAGCTAGCAGGTACTTGGGGAGAACTTACTGGCCACTTGCTAGAGTGCAGTCTCAGATTCACAGCATTGGCATCACAGCATTGACACTAGGAGTGCAGGGTCCTACACTTACTGAATCAAGTCTGCATTTTACCAACATCTCAGGAAATTCAAATGCACTCTAATGTATAAGAAGCACTGATTTAGAGCCCATTTCACATCTGGAGCAACTGAAACATTGTTTTGAGTTCTCATAGCTGGTTACCTAATGATCAAACCTCAAGCTCAGGGCTCTTGAATTCCAGAACTATGTCTTTCTGCTGCTTTCTTTTCTTCCTCTTGATACATTTTTTAGGCAAAATGGGCAGCTCTTCCAACACAACCACTTAATACTAGTTCAATCGCTATTAATGTCCATCACTGCCAGTGCCAGGTTTGACTGGATCTATGCTTCTCCATGATTTAAGCTTTGACATCCCTTAATGTTAATATAGTCCCAACTTTGGCATGAGTACAATGGTTGTGGAGTCAAGAGGGATGTATTTGTATCGCTGGCAAAGATAAATCTACTCAGGAGGACTGTGGGAGAGATTTTTAGAGTATTTGTCAATTTACCATAAAATTAGAGAAGCTCATACCCCACCCCCCTATTCCAATGAGGAAGAAGAACAAAGCCTTGACATAGCCAAATTTTCCTGGAACCAACAAAGTAAGTGGAAGTTTCTTTCAGAAGGAAAGTTAAGAACAGACCAACAGAAGGAAAAAGCTTCAGCTGATAACTTTCAGCGAACAGGAGATTCACAGCTGGTGAGAGTGATTTGGAAGCAGATCATAGGAAAAATAGTTTATTTTCTATTACCCTAAGAGGAATGAGTTGGAGAATATGGCTTGATTTCTCCAGTCTCTTAAATCATATCAACGAAAAACAACAGCCATTACACAGCAGGAAAGTAGGGAGGGAGGAGATGGGACTGAAGCTGAAGCTGTGTTATTACAAAACACACAACAATCCCCTTAGTATTTCAGTTGAAAGTTTGAAAACTAACACAATAGATTTGCAGTTGACTTTGATCACACAGAAATCGCCGCATTCCCATTTCCTAAGGCCCTTTACAGGATTACAGTCAAAAGAGAACGTAAGAAGTCATTGCCATTTGACAGTTAAGAAACTGATGCTCAGAAGAGTTAAACAACATTCTAGAGGTCATAGGATAAGGTGAAAACCGGGATGAAGATCCTGTGTCTCCGATCCTCAATTCAGTGCTGAAATTTGGCCTAATATCCACACTTGCTGCCTAAATTTTAAGTTGAAATTCTCAAATGGAAGGAATCTTGCTTGTTTTTGTTTAACCCATTCCTATAAGAGACTGTTGAATTAAAAAAAAAATCTCAAAATCCTGGGGAAGTAACAAAAGGATATAGGTTTGGTTTGGAGGAATCTATTCTCTAGAATTTAAAATGTTGATGTCCCTTTATGTTAATAATATCCAGCCTTAGCGATCTGGGTCAAGTGTGAAGACAGTCAAGAGAAATCTGTTTGCATCAGTAGGCAAAGAATAAAGCATTTAGGAGAACTGGACAGGGGTCCTTGAAGTCTTTGGGGCTTAATTAATATCTCAGTGGTAGATGTGGCTTTGGGTAGTGTTCCTATTTCTGCTTCCTAACTTTAGGGAAAGATAATTTGGCCTCAAAGCTACAGACAGCTGCGAAATTGAATGCTCTATTGGAGCATTTTAAATAGCACATTTGGCCCTTTGGAGGTAACTAAATGGGTTTCACTTGTACAGATTTATAGAACTTGCTCTTTTGCCCAAATGTCAGCACAGAGCCCGACGCGGGGCGTCGATCGCACAGATGGCGAGATCATGACCTGAGCCGAGGTCGGACGCTCAACCGACTGAGCCACCCAGGCGCCCCACTCCCAGTAATTTTGAATTGAGTCCTTCATTACTCACTCCCTACAGCATATAAGGTAAGCTGGGATTGACGTCGCACAAGACTAGCAAAACTTACTTCCTTTCAGATGCTAGAAGTTTTACCCATCTCTTCCCTCCCATAGCAACACACTGAAAAAAAAAAAAAAAAAAAAAAACAAATTGCAGATAGTCTAGTCCTGCAACCTAGAATTAATGGTATGGTGTAAGAAATGGTTTTCAACCTTGTCCGCACATTAGAAACATCTGGGAAGCTACAACTAATCCCTGTGCAGGCTATTACCCAGTCCAATTTCAACAGAACCAGCTGGATGAGACTAGGCATTAGCCTTCTTTAAGGAACTCATGGGTAAGTCCAATGTTTAGCTAAAGTTAAGAACATGTGGTTTAAAGCAATTCTTCTCAGACTTCAGTGAGCATCTGTATCACCTGGAGGCTTGTTAAAACACAAACTTCTGGAGTCAACAACTGGTTAGCGATAACTAACTCGGTTCTGCTTACAATGTGGCATTCAACCAGCACAACAGCCTCGCCCAGGAACTTGTTAGAAATGCAGATTCTCAGGTCCCATCCATGACTGAGTCAGTCTAGGCAGAGCTTCTGAATTGTCAGGATTACTAAATCTCCAAGTGCTAATGATGTTCTAAAGTTTGAGTACCACTGGTCTAAAGAAGCTGGTAAGTAAGGGTGTTACAACAATGGTAATAGCTGAAAATAATATTTCAGCAATTATACTTCAGGCAATGCTAATATTTCAGTCTCTCATTAACTGCCTGATTTATCAATTGATTCCACAAAACTGTGTTAACTGTAGAAGACCTAGCCAAATCCACTTCTGAGATGATTCCTCATCCTACTTTGTCCATTTGGATGAATCTTCCTTATCCTCTCACAGTCAGTACCCATCAATGCAGAGGTAGTTCAAAACAAAAGCCCTTACTGCTAAACCAAGTCTCCAAGGAAATTAATGCAAGATAGGTCTGCCAAGGACCCAGAGTCTCATATTTCCTCAAGTCTGCAGAAAGGCAGTTTAACCTGAGAGCAAAGCCCATGACATCTCTGAGGGAAGAGTCCAGGATAAAATATATATATATATATATATATATATATGCAGGAAATCTAGCATATTTGCTTCCTGCTTCAATCAGGAATGCTGTTCTCATTCAAGCCTCTAGCCTATTTCATGGGCTCAGGCAGGGCTCAGACACAAAACATACAGAAGAAAGAGCTTCTATCTGGACCAAAGTGCAATCCCATTCTCCAGGCCTTCTTCGTCCAACACACTTCCCTGTACAGAACACCTCGCTCACCTCTCCTGACCCCTATTATCTACCTGCCAGTCCTCTGAGTTATCTTAGCCCCCACATTTTTTTTCTGTTCAGCCATTGTCTTCAATCAGGTAAAATTTTTCTTAGAGCTGAAATAGAATGTCAAAATCACTAACCGTTCCAGGGTTATATTCGGTATTATCTTTGACCATGAACAGTGTTATAATGCAACTATGAGCTAGCCTCTCTTAACCACTGAAACTCCAAACAAGGGTTTGAATGTCCTGATTGTTGATATACAAATCATGCTTTCTTGGTCTTGATTCATTTTGAGCTCACTGACAAAAGCTGTGACTATCACTTATGAGCACAAGTCAATTTTTCCCCCTAATTAAAATGCTACCTCACTTCACAATGGGAGGTAAAAAAACAATCACCAGTGTTTCAGATGCCTGATTGACATCAGGGAAATGCACTAGAAAATTAGACTAAATATTTTCTCTTTTAGATTTTGAGTGGCGGGACCAGGTATTTGCCTTTTTCCAGCAGAAGAAAGATAAATATAAAAACAGTGGGGTGAAGCTGACCTAAGTCAAAACTCCCTATAGAGAGCAGCAAGCTTCTTATGCTAGGTGTGGGTTGTGCATAAAATTTTATTATTTCCCACACTTCTTGGCTTATAGAAGTGCAAGAGGAATTGAATGGTTGGAATCAGGGAAAAAATGCAGATTAAATTATTGCAAACAAGCCTGAGACAATTGCTAGTCTCTAGCTTGGGTTGTCTTCTTTGCTGTGAGTTTTAATATCACAGCCTCCCTCCCTTAAAATTATATTTAAAAAATTGGGCTCACTTTGCACATTGATGTACATCCTTCTTAGGAAGGTGCTTGCAACCAGGAAGCTGAATGCTAATACAGAGGTTGCTATGGTAAGCAATCTTTTCTATTGAGCAGAAGAATAAATAGTTCTATGAATTCCTAAATCAATAGCCAGGGCTGAACAGGATATAACTAGGTATTTTAGCCCCTAAATATAGACTTACAGCTAGAAGACAGTGTTTTCTCTGTAAAATCCTAATATAATTATAGATGCTTCAGGAAATTTTGTGTTCACCTTTTGAAGCTGATTATTGATATATTTTTTTTCAGAATTTTTACATAACTCTGTCACATTTGTTAAAAAATGTTTTTTTTTTCTTTCATCCAGATAAAGGCAGCTGAGGAAGAAAAATCTGCTGATTTTCCTGGCTGGGAAAAGAAGCTTTTGCACAATTAGACCCTAATTAACGAATGCTTAATGAGCTAGAAGTGTTTAATGAACATTAAATAATACCATAGGTGTGCATTTTTTTTAAAAAAAAGACCTTTATCAAAACAAAAAGCTTTGTTTCGTTTCTTGAGAAACCTAACGATTCATATACTGGATGGTTCCCTGCCTTGTCCCTCTGACACTGTTCCACTTGAAGGCAAAGGACACTTATCTTCATGGACCAATGAATAGGCTCCTTGCAGCTGGGCCTCCAGTTGGATTCATTCAATGATGACACACCATCAAGAGATGGGAGGGTGGTAGGAAAGAGGATTTGGCGCTCTTCTGCCCATTGATACAAACTGGCTGAGATTCTCCCATAGACACAGCTCCTGGATATTGGTTGCTCTTTTCTCCCCTAGCCCATTCTACCCTAGGCACAATAAAGAGCCCCTCATTATTGTTAGCACCAGGAGCTTCAAAACTTCTATGTTGAACCAACATGAACCTTTCATCTTGCCAGCAATTGTATAAAAATACTGCCTTACCTCTCCTCAAATTCCCCATCTGACTGTGTATCTCTTTCTTTCTGGGGCCCTGCCTACTACTCTCGGAAGGTCCATATTTTGTTAGGATGAGAAAATAAATATATTACAAAATATAACTAAATTTTTATTTAAACACATATTTTTAAGCATATATTTTAAGGTACAACTACGCCATTGGGCTATTTCAATGCCCAATGAGCCACCTCTCCATTGATATAATTGGGAACTTCAAAAATATCCTTTCTCTCATATTCCGCTGAATCACTTTGATTCATAATTTGTGCCTTATTTACATATTATTTTTTCCTTCACATTTTCCTCGTGATTCTCCACCAGACTGGAAACTTTGTGAAAGAAGCTTTCCTGGTGGCTTTTGTAGTCATCAATGGACAAAGACAAGCCAGGAAAGAGCATGAAAACTCAATCCAGCATTAGGAAGGGGCTGGAAGAAGCTTTCCTCTGTGCATTTTGCCTTTTACTTTCACTGGTCATTTCCATCTCATAAGTACACCCTTTGGAGGGAGACCTCCAACTCAACATTTTTTCTCTCTACGCAAAAGTCTCTTGGATAAATTTTTTGGTTGTGACCATCAGACATTGAGCAAAAACCTCTTACAATCTCACAGTGGGCAGGTACCTTATCTGGGAGCCATACAAAATGCTGAGGTATAGCTTTTTAAAAATTACTTTTTATTTTTTTTAACTTATTTTGAGAAAGAAAGAGTGAGCAAGGGAGGGGCAGAGAGAGGGTGGGAGGGAGAAAGAGAGAGAGAGAGAGAGGGAATCCCAAGCAGACCCCACACTGCCATCACAGAGCAGGATACTGGGCTCAAACTCACAAACCAAAAGATCATGACCTGAGCTGAAATCTGGAGTTGGATGCTTAACCAACTGAACCACCTAGGCGCCTTATGAGGTATAACTTTAAAGTATCTTTTTCTCTTTTCCTAGGTCTCTCTCTGCTTTCTGTTTCCTCAAAAGGTTCTAACCTCCCTCAAATCTTAAGACTCTGTCTCCCTCTATAGAGAGGCAGGCATACAAATATCAGGATGGAGGCAGTACCACCTCTCACCCTGGCAGAGCACTCAGCTCATTAGCATAGCCCTTGAACAAGGCCTGTCTCTCTCCACATGAAATGATAAATGCCTCTGTCATTGGGGCTCTAAAGGGATAATCATCATTTTCCAGACCTATCATCCACTCCCAGGAGAATACTGGGTGATAGTGTGCTAGGACATTTTCCCTGTGCATACAGCATTGGTGGCAAAAAACTCCATCTCCTACCAACCTATGAATAATACAGTGTTTACAGCTCCAGGAAGTTAAAGAAGTTAGTGCAGCTTTCAAAACTGCCTAATTTGCAACCAAAGAACAGTTTAGGCCCAAAGAGAAATAGTCTTACTAAGTTTGAAGTGGAAAATCCCTAGGTTATAAATGAAATGTAGATACATGGACCTTCGACTAAGTCTACAGCACCCTCCAAACTCCTAAAATAGGAGCTACCAGTGTCTGCTAAATATGAACATATACAAATCCTATGACCCAGCAATCCCACTCAGAGGTATATATCCAAAAGAAAAAAAATATATATATATAGGTTCAACAAAAGTCATATAGAAGCATGTT
The DNA here is from genome assembly GCA_030068075.1 of Paguma larvata. Lineage (NCBI taxonomy): Eukaryota > Metazoa > Chordata > Mammalia > Carnivora > Viverridae > Paguma > Paguma larvata. The sequence goes on from CM057844.1 coordinate 12,338,579, forward strand.
CATAGCAGCAGTATTCCTAATATATAAAATATAGATGCCTCCAAATTGTTAACAAACAGTAGAATAGATAAATACATAAACACTGCACAGAAGTAAAGAGTAAGAGTCTACAACTTTACATAAAACTATGGATGCATCACACAAGCATAATGTTAAGGGAATGAAGCAAGACATAAGAGTACATGCTACATGACTCCATTTAACTAAAGGACAGAAATAGCCAAAACTAATCTAAGGTCATAAAAGTCAGGATAGTGGCTACCTTTCAGAGCATAGCAACTAGAAAGGAGTGTGAAGGCAGCCTCCACCATGCTGGTAATATTCTGTTTCTTGACTAAATTTACAATTCAATAATTTTTTCCAAAATTAACACATCTCATTGAAATAAAGAATGATCAGGAGTCCAACTAATTTAATCTATTGACAAGGAACTTTTAGTCTTTCCTTAAAATAGGAAAAGAGGTGGCTTAGTGGGCGCTCCATCCAGATAGCTGTCTGAGGTGCCATTTTATAAGGAATGCTAATACTTGATAAGGGAGAGAAGATAGAGAAAATTGTACCTGCCATAATTCCTTCCAGAGGTGGCATTGCATATGTCAAAAAAAGGATCCTCTGGCAGTCAGTTAAATTTGGTAGGATACCCCAAAAAACAATTGCAAAAATTTTTGTCATAACTTAAGAAAAGGAGTTGGTTGAATAAAATGGCCACAATTGCTTAATAATTCTGTGACAATTTGGTTCATCATTCAGCAATGAATTCAGCATTCTCTCTCCCTATTTTTCTCTGTGGACAGAGAATGCATCCAGATCCATTGAGGGTAAACTTGGCCACTTGACCTGCTTTAGACAATGGAATGTTAGCAGATATATTAAATCAAAATCCACATTTGTAAAGAGAACTTGAGTTGCTTGTCCAAACAGTGATACAAACAATGAGAAGTGGAAGGGTATTAACTACTTGAGCAAGCTATCATCATATCCATTTCATAGATTGAGACTTCAGATTCTTCACTTTTAACAAGCTCCTAGATGGTGTTGATGTTGCCAGTTAATGGACCACAGGTTGAGTACAGACAGCTACATCTCAATGTCTTCATCATTTAGAAAATAGAAATCATATTATCTACTCATAGAGTTGTTTTGGGGCCAATACAAATGGTGTGTCTACAACACCTAGCACTATGCACAATGGTCATTTGTATTTATACTTCCTATCCTACCTCAAACCACAAAAGAGGAGAACAAATACATGTGTTTAAGTTTTGTGAAAAAATGTAGGATGCAGAATAGGAAGATTTGAGTTCAGTAACACTGTAGTCACTTGCAACTCTGCAAACTTCAGAGGTTGTTTAACTTCTGTGAATCCCAGTGTTCTCATCCACAAAAGGAGTAATGATGTCTACTTCTCAAGAATATGAAGACCAAATAAGGTTTGTTCCAGGCACATGGTAGGCTCTTGAAATTTGTTGGTTGAATCCAAATGTGGTCATTAAGTAATGAGTTCATTAAGTATATCTAAGGCTTCCCTACCTTTCAAAGGTGCTGAAACTGCAGTCACCAAGAGACATTGTCCTGTGAACATCCAGTAAGTAACTACTATGTGCCATGGAGCAACTTAACAGGATTAGTACGTGTCTAAAATGGCTAGGAGCAGGTAGGGCATGCCATTCCTTTAAAAATTCAAATTCCTTTAAAAACAGGAAGTCATGCCACCTCCCTGTTGAAAACCCTTTAAGTCATCCTGCTACGCTTAAAATAAAATCCCAAATTCTCAACAAAACTTGTATGGTCCAGTAATTGACTATTGCTCCAAATGCATGCTGTTATCTTGGCCACTCTCCACTTTGCTCACTCCATCCCAGTCTCTGTCTTTCTCTTAAAACACATGCTGTTTGCACATGCTGTTTCTCACCATGAAACACGTTTCATCTAGGCATCTATATAGTTCATTACTAATAGACATCCTGTCGTTTAGGTTTTAGTTAATCCTCCCTGATTAGAGAGACCTATCTGACTAACCAATTTCAAATATCACTCTAAACCCCACCATATTACTCTGCCCCCCTCATCCTGCTTTGTTTGTCCTCATGGTTTTTATCATTAACTGACATTATATTATATACATTTTTGTTTTCATCTTTTCCGACTCTACCATGAGACTCTAAGATTCATGAAGAATGGATTTTGTCCCTTTAATTCATTTATGTGCCCTCAGCTGACATATGATAGATGCTTAATAAATATTGTTGAGTGGATAAATGGAAAAAAATGCTGCACCATGAATTCCTATCTAACGTGTAGGAAGGTACCTGTAGGTGTGTTGATTGTCAATATTTAGGTGTCACATGAAGAGGTTGTCAGTGTATTTGTATTTGTTCATGCATCCAACATTTTTAAAGAAACTTCTACCTGTCAGACACTCTTCTAGAACTTTGGATACATCAGTGAATGTAGGTTGGGTTCCATGGGAAATAGACTCTGAGATGGAGATTACTGATGAAGAACATTTTGGGGACCTGTTCTTAGGGTTGACACCTGTGATAGTTAGAGAACTATGGGAGAGAAATCTGACCCATGGAGGAGTTGCAGCAGGGACCTAAGCCCAACCCCCATGGAGTTGTGGAAATTGGATGTCCTCAGTGTTGTCCCAAACTGAGGCAAGTTACTTTTGCATCCAGTCATTGGACATGGGCTGTCTCTGGAGAAGAACATGACATTGGACAAGATGGAGCTCTTTAGCAGAGGACAATACCAAGGGAAATAATCTCTTGAGCTGTGAGGCTCCATCATTCTCAGAATCTAGGGGAATGAGTGCTTTAGTTGTGAAATGTGTGTGTGTGTGTGTGTCTGTGTGTGCATATGTGCATGCATGTCTGTGTTGTAGGGGAGGGGAGGGGCTGCTAGGGCAACACACACTGACATCTACTACAGGTAACAAAATGAACAAAGAACCTGTCTTTAAGGAGTTTACATTCTAGTGTGGGAGAAAACAGGCAATCAACAGTAAACTAAATAATCTAGATGGCATTTAAGAAAGTGATAAATCCCACAATACAGCTTGATGGAGAGGCAGTAAGTGCCAGAATGAATGTGAGAGGTGGAATTAAATAGAAAAGTATAGGCTTCAATGAGCAGGTAAAATCTGGGCAAAGGCCTGAGGGAGGTAAGAAATTCAGCCTAGCAGAAATTAGCCTGGAGGGAAGAACATTCTAGTCAAAGGGCATAGCTGTTACAAAGGTTATAGCAGGCTTGGGGCACCTCTGTGGCTCAGTCAGTTAAGTGTAGGACTTCAGCTCAGGTCATGATCTCATGGTTCCTGCATTCAAGCCCCACATTGGGCTCTGTGCTGACAGCCTGGAGCCTGCTTTGAATTTTGTGTGTCTCTCTCTGCCCCTTCCTGGTCATGCTCTGTCTGTCTCTCTCTCTCAGTCTCGCTCAAAAATAAATAAACATTTAAAAAAAAAGGGTTGGAGTAGGCTTAGCTTGTTCATGATCTTTGACTCCCAAAACCCTTGACAAATAGGAACAAGAAAGACCTAGTCACAAGGAAAAATAAAAAGGACTTGTGTGCTTTAGATGACACTGGTGATCCACCAGGCAGATAAAAACACATAACCTCAATTATTCCCCATCCTGACACCAGCAAACTGTACTGGGAGGTGATTCCATGGCTGCTGTCCAGATCAAGGAGATGATGGAGAGTTAACTGCTATGCAAATCTGAAATTTACCAGCCTCTTTCTTCATCATGTGTACCCTCGGACACTATTAGTGTTAGAATAGAAGCTAGAATTCTGAAATAGTTGATTCTAGCAGTTCTTGAAAGTTCAATAGTTGTTTTGATGGAGACATATTCTTGATGCTTTCTATTTTGTCATCTTTTGTGATCTCACTCAAAATATTTTAATATTTGGTAAATTAAATTCTGTATGATGATTCTCTTCTCAGGTTTTTTTTTTAATAACTACTTTTGCACATTTATTTTTTCAGATGGATATTAGGATAATTTTTGTCATTACTTAAAAAGAAAGCAAACCAAAATTGTATTTGGATTTTCTATGCAAATTGAATTGATTTGGTTATTTTTAGAAAATTGACTTATGTCGAATGTTATATCTCTATAAGATATACTTCTCCATTTATTCTAATCTTTTAAGCCCTTTTACAGAGTTTTATATTTTATACAGTACCTGTCCATTTAATGTGATATTTGTTCTTTATTATTTCACATTTATGAAATCATATTGTTTATAATATTACTATCATAAATGTAATCATTTTCTTTATTACAACTTCTAAATAGTTATTATTATACAAGAAAACTATATTTGATTACTTATTTTTTGATTGGCCATATTATGAAATTCTCTCACTAATTCTAATTGTTTTTGCTTCTCTTAAGTTTCCTGAATATATAATCACATAATTTGCTAATAATAATAATTATTTCCTTCCTACTTCTAGTATTTATATCCCTTATATTTTCAGAACAATTATAGAGAATAGTGATGATTGCAATTGTCCTTCTTTTGTTCCTAGTTAAAATTGTTCCTAGTTTTTCAGGATTAATCATGATGTTGGCTGTTAAAATGTGCTATAAATACATATATAAATCTATCTATGTATATACATAAATATATGGAAATAACATTTTAATAAGTATTATACTATTACTACATTATTAAAACTGTATGTGTCTTAGATATAATTTGAATAGTATTCTATGCCTTTTTTGAATGTGTTGAAATTACTGTAACTTTCTCATCTTTTTCATCTGACTTATTAGTATAGTAACTCAGTACATTTCTGGAAATTTAGACTTTCTGCATTTTTAGCATTACCCTCACTTGATCACTGTAATTGATAATATTTCTTACCTATATTTCATACTTTCATTGAATGTAATTAAATTGGTCTTTTATTACTGCCTTCTACTACTTGGTCATAGTCTGGTTTCAGTAATTACTGAATTTATATAGTTCACTGGAAATGTTTTTTTACTCTTTATTCTAAAATTGCATAAAATGCAGGTATTTATGGGTTTTTTTCTGTTTGAAAGTATTAATGATCAATATATGTATTGTTTTCCTTTTGTGTAACTAGATGTTTATCTATTTACTGCATTTTCTCCATGATTACCAATTCATTAAGAGTTACATATTTGGCAATTTAAATTTTCTTAGAAAATTATCCACTTTAACCAAGTTTTCAAAGTTTTTAGCATAAAGCCATGCAAATACACTCATAATTCTTCAAATTTCCTCTATGATTTAATATTTTCCTTTAAGCATGATTTATTTGGTAAATTTATTTTGTGGCTACAAAATAGATTTGTACCCAATTACAAATGTACAATATGTACAATCTATGTACCATAGATTTGTACAGAATAAATTGTACAAATTTGTTCTGTACATATTTTATGGCTACAAAATAGATATGTACACAAACGAGCATTGTAATATATATATTTAAATATTATACAGGTACATTCTAGCATTATATATTTCATTCACCTATCAAAAAATACCTTTCATTGTAACTTTCTGTTTTATAATTTGCCTATTACTATTTTTTAATCTATTAAAAATCTGTAAGTGATAGAAAAGGAATTCTTAGAATTTTTAAAGCTATAAAAATATTAAGTGCTGGGTTCTCAGACATGCTACCAAAAGCATGATCTATTAAAAATAATAAGTTAAACTTTATTAAAATTTTAAAATCTTGCTTTGCAAACTACCCTCTTAAAATGATAAAAAATAAAAGACAAGCCATAGACTGAAAGAATTTGCAAATCACATACCTCACAAAGAATTTGGAACAAATTATATTAAGAATTTTATAAACTCAACAGTAAGAAAGTAAACAATCCAATAAGAAAATAGGCAAAAGTTTGGACATTTCACCAAAGAGAATATAGAGAGAAAAATATGCACAGGAAAAGATGTTCAACCTCACTGGCCATAGCAAAATGCTAACTAAGGTTATGATAAGATACCACTACACAGAGATTAGAATGACTAAAATTTAAAAATAGTGTTCATTCCAAGTGCTAGCAAGATGTGAAACAACTAGGTCTCTCATCCATTGCCATTGAAAATATAAAATGGTACCACTGCTCTAGAAAACAGTTTGACAGTTTCTTGAAAAGTTACACATACACTTATTATCTGACCCATCAATCACAGTCCAGGGTATTTATTCTAGAATCTTGAAAATGTATGTTCACAGGAAACTTTATAATCACTAAAAATTGGAGCCAACCCAAATATCCTTTAACAGCTGAATGGACAAACAAACAAGTGGTACATCCATAGAGTAGAATATTTCTTGGCAATAAAAAGGAATGAACTATTCATGTATTCAACATGATCCACCTCCAGAGGGATCTCAAAGATATTATATTAGACTGAGTTTTTTTTTTAACTGATCTCAAAGAGTAATATGCTATGTGATTATATATAAAAAGTTATAATTTATTAAATAATTTATTATATATACAATATATACACAATGCTCTTAAGGTAACAAAGATATAGTAATGAAGAAGAGATCAGTGATTGGTAAGAGGTGACAAGAGGGAGTTTCTTTAAGTGAGTGAACAGTTCTCCATCCTAACTCTGTGAAGGTTACTCAAAACACGTGACAAAATTTCATAGAACTAGACACAAAAGATTGCATATAAAAAACTGATGAATTCCAAATACAGTCTGTACCAGATTTTAGTACTACTGAATCAGTGTCAATTTCCTATTTTTAACATGTTCTGTGGTTATGTAAGATATTGCCTTCTTTTTTCCTAAAACACTAATTGATTCCATAGATCTGTACACACACACACACACACACACACACACACACAGAAATTCGCAGAGAACTGGCAAAATCTGAGTAGGCTATATGAATTATAACAATGCCAACTTCGTGGATCTCATGTTGTATTATAGTTATGCAAGATGTTCCCATTGGGGACATGGCTGAAGGGCACACGTAACCTCCCTGTACATTAAAAAAAAATCCTCATGAATCTATGATTATTTCAAAATAAACAGCATAAAAATACTGATCTCATTATTCTGTTGGGAATAATATGACTTAAAGAATACATATTGTAAAGAACTGGAAATTGTCATTCTCACGCTTACAAGAAAAAGCTGGAAAAACTGAATATTAATGATTTTTGGATCCATTGGAAAACTGAGGTTGCAGAATAAACCAGCATGCAGTCTGGATGGAGAAACAGTCAAGCTCAGAAAGTCACAGCTGACATCCGCTTACCTGGCATAAGCCACTAGAGCCATATACTGGTAAGAACTGTTAAATGTTAATTTTATGAATGTTAATTTCATGAAGGCTGAGTGTAGACAAGCATGGTAGTGAGAAACTATGGAGGCTACAGTGTTTGGTGGCCCCCATACCTCTGTGGACTTTATCTCCAGGAGCTTCACTACATTAACACACTGAAGAGCTAACACAGACCTCCTCCTGCTCTAGTAGAAAGGGGAAAATATTGAGATATGCTCAGAACCCATTCCATAATGAGGGCTTATGCTCCAGAGTAGAAGACTTTGTCAGAGCATTGTCCCATCTGGGAGAAGGGTATTCCTCCCACCCCAGGGCCCACTAGTTTTCCTTTTTACCTAAAAGAGGAAAAATGTGTCAACAAGGGACAGAGCTTCTGGAATATCAGCCAGGGATGTTGTAGCCAGGTAAGGGAATATGGGGCAGGGAAAGGGAGAAGCTGTTCCACTGGAGAAATACTTGTGAAGGTCACAGCCTCTAAAAGACTGATTTAATTATAGTATTATAAAACGCTTCCTCTCTGCCACACTTTACTACCACACCAACATGGCTCCAGACACATTGGTTTACTGCTAAAATAGCAGACACAGTCTCTCACTGAAGAGGAATACTCAGAGTCAACAACAACAAGGGGAGACAAAAAACAAGTACACTAGAAGAATTTAATATCTTTAGTACATATAGCTAGAGCAAACATTAAACACAGTCCAACCATTAGCCAGACTAACATGAAACCTTACATTAAATGTGTACTTACTTCAGTTCCTTATTACCTAATATATACTTGATGTCTATCTTTCAACAGAAACTACAAGGTACACTGAACAGCCAATACACAGATCTGGGGATTGTTTGTTCATAGCATTTTATAGTACCAAGTTGACTAATAAAGAAACCATCTTCTACAATATCATCTAAATTATTATGTGTCTTGTTTATAGCATGTGGAGAAATTTATGGCATAAGGTTGAAATCCCAGGGCTCCAGTCACTGAGCTCTGAGTTGGCACTGAGGCCAATGACTTGAGCATATCACAGCTCATGCTAAGGCAGGTCCATTTCTGGTAGTCACAGGTCTCTTCCTAGGTTGGTTTGGTTCAAGGATGCCCCAGTGGCCTCGCTGGAACTTAAGACTGCAAAATGGTTTGCAAGCTTTTATCCCACTTTCACTCACTCTCCCCAGGTCAGATGTGCTTTGCGGTCTGACAGCTCACCCAGCTTTTCCCAGCTCCCTCCTCATTTTTCCTTGGATGTGTTTCCCCTAAAAATTAAATCCTTGTGTTTAATCCTTGCTTGGCATTTGTCTCAGAGAACCTGGACAAGCAGTCTCTCATCCCTTCACTGCTTCACTGACAGAGACACTGTTCCCTGGTGGGCATTTTCAAATCACATATATTCATAGATAAAAATTGTCTATATTTTTTACATTGATTTTTTTAGGAACCCAGAGAAATTCAGGGAATTTCTTCAAATGCACTCTCGGTATCGTTTTTTAATCTCTAGAATTTTAAGCTGGAATGACTTTTTAGAGAGCAATGCCACATCCTTTACCACAAACTGGCATCACAATAAAAGCAAAAGCCTTGCTATAAGAGACGTAGGCTGTCCATTAGATTTTGTATGATAGCTATACACTTCAATGATCCTTACACAAGACAGGCAAGATGAGCTTTCATCATTTTAAATTTAATTATAAATCTTAAACACGCTGTGGTTTTGTGGACACATGGCCCCTGAATTAGCTCATGAAGTGACTGGGTTAATAAGACACAGTTGGATCTTTGCAATTATATAGCTATGACCTTGGTTTTATTTCCCTAAGGTCTGAGGAATTTAGAGGCCAGGAACAGATTTTAAATAGATTAAGTGGTGTGTTATGTGTGTGTGTAAAGTAGGCCAGTTGTGTATTCTTAACCACTATTTGTGGTTCAAGAACTGTCTCCTTTATGTATTCAACTGTGAACACTGTACCCTGACTAAAACCCACAAAGGAGATGGAACCATAATCCCTTGAAGCTAGTAAATACCTACAGAAAATGACTGATATATTGAAGCCAGTTTTCAATTTGAGACTCACTGGAAGGGAGTTTGGGAAAATTAAGATCCCTTTTTAGTGGCATACATTCAAAAATACCCTTAACAAAGCTCCTTGACAGTGGTCTTGGCAACGAATTTTTAGATATGACACCAAAAGTACAGGCAACCAAAGCAAATACAGACACTGGGACTACACCAAATTAAAATTTTTATAGGGCACCTGGGTGGTGCAGTGGGGTAAGCACCTGACTCTTGATTCGGCTCAGGTCATGATCCCACAGTTCTTGGGTTCAAACCCCACACTGGGCTCTCTGTACTGAAGTTGCAGAGCCTGCTGGGGATTCTGTCTTTCCTTCTCTCTGACCCTCCCTGACTTGTGCTCTCTCTCAAAATAAATAAATAAATAACCTTAAAAATAAATCTTCTGCTCAGCAAAGGAAACAATCAGCAAAATGAAAGGCTGCTTATGGAATGGGAGAAAATACTTGCGAACCATATATCTGATAAGGGGTTGGTTTCCAAAATAAAGAGCTTAGATAACTCAATAGCAAAATACTACTACTACTACTACTAATAATAATAATAATAATAATAATAATAATAATAATAATAACCTGATTTTAAAATGGGCCAAAGACCTGAGTGGACATTTTTCTGAAGAAGATACATAAATGACCAAGGGAGGGGCAACAGGATGGATCAGGTGGTTGAGTGTCCAACTTCAGCTTAGGTCATGGTCTCATGGTTTGTAGGGCTCTGCACTGGCAGTGCCATGTGGAGCCTGCTTGGGATTCTCTCTTTTCCCCTCTCTCTCTGCCCCTTCCTCACTCATGCTCTCTGTCTCTGTCTCTGTCTCTCTCTCAAAAATGAATAAACATTTTTTTAAATGGCCAAGAGGTATATGAAAAAGTGCTCAACATCACTAACTGTCAGGGAAATCCAAATCAAATCCACAATGAAATATTACCTCATTGGAATACCTATTGGAATACCTATTACTTAAAAAAAAGAAAGATAAATGTTGGCCAGGATGTGGAAAAAAAGGGAATCCTGCTACAGTGTTAGCAGAAATGTAAATTGGTATGGCTGTTATGAAAAACAGTATGGAGTTTCCTCAAAACATTAAAAATGTAATGACCTTGTGACCCCAGTAATCTCACTTCTGAGTACACATCTAAAGAAATTGAAATCAGGATCCCAAAGAGATACCTGCACACCTATGTTCATTGAATCATTATTCACAACAGCCAAGATATGGAAACAACTTAATGTCTATGGATGGATGAATGAATACAGAAAACATGGTATATACATACAACAAAATATTGAGAAAGAAAGACATTCTGCCATTTATGACAATGTAGATAGACCTAGAAGACATCATGCTAACTGAAATCAGCCAGACACAGAAAGACAAATACTATACACTCATACCTATATGTGGAATTGAAACTAGTCAAACCCATAGAAGCAGAAAGGAGAATGGTGATTACTAGGGGCTAGAGGAAGGGGAAAATGGAAAGAAGTTGGTGAAGTCTCAGTTTTGCAAACTCAATGAGTTCTGAAGATCTAATGTATGGCATGGTGACTATAGATAACAACACTGTACTGTGTACTTGAAATTTGCTAAGATAGTGATCTAACTATCCTCACCACCATAAAACAAAACAAAACAAAACAAAACCCAACTATAACAATGTGAGGTGATAGATATGCTAACTAGCTGAATTGTGGTGGTTATTTCACTATATATACATACATATATACTTTAAATATATATATAATAAATAAAATACCCTTGGAGCCAAAACTTACTTGGGTCAAGATAAAAGTGAGGTAAAAAGGAAATAACATTTCTAAATAAGTAAATTACCCAAATGAATCAAAGCAATTCTGCATGTTAGCACTCAGGCACCCACATTCCTGAAAAAACCCTCGCTGACAAGTCGTGGGTCCCTACTGGTTTGTCTCATAAGCACAACTGATCTGCCTTAAGACCTATTAAATCAAGCTTTGGACAATGGGTGATTCATCAGGCCTGCTGGAAAGAAAAAAAGTTCTTTGGAAAATGATTGATCCATTGTTTCTAGAATAGAAGAACCTTAGATGGAAAAGTAGAAAACATTTTTGAAAAGAAAATATTTGAATTTCCAATACCTCATAATAAGAAGTAAAAGACCCTCATTAAAAGAGTCTTTGCACTGTAACAGAAAAGTTGGAATACAAGCCTTTCTCAGAAAGAGGGGGACTGCCTCTTTAGTCAGAACTCAATTTTGCATTTCCTTGATTTATAGATGGAAAGAATTCCAATTCTCTACTTATTTTGTAATGCCTGGCATGCGAACCTCTAGCTGGCTCAAGTAGTTCTGATGAAATGCAGGACAATGACACCTTGAAAGGTGGTGACAGTGTATCCACTTGTAAAGTAATTGCTCCTGGCTTCACGCACAGTAACTTCAAGATGGAAAATACATTCAGAATAGCAAATGCCAAGAATGCTTCTAATCCAACTAGAGTCTCTCCCTTATCATTTTAGAAAAGCAGGTGGGATAAAAATAATGCCAAAAAACATTATTTACTGTATCAAAATTTTAATGTTTGTTAAAACATTCTTTCCTCTCTCTCTCTCATTCATTCTCTCAATTTTTCTAATGCTTTTCTTTTTATATAGGGCTCCCACCCAAAACTATTAACTGTATTCATTTTTCAATAGACAGATTTTCTTTTTAAATGTAAAGTCCTGGAGACATTTTGTCTTTTTTATTGTTTTGAATTTAATTTAATTAATTTTTGAAGAACTAACAACAGGATTCATCTTATTTTTTTAATATGTAAGGCTTGATGCATTGGAAAGAATATATGTAACATATGTGTAAACCATGTAGCATAGTACTAACAACCCCTGGAACTTTCCTCACTATTATTAATATTGATACATTCACTTGTTGCTTTATACTCCTGTCTCCCCTCAACCTCTGAAGTAACTGTTATCCTAAATTTTGTTGTTATCGCTTCCTGCTATTTGCATGACTCCTTCCTATCTTGTGTTTAAGAGTTGTAAACAATATTTGTTTGGTTTTTATTTTATTAAAAGGGCATCATATTGTGTCTAGTTTTTGTGGTACTGGCTTTTTAAACTCAATATTCTTCCTATTTTTAAAATTCATTCATTTATCACAAGAGCTGGATTTCATTATTTTCACTACAGTCTAATATTTTACTGTGCAGATAAGCTGACTATTGAACAACACAGGTTTGTACTGCACAGATCCACTTACATACAGATAGATTACTTTTCAATAAATATAGTATAGTACTGTAAATATATCTTATCTTCCTTATGCCTTATTTATTTATTTATTTCGAGAGAGAGAGAAAGAGACGGTGTGTGCAAGTCAGCAGGGGAGGGGCAGAGAGAGAGAGAGAGAGGTAGAAAGAACCCCAAGCAGGCTGCACGCAGTCAGCATAGAGCCCAGTGCCAACCTCGAGTTCAGGAACTGAACTGTGACATCATGACTTGAACCAAAATCAAGAATCGGATGCTTAACAAACTGAGCCATCCAGGTGTCCCCTCTTATGATTTTTCTTATTAACATTTTCTTAGGTTACTTTATGGTAAGAATACGGTATATAATATACAAAACACGTGTCAATTGACTATGTTATGGGTAAGACTTCTAGAAGACAATAGGCTATTAGATAGGATTTTGGGGAGTGAACCATTAAATGCAGATATTTTACTGCACAGGAGTCAGTGTCCCTAACCCCCATGTTGTTGAGGGGTCCCTGTATCACAATTCATTGTGTTGCACTTTGACTGACTAGATTTGATCTATGCTGGAAATACCTCTTTCTAATTCATCAGTAGTCTTTTAATTTTCTTATCTTACCTTTGAGAATCAATTTGTTTCTGGTCAAATGTACTCATCTGGGTTTTTTATATTTAACATTTTTGCCATATTTAAGAAAGGCTTCCTTCTCCAAAGTTATACATTTATTCTAAATATTTTAGTTTGACTTTTAAGTCTTCAAACTATTAGGAATACATTTTTGAGGGGGCTATTTTATCAGGTGTGTACAAGTTTAAAAGTTTATATTTTCTTGTTTAAAAACATTTTTATCGTGGGGCAACTGGGTGGCTCAGTCAGTTAAGCAACTGACTTCAGCTCGGCTCATGATCTCGCAGTTCACGAGTTAAAGTCCCATATCAGACTCTGTGCTGACAGCTAAGAGCCTGGAAGCCTGCTTTGGATTCTGTGTCTCCCTCTCTCTCTGTGCCTCCCCTGCTTGTGCTCTGCCTCTCTCTCTCAAAAATAAGTAAACATTAAAAAAAATTTAACTTTTGTATCTTTATGAAGACCCTTTCTACCTCAATCCTGTTTTTTGACTTAAAGTACTTTTTTTACTTATTTTAATTATACTAGATTTCTTTTGCCTCATATTTGCCTTATATATTTTCCCCACATTTTTACATTCAAATTTTCCACGCCCTTGTGTTTTGGGTGCATCTCTTACAAAAAGCATGTAGATATATTTTTTTAAAAAGTAATATAACCATATTGCAAGAATTGGAAATTATCGATGAAATTTAACCTTCTGAATAGAAGTCTTTTTAATTTTAATTTAAGTAAAGACACAGAGGGTGCTATCTTATAAAACCAACAGATTAGATTCTACCACACAATCGATTATTACCATAAAGATAAATTAGCAGCTTTGAAAGAACTTAATTTTATCTCCCACCTGATTATTTTAGAACAATATGTGTGGACACAGCCCTAAATACCCACTGTGTTTCTTGGATCATCTCAATTCTTATGAGGAAAAATCCTCCAATGAGAAACAAAAATGGCTTTATCAAATCTGACAATAACACATTTAACAGTATGTCCCAGTGGAGACTAATAGAAGCAGGGCAAGTACCTAATTACTTAATCACATTTTTTTATTGCATTTAGCAATGTAGTAAGAAAATTGCCCAGGTATAACTAAAGAGGACTTTGAGAGATATTCCCTCTGCCCTCCACCCTCACCAAGGGAGCTTTCTCTCCTGTTAGGAAGATTATTCAAACCATAGTTATGGTTCCCAAGGTCTGGGTCAAGGGAGGAAGGTTGTAAGAGATTATCCACAGGACACAAAGACTTCTTGCTTATAGGTTGTAAATGAAGTCTTCTGGTCTCGGTTGGGCTCATCACACAAGTGGGTGTCCCTGTCTATTACCTGATTTCAGATGGGCTCAGCTGGATTGACTTGCCTCTACTCTGCATGTCTTTTATCCTCCAGCAGCCTTGCTGAGACATGTTCACATAGACATTAGAGGGAGCAAGGGAAGCAACCCCAACATGCACACACACTTTAAAGCCTTTTCTTGTGTCACCCTTGTTAACAACCCATTGGCCTTTTAAAATGTCCTATAATCTAAATGAGCTTGGAGTCAGACTAGGAAGGCATCATAGTGCTATAAAGCAGAGAGTGAAGATACTGGTAGGTGTGAATGGGGGGGGAGGGGCATTAATGTAATTAATCTACCACAGAAACTAATTTCTCTCCCTGACTCAGAAATGGGAGGATAAAGAGCAAAACAACGAGCCTGTTTCAGAAAGGACTGACAGGGAACCATTGTCCCCAGGGAAAGGCAAGTTCTGGGTGAGACATGACCTCTCTGAAGGACAAGCTTGTCCTTTAGCCTAGGCCCCTCACCAATTTGCTTTTTGCTTGCTCTTTGAATAGCTGGGGCATCTAATTGCACTGAATCAATTTTTACAAGGAGAAGGAAGAAACCACGAAGAAGCAGGGTCCTTTGTCTAACGCTGAATTATGGCAGGAAGCAAGATGATAAAGTGACAGTGCCCAGAAAGGAACGGTATATTTCTTCTCAGGGTTATAGAGAACTTTTGGGAACAGACAAGTCCCTTGTAACTGCTGTTAGGGAAGTGTTGATCCGTGATTTGCATAAGCTGTGGGCATCTCCTTTGAATTGTAGAAAAACTGCAAATTGAGAAGTACAGATACATCAAGCAGGAACAGCTAGATTTCTGAGGCACGACAGCAAAGTACCAAAGAGCCTTGATTTGGGATAATGAAAAGTATTATGATTTTCTTATTTTATATTTTAGGACATTCCCATTATTGTTTCAGTTGTGTGTGTGTGTGTGTGTGTGTGTGTGTGTGTGTGTGTGTGAGAGAGAGAGAGAGAGAGAGAGAGAGACAGTCACACTACAAACTTGATATATAATTTTAGTTTATTCGGGTGGATTCCACAGTGTTATATTAATGCATGTTTTTGCATTGCACTGCTAGAAAACAGGGCAATAAATCTTAGGAGATTCAGACCTAATCTCTATTGCCATACTGGAATGAAAAGCTAGAATTTCTGCTATATTTTAAGCTGCCTCCTTCCTTAATGCATTGTGTCATGTTCTTAGCAGTTTCTCCCATAGAAGATAGGCTTTCAATGTGCATGTCGGCTTGGGGGAAATCTTGCTCCTATGTATTAACTGCTGACTCCTTTAATCCTGTTAGAATTTAATTTCCCTTGATTGAATGCGGTGTTATCACCAGGTGCTGAGAGGCCCTTTCCTATCAGTACATATAAATCCTGTTAGTCCTTCCCAGACTCCAGATGTTGCAGAGTCTTCTGAGGTCAGACTCTTCTAAAGGAGCACTTGGTCTCAGGTTCATCCAATCCAGAGGGTGAAAGTCAAACTTCTGGACACAAATGTCTTGTTTATTTCTGTCTGGATAAGTTAGGGGGCTGAGGCATCGACGCCTACTGCCTGTGAGAGTCCCAGGAGCTGTCAATCACTTCTCAATAAATAACAAGTTAAAGGACTTTAAAAAGGCTTGTTAAATTAAGGTGTTCACTAATTAGCAAGATTCTGACCCATAAAAATCTGTATGGTTTTCAATTCTTCCAATTTTACTAAACAAAGCATTTCCTTTGCTTCCTTCTATATGCGTGACCTGCTTTAACTGCTTATCCCAGGAAACTCTTACCAGCAATTGCTGAGATTTGTAATGAAATCGATTCTCAAGGATCCCAGTGTCTTTGCTTCCCTGTGAGAGATTCTTCCTCCTCCCAGCTTCCTCTTTCTGCATCTCATCTGTTGGCCATTTCCTGCTAATTACCTTCCTCCACCAAACAAAAGAAAGCAATTCTATTCACAGTCAGTTTTGCTACTGGTTAGCACCTCTAATTATTTTTTTCAAAAGTTTGATTTAAGAAGAAATTATTAGATAAATTGAAGTATCTGGGCATCTGTGGATTTCAGGCATTAATTAAAATAAATCAGCTTTATTACTACAATTAGCTCTGGTAATTTTTTAAAGCTTTAACTATTTCACTGACATCAATTTGGTCACCTAATGTGGTCTAAATACTCTGTAGATGCTGTGATTGAACCATAATTCAGATAAAGTACTTGTTCTTAGAGCAGTGAGAGTTTATTGTCAGATTTTTTCAAGGATCTCAAACTCAAAAACATTCAGGTCAGTTTTATGAAAGAATTGGGCCAGGTGGCAATGTGCAGATCATAGGCCAGATCTAAAATGGGGAAACCAGCTTTATCAAATAGCACAGCCATTGTTTCTCTGTAGGAATGCTGATCTACTGCTGTCAGGATTTCTTTCTTTTTTTTTTTTTTTCAAGAAGTAATAGGATTTTGGATTTTTCTGCAGATCTCATAATTTATAAATGTTAACTTTCATTCTAGCTTTATAAGCAATTAATCCACTACCTTTACTGCATATTTACCTTTCCAGTGAGATTTACTCTTTATTATGCATTCTTGTTACTAATTAGCACCCTTCATTTTCAGCTTAAAGAAATCCCTTTAACATTTCTTGTAAGGCAGTTTAGTGATGATGAACTCCTTTAGCTTTTATTTATCAAGAAATTTTTTTTTTAATTTTTAATTTTTAGAGAGAGAGTGTGTGTGTGAATACCTGTGTAAGCTGGGGAGGGACAGAGAGAATCTTAAGCAGAATCTACACTCAGCACGTTATCCAATGCTGGGCTCAATCCTAAAACCTTGGGATCATGATCTGAGCTGAAATCAAGAGTCAGATGGATGCTCCCAGTCACCCAGGTGCCCCTATGTGGAAAACTCTTTATCTCTCCCTGAATCTGAATGATAATGTTGTGGAGCAGAATGTTCTTCATTGGAAGTTTCTTTTTTCTTTCAGCACTTTGAATATATCTTGCTACACCCTTCCTTCAGACCTGCAAATTTCTGCTGAAAAATGTGCTGCCGATCATATGGGGGTTCCTTTGTACGTAACAAATAGTTTTCCTCTTGCTACTTTTTATATTCCCCACTTGTCTTAGAGTTTTGACATTTTAATTATAATTTGCCTTGTGGTAGGTCTCTTTGGGGTCCTCTTTTCCTTTTTAATGTTTATTTATTTTTGAGAGTGAAAGCAGGAGAGTGCGGTAGGCACAGAGAGAAAGGGAGACAGAGGACCCAAAGCAGGCTCTGCACCAAGGGCCCTGACACAG
Organism: Paguma larvata; assembly: GCA_030068075.1. Lineage (NCBI taxonomy): Eukaryota > Metazoa > Chordata > Mammalia > Carnivora > Viverridae > Paguma > Paguma larvata. Next base: position 12,356,414 of record CM057844.1, read on the forward strand.
GGCTCAAACTCACTAACCATAAAGTTCATGATCTGAGCTGAAGTCAGATGCTTAACCAACTAAGCCACCCAGGGGCCCCTGGGTTCCTCTTACTTGGAACTCTCTGGGCTTCCTGGACTTGGATGTATGTTCCACTGCCTTGTTTGCAGTAGATTGATCCCTCTTTTGCTTCGTCTAGTCTGCTGTTGATATTAATGCATGGAAATTACATATTGCACTCCTATGTCATTAATAGGCAAATGAAAAACAAAGTATTTTGAAATGTATGATAAAAAAAAAAAGACGAATCAAAACTTGTGGAACATAGACCAAATTTTGAAAAGAGGGAATTTTACAGCCATAAATACAGAGAAGAAAAACTGATTATCAATTATCAAGGAATTAAAAAAGAACTCAATGCAAATGCAAACTGGTTCAGCCACTGTGGAAAATAGTATGGAGGTTCCTCAAAATTAAAAAACAGGATTACCATAGGGCCCAGTAATTCCATTAGTGGGTATGGGGAACACTAATTCAAAAAAGATATATGAACCCTATGTTTATTGCAGTATTACTTGCAGTAGCCAAAATATTGAAGCAACCAAAGTGTCCACCTATAGATGAATTGGTATATATATACAATTATACACACACACACACACACACACACACACACACACACACATATATATATATATTACTCAGCCATAAAAAGAAATGAAATCTTACCATTTTCAACAACATGGATGGATCTAGAGAGTATAATGCTAAGTGAAATAAGTCAGACAAAAAAAGACAAAAGCCATATGATTTCACTCATATGTGGAATTTAAAAAACAAAACAAATGAATAAACAAAGAAAAAAGAGATTAAAAAAAACAGACTCTTAAATACAGACAAAAAATACAGACTCTGGTGATTGCCAAAGGGGAGCTGAGTGGGGGCGATGGTGACATAAAGGGGTTAAGAATACACTTATCTTGATGAGCATTGAGTAATGTACAGAATTGTTGAATCATTCATTATGCTGTGTACCTGACATGAGTATAACACTGTATGTTAATTATACTTCAATAAAAATAAAATATTTTTTTAAAATAGCAAGTTAGACCTGAAAAAAAGAGAAGGAAGTAAAAAGGTTGAAGAAGAAATTAATGAAATGAAAAGTAAATATAACATAGAAGTGCTCAACAAAGCCAAAATTTGCTTTTATTTTTAAAGAACATGAAATTAATAAAGCCCTGCCAGACAGATCAAGAAACTCAAAAAGAAGCTTAAAACCCCAATATATGGAGTGAAGATAATACCTTCAAAATACTAAAAAATACTAAAATACTAAAAAAAATAATAGAATACTATGGAAATTTTTTGGCAAAAATATTTGAAAATTTAGATACAGTTGGAAGTAATAAACCTTACTAAGTCTGTATTAACAAGAAAAAATAGAAAACTCAATGAATCTCATAGTTATTTAAAATCTAAATATGTAATTAAGAACCTTTCCACAACCAAAGTGTAACAAAAACAACAAACTTCAGACTCCAAATTACTTGACCCATGAATTCTACCAAATGTTTCAGGAAAAAGTAATCCCATTACACAAATCAAGCCAGATAACAGAAAGAGAGGAAAGTCACCTGGCTTCTTTTAAAACAGCCAAAACCTATAAGAACATTATAAGAAAGAAAAGTTTTAAGCTAATTTCACTCATGAACACTGATGCAATCTAAAAAAAATTAGTAATGACCAAAACCCAGCAAAATATAACTACAGTAATGGTACATCAGGACAATGTGGAAGTAGTTCCAAGAATGCATAGATGGTATGCATTCGCATCTCAGTCAGTATCACTCACCACATGGAGAGAATAAAGGATAAAGCATTTGATAAAACTCAATATTCACAATAAAAACCCAGAGAAGGTAACTTCCCTTGATAAAGAGCATGTAAACAAGCTTTTCCTATGATATTGCAAAGACAAAGATATCTGCTATCATACCTCCAGTCGTTACTGTACTGGAGGCATAGCCGGTGCAGTAAAGGAAGAACAAAAAATAACAAGTGAAAAAAATATAAAATGAAGGAGTAAAATTTTCATGATATGCAGATGAAATAATTTGGCATGTAGAGAATCCAAAAATAAAAATATTCATATTAATAAATAAAAACAACAAAGGCACTGGATACAAGAAATATTAAAGAATCATCTCAATCCTATACTCCATCAGGAAACATTTAGGAGAGGGGCATCTGAGTGACTCAGCTGGTTAAGTGTCAGACTTTGGCTCAGGTCCATGATCTCATGTTTGTGAGTTCAGGTCCTGCGTTGGGTTCTGTGCTGACAGCTCTCAGCCTGGAGCCTGCTTCAGATGCTGTGTCTCCTTCTCTCTCTGCTCTTCCCCCACTTGTGCTCTGCGTGTTTCTCTCCCTCTCAAAAATAAACATTTTTTTTTAAAAAAGAAACAATTATAAAATGCTCATTTTTAAAATTAGTATCTTTCACTTAGACATTGGAGTTCATGCATAATTCCTGCTAGATTAGCTTCCTCTCTGTGTTGGAGGAGACCTTAAGAGTTCACACTCCATGGTATATTTAAGGTTTCATTCAAATAGCATATACTTTTATGTTCTTGCTATTCAAAAGCACAGGTGTTTTCACCAATGTGCTAATAAATGCAGAAATTTAATCAGTTAAAAAAAGGATACCATTTATAATACCATAACAAAAATCAAACACATATAAAAATCTAATGAAGAATTTGAAACCTGTACAGAGAAGAAAATCTAAAGAAATCCTTTAAAAATAGAGATTTACTATGTTCCTATATTGAAAGACTCAACATATTTAAGATGCTAATAATCCTCAAAATAATCTATAGGTCCAATGAAACCCCTTTAAAAACTGCCAACTTTTTAGAGGAAATTAACAAGCTAATACTAAAATTTATATGTGATTAGGGGCAAGTTAATAGGGAAAAGAAAAACTAACAATCTGGAAGATCAAACTCTTATGTATGATGACTTAAACTACCCTTTTTCAAGATAAAACCTCAGTAAATAAATCAGAAGAGGATTGTCTGAAGGATAGATAAACAGATCAATGGAACAGAACACAGAGTCCAAAAGAGATCCAAGCATGACAGTTGATTTATGACAGAAGGGATACTACAGAGTGATAGCTAAAGGCTGGTTTTTCAATTAGCGGTTCTTGGTCAAATGTATATCCACATAGAAAAATACAAACGTTCCCATATTATCATTTACAGAAAATCAATTCCAGGCTGAGCATGATGGTAGAACAAAATATAAATGGTTAACAAAAAGCTTCTGGGACATAATATAGGAAAATACTTTCATGTGACTGGTATAAGAAAAAGTTACTTAGGCAAAAAGCACTAACCATAAAGAAATAGAGAGATAAATAACACCTGAATATCACTAACCGCCAAGAAATACATGGGCAAAATGAGAATTAATTAATTAATTCTATTCATCTGTTCATCACAACGCACAATTAAGGGAATGAAGAAACAAGCCAGAGAATGGGTAAAGATATTTGTAAAATAAATATCTTGTAATCACAAAGGCTTTCTACTTAGAGAATATAAACATTCTTGCAAATCAGTATAAAAAGAAAGAAAAGGGAAAATAGTCCAATGGAAAAATGGGGAAAGTTCCTGCATGGCTGTTTTTCAAAAAGAGATTATCCACAGGGCCACCGAGCATATTAAAAAGTGCACAACTTCACCAGTTATTGTAGAAATATAAATTAAAACCATATTGAGATACATATTATTACCTACCCAGCAGATTCGCTATAATTATCCAGAATGACAATATCAACAGTTGCTATATGTATGGAGCAATTAGATCTCTCACACATTGCTGATAGAAACATAAAATGGTACAACTACTGTGGAAGCCTTTCTAGCAGGTTCTCACAAAACCAAACATTTATCTACCATATCACCTAGCAATAATACTCCTAGAACTCAATAGAAATGCAGATATATGTGCAATAAAGCATATCTAAAAAAGTGATTATAGTAACAGTATTTGTAATATCCACAACTCTGAAGCAAGCCAAATGCCTATCGGTAGTATTAAAATGAATAAATACGTTGAGTTATATCCACACAAATAAGCACTGCCTATCAGTGAAAATGAATGAACTGTCATTACTTGCAATGACCTGGATGAATCAAACATAAAGTTGAACAAAATAAACCACTGATGAAAGAGAACATGCTATATTATCCCTTTATGTAAAGGTTGAAACACTATTAGAAGATATCCCTTTAGGAGAGACTGAGGACAGTGTTCCTGTAAGGGTCACAAAAGAAGCTTACGTGATGGGATATGGAATTGCTCTACTTTTTTGGCCTGAGTATATTTACTTTGATTTAATTCATCAAATTCGACATATATGATTTGTTCACATTCCTTAACGTATGGTATACTTCAAAAAGTATTCAAAAATGTAAATTGGTGCAACCACTGTGAAAAACAGTATGAAAGTTCCTCAAAAAATTAAAAATAGAAATACTATATGATCCAGTAATTCCACTATTGGGTATTTACCCATAGAAAATGAAAACACTGGATGTGAGGGCTATCTGGCTGCGACATCTGTCATCCCATTGATCCCCAGGGTTGATTCGGCTGATCTGGCTGGCTAGGCCGGTGTCCTCTTCCTCCCTCACTGCTCCATGTGCATCCCTCCCGAAGCTGCGCGCTCGGTCAAAGAGGACGACCTTCCCCGATAGAGGAGGACCGTTCTTTGGTCAAGGGTATACGAGTAGCTGCGCTCCCCTGCTAGAACCTCCAAACAAGCTCTCAAGAAAATGAAGACACTAATTCAGCAATATGTATGTACCTCTATGATTATTTAAGCATTATTTACAATAGCCATGATATGGAAGCAACTCAAATGTCAATCAATTGGTGAATGGATAAAGAAGATGTGATATAGATAGATAGATAGATAGACAGACAGACAGATAGATAGATAGATACCCATGACATGGATATATCTATCCACATAGATGGATATATATGTATGTGTATGTGTATTTTATATATATATATTTTATATATATACTCCTAGAACTCCTATATATATATATATGGAGTATATATATATATATATATATATGGAGTATATAATTATCTATATATATATGGAGTGTATATACATACACTATCCATATATATGGAGTGTATATATATATATATATATATGTATAATGGAATATTACCCAGCCATAAAAAAGAATGAGACCTTGCTATTTGCAGTAACATGGATGAATCTAGAGGGTGTTATGCTAAGTGAAATATGCAGACAGAGAAGGACAAATACGATATGATTTCACTTATACATGGAATCTAAAAATCAAAACAATGAAAAAAAATTAAATTAAAAAAAAAACTTCACTCTTAAATACAAAGAACAAAGTGATGGTTGCCAATGAGGACATGAGTGAAATAGATGAAAGCGATTAATGGGTACAAACTTTCTGTTATAAAATAAATAAGTCACAGAGATTAAAAGTACAGCATGAAGAGTATAGTCTATATGGTGTATGGTGACAGATGGTGACTAGACTTACATGATGAGCACTGAATAATATGTAAAATTGTCAAATCAACATGTTGTACACCTGAAAGTAGCAGAATACTGTATGCTAATTATACCTCAATTTTTTTAAAGTATTTAAACATGGGGCACCTGTGCGGCTCAGCCGGTTAAGTGTTTCATTCTTGATTTCAGTTCAGGTCATGATCTCACGGTTTGTGAGTCTGAACCTCATGTGGGTATCTTTGTTGACAGTGCAGAGGCTGCTTGCCATTCTATCTCTCTCCTTCTTTCTCTGCCCCTCTGGTTGTGCACTAACTCTCCCTCTAAAAAAAATTTATAAAAGTATTCAAAAACATACTAAACAAAATTATATACTGAATTGAAGCTAAAACTTTAAAATTGTGCCATTTTAAGTTTTAAGTCAAGCATTTCAGAAATAATGATAAAATAAATACAAATAATTTATCTTATTGTTACTAAGAACATTTTATGTGTGTGACTATTCATAAACAAAACAAATAATATATAATGATGTAACAACAATATATAATAAAGCAGCATAGAAAACATCAAAGCAATAGCTTAAAATATTTATATCATCTTTTCTCAGTTTTTACATTTCTATTTTGTTTGAGCTGTATAATGTACAATCTAACTTATTTATAGCAAGTCATATATTGTAATATATAAGTATACTACAGTGTAATACATAAATATAGGTACATAACAACAAAAGTTTTACTAATAGGATTGTATAATTAAAAACCATGGGAACCAGTGATTTAACTGCTTAACAATGACACCAAAGCAATAAGTTAATAGCCAACTAAGAATAAGGAAGTCCTGAAAGGTTTACCACCTTCAGGAGTTAGTATGAGAGCATTTTAAGAATATTTGTAGGGAACGACCCATCCTAAATTAAAATTTTACTCACTCATTTAGTAAGTGCTCTACTGGTTTCAGAGGTATCATGTTATTGAAATGATCAATAGTCAGAAAAACTCAAATTTAAGTCCTGGTTCTAAAGTTTTTCATCTCTTTTCTCCTTTTATCTTAATCTATAAAAATATGCAGTAATTACCCTTAAGCCTGATATTGAAAGAAGTAAATACCATACCTGAGTGTTCTTGTATGTCTGCTATACAATAATTGATAAATGTTAAAACTCTGTACAACCTTTCCCTTGTTGTTCTGAATTGCTGTCACCAAGGCTGGTGGGGGATACTTCCATGAACCCTACCAGGGGTGGTTATGGAAGTATAACTCTCAACAGCCAGAGCATGCAATGCCCTTCCCTACTACCACACCTTCCAAATATGGAGTGGCATTCCCTGGCCATTTACATACCATGGCTCATGTTGACTTAGACACCTTTTGAAATAAGTAAAAGGTTTTAGATTTCTCATCATCTTAACTCAGCAATACAGATCTATAATATGCAATGTGTTTTCAAATTTCCCCTATCTACAATATAAATAGTGACCATGAGATCTGTGACTAGGATTTCATAACTGCTGGTGACATTTTGAAGACAGAAAATATTGACCTGTCCTACCACCAACTTGCATCACTGTTTCTTCCAATATGACATAAAAACCTGAAAAATCACAGCACAGCAATATTTGAACAAAGGAGTCCATTGTCTTGTGCTTCACCATCCATTGCTTGTCTATATCTTAACTGTTGCATTTAATCTGCCTATAAACTTGACACCTAGAAGAAGCCAATACATCTTGCCAAATTATTCACCAGGGTCAATTCTGTATTTACACTGCCTTTTCATCTTTCTTAAATTTTACAAAAGGAGTTAGGCTTCTTTTTGTTTCAATTTCTCATATAGCATCACCATTCAATGTTTGCATTTGACAATCAGATAGCAGGTCGAGATTAACAGCTAGCATGATGTGCCCATGCTCTATAAGACTACTTCTCTCAACTGTGAAATCATATATATGTATGTATGCATACACACACACACACACACACACACACACACATAACTACAAAGGAAATAGAATGTGTAGAATGGATCCAGTGACACATAACAAAATCATATAAACAAAAAATTAAGCTACATTATTTCATATCATAAGCATCCATTCGCTGGTAATAGTATGGCTACTTTGATGTATTCAACGTATCTTAGTTGAAATAAATCAGAGGTAAAATTTCCCTTTTTAGGATATTATCATTCTATCCACAAATAGCAATATTTCTTATGCTTACTTTATAAACCATGACTCAATGGCTTATGAGCAATGCCAAGAGGATTATCATGGTCTGAGTCTGCCGGTCTGCTGGGATGTTATAAGGTCATGATGACATTCTTCTTCCACCTCAAAATGTCTCTTAGCTGCTTTGTGGAGTTTTTCATGACACTGCCTCATGGGCACTCAAAGCCCTCATGTTCTCATACCCTGCTGTTATCATTTAGCCATCCAGTGGCTTTCCCTTTTCCCAAGACTCCTCATAGGATAACCCCATGCTCTAATATCAGCCACCTGTGATGGTTGAAATTACCTGTGGAAGTCTGAGACACAGCCATCACTATCTCTCTTTGTCCATCTGTGGGCACAAGCCCTATCCTGATTCCCCGAATACATCAAAGGCCAGGCTGTAACTTTTAAGAAGGTATTCCAGAAGTTTAAATGGAAGAGGAGTATGACCACAGACTATTTGGCAACAACAACACAAGCTCAGCTCCATCAAAATCTCAAATTGGCCAGTCATTGGCTTATTAAAGCCTACCTACACTCATTAGGTTCATTTCAGGCTTCTCTAGGTTCTGGAATCAGAGCTAAACACAGAAATTTTGAAGATTCTAATATACTCTTCCTTAAAATCTGTGTAATGGGCTGAATGGTGTTTACGAAAAAGGTATGTCTACATCTTAACTCCCCCAAACCTGAGATTATGTGGCAGAAGGTGTGATTACCTCATGGATCTTGAGAATAGGAGCTTACCCTACATTATCTGGATGGGCCCTAATGTAATCATATGTATCCTTATAAGAGAGAAGCAGAAGGAATTTTGAGACAGATATACAGAGGAGGCACACAAAAGGAGGCAATATGATCCCAGAGGCAGAGATTGGAGTGATGTGGCCTTTAACCAAGGCATGCCAACACCACCTGAAGTTGGAAGAGGCAAGAAATGGAATCTCCCTAAAATCTTTGGAGGAGCTGAGATGGCCCTGCCAAAACTTTGATCCTGTACTTTTGGCTTCCAGAACTGTGAGAATACATTTCTGTTGTTTTAAGCTACCAAGGTTATAGTAATTGATTATAGTAGTCTTCAGAAATGAGTATAATTACCTCTCCAAATTTTTATTCTTTACCCAATATTAACCCCTTCTGTTTCAGAAGCAGAACCCAACACACTCTGGATAAGGGACTGGGATCTTCTTGTGAACCGAGATTATTTCAGTGGGCCCTGAATTTGTATGGCTATTGCCCAGGTCATCAGAGAGTTTCAAAATAGTAAAAACTTGGGTATTGTTTCCTTTACTTTATTTAGCAAACAATAAAATCAGGTTCTGTGTAGGCAATGATCAGTATTTATCTGCCTCAACCATGGGCAAGAACCATGCCCTGGGCCACGAGCATTTTGTTGATGCTTACTGTACCTGGCACCTGCAGAGAAACTAAAAGCCAACTTCTATGAAAGGAGAGAAGACCTGAGGAGCCTTCTAGAATTCCGTCTGCCCTTTCATCCCTCCAAGAGCCAGAGGTTAATATTATTTTAAATGAAACTAGCCTCTCAACCCATCCTTTCCATGATTCTGTGCTCCCCAACATCACTCGAGCTGTCCCAACCTTTAATTCAGAGGAAGAGAAGATCAGAGATATGAGCGTTATGCAAAACAAAATGACTGTCTTGCATGCCGAAAATAAATTTACACAAAGCAAAAACAAAGGCCCATGCATAATCTTCCCATGAATCTATGATTAAAAGAGAATTTGATCTTAGTTCTCACAGAACTTCTACACAGTGGAAAGATCGAGAGGAAGACTTTATGTGGGTGACCAATTTCAAAGATAACTGATTAAAGAAACATAAATTCCCTTCAGAAGAAACCCAGCTCCAGTATGTCTGAGAAGAGACTTAGAAAGGAACTCACCTATGTTTTATTTTCTCATGTCTACAGCCTTATCTGTTGCCACTTTATTGCACATGACCAGGTATTAGCAGTTAGAATTTCCATACTCACCCCACTTTTGGTCAAAGGTTTTATAGTTTGCAAATCTGAATTGGAAATTTCATGACATACTGGAAAAGAGTCGGGGTGAGTCAGATCTGAGTTCAAGTTTAGATTTAGCCACTTCGTAGATATGAAGGCTTAGGAAAGTTACTGGTTATTTACCTTCTCTCATATACATTTGTACAATTGGCTAAGAAAGGAAAACTATTTATATCACAAAAATTCTATAAGAAATATACAAGCATATTTGTGAGCCTGCTTTCCCCCCTACAGGTGCCTACATCATGGTATGAGCATAATATACTACATTTTACTGTGTACACAAAATGAGAATTATAGAGGTGGTAAGTATGGGTGATGCTTCTTATAGACCAGGGATTAGCAAATTTTTCAACAAAGGACAAGATAGTGACTCCTTTAAGCTTTGAGGCCATGTGGTCTCTGCCTGATCATTCAACATGGTTCTTGTAATGTGAAAGTGGCCAAAGGCAACATTAAATAAATGGAATGTGGTCATGCTATTATAAAACTTAGTTTAAAAAAATTAATGATATCTCAGTCTATTTAGGGTGCTACAACAAAATGCCACAGACCGAGTAGCTTATGAACAAGCCAAATAAATAGACATTTATTTCTCACATGTATTTATTAATGGAGGTTGGAAGCCTGAGCTCAACGTTCCCTTATGATTGCATTCTGGTGAAGGCTTTCTTCATAGTTCATATTTGGCAACTCTTGCTGTGTCCTCACATGGTGGGATAAAGGACCTCTCTGGATCCCCTATTATAAGACATGAACCATTCAAGAGGGCTCTGCTCTCATGACCTAATCACTTCACAAAGGCTGCACCCCTTAATATCATTACCTCTGAGACTTATGATTTAACTTATGAATTTTGGGGGGATACACACAAGTGGCATCCCAGATTTGCTGTGGGGCATAGTTTGCTGGCCCCAGCTATAGACCTTCTCTGATAATCATTGGAAAACCTAACTGTCCCATAAGATGTCAACTTCAAACATTAAGCAAGAATTCCTGAATCTCAAGTTCCACTTAATGATTCCTTATCAGAATGAATGCACTCATAACTTAGCAGGTACATACTTTTTTATGTTTATTTATTTATTTTGAGAGACAGGGAGCACACATGCAGGAGAGGGGCAGAGAGAGGGAGAGAGAGAGAATCCCAAGCAGGCTCTGTCCTGTCTGCATGGAGCCTGATGTGGGGCTAGAACTCCTGAACCATGAGATCGTGACCTGCGCCAAAGTTGGACACTTAACTGACTGAGCCACCTAGGTGCCCCAATATTTTTCAACTTTTAAAGAACTTTGCTTGATTTTAGTATTCTCACTAATAAACATTAGTTTGATATTATCTTTCTAAATGATAGCTTTTAAAAAAATATAAAATGATAGCACCTTGTGAATATTCAAATACCTTTCCAGGATCAACACACCGTATATTCCTGAATTCACCTCCCTTTTAAAAAACATTTTTGGGGGCACCTTGGTGGCTCAGTCAGTTAAGCGTCTGACTTTGGTTCAGGTCATGATTTCAAGGTCTGTGGGTTCAAGTGCTGACAGCTCAGTCTGGAGCCTGCTTTGGGTTCTGTGTCTCTCTCTCCTTCTGCCTCTCTCTCTCTTTCTCTCTTTTCTCTATCCCTCTCTATAAAAAATAAATAAAAATTAAAAAAAAAAATTGGGGATGGCTGGGTGGCTCAGTCAGTTGACTGTCCATGTTCAGCTCAGCTCACATGGATTGTGAGTTAGAGCCCCATGTCAGGCTCTGTGCTGACAGCTCAAATCCTGGAGCTTGCTTCAGATTCTGTGAGTCTCCTCTCTCTGCCCCTCTCCCACTTGCACTTTGTCTCTCTTTCTCAAAAATAAATATTTTTTGTAGAAATGACAGGGATATAGTAAAAGTCAATGAGTCTTAAATCGCAATTAACTTGTACATATGCATACACCTTTATAACTCCCAGAGCAAAATCTAGAGTATTTCCAGCTCTCCAGAAGGCTCCCTGTGCCCATCTCAATCAATATGACTTAAAGGGTAACATCAATCTTTTACAGATTTTTAAAGCTCAAGTAACCCAGACTACCAAACTCTCTCCCTTTTATTTTCTAAAAGGACTAGATAAATTGATCAGATGTAGTTTTCTCTCATTTTGTCTTACTTCCAAATATTCTGTGCAATAAAACATTTGATGAACTAACTTCTTCTGCAAAAAACCCACCAGCTTACCAGGTGTGCAAACAAGGATCGCTCGCTCTGTGGCTGCCAGGGTCATTTTCCTTGGAAAGACTTCTCATGTTTGGAAGACATGTTGGCAGGACTCCAGTTCACAATCCAGCACATGTCATCAACCCAGTGATTTCACGTTTTTTGCCAAGAGTTTCCCAATTTTGCCCTTGAACTGCTGCAGCTTCTTAACAGATATGTTACTGAGCAATTTGTGTATATTAAATTTTACATCTTCTTAAAATGAAGAATTTATAACAAAACCTGAATGTAAATTTTTTAAAAGCAAGGAAACTGCAGTTGGAAGGCAGGAATTTAATGGCAAATCTTTATGAAAAATGAGGAAATTTTAAAGTTACTCTTTAACTATCAATATCCTCATATATCCAATTTATTTTTAGGCAAGCTGCACCTATAGTGTGGATGGTTAATAAATCATGTTCAGAATCCCAACACATCCCTTTAAAAGGGCAGGAGTGTGTGTTGGGAGAAGCACTTGAAATTTTACTCAAGGTGGTGAAATTTAACCACTCTATCAAATATTTAGAATTTAACCAAAAGAGTTAGTGTGGCTAATTATCTGGGCCAACAAAAACTGGCCTGTCTAAAAGGAAATTAAAACTAAATGGTTTGGACTCCCATTTCTGGCCAAGATAGTGTAATGGGGATCGGATTTATGCTACTACCTGAAACAACCAAAAATCACAAGATATATAAAACTTATTTCAAGAAACTGAGTATCAGTCTATAAAGGACAGTGATCCCCAAGAGATAGGACACAAACAAGGTCATCCCTATGAGTGACCCAACTAACTGCCAGAGAGTTTTCAGTCCATGGTGCATATCTCTCTTGAGCACACAGGATGAGACCAGTAGATTCTCTGAGTTGAAAAGACAGAGATGAGAGTCTTAGAGACCAAGGGAATTAAAGTCCACTGAACAGATGATCAGAGAAGGGAGAACTAAATACAGAGAGAACCAAAGATATAGGCAGAAGTTTCCACTTGGATTTTCAGCTGAGTACTCATCAGTACATATGTGTGAAGAAACACCTAGAGATGAAAGCTACAATGTCTGAGAAGAAAATAACACTGGATGGAATTAATAGCAGATTAGATAAGCAGAAAAAATAGTAAACTTGGACACAGCAAGAGAAGTGATGTAAAATTAAGTAGGGATAAAAAAAGAACAATGAGGGCACCTCAGTGACTCGGTTGGTTAAGTGCCAACTCTTGATCTCGGCTCAGGTCATGATCTTACAGTTTGTGAGTTTGAGCGCCGCATCAGGCTCTGTGCTGACAGTGTGGAGCCTGCTGGGGATTCTGTCTCTCCTTCTCTCTCTCTCTGTCCCTCACCTGCTCACTCTCTCTCTTTAAAAATAAATAAATAAACTTCAAAAAAGAAGAACAATGACAGTAAAGCAGAACATTAGTGAGCTGTGCAACACCCCCAAGTGGCCTCATGTATGTGTGAGGGAAGTGCCCAGGGGGACGTGATAGGGAATACAGAAAAAAAATATTCAAATGATAATGCTGAAAATCTCCTAAATTTGATGAAAACTGGCAGATCTGAGCAGCTCAAAGAACCCAACCTCAACAAACAGAAGGCAGATGACATCACAGTATATTATAATCACATTACCAAAATCACTGATAAAAAGAAAATGTTAAAGGCAGTGAGAAAAAAAGATATATACAGAGGGACAAATATAAGGATAATGTAAATATATAAAAAGGATAACCCAGCCTGACCAAGTAAGGTTTGCTCAGGAATACAAGGTTGGTTTTACATTGGGAAGTCAGTATACGTCACTATATTAGAAAACTAAGTAAGAAAAACCATACGATCATCTTAATAGATGCAGAAAAAAAATCTGACAAAATCCAACATCTGTCCCACTAAAAACTCCCAATGTAGCAGGAATAGAAGGGAATGTCTTTAACCTAATAAAGGGCATATCCCACAGCTAATATCCAAAACCCACAGCTAATGTCATACTTAATATTTAAAGACTAAATGCTTTTCCCCTTAGATCTGAAAAAAGGAAAAACATGTACTCTCATCATTTCTATTCGATACTGCATTTAGAAAATCTGATGAAATCTTTTAAAAAGCTACTAAAACTAATAAGGAAGTTTATAAAGGCTTTAGAATACCAAATCCGTGTCCTAAAAAGAAGACTAGAAAGGAGGAATTACCAAGAGACATGGAAAAACTTTGGAAGTGATGAAGGTGTTCATTATCTTGATCCTGGTGCTGGTTTCAGGAATTTATACATTGGTCAAAACATTGAATTTTAGTATGTGCAATTTATCATATGTCAATCATACCTCAATAAAGTTGGTTTTTTTTTTAATTAAAGTATGTTCTCTTGAGATACTTTTCAACTTCTATGGAAATTTTGTCTTCAAACTCACTGCCATACAACATCTATGAACTAAGTGGTTATACTCTGAGTATAGAAGCAGTTTTCAATATTTTATTATTCAGAGAAACACCAAGGCTAATTCTTTTTAATTTTTTTAATGTTTATTTATTTTTGAGAGAGAGAGACACACAGAGCATAAGTGGGAGAGAGGCAGAGAGAGAGGGAAACACAGAATCTGAAGCAGAATCCAGGCTCTGAGCTGTCAGCACAGAGCACAATACAGGGCTCAAACTCATGAACCACAAGGTCATGACCTGAGCTGAAGTTGGACACTCAAGTGCCCCTTTTTAAGGGTAATTTTCTATGAGGAAAATAATTGCTTATACATAGTAAATAAAGCAGTCCTACTCTCTTATTGTGATTGCTCACAGATGTGTTTGTCTAAGAGAATCCATAAGGATTCACCCAATTTCACCAGTGTACTATGTTTCCTGAAATGTTCTTGTCATTACATTCAACTATAGATTGCATGGATTACTCAGACTTCTACTCTATGTGTTGTTTGAGTCTGGACTAGACCAACCTATTTCATGAGGCCCTAAATAATAATGTGAATACACCACTACTCAATGAAAATATAGATTCAAAGGGTCAAAGAATTGGAAGTTTCAACTTCTCTCAACATCTCAGAATTCTACAGAGGTTTTTCTGGGCTTCCCAGTTTCCTCTTTCAAATTTTACATTTTGAATATTGTCAAGTCTTTTTAAAATGGTTTTTAAAATCCTCATCTATTAAAATAGGCTGAATATCCTGAGGATTACAAATGTTTTAATTTATGCTTGTGGGCAACTCATTTTTGTGCAATTCTCTAAATAAAAGCCCTCCTGCTGTCTCAGTTTAATTAAAGTGTGTCCTGAGTTTGCAGAGGCTTCCCATGTACTTGAACTTGGTGTAAATGTGTTGTGGAAATGAAAGGTTGCTGTTCTGCACTGACCTTTTGTGACTTCAGGCCTGTGCACGTCCATCTACCTAAAAATGTACAAGTAAGTTCAAACCTACAGAACAAGGACACTGCTCTATTAAATATGAGTGAGACCCAGGCAAATCAGTTTAGCATACCTTCCTGTTGTAAAATCCCAGCTGGCTGTGTAATAACAAGAGAATGTATAATATGCTTCCTCAGGGTAAAAATATATTATGCAAACTTTTATACTCATTATATATTTAATGTGGTTCTTATCTATTTTATTTTTAATACCTTTTTCTATTCAGGTCAAATGACGGTTATTCAAGTAAGAAATGGATCGCTGATTGGAAACAGACAATTTGAAATGAAAATCTGATAATCCAAATGGCAACATCAAAGATGCTCGAGATGAATTTTGAGAACAAACCATGTTCTGTTAGCACCAGGTGGATTCTTGAGCTGATGTGAATCACACTGAAAACTGTATAAAAACAAACAGGTGCAAAAAAAATGCTCTCATAGTCACTTGTAAATAAAAAAGATAATAAAACTGTAATACAGGTAGTATGAATTTACTCCTAAACATTGCAGGGAAGGAATCATCATTATTTTTTTTACTTTTCTAAATTAAATTTCATCGGACTCCAAGCCATGCATAGTGAGATCTGCCATTTTTCCTATTGCTTCTTTGGCTACATTTTATTGCCTTAGGTGCTGATATCCATTGAGGTCTGGGCACTGATACCAAGAAGAGGAGCTGTGTCCCAGCTCATCTGCACACAGCCTTGACCAAAGGGGACTCCTAGATTCTGCTTCCAGAACTTGAAGCTTCCTGATAATGGTGCAGGCATGTTCTTGGCAGTCCCAGAGACCCTGCCACCTCACAGAGCATTGAATGGCAGTGGGAAACACTCCCATCATGATGCCAGCCACATCCTTCCCCCTCCTCAAGCCTTTCATCTCCTAAGAGTCTACTCTAGAGCCCACTTAGAAAGACCCCAACTTTCTTTAAAAATTTTTTTAACATTTATTAATTTTTGAGACATAGAGTGACCAGGAGAAGGGCAGAGAGAGAGGGAGGCACAGAATCCAAAGCAGGCTCCAGGCTCTGAGCTGTCAGCACAAAGCCCGAGGTGGCGAGATCATGACCTGAGCTGAAGTCGGCCACTTAACCAACTGAGCCACCCAGGTACCCCAGGAAGAGCCCAGCTTTCAAAGACAACTGGTAATTCTCCCCTGGGGCCAGAGAAACTCAGACAGCATCACACAAAGTATGATGCCTGGGTTTGTTGAGGGGGTCTGGAGGGGCTTCATTGACCAGAATGCAAGGAAAAACTACCTCTCACTATTTTTCAGATGCCTCTGGGAGAAAGCTAGACAGTTTTTACTCCATGTCATTCTGTGATGATAGTTATTTGTTATCAGGGCTCACCTTCAGAATTTTTGCAGAAAACCCTATAGCCATTCCTATAAGGAAATAATCTCAGCCTAAAAGTAATTATTTAAGCTTTACTTACCATAAATCAAACCTCTAAATGTTGTTAGAAATGTTATGAAAAAATACCACAAAATAAGCTTATAGCTGCATTCAATGTATATGATGGCTTTTCCATTTTTATACATTTTCATGTATTAAAAATTGTGTACATCTAATTTTTAAGTGTTTTTAAAATTTATTAATTCTTGAGAGAGATAACGTGAGTGAGTGTATGAACAGGGGAAGGGCAGAGAGAGAGGAAGAGAGAGAATCCCAAGCAAGCTCCACACTTTCAGCACAGACCCTGGCACGGGGCTCGAACTCAAGAACCATGAGATTATGACCTGAGCTAAGATCAAGAGTTGGACACTTATCGAACTGTCCCATATTTTTTAAATATATGGAAAAACATAAACATTGAAAGGCAGTAACTTACATAGAACAGTATTATATATGTGTATAGATGTGTACATAGGAATGTAATTTTCTTTCCTATTCAGTAAATATAAGTGTTAAGACCAGCATTTTCTTCATAAATTGTACCTTTCACACTTGGAACACTATCTCTTCCTATCCTCTTTCACTCTTTGATCTCTTTTTTAAATTTTCTAGTTATGTTTCTGCCCTCATTTTTATAGCCTGTGAATAACATTATATTCCGTAAATGAACTTAATCATCTCTGTTTTTCATAAGAGAATTCAGCCTGTTCTCATTTAAGGTAACAATTAAACATTGATTTTATTCTGTTCACCTTTCTTTACATTTTCCTTTTTTCTTTTAAATTTTGCTTTCTCAATTTTCAATCCTTGTTTCTGTAGAGATTGAAGTGTACCTTCTAATTCCTATCTTCAAAATGCCAGCAGTCATTAACAAACATACATTTCTCTAGTATATGAAAGCAACTTGCAACTTATTTTCCCTCACAAAGAAATTTTCTTCTTGACATTCCAACAAAATGAGAGCTTCAGACACTTGATTTTTTAAAATCTATTTTAGCAAGGAATATTTCACATATAGGAAAATGCATAGCTCTTCAGTGTGCAGTTGCAGGAATTTTATGTATGTCTGTGGTCTAGGAGCCACCGCCAGGTCAAGATATTTCCATATTTCAGCAGCTCTGAAAGTTCAGTCAGGCCCCTTCTTTATCAATACCCACCATATACCTACCAATGCAGCCACTGTCCTGATAATTCTTGAGCTTTTAATAAAATGAATCCTATTGTGTGTTCCTTTGTATCTGGCTTCTTTCATTCAGTATTATGTTTGAGATTCATAAAAACATGTGTCAGTAAATCATTCTTTTTATTATTGAGTAGATTTCATTATATGAATAAACCACAATTCACTTTTCCTTCACCCACTGATGGACATTTGGGTCGTTTCCAGTTTGGAGCTATTATTAATCATACTGTCACGAACATTTGCGTATGTGGCTTAGATAGACACATGCCCTCATTTTTCTTGGGCACGTATCTAGGCGTGGGATTGCCAGGTAATAGCACATGTTTAACTTTATTAAAAATTGCCAAATACTATAGTTAATAATAATGTATGCATATTTGAAAGTACCCAGGAGTGTGTACCTTGAAAGTTATCATGAGAGAAAAAAAATGTAACTATGTATGATGATGGATGTTAACTGGACTTAGTGTGCTCATTAGTTTTCAATATATACATATATTAAAGCATTACATTGTATACCTGACACTAATATATGCTACGTCAATTATATCTCAATTTAAAAAACCTGTCAAGGAGTGCCTGGATGGTTCAGTCAGTTAAACATCAGATTTTTGATTTCAGCTAATCTCAAGATCTCATGGGTGTAAGAGATTCAGCCCCGCCAGCTTGAGATTCTCTCTCTTCCTCTCCCTCTGCTCACAAACACTCTCTGTCTTAAAAATGACAAACTTGTTCAAAGATTTGTTTCCAGAGTAGTTTTACCAATTTACATTCTGATTAGTAGTATATGAGAATTTCCATAATTCTTAATCTATTCCAACACTTGCTATTGATGGTCTTTTTAATTTTAGGAATCCCCACAGATTTATAGTGATATCTCACTGTGTTTTTATTTGAATTTTCCTGATAACTAGTGATGATGAATACCTTTTCATGCTCTCATTAAGCATTCATGTATGTTCTTTTATGACACATATTCAACTATCTTGCCATTTAAAAAAAAATTAGTGTTTCTTTCTGACTGGACTTTAAGAGAATAAAATATTCATAGTATGTATATCTCTAAGAATGAGTGAAAAGGATACAAAAGAAATTCATTTAAAATCAGTAATAAAATAATTCCATGTAAAATAAAAAAGGGGAAATTTTTGAACATGCAATTTATAATAGAAATTTGAATAACCAATAAACATGAAAAGATGTTTCACCTCATTGAAAAGTTTGGAAATGCAAATTAAAACAGTCATGAACCATCAGTAACTTTAATCAATTGTGCAATTACAAAAGTATGACAGAAATGAGGGTTAGTTAGGATAGTGAAAATTGGGAATCTTTATAAATTATAAATTGGAACCACTGCCTTGAAGATCCACTGGACAGTATTTAGAAAATGTGAACATACACATCACTAATATTTGACCATTTTGCTTTGTGGTATATATACACCGGGTATATATACACATGTATAAAAGTGCTCAGTGCAGTCGTGTTTATATAGCAAGAATTTGGGAAACCATGAATAATCAACAATAGAGAAAGGAACACAGAATTGTTCTAGAGCAGTGGGATAAACTATATATAGATATGTTTCCCATGGACAGACCATAGGAATATGATTTGGAATTAAAACAAATGACACATGATCACTTACAGAGTGCTTTTTATTTATTAATTTTATCTTGAGAGAGAAAGAGTGCATACACAAGCAGGGAGAGGGACAGAGGGAGAGAGAGAATCTCAGGCAGACTCCACACTCATCATGGAGCCTGAAACAGGCCTCGATCCCATGAACTGTGAGACCATGAACTGAGCCAAAATCAAGTGTCAGACATTTAACCAACTGAGCCACCCAGTCGCTCCACAGAGTGCTTTCTAAAAGCATGAAAAATTATATAGTATTGTTTAAAATAAGAAATAAGATATACAAATTGTTCTAAAAACTCTGGTGTCTACACTAGCAACATCAGTATTTCCTGGGAATGTATTAGAAATGTAAATTCTTAGGGTGCCTGGCTGGCTCAGTCAGTAAAGCATGTGACTCTTGATCTCAGGGTTGTGAGTTCAAGCCCCACACTGGGTATGGAGATAACTTAAAATTAAGAATGTAAGTTCTTGGGCCCACCCTCAGACCTACTGAATCAGTATTTCTTGTAGGTAGAGCCAGCAGTCTGTTATAACAAGCCTTGAAATAGACATTGATGTTTGCTAAGCCTTGGGAAATATACATTATAGACCTATATTTTATTATTTTATTTTAAATTTTTAAAAGTTTATTTATTTTGAGAGAGAAAGAGCATATGAGCAAGGGAGGGGCAGAGAGAGAGGAGGGAGAGAATCCCAAGCAGGCTCTGTACTGCCAGTGCAGAGCCTGATGCAGGGCTTGATCCCACAAACCATGAGATCTTGACCTGAGTGGGAATCATGAGTTGGAAGCATGACTGAGCTATCCAGGTGCACAAAGACCTACTTTAAAAAAAACACACACACACACACACATTTATTCATTTTTGAGAGACAGAGAGAGATAGAGCATGAGTAGGGAAGCAGAGAGAGACAGAAACAGAATCTGAAGCGGGATCTGGGCTCTGAGCTGTTGGCACAGAGCCCAGTGCTGGGCTCGAACTCACGGACTGTGAAATCATGACCTGAGCTGAAGTCCAGCACTTAACTGTCTGAGCCATCCAAGTGCCTAAGACCTACATTTTATACAGTATCTATTTACTAAAAATAGTACAGATGGCCAGAGGAAATAAACATGTCCTGTCAGTGGTTGCCTTTGGAGTTGCTCAAATATCTGTAATGTCACGTGTATAAATATAAAAATAAATCAGAAGCAATAAGGACAAAATACTAATATGTTACTTATTAGTGGTGGGTATGAGTATATTTGTTGAATTATTCTGTATTCTTCTGATTTTTTTTAACTTTTCAAAATAAAAAGGAGATACAGAGAGCAAGGGCATGTGGTTACTGAATAGTGCAGGGATTTAATGTGTTAACCAAAACATCTTAGTTCTTTCTCAGTCTTCACACTTAATTAAGAATATCTTGAGATTGCAAGACAAACTCTTTAAAAACAAAACAACAGAATTCATGATGTTATAATCATTTATGATTGTTAAATTCACTGAATCAAACTTTTCATGATTTTGTGCTCAAAACAATGTAGAGAAATAAATTAGGAAGCAGAGTGGATATTAAATTATAACTGGCATCTATAAAATAATCTCTATTTTAGCTCTTTAACATGATCAGAATATTGCTATCATTGATGTAAGAAAAGATAAAAATGAAAATTAGAAAATGCACTTACTTGAAACAAAACATTACGTGTGGTTGTTTTTATATTGGGATTGTGTAAGACGAGTATAAGCAAGGCATCTCATTGTTTTACAATGCTTTGCTTTGTGAGAGAATGTTTTACTTCTCTTTCTTCCTCCTGGGAGGGCTGCCCTTCAACCCCAGAATATAGATACAGTGTTACTCAGTACTTCCAGATTTCCCAGCTACTCTTAACTGAGAATTTTTCAAGTCTCACAATTCATATCTTATGATGTCTCCCTTAATGTTATCTTCTGCTAGATGATGTTTCTGAAAAAACAAAAGCCACTTCCTATCGCTTAGGAGATATTTGCCCAAATAACTAAGCTTAGGATGAAACTTACTTCACTCATCAGTAATGGAGGCTAAGTCCATACAGCCAGGCTACGTTTGTCTCTCTTTCATTCAACAGTGACTCTCTCTATGTTGCACAAAAGAAGTATAAAAGCAGCCCTTGACCACAAAGGCTTAAATTCCAGTCAAGGATGTAAGAAGTATCCATTTGCAGCATTGTGTAGAAAAACAACATAAAATAGCATTCTACATGGTAACCATAAAGTGCTAAATCATTTGGGATGATACTGAACAGACAAAGAATTTTAAGAGAAGTCAGGCAATGGTGGAAGGTATGGGCAGGAAGGTTCTGTGAAAGAAATGAGGTGTAAAAGTTAGACAGCACTGAAGAAAGCTGAGCAATAGGAATAGTGTGGGAAGCAAAAGAATAGTGTGGCCAGGGAAGAAGGCCATAAGGGCAGCAGGGGCCAATGAAGAGCAAAGATTGTTAACATGCTGGAGAGAAAGTGGACTGCAGTTACGAAGCTCTAAGAAATTTAAAAGTGCACAGACTTGATGTAGAGAACATTATCATATGTTCCCTGATTAATAAAGGTTTCATTTATAAGTGTACTTAACCCACTTCACAAACCATTTGGGAAGTCATGCAGAAAAATAAGATCTTTCCCCATTTATTATCCTCATCATGAACTAGTATTAATATTTTATTGCCTATCTTTTATTTCACAATTTCATATTTTGAAAGGATCAAAATAATGCATGCTCATTCTAGGAAGTTTGCAAAAATGGCCAAAAAATGTGGGAAATATCAGTTGATATTTATGGAGCACCAACCTTTACATTTTTAACTCATGTGAGCCTTGAAACAACCTCATTATCTGTAATTTACAAAGGGATAAATGTAGAACAGAGATGTTAAGTAACTAGTCTAAGATCACCCAGTACACCAGCAGTGCTGTCACAACTTGACCTCATGAATTATAGTGTCAGAGGTCATGTACCACTCCACTGGGCTCCAATGCCTATCTCTCTTCCAAAAATATGAGTTTGATTTCTGGGTTAGAGTCCATGATATTTACATACCAAGAACCTTTACATATTCTTTTATTATAAGAAATTGTGTCTATCTGAAGTATCTTCCACTTGTAAATAATGCAACATTGAATATTTCTACACATAAGTGTTTACAGGAGTGTTTGATTATCTCCCCAAGATGCACTCTTACAAGCAGAACTGCTAAGGAGACATAGAAAAAATTTGAGGCTTTTGTATTACTAAACTATTTCCAAAAATACCCATCTATGGTAATGGTACCACTCCCAATATGTAAGCAAGAAGAGACTTCTTTATATCTTTTCTAAGCCTCAGAATTGTATGTTTATTTATACTTTTCATTTTGAGATAGTTGTAGATTCACGTGCAGTTATAAGAAATAATACAGAGAAATCCTATGTACATTTACCCCAATTTACTCCAGTGATAACATCTTGCAAAACTTTAGCACGATGTCACAACCAGGACATTACACTGATACAGTCAAGATACGGAATGTTTCCATTACCCAAGGGTGCTTCATGTTGCCTTTTATAGCCACACACACTTTCCTTCTGTTCCCACCTCCTCATTTCCAGGTGCCACTAACTTCTCCACTTCTATAACTTTGTCATTTCAAGAATATTATTTAAATGGAACCATATTGTATGTAACCTTTTAGACCTACCTCTTTTCAGTGAACATAATTCTTTGGAGGCATCTGGTTTGTTGCATGTATCAGCAGTTTGTTCATTTGTATTGCTGGTAAAAATCCATGGTAACAACGTACCGGTGGTTTGTTTAACCATTCACTTTTTGAAGAAAATCCAGGTTGATTCCAGTTTGGGAGTGTCATGAATAAAAGTACTAAAAACATTTGGATTCATGTGTTTGTGTAAATATATATTTTCATTTCTCTGGGATATATGTGCCCAAGAGAGCAATTTCTGGGTCATACAGTAGTTATACACTTATTTTTATAAGAAACTGCCAGTGGTAGTTTTCCAGAGTGGCTGTACCATTTCACATACTTATCAGCAATGTATGAGTGATCCACTTTCTCCTCATCCTCACCAGCATTTTTAAACTATTTTTTATTTAGCCATTCTGCTAGGTTTGTTTCCTCTTTGAGGTTTTAGTAAATTGTGTAATTTTTTAAAAATTTAAGTTATTTAACGTAGAGTGTAGTATTGGTTTCAGAAGTAGAATTTAGTGATTCATTGCTTACATGTAACACCCAGTGCCCATCTCAACAAGTGCCCTCCTTAATGCCTATCACTTTGTAGCCCTACCTCACCCACCACCCTCTAGCAACTCTCAGTTTATTCTCTGTATTTAAGAGTCTCTTGTGGTTTGCCTCTCTCTGTAACTTATTTTTCCTTCCTTTCCCCTATTTTCATCTGTTGTTTTTCCTAAATTCCACATATGAATGAAATCCTATGATATTTCTATCTCTGACTTATTTCACTTAGCATAATACACTCTAATTCCACCAACGTTGTTACAAATGACAAGACTTCATTCTTTTTGATTGCCAAATAATATGCCATTGTGTATGTGTGTGTATTTATCTTTGGATAAGTAAATCATGTGATTTCTAATCTTTACTAATTTAACACATAAATGTGATTTCTCATTGAAATTTGGAGTTCCTTTTTTTTCCTATCTTCTCAATATTTTTGACCATTTTTATTGTTTCTATAAATTATATAATTCATGTACTTTTGAAATTTATTATATGTATTTGTATACTAATGATATTAACCCTCTATTTCAAAATTCTATTTCTGATTTCACTGAAATTATTTGAGGAAGTAAGTGTTTTAGTTTTTTTTTTTTTTATAAAATGTATTCCCAAACTTTATGACAACTACAATCCCAACAGATGGTTTCTAAGCCCACTTCAACCTCAGTCAGGTCAGTTGGTCAAATTGAATTGAATTGAATTGAAGGCTTTTATAATTCTGAATAGAATCTTCCCTGCATATTAGGCATAAATTTACTCTATTTCTGTTAGTACTACATTTGGTATATTATTCACCTACACTTACACATTATTTGATATGAATGGGTTATCAGTTCTCTCTAAAACCAGTTTCATTTTCTTCTCCTTCTCCTCTTCTCTTTTTTCTCCTTCTTTTTCCTGTTTAGTATTTTACAGTCCTCGGCCCATTTTATGGTCTTGTAATGCAAGTGTATTTGGAAATGCAGCCATTTAAATCCATAAAATGTACACAGATTTCTGGGAATATACATACAGTCAAAGGACCAACAGAGCTTGAAGACAGAATGAACTGGCTCAGCCATGAAGTTCTCTGTGACCTCAGAGAAGGCCTTCTCTGTGACTTTTCCATTTATTCTTCTATAATAAGGGATCAAATAATTTTCTGCCCCCTTGCTCTGATGCAAGAAAATTCACTGATGAGATAAAGGCAGTGGAAAGGTGAAGACAAAAGACAGCATTCAGTCAGGAAGAGAGTCATTTGAATTATCCACCCAGAAAATACTGTAGTATCTGATGGGAGGGGCAGACGTTGCTATCTGAAGCAGAAAGCACAGGAAGTTGGTGTTTCAGGATGCTCACCCAAGAACCATGGTGTGCATTAGCAGCCAGTTGCAATAACTCAAAACACCACAAGGTCAGCCTCAGAAAGTCTTTTTTTTTTTTTTAATTTACATCTAAGTTAGTTAGCATATAATGCAACAATGATTTCAGGAGTAGATTCCTTAATGCCCCTTATTCTCTCCCACAACCCTTCCAGTAACCCTCTGTTTGTTCTCCATATTTAAGAGTCTCTTATTATTTGTCCCCCTCCCTGTTTTTATATTCTTTTTGCTTCCCTTCCCTTGTGTTCATCTGTTCTGTGTCTTAAAGTCCTGATATGAGTGAAGTCATATGATATTTGTCTTTTTCTAACTGACTAACTTCACTTAGCATAATACCCTCTAGTTCCATCCACCACATACTTGCAAATGGCAAGATTTCATGATTTCATTCTTTTTGATTGCCGAGTAATACTCCAGTGTGTGTGTGTGTGTGTGTGTGTGTGTGTGTGTGTGTGTGTGTGTGTAACCACATCTTCTTTATTCATTCAGAGACATAGAGACAGAGTATGAGCAGGGGAAGGGCAGAGAGAGAGGGAGATACAGAATTTGAAGCAGGCTTCAGACTCCGAGCTGCCAGCACAGAGCCC
Source organism: Paguma larvata (assembly GCA_030068075.1). NCBI lineage: Eukaryota > Metazoa > Chordata > Mammalia > Carnivora > Viverridae > Paguma > Paguma larvata. Next base: position 12,382,251 of record CM057844.1, read on the forward strand.
AACACGGGACTTGAAGTCACAGACCATGAGATCATGACCTGAGCCGAAGTCGGCCGCTTAACCAACTGAGCCACCCAGGCGCCCTAAGCCTCAGAAAGCTTTAACAAAACCTGAGATTATTCTGAGGGGTTGCTGTCCACACACACAATCAGCTCGCTCTCTAGATGAAACCAGATGAAAGAACTCCTGGCGATTTACAAAGGTGAAACCATCTAAGGTGGGGCTATGGGCTGAATCTACCGTTTGGAGTCGGAGAAAGGTGAACTTTCTCAGAAAAGACTCCCATTCCCTCAGGAAGAAGCAAATGCTTCCAGAAGGGTGAGTTTCAGTGAAATATCCATCTCTCTGAAACGCGTTTACTTGTGGAAGGTAATAGTTTACCCATAGGAGGCAAGTCCTTTTTTCTCAGCTAGCGTAAGCCACCTTCCAGGGTATTCTAAGCAAGGCCGGAATCTTCACACCCCAGGCTCCTGACATTTGGAGGTTCATGTAGACCAGAGATTGGCAAACTAAGGGCCAGAAGCCGAAAACAGCCTACCACAATGTTTTTGTACAGCCTGTGAGCTGAGAATGTCTTTCACATCTTTAAATTGTAGGGGAAAAAAAATCAAAAGATGAACAATATTCTGTGACACATGAAAATTGTATGAAATTCAAATTTCAGTGTCTGTCAATAATGTTTTATTAGAGTGCAGCCATTCTTATTCATTTGCATATTGTCTGTAACTGCTTTGGGGTTACAAGAGCAGAGTCAAGTAGTTGTGACAAAGACCATTTGGCCCCAAAGCCTCAAATACTTACTATCTGGCCCTTAACGGGGAAAAAAAATTTACTGACCCCTGATCTAGGCCATTCTCTCACACAATCCTTATGTAGACCCAAAAAACCATCATCTTGCTCTGTGTTCACGCCTGTGAAGGCAGGAAGCTCATCACTTCACGAGCCAGCCTGTAACTTTGACAGCAACAATCATCAAAATTATCATTATTTTGAACTCAAATCTCCAACCCACTGGGCCTAATTGTGCTCTACTAAAACGACCTAGAATAGTCTCTCCCTTCATGCATGATGGCAAAATGAAATGAGAAGAAAACTCTTCCATTTTAAGGTATTGTCAGCTGCTCAATAGCAGAAGAGTAAGGGTGGGAGTGAGTTGGTTACCTCAGAGACTCACTAAGTCCCACCAAGTCATGCTCCTGGCCTTGGCTGCTTGAAGGGGCCAAAGCTGTGGTCCCAAAGGAGTTATATGAATTTCCCTTTCATCAATATCAGGTGAGCCCCTGTGGAGCAGTCTGGATGTCAACTGGGCCCCTTAATATTCCCAATGGCACATCTTGGGTAACTGAATCCCTAGCATTTAGCCTTCTGTCCCAGCCTTTTCACTCTTTAGCCTATAAACTTGTCTAAAGGAAGCAAGGAAAAGTATGTTACGTTATAAGGTAATCTCAGGAATTATCTTGTCCACTGTTGCTCAAAGAGAGGTCTGTGGACCAGCAATATCAGAATCACCCAAAAGCTTATTAAAATTGCAGGATCTCAGGCTTAGTCAGACCTTATGAATTAGAATCTGCATTTCCACAGGATCTCTAGGTGATTCATATGTATGACAAAAGTGGAAAAGTATACAGCTAAATCTTTGGCTATTCTATAAATTTGGGGCATGAGGTTTAAATTTAATGCCTCAAATCTGATATCTGATTCTATTTTTCTCTTCTAAGTAGCATCCACAAATATCCAAGAGAAGTCGTGATCATGCCTTTCAATATGAAGTAACCCAGAAGGCTGCCTCATCCTGATTCTCTCTCTTTATTTAAAATAGGTACTCCTGAGGATCAAATGCTAGTCCATAACCAGCTAGCTCTGAGTTTAATCTCTTCATGTCTCGTGTTAGTAAGCTATTCAGCTAAATCACATACACATGTATTCTTAAATAAATGTTGTTCAATGTCGTTCAAAGGGTGGATGGTTGAACAAATCATGGTACATTATACTAACCATACCATTCAACAATACAAAGGCATAAATTATTAATACACACAAAAATCTTGGATAAACCTCAAGCAAATTATGCTGAATGAAAACAGCCAATCTCAAAAGGATACATACTTCATGATTCTGTTTATATAATATTTCTGAAATAACATAATCAGAACAATGGAGAACAGGTTGGCAGATAATAGGAACTGGGTAGGAGGGAGAAGGTGGTTATGAGTATAAAAGGATAACATGAGGGAGACATATGGTGACAAGAGTTTTTCTGTACTTTGATTATGGTGGTGGTTACACAGTTACACTAGTGAGAAAACTGCATAGAGCTAAACCCACATATGCGTGAGTGCACACACACAATTACAAGCATCACTGACGAACTCTGAATAAGTTTTGTGAATTGCACCAATATTGATCTCCTGATTTTGATATTGCACAATAGTTATACAAGATGCAAATGTTGGGTGAAGAGTGCACAGAACCTTCCTGTACATTTTTTAGCAACTTCCTGTGAATCTGTGATTATTCCACAATTAAAGCTTAAAAAAGGAAAATTTCAAAGATGCATCACTATATGGATGAATGAACGAGCAAAGCAACAAACAGAACATTATTCACAATAGAAGTGGGAGAGGCAGGTCGCTTTCAATTGAGAATGCACTTTTTGTATTTTTTATTACAAAGTGTTACTAAGACTCCATCAGTTTTAATTTTGTCCTCTAATTTGGCTGCTTCTAGCTAGATGTAGTCTTCACATTTGGATAATGAGGAGACATTTTTAGGCTTCTGATAACTGTACCTAAGATATGATTATATAATAAATCAAATGTCAAAAATCTAAAAACATTTATTAAGGATAAATCTTGTCTTTTTGTAAAGGCACAAAAATACATCATGACATCATGCCTTACAAATTATATTCTTATTAAAGACATTTATTTGGGGCTGAAAGAATTAAAAACACATTCATGGGACTATGAGGTCAATATTTTCCTATGTAGGCCCTGCCCCCCTGAGAATTTTTTCTTAACAGCTATCTTAACTAAAATGAAAATGGACTATGCATTTGAACATAATAGCCATGTTTGCCCTTGCACATGTAATTGCTTGAATTTTAGTTTTAATTCTCCCTCTCTCTTGCTGTAATTACAAGAACAATTAAGTGTCAGAGTTCAGAGCTTCTCAATTTTAAGAATAGAGGAACAGACTAGATGAACTCCTTTTCCTACCTTGAAATGCCAATTGCTAAAACAGCTACAACTAACATTTTCATAGTGCAACTGATAACACACTTTCACTTAGAAATACCCATTTAGGGGCCAACTCAGATAATATAGAAAATGGTGTTAAAAGATAACTAAAGTAGGAACAGGGAACTGCATGTACATTTTTTCACAAATCAGCAAAAGCTTTTCCAGGTACAACTGAGTCCACTGACTCCAAGGAGAACTGGGACACCCCACCCCTTGCTAAAATCTCTCCTGCTGATGTTTTGAACTCCTGATCATGGCCACCATCACTCTCCAAGAGAACATGAATGTGTCCTGAGCTTGGGGAAACAAAAGAGAGTTAAAGGTATGAACCAAGACTTGGTTCATATCAAACAATCATAAAAGGCAATGGCTTGAATTTGAGTGAGCCAGAGGCCACCCAGTGGGGAAAGGTCTCCTGTGAGTTGGCTGTAAAACCTACTCATGGACCAGCCTCTTAGTTCCTTGTGACTCCTAGTTGATAAACTGACTGCTTATGGAAAGCAAACAGGGCAGAGTAGTTCCAAGGGCTCCAGAATCCTCAATAGGTATGTTCTTTGGGAAAAGCAACTCTTAGTCAAGGTTGCAGCAAGGGATATTTAAATGAGTTGAGTGCAGAGCCAAACTAGAACCCAAATACAGAAATTCAAATTAGTGGTAATGTCACTAAGTGAGAAGGGGCAAGAACCAGAAAAAAGCAAGAGTAGGACACATTTTCCTGAAATCAAGCATCAAGATGTGGTGTGTCCAGTAGGAATGATTGGGGCATTACCCAGGCAGACATTGTTTTCTGCAGTTGTCTTTTGTGGACCATGCAGAATGCAGGCAAACTGGAAGAGCTAAAAAAGATCAGAAGGAAGCCAGACTGAAGAGATGTGAGTAGAGAGAAGGAAATAAGCTAGTTATTTTCCTCAAGCACCTTACAGTACAGCAGAGAAGTTAAATGTATTCATCAGTAATTAATAGACAAGCATGTGGGCATATGGGAAGTTTCCTTACTAGAGAAACAAACAGTGGCCCGTGGGAACATGGGAAAAGAAAAGTTGGTTTTGTTTCAGGGAATCTTAGAAGGCTGTGCTAGGGAAGAAGCATTTAAACTGGATTTTTATAGGTAGGGTTTTAAGAAGCAGAAACGGTGGGGAGAAAAATACTGAGAGAAGGAAAAGCAAGTTCGAAAGCAAGGAAGGTAAGAATATGTGAAGTATCCTTGCAATGTATTATTTGACTACAAAGAGAGCAACTGTCATCATAGGTCAGTGGGCCCAGAAAGACAATGGGAAGACCAACTTAGACCACTTTGGGCCTTATAGGGAAAGTGACCTACATGGTGGATTTTGTGGGGAATGGGGAAGGGAAAGAGAGGAGGCAAAAATGTTAGTTTGTAGAACGTGTCAGAGAGAGGTTATGAGGTTCTTGACTGGAGGTATTTAAGAACCTGCAGAAGTGAGTGATTGAAGGCAAGTCAGTCCGAAAAGTCAAAGAAAGTTTTGAGATTTCCAACCAATATTACTGGAAGATAGTGATATTGTTAAAAAATATAAGTACTAGGATATTAAGTGGTTTTAATTATTTTTTCTTTTTTCAAATGATTCATGTCAAAAATATATATTTCTGTCTACTTTGAAAATCACATATGAAATTATTTATAACTTTAAAACATTTTCCATATTAATTTGGCTGGGTTCTTTACATTGAATTCAATAGAAGCAGAGCCTGAGACAAGAATTTGGGTCCCAATGCACATGATTTATTGACAGCACTATTGGGAGAAATTTGTGAGAAAGGGAAACAAGCAGGTAGGATAAGGAAACTAGTTAAGCAAGATTGTGAGTTCCTTTGGAGTCCATTCTCATCCTTGATCCCATGGGAATCTTCGGAACATGAATTGCATCAGAGAGTTGGTCCCAGTTTGAGGCAAAGGGATCAATTTTTTGTACCCCTGAATTCATCAGTCCTTGGCTTCAGCCAGTTCTGTGGCAATGAGATAAGCCTAATATCTTGGGCATGAAGGCTCCTATTAGGTTAATGCAATTCTATAGAGAAGGGAGCAGGTGTAAGCCTTTAGTTAACAACATTCACTAAATGTGGGGTACCCTCACTGCCCACTCCCTACAAGTTTGGTTGTCCACCATAGATACATATCCTAGGGTATTACAAATAAAAGAGAACTCATTATTACTTTAAATTCCCCTTGTCTTCCCTAATGAGGATGAGCTAAAAGAGAATATGTTCAATCACATCTTTAACGGGGACATCTTGAATCTAGGTTCTTTGAGATAACAAGAATACTGCCAAGAGAGTGTCAAGCTCTCTGAAACTTCTTTCATTTTTAACCCCAGCTTCTGTCTTCTCCACACAGTGTCATGGTCAGAATATACTCTTGTCTGAATTTGTGAGTCATAGCCTTTGTCGCCTGATAACATTTTACCTTAGCCATCCATTGATCTCAAATTACAGGAAACATCTGAGCCCAGAAATAGAATAAGCACTAAGTGCCTAGGCTTTGGTGCTGAAATTCTGAATCAATCCAGACTATCTGTAAGAACTTTTAGATGAGCTCTGTGTGGTTGATAAGCAAGAGTGGATGATTTTCAGGAAAAGTCAGGGTCATAGCTTCATTGCTTATAACAAAGAATCAATGAAGGCAGTAGTTGGATTTAATTACTTCGTGAGTTTGTGAGTTTTCAGAACATGACCATAGAAAAGAGTCTATTCAAGGATCTCTCGTTAAGTGAAAAAGTTTTAAAAAGTATTCAAAAGAAAAAAAATGGGGTTATAACACAAGGACACAGGAACTAGTTTGAAGGAGTTCTCGCTGGACAAATCTAGGAAAATCTGAGCACCAAAATATTTTAAGGAAGGTAATCTTTAAGTCTCTACCAAAAATAGCTAGACAAATCAATAAATAAACAGGGGGAAAAGAAGGTTATTGCTCAATGAATGCTGATTATTGGCTGTAAATGCAGCATATGAACTACAGTTGGAACATCATTATTTTGCAACCATCATAGCAAAGATAGGATCAGGCAAGAATTATCAAAGGATGCTAAATTCATGGAGAAAGTTTGATGAGGAGCAAGATGGTTGCATGGTCTTAAGTGTCTTTGACAAAATGTTTTACTAGTTTCAAAGGGAAAATATTAACTACACTGTAAGGAAAGTGGGCAATCCCTTGATGTAGAAAAGCTTGGACAACATTTTAGTTGATCAAAATCAACATGACTAATGAGCACCAAAGGACATTCAGAGGCTGAGTGTGATATCTTGACAAGGACACAATATCCTCCACGCAGTATTCCAGTTGAAAATGCATAACCTCAATCTAGGGAAAATGAGCTCTCAGAAATCCCCAAATATGGACTATTCCGTTAAATGGAGGCGTTTGAGTTACTCAAAATTGTCAATGTCATTACTGAAAAGACAGGTTTCTTTCAGATTAAAGAAAACTAAAGAGATATGACAATTAAGTGAAATGCATGATCGCAGACTGGATCCTGCACTAGAAGGAAAATAATCCTATAAATGTCCTGAAATTCACAAGTGACTGTGGTTATTTAAAGAATGTCCTTATCCTTAGGAAATCTATACTGAAGAATCTAAGGGTAAAGAGGCATAATATATGCAGCGTACTCCCTAATTGTTTACAAAAAACTCAATTTATGTATATGTGTGTGTACACATATGCATGTTTAGAAAGAGAGAGGAAAAATGGCACATACACAAATTAAGTCAAAATGTTAACAAAAGATAAATCTGGGTTTTCCTGCAGCTTTTCTGTAAGTTTCCAGATAAAAAGTTATTTAAAATTAACATGTTTGTATTTTTTATAATAGTTTATTTTCAAATTGGTTTACATATAACACCCAGTGTTCATCCCAACACGTGCCCTCTTTAATGCCCGTCACCCCCTTTCACCCCTCCCTCACCCCCTCACCCTCAGTTTGTTCTTAGTCTTGGAGAGTCTATTACGTTTTATCTCCCTCCCTCTTTGTGTCTTTTTTTCCTTTCTCCTCTTCCCCTCCCCCTGGTTTTTGCTTGGTCTCACAAAGTCCACCTATTCGTGGAAACATATGGTATCTGTCTTTTTCTGACTGACTTATTTCACTTAACATAATACCCTCCAGTTCCATCAACATGTTTTTTTTTCAATAGGGTCAAACATATCAGTACCTTAATACAATAATATAATAACCAAAATGGTTCCCTGCCAGCTGAACAAAATGGAATCCATTCCAGCACACCACCAATGACCTGGGCCCTAGCCCACTACCGATGCTTCTAAAGTGGCTTCCTGCTTCCCAACTGCTCCCCCTCTGATCACTTGGCTCACCACGCATAAAATGATATACCTAAAAGAAGCACAGTTAAGTGGTGTCCCCTCCCTGTTTTAAGGTCCTTTATTGACTACCAATTACAGATCAAACTCATTTTTTGACCTTCAAAACCCTTCAAATATGACCCTAAATTTATATTCCTTCCATACTTTGTACTCATACCTGTGACAAAATGTGGTATAATAGAATATGAGGCTTAGGGTCAGAAGGACCCCAAGTTCTCGCCTAACTCCAAAATTCATTGTGTGAGATAAAGAAAACTCATCGACCTCTCTCAGGTGCAATTTCTTCATTTGCCACGCCCCCCCAAAAGGAAATTATAATGCAGAACATATAGGATGATGATAAGGATGATTATATCACTATGCTTTATCAGTTTCCCCAAGTCTATAATAATTGCCCTTTGTCAAGTCATTACAGAAGCTTCTTCAGACTGGAATTTCATCCTCCTTGACTGTTTTTCTCTGTGAGAGCATTCTTTGATTCAATCTCAGTCTTGTATCTCCTGTGGAGATCTTCCATCTTCCCCACACATTTGCAATTGCTCTCCCTTCCGCATTCTCATAGCCATTTGTTCTTATCTCTATTTTAAATTCATGTATTATTCCCCAGCTTTGTCACCGTATTGGACCAAAGGAGTTCTCAATAAGTGTGGGCTCAAAGCATGTGTGTTTTATGGAGCACTGGGGCGATAATACCTACTATAAAGAATAGTAAGTACTCATATAATATTATCTCCCATTTTGGATTACACATTCAATTAGGATGGTGGGCATGTCTTCATGTATCCATCTGAATTCCCCACAGGGTGCTCAGCAGAGTACAACAGGCTTCTGTGCCCTCACTTGCATTGAAATAATAATAACGATAATGATAATAATAGCTAATACTTTTTGAGCTTTTAGTAAGCTCCTGGTCCTGTTCTGGGCACTTCATACATACTAAAACATTTAATCCTCACAATGATTTCATGAGGTACATACACTTGACTACTATTACTAGGGAAACTGAGCCCCAAAGAAGCTAAATAACCTGCCAAATCCAGGAAAGCAGCAGAATCAAGAATGAAGTCTACAGAGTTGGGCTCCAAAACTTATTCTCTTAACTATTACTCTGTACCTCAGGTCTTATCCTCAGACTATGTTGGGATCTGAAGAACAGCATATTGCCACTGTGACAGCAAGGAGAATATCTGCAAATAGAGAAGATTGTCATTAGAAGATATAGTGCCGCAGGGCAGTCCTCCCACCTGATCATTCTCAGGAAGATATGCTCTTTTATCTGGTGTCTTTTCAGCAGTAACATCCTGATTTTCTTCCAGTGTCTTCCTTTTTCCTTTCCCCAAGCCACCAGCTACTCTTTTACTACCAGTTTACCTTTGTGGGCTCCATATCCTAATGTTGCATTATCACCCAGCCTCTTCCTCCATTAAGTGTTTACTGTGGCAATGCTGTGTAACAACAACCCCCTAAATCTCAGTGGCTTACAACAACCGATGCCTACTCTTCTTATTCTTCTCTAAAGGTCAGCTGTGGTTTGGCTACTCTTGGTTGGGCTTACCTGGTTCAGGTGGGCTGGGCTGGACTCAGCTCCATGTGTTTTCATAATTTTGAAACCAGATTAACACCAAAGACAAGTTCATCATTAGACAAACAGTAGAACAAAAGAGGCTAAACCAACTACCGAACATATTTAAGTCTTCTGCACATGATATGTCTGCTAATCTCCATTGGCCAAAGCAAATTGTATGAACCCAAAATGAACTGGATAGGGAAAGAAATAACATGATAAAGGAGCATGGAAATATAACTGTCTTTTAGGAAGAAGTAAAAAAGGAGGAATGGTAATACAATCTACAGAACTCTCCAACGTCCCAGAGACAGCAATGCAGTGGTTCCCAACACAGAGAGTGGCAGGAACAGCACAAAGCATGGCTTACCTTTGGGCTCTGATGTGGACTCAACCCCAGCAGTCATTTGGAAGTGGATGGATGAGACCACACCATGAAGGATGACCAGAGAGCATTCTCGTGTATAATGCACCTGCCTCAGAAAAGTCACATTGCCCCAATATGAATGAGTAGGGTATGATTATGCAGTCAACCAACAAATAGCTATTGAGCATGGAATTATATCAAGTTGGTGTTTTGAGTCTCAAAGAGAAATGGTACATCCAGAGCCAACTGATCTCTCTGGGAAGACAGGACTAAAACACTTGCAACACATACTGAATGAGTCAGTGTGTGATTAAGTTCTCAGCCACATAGAGGAGCTCCTAGAGAAAAGGACAGTATTTTATAAGTGATAATTGCACAGCACGAAGCACACGCTGAGAAAGCCTTGGGGAGTTGAGAGCTTTGAAAGAGGACCTTGAATGTCCTAGAGATAGAAAGAACAGATAGAAAATGTTAGATACGCATTTCCAGAGAGGATAACCGGATGAGTCAGGAGAGATGGGGAACAATAATAGTGTGGGATATTATAGGATTGTCATTTAAAAGAGTTTTAGAAAATCATATTCCAGGAGCAAGAGAGGGATAAAGGAAAATCTCTTGAACTGACAAATACCATGATGCCTTGGTCTGAGAAATTCCTGAGCTGTCTTTTTGAGTTAACGTTCTATTTTCTGTATTATTTTTTTACTGCTTCAAACCCGTTCACTTTCTGACTAAACTGTGTGGAAAGAAACAAAATTTAAATGATTCAACATATGTCACCCAGAACTACTGGGCCCTGCCGTTCTTTTTTAAAGACAACCCCCATGAGGGTTCTATTTTCAGTCAGAGCAGATTTCCATTTCAACCAGAGCTAGCTGAGAGGCTGCATTTCCCTTCTCTCCTATTCAGCGTGGGAGCCAGTTGGGATTCTTTAAAAGACCTGCTGTGTTGCTGAGTGTCCTAGAAGAATGCAGCATTGCAGCAGATCCGGCTAAACCGATAAATCATGACCCAGACACACCAGCCATTGGGCTCTCTTGTTTATCCCCAACAAAAGGAAATGCAGTGCCTTTTCTTTCTTCTTCTGTGCCAACGTAGCACCCAAGGGGTTATAACAGGAGGAGGAAGAATTAAAAGCTGAAAGCTAGATATTTTTCTAGCTTGAGTTAAAATGTTACTTTGGGATTATAAATGTCATTACAGAGACTTCTAGTGCTCGCCCAGATCTGGTTGTAGGAGCACAGGAAGATGAAATATCCCTACCCTGTTGCTGTGGGTGGTGGTATTTGACTGGTTCTGGCTAGTAGACAGAGAAGTGTGTGGAGCCGTGAAAGACCTGCTCACACTCCTCTGGGTCTGTTCCGCTGCCTGTTGAACAAGAAGGGTGCTTGCTCCTGACACTGTGGCTAATAGTGAGTGGTACCCTATCAGCTTGGATCGCCATGTTATTTTTCTAGAGAACAGTTGTCCTAAAGGATTTCAGGACACTCAGAGGGCATTGCCTAAGTAAGAAATACATCTTTGCTGTATTTAGGCACTGAAATTCCAGAATTGTCTGTTATCACAGTTTAACCTACCAATGCTGACTGATAAATACTAACCCATATCTACAAGGGTCTGAAAGACAGTGACCTTGACTTAGGTTAGAAGAGTTAGGATGAGGCAAAATAGAGCCCAGTGCAGAAGTGCCTAGGAAGCATAAAGTAACCCCTAAGCTCCAGCGTGGATTTTTACGTCTAGGTGAATCCCTCACAAGCTCGTTTAGAATCTAATAGTTCTTAGTTTAGACACAATTCTTTTTTTTTCCTTTATAATAGTTTATTTTCAATTTGGTTTACATATAACACCCAGTGTTCATCCTAACATGTGCCCTCTTTAATGCCCATCACTCCCTCTCCTCTCTCCCTCACCCCCCTCGCCCTCGGTCTGACACGGAGTTTAGACACAATTCTAACACAGCTTATTCTTTCTGACTTAAAGCAGAAAGTCAGAAGGGAGAGTGTTCAGAGTGGCACTTACAGTAACAGAGAGAGCTGAAAGCTTATCAGCTTGGGTATTTCTGCAGCACTCTTTATCCTGAATTAGCTGAATTTATAAGTTCCTGTAAATTCTCCTGTGACTTTCTGAGATGTCATTTAGTTTGTATCTTGGCAATGATTGTTTAATGTCTTCTCTGTGACCTACCACCCTGTGGTGCCAAACTTTACCTAAAGAGGATACAGTGGAAGAATATCATGAGCATGGTGTTGTTGGGGAAAAGCCAGTGCAAGCTGGCTTGGACATATACTCTGGCTAACTCACCACTGGCCCACAGCATTGGATCTGAGTGTAGACACAAAATGCATAAGGGACTATAAGACATCAGATTCTTATTATCAAAGAACAGTGTGATTTACAGAAGCAAATTCATTCTACAAATGTGGACATACAGTAGCCCTATCTAGTATTGCAAGCTTCACTTGTATTGGCCATGATCTCTTGAGGACTCTTTTCCAAGGTTTAGTTGACCTACAGTTAGTAATACCAGGTGCACAGAGCTACAGATCTTTGATTGCTACTTTCTCCTGCACACTTGACCACTCACTGTTCATGAAGAGCAAAGTTGACAGGTTGTGCCCCAGGGAGATTTGATAGAAGCTAACAGATCGCATTTGTGCTATAACCATTAGATGTTTATAACCCACATCTAGATGTTCATAACATACCTCTACAGGCCATCCGAATCCTATGGTTTACCATGCACCATCTGACATTTCTCCACATTTGAAGTCAAACAAGGAGGGGGTGACTGACACAGAAACTGTGATGAATTTAATTTTCTAACCAGTTATCTCCCTGAATAGATACCTTTCTTAGGAAAGTGTCTTGAACTTTAAGAAGACTGGTGCCCTATATTCTTGGCCACCCTATCTTCCAGAATTGCATCTGAAAACTCCTTGCCCATGAGCACTGGCTGGCATTAATGTTTAGCAAAAAGGAATTTGGAGTGATGTTCAAAAGAGGATACATGAGGGGGATCTATGCCAAGTAACCAAGAATTACCTGCGGGAGGCCCCCACCTCTGCGACATATGATGAAGCATCCTCAGTAAAGAGTTCCCATTGAGTTGGGAAACATTTAAAAAGCAAGAATTCAATGGTGACCATTCTTTCACAAATTGGGTGAAGTCAAAAGCCTCTCATTCTACCTATCACTGCCACAGAAATAATCAGAGCTCTGCAGTGGTCATTTACAAAGTGGATTGTTGGATGCAGTCCTTGGTGTGCACAGTTAAGAGCAATGAGTTTGTGCATAGGGGTCCTTATCTCAGTTGTACCCTTCTCTATCACTTAAAGCAAATGGTCAGGCTGAAATGATGGGACTAAATTGTGAAGGGAGGCCACTAGCAACTACGCTCTGATTTTCCAGAGTGTGATTATACTAACCACAAATATCTGATCATTTAAGACTTGTCTTCTTGATCTAGAATTAAATAATAACTTGCAAAATTTTAAAAAATAAAGCATTTAAGATGCTAGTCTCTCTGATCTACCCACTTTACCAGGGGATCACTTTTTTTTTTCCAGAAACATGGAGCTAAAAAGACAAATTCTTGTTGTAGTAACTGAGGTCATGGTCATCCGTGTCTTGCAAACTCAAGAATGTATATAATTTGATCAAGGAATCAGCATTTGCTCACTTTTGAGAAACTTCCACCTAATATGTGACAGTTAACAAACCATTAAAAATAGCCACTTTAGTCTCACTTGGCAGAGATTTTGCTTATTTCTGGAGCTATAAAATGAAGGACTTAATAACTGCATTTTTGTCCTCTCAATACTGTAAAAGTAGGATTATCTCCTATTTCTGCCCCTAAAGGTACAATACGGAGGCCTGTCATTTCCCGGTAAAAAGGCTGGAAATAAGAATGATACGGGGACAGTGGGTACTATTTCAACATGGTACTTTTCTTTCAGAAAACCAGAGTAATTGAGCGCAGGTAAGCACAGAGGATTAGTTGGTATTTCGGTAATGGAATATCATTAATGACCTACTGATTCTTCCCTGTTTAAGGGTTTCTGATACAACACTCATGGAAGAAGATAGGTAGAGTAAGTGTGAATGTAAGTTGTGTGTTAAGATGGGGGTGGAAAATGTGTTGGGATACTTCGCAAAATCATTCTGTGTGACTACCTTGGTTTGTCAACCTAAAACTCATCCTTACCCACACACCAAGCAGCACTATAACTCATATCGGAATATTTGAGTATTTCCACTAGTCTCAATATGTCTGTTTACAGTCTCATTGTTACCAAAAACTCACCTTCTATATGGGACTGTCAGAAATGAGAGGTCCCAGACCAATGTTGTCCATGATCTAATGTCCTCATCATACTGGAGCTCTGATCTTGCACTGTTCTAGTTTGTCCATTTCCCTAAACTTGAGACCCATGGACGGATATCCAGGGATCTGTGAACACTGAAAACTCCATGAAAATGTGTTTGAGCTTGTGTGTGTGTGTGTGTGTGTGTGTGTGTGTGTGTGTGTGTGTGTGCATGTTTCCTACAAGAGGGTCCACAGCTTTCAACTGGGTCTTACAGTAGTTCTGTAATGCTCACTCCAAAGAAGGGCCAGAACACTGGCTATAGAAGGAATGTCTTCTGTAGTGTGTACCCAGCTCAACAACACATTTACCCTTTCTGTCCTCTTAAAAGTTCTGTGAGGAAACAGGCTCATCCTGGGCCTATTCCACATTCCCCTCTATTTCTTCTCTTTCCTTCCCTTTCTCCTCCCCTTTGAAGCATCCTTAGCCCCCAGTAAATCACATCCAGGTGCTCTCTGATGAAATTATTCTCTCATGGGTGTTAACTGCAGAATATTATGTATCCCAGAACTCTTTTGCTCTACATTAAAAAAAAAAAGAGAGAGAGAGAGAGTGAGAATTTACACCAAAGGAATGAATGTGACGGAATTTCAGACACTGTGGTCTCTAGACTGAAGTTAGTTAAGTGCCCTTCCCTACACCTTTCCGATCCCACCAGCAAGTGACAATACTGTGCTGCTTATCTGTGTGACTGATTCTAGACAAGCCATTTCCTTTAACTACAGGAAGTCACCAAAAGGACACAATTCTGGTTCAACAGAAGAAATAGCAGCCAAATTTGCTGAGAGAGTAAATAAGAGTTGGCCGATTTTCATGTTAATTTGTAATCTGACCACATAGCCTTATCTCTAAATTGTACAATTACACCTCCTTAGTAACCTCAGACTATAGAAGAACCTATATCAATGCCCTGTCTATAAAGAGAAAAGGGCAGAGTATGGCCAGAATTGCTTATCTTGCTTTTCCTAAAACAGAACAGCATCTTCCAAAAGAAAGTGCAGGCAGGGACTTCCCTTTCTCCAGCACAGAGCAGTCTTTAGCCTCCAAGTCCCTTCTTCCCATACCCGGAAAGAGGAAGAAGCCCCCACATTGTCCTCCAGCTGACCCATCCTAGCATGCTCATGGGAATATCTGGAGCTCCTCTAGCACCCTCTCTGCTGTGGTTCCTCAGACATACACTCCACATCCCAAAGGGTATTCCCAAACATGTACAGACATCAGCACCTTCCTCCTGGAGAGTCAGTTATCTGTTGATGGTTCTGAGAAAATTGTCTACGTATAACAAAATTGCTTACATAAGCCTGCAAAAAAGGATCACTTTAGACCCTCCCTGCAGCTTCTTCAAGTCTCCTGTGACAATCCTGAAACCTAATCAACTTCCATATTTTGCCTACTTTTCTGAGCAACAGTGGGTGTGTGTATGTGTCTCTTTTCCATTATCATTAATGGGAATTGGGAGCACTTAAGAAGAGGCAAGCCTTTCCCTAGAGATGTAATTTCATGCATTAAGATATCAAAACATGAGAGAATACACATAGATATGTGGTGGATTCATACGACTGGCTCCATTAACACTAATGGGAATGAGGCCCATGTCTCCCCGCCACACTGATGGGACAGAGATAGAAAACCTGGCGCCTCAGGAAGCCCAGGCTTGATGACTGACCTCACCCTTGCATGTAGTTTCCTTTGTTTTCAAAACCAGCTGGATAAATACAGCAGAGGCCCCAGATTGAATAGAGATACCAGGTCCTCACCCTGGCAGCAGGCAATCTATGAGGTATGGTTTTAAAGGAACGCATGAGATGGATTCCATAAGCCACATAAACATCAGTCATTTATGGTCACGTTATTCAAAGAACAGACAAAGCAAATTAAGGATATCCATTTCCCTAGTGTTAAAAAAGGAGACAGCAAGCCCAAAATGGAGTCACTTATGCTAAATTGCACCAAGACCTAAAACCTAACCTCACTGCAGCTTCAACTTCTCTCAGAAATGTGATCTTTAGCCAGCGAACCTGGAATTTCTTTGTCAACACTAAGATGTAATTCACTGATAGACTCCTTCCATTCCCAGTAGGAGGGTGACCTTGCCAAAAGCAAAACATTCTTCACTAATAATTTCTTTTTCCACACTGTCCCTGCCTTTAAACACCTTTCCATTTCTTTAGCTCTTTGGAACTTCTTTCTATTTGCTAGATGGGATGTTGCCTGATTCATGAATCATTCAATAAAGCCAATCAGATCTTTAAAATTGAATTTCTGTTATTTAACTCTAGAAGGGAGATGCAAAGTCCTGAACCTCAAAGACCTACACATGCTACAGACTCTAGCTACCTGCAGGATGAGGTACCCCCTGATGGGCTCACTCTCCACATCATTCCACTCCAAGCCTTTTCTGCCTTCTCTCTTTTAGGGTAAAAATCGTACTTAACTTGCACTTCCTTTGATGTCTTTTCTCTGTCATACTTACTGACACTCTCTCCCCATTGTTTTGTATATCTAATATATACTTGATTACAAAATCCCAGACCTTTCAAAACATAAAATTGAGTGGAGGTATATCATCTTAAGGAAGATGACAACATGGTCAAAGTATTCACTAAGGCCATCAGTCAGTGAGAAACAAATATCGAGGATCCAGAAAAAGTGAAACAGTAAAATGTAGCAATTAAAACCTTGGAGTTAGACATTCCCGGTTCCAATCGAATGTTTAATGTGTAATCTTGAAACAAGTCGTTTAATCACTCCTGTTTTCACATCCGTTAAAACAAAACAAAACAAAGCAAAACATGTCTACCTTATATGATTGTTGGCAAACTTTGGATCAGTAACCTAAAGCCATAATAATGCTGTATAAAATAATGTGCACAAAACCTCAGTGACTTATAATAAATATGTATTTTTGCATAAGAGTCTATGGGCTGACTGGGAGGCTCTGCAGATTTGCCTTGGGTTTGGCTGATTTGGGCTGACTTGCTTACGCATCTTTGATGAATCGGTTGTTCAATCAGGTCTGCCTAGTTGGGGATGACCTTAGTTGGGATGGCTCATCTGTGCTCCATGTGGTCTCTCATTGTCCAACTCTACCCTACATTGTTTTCCTGCTGGCGGGGGTCAAAGAGAGAGGGCAGCAGTGCGAGTGGCCTCCTAAGGCTTGGAGTTGCTACACAATCACTGCCACTGCACCTTATTTGTCCAAGCAAGTCGCACGTTCAAACTCAAACTCAAGGTGCGAGGAAATAGACTCCATCCCTTGATAGGCATTGCTATGATGTCATTTTGCAAAGAGTGTGGTAAAAGAGGAATAGATGACTGTGGTCATTTTCCAGTCAGTCTTCCAAAAAGCCAAATGAACTTGTTTCTGTAAAGGGCTGAGCACAACACCACACACACAGCAAATCGCTCAATAAAATACATCTATTGTTAAAACCATTATCAGCATAATACAATTCCTAGTTATTAATGATACAGTGTTTTATCTGATACATTCTATGTATCTCTTCACATTCTATTCATGCCAACCTCTTCTAGATTCATAAACAATTGCTCTAGTCTTAATTAGTACACAAACCACCAATCCTGCTTGAAACTTAGTGGCCTGACTGCAAATTGCTTTCCATAGGAAAGTCATCAGGCCCTCTACACAGCTGAAAGTTTTTTTTGTCTCATGACATCTGGACTAATGTAAAATGTCACACTGTGGCGCATGGGGTTTGTCACCCTGAGGAGCTGGTAAAGCAGTTGGGTTAACAAACTATGGTGTGGAAGAGCCAGTCCTCTCTGGGGTCACCTTTGGCCAATGGAAAACAGGATACAGGAAGGAGCAAACAAATAAATGTTCTTTCCTTATCTTCTCAGGGACTGTTCCATGAGCAGAATGTTTATAAATCCTGTCCAGAGACATTGTGTGGAGCTGAGCAAACATACCTGCCAAACAACATACTGTATCTATTCACTAATCATCATGAAGCAGTGACTAGTAAAGCATACTATTACCTTGTTTTCCACACTTCCCTGCCTCACTTTATTTTGTCTTTACCCTCCATGCCCTGAGTCTGCATCTCCCAAATAAAGCTTTTTGGCACTTAATCCTTGCCTCAGGCTCTGTTTCCATGCAACTCTGTCTAAGATAAGTACATTTATTATATATTTTGTGGATATATCATATTTATATGTTATAAATGGGTTAACGATAAATAATAATGTACCAATATTTGTCTAATTATGAAAGCCTTTATTCCTAAGAATATAAAGGAATAACTTGTAACACATGTTACTTGTAACATGTCCACTCATGAGGAGAACTCAGATCCTTTCTGTGATTGAGTAATAAGGTGGCTGTGAAGAGCTTAGAGAGCAGACATTAAAGCAGGGAATTGGAGGGAAAAATTGCTTTAGTGTTACAATTAGTACTGGTTTTAAGTTGGATGTGAGTTATGCTGCTGGAGGTGTTTTACAGAGCAGGTGGGATGGTGGAATGAGTGAAAATACTGGTCAGCAAAGCTGTGGACTACTCACATACAAAGCCCAGAATCCAGAGAACCAAGGCCTTTATCTTATAAAAGCCTGCATTTTCCAAATAGGACCCAATTTTTCTCCTTCCATCCCTTCCTTTAATGCATTTTCCTCCCTTCTCTACACTGTGACAGAATGTCTAAAGCATTTTCCCAAATGGAGAGATAAAAAATAAATAAGAAAAATAAAACTTCTCAGACTCCATAAATGAACTAACAGGGGAGGGAAGCTCTCTCCTACCACTGTCCCCAGATTCTACATATTCTTGTAAGAGATGTTCATAGAGCCTCAATATCTTGGATATCTGATAAGAGACAGTTCTTAAGTTGAAGGGGATCGAGGTAGAGTGGACATTATCAGAGTATGATACTGTGAAGTCATTCATTAAGTTATACTTTAGTCAGCATGACCCCCTCTGTTTCCTGGGAAAAAACTATAAGATGGTGTTCAGAATGTGACTTTGAGAAGGAGTCAAATCTGAGTTCAAAATGTCCCAATCGACCTTCTGGCAAGGTTAAACAAGTTGTGTCATCGATCCTTTCTTGGTCGTATAGTTGGTGATAACACCCTTTTAAACTAGTGTCTTAGGCGAGGTACCCCTGAGATGGGGATTCATGCGCAAGTGATTTTTTAAGGAATTGCTCTCAGAAAAGGCTTATGAAGGAATGAGGGAAGCTAGTTGAAAAGGAAGAAGCCAATTGAGGAGGGAGAATATTCAGGTAAATTCCCAGCTTCAGCCTGATCCCAAGGGGAGCTCTGGAGCATAAACTGTACCCCAGAGTTTCTGCTACTTCAGAGCAAATGAGCTGAGCTTCCATATTTCACTACCAATCAGTAAGACCCACCACCTCATTCATAAAATGGGAATCATATCTACATTACTGGGTTAATTGCATTCCAAATTCTACATGTGTAAGAACACTTAGCCATATGCCTACTCCAAGATAAGAATATGACACACAGCAAGTTGTTTCTAATAATGATTGTCATTTTTAGTTTATGTATTTATTTTTGAGAGAGAGAACACAAGCAGGGGAGGTGCAGAGAAGAGGAGAGACAGAATCCCAAGCAGGCTCTGTGCCATTAGCACAGAGCCCAATGCGGGGTTTGAACTCACAAACCATAAGATCATGACCTGAGCCAAGATCAATAGTTGGACACTTAACCAACTGAGCCACCCAGGTGCCCCAGTGATTGTCATTATTATTGAAGAAATTGAGCAAGTTGCTAAAGCATTACACATCTAGCCAGAGCAGAGCTTCGAGAGAGGGCATGTGTTTGGTTCTCTCCCTTTGACTCCCTGAGGAGTCATAGAAACTCTAAGCTACATGCTTACATGCCCGATAATTTGGTACCCAAGTGTCTTCTTCTGCGTGTTTCTATTCTCAAGTCAACTAGAATTAAAGTGAAGAGTTAGAAATGAAAGTGATTCTGTCATGTGTTTGTTAGTGCTGCTCTGAAAATCTGAACAGAAAAGATCAGATAATTCAAAATGCATTAGTCCATGTAGGTGCATTCACATGGAAGCAAAGTTGAACTGGGAACATTTCACACTGACCGGTGTCAGATGTTGACTTGGAAGCAGAGCCTTGTCATCTTTCATTAAAACACACCTAGTGCACGGTAAAAAGGATATATATTATGTGAATAAATCACAATCTCTTCTGAAACTATTCAGCACTTTTCCATGTTTCTTAATCCTCTCTGGGTACTTTGCTTCTAATAAAGAAGTACCCACCTGCCTCTTACTGGAAAAATATTCACAAGCTACTTAGGAAATTCTGCCTGCACGCCCATGGCCAGAAGAGCTGAGAGTTTATATCTCCCAGAGAGAAACTTTACTGATGACTGTTTGAATGTGCTGAACTCTGAAATCCCAGCTCCCTTGTCATGAAGAAGGACAATCTATGGAGCTCCCCTTGGGGTCGCTGAGCTGGGGATTCACGTGAAGTTTCTCAATCTTCATTTGGCTTTTTAGTGTTCCCTGTCAAGCTTCCCTCACTCTTTCACCAGTCTTTCCTGGGAGCAACTCGGTAACAAATCACTTTGAAGTGAATCTTTGTCTAAGAGTCAACTTCCAGAGTCCTAACCTAAGACACTGATACAAAAGGATTTTCTTAACAAATGTAAGACCAGCATGGCATAATAAAAAGCAAGCTAGCAACATGGCATAATAAAAATTAACATTTACTGCATGAGTATTATTTATCAGGAAATGTGTAAAGCAATCTATGGATTACAGTACCTATGGGTTAAGTTCGCAGATAAAGAATAAATTATAAAATAAGTACTAATAAAAGTTAAGTAATCTGTTTATAATTGCACAGCTAGTTAGTGACTAAGTATATCTTGATTCAAACTGATTGATAATAAAGCCTAGGTTCATAACCAGTCATCACCTTGAACCCTTGAACTTGAAATGGAGAAAGTGTGAAAGAAGATCCTTCAGTTCTTATTCCAAAAGGCATCCATTTCAACGTCCGGATTAATTGACCAAGGAAATTCTGTCTTTGTTTTCGGATTCTTGGTTAGGTCAGCTTTGTGAATGTTTCCAGATTTTGTATCGTATTCTATGGAGGAAAGTGTGGAGTGATATTTCACTTGCATTTTTATGCTTTTGTTACTCAGATCTTCTTAGAGACCCCGTGGAGTCCCAGTGCTATCTGCCAGTGATTTCTCTATCAGAGAGTAGGGTTTAAAATTATCACTGACAACAAAGGCTCATCCACTAGAAATGTAATACCCCTGAAATCTGACCTTCTTGAAGTTCAAAAGATAGTACCACTAAATTGAAAAGAAATCCTTCTATGTAGGGTTGATCTTATGGACTATAATGAGGACCAGAGTTTCGGTCTGCTCCAAGTGTGTTGTATTAAGGAAGGAAAGAAAGAAAAAAAAAGTGGAGATGAAGCTAATTCAGTGGAATTCAGTACCACAAATGTATTGAAGGTCTTCTGCCCTCATTCACTTCATTATACTGGGGCAGCACCCTTGCTGTCTCCTTTTCAAACTCTGCCATAATTCCTACAACACATCAGCACAGCAATACTTCACAAAGAGTCTAAGGATAATAGTTCCTTGGTATTTCTCTACCGCTAATAAAATCTATTTGGAAACTATAAAGCTAATTGTCATAAAGAGTAGTGACACAGATGCATAGCCAAAGAGAAAAGAGCCAGGGACTTAGGGCATTCCATTATTTCCTTGCTCTTTCCATTCTGCCATGTATTAACTTAAACAGCAGCAGATAGTAGATCATTGGGACACCCACATTTTGGGGTGGATCCTCACACATCTTAAACCATGTAAAAGATACCATATAAGGTGCCAGAGTCTTCTCTCCTACAAGAAGTTTAGAGTCTAGACTAGAAGTTAAGTCTTTTGAATTGATTGATATAGCATGAAATAAATAGATTCTATTTATGACTGTGTGGGTTTAGTGGATGAATAAATCATTTAGAGTCAGGCTGATCCAGGCAAACATTGGGAAGGAGGTTGATTTTGAACAGCAGTTCACTGTGGGTAGGCTAAGAGGACTAGAAAAACATCCCATGCTCAGAGTCTGCATAAGCAAAGGTGTGGCAGAAAAAATTTGGAAGACATATCAGATACACAATGAATCCACATGCAATTAAGAGCTTGTAACAAAAATTTGAAATATTTGAACTAGGGCTAAACTGCCTTCCAAATAGTTTTGAAATGTCAAATGCTTCCCTTATTAAACATCAACTGAATATTACTTAATAAATTATATTACTATTCTAGTTCTGTATAACAAATCACCACAAACCCAGTGATTTAAGACAACAACCATTTTGTTTACTCATAATTCAGGGGATAAGCAATTTGGGCTGGACTCAAATGAATGGTCTTCTGTTGGTCTAGTCTGAAGTAATTTATGCAACTTTTGTCATTCTGGTAGCTCATTTGGGGTTAGGTGGTCTGGATGGTTTTGAATATATGCTATGCTATATGCCATCTTAAACCATGGATTCATTCATGTTGAGGGCATGAACTCCACCTACCACAATCTCTCCATCCCCCCAGACTCTGCACTACATGGAATCTGGCTCATGGATTCTGCCCTTGCATCAGTGTCATGGTGAAGATTCTGATAAATGATATTGAGAGAGCTAAGGGGTTATGGATTTGAAGTCAAAACATTTACCATTCTTTTACCATTAAAAAAGAATTCTGAACAATATTTCAAATTTGGAGATAAATCTATGCTATTTATCCAACTAAAAAATATCACCCACTACCATGAATATTCTGGAATGGTTAGATAGAAAGATGGTAAACCCATCTTGCTCAGTGTTCTACAATAAGATGTGGAAGAAGCCTATGGTATCAGGAGAATATAGCTATGATGAGCCTGAGTGGTGGTATTCTTTACTCAGTGGGGAGAAAATAAATCTGTGCTCTCCTAGCATATGTCTGCAGGCTCTGGCATAGAACTGGAAAGGATATCTTTCTCCCTTTGGGCTAAAACACAAGACACATAGCGACCAGCAACACCTTTTCTCCTTAACATCTGCATAGGGATTTGTCATACCTCAAGTAATATTTATTTTCATTTCCTTTTAGTACTGAAAATCCAGCTCCTTAACCTTCTGATATTTGAGAGAAAAATATCGTTTAGTGGCCTGAAACAGAATCTAACTAAATAATGTCCAAATAGATGGAAAATTTTCATCTGCTTTCTAAAAATATCCAAAAGAGCCTTTGATACAGGGAGAATATATTTATTGTAATACTCTGCCTACAGCAGCTGTCCCAAAGGGTAGGGAAGGTTCTCAAAGTACTTCAGAAATGTTAATTCATTTATTCCTCAAACATCCTTAATTAATATATAAAGAGCAAGAATTTATTACCATTTTTTTAAAGAGTCACATTAGCATCTGTCTGTATCCCCGTTGGCCTTAACCCTGTGGTGCAAATTGACCTGACATCCAAATGTCATCATTTGCATCTCTTTGCCCTAAGGGCTTCTCTTGCCACCGCATTTCTCTGCCCTTATGCACAGCAGGCTGAAACAACTGGAGAATTAACAGTCCCCAGGAGCAGCCATCAACCAATGCCTGACAAAAATTTAAAATCGGTATGCAGTACGGTCCCCCTACAACAACCTCTACCCTCTGGTGAGATGACTCTGAGCTCCATGTTCTACAATGGCTCCAGGGTACCCAGTGGGATGGAGCTCCAGTTACCCACAGCAACACTAAAATTGAGAATCTCCCTTGAATTGTCTGCCTTGCTGTGCTGGTGCTTCCTGGGTTTGCCTTCTAACTAAATCACTTACACTCTAATCTTTATCTCATGTTCTACTTCTGGGGGAAACAAACCAAGAAAAACAGTGATGCATACAGTAAAAATGTTTGCCTTTAATTAAATTAGATCTAATCTTCAGGTTCGGGATCTAGAATTCCTTCCATAAGACCTTGCTCTTCTTTCTATATTTAGAATTGTGAGTGGCACCTGAATGGCTCAGTTCGTTGGGCATCAGACTCTTGATTTCAGCTCAAGTCATGATCTCAGGGTCATGGGACCAAGCCCTGCACTGGACTCCATGAGCATGGAGCCTGCTTGGGATATTCTCTCTCACTCTCTCTCTCTCTCTCACTATATCTCTCCTCCCTCCTCTGCTGTGCTCTCTCTCTCAAAAAGAAAAAAAAAAGAATCATGAGGTTTATAAATTAGAAGAAAAGACCATAGGACCTTTTATTCCAAACTCTTCATTCTATAGCTGAAGAAACTGAAGGTCAGAGAAGTGAAGAACTTCCTTCTTGGGGTAAAGCAGAGCACTTTTTTGTTCCCAGAATAGCACTGTCCATACTAAACCACACCATATTGGTTTTTTTGAGAGCATCTATTTTTCCTTACAGAGTATGATGCAACTGAAATAATATAGCCCAATAAGGTAGAGAGCAAACTTGCAGATAGCAAGAAAAATAGGCTAGAATAAGAAATAGGGAGAAAAAATGGAGATACAGTCTCTGAGTTATGGAATGAATAAGTCATGGGATAAAAGATACAGCACAAGCAATATAATCGATGGAACTGCGATAGCCTTGTATGGTAACTGATCGTAGCAACACTTGTGGCAAGCACAGCATAACATTTAGATTTATCAAATCACTAGGTTGTATACCTGAACCTAACGTAACATTGTATGTCAACCGCACTTCAATAAAAAATAAATAATAGGGGCGCCTGGGTGGCTCAGTTGGTTAAGTGGCCGACTTCAGCTCAGGTCATGATCTCACAGTCTGTGAGTTCAAGCCCCGCGTTGGGCTCTGTGCTGACAGCTCAGAGCCTGGAGCCTGCCTCAGATTCTGTATCTCCCTCTTTCTCTGCCCTTCCCCTGCTCATACTCTGTCAATATGTCTCTCAAAAATAAATAAACGTAAAAAAAATAAGAAATAAATAAATAATAAATAAAAGTAAATTTTAAAAAATAGGTAAAGAGTAAAGAAAGAAAAAACAGGTTAGCCTAGCAGTGGAAGGTTAAATAGAGTACAGTGGTTCTAAGTTTTGGACAGACATTGGAATTACTTGGGGTGCTTTTAAAAATACTGAAGCCTCGATGCATTCCCTTAGAGATCCTGATTTAATTGATTTGGTGTGCTGCTTTGGCATTGGGACTTAAGAAAAAAAAAGAAAAAAAAAAGCTCTGTTAACTCTACTGTGCAGCCAAGATTGAGAACTACTGGTCTGGCATACCAAACTGTGTAATTCTTTCATCACTGAAATAAGAAATCACATTGCTTCAGGTAGGAAATATCAGAAGTCAAAAGAGGCTCCAAGGATATTAAAAAATGAAGAATTAACAAAAGAAGCTGTAAAAATGCTGGTATATTTTAAAGGTTTACATTTATTCAGTTAACATTTATAGAGAGCACTGTGCAATACAATTACATATTAACTACAGTGCCTTTGTAGGGCGAAGAATGGCCCTGAAGAAGTCTGTATCAAAATTCCCAGGCCTGTGAATATGTTGCCTTACTGATATCTGAGATTTCAAAACTATGATTAAGGTTCCATAAATGGGAAGATTATCTTGGATTATCTAGGTAAACCCAATGTAATCACGATAGTCCTTATGAAAGGGAGGCCAGAGGGTTGGAATCCAAGAAAAAGTGAAGCTAGAAGCAGAGGCTGGAGTGAGGCATCACTGGAAGGGGGCCAGACACCAAGGAATGTAGGTGGCCTGGAGAAGCTGGAGAAGACAAGGGACAGATTCTCCCCCAGATCTCCCAGAAGAGAAAAATCCCTGCCAACACCTTGATTTTAGCCCCTCTAAACCCATTTTCAGACTCTGACCTCCAGAACTATGAGCTAATAAACCTGTGCTGTTATAAGCCACTAGGTGTGTAGTAACTGGTTGCAGTAGCAGCAGGAAACTAATATAGGGCTGGTGGTGTGGACTACTCATGAGATGCAACTTTAAAGTTTTGTGATAAATATTGCTTTCGTTCCTATACTCATCATCCCTGGGGATACTGTAATCTAAATATAAGACCGAAAGCCTAAAACCAGAGCCCTCTGTGACTATGCAGTCCAAGCCATATGACTCTCTTGGCCCCAATGATCAGTGCTGATTCCAAGGACATATGATGATGCAGGTGATATCAAATACAACACAGGCTAACATCTGCCTAAGTATGATGTCCAACACAGACAATTAGAGATTCTGAAGAATCATTTGATCATTTATTTATCTATTCTTCTATTCATTCATTCATATATCCACTCAACTAACACCATTTGGCTCCTACTATTGTGTTGGGCAGAGGTTGATTTAGTATAGTTAAGATTTCCAGATAAAACACAGTTAAACTCAAATTTCAGAAAAACAACAAATGACAGTATATGTATACCAAATATTACATCATATTAATACTGTAGTATTGTTTGATGTGTACTTGAAATTCAACTTTACCTGGACATCCTGTATCTTTATTTGCTAAATCTCACAACTCTGATTATAGCAGTTCTCAGCCAGAGATCCAAGGCACACTTCTGTGTTACTGGTAATTTGTTCTACACTTTGTGAATGACCTATGTTTATGAAAACTTAGAACCTGATTCTCTCCAACTGAATTTATTATGGTATGTTGTTTTGTGCCAGAGAGAGAAGAGTAGATTTTTTGTCAGAATAAAAAGAAAAAGGCAATGCACACAACACTTGGGCACCCACTGGGAGATGAAAGATGCCATGCTTTTTGAAAGGTAGAAAATGAGGGAAAAACATGACTGACCCAGTGTATATTACAAGGGCTTGTGGACTACCATTTAAATTCTGCCCTATTATTCACTAGCTGTGTGACTTAAGGGAAGTGACATTTTTTTTCTGAACTTTTGGGGTTTTTTTCCTATAAAATTAGAACATTATCTAATTTATAAGTCATTTGGTCAATCAACTAATATTTACTGTATACCTGCTCTGTGCCAAGCCTCATTCTAGCTGCTAGAGATACTATGTTGAACAGGCAAGACAAAGTCCTTGTTCTCAAGGAGCTTATGTTTCTTTGGTTATAATAATGATTAAAGATCCCAGCACTGAAGCACACAGTAGCTATTCAATAATGTTATGAAATGATGCTTTGATTTCTGATGACCTAAGACCCTATCCTCAAGAGGCTTACTCTAAAGTAAGCAGGTTGGGCCTGCCTGCCTTGTTTGCTCACAGGCTTAGGACATGCTATTTTGGGAAAACTATTTTAATCTTGAGTAGCACAGAGTGTCAGAGAACAGATTTCATTAGGTTCTGTACTTCTTCTGTGAGAGAAGTTTCCATCAAGCAGTTCATGGCATGAAGAAGTACAATGGCTTCTATGCCGTGTTTGCCTGTAAGTCAAAAGGCCCATGGGGAGATGCTGCAACTTTTGCTGCTTTGGTAAAACATATGGAGATGGGGACAAGCAGGAGTTGTAGGCATCTATATGTTTACATTCAATTTCACATATTCAAGTAACAGTGATTAAAGTAATTTCCATGCACAATGGAGGTAACCTTCATTTTTCAAAGCTGACTACAGTTCTCATTGCTTATGTGCAAAAATCTGGCAGCAGCAACTGTGCTCTGAGGTTATATAAGAAAGAAATATCTGATGGAATCCACAGTATATTTTTTTTCATGTTGTGAAATATAATTTCCCTAATCTGTGCCTAGGAAAGTATAAATAGGAAAGACATTTATCACAGCATAGAAAGTCATCTATTTATTCAACAACTATCCACTGGATGGCCTTTATTAATCACAGTACTGAAAAGATAAGGAAGTCATGTAAGACCTTGCTACTGAAAGTGTGATCAATCTATGGACAATTACTGTCATCAGCTATGAGTTCTTCAAAAGGCAGCATCTCGAGTTCTACCCAACATCTACTGAACTAGCATCTATATTTAACAAGGTCCCAGGGTGATTCAAACATACATTATACTTTGAGAAACCTGATGTATGATACTGTCATGATCACCCAGAGAGGCTACTGCCTCTCTGTGTATAAATTCTGGAGACAGAGAATTGCGCCTCCAGAATTTATACACAATATTAAGAAATAAGGAGAGGGATGGCCTGGGTGAGTCAGTAGGTTAAGCTTCCGATTTCACCTTGATTTCAGCTCAGGTCACGATCTCATGCTTCGTGAGTTGAAGCCCCACATCTGGTGGTGCTTCTGTCGGCACAGAGCCTTCTTGGGATTCTCTGTCTCCCTCTCTTTCTCTGCCTTTCCCCCACTCACTCACTATCTCTCTCTCTCTCTCTCTCTCTCTCTCTCTCTCTCTCAAAAATAAACAAACAAATATCTAAAAAAGAAAAAGAAATGATGGGAATATCTGTATGATTTTTCTAAAATTAAAATCCAAATTTCCTGCAATGCTGTTCTCACTCTTTTCTCTCACATGGTATTTTATTTTATTTTTTTTTACCATAAACAACAGTGCTGAACTAATTCAAAAGTATATTATTCCTGTCTGTATGTATTTATTTCCTGGGTTTCATTTCTTCCTCATGAGTTCTTAGCTTTGGGTATGAGAATTCTCTATTCATCTTGTTTTTGAATAATGCAGCCTCACTAATAGGTGAATGCTTTTTGCCATTAGCTTCAAATATTCATGCCAATAGTTGGTATCAGATTAACATAACAGGTAAAAAATGACTCCAAAATCAATTATATCAGGGTTTGCAATATTCTTTATATCTCAGTAAAGCTTAGCGTATTTCCTTCTCTGTGAACTCACACTGATTTTTCATAAATTGAAACATAATTCTCACAGAAGAAAAAAGGAACCCTTTTATTTATTTTTAAATGTTTATTTATTTTCAGAGAGAGCACATGTGCACGTGCACACATGTGTAAGTGGGGGAGGGGCAGAGATAAAAGGAGAGAGAATCTCAAGCAGGCTCCGCACTGTCAGTGTGAGCCTGATGCAGGGCTGGATCTCATGAACCACAAGATCATGACCAGAGCTGAAATCAAGATTCGGGTGCTTAACTGACTGAGCCACCCAGGTGCCCCAATTGCAACCCATTTAAATACAATTCAGTGGTTTCAAGCATATTGACAATGCTGTGCAACCATCACTTCATTTCCAGAACATTTTCATCTCCCCACAAAGAAACCCTATACCCATTAACAATCACTATCCATTTTTCCTTCCCACTGCTCCTGTTCCCTAATTTATTTTCTGTCTCTATGATTTCCTCATTCTGGACATTTCACATGGCTTAATGTGTCTGGTTTCTTTCGCTTGTCATTTTTTCAAGGTTCATCCATTTTGTAGCATGTCTCAATTCTTTATTCCTTTATATGGTTGAGTAACAGTCCATTGTGTAGATGTCCTAAACTCCTTAATCTATTCGTTTATTGATAGATATTTAGTTGCATCTACTTTTTGGCTATCTTGAGTAAAGCTGCTATGAACATTCATTTCCTAGTATTTGTGTGAACTGATGTCATCAATTCTCTTCTGCATGTACCTAGGAATGAAATTGCTGGGCCATATGGTAACTCTATGTGTACCATTTTGAGGAACTGCCAAACTGTTTTCCACAGCAGTTACACCACTTTAGCTTCCCAGCAGCAATGAATGATGGCTCTAATTTCTCCACATCCTTACCAACACTTGTTCTTGTCTGTGTTTTTTTTTTTATTATAGACACGTCGTTTGCTATGAAATGGTATTTCATTGTGATCTTCGTTTGCATTTCCTTAATAGCTAATGATGTTGAAAATCTTTTCATGTGTCCAGCGGCCATCTGAAAATCTTCTTAAGAGAAATGTCTACTCAAATCATTTGCCTATATTGGACTTTTTATTGTTGTTTTGCAGAGTTCTTGATATATTCTAGCTACTAGACCCTTCACAGATTATTTATCAATATTTTCTCCCATTCTGTGGGATACCTTGTCACCTTATTGATGATGCCCTGTGAAGCATACATTTTTTGTTGTTTACTTGTTTGTTTTAATGTAGTCTAGTTCATCTATCTTTTCTTTGGTTGGTTGGGTTTCAAAAGTGTCATATCTAAGAAACTGTTGCCTAATCCAAGGTCATGAAGATTTACACTTATGTTGTCCTTTAAGAGTTTTGAAATCTTAGTTCTTATTCAAGGTCTTTGACTCATTTAGAGTTAAGTTTAGTTTACGGTGTGAAGTAGGGATCAAGCTGCACCAGCACCACTTTTTAAAAACACCAATTTTTGAATTGCTTTGGCACCTTTAACAAAAATCAGTTAACTCTAAATGTATATAAAACGGGTTTTATTTCTGGACTCTTAATTCTATTCCATTTACCTATATGTTTACCTTTATGTCATTACCACAGAGTCTTGATTATTATGCTCTGTATTAAATTTTGAATTGGAAAGCATGAGTCCTCCAACTTTGTTCTTTTTCAAGAGAGTTTTGGCTATGCTGGTTCCCTTGAATTCCCACGTGACTTTTAGGATCAGCTTGGGAAATACTTCCATCTTGACATGTGAAATCTTCCTATTCATGAACATGAATCATCGTTCTATTTATGTAAGTATTCTTTCATTTCCTTCTTATTTTTAAGTTTTCATATGGTTGCCCAGGGGATTATAAATAACATCTTAATTTATAACAATCTAGTTACTTTAACACGAATTTAATTTCAATAGTATGCTGAAATTTTGCTCCTATACTGCTTGATTCCACTTGATCCTCTAGGTCATTAGTGTCATATAATACAACTGTATGCTCCATGTACGCATCAACACGGATTTATGGTTGTTCATGTATGCAGATATCTTTTAAATCAGAGAGGAGAAAAAAAGAGTTATAAACCAAAATACATTTTTGCTGTCTTTTATATTTACTTATATATTCACATTTACTGGTAGTTATTATTTTTATGTGGATTTTATTTACTGTTTAATGTTCTTTAATTTTAGCCTAAAGGATTTTCTTTAGTATTTCTGTTGGTATCCTAATGATGAATTCTCTGTTTTTATTTATCTGGTAATGTCTCTTTTCTATCTTCTTTTTGAAGAATAGATATGCTAAATACATAATTTTTGGCTGAATTGGTTGAAGTGTTGTTTGGGACATTACATATATCATCTCTCTACCATCTGGCCTCCATGGTTTCCGATGGGAAATCAATTGTTAATCTTATTGATGATCCATTATATGGAACAAATTTATTTTCTCTTGCTGCTTTCAAGACTTTGTTTTTGTCTTTCAACAGTTTGTTTATGGTGTATCTAGGTGTGAATATCTCTGAGTTTATTCTACTTGAAGTTTGTTGAGTTTCTTATATATTCAGAATAATATTTTTCAACAAATTTAGGGAAATTGGAACCATTATATTTAATGGTCTTCCCTGTTTGCTCTCTCTTCTCCTTCTTGGACTTCCATTATGAGTATACTGACATGCCTATAAGTTTCTGCTCATTTTTCTTCATTTTTTTTCTGTTCTTCAGTGTATATAACCTCAATTAATTTATGTTCAATTGTGCTGGCTTTTCTGCCTGCTCAAATCTGCAAATATGTTCTAGTAAATTTTAATATCAGTTAGTATACTTTTCAATTCTAGAATTTCTATTTCATCTTTTTAGTTAATTTTTATCTCTATATTGATATTCATTACTTGATGAGACATCATTCTTATGCACTACAATTGATTATATGTTCTTTGACTATAATTAAAATAAATAATTTCAAATCTTTCTCTAGTAAGTCCTAAACATGAGCTTCCTCACAGACAGTCTCTATTGACAGCTCTTTTTCCTGTTAATGCACCATATTTTCTTGGGGTTTTTTTTCTTGTATGCCACATAATTTATTGTAAATTCAACATTAAATAACATGGCAGCTTTGGAAAATAGACTTCCATCCATTCCCATGTTTTACTGTTACTACTGGGCTTTTTTTGTGTGTCTGTGTGTGTGTGGTTGGTGGTGGTGGTGATGACTGTGGTGATGGTTTGTTGGTTTAATGGCTTTCCTGAATTAACTCTGTTAAGTCTCTATTCTTTTTCACTTGTGGACACTTAAGTCTCTGCCTAGTTAACATCATGGTCAGCTAATTATTGGACATATTTTTATAACTGTATAAAACCAATAAGTCTACCAGGCTTTGTTGAGGGGCTCTGTGTATCCACTTGGGAACACCTTAAGTACTCAGCCAGTATTTGACAATTATGTCAATTGTTTCACTTCCTGCTTACAATGAGCCTCAAGGTAGGTCACAGTTGAGAACTTAAGGCCTTCTCAGATCTTTGCTCAATATACACACACCCCTATGCATGCACATAAACTTTTATATTCTTGTGATTGTGTATGTGAGCTTTTCAAAACCTCTATAGGTATCCCCTTTCCCAGCTTTTCCTTTAAAACTTTATGGTTATCTTGTGGTTTTCTCCAACCATTATTGACTGCTTCAGACACACACAAAAGTAAGCAGTTTACCTCTAATTGTATTTGACAAACACTGCCAGGTAAAGGGATTTTTTATTGCACTATAGGAGGTCCAAGTCAAGCCAAATAAAGACTGTCTTGTAAGCAAGGTCTTCCAGGGAACCACTAGACAGGTCAAATAATGATAATCTATGGGAATGAAGTTTAAAAGAGCTTCAACTCTGTTTCTCTTTAGTTGCTGCCAGGCTGCCATATTTAACTATGAGCATGGGCTCTAAGTTTTCAAGGCAATCAGCTACCACAGAGTTTAAGGATGAGAAGAGGGCAATAGGACAAATTAAAATGCCCTAAGAATAAGTCTCTCTGTTTTTACTGAGATCCAACCACTGTTACTGAATAAATACTTCCCATATAACTACAAGTCTTTTGTTAAATTTCTAAAGTTATGAAAATGTTTATTCTGTTTGTTACCAATATTTTTGTAGATTTTATGAAAGAGAATTTTCAGAGATCCTGTAATTTTTGCTGACATCAATAACATTAATTATGTTAGACTAAAAATACAGAAAATATAAAATATTGGTCTGAGAGGAAATTAGAAAGTCTTAAAATTTCATCTCGTTTTATTGTTCAATATCTCCCACGGGAAAACAATATGTTATGTGTGTAATATTATAACTTTACAAACATTGTGCATATTTACTTTCCTGAGAATTTTGTAAAGGTATAAAATGGTCTATATTATATTAAACACAAACAGGAAGATGTTTTCTGAGGATACCTATTTCTCAGAATGGCAGCTATATCTTGGAGACAGGGACTAGCTATTTGGGATAAATAAGCTGCTTTGGGCCTAGACTTAGAATTCAAGAAATATGGTAAAATAAGCCTTGACTTAGGTATTTCATATTTAAGATAGAGCCTGGACTTTGGTGAGTTATTGCAGGACCTAAGAGTAGAATTTACCATTGTGTAGTGGTAGCTCCAAGGAGCAAGCCAGCTAGGGTGAAATCAGTACTTTTTGTTACTAACCGGACCACTTGTGATACCAGTATTTACTGTGTTTATTTTCCTTGTGTTACCATTGAAGGTGAGATCCTTTTCTGAAAGCTAGATAAGAATGTGTTTTCAGGAGAAACCTAGCCTTAACCTGATCCCACCTAAAAAATATATAAAAAATCTAAATCAGCATTTTTTGTATTTCTGATCCTGTGGAACATCATTAAATGTCCTTAGAGTCAGAGCTTATCATCAGAGGCCAGGAACATAATTTTGCTTAGGCTGCATAGTCATGAAGGGTTTCAATGTCAGACTTTCATTCTTATCTTTAGATTATATTATCTATATGGGCACTACAGGAGTGAAAAAATATATAAGACATTGTTGCTTAAAGTGCAGTCTGTGGACAATTAGCATCACCATCTTATGAGAGATTTTCACATACATAGAATTTAAGACATCGCGCTAGACCTACTGAACCAGAATATACATTTAAACACGATCTCCTAGTGATTCATGTGCACATTAAAGTCTGAGAAGTACTGCCATAGATAATCTAGCCATGGATTGTTGAAATTTGATTGTATACACTCCATTAAACAAGGCCTTGGGGAATTTAAAAGGTTGTTTTTGATCTTTCTAGCTACTTTGCTCCTTTCAATTGCAAAAGCAATAGGGCAGCTAAAATATTTTAACCTCAATGTGGCCTCTTATAAGTTATTAGCTGAGCTATATTAAATATCTTATATAATGCTGCAGTAAAATTTCTATGGCAAAACAGAGAAAAGTCATGTTTCCCCCCCCCACAAGAAAGTTGATTTATGAATCCTAGAGAAATTCCATAGTCAAGTCAGTTTATGTACTGAACAGGGTCTGTACCAAGAAAGCTACTTCTTAAAAGAATCGCCAAATACCATTCTTACATATTTAATGGGCAGAGGTGAAAATGATGATAATAAGCAGTCTTACCTTGGTACAGAGCTGAAATTTCCAAAATTTATTGAATATATGAATTGTCACATTATATGAGAAATTCAGTAGTAGGTTGTCCAGGGGTCTTGGGAGAAAAAGCCCTGTAAGATAAAGAAAATCAATGGATATTGGGAGTGTCTTAAATCAAGTTCGCTAAAACCAGAACCTGAAATGGGGATTCAGATGCATGGGATGTATTGTGGGAGTGTTCTCCTGTGAAAGGGAGTAAGGGAAGTATGATGGGCAGGGAAAGCACATGAGCAATGTGATATGAGCTAACATGGTATCTAACTTCAATTTGATCTCATAGAGAGTTCTGGAGTATAAATTTCACCACAGAGCCCCCTCTGAGGCAAGGAAACTAGCCCATATTGTCCCTAAATCTGTCAGTCATTGACTGCTTCTCGAGGATAGACATGACATCCTTGGCCAAGGGCAAGTCCCCAGAGCAGTGTCCCTGTGACAGCCAACATAGTGGCTCCTTTCTTGAGGAGATCTGGGAGGGGCACCACCAGGGCTACAAAGAAATCATACTGGGAATGAACAGTGACTTTGAAGCATCTATATTATTAGCCATGAAAACAAAGCTCAGTATGACCTGACAGTCTCAGAGGAGACAAAAAACAGATCTTGATATAGGGCATATTTTCCATTCATCCATATTTATTTAAACTGTATAATTTTAGCATGTATGGTGTGTGTGAATACTGCTAAGCTGGGCCCTGTATGTTTTTTTTAAGTATTTCAATATATGGTGTCTTACTTTGGGTTCTACTTTAAATGCAAACTCTAAAACAAGGACTTGGGTGCAGGTGATATATCTGGGAAGTAACGTCAGGAAGCACAAAAGAGGGTTAGGAAAAGTAAGAGAGGGAAGGAAGAAAAGGCTCACTCCAAAGTAGATTGTGAACTGTTTGCAGTAAAAAGCTTTTGTATAGCATATCACCACATTGAGCAAATGGGGTTCAGTCCCATTGGTGACTTTTTGAGGAAGGCCCCAGAATTGTGCTACTAATTCCCATCCCTTGTTTTATAAGGATTGCTTCTGGAGGTGTGACCTCCACAGCATATCCTGGCTACCGTGATTGTAGTCCTATGTATAATGTGACTGGAAAGAAAAACAAATAGATCAGTTTAGACTAATCAAAGTTTTCATACTGCTCCAAGTGAGGCAGATGAAAGACTAAGGAATACGATACTATACCAAGTAGAAGAAAGGCAGTTTGAACTTGACCTGAAGAGAATGAGGTGTTATGAAGATTAATATGGGCACAATAGACAATAAAAGCACCGACTTATCATGATCATTGTGGCCGAAGACTGTAGCAAGATTAGCAAGCATGCAGCCATCCAACAAATATGCATTTAGCACCAACTGTATGCATAGCCTTCACAGCATCAGGGTCAGAGAGAGAGCGCCCTGGAACTCATCCAGTGTGGTCTTCCAGACTGAGTTACGTCAAGATTAAGCAGCATTCCTTCAACAGCAAATATCAGCCCTCAAATGTGGTGCCAGGTTGCCCTCTCTCGAGGTTCAGGGAGACCGCCCCAGCTGACTCAGCTTGAGTCTGTGGGGTCCTGGGCACATCTGAGAGAATTTCTCCTACATCTGGTGGGCAGGTTGGTTGCTAACCCAAAGCTCAGGAAGCCAAGGTTCTAGGTCATGCTCTGTCAATGAGCTTCACAAGCTTTACTCCTCTCTGGAACTCCATCTCTTTTTCTCTAAAAATAAGGAGACTCGACTTGGGGAATGTCTGCAGCCTTCTCCTATAAAATTATGCTCTGATGAAACCCCAACCCTCATTTTACAGAATGAGTACCTTGCTGATCTGCCACTTCCTCAAAATCCTGCCACACTGAAACATGTTCTTCCAGAAAGGTCCAGAAATGCTTTTGATCCTGCCTTTAACTAGCATGGCAAAGTCATTCCTCATATTAAAGGTCATTTGTCCATTTGCAAGGTTCATAAAGCAACAACATTCTTTTTTATTTGTTTGAAATTAGCTGCCTTGTATTTCCCTTAAATAAAAATCTAGTAGATTCTTCACCTCATCAATTTTCATAACTCAGAACAAACTAAAGCACGCCTTCTTTTTCTGCAAAAAAACTCTCCTATTACATGTCTTGGTTTTCTTTCTATATGAACAAATATCTCTAAATAAAGTTCTACAATATTTAGTATTTCCCACTATATAATATTTTTAAGGAAAAAAAAAACACACTGGTGAGAAAATGTGCTGATTGGTAACAGAAAAGACCATGCCTATGGAAAGCCTTTCTATTCACAATACAGAGAGAGCCACTACAAAGCCAGAGAGGTGGTGGCTTACATAAACCTTAGTGATAGAATCCAGGAATAAATAAAATGCCATCCCAGATCTATAAAATGACAACAAATGCCAGTGCCTATAAGTATTCCCAAATCTACATGGTCAACAGCAGAATCTGAACATGCCAGGTGTTCAACCTCCAAGTCCAGATAGAGATCTAACCTGTGCTTCTCGGAATAAACCCATCTGAGAGAATCAAGAGCACATGCTGTCCTTGAATTGTGGAGTAAGTTGGCAAATGCAAGTTCAATCAAAGGCAATAATGTAACAAGTGTTCCAAATGTAATAATAATAAATTTCTACAGCCAAATTAATAGGACATGCAAGACCTAAAACCTAAGTGGGAATTAAAACTGCTCTTTTAAATGGGGAAAAAAAATCAAACTCTGTAGAAAAGAGGCATCACATTAGTCACACACACTAGAAAGGTCTAGAGTCCCAAGGACAAGAGGGATTTTTTTTGTTCCACTAAGAAAATAAGTATTCATAGCTAATGTTGTAGCACTAAGTTGCACTAAGTGAAAAATTTCATTTGGTTGCTATTTTTGATAAATAAACTATCTGTGAATGTTCAGCGAGGGCTGGACTCCAGACGGATCACATCAGAAATGGCATGTATCTATCAGAATTGAGAGAAGGAAAGAGTATATCTGTCAGCCTTGGACATGCATCCACGATGCCTTAAATATTATGCATATAACAACTTTGGAAAACATTTTCATTTTGCCCTTTGGGACTTGAAGGAATAGCTGCAAGAAAACAAAAACAACAAAAGGTCCATTTACATATTTGAATTCTCTAGAAGCCACATTATTCAAAATCTTAAGTTTCATAAAAAGATGGCCTTTGGATAAATTTAAAGGCCATTTAGTTCAAGTCCCCATCTATGCGGGAATATCTGATGGGTGTTTATTCTCAGCTTGGACACCTCTGAGGGGAAAAGGGGATGGAGTCATTTGTTCACATCTTACTGTCCTGCAAAGCCATGACTGTCTCATCTCCTTCCTTCCTTCCTTCCTTCCTTCCTTCCTTCCTTCCTTCCTTCCTTCCTTCCTTCCTTCCTCCCTCCTTTTCTTCCTCCCTCCTTTTCTTCCTCCCTCCCTCCCTTCCTTCCTTCCTCCCTCCCTCGCTTCCTTTCCTTCTTTCTTTCTTTCCTTCCTTTCTTCCTTCCTCCCTCCCTCCCTTCCCTTCCTTCCCTCTCTCCTCCCTCCCTTCTCTTTCTTTCTTTCTTTCTTCCTTTCCTTCCTTCCTTCTTTCTTTCTTTCTTTCTTTCTTTCTTTCTTTCTTTCTTTCTTTTCTTTTCTTTCTTTCTTTCTTCTTTCTTTCTTTCTTTCTTTCTTTCTTTCTTTCTTTCTTTCTTTCTTTCTTTCTTTCTTCTGTGTCTCCCTCCCTTCCTCCTCCCTCCCTCTTCCCTTCCTTTTTCCCTTCCTTCCTCCATCTCTCCTACTCCAGTCTTTCCTCATTCCCTCCCTCCTCTTTTCTCTTCCAGCTTCCTTCTTCTTTCCTTCCTTCACCATTTTCTTTTCCCTCCTTCTTTCTATCACCCATTTTTATCCTTTTTCCCTCCTTCTATCCCTATGTCCCTTTCTTCTTTTTTAAAAAGCAGCCCTGATATTGAGAAGTTTCACCTTCTGTTATGCTAAAAATCCATTCCCTGTAAATCTCCTCATTTGTGTACAGTTCTCGGCATTAGAAACCAACATAGTGAGTCTATTTGGCCTGCAGGACTCTTTCCTTCCAAATTCTACCAAAGCCACCATGTTTTTCCTTTCCCAGCTTCCAAATCTCTCCAAAAATTTGCATGTATGGCTTTATGAACTGGAAACCAATTAGGGGAGGAATAAAATTTTTAATGCCTATATATTAGCTACATTTTTATGATTTTGGTATTTTACCTTAAAGATGCCAGAAGAGCTAGCCAGGTAATAATACAATAGTCAAAATTATTGCATATTTACCACGTGCCCAGATAATATGTAATATATTAACAGGGACTATCTCACAGAATTCTC
The DNA here is from genome assembly GCA_030068075.1 of Paguma larvata. Classification (NCBI taxonomy): domain Eukaryota; kingdom Metazoa; phylum Chordata; class Mammalia; order Carnivora; family Viverridae; genus Paguma; species Paguma larvata. Next base: position 12,420,841 of record CM057844.1, read on the forward strand.
TCCTCCTGCAAGAAAGCTATTTATCAACCTTTTTGTACAGAGAAACATGCCCAGGGTCAGCCAGCTAAGAAATGATGGTGTTGGACATTGAGCCTCTATTAATCTCCTAACCTAGTGCTCTCAACCGCTACCCAGTCCTGACTTTACATGTGTGCAGTAGTTTCTAAAAAGGCATTAAAGCTAACTTTTAATTTTTCCCAGTTTTATAGTTAGCATCCGCAGAAGTGCCAGAAGCCCTGTTTCCACTTTTGAGCTCTCCACCCTTTAGACAGAGGTACTCAGCAGCCACAAAACCCACTGGGCTATGTCTTGCCACTTCGGCCTAGTCCAGGCTGCTCCCTCATCCTGGACCACCTTCCTCATGCCTCTCTCCATGCCACATCTGCACCCTACCTTTAAGACAGACCTGTGTGTGTCCAGCCTGCCCCATCATCGCACCCTAGAGAGCACTTCCTGCCTGTCCTTGCCTCTCACACAGCTCAAGAAACACGCTGGCTCTGTTTGAGGTTCTTATGTGGGAGACCTCACTTCCACCAGACTATGAGAGATTCCAGGGAAGAATCCAGCCACACAATGGGCCCTCTACTCGTGCATGCAGGACACATTGATTAATGCATCTCCTTCCCAGCTCCAATTTCTTAAAGGAGCATGAACATACTCCAACTCCCAAATTCCTTTTCTTGCTTGCTCGTCTGCTTTACAGCATCACCAAACTTTGAGTTTCTCTCAGCAGCTTGCATAGAAAGAGGGGATTTAGCAAGTGGCCAACGGTATATTTTGTGCTCAAATTCCTCATTTACACAAGACCAGAAAATAAAAATAAAAACAAAAACAAAAATCCATACTAGCCCCTGGAGAGTTTCAGCTTCCAAAAGAGTTGTTAGAAGAAGATTGCCCTTGACTGAGGCCTTGGGGAGGAGCTAGTGCTTCCCATGGCACATGCAACCGTGAGCAAAGAGCCCCTGAAGCATTGGGGCATAATTTTCTCTCTTAATAAAAGATTAATTCCCATGTAAAAGGCTGCATGGGGACCATCATTACTTGCTGGCAGGGCCGTTCCATTTCCCTGTGCCGGCTCTGACCTGCTCTGGAAAGCTGTATAATGTGCTGTCAGGGGCGTCATTCCAGAGATGGAGGGATGCAAATGAAACCAAGGAAAAGGCTGTGCGGATATAGATTGAGACGCCAAAATTCTGCCCTCAGCTCTGACATTCCCATTTCCATTAATTGGTTTCCATTTCCACTTACCAGACCATCTCAAAGAGACTTTCTCATTCTCTGTGGCGTGATCAGCGTGTTGGAAAACATACCTCCCTTCTGCCTGCTCACTCCCCTACATTATAATTGGGCCAATTTCTGGTGGTGGTAGCAGCTGATACTTCTTGAACACTTTCTAATAGACAGGCCCTGTGCTTGGTGCATTACTTTGAGTTATAGCTTTCAATACTCTTAAATCCTGAGACAGGCACCTATATTATTATTGTAAATCTATAATCGGTAATATTATATATTATTATACATAATCAAATTAATGTTTATAAAATGTACAATGGAAGGTGTGATTAAAAATTAATCATCTCTATTGTGCATCTTAGGCTGGAAAGATCATCCTGGGTCCCTCAGCTAATAAGTAGTAAGCACTGCATTTAAGTCTAGGCTTTTCTAACTTTTTTAAGTTCTTGCATTTAACTAGTCTGATATACTACTTGTCTTTTCATCCTTCAACACCATATTCAAATATTACCCTCTATATGAAGATCCCGTTTTGGTGGCAACAAAGGTGAGTGGCTTTTCCACCTCCCTATCGCACTTTTACATATATAACAGTAAATCTGAGTCTCATCAAGGCCTATTTCAACATAGTGCCAAAGTCAGATGAAATATTAGTCGCATATTAAGAAATTGTATAAAAGAAGGAAAAACCTTTTTGTAGGCTCTTAAAAAATACCAAAGTTTGGTTGCATTCATTAAACCTAATGCAAAGGCAAAATATCTTAAATTTATCATATAGTTCCCACCCACTCCCATGTGCTCTATTGTAGTTCTTCGTTTGCCCCTGGATAACAAACTTAGCAGGTCCCTTGATGTGTCTGATCACAATTATATCGTCAAAAGACCCCATTGCTTTAAATCAGAATAGTACTTAAAATGTCCAATCCTTGTAACTGTCAAAGGCCTACATGTAGAAAGGAGGGGAGATATTCAGAAGTTTCTTTTCCTGTACAGCTCCTCCTTCTGCAGCTCTCTAAGCTTGGTTTCTGACTTTTCTAGAATTAGGACATGAGTGTGTGTTACAAGGAAGTTTATATGAGACTGAAACCCTTGTAAGCTACTTTTGTATTTTATGATAAAGAAGAGCAATGCATACTGTGTATATTACATAAAGTAGTCATCATCATCATATTACATAACAATATACAATACAGAAATATGTAATATTAAATGTCAATAGTATTTTTAAAAATTCAAAACAGCACACAAAAGAACTAACAGTCATCCATAATTCCACCACCCCAAATGACCTCTGTCAACATTTTGGCATACATCATTGATAGCTTCACCTTCATCTATAGATTTATATGCTGCATGTGTATGTTTAAAGATGATACTTTCTCTAGATAGTCTTTTTGAAATCTTAGCAATGATCTTTCTCTGTCCTATGATTCTTGAGTGGGATAAATACAAAGAAATCATAAATCACCTGTTGATAACTAATAAAACATCTTTGCCTTTCACAAAGTGTCATGTGTACAGGTTAAGGGCCTAGACCTCAGAGCTAGACTCTTTGGGGTCATTACAAATATCACCTCCTCACCCAACCTAGTAACTGTGTACCACTCAGTAAATGAAATCAATTAATGTTTCTATGTCTCAGTTTTCTGATCTGTAAAAGTGGGGATTGTTATAGGAATTGTCCTCATAGGGCTATTGTGAATATAAAATATATAAATGATCATGTCTTTTTAACATTGTTTGAAGAGTATCAAGCCAATGTTAAGTTCTCTGTAACCATTAGCTATTAATATGAGGATGATGATGCTGTTGCTGACATAATTACACAGTGGGAAACATCGTTCTCAAGAAGCTAATAATTTACTTAGTGAAATGAAATGAGTATACCTGTTGAGTGCTAATCTATTGTTTTAATTCTTTTAAAAATTCATAATAGGTTTTAATAAACAAGCTGGAACTTAGTAGAATTTAAATTCATTTGAGTGTGATGTTATATATATATATGTTTATATATATGTGATGTTTTATATATATATATATATATATATATGTTTATATATATATATGTTATTTTTCTTTGCAGTGGCTTTCCATTTGTCAGGGGTTTTTCTGGGTCTTCCTCGTGTCCCCTAAAATCTAACTAGGTTTTAGGCTACAGGGATAATGGCAAATTGCTCTTATCCTAATAAATAAACTGTACCCTCATAGAAGAGAATCTACACATGAACCTCACTGCTGCTACCAGCACTGCAGTTCACTGCACATTCTTGCTAAACTCGGCTCTGATCAGAGCATCAGAAAAAAAGGGTGAGGCTGAAAAACCAGCATCATCCCCTCCTCCCCAATCACCTGCCACTGGATCCCCAGAGACTGATGTGACTGGAACATCTCTTCTAAAATTGAGAGGCCCAGCAAGGACTGGTGCAGGCAGTAGAGGCTAAGAATTAAGAAGTGAGAATTCTTCAGGTATCGGCTTGCAGGATGTGGTGGGGGGGGCGGTAAGGGGGTACCAATACTGGGAGACCCTGAGACAGAGTCAATGATCATGAGCCTGGATATTTTTATAATGTTGGTCTGAGCGTTTGCATCCTTTTTCTTTCTTTTGGTTATTTCCTTCTGTTCACTGGTTTCGGATTTTAAAATATGATTAGAAGATTTTAAGGACTAAGGAAGTAAGGTAATTCTGCACAGACTATGATCTGCAATGACATAGAACAGCCAGGGTCCTGCAAGTGGCCCCTGGAGACAATGACATACAGTTGGTTCCTCTAAGTTAGTGGTTCTCTATCTTGGCTGCATAGTGAAAACTATCCAGGAAGCTTTTGAAAAGCCCAATGCCCAGCCTTCACCCAAACCAATTTCAATCAGCAATAAAGAAGGTGAGACCCGAGCATAAAAGCTCCCTGGCTTATTTCAATAAGCAACCAAAGTTGAGAATCCATGCAGGTGACTGTAGTTAAAGAGCCTAGCCCTGTCCAGACTAGTGTATTGTTTTCTATGTACTGAAACCCTAGATCTTAGATTAGGTCCTTGATCACAAGAGGAATCGGTGAGGTATGGGAGGATTGCAGAACTGGTTTCATGGCCTGAAGGTTCTGGGTTCATATCCCAGCTATGTCACTAACTCAGCTACGTGGTTTCGATCAGTTACCAAGCCTCATTATCCTGTGTCCATGCAATGGGAATAATAATGATAATATTAATTTTGTAAAAGTTTTGTAAAGATTAAAGGGATGAGATGAAAAGTGCTAGCATGGTGCCTAGAATATGATATGGGTTCAAAATTAATACCTGTTGTAGTCATTATTTGCTAAATACCTGAAATCTTAGAAATAAAATAAAAAGCACGTGCTATTGACAGGGGAAGAGTAATACTGCCACATACACAGGATAGCACATTAAATGAATATATGTTCACACTACTGATTTATTTAATGTTAACACTTGCCTTTAAATTCATAAGTGCTCATAATTATGGATATTAGTGTTCTAAATAGAGGAGGTATTTCCTAAGCAGGATGTGATGCAGAAAGGGAATTGAAATTCAGTAGATGCATTCAGTGTGTCTGTTGAAGACCTCTAAGCGATGTGGAGACATTATTGTATCCATCTTGGCAGGTATCCAGTGGAGTAGATAAGAATATGTGCTATCATCCAAGGACAGATCAACTAAGTGGCCCAAGAATTCCTGGAGTCATAAAATCATAAAATGTTTAACTTGCAAGAGATTATATAGTCCAATGACTTTAAAATATATATACTCTCAGCAGCAGAACACTTTCCTCAATAGAAATCTTAACTGTTAATGCCCAATATTTGTGAGTGAAATTCTGTTAAAGTGAGGCTCATTTACTTCACCCTGAAGGGTTGTTTGTAGCTCTAGTGATTTCAAAGAATACATTTTGAAAATTACTAATTGACCTACAAGAACTTATGGTAGACTATTACTTTGGTAGCTTTCAATGAAACTCCCTTCTTGGTGTTTTTGCTGTTGTTTATTTTCTTCCAGCACTGAGTATGGACTTGGCCATGTGACTAACCATGACTGAAGAGACATCAGCAAGCATGATGTAAGCAGATATGGTCCTGCTTCATGGTATACTCATTCTTCATGGTATGCTCAGTTGCTTGGCTTTAATAAAGCTTGAGCTAGGTTACTATATGAGACTATATGAAAAGATAGACCATGAAGAAGAGCATTAACCAAATGCGTGAGTGAAGTCCTCCGGATCTTGCAGCCCCAAAGTTACCTCTAAACAAATACAGTCTCATAAGAGACTCCAAGTGAGACCAGCAGAAGAACCAGCAAGCCAAGCCCAGATTATAGAATCACAAGGAAATAAAATGATTATTGCTTTTAACCATTAAGTTTTGGGGTGAATGACTATATAGCAACAGGCAACCGAAAACTTATTTGCTAGAGTCCCTATTATATCTGTAACATCTATCCCGTGCCTTGCATTTTAAAGTGCTTTAATAATAAATACTGAACTAACCTGATTAACTAGCAAAGTTTCTCATTCTGAACTCAAAATCTGTCCTAATTCACCTGATCCTGTATCATTGGAACAGAGCCCCTAAACTCTATATTCCTTAACATTTACTATATTTTGAGGTAGAAACTGGTATTTTGGTCCCTAAGACCAGAAGTCTCAATTCACAGCAGCTAGGAACAAGATGCTTGTAAGCAAGGAAATAAGATATCATAATGTTCATGGATTTTTCTTAAAGGAAAGAGCCTCTCTCAAAACTTACATGCTCTTATTTTAGATAAAGTTCTCTTTTAATGTAGTTTTCTGACTATTTGGCCCATAATAGATTGCATGGAAGAGGCAGTTGAAGCAAGTATATTAAAACTTCAGTAACAGATAAGAAGAAAATAGGAAAACTACATAAAAATACACATAAAAATATTCAACAATATTTTAAGAGTCTGGGGCTATTTGGTGTAGATGTTAACAACCCTACTCACCATAAAAAGTATCACAATCGTGCGATATACCAGAAGGATTAATTAGGTATCAGTGGTCTTGAGATATCAATAAAAGTTTAATATATTCTGCTTGATAATTAGTATACCTTCCAACTTGCACAATACTGTAGTGTACATATGGTTGTCAATCTGCTATCTGTCTTTTTGGGAAAATTATCACTTCCATTTTCCACAGCATTCCTATTTGTTCCATATGGTTCTGGTGGAGCTGAACTCTATGACCCTTAAAAACAAAAAAAAGTCCAAAACCCATTTCCATCCAAATAGTGTATTTTCTTCCACAAGCCACAGCAACTGGCTGAGGAATGGGCATGTTCCCAAGCCTGCTTATTTAGTTTTCCCCATGATTTTTTTCCAGATTTATACAGAAAACTGTCCCCTTTCCCCCAGGATCTTAAGCTCTAAGGATGCCCTGAGCCCTGGTAGGTGGTAGGAAAGGAGGTGTGCTCACTGAAGCCAACTCACTTCCACATGCAGAGAGCCTTTCTTAGAACAACGCTAAAAAGAAATAAGAATTGCCAAGAAATTAGAGGAAAGACAAAATTCCAGTGATAACTGACCTCCTAAATCTAACTCCAGCCTCATGCTGTGAACTTCCTAGAGAGATGAGCTTTTACAAGTCACTTTTTTGCTTAAGTCGATTGCAATTTTCTCTTGGACACAAGAGACTCTGGAATAATAAACCCGTTTGACAGTTTCTAAAATGCTTTCACATTCATTACCCATTAGTCCCACATGGTAATCTGCAAAGTGATCAGGGCAGTTGGATGATCCCCCATTTTATCAGTAATGAAAATGCACCTCTCGTGAATGACCTTATGGCATCTACACAGCAAGTCAGATGTGGAGCCTGGCTGAAAAATGAGGTCCTCTGATTTTTCAGTCCAGGAAATTCTCCATTTTACTGATGTCACAAAATTATCTTCTACAAACCTCTCTTGATTAAATACTTTTGGGGCTTAAAGTGGTAGAAATTCAGTTATGTGGAATGCATCATTTCCTGTTCTCAGTGGGAATGGAAGCATCGCTACTAGGGAGAGTATTCGAGAGGCCGCACTGTCTTTGGCACCTAGGCAACATTCAGGAATGACTCACAATAGGAAAACAGGCTCGCAAAGTTTTAGGTTGGGTTCCTTGAATGCAGAGCCTAAGATGGGGATTCTTGTGCAAGTGACTTAGTGAGGGTGAACCTACATGAGAAGGCTAGAGAAGAATAGAGGAGAGGGTCAGAGAAGGAGCCAAAGAAGGATGTGATGTCAGCTGGGGTCTGATCTCAGCCTGATCCCACTAGGAGTCTGGAGCAAAAATGGCACCAGAGTTACCTGTCCCCCACTGAGGCAAGGGGAACCAGTTTCGTGCCCTGATATCGGCTAGTCATTGGCTCTCTGCTGTCCCTATGCTGGGGTAAGGGGTAAAGTCTCCAAGCATTTTTGGGCAAAGCAGCTCCTGTTAATTGAGCCGATTCTCTTGAAAAGAAGCCTGGGAGCAGTTCTGTGCTCTTAACAAACAACACCTGTATAGTAGCTGAGCCCTGAGTTATGCAGAAAATTTTCTGGGTGGGGCACCAGTGTGTGCTGAGAAGCCCAAGAAGGGCTCAGCCTGAAACAACACTTCTTTCCATAAGTTCCATGTGAAATATCTTATGCCACACCAAGTATGTGTGAAGTAGCCATTCAATGCCAGACTTGGGACCAGGTGCAATGGTGTCATATCTCATCCAAGCATTATGTTCTAAAGTAATTGTGGAAGACACAAATAGCATGAAGTCAAAATTACCATAACATATGCATATGTATATGTATACAAATGCATACGTACATGCATGTGTCTATACATTTATATGTACTGGATAAAATATCAACCATGCATAATAAAGGGCATTTGTATTTATAAATAAATTAATTTACTAGGTTAAACTTATATTTAATTGGATTACACTGTATATATCAAGAACCAGATTAAATCACACTTGAACAACACTGAAGGATTTTGTTGGAATTCCATGGTATCTATGAGTGCCCAATCCAAGACACTTTGAAGCAGAGCTTTTGTGATGGAGGCTTTCACCTGTATGGCTTGCCCTCACCATGAATCTTTGACTCTGGCCTCAGTGTCTCATCACTGCTACCATCACTACCACATCTGGTAGTTAAGTACTATGCTCTCAAATCTGTAGACTACAGATCAGGTTTCTGTAAGTGCACAGAAAGTTAGGTGACTACTGGTGGATATATTTCCTTTCTTCCCCAAAGGAGCATGGCAAGAAGTTCATTTCTTCTTAGAATTTGAGAGAACTACCAAGTCTGTGAATTGTACTGTATAGTATTGGGCTAAAAAAAATTCACTTTTCTTTATTTGTCAGAATTAAATAAATTCCATTCTCTTGCCTGGCTGATGAAAAATTCCATCCGTTGTTAAAGTATGATTTACAAAAGATATGACATAATAATGCTTAGGCAAATATAAAATGAACACATGTTGAAGATTTATTCAACTCATTAATTACCGAGAGAAATAGTAAGGTGTTAAAACCAGTCCAAGGAACATTTGAAAAGATAGATGTTCATAGCCAAGTTAATAAAGGCAGGCTAGGATAGGCTACCTGGCATAGACACAAAAATGGTTAATGTCCAACAGGGTGGAAGCTATAACCTTTGGGGTGATCTATTCTAGTCATAATCTTTGAGGTGATCTGTTCCACTGACTGGAAATAATTTGCATTCTATTGAAAAATATCTGTGAGATAGCATGTAGCTTCACTGAGTCTGGGACCTCTAATCAGTAGCAAACTGCAAGTTAAAGAACATGCATTTGCCTAATCTCTGAATGGGCCTGTGCCTCTGAATGACACTGAAAAAGCAAGCCACCCACCTTTCACTTTATATCCAAATTCTGAGTAATTTTTATTAATAATCATCGTTACTGAGTCTCTCCCTGCTGATGGGCTCATACAAAAATCATGAATCTTTTAGAAGCCAGGAAATAGGGACTAAGGCCAGACCTTCGGCCCACTAGGATATCATCTTTATCAGTGTCCTTCTATGACCTAATCTTTTTGTGTTCAGGCCTCTGCCTTGGACTGCCTCAGTATGAGGGACAGATCCTAGGATAATTCCTAATCACCACCACCTTCTGCTATCCCTGCCTTTGTATAATCCCACTCAAACTCCCCTTGAGTGTGGGTAGAATCCATACCTTGACTCTAGCAACAGAATATTGCAAAGGTGAAGTGATTCTGCAGATATATATATGGTTACAAGCCAACTGATTCTGAGTTAAGAGACATTTTCTAGGATGGGCCTCAATTAATCAGTTGAGTTTGAATTAATCAAAGCCCTTAAAAAGGAGACTGAGTCTGTTACATAAGCTGCTTCCTCTTCTATTCTAGAAGACATGGAAACAGCAGACTTGTCATTAGTCAAGGGAACTGGTGAGTATTCAAACAGCATTACATCTGGGACCATCATTTAACTTTCTTCCTGTCACTTTAGAAGCCCTCTTCCATGACCTGGGCTCTCAGGTCATTAAACTGTTTCCTAGAAAATGGGAAAATATGCAAATCAATAAAAACCTGCTTCCTTTTCCCATTTTCACAAATGTAATCAGTGTCACCCCAGGTTCATCAGAAGGCTGAGGGCAAGGCTAAGGTGTGTGTTACATTATCTTATTAGGGTATATAACACCAGGGAAGAGGAGCAAGAAGCAGAAAGAGTTGAGAATTAAGGAGGGAGAGCTAATATGAAGTCACTGCTAGTAGGGAAACTATGTACCCAGTCATGGACCTGCACCCTTGGGAATCCATATTGGTTACAACCCAGAGCTGGAATGTGACTGTGGCTCAGTACAGTGAGAAAGGACAAATCATGGAACCAGTGGCTCCCAAGGCCTGCTTTGGACTATTGGAAGTGTAGTGGAGGAAGGGTGGTGGCGAGAGTGGTGGGGAAGGACAGTGTCAGTCCTCCCACGGTGGCACCACTTTCAGCAGCCAATGGTGGAGAAACTGGAGAGAATGTGACTCTCACGCTTTCTCCTTTCCACCTTGTTCAACACATTGAGTGTCCTAACTTCCCAGAGACTGACTGTGAGGTATTTCATCTATGCCCTAATTCTTAGTAAGAATTTAGCAATACCCTTATCTTAAAAAGAAAAAAAAAAAAAGGGAAAAAATGAGGAAAGTCAGCATTTCCCTTGTCTTTTCAAATTAACAGAGGTGAGCTGAGCTTCTCTGGCCCTGTGATCTTCCAGGGCATTTTAGTCTCCATGAAACTCTACTCCAGGATCTAGGGTCAGAACCTAGATGTTTCCTGTGAATCCCTGTGGCTGAGATTCGCCCCATCACAATATAAAGAGAAGCATACTCTTCTTTCCAGAAACAAGTTCTATACAGACAAGGAATACAAGGCAGTTCAATTACATTATAATTGACTCTAATTGGCCCTCCCACGGGCTGTTAAATTCTTATCTGCAGCCTGGTAGCACATTACAGTGCTGTAACGCCTCCATCCTACCCTGAAGAACACAATAGAAATGTAAAAAAAAAAATTATATATATATACTAAGCAGCTGAGCTTGGAAAAAGAAAGTTCTGTTAAGGTCAATAAGATGGCAGCCATTTTAGGAGCAGTTTCAAAGAGCTCTCATGGGGGAATGTGACACTTCTGACTGCCTTCTAACTGCAGAGAAGGAAAAAAACAGTTCTTAAGGGATTATTATCAAGCACTAAGAGATAAGCTTCTTATCTTAACATATATTCTTCTTAAGCTTCTTAAATTAACATATATTTCAAGAAATTTTTCTACTTTCCTTCATTTGTTCAGTATGCATGGACTCCAGGTAGGTGCCAGGCACTGTGTTAGGACTGGAGATGTGGAGTGAGATGATATATGTAGAGCCCAGCACAGGTGAGAAGGTTCAGTTAAAAGGAGACCAGGACCTGATGAATGCTTATCATTGGGAAGAGGGTGTGTGCAGAGAACCAAGCTGGTGTGTTCCAGGCAGAGGAAAGAACAAGAGAGAAGTGCTACATTCAGAATGGGCACAGCAGGAATGAGCTCCTGGAAAACAGGGAAGCAATCCCCACCACCACACTTTTGTCTTCCATAATGGCCTACTGCAAAGAAGCACCTCCTCCACAAAACTTAGAGAAAACTTAAGATGCCCTCCTTGTTTACCTAGACAAGGCAGATACAGACCCTCCAAATTTCCCCTCCTAAGAATAGCTGTCTTCAAGGTTAAATACCCTCGGATCTATTGTCCTGTCCTGCCCCTACCCTTCATCCCATGTCCGCCAGACCCAGCTCTTCCTAGCCTTGTTGGCTCTTCTCTATACAAGAAAAGGCCTTTTTTGCTTAACTCTTGAGATGCTGGCAGATCTATGGACAGACCTTCTCCCTATTGCAACCGCCCTTCCCCACCCCCAACCTTGCAATTATCCTTTAGAATAAAGCCGGTCATTGCTAATTCCTGATTTGTTTTCTATTTGACACAAATGAGCATGTGTATTAGCAGTTCTTAATACTGACAGAAGTTCTTAAACTTGAGCTGAATTAGAATCCCCTGGAAGCAAGCCTTCTTATGACACGGGATGCTGGGCCATAGCTTCTGATTCAGTAGGTCTTGAGTGGGCCCTAGAATCTGCATTTCTAATGAGTTTCTAGAGGATGCTGATGCTGCTCACCAAGCACCTCACTTTAAGAACCACCAATACAGAACCAGACAGGGAGAGGCAAGGGGCAGGGTCACCAGAGAATTAGGCAGAAGCCACAACATGAAGGACCACAGAGTTCACACTTTGAGGTCAGTCACTGTTGAAGGATAAAAACAGGAAGGCACGTAATCACACCTGGTTCTTTGAAAAACCCCTCTGTCCAAAGCTGGAGGTACAAATTGAAAGACATGAGAACCAGTGCAGAAGGCCTATCAGGAGGCTACTGCATGATCCTGGTGAGAAGTGATGGTGGCCTGGGCTGAGGTGGGGTGGGGAGCTAATGACTGGAGAGAAGCAGAGTCAAGCGGTATCTGGTCCAATGGCATGCACAGGACATGGTGGCTGACTGAGGTGGGGCATGAGGAAGAGAAGGAAGTCCCTCATGGCCCCTGGCTTTCCATCAGTAAAGAAAAGAAAGCTTGGATGGGAAAGCTAAGGCTTTTGTCATCTGGAGTTCAGTCTTTGGAGAGACATGTTGTGAAGATGTCCACTATGCAGCTGGATTGAGGGTTCTAGAATGTCAAAGTCTGGTCAAAGAGAAGACACAGGGTAAGAAGAAAAAGGAGCATGGATGGAAGCCTGAGGAAAAGCAGGTAGAGAACTGACCCTCTAGCTGGTCCTCCAGGGGCCCTGCCAGTGCGTGTCTCAGTCCTTCCTCAACAGTCTTCTAATATTCCTATTCCTCTCACAATTACATGGGACTCGACCGCCTTTCCTCCACTAGACTACAACTGGAGAACACTGCTATGCATTAGTAGTTTTGACAGCTGTTCCACAAGGATTCTGATGTCAATTCCAATGTGTGTGTATGTGGGCACAGGGTACGGGGATCCCCACACTACCAAGCAATTCTCTGACACCAGTTGTATGTCCTTCCATTCAACTCAATTCTGACCTACCAACCCAGAGATAGCATCTGATTCCACAGCTTGAGGGCTCTGTCCCACAAGACTCTCACCTCCCCTAACTTGAGATACCAACTGCGAATCCGGTTGTTACCTGGACTTCTGACCAACTGGCTAGAAATCAGAGGTTCCATGAACACCTTCTTGGGTTTGATTAACACACTAGAGCAGCTCACAGAATTCAGGAAACCTGTTTGCTCACAAGGTTACACATTTACTACAAAGGATATTAAAGAAATCAGTAACTAGCTAGATGAAGAGATACAAAGGGCAAGGTCCCAAACAAAGGAGCCCCTGTTCTTGTGGAGTTTGGGGCCTGGATCTGTGGCACCTGGAAGTGTTCTGGTTCCCCACCCTGGAAGTTCTCCAAACTCCTTTCTTTTGGTTTTTATAGTGGCTTCATTACATAGACAAGATAGCTAAATCATTGACCATTGGTGATTGATTCAACCTCCAGCCTCTCTCCTTTCCCCAGAAGTCAGGGGGTGGGACTGAAAGTTGTAACCCTCTAATCACATAGTTGGCTCCACTGACAACCTGCTCCCATCCTTAGGTGCTTTCTCAAAGTCACCATTTTAAATGACAAAGGACAAATTTATTGCTCTCCTCATTTAAGAAATTCCAAAGGTTTTAGGAGATCTGTGCCAGAAATGGGAACAAAGACCATATATTTTTTTATTGTAAGTCATAATATCACATCCCATCTAGTGTTTCTTTTTCTTGGAGAAAGTATTTGACATAAACAACCATATTAATTTGTCAGTGTTTGTTTTTAAGATAAAGAAAGCAGATGACAAATATCAGAAATGGCTTCTCCCTTCACTCCTTTCCTCTAGCATTATTAAACAAACTGAAAAGTGACAGATGATGGACTGACCCAAAGATGAAGACACTGCCCAGCAAACCCAAACTGGCATGCAAATGGAGAATTCACACTTGCAAATGGTGCTCAGGATCTACCATATTGATTTCTTTAAAGGAAATAAAATGTAGCACTGTGCCCCAGAAACTGTTTGTCATATGGTTGTGCATATTTATAGAGAGACTGTTATATTTTTAGTTGGAGGGAGGTGGGTTTTTTCTCAGTTTCTATGGTAAATCACTTGTAAAGTCTGCATTTGTATGATTAAAGTATTAATGTTGAATTGGCCAATTTATCCAAGTAGGAAATGCACCGAATTGCCAGGATTTAAAATACATGCACCTTTTACAAGCAGAACCACAAAATGGAAGAACTTTTTTTTTTTTAATTTACCATCTTCAGACATGAAGTGAAAGTCCCCAAATTCCACTTACCTCCCAACTGTATGGTTCCCTGGGTTAGTGGGTCTGTGTGTACTCAGTTTGGGGGAGTGGGGAACAAGGTCCCTTCCCTCATGACTCACCTCATCTTAAACTCAGGCTGTCCACTATGGACCCCACAAGCCACATATGCCTACTGAACCCTTGAAGTGTGGTGAGTCCAAATTGAGAGGTGCTATAAGTGTCAAATACACACTGAATTAGGAAGAATGTTTTTGATATATGGGGTTACATAAAATACATAATTGTTAAAAATCTTTTCACTGTGTGTTGGTTTGCTAGAGCTGCTGTTAACAAAGCACCACTAACTGAGCAGTTTAAACAACTGAGATTCACTGTTTCACAGTTGTAGAGGTTAGAAGTCTAGGATCAAGCAGTTGGCTAGATTGGTTCTTCAGAGGGGCTGTGAAGGAAGAAAGGTCTGTCCAGGCCTTCCTCTTTGACTTGCAGACAGCTGACTTCTCGCTGAGGTCCCTTCATGTCATCTTCTTCGATGCCTGTGTCCAGATTTCTAATTTTTGTAAGGACAACTGTCATACTGGATTAGTGCTCACTCTAATGACCTCATTCTAACTTGATAACCTCTTTAAATACCCTATCTCCAAATAACGTCACATTCTGAGGTACTGGGGTTAGGACTCCAATACATCTTTTTTGGAGAAGATACAATTCAACCCATAACACACTGTTTATTCTTCCTCTTGTTAAAAAGTAGCTTTTAGAAAATGTAAAATTACATATGTGGCCCCCGTTATTTTTCTAGTGGACAGCACTGCTCTGGAATTACTTCTCTCTCCCCACCCCTTTGTTTGGTAGCAGAGACAGACTATGGAGGAAAGGCAGTTATGAGCTTTCCTGGGATGCCAATCATCTGAAAGTTTACCAGCCTACTGAATGGCCTGATCGTGGTTACCAGAATTCTGTGAGAAGTCTGAACCGAAGGTGACATTGGAATGCCATCATACTGAGAATTAACAGAAGTTATCACTTTTATTCTGTTGGAGTTGGCTACAGAGAATGGAGCTCACTTCATTCATTCATCCATTGATTCACTCACCCATCTATCCAACCAACTACTCACTCATTCACTTGTTTATATTACATTTCATTCTTTTGGAGGCCCACAGTGGGTGCTTCCAGAGTATCTTAAAGATCTTCTTGACTAAAGTAGAGTTTGGTCACAGGAGCTGAAGAAAATAGATTTTAATTTTTTTAATGTTTATTTATTTTTGAGAGAGAGACAAAGTGCAGGAAGGAAGGGGCAGAGAGAGAGAGGGGGAGACACAGAATCTGAAATAGGCTCCAGGCTCTGAGCTGTCAGCACAGAGCCCAACTCGGGGTTTGAACTCAGGAATGGTGAGATCATGAGCTGAGCTGAAGTCAGACACCCAACCACTAAGCCACCCAGGCACCCCTGAGGAAGACAGATTTTAAATAAGAGGGTAGACAGCAATCTGAACAGTGGAGAGATAATAATAATAATAATAATAATAATAATAATAATAATAATAATAAAAAATCAGGAAATGTAGGGATGTATGAGAACAAGAGACAGAGACCAACAATCGAGTTCTGTCCAACAGTTTCCTCCTCCTTATTTCTTATGAAACGGTTAGGTATTTTTTAAGGAATGTGCCCAGAAGTTAGATGTGAACTCTTCTCACTACGCATTGTTCCTGTCAGCACTTCTTGGCACCTCATTAGCATTCAAGGCCTGTGGGAATTTCTGCTTTGCCACCGGTAAAAAGGAAAAGAAAAAATAACAGCATTGAATTACTGGTTAGGAGGGAGTTGTTACCAGTTCCTGTCCTTTTTCACCAAGTCGGGGAGCAAAAATATTCTAATTTAGCAAAGGCCTGGAAGACAGGCATGGTAGGGGGTTCAGGACATGCTACCCCAAAAAATGGTACCTAGGAACACAGAATATTTTTAGCTGAAGGAGTTTGAGGAAATAGCAGAAGCAGGAAGGTCACTGTGACCTTTCATCCCAACTTCTGTCCTGAAACTGGTCAAAAACACTCATGTGAAGTGCTCTCCCTATACCAGAGGAAAGGAATATCCTTATCTCCTAAGACAAAGAGACACAGAGAAGAATCTAAACAGACCAGTCTTGCTAAATTCCCCCCAGTTTACTATGCTATTTCTACAGGACTATCTACTCTTCATCAGACCTAACAGAAAAATGCTCGGTTTTACTTTTTTTTCAGGTCTTCATTTCTTTATGAAGGCTCCAGTGTCATATAAAACTTAAATAAGTTTGTATGCTTTTCTTCTGCTAATCTGTCTTTGTCATTTTAATTTTCACATCTAGCCAGGGACCCTAAGAGGTTTAAGGAAAACTTTTTCCTCCCCTACGACAGATTCTTGAAAAGTAAGGAAGTCTGTTTTCTTTGTGCCTGAATTGACGCTAAGTTGTCTCCTGTGTAAAAATCACATGTGAGCTCTTTCCCTGGATGCACAGAATGAAGTCTTTTTAACAAGGTTCTGTTGAGTTGTTTGCATTTCCTAAAAGAATCCCTTGGAGACTGAACTACTCAGAACTAAAATTAACTGCAGCCCCTCGCTTCCTAGATCCATAATAACCCTGTGCAGCACAGAGAGACATTGGTAGGCATCCTAATCTCACTGGGTTGACCTCTTTACCATTCTCCTTATCACTATGGCAGAGCACATTTCCTTCCTAGGGACGAAAGGCAAAACTATTCCAAGTCGGCAGAATTGCCTGGAGGAGATAAGACTGTACTGCATTAACCTTCCCACCCAATATGCTCCCAGCTCCAAGAGGAGGGAAAACAAGACTCAAATTAATTTGGGTTATTACTGACATACTTAGGGTGTCTCACAGATTTCAGTCTGATTCTCCTCTCCCAGGTCTGGACATCTCCAGCAAAACTTTCTCTGGAACAAAGGGGCAGGTAGGTCATGCAGATTATTTCTGACTATCTAAGATACAGGAGACAAATGCATCTTGCAGTAACCATCTGCCACATGACTTTCACAAATGCTTACATGAAAGCATTTTAAAGGTAGACCACAACAGGAGGTCCTCAGTAGACCATGGAAGAAGGACTCTGAAGAGATAATTGGTCACACACAAATGCCACAGTGGTACCTAAGAAAGCTGAATTAGCCATAAATCATTTGGGCAATAATATATTTACCTTGTACATGGTGAATTAATATAAGAGAAAGGACATAGTGTCTCCAAAACTGGAAACAGGAAAAAAACAGAATGACTGCCTTATGCTTTTCCCTATATTATCATAATGTAACTGGCATACTGAAAAGCCATCAATCTAGCTACTTTGTACTAGTGCTGATCATTTCTTAGTGTAGTTCACTGAGATCTGTGTTGCTAACATATCCTTGTTTCAGGCCTCCTTTGTAAGTGAGAACTGTACTTTCTACAGTTGGATTCTTGCCAATTCCTGTTTAAGATCACATGCAGTAGCTTCATATTTCATTTAATCGATTTAAATTAAATTTAATTAATGACCTCTGTGCATCTACACCCTTTATCCTGTAGCTTTCTAGCCCCTCCTACTCTCTCACTAGGTTTGGCCACATGACTTACATAGACCAATGGAAGTTAGCGAATGGCAGGAAAGCAGAGGCCTGAAGAGTGCTTGCCCATTTCTGCTTCCTCCCTGCTTCTCTGTAGTTTCCTGTGACAACAGGCAAACACAGGCTGGCCTAGCAGAGAAAAGTGAGTGATCCTGGTCACATTTGGGGAAGAGACCTGACTTATCTCAGCAGAGGCTCCCCCCTCAGACCAGCCAGCCCCAGTCAATCTGCCAGTACACCTCAGAAAATGAGCAAGCCCAACTCAGATACCAAGTCTCCCAGTCAACCCAATGATTTGTGAGAATTAAAAAAAAAAGGATTAATGCTTTAAGACACTGATAAGACACTAAGTTAGGGGTGATTGTAATGCAGTGTTATTGTGGCATAGGTGAGAGAAAAGAAAGGTAATAAATGAATATTTAATTGGTTTTGCCAAACAAGAATTAATATATTTTGCTAAATGAGCACAAATACCTCTTGCCATTGCAGAAATAATTTGTCATTTGACAATTCTATGCCTTATGCCAAAATCTGACATTCCCTAAAATTTGGCTTGGAGGCTAGGAATATTGGGGGGAACTGTCCTGCCCCTCCCCTGAGTTCTGTAGGTGTCCAGGCAGGAGGCTGTCCCCTGGGCCGTAGGTGAATGAGAGGATCCATTTTTTCCCTCCTGCAGAAAGCAAGGTCTGCTCTCCTGGATTTCTGACAACCTTATCTCAAGCTAATCCCGTGCAGGCTCCAAGAAATCAAGTTTGTATGCTTGATATTGCATTAATTGTTTTCCTCTAAAGCTATAACAAATTTGCCTTTCTCTTGTCTTTGAAAGAAAGTGCAGCTGTGAAGCTTTTTAAGCTGAAAGAACGTTGATCATCCAATCAAACAATGTTCTTACTTAGAGAAGGATATCCTTCCCAAAAGAAAATACCTGGGCACTGGTAATTCATTTTCTTTAAAGGCAAAAAGTAGAGCTTCCCTGTTTGAGGCTGGTTAAAGGGAGCAGAGTGAAGAAAACCTCTCTCCTAAATCTCTTCTCTTGCCTTCCCCCACACCCCCAGAGGAGCCCTGTGGCACCACAGACACTCCCTGGATTAGAGCTTCTCAAACTTTAACAGGTATAGGCATAGCCTAGAGTCGTGTTCAAATTCAGATACAGTATCTCTGGATTGGGGCCTGAGATTCTGAATTTCTCACAAGCTCTCAGGTGATATAATCAGCATATGCAGGAGCACACTTCTAGTAGCATGGCCCTAGAACACTGCAGAACAACTCAGAAAACACTGACTTTCTGAGTACCTCCTTTTGCAGAGAGGGAATATGACTCTAGGAAGGTCACATTTAATGTCAGGGCTGGGATTCCTCACACTTAGATCAGCATTTTCTCTTTCCCATCTCTGTATATGACCCCAGATCCCCACAGGTCTCTATCACACAATAAAAGTACTAGTTAATAAAAATGCTGAACTAGACTTCATACATGCTTTTTCTTTCTGCTAAAATGTTTTAACTCACCAAAAGAATCTCTGATTTTAAAATCAACTAGTTCCAAGAAATCTGGCAGTCTAAAAATATATGCAAAGATTTTTAGTTTAAAATAGCATCTGTCACAACTTCTTACATACCACTAAAACACATATAAATATACAGAAGATAAAATAACCAAAACAAAACAAAATGATCAGATGACCCTAAAATGAAGAGTGCTGAGTGACCTAGCTCCAGAATTGCAAGGAATGTCCTCTCTCTATGAAGTCATTGAAAGTGGGTTGTTTTCTACATGATACAGAGCAGCTCTACTTGCTGGGACAAAAGAGGAGGAAAATGCCTCCCACCCGGCTGACCCTGACTCATAGAGCCTTGGCATCTAATTCCCAAACAAAGCTGGCAGCCCATGTTAGTGAGACAGCCACGTCCCACAATTTGATTAGGAGACACCATTTAGTCCAGACAAATCATGCTGGATAGGTCAATCGGGACTCAGAGATACACACATTAGCATTAGCTCATGATTCAACTTTGCCATGAGAAAAAGTGTCCACTGCCACCAAAGTGAACAGAATCCTGAACTTGGGCCAATCTGTAGGCTCTGTGCCCTGACCGGGGTCCAGAGAAAAACTTCACTCAATCAGGAATAAACAGAATATGCCAACATATGACCTCTTAAGAAATTCTTAAGATCAAAGGAAAGAGGATTTTATCCTAAAAACTCAGAGGAAGAGCACCATTTAAAAAAAGCAGAATTTATGACCTTCTGTGCCCACTCTTTATTCTGGTTTTACCTTCTTAAGGAGTCTTTTCTTTACCTCCCCTTTTGCCCCCCTGATTAAAGTAGGTCTCTATTATATACTCTTGGAGCACTCTGTGATTTTGTCAGTATATAATTATTTGTGTAATTATTTCGTTTAATGTCTGTGACTAATAAACGTGCTACTGAGCATGAAAAAGGTGTTCAGCAAATAATTGCTGAATGAATGACTGAATCTCTGTTGACACAGAGGCTGTGCCTTAGTCTATATAAAATAGAAACAGAAAGCCATAATAATGACAACAAAAGATGGAGATGAATATAGAACCTCAGAGTAAGGTACAAGGAAATGAGTTGAGACAAGGTGAGTGAAAAGATAGGAAACAATTTTAAGGACACCGATGTTGGAAAACCTAGCTAAAATCCTCACTAGAAGTAAGAAACCAGATCCAGCATGACTGAATATTTAATTCATAATGGGACAGAGCTGGGAAGGGCAGAATTGAGATTTTTCTCAGGATTTAAAAGAAAAAGATGAAGAGATGAAAACAATGTGATAGGAAATTTATATGTAAGGAGCTAGAGCATAAAAATCTAGTTTAAGAGTTATAGGCATATCTGCTAATATAAAACAAAGGGGCATCACAACCAAACTCAATAAAGACCAAGTTTAAAAGAAAAAAGAAAGAGTTCAAGAAGGTACCCAAGTGTGATGGTTTAAAAAGCTCATACATTCCAATAAAAACAGACATAAAACATTAAGAAAGAAACCCACAACTAGGTTCCTGCTAGAGGCCATTTTGAATAACTAGAATACAAAACCAAAAACAAAAAGTATAACAAAACAAGTGAGAAACACAAGTTACCTCAAAATAAAGAAAAATAAGTGCCAGCAAAAACTGGAGAAAAGACTAGAAAAGACAAGTCTTGCGAATCAGTAATTTTATACCAGGTCAAGTCATTATTCATGAGAAGGAGGAAAAAATAAGGTCTTAAGCATGCAAGTCTTCAGAAATTATATCAATCCTGTACCCCTTCTGAATAATATTAATAATAAATTACCAAAAGTTCACATCCTGCTGAATGAAAGATGATTCAAATTAAAGTGTCATGTTTTATTGTTCAAATATATACTTGCAATGTAAATTTAGCAGTCATAAAATGGTATGCATAAAATAACAGCTTACCAAATGCATAAATTAAAAACTTTAAGATGAAATGGACAGAATTACAACCAATGGAGAAGATTTTAAACAAGATTTTTAAAGTTTTGATAGATGAAGAACACAAGAGGTAAATAAATGCATAAAGAATTTAAATAATATAAAAACTTTAGGGAAGTACTGAATTACAAAATCTATAAACAAAAACATGTTCCTCTTTTCCAAGTTTCTTTGAAATCCTTATAAAAACTGATCATGTACTAAACTACATCAACAAAACTTTGGAACTTGTAATTAACAAAAATTATATTTGCCACATTTTCTAGCACAGATGTTTTAAAACTAGAAATTGCTGGTAAAAGTTTAAATAAGACAAAAATAAATCAGCCCTTTGAAAAACATGAATTTTGTCATAACTTTCATTGACAACAAGATATAAAAATGAGTTTTCACCTTAAACTATGTGGTCTCTAGTTTATTTTACAGTACGTCAGAATAAATAGAAAATATATATGTGTATGTTCATCTTAATTTAGACCACTGGATATATTCAGGTGCCTCTAAGGTGATTTGTTAGCACTCCATCAAAGACCACACTTTAAGGGTAATTACTCAAGTTCCACAGCAATGTTGATCTCATAACAAAATTTAAGGCTTTGTGAATTAGTATACTTGATGTCAGAAATGAATTTTGTTCAGCAAGTCTAACAGTTTCTTTAACCATCACAATGGATTTCAGAAATGAGTTTATACTGGTGACACTTATGGTGCTCAGGATATTTGGGTTGGTTAGAAATATACAAGAGCCATCCAGCCCTTTGTGTGCACTGGGTATAGCATTCAAGGTATCCTGGATTCTACTGTTAGGAATGGTACCCTAAGCTTGATTTCATAAACAATTCAGCATTCAATAGATAATGAAGAGGCTTCTTGGTTGTTGAAGTCTATTGTATGCTTAAGCTGCAACCTGATGCCTTTGTCTTGGGTGGACATTTTATGGAATATTCCAGTATTTCAACATTTATGGAAGGTACTATTAAATCACCTAACAATAGAGATGGAAACTTTATTTACCCTGCAGAGTAGAGTATGTGGACTCTCAATTTTACTTGCTAATTAATGTGTGTAAGTGAGGCAGAGAAACCTAGTCTGAGATCTGGCTTCATTGCAAATTTTTAGCTGGTCTGTGAAAAGGAAACTTATCACCTTCTCCATTAGGGTGGGCTGCTGAAATTTCTCTCAAAGAATAAACTGGCTGAGTTTGACCTAATAAATTTAAATCAGTTCCCACCAGGGCCCAGTGATGCCTCCATTATACCAAGTTAATGGCCCATTTTGACCTATTATAGGGACTTCTAAGTACAAAAACACAATTTCTCACTCACTGATTCAGGGTGCACTATTAGGAACAGTGATTAGTATACTGCTAGCCATTAGGAAAAGAAATTCAGCTATTATGATTAAGGAACTCATTTTCTAATTTCATTTCACTTAAGTCAATCAAATTTAAATAGCCACATATGGTTAGTGGCTACCATATTGGACATTATAGATATAGAACATTCCCATTATCACAGAAAGTTCTGTGGAAGTGACATCAGAATCAAGAAGGTGATAACATGACCTTCCTGATACATTGTTTCTCTTAGTTCATAACCCCAGTATTGGGATCTCTGAATTCTCCTTGTCCTGTAACTGTGTATTCCCTTCCCACTCTGATTCTGGATTGGTTATATGACTGGCTTTGACCAATGAAACAAGAGAAAATGTAATACAAGCAGACTTTCTTGCCCTTTCTTTTGTGCAATCATCATGAGAACATGCCCACACTAGCCTGCTGAAAAGATTTGAGAGACATACAGAAGACACCCATTTTTATCCTATCTGAGGCCATCCTATGTCAGTCGGCCTCTAGCTAAACCACCAGCTGGCTATAGATGGATGAGTGAACTCAGCCAAGATCAGAAGAACCACCCACTTGACCTATATACTTGGAAGAGACAATAAATGGTTATAGTTTTAAACTACTAAGTCTCAGCATGGCTTGTTATAAATGTCCTGAAGTATCAGTCACAATCAAGCTCAACTATTGACCCAACCGTTAAGCTCAATTGGATAAAAAGAAATAAATGTCTGGGAAAGATTAGGCAGATGAAGGATAGTGTTGTGGACTACATGTCCATGTCCCCCCCAAATTTGTATCTTGAAACTCTAATCCCTAATGTGATGATGGTATTTGTTGGTAGGGCCTTTGGAAGGTGATTTGGTCACGAAGGTGAAGCTTTCATGATAGGATTAGTGCCCTTATATTAAGAGACACACTAGAGTTTCCTTTCTCTCTCTCTCCCTCCTGCCCTCACTCCTCTGAACTCCCACATGTGAGGAAATCAGGAAAATGGCACTAACCAAGAACTCAATCATACTGGCACCCTGATTTCAGACATACAGCCTCCAGAGCTGTTAGAAATGAATGGTTATTTCTCAAGCCACTCAGTCTGAACCAACTAAGGTAGATGATATGCCCTATTCCTCAGGTAGGTATGTTGTCCCTTATTAAGGTAATTTCTTGCCAGAGTTCTGCTCCAGCTGAATCTGGGAATTTTCCGAAGGAGGAAAGGTGTCAGCATGATGAACGACTCAGGAGAACTGCATGGTTTTGAAACCAGGCAGGCTCGCATGTATCTGTCTCTGCCCTACTGATCCCAGCATTTTATTTAAAGGTAGTAAGTGACATTAGAACAATGAGTGACATCCCATCAGTAACCATAATTTGAACAATAATGTGTGTTTATCAGCAAAGCAGTGATTTCCTCAATCTTGCAAGTTGTTTTCAAGTTAATTAGCATATAAATTTAAGGCATAGGGAGAGAACAGGGTGTTACCTAGGCCTATGTTAATTACCTATAAACAGGCCAGGAGTCGTTCTGCCTGTTCTTCCAACTACCATGGGGGAGGTGCAACCCATCCAGCAAGGACAGAATTCCCAATGCTTGTCCTTTGCTTGTGAATGAGTGAATTTACCTAATAGGAGCCTAACGTTTACACAATCACACCAATATCCAGCCAGCTCATAACTGCTATCAATCTGTGCAACCCATCCCCAAGATGCAACTTTAAGATTACTTCTGGCCAGGCTACTCTCATTAAGATGTAATCTATCAAAGCATCATGCTCTAGGTCCTTCCTTTTTATTTAAATGCCATAAAACAAAAGAACATTACATTCCTTGGGGCCAACGAGAGCAGCTCAAGAAATCCAAACCTGAAAAATTATTTAGAAGGGTAAGACTGGGTGCCATTTGATTGGCAGGAGACTTGCAACACCTGCCTTTCCATGCAGGGAGGCGGCTCAACCTGCGTGCTTAAGATGGCTCCCAACAATTTCTTCTTATTCTCTTCATTTAGGGGGATACCTACAAAGGAGTTTCTGATCTCTCTCTACCCAATTACTTATTACTCTCACAGGAGGAGTTGATAATCAGATGTATCAAAGCATAAAATATTTATTGGATCAGGTATTGTAAGCATAGGAATTGTACTTATAAAAGGTAGTGTCTAAGATCCCACTCATTCTCTTTTCCTGCCTATTCTCCACCAGGAAGTTCACTGTACTTGTCTTCTCTACCTGTCACCATACTATAAGCATACCATGAAAGGATACAGGCCTACTTTCCAGAGGTAAGCACCATCCTTGCCAATGTGACTGACAGGAGTTATCAGAATCACTACACTGCAAATATATCTCAAAGTGTCCAAAAACATTATTTAGATTCTGAACAGAATTGGGTAACAACACACTTTAACCCCAGAACTAAACCCAGCGCAGCTATCACCTGAATATAGGATTAAGCTATCTGACACTCGAATGCCATAAATTAACAATATTGTTCTTTGTTTCTCTTTTGGCTACTGATACTTGTATGCATTTTTTGCATGGTCAGATTCCACAGGGAAAGGAAGAATAAGAGAAAGTCAACATCTTGTAGCTTGTTAAAAAATAACTTGAGTTAATATAAATTCAATTATGTCTATTTCCCTTATTCTATACACCACACTCCTTAAGTATCTAACAGGCAGAATTTTAGACACTATAATTAAATAGGTTTAGAAAATTGTTATAAAGAGAGGTGTTGGGAAAAGAAGACATTAATAAATTGTCTATTCTTGGAGAGTACACACTTACAAGATTTGTAGTTCAGGTTGAGAAAGTGATTAATATGAGCAAAATCACTTTAAAATATTGGTGTTATGACAGCAAGAGGAGCAAAGGCACAGAGGTGGGGAAAATATCTTCTTAAATGAGAAACTTGAGATAGAGTTTATACCTTTAAATACACTCAGGCTGCCTACAATCAAAAAAAGGCAAAAAGAAATCAATTGAAATCCTATATAAAATGTTGGAGATCCAAAGGGTGCAATATATCAGACGTTGGTGGAATAAATGAAAGAGTCTAGGTTCAGGTTTTTTTCTCACTCAAATATGAGAATGTAAATTTGGAGGAAAGATATTGAGAGTAACATTCTCCCCTAGAGCTCAAAATCTATTAGAATATGGTCTTCCTATTTGCAAATGAGAAGTAAGTGGGGAGCAGGGGCACCACGGGGCATGGAGAGATTGGATGGATGGATGGATGGATGGATGGATGGATGGATGTAGAAATGGAACTTGTATTCAACACTGTGCAAAAGCAATGGTTTCTTCAAATTTCCCTGAAATAAATGAAAATAATGGCCAGTCTAAGTAAAATTGTGAATCAGAACCCATCTCTATTCTTGCGCCAACCTCCCAAAGTTTGCTTTCTGTTCATCTTTACTCTACCTCAATTCACCATCACTAGCTTTTACCATCATTCTAGTTTATTCTAAATAGTCCTCTGTTTTGAAGATTTATTGCTAAGCATAAATTTAAAGTATAGCAGTTGAATTTTCTCACAGAAGTTGTTAGCATCTCTCCTAACCTTGAGTTCTTCTCCTATGTAACACCCAAGACCTGGCTCAACAGACTCAGACTGCTCCCCAGAATAGGAGTTTAACCATACACTCACCTACTGCTGTGTAACAGATCACTCTAAAAGTTAGTGGCTTAAAATACAATCATCATTGAGGTGCCTGGGTGGTTAAGCATGCAACTTCAGTTCAGGTAATAATCTCATGGTTCATGAGTTTGAGTTCCATGTTAGGCTCTTGGTTGACAGCTCAGAGCTCAGGCCTGGAAACTGCTTTGGATTCTGTGTCTCCCTCTCTTTCTGTCCCTCTCCCACTTGCATTTTTTCTCTCTCTCTCTCTCTCTCAAAAATAAATAAACATTAAAAAAAACCCACATAATCATCATTTATTACCTCTCATGGTTCCTTTGGGTGAGAAATTTGGGATACGCTCAGCTAGGCAGTACAGACTTAGGGTGTTTCAATTTTTCTTAGGGTTGTAGTCAGTTGATGGCTGAGACTAATGTCATCTTCAATTCTTCACTCACATGTCTTGTGACAGGGCTTCAGAGACTTAAACAACTAGTGTCCTGAATACCTAGGGCCCCTCAGATTTCATTTTCTATCTCTGTGTGGTCTTTTTATGTAGTTTCTCTAGAGTGGTGGCTTTAGTATAACCGAACATCTTATATATCAGCTCAGGGTCCCAAAATACATGTTTCAAGGAAGAAAGAACCAGACAATAGAAGTTTTACTACCTCTAGTTTAGCTTTAGAAGTCACATAGAGGTACTTCTACCATACTTTAATTGATTGAGGCAATTGCAAGATCTGTCCAGTTTCAAGGGAAGGGAACTTAGACCCAATCTCTCCATGGAGGAGTGTCAGCATCACCGTATAAGAAGAGCATGTACATGTAATGGTACAGTGGTTTTTGGAAAACTTAGTTACAATTTCTCTTTTGGTAGCCCACGTGTCTCTTCAATTTCTCCTGTCTGATTAAACATCATAATGAACATAAATGAAGTCAAACAAGAGAGTTTATCAAAGCTAGAAGAGAATGTTAATGTAAGATATATCAAAATCAATATCCAGAATTATCTCTTGGCAGACTTGGACTGCTGAGTTTAAAATAACAAGATGAAGTTTATAAAGAACCATGTGTGGGAATTTAAAAATAATTCTATGAATGCACAATAGGGAACTCCTGGCTTGGCAGGAGTTCACATGAAAAAGAGCTGGGAACTGTGGTTGATTGTAAGCATGAAATGTATCGAGTGGGATGTGATTGCTTAAACAAATGAGAAGCTGATCCACATTTAGGTTGTATTTATGGTATATAGTGTTCATATTATGGGAAGTAAAAACCCAACATCCCCTGCATTCAATTAACCATTCATTCACTCAGTAGATGTTTATTGAGTTACTACTATATGCTAGGCACTCTTGTAGTGTTGGCAATATATCAATGAATAATACACATACAAAACCCTACCCTCCTAAAATCTGCATTCCGGTGGAAAAATGAATAATGAACCAGGCTAGAGAACAAAAATTATGAAAAAGAAAGCAAGAAAGGGGAATAAATATTGAAATGAGAAGGTTACCGTTTTAGATAAGGTAGGTAGGTAAGTCTTCACTGAGAGGGGCTATTTGAGAAAAATATAAAGGACAAGAGTGAAGAAGCCATGCAAGTCTCTGAAAGCACAGAGGAGAGGAATATCTGGGGAAAGGGCTCTGATGAGGCCTAGCAGTAAAGAGCCCACTGTGAATGCAGCAAAGGGAGCAAGTCTGAGAGTAGTAGGAAACACAATCAGAGAGGTGACGTACAGCTGATTCTCTAGGCTCTTGTGAGTCACTCTCAAGAGTATTGGATCTCACTCTAAGTAAAGAGAGAAGCCAGAGAAGGCTTGAACAGGGGAGGGACATGAACAGACAGATTTCACCGGATGAGCAAGAGTGGCCACTCTATTGAAGTATGTAGGAGACTAGTTAGAAGATATTGTCGATAATCTAGGCAAAAGATGATGGTGGCTTAAACCAAGATAGTAACAGTAAAGGGACTAAGAGGTGGTCAAATTATGGATGTATTCTGAAGGAAGAGCAATAGCATTTTCTTATTTATCAGACACAGCTTAGGAAACAGAGGAGTCAAAGATAGAACCATGGTTTGGGGCCTGAGCGAGCATTTGCTGAGATAAAGATTAAACATCAGCAAGTTTTGGGTCAAATAATGGGAATCCAGCTTGGGATATATTTATTTTTGAAGACCTATGAAACAACCAATTGGATATATCAATCAGGCAGATGGATATAAAAATCTTTAGTTCAGGGAAGGAGTCCAGGTTGATAATATTAAATTTGGCCAGCATCCATAAACAGATATTTAAATGCATACGTTTGATTGAAAAAAACAAGAAAGTGAGAATAAAATGTTCCAAGGACTAAGCCTCTTTAAATATACCCTAAACTTATAGTCTGGGAAGATGAGGAGGAATGAGCACAGTGGACTAAAAGGGTGGTCCTAGAAGTAGAAAAACCAGGCAAATATGGTACCCAGAAAGCCAAATAGTGAAGTATTTCAAGTAATAGAGATGCTTGCCATCTGCTACTGAAAGATCAAGTGAAATAAAGAATTAGGATGAATTTAGGACAAGATTTTTCAATGCAGACTTTCTTGATGACCTTGATAGAAGCAGTTTTAATGGTGTGATGGGGGAAAAACTTAATTAGAGTGAGTTCAAGAGAGAATGGAAGGAGGAAAATGGAAGACTGGACAATTGATAACCAATTGGGTTTTGTTGTAACAGGAATGACATATGAGGTAATGGCTAGATAGAACTATTGTAAAGAAAGGAAAAATGACAGCACACTCCCATGCTGTTGTGGAGATTCTAGGAAAGGAAACATATATTAGGTAGGGGAAAGAATGACTGTATTGAGAATTCTGCGCAAGTGAGAAAAGGATGGAATCTAGTGGACAAATGGCGGGACTGCCGTTAGCTAGGAGTAGTTTAGCCTTACTAGTAGGAGTGAAGCCAAATATATGGGCACAGATGCAGATAGGTGAGCAAAAGTGGTGGTGGGAGACAGTAGGAGTATTCCTATGAATGTTTCCATTTTCTTTATGAAATGGAAAGCAAGGCCATCATGCGAGCTTCAGGATGAGAAGGGAAGTGTGGAAGACTAGAGCACAGGTGAAAGGGTATGAAATGGTTTTGTAGGCAACTGGGAGAATGAATAAGTGGAGGAACACTGAGTGCCACATAAAGCAAGACACCCTTGAGGCTGATTCTCCATCCACTTGCAATGACAGATGAACAGGTACAGAGTAGACAGAAAGATTTGGCAAAGACTGTGGCTTAGTTGAGCAAGTATTTCAATACGGTTGTTTGGTTTAAAAACAAGAAAGTAATCATGATGATTGGCCATCGGATTTGAACCGGATAAGGAGAAAAGTGAGGATTTTAGGTGGCTTTGATGAACCAAGAAGAGGTACTTGTACCCACTGGTTGTAGTTCTAAGAACTAGAAGCTACAGCAGGTGTATACTAGAAGGAGTTAGAGGAAAAGTTAGCGGATGGTGGTGGTAACGTGACATGTTTGGCACTGAGATAATACAGAAGGTGCAGTTATTGGCAATGACAATGTCTAGAGTATGAAGGCTCAGTGAGTTAGGGAGGGTGCATAACAACAGCATGGCAAGAGAGAACAAGGAACTAAGCTACCAATGAATAGATGCTAGAGAATCTAACAATTATCCGAGAACTAAAATGTTCCAGGAATATGGGCAGTGACCTGAGAAGTATACAGATAATTACAACAAAGAAGGGGTAGCAAGTAGAATAAGGTAATGACATGAGAGTAAAGTTGAGGGGTACTGTTTAGAGAAGAATTAGGGAGATAGATGATTTGGAATGTCAATGAGGAGCAAACAGGACATCCATACATCATCAAACCCTGTGGTACCAACACTGTGGAAAAGGAAACAACCATCAGTTGAATTACAAGGAAAGCTGGATGTTAAGGTTTCTAATTAGAATAAGAAGTGAAGGCAATGGTTCCAAGAGAGGGTGAGATTCTGGGGCATTTTACTCATGACTGTGAGTCCTGGGGGCACCATGAAGTGCTTTTAGGATATGGAAAGGGTGAGTTATGTATTCAGAAAAGGTGATGGAAAGGGTTATGTGAGACCTGGGTTTCTTAAGGCAACTGAAATATACAAGGGATAAAGTATATAGTGAAATTAGTCCTCATAAATCCAAGACAGAGAGTGGTCTCTAAATTCTGAAGGTTGGAGGGAGGAACAGCTGAGAGTTCTTGCAAGGAAGGTGCAGACTTCCACATTTGAGGCTCTGTGTTCTACTTATAATGCTGTTTTAAGAGAATATAAATGAACTGTAGTCCACTGAGATGCACAGGCCCAAAATAAGGAGAATACAGGGGAAATCCAATTTAGGAAAATCAAAAGAGGACAGGATTTGCTGCGTTTTTTGGAGACATGACAACTGTCTTCAAGTATCAGGAGTATTTAGTGTAAAAGAAGGTCTTCTTTGTGCCTTATTGCTCCAGAAACAGTAGTTGTATCTGCTGGCTAGAAGTTATGGGGGAAAGAAATACTTGTACAAAAGCTGAGTCCTCCAGTGATGGACCAAAGGACAGCTACTATAAAGTGCTGTCCAAAGACGAGTGCTGATCAACAAACTATCTGTTACCAGTATGATAAGGGAAGTATAAATCCCAAAAGCAAGAACTTAGAAACCATTGTTAGTAATTTCTCTATAATGTTTACTCGTTTCTTGAAATGCAATTTTAGGTTTGCTTACTCAAATAGAAAAATGTGGATTTGTGTTTCGTATGTCTTATTTCATTCTTCTAGTGTTTTATTTCTATTACATTTTATTAAAATGTTGGTTCTTGATGGATAGGGAAATTTTTCAAAAACTAGATTTGTCACCACAAATAGCTAAAGAGTTTGAACTAACCTAGACTATCACAAGAGTCATTTAACTGTCCATTCACCACCCAGATCTTGATTTCTAATACTATCCTCCAATAAAAGGAATCAGGGCTCCTTAGAGAAATGGCTGATGTTAAGACTGAGTCAGGAAATAAACAAGATAAATCTGAAATATCTTGTAGTGCCAGAAAATAAGCAAGTGTTCTTTTCTCTCTCTCTCTCTGTCTCTCTCTCTCTCTCTCACGCACACACACACACTCACACACACACACACACTCACACACACACCTGGATATGTTAAAAAGACACAGGAACCAACCGAAAGAGATCCCAATGGCCAAAGTGGGAACAATCTGACCAACAGCATAAATAAAGTAGCACTGGATTATAAACCAAAGTATCAAATAAATATCCATGAGTATAAATAAACAAATACTCAGGCTGATATAAATAAACAGTCCCAGAAAAAAACAGGCAAGAACAGCAAACTACCTACTGAAGAATTCAAAATAATTCATGTGGATGCTCTGTCTTTAAGGAGATGGAGTATAACTCCCCACTGCTTAGGTGTGGGCTGCCAACAGTGACTTTTTCAAAGAGCAGAGAATGGAAAGGGGGAAAAAAGTAACTAGAGTGGAGAAAATTCCAGCCAGATAATCAGGTCAACATCAACAGTGATAATTCATATTGATAGTATTGATATTCGTACTGATATGATGTGGCACTTTACTTCTGTGGTCTTCCTCCTAAAAACATATTACCTCAGTCTAACCATAATAGAAAACATCTGACAAACCCCACCTGAAGGACATTCTGCAAAAACCTGAACGATACTCCTCAAAACTGTCAAGGTCATCAAAAAAGGAAAATCTGAGAAACTGTTACAACCAAGAAGAGCCTAAGAGGACATGTATATTATCTTGGAACACAAAAATGACATTAGGCAAATGCTAAGGAAATCTGAATAAAGTATGATCTTTAGTTAATAGTAATGTATCAATGTTAGTTCATTAATTATGATAAATATGTCGTATTATTGTAAAATGTTAATAGTAAGAGTAACTGGGTGTGGGGTATATAGCACTTTATACTACGCAATTTTCCTGTAAATCTAAAACTGTTGTAAAACAAGTTTATTTTTTAAAATCTTTAGGAAAAGGCTGGGCAACACTTTCCATTCACAGTGGGAGAGTAAAAGGAGGTCTGGAATAGAAGACCCAATTACCTTCACTGGTAAGAGGAAGTCACTTAATTTCACTGAGCTTTGATCTCATCTGCAAAACAGAAGTGATACCGCTTTTATCTACTCCATAGAGTTAAGACTCAGATGACATGATCCATGGGAAGGATCTTTGGAAACATCAAAATCTGTATACAAGGAAATTTAGAAGTTGTTATCATTGTAACACATGGATATATTCCAGCATGGGAGATCATTTGAGCTAATTCTGGTTATAAATGCCACATACGTACACCGTTCTCTGGGCACCCTACTCCCAGAGATTCTAACTCAGTAGATCTAAGATACAACATACAAATCCATATTTTTAAGCTTCCCAGGTGATTCTGATACACAGCAGGATCTGAGAACTACTATGCAAAGTGAATTCTAAAACCTCTTTTTATTTTTTGATCAAGTGTTAATGATGTATGATTATTTTTTCCAGATATATGGCACCCTTTGAGAAAGATTTAAACTTTGCAGTAAGAGCATAATTTTGGGTATCAGCAAGCCTGTGGGTGATGTGGGTGAACAAAAGTTGTTAGTCGTAGTCTGTTCTGCCTATTTGTAAATTCAACTCAGCAGGGAAGGTCTTCAAAGTAGCATGAAAAGGTTATAGCTGTTTAGTCATCACTTACCTGGAGTCCCTTAGTGTGTGTGTGTGTGTGTGTGTGTGTGTGTGATTCAACTGTAATGTACCATATACACAATAAAGTGTATAAGGTGGAAATCATAAGTGTATAGCACACAGTGCCTTGATTTTTGTGTGTGTATATATACAGTTCACATAAATCATCATCCAGATCAAGACGTAATTTCCAACACCCTGTAAGTCTTCCTAAACTCCTTCCCAATGTAGTTAAAACCAGACTAATGTGATTATGCTCCTTGGTGAGTTATAGCTAGAGATTGCACAAGGTAGAGTTGTCACACTAGGGAAACTTAATTTAGAGCAAATGAGGAGATCATGGGGCATAACCTCCAAAGCCAGGACTCCCTGAGTGGGGCGAGTGCATTTATTTTATTTAGGGTTAGGATGAGTAAGAGGAAAGGGGAGTTTAATCATAACATTATAATGAGACAGAAGTAACTGTGGCACAAGGAAGAAGGGTTATTGACATACTCCAAGAGCTGAGAGCTGGTATAAATAAGAGGAAGTCTTGGGCTCCTTATCTCAGGTAAGGAATTCAGGGCCTTGCTTACTTTTGAAAGAGCACTAGGAGTTTTACCACTAATTTATTCTCTGACTTGGTTAGACTATTTCCTGGCATAGTATTTGCATTCCCTTTGTTCCCTTAAAATCCCTAACTACTGAGGTTTTTTCATTTCTTTGTAATTCTGACACCTTCTAGGAAGTTCTACAAGAAGTATGCTAAGGGGTACCTGGGTGGCTCAGTCCCCTTAAGCCCCTGACTCTTGATTTCAGCTTGGACCCTGACCTCAGGGTTCCTGGGATCAAGCCTCGAGTTGGGCTCCATGCTTACAGTGCAGAGCCTGCCTGGGATTCTCTCTCTTCCTTGCCCTCTGCCCCTCCCATGCTCATGCTCTCTGGAGCTCTCTCTCTTTCCCTCTTTCTCTCTCTCTCCCACCCCTCCCAAAAGAAAAACTTTAAAAAAAAAAAAAAAGAAGTGTGCTAGGGTCAAGTAGAGCTATTAAGACATAGATCACAGAAAACAGCTGGAGGCCTAAGACAACTTCTTTCTTTTTCTGGGGCCCAGAACTCTTTCTGCTTCCACAGTCACCCAGTCAGACGTAGCCACTCTTAAGCCTTCCTTCAGCATTGATTAATTTCACCTGTTCTTGAACTTCACGTAAATAGAATCATGCAACATGAGCTCTTTGTGCCCATCTATCTTCTTTCACTCAACAAATTATCTGTGAGATTCTTCTATATAGATGGATGTACCAGTAGCATGGTCTCTTTATTGCTGGTCTTCCAGTTCTTAGCAAGAGCTCTAAATGACCAAGTTCAGATTGTCTATGCGTAGACCAAACACTTATACAAGTACAGGGACAGAATGACAAGTCAAAGATGGGAAATTCCATAGATGTTAATGCTCCAGTAAGGCAAACTGTGCCACAAGAAAAGATGGCATACTTTAAGGTTGGTCCCAGGCTGAACCTCCAGGAGGGAATCAGAATGCAAGCTCCATACCACCATCACCTTCAAGAAATCCACATCTTTGTCAAAACATTCTTCTTGATGTGTATATACGCTAATGTTTGAGAACCATTCCTGTGAACTTCACAGAGAATGTAGGAAAGGGGCTTTCATTAATGGAGTTGCCCACAGACTGCTTAAAGAAAGCTAAAGGTTTTGAAATTTGACTTCAGGGATTATCACCTAGGAGGTATGATTTTGATGAAACTGAGTTTAACTCAGCTCTTTATTCCCCCTTTATTGAAATTTGCCTGCCCCTGGGTAAAGACTTTTGTTGCATATGGCTCGATAGAGCATAGAGCATTTTTTAAACAGAGAGTATAAAGAAAAAAGAAAAACAACGAACCAAACAAGAACAGTGCTGATTTCCTTTCAAGCATAATGTCAAATTTGATTATCAGAGCCACTCTCAGGGGTTCCAGGAAATACAGACTTCAACAAAACCACAGAAGCTCTTCCCTATTTTCTGTGGTCTACTGTGTAGTCAACCACAAAACCATACACAGACACCCACAGCAAAACCACTGACTCTATTGAGTCACTCTCAACAAGTGAACATTAACCCAAAATAATGTTTCAAACATCTTTAAAAAAAACACAGCTTCCCTTCCATGAGTTACTCTGTATTCATTTGCTAAAGCAATTTCCATGTGCTGAATTTCAATCAATAAAATGGTCAATCAACACGTCATTATATTGATAATCAATTTCTGTGGGTTTCCAATTGTTGCCTCTTAGCTTTATTGCACATCTCACCATATCATAGTCTTCTTCTCAGCTATGTATGTGCCCAGGAAAACATACATACAGACTCACAGGTTCACAGATCCTCCAAAAAAGTACCACTTGGGGAATGTTTTATTAGTACTTTTAATGATATTGACAACTGACATTAGTAGCTATGACTCACACAGCTCTTTACCTAATAGATTTTATGTGCACCATGCAGAATCCTTGAGAGATAGAAAATGCTGAACTCATTCCACAGATGTGGCCTGAAATTTCTTAGTGAAAAAGAATAATGTCCACTATCCAAATTGATGATTTCTAGTTCCAAATAACATATTGCTTGCTTTTTTTACAGTGAGATGCCTCTGCTATTATTAAGTCAAATAAAAGTCAAAACTGATAGAGTAAATAAAGTGGTTGCCAGGGATTGGGGCTGGGAGAAATAGTGAGAGTTTGGTAAAAGGGCACAAACTTCCTGCTATAGAATGAATAAGTTCTGAAGATCTAATGGAAACATCAGATAGTTGATAACACTGTGTTGTGTGACTGAAATTTGCCAAGAAAGTAGAAATGTAATGCCTTTACCAAAGAAGAGGAAGAAAAAGGAGGAGTGGGGTAAGAGAAGAGGGAGAGGAAGAAGAAGGAGAAAAGAAAACAAAACAAAAAAAGATAAATAAGTGAGGTGATGGATGTGTTAATTAACTAGATGAGGGGGGATGCTTTCACATTGTATATGTATACCAAATCACCATGATGTATACTTTAAATATTTTATAATTTTATGTGCAAATTATACCTCAACAAAGCTGAATTTTTTAAGGCAAAAAAGGAAAAGTAATTTTAAAAATATTTTAAGTTTCTTTAGTTTGAGAGAGGGAGCACAAGAAGGGGAGGGGCAGAGGGAAAGGGAGAGAGAGAATCCAAGCAGGCTCTGCACTGTCAGGGCAGAACCCGATCCAGGGCTCCATCTCAAGAGTGTGACAGATCATGACCTGATCTGAGCTAAGATCAGGAGTCAGACACTGGTTTTAACCAACTGAGCCACCGAGGAACCCCAAGTAAATATTTTTTTAAAGGAATAATTTTCGAAGCAAGACAGGAGACTAATTTTGCTACTTCTTCACATTTTCATCAAAATCATATTTACAACAGTCTCACATTTTACTAACACATTCGGTGTGGACAGGTGTGTCCTGGAATGAACTTCAGGAATCTCTGCATCAATCCTGCTCAATCAAGAATGCATATGTGGTTTTGAATCACTCCTTAACCTCTCTCAGCCTTTATTAATCATCAGTAAATAAGCCTACTGGCCTGACACCATCGTTAAGGGTCTTCTTCGGCCTATGGTAGGTTTTTTTGGGTGACTGCAGGAACATTTACATGCAGCAATGCTAGGATGCTACAGTGAATGCTTCTGCTACACTCTTCCTCATCGCCGCAGCCCACCTGATTTCTCTCTGCCTCTGTGTAGAAGGTGGGCAATGACCTCCAGCACCTCAGCCATGAAAGACTGTCAAACTGCAAAATCCTAAAGCACAGCTCTCAACCAGCAGTTGGAAGGAGTAATGGGATAAATATTCCAGAGGCCCCATCTATCAGCAGGACAAGTCTGGGCAACTTCTACATTTTTCTTTGAGAATCTCAGTGGGATTGAACCCATTCTCCACAGGAGTAAGCAGCTCATGATACACTATTAGCTTTTCTCTCCTCTCCATTTCACTTCCCCCATTCTGCTTCCTGTGCTTCCTGGGTGCACTTCCAAATAATCTACCTGCACTGATACCTTCGTCGCAGGCTCATCTTTTTGGATAATCTAAAGCAATACTTATGCTTTAGAGAATTGTTACTGTCTGAATACAGAATTGAGTGGTACACAACGCATTACCAATTAATGCAATGCAATTCACCCCTTTAAGCTGTTTCTTTACAATTTACTGTGACGGTTTCCAAGTAATTCTTTACATGTACTGAAAAATTTAGATAGAGAGATGAGGACATGGCATAATTAGTATCTGATATTGCCTTTTCTACATAAGACAATCTCCATGGGGACATCTGGGTGGCTCAGTAGGTTAGCATCCAACTTAGGTTCAGGTCATGATCTCATGGTTCATGAGTTTGAGCTCCATATTGGGCTCTCTGCTATCAGCATAGAGCCTGCTTCAGATCCTCTGTTCTTGTCTTTCTCTGCCCATCCCCTGCTTTTACTCTCTCTCTCTCAAAAATAAATAATCTTTAAAAAATATAAAAAGAGGAGAATCTTCAGGAAGCTTTTGTTTTTAAAGTTTATTTCTTTATTTTGAGAGAGACAGAGAGACAGCACAAGCAAGAGAGAGGCAGAGAGAAAGGGGGACAGAGGATCTGAAGCAGGCTCTGTGCTGACAGCAGAAAGCCCAATGCAAGTCTTCAAACTCATGAACTGTGAGAACATGACCTGAGTGGAAGTCAGACGCTTAACTGACTGAGCAACTCAGGTGTCCCGAAGCATTTTTTAAAATAGAGACTATTGGACACATCCCCTTCATGTTTTATAAACTTATGATTCTTCAGTTAGTACCTCGAATCATATCTTTGTCATAATGAATTGGTTTGCGGGTAAGGTGTTAAGACACAAATCTCTACCAAATGTCTCATCCGGTGATTTTCATTTGGAAGCTGATCACAATAGTTGCCTTTCTTATCAGTAAGGTTTTAGCTGTGAATTACAGAAACCCTCATCTGAAGTCCTAAGGTGACCAACTGTCTCATTTTTCTCCGGGGCCATCTTGGATTTAGCACTGAAACTCCTGGGAAATCCCTTAGTCAGGGGCAAACCAGAACAGTCGGTCAACCCCAAGTCCCATGCATCTTTATCTGTATCATTTAACCACCACTCTTATCTTGGGTATTACATCCAACCCTTCCAGGCGATTCAGATCTTATAATTGCCCATTTCCACTGGAACCAGTCCATGGGAATCCAGGGAAAGAAGAGTTATCCAAAAGAAGGAGAGGGTATTGAGTTTGCCAAAAGAAGTGGTGGTGGGGAGGCTTGGATGGATATAGACATACATATACATATATTATATAGATCTAGATATAAATAGAGATATAGACGCTGATGTCCACTCTACTATTTAAGGAATTGTGCTCTTTCACTCTTCAGATCTCATCATCAATACTATTTTCCCTCTTACTTTTTCCTTTACCTCCTACATAGGTCTTTCCTCTTCATTTTATATTCTAGCCCCAACACTCTCATTTTCATAGCACCCCAAGGGACTCACGCTTCCCTCCACCATCTGCACTACCAGATCCAAATAAAACTGTGCTCCAAGAAACAGACTATTCTGAGAAAGAAATGAATAGATACATTAAAAACTAAACACAAAAATATGTTATAGAAATTTAAAATGCATATCTTCTTTCCTTTGGCTCACTGTTTTGATTAATACCATTTTCTCTAAAAATGTTAAATGCCCATCTCTTGATTCATGTAAAACGTTTTCTGTAGGCACCTGTATCCAGGAAGTAGGCATTTTATATACTCACCACGGCCCTGTTTAGTGTCTAAAGTAGTAATTCATCACAGGCTTAAAATTCTACCAGAAATATTATTCAATAAAGTTACTGACTGGCTAACTCCTGAACTTGAGTTTTCATTTCCATGTTTAAGTTGGAAGTGATAAAGCACTTGGAAACTCTAATGGATGGTCTTCACTACAAAGGCTTTAATGTTCCCCTCAGCTTGGCCAAAATTTAGACAGGCTTATTCTTGACTCTAGTCCACTGACCTCGCTTTTCTTAGAACATTTACTTTATAGAACTTGTAAATGTAAAGCTTTTCTCTGCCCCTGTGATATGTAAATATTTTTAAAAGCCTCTTTCCAGTTTTCCAACCCAAGAATACCTTTCTCAAGGATCTGGGAACCATCTCATTGAAATGTAATCATCAGAGAAGATAGAACCCCCATCTCCCAGTTTCTATGTGAGGGTAGAGGCCTAACTTCCCTATTTCATCTGTCATGAAAAAAGAGAAAATTTACTTTTCCTTGAAATGAAGCCAATTAGAAGCTACTAAAAATTCGGTCTTCAAAAAATAGTTACCTACGTCTTGCCACTCACCTAGATTTTATCTCATATCTTGTCTTTGACTCTGTCTTATCTAAGGCACTATTTTTTCTTATTGCTATGGAGCATGCTCCTTCTACCCTCTTACTAAATCCTGATCAATTCTTCAAGGTTTCAAGTGAGCTGCCATCTTTACTATGAATATTTCCATGATTAAAGCAACCAAAGGTCTCCATTACTGCTAATTCCTATAGCATCTTTGATTGGCCTCTTTCCTTTCTCTGTCCTTTTTTATCCATCCAGTTTCTCCTAGAATGTTTTCTTAACAAATCATTTACACCTGAACCCTTGTCTCAGGCTCTGCTTCTGTGGAACTTGTCCTAAAATACCACCTTCCCTAATAACTTCAATGTTTTGTCAAACACTTAACAAGACATGTCAGGTCCATTAGGATCTTGCTTAATTTTTAGCCTTATCTCTTGTCTCTCTTCCCAAGTTACTCAGTGGTCATTCTGAGCTGCTATTTGCTCATGTTCTATGCTTCTGCATGTGTTCTCATGGCTCCCATCCACTCAGCCTTTAAGTCTCATCTAAAATTACCAATGCTGGGGAGCCATGACAAATTCTTTTCCCCCTTTAGGCAGTTTTTCACTTCTTTTTTTTTTAAATAACAGGTATTTTAAAATAACATAGCTTTTTAAAAATGTACAAGTAGTAAGATGACTTAGAGCCTAGCCTCAGCAGAGGAATCATAGGCAAGTCATTTAACTTCTGTGGGCTCCTGTTTATTCACAGATGATGATGGTAAGATTCCACATTCTTCATAAATGCATGTAAGGTGCTTACCAAAATATTTAGAACATATTATGTGGTAGTTTTATTAATACTAATGAGATGAGAGATATTGGTTTCTCTATAACTTAACCAGATTCCAACGTTGTGAATACTGTATCTTGTTTATCTCTGTACTCCTGATTCCTTGTGCAGTGCTTGGCATGACACATATCCAATAAATAGCTGATGAGTAAATGAATGATATGTAGGCACTGGGTACTAAAGTCAGTTTTTACACCTTTTTCTGTTTTAGTATATTGCTCTTCTA
Source organism: Paguma larvata (assembly GCA_030068075.1). Classification (NCBI taxonomy): domain Eukaryota; kingdom Metazoa; phylum Chordata; class Mammalia; order Carnivora; family Viverridae; genus Paguma; species Paguma larvata. The sequence continues at coordinate 12,461,098 of CM057844.1, forward strand.
CATGCACAACCAAGAAACAAACTCTGGGAATCCATTTCGAAACTCAAACAGCATAAAGTAAAAGCGAACATTCTGGTATTTGTTTATTTTCTATTTTCTCCAATATCTACCATGCTTTCTCTCTCAAGCTAATGAAGGTTTTCCTTTTTGTTTGAAAAAATGGTCAAACATATATGAACATAAGATCTTCTTCCCTCCCTCCCTCCATGTTTCTTCCCTTCCTCCATGTTTCTTCCCTCCCGTCGTGTTTCCTCCTTCTCTCCATGTTTCAGAGATCTGGAGATTAGATGTAATTTTATAATTTTTTTCTCTTTCTCTCTTTTAATTTTTGATGACTTTGAAAACCTGTGATCCTGAAAACCTTAACTTCTCAAAAAGAGATTCTTCATTTTCAAGAGATGCTGGAAACAGCATTCTTTTAATAGATGGATGTCACCAAAATTACTCTTCCCTTGGACTTTGTCTCCAGAGATTTTTTGAAGAGAGCTTTCCATTTAGTAAGTCATTTTATAAAATTCTTAGAAGTTTTCCGGAATAAAAGCTCTTGGATTCTTAAAGTATTTGTGAAAAGTTTATAGTGGTTAAATTTACTAGAAAAGGGATTTTAGTATATAAAGGGATAAACTCATGAAATCATAATAGCCCTGTTTGCCAATAATGCTGATAATTATTTCAAATATATGCCACCTTTTCTTCCAGTGGTTGCTGTAGCCTAAGATAACTTTTGTCTTCTAAATCCTCATGGGCATTTCATGTTTGTCTTTTAAAACATATCCCTTTGCATCCTCATTTGGAATTCTATTTTTACATTTGTTTCCTTACCAGATCATAAGATCCCACTAAAGTCTAGCACTGAGTCTTGGGTATAGTAGGAGCTTTAAAATATTTGCTAAATGAATGAAAATGGCCACGAGGTGCCTGTGTGAAAATAAATCAGCAAAATACTCTGGATAATATATCACTCATAGTCACAAGATAATATATAGATTCATTTTCTATTAATGATAATATTATAATGATTAATATTGATTATAATTGATCAATATTAATGATGAGAGCCATTAAAGTTGCCTTATTCCAGATAGATGCAATTTATTTTTCAAAAGAACTTAATGCCTACAATCAGTTTTCTCCACATATCTATATCCTATGAATTCGACAATGTAAAGAAGAGAGGGCACAGGTAATGCCACACAAAACACATTTAAACTGAACTCATATCCATAGTTCTCCCCTGGCTGATGGAACAAAGCCAGCTTTGACTACAATACCCAATGCAAATGAATGGAAACTTCACCCTTCAGTCAGATCCTTAGGGAAGCATATTCATTTCCTTTCTCCTCATTTCCTAATTAGAATCCCTTACCCAGTTGCTCTGCCACCAGAATTCTTGTCTGACTCTGTATTAGGGGTCTAGTTATGCTTTCAATATCTACATATTAATTTCCTCTGGGCACCTGGCTGATATTACAGAGAACTTTCCCTGCTAGTTCATGCCCCTGTCGAGCCTAAAATCAATTTTATGACAATCCCAAACCACTTTTCCATCTATGGCTCCTCAATTCTATTCATTGGGGTAGCAGTAAAATTAGTCTTAGGGCAAAGATATTTTATTTAGTTTGAGTATTCTATTTATAGGTGGTCTGAATGTTTAAGTGGTAGGGAGATTCAGAGCAACTCAAGAGTCTATAGGATTTGGCACACGTCTTGCTTTCACACAATGAATAACTTTATAAAGCTATTCCTTCTTGTATAAAGATTAGCTTTATGAGTTCTCCAAGAGAAAACACCTGTTTTACCAGTTCATTTAAAGAATTGCAAACTATTCAGAGATACTGTTAAAAATATTGATGCGATGTCACCATTTACTCTTCTAACTTTTCTCCACAGATTAAGAAACTAGACCACAGTGTTAATTTCCTTTAAAATGAGTTTTGAGTCAACATTCACTAGAAGAAGAGCTTGAGATAGGGGTTCTTGTACAAGTGACTTAGTGAGTGAGGGCTCCTTGGAGAAAAGGAATGAGGGAAAGAAAATGAGAAGGGAAGAAGCCAACCAATGATGTGATCTTGGCTGCAGTCTAGCCCCACAGCTGTCTGATCTTGCAGGAGTTCTAGAGCATACAGAGTACCACAGAGATGGTCCACCTTAAGGCAAGAGGGCTAACATTTCTATCCCTCTTTTCAGTATTAGCTCTCAGCCACCCCCAGGAGGAGGGCATTGAATCTTCTAGGCATTTCTGGGTAAGGTCACTCTCATGGCCTGAGGGAAATTCTCTGAAGAAGGGAACAGCAGCAGCTCTAAGCTGTTAAAAGCTCCTGCTTGCAGCATCTGGGGGATGGATGCACTACTCCTATACATATAGATTTGGACAGGATAGCAAACTGTTAGTTTCTATTCCAAACTGTTTTGGGACTAGCCTAATCCTGGTATTATTTTACATACTGAGTAAACACAAATGAAGAACCAAATATTCATAGGAAAGAGAGACAATATACCTGAGTGGAGGTAATCAGCAAACTGCCTCTTTAGTGGTGAATGAAGACCATTTTGTAAGATTAAATGTCTTCTTTAAATCCACATTAAACCCAGGCTTGAAGGATGATGTGTGTGACTGGAGAATGCTGGACTGGGGCTCTCACCCTTCAGAGAACGTTTATCTACATGTAACCAAAATCCTAAATGCAGAGTTAAACAAATAGAACCTTACTAAGAACTGAGAAGAATCACAGTCTAACATAATCTACAATAGCATCCAAAATTAGTATCTTTCACACTGAGTTACTTATATTTATCCCTTAAATTTGGTGGCTTATTTGTGGCCTCACAGTCACCATGGAGCTGCCAGACTACCAGGCATCTCATTTGTGTTGCAGAAAAAAGGTAGAGAAAAGATTAAAAGAGCAAAGGACATGTTAGTGAAGACTATTTCTTCTATCAGGAAAGCAAATACTTTCTCAGGAACTACACACGACACACTTATTCTTAGGAATCATATTGCCACCAGTAGGACAGTCACCAGCCATGGGAGATGATCATTATTCACTTAGATCAACACTATTTTACAAAAATATCATATAAGCTACATATATAATTTTAAATTGCTTAGTAATCATATTCAAAAGTAAAAAGAGGTGAAATGAATTTTAATAAAAATACATTTTATTTAACCTAATATATCCAAAATATTATTAAGTATATGACCAACATAAAAGAAGTTATTTTACAGTTCTTAATTATATATTCAGAATTCAGTGTGTATTTTTCACTTGTGGCACATATCAATTTAGAAGTGTCCCATTTTAAGTGTTCTAGAGCCATATAGGATGAGTGGCTACATATCGGACAAGCCCAAATCTAGACCAATCATGATTTTTCTCTGGAAGTTGGTGTGGGAATCTGTCTTTCCTGAGATCCTTCTGTCTCTGTTTCTATTTGAAGGAATTGTGATATTTTTAAACATGGAAGACAAGAGAGAGATGGATAATGGGTAGGAAGGAAACAATGTCTATTCCAGGCCTTAACTAGATCGCAACTGACCTGTCCCAATGGATGGAATCCTACCATTTACAAATCTTTCTGTGGTTGGATTATCTGGTTTAAAGTTCATCTTTTTTGAAGAACACGTATAATTGGCTATGGATGATTTTAGTAAAATTATGACTTTTATTACATCTAAGATCAGAATCCCATAATAATGAGACTCAGAAAACAAGCATTTTGGTTGCACAAGGGAGACTGAGCATGAACCATTCAGGAAGGGCAGGTGCAGGCCATGGAAGCTGAGATGACTAAAAAAATTTCAGGGCAGCCTGAAGACATTGGGTTCCTGTTGGGAGGAGAATAGGGACCTATGAGACTAGACATTGAGACCTGAAATAATGAGGGGAACAAAGCTTTCCATCTCATGCTTTGCTCTGATTCTGGTTAAATATTCGTGTATAATGCAGACCTGACGCTGCAATAGGACCAAGGAAGAGTTTTATCAGATTCTCGAACATTTAAGCAGATAATCTTGTTTCACTGATGATATTCTCTAGCCCATCCTAGGGGTCAACTGCAGCTCTGAAGGATAGGACTTGACCATGCAGGGAACTTCTTACTCGAGCCTCTATGTCTACCTTTCCCTAAGATTTTTTTCCTAGGATAGGAGCAACTCTAGCCAACTAGAAGTGCTAAGATGTTCATAACCCTCCACAGGACCAAGCCTCAATTAATCAGGAATGAGAGTATGTGAATAAATATTCCTGCTTCTTTACCTCTTGGTGAATAATTTTAAAGTATACTTTATATAGTATACCAGAAGGTCTCAGCAGTATTAACCCCAGTTGACCACAGGAATGGGTCACTAATAAACATACTCTTTAGTGGGTTTTCTTCCTTCCTTATCTCACTTCTCTGTTCCTCCACTGCACTTCTGGAATCAAATACCAAATAAGGCCCCTCCACTCAAATGCTGGTCTTAGTGTTTGTTTTTAGGTAAATCTTCAAATCAAAATACTTTGTTGTTGTTGTTTTTAGAGACAGAGAGATAAAGAGAGAGAGAGTAAGCTCAAGTGGGGCAGGACAGAGGAGTGAGTGAGAGAATCCTAAGCAGGCTCCATGCTCAGCACAGAACCGAATGTGAGGCTTGATCCCACGACCTTAGGATCACAACCTAAACTGCAATCAAGAACTGGATGCTCAACGAACTGAGCCACCCAGGATCCCTAAATCAAAACACTTTGTATAGAGCATGATGTCTTAATATGATATAATATATATTTAATAATCATGATTTGTACTAATGTATGCTAAATTATCTTTTGAAGCATAAAACTACTAATCAAATTTTCCTCAACCTACAGTCTCAAGAAATTCAAGAGATAGGCCATAACCACAAAAGAATGTTATGAATACTTAAATTTAAATAATAAATTTTAAAGGATGGAAGCACTAGCTAAACAGTCTTTAAGTTCTAGGCATTCTTTCTCTCTCCAGTCTAAATCGAGAATACATATGGCAATGGAATGTGGAGCACAGTTGTGCTGTCCAAAAGGTAGCCACTACCCACACATGGTTAAGATTACATAAAATGAGGGGCACCTGGGCAGTTCATTCAGTTGAGTGTCTGACCCTTGCTTGTGGCTCAGGTCATGATCTCATGGTTCGTGAGTTCAAGCCCTGTGTCAGGTTCCACGCTGACAGCGTGGAGCCTGTTTGGGATCCTCTGTCTCCCTCCCTCTCTGCTCCTCCACCACTTGCTCTCTATTTCTCTCTCTCTTAAAAATAAATAAATGAACATGTTTTTTTTAAATGAAAACTTCAGTTTCTTGGTCGCACTAGCCACCCTTCAAGTGCTGAATAGCACGTGTAGTTAGCAGCTACCATATTGGACAATATAGACACAGAACATTTCCATCCTTGCTAAAAGTTCTATGGGATAGGACAGGCTAGGATCTCAAGGTTAGAAGATACATGGAGGACACTCCTCCCTCTTGTTTCATTGTAGACAAGCAAACTGATCATGTGCTATTTCCTTTGAGCTTAGTTTAAATCTTTCTAAAAACAAAACTCCAGACTGTCATTTAAAAACACTTAGAAGTAGTATATGTATTAGCCAGGGTAGTCCCAAGCTATGCTGCAGTAAAATACTAACCATGAAAATCCCTAGGTCGGTAGCCCTCCAGAATAGCCATCCACTATGCTCTGTGCAATTCAGGCCACCTCCATCGAACAGGGGCTCTGATAAAAATAGTTTCTCCTGAGAGCAGACCTTATTAAGAAGAACAGAATGAGCTGGCATATTTCAAAATAGCTACTTTTTCCCTCCCCTTGCCAGAAGCACAAGGAGATTTTTCTCTCATCTTCATTGTGGAAACCAGGTAGTTCCTGGAGATAAAACTTGCCCTTTGATGACTGGGTCCCCCTGGAGCTTCTAACTCACAGACTTGTCCACACTTAGTCTCCAGAAATTCAACAGTTATAGTTTTGTTTTTCCTACCCCAAACCTGGTTCTTGCAGAGGGTTCTGCTCATGTGTTTAATGGTCTGGTAAGTTGTGATTCTCTGTATCTGGCTATCCTACTGTATCTCCACTTTAGGGGCCATGGTTTGCCCTGTGACCTCAATTTTCTGACAGATCAAAGAAGAGTTGCTGATTGTCAGTTTGGTCAGAATTTTACCAATGATTAGGATGGAGGGATCACTTCCAAGCTCCTGACGTGCTGGACCAGACACCAAGAGGGTTTTTGTTTTTTTTTTTAATAACTAGTTGTATGTTTCTACTGTGGGGTAGATGGACTATTGTTTTTTCTCCCTTTCCCCTTTCCTTTCCTTACCCACTCTAGACTTTCTGAGCTGAAGATCTCTTTATCGTTCTGATTGAAAGTGGCAAGTTCTTTCACTAATGTTTTCTTCCCTGTGGTTACTAACTTCCTCTACTCCGAGTGCATTGACCTAAAACTCATTATTACATCTCGTGTTCTATTTATAAAGAAATCTGTCCCAGTGACTCAGTCATTAGAAATTCTTTCTCTCTACAGTGATATACCACATAGTGTCATTTCCAATACTTAGGAGGTATATGTTGCAATTATGGGACAAAAAAGTAAGGTGTACTTTGCCATGGCCATTCCAACCCCAATACCTTCTCTCTATGTGTCCCTAGCTGGTCCATCTCTCAAAGCACATGTTTATGACTTTGTTTCCTAATTTTTAGGACTTTGAACTAAAAAATACTGATTGGCTTGTCACCCAATGAGCTAGATGCTCCATTTAGTTATTTCTGGACAATCTGGAGTAATGTTGATCTGTCTGTTCTCTTCCTCCAAACTCTCTTCTTCCAAGGTAAGGGTGTTTTGATGAATTAGAAAAAGAAATAAAACCCAAGTAGAAGTGATACTTGGTAGGAGATCATTGAGTCTTTGTTATCTGCAATTTCATAACCTTTTACTGGATAACGTAAGTGCTTTGAACAACTAAGGACCAGTCTGCAATTTTTGTTTCTGTTTTTTTTTTTTTTTTGTGGGGTTTTTTGTTGTTTTTTGTTTTGTTTTAGTTTGGTTTTTTGGTTTCAGTTTTCCATACAATTGGCTTTTCTATCAGTCTATGAATAGTTAAAATATATTTGCATCTTACTCTCTCCTAGACATTTTTATAGACTTGCTGGCTTTGAAAAATCACATTACAGTAAACTCAGTGTTATCCCACTAGGCCAAGGAACAACCTTCTCTAGTTAATCACGTTACCAGATTAATTGAGACACACAGATTTTCATATAATTAAGAAATGCATCTAAGACAGGTTCTGTGCTAAACAGATTCTAATTTTCTTTGATGATTCAGAGGGCACTTTTATTCTTATGTTACTTAGACATCATTATTAGGAAAATCACTTGCCAGTTAACCAAAATTTCCAATTGATACATGCAGACAAAACAGTTTTTAGAATCTAATATACGAAGATCCATTTTTCTCAGAAATTTTTCATGTTCTCTATAATTTAAATTAAAGACCACATTCTAAAGCTACACGTCCTTCCATATCCCCAGGTAATGTAGATATCTACAAAGTTTTGTTTACTTCTGTAAACCACACGCCCAGAATAATACCATATTAAATATTACAACATCAATCTCAATAAGTATTTGTTGAATAAAGGAATTAATGGATATGTTAATAAAATATTTTTTGAGGTATCCTTCTCACTCCAGGCAGAATGATTAACTCTACCTAAGAGACTGTCAGTTTTGCATGCCTCCATTCCTACTGAACTATCCAACAGGTTCTTGGGAAATACCCATTATTTATTTTCCTCAGACTGTTTAGAAAACAAACCTCAGAAATGGTATAGAATGACCACATTTTCTCTATATAAAGGGTTGCTTTATGAAGAATCATCTCAGTATTAAATATTATCCCATATATGTAGTCCTTTCAGCTTGATCAATGCTACCAAGCTTTCGCAACAGCAAAGCTGGTCAAGTGACATGTCCCACTTGCCCCCTCCCCCCAAACTCAATAGTCTCAACGTCCTCAGAGAGGCCTGAAATCCATTTGTCAGAGAAAAACAGTGTTCACCTTTTAGTTCCCACAGCAAAATAAGGTTTAAATGCAAGGCCCCGGGCAGAGGAGCACAATGGCTTACATTCTTATGAAGGCAAAATCTTCTGGAGAGCAGATCTGAGCAAAGATGAAGGTAATTCAGACATCAGCAGGATGGTACCCGAGGAAGTTACAGGTCCTTCCTCTCCCACAGAGACACTGACTTAACAACAATATATGAATACTGTGCAGGTACACACAAAGACATCTAAAGAGAGAGGAGGCCTAGAGGCCTAAGGGCTACAGGAGGATTAGAGACAGAAAATTCAGCCTCATCTCTCCATTTAGGGACAATTTAAACACATAATAGCTTTTACACAGGGTTAAAATTCTGCTCTTTAAATCTTCAGTTACCACCTGTCTCCAAACTGTCTTGCAAAATGGTAGATGCTTTTTGCAAAAGAAAAGATGCTTTTGGCTTCAAAATCTGCATTCCCTTTTTGAGTGAAAAAGTTCAAAGACAAAAAAAACCTCTCCATTAAATCTGGGAACACATTGTGTACCTTGGATCTTTTATTTTTTTGTCTAAGATGTCCCTTCATTCTTGCATATCTCTTGACGATAGGCTGTCCGCACATGTTAAGCAAGACTAAGTGGACCTCAGGTATTTCAGCAAATGCATCTTTTTTCTCTCTACCTTCTCTGCCTTTGCACTCTAGCCCCCATCGCACTTGTTTTAAACATGATGATTACATCTGTTCTAGTTTAAGTAGTTGTGGCCATCTTAGCTTGTGAGACTCAAATAGTGACAACTAAGTACCACATAACTTCTCCCCCTTGGATTGAACACTCATTCTCTATAACTCATCAGTAATCTCAGAATTTTACCTTGAAAATAAAATGAATACTCGGATACAGTCTTTATTTAAAGTTTTAAGGATTTTCCGCCTTATTTTCAATGTTTAAATATTGTTCACTCTTTCCCAAGTGTCCATCCATAGATGAGTGGATAAAGACATGATACACGCACACAGTGGAATGTTATCCAGCCATAAAAATAATGAAATCTTGCCATTTGCAACAACATGGATGGCTGGAGGGTATAATGCTAAGTGAAATAAGTCAGTCAGAGAAAGATAAATACCATATGATTTCACCAAGTGTGGAATTTAACAAAACAAACAAAGAAAAAAAGAGACAAGGCAAAAATCAGACTCTTAACTACAGGTAACAAACTGATACTTACCAGACAGGAGGTGGGTGGAGGATGGGTGAAATAGGTGAAGGGGATTAAGAGTATACTTATCATTATGAGCACTGAGTCGTGTATAGAATTGTTGAATCGCTCTATTGTACACCTGAAACTAATGTAACACTGTATGTTAACTGTACTGGAATTAAAATTTAAAAATAAATGTATTTTTCATTCTTTCACTCTTGCACCAAAATATGGTTTAAATGCAAGGCCCCAGCAGAGGAGAACAACTTTTTACATTCCTACTAAGTGGAATCTTTCTAAGAGTAGATCTGAGCAAAGATGAAAGTGATACAGCCATCGGCAAGATGGCATTCTAAAAATTTACAGGCCCGGGGCGCCTGGGTGGCTCAGTCGGTTAAGCGGCCGACTTCCGCTAAGGTCATGATCTCATGGTCTGTGAGTTCGAGCCCCGCGTTGGGCTCTGTGCTGATAGCTCAGAGCCTGGAGCCTGCTTCAGATTTTGTGTCTCTCTCTCTCTGCCCTTCCCTTGCTCATGCTTTGTCTCTATGTCTCTCAAAAATAAAATAAAAATGCTAAAAAAAAAAAAATTTATTTTTTAATTTACAGGCCCTTTCTCTCCCACAGAGACACCAAGTTGACACAATATAGGAATACCTCTGCAAGTATTCACTTATGAAGCAACACAAAACCATGCTAAAATATAAGGTTCTCCAGTAAAGGTAAATATGTGGATAAATATAATACTCTGTTCTATTGTAATTTTGGTACATATAATTTACATGACAAAACATCTCAAAACTATAAATCTATATTTTTGGTATGCCATATATATAGACACAGTTTATGAGATGATATCATAAACGAGAATTTATAGATGTTAGTGAAGTTCTTATCCGTTTAAAATACAATGCTACAACTCTAAGATGTTTTATATAATTGTGGTAGTAACTACAAAGAAAATATCTGTAGAATTTACACAAAAGGAAATGGTAAAGGAATTGAAGCATACCACCACAAAATAGCAAGAAAGAAAGGTAGGAAGAGAGGAAAAGAGGGATAAAAAAAAACTACAAGATACACAGAAAACAATTAATAAAATGACAATAGTAAGTTCTTCCCTAGCAGCAATTACTTCTTGTTTAAATGGATTAAATTCCCTAATCAAAATATATAGATTGATGGAATGGATTAAAAAACAGGACCCAAATATGTGATGTATACAAGAGACTTGCTTTTGATTTAAGGACACACATAGACTGAAAGAGAAAAGATGGAAAAAGATATTCTATGCAGGGGTGCCTGGGTGGCTTTGTCGGTTAAGCATCTGACTTCAGCTCAGGTCATGATCTCATGGTCTGTGAGTTCAAGACCTGTGTTGGGCTCTGTGCTGACAGCTTAGAGCCTGAAGTCTGCTTCTGGCTCCCTCTCTCTCTCCCTCTCTTTCTCTGCCCCTTCCCAACTTGTATTCTGTCTCTCTGTCTCTCTCAAAAATAAACATTAAGAAAATTTTTCTAAATTTCTAATTCTTTAAAAAAAGATATTCCATATAAATGGTAACCAAAACAGAGCAAGAGTGGCTCTTCTAATAAAATAGATTTTAAATCAAACATATTACAAATGACAAAGAATATTATATAACAATAATAAGTCAATTTCACAAGAAAACAATTATAAGTACTTATGAACCAAACTGCTGAGCTCCTAAAGATATGAAACAAACTTTGGCAAAATTGAAGGGAAAAACAGTAACACTATAATAGTAGATTTCAATTCCCCAATTTAAATAATGAACAGAAGGAGAAAGAAGATCAATAAGGAAACAGGATGTGAACAACACTATATTATATTACATATCACAAAGCTGTAGTAATCAAAATAGTGTGGTACTGGTGTAAAGACACATTGATCAATGGAATACAACAGACACATACAGAACACTCAGCCCCAAAACAGCAGAATATATATTCTCCTCAAATGCACATGGAACATTTTCCAGGATAGATCAGATAGTATGCTAAAAAGAAAGTCTAAACACATTCAAGAAGATTGATATCATACAAAATATCTTTTCTGATCACAATGAAATGAAACCAGAAACCAACTAGAAAACTAGAAAACTAGAAAATCCACAAATACGCGGAAATTAAACAATAGTCTTAAAAAACAAATAGGTCAAGAAAGAAGTAACAGGAAAAGTTAGAAAATATCTTGAGATAAATAAAAATAAAAACACAACAGAGAGAGAGAGACACATGGAGTGCGAGTCAGGGAGTCTCTCTCTCTCTCTCTCTCTCTCAAAAATAAATGAGCATTAAAAAAATTAAAAAATAAAACAGAGTTGGGTATTATTATAAAATATGTAAAAATATACCCGACCAAAGAAAACTACACTGAAAACTACAAACCATTGATGAAAGCAATTACAAAAGGTACACATAAATGGAAACATATCCTGTGTTTGTTGACTGCAAAGCATAACATTGTTAAGATTTTACCCAAAGTGTTCTACAGATTCAATGCAATTCTTATCAAAATCCCAATGGCATTTTTTGCAGAAATTGAAATATTCATCCTAAAACTCATGAGAAATTTCAAGGGACACCAAATAGCCAAAACAATTTTGAAAAAGAAGAACAAAGTTGGGAAACACATTTTCTGATTTCAAAACATATTACAAAGCTGTAGTAATAAAAATAGTGTGGTACTGGAGTAAAGACACATAGATCAATGGAATACAATAGAGAGTTCAGAAATAAACACCCACATATATAGTCAAATGATCTTTGATGTGTGGTCAAGACCACTCAATGGAGAAACAACAGTCTTTTCAAATGATGTGGGGAAACCAAGATATACACATGTACAAGAATGATGTTGGACCCTTATCTATCAATGTGTACAGAAATGAGTTCAAAATAAATTAAAAACCTAAACATAAGACCTAAAACTATATAATTCCTAGAAGACAGTACATGGAAAAAGCTTCATGACATTAGACTTGGCAGGATTTCTGGGCTATGACATCAAAATAATAGGCAACAAAAGCAGTAATAGACAAATGGGACTATATCAAACTTAAAATCTTTTGTGCATCAAAATACACAATCAGCAGAATGAAAAGGCAACATATGGAAGGACAGAAAATATTTGCAAATCATAGATCAGATGAGGAATTAACATACAAAATATATAAAAAACTCTAACAATAAGAAAATAAATCAGATAATTTGACCTTTTAAATGGGCAAAGAACTTAAATAGGCATTTCTCCAAGAATGACAGACAAATGGTCATGGTCAATGAGCATTGGAAAAAAATGCTCAACATCACTAATCATCAAGAAAATGCAAATATAACCTTAACGTGGTATCTCCTCACTCCCATTAGGATTGCTATTATCCAAAAACAAATAAACAAACAAAAGCAGCCAAACAAAAGCAACTAACTACAAACCAAAACAATCAAACAAACAAAAAACCCAAATAATAAGTGTTGTCAAGTGTGTGAAGACATTGGAACATTTGTGAATTGTTGATGGAATTTAAAGCTTCTATCAACAAAATATGAAGGTTCCTCAAAAAATTAAAAGTAGAATTACCATATGATCCAACAATCCCACTTCTGTCTGTATATCCAAAAGAATTGATAATAAGGTTTCAAAGAGATATCTACACACCTATGTTCATAGCAGCAATACTCAGAATAGCCTAGACGTAGAAAAAACCCAAATGTCTATCAATGGAGGAATAAAGGACATGTGGTATATGCAGGCAGTGGAATATTATTCAGCCTTATATAAAGAAGGAAATCCTATCACATTCTATGACATGGATAAACTATAAAGACATTATGCTAAGTGAAAGAACCTAGTCGCAAAACTACAAACACTACATGATTCCACTTATATGAGGTACCTAAAGTAATCAAATTCACAGAAACAGAAAGTAGAATTTTAGTTACCAGAGACCAGGAGTTGGGGAAAAAGGGAGTTTTCAGTGGGTATGGGATTTCAGATTTGCAAGATGAAAGAATATTAGATATCTGTTTCACAGTAATTAGAATAAACTTAATGCTACTGAACGGTAGACTTAAAAATGGTTATGATGAGGGGCACCTGGGTGGCTCAGTCGGTTAAGCATCGGACTTCAGCTCAGGTAATGATCTCACAGATCATGGGTTCAAGCCCTGCATCAGGCTCTGTGCTGACAGCTCAGAGCCTGGAGCCTGCTTCAGATTCTGTGTCTCCTCTCTTTGCCCCTTCCCTGCTTGTGCTCTGTCTCTGTCTCTCTAAAAAATAAATAAACATTAAAAATTTTTTCAATGTTTCAAAAAATTGGTTATGATGATAAATTTTATCACCATAAAAAATACTGCATTAAAATATTATGTACATTAGGGGCACATGGGTGGCTCAGTCCGTAGAGCATCTGACTCTTGATCTCAGGGTTGTCAGTTCAAGTTCCATGTTGGGAGTCACATGTGTGGAGCCTACTTAAAAATAATTATGTACCTAGACCAATGGAATAGAATAGAGAGCCCAGAAATGGACCCACAAGCATATGGCCAACTAATCTTTGACAAAGCAGGAAAGAGTATCCAATGGAAAAAAGACAGCCTCTTTAGCAAATGGTGCTGGGAGAACTGGACAGCAACATGCAGAAGAATGAAACTAGACCACTTCCTTACACCACTCACAAAAATAAACTCTAAACGGATGAAGGATCTGAATGTGAGACAGGAAACCATCAAAATCCTAGAGGAGAAAGCAGGAAAAAACTTCTTTGACCTGAACCGCAGCAATTTCCTATGTGACACATCTCCAAAGGCGAGGGAATTTAAAGCAAAAATGAACTATTGAGACCTCTGCTCGGCAAAGGAAACAACCAACAAAACTAATAGACAACTGACAGAATGGGAAAGGATAATTGCAAATGACATATCTGATAAAGGACTAGTATCTAAAATCCATAGAGAACTTACCAAACTCCACACCCGAAAAACAAATAATCCAGTAAAAAAATGGGCGGAAGATATGAATAGACACTTCTCCAAAGAGGACATCCAGATGGCCAACAGACACATGAAAAGATGCTCAAAGTCACTCATCATCAGGGAAATACAAATCAAAACCACACTGAGATACCACCTTACACCGGTTAGAGTGGCTAAAATGAACAAATCAGGAAACTATAGATGCTGGCGGGGATTTGGAGAAGCAGGCACTCTCCTACACTCTTGGTGGGAATACAAACTAGTGCAGCCGCTCTGGAAAACGGTGTGGAGGTTCCTCAAAAAAATGAAAATAGAGCTACCCTATGACCCAGCAATAGCACTGCTAGGAATCTACCCAAGAGACACAGGAATGCTGATGCATAGGGGCACGTGTACCCTAATGTTCACAGCAGCACTTTCAACAATAGCCAAATCATGGAAAGAGACCAAGTGTCCATCAACTGACGAATGGATAAAGAAGATGTGGTACATATATACAATGGACTACTACGTGGCAATGAGAAAAAATGAAATTTGTCCACGTGTAGCAACATGGATGGAACTGGAGGGTATTATGTTAAGTGAAATAAGTCAGTCAGAAAAAGACAGATACCATATGTTTCCATGCATAGGTGGATTTTGAGAAACTTAGCAAAAACCCTGGGGGAGGGGAAGAGGGGAAAAGAAAAAAAGACCCAGAGAGGGAGAGAGACAAAACATAAGAGACTCTCAATGACTAAGAACAAATTGAGGGTAAGGGGGGTGAGGGAGGGGGGAGAGTGGGTGATGGGCATTAAAGAAGGCACTTGTTGGGATGAACACTGGGTGTTATATGGAAACCAATTTGAAACTAAGAACAAACTGAGGGTGAGGGAGATGGGGGGGGAGAGGGGGTGATGGGCATTAAAAAAGGGCACATGTTGGGATGAACACTGGGTGTTTTATGTAAACCAATTTGAAAATAAACTATTTTAAATTAAAAAAAATGAAAATAAATTATTTTAAAAAATAATTATGGACTTTTATTACTGAGATTTTTGGGACCCACTTAAATTTTGCACTTTAGTTAGATGTACCACCTCAGGTGCAGCTCTGTATTCTCCTACCAGCCAAGTATTATAACTGAAGTGGTAGGAAGGAAATTAAAATAAACATATCCTGTGGTGTGGGTTAGTTAAGGGGTGAAATTTCTTCATATTCCTTTCATTTTTCTCTCTATCCATCAAGATATGTGTGTACTTGATCCGTGATAAAGATACCAGCCAAGATGTTGCCTGATTTACCCCCATTGATGTCTCAAAGATCCTGATATCACATCCTGCTCCATAAACCATTCGAAGGTAAAAAATTTCAAATTAGTCATTCCACATCAGACACTGTCTCCCCAGAGGACGTGAGACCTCAAATGGTTTAAATAAATGTCAAAAGTGGCTTTTAAAATGGCATTTAGAATTGAGTAATAGTGCAGTCCATAAAACTTGTTGCTTAGAGCCCAGATATGATAGGTATTGGAATGCAGGATTCTGAAAACAGTTATTTTCTCTATAAGAAGTATACTCTCTAAAAGAACAAAACAATCAGAATGCAAAAGAATAGGGAAGATAATTAGTATTTAATAAGACTTGTTCTACTTCATTGAAAAGAAGCTAAATTAATAAACCTAAAAGTAGGTTAATCTTCTATCTTGTCCCTTAAGCCTGCCATTTCTTATGTCTTTATTGTATTCCAAATGCACTCAAATAAAAAATAGTCCATCAATGAGGTATTTTGCAATATCTGTTAAAATACATTCAACTAGTATTTGAGCACCCTCTATTACAGCCACTGAGGAGAGAGCTGTGGGGGGAAAACAGACAGAAACAAGCTCCGATTTCTTGAATATGAAAATAAGCTAGAAACCTTGTTTCCTCTATTTTTCCACACTGAATTCAGGAAATCTGAAAAGGGAATAAAACACAAGCTTTTCTAAATCAAGGGTCCCCAAATTGTTTACTGCAGACCTCAATTTTATCAGTTGGTACTTAATCCCGAGCCAAATCTCATTCTCTGTGGCCCTGAGCCATCTGAATTATTAGTATGTCAAATCTCTAGCAGCAAAGCCTTACCTAGGAGTCGTTTTGCAAATGATTTGTGGAGGGATTGCTGTCGAGTGAATATAGTAAGGGAGAAAGCGAAGTGGGATGGAGCAGAGAAAGGAGCTGACAACAATGTGGTCTCAGGCGACCCTATCTGAGGCTTGGGAGTGTGAATTACATCAGAATGGTCTCACCTGGAAGCACCTGGCCATGGCTACCTCTGACCTATAGTCAGAGCATTATGGAGACTAAGGGATAAACTCCTAGGAATCTCCAGGTGAGGTGGCTCTCATTAGCTAAGGACAACTGAAAGGTGGATGCCCAAGTCCGTTAAAGAAGTTCCAGGTAGGGCAAGAATAGCATCTACTCTGTTATCACAGATCTGGGTTTTTCAGGGAAGCAGCCACAGAGTGGCCGATTTTGAAAAGCTAAAGGATGAAAATATCCCTTCGAGAGAAATGCCTGAAGAATTTCTTAGTGATGCCAAGGCCTCCTCCAGCTAACCATGTTTTCTCTATTAGGCAGTCTTTCCCCATTCATCCTCAGATCCCAATAAATCTAGACTATTATTACTCAGTCAGAGGTAGAAAAAGCTCTCCCAAAACTGTTGAGCTAGACCTAACTTCAGAGATCTTCTGGTCCAACAGTTTTCAGACATTGGTCTCCAAGAGTTCTCATTCACCAGAAATCTTGTGGAAATTCAATGTGTAGATCTAATGAAAGAGAAGTCATTCTGGTTGGAGGGGTGAGGATGGATGTCAATCTATCACAAACTTTGGTGGATCCCCTTAGGCTATAAGGGATGGAAACCGCCCCCTGCACCCCAAATATTAGCATGTATTCTAGTCCTTAGAAGCAAAGCCTTGTGTTGGAGTTCCTGCAAGTGATGTATTGATGGAGTGATCTCAGAAGAAACCTTCAAGGAAATGAGGGAAATAGGCAGGAAACGGTCTCCTTTGGTGGCTGGCTTAAGGCTGATCCCATGGAGAAGCTTAAAGGGTAACATAGTTATGTCCTCAATTGAGGCAAGGAGCCAAGATTTTATACCATAATATCAATCAGTCATTGGCTTGGGGCTGTAGGGAAGGCATAGCTTCCCAGCCATTTCCTAGAGAGGCAGTGCTTGTTGGCCAAGGGCAGTTCTCTGAACAGGAGGCAGCTGTGAGTCATTCGATTTCAATATTCACAGCAGCTGGTGGAGGGGCTGAACAGAGGGGCACTGGGCAGGCACCAATAACTTTTACTACAATAGCTTACGGGCTCCCTTGCCATTTCAGTCACTTAATGTGATCGTCACCACAATAAAAGTCCAAACCTAGAGCAATGTCTGAGTAACTGCTTGAAAAGGCACAATCACAACTACTTCCCACAGTTTCCATTTGGTCTTCTGCGTTTCTTTTTCCCATAGTGTGAGTTTCATCAAAGATTTTCTTCTTAATATGCTTTCATTTAAGTTATCTATAAAGAAGCCAACTTTTGATCCAAAAGGAAGTTGCCAAAAATACAGATAAACCTCTAAGTTCATTGAGGAGATTCACAGATTCTTTTAAGGCTGTTCCTTTCCAGCCTCACTGGTGAATCCATTCTAGGAGAGCCCCCTGCCCATTAGCCCTCTGCCTTCCATACCACCATCTCTCCTTTTCCATCCTGCAGTCACAGCCCAGAAATGTTGTGCCTGAGTGTGTTACTATGACTACCTCATTCTCTGTAGTTTCTGGGAGGTTTAAATAGCCATCCAATAAGGTGCATTTTACATTTTGTTGGGTTCCTCCCTTGACTCTTTTTTTTTTTTTACTATTATCACCTCAATATCCTATTGGAAGGACCTTGTTGTGTTGGTTTTGTTTTAAGGAAGAGAAGAGGCAAAGTATTAGCAAAAGGCAGTTCAGTGCAAAGCTGTCATCCAAAGAGCTAGAACTGGAAACATCCTTAAAGATCGAAATCATGTGTTTTTAAACTATTTTCTGAGGAGCCCTCGCATTCCTCAGAGGTGTCTGGGTTGGTTTTCAGAGCCACAGGGAAAGAGAAAACACTGGGGCCAAGCACACACTAATCACCACAGAAATCACAGTAGCTCTGCTGTTGTTGTTGTTTGGATTTACATACTGTTTTATAGTCCATAAGGTGATTTGAGAATCTGGTTAAAAAACAAAGGTTTGAAAATCAGGACTTAGTCTGGAGAGACACTTTAAGTCACAAGACATATCCGCTCAGCACTTACCATTTCCATGCACATCACACATATATCTTTACCTGAAGACTTTCTCTGGTGGCAGAAGCCTTCTCTGCCACACAAACTGGCTGGACATGCCTGGCAAATATTACCTCCTGGGAGCAGCGCTCAGCCACAGACTGATTGCAGTGGGCATAAAAATGCCCCAGCTCCCTCACTTCTAAGCTGAGAGATCTGAGGCGTATAGTCTATTCTGTCTCCAGGCTTCCACGAAGACATCGAGCTCCCAGTGCCCACAGTGGTAACCAGCATCATAGCACATCTCCTGCTAGTTGCTTTCCCTTCCCTGCCTCACTTCCCCACCAACGTTTCCTGGGATCCTTTCTGAGATAAACTACTTGCGTTCCAATCCTTATCTTAGGGCCAGCTTCTGGGACAACCCAAACAAAAACACCTCCCAGTTCTGTTCAAAGCATAGATGAACATTGGATATTCAAAAGAAAAATATTTATGCCTTTTTATGTAAATTTCATATTTTCCTTGCTTTTTTAAGATAAAGATAAACTAAATTATTTTTAATGATTTAATGATGAAGGAACGACTTCTTGCTGAGGGCATAGGAAACTTTAGGCAGTGTGCTAAAAGCACAGCGATAGAAACACCTCCATGTAACAAAATTGCAAATTATTATTCAAAGACTTTAGGTGAGTGACTCAAAGGACCCAGGCAAGGCTTGAATGGCCTGGGTTCAAAACTTAATTTTGGTTCCCTAATTCAATATCAGTACAACATAGCTATTAATCTTTTTATTAATCTGTGATCTTCAACTGATTCCCTTCTCACAGGGTAGATATCCTCAATAAAATATATATTCCCTATATCTTCTCAAGAGCATAGGTGAAAATTAACAATGTGTATAAATTATATCAAATATATATGACTTAAGGGGCACCTCAGGGGTGGCTCAGTCTCAGTCCATTGAGTGTCCTACTTCAACTCAGGTCATGATCTCGCAGTTCATGAGTTCGAACCCTGCATCGGGCTCTTTGCTGACAGCTCATAGCCTGGAGCCTGCTTTGGATTCTGGGTCTCCCTCTCTCTGTGCCCCTCCCCTGCTCATGCTTGCTCCCTCTCTTGTGCTCTCTCTCTCAAAACTAAATAAACATTAAAGCAACCTAAAAAAATATGCATGGCTTAATATAGAGTTCAGATATTATAAATTTGTACTTTTCTTTATCATATATATGACATGTTGTCAACATTATCTAGCTTTTTTCCTTATTTCTATAAATTGGGAAGTTATACTAATTTCTAACTTTGAAGAGGATAGCAGTGGTATAGTTTATGCCTTTGCCCGTTCTCATGAATTAAAGAAGTAATCCTTGGAGAATGTGCTAGATTGCTTTTACTAGTGGCCCCAATTAATGACTTCCCTGTATACATGCTCATTCCCCTATAACTTTGTAAGCCCAACTACTCTGACCCCGGCTCCACCTTATGAGTCACTTTAGCCAAGAAAATTCAAGAGAAGTGGTGTGTGCAGTGGAGAGCCTAGGCCTCAAGAGCTATTGTGTGCTCATCACTGGAAGCCTGCCTCTGACATGAGAACAGGGTCTCTCTGTGAGAGGCCACCTGGAGGAAAACCAAGGTACCCCAAACTGACACTCAGCCAAGCCCCTGAACCGGAGGTGACTGACCGGAAAACAAACACAAAACCACAAAGAAACCCCCCTGAGACCTGAAGAATCTCTCTGTCCAAATTTATCCCAGTCCAAATTGCCAACCTACACAATCCTGAATTAAATGAATAGTTGTTGTCTTAAGACACCAAGTTAAGGGATCACTTGCTATGCACCAACTAGTACCACTTCCTTACTCTGAAAGAAACTTGAAAAAACATATTTGACATTCAATGGGTTTATGGTGCCCACAGAATCAAAGCACCTTTGCTTGTACAGTAGGATTTTTCAGCTCAGTTTCTGCTTATCTTTATGGTCTCACACCAGTCTCATAAACCCTTGCATATAAGTAATGAATCTGCCCAAGCAATGAACTCTGCAAAAGTCCCCCTGCCTTCTCTTATAGAATAATAACAACAACAACTTTTAATTAAGGTGTACTATGCACTAGATAATGTTTACGAGCATTACAATTATTATTTCATTTAGTTTTCACTATTACTTCTCTGAGAAAAGTGCTACCATTATTCCAAATTTAAATATGAGGAAACCAAGACATAAAGAATTTAAACAGTTTGCCCAAAGTCATGCAGTAGTATTCAATCCTAGAATATCTGCTTCCAGAAGCCAAAGGCTTGCTTAATCATTGCCTTCCCCTATTCTGTGCCCAAAGAATCTCTCAGTCTCTCAGAAGAATCTCTGGCATACTCAGCTTCTCACTTTAAGACCTAGCTTCCCTAACAGAGCTACCCTTCCATACCGCTCACTGTGCTCTGAGCAGCAGTCAAAAACCCTCACATTCTTGAATATTAGTTGATACAACAGCCTGTTGTTATTAGTATCTATCAGTATTCCTATTTTACGGAGGAAGAAACTGAGGCAAGGACAGGTCAGGTGACTTGTTCAGTGTCACACAGCATGTTAGTGACAAAAACTTGATTCAAGCAGAGGCCATCTGACTCCAGAATTCAGGTTCTATAGCACCACACACTAGTACTCTCCCATACCTGCTCGCTTCAGGGAACCCTGAGGAGTGTTGTTCCTTCCTTCTCTTGTTTGCCCACACCTTCATATGCAGACCACTATCCCAACTTCTGTATTTACATCAAAACTTAACTTTTGCCTGTCCATCTTCCTAAGAAAATAATTTGCTCTGCAAAACTTGAGACCCCATGTAGGGTCACAAAAAATATGGGTTTCCCTTTCGAAAGAAAATCTTTCCATCAGTCTTGTCTAACAGGGAACCATAAATCATACATTCATACATTGAAAGACAAGGAGTTGTCATAATACCAGTGGTGGCTGGTGCACCCATGTCCCAGCTGTGAGAGTATTGGCTGGAAGCAGTTCACAGCTTCCCTCTTCTCCTCAGGATTTCCCTCACTCAATAAGAGTCCTTCCTCCTAAAAATGCTGGTGATGTTCCACCAGTGAAAGACTGACTGATATGGAAGTTCAAAACCCTGTGCCCTGTCTCAAGCAGAAACAACTTTGTGGTGAGATTTATACTTTAGAGTTCTTGGTGGAATCGAGCTAAAGCTAGTACCCAGCAGAACCCACATCTTTTCTTGGCTCTTTCCCCTTCCTCATTTTGCTCCCCTCACTTAAGGTGTTTCTCTTAGAGACCTCATGCAATAAGTGCAAGAGAATCCCCATAACAGGCTCTGCTTATAGGGAATCCAACTCAAAACAAGAGACTTACAAAGATAGGAAACAATTTCATCATGGATAAAAGAGGTGCTTATTCAGAGAAAGGTTTTAATTTTTTTTTCCATGATAATGTGGTTGTTTCTGTCACTTAAGGCTGAAAAAATATTTCTGAACAAAATTAAAAGTAATATTGGCTCTTTTGTAAGCTAGGTTAATGTTAGCTGCTGTGAAAACAGACCTCAAAATGCAATGGGTCAAGGAAGGCCCAAAGTTCTTTTCTCTTTATATATCAGTTGGACTTTCAGGCTATTGGACCACTTGACTCTACACAATTTTAAAAACTAGGGCTTTTTCTCATGTTTTTCCACCATGCCCTATGTAGGGTGGTATTCTCTTCTGCATGTTGGAAGCTATGGTACAGAAGCTGGCTTGAAGCAAAGGAAAAAGGAGAATGAAGGAACCATGTCAGCCCAATTAAAGGCTCTGTCACTTCTCTTCACATTCTGTTGGTGAGAACCAAGTCACCATACCTGTACATGAGGATGGGCACTGCAGTGTAGATGGTCAGCCAAGAAGCATTATATTCTTGCAGAAAAAAAAAAAAGAGAGAAAGGATTTTTACAAAGAGTTAGCAATCCCTGCCATAATCCTTATTAGTTTTGTGTTGGCTCATACTATTTTTTCTAACATTCAATATAAAGAAAATGAGAACACATGAGGTAACAACTCTCTAACTGCCAAGTCTATCTGTTTGTAACTTCAATGCTTGTAAAACCTGTTTTAGAAAATTTCTTGTCCTCATAAATGTGTCTGTTGTAGGAAGTAATGTCAACTCATAAATACTGCCTGATTAATAATTAAGTTGTAAATGAAGTTACCAGGTTTTTTTCTTCATCCCATCTATATCAGCGCTGCTCAGCAGAATGTTCTGTGATTATAGAGATGTTCTACATTTGTGCTGTCCAATGCAGTAACCACCAGACGAATGTGACTGTTACATACTTAAAATGAGGCTAGGATGACTGACAAACTGAAATTTCAAATTTATTCAATTTTAATTCACTTAAATTTAAAGTACTGCATGTGTGTAGTAGCTACCATATTGGGCAAAACAGCTCTATATAATATATAAAAATTCTGGTGTGAAAGAAAGAAGTTCAGTTTGTTTGTCTGGCTGCAACTGCTTTTATCAAATATGCATTAATGGTTCTTCTAACAGATTCTGATCCAAACAGAAGGCAAAGCTTTGTTTCTTCAAAGTGCACTATCTTTGCTGCTCTCTTTCGGCATCAGCCAGAGTTATCGGCACACAGAAGGCTTGTAATAAATTTTCACTTATATAAATAAACGATTGAATGGGGTATGCTCTGCTCAGTTGAGCTGAGTCTGCCATATATACCATGTTTTGACCTGGCTCCTAGTTCAGAACATTCTGCAATGCAAGTTACCGACAGTGAAATAATAATTCATGCAAACTATACATTGATGTGATTTAATTTTTAGATGGGGACAATTGTTGGACCAAATATACCATGGAAGTAGTGTCTTGTAGCTAGACATGAGTCAGGGCATACAAAGGACTAACACTCCAAATAAATTCTTCACATTTCAGATGTTTCACGTCTCTTCCATATACATAGCACAACAGTATTCAGTTAACAGCTGTATGCAACTTTACTAGAATGGCAGTGCAGTCAAGTACCAGAAGTCATAAGCACATTTGCCATCTGGATTCAAGATAAATGTAATTTATCCATGTCTGGGTTAATCAGAGTTTAAACTCAGTCAATTGACCTACCAGATATGAAGAGTCATCATTTCATAAATGTGGGCCAAGTCAGACGCAGAGCTATTAGCACATGTATTTTATGCTTAGCTCTACTTATCTCTAGAGTAGAGCCTCCAGTACTTGCCTGATTTTTACATAGTTGCTGAACATCGTGAAATAAGTCATCCTTGCTAAGACAGTCTGATTTAGGAATAAAATACTAGTTATGAAGGTAGAGCTAGAAAAAGGTTTTTTCCCTTCTCCAAATTGATAGGGCTTTACACAAAAATCCATACTTGAAAATATAATTAAAAACAAGTTTCCATGCTACATTCCATCTCCCCTAGACTCAGTATGGAATAAAAGGAGGGCCCATAACCAAAGAGACAAATAAAGGGCTACAGCTTCTCACCACAATGGGAGGAGCTTGGAACAGAGAAAGAAACATGAAGAATCTTAGGAGGAGGTGAGAAGATGGAGAGAACGAGGCCCAAATGGAATTGCATTCTTTTCAGGATGTGGAATTGGAAAAGAACTTCTTTACCCAAAGGGTCTCAGCAGGTGTAGCAACTGTAATGTTCATTCTTCCTGAAGAAATGAGCATGGGACTGTCTTTCTTTCAGGAGTCAAACAGTTCTCAGTTTTGAGGAGAGTGATCAGGCATTTGGATAGCACCCTGCTCAGGTCAGAGTAATCCTCCCATCTTCTAAAATTAACTGATGAAGTCCAACCATACTCCTAAATCTCGACTTTGCAGTTGTACCCAAATTCAAATGGTTGCATCATAATCAAGTTGAATTAGGAAGCTTTATTTTTGAGGCCTATAAACTTCAGCTAATTTAATTTAATCTAGTGATCAAAGAAAGAAGTACTTATTAGAAAGCATGAATTATTTGGGGAGGCTCATGTCTTGCAAGAGGACTGAGCCAGGGACCTACAAAATAACAGTGAATTATTGTCCTCATAGCTTTTCCAAGTCAATACTGGTCAGTGGGAAAAATAGGGTCTCCTATTTTGTATAGGTCAATAGTATAGGCAATACTATATTGCCTAGTATGTAAATTAAAAGCAAATCCCAGTTTCAACTACATATGAGAAAATAATACAGTACTCATTATATATATTTTGGCACTAGCATATAAGAATAACACACATACATAAAATATTTCTCATAAGCAAAAAATGGCAGAGCGAGGACCTCTAAAATTTTACCTCTCTTTAAAAGCAATGAAAACTCACAAAAATTACTAGATCATATGGTGTTTCTATTTTTAACTTTTTGGGAAACCTCCATACTGTTTTCCACAGTAGCTGCACCAGTTTTCATTCCCACCAACTGTGCACAAAGGTTCCTTTTTCTCCACATCCTCACTAAAACTTGTTATTTCTTCTGTTTTTGATTTTAGTCATTCTAACAGGTGTGAGGTGATATCTCACTGTTGTTTTGATTTGCTTTTCCCTGCTGATTGGTGATGTTGAGCTTCTTTTGATGTGTCTGTTGTCCATCTATATATCTTCTTTGGAAAAATTTACCCAAAGAAAATAAAAACACTAATTTAGAAAGATATATACACCCTATGTCTATTGCAGCATTATTTACAAGAATCCAAGATATGGAAACAACCCAAGTGTTCATCCATAGATAAATAAAGAATGCGTGATATATATGTGCGGAATAGTATTCAGCCACAAAAAAACACAATGAAATCTTGCCATTTGCAACAGCATGGATGGATCTAGAGGCTTTAATGCTAAGTGAAATAAGTCAGAGATAGACAAACACCATATAATTTCACTCATATGTGTAATTTAACAAAACAAAGAAAAAATAGACAAAAAACCAGACTCTTAAATACAGAGAACAAATTGGTGGAGGAGACGGGGAAATGGATGAAATAGGTGAAGGAGATTATGAGTACACTTATGGAGTGCCTGGGTGGCTCAGTTGGTTAAGCACCCAACTTTGGCTCAGGTCATGATCTCATGGTTCCTGGGTTTAAGCCCTGCATTGGGCTCCACACTGATGATGCAGAGCCTGCTTGAGATTCTCTCTCTCCCTCTCTCTCTGTCCCTCCCCTACTTGTGCTTTCTCTCTATTGAAATAAATAAACTTAAAAAAAACTACAAACACAGAGTACACTTATTATGATGAGCACTAAGTAATGTATAGAACTGTTGAATTATTATATTGCACACTTGAAACTAATATAACACTGTATGTTAGTTATACTTGAATAAAAATATTTGAATAAGAACATACTAAAAAAAGAAGAGAAAACTCGCAAAAAATGTCAGCACCAACATTTTTAGAACTCTAGAAATTAACCTAAGGCTTTTAACAATTCATGGGGTGTTTGGTTGGATACTATATTTGAATCTCAGTAAGAACATGAACTTTGGGGCTCCTCACTTCAGCTCAGCAGTACTCTTGAAAATAGCAGGCAACATTCTAGCGCAGAAGGAACAGAACAGAACTGAAGCTGTCTCAAAGCCTCACTCCCATCATTTGGTCATTATTTAGACTGTCTGTTGGGTCTCTGGAAGTTCCCATTTGAAAAGTTGTTTTTATTTGACCTAAGTTGGAGCTACTTCTATGCTAAAAGCTTTTAATTGTGGGGCATTTATCAAAAACAATAAAAAACTACAGTTATAAATTTGTGATTGCTTGAGATGATAGATACAATTAGGACAAACAACACACTAATAACAAAACTGAAAAAGAAAACATGAAGATAAAGAAGTTGATGGGGGCTTTGGAAAGCTCCATCATATTCGTATGAAAATAGAAAGTCACATGCATGCATAAGGTTGTGTGTGCACACCGAGTGATTTTGAGACTTTGCACAAGTAGAAAGTAAAAGCTAAGGAAGAGTTATCAATCACCTGGATGGGTGTTCCCCCTAAGCAAAGACTATGAGATTTATTTGTTCCAGGCATTTAAGGAAATCTAGGTCCAAACATTAGGTAACCACTAAGGTCACTCAGTAGAACAATCCATGGTTAACACACTAAAGAATATAGACCTTACAGAATTAGTTCAAAGATGTCACTAAACAAATAATAATTACAATAAGCAGCGATGACAACAAATGTTAGGGAAGGGTGAGAAAATTATTGCCAAAGTGATTACACATTATTTAAAATGTCTAGTGTCCCAACAAAAATTATGAAATATGCAAAGAAAGAAGAAAGTATGGCTTATATACAATAAAAATAAGCAGAAACTCCCTAAAGCGGAACACTCTTACACTATTGGTAGGAATGCAAACTGGTGCAGTCACTCTGGAGAACAGTATGGAGGTTCCTCAAAAAGTTAAAAATGGAACTATCCTACAATCCAGCAATTGCACTACTAGGTATTTACTCAAAGGATACAAAAATACAGATTCAAAGGGGCACATGCACCCCAATGTTTATAGCAGCAGTATCAATAGTAACCAAACTACAGAAAGAGTTCATTGACTGATGAATGGGTAAATAAGATGTGTGTGTGCGTGTGTGTGTGTGTGTGTGTGTGTGTGTGTGTGTACACAATGATATAGTACTCAGCTATCAAGAAGAATGAAATTTTGCCCATGTGGAATGACATGGATAAAGCTAGAGTGTATTGTGCTAAATGAAATGTCAGTCATAGACAATAGCATATGAATTCGCTCATATGTAGAATTTAAGGAAAAAAACAGATGAACATATGGGAAGGGAAAAGAAAAGAGAGAGGAAAACAAACCATAAGATATTTTTTTTAATGTTTATCTTTAAGAGAGAGAGAGAGACAGAGTATGAGCAGGGGAGGGGCAGAGAAAGAGGGAGACACAGAGTTCAAAGCAGGCTCCAGGCTCCAAGCTGTCAGCATAGAGCCCAATACAGATTGAATTCATGAACCCCAAGATCATGACTTGAGTCAAAGTCGGACACTTAACTGACTGAGCCACCCAGGTGCCCCAAGAGACTCTTAACAATAGAGAACACTGCGGGCTGATGGAGGGAGCTGGGTGTGGGATGGGCTAGATGGGGAGTGGTTTCTAAGGAGAGCACTTTTTATGATGAGCACTGGGTGTTGTATGTATGAATCACTGAATTCTACTCAGTGAAACCAAGATTGCACTGTATGTTAATTGACTAGAATTTAAATAAAAAATTGAAAAGAAAAATCAAAAACAAAAAAGAGAAACTCCCTGAGGAAGCCCAGAAGTTGGACTTACTAGACAGTTATTTTAAACCAGCTATTTTAAATATGTTGAAAGAGTAAAAGGAAACCACATCTAAACAACTAAAGCATAGTATAAGAAAGATGGCTCACTAAATAGAGAATAGAAACAAAGAGATAAAAATTACATAAACCCCAAATAAAAAACCTGGAGTTGAAAACTATAAGAATTAAAATTCAAAAATTCATCTTAAAGGCTTTGCCAGAAGATTTTAACAGGAAAAAAAAAAAAGGAACCAATGCACTTGTGCACTTGAATATAGGCTAAGGAGATGATCCAATCTGATGAATAGAAAGAGAAAAAGGAGATGAGAAATGAGCAGGGCCTCAGAGCCTTGTATAAACTGTTGAGTATATCAACACATACATATTGAGAGCCCCAAAAAGAAAAGAGAGAAAGAGGAAGAAAAAAACATTTGAAGCAATAATGGATATCTAACAATAGAGCTCCAAAATACATTAGGTAAAAATTGATAGAATAATAGACAATTCAACAATAAAAGGTGGATATTTTGATATGCCACTTACAATAATGGATAGAAAAACCATCCAGAAGTTCAGCAAGGAAGCCGATGACTGGAGCGATACAATAGACTAAAATCAAGAATGAAGGATGGAACATTACTACCAACCTTACAGAAATAAAAAGTATTACAAGAGCATACCAAGAGCAATTTTATGCCATCAAATTAGATAACCAAATAAAATTAACAAATTCCTAGAAAGACACAAATTTCCAAAGTGGCTCAAGAATAAATGGAAAATATGGATAGAACCATAACAAGTTAAGAAACTGCATTAGTAATAAAGAAAATCTACAAATAAAAAGCCTGACACCAGATTGCTTCAATGTTTTATCCATTTTGAGCTGTGTTGTCCCAACATCTAACTGTAAGAACTAAAACTCATTAGAGGAAAACATAACTGTAAATCTTCATGATCTTGGATTAGGCATGGTTTTATAGATAAGAAACCCAAAGCACAACCAACCAAGGAAAAAGTAGATAAATTGGACTTCATCAAAATTAAAAAATTTTGTGCATCAAAAGATACCTTCGAAGAATGGTAGCAAATATCTGATAAGGACTTAGTATCAGGAATATATAAAGAACTCCTACAACTCAAAAATAAAAAGACAATCCATTTATAAAACGGTTTTATAGTAGTAAAATATACATAACATGAAATTTATTATTTCAACTTTTTGCAAGTGCACAATTCAGTGGCGATAAGTACATTCATAATGTACAATCCTTACCACTACCCATTTCCAGGATTTTTCATCATCCCACACAGGAACTCTGTACCCATTAAACAATAACTTTTCATTTTCTTCTCTCCCCCACCTCTAGTAACTTCTTATTTGTTTGTTTGTTTATTTGTTTGTTAAATTCAAGTTAGTTAACATATAGTGTTGTATTGGTTTCAGGATTAGAACCAATGATTCATCACTTATATATAACATATATATATATATATATAACACCCAGTGCTCATCCCAACAAGTGCCCTCCATAATGCCTGTCATCCATTTAGCCCGTCCCTCCACCCAGCCACCTCCAGCAATCCTCAGTTTGTTCTCTATATTTAAGAATATCTTATGATTTGCCTCCCTCTCTATTTGAAACTTATTTTTCCTTCCCTTCCCTTATTTTCAGGTTTCTTAAATTCCACATATGAGTGAAATAATATGATATTTGTCTTTCTTTGACTGACTTATTTCACTTAGCACAATACACTCTTGGTCCATCCACCTTGTTACAAATGGCAAGATTTCATTCTTTTTTATGGCCAAGTAATATTCCATTGTGTGTGTGTGTGTGTGTGTGTGTACCACATCTTCTTTATCCATTTATTAGTCAATGGAAATTTGGAGTCTTTCCATAATTTGGCTGTTGTTGACAGTGCTGCTATAAACATTGTGGTACATGTGCCCCTTTGAATCCACATTTTTATATCCTTTGGGTAAATACCTAGTAGTGCAATTGCTGAGTCATAGGGTAGTTTTGTTTTCAATTTTTTGAGGAATCTCCATACTGTCTTCCAGAGTGGCTGCACAAGTTTGCATTCCCACCAACAGTGCAAAAGTGTTCCCCTTTCTCTGCATGCTTGCTAACATCTGTTGTTTCTTGAATCGTTCATTTTAGCCATTCTGACAGGTGTGGGGTGGTATCTCATTGTGATTTGATTTGTATTTCTCTGATGATAAGTATTGTATTGATGATAAGTATAAGTATTGTATTAAGTGATGATAAGTATTGTATTGATGATAAGTATAAGTATTGTATTTCTCTGGATATCTTCTTTGAAAAAGTATCTATTCATCTCCTGCCCATTTCTTCACTGGATTATTTCTTTTATGGATTCTGAGTTTGAGAAGTTATTTATAGATTTTTGACACTACTAATCCTTTATCAGATATGTCACTTACAAATATCTTCTCCCATTCTGTTGGCTGCCTTTTAGTTTTGTTGATTGTTTCTTTCGCTATGCACAAGTTTTTATCTTGATGAGGTCTCAATAGTTTAGTTTTGCTTTTGTTTCCCTTGCCTCTGGAAACATGTCTAGTAAGACATTGCTGTGACTGAGGTCAAAGAGGTTGCTGTCTGTTTTCCCCTCTAGGATTTTGATGATTTCCTGTCCCACATTGAGGCCTTTCATCCATTTTGTATTTATTTTTGTGTATGGTGTAAGAAAATTATCCTGATTCTTTCTTCCACATGTCACTATCCAGTTTTCCCAGCACCATTTGGTGAAGAGACTGTCTTTTTTTCACTGGATATTATTTTCTGCTTTGTCAAAGATTAGTTGCCATACATTTGTGGGTCCATTTCTGGGTTCTCTCTTCTGTTCCATTGATCTTTGTGTCTCTTTTTGTGCCAGTACCATACTGCCTTGATGATTAAAGCTTTGTAATACAGCTTGAAGTCTGAAATTGTGATGCCTTCAGCTTTGGTTTTCTTTTTCAACATCGCTTTTAAATTTTCCATCTCTGTGAATTTGCCATTTCTTCATCGAAGCGGAATCATACAATATTCCTCCTCGCGTCTGACTTATTTCATTTAGCATAACATTTTCAAGTTTCATCTATGTTATAACGTATATCAGAATTGCATTCCTTTTTAAGGCTGAATAATACCCCATTGTATTTATATACCACATTTTGTTTATCCATTCATGTGTCAGTGGATATTTGGGTTGTTTCCACCTTTCGGCTATTGTGAATAATGTTACTATGAACATTAATGTACAATTATCTGTTTGAGTTCTTGATTTCAAAAATTTTTTAATATATACATAGGAATGAAATTGCTAGATCTTATGGTGATTCCATGTTTAAGTTTTTGAGAAACTGGGCAAAGTATGTGAATTGACATTTCTCCAGAGAAAGTATACAAATGGCCAATAAGCACATAAAACATTCTCAGCATCATCGCTCATTAGGAAAATGTAAATTAAAAGCACAGTGAGGTGCCACTTCATACCAATTAGAATAGTTTTAAGAAAAGAAGCCTGACAACATCAAATTCTGAAAAGAAGGCAGAGGCAAATTGATCCCTCCTCCATTGCTGGTGGGAATGTAACTTGAAACAGACACTTTGGACAAGCTTGGCATTTCTCAAAAAGTTAAACATACACTTGCCATATGAGCCGGCAATCTTGCTCCCAAATATTTATCCAAGAGTAATGAAACAAATCCTCAAAAATGTACAAGAATGTTTAAAGCAGCTTTACTCATAATACAAAACTGAAATTAACCCAATGACCCTTGCTTGAGAAAGGAAGAAAATGGTGATACTACTCAGCAGTAACAAGGAATAAAATACTGACACATCAACACAGATGAATCTCAAAAACATCAGGCTAAGTAAAAAAAGCCAGACTCAAAGGGCTAAATACTCTCTAATTCCATTTACATGACATTCTGGGCCAGAAAATACAGTAATAATGGGGAGTGGGGTTGATTGTGAAGTATAAGATTCTTTATGGTGATGGTAACGGAAATATTCTATATGGTGATTATTGGTGGTCATCTGACTACCACTGACCCTTGAACAGCATGAATTAAGAGGCATTGACAACTATACAGCTGAAAATACACACATAACTTTTGACTCACCCCAAATTAAACTACTAATAAACTAATGGTGACTGGAAGCCTTACTGATAATGTAAACAGTCTGATTAACACATAATTTGTATGTTTTATGTATCATAGACTGTATTCTTACAATAAAGTAAGCTAGAGAAAAGTATTACTAAAAAAATCACAAAGAAGAAAAAATACATTATGGTACTATATATGTATTTAGTGAAAAAAATTTGCATACACTGGACCCACACAGTTCAAACTCATGTTCAAGAGTTGATTTATTTGTCAGGGGCACTTGGGTGGCTCAGCCGGTTAAGAATCCAACTCTTGATTTTGGCTCAAGTAATGATCTCACGGTTCATGAGTTCGAGCCCTACCTCTGGCTTGGCACTGGCAATGCAGAGCTTGCTTAGGATTCTCTCTCGCTCTCTCTCTGCCCCTCCCCAAGTCACATGCACTCTCTCTCTCTCTCTCAAAACAAATGAATTTAATAAACGAACTTAAAAAACAAGTCAACTAATTTGTCAAAATTCCAAGAGCTCTATTCCTATAAAATGTGAATTTTACTACATTGAAATTATACCTCAATATACTTGCCAGAAGTAATGTGATCCAGGAACTTATTACATACTTGTTCTTATATGAGTCCATTAACTGTTCTTATTTTCAACTATTTTTTTCCTCTGACGGAATAAAAACAAAGGTTGGGGGAGGGGAAAATAGTGCTCTCAGATGCTGTAATTGGGCTCTCTTTGAAATCTCATTTTCACAAAAACGAGCCAAAATAAATGACATGCTGGTGACTTCGCAACACAATGAAGAGACAAAGCAGACAAAATAACATGATTTCATTTGTTGAAATTTATGAAGTAATTTATTTATAATGATTACAGCTGTGCAAACAGCCGTAATGGGGCTTATAGGGGCATTATGCAACCTCTGTTCTTTGTGCAACCAGTGTCCTCTCTGAGAACATGAACCCGGTGGAGCTGGATACATTCAAGAAGCTTGAAAGAACACAGGCCTTCAGGACAAGACTCAGCCAGCACCAAAACTAGTACTTGGTAGTTTACCAAAGTCGAGCCTGATTTCTACTTGGAACTGAAACTCGAGACACATTTAATGCACAAAAAAAAAACGTGGACTGTTTATTGGTTTGCTTATAATTCCTTCTGAAAATGTCAATATTTTTTTATCAGTTGTTCAGATTACAGGAGAGAACAAAGCTAGGAAAATGTAAGCTGTTGGTGCTTTCAGCATACAATGTTTTCTTTGGTTCTCATCAGGCTATAATAGAGATTTACGGGGCTCTGTTTAGTAAAATAATAAACAAATTATCTTTAAATCAAGGATCAGCTGTTTGAGTTTAGCAGATAACATCTGCTGTGAATCATAAGAGGGAGCAGGCCTAATCTGGAAGTTATACCCTCCCTTCTCTGTCTTACCCTGCTGGTGGCTGCCCTGTTATTCCTCCAATTTTAATGTCAGGCAACCATCCCATGGCTGAATTGGGGCAGAAAAGGAGAAAAGAGAATCGTAGGAAGCAATGTACTTGTAATAAAGAGTTGGACTCCACCACATTCATACTCTGAATTAATTACCATTTTTTACTTTAGACTGTATTAACATCCTGTGATATAGAAAAAAGGAATTTGGGAGTAAATGCTATGTAATAGTTGAAGTAAATATTCAATAATTTCAGATTACCTCAAACTTTGAATACAAATTCTTGCTTGAAGTACAGACCCACGGCCTTATATCTGAAAGTCTGCAACATCCCTGCCTTAAAGGTAGCTGAGAACTGTACACTTCACATCTTTTGCTCTCCTTATTACTGACAATATTGATTTAAAAAAAATTAAAATATTGCTAACGTAAAGTCTGTGTTATTCCTATTCAGGCTTGGATCATTTAATTTTTTTCCTACATTTATTTATTCATCCAAAATATATCAAACTAGTATGGCTTGTGATCCCTAGAAGATAACCATGAATGTCCAGTCCACTCATTCATTTAACACATATTGGGCAGGCACCTGGCATGCCAGTTGCAAAAGATGGCAGTCAACAAGATAGGGGAATTCTACATTCCTCACAAACTTAATATTCTAGGGACAAAGAGGGAAAGTAGAGCAAATAAATGTACAAAGGAGACAATTAAAGAGTGTCAGAAGTAAAGGAAAGAAATAGGTAGTAAGGTACAAAAAAAAGGCCTAAGAGGGACAGAGGTCAGGAGACCACCTCTGTCTCCCACAATGGCTAATGTCTGAAATCCACTGATTGTAATATATCCTTACTGCCAAAAGGGAGTTGAGGAATCATTGATTCTACATAAAAAGATCTTTCATTTTACATATAAAAATAGCAGGTTCTGCTAGAAAGGCCAGACTAGTCTAAGCCCATGAAAAGGTTTGGGTAGGTACCTATGTCTAGAGTCATTGCAAATAGAAAGTAGAGCCATTGCAAATATCAAATATCAATTCATCAGGATGCCATGCCAGGGATCTTTGTGAATCCTCACTTTTCCTCTACACTCAAACCTCCTTCAAATCTTTCTGCCAGCCCAGACAACTGGTTTTCGAATCCTGTGCACCATTGCTTTGGAGAAGTCTTTAGGACACAGGCTTTCAGCTTTGCTTAACAACCTCCATTCTGAGATTCTCTGGTAGACTGGTATGGCCCAAAGAAACAATGTCTTCAATGACTGCATTTTCTGACATTGACATAGTACCTCACAAAACACAAAACACATTCATGGACACTATTGCATGTGATTCTTGCAATACTGCTAGGTGGATACTGTTATGCCCACCTTATAAAAGAGGCCCTGTGATCTGACCAGGTTCCCTTAGTTTGTTCTAAATGCAAAGCTATAGCTTAATTCCAGTTATGGTGACCAACTCTTCTGGTCTTCTCAGGACTAAGGGGATTTCCAAGAAGTGAGATTTTTCAGTGCTGAAACCAGAACAATCCCAATAAAACCAAGTGATGTCATTAAACTTAATACTAGGTCCAAGAGTACCTGGGTGGCTCAGTCAGTTAAGTGTCCAACTTTGGCTCAGGTCATGATCTCACAGCGTGTGAGTTCGGGCCCAGTGTCAGGCTCTGTGCTGACAGCGTGGAGCCTGGAGCTCACTTGACGTTCTGTGTCTCCCTCTCTGTCTGCCATTCCCCTGCACACAAGCTGTATCTCTCTCTCAAAAATAAATAAACATTAAAAAAAAATCCAGTCCATTTAATATAATGTCTAGGATACTTGCCATCAAATGACAGCTACGGCAGGCCTCCAATTTGTTCTTTTTCGAGGCCCTCAGGCAAGTCGTTCTCATTGACCTGCATCATAGAGCTCTCGAATGAGTCACCACCCTCATCACCCCACCAGCCTCTAGCAGCTGTGTATATTATAGTGCCACACGGTTGGATGGCCTTTGAAATACAAATCTGAGAAGAGAACGATAAACTCTTTAAAATATCAGAGCAGCCTCTAACTCCTGCTCAGTCCTCAGCAAACTCTAGGCTCTTCTCTGCCTAATGAGAGCATTGGTTGGAACAAGAGGAATGGAGTTATTTTAAAAGTTTTGCATACATCTCATCAGGGTATTTGGCAATACAACACTCGCGCTGGGTTAATCATTGCCGTGGGTGTCTCAGGAATGACAGTGGGAAATCTTATGAAAACTTTATAGTCAATGACATTACTCCCACAGCATGGCAGGGAGGGGAGGAAGGAGAAGTCGAACAGTTCCTCATTGTCCCTTGAGCTTGAGAGGAATGCAACCCTACAAATACCAAATAGTAAGAAAGACCAAAAGTTCCTTTTGTAACAACTTTGCCAGAAGTACGTGAAGAAATCAGAATAACACCTGGAGAAGGTATTCCAAACAAAAATCACTTCATTGGGTTTTGAATTTCTCAAGCTGATTATTATTCTTCAAAGACTCAAGGAAAAAAAATCTGGTTTTCTTAAATACAAGGAACATATGCTGAATGTTTACAATGTGATGGGTACTCCCCTCAGTATTTTACTGTGTTGATTATTTACAATCTATTAAGTCATCACAATATCGTTGCATTGGAGGTACTTTATTTATTGTCCCTGTTTTACAGTTGGGCAAACCAGACACAGAATGGTTAGAAAACTACAGCAGAAACACATTTGGGATGTGAAGGAGTGAGGATCTGAACCCACACTGGCTCTAGAATCTATACGCCAAAGTATCAAACTTTACTACCTCTCTGTGCTGCCAAAGGAACAATTTCTGTCCATCAAGACTGGTAACCCAAATCTCCAGACATTCACGAGTATAAGTAAACTATGAACAGAACGATACCTTGCCCGTAAGAGAAGATTGAAAGACTAGCTCTTTCATGGGAGGGTAACTAGTAGTGGTTTCGCTTCCTCGGTGTTTTCTTGATGGTTGAAATTTAATCAAAGAGGGACCCGTCCAAATGCTACTCTTTGCATTTAATTAAAAATTTGTCTTTACAAAGTTTGTCCTTAGAATATATATACACATGATTTCTAGGTTAAATGGTAGCAACGTAACTGACTCTGCCACACATTCTCTCTACCTTCATAAACATATCCAAGGATACAAGCAAGTTAAAGAGCAAGACAAAAAATTAACAATAAAAAAGCAAACAAAAGTTAAGAGAAGACCAGACACCAGGTGGGGGAGGAATTTCTACCAAATATAATGACAGAGGATGGGTTAGGGACTTCATTCTCAGACTATACAATACAGTAAAACCTTGGTTCATGAGCATAATTCATTCCAGAAATATGCTTGAAATCCAAAGCACTTGTATATCAAAGCAAATTTCAAGAACCATTGGCTCAGTTGCAATCATGTTATGTTCAGCATCACGTACTATTGTATTGCAAGACATCACTCCTTTATCAAGTTAAATTTTATTAGAAATGTTTGCTCATCCTGCAGAACACTCAGAACAAGTGACTCGCAATCCAAGGTTTTACTGTACTTACTTAATACTCAGAACAAGTTCAAAACAGGCCCTGAGAAAACATAGAAAAATACAGATTTTCTCTTACTCTTTGATCTACATCCTGGATGGAGTAGCACCATTCAGAAAGATAGGCATACGTGTCCCAAAACCTAAGAAAT
The DNA here is from genome assembly GCA_030068075.1 of Paguma larvata. NCBI lineage: Eukaryota > Metazoa > Chordata > Mammalia > Carnivora > Viverridae > Paguma > Paguma larvata. The sequence continues at coordinate 12,498,100 of CM057844.1, forward strand.
AATTTCCCAAGCAATTCAAGGGTCCTCCCTCCTCCTTTGTTCCTGTTAGCGTCTCAGGTTTTTTGCATCCTTAGGAGACTAGAGCTCCCAGCATGCACTGGCAGTGCATGGAAGTTGGAGGCTTAGAGAAGGTTGTGTCCTGAAATGTTTAGTCAAGTAAGGATAAGATTTGTTAGGTAGGGTAGAAACCACAGGACCTTCAGGATAAGCCAGGTTGGGTGTAGGGGTACGGAAAAGCAACTTGGAAGAGGGAAAATAATTACCTGGCTTATTCTATGGGAGAAGGAGGGTTGGCCACATACACAGTAACATTTTAATTAATAAACACTTGAACTTTTCATTCAAGAATAGTTAATCTGAAAACACCAATGTAAGCTTTTTTTCCCCTTAACATATAAGATATAAAATGTTTCAGTAAAGTATACCTCTAAAAAAGATTCCTATAATTTACAGTAAAATTTACAGTAAATATATCTTCATTTCTTTTCACAGAAGAAGGCAAGTATCAATGAACAAGGCTAGGAAAATAAGTTGAAAAGGAAGATCAAAACAGATTTAAGGGAGGGGGCCAAGCCAGCGGAGGAGTAGGGGGATCCAGTATTTTACTTGTCCTTTAAATGGGGATGACTGAAACCAAAGTCTCTCTCAACTCAAGAATCGGGGAGAAAAGGTGCTGCAGCCTACAAGGAACGGAAGGCGAAACCAGAAACGCCCCAGAAAACGTGAGTTTAATCTGGGACAGATAAAACGAACTCGGGGAGCTGAGCTAAGGCGACAGTGAGCGTCTTTGGAGATAGCTGGGAAAGTGCCAATCAAACAACATCTGAACGAGAGGGCCAGAGAGGGAGAGACCACTACTATCCAGCCCCTAAATGCAGGACATTTGAAGAGAAGTTCGGTGGCAAACAGCAGCACACCACTCGAGCAGCTGGGACCGCACCACCCGCATCCCGCACAGCTGGAACGTGCACGCTGCTGGGACTGGCAGCAGGGACCCAGTCAGTCAGACACGCCGTAGCCTGCAGAGCACCTCTAACCCTGACACAATTACTGTGAAATCAGGTGTAGCAGGCAAACGTGCCACCGCTCAGTGAATTGCACTATGCCTGTGCCCGTGGTGGAGTGAGGACAGAAATAAAGGGGTGAATAAAGACTCCAGGACTGGTGGTGAGGGACTGGAGAGATGCCATTGTTGTCTCACAAGCTAGGAAGTCACCCCAAAAGTGGCAGTGGTGGTGGAACCCGCCTACACCAAACCACGCCCCTACCCACAGGATTGACACCTATCAGCGGGAGCCACTGATGCCAAGGGCAGACTGCTGCCTGGAGTAACTCCAGGTCATTTTTTCTTTTTTAAATTTATCCCTGCCTTTCTTCTTCCTACTGATCCCCACCCCTGAGTTGGTTATCCAGGGTACTGGCTGGCTTAAACATTTGTTTAACCCACTCTCTCAAGGCATGTTCTACACCTCCCTCTGTACTTCCCTATGTCTCTTTCTGGAAAAATCAGGCCGCATAAGTTCATCTGGACAACATCTATCTTCATTCCTTTTTCCTTGCACCCGTCCTTATTCTGATTTCTCTCAGTCTGGATTAGGCCCTTTAGTCGCTCTACCTGGGCAAAGTCCATTTCCTTCTTCACCCCACACCTGTCATTATTCTCTCTGTATATGCTCTGCCACCAGCACACAGCACACCATGTCCTTAACATGTAGCTGGTACTTCAGGACATTGCCCTCAGACAGTCATTTGTTATTCTTTTTTCTGTTGTGAACTGCTTGTCTGTATCATTTGTCAGTATATTTGAGTATTTCTGTTTTCTGTTTGTCTGTCAGTCTGTTTTCCTTTCCAGGGAAACTTCAAGAAACAATCCAAGACACTTCTACCCAAAATGACAAAATGGAAGAATTCTCCTCAAAAGAATCTACAGCTCAAGAATTGATAAAAACAGATATAAGCAATATAACAGACATGAATATAGAATTATAATCATAAAACTAATCCCTGGGCTTGAAAAAAGCAAAGATGAATGCAAGGGGTCTGTGCGGCAGAGTTTAAGGACCTTAAAAATGGTCAGGAAGAATTAAACAAGACCTTGGATGAAATACAAGGCAAATTGGAAGCAGCCACAGCACGGATTGAAGAGCCAGAAGAAAGAGTTAGTGCATTAGAAGATAAAATCATTGAAAAAGAGGAAGCAGATAAAAAGAGAGAGAAGCTGATCCAGGAACAGGCAAGGAGAATTCGAGAGCTGAGTGATGCACTCAAAAGAAACAATATCCGTATCATAGGAATTCCAGAGGAAGAAGAGAGAGAAAAGGAGTCGAAGGGGTACTTGAACAAATCATTGCTGAGAACTTCCCCAACATGAGGAAGGAAACGGGCATGGAAATCCAAGAGGCACAGAGAACTCCCCTCAGACGTAACTTGAATAGACCTTCTTCACAACACATCATAGTGAAGCTAGCAAAATATAAAGACAGGGAGAGAATCCTGAAAGCAGCTGGGGACAAAAGAACCTTCACATACAAAGGCAGACACATAAGGGTAGTAGCAGACTTATTTACAGAAACTTGGCAAGCCAGAAAGGAATGGCAGGATATCATCAATGTGATGAGCAGGAAGGACACGCAATCAAGAATTCTGTATCCGGCTAGCCTGTCATTCAGAATAGAAGGAGAGATCAAGGTTTTTCCCAACAGACAAAAACTGAAGGAATTCATCACAAATAAGCCAGCATTATAAGAGATCCTGAGGGGCACTCTATGAAGGAAAGGTTGCAAAGAACACAAACTACCAGACACAGCCTTACAAACATGAAACTTACAGATAATACAGTGACTGTAAGCCCATATTTTTCAATATTAACACTGAATGTAAATGGACTAAATGCACCAATCAAAAGACAGAGGGTAACAGAATGGATTAAAAAACAAGACCCATATATTTGCTGTCTTCAAGAAACTCATCTTAAACCTGAGGACATCTTTAGATTGAAAGTGAGGGGATGGAGAACAATCTACCATGTTACTGGAAGTCAGAAGAAAGCCGTAGTACCCACACTTATATCAGACAAACTAGACTTTAAAATGAACGATGTAATAAGAGATGAAGAAGGACATTATATAATAGTCTCAGGGACCATCCTGCAGGAAAAGCTAATAATTATAAATATCTACACAGTGAGTTCGGGAGAACCCAAATTTGTAAAACAACTAAATACAAACTTTAGCAACCTTATCGATAAAAATGCCCTAATAGTAGGGGACCTTAACACTCTACTCTCAGCATTGGATAGATCCACTAAACAGAAAATCACCACAGAAACACTGGCCCTGAACGACGCATTAGAACATATGGGCCTAACAGACATCTTCAGGGTGCTTCACCCAGAAGCAAAGGAATTTACATTCTTCTCAACTGCACATGGTACATTTTCCAAGATAGACCACATTCTGGGGCACAGGGAAGCTCTGAATAAATGTAAAAGAATTGAGATCATACCGTGCACACTGTCAGACCACAATGCTTTGAAACTTGAAATCAACCGCAGAAGAAAGCCTGGAAAATATCCAAAAACATGGAGGCTAAGGAATAACCTACTAAAAGACGAGTGGGTCAACCAAGAAATCAGGGAAGAAATTAAAAAATACATGGAAACAAATGAAAATGAAAATACAACAATCCAAATGCTCTGGGATGCGGCAAAGGCAGTCCTGAGAGGAAAAAATATTGCAATCCAGGCCCATCTCAAGAAACAAGAAATATCAATAACAGAAATTCTAATGGCACGCCTAAAAGAACTAGAAGCAGAACAACTAAAACAACCCAAGCCCAGCAGAAAGAGAGAAATAACAAAGATCAGGGCACAAATTAATCATATGGAAACAGAAAAAGTAGTGGAACAGATCTATGAAACCAAGAGCTGGTTCTTTGAAAAAATAAACAAAATAGACAAACCTCTAGCCAGGCTTCTCAAAAACAAAACAGAGAGAACTCAAATAGATAAAATCGTGAATGAAAAGGGAGTAATTACACCCAATCCCTCACAAATACAAGCAATCATCAGAGAATACTATGAAAAATTATATGCCACCAAATTCGGCAACCTGGAAGAAATGGACAAGTTCTTAAATAGCCACACGCTACCAAAACTCAAACAGGAAGAAATAGAAAATTTGAACAGACCCATAACTAGTGAAGAAACAGAATCAGTTATCAAAAACCTCCCAGCAAATAAAAGCCCTGAACCAGATGGCTTCCCTGTGGAATTTTACCAGACATTTAAAACAGAGTTAATTCCTATCTTCCTCAAGCTGTTCCAAAAATTGAAACGGAAGGAAAACTCCCAGACTCATTCTATGAAGCCAGCATCACTTTGATTCCCACACCAGATAGAGACCCAGCAAAGAAACAGAGTTACAGGCCAATATCCCTGATGAATATGAATGCAAAAATTTTCAACAAGATACTAGCAAATCGAATCCAACAGCATATAAAAAGAATTATCCATAATGATCAAGTAGGATTCATCCCTGGGTTGCAAGGCTAGTTCAATATTCACAAATCAATCAATGTGATAAACCACATTAACAAAAGAAATGATAAGAAACATATGATCCTGTGAATAGATGCAGAAAAAGCATTTGACGAAATACAGCACCCTTTCCTAATAAAAACCCTCGAGAAAGTCGGGATAGAAGGAACATACTTAAACATCATAAAAGCCATGTATGAAAAGCCCACAGCTAATATCCTCAATGGGGAAAAATTGAGAGCCTTCACCCTGAGATCAGGAACATGACAGGGGTGTCCACTCTCACTACTCCTATTTAACATAGTGTTGGAAGTCTTAGCATCAGCAATCAGAGAACAAAACAAAATAAAAGGCATCAAGATTGGCAAGGATGAAATCAAACTTTCACTTTTTGCAGATGACATGATACTTCACATGGAAAACCCGACGGAATCCACCAAAAGCCTACTAGAACTGATTCATGATTTCAGCAAAGTTGCAGGGTACAAAATCAATGTACAGAAATCGGTGGCATTTCTATACACCAACAGTGAAACAGCAGAAAGAGAAATAAAGAAGTTAATCCTTTTCACGATTGCACCAAAAACCATAAAATACTTAGGAATAAACCTAACCAAGGATGTGAAAGACCTCTACACTGAAAACTATGAAAAACTTATGAAGGAAATTGAGGAAGACACAAGGAAATGGAAAAACATCCCATGCTCATGGATTGGAAGAATAAATATCCTTAAAATGGCAATACTACCCAAAGCAATCTACACATTCAATGCAATCCCAATCAAAATTGCACCAGCATTCTTCTCAAAGCTAGAGCGAACAATCCTAAAATTTATATGGAACCACAAAAGACCCTGAATAGCCAAAGTAATACTGAAGAATAAAACTAGGGCAGGAGCCATCGGGATCCTAGACTTTAACCTCTATACAAAGCGGTAGTCATCAAGACTGTATGGTATTGGCACAAAAACAGACACATAGACCAATGGAATAGAATAGAAAACTCAGAAATGGACCCACAATTATATGGCCAACTAATCTTGGACAAAGTGGGAAAAATGTATCCAATGGAAAAAAGACAGCCTCTTTAATAAATGGTGCTGGGAGAACTGGAAAGCAACATGCAAAAGAATGAAACTAGACCACTTTCTTACACCACTCACAAAAATAAACTCTAAATGGATAAAAGATCTGAATGTGAGACAGGAAACCATCAAAATCCCAGAGGAGAAAACCTCTTTGACCTAAAACACACCAATTTCTTACTTGACATGTCTCCAAAGACAAGGGAGTTAAAAGCAAAGATGAAGTACTGGGACCTCATCAAGATAAAAAGCTTCTACAGAGCAAAAGACACAACCAACAAAACTGATAGGCAACCAACAGAATGGGAAAAGATCATCGCAAATGGCATAACGGATAAAGGACTAATATCTAAAATCTATAAAGAACTTACCAAACTCCACACCTGAAAAATGAATAATCCAGTGAAGAAATGGACAGAAGATATGAATAGACACTTCTCCAAAGAAGACATTCAAATGGCAAACAGACATATAAAACGATGCTCAATGTCCCTCATCATCAGGGAAATACAAATCAAAACCATGCTGAGATACCACCTCACACCAGTCAGAGTGGCTAAAATGAACAATTCAGGAAACTATAGATGCTGGAGAGGATGTGGAGAAACAGGCACCCTCTTGCACTGTTGGTGGGAATACAAACTGGTGCAGCCACTCTGGAGAACTGTGTGGAGGTTCCTGAAAAAAAATGAAAATAGACTTACCCTATGACCCAGCAATAGCACTGTCAGGAATTTACCCAAGAGATACAGGACTGCTGATGCATAGGGGCACATGTAACCCGATGTTCACAGCAGCACTTTTGACAATAGCCAAATCATGGAAAGAGACTAAGTGTCCATCAACTGATGATTGGATAAAGAAGATGTGGTATATATATATACAATGGAATACTATGCAGCAATGAGAAAGAATGAAATCTGGCCATGTGTAGCAACATGGATGGAACTGGAGGGTATTAAGCTAAGTGAAATAAGTCAGGCAGAGAAAGTCAGATGCCATATGTTCCCACACATAGGTAGGCTTTGGGAGACCTAACAGAAAACCACGGGGGAGGGAAGAGGGGAAGGAAGGGAAAAAAAAGCCACAGAGAGGAAGGAAGACATAATTTGGGAGACTGTCAAAGACTAAGAACAAACTGAGGGGAGAGGGGCATGTGGGAGTGAGGAGAGTGGGTGATGGGCACGGAGGAGGGCACTTGTTGGGATTATCTTGGAGTGTTGTATGGAAACCAAATGACAATAAATTATTCTAAAAATAAAAATAAAAATAAAATAAAGATATGACCTTAAGTAAAAAAAAAAACAGATTTAAGAAAGTCTAGCTGAAAAAAAATTTTAATAAACAGAAATAGAAAATTCACACAATTAAAATGGAAAGCAATAAAAAAGAATATTGTGGCCGTGGCAAGAAGTCAAAACACTTTTAATATATCAAGTTAAAAAGAACAAAGAGGAAAAGTAAACAGGAATAAAAATATGGGGAAAAATTGAAGACATATGGAGAAACAGATTCAAATAAAGAATTATAGATGCTCCTAAGACAGAAAACAGAGTGTCAGAACAAATGTAATAATCGTTTTTTTCTTCTTTTTGGGAAAAAGGGGATTATTTAGTACTAATTTTAGTCTGCGGCAATTTTTCGAGGCTGTATGCTGGGTGGAGGGGAAAAAATGAAATATGTCTCCTATCTCTTTCTCCACATGGAGATAAAGAAGAGTCAATCTTTTTGATAAGAAGAAATTTGACAATGTTAAAGTCATCCACAACTATACTTTAAAACAGTAGGTCTATTTTAAAAGTAACCACTGAATGTAAGCGGAAGTAAAATATAGACTACACATATAAAAAAGGACATTCAAAAGAAAATGGAAAATTCAACACAAAAGAATTTGGTTCCAGTATTCATTTTTATCAGCAATATAAACAGGTTAAATTACCTTTGTGAAAGGGAAATATTTTTGGAATAAGTGAATACATAAGACCATACCATACATAAGACCACATCATACATAAGACCATATCCAAGACTACAACAAATATTTAAATAAACAAATAAAAATATTCAAGCTCAATGCATCCAAAAGAACAGAAAGAGTACAAACCACATCCTCTTAAGACTACTCTATAAAACTAGAAATTGATCAGAAGAAAAATCCAATTACTAAAAAATTAATGATGCTCTATATGCTTCTCAATAATATTGTGTCACAAAGAAAATAAACATTTCAAGTAGACATTTAGATTATAGCAAATGTGAGGCTATTTCATAGGCAAATATATGGAACCGCAAAATTACACTCGATTAGACTGTTAAAGCCTTTGCTGGTTTTGGTGTTGAAAGCGGACGAGTAAAATAAGTGAAATAATAAAAATGAAAGTGCAATAAAAAAAAACAGAAAAAAGAAAAGGTAATAGCGATTAAAAAAAAGAGCAGTTAACGGATTTGAAAAGAGAAAAAGAGATTTATAGATACATTCTGGAGCTAAAATGTGTGTGTGTGTGTGTGTGTGTGTGTGTGTGTGTGTGTGTGTGTGTGTGTGTCTTTGTTTGCAAACTGTCTCTCGTACACGGAGGGCAAGGAGAGACCTAAAAAAGAGGCAGACCTCCGGATCATTAGGTGGCACGCTTAAAATTACAGGGCTTGTCTTGGGCGGTTGAAGGACAAGTAGATCTCCGAGGCTACCGCCAGAATCTTAAAAGCTATAAAGAGGTCTTACCTGGGTTCAGTCACCTATCCTCAACAACACCTTACTCTCAAAGCTGTGTCCTTGAAAATGACTCCCATTATGGACGGTGGGCAGAACAAATAGTCCAAGGACAGGGGAGGGGGCAAGGAGCCTTCTATTGCCCGGATCCAGCTTACGGGTCAATTGGCAGTCACGTTCTTTCCATGACCTCCTCCAGGGAGGAGAAACCTTACAAATCTGAGATTCAATAGAACCATCCTTAAGTTCACACATTTCTAGGTGTGAATGCTGGCTCCATCACTTACAAAGCTGTGTGACATCAGATAAGTTGCTTAACTTTGCTGATCCTCAGATTCTTTATCTCAGAAATGGCAATAATGATAGTACTTCTTTCACAATAAGATAAATTTTGTGAAATCCACTTAGCACCCTGTGCTTGATATATTGTAAACAATCAATACATAATGGTTCTATTTACTATAATACTTAATAAATACAAGAAAAAATACCAGTGTGTAGAATTTGGCATATGAAGAACTTTGTGACAATAGAGTGATATTAGTACCTACAAGATAACATTGTGTAATGGGTATGCAAAAAAAAAAGAGATGTCTTCAGAAAACTCACAATTTTCTGGAAAGAAAATTGCCAGAATTGACCCAAAAAGTGGCCAAATATATTTCTACTTTAAGGAAACAATTATTTTTATATATTGGCACAAAAAATTAAAAGTCACATAGATGCTTCCTTTTTAATGAACAAGTGTAAGTAACTTTTATATTAAAACCTGACATAGACAACAACACTATAGGGCAACATTTCAAAAACATGTTTCCTGGTCGTACTAGAACCATGGATATTAATAAGTTTTAGCTTCAATGTTTTTGAAAATCCTATATTAACTCCTCCCAAAACATCTCTACGTACACACATATACACATTGGGCTGCGAAATTCTGTCCTCCTACAGCAGCCTGCTCTCCCCTGTTGTATCTTTTCTATTGTATCACACTTATCAAAATGTGACTCAATTTGCCTATTGACTTGTCTGTACCCTAACCAGTTGGTTCTGCATTACTTGGGGCAAGGACCATGTGTATCTTTTTGTCATTGTAGCCCAATCTCTATTAATATCCACTTTTTGAATGAAACTGTTACAGGAAAAAAATATATTATCTTCCAACAACTATGGAAAACTCCAAGTTACAAAAACATTAAACAGAACACTTACCTATAAAATGGTTCATTGTGAATCTCTAACACACGATATACATTACCTGACCACACAAATACTGTTTTCAAACAACATTTTCTTAAATTTAAATACCAACTTAAGAAACACTCATTAGCTAATTTCATTCATGAATATAAATAAAATATTAGCCAATTAAATTCAATGTTATATTTTAAAAATCGCCCATCTTGACAAAGTAGGGTTTATCCCAAGAATACAGGGATTATTTTTTATTAGGATAAAGTACATTAATAGATCAGATAAGTAAAAAAATCATATACATATTTTTATCATATAAATTTCTATATATATGATAAATTTATATATAAATATACATATATATATATATATCTATATATATGATCAATTTAACATACACTGGGGAAAATCAATAAAATTTAGCCGTCCTTCAGGATGGAAACTTTTATGAATTATTGCTAGAACAATCTTTTCCTAAAATGGTAAAATACCTATCTTATAACCAACAATCATAGGCATCTTACAAGCTTGCTCCTGTTTTGCCCATCCTGGTTTCCTGTTTCCCCTTTTTCAAGTTAAAGCAAAAGTTTTAACTCAGACCATGTGATATTGAGGAACTCATCCCAAAGTTTCAGGCAAGATGGATATTAAACACAAAATACTCCACTTCATACAACTGAATGAATGTTTAAAATCAGAAACAAAAGTAAAAGGCAGCTAACCTTAGGAAATATTTGCAAATATATGAGAGAGAGTATCCCTAAAATACTAAAAGTACTTATACTTTACATAGAGAGAGAGAAACAAACTATTTGTAGGAGGGTGAGCAGAAGATATAAATAAATAATTCAGAAGACAAAAATATTTTAAAAACCCTATCATCTCTCATTGATCCTCCCAATTCCAGTCTTTCCTTACCTAAGTCAATGTTATATTCTACAAGATTATCTAAAAGCAAAATTCTGGTTATCTTCTCAAACACCATCAGTGACTAATTTCTCCCAATAGTAACAAAATTGACAATGAATATAGTATTATCCCAGGTAATTCTGACATTGAAGTAAAATATCTTGTGAGTATATGGACTCACAAGAGTATGTGGACCCCTATTAAAGCAACCACCAGAACCAGTAGTTCATTCACTCATCAAATTTTTGTTAAGCTTCCAATGATTATAGGTACCTCACCAGGTTCTGGGTTCCAGAAGATGAAAAACACAAAGCATTCTTTGCATTTCCAAAGGAGATACCCCCTGAGTATCTCACAGGTCAGAGAAGGCAATCAACAAATAATGGTAGCAGATGTTGACCTAAAAAAAAAGAGGTAGACGAAGACAAGCTCAAAATTGTCAAAAAGATGAGTTTATTTGAGAATAGCGGAATTGCAATTAAGGCCATACAGCAAGGACTTGCTCCAGGCAAGTCCACTGAGGGTTTGGGGTGGGCTTTTTTTCTGGGAAGGGAATGTAAAGAAAGCGGAGTTCCATTAAAGTCTGTTAAAATTAAAAACGAATGGAAACCAGCTTTGAAAATTCCCCCAAGCAGATAAAACCAGGCCAGTCCTACAAATGAAGCTCAATTCAGCTTATTTTGTGAGACCAACCCAACGTGGATCATTTCTTGCTCATGTCTCTGGAAACTGTAAGCAAAAATTTTCCAACGTTAAGATGAGGTAACTCCTAACCAACTGCCTATCACTTAAGAAAACTCTAACATTATCAGTTTTCTGTAAATCAGGCATTTAGAGAACTCAGTCCCTCAGTCCAGAAGCTTTGTTTTCCCAAGAACACATGCATGATATTTTCCATCTTACATCCTCCAATTCCATTTCAGATTTAAATTCTTTCAGGCAATACAGTGAGCTAAGGCTCACCTTGGTCCCATTCGCAGAGTGATAGGGAACATAAAGAGATATACCTGACTCAGTCTAGGTCTTCCTGGGGGATGTTATACCCATCCTGGAGCTTAGAGTCTAAGAGTCACTCAGAGAAAGAGGGAAAAGGGGCGTGCCTGGTAGAAACGATGATATAAACAAAGACAGGGAGGCAAGAAGTAGTATTATATGTGGTGGCATTGTTAGACATATATGGTAAGCTAGAGATAAGAGATAAGACAGTAAAAGGTAAGTAAAAGAAGGCTATGAGGTTCTTTTTTAAGGTTTTTGGAACCAGACATGTAATAAACAATAAGCTCATTGAGGGCAGGGATTACCACATCTTCTTCAGGGTCTATCTAACACATCTCTCTATCTGAATTTCCAGCTAAAAAGTTGCATACGCAGCACCCAGAATGCAATAATCAGCCCATCCTATGAAGCATTCTTTGCATTTCCAATTCATCCAGAAGACAAATGTTGCACCTGCCAAAAAGCCTTGAATCAAGCTGAAAACTTGTGTTTGTAGGGCAAGGACTCTCAATAGCTCAGAATGCACAAACTTATTTCTCTGGGGCTTGTTTTCCTTTCTTCTAGTCAATTACATCCAGCTTCACTCATGCATTTTGCTAGATATGAAGCAGATATAACCAGAGGGAGAACCTGTTTGAACTCAAGGTTTAATTCAATTCCAAACCAGAGCCCCATTGTGTGCATTATTTATCAATAGCATTTAAGTGCCCATGGTGAGCGGTCCTGACTTGGCTCTATAAATAAACGATGTCAGACTTCATTCCTGTCCTCCAAGTTCGCACACTCTACAGAGGAAAAGAGGGAGCATCTACACAGTTTTCATCACGATAATTATGACTAAGCGAAGCCTAGCTAATTGGCCAACCACAGGAAAAAAGCCATTCAAACCTGAGAGCTAAGCAGTGCTGTGAGGAGCCCTATGTTTTCCTTGAACAGATTTTTTTTTTCCTTTTCTCCTTTTCCTTTCTTCATTTTTTAAAGCTTTTACCTTCTTATAGTGTAGAGATTCTTTTACTCAGGTATGCTTCAACTCAGCTGTGAAAGGGAAGACCTCTGAGTTAGGAAGTCTTTGATGGGTGACAAGGAGGCCTCTTGCTGTGCTAACTAACATCTGATGGAGAATCATAGAATCTCAAGAATTAAAAGAAATTTAGTGGGAAGTATACTGACTTCCATCTGTAACCCTTATGAGACGGTGTTATTTTTGGTGGCAAGAGAGAACCAGGAAACAAAGTGAGTTAGGGCCACAGCTGACCCATGATCCAGAGATTCTCAGTCATAATTGCCAAGATGAAAACAAAAAATGGAATCAAGAGATTGCCTTATAGGAGAGACTAAATGCAATGGTGTGGTCTGGACATTATAGAAAAGACCCAAAATGGAGTGTAGTCCCAACAAAGAAAGAAATAAAAAAAGTTCCTTGCATAGTAAGGAGGTAAGCATTTGGCAGAGAGGGTAGTATAGAATGGAAAAGCAATAAAAAGAGGGTAGATCTTGAAAAGGAAATCCTGGATTTGCAGTCAGGAAGGACTGGGAATATGAAGTCTAGGAATGGACTAGTGCCTGGGTATGTGCCTCATTCAGAGAACCATGGGAGGGATCTTCACAGGAAGTGGGAGCGTAGCAGTTGCAGGAGCCAAAAAAATAGCCATTTGCGATAAACAAACAGTCTAGCTTTGAAATGAGTCCATAGGGATGGGAGAGGCCTTTCTGGAAAAGCGAGGGAAGAAAGGTATGAGAATGAGTAAGAAAAATCCTAGATGCAAAATCAAAGCTTCAAAAGATATAGGGAAAGACCCAAAAGTAATAACTATGCCTTGAGTTGCTTCTGAGAGACTGAATATACAAAGAGACAATGACTAGACTGTATATAAAAATAGAACTCTGACCCAAAACCCACAGCGACTAGCTCAGGAAGCCAAACCGCAACCTCTGTAGCAATCAGCCCAAACATCCAGGATGAGATCAATAGCTGACAGTTTCTCTAATTTTTGTCCCTACTTCCAGCTTGAGACCAACTGCAGAAAGCCAATATAGCTGGGTGACCAATCACATAGGCTATCCTGCTTCCTAGTAGCCCACCTCCAGCTCCCCATGACAATGAGGGCATCCATGAAGTCTTCCTGCTTTTTTCCATTATAAAGCTTTCCCACTCTTCTGCCTAGCTTTGAGTCTCTCCCAAATACAGATGATGAAGCCTGACTCCCTTGCTATAACAAGCTCTGAATAAATACCCTTTCCTTATTTTCATTTAGAAGAGAAAACATAAATTTTTCCCCATACTTCTATGTACCAACACCATTAGGGGCTGGAAATAACAGTGAGCAAATCAAGAAAAGATCTCTGCCCTTATGGGTCCAAACTTCCTTTGGAAGAGACAAACAATAAGCGAGGAAAGAAATTAAGTAAGCATTATGATGATAAACTATTATGGAGGAAATAAGATAGAATGATATAATGGGGGGGGTGGCTAATGCTGTACTAGATAGTGAAGAACAGCCTCCTTGAGGAGGCAGTATTTCAACTGAAGACTAAGAGATCAAGAAAAGCCAGGCTATGAATTGCTCGGAAAGAGATACCAGCAAGTACACAATGCACTGGGGCAGAATACCCTTGGTTTTGTTTGAGAAAAATAGAAAAGACCATGGCAGCAGGGAGGTGTTGAGTGAGAGGCAGGTGAGGTAGGTGAAGCTAGATCATGCAAGGCCAAGGAAGGATGCTATTACAAATGAGGAGGGATGGTATCAGAAGGTTTTAGGCAGGAACACTTGAGGTCCTAAAACAAATGCAAATGTACAAGCAGAGTCAGTTTTAAATGTTCCTTTCCACTCAATTACCACTATCAAGTCAGAACAGTTCATACTAAAGATTTCAAGTGTTTATGGAAATAACAGAAGTGCTGCTGGGATAATAGTGCTTTGGTGTAATTAAGCACCTCTGCTCTCCCATCATGGAGATGCAACAAGCATCCAGCTCTTTTTCAAGATCCCATGCACAGATGATAATGGACAATCCATCAATACCCTCTTCCTGCCATACTAAGACTGTTTTACGATGATCCTGAAAGCTTTAATAAACCCTCTTAGGTAATTTCTTTATGAGGCAGGGAATTAGAGCTGAGCATGAAATAGGTTAAGGTCTGTCCACAAAGAGGGCACCATCGTTTTTATGACTTCTACCAGTGGTCCCTGGGTGGAAAACTCTAATTAGCTGGGATATTGATAACATATGCGGTTGCATCGATCTGCTCTCTAAATAGCAGCCATCTCTTTGCTCAAACAGGGACTTTGCTCAGTTCTGACATCATCAGGCCTACTCCATCACTGGAAATAGGCTCCTCTGAAGGCTAAGCTTACTCATTTCCGCTGTTTGTTAGAGTTCCAGGCCTAACACACTAAATCCCAAGTCCCTAAAAAAAAAAAAAAAAAAAAAAAAAAAAAGAGGGTCATAGAGGTGTGATGCTCATAATTTCTGCCACAATCTATTTTATAATACAGGGAAGTTCAGGTATCAGTGCAATCTTGCTCCTCAATTTCTGCTACCAATTCCAGGTTAAGGTAAGGGCTATGCAGAATGCAGCAAAAAAAGGTATTGTCTGATGTCATGATCATGGCCAGTAGTATCAGAAAGGACTCCCTGTTTAGACTCAATCAATCACTGGGGACAGCATTCTAGAGTCTTCCCAGTATGTTTGTCTATATCAGTTGTGAACCTCAAATGAGTAAGTGAAGAGAGATGAGAAGGAAAGCATGGTTAACTGATTTGGTTGAACTCAAAAAGCATTCCATTGAACCTGCTTTCTCTTTGTCCTGGACTAAGTACTAGGTCAGCTTAGTACTAGGACAGCTAGACTACTTTTCTATGATAGTCTCAGCCATTGGAAAGTAAGTAACAATGAAGCGCTTCCCATCTGGGTCTGGTTGGTAAACCCCACAGCCACCACCAGTACCACCACACATGTTCCTCCAAGCCCTCTTTATCTTCCCTTGGCTTGATGCCAATGAACAGCACCATCTTGAAATTTACAACTGGAAGTAGAAGAATCAAGACGGGAAGGCTTGGGATCCTTGAAAAAAGCATCTGAAAGAGAGCTGCCTGCCAATTGGGAATATCCTTTGTGGACTTACAGGAACAAAAGTAAATAAATTTCTCTTATTTCAAATTGCTGAGATGTTGGAATTTACCTGTTACAATCACTGACATTCACTAACAAAACCAGACTTTCAAAGATTTCATAAATAAAGGTGTGTTGGGGAAGCATTTATCACCTTAGGGTTACTGCCACAGCCCATTAAGCAAGAAAGCAGCAACGTTTTTTAACAGTTTTAATCAAGATTTAATTGAAATATCATATAATTCACTTAGTGTAAGTGTATAGTTCTATGGGTTTTATTAAATGTATACAGTTATGTAGAATACTCCTATTAAACCGATTCTCTCATTCCTATATTCAATCAGTCCATGCTCCCAATCCCAGCACCAATGCAAGTACAAATCTGCTTTTAGTATTTCTGACATTTATCACTTAGTATAATGTTTTTGAAGTTCACCCACATTACATTATCAGTAGTTTATTCCTTAATTTTTTTGAGAAAGAGAGGGTGCAAGTGAAAGAGGGAGAGAGAGAGTCCCACAAAGGGCAGAGAGAGAGAGAGAGAAGAGGGGCTCACCCAAGGCAGGTCTCATGTTTTACCTGAAGTGGTGATGGAACTCACCCGATGCATGACTCAACCTCATGAGCTGTGAGATCAGGACCTGAGCCAGAGTCAGATGCTTAACCAACTGAGCCACCCAGGTGCCCCTGGTTTGCTCTTTTTGATTGCTGCATACTATTCTATAATATGTGTGTATTTGTGTGTGTATCCATTCACTAGCTGATGGAATTTGAATTGTGTCCAGTTTATTATTATTATTATTATTATTATTATTATTATTATTATTGATGCTCTTATATGTAAGTCTTTGTACATGTTTTAATTTCTCTCTAATGGGAGCTGAATTGTGGGTTGTATTAACTACCATTTCATACCCAACAAAAGCTTTCTTTGATTCCCTTTGAAAGAGCCTCTTCCTTGGTGTTTTTAAATCATTTTGTTCATATCTGAAATATTGCATTTATCACATTGAATTCATTGAATGTTTTCATTCACATCTCTCTCTGCTAACTAGACTAACAGCTCCTGAAAGATTAAAAAAATACATTTTTGTGATATGTTAATGCTTAGAATAGTGATGAATACTCAGTAAGTGTTTATTAAAATAAAATGCCAGATAGCTTGAGGTAAAGGCGTTATTGTGTAGTCAAAGCACTGGACTATGTCAATTTGACTAATCCCAGAACTGTATTTCCAGAATTTCCTTCTCTGTTTGATCTCAGTTAGAGATGACCAAAGGAAGAACCTGTGTGGGATGCAGAAGGAAGTGAAACAGAAGTCACTCTACTGTCCAAAGTCACTCTACTGTACTGGTGGTGAGATGTGGTGTGGCAGCAGGTGGAGTGGATATGTCTGGCAGGCCCACTTGTCCCCATCTCCTTGGCCCTTTGTCTGCTCCTCTTCCACACAGGTGAGGCTGCAGCCCTACCACCAGGTGCCCTGCTGTGGTCCCATGGAGCTAAGCCCTAGACAGAAGCAAGGCCTTCCCACAGACCCCTCCTTGGCTTCCTCCTTTGGGGATCCCACCCTGATGGCCTGATGCCTTTGTTTCCAGAATATTCCTTCAAGCTCTGACATCACCTACACCATAGCTCCAGTCAGACTAGTTAGCAGCTGATTCTCTGACTCTCATATTCCTCTTCTGGATTTGCATTTCCCCAGTTCTTGCCACAGTCACATGAGGTACAATTCCCATAATAAAGCCCTAATTTCATATTACTCACAGTGGGTCTGTTTTCCTGGCCAAACCCTGACTAATACAGTTCTCCAGGCATGGACCAAACCATGTGTAAATCCTCACCCTTCCTGAGAGTCCAGCACTGTGACCTGGAGCCTCTGAGAAGTTGCCTGGCCTGCTCTAAGCAGGTGGGCCCTCCCTGTCCTATGTGACATTTATTTTAAAGGTCTCTTTATGCACAAAGCATTACCCATGAGATCTTGGAAGAGTTTTGTTTCCAGCATTAAAATGTCACTAAAGATTTTTAATGATATTTTTTTTCTTTTTCTTCAGCTAGAATTTAAATTTTTCCTGACAACATTTTAATTGTTATTAGAATTCCTAGGTAACTGGTAACACTTAAATTTTTGTTATAGGTGTTAATTGCTATCTTGAATCCTCAGAAAGATAAAGACAATTTAAAGTAAACATAGGGAAAGAGGTAGATCTCAAGTGGTTTAAGAGAAAGAGAAAGAAAATCTGGGAAACAATAATTTGGGGCACTGGCATCTTATTTTCTTCTTTTTTTACTCTCTTCTCACACTTGTACCTCAATTGTTTAATGGAAAGAAGTAGCATCTTATTGGGTAAAATCAACATTTCATGTCCTCTAACCTGTCAAACAGCAGAGCTGAGGCACTCAATATTCCTGCCTGTAGTAGATTATCTTTTGATACCTTGTCTATGGTAATTGGAGCATATGGCAGATCACAGGCAGAAGGAGTGACACCAGTAATGGTCTTTATGGCCAGATATTACAGAGGGCTGTCCCCCTGCCAAGAAGACCATTGTCTGGTCATGATCTGTGACAAAAGCAAGACTCTACGAGTCATAAGATAATTGGTGGTGGTGTCGGTACTTAGGGGCTTTAATGAGTCCAATTTCTGTGAGCTTAACTCGAAGTGGGTACACCTTTTTGTTGAATTTTATTTTAACTGACAGGGACAGACTTACTTTGTCCTGCAGAGGATCACTTGAGCTCTTTCCTGCATTATGTATTTTGAGGACCAGTACAAGACCCATTTTCCTGGAAGGAGGATGAAAGGGAATTTACTATTTTTTTTTAGAGGTTTGACAAAAGATGCAATGTCTTTTGCCAAGATGGTCACTGCAGAGGAAATGCATCAACTCACAAAAGAGAAAAGGCTAAGACCCAATCTGTTTCTTGAGGCACAAGTAGGGGAACCAGTTCCACACAGACAAGTTAATTGGAAGATGAAGACAACAAGTCTCAACCAATGAATCTGTTTTTCAGATTTTGTGTTGGAGAGTCAAATTCAAAAAAGAAGCCATAGTGTTGGGTGATGAAGAGGGGAAGAAGGGCTGATTGGAGCATGTGGTTGCTGGTGGGGGATCCTCCTAACTCCACCACTCCTAAGTTCATCCTGATCACAGTGGCATGGGGTACCAATGCTATTCGAAGCAGAGATTCAGAGTAACAGAGCAGAAGTGATGTGGTGGCTAAGCCTCAAGTTTTATTGCCTGGATCTGAATCCCAGTTACTTGGCTTAGAGGTTGAGTGACTATATGAAAGTTATCTAAGTGTTCAATGTCTCAATTTCTTCTTCTCTAAAATGGGTATAATAATAGTATCATAACACAGAGCTAAAAACAAATTAAGTGAGTTAATATATGTAGAGCCCTTCAAGTCCTTCAATAGGTGATTGGACCAAGAGTTGCTATGGTTATCTCTGGAAACCCAAATATACGTGGATGTCATTATATAGATTCTGTCATAGTTCATAGTTCAACCTTCCATAGCCACAACTCGACTTTGGTGTAGAGTTCCACCAACACACACATGCGTGTGCGTGTGTGCGCACACACACACACACACACACACACACACACACACACACACACACTTTGTTCCAGACATGGCCACTTAGTCTATTAAAAATATTTTCCTTGTCTACAAACCTAGCTACTGGTCCCCAGTCATATCCTCTGGTCTATTTCCTATCTCTAAGGAGCAGTCTTGAAAGTGTCTTTGGATCCCTTTATGGATTCACCATCAACCACCAGTAGACTAACAGGCAAGTGGAACACCAGCCCTAGGATCTTAACTCCACTGCCATAGTTGCTGCAGATAACAGTCTGTTTTTCTGCCTCACCACAGTTTATATGAGATGAGCACAGAACCCCCCCCCCCACACACACACACATACACACAAAACACAACCTCTAGTTTCTGTCCCAATGAATTTGGTAAGCAAGTTAGTAATGCTGCACCAGGACCCCAGCAGTTGTGGACTACCCAAGATATGCAAGTTCATTAATATTGATAACTACTCTCCATTTTTCCTCACAAAGAAGCATTGGCTTCCATTTTCAATCCTGATGCTTACAAAATTTTCCCACTTACATTCCAACCTGGTTTCTTTCCTAAATCGCCTGGCCTCTTTTTGTGTCTCTACAGCTTGACCATACTTCCTACTATTTCCTTAAGCAAGGAATGCATTTCTGGCTCAAAATAGCCTTGAGATTGACCACCAGTCAATCCAAAGAGATTATATGTCAACAACCTCCCCAATAGCTATAGGTTTATGTAGCTTCTGGCTTATGAAATATTTTGGCTTCTGGTAAGTTTTTGTCTCATCACTATAACTTTTTTAAGTAGGCTCCATGCCCACCACGGAGCCCAATGTGGGGCTCAAACTCACAACCCTGAGATCAAGACCTGAGCTGAGATCAAGAGTCAGACACTTGACCAACTTAGCCACCCAGGCACTTCTCATCACTGTAACTTTAAAGACTGGTAGTTAGCCACAAGAATGTCAATGAATTAAGTTATGCATTTATTCATTCCCTGCATGATTCCATAAAAAGTCTTAAAATAATTAACAAAAGACAGTATATGAGGTTAGATAAAGCAAAGCAAAGATTGGGTAGTACCCCAAAATGTTTTCTGTTCTGCAGTTTAAACTGTGTCACAGATTTAATTCTGAGCTTCCCAGCAACAAAGTCAAGAAGGAAACACATTTTAATAAGACATATGAGACCATTTGTAAATGCTAGCCACAAGAATTTTTAGGTATTCAAAGGTTTTCTTGTCATTAATGTATGATAAACATTATGAGACCTTGAGAAATACTGGTATGACAGGTTCTTTTCCCTTTTGTTAAATGGAAAGCCATATAACTCCATCATAAATGTGCCTCTCTCACTGCCAGCCGACAGGGGCTGCAAAAGAAGCATCTGTATCTCAGAGCAAAAGTACTGGAGTCGGGTTTTAGAAAAAACGTCTGGGCCCTGATAACCCCTGATTAACCCCAAGAGACTACATTTCCTCTGTCCATTCTAATTTGCATCAAGTAATATGCCATTAATCTTCATTGATCCTCACATTCTGCTTGTCCCTGCTATTTTCTAGGGAGCAGAATTCAATTTTCTATTCAGGCAAGCTGGTAGACCTTCAGCTGGTTTGGAGTTCTGTAGGTAGACATCACATTCATGTTATTGAAAGTTCCAGATGAACGGCTGCCCATGGGAATTCATTCAAACACTGGATGGATTCATCATCAGGATGAGAAAAATTATGGTCATGGTATCAGGGACGAGTATTCCCTCTATTTTTCTTCTATCTTTTAAAAACTCAAATTAGTAGCCAGTGTGACTTATATAGCCAACTAATGAGTGTGAGCACACAGAAATAAGGTTTATATTTGAAATTAAGCAAAGCTTCAATTAAGTCAATCTTGCAAATTTAATAATTCTGACAGATATTTCTTTGCAGACTGGTAATGAGATATACATAGTAGGCAATACATACGTGATTATAACTTGCATTAAAACATAACCACAATGACCTTTTTTTATTGATAAACTAGAATAAAGGAAAATGAAAATTGGAGAGAAGTTGTATTGAGGTCCTTTTAAGTGTCCCTGAATGTAAAGTAAAGGGACTCCACTGATTAATATTTTCCAAAAGGACCCTGATAACTAGATATACCAGAAGATAGAGGTCGCAATCCTTACTTATTGCTCAAGGAATACATTCTATACAAGTTAAAAAAGTTGTGCAGATCCCAAAGAAAATTTCACCTAGAGAGATCTGATCAAATATATTTTTTAAGCCTAGAACTAAGCTATCAATTGCTTATGAATCATTTTCCATACCCAGGATAAATACTTACATATAAAGACATAAGATTTAAAATTGGCAATATACATGTTAGATGATGTGTGCATGGAGAAAAGATGGGAGGTTTTGTACGATGTAAGATTAGTGTTGCTCATTAATATATTACAGTACTACTGCTTTCTAAAGTAGAGGCAGGATTGCTGTCCCCACACTGTTGCAATTATCTGGAACCCTCAAAATATGAACAAAAGTGCTGTGAATTATTTGCAGGCAGAAGTTTGATGAGCCAACACATGGCTTGCCATGTTCTCTTTTGCCTCTGCCATGACAACCAGGAAGTTTTAGGATGGCAGGTACACTGTCAGCCTGGGTGCCTGAGTGAGCATGACATAGAGAAGAGCATCCAATCAACCCATGATGTTCATGCAGCATGAGCTACATAATGTCTTTATGAGACTGGGTGTTGTTGCAGCATAATTTAACCAATCCTGACTGACTGACTGAGTTCTGTCCAACTAGGTCAGGATAGGTTAATTATGGTGTAAAAGCAAATAATTAAAAATCTCAAGTGCTTAAACCAACTAAGACTTACTTGTCACTCATGCTATATGCCCGACATGGGCTCTCTGAGAAGTCTACTCAACACAGTCACCGAGGGACTCAAGTGACAGCCATTGTGATTGCCAATGCAGAGAACAGGGGACATGGCAAGTTGTTTACTAGCTCTTAAAATATCTGCCCCAAAGTTATACTAGTCACTTCAGCTCCTGTTTCATTGGTGAAATGCATGCCTCATGGCCATACCTACCTTCAGATGGCACGGGGAAATACGATCCTATCGTGTGCCCAAAAGGAAAGGCCTTTTTAAAAATGTCTGTGATAGGCCCTAAGGATCAAAATACAAGTGTGACACCCATTTTCTAGATGATATAACCAGTTGAGAAAGCTTTAGGAACTGGCTTAAACTCACAGGATGTGGAAGAAAAAATAGCTGAACCCTAGCAGGCTGAATTCCAGGTCCTAGATCCTTACAAACTGTGCAGTCATACTAAGACTCTACTATTAATAATAATAGTGAGCATATGGAGATGGTACAGAATAATAATGTGAAGTGTTCATAGCATGGAGTAATAATAGTAGTAACAAAATAATAGTAACAAAAGCCAATTAGCATTAACTAATGATAATCGCTAACAAAAAGGCAGAATACCCTAGCAGCTAAATGATTGTTTTCTGGCTAGTGGTTATGTGACCTTGGGCAAGTAACTTAATTTTTCAGTTTTTGGTTGCCTCATCTACAATACGATGATAATAGTAGCATCTCTCTTGTAATGTTATTCTGAAAATAAATGAGTTTCATAAAAAGCCTGTCCCATAGGACACTCTTAATAAATATTTCCTGAGTGCTTGCTGTGCATTGGGCATTATGCTAAGGGCTCTGCATGGATTACATCACACAATGTCCCAAATACCGCCATTGCAATGAAGGCTTCTCACCTCACCTAGAACTTGTGTTATAACATTTTCCAACCCTTCTGCAGTTCCTTTTTGTCTCCCTCATATTTTGTCACATACTTATCTTCACCCTAACCCTAAGTATCTGCTTCTATTGTGACCGGCACCTAAAACACCCTCAGTCATACACCTGTCAAGACTTTTACCCATAGTCTCAGTTCTTCTGGAATTCTTACCAGATCCCTCTAAGGCACACGTATCAGAAGCCCTGTCCTCTAACCATTAACACAACAATTTAATCATTTAATATTCCCATCAATAATTTTTTGTATGCCCCTGATATATAGATAAATATGTATGCTCCCAATATAAATTTAGGGTCAGAATGGGGCACCTTTGGTTCAGGTCATGATCTCAAGGTTCATGAGTTTAAGCCCCGTGTCGGGCTCTGTGCTGACAGCTCAGAGCCTGGAGCCTGCTTCAGATTCTGTTTCCCTCTCTCTCTATCCCTCCCCAACTTGTGCTCTGTCTGTCTCTCTCTCAAAAAGATAAATAAACATTAAAAATATTTTTTAATAAATTTGGGGTCCGAATGAAGACAAAAATATAGTCTAGGCCCTCAACAGATATAAAATCCAATTTAGAAATGAGAACTGTATAAAAATTTAAGAATTGTACAATGTTGTTTTTACATGTTAAGGTCTGGCCTCCCTGACAAAGGCCTTACCTATATCCATTTGGAAGTTTCCTAGATCAGAGTAAGCACCTGAAGAATGTACCTTTATTGTTATTTTAAAATCTCAGCAATGTATCCAAAAAACACAGTTATGTCAAAGTGGGTTGAAAATAGATTCTAGTGTCGGCCCTTCATTAGTTATTCTTTACAACTTTGTGGGAAGCTGGGGAAGCCATGTGACTCCTCTCTGTTCTAATCTCTAATACTAAAAAAGGAAACCAGACCTGCTACACATGGGGACATTCACAGGGCAGAGCCATCATAAATTAGGACAGCACTGAGTTCTGGAACATATGGAGTTCCTTATTTGAAGGCTCTTCTACATCTGTACAGAGCATCATTGTTTTATATTGATTTATTTTAAATGGCCCCTTAGCTGAGAATGTCAAAGTAGATTCATGCTCCAGACTTCCATCATCCTTCTGGAAAAATTGAGATGATGGCCTTCATTACTTTTTATCCTGTCTAGCCTCTGAAAAGTTTCAGCACTTCTCCAGTGCATAAGTCCCTCTTAACCAGATGTTGGTTTTTCAGAAATGAATTCTAGTAAGAATCATGCCTGCCAAATTAATTTCACCCTCAACTCCTAAAGAGTCCTTAATATGAAAAGGATTTTCTCGCTTAAGGTCATTTGCAAACAAAGAAGAAACATATTGCTGTGCAACATGGGGGCAAATAGGATTCCAGGTAGGAGGAAACCAAGATGTTTGAGGCTGAGGCCACTATGTTTAAATCAGCAGATGCCTTATCCTCTGTCAAGGGCAAGGCGCTGATGCAGAAACAAGTTATGAATGAGACAAGCAGTGCAGAGTCTGAGAAAACACCCAGGACCTTGAAAAAACAGATCTCCATAGCAGGAATCTTTTCGTTAGTTACAACTTTGTTATCCCATTAACAATATTCTCTGTTACCCATGGAACCATTACTTATCTTCAGAAATTAGTGTTAAAGAAGCAACATTAAGTAAAATACAAATTAAGTAACTATGATATATACATACACACACATATATGATATATCACATACATGTATTTATATACATATATATTTAATTTAAAGTATTTAATGATTGGGGCACCTGGGTGGCTCAGTCAATTAAGCATATGACTCTTGATTTTGGATCAGGTCATGATCTCATGGTTCATGAGATTAAGCTCTGTGTGTCAGTGCAGAGTCTGCTTGGGATTCTCTCTCTCCCTCTCTCTCTGCCCCTCACTTACCTGCTCTCTCTCTTTCTCTCTCTCTTAAAATAAATAAATAAAACAAAATAAACTAATGATTATATGCCACGTATAAAGTTATACTTTTAAGTATCCTCATTTAGTAAGAGACATGCTAACTTAGGTTAATTATCAATGACAGGTCATGATTAGTTTTTTGGTAATGAATATATACAAAACTATAGTTTGAAACATAATTTCATACCACAGTATTCAATGTAAATATCATAAAATACTAATTTTTTATGTACAGCTATTGGGGACTCTTGCATTTTTCATAAAAAATTAAACAGTTTCTTTTTATAATTTTTCTGTCATGTTTCTAAGTGAATAAATGTGCGAGAAGGCTTCTGACTCATTTTTAGAAGTATTTCTTTGCACATTACTGTGTAAGTATGGCTAATCCTTATTTCAAGAAATGATATGCCAACTTAGAAATAAATAACAATCATTGCTGTATTTTTTCCTTTTTAGCATTGGCTCCTGAGGTGCTATGGAAAGTTTCCAAGCTATTTGAGAAATGGGTAGTATGATTGTAGCCCACAGATCTGGTGAAGACAATTTTAATGGGATTTTGATGTGTCTCTTTATGTATTTTCCACATCAGCATTTCTTTTCCCTCCCACCTAACTGTCAGTCCTACCTGGACATGAACTAAACAATATATGACTCAAAACGAAAACACCCGAACCTGATGATGGCCCAAACCATGAAGACGGCTGGTGGTGGTACCATCCTACCCAGGGTACCACCACCAGTCATGGTAGTGGTACGCTGAGTAAGAAACTGAGGGAGTTACATGGCCCCAACATGCTAACCTGCTGCCCACTAATTAGGCCTATTCGATATGTGTCTTGAATCTCTCAGCCTTATTTAAAAATAATAATTAAATAATTATCCTATTTATTGAATTTTTGAAAATAATAAGTTAACAGACACATTGGTTTCTTTAAGCCCCCAGAATACCATAGAGTTAGGAAACACTGGTCCACCCTATGACAGACACAGCTAACTGCCTAATTATTATCCTTTGTTAACTTTTCCCTTACAAATATACCCCTAATTTTATTTTGGGCAACTGTATCAGTTAGCTTTTGATGCATTAGAATCCATTCCAAAATATAGTGGCTTAAAACAAATACCATTTATGGTTTGATCAATCAACAACATGGGCTTGATTCAGCTGGATGTTCTTTTTGTCTTGGTGCATTTTATTCCTACGTCTGAGATCTAAGAATTGGCCAGCTATTGGCTAGGGTGACAGAGGTGATTAAGCCATGTGAATTTCACCATCTGGGAGGATATCCAGGGTTTATTCACACAGTGGATCAATATAGTTCTGAGAAAGTATGACAAAGCATGCTATTGCTTCGAGGCCTGGGTTAGGAACTGGCACACATCACTTCCACTTCGTTCTATTGGCCAAAACAATTTCTTTTTTTTAACTTTTTTTGACATCTATTTATTTTTGAGAAGAGAGAGTGCATAAGTACAAGTTGGGGAGGGGCAGAGAGAGGGAGAGAGGATCTGAAGCAGGCTTGAAGCTGTGAGTGTAGAGCCCATCCTGTCCTGGGACTGTGAGATCATGACCTGAGTCAAAATTAAGAGCTGGCTGCTTAACCGACTGAGCCACCCAGGAATCCCTGGCCAAAACAATTTCTAAGGCAAGCCTAGACTTAAGGAGCGAGGAAAGAGACCCCAACTCTTAGCGGGAGGACTTTCAAAGTCACATTAAATAACTGGGAAAAAGGAGGGACATAAATTCCGGCTTTTCTTACATTGAGGGGTGGTCAGATAACACAATTCAAGTCAAGACAGAAGTGAAACTTCTGACAAACCTCCTGAATGGTGAAGAGACTTAGCTCCCTTATATATTTCACCTTAAATCTTCCCCTTCTTCCTGGCAGGAATGCGAGGCAGAGCCGCCATTCCAAAACCTTGAGGCAAAGTTTGAGGCAATAATGATCAGCCTTGGAAGCCACATCCTAACATGGCTTGAATGGAGATGAAAAACAAGACAGATAAAGCCTATTCCCTGAACACTTTTTACATGAAAAAAAATAAAACTCCTTACTTGTCTAACCCACTACTGGTCATTTCTTCCACTTAGGATTGAATGTACATTCTCACTAATACAAATGTGTGTGTGTGTGGGGGGGGGGATCATGTCATGTGTAGGAAATTCAATTAACATATTTACCATGGTGCAGTCACATAGGAAAGAGAGACAGGAAAATATGTTTCCAGGTGTGTTCCTTGGGTCACTATAGGTGCCTGAGAGAAGGGAGACCATTAAATAGAACAAGAACCCAAGGCTAGGAGACATAAGTCCACCTGAAAGCAGGAATGATGGCTGCCTGCTCTAGAGCACAGCCAAATATGGATAGACACATTCTCAAAAATTATGTATCTGAAGCACTATTTGGTGCCATGGAGACAAAGAAAAAAATTGTACACAAATAGAAATTAAAATGAGACAGGCTACAGCTTAAGATTTTTCCCTAGGAATATAAGCACTGTTTTCACCTACTATCATTGTGGGAAAATCCATATATTGGAGAACTGACAGCATTTATGTGTTAAGGTCTTTGGAAAATCATTAATTCATTCAAGAAATATTAATCAAGCTCCTTGATAACTGATTTATAATGATTCTTTTTAAATTTAATTAGTGTTCCTGTACTTCTAGGATACTAAAGGGTTGTCAGATATGGTGACTTTGAAGAACAGAACTACTTTCTTTCCTTTTCCTTTCCCTTCCCTTCCCTTATCCTCTTCTCTTATTTATTGCTTCCTTCCATTCCCTTCTCTTCCTTTCATAAGAAGAAGAATCTCATTAATATTTTTCTTTCTTCAGGTCTGCGATTCTCAAAGAATGGAATAATATTAGCGTTCTATGAAGAAGCTTTAGATGGTAAATAATGCTTAAATACACAGTGAGAATGTTTTTCTACTTTCCATTTTCTCTTTATTTATTTCATTTTGAATTAAAAAAAATTTTATAAAATATTTATGAAAGGGCTGTAAGAACATTACAAAAAAATAGTCCCCTACCTCTCCCTCCTCACCTCTTCACTTCTCCCCAAAGACAACCACTTTTGCCTCTTTTAGCTATTTTTTAATAGTACTTACTTTCATATTTTAAAATAAAATGCTTATTTCTTTGATTTAGTTTATCTTTTGATACTTTATAATTGATCAAAATTCTTATGTGGATTTTAAAAAAATGTCCACAGATTCGCTGATACTCTTTGCTTGGCTTAATCCTCCTCTTCTTGAGTGTGGGCTGAAATTTTTAACTTGCTCTGACAACTGGAACAGATGTGATGGTCTTTGACTTTGGAGATGGGGTCATAAGAAAGCACTGTGGCTTCCATCATGGTCCCTCCTCTCTTTCTCTCTCTCAGACCACTTAAAAAAGAAGAAGCTAGCTGCCATGTTGTGAGGAACTTTGGCACCTTTCCAATATCCATTGAGGAATGGAGGTTTCCTGCCAGCTGCCATCGAGTGAGCTTGGAAGCAGCTCTTCCTGCCCCAGCCAAGTCTTCAGATGACTGCAGACCCAGCCAACATCTGGACTGTCACTTCATGAGCGACCCTGAGCCAGAGCCATCCAGCTAAGCTGCTTCCAAGTTCTTGATCCATAGGAAGCATGAGAAGAATAAATGTTTACTGTTTAAAGCCACAAAATTTGGGAATAATTTGTTATGCAGCAATAAGTAACTAATAAAGTACTTTAAAACCATTCTCCCCATATTTCCAATATAGTTACCTTACATTTCCAATTAATCAATGACATCTATTTATTTCATTACAGTTAAATGGATGTTATTCACTAAGCCAGTTATTGTATTATAATTACATGTCCTATCTTTTACAACACTTTGTTTTTCCTGGAATTAATAACTCACATTATTCTGCCAGACACACATAGTTTCTATATATCTATCCTCATTAATTTTTCAAATATTTCATCAGATCCACCATGTATCCCTTAGAAGTTTCCTTACTCTGAATGTCATATTGTAATAGATCATTTAATAGTATCTATTTCCTCCCATGGAGATCTTTGTTCCAAGTCTTCTTGCTCCAATCCAGATATCTTTTCTCTAGGTCTGTTATCCTGACTCTTGTCTTTCCTTCACTCTGGGGATCCCATTCATTACTTTTGTGTATCATGACCCACCCTTCTTAGATCTTATATCTCTTGTCTCTGTGTCATTTCCTCTTTTATAGGAAAACAAAATGCAATAACTTTCTAAGCATACTTGCATGGGTGAAAAATTGGATTTAGCTGTATAAAAATATTTGATTATGAATTAGGAGAGGACAGTCTATGTGAATAGTGTTTATTTTTCTTCATATTTGTTTCTTCCAGATTTTTTTCCTATTTCTCACAATTTTATTTTTCTTAGCAATCATATCCAATATACAAAGAAATGAAAGAACCACATCCACTTAACATTATAAAAAGTTTTAAAAAGTAACTTTTTAATTTCAGAAGAAATGCGGACATAAGCAGATTTTAATTAGTCTTATTACTTTTGTTATTCTCATGTCTGTATGCTCATATTGCTACTTTATATATTTATTTCAACATTTGATAACCTGCCAGTCTCCATTAAAATGTGAACTCATTGCAAATCTTCAGTTAATGCTATTTCATCATGTCTAATTACAGGTGAAAATTGATAGCTTAGCAATAGTTATTACTACCTATCTACAAATGATTGTTCGGGCTGGAGGCTTTGTGTTGGAGAAGATCGAACAAGATTCCATATACACAAGCCAACCCCACTCTTTGTACCTCCATATCTTTATCTTTTAAATATCAGATTTTGTAGATGATCTACAAGATGAGGGACTTCTCAAATCTAATGTTCTAGATGGGAATGGTTTACATAATTTGAAGTTCCAACTTACCTTTCTCTGGTCTTAAAAATCTGAATGATACCTAAAATGTATTAGTTTCTTCAGGCTGCTATAACAAAGTAAAACAATTTTGGTGCCATAAAACAACACAAATTTATTATCTCACACTTCTGGAGAGTATAAGTTCAAAATCGAGGGATCAACAATACTTGTTCCTTTATGGAGCCTCTGAGGAAGAGCATCGTGGTTCAAACCTTGGTTCTTCACTCTAGGATCCAAGCTGAAAGAGAACCTCTAATCTGGAATGTCTAGCCCCATGACAGAGGCCGTTAGATCTTCCAGTCAGTACTGATGAACATCACCTGATTGATCCTATAGCAATGTGAGCTGGAACAACACTCTCTACTCTTTTCAGAAAGAGCACCAAATAACTGGTAACAATAATGCAATCTTCAATGAAGGGGAAGAGAGAATTCAAGGATACTTAAAACCCTAAAAGAAAAGAAATCCTTATCTGCCAGTGTTTTTCCTCATCATTAATTGGATAAACATACATTTGAAAACAATAATTATTTTTAAGGAAAAATGATGAAAAGTTATACCAAGTGCAACAATTGTAACAATACTTGGAAAGTTTATATTGATCTCCAACATGCCTCAAATTTATTTGAAAATCAATAATAGCTTACAGGAGATATTCTTAGATATACTTAGAGCAAAAAGATAAAGTAATGCTAAAAATAAAGACACAGGCAAATATGAATCAATCCCTTTCAAATGTAAAGAAACAAAAAGAGATGATAATAATGCATCGCAGTTCAAAGGGAACATATTTTTTGCTCACAGAATGATCTTGTTAAAACATCATTCAGATGAGATCACTTCTGTGCTCAAAACCCTAGACCTCAAAAATAAAAACATGTTTATTTTATATAACCCACAAGAGCCTAAATATCCTGAGTTTATGTGTCTGACTTCATCTCCTATAACTTACCCTTCTTTTACTCTCAGCCACATAAGAAATCTTTGCACTGGCTGTTCCATCTGCCTGGAAAGCTCTTTCCCAAATCACCTTCTTCAAGTCTTTATGGAAAATTCATCATCACAGTGCCATTGTGCTGGCCAAAATTTCCAGCCCATGTCTTAGGTTACATATCCCCCTTCCCTGCCTCCTTCTCCTTCTTAGCCCTACTTAACGCACTATAGATTCTATTTGTATATGATATGTGTGTATTACCCAATTTCCTCACCCAATATAAGCCCCCACAAGTAAGAATTTCTATATGTTAAATCATACTGTACAGCCTAGGATAGTTGGTGAATGTTTAATGGGCCAAACAGTAAATACTTTAGGCTTTGTGGGCCATATGGTCTCTGTTACAATGACTCTGTTGTGTCACTGAGGTACAAAAATAGTCAGGGACAATACATAAACAAATATACGAGCATGGCTGCAGTCTAATAAATATTTACGGACACAAATTACATTTCATATAATTTTAAAGCATCACAAATATTATTCTTCTCTCAGTTTCTTTTTCAAGCTCTTAAACATGGTAAAATCATTTTTAGGTCACAAGCCAAACAGAAACAGGGAGCAAGCTAAATTTGGTCAATGGGTCACAGTTCATGGACTACTGTTCTCAAAGAATTCTTGGCATTTAGTAGGTATTGAACGAATGAATGTAAATATAATCAATATTTATAACTGGATATTTAATAGCAAAGATGAGTAACAAATTACATTGAAAAGAATTGAAATAATTTATAAAATTATAGAAATAATAATAGATTTATTTTATAATTATTAATCTTACAAATGAAAATATGGAGTATATCTTTGCAAGAAGTTGTATAACAGAGGTTGTAGATGGTTGCTGATTTTGTTTACTATGGTTGGAAAACACAACTAATTTGCAAGTACTCAAAGAAAGTCTACAAATGTTGCGACAGTCTTCAAAAATGGATACACATTTGTTTGTACTCTTCACATTGAGGTAGTCTATGTCCATTCAATTTGAATTTGAGTGGCCCTGGGACTGCTTTAAATAACAGAGGAAGCAGAAGTGATGCTGTGTAATTTCTAGTGGTAGGCCATTAAAGGCCCTGCAGCTTCCACCTGTGTCTATTGGAATGCTCACTCTCTAAATGTGCCTGTTTGGATACTACATCTCAGAACCCAGCTGCCATGTTGTGAAGCAGTCCAAACCATTTGGAGAGGTTAAGGGTAAGTACTCAGGCTGACAACTGAAGCTAAGCCTGGCCTTCAAGTCACCCCATCTTAGCTTCAACACATCCCTGCCTAAGCTCCAAAAGCCCCCAGATAAAGATAAATCTCCAGACATTCAAGTCATCCAACCCACAATCCTCCTAGCTGAGGCCCCAGTCAGTAACTGGGGTGGTTTTTGGAGTGTTTTTTTATTTAGCAATAGTTCCTAGAAAATAATTCACCATAATATCATGCCAAAAGAAAATTACCATTTAATTCAAAAAAAAATTCAGATTACCCATAAATATAACTAAAACTAAAGCACAGACATAATACAAAATCTAAACTTACTTTAACAATAGTGCCTTGAAAAGTAATTCAGTGAAGAACATGAGACTAGGCTCTATAGCTTCCTTAAATATAAATAAGTTGAAATTTTAGAGAGTACCAATGAGTGGAATAATGCAACACAAACAAAAGAAAATTTTGAAAAAGACTCTGGTGCAGAGCTATACTTTTTATTTGATTATTCCCATGACTAACCAGTTGTGAAATTCTGCAACTTTCACCAGTATTTCCATTCTTTCTTCCTTTAAAGTGCTACAGACCAAATTCATCTTTTTTCAGTTCCTCTGCTTCATTATCTGAATAACTTCTCTCTTGACTTCAAGCCTGTTGTTCTTCAGAATAGCTCTCCCTCTGCTTCTGGAGGCTTTGATTTAAGAAGAAGCTGTATCATGTCACCCCCTTTTCAAAAACTTTAATGGAATCCTTTGTGTATAAAATAAAGTCTAAAATCTTTAGCATGGCAAGCAAGGTCTTCAAAGGCTACCTCCTCTAAAACACTTATCCATTCTCATTCCCTAAAAAAATCCCCACCTTCTAATCACTTAATATTATTATCTACTAGTGTGTATATTAGATGGATGCATCATTCAATCACATTACCCTAGCCAAGGGTATTCACAACAGTGACAAAGATGGTTAAGAATCTAGAAACTTGGGTTTTTAGAAAGGATTATTTTGAGGCAGTTCACAGAATACAAATACCATTATTTTATTCTAAGAAAAAGGACTTTGTTGGCCCATGTATATAAAAAGTCAAAGTGTTTCTGGCTTCAGGTAGGGCATGGTCTAGGGATACATGTGATCTCCTTATCTCTCTCTGTCTCTGTGTCTCTCAGTACAGCTTTCCTATGTGTGGGCTTCACTCTCATGAAGTTCCACTACAGGTATTAATTCCTGGTATCTCTGAAATTACATCTCACCATCTTTGCTTGGCAACACCAGCTGTAACATAACTTATTTTATCCTAGAAGTTGCAACATAAGTCCTAGAATTAGTTTGTATTAGCCTGAGTTGGATTATAATTCCAGCCCTACAGCTAGGGGGAAGGAATTCATGGCTTCAGCCAGGCTGAGAAAGATGAATCTGGTGGTAGAGTCAATACCACCCAAATACATAGGATGGAACTGGAACAAGAATAGTTACTGCAGTATGGTCTTGCATCAGGAAGAGGAATGAACGCAAGACACGAAAGGATGACACTTGCCTATTGCACAATTTCTCAAAACTTGTTGGAAAAAAAAAACACTCTAATTAGGCTAGAATGACACTGTCTAAAGGAGCATCCCAAAATTTTTCTTTAAACATTTACTCATGAGACAGAGGGAACAGATGTGGTCTTTGGAGCTCTGCAGATTGTATGGAGGGCTGAGTGCAAATAACAGAGGGATCTGGGTTTATAAAGAGGAAAGTGTTTTCTTCAGAAAATAGGACAGGCTGCTCATAAGGCAGAGATGGGTGAAGCAGAATCCAAGAGAAGGAAAGTTCGAGGGAAATGTTATGTTCTATCATAAGGCCAAGGCTCCAAGGTGGTGAAGAGGGTGACAATTGGCACTTTCACATCTGACTGGATGTGCTTAGAATCCATTGGAGACATTCAGTTACCCCACAAAACTTTACCTTTATCTTTTCATACACCAATTTCCAGGGTTTTGAAAGAGTTGGAACCAGGTCCATGGAAACATGAGTCAATATATGCAGGTCACTAGTACAGACCTATTACACAATTGTCAAATAAGTGATTCAGCAAATGGCTTGGATTTGAGTCCTCACTACACATTTAATTTACATAAATAATGTATTGAATAATTCGATCTGTAGGAGACTCCATTTCTTCATCTGTTTGGAAAAATAATAGTATACCCCTACTCCTGACAATGCTTTGAAGACCAAATAAGGGTGCTTCATCTAATGCAGGAGTCAGACACCATTACTATGCTGTTTAAACACTCTTTGTCTTTTGCTCATAATTGGGATAAGAAACTAGTTATTTCTTACTTGACTTTGAGAAGTCTACAAGGGAGGAGGGGAAAAGAATTAACAAACATAAATTAGAAGTTAACCTAAATACGTAATAGTAGTTTGAGTCCAATCTGGTAACTGATTATGTTTTTAAATCAATCTATTCTCCTCTAAAAATAATGAGTAATTTGACTTCAATTCCATCTCCTTACCACCCACTCCCTACCCCCTTTCCATAAACTATTTTTATTAAGTATTTATCAATTTGTCTGATGAGTTTCTCATGCAAAACAAGATAAAAGTTTCTCATTTCTTCACATAGCGTCTGCTTGAGAAATGACTCTGTGCAGAATTCAGAGCAAAAAAATATGTCACTAGAATATTAAAGCAACATAGATGATTAAAATATCACACCTTGCCTGTTTCTCTGGCAAGCCAAATGAAGAAACAAAGATGAAATATTAGCATGTGTTTTCACATGAATATGTGGTGGGGAGACTTCAAAAAAACACAACTTTTTCTTTTGTTTTCACTTATATCCGATATATTTTAAACCCTCAAAATTTATCTTGATGCTTCTCCTAAATAATAGCTTGGACGGGCAGATACAGAATATTTCATAAGTCAGACTTAGAACAGTATAACAGTATTTTTGACCAAAAAAAGAATGCCAAATACTTTCTTTTCTTAGTATCCAGGAAGTTTGTCCTGAGTTCTCAGATTAGAGCTTCATATACCTAGCTCTTTTGAAAATAAGACTCAAAATAAGGGTCCTTCTAACGTCTCTTAAAGATCAAAATCCCTCAAGGAGTGCCTGGCTGGCTCAGTTGATAGAGCATGTGCCTCTTGATCTTGGGGTCATAAGTTCAAGTCCCATGTTGGGTGTGGGGATTACTTAGAAAAATAAAATAAAATCATTTTTTTAAAAAAAGTCAAAATCCCTCCAATCGAGTTTTATTTGGTAAAAGATTTATAGTTTAGGTAATTTATCCTCATTAGGTCAAATGGGTCTTCTAAGATAATTTTAAAAACATAATCGTTTCATGGAGATTTTGTACTTTGAATGTATGAATTGCAGCAATTCATACATTCAAAGTACAAAATTCAGTGGGGCTTAGATATGGTCACAGAGCTGCGAACCATTGAATCTCAGAATTCAAGAGTAGAAAGAGAGGGTAAGTGCCAATTTACAAACAGTTTTTAAGTCTTTTATATCACATTTGCTCCTGTTTCATTAGCCAAAGCAATTCCCAGGGCCAGCCAGATTCTGGAGGAGGGAAAACTCCAGCTACAGAGGAAAGGAGCTGCAATGTACGTGATTTCATAGTGGTGACAAGATAAGGTCTTTAGCATGAGACTTCCAATCATGAGTTCTGTACATGTACTACTATTTAAACCTTTCTGCTACTTCCGGGTACTTCCTCTAACAATTATTTTTGTCTTAACTGAGAATTTTTTATTAGTTGTTATCTTAATAGATATAAGGCAAGAACATCGAAAAAATATATAAGGGAAAGAAAGAGGTACAAAATGGAAAGAAAGACTGTCCCTCACATCTTTCTCATTCTCTCCCCCCTCCACACTTGCTCCTCATGGACCATTTTTGTATAGTTCTTCCTTCAGGCCTTTGGAGATAATACTAAATAAAATGTGTGTGCCTTTATGTTTACATTTATCAATACTAAGTAATGTCTTTTAAAGCTTTATGTGGACAAAAGAAATATTTAGTTTATTTTCTCTATATCTCTTCCATCTACTTTCTCTTCCTCCTTCTATGTTTTTTGATTACATTTTTTAAAGGTTTTAAATCATATACTAAGACCTGTATTTTAGACCCATCAGCTCCAAGCTCTGGCTCTCAATTTCTCACTGTACAAGATGAGGTACTTAATGTTCAGACATCTTTCCACTTGGCTTTTACAGCCCACACCTCTACCACTTGTCAGAAACTGCCAGGCATCGCATTGCCTTGACAATGTTGTGTACCATTTATATTCTGATTTCTATTTATAATAAAGTTTTGCATCCACAGTTCGGTTCTGAAAATCATGAACCAATAAACAATATTAAAAATACAGTGATTATGCAGAAATAAGTGGTGTGATTGAACTCACAAAAAGGTAATCCCCTGTCTCTTAACTGGAGTCACTTGAAGGAGAATATTTCAAATATCAAGGTCAAATGTATTTTATGACCTTCCATCACTTGTTCAATATAAGAGACACTTGAGTTTGCTTCAAATTTATAACATGATTTTCTTATAAAACTTTTATAAATCTGATGGAGAATTTTATTGCATTCCCTTTGTTTTTCTTGTCGTCAGAGAGTAAGTATTCATATTTTATCACATTATTTAAAGCATCAACTTGCCTTATCATGCTACTTGTTGAATGATATAAAATGCTTCTAGGCCATAAGCACAGCTGTCTTCTTCTTATTTCTTTTTATTGTTCTCCTGGGTTAGTTCTATTGTTTCCTAAGGCCTTTGAATTTCTCTTGGGTTCTTTTAGAAATGGCATATGAGAGTTGAATTTAAAGAGTCCTTACATGAATGAATATATCTTTTATTTCCTAGGATTCTAGCCCCTGTTTTATTTTCTTCTTAGAATTTTGAAGGCATAATTATACCATCTTTTAAGATACAAGGTTGCTGATGTGAGAATTTTAATGCCAATCCAATTCTTAATCTTAGTATGGAATGCAGTTATATTTATTTAAAAAGTTTGAATTAGGTATAATATACATACAGAAAAGTGGAAAAATTATAGCTTGATGAATCATCTCAAAATGATCACATAAGTAAGAGATAAAACACTATGCCTCGGAAGCCATATTTGAGCCCCATTTTCAAGTACTATCCCCTTCTTCCCATAAGGCATCATTTTTCTAATTCCCAGTAGCTTAACAGTTTTAACTGTTTTTGAAATTTATATAAATAGAAACAAAATACTACATATTCTTTTGTGACCAGCCCCTTTACTCAACATTAGGTGCCTTTTGAGGCACCTGGTGGTTCAGTCAGTTGAGCATCCAACTCTTGACTTCAACTCAGGTCATGATCCTGGGGTCGTGGGATCGAGGTTTGCTCTGAGCACAGAGCCTGGTTAAGATCTCTCTCTCTCTGTCCCTCCACAACTCATGTACGCATTCTCTCTTTCTCTACAAAAAAGAGAGAGAGAGAGAGAGAGAGAAAGAAAAAAAAAGCTTTACGCAACACTGTTGCTTACAGAAGTGATCTATTCATCCTAATTTCTGAGTAGTATTCCATTTTATGAATTTACAAAACCTTATATTTTAAATATTTGTATATATTTGTTTGTTTCTAGTCTTTGGCTACTATAAATAAATTATAAACATTTTTTGTCGCATATACATTTGCATTTCTAATATGTTCTATTTTATGTTATTTAAGCTCATAGAGTATGATTATATTAAGCTTTAGAAATATTATCAAAACATTTTCCAAAGCATTTGTACCAATATCACTCTTACCAGCAATGTCTTTTCTGGACTCCAGTATGTTCCATTGTTCCATCAGTAAATCCTGGCACCATGCCACCCATTATTATTTTATGGTAGCTTTACACTGAAAGTGCAGGTAGATTTGGTAGTGTATGTTCTCTAACTCCATATCCTTAAAGATAGTTTTGATTGGAGTGCCTCAGTGGCTCAGATGGTTAAGCATCCAACTCCTGGTTTTGGCTTAGGTCATGATCTCACCATTTGTGAGATCAAGCCCTGTGTCAGGCTCTGGGCTGGCAGTGCAAAGCCTGCTTAGGATTCTTTATCTCTCCCTCTCTCTCTGCCCCTCCCCTGCTCATGCATGTTCTTTCTCTCTCTCAAAACAAATAAATAAGCATTTAAAAAAGAGATGATTTTGATTATTCTTGGCCCATCGCGTTTCCACATAAATTTTAGTATTAATTTGATAATTTCTACAAAATCTCTACTATTATTTTGATTGAAAATTTATTGAATGTATGGATATATTTGAGGAGAACTGGCATCTTAATAATATTAATTTTTCCTGTTCATGAAAATGGTATATACCATTATGTGTTTTGATTTCCTTATTTTCTAGCAATAATGCATTATAGTTTCCTATGTAGAGGAACATTTTTTACTAAACTTATTGTATGCATTTGCTATTTTCAATGCTATTGTTAAGTAGTATCATGTATTTTAATTTCCACAAATTGTAAATACTTGTTGCCGTTATACGTGACACAATGATTTTAATGATCACCTTATTTCGCTGATCGAATGCTATTTCTGAAGATTCTTTTAGATTTTCCACGTGAACAAATCAAGTTATGTTGTCTCCAAGTAATGAGCTTTATTTCTTCTTTCCCAATATTAACAATATTTATTTGTTTCTGCTGCATTGCAGTGGGTAGAACCTCTTATACAAAACTGAAAATATAAGCTAATCAGACATTCTTATCTTAGTTCCAAACTTGGATTCCCCTGGTTGTTCTCTTAGCCCCGAACACATGTCTGTAATTAGTCTTGTCACCAGAGTCTCTTGTCACCAGGGTAAGTTCTGTTTGTGGTTGAAACCCTGACAGATACACTTGATTTCAGAAATGGCATAGTTCAAATCCCATAAGAAGT
The DNA here is from genome assembly GCA_030068075.1 of Paguma larvata. Lineage (NCBI taxonomy): Eukaryota > Metazoa > Chordata > Mammalia > Carnivora > Viverridae > Paguma > Paguma larvata. The sequence goes on from CM057844.1 coordinate 12,536,896, forward strand.
GCTTCTCTCAGATTGTATTTCTACTGAGAATCACATTGGGCCCTAAGTAAAGTTCTGCCACCTCACATTACAAATTCTACTGATGCCCCTAGATTGGTGAGATTGCTTTAGATGACTAGAAGATGTATTTCTTTAAAACATTACTGTGTATAAAGGTGGCTTCATAACTTTGCCCTTTGAAATATTTGATATGATTGGTCCAATGGTTCTCACCTTCAGGGATGTTGTTTAATACCAACTGTGGTAGGCAGAATTTTAAGACAGCCCCAAGGTTTCCTGTACCCCCGTTCCCAGTTTGTACACCCTGTGCAATACTCAGGACTGTGGGTCTGATAGCTTACATTTCTGCGATTAGGTTATATTGCATACAGCGTAGCTGATTTTAAGAAAAGGGAGATTATCCGTTAGCTAACACTACAATGCCAATCATATTGCAATATAAATGAATCAGATTAATATGTTATGTACCTTAAACCTACACAATGTTATATGCTAATTATATCTCAATTTAAAAAATTGAGGGGCACCTGGGTGGCTCAGTTGGTTGAGCGTTCGACTTCGGCTCAGGTCATGATCCCGCGGTCCGTGATTTCGAGCCCCATGATGGGCTCTGTGCTGACAGCTCAGAGCCTGGAGCCTGCTTCGGATTCTGTGTCTCCCTCTCTCTCTGCCCCTCCCCAACTCATGCTCTGTCTCTCTTTGTCTCAAAATAAATAAACATTAAAAAAATAAAATAAAGCTAAAAATTTTTTTAAAAAAATTGAAAAGCCAAAAAAAAAAGTGGGGGGAGCAAGAAAAGGAGATTATCTGAATAGTCCTGACCTAATCACTCAAGCCTTTTAGAAGCAAAGAATCTTGTCCAGCTGTTCACAGAAGATAATTCAGAGAAATTTGAAGCATGGTTTTGACACCATGGAGGTTCTCTGCTGCTGAGATGGAGAGGGCTAGGTGACAAGGACCTCAGACTGACCCCCTGAATCTGAGAGTGATCCCCAGCCAAATCTAAGAAGACAACAGGGACCTCAGTCCTATAGCCACAAGAAAATGAATTCTGCCAACAGCAGTGAACTTGGAAGAGAATCAAGAACCCCAAATACAACTAGCCAACAAATTGATTTCAGCTTGATGAGAATCCAGCCACCATGTGCCCGAACCTCTGACCTATAGAGACTGAGATAATAAAGTTGTGTTGTTTTAAGCTGCTAAACTAACTGGCAATTAAGCAGGCAATGTGTTAAATGGAATAGAAAACTAATACACCAATGCCTCAACCTCCAATATTCTAGGTTTTTTTTTTGGTTTATCTGGGTTGGGGTCCAGGCATGGGCATTTTTCAATACCTTTTATCCTAGGCAATACTAATATTCAGTCAGAAATTTAAAAAATCACTGCTTCCCTCCCTCCCCCCATAACAGAACTGGAACTAGCTGAAAAATAAACCCCTAGAATAGTTTCGTCTTTCCAGTTTACCAATTCAACAAATAGTTATTGAATATTTACTGGGTGCCAGGTGCTTGGCCCTGGGGATTTATTTAAAGGTAAACAAAATCAGACAAAGTCACTTCCCTCATGAAGCTCACAGTCAAGAGTAGGAGATAACACATTTTTTTTTTAACACCGTATGTTTTTTCTGCACATACGACTAGGTTTCTTTTTACAAAAACTGGCAGAAAATAAGCACTTGCTTAATACTTAGATGTTTGTATGTATCTCATATTTCAGGGTGCCCTCTCAGTTACTTTAGCTTGAACCAAAAAGTCCTGTGTGGGAAGATAAATTTGCCTGAAATGACCTTGATCAGCACTAGGATGATATGCTTATAGAGATCATTTGATTAATTCAGGGGGAAAAAAAAAAGGATAAGAATTCAACATAGACCCAGTCATCATTCTTGGCCCTAAGACATCAAGGTTGCAAGTGCTGGCTGTCATAGTAAACAAGTCTTTTAAAGATCACTTTAAAAAAGAGTTGAGAGAAGAAAAACATTAAACAAATAACATCACAAAGAAATGTAAAATAACTGCTGTGTTAGGAGTGTCCAAAGATACACTTTCAACAGGGGAATATGACATAGGGTTGGGGCAGAGGAAGATCAGGGAATGTGTCTCCGAGGAAGTATTATTAAGCAAGGAAGCCAAAGATTGAAATCTGTGGGCTGACAGATTGCTTACACAGTAGTTCTCAAGCTTGGTTGCAAATTGGAATGCCTGGGAAATTTTACCCCAGATATCCTGATTCAATGTATGGGAGGCATGGTCTGGGCATCCCCAGGTCCCCCCAGTGTACATCCAAACAGAAAAAAAACAAAAATAAAAACAAAACCACAGTATGTGTAAAGGCCTTGTGGCAGAAGGGGACTTAGATTCTAGGGGCTGAAAGAGGGCTGGGCTGAAGGAAGTCACAGCCCTCCCAAGATTTTTCAATAACTACAGGCACATTACAGACACGTTGACACAAACTTGCCTTCTCTGAGTTACTATTATCCAAAGTACTTCTAACATGCTAACTTGGGTTGAAAAGTACTCTCTAGGAATTCAATATATGAAGTAAGAGAGATTTCACCAAAATTCAAAGGTTTGTACCAGGTTAAAAAGTTAAGGAGTCGGGTGCCTGGATGGCTCAGTCAGTTGAGCGGCTGACTTCAGCTCAGGTAATGATCTCACCGTTCCCGACTGAGTTTGAGCTGTGCAATGAGCTCACTTCTATTAATGCAGAGCCTGTTTTGGGTCCTCTGTCCCCCTCTCTTTACCCGTCCCCCGCTCATGCTTGTGCACATGCTCTCTCTCTCTCTCAAAAATAAACATTAAAAAAATGTAAAGGAGCACATAGCTCATTTCAACCCTTACCAACCCCGCTCCCTGCACAGAGCCTTGGTCCAGGTAGAAACATGTTCTAAATTCCAGCATCATGATTGGAGAGAGGCAAGAGCACTCTCCTGAAAAGAAGGCAATATTTAACAGCCCATGCATTTTCTTTTTGGCCTGCCCAGTTGTGCAGTCAATATTATATTCCAGATAGCATGTAAAGAGTTCACTGCTCCTGACAGGAGTGCAAATTGTCCTCTTAATGGCATTTTGGGAACAGCTATATAATTTGCATATATCATAGGGAATAAAATTGACTGACATAGGATAATAATCTAAAAATCTCTTTTGGCATAGAAAGAGCTGATCACTCTCAAACTGCCAAATCAAACAGGCTTATGCAACTTACCTCAGCTACTCTTCTCTCCCTCAGCTTCAGCCAAATTGGCTTAATTGCTATTTTTCTGAAACCCCTGCATGCTCCTTCCTCAGGTCCTTTGCACTCTGAATTCCCTCTCTTGAGATGTCCTGTATCCCTGCATTAACTTCCTCACTTCCCTCAGAGTCATCCTATCAGAGTTTCCTTGACCACCCAGTTAACAGCACTCCTATGATTCTCTATATCATCACCTTGCTTCAATCTTACTTACACCATTTATTGCCCTGTGACATATTATAAAGTTGTTTATTTTTGATCTCTCTACCCAATCTTGACCCAGTCTGTAAGCTCCATAAAGTCAGTAGCTATATCTGATTTGGTTGCTAATTTATTCTTAAAAGCTCGAGTAGTGCCTGATGCATACTTAGTGCTAAATATATACTTTTTAAACCAAAATATGACTACCAACATTGAAGAGAGTGTTTTTAAGTTTCCTGTCCCAAGTGACAGCCCTACATTAGTTTGAAGCCAGTTCTCTTTTCTGCTAAACATAGAGGGGTACTGTGTTAGAGATAGTGTGTCCCAGACTTCTGTTTACTGTGAACCTTGTTAAGGGTCATGACTGCTGAGAATTCTGTTTTGATTGCTGTTTTCTGTGAACACTGTGAAACTTTTCTTGGGGTGCTGTGAGGCCTGTTTAGTTTGCTATGTATTAGACTAGGTTGCTCTGTGTTAAATCTTGTTAGGTATTAGATTTGGAGACTTGGGAATGCACTAGACTCCTGACCCGTTTGCTGTGATTGCTGTGAACCCTGTTTGCTGTGTTAGAGAATTGCCATGTTGTGAAAGTATGGTGCTGTTAGGGCTAAGGCCACTCCATTTTGGTTTAAGTTCCATCTTAGAGTAGTTCTGGGCCCCGAGTTCCAGGAAAACAAGTCACTCTGGACTCTGCCCCGGGTTCCAGTAAACAGAGTAGCCAAGAGTCCAGACCCAGATTAGTAGACCCTGTCACCACCCTGGGTGGGACTGGACCCTGATTAGCAGACCCTGCCTCCACCTTGAGTTCCAGGGAAACCACAGGAGGTCATAATCCTAGAATAGCCCCTAGCAAAGCTAATCAGTGTCCAGCCCACGTGTGCTGACCATTTGAATCTGCGCGGGACCCCCAAGCTAAGCCAATCCATAGCTAGCCCGCGCCTGCCAAATATGAAATACTCAATCAGAAACTAGCCCGCGAAAATGCCAATGAATCAATTCAAATGATCTCCATTCCCGCCCAAAAAGTGTGCTCGAACCTTGATAAAAAGCCTGTGTAAACCTGGCTCAGGGCTCTTGCTACTGCATCGCTGCATTGGGAGGTGTAAGAGTCTTAGCTCGAGCTTCGAATTAAGACCCTTTGCGTTTGCATCAGTGCTGGCTCCCCGGTGGTCTTCTTGGGATCCAGAATTTGGGCACAACATAAAGGAACAAAAAAGTGTTTTAATAAAGAATATATTCTTACAAAAAAGTTAAGGCTCTAAGATACAAATGGACACATGAATGAAAACTATAATGTATTTCATAGCTATTTTCTGGATAGTTGGTGATTAAATTTTACAGAATGTCAACCTTCATTGAAAATTGCTCTTTTATAGATAGGGCCACTTAAAGAAAAATTAAATTACTTTTATGTAGCATATTCCATTAAATTCCACAGGCATTTTATTTCATCAAGGCAAATAAAAATAATATGATTTGAAGCTGAACAGTTCCTCATCTTTCTGTTAAAAATCTCTGTGGAATGGACAGTGATACATAGATCAAAAAAAAAGTCACATATTTTTCTAAATCAGAAAGCAATATCCAAGGTAAAAAGATGCTCAAAGTGTGGAAAATAAGAAGAGTGAATAAATATATATTCAGTTCCATTCTTAGTTCTTTACGTCCCAATTTTGTTTAGTATTGTACTAAGATAGCTAGTATAATAGTAAATATACTTTATTTCACTAAGAACTAAAAACCCTGCTTTAGATACCCCCATTTCTCATTGTAGTCTCCTGGAAACCTTCTATATGCATTTCTCATTGAGACGAGAAACCACATGTGACTGCCGTTTTGTGAATGCAGACACTGCTTAGATTCACTTAACTGTTCATCATTTGAAAAGATGTTACAACAATGTTTTTCAAAGCTGAGTGTACACTAGAACCAACTGGAAGGCTAGTTAAAACAGATGGTTGAGTTCCAGCCTGGGTTGGAGGTGTAGGGCCTGAGAATTTGTATTTCTCTCCAGCTCCCAGGTGATGCTGATGTTCTTGGTTCATGGACCATCCTTGGAATAACTTTGGTCAGTTGGGTTCTGAGGGTTCCATTTCCTTCCCCTATTCCTATATTTCAGAACAACTCCATGAAATGGATCCACCAAAGAAAGAATGAGTTAAGCATAGACACATAATTGCATATGAGTGTGTATTCTTCGTTTTAGTTTTCATAAATAATATAATTCTCTATAATCCTTACCTCAATTTGCTTTCTTTGGCTTAATATTTGGTTTTGAGGATTCAGGTCATGTGCTAGCTAGCACTCTGTCATCGTATGTGTTGAATGACTATCAAAACTTAACTCTTCTCTTGGTGAACATTTAGGGTCATTCCATTCTTTTTAATAATTATAAGCACTACCATGATCAATGTATACCTATACATGTCTTCTTGTATGTATGGGTCAGAGATTTTGTGAATGGAATTGTTACGTCATAGGATATGTGAATCTTCCATGACACTAAATGAGTTACATTTATTGGATTGGATGAATGGTGTCAGTTAATTGTCTCCCTTTATTGTTTCCTATATTAGTGTAACCTTGAGCTTGGGCATGTGATTTGCTTTGGCCAATTGGATGGTAGCAAATATGATGCAAACAGAAGCTTGATAAGTGATTGTGTGTTTCTGCTTGCACCTTTGCATGATTAAACATGTCACACTTACTTTTCTGAGACTGCCAGCAGAATATCCCTAACCTGCTGAAGGAATATAACAGAGACATACATTTTAAAAAAATGAAGAAGAGCCTAGGCATCTCTTTGGACATCTTAGACCAGTCTTCAGCCAAAAATCAACAATGTGACTTGTCTACACTTGTTTGATGTATCTAGTTGACCTAGAGCCGACCACAGATGCATGAGTGGGACTACCGAGAGCAATAAAGGGTTCTTATTTTAAGATCTTAAGCTCTGAAATGGTTTGATATGTAATATTATTGTTGTACGACATAACTGAACACTTGATATTGCTAAATATTTTCCCAAAGTAGCTGAACCAATTTACATTCCCATCAATGATAGTTTCCCACATCCTCCTAACACTTGATATTATAAGACTTAAATGCTTTTGCCAATAAGACAATTGTGTAACTATACCTTGCTAAGAGTTTACCTCCATAATTACTAGTGAGTATTACCCTATTTTCACATGCTTTTTGGCCAATCATTCCTTTGCATTTTGTACTTTTCATTCCTTTCACATGAATTAACAAGAGTTGAAACCATTTTAAGATTTAAAAAAATTAGACTTTCTGAGGGGTTCCTGAGTAGCTCAGTCAGTTAATCATCCAACTCTTGATTTCAGCTCAGGTCATGACCTCATGGTTTGTGAGTTTGAGCCCTGCATAGCACTCTGCACTGTCAGCTTGGGATTTTTCAATCCCTCTCTCTGCCCCTCCCCTTCTCACATTCTCTCTCTCTCTCTCTCTCTCTCTCTCTCTCTCTCAAAATTAAAATAGACATTAAAAAAATTAGACTTCCTGAAAAACAGATTAAAACTTGACTAAATTCGGATGACTCCAAAAGTTAATTAATTAATTAATTAATTAAAATAAAATGACAGTGCTCACCTTGAAATTAGACCTTTAGATAAAAGAATGGGAATACGATCAATAGGAATCATTCTCCCAAAGATTCATTGGATTATCAATTATTCTGACTAGGATATGTGTGTGTGTGTGTGTGTGTGTGTGTGTGCGTGTGTGTTAAGACAGATGTCATTATAATATCCAACTTAAGTGTAGAATAGCATTGTTGGATTTGCCATAAAGAATGCCAGCAATAATTACATGAATTTGGGCCACTAAAGCAGTGCTGACTTGCTAAATTTGGGTGACTCTCACTTACACAAGACATAGGACAAGATCAGGAATCCTGGCTACCAATAATTAACAGTTGCCCTTGGGCTTGATCAGAGCTCAGCCATTTGTATTCTGATCATGGGACCTCTGGAGGTCTACAGCACCTGAAGGCAAAGGGTGTGGCAGAGTCATCCTTTACCCTCTGAGCTCCCTGAAGTTAATCCCCAGCATAGTCTCACCACCCCTCCTCATGCCTTATATCAGGAAGTTCTCTAAAGTTGACCATCCCTATCTTCTCCAAAAGGTTTGGTGACCATTAGGCCCCAGTGCCAATGGACTCTTCAACATGTGGTAGAATGTTGCTTTCCTAAATAAATCTTAAACCGTGCCTCATAAGGGATGAATATTCCTTGCTCTTATGAGACCACTCCACTTTTCAATCTCTCTTCCTTTCTCCTCTCAATCACATCTCTTTCTATTTCTAGTTTCAACAAACATTCATTACATATCTACATGTGCCAGCATGGCAGTGTAAAGACTAGCCAAAGCTGCTACTACAGAACAAAGACATTTAAAAGGTAATTACAGTTCTCCTGGGGATTATATTAGCCATCTATTATTAGCCCATACTTGATGTCATGGCTATAATTCAATGCTTTGCATTGAGTGTCTTGGAACTTAAAGTACAACCCATATATTTAGGCTGCTATTTTTAAGGTTAAGATTGATTCCTGTCCTTAATCTATAGCCAGAGCCCCATTCTCATTTTCTCTGTAGTAAAGAAGAACACACACACACACACGCATAAAAAAAAGAATAAATTTAATTATGAATCTGAACATAGTGTCACATTCATTTCAATCTTGTGGAAAACTTGGTTAAACCTCCCAGAGGATCCTTTTCTGTGTCACAACATCATCTTCCTTGTGACAGATGGTAATGACTAAATTGCTGCTCAGGGAAATGGTATTTGGCTAAAGGAAAAAAAAAATATTGGTGCAGGGGGAGAGATTTGTGCAGTCTCAATGCCTAGGCCAATTTCTGATCTGAAGACTAGAATACAAATTATGTAATGAATCAATATATTCCCCATACCTCCGGAGAAAAGAAAAGAGGCTGGGGCTAATCTCAAATAAGATACATTGTAGAACAGAATATGACACCGACTCATGGAAATTTTCTACTATATGTGTCCCATGCAAAAAAAAAAGAAAGAAAAAGAAAAGAAAAAGGGTAAAGTGCCTTTTATGCCAAACATATATCAGGTAATGACATATAATGAAATGCACACATCTTCTGGGGGAAAAAGAGAAGCTATTATATTCCATTGAGAGACGTAATGTATCAAGGAACTAAAAGCTCCCTTCAATGCCATAATTTTCTCCAAAATATTTCTGGAAGCATTTCACCACTTGAAAATATACCCATTAAGACCAAAGCTATCTACAATAATTTGGAAAACTATAGATTGAACTTTAATATAATCCTTCATATATATTCCCTTGCATACTGACAGGGAGAGAATGACAGCAAATTCTGTGTGACATAATGCATACTGCCAGAACTTCCAAATAGTTTTACATTTCTCTACAGATGCTTTGTGATAAGTTTTTTTTAACATTCATCCACTCATTACTATTCAACAAACATATATTAAGCACCTACTATGTGCCAAGCATTCTTCCATGAATAAAAATGGAAATGATAAAAAGAAAGATCAAATCTCAAGTCTCATGGGGATTTTATTGGGCAGAGAGATATTAAACTTTGAAACAATAAATTCGGGGAGTAATAAGAGTACCAAAGAAAATAATGGAGGGCAACGAGACAGAAAGCATTGGGAGGAGGTGAGACCTACATTAAATAGGGTGGTCGCAGAAGGCCTATTTGAGGGTATACAAAGACATGAAGGATGAAGGAGGAAGCCACATGGAGATATGGAGAAGGAGCATCACACATAGACCTAGAACACCAAGATGGCTGTGAAAGGTTCACAAAGCTCCACTCCTTCCACCACCTTATCTCTGCAGTGCACATTATTGGTAATTTGCCCAGATGCCCAACACGAGCTTCTGGCATTCTTTACTTCTAACATTGTATGCTTACAGCTTTGCTCAGAGGACTTCCCTTAGGCCACTTTTGAGCCACTTTAAGCAAAAAATCAGAAGTTTGTGTCTCCTGAGAGGAGCTGAAGAAAGATACAGGCATGAAAGCTTAGTTCTATGGCCCTGAGTGAGGGATGGGAAATCTCTGCAGTGTAATTTGCACCCTTGAGACTCCCATGGGATCAGGCTGAGGTTGAAACTTTGCCTTGAAATCACATTCTTGCTTGGTTCTCTCTTCTTCCTTGACCTGCTTCTTCGGTACCTTCATTGGTTTCTCCTGAGACCATTTTAAAAGAATCACCTTCATTCAAATCTTCATTGTAGGATCTGCTTCAACCTCCATGCCAACATGAATGACTAAAAATATGTCATGGTGCATACTTTGAATTATCCTGGTAGTTCTGATCATTGTGGAGTTTCGGGGAGAAACTTTGTTGGTGATGATGATGGTTTCTTGGTCCAGCTTTTCTATCATACAATTTTGTGACCCTAGACCAAGTCACAGCTGTGGACTTCAGTTCTTCATTTGCAAAATGGAGCGTGGGGGGATCGATGACTTCAGGGAACTTTTCCTAGTTTTCCTGTTAGAAAATAATATGCTTGGGGCACCTAGGTGGCTCAGGTCATGAGCTCACAGTTCACGGTTCATGAGCTCAAGCCCCACGTAGGACTCTGTACTGACAGTGTGGAGCCTACTTGGGATTCTCTGTCTCCCTCTCTCTCTGCCCCGCCTATGTTTTAGCTATCATCTGTCTATCTATCTATCTATCTACCTATCTATCTATCTATCTATATGAAGAAATAAACTTAAAAATATGTGAAATAATATACTACATGTATGCATGGGTACAGATGATATATTGATATGTAGTCACATATGCTGCATGCATCTAGAGAAATAATGGTGTTACACCCAATGAGATATGGAGAGATCAGTGAGTGATTTTTCCAGTAAGTCAGTAAGTGGTCTTTACTTGGTTTCTGCTTTGAAAGGTAATGAAGAGCAGTTGGTTAGGGCCAAAAGCAATGATCAAGGGAGGTCAGGAGGGTTTTAGTGTAATTGTGTTTTTACTTTAGACCTAAGTAAGATTGAAAGATGGGAATGAAAGGAAAGAAAAGGAGCCAAATGAGAACACACTTAAGAAATGTGTGTACTCTCAGTGGGAAAAGTGGAAGCTGATAAAAATCATGACAAAAACTGCCAAACACGAGTGCTCCTGAGTCACTGGACCTGGACATGTCCACTAATTCCTGCTCATTGTAGCTAGAGAGTAACCTCCAAAGCTTAAAAAATGGGAGAATAATGGAGAATGAGCAAAGAGAAGCTCAATTTTACATCATGCAAAGGAAATAACTATATAAAAGGTGTTCAGAATGTATTATTTAACACTACCTTAACAACCATTATGGTAGAAAAAAAGAGATCTAAAATTAGCCGCTGATGTCAGTGATATTACTGAGTCTCAGATTTCCTGTTCTATAAAATGTAGAAAATACTGTATTTCAACAGTGCATCGTGAGGTTATAGAGCAGAGAAATAGTTGACATGAGAGGCACCACAGCTTGTAATGGATGATTCAGAATCAGATAGAGTCGTCTGAGTTCTAGTTACCCACCAATCCCTTGATAGCTCTGTGATCTCAGACAAGTCACCTAAGTTCAAGTCTAGTTTCCTCAACTATAATATGTGACAATCATTGTACACACTTTGTGAAGCACTTCTGCCTTTCTCACAATATGATCTGCCCTCTGGTCACATTTGCTAAGTAAATGTTTTCTGGAATACATGAATGATGTCAATAAGTGCATCCAGTGCTCACTGAATTCTTTCCACCCCAACTTTACTTTCTCCGTTCTTTTTTTTAAAGTTTATTTATTTATTTTGAGAGAGACAGAGACAGCACGAGTGGAGAAGGGCAGAGAGAGGGAGACAGAGAATCCCAAGCAGGCTCTGCACTGTCAGCACAGAGCCTGATGTGGGGCTTGAACCCATGAAACCATGAGATCATGACCTGAGCCAAAACCAAGACTCAGATGCTTAACTGACTAAGCCACCCAGGCACCCCTACTTTCTCTGTTCTTGTCCCATGGCTGACTATGTCCTTACTACTCAGTAGTGACACCCACCTCCTTGATAAAATACCAATTATTTACATGTTTTTCTGGTTTATCCTTTATACATTTCCTCAGAGCACAGATTCTGGCATTTACTCCTAACTCAACACATGGTAACCATGGATATGAGAGACCCCACATTCCACTACTCTGTAGTCTCTGGATGCCATTAGCCAGGCATATCAACATTGGAGAGTAGTGCCTGACATCAAACCCCCAGATCCTGCCTTACTTCACTTCTGGTGAAAATCATAACATTCTTAACTTATCCTGTGCTTCCTGCAAGCTTTTCCACACAATTTGATCTTTCAAGGGGAAAAAAATGTATCACATCTTTACATCCCCAGGCATTTTATGTCCTTAGCTAAAATTAGTATAGTTGCCGCTCTACTATTTTAGGAAATGCAGGACATCCCTTCCTCTTCAGAACTACCAGCTTAACCAGTCGAGTAGCATTACACAATATGTAGTATATAGGTTAGGCTGCTCTTTCTACTCAGTTTACCAACATAGTTAGCAAGAGTGTGATCACGTGGGCACAAGAGCCGGTAGAATGGACAAATGTAAAGATGTAAATGAAAGAATGAAAACCCCAAAAGGATAATATTATAGGCCAGTTTCCCTAGAAGTAGAATCTGAGATGGAGATCCTTGACAAGTGAGGGAGTGTTCTCAAGAGACACCTGTCAGGGAGTGAGAAAAGCAGGGTAGTACAGAGAAAGATGGTAAGCAAATATAAAGCTTCAGGTGAAATCTAGTCTCAGTTTGACCTCCCAGGGTGTTTGAAGATGTGAATGGCACCGGGATCAGACTGTCATTGTCTGAAGGCTGACTCAAATGAAGGGCACAACCTATAAGCATTTCTGGATAGTGCAGCTCCTGGAAGCCTACAGCAATTCTCTCCAGAGAAGGGGGCCGCTATGAGTCAGTAACAACCAACACTCAGGACAGCTTGGAGGAATCTTTGATTTTAAGAACTATATCTGTTACATGGGTTAAAATCTCCAGCACTAATATCAGTCCATAGGTGAATAGATACTCAATGTTAGGTAATTAATTATTAAAATAAATATGAAATGAAATAGCAATTTATTTGAGATGGAATGAACTGCAAGAGGAAATAGTTATTAATCTCCAAGTAGGGACATCTGAGTTAATAGAACATGGAGTTTATTTCAATTAAAATGGAAAACTGTACCTCATCAAGTCTTAAGATTCTGTCAGATTTTACCTGTGTCTGTCAGCAGCAGGTAAACTGTGTGTGAGGAAGAAAAGTATTGGATTTGGTATAAAAAAAAAGCCATACACACAAAAACGAAGAGGAGTTCTAATCACAGTCTGGTCACTTGTTAATTTGCATGTCTGTAAATCAACCTCAAATGAACAGTCTCATGTAATTAAATTCCAATATGGAAATTATAATAACTGAGATGCCTAAATCATGGGATTCTTCTGAGGGTCAAATAATTTAATGCACCGGGAAGGAAACCTGTGTCTGTTCAATGTATGTGACAGACCCCAAGTCCACATGCCCAGAGCAAAAAGTGATATATAGGTTCGGGGGTCAGCTGGCCCCTGTTTCCTGCCACCATCTCTCACGTCTCTTTCTATTCAAATGTCAACTTCATTCTCGTGGACTGGGCTCCTTTTCCATGAGACTGGACACATGACAGTGAACAGTTTTAAGGTTTACCATATGAGAGGGAGGAACCTTCTTCCCGGGTTCTTAGTAGAAAAAAAACTGCTCTTTTTATTGCACTGATTGTAAACTCTGTGAAAAAGGTGTCAGTAGGGCACAGTGTTTGGCAGCCACTCTCTGACCTGTGAAATTGGGGAAGCAATAGTTTCCCAAAGGGAGGGCTGGTCCCAGGAGTAAAGATTTGGGGGTGGGGAGAGGAAAGATGGTCATCCACTGGGATGCTAGATGTGCTGTCAGAAGATTGAAGCTCAAGTGTCTTTTTTTTTTTAATGTATCCTGTCCTTGAGTACATCAGTAAATCTCTCAGAACATCTTCTTCATCTACAAAATGGGAACACTAAAATATATTTTGCCAGAATGTTTGAGGATTAAAATAGATAATTTATGGATAAGGATGCTTTGAAAAATGTAATGTGCTTTCAAAAATTATAATAAGATGTTATTATGACGTATTGGGCATTAAATACACAGCACTTACCAGGCATATATGCATTTTCAATTAGTTTTTTAAATGAAAAACGAAACAAATAGAGAAAATGTTTTAATGCGTACCTTCTCAAAGTTTGAAGCTGAATCCACCACAGGGCAAGAAAACAGACAAGCACTCCAAGGAAACAGCCTTAGCTAAAAGTAATGCTACCTTCAGTCAGTTCTCCCTTCAGAACTGTTGTTCCTGGTAGGGAGTGACATGGGGTACCATTTAGAGAGGTGTCAGTTATACAGGGTTTTCTCCTTTCATTCTGAGAAATAGAAAGTGATCCCAGCAGAAAGCATTTGCGGCTGTGTTGGGAAATGAGCTAGTCACGCCTCAGCAATTTATGACCAATTTTCCATTAATAAAAGAGAATGGAGTAGGGTTCAATCACTTTACAATCCAAACACTTGTTCTTAAGAATGGGGGAGACAGAACACAATGGTTTTGTTCTGTTTCTGAAAGAGCATTAATTCAATATTGTGTATCTTTGAACAAAAACATTTAGATGGCTTTAAGTGATGGGAAGGTAGGTTTTACAGGAAAATACTTATAACGACAGGCATTAGAAATACCACTTATATTCCACCAGGGAAAGAAGGGTCTGAGGCCATGACCATGGTACAGGTAAGAGGAAGGGTGTGGGGGGGGGAAGAGAGAGAGAGAGAGAGAGAGAGTTGGAAGTGGGATTGGAAGTTTCAGAGCATAAAACCAAGACAGGAGTCTCAGCTAAGTGATGGATTTCTATAGTCAGGGTCCTAGAACCACAGGCACATTGAAGGCTGGGTGAAGCAGAGCTAAGAATCAGGGTGGGAAACAGATACTTGGATACAGATGAGGCCATAGGCCCAGAATAGCCAGGTGGTAATGTTCAAGGGAAAGGGAGAGTCGAAGAGATGAATTCAGGGAGGAGGCTTGTGGTAAGACAACAAACTCTTGCATCAGCCAGAAGCTTGTAACATATTCTCCAAGACATGTCTTCCTAGGGCTTGTAACAAGGAAAACGAAATGTTGGTTGGCACCATGTGTGTAGAAAATGAAGATGGAAATTGCTCACAGATATGAGGAGGGAGAGACCAAAGGAGGTTTCCCAGAATAGTGGAAGGTTTCTTCTGTGGCTTCCATTCAATCCACTGGACAGCTCCATACCCTTAGTTCTCTCTAAACAGCATATTGCCAGGTGCTTCTCTTAATGTAGTTTCCCTCAGAAAACAAAACCTGGAGTTGAGAATTTGGGTGCAAATTTGGGAGGTGATATAGGGAAGACCCCTGAAGGAATGGAAGCCAGAAAGAAAGGAAGCCAACAAAGGGGATATCAATGAGCAAGTGACCTCCGTGGGCACCTGGGGGATGGAGCAGAATCTGTCTCAGAACCATCCAAACAAAGTACAAGAAAGCCAGAGTGTTCATCCATCAACTCCTATCCCTCATGAATCGCATTCATTGAAGGTGGCTCCCTGAGATGCTAGCTCCCCACAACTTCCAGACTCCTTAGTCACTAAAGAGAGGAAGGCCTCAAAGCTGCAACTGACATTCAAAGTGGGCCAAGACACCAAATGGGGGGACAGCCAACACCTGCCCCCCAGAGCCCTCACTCAAAGGCTTCTCCCTAGTAAACCATTGCCCTTCTAGTCTGACTCAAAAACTTACCAGTGCTTTCCAAAAGTCAGCTGAGTTTATTATCAAATATGTTAGAGTTCTAATTGTTATTGTTTTTGTAAACAAATTAATTTTATGTAAATTAAGTGTATGGAATCCATGAAATATGAGTGCACAAGAAGAGATGCTTTCAAGAAAAATCAGTTATTTCAGAATAGTTTGATGCAAGCAAACCAACAAAAATTTATACAAACTGTTGAATTAGGTGGGGCTGAGAAAACTGAGAAGAGCTCAGGGAGCGATTGTAACAATTGAGAAAGATTATTCAATCAGATTGCTTTGCAAGTCACTTCAATTCTCACTTGAATGTAAAGAAACCAAAGTTGAGGATCTTAGGGGATGCATTAAGAGTGTGATTTATAAAGAGAGACCACACATCATGCCAATTAAGAGAAAAGGCCTTAGCTTTACATCAAAGATTGGCAAATGAATGTCAACTTATATGTTTTAAGTTAAAATAAAAATGTTTAAGGCCTGTATGAATCATTTTTTATGACCCCCTGCTTTCACAGATTTTTTTCTCAATTAATCAACCAATTGCTAACCTTGAGCATGTTGCATGAAAGATGCCTCAGCAGCACTCCCAGCAAAATGCTCTGAGACCACGGCTCTTTCCTTCACACAAAGTCAGCTGCCAAGAGTGTTTTATTTTAAGCATCCCATGAAAATTGAAGTACAAGGAACAAGTGCTTCTTCAGGGGAAGGGAAGGGATTAAGGGTCAAAAAGGTTAAGATTTCACTTTGGGAGCTATTTGGCCCAATCACAAAGAATCACAGGAAAGAAAAGCTAATGAAATGAAGCAAAGACAGGAAGGTGAATACCCAGGCTTAGTGGCTGTGCCCATACCTCTGTTAGCCTTGCAAAGTTACAAGAGGCACAGCAGTACAGTTTCAAGGATAGAAAAGAGAAGACCCAATGAATAAACTTGTAACTAATTTTCAGAATAAGAAAAGTGCCAAATTCTTAGAGCCACACAATGTAGATGCTGAGACTCTGGAGATTGCCTGGAGTCCCCCCTTCTTCTGATCATGTAATACCAAAATCAGTTTATGTCAAGCTTTGGCTACCTGGACACTTGCCACTTTAGAGAAACTCATTCTTCAGCTCTTCATATGGCAAGATTGAGAATCACTGAGGTTTGCTACAAGGTTTTATAGCTCAGAACAAGTACCTGGTTTACCATAGATATGTTCTTATTACCCTGGAAAAGCAACATCAAAATAAACATAATGGGTTTGTTTTTCCTAATGATTCAAATTTTCAAGACAAAAAGGTAACCACAGCATGACTTCTCTTTTCCTCCTTGGCTCTGGGGAGCTTTCACCGATAATGGGTGTGCATTCAGAGGATGGACCAGATAGGCTTAGGTCTGCTTAAAAGGAGGATCCTGGAGTTTTGGTGTGGTGGGCAGAATAATGGCCTCTCAAAGATGCCCACATCCAAATACCCAGAACCAGTGAATATGTAATGTTACCTGACAAGGGGGAAGTAAGGTTGCAGATGGAATTATGGTTGTTAATCAATGGATGTTAAACTAAGACTAGCCTGGATTATCTAGGTGGACCCAATGTAGTCAACAAGGGAGGCAATGTAAGTCACAGAGTATTTCAGTGTGAGAAAGCCTGGACCAGCCACTCCTGGCTTTGGAGATAGAAGAGATATGAAGAATACATGCGGGCTTTAGAAGCTAGAAAAAAGCAAAGAAACACATTCTCCCCTAGAATTTCTAGAAAGGAACCCAGCTCTGCCAGTACACTGGTTTGGGTCCAGTGAGACACATCTCAGGCTTCTGATTCCCAGACTGTGAGACAATAAATTCAAGTTGGTTTAAAGCCACTAAGTTTGTTGTAATTTGGCACAGTAACGATAGGGAATAAATACATCTGGGTACCTGCTGCTTGGTCTCAAAGGAGGTGTAAGGACTCTGAGTAGGCATACTCCTTGACCCTGCAGACCCTTGTCCTTGGGGAAAGTGTGGCTAGAGATAAGCTAAAGAGGATCCTCCAGAGGGCAATGACTTGAATGCCTGGATCAAAGAGAGGTAGATGCTGCAGTGTAACAGGAAATGCTACAAGCAAAGAAGAAAGCCTTACTGAATAACATCAATGGGAGGACCTGAATCTGCCAGGTAACTTGGAGGGATGAGGTAGATCAGTTCACTGGAAGGGGACAAGCCCTCATGCTATATCCCCTTTCAGATTAGTGTTTGGACTCTGGGTTAGAAAGGGCCACATTCTTCTTTGCATAATGGAAGGAGAGGGAATAAGGAGATTCTGAGCAGAGAGATAAGGACAGAACACAGGGAGTGGAGAAAGAAGGAACTGAGCCAAGGAAATGGTGTGAAGACCACTCCCCACAATCTTCAAAGCCTGGTTAAATTATACTCATTAAATACTTTGTTTGGATAGATTTCTTATGGAAACTGGCCAAGTAATGGAGCTTTGTGCCTGCAACAACAATGGGGTACAATGGATGCCAAAGCATATCAGACAAAGACCCTCGGGAGCCAGGCTCTCGTGCTCCTAGTTTTCAACATTGTCAGCTGCTATTGGTGCAGAACTGAGACTCTCCCTGAGAAGAGAGACCTTCCTCCCTGGGAAGGTCTTATCCCATCCAGGGAACAGCCTGCATGCAATGAATGCCGTTCAGAGTATAAAGGCCCAAATGCACGTCCCAATTTGAGATACAGGGCTATCCCATTTCCAGAGCACCCCTTAGGTCAGATGAATCCTCTAGGACAATTGAATCACAGTTCAAATTCTCCCTGGAGTCCAACCTGCCTCTTTCACCCTCCCACATGGGATCCCAAGAGAACGCCCCAAAAGAATTCCTACATGGAAATCTTGGAGTCTCAAAATCAGCTTCCTTCAGAAATGGATCTACGATGAGGGTGCAAAAGATAGCAAAATGACCTCAAGGGCCATGGTATTAGAAGAAAATTGGACGAGGGGCACCCGGGTGGCTCAGTCCATTGAGTGTCCAACTTTTGATTTTTGCTCAAGTCATGATCCCAGGGTTATGGGATCGAACTTTGCATAGGGCTCTGCACTGAGTGTGGAGCCTGCTTAAGATCCTCTCTCTCTCTCTCCTACTGCCCCTTGCCCCTGCTTGAGCTCTCCTCTCTCTCTCTCTCTCTCTCTCTCTCTCTCTCTCTCAAATTAAAAAAGAAGAAGAAAGTTGGAGGAGAATGGTTCTCCAGTAGAGTGAAGTCTGAACTGCAACAGACAGAAGAATTGCAGTAAATTAGATCTTTAAGGGTCAGAATACCCTCCAGATTCTCACTAGGAGCCACAAATGCCTTGTATATCTATTCGTGGCCCACCCAGGCTGCACAGGAAAGGGCATTAGGGAATTTTCATCCTCGGTCACCCAATCATTTCCAGGACCTCTACATTTCCGTGTGCTTGACTAATATGTTGCCTTTTAGGTTTTAATTAAAAAGCAAAATGTCTGGAAACTGGAAGGCAGAGCAAGATATGATTAAAGAGGTTGAGGAGTGACTACATATTGACAGTTTGCCTGTAATGTCTGCATTCTTTCAGAACTTAAAACCCTACACAAATGTCCTAAGAATAAGCCAGGTTGCCTGGATAATCAGTCTAATTTGGCTTGGCATTTGTAAAGAATGAAGAAAAGCCTTGACAGTTCAGACCCCTTGAGTCATTCATTGCAATAGCAGGAATGGCAGGAATAGCAATAGAGTATATACTTGAGAGAAACCATCAGTTTATTTTTGAAGGGATGATCAAATCATTATCTATGATGCTCAACTTAGGAAATCAGAAATTTCAGTAATCACAGAAAAACATGGAATGTTTTTGCAAATTCTGACATATCCATGTGACAGAGTTGTGCCTCCAATAAGAAATCCTGCTTTTAAAGGACTTGGAGTGGTATAAGGAAACACATATGATATTAAGCAAAATTAAGAATAAAATTATTTATATGGTCTCTGGTCTTTACCATGTAAAAATATATGAATATGAATTATTAATTTTTGGTTTTTTAGTGGGAGAACTAAAAGCATGCAAATGACTCTTTAAAAAAGGCGGCCTGTTTTTACAATAATATTAACATTTTAAAGTAATTTTAAAGGCCAATTTCTTATATTCTTCAATTCCCTGAAAGAACATTGTTCGTATTTTAAATTGTTCAGTTGCAAGTTATGAATCAATACATGAAGAACTATTTAACGTTGCTGTTTTGATCCCAACGGTGTCCTAACAGAGGCATCGAGAGTGTAGCCGTTATAATAAACACAAATTGAGACTCTTAGAGTGGTTAAGTCTCACTCTGGAAAATACTGTAGAGTTGGAGACAAGTGATATAGGAGATCTAGCGACAGAACCATCAGTCTAGGGTTGAGAACAGTGGTTTTCCACGTCTGGCCCCTGCACCAGCAGTATCCACATCACCTGGGAACCTGTTATCTTGTTAAAAATGCAGAATCTCAGGTCCCATCCCAGGTTTACCGAATCAGAAACTCTGGAGCAGGACACAGCAATCTTTTCTAAGCCCTCTGGGAGAATATAGTAGAGGCTAATGTTAGAGAATCACTGCTCTAGATCAATGATCCTTTCTTTCTTTCTTTTTTTTTTTAACATTTATTTATTTTTTGAAAGAGAGACAGACAGGGGAGGAGCAGAGACAGAAAGGGAGATATAGAATCTGAAGCAGGCTCCAGGCTCTGAATTGTAAGCACAGAGCCTGACATGGGTCTCAAACCCACGAACTGTGAGATCATGACCTGAGCTGAAGTGGACATTTAACCGACTGAGCCATCCAGGTGCCCCTCAATGATCCTTTCTTGAAATTCATGGACTGGGGGCCATTTCTACATTTTCTGAGAGAGTTGATCTAAAGCTCTTATTAGATTCTCAGAAGAATTTATGATCCAGAAAATGAAAAAAATATATGTATCACAGGTACAATAATAGCACCAGGAAAAACAACAAGTACATAATGGTTCTGGGCAATCAGAAACCTCTCTGTCTCAAGATCCTCAGTGATTTTATGTGATTAACATGACAGATTTGGATGCCTGACTATAAAGCCCAGGGTGATTGACTGCATTAAAGTCTCCAATTATTGGCCTCCCATGCCCTGCAAATGGATGACCTATAAAAAAGTGGCCTCTGGTTTTTTGGTCTGCCCAGCATTTCCTTCTCCTTTCTAGTGAGACTGCCTCCCAATTTGGGGGACAAGTCCACCCTCCATTCCATGTGATAATAAGGGAGCTGTTCACCACTGTATCCCATCTCCATGGCCACAGGAATGAATACATGGTTTCCCAAAATAGCACCCATCAGTCTGGTCAAACTGATTGGTCAAGAGATGCTCACTTGACACAATTTAGGCCAAAGGAGTCCTTTCCTGGGATTTTACATGCATATACTTAGAGACAAGAAGTGGTCCCCTTTTCTCTGAAGTTACTAAGCTGAATGGACGCGAGTCTGTACCTGAGTGTAATGCATCCACACACAGAGGAAACCATATATGTCAGGAGAATGAATGCACTAAGAATCACAAGAAAGAGAGACAGAGAAACCTAATATACTTATTCACATCCTGGGTGAGAAAGAGAAAGAGAAGGTGGGGGGAGACTTTTTAAAAAAATAATTTATTTAGTTTACTTCTATTGTAGAGTTTTCCAAGTTGACAAGTGTATGCAGTTGTGTGCATCCATCATAGTTGGTACATGGAATATTTCACCACCTAAAAATCTTCCTACATATCTGTTTGCAGTCATCACTCCTCCTACATCCTGGCAGCCATGGATGTTTATTTGTCCCTGTAGTTTGCCCTTTGTAAAATTATCATATAAATGGAATCATATAGTATGTGGCACTTGGGGTCTCATTTCCTTTACTAAGTACAATGCATTTGAGATTTTTCCATTCAAGTGGCCATACAAACATTAACATTAATCTTATCAGTAGTCAGTTCCTTTCTATTGCTGTCCAGTATTCCACTGTATGGATAAACCTTTCCCCTGTTCCGAAACATTTGTTTCCAGTTTGGAGCAATTATGAAAAAGCTTCTAAAAATATCTGCTTACATAGGTTTTCATCCAATTGAGTAAATATTTAGTAGTCAGATTCTAGTTCATATGGTGAGGATATATTTAACTGCATAAGAAATTATAAAGCTGTTTTTTTTATTTAAAATAGTTTATTTTCAAATTGGTTAACATAAAACACCCAGTGTTCATCCCAACATGTGCCCTTTTTTAATGCCCATCACCCCCTCACCCCCCCATCTCCCTCACCCTCAGTTTGTTCTTAGTCTTTGAGAGTCTCTTATGTTTTATCTCCCTCCCTCTCTGTGTCTTTTTTTTTCTTTCCCCTCTTCCCCTCCCCCTGTTTTTGCTTCGTCTCACCAAGTCCACCTATTCGTGGAAACATATGGTATCTGTCTTTTTCTGACTGACTTGTTTCACTTAACATAATACCCTCCAGTTCAAGTGGCTGTACCATTTTGCATCTCTCCCTGCAGGACATGAAAATCTCTGTTGGGTCTATTCAGAAGTTCTTAAGGCCAGTTCCTCCCCTTGATTTCCTATGTGAGTGAACTAATAAATTCCTAACTTGAGTTCACTCTCTATTACTTCCAGCCACAAAGTCTTGACTAACATAAGAAGTTTTAAAAATAAATAAGTTTTTAAAAATTTTTCCCTCGAAAGATTCTAGAACCTGTTGATATCATAAGCCAAGACAAAGTCTCTCTCAGTGAGTGGGAAGGAGAACTCCAGCAACACCTTGCCTCCCTTTACATAACATGCACAATATGATTTAGCCTACGCTTAGGAGTCTGTAAGAAAATTCAAAACCATCCTCCAAAGATGCATTACTAATGTTTGCTTGCAGTGATGGGGATCATTCCATGTTATATTAGAAGTTGTTGTATCATATATTATGTGGAAATGTTCTTTGTTATGTCATATACTATGAGAATATTCTTTGGGAATATCAAAGATTTTCAGGGGAAAGACATTTTTGCCTAGACAATTCCCATCACCTCAATGAGGTTCAGTATAATTTTACAAGAAACAGTTTCCCACCAAGATACTCAGAAATCATGCCATAAATAAGACCATCTTGCCATTAGGGAAAACTGGGCAAAAGATAAGTCTATTTGAGACCTCGAGCCAGGGAATTTGTTAGTAGCAGAACCAAGAGAATAACAGTTTAATAAATTTTCATTCATATCACAACTTGATACAAAGCTCCTAGATAATTCATTGGGAAGTAGCTGTGCCATTTCTTAGGAAGTAAAATGTCCAGTTACTTCTAAATCTATCCTGCATCTTCAGCAAACACAGGGGGAGAAATGAGGTACATTTTCTTCCTCCTTCTTTTGTTCCCAAGAACTACCTGTAGAACCTTTATGTGGGGTTACTAGTAGGTTCTGTCATAAATAAGGCATGAAAAAAATGACATATCAGATAAAGGGTTAGCATACAAAAAATGTAAAGAACTAATCAGACCCAACATCCAAAAAACAAATAATCCAGTGAAGATATGGGCAAAAGACATGAATAGACACTTCTCCAAAGAAGACATCCAGATGGCTAATAGACACCTGAAAAGATGCTCAACATCACTCATCACCAAGGAAATACAAAATTAAAACCACAATGAGATACCACCTCATACCAGTCAGAATGGCTAAAATTAACAACTCAGGCAACAACAGATGTTGGCAAGGATGCAGAGAGAGAGAATCTCTTTTGCACTGCTGATGGGAATGCAAACTGGTGAAGCCACTCTGGAAAACAGTATGGAGCTTCCTCAAAAAGTTAAAAATAGAACTTCCTTGTGACCCAGGAATTGCATTGCTAGGTATTTATCCAAGGGATGCAGGTGTGCTGTTTCAAAGGGGCACATGCACCCCAATGTTTGTAGCTGTACTATCGACAATAGACAAAGTATGTCCAATATATCAGTATATATATTTGATATATATATATATCACGTCTATAGATAGATAGATACACACACACACACACACACACACACACACAATGGAGTATTGCCTGGCAATCAAAAGGAATGAAATCTTGCCATTTGCAACAATGTGGATGAAACTAGAGGGTATTATGCTAAGCCAAATAAGTCAGTCAGAGAAAGACAAATATCATATGATTTCACTCATGGGAGGAATTTAAGATACAAAACAGATTAAAGGAAGTTAAAAGAAAGGGAGGGGACAAAACATAAGAGACTCTTAAATAGAGAACAAACTGAGGGTTGCTGGAGAGGCTGTGGGTGGGGTGGTGGGCTAAATGGGAAAGGGGCATTAGGGAGGACACTTGTTAGGATGAGCACAAGGTGTTATATGTAGGGGATGAATCACTGGTATCTACTCCTGAAAACATTGTTGCACTATATGTTAACTAACTTGGATGTAAATTAAAAATTAAGTAATTAATTAATTAATTTTAAAAATATGGCAAAGATCTCCTTCACATAGAGTCCTCTTTCAATGTCTGTCCAGATTTGAGATTAGTTGGGAACATTTTTTTCTTATAGTATACATGTACTACATCACTGAACTATTTCCTAACTACTAAAAATGAAAACTGTTAAGTGTGGGTGCTTTACTTACTGTCCAAATAGAAACAGGGTTGGACTAAACCATAGCTCAATGTCCAGTTCAGTGACATTAATCTCTGGAAATGAAGACAAAGTGGAAATAACCAACAGTGTTCAGTCTGCCCCAGTTAGAATGTAACAGAGAATTGTTCATGTCACACAAATCTGTGAAGTGATAGATAACACAGGTTAAATCAGAAAGACTTTCTGAGAATATTAACAAGTGATCCTAACTTTGGGAGAATAAAAAGAAGGCATTGAGAAGTGTGTGTGTGTGCGTGTGTGTGTGTGTGTGTGTGTGTGTGTCGTGGCATTTCCTATACATTAAAAGTATCTGATGAAGACAGCAGGAGAGAATTAATAGCATAAACAGCAAAAACTGATCATACTAGGAGTATCTACCATACAAAGGCTATGAAGGAAAGAAAGATCAAAAGTTTTACTCTGGTGGAGCAGTAGCAAGATTAGGCCAAGATGAGAAATGAGGACAATTAAAACTGGTAGACCCCTTTAGGGGGTTGGAAAACAAAAATAAGCCCAGAGCACAAACACCGATGTGTGACACTTCCTTGCACCTCAGAGGTCATACAGAGAACTGTGTTTAAGCCTAGTGGCAGAACAGGCAATTGTCCCACACCCAGGCAACCTGCTACTCCATTTTGATCTTGTAGCTAGTCATTACCTAACGAATCCTTACAGATGCCCATCTCTCCCCAGCCAGAATAAAGATACTGACCTGCTTTAGTAGATATTTTAACATGCAATATCTCTGTATTCCTCAGATTTAGCAAAGTTTCAGTCAATGATATAACCAAAGTGGAAAAACTGCAGCTGTGACCATAGACCCGGTATCATATTGGGCAATAAAAGGGGATAAAATATGATTAGTATATAGTGCCTAATCTCAATGAATGTATAGCTCATTACAGTCAAGCTAAGAAAAAATAAAACCTTTTGTGGCTGGATGATATTTGAAAATATTAACTTACAGTTTTCTCTCATTTTATTATCCTCCTTTCTCCCATTCAAGTATGTATCCGTTTGAAGATATTAAGAGTTGAATATAATTACTTGGAGATCCTCATTTATGGTTTTCTCCACTTTGTATTCCCCTTCCATTCTTAATTCAAGCATTCCCAGAGTAAGATGGAGGAGGAGGGGAAGCCAGTCCAAGGGCATGTTATCAAGCTGTATGTCTCTATCCTGCTAGGGACCTCATGAGACATAGAAACACCTCTGACTGCCCTAAGGAAGAGGGGACGGGGGAGTGTTTATCCACTGACTTCATAGGATAGCGTGTGTGCATGTGTGTGTGTGTGTGTGTGTATGCACACGTGTGTGTATTTGAGAGGGGGCAGCTGTCTTAGACGATACAAAGATATTGTCTGAAAGACATCCTGGCTTTTGTTTCCAAAGACCTAAATCCAATGAGGGGGATGGGGTTGGAAGTAATAAACCTAGTGACTTCAAGAGGCAGGGAGCCTTCCTTTCCTAATGAGGCAAATGAAAGATATTCTGTAAGCTCTGGAGAGTAGAGAGAGGTGAGTGGGTGAGCAAACATTTGGGAGCTGAAATCTTGATTAGAGTTGGGTGGGGATTGCCTATGAAGTTATCAGAGTGAGAAGAGTGTATTCAGATGTTTCTCCAAAAACGCTGAAGCAAGAGCTTCAAAAATGTTTGGTTTTGGAACAAATAAGGATAAGTAGGGAGCTAGCCTTGTGCTAGGATCCCCTCTCTAAGGAGAGGAAAAAAGAGAGAAAAGAAAAAAAAAAGAAAGAAAGAAACTTCAAGGTAACCTGGCTATGTGCCTATGTGACAATATCCCTCAAGACCTTGTAAACTGATGCTTAATCAGACTACATGTTTGTTTTTGTTACCATATATGGGAGACAAAGAAATAGAAAATGTATTTTAAAAAAAAACTGTGCCACAGGACATTCAGGGCTCAGTTCTTTGGGTATGAACCCAAATGAGCGGTGCTGGCAGGAATAAAGTTGCTTCCTGGAAAAAAAAGCTTTAGTGTCATGATTCTGTGCGAGAACCCTGCTACGACCTAACATTTACTTCACCGTCTGGCCCTGAGGTCCAATTTCAGCTTGATGGGCGCTGTAACACAGCCTCCTATCCCCTTCTTACCTTCTGGCTCCCTCTTTCACAGTCCCCACTCCTGTTCCTTGGGATTACTTCCACAATAAACTCCCTGCACTCAACCCCTTCCCTTGGGCTCTATCCAGGGAAGGGAATGGGGAAACCCAAACCAAGACAACAGAAGAGGTGAGTATGAATTGAGAAGCTTTCAGACCCATTTTGAAGACACTGGTCCCCATTTAAACTTCATCACTACAAATCACTCTTTGCCCCTATTTCAATTGGTTTTGTAAGACTCTATTAAAACTGGAAAGTCCTGGGGCACCTGGGTGGCTCAGTTGGTTGGGCGACCGACTTCAGCTCGGGTCATGATCTCACGGTCTGTGCGTTCGAGCCCCGCGTTGGGCTCTGTGCTGACAGCTAGAGCCTAGAGCCTGCTTCAGATTCTGTATCTCCCTCTCTCTCTGCCCTTCCCCTGCTCACGCTCTGTCTCTATGCCTCTCAAAATTAAATAAACATTAAAAAAATTAAAAAATTAAAAAAAAACTGGAAAGTCCCCTCCTGGATGTCACACTCAACCAGCTGCTCTCACTTTCAATACTTTTGGAAACTCTTTACAATACTTGACAGTGATGACTCAATAATTCCTTTAAGGTCAGGTCTTCTTAGCTCCCCAGTGTACTGCACTGACCATGTTCTTTCCCTTTCTTTCCAAGCATGCCTCCTCTGGCCCTCTTTCCTGCTCCCATTAGCCTCAAGAACAGGCTTCTCATCTCCATCCAGTTCAGTGGCTTGAAACTCACCACTGTGTTTTTTCATGAGTGGATTTCAAATTTGGATTTCTCTGAGATTTCTCCTGAATTCAATCCCATTCTTATATCCATCGGTGAAAATTCCATCCAGGATGTTATATACAAGCTCAGTATATCCATAACTAAACCAAACATTCCCTCCAAACTGGAAATGCAAACATTTAAAGCAACAACAGAAAAGAATGAATATGAGAAAAACAAGACAGAAATAAATCACACTTCGGAGGTCTCTTCCTAGGGAAAGACGAGAAGATAAAATACAAGGAAATAGAATCAAAAGTAGACTATTCCAGCCCAGTAAACGGAAAGAATGGTGACATTTTGGGAGTAGGCTGGGGGAGTTGAGAAAAAAGCAATTTTAGGATGAAAAGAAAGATGAGGAGTTTTGTGTTGCTCATATTAGGTGTCTGTCTTGACTTTTCTCCTTGCTGTGTTGCATACATATCAGAAGGCCTGGGGTCCTTTTCCATTTTTCTCACTGATCTTGGTCACATGCTACGTAACATCTTTGATTTCCACTTTCTTCAGTCTCACGGGGACTTCTTGAGGAAAATGTCACGAACTTCCGACAGGGTATTTCTTTTAATTTTCTCCTGAAGTCAAACTTGTTACTTTATAAACAAAACAAAATAGATATACACATTTATTTATAATAATACATAGAACCAAAAAATAATAAGAATTAAAACATACGATGTATAAAAATCACCATCAAAACTCCCATTTGGGATTCTACAGCTACCAAATCTTCTAAAACCATTCCTTACTTCCCAGAAATGACTTAAAAGTCATTACTTCATATTATTTTAATACTTGAGATACACCAGGAAAATACCGTTCAACCAAACAATATAAGGCCTGTGACTGGAAGCAAGTCTACAAATTCATGTGAAGAGATTCAACAGCATAGAGCATATATTTTATTTTATTTTTAAATCCTTTAGGCCCTCCACTCTGTTTAGAGGTCTGAAAACAGCCACCTTCTTAATAGCCTGTTTTACTTGTCACCCACCTTTGTGCCATTAGAAACCTGTTAATTGCTGTCTTGGTAACAAAGGAAAACAACGCCATTGTGTTACTAATAAAAGACTGTGTGAATTGCTTCCCCTCTGAAAGGCAATGATTTTAATTGACTTTATTTTCTTCCAAAAAGAGATAGAGATGCGCAATCATGGTGAGGTCTGCCCTCATTAATGGAGATGCATCACTAATTTAAGATGAAAACTGAAGTCTGGTGAATATCCATCTTGCAGCTCCCCGAGCCTGCAACACACAGAATCTGGTGTGCGAGCTTCTCTTACTCCCCTCCCCACTCAGCTCTCTCCCCCAGGGACCCAATAAAGGCCCCGGGAGAAGGTAAAAAGCTGCACGCTATTCTGTAGCTTTATCCTGCTGCACTTTGGAAAACAGAATTGCAGGCTCTGAACCAACAGGCAATAAGTCACTCAGCCCATTTTCTGAGAATTACGGCTGTGCCGTTACTGTTTGCTTCCCAGTAACTATAATCATGGACAGTAACAAATATGCAGAGACATTTTCTTGTCTGCATCTCAGAAAGCTACCCCTTCATGAATATCTCTTCTTTAGCTATTTCCTAATCCAATTTTTTCATGTCAGAGCTGGAAATTTGTGTGACAAGGTATTTGGTGCATTTCTGTAAGACTACAATCAGCCACACTCATGCTGATTCCAGGCAGCTTCTAGTTACAGCTTCACAGGTTAAGTCTGTGATGATTAGCTGGATCCTCAGGTCGGGGAGTGGCCATATTCATAAGAGCCCTAGATTCTAAAAGAAAGCCAGGGGACAAGTATTAATGGTGGCTGTTAGAGAGATGCCTGTTTTGACCTGTTGGAAGAATTAGGTGATAAGAATTTCATGCACTCAACAAATACTTACTGTGTACCAACTCTGTGTTTATGGGGCACCTACTATGCTATGTGGGGGGAATGTAGCTGTGAACACCATGCCTAACATTCTTGTTCTCCTGAAAAATGCATACTTGGCGGGGAGTGACATTATAGTTATGCAGTTAAATCCATGCAGTCACAGAGAAAGCCTAGGTAATTGTCCTCTGAAGAATTCCAAGAGGTATTGTGACCAACAGTGATTTTGGGGATGGCAGGCCTAGGCAGAGCCTCTTGGAGGATATGGTATTCAAGATGATGTGGTCACTTTGAAATGTGTCCCCCTAACTCTTGATACTCCTTCTGTCAAGAAGTGGAGTCCATCCATGTCTCCATCTCTTTCCCTTGAATCCAGGCTGTCTGCTGGACAAACAGAATAAAGCAGAGGGAACACAATGCCAATTTCCTAGCCCCAGCCTTAAGGAACTGGCAGCTTCTACTTCTCTGTCTGGGAGGGTGGGGAGGATACTTACTCTTGGAACTTGGTCACCATTCTGTGAAAAAGCCTAATCAGCACACAGTGAATGTTCTACCATGTACAGGTAAGCCCCACATTGTGGTCTCCCACCACGTGTCACCTCCAAAATCAGAGATCACGTCTATCTTTGATCTACATCCCCTTTCTAACTTGAAATGCCACTTCATGACAGTGTAGAAACGTAGCTACTGAGATGTAATTCTAATCTCCCAGGCCATTTGTTATATATGTGGTATCTATAAGTCGAAATATTTATGATCCATATACATGCCTTATTCTTTGCATAGGAAAAGGACACCATAAGCCTGCCACCACTGGATGTAAACTTTAAGTGGCAGGCAAGTGACAGGTCAACATAAGACATACCTCAGGGTCAAACAGGCATTTGACTAGCCTTTGGATATATGGCACTTTGTTGGCTTCTATACACCTTCCCTACATACATCTGTGCTTTGGTCCCCAGACAAGACAAAGAGAAGTCAAACCCAGATGCCTCTTCTTCTTGGAATGTCAGCGGTTGAATGCTTCATCAGGATTTTAAATGGTGAGTCGAGATTCTTTTTCATTTATTCTAGGAGGAGCTGATTAAGTCATTTTACTTCGTGAGCAATGAAGGGTTTAGAGTTGATTTTTCTCCTGGCAACAGTTAATTCTGGTAAAACAACATCATGAAAATATTGATGGAGAATAGCAATATTAATCCATCAGATGTTATTTATTAGTGATGTGTTATGTAACAAATACAAGCCATAAATTTAAGGAAATTCAATGTCATTAATCATTCACCATTTATAATGAAGGCCCACAGAACTTCATCTGAACATTCTCTTCTCCCAATATGCTTATTACAAGCTCAGCTGTGGCTGCCTTTTCTATCCTGTGACAAATCTCCCTTCCTTCTTTACTTCCAAGTAACTAATTCTCCTTTATAATTCTATGAAAAGTAACTATTCTCTCTGTTGTTATGGCTTACCAGCCTAAAGCAAGTTCTCTCTTCCATTTGAGAGTAACCTGAATTTTTGTTTTCAGGTAGTAATGTGCCAAACCCCCAGAAGACAAATCCAATTTGGTCTAAGCCAATCACAGAACCCATTCTGTTTCATCTATAATTTGTCTAGAAATAGATAATGTAACAAATTTTAGTCAATACGATGGATGGAGAATTCTGCTGGGGCATTTGGGTAAGACTTTTCAACTGGATAGGAGATATTAGGAGAAAAAAACCTGTTTGATGCCTTCTTGCTTCTCACTCAGAGCACTGTCATGGGACAATGTGATATTTAGAGCTGAGGCAACTATTCTGTGAATATGAGGATAGACATCTCTATTCTGAAGAAGAAAATGCCTGAGCCTTTGATGCTCAACCAACCCTGAGACTGCCTGATTCTTATTAAGTAAATAGCCTCTTCACAAGTTTAATTCATATTTATTCATGTATTTAGCCTAATGAATCTGTGTTTAGCAAACTGAGAAAAAGAAAAGAGTAGGACCATTTCTATTACTTATGAGAGTAGGGAAAGATAGTGGCCCACATCCCATATGCCTAAGTACTTAAAAGTGATAAGTTAAGCTACACACTGCTACAACATAAAGTATGTTCTGTCCGTATACTTTGGAAAATATTATTCCACCATAATAATATGAAAAGCCAAATTGTAATTATGAGTCTTTAGACTCCTTTTGGAACATCATGTTGGGACACAGTGGTACAAGGAAAGAAAACTCCAGTCCCAGACCCATGGGTTGGCCCTCTTCCTTTATCATTCTCTGGCTCTACCCTACCTGTAAGGTGATGAGAAAACATCTTTGGACACTAGCTTGCAAGTTTAATTTTCATCCACATTCTCCCATACTTCAAGCAGCCATTTTGGCCATGCCTTCGGCGTCACAGTATGTACACCTTTGGAAGGGTGGACCTCAGGAAGAGCCACATCGGGGCCCTGAAAGAAAATTTCATGGCCCTTTGGAAAGAAATTTTAGGGCCTTCGGTACCTAAAGAATAATCTAGACAAAAATGCTTGGTTACCCTCTGGATCACAGCAGGCACAGGACCGTCCGAAACACGGGGCTTAGGGCAAGGGTCCCTCCTGACTGGGTCTAAGTCTATTAACAGATGATGTTAACCCAAACATGACAGGAGGATGGGCTGAAACACAAAGACCCAATCAGTATGTTCATCCCAGGAACACCAAAAATAACTTCCACTTTTAGACTTTATTTGTAAGATCAAAACAGCAATTTTCAGTAAATAAAAAAAGTAGTTGTTCTTAGATGTAAATACACAGAGATGGGTTTATCATGAAGTTAATGAACTTAAGCTCAAAGACCCCTCACTGCACATGTTCTGAGAAAAGCCTAGGCAATATGCTCACTCGATAGATACTGATGTCACCATCTTGTGAACAAGAGGGCAGAAATCACCATATACTGAAGGTAGAAGAATGTTTTACTTGTAAAATATTCAAAGGTAAAATTTTTGAAATTCTTAACCTTAAAAGGGATGTCTGAAGTGATGAAAAATTTCTAGAAATAGATAGTGTATTAAAGTTCTCCAGAGAAACAGAACCAATAGGATATATATAGATATATATAAGAGGAGACTTATTATAGGAATTGGCTCACACAGTCATGAAGGCCAAGTCCCACAATCTGCTGTCTACAAGTTGGAGAACCAGGAAAGCTGGTGGTATAATTCAGTTCAAGTCCAAAGGGGCCCAAGATCCAAGAAGTCACTGGGGGAGGTCCAGAGTCTGAAGGCCCAAGAACCAGGAGCTCTGATGTCTGAAGGCAGCAGAAGATGGATATCCCAGCTCAAGAAGAAAGAATCCCCCCCCCTTTGCCTTTTTGTTCCATTCAGAACCAAAAGAATTGGATGACACCCACCCACATTGGTGAGAGTAGAGCTCAGTCTACCAAATCAAATGCTAATCTCTTCCAGAAACACTCTCACAGACACACCCAGAATTAATGTTGTACCAGCTGTCTAGGCACCCCTTAGTCCAGTCTAGCTGACACAGAAAATGAACCAGCACAGGTAGCCATGGTTACTCAATATTGTGAATGTTTCAATGCCAATGAATTGTACATTTAAATTGCTAAAATAGTAAATTTTATCTTATGTATATTTTACTGCAATAACAAGGATCCTCCATATTTATCATATTTTTAGGCCTCCCAAGATTCACTTTTTCCTGTTTGCCAATCACTCCATCCTTCTATCACACATTCTTTGAGCACTTAGGAAGCACAAAGTATCACGAGCATTTAAGGAAAGCAGACAGCATCTGGAAGGCACTGCCTCCAGCCTTTGCTCCCGCCTTTGCTTCTTCCCTGGGAATTTTCTGTCTTTTTAGTTTGTCAGACATGGTGCTTGACCTCAGAGAGCTTTGGCTCCATGTCAAAGGCCAACCTGCACAAGAATAAATCTCACACAAAGCCATACTAGAAAGTTAACAACATAACATATGTAAGGCACTGAGCATGGGCCTGACAGGTATCAGACACCATCCATGTAACTTCACCCTGTGATTCACAGCATTTCCCACTCCTCTCCCAGTTCCTGGAGGGATTATGACAAAATCCAAGGGAGCACAGACTAATGCATCTTACAATCTCTTAAGTATTTTGCCAATTTTATGCTCAGCGTTTGGGGAATATCATTTCCTGTTTCCTAAAAGTGTTGGATTCTAAGTAACACAGATAGGAAGGAATCAGTCTAAATCTGTTTGAGGTTCGCCTTCCCCAGAGGCTTCCGTGATGGAAGGCACAGGTATTTGCAGATGAGCCTACGAAGCACCTTTAGGGAAGGGAGGAGTGAAACTAGCAAGGGAAGGGGGCTGGGTGAGGGGATGCTCAGTGTGCTGACTGACGGGACCCGTGCACAGTGCATGCTAAAGTGGCAAGGACTGAGGGAATCTGGGAGGGGTCCTGCCAGTGTCTGCCTGTATGACCGACTTGGATAACTTTGAGTACATTTAGAAAAACCCTCTTTATTATTTTCCTAGGGCTGTCCTAACAAAATACCACACATGAAAGGATTGTTACAAAAAACAAAGTTATTCTCTTACAGTTATGGAATCATCAAGTGTCACCAAAATCCAAGTGTCAGCAGGGCCATGCTCCCTCTATAACTCTGGATAGAATCCTTCCTTGACACATCCTAGCTTCTGGTGTGGACTTCAATCTTGATATCCTTTGGCTTACAGATGTATCACCCCAGTCTCTTCCTCTGTCCCTATATGGGGTCATCCCTATGTGTTTTTTGTCTTCACGTGGCATTTCCTCTTTATGAGGACAGCAATCATATTGGAGCAAGGGCCCACTCTAAGTGACCTCATTATAACTTGATTATATCTGCAAAGACCCTATTTCCAAATAAGGTCACATTCACAGGTACTGGAGGTTTAGAATGTCAATGTCGACGTATGATTTTAGGGGACACAATTCATCCCACAATGACTCCTCTGGCTTCAATTTTTTGTTTGAAAAGTGGGGATAATAATTTATATTTTATACGTTTGTTTTGAGTGAGGAAAAAAACTGAATTTCATAAAACATCACTGAGCAATCTGTGAGGATCACACAAAGCCTGCCCTGTGGTAAATCCAGGAAACTTTGGATTAAAGTAAATAGGATTGTCCAGTAATAGTTTAATATTGAAACAAACAAGGAGTCAGAGCAGAAATATATAAAATCATTTTTTCATTTTTAAAAAGGTAACCATTAGGGTTACCTAACTGAAATATCCACCACCCAAAAGAATGTTTTGATTGGGAGTGGGTTTATTCAGTCCTGGAAACAAGAATAACAGAGTCAGAGAGCAAAGACTTGCCTGTTCCTACCCTGGAAAAGAGCAGGAAAGAGAATGCTCTCAACTTTCCCTTCATGCAGAAGGTCATCACTGCTGGAGCTCTTGAACCCCAGAACCTTGTCCCAAATTGCTGGGCCTGGCTTTTGCTCACCTGTGTACCTGCTGAATCTGACTGGATTTCCCATGTCACCTGCCTTATCAGGAAGGTGACCCCACCTGTGCCACATCTCTCACCGTTTTTATTTTTCTCTGTAAATTGACATTCTGATTTTATGCCTCAGACCTAGCAACTTGATTCTGAACTTCTGAGAAATGCATCCTTTCCCTCTGGTGCTTAGGACATGGTGAATTTGGCCAGGTCCTCTCAGCTCAGTGTGCCTCTTAGTTGCCTTCAAAAGCACCTGTCTTTCTTGTTAGTGTCTATTCTGGTGTCTTCCTCTCATAAGCACTTGAATAACCTGGGAAGCTTTTCAAAAATGCAAATCCTGGGGTACCTGGGTGGCTCAGTCAGTTAAGCATCCTACTTTGGCTCAGGCCATGATCTCGTAGTTTGTGAGTTCTAGCCCTGCGTTCGGCTCTGACAGCTCAGAGCCTGGAGCCTGCTTCAGATTCTGTGTTTCCCTCTTCTCTGTCCGTCCCTGACTTGTGCGCTCTCTCTCTCTCTCTCGCTCTCTCTCTCTCGTCTCAAAAATAAATAAAAACAGTAAAGAAAAAAAAAAAACACAAATCCTGACTCAACACCTCTGGGATGGAGTCTGAAAGCCTGTGATTCTAACAAATTCACTGGTGCTCCTGATGCTGCTGGTGTGGGCTCTACACCTTGAGGACCATTAGACCTGGCCCCTCATAGGGTTGTCCAGGGACCACCAGGCTGGGCATTGCTGGGGGCTTGTTAGAAATGCAGTTCCTCAGGCCCCAATGAGACCTACTGAGTCAGAATACAGTGTTTTAACAAGCCCTCCCAGCTTTCATACTCATGAGAATACTGGTCTAGAGCTTGTGCTAGCATGTGTACATTTGCTACAGCTTCATTTCCCCCTTGTCTGCCATGAAAGATGGAGGGAAGGAAGAGACGTATATGATAAATCATTCTAGCATCAGCGAACACAAAGAACAAGAACATTTGAGGGCCCTGCAGATTCTCTGTGATCATATCAGATGAGTGAGCTTATGCACGTCAGGGGAAGGGAAGGAGGAGAGGGTCAAATCCTAGGGCCATCCCGAGACTATGCTCCTTGGTCCCAGAGGACACAGACAACAATCTGAGATAAACAAAGGGACTCATGACTAGGGGAACCAGGAACCCTCACTCATCACAGCAGTAAATATTTGTCTTGAGCATTTGTAAAACATGCAGGAAAGCTTCTCTCTGTCTCCTTTAATTGACTTTCCTGTGATTCCAAAAGCAATACTTTATAGAGATAGAGTATTTAGAAAATAAAGAAAGACACACAGAAAATAAAAGTTATCCACAATCCCACTTATTGGATATGCCAGTTTATCCATTTGACACTTTAGAGTATATTCTATATCCTGTCTAGATATAGAGACCTATACACACTACTGTGTATGTGACACATCTTTTATGAATATCAATATACATATATACCCATATTTATGCATGCTATGTATAAAATATAAATATGTATAGACATTTATGGTAGATATTACAGATACATATATACAGATATCATATATATGACAAGCATACATGCAATCTATATATATATATTTTTTAATGTTTATTTTTGATAGAGAGAGAGTGCAAGCAGGGGAGGGGCAGAGAGAGAGGGAGACACAGAATCTGATGCAGGCTCCAGGTTCTGAGCTGTCAGCACAGATACTAAGTCGCGGCTTGAACTTACAGACTGTGAGATCATGACCTGAATCAAAGTCGGATGCTTAACTGACTGAGCCACCCAGGTGCCCATATATTTTTAAAACCTTTCAGAACACAAATGTACATAGATGCACATATTATACATATATTGTAAAAGTATATGTATATATTATAAATGATATATTTTACATAAAATATATGCATGTATACATATAAGTATAAATATATACTATAAATACATAAATATACAGATATATAAATACATAATATAAGTATTAATTTCGTATAAATATAAGCATATAGATACAATTGTGTAACCTACTTTTTTACATTTAGCACTATATTGTACTTCACCCATTTATACAGGCCATTTATGAAGTGCAAATTTTAAATTCCCCAAGTGACCACTAATCAATCCCTCTCCACCCCCCACCCCCGAGCAAGAGGCAATACAACTTTGCAGATTACATGAAGACTCAGCAGAAAGTGAAGAGGTAAAAATCAACTCCTCCTTCCCATTAGAACCAGTGAACCAGGTAATTACATTGGGAGAGCCAGCTCTAATCCCCAGGCGCCAGGTCACCACCTCTCACATTGATGCCCTTCACATCCCAGCCCACATGACAGAACCAATCAGGGGACAGAGGCTACCCAGGTACCCTTTCACTTTACTGCAAATTTCAGGCAGCTACCTCAACTCTCCAGTGTTACATGGAATCTAAAAATTTGGAGTGAACTGAAATCAATTGTTTTTTGAGATTTCTGTTTCAGGGGACAATTTCACGTCATCTCTGGAGCTAACAGGGGATCCACCATAGCGTCTTAAACATGGTTAGAAATCATGGTCATAAAACCATGCACAGTCAGTCCCAGAGGGCTGTCCCAGATCTACTGCAAAATGTAAAGCCCTCTTCTTTCCTTTGTCTTTATCAAGAAGTCTATCCCAGTGGAGTCCAAAAAATTTTAACCAAAATGATGGAGGCTTTCATTTAAATCCTTTAAAAATAAATGATTTCACAGAGCTCATTTCCATGTTTATTCTATTGATTCAATTTAAAACGAATTGTAACATGGAGCTCATAATAAGCCCAAACTGTCCAGGGATCATTTTCATTTTTGGAATAATAAGTCTTACTCTTTTTTTTCTCTGCTGCTGCAATTATGATAGAATAGAAAATTAGATTTTAATTAATCAGCAAGTGTTCTCTCCTCCAATCACTGGGAATTTTGAGGCTGTAAGCTATGGTGTAGAGAAGTCATATGGCTCCAAAAATAGCTGGAAAAAACAAATGATTCCTTACCCTGGTGCTTTTCTCAGAAGTTGTAGATAGTTCAAAGCATGTTTCTCAAGCAAGGGTGGAAACCTCATGCAGGGGTGGACCAGGGGCACTTGATCAGGAATGCTCTTGCTAAGGATGGGAACAAGATGCAGCACCCATAGTCCCACCTATGGTCTCCGAGGGGCAAGTTAGCTGCTCTTCTTGTGGGAGGAGGTTGAGCCATCAGATTTCTTATTCAGAGACACCTGCTTCTTTCTATCACCAGGAGCCAAGTTGGTATCGGTAGGAACACAACCATAAATGCCCTTATACATTTCTCTGCTCTCTCTTCCCAGCCACCCAGAGATCTCTTTTGTCTTAGGTACTGGCATTATAAGCCTTATTAATTATAGATCAATCTCTAATTTGAAGGTATGAGCCAAGACTGTAGGGGGTCTCATTAACATAAGATTAAAAGCTGACTCAGAGACTAATTATTTTGTGAGGAAAAAAAAAGCAGGCTGAATTTAGGTTTGAGCAAAGCAGTTTCTCAGCAATGAGCACATCTGTAAAGGATTATTGTAAGATACACATGCCATTTTTCAGTCTTTCTGTGGCTCTACCTTTGTTTAATTTTTCATTGCTGATGGTTAAATGTGCATGTGTGTGCTTCTATATAGACACATGTATAAGGATGCAGCAGGTAAGAGCAATTTATGAACAAATCAAAGAAACTTCTATAGGAAGGTGTTGACTAAGAGTCTTTGTGTGAGCCAGAAAGATAGTCAAGTTCAAACATACTTATGAAATGCTAAATGAGCTTCATTTATTAATGATTCCTGATATAAGCAAAACAGAGACTATTCAACAAATGAGTATCTTCAGTTGCCTGGACTATAGCTCATTAAGAAGGTAACATAAGGTATCTGCTAGCAGCTACAAAATGTTGGTCTGGAGATATCTGTAGATCTCTGACAACTTTTCACTTATCTTCATTAAAATAAAGAAGAAAGATGTTTTCAAAACTAGATTTAGTCAATTAAATTATTCTACCTTTTTTTGTGTAGGATAAAATGCCCTTTATTATTCACCATGATTTTGCTAAATGGTGGTTTCGTAGTTTTCTTATGTTCCTAGGCTTTTGTTTTGTTTTGTTTTTATGTTCTTAAGAGGATAAAATCTGGTAAGCTTAGGCCACTTGCTAATTTTTTTTAATTATACAGATGATTTGTTATCAGTTAGAAGTGGTTTTGGTTATAAGTAACAGAAAAATCAATTCCCTGTGACTTAAGCAATCAACTATTGTCCCACATAATGTGGCATTTGAAGGTTAAGGTTTTTAGCACTGGTTCTGTGTTTCTAACTTGCTACTTTGTCATCTTTGTTTTGTCAGCCCATTGCCTTTTTGTATGTATGCTTGTGGTCTCAACAAGGCTGCTTCAGTTCCAGACATCCTATCTGTGTTCCAAGCCAGACAAGGGAAAATGCAGTGCTATTAGAGTAGAGCAGTAACCTTTCCAGAATTGCAGACTTCTGCTTAGGTCCCAATGGCTAGAATTTTGTCAGAGTATCACATGCTCACTCCTGGCTATAGCCTAGTCTAACAAAGTGAACTTAACTTTTCTTAGATTTTGTATTGGATAAAACGATGGGAAAAATGGATCCTGAATGAGTGTTTGGTTGGCCACCATTAGTGTCTACCATATGAGTGATATCAAGATCCAACTCAGTCATAGTATTTTCCAAACCCTTAGTTTAATGTTTGCCAAAATGTTGTCCCTGAACAAGCAGCCTAAGCATCAAGCAGGAATTTGTTAAGAAGCACAAGTTCTGGGACACTACCCTAAAACAAGTGAATCATAAATTGGAGGTTGGGCCCAATAATCAGGTGATTTGAGGCACTTTCAAGATGAGGAAGCACTGCCTTGGCTATTGACAGAATCATTTCCTGGCAACGACTCTTAGTTAGAAGGATGAAAGCATGCCTTCTAGAAAAACAAAATAATTGCCTGGAGGTAAGGAAGTGTTTCAAAATATTCATGGCCCTTTTGTCCAGATTTTGTTGAGCTCTCAACCACCAATTCTCAAACCTAAGCTTTAAAATCACCCTGCTGGTCCCAGCCTTCAAATCTCTAATTTGAGTTTCGGGTGGGGCCTTCAAATGTACTTTCCTAATAATTACCAGGTGAAGCTGATGCTGCTGGTCCCAACTGTGCCACTCAAGTGTCATCAGCAAACTAACAGACTTGACATCACCTGGGAGCTTGTTAGAGGTACAGATCATTCTGGCCCCACCCCAGGACAACTAAATCAGTCTCTATAATTAGGTCCAGCAATCTGTATTTTAAACGCTCTCAAGGTAATTCTGATGCACCATAAAGTTTGAGAACCACTATTCTAAACCAGTACTTTCTCAAATCTTCTTATACACCTGCATCCCCTATGGATCTTGTTAAAAATTCAGATTCTAGGGGCACCTGGCTGGCTCAGTAGAGCATGCAACTCTTTATCTCAAGATCATGAGTTCATTGAGTCCCACATTGCATGTAAAGATTACTTAAAAAAATCTTAAAAAAAAATCTGATTCTAATTTAATTGGTCTGTTAGCCAGACTGTCATACAAAGTATCACAGACTGGATGACTTGGACAACAGAAATTTATTTTCTCACCATTACAGAAGCTAAAAGTCCAAGATCAAAGTGTGTGAGGCCTCTCTCCTTGGCTTATGGCTGTCATATCCCTCTATTTTCACTAGGTCTTTCCTCTGTGCACACACATATGTGTCCAAATTTCCTCTTCCCATAAGGACACAAGTCATGTTGGATTAGATCTCACCCTAAAGATCTCATTTTATGTTCATTACCTCTTTGAATTCCTTATTTTCAAATATGGTTACATTCCTGAGACACTGGTAATTAGCACTTCAAGTATGAATTTGGGGGGGAACAGAATTCAGCCCATAATAGTAGATACAGGGTTAAGTCTGGAATTCTGCATTTCTAACAAGCTCCCATGGGATATTCATGCTATTGATCTGTGGACCATCCTTTGAAAATACTGCTCTAGGAAAGAGCAGCTGCTACCTGCATGACCCTGCCATTATGCACAGCTGTTATTAATGGAAAGGTGCCCTATTCCTCAGATGTGTTGAAGCCAAGTTAATTTCTATTGTTCTGGGACAGTTACTCTGCAACTTCAATGTGTATGCAATTCATCTAGGGTACTTATAAAAATTTCAAATTCCTGAGTCCCACCTCCAAAGGCTTGAATATTAAGTGGGTCTATGAAGGGGCCAAATGTATCTTTCCTTTCAGCAAGCATCAAAGGTCACTCATATACATATTATCCTCCAGACCACACTTTGAGAAGCACTGGTCTACCATGTTTGTATCTTGCCTCCTCAACCAGCCTACTTGGTAGGAGCTCTTTAAGGCAAGAAACATGGCTGCGTTAGTTTAATATACATGTGCTTAACCTGGAGACCAAATAAAAATGCAGATTCAAATTCAGTAGTTTTGGGATGGAGTGTGAGATTGCTGCATTCCTAACCAGCTCTGGGTGATGGCCGATGCCACTGGTCTGTGTACATTTTGAATAACAGTGACAAGATTCTACATCTCACACTATGCCTGGACAAGGACTGATCTCACAGGCTCATTTAAGGAACTCTTTGTATAATTCATGCATTGACCATTTATCTTTCATACATCTTTACGCTTTAATGCAGTACATAATATAATAAACCTTCCATTATCTGATCTTCTCGAAATTGATTCCTCCTACCGTTCATATAATTCTTAATTCAATTGTCCTGGGGACTCTCCTTGAGTAATAGAAATTAGAATGTTGGACTGCAGGATCAGAATTCTAAGTAACTGTGACAAATTGAAGAAATGCTACATTATAAATGAACAGGATAAAGTCCAGTAGGGATAGGTGCAAGTCAGTGCCCTTAGGCATGAAAAATAAAAGATGTGCCATTACGAGACCTGTAAAGCACACATGAAGTGGAAATCCAGAATCTCATCACTCAAGGTGAGAAATTATACTAAAATGAGCATCCAGGCAAGAAACTGCAGAGAAGCAAGACAGCAAATGTCTCTTTTATAATGCAAAGCCCCAAGTTAGGAAGAAATATATAACTAGGCATTAAAATTACTCTACAGATTACTATATTTTAAATATTATACTTGTAATACTTATGTTTGCATGGCTTCTAAACTGATTTTGACATTTTCTACTCAGGTTGTACCTGCAATACATTTATTTCCCTTAATAGTTACGAATACCAATCCTGGCACATTAGAATCATCTGGGCTGCTTCTAAAACTATTGCTATCCAAGATCACCTATGTTAAGAGCGCCTAGGGCTGCTATAGCAAAGTACCACAACCTGGGTGGCTTATCACAACAGAAATGTATTGTCTCGCAGTTCCAGAAACTAGAAGTCCAAAATCTGAGGATTAGCCATGCTCCCCTCAAAACCTGGAATGGAAACAATCCCTCCATGCCTCTTCTAGCCTCTGGTCACCCGGAAGCTCGATTCGAGGCAGCATAACTTCAACCTGATCTTATCATGGCATTTCCTTTATTTCTCTCCATATCATCTCTCTGTTCATTTCTTCTTTTATTTAAATTTCCCCTTTTTATAAAAACACTAATCCAAATAGATTGGGGTTCATGATAATGACTTTAGTTTAACTTGATCACCTCCTTAAAGATCCTGCTTCCAAATAAGGTCACATTCTGAGGTACTGGGGGTTGGGAATTCTACATATCTTTGGGCAGTGCGGGGCACAGTTCAACCCACAACATCCCAGACCAATTACATCAGAATCTCTTTGGTGAGGCCCAGACATCAGCTTTTTGTAACTTCTCCCAGGAGATTCTAATATACAGCTAAGGCTGAACAGCTCTTCCCTGGGAGAAGGTCTGCAACCGCCACATTGTCATGGGAAGCCACTGGTACTGAGAGTAGTGAATGTTTGGTTGCAAAGCATCAAAGCTGAGGCAATGGGAGATAAATAATTAATATTCTAAAACAGTTTTGCTCAATCTAAAGTGCATATGGAATAAACTAGGAGCTTTGAAAGGACGCTGCTGCCAGAGATTCTGGTATCAGGGGTCTGAGGTAAGAGCTGAGCATGGAAAATTGTAAGTTCCTCCAGGTTATCCTGCTGTGCAATCAAGATGAGAATCCCTGTTTACTGAGACAGATTTACTACAAAGTGACCAGGCTGGCCCTTGAGACCAGAAAAGCTGAGACAAGAACCCCAAGCTTTTAACCCTAGGACTTTGTTCTTTCCACATACCATCTTCTCTTTTCAACAGATCATCTAACAACGTTGAGCTGAAGGATCTCTAAATATTATCTTTCCATTTCTCATATAAATTTGGGCAGGTTTTCTCATCTTAAGAAATATAACCTTCCCCTAACTCTACTTCCAAATCAATTACCTTTTCTCCCCTCACTATTGGGCAAAGGGAAATACTCCAAACTCATCTTGATTAACTTCTCACTTTCCACATATTTCATAAGCTTCTGAAACATGATTTCTGCCCTGATCATTTCCCTGAAAAGGACCTCATCAAGGTCTGCTCTCGGTTTCCAAATACAAAAGACAGGCAGTCCTTATCTTACCTGAACTCTGCTATATGGTTTTCAAGACATTACTGACTCCGTCCCTTCATGTACTCCTCCCTTCCTTCCATGGAATCTTCTCTTTCACTTTCTTTCAGGGGCTCCTCTTGCTCACCTGTCTGTTATATTTTGGTATCCAGTTTAGACTTATTTTTGTCTCATTGTGGCTTAGGTCGAAGCATATGAAATTGTGCTTTCTGTAGGCCAAAAGTGGTTAAATATTGGTCACGTCATCCTGTTAAATCTAATGCCCTATCTCAGTATACTGTTGACCACACTACCCATGGCTTCAGCCATCACCTGCGTATAGTAGCTGATAATCAGTTGTCGAAATATTGTAAAATTTCCCACCAATTAGTAAGTGTTTGGGGTCTGGTGCCCTCCTCCAACCAGTGCCTTCTCATGACCTTGTCTATCCTGCTGCTTTTCCTGGGACTCCTGCACCCTCCCAGTGATCCAAAAAGGGAAAATTCATGGCATAATTGAGGACTCCCTGAACCCTGCTTCAAGGCTACAGCCAGTAACTGTCTGATTGGTTGGTATCCATGATGTACTGATTATGGAATATTTTCATATTACCCTTACGTATTCATGATTTCCATATGTATCTGTCCAGCTAAATCACCTTTTCCTAGCTTCAGAACCACGTTGCATCTGACTCTTCCTATTTAGGTATTAGATACACACATCAGAATCAAAATGCCCAAGATGGAAGATCAAACCTCCCCAGAGTGACAGACTAACTTTGATAGCTCCAATGAACCACATCTCCAAGCATTCATGCCGTTATATAGTCCTTTGTCACACTGACTCTGGACTTGGCCACCAGACTTGCTTTGGTGAATGGGACAATATCAAGCATAATGGAAGCAGAGGCTTAAGAAGTGCTTGTCCTCTTGGAATGCTTGTTCCAGGGGGCATTGGCCAAACTCTAAAGTAGCTAAGACTTGATTTATTTGTGATGAGACCACATTGAGAAGGAGTCTAGGGGTAGGAGCATTGAGGCCCCAAATTTCACAAAGCATCCCCACTCCATCCTATCAAATGTCTCACCTACAGATTCTGAGACTTAAAACAATTGTTTTAAGCTTCTGTATTAGGCAAGGTTCTCCAGGGAAACAGAACCAGTCAGATGTGTATGTGTGTATTTAGATGTATATGTTTGCTTGTTTGCTATAAGGAATTGGCTTATGTGATTATAGATACTGACAAGTACCAAGATCTGCAAGGTAAGACGGCAAGTTGGAGACCCAGGAAAGCCAATGGGTAGTTCGAGTCTAAGTCCAAAGATCTGAAAACCAACAAAACAGATGGTGTAGTTCTAGTCCAAAATCAGAAAGCCCAAGACCCAGAAAGAGCTGATGTTTCAGTTTGAGTGTGAAGGCAATAAAAAGCTGACATCTCAGTTCAAAGGCTGTAGGCAGAAGGAATCCTCTCTGACTCAAGGAGAGTCAGCCTTTTTGTTCCATTGAGGCTTTCAGTTGATTGGATGAGTTCCATTCACATTAAGGAGGGCAATCTACTTAACTCAGTCTATCAGCAAAGATGTTAATCTTATCCAAAATACTCTCACAGAAACATCTAGAATAATGTTTGACTTAATAATGACCTAACCAGAAACTGACATATAAAATCACAACTTGCAAGCTTTTGGTTGGTTTGTTACATACTAAGAAATGACAGAGGAAAAAAAAAATACTCTTTATGCAATATGATATAATGCAGACTCAAATCTATACCTTACATAATATGACTCACTTCAAGAAATGACATTATCAATTATCTAGTACCAAATCCAAAATCTAGGATTATCCTAGAATAATAGTTTTCCTTCATTAGCAGTGGATCACCAATACTTTTTAATTCTGCCTCCTAATTAATTTCAAAGACTCTTTAACCTCACTTCACTGCTCTTGGTAGAACAAAAATGGCAAATACCTGGTACTTTGCTGTCATTCCTC
Source organism: Paguma larvata (assembly GCA_030068075.1). Taxonomy (NCBI): domain Eukaryota; kingdom Metazoa; phylum Chordata; class Mammalia; order Carnivora; family Viverridae; genus Paguma; species Paguma larvata. Next base: position 12,581,619 of record CM057844.1, read on the forward strand.
CCATCAATGACCATGGCAAACATAGCCGATTCATCAAGGCTCTGTGTTCAGCATACCCAGGAAAGTGGCCACATAATTCTCCTCAACACCCCACCCCAGGTATTTACTACAAATCAATCACACAGCATGCAACCTATTTTCTATCCCTGTTCTAGACATTCCTGATTTATCACCCATATTAAGGCAAAAGCCATTTTGCTGGTTATACCAACCTCCCCTACTACTACCTAAATCAATTTATCTTCTACCTTCTTAGAAGGATTACCAAATTAATCTTTCTAAGATGCATTTAACATTGTCTGGGTTGCCAACCTGTGCTCACCTCAGGACTCAGAGGTGATTGGGTGTGTGGTAAATTGGTAGCAAAGATGGCTCCAACTCTCTGTCCTTCCCTGTGTCCATGTCCCTTGAAATGTGATTTTGCAGCTCCTCCCACCAAGAGATAAAGTCTATTTCTCCACCCCTTAAACCTGGTCTAGTAAGTGACTTGCTTTGAGTAGAAGTCACATTGTGGAGATTCTGAGCCTAAACCTCGAGAGATTTTGAGCACTTGATTACTTTCTTGAAGATTGTCTCTTCCATGAGAACAAACTTGGGTTAGCCTGCTGGGGGATGAGAGATGACGTGGCATGGAGCCACATCTCCTAAGCTAAATGCTCTCCCAGATATCTCAGAGAGCACAGCCAAGATCAACAAAGCTGCTTGACTACTCACAGCTGACCACAGTTTGATGCATGGCCACTCATGTGACCCATAGACTTCTGAGGCTTCCTGGTTGTTTGCTACACTGCATCTCGTGGCCAAAGATAACTGATACAAGGGCTATTTGAAGGACCTGTGAAGCAGACCCATCACAGCTCCATTTGCATGAGGAACTAAAACACTACTCCAAGAGAATTCATCCAACTGAGAGTCAAAAACCCAACTATAACAACCAACAAAATCCATAGGTGGCCATTGTAAGAAAATCTTTAGAAAGCTGTAAGAATACAACAGGGCACCTGCAGACCCAACAATGCTGATGCTAGCACTTTCATCCTTGGTGGGAGACAAAGCCTGCATCAGCACCTGAGTATCCCCAGAATCTTCAAAGGGCATTTGCCAGCATCAGCGGCCTCAGCAGCTGACACCTCTGCAGGGGACTGAAGCAGAGAAAAATGGTAGACACCACATGGCAGCTAAGAAGATTATATTTGTGAGAACATTTGAGATGTCTCTGGGGATTTCCAGAAATAAAAGAAGGCACCTTGAAAGGTCCTGCCAAAGAAAGAATGCTTTGTGATAATGTTTTTGACTTTATCTTACCCCACAACCTGGTATGCACTTGGGAAATGATTTACAAAGGTCTAAAATTGTTCAATGATTCTCCTTTGCCCTCAAAAGAATAAAGCTGGTTAATGTTGAAATACAAGTTCATTCATCCTTCACCTCCCATGTATGCATGCCCACACATTCTCACACAGAATTTTCACCTGTGTTATTTCCACTCATTTCTATCTTCACTCTCCCCACAACTCTGAGATCATGTGGTTTCTCATTTCCTGCTGTATCAGTGGCCGAGGTGAATTCCTCTTTCTGAAAGAGCATCTCAGAGGCCCCATAGTTGACCTCCCTATAGAACACAGGATTTTAGACAAGGAGTAGAAGCTATAGTTCTTTTTTTAAGCTACAGTGTAAGCAAGGGGAAGGTGGTCCCTTCCATTCAGTGGCAGCAGCAAAATTGAACTTGCAGTAGAATGTGTGCAAAAACAAAACAGAACAAGGCCACAAAGTGGAAATTCAAGTTTTAAATTCATTGCAATGAACAGAATAGAGTTATGTCTATTTCTCCATCCCTTGAATCTGGGCCTGATCATGTGACTTTCTTTGGCCAATAGGACATCAGCAAATGTAATGCCAAGGGAGGCTTGAACAGTGCTTGCACCCAATTAAGGCTTGCTCTTTTTCTGCTGTACTTGGAACTCTGAAGTAGTAATTTGAAGGAGCCTGAATTAGCCTACTGGAAAGGCAATGTGGAGGAAAGACAAAGCATTCCAGCCTTCAGCCGGCCAACCACCAAACATGTAAATGAGGTCATCCTTTCCTATCTAGTTCCAGCTAAGCTGCCAGAAGCAGCTGCTACATGAGTGAGTTTAGGCAAGACCAGTTAAGGAATGGCCCCCCATCCCAGACCAAATTGCCAACTTACATAATTGTGAGCAAATAAATAATTGTTAGTGCAACCCACAAAGTTTTGGGATAGCTTGTCTATGCAGCAAAGGCTAATGGGTGCAACACTAAAAATAAAGTATCTAATGTCAGAGGTAAATAGTGCAGTGGGGAGTCATAACAATGCCTTGTATAAGATGGGCTTTTCACACTGCATCGAGTTGCAAAGGGGATAGGATGGGAGAATTTACTTCTGTCTCTATTATCAGGATCTTATTTTATTTTATTTTTTTTTAACATTTATTTATTTTTGAGAGACATAGAGACAGAGTGTGAGCAGGGGAGGGTAGAGAGAGAGGGGGAGACACAGAATCAGAAGCAGGCTCCAGACTCTGAGCCATCAGCACAGAGCCCGACGCGGGGCTCGAACTCAGACTGCGAGATCATGACCTGAGTTGAAGTCGGCCGCTCAACCGACTGAGCCACCCAGGAGCCCCTCAGGATCTTATTTTAAAGTCTATATGGGAATGAAGACAAAATAAACAACCAAAAACAATATAAGATAAAATCAAAACCATAGCTTCTTTCAAATCTTAGGGGAAAAGAACAGGTGTCTTTTTCTAAGAAGAGTAGTTACATGTATATAAATTATGTAACTGTCCATGTTGCCTTCTTTGGCTTAAATAAATTCAGGAGTATTTGGGTAGCTTGGTCGGTTAAGAGTCCGACTTCAGCTTAGGTCATGATTTCACGGTTCCTAAGCTTGAGCCCTGCGTTGAGCTCTCTGCTGATAGCTCAGAACCCGAAGCTTGCTTCCAATCCTGTCTCCCTCTCTCTCTCTGCCCCTCTCCTGTTCATGCTCTGTCTCTCTCTCTCAAAAATAAATAAACATTAAAAAATTTTTTAATTCAGATCCAAATTTACATCCTGCCTCTAACACATGACTAGGATTTTTCAGATAAAATGTATGTACTGGTCATTTATTTATTGGGGGATCACATATAATACAAATGTTTACTTCTATTCTACTGCTTTTTCACCTTTTACCTATTATATTTGTCCTGAATGCATTCTAACTAGTTTTTGAATGAAGATCTGATAATGCAACATTCACTTGTTCATTTGTTCTATTTTGACCTATAGGCAAGTCACAATGTCCATTCTTTCTTGTTATCACCGTCTCCCTTTTTCCACATGACCACCAACAGAGTCATGGGAAGGGAGGAGGAAGTGGGAAATAGAAGTGGTAAAACATTTTGCAATTTTCCAAGTGCTAGATATAATCTAAGAGATGTGCATTTTCTATTAAAATAGTTTACCCCATGACAATATACATTCTTATTAGAACCGTATTTTCGCTGACAAAGCTGGTTACTTCGCTTAGCATCCTACATGTAGAAGAAGGGGGAAAAGAAACCCACAAAACACGCTCATCACTATGATATTAATATACTTTGATTTGCCCAGTCTCCCTTATTTATTTTTTCAGCGATCCACAGTCTTTCTTGACACTTCTAAATGACTCTGAGACTGACTGCATTTGAACCAACTTATTTGAATTTTGATCTACATCTTTAATCAGGCACCTTGCTTTGAATGCATTAGTTTGAATAGTAGTAGAGTCAAATGCTATTGTTTTTTCTGTAATGTGTGTAAGGAAATTAAAAGGATTTAGGGATTAGCTTGAATGTCTTCTTTTATGTGACCTAAATAATATAGTGTCTTATTACTGCATTCCTGATAATAAAGCATACAGTGTTTTCCAATGAGTTAAAACAACAGCTATATAAATAGAAAACATATTACTCATGTCTGTTATGTATTTAGTTGTCCATTATTAATATTAATCATCTTTGCTTTCTTCCAGAGAGCTTAAAGTCCTATATATTTTACAATCAAAACTGTCAAGAATTATAACACTACTCTATGTGATCTCTATAAAAGGAGATATAAATGCCAATCAAAAGGGTCATTGGTTGCTTCATTTATATTCAAAATGCTTCTGCCCATAAATTACATTAATAGTTTATATTCTCCTTACCTAGTCTCAGAAAGAGCTCAAAGCATGTCAGTCCTTTCTTTCTTGTAACCTCTGCTTAAGGAGGAAGCAGCCCTGGCAGAGCCCTGGGAACCCCCTTGCCCCACACCACACACCAGACATGGAGAACAGGCTACCCTTTGCCTCTCTTCTAGACACTCCCAGATTCAGGGTCTTGATGCAACAGGGAGTAATGGAGACCCTGTATGCTGCTGAGCTGATTCAGGTGGCATGCTTAGGTCACCATTATGTTCCTGTCCACCAAACTGAAGCTGCCTGGGGCCATGGCTCTTGTTTCTCTCTACTTTGGCAAGGGGGAATACTGTCAAATGCTACATAGATTGAAATTTCACTGTAAGCCTATCTCAGAACAGATTCCTTTACAACTTCTTGGCCCAGGGCATTCCAGTCTGATTCCAACTTGTATGCTTTACTGAGTACTACTTAAGAAAAACTCAAGAGCACATGTAATTTAAAGGATTCTTCACTAATCCATTTGGAAATGTCATTCCTTTACTCCAAACACATCCGGAGAACATGCTAAAAGCACAAGGCAGGGAACACCTGTTTAAAGAGCCACGTGGAAACAAGACAGACCATTTCTGAAGGACGGCAAAAGTGTGCCATCAACTGTGTGATAACATTTGAAATCACTGTCTTCCTGCTTTCTTCCCATTTTCTCGGACATCTAAACTGTGAACATTGGACCAGATTTGGGGGAAGCCACCTTCTGACTCACTTACAGGTCAACCCTTCAGATGACAGACAATGGAGGCAAGATCAAGCAGACACCTAGACGTTCACTGCCAGAGCTGTGCCTGTTCTCCTGTGATTTTCTTTCTTGCCATTCTTATAACTTCCTGGTTCTAACTGGAAGCTGGAGTGTCACTGTTAGGCCAGAATTTAATATCCACCTTTGCTGGTGCTGTGACTTTGGAGATGAGGAGGGGGTATGCATCACAAAGACATGACTGTAGATGGAATGCTGATGGTTTATTGTTGATATTTTTTCAAATTGAGAAACAGTTTAAAACCACTATATTTATTTAACTAGTTCATTAATGAAATCATCATAGAGTGTCTATATGCCTGGCACTGCACTCAGGACCTATGGATCAAATAAATGAGAACAAATGGTCACTGCCATTTCTTGTGTCTTATGAGAGCAGATGTTCATTAATTTACTCAAACAAATATTTATTGAGTCCACAACATGTCCCAGGCACTCTTCTAGCTCTGGGGAAACAGCAATGAATAAAACACTAAAATCCTTTCCCTTAATGGAAGCTTGCAATTTAATGAAGGGAATTGTAAAATTAAAAAAAAAAAAGCAGACTAAATAAGTAAAATATACAGTATGAAGATTGTGCTAAGTTCTATGGAGAAAAAGCAAGCAGGAATGGATTAGGAAGTAGGGTGGGTTTTCCTTTTGCACAGGTCACCCAGGGAAGACCTTGAAGAGAAGAAAATATTTGGACAAAGAACCAAGGTTATCAAGGAAGTGAGCCACATGCATATTTAAGACAAGAGCTTTCTAAACAAAGAGAAAGCAAAGGTCAAGCCCTGAAAGAGAGCATGCCTGGTGTAATAAAGGGATGGGTCCTGATTTTATATTCCCCAAACATGGCCACCACAATATTTCCCATCTGACTTTATAGAGCATTGCCATCCCCTGTCTTCTATCAATAGGTAGAGTCTCTGCTTCCTCCCCCTGAATCTAGACAGGCCTTTGTGACTGCCCCGACTTGTAGAGTCTATCATGTATGACAGAAGTGACACAGGGGACCTTCTAGGCAGGCTCATGAAAGGGAGTACAGCTTCTGCTTGGCTCTCTTTCTTGGGATGCTTACCCTGGGAACTCAACCACCATGCTATGAGGAAGCACAGCCCACACAGAAGCCCACATTACAAGGGACGAAAGTTGAGCTTCCAATGATGACAAGCAGTCGCATGAATGACTGGTCTTGAAAGCAGTACCTCCAGCCCCCTGTTGTTCTCTGACAACTGATACCATGTACAGCAGCACTGAGCCTTCTCCACTGATCCCTGGTCAAAGCAAAGAGTTGTGAGCAAAATAAATGGTTGCTGTTGTTTGTAACCACTCTATTTTGAAGTAGTAAGAGGGCCAGGTAATGAAAGCAAGTGAAGATAGCATTGCCGTTAGAACTAGTCGGATTAGGAGGCAGTTGGAGGAGAGGAGGCAAGTCAGACCCACCAAGGTTTTACAGACTATTGCATTGCATATTCTTTGCCTTCCACTCCATTCAGAAAGCTACTGGACTAACAAGTAAATGCTGGTCCCTCTCTGGGTTCCTTTCTGGGTGTCATCAAGAAGACAGCCTCCAACAGGCACACATCTCCTTAACCTCCCTTGGGCAGAGATTTTTTTTCCAAGAGAGGGAGACCTCCTTCTACTTCCCACAGTTTTGCTTTTACGATGACAACCTCACACAGGGTAATCTGACGAGCCTGTTTCCTGACACCAAATTTTAATATATGCCAAGAGAATATCCCTACGGAAGCCCCAAGGAATGTTGGTCCGGCCACTGCCTCAAGTTGACAGGGAGACTTCAATCTCCATGCTTATATAGGTTTCATCCAACTTAGACCCATAAATGACCAAATGGGTTAAAAGAAGGGTGCTTTCCCTGGAGGCTTCTAGACTTTGTTTTCCCTCTGCCTTAATAAGCCTCTAGTTTGCTGACTTTGAGGGCTGTGGTGTGGCCCATCTGTCATGGAGACATTTGCTTCATTGTGTGGGAGGACAGGCAAACACAATCTTGAAAACAAAGCATGTTTCAAGACAGGCTCAGGAAGACAAGCATTAAAATAATCCATCCTTGCTGAGGTTTTAAACAGGTTAATGCACCAGTGTGATGATGTGCAGCATCTGCCCCCATTTGGGGCCATCTTTATAAAATTTTCTCAATCTGGGCATTTGTAAAGCTGGACAAAATATGGGGTGAGGTGAAGCCCCAGGATGATGGCGCCTAAGATGAGTCTGGAGGGAAAGAGGCCACTGCTCCTGAGTCACAAATGGATTAGGGTCATTATCTGACTGCCTCTGGGGACAAGGATTCTGCATTGAGGTCTAGGACTAGAGGGAGCAAGCATTCTATTACTCATTCACTCAGTTTGAGGGAACGAGGAACAGTGACAAATTTCTAAATGTTACATTATGTTCCTGGGCAGATTCTAGGGAACATTTGGGTAGGTGGATGAGCAATAGGATTCAACAAAATACCCATTAGATTAGACCCAGTCAGGAAGAAATAAACACTTCTGTTCTTGCTGTTTTGTTTTACTTTAACAAACAGGATCATAGATAGGATGGTGCTATGCTAAATAATGTTCAGGTAAATGTCTTTCAGGGCTACCTTGAGAACCGTAATATTCTCATGGTGAGATGGAGGAGGGTGGTGCTTGCAATGATAGGCAGACCGAGCAAAGAGAAGAATAATGGCACACTTTTTTTTAAGTGCCTATTTATTTTTGTGAGAGTGCCAGTGGGGGAGCGGCAGAGAAAGGGGGGAAGTGGATCAGAAGCAGGCTCTGCACTGACAGCAGGGAGCCTAATGTAGAGTTCAAACTGCAAGATCATGACCTGAACCGAAGTCAGGCGCTAAACCGACTGAGCCACCCAAGGGCCACACTTTATGATTTTTTATTTGTTCTCATAGATTTAAAATCATGTCATTCCATCAGAGGGATGTTAAGCCTTTCTTATGAGAATTCAGTCAAAGAAAGTGAGAACTAGAGGGTTTCTTCAAGATATTTTTCTCATTTCAAAGATGAGAACCTTAAGGCCCAGAACAGTTACATTTCTTTTGCAAAGTTCTTACCTGTCTCAGGACCAATAATCATATGTCCTAGAGTTTAGGACCCTTAACACTCTTTACTTCAGTGGCTGATACATAAGTCAGTCACTCCAACATCACCAGCATTAGCACCTGGTATCCAAAACTCACTCAATGGGGGCACCTGCGTGGCTCAGTCGATTAAGTGTCCAACTCTTGATTTCAGCTCAGGTCATGATCTCACAGTTTGTTAGTTCAAGACCCGCATTAGGCTCTGCTCTGACAGTGCTGAGCCTGCTTGGGATTCTCGCTCTCTCTCTCTCTCTCTCTCTCTCTCTGCCCCTCTCTCATTTGTTTTCTCTCTCTCTCTTAAAATAAATAAACTTTAAAATAAGTCACTCAATAATGATGGCCTCCTCCACAAGCTTATAAGATCTTTTATGGGTAGGTCTTGTTTATGCCTGACCCCTTCGCCCCCAGTGTCTAGCAAATTGCCTTGCATATTATAGGGGCTCATTTTCAATCGACAAATGGACAAATGCTGGATTCCATACACACTCAAAATGTTAACATTTTTGTTGTTTCTTATTGCTGAAACACCAATATACTAAGCACTTATTGATTGCCTCCTAGTCTTCATTCATTGAATAGATGTGATTGAGCAGCTTCTGTGTGCTAAATGCTATGGATATAGTAATGAGCACAGCAGATGGACAGATGTAGCCTCATGGAGCTGACATTCCTATGACTGTCCAGCTATTGCTGAGCAGTCAAAGCAGTTGACTTGGCTTGACCTGGGCTCACAGACCAATTAGATGAGACGTGATTACATACTGAACCAGTCATGTAGCTATTCAAGACAGAACAGTGTCAGTAGGTTCAGGTAATAAGTTACATGGCTAGTCAACGGATGAAAGGATCAGTGTCACTAAAATGGTCTCCAGAAATCCTCAAGGACAGTGTGAGTAGGTTCTTGAGAATATGATAAGATTTGAAAGAACAGAGAGGAGAGAAAGAGGACAGCATCCCAGGGAGGTGAAATAAGTGGGAGAAAGAACATGAGCATGAATAAGGGGCCAGGAATGATTCCAGTCCAGTCAGATTTTATGCCAGAGGGGATGAGTTTGAGGAAAAGGTAGGACCAGATGATAAAGGCACCAATCATGGATAAACCCAAAGATAAAACAATATATTTAATATTCACTTTGAAAAATGGCTGTAAAGTAAATGACAGATCATCTGCAGGTGTATAAACTTTGACATGTTGACCAGATTGAAGGTGTACCTCGAGACTCACTCTTCCACGAGCCTTCCATTCCCTTCAAAACAACAGTTCTTTGGGTAAGGAAACCCACAGAAATATCAAGGGGCTATGAATTGTCAAAACGGGAGAGATAAATTCCATGATCACTTTCTCGGATCACACTCCAGCTGTTAATACTTTACAATGAATGCTCTATAGTTAATAGTTTAGAAGATGAATTTTAAATGTGTACTTTCATTTGTCTATCTGTGGACCTACTCTCTGTAAATTAAGTCCAGAGCACAAATATAATTAAAACAAATTAGACTTTTAAAAGTAGAGAATAGGTGCATACTGCATGCTGAAATGCCAATCCCAAGGCTATAGGCCAAAGTTCAACTATTACCCATAATGAAGCAGTGTGAATGGTGAGAGGAGAGGGTAGGGACAATGAACAGATGTGTGAATGAGGTATCTAACTAAGCCTTAAATTAACTACTCTGAGAAGCGAGGTGTACCACTGTAAAGTTAGGGATTTAGGTCTAGATGGCAGATTGAACGTATTGTTGGCCTCAGTTATTGACCTGTCTCTGTCCACACACCTGCCCTTTAACGTTGGAATCCCTTCCTGCTCTGACTCCTAGACAGCCTTGGGACTTGCTCTGGCCAACAAAATGGGATAGAAGGTAGCCCTACCAGCTCTGAGTCTAGAACTCAAGAAATTCTCATGTCTCTGCTCTAATTCTTGGAACCCTGCCAGCCACCATCTGAATATGCTGGGATACCCTGAGGGATGAGAGACCACAGGGAGCAGAACCCAGCTGTCCCAGTTATGGCCACCTTAGACCAGTTACCAGTCGGATGATCCCCAACAATGTGAGACCCTGAGCAAGATTACCAAGCCATCTATCCCAGATACAGCTGACCCCAGATGCATAAATTTGCCCACCCTAGACCAGAAATACTGTCAGCTGGCCCTCAGACTCAAGAATAAGGACAAATGCTTGTTATTTTAATCCACTGAGCTTTGGGCAGATTGTTGAATAATAACAGCTATCTGACAGAGAACAGATCCTGGCTGTACATTATAGTCTCTTGGGAATTGTAAAATATAGCAATGCCTACCAATTTTCTCTCTACACCAAGATTTTGTTTAGTCCACATAGATATTGTTGCATTTTTGTTTTGTTTTGTTTTAAGTTCCCCAGATTTCTAATGTGTGGCCAGTGTTAAAACTTCCTGACTAGAAAAATCTTCTCCTACCTTCTTGTCCCCATCTCTCTGAATATTAAAATTATAGGTGGGTGAGGCATTTGTTGTCTTAGGTCTGGATAATACTAAAATTTGTTTGCTTTTGCACACTTGCATCACTGAGAAGATGAAAATGAATCTACTTTCCTACATGCAGAGAGATCCTTTAAATGTCCACCAGTTCGTCCAGGCAATAAGAAGTGATTTCTATCCCAAAAGCCAATATGCAAGATTCCAAAGTCACCTCCATCCTCTGGATGCTGGCTATAACAGACCTAAACTCTTTTGCATTTAATATTTAGTTTAGGCGATGAATCGGGCACAACCAGACACAAAAGGGATCGGACAGCAGTTGGCCATTGGGGAGTTGGGGAGGGATTTTCACAGGGGGTTACACTGTTTTTATATTCTAATTATCTGTCAGAGAGTTGGTTTGTGAGAGTATGTGATCCACTGGGAGGAGAAACTTAAAAAAGAGTATTTTATTGGAGAGTAAGAAGATCTGTGTGGTAGATCCCTTGGTGCCCTGTCCAAATCCTCTATCCTGGGCAGGTGTAACTCTCTCCCAGGTGTATAGATGTTGCCTGTCAATGGCCCACTACCTGCTCCCTTTGCCAGAGAACTGCCTGTAGCAGACAGAAGCTACTGCCTGGAAATCACTGGGAGGTTCCACCCTCCCAAACCTGACCTGGAGGAAACTTGCCACTGGCTAATGACCGATAGGCACAGAGTAGGAAAGCCTGGCCCCTTTTCTTCAGGCAAAACAGCCCTCTGGTGCTCTGACACTCTAAATTCCCTGTGGGAAGAGGCTGAGCCTCAACTTTAGCAGAAAGCCTGTTTTTGATGACTTCTTCCCTTGCCCTATCCTGCCTCCCTCCCTCCCTTTTTCCTAAGAGCTCTCCCTCAATAAATCAGCTGCACCAGAATGCCCATCTCAGGCTCTGCTTCCAGGGAACCCAGCCTGTGAATATCTGTTTTCCTGAAGAAGGTCTCCAGTTCAAGTCCTGTCCACATCTCTCTCTAACCCTTCCTCCCTGCCTCCAGTTCTGAAGCAGAGCCACCCCTCTTCCAGTGTGATGCTACCCACAGACCCTCACTCTTTGCCATCTTCCCAGATCACAGGGATTGTTGCTGCTCCACCAGTACCCTTTGCATCCTCCAAGATCTTTTTCTACTAACCTTCACTCTGACTTCATGCATCCTGGTGGCCTCCATCTTGAGCAGGGCTCCAGTGAACTGTCCCTACCTCTGGCACCACTCCTTTTAAGAGAGTGCTCAAGGTCACAATTGAGCCTTATTTCCTCCCTTAACTCCAGGCCACACTGATCTCTTTCACCTCCTTCACTTAACATCTACCCATGCAATTTAGCCCTGAAAGAAATTCCTATGTGTTGTCTTTATGCACCACACTTGACTTCACCATGTTTTACTTATTTGTCTTTTCTCTCTAGCAAAATAGTAGGTCCTCATAGGGATTGTACCTTTCTTATACTTTTGTATTCCTTAGTGCCTGGTTCTATAGATACGTATTATATGCTGAGCTAAAAGAAAAACGGCTAGAGTTACACTTAGGTCTCATAGTGCAGGGGTACACAAAAAATCTAACCTTACTGTCAGAGCACACAGGAAACTAAGTGGTTGGGACTTGCCAGCTCAGAATATCACACCTTTAACAATTATATTCCATGCAAAAAGGACCTAATAGACTGAAATGTCGAACTGTTAAGTTTCTTAGTTAATTGTGAAGATAGATACATTGTTTCCCCTTTGCAAATGCCGCCATTGTTTCACATAATGACTTTAACTGTAATGGAAATGAGTCTGGACAGATCAATTTTTAGCCCTTAGCAAGTTAAGTTTGTCAATACAGCATGTAAACAGCAATAGAGATTGGTAATTAATAGTAGGGTTTTATTCCGATATTATAATACCTCTCCTTTCTCTTTCCCAATTAAATGCAAAAATCTTTTGTAATTAGCACAATTTATACAACTACCGTAAAAACCATTTCTCTAAGTGCACGTTATGCAAAATGATCTACGATTTCAACTTATATTTTGCAAGACACAAAATATACAAAGGTGGTCAATGTATATAAAGGAGGTTTTAAATTCCCTCCCAGAATTTTCATGCCACGAATTTTAAATTATTAAGATTAAATTCCAATAGGCATCCTTACCTTGGACTTAAATGTATTTCTCAAAAATGAAGACAAGCTACACTAGTGAAAGAGTAAAATGTAATTGAGTTGTACTCATCTGAAGGGCAGTCTTCTATTAGGAAACTCCACTCAAGAAAATAGCAGACATAGCTGAGCAATCCAAAGTCAGTTTCCAAAAAAATAAAGAGAGAGAGAGAGAGAGAAGGAAGAAGGGTGAAGGAGAGAGAAGGAAAGAAGGAATGAAGAAATGGGGAGAGAGAAAGAGAGAAAGAGAGAAAAAGAGAAGAAAGAAAGAAAAAGAAAGAAAGGAAGAAAGAAAGAAAGAAAGAAAGAAAGAAAGAAAGAAAGAAAGAAGAGAAGGAAAGGAAGGAAGGAAGGAAGGAAGGAAGGAAGACAAGAACAAAGGAAAGGAAAGAAAAGAAAGGAAGAAAGAGGAGAAAGAGAAAGGAAAGAAAGGAATGGCAGGAAGAAAGAGAGAGAAGGAGAGAGGGAAGAGGAAAGAAGGAAGGAAGGAAGGAGAAAAGAGAAGAAGAGGGAAGAAAGGAAGGAGGGAGGCAAGGATGGAAAGTGGGAGGGAACGGAGGAAGGAGGGAAAGAGTCTGTCTGGGTTGTTAAAATAGCTGTGATAAAGCACAAAAGCTGAGGGTCATGGTTTGACAGATTGGCCCTCAGTTCATCTCCTGAGTCTTTTGATGTACTTTGCAAATACCCGTTGCATACTTGGTTATCTTACTTGCCAGCTCCAGCAGATTGAAATCAGCGTTTTGTTAACGCAGGAGAGCTGCAGGAGACCAGGTAGCCACCTATGAAGCCACAACTTGAAACTGGAGAAAAGACAGAAAAACACTGCACGACACAAAAAGTGGCATTTGCTATGGTTGTTATGAGTCATCGAGGAAAGACAAGTTTGGTTCTGAATCTTTGTTCAATAAAGAATACATAAATGTGTAATATGTTTCTGGAAGACTTCCAGCAAACATTCCAAATATTGGTCATGCTTTAAAAGGAAAAAGCTTTGAAAACGTAAAATGTTCATGGATGTTTAATTGCCTTGATTCCATGGGTCAGCTTCCATTTTGGGTACTCTGACCTAGGTCCTCATAAATGAAAGGAATGTTCCTCAAATATCCCACACTTCTCATTAGACCTAAATATTTTTACTAGGAAGACAGGGTGACCATAATTATTATGATTAGCTTACTACTCAAGGGTGGTGGGGGGGAGAGCAAGGGGTGCATAATAAGATAGACTGAGATTGTCAAGTAGGATGTGGTTCCATTTTCACTCCGTCTATGTGGATGACACATGGGTCTCAAAAGCAGTTGGAGAGAGCTGAAAAAATCAGAGGAAGAAATATATCCTTATTCCACTTTATCTCAAGAATCTTCTGTCTAGATTGAACTGGATTATTTGAGGTCTCCCTTATGAATCTAAATTGCCCAAGTCTTTAAAGTAATGTAAACCTATTCTTCATCCATCCATGACCCATGAGTTGAAGCCATCTCACAGGTGAAAAATAAAGAAACTGTTGTGAATAAGCTGAGAACGCAGCACTTTTAAAGACAGAAAGGCATTTAAGTGCTTGGTATGGCGATAGCTAAGTCAGAGAGCATAAGTAGGGCTGGTGTGGGAAAAGAGATACAGAAGAGTGTGTGGCATGGAGTAACTATGAAGATTGATTAAATGCTGCACTTGGTATCCAATGTAACAAAAGCAAAATGGATGATTAAGTTGAACAAATGAACTTTGAGGCCTCAAGCTCGTCTACCTACAGTAAAGAAGAGATTGGTTGCTGTTGTTAATTTAATAAATTTAATTTAATTTAATTTAATTTTAATTCCAGTATAGTTAACATACAATGTTATATTAGTTTCAGGTGTACAGTATGTGTTCAGTGCTTCAACAGGAGACACTGTTAGTGAATGCAGGAAGGTAAGGAGATGAGGTGGTAATGTTGAGGGCAGTCTATATATGAGCCTCTGGTAGGTCAGCCAGGAGAGTGCTCCAGAAGGAAGTTTGAAAAATCAGTTTCAAGTTCTTGAGAAAGACCTAGAACATAGTATCATCTACCTAGATATAATTATCTGACTTCCAGAGCAGTGCCACTTCAAGTATGGCCTATGGAACAGTAGCATCATCTGGAAAAACATTAGAAACGTACCATCTTGAGCTCCACCTTAGACCTACTTAGTTGGAATCTCTGAGATGGAGCTGACGGTCACCTGTATTTTAGCAAACACTCCAGATGATTCTACATGCAATAAATTTGAGAAGCACTGGGGTAGAGAGTAGATGAGAACAGGGAAGGAGAAATTACACATCTCAAAGAAAAGAAGTTAGGAGCTGAAGGAGCTGAAAAGCATGGGAAAAACAAAACAAAAAAACCAAACAAAACCAAACAAAACCAAACACCACAGAAGGACTCTTAAAGGAGCATGAGAAAAATAATGGTGCATTTTAATGCGAAAATCAAGGTAAAATAAAATTACTTGTGCACTCCTTTTAGACTCCCTGATAAACTGTTAAACTCTGAGTGATGGGACCTGTTAGGGATAAGGTAAGAGTTAATGTCAGTGGCTCCAAGAATAATCTATTTATCATGGACAAAACAGGGTTTTGGTCCCCTGTGGATAATGGTGGAACTATGAATGATAATATTCTAGCAGACTGGCAGATCTTTTGGTTGCATTTGGCTCTTACACCAAGAACATGAGTGTTTAATCCCATTCTCAAAAAAATAAACCATTTGTCTAAGAAGCTGCAACACAGAAAACATCAGAAATTAGCAGTGGGTCCCAGAAGAAAGAAACAACGGAGCTCATTCTTCTCACTCACCTGTAATTTATCAATTTTATTATTTCTCGCACAAATATTGAATTAGAGCGTTTTAATAACTTTCCTCCAGCAAATGAATTTCTCTCCAACGTAGACTAATAACAAGCACAGAACAAGTTCTCTATGGTCCCTGATGCTGGGAGAAAATTACTTCCGGCCATTATAGCTCAGTAATGACAGCATTTAGTGTTACCCCATCATCAAAGCAATCACAAAATCATCCAGAAAAGTACCTATTTTCACAGAGCACTGAGCTGGGCTCATAATTCTGAAGTGAAGGTGTCTGGCTTGTATGCAACGCAGTGGCTGGCATCCTCGGACAGACTATCTGCTTCCCTCAACTGAGGTGGGTAAAGGACATGTCCTTGGGGTAAGAAGCCACCCCCAGTTTATTTTTGTTTGACCACAGAAACTTGTAGTTCCATTTCAAGGACTGAAGAGGTCTTTGTTCGGTGAACAGATTCTTTCTAGCAGCCTCTGCCCTCACTGGCTTAATATCGTAGTTAGACCCATTGAGGTTGGCAACATTCTCATTTAAGCAGATATAATGCTGGCTCTAATACCTAAGGAAATAGATAGTTGAACTATATGTGTTTAAGGTGTACAAAAATTTATACATACTAGTAGACAAACATTGGCTATTACTTTCTTTGACACAGAAACTTGTCCTTTCTCCTATCCTGTTCAATGTTCTACATCAAAAAGAAAAGGTAAAATATGAGTCTTGAAATGATCAAAATCGAAGCAAAAAATTTTACATGGGAAAATGATGACAGTAGGATGTTAGGAAGGTGAGGTCAGGAGTCAGAGAGACCTGGGTTCCAATCCCAACTCTGACACTTACTATGGGACCTTGACTAAGTCACTTATCTTGAGAAGCCTCAGTTTCCTGATCGAAAAATGAGAATGAAGATCGCATCTCCCATCAGAGGTGTTTTATGGATTAAATGAGATGATGTATACACAGTGTTTAGTTTTCAGTGCACAAGAAAATCTTGTTACTATCTAATACATGTTCCATATGTTGCTATATAAATGACATAGAGGAAAATAGGGCCCTGGATTCAAATTCTGCCTCTACTGCTTATTGGCTAGCAGGTTTTTCCTTTTCTTTGAGAGAGAGAGAGAGAGAGAGAGAGAGAGCATAAGCATGAGTAGGGTAGAGGAGCAGAGTGAGAGAGAGAGAATCTTAAGCAGGCTCCACACTCATCTCGGAGCCTGATACTGGTTTCGATCCCACGACTCTGGGATCATGACCTGAACTGAAATCAAGAGACAGAAGCTCAACTGACTGAGCCACCCAGGCATTCCACAGCTAGCATTTCTTAAGTCACTTCCCTCTGTTTTTCCTCTCCACTGGTAAAATGGAGGGGATGAGTTATAATATTTTAAAATCCCTTTAAGCTTAAATATTTATACACCATATACTTTTATCAATTGCCCTGAGACTTCTCCATCCTTGAAATTAATTATAAAATGAACTCTTATGTGCAAACTATATAAAAGGGATTTTGTAGATGTGTCTCTATTTTTCTGAACTTCTAAAGTAAGCTATTTATTGGGGGGAAAAAGACATTCAAATAGAAAAATTACAAATTAAAATTTATCAGATTGGATAGAAACCTGTACAGTCAGCATCCAAATCAAAGGACTAGAACTTTACCAGCTGAGTCTCAGACCATTATGTTTTCTTCTATACACTTAGAGAATATCCAGTAAGTACATTCAAGGAACTGTTAACATAGAGGTTTTGCTTCTAATTAAAACAACAATAAGAACTAAATTAGAAAAAAAAGAGCCAATTGAATAAAAAGCATTCTGGATGAGAAAAATAAAAAAGATGGATCAAGATAAATAATTTCAACATTAAAACCTCCCACGAAGCTAATTATTCGGATCCTATTATGTCCACACTAATTTGGCCACCAAGGAGAAATCCAAATGTGATCTAACGTTCAAAATAAAACTCATTTCTTTAAATGCCCACTACCACTGTTGGCTTTAGGAGGTCCCTCTCCTGAGCTTTACTGTGCTCTGGCAGCTGCTCACATTTTTACAGTTTGCTTCTCAGATTTGCAGCACTTTCCCCTGGTTGTTGGTAGAAGGATTTTCAATACAGATAGGCCTGCATGCATTTGGAAATGGCAGCCAGCTCACTGAAATAGAGCTTCCTTTCCGGCCACATCATTATCTTTTAAACATACCTATATGCTGAGTTCCAGAGAATGGTTCTCAATGTATGTACACTTTCCTTATTATCACACACTAGCTTTAAACATAAGAAGACTCCATTAAAGTCACAATAATATTCTCCCAAGCTTGACATCTCACGCCATGCATAAGAGAAATATTTTGCAAGAAATGCAAACTCCCCTACGTTTTACTTCTGCTGTAGCTTACAAAAAAAAAAAAAAATTAAAAGGAAAAGAAAAGAAACTTTTCAATCCTATTGACAACTGAGAATAAAAGGCATATGGATTCTCTGAGAATGTGATTTCTTTGAATTCAGGTGAGAATAGGTGAAATATCTTTGACTTTATTTATCTTGCTCAATTCTATGGCCCCTGCAGCTTGACCTATAATACCTCAGGGAACCCAAAAACAAAGGAAGACAAGAAAGAGGAGAAGGGGGGGTGGAGAAAAAAGGCGAATAACTGGAGAAGGAGAGCAAAGGAGGCCCGTGTAGGGGCTAGTGTGAAGCGTCTTAGCTCCTGAGAGCACAGTGGTGTGATAGTCTGAATACTACCCAATACATTTTTCATTCCAAGTGATTCTCACTGCCCCTTCCCACCCACCTCCCTCCCACTCAAGCTGAGGCATCCAGTGCTTGGGGGTGGAGCTTGGTGAGAAGAAGAAAAAATTCAGAGCTGGATCTTTTTTTATATTATTATAATAGTTTATTTTCAAATTAGTATACATATAACACCCAGTGTTCATCCCAACACATGCCCTCTTTAATGCCTGTCACCCCCTCTCCCCCCTCCCTCACCCCCCTCACCCTCAGTTTGTTCTTAGTCTTTGAGAGTCTCTTATGTTTATCTCCCTCCCTCTCTGTGTCTTTTTTTCCTTTCCCCTCTTCCCCTCCCCCTGGTTTTTGCTTAGTCTCACAAAGTCCACCTATTCGTGGAAACATATGCCATCTGTCTTTTTCTGGAGGGTATTATGTTAAGTGAAATAAGTCAGTCAGAGCTGGATCTTAATTCCAAATTTGCCTCTGGAATTCTATTTCAGGGAGAGAAAGGAGTAACTGTTCAATTCAAAGCTTTCATTTGCAAAAGGAGAAACGTTAAAAAAAAAAAAAAAAAAAAAGCTTGGAGGGCTCAAAGGAGAAAAAGGAGTATTTTTACTTTTGTTTGTTTTGGCTAACCAAAAGCCAAAAAGGAGAGAAGATTCAGGACAGGGTGTGACTTGGAGCATTTCCTGAACCACCAAAGCTGAAATAAGCCTTCCTGGGCTGGAGCTGGCTGAGAGGACCCAGAGGGAATCTGCCAGCAGAGGAGAGGTGCCTGGGTTCCCTTTTGGAACTCTGGGAGGAGAATCTCCTAGGAGACCCCACAGTTTGTAGGGCAGCCTCGAGGGTGGCAGGCAGGCCCTGTTCAGGCAAAAAGATCATGAGCTCCCATCTCAACCTACCTCCACTCTCCCCACCCACAGCACAGGGAGATCCAGAAAGCTCTGGGAGAATAGACTGGAACCCCAACCAGCAAAGAAGGTAAACATTCCAACTGGAAACCATGGCCAAGGACCACAGACGGGAGCAGTGGATACGAGGGCACATCCAGTAGCCAGAGCTGATGTGACATGGAGGTGGGGGCAGTCCTCTAGAAAAGGCAGTGGTGGGGCACCTGGGTGGCTCAGTCGGTTGAGCGTCCGACTTCAGCTCAGGTCATGATCTCACAGTCTGTGGGTTCAAGCCCCGCATCAGGCTCTGTGCTGACAGCTCAGAGCCTGGAGCCTACTTTGGATTCTGTCTGTCTGTTTCCCTCTCTCTCTCTCTCTCTCTCTCTCTCTGTCTCTGCTCTTCCTCAGCTCATGCTTTCTCTCTTTCAAAATAAATAAACATTAAAAAAAAAATTTAGAAGAGGCAGTGGTGACTAAGTTAGCATGTACTAGATCCCTTCCTCTCCTTCCAGATTCATATCCTGTGAACCTAGCTGTCCTTCTCAGGATAGAATCAGGATTAGTACTCCTGCATATCTGCCCTATGTGTCCACGTCACAGATCACAACAGCTTCAAGAGCCTCCAAGGCTTTCCCCTTGGAAATTGCTGCTTTTCATATCCCTACTTTCTAAAGGCATCCCTTTTCGAGGCAAGAATGCTCAGTGTTCTTAACTATGCCATGAGGGTAGTCTAATTAGCCCTCTAGGAAGGGGGTATGCGGCAGTACTGATATGAACAGGGAATAGCCTTGCAGCCTAGAAACCCACCATCCTCATATGACTGAAGATGTTCAGGAAGCCTTTCTCTTGACTCACACCTGCACCCCAATATCTGCAGCATCACCCTGAATTCCGCTCTTCATTTCATCTCTAGGGGCTGAATGGAGAAGAAATGATGCCCTACTCCCTATGACTGGTTCTGCCCTTGCACTTTTTCCCAGATGATTGTTTCTGACCCAGAGAAATGATCTGTAAGAATTTTTGCTGTGAAGCAACCTATGCAGCCTATGGAGATGTTCCCAGTCAAATGTTCCCTTGCTGGCTTTTACTTTATCAGAAATTTATTTTTTTTTTGAGTTAAGATTTTTTTTTATAATAGTTTATTTTCAAATTGGTTTACATATAACATCCAGTGTTCATCCCAACACGTGCCCTCTTTAATGTCCGTCACTCCCTCTCCCCCCTCCCTCACCTCCCTCACCTCCCTCACCCTCAGATTATTCTTAGTCTTTGAGAGTCTCTTATGTTTTATCTCCCTCCCTTGCTGGCTTTTAAAAGAGTTCTTCCCAAAGTGTGGTCAAAACCAGCAGGATTACCTGGGGGCAAGTTAGAATGCAAATTCTCAGGACCCCACTTAAATCCATCCATCAGAAAAGTCTGGAGTAGGAATCTGAACAACCACCCCATGCCTACTCCTAATCCATGCATGTTAAGTAAGAGATGCATTGTCTTCAGAAATCTAAGTGTTCCCTCTGCATTGAGCTCCACTAAAGGTTGAAGTTATCCTCCAGATATAAGCCTTAACATCCTCTGCTTCCTGAGCCTTCCGCAGAACCTCAGGAGGTTCACATTAGTCCTCCAACAGGAATCTCAATTCTTCCAACAGTCTCAAGCATCTTCCATCTTAGAATTCTAAATTCACTCTCTGAGGCTTCTCACTGCTACGGCTCTGTGATATGAAGAAGTAGAGGAGCCAAAATACATGGGCCATTTGAATGCAGTCTACTTGCCTAAACTTTTCTTCCAGAAAAGAGGTGGCCCATGAGCTTGGGACGTTATCTAACTGATGCTGTCTGATTGCAAACAGGATCCCTGTCTGCAAGATAATCTCATTCCCTAGCTCCTCTTGCTACTCAAAGTGCAGTCCATGGACCAGCATTATCGGCATTACCTGGAAACTTGTTAGAAATGCTCTCTCAGGCTTCACCCCAGACCTACTGAATCAAAATCTAGAACCCGGGAGATCTGTATGCTCATTAAAGTTTGAGAAGCAGGGTCTATAGCTTGGTTGGTATCAGTCCAGGTTGCATGTTAGAGGCACCTGGGAAAGTATTACAAAGGCACTAATGTGGCCCAAAGATTCTTATTTAAC
Organism: Paguma larvata; assembly: GCA_030068075.1. NCBI lineage: Eukaryota > Metazoa > Chordata > Mammalia > Carnivora > Viverridae > Paguma > Paguma larvata. Next base: position 12,602,844 of record CM057844.1, read on the forward strand.
TAGTCCAGAGGGAGTCTTTGGCACTAGTATTTTTTTACTTCCCCCAGATAATTCTAACATGTAGCTTGGGCTGCAGCCTAATGCCCTGGCTAAACCAACAGACTTAGAAATGTCAAGCTTCCCTGGCTGAAAATTTGCGGGTGGCTTAAAGGTATAAAGAAGGAAGAGAAGCAGCTGGTTGTTCAAATGCATTACAAATGTTAGCTCATTAGACTCCATGAATACCCTGAGAACAAGCTCTTTGTAGTACCTTTTAACCAATAATAAAAATTGAGGCTTTGAGAGTTTAAAATAGACATGATTCCAAATTAGCAATTCCAAAATCAGCAAGTTGTGGAACCAGGAATGCCCTGAATCAAGGGGCGCCTGGGTGGTTCAGTCAGTTAAGCATCTAACTTCAGCTCAGGTCATAATCTTGCAGCTCGTGAGTTCAAGCTCCACATCAGGCTCTGTGCTGACAGCTCAGAGCTTGGAACCTACTTCAGATTCTGTGTCTCCCTCTCTCTCTGCCCTGCCCCTGCTCACTCTTTGTCTCTCTCTGCTCTCTCTCTCAAAAATAAATACACATTAAAAAAAATCTAAAGTAAATAAAATAAAGGCCTGAATCAAAACACTTATTTGGTAAATACAGAAACTGAATGACACAGAAATGAAAAAAATATATAGAGGTATGCAGTGGATATCAGTGAGATAAACCAGTGTTCTAACACAAGGAGCATCACAATACACAGGATCCTGAATTGATTCATACAATGATCAAATATAAATGAAAGACAAAATGCTAGGCTAAAGGGGGTTTCTCTGGACTCTTCATACAAGATTTTCAGGATCTGTATTCGTTTTTCAATCCTTCCTCTCAAGTGTAGCTCCTTGGGTGCCCTCCCCAATGAGGGATGTGAGGGCTATCAGTTTGCAATATCACTCTGCAGAAAACTTACAGTGTAAGAAATACCAAGCAGTGAGATATAGCACTTATCCATGCAACCTGTGTGTCTCCCATGTCACCTTTTTGACCCCTGATGCTCAGAGCTGGGTGTATCCGGGGGCAATAGGAAGGCAGTATGATTGGCAAAAAGAATATACACTCTCCTCAAACCTGCCATGCAAACTCCACCACTTACTGTGCTACTTTGAACAGGGCACTTAACCTTCCCACACCTCAGAGAACTCCATTATAAAAGGTAGGAAAGGACTGTGCAACACATCCTCCTCACCTGGGTCTTGTAAAGGATTGTGAGGATATATATAAAGCATGGAATACAGTGTCGATGGTGGAATTTATTACTCTTTTATGACTCAGTATGGGCTTCTGCCCTCTTCCTCCTTCATTAACTGAAACCCTGACACCAATCAACATGGACACTTCCTGACAACCCCTCTTCCACACAGAGCTATAAGCCCCATGCTCATGATCAGTACACCTAGAACATATCATGAAATAGCCCAATAAATTGAACCAAGTAAAGTTGTCTGAATGCATAGCTGCCTTTTTCATTTTGACCAGGACAGAGACAAGGACTGTCTTATTCCCCATTAAATCCCCAGCACTGACCCCAATGCCTGCTTAAAAAGATACTTGATGAATATTTGTAGAATAAATGAACAGAATATAAATATTGGGGGCTGGACCTACTGGAAGTGGCTGGTGCTTTCCCTAACCCTGAAAATCTCAGTGTTGGGTCTCTAGTGGACCAGAAGCATTGCCAGTCATCATCTTCTCTTTTCCATCACTGGTTCACCAGTCTGGTCCTCCAGACTGTTGTTTCTTACTCATACCTAAGACAAGACCAAGTATCAGGGTTTTCGATAACCCCCAAAACTCTCCCACAAAGGTCTTGATCAAGGTGATTCCCACTTATCTAGCGCAACAGAAGAACATTTGGATGGCATTCTCTACTGTTAAAATCAATTTTTGCCCCACGAGTCACATATTGGATACACATAACTTCACTCTGCGAAAAATTCCCTTAGGTTTTCTTAAAATGATCCATTATTGATAAACATATATACATCTCTGCCACATACCTATTTAATCTCATACTACCCCCATCAAAAATAAGTACTTTACATGATTTAGGGATGGGGAAATGCTCCTGGGAGCTTTACCAATTTTCCTGGTCCTACTCAAAAATGAGCTCCCCAAAATATCTTTCCCAACCCCTTCTTGAAACTAAGACATGAGAATATATCAGTTTTGGCAGTGGGACCTGAAGGGAAATCTTCTTGGCGAGGGATAAGAGATACCAAAGGTTTTTCATCTCAGAAAAAAGAGATACAAGGAAGAAACACCATTTTTCTTCATCTGAGTATTGTCATGGCTGTATATGATGCCTGAAACAGTAGCAGCCATCATGCAACCATGAGGAGAGAGAGCTAAAGGACCAATTCAATATGGCAATGATAGGGAGCAGAAAGAGGGATCCTTGATGACACCAGTGAGTGGCTTTCCCATCCTAGGAACTACCTATTGCTATGCTTGCTGCTATGTGATATAATAAACATTTTCATTGCTTAAGCTGTATTTGGGTAGGTATTATGTTAGTTGTAGTTAAAACAACTACCTAATACAACAAAGAAGAGGATATGAGAAGCTAATTACCTTGGTCAAAAAGACCACATTGCAATTAGAAAAAGAAAAGAACATTACAGCAGAAGAAAGGAAGTGATATTATTTATAAATTTTTTAATGTTTATTTATTTTTGAGAGAGAGAGAGAGAGAGAGAGACAGAGCATGAGTGGTAAGTGGGGGAGGGGGAGAAAGAAAGGGAGACACAGAATCTGAAGCAGGCTCCAGGCTCTGAGCTGTCAGCACAGAGCCCAATGCAGGGCATGAACCCATGAACCATGAGATCACGACTTGAGCCAAAGTTAGAGGCTTAACCAACTGAGCCATCCAGGCACCCCCAGGAAGTAATATTATTAACTTATCATGAGCAACACTCTATCAAGAGTCATATATGAAATACACCATTTAATCCTCACCAAAACCCTACAAGGATATAATGGACATTCTACTTTGTAAGAGAAAATTCAAAAAGGTTAAGTAACTTACTCGTGGTCAAGTAGGAAGTGGCAATTTTGGTATTCCAACCCAAGTTAGTATGACTCCAATGTCAGGAGGGATCTGCCATGCTACTACATGCAAATTAAGTGTTCCATCAGATCATCCTTTTGTATGACTCTGTTCCTCAGACCTGTGAGGTCTGTTCAGGTCCTGTTCAGGACCTTTTCCTGTGAAATGATTTTTCTAGGGAGTATTTAAGGCATAAGGAGAGGCAATGGTGCTCTCAGAAAGATAGGGAGAGTGTGGGGTAAAGGGACAATCACAGAACACTTGAAAGCTACCTGGGAAGACTTCAAATTATACACAAAACAGACCTAGATAAATAACTGCTCTTTGATTGAAAAAGATACACATATACAAATATGCATACACATACACATTATCAATATCTTTCAGTTTTTATTAACTATAAGTTAGTTGATATATTCATGACATAATTAAGGAAAACTTTCACAAATGAATTGGATCTATTTTTGGCTGGTTAACAATATATCTATTTACTTTTTTAGACCTTGGAAATTTCCATACACTGTAATTGTATTTCTAATGACAGAAGATTCATCTCAGCTCATAGTGTATGCATTTCATTATTTACCACATTTATATTCAAGTAAATGAACTTGTTCATTATACATTGTAATCTTTCTGTTGCACAATGTTTCCATTTTTGAAAGCCATGTAATCACTTCATTGTGGTGTTGGCAATTGTCATTATATAATATATAAAATTTCAAAAGGATGCAATTTAAGGATTTTGATCTTGTAGCATAAATATATGCATGACACGCAATACAAATAAACTTATTCCAGATGGTTGCTTAAAACAGATAAATCAAATTTCCCAGTAGTAACAAACTAAATCTTCAACCAAAGAGAGGTTTGTTTTTTTTTTCCCACTGATTAAAATACCCAAACATTCATATCACTCCAAGCAATAAATGTGACAAAATTGGGATGGGTCATGATAAAACTAAATTAGGTTTTCTGGCCATTTTAAGAGGTTTTTATTTGGGGAGGGGGCTACTAAAAATGAGGGCCCTCTACCTGAAAAAGTCCAGGTTTCAAGTTCAATTCTGTCATATTTCAAAAGACATGCAAGCTCAGCATGTTTGGGTTTCACAGAAAAGAAGTGGACATCATGAGTCTAAGCCACCAAAATGAGGTTGGCAATATTCTTTCCTTCCACACACCTTCGAACTGTATTTACAAGCTTTCCAACATAGGCGAAAACAGAACGCTACAGAAAATGTTAACTAGAGAAAACATATTGGCTCAGTAAAACAAATAACCCTCAAAGCCAGAGAACTGCATGTTTATTGACTCCACCCCCATTAGCCCTGCCTTGTGTGGTTACAGTATGGCCCAAGTGCATTAACAAATAGCCCAGCTCTTTCTGCTCTGTTGCTAGCGACCTTACTGCTTTCAGCAGCCAGTAAAATTAAACCTCTTCCAAATAATTCTCATGTGCACAGACTGTAAAGTGAATGTAAATTAAAGTAATACATTACCCAAAACTTCAACTTCTTTAGAGAGCTGCCTGCTAGTCCCACTTTTACAAATATTCTTCATTTACTCTGTATGCAAACACTTAGGTGTGTTTCACAGAAACCCACCTTTGCTTCTGAGCACCCATTATATAACCAACTTAACCTGGCCACACAGCTTATTTACACTCCTGAGTGCCCTCAATACCCATGCTACTGACATCATTCAAGGACCAACATTGTTCAAGGCTCAACGAAGCTTTTGTGAATGAAATCTTTCCAATGAACAACAACAAAAAAATAAAATGGCAAAAATACCAATAGAAAAAAGGTTCATGTTGATGAGTAGACCAGAAAGAAGTAAATATCCAATAAACATAAGGCAAAAATACATCCATTTCAGGAGTGATCAAATAAAAACAAATTAAGTGTGATTAAGATTGACCAAGATTGTTTTTTCTTAAATACAAGAAATGTTCTATCTTGGAAATGCTGAAGAAAAATGGGAGAACTTCTTCACCTGTTGCTACTCGTGGAAGTGTAAATTGGTATCAACAACTGAAAATAAGAGGCACTTACTAACTGACACAACAGCTCTCCTTAGAAATCAGAGTTACATATCACTGTGACCACCCATTCTAAGCCACTGAGCCCCATTAATGCAAAAGCACTGGCTAAATTTTGACCATCAATCAATTAGTCCAAACCAGAAACACAAGGGACATTAAAAATTCTCAGTTTACCAATAACTACTCAATGCCAAATTATACCATCTGGTACGTAATATATTCATTAATCCTCATGTAGGATTATATTTCAAGGAGCATATTCAATCAATTTCTCACATCGTATCTAATAGGTATAGTAATAGCATAAATATTCTGCATAGGAGGGGTCTATTCACCCACTGATGCTTGACAAATGTTTGCCCATGACTTTCATTAATGCATAACAAGGTCATGTTTAAACTCCAGCACACAATGAAAGACTATAATCCTGTGGCTTTTTATGCAGAGATATCTAAAGCAAATTCATAGCAAACTCACCATTAATGTAGGATATAAATACTCATTAGATTTTCTTCAGTAACAATTCTGGAAGTAAATATGATTACAGTATCACATCCAAAACATCTGCAGAGATATACTAGTGGCCAGCATAGACTCAGGTACACGAAGGAAATGCCTAACGCTGTCATTTGCAAGCCATTATCTTTTTTCACTAGCATCTCTACGTCGGTGAGTCCTTTAAATTGAATAGAAGCAAGATGTGTGAGTTGCTTGATTACGTGAAATCAGGCTGCACAGAGTCCCACCTGATGTCTGGCTGAGACTCATCACCACCTTTTAGGAAACTTGTCATTTTTTAAGAAAAAGGAGCTGCTATCGCTGGGCAGCCATGACTGTTATCTGCACTGCAGGTCGCTGGCTGAGCCACATTTTCTGCTAATTAAATTCACTGTGGGAGATTCCTAACGTGTGTCTCCATGGGAAATGGATCTGAAAATCTGGATGATGCCCCTAATTGCTTCTGGTAACAAGGTTATGAAACCTGGGCTGTCATACCTAGGGAAGGCAGAACTCAGATAAGTGGATCTATTCTCACAGACCATATGGATTTCTTCAGCCTACAGCTGAAAAAGCTAAAATAGGGCTCAGCTGCAACTGGGCACTTCCTGAACAAGCCCTGTCACTTTGCACTTTTCAATTACTTACCTGGAAACACAGCAAGCAGGTAATTGTGAGGAAGCGTGACGCTAAATCAGCAGATGCTGTTTGCCTAACTTGGGCTGGAAGATCACCTCTGTTCTGGTCTAAGGCAGGGTTACTCAAAGTGTGGTCAACAGATTGTAGCATCAGTATCACCGGGGAGCTCATTAGAAATGCAAATCCTCAGGCCCAATGAATTACGGTATCCAAGGAATGAGCCCAGGAATCAGAGGCTTAGCAAACTCCCCAGGAGATTCTGATGTCCACTAAAGTTCAAGAAGCCCCAAGTCTCAAATACACCGGATTACCAATCAATCTAAGAATGAGGCTCTGTCACATAGTGTTTGCCCTTGGGGGGCTCATTTAGCCTCTGTGACCTCAGTTTCTTCATTGTTCGGATTATCTACCGCTTTGTGAAAGCAACAATGGTTTCATAAGTTGAGTGGACCCAGCTGGCAAATTTTCACTTGGGGGTCTCTTGTGTGGCTGAAACCAGGTAGTGACCAGGCAGGAGTCATTTGAATGATTGGCTCAGCTTGAAGTCCAAGATGACTGTCGCATTCACATGCCTGGCATCTGAACTGGAATGGCTCACGGCTAGCTGGGCATCTCTCTTTCCGTATGGCCTCTCCACTCTTTCTCCATATGGCCTCTCTCCATATGGCCTCTCTAGCTTGGGCTTCCTTATAGCATGGTTGCCTCTGAGTGTCGGACTTCTCACATAGTGGCTCATTTCCCACAGAGTATGTATTTAAAAGACCAAAGCAGAAGCTGCCAGGTCTTGTTAAGGCTTAGGCCTGCAACTGGCACAATGCCACTTCTGTCACATTTTCTGGGTAAAAAGCAAGTCATGGGGTCAGTACAACCTTAATGAATAAGAGTGGGATTGTATAAGATTGAGAGTTGGAGGGCATCTTTAGAAACAAGTTGTTACACTCATTTGCAAGATGAAGAAAGTGGCCTACACCCCTAAAGGTTTTTATAGTCTATGGTTTTTATGGATTTTTATACTATATGATTCTCTGATACAGTCAATACCCATATTTCTTAAAGTCCATTACACCTATCACAAGGAGACCCATTTCTCTGTAATATCGCTGCCACTCATTTAGCACTAAGCACATACAGTCTTGCATTATGATTTACCTTATAAATGTAGTTACTCTGACTTCCCAACCTGATTATAAAATCCTCAAGGCCTTTATGCCTCCTTGAAACTCCATTACATAGTGCACTGACCTATATATCATATTAGGCTTTCAATAAAGATGTGATAATGACGATGATGATGGTGATGATGATGCTGATAGAATCACTGCAGTTAAATTACCCTGTCTACTTGAATGAGTACAAAGCAACCATTTTCAGAGTTGAAAAATAATGTCCCATGCCTTTTGTAATTTTTTACAGGTCGTTTTAAGGTAGACTTCTTATGATAGACAAAATAGAACTGTAAATATTATTTCTATTCAAGTACAATTTGCTTTAAAGCTATACTCTCCTTTTTTTTTAATTTCTGTTGCAGAAGGGACAGTTTTCTGTGGTCACAAAGCCACTTCATTTTCCTCCTCGACATACAGGAAGACCACATTTCTTAGCCCCCCCGAACCTCTGTAGGACCACAAAACTGAATTCTGGTCCATAATCCTCATCATAAACTAGTATAGTCACAAGATAGAAAAAACTAGGTCCTGATTCACTGCTTGGAGCACAGCCACCCAACCAAAAATATCCTCATTGCATTTGCACATGAGTGACAATTAAACTTCCACTGAGTCAAGACATTGGATTTGAGGAGTATTTGTTACATTTGTTATAGCAGCTAACCTACACTGACTGGTATATCTAATTTATTCCCAGAGTCAACCTCATGTGTCATTGTCCTGCATCAATATGTTAAATTGACATTTAAATTGAATAATTTTATCTATAAATCTATTTCTACATCATGTTAATGGGAACCTATAATGCATTGCTTACATATTTCACATTTTATTTAATCAAATTCACAGTATTGTGAATTTAAAGCGGAGTTTCACCATTAAACCAAATTGATTGACCTTGACAATCGATTTCTCCAATGTATTTTCCACCATGTCCTCAACAAGATATCATAGCAAGCTGTGTATATTTGACCCACCAGTGTTGTTACCTTTGCTCATGCCATCTCTCATCACATTCAATCATTTATTCAAAAGCCATTTGTGAGCACCTGCTCACAATGTACCAGACATTATTCATGTATTGGATGCCAGGATAAATAGAACATGGTCAAAGGAAAGATAATCACAACACACTGAGCTCTGGATGAGCGGTGAATAAAGTGAAACCAGAATAAAAAGTTGCTTCTCTTAACAACAATGAAATGGCAGACACATTTTTATAAAGTTCATGACACCCATACTGAGATTTGAGAGGTGTGTAGCAGTTTGGATAGAGAAGGCAAGAAAAGGTAAATCAGGTATAGGGAACATGAAAAGGCTCCATTGTAAAAGATACCATTGTATCTTGCAGAATAGTCCTTACAGCGGTCTAAGAGTCTGGTTAGCATGACCCCAGAGATGACTAGATAACCAACACAAATTGAGGAATGATTTAGCTGGGTAGTATTATTCTAACCAGAAGAGTAATATATGAGGTTTGTGTTCATGCCTGATTGTTCTGGAATTTACATTGTTTAACTCCAAGATTTAAGTGAAGCACCTAGCCCAAGTGAGGTGATTCCTGACATATTTCCACCTAAACTTAAATGAAGAACTTATCTAGTCTTCTGTAAGACTGGGTCTGCAAGTTAGGTCTCCCAAAGGTCTACTGTGAGGCTCGTTTATCCATACATTACTATTATTCTCTGCTATGCATCCCTTTGGTGAGGACTTTGTATCCCATAAGATTGCACTTCCATCCACCTTGGAGAAGGTGGCTACTCTCTCTGCCTTGAGTGCTGACTGTGCTTGACTTCTTTCTGTATCCTTGATTTCCCCAAACAGTACCAGTGCTTCTTATCTCTGCCCATCAAAGCCAACGAATATCATTTGCCAATTCAGTGACTAAGCACAGAACACAATGTGTTTGGGAAAACACAGTTTGCTTGATATGGCTAGGAATACACTGGTGATTTGTATAAAATTATGTAAGAAAAGGAATTCAGGGACCAGATCATGAGAAGTGTTATACACTATTCTAAACAATTTGGGTATAACCTTATTAGACCAAAAGAACCCAAGATATGGATGTGACATGATAAAAACAGATTTGAAAAACAAAACAAAACAAAATACCTTACTGACACTAGAAAGGCAAATGTTGCAAGGTAAACCAAGGGAGACTCTTGAAAAAAAATCTGTAGAGATATTTGACTAAGGGCAAGGGAGTGGAGAGGAGAATACATGTTTCCAAGATACTGAGGGAGTAGAATAAATCAAATCCAATGATTTTAAGTTTAAAGAGGGAGAAATCTTGGGTGACCTCAGGGGAATAATGCAGTGTCATAATGTCATTAGCCAACACTGGGGCTAAAACCTGGAAGAAAAGAAAGAGGTGGGTGTGGGGAAGGTAATGAGCTTATGTTTAATTGTGAGAGGCCTTTGAGATTTAAAGGTGGTACTTGTTGCCAGTTGGAAATGTGGGCTAGAATTTAAAACTGATGTCTTGGTAGGAAGAATGGATTTGGGAATCACTTGCACACAGAAACGCTAATCAAAAACTGCTGTTGATTGAACCAAGAGCTAGAGAATATGATGGGCAGTCATCCAAGCACAGAATCCTGGGAAAAGTGAGCACTAGAGAGCCAATGGAGAGAGGAGACACCCAACAGAGACCCAAGATATGTCATGGAGGCAGAGTAGAAAGAAGAACAAATGCTCATATAAGGATCTTTCTTGGGTCTCCAAATCCCTTTCATCTTTCAAGGCCTAGCTGAAACTCTATGTCCTTCATTATTTGAAGCCTTTGAAGATGGTCTTTACTCATAGTGATATCTCCTATCTTATATGTGTCTCTATCACCCCATACACCAAACATGACCTGGTATTACTGGTGTTATTGTCTCTTCTCACTGACTATAGGAAAAGAGGAATATGTCTCATTCTGACAGAATGACAGAAAACTCCTATCAGTTTAGGAAAAATTAAGAAAAGGCCAAAGGTAGATTCTGCCTTTAGGTGTGGTGACATAAAAAGTCAGATGTGCTTCTTTCTCTATTTCACACATACAATTTTTTTTCACCCATCCAAGTGGGAAAAGACATCCTTATTCTTGGTCTTTCTCAGCTCTGATTGGTGTTCATCAGGTCACATGCCTATCTTTAACCAATTCATGGAGGTGAGGTGGGGGTGGGAATGCTAGGCTCCAATTGGCCAGGGTAGATCACGTGGCAAAGAAATGGGCACCAAGCCTGTTTCACCCTGGGAGGACACTGATGTGAACCGAATGACATACACCAAGAAAAAAGGATTACCAGAAAAGGAAAAAAAAAAAAAAAGGAAATCAATACTGGGTAAGCAAATAAGAATTTTATGTAGTGAGGCCTGTGTGTACAGTGGGCATTCAACAAATGCATCTTGACTGCCTGGTAGCAAGCCAAAATTGTTCAATTTGCTCTCATCGTTAAAAGACAAGAAAATGTATTATTATCAAGCAAAGTTACTTTTGTTCATATGATAAGGAGGAATCGGAAAGAAGAAACAGTTGATACTTGCCCCCATTAGCACCCTGACTGGTGGAGCTAGAGCAAATTCAGAATAGATGAGAAAGAGACCAGCCAGAATGCTGAGAAGGACAGTGAGGGAGGCACAGGTCTTCCTGGGAGGCTATGGCATTTGAAGGTGAGTGGGGACAGGGGTGCCTTGGTTTGAAAGCCACTGAAGTTCTAAGGCTTCTGGGTAGTGAGAATAACAAGCTTGGTTGTATAAATCAAATCTACATTATTACAAAAGTTTGACATTTGCTAAATTACCTATGAAAACTTACCCTGGTTGTTAAGTGGAACCAAAAAAAAAAAAATGTGTGTTCATTTCAAAGCTAAATGTCAAGCTCCCTTAAAGATCTAACACCTACAGATGGGGAAGGGGAGGGCAGGGGAGGAAATGCTGAGCAAATTAAGGGCAATAAACTTTCCAGACATCTCCATCTCCATAACTGCTCAGAGATGTCTCCTGGCATTCTTAACTGGGTAATTCTGTCTTTCTATTGTGTCTATCTATCGGCAACCCATTTTTTAAAGGTATGCTCACAGAGCAGCATTTGAAAACTAAATTGAAAGACTGAAACATAGACACAGCAAAATTGACTCAAACTCATTTTATTTACATATGTGGCCAAAGGTGTGTTAACAGGGAAGACAACCAAACAAATCATTCTGCAATACTAAATTAGCAAGTTCTAGAACTGGGACACTAGGGCAAACAGGCAATACTACTCTTTACAAAACTAGAATTAAGAATCCCCTTACCCCTGTAAGCTTCAATGAGTCAATTATCCGTTACTAAATTGCACCATTTATTAGGATGAAAGTGGGAAAATAAATGTACTTTATGCTGAAATACATTGCTGGAATGGATCAAGTAAAAATATTTCCAAATCAGTAATTCGTCAGAAAATTTTGCCTGCTAAAATCTTCCAAATCAAAACATACCACTTTCACATAAGGATGGTTATTCCTGAATATTTTACAGATGACAGTTACACTATGTCTTAATTATACTTTTTCAAACCCTCCAAAATGCTTATATGTGTAATAATGTACATGTACATACACACACACATATGAGTTTGTTTTATGCAAATATGTGAAAATGTGGCCCAAAGTACAACAGACTTTGCCACTAAACCTAAACTTACATGGTGGCTTTCATTTATTTCCTAATGTTTGGGAGTTAATGTAGTAAGAACCTTAAGTTTACTAGGAAGACAGTGGGGATGTTCATTCATTTTGAAAAGCTACAGGAAAGGAAATGGGAGCATGAATGCTTCCTAAAGGAGAGTCAATGCCTAGAAATATACTTTATGCATGAACACACACTCTTCCAAACTATACGTATGAATAGATACTTAACGGCTCTTGGGCATTGCTTAAAATTTTATCTTTTAAATATTTATAATTTAGATTCTGGATAGAATAGAAATTATTTGAACACATATCCACATCCACACACGTACCTACGTCTCTTTTACATTGTGTTCCTCTTTTTTCTTGAAACCCATACTCTCCCATTGAAAAGAAAATCCTTCTTAACTACCCAGGGGACTTCTTCTATAATCTAGAAGCATATGACTAAAATACTTTAGTGGAACCAAAAGTGGCTGTCTTCCATGGGGAAAGGGTGTGGATTTCTAAACCAGTGCTACAGAACTATTTGTACAGAGACCCCAGGAAAAGGGCAGCATAGGAGCCACCAAAGCCCAGGCCTCACCCATCATTCAGGCACTCAGAGTGGTCATGGGTTGAATAAACATGATACCATTGTCCCTGTTGGATTAACCTGCTCATTTCAATCTTGTATTTATGAAGATGGAATGGGTATGCCTTCCTTCTATGCCTTCCCAACCTCTTCAAAAAAAAGGCCTTGGTTAAAAGGAGAGAAAGAAAATGACAATGAGGTTCATATCAAGGTCTTTTGTCCACATAGCAATGTGGCTACAGAGGCCTCTGATGAAGTGCAGGGATTTATTGCCCCAAGTCATCCTTTCATCCACACTCTTGGGCATATCTTTGCTACTTCCTTGGCATTTGAAAGGTATGGGAGTCCTAATGCGATTATATATATAACCATCCCAGTCCCTAGGAACAACTCTCTAACAAAGAACAAAGACTCTACCAATGGAAGCAATTGCTATCATTAGGACTACAAGAGTCTTGATTCCATCAACCTAGTTAACAAAGGGCCAAAGAACCTTGGAGAATAGCCTATTTTGCTCCCTTTCCCAACCTCGGGTTGTGACTATTGTCTTTCTGGGTTTTTCCACCTGAGCCCATCTTCTCTGGGAGAATTCCAAGAATAGCTGTATGGTCACTGAATGTGGTGTTCTTTTATTTTTTGTCATTGTGTAGAGAGCTAGGAAGGGTTGGGGAAAGAAATCGACTTTATTTTTCTACATACTTTTATGATTTATGAAAAATTGATCTACTCCCTTCAGTTAGATAACCATGAGTCAGAGAAATACACTTACAATAAAGTGGCAGTGTCATTTCTAAAGTAGACCACGCTCCAGTTCACGAATGATGGCCAATTAAAGTAAGTTATTCCTGTCTGGTGGGGCTGTGTGTGAGATGAACTATCACCCAAAATGAATTAAAGCCCAGGCTTGGAAGATTTCCTGTTGACTAGCCTGCGGTATGATTTATAATTACTTCTGTTTACATGATAGGTGGGGCAGAGGTGCCAGGAAGAAAACTGGCCTGGAGCTCACCTGGATATGAGTAAGAGCAATGAAAAGGGCATCTGTTTATTAATGTTTTGATTCATAAATATTTTTTCTGTCATCTTAGTGTTAGGGAGCTACATGGATATAGATATATGGGGTAATCTCAGCAGAATGCCAGAACCACAATATCCAGCACAATGGTTTGCCAGTGAGGCCTAACACCTGGACCCAGTTATATCCCAGCTTACAAGATGGACAAGGGTCCATCCTGATGTACTTTCTGTGTTTCCAAACTTACTTTTGTCATCACAAATGACATGACTCTTTTTTGTAAAAAGTACTTTTTCTCTGTTTTGAGGGCAATTTCCCTTCTTTTTTAAAACTCTATTTCTCTAAACTTCCTAAGATCTAAAAGAAGTATACCCCTAGAGTTTCAATTAAAATAAAAAAAAACTACCCCATCCTCAGTCATTCTAACCATATGATTAATTGGGGGAGGAAGGGAGGAAGAAATTACACTAGGCCTATCCTTGACTCTTCCTATAACTTCAATTTTCTTGTTCTCTTCCTGTGTCTTTATACCTCTGTATCTCTCTATCTCACAATCTCTCCATATCTCTGTGTATCTCAGATGTGAGTGTTTGTCTAATTTCTCATTCTGTGTACTCCCTCTACCTGAAATTTTCTCTTAAATACAGACACAAACACATATTCTCACATATACCCGACTTAAGGCACCAACGGCAACACTAAATCTCCTTTCCTGCCTGCACTTTTTTTTTCAAGATTTAATTTATTGGGGTGCCCAGGTGGCTCGGTCAGGTAAGCATCCAACTCTTGATTTCGGTTCAGGTCATGATCTCATGGTTCATGAGTTGAAATCCCACATCAGGGTCTCTGCTGTCAGCACAGAGCCTGCTTCAGATCTTCTGTCCCCCCTCTTTCTGTCCCTCCCCCTCTCTCTGCCCTTTCCCCTTTCTCTGCTCCTCCCCTTCCTGGGTCTCTCTCTCTCTTTCTCTCTCTCTCTCCCTCTCAAAATAAATAAATAAATTTTTACAATTTTATCAAAAAAATTTATTTATTTTTGAGAAAAAGAAGGAGCATGAGCAGGGGAGGGACAGAGGGAGAAGGAGAGAGAGGATCTCAAGCAGGCTCCATGCTAGACATGCTAGACATGCTAGACATGGAGCCTGATGAGTGGCTCAATCCCACAACCATGAGATCATGACCTGAGCCAAAATCAAAAGTCAGACACTCAACCAACTGAGTCACACGGGTGCCTCACTTGCCTGCATTCTAAACATGGCCTGAAATATGAGTTTTCCTGGAGCCAATTGAGTCAAGGAAAACTGGCTTCTACACTTTTCACATCTGTTTAGCTGGGGCCTTTTGTACCTGTGCTACAGATGGCTCCATTCCAGGCTCAGATAACAGCCCTATGTCTAAGCAGCAGAATGTAAAGACCGTTGGCCTGAGGATGAGGCATTCAATATTAAGTAGGCCTTCCAGTTAATTCTTTCTTTTTTACACTGTGGTAAGAACACTTAACTTAAGATCGACCCCCTTAACAAAACTTTTTAAGTGCACAATATGGTATTGTGAATTCTAGGCACTATGTTTTATAGCAGATCTCTAGAACTTACTCATTTTCACCCAAAGGGCAGCAACTCTTTATTCCCTGCCACAGTATATGAAACCACCATCTATTCCGTTTCTATGAGTTTGACTATTCTAGATTCTGTAAACAAGTGAAATCATGCAGTATTTTTCCTTCTGTGGATTGCTTATTTCACTTAGCATAACATCCTCAAGGTTCATCCATGTTGTTACATATGGTAGGACTTCCTTTTTTTTAAAGCTGAATAATATTCCATTGTGTGGATATATCGCATTTTCTGTATCCATTCATCCATCGATGGACATTTAGGTTGTTTCCATATCTTGACTATTGTGACTAAGACTGTAGTGAACATGGGGAGGCAGTGATCTCTTCAAAATCCTGATTCCAGTTCTTTTGGATATATACCCAGAATCTAAGCACATTAGATTAGAACTCCTGCCTTATTCTCTGCTTCTCCTGATGCAAACCTTGATGACCCCATTTCCCACATACCCCTGTATTTCCCACATTCTGCCCTCAAATCCGTCTAGTTCTCTGACACCTCCCCATCTTGCCTGGCCCATCGCCTATGTCAAAACTATGCTAACACCTAAGAAAGATGGAGGGTTAAATTTTCTCAGAGTTGTTCCTTTCTCTTAGAAAGCACACACTAGTCTCCTTCTAAGCTTTAAATATAAATGAGGAAACCCCTCCACCATGGATGAAGTGTGGTCTCTGTTCAAAGTGAAGAGCTCTATGTTAGATTTTCTTCACACATTATAACAGGGCCAAGAGCTAAGCTTGACTGTGAGCAGAGATGCTGCCCTTAATCCCTAAAGCCTCATAAATAATCAGATTCCATGAAAGGCTGGGTAAAGAGTCTCAGAACTCCAGATACCTGCTTGGCCTCCTGAATAACACCTCTTCTCACTGTGAAAAGACAGCAGCTGTTAACCCATTCATGTCAAGATTGTCTCTGTGTGGGAGGTTTATTTAAGTGCCATCAACCATATCCTCGAAAGCTGAAATAGTTACTCATCATGTCATCTTATGTCTCTAACACAGGACATAAAGAGTCTCGGGATTCACAAAATTTCTCGCACCCAATGCTATGGCATCTATTTCCAATGAGTCTTTCTATAGCCTCATGGTATAGCGATGGGAAAGGAGTTCCAATACCCCTGGGAAGCTTAGAATGAAACCGTATTCATAAATCTGTTTGCTCTTTCCACCACTTTGCTTGTACCAGAATTCTTGTAAATGTGCTGTCTCTCTCTTACAGTTCATTTATTAAATGAATAAGTAACAAAAGGAAAAATGCTGGATTTCAGAGCACATTGCAGACCAAAAGGTGAGATGGTCATAGAAATTACTTGTGCTTGTCACTGCCAAACTCTGGGGTGTGGCTGCCCACAGCTGGGGGCGGGGGCAGGGTGCACGAAGGGGCTCCACTCCCTCCCTGGGGTCTTGATCCCTCAGGCAAAAGCTTCCAGCAAAGCAAAGGAACATAGTGTGTGTCAGTTATCACGTCTGTGGTTAACGTTTCATACAGTCCAACTCAAGGCAAATAAATATTTCAGCGAATAGAACTGCCCTGTGATATATGTGAATGTCACTGAATTAAGAAAGCCACTAAATTCACTGCAGTCACAGAGAAGTAGGAGGAAAGGACAGGAGAGAATAGGTTGATTTATTCCCTCCTCAGCTCTTCCAAGATCTTTGATCTCCCCTCTATTTTTTTCCTTCTCATATTTCTCCATGCCTCTCCTCAAATGTTTCCCTTGATTTTATCATCATTACTCTTATTTTCTTTATGCAGACTCCTGAAACAGAAATAAGAGTAACATGAGTGCGAATTTGTACACCCTTTTTCCCAGAGGAGAACCTGAACACGGAGCAATAAACATTTCTCCCCACCTCTTTCTGGCCCCCCCCTGCCCCTAGTTGAGGGTTTCAAACACTTCTGGGAATGCAGAAAGCTTTCATTTGTTTAAGCAGAGACAGGGCACAGGGACTAGAACTTGGTAGTAAATTCCACAATTAGGGAGCAGAGCTGCTAAAAGCTCTGACTCAAAGGGACCTGAGATTATACTGTGAACAAATTAAATTGCCTGCTGCTTCCTCTCTCACCGGGTGACCGGAGGCCAATGGTGACAAAAGAGGAAGCAAATATATTCAGTCCAGTTTGGGGTTCCAAAAAATGTTGGAAAAACTGAGAATCCAACATCTGATTTTTAAAAGCTGTAATTCCCACCATTGGAGGGAAGGGGGCTTGGCATGTAATACTTTTTCAGAATATGGAGACCTGTTCTTTGAGCAACTGACTTTCAGTAAATGCCACACTTTGGCACTTGTGCAAGTGAAGAGTTACAGCCCTCCAGCCTCCAAATACCTAAAGCCTTAATTAATTTCACCATACCTTCTGTGAGGCTGCATTCTCACCTGGCTGGATTTGCATAAACGATATACAGTTTGAGAGAGAGAGAGAGAGCCAGGAGACACAGATGTCCACTCAAGGATCTGATGACAATGGGGCACCAAAGGCTATTCTACTTCAAGATGCTCTCCAGACATTTTAATCATACTTAATTGCCAACAAGAGCTTAGGCCAAGCAACAAAATTCCTACATCATCAAATTAGGTGATCTTTCATGTAGGAAATTCATAGACTAAAAGGGAGCCCAGACTGAAATCCAGTCATTTAATTAAGGAGTTACGTCACCTTTGCCTGGATTACGGTGAAAACCTCTTGCGTGGCGCTCATCAAGCAAAACTGCCCAAGGGGATCTACTAAAGCCCAATGTCATGTGGACTTGGCAAGGTCACACAATGACATAACAATGAGACATATAGCTGCACAGACTACTTGGACCGGCACAAGGCTAGAACCAGGAACTGAAAAGCACATCCCAACAGCAGCCTGTCAACTATGAATTTGTAAAGTCACAAATCCACAGGCTGGATTTTCATGTCTGGTTCCCTTTCTGTGGCAATTTCCCTTGTCCCATAGAGTGTCTTTTCAGCCCCCAGAAGGCAGAAGACCCCCACTCCCACCTCATCCGGAGGCTTATTTACTTACTGAACTTCTTACAAATCACTGCAGGGAAAACAGAGAGGACGTCAAAGCAAACTGACAACAAATGAGCAATTTATACAGTACTTAAAATCATCGTTGTCTACAACATGATCCTGATTCTGGTCTTAGTTGCTCCTCCAAAAGCTCTTTTGACTTCACATTTTCCTTTGTCATTTAGTTATCTAACCTGCACCCCTTCACATACACCATTTGTGAGTGGTCAGAGAAGTCATCATATTTTCCAGCTCCTGCAGGACCCAGTCCCAGGAGTGTCCTCTTCTAGGGACAGACCTGAATCACAATCAGAATAGCACAGTAAGCAGTCATTGATGTTATGGGCTCCTCTCTTGCTCAAGAGGGTAATAGCATTTGGGGGACATCCCAGGCTGAATATACTCCTCAAAATGGCCTGTAGGCCACACCCTCACATGCCAATAAAGCAAACAACACCTTTTATATAGGTAGAAATGTCTGGGATACTATATATAGGTAAAAATTCAATTTAAATTTTAGGAATTGTCTATTTGGCAGTCTATTACATTTCACCATGTGACCAACTGTAAGCCAATATTTCTAAACCATAAATATAATGTAAATTTACACACACACCTTTCCTATGTTTCAGCAATTTCACTCTCAGGTTTTATTCCATAGAAATGAAAATAGAAAACCCCATCAAAAGTCTTATACAAGAATATTTAGGGCAGCTTTATTCACACTGGCCAAAAATTGAGAACAATCCAAATACCCATCAGCAAGAGATTTGAGTAAGACACTACCATATAATCATACCATAGAATACTATTCAACAATGAAAGGAAACAAACTTGATTTACTCAACCATACAGATTAATCTTGAAAACCAAATGTTAATACTGGGTGAAAGAAACTAGTGAAATTCAAGAACAAAACTGTTCTGCACTGATGGAATGCATAGGAGTGACTGACTGAAGATGGGGGAAGCTGGAAATAAGAGAGAGTTTGTAGAGTGATGCAAATGTTCTGTATCTTGATTGGGATGTATGTTACATGGATGTATACATCCATTGACCTATGCACTAAATATCCATGCATTTCACTCCTTGCAAATGATATCTCCATTATAAAAAAAGATATAATCAAAACCATAACATTGGCATATCTGGAAACTATATTCCATAACACAGACAGGTTTTATACACTTGATATAAATAAGTTTACTTTGTGTTATTAAACAATTAGTTCATTTTTAGCTCAGTCCTTCTGAGTGTCCTTGTTACTTCAAGTTAAACAAACACCCCAACATCTTGACAGTACATTCTACAATAGGTAGCTAGAGAACCTTAAGTGACACCCCAGACCTTCCTACCAGTGCATACTAGCAGAAAACACACCCGATCAAATCAACTATAAGGAAGAGGAAAGAGACCAGGGTCTGTGTTTTAGGACCTACCAAATATTTCCGTAGCACTGAGTGCATCTGAAACCCTCCCCAAATCCACCACCACCAACAACAGCAACAAAAAACGAGAGAAAGAGCTGGAGTTGGCAGCATTCAATAAATCATTAAATACTATCAGCATTGTTGTCTGCTCGGGATGAACATTAAAACTTGATTGAAATTTCTCCAATAAATCAATTGGAGCAAGGTGATTTTGTAATTACCCATAAATAGCATTTCCACCCTTATATTTTAGACAGAAAGCTAGAATTTGAGAGCTCTTGGCAATAAGACAAGCCTCAGATGGCAACACAGCAAACACGTCATGGTACCAGCCTTAATAGTATAAAAGCAAGTCCAGATTTGAAGAAAATCATCACAACTTAAAAAAGAAGTACTGTTGTTGCCAGAGAATATTCTCATATAAGCAAAACGGGATTGATTTTAACGCCTCCCTACTTAGGTCTACCCTTGGAAAAGTAAGCACGGAAAAGGAAAGAGACAGAGAAAAATCCAGAGAAGTACATACTCAAAGGACCCTGTCTGTCCCTATTGGTTGGATTTTGTGAGCAGGATAACTATGGTGATTTATAGTCTCAATGCAAATGCACTGAATATTTTAATTTTTACATCTTTTTCAGTTTTAACTACTCACCAGTTTGAAAAGCAAAATGCTTGTGGGAGCCTCATTTCCTTCCAATGACATAATATGGGATTAAATGTCATAATTAGAGAGAACTGCATGGGCCTTTAACTTCCTGGTCAAGACCCAGCCGATCTCAATATTTTCAGGTAATAGCAAAAAGATTCAGAATGTTAATTAAAAATATTATTTTTCTTCACATTAGAACTAAAAACAGAATGCTAATACTGTTTTCACTCCGCTTAAGAATATAGGCTAAATTATCTTTATGAGGTCCAGTTATGAGTCCTAACCTATTTATGAACTAAAGTGTGGAAAATTAAGATGTGAGCTATCTTTTTAGAAGGTCACTGTAGCAGATGGTATTGGTGCTCCAGTAATGGTGATGTGCTGCAAGCAGCTGCCAGCTTCCTGTGTAAAGACTTTCTTTGCTCCCCCCACACAGGGTTGGTCAGAAGTGCTGGAAAGTTAATACCTCCAGAAACCAGCATCAGTAGATGAGGAACGGGAATTGGTGAAGAACTACCCCAGCTTCTCGCCATTTAGGTAGGACAACTATGAAGTGTTCTACACTGCCCCCTAGAGGTCCCAAGTGGTATTGAGCCATGGTTGCTCAGGATGTAATTTGTCAACATGTCCTGGACTTCCTTCCCTTCCCTGTCCCAACTCTGCACTGCTCTAGCCTTCTTCTGGGGGAATCCATGCTTAGATAACCATAAACATGATTTTGGTTAGAACCTAGCCTACCTGCCTAGATCTTGATAAAAGCTCTCAGTGATTCAAGAAAAGCAAAAAAGAAGACTCCCCCACTGATCTCTCTCGGAAGTATAAACTGCTTCTGTGATAGAACAAAATGCGAGAAATCTAGGCTAGTCTTCTAATTACAGAAAATGGGGGACTATCTAGTCTGACATTAAACTCAGAAATATTAGGGAAAGCATTTTCCCTCACCTATGTATGCCAAAATAACATTTGCCCATAGTGTTAACCCTACTCAGGAACAGGGATATGGCATGCCAGTAGGAAGTCAGTTGTTCACCCTATCTCTCTTAGAGTAATTTTTATTTCTTGGTTTTTTTTTGAAAAAACATTTTATGTATTTATTTTAAGCAATCTCTACACCCAACATAGGGCTCCAACTCACAACCCCAAGATCAAGAGCTGAATGCTCTACTGACTGAGCCAGTCAGGTGCCACTCTTAGAGTAATTTTTAAATAGCATATCTCTGTCAGGACATTTTCTCCCATTTCTGTCCCTATTAGCCAGCCTGTCTGGTCTGCATGCCCATTTCGTCCATCAGGATAGTTAATGGATTCCAATCTAAGACCTTTTGTTAGTATTTGGAAGTATCTGGAACTCCGTGATGCCTATGGAATTCAGAATGGAAAGAATCACAGCAGAGAGTTGGAGGGGGATACTGAGTACTGACACTTCCCATTGACCTTCAAAGAAAGAAATACTAGCCAAAAATCCAAGAGATAAGCACAATAGATTGTTTTAGACAGACTGGAGGAGACTCTGTCTTCATATTCCTTAGACAGGGCCATGTGTGTGGGAAGAAACTGGACCAGGATTAGGAGGTGTAGGTCTTGTCCTACAGCAGGAGCAAGCTGTGTGACATCTGTAGGCCCACTGGATCCATCCTTGGCCTTGGACCCTTCCTATCTGAAATAAGAGGAAGTAAACAAAAGAATTCTTCAGCTCTTTAATTCTATTCTCCAAGAGTGATGCTAATTTATTGTTCAAGTAAGTGATGTAATTGTGAAAAAAAGTATGTGTGTGTGTGATAATATCCTAGACTTGAATGTGTCTTCACTGATGACTATTGGTTTAGGAAATTGTGACTTTTGTCATTCAAAGGCACCCAAACTTAATGGCTTTAAGAAATTCCCATAATAGCCTTGCCAGTGAAATTCAGAAAATCTCTCTCTCTGTCAGTGAGGTAAATCCAGAAGCTGGGAAGAGGAAATGTAAGATTGGAGGTTTGATGATAAAGTTAGAAATACACATTTTGATAGAAAGTGTGCTCTAATCACCATGTCAGTTGGGAATATGTATAATTAATATTTTGTGTGCCCAAGCCATTAATAGTAGCAGTAAGAGCTATTTGGGGTGGATGTGGAGCTTTGGGCCCATCCTGAATCCCTGGCTTCCCATTCCCTATTGTTGGATACACACATTCTCAGATTTCTGATTTGTATGTAAACCACTTTTCAAATCAACTAGATATACATGCTAGCCCTTACCCCACCCATTTCTCCACAGTTTGCTGAACCTACAACTCCCTGTAAAAATTCTGAACATATAATCATGTCACTCGATGGAGGTAGATGTTATACTCCTTTCACAGGTGGAGAAAGTAAGGTTCAGAAATATTAAGTAATAATGGTAGCTAAGACTCTAATTGATAGCATTGTGGCTCCAAAATACAGGCAATATTTTTCTCCTTTGAATATTATTCATTTTCTTTTTCTTATTACATATGTAATAATGCTCATTGTAACATACAAAATAGATGGACATACAAAAATAAGATAATGATTGTTTAACTTTAGGCTCCTGACCTTTCAAAAGGCATTTGTGTCATATTAAACACCCATATATGTGGGTCTCTTACTGGTCAAATTTATATGGATATTCTTGTAAAATTTCTGCTAATTTTTTTTCTTCTACATTTGCATACTTGATACTTTTGGGAGTTATTTTTATATGGGCAGTGAGATATGGATGTAGTTTTATTTTCTTCTATAAATAATCAATGATCAAGTAAAGCATCTATTCCTAGTGAATTGAAATTCCACTTTTGCCATATGTCTAGTTTCCATTAGTAGATGATTCTAATTCTCCACTATTCTGTATATTCATCTATTTGCCTGCTCTAGTAGCAACAGGTTATTTTTTTAATTAATTTATTTATTTTGAAATAGAGACAATGTGAGTGGGGGAGGAGTAGAGAGAGAGGGAGAGAGAGAGACAGAGACAGAGACAGAGAGAGAGAGAGAATCCCAAGCAGGTTCTACACTGTCAGCACAGAGCCTGAAGTGGGGCTTTGACTCATGAAACCATGAGATCATGATCTGAGCCAAAACTGAGACTTGGATGCTTAACCCACTGAACTACCCAGGTGCCCCGTAGCCAACAGGTTTTGATTACAGTGAGCTGAAAAATGGCCCTCCAGAAATAGTCACACATTAATCCCTGGAACTTCAAAATGTTACCTTTTTTGGAAAAAGAGTCTTTGTAGATATGATTCAGTTAAAAATTCGGGGATGAAGAAATTATCCTGGATTCTCATTGTGGATGCTATACACCATCACAGGTGTCCTTATAAGAAGAGACTGAAGTTACCAAGATAGAAGAAGAGGCAGTGTGACCACAGAGGTAGAGACAGGAATGGTACAGACACAAATCAAGGATTGCTGGCAGCCACCAAAAGCAGGAAGAGGCAAGGACAAGATTCCCCACCGCCACCCAACCCCACCCCATCCTACCCCACCAAACCCCGCCCCCACCACCCCAGTCTCTAGAGGGAGCAGGATCCTAATCCTAACACCAAGATTTCAGACTTCTGCCTTCCAGAATTGTGAAGAATAAATTTCTATCGTTTTAACCCACCAGGTTTGCAGTAGTTTGTTACAGCACCATATAGGAAATGAATATAGTAACTTTCTGCATTCTTAACAAATGCTAAGTCAAGTCCCTAGTCATTACTCTTCTCCAAAATGGTCTTGGCTTTCTTAATCATTTAGTCTTCTAATGGGATTTAATTATTTTGACCAGGTCCAATTCAGATTGATATTGCATTAAATTTGTATATATTAAATTGGAATGATTTAGTATTTTTATGATAATCATCCTCCAATTCAGGAAGATATTTTCCTCATTTATTTTTGTCTTATTTTATATGTTATAGTTTTTTTTCCATCTGACGTATATTTTTTCTCATTTTATTTATTCCTAAATATTTTCTTTTTTGGTCACTATTATGAATAATAGTTCTTTCTTACTTCTAACTTGATATTTCAGTTATGGATAAAAGCTATTGATTGTGTATAATTTATCCAATCCCTCAACCCCTAATTTCCCTGTTCTATTAGTGATTTTAGTAGTTATTTTAGTTGAGATCTCTTGAATTTGGTAAGGATACAATAAATAAGTCTTTCTCTACTGTATTTATGTGGATTTTTTTATTTACTAGTTTTATTCCATCAACTAGCACTTGTCAAACATGTTCAATTTTAATAGTAATAGAAGTTATTCCTAATTTTTCCATATTTTAATGGAGTTAGCTTCTGGGTTTTACCATTTTTTTCATGTTTTCTTTTTTTTAATATTTTTATAATATTTATTTACTTTTGAGAGAGAGTGCGAGCAGGGGAGGGGCAGAGAAAGAGGGAGACACAGAGTCTGAAGCAGGCTCCAGGCTCTGAGCTGTCAGCACAACCTGAGCCCAAGTTGGACACTTAACTAACTGAGCCACCCAGGTGCCCCCATGTTTTCTATTAAGTAAATAGTCCTTATCATGCCTACTTCTTTCCTTCTATTCAAGTTTTACTTAGAATTTTTAAGAGGAATGGATGCTGGACTTTATAAAATACTCCTATAGTATCTAATGCTATAATCGTATAGCTTTCCCTCTCTTTAATTCCTTGAGGTAAAAAGCTTCATTGTATAGTTCAAAATTTGAAATCTCTTTGAATTCTTTGAAGAAATACTATTTGGGTGTGGCATTAATATTCTACTATTTGATTGGAATCCCTTTGCTAACACTTTGCTTCAGAAAATCTGAATCTATACCCATGAGTAAATTAATTAAGAGCTTTATTTTGTCTATGAACCTTATCAGATTTTGGTATTAAGATTATATAAGTTTAATAAGATGAGCTGCATAGCTTTCTATAACTTTACTGCAGTCTCTAATCACTTAAATTACAGAGAAATTTTCATATTTTTAGAAGTTAGATTAAATTTAAATTTACTAGAAAACTATCCACGCTTAGTGATTTTTTAAAATGGTAGATATTTAAGTATTTGACCATCAAGTTACCGGTTATTGGCCTAACTCAATATTTTAATTCTTGTTGAATTCCATTTTATTCAATTATAATTTTTCAAGTAATAACATCTGTTACAACATATTCATGTATAATATTCTCCGATACATTTTTAAATCTCTCATAAGTCAGTGGTTTCTCTCCCTCATGCCATAGAGTGTACATCTTTGCCTTTCTTCTCACCAATCATGCTTGCCAGTCTTACTCATCTCTTCAGTGAAATTGCTTTTTGTTTGATGTTTCCTTTCTATTTTTTTTTTTTTTTTTTTTTGTAAATCAAATGCATCTTTCCTCCTCATTTATTTTGGTTTATTTTATTTGTCCTTTAGATTTCTTAATTGAAAGTGAAGTTCACTTAGGGGCACCTGGGTGGCTCAGTCAGTTAAGCGTCCGACTTCAGCTCAGGTCATGATCTCATGGTTCATGAGTTCAAGCCCTACATCAGGCTCTGTGCTGACAGCTTGGAGCCTGGATGGAGCCTGCTTGAGATTCTGTGTCTCGCTCTCTCTCTGCCCCTCTCCACTCACACTCTGTCTCTCTCTCTCAAAAATAAAAAATGTTAAAAAAAATTAAAGAAAAAGAAAATGAAGTTCACTTACTTATTGTCCTTTGTAAATAATAAAAGCAATAAAGACCTATTTTTGCATAATATAGTTTTAACTATATCCATAGTATTTTTCTTTTGTACAAAGTGTTCTTTTTACATTATTTTTCAAATACCTCAAATAGTGTGTAATTTCAGTTTAATTTCCTTATTGATCCAGTAATTATTTAGAAGAATACTTTTAACTTCGATCTAGTTAATGTGCTTTCTGGCCTTTTTATTACTGATTTCTAGCTTAATTGCATCTAATCAGTGAATATAGTCTATAAAATGTCTATTTAGGATATTTTATTAAGATTTTCTTTGTGGCTGAATACATGATCAATACTGGTAGTTGCTCCATCAAAATAGGGAAGAAGGTATATTGTTTCTAGATCACAAAGAAAAAGGTCTATATTTACTGTTTGTAGGGTTCATATTCTACCATGTTTCTACTTCCATTTAATGATTATATTCTTCAACACATTCTTCCTACTTTTTGTTTATTTGATATTTGAAACACAGAAAGCCACTTACTAACAGCTGCATTCTAATTGTACTTTGTCACAGTTTCCTTAAATATCTACTTTGTTTTGTTTCATTCTGTATTTGGCAGATGTGACATTTGATGCATAAATTTTTACAACTATCATATCTTCTTTGCTGAATAAAATTTTTACCATTATCTAGTTTTTTTTCCTTTTCCCTATTTGATGCTTTGTCCTTGTATTCCATTTTGTTGAACATAAAGAGTCCCCCAATTGCATCATTTCGAATTGATTTCCTGGCATATTTTCGGTAAACCCTTTATCCTCCGTATTTTATTATCACTTGGTTTTATGTATAATGGTCCTAAATAGCATGTAGCTGATGATTTTTGATTTGTGCAATCTGATCATCTCTCTACTCTGAAAGGTGAATTTGGCTGATTTAAATTCATTTTATTAAATTTATTGAATAGTATACTTGTCCAGATTATTTTATTTTTGCTCTGTGTTGTGTTGTTTTCTTTTTCCCTATAATTATACATGCATAAAAGCAGGGGTCATTGCTGGTCTTGTCATTCTGTACTTTGCATATTCCCTATCTTGAGATCCATGTTGTGAATCAATTCTTATTTGTTAGACTGTGTCCTTAAATATTTCCCTCAAGGTTCATGAAGTTTTATTTTCTAGAAATATTCTCTCTTCACTTCTCTTGGGACTTTGCAACTCTGAGAATAGATACCTATTACTGGTCCTGGCATATATTTTGTCTGGATATAGGACCATAGAACCCTAGTTTTCTCTAAATTGCTTACTAATGAGAGGTCCAAGGCTGAGCATTCTAAGTGCAAGTGCCAACCCTTTCCCCACGCAAGGACCAGCAACAGCACAGCCCACTGCTGCTTCTCCTCTAGGATGACAGAATCACAAGCTAAGAAAGTACTTCCAAAGGTTCCAAGTATGTATGTGCATCTTCCCTCCAAGGCTTCTGCTGGGTGGGCCTCCCTATAGAGCAGCAAAACCTACAGACTTCAAGCTGTACCTCCCAAAATGAGCCAGCCACCTCTGCATGGGGTCCTGGGCTCTCCTTCCCACTGGCTTCTTGGAAAGTTCTGGAGCATGTGTGGCCTCAGATATTCCTTTCTGCTTCTCAGACTATTTTCTTTCTACATAGAGGAAGAAGCAGGAGTAGGGGTCCAGTGAGAAATTCTGATACATGCCCTAGGGTACCGTCATGGCTGTATACTGCATATTTGTATGACTTTTTAAAAATTAACTTATTTGTTTTGAGAAAGAAAGAGAGACAGAGCCAGCAGAGTCAGGGGAGACAGGGAGAAAGAGAAATAATCTAAAGCAGGCTCTGTGCTGTTAGCACAGAGCCTGACGTGGGGTTCAAACTCACAAACTTCGAGATCATGACCTGAGCTGAAGTCAAGAGTTAGATGCTTAACAAGTAAGCCACCCAGGAGCCCCTATTTGTATGACCCTCATATATATTTTCTCATTTTATCCTCACAACAACCTTCAAAATAGAGAGAGGACTGTATAACTCCATATTGCAGAGGAGGGAATGGAAGCTCAGGAAGTGGTTAACTTATCCAAGTTCCCATAGCTAGTGAGTCATCAGGACAGAACAGAACAAGCGTTTGAGTGTTCTGACACCTACTCCAGTAATTTCATTACCCTAGTGGTTTTCCAAAAGTGCAGTTTGCTTTACACAGTTTCCAAACACATCAAAAATATGGCACCAGCAGTAAAAATCTCTTATCCTGTTATCTTAGCAGCAAAAATAATCAAATAGAATTCTCAGATATTCAATAGCTGTCCACCATATATATATATTTTTTTCTTACTATTCAGTATTTCTACTCAGACAGGTGTTCTGTTCTTTGCACAACCCTGTGAGGGGTTTGAGAGCCCATGTGATTCTCTTTGAATCATGGCCAACTTCTGGATCAAAGAGAATTGTGGAAAATTATCTCCTGCATCACTTATAATTATCATTAATAAAATTTGTCTCAAAAGTTGCTCTTTTTTGGGGAAGAACCACAAGAGGGGGAGGATGCAGCCCAGTGACAAATAACATCATTCCACGATGTAAGTTTGCAGTACATTGTCATTGCTAATGGGGACACAATCATTAAATTCTTCCCATGCCAGAGGTAGTCTAATATTTTATAAAAGCACACTACTGCTATTTATGCAGAGAAGTTGAAGAAAAGTGGATCTTAGCCAGCGGTTTAGCACAGTGCTTCCCAAAGTTAAGTGCACATCAAGGACATCTGGGGGGCTTCCTGAAACACATATTTCTGGACCCCATCCCCAGAGATTCTGATTCAGCAGACCTGGGATGGCTGGAGATTCTGCATTGCTATGAAATTCCCAGGTGAACTCTTACCAGGCCCTTTCTGTTCTCGCACAATCCCTTTCTCTCTGATCTCCGAGCCTTGAATCTTTCTAGTTTTTAACAGCCCTTCACAATTGCTGGCTGAAGTGAGAACTGCTGAAGGTAGCACCATTTTCCAGAGTGTTTTCATTTTAATAGGATATACCGAAATACCAACTAGCTCAACAACTAATACAAAAGATCCTGAGAAAAAGTATGCATAAATGGAGAATTCTACCTGCCCTGCACCACTCAGACTACAAGGTGAAGGTGACTACATACCTGATAGGCCATTCAAGTTAAGGCTCATTTGTTTCAGAACAGGCTCAGCATACTGGGCAGAGGCAAGGGAAGATGGAGAGCACTTAATTAGTTTTTCTTAAAGTTTCATCTTCTTGAAAGTATGTACTCACACGCTGCTAGCTTTAGAATCGATAATACATATTTCATAAAGGAGAGAAGAAACTGTCTTAAGGTGGGAGTGGGGGTAAGGGTTGCAAAGTGAAGTAGGAAAGTACAAATATATGAAAGAATACTCAATGCATTCTCCTCAAAATGCCCAAATTAAAAAAGACTCCAGAGAGATGTGTGAAAATCTCAGCAGGAGATCTCTTGCTTTGTAGAGGAAACGTTCTGGAATAGTTGAGATATGAGACATAATTGAGAGATATGAGGTAATGAGGGTGCCACCTCTGTTAAAAAATAATCAAAATTGTAACAACCCTGAGGGGTCAGACCTTGGCTTTATTTTTTAGCTGTCAGAGATATTAAACCTAAAGAGTAAAAACTCTGTGATATCTTGCTTCATTGTTTACTTTCAGTGACCCAGAGAAAGACCACAGGACTGCCCAGTTACCCTGGATATGCACCTGGATTTGATTTTGAATGCCAAGAGCTCTCAAAAGAGGCAATGGTGATAGGGAAAAATTATGTTACAAGATGGCCGATAGGACTAATAGGGGTATTTCAGTCCCTGCCTAAAGACTCCCCTTCCAGATTCTTCTTCCTGCCCCGCTCACTGGCTGTGCACCGAGCAGGCCAAATTACTACTAATGTGGAAGTAAAAGACTATAAATTGTTCCCTCTGCTTACTCTTTGAGGCTCAGCCCTCTGGAGAGTGATCTCCTCTGAGCCCGCAGGCCTGCCTTCCAAGATCTCTGAGTGCCACTTGGTTCTTCCACTGGGTAATCCAAACCAGGTTCTGTAACAATGAGACAGAAGTCTGGGAAATGTTTGACCCCATTTGTTCAAAGTTAATAGTCAAAATGTTTCTCTTAATCAATTTCCCTTCAAATTCTATTTCTAGTAGCAAAATTCCTAGTTTATACCATATCATAATAATCTGGCTGTATTTTTCACTCATTAACTGATCTCTAAATTTCTTGAAGGTAGCAGGTACATTTGACTAATTTTTTTGTCCCTGGTCTATAGTATAGCACCTGAAACTACTGAGGGAGTGAATTAACACTTCATGTTGTAGTTCCCCTGGGTCAAGATAGTATCCACATATTAAGTTATCTCTATGTCTGATGAACACAACTGAGAAGGAGAATGAGAAAATAGAAACTCATTATATTAATAACCCTCATATTTTGAGTGCCTGCCACATGGCAGCCAATTTGCATGTATCAGCTCATGCAGTTCTGACAACTCAGTGAAGCAGAAGTGATACTGCCGTTCTATGGATATAGAAACTGAGTCTTAGAGATAGTGATGAGGGAGCATAAGGCAAGCCGACACCCCGCAAACCACTTCCCTCCCCCAGGTGAGATCCGTGTGACATTCCTCAGGCACTCCTGGCTGACCAAGAACAAAGGAAAGGAAAGAAAACAAATAGTTAACTGATGGAGATCACGGTCATGCAGGACATGAGTCTCCATCAGTTTACAAATATCTTAGAAAATTACAAAGAAAAAGGCAATCTTATCAATAGCCTTATCTCCAGAAACCTATAGACTATTTCCCAGAGCCCCAACATCACTCTCCCTTCCATAGTGATGAACAAAGGTAAAAGGAAATGGCAGATCAAATTAAGTTTCCTTATAACCTGCAGCCCATTGACAAATCCTTGAGGCAGGGGGAGTGTAACAGTTCTCCAGGAACTCCCTACTGTCTTAATGTTAATGTTTTGCTAAAGGGAAAAATAATGTTAGCTCGACAATAGCTAGGCCTCCAGTATTTTGTGAGTCTTCTTTATAGCATATGAAAATCCCTTTGGAAACTTCCTCTTGTCTTGATCTCCGCCAACTCCATAGTATATAAATGGTCACCCCTCACACATAACCGCAGCTCTTTCTGCCCAAGGGTCCTGTCCCTGTGCTTCAATAAAATCACTTCTTTTGCACTAAAGAGGTCTCAAGAATTATTTCTTGGCTGTTGGCTCCAGACCCCCCACCACTCCAAACCTCATCAATAGGACTCGTCTTGGGTGATGCAGCCAGGAAATAGAAGACCTGAGGTTTGTCAACAGAGCTTTCCGATCCCAGGCTCTTATTCTATTTACTCTGCCAGTCCTCCCCTCTTGATCTCTGAGGGTGTAAGGACCTGGGGAAAACAGTAGAGAAGCACTTCAGGGACGTCCTTTGGTGCCTAACCATTTTAATGACATACCTATAATTAACAGCAAAGTAAGATAACGGCATGGAGCAGTTGTCCTCTCCTAACTGGAACATGGGTAACCTAGCATCTCAGCCTTTATTCAACCCACATGTATCAAGTACCTTCTCTGAACCAGACATCATACCAGAAACTAGAGAAACCACCACACCAAACAAACACGTGTTCCCGCTTTCAGGAATTCCCGTTTACAGGAGAAAAACTCAACAGGCAACCGAGAAGCACTGAATGGCATTTCTAAGTACAATAAAGTATAATGCAAGAGTCCAGCTTTCAGAACAACTGGGCTTCCCATATAAAAACAGAAAATGGCACACACTTCCAAACCCTTCAGATATCTCAAGTAATAGTAGGGCACCCCAGCGAGAGTCATTCTAATCCACCTGCACTCCCCAACTAGCACGTTTTTCTGGTGCATCTTTACAATGGTCATGCAGACAAAGCTCTATGAGAAGGCAGACATTTCTGCTCTTGGTCACTTTTAATTTTCTAAATCTGTGTGCATGTTTACTTTTTTTGATGGCAGATCTGATTGAATTAGAGAGCCCTATGGTGCTCAAGGAAGGCGGATTCCTACAATCTACGAATCTTCAAGGGTATTCCCCCAGTGTCTGCCAGACACACAATGGGGTTAAATTAGGAACAGACCACTCATTGTAAAAGCTAATTCTATTTCTTCCTCAGTAAAAAAAGAGGGGCAGTGGTGAGCTGGAGGCAGCTCACAGCAGCCCGGGAGAGCTGATTGTGAAATTTTCAGTAATTCTGTGAGTCGGTCGTTAAACAAAGCCATTACAAAAAATTTAATTATATAAACTCAAAGTTAAATAAATAAAAATAAAAACGAAAATAGCAAATACTTAAATCTCATCACTCTCTAATTCTTTTATTATCACCATTCTCTTGAGGTTATTTGCAGTCATTATATCTGACTGGTAGGAATACTTCCCAGCTCTGTGCTCCTTGACATCAGGCTGATAACTTGAAATTGACCACGGTGAGAGAAATTACTCCATGATATTCAGGAAATGCCACAAATCAAGGCCTTTTTTAACCCAGAGAGCCCATGTTTAAACATTTACCAGCACGGCACTGGGGAAGGAGCTTTTCTCCCACAGAACTATAAGCAACATAACTTTAAACACAGGCCCAAAGCAAACACAGGCTTGGACAGAGCTGTGAAAAAAAGCCAACAGGGAAAACAGATGTAGACAAGACAACTTGAAGGTGACACTCATGCCAGTGACATAGGATAGAACCCAGGGCAATCTTCTCAACTGTGCTGCCCAGAATGGCCTGCAGTCCCTGTGGTTGGGTCTCCAAGAAGGGGAAGGGACTCCGTCCTTGGAGCATTCCCAGATTTCCAAAAACATACAGCCTAGAACAGGCTGGCAGCAACTCCTTAACACTTGCTACTAGTAGTGAAGTCCAGATGATCGTTGAGACAGAAATAAACTCGATTTGTCCATGAACCAGAAATACTACGGACAGACTCAGTTAAGAGCAAAATCTCTGTCATCTCAGTGATAGTAGCATCACCGTGGGAGCTGAGAAAGGTGAGTCCTGGTGCTACACTGCATGTGGTGAACTTGACTTTTTAGATTACACGTCTTTATTCAGTTGACAAGTAGGAACCACTTTAGGTTTTAGGTGTCTGAGGGAATAGTCCCTGGTGCAACGTTGTCTGATAGATCTTTCTGGAGGGATGAACACATTCTAACCATATGCACCGCCCCGCACAGCAGCCACCTCATGGGCTGTTGAGCACTTGACTAATGCAACTCAGGTACTGAATTCTAAATGGTGCTTAATTTCAATTACTCTGAGTTTAAATTTACATGACCATGTGTGGCTCATGGCTATTGTATTGGACAATGCAGTTCTAGTGCTTTGAAGCTTGGAAATAGCATTCAATCAGGGGAAATGTAAGTAATAAAGTTCAGATGATAATTAATAGAACAAAGTGTAGTTTCTTGGTGTGGCTAAGCTTATTCTATTTGGTTCATTCGCTACACATCCATGATTATGAATTCCCAAAGGGTCCACTTTGAATACTAAATTGCTGTTAGATTTCTAAAAAATCCAGTCTCATCCACGTAAGCATGCCACCCCAATCAGCATCCCAGGAAATGGTCAGGAACTGGGGTGAACTCATCTCTCCCAGCTCTTGTCCCTACTTTCATCAGCCTTTGGATGTAATGCAGTCCCATTCTGAGTCCATCCTGACCAAGGCAGAAAATACCATCCTCTGCCTTGTCAAATCACAGGGTCCTTACTGAGCCGTGACTTCCATCTGATCCCTGCTGTGTTTACACTCACTGTGGGAGCAAGTGCTACCTAAGTCCCTTGTCTTCACATCACTGATTGTTCTGGAGCTTTGAGCAGCAGCCTGCACTTTATAGCCATGATAATGTCTCTATGCCCAGCTTCTGGCAGGGTCTTCTATCAAAGACCCTGGCGAATTGCAGTGGCATGCATGGCCCACTCACCAGACTCAAACTCTGCAGGTTCTGAGGCCACCCAAATACCACTTGTGTTTAGTATGCCCATTTTCTCAAGGTCAAATTAAACTCTGGGTCATCCTTCTGAAAGGAGAGGAAGGCAGCCCTGAGATGCCCTTCTTGGCCAATGTGACAGAGTTGGCACCAGAGAGGGAATCCCATACTTATCTTGGGAGGACTTCTATGCTAAATTTCAAAATAACTCAGACAGTTTTGAGTTTTATTTCTAATAAAGCATAACAGCTGGGCTTTCAAAATAAAGAAGGCTATATTTATTTTACTTCAGTTGTTAAATGAGAATTTATAATTTCAATTGGTTTGGAACATTTTTTAAAGAGGTGGTATTTTTGTGGGGGTTTTTTCCCCGCTGTAGTCATGTTTATTAAGGTATAAATTATGTACAATAAAATACCTCTTTTTTGGCATACAATTCTATGACTATTGACAAATACATACAATCCTGTAACTACCACCACAATCAAAATATAGAACAGTTCCATCACAACAAAAAATTCCCTCATGTCTTTTGTAGTCAATCCCTCCACCTACCCCCAAGCAACCATTGATCTGTTTTCTGTCCCTATGGTTCTGCCTTTCCCAGAATGTCATATAAATGGAATTGTACAGTAGCTAGCCTTTTTAGTCTCATGTATTTCACTTAGAATGATGCATTTAAGAGTGAAATGTTCTATTTCAACTTTTTCACACATTAGCTAACAGTTGCCGGGCCCTGTGACAAGTTCTATACTAAGGTGTGTCCAGGAAGCCATAGAAACACCTACCAATATTAATAAGAGCTCATATAAGTCTTCTCAGATATTTGACATCAAAAAAGAAGGCAGAGTGGGTAGTGTAGGGAGGATGAGAAGAAGGTGGCCAAAAGGTACAAATGTCCAGTTATAAGATACATAACCACTAGGGATATACCCTACAACATGATGACTGTAGCTAACATTGCTATCTGATATATATAGGAAAGTTGAAAATAGAGTAAGTCCTAAGGGTTCTCATCACAAGGAGAGGTGTTTTTTTTTCCTTTTTTCTTTTCTTCTTTCTTTGCTTTTTGTCCTATCCTTATGAGAAGATGGATGTTAAGTGAACCTATGGTGGTAATCAGTTCACAATATATGTAAATCGAACCATGATGTTGTACACCTTAAACGTATACAATGATGTGTGTTAGTTATTTCTCAAATAAAAACTGTGAAGAAGAAGGAGAAGAAGAAGGGAAAGGAGGAAGGGGATGGCAAGCATCAACTACTAGGATAAGGAAAGAGCCTGACAAGTAGAGGAACAAATGCCCAAAGATGAGGAGACATTAGAACAAGCTTCCTTCCTAAAAAGAAAAGCTATTAAATATAAAGAGCCCTATACTTAATAGGGCTTGTTCTAGAGACCAAGGCAACAGAAATCTGTAGCTCTAAGATTCAAATCAAATGCACGCATCTAACTAGCAAGGATTCCAACTTCGTTCCCACATTTCTCTCCCCATTTGCTCTGATAATGATGAAGAGGCAGAAATCTTTCAAGCTGGAAATCCATGGGTTGAACAACCAAATTCTAAAGCAAACCTTACCCCGGACTGAGGGTATGGAGAGGGATGAGGGACTGGGGAGGGGCTCTGAATTCCAGCTCTAAACTTTTCCTTGACTGGTAAACAGGAGAAAATCATTTATCACTTAATAGGACTGTTTGTCCATTATCCTTCCCATAAGAATGTAAACAGGACAAAACTGTAAAAAAATAATAATAATCTGAAGAGTTTTGGCAGATCAGCTCTGTGGCCAACCAACTGCTTTATCTTGGACAAGTCTCTTGACTTTTCTATCTTCTTTCTCTTCTTTTCTGTTACAAAAAAGAAAAAGAAAGGAAAAGAATGAGGTTGGATCAGACCATTTTAGAAATTCTTTCCAGGTCTTCTGTTTTATGATTTTGTAAGTTGACGTCAAAACCATTGCACTCAGGGAAGCTAGCAGCACACTCAGAAATGTGGCTGGAATAAAGGCTCCATTCATGGCACCAGGGTTCAGTGAGCACAATGAGGCTTTTTGTTGGGGGTGGGTGGAAGGGGAGAGAATCTGGGAGGTCTGGTGTTCGCTCTCTCTACCACACATCCCCAATGAGTCACTAAAATTGTGGTAGCAATGGTGAAAAGAGAAAAGAGAGTACCTCCAATTATCCTGGACCACTATTGGGGTCATTGGAAGCAGTTCTGCAGGTCACCGTACCTGGCCAAACTATCTTGTTACAAGTCAAACCCCACCACCTCCGTCCATTCTCATCAGCTCAAATATTATTCTAGTCTGTTTACCCATGGGCCACTGAAAACACGATTCTAAATGAAGCTGGAATCATGTGTCACAGGCTCTGGAAGTCACAAAGCTGTTCCCTAGTGGAAGAACATTCTCCAGTTCTCCACTTTTACTGTCACCTTTCTGCTGCCCAACCCCACTCTCTTATCTCTGTTTTGTGTCTGCACACTGCTCTGTAGACACACCACTGCCAGGAGCAATTCCAGGAATATCCCTCACCCTCTGGGGTAGTACAAGGCCTTTTCCCAGCCCCCTCTGCACATAGGTGGGACTCTGATGTATCAAGGAACTCCAGAAGGGAGGAGGTTGTGGTGTTAGCATGAGTCACAGGTTCCTAGAATGTCAGGGCTAGAGGGGACACCAAGGAAACGAAGTTCACTGGTATTCAAACCTTTTTCTTAAGTAGAGCAAAGCCTCTTGTCAAGTGTACCTTGCAAGGAAAACCAAACTGAAAAAGTGATAAAAGCTGCAGACATGAGGCAGAGAAGTGGAGTGGAGGGGGAGAGGTGGAATCTTAAGGTGCTAAGTCCCTCACACTCAACACACACACATGCACACATACACATACACTCCCACACACCCACACACAGAAATGAGGGAATAAAATTTTTTACCAAATCTCCCAATCCGGAAACCCTCTCCACAAAGTCAGTAGAGAAAGAAAACAGTTCTACTCCTGGATAAGCATGAAACCAGAATGTGATGCGCAGTCACAAGCAACCTGCTAAGAGACTGCAAAGATGGAATGAAATCACACCCACCAGTTTGCATAGTCCAGCAGAGACAACTAGTTTACGTGCACGGTTTCAAGACAAACAATAACAAGTCCTCAGATGAGGACTGTGGATCATGCATAGTTCATCCTAACTTTGCTCAGTAATTGGGGCAACTATCTATGTTAGCTAATTGACTTTATCCAGAGGGAAAAAGTACAAACTCCTGTCTCTGTGACAGGCGATAATTTTACATCTCAAAGGGAGGAGCCCACCAAGTTAGGCTCCTACCACCACAGAGACTGGGGGTAGTGGGGCTGTCTACTTTTCAAGGAGATGCCCCACATCCTTAAGAAAGACACTCCTGGGTCCTGAAGCTGGTTTCTGAAGGTAAATGTTCTAAGGTTAACGTTCTGACAAAAAGGAAAATGAGGGGAATATCTTCCCTTATTTTCAACAGAGAAAATTAAGCCTTTTATTCTTAATTTGTATTTGTCTTTATGCTGCACTTAGCATGCACACACACGCATGCATATACTCACACACAGCCCTTATTTGAATCGTCAATATTCCTGAATTAAACTGTCTGACTCCTGCTGTTCTGAGACAAACCAAGTCATTCTGGGTGAGGACTTTATCAGCAGTGATAAGTCAGGGTCAAGGCCATGTTGCAAACCCAGCTTGTCTATCCCCTGGATCTCTCAGCAGTATTAAGAATTAGAGCAAGGGCACCTGGGTGTCTCAACCAGTTAAGCATCCGACTTCGGCTCAGGTCATGATCTCACAGTTCCTGAGTTTGAGCCCCTTGTCGGGCTCGGTGCTGACAACCCAGAGACGGAAGCCTGCATCAGATTCTGTGTCTCCCTCTCTCTCTGCCCTTCCTTGCTTGCACGTTCTCTCTCTCTCTCTCTCTCTCTCTCTCTCAAAAATAAATAAACTTCAAAACAAATTAAAAAGAATTAGAGCAGTGATCCCACTCTGGCTACACACTGGAACAATGTGATGCTTGGGCCCCACCCCGGATCAATTAAATCGGAATCTCAGGAGATAGGCCCTGACCACCAGTATGGTTTAAAGAGGGAAATGATACTTCTCAATTGCCTGCAGGTTGAGAACCACTTAGCTACAGACTCAATAAGACAGTGGACCTCAGTCCTGGCTCCCCACTAGAATCCCAGGAGAGCTTAAAACTCCTACTGCTGAGGGTATATCCCAGGGCTAGCATATCAGGATCTCTGAGGCTGGGACTCAAGTATCCATATTTCTTAAAGCTTCCTGGGTGTGTCCAGGATGCATCCAAGGCCCAGGACCACTTGGATGAGAGTTACCACTGCAGAGCCACCAATCCAAAGCCTGGTTCTGGGGCTGTGGTCTCACAGGCAAGGACTACACCCCATCACTTTTTTTGTCACTAACTGTAGTACCCATTTGAATTATTTAGGATTTTTTACCTCAATACCTGGGGATTTTTGTCTCACCACTTCGAAGAATGAAGAGGTGGACACAAAATAAACAGCACTCAAAAGTTTATTAGAGTATATGAGAAAGGAAGAACAGTATGGAATCTCTCTTTACAGAGAGGAGGCCATTCGAAAGGGAAGGCCTAAAGACTATAGGTGAAGGATCTTTGTTTTATAAGGTTCTAGTCAAACCCCCTTCCCTTCCCCCTCGTTCCTTCTGAGGCCCAACTCTTATTGGCCTGATAGATCTAGGTGCTGGGTTGTCCATTCCTGATTGGCTTGAGTTCATTGTGTGAGGGGTGATCTGTGACCATATCCCTCCTTGTGGCTCATATGTGTTATGGTCTACTACTTATTTTTTGGTAGGTCTTTTGTCAAATTCCTGAGGGATACCTGAGAGAGAGTAGGTGACTTCATTCACATTCTTAAGAGGGACCTTAAGCCTGAGGGTGTTTGCTGTGGTCATCTGCTGGCTCCAAGCATTGTTCCAAAATATGTGTTTTTCCCCACCCAAGGATCTCAAGTCCTAACCTTTCCCTCTCTATCTTATCCTATCTTTCTCTATCATAGAATAATGTTTAGCATGTCATATGTTAAACAGAAATGGTAGCTATTTCTTATTTCTATTTATTATGGGTTCATGTGATATTTAAATAAAAACTTAAAACCGTTTCAACAAATTTTTGCTCTGTATATAAGGTTTATTCTCCCTTCTGCATGACTCTCTCTGTTGGCTTTGTAAGTTTCATTTCTGGCTATCATTCCTTCCATCCTTAGCTATCCTTGTCTCTTTTTTTGTCATCCTATTAACGAAAAAGATTTCTTAGGTGAAAAAGAACCTACTCCCCACCCCCACCCCCATACCCCCACACACAAACATTGTCTGGAAAGTCCAGCCCTACACACCTGGGCAATCCACATCCTCCTAAACAGTGGTGCTCGGCAACAGAGATGAGGGTTTCTTACTGAGGGTGAAGAAGTAAAATTGTCAGTCCCAGTAGTCCTCAAACTTTAGCATATATTGGAATCACCTGGAACACTTTTTACACCATGGATTACTGGACCCACCCTCAGAATTTCTCGGTGAGCAAGTGTAGGGTAAGCACTGAGATTCTGTATTTCTAATAAGTCCCCAGGTGGTGCCAATCACTGCTCGTCTAAAGCCCATACTTTGAGAACCACTGCTCTATCCCATTCCTTTCTGTCAGGCAAGCAAGAAAAGAATATTCCAGTGTCTGTCTCTCATTTTTTTGTACCTTCATTACTATGATAAGGAAAGATAGGATAAAATAGGCAGAGAGGGAAAGGTTAGGACCTGAAGTCCTTGGGTGGGGAAAAACACGTATTTTGGAACAATGCTTGGAGCCAGCAGATGACCACAGCAAATCCCCTCAGGCTTAAGGTCCCTCTTAAGAATGTGAATAAAGTCACCTACTCTCTCTCAGGTATCCCTCAGGAATTTGACAAAAGACCTACCAAAAAATAAGTAGTAGACCTTAACACATATGACCCACAAGGAAGGATATGACCATAGACCACCCTTATACAATGAAATTGAGTCAATTAGAATGGACAACCCAGAACCTAGAGCTATGAAGCCAATAAAGGTAGAACCTGAGAAAAAAGAAGGGGGCGGGAAGGGAGGGCTGACCAGAACCTTATAAAACAAAGACCCTCACGTGTCATCACTGGTATGCCCCCTCTCTGTAAAGAAAGCTTCAATACTATTCTTCCTTTCTGATCTTCTACTCTAATCAACTTTAGACAAGGAACCCTGGGTATCGAGGTGAAAAAAATCCTACAAAATCACCATTCCAGCCTGGGAATGGTTTGGGGCAGCTCTTGAGAAATGCTTCACAAGACTCCAATTCAGGCAGTTTTCAAAAGAAAATAATATCTACGTAAACAGACTTGCAGGTTTTGAAAGAGGTCCCCTGCCCGTTCAGCACCCCATCTGAAAAAGCTCTTTGTACTCAGCACAGGGAGAGAGGATTGTAGGTGGGGGCTGGTTTCAGACAAAATTCTTGTTTTCATTTTGCTGTTGTTTTTCATCTCCACCCTCATCTATTTCTCCCATACCCTGAGCTGACTCCTTTCTTGCCTCAGGAAATTGTCCATCATGAAGTAGAGAAGAATGAAGCACGTTAGAAATGTAAATTTATGGACCTATCTCCAAAGCCTTGGTGCACTAGAATATGGTAAATAAATAAGAGCTGTTCCAAAAATACCAACGAATTTGAATTGGCTTTAAGAATACAGCCTCTCTTTTACCAGAAGTGGAGGGCGTCTGGAAAACAGTAAACACTAAGTCAAGGGAAAGTTCATTTGAAAAACTAAACAAATGGAAGGCAAAGGCAAATGGGGGAGGGGACGTGGGGAGACCCAAGAAAACTGGAACCAGGAATGTAAAGAGAAAGTAGTTCTGATTTAAACCAAAGGTAGGTAAGATGCCTCAGTTCATTTTAAGTACAATGTCCTTGCCAAGATTTCTACCAACTCAACACCAACAGTCTTTTATGAGGCCTCAGAACCTCAGCTCCTGCTTCTCATGAACCAATTTAGGGTTCATCATAAAGTTGCTGGATTGAGCAAATAAAAGTACAGAGTACCCAGTTAAATATGAATTTCAGATATTTCAAATATCACATAGTGCATACTTGTACTAAAAAGGTTTTCATTGTTTAGCTGAAATTTAAAGTTTAATCAGGAGTCCCATATTTTACCTGGCAGCCTGTATCTTCACCCCACTCTGAACGTACATTTTCTATGTAAACTCAGGCATTGGGCTCAGCCCTTATTCCTTATTTTCCATAAGAGGAGCCAAGCACATGTAGTTTTTACTACAGTTCAGGGAAGATAGAAGTCTTTATATCACAGAAGCACATATAACTTAACATTCAGTGTAGGGTCCAGCCAATTCCACACCTGAGGTTACATATGGCTCAACTTCTTCCTCTGCATTTGCTCTTTATTTTCTTACTCTTCTCACACACAAATGTCAATTCTTCTCATGTTCCAAGGATCTGTAAGACTTCTGTCCCTTGACTCTTCCTGGCCTTTCTCCATATCTCACCAAGATCGATAGTATATTGAAGTATCATCTAGGAGCTTTAAATACATACAGATGCCTGGGCTCACTCCTAAGATTCTAATTTAATTGCTTGTGGTAGGGCTGGGCACTGGTACTTTTAAAGGACTCCACAGAATTCTAACGTGTAGCCAAAGTTTTATAGGGGCCCAGGGCAGGTTGCCCCAAGATGGGCCACTTTGGCAGAAAGATTATTTCCAATGAAAAGTCATCTAAACCCAGTAGATGCAGGAAAAGTTCTCTGTATCTCCATCAAGTGCCTAAATTTATATTGGAAAGGACAGCCTGTATCAGGAAGAAAGTTTTAACAGAGATCCCCCTTTACCTAAGAAACTTATCTGCATATTAGAGTAACCTTGTTTTTCAAAATATCTCCTTTCACCTTCCTGCTAATGGCCTATTTCCCCTTTGTGTCCTCAGACCCTTACCACTCTCCTTAGCTCATATAAGTTTCACATTGCCTCATTGTCTTTGGAATTTCCCTGTCTGTGTGAATTCCCTGCACGTACACCTATTAAATTTGATTTTCTCCTGTTAATCTGTCTCATGTCAATTTGATTCTAAGTCCAGCTAGAAGGACCATAGGGCAGAGGAAGTTCTTCCTTGTGGACAGTTGAGAAGCTCAGATCAGTGCTCAGATCAGATTAATTTGCACAAGAGTCTGGGAGGATCTCATCAAAGCAGGTTTTGGTTTGATAGATTGTAGTTCAGACTGGAGGTTTTGCACTTCCAACAAGCCTCCAGGTGAGGCTGATGCTTCTGGTCAGAGGAAATTTCCAGCAACAAAATCTTAGAATCTAGTGCCAGATATTAAGCCCTTCCATTGAAGTGATGGGTCATCATTGACATAATGGAACAGATTAATAGATGCCACAGTGTGCCAGAATGCCAGCTACCCAGGGTGGATGGTTGGATATTCATAAGAGCATGAAGACACAATGGCATTTTCTTGATCTCATGATTTTCCTCAGTGTTTAGGACTTGTACTTAGCTGAAAGATTTAAATCAAAGCACTTTGTTAATTAAGATCTCATATTTACATATCTCTTTATTTGTTCCAGAATGCTTTATTATAGCTATAGCCTGATTGCTTCAACTCCTTAGAAAATCATGAAGAGAGTTATGAGTCCCCACTTGGCAGATATAAACACTGAGGCCCAAAGATCATAATAGATCTGGGGTCTTTATTAAAGTGGTCCATGAATAACGTTTTGTAACACCAATGTTTTTATTAAATCCAGATGAAGCCTCTAATTTATAACATAATTTACTAGAAACCAGTGCTTCTCAATGCTAATGTGCATACACATGCTCAGGGGCTTGATAAAATGGAGACTGATTCAGCAGGTCCTGGGAGAGACAAGCTTCTGGGTAGTATGATGCTGTGTATCCACAGACCACATTTCAAGCCTCAAGGAACTCAACCTCACCTCTGTGGATTCAGTTTTCTCAGCTCTGGGTTTTTTCTCATTATTTCCCTGTGTTACTAAGCACTTAGCGAATGTAGTGAGTGTAAAAAAGGACTGAGAGTTCTGTGCTTTGGCATTGTTCATCTCCATTAAAAACCTGAGGGGCTCCTGGGTGGCTCAGTTGGTTAAGCATCTGACTCTTGATTTTGGTTCAGGTCATGATCTCACGGTTCACGAGTTCGAGCCCTATATCAGGCTCTGTGCTGACAGCTCAGAGCTTAGAGCCTGCTTCAGATTCTGTGTCTCCCTCTCTCTCTGTCCCTCCTCTGCTCACTCTCTGTCTAAACAAACAAACAAACAAACAAACAACTTAAAACAATGCTTTGGAAAAATATGGGTTCTTTTCTTATTGAACTCTAAGTTACCATATACAGAAATGAATGTAAGTAATACACAGTCTCAACATTTCAGGCTTCATCGTTTTA
Organism: Paguma larvata; assembly: GCA_030068075.1. NCBI lineage: Eukaryota > Metazoa > Chordata > Mammalia > Carnivora > Viverridae > Paguma > Paguma larvata. Next base: position 12,646,293 of record CM057844.1, read on the forward strand.
TTTCAGATGCTTACCTGTAGGACTTTATCGACACACCTGTAGGCAAAGGAAAAGATTTACAAAATCAGTATTGAATTATATCTTTTCCTATCTTCACTAAACCAGGTCTGTGAAAACTCACGACTTTTACTTTGCAAAAATAATCTATCCATGTTGTATTGGTGATGGTAGTGGTGGTGGGGTTTTGTTGTTGTTGTTATTTCTATTCACTATCACTTTTAAAATAATTACTTTTTCTTGGTTTGTGTCAGAAAAAAAGTAATCACCTTTCCAGAGATGAATCTCAAGCTAGAATGCAAGCAGTTTGTGATGTCAAAAATGAGAACAGTGTTTGTTTGGAAAGATCTCCCACTTGACACTGTCCTTAAAATTTTCCTCCTATAGTGTCCCAAGAGGATTGACAGAAGTGTTTGCAAAGGTCTCCACAACTCTCTTTTTGCTCTTGGTTTGGGGGAAAAAGAGAAAAGAATGAGAAACATCACCCCTTCCATACACAGACATGCACATGCAGAGTCACCTGCACTCACCGTTGCCAGAACGTGGTCCCATTCTTTGTTTTCAGAAAGTTACCACATTTTTCAGCAATGACAAAGAGAATAATGGTGGATCCATTACCCTCACACAAACACCACTTTAAAGTTTGTGATAGATTTCTTGCATTAGTAGCTCCAGTTTTCAACTCTTCCCTATGCCTTTGGTAGTGATCTCTCACACTAACTTCGGACTTGGCTGTGTGCTTGTTTTGACCAACAGGAGAGTAGCAAACTTGATGCAAGCAGAAGCTTGTAGAAGCAAGTTATCTGCTTCTCCTCTTGCTTTTCCAAGGGCCCACCTTTGCTGTCCTGTTGGAGGTCTATGAGAGACACATGGAGGAAAGTGGCATTATCTAAGCTGAGGCAGACCTACCCAGCCATTTTCCAGGTGAGCTGGACCCAGGTTACGACAGCAGAATAGCCTGCCTAGCTAATTCCTAGACTCAGGGGAAGTAAAGCATTGTTGTTTTTGTTGTTTTTGTTGTTATTGTTGTTGTTGTTGTTTAAAAAGAAAGAAAAACACTGTTACACTGTTTTGGGTCATTTGTCCCTAAATGTGAATGTATCATCCTCTGAGAGTGGCAGAGTCTTATTCTTTCTGAGTTGAAAGAGTCTTCAGATCCTTACAATTAAGAAGTCACAGACTTATGGGAAGCTGGGGTGGCTCAGTCAGTTAAGTGTCTGACTTCAGCTCATGTCATGATCTCATGGTATGTCAGTTTGAGCCCTGCATCAGGCTCTGTGATGACAGCTCAGAGCCTAGAGCCTGCTTTAGATTCTGTGTCTCCTTCTCTCCGCCCCTCCCCTACTCATATTCTGTCTCTCTCAAAAATAAATAGAACATTTCAAAAATTAAAAATTAAAAAAATGGAGGTCACAAACTTAAATGTTCCCAGGAAGGAAATTAAGACCCCAGGAAGGATTTTTTTAAAGTGAACCTATCCAATAAATAAATAAATAAATGAATAAATGAATGAATGAATGAATGAATCTATCCAGCCATATGACAACCGGTAGTAGTTACAGATGAATTGAAAGCATACAATATTATCTAAAAGGCATTCACACTGCAAGTCTTTAAAACATTGTGTGATCCAAATAAAACCCTCTTGGTTAGCTAAATACAGCTTCTGGGGCCCCAGCACCTGAAGTCTGATTTCTAGTTTGGTCTCTGGACTAAGGGATGTAATAGACTGGGCCAGGTTCCTCCCTGTGGTTGATGGTTGAAGATCAATCTAGGACTTGTTCTGGCTCTCTTTCCAGGATACCTACAAGGTAGTGATTTTAGTCCCATTAAAAAAAAATCTTTAATCTTTATTTATTTTTGAGAAGAGAAAGAGACAGAGTGTGAGCAAGGGAGGGGCAGAAGGAAAGAGACACAGAATCTGAAACAGGTTCCTGGCTCTGAGCTTTCAGCACAGAGCCCGGTGCAGGGCTCAAACTCACAGACCATGTGAGATCATGACCTAAGCCGAAATCAGACGCTTACCTGACTGAGCCACCCAGGTGTCCCGATTTTATTCCCATTTTACTGCTGAAAGTCGGCAAAGCTCAGTCTCTGACTACTCCAAGGTGACACTGCTGGTTAGGAGACAATCTAGGATTCAAACTCAGACCTGTCTGGTGGCCACACTCACTATGTCGTCCCTTGTAGGTTCCTAATGTCCTAGACCAGAGGTCAGCAAACTATGGCCAAAGGCCAAATCCAGCCCAGCCACTTGTTTTTGCATATGAAGTTTTCCTGGAACCCAGCCACACTCATTGAGCTATAGCTGCTTTCACAGGACAGAGGCAGAATTGACTAACTGTTATAGAAGCCAACAAAACTGAAAATATTTACTACGCGGCCTTTTGTGGAAAGTTTGCCAATTCCTGACCCGGAGGGCTTCCTTCTTCTGTTAGTAACCACAAGCTCTCCAGGATAGATAGGGTCTCTTGCGTGCCATTGGTGGACCTCTAAAAGAGGCTCATCATAAGTCCACGAATGTGACCTGCTCAAGGTTCAAAGTGGACAAAGCTGAACGATGAGAAGACAGTAAAACACCATTTTGACCTAACATTAGCCTAGAGTTCCTCAATATTAAAGTTTGCAGCATGAAGAAACCCATTCCCTAACAGCAAACTAAACAGCAGCTGTAGATAGCATCAATATAAACACACCTGCTTGCTCCTGGGCTTCCAGCCTTTCATTTTGCATTTCATTCAAACGTGGGAAGAAACCATCAGCAGGGCTCCTATAAGTTTCTGGAGTCTTTAATCAAACAAAGGATGAGAAAAATCTGTCAGTCCTCCCAAATAGTGAAGCCCCATTTTTTATTAGAAAAGGAGACAAAATATTGTGATTGAAGCTCATGTTAGAAGAAGGGAAGAGAACCGGCTTTTAAATAAAATGATGTAGTGAGAAAATCCTGTTCTGCAATAAGACAGAGCAGAGTAACACACACTGCTTATGGAGACTGAACCAAGTCTAGACTTTAGTTGTATTTTCATTTTTGCACTGGAGAAGCTGGAAGACTGTTCACCAGGCCCTAAAATCCATCTCTACCCAAGATGGTAAATTCTTGTATACATGCTGATTCCATTTGTTCACTTGAGGGCAGATAAGCAACCAGGGGAGAAAAAGGAATTTGCTCTGGGTGAAAAAAGTGGTCTGAATCCTGTGGGTCAATTTCCTATTTTCTCTTCCCATCTTTTATTCCCTCATGGTCCCAAACTTCCAGAGGCTTGGTCAAGCCCAGAGTCTAACATTTGGCTGGCTTGAGAATTAGCTGGGTAGCAATAGAAAACTACTCTCCCTAAGCTCCCCTCCACACTTGCTGAATCAGAGCTTGCAAAGGATGAAATGGGAGGCTTCATATTTTGCAAACGTACTTCAGGCAGTCCAACCCCATGGCTTCCACTCAAGCCCACGAGTGACTTTAATGCAAATCTAGCTGCCCTTGCTACTCTAAATGAAAGTGGTATGAGGAGAGGCAGGTTCTCCCTTTGAATAAATAAATAGAAACAATTTGAGGTTCTACTTATGCAAATATTCAGTTGATCTTATTCATTACTTGTTACCTGTTGGACTTTAGAAAATCATTTAATCTCTCTGAGTTTTATTCCTCAGCGGTTAATTGGTAATATTAGCTTAGGTGGCTCAAAACTTCTCCGACTATGTATCTTTCTTGTATACCCAGTCAGGAATAAGCTCTGGACTATTTATTTTCATTGATATCCAAGCTCTTACCCAAAATACTCTCCTTGAAGATGGATGACCCATCTCCTCAATTCTCATCCTTATGGCTCAATGGGCACCTAATGCAAGCAGAAAAAAAATTAAAAAGGGGAGAAAGAGGAGAGCAGGTAGAAGGTAGCAGGATTTTCATTTCGGATTCAGATTATCTCAAGTTTCTCTATCCCCATGGGTCAGTCATTCAAAATTATTATGTTTTACATTGCACAGCTATAAGGCACCCAAAAGGTATTCAGAAAAGACTTGTAGATGATATTTGTTTGAATCCAACTTTTGACCAACTTCATTCAAATATGTCCAAGAATAACCAAAGACCCAAAATGGTCTCTGTTTTAGGATGAACTTAGTATGCTAGATGAGGAGAGCTACAGTCTTCTGTGAGAATTAAAGCAGGCCTCTCCTGATGAGTAGTGAGAGCCAAACAGAGGGCAAGAAGGAGAAAGTATTTTCTAAGTTAGGGAGGATCCAAATGGCACTTTGCAATTGTTACAGAAAGGGACTGAAAAGTTGGCATTGGGATTGGTCATTATCACTGTATGATGCCATCTACATCATCTACATCTATCTGCTTCTCCAGTTTAATATTGGAGTGTAGTTCTCAACTGTATGAGTGTAGTTCATCAACCAGTATGGTTCTTGGAGGCTCAAGCTGGTTTTGGGTCATACAAGGGTCAAGTTTTCTGTGAACAGTCAAGGTTCAAACAGAAATTTCCTTTATGATAAAAGTGAAGTAAGTATGATCATAGTATATGTTTTGCTTTATAACCTGCCTTTTGTACCTCACAATACAATAGAATGTCTTCTATCAAAACATATTAATCTTTTACAGTATTTGTAATGACTACGAAGTATTCCACTATATGAATGGGCCGTCATTGTCACATAGCCTGTTGTTGATATTCACGTTGCTTCCATTTCTCTGATATTACAGACAGAGCTTCAACACAAAGTCTCAGAGCCAAATACTGCACAGACTTTCATTTATTTCCTTTAAGTACATTTCTAGAAATACAACCACTAAACCAAAAATGATAGGCATCTTTAAAACTATACTTACTGCCAAAATTGTCCTCTAGAAATGGATTATCTTTTGATACTTGCAGCACCAAAGGCCCGGGCTACATCACTCACGTGTGAGATCACAGGCAAAAATAAGCAGAGAATTGAGGACTGACTAGACTTGTGGGTCCCAGGTTGGCCACTGGGAACCTTGATTCTGTTTAAGGTTTAGTTGTTCACTGTCACAGATAGGGTGGCTCCAGAAGCAGACCCTGACACAAGGATTCATTTATAAATGCCTAATTTGGGAGGTGATCTCAGGATATACTAATTGTAGGTTATGGGGTGGAAGAAGGAAGAAGGAAGACAGGGTATGAAAGGTAGTGAATAAAGAGTATGTTATCAAACAAGTTACCAGTATGAGCAGCTGAAGACTGATCTTGAGGGGCATGTCTGCAAACAGCGTAGAAGACACACCCCAGAGTTACCTTCCTGAAGGGCAAGTGCTCCCAGACATTGTTGAAGGCTGCTCTGGGGGGAGCTGATTCTCCAGTATGCGCAAGCTGCTGTGAGCATAGCCAGGCAGAGTGAGGCCGCGCCAGTAAACTCTGAAAAGGTAAGAGCCTTAAGGGCTGCAGTAACATTATGGGTGATGTATGGTGGTGGGCCAAGTGGGTCAATGATACAAGGCTCTGCAGTTTCTAGTCAGGCTCTCCTGCCGCATTCTAACCATTACACAATATGGCAAAGTTTCACAAAGCTGCTCTGAACATCCAGTGTATCGTGTAGCCTCACAGATGAGAATGCATCATGACACCTGCTGAAGTACGAAGCACATGAAGTAAAATGCACCCATTTGGAATTTCTACTTCCAGTCGTGATGAAATAACAAAGACCAGATATGCTCCCCTAACAACTAAGAAAACTGGACAGAATAGGGGCACCGGGCTGCCTCAGTCAGTAGAGCGGGTGACTCATGTTCTAGAGGTCATGAATTTAAGCCCCATGTTGGATATAGAGATTACTTAACACAAAAACTGGACAAAATATATGAAACAATGATTTTCAGAGACTGGACAAAAAACATAGCAGGACGGTGGTCCCTAAGAGAGGAGGAACAAACAACATGAATCTGTGATCGCTCCAGTTTACCATCTGGGGCGTTTTCAGGCTTCAACATAGGGAGGGGGAACCCTCACAGAGTCGGGGGAGGGAGGAGAGGGGTAACCAAGGAAGCTAGAGTTTACAGGGCAGGAAACCAGAAAAGAGATAAAAGCATAGAGAGAGGGAGCTGCAGAGTTCTGCATGTGGTGACCATCAAGTCCATGGCTGAGTATTGATAAGACTCTGTATGTGAGGAAACTATGCAAGGCCAGGGAAAGAACCACAAGAAAAGAACAGGTAGAAAATTACTCAGAGCTTATTCAGAATTAAAAATAATTACCATTTCCAACAGCAGAATGGAGAAACCTCACAATACACATTTGGTTGAGTACTGATTACTCACCTGTTTGTGTATGCTTCTTTGAGATCTGTTTGAGTACTCAGAAAGATATTACCTCTGCAGTGTGACCAAATTAGCCATAGAATAAAGGCTCTGGTCCGGCCGAACAAAGCTCACAAGCAAGCCTCAAATGAATCAAATTATTTCCCAGTTTAAACTCATATATATTTAAAAGAATGCCAAAAGAAAAAAATCCGGCACCCAACAATATAAAGACTACAATGTTTGATATCCAATAAAAAATTATTAGGCATACAAAGAAGTAAGGAAACAGACCCCATAATAAGAAGAATCAATCATAGAGTAGAGAAATTACACAGATGATAAAATTAAATATACGAGGACCTTATACAAATAATACATGGGATCATAAATGCATTCCACATATTCAAGAAGGTAGAAGAAAGCATGAACGTAAGGAAAGACACAGAAGTAATAGAAGACTCAAATGAACTTCCAGAGATAAAAAATACAATGCAACACAATGTTTACAATAACAACAACAACAACAAAAATACAGTAGAAGAAAAGATAAGTAAACTTGAGGACTTAAAAGTAGAAATTATTCAGGATGAAACCTAGAGAGAAAATACATTATTTTATGTGCATACTTTGATACATTTTGGCAAATGTATACACCTGTGTAATCACTACTACAGTCAAGATATAGAACATTTCCATCATCCCAAAAAGTTCCCATGTGTCCTTTTGCAATCACCAACCCCACCCAACAATGTCTGGTTCTAGGCAACTCCTAATTTGCTTTTTGCCAGTGCCAGTATATACTAGGTTTATCTCTTCTTATGTTTTATATAAATGAAATCATACAATAAGTACTGTGAGTCTGGCTCCTTTTATTTAAGTGTAGCCATTTTTATGGCTGAGTAATATAGAACTGTATGGATGTGCCATTATTAGTTTATCCATTCACCAGCTGATGAACATTTGGGTTGTTTCCGTTTTTTTTCCTAATGTTTATCATTGAAAGAGAGACAGACAGGGAGACAGAACATGAGCAGGGGAGGGGCAGAGAGAGAGGGAGACACAGAATCCAAGGCAGGATCCAGGCTTTGAACTGTCAGCACAGAGCCCAAAGTGGGGCTTGAACTCACAAACCGTGAGATCACAACCTGAGCTGAAGTTGAACACTTAACTGACTGAGCCACCCAGGTTCCCCATAAGTTGTTTCCAGTTTTGAGTAATTTTGAATAAAGCTGCTCTGAACATTCACATACAGGTCTTGGGTCAAAAAGTTTTACTTTTTTGGGGAAAATACCTAGAAATGCAATAGTTGGGTCAAATGGTCAGTGTATACTAATAAGAAAACTGTCGCGCTGTTTTCCAAAGTGACTATTCCCTTTTATATTCTTGCCAGGGTGTATGAGAGTTCCAGCTATTCCACACCATTACCAGCACTTGGTATCATCAGTCTTCCTTCCTTCCTTCCTTCCTTTCTTCCTTCCTTCCTCCCTTCCTCCCTCCCTTTCTTTTCTTTCTCTTTCTTTCTTCTTTCCTTCTTTTTTTCTTTCTTTCTTTCTTTCTTTCTTTCTTTCTTTCTTTCGTTCGTTCGTTCGTTCTTTCTTTCTTTCTTTCTTTCTTTCTTTTCTTTCTTTCTTTCTTTTCTTTCTTTCTTTCTTTCTCTCTCTTTCTTTCTTTCTTTCTTCCTTTCTTTCTTTCCCATTTTTAAAATTTTAGACATTCTAATGATTATGTAGTAGTTCCTCATGGATTAAATTTGTATTTTTGTGGTGTTTAAAAATATTGAGCATCTTTTGATGTGCTTATTGACCAGTCATATATATTCTTTTGTAAAGTATCTATTCAAATCTTTTTAGCCATTTAAAAGTTATAAATTGTCACTTCTTATTATTGAGCAGTAAGAGTTCTTTATATATTCTAGATACAAATCTTTCGTTAGAGATATGTTTTGCAAAGATTTAAATATTTTCCCCCGGTTTGTGGCTTGCCTTTCCATTCTCTTAATGATGTCTCTGAAAGAACAGCCATTTTGCTTTGTTTTATTTTTAACATTTACAATTTCATCTTACTCTCAAAAGAGTCAGATTACCTAGGTAAGTCTGGTGGTGTTTTAACATTTTAGAGATTGGAGGCTCCATAGGTTCATTGCCAGGTTCAAAGTCACACAGATGGTCAATCAAAGACAATGTCAATATAAAACCTTCAGTTTTCTGATTCTAGATCTGTACAGAATGTGTGTGTGTGTTCACACAGCAATTCAGGGGTTTCCCCTCTTGAATGGCATCTAAAGGAAACCTGCTTTATGTAGTGATCTGGCAGGTGGAAGATTTCAAGGCTCTGGTATAAATTTATATTCCAGCTACAGCTGTGTCTTCCCACCCACGAAGGGAGATGTGGAGAAAGAGCAGGAGCCCCTTCAAGTTTTAAGCTACTTATAAAACCTGACAGAGGATGGAGGAGCAGGATAGCATGCCCTCTCATTGCCTCTGACCCCCTCCCCTTTAATTTCCATTCCCTTTTTGGACTTTTAAAAAATTGCTTTTTAATAATATCCATAATTCATGAAAAGAAATGATAAAATCAAAACATATTACCACTGGCTTATAAACGCCAGTGCTATTAATTATTAACAGCCCACGAAGGAAGTCAGGAATGATCCCAAAGGTGAGAGAGATAAAGGCACTAGTGGAAAAAAAAATTGCATATTAAATGGGAATTTAATTCCTCTTCTCAAAGAGCAAGCAGAAGTTTAGCTAAAATAGAGCCCTTGGCAATCACCTAATGAAAAGCCCTCATACCACAGATGGAAAAAACCTGAAGCCCAAAACACCGTCTGCCTTGAGTTACGATAGAGCAGCAAAACTTATTTCTTTTTATTGCCGTCCTGTTCTTTAACTCTGCCTCTATCAATGCCACACTTGACATCAGGGAGGACAAGTGTTTTCCAAAATAAAGGGATTCATTGTTTGCAAAGCCTAAGAATCAGGCTTCATTTTAATGTTCCAAAGCTCCCTGCCACTTCTCCAATGCAAATAGAATCACCCCCTCCTCCACCAGAGACACCTAGTGCAGAATGAGCATGCATGGGGGGGGGGGGGTCATCTAAGTGATTTACCTAAAGCACATCCATGTCCACAGCCTCTCCCAGCTTCCAGAATTCCTCTAATGGATATATAATTCTTAAGGGTGTAAAGGTTGCCCCGTCTTCAGAAAAACCCCAACTATAATTTTGTAAATGCTGCAGGAACCTGGGAATGCTACTTTTGTGAGTCTTGCTTTGTAATGGGGCCAATGATATGGCCTACCTCATAAGGTTGTTGTGAGAGTTAGAGCATACACTAATGACCTGACCACAGGTAGAGGATTAGGTGAGGATGGCCAGGAATCAGATGAGAGACCGAGAAGAGAGAGAGACACCCGAGAAGCTTAGGGAGGGAAGGAGGTGTGTTATTAAACCAAAATTTGCTACAACCTCCTATACAGTTTTGCCTATGACCAGGTGCGCGTGAATACAACCTGGGTTAAAAAATGATCCTTCCCTGGTGGGAACTGGTCCCTCTGTGCCCCAGGTGAGGACAGGTGCAGGCGGGTCTGTGGGGTGGAGGTGGGCTCTGCTACACTTCCTACTACAAGGAGAGTTGTTGAATCAAGTGGGGAGCTCCCAGTTACAAATAGGACACTGATTATTCTTTTCCTGGGACCCTCTGGTTCACCAAATCATGCTATTTATTCTCTTATTTCCGATGAAAGGATGTATGTTGATGGTGTTTCCATCATTTTTCTCCCTCAGCATTTGAATTCCACCAAACTTCTAGCAAAGAACATGATATTCAATCCAAGGCACATGTGTTCAGTTGAGAGTGGAGAAAAATTGAAATTTTGGAGAAGCCAAACACAAGTGACTCTTTTAGTTAGACAGCACGGGAGAAGTCTTTCGGAGAAAACACCTGTTCTCCTCAGAGGTTAATGTTCTTCCCCATCAGCTTCTCCTTCCCTCTGTATCAGGTACCACCTCCTGTGTGCCTTCTCGCCCAAATCCTGCTCTGAGGGGACCATGAGGTGCCAATATTCTGCTTAAGTGTGCTTCAACTGTATAAAGAATTTAGAATGTTGGCCTGTAACGCAGACAACATATTCCTCTCTCCTTTTCCTCACTTACAACCCAAAGGCAAAATTCACCCCAGGACTTTTCAATAGGATCTTAGCTCTAAAAGGCAGAAGACTGAGATGTCAGAAGGACTTTCTGACAGACTTACACCAGCCTTTTACTTCTAGCCATGCTATGATACTATGATACTCTCTTCTATTTTCATTTTAAAAAGTCACAATGTATTAGATTGTTCCTCTTCATTGGCTCTATTTGATTATGAAAAGTACACAAACATGTAATAGGGCTTCTTTTTCTTATTCCTTTAATGCAGAGTTTATATTTTAAGAAGAAAAGACAGTGGAAGCTAATCACCAATAAAGAGACCCAGTTGTCTGTTTGGGACTAGACATCCCTCCCCACTAAACCCCCACTTTGCCTTGGTTTCTGTGGGAGGCCTGGCATCAGTGAGAAAGATGCTTACACTCTGGGAGAGTGGGGGGTGGGTATGTGCTGGGCTTGGATCTCAGTGATTTCTACAGTAACTCCAAAATGGATTGTGCCTTCTATTTTTGGATTCACACTGGGAAGCCAATTAAATTAAAAGGCTATTCATTTCACTATATTTGTCTCCAGGCTGCTCAAATAGAAATGCAAACGACTTCTATTGAGTTTTCTGCCTCAAAAAAGAATGCCTCCTCACATGTGTACTTCAGAGTCCAATCTACATTAAGGGGAGACACACAAACCCCAGCCCGTGTCCCTTCTTGGAGGCTTCCTTCTCAAACTCCATTTGAAGTTATCCTAAATGAAAGCATAGTTAGCTTCTATGGCCACTCACAGGTCCTTAGTGCAGTTGGCAAAAATGGGTCCGCGTTTACCGAAATGATCACAACTGGGAGGAAGGGAGAAAAAACTCATTTTTCCGGCTTCACTAAGAAGAGTGAACCAATGATAGAGCCTAAATATGCCAAATACTGCTTCTTTGGTGTTGCTTTCATTCACAACAGGCCCAGCCTTGCAGAGAAGATAGCTGTGCTCCAACCTCCAGTTTCAAATCCTACAAAACCAAAAGCCTGACTTGTAATGTATGGCTAATGACGACCAGATCAGAGGCTCAAGTGCAGTTGATTTAACCCATCAGACCTCACTCTTAAGTCGTGGGTAGGGATCAACCTGACCAATGGGGTCATTAAGCTTTCTTGTGAAAGGATCAATGGGGAGTGGACACAAAAACCACAAGTCTACTACATGCACACATGGGTAGAAAGGACTTCTCAAAAATGGGTTAACTGGTGGCTTGACCAAGAACTAGAAACAACTAGAATTTGCAATTTTTCCTTAAAACACATGTGGCACATGGAACATAGGAGGATTGTCCTCCAACAGTCCTTGCACAAAAGTAATTTCAATTTTTTGAATAGATGAGCTTCCTTACAAGGAACGGGACTTTCACACTAGCCTATAGTCTATGAAATAACAGCTTGCAACCTGCCATTTGTAGATCATTTCGGGGCCTGGCCAGCCCAAATTGAAACTCGCCCATCAACAATGGCAGATGAAATGTTAGGTTGCCTCTAATGGCAGGGCTACCTGGGTCTCAGTGATGGAGAGGATGGGGTTATGATGTCTGTCGTGGCCTTCATTATGGACTATTGAGACCTGTCTGGCAGGATGTAATAAGCAGAACAAAATTTGAGACAACAAAAATGTCTCAATGTTTATGAAAGCTCAAAACTATTTCCCAGAAAAAGAAGCCATTGAAGCAAATTGAAAATCACTTGACTTTATCTTCACTTTCATGAAAAATAGAAATCCCCATCTGAGGAAAATTCAACTCCATCTTTGAACTTCCTCTCTACTTAAAAATGAGTAGAGTGAAGGAAAGGAGGTAAAGGGAAGAAGGAAAAGAAAATGGGAGGGAGGGAGGGAGGAAAGGTTGGTACACAGAGCCTGGAACATGAAGTACAATTTGACCATATCTGTACTTGTCTCTCCAATTTCAAAATACACTTTTTATTTTCTTCTCCTCATAAATGGAGCAAATCCAAACCTGAGGCCTCATCTTCTATCAGGTAAAATGTCCTCTGAAAAGTCTGTGGTTTTTTTGGGGGGGTGGGAGTGGCCCAAATTAGTTATTTTAATAAAAATAAATGGGCAGTTTTTGATTCTATTATATTCCTAATATCCCCTAAACACATGCAAAGCCATCAAAAGTAATGCACGCAAACATGTACCGAATGTTCACAGCAGGTCTATTCATGGTAGTCCGAAACTGGAGATAGCCCAAACGCTCATCAAGAATAGAATGGATAAATAAATTGTGGCATAGTCATACAATGGAATACTGGCAATGAGAATAAATAAACTACAACTAGAGGCAGCAATAGGAGAAAATCTCACAAGCACGGTGTTTAACAAAAGAAAACAGATGCAAAGGAATACTTATTAGATGATTCCATGTCCATTAACATTCAAAAGCAGGCAACTAATTTATGGTGATGAAAGCCAGATTAGTAGTTACCACTGGAGAAAGGGAACATTTGGGAACCCCTGGAGTGCCTGTCATATTCTCTTTCTTGATGTGAATGATGGATACGCTTGGTGAAAATTCATCAAGCTTGCACTTGCTTGTATTTTACTTCAATAAAAAAGTTTACTTAAGGCTCCTGTGGTATGAGCAAACTTTGAGGAATGATGGAAATGTATTGTATTTCAGTTGTGATGGTGATCATGTGACTATAGACATTCATTAAATGTATCACCAAACTGTAGACTTAAAATTGGGTGAATTTTATCATATGTAAACAATATATAATAAAGCAAATTTTTTAGAAAGCTTAAAGAATTTAGGAAAAGAATTCTACTCTCTACACACAAAAGCAGTTTGAGAACAAATTCAGAATAAAAGCAACTTGCCTGCATTTATTCCTGTGCTTCATGTTGCAGGAGAAACAAATAAATCAATGGCTCAAATGCTCAAATGTATATGAATTATCAGGGTACAAGTCCTCAAAGGCAGAGATCCTATTTATAAATGAATCTTGAACCAGCCAATTGGAAAACTAAGCCTAGGGATTCTCATTGCAGTTCTAATTCATAATCCTCTAAATGTCTCCCAGTGTCACTAATGTGCTTGTATCAGCATATTATCATGGCTATGCACGATAATGCTGCCAAAAACCCACAAAACTTTATTTATTGCTCACGCATCTGGAGTCAGCCAGGGGGTGGCTGGGGAGCTGTGCTGATCTTCCACAGCTTACCCCATGCCTGGGATTAGGCTAACTATTGGCCGATATAAGTTAGCCTCAACTGGAATGACTATGGCAACTTGACGCGGTTATGATCCTCCAAGATGGTCCCTAGTAATGGTTGCTTCCTGGTATCCATGTCCTTGGGCAATCACCTCCCACATAAAATAGGGCTATCCTACGTAACTTATAGGATACTGCAAGGGTGACAGTCATTCCAAAGCTTGGTTACAAAAGACACTATGGCTTCTGCCTTGCTCATTTGGACCACTTGGCTAAGTGGAAGCCAGACACCATGTTGGTGAAGACACATAATCAGCCCTATGGAGAGATTCACATGGCAGGGAACAAAGGCCTTAACATCCAGCACCAACTTGCCAGACACACACATGAACTGTCCTGGACATGGACTCATCAGTCCCATCCAAGCCTTCCAATGGCCTTAACCTCTGAGCCAGAACCCTGAGCCAGAACCCTGAGCCAGAACCAACCAGCTAAACCACTCCTGAATTCCTAAACCACAGAAACTCTGAAGGATAATAAATGCTTATTGTCTTGAGCTGCTAAGTTTGGGGATAATTTGTTATGCAGTCACAGATAACAAATATACACGACTCTATACCATGTAGCTCTCATCATTCAATAGGCTACACTGGATATATTCTCATGGTGACAGCAAAGATGCAAGGGAGCAAGTAAAGACATGCAAGTACTTTTCAAATCTCTACTTGCATCATTATGTCTCCAGAGATCCCTTTGGCCAAATTAAGTCAAATGACTCAGATCACAGAGTGTAGGCCAGGGTAGGTTAGCTCACCTATTGAGGGAAGACACTGCAGATTTATATGGCAAAGAGCATGGCTAGTGGTTTTAAAACGTGTCCTCAAATTTTTTGGCACTGACCTATTTAAAAAGAAGCACCTATTTCCCCTCCCCTTAGTGTGGGCTGGACTTTGACTCACTTCTAACAAATCAAATGTGGTGGAAGTGATGTAACTGCATTGGCTGGGTCATAAAAAGGACAGCTTCTTCCTGGTTCTCAATCTCTCTCTCTCTTTCTCTCTCCCCACTCTCCCTCACTCCTTCTTTCCCCCTCACCCCCCTTCTCTTTCATGGATTTCTTACTCTGGCAAAATCCAACCAATTGAAATGAAGATAGCCCAGCAGATCTGTAGAGAAATCTACATGGGAAAGAACTACCAACAATCAGAACCAATTTGCCATCATGTTGGAGGTGGATCCTCTGGCTCCAGTCAAGTCTTCAGATGAGTGCTGCCCCGGCCCACATCTCAAGGGCAAAACGAAGCTTCTCCTGAATATTTCTGACCCACAGAAATTGTGATAGATAATAAAGTTTTATTGCTGTTGTAAGCCACCAAGTTATGGTATAATTCATTATGCAGATCAATAACTAATACAAGAAAGAGGAAGAATTAGAGCTTTTATTTTTAACCACAGTTCAGGATTCTAGATGCAAGCAAAAGAATCCACTCTTGCTAGTTTACACAGAAAAGAAACATATTAAAGGGTATTGAAGAATATGCAGGAGGGCCAGAGTGTCAGATCTAGAAACTATAAGGGCAACAACAATGTCCAGACCACAGGGTGTCCCTGCTCCAGCCAGAACCCCATTCCTCTGAAGCTGGATTTAGATGTCTCAGCTTGCAACATTAAAGTTGGTAGCCAGATGCCAGAATCTCCACCATTAAAATACTAGAAAGTTGGATGCCTTAATCCTCCCCCACACCCAAAAATGGAATCTGTTTAGTGCCAGCTTCATCTTTCTGCTTCCTTCCAATCAGAGGTCTTATATAGGCACGTATAATTATTGGAGTCTATCTGCAAGGGAATATGGGAAAAAATGAGTTGTGGGAGGTGTTATTTATAAGATAGGAAATACCCCAGGAATAGGAAAGGTGTCCAAACGGGGATGAGAAGCTAGCAAAATTGACAAATGCTCACTTCCTGATATTTTGATGAAATCATCATTACATTACTAAAATATAGATATTTAGAGAAACTACTGACATGTCTCCCTAATACCTGAAACTCAAATTGGTAAAATAATTTCAACTCCAGTACCATTTTCAAGTAATTGTTAATGACTGCCTAGAGTTATGTGCTAAGAGAAATTCTAGGCTCAATTGGAAAGAGATCTGGGATCAAGTTGTAATGATGTCATTGTGTGCTACATATTTAGGTTAAATAATAGATACTTACAAAAATAGGTCTCTATGTTTTCTCTCCTTTCCTAAGAGGAGGATCTGAAAATACTCCATGACCTTTAATAATTGTTTACATTAAAGCTGTTCCCACTGACCAAACTCTCTTTTAGCCATCTATCTGAAATGGTATGCAAGCCAATCCATGTCCCCATTGTATCTCTCAGGACTTGGTGTAACCCAGATATATAAAACAGTTCTTCTAGCTAAATAGCTAAATATGGCCTCTTGTTGTGTCTCCTCATTGCCTTCTTACACTTATGTCATCCCATGAGGGACCCCTCAAGAACTGCAAATTCCAAAAGACAGTTTGACTACCACTGACCTATACCATTGGTGTAACCAACTGTTTGGGGTCATTTCTTCATGCTCATTTTCTCTTTCCTATCACTCAAATACAGCCAATTGGTAAGAATAAATTGTGGACAAACAGTCCCTCACTATTACCCTGCCATTTCCCTGTCTGGATGGTGTAACTTATCCCTATGTGACTCAATAATGTTTATAGCACAAGAACTTGGCATGATTTGCTGTCTTTTAGTCACCTTACAGAGACCAACTTCAGGACTGACAATGATAAGTCTACATTAAGTTGCTTCATCTTTGTCCTTGTGTTAATAGCAAGAGACTTCCCTGTCTGAAGATTAAACATCACACCTATTGTGTCATGGTTTCAGTGGGGCAGATTTCCCCCTTGCCTCTAATCTCCTTAGCCACTGTTACTCTGAGTACCCTCAGTAGTTTAATAATTGTGTCAGAAAGCAGGATATTTGCTCATGCCATAAAACAAATGCTTCTCGGACTTCAATGTGCACACAAATCACCTAGGCATCTGTTTAAATGCAGATTCTATTTCAGCAGGTGGGGCCAAGACTCTCCATTCCCGTCAAGCTCTCAGGTGATACTGATGCTTCTGATCCATGCCACACTTTAACTATCAATGTTCTAGAAAACTAGTTTCACCCTCAATGGGAGAAGAACTCTGCTTGTGTACTGTTTCTTCTTAACTCTCTCCTTTGGATCACATTCCTTCACCACCAATACCCTAGACATTGGCGTTCATTCCTGCTCTACCCTTGAGCACACAATTTTATTCATTCAATGAATCAGTAGTCATTAAGCACCTACCATGAGCTAGACACCATGCTGTGTACTAGGGATACATCCACAAATAAGATTATCCCTGCTAACATGGAACTTCTAGTCTAAAGAGAAAGATATTAACAAATAACTAGTTAATAATTAGTTATATTGCAAGGAGTGCTAGGAATGAAAATTACAGGATGTCTGAGAGCAAATAATAGAGAAAATATAATAAAGTCTCTTGAGCCTTTGGGATTTGCACTTTGTGTGAGTTCCTCCAGTTTCATATAAATTCAACTTTGTCTATGGTGAGACAGAACATTAAAAGTTTTCCTCATGGCCCTCTGCCTTCCTCTTTACCATGGCCACTACTGTGCACTTGGTGTTTCATGGCCACATGCTCCTTTGGCAGGAAGATGAACATGGCATGGAGCTTATGGTTGGCAGGCACGTCTTGGACTTCATAACTCCAAATGAATATTGGATTGCCTCATGTCATTCTTGCCCCTTGGCTCCCCTTGATAATGGTGCTGGCCATCTGAAATGGCAAGCTGTTGCCTCCCAAATTCTAGTCAACTTTCCCCCTTGTTCAAAAATGACAGCAAATATAATACCCTAATGTCTTCCTCTTGTGACCTCTTTTGTTGATCTACTACCTAGAACTATGACTTGGCTATTGCCAGCCAATTACACTGATTAACACCAAGGCCTTTAGTATTTATTCATTAAGAATGACAAAGTCCAGGGGAGCCTGGTGGCTCAGTCGGTTAAGCTTCCAACTTCAGCTCAGGTCTTGATCTCATGGTTCATGAGTTCGAGCCCTGCTTTGGGCTCTGTACTGACGGCTCAGAGTCTGGAGCCTGCTTTGGTTTCTGTGTCTCCCTCTCTCTTATCCACTCCTTGGCTCACACTCTGTCTCTCTCTCAAAAAAAAAAAAAAAAAAAGGAATGACAAAAGTCCAAATCTAGTTGCCATATCAGAGATTCTGGCCTCCTTAGGCTTTGGAAGCATTTTTAGGTGCCATAGTTGTCCTTCCCAGTCTCATGGGGTATCAGTTAGACAAGGAAAAGAGAAAGGTATGGATATTGTAGAACCATTATAACCCATATAAGATAAGGCCTTCCATGGTTTCAGCCCTAAAATTCATTTTTGTGTGGTATTATATTAAAAAAAAATGATCCATCAGCCAAACTGTATCTACAATGGAAGTTGAATCTTTCCTGAAATCTTTTGAAAGTGGATTCCATGAGTTCATTTTAACTTTAAGGAAAACTTAAAGTCTCATTTCCTGTTATTTGTCCTTCTTAATATTTCACATCTAAAGTAACTGCCTGGGAGTGCCTGGGTGGCTCAGTAAGTTGAGTCTCCGACTTTTGGTTTCTGCTCAGGTTGTGATCTCACAGTTCATGAGTTCAAGTCCCACTTCAGGCTCCACGCTGGCAGAATGGAGCCTACTTGGGATTCTCTCTCTTCCTCCTCCTCCTCCCCCTCCTCCTCCTCATTCTTCTTCTCTCTCAAAATAAATAAATAAATATTAAAAAGTTTTTAAATAAAGTAACTGCCTGAATGTCTTCTCTCTCCTGCCTTTCTTAGAACTCTGCTAACTCCCCATCTAGCCAGACCCATTGGACATCGACACTTCATCATCAACCTTTTCTCTCTCTGGATTTGTTCTGCCAAAGTCTTATGACAATAGTTTTTTCGTCTCTCTCCATTGTCAGCCCAGCATGACCTGGCCCTGTCAGCCGTGTTGCTTTGCCCAATGGCCTGACTTGGTTGAGGATCTTGAGGCAAATCTAGAATTCTTCCACCTGGAAATTTCCCACCTAGGAGGAAGAGAGGGCAGGTGTATATTCTCTCACATTGTCTTGACACATTTGTCACTTACAACCACATCATGAACCCAAGGAATTAATTTCTAATATTTCAAGGAAAAGGACCAGGGCAGTTATTATTGACATTCTAGTCTTCGCTGATTAAGAAAATAAAAATAGCAAAAAGCTAACATGAAATAAGTAAACTTTATATTTAACTGCCTAGCATCTGCATTCAATTTAAAAATATATGTCTTACAGTCTGCATGCAAATCTTTATACACATATATACACACAGACTCCCTGTACTAGATGCGTTGCTTCTCCAATCCTGCCAAGGGTATGAGTCCTCCCATGGCCCCTTCACCATAATCCTTTCTCTACAACCCACATGCTGGAATCCATAGATGCCTGTCACTTAATTAATTTAGTTAATACTTATCACATATCACCAACATTTTAAAACTTTACCTTGGCATATTGTTTTTCATGAAATCTCTAAATAGTGTTTGACATTAGGAGCAAATACAACTCATTGTAATCCTAAGTGTGTCATCATTTTAGGACTATTGGAGGGATAGACTCTAATCTAGTGTCTTTGACACATATCTGACATTTTGCTCCATTCTATAGAAAGCCCCATAAATCCTTACACTGGGAGTCAGCTCTGAGCCATTACTTGTGAATGCTAATTGTACACAACATTAATGGAGAATGTGGATGACACTGGCTTCCTAACTTGCAGATTTGTTTCATAATCCCTGGCTTGCCAGCTGGGACTTTGATGGGGCATTTTACAGCACAGCCTTCGCTACTCTCGTGAAACATTATAATCACATAAAATGTGCTGGAGGATTGTATGTAATATGGAGCCTGCTCTTGGCATCTGTACCATACTCATCTCTTCTCCTCACTTCACTGCCCACTTAGGAGTCTTTGGAAGGCTTCCTTTCATATAAATAGGGGTGTGGGGCTTAATCAGTCACAACTGGCAAAGACACCCTCATTTCCAATTCCAGTTCCAATTCCAGTTTAACAACTCACCAAAGGTGTTTTCAGGAAGTTCTCTCAACTTCCCTGTGCTCTTACTTAATAGGCATTTCCTCTCAATCGCCAAAGCAGTCATTTCTCTCTTTCAGATATGGGATACTCTGAAAGGCTTGTTGTAGATGCTCAAAACAGCTTACCCACACACCAATTGAAACTCAAGCCAAAGGCACATTGCGACCACTTAACCTGCTCTGAGTTCCTCCAAGCAGAACCTTGGCACCAGGAAAACAGTCCTAGTTCCTGTATTGGTAAGATATTAGGAATGTGTCTGAACCAAATATTGGAATCGATGACATGATTCTTTTCCCTTCCCAGTTCCATAGGGCCTATAGACAAAATAAATTCTCTAATGCCTCTCTGAGTTTCCATGCTGACTGTGACCCCAATGCAGACACAATGTAGACTTCCCCCCCTGCCTAGAGTCAATCACTAGCTGGCTTCACCCAACTTTCTGGTGAATGGAAGAGCAATTTGTAGCACAAGTGTGAACCAGTCCACTAGTATGGGGAACGAGAACTAGGGTCCACTTTGAGCATCAACGTATGCAGAAAATATAAAATGGGCTCATTCAGAGATAATAGGACGATATTACTGGGTTCGGGGTTTAGCTAAGCCTGACCTGCTCCTGCCCCAGCAGAGCTGGCCTCTGATGGTCTATGCGGGGTGCTCTTCTGAAGTCAGGCAATAAGGTGGCTATGCACTCTGCAGGAAGGAAGAGAGCAGAGTATGCACTGCTGATGGGAATGGTATCACTAGTGCGACCAGGGTGCTTTTGATTCAAAAGTAGACCATTTCCTTTTTATGTGGATGCTGTTGATTTTGACAAATGTGTAAATAGGCAGTCATCAACCAACAGGGGCCAGAAGAGAGGGAGTCTACTCCTTCCCTTGTTCAAGCCTAAACATGCTGGTGTTCTTTAAGGCTCTCAAGCACTCAAATCCTAAAAGTCATGGCACAATTCCCTTGGTCTCCAAATCTGCTGCATACCCTAGTCATTTGGGAGCTCTCAAGAATCCCAGTGTCCAACTCTCAGCCCATCCCAATTAAATCCACATAGCTGGGGGAGGGAGTCAGGCATCAGCAGTTTTTAAAGGTCCCCTAAATGTTCCCATGTGCAGCACTTGAAACTGCCAGCAAAGTGCTTATAAGCACAGACCCTGGGGTCAGATTTAGGTTTAAATCCTTGTTCCACAGCTTACCAGCTATGTGACCTTGGGAAAGCTACTTAAATTTTCTGTGTTTCAACTTTCTCATTTATTAAATGTAGTATTTTATAAATAATATTATGATTTACCTCAAAGGGCTTCTATGAGGACTAACTGATGTGTTATTTCAATGTGCTTAGATCAATTCCTGGTATATGTTAAGATCTATAAAAGTCTGTTAAAAAAGAAAAACACACATGCGAGCTCATTTCTACCTCAGGACCTTTGCTTTTGCTGTTCTGTCTGGAGTTCGCCCTCCTTCAACCTCATGAAAACAGGTAACCCCATCTATCCTAGTTACACTTCATCTTAGGACCCTTTTTTTTCTCATGTACACACTTAGGCGTGTATTTATTGAATATATTTTTGTTGTCTCCTCCACTAAAGGGTAAACTCAGGAAGAGCAGGATCTGCCCTATTTCTAGAACAGCGTCTGAGTAAATGAGTGCATGAAGGAATGTGAACACTGGGGTAGTCTAATTCGATGGTAATGTGGAAAGCAGGCATTAAAAGAAAGACCTCCACACCTTTTTACAGACCTTTCCACAGGCTCCAAAATGCTCATGATTCAAATACAACCTTTGGGTTTACTGTGGGTGAGACACTGCAGCTAGAAAGAGGTACACATGTTAGCATCCCCAATTAAACCTTGTGCAATAAGAACCTTGCCTGTAAACAAGAGAAGCAGCCTCTCCCTGAAAATCTAGAACTGATGAAATTGAACTCCAGATAATTACCTCATTTGAATTTTCTCATTTCATTTCAGTAAATAGTTCATATCTATTTTATTTA
This sequence comes from Paguma larvata, assembly GCA_030068075.1. Lineage (NCBI taxonomy): Eukaryota > Metazoa > Chordata > Mammalia > Carnivora > Viverridae > Paguma > Paguma larvata. The sequence goes on from CM057844.1 coordinate 12,668,050, forward strand.
ATCTAAAGCTTATCTATTTTCATTTCATAAATTGTTGCCCCCCCAACCAGTGTCCCCAGTTCTCACTATGTGGATATGAGAATAATCTTCAAGAGTTTCAAACAAGATGAAATACATGAGAACCGTATTGAAGCGGGCGATGATTTTTATATCTTATACTAGATAGCATGGCACAACTAGCAATAAGATACCATAGGTACTGGGGCAGTCTCTGTGGATCTTCTTAGGAGTTTGTCAAATCCATTCCATTTATGTTAATAATCCTAGAGCTGTGTTCCATTTCATGGAAGATGATGCACCCTAACCTGGAACACTGAGCCATTGTGAGGGTGGTGTGGATTACAAAGTCACTTCCCTATATATGTACATGTGCAAATGTACTGTGGATTCCTGAGGATTTGTGCTCATATCCCTGCACATTTCATATCATGTCTATAAAGTCACTGACTAGGAAGCTGAGATGGAGAACCTGAGTCAGCCAAAGGTCCACTGGACATGACAAAGGCTCTCAGAGTGTCTAAGTCTATGAGAGGTCACTGAAATTACTAAAATATGATTCACAGTAATGTTTTGGGAACAAGGATGTGATTTAATTTGAACTTCTATCTCCAGTTCATCATCACAAGAGGCAATATGGCCCATATAGACTTCTCAAGATCAAACGTCTGGTTTCTCAAGGGTTGGGGGCAGGTTTGACTTAACTAATCAGAAGAAACCTCACAGAGGGTCCCTAGGTCTCAGTACAGGCCCTGGCCTCCTCCTATACCTCCTTTCCGTGTGGTACCAGAACAGTGATCTTTCTTCACCTTCAGACTCAAGAACCTGGAGATCCCCAGACCCTCATGCATCAAAGCAAGGCTCCAGGAAGCTCACAAGCTGACTTTACCTAAGGTAAGCTCCTTGTGAGCAACATTCAACAGGGGCTGCAAACCAAACTGTACCCTGGGTAGTTGGCTGACAATTTGTCAGAGTATTACAGTTTAAAGTTTTCTCTTAACCAGCATTTTGTGGTAGAAGACTACCAGGTGTCAGCCAGGCAATATCATCCTTACCCTCATTATTGTCCACTGGAGGTCCAGGGTTCTGTCCCCATGGGGCCACCAAGAGATGTTGCTATTGATCTAAATGTTGACTCATGGTCCAAGATCAGCCCTACATCATTCACCTGCTTTCTGCTCCATGTACATTTTAAGGAATTTGCTCCACTTCCAGAATATGTATGCTTTGCTCACCAGGCTAAACTATCTCTTTCTGGTCCTCTCTGCTTCCCCAACATGGCTGCTGTGTGGCCCCATTTGAGTCTCAGACATCTGGATCAGTGCTTCTCAAACACTAATATGCACACAAATCACCTGGATGTGTTTTAAAATGCAGATTCTGATTCAGGAAGTCTGAGACAGTGCTAAGACTGCATTTCCAACAGGCATCCAGGGAGTGCAGTGCTACGGACCCAGAATTACATGTCCAACACGGACTATCTAGACCTTTCTAGAGGCCTCCTCTAAGCCATCAAAATCTAATCATTGAAAGTGACTTTGAACCATGAAGTTTCAAGTGAGAAGGGAGACTTGGTGTGTTTTCATCCCCAAGAGCATTTGCCATTTTAGAGGACTGAGAATACTTTGCCAAAGGAGTGATGGTGCTCTTGCGGAATTCTAGTGCTGGGGGCTGGGGGGACATTTGAGTTAAGCCCAGGGCATTCTGCCCAAATCATCAGAAATCCTGACTAATGTCTTTATCCTGAGGCCCCACCTGTAGTGAGCAGTGTGTAGCCTAGTCTAACCAGTGCTATCTGTGTGGCTGAAGCAGAAGCAAAGGGGAAGTAAGGGCCCCAGCATGACAGGACACAAGGTCTTTCTTCCTCCATACAATAAACTACCTGATCTCTGCTGCTAGTTTCTTCTGCATCAGGGAGGACCACAGAGCAGAAAGATAGGCATGGTCACCTCTTGTGCAGGCTGGGATGACCATAAATTCTGCTCTAAGACCTGTTCCCTGGAGAGACATCACCAGCAAAAAAGGTAGCAGGTGGCGGGAAGTAGTTAAAACCAACTCATTGCTTTATCATTCAGAGCAGTTGATGGGGGGAGAGCAAAAGTGAAGCTCCACCAATTGCTCTTCCCCCACCTCATTCTTCTTAGGACTTAGGATTACTTTATTTATAGCTAGGAAAAAATAATTACCTACAGCTGTGTTTCCCAGTTGCAGGGAGGGACACTTAAGGCAGAAATTCCACCCACCAGGTCCCTCCTTGCTGAGCACACCCTTTGGGGGAACTTCCTGACCCCCTTCTCCACAGCCCTGTGACCTCCCAGCATTTGCTAGTCTTGAGGGGACTCAGGTGATCAGCCAATGACCTTCCACATGGGCCCTCTCTATAACCTGTCTGAGATCTTTAGATTAATTTCTTTATCCTATGGCATTATCAGATGAATGGATTTGAAAGACAAACAACATCTCTCTAGATCCTTCTCAGAGATATGACAGACCATATGAGGTGATTAGTTAAGCAGAGTGTTTAGTAGTAGCCAGAGCTCCAAACTCATTCAAATGGGAATCTTAGGCAGGCTGGTTCCTTCTCAGTTTCCTCATCTGCATGGTGTGGATGATAATAGCACCAACCTCACTGGCACAAGGATTAAATAAATGCATGCCAAGTATTTACTCACATGTTTGAGCAGATGAGGTATTCAACACAAGGTAGCAATTACTATATGGGTGGTGGAGAGGGAGGGATAAACCGGAACCACAGAATTAAAGCTGGAAGAGTCTGTAGAGGTCACCTACAAAGGGTATTGCAAACTTTATGAAGCATGAGAATCAACTGGGAGCATAGATTGCTGGACTTCACCTCGAGATAATTGGATTCCGTAGGTTGGGGTAGAGTCCATGAATCTGTATGCCTAACAAGTCCCCAGGTGATGCTTTTAGTATGGAGTAGCTAGACTAACCCTTTTTCTGATACAAGATGTAGTCCCACATCTCCTATTCCTGTAAGACCCTTTGGAAGCTCTGTTGGGCAATTCCTATGATGGTAGAAGAAAGGAAATGAATCCTTGCCAGTGATCTCCAATGAATCACGAGCTTTAAATCTATTACCTTATCCTCACAATAACTTATGGAGTTACATATAGCTGTTTTGTTGTTATTTTGTTTTGTTTTCTTTGTTTTTTAAGATGACAAAGCTGAGGCTAAGATAACTTAGGTGCCTTAGACACTTTAACAGAAACAAAATGAAGAGCTAGGATTTGAACCCAGTCCATGAGTTCTTGTATCACTGATGTTCAGTTGTATCTGGGAACCCATACCTTACATTGCACTTCATTGTTAGATAGCTCTTAATAGTTAGACTATGGTTTGTTTTCATACTGAGCTACAATCTGCCTCTGTCAATTCACTGGTCTTAGTCATGGTTTCTGGATCTTCAGTAGAATTGGAAAGGACTTAATATTTTTAATATTATTTGGGTAGAGAGAGGACAACCATTACCTTTACTGCACATTTGATCATGGTTAAGTGTGTAGGTCCCAACCAAGGGTTTCTATATTTAAATCCTGAGTCTCCCACTTCTTATCTGGGTGACTCTGAGCAAGCTTCCAAGTAACCTGTGCTTCCATTTTCTTAAATCTGTTAACATGGGAATAATATTTGTACCATCAGTATTCATCAGAATTGTGAGTGGAGAAAACAGTGTAATGCATGTACAGAGTGACACAGAAATTTTACCTTTTATTATTTCAATCCATAAAGACTTCGTAAAGGCTTCATAAAGTCCTTTGTAGTGGAGGTCTTCAAAATTGGAGAGGTCAGAGTTTTATGCTATGACTTGAGTTCATTTAGCAGTGTCTTTGAACTCCTCACTGTTGATTAGAGGTGCTAGATAAAAAGAATATGGGGCACCTGGGTGGCTCATTCAGTTAAGCATTTGACTCTTGATTTCAACTCATGTCATGTTTAGAGTTTGTGAGTTTGAGGCCCACATCAGGCTCTGTGCTGACTATGCAAAGCCTGCTTGGGATTCTGTCTCCCTTTCTCTCTGCCCCTCCCCTGCTTGCTCGCTCTCGCACTCTCTCTCTCTCTCTCTCTCTCTCTCTCTCTCTCTCTCTCTCAAAAATAAATTAAAAAAAAAACACTTAAAAAAAGAATACCAAGAGCAACTGTGCATTTCATCAGCAAGAAACCTGAGTTAAACCAACCAAGTTGCTATGTAGTTACTTTTTTTCTCTCAGAGGTGATTCTGCTTCTTGTATTTTAAGGTAGAGAAATAGAGTTTTCATGGTGCTAAAGAAGACTGCCCATGCATGTCCTAGCCAGAACCTCCTAAAACTCCAGGAAAACCAAAGGAGGGTAAGATAAAAATAACTAATCATCAAAGGGAGGGGAACATTTTACTGCTTGGCAAAAATCATTAAGTTAAAGAAATAATACACATAATGAGGCAAAGGAACACAAGTATTATTTGGTTAAAAAAATAAAAGCCTGAATTCTCCTCCCCTCCCTGAATCCTTGTTCTTGGCAATGTGACTTTTCAGTCCTTCTCACTAAAAGATGGAGTCTAAATCCTCCACTCTTGACTCAGGGCTTGGCCACATGACTTGTTTTGGCCAAAAGGATGCAGCAGAAGTGATGCTATGCCAGCATCACACCTGAGCCCAAGAGGCCCAGCACTCATACTAGAACTTTGCCGTCACATCATGAATAAGCCCAGGCTATCCTGCTGGAGAATGAGACACATGGCCCAGTCATCCCCATTGCCCCAGACAAGGGAGTGAGGCCATCCAAGACCAGCCAGCCACTTCCGTTCTATCAGGTGATTGCAGACTCATGAGTGAGCCCAGGCAAGACTGGTCAAGTCTGGTCCAGAGCAACAGAACCACCCAGCTGGTCCAGAGGCTCATGAGACTCATGAGAAATAGTATTTATAGTTTCATCCCTCTGGATTTGGAGCTGGTTTTTTTCACAGCAAGAGCTAACTGATACACTCCCTATAGAGTTGGCAGGAATAAAATTGCAACAACCACCATATTAAAAACAATAAGAGTACTACTTGTGTAGTTCGAATTGTAGGAAACTGTTAGGATTCAATCATTTTTAACTTACAAAAACAGCAATTTCGTGTGGGCCAACCTAATACTATTAAGTACTTCTCACATGTCTAGCACTATTTTATATGAATTATCTCATTTAATCTTTACAACAATTCTATGAAGTAGATTACCTTCTAGCTCCATTTTACCAGTGAGGACATACAGGCTTAATAGACATCTGTTGAATGAATGAATAAAAGAAATGACAACATTTCTCAAGGTCACATGACCAATAACTAGTGACACAGGAATTTGAGCTTAGGTTGGATTGATTTTTCTGCCTTGGTACTTTCTACAACAGGAAGTGGGTGTTAATGACATTTATCAACCGGTCACTAGGCATTGGCTATTATAAGACCTTTACATCCAATTTAACCATCATATAACCCTGTGAAGTTGCTGCGATTTATGCATGGGGACGCCAAGGCACTCCAGCAATTGCGATCAGTAATTTAACCATGGTAATGCAGAAAGAAAATGGCCAGGCCAGAATTTGAATCCAAGCAAAATTCCAGAAACTGTGGTCAACTACACATGCCACCTTTCAAGGAACTGATTAAGGAGAAATGGAAGGAGAGAATGGGGTTTTTCATAAGCAGAACCCTAGTAAATGTTTTGTTCTCTAAACTTAAGCCTGTATTACCCCAGCTTCATTGAGTAAAAATTCTGTTTTATGAACGATCTTCCTTTCTAAGAGGGCATGTATAGTCTTTTCTCATCTATTGCCACATTATTACACAGCAACCTTTGGGAAACCAAGTTAATCTCATGGAGACATCCAAAAGGACTGTTCTACCAGGTCCTCGGAAAAGCCCCACAATTCTCCACAAAGCTGACTACTACAGTCTGAGATTTCCACCATCAGTATCACACATCTGATTTAAGGCACTATTGCCAGAGAGCCCTTGCAAAAAAATGCAGATATGTTACCTGTGAAGGTTAATATGAATTAATTTATATTATGTAAATTTAAATTAAGGGAAACAAAGTTAGGGACCAATGCATACCAGACACATAAAGGAAATGATGGAGTGAGTCTGGTGTCATGTGAGAGGGGATGCTGAGGATTATAGCAAATTGAAGAGTACGTGTCCCTTCTAAATGGAGACACTAGTACTAACATCAAAGCAATTGATGCCATTGCCAGAGACATATGTTTTTGTTTTACAAAAGAAGACAAAACAATTAGATATTTGGGGGTAATTTCCCTTTAAAATATTATGAAGGAAAAACTGATCCATGGCTGAAACTGATCTGTACGAGGCTAGTTTGCAACACCGTGCTAAGATTAACATTATCATTTCCTTAAGGCAGAACTACTCCAAGTGTGGTCCCTGCACCTGTAACATCAACATCACGTGGGAACTGGTTGAAAATGCAAGATCTCTGGCCCCATCCCAGATTCAGAAATCCAAATCTCTGGGAGTATGACCCAGGTATCTGGGTTTAACAAGCCTTTCAGGTGGTTCTTTTATAAATCAAGATATGGTCCAGAAGCAGCAAGTACCAGAGGTGCAAGCTGTGTGCAAGGAGTCAAGGACAGGGTCTGTGGCTAATGTTGGGGAAAGGATCCAGCCTTCTGGGTCAGGAAGAGAAAGAGGAAAGGGAAGGGCGTGACAAAGGGTGTGACCCAAGAAGGCATTCTGGGAGTTCTGCAAAGAGGACTGTCACCTGTGAACAGACTCAGTTGTTCCTCTTCTGAAGCCAAGACACCAGGCTCTCTGAAGCTGGAACCTCCTCCCCCAACTCCCAGGAAAGTAACACTGTGTTCCCATATCTGCAGAGCAGTGTCAGTGCTAAATCTGTTCTGAAGCGTATCTCTGAAGTTGTCACCATTCTCAACTAATTAGGCAAAGGCTTCCATCTGCCTAGTGGCTCACCACACTTTTCATATTAATTTTTTATGCAAATGTGGTGATTTTAGGGAGGAATGATGTCAAGCAAAGTGATAGGTAACTCACTTGAGCCAGAACAAGATACCCCTGTAAGGTGAAATCTGCAAAATCTCCAGAAAGGTCATGTTGAAACAAACTTTTGTATTTGGGTTTCTCGGATGTTTAAAAATAACTTCAATTAAAATCATGGGAGATGCCTGAAATACATGTGTGTGTGTGTGTGTGTGTGTGTGTGTATAACCTAACCTCCCTACTATAATCTTAACTGTTTAAGAAGCTGGCCACCAAGCCAATCATTCAAAGCACAGTTCAATTAATTTCTCCCTCCTTATTCTTTCATTCCTTCTCATTTTTTTGCATGTAATCTTATTTTATTCTTTCTTTCTTTATATTATTTGCTGCCTTCTTTTTAAAGAAGCAGAGTTATCCAAGAACAAATTCCATTGTAGCAGTGACCTCGAGGATTATAAGGCAGTAGATTAAAACCCAGTAGTAGCTAGAAATTCTGGGGATGATTTGAAAGAAAGGGTCAATTGTCTAGTATTAATTCAGTAATAACTGGAGAGACATTATTCTTATTACCTTCTTCCAGGCAGAACTATCTGGTGTCTCATGAAGTTCAATGCCACTGTAAGGTAAAGTAAAATAAAAAATTGGATACGGGCCAATTCTGACTCCAATACTGACCCCACTTTTAGTTTCTACTTACAGGTGTTTGTTGGGATAGAAAGTAGACTCTGGATTCAGACAATTTCCTTCCCCCTGTATCAGATATCTACTGCTGCATACAAAACATGCCAATGCTTAATGGCTTAAAAAACAACCATTAATTTAGCCAAGAATTCTGTGGGCATACTCCACGGTTCTGGAGACATGGGCTGGGCTCCACGATATGACTCTATCACGTGGTCAGTGGCAGACTGCCTAAGGGATTACTGGTCTAGGATGGCCTCACTTTCCATGGACCACTAGCTTTTGGAGAAGCTCATAAAGATGACATGGTAGACACTGTTGGTGTCCTGTCCAAATTCCTTAGGATCCCTTCTGTTGGTTCCTTGTGCCTGTCCCCCAGGTTGGCAGTGCTTTGCTGCTAAGGAGTGGCCCCTGTTACCCGTTCAGAGGGTTGTCCTTAGATTATTCCTTCCTTACCAGCACTGAGAACTGGGAGTTGCTGAGAGTTATATCCTCCTGACCGGCCTCTAGTCCAGAGGATGAAAACCCAGCTCCTCACTTCAAAGGAGATAAACTTTGAGGTCTAACTGATGCTCTAGAAACTGCACAGGATCAGGCTGAGGCTGAGAATTTGCCTGAAACTGTAACTTTTCTCATCCTCTTCCCTTCCCTTGTCCTGCTTTCTGAACTCCCTCATGGGAGCACTTCCTTATGAGATCATAGGCTCAGGGGTGCCTGGGTGGTTCAGTGGGTTGAGCATCTGACTTTTGATCTCAGCTTGGGTCATAAACTCACGGTTTATGGTTTTGAGACTCACATCGGCCTCTGTGCTGGCAGTGTGGAGCCTGCTTAGGATTCTCTCTCTCTCCCTTTCTCTCCATGTGCACACCCCCTCAACTCAAATAAATAAATACATAAACTTAAAAAAAAAAAAGAGAGAGAGAGATCATTGGCTCGTCTCAGGGTATGTTTCCAGAGATCCCAACCTAAGAAACCTGGTCTAACCCAACTGTCTTCAAACTGAGCACAGAGCAGCCCTGTTCATCTGTGGAATATGTACATGTTTCTTCACAAAAGTTCACTAGAAGATAGAGTTTCCTAGCCAAAGAGAGTTTAAAATAAAAACCACCTCGAACAGTCCAGCCTTTTATGTAGGTGAAAAGACAAACAGGCAAAGAAGTGAAGCAACTGGTTGGAAGGCACACAGCCCAGGGGAAAAGAACAAATTCAGTGCTCCTTGGGCCTGATTCACATTCCCTTGTGATACTAAACTGAGGACTCTCACTGGATTCCCCTGAGAGTCTGGGCCCCTTGAGAGGGGGAAGATAATTGTGCAGAGGGAAGAGCCACAGGGGCATCTTAGCGAGATGGGGTGCTCTCTGGTTCATGAGTCACTTAATAAAACCTTTAGATAGTTGAAATTAAAAGAGAGAGAGAGAGAGAGAGAGAGAGAGAACAAAAGAATGAAAGAATGGAAGGAAGGAAGGAAGGAAGGAAGGAAGGAAGGAAGGAAGGAAGGAAGGAAGGAAGGAAGGAAGGAAGGAAGAAAGGAAGGAAGGAAAAGAAAGAAAAGAGACATAGTGTCTGCATCTTGGGAAACTGGGGTTTCAGAACTGGCCCTGCCCTTGTGATCCTCCCTCCCCCAACCCCTCTCCTCCTTCACCCCCTTCTATCCCTGCCCTCCTCCTCCTCCTCCTCCTCTTCCTCTTCCTCTCCTCTTTCTCTCTCTTTACTTACTTTCTGCCCTTCCTCCTGCTTCCTCCCTATCTTCCTTCTCTTTCCCTCTTCCCTTCTTCCCCTCCCGCTCCTCCTCTCCATCCGCCTTCTCTCCTGATCTCTCCAGCTTATCATTTTCATCATCATCTTCACAATACCACTAGCTTCTCCATGTCCCTTCCCTCTGAAGAACCGTCCTTCTACTAATTTCTGTTTGTTTTCACAAGTAAAGACTTGTGAGACAGCCATTCGGCACAACACACAAATCTGGACTGCCTGTGTAGTGAGGTGGCTGCTCCAAGGCACTGCAGTGGGCAGCTAGGTCCTGGGAGACTCAGGACCCCAAGTAGAAGCCCGCACACAGCCTTCTTTCCTACCGGAGGCATTTCATTGGTCTTGCAGTTCACAGATCCACAGGGCATGATGTATGGAATGGGAGATCGATGTGAAAATACTGCCAAGCTTCTGGAACTAGGAAGATATTTAGATGGTTCCACTCACGTACATCATATTTATGAAAGGAAAAGGAAGTGGGTGGATTATAAATGAGAAAAACCTGGAAGAAAAAACATTATCCTTTCCAAACTCAGTATTTTACCAACTTCTTTCCAAAAGGCTGAGCCCATCGGTAAATTTACATTTGTGGAGTGTGACAATTTCTGGCTTTCAAAGAGCCCTCTGCAAAAGAGGCAGCCATCAGGATTTCCACATGGGCTCCCCCAGATCTGCCCACACCCATGCTTCGGTTCCTCCCCAGCCCCCACCCTGGGCATCCACCAAGTCCAACACAGGAAATGAGAGCTTGGAGAAGTCAGAGAAATCACTGCCTGTCTCCATCTTTCTGTAGATGCAGAAACTGAGGCCCCAAAAGGCAAGGGTTATACAGAGATTCCAAACTAAGGTCAGCCCCAGGTCTGAGAGTCAAGAGTCCAAGGCCTGAACCCCAGCCCTACTCAAAATTCCCTTTTGTGACCTCAGGGCAGTCACTGTGCCCTTGGGACCTTAATGTGGTTGATTAAAAAAAAATGGTCACAATTTTTCATGCTTCCCCATATCCACACTGTTTGCATGTGACTCTATTGTTACTCCCATCAAGAGTTGGAGTCTATTTCCTGGCACCTAATCTGGGCTGGCCGTGTGATTTTTTTTGGTCAAAAGATTGTCCCAGAAGTTCTGAGACTAAGTCTCAGGGACCTCGCACACTATGGCTCCCTTTCTTGGAACCCTGCCCAGCCATCATATTCAAAAATCTCAGGCTAGCCTTTGAGAGGATGAGAGACCACATGGATCCTAAATGAGCCACCCAGCTGAGGTCATCCTAAACCAGCCAGTTCTCAGCTGAACTGGACCTGCCTACCAAGGCACAAATTTAGCTCCAGGAGACAATTACAACTATCCAACTCTGCCCATCCCAAATTTGTGACCAAGGGTATCATAAATAAATAAATGGCTGTTATTCCAAGCCACCAGTATCTCGCTATGCAGCAAAAGTTAACTGATGTATTTGATTTCTTCATCTGCACAAATGCACAAAAAGGCCAGAACATAAAGATCTCTCTTTTTTTAGGTGCTTTTTGAGATACCAAATCTATAAGAGGTTCAAGCCTAGAATTAAGCTGTCCATTCGTGTAACCACTAGGCACACATGGTTATTTAAATTTAAGCAATTAATTGAAACTACATAAAAGTAAAAATTCAGTTCTTTAGTTGCACAAGCCATATTTCAAGTGCTTACTAGTCATGGGTGAGCAGTGGCCACTGTATGGGACAGCACAGGTAACAGAACATTTCCGTAACCACAGAACTATGCATTGGATGCTGCCGTCCTGGGGCTTCCATGGTAGCTCCAAATCTCTTGACCCACCTTGTCTACACTTGCACCCCCCCCCCACCAAGCACACCTTGCTCCACAGCAAATGCCCCTCACGTACCCTCTGAAAATTACAGGTCTGTGTTTGGTGTCTTCTGTTTTACCTGAAACATCGAAACCATCAAGGAGTCCTTGGATCGACTGTAAACAGTTCCAGTATCTAAGTGAGAGAGAAAGGGAGGGCAGCTCTTAACAAGGTAGAAGAGTCTTCAGACGGATGCCAAGCTTTTCCTCCTTCAGGGGATTGCCCTAGTTTTTATTTTAAGCATTTTTTTCCATGTTGATAGGGTTGATAGCCAACTTTATCTGCATTCACTCCTTAAAGAAGATTGATGATTGATTTTTTTTTTTTCCTCTGTGTGTATGTGGGAGGTTTCCTCCCAATTCTCTTTCTACTTTCCCCCCCACTCCAATGCCCAGGGCTTCCTCTGACTTCAAAGAACTAGAAAAGATTCAGAGGAAAATGGGTATCTGACCTAATTAGGCATATAGATTAAGATTTTCTCTCGTGGTTGATAAAAAATTCCCTTTTCTTCTTAATCCTCACTCTGATTTCCTGGATGAAGGAGACTTGGAAAACCACCTTCCTTCTGCCCCTTGATGAAGTATTGTCCCTGCAAGGAGCTGGCAGCAGGGCGGGACAGTGGGGCCCATGGGACAGTGGTGGCAAAAGGGGGCCATTAGCAGGAATGTTTGGGATTTCACTGAATCCCAGTTCAGCTACCTCCTACCTCTGGTGGATTCTTGGTCTAATTACTTCATCTTACTGTGCCTCAGGTTTCACATCAATAAAACGAGGATGGCAGCTGTTCTTGCCTGGTAAGTATTTGATGACTGAATACAAGAGAAGCCCTTAAAACAGCGCCTGGCATGAAACAAGAGCTCAGAGTAGCTGAAGTGGACATACCAGTGCCTTGTCTAGGTTCTCAAGGACTAGGGTACTGGTTCTGGTGCCCACGCACTGGCTCCTGTATGCTTTGCCCTGGAGCCACTTTAACTGCACAAACAGGGAGCCTTCAGGCCAGGCGTTGTCACAAGCAGACAGTTACACGGGGGCCACAGTCAGAAATCCCAGTTCCCTTGCCTTTGGGCAGATACAAGATGAGTTGCAACTCACACTCCAGAGCTGCCCTTGCTCAGGATCAGGTTGAGCCTTGGGCTTTGCTTGGCTCGGCTCCCTCACCTTTTCTGTCCCATTTCCCCTATTCCTGGATTCCCCCTGAGAGCACTTCCCCAATAAATCACTCACACATGAATCCTTGCAGGTTCTGCTTCCAGGGAATCAGACCTAAGACAGTAACGATGATGATGATACTGATTTATTTTTATTGTTACTATTTTTATTACTGCAGTCATGACATAAAAAGTGATTTTGATTCTATATAAGGTGATGCTCATCATTTCTCTAAGTATACAGAAATAGCACTTTCAAAGCACTTTGCTTTTCCTCCATTTCCATTAATTGTTACGACCAGATGCTTCTGAAAACAAGAGATTAAGTGAAAACACCAGTCCATCCACTCTTCTTTCCCCTCCCCTGGCTACTTCCAGCAAAACTAGGACCCCCTGTTCAATAATACAGACACCTCAGACCATAAAACTAAACTGAAGCCTCTCAACCCTCTTCCAAACCACCATCCTGGGCCCCAGGCTGCATACATTTTAGGATGGGCCATGCTGAGAAGGACAGACCCTGGGAAAAGACCCCCACACATACCCTGGGTAGCAATGGTTCTCAATCTTAAGCCCACTTCACAATCCCTAGAGGGCTTGTTAATTCCTGGAGTGCCTGGGTGGCTCAGTCAATTAAGCATTCAACTTTGGCTCAGGTCATGATCTGGTGGCTCCTGAGTTCAAGCCCCATGTTGGGATCTGTGTTCACAGCTCAGAGCCTGAAGCCTGCTTCAGATTCTGTGTCTCCCTCTCTCTCTGCCCCTCCCCTGCTCATACTCTATCTCTCTCTCTCTCTCTCAAAAAATAAACAGTAAAAAAAAAAAAAAATCCTGGGCCTCACTCCCAGGGGTTCTGATCCAGTAGGCCTGAGAGCCATGAATTGGCACAACTAACAAATGCCTAGGTGAGGCTGCCACTGATGTTGTAGAGACCCAATTGAAATAGCATGGGCCTGCAAGACTCCTGGCTCCATGGGGATGGGAACAGCTGGAGGGGGGGACTAGAGAGGGGCTGTGTCTGTAGTACAGAGTCCAAAGCAAGGCCTGGTTTCTGGCTTTGAGTGACTCTGGTTCTTGGCCATGCAAGAACACCCATAGCCATCCAGGACTTATGAAAGGCAGAGTCTACAGCATGACAAAAGCTTCTGTTTCCTATTGCTGCTGTAACAAAAGACCACAAATTTAGCAGCTTAATACAATACAAATTGATACTACAGTTCCAGAGGTCCCAAGTCTGAAATGGGTCTTATGAGGCTAATGTCAAATGCTGTGTCCTTTCAGGAGGCTCTAGGGGAGATTCACTCCTTGTTTTTTTTTAGATTCTATATGCTGCCCATATTCCTCGGTCCATGACCATATCAATTGAATCTCTGCTTGCATTGCCACATCTCACATCCCATCTGACCCTCCCACCTCACTGCTGCCTCACACTCTCTCTTCAAATTCTGCCCAGCCACCCTGTGAACAATCCTGGGCTAACCTGCTGGAGGATGGAATGCCACATGGAGTAGAGATGAGCCATGCTACCTGATGGCATCCTAGACCAGTTAGCCTCCAGATGACCTTCCAGATATCTGCAAATGCTTGTGTGAGCCTAGTCAGACTTATGAGAAGTAATCAATGTTTGCTGTGTTAAGGCAGTACATTTTAGGGTGGTTTGTTAGACTCAGTGGACCACAGACACCCATCCTAAGAAGAGGGAGGGTGTTAGGCGGCCTGATTACTTTCAACCATGTCCACCTTGCAAATGTCTCTTACATGACCACCACACAATACATTAAAACTCAGACGAAAATCTACTTTCGATTTCATACTTCTGGCTTATTTGGAAATATTAGAAGAGAAGCCTGGAAGGGAGCATCAGGAGGCCTTCTGGGACAGTGAGGACATTCTGTTTCTTGATCTGGGTGCTGGTTGCACTGTGGGTATTTGATTTGTAAAAACTCATCAAGTGCACACTTAGATATTACTCTTTTCTGTAGATTTGTAATGCTTTAATTAAAAGTCAAAATAAAGGTGGGCACCTGGGTGGCTCAGTCGGTTAAGCATCCGACTCTTGATCTTGGATCAGACCATGATCTCACAGCTCATGAGATAGATCCCGACATCAGGCTCTGCACTAACAGCATGGATTCTGCTTGGGATTCTCTCTCTTTCCTTCTCTCTCTGCCCCTCCTCTGTTCTCTCTCTCTCTCTCTCAAAATAAATCAATAAACTTAAAAAAAATTCAAAATAAAATGAAATAAGGTAAAATAGCACTCTTGTTTAGTGCAGGCCTGCAACATGAACAGAGGCGAATGACGAATTTAACTCCCTGTTTTGGAAGCCTGAGAGAGTTAAGAACATCCCAATTAGCATGGTTCCCCCTTTATCCTGTTGTCCTACACTTAACTCATTATATTAGTTGCCTATTTGCTATAGGTACCTGCATTTGCCAACTATTATTAATATATAATACAATAATAATAATTATTATTATTAAATTATTATCTCTTGTAAAGTATGTCACAAGAATACCTTTTACTCAAATTATTATTATGTGTTCACTCATCTCTAAGTTTCTGTTTTCCCCTTCTTCTTCTTCTTCTTCTTCTTCTTCTTCTTCTTCTTCTTCTTCTTCTTCTTCTCTTCAACTATTTTGACAGTAACAATCAGCCACCTCATGCAGCGTGTTGAGCTGAAAGGCACACCACTGTGCCTAATGAGGGATCTTACTTCCTTGCCTCCCTTGTGCCCAAGTGTGGCCATATAATCAGGTCTCTCCAGTTAAATGTGAGTGGAAGTTGGTGAGTGTCCCTTCCCTTCCAGGCAGTTGGAGCTGGTCTACACAGATTCCAAGGCCCAAGGTATGTCAGCTGGACAGAGGTTGGGTCCATGAGTCAACATGTGGTCGAAAGCCATTTGCTAATTGGAACACCCAAATTGGAGTCTTCGGTGAGTAAGCAATAGCATTCTATTCTGATAAGCCACTGAAATATATTTATTTCTGCTGCTAGAGTTACCCTGATTAATAAACTATTTCATCCCATGGTTATTCATGCATTCACTCATTCAATAAATATTCATAAAATCTCATATGCAAGGCACTGTGCCAGCTTTCTGACTTCAAGGATTTTATATGCTGGCTTAAAAATAAGGACAGTCTACTAACGTTTGTTTGCCTCACTATGTGGCAGACCATGTATAAGACATTTTAACATCTTCACACTTACTACAATATAGGTGTAATAGTCCTTAACTTATAAATGAGTTACCTGAGGCTTACAGAGTCTGGGAACATAGAATTCCCTGAGTTAAACACCTATGTTTTTCCCAAGATATTATCCCACTTCCTAGAAGAGACATAAGGTGTGCTCATAGGGACTTTTAGGCAAGTGCTTGAGGATTAAATGGCACAAGAGGGCAATGCTGAAATGCTGATGATATTCGGCAATCACTAATTATTTTGATATTCACATTTTCTCCCAGCGAGGCTGCCTACTAATGCATCTTCTGTCTGTGTTATGGTGAGCCCCATCCTTGACTTCTCTGATGGTGATGCTGAGGGGGACAAAGAGGTGAAGTCAGGTCCATGTAGCCACCAAAGTACAATGTGGAAAAAAGCACCATGTGTAAGGACTCTGTGAGTCAGTAAGTGCTGCATCCCTCTGCACTGAGTGACTGCTCTTGGTGTTGATTTTTTTTTTTAGCACTCCCTTTATTCCTCCATGAAATTGTCTTGATAAAGCCTGGCTGGGTGAGACTGCATTTGATATGTGTAAAACCATCGACAGCATAAAGCAATCTTAGCAGTTATCCTCACTCATTCATTCAACAAATAATTCAATACATCCCCTGTTCCTGGTGAGTTGCCCAAATTTTCTCCATATCTTAATTAATTTCAGGCACATTCAACTTAGGAATATTCTCAGCATCCTAACTTGGCTGTAAAATCGAAGGTTTTGCATTGCCTTAGATGTAAATACCAGGGGGGAAAAAACGCATGCGGTTAATAGCACACAAGATCTTCAGATCTGACACCTTTCCCCGCGATTGGATTGGAGTCTTACGGAAGTGGACAACCCACAGACTTCAAGGCTTCCTGTCTTAGTTAAAAGAGATACAAATTGCTTCCCCAGTGCATCTTCTCAGGGGAGCTGCTCAGGATAAAATGCTGAGATTGCATGAATCCATCTCCAAGCAGAAACCTGAGGCAGATGCCATTATTTTTTCATGTCATCTTAATAGACTTGCTTTAAGAAAACAGTGGTGTGTTTGTGCCAGCGTCCTTGGTATTTTAGATTGGCTTCTGTAAGGATGCTTTATGATGGCAGAATACGTTGTTTGAGAACCAAATGTTCCCTCAACATTTCAGAAGCGTTCCTTTACTTGTAGTTTTCCTTCCCTTCTGAAACATGCCTTTACTTTTGCCCTGGCTCAGAACAATCTGTTTCCTCAACTCAACAAATACTTCTGTTATATGCCAGGCTCTGAGCAGGGCTCTGGCAACAGGGTGGTGTAGAGATGGCAGTCACTGCTCCTGACTTCTAAGGGGTTTGCCACTGAGGCTG
This sequence comes from Paguma larvata, assembly GCA_030068075.1. Taxonomy (NCBI): domain Eukaryota; kingdom Metazoa; phylum Chordata; class Mammalia; order Carnivora; family Viverridae; genus Paguma; species Paguma larvata. The sequence continues at coordinate 12,685,012 of CM057844.1, forward strand.
TGTTCTGCTAAAGATGCTTCTCCATTCTTTAATTTGTCGGCTCCCCTCTAAACAATGACTCCTTGAACACTGTCTAGGTTTTGTCTACCTCACTGTCCCTAGTCAGACTTACAGTGGCAGGTATGTAGGGTGAGGGCGGGTGCTCAGCCAATAGCATTGAAGGAATAATTGAATGTTTGACAGGATAGTTTGCCTGGATATTATAAAAAGAATAGGCTACTTTGTATTTCATGCTAAGAGCCTTGGTTTTGTTGCCCAGGGCCTGGAGATGAAGAATAAAAGGATTGAAATACTTCCCCAGAAACTCTTATTTCTGTTCTACAAGGGAAAAGATCTTTATTCATTCACTGATTCAATAAATATTTATTGATGGCCTGCTATGTGCCAAAACTGTTCTAGGTCTAGGGCAGATAAGTCATTGCACTAGCAGAGTTAACTGTAGGAATGATAGGCTATGAGCAAATAAATCAGTAAATAAACAATGTAATTTCTGACCATAAGTCCTGCTATGAAAAAGATATTAAACAGGGTGTTCCATTTACTACTGCATCATAACAAACCACCCCCAAAAGTAAATGGCAATAAACAAACCATTTGAGTATGCTCATGGATTTGGAAGTTCAGGAATTTAACAGGGCACAGTATAGATAGATTGTTTCTGTCATGGTATCTAGGACCTCATCGGGGAAGATTCTAAGATGGGGGTGCTTGGATGCTGAAGGCTAAAATCCTTTGAAAGCATCTTGTGCATGTCTGGTGGCTGATGCTGGTTGTCACTGGGGATATGGACTATGAGTGACAACTGGAGCCCTGGTCGATGGCTTTTCTATGTGGCTTGGGCTTCCTCCCTCCATGGCAGCCTCAGGATAGCTGTTCTTCATTTCTGCTGACTCAGAGCTCCAAAAGCAAGTGTCCCAGCAGACACTGTGTAAACTCTATCACCTTTAATAACTTGACACCAGAAGTTACATGAGTTATGCAGTGTCACTTCTGCTATGTTTTGTTGGTTTTAACAGAGTCTTTGAGTTTGGCCCATATTCAAGAAGTGGGGACTTAAGCCCATCTCAGAAGAAAGCAATGTCAAAGAAAGTGTAGACATGTCATAGAACTGCCACAGATGATAGAGAGTGGCCAAGGAGTCAGAGAAGACCATTCTTATAAGGTCAGTTTTGGGCTAAGATGTAAGTGACAAGAAAGCCATTTGTACAACAATTATGGAAGAAATGCCTTACAGACACACAAGACACAGGAAATGTCCAGGCCCCTAAGTAGGGAGCCCATCCAGTGCCTTCTACCACGTCAGGGGGAGAGTCTGCCTGAGTTTGAGGCTCAGTGTTCAGAAAGTCACCCTCTCATATATAGGCCAAAGTCTCCATTACCAACCTTATTTTAGAACATTTACCTCTATCTGCTATCTACTTAGTCTTTTTAGTTGGTTCAGAATGTAGGTGGGGAGGGTAGATACACTTTATTGGCACCCTCCACCCCCTAAAAAACTGCAGCGACTGGAAAACTGGTCCAGGAACCTGGAGGCATGTCAAGGGTGTAATTGATGAGTTATGATAACAAATGGAGATGCTTAGGATGGGTTGGTGACACAGTGTGGGATTGAGAACACAGCAAATTACAGATGTTTATGTTGGCCCTGGGGCTTGGTTTTACTATTCTTCTTAACTGCTATGATCCAGGCAGGTGGCTTTAAGCCTAAAGTGCCAGTTTCACAAGACTTCACTATGGCAGAGGCTTTGTCCACAGGTGAACAGATATTCTTGGAGGCAAGGCAGTGAGCAAAAGTGAGTGCCTCAGCAAAGATGCTGAACTTAATCCTCATGCAAAGAAGGCAGAAAACACCAGCCAACCGTTAAGAGCCTAAGAAATAAATACTGTCCTGGACTCAATAAAGAAAAGCTTCAACAAAGGTAGGGCTACATGGGTGCCTTAGGTGAATGCTGAAGGTTACATGTACCTTGTTCCGGGAAAACAACTGTACATCCAAGGCCCACTTGGGGAAGATACTTTGATGTCCACAATCCAGGCAACCCACAGTCACTGTATAAGTTGTCTGTTCCTATATAGCTAACCTGAAAACCTGTGGATTAAAATAGCTGTTTATTATTTTTCATGAGTTTATTAGTGGATCTGTTGATGTGGGCTGGGCTGGGCTTATCTCAGAATGGCTTGCTCACGTATCCACTGTTTGCTAACTGGGGCCTGGATGTTCTAAGATGACCTAAGCTGAGATGACTCGTCTTTGCTTCACTTGTTTTAAGATGCCTCCAGCAGGTTAGTCTGGACTTATCTCAGCAGTAGCAGGAATTAAGGACAGGAGTAGAAATATATATGGGCTTTTCAAGTCCCTGCTTGTGTCCCATTTGCTACTGTCTCCTTGGCCAAAGAATATCACATGTGCAGAGTCAGTGTGGGCACTTACCGTAATCAAAATACCCCTGCTACTGACCTGCCTTCTAAGGCAGTTGGAACTTGTTAACTACAGGGCTTTCATTTTGTTGAGTTGGAAGGCAGCCCGGGGCTTAGAGTGAGTAACTTAACAAAACCAAGAAGAGACTAAGAACCTTCACCAGTGGGTTCCCACTCACCCTTCCTCCCTAAACTGACTCCCTTTTAAATCAATTGTGACCCAATATTTGACAAATACCACATTGAAGGAAAGACATTAAGAGCTGGTCCTGGTGCCCACATGTCTTGGGCCAGAGCTGGTTGTCCTGTGCCCAGGTCAGAGTTATGAAATCCCCAGTGGCACTCCTGAGAGCAAAAACTTTGGAGATGACAAACCCTGGATCCTATGCCAGCTCTGACCCAACCTACTCAGTGTCTTCAAGTTCAATTCCTTCATATTTAAAAAAAGAGGAGAAAAGCACAATGGCACACATGGAGTATATGCTAAGTAAATGATCTCATGTCCCATTATTATTATCTGAGAAGACAAAAGTAGTGTTCTTTAAGAGTGAATGGAATAAAAAGAGAGTGGGGCAAGGAGACCTCATTAGCAGTGACAGGTATTAATGGAACTGATTCACTGACAGTGGGGAGGACTTGAATATTTAAGCCAACAGTCTTTACTAGGATGAAGAAACACTCTCAAGAAGGAGAAGAATTGCATGCATTTGACTGATGGGCTGACTGGTTGATGCGAGATGAATGCGCTCTTTCCTTTTTTACTGTTGTGCTCCTAGGAGAGGCTCAATGGGAAAAGACTTTAGTGGTTGGGTCCTTAGGCTCAGAGCAACTAAGAGGTAATGATATTCCAGGACCACTTTTTCCTTAATAGGGAAAAGGTAATGCTGGAAGATTAAACATCCAGAGAAAGTAGATATACAGCTTCTGAAATTGGACAGGACTTGTATCAACCCAATCAATAAATGACACAAGGGATTTGAATGCAGAGATGTCACATATAAAAGTGTATATTATGCCAGAGGATAAGGCCAGAAGGAGCTGTTGGTACCATAGACTGTGAACAGTAATCTTTGATGTTGTGCAGTGTTCAAGCTGCACAGCTGTACATAGTGACCCTGCTTAGGTGGAAACTTGTAAATTATTAAGCTAATGTGGAAATTCTCAGATCTTAGTCCTTTGTCTTCGAAATAGTGGCAACTTTCTCTAGACTAGGCCTAACACAAACTTGATGCAACGTTTTTTTTCTTCCTGAGAATTAGGACATATTTGAGATTCTGCATGATTTCCTATGCTCTTTGAGAGTGTTTCCATCAATCTTTGATTTCCCATGACAGTGGAATGACACCCTGCACCTTCCAAATTGGATCACACGACTTTACTGCTTCTGTTGGTATTAACCCTGTACTCTAAACTTCTTGCATCTTGAGTTCAAGCCAATCAAATGTGCCCCTTCCTGTTTCCTTGAGTTTGTTCACATCTGTGTATGACCTGTAGATGAAGGTGAAGAGCGATTTCTGATTTATCAATAAGGGGTCTGTCCTAGGAAGTCCCTATGTGACTTACCTAAGGTTTCGCAGCCATTCAGGAACACAACTGACTATAGAAGCTATATCCCTGGGCTTCTTCCCAGGGTTCTTTCCACTGGAATTTGAAATTATTAATACATCTTCTAGTCAATGGTGACTACATTAAGCTTTATATATCCACTTACTGTTTAAATGAATGAACAGAGTAGACGTTCAACACTTGGGAAGATTATGTCCCAAGGCCCTTCATAAGCCTACAAATCTTCAAATGCTATTAAAGCTATAATTCTCAAACTGGCTAAGGAGGTTATGAATTCAATACCTCCCCTAAAAATTTTTGTTGGAATCATGAAGGATTGTGGACAGTTTAGGAAAAGCAAATTCAACATAACAATAGATAGTATTTTTAACATAAGCCAGAGAACGCAAAGGTCAATAAAACTGTGGTGGAAATAGAAAGTAAACTGAGAGAGCATTTCAAAAGATATAATTTTTTTTAAAACAGACTGAGTAACTGTCTACTAAAACATGTAATTTTTTTCCATAAGAGACAGTAAATTATAACTGGAAATTTTAAGTGACCCATTCAGACTCCTGAATATTCCATAAATATAGGATTAAAGTTACAGATGTGAACTTCTGCTGAGTAAGATATTTCACTCTTTAATTTATAGGAAACTTTGATTTTCTGACTAAGAACTGTCTCCTAAATATCTATGAATTCTTTTCCTAGAAGAACTAGTAGCTGAATTTTTGGGATGAGGTGCAATTTTGAGAAGCAAAGTACCATTTTGTTGAATCGCAGATGAATTTCTCCATAGAGAAAATTCCAATCACACAGGTTGAGATGACGTCAGAATTTATTGGCTTATGTGTCTCTAGAGTCCAGGGGGTGCTGGCTTGATGCAGATGTCTTCAGGATCATGAGAGTTGTGGCATGGTTCTTCTGCAATTCTTTTGGTTCTGTCTTCCCTTGTATACTGTCCTTGTCCTCAGGCTGGCTTCCCCTGTGTAGCAAGAAGGCTGCAAGGAGCTAGGGAGGCTTCCATCCACTTCCTCATTCATATCCAGAAGTGAGATAAAGACAGCCTTGATCTTGACATTCACTCTGACCCAGGTAGACTGATTGTAAAAATGGCTCCAGTTCTTTACCTCCACATTCCAGAAACCACGCCCTTGGCAATGTGAGCTTGTAGTTCCCTCATCATGAAGTGGAGTCTGTTTCTCCACCCTATGAATGTGCGTTGGCCTCACACCTCTTTAGCCAATAGAATAAAGTGGAAGTAATAAGTTATCAGTCTGAGCCTGGGGCTCGGAAGAGCGGCGCGTTTCACTCTCATGTGGAATCCTGGCTCTGCAAAAAGAACAAACCTTGGCTGCCCTTATGGGCAATGAAAGACCACATGAAGCAGAATCAAGCTATCTCAGTTAAGCCTGACCTACACTAATCTCCAGCCAGCCAACCTCCATATACACGAGAGAGCCAAACTCAGAGCAGCAGAACCACGTGTAGACCTGCAGCTAACTGTAGACACATAGATAAGCCTAGCTGAGATCAGAAGAACTACATGGCTGACTGGTAGAGCTATGACAAATTGTTTGAAGCAACTCTGAGTTTTTGGGTGGTTTGTTACACAGCAATAGCTAAATGATACCTAGAGTTTCTAAGGTTGCCTTGATTATGTTGTTTTAAGTCACATGGTCACTCCTAAACCAATGACAATGATTGGATCTCATCCGATCAAGGCCCACCTTAACCTGTAATGGGGAAGTAGAAGTGGAAACCTGAAGGAACATAAAAATGATCAGGAATCGGAGAGGAGAAACATGGGGATGAATGCATTATGAGCAAACAACTGCTACCATCTCTGCAAAAGAATTCCCAGGTGGGTAATGATGGAATGAGGCAAGGACGATGAGGTGGCCCACTGGGTTGAGACTCTTATCCTTCACAGCACATTCAGAGTAAATGTCCTGCTTCAGCAAAATTACAAGTTACTAACTTCCCTGAAATTTCTAGAACATTCTTAATGCCACGTCAAATTCACCAAAATCAATGTTTTAAGTACTAATGGTTTCTCCCACTCCACATAAAATATATAAATAGATCAAATCCCATGCTTTTAAGCTCAGAAATCCTTCAAAGAAGAGAGCTGATGCACTAAGTAGGGCACGTTTTCTCGTGAGTATCTAGCATAGGCCCATAACTCATACATCATTTTCTCCAGGTGCTTTCTGCAACAAGGAATCCCTCCTGCAATACATATAGTTTAATGGAACTACTTTGTAACTCTGTTCAGAGGTAAGTTAAAACACCAAGTTTTACTTAAATATGCTTTTAAAATGTCATGTTCTAAGTCTTTTTGAAATGCATCTGAAAAGGGATTAAAATCATCCATAAAATAAAAAAAAAAAAAGAAAGAAAAAGAAAAACCATATGCAATAGAAGGATCCTAAGCAACAGGTATAAATGTTGTGAAAGAATCGTCAAATATAAAATCAGTAATGGCAGTAGGACTTCAAAGAGCAAAGAGCTACTACTAAAGGGAAAGTGAGTAGTGTTTCCTTTCAGACAGGGGTAAAGATAATCATGGGTTTCCGGTAACAAACATCCCATGCTCTGCATTTTCTTTTTTGAATCTCCCTTCTGCTTTTGTAAGAAAAAGAGCCAAGGAATGTATGTGCCGAGAGAAGCGATCTACAGTTCTAAAACTAATAATAAAATAAATAAAAAGTAAATAAATAAAACACCAATTTTATGGACATTTAAAAAGTAGTATTTGGAAGTAGTCAGGTTTCTTTTACTAGATAGCATAACAAAGCTTAGGGGAAGCCTCTGGCAACCAATGAACGGAGGTAACTCCAAGAGATTTTGGTGTGAAAACTGGCCAAATATGCTGGAGAGGATTTAACATGAAAAACTCTGTGTACATTTAAGAAATCATTCGTTAAAACTTAAGGAAAATTGGGTTGGATTAAAAAGCTGTAGGAAACAGACATGCGAATGAGGGGTTTGCCATCTTGAAAATATTCCTATAACTTGACATATGTAAAGCAAACTTAGCAGATTGTTGTGGTACATTAACCATATATTAACAGCCCCAGTTTGTCACAACTGCCTCATCATTGCCCTTGAGTATCACCCTCCCAGATGACTGTGCTTGGACATGTGATTCTTTGGCCAACGGGACAGCAGTAAATTTCACTCAAGTAGAGGCTTGAAAAATGCTTGTGTATTTTTTCTTCCTCTCTTGGATTCTTGTCACCCTCATGTTTACAAGTCCAGGCCAGCCTGCCGCAGCCATGTGAAGCTGGCTGGGTCAATGCAGCGTAGAGGGATTTGAACCCATGAGAATACTATACCCATAGAATCTAGGAGAACACAGACACATTCTTAAAATCTTTAAAGGATCTGTTGTCTGACTTCATTTCTGATGCCAAAATCTGTATTAGCTATCTCTTGGGGAATAACAAATTAACCTAAAATGTAATGACTTAAAAATAACAAAATTTATTATTCTTTGCAGTTTTTGTGTGGGTCAGAAACCTTGGTGCAGCTTAATAGTGTAGTTCTGGTTTGGGGTCTCCAAAGAGGTTGAAGTCAAGATGTGAACTGAGGCTACAGTTAGCTGCAAGCTTGACTGAGGCTGGAAGATCTACTTCCAAGATGGCACACTTAACAAGGCTATTGTCAAGACACTTCAATTCCACACCACTTGGAACTTTCCATAGGATGGCTTGAGTGTCCTTACCACATGACCTCTGGCTGCCCATAGACTGAGCGATTCAAAAAAGTATCTCAGAAGCTATGACGTATTTTAGGACCTAGCAGCTAAAATCACACACCATTATTTGTGTGATAGCCTATTGGTTTCACAGCCCAGCCTATTCAATGTGTGCTGAACCCCACAATGGTTTGAATATCCAGACATGGGGATCCTTGGAGGCCACCTTGGAGGCTGACTGCCATAATGGTTTTGCAGATTTAGATTTACAAGTTAGTGCTCAAAGAACTCTATATATTTTCCAGATCAGTTTCTTGTATTACCTGAATTTCCGCTTGGCCTCACCAGCTTGCAGCACCCGAGGAATACTACTTCAATGTTTTCCCCTAATGTTCATGGACTCATTAGCTACCACAGCCAAAAGGCAGGATCTCAGCCTACCCCTTTACTTGTATCTCTCCAGCAGTCAACAGAGTTGTCAGAGGCTAATTTTATTTGTCTCATATTTAATTTCTTGTAACCTCCTCTTCTATTACCTGCAGATGCCTTTCCTACTTCACTAGTCCACACAGTTGTTTCTGCAGGAAACTCTCTTGGGAACCTTTTCTCTCTGATGCTACTGGTGTTGCTGTCACCACCACCTAAACCTCCATCCTCAGATATCCCTAGATGCCTTCCAGTGGGTCATGTTCAGAGGTACCAGGTAATCCATGAACTCAGGTGTTCACCTCTCCAGAAGATTGGAAGGAACTTTCTTTCTGTTTACATGTATGTGTGCACGCACGTGTGTATCAATGCTCACATGTGGAAGAAACTGCACAGTCCCTTAGTGAAATATATTTTCCCATTTTAGGCTGCATCTTGCTCCTTACCATGGTGCCGAGGAGCTCCCACCTGTTGGAGCTTTCATACTAATCTAACACTTCTGGTCTCCTCTCCCAGCCCATTCCCATTACTAAGAGTGAACAGTAACCTTCCTTACTTATGGTGATTTTGTTTTCCCCTCTTGACCCCAATGCCACTTCCTGCAATCTGGCTTCACCTGTCCCACCTTTCAAGTCTATCGAATATGTCTCTGTGTATTTGAAACTTGATGGTGGTCCATAAATTCTTACTCTCTTTCTAGAGCAAACAGATCTATCTACTGGATAGATAGATCTTAGTACTGAAAGTTTTTGTGGGAATATTTTATAAAATTGTTTAAAGCAACTGAGTTTTGGGGTGACATGTTACATACAACAACTAACTGATACACAAATCTTCTAAGAGTGAATTTACATTCTAATGTTTTATTTTATTGTCTTTCTTAGCACTAGATTATTTCACGTGTATAGGACTTTTAGTTTACAGGCTTATTTTAATGGGAGATCTTCCCCCAGTACACACCTCTTTCCTTTTGTGTGTCTTTCTCATTGTCTAATCCTATTATAGTTACTACCACCTAGACCTCCACTTCCATCTAGTCAGAACTAGATCTCAGATGGTGGTACAGAGCCAGTGGTGGCTTGGCTCAGTTCTTGGTCTCAAGGATGTGTCTGTGTCATCCACCTTCCCATGACTTTACTTGGCAGGAGCTATAATCAGAAGCAGTAGTGGGGTGGTCCTTTTCCACCTCATTTTATGACTCTAAAGACCACCCCCCAGCCTATACTTCAAGGAGAGTTCTCCTGAGAAGAAATATCTCATGGAGCACATGTGCCTTTCCATGACCTACTGCTTGCTTTGACTGCAATGCTGGAGCTGCCATTCCATTCACTCTGTGTGTGTATGTGCATGTGTGTCAGTGTGTGTTTCATTCCATTTCCTTTGCCTGGACTTGTGTATTCTGTATTTAATCCCAGTTTTGCTGTTCAATTTTTCACATGTAATATATAACATTCATTCTATTTGTTTGGAGAATTGGGTGGTAGGGGAAAGGGTGGTGACTGGGAAGCAATGAAGTCTTCACTCACTGCACCATCCTGGCCTGGAAATCCTGATTTATGTTTTTGAAAGAACTTCCTGGTTGCTGTTTGGAAAACATTCTAGAGTGGCTAGGTTTGGATGCAGGAAAGTGTTAGAAGGCTGTTTCAGGTGAGAGACCATGGTGATTAGAGCTAGCATATGGGCAGTGGAGTTGAGGGGAAACAGATGAGAGATCTATTTTCAATGCCAAAACGGCGGGATTTCTTAATATATTAGATGTGGGAAATGATGGGAAAAAATCTAGGATGACTGGGTCTTAAGTATTTAGATCGGAGGTTGTGTCTTTCACTAAGATTGGGAAGATGAGCAAGTTGCTTTTTTTATTTGTTGTTGGAAGGCAGTGGTGGCAATCAAGACTTTCGTTTTGGAAGGGAAATTTTCAGATGCTCACTTAAAAATCCCAGTGGAGTTATGAGAAGGCAGCTGAATACACAAACCTGGAACTCAGGTCTGGGTTGGGGACGTATGTTCAGAAGTCACTGTATATCTTGACCCAAAAGTTAGTGGAGTGAACAAAAACCACTTTATTCTGCTCACAGATATTGTGGGTCAATATTAGAAATATTGCACAGTGAAGAGAGAACCTCTCTGTTCCCTAATGTCTGGGACCTTAGTTGGGGGTTACATAAATGGCTGAGGCTGAAATAGTTGGACCTGGAGGATCCACTTCTAAGAAAGCTTTCCACCCCTGTCTTGTGCCTGGGCTAAAGGACTCACTCAGCTGGGAATGTCAACCAGAACACCAACATGTGACCTCTTCCGCATGGTGGTCTATTTCTTATGTGACTATGCAGAGCTCCAGGAGTGAGCATTTCCAGTGACCAGTGTCATGGCCTTGGATGACCTATCCTTGGAAGTCACACAGCATCCCTTTCATTAGGCTCTATGGACTATCCAAGTTCAAGAGATTAGACTTGACTCTACCTTGCATTTGATGGAATACCAAAGAATTTAGGATCATGATTAAAATGGCCACATCTTCCTTATCATCAGTTTACTCATGAGAAAGTGAGCCCTGTGACATAGATTTTTGTCTTCTGTTTTGTATTCTATTGTATCCTCAGCACCTAGAAATATGAATATTTGTTGGATGAATGAATGAAGAATATAAAGCCATGGAACCAGAATAGATCACTCGGAAGAAAGTATGAGAGGAAAGATTACCGAGCCCTGGGTATGACAGGAAAGATTACGGATTTAGGACCTGATGGAGGAGCAGCAGACAAAGTTCTTTCCCATGGATTTCATTAGCCCTTTGCAAACCAATCAAGGTTACCTAAAACCCATGCCTCAATCTCTCATCATGAAATATCTAGGATCCTAGAATTCTCTGTCCTCATGGCCTCTTCCTCATGAGGACAGATATGCCACCAGTATGTTTACCTTTAGTCCCCTTGCTGTTGGATTGGAATGGACAACATTGAATGTATGGGCTGAGGAAACATAAAGTCAAGGTTTATAAGAGAAAATATGTAAACTATGGGAAAGGAACCATAAGCTAGAGCTCTCTTAATAACCACATTCCCCAGTACAGAACCCTGAGGGGCAAAGAATTTAAAATTTGAACCTGGCCTTCCAGGTTACTGTGAAGTCATATTTGTCAAGATAGAATGCTAGAAAACATTTTATTTAGCATGTGTTAGCTCCATACATAATTTTTAATATTTAGACATATAATATATAGGTCACTTTGTATCAATTGCCCTGGGCCCTATAACTGTCAGGGTCAAGCATGACTAAATGAAGGATCTGAGGTGGAGGGGATAGTGGTGCTACTTCCAGAAGCTAGACTATCTCGGACTCAACTCCAATGCACACAAACCCTTTCTGCACTTGCAATTAAAATTTGCTAAAATTAGATTATGTTGCCACCAGGGGAACTGTAAGAATGCCCTAATTAAATCATGATCTAAACTTCCAGGCTTCTCCCAGATATGATTAACAAAGATCAAGAATTTAGAATGCCTTTCCCATTTAATTAGGAATCTTATGAAGCAGGAGTCTTCATTTAAGCAACTAAACATAATTGTCAATCCCTGCATCTAAGAAGATGTATAATTTAAGTTTTAAAATTCAGACGTCCAACATTTGTGAAAACTTTAGTCTATGTTTATACGAATCCAGAGGAGGGCTGATCACAGAGAAGACTTTGTCAACGTGTATGTCTAAAACAAACTACGCTGACTTTCAAACATGCTTTCAACTGTAAGTTATTGGAATGAGTCCTGCTAGCATTGCAAATTTAAACATAGGGGGAACGGGGCCTCTGCCTAGGACCTAGTTGCCATGTATGAGCTCATTGATCCATTCCTACCTGAATTAAAATAAATTTTTATTGTGGGAATTTTCAAACATACACAAACATAGATTGTACAAATGAAAGTCACGTATTCCTCACCTCGTTTAATGATAATCAACATTCTCTTCAATTTTTTGTTTGGTAGTAATTCTGCAACAGCCTCAAATCGAATCCTTTTCTTTGACCAAAGGCAGTGGGTTTCTTCTTGGTTTGGACTTGCTTTTCATTTTACTTCTTTATTTTTCTTTCCTTATCTTACCACCTGAATGAGATTCATCCTTCTTTGTGTCATCCAGAATGATGGGATGCACAGATAAATAAATGCATTCATCCCACTAAGGAGTTTTCACAGCATTCGTGTTTGACCACTTTTCTCCCTTGATTATTGCACAAATGTTTCCATTGTTAACCAGAAAGGAAAATGCTTCTGGGAAGAAATTGGAAAGATGACATCAATTTAACACTGCCTTTTGGGGTTAGCACAGAATGACAGGACAGCAGGAAGCAGTTAAAAAGCTTCCCCTGACAAGAGACAGAAACTAAATGATTCCGAGAGCTGCTCCCAATCAGGGATGGTATTGACAAGAGACCCGCTCTGATAATGACCTATGAAAGACTGTATTCTGGACGCATGCAGTAATTTGTTTTTCTAACCAGGACATCTTAGTGGGAGTTTGGGAAGACTGCACAGCCCTTGTGTAAATGGCAGTCACATGGCAAAGCCTGACAACTGGCACATGTAAGCTGTAAGAAGCCACTCGTCTTTTCTTGTCTATGGGTCAGGGATTAGGTGTCACCTCTTTGTTCTGACCTATCTTCATTACTCTGACAACATGGTGCCTCTGGGCTCTTCTACCTGCTTTGTCGCTACCTATTCTCCCACCTCCTGTTAAGTGGCCTGTTAGCTGTGAGAGGTGAACACAGTTCTGGAAGCAAAGACTTCTCTCTCCTTTAACATCTTCATGGATGAATGTGGGGATAGTGGACAGGAAATGAAATGGATTGTTCAAGTTCAAAAGCTATAGGTAGAGTCCAGTGAGCAGCAGAGGAATGATACCATTGAGGCAACAAGGGTAGAAAAGGAAGGATGAACTCATGCAAGCCAAGAAGACCTTTGGCTCTCCATGCACAACAGATTCCACCCAGCCTGAGGGGTGGGCACAGCAGAGCAGTAAGGAAACTTCAAAACCATCTTCTGGACTCCAGGTACGTCTGAAACTGCCATGAACCAGAGGTGGCTCTTCCAGGTGAAGAACAAAGCTTGTACATATTTTCAGCTCCTATAAGGCCTAAGGGCAATACTTGATGCAAAGGAAGGCCTAGTTTCTTGCCCACTCTTTACTCTGAATGGCTAGTGGATCTGGCCTGCACTCTGGGCTCTATTCGGAGGCCCAGAAGTTAAAAAGCCTCTCAGAAACCTGAGAAAGTCATCTATGGGACTCTCACAGAAAGCTTGGCAAACCTACAAAGACTCCTTACAGAGCATGGGTGGCAGACAAGGTGGGGTCTAACAGAGTCACCTCTTTTTCGTCTGGCCACCTGTCATTATTGGACATCACTCACTCACTCCACTCAAAGAACTCCTTTCCTTCTTCATCCAAAGGCTTTCCATCTCAGAGGAAATGGGGGGCACCAGTGTACTTTTTCTCACACTCACCCCCCCCCATTCTGGCCCTCTACTATTCTGTTTCTAGTACCATCCATGCTCATTTCTGAAGCTTTCTTGGAGGCAAAGGTGACTTGCATATATGGAGGATTTGGTGTTATCAATCCAATAACTGTTTACCTGAAAAGGTAGATGGTAGGTGTTTCTTGGCCATTGTAAGGAAGAGCTTAGTTCATTTCCCACATGACTTCTGGACCCTGAATAAGTGAAACATTAAAAAAATAGCAATAAAACCCACCACAAACATCTACAAAACACCCCAAAATAGAGTGTTCTTGCACACCAAGTCAGTCCATGCACTGTAATCTTACTGGAAATGGAAGTAGTTCAATCTGCTTGATTATTCTCTCTTGGGAGGTACATTCTTGCTGAATGTAGTTGAGGAGAGAGGAAAGAGGGATAAGAAACTTTAACATGAAGAAGCTTGTCCCAGGAGGTGCTTAAATTCAACCAATTTTGTGATTGGGGCGAACGACAGAGTCGATCTCTGGGAAGTCACCATGTGACACGATTCCCACTCACACTGAATGTTACCTCCAACCTAAACTATGCCTATAGTCATGGAGTTTTTATAAGGGGTAACGCCACCCTTTATGGGTGAATGTGAAAATATTTAAAGTCTATCACAATTGTTCTATTTCTGCAATTCTTTATTTAAGGCAAATAAATGTCGGAAGCCTACACAAATGGAATGGTATGAGGTTTCTGATAAACCTATTTGGTAAGTAAATTTGAAATTTGGGGAAGGAGTGGACCGATTTAGCAACTCTTTTAGCAATCAAGACTTTGGTTACTAACAGTAACCAAGTATGCTGTCTCCATAGGGAATGAAAGATCTGGGACACTCTAGTAGTTAAAACTTTCTGTCTTGCAGAAGAAAAACACATACAAAGTGACCAGGACTTTCCTCCAAGAGCACTGGTGAGGGAGGGGGTCTTCAGAGAAGAAAGGAATAGAAGCAGGATCAGGGGCAGTGTCATATTCCCCAAAGACTAGAGAGTAAACAGTTGACTTATGAATGTTCATGTGAGGTGACAATGCACTGCTGGAAAGATTAGATAAGTAGCCTGTTCTGTTGATGAGGCCTTGGTGACATGGTCCCAATATGCAGAGAAGATTAAGCAAGCCCTTGGCAAACGGACCTTAGAGGAGTACAAGTGGTATGCTCATGCCACTGGCTGGTGGATTCACCCTAAACTGTCCTTTCTGCCTAACTTCCCCAGAACAAACACTGCGTGTAGGGGTAGGTCTCAGGTCAGGGATTTCCAAAGATATGAGAAATGGGAGAGAGGCTCCAGGTAGAAAAGCTGTGTGAGGTTTCCCACTCTCCTAAGACCCCAACCTTATTCCCTGCTCCAGCCAACTCTCTCCCTCCAGTTTCTCCTGGTCCCAAGGGATGGCTGAGCTGTTGTATCAACCTACAACTTCCTCTTTCCTTCCTGATCCTGAAGGCTCGCCCAGTCTCTCTCCATCCTCCTGTACCTGGAAGAAGCCCATGAACCATCCAGAGTTTCCTAGAGGTGTTGCTGTACACACAAGGGAAAGGCTCCTTCTCTCCACCTCCACAATCTCTTCTTGGTTTACTAGGACCTGGTTTTCTGAGTTAAATCATACAGAAATGCTAATAGGGAAGTATACAAAAAGGGAAGTGATTTAAGTGACAGTATTACATCTAACAAGGTGTTTAATACTCCAGGTGAAGGCTCCAGTTTGAGAAGCTGGAGCTAGGGGGTGAGATGTGGTCTAATGAAAAGACACAATTTTGTCTGGGGAATTGAGGCCAAGAAGCAACTCGTTAGCAGATCCAACTAACTAGTGGTGAGGACAGTTGCCAAATGGATATTTGGAAAGTATATACTATGAGTATGAGAAAGATTTCTCCTCCTCTCCCCTATGAAATCTTCATGTTCACTAATGCTTTTGGGGTTTGTGGATTCTCTGTGGGTAACTTCAAGTGGCATTGACTCTGGGGTCCTGGTTAGAAAGGAGCACAGAGTCTACACGTAGGTACCTTCAACACTGATGGCATAAATGGCCCAAAATGATACTCATCTTTTTATCCACAGCCCTTGCTACATGACTTTGCAGCTCTTCTCAGTAAAGAAGTAGAGTCTAATTCACTACCCTTTGCTTCTGGGTGGCCTTGTGACATCTGGCCAACACAATGCAGAAGTGATGGTGAAGTGATGGTGCACGAGTTCTGAGCCCAAGCCTCAAGAGGCCAGGCACATTTCTTCCTGTTGCAGGTGATTCTCTTGTGCCACTGTCATGAAACCATGCCCAGACTAGCTTGCTGGAGGATAAGAGACAATTGGAGTAAAGTTGCCCCAGCAAAGGTAACCAATACCCACATGTGAATGAACCCAATCAAGTATGTGTAGCTGCCAAGACAACAGAACAGCTGTTCTTAGGCACCAGAGCATAAACGTATTGCTGTGTGCTCCTTGCGGCTTTGTGTTTGTTATGCAATACTTCCACAACACAAAGCTGCCAAAAATCTATTTTAAGTATGCCATTATGGGTCTGGTGGAAGGTAAGAAGGAAAGAACAGAGAGTGGAGGCTACGGAAGAGGCTGGGCAGGGGGCTCTGTCAGGACCGGTGGCCAAGAATATCAGCCTGGAAGAGGAGACCCTGTAGGCTGAATGCACAGGCTGGCACACGTCTGAAGGAAGTGGAATGGTTACAGAGACAAGGCTCAGAAGGGGGGATCCCAAACATGGGCAGGCACCAAGACCATTTAATAATGGTGATCAGAACTTAAGCAGGGGGCATGGTCAAGTGGACTAGCAGTGGGACCAGGACACCACTTTGGGCTTTTGAGGTACAGGTGGAGGGCTAGGGGGTTTAGGGAGACGGATAAGGGCAAGAACAAGAAGCTGAGGTCAGGGTCAAGCAGTTAGGGAGTCAGAGGCTAGACCTTCCAATTCTCCTGGTTTATTTCATCCACTAATACTGACTGTGGTTTTGCTTGGGGCCAATTCCAAGGTTCATGAGTTCAGGCCATATGCGTGAGACTGATTTCTGAGAGTCTTTGATGCCAGGGTCCCCAGCAAGGAGCAAGGTGCTGAAGCCAGATGTCCATGTGGGTGTTAAGAAGAGGTTCCAGGAGTCTTGTCTATACCAGTGGTTCCCAAACTTTCATGTGCATCAGGATCCCCACACACCTGCTCTGAGCTTCAGATAAAAGTGACTGGCCCTTGAATGAGAATCTCTGGAGAGTGTGGCTCCTAAAAGCGTATTTTGGGAAAACAGAGAATCCAGCCCTACATAAGGGACCAGAAGTTAGCTGATGTCAGGGCCCTTGTCAAATGAGGCTTCAACACTGGCTTAGGAGGTGAGCCCACAGAACGGGGGACATTCACAGGGAAGGCAGGAGAAAGGAGGTGAAGTGTCAGCAAGAGTGTGGGGGCAGGGGGCAAGCAAACTCAGAGTTGTCAGTACTTCTGCCATACCTGTGTTTACCTGAATAAAGACAATTAGCCCTTCAATGGCTCTCTGTGATGTTCACATCACTCATAAGGTAAAACCTCCTTTCAACATGCAACAAATAATGTCAATGCTAAAAATGATTTTAATCCCCAAATATTTGGAGAAGGGGTGATATCCAAAATTGTCTAAAATCGTAAGCCAAGAAGAAGAGATTATTTTAACTCTAGCAGAACCAATACAGGGGATATATATATATACATGTATATATTTACAAGCAAACTCCTCTTGGAAAATGTTTTCAAAGGGTCTCTCACACACTTGTTATGTACTCACAGTCAGTTTTTACAGTTTTGAGACATCCTTACTGATGTGCTAGAATCCATCTACATCATTTGTCTCTCATTAACATGACAAAGTTGAAATACTTATTAGAAATTTGGTTAAAGAGAATTACTCAACAATATAGCTCTTTGTAGCTCTATATACTCCTTAGCTATTGACTTGAAAGAACAACAAAAAGATTTTTCTAAAGTTTATTTATTTTGAGGCAGACAGAGACAGTGCAAGTCGGGAAGGGGCAGAGAGAGAGAGAGAGAGACAGAGAATCCTAAGCAGGCTCTATGCTGTCAGCGTAGAACCTGATGAAGAGCTCGAACCCATGAAACCGTGATGCATGACCTGAGCCAAAACTGAGTCAGATGCTTAACCGACTGAGCCACCTGGCCCAAAATGATGCTTTTTAATTGTCTGCACTGACAACTTGTTACGTGTGTAAAATGAAAGTAAACTGGTTCTCATGAGGGCAATTACATGAGGAAAATGCATAGGTTTAATTTGTGGCCTTTTTGGTTTCGTTTTACTTAATCAACACTTATATGGTACTTCCTGTCTGCCAGGTACTATTATAAGTGCTTTAGAAATTTTAATTTACTTAATAATCATAATAACCCTCTGAGGAAGGCACTATTATTATTGTCATCTTTCTTGAGCACACTGAGGTTCAGAAGGGTTAAGTGACTGGCTTGGAGTCACATGTAGCGAGAGTATAGTCTTGCTCCAGAGTGTTATTAACCAGTACACTCTGTTGACTCCCCCCCTTTTTTTTTTTTAATGTTTATTTTATTTTTGAGTGAAAGAGATACAACATGAGCAGGGGAGGGGCAGAGAGGGAGCTGTCAGCACAGAGCCCGACACAGGGCTTGAACTCACGAACTGTGAGATCATGACCTGAACCGAAGTCAGACGCTTAACCGACTGAGACATGCAGGCACCCCCTTTTCCCCTTCTAAGAGAATCTTAGAAACAAGAGTAGGTATCTATAAATCAATTACCTGCATAGAATGGTAGAGTCAAAACCAAAAAAAAAAAAAAACACCACCAAAAAACAAAAAACTTTTCTTCTCCTCCAGGATGAGTGTAAGGTAATACATTCCATCTTCACCAAGCCCTCTTTTAACTGGATGTCACAACCAGCACACACTGGGGATCACCCTTCCACGTTTCTAGAATCTTCCTCATTCTCTCCTATCTCTGGTCCCCCTTCCATCTTCGTTTGCATTACTCACAGCCCAGCCCTAAGTACTTCTGTCTTCATTCTGACTTAGCCTGTACTTCCCAAGACTCAAAGATGTTTCAAAAACACAAAATTGTGTTCTGGTCTATTTCAAACCTCTTTAATGTCACTGCTTCATTCTGTGATAAAAGCCAGGTAATTTAGCTAGCAGATGGAAGTGCAGGTCCAGTTCATTAGCTGGCTCCATATGTGACACACAGTAGGTGGCCTCGTTCTCCCACATGTCCCTTTGCTTAAGCCACATTGAGCTGTTTGCCCTTCTATCTGCTCTGCTGTTTCTCTTCTAGAATTCCCTTCACCCCTCCCTACTCCCTCCAACCTGCATCATACCAACCTTCACTAGAGAATTCTAACACATCCTTCAAAACCCAGCTCAAGCAACACCTCTTCTTCCACTGATGTAGATGCCCTTTTCAGTGCTCCTGTAGTGGCCGAGGCATTTCTCTCCTGCTCTGCACAGGCCTCTCCGAGTGTGAACTGCACTTAGCAGCAGGGGCAGCATATGGAAGCCTGTTGGGTGTGCAATTTCTCAGGCCCCACTTAAGACCTACCAAATCAGAATTTCTGGGGATAGAGCCTTAGCAATTCATGATAATTTTTCTGCATACTAAGGGCAGAGCAGCACTGCCCTGAACCTTTTGAGAACACACACCATGTCTTATTGGATCTCTTACTGACTGGGACAAATAATAAATGACCAATGAGTGAACACTGAATTCATCCTTTGATAATTAAATCTTATGCCTTTATCTAAGAAACACTGAATAGTCCCTCAATGCCTCCAAATATTCATAGAATTGGAATTTGTCTTTAATTTCAAATTGGTTAAGGCTCAGGTGTACTGTTTGTTTTGGCACTATTATACAGGGCACTGAAAATTTCAAGTTTAGAGCTGGTTAAGACAAGCAAAAAAAATGCATAGAATCTCTCTCAAAAGTACATTTTTATGTATTCTACTGTACAGCAGAAGGTGGTCCCCTCTGCTTCAAGCTTTAAAAGATTATTTGCAGCTTTCCTTAAATAGTCATCTTTCTTTAGACTATTTTTTGAATATAGTTTAGGAAGGAAAATGCAAATTGCACAGCTACAGTAGACTGCTACATATCAAAATATCTCATAGACTCCTCTGGTTTCTCACAGTCCGTATGCTCTCTGTGCTCAGAAAGCTTTATCGCAGCACTTTATGTTAAAATTAGGAAGGCCAATAGTAGGACTTATTTTAAACTGTTTTTCAGGTATAATTTCACTCCTCTAAAACAAACTGATGTAAGAGACAGTCTCTTAAATATGACTGCTCGCCAACGTCATGAACACAAAGTACCTTAATTTTGAAACAATTTTCTGTACTATTGTTCCACAAAGTAGAAAAGGAAAGGAAGTCTAACACAGCCCCTCCCTCCTTCACAGCCTGTTGACTGGTTACTACCAAAGCCAGCTTAAAGGGAAATCAGTCGGAGTAATTGGACACTGAAGTTCTGGTAGTTGAATAGATAATTTTGTGTCCTGTATACAGAACTGTTTAAAGCACAGATTTGACAAAGTGAAGTGTAGATATTTTGTTTATTTAACTTGAGGTTAATGACTTTATAGACGGAGTATAAAATAGCAGCATCTGCTAGTGAAACTGCTGTCTGATGGACATTTAAGTAAACAGGCAAATAGAAAACAAGGGTCGTCAGGACAGGTAGGGTTGGCATAGATGAGAATTACACCTCTCCCACCACTCTCCCTCAAAAAAGGCTCAATAGAGGCAAGAAAGGGGAGATGCCCGAGTTAGAAATGTATCCAAAGTTTCTTCAGCAACTGATCTCTGCTTCTTGCTAGTGTCTTCTGCTGCTTGGTATGTGACGGGGTCAACCACTGTCTTTATCTCTTCCTCACAAATACTTCCATCTCACCAACCTGACAGTATCTTGAGAAGGTCTTCTCACCAGCGTCTATATTGGTTATAGAAATACATGAGGAATTTCTTTTGAAAAATTTCCCTAGTTTCAATTTTGTTAGACGACACATTTTTAAAAGTAGAGGATAAGATGAAGCATTGAACAAAGGGAATAGTTGGTCAATAAATGTAAATGGCTCAGAAAATGCTGAAATGTATTAATCAGAAATCAAAAGTGTAATCAACTTCCACGAGGCATCTCACGGACACCCAAAGTGCTACTCTAGCGAAGACTTAGGGTAACCTCACATTTTCAGTGGGGCCATTTGCTCTATGCTTCATACAATTCAGTTCCTCAAGAATGCTCTCTCCCTTCCTATTTTTCCCTTTTGTAGGCAAGCCATAAGTCTACTGAGAAGAATATGTAATTTCAGTGACATGTTGATCCTGGGGGCCAGCAAAGGAGATCATTTCCATTGTTTTGGGATATTGAAAACCACCATATATGGATTAAGTTTAAATAGCAATAGAGAAAACAGATGACTTTCCTGGATTACAGACCTTTGCAATTTAGGTTGTATCTGTAATTAAATCTGATTAGAACAAATATTTCCAGTTTCTTTATTCTCTGGAATAATTACAAAAATCCTTTGAGCAGGTATGCTTTAGAAACTGAACTGTGAGTAGATGAAGTGATAAGGATATATATAGTTTTTCACAATAAACTCTAGTACAAGAGCAACAACAGAAAGCTGCAGAGAAAAAATATATGTACGTGTGTGTGTATATATATATATATATATATATACTTGATACGGACAAATATAATGGAAAACTGAGCATATAAAAATTATATTCAAAATTCTCACTTTTTTTTTTTTTTTCATTCGGAGACTTAAGCTACTATAACACAGCGGGAACAAGGAACACTCGTTACATCTGAAGCTAGATGTGATTCTGTATCAATACCCCCTTAGTATAGCCAGATCCACACACATTTGAGCAACTACAGCATCAGAATGCCAGCAAACCACGAATTCCATATAGGGAATATAAATGCATCCATTCGCTTCCTCTCATTAACTTAACAGTCAGGCTTTGAACAATGAGATTGATTAACATATTCATTGTTCTCCTGTGCTTCTGCCTCAAATTCTTACTTCTTTAGGGATCAAAGCTATCTGAATACTTAGCAAACAAACCTCCTGCAAAACCTTCTCTGTAAAATGTAGTGGCACCAAAAGTGCCAGAATGGATTTTTTACTGTTTCAAGAGACCTACAAAAATGCTAAGGAAAACAAATCTATGAACCAATTTTATTTTTATTTGCATTTAACATGATTATACACATTCATGTGTCTAACAAGATCTGCACTGTTACATTAAAAATACAGTACAATAACATTCAACATGAGGTACTTCATATTTATATATTTTTCCTTCATAAATAATGCTGTAAGCTACTAAATTCAAGCACTCTGATGCACAAGTGGCTAGTGTCTTGAATTAGCCGAGCTTATTTAAACACCTTAAAAAACAAAAAAGACAGTTCAGTGCAATAATTATGTAGAAATTAGACCATTTACTTAAATACTATATTAAGATATGCTTAAAGAATGTTACATTAGAACTGCTAGCCTAGTTCCCCTTTATCCCCAGTATGAACAACGATAAAGACTGCCAGATACATTGGGAAAAGCATCTACGGAGTGTTCTGTTTAATAAAGTTGTGTTTATACACTAGAGTTGCCTGCCTTGTGAGAATAAAAGCTACAAAATTCGAGATTATCAAAGAAAATAAAGCAAGCCACATTAGCTTTCATTCCGTGTTGCTGAAAATGCAAAAGGGAGAATAGGATCTGAAATACAAAATTTCTTAGTCTAAATACAATTTTCAAATTTAACCTACAGCTCTTGACACCAGCCAATCAGGTGGTGGATGTGTCTTTTCTTTTTTTAGGTAATAGTAATTAACGTAAAATTAAGCTCCGATACCCCCAGTGTACAGGATCTCCCTCTGCTCTCTACCAGCAGTTCCCTAGCCGCGTGGAGCGCATCTTGCTAACAGGAGCACTGACAGTGAGCGTTACCGAATGAACAATCTTCACTCCGAGGTTATCACACTCACCTCAGCAATCTGAGATGATGAAATTAGTGCTACATCAAGTTTTTTCTCCTCTGGCTTAAAAATGAGTGCCTTCTAAACAAGTACATAGGCTACCAATTTGCATGATAGCCATGAGTTACTGAAATGTTTAACCATAATTTAAAAGCAAAATACTTTATAGAAGTATTTTTTAAATTGAAAACATACCTTTGTTTCATAGAGACTTTGCCAAAACTACTATCTGTCATCTCCCTAATAAGAAATAATTGTTACATAATTCTGGAAAGATGTCCTGGGAGTACTCATCTATAATCACCAGTAACAGCTTTTGATCATCTATGCCAAACAGGCATAGGTAATGGCAAACATGATTAAAACATTTCCCATAATCCAGTGTTCTCCTCCGTCAGGGAAGCCGGCCAAAAGCAACAAGCCCACGTCTACAGGGGAAAAAGTGGCCCAGAGCACAGTGAATAAGATAAGGGTAGTCACTCACTGGGGACTTCCTTGGGCCAGCAGGGAGACCATTTGTGTCTCACCTCTTACTGGCCAGGCAGGGAGGAGACAATTCCTGAGTCGGCAGACACACTTGCATGCACATGGACGCATACCGACGCCCACAACGCGCATACACCCACCACCCCAGGACTAACCCCTGGCTCCAGACAAGCCAGCTTGGGGCTCACAGAGCAGGAGAAGGAGGCGGCCAGGGACCACACTCTGGGTGATGGGGGAAGCCATCTCAGGACCACACTGAGCAGAAAAAGCTGCCCAGACACACATGGATACTTAGCTGGAAGTGAACACACTGGACACTCCCAGGGTCACAGGCACTAAACCATCACAAGCCATCACTGAAGGAGAATTTTTGGATGAGCTTTCCCCTCCTTTGTTCATACTAACCACGTACAAATAAGAGGGTTGGAAGGGATGCTGATGCAACGAATATTAGGTACAATCAAGTATATCGCTCCAAACCTTTTTTAAAAACCCTGCAGGCATATATTGGCACTTTAAGATGGCCAAAGGCCAAATTCTAGCAGTCTAGGAACAGGACATAATTATAATTAACTAAGAAGATAGTATGTGGTCAAAGCAGATCAGGTAAAATATATTTTAGATTAAAAAAAAAAAGAGAAAAATCAACGAATAAAAGTATCTTATTACATTAACATGTAGTGCTACAAAACTGTTACTCCATACATCTGAAGAATTGTTTGGTCCTCTTTTCATGGGAAAAGGGGAATAAGATTCTATACAGTGTGATTTATAAAAACAAGCAAACAGTGAAGATCAGAAGCAAAGTGGGGAGAAGACTGGCTTTTTCGAATGGTGTAGCCTACCATGCCATCAAATAAACTATTTGTAGAATGGGACTTTTTAAGGTTTACTTTATAAGCTGTTTTAGTTTAAATTAATAGGTCTGTGATTTTTTTTTCCCCTACTGACAATAAAAATGTGTAATTTAGTTAATTCTAAAAGAAGTGTCTGTACTGCAGTAGTTTATCTTCTAAACTAAAAGAATAAAAAACTGCTCGTAGAAGTCATGGCCCAAGCAAACATTCAATTTCCTGTTTTCTTATTTTACATTGATACTTTGCAGTGTTTAACATTTAACAATCTTATGAATTTAGGATTAAAGAAAAAATGCCCAGAGTAAAATATTTAAAATGAAATAAGAGCTCAACATGACTATTGTCTACTTTCTAAATGTTACTTATTATGAAGCAAAACTTCTTTCAGAAATTGTACACTGAGATTTACCTATAATTTTTGGGGGGGAAGGAGAGGGAGTTCTCTTAAAAATAATTTTGATCATTGTTATTTTGGACTATTTATTTCTGTCAAAATAAAGCTCTAAAGGAAATTCAAGATGATCCAAACATTTTAAGAGGGACATAACTGGGAGGTCAGTGGGGCAGTTGGAAAAGAGTACAAATTCTCCCCAGGTGTATAGACGCAACTCTAAAAACCACAAAGCCTTAATAAGAACTTGGCTCTTTTAAGCATATAGTTAAAAGCTGAATGCTGCATTTTTGCCTGTACATAATTAAAAGGTTGAAAGAAATCAGAAACTGCCTACAGCTTCATTCATTACGAACTACCTGCGCTGATCACGTATCTGCAGATGAGCTAAGCATCAAGCAAGTAGGAACCAGATGTGCGCCTCAGAGCTCACACTGCTTCGGGAGGTGTTTTCAAGCATAGAATATAAGTTCAGGGATCTGCCCTCCCTGCACCCCAGTGCCATTGGTACTATCCGACGAGCACTGGAACTGGACAGTCACCTTGCCACACTGAACTTCCGTCATGCCTTCTTGTCCGAAGTAGCTGAGTTCATTGCCATCCAGTATCACACTGGCTGTGTAGAAGGTGTCTGGCTCAATCTGCACTGGGTACTCAAACCACACAGGGAAGGTATTGCTGGAACCATCTGAGAAGTACTTGCTCAAGTTCTGCCCCAGAACAACGCCCTGCCGCTTGAGTTCAATCTTGGCGCTGTACTCTGCAGAGCCACAGCTGGAGCCATACAGCCCAAAGCCAGCGATGAACACTCTCTTATCGACTGCAAACTGAATGCTGTCACAGCGGCCCCGGTAACGCCACTGGTTGCTCCGATAGGCACATGATTGGAAACGATGACAGCGCTGGGGGACGAGGCCCTTGCGGGCTTTACTCACAAACTGCAGCTCGGGCTTTTTGGCTGCCGTGTACCAGAGGAAGATGTCATTGGTCTCATTGAGAGTTAAAACTCCAGACTGTGCAGCACCATTTGCAAAATCATCCAGGGCCATCGTGGGTATGCGGATCAAGTAAAGTGCCTTTCCGAGGACCTTGCGTTTATTTTCAATGCTCAAAGCTAGATCTTGTCGCTGGCATTCCACTTCAGCCCAGTTGAGAGCTGCCTCGAAAACCACAATTTCTTTGGCATTCAGAGTTTCCCTGCGGAGGATACTCTCTAGAGTTTGGAAGTCGATATCGCAGAATCCCTCAGACTTGAGAGCTAACTCAGCCTGGGCATCGATCACCTCCCAGCAGCGCTGGGTCAGGTCTGGCTCCTCAAACAGGCAGCTCTGGGAGAGGAGCACACAGGCGTTCTTGGCGCTCAGGCTGGTCTCCAGGAAATTAACACAGGCTCTGGCGAGGTGAGGGACAATGTACTTTTTGGCAGCATAAAGAGTGGCCAGCACTGTGTCAGCAGCCAAGTCAATTTCATCACAATAGATATATCTGAAAGACAGCACACAGCATATAAATGGAATTTTCACAAAATGAGTGTGTCCAGCAAGAAAAGATACAACTACTTTCAAGTTAGTTCCAAGAAAACTGTCTTATGTGATAATTACAAAAATGATTAGGGATTAAAGACACCTCTGAAATATGTTCATAAATTATTAATATTTCAATTCAGCAGTAACTTTGTATAATTAAAGACATTAACTTTGCGTTACCATTCTAGCCTCTATTTTATAACCTGCATTCAATGTCTTTTCAAAAAAAAAAAAAAGATACTAGAACTGTTTGAAAAAGAACTGCATATCAGAGTTAATATTAGCAAAAAAAAGCAAAGTTTCTGTTATATACCCATATTATATTTAAGCAAAGAATAATCTCCCTATGTTCTAGAAGTTATATATATACTTTTATTTTAAAATTTTCTGTACATTCATATAGAAACAAATGCTTTTAATACTATAATGTTGGCAATGACTACATCTTAATGCCATTAATAAAGTATGACTTGAATTTTTCCTAAACACAAAATAAGAGCTGAAATTAAAGTTATTTTTCAAGTAGTTCTAAGCTCAACAGATTATCAAATATGGATTTCAACATTATCTTCCAGTTGCCTTTACATAGAATCCAACATACACTTTGTAGCTGGGTTTTTCTTTTTTCAAACTCTAAATTCTTTCCTCTCTCCTCCATACATTTCTTCTACCTTCAGAATTTAAGAATATATCATTTCCAGATATATTTAATTAAAGGACAAAAGCAAGAAAGCTCAAATTTGCACTATTTTTAGGATTCTGTGAAGCATCCTTATGTCAGGAGCTAAAACACTTCTTGGTGATTTGGGGGGTGGTCGCAGTCTCTCTAAATGGTACGTAAAGGTAAAAAAAAATAATCTTCTTTCAGATTGCTATGGTTGAGTACAAGAGTCAGTGAGAACTACATTTGGGTGAAAAATACAAACTGATAACACATTTTTCCTTTAGTTACTATATTTTAATTTCATGAAACACATGATTAGCAATGGCTTCTGTGAACAAAGTAAAAACCCCCACAATGATGACAATAAGAAAAATGTCCACGATCACAAATGAAACATCCATCTTTGCTCCCAGGAAGCTCTTTTTCTTCTGACAGGCTAAGCCATGTACCACTGGCAAGACTGACAAAATACTGGCAGCTTAGTGATGCTCTGACCTGAGAACCAGGACCTTGGGGAGGAATCTGGAACACAGTCAACACTTTGTAGTTCTTACCCTGGAACAGTGAGCAGTGTGCAGTGCTCCCTTTTTCTTGACAATTCCCTTTCTAGGAATACTGGCTACTCAGCCACACAGTGCACTTGTCTGGAAAATCTGGCCTCCACCATCCCTGGAGACAGTGCAGTGCTGATCAATGTGGCCTGAGGGCACACAGCACCTTACTACATTTCTTATTCTTACCACTTTTGGTGGACTGCATGTATAATTTAAAAAAGCTGTATTGAGATATATTCTAGGTAATATATCTGTAAGCAAAGATGCTTATTAGCAAATGACTTAAGTAAAATGTAATTTTGTAATTCTTACTCATGTTTCCTAATTATGTATACATGTGGCTGAATCAACAACACAACACTACTGGACTGCAGTGCAGTCAAAATGCCGAACTCATATTAGCGTTCTCCTCCGTAAGAGACAATGTCAAACGACAAAGCTGACTTAACCGGAAAAAAACAAACCAGAACAAAACCTTCCAGGTAAAACTGGTTTCTGTACACATCTCTCTAAAAGATTATAAAGGTCACTAACTGTGGTTGTTTAAAAGTGGTGAATTAGTTTCACCTTTTGGTACTTCACAGGCTCACTTATCTTTAATTTCCCTATTTCCCCACTGTCAAAGTTTCAGTTAGAAGCAATTCTATTTCAAAACTACAACATAAATAAAAAATTGAATACTTTACGTTCTGGAACTAACTATAGGATTTATTTTTCAGTAGAAGTAGACAATAAATATATTGCAACATTTTAACTATTTGTGGGATTGTTGTCCAACTTGTTGATACACAGAATAATTTTTTTCAACAAACATATTATTCCGGTGAATCAAAATCCCTACAGCAGCGGATAACCTTGAACTCTTGATATACTTGGTGTGCTAGAATAAGGATTTAACAATTTAAGTATTATTTAAGATAATCATCAGATTTTAATCACTGTCTCGTGCCAACACACATCGAAGAAGTGGATTCTATATAGCTGATTAACCTGTACTGGATTCTGAAAAAGACCATGAGACATAAAACCATTTTTTAAAAAAGTATATATCTTACAGTTTTATATTTTTATATTACCAATTAAAGTTTTCCTGTATAAATACATATAAAACTATAGAAAACTATTCATCTGTCTCAAAAATGTGTCCTCTGCCTCCAAATGCAAATGCTTCTTATCTTTGAGAAATGGTATCTGATTTTATGTAAGAGTATATGTATGCATGTGTGTATAAATATCAATTATCTCAACACAGTAAGTTTTATACTTGTTCACAGGAAACAGGAAGTCCTGGAAAACTCAGAAATCTCTTAACTGGTGGTACTTAAATCAGGTATGTAATTTCTAGAACTGTGAAACAAAAATATAATTTATGTCTTTAAAGACTTCTTCCTCCATGATGCTGTCAGAGATAACATGCTCTACTAGGTAATGCCTACTCGAGAACGTTATTTTTCTTTAATTGTGAGGCATTAAAAATCAAACCACTGTACATGTCACTTGCTCCCAAAAAATCTCCTGCCAAAGTGTTATTATAAATGCCTGCACCACTCCACACGCTTTCCACCGAAAGATGCACAGCCAGTTTTCTCCAAAAACATTTACAAGGTAAGCAGCTCCCTCTTTCTTCATCATTCTCCCTTTCTGTTACACAGAACTCATATTTAACTGTGAAACCAGCGGAGGACGGACATGGCGTAAACAAACTCTAAACAAACGAACGGTGCTTACTTCAGCATAGCGAGAAAAGCAGCAGGCTCGACATCTGGTATACGGATTTCATCTTTGTCCTCAGCAAGTTCTCCGTAGAACATTGCATGGAACACAGAGCTCCCAACAGCTAAAACATACTGTGGAGAAAGGGAAATCTTATTTCATGCACTAAACTACAAGCATTTTCAGTAAATCAATCCAGAGAAACAACTCTAAGCAATCAGGTTTAGTGGACATGGAGCACCTACACCTGCTCTTTTTTCAAAGCCAAGGTATAGTGTATCTTGCCGTAAAAGCATGAGATAGGTGTTCACGCAAGCTAGTCTTTATGCTGCTAACTACCTTAGGGCTTTAAGAGATTAATGGACAAGTGCCCTCATTACAAAATAAATAAATAAAATAAAAATGTATCTAACCAATTTCTAAGGAAAGAGTAATAAACATGACTTTTCCTAACCTGTCACAACAACTTTCCATGACTAGAGAGTTAAGAGGGCATATTTTTGTGTGGGAGGTAAAGCAGGGAAGAGAGAAACAAAGAAAAAAATTAAGCGTGGCCAAGACCCTTTAGAGAGGCTGTGCCTTCTCTGTGATGGGTGAAACACGCATTGACTGCCATCAGCAAGCTGCCCACCCCAATCAAGTTTCAGACTGACGGAGAAGGTCCCTCTCTGTAAATCTCAGGACTAAACCGGTAATGTAGCTGTTGCTTACTTTGTGTCCTGGCAATCGCTGAGTCCCACCTGGTGGCCCAACCACAAAATGTACATCTGCCATCAAGTCATTATTGAACATCACTGCATTTCTATAAACAGAGGCAATTCATTAATTCATAGCAGCCAGTATTTTTAAAACCCCTCCCCGACATACAAAGCTCACAAAAGATTCACAAGCTAAGCAAGAGTTTAGTAACTTCAGGGCAAAACTACAAATAAAGATCCCAACTAAACAACCCTGTTTGTGATCACTGCAAACACATGGGAAGTAACTAAAGTAAAAAAAAAAAAAAAAAAAAAAAAAAAGTTATGCAAACTTTTCATCAGGCTAAGGACAGATAAAAGGTTTCTATCTTCAAACCTTCTATGGTCCATAGACAGGATCCTGTCACTTAAATGTTTCAGCTTGCAAAAACATTTTTATCTAAGAGGAAAACAGCTGTACTGTTTTGGAAAAGACACAAGGCAGTTTTCCATTACCAGTAAAGCTTCTGGGAAAAGAGGAAACACAGATTTATGTTAAAATCCATTACAGGTTGTGCAAAAGCAGAAACTTCAACACAGGAAAACTTTGCAAGTAAATATGCTGGCCCGGCACTTACCTTTCTCGAATGGTGGGATAAAGACCCTGCCAGTTTGGGGCCGGAATAAGGTTGTTGTTACTGAGGTTCTGTTGGTGGTACTGCTGGACAGTGGTGCTGCTGGAGCTGGCTGGTTTTTTACGAGGAAATATATCAGCAGCCATCTTCTTCTTCTTTTTAGTCTTCAAGGTAATTATTTCATAACAAACTGGGGGCAACTTGCTGTTGCTGCTGCTGCTGCCGTTGCTGCTGCTGCTGCTGCTGGTATTTGTTTTCTTCGAGCTTTTCTTGGACCTATTCTTTACTGTCTCTGGAAGCATCAAGAAGAAGGTGAGACATTTCATGTTCTTTTCCTTGTCATCTACCATGAGTACAGTGTGTCTCTCTTTACAGCTAGAGATCCCAAATTGGTGCAAACATCAAGGAAAGGAGGCTAGCACGAGCCAAGATGTTAATAGAAACCAACAAGCTGATGTTTTGCTTCTTTTCTCAGCCGGACAAGGTGACCTTTTCACTATGTTGACTAGAAACTGGCTTTAAGTTTTATCCAGTACTGGATCTGCTAAATACATCTCCATCATGATTTCTATTTCTCTTATTTGTTCATAAAAATAACCCAGTTTCCTAGATCACCTGACAATGCTACCCTGAGCAAAGATGACAGGCAGAGAGCCGCACTGCTTGTTCTCTGAATTAGGTTAGCAAGATGTGCTGGAGCTGCGCGAGTCTGTTCAGCCGGCTGAAGTTGTGTGGTGAATGGATCGGAGGAGAGTAGGTATTACAGCCCTGCAGATGGAGTCAGACAGCCAGTGCTCCGAGCCAATAGCTGAAGTCACCAATCATGATTGGACCAAGCAAAACAGTGACACCTATTGTAACGTGCATAGCTCTGATATTAAAGGAACAGCAGTTGCATTCTGTTGTCTCCTGTATTATTGTATATTTAAGATAAACAACTTATGAAATGTATCTGCAAACCGGAAAAGAACAGTTTGTGCCCACAGATTTCCCTTCAGTAGATGTACATTATAACTTCCCCAGCTAAACAAGCAGGATCAATTAACAAAGGGTAGGGACTGATATCTACTCTGTTATTTCTAGTAAAATCTTTATCCCGGCAGCACTTAGTTTCAAATACTTCAAACAAAATCCTCCATTCTTCCAGCTAAAAGGGATTACTAATAGCAAAACCATACTAAACAACACATTTATTACAGCTTAATGGAAAGGAATGTTGTTTTTCTTTTTCCAGTCTTTCTGAATGCAACTTACAGTCTAGTGCAAAATAAGAGAGATGAGGTCATGTGTTCATTTCACCTCCCAACATTTTCTAGTTCCTGTAATGATCTCTTGACAGGAATCCCAGGTCAGAAAATACTTTTAAATTAGTCTAAGATTATACCAGTAGGTTTAGCTACACTGAAACAACACACAATTTTAGATATAAAAATAAGATCCAAATGAGACAAATCTGCTAATCAGTTTTTAAAGGTTGTAGTTCACTAAAAATATGTCAGACGGGGCCAGGACCTCAGAATGCAGCCTAAATGTTATGGCCACATTTAACTTGTCATAATTTTAAAGAATATAATCCACAACTTCTAACACAAAACCAGTAATTAGGCTATTCAAAATGACAAATGTTCTGATGCCGCCTAGTTAAAATGCAAACAGGTTCTCTCTGCCTGGAATCAGAATATAAACTACTATGTATACAGTTTTCATAGATGTGAACTCCCCAACAATTTCTAGCTTTGTTGAACAAGAAAAAACAAAACACCTGCTATAAGTTCCACACACGTTTACTTATTTCTAAAGAGGGACTAATGAAGAGATTTAATCTCACCCCTATCTATCTGGATCACTCTCATTTGTTCCAAGTGCAGCCACCACTTGCTACCCCCTCCCCGACCTAACACAGACTTCATGGCCAGGGTCCTGCTTGTTGCACAGCACTCATCTGAACAATGAGTGCCTGACAGAGTGAGGGCTCAATGAATGGAACTATGATGATAATTAAAACTAATAATCTGCTGCAGATAACACACCAAAATCAAATTTTAAATCCCTGGAACCCTAGGTCATGAGGCTGAGCCAAGGAATATCCTCTTTATTGCATCATTATTACTCTTAAAACTGCAAAGCCAGTGCAAGACAGTCAGTGTTGGTAGGACCACGGCCTTTACCACAGGTTATCCACCCCCATTTTAGATGGACCCTGAAGTGCTGCTCATTTATTACAATTATTGTGTTCCCAATCACAGGGCTACCACAGGGCTACCACTATATATATACATACACACACACATACTTTCAAATCACACTACGTTACAGAGAGAGAGATCTAGAGACTAGTTTTTTAAAGCACACGGTGAAAGGTATAAAAAAAGGGGAAAATGAGCTCTTATTTGAGCTAACTACTCAGGTTATGGTTAAAACCAAAGGATTTCTCTCCTGCTGGCCTGCTACTGAACTTCCTGACAACAACCTCCTACGAAAGTCCCCATGACGGGAAGGTCCTTGGTCCTATGTATGTCCCATACATACCTGGCTTTCAGGTCAGACAGTAACCAGTTAGAATGGAAAGGGAAGCGAGCTATGAGACAGACTCACTAATAACTGTCAACTGGACAGACAAAATAGAAAAAAAGCATAGGGGCCCCTGGGTGGCTCAGTCGGTTAAGCACTGGACTCTTGGTTTTGGCTCAGGTCATGATCTCATGATTTATGGGCTCCATGCTGCTAGAGTGGAGCCTGCTTGGGATTCTCTCTCTCATTCTTTCTCTCTGCCCCTCCCCCACCTGTGCATGTTCTCTCAAAATATATAAACGTTAAAAAAAAAAGGAAAAGCATACAAAACAGATACAAGAACTTAGAAGGCTTTGTGGTTTTTACTCATTTCATATGCTGTTCAACACCTTTTACCAAGAAAGCCTCAAACGAACGCTGCTCTTACACCACTAAAATAAAAAGTACACCTAACAGTTTGAGAGAAAACTATAGACTATTTTAGAAAATGTTCTTTCTGAAATTAAAGGTTTTAGGTATTTGAACAATTAAGTTTTGCGGAAATACTCTGTGAATATACTAGTTACAGGACGCAGTGCTAAATCGGAGTCCCCTAAACTATGCTGCAAAGAGGGTGCTACCTCTCAGGAGGTGTGGGGGCTGATGCGCGTGGCTGTGTGAAAGATGTATTCGTCACTACAAAAAAGTAATCCAATTAAAAAATAAAAATGACATTTCAATTTTTGTAGCCAATTTGAAAAGCATGAAAATGATAATAAAATCAAGACATGGAAAACTTCTTAAGAGCTTCGTTTTCCTACCATGATTTAAAAGACAGGTAGTATAAAATCCTTGCTACTGAAAGTGTGGTCCATGGAACAGCAGCAGCAGCAGCAGCAGCAGCAGCAACAGCACCTCCTGGGAGCCTGTTAGCAATCCTGAATCTCAGCCAGAGTTGCATTTTAACAAGACCCTCCATTTTAACAAGACCCTCCAGGTAATAAGTATGACATGCAAGTTTGAGAAAACCTCATGTAAGATTAAAATAAGGAAGGTTATAGGGTCTCCCAATGATCTTGTATCAACATTTGGTGCCACGTTTTGCATTCTGTTATCAAGTGAATGGAAAAATAATTCAAAATGATTTAATTTGGTTTGGTCATAAAACTTAACCTTCATGTCTTACTCTGAAATTCTTCTGATTAGGCCCAAAATGTCAAAATTCTAGGATTCAGGTGTGTGCACAGCCAACTGAGAGGCGTCAAAATATTTTTCAATGCTCTGGAAAAGAAGCTCATGCCCAGATCATATTATAGGACAATGACAGAGGCCATTTTAGTGGGAAACATTAAGGATTAAATAATGCCAAGTGCAAAACAGATGAACCACTTATTATTTTGAAAATAATCTACTTCACAATTCTATTTCAAAAAACCAGTATTGTGGCACAGCAAAACTAGTAATCAAATAATGTGCTTCAGTCCTGGCTCAGTCACAAAAGACTAAGTGTGTGTGTGTGTGTGTGTGTGTGTGTGTGTGTGTGTGTGTGTGTTGAAGGGTAGGGGTGTCTGAACAAATCATTTAGCCTTGAAGGTCCTCAAGTTCCTCAGCTACAAGATGAAGAGGTTCTCTAGACTAGGTGAATGTTTTTCAATCTCTACCTTCAATCCACTTTAGTAAGAAATGCATTTTACATTCAGACTCACTCAGTATTAGCACGTATGTAAACACACACGAAAATGGCAAGACCGTTCACAAAACAAAAACTCTGCATGTTACGACAGTAAAGATATTATCTATCTTATTTTTCTTTTACTTTTAATGTTGGTCTTGATTCATTCCATTGATTTCATGATCACAGTTTAAGTAATAATGGTCTAGCTTTATTTCTAATGGCTTTCAAGGTTTAACATTCTAGGGTTCTTTTCTATCAAGAACTTGGACTTGAAGAAGGATATGGCAGCATCGACAAAGAACGTGCACGACTGGGAGTGTGCATTTATCCTTCTAGAAACAGAAGACAGAGTTAACATGTCTTTCAGAGTAATCCATGACCCAGAACACAATAAAACATTATGAAAATCTAAGACTGATTTAAATATACAAAATATTTAGATCACTTTCTTCTGTTTTCTTTTCTACAGTCTAGTTCATTAAACACAAATTATAGCTTCTTTTTCTCCCTTGAAATTAAATGTAAACAGTTAAAACTCCATCTGTTGAATCTATAACCCAGAAACATCATCCACTAGGTTGAACAACAGTGAATAAATCAAGGATATCAGTTCAAAATCTATTGTCATATTCCACCTCTAAAATTTCTTTCCAACTAGTGTTGTATCACCTACACCTCCCAGAGGTTGTCCCTACACCTCCTGAATTTTAAGGCTGTTATGAGACACGACACGGTTAATCTCCCCTAATATATTGGTCAAAGAGCCACCAATCTTTTATGAAGTACATACATGTATCTCCCACTTTTTGAAAGTTCATGTTATGGACTTTGCTTTTATGAAAGATCTACATTAATACCTGTTTTCACTAGTCAGAGGAAATACAAACAGAAATTTTGCTTTTATGAAAAAAAGCAAAAAGCAAAACTAGCCTTCAGCATTTGTTTTGCAAGTGAACTATTACAGAGGCAGCACACATCCTGAAATAAGTGGCACCACCATGCTCCTTCCCCAGGAACTACACACAGCATCGAGCTCCATAGCTTTGAACTCTATGAGCCTCTGTGCTTTACACCTTGATTTATTTTGTGCATCCATTAGCAAGATGTGTCCTAAAGTATCGGTAAAGCTAAAGAGAGGTTATTTTTTTGGGTCTAAGAGCACTCAAAACTTTTTCCAAATAAACGAATGGTAATTGCTTTTTGGTGCCATTTTGGCTTATGAAAAGTTCCACAGGTACACTGTACTTCTGGATAGTAGGGAAAACCTGTGCTCTTAAAATACAATATGCTGATCCTGTAACATGTTAGATGACTGGCATATGAGTGTGCGAAAGATTACAAACCAAACTTAAAAACGTAGCTAGTAATAGTGGATTTTAGATGATTTTTACAATTGTCAGAAAGTTCAATCATCTTTAAGTTCACTTAAATCGTCCTCTTCCCCATTGGAAGGTATGGCAGACATCCCTCTTTATTTAGTAGAAATCTGTATATTCAGTTTGGGGACCTGCATGAGGTTTGGAACAGAAAGGGATACTATGAATCATTTAATGCAACTCTGTCCACAGATAAAGTGACTAGGTGTCCAGAAGATTAAGGGAGTTGTGGATAGTTAGGTGGGCGGGGAATGTCTGGACTAGAATAAAGATTTCCAGACTGGTTGCCTAAGGTTGTTGTTTGTTCCACTCACTCTAATTTCCATCCATAGTTAATTACCCCCACATTTTTACATAATGCTTTTTCATATTTCTGATCTACTTTAAAAGAAAAAAATACATATGCAAAAATTACAGACACGAAAACCATAAACCTATATATACTCCACACCCTGTAGGAAGAATTCTAGGGCACTTTCTGGAAAGAAATGGAGAGGAACTGTTAACAGGAAGGAACATAAATGCCTAACAGCCATAAGGAAGCTGCTCAAAAACATAAGAGGCTCTCCAGGTAAAACGAAAGTTGGAAAGCCAGGCACTCGTGGTCTACCCCGACAAATCCTATGTCAACAACTAACAATGCTGGCAATTCTTGTTTAACTTGCTCTAACTCTGGACTCCTTGTCTGAACTTGCATTTGGTTTACCACAAGATACCTAAACAGCTACAGAGTAAGGTTAACATGGTAGGATAAACTGTGGAAATGAGGATCACTTCCAAAAATTGCTGATAGATCATCACAGAGAGGAATTTCAATCTAACCTGATTCAGTCATGATGGAACAGGGTTTTGTTTTTGCTTACTTTTCAATAATGAGGAAAAATTATGTTTGAGATATAAGAGATAAAAAAGATAAGCAAAATGTTGGCAGTCCTTAAAAATAGCAACAGCTACTGGAAAACAGACTATATACTTTCTACATTTGGAAATAAATATGGAGTCAAGCACTGGCAGCATGGTATAGTGAAAAAAGCAAAACCCATCAGTTACTTAATATCCATGAGCCTCATTTTCTTCATCTGCCAAATGGGGCAATTATACCCATTCAGCCCTCTCAGGTTTACTGTGAAGGCAAGAGTACATGTTTATGAAAGCATTTTGATAAAAGTCAAAAACACTTCATAAAGGCAAGTTTTCACTATTAGTAACAACTGTACCCAAAGCAGGAAATATTTTGTGATACAATCTTCTAAAACAACAAAAACCCAAAGATTAATCTGGATCCCTGCCCTTATACTCTTCCAGGCCTCACAACTAATGGCATTCCATCCCCATCTGCAGGCTTGCTCTCACCTCACTCACAGGGTTGCTGAGGATCTTGTGGGGATTTTGCAGGTGAGGTTCAACAATCAAGATCTGTGTTGTACACTGTGATTGGGTCCCCACCTGATGCCTACATCTGCACCTGGAACCCATACTTCAGGCTAGGTGTCCATGGGACTTCAAACCCGTGAGACCACCTGTTGGCAGATGCCCTGCTGGAGCCCTTTTCTGAGTGAGCCCAAAGCTGCAAGTTGTCCATCTATGGAACCAGCATCTCAACTTGGCCTCTCTCAACAACGACCTAGTTTGAATTGCAGCACCAAGGGTGCTTCTCTTCGCCAAGCATTTGGGTGAAGCATACCTCAGTGTGGCCGGAAGGATAAGGCTCATAGACAGTTTCATTAAGTTATTTCTTTCTCACCCCACAGAGCTCCAGTTAACCTTCGCTTTGTACTTTAAACTTGGAAAATATGTCCAAAGGTAGAATGTAAAATTCTCTGAAGGCAGGAACAATGATTTCTTTTAAAAATTTTTATGGTATTTAACATATTTGATGCTTATAAGCTGTGTCTGTATGCACTTATTTGGAATACTAAACACCTCATAGAT
Source organism: Paguma larvata (assembly GCA_030068075.1). Taxonomy (NCBI): domain Eukaryota; kingdom Metazoa; phylum Chordata; class Mammalia; order Carnivora; family Viverridae; genus Paguma; species Paguma larvata. The sequence continues at coordinate 12,722,591 of CM057844.1, forward strand.
ATCCAAAGTCATTTATCATATGTTAAATGAGGTGATCTTGAGAAGAAACAGTATATGAAATTTATCATATGAAATACTCTAAAGATAACTATTTAAAGGACTACTATTATGAATTCTTTTGTAAGTTTAAGATACTTTGGTAAACAAGGTAATCAATTGCTTATTTTTATATACTCTGATCTAGTAAATTTCCTCATGTGTAAAAAGTGTTCACTACCTAATCTCTTATTTTTTCCCAATTCTAGATTTCCAGGATTAAAAAATCTTTATATTTAGCAGAATACTGATTTATTTAATATATTTTCTTTACATTTTAATATGATTATTACCAGTGCCCACAAACACTATGCACATACATATGTGCCATTATTATTGTGAGAGAGAGAGAGTCCCAAGCAGGCTTTGCATTCACTGCCAGTACAGAGCTCAAGGCAGGGCTTGATCTCACAGACCTTGAGGGCATGACCAGAGTCAGATGCCCAACTGAATGTGCCACTATTTTACTGATTATTAAGATCTCCCCTGTTTTAACATCTCTGAAATTGGATTTATCTTATAATTGATGGCATCTAATGAATACAACTACTAGGCCTTTTTCTTCCCTTTCTTATTGGTACATGAAATAATAGTGAAATAAGGTAAAAGATATACAATTCCATGGAAATAAAGGATTCTCTTCTTTAGATTGGTTAATTATTCCCCTCACCAGGCAAGATGGCCTCTCAGAATTCTGGCTCAACTACACTAGAATAACTGAGCTTTCATCAAGTAGTCCTTTGATAAATCACAATTCTCAGTTGAGACTGCTACTTTGACAACCGATAATATGTAGAAAGTCTAGGTGGAAACTCCAAAATGAGAATTTCCATCAGTAAGAGTTCCAGCCTTAATGCAATGCATTTCTCTCATTTTCTAAGGGCACACGACTATACATGTACACAAACCTGGTTAAAAGAAGCCTATTAATTTTCCGGGTAATGTTTAATAAAGATATTTTACCAATCAATCAAAGATTAACTTACAACATTACACACGGATTAAACCTGGAGCTAAATGACTCCTTAGAAATCATTATTTTCAAACAAACAGAATCTACAGTATAATGTTAAAGAGAGAGAGAAATACTGTTACCATAATACAATGGTTCTATTATATGTATTACTTTCACCTAGGTACTTAAAAACAATTTATCCAAAGAAAAGTAAAATCAGGCCTTAAGAAGTCTCTTCTGAGAAGGCCAGAAAGGAGACTACAGTGATCCAACAGGGTCCATTAATCTTAACAGAAATGCTGGATGGAACAACCTTGCTGTGGCCTTCTCTAGGTTAGTGGGTTGTTGGTTTTAGTTCACAGGAAGAAAACTGTATGCTAGTCAAAGAAAAAGATTTTTTCACAGATTTTTTTTTTTTTTTACTTTAGCAGGTGATATTTTTTTCCCCCTCATATTAGGAATAACCAAAAACATTTCCACAGTCAGGTCATTAAAATAAAATCCAAAGCCCTTCTTCACAAGGCCTTACCTAAACTTGACCAAATAATGTCTTGCTGTATTTGGGAAAGTCACCCTTTTCCAATAAGCACATGGGATGGAACAATGCTTTAATCATCAGATACTGTATATCGATACTGGTTATTAATGGGGTAAATATCACAGACCAATTTCCCTAACATCCACAATTCTATTGGTGAAAAAGCTCTACAAGATTTTTAAAAAGATGACCAAATACAAGTCGTCTAAATATGTGTTGTGCCCTTAGTAACTAAAAGCTGCTTAAAACGAACACTGCTCTCCTATCATTCAATTTTCCACTATCTCCTAAAACACATGAAGTAAGGATATATATGATATTAGGTTTAAAATTTTTATCACTCTGAAGTGAACAGAACTGGGTGTGGTAAAGGCAAGGCCGAGGGCAGGGGGGTCATGGGTGGGGTGAGAGTGACTTTTATTTCTTATTTTAACAAAATCACATAGAAAAAGACTCGTTACCAATGTGGTGATTTGGTCATCATAATAAATACATCCACAAGGGTCTCAAACACTATTTAACGAAATGCCTTCCTTCACTTTTACAATGTATGTGACTGGAATGAAATACAGTTATTTTAAGCAAACAGTGCAAGATCTAAAAATAAGAAATCTGCTCCACTGAGAAAAATTGTGCCATGGGAAAATACAAACATATGTGAAGTTATACAAGGCATCTTCACACCCAATTTCTAACCTATCTTTTCTAGAGTAGAGACCACCAAATGAAAATGAAAAAGGCACATACATCCTAAAGTAAGGCACAAAAGTGTTTCCTAACAAAAAATTCAAGGAGAATTAGAAGCCTGTGACAGACGATGATTATAGAAACCAGTTTCTGGCAAAAACTCAAAATAAAATCTGTTCTAAACCCAAATTTAAAAAATGGGTTTTATGCTACTTTTAACTAGCTGTGAAGTACACAATTCCCCACGACTGTTGTGAAGGACACTGTCCTATAAAGGTTGGCAAAACCTTCACTACATCAACACCAAGTAACATTCAGAGATTGCCTCCATTTGCTGCAGAAAATAATTATTTGGCACTGATAAAGTACTCTCTTGTTGTTTCCATCCCTCATGCTGCTGTAATTGGAATAAAAGTTGAGAGGGTTCTCTAGTTTCACTGCATGTACCAGAACTAAGAAAATAAGGTATTTCAAACAAAAATCCAATTGTAATATATATTCAGCAAGAATTTCTTTAATTAAGAACTACTATATAAGTAGGTCAGTACTTGAACTGCCCAGAGGTACCGAATAAAAGAAGTTAATTGCTCATAAAACAATGCTCGAATGAGTCTCACTTAGAAAGTCAAAAGTATTCATAAAAGCATGTTTTTAAATTCAGGTTTCCCAAATCTCTGCTTTACAAAACAACAAGTAGATGGTATTTACATGTGTATCTTAACTATAATGTGATTAAAGATTAATGAACATTCAAATCCAAATATATGAACAAGTGGTAATTCAACTGTTTAATTCTGTTGTTTCAAAAACAGAGAAACAGCCAGTTCCCCTTAATTCAGAGGTACATAGACTCATACATGGTATGATGAGGAATGGAACCAGACAAACAAAACGCAGACAGTCTCTGAAAATGGTGATCAAAATTTATAGGAGTTAGGTCTCTGCATAAGCATTTTATTAGCCAGCCACAGGGATGCCATGATCCACTAAGAGTTTAGAACAGGAGATCTGGTTGATATCACTATTTAAGGTAACATTCTCTCATAAAATTTAAAATATAACATCAAAAAGGAAACGAAAAGGAGTATTTATTAGGTGGCATGTGGCCAAGTCTTAATCAACTTCTCTGTGCTGCTCTTCCTCAAGAGGGTACCATGAGGAAACAAGGATGGGTCTCCCACTGCATCAGCATGTCAGGACTGAGCATCTCCATGAAGAAATGAAGAAATTCTATCTCACCTTTCTCAGAGAGGAAGCCACATGTTTTGCAACGCATTCTGAATCGCCATGACATCGCCATGAGCTAACCTGTTCTCTTCAAGACCATTCCCACACTGCAGATGAGCTAATTGTCTCCTGCCATCCTCACTGCTCTTTCTTCCCTACAAATCTACCACCAGAAGCCTATCTATCCTTCAATGTAGTCCAAAGACACCTCAACAAGGAAGATTTCCTGGTGCTTAGAGGGTGCTATCCCTGCAGTACTTTCTCACATTCCATTTTGCCTTATGGTGTCTGATTACACCAAGTTCTCTGAGCGCTGCATCTCTGCATTTCCCAATGAGTGCTAACAGCACCACACCCACACCAGGCTTTCAATCACTGTGTAACAGAAAGGACCTAGTCCAACACATCCAAGTCCATCTAGAACCCTAGATGGCATTTGTGGAGTGCAACTGGTCCTGGGCTTAAAATGGTCTCAAACTAAGGTCTATGATGTTTCTAGCTGCCTGGCTGCAGGCTTACGCTAGGTACAGTGGTAAAGAACCTAGACATCTATTAAATGTGTCCCCGGGCTCTCCTGAACATGTCTAAGCATAAATGTGGTTTTGTAATATCGCCTTCATCTTACAGCGAGGCCAACTGACAATACTAAAGTTCGACTTAAAGCATGTCCCCACATGTGCTTAAAAAGCAAGGCTTTGCTTTACCAGAAGTCTAAAACTTACTGGAGTGAGGATAGTCACATACTCAAACTGTGAGTTAACCGTGGCAAGATCCAGTTACTAGGACAAAGCTGCCTTTATCAACTAGTCTCAATTCATGGTCTGGCATATTTATTTATAGCACCAGTAGAAAATTTTAGTGATTTAATGAACTAGAAAGGATAATAAATTCTCAGCAATTTACATGAAAGGAAGAAAGCAGTCATATGAATAACCTAAAAAAAATAGATAATTAAAGAGACTTTTCCTTTGAAATGTGTTTCGTCTGTACTTAACATTGAATGATAAATTTCCACTACATTAGACACACCCAATACACCCAATCTTCAAACAAAGTCATAAAACAGGCTTGTGTGTACAGGGCTCGGTATATGAACAGCCTAGAAACTCACGCCTACATGGCAAACAAACCAAAGTGCCAAGGATAGGCAATGTCACATTAAGATTACTGCGGAGCATGAGCACAAGCAGAAAAGTATACTTCTTAGTATACTACTTAGTATACTTTGAGGTATACTACAAAGAAGAACCAAAGTATTAAGTAAAAAAGTATTTGATTTTTTCCCCAGAAATAAAGATTCTCAACTCTTGTCTATATATTCTCTTATGATATTGGAGTAAGAATAAATGGAGATAGTAATATCAATAGTGGAATACATCTCTTGCATGTTAAAGGAAACTTTTACCACTAGCAAAGGTTTTAAAAATCATTAGTAGGGCTGACAACATTAACAAACTGTTACAAACCAATGGCTTCAATCATGTGTTGGCAAAAAATAAAAAACAACTTGGATTTCCAAATAAGTTAAATTGGCTATAAAAACGTATTTTTTGGAAGGTGGGATAAGGCAAATATATTGTTTTGTGCCTGCTGTTTAAATATGCATGGCTTTAAAGTATTAGATAGCATTTTAAGCAGCTTTGAAAGACACTGGTTAAGAAAGTATTTGAAGTAGGTACAAGTGACTAAAGCCCTCTGAAATCCCCTAGAAACACCTGGTAGTAATGATGCATAACCAAGAACCGTCATGAGAGGACTCATCTGCTCAATCAGAAAAGGGAAGGTTTTGTCCAGACACTCCAAAGAATCTGTCCATAGTTTGGCTGTGTGACTCTTCACTACTGATACTGCTAGTTTCTCAGCCACCTGAAGATCATTCCAGTGAATCCTGAGCAGCCAAAGCACCAGTCAAACCACCCTTCTTTCCCCATTCTTCCCTGCCCAAACCTGGGGAACCAGAGGATTTAGGAATAGTGGTAAAACAGCTTAGGTGAATGCAGATTAGCTACTGTGCATACCTTTGCCATAATCAATGTACTGTTTCATGAGGAATCTCTGGGAGATGCAGCAGTAAAAACTGTTGATTTAATTAAGCCTTAACCCTTGAGCACACATCTTTTTAATATTCTGTGTGATGAAATGGGAAGTATGCTTACAGCATTTCTAGTGAAACTGAAATAGAATGGTTGCCTTGAAAAAAAAAAATGCTCGTGCAATTGTTTGTGTTAGAGCTGAACCAGCCACTTTTTTCATGGAACACCAATGAACTTGAGAAAATTTGCCAAATATGCTTATTCACACTAAAATATCTAGCTGACATTTTCTCAAAAATGAAGTGAGACTGTCACTTCAAATGAAACAAAATTATTGACAATGATAAAATTCAAACATTTGAGCAAAAATTAAAATTTTGAAAATCTTGATTACAACACCATGAGTATGAGTTTGATAGCTTCCCAGTACTTTCTTAAAGACTGTTTCTAATGAGATTGGTGATAATGTTAAATGAATGTAATTTTTTTATATTGTATTAGGAAACGTAACATTTGAAAGATTTGCATAACACACTGAACCAATGTCTTCTAGTAATAATGCAATTACAGTAAAGAATCGTGCACAGGAGGAAGAATGGTCCACTCAAAGTAAAAGAAGAACCAATGAATTTCAGTATAACAGGAGTACACTGATGGTTTTAGATTTCACATGGCAATTAACCTTTAAAAACTACCATTCAGGGGAGCCTGGGTGGCTCAGTCTGTCAAGCATCTGACTCTTGATCTTGGCTCAGGTCATGATCTCCCAGTTTGTGAGTTAAAACCTGGCATAAGGATCTGTGCTGACAGGGTGGAGCCTGCTTAGAATTCTTTCTCTCTCTGTCCCTTCCCCACTCATGCTCTCTCTCTCAAAATAAATAAACTTAAAAAAAAAATTTTTTAAATCTACCATTCAAATTTTGATGAGGTATCAAATATTCACAATAATCTGAAAAGGGTATTAAAATGTCTTTTCCAGCTACCTATCTATGAGACCAGATTTTTGTCATATGATTCAAACCAAAATACATATATATTTTTTAATGTTTATTTATTTTTGAGAGGGAAAGAGAGAAGCACATAGAGCGCAAGTGGGGATGGAGCAGAGAGTGAGACATAGAATCTGAAGCAGGCTCCAGGCTCTGAGCTGTCAGCAAGTAGCCCAACACAGGGCTAGAACCCACGAGCTGTGAGATCATGACCTGAGCCAAAGCTGGATGCTTAGCCGACTGAGCCACCCAGGTGCCAGAAAATATTTATTTTTAAACAAGGATGTAAAGATACAAAATTTCTCTTTGCTTTCATTTCTACTCCAAAAAATAACAGATATAACCCCTATAAACAAAAGGTCTCTGGATTTCTCAAAATAAGAGCAAAAGAATCCTGAGACCAAAAAGTATGAGAACCATGGATCCTGCCTAGCTTCCAAGGAATAAAATCCAAGGAATTTGGATTTTATTGTAAGCATATAATGTGGTCAGTCATTAGAGGTTTTTAACAGTCTTTTAAAAAGATGCTTATAATACCATCTTTTGGTTTTACTTTTAGAAAACAATAACCCTCAAAACATAATTCTAAACCACTCACTCCAAAAAGTTTTTTTTCAATAGATAGAACAGAGGACACAAGAATAACATGACAATCTCTACCACAAAAAATAACAGCAGCCAAAGAACTGATATCCTATTTTTTCTAGGACACTGTTTGGCACCTTAGCTTTGCCCCAACCTCACAAAATTCACTGACCATGAAGTGCATGATTTATTAATGGATACCTTCTTGTTAGACTTTAAATAAGAGAAAAATTTAAATGGATTTTGAGCAGACAATTGTCCCTAGAAACTTCACATAAAACAGTAAGAAAGATGCAAGTATGTCTCCCTAATAACCTACTTTCTCCTATATTACATTCCCTTAGGAGAATTAGAAGTAGCAACCTCTGCTGTTTCCCTAACCTAAGCATGGCTGCCAACGTTAAGAGAATTTGCCGTTCAATTTTTTTTTTTTAATGTTTGTTTTATTTTTGAGAGAGAGAGGGCGAGTGGGGGAGGGGCAGAGAGAGAAGGTGACAGAGGATCTGAAGCAGGCTCCTTGCTGACAGCAGCGGAGCCCATCCGGGCCCGAACTTACAAAACTAACTTACAAACCAAACCGTGAGATCATCACCTGAGCTGAAGTCTGCCACTCAACCAGGTGAGCTGTGCAGGAGCCCCGCTGTTCACTTTTTCCCTGCATTTAAAGACAGCCATATTAAGTTAAAACCTGCCTCTCCCACACTGATTTAATACCTTCCTATGTACTATTTATATATAGTACAGTATTTGAAGTTATAGAATACCAAAATCTTTATATATTAAGTAGTAGAAAGTTTTGGAAATAAAATTTAGGGTAGGACTTTGATGAAGTTAAAAGGAAATATTTAATCTACCATCAGTAACTTTTCATTTAAAAATAGCCTTTTCCGGGGCACCTGGCTGGCTCAGTTGGTAAAGCATGTGACTCTTGATCTCCAGGTTATGAGTTCAAGCCTCATGCTTGGTGCAGACCTTACTTAGATATAGAACCTTAAAACACAGCCTTTTACTGAAGAGCTGGTGTTCAAACACCGTCGCAGCTTCACTCATAAAAGGGTTTTAGAGGTTGTATATGTTGGTAGAATTGTGATCCTCATAATTTCTTTATACCCAACAATTATATGTTATTACAGAAAGACAGTAAAATCAAAATACAGGTTGTCCTGAACTTGAGCATCTGATTTTCCTATAACAAGACAGATACCATTATATATATATATTTTTTTTTTATTTATTTTTGAGAAACATAGAGACGGAGCATGAGCAGGGGAAGGTCAGAGATAGAGAGAGACACAGAATCCGAAGCAGGCTCCAGGCTCTGAACCGTCAGCACAGAGCCTGATGCGGGGCTCGAACTCACAGACCGCGAGATCATGACCTGAGCTGAAGTTGGCCGCTTAACCGACTGAGCCACCCAGGCACCCCTACATCCCCAACCAATACTCACTTGGTAGAATATATCACTGCCTGGTGATGATTTTGAGTGCCTGCCAGCAGCCGTATGCTAGCAAGAATTCAGAAAAAATTTGGCATTTTGAGGAGTCTTTCATGGTACTGACAAGAGAAAGTAGATAATAAAGTAACCTAGAATTTCGGGTAGGCATGGGCTGATCCTGTAGAGAAATACTGTTGAATAGTACTAAATTAACTAGAAAATCTACTAATTCACATAAAGAAGTTCCACAACATTTATTGAAAGATGTGCTGAAACCATCTGGGGGCAGTGGGGTGGGGAGTCTGCCATAAGAAATGACCGGTGGGGACCAGAAGTGACTGACTGTACACTATCCCTCCTCCTGTGCTGACTGCCCACCCTCCAACAGATGGCTGCTAGCTTCTAGCACTTACTTTGTCTCTTAAAGCCCCAGAAAAGGAAAAGAGACTAAATCATGGGAAAGGAGGGAGCACTGAGATGCACCCAAGGAGAATGGGTGTCCCATGTGGGGAGGTGGAGGGAAGGGCTATATACAAGAAATAGCAACATTCAGCAATAGCTGCTTGGAGCCTGAACCTGCATCTTGAGCAGGAGGTGCTTCTGCATAGATTCTCACCATTTTTAATGTTGACAATAAGATTTTGGGAAAAGAAGCCTGCTGTAACTCTAATTTAAAATTTTACCATTTTCTAGACTTTCCAGAAATGTAGATCATTACCCAATAAGACATCTAAATGTAGTTTGACTATTACACTTGACTTTTTAATACATTTTCCATGAACAAGGGTATGAAAATAGGTGGGAGTCCTGGTAATCTCTTATCTGTCCAGAGACCTAAGGTATAATAATGGCCAAATGTCACGTACAGTAGGTATGTTTGCTGGGGCTGAGTAGGCAAAAGCACCACTTTCAAAAAAAATGAAGTGGTGCTTCATTTTTGAATGCATATAAGGAAAGGTGGCAATTAAAAAAAAAAATCTTTACAAAGAAAACAAACGCTTACATATGTCCCCAAACCAAGTGTAGTACTTTAAAAACATGGTATAATTCCAACTGGGCTATCAATTAATAAATAGTCTAAATTAAGGGTTATTTTGTGATTCAGCAGTAGAAAGGCAGATCAATGCTCTCTATTCAGACTTGGCCAATAAGACCTTGTTTGGGGTTCAAAATAAAATAACTGCAATAAAACCCAGATGCTAGTATGAGTTTCAAAGGCAAAGCAAATTTATCAGGAAGATGCATTCAGAACAGTCTTGCTTTGGAAATTTTATTTCCAAGGTGTATGATAATTACAGCTAAAACACATACACCCTCTAACTGAATAGGGGGATTGCTCTTTGCTCATATACTGCTACAGAAAAATTAAGTAGGTAAAATAAAAGGAACTAGCTATGCCTAAATAAAAAGAAAGTAGAGACTGAAGAAAAATTCCACTTTTGTGTTTAGGTAACAGCTGTTGGGTTGATGCATTTCTAGAGATACATTTTGGTTTACTATCTATTCTTTGGTTCCTTGAAAGATCTCTAAAAAATCATCTTTTTCCTGCACACGACATGTATTTGCACAGCAAATGCAACAGGACACACCGTACAAAGACTTCCTGTTCTATCAAAAGAGAAGGGAAGGGAGTCTGATGTTTTTGAGATACTCTAGGATTTGAAGGACACAAAAGGAGGCTCTAGAAACACTGTGAGAAAACTCTAAAATGACTGCTATAATGATTGCTGTGGGGATGACTGCAGCAGACTGCAGTCCGAGAAGCTGAAGGTAAAGGACTTGAGATGCTTTGATTTTGTGGATTCAGTTTCATGTTCAATTATGTGCTTCTCTGTGGCTCTGAGTGGTTTCAAAATCACTTTATAAAAGAACTTATTTCAAGCTGGAAAAAAAAGTTTAAAGGGGACACAAGAGATGGAGACAGGTCCTGAACAGCAAGAAAGCTCAAAAGGAGAAAACAAAAAATGGCTACATTCCATTTTAACAGATTGGTTAAAAAACAAATATAGTAACAGTTAATCACTGATATTTACCAAGGAGCGCAGACATGTATTTTGAAAAGTTCCCAAAGTGAGATTGCTGCCCACTCTTGGTTAAGCGCTGAAATCTGAGAGCAGGTTCTAGAATATAATTCATCTCATTCAAATATGAATCAAGGCAGTTGACTAGGCTTTTCTGACAATTAAGAGACTTGTCCCTACACATTGGCACAATTTAGCACTTAGCAGGCAGTATCCTACTTAATCCCCATAGCCAGTCTATGTATTATATCCATTGTAAATTATACATGTTCTGGAACTTCTCCATTGCTGGTAAGGTGCTAAATCATTAATGTTGGACCCAATGATGCCAAGGACTATGTTACTTTGTAAGAAAATTATTGAAAAAGAAAAAACAAACAGAAGGCAGACTGCATTCATTCATACAAAAATATTTACTGAACACCTTCTATGTACTGGACACGTGGGCACCTTAATGAACAGACATAAACTATCTGCCCACACAGATAGCTGCCCAAACTTACAGCCTAGCAGGAGTGGGGAGTCAGTCAGTCAGTCAGTCAGGTAATAGTTTAGAAGGTAATAGACGCTATAGAAAAAGAAAATGCAGAGCACTGTTAGAGGGATATAGGCCATAACTTGCAATTATATATAAGGTAGACCTCGCCGCCAAGGTGATATTTTAGTGAAGTCTCAAAGGAGGTGAGGAAACTGGCCATGAATATATCTGGGGAGAAAATATTACTGGCACAGGAAAAACCCAACGCAAACTTGGAAGTGGGAATGTGTCTGATGTGTTTCGGGACCAGCAGGGAGGTAAAGATGACTAGAATGGAGAGCAAGAGAGTGATGGCAGTGGGGAAGAGTCAGGGGCAGCCAGATTATACTGGGCTTTGTGGATCATTATGAGGAAATCTGACTTTTATTCTGAGTAAGATGGAAAGCCATGGAATGGTTTTAAGTGTAACCTGACTTCTGTTTTAAAAAGATCACTCTGGGGGCGCCACTCTGGGGGCGCCTGGGTGGCTCAGTTGATTAAGCACCTGACTCTTAATTTCGGCTCAAGTCATGACCTCCTAGTTTGTGAAATTGAGTCCTGTGTCTGGCTCTGCAGAGCCTGTTTGGGATTCTCTCTTGGTCTCTCTCTGCTCTTCCCCCACTAGTGCACTAGAGTTCTCTCAAACTCTCTCAAAATAAATAAATATTTTTTTTAAAAATCACTCTGGGGCACCTGGGTGGCTCAGTCGGTTAAACACTCTTGATTTTGGCTCAGGTCATGATCTCACAGTTCTTTGGATTAAGCCCCATGTCAGGCTCTGTACTGACAGCACAGATCCTGCTTGGGATTCTCTCTGCCCCCACCCCCCAACCCCCATTCATTCTCTCTCTCTCAAAATAAAATAAACTTAAAAAAAAATCACTCTGGCTGTTATTCTGATAACTTATTAAAAGGAAGCCATTGTAATAATCCAGCCAAGAGATGCTGGAAACTTAGACGAAGGTGCAAACATTAGAGGTGAGGAAACGGGCTAAAATCCTGGGTTTATTTGGAAAACGGGATTCTGGATACATTTGAAGATAAAGCAGGATTTGCTGGTAGCCTTGATGTGGAAAGAAACAGAAGAGTCAGAATGATTCCAAAGTTTTTGGCTTGAATACCCTGAAAAATGTACCTACCACCCACCAAAATGGGGCAGAATGCAGGGAGAGCAGGTTTGCAGAGAAAAACCAAAAAATCAGTTTTAATCCTGCTAAAATGGAGGTATCTTTTATTTATTCAAGTTAAGAAGTCAAAAAAGTAGCTGATAGGCACTCCTGAAATTTCAGAGCTCTATCCTCGCTGCAGATATCCACTGGGGAGTCTTAGACAGCTACATGGTATTTTATTGAAGTTCCCAACTGTTTGCGACAAGGGTCCTACAGGAACTGAGCCCTGAAGCATTCCAAATTAATCCACTGGTGAGGAAAACCCAGTGCAAATTTTTAAAAATGACTGAAAAAGTGAAACTAGCAGTTTAGTAGTTTGAGGAAAAGTAGTTGCACATGGCAGCCTCAAAATCAAATGACATACGTCAAAAGAGAGGGGATCACCAATTATATCAACGTAGTCAATAAGTAAAGATGAAAACTGACTGCTGGATTTAGCAACTTGGAAAAGTTTCTTTAGAAAAAATCCTAGTGACTCTACCTCCTCTCACCCCAGAGGACAGTTAAGGATTGAATATGATGTTATAGTTCAATGTGCTCATGAATTGAATTTGTTTTCCTAAATTATTCAAAGGAGGGGTGACTGGGTGGCTCAATCAGTTGAGTGTCCGACTTGGGCTCAAGTCATGATCTCTCTCGCTCATGGGCTCGAGCCCACGTCAGGCTTTGTGCTGATGGCTCTGCGCCTGGAGCCTGCTCTGGATTCTGTCTCTCTCTTTCTCTGCCCCTCCCGTGCTCACACTGTCTCCCTCTCTCAAAATAATAAACATTAAAAAAATAAAATAAAAAAAAAAAGAATTATCCAAAGAAAGGATATACTCCAACTTAATACTTGAGACTCAAATCAGTTGATCCATTAAGAAATACCAGTGATGGGGCACGTGGGTGGCTCAGTAGGTTAAGCATCTACCTCTTGATTTCACCTAAGGCCAAGATCCCACGGTGTGTGAATTCAAGCCCGCATCTGGCTCTCTGCTGACAGCGCTGAGCCTGCTTGGGATTGTCTCTCTCTGCCCCTCCTCTGAGCGCACACTCTCTCAAAAATAAATAAACATTAAAAAAAAAGTGATAATCTATCACTGATAAATACCAGTGATAATCTTTAACTACTAACTGTAATTTGTTAATATACAATTCGTATCCTTTCAAAAAACAAGACAAAACAAAAGAAAACAACCTCTAGGCAAATTGGAAATAAAATATATATTTCATTTCTCCTGATGAGTATTTATGATAAACCAAAAACCAATATTTTACTACTGTTTTTCCTATTAAAATAAGGAACACGAGTTTGCGCATTACCACCATTACTACTGATAATGAATGCTCCAGAAGCATTTTATAAAGTTCCAGAATCTTAACATTAGTGCAGCATGCCATAAAACCAAAATAAAAGGTATAATTATTAGAAAGAGGTAGACTCAAGTGTCATTATCGGCAATTGATTATATAACTAGGAACCTCAAGAGAATAAACTGCTCTTAGAGTAAAAGCTCTGAGAATAAAAGCCAGCTATAAAATAAATACACAAAATTCAACAACCATCTTATATTAGCAGTAACCAATTTGAAGAATCCATCACAACAGCAACAAAAACATAAATACTGAAGAAAAACAATAACAAGAAATACTAGGACTTCAACGAAAAACAAACAAACCAAACCTCTGCTAGGAGAGCTAGGAGGTCTGGATAACAACCTTTCATGTCCCTTAATAGAGACACTGACTACTCTACATGACAGCCCTCACAAAAGAACAAAAATGCACCTAACTGTAGTGGAAAACTGCAACAAAATCAGGAAGTGGAAAGCAGAAAGACAAGTAGCAACTTAGTTGACCTAAAAGAGTGACACAGGATGGCAAGCTAAAATTAGGTTAATAAAGGCTGTTTAGGAAGCTCTACATTTCTGGATGCCCTTCCAACCTAACTTGCTACAAAGGTCTGGCTGACAGTCCCAGAACCCACCAAGAATGGAGACTGATTCCTGACGAAGTAGATCAAACAGTTTGTAAACGCACAGGAACCTTCCCCAAAGTGACTCTATACAAAGAGGATGCTGACACCCTTGCCAGACGCCTCCCGGAACACTGGCAGCTAGATCCTTTCCTCCGCTCAGCATGCTGGAAGACAGCCCTCTGACCAGCCCAAGAGGAAAAACCCTACAGAAGGCCCCAGTGAACAACTCAGAAGAAACAGTAAACAGTCAAAAGGCTGCCACTGGGGAGGGAGACTCAGGGGACTGGGGGTGGTAGGAGAGAGAGGGGCAAGAGACCATCTATTTTACAGTAAGCCTTTTGGACTTAAACTATGTGTCTGTTTTAGTTTAAAGATATAAAGATGATAATCTTTATCTGAAAGAACAGATGAATGTTCTTCTGATTTTTAAAAGAATAACGTGTCGTGCTCTACCAGGTATTTTTATGTATTCTAAATCCACAATACAAAATATTTGACATTAAGTTTAGAGATCAGTGCATAGATGAGGAAGACCTAAAACGGAAGCAGAGCCAAGATTAAGACAAGATCTTAGTAAAGGAAATACCACAACCAGGGAGGAAAGGATGGACTTTTAAGAAATGGTGTTGTGGAGCACCTGTGTGGCTCCGTCAGTTAAGCACTGACTTCAGCTCAGTTCATGATATCGCAGTTCATAGTTCCTAAGTTCAAGCCCCTCTTGGGGCTCTGTGCTGACAGATCAGAGCCTGGAGTCCGCTTCAGAATCTGTGACTGCCTCTCTCTCTGTCCCTCCCCCGCCCATGCTCTGTCTCTTGAAAATAAATAAACATTAAAAAAAAATCTGAAAAAAATTTCAAAAATGGTGTTGGTAGAACTGACTAGTTGGGAAGCAGGTGGTGATATAAGACAATTCATATACATACATTAATACAGAATTAAGCGTAAAACTCTAATATATATTTCCAAAATTTCAGTTATATTTACCTCACCTCTGGGTTTTTCAAACATAAATGTGTAAAAGGAAAAATCATAAAAGACAAGACAAAACTTGACTACATTAGAGTAAAACTATTTTGCTGTTTGGAAAACACCATTAAGTAAATTAAGACAAACAATGAGCTGTGGGGGGGAGGGGGAATCACTGCAACACTCTTTATATAAAACAGGTATTCAAAATCATTTTTTTTTAAATCGTCAATTAAGAGTAAAGGGGGCAAAGTACCTGAACAGACAGGCCTTCAACAGGTAAAACAAGAATCAAATCACTTAGTTCACTACTTACCAAAGAATATAAGTTAAAATAAGATCATGTTTTTTTTAACAGAAAATTAGGGAAGATTAAGCACTGGAATGCTGACACAGTGGGGAGACCATTAGGTGTGTAAGGGAATCAATGTGTCTTAGCATAAGCAGTTTGGCACGGTGCCTCAGGAGTTCATCTCTGCCCCAGGAATTCTGCTATAAATCTAGCCCAAGCAGGTCAGAGACACCAAGACTTCCAGGCATAGGCATTTATCCCAGCTCTGCCTCAGTCTGTTCTTACTTTCTGAGCCTACTTCCTTTGCCAGACAGACTCTGTTAAGGGCCTTCCTCCGTTTGATTCATTCCATCTCTCCAAATCTCTATGCGGTAGGCACCATTGCTGGGTAGAATTGGATTAATGAAGTTCACTCCAATCCAAAGTGACCGAGGTCGGATTTGTAACCAGTATTTCATACCAAATTTTCAACCACTAAAAATGGAAATATGTCAAACAACAGAAAACCTGTTCAATAAACTCTGGCATATCCATCATTAAAAATCTTATGTTCAGGGACACCTGGGTGGCTCAGCTGAGTGAGCATTCGACTTTGGATCAGGTCATGATCTCCTGGTTCCTGACTTTGAGCCCTGCATGGAGCTCACTGCTATCAGTACAGAGCCGGCTTCCAATCCTCTGACCCTTTCTCTCTGCCCCTCCCCCACTGGTGCCCTCTCTCTCAAAAATAAGTAAATATTAAAAAACATTTTTTAAATCTTATGTTCAAAGATTTAAAGGCACAGAAAATGTCTATATTAAGCGAAAAGGCAGTATTTAAAACTACCGATGAAACTGAAATGCCAATTTTGTTTTTTAAAATACGCAAAGGAAAAGGGACAAATGAAAGCATACTATCACATGAACAGTTGCTTATTTCTGGATGATGTGATCGTGAGTTTTATTTTCTTAGTTTTTTTCTTTTTGTAATTCCCTAAATGTCTATAGCAAGAATAATTTCGTATTTTAAAATGTTTTAAAAGCCATAAAAACAACAGATCCTCTCAAATGAAGTTGCTTTAGAAGCCCTCAATTTTGAAGCATGTGATGAAAAAAGGAAAGATTAGGTGAGAAGTTACTATCTTTGCAGAACATTACTGTTCAACTACAAGGTCCATCAGATGAGAGGGATTTCCATCATTATTTTCTCAGAGTAAAATGGGAAAAATCAGCCTTTCAGAATCTGCTTGATAGTCCAGTTAACAGAAATTTAATTAGCACATAGAACAGGGGATAGTTGCAAGAGAATACCTCTACAACTCCCAAGGCGTGCCCGAAATTACGGCGTACTAAAAGCATTTTGGAATTGATGGATTGAATTCTGATTATTATTTATAAAGTTTGAAAGGTTTCAAAA
This sequence comes from Paguma larvata, assembly GCA_030068075.1. Lineage (NCBI taxonomy): Eukaryota > Metazoa > Chordata > Mammalia > Carnivora > Viverridae > Paguma > Paguma larvata. Next base: position 12,739,394 of record CM057844.1, read on the forward strand.
AGCAAAAAGCCTAAGACATGTAAATGATAGGTTTCCATACTATTTTGTTCAGAACTGTTTTAACAATTTCTTGCAAAGCCACGGGGAATTTGATGGCTATAGAATACCTGTTTTGAGCATAAAATTATCTTTCTTTGGATCTTTGTGTATTAAGGAAGGGAAAGAGTAGGCGAATTTGTTAAAGTATAACACTACAAGTGGTTTAACTTCGTGTAAAAAATTTAGGCAAAGTACTTTCTAGGAACAAAACTGTTTAAAGGCTTTCTTTTTTCTTTGCCACAAATTACAAGGGATTTTTTGCATATTTCACTTTTAAAATTTCTAAATATAAAATGTCTTAGTAGTTTGGAGAAATGATGTATGCAATTCTTAGGTTTGTGTGCCCCAAAGGAAAACTGTTGAAAAAAAAACTCGTTTCCACCTCACTTTGGAACTTTCTTAAACAAGTTCTCAGCGCAAAAACAGGGAAAAGTGAATATTCCTCATAGCTGCTAACAGTTATCACCCCCAAACAACAGCATTAATAATTATTTAATTACTTAGAAAGAAAAACTGGAACTGTATGAGCTCACCCTTACCTGCGCTGAGGCCAAGAACTGAAAAGGGTGATTCAAATTCTTCGGAAAATGAAGAGTCCTATTCTGAAACCCAAAGGTAGGAGGACCCGCCCACTTCCCCTGGAGGACTCGTTGCTATAGGAACCCGCAGTAACCCTTCAGAGCCAGAACAGTCCAGGGGAGGGGATCCTCCCAGGGATTGGGGGATGGTTAAAAGAAGAGAAAGGGGAAAGAGGAAAGATGGGGGGAGGGGGTTGAGAGGTTAAAAGACAATGAGACCCCCTGGCTGTTGCAGGGGTCAGAGAAGGAGGGCTGAGTAGCCCCAAAGGAAACTCAAAACATCAGTTTGAACAATGTTCTGGACGCTACAGTCACATTATAGTTAAGTTTAAGTTTGAACCATTAGAGACACTTCCCTCCCTCCCTGGTGGCAAACAAACCACCCTTTGTCGGTTCCTGTCTTTGGAAAATGAAGCTAGACTTTTTATCTCCTCAATTACAAACTGAAGGCTACTTTGTAAAACTTAAATCTTGACTTTCTTATATTAAACCAGCGGTTCCCAAACTGTGCTCGCACACTGCAATCACCTAGGGATCTTTAAAATATACATTGTTTTAATTGATCTGGGGGTGTGCTACTTGAGCATAGTTTTAAAACTCTCCAATGGTTCTCTTCTGCAACCAATTTTGGGAACTACTGTACTCCGTGATTTGGCGAGGTGGTAAAGAGTATTTTTAAAAGAGGAAAAGAAAAAGCACAATTATCTCCCTTTGTCCTTTTAAGGCTAATAAAGAATTACTGGCTTTCTCCAAGCACACACAGGACAATAGGTTTCTCGATAAATAGGAATCCCCAGCATGCTCTAACAATACTTTCTTTGAGATAAAAAGACTAGGCAGCATAATCTTTTTCTTCCCAAGACCGCAGACATCGTTCTTACCCAAACACCAAACTTGCACACCTATTTTAAGAGCGAATGAGCCATGAATGCAGCTCACAACTTGGGAGGTACGAGCTCCAGCTAGCACCAGAAGGAAACAGAACCCGAGTAGCCCACCATCATTCTCCCGGGTTCTGCGGCGACCAGAGTTGGACAAGGGCGGGGGGTATCTGAAGCCCCCAATCCGGGCCCGGCTGGCAGCGCCTCAATAAAGTTACTCAGGGAAGTTTGTTCGGGTTTCCAAGCAGGCGCCTCCCCGGGCCAGGGGCGCGGCCCCCGCCACCTGCTCGGCGCCAAAGCTCCCCGACCGCGCCCCCTCCCTGGACCTCCGCCACTTCCGCGGGTCCTGCACACTGCGGGAGCCCATGTAGCCGGCTGGAGCCTGGGTGGGCTCGCTTCGCACCCCCCACCCCCACTGCCTTGGCTGCAGCTGGCCCTGCCCCTCGGGCCACGGCGCCAAGACCCCAAGACCCCTTTGCGGGCCCGGCATCATCCCGCCTGGAACCCCTCGGGAAGCCTTTCCGCGCAGCCAACGTGTCCCGAGCCAAGGCGGGGTATCCGGGCGCCCCCGGATCCCCGAGCCCCACGCCGGCCAGCGAACCCGTCCCAGCCCAGCAGCGCACGGCCCCTTCGGCCCGCGGCTGGAGTGCGCCCCTGGCCGGGCTGTCCGGTGCTGCGCACGCGCGGAGGCGCCCGCCTGCTCGCCCGCGGCGCCTTCACTTACCGTCCGCGCTCTTCGTCACCTCTGGCGTCGCCACCGCCTGCGGTGCTCGATGCTCGCCGCTCGCCACCCCGGCCCGGTGCCCACTCCTCAGGCCCCGGCCCGGGCACTCGGGGATCAAGCGCCCGGCGGGCTTGGCGGGCACCCGCACGCAGGGCACGCTCCGCGGGGCCGCGCGCGCGGGCCCGGGATCCGGGAGGGGGTGGGGCCAACCTGGCCACGCGCCCAGAGGCAGCCCTGGATAAGGGGCATGCGCATTGCCTATCCCTTTCTGGGGTCGCTTTTGGGGAGGGCGGTGACCCTGAACCAGTGAAAGGGAGGAAAGGCGAAGAAGGCTAGTAGACCTCCTCACTGTGAGGCGCATTCGTCTTTGTCCCACAGACTGCAGGTTTTTTTCTCTGGTTCCTTCGGCTAATGTGTTAAAACATTTATTGAGCACCTACTTTGGCAGAACCTTTGTGCAGCATCAGGGCGGTCTCCAGTAATGAGGAACCATTGGCTTGAGATTGCTTTTCCTGCAGTGATTGTGTCCTTCTCTTTGAACTGATAAGGAGAGTGCACTACACTCTTCAGCAGTTTGGGGAAGGAGAGTTGCTGCTGGATTGGGGTGACGATGAAAACTTCACTGAGGAGCCTGGAAGAATAAGAGCTGGAGTCAGAAGTTAACGCGGAGAGAAAGCTGAATGAATACAAAGGAATAAGTGGCAAAAAAATATATATTTGTATGTATATATATATGTATATATATATATATATATATATATATATATATACTTATGCATACACACACACCCTGTTGGGGATAGTTTAACTTGAATGTATAATTCATACCGAAGAGCAAAAACGATGGCTGAAAGGGTGTTGAAGCTCCCTCTGGAAATTATTTTTAACACTTAGCCTCAAAATTTTACCTTTTTTTGCGATTTCTTGAAAAATGTTAAAGAAAGGGGGAGAGGGCAGGCGGTGATCTGATTAACTTAGAAATATAAAGACTAGAGACATACAATGTAGTATATATTCTGGTATGAAGTGGTAGGGTCCTAAATTCTAGTGTTGGCACCAAGAATGGAAAGCATGGAAAAGTTTTCAGAGATTGTGAATCACAGGATTCCCTACCTTTTGTCACTGCCTTTTTGGGGATACAGAGCTGTTTATAATGACAGATACCTATTTCGTTCGATTCGATCATCATCTTTGGTAGGTATTTTTTAGTGGATAAATTAGATCTCTAAGATACACAGCTTTCCTTTAACATGAATTGGGCCATGGAAAAACTTAGTTCTACTCAGTTGAAAAACTTATATATATATATGTGTGTGTGTGTATATATATATATATATATATATATGTATATAGGCTTTGGAAAACAAAACCACTTTTTCTAATGCCCAAATATTCCACAACGAACTAATAGGGTACAAATTACTAGTATCTCTGAGTCTTACTGTGCTAATCTGTAAAATGGAATCATGACAGTTAATTTTAATGTGTTACTTGGGCTCTGCCACAGCACTCACATAGTTGGTCAAGCATATTCTAGATGTTTCTGTGAAGGTATTTTTTCAAGGTAAGATTAACATTTGAATCAGTGGACTTCGAGTGAAGGAGATTGTTCTCCATAATGTGGGTAGGCCTCTCACAATCAGTCGAAGGACCTAATAGAAAGAGATGGACATCCCCTGAATAAGAAGGAATTCTGCCAGCACAGTGCCTCTGGACTTGAGCTACAACTTTTCCCTTGGGTGTCCGGCCTGCCCCCGCCCACCTCCAGATTTGGGACTTGCCAGCCTCCGCAATCATGTGAGTTCCTTAAAATAAGTCTCCCTCTTTTGATAGGTAGGTAGGTAGGTAGATATATAGACAGAAAGATGTTGGTTCTGTTTTTCTGGAGAAAGCCAACTAATATACCTCGCAATTCTATGAAGATTACATAAGTTAATTACCATCTGAATCTGAAAAACAGAGATTATAATCTTTAACATGTGAGGTTATGAAAAATTAAATGAAAATAGGTAAAGCATGCAGCATATATTAGAGTCTGAATTACTTATGAACGAATTGCAGAGGCAAACTCAAAAGAGGAGAAAAGGTGGATATGGGCACTGTAATAGCATTTCCTCAGTTTACTGAGTAATAATGTTAAATTTAATAAACAGATTTAAGAGATGACAGAAAATTTTGGTCTTCCTGACTCTGACCTGCTAAAAAGGTGATACATATGAATATTTTACTTATTTGCAAGTAAATGCCAAATGAGCTATTAAGATAGACTTTAGCTATCTTTTAAAACACCAAACATGCAAAGCAGAGATATGAATTCATATCTGAATATTTTATTCCAATTTAATGTCAGTTCAATTCACTCTACTCGCTACTTTGGAAGGAGAAATCTAAGAAGAGTTTACTTTTGAAATAATTCCCAGTCTCAGAGTAGTGTGTGATATAGTACTCAGTGTATTTATTGAATTCCTTTTGGGGCAGGCCCATAGCTATTGGGAGCTTGCAAAAATGGATAAAATATTCCATTTAACCTACAAATATTGCCACTTATTATGTACTAGGCAACATCCCTACCCTCAGAGAATTTATCAAAGAGTCTAGAAAAAAATGAATAATCGTACTATAAGGCAGAATGTGGCAAGTGGTTTAGGAGGAACGTAAATGACTGGGTCAATCTTCCCTTGTTGAGGAGATTGATGCTGGGGGCTCTCTCTCCTAAGCCTGCCTTCATTATGGCCTCCAGCTTTGCCCTATTCCCTGTGGTGCAAGCCAGAGGGGCAAAGCAGCAAGCTTCTTTTAAAACCATGTTGAAGGGCACCTGGGTGGTTCAGTGGGTTGAGCGTCCGACTTTGGCTCAGGTCATGATCTCAGGGTCTGTGAATTTGAGCCCCACGGCGGGCTCTGTGCTGACAGCTCAGAGCCTGGAGCCTGCTTCAGATTCTGTACCTCCCTCTCTCTGTGCCCTTCCCCTACTCATACTCTGTCTCTATGTCTCTCAAAAATAAATAAACGTTAAAAAAAGAACCGTGTTGAGCAAAGTTGATAAATATCAAATAAAATAACATTCCACTGACTTGCTTCTGAGCTGTCAGAGGTGGTAGGGTTGAAGAGACATTGTCACTCGTTCAGGTGTGGGAACTCCTGTTCTCTTTGTTTCCTCTTTATTGTTATGGCTGCTGTTTTGTTTAAAGGAAAACATAACTTTGGAGTTTAAAAAAAAAAAAAAACAGATAAATTTTCCCTGACCTAATGGAGATTTATGAGAAACAAAAACCAAAACCAACACAACCTAAAATGAAAATAACGAAAGGTCGGGTTTGGGTTTATAAAAAGATAAGGAATGATTGAGTTGGAAACTATTACACAGGTGGACAAAGATGACGTTCCTGTTCGTCCTATAACCAGTCCTGTCATAATGTGACCTCCTCTTTCCTGTTGGCTATAAATGAAGTATTCCACCATGGGTGAGAGTAAACCAATCCCAGGATTTGCAAAACCTAGTGATTCTGGGAAAACTACCTGGCATTTTAGTAATAATTAAATACTCAGGATGGGGCGCGAGCGCTTGGGTGGCTCAGTCGGTTAAGTGTCAGGTTACGATCTCACAGTTCATGGGTTGGAGCCCCCACCTCTGCCTCTGGCTCTGTGCTGACAGCTGAAGCCTGGAGCCTGTTTCAGATTCTGTGCCTCCCTCCCTCTCTGCCTCTCCCCTGCTCTCACTCTGTCTCTCAAAAATGAATAAGTGTTAAAAAAGAAAAATTTAAATATTCAGGATATTTTATTTTGAAAATTTGTGAATATATTCATTTCAGGAGTTTTGCCATGGTGAATGCGAAATAAATTAATCTGGGATTAAAGAAAACCCTATACTGGAAAAGGAAGAGTTTTAATAAAATCGAAGGAATGGCCTCTAGCCATGGGTGTTAATTACCATCTGATGAATAATAATGATGATAGTAGGAGATGTGAAATAAGTTAAAATACATCCTGGGCCAGATTTTTTTTTTTAATTACAAAACTCTGGAATGTTGCCTTGTAAATTTAACCAGTGTGCTAGCATTAAATGGTTTAAAATTAGACTTAAAACACAATTAGCTCTATGCTATTCATATGTAGCACTCTTCATGAGTTTTTTTAGTAACGCTATACAAGTGAATTCAATTTGATCAGTATCACAAATAGGATGGATCTCCCAGTAGAGAGAATGGCAATATAAAAGTTTCTTCCTATAAGCATATTGGATCATGAGAAACCAGAATTTAATAACATGGCACAATATTGGTTATTCTTTACAGGCTTAACCTCCCTTTTTAATGTTTTAACCCACTGATAAAATGTGATTGATTGACACAACTTTTCAACACGCTGACTTTTGCACATTTTAATTACACATTTATTTTTGAATATTAAATAAACTTTACATCAGTATGACCTTTAAAAATTAAATTGAGTATAGTCATGAAAATTAAATGCATATAAATTAATTTGCATAAGCAATGATAAAAACAGTGTAACAAACTCAGTATTGGGTTACAGAGGGCTTTTTCTTTAAAAATAAAACTCCTATGGAACATTATATCCAGTTTTGTGGATACATACTTCATTAATCGAGGTTTGTAAAGTCATATGAATATTAAAATAATTATTTCCATACCTTATATTCTAGTTTAGTGGGACAGTTTAGGTCAGTGTTATCTAATAGAAAAAAAAAAGCCACAAATGTAAATACATATGCAATATTAAGTTTCCTGGTAGTCACATTTTAAATATCTATTAAAATATATGTGTTAAAACCAAACAAGTGAAATTAACTTTAATAACATATTTTACTTAATCCAAATGTTCAAAATATTATCACTTCAACATGTAATAACTATAAATTTGTTTGTGACATATTTTACATTTGTTTTAATACTACTTCAAAATCTGGTGCGTGTTTTCCACTCACAGCTCACCTCCATTTAAGCTAGTCAGATTTCAAATAATTAGTAGCTACTTGTGACTAGTGGCTATCATATTGGACAGCATGAATCTAGGAGTAAGGTCATTGGTTTTCAGACTTGGCTACACATGGGAATCCCTGAGAAACCTGAAAAAACTTTTGATGCCTGGGTCAGTCCCATGATTCTAGTGTATTTGCTCTGGGATGTCACTTCGGCATTTTTTAAAAAACTCTTCAGGTGATTCTAATATGCAGCAAAGTTTGAGATTACTTATTTACTTTTTTTTAAAAGCATTACCACAATAATATTATGAAAGCAATGGCAATTGTACTTTACTTGAAATCAATAGTATTTAAAAATCATGTTGAAACATACTAATGGTGTAGCGTATATAGCATAGATGGCATATGAACATTGCTAGTATTTCTAGATGCAATTAATAATTGCTAGTAAAATTCCACAGCTTTGAATAATTTGGCCAGGGGTTGAAATGTAACATGAAGATTCCAGGTGAGGATTTAATCTCAGTACGGAGTGAGATTTGTCAAACGGCACTTCAGTACAGAGTGAGATTTGTCAAACGGCACTTCTGTATCTCTTCTCTGGATTTTTTTCTTTGTGTTTGTGTAGCAAATGTCCTAATAGAGAAATCACCTCTGGCAACGGAGTCATAAAAACTCTCTGTGATGCCTACATTTGTTTGATACTTTTAACTCTTGTGTCCAGTATCCTATTGTTAGTATAGAGCTAACCCACACTCATGACAAATATTTCCCATCTTGTTTTCTATTCTAGCGATCTTTGACCATCTGTACTTAATATATTGGTACCTCTAATATTTCTCAGTGACGAACCACTCTAAGACTTAGTGGCTTTAAAACAACAACCTTTAGGGGTGCTTGGGTGGCTCAATAGGTTAAGTGCCCAACTTTGGCTCAGGTCATGATCTTGCGGTCTGTGGGTTCGATCCCTACATCAGGCTCTGTTTTGAAAGCTCAGAGCCTGGAGCCTGCTTTGGATTCTATGTCTCACTCTTCTCTCTGCTCCTCCCCTGCTTGTGCTCTATCTCTCTGTCTCTCTCTCTCAAACATAAATAAACATTAAAAAAATTTTTAATAAAAAAATAAACAACAACCTTTATTACTTTCATTAAGTCTGTGGGTCTGCTGTGCCATTCTGTGTCTGGGCCAGCCTTGGCTAACTTCTCTAAGCTCTCAAGCATCCACATTTGGCTGGTGGGGTACCTGGGGGATGGTCGATCTAGGATGGTCTCAACTAGAACAGCTCAACTCTGTTCCTTTGTGGTCTCTTATCCTCTAGCAGGCTAGTATAGGTTTGTTCTCAGAGTAGTGGTGGCCCTGCAGAAATGATGTAAAAATATACAAGCATATTTTCAAGCCTCTGATTGCATCAAGTTGACGCTGTTTTACTGGCCAAAGCAAGCCACATGGGCAAACCCAAAGTCAGTGCAGGAGAGTACTACCAAAGGGCATGGGTACAGACATTAGTGCATTCAGTCCTCCATGTCAGAAGTTTCCTTTGATTAGTCCTATCATGTTTTATTCTGTTCATTTCCAGTTGTCCTTACTCTGCAGTGTTGAATATTTTTACCTGTGGTAAATGAAATCTTTCTTTCTCAAAGTTTTATTAGAATCTGTCTTTCAGAACTTTCTTTTGTGGTTTAGTCATTTTTACACTTTTAAAGCCTCTTTTGAAATTTAATTGTGGGGATAAATAATGAAAATAAAAATGATCTTTGATCAACTAGACCATCAGTAAAAAATACTATGTGTTTAAAAGACTTCATACATTATCTTGAGTTCAAAAAGGTTTTAAATGCTATATATTTTGTCAAAATTCTAAACCTGATTTCAGAACAATTAAATATGTGAAGAAATGTTCACATGCATAAAATATTGATGCTTTACTTCCTGCTTGTCCCATGTCCACTTAACACTTGTAGTCCAACGTGCATTTTTCACTGCATTTATTTACAATAGATAGTTTAATTCCTCATGTAAAACCATTCTTGGTTGAATTTTGAGGAAAATATACTGAAGGGTTATATATGGAGAGCTACGTAAACCCAGACATTAAATTAAAGCCATTGCATTTTGTTAGCTGGGGATGTGACTAAGCTATGTTTTAAGAAATAAAACAAGTACATTTCTGTCTATGGGGTTACTTATTTGGTGGAGATTCAGAGTCCTATAGAAACCTTTTTTTTTCTTTTTCCCTATAAACAGGCATTATAAATTGTTCGTTACTAGATTATAACCTTGTAAGAGTAAATTACGGTTCATAGAGCTTTGAATTACCATGTAACATTTTGTGTCTACATGAGTAAATGACAAAAAATAGACTAAGAAAACACCACATATTTATGTTGTGCTGTTTGCCTTTTTAAAAAGGATGATTACTGTGTAACTCCTCATAAAGCTGGAGAATGTATTCTTTCTTAGACCAGGGGGAACCTTATAGAGTCTAATTCTCCCAAGGTTAGCTTTGTGGGTTTAGAATATTTTGAAACCTATTGTGACAGCATTAAGCTGTATCTTAACACTCTCTTGCACTGATTTTCCTAAGAACCAAACTTCCAAACAGGATTCAGTACAAGTAGTTTACTTGGAGGTGATCCAAGGAAACACTGGTTGTGAAGTAGGAAGGAAAACAATGAAGGGGAGGCAGCCACGTTACAGGCTAGAGTTCAGTCACGCGGGGAAAACTCGGGGAGCCAGCTTGGAGCACACACCTCAGGGATATTCCAGTCGAGGGACCAGGGAGCTGGGATCATTATCTACTAACCGCCATTCATCAAGGGACAAGATAGCTGGAATCATTATTTACCCATCTAATCTATCAGAGACTGAAAGCTGCTCCCAAGGAAACTATTCCCTGCACTTTGATCTAGCCCTTGCTTATAAGCTGAAAGTGGTTCTGTGGCCAGAAAAAAAGGCAAAGAATGTCAATTGCTAGCAATTGTAAGGCATCTTGCACCAGTAAGTGTAAGGGAGTATGAGCAGCGCAGCACCAGTAAGCACCAGGTACAGAGGGACACAAAGTGGCATCATGCGGTCCCTTCCCAGGCAGACCTGAATATCCTCTCCATCCCCTTCAATGATTTCCTCTTTTCCCATGTTTTCTGTTTTCTCGTCCTCTCTGATCCTCTCAGAATTCAATACCTTAAGTAATGGTATGCTCTAAAGAAATGCATACCACACAGTGACCCACTGTGCCCACAAGACAACAGGGTTTGTCAAACCCCCAAGCTATTTGCACACTCTTGGTGAAGGGCACCTTAGATCCAAACTGTATCCAGAAAGTTTGGAAGAACTTGTATGAAGGTGTAGATATCTTTTTTTTTTTTTTTTTACGTTTATTTATTTTTGAGAGACATAGAGACAGATCGTGAGCAGGGGAAGCACAGAGAGGCGGACACAGAATCTGAAGCAGGCTCCAGGCTCTGAGCCATCAGCACAGAGCCCGACGTGGGGCTCCAGCTCACAGATGGTGAGATCATGACCTGAGCTGAAGTCGGCCGCTTAACCAACTGAGCCACGCAGGTACCCCAAAGGTGTAGACATCTTGGAGAAGACCGAAAGACTGAAGGATTAACAGCTATCCATCTGATGCGCAATTTTCAACTGGAGGAAAATTTAACCCCCTCTTCCCTCCTTGGAGATGTTTGGAGTGGCTGGAGACATTTTTGCTTGTCATCACTTGGAGGGAGGATACTGTTGGCCTCGGGTGGTTAGAGGTCACCCACGCTGCTAAAAAACCCCTTCCACCCCACAAGGAATTAGTTATCCTAAGAGTTCTGTTGTATCATAGTTCAGACGCTGATGTAGAGAAACATCAATGGGAAAGGAAGACACTTTCCAATTTCCTTTCCTAATCTTTACTCCCAATTTTCACTCTGACAAGGTTTCCATTGATTTGTAAAGGTGTTGCTAAGCATGTTGGGAGGCACAGAAAGGAAGCTCATTATGTTTCCTGAAACTTTGCTAAATTGAATAAGGGAGTAGCAAGCTGACCTTTTAAAATGTTTCCAGATGCTGAGCCACAGGATTAAAATGCTAAACCCAGAGAACTAACTACCACTGATTAGTAGTGCTATGGCAAAAAGGGCAGTTTTCTTTTGACAAACCAAGTCATGAAGGACGGAAAGATACTGACACTCAGTGATTAATTTCTGGAAATGTGTTGAACGAATCAAATTATGTATCATTTGATGCGATTAAATTTGAGTTCCTGCATTATATGTGGACCTTTCGCTTTTCAAACATTCTCAGTGTGTGAAATTGAATGTGCCATTACAAGCTATCATGTAATTTTCTGTTTTCTGAAACAAAAGCAACAATCTGGGTACATTAAAGACTATTATATAATTCACAAACCTGCTTTTTAAAACTTGACCCAAAACACTTAAAATTACTATCATTTGTCAAAGAGGGTTATTCTTTAACAGTGCAAAATCATTTAAAAATTAGAATTAAAACCTCCTTTTGCTTTGTTCCAACAAGAATACCTTCCATGTGTACACATTTTTACAGTTTAAAGAGTTACTTTTCATGCCTACTAACTCACTTGATTTTCAAATCAACCCTATGAACATACACCATTTTCCCCATTTTTAAAATGAGGAAGCTAAAACTCAGAGATCATAATTTACTGATTCAGTTATGAAGATAGAGTATCTACTCTTCGTAAAATATATATATATCACTTTATATTACTTTGACTTGATGTTAATATCAAGATTTAAATTTTTTATCAAAGTAAGTGTATCAAGTATACACACAAATAAATCATGCAAATTATTAGCATGCAACTTGGTGAATTTTCCCAAGTTAAAAACTTCCAGGTAACCAGCACTCAGACCCTCCCTCATCCCCAAAGTTTACTTCATGCACCTTGTAAACACTACTGCCCATTTCATCCAGGATCAAGCTATCCTTTTATTCTGATAGCTTTCATTTATTTTTGCCCGTTTTGAACTTATATAAAGTTCACTTATATAAAGTGGAATCATATGGTATGTATCTTTTGTGTCTTCTTTTGCTCAATATTAAGTTTGTGAGTTCCATCCAGATATTCAGTGTGGTTGTAGTTTGTTCCTTCTCATCATTGTAGAGTATCCTGTGTGTGACTATTTCAAAGTTTAATCATCCGTGTGGTCATTGATGGGCATTTTGGTCATTTCTAGTTTTTTTTGTATTACAAATAGTGGTGCTCTGAATGTCCTTATACATGTCTTTTGATGGACGTATTTCTGTTGGACTTAATAACTACATGTAGGATTGTTGGGTCAGAGGATTTGCATATACTCTGCTCTGGCACACATTTCCCAACAGTGGTTGTACACATCTACACTCCCACCAGCGTCATGTGAGTTCTTGTCATTTCTCATCCTCTCCAAAACTTCACTTTGTCTTTTTCATCTTTTTCATTATTTTATGTGTGGTATTATGTCATCAAGATACTAGATTTCAATTTTAATTTTATTTCTTTTAAAGTTTGTTTACTTAGAGAGAGAAAGGGAGAGAGAGGATGAGCTGGGGAGGGGCAGAGAGAAAGGGGGACAGAGGATCAGAAGTGGGGACTGTACTGATACCAGAGAGCCCGATGCAAGGCTTGATCTCTCGAACCTTGAGATCATGACCTGAGCTGAAGTCAGATGCTTAACCAAATGAGCCACCCAGGCACCCCTCAATTTTAATTTTAATTGTTGGAACCTGAGCCTCTTGGTATCACTAGCCCATAAGTTAAACACTGATTTTAACAATGAAAAATTTGCTTTGTTTTCCCTTGTCCCCAACTACATAAATGTAGGGCCTTAACACCCATTTCAGAACAACCCAATTATTTCCAATTGTCCAGTTAGCCAGAGAGCCTTTCTTCTGGATTTTGTCTCTGACCACTCATTAGTGTTTGGTGTCCATAAGGTGTGTGGCGAATGGTTTAATCAGTACCATGGATACCAAGCCCTTTAAGTAGGTACTGTGTCTCCACCAAGAAGGATTTTGCCTGGCATTCAGTTGCCGTCAGTCCAGGACTACTGAAGATCATACGCTTGTTCCATTCTGTTTTCCCTACGTGGGAGTCCTATTCCACGTTCCACTATGAAAGTACTTGTTATCTGGTCTTCACAGCATTGTCTCTGCCTTTGCTTCTATCCCCTTACCTTGATCCAGCTGGCCAAACCCCATTCCAATCCCACATTCCAGCTCGTGTCTCCTGACTTTCTTCTCTCTCTCTCTGGGGTCATTATACTTGATTGTTAGAGACGGCTTGAAAAAACATCCCCTCATTGACCTCTCTACACGTCTCTTCGTCTTTCCCATTTCTGACCCAGGAACTTACATAAACAACTTCCATCTAACATATTCCCTGCATCCCATGAATGGGTGCCCTCATGACCAGCCACAACTGATCTCCACATCACAATTTAGCTTAGCCTAGCATAATGTGCCAAAAAATACCTTTTTTTCATAAGAAAGATACTTTGAAAGTCAGAAAATCATGAGCCATTCACGATATAAAGAAGTATCTCTACACTCTCCCTGAGAAGTCACAGAACTACTCAGGGTGGATAGTCACTTAATCTTTCTAAGCCTCAGTTCTGTTCTCAATAAATTAGAGATGATCATAACCCAGAACCCTCCTCTCAAATATTTGTAGTGATTTAAAATGTGATAAATAGCTTGCAAACACCTAAGTGCTTCACAAACTATTCGGTGATATATACATGTAAGATGCTATAATTATTGTAGACATTATTCTCTTTATTATGTTTACATACTGGCCCTAATCATTGGCATATGTTGGGCCTTAGCAAAATTCCGACTTGGCTTTCAATGCTTCTGGCCCTGATGAATGGAGTGGCCTTGGTTTTTTTAATTTTTAATTTTTAATTTAAAAAAATGTTTATTTTTATTTTTGAGAGAGAAACAGAGTGTGAGTGGGGGAGGATGAGTGAGAGAAGGAGATACAGGATCCAAAGCAGGCTCTAGGCTCCGAGCTGTCAGCACAGAGCCCAGTGTGCGACTCAAACTCAGGAACCGTAAATCATGACCTGATGCAAAGTGAGGTGTTTAACTGACTGAGCCACCCAGGTGCCCCTGGCCTGGTGTTTTAAGCTCGCAGGGGTTTCCATTGCAATAGTTTATCCATTTTTAGGAAGCACCCAATGAACGAATGAATGAAGTTTTCAAGGAAATGACTAGTCAACCTTGTCTTTTCTTGCATTCAGTCAAAATGAATCGAGCGTCTTCTCTGTGTACACCTCCCATAATTCCCATAGTCAGTAACAAGTACCAGGACACAAATAAGAATACAGACAGCTGCCTCCCTTGGAGGAATTCACAGTTTAGGGGTAAGAAACACTTCCAAATAAGTTTTATTACAATGTGAGGAATACTGTATTTGGGGTTATGTGCCAGATGAAGTGAGGTCTTTATTTAGAGAAGTGAGGGGCAGTTTCAGAGAAGGCTCTTAGATCTGAGAGGAATGAATGGGAGTTTCCCAGGTCCTCAGGCAAAAAGTACACATTCCAAGCCAAGGAAACAGTTTATGTAAAGAAAGGGTCTGAAAGAGATGGCATGTTTGGACATTGTCCAATAACACTAGAATTTATAATAGGATCATTTGAATAGTGGGAAATGAAGTTAGACAGGTGGGCAGGCATTAGAGCATTCCTGAAGGGCCTTTTATATTATCCCAAGTATTTCCATTTTTTAGGGAAAGGAGAGCACTCAAGAATTTAAAGGGGAGGGATATATTCACAATTTAGTATTAGAAAGATCCCAGTGGCAAGGAGGACAATAAGGATGACATTGCAAGAGTCCAGGTGAGAGATGACCAGTCCCTGATCCTGGGCTGTAGAGGAAGGGATGAAGACAAGGATGGATATGACAGAAAATCACTAATGCTAATGGGATATTATGATTGACTTGATGAATACAAGGGATATACCCACCTACAGTTGGAGCATCAAGAGTGTTGTCAGGCACTTTGTGAGTAAGTCAACAGATTGGCATTTACTGAGCACTGACTTTGGGCAAATGAAGAAGCTAATCACTGTGGTGCATTTATAAAGATGAGGAAGATAGAGACTTCTAACACTTAGTGAACAAGTAGCTGTAGTAAGTCATAGAGGGAAAAAAAAAAACTTCTATCAAGGAAAGGTCAATGTGCTATGATAACCTCAAGATAAGGATGAATGATCCTGATTAGTCAGCTTTTATTTTAGGGAGCTGGTAATTATCATTCTAAGCTTGGATTGTTCATGTCTCTATTCTTTGCAATAATAGATTCTATTCCTTTAATGGGCAACCAGCTAAGTGTCTTTCATTTTCTATTTCTAATGTTCGAAAATGAATAAGACTCAAAAGAGTTCTTTTAGAATCTTTACAGAAGTGGCTGAGCCAGCACAATGCCCATCTTTGCTAGGTGATGGTTGTTTTGAAGGATATGCAAGTAAGTAAATTCATTTGCTTGTCTAAAACATATATTTTGAGAATTTTGTTGTTAGCTAAGTCAGTTCTGAAGCAAATCATTTACAGTTAGAGTAGAAGAATATTACCCTTCTCAGAGGACATTGAAATGTGCCCACAAAATACAGAGAGTGACTTCAGACAGATTATATACTTTGCTTAGAGAAAAGTGACCTGGAATTAGTGGGGATGATAAATGAAAGGACTAGATTTCTCAGCCTCAAAACAGATCACACTGGCACCAAGTCTGATAAGTGCTTCCATTAGGACCGTGGAAAATTCACTGGAAATCTGTGTAACCCCTAAATGGTGCATTAACTCACTCAGTGTTTTAGCATTAGGTTATCTATTTGGACAGGTAGTCCAAAAGAACTTAACAGAACAATATTAGGGAAAAAAATAATTTCCTGGAATAAAATGTCTGAAAAGAGTGATAAAATTATTTGCTGTCCCTTTCAAGTATAATGGATATGCTAATCAGAATCCATAATAAGTTTTCATTTCTTTTCCTCTAGTAATATAAATTTATAAGGAAACTCAAGATTGATTTACTTTCTTGAGCAGAAGGTAGGCAGGCAATATAAATGAATAAAGAAGGTGAGCTAGAGACTATGAAATTTGCCCCTTTGTAAAGGAACCTGCTGCTTTTCAGCCCTTTTCTATAGTTGCCATGTGGGAATGAGAGGGCTCATGTTATCAGACCTTCTGAGGATTCAGAAAAAAATTGGAAATATGAATACTTCCAGTATTAAAGTTCTGTCAATTATTAAAAAACTAATATGCTAGCCAAACTTCATAGATAGCAGGGACATCATTTCACAGCAGAATAAACTATGAACATATTGCTTAACTTTGCAGTTATTGTTATATTAAAATTTATAATTTAATGTTCTGATATTAAAATAAGTTTGAGGGGTGTGCCTGGCTCAGTCATTGGAGCATGTGACTTGATCTCGGGGTTGTGAATTCAAGCTCCATGTTAGGTGTGCAGATTACTTAAAAATAAAATCTTAAAAAAAAAAGGAAGTTTGATTTCTTGCTTAGTTTTAATACTGATTTTTTTCTCATGTCTGTTTGTTTTCAGTGTTATGTTTATTATATTTTTGATATAAAACCAATCCCTTAACCAATATTTGTTAATCCCTGATCCATTTTCTGGGGATTCTAATGTTAAAAGCATCTCTAGCATGCTTTGATGTCCATATAAAGACCACTACGAATATCTAAATATCTGTGGCCAAAAGACCAATTAAAAGAGCAATAAAATGGACTCTAAAACTTGTGTTCTATCTGTGCAACCTCTGTTTTCTAGTCTTTGAAGATGGATGTAACATTGATCATTTTACAACAGTTAAAGTCTTTGGAGAACTAGAAAAAAGGCTCTTTGAATCTGGCTATCTTTAAATTATCTGACCTAAAAAATGTATACTTCCTAATGTAAAATAGAAATTTGTCATGGTCTCTTATTTTGCCCCAATACAAATTCACTTCAGTAAAAAATAATACAAAGGAGTATTTTACTGATTTGGTTAGCAAAGATTAGGAAGATTAAAAATACCCACTTTTGATGTGGATTCTGAGTATGGGTTCTCTGTCACTGCAAGAGGAAGTATAAATTGATGTAACTTTCGGAAACTCAGTTTAATAATGTTCTCAAATTAAAAAATATAGACACCTACCCTTACTTAGATTTTGCAATTCTATCTTGAGGAAGTGCAGTGTAGACTGTTCATAATCATAAAGCAAAAGCTACAGTTTAAATGTTCTTTAGTAAGAGAATCATTGTACAAAATGTCGAAACAGCCAGTCAATGGAATATTTCGCATTCACTAAATGTGAAATGGTGTATATTTGTGTTGACATAAAAATACCATATGTGAAGTAAAAACGTAGGATTCAAAATGTTTCCATCATGATACTTCTTTTGTTGAAGTACATATACTAATATGAAACAGAGAAAGAAAGAGAAAGAGGAAATGAAGAAATGAGAAAACGGCAGGCAGCCTTTGTCTTGTGGAACGGTACGACTGTGCAAGCTGTTACTATCTGTTATATGTGTCTATAAAAATGAAAAAATAGTAAGATTAATATGTATTTAATACACTAATATGAATTGTTAGAAACATTCATGTTATGAGTGGTTCCAATAATGCTTGCCTTCTTCCTGTCATATAACTTATGGAGAAAACAACTTTTCTATGCCTTGGTGAATTGTCATACTCTTTTTTAAGTTTGGGTCATCTTCCAGCACTTTCTCGTTTGCACTCAGAGGTTCTTTAATTGCTTCTGACATTGCTTCCCCCAGAACATCTTCATCCTTACCTCAGAACTACTTTCCTTGTTCACATCTTTTGTTTGCCTTCACTGAATTCCTCTCCAATGACACCAGTGTTAGTATACTGAATATCAGCAATTTCTTTCATAACTCCATTTACATTCTTATTCAAATTTTACCTTTAACACTAACACTTTGGGGATTTTTTTTTCCTGAACTTTTATTTTGTCGGACAATTCTCTCTTTTAGTTATTCATTTTTCTAAAATGTCGCATGGGTTGATTCCTAGGAAACAAGGAGGCAACACAGCTACAAGTTTTGCTGTGTATGAATTAACAATGTGCAATGACCAATCACTGACAGACTTTGAAAGAAATCATGCTATTGGTGACCAGTCATGATGTGTATCTGTTATTTGTGAAATAACTGGTGGACCAAAGAACTAGTAGCAAAGCTTGCATTTTATACAATTACTCACAGCTGATATGACATACAGACTGAAATTTGAACCATTTTTGGGGGGCATTGAGTTATAACTGAACCATGGTAACAGAGTTTTACCAATCAACACCATGCAAATCAAAGACTGTATTGAAAAAGCTTGGAAGGACATGCAACAAAAAGTTAAGAATGAGACGTGATCCCCAGATGTTACATTTGCAGATGATTTTATTTTACTCAAAAAAAATGTGCTTAGCTGTATTCTAATTTTTTCTGCAATTAACAAACATTATTTGTAAAATACAAAAATAAACATTATTGAAAAAAAGGTAATACTTTTTACTCCTATAAAATCCAATTAGGTTTTGATGTGAATTAAAATTAATTTGGTTCAGATAACTTGAGGATAATTCAGTTAATAAAAAGTTCAAAAATTATTCTTTTAAATTTCTTCCCTCTGAAACTTGCTTTCATTTGACTTGAATACATTTGGTTGAATTAATTTGAGGGGAAAATATTACAATATTTAGTGTTGCTTTCAATGAATACTAATTGATATAGCTCTCCATTCATCCTTATCTGCTTTTATACCATTTAGTAACATTTTATAATGTTTTTCATAAAAGTCCTTCACATATTCTGTCCAGATGTATTTTTATTAGTACTATGAATACAAGTTTTCCTTACTCACCAGAGTTTTTAAATAGGACAGCTATTGATTTTGTATATTTAATCTTTTAAGTTGTCATCATACTGAACTCTGTTGTCAATAAAATTTAGAACTAGGACAAATATATATTTATTATGTCAATCAACAATCATAATCTCTCATATGAGGGGTGAACTTCCCATGTTGCATTATAAGGTTTATACTTCAATTGTGTGCAGAATCTTGTTCTTTTCCACTTAAGTATCCTTTCTCTCCTGCTCCATCACATTTTCTCTCCTCACTGGAACTTTATTATTCAAACATCCTGTAATTGTGCCTATTAAAAATAAGATAAAATAAAACCCTTTTACATCTTATGTTCCCTCCAACTGCCATCTGATTTCTCTTATCTTCTTTAAATCAAAATTCATGAAAGGAGTAGTCTCTATTTGCTGACTTTCTCTTTGTGCAGAAAAGAATTAATGTAGCAGGTCTGCTTTTAAAAGACCTACTTAAAGGGAACTTCAATTTTGCACCACTAATTTTAAGAGTGGCAGACTCAAGAACCATAAAGACAGAATGTAATATCAGACCTGGAGATCATATTTTAAGTTAAGAGATATATTAACAAGAAAAAGCTGATATAATTCCTTTATAATTTTTTAAAATGTAGGTGGTAATGCATAGATTGATTAATGATTGAATTTAATTTTACTGATAAAGAAAAGGTGGCTGAGTATGCCTAAACCATTCCTACATAAACAATATGGCTTATGTTCAATGGTTGCTCTGGGAGTCTGGAATTTTGGTACATGCCAGGCAGAGGCTGCCTACATGACCAGCCTCTAGTAAAAACCTTGGGGTTTGAGTCTCTCATGAGTTTCTCAGGTTGGCACAGGTTCACTCATGCCGTCACAACTTGTTGGTGGGGGAATTAGATGTGTTCTGTTACTCCACTGGGAAAGTAACTTTGGAAGCCTATGCCTGGTTTCTCCCAGACTTCACCCTTTGCACCTTTTCCCTTTGCTGATTTTGTTTTCTGTTGTTACTGCAATTAATCTCAGATGTGAGTACAACTCTGTGCTGAGTGCTGTGCGTTCTCCCAGCAAACTGTCAAACCTAGGGGTGGCCTTAGGTACTCTTGGCCACCATCCTCACCTCTCATTCTCTTTTGAACCCCCTCCATTAGGATTTTCATTCCAGTGTCTCCTAGAGTTCTCTCCCTTTTCTTTTTGAGAAGCCTGGCTAGAGGTTTGTCTATTTTGTTTATTTTTTCAAAGAACCAGCTCTTGGTTTCATTGATCTGTTCCACTACCTTTTCTGTTTCCATATGATTAATTTGTGCTCTGATCTTTGTTATTTCTCTCTTTCTGCTGGGCTTGGGTTGTTTTAGTTGTTCTGCTTCTAGTTCCTTTAGGCATGCTGTTAGAATTTGTGTTATTGATTTTTCTTGTTTCTTGAGATGGGCCTGGATTGCAATATATTTCCCTCTCAGGACTGCCTTTGCTGCACCCCAGAGCGTTTGGATTGTTGTATTTTCATTTTCATTTGTTTCCATGTATTTTTAATTTCTTTTCTGATTGCTTGGTTGACCCACTCATCTTTTAATAGGTTATTTCTTAGCCTCCATGTTTTTGGATATTTTCCAGGCTTTCTCCTGTGGTTGATTTCAAGTTTCAAAGCATTGTGGTCTGACAGTGTGCACGGTATGATCTCAATTCTTTTACATTTATTCAGAGCTTCCCTGTGCCCCAGAATGTGGTCTATCTTGGAAAATGTACCGTGTGCAGTTGAGAAGAATGTAAATTCCTTTGCTTCTGGGTGAAGGACCCTAAAGATGTCTGTGAGGCTCATCTGTTCTAATGTGTCGTTCAGGGCTATTGTTTCTGCAGAGATTTTCTGTTTTGTGGATCTATCCAATGCTGAGAGTGGAGTGTTAAGGTCTCCTACTATTAGGACATTTTTATCGATGAGGTTGCTAATGTTTGTAATTAGTTGTTTTACAAATTTGGGTGCCCCCGAATTCAGTGTGTAGATATTTACAATTGTTAACTCTTCCTGCTGGATGGGGATGGTCCCTGAGACAATTATATAATGTCCTTCTTCATCTCTTATTACATCGTTCATTTTAAAGTCTAATTTGTCTGATATAAGTGTGGCTACTCCGGCTTTCTTCTGACTTCCAGTAGCATGGTAGATAGTTCTCTATTCCCTCACTTTCAATCTGAAGGTATCTTCAGGCTTAAGATGAGTTTCTTGAAGACAGCAAATAGATGGGTCTTGTTTTTTAATCCATTCTGTTATCCTGTGTCTTTTGATTGGCGCATTTAGTCCATTTACATTCAGTGTTAATATTGAAAAATATGGGCTTACAGTCACTGTAAGTTTCATGTTTGTAAGGCTGTCTCTGGCAGTCTGTGTTCTTTGCAACCTTTCCTTCATAGAGTGCCCCTCAGGATCCCTTGTAGTTTGGCTTATTTGTGATAAATTCTTTCAGTTTTTGTTTGTTGGAAAAACCTTGATCTCTCCTTCTATTCTGAATGACAGGCTAGCCGGATACAGAATTCTTGGTTGCATGTCCTTCTTGCTCATCACATTGAAGATATCCTGCCATTCCTTTCTGGCTTGCCAAGTTTCTATAGATAAGTCTACTACTACCCTTATATGTCTGCCTTTGTATGTTAAGGTTCTTTTGTCCCCAGCTGCTTTCAGGATTCTCTCCCTATCTTTGTATTTTGCCAGCTTCACTATGATGTGCCGGGCAGAAGGTCTATTCAAGTTACGTCTGAGGGGAGTTCTCTGTGCCTCTTGGATTTCCATGCCCGTTTCCTTCCTCATGTTGGGGAAGTTCTCAGTAATGATTTGTTCAAGAACCCCTTCGACTCCTTTCTCTCTTCTTCCTCTGGAACTCCTATGATACGGATATTGTTTCTTTTGAGTGCATCGCTCAGCTCTCGAATTCTCCTTTTCTGTTCCTGGATCAGCTTCTCTCTCTTTTTATCTGCTTCCTCTTTTTCAATGATTTTATCTTCTAATGCACTAACTCTTTCCTCTACCTCTTCAATCCGTGCTGTGGCTGCTTCCAGTTTCCCCTGTATTTCTTCCAATGTCTTTTTTAATTCTTCATGACCGTTTTTAAGGTCCTTGAACTCTGCCACGCGGGACCCCTTGCATTCATCTAAGCTTTTTTCAAGCCCAGCGATTAGTTTTATGATTATCATTCTATATTCCTGTTCTGTTATGTTGCTTATATCTGTTTTCATTAATTCTTGAGCTGTCACTGCTTCTTGTAGATTCTTTTGAGGAGAATTCTTCTGTCTCGTCATTTTGGCTGGATGTGTTTTGGATTGTTTCTTGAAGTTGCCCTCCTGTTCACCAACCTGGAGCTTTCCAAACCCTGTCCTTTTGGGTTTATAAGGATATAACATAGGCTTCATAACAGAGGCGCCTCCAGTGTCTCCTAGAGATCCACTAGTTGCAAAGTCTAAAGGTCATTTCTATCTCTCAGCAGCTTTTGAATCAAGTCACTATTTTCTATCTTTTGATTTTTTTGTTTTTTTCAATGTTTATTTTTGAGAGAGAGGGGGAGAGAGGGTACAAGCTGGAGAGGGGAAGAGAGAGGGGGACGCAGGATCCAAAGCAGGCTTTTTGTTGTCAGAAGAGCATGATATGGGGCTCAAATTCATGAACTGTGAGATCATGACTTGAGTTGAAGTCAGTACACTTAACCGACTGAGCCACCCAGGTGCCCCTATTTTCTTCCTTTTGAATTACTTTCTTTCCTTGGTTTCAAGGATAGCACATAGTCCTGGTTTTCCTCCCACTTCATTGGCATGTCTTTCTCATTCTCCTTTTCTCACTGCTGCTCTGCTGTCTAAACTTTACATTAGAAGTGACTTTTAAAATACCAGTAGTGCTGGAATGATGGGGCTGAGTACCTAACTCTGATGGTTCAAGAGAGAAAGGAGAAGTTGAAGGCAGTATAAATGAGAATAGACAATTTTTCAACCAAGTTTTACTCTGAAAGGGAACAAAACGGAAGTGCTACCTACAGGAGAAATATGGCCAAGAAAATGTTTTTAAGTTGGGAGAAATTAGATGTTTGAAAGCTGAAGAGAATGATTTCAATGGAGAGAGAGGGGAGAAAGATAGGATCCATGGGAGAGAGTGACAGTTATGGGCACCCAGTGAACAAGCAGGGGATTTACCTTAGATAGGAGCTGGAGAAATAACAGAAAGGAATGCAGGATACATGGGCTCCTTTGCTTCCAGATTCGTTGATGATGTAGGAACTCAAATGAGTGCTTCTGGGTCCTTCAACTTTGTCACTCAAAGAAGTAAGTTTATATGCTGGAGATTTGAGGAGGAAGGAGCCAGTGGACACAGAACAAGCTCTAGAACTTGGTGGCAGATAAAATATGGGGAGTGAGAGGGAGAGAGAGAATCCCAAGCAGACTTCACACTGCTAGCACAGAGCCCAAGGCGGGGCTCCATCTCATGACCAAGAAATTTTATGACCTGAGCTGAAATAAAGAGTCAGAGGCTTAACCAACTAAGCCACTCAGGTGCCCTGGTAGCTCTTTCTTTTAGTGAGCCTGTGCCTTGAGCTGTGAACTTCACAAGTGCCTCTCAGTTTTTTTCCCCCACCTAGATGGGATAGGATGGCCAGAGTGGATTGGAGATGGGTATTTCGCTTCCTCCAGGTCAGTTAGGCTCTGATGAAACTCCAGAAGATTAGGCTGTAGCTGAATAGTTTCTCCTGAGGGCAGAACAGGATGATCCTGGTGTATTTCAAAATGGCTACTTTTCCGCTCCCTCTGCTGGAAGCCCCAGTGGATTTTTTCTCCTATCTTCACTGTGAGAACCTGCTACTCCAGGAAGTAAAACTCACAAAAATGTGGTTACTACCCTCTCACCCACCCTCGCCACCAAAAAAACTGTATCCCTGGAGTTCTTAACTCTCAGTTTTATCCACACTGAGCCTCTAACAACTCATCAATTACAGTTGAGGTTTTTCCTATCCCTGAAGAGGTTAGAGGTTTCTGCTCCTGTACGTTGTGATTCTATCTATCTGCCTATCTGTGTCTTCAGTATTGAGGGCAGCAGTTTGCCCTATGACCTCAATTCTCTGATGGATCTAAGAAGACTTGTTGACTTTCAGTTTGTTCAACTTTTTACTTACTGTTAGAACAAAGCAATGATTTCCAAGCTCCTTACATGCCAGACTGAAAACTAGACTCTATTTATTTGTCAATATAGAGAAATAAGTAAGTAAGTAAATAAATAAATAATTTTTTAAGCTAACCTCACATTCATAAGATAAATCTAATTTAGTCATGATGTATTATCTTTTCTATACTCTGCTCAATGCAGCTTGCTAAAATTTCCTTTCAGATTTTTATACATATTTTCATGATTGAACATGTGCTGTAAATTTCTATTTCCTCAGCTTCTTGTTTAGCTTTTGTGACATGATTATACTCACAACATGAAATGCTAGGGAATATTTTTCCTTTTGCTGTTTTTTTTTACAAGAATTTGAATAACGTTTATATTTTCATTTTTTCAGATATTTTTTAGAACGTGCCCACTAATCTGTCAAGATTTGAGAATTTCTTTGTGGAGAAGTTTTCTAAAACAAATTTTTTTAATGTTTATTTATTTTTGAGAGAGAGAGAGGCAGAGCGCTAGTGGGGAGAGGCAGAGAGAGAGTGGGAGACACAGAATTGGAAGCAGGCTTCAGGCTCTGAACTGTCAGTACAGGCCCCAAGTGGGGCTCAAACCCACGCACCATGAGATCATGACCTAGGCTGGCCAGGTACCCCTGAGGGGAAGATTTTAAGTGATGATTCCTTATCTTTATTGGTCATAGGGCCACTCAGATTTACTGTTGCTCTTGAGTCAGTGGTGATACATCATTATTTGAGGAATTGTTTAACTTAAAAGTTGGGGGGGCATAATGTTCTCATTAAAAATTGTAATACGCAGAATTATATCTCCTTCTTTGTCTTTAGGCTTATTTCGAACTTTTTTCTAATTCTTTGAAGTCTAAAGTAAAGGTAAACTCGTTCAGACACTGTCTGTTTCTGCCTATGCTAAGTGTTTGGGAACTATGGAACAGGGACAAGTTTTGTGGTAGAAACAAGCTAGTTGTCCACCAAAATATTTTCTTTCTCATCCTAGGTATATAGCTAGATTCGATTGGCCAGTTGTCCTCAGAATTGACTATGGCCTTGAGCCGATGCATTCATTTGCAAATCCGGCCAATAAAAACCTTGCCCCCGAATGAACACCCATTTCCATCACCTATTGCTGTGTCACAAATAACCCCTAAGATCCACTGCTTTAAAACAACACCCATCTTGGGGTGCGTGGGTGGCTCGGTTGGTTAAGCATCTTACTTCAGCTCAGGTCATGATCTCATGGTTCGTGAGTTCAAGCCCTGCATCAGACCCTGTGCTGAAAGCTCAGAGCCTGAAGCCTGCTTCAGATTCTGTGTCACCTTCTCTCTCTGCCCCTCCCCAGCTCACTTTGTATCTCTCAAAAATAAATAAGTGTTAAAAAAAAATTTAAAAAGAATCTTAAAACAACAACCATCATATTGCTTCTCTTGAGCTTGTCTGTTGACTGTGCGGTATTTTGCTAGTCTTGGCTTAGTTATGTGGCAACATTAAGCTGTGCACTTGGTTGGGCTGGAAAGACAAAGTTAGTCTCTATCATCCATCAGAGGCCTCATCATGCACTGTCAGCTGGGATGCCATGATTTTGCCCTCTGTGGCCTGTCT
Source organism: Paguma larvata (assembly GCA_030068075.1). Lineage (NCBI taxonomy): Eukaryota > Metazoa > Chordata > Mammalia > Carnivora > Viverridae > Paguma > Paguma larvata. Next base: position 12,765,201 of record CM057844.1, read on the forward strand.
CTCCATGTGATGTCCAATTTTTTTTATGGCCTTTATGTGGCCTCTCTTTCCAGCAGGATTGCCTAGGCATCCTTTTAACATGGCAGTTGGGCTATCAAGAGAGAAAATGTAGCTGCTGCCAGGCATCTTAAGGCTTGAGCTCAGAAACCTTAGAATGTTGCTTTCACTACATTTTGTTGGCTAACACATGTCTTAAGTCCACCTCAGATTCAAGGGTGGACAAGTAGATTCCAACTGTTCTTGGGAGGAGCTCCAATGTCACAATATGAAGGGGCAAAGGCAAAAGGAGACATAATTCATTGGGGCCATTTTTATTATTCTACCATATCACCCCTGAACATTCCCATACAGGATCCTCTCCCACTTCCTGTGACAGGTAGATGCAGATGTTCAGGAAGCCCTTTTAAGTCATGTAATGAAGACAGAGGCGCCTCTGTTGGAGAGCTCTTGACCCCCAGCTCCCATTCTTTGGCAATTGGACATGATGTAAGTAAGAAATAAAGTGGGTGGTAGTAAACCACTGATATTTCAAGGCTCATTAAAGCAGCTAATCTTACTCTAAAAGTAGAACTGTAAGCTAATTTTTCAGTGTGGGGTTTTTCAGACCATACAGGTAATGTGAGTTGGATTACAGATCTTTGTGAGGAACATTTTGTGACTCTAGTCTCCCAAGTGATATATTTTCTTTTCTACCCAATGCCAAGGTCTGAGATAATCAACTCTCTTTGTCGGTACATGTGGTGTGAAGCATGGGAAGGTTTGGAGGAGGTAGGCAGCAAGGACAGTTTTTTCTTCATTTATCTTTACTCTGAGAATAGCCCTTTGTGGACCCTGTTTTATGTGGGTGAGCTCTGGTATCTCTTGATCCCAGCTAACCCTGTCCCAAAACATGCTGTGAAAACCGCCAACTCTCAAGTTCTCTTGGACTTGCAAATGCCCTTAGCTTGAAGCTGGCCTCAACTTTCTGCTGGCTGGTCTGAATTTCTGCTCTCCATCAGTGTTTGGCCTCTGAGAATTCCACACTTCCTCTCCCACTCATGCTTACATTTAAAAATGTTATTTATATTTTAGCTAGCATTTTAAATTGTTTTTAGTAAGAAGGTCAGTGTGGTTTTGTAAATTTCAATAATGCCAGAAGAAGAACCAGGCATTTGTTTTTAGAGGAATTTAAATTTATGATGAATTTATGTGTTTCTCATGACTTCCCCAGATAACTCACTTCATTCTGCTTTTATGAATTTCCTATTCACATCTGCTTTTTTAACTGGACAGTAGTACCAAGTGCTCCAAGAAATGTCCTGATGGTATTTCCTTCCACTCACTGTGATCTCTGGTGGCTAGTTTATATCCCAGAACCACTAGTAAAATCAAAATTGACACTACCCCCACCTTTCTCCACACACAGGGACTTATTGAACAAGCTTTCTTGCCCTCAAGTCCTGCTTTTCAGAGTTAAGTAATATTTGTTTCTTTCCACTGGACTCTTCTCTGTTTCCTAGATCATCTGCTGTGAATTTTAGGGTTAGCATTCTCAGTATTAAATGTATGTCTTAGTCTGAGAACTCCCCGAAGCAGACCCTGAGACAAGGATTCAAGGACAAGCAGTTATTTGGGGGGCGATCCCAGACCAAAACTCTGCATTATGAAAATATGTAAATGTGAATGTCCGGGAAGTAGAGAACATAGTAAGAATTGGGTTCTACATTATAGTAAGATATATGCCAACCACACAGAAGATTAAAGGAATAGCACCCTATTTTATAATCACCAAAGTAGCAGAAATGATGATGATGATTAACACATCTTGAGCATTTTCCATTCACTTTTCACTAAATTTAATTAATCCTCAAAAAATCCACTGAGGTGGGATGCTTATTTTATTCCCATTTTTCAGACGGACACACTAAGGCATGGATAGATAGATTTTTTAGCTGCCTAATGTCACACAACTAGTAAACAGTGGAGCAAAATTTGAACCCAGAGTCTCTAAAGAAATCCATGCTTCTAAGTACTATGCTATCTATCGCCTCTCAAATTTATTCTAGAAATGTACATCCACTGTAGAAAATTTGGAAAATGCGGAACGGCAGAAAGGAAAAAGTAAAATTGCTAGCAGTTGTTTCAGTCCAAACCATGATCCCAGAAGATCTTGTGGAATTTATTGTGGTAGGAATTTTCAGTCTCTGCTTTAAAGCTGAAAGAACTCTGACTCTCATAAATTAGGAAAGCTACTCAAGGAACTGTGGCAAAAAGAAAAACAGAAGGGAGGGAGGGAGGGAAAAAAAGAGGTAGAACCAGGATGTAAACCAGATTTTTCTCCATCCAAAGCACTTTACTGTAATACTCCAGTTGGCATAAGGGATTTATTTCAGGAACACATTTTGAGATCTAAGGACAAGTCCTTTGGAGTGTGTGGGTGTGTGTTTAGTTGTAAGAGCTCATAAATCTTTGAATCAGCACATGGAGTGTGTGGGATTTTTGTTCTAGTCTTTCCTTTAAGGTCCCACATTATGGAAACTACCATTTACTTTTAACTTTATACCTTTGAACTGGACACCTACATGACTATAAACTCTGCCATAGACATTTAACAATCTCTTCCTCTTTGAGGCTGACTCCATATTTAAAGTAGACTCAAAATAATACTCAGGTCATTTTTCTGCTAATAAAAGGAATATGATCTTAACGATCAAGATAAAATGAAGGTACGTTATGCAATTTTAAAAGGAAGTGATTTGCTCTTTTTATTTTAAGCACTGAAGTAGAAAGATGAGTAGAAGGAAGAAATCATTGAAGGAAATTAAATTAGAGATCAACGAAGGGGAGGCTAATAACAACCAGCTTAATTATAATAATTAATAAAGGCTCATTATAGGATGATTTTCAAATATCGTTCATTGGCTCACAACAGATCTGACCTGGTATATCTTAAGTAAGCTGCTTCGTTAGTGATCAGCCTGAACTCTTGAGGACTGCCAGAAGAGCATCAGCAATGTGTTATTAGTGGGGAAAATATAAATTATTTTGAGTCATGGAGTACGTGGTTGTCACTGAGCACACCATTATTAGATATTTTCAAGAGAATTGGACGAATGGCACAATTAGGAGGAGGAAACCTTCTAAATTAGGAAAACCTCAAGATGGAGTTTTCATTTTGCACAGAGCCTAATAATTAAAGCCTGACATATATATTCTTTATTTTTGTGCATGTGTTTTGATTTCCGACTTTGGCTAGCGATTACTGTCTTTGGCCCAGATTAACTTTTTCCTCCTGTGAATAAACATGAATTATCTGTACAGAATGTTACCCTTAAAATGGCTTGCAGTTGTTAATTGGTCAATTCCTAAGGCACAATTTGAACTTTTCCACAGAGTGGGTTCAGTTTTGTACATGTTTGTAATTTTTTAATACCTTGCCATTTTAAGAATAAGGATTTGGTACATTAATGTTAGCTCCAATGGTTAGGACAGTGCTACTTAAAGTGTGGGACTTGAACTGGCAGCATTGGCAGTTGGGTACTTGTTAGAAATGCAGCTACTCAGGCCTTAGCCAGATCAGTAGATCAGAATCTCTGGGTGGGACTCAAGAATCTTGAGTCCACATTTTCCAATTGTCTTAAACAAGATTTCTAGGTGCTTCTTGTGTGCAACAAATATTTGAGATGGAAGGAGGTTATTTCTGGGGTCAGTAAACTTTTTTCTGCAAAGGGCCAGATCTTAGATCATTAATACTTTAAGTTTTGTGGGTAGTATGAGCTGTTATAACTCCTCATGTCTGCCAGGGTAAAGCAGAAGCAGCCACAGACATGAGTGTGGGTGTGTCCAATAAAATGTTATTTACAAAAAGACACATTGGGCCAGATTTGGCCCATGGGCCATAGTTTGCTAATCCCTGGGTTAGAGCATGGAGTGCCAGTTCTTTCAGGTTTTAGTGTTATGTCTGGAGATTAGGAGGCAGAAGGAAAGAGAGCTAACCCTTAATAAATGCCTACTATGTATGTATTTACCCCAAACAACTATGGCTGCCATGTCCAGCCATGAAGTGTATGTACTGGAGAGCAACTGTTGGTGACCATTATAATTGTGCAGTACACAACCTGGACGGCTTCATGTGGAGGTTCTAGGTTTGCATCATTATCTTCATTGCACAGATAAAGAAACGTGCCCAAAGATAGCTACTAGTCAGTGTCAGCACCAGGATTAAACCTTTTGATGCAGAGGCTGTGCTTTGCCCACTGATTGTCCTTAAAACAGATAGCATAGTTGACCCTAGCTGTAGGCAATATTCCCTTTCAAAAAAGCATGGAAACAAAACCTGCCACTGAATATTGGAAGGCTGAGAAAGAAAGAGACCATGTGTATAAATGACTGACTAAAGGAAATATCTTTGACAATAAATTAAAACAACAACTAAAAGATGACTTTGGAACAGCATAGAGATTAGTATTGTGGCAGATTGGTAATAAATTCTCAGTCAGTTAGCAATCAACATGTAACAAACCACCTCAAAACTCAGTGGCTGAAAATAATAAAGATTTATTATTACACTTCTCACCTTGGCTCAGCTCACTTATGTGTCTATGGTTAGTCGGGGGTTGGGCAGCAACTCTTCTGGTCTTTGCTGCATTTTGAGAGTCAGCAGACTGTGGACTCCTCTAGGGTAGTTTCAGCAGGGGTAATTGGACTCTCTTCCATGCAGTCATTAATTCTCTCACAGTTTAATGCAGGCTCTTTCTCATGGTGGTGGCAAGGTCTCAATGGAGGTAGTGGGCAGGGGTGTTCAAAGCCTTTTGAGGCTAAGGCTTACAAATGGCACTCGACAAGCATACCATAATCAGGACTGAATCTCTTCCCACTAAAAGATGGGGTCATTTATTTACTTCTTGAGTTTTGTCTATCCTTGTGATTTCGTTTGGATAATAGATTGCAGCAAAAGTGAGGGTGAACTAATCCAGTAGTTGTGCCCAGGCTACCCAGCTAGAGGTTGCATGCCATACTGAGCAGACAGAAGCTATTCTAGTCTAGCCAGCCCCTCACCCACCCAGAGGTGACCAGAGATGTGTGGGTGAGCTTAGTGGGACCAGAAGAACCACCCAGCTGAGCCCAGCCAAAAATGTCAACCCATAGAATGCTGAGCTAACCACAAAGTTTAGGAGGCATATTTTTTTAAATGTTTATTTATTTATCCTTGGTGGGGGAGAGGCAGAGAGAGAGGGAGACTGAGAATCTGAAGCAAGTTTGGTGCTGTCAGCACAATGTCTGACGTGGCACTTAAACCCTGGAACCATGAGATCATGACCTGAGCTGAAGTTGGACGGTCAACCGACTGAGACACCCAGGTGCACCTAGGTGCCTCTAGGAGGTGTTTTGTTTTGTTTTGTTTTGTTTTGTTTGGGTTTTTTTTTTTTTTGCACAAAAACGAACTGATATAGATGTCATACATGTAAAATGACCCCCATGTATTCTGTATCCCTTTGTGTTGAGGTAAGTAGTATTTATTCTTTGACCCCAATTGGAACTTCAAAACATTGTCTAAATATCAGTGTAGATCCTCTAGCTTATCTGTGGCTACTATTAATTTGATAAATATCTCTGGAGGAATTTATTTATTTATTTATTTTTAATCTTTATTTTTGAGAGAGAGAGACAGACAGTGTACGAGCAGGGGAGGGGCAGAGAGAGAGGGAGACACAGAATCTGAAGCAGTCTCCAGGTTCTGATCTGTCAGCACAGAGCTCAATGCAGGGCTCGAACCACAAACTGTGAGATGATGACCTGAGCTGAAGTCAGACAGTCAACCGACTGAGCCACCCAGGCACCCCTGGAGTTTATAAGAAGTCTTCAAGACATACTTCTTACCTGAAAGAAATCTTTAGTCATGTGGGTGAGATACTGTAAATAGATGCATAATAATCCGTTATGGTCTATGTTGATATTAGAACTAAGGAGTCACAAGACTGTCAAAGAAGAGAGCGATGTAGTCGGGTTGGAGAAACTGAGGGTGGCTTTCCAGAGCTATTTCCTGTGTGGGGAAATGAGATTCCAAAGAGAGTCACCATATGCGGAGGTGACTAGGTTCTAAAAAACCTTATGGGTTGGGGGAATATTAAGACTGAGATCTAGGATATTTAGGAACCTTTAGGTTCTGAAACACTCCCTTTTCCCTCTCTGTGTCTCAGCCTTCAGGGTAGCAACTGCATTTTTCATGTATGAATGATCTAGATTGCCCCCTCCCTAGGAGTGACATTGTTCCCTTTGTGATCTGGGTGAAAATTCTCTTTATTGAATCCTCTCTGAGAATACTTAGTGTGGATTCTTTTTTCCTAACCATATCTTGATTGCTCCAAATTTTCAGGGAAATGATTCTGAGATTTACAGGATAACAGAGAGGATATTTTGAAGAGGATTGGATGGAGAGAATGGGACACTAGAATAAATGGAGACCAGGACACTACTGCAATTTTGCCCAGGTTTGAGTTACAGAGATCTGAACTAAAGCAGGGGCCATGGGGGAGAGAGAGCATGTATTTACTCAGGCTCCAACTAAAGGAGTCACCCTTGATTCTCCCTTTTCTCTCTCTCTGTATCTCCACCTGCCTACCTAAGAATACAGAGACAGCATTCTGTATTAGTCCATTAGCAAGTACTCTGAGTTTTCCATGCAGAAATGTTCCAAATCTGGCAATGTTTCACTACCTCTGCTGCAGAAATCCAAGTCTAAGTTGATATCATTCCTAGCCTTGATGATAGTAATAGGCTCCAGCTTTCTCCTGTTCTCACATTTATTTTTCAGATAAGGCAAATCCATAGAAATCAAGGGTAGATTCGAGGTTGTTATATCCAGAGAGCAGTCAGAGTCATTCTTGAAACAACATAATCCAGACCATCTTGCACCCTGGTAAAAGCTCTCCAATAGATGCCCTGGTGATAGAGCTAAAAAGGAAGGCTGTCCATGAGCTGACTCTGCCTACTTCCCTGGTGTCATTCTACACTTCTGCCCCCCTTAGTATTCGTCCTTCATCCAGACTGAGTTTCCTGTTTCCTGAACTCACTAAGGAGTGTCCTCCTCTGAGCTTTGTGCTGGCTCTTCCTTGGCCCAGAGCTCTTCTACTGGCTGCCCCAGGACTGTCTCTCTTCCACCTTCTAGTCTCAGTTCAGACACCAATATGTTCAGAGGCCTCTCTTCTCCTTCCTTCCAAGGCATGTTCCATCAGATGACTTTACTCATCATGTTCCATCACATGACTGTTTCATTTCCTTCATAGCATTTATTACCTCCCTCCTCCTTTCCCCGCTCCTTCCTTTCTCTCTCTTTCTGTCTCTCTCTTTCTTCTGCTGTAGTTTACTTCTTGGCTTCTCTCACAGTAATGTAATACGCACATAACACAGGAATAGGGACCTAGTAGACACTCAATGGGCAGTTTTTGGAGAGATGAATAGAGTTTAGAGAGACATTTCTGAGGCTGATTCTATAGGCTGTGGCAACTGTTTGAGTCTGTGAGAATGGAGAAATGAAGGGATGCAGGGTAACTCCTAGATTTCTTGTTAAAGGCAGGCTATGGGGTGGATGACAGGGCTATCAACCAGGTCAGGACTATCCTCAGAAGAGTGCATTTTGGAGGGAAAGTATCGAAGTTGATTTGGGGTTATCAGAGTCTTACAGGCTTCAGGATACTTGGGAGGAGGTCTACTGCACAGTCAAAATTTGGGTCTGAAACTCAGGAAAGAGGGGAAGGCTGGAGGCAGAGCCTCAGTCATCATCATTACAAATAAACGTTTGTGCGAATATTATAATTTGGCAACCCATGATAATATTATGCTTATAAACATTTGAAGTATAAATATATTTATAGATATACATATGCATTTATATGCAAACATGTGTTTCGTAAATGTAAATGTAAAAGGGCTTCACATTCTAGGACAGTAGCAAATGGGTGAAGGCCAGATAGATGGAACAAAAGATGGGATTTATGAATTTTAAAGGGTCTTAGAATCATTTGGAAGCATTTAGAAGCATGTTACTTTGAAGCCACTTCCAGGATATATTCATGCCAGACTTCCGACATTTGGCATTGTAACAAGCAGTTTGTAGTTTTGTTCCCTTGATTTTATGTCCATTTCTTGGTATTTCTGAGAGTCTGTTGTATTAGGCAGGGGGATTAGAGTGAGATTAGTTCAGTCATCTCCCTCCTCTCTGCTGGTTTTCCTGCCAAATGAATCTCCCCAGATTATATGTAAATTGATGGAAAGTCCAAAGTGAAATATATTTAAATGTTTTACTTGAATGCTCTCCTGGTGGAGAAAAAAGGCCTGTACCTTATGCCCTTGAGTATTAGGGAAAGAGACCTACTTAATTTCACTGCTTGGAGCAGACACCGAAATTTGTAACACATAACCACATCTATCATTAGGTAGAACATTTTTATCACAGGCCTTTAATGTATTTTGATATTTCCAATTTCCAATGTAACCTAAGTTTCTTCCTGAGAAATTATACCACCTGGCGGTTATAAACAAACAGGTAAGGACCCCTTAGCTTGGGCAGATTCTGTGACAGCAGGATGCTTTCTTAACGTTTGAAAGTGACTAACTTTTTCGAGTACACTGAACATTTTCTCTGAAATATATTTTATAGAAATATCTTATTTTCTACATTTAATTCAGCAAATCTTTATTATCTTTATCTTAAACAGTGCATAAGTATGGCAGGGGATAGAAAGGGAAGTGACATCAGACCACAGACTCCCAGACAGAATACAAGTGTTTGAGTCACCACAATATAAGCTGTGCTATGAATTCATTAAATCACACTTGTTTTTATCTCCACAAATGCTGGATTCATCCAACAGTCCTGCAAGTATTACTATTCAGAAAAGGAAGGAGGAAGGGATAACATTGCAGATAAGGGCACGGACTTTAGAGCCAGGTTTCCCAGGTTTGAAATTTAGGGTATTTGTCAAAGTAAATGATACTAACTGCTGTAACAAAGATCCCTGAAATCCCAGTGATTTAACACAGTGCGACCTAACTCACATGCCACTGTCCATTGTGAATCTGGAGGATCTACTGGCCTTATCTCCTGCAGGAGGAGACCCAGAGGTTCAGGTTCTTTTTATGGTATGGCTCTGTCACCTTGACGTCATTTGCTTCTAGCCAAAGAGAGAGACTGAGCATGGAAAACCATGCCATACATTTCAGGGGGCCAGGCTGAAAATGTGACTGCCATCAATTTTGGCCACTTTCCATAGGCCAGAAGCAGTGACATGGCCTCATTTTGGTGTAGGGCAATCTTCCTGTGGCACTGGAAGGAAAATTAAATAGTTTAACAAACACATAGCATCATCTTTGCCATACCAGGCTTTATAATTTATTAGTTATAATCTCTCTATGGGTCAGTTTCCTCATTCGTAAAATAGAGGTAGTAATAGTACTGACCTCCAAGGGTTTAAGAGAGTGCCTGGTATATAATAAGTACAATTGAAATAAGTTAGCTATTCCTACTTTGCATGTAAGGAAAGTTACTATAAGGGAGATATAAAGGCTATCAGATTTCAGAGTAGGAAGAAACCATTTTTATTGGAAGAGGAACTGTGGTTGGCAGAATAACCCCCCAGAGACGTCCATACTTTAAACCATGTAAGCTATGAATATGTTATGTTACATGGCAAAACAGACTGCAGATGTGGTTAACATTATGGATTTTGAGATGGGGAGTTACACTGCATTGTCTGGGCTCAGTCTAATCCTGTGATTCTTTAAGAGCAGAGAACTTCAGTTGGAGGCAGCAGCAGAGATGTGACAGAGGGGAAAATCGAAGAGAATCAAAGCTCAAGACAAACTACCTGTGATATAGAGGGGACCAGGGACCTCAGTACTAAGACCATAAAGAACTGATTTCTGCCAACAGCTTGAAGGAGCTTTAAAGTAGATTTTCCCCCAAAGAGCTTCCTGGTAAAAGCCCAGATGGTCAACACCTTGAATTTGTCCTTGTGAATCCTCAGCAGAGGATCCAAACGAGGCTGCCTAGATTTCTAACCTATAGAATGGTGAGATAAACTGCATGTTGTTTAAAGCCATTAGTTTTTGGTGGCAATTTATTATGACATCCATAGGAAACTAATAAAAAGGAGGATCAATAAGGTGTTCATAACAGAAAAGGCATTGACATGGACTTGATTGAGAGACAGGACTTTGTTACTTAGATTAAATAGTAGGGGATTTAAGATGGAAGGAACAGCTCTGAGCTAAGGAGGGAGGTGAGAAAGTGGGTAGGGGTTTGTCAGAGGAGAGTTCCATACAATATCAGGGGTTAATGACTCATAGACTGGAGTCACAGTGTGGAGGGCTTTAAACTTCATGCTGAGGAGTTCATCCTTAATTCTACACCAAATAAGGAATGACTGCTGGATTTTAATCGGAGAAATGCAACCAGGGACATACATTGGGAGGTCATCTGACAGTAGACTAAATGGGAAGAGTCAAGATGGTGATTGGAAGTGCTTCTCTATTGGTGGTGAACTGAAGTGGTAGCTTTGAGAATGGAAAAGTGGCCACCCAAGTGAGACTCTCTTGGGTCAAGCAAGAGACCTGAGGCAAGGGTCCATGGGAAGTAATTTCCCAAGGCACTGCTCCCAGGAGAAACCAGTAAGGGGGTGAAGGAAGCAGGACAGGAAAGGAGAGAGACTAAATGAGAGTGAGCTTTCAGGGCACGTCCCAGCCTCAGCCTGATCCAATAAGGAGCTGTGGAGCATAAACTCCATCTCAGAGTTTGTTTTGTTTGAAGGTAAGGGGACTGGGCTTTCATATTTCTGCACTAGTCACTCATTGGCTACAGACTACCCTCGAGCGATATAAATTCCTATGCATCAAGAGTACGAAGTTCTGGTACAGGGTGGCTCCCCAAAGATCACCTCCATTGGGAGCAAAGCAACACAAACTGGTACAGAGAACTGATAAAATGGGCATAGAGAAATGATGAAAAAAAGCCAGCCGATCTAGGATCTCATCAACAGCATCAGTGTTGGAGATGGTGCAGCTTGAGGACAGGGCAGTTGAGATATGCTGGCGAGTAAGATGGATAGAAAGTGAAGGCAATACCAGTTCCTCAGCCCTTTGCCTTGGGAGAATGGTGGTACCAGGAATAGGAGTGGGAATATCTGGAAAGGAAATGGTCAAGTGAGAAAAATGAAAGATGGTGGGATCCATTTTAGACACAGAATGTACAAAACTATATTTTTGATAAACCCATTATTTAGAATACTAGAGGCTCAACTTAGTTTCCAACTGGTGCAAAGGCCCTAAAACTTTGTAAATTATATGAACTCAAGGTTCCTATAACTGATTCCTACCTCAATGCATTGATTTCATTTTCCAAAAAATGTCTACCTAATTTTCACACATGAGGGTAATCAAAACAAAACATTATTAAATGCTTACACTTACTCCCAGGAAATGTATAATTTGGATGCCACTGTTTTATTGCTACTAATGATGAAAGTTGAACCAGATATTGATCGCAGTATATTGTTCAAGTTAAACAGGAATGAACGGGAAACAGTTATGCATTTTCTCTGGCCTCCAGTGTTAGTCTAAATGAAAAGAACAACTGCTGTCAGAATGCACACAAGAGCAAACTGGAGCAAGCAAACTAAATTGTGACAGATGAAAGAATGGACCAGGCACTTGAAGAAAATAACAAACGAATATTCCTAATCTAACATAATTATTGGAATCCTAACTCCAGGGAGAAATGTGGAGGAGAATACTATGTTCTAACTTCAGCGCAATTTAGCAAATGATTCCTGAGTGCTTTTTATACGCAGGAAGCTATGTTAGATCTTGTGGGAGACGGAGAATGTGTGAGCCTTGACTCCCTGGATGGCCTGCTTGTTTAATATGTGAGAGATACATTCTTTTTTTTTTTTAAGTTCATTTATTTATTTTGAGAGAGAGAGACAGACAGAGAGACAGAGAGAGAGGGAGAGAGAGAATCCCAAGTAGGCTCTGTGCTGTCAGTGCAGAGCCCGAGATGGGGCTCAAACTCATGATCCGTGAAATCATGATCTGGGCTGAAATCAAGAGTTGGACACTTAACTGACTGAGTCACCCAGGTTTCCTGAGAGGTACATTCTTAAAAAAGCAAACTGGAAAATCCTTACAAGCTCTGTCTCTGAAATAAGAGAGTAAATGTAAATTTTCAAAGTGCCATTAAGCTTTGTGATCTTGGGCAGGTCATTTCACTGCAGTATTCAAAACTCACGGATTGACACCATATGTCAAGCACCACAGATAATGTAATTTTAAGCCTCCTTTAAAAACAGGGTGGTGATGGTCTTTCATGGCAGCAGTGGGTGGGGAGCCAGTCCTTCAAAGATAAAATGCCTGTCTTTCAAACTGTGGCCCTTGGACAAACAACATCTAAGAAGCCTAAGTGCTTGCTAGAAATTCAGAGCCTTGACTATTCCAGACCTGCTGAATCAGGAGCACTATAGATGGGGTCCTCGAATCTGTTTAACAAGCCCTCCACATGATCCCTTGCAGGCTCATGTGACAGAAGCAGCAGATTAAATGTTACAGTACTTCAGAGATGGCAGAGTGTGGTAATTAGGAATGTAGGCACTGAAGCCCGGCTGCCTTCCCATCTGCAAGCTGCACAATTTTGGGGCATTTCCTGAGACTCGGTGTCTCTGTTTCTTCATCTGTATAATGGTAAATAGTGAAATAGGAGGCATGTAATCACTTAGAACAGGATCTGTCACCTTGTACATGCTCAAGAAATATTGCCGATCATCATTATTAAAATACTTACCTTGGCTATTTTCTAGTGGGTGGGGATGTTCGGTGTGTTAAGACCTTTGGGTTTAAATGCAGATTCCAATCTATGTTAGCTCTCAGGCCAGAGGTAAATTACTTCAGAGTTCACCTGCATCATCTCTAAAATAAGAATGATACTAGCAACTATCTGCTGGGGATTTTATAGAGATGTGAGGGGTTTAGCATGGTGCCTGGGACACAAGCACTCCAAAACATTACCATGATATTAATGCTGTTTATAATTATTCTCGCTAAATACAGCCAATGCTATAGAGCTCTATGCAGAGACCCAAGGACCATACTTACCTTTTGGGGGCCAAGCAGCAGGGTTGGGAGGTATCTACTTCATTGGGCTTGAGCCCTCCCCCCGCCATTCTGATATCTGATAATAATCTTGTCAGTCCATATTTCTTCATTTGAGAGGTCAATGACTACAAAATATCAGCATAAAAGTTACCATTGAAAAAAATTTATAAATTCTCCGTGAAAAATTCATGGGCAGGATGGTGGAAATAGAGTACTATGGCCCTAAAAACTGCCCTCTCTCCCCTTGGGAAACTAGACTTTTTCTCTCTTCCCCTTTTCCATCCTCCCACCATCCCTTCTTTCCTTCCTTCCTTTAAAAATAAAAAAATATATATACTGAGGACTCGCTATGTCCCAGGCATTGTTCCAGACGTGTTTCATTGGTGAGCGAAACCAGACACAGTCCTTGAACCTTGTATTGTTATGAGACTGTGGATATTCATTCATCCATCCATCCATTCATTCACTTGAAAATATTTATTAAATGTCCACTATGTTCCAAGCACCTGTCTTTGGCTTGTACAAAGTTGACACATAAATGAATATAAAGTTTTAGCTGGAACAAATACAACAAAGAGAGGTCAACAATGATAGGAGACTTTATTATAGGGATAGTGGGAAAGATCATGGGATATCACCAGGAGGGGGAAAAAAAAAAGAACTGCAGTAATTTTTGTTTGTTTTCTTTCTTGCCTTCCCCCCCAGTTAACCTTCTAGTGAAAGATAACAGACACACAGAGGAATGCACAAAACATAACATGTACGACCTGAAGAATTTTCTCATGTGAACACACACATGTTATCAATACCCAGATCAGAACACAGAACATCACTAGCGTCACAGAAGCCCTCCTCATGCCCCCTCCACGTCACTATCCACCACAAATGACAGTCTGGCTTCTAACACCATAACTTAGTGTTGCTTATGTTGAAACTTCATAAAAATGGACTCATAATGGTATATACTCATTTGCGTCTGAATATTTTTTCCTTCAATGTTGTATTTGTGAGATTGATTGAGAGTGTTGTGCATGTAGTTGTAGGTTTTTTGTGCTCACTGCTGGATAGTGTTCGGTTGTATGAATATACCACAGTTTCCATTCTACATCTGTTGGGAATTTGGATAATTTTCAACTTGAGACTATTAGGAATAATGCTGATATAAATATTCTATTACATGTCTTTCAGTAAAGAGATGCATATTTTCTATTGAGTATATACCTAGGATTAAGGTTGTTGAGTCATAGGGGTACAAATGTTGAACTTCCACCAATAGTGCCAGTTTTCCAAACAATTTCCACTCGCACCAACATGGGAACTTTAGTCAGAAATGAATGGTTTTGAACCAGGTGCATCCCTGGGTTTGTCCTTGTTTTTCTCTTCAACCTTAGGGGCTACCCAGTCACCTTGCATCCATTGCAACCATTATTCTCCTGAGCATGGGAAGTTGAGGTAGGAGAACTCAGGAGAGGACAGATTGATTTCTGCAGTTAGTGAGGAAAATGTTAACATTGAAGCAGATTTCCAAAGCAATAATGATACTTGACATGAATAAATACAGTGGGGTGACAATTCCTTTGGAAACTTTCTATTTCTACTACTCTTTGTGGGCTGAATGTAAGCATGTCCTGGTATAAATAAAGAGTCTTAAACAGTGCTCTGATGGTACCTATATTTTTCTAGAGAAGATGAATGGGCTGATTTGAATTTAGCTCCATAGCTTTTGAAATATCACAGTAGGGTTCAGCAATTTTCAGCAACTTGGAAAGTAGAAGAAAAGTCGTGCTTTGTTAGTTGTTTGATGCTATAACTACCTTAAATGTACTTGTGAATAAAAATGAAAGTAAAGGAATACTAAAGGTAATTTACAGATGACTTCAAAAAGCATGACATTGGCCTTTGTCTTACAAATACTTATCAGTAAACAAAGTGCCTTAATTTCTAATTTGGTAAAAGCCAGTCTTATGGCCCAGAGATCTTCGAATGATCTTAAGGCCTAAAGTTAGGAAAAATTCAGGATTAATACCCAAGAAAGAAGCACTTGGGTGTTCATATCATAGAGGATATGTGAAAACCCAGTTTCTATGGAATGGGAAACAGAAATAAACCAGTGGGGAAAAATAAATCAGAAGTTGAGGAACCAAGTACAGTTAGGAATGTGTATCAGTCAACCTGGGCTAGGATATTGTGAATAACAAAGGGACCATAACAGGGCTTACAATAAAAAATGGTTTCTTTCTTCTTAATACTTAATGTGCTGGCTATAGCTCTGTTTCACATTGTCTACACTCTGAGGTGAAAACAAAGGATCCTCAATCCATGTACTGGTTATCTCTTGGGACATTAATGCTACAGCTTCAAACCACCACAAAACTTAAGCAGTATTCAGAAATAAACGTTTACATTTTCTGCTGAGTCTGCATGCCCACTGGACAATTCTGATGTAGTTTAGGTTCAGTTCATCTCAGGTCAGCTCACTTCTATCTTGTGGCTGACTTGTAGTTGGCTGGTCTAGGATTCTCTCAGTTGGGACGGCTCATTCTTCATTCCCCTTCTTCATTTTTATTCATCCTTCTTTCTCATTCTTTGACAGATTAACCCAGGCTTGTTCACGACAACGTAAGAGCCCTTAACAGTGAGTAGAAGTCCTCCTGCAAATTAGATTACGAAATAGCATTTCACTGCTTCTGCTACATTCCGTTGGCCAAATCATGTCCTCAGCCAGCCCAGATTCTTTCCCAAAAAGAACTAAAAAAATAGATATGTTTTCAAAACTTGGTTTCTCATCCCACCAAGGTGCAGCAGGTACCAGTCCAAGTTCACAAACTAAGGTATTGTGAGAAAGTCAGTTGTTTTTATCTTCTATAACTCTAGTTAATTATTATTATAAGACCCTGTGCCACAATAAAGCATAAATTTGATTTTAGTTAATTCAAGGTTTCCACTTGCTTGCCTAAGGCTCATGTCAGCTGGGGCTTTCACTGTGCCATAGCTTAAGTGGTGTGGGATTAGAGGTATGGCGTCCTCTATCATGTTGACATCTGTTGAGCAACCCTTCACTTTGATTTTCAGTCTTTGGTCCTATAAACTACTGCAGCATAGTCCTAAGGTTCTGTCTGCAAGATCCTAGAAGGAGCTTTCTCTCTCCCGCTTCAGACATGCTAGACAAATGGGTTCCTGTGCCACATCAGCAGCCTGAAGAGGATATTGGAATCCCTTCATTATCGCCATGCCATCCTGGGTCTGCAGGAGACATTCCACAGTCCATACCATGATGTGGTTGAAGGCAGGGTCTTTATGAGATTGATCAAGGCCAGTTGTCTAGACATAATCTGCTTTTATTCTATCCTGGGATTTTACCAAAGGAGGTGTACCTGTTTCCTTACTTCACTCCTTCAAATCTATCCTATTTATTTGTTTCTTTTTGCTTTTATTAATCCTGTCCCAAGGAGCTAAGCCTAAGATTTCATGATTTTCCTTTCTTAGATAACCACCTTCAGGTTCCTCCATCCTCTTAAAGGCCCTTATTTGGTTTGAGGAGTGGGTAAGCTGTAAGCTTTGCTTTTGTACATCTTACCTTCTCCCAAATCTATTTTATTATCTGTACACATAAGGTCTTTTTTTTCCCCTACTAGGTCTAACCTTTTAAAACTCAAAAGTCTGGAAAACAGTTGTTTCTTTCCTTTTATTATATCTTTTATTCCTTGAGGGAATGAACATAAACTTGATGTTGCTGGAATGGGGGCAAAGGGAGGAAATAGGCACTAACAGGAAGTAGCAGGAATGAAAACACAAGAAAAATGATTGTTTAATTGTTGGGATACTGGAAAATGTTTAACAGTTTGTTTCATTTTGTTTTGTTTTAAACTTTTATTAGTTTTTAAAGACAAAGCCTTGATTCATAGTGGTGGCTGGTTGTCACAGTGTAAATAGTACTATATGGCTGACTTCAAGTTTCCAATGTGACACCACTAACCATGTCATTGGTAAGAGATAGGCAGTAGTGCACCATTATGTAGTATTTTAACCATATAGACACAAAAGACAAATAATCTCAAGAGTATATATAAGAGCAAATTTAGTAAACTAATTAGAAAGTGATGAATTATGAGTGCTTATTAATTTTGTTTTTAAAATAATTTATTTAATTGAAAGTATATATAATTTAATGTTTAATAATGGTTTTAACTGTCTCAAAAAATTCCTGAAAATTTAGCAATAAGGTTCTCAGCACACCACATTTGTTAATATTTTTAATATAGTTGTTAATATTTCATAATTATTTTCCTGACACAAAAAAAGCAGCCTTTTGTTGCTCAGTGTTGAATGAGTTGTTTAGCATTATTAAGTGTTTTTGGATGTCTCTGGGCTTCACCTCACATCCTTTATAATTCCTTATGGTGCAGCTATTGGTATCAAGCTCCTGACACTTGTTTTGTTTTGTTTTGGTTTTTAAATTAAGTATAGTTGATACATAATGTTACATTAATTTCAGTTGTACAACATAGTGATTAGACATGGCTAATCATTGACTGTATCCCTTATGCTATAACTTTTATTCCCTTGACTTATCCATTCCATGGTTGGATGCCTGTTGCTCCTACTCCGTTTCACCTATTTTGACCATCCCCCACCCCCTTCAGTCTGGCAACCATCAGTTTGTTCTCTGTATTTATAGGTCTGATTCTACTTTTTGTTTGTCAGTTTATTCATTTGTTTGTTTTTTAGAGTCCACATATGAGTGAAATCAAATGTTATTTGTTTTTCTCTGTCTGACTTATTTCACTTACCATAATAATCTCTAGGTCCATCCATATTGTCGCAAATAGCAAGATCTCATCTTTTTATTGGCCATGTAAAAAAAAAAAATATATATATATATCATCTTCTTCCCTTCATAAATGAATGGATACTTGGGTTGCTTTTGTATCTTAGCTATTGTAAATAATGCTGCAGTAAACATAGGATGCATATATCTTTTTGAATTTTTGAATTAGTGTTTTCATTTTCTTTGGGTAAATACCCTATAGTGGAATTATTGGATCATATGGTATTTTCTATTTTTAATTTTTTGAGGAACCTCCTCCATACTGTTCTCCACAGTGGTTGTCCTCGTTTTCATTCCCACCTACAGTGCACATGGGTTCCTTTTCTCCACATCCTCACCAACACTTGTTATTTTCTTTTTTTTTTAATGTTTATTTATTTATTTTGAGAGACAGAGCAAGCACGAGCAGGGAAGGAACAGAGAGAAGGGAAGATAGAATTCCAAGCAGTCTCCATGCTTAGCAGGGTGACTGACACAGGGCTTGATCCCACAACTGTGAGATTGTGACCTGAGCTGAAATCATGAGTCAGACACTTAACTGACAGAGCCACGCAGGTGCCCCAGCCCCTGTTATTTCTTTTATTTTGGTTATTCTGACCAATGTGAGGTGGTATCTCATGGTGGTTTTTATTTGCATTCACCTGATGGTAAGTGATGATGAGCATCTTTTCATGTATTTGTTGGCTATCTGTATGTTGTCTTTGGAAAAATATATGTTTAGGTCTTCTGCCCATTTTCTAATCAGATTGTTTGGGTTTTTTACTGTTTTGCACAGTGCAGGAAACCATCCACAAAACCAAAAGGCAACCTACTGAATGGGAGAAGATATTTGCAAGTGATATATCTGATAAGGGATTAATATCCAAAATATATAAAGAACCTATACAACTCATGACACTTGTTATTTTTTAATTAAAAAAATTTTAGTGTTTATTTAATTTTGAGAGAGAGAGAGATAGAGCAGAAGTGGGGGAGGGCCAGAGAGAGAGGGCGACACAGAATCTGAAGCAGGCTCCAGGCTCTGAGCTGTCAGCACAAAGCCTGATATGGGGCTTGAACCCACAAACTGCGAGATCATGACCTGAGCTGAAGTCAATTGCTTAACCAACTGGACCACCCAGGTGCCCCTCATGACACTTGTTTTGTGTTTTGATTTATTTTCAGCACTTTTTTTGTTAGCCTAATTGGAAGTGAGGGGGTAATCTATAACCACTGGAGCAACCCTTAGCTGATGGGGAAGGAAGGTGATGGATCATTATTTCTATTAATACTCATCTACCAAAAGCTCCAATTTCCCACAACTGTGGCCAATCTCATAATGGACAGTTGGATTGAATATCTCCCTATCCATGTTAACATTCTCTGTCCCCCTCACTCCTGATATCTGAGAAAACCTCCCAGGAAACTACCTACACTCAAGCACTTGCCTCAGGCTCAGAGGACTCTTGATTAAGTCACTGACCATCCTTACCTTCTCGTGTTGCTCTACTAAAAGAGCTTCTGTGATTCAAGGGTATCATTTTCACCTTTAAACAGAAGGGCTATGATATTTGGACTAGAAATTTAGTAATTGTAGAAACAAAACACACTGAAAAGCAGTGGTTTAGGCACTGTGATATAAAGACAGATAACTTTTGTCCCTCTGTAGGCCCTGGGACTTTAGACAATCTAGCACTAGGTCATAATTTTCTGGGGCTCTTCTATGAGAAAGAGCATTATGAGCTCATCTGTATTCGTGTGATTTCACAAGTGTGTGTTAGAAAGATGTGACAGAGTGTAGTTTTTAAGATGGCCATAATAAAATCTCCCATCCCACATGCTCTGTTTACAATGTGAGCCTGACACTCCTAACATCAAAAAGTGGGATCTATGTTTCCTCTTGATCTGGGCAGGCTTGTGACTAGGTCAGAAGGAATGAATGCCCATGGTTTTCTCAAGCTGTTTAACAAAAAGCAATGTAGCTTCCACTTGGTTCTCTTAGGACAGTTTCTTAGAATTCTGCGCTCCCATGTAAGGAGGGCAGCTGCCACGAGGCCACTTTGCTGTGAGGAAGGCCAGTCTATGCACGTGGAGAGATCACATGGAAAGTCCCTGAAACAACATTAGGAGAGAGAGAGGCCCATGCAGTGAGTGTCCAGCTGCTCCAATCTCTGGCTATTCCAGAGATCCCAAACCAAAAACACCCAGATGAGTAGTTCCTGAATTCCTGTCCACAAAATCATGAGAGATAATAAACTTATTGGTGTTGTTTTAAAACACTAAATAGTAAAGTGATTTGTCATGAACAATGCTAACTAAAACAAAGAGTCGCTCAATTCACATACCTCCCTTCACTTTGGTGGATAGCCAGTCTCATCTCCTACTTGAGAATAAAGGTCAGACTTGCACCTCAGCTGGGGAGCAGTTAATTACTATGAATGTGTGTGTGTGTGTCTGTGTGTGTGTGTGTGTGTATATATGTGTGTGTGTGTCTGTTTGTTTCAGTTTGGAGATAATAATTGCTGCTCTCAACAGCTGGAACAACAAATAGTAAATGAGCATATAATGCTGAGGGTGTTTTGACATAACTATTTTTTGAAAGTAGAGGTATTCTTTTTTTAATGTTACCATTTTTAGAAAATTACAAACTTGTAATTGCAAGACATGTACAAGAAATCCCATGTACCTTTCATTCAGATTTATCAATTACTAATATTTTTCCACATTTGCTTTATCTTTCTCTCTCTCATTCTCTCTCCCTGCACATGCACAAACATACACACATGCTTTTTTTTCTGAACCGCCAAGGATAAGTTAAAGAACCTATGCCCATTTGCCTCTAAATCTTAAGTGTATGTTTCCTAAGAATGAGGACACTCACTTCACTAACCACAGTACATTATCAAATTCAGGAAGTTTAATATTGATAGAATGCAAATATCCAATAAACAGATTTTATCCAAGTATCTTCAATCATATCAATAATGTCCCTTACACTATTGTTTTTCCTGGTCCGAGAGCCAATCCTGGTTCACACATTGCCTTTAGTTTTGTGTGTCTTCATTCTCCAGAAAGAAGTTATTCTTTTTTTTTCTCCCAGTTTCTAGAAAGATCAGTCACTTTCTTTGTCTTTGCTCCTAAAGAGATACAAGAGATAATCTGATGCTTTTGTAAGACTGTTTTGAAGACTGCTTTCCAATACTGTCTACATCTCTGGGTTTAAAAAATTAGTATATGTAAAGCCTTTATTCAGCCAGGAAAGGTCTAGATGTAGCTGCTGTACCGTTAGCATCTACCCAAGGGAACACAGTTTGTCTATCAAATTTAAAACCACCTCTGACTTGACATTTAAGAATCTAAAGAGTGAACCGTAGCTTAACAATTTGCATTTCTTATGAATAAGTACTTAGTAATTACTACTGCTCCTTGAAATCGAAAATATTTGGCTCTGAGAAAGAAAATATGAGGCTCTGAGAGAGCTGTATAACTTTTTGGGATTTGAAAACAAACAAGTAATGGATGCCCCTTCTCTATCCATCTGACTCCTTTTGAGTCTTCAGCCTCTTTTTTTTTTTTTTTTTCTGACTTATGAGCTAACAATGGTGTAAGGTCACTTGTTTTTTTTTTTTTTTAAACTATATTGAAGAATAATTGACAAATGTAATTATATGTATTTGAAATGTGCAACATGATAGTTCGATAAACATATACATTGTGGAAAGGTTACCAACATCAAGATAATTACCACATCCATGACTTCACATAGGTAACTCTGTGTGTGTGTTAAGAATGCTTACAATCTACTCTCAGCAACTTTCAAGTGTCTAATACTGGAAACAGTAGTCCATATATATATATGTACAGTATATACATGTATAGTAGTCCATATATATAAATAATTGATGCCACACAGTATTTGTCTTTTTCTGTATGGCTTATGTCACTTAGCATAGTGCCCTCTAGACTCATCCATGTTGTCACAAATGGCAGGACTTCTTTCTTCCTTAAGGCTACTTAATATTTCATGGGGGCATCTGGGTGGCTTAGTTAGTTAAGCGTATGCCTCTTGATTTTGGCTCAGGTCATGTTCTCACAGTACCTGGGATCAAGCCCCATGTGGGGTCCGTACTGACAACGCAAGGCCTGCTTGGGATTCTCTGTCTCCCTCTCTCTGCTCCTCCCCTGCTCTCTCTTTCTCTCTCTCAAATTAAATAAACTTAAAAAAAGTTTCATTGTGTGTGTCTGTGTGTATCATATTTTTTAAATCCCTTCATTCATCAAAGGAGGTTTAGGTTGTCTATATAGCTTGACTTGTGAATAGTGCTGCGTTGAATGCTGCAGCTGCAGGTTATCAGTTCAGGATTTCAGCTAGATCATATGGTTCTATTTTTACTTGTTTCTTCTGAACTTAGTAGCTCATTATGTTTTTAATGCCTAGAGTAACATGTCTAGAATAATATACCAGAGTCATACTCTGGGATGAATCCTAGATAAATGGGAGAAGAAAACTTCGAATGTGTTTGCAGAAGTTGAGTACTTGAGTACCACAAACATCATTTATGAAATGAATAAATAATACTACTTGCATGTTAGGTTTCAAAATTATGCTTTTGTGATCAGTAAAACACAAATTATTTTATTGGATTACTTGATATCTCTTAGTCATCCTCAATTTTATCAATCAATAATTATTGAAGGGTAACACTATTGTGTACAAGACTCTCAATTGATTTTTCTTTAACAGGAGGTCCTTATGCACAAAGAATTATTGGCATTATTAAGTAGTTAATGAACTATCTCCTTTAAATGAGGCATGGTCAATATACCACTTCCCAACTGCTTCATCGAAAAGCAGAATATTCCTCGAGTTGGAACACTTTAGTCTTATAGAAAAAAAATAATAATAACATTTTTTGGCATAAGGTTTGGTGATAAACTTAGTAATAAAATATAGTGCATGCTCAAAAAATAAGTATAGATTATGTAATGCTTTTAAATGTTAACATTCTTACAGTGTAATAAAAGGTCAGGGCATAAAAATCTTAATTTCAGTCAGTTTCACATGCTGTGTACTGTCCTAACATAACCTCCAAAAGAAAGACTGAAAATCCAATGTCACACAAATAGGAGCAAGAATGTTTGTGAAATCTTGTCAAAAATAAGATAAACCTGTGTATACAATTTAAAAGTGGAAGAGCTATTTTAAGCTAAGCTATGTATCACAAAGCTTACAACTTCAATTTCCTTCCATGTCCCTGAATGGAACAGCCAACAATAAAGAGTGAAATGCAGGGAAACAGGAAAGGAAAGTTGAAAAGTTGCCGAAACATTAATAATGCTTTCGAGAAACCTCAAAATGTGGTAGTTTTGTATAAAGCCCAGCAGTCTTTCAGGGCTACGTGGGAGGGTTAGGGCTCTCTTCTTTGTACACAAGAAGAGTCATAACTGGATCCAGCTATGTTTATTGTGGTTCTTTTGTTCTCACGGCTCTGCATAAGGAAGAGAAATTGTTCCTAAGTAGTGTAAATAAGCTGTGAGATCTAATGGATTAAAATAAAGTGTTTGAAACCGTAATACTCTGTGATGGAGTCTGAAAGCCTCACTCTGACATTATCTAAAAATAAACAAATTTTTACTGATAAAAATTTTCATGCACATAAATTGTCTCTCATTCTCTTCCCCACCCCCCCCTCTCTCACACACACACACACACACACATTTCAGAGATGTCTAGGTTAAAATAAAATTTTTCCTCCAGATTTTATAAAAATGCAAACTTTTAGAAAGGTCATTTGAACTTATATTTTAAGCAGATACTTAATGAAATTAAAATATCAGCTAAATGTGTGGTGAAGTTCACTAATTGAATCTGAAAGGAAACCCAAAGGCATTTAACGGGGCTGAAAATATTGGAACAAAGGATATATTCTCTAAAATCTATTGAACAGAAACAAAACGGAACCATCGGCGTGTTTATTGGTCCAAACCAGTCATTCACTTGGAATTTCTATTCTGCATTTAATTGTATCCTGAAAATGTCTTGCATTTTATGTGGCTACCTGACCATGTCACTTACTCCTTAAAGGGGCCCCTGTTTTCCTTAGAGCTCTGTTACAGGGAAGCACCTATAAGGAAACTGGAGAAGGTGTTGGATTTTTTTTTCCCACAAAGCAATGATTGAACATTTAATAGTCATAAAAAGATAATGACTACTACTGTTTTCTCAATTATTACTCTGTTTCCTCAATTGGAAAACCTTTTGAATCACAAATATCATCCCATTGACTATCATTTATTATTGGAATTTAGAAGGTAGCTAATATCATACACAGTAATACTTCGGAATGAAATCAATGATCCTAAAAGGCCAACTTGTCTTTGCCACTGCTCCAATTAAAGTGCAGTGGTAAAAAGCAGAACTGACATTGATTTGCTTTCCTCTTTTTTTGAAAATAGATTTTTTTTCCTTTGATAAACAGTGAAAAAAAAAGTATTCTACAGGACTGCTTCTTTGTGCCATTTGCGGTTGTTCTAAAGTGCTTTTGGTTATCTACCCAATAGGAAAGTTTAGTAGCAATTAATCCATTGTTATGGGTTTCCCTTTTGCTTTTTTTCATTCAACTTATTTCAAAACACCAAGGAGGAAAAATAAGGAAAAAGCAAAGACAGGAATCTAGTCTTATCAATTGCATAGACTATGTCACTCAAAAGGCCATAGCAACTTATCACATAGTGGGTTGGAAGGGGTTGGGGGGCAGGTGTGTGCAAAATTATATTCAGTGCAATAAAGGAAATACACTAATCTGTTAAAGATTTTAAAAGAGGCTGTGAATTACCAAAGGTAATAAGTAATTATTTTCTATGAGTATATCACAGCAACATGATAACCTAGAGTCGAAATCAGAATATAAATTCGACATTGAAATACTGCTTTCCAACACTTTTATATACAAATGTATCTATTTATAACATGAGTACAGTGGAGGCAGGGAGAGGAAGTGAGTCATCAAAGATGTTTTGATTTCATGACTAAGATTCAATTGGAAGCTTATCTCTTTGATGCACTTACTATACCATATGGGTGTATACCTCGAATTACAATTTCCTGTTATTCTTTATTCCTGTAAAACAAAGGCAGCCCAAACGTGGAAGAGAGTTACAGTGTGTATAAAATGTATCTCTCATTTACAGGCTATGACAGAAAAAGCTATCAAAACCTTCATCCTGTTTCACTAATAGCTGTTTGCATACATCAACAAAAACCTCTCATGTGCTTAGAAATGTTTTATGGTCATAAAGTCACACCTTTCCTGATTTAATATTAGCTCTAAGAGAAAGGACCTTTTTAGCTGATTAGCAGCAGCCTTCAGGACAAAAAGGATCCTCAGAGGGTCCTTCATCTCAAAATGGGTTGTACCTAAACCCAGTGAAGGATGAGGTGGGGCACCTAACGAAGAGGGATTACACCAGGACACTAGGTTAAAGGGGCTACACATTAGCCTCCACTTCCCTTTGAGAGATACACAGAACATTCCCTCCTGTCAAGTTGGAGAACTTCCTTCAGCAGTCATTTCTCAAAAAGAAATTCTGTCTGCATCTCGCATGTACATATTACCAAGATGAGCTTGAAATTGGATCTTGTTTAGGCAATCAAAACATCTTTGGTGATTCACTTCCTGTCACTGAACTAAAAAAGTGAAGGCACAAATAACCACACTTCACACATAATTATCTCGAAAAGCAGCATTAGACTGAGTTGAAAGTCATTCCTAGAACCCGGCTTCACAGAATTTCACCTCTCCATCTCACCATGGCCTGATTCTTTATCTGTCTTCCCCTCACTGCTCACAAGGGAAATATATAGGATGCATTTCACATGTGTTCGGGGGTGAAAATGACTTTTACATCATTAAGTGCAATTGAAGCACTTAATACCTAATCCTGGAGTAGGCATCTTGCTTCTTTTTTTAAAATATGGGTTTAGGGCAAGGAGGAAGATTAACTGTGTTATGCAAAAATGTAATCAGTACACTGAAGAGAATTGTGATACTCAAAAACAAAATAAATTGTTCCATTTATGCAAAACACATAAATAGTCAAAGCTTAATTATGCTGTTAGAAGTAAGGACAGTGGTATCCCCCATGGGGATAGCGGCAGAAGGCAACAGATAAGACTCACATTCTGTATCTTGATTTGAGTGCTGTTTACTGCACTTTGTGAAGATTTAGCAAACTCTTTAAGTCTTGTGTACTTTTAGAAACTTTTATAATAAGACTATCAAATTTATAGGCATGTTTGAACAATGCTGTTCATTTTTAGGTCCCATTGTATGAAGTAGCTGATGATTCCTGGTATTATCTTTTTTGAAACCTTTTATTTTGAGATAATTATAAATACACAGGAAGTTTCAAAAGATAGTACAGAGAGATTCCATGTGACCTTTACCCAGTTTCCCTGAGTGGTTGTATTTTATATGACTATAACACTGAAACCAGGAAATGGACCTGGGTGCATGTGTATATATAGCTCTACTTCGTTAAAAAATGTTTATTATTTATTTTGAGGGAAAGAGAGAGCATGCATGAATGAGCGAGAGAAGGGCAAAGATTGAGAGAGAGAGAGAGAGAGAGAGAGAGAGAGGGAGAATCCCAAGCAGGTTCCATGCTGTCAGCACAGAGCCCAACCCAGGGTTTGTTCTCACAAAATGTGAGATCATGACCTGAGCTAAAATCAAGAGTCAGATGCTTAACCGACTGAGCCACCCAGACACCCCAATATAGTTCTATTTCATTTTAATCAGTGGGTAGACTCCTGTAATTACCGCCACACAGAGACAGAACCATTCCACTACCACAAAGATCTCTCATTTTACCCAGGCGTAGTCACACACAAACTCCTCTTCCTAACTTCTGGTAATACATGCTCTTGCTCTGTTTTCAATCTCTATCAGTTTGCCTTTTGGAATGTTATAAATGGAATCATATAGTATGGGACCCTCTCAGATTGTTTTTTTTGTTTGTTTGTTTGTTTTAACCTTAGAGATCCTCCCAAGTGGTTACATGTATATTCCTTTTTCTCACTAAGAAGTATTCTATGGTATGATATACCCCTGTTTATTTAACCAGTCACTTAGTGAGGGACATTTTAGTTGCTTCTGGCTTTTGGATATGACAAATAAAGCTACTGTGAACAATCACATATAGATTTTTGCGCAAACATAAATTTTTATTTCTCTGGGATAAATTCTCAGGAATGCAATTTCTGGGTTGTATGGTACATATATGTTTAGTGTTTTATTTTTTTAAGAAACTGCCAAGCAATTTTCCACAGTGCTCTGTCATTTTACGTTCCTACCAGCAGTGTATGAGAGATCCTGTTTCTCCGCATCTTTGCCAGGATTTAGTATTACCACCATTTTTGGGTTTTAGCTCTCCTACTAGGTATGTGGCGATATCTCATCATGGTCTTAATTTTAATTTCCCTAATGGCTATTGATGTTGAACAACTTTTTCAAGTGCTTTGGAAAAGTGCTGTGCTTGTTCGCCATTCATAGAGCCTCTTCAGTGAAATATCTTTCACATTTTTCTCCTTCATTTTATTTCCTTTATTTTTGATTTTTACCTAATCAATTCTCTCAATATTTTAGCTTCTTCTTAAATAACTAAAAATATTTCCCTTACTTCAGTATCTACGGGTTTTATTTCTGCTAGTTATGAGCAGTTCTTCACACCTGTGTCCAAGGAGTCTCTGTTTTCTCATTTTCTTTATGTTGCTCATCTTTTCTGTTCTATCTGGAAAGTCACTTCCTAGACCCTTGGTCTCTAATATGCAGTGGTTACTGATGTAACGTCAAAGTCCTAATGGAGTCAGATCAAACAACAGATCTCCTAGGAAGCCTTGACTTTTCCTACCAGATACACATAATCACTTGTCCTTTAAATGGACATAGTATGTTTTAAAGATAGCTTTCAGTGGCACCCTGGTAGATGCTGTTGGTGCCCATCCATATGGCATTTGGCATTTCTTTGCACATTGACTTCTGTGCCAGCAACCATTCCTCCCTGTCTCAAGCTTTCTCTGGCTTCCAAAAGCTCCTTTTACTGGGAAGAAGTGTTGGGAGTAGCCCACAACCAGTGGTGAATAAGCATATCAACTTTTTCACCCCTTACTTGGGATTGTTGATTGCCCAGAGTTCCCAAGTGGGATTAATCTCCAGCTGCCCACAGCGATAACTGGCTTGATAGCAACTTTTATTGGCTACCTTCTTTGTCTCACTTTCTTACTGATTTTTTTTTCCTGAGGTCAGCTCTTGAGTAAACTCAAATAATTGTCTCAAATTCTGCTTTTGGGGGAACCCAAAAGTAGGCTACAAGTATTATCTTATACTACGATTAACAGTAACCCACACATCCATGGTCTTTCCTACTAAAGTGAAAACTTTTTTCAAGCAGGAAACCAAAGAGAGAGAGAGCGCAAACCAAGAGGATATCCTGGCAGAAAGAACAGTAAGTGCAGTGGCCATGCAGCCAACATTTTGTTGGTTCATGCAAGGAACAATAATACATGAGTGAGACCGCAGTAAAGTACGCCAGAGTAAAAAGACTGGAGCTTGAGATGAGCTCAAGTAGGAACATTTTAACCTTCCCCTTCTTCAAATAAGGAATGAGGGTGAAGATGAGAACAAGTGGGCTGAAGAGAATTTTTATGGTCTAATGACTTTGGAAATGTAATATTTCTCATTAATATCACCAGTGTCTAATGGATCTTAAATATATTATCAATGCACACAGGACATTTCTCTTGGTATTTTAATGTTATTAATAAACAGTCAAACTAATTAAAAACCTTAGGATCTTCTTGTTAAAGAGAAAATTGGATACATGAACAAGGTTCCAGGTTATATATTTATACATTAAACAGATATGAAGTCAGCATGTTGCTGGATTAGGTATTGTGGAGGGGTCAAAATGACAGTCTGTGAATTGTGCAGAGATAATAGCCGAAGGGTACTAGTCATTGGATTTTGGTTAGACATACTTGTGCTGCATTCTCATGTTATTAATGTCAAAAATGAAACAACTTAAATTGTGACATAAATCTTCCCCACACCAAGGGATGAGGGCATTAACTCTAACCAGCTAGCTGGATCTGAGACCAGAGGCCATGAACCTTTTCTGCAGAGGTAAAAAATAAATTTAATTCTTGACCTGAGACATTGCCATGTATTTCAGAATTGATCAAAGTCTGTAAGACTCTGTGACTTTGAGAGATAGAACATTCCCTGGAGACCAAGTTGAGAGGTCTCCAAATCCATTTCACTTCTGATTAAAGGTACACCTTCAGGATTTGAGCTATGCCATGAACACAAAAAGGTGCTCAACGTCATTAATCACCAGGGAAATGCAAATCAAAAGCACAATTAGATATCCCCTCACACCTGTTAGAATGGCTGTTATCAAAAAGGTGAGAGAAAGCAAATGCGGTGAAGATGTAGAGAAAAAGGAACCCTTGTGCACTATTGGTGGGAATGTAAATTAGTGCAACCACTATGGAAAACAGTATGGAAGTTCCTCAAAAAATTAAAAACTAAAAAAATCACCATATGATCAAGCATTTTCACTTCTGGGCATATATACAGAGGCAGTGAAAACAGGATATTGAATAGATAACTGCACTCCCATGTTCACTGCAGCATTATTCCCTATATCCAACACATGGAAACAACCCAAGTGTTTATTAACAGATCGATGGATCAAGAAGATGTGAGACACATGCACACACACACACACACACACACACACACACACACACATGCAATGAAGCATTATTCAGCCATAAAAAAGAATGAAAACCTGCCATTTGCAACAACATAGATGGATCTTGAGGGTATTGTGTTAAGTGAAGTAAACCAGAAATACCAGAATACCAGGATGACATCACTTATATGTGAAATCTAAAAACATTGAACTCATAGAAACAGAGAGTAGCACGGTGGTTGCAAGGAGATGGGGGGTAAGGAAAGTGGAAACGTGTGGGTCAAAAGATAAAAACTTTCAGTTATAAGATGAATTCAAACTCTAAGGATCTATGTACAGCATGGTGACTCTGTACTGTTAACAATACTGTATTATATATTTAAAAGTTACTATGAGAGTAAAGATTTAATGTTCTCACCAAACAACAAGAACAACATGGTAATTATGTGAAGTGAAGGATGTGTTAACTAATCATATTATGGCAAATACTTTGCAGTATATACATGTATCAAATCATCACCTGGTATAACTTAAACTCACACAATGTTATAGGTCAATTATATCTCCATAAAGCTGGACAAAATGTTATGACACGAACAAGAAAAAAAAAAAACCAAATACAACAAGCCCATATTGGCATCTTTCTTACATGCATTTTCAGGAATAAAATATTTAAGAAGGGATAATTCATTTGCATTAAACTAGCTTTCTCTTAGTTTTGTACCTTTGTTTTTGAGTTCCTGTTATCATGTCTACATAGCAAATTACCCCCAAAGCATAATAACTTAAAACAATGGAATCATTTATTTAGCTCAAAAATCATTAATTTGGGGAGGGCTCAATGGGGGAAAAGCTATCACGGCTTGCCTGGCTTTTGCTGGAAAGGGGACTGGATGCTGGAATCATCTTTAGATCCACTCCTTCACGTGTCTAGTCTTTGATGTTGGGAAGATGAAAATAACTGGGCCTGCCACAGCCAGGGCTTCTCTGGCATGGCTCTCTATGTCTACAGGAGGTCTCCATGTGGTCTCCCCTTTATCACCTCTTCAGTATAGCTGAAGACTACAACTTCTTACTTATTAGTTCAGGGTTCTCAAAGAACATATCCCAAAGGAGTATAAAGCCATTTTGCCTTTTATTACTTGGCTTCAGAAATCACACAAGTCTGCCAAAGTCTACTGTCCACCCTGGTTCAAGGACAGAGATATAGATCCCAACTATCGATGGAAGAGGGTCAATGTTAAGTGGTAGGAAGACCATGGGGAATATGACATACAATGCTTTGGTCATCTTTTAAAAATACTGTCTGCCATATTTTTCTTTTGCTTCTCTAACATGTGCTGAACTGCAGACCTATGAATTCTCTTTTGCTAACATTATAAACATTAAAATTTTTTTATGTTTATTTATTTTTGAGAGAGAAAGAGAGAGAGTGCGAGTGGAAGACGGGCAGAGAGAGAGGAAGACACAGAATCTGAAGCAGGCTCCAGGCTCAGAGCTGTCAGCACAGAGCCCAACATGGAGCTCAAACTCACAAACCAAGAGATCATGACCTGAGCTGATGTCAGATCCTTAACCGACTGAGCTGCCCAGGTGCCCCAACAGCTCTGCCGTTTTAAGCTCCGGTTTGTTTCTTCATCTGTCAAAAAGTCGGGAAAAGTTCTCAGGGTAGTTAAAGTGTTAAAATGAGATTGTTAATGTGAACCCTGAGCAGAATACCTGCCCATATAGCTAATGGGTGGTAGAGATAGAAATTATAGTAGTAGTAATAACAGTGAAGTACTTTTAAAATGTCTATTTTGAATCATCTCTATAGATTTTCTTCTACTGCTCCCCTAAATTCCACAATTAGTAGGCTTCTCTTAGTTTTATACCTCCCAAGCTCATAAGCAACAGTGCTTAAAAGCTCAAATGTATCTAATGGATGCACATTGGTTTGAATTAAACAGAATCGAATCAAGTTCTCTCAAAAAATAATACTTCAGTTTTGTTTTTGGTTCAGCCAGTTGAATCATTTGTGGAACTTGGCACTGGTAAGCTTTGTGCATTTTGCCCTAAAATACCATTACCTTAGGGTTGGCCTCTTCCATTGTAGAAATTCTGTTGTTTTAGGATTGTTGGCAAAACTCTCTTTCAGTAGTGGTGAGTGTGTGGCATGTGCTCTCCAATGGGAAACACCTGCCCTTCACTGAAGGCTTTATGTCCACTGGTGGCCCTGTGCTCTCTCCTTCCATTGATCGCCTTGATGGAACTTGCTTTCTGTGCTTCTCCTTTAGCATGAAATCTCAAACTCTCCAATGGCATCTCTTGGACAGTCTCTTGGAACAGTCTTTCAACTATTCATCTGCTCTTACTCTTTAGCTGTACATTTTGCTGCATTTCGTGGTAGGTCTTTGAGGACAAATGGTGTATACTCTACTTCACTAATTTTTTTCATCCACAAATATATATTTAGCTTACTACTGGCCAGACATTGTTCTCAATGCTGGGAATTCACAGTGAGTTACAAAAACTCCCTGTTTTAGGCTGGACTTCCCCAGAAGTAGATCAGGAGACATCAATTCATGTGCAAATAGTTTATTTGGGAGTTGAGGTCAGGAATCACAGTAGAAGAGGGAGTAGCAGCACAGCAAAGGCAGGAGCCAACAAGGGTATGTTTTCCAGTGAATTAAACACTGTGGACAACAGGAGTCCGATTCCACTGGGAAACCTTGGGAAACAGTGCAGAATACATTTCTCAGAGTCATCCTCCCTCAGGGGGTAAAGAAGCTGGGGTGTTCATACTCCCATCAGTCCCCATAAGGGCTGCTCACCAGAAGGGGGCCACATTAGTTCCTGGGCCCCTGTGCAAAAGCAGATCCCCTGTGCAAAAGCAGATCCCAATAGCAAGAGAATGCTCTCTGGCAAATAATTGTGATAAAAGGTAGGCCAGCATGGACTGAAATAATGAGTTGAGGTGGCTCAGTTGGTTAAGCGGCCAACTTCAGCTCAGGTCATGATCTCTCGGTCTGTGAGTTCGAGTCCCGCGTCGGGTTCTGTGCTGATGGCTCAGAGCCTGGAGCCTGCTTCGGATTCTGTGTCTCCCTCTCTCTCTGCCCTTCCCCACTCTCTGTCTCTATGTCTCTCAAAAATAAAATAAAAATGCAAAACTAAAAAAAATTTTAAAAAAATAAATAAATAAATAAATGTTTAAAAAAATAATGAGTTGAAGGGATGTATTTATTTCCTAGGGCTAGTGTAATAAATATCATAAACTATATGGCTTATAACAACAGAAATTTATTGTCTCAAATTTCTGGAGGCTTGGAGTCTAAAATCAAGGGGTAGGTAAGCAGTGTTGCTTCTGAAACCTGTCAGGGAAATCCTTTGTTGCTCTTTCCTAATTTCTGGTGGTTTGCTGGCAATCATGGACATTCCTTGGCTTATGGATACATCACTCCAACCCTCTGTGTACACATGGCTTTCTCCCCATGTACTCACTTTGTCTTCCCTCTGTGCATGTCTACCTCTGTGCTTAAATTGCCCCCTTTTATAAGGATGCCAGTCACATTGGATTATGGCCCACTCTACTGACGTTAGTTTTACTAGATTATCCTAGTAAAGACCCTGTTTCCAAATAGGGACATATTCTGAGGTACTAGAGGTAAGGGCTTCAACACAACTTTTTGGGGAGACAAAGTTAACCCATAATAGGTGATAAAATTGGGGTGCTAAAAGCATCTGATGTACTCTCTGCTTTGAAAAGCCTGTACTCTAGTGGGGGGAAACTAACAGTAAGGAAAATAAAAAAATACAATATGTAGTATATATGATGGTCATAAGTACAATGGAGATAAAGAAGGGAAGTAGAATACACCTTTGTAGTCCCAAAAAGGCTTAGCACAGTTCTACACACAAAGTAAGGGGTCGATAAGTGTTTGTTAATGTCATGACTACCTGTTTAAATAGAGAGAATGGCTGTCCACATTATTATTCACTGGTTGTTTAATATCCATCAACGACCATCCAATTAGTGTACTAGGTCTCTGTAGAACATTTGTGTCCCTTGTTATTATAATGGTTTGTTTATTTACTCACTAAGGACTTTTAGAAGCTCCATATGTTGACTGTTGCAATCAGTAAAGTGATCAATCAGAAGTAAATAGTAATCCCTTTGGAATGTTATTTTGAGGAAGAAAGGTTAACATTTTGATATATAAGGTGCCTCCCCCCAAAAGCAATTTTATAAAAGATTAGCCTCCAAATGGAATGTCAACACAGAAGCAGTCTCCTGGTTTACCGAAGCTAGACACAGTGATACCTTTTTCTATTCATCACATGAGGCTCTTATTTGGTGTGCTTAATTATATTTTTAATACATAGTATCTTTAGCAACTTAGAAATGGACATGCTCAGCATTGAAAGTATAATTATATAAAAATGTACTGGCTTTGTTTCAGTTTCATAGTGAAAGAAATTATAGCAACGAAAACCTTCTAACCCTGTGTATTATGGAGAGAAAAATGACATTAATCTGAAACAATGGGTAATAATTGAGAACTGTTGTCAAGCAGTACAGTGACAGAAAAATCACCTTGCAGATCTTCTTTGTTTCTTTGACTAATTGCCAGTTATTAAGGAAAAAGAACAGTTTGGTGCTATAATCCCTTTCTGTTATTAATTGGAAGAGAAACTATTTTAATCTTATTTTGGCAGTCCCGTACCTAAACTGTTAACGATTTCTCTCCTCTATATTATTAGGTTAAGTCACCAATTGTAGTTGTTGATGACTGGGCGTCCTCTCTCAGCTCTTTCAAATTTTGCTCCCTGGGCTCCGTGCCCTGAGACCCATGGGGTTCCACTCAATACTGGTCTTAAATACAGTTTTTTTTCCTCCCTGAAAGCTACTAAGCACAGTTTGAATGCCAGTGCTTTCAATTAAACTTTCTGGGTTTTGTACTGGTGTTAAATAGGCCACCACTGGGGCTGGTTGCTTCTGATAAATGTAGAACTAAGAGAAACTATAGGGTGTAGAGAGGGATGATCTTTTTAACCAATATAATAGAGATCAAAGAGTGAGCAAACTGCTCTTTTTCTTGCTTGAGATAGAATAGAAACATGGTAAATGATACTCTTCAACAAGT
Source organism: Paguma larvata (assembly GCA_030068075.1). NCBI lineage: Eukaryota > Metazoa > Chordata > Mammalia > Carnivora > Viverridae > Paguma > Paguma larvata. Next base: position 12,800,010 of record CM057844.1, read on the forward strand.
GAACCGCAGTGAAAATATACACCGAAAAAGGAAAAAGAAAGAAAAACACCTTTAGTTAACTGTGTCAGTTATTGGCAATGCATATATGAAAACAGAAAAGACAGGTGATCCAATCTTCAGGGTTGATTTCATATTCAATGAGGTCACATAGTGAGGAGTCATTTAAATGATTGCCTTTCCTCGCCTTTCTTACTATCAGTCTCTTTGTGGCCTGTGTGGAGGGCCAAGCAGCTTTCTCTAATTGTCACGCATACTCAAAGAGCAAGAAGACAGTAGAAAAGCTTCTGATGCCCCGCCCGTATCCCCTGGCCCTCATCGTCTCCTGCATGCTGCTTGCTTCTCCGTGTAGGCACCTGTGATCCTGTTCCTGAGACTTTCTCTGGCAATGTAAACCAGGCTCTGCCCATTCACAAGGCAGGGGAGAGGCAGGGAAGTCCCTGTCCATGGGAGCTGTCCTCGACTCTCAAATGAAGCAACTCTGAGTCAGATTGTCTGCATTCTCCTCCATATGTCCTCACCTGGGTGGAGCTCTTGTTGCTTATAATGATTACCTGCCTGTGATGCACTCAGTACTGGCTTCCTTCCTTTTCTTTTCTTCCTATCCACTCTTACTGGTGTTTCCTGGAATCCGTTTCCCATCCCCCAGTAAACTACTGGTACTCATATACTAGTTGTTACCATAACTGTAAAAATTTCAGTGTTTCAGATTTAAAGGAGCTTTCTGGTCTTTAGAATCCTCTGTATTTTCTTTTCTCAAAGCAGTATTCACAGCTTGTTCAGATTTTTCCTGCAGGAGTTTTAATATTGCTTAATATTCCCATTGCTTTTTTTTTTTTTTTTTTTTTTTTTTTTTTTTTTTTTTATACCAGGTCTGGTTGGTTAGGTCAGCATAGTCTGTACTCAAACCCCATATGGTCTACTCAAACTCTCCCTTTTATGGGATTAACTACACTACTTGCTTCAAAATTTGGAGGTTAAGTAAGAAGCCCAGGTTCATACAGGATTGTCATTCATTCATTCACTGTCATCATTCAAATTGTCCTGACCAAAATTTCCTTTCCAGTGCCTGGTATACACAACCTCCCAACAGTTTGGTTATCAAGTAGCCTGATGGCAACTGGTTTAGTTTAAGGTGGTTAGGTTCTTCTTTTCCATCAAATAGCACAAGGAGAAAGGGAAATCAGTGCAGGGTTTAAGTCGTTGAGGAAAATCTCATGCTTCAGTTTCCTATGGGCCAAATGGGTTCGTCCATTACTTTCTGTGGTTAATAATCTTTCTGTAGGGATTACTCAAAAAGAGGGCAACATTGCTTAAAATCGTGCCTTTGTAATTTAAGGAAGAAATCTTTATATGGTTTCCTAAATCTTAGTGGTGAAAGGTATCACAACTTCTAGAAATTCAGTAAGCTATGCGTACTCAAAAATATCCAGGATATTGACACATACATACTCTGGTTAAGAGAATATGTGATCAATTTTTAAACAATCGGTCTATGAACAATGATACAATAATAGTTTTCTTTTTTCCTTCATGGAAATAATTAGTGAGATCTTACTATGTACAGCTTTTGAAAACTGGTCCCACAAGTATGAGGGGCCCCACCAAAGCTTGTAATTGGGGGTATTTACCCGGAGAAGGGTCTCTTCCCTTCTGCTGTAAGTTCTCTTGTATTTTAGAATTTGTAGAAGTGATTGACACTCAAAGTAAGAGAAGCTAGTGGGATGAAAGCAGGGATTAATGAGGATTAATGCAGCTTACTTTTAGTTCTCCTGTTAATGGCCACCACCTAAGATGTGTGTGCCCAAGAAGCATTCCAAAATAAGTCTGGATGACTAGCTATCATACAGAACAAAAAGTAAGATGATTAATCTGCCCTTTGTAGAAATGCTTCAACAATAGAACTAGGACTTATAGGTCCTACAAAATCCAAATATTAGGCATCTCTTCCTTCTGCTGTTATCAGTGGCCACCAAGGTTGTGGAGATGAAATTGTCAAGGATTAAATATAGACATCCACAGAAATCATTTCTAATTTGTTTCTTCAGGAATGGTTTTTATGGGATTAAAAAGTACAAAAGTAAATACTTGTGGCCAGCACCAGAGTAGCATATTCCCTGTGATGGGGAATGCCATGGGGTGGATAATAGTGTGATATCGTTAGGGCAAAATGTAGAAACAGAACCCTCATATAGGATATATCCTATATACCTGTATAGATATTCAGAATATAGAATTAGTTTAAGAAGAGGTGCCTGGTGGGGCACCTGGGTGGCTTGGTTGCTTAAGCATCTGATTCTTGATCTCAGCTCAGGTCATAATCTTGGCACAGGCCATGATCTCTCAGTTTGTGGGTTCAAGCCCTGCATTGGGCTCTGTGCTTGGGATTCTGTTTCTTCCTCTTTCTGCCCCTCCCCGGCTTTCTCTCTCTCTTTCTCTCTCTCTCAAAATAAATAAATAAGCTTTTTATAAAAAAAAAAAAAAAGGAAGAAGAAGAAGAGGTGCCTGGCTCTGTGAGTGGAGCATGTGACTCTTGATCTCAGGGTTTTAAGTTCAAGCCCCATGTTAGGTATAGAGATTACTTAAAATTAAATCTTAAAAAAAATAGTATGAGATGTAACAGATTTGGTTCTAGAGGCTTGTGACTCAAAGTGTACAAGCAGCAGTATTAGAATCTCCTGAGTCCCTCCCCAGATCTACTGAATCATAATCTGAATTTTAACAAGATACCCTCTGCACCCTAAAGTTTGAGAAGCATTGTCCTAGAGTTTAGACCTGTACTGTCCAACAGAGTAGCCACTAGTCACCTGTGGCTATTAGCACTTGAAATGTGGCCCATATAAATAGAAATAGGCATTAAGTGAAAAATAAACAGCTATAAAAAAACACTTATAAAAATACTTATAAACACTTAAAAATAAAACTTGGTATAAGAAAAACAATGTAAAATATCTCAATAATTTTTATATTGATTACATATTGAAATGATAATATGCTGAATATATTGGATCAAATGAAATGTATCTTGTACAAACAAATTTACCTGTTCATTTTTAGTTGTTTAATGTGGTAACATATGTTGGCTGGCCAAGATGAATAAAGTTACTATAGCCACTCTCCTACTGATTACAACTGAAACTCTGGGCCGAATATGAGAAACAACTACTCAAGGCCTGTGCAAAGTAAGAATACGCAAATGGATTGGAGATTGAAGTCAAAACATGAGTAATGACCCATATATGGGAGTAGAGCTGACGTATGGGATGTGGCATGTGAGTTTCATGTTTTCTTTTTACGTCTTTGCCTTCCAGCTGTGACCTGAGGGCAGGCCAAATCCTAGAATTGCATGGCACTTTCTGAAAACAAAAACTTTAAGGAAAATATCCTTTTTATGACTAACTGACCAAAGGGACCCCTACATGCTCCTCCCATCTTCTTTTTTCTCCCCTTTCTCTCCCTGGTAACTGAGCTGTAACTATATGGTTAGGGTTTAGGAACCTGAAACCTTGAGAGGCACATTGTGTTTCTAGCCAGAAGTACCAGAAAAGAATCTCTGTTGTCCAAAAAGTATGCACAATCCATGTTATTTTTCTTTTACTTTTTTCTTTTACCACTTAATTCCAAAATAGCTCCATTTACACAAAAGTACACAACACTGAGGGAGAACTAAATATCAGTGAAACTTCTATCTTTCTGGCTAGATGAACCAGGAAAAGGAGCCTCTGGAAAATAGTGTGAGAGAAGACCCAGAGAGAGAAAGCAAGAAAAATGGATTTCCGAATACTGGGTTTGTAATGACGTAACTCTTGGAATCACCCCTGAATTGGGTATTCATGGAATTTTCCAGCATAGCATAGCAAAGGTTTGGAGGACCAAACTACAATATAAATCACAACCCAAATCTCAGGCTGTCCTCTGAGCAGAGCATGCACCAGGCAGACTCAACAGAGCAAAGATTTTGGAAACAGAAATGACATAGACCATCACCACTAAAGGTGAAACTTCTTGTCAGTCTGATGCTAATCATGTTGATTACCATTTTTTTAAAATAAGAATCAACATTCTCCAAAGGATTTTATCAGGACTTAAAAACTTGCAAGATAAAAAATGTCCTGGATACAGTACAAAATTATGTGACATACTAAGAATCACAAAACTCTGACAAATACTCAAGGGAAAATACAAAAAACAGATGCCAAACATAACGTGACCTAAGTCTTGGAATTGTCAGTCAAAGACTTAAAAGCAGCCTTTATAACCATTTTTGGTGATTTGATAAAGTTAACACTCTTGGGGCGCCTGGGTGGCTCAGTCGGTTGAGCGTCCGACTTCGGCTCAGGTCGTGATCTCGCGGTCTGTGAGTTCGAGCCCCGCGTCGGGCTCTGTGTTGACAGCTCAGAGCCTGTAGCCTGCTTCACATTCTGTGTCTCCCTCTCTCTCTGCCCCTCCCCCACTCATGCTATGTCTCTCTCTGTCTCAAAAATAAAACATTAAGGAAAAAAAAAAGTTAACACTCTTGAAAGATTTCTCTGCAGAGAAAAAGAAATAACACAGAAGTACCAATTGGAAATTTGAGAACTGAAAAATATGATATCTGAATATAAAAAAAATACACTGGATTGGTTCAATAACTAAATGGAAGTAGAAAACAAAGAGTCCAAAAGAAATTAAACAATATGAAGAACATAGAAAAAAGATCTTAAAAAAATGAGCAGAGCCTCAGAGTCTTATGAGACCATGTAAGATATCAACAGGTCTAGCATTCAAGCCATTGGAGTCCCAAAAGGGAAGGAGAAAGAGTTCGATGCAAAAAAAAAGTATTTGAAGAAATAACAGATGAATACTTTCCAAATTTGTCAAAAGCCATAAATGTACAAATTCAAGAAGTTCAGTGAGTCCAAAAAAAGGTAAACTCAAAGAAAACAGTTCCCAGATGTATAAGAATCAAACTGTTGAAAACCAAAGTTAGACAAAAGCTTGATGTAGTTTGAGTAAAGCAGCACATGACATAAGTAACAATGATTCAAATAACAACAGATTTCTCATCAGAAACAATGGAAGTCAGTGGATAGGAATAACATTCTGCAGGTACTGAAAGAATGAAAACAAACAAACAAAAACAAAAATGAGCAAACAACATAAACCTGCCTACCTAGAAAATCTGTATCGAGAGAAAATATCCTTCAGGAATGAAGACAAAATAATTACATTCTCCTATGAAGGAAGACTAAGACAAGTTGACACCAGTATACTTACTATGAAGGGATGATAAAGGAGATTCTTCAGTTGAAGGTAGAAATTGTACCAGAAGGGAACCTGAGATAATAGGAATAAAAGAGGAAGGAAAAAATATAAATACTTGGGCAAAGATAAAAGACTATTTTTCTCCTCTTAAAACTCTTTAAAACATGTATGACTGTTGAAAGCAAAATTATAACATTGCCTAGAGATTTTTAAATGTAATCAGATGTAATATATATGAAAATTATTTTAAAAGGGGAGCCACCTGGGTGGCTCAGTTGGTTGAGTGTCTGACTTTGGCTCAGGTCTGATCTCACCATTTGTGAGTTTAAGCCCCATGTCAGGCTCTGTGCTGACAGCTCAGAGCTAGAGCCCACTTCAGATACTGTGTCTCCCTCTCTCTCTGACCCTCCCCCACTCGCACTCTGTGTCTCTCTCCTCTAAAATAAATAAACATTAAAAAATTTTTTAAAAAGGGGGAGGGAGTATGGTAGAGTCCTATATAGTTGTAAGGTTTCTATATGTAATTGAAGTGGTGAAACATTAACTCTAAGGGGACCTTGAAAATTATATTTATATAATATATATGTAAAATAAATATATATATATATATATTCATAGAGGAACCATTTAAAAATGATACAGAGATATACCTTAAAAACTCAATAGATAAAATTGTTCAAATATTCCAAAAGAAGACAAGAAAGGGGAAGTGAGAGAATCAAAAACAAATGATAAAATGGTAGAACTAATCCAATCAAATATAGCCAGATCAGTTAAAAAAATTAAGACCCAGCTAAATACTATACACAAGAAACCCACTTTAAATCTTATGATAAAGTTAGGTAAAAAAGAAAAAAGGAAAAAGTTGTGCCATGCAAACCCTGTTCAAAAGAAAACTGGAAGGCTTATTTTAATATCAAGCAAAGTATTTTTTTTGGCAGGAGAAGGTGAGGGGAATTATCACATTAAATAAGCAGATTGGTTCACCAAGAAGACATCCTAAATATGTTTGTACCTAGCAAGAAGCTCCAATATACATGGAGCAGAAAATGATAAAACTGAAATGAGAAATAGACAGATTCACAACTGTTCTTGGCAACGTTAACACCCAATTTCAGGATTCGATAGAGCTATTAAACAAAAAATAATCAGCAAGGATAAAGAAAACTGAAAAATACTATCAATCAACCTGATCTTATTGACATATACAGAATATTCCACCTAACAGAAGAATATACCTTCTTTCCAAGTCCTCATGGAACATTCACCAAGATGGATCACATTCTGAGTCATAAAATAAACTTTGACAAATTTACAAGAATTGAAATAATATGAATTGCATTGTCTCACTATTCAGAATTAAATTAGAAATCAGTAACGGATAGATATCAGGAAAATCTCAAACATTTTGAAATTAAACAACACTCTTCTAAAAAATACAAGGGTGAAAGGTAGAAAAAGCAGAAAAGGGAAGCACATGGAACAAACAAGTAGGTGATAGATTTAAACTTAATCATTATTAGTAGCTACATTAAATGTGGATGGATAACTGTCCCTCCATTAAAAGGCACAAATTTTCAGATTGTTGAGAAAGTCAACACCCAATTACAAGCTGCTTACAAGAAACATATTTTATTTTATTATGATTTTTTTAAGTTTAATTATTTTGGGAGAGAGCGTGTGTAATTGTGTGTATACATACATATATGTATATCTACATATATATACACAATGAACATGTATACAATGAATATATATACAATTACATATATATGTGAATATATATGCAATTCAATACTATTTTATATATGTATATTTATAAAATGAAACACTATTTAGCCATAAAAACAAGACATCTTGCCATTTGCCACAATATGGATCAACCTTGAGCACATCATGCTAAGTGAAATAATTCAGAGAAAGACAAATATTGTATGATCTCACCTACATATGGAATCTAAAATAACAAAACCAACAACAAACGAAGCTAGCTTATGGGTACAGAGAAGATTGGTGTTTGCCAGAGATGGGGTAGGGGTAGGACAAAATGACTGAGAGGGGTTAAAAAAATACAAACTCTTAACTATAAAATATGTAAGTCATGGGGATATAATGTACAGCATGTGGATTATAGCTGAATATTGAAGCATATATTAAAACTTGCCAAGAGCTGGGGCACCTGGGTCGCTCAGTCAGTTAATCCTCTGACTTTGGCTCAGGTCATGATCTCACAGTTCATGGGATCTAGCTCTGCCTTGGGCTTTGTTCTGAGAGCGCGGAGCCTGGAGCCTGCTTCCAGTTCTGTGTCTCTCTCTCTCTGCCCCTTCCCTGCTTATACTCTGTCTCTCTCTCTCAAAGATAAATAAACATTTGTATATATAAATGTGTGTCTATGTGTGTGTGTGTGTGTGTGTGTGTGTGTGTGTATAATTTGCCAAGAAAACAGATGTGAAAAGTTTCCATCACATGAAAAAAATTTGTGACTATATTTGAATGTTAACTAGACTTATCGTGGTGATCATTTCGTTGTGGTACACAAATATCAAATCATTATGTTGTACACTGAAAACTAATATAATGTTACATGTCATTTATATCTTTAAAAAGAGAATAAATATAAGAAAAAAAAGTAATACCTCATAATCATGTGGAGTGTATTTCAGGAATACAGGATTGATTTAACATTCAAAAGTCAGTGAATTTAATTCACCATATTAAAAAGCAAATCAATAAATAAAAATCTTTGTGACTGATAGTTAAGCTAAGAGTTCTCAGATATGTCAACAAAACTACGATCCATAAATACTTGTTCAAAATTAAACTTTCGATTTCTGAAAGACCCTGATAGAGATGAAAAGTTATGGGCTAGGAGAAAATATTTGTAAATTGAGTATCTCACAATGAACATTTATCCACAATATATAAAGAACACTGAAATCTCATTAATAAGAATCTAGACAATAAAATCTGCAAAAATATTTGGATAGATACTTTTCTAAAGAAGATTCATAAATGGCACATAAGCACATGAAAAGATGTCCAACATCATTAGCCATTTGGAAAATGCAAATTGAAACCACAGTAGGATACCACTAGATATCTATTATAATGATTACAATAACTAGAAACAATACCAAATGCTGATGAAGATGTCCCAGACTGGAATAGATACTTTGCTTGTGTGAATACAAAATGGTACAGCCACTTTGAGAAACAGCCTGGAAGTTTCCTACAAAGTTAGACCATATATTTGCCCTATAAACATATAGATGAAATCTCACAATTGAGTATTTATTTGCGAGAAGTGAACAGTTATGTTCACACATAAATCTACACAAATGTTTATAAGCAGCTTTATTAATAATCTCCAAAATTGGATATGACCAAATGTTCTTCAAATGGTGAAAGGGTAAAAGGCAAATCCCTAAAAGAAAGACAACTCAGCAATAAAAAGGGAGCAGACTATGGATACTTGCCACAAGGTAGATAATGACGTTATTTTGCTAATTTAAAGAGGCCAGACTCCTAAGTCTACTACTGACTGACATCTGGAAAAGGCAAACAATAAAGATTGGTAATACATCAGTATTTGCCAGGGGTTTAGAGTAAGAGGCATAGATGAGCACAAAGGAAGAGAAAGAGGGAGTTGTTTTGGGGGCTGGGACTATTCAGTGTCTTGGTAATAATGGTAGTTCCGTGCCTTTATGCATTTGTGATAGGCAGAATATTAGCCCTCAGAGATGTCTTCCTTGTAATCCTCAGAACAAGTAAACATGTTAGGTTACATGGCAAGGGCAGTTAAAGTTGTGCATGGAATTCTAATCAGTTCTAATCAGTTGATCTTAAAATAGGGAGATTATCCTGGATTATCCAGGTGGGCTTGGTATAATCACCAAGCATCTTTAAAAGTAGAAAATGGAGATGGAAAAGGAGGTTACAATATTGTGCTTTGAGGACTCATTTTGCTTTTGCTAGCTGTGGAGATGAGCAAGAAGTCCACAGGCCAAAGAAACCTCCACAAGCTGGAAGAGGAAAGAAAAGAGATCTTACCCAGAGCCTTCAGATAGGAATGCAGCCCTGTTAATGCCTTGATTTTAGCCTAGTGAGAATCATCCCAGACGTCAGACCTATGGAAGACATTGGTGTTATTTAATCCACTAATTTTGTGGTATTTTGTTCTAGCAGTGGTAGAAATCTAATACAGCATTCCTTTGCCAAAACTTATAGGCTCAAGTATCAAAAGAAGTGAATTTTATTTCATGTAATATATTTTAATGTTTATTTATTTTTGAGAGACAGACACACACACCCAGAACTCAAGTAGGGGAGGGTAAGCAAGAGAGGGAAGACACAGAATCTTGTGAATGATTTCAGCTGTCAGCACAGAACCTGAGTTGGGGCTCGAACTCATGAACTGAGAGATCATGACCTGAGCCGAAGTCAGATGCTTAACCGACTGAGCCACCCAGGTGCCCGTATTTCATGTTAATTAAAAAAAATTGAAAACTTTTAAAGTTGCATATATGGCTCACAGTGTATTTCTGTTGGACAGCACTGGTCTAGACTATCTCAAAAGTAAAGGACACCTGTTTATCCTGAGTAGCACAGTGGCTGATATGAGACATAAAATGTAAATATGATAGAATATACGCTTGACTCGTATGTGAACTAGAAAAGTTTGGTGGCAATTGTGCCTTGCTTCCCTTTTCTAGCTCATCCTCCAGCCCCTTAGAAACAGGAGGATCAGTCTCCTCTTTCTGACATATTCCGTTTCCTCATTTGAATCAAGGAAGATGCATGTAGATTCATTCTTTGTTTTAAAATGAATGTGAGCACAGGAACTCTGTTTTACAAATTAAAGTTTAGAATGTATGGACAAATACCACTGTATTTGAGCAAGAGAATATTCGAAATGAAGATAATCACAGAAAATGTAAGGCTTTGGTTATCTTCAAGGAGTATTGAGCACCTTGGATGAAAGGTACTACAGATTCCCAGTATAATTACTCTGCATTGTTTTCTGAACTCAGTCGCTTCAATATTACTGGGAGTGTTTTTTTGATCATCAAGTAATTTTCATAGTGTTTCATATTCTTCAGAAGAGACAGTAATTTCATGTTTTCTGTTTTCAAAAGAGACAAAGGCTGCTCTTAGATAGCGATGTTGTGTGTAAAACACTTTCATCTTTTATGTCTGGAATACAGAAAATTGGAAGGAACTGTGAAGATTAATAATTTCCATGGCAAAAGTTAGCTCAAATGGTTCATGAAGATTTTTCACTGTTTGGAAGAATTTAAAACCAAGTATTGTCCCTTAGAAAGAGGCTATTGACATCCTGAAATTTCAGGTAAAATTTACTTTCTTTTTTCCAGTAGAGAAGGAACATATCTTTCATCAGCACCAGAAAGAACAGCTAGTGCCTTAGCAGATACATAAAAGTCCACTTGCGGAGAAGAAAAGAGTGATTTTGTATATATTGCTCACATACCAGTTTCCCAAAATGGGTTCTGAAAACAATAGTCCCAAAAGCATCTTCAAGAGGTAAGGGATTCCATCATGAAATCATGGGAAACATATCCTACTATATGTACTTTTGGAGATTCTTAAAGTACACTGTTCTATTTTTTACCTTATTGGGCTTGACCAAATTTACTTGATAGTTAAAAATTACCAGACTCCAATGCTGAAGGTAGATACATTAATTGGTGCATTTGTATAGATACATTGCACATCTGGAACAGTATATTTCTTTGGTTAAAATCTTTGTTGAGATCACACGTGTTGCTAACACACTGTAAATTCTTTTTTAAGTTTATTTATTTATTTTTGAGAGAAAGAGAGAAAGAGCATGAGTGGGGAAGGGCCGAGAGAGAAGAGAGAGAATCCCAAACAGGCTCTGTGCTGTCAGTACCTGACAAGGAGCTCAGTCTCATGAATTGTGAGATCACGACCTGAGCTGAAATCAAGAGTCAGACGCTTACCCGACTGAGCAACCCAGGTGCCACCAACTGTAAATTCTTAAAGAAACCTATTTATTATAAAGCTGTTTATATGAACGTAGAGTGATATTTATCTTGTGAATTATCTCAGGTAAATATCGGTCTTTTGTATCTACTGAAGGAAGATACTTTCTCACTGAAGGAGGAATTCTGACTTTATTCTAATTGAATCCACAGTAAAAACAAAATAAACAAAACATCCATTATATTGCTATTTCTTCCTTTTACTTTTCATAGGAAATTGGTAGAAAACTTGCTAGTCTAAATTCCTTGCTATATCCTGGGCTGTTTCAGAGACTTTATTCATAATTTGATTTAATCTCACTACACAGCATGGTATTATACAGATGTCAGATTCCAGGTTCAGAGAGGTTAAGCAAAAAATATTTAACTAGCGTCATTAAGGTACAACTCACATGCTATAAATCTCTCCCATTTAAAGCATACACGCAATTCATCAGTTTCTAGTATAGTTACAGAGTTGTACAACTATTGCCAGCATCGAACTTGAGACCATTTTTGTCATCCAAGAAGAAACCCCATGCCCATCAGCAGAAAATTCCACTCCCACTTCCCTTCCAGCCCTAAGCAACCAGTAATCTACTTTCTGTCTCTGGATTTGCTAATTCTGGACATTTCACAGAATCACACAATACGTGTGATTTTGTGACTGGCTTCTTAGCACAATACATACAAGTTTTACCCATGTTGTGGCATGTGTGAGTAATTCATTCCTCTTTGTGACTAAATAATATTCCACTGTGTGAATGTGCCACATTTTATTTCTTTACCAGTTGATGGACATTAGGGTTATTTCCACTTTTTTGGCTGTTAGTAATAATATCCACTCAACATCCATTTTTGTGGAACTGTTGGATCATATTATAAGGCTCTGTTTGACTTTCCAGGAGCTGCCACACTGTTGTTTTCAGGCTGGATATTCCAAACTGAGCTCATACCTGTTGTTGAGCCTCTCTAGGGAAATTTTCCTGTTGAAATTTTCAACTCCAGAATCTCTATTTGGTTCCTCTTTATAATCCTTTCTCTGTATTGATAGACTCCATTCAGAGAGACACCATTGTCACACTTCCCTTTAATTCTTTAGGCATGATTTCCTTTCGTTCTCTGAGTATATTTACAATAGTTGACTTGAAGTCCTTATCTGCTAAGCCCACATCTGGGCTGTTTCAGAGACATTTTCTAACTGGGTATTTTCTTCATTTACATAGGCAATAACTTCCTGTTACTTTGCATTACTCAAAACTTGTTTTGAAATCTGGACATTGTTATAATATATTATAACAAGTCTGGTAACACATTTCTTCCCTCCCCCTTCCACTCCTATTTTTCGACGTTCTTGTTTTTCTTGCTACTTTTTGTTCAGCTGCTTTCCTACACTAAATCTGTAGATTCTATATTCCTTTCAGTGTGTTCTCTGAGTTTCTTGCTACCTTTCTTTCTTTCTTTTTTTTTTCTTTCTTTCTTTTTTTAAATATTTTAATGTTTGTTTATTTTTGAGAGAAGAGAGAGAGAGAGAGAGAGAGACAGAGAGAGAATAAGCAGGGGAGGGGCAGAGAGAGGGTGACACAGAATCTGAAGCAGGCTTCAGGCTCTGAGCTGTCAGCACAGAGCCCAACACTCCAAACCAAGAACCATGAGATCACAACCTGAGCCTGAGTCGGTTGCTTAACCAACTGAGCCACCCAGGCGCCCCTGATTGTTTTTATATTTAAGACTGGGATGCAGTGGTTGCCCCTGGGTCAGTATACTTTAGAGGTCAGATGGGTCACAGAAAGGTCAGGTTTTTATAATTGCCTGGAGCCAGTATCTGTTCTTTCCTCCTTTTGCCAAGGGAGGTTGTTTGAAGTACATCTTCAAACCTCAGGCCATAGAGGAGTTGGCCTTAGCTTTCATTTCTTGCTTGCTTATGGCTTTGTGGTCAGTCAGAGGTGAAGGACTGGGCTACCTGCTCCCTTCTTCCTTATATGTTTCCTGGGCTCAGGGACATCCCTTGTCATGGGCATATAGCCCTGCACCTGTACAGAATCTTCTAGATCCTCAGGAATAGGTCAGAGTTTTTCAAAATTCCCTATGGTCCTCTGGGTCTCCAAATCTTTCTTTTAAATTGTTGTCCGGGCTCTCCTTGGCTCCACTGAAGTCATAGCCTTAGGCAGCTTTGATGTTCCAGTGTCTTTGAGTAGGTGATCCCTAAAAAGGAAACACCTGTGGGGAGGCGGTGCGATGTGCCCTTTGGAGCAGGATATGGAAACAAAAGGTTTTAATTTTTAAAATCGGTTTAGGAGATTGCTATTGTTTTCACTAATGGCCTGGGATGAGGACGTGTTTTACCCGATCCGAGTTTTAAGTCAAATCAAGTAGAAACGCCAATCTGGGCATGAGAATGTTTCAGAGAGCTGTTGATTTGACCAAAAGAAAGACTGAGTGTCCTCTGGAGATGGAAGTTTTATTGGCGCTCCAAAGAGGTCAGTGTTCTCCGTCGGCTGGGAGACTGCAGGCATCTCACGTCCACCTCACCCCTGATCTGGGAAGGGACGGGGATTGGGAATATTCCTGAGTGAAAATGGCATAGGCTTCACTGTTTTTAAATGAGATTCGGTAGTTGTTCTTGAGTAGATTTTGTTTGTTCTGTGCCCTTGGTTAAATTGCAGAGTCCTGAAACGGTTGAATTTGATTGTTTTGCCTGTATTTTCATTATTCGTGGGAGAGTGGGTTCACTGAGGTCCATGCTTCACCATTTCAGCTAGAGTCTTTTTTTTTAACCTAAAAAAATATTATCTCATTTTTGAGAGAAACAGCATGAGTGGGGGAGGGGCAGAGAGATCAGGAGATGCAGAATCTGAAGCAAGCTCCAGGCTCTGAGCTGTTGGCACGGAGTCCGAGGCAGGGTGGGAACCCACGAACCATGAGATCATGACCTGAGCCGAAGTCAGACGCTCAACCGACTGAGCCACCCAGGTGCCCCTCAGCTACAGAGTCTTAATCATAAACTCAGGTGTCTCAAAGGTAAAACACCCATGCTGTTAATCTCTGTGCTTAAAATGCTGAGAAGCGTTGTGGGCATACAGTGTAAGTATTATAAGCATGCAAGTATATGTGTGTTAGGTTTTATTATCGTTATTTTTCTTTGCTCCCCAAGAGCACCTTCTGTGTTCTGCTTCAATGTTTGGAGCACAGTGTATAGAAGACTATTTGAACCTGCAACTCTATGAAGCCATTGATAACTGAGGAAAATATTAAAGATGTATTTTCAAAGATTTAACACAATAACTGAGTTTCGAACCCCAAGCTAGTAGATAGTTTCTACTCAAGCCTAGGAGTAAAACTGCGGTTAGGTTGTAAGCAGTGACTGGAAAGAAAGTTATTGTAAAAACAAAGGTACTATGTTGTACTTAGTGTGTCTCCATCCTTCTAATTAACATTTTTTAAATTAAAAAAGTTATTTTACTTTTAAAAACCTAATTGAGTGCAAAATTTCTGGTTTTCTTTTTCTTTCTAAACCCTGTTTCTAGGGGCGCCTGGGTGGCTCAGTCAGTTAAACGTCTGAATTCAGCTCAGGTCATGATCTCACGGTTCATGTATTTGAGCCCCGTGTTGGGTCTGTGCTGACGGCTTAGAGCCTGGAGCCTGCTTCGGATTCTGTGTCTCCCTCTCTCTCTGCCCCTCCCCACTCATGCTCTGTGTGTGTCTCTCTCTCAAAAAATGAATAAACATGAAAAAAAAGTAAACCCTGTTTCTGGGAATTGTGGCCGTCTGTAGTCAAGTGGATAATGGGAGTTTATTTCGATTAGCAGCAAGATAGGAGGACAATAGAAGCCTCCTGAATTATGTCATTTTACCTACATCTTATATATGGAAAACAGCTGCCCATTCTATGTAGCACAGAACATTTTTTTAATATAATTTATTGTCAAATTGGTTTCCATACAACACCCAATGCTCATCTCAACAAGTGTCCTCCTTTGTGCCTGTCACCCACTCTCCCAGCACAGAACATTCTGAACTGGGTTTCATGATTTCTGTGAGGGGAAACACCTGTATGGAGGTCCATAAAAGTGTCCTTTGAAGCAGGATATAGAAACAATGTTTTAATTTTTGAAAGAATACAAAATTGCCTGAAATAACAAAAGCTCTTGATAATCCATGACAAATTGATCTAAAACTTTTTGGGTGATAGATCCAGTAGTTGTAAGGATTAAATAAAACAAAGCGGGGTGTCTATATTTATCAGGGAGATGGAAGTCCCACATTTGTCTGACACTGGGATTTAGACCCAGAAGGACAATCTGGAAAATGGTGGGCTATGCTGCCAGGAGCCAACCTGTGTAATGGATGTTTATTTTATTTTTGTTTGGAGAGAGGTGAAAAGGGGTGGCATTTTACAAGGATGCGTAGGCCAAGGTATTCTCTTTACCCAGGGGCCCTATCTAGGTGCCCATGTGGCAAAGTTTGGAAGAGAAGCATTCTCCTTCCTCTGTAGCCTGTGGAGGCTCCAGGGAAGGCTGAGTGGCTCCACCCACGATTTGGAGCTTGGGAAGCTCAAGGAGGCAGCTCAGCCAGTATAGTTGTCATGTCGCTGCAGACACTGCAGAGAATAATGAGGGCAGCTGCTTCTCAGATGGAGGCTATCAGCCCAGTGGGATTAGCAAGGAAGACTGAAAGAAGCGGTGTGTGAATTCAAGTGAGACCCATCCTAGGGAAGACCGGTAACTATTTGAGGCTCAGGGGAGGAATTTAAGACCAATGTTATGCCATCATGCTTCAGTCAAAGAAACTGAATTATCGCTATGAACGGAACAGCTTTATTACCTACACACTGATGAGAATTGAAGACATGGTAACAATGACGATTTATTGAGCCCCTTCTATACGCCCAAAATGTAGTATATTTTTTAATCGATGGGATTTACAACAATTCTTCAAGGCTGCTTTTATTCTCTACACTTAGTAGATGAGGAAAGTAAGACACAGCTTTCCCAAGGGCACACACCTAGTCTTTGGCAGAAAATTGGAACTTGGTTCTTCTTCATCCAAAATGTGGCTGTCATTCCACTACGCCGTCTCTCACACACCTGCAGAGGCAGACTTCTTACTGCACCTTCAAAATGTCTGCATAAAAATTTTCAATGAGCAAAGAAGGCTCATAAATATCAACAACCATAGACATCAAAGGAAAAACTATGTGAGTATGGTGTCAGATTCTACACAATCACATTGAGAAAACTGGGTGGATGGAAATTTTTCTGCGAGAAAAGGGCACAAAAGAGTCCAAAAGGAACCTGACTCATAAGATTAGTAGTGTGATACTTTAGTGTGCAGTGTATAGTACTGATGTATGGTATTTTTAATAATTTATAGTAGAAGTAATAATTGCTTCCTATTTATGTACCCAGGTTGGGAAAAAGAAGTTTCCGTCAAAAGCCGAGATGCCGATAATTGCTTACGTGAGTTTCCAATTTTATTTTTTAAAAAGTTTTTTTTTTAAATGTCTATTTATTTTTGAGACAGAGAGAGACAGAGGGTGAATGGGGGAGGGGCAGAGAGAGACGGAGACAGAATCCGAAGCAGGCTTCAGGCCCTGAGCTGTCAGCACAGAGCCCAATGAGCCATGAGATCATGACCTGAGCCAAAGTCAGACACTTAACTGACTGAGCCACCCAGGCTCGCCTGTGAGCTTCCATTTTAAGGAAAAAAGCATTGCTGAAGCTGGAATTGTTCCAGTGAAAGGGAAACAATTTGGGTGAGTTTTATGAATTGGATGATGATAAAGAAGAAAACCAATTATGTCTAAATGTAAATTAAACCAATTCTTAATGGGTACAATAAGTACAGCATTTTTCAACAGATTCGTCCCCAGGATGTTACCATTCCATTTGAAATTGTGCTGGTATATGAGCGAGGCTAACCTTTCGGGTTAACAATTTTTATTGAAAGTTTTTTTTTTCTCTAGGGTGCCTGGATGGCTCTGTTGGTTAAGCGTCCAACTCTTGGTTTTGGCTCAGGTCATGATTTCATGGTTTAGTGGGTTCAAGCCCCACATTGGGCTCCAAATTGACAGTGCAGAGCCTGCTTGGGATTCTCTGTCTCCTAATCTCTCTGCCTCTCCCCCACTCACGCTGTCTCTTTCTCAAAATAAATAAATAAACTTAAAAATAATTAAAAAAGAAAATTTTCTTTTTCAAGGCTCTGAGCCCAGACACTTCGGCTAACTTATAAAGTTGATTTTCTAAAATGTTAGAGATTTCAATGCTGAGATTGAGAGTGAACCCCGTTTTTATGGACTGAATTGTGTCCTCTAAAATCCCTGTATTGAGGTCCCCAGTGTGTCCATATTTGGGGATAGGGTCTTTAAGTAATTAAGTTTAAGTGAGAGCATAAGGGTGGAGCCTTAATCCGATAGAAGTGGTGACCTCTTTTTATAAGAAGACTTAAAGACCCCAGGAGTCCACCTGTTCAGGAAGAAGGCAAGGTAGTAACAGTGAGAGGGCAGAAAGAGAGTCTCACCAGAAACCAGTCCTGCTGGCACTATGATCTTGGACTTCCTGCCTCCAGAATTGTGAGAAAATAAAGGTCTCTGGCATTTTGTTGTGGCAGTCTAAGACTCATATGTCCCACACAGCAACAATTCTCAAATTTGAGTGTGGCTATTTCATGTGCCTTGTCATTTCCTAGTATCATTGAGTATTCTTCTGTCAGGCAGTAGAAAATGTTTCAAAGCAAGTGAGCAATGGCAGGAATTCCCAAACTCTAACTACCTTTGGGTGAATTTTAAAATGAATGATGTAAATTATGTCTGACAAGTATCTTTCTCCTCTCAATTTAATTTCATTGCACATCATTGACATTGATCTATATGAATTTCCTATCTGTCTCACTTTTCTTTAAACTGAAAATGATTTTGTTGCCTTTTAGAGTTGCCATTTAAATACCACTTAAAAGTATTTTTACAAGGACTTTGCAATATTACAGGAAAAGCTTTGGTCTTTTAATTCCATAATGTCTTTGACATTCATCCAAGAAGAAGAGATGACCTGAGGACGGTGCAGATGAAACATACATAATTTTTAGGATTTCTAGAGCTTACTAAGGCATAAATGAAATAAAGGTGTCTCCAGGTACCTGTCGCCAGGGCATCTATTCTTCCAACACGGTTTTTTAGCACTGATACTGAAGTGAGTTTATAGAACCACAGTAGGTAATTTATGCAATTTCCAATGTACTCATTTAATTAGCCATAAGGCAACTCCTCCTTGACCCTTTATTTTGTCTATCTGGCTTTCAAAAATAATCCAGCTCCTCTGTGAGCCCTTTAAGGGAATAGACTTTTTTAAAAAAAAATCTTATTTCCATGTCTCCAGAGCCTCATATTTATTACATACTCCAAAATATATATTGGCTGGTATTGAAAGCTGACCAAACTAATTATATCTTTTGTCCCTTAAAAACTGCATTCAATAATAAAACTACAGCAGAATTATAGCTATTTCATCCTAAGTGCTTTTTAAAGTCACATTTCTTTATTCTTTGAGACCCAAAGAGTCCATATATTTCCCTGGAAAATGGGACAACTCTACAAATTCATGACAACTCCTTCAAACAAAAGAAGAAAAGTGGATCAATTTAGCCAGACAATAAAAATTAAGTTACTTCTATTTTGACTAAAGAAAACATCTTCTTTTACGGGAGAATTTCAAAACTGCAAATTACAATGTGAAATGATAGCTGAAGGGCATGATCTACAGGAAGGCAATTTTTCTAAGATATATTAAACTTGAACTTTTCTATTATATTTGATGAGATGTAGAATCATAGCATTTTAAAACTTAAAATAAGGAAGGGGCCTTGGAGAGCTCCCATGGAAAAAGCAAATCACAAAAAAGAACCCTTGTCCATGTGTAAAAATGCAAATTTGCCTTTGAAAGATGGAGCAGCAATTCCCCAGAGGTCCGTGTGCAGAGCGATTTTCAAATAAAGACACCAACGCTAAAAATTTTTTGTTCTCTTAATATCCGGTTTAAAAAATGCCACAAACCAGAAAGCAGACATTTATCAGCTAAGGTGCTTCTGCTAAAGATGCAGCATGTTGCCATGGCACCACAATAGGGTTGATAGCTGGCTCGTTCACCTGGGAGAAACCTTCCATTGTATTCTCCATACCTGCTCAGTCTTCAAAATCTCAACATTTTATTATGCTTTTATTTTATTTCTATTTTCTCTTCTAACACTAAATAAATAATTGTCGGGCATTGAGATATCGCAGCAATAGCAAGTGGTTTGGAATCAAACAGACCCAAGTTTGCATTCAACCCTGTCACTTACTAGCTAGATGGTCTTGGACAACAATTCCTTACTCTCCTTGTAAGCTGAATGACTTGAATGACGAGGATAATGCTTCTGGCTTATGGCATTGTGGTAGGAATTAGAGATTTTGTATCTAGTCTAGAAACTGTATCTAGTACATAGTGGGCACTCATTTATTGTTATTCAGTTTATTCATGGAAATTGGCCAGTTTGTCATCCAGCTGTCACTTCTCAGGTTCAGTGTGGACTGAGTTGTGACCTCAGTTGTTTTATTTATGCCCTGTGTAGATCCAAAGTGGTTTGGATCAGGTCATATGAAAAATAGTACTATACGTGTTCACCTTTATGGTCATTCAGAATCAGTGAAAGCCATGATATTGTAAGATGAGGGAAAGGTTGTCCATCCATCAGAATAGTTACACACACACACACACACACACACACACACACACACACACCTATTTCTTTGAGCAATTTTTCCATCCCCAAGAACTATATTCTAAATGCACAGGAGTTACTTACTCTGATGAATATCATAAGCAATTAAGACTAAAAATTTCACTGAAAACTACTCTGTGTCAGGCACTTTACAAGATGCCAAGGTAGTGGTATGAATTCGGTGAACATAATACTGGACATCATGGTATCAAAGAGAAAATCGAAATTAAAAAATATTTACAAGCCCTCTTGAACAGACTTTTTTTACTCTTCTTCCTTCCCATGAAAATTTAACAATTTTCTCTGAGCCCGGTTCTAGCTATTTCTTACTAACATAATAAGGCTCCAAGACCATATGTATATTTGTGTTAGTGTAGTACTCTATTGCCAAAAAAAAAAAATGGTTTGATAACTTCAAAGAGTTTTGAAGAGTTTTGAGTGAAAGAGAAAAAGTGAAGGGGGATAGAAATTGGCGTCACTTGATCGACACCGGGTGAATGTATGTAGTAAATAATTCACCATAAGATGTGTTCTCATCCTTCATAGTGATCAATTTAATGACAGAGAGTGAATGAACCCAGGCATAGCCATGATGTATCATCTTACAGATAAGAAGCCTGGCCATTCAGGCTAGGACTATGGGCAGGAAAGCACTGGTTGATCTGTACAATGAAAGTCTGGATTTTAAAAACTCAGGTTTGCGAAGAGATCAGGTGTGTGTTTACCAGAGATGCGGAATAGGGGAGGGGGGGAATTGGAGGAAGGTGGTTCAAAGGTACAAACTTCCTGTTGTAAGTACTGGGGATGTAACATACAACATGATGCCTACAGGTGTCGTTGTGTGATAGATATGAAAGTTGTAAAGACAGTAGATCCTAAGAATTCGCATGGAGAATTTATGGAGCAAATGATGTGTTTTTCCTTTCTTTTTGTTACATCTTCTCTGAGAAAGTGGATGTTAGCTGAACCTACTGTAACCATTTCACAATATGTGTAAATCAAACCATTGTGCTGTGCACCTTAAACTAGTACAGTGGTGTCCATCAATTATTTCTAATAAAACTGGGGAGAAAATCAGGTTCAAATTAGTATTGTCAACACAAAATGAACAAACTTTTTAGAATTTCTGAAAAAAGAAGTTTGATTCAAGCCCAAGTTAGGACAGCTGTGGGGGATACACAATCTTCACGAAGAAGAGAGTGCTCAGCTCCTATAAAAGGAATATTTGGTGTCGGATTATATACATTTTTTTTACATTAAAAGTTACAAATTCTTAGACAACATTTCGAAAAGTTGAAGACCTTAAACTTCTAGTATATGCAGGGTTGTATGGCTTTAATCTTATGGGAACCAGGGAAGTTTCTTACTTTTACTAATTTTTTGTGTTCAGAATTTACCCTTTGGTTATTTTCTTTAACAAGGCAGATGTACAATGTGTGCTTCAGGCAGAAATACAACCCATGTTTTGAGGTTTTGCCCAGTCGTTTTGACCTTGGAAAATGTTAGAGTATAGCTTCCTTGGGGGGGGCAGGAACAAGGCCCACAAACATTAAAAGTTGAAAATTTCCTCTATCGGTATTATTTCTTTGGAATACTTTGGCAGTATCTACAGAAGATAGGTCATCAGGTACCCTCTGATCTGGTCTTTTTGTTCCTAGATATGAATTCAACAGAAATGCTTAGTATGTTTTTTTTCCCTTATTTTTTAGATTACCACCTTTGATACTAGTTAAGTTACTTTATCTAGTCCCAAATGGGCATGGATTTTGTATCTACTTGAGGATAGTTATTGATATTTTCTAGCAATCACATTGTAATATGTGTTTTAGTCTTTAATTTGAGAAATAATATATGCAACAAATTAGGGTGAGTATAATAAATCCCACATGCCTATTACTACACATCAATTTTTTTCAAAGTTTGGTTACATTTGATTCATGCATTTAATTTTTCTTTTCTTTTCTTTTTGATAATGTCTTTTATTCATTTGTTTATTTTTAATGTGGATGGCTTTATTTTCTACCTAACAATTTAGTAATCTGACAGAGAAAGATGACTATCAGACAGAAATACATTTATACTGCATTCACTTTAATTAATACAACAGAAATGCACACTATATTTACCAGATAACAGGTATAAGAATTTTCATAGCACCACTACTTTTAATAGCCCCAAACTGGAAAACACCCAATCACTAATCAATAAATAGTAAAGTGGAAAATCAGTTGTTACATATCAATCAATGCCTTATGACACAGTGATCTACAACTGTACACAACATCATGGGTGAACTCATGAACATGATGTCCAGTGACAGAAGCCAGATATAAGTGTCCTCTGTATGATTCTCCATCATCCTGAGTAGGCTGGACTAATCTTGAAAGGGTAGTAACTGGAAGTTTCTGGGCTGTTGGTGATGTTCTACTTCTTTTTTTTAAATTTTTTTTAATGTTTATTTATTTTGAGAGACATAGAGGCACAGCATGAACAGGGGAAGGGCAGAGAGAGAGGGAGACAGAATCTGAAGCAGGCTCCAGGCTCTGAGCCATCAGCACAGAGCCCGACGTGGGGCTGGAACTCACAGACTGCGAGATCATGACCTGAACTGAAGTTGGCCGCCCAACTGACTGAGCCACCCAGGCGCCCCTGTTCTACTTCTTGATCTGAGTGCTGGTTTTATATATGTGCTCATTTTATAAAAATTAATGTATGACTATTATTACAAAATAATTTTTTATGATTTGTACACTTTTTGGTATATGTGGCATATGTCTATAAATATTTCCAAAAAAAAATTTAGGTCTCTCTCATAACACATGGAAGTGGGGAGAACTGGTCAAAAATATCTATCAGAAAATCGAGTTCAGTATAGTCATTGTATCTAGAAAGATCTAAGAGGCAAAGAGGAGTCTGACCTCTATGATTCAGTATTGGTGCCTTCTTTTGACCCCATGGTTTTTGACTTTTCTTTTTGGAGTTAATTGAATCCAGTGTCTAATGCCAGGGATCCCCAGTAACTGAATCAGCATTTACTTGAACAAGGTTCTTTTATTGTCCTCTTTTAATTGTTTGCATGTCCTATGTCGGTGACAATGGAACATTTTAGCTCAAAGCCACCCAGATTATGAGTAAACTACAGCTCACCAGGATTGTCTAGTTTAAATAGAAAGCAGAATCTGAATGAATGACTTTGTTCTTCCCCAAAGAAGATCATTGTTCTCATGTAGGCATTGAATTATGCGTCAATCAGTCATAGGGCACCTACTGTACTCCAAGCCCTCATTTAAACACTGGGGACAGGAAAAAAAGTGACATGTGATCCCTGTCCTCATGGAGCCAATGATCTAGCCAGGGTGTTAACTCATTTAACAGATATCAAAAATGATGGGCTATACCACAAGAGCGAGTTAATCAAAAGGGCCTTGAAACAACAGAAAAAAATGAGTAACTGATCCTTTTCAAGGATCAAAGGAGACTTTACTGAGAGGGTAACAATTGCACTTGGTTTCAAAGAGGAAAGAAGAGTCAGCCCAAGGGAACATATTTTGCAAAGTCATTGCTGTGAGAGTGTATGCTTTGTGATGTGCCTGTGGGGAGGAAGGGGAATAAAGATGGCAAGGGAGTTGGGGGCCAGATTATCAAAGCATAGAGGATTCTGTTGGTGTATTGCCTGGATCCCTTGCTTGGCCAGTGTGTTCTTTCTCCTGCTGCTGTGAGTGTTCGTTCATCTCTTCCCCCTTCTCAGAGAATCTCCCTTAGACTACAAGAGCCACCTCACCCAGCAATACCCAGAGGTCATAGAACCTAATCCATTGGTGAAACCTGTAGCCAACGGTTTACTGATCCAGGAGCAGTTCTGTTCCTGCTCCAGAACTTGCATGGAATCAGGTTGAGTCTAGACTCTGACGGAGACCACATACTTGCTTAGTTCCTTCCAGCTGTCCTCTCCTGCTTCCCTCATTCCCCTTCATTTGAGGGTACACCTCACTAATTGCAGACACGAGAATCCCAGCTCAGACTCTGCCATTAGGGAGCTTGATGTCAGACCTCAGTTTTGATTGTATGAATAATAGGGAGCCATTGAAAATTTTACATCAGTGAAGTGATTCAATTTCAATTGCATTTTGTAAAATCAATGCTGTCATAACTTTGAATGTAAATTGGAGGATAATTCCTCTGGTTTACCTTTAATGTAAAAAAATACTACATTTAAACAGTGTTCTGATAGGACTTCTTGATACACAATTTAAGGAGGGGTATGTATATATGTGTGTGATTCTAATTCTGTGAGAATGTGATTATGTTATTGCATCTGGGAAAAGTGCAAAGGGAATTTTTATGTTTATTATTTTATTGTAATTGCATTCCAGAATTTTCCCCTTTATTTAATTGTTTGCTGATAGTGGTTTTATTATATTTCTTGTGGCAGTAATTACTTTTCATTTCCATGTAATAAAACAAATAAAGTACAAAGTACTTGTACTTTAATTTGAAAATCATTCTTATCCTATAGTTCATTATATCACAATATTAGCATTAGAGCTTTAATAAGAGTGCTTGGGTGGCTCAGTCGGTTGAGCATCTGACTCTTGATTTGGGCTCAAGTCATGATCCCAGGGTTGTGGGATTGAGCCCCATGTTGGGTTCCTCACTAAGCATGGAGCCTGCTTAGGATTCTCTGTTTCTTTCTCTCTCTGCCCCTCTTTCCTGCTCACTCACTCTCTCTCTCTCTAAAATTAAGGGAAAAAAGAATAAAAAAAGAATTAGGGATTTAATAATTGATCATGGGGGAAACGGGTGACCAACTCTCATTGGTGACATGCTAGGGATCATTTGAATATTATAAGGTTTCTTTCTTTTTCTCTTTTTTCTTCTCTCCTTCCCTCCCTCTCTTCCTTCTTTTTTACCTTCCATTCTTTCTTCCTTCATTTTTTCCTTCCTTCTTTGGGTGGATAACCCAACATGTTATATGTATAACAGGCTATGATCACTTAGAATAATTGCCTTTTACATTCTGTTTTATAAAAATTCACTCTTGCTAATTAGTTGACCTTTATGAATAAAATATGCTGGTTTTCATTCAACAAGTGCTGGGGGGATATAGGTGTTTGCTGGGGTGATATAGAGTGTTTCTCTATTCACTGGAAATATAATTACCTTTCTAAAACTGTAGCTTTAGTCTTGATTCCTGCCATGTAAGGAGGAGGAATTTATGTATCTAGTTGAATTTTTCTCAGTCATGGAGGAAGGAAATAAATGTTTATTTAAGATATAAAATACATAAGAAAGCCATTGAATACTTCCCATGGAGAATTACTTATTAAAAATAGAGATGTATGATCTCTTTTTATCTTTGCTTAAGGAAATCCTACTTAACCTCAAGGCTAAGACAGAATATGACTTCCTCTATGAGAGAGGGGCTAAAGGAGATAACATTTATTCCCGATTTTCTAATCCAGAAGCCAACTCTTCCCTGAATTCTCATAATATTTAGTTCCAGCCCTCTTAAACTGCCATTGAATGCCCTTTTGGATTATAACTACATAAATTTCAATTAGCTATTACTGCATAACAGATTTCTAAAACTCAGTGGCTTAAAATAAGAAAAATTTATTATCTTTCTTAAGACTATGGGTCACTTGGGTTGTTTTGGTTTCATCTGGGCTCACAGATGTGCTGTGGTCAGCCGTAGATTGGGAAGTAACTCTGACCTTTGCTGGGGTCTCACATATCTGGGGCCCAGCAGGCTTTTGGTGGTCCAGGACAGCCTTAGCTGAGACAACCAGGCTGTTGTCCTTGCAGTCTCTTAAAATTCATCTGACAGGTTAGCCCAGGCTTGTTCACATGGTGGCTGGCCAGGTTCTAAAAGACAGAGTCGAAGCGTGCAAAATCTTCTTGAGGCCTAGGCTTGGAATGGGCATGTCATCACTTTGCTACATTTTATTAGTTAAGTAAATCACAAGGATTGCAAAACCATGTTACAAGAAACATAGTTCAGGGGAGGGTGAAGAATTGAGGACTTTTTGCAATGTACGCATCATATACATATGTTTGTATACATATTTTCTATCAGGCAAAAATTGTGAAAATTAGCCAATATTTTATCACCTTGTATTATAGTATTAATGGTGTTGCTTAGAATGTACCTCTTTTGGTTTTAAGTTCACAGCGCCTCTCCTCCTTGTCAACTGATAATAGTTCTTTGCTTACTCTTGGGCACTCTCCACCCCTATATAATGTGGTCCTAAGATGTTTATGAGGTTCCGAATTGGGTGCCCTAGCCCAAACAGTTGGTGAGGGGATCAGAATAAAACTAAGGCTGGGACAACAAGAGTCTTTCTTACAGAAATTTGATCTGGTAGATCCATTTAAGGAGAGAATTTGGTTGAAGCTGAGGTTTCTTGCCTTCTTGAAGACTGATTTTTTAAATCTTTCCTGCATTCTGGGGTGCCTGGGTGGCTCAGTTGGTTAAGCATCCAACTCTTGGATTCAGCTCAGGTCATGATCTCACGGTTCATGAATTCGAGCCCTGCATCAGGATCTGCTCTGATGGTGCAGAGCCTGCTTGATGTTCTCTCTCCCTCCCTCTTGCTCTGCCTTTCCTCGCTTGTGCTCTCTCTCTCAAAATAAATAAACTTTAAAAAAGTAAAAAATTAACACTTCCTCTATTTTGAAGCATCCCAGTAAATATCCCTTATTTTTCTTCCTAAGGCAAATCATCTATGTCATAGGACCTTATGCACTACCAAGTCTCAAAAATTTGTTGAGTGACTGAATGAAGGCAGGGATCCTATAATCACTGACTATCTTTACCATATAAGAGTATTTAGCACATGCTCTCTTATGGCATGGATGCCTTTGGTTTGGTGTGCCCCATAGCCCTTTCTCCAGGAGTTGCCCCTTCCTTCATCCACCTGGTTAATGAGGAGTCAACAAGTTACTGCAAGGACACCTTACCTGGTGGCCAAAGTATATTTGATCAGGGTGGCCAGTGACTCCCCAAAATATGTGAATGAGGGACCAAGACACTTAGTCAATCTGAAAATGTGTTAAATTGTTATGCTGTGAAACACATTCCCAGCCACATCCAGAGATATTTTCTGTGAATATCTGAATTCAGGCAAGTTACTTGACCTCTCTAAAGCTTTAGTTTTCACAGCTACACAATGGAAACCACATTACCTAACCCCTAGGGCTGTTTAAAATATTAAATGTGATAGTAAGTGTGAAAAACCTTGTATAATTCTAGTAGGGTCCAGTTTAGTTTTCCTATTATTGTTCTGTGTGGATCTCCTCTCATAAAATACCTGATTTTAGGTTCCTGAAACATTTTACAACACATCTCAAAACTCCTCTGATGTGCCAAGAATTTATATTCTTATTCAGTAAGAACAGTATTGAATTCTTATATACCACCATAATAAGTGACTTACCCATATTAATTGTTCTCATAGCAATATCCTGGGTAGATACTCTTACTGATTTTACACATGAGGAAATCAACCAAGGACTGACTTAAGATGCACTCATGTCAGTCTTTTACATTTCCTTCCTCTACTGTCCTTGCTCAGAACTTTCTCAGTCTCATGCACTTTGGCTCACAGCCAAAATGACGATAATTCTATGGCCCATGGAAGAAAATGGATGAAACTGCTGGTGGCTGGAGATGCGGGGACTGTGATACCCTGCTTGGCTCACACCCTACCTAGCACCCCCTTGTGGAAAAGAGTATAAATATTTCTATTGTTCCTTTGCAGATGTGCAAAGGTACACAGTTTACGGTGATTTTTACAGTGATTTTTGACAATTAAGTTT
This sequence comes from Paguma larvata, assembly GCA_030068075.1. Lineage (NCBI taxonomy): Eukaryota > Metazoa > Chordata > Mammalia > Carnivora > Viverridae > Paguma > Paguma larvata. The sequence goes on from CM057844.1 coordinate 12,827,825, forward strand.
GCAGGAGAAAAATACTTTTTTGATAAACACTCTCAGGTAACCATAACACACAGCCTTCCACTGTTGCCATAGAAGATGGACAGAGGCAAAACACAGAGCTGATCTCTAGCATTAGGACATTTTACAAATCAAGGCTGATTCTACTTGTTAAATTATTTCTTCCCGCTATCAGTATGTTCCATTTGTCCTTTTCTAATGTAATGATCAAATGCCTAGTTTTCTAGGTCTCTAGATGAGCAATAAACATTAAATTGTTTTAGAATCTATCCCATCTCCATACCTACTTTTCCTTTTCTTTGCCATGAGTCAGGATTCTTATAAGAAAACAAAACATTTTGATATGCAGCAGATATTTGATTCTAGAACTAAAGTGTTCTGCCCAGCATTGGTGAGGAGAGCAGTTTTCCTGGCTTTGTTTTCATGGTGCCTGTGAAAGAGAAGCATGCTCATAGCTTCATTACTGGAGAGCAGGGCTGTTTAAAAATGTTCTTATAATTAGTCTATAAGGAAATTCTAATGGAAGGGATCAGCAATAGATCTGTATATAATGAGAAACCCATCCAGCAGCAAACCAAGAGAGGAACAAGAGAGGAAGGGATACACCTGTCAGTAAATATTTAGAATTGACGTGAATCTATAATGAGGAAAGACTGGAAAAAGTCACTATGTGACAGTCACTATGCTCTCCAATTTCACAGTACACTTGCATAGTATTTATTATGACCCCCATGTCAGAGAGGCTGCTGGTTCCTGTGCCTCAAGCTAAGACCAACTTTGGTATAATTCTAGCACCAGAACTGAAGCTTAACTTTTTTTTAGCTCCTTCCCCTGCCCTAGCTGTCTTTACCCACTTTCTTTCTCCTGAGAGCACACTCAATAAATTGCTTACACAAAATTCCCCCTCTCAGGTTCTGCTTCTTCAGAAACTGACTCAAGACCCTCCATTTTATTGATAAAATAGTGGTCGGAAATTGGATGAGTGTAACCCAGCTTGCATATGAAGAATTGGAATTCAAATCTCACCTCTTCTAACTTTACAATAAGCTATTTCTTAATGTGACTGTTATGCAGAGATAGTAGCTGAGATCATTAAAATACTTTTCTGTCTCTTTGTGCATTTCAGTACCAATACGACACTGATGACCATACGCTGGTAACCGTAGGTCAAGTCTTAGATCTTAATTGCTCGTTCTAGCTTGTCAGTATCTCTATGTGGATATCCAAGGCATCTCAAACTCATGCTAGAATTGAGCCTCTTTTACCCCCCAAGACTGCCTTTGGTGCAGCCTGTTACAACTCAGCTGATGGCAACTGCATCCTTCTAGCTGCCCAGGCCCAAATCCTTGGAGGTGTTCCTGATTGCTGTTGTTCTCTTACCTCCAATCAATCAGAGAATCAGTCCTGTTTGAGTCTACATCCAAAATACATTCAGAATCTGACCATTTCTCTCAACCTGCACCATTACCGCCATGACCTGAGCTGCCATTATTTTTTGTCTAAATTGGTGCAAAACCCTGTTAACTGGCCTCCCCTTCCTCTTGTGTCCAAACAGCTAATTCTCAGCACAACCAGAGAATCCTTTCAGTGAGTAAATTAGTCAGACACTGCTGGCTCTTATTTCCTGTAAAGTAAAAGGTAAGGCTTAAATTCATCTACAAGACCCTATCTGATGTGCCCCAGCTCTCATACTGTTCTTTCCCCTCACTCAGTCACTCCTGGCACACTGGCCTCCCTTCTGTTCCTCAAACACACTAGACATGCTTCTGCATTTGGCCTTTGCACTGGCTGTTCCCGCTGCCTGGGACCCTATTCCTAGATATATTTTTGTGGCTCCCTCTTTAATATTCTTTGAGTTTTTGTTCAAATATCACCTTTTTATTTGAAATTGCACCGACCCCAAGCTAACAATCAATTTCTTTTATCCTACTTTACTTTTTAATAGCACTTATATTCTTACAATATACAGTGGTATTAATTATTGATTAGTTTATTCATCTATGGTTTTTATCCTCTCACTCCCCACTGGAATGAAACCACATGAAGGGAGAGGTCTTTGTCTCTTTTTAATCACTGATATATTCCATATGACTAGAACAGACTGGCATAGAGTAACACTCAATAAATCTATGTTGAATAAATGAATGAATGAAACTTACTTGTTTCAGTTTGAATGTCTTTTGATCAGAATGGGAGCTGTACAAATGACATGTTGGAGTTGAGTGACTAGTAAAATAACTTATGCAAAAGATTTCTATTTGATTTCATGATCTAATTCATCAGAGATGGTATACCCACAAACACACACATACACACCCATGATTTTCATTCCTATTGTCAAGTTGTTCTCTGTCCCTTTTATGTGAGAATTTCTCTTCAAGGTAAGTACTGAAGCATTAAAGGACTGCATCACTTATCAGTCAAGGACTTCAGTAAATTCTCTTTTGTTTGATTAGCAGATGACCAAAAACCTAGTAAAAAAAATCCGTTATTTATGAAATTTCAAATGAAACAATTCAGATACGTAGTCTGTCTTAAGATCAGTTAACCATTGCTTTCTTTTTTTCCCTAAATTATCATTTTTCACTATGTCAAAGGATATAGTATATTTCCTATAACTACAGAGATTCTTTGTGGTTCATGGGGTGCCACAAAATCCTAATGCCGACAGGACTGAAATGTTGGGTCTTCTTACACTTTGCATGTTCCTTAGTCAAGTCCCAAGCTGCTAAGTAAGGGATTCTATCATAACAAACCTCTTCAATCTCAGAAGAAGACATGGAAGCATATATATGCATGAAAGAGGGTTGGAGAGAAGCGTTTCAAAATACTATGGGACTCCCTTTGAGGGGCAGGGCTCTGGGGAATTGGTATCAGTTTCCTATACATGCTTCTTGCGAAGATATCTACGGGCTCTGGAAAATATTTTGTGGTTATGTGGAAAAAGTTTCAATTCCCTTCACAGGCTCTTTCTCAGTTTTAAAAATTAGGTTGCTCTGGGGGCACCTGACTGACTCAGTTGGTTAAGCATCTGACTTTGGCTCAGGTCATGATCTCACAGTGTATGGGTTCGAGCCCCGTGTCAGACTTCACACTCCTCTTTCTCTGCCCCCCCTCCAATCGCGCTTTCTCTCTCTCTCAAAAATAAATAAATAAGTCTTTTAAAAATAATTTCTTAAACTTTATTTAGTTATTTTGAGAGAGAGGCACACAGAGACAGAGAACCAGTGGGGGAGGGACAGAGAGAGAAGGGGAAGAGGATCCCAAACAGGTTCCATGCTGACATCAGAGAGCCCAATGTGGAGCTTGAACTCACAAACTGTGAGATCATGACCTAAGCTGAAGTTGGATGCTTAATCAACTGAGTCACCCAGGTGCCCCATATATAAATAAATCTTTAAAAAAGTTAGGATGCTTTGCCCACACTTTAATATTCTTTCATCTTAGAGAAGGAAGTAACACAAATGTTCTTAATATATTTAAAAGAATATTTTATTTTATTCTTCGGGATACTCATTCTCTTATATTTTCAGCCACTTATACAGCTGTGAAGTTTGATCTTTTACATATTTCCAAAAGGGCATGTTTTTATAAGTGATGTAATTGTTTTTTTGGATGCTACAAGTCCTGATTGTTGTTAGAGGGTCAAACAGCCTTGGCATCCTCAACATGTGACTACTTCTCAGTTGCCCATTGGTGATCCGCGGTGATGACTGTCCCCATGAAGATGAAATCCCCGACCAATGCCACTACATTATTGCATCTGAAGCTTAATGTGTTCCTGACTCCTCAGGCAATCAGCGTTTGCCCCAAAACACGTTTGTGGAAAATAAGTGATCATTGACAGTTAGAGGTCATGCCCCAGAAATATTAGAAGTTCTGGGCCGCAGGCATGTTTCAGAGTAGAATCTGGAACTCCTCAATTATTGGTGACATCACTCAAAATGCCAACGGCAGGCCTTTCAAACTAATCAAAGTTCAAGACAAATAAGGTAGTTTCCTCTTTGACCACATTTCTTTTTGTGGATGTAGCATTTTGCAAGTTCAGAGAGCTTTCAATCTGTATCTCCAAGGAACACAGTGAGGGTGATGTTGACAATGTTTCTGAAATTGTCATTTCTTAGCAGAAAGGATCTCTCTGCATCCTGCCCCCTTCTCCCCACCACATTCTAATTCTAATAAGCAAAGCCTTCGACAAAATTTAATGTGGACTGGACAGAGTTAATGATAGCAGGGGGAGAGAAAGTTAACTATGACCATTAATAATGAAACTTTTAAGAAGACATACATATACTCTGAATAGATTATTTGTGCGAATCAGAACTGGTTGGGATTTTTGTGTTTTGTTGAAAGAAAAGCAAACTGTGAGGATCCATTATGTTGAGCTGGATTTAGAAACAATCAACTTGAAAAGAGAAGTTTATTTCTTGTATATGACCTGGAATTCTTCCCCTCTGAAAACAGGTGCAGAGATGGCTACATCATACGTGAGATGCATAAACATACATCGTTTCTTGAGGGCATTTTTCTTCCTTCTCAAATACTTGTTTTTATTCAAGATTGTTACATTGTCATTTAAATGCTAACTTCGGTTCCATTCTTTGCTGCAAGGAAGCGCTTATTCATTAATTGGAAAGAAAAGGAAAGAACCCACAGCTGCCCAAGTAGTTAAACTAAACACTTTCTGTTTTCAACATCATCTGCCAAAAATAATGTCTGACATTATGAGAGGAAAAAAGATAAATACATTTGGAGATTTCAGAAAAATCACTTCATTTTAACATATATTATTTTTATGAGAAAAAAAAAGCCAAAGAAATGCTGGCCTTATGTGTATGAATCACAAACATGTGTATTAAAATATAAAATGTTTGCTTATCTCAGTTCTTGAGTTTTGCCTTACCAAAACTTTGCAGGTAGTTTCTCCTGCAAGATGTCTACACATCTTGAGTGTTTAGAAAACACTTCAGTGAATGCGTCAGTACCCTTAACAGGACTCTGATGGTTCTCTAAAAGTTACAACTACTTCCCTAATTGACTACCTTTTTTACTTTTTTTTAAATGTTTATTATTTTTGAGACAGAGAGAGACAGAGCATGAGTGGGGGAAGGGCAGAGAGAGAGGGAGACACAGAATCCGAAGCAGGCTCCAGGCTCCGAGCTGTCAGCACAGAGCCCGACCCGGGGCTTGAACCCACAGACCCGGAGATCATGACCTGAGCTGAAGTCGGACGGCTCGACCGACTGAGCCACCCAGGTGCCCCACTTTTTTTACTTTTGTAAGAACATATTTTATGCATTAAAAAGATGTGCTTTCAAATTCTTTCTTAAGGAATAGCTTTCTTCTTTTTGCTTTGTAACTCAAGGAACAAAGGAAAAATAATTTTGAAATTTTATTAAAACATAAAATTTTAGTATATATTAAAGCTACTTAGTATTGATTTAATTAATTAATAGTGGTTGCATACAAGGTTCAACCTAAAAATAAAAATAAAAACTGTAAAAGTCCTCCATTCTTATTTAATGCGTTAGCAGGTTGTTCAATGATAGTATATTTCACCTCCTCAGAAGGAAAACTGCGGATTTTGTTTTCTTCCCTAGCTGTTTCAGTGGCAAGCAGTTATTCCTTGCAATTCAACTTTATCTTCCTCTTCTATGGTTCTCATAATATGGAGTTGATCTGGTCACAGTCTCTGTAGGATGACGCTAATAAAATGGTTCCTAGAACAGAAGTTGATTAGTTTTTTATTTACGTTCTTCCATGGCTCTTTAAAAATTTCTTCCAGTGGCACCTGTTGGTTAAGTGTCCGACTCTCGGTTTTGGCTCAGGTTATGACCTCACAGTTCATGAGTTTGAGCCCCACATTGGGCTCTGTGCTAACAGTATGGAGCCTGCTTGGGATTCTTTCTCTCCTTCTCTCTCTGCCCCTCCCCTGCTCGGTCTCTCTCTCTCTCTCTCTCTCTCTCTCAAAATAAATAAATAAACTTAAAGAAAAAACTTCTTCCATTTTCTTCGAATGATGTATTCTAATGTTGTCATATTTCCAAATTCTTCTCATCCTCCAATTTTAGCTCAAAAGCCACTTTCTCTCAGCAGCTTCTCTTGGCCACCTGTTCCTTACCCCATGCCAGAGTGACTTCTCTCTCCTTTGCTGTTATAACAGTGCTTGTTGCATACCTCAAACATTCTTTTATAACTTTGGCTCTGTTTCATTATGTGTATGTTCTTAGTATATCACACACTTTGGGGAGGCGGAGCACATGTCTCATGCATTTTTGTATTCTCCATATCATTCAGTGAAGTTCATTGTATAAAGGAAGTCTTCCACATACAGATGAAGAACAAACATATTTACAGCACTCATGATACATTTTTATTTTATGTATTTGAATACATCGTAGATAAGATAAGGTTAGATGTCAATGTTTTCAATTAAAAATATAATATTCATGTAGTCTTAATATTTTGTAACTCAGGTCAAAAAAAAGGACACAAAAGTTACAGTGACAAAGGAAAAGTAGGTTCAAGATACACAAAGGAAAAAAAGAAAACTCCTCAATGCTGTAAATATCAATTATGTTTTGTTTGTTTGAAATTTCCTACTCCATAGTAACAGGAAAAGGCCTAGAACCCAGAGTCCTTCAGAGATAGAATCACTTCCCGGGAAATATAAGAATGTATCAACTATTTTAGAATAGTTTTTAATGAATAATGAATGTCCTTGGGAGACTACACTGCAGTTTACGAATGTCCTTGGGAGACTACACTGCAGTTTGTTTTAAGCAAAACTAAAATATAAATTAAAACGAATGTGTTGTATTCCCCCTGTACTTCTGCCTTTTTTTTTTTTTTTTTTTTTGTATTTATATTAGGAGAAAGGGAGATGTGGAATGTCGGGAATTGTTTATAAAATTAGCACACACTGCTCCCATGAACATGGAAAATATCTGACCCTCAGTTGCCCCAGTTTGTTAAACATCGTGGATACACTATGGATGGATGTTCTTACACAGCCTCCTGGCTGCTGGAGACAAAACCCTGGGTAAGCAAAGTTGGATGGTTTTCAAAACTGTCATCCTTAGTAGATTTACAGACACAAAGAGCTGTCACTAAATTTAGTCAGTGACCCTGAACTTGGAATAACTGGAACTGGTACTCTCAGCCAGGGCTGTCTTAAAGTGTAAGGAGCAATTAGGGGCAAATAACAAGATTGGATTCTGACATGTGGGGTGAGAGGTGAGTAGAAAAGAATTGAAATGCTGATTGGGTAATGTTAGATAATTTATATCTAACTAAGGAATGATTTCTTCTTTGCTGAGCAGTCATAGACTTACTGAGCAGGGCCAGCTGCCAGCAACATTATTATAATCAGTGGTACTCAAACTTGGGTGTGCATAAAAATTACCTGAGGATCAGGTGCGCAGATAGTGATTCAACTCTGTGCCATACTCACCGCAACTATATCCCCTCAGCTGTGTTCCCTTTTGTTCCTGTGACTTAGTCATTCCACATGGGGAAGCTCTTGTAATGTTGTGTGTCAACTATCCTCAAAATAAAATTAAAATGTAAAGAAATAATAGAAGGGAATAAAATATATACATTTAAGAAAAAAGACAAATCTCGTGTTGGTGGACTTTCTCAGCATTTGTTTGGGAAAGTCTTTCTTTACACTTTTATTTCTCAAATACAACTTTGCAAGGTTAAAAAAATTATCCAAAGATCTTATTAAAATGCAGATTCTGGACTAGAGCCTGAGATTCCACATTTCTAACTGCCTCCCAGGCCATGCTGATGCTACTGGTCCTCAAACCATACTCTGATCAGAGTAACAAGAGGCTATAGTTGCATTGTCTATTTGGTGGCTTCATGTGGATATTGAATAGTGAATTGAAATGTGATGTAAGTTGAAAATACACATCACATATTTTTATTGAAATACAATTCAAATACAAAATCATCCCCATTTAACATGCACAGTTCAGTGGTTTTTAGTATGGTCGCATGGTTGTGTAACCATCACTACTACCTAATTCCAGAATATTTCATCACCCTAAAAGGAAACTATACATTTTGGCTATCACTCTCTCTCATTCCCACTTCTTCCCAGCCCCTGGCAACCTACTTTCTAGGTTTTATTTAAAAATTTTTAATGTTTATTTATTTTTTAAGCGACAGAGAGATACAGCGCAATTGTGGGAGGGGCAGAGAGAGAGGGAGACACAGAATCTGAAACAGGCTCCAGGCTCTGAGCACATCATCAGCACAGAGCCAGATGCAGGGCTGGAACTCATGAGCCCTGAGATCATGACCTGAGCCGAAGTTGGACGCTTAACTGACTGAGCCACCTAGGTGTCCCTCCAGGTTTTCTTTCTAAAGAAAGATTCTAGGGGCACCTGGGTGTCTTAGTCTGTTAAGCTTCTGACTCTTGATTTTGGCTCAGGTCATGATCCCATGGTTGTGGCATCAAGCCCACATTGAGCTCCATGCTGAGCATGGAGCCTGCTTAGGATTCTCTCTTTCTCTCTCTGCACCTCTTCCCCACTGTCATGCACTCTCTCTCTCTCTCTCTCTCTCTCTCTCAAAACAAACAAACAAAAGAAAACAAGAAAAACTGCAGTAAAACCTTGGATCGTGAGCAACTTGTTCCATGAGTGTTCTGCAAGACAAGCAAACATTTCTAATAAATTTTAACTTGATAAACAAGTGGTGTCTTGTAATATGATTAGTATGCGACACCGAATGTCACATGATTACAACTGAGCCAATGGTTCTTCTCTTGCTCACTGTGGGATCGTAGGGGAACGTCTCCCATGCTTAGATGCCTGGTCTCAGGCCACAATGTTCATTAGAAATCAGTGATTTTTTCAGAATGTTGGAAGGTGCCCATAACTGGCACTAGTGTATTTTTTCTCACTTCAAAGCACCTATGGACAGGCCTTTGCTTTTCATACAAGAGTAAGCTTAGGAATATTTTGCTTCATTCTAGGTCAGGCTGCCTGCAGATCTAGACCCTTTTCTCTGCTGCCTTACTGCCAGTTACATTAAATACAATATATGACAAGAGTTTATTAATACTGTACTGTAGTCAACATTCACGTGAGCATATACAATGGGCCTCATGCAGAATAAGATTCCATGGAGCCAGTAGAGAGCAGTGATTCCATTAGTAATAGGAAAGTCGTCCTACACAATAACCCTCCTCTCTCGTCTCCCTCACACCAGCCACGAAGATTTTTGAAGGTAAGTGCAAGTTAATTTGTTTATTTTTCTTTATATTTTGTATTTCCTTATTATTTTGTATTATATTACAGTATTTAAATCATTTTTATATGAATATTTTTGGGTTGTGGAATGAATCATCTGAGTTGCCATTCTTTCTTTTTTTCTTTTTTTACTTTTTTTTAATGTTTATTTATTTTTGAGAGTGAGAGACAGGTGAGCAGAGGAGGGACAGATAGACAGGGAGACACAGAATCTGAATCAGGCTCAAGATTCTGAGCTGTCAGCATAACAACCCACAAACCATGAGATAATGACCTGAGCCGAAGTCAGATGCTTAACGAACTGAGCCCCGCAGGCACCCCAATTTCCACTATTTCTTATGAGGAAATTTGCTTTGATATACAAGTGCTTTGGATTGTTTCCAAACAAATGTTTCCAGAACAAATTATGCTCATAAATCAAGATTTTACCATATTACTTTCTTTATGTGTTTGCCTATTCTGTATATTTCATACAAATGGAATCATACTAGATGTGGTATTTTGTATCTGGCTTCTTTCCTTTAGCATAGAGTTTTCAGGGTTCATCTTGTGTTGTAGCATGAATCAGTGCTTCATTTTTTATGGCTAACTAATATTCTATTGTAAGAATCTGCCACAATTCATGTATCCATTCATTTATTGATGGACATTTGAATTATTTTGAATTGTTTCTTCACTTTGGAAGTTATGAATAATGCTTCCATTAAAATTCTTATACAAGTATTTGCATGAATGTATGTTTTCAGTTCTCTTGAATATATATCTAGGAATGCAGCTGTTGGGTCGTATGGTAAGCCTGTGTTTCAGTTTCTGAGGATTTGCCAAACTGTTTTCCTGAAGTGACTAAACCATTTTATATCCCCTCAAGTTCTTGAAGGTTCCAGTTTATCTACATCTTTGCTAACAATCGAACCAATATTAATACGTTATTATTAACTAACGTCCATACTTCATTCACATTTCCTTGGTTTTTGCTGCATGTCTTTTTTGTGTGCCAATTTCTCAAACTTCCTTGGTTTTGAGGAGTACAGGTCAGCTATATTTTAAGATGCCCCTTTATTGTGTTTTGTCTAATAATTTTCTGATAATAAGGATGGAGTTAAAAGTTTGGGGGAGGAAATCATAGAGATAGGTCATCACATCATATCAAGGGTACACATTGACCTTGATCATTTGGTTAAAGCAGTGTTCTTCAGGTTTTTCCACAGTAAATTATTCCTTTTTAAAAAAATTATATTGCTAAGGATTCATGAATATTTATTTTTATACTTTGGTTATAATCTAGCACTATTTTATTTTGTGTTAAATTACTTCAGGTTTAGTTAGCCATTGAGGATTCTTTCAGGGTGGCATTCTCCCCTCAATGTGAGGTTTATTGTTTTGAACCCTTCTTTACTTTCTAGCACTACAGAGTGTCTAGGCTCATCTATGTATCCTTCCTTGGTTGTAGAATCAGACACTTTTGCAAGAAGCCCTGGTTCCTTTTATTGGATAATGGTATTCAAAAACAAGATCTGGGCATTACATTGCTTATTTGAGATCTTTCTTCGTTCTTAATTTAGGCATTTATTGCTATGAATTTCCTTCTTAGAACTACTTTTGTTGCATCCTGTAAGTTTGGTAAGCTGTATTTCTATTTTCATTTGTCTCTAGATATTTTCTTATTTCTCTTTAGATTTCTTCTTAGACCCAGTGGTTGTTCATAGCATGTTATTTATTCTCCATGTTTGTGAATTTTCCAGTTTTCTTCTTGTAATTGATTCCTGGTTTCATACCTGGTGGTTGGAAGAGATACTCGATGTGATTTACATCTTCTTAAATTTATTGAAGCTTGTTTCATGACCCAATATATGATATATCCTTGATAATGTTCCATGTGAGCTTGAGACAAATGTGTATTCTATTGCTTTGGGTTGGAAGGTTCTATAAATGCAGTTAAGTCCATCTGGTCTAACATGAAATTTAAGTTCAGTGATTCCTCACTGATTTTATTTGGATGATCTATCCATTAATGAAAGGAGTGTATTGAAGTCCCTTACTATTATTGTACTGCTGTCTATTTCTCCCCTATGGTCTGTTAATATTTTATATTTAGGTGCTTTATGTTGGGTGCATAAATGTTTACAAAATTACATCCTCTTGCTTGATCCTTTTAGGACTATGGATTTTATTCCAAGTGTGATGGGAGACTGATAGCAGATTGTATTTCCAAAGCTGGCAGCAAACTTATCACCTGTGCTCTTTTAGCACGTGACCTTGCCAGTCCCCCAGGAAGAGAGAGAATCAAATTTCCCATTCCTTAATTCTGGGCTGCCTTTGCTTCAATGAATAGCATATGGAGGAAGTAATGCTATATGATTTCAGTGGTAGAGTAAAAAAAAGCAGTACACAGTCTGCCTTGCTTGTGGAAGTGCTTATCCAAGCATGCCCGAGTCTATCATACTATATAAGGAAGACGAGCTACATGCAGAGACCATGAGCAGGTGCTTTGGTCAGCAGTCTAGTCTTCATGTCATACCAGCTCAAATGAGTGAATGAATCTGCCTATAATTCCAACCACCAGACATCGAATTACCCCAGCCTTTGAGTTTTTCCAGTTGAAGCTTAAGACAATGTGAAACAGACAAACCATTCCCTTTGTACCCTGTCTGGATTTCTGACTCACAGAATCTTTGAGCATAATAAAATGGTTGTTTCAATCAGCTATATTTGAGAGTAATTTGTTATGTAGCAATAGTAACTGGAACAGAGCCATTGGAGTCTTTTGACTTAGAAAGAGATATGAGTGTTCTTCTATATGAAGGGTTTCAACTTAGAAAGTGATATGATGGGGATATAAGGGAACTTTGTGACTATTTGATAGAGATCAGGCTATATAGCAAAGCACAATGGAAATGGGGAGACAAGGTAGGAGCCTGTTGTGGTTGCCCAGAATAGAGATGATGGTGGCTTGGGTAGGGTAGTATTGGTACAAGGAGAGATATGGTGGGGTTCTGGATATAGCCTGAAGATGAGCCCATAGGCCTTGCAAATGGATCAGGCAAGAGGCTCAAGAGAAAGAAACAAGTCACAGATAACTCTAGGGGATCTGGAATGAGCAACCGACAATGGTTGATAATAGAGGCATTTGAGTGCGGTTAGAAATGTTGAGAGACACTTTGATGTGCCTGCAGTTTAGGGTAAAAGTGGAACTGGAAAAATAAAATTGAGACATCCAAACATAAATGATACTTAAAGCCATATCTTTGAACTACGTAATTTAAGGAATAATTACAGTTAGAAAAAAGAAAAAAGAAAAAATGTCTTTAGACTGAGCCCTCAGATACTCCCGACATGAAGAAGAGAAACAGACATCAAAGGAAATAAGAAAGTAGGAGGAAAACCAGGAGATTTCAGTGTCCCAGAAGCCATGTGAAGAAAATGATTTACAGAGCCCATGAGTCATGGAGTGATTCAGCTGCTGCTCATAGATTCGGTAAGTTAGGCATAAGAACTGGCCATTGTATTTGACAGCCTGGAAGTCATGGGTGATGTTGACAAGAGTGATTTAGTGGATTGGCACAGATCAGCACCTGAACAAGAGCAAGGAAGTAGATAAAAACTTTTTGAGGGCAAATGGAAAATGGTAGTGTAGTTGAAGAGAGATAAGGTGTTAAAGAAGCCTTCACTGATATCGAAAGATGGTACAGCATGTTGCAGAATGTTTGTACATTGCAAAAAATGTTTTAGTAGAAATGGAGAGATTCATGATGCAGGAAAGGGACAAATACCTGGAAGAGCAAAATCCTTAGGGGGGCAAGTGGTGATTAGGTTAACTATCCATGTAGAACAGCGAGAAGGAAGATATCTTCCGGTAGGGAAGGCGGAGCCCACAGTTCTGAGCAGAAAGGTTGCGAATTGGATATTGTAGAATACGGAATTTCTCTTTGATCATTTTGTTTGCTTGTTTGTTTTTATAATTTTTTCAGTGAAATAAGAAATCACCTGCTGCCAGGAGAGAGGGACTGGGTGCTAGGCCTGCAAGAACTGAAGGGTGTGAAATAGTTAAGAACAAATTTACTAGAGAATTAGAGAATTTCTGGACATCACTTAAGTAGTACTTGAGGTCAGTGCTCATGAATATCAGGTGAGGTCATTATAAAGTGAGAAGGCTGTGGAGTTTTTCCTGTGTCTATGTTCAAGATTTTTGAGAGTGGGTTCAGTGAATTTAAGCAGGTTTTTTTTTTTTTAAGTGATTTCAACAGAGGAAGACAGAGATCAGAGTTGAGATGGGATGGGTTGTATTTTTGTTCCCAGTTTTCACTTTGTCCAATAAATCGATTATACATCTACACTCCTTAATATGTGACTTATATTGCCTGCCACTAACCACCGTCTCATGGACCTTGGGTCAGACCGTGTGACTTGCTTTAGCCAATAGAATGAGAGCAGATGTCAGAGGAGCAGAGACCTGAAACATGGTTTGCGTGATATGGCTGGTGCTGTTGAGTTTTTGCCAGCACCACGAGGAAAGCTTGCTCTAGGCAACTGCCTGTCCCAGAATGAGTACATGTGGAGTGGATCTGAACCAAGCCTGTGTCTTAATGCAGAGCTGCCCCAGCTGCCTTGCAGATACATGATTCAGAAATCTGCATCTACACACAACCATAGGGATTTTTGCATCATTGGTAGGATTATCTCAGCAGTATCCCGATTGATACATGATAACATGATTATGCATATGCTACTATGAAAGTGCCATCATAATGATAAAAGGAATCTAAGCCAGAAGAGGAGGAAAGTGAAGCTATGGAGGAGATAAATAGTGATAAGGTGGCCGAGTAAACAGATCAGAAGTCACATTATAGAGGGAGTCAGGATTTTAAAAAGAAAGGTAGAAAGATAGGGGGTAGTGGCAAGAGAATGGGATGTTTAAACTTGACATTTGGAGGAGGTGAAGTTAGTGGTAATCTTAAGGAAATGGTAAGGTCCAGAGATGGCCATGGTAATGTGTGGCTGAGGTAGGGAGAAGGAAGGGGTGGCTTATGGAAGATAAGGAGTTTTGGGTGGTCAGGGTGATTGGATAAATCAGCTATGTGGCCATTGAAATGACCAAAAGTGTTGATTGGAATCCTGTTGGAACTCTGGAAGTAAAGAGATTGTTAAAAAATCTTTTATGAATGAGAAAATTTCTGATGGACCTGTCAATGGCAACAACAAGGAGAGATAGGAGCTGGTGTAACCTAATGGCAATAGATTCTAAGAAGATGGAGTGCTTAGGGAGAGGAAAAGACTAATTATCTGGAAGCAGTGATAAGGAGTAAGTTTCTTCCAAATTTAGTAGTAAATGGAGTGAGAATCAAACAATTACAGCTAGTACTTGGGGTGGCTGCAGGGAGTCATATCCTTGGGGAAGACTGGTTCCAATTAGAGCCAAGTGGGGAAAGGCTCATTTCAGAAAGAAGATGAGGATATTGGGGGTTCTGCTGAAAATCACCATCTGAGTTACAGATGATGAGAGAATGGTTTTGAGGGTTCAAGAAGGGGTTATGTTGGGTTAGATAAGAGGATAAACAAGGTTAGTTAAACATGGGAGTCATGGATATGTAGGATGACCTGTATACGTTTGGTGACTAGGGGAAAAGAGGAAAGCAAGGCATGATTGGATTATTTCTGATGTCTTTAGGGGCTGGTCTGTGAGGCAGTTTTTAGTGGAGAGTGAAAAGTGACTTGCCAGGCACGAAGGAGGATCTCTGAGGTCTCCTTAAATCCTTTCATATGTATTGTTGAAGCTGGGTGGAGGTGGATGTACCAGGACCTCTTGGCTTGCTTGCAACACATATGAAATTATTCAAAATACATCTGCACCAATCCTTACTTGAGTTCTGCCTCTCTCTTCACTTCTTTCTTCTGCCTCCTATTTCCTCCTTGACTCTCACTTCTGCTACCTTTGAGAATTTACCTTTTTTTTTTTTTTTTTTTTTTTTGTACTCTGATCAAAGAAATGTCCTTAGGACAGGATCTGAAGATCAGATGTTATTAGGTATTGTTGTTATTCTAGTATTAACTATGACAATTATCAATTACTTAATAAAATTTAGTGACCATTTACTATATGCCAGGCATTGTGCTTATTGCTTTACTTAAACCAAAACCATCTCATTTACTTCACAACTCTATGAGATGGAAACAAGTGTTGCTTTCATTTTGCAACAGAGGAAATTGAAGCTTTGAAGCCTTAAATCACTCTTCCAGGGTCACTCACAGGGCATGGGGCTGAATGATTATTTACATCTGGGATTTTGGGCTCTGAATCCTGAGTGATTCATTTGTTCAACCTGTGACTGATTGCTCAGGGGAAGTCTGTGGGTTATTCTGAACAAGTTTGGGCATTAGTAGCAGTGGAGGGCTAGCCCCCTCGCCCCACATTGTCTTAGCATGCCATTGATCTTTTTCACACTAGATTTGTCTTTATGTGGTTCAACGTGTGGTGGCTTCACCTGCATAGGCATCTTTCTTTTTTGGACCAAATGGTCCACTGCCTCTTGGTCACAGCATCTGGCAAAACGCTTTGCACACAATGGATGCCTAAAACAATATATTGGTTGCATGAGTTAAGAATTACCCATGTGTATAGTTAAGTCCTGAAATTAGGTATATATTAAAACTAACTGGGGAGTTTTCCAAAGATGTCCCAATGCTCAAGTCATACCTGGACTGATTAACGTCACTGAGGCTAGGGCCAGACGTCAGTATTTTCAAAGCTCACCAGAGGATTTCATTGGGCCACCAAAGTTGTGATTACTGCTCTGAGCGAAGCAGGTCCTAATATTTGTTGTTTCTGCTTAAGATCTAATTATATTTCTGTGATGTGGGATTTCAGATGCAGGAAGTAGTGATGCTATAGAAGCATCAGTGTCAGAAGACCTGGAATGTCGATGATGGCCTTTTTCCCTCTCCACACTATTTCCTAGAGCAAAGCTGTCATGTAAATAGCCATTTATTCCATTTGATTTTTCTGCTCTCTTCTCACTTGTGTTTGCTGCTTTCCTCCAGTTTTTGCATCTAGCTTTTACTTGATTTGCATCCAGTTCTGCCTCTGCTGAAATGAGCTTATTTGGCTGCCTAGTAGACACAGCAATCACTCCCAAGAATTGCATTTGAAAGCAGAATGAAATCTTCATAATTTGCACTATCCCAATATGCATTCATCCTAATGGAGGTGACTGGGTCATTTAGGCTAAATTTGAGAAGCATTCTTGGCTTTGTGTTCTGAGTTCTTCTAAGCCACCTGGCAGTTAGTGACTCTCTTCAGGCAGTGCTAGCTGATATAATCTGACATGGAGCCTTGAACAAAAAAGGAACTAAAGCCAACCTTTGCCATTAGTATTCTCAGGTGTTTGTCCAAGGGAAGCTGGAAAGGAGAATCTGTATTTATAACTTTTAAAAAGGGATCTTAAGCATGGGTAGTAGAAAAATACTCAACCAAATATCAGGGAATGTGTTTCTTTTTTACCTTGAGCTTTACTTAACTCTTTATGGGCCTTTGATAGGTGGATTGCAAAACTTTGCCATAATGATGGCATGTATCCATATCACTTGCAAGACTGTAGCCCCCCCCCCAGTCAGAAATGGAGTCCACTTCCCCATCCCTTAGATGTAGGTTGGCCTTGTGACCTGCTATAACCAATAGAATTCAGATGACGTGACGCCGCGACAGTTCCGAACTTCACTTCAGGAGGCCTTGTACACTTCTGCTCTCCTTTCTTAGAATCTCAAGCTGCCTGCCTGATGAGAAGACTCATAGCAGAGACTCCTGTTGTCCCAACTCAGGCCCTTTGAAAGCAGCCAGCCTGTTGACAAATACGTAACAACCCAAATACGTAACAACCCAAATACGTAACAACCCAACTACAACCACAGAGCACCTATGCGACCATGTTTAAATGTGTGGATCTGGCCAAAACCTGAAGAGCTGCCCAGTTGCCCCACAGACTCATGATCAATAATTCATATTATTTCAGCCATTGAGTTTTTGGGTTGTTTGTTACACGGCAATAAATTGATAATGGCCTCTACAATTTCATATTTTTAAAAAATGTTTATTTTGAGAGAGAGAGAGAGAGAACACACATAAGTGGGGGAGGGGCAGAGAGAGAGGGGGACAGAGGATTCAAAGTGGGCTCCTTGCTGACAGCAGAGAACCTGATGTGGGACTTGAACTTGTGAACCACATGATCATGCCCTGAGCTGAAGTCCAACGCTTAACCGGCTGAGCCACCCAGGCGCCCCTCTCCAATTTTTTTTTTCAATTTTTTAATGTTTATTTATTTTTGAGAGAGAGGGAGAGAAAGACAAAGTGCAAGCACAGGAGGGGCAGAGAAAGAGGGAGCCACAGAATCTGAAGCAGGCTCCAGGCTCTGAGCTGTCAGCACAGAGCCCAATGCAGGGCCCAAACTCACAAACTGCGAGATCATGACCTGAGCTGAAGTTGGTCACTTAAACTGGACTCAGCCACCCAGGCACCCCTCTACAATTTCTTTTTTTTCCTTCTTTTTTTAAATGTTTATTTTTTAGAGAGACAGAGACAGAGCAGAGCCCGGGGAGGGGCTGATTAAAGGGGAGGAGTAAAAAGAGAGGGAGACACAGAATCCGAGGCAGGATGCAGGCTCTGAGCTGTCAGCACAGAGCCGGACAGAGACAGCCGAGGGGCTCAAACTCACAGACCGCGAGATCATGACCTGGGCCGAAGTTGGCCGCTTAACCGACTGAGCCACCGAGCTGCCTCTACAATTTAATTTTTAAAGGAAGGATTGGTGGGTTGATTTCCTAGGCACCGTAGTCTTAACTGAGGCTGTGCACAATAATCGTCTGTGGATGTCAGCTCTGTGCCCATTCCAGATCCACTGAATCAGGGTAGCTGGGCCCTAACTTCTGTGTTCTTATAAATTTTACGAGTGGCTCCAAAGTATAGCTACAGCGAAAGAACTCCTTGAAAGATTTTTCTGACAGTTAATGTGTCTGATTCTCCCATAGGACCCCTTTTAGGGTTGCGATTCACCGTAAGAAGTAAATGCCCAGATAAATTCAGACTCACATTTGACCATCTTTAAGAATGAAAGACCCAGACTCTAAGGAAATTCTGAATCATCCCTGGGCCTTGAGCTTGTCTACCAGTCTCTTCTTTTCTCTTGAATATCTCTGTATTGGCAGAAATTATTTTCTTGTAAGAAACAAGCGCTCTGAATCAGTAAGGGAATTTATTATATAGACTGAAGGAACTCTCTAAGAATATATGACAGAAAACACTATAAAGCCAGGCTTTACCAGTCATGGACTTGAAAACAAATGGCATCAGGAACCAAGGATGTTTGGTTGCTCTTGCACACTTTCTCTTTCTCATTGCTTGTCTCACCACAAGAATTCTCCGATTTTCCTGTGAATATCCTTTATTCTCCTTTCTTCCTTTACATACACTGTACTGAGTAGCTCTCTGAAAAGGGAAGTCCTGGAATTTACCTGACCAGTTGCATACAGTTTAATGTCATTGTGTCCTAATTACAAACTGCCAGGAGCAGAACTCTCATCCAGTTTGAATCAGAAGTAACCTGGTCAAACTACTCATGACAAGGAGGGAGAGATGCTATGTTTCACGGGGCTGCCCTTTCTGGGACTGAGTATAGGATCACAAAAAAAAGAAAAGTGTGCAGGTAGGGGAGAATGATTCCCCGATATAATATGTGCCTTTTCTAGGACAATGTATCATATTTACATTGGCTCATCAGGTCAACACATATAAAAATGCATCAACCAAATTTCTGAAATACTTAAAGTTGTTTATGCCAAGTCACTGTTAAATACTATGCATGCATATGTTTTTATAGTTTTCATTATAATTCAGGTTTTTGTAAAAGAGGGAAATACTATTTATGTCAAACGTGTAGGTAGTGCTTTTCAGTTTGTCAGAATACAAAATTAATACTTTGCTCTACTCATTTTTGATACAGATTTGAATTCCTACAGAGGACGTAGGAATCATTTTTAAAATGACCAAAAAATAAACACAAACCTTCAAGAATAATTTTTCCAGCAATCTGGTTAATCTGTTTCATGATTTTATTCCCAGGGGCAAGGCATATGTGCTCAAATTAAGGAGAGGATTTGGCTGATCCATTTAAGAAGGCAGAGAAATAATTGCTGTTTTGTCACATTTATTCGGAATGCCTTTTTTAAAGGAATTGAGATACATGGCACCACATAGTCATATCATTTAAGTTCAAGATACAAGAAATCTTGGGGCCACTAGAGGGGCTCAGTTGGTTAAGCATCAAACTCTTGGTTTTGGCTCAGGTTATGATCTCATGGTTGGTGAAATCGAGCCCCACATTGGGCCCTGTGCTGACAGCATGGAGCCTGCTTGGGATTCTCTCTCTCCCTCTCTCTCTCTGCCCCTCCCCCACTTGTGTGTGTGCATGCATGCACTCACTCGCTCTCTCCTTCTCAAAATAAATAAGTTAATAAATTTTTGATTCAAAATTAAGTAAAAACAGGTACGCCTGAGTGACTCAGTTGGTTAAGTGTCCAACTCTTGATTTCAGGTCAGGTTGTGATCTCAGGGTCATGAGATCGAGCCCCATGGCAAACTCCACACTGAGCATGGACCCTGCTTAAGGTTCTGTCTCCACATCTCTTTCTTCCCCTCTCATTCACACACTTTCTCTCTTTCAAAAACAAACAAACAAAAAAAAGTAAAGTGGAATTTTTTTTCTTGTATAGTTTGGTAAATGTTTTAGGAAACCACATTGAGCTTACGGACATGACCTCTGATATAATGGAGTTTTATAGTTTAATGAGGGGTGACGTTAATCAATTAATGACACAGATAATTGTTACTTAACTTGTTAGGACAGTGATGGAAAATAACTAGCGGCTTTGAGAGCATAAAACTAGGACACCCATTATAGTGCCAGGGGAGTGAGGAGGGTGAGGAAAAGATATTTGAAAGGAGATCTGATAGATCTCAAAGAACTGAACCGGGCAAAGATTGAGTTAGAGGGATACACAGGTAAATAGACCTTGTGATGTGCAGAAGTGCAACTTTGGAAAAAGTGGTGGAATGCCCATGAGGTTAGAGCCCCCGAGTACACAGGGGTGCTATGTAGGGCTGAGAGAGAGTCAAGTTCCACATCTATATGGCTCAGAGCTTTACACATCGTATTTAGAATTTCCACCTTTATCTTGAGCACAGTAGTCCACGTGAAGTGGACTTAAGCAAATGAGTGGCAAGAGTAGGTTTTCTTTTTAAAAGAATTCTTCTGATTATGTTTTAAGAATAGCCTAAGGAGCAATGAACAAGAAATACATGGACAGGACGGTCAGAAGGCTAAAGCCAAGAGGTCACAGTGACCTGAAATAACAGTAGGAGTAAGAGAGAGAAAGTTGGACATGGGAAATATTTCCAAGGTGGGATTGGCAGGTCTTGTGATGGGTTGGATGAGGAGGCAGGGTAGATTGATTGTAAACATGACCCTGATTCTTCACCCTCCTTGTATCCACCCCCTTTGCCTTATAACTTTGAGCTGTCCTCTGCTCGTCTCTGGACTTGACCATGTATCTGGCTTTGGCCAATAGAATGAAGTGGAAGTACCAGTGCAGTGGTTCTGAGTCTGACTCAGGAGACCCTGTTCTTCCTATGTCTCTGTCATCTCCATGAGAAGAGGCCTGAGGTAGCTTCCTAGAATGTGACGGATACATGCAGCAGACCAGAAGTGCCCTGCCAGCCCTGTTAAGTATGATCTAGGTCAACGGACAGCCAGTCGGTACAGCGAAGTGAGCAAGCCCAGCCAAAAGACAGCCCCCTGAGATGATACCCAGCTGACACCTAACATGTGAGCAATAAACACTGATGCATTATGCCACCAAGGTTTTGTGATTTTTTTTGTTACATAGCATTATTGTGGTAATAGATAACTGAAATAGGAGCAAGGGAGAAAAATATGTGGAACACAGTCATCCATACACATTACTATGATAGCAGAGTTTAATGTATTATCAAAATGCAGCATTTGAGAGAATAGGAAATAGGATAAATACATTTTTATGTGAGGAAATTTTTACACTTAAATCTTCCTAACACATGGTAATTAGTCAATATTTTTCAAAAGTTGTATTAATAGAAGTATTGGTCCTTAGTGGTGAATGATACTAAAAAAAGAATGTTCCAAAAGCATAGTTTTGGTTTTTCACTTACTTTTCATAGTCTGTCATATACTAGTTGTCAAAGCTTTTTTTATGTGTTCAATCAACAATGAGTCTAAAAAGGAAGGTAGAAAATCATATAGCATGGCAGTGCAGAAGAAAAAGTAAATTAAGCTGGCGACTCCTATGGTTAGAGTGTTTCCTGTTTCCTTGCATTTTTTGTTGGTTTCGACCCTATTTTTGCACTAGCTCACCAGAGAGTCATGGGGAGAAAGACACAATTTATGGCAGGCACAAAGAAGTTCCCAGCAGCGACAGTGTTAGTTCAAAGTTGCATCTCTTCAAAGAGGATGAAAGAAGAAATTGAACAAAAAGTTCATTCCTGGGGTTTGACTGTGGAAGGGAAGCGGTTATGGACCAGGCTGCTTAAATGCAGCCCCGACCTCTGTTTATTGATGGACATAGAATTCCCACACTTAATTGTGGCTACGAGGTGAGAGCTTTTAGTAAGCTTTCCTTTCATATGAGAGAGGAATTCATATATTTGGAAGAATAAAATGGTCTCCTTTTCTTATCTATTTGAATTGTGATTGCTTGGTATTATTTTTGGATGCTTGCAAGTGGTTTTGAAGTGTTAGCGTACATAAGAATCATTAGGGAAGTTATTGAACCATAGATCCCTGGAGATTCGAATTCAGCAGGTCTGGGGTCTAAGGACCTGCATTACCAGCAGGCACCCAAGTGATGCCAAGGCTACTGGTCTAAGGGAAGACCTTAGAGACTGGAGTACCTCTATTCACAGTTCAAAAGAGAATCAAAAGCATTCTTGTAGGCAAATTACTTTCATCTTTATTATTTTTTTGTCATGTCCTAAAGTGGTCTTAAATAACTGGTCCTACTGTTGGTTCCTCGGATCATCCCCCAAAGAGCACAAGACACGTATGTAAAAGCAAGAGCGTTTGAGATTCCAGCATGCTGAGGTCACCCACTCCATAAAATGGCAACCACGAAGGGAATATGCAGGCTCCTTTTAAGCACATTTCCAAGGCGGGAAACAGGTGTCTCTAGTTTCCAAGGCGGGAAACAGGTGTCTATTTGGGGGGGACGGGTACTCGAAGGATTGGTCCAGGCTGGTCTGGTGAGGGGTGGAACCTGATTAATTGGTCTGGGACCTTTCATTCCCCCCTTCACTAGTATCTAATGGGGCCCAATCATGGGTCCCTTGTATAGGCGTAGTCCCCATATCTTCTCTTGTTCCCAGTCTTTTACTGACTAGCCAGCCGGCATGAAAGAACTTTCAGGGGGTTACAACTGCCCTGCCTGGGACAGGTCCTGTAAGTGCGGCCCTCTCTCTGGATTGGTTTGGTGTCTGCCAGAGCGCTTTTTGTACCTGGAATAGGACTTGTAGGGAGGAAAGAAATTTTTGGTCATCAAGCTCAGCTAGTAATTCGACCTTCAGGTTAGGCAACAGAGGTGGAGGCCAAGCATACATAATTTCATTAGGAGTACTCTAAAATGGGTAATTTAGTTAAGGAGACCTTAAGAGTTCAATTCATTCTTTCTACCTGCCCTGAACTCTGGGGACAATATATACAATGTAGTTTCCAGTCTGTCCAACATCTTTACCAGTTTCTGGGTTACCTGAGATGAAGGCAGGCCCATTATCCGAACCTATTAACACTGGGAGACTGTACCAGGGAATGAGGTCTTGTCCATCATGACTGCTGCTCCTGCATGCCTGGTGCCATCCTTCCTGAAGCTGCTGCCTTCTGTATGCCAAGTGGCCTCTGCATCTGGCAAGGGTTCGTCTCTCAGGTCTGGTCTAGTTCCCTGTAGGTGGCTCAGAATCTAAGAACAATCATGTCTGGGAGCCTCCAGGTCCGAATTAGGCAATAGAGTAGCCAGGTTTAAGGCACTGTTGGCTGTGAACTGGACCCGTGGGGGTTTTAGCAGCAAAGCTTGATAATGCATCAGCTTTGCATTGGTCAGCCATTTATCAGGAGGGCATTTTAAGTCTCCTTCTATGGCATGGGGGGGTGGTCACTTGGAGTGGCTGCCCCAGAGTCAAACTTGTCAGCATCCTTTCCTAGCAATGCTGTGGCTGCAATTATGCAGAGCATGGGAGCCAACCACCTGCAACCTGGTCAAGTCTTTTGGACAGGTATGCCACCAGCCACCACCATGGCCCCAGTGTTTGGGTAAGGACTCCTTTAGCCACCCCTTGCTTTTCATCCATAAACAGGTGGAACGGTTTGGTGATGTCTGGCAAGGCCAGGGCCAGGGCCTCCAGGAGGGCTCTTTTGACCTAATGGAATGCCCTGTCCATAGGCTCAGTCCCAATCCAATGGGACTGAGTGACTCCCCTCGTGGGAGTTCCCTCCCCTCGGGGCTTCATAAAGTGGTTTTGCCATTTCAGCAAATCCTGTGATCCATAGTCTACAAAATCCTGTGGACCCCAGAAATTCTTACCTCTCGGTGAGTGGCAGGTCAGGGAATGTATAAGAGTTTTTCTTGCCTGAGACAGCCATCTCCTTCCCCCTTTGAGTATGTACCCCAGATGTCACCTTTTCCTGACAGAGCTGGGCCTTTTTAGTGGACACACGATATCCCAGGGTCACCAGGGTCTTGAGTAATTCTCCAGTTACAGCTTCGCCAAGCTCCAGCTGTTTCTGCTGCAATTGGGAGGTCATCCACGTACTGTAACAGACTGACGTTAGGGTGGGCTCGCCTATACTCACCCAGGTCCTTGTGGAGTGCCTCAAAGATGGTGGGGGAGTTTTTAAAACCCTGGGGAAGCCACGTCCAGGTTAGCTGTCCATTGAATCCGTTTTCCAGGTCTGTCCACTCAAAGGTAAATATGGGAGGCAAATATGGGTTGATTGGCAGGGGCAAGAGGTAGACTGAAGAAAGTATCCTTTAAGTCCAAAACAGTATAAACTACTCATTCCAGAGGCAAAGAGCTCAAGAGAGTGTATGGATTTGGCAAGGTAGAGTGTTTATCTTCCACCCTCATTTACCTCCCTTAAGGGAAGTAAACCACCAAGTACGAGACTTAAGTCTCATACTTGGTGGTAATCTGAGGAGTTCAGCTTTTTAACTGGAAACAAGGGAGTATTCCACATGGATTAGCAGGGATCAGAATGCCCAGGTTTCTAAGGCACCTAATATGAGGCACAATCCCTTGTTTGGCTTTTTCAGGCATCAGGTATTATCTTACCTAGGAAGGAGTGGCATTCATCTTGAGCTGGACAATTATAGGAGGCCGGTGCTTAGCCCATCTGGGTCCTCCCATTTCCATCCAAGCTTCCAGGGTCTCCTGCATCCAGCGGGACAACATCTCACTAGTGCCCCCTATCGACATTTGGGGTTCTTTAAATAACCTGTACTCCTCTTCCAAGGTTAAGACATTTATGGTCTCACTGACATCATCCGTCATTGAGACTCCAGACTCCAGAGGAGTTGAAATGAATGTGGGCCCCCACTTTAATGAGCAAATCTCTCCCCAGTATGACCATAAAGGCATGGGTTACCTGGCCCTTTTCCAGGTCCACCGTTCTTCGGGTAGTCCATGAATATCGGTTCATCCCCGTGGTTCCCTGCACCCATGATTGCTTGAGAGATTCTGCCTAGATGTTGTTTCAAAATTGAATGCTGAGCCCCAGTATCGACCATAAAGCATATTGGTTTCCCCTCCACTTTTAGGGTTACCCAAGGCTCGGGAGAGGCTCCAAACCCCGTGCCCTTCGGTCATCCAATTCGCCTAATTCTAAAATTTTTGTTCCATCACCCCAGTGCTTAGCGCTCTCGTTTTTCCAGTGGCCTTTTTCCTTACAGTAGGCACACTGGTCTTTCTGAAGCCTACGGAGCCGTCCTTTTTCCCCTTTAGCCATGTCCCTGAGTTCCCACCTTTTAGTTTCAGGGTCAGCTGATGCTGCCAGCAGTATCTTCTGCTAAATCCCAAGTTTGTCTTTCTTCCGGGCTTTCCCGGCTGTTTTAAACCTTCTCAGCCATGGCCAAGAGCTCAGCCAGCCTCTTACCTTCAAATCCTTCCAGCCACTGCAGCTTCCAGGGTATATCAGGGGCCGACTGATTGATGAAGGCCAGACTTACAGCCAACCGATTCTCCGGAGCCTCTGAGTCCAGGGGAGCATAGGTCAGATATGCCTCCATTAATCTCTCCAGGAAGGCCCCCGGAGACTCTTCTGGTCCCTCCTTTACCTGACTCACCTTAGACAAATTTGTGGGCTGCCTAGCAGCCGCTCGGAGCCCCCCATTAGAGTCTGGCGGTAGACCTTTAGCCTCTCCCTACCTTCCTCGGTGTGTTAAAGTCCCACTTGGGCCGTGTCAGGGGAAATTCTAAGTCAGTGAGGTCCTGGGTGGCTGTGGGTCTCCCATCCGGGCCTGGAACCAATTTCTGGGCCTCAGCCAGGATCCTCTACCGTTCTTCTGTAGTAATGAGGATTTGTAACAGCTGGTGACAATCGTTCCAGGTGGGCTGATGGGTAAACAAGACAGAATCTAACAAATCAATCCGTTTACTAGGTTTCTCAGAATTTAGGGTTTTGTAGCTTCTAGTTATAAAGATCACTAGTAGCAAAAGGCCAGTGGACTAGATATTGCCTCCCATCTACATCGGGTGGCCCTATAGATCATAGGGGAAGGGTTACCGAGTCTGTTTCCGGCAGCCTAGCCTCCCTCCAGCTACGAGCTCGGGTGTGGAGCAGGCTAGTTGCATCACCTGCCATGTTACCCGGAGCTTTCTCCCTCCCTCCTGCTGCTCCTGCTGTTCCCACCACCTCTGCTGCTCCCCCTCCCACTGCACCCTTCCCCCCTCCCTGGGGTAGATACAGTGGCGGCAGCATCAGAATTTCCTCCTCCAAGCTCCCATCTGAGGGAGGCAGGATAAGATAAAGTAGGGCCATGGGGGTAGTGGATGTAGGCCCTTTTATGTCACCACCTTCTCCATCTCCATCGTCATGACTGCTCGAGCTGGGGGCAGAAAAGGCGCCAGCCATTTGGGGCATCGCTCAACTAGAACTTGCCAGGTCGTGATGTAGGGGACCTGGTCCAGATGGCCTGGACTCCCATATACCTTATTTTTAACCTGAAATATGGTGGGGAGGTCAAAAGACCCTTCCTCAGACCACCCTACATCAAATGTTGGCCACTCATTCCTGCAAAAGACAAGAGTTTTCCTTTGTGGACTGATAGTCCCAGATCGTCCTCCTGCTTCCAGAAGTTCTTGAAATGGTTTAAAATAATTGTTAGAGGCATTGACTCTGCCTGGCCCATGGTAATCCACACACCGATTACAAAGACAACACAGACAACAAAAACAATACAATGTACCAGTACTGAAACAAAACAAAACACAAAACCTGAAAATGGGACGACGGCCTATTCTGTTTTCCATGGGCTCCATCAGGCAGGAGCGACCTGCTCTGTCCTGCCAGAGTTACCGAACAATTGAGATCGAGAAAATCGCCAATCTCCCTGAACCATGAAGTGAGGTCAAGACGTCTCTTGCCTCACCCTGGTGTGGGAGTCACTAGCGCGTCCGCTAGCTCCCTGGCTTCCCGTTAAGCTTGAGCCACAGACACACTACACAAGAACACAGACACTACAAAAGAACACAGCAAAACACAGAGAGCGCTCACTTACCAGCCAGCCTGTCCAACACTCAACGCAGTCTGGGTCTTTGAGGGCGAGATTCCCGGCCAATGTACCAAATGTTCCACGAGACACGTATGCAAAGGCAAGAGCATTTATTGAGATTCCACCATGCTGGGGTCAGCCACTCCATAAAATGGCAACCACGAGAGGAGCGCGCGGGCTCCTTTTAAGCACATTTCCAAGGCAGGAAACAGGTGTCTCTAGTTTCCAAGGTGGGAAATAGGTGTCTCTATTTGGGGGTACAGGTGCTCTAAGGATTGGTCCAAGCTGGTCTGGTGAGGGGTGGAACCCGATTAATTTGTCCGGGACCTTTCACCTACTTTCTAATGACTGCCCAAAAAAGCATGAGTGCGGGTCAACCGTGGTAGATTGGAAAAAAGGCACAGTTCTTCCTAATAATTTATTTGCAAATAATACAAATTGGTAATTAGCTGCTATTGCTTTTCCCTCCTTCCCTGAATCCTATGCTTTCCAGTATTCCACAAAGTCAATCAAGCTGAGAAATAAAAAAATTACGAGTCTTAAATGAAAGGATATGAGGATTTTGTTATATCCCTTTTATACCTGCAGTGTGCTGTTTGGAGGAAGGCAGCTTAATGCTACAGCATAAAAAGAAAACCTACGGGTGGAAAGAGTCAAAGCCTCCTCCATAATGAAGTCACCTTTTCCATTTGTCAGTAATCAGCATGTGAAGAAGGCAGAGTAGTGTGCTGCCCGCCTTGCTGCAGAGTTTGCTTATTGAGCATTATTGGGACTATTCAATTTTTTCCAGCTTCTCACATGTCATTGACATAATCTGAATGTGTGACAAGGAGTGCAAGTGGATGAGAAAAGTGTTTTCTGGTTCCTGCTCTTTTTTCTTAATTCTTCCTAATTTTCTTCACAGTATAAAATGAAGATATGTATCTCACATAAAATACATAAAAGTATAAGAAAAGAATGTTTGGGTCCTATCCCCTGAGAAAATCGCAGTTAATACTTAAATTCATTTGTTTCCTGTATGTTAGGTCTGTATACATAAATATGCAAATTTGAGGCCACACTTTAAAGTTTGAGTCATTGTCTTCTTTTTAATAATATCCTGGGCATTTTCACATATTATTAAAATACTCTCTAAAAAAGTAAGATTTTTGATGCTGTAGAATTTTTCATCTTTATCATTCATGATATTTTACTGAACTAATTTCCTATTGCTGGTTTAAATGTCAAAATCAACATTTTTCTCTATATATATGTCTCTTTCTGTGTGTGTGTGTGTGTGTGTGTGTGTGTATTCATCATACATTTCTGAGCTTGTAGGAAAATAAGAACTTTTTCTAAGGTCAGAAGCAAGAGAAAAACTCAAATTTGAAGTATATTGAAGTGCTAGAAACAAGGTTTTAATGGGGATATTTGTACTTCCCTCATTGCCTGGAGCCACTCACAAGGCAGACAGAGGACAAAGCCTGCAACCCTACCAAGTGAAATAGCAGAGACAAGCCCCAGGAAACAAGGACTGTACCCATAGAGGAAACACTGCAGGTATTTGCTGAACCCAGCCTTTGCTGTGACTACCAAGGAGTGAAAGAAAAAAAGTCTATATATATAGATATATAGTGCCACCTTCAAGTGCAGAGCCTGTGGGGATCTTCTACTTTGACGCACATATAATATTATGTTTTTTGACTTGGATGCTGATTTCATAGATATGCTTACTTTGTGAAAATATATTGAGCCTTTTACTTATGATATGAACACATTTATGTGCATATATATTATACTACAGTAAAAAGTGAGAAAAAAAATCACATTGCCTGTGTGCCTTTCCCCCAAACTCATTAGGTGAACATTTGTTTTAATTCGTGCTGGAGCGGTAGCTTTCCACATCCTTGGCAGAAGAAAAGCAAATTTGCCTTGGGTAAATGTAACTTATATCCAGAGTGTTCACAAAATTCCAAATGTTAATAAATGCAAGAGGGAATGAGCCACCATAGGAGATAGTCAGCAGAAACAACACACTTGAGAATCACGCCTATGATGTGTGATGGGTATATTCAAAGAAATAAAGAGATGTCGAAAGTGTGACTAAGAAATAGAGAACATCAGGGCACCTGGGTGGCTTAGTTAAGTGTCTGACTTTGGCTCAGGTCATGATCTCATGTCTTCTGAGTTCAAGCCCACGTTGGGCTCTGTGCTGACAGCTCAGAGCCTGGACCTGCTTCGGATTCTGTCTCCATGTCTCTACCGACCTTGCCTCCAACTTGTGCATTGTCTCTCTCAAATATAAATAAACATAAAAAAATTAAAAAGAAAAGAAATAGAAAACATCAATATATCAATAATTGCCTTTACCAGTAGAAAGATTGGAGGGCAATTCTAGAGGAGTAAAATAAATTTTCAATTAGAAAATCAACAACTTTTTAAACAATACATAATTTAAAAATATCTGCTAGAAACAAAAAAAAGCAGAAACTGAAATTAATCTAAATAATATATTTTATGTAACTCAGTATATTTTCAGTATTACTTCAACATGCAATCAATATGATTATTAATGATATGGTTTTCATCTTTTGTATTTAGGTCTTTGAAATCTAGAGTGCATTTTATGCTAAAAGCACATATTAATTTGAAGTACCCACTTCTAGACACTACTGTCTACACACATAGACACATAAACACACACTAGAATTTACATTTTTTCTACTATATGTAGATGGGCATTGATCCAAGTTGGAATATAAGAAGCAAAACCCTTGATTTAGGTAGTCATAGTGTTAATTTAATTGAACAGATGTGTGTGATTTATTGAACTATTTCCCCACTGAGAGATATTTGGTTTACTCTCTGTCTCTTTTCTTCTTATATCAAATAAGGCTACAAGGAACATCCTTTATAAAACCTATGTGGACTTGTGTGTTTCCAAGGCATAAAGCTTCAGATAAGGATTTGCTGTTCAATGGATGGTTTTAATAGCAGATTAGATACAATTGAAGAGCTACTTAGTGAACTGGAAATGAGAGCTGAAGAAATTAACCAGAATGCAACACAGAGAGACAAAGGAATGGAAAATATGAAAAAGCATTTAAGATGCATGAAGGCTATAGTTAATATGTCTAAACTGGACAAAAGAAAGAAGGAGAGTAGGAGTGTTCTTAACACATAATGTTTAAGCCGTCTCTAGAATTGATCAGACATCAGTCCTCAAATTGAAGATTTCTAATGAATCCCAAGAAAAATGAACAGAAAGAAACTCATCTAGACACATAGCAGTGAACTTGTAATAAACTGAAGATAGATGGTCTTAAAAATCAGTTATTTAAAAACAGAAGACAAAATTAATTTACAAAAGAATAATGATTAAACTGACAGCTGGTTTCTCACATCAACAATGGAAGGCAGGAGTCAGGGAATAAGATCTATAAAATGCTGAGAGAAAATACCTGTCAATCTATAAATGTATAACTTGAGAAAGAGCAAGTGTGAAACCAAGACATTTTTAGACAAAAACGCACAAAGGGAGCACATCAGGAATTTATTCAGGTCGAAAGAAAATGATTCCGTACAGTATGTATGAAACAAAACATTGATCACATGTAAAGATAATAATATCTAATTTAAGTTAAAAACGTTAAAGGTTGAGGTTAAAAAAGTAAAGATAGACCTAAATTCTGGATATCCAAAACTAATTTGAAAGGACAAATGCCTGTAGCTAAGTATTTTAATTTTTTAAATGCTTTTTATTATTTATTTTTGAGAGAGAGAGGGAGAGAGAGAGAGAGAGTGCACACAAGGGAAAGGGGCAGAGACAGAGGGAGACACAGTATCCAAAGCAGGATCCAGGCTCAGAACTGTCAACACAGAGCCCAACACGGGGCTCGAACTCACGAATCATGAGATCATGAAGTCAAATGCTTAATCGACTGAGTCACCCAGGTGCCCCAAAGAAGCTAAATATTTTAAAGTGCATGCCTTATTTGGGAAAAGAGTTAAGCTATTTATTAACTTTAAACCTTTTTTTTTTAATGTTTATTATTTTTGAGACAGAGAGAGACAGAGCATGAGTGGGGGAGGGGCAGAGAGAGAGGGAGACACAGAAACCGAAGCAGGCTCCAGGCTCTGAGCCGTCAGCACAGAGCCCGACGCGGGGGGAGAACTCATGGACTGCGAGATCATGACCTGAGCTGAAGTCAGCCACTTAACCGACTAAGCCACCCAGACACCCCAACTTTAAACCTTTTAAGGAAAGAATTCATGTTAAAATTTCCGGAGGAATCCCTAAAAATATAGAAATTGAATGTAGAACTTCCAATCTAGTACATGTTTTGAAAATTAGAATAGAGAAAATAAACCTCAGATCAAGCGACATGCAGAAAGGGTAAACAAACCCATCAAAAAAAAGTAGAATAAGTGGGTAGAAAATAACCCGAGAAAAGTAAAAATCAATGTATCAGCACTCACAATCAATATAGTAAAGAACTAAATCCCCTCCTAAAATTCAAAGATATTTTTCCTTCTCAATAAAAAAAGGTGAATCCCTTTTGAAAGAGGTCACAAAAATTTGGAAAGTAGAAGTATAGAACAAATACATGTGAAATACTAATTAAAAGAAAGTTGGTAGGGATATAATATAAGCAAAATTGAGTGACATAAAAAGCATTACAAGAGAGGAAGAGAATCATTTACATATTGACAAAAGTTTTTATTTACCAGAAAAAGAACCTTAATGGCTCCTGCAAAATAGACCTAAAATAAATAACTACAAATTTATAAAGTTACGCTAGAGGAAGCTAAAAAATCCATAAGCATATTGAGAGATTTCCACACACTTAAGTGATTAATAGGTTAGTCAAGCAAAAATAAGCCCATGGAAGTCTTGAACAACATAATTAAGTTTGTTATAACAGATGTGTTTAAAGTATTGTTCCTGGTAACACATAGAAAATTTATAAAAATTAATGATATATTAGGCTAGAAGGAAAGTCTTAATTTTTAAAGATTTATAATCACATGTACCACATATTCTTAACTTCAGTATAATTAAGTTAGAAATTAATAACAAAGTGACAAGAAAAACAAAGGAATGTGGAATGAAAGGTACAGGTTAATTTCTCAGACTGGCATAGCAGAAAAGGAACTGGCTTCTTTCAAACTTCATGGAATCTGGCTATGCCTGAGCATTTAAGGGGGAGCTGACAGGAAAGGGTGGGGGCCGAGACTCTGCCAAATCTTATTTTTGTTATGTTGGAGTCTGAACATATGAGGAGAAAGACTGGTGCTTCCTCAGTGGTAATTCCTAAAATCCCTCAGCTAGAGATGTGGGAGTTTCTCTCCCAGAATCAATTTCTAGTCAAATCAGTTTGCTGAGTGGTACCTCAGAAAGCAATGGGAACAGGATGAGACTCACTCACCTAGACTGATCCCACTTTTGGAAGGTTCCCCTGACACAAACTCCTGCACCAGATGTGACGTATGCCCTACTTGGTGAGTTGCCCTTGTTTGCACTTCCTGGAACAAAGGGACTCTCAGACATCAATGGAGAGAGAGGAAATTGACAAAGACACTTTGGAAAATAAGTTGGTATTGCTAATCCAATTGTATATGCCCAGCACCTGTGTCCAGGAAATTCCACAGCAGAGAAAGTTGTACACAGGTACACTGGCGGCTCCTTGCTCTGCCATTTGATAAGGCAGCAGGGGTGGCAGCATGTGACAAGATACTGTTTTCTGCATGTAGAAATGCAGCCCTCACAGGCAGAAGACCTTTTTATTGCTCTTCAGATTGAGCCACAGAGAACCAACTTGAGGGCGTGAAATTCGCAAAATGCCAGCTGCATAGAATCTAGGTAAATGATCAGGCAACAGTTTTCCCTGTTGACATATGGTTTCCAACACTTTTGAGAGATGGAAATAAAAAAAAATTAAAGATGTACCACTATAGCCCATTAACTTTCTAGAATACACACTGTGGCCTTTTGGCACTCTGGCAACAAATAACTTGCTGATCAGCATGATTTTCAATTTTTCAATTGTTTACTTTGCTGCTGTGGCTACCCAACCAATATGTGGGGTTTGAGAATTTAAACTTTGCATCTTTTTTTTTTTTTAATTTCAATTTATTTTTCCCAAAATTATCCTTCGAGGTTATGGTTTAGATATAATGAAGTGGATGTAGGCATAGTACTTTAGACAGTTTTATAAGGATTCCTTTAAAAATTCCTCAGGGAGATAAGTTGCATACACCAGCATTCTAACAAACAAAAAAAGACATACACATACACATATTTAACTAGATATCAAAGTTGGAAGCCCAGTAAATCTTTGTGTTTCCACTTTATAGGTAAATTAGAATTTTATTTTGTTAAGCTGGATGTCTTTTAAATTTATGTTTGTTTATTTGGCATAATGCTGTCATAAAATGTATCTTAGCCTTGATCTGAAACTTTCTTTTCCTTTACAGCAGTTCCCTTTGAGCTATGTACCATATGGAGAAGTAGAAGAACACAGCTTTAGTGATTATTTACATTCTCATGGACTAGGATCCCTTCAGGGATCTCATAAAACCCACACGAGACTTTTTGGGCCCAAAGAAGTCAGCAGAACACACTCAGTTACGTATCAGATATTAATCATTTGGGGCGCATTCATCTTTACCTTCTTTTAAATCTTACTACACCCGGGGGCAGCTGAATGGTTCAACCCATTAAGTGTTTGACTTTGGCTCAGGACAGGATCTCTCGGTTCGTGGGTTCAAGCCCCACTTCAGGCTCTGTGATAATAGCTCAGAGCCTGAAGCCTGCTTCAGATTCGGTCTGTCTGTCTGTCTGTCTCTCTCTCTTTCTACACCCCCCACTCACACACACACACTCTCTCTCTCTCAAAAATGAATATATATTAAAAAATTAAAAAAATAAATCTTAATGCACCTGTTATGTTGGTAGCATTATGACTATTTACCAGAACCCCCTTTTCTAGTTATGCAGGACTATTACACCACCCCTCTTCCTTGAAGTTGGCATAGCCATGTGACTTGCTTTAGCCAACATAATGTGGGTAAAGCGATATGTGTCATTTCTAGATAGAAGCATTTAGTTGTTAGGTTAAGGAGCCTGGAATGTTAAGTTGACGCCTATTTGTGTAGGAAAGCTGCCCTTGAGAATTGTCTGTACCCAGGGGTGTATTTTTTGAAAGCAAGAAGTAAGCTTTTGTCATATTAAGTTGTTGAGATTTGGGGGAATTTTTTTCTTTGCAGTTCAACTTAATATTTCCTGACTAATCGAATGTGTCTGGTGTACTTGTGGAAGTAACATTTTTTAAAATTTTTATTTGTTTTTGAGAGACAGAGCGTGAGCAGGGGAGAAACAGAGAGAGAGAGACACACACACAGACTACCTCCTGGGCTCCAGGCTCTGAGCCATCAGCCTGGGCTCCAGGCTCTGAGCTGTCAGCACAGAACCTGACACGAGGCTCGAACTCACAAACCATGAGATCATGACCGACTGAACCACACAGGCGTCCTGAAACTTTCTACTAACAAAAATTTAATTAAAAATTTTTTTAATTTTTTTTTAAAGTTTCAGTTTTGCACAGTGGCAGTATCATAACCAATGAGGTTTATCTGAGTTGTGATTACTGCTAATTAAAGTTTATTTTTATTTATCTTGAGGGAGATAGACAGCAAGCAGGGGAGAGGCAGAAAGAGAAGGAGAGAAAAAATCCCAAGGAGGCTCTGCACTGTCAGTGCAGGGCCTGACACAGGACTCAAACCCATGAACCCTGAGATCATGACCTGAGCGGAAATCAAGAGTTAAACACTTAACAGCATGAGCCACTCATGTGCCCTAATGTTTATTTATTTTTGAAAGAGAGAGAGACAGAGACAGAGACAGAGCACTAGCAGGGGAGGGGCAGAGAGAGAGAGGGTGACACAGAATCTGAAGCAGGCTCCAGGCTCTGAGCTGTCAGCACAGAGCCTGAGGTGGGGCTCAAACTCAGGAACCAGGAGATCATGACCTGAGCAGAAGTCAGAGGCTTAACCTATTGAGCCACCAAGGTGCCCCTACTCATAAAAGTCTTATTAACAGCCCATTTCGTTGACAAATATTTTGTTATCAAAACAAAAATAAAATCCTCTACTGATAGCCTCTTATTCTTCCAGTAATTCAGTCTCAAAATCTTTGAATTATCTGTGATTTCTCAACCCTGATCTTCATATTTAATGACTTGTTAAATTCTATTGATGTCAAAATGAAAGTGGAAAATCTGGAAAATAAGCACCTGCGATTCTAATTCTTAAAGTTGCTAACAAGTGTTTTGGGTCAAGAGGCTTAACATCTGTGTCTCTTTCTATATTTTTTTAACATGAGAGTTGGGCTATGGTATCTTAAAATTAATTATCAGCTTTAATACTCTATGACATTTTGGAATGTTCTCAAAGGAGAGTGTGTGTGTACGTGTGTGTGTGTGTGTGTAGTTACTTTGT
The DNA here is from genome assembly GCA_030068075.1 of Paguma larvata. Lineage (NCBI taxonomy): Eukaryota > Metazoa > Chordata > Mammalia > Carnivora > Viverridae > Paguma > Paguma larvata. Next base: position 12,863,395 of record CM057844.1, read on the forward strand.
TGCAGCTCTCCATAAGCTCATGTTCTGGTATCTTTTCCACTCTGTAGCCAGTACATAACTTTCCATCTTATATCTCACATTTATGTACTGGAAAACTTTAATTCTCCTCTATTATATAGACCAGTTGCTAAATACTATGGACCTTGGGAGAGCTGAATTCTTTTTTAAATCCATAATTTTTCTCAACTTTCAGACAGGTTTTGAAACCACAGCTCTGGGACAGAAATAATATAAAAATTGCCATTGCTCCTTTAGTATGTGCCTGTGGCCGACATTGGTCATCGAGGGTTTTGCTCTCTCTGGTGTAATGGATAAAAGTCCACCTTAAGTTAGTGTTCCAAGCCCTCCACAATCAAGCTACATATTTCCTTCTCAACCAACTCCCCGCAACGATCTGTTTCATTGTTTCATTTTCCATAGGAGAATTTATTGTGGCTTTGTGTTCTCACTTGCTACTACATCCATCTAGAATGACTTCTATGGAAAAAAAAAGTCACACATATTCCTTCAACACAAACTCAGATTTTCATTACACCTACTGCCTTCTCCAACCATGTCAGCTATCTTTGTTGGTACCTCTTCTCTAAAAATGTTTGCTGGTAGGGAGCCTGGATGGCTCAGTTAGTTAAGCATCTGACACTTGATCTTGGCTTAGGTCATGATCTCACGGTTCATGGGTTCGAGTCCCACATCAGGCTCTGTGCTAACAGCATGGAGCCTGCTTGGGATTCTCCCTCTCTCTCTCTCTCAAAAACTAAACGAATAAAAAAATTTAAAAACAATTTTTGCTGGTGTTTCCTTCTTTCTGAATGCCATCTTCTATGACTGGAGTTGTATCTTTAGAATTTACTGGCAGAGTATATACATATCAGCATATAATTACTGTTGGTTTAGGTAGGATTTTATTTTTATTTTTATTTATTTATGTTTTTATTTTGAGAGAGAGAGACAATGCGCACACAAAGTGGGGAGAGGCAGAGAGAAGGAGATGCTGAATCCCAAGCAGACTTCGCCTCATCAGTGCAGAGCCCCACATGTGGCTTGAACTCACCAACTGTGGCTTGAACTGTGAGATCTTGTCCTGAGCCGAGACTTAGAGTTGGATGTTTAACCAACTATGCCACCCAGGTGCCCTTACTTTAGGTAGGATTTTAAAACAAATATTTTATTAATCATAGCTGCATCCATTGAATCGAAATGTGGGAGAATTCATACACAAAAAAACATTTATTTGGTCTCCTGACATTATTTGGTGTGCATAGGAATTGTACTTTGAAAAAAGCCATGGCCAGCAATTCATGACCATCTTGGGGAAGCCCTTCATTAAGTAGTTCATTATGCTCTACTTTCTTATTGGGTTATATTTCTTTAGGTTGGGAACCTCACCTTATATTTTTTCTGCAGTGTGTCACCTTCCCCAGCCTCCTGGCATCATCCTTAGCTAACAGATAAGGTTAGCCAGACAGAAAAAAATTTTTTTTACTTGTTTTACTAAAATGCTGCTCCTAGTATACTGTTCAGAAATGCTGAGATATGGGATGCCTGGTTGGCTCAGCAGTTAAGCATCTGACTCTTGATCTCGGCTCAGGTCATGATTTCGTGGTTCCTGAGTTCGAGACCCACATTGGGCTCTGAGCTGAAACCATGGAGCCTGCTTGGAGTTCTGTCTCTCTCTGTGTCTGCCCTCCCCTGCTCATTCTCTCTCTCTCTCTCTCTCTCTCTCTCTCTCTTTAAAAATAAATAAATAAATAAACTTAAAAAAATGCTGAGCTATATACCAAATGTGAACTAAGTAAGGAGCGAGTCAAGGCAAGAATGTCTTTTCTCTCTCAGTGCTTCTCAAAGCATGGTCCATGGACTGATGCTGGCTGTGATGACAAATGTACGGAGGTTGACAGTAAGCATTTGGAAGTTTCTATATTAATTTTCTTCTGTTTTTATTTTTCTGATAATATTCATTGCCACGTAATTTTTTTAGCTGATGAATCCAATAATGAAAATCTAGACTTGTAGTTTGTATGCCTTTGCATATTTTTTTAATTTCACTTTCTATGAATCGTTCTTATTTTATTTTGTAAAAATACACATCCTTGAAAGATTAGACATTAAAAACAAAATAAATTGGTCCTTTACTGAAGGCCATTGGATAATTTACCTATCTATCTATCTATCTATTTTCTATATCTATCCTGATATTTTCCAGATCTTTTTCCTATGTGACTAGTGTACATTAAAATCCATATTTTGCATCTTTTATGAAAATAGGAAATATTGTACCTTGCAGATTTCTCTTAGAGATAAATTAGTTCAATCATTATACAACTGTTTTCTCAGCTTTTAAAGTCAGGGGACTGAAACAACCTTCCCTTCCCTCCTCAGCGTGCCATTATATTTAGAAAAATGAATAAAACTGAAAATAGTGTATAAAAAATGTCCAACCAAACTTCTGGATTTCCTGCATTTAGCTAGCTCTAACTTTAAACATAAATATTATTAAACATGGATTCTTGTCCAAGAAGAACGAATAATAACTGTTATATCCTCAGAACAGATGATACATTGTGCTCAGAAATAGATTTCCATCCACAAATGCTGGCATTTAGAGGTTACCAGCTGTATTTAGGTAGAGGAGCTATAAAGCACATTACAGGAATATAATTTTAGAGTTGCTGAGGTCATATGGGGATTTGGTTCGCCTACATTTTCATTTAAATTATATCCACAAGTAATGCCATTGTGAATGAAGTTATATCATTAAAAGTGTCAGACACTTTAGACTCCATTTCCATATGCCCTATTATATGAAGACCTGCAACTTGAAATTCTCTCCAGATTAATCTGAGAGGAAAATATAGGCTCTCATTCTAAATACATCCCAGAAGGGATTAAGTGACCTGATTTCAAGAAAAAAAAAAAAATGGAACAAGCTATGCGATGACTAATTTGCCTCCTGGTAAAATAAAAGTGACAAACAACAATTTTATTCATAATAGAAGTTTGCCCCAAAGCAGACTTTTCTGCTAACTCTGGCATATCCTATTTGCAAAATATTTTTAAGGTATTTCATGTCATGTGCCTCTGTTCGTGAATTCAAGTTTTCTCCTTGCAGGAGCATGAAATCTAACAACTATTTTAAAGTAAAATTAAAGATTTGTAGAAGGTATAAGAAACATTTCACAACAATCACATAATTTTTCTGGAAAGTAGGAACTCTGAATCTCTCACCCTCTAGGAGAGACATCATAGTGATCTAGTGAGCATTATCAGTAGATTTGTATTTAATATGCAATCTATTTGTTTTATTGAGCATGCTCCGATTTAGTAATGAAGGGAAAACAAATAATTGTGGTACCTTTCCCGCTGAAGTAAAATTCTCAATATATGGAATGATTTATTTAGGAAACCTACTAACTGAAAAATAAATACGTGTGCCTAGTGTGTCTCTTCTTTATAGCCCTATCATCTGGGATTCTTTAAAGAAATTTATTAATGCAAAATGTTGGGGTGCCTTTCTGATGATTCACTTCAGTATAATAAATTGAATGAAGTACCAGTTAGTCCTGATTTAATAGGTTTAAAATAAATTATTTTAATCTTTTGATTCAGAAAATGATTGCTCTTTCCCAAGATTTTCTCTCATATTAAGAAACTTTATATCGTTACTTTTAAGTGAGAACTTTGAAGACTGTGATCATTTTTTTAATTCATTTCATCTCTCAAGAAAAAGAGAACACAAAAAAGTGAGAAAGAACAGACTAAACTAGGATATCGAGCTCATACTTTAGTCTGAAATATTATTTCTGAGTATATTGAAAAATTGACTTACTCTTCTAGTACTGGTATCAGGAATGGGGTAATAATACCTGACAGACTCACTAAAATCTGGATTTATCATTATGTGACATGACATTTCAAGTGCTTTCTGAATTTTTCCTAATGACACTATGACACTATTAAATGTTTTAAAAGTTATAGTGATTAAAGACTGAGTTTAAGCAATACCTAATGCCTTCTCAGTCAGCACCTTTGATATATCTTACTATCAAGGAGGGATTTCTAACATGGCATCTGATATAATCGAGGTGCGAGATGCCAAACTAGAAGACAGAAAAGCTGAGAGTCTGGGGAAAGAAATCCAAACTCATCACCATTTTACTTATTCTGTCTTGTCACAGGCGGTGACATGCTTTGAAAGTGATCCCTAGGAGAAGACAAATCCTGAGTGTAACAATGAGATTTCAGGAACATGGAGAAACTGAATTGATGGCTGAAATCCATAGAATGTGAAATCTCACTCAGTCAGTGTTCCTTAGGGGAATTCACTGCTGGGTCTTGAGAATGTTATCGCATGTGCGGTTTATGCCTGGAGAAATGTATGTGCTTCTATGCTGTGCATCGTATGTTAACATGGAGTTCAGTGTGTTACATTTAAACTTTAAAAAAGAGCATAACAACTCACGCATACATCTGAATCATAAGAAGTGTTTTCTATCTTATTGCTGCTTACTTTGAATTATGACTTCTTTACCTAAACTTTCAACAATCCCACTCTCCCCCATCTCAGAATACCATCTATGTATTGGTAGAATGTGTGGGCAGGTCCTAAAAACGAACTCACTCAAAATACCTTGTGTTGTTTTCTTTTGGGATAATTGTTCAAATGGAAGAGGTTTTTTTTTGTTTTTTTTTTAAGTGAAATCTATTTCTCCTTTCTTTTTTTCTCTTTTCCTTGTCAGTTCTTGGGGATATATCTTATGCAATTACTAGTTAAAACTGTAAGTAATTTCACCTTCCATTTTAGAACTTCTGAACCAAACATGTATTTCTGTCCCATTTTCCCTGAAGCAAATCTCACAAAGATAGCCCAAAAAGCTTTAGCCACATGAGAAAAGAATTGGAGAGCTAGGCAAGTCCATTTTTGGGTCTCTAATTACTATGGCCAAAGTAGCAGCATGCGGACAGGTAAGAAAGTATGTGCTTCTCTCTTTAGGATGAGACTCACTCCAATATCTCAATACATAGCAGAGGTTCCAAATATATTGGGCCTAAGAATTAAATCTGGGCAAATTTATAAAACAAGCAACATTGTCTTTGTCTTAAGTATATCCGCTCTTTGGGGTTCGTGGCTCCTCCTTCTCATTTCCCTTTAACTATTCAATATTCCTTTTGTCCTCTCCTCCTTCCCTCATACACATCCATAAACATAAATCCTAAAAATCTGCCTCTAAATCCCTTTGACTCTCACACTCTAGAGAAGATATGAATACTTATTCAGAAGCATTTTTTGTAGGATTACTAATGGTTTAACAGGTATCTCGGTTGAAAGTAAGGAAGAGAGCTTAGCATCCTGGGATCCACCATCAATGGGAGGAAAGTTGGCCAGGTTGAGGTCAGTGGGTTTCACAGCAGTTGCATCCACTATGTCTTCTATTTTCCAGTGAGATTTTTTTCTGCTAGACATTATTACTAGCACTGGCTAAAAGAAATAACCTAGTTCACTCGCTTTTGCAAATGGTATAGATTATCCACAAGGAGTTTTCCCATCAAGCCATTTAAATGGCTTTTTCTTTACTGAGCACAGGAAGAAAGGGAAAGCAGAAATTAGAAGCTTCAGAGTTCCTAGTCTGTGCAAAGCCTCTTTCACATTAGCTCACTTAAGCCTCACTAAAGCTTTAGAGAGTAAGAATTACTATGTTTGCTTAAAAAATAACAGCAACCAAGGGTGCCTGGGTGGCTCAGTTGGTTAAGTGGCCGGCTTTAGCTCAGGTCATGATCTTGGGGTTTTTGAGTTCAAGCCCTGCGTTGGGCTCTGTGCTGACAGCTCAGAGCCTGGAGCTTGCTTCGGGTAGTCTCCATCTCTCTCTGCCCCTCCCCTGCTCATGTGCTCGCTCTCTCTCTCTCTCTCAAAAATAACTGTTAAAAAAACAGCAACTATTATTTATTTATTTATTTCTTGTCCTATATGACAGCTAATTTTCAGTTTAGTGTCTTATTTAATTTTTATTAAATAGACAAAGAAAAGTGTACAGATTAGAGCACTTAATCTGGTTGAACTGTAAAGAGGGTGCTGAAGTTACAGGCCACTTACACTTTTCATAGGACTAAACAACAGCCAATTGTTGTATAGATGGGAAGTGGTTAAGATGAGAAGCAAACTAAGGTTTGCATTGACCCCAAACTAATGGCAATGCCATGGCGGTTATTTTGAGAATGAGTGTGTGTGTGTGTGTGTGTGTGTGTATGTGTGTGTGTTTGAGATAGATATTTCCTTTATCAATCTTTTCTGACTTTCTAAATTCTTAGTCTTTTCCTCTGAACTAATAAATGATTAATTTAAAAATAGAGAAATAGAAGAATTAAAAAAAGGAAGGAAGGAAAGCATGGGAACAGATATTTCTATAAACAACACCAGAACACCATTAAGATAGAAGAGGAATAAGGCATATAAGCAGCTTAGATAAAGAATGATCAATAATACCATCTATGGAACGCTGATGAAGTGGTAGGGATTACATTTTGTTAGATTTTCACACATAAGCCTCCAAGAGTTCTGTTAAATAGACCTTATTATCTCCATTTAACAAATGAAAACAAGATGATATAAAGATGTTAAGGAATTTATCCAAGGTCAAATGTCTAGTAGGATGCTGGGTGTACACACCAGCCTTTGGCTATTTGATATCCATCTTTCCTTCTAGGCTCAGATATCAATCCTCTTCTTGAGGAAGGAAAGAAGTGCTAAGAAGGAGTTCTGCTAGTTTGGACTTTGGCCGATTCAGATAATATAATTTTCCTTTGGGCCAAGGTAGGAGAAGAGGAGAGCTCCTTGCTTTCTTAAGAGCCAGGTGAGAGCACAGACTCTAGGCTGCCAAAGAGACAGAAGGGGAAGCTAAGAATTCACTGCCCTTCCAGTCCAGGACCATTCAAAGCAGAGCTAGCCAGATCATCTCAATGTCATTACTTGATAGGAAAGATAAGAAAATAGAGATTAAAAATATTTAGGATAAAAATTATCAAAATATAATATTCCATTTCATGTTGGTATGTTTTAAGGTTTATAAGAGATATCTTGCATTTAATCTTTGATAAATACAATTCCGTAGCTTATCTCTAAGGACAAGCTCATATTGATTGTTTTTATTTAGACTGAAGTGACTCTTCTCTGTCAGAGCTTGGGATTATAGCTGTGTCTTATAGGAAACCCAACTTGGAAAGAAAGCGATATAAAAATATGGGAAAGTATTTAAGAAGGGATGAATAAAATGCAAGGAAGCAAGGGAAGCAATATTAATACCAAATAAAAAATTAAAAGTGAAAAGTATTCATTAAAACCTAAGGAATCAGATATAATCATCGATAAAAACATACTTCCAAATAACACTATAACAGTCCAATGTTACAGATTAGAAACATATAAGGCAATTAACTATACTTCAATTAAATAAAGAAATATAAATCAAAGCTATTAGAGCTGCACAAAAGTTTAAAAAATATACAGTGAATGGTTTTATATACTGGTTTTCTCAAAACAGTTAGATGCAGAAGTAAATCTGAATACAGAGGATTTGAATGAACTCATTGATATAATTGAATGAACCAATACTGAGCTGAATCCTGAATAGATCAATGCATAGAGTAGATTGACTACAATAATAAAGTATGCAGTGTTGAAATTATCAGAATAAAAGTGAGGTCAGTAGACCCTTACAATTTATGTACTAAGCACATCTTTGGTTCATAATGAATATACAAATGAACTAAGTAGGGCTTATTTCAGAAATATGAAAATATTTCAGTATAAGAAGTTGATTAATAGAAAATACCATTTCAAGAATACAATGAAAACAAAATTATATGGTTGTTTTGATATTTAACATTTACTTGATAAATTTCAGCATATAACTCAATTAAAAACATAACTCTATAAGCTAGAATTAAAAGAATACTCCTTTAAAAATGAGTTTTAAAAATCACTTTCAAGGGGCACCTCGGTGGCTCAGTCAGTTAAGCGTCTGACTTTGGCTCAGGTCATGATCTCACAGTCCGTGCCCCTGCCAGGCTCTGTCCTGACAGCTCATAGCCTGGAGCCTGCTTCTGATTCTGTGTCTCTCACTTTCTCTGCCCCTTCCCCACTCACATTCTGTCTCTCACTCTCAAAAAAATGAATAAACGTTTAAAAACTTTTTAAAAAATCACTATCAAACCATCATTATTGGCATTCATTCCTCCTAATGGTGGTGCACTCAGAGCATCTCCTATAGAATTAGGGAAATAACAAATAATATAATTCCTTTTATTGTTGCCATAACTTAACCTTTTAAAAAAGATATTCCATTTAGTGTATTTAAAATAGCAAACACAAATCACTGATAAGTCATTGGTGAAGGAGAGATCCAATTATCATGTGTAGATGATTTGATTGTCCATCTCAGCAATCCAAGAATATTGATAAACAAATGATTGAACTTACAAAAGAGCTCAGCAATTTTCCTCGGTACAAAATCAGTTGGCCAAAATCTACAGCTTTTTTCTATAGCAAAAATATCTTGTTAGAAATGAAAATAGAAAACAAAAGATCTCGTTCACATTATTTTTTTTAAATTTTTTTTAATGTTTTTATTTATTTTTGAGAGACACTGAGGCACAGCATGAACAGGGGAAGGGCAGAGAGAGAAGGAGACACAGAATCGGAAGCAGGCTCCAGGCTCTGAGCCGTCAGCACATAGCCCGACGCGGGGCTCGAACTCACAGACCGCGAGAACATGACCTGAGCTGAAGTCGGCCGCCCAACCGACTGAGCCACCCAGGCGCCCCATCGTTCACATTATTAATAAAAATAGAAAGTACTTAGACATAAGTGAGAAATACACAGGTTTTATTTTTTTTAAAAAGAAAAATTTGAAAACCTAAGATACATATCAAAAGAGAATTGAATTAAATGGAAAAATACACCAGCTTCTGCATGGAAAGACTCAATATCGTAAAGTTTCAGTTCATTCCAAAATAATTCTAAAAGTTAATGTAATTGCAAAATCATACCAAATCAGGTTAGAATATGATTAAAAATCCTAAAACTTATTTGCAAGAATAAAAAAGATAGAAATTCCAAGAATATTTTAGAAAAACTGAATAATGTACTTATAGCAGTTTTCAAAATAAGGTAAAAAAATGTTTATAAATTATGTGATACTGATCTCAGGAATACATAGACCAAATTAGTTAAATAGAAAATCTAGAATAGACTTCAGAATTGAAACTGTGAAAGAATCAAGGGATTTTTCTATAGGCTTAGATTGTCCCATTAGAGTTATATACTTGAATATGAAATCAAAACTCTTGTTCAGAATGAAGTGCTGATATAATGAGTTTTGTTTCCTTTGTGCATTAATTTCTTCTAAAGAAATAGGCCCATGTATAAATTATCATCATCATCATCATAATTGTTATTGTTATCGTAGCTAAAGCCTATTAATGCTTCTGTTGTGTCAGAAACTATTCTAAGCACATTACGTGTATTGCATCATTTAATTGACATAATAACTTTATGGAGTTGATGCAATTATTTGCCACCATTTACAGATAAAGATATTGATACTTAAAAATTGCAGTAAATGCCCATGAGAGTAATGGTGAGGTCAAGTTGCAAACATGAGCAATCTGGTATCAGAGTCCAGGGTTCTTCAGAATTGAGCTGTAATTTCACATGTACATTCATGTTTATATTTTAAAGTACTATTAAGTAGAGGGGCAAAGTCTTGACATAGATGCACTAAAATAGCAATGCTAATTTTATTTTGGTAGTGATCATTTTATTTTCTTTATACCTGTATGTTTTTATTTTTATTTACTTATTTAATATTTTTAAGTTTATTTATTTATTTTGAGAGACAGAGAGAGAGAGAGAGAATGTGAATGGGGGAGGGACAGAGAGTGAGGGAGATAGAGAATCTCAAGCAGTCTCCATGCTCAGCATAGAGCCGGACATGAGCTGAGAGATCATGATCTGAGCTGAGAGTGAGAGTCAGATGCTTAACCGACTGAGCCACCCAGGTGTCCCTACCTGAGTGTTTTTAAAAAGTATATAGTAAACATTATAACATCTTATAATCACAGAGAAGTACTTTTAAAAGGTGACCTCAGCCTGGTGACTTCTTTAATGAGTAGTTCGGACAAGCATACCAAATTTGTACCATTTGACCCATTAGCTCTCTAATTCAAGAAATCAACATCCACTGTTTCCACAGTGGCTACGAGAGATGCTGCTGCTCTTTACTGCTACCATCGTCATTTTAACGACCACTAGCTAAAAGCTAAAGTGTTCCATTTCTGGCAAATACTTATATATATTACATCAAGTACTATTTTATTATTATTCCCATTTTACAGAGGATTAACTGAAGATTGGAGTAGTTATATAGGTCTTGCCTAGTGTGATATCAGCCCATACTTGGAATAAACAAGTAATACTCAGGTCTGCTCAGCTCTATAGCCTTTACTATTCTGCAAAGCTATTTCATCAAAGTTTCCAGTTAGGCCACATGGAAATCCTAGAGGCTAAAACTGGTGTTTTAATATCTGATTTGTTGTCATTAAATTTAGGCACACACGCAATTACATTGTACAAATGCATCAAACAATTAAGAATGAACTATTTTTTATTAGGTGCAAACTTAGTCTCTACTTGGTATTTGTGCATTTTCCTTTTCTCTTCTAATAATCTAGAAAAATGACGTTATTCTCAAAAGTTTTCATAAAAATTGTTGAAGGAGGTAATTGAGAGGATATGACCAGTGGTTGATCCAAGAGCTGAACCTAGGTGCTCAGAGGCTTCTCACCTCCTTTCCTGTCCTTGGAATGTAAGTTCTACCTACTGTTCCTGCACTAGGAGTCATTTCAAGGATGCAGCCTTAAGAGAGTAATGTGTTGTTGAGACCATGTTGTTGGTATATGTGACTGAATCCAGTTAAGTCCTCTATATAAGCTCTTAAGATTCTGGTGGTGATATGTGGAAATATACTCAATTCATGGCTGCTTAAAACAAGCCTTCTATGTAAGTTTCCTTTCTTATTAAACCTACCACCTACCAATCTGGAGTGGTCTGCTGTTTTGTTTGTTTTTTCCTTGCCTTCCATGAAATGGGAACCAATTTATGAACCAACACAAACACAGTTACTTGGTCCTCTATGTCAATTCCAAAGGATGTTCCATATACCAAGAAACAACACTTTCATTTAATCAATACACATTTATTGAATATCTATTATATGTTAGATACTGTACTAGGCATGTTAGATACTATATTAGGCGTGGGGAAAAGAATAGTGTAGCTAGCTGCTACAACATATAAACACCTAAATGTTTGTGGCTTAATACAATGAGAATCCCAATGTGCATGTTCTGGGTTGAGTAAATTTCCTCCTATTTAGTTTCTCCATCTTCAAAACATAGCTTCCAAGATTTTTCTGTGTCCAGTCAGTTTAAGGAAAAAGAGTGCAGAGTATTGCGCTTAATTTTAAATTGGCCTATTCTTGAAACAGTCTATATCACTTTTGCCCACATTCCATTGGCCAGAACTCAGTCTGGCTAGCTATACCAAACTGGCTAGCCATGTGCCCAAAGAATTAATAAGACATACTTTTCTTCCTACTCATTTCCACTCACAATATCACTGGGATGTGGACATTAACTAGATAACATATAAAACCAATAGATAATTTCAACTATGGCAGTTATTTTTATGGAGAGGAATATGGTGCTAAAAGGGCCTATTGTTTATAAGGTCTTCACTGAGGGACCAGGACTTGGATCTCAAGGATGGTCAGGGAAGAAAAGAGGGAAGAGTGCAAGGGCCCTAGGGAGGAGAGCTCATGGGTGAGCAGGTGAGACAAGGAAACACAATGCAAAAGCTGGATGATGCTGGAGAAATCCTAATCCATAGGGCCTGTGAGCCATTTCAGAGTCTAAATCCTGTCTTATGGACAGTGTATCACCACTGAAGAAGTTCAAGAAGTGCACTGATCTGATCAGATTGACATTGTGAAAAAAAAGCACCTGGCTGTATTGTGAAAATAGGTTGGGGTTGGGATAAAAATAATTGTAGGCAGGCCTTTGGGGAGGCAGCTGTAGGGTGATAATGGCTTAGATGTGGGTAGTGGAGATGGAGGTGGGAAGAAGTAAAGAGACATTTAGGAAGTAAATTCAACAGAATTGTGACAAAGTAGACTTTGCCATTTATCGTTTTAGTCCTTTTACTGGATGGTTTGCACCTTCATAGCTTCTTTGTTCATAAATAAATTTTAAAACTGGACAATGTTGAGGCAGCTGGGAGGCTCAGTTAGTTGAGTGTCCAACTCTTGATTTTAGCTCAGGTCATGATCCCAGATCTGTGGAATCGAACCCCGTGTTGGACTCTGTGCTGAACATGGAGCCTGCTTGGGATTCTTTCTCTCCCTCTCTCTCTCTCTCTCTCTCTCCCTCTTCTTTTGCCCCTCTCCATCACTCACACATGCTCTCTCTCTCTCTCTCTAAAAATAAACAACAACAACAACAACAAACAAAAAAACCCCAAAAAACTTGGACAATGTTGCTGGGAAGTAAAAAGCTAGCTTTCATTGCCTCAGCCAAGCTAAAGGAAAACTGAAGCAGAGATACGGTTGTTAGTAGCCCAATATCTTTTGTTACCTTGTCAAAACCTTCACCTTCTGCCTTTAATTCTACTCTTCCATCTTGAAAGCAAGGACTGAGAAAGTGAATCTCTTATTCTCCTCTTCTACAGTTAAGGACTAAATTGTTCCATAATGTATTATGTTTCCCTATGCACATTTACATTTCAGAAGAGGATTTTTAAATACTTACTGAAAGATCTTAAGTCAGAGAAATAAAACAATGATGCTTCGAATATTTGGGGAAACGTGGTCTTCAAATCAAGCAACACAGATACCACTTTTAGTGCCTTTAATAGAGCTATTAAATTTGCTTCTACTGGGGCCTCTTAACTCTGGTGTAAGAAGTTCTTTAAGGCAGCCAGGACTTGGACCTAGAGTTTCCCCAGGATAAATGAAGTACGTGCTGGTTCTGAGCTAAGATCTGCAGCTTCACTTTTCTCCTTTATAACTGGACACCACAGGGCAGAACTTGAAATCCAGAGGGATAGTCCATTTCTTGCTGAAAATATATGTATGTTAGAATTTTAAAATATTTTTATATATACACAAAATTAAAATAAACAAAAATATGTATTCTATTTTTGTATGTATATAGTTAAGGAGGCCACAAACCACTCATGAAAGCTTTATTTATGGATGCCCTTCCACTGTGGTTAAGAATTTGCTGCTCTATTTGAAAGCAGATTATAGGAAATCATGTTCCTTTCTCTCTTACTCTCCTCTTCTACAGCTAAAAATATGGGGGCAGAACCGAGGTCTTGTGAGGTGACACCTGATTTATCCCTGGATGCCTCTACGTGTGTGTATGTGTGTGGGTGTGTGTCTATATGAGTCAGGCTTTTTGCTCAGCCATCTCACCACATCAGCCCCCAAGACACCCACACTGACTTCTGAGCCCAAGTTAAGGCCCAACAAACACAGATCCTCTAGCTTGAACTGGGGGAAAGAATCAGAATTTTGTTGCTGGCATATCCAACCCGTTGGCAGAAAAACCCCATGTGCACCTGTTCAAATAGATCTTGGGTGATTTTTAGTCTCTCAGCATTTGGCTGACATAAAGACTGTAGTGTGATTCTTCATTTATTTTATAAATCAGAGAGCACCAAATTAAGTTTAATAGTATGATAAACACACACTATACACACATACCTCCCCATCCCCAGTTTTAAAAGAGATTTATCACATTCCGGCTAATAATAAACATTCGATTTCAGCTCTTTTTTTTAACAGCATAAAACTATTTTAGGCCATTTAACAATTATTTAGTTATAGAATATGGAGCACATTTTTTTCAAGTGCATCTACAGCCTGTAATGTTGCTTTGCATTTAGAGAAGAGTATCTAATGGTGTTCAATAGTCTTGAGTGTGGAGTATGTGTAAGGATGGCAAAAATGGCACATATCCTATGAAAAGCAAGTTAAATCAGGAGAGTAAGGGGTTGGGTGTTTAGGTGTTTGGATTCTTGTCTTTGGCATGGATTTTGAGAGATGGGCTGAAGATGTCTTCCCCAACAGCCTGAATATTATTTGAATCCTTGACAACTAATAGCCACTTTTGAGCCTTATGGTAAAGTCAGAACAAAACTAATTTTGATTATGTTTATCCGACTGCTCCCAATGTACTCAGTGAGTAGTTGTCCCGTTCAGCCCTGATGATTTTAGACAGAAAATATCCCCTCCCATTCCCAGTCCTCTTTCATCCAATATATGCCTGTAAAAGGGTTTAGAACATTGGCACTCATCCTGAGAGGAGGAAGAGAGGCTGTTTGTTTGATTAGGGCACTAATGGAAAGGACAAGGAAGAAAATGAAATGAAATTGCTCTATTTAAATATCCCAGCCATTATTAATTACAGAGTGCTTAATAAAAATATATCTCCCAGGTTAAGAGTTCTGTGGTATGGAAGACTGATGGATTAGCATCACTTAGGTTGAAGAAGCTTTTAAACTTCCTACAACTTTTTAAAAAAATCAGAAATCTGGAAAGAATCCTATGTGTAGGACAGACAAAACAGTTACATTGGTTGAGCTGATGGTGAAGAGTCTGGAGGCTGTTGAACCTCCCACTGGAACCCAGTTTGAGAAACAACGTACACTTGAACTTTTGCTTTGTAAGATCCTAGTGTCAAGGAGAGAGCAGTGAACATCCAGCTAGGATGTGGGGGTAGAGGCGAAGAGGTCAGAGGAAGTGGGTCTACATGGAGCCATGACCATCGACTACTTCAATGGCAGGGGGCTGGTATATGTGGTGGTATATTGGACCAAGTATGTATTTGGTCTTCATTAGTAAGGATTTCTCTCAGGGCACAAAGCCATCGATGGACAAGTTCACTCCAGGAAGAGACATCAGAAATGGCACTTCTGAAATCCAGCGATATGATTTTGTGACCTCCCTTTTAGACTTTAGAATGGATCTGTGATTTGTTACTGACTCAGTTTCTCCTTCCAGCAATCTCTTATTTGCTTAGCGAATGAGTAATTACACCTTAAGAAGATATAAATATGGACAGAGAAGAGTTATAATCAAAGCTAAGAAGTAACTTCACAGAATTTCAAAGCTCAGAAGCTACCACTTGACTACTTCTACGACAGTGATTAAGGATTGTCCAAAGAGCATGGTTGAGGATAACAGAATGTTAACTCCAAAAGTTTCTTTGAAAATAGCCTGTGAAATGCTTTATACACTGATTTGCTTTTCTATTTTACATCAAAAGAAGTAGAAGTTACTTGTGACATGAGAGCACCTGCGTAAGGCATCTTAGTAATTAAAATGATGTTTTAAAATATAGAATAATACTGATGGTAGAATAATGGCTTTTTTCAGTTTTCCCCCTGAAACCTGCTGACATGAGGATGGAGGATAGGATAGATAGTTAAGAGATCCCAACTAAATATGTTGATTGCTGAAGCCCATGGCAAAAGACAATAAAAAGTATTAGCAAAATGTGGGCAAATTTGGACAAATTCAAGGGAAGATGTCACAAATACAGAAGCACTCAGATTGTAAACAGGATGCAGAAGTCTCTGAAAATAAATTGGAGGATTCTGTGGGAATGATAAAGAAGTGGAACATGGTGGGAGTCAGAAAGGGAGAAAAGGGCAGATTCCTGAAATGTGCTACTAGCTTGACACAGCAGTGGGTGCAGAGGCTAACGGAAAGATAGTTTGAACGTGATGCTACCTTAATAATGTTCTTAAAAAATATTGTTCTTCATTGTGACCTGCATTCTTACTCTAGAGAACTAGCTAAGGCACTGTGTATTTGTGAGAGAAAGTGGCCAGCAGCATCACAGCTATGCATCAGTGTTGACTATACAGAATTATGCTAAATGGTTGTGTAGGTAATTGTGTATGTATGTGGGGGAGTGGGTAGGTATTAAAGCTGATAGAACCTTTCTAGGCCAGAAACTAGAAAATTAGTAGGAAACTATTCTAAAACAGCACTGGCTGTTTTACTCTACTGGCTGGCCCAATTCACTATGTATTTACCTAATTATCCATTGCATACTCCTACCCTATAAAACTATCTGGATGTTTGAAGAGAGTTTCTGCCATTCAAAAATTAGGCAGAAGTCAGTTTCCACATGGAAAGCAGGCAGAGATTCATCGCATGTTAACAATTGAGCGAACACCTGGGCACAGGTAATGTGCAAGTTCTGTTCTCGGCACTGGGGACGTAGTGAAGCAGACAGAGAAGTCATAGCACTTACTCTTCAAAAGGGCGAAATGAATGTCATTTGCAAAGACAGGTGAAAAATGCTCATGGGAAGCTCACTCTGAAACAGAGGGACCCTTCCAATAAATCACTACACGTCTAGACACTCAAAGAGATTACAGAGAACAGGGTAACACACAACAGGAGATCAAACAAAAGAAGGAGCTAGAAAGCAAGAATGTAGTACTCAAAAGCTGAAAACGGAAATAACAGTATGGCTGGAAGGGTAAGCAGAGTAGAAGCTTATCTCTTACCTGCCATTCACAGGCAGAGGCTGCTGGAGATCCCAGCCAGATGTGTACTGTGGGGGAAGAAATAGCCTTGGTGGGGCTTCTAAGGGTTCTACTGGAAGAGTGAGCCACTTTCAACAGAAGGAAGCTCCACTGCTGGCCTCACTAGGGATGAGGAAAGAGCACTCTGATTGCATATGTATGTTCATCTATGGAAATTCACTGAACTGTGTATTAGCATTTATTCACTTTTCTATTTGGATATTTCACCTCAATAGAAAGTTTACTAAAAACAATTGAGCTGTAGAAGCAATGATGGGAGAAGAATGAAATTCTTGGCAGAGAGACATGAAAAAGCATTATTTAACTGCTATGTTTGTATATGCATAGTTGGGCTGGTGGGGGGAGAAAGAGAGAAAAACAGAGAGGGAAAGAGACAGAAAGAAAGAGGAAGAAGGAAAGGGGAGGGGGAGGGAGACAAATGCAGTTCTTTATTCCTAGCATAATGCATAAAATTCATGGTAATCTGCGCTTACAAAATGGGAAGTGATAGGCATAGACTTTCAGAAAAAAAAACAAAAACTTTTTTTAAGTTGCAAGAAATAGAATGACTATGACAAATGAGAGGTGTCAGGTTGAATTTCTTCCATGATAAACCAGTGACTAAAACTAGTACAAACTTTCAGGTAATGAGAGGCTGTACCTCTCAAGGGAGCCAAGAAGAGGAACTACAAAAATATTTTGTTTCTGGTATTGTCATGGAAAATACCCTAGGTGCCTTATTGCAAAGAATAATGAATCTCACTTATTAATTCATTTATTCCAGAAATACTTGTTGAGCCTTTACTGTGGGCCATACCCTCTAGGAGATGCAGGACATGTATCAGAGAAGATATTGGCAGGAGAGAACTGATAGTAATACAGAATACAGGCAGAGGAAAAGGAGGACAGGATTAAAGGCTTTCAGAAAAGTAGGAATGGAAATATGTATAACTGGTAAAAATAATAAAATTGGCTAGAAGAGAAAGCCATATTTTTGAGAGTGCACCAGAATAAGAGAATGACATTTTAAGGGTATTGCGTCTGTAACAAAATGCCAAACTCAATGTTTCCTGTTGTTTTGGAGCCTGATGGTGTTGCCATACCATCTACATAGGACAAGTATGAGAGCCAGAAACTCTCACTACATTCCTCACTCTTGCCACTTCAGGGTAAAAGGGCCAGACCACCAGGAGGATCTGCCTTCCTTTCCCGATGGTTTCCTCAGGCTGCTCATCCCTGCTCTGCTTGCAGGTTGGAAATGCCAGGGAATTAACTACTGCTCACCTAGAACTGCTTCAATCAATGATAGAGTGATTGTATAATGGTGCATATATACCGAGGTATCTAATCCCCAGGTGGGATAACTCTGAGGTCTGTGTTGTACACTGAGTCTCAGATTTTTTGCCCATAGTGGTAACTGGATTGAAAAACGCACTCTGGTCTCCTCACTGTCTCTTTTCCTTTTTTCCCCATCTGTGTACACACATCTTGCACTCACACTGCCCACTGCTTCTACAGGAACCTAAACTGAGAAAAACATGAAACTACTTTTTCAACCATTATCGCATCGTTCATAAATGGTCACAAGGAGATCTAGAGAGGCTGAGAAATGCTGAGAGTGACGATTTATATGGAGTGAGTTGCTTGGAGAGCACTCCCTGCACTGCAAGGGGGAGGTAGGGATGAAGTTAAGTGAAAAGGCTGAAGAACACCACCTGGAAAACCTGACCCAGGCCTATGGAATTTAATGGTGGGGAGGCATAGGGATTGATGTGACTCTTAGCTGGAGAAGCAGGAGTGAGAGCTACTGAATGGAACTGGGCTAAGTCTGGGAAGGCAGCAATAGATACAGGCAAGTGTTTCCTATGAGCCAGCCATGTACCCACGGAAGGAAGCAAGACTTAGGTATTTGGGGTGCATAGTGGCAATGATCCTTCCCCTCATTGTTTTTGTATCCTTGCAGTGTGCCTATACAGTGTCTCCTGATGAGAATAGGGTCTATTTCCCCACCCTTTGCACCTGGGCAGACCTCGCTGCTTCTTTCAGCCAGTAGAATCTAGCAAAAAGGCCATTGCACCACTTTCAAGCTGATGCCTCAAGGGGCTTTAAATACTTGACTCTCTCATGGAAACTTGCCCTGTAGGCCACATGAGAATGAGCTAGGCTGTTGGAAGATTAAAGACCACATTGACTAGAGTTGAGTCAGCCCAATTATTTCCACCAAATCCCTAGGCAGAGAGCAGAGCTGACCATCAGCTGACCATAGATATATGAGAGAACATAGGGAGAGCAGCTAGATCCACCCCAAATTGTTGATCCATGGAATAATAGCCTAAATAATTAGCTGTTGTTATGAGCTACTAATTTGAGGGGTGGTTTGTTACACAGCAAATTCTTACTGATACAGAGAGAGAAAATTTAATATTGATTATATTGGATTTTATTTTCCATCTGGAAAATGAGACTATTTGTGTCTTTCTGAAAGTGAGCTGAAAAGTGTGTGATTGAGAGTGTCTGGGTTTGGGGGAAAAGGGCACTTCAGTGCTAGTGTCTCTCCCTCAGGTATGTCCCTACCAGTATTTAAATTGTTATGCAGTTTCTAGAATCTTACTGAGTTCTGAGCATTTTTATTTTATTGCATGTTTCTTAAGCCTGAGAATTAGGGTTAGTCTATCTTCCCAGCGAGATAATATAACTAACTAACATGCACATACACGTGTGAGAAATAACTTTGAGAATTAAAAACTAGTGAAAACATCTTCTCACTTTATCAAAACCATTTGTTTTATTTTTCCTATAAAACGATTGCCTGGAGCAGTAACATTTGCTTCACAACATAAAATTTTTAAAATTGCTACTATAATGAATGTGAAAATACTTTGAAATGTTAAAAGAAATGAGAGAGATGCCATGTACGGGCTAAATGGGATATAAGTGAGAGATGCTCCAAGAACTTGGAAGTAATGTAAACACGTGAAAGTACACAATCCACCCTTACCGAATTTGACCTGGAATAAAGTCTCCTTCCAGACCTACACTCGACCAGCAGAACTAAAATGACCTTTGATGGAAAGAAAACACGAGTAGAGGCTGGGCATGAAGAGAAGATTGTTTATCAAAATTCAATATATAAAAAGGAAAGAGATGGTGAAATAGGATAGAAATTATGAAAAATGATGGATTAGGGATATTTTGCTAAAATATTATTCATTTTCCTTTGTAGCCACAGAGTTGCACATGGTATTTTTTCATGATGATATTAATCTCTTCGTATTGTAGCTATGTCTCATTCTCAGGCTTCATGACATTTACTTTTGGCTTCTGCCCTTTTCCTTTATCAGAATCACAACATATTTTATCTATTTTATTGATAGGTTTAAAGAATGAGCTTTTGAAATAGTTTCTCACTTCTTCTATTTCTCTCCATTTAAAAAACACCTTTAAATTTGTTTTTCTTGGGGCCCCTAGGTGGCTCAGTTGGTTAAGCGTCCAACTTCGGCCCAGGTCATGATCTGGAGGTTTGTGAATTCGAGCCCCACATAAGGCTCTGTGCTGACAGCTCAGAGCCTGGAGCCCGCTTCTGATTCTGTGTCTCCCTCTCTTTCTGCCTCTGCCCTGCTAATACTCTGTGTCTCTCTCTCTCTCAAAAAAAAAAAAAAAAATATATATATATATATATATATATATATATAAATAAACATTAAATTTCCTTTTCTTAACTGTTGTTTAATTTTGCTTTTCACATTTCAGTTTTTAGATGAAAATTACTTTATTTGCCAGATTTTTTTAAAATAATGAAAGCAATTAAGGCTATAAATTTTCCTCTGAATATAGCTTTAATATGTACTGTGGTTTTTTTTATGGAGAGTTCTCTTTTATTGCCTTCTGGCAGGATTTAATTTTCTTTTTAATTTCCTTTTTGATCAAAGATTATGTAGAAGCATGTTGCTTCATTGTCAAGTTGTTAAGTTATGTTTAAGTTATTAAGCTATGTTTGGTTAACATTTTATTATATTTTTATATATATATATTTCTAATTATATTAGAATATAGTTTATAAAGGTTCTCCATTTACACATTTTTCTGTTTTTTTTTTTGTTTTGTTTTGTTTTGTTTGTTTGTTTTTGTTTTTGTCAGTGACCACATATAGGACCAGACTTTAAAATGTTCCATGAGTGGGGCACCTGGGTGGCTCAGTTGGTTAAGCATCTGACTCTTGGTTTCGGCTCAGGTCATGATCCCGGGGTCATGGGATCGAGGCCTATGTTGGGCTCTGTGTTGAGTGTGGAGCCTGCTTATGATTCTCTCTTTCCCCCTGCCCCTCTCTCCTGCTTGCATCTCTTATCTCACTCTAAAAATAACAATAAATTAAAAAAAATATTCCATGAGTATTTGAAAAAGTACATTCAAAGATAAGATGACATATCAACTTATTTATTAACTGTATATTTAGTTTGTATCCCTTAGTTTTTGAAGTAGATCTTTCAGTTCTGAGAGAAGTGTATTAATGTTTCCACCATAATTATATTTCTAGGAAGTTCTTAAATAAATCTAAATATTGAGCTACTGTGGTGTTGGCTCATCCCGGTTATGACTGCTGCTTCTACAGTTGTGTCGTTTATTATTATATGTTGTCTCTTTTGATCCTATTTGGTTCTTTTACCCTTAAATTATACTTAGCTAATATTAATATTGCCACTTTTACTTCCATTTTGTTTCCATTTTCCTGGTATCTCTTAGCTGATTCCAATTATCTTTGTTATGTTAAAATTATTTTTTAGAGTGTTCTCTAATATAACATCTGGCTCTGCTTTGTTTTATAAAGAAATGCATTGCCTCTGCCTTTTCATGGTAGAGTCTAATTATTTCACATTTTATACAGTGACTGATATACCTAGTGTGCACGTATGTATATGTAACATGCATCTTATGTATAATCATTGCTCACTCTTTTTCATCTTTACAGGTTTCTGAATTTTCTCATTTGTTGTTGGAATAGTTTTCTCAGTGCTTTTCTCAGATGGGTTCAAAGCAATATTCTTGCCAATTCTTTCCTCTCCTAAAATAGCTTTTGTTCACCCTGAGAGATCAATGATATTTAAGCGGGATGTAAGTTGATTCACCATCCTCTTTTATCTAATGTTGGTGATAAGACATTCTTTTATAGGGGATTTTTTCTGCCTTTAAGAGTGTTACATGTTCTTCTTCCTTAGAGATCAGTAAGTATTTTTTTCATGATAAACCTGTGGGATGTGTTTTCTTTATTTATTCAGCTTGAATCTTAATGAGCATTTTACATTTATAGGTGTTGGGATGCAAGCAGGTCTATACCTCTGTGGGCTGCAGCGTAAAAGTAGCCAGGGGGGCCCCTCCCATAGCTCCCATCGGCTGTGGTCTCTCACCTAAAGGAAGGAAATACCCAGCTTCTTGTTCATCTCCCACTTGACCTTTTGAGAATTCAGCACATTCATACTGAGTTGACATCAACATTCCCTTAGGGGGCACATGTTCTTTGTATGCCAAGTTCCCCCCAGAATCCTGTGTTTTAGGTCCTTGACGAGGCTATGATACTGTTCTCCGTCTACTTGTTCAGCTTATAAGGTCAAAAGGCCCACACCTTTATCTGTGCTCAGGACCTCGACCAAAGCCAGAGCCTTACCCCATCCATTTGCTCTTTGGCTTCAGAGAGGCAAAGGAATTGGAACTGGGAGCAGCGACCCATGGGCACCATGCTTGGAATGTCAGGTTCCCAAGCTTCTTCCTACTTGGTTTGAATGACAGGTATAGTTAGCCATTTTAGGCATACAAGGCTGTGTGGGCTAGGTCAGTGGTTTTTGGACTTCAGTGTGCATATGATTTTCCTTTGGATCTTATTAAAATGTGATACTGTTTCAGTAGGTTAGGGGTAGGTGTCCAAATTCTGCATTTCTAACACACTTCTAGGAGAAACTGAGAGTCCTCCAACCACACTGAGTACCAAGTCTTTAGAGCCATGAAACAAATAGCTTGTATTTAATCAAAGCAGATGGTTGTATTGAAAGTGTAAACAAAAAGAGTTTACTATAGTAAGTTGTCATTAGGAGAATCTATTCATCGGTGGTGATGGTAGATGAAGATTAATGTCTAGTATGGGTGTACAACCTAATAAGATTGCATGCAATTAATAACAATTTCTCATAGATGCATCAGTCAATTTTTTTCATATCTTTGTATAATTCTCTCCTGATAAAGATTTATTCTTTTTAATCTGTTTTAGAGGTTTTCTTGGATTAAATAAGAAAAATCAGTCATTTTCTTTGTGAGATTATGTTATAATATTATGTTATGTATGAAGAGTTTGAGAAACTCTTGTTATTTGTTCATTTCTTCAGCAACTATTTATCGAGTGTTTATTGTGTGCCAGAGTTTACTCTAAGTGTTGGAACAACATCTGACTAGATTGCATGTGCAATGGAGGTTTTTCTGTTTATTGATTGAGTGATTGCTTGGCCATACGGTATGCATCCCCCTTCTTGTTAGTGTCATCCAATTATCTTCTCAGAAATTGCCTTCTTTCCAAGTTGGTACAATCATGCCATGATGGTAAGAATTGTATCATGTTCTCTTACAAAGAACTTGGAGTGTTCTTTGAAAGCTTTTTCTTTAGCTTGGCTATACAATGACATCTCTTAGGGTGGGGGGCAGGGAGGGTAAAATATCAAACGTTTTGGTCCCACCTCCAGGTATTCTAATTGGTCTGAAATGGTCTGTGGCATGGCCTAAGTATCAGGTTTTTATAAATCTCCCCACAGTGATTTTAATATGCAGCCCAAATCAAGCTACCCCTTCCTTAGATCTTTATTCTCTTTGACCCGGTACAATCAAGCAGTGGGACTATGACCTCAGCTTGGCCAGCTGGCCTCCCTCCTAGAACCCTGAATCTTGATAGCAGATGGAGGAACCATTTTGCAGCAGCATCCAAACCCAGCCATGAAGCATTCTGTACTCCGTACCCTCTCTGCATCTGTCATTCCAAGCCTTTGAACTCCCCAAACCTTACTGGTAAATAACTTTTTTGCTTAAACAGAGTGGAGTTATTTTCTCTTGCTGACAGCCAAAGAATCTCAACAGAAACAACCCATGAGGGTTTCATCCCTCTATTTAACTGCTGAGGACCCTAAATCTGTTGCGAGGATCATGGTCTCAGAACCTGGTATCATGATCCTTACTGCACATGAGGAAACTCTGAAGAAGACAGAAGGCAGGAGAATCTCCCAAGTTCCTATCCCAAGGGATTAGGGACTTAGAATTCACATTTGTACTTTCAGGTCTGTTTCTTTGCCCATCCGATCATTACCACATTTAAACAAATCTGTTTTTCGTTTATTTGTTTCCAGGAAAAATATAAAGATGACAGAAAAGGTGCAGCTTAATTGGATGGACAAGTCAAAAAGCATATGACTAAGCAGAAAAACCTGGGAAATGTGCCATATTACCAGACAAGGAGAGCACAGGCATCTGCTTACAGCAGAAACATGCAGAACTCTCTGTCTCAAATACACGTTAGCATGGAGACCAAACTATAAATGGATGAAGAAGACATAAAGTGTTATCAGTTGCTATCTGACATTATTATTTCTCCTACAAACTCATTTG
Organism: Paguma larvata; assembly: GCA_030068075.1. Lineage (NCBI taxonomy): Eukaryota > Metazoa > Chordata > Mammalia > Carnivora > Viverridae > Paguma > Paguma larvata. Next base: position 12,887,681 of record CM057844.1, read on the forward strand.
GTGTTTCAGATCATGTTCCCTGGAAGCACCTGATTTAATGGAGGCAGGCTCCCAGGACATCCTTTGGGAGATGAGGGAAGCAGGATGTGACCGGGCAGGGGAAAGAGCTGAACAACAATGTGGTCACAGCTGGAGTCTGGTCTCAGCCTGATCTCACAGGGAGCTCTGGAGTGTGAATAAAATCACAAAGTTGAGGCCGGGGAGCTGACCTTTTGTGCTCTCATATCAATTAGCTGTTGGTAATTCTCTCAGGCATTTCTTGGAGAGCAGGCAAATTCTGTGGTGAAGGGGACAACCATGAGTTCATAGCAACCAATATTCGCAAGAGCTAGGAAATGGGGGGACTTGATGGTGAAGGTCATCCAACAGTGTCTTCTACACCTGGATAAGCATTTTTGGTTGCACACTGCCTTGGTGTTTACATTTGCAAAATGCAAGAAATAGTCCCATACTGTACATAACTTAACACTGAATTATTTTGTGTATCAAGAAATTAAACCATATTTCTTTCTTTGTATACCTCAAAAATGCCTTCTTTTTTCTCTTCTTTTTTTGTTTTTTAATTTAAATCCAAGTTAGTTAACATATAATGTAATAATGATTTCGGGAATAGAATTCAGTGATACAACACCTAGTGCTCATCCCAACAAGTGTCCTCCTTAATGTCCATCGCCATTATCCCATCCCCCCACCCAACACCCCACCCAAACCTCACTTTCTTCTCTGTATTTAAGAGTCTCTTACAGTTTGTCTCCCTGTCTGTTTTTATCTTATTTTTGCTTCCCTTCTCCTGTGTTCATCTGTTTTATATCTTAAGTTCCATAAATGAGTGAAGTCATTTGATATTTGTCTTTCTCTGACTGACTTATTTTGCTTAGTGTAATACACTCTAGTCCCATCTTCATTGTTGCAAATGGCAGGATTTCATTCTTTTCAATTGCCAAGTAATACTCCATTGTGTGTGTGTGTGTGTGTGTGTGTGTATGTGTGTGTGTGTGTGTGCACGCCACATCATCTTTATCCATTCATTAGTCGATGGACGTCTGGGCTCTTTTCATACTTTGGCTATTGTCGATAGCACGACTATAAACATTGGGGTGCATGTGCCCCCTCGAATCAGCATTTTTGTATCTATTGTATAAATACCTAGTACTACAACTACTGGGTCATAGGGTAGTTCTATTTTTAATAAAAAATGCCTTCTTCATACTGTACCGGCTACTGTTTAAGACCTCACCTTTATCTTAAAACTTTGATTCTAGTGAAAATGCAGGGTCTAACAAAGGAATACCACCTTGAACATTTTCGTACACCCTATTTAGCAGAAGGGACATTATTGATAAGCTAAGAGCTGAGAGATCCAGATTCCAGTTCTGCCTGTGCGGATCTTCAGCAATGTGATTTTGCAAAAGTCCTTCACCCTTTCTGGGCTTCACATTCTTCATTTATAAGGGCCCGGACCCAGAGTAGATGATTTCTGAGTTACTTTGGGACTGTAAAAACTTGTTGGTGGCTGATTTGATTTCTCATTTCCTGTAGGGAGGAGGCAGAGATAATTTTTTTGTTTACAAAGAACAAGTTTTCATCTTGCAGCCTTTAATACAAAAGCAGGAGAAAGAAATGTAATTGCGCCAAGGTAAAGGCAGCCTTGCTTTGTTTGGATTCAGGGTCTCTGATACGACATATTGGATGTGTCAATGGAATGTGATTTATTTTGCTTCATAACATTTGGGAACAGATATTTGGTATTTCATCCAAGGAAAGCAATTTGCAGAAACCTTTTAGAAGGTGGCTGGAGCATCAGTAATCGCTGCCATTTCTTTATGCCAACATTTCCTTAAAGCTCCACAATCTTTCATGTTAATCATCCCTCTCAGCAGGCTCCTTCTAGGGCTTTGGAGCGGGGCACCCACCCCTCAGAAATGAGGTTCTATTTTTAAAGTTCCCCAGCCAACAAACTCCCTATTAATCGTGTGAAATCTGCTCAGATGGCTGCCCTTCTGGGCTCTCCGTGTCCCCCTCCCCTGCTCTCAAGCCCCAGCTGCACACCCTCCCCCGGAAGATATTTTTAGCTCTTAGCAGCTACATCCTTGAGAATCACTAGCGGAGGATGCTACACTTTTCTCTAAAGTAAACATTTTAGAGATTCAGGTTTTCATTCCTAACATTTTTCGAAACGATTAAGAACGGTGCTCCCTCATACAGGTGCCTTAAAAATTAGTTTGCACCTCTGAAGCCTTTATCTACCTTGGAATCTTTCCCACTTCCAAGATGATAAATACCCTGTTTATACAGAGGTACTTAGTCTTTTGCTTGTGTGAGTCAGCGGTGACTTTGACCCATTGTTCCAGGCAGTCTCTGAAAGGCAGCCTTGGGAACTATTTTGGGAGTGGGGAGGTCTGGGATCTCCTGCTTGGCTTGCCTATATTTCCCCTCAGCATTCAAATCTGAAATCAGTAGACACAGATGCTTCTTGAAGACCACTGTGTTAGGACACAGCAATTATGGTTTAAGAGCACTACATGGTAGCCCAGGAAGCTTCAATCATCAATGATATTTTCAAGCATCTGTGGGAATTCCAAGGAATAATATGAATAGCAGTACTTAACTACCCACCCTCCATAACAAAAACTATATTGTTTACAATGTTATTATCTGTTTTGGTTTGTGGGTTGTAGTCTTTTAAAATCTTTTTAAGTTGGGATGTCTGGGTGACTCAGTTGGTTGAGTCTGACTTCAGCTCAGATCATGATCTCACAGTTAGTGAGTTGGAGCCCCACATCCGGCTCTGTGCTGACAGCATGAAGCCTGGAACCTGCTTCAGATTCTGTCTCCCGCTCTCTCTGACCCTCCCCCACTCGTGCTCTCTCTCCCTCTCTCTCCCTCTCTCTCTCTCAAAAATAAATAAACATGAAAAAAATTAAAATCTTTTTAAGCATATTGTAGATATACATGGAAAAATATTCTAGGAGACAAGGGTAGACAGTGGAAATAGTCCCCATCTTACATCCTGTTGCTGATCTCCTTCTAAATATTTTTGCGTGTATGCGCCTATATATTATATTACATGTATGATACTGCATTATATTATGCCCACACATACATATACACGTTTATAAACAAGCGTGTACATAAGGTGACTCTTCATTGTTTTGCCACAAATATTTTTCACATTGTTTTGCATCTTCCTTTTCTCATTAAACATTTTGTCTTGGAGAGCATTCTACATCAAAACATGTAATCTGTCTCCTTTTTCATAAGTGGCTGTATTATATTTCAGTACCTGAATGAGTCAGAATTTATTTAACAAATCCTGGAAACTGACTTCTAATTTGCAAAGGATACTGCAGGAGAATGAGAAGTGCTTCTTCTCCACCAAGTATCAGGCTGATCACAGATCAGTTCCACAGGGGCTGTTTTTGAGTTTCTGGGAGTTCTGTTTTGGGTTGGGCCACAGCCTCGTTCATTCCCATGTTCCTCCCTTTCCCTTTTATCTACAAAACTTTCAGTAAATCCAGGTGGATTTCTGCCTGGAGATATTGTTGAAAATCAGTCCAAAATGCCTCCTAAAGGTGAGTTCTCCTTAAATAAATAAATAACTCTCCCAGTGGAAAATCCTGATTGTTTAGCTAAGGTGTGTTTGTTTCTCTGGCTTATGTTTCCTACGGTTGGTATTTGACTGGTACAGCAATCTTCCATTTGTTCTTCTTGTTCAGAGCCTGTGGTGTATTTTCTCTAGTCTGGACACTGTTCCAGGAACCACAGGAGAGATGCATCCTCGCAGAAGCCTTGGCATTTGTCAAACAATGAGCAGTGTGGGGCAACGGAGCCAGGCACCCACAGAGCCCAGGAAGTACTGAATGGCAGCTGTTGGGTGGCCCCGATGACTTTGGGAGCTCGGGTATCTGTGCTGACTATATGCACTGTCTCCTGTCTGGGGATAAAGAAAGAGCTCTTCAATGAAAAACACAGCTGGCTCTGAGGTGACATTTCCTAAAGCAGCCTTGGCATTCGACTACATTTACCTGCCTTGGTTTACAGAAGGAAACGAGGCTGCTTCTTCTACCCCATTTCCCTCAACACATTGTAGGTCTTGAGTCTTATGTGAATTGATGTCTGGACTGACACATTTTTGGGCAGAGCATCCTCAACACATGAGCAGATGGCTGGCACACCTGTTTTCCTGAGTCTTGGTTCAAAAACTAATTCAGCGTTTCACTTGTTCAGGATTTCTGTGTCAGATTTTGCACCTTTCCTAGAGACCATGCAGAAAGATAAACTCTTCGTGGACATAAATTATTGTCATGTTAAAATAATAACTTATATTAGTGTTTTTCACAATTTTCACATGACTACTGTCTTAAGTGGGGTCCTTAGAAACAAAAACCTGAGCTGGAGATTTTGGTGTGAGTGATGTAGTGGCAGAGGGAATTGATCTCAGAAGGAACCTGCATGGGAACAAAGAGAGTAAGATGGACAGGGGAAAAGTCAGGCATGGGTATAGGCTTCAGTGGAATCTAGATTGGCTTGATCTCGCTCGAAGTTTCTGGAACACGAAGTGTACCATATAGCTGCTCCCCTTGAGGTCAGGAGCTAGTCTTTTCTACTCACATATTGGTCAGTCATCATCATTTCCTGGAGGGAGGAGAAAGCCTTTAGGTATTTCCAGGGGACTCTCCAGAGGGCAGTTCTACAGAGGGCATAAGTGCAAACTATTAGTAGCCAATAGTCAAAGCAACTGGAAGACAGGTGCACCAATGCTCAATGGAGTCTGAATGGGAGCACACAGCACCACCACAACCCATTGTATAGAGGTAATTACTTTGCATTGTGACCTACACAAAGAGATATACAAATAGAGCTATACACACACACACACACACACACACACACACACACACACACAAAGTGTCCCAAATAATGCTTATTTATCCACTTGTGGGTCAATGTGAATAATTTGAATAATTTTTATTTTATTCTAGTCTATTTTAATTCATAAATAACCAGTAGTCATGGTCCACTATTAGGTGGTGACCTGCAGTTTGTAAAAGCTTGATTTATAGGTAATACTCTTTAAAAGCCAATCATTTTTAAGTGATTTAATTAGATTTATAGTGACACTTCTAATGTCACATAACTAGAGTGACCATATAATTGATCATCCAAATTGAAACCCTTTTATTTACAATTATGCGAGAACAACAGGCATTTACCAGGTCTGTCTGAAACAAAACGAAACAAAACAGCATTCATATTCATGCTACTAAAAGCTACTAGAGGCATTTTTTTTAGTAAGTATCTATGGACCATTTATTCTGTACATTGAGTTGGCAAGAAGATGTGAAACAAAATGGAAAGCATCTTCCTTTGGGGAAACAGACAGACATGAATCAAATATAGTCACATAAGCAAAGGAAAACCAGCAACTATGTTATCAAGAAGTTGGTTTCCATGAAGGGGGTTTGAAAGAACCAGGGAAAGTTTCCCAGAGGAAGTGATACCTGAGTCTCACTGAGATTCAAAGAGTAGGTAAAGGTATAACCAGGTAAAAGGGTTAGGAAGGACCATTCTAGTCTGAAGCAACAGCATACTCAAAGGCCCTGTGGCAGTAAAAAGCACGGTGGGCAGAGACTAGAAGGTGTACCCTGTCATTTGTTTTATCTGTAGGTATTCATTTTATTTCTTTTACCCAATAGCAGTGTTCTAGTTCCTGTGGTGTATCAGGGAACATGAGAGATAAATTCTTTATTCCCTTTGGATTTATATTTTGGATTATTTATATGAAGGTGTCAACAGGAAATAAGATAGAAAAGAAATAACTGATATAATTTCATATAGTAGCAAGAGCCAGGAAGAAAATCAAATAGGGCCATATGATGGAAAGTAACTGTGTGGTCAGGGAAGAGTGTATCAGAGAGGGGGCATTTGAACTAGGACAGAATGACAAGGAGGGGTCAGGAAAATCTTGATGCAGAACAGTCTAGGCAATAAAAACAGCCAGTGCAACATCCTTGGGATAAGAATAAGCATAGTGAGTTTCAGGAACTGAAACAAGAGTTTTTTAAACATTTAGACATTCAGAGCAAAGAGGAGAGATGGGGGTCAGTCACACAAGGTCTTCAGGCAATGTGGAGGACTTCGGAGGATACTCCAAGTGCATTGTGAAGTCATGCAAGAGCTTCAGGAGGGAAGTGGCAGGGTGAAATTTGTGTTTTAAAAGTTGACTGATTGCCGTGAAAGGAACTGGTGGTAGAGGCAAAGAGTAGAACCCAAGAGGCTTGTTAGGAGGCAAGGGATCATAGGGGCTTGGACTAGGGTAGTAGCATGGAAGATGGAGAGAACTGGATGAGCCATGATATATTTTGAAGGTAGAACCAACTGCATGTGGCAGGAAGAAACAAAATCAAGAACACACCCTTATTTTGCTGGTCAGATTATCTAGAATCTTCTTAGGGAGCAAAAGAGAAAGCAGAATTATGGTGCTAATGAATAAAAAAAAAATGGGAGCGTTTCAAGAAGGAAAGAGATTGAACTCTTTTGCGAGCTACTGAATGACCATTGGAATTAGCAACAGATAATGATCCTTAACATTGGAAGGTCTGTTTCAGTGGAGTGTTGGTGACAAAATGATGCCTGGGGGTTTCACTCCTACCTAAGACTAGAGATGACATTGTATTTTTAAAAAATTCCTTGTTGTGGTAAAAAAAAATCATAATTTACTATCTAATTATCTTAAGTGTACAGTACAGTAGTCTCAGATCTCTAGAACTTTTTCATCTTGCAGAACTGAAACTTTATATCCATTAAAAACATCTCCCTTCCTTTCCCCCACCCCCAACCCTTGCCACCAACCATTCTACATTCTAAGAGTTTGACTATTTTCAGTACTTCATATAAATGTGGAATCATGAAGTATTTATTACTTGTTATTGGCTTTATTTCACTTAGCATAATGTCCTCAAGGTTCATCCATGTTGTAGCATGCGACAGGGTTTCTTTCTTTTTAAAGGGTGAATAATATTCCATTGTATGGGTAAACCACCTTTTTCCCTTTTACCATTCATCTGTTGATGGACATTTACGTTGCTTTCATGTCTTGCCTATTTTGAATAACGTTCTTTTGAATATAGGTGTGCAAATATCTCTTTAAGATCCTGTTTTCAATTCTTTTGGATAGATTCCCAGATGTGCGATCACTGGATCATATGGTAATTGTATTTTAAATTTTTTGAGGACCATCATACTGTTTTCCATAGTGGCTGCGCCATTTTATATCCTACCAATGGTGCATAAAGGTTCTAATTTCTTGACATCCTTACTGATTCGTTGCTAGTAATTGAGTCTGTTCATTTTTGCTTGGTTGTATGTTTCTAGGAATTTATCCATTTATTATAAATTGTCAAATTTGTTGGTGTATTTGTTGGTGTATATTGTACTTAATAGTCTCTTATGATCCACTGTATTTTTGTGGTATCTGTTGTAAATTCCTTTTATATTTTTTTATTTTATTTCAGCATTCTCTCTTTTTTTCTTGTTGAGGCTAACTAAAGGTTTGTCAATTATGTTTATCTTTTCAAAGAACCAACTTGTAGTTTCACTGATCTTTTCTAGAAATTGTCTTTAGATTCTCTGTTTCAGTTATTTCTGCTCTAATCTTTGTTATTTTCTTCCCTGTACTAATTTGGGAATTTGTTCTTCTTTTTCTAGTACCTTGAGGTGTAAAGTTAGGTTGTTTATTTGAGACTTTTTTTGTTTTTTGAGGTAGGCGTTTATGCTATGAATTTTGCTCATAGAACTGCTTTGTCTGCTTTCCATTAATTTGGTATGTTATATTTTCATTTTCATTTGTCTCCATTTTTTAAAATTTCTCTCAATTTCCTTCTCAGCCCACTGTTCACTAACATGTTAAACTTCCACATATTTGTGAATTTTTTTCACTTTTCTTCACGTAATTAATTTCTTGTTTCATATAATCGTGTTTAGAAAAATGCTTAATACGACTTGAGTCCTTTTAAATATATTAAAACTTCTTTTGTGGGCTAACATATGTTGATCTTGGAAGATGTTCAATGTGCACTTGAGAAGAATGTGCATTCTGCTGCTTTTGGATAGAATGTTTTGTAAATATCTGTTAAATTTACTGATGTAACATGTCATTTAAGGCCAAAGGTTTGCTCATTGATTTTCTGTAAGGATGATCTATCCATTGATGTAAGTGGAGTTTTAAAATCCTCTATTATTATTTTATTGTTTTCTCTTTCTCCCTTTGGGTCTGTTAATGTTGGCTTTATATATTCAGGTGCTTGTTTGTTGAGTACACAAATATTTACAAATGTTGTATCCTCTTATTTGATTGATCTCTGTATTATCTTTCTTTGTCTCTTATTACAATCCTTATTTTAAAGTCTATCTTTTCTGATGTAAGTATAGATACTGTAGCTTTCTTTTGGTTTTCATTTTCATGGAATATCTTTTTCCATCCCTTTCAGCATGTGTGTCCTTATACCTAAAGTATGTCTCTTGTATGCAGTGAATATGGGACTTGTACTTTGGGTTACTATTATTATTTTTTAATCTATTCAGTCACTCTATGTTTTTTTTGACTGGTGAGTTTTAGTCCACTTATATTTAAAGTAATTATTGCTAGGTATTTACTTATTACCATTTTGTTAATTTTTTCTCTTGCTCTATTCTTTTGTGGTTACTGACTTTCTTTGGTTGTAGGCTTATATTCCTTTCTTTTTATCTTTTGTGTATTTACAAAGGTTTTTGTTTTGTGGTTACCATGAAGCTTATATATAACAACTTATAACTTTAATAATCCGTTTTAAGTTCATAACAACTTAAATTTGACCCAATTCTAATGTTCGACATTTTTAATCCCCCCTATGTCTTATCTTTCTGAAGTCACATTTTACTCCTTTTAATCTTGTATAACCCTTAACTAATTATTTTACAGTTATTTTTACTAATTTTGTCTTCATACTAGCTTTATAAGTGTTAATCCACTACCTTTGCTATGTATTTACCTTTCCAATGAGTTTTATCTTTTTTGTGTGTTCTTTTTTTTACTAATTAGCACCTTTTATCTTCAGCTTATAGAGGTCCTTTAACTTTTAAGGTCTGTTTGGTGTTGATGAACTCTTTTGGCTTTTGCTTGTCTGGAAAATTCTATATCTCTCCTTCAATTATGAATGATAATTTTGCCAGTTAGAGTGTTCTTGGATGGAAGTTTTTTTCCTTCCAGCACTTTGAATATATCATATCACTCCTTTTTGGTCTGCAAAGTTTCTGCTGAACAATATGATGCTACTCTTTTGGGAGGTCCTTTGTATGTAGCAAGTTGTTTTTCTCTTGCTCCTTTTTTTTAGTGCTTATTTATTTTTGAGAGAGAGAGTCAGATTGTGAGCAGGGGAGGGGCAGAGAGAGAGGGAGACACAGAATCTGAAGCAGGTTCCAGGCTCCATGCTGTCAGCGCAGAGCCCAATGTGGGGCTTGAAGCCCTGAACCATGAGACATGATCTGAGCCGAAGTTGGACACTTAATTGACTGAGCCACCCAGGCACCCCTTCTCTTGATGCTTTTAAGATTCTCTCCTTGTCTTTAACTTTTGACCTTTTAATTATAATGTGTCTTGGTGTAGATCTCTTTGCTGGTTTCTTTTGCAAGAGTTTGTAATCTCTTTCTCCCTCTGGTGTCTGTCTTTAGTTCTGCAGGTTCTTTGGTTTTACAACAAGCCAAAGAGCTCTCTCTCTCTCTCTCTCTCTCTCTCTTTTTTTCTTAGTATTCTCCAGGCATCCAAAGTATGCAAGATCTTCATCAGTGCTCAGGGTCAGACAAGGTGGGAACTGGTCCGTCTGGCAGCTCCCTGAAAAGCTAGAATGCTGGACATATATTCCACTTTTCTCCCTGCCCACCCTCCAACCCCCTGTCCCCACAATGGAGAAGCCATGAATTGTGCATTTTTAAAAATTTTTTAAATATTTACTTTTGAAAGAGAGAGAGAGAATGAGAAAGAGACAGAGTGTGAGTAGAGGAGGGGCAGAGAGAGTAGGAGACACAGAATCTGAAGCAGGCTCCAGGCTCTAACCCATCAGCACAGAGCCTGATGTGGGGCTCAAACTCATGAATGGTGAAATTGTGACTTGAGATGAAGTTGGATGCTTAACCAACTGAGCCATCCAAGTGCCCCTGTGCATTTATTTTCTCATTAAGCTGAGCTGCACTGACCTAGTAAAAGTGTTAAAATGTGTGAGATGAAATGCTTTTTCTATCCCATTTCAATGCGGTCATTCTTGGCTTTGAGCATGCCTAGGGTGCTGCCAGTCCTTAACTTTTTTCTGGAGATCATGAAGGCTTTTTGGACTGCATATTGTGGGAGAACAAAGTCAGGGGCTTCCTATTTTGTCATCTTGCTGTACAGACAAGATTTTAAATGAAATAATGTTATGACAGAGAAGAGAGGGTAAGATAGCTGGAAGTTATGAAGACAAGAGAAAATTTTTTTTTTAATGTAGCAGGTACTAGAACATATTTCATGTTGATGAGAATAAACCAGTAATAAGATTGAGAGACTGATGATGCTGTACAATAGAGCAGTGGTTTTCAAACTTTTGTGTGAATTAGGAACATACTGCAAGCTTGTGAAAACATACCTTATTGAGCTCCATCATAGAGTTCTGGTTCAGTAGGTCTGGGATGGGGCCCTAGAATTTGCATTTTAATAGGTTCCCAAGTGATGATGATGCAGCTTTTCTAGTGACCACACTGAGGGCTACTGCTCTACGGAAAGGAGGGGAATGGTGTCACTCAGAACACAGGAGCTTGGATGCAGAAAATATGGATTTTTCTCTCTTGGCTTTGCTGTCTCAGGGTCATTGAGGGTAGTCAACCAACTTAAGTGGTATGTCTCCTTGCATGATTACAGAAATTGGAGGACTAATAGGGAGAGTACTCATTTCAAACATTTCCCTCCATTGTCTCTGTATAATTGTACCTGCTCTTCTCAGATTTCTTTCCATGTAGATACAGAACACGAGGTCATTTATACATTTCACACCAGCTCAGTTCACCCTCAGACATATGAAATTCCACTTTCTTTGCCCAGAATTCTCACCTCTCTTTCACAACTTTTTCAGATGCCTGTAAAGTCCTAATCTTCTCCTCAGGTAGCAATTTGGAGCAGGTGTAGTGATTTCTCTGACAGGGTCAGTGAGACCTGGGAAGAACACCAGGGACGTGGACCTCATCAGCTTGTCAACAGAGATTCCGGCATTGGCTATGTTGTAATTTTTGTAGCAATTCACACATCAGGGAAACCAGGCCCCTGGTAAGCTCAGTGAAGTGCTAAAAGTTTTAGAAACATGGCTACAGTCCAGGGGTTTTGACAGAATCTGAATATTGCCTTCTCAACCTACCATAGGAAGATTATGTTAGACATACACACACACACACACACGCACGCACGGACACACTAAACACAGTAAACCTGTGATGTGCAAAGAAAAATGTCAAAATTTTCACACTTTAAAACTTATCTCATCAGGGAAAAGGCTTTTTTTAGAAGAAAAATCAGCAACTTTCGGTTAAAAAAATAATCTCTCTCTATGCAAGCTGCATCTGTTCAGGCGTCTGTCTTCTCCTGTCAGATCTGCTTGAGTTGAAATTCCCAATGTATTAAAGACCAATTCAAGTTCTTTCAGAGTCTAAGAGTCTGGAATGTACAGAGCACCCAACCACAGTGAATTGAAGTGGTTTTGAAGACATTTCCCCTCCCTCTCCCCCACCGTTTGATGTGAAGAAAGAAGCTCAACTTCCAGGGTGGTGATAATGGAATTTCTTTTCCAGTCAGATTCTTTATCATATAATCCAACTGTGTCTTAATCCTTCCTACTTTCTTTATACCTTCTGATGTAGGACCAACACAGAGGAAGCCTGTACTGGAAAGAGAAAAGCAAAGGAAAATGTTTCACATCAAAATAAAAACAAACTAAAGGATGTAGGGTGAAGGTGAGTGGGGAAGTAAAACTATAAAGCCTTTTTTTATAGTACATCTCGTTACTTCAACTGTATTTTAGAAAATATATCTCAAAAATATTTTTGAAAAGAAGTAGGGCATAAATAATAATAATTGTACAAAGTATGAAATAGAATTACAAAATCTGTTTGACTTTAAATAAAATACCTATATTTGAATTATAAAACATACATATTTACATTATAAGGTAATCACAATATTTATATTATTATATTTTATAGCAATAAGTCAATTATATACCAATTTTAAAATATATCTAAGTATATACAATAATATTAAATAAAATAACTAAGAAAATATTTAAAATCAGGCTCAGAAATATGCATGTCAAAGTTGAGTCCCAAGAAATGATCCTGAATTTATTATTTGAGACATTTTTTGTAACCTCTTCTTTTTTCCCAGTTTATATTCCTAGCATAGTACTATAGACTATGAAGAAAAATAAATGCTTTTATTTTTTTAATTTAAAAAGAACATTTTATTATAGTGGAATTCACATAATATAAAATTAACCATTTTCAAGTGAACAATTGAATGGCATTTAGCGCATTTACCAGTTGTTCAACGACCTCCTCCATCTAGTTGTATGTTTCCATCATTCCAAGTGAACATCCATTACCCGTTTAGGAGTTTCTCCACATTTTGCTCTGTCCCCAGTCCCTGGAACTACCAGTCTGTGTTCTGTCTCTGTTTATTCTTTAGATTTCCCCTTTTCAATATTATCTTGACTTTTCGGGCCCTTTGCAGTTCCGTATGTAATGGATCATGTTTTCTATTTCTCCAGGAAAGGTTTTTGGAATTTTATTTTATTTATTTATTTATTTTTAATAATTTTTTGTCAAATTGGTTTCCATACTACACCCAGTGCTTATCCCAACAAGTGCCCTCCTCTGTGCCTATCACCCCCTCTCCCCGCCCCACCACCCTCTCCCCTTGGTTTGTATAAATGCTTTTAAAGGATAACTTGGAAGACCAGTTTCATTTCTTTCTCTATTATCATTAGCCAATATTTCTAAGGTTAAAATGACCAGGGAAATGGAGTTGGTCAGTTTAGAGCAAACAAACTTGACATTTCTTTGAAAATTGTGAAACTCAATAAAATTTAGGTATTCATCATTGAACATCTACTGCCAACAAAACTCTGTGAAAGGCTCTGAGATTTAAAGACATGTGATCTCTGGACCTGACCTCCCAGTAAGCTTGCAATCTAGTTCACCAGAACAGAGGATGCCAACTGAATCTATGGATGATGAATGATAAAATCAGTCAGTGGAAGGTGAGGTCCCTATTAACCAGAATAGCCAAAAAGTAATTTTGAAGGGGATGTGAAATCTGAAGGTGTCAATGTATGGCTTAAATGGGTTGAGAGAAAGAATTAAGGATGGCAATTCAGGTAGGTAAGAGGAAAGACAGAAACTAATTTGGAAGATGTTAGAAGTTAGAAAAGGAATCTATTGACCAAAACCAAAACTAATTTTGCTAGAGACCAGAATCCAACCTTCATTAGAACTATAAGGAAATGGCTGTGCTCTCTTCCAGGATTTTTATGGTTCCGGTTCTCATATTTAGGTCATTAATCCATTTTGAGTTTATTTTTGTGTATGATGTAGGAAAGTTGCCCAGTTTCATTCTTTTGCATGTAGCTGTTCTGTTTCCCAGCACCATTTGTTGAAGACCCAAAGAAGATAAGAAAACGAATTCAAAAGGATACATGCATCTCTGTTTATTGCAGCATTATTTATAATAGCCAAAAGCCCAAATGTCCATGGGTAGATGAATGGATAAAGAAGATATCATGGGAGGGGCACCTGGGTGGCTCAGTTGGTTGAGCATCTAACTCTTGATTTTGGCTCAGGTCATAATCTTATGGTTTGTGAGATTGAGCCCCATGTTGCATTCTGTACTAACAGCGTAGAGCCTGCTTGGGATTCTCTGTCTCCTTCCCTCTCTTTATGCCTCTCCCCAGCTTGTTCTCTCTGTCTCTCTCTCAAAGTAAATAAACATAAAAAAAGGAGACATTGTGTGTATTTGTGTATAATGTGTCAATACTATATTGTATGGAATATATGGATTACTCAGTCATGAAAAATAATGAATTCTTGCCATTTGTAATAACATGGAAGGATCTAGAGAGTATAATGTGAAGTGAAATAAGTCAGAGAAAAACAAATATCATATAATTTCACCCGTATGTGGAATTTAAGAAACAAAAGAAATGAACAAAGGGGAAGAAAGAAACAAATCAAGAAACAGACTCTTAACAATAGAGAACGATCTGGTGGTTGCCAGAGGGGAGGGGTGAAATAGGTGAAGGGGCTTAAAGAGTATACTTACTATGATGAGCACTAAGTAATGTATTGAATTGCTGAATCACTATATTGTACACCTGAAACTAATTTAACACTGCATGTTAACTACACTGAAATTAAGAAAAAAATGAACTATAAGGAAATGGAGGTGCAAAAGGCACCTGTACCACAGTTTATTTGTGTCAGAACTGAAGTAGCCTAACTTCTGTTATCAGCTTTATATTTGAAGTGTTTCCCTAGTTTTTAATTCTAATTTCTGCTTCTGATGGCATTTTAGATTGCTTTGCAACAGGAGTGGCAAATAGATTTTATTTCAACTATTCATTATATTTGATTGGTAGTAGCAAGTGGCCGTTTAGCTCATTTGTTAAGAAGGATTCTGAGGCAGCATTTGAAATTCAGCCAGGCCAGCATGAGATCTGTGCTTGATTATTCATGTCTGTCATGGACAAGGAAGGAGGAAGCTGTAGCATGTATGCTCTGCATTTTCTGTCTTAGCTGGGGAATCCTGGGTAAGACTAATGGCACAGTGAGAATTGTGGCTGCTGACGGTAGTTGTGAGATACAAGAGAAAATAGGTTAGTACTTTAATAGAGAAAGCATTGGGGAGCAGGTTCTGGGCACATCATCACTTCCTGTTTTCTTATCAAAGTCCTAAGGGAAAAGAGAAGATGGTATTACTGATAACATATTTACAGATCACTTGGGAGTTTACAAGGCATATTTATATGTATTATTTCATTTGATCCTCACAAAGGGTCAGTTATCAATACCAGTATTCCCATATTACAAATAAGGGCATTGAGATTTAGAGAAGCTAAATTAGTCAGCACAGCTAACTACAAAGAGATAAAAAAGTAGAATGGCTTTTTGAGGCACTGACCTGTTTATTCATGTTCATTTCCTGTTTATTCATCACAGTGTAGGTAGCATGTGCTCTGGAACTTGATTGCTTATCTTCAGATCCTGCCCCCCTGCTAACAGACCTGTGGTCTTAGGCAAATCATGTAATCCTTCCATGCCATTGTTTCCTTATCTGTAAGTGGAGGTGGTAATAGTGCTGACCACAGGAAGGTATGATGGTCCCATTGGTCAGTGGCCTCTCATACAGTGAATGCAAGAAACGAGTTAGCCTTTATTGTTACCTTGTTTGTGTTTTGTGTTTGTAGTGATCTGTTTTGCTATTTTGCAGACAATTTTTCCTTCATATAAACAAATTTTCTGATTATCAAGATAATAATATGTACTGGAGAAAACTGGCAAGATATGCAAAAGTTCAGAAAAGAGATTTTAAAATACCCTTCATTGTATAACATATACAATTTTACTTAAATAGGTAAACCCACATTTGAGTGGGCTATAGACTAGGAATCTGTCATGATAATGAGGGAAAATGTTTTCAAACAGAATATATGAGTCATGAACCCAGAGGGTGAGGCTGGAAATGCCAGAACTCAGTTGATTCCTGTGAAATTGCCTTTTCTTAGATCTAAAAGTCAAGAGAATTGCCATAATTTTATGCATCTTTTTGCAAGACTACTTTTTGATGGTGACCCAGTAACACTCCTTTATGTGGTACAACTAATTTAAAAGTTAAGCTGATGATTAAGTTCAGCCAGAAAGTTTTATCCCCCCGTTTAACTCCAGTTGCAGATGATTCGGGAGTATTTCTCTGTTGCTAACTTGGTCATCTCACCCCATGCATGTACTCAAGTTGGCTGAACTTGGAGTTTAATTTACCCCTCACGTAAAAAGTGAAGCCTGTTAAATTATGATCATTCATATGAAAAGCCTTGCCTACTACCTTTTTAACAAGTTCACATGTGTTTTGTAGGCCAGTGTTTTATAGGAGGAAACAGCTACTTCTTCTGGTTATCATATATCACAGAGTCCAAGACATCGATTATAAGACTCACCACTTTTTTATAGGCCATTAGGAAAATGCTGCCAAATAATTTTAAGAGACCATCAATTTTAAGATATGTCCCAATTTTGGAGATGTTAAAATATAAAAAACGAGCATCTTAGAACTAATCAAATGTGTAATGTATTTTATACCTTCTGAAGAAATTCTTTGGGTACATTTGATCATTTGAAGCCTGTATAGATTTTTTTCTCAGCTTCACACCCTGTGGACAGCCTTCAGGTATGAATTATCTTATTTAAAATGGGACCCTGGCCTTTATCATTATCAATTCACAAGTTAGAGTCACAGGGAATGATCCCCTGGCACAAGAGCTAAACACGTCCAGCAGCTAAGAATAGAATTAGGTTCTTCACCCCCTTTTGTATTCTCAGTCATTGGGTGTCACATGGAGAAAATCAAGATGCATGACTCCCTCCCCCCACCCTGACACACACGTGAAGTGGACAGAAAGTAAGCTTTCTCTAATGTATCTGGAGAGATAATCTACTGAGAGTAATTTCTCTCTTTTCTGTGCTGCTAGGGAAAAGAAGTGAACTCAACTCTTCCTCCCTACATCACATGGTTGTGACAGTTAATTTTATGAGTGTACCTGACTAGGGCTAAGGGATGCCCAGGTAGCAGGGAAACATGATTTCTGGGGATGTTTGTGAGGGTGTTTCCAGAAGAGCCAATCCTTTATAATAAATCTCTTTCTATAGATCTCTCTAAACCCTATTGATTCTGTTTCTCTGGAGAACCTTGACCAAAACATCACTCAAGAGTAGAGAAGAGTTTGCACTGGAGTATAGCATCTTTGGGTGTTGGGAAACAAGATGAAGAAAACTTCCACCTGGCCTCTGTTGTGAAGATGAAGCACATCCTAGAATTAAGTAGATGCTTCTGGGAGTAGAAGGGCTGCGTGGTGAGAGGCTGCAGTGTGATGCAAAAAATATGTGCAACTGTTGATAACTGTGTCCATGCCCTTTACAATATGACTCTGCATCTAGTTTCCACCTCTTGAATCTAGGCTGGTTCTGTGACTTACTTTGACTAATAGAATGGGAAGGAAGAAATAGTGAGCTCATATTGAGCCTAGACCTCAGGAGGCCTTACACGCAGCTACTTGTTCTATTGATGTCCCTATCATGGTCAGGTGATAAACTCGGCTTAGCCTGTTGAAGGATGAGAGAACACATTCTATGCAGAGGAGGCATGAGTCATTCCAGTGGTCCCAGGTGAGACCTCAGGGATGAGATACAGTACATCCAGGATTAGCAAGTGTCCTCCTTGGCCTGCAGCTGTCCTCAGACACATAAGGGAACACAGCAAAACCAGAAGATCCCCCCTCAGCTGAACTCGGTCCAGCTTGCCAACTTGTAGTCTCCTACACTAATAACAGGTTATTGTTTTAAGATACTTGAATTTCCCTTATGATTCCTTATGTTGCAGTAGCAGGATTGTAAAGAGGGGAAATCAGATGAAGATAGGGAGTGTCTCTCCATTTGGGAGTATTGGCAAAACCATAGGAGTTATTATTACTGGGAATAGCAGGAATAGGCCTGTGACCTCCCAGCACACTACTGCCTGTTGGGTTCTGATGGGCTGGAGAGAACATGGCTGGAGGTTCTTCCCCAAAACTCATTCTTAGGAGAAGCAAAGAGGGATCCTTGAAGCTGAGTAGATGAGCAAGATGATTAATGCAAATACCAGGCACCTGCAGTCTTCCTCTTGGGCTACTGGAGATGTTTGTCCAGACATACTGAGAGGCAGAAGTGCTTGGGAGGTTGTGTCCCCTGGGGGCTACCAGTTGCAATGACTGGTCGGTATGAAAGCCCAGCTCCCTTGTTTGCAAGAGGAATACTCTGAGGGGTCATTTACACAAGGAGCACCCCCACAGATCAGGGAGAGGATAAGACCTCACCTGAAATCACTCCCTTGCATGGTCTTGTCCTCTTCCCTGTCCTGTTCTCTTATCTCTTACCAGGTTCTCTCAGGCCATGTCCAACTTGCCTTAGTCTCAGGATCTGCTTCCAGAGAACTCAATCTAAAACAGGTGATTCGGAGAGAACAAGAGAAACTGGTGTATAATTTACTCTAACTATGCATGTGACCCTATACCCTGGACATCCAATTATTCCAGTAAGCCATTAATAATAGAATTGTACTTATTATCCAAAGCATTTACTACTTGGGAACAAAAGTAGATGGGTAAAGCTACTTTTGGTGCAGTTGGAAAATAGTTCCTGCTCACTTTCTAAGTTCATTTAATATTATTTAAAACATAGCATATGTCTTTCACTTTTTTTTTCAATTACTAATTCACACTATTTTAAGTTGTTCCTTGCTTTAGACTTTATTTAATTTTTATGTCAAGAACTGTGGGAAGTTCTGTAGGAAGATACCAAATGTATGATGGAAAGATTGCAAATATTAATGATAATATTAAAACTAAAAACATTATTAAACTCCTACAGCCTTAGGTCACAATATTCAGAGCTGTAACAATGAACATGAAAATTAGACTGAAAGGAGGAAATTACATTATTTTTCAGGAGCAGAGAGGATCTGCCACCTAGGAAGATGAGATTGAGGCCGACTTCTGCTAGAACGGTCCCATTTAACTATCCCCATTTAAATACACCCAGCGAGCTCTTAAGAACATTACACTATAAATAAGATGTTTAAATTAGAGCTCATGAAAAGTGAGAAGATAATGGATTCGAGAAACAGATTTAATCACAGCCTCTGGGCCTCCTCCACATCTCCCTTAGTGTTTCATATGTCAAGATATGAAGAGGGAAAGACAAAGTTGAGGTCAAGATTTTATTTCAGATTAAAAAAAATTAGCTCCTAATGTTAATTCAAACCAAAATAAGATTCGGTATTTATATGGTGCCACTGTTAAAAATGCCATTATCCTATACTATTGTTCTTATGCTAGACACAATGCTTGGTTTATAGCCTTATTTGGTGCCGGTTTGCTTTTGAGTTGATATAAATTTCATATCTCTCTGCTTCCCTCCCTACTGAATGGATGAAGGTAAACTTTATTTTATCCTTGGAAACTTAAGGAATTAATTAAGCAAATATGTCTAGGCTTATTCTTTGAGGTGATAGATAAGGAATTCAGGCGAATGTGCCTCTCCAGTGAAGTCAGCCAGATCAAGCATAATATCATTGCACATCTGTTACAATACAAATATATTCCTCAATTCTTGCCTTATAGTCAGGATTCCATGAAATTCTGAAGAAATACAGAAGTATATAAAACCTCATCTCTCTCCTAAGTGAGCTTACAATTTAGTGGATAACAATGAAAAGATACTGCTTAGAGGATTCTAGGATTCTGTGAATAACATAATCCATAAAGGATAGAATACCAAAAACCATAAAAACAATACCCGTAAAAGGAATGAATACTGATGTTTCATCTTCTGTGAACACTGTGATTGGTGGTAGTGGCCTGGAGTATTGTGTTAAGTAGGATTCAGGGGTGGCATCTGGCATCTACCTTATAGACTTGCAATGTGTGCTGTGGACAGGAAGAAGCAGTGACTGGTGTACAAACCTGGAAATAGCACTTCATCTGGGCCTTGAAGGATGTGTTGGCTTTATATGGGGAATGAAGAGCTTTCCAAGTGAAGACAGTAGCAAGCATGAAAAATGAACTTACCTGGATGCGGTTCAGTAAAGGGACCAATTTGAGCAGAATGAGAGAGTGAGTGAGTGAGAGGGCTGGTATTAAGGAGAAATTAGATGATGGGTGGGGGGTCTCGAAAACCAGAAAAGTTAGTTTAGATATGATTTAGTTTGAGCTAAAGAGTCCTTGAAAACTTTACAAATGGGAAGAGATGCAACCAATGGGTGGCTTAGGGGAGGTGTATCTGGTGATAGTATGAAGAAGACAGAAATGGAACGGATTTGGAAGCAGAAAGGACCAGCTTGGAAAAATAACCAGCCAAAGGAGGCAAAAGATGGGTCTGAGAGATTTTGAGGGAGATTTGAAAAGATTTGGTGACTTCCTGTCTATAGAGAATGGAGGAACTGACTCTTAATAGATATCAAAGTAGCATAGGAGAACCTACGTCTAGTGAGAAAGGTATAAAACAATTCTCCAAATCATAGTTTTTGTTTTTTTTTTTCTTTTGGCAATACTCCCTATTCAAAGCTCCATATTCAGAGAGAAAAAAGAAACTGAAAATTGACCTTTGGATGTGTGATAGTACAGCAGCTCTCAGAGCGTGCTCCCTGGACCAGCAGCACCAGTATCACCTGGCAGTTTGTGAGAAATGCAGATTCTGTGGCCCCTCCCTAAACCTGTGCATCACCGACTCTGGGGGTGGAGCCTGGCAATCTATTTTAACCACCTCTGCCAGGTGATTCTGATGCATGCTAAAGTTTGGGAATCATTGCTGTAGCAAAGTGCTTCTAAAACTTTAGTTTGCTTCAGAACCTATGCCTCAGATTCACCTGGAGGGCTTGCTAAGGGTGGACTCATGGACCCCATTGCACAGGTTCTAATTCAGTAGGTCTGGTGTATGCTCTCAGTGTTAGCAGTCTATGGATTTGACAAGTGTATAATGACAGGCATCCACCATTGTATTATACAGAATAGTTTTGTTGTCCTAAAAATCATCTGTGATCTGCCTACCAAGTGATTAATTATATGCTAAAACAAGAACTCTGAAGGAGAAATAATCAGTTTTCTGGTAAGCTCTAGAAGATGGACTTAGGAGAAGCTATCCCTCAGGAATGGACACTTAACTTGATATGAAGGGTAAATAAGAGTTTGTAAGTGAGATCATGTGATCAAATTTGGAGTTTTGATTGTGATATAGAGGACAGATGGGGAAGAGCAGAAAAGCAGAGGTAACGTGGTCGCTTCTAGGTATCAGATAACTCTGTTGGTCTATAGTGGTGGCATTGACCATAAAAAAAGGAGAGAAGAGCATTCAAGATTTATAAAAGATATAAAATCTGCAGAGCTTAGTGATGAATTGGCTATTGAGATGCGAGGTAGGTAGGCATTCAGAATAATTCCTAGGTTTCTGACTTGTTTGACAGGAAGAATGGCGACAACTTTCCCTAAGATAGAAAACTCTGAGAGAAAGCTAGCTTTAAGTGGTAGTCCTGGGGGTTCACAGGGTTCATGGATTTTATGGGTCATGTTGACTTTGAGGAGTCTCTGAGTGAGATAATTGAACTACATCTTGGAGATCTTCCAGAGAGATTACATTTTGTGACACATCTATGTATAAAGCTATTTGAAACCAGGGGCATGAATGGAAATGCCTAGGGAGATAATAGCAAGGACTATGTTTTCAAAACTGCCAATGGTTAATGCTGTCCTAATGGCAAGGATCCTCAAATGAGATAGAAGTGGAGGGATGAGAGTCAGGAGGAAACCCAGGAAAGCCCGATATTATGCAACTCAAAGCAATTGAGGTGTCAAAAACAAAGGAATGTTTGAATTCATTTCTGATTGAAAGTTAAATAAGATGGGCCCTGAAATATGTTTAGCGGCCCTGAAATATGTTTAGAGATATGGAGGTTGATAAAATGATGGCTAGAGAAGACAGATTGAACTCGACTGAGGAGTAGGATGGGCAAATATAAATGAATAGTGAACATTCTTTGAAAAGCTTTAATGAACCAGAGTTTGGGGTACCATGTAAATTAATAGCAAATAATTCCGATCACCAGCCTAATGAGGGGGTCTCAATTAAGTGTTATGAATGGCTTAAAGTACAAGGTGCTCAAAGAAAATGCAATTTAGTTTTGAACATAAGATATACATCCTTTATGAAAATATAGAAAGAATTTATGAAGAATCGAAAGAAAATATTTGCTGAGCCTTTACATTTTATACATATTTTATTTTTATTTATAAAAATATATTGTTTATTTATTTTTGAGAAAGAGAGAGAACAAAAGACAAAACGAGCAGGAGAGGGGCAGAGAGAGAGGGAGACATACAATCTGAAGCAGCCTCCAGGCTCTGAGCTGTCAGCATAGAGCCCAATGCAGGGCTAGAACCCAAGAAACGCATGTTCAGTGTTTAACCACCTGAGCCACCCAGGTGCCCCCAGACATATTTTATTTAATGCAAATAACCCTGCAGATTAGACTATCAGTATACTTGTGTTGTAGAAGGGACACATATTTGATGTGAATAATTTTAGAAAATTTAGGTAAGGAAATGAAAAAAAAACTACCTCCTGTACAGATATAAATATATTTTGATACACGTTCTTAGAGCATTTTGTAGTTTTCACAGTGCCACTCAACTGTCAGTTGAGAAATCAAAATTTGAACGTTATTCTGTTTGATTTTAAAATTCCTATTTTGTCCTCCAACTATACCGTCTGAGAGAGGCATTCATAAATGTAAGAATGCCTGCTCTACAAATTGTATAAATTTGACATTCCTAAGAGAGAGGAGAATTTTGGATGTGGAGTGTCAAATATATTTCATAAAGCAACTGGAGTTTGAGCTGAGTCTTGAAAGACAAATAGGATTTAGATTGGGGTCAGCAAACTATAGCCCTCAGGCCAAATCCAGCCCACCACCTATTTCTGTATGGTCCATGAGCTCCTAATGGTTTTCACATTCTTAAATGTAAATGTAAATAAGACTGTTAACCCCTCAGCAAGGATAGTAGTGCCTCTGTGGTTCACAGAGCCTAAAATATTTACAACATGGCTTTATACAGAAAAAGCTTTCTGATCTCTGGTTTAGAGAAATATGTGAAGAGCAGGGCCCCAGATGGGGACAATGACATTAGCCTAAGTCTAAGGGAAGAAAAGGAGCATTCTAGGAAAAGGGAATGAACTAGGTGGGAAGCCACGTGAGGGCCTGTATACTCTGGTCAGGTTCTAGAATGACTTCATTACCAGGCAAAGAATTTTGGTCAATACTTTGCTACATAAATGTTTTTGCATAATTATCTCCCTAGCTAGATTTTGAGGTTCTCCTGGACAAAAATCGTATTTTTCTTATCTGTGAACCCTCAAATGGTCTCACACATAAGGCTGGTCACAGACTACCAGTGTAATCGATGCTAGCTGATAAATAGCCTCGAGCATGTAGGCAAACGACCTCATGCATGTAGGCAGCTAGTTAGGACCAAGCTTTCCATCACCAGAGTAGAGGCCTCTCTTTCCATGAGAGGGTCTATTGTTCATCAACAATCATGCACTGGCAGTCATGGCCTTCCCTCAAATACAGCACTCTGAGGGACAACAAAATGCATCCTTCAATTGTAGCAAATGGCAGGAGGCTGGGTGTAAGCAGAATTCCCCAGCAAATGCTTGTGCTTGATGGGCATCTAATTGTAATATTGACAAGACAAAAGGTCAGATGATTTGCATGTGCACGTGTAATCCTCTAGCTGGATTCTGCTATTTTAAACAAGATGGCCAAGCCCACGTTGGAAATAAGCATGTTCAGCTCAATAAATTCTGTTTGGAGCCCAAAGTTGAGCCCGGAGACCCAGAGCGGCATAATCAAGGCCATGATTGATGAGATGTCGGCAGTTCTGAGACACAGCGTGTGACGCCAGTCACCGAGGGCCTGAGTGTTTGTCATAATGTCACAGCACCTGCTTCAGACCGATACCTGGGATTCAGGAGTGTGCTGGAGTGACAGAGGCTCCTGACGGGGCCATCCCCGCCCCCAGTGTCCTTTAAGTGCTGGGAGGAAGGCGGCGGGCATCTGCCATTGGGAAAGACAAAATGGAGCCATGCAGGGGAAAGCAGCGTGAATTGGGGGAAAGTGGCACATTCCCGATGCAAGGAGAGGAAGAACAGGTGCGCTGAGGAAGGTTGTCGCTGCTCCTGGGCTCTGGCATCCTGCCTCGCTGCAGAGCCGCACACACGCTGCCCTCTTGGCAGAGGCACAACCACCACCGTGAAGCATTCTGTCCCATCGCATCTCTGCTCTCAGAAGGACTAGAGGGCCTCCAGGAGGCCAGATAAACCCACACGCAACATTGTTTTCCAGGAGAGGGGAATGCATTTTTCCTCAGCACAAAATGGTTTTTACGAGCCTTGCCCTAACCTCCAATCCTGCAGTTAAGGATTGACTTGCCAGCTAATTCCAGATTGCTCTTCCTCTTGGCATTCACAAGGCATGGATTGTTCTGTGTTCTCTCTCCTCTGCCAGAGTTGCTGCCTCTGAGACTCTCTGGGAGGGTATTTGTAACTCACAGCTTAGCGCTAGGAAGGGGGGAAAAAAAGTAGACAATTCTCCAAAGCAATCGTGTTTTTAAAAATATTATTATGTAAATCAAGGTAGTATGTCTTTAAATTCATTGAGTGTGTTGGAGAGTTAGTCACCCTGGAAGTCTGCGTGGGAATAGTCAGAAGCATTTCCCTTAGGAAGGCTGCCATGGTGGTTGGCCTTTACTTCTGCCCCTGCTCCTCTGCCCCACACACTTCCTTGGGGAAGGAGCTGCTACCCAGGAAGAGAATTAACAGAATCCCAGAGGGAGAGCTCCCACTGACCATAGGTGCCTTCTGGTATGTGCCTTCTTGTAATGGCATGCCTCTTTCAACTCCTCCCAGCCCCAGGAGGAATCCCCAGATGTAGTCCAAACCAGTACCAGATCAACCAGGAAGGAAACTGAAGCCACCAAAACAAAGTGCTACGGTAGGAGTTTCACAGTCCTTTTTCAGGTTCGGGACTCCAGAAACTGGACATGGAGAAAGTCAAGACAGATTGTTTCCATCCTCACTGCTTTTTGAAATTTGCAAGTGTGCAAAGACTTCTGGCTCATTTGAGAGAGAAGTGGGGGCAGTAGGTCTTCAAAGGCATCTGTTTCTTGCCTAGACCTCCCACACACCAGAGAGGGATCAGCCTAGGAACCTGCAAGAGGCAGTGAACCGATGTCTGTGGAGTCCTATGGCTCAGGAAACCGGGCTGGGAGCCGAGCCTGCCAAGGATGGACGTTCATCTCCCAAACTGGTTCGTTTTTCTTTCAGTACTCTTATTTTATTAAGGTGTGATTTACATACAATACACAGATGTTTAAGTATTTGGATCAAGGGATTTTGACAAGTATGTATACCCATGGTATCCACTGGCCATCAGGATTCAGAATGAGGTGTAGTTACACTCATGGGCTTCAACGAATTCCTTCATGCCCTTTTACTTCAATCCCCCCTCCCCCCATCATAGGAAACTACTGATCTACTTTCTTACTGTTAGGTTAGTTTTTAGAGTATCACATGAATGAAATGATACAGTATATATTCTTTTATTTAGTCTGGCTTTGTTTGCTCAGAACAATGTTTTTCCATGTTCCTCCATGTAGTAGTATATTATCAGGAGTATCAGTTGGATGTTCCTTTGTTGAGCAGCCTCCCATTGTAAGACTATTCTACGATTTGTTTATGCATCCATCTGTTGATAGGCATTTGGGTTGTATCCAATTTGTGGCTCTTATGAATAAAGCTGCGATGACTATTATTATACATTTCACTGGCTAGCTATATGTTATAATTTCTCTTGGGTAAATATCTAGAAGTGAAATTTCTGAGTTATAGGGTAGATAGATGAATTTAACATTACTAGGGACTACAAAACAATTTTGCAAAGGAGTGGTACCATTTTTCGCTCTGTGTAGAGGCATTTGAGAATTCCAGTTTCTCCATATCCTTTCAAATCCTTGGCATTACTACTCAATTGCTTTAGCTGTTGTTGCAGGTGAGAAGTAGTATTTCACTGTGGCTAGCTTTTTCAAAGCAGTTATTTTCCTGGGGACCTAGTGCTGAATTCTAAAGAAGCCTCAGCTTGGTGGTAAGAGGCAGAGACGGAAATAGGAGGCAGGTTTCTATTTAGAGTCAGTCTGCATATTTTCATTTCTTTTTTTTTTTATTTTTTTAGCGTTTTTATTTTATTTTTTAGAGACAGAGACAGAGCGTGAGCAAGGGAAGGGCAGAGAGAGAGGGAGATACAGAATCTAAAGCAGGCTCCAGGCTTAGCCGTCAGCACAGAGCCTGACACGGGGCTCGAACTCACAGACTGTGAGATCATGACCTGAGCTGAAGACAGCCTCTTAACCGAGTGAGCCACCCAGGAGCCCCTGCATATTTTCATTTCTAAAAGAAAACCTCCAAGCAGCAATTTGAGTTCAAAATTCCTCCCCAGAAGTCTAGTTTCCTTACCAGCTGTTTGTAAATATTTACTTTCACATTTTTAATGACGACAATGTATACAGCGCAAATACTAGGCACTTTAAGTTATAAATATTCATCACGGAGGTTGCAAGTTTTTATGTAGGACCCAGAGAACTCTGCCTGTCTCCATGTATGGGTCTATGGAAAATTTTTCTGGACATGTAAGTGGTTAAGAACAGATGCCCTGGAGAATAAACTTTTATGGTTTGAGTTCTTTCTCCTCTAGGGGTGTAACTTGAGGCAAGTTATTTTGCCTCTCTAATGGAACATAATATTCTCCTTCGGGTGCACCTGGGTGGCTCAGTTGGTTGAGTGTCTGACTTTTGATTTTGGCTCAGGTCATGATCTCAAGTTTCCTGAGATCGATTTCCATGTCAGGCTCCATGCTGATGGTGCTGAGCCTGCTTGGGATTTCTCTTTCTCTCCCTTTTTCTCTGCCCCTCCCTCCCTTAAAATAAATAAATAAAAACATTTAAAATATATCTTCCTTCGTATACTGCGGTAATAATAAATCTATCTCCTGGAGTTGTTACTGAGTATTAAGTGACATAGTGCATCTAAAACATAAAGCCCACTTTCTGGCCCATGGGAATTCATAATAAATTCAAAACACCCTAAAAAACAAATTCCCAGAAGAGATTTATATCTCTCTCATCCTCCTTTCTCCATCCAACACAACTGCATGACTGGTTCAGTATCTTTAGGGCCACTCAAAATTAATGTGCTGGGTCTGAGGGTCAATAGGCAGCTGGTACATGACATAATTTCAGCTTCTAAAGATACTCTCTCTGAAGGAATATATCTCTGTAAGACAGGGCCTGGGGGGATTTGTGAAGCCCTTGACATTTCACACAAAGGAGTGTCAAGCTCTGAAATTGTACTGAAAAGTGCATAAAGTAATTTTTTTTTCTGGGATCCATAGCTTACAACAGAATCTCAGAGGGGACTTGGATTCCAGAACCCTTTGGAACCTTGTAAAAGAAGGAATGGCTATAGCAGGGTATGGAATAGGCTTTGGGAAAAGAGAAGCTCAGGACTGAGTTTCATCTCTGCCACTTACCAACTAACTGGCCTTAAACAAGGTATGCAATTACGCTAAATTTCAGTTTCCATGCATTTAAATTGGGAATAACAATATCTTGTACCTTTCAGGGTTACTGAGATGAATAAAAGAATGATGTTATTGGCACCCAGGAACAGGCACCCAGTAAGTGCCAAATAAATGTTGGTTCACTTCCCCTTCACTGATGTAGATTCTTAATAATAGAAGTCCTCCTTGGTGCTCTTTTTCTTCTATTCAGTGCTAAGTAGGCTTGGTCTCTTATTAAACAGCAAATGACTTTGGGAATGGTGGTATATCAAGCCTGAGCCTTGTTAGCCATTCTCACCTTAGTATGAATGCATCACATTGTTTCTTTAAAACAGAATTCTTCTATCAGTTACCAACAGACCACAGAAGGAAAATAAAGGAAGGTGAATTTACTACATATTTTCCTTTAACTAACAATAGTATTAAATTAATGGATACAGTTTAGGTCCCTTCTTTTGCATTTATGTGTCTTCCTGCATCTCTAAAATCTTCACCGGCGACTATAGCAGCTCAAAGAATTTTTATCTTTAGATATCAGAATTTCCTCATCTTTCAATTTAGGGATGAACAAATTGTGGTCCAAGGGCCAGATCCAGCTGGTGGCCAGTTTTGTAAGTAAAGTTTTATTGGAACACAGACACATCCATTTGTTTATAGATTCTCTATATCTGCTTTTGCATCATGATGCAGAGTTGAATAGTTGACAGAGACCAAATGGCTTGCAAAGCCTAAAATTCTTACTGGGCGGCCCTTTACAGAAGGTCTTTGACTCCTGACTTAAATCCATAGTTAGTCTCAACCTGACACTTTGGGGATATGGGGAAAAGCAAAAGGATTCAAATGGCTTGAAACAAGGTGGAAAGGCAAAATGGAGGTTGTGATCCCCTACTTGAGCTGATCTGGGTCCAAAGTCAATTATCTCATCATGGTTGACCAGCTGGGTGCCCTTCTGCTTATTTAGGACTTTAAGATCTTACTAAATTCACTGCCCTTTATAAAAACCAAGAAGAGAAATCAGTTGGATCAAAAAGAACTCCAAAAACAGTGGATTTCTCAGAATTTATTTCTTCTCCCCTTCTTAAAATATTTATATTTTATATAAATCCCCTAAAAGGGTTTGAGAACTATAAATCAGGAACTGAACATAAGAAAAAGATAAACATGCCAGCATAAATGATGTGGAAGGAACAAACTGGAATTTAAAGAGTGAAAAATCTTAAGGAAGTAAACATATAGTAATTTGAGCTGAACGTCTATAATATGATTGTGATAGATTTATAATTAAATCAACTGCAAAAAAGAAAACAAGGTGTTTCTTTTTTAGAAATAAAGTATTAATAAATGAGCTTAAAGTTTAGCAAACATTATCAAAGAAATATGTATGTCTCTAATTCAAAAGAATTTTTTTTTCTCCAACACAGAGACGTTTTGATTCAAATCCTTTGGAGCTCTGTTTTCAGAACTGTCTAAAGAAAAAACAGCCAACATATTATTGCTGAATGTTGAAAAAGAAGGGACTTAGGAAAAATAAGCACAGTGAGGGGGGAAGGAGGCAGAAGTGAGCTGTGCACAAGTAAGTGTGATCACAGCACACCTGGCCAAAGGTATGGGACAATAGAGAGATGATAGGACTCAAAAGAGCCTCGTTCTAAAGCCACATATAGGATGATACTTACTAAAAGGATGGATGGATGTCAGGGAAGTCCACGTTTCAAAAGTGACTTTTTCTAAAGGCTTTCTTTGTAAGCTCTAAAATTCTTTCTAGGCAGTGGCTGAGAAGTCTCTATTTCTTTATTTCCTTACCCCTGGGTAGATGGATGGAGGATGCAGCTTGAAGTTTCTTCTCCCCATGAGACAGGGGTAAGAGCAGATGCAGAGTTAATTTTACTAAGGTGAAGCCAGGTTTGCCTTCCTGATTTAGATTCTATGAGCAGAACTAACTGCACATAGAAAAAAGGAACCTGCTCAATTTTAAAATGCAAAGACCGTTTGGATCGGATTTAGTTTTGTCTTAGGTTCCCTTGGGTCTGGAGCTAGATGTGGAGATTCTTGTACCAATGATTTACTGAGAGGGGAGGCTTTCGAGATGTGGGCAGTTAAAATGAAGGCAGCAAGTTAAGGCAGGAGAAGGGGTCACATAAGGATAGGAGTCTAACTTTAAGTTTTATCTCCTAGAGAACTCTAGAACATGAATTGCCCCACAGGGTAATTCCCACCTTGAGGCAAGGGAGAGCTGAGTTGTACTTGCCTCCTAATATCATTGGCTGAAATCATTGACAGCAGGCCATTCTCAGGGGATGGAAGAATACCTGCCCTACCTATTTACTTCTCTTTCTACCTACTTAGAGGTGAAATCACTTAAGTTGTCCAGGGTCAATTAAAGTAGAGGATTGCCCTGAACCATTAGCAGCCAATACTCATAGTGACTGAGGAATTAAGGAGCCCAATAAAGGAGGTGTGGGTGGGCACCAATAACGCCTATCATATATACCAAGATTTGACCGCTTAGAAAGATTGAGTAAGCTATTCAGTATTGGGTACAATGTGGTTGGTAGGGTTAGGATGAGTTTTGGAAGTGGTGGACTCCTGACATGGGGTGGAGTCAAGGCAAATCGTCTTCCATCTAACCTAGGCATCTCTGTTTCTCACCTATCTATGTACATAGAATACATACATGACATTTATTTAGAATTCATCTTTCTTTTTCAAACAACATAATTGAATATACATTGAAAAAGCAGTATTAACTAACATTCCTACTCAAGTGTATGTCCTAGGAATACTTTCTGTAGATGTAAATGTATTTTCTCTTTTTCCAAAACACAGAAGACTGTGTGCTTTCATCTGATTCCTTAAGATGAAAGAACAGTTAACCCCATTCCTATTTTCTTCTACTCCTTTTGGAAAAAGTTCTTTGTTTGATTTTATACTTGACTATAAAGTAGTATGATGGAAAATTCTATTCTTAGTTAAAGCTAAAGGCAGGGCAGTCATATATTTCATATATTTCATTGATACTAAGATGTATGCTTTTCCATATTTTAATATTGCCCAAATCATGATGCGTCTAGATTTTTACAATCCCTGTGGGGCAGGTGAAAGTTGGAACCTAACAGCATTGCCTATGGCTGGGAAATCTTGGCCATCACTTCATTTACTTTACGTATCATGTTGGTACTTTGTTCTGTTTGTCTTCAATAACTTGACCTTGAAATATTTTGAAGGCAAAAATGCATAATAGAACTTTGGAATAGAAATTCAATATTAATGAGACAAATATTTGATGTGAGTGGTGTGGATGCAATTCTATATTTTCTTGCAGAGCCAAACCAACTGCTTTAATAAAAAAAGGAAGATACTTCCAAGTAAAGTAGTGAAGTTTGGTTACTGAGACACCGGTAAAAGCATTACCTATCTCATGCCAACCAATGCAACTGAAGTCATGAGAAATGGTCATGTCCCTTGGAATAGGTGAAAAAAGAAAAAAGCCACAAGAAGCTGATGTGAATGATTGATGCTTTTCACAGGACTATTATAAAAACATTATGTCATAGTTTGACTGGCAGAATGTTTTCTTCATTTTATTGGTACATGTGCCTTTTACAATTAATAGAGCCTAACAGTTCATGAAACATGGTGCTGGACAAAGGCATAATTATTCTTAGAAGAAATTATTTTGAAAAATAACCTAATGGGTGATAAAATCTAGATGATACCATAAAGAACATATTTAAAGTAAATGAAGGTTGGTTTATTTAGGTTGCTCCAGCAAAGGAGAGTAGAATTTAGAGAAAGCTTGGGAACATTGCAGTAATGGGGGTCGGTGGGGAGCACTTCTGACAGGATTTGGGCTTTGGATGAATCTAAACAGAAATTAAGGAAGCAGGAGCTGCTTCTAGATTAGATGCTGTCAAGGAATCAGGGTAAATTTTATCTAGGAGGAAGGAAGACCAAAGTGAGGCTAGGGTTGTCATTGGTTAAGGATAACAGTCACTCATGTAGTCAAAAGAGGATGTGTTTAATCACTGTTGTGGTTGTGCACTGGCCTTGTCTCTACTGTTGCAGATATGATCATCGCATGGCTTATATGGGCATTACTTATATTCAGTTGGGACCATCATGTCCTAGCTGCCAGTGGGGCTGTGATAGCAAAATATGCGAAAAATTCACTGGACTTGGAGTGGAAAGCTTGACTTAAAAACATTGCATCTTTAGGGTGTGAGAATTTATTTACTTTTTATAATCTTTCTGAACTTCAGTTTCCAAACCTATAAAAATGGATCTTCTTTCTTTGTGTCTGGTGTTAGAAAGTGGACCAGTTTCATTCGTTTGCATATAGTTGTCTTGGTTTTCCAGCACGATTTATTCAAGAGACTGTCTATTTCCCGTTGTATATTCTTGCCTCCTTTGTCAGTAGATTAATTGACCATATAATTATGGATTTATTTCTCAGCTCTCTATTCTATTCTATTGATCTGTGTATCTATTTTTGTTCCACTATCATACTTGTCTTGATCATTGCAGTTTTGTAGTATATCTTGAGATCTGGAATTAAAGTACTTCGTTATTCTTTGTCAAGATTTCTTCAGGTATTCTGGGTCTCTTGTGGTTCCATACAAATTTTATATTATCTGTTCTAGTTTTGCGAGAGATGCTGTTGGTATTTTTAGAGGTATTGCACTGACTTTCCTGATTGTTTTATGTAATATGGACATTTGAACAATATTAATCCTTACAAGCCATTCATGGGATATCTTTCCATTTGTTTGTGTCATTTTCAATTCCTTTTATCAGTGTTGTGTAGTTTTCAGAGTACAGGTGTTTCACCTCTTTGGTTAAGTTTATTCCTAGATATTTTATTTTATTTTGTTTTGTTTTGTTTTATTTTATTATTTTTTAATGTTTACTTATTTTTGATAGAGAGAGAGACAGAGTGTGAGCTGGAAAGGGGTAGAGAGAGAAGGAGACACAGAATCCGAAGCAGGCTCCAGGCTCTGAGCTGTCAGCACAGAGCCTGATGTGGAGCTCGAACTCATGAACCGTGAGATCATGACCTGAGCTGAAGTTGGATGATTAACTGACTGAGTCACCCAGGTTCCCCCTAGGTATTTCATTTTTGTTGGTGCATTGTAAATGGGGTTGTTTTCCTACTTTCTCTTTCTGCTCTTTCATTATTAGTCTGTAGAAGTGCTTCCAATTTCTGGTATTAATTTTGTATCCTGCCACTCTACTGAATTCATTTATCACCTCTGGTAGTTTTTTGGTGAAGAGGCATGGGTAATATAGGCCACCTGTTATGGAATGAATAAGTCACAGGAATAAAAGGCACAGTATTAGGAATATAGTCAAGGTATTGTAACAGCATTGTATGGTGACAGATGGTAGCTACACTTGTGGTGAGCATAGCATGATGTTTAAATTTGTTGAATCACTATGTTGTACATCTGAAACGAACATAATAATTGTGTGTCAACTGCATTTAAATAAAAAAAATAATTCAAAAAATTACTGGGAATATAATGTACTGCATGGTGACGTACTTAATAATATTGTATCGCATGTTTGAAAGTTGCTAAGAGAATAGATCTTAAGACTTCTCATCACAAGAGAAAAAAATTGCAACTATGTACAATGACAGACCTAACTAGTCTTATCGTGGTGATCATTTTACAGTGTATACAAATACTGAATCATTATGTTGTACACCCAAAACTAATATAATGTTCTATATCAATTATACCTCAATTAAGAAAGATCATAAATGGATAGATAAATAAATACATAAATAAATAAAAGTTTTACTAATATGTACTTGAAATGGTTGATGAGAAGACAAAGGAAGTATGTACCTAAAGGAAAGTAGTAAGCAATCCATAAAAATGCTGATTCCTCTAGGTTGTTTTGGACAGAATGCCCAAGCTGCTCAAGGACTCTAGGCTTTGAGTGGAGGTGGAGAGGTTTGGCGGGATACACAGTTTGGGCTGCTAGGAGACTTTCTTGCTGTCAGGGAGCAAATTCAGTAGAATGTCCACAAGGCTCATACACAGCTGGGGAGCCAAGAGCCTGCCTAATGCATCTGAGTTCGGGTTCTCCCAGAAGCAGACCTTGAGCCAAACATTCCTGTGAAAGTGATTTATCAGGAAAGGGTTCCCTGGAGAGGCCAGTAAGCATGATGGGAAGCAGGAAAGGGAAAGGGAGGGAGCCAAGTACGGTATGATTCCAAATGAAATCCCAGCTGTGGCTGGAGCCCAGGAGGGGCTCTGGAGCATAAGTGACATTTCAGAGTTCATCCAGTCTCAAAGCAGAGGAGTTGAGCTTTTGTACTTCTGCACCAGTCAGTCATTAGATGGGCTTCTTCGTGGGGCAGGACCTGGGCAGCTGGTTTCCACAATGGCAGGAGGCAACTATTAGTAGCAAAGCATGCAAAAACTGAGGAATGGGTGCATAGTGCCAAGAAGAGTGATAGGAGAGCATCTGGATGGAGGACCAACAATGTCTACCTGGGCTGAGGAAACAGTTTGAAAGGGGTTTTCTTGGAGGTCTTCTGTAGCCCCCAGTACTGTTGTGGCAACTTACTATTACCATGTTGACCCAGACAAGCAAGTCTTCTGTAACTGCCACTTCTTGGTGCATAGTACTAATAGACAGGCTGGCATTTCAAATGAAGTATGTCAGAAAAAATATTTAAAGACCGTCGTTCTGTCTGGCTTGTCACTGGAGTGTGACATGACTATGGGAGTCCTGTTAGGAGTAATGAA
The DNA here is from genome assembly GCA_030068075.1 of Paguma larvata. NCBI lineage: Eukaryota > Metazoa > Chordata > Mammalia > Carnivora > Viverridae > Paguma > Paguma larvata. The sequence goes on from CM057844.1 coordinate 12,921,959, forward strand.
GCAAGATGAGCCCTAGCAGATTCATTCTGCAGAGCGCAGCTCAAAGACTGAACTAATATTATTACTGACCATAAATGTTGTTAGGAGGATGTGGAGAGGATGGTAATGCCACGAAGCATTACAATCAAATCTCAATAATGACCAGTGAAGCAGGCTAATAAATTGTAGATTATGTGTGCCATGCATATTCATTCCTTCAGAAACCTCAGCTTCCTAGCTGCAGGAAGTTCAAAGGCTCCTGCTGCAAGCATTGGGCTAAAAGCCATACAGGGAGGGGGTGAGTGGGGGGTGGGGGGGGTGGGAATGAAAAGTGGCAATTCTGTTAGAATTATCTGAGTCTTCTGCCATTGAGCTCCCTTCCTTCCTTCCCAATAATGAAAATGGAAAAATAGAGGAAAGATGCAGATTTGCTACTAGACAGGAACCTCCTGAGTGCTAATGTGGCACATCCTTGTTTTAACAGGAGGGACTGGGAACCAGAACAGATTCGGCTCTCACTTATGCATTGTGTAACACCAGGCCTCCTAGTCCCGCTTCTCTGGCTTTGGGGCTTTCTAGGCACACTTTGGAAAAATAAAAAGTCCTTGTCATCAAGAAAGAGGATGCGATGTGTGTGCACTTGTTAAAAATAAATCTGCTCTCACCAAAAACCCATCCAAGAAAATCTAAGGAAAACTCTTCAGGAGAAATATTGTCATTGCACCAGTGATTTTCATGTTCTGGGAATCTCCCGGGAGCCATAGTTTCTTGAGAATTGGGGCATGATTTTTGAAGATTTTATATTTCTTTTGAAAAGCCATTTTGGTGGACCTGTCTCCTTACCTCGGGGTTTAAGAGATGGAAGATGACAGTACACCCTATAAGCAGTTTTCTTACTAACCTCTCTTTATCCAAGAAGCTGCTGCCCCCTGGAGTCAGGCAAAGGAATGTACACATATTCCTACCTACTACTCTCCATCTCAAAAATATCTACTCCCATTCAGGTAAAGTAAATAGAAAATAGTAATTCAGCAGGCTTTTCTCTGGCCAATGATAGAGTCTTCACATAGTAATGCTTTTTCACTTCATCTTCCTGTTCCCACTCACCTTTTTATAGGCGAGGAAACTCATATTCAGAAAGAGGACCTTCTGATTGCCATTAGCTACTGCAAGTGACAGTGTTGCTAGAAGAGTTATAACTTCTAGTGACAAGAGCCTAGAGTTCAAGCCAGAAGCTATTGCTTCTAGTTGGCTCTTCCATTCATCAGGATATAGATTTTGAACAGAGTAGGCTGGGAGATATCTTTTGTTCCACAGCAGCAGTTTCATATGGGGTCTAGCACAAGAGAAGAGAACCCTGTATCGAGAGACTGAGTATGGGGAAAATCCTCCAAGAACTTCTAGATTTTCTCCAACATGAAAGTGAACCTTCTCGGGCTCATGTTTGGTCTTCTCTGGCCCTGGTAGTACCCCAGCATTCTAAATTCATGTTGCAGGAGCTGAGTTACATGACCTCGGTGAGCGATTCTCAACTATATGTTCTCCAACAAGAGCCCTAGGCAGATAGAGCTCTGTGGCTCATTAGGCAATTATTGGTGGGGATGAGGACCTCATCTAAATATTCCAGGAGTCATGGGGTGGTTATATTAAACAGTAAGGAAAAATAAAGGGAAAAAAAGACCTTAAATTAATCTGGAAGAAGTCTTCCTCTTTCCTGCTTCTTCACTTTCAAAATTGTTAGTTTAAGATGGAAGCATAACTCTTAAACATTAGAATGAGTAGTTCATGTCTAGAATTTTAGAATTTTGCAAGAATCTCTTCTACTACTACTAAATATTGGTTGAACATTTTCATGAAAATTAAATATTTTCCTCATTCATCTTACCTGACTGCCTTCCTTCCTTCTTTCCTTGCTCCCTTCCTTCATTTCCCTAAAAGAATACACCGTCCTTGGGTGATGTTCACTCTTCTCCTCAATATTCTGTAAATTAAATACAATGATGTAAAGTTAACTATTATTAATATATCTTATGTTATATGATAAGGGAATAAGAGAGAAGAAAACAAAAATATTTGCTATGTACATACCCAAACATATACATAACAGAATAAGGAAAATACATTATAACATTAAAGTCTTAATGTCTGCAACTGATCACATGATTTTATCCACATAGCTAGTATCTATAGCTGCCTTCTTACACTACCCATTCTATATTCCCTTTGCCCTCAGCATGCACCTCTGCTAGTTGTAGTTCTTTGCCTGGTGAGGTGAACCAAACCTTCATTCTCGAAGGGTCTGGGCCATTAGAAGTTCTGCCTTAATTTGATGCAGTTTTCCATTCACTTTAATCACAGGGCATGGTAGCATTAAGAGACTCCCCAAGGGATCTCCTGTATTCTAGACATGCTCTTTTTTTTTTAACTTTCAGTTATACTACATGATCAATTAGCCAACACCATAGGTACCTGACAATCAGATTACTATGATTACTGCTTTGATTTTCACTATCTATTATGCATGGTAACCATACCCACCTTGTCTTTAGCAATTAAGTTGTACCACTTGGACCCTACCATTCTGGGATCTAATGAACCCCGCTGAATTTAGGGATAAGAGTTCAGTGGCAGCTAGCAGCTCCCACTGTAATTTCTGACCTACAGAGAAGAGCAACCACAGAGCTCTTCAGAGATGCTTGGAGTCCCCTTACGCATTTATTTCTCACAGTCTTGGTGAGACTTCTAGCTTCTTCAGGGAAAGTAGATTTAAACTCCTCAGATAGAAGTAGAGTGGCTTCTTCCACTGGCAAAAAAAGATTCAGCAGAATTTAGGAGTTCAATGTACCCAGCTTTACTAGGATCTTCCCATATGTTCCCTTTCCATTTATCAGGATCCCTTTCCTTCTGAATTAATGACCTCACCTTAACAGAGGACATCTATAAAGTTGAGATATCAGTCTGCATTGTAATACAGTCACTGTTAGGATGAGAATCTAGGTTTGGGTTTTAGAGATCTCAGCCCTGCACCTACAGGAGATAAGTGTTCCTTTCAGGGCAGATAGAAACTTTCAAGTCATTTATGCAGAGCTTGAGCACTGAGCCCATCACTGCCTTTCCTTACTTTCCCTAATGCAAGTGAGCAACCAGTCAATCCCATTATATTCTTTAGTTCAACCAGAATGTTATACAGTATCAAATACATAGTTACCCAGACCTTTATAGGTATTTGATAAAGAATACCCAATGGTGATATTTTGTATCTCTCTCATCACATACAATAAGTACTCTCTTTACCACTGGAAAAATTCATTAGTGCCTTTGAATCTAATCAAACTGGAGAACTAATTCATAAGATTCTGTTCCTTTCAAAACAGTTCTTATATAAAATTCTGTATCAGTAAGTGCTCCACAAGAGAAACAGAACCATGGGTTACACACACATACACACACACACACACACACACACACACACACAGAGAGAAAAGCTCGTACATACTTGCATATACACACAGACACAGAAACACACATACTTATATATCAAGAGATGTATTGTAAGGAATTGGCTTTTGCAGTTGTGAGAGATGGCTAGGCAATACTGAAATCTATAATGTGGGCCATCAGGAAGTGGAGGACACAAGCTAAATTCTAGGATCCACAGGCAGAGTTTCTTCTTCCTCAGGAAAACATCAATTCTGCTTTTAAAGCCCTTCAATTGACTGTGGGAGAGACTTATCCAGATTTTGAGGATAATCTGTATTTATTTATTTATTTATTTATTTATTTATTTATTTAGTTTTAAACGTTTATTTATTTTTGAGACACAGAGAGTGAGCAGGAGAAAGGCAGAGAGAGAGAGAGAGACACAGAATCCAAAGCAGGCTCCAGGCTCTGAGCTGTCAGCACAGAGCCCGACGCGGGGCTCGAACTCACAGGCTGCGAGATCATGACCTGAGCCGAAGCCAGCCGCTTAACCGACTGAGCCACCCAGGCGCCCTGAGGATAATCTGTATTTAAAGTCTACTGGTTATAGATGTTAGTAATATCTCCAATATACTTTCATGGCAACACCTACAGTGTTTGATTGAATGACTGGGGAGTATAGCTTAGCTAAATGACATATTAAAGCACATCCATGCTTTGCTTAAATTTTTGTTATCTCTATTTCCAGTGTAATTACTTTTAAATATATATATAAAGATAGAAGTTATTTGTTAAGTTCATAGGTGTTGAGTGTTACTGATGTGCTAAGATCAGCCATGGGTACCACACTGTGTGTGTGTCATTTCATAGGCATTAAAGTCCACATGGAATTTGACTCACCAGAGCATTTGGCATGTTCTAGAAGAGGAAAGCATCTCAAAAAATCAGCCAAAAGAGAATGAGAAGTGAGAAAATCTTGGATGTGAGCATAGGAACCAACGCTGCAGGTGTGTATTTTAAAGTGTTAGAATATTTATTTTAAAGCCATTTACTTCCCTCACGTATTGGAAGGTTCCCTGTCTTGCTACTCAGATGCCGTTTCTTTATCCAACTTCATGAGAGCTAAGAACTGGTCCTATGTTCACATTCCCCATGGTTTAAGTCCACTTCTATCATCTCTTCCTCCTTCTATTATGACAGCTTTCTTCCTCCCTGCTTCTCACTCCTCAGAAAGAGTAAAGCCTGAAGAAGCTGCATCCTCCTTCTTACCTATCTCAAGTTTCTATAGTTGACACACTAGAGGGAATAGAAAATGCTGGAGGAAGTCAATAAGCCATATTAATTCAGTCTCAGCAGTTGTTTCTAGAATGATCTATGTTTAATTCCATGCACACATCAGTGGTTTAGGCTAGGCTTTGAAGCATATACCTCATTAAGGAAATATACAGAAAAACATCTCAAAATAGTAATTTTGGGGTTTTTACTTTGTGTCATTTTCTTTTCATCATGACCTTTCCTCTTCTCAGTAAGAGGCATCCACATTGCCTTGAGGATAAGTAGATCATTAGAAAGAAAATGAAAAGAGGAAACAGTCAATGTTCAGCTTTCTGAGTTCCAAAACAGCTTTTTAAGAATCAAAAGGGATGGCTTTAGAGAGACAGAGCAATATTTAGGCCATATTCATAGAATTAGAAAGAGAGTAGAAATACTTTGTCAAGATGGTGTCTTTGCCCTAATCATATAGCAAAAAGGAAAAATATATACAAAAAGAGACATGGGTGTACTCAATAAGAGACGAGCATTTCCATAGTCAAGGACCAGAACAGATGAACAAAATGGTGAGCAGAAGGTAAGACCTCACTGCACTTTGGATGTGAGATAGGCAGAATACAAGGGCTTTTGTTTACTTCCAAGTCAAGAAGATTAAGTGTTCCAAAGGGATGACATGTGTAGTTGGACACCCCCACTTATGAAAGGAGAGTGTAATCCTTCTGCCAACCCTTTCCAGGGGATAGTGTTGCTAGTAAGCCTGAAGCCTAAGAAAGGTGGAGACGTGGACACATCTACATGATCAGGAGCTGTGGCTAATTAGGGCCACTTAATGAGCCTGGATCTGCCACGCTCCCAACATGCCCTGCTGGTAATGGAACCTAGCTTCAGATTACAGCCCTGGAGGTTCCAGATGAAGCAACTGTAAAAATAAAACAAACAGAAAAGCAAAAAAAAAAAATTATTGCAAAGGAAATAAAAAAGGGAAAGTACAACATTTTACCAAACCAGCAGAAGGCAGAGAAAGAGAATAATGGCAAGAAAGAAAAAGCATGTTTATCTCAAACCAAAAGTAAGGTAATGGAAATGAAACCTACCAGGCTCACAGAAAAAGTAAACAGATTAGACTTTCATACTAAAAGTCACAGTTTGTAAAATTGAATTTGAAATAGGGTGCTAAGTAAGAGTAAAATACACCCAAAATAACACCACATAGAAAGATTTGAAACAAAGGCATGAAAAAGAAAATAAACCCTAAGTTAAAAAAAAGTAATGAGAAAAAGTAATGTCTGGCAAAATAAAACCAAAGACAATATTACTAGAGTAAAAAGGGATACCATATAATAATAAAAAAGTACATGCCAATGGGAAGTTACGGAGATCGTGAGTTATAAAGAAACTCAACAACATAAACTTCAAGCTAATAAAAGTAAAATTTACAGAATTACAAAGATAAATTAACAAACATAGAAACATTGGAGATTTTAACAAAACTACCAAAAATGGATAAATTAAGATGAAAAAATAAGAATGCCTATAAATGACTTACAAAACAGTTTATAACATTGATTTGTTATATATAATTGTTTATTCACTGATTGGTAATGCAACTTCTGACATATGTCTGTTTTCCTTTGTTCTATTTTTCTATTTCTATTCTATTCTTTGTTCTATTTTTATGTTTCACAGTCTACACATATTTGTGGATAAAAATGCAAACACACACTGAAATATTAAAAATTGTAATGGGAATTATGAACACTGAATTTGTGATCATGATATGCTTGAACTATTCTGAAGAAACCAAAGGAAAAATCCATGCTAGGTCAGGAGGTGTTGTATAAGAGTACTGACCCTAGGGAACCACAGCAAACACTTGGAAGCAGCACTGAGAGAGACAGCTTTGTAAGAGAGTCACTAGAGAACTTGCTTTCACTGCTTTGCTCTCCATCATGTGAGGACACAGAGAAGTCTGCAGTCTGCAGCCTGGAAGAGGGTTCTCACCGGAACCCTATCCTGCTGGCATCCTGATCTCAGAACTGTGATAAATAAATTTATAAATTTATATCGTTGTTTAAAAGCCACTTCATTTCTGAGTATTTTGTTATAGCAGCCTGAGCTGAGGAACACTCTACCCTACTGTCTTTCCCTGCTTGTTTCCTTTTGCCACAGCTGCCTACCCCTGACCAATTCATTAAGGAGTACAACTCCCTTCTCTTCCTTCTCGTCCCTCCCACCACATGTATTGGGTGTGTTCTACCAACACTGTGCTATTTACTGTGTATATAGTGGTGAACAAAATGGAGACAGTGCCTACATCATGAGTCTTATAACTTGATATAGAAGATTGACCGTGATTAACACAGTTAAATATATAAATACAATTTCTGAAATGTAGTATGAAAGAAAATGATTTTTTTTTTGTGAAAGAGATAATAACTTGGCAACACGCTTTAGTTTGAGGGCCCAGGGAAGAAACTACCATTGGGCCTATTCTCAAGAATGATGAGCTCCCCTCTCCCAAAAAAAAAGGAGTTGCCTGGTAAGGGAGAGGATTAAGACTTCTGCAGGTCTGCAGGCTAAGGAGATAGGTTCTCTCAGTTGGAAGAACACCTTTTTTTTTTCCCCAGTAGGGAGGGAGGAGAATATCTTTCTTTGGTTTGAACACATGATAGAAAATTTGGTTTAAGTTATGAGAATCTCAAAATTTCTACTCAAAACCTTGAGATGTTTCTTAGAGTTGTTCTGGCATCTAAATTCCATAAAACAAATTTAAAAAATCAGCCTATTTTTCTCTTTAAATATCCTTTCCTCCCTCCTCCCCCACCTTTGTATTGTTTCTGTTGAGTACTTGGGTAGACACCTGTTATTTCTTTATATGTGGATTATCACCAGTATGTGTTAGAAACGGATCTTTAATTACTGTTTCCCGGGTCAGATCTTTATTCCTCTCAGAATATTTCTTCATTGTGTTTAATTAATTTGATATGATATCAAATGTTTGTAGTGTTCTCTTTTTCCTTCTTTTTAAAAGAAACTTTAATTATTTACATCTTTACTCTTCATTTGCTGCTATAAAATTAATTTATATTCTCTTCAATCATTTTTAGCTTGACTTTTTCCCCCTCTAAATTCTGGCAGAAATTCTCAAGAATTTTAATTTTAAGTTTAATCCAGGATAAATGCTCCTCTCTATGGAGTAGCTATCTTTTTGTCCTCCAAGAATTGCTGGCCACACATAAAGCAATTGATCTACAAACTCCTTTTCATACTCTGTCCTTCCTTTATCAACAAACAGGCATCTGCCGCCAGCTATACTCAATAGTTTTCTCTCTCTTGAGAAATTATAATGGGGATTTAGAGTGATATTTCAGCTCTCACAGGCTATAGGTAGCTTCAGACCTGTGGTTCTAGACTCTTCTCAGACCTAAAGGGTCAAAGAGTCCACAAAAGCCCCTGTATCATACTAATAAATTCTCTTTTCATGTTTATGTTTGTGCAATCATGTTTTTGTTACTTGCAGTCCAAATACTTTGCCTAAGTCCAGGTATCAGGAGGAATTATTTCAATCTTCTATGGATGCTTATTCTAACCCACATGTAGAGGATTAGGAAATGTTTAAAGAATTTAAAATTGATGAAAGACATATTTTTCTGCTTGAACGGCAGAAATTTGAATGCAAGTTTCATATAATGAATACTTATACATCGCAGGTTTGAAAAGGAAAGATAAAGGATTTAAAAGGCATTATGAGACTTTTCTTCAGCTCTGTACAGCCTTTGATGTTCATGAAGCTTGTTAAAGCCCTGTCACACAGACATAGCAAAGAAGGAGGAGGTCTGTTGTTTCCTATAGCGATGGTCATTTCTACTTGTTCTAAAAGATGCTGTTTTTTATTTTTATCAAAAGTTTAGGAATAAAAAAAGTGTTTTTCTAATGTGTATAATGTGTACGGAGATAGAATCTAAGACTTTTAGATCAAAGAATACTGATACTACCACCAATACAGTATTAGATATTATATCAGTGTAATAAAGTGGGATAGAATGGTCAAGGTAAGATTGGTACTTTTTTAGTTCAGTACTTTATAGCTGTGAAATATGTCTACTGAAGTTCAGGTGATCACTAAACTTAGAAAGAAATATGAGAAAAAGATAAATAATTGCCTTTGTGGCCAAAAGACCAGTCAGACATTTCATTAGTGAATTAGGAACCTTGAAACTTACCATTAGTCTCATATGGAAGGTAAACTCTTGGAAGAGAAGAAAATCACAGCATTAAAAACGCAAAACATGAGATAATCCTATTTTATGTGTTCACATTTTGTTACAGATCAAGAGAAGAGGCAAATAAATTTAGCAATTTATTAGTATTAAATAATTATAAAACTACTACTCATTAAAATTTGTGTGGCTCAAGTAATGGTTTTTGGAGGAAAAACAATAGCCTCAAAGGCTTATGCCAGAAAAGAAGGAAGGCTGAAAACTGATGAGTTAAGATTTCAACTTAAGAAAAATCAACAACAAAAAACAAACAAAAAATAAAATTAAAAAATAGAAAGAGATAAGTATTAAAGTCTAGGGATTCTTAAAAAGATTAATTTTAAGGATTTAGTTTTCCCAATTATGGAGGCTGGCCAGTCCCAAATCTGCAGGGTGGGCCAGTAGGCTGGAGACCTAGGAAAGACTCAACTTTGCAGTTCAAGTCTGAAGGTTTTCTGTCAGTAGAATTACTTCTTGTTGAAGGGAACTTAGTCTTTTCTAGTCAAACTTTCAGTTGATTGGTCAAGGCCCACCCACATTACGGAGGGAAATTTGCTTCCCTCAAAGTCCACTGATTTTAATGTTAATCTCATCCAAACACCCAGGCAGAAACATCTAGAATAACAATTGATCAAGTATCTGGGCATCATGGCCCAGTGAAGTTGACACATGAAATTAACCATCACCATGTTAAAGTATTTAAAAGCATTTTCTTTAAAATCAGAAACAATGCAAGGGTGCTTGCTACTAATGTTTCCGACCAGCATGTGCCAGAGGATCTAGCCATTGCAGTAAAACAAGAAAAAAAAATTAAAGGTAGAAAAGATGAGAACAAATTTTCATGATATCCCCATGATATTGTTGTCTTAAAGAAAAGTTTCTATCAGAAAATTATTAGTTTTAATAAAATAGTTTAGTACATTTCCTGGATATAAGGCCAATACACAAAAAATTAATTTTATTTCCATGTATTATCCATACACAATTAGAAAAATATAGCTTAAATATACCAGTATGACACCAATAAAAATATTTGGTATATAGGGCAAACATTTCAAAAAAGATATAGAAGATCTTATGTATATACTAATATGTGTAATTTTAATAACAATAAAGAAGGACTATGCTTTTTTCATGAACAGAAAAACTCTTATAGATGCCATTAGTTTTCAAATATATTTATAAATTCAGTGTAATAGAAGTAATATTATTTTTTATAGTTTATTTATTTTGAGAGAGTGAGAGTGTGTTTACATAAAAGGAGGAAGCACAGAGAGAGAGCGGGAGAGAGAGAATCCCAAGCAGTTCTCTGTTGTCAGCACAGAGCCTCATGTGGGGCTTCATATTATGAATGGTGAGATCATAACCTGAGCTGAAATTAAGAGTCAGATGCTCAACCGACTGACCCACCCAGTAACATCATTTTTTAAATGATATGTGATAAGCTCATTCTAAAATGAATATAGAAGACAAAAGAGCCCCAAATAGTTACAAGTACAATTTGCACTAGGTGCAAAAAAAAAAAAAAATAGGTTCAAGAATTCCTTATACTTACATAAAAAGGTTAGACATTAGATAGAAAAAAGCTTAGGGTGGAAAGCCGCCACCATGGGGCAAAAGCACCTAGGATCAGATAGTGAGATATTATAATACGACCATGAGTAACTTGTTATATCACCTGCAGGAAATTACTTTCCATCTAGCACCAATATACTTTGATCACAAGTACCACTTGCCCCCCAGACCCTTTGCTTCTTACACACACAAATTATTACCATATGATTGTTTTCTTCATGTTCGCCATGTGTGTAAGATCTTGAGAGCTTAATAAATACAGAGATGAAACCCCTGTTTGGGGCTCTTTTCTCCTCCTGGACATTAGCCTCTCTTGTATTTAATTTTTCATCCACTCTCTTGCTGAAGAAGGGAGAACTCCAGTCTCATAGACTGTGACAGCACCATACCTACTACCTTTTACATATATATTATATATATAATACCTATCTATTATCATAGGAATAGACAAATATCTACCACAGGCATAGAACAGAGATTCAAAAGTATACTCATGAATCTGGAGAGCTAATATAGTTCAAATTGGCTCAGTAAATTACTGGGGAAATGATTCACCATCACTGTGAATCAGTAAGAAAAAGTCCCTTGAAAAAGCACTGCACAGGAGAAGAAATACAAATGGCATATAAACATGGAAAGATATTCATCATTAATAATTCAGAGAACTGCAAATTAAAACCTACAGTTAAATATCATTTCACAGTCATTAGTCTGGCAAAAAACTCAAATCCTGCCAATACTATGTTTGGCGAAGGATGTGAAGCAAAGAAAACTCTCTTGATTGCTAATGGAAGTATGAATTAAAATTATGTTGGAAAATAACTTGGCATTATTCAGTAATGTGCATACCATGTAACTGTTTAATTCTATTCTATTCCTAAATATGTGCCTTAAACTCCTGCACACGTGGACCAGAGAACATGTACAAAAGTGTTCAGAGCAGCATTGCCTATAGTAGAACAATTGTGCAAACAACCTGCATTAGTTTTCCATTGCTGTATAACAAATGAACACAGATTACATGGCTTAAGACAACACTCATTTTTTATCTCATAGTTTCTTTAGGTCAGAAATCTGTTATTGGTCTAGCTGAATTCTCTGCTCAAGTTCTGATAAGGGCGGAATCAAGGTGTTGGCCAGGTTGTGTTTGTTCTCTTCTAGAGTTCAGTGTTCTCTTTCAAGCTTGCGTGGTTGTTGGTAAAATTCAGCAAGGGGATTGAGGTCCCCATTTTCTTATTGGCTGTTGGCTAGGGTCTACTCTCAGTGGTTTCCCATAGTTCCTTATTCTGTGGACTTCTTATGGTTTGAATCTCTCTGACCTTCTTTAAGGGCTCACTTGAACAGATCAGTCCCACCTATGAATATCTCCCTAATTTAAAGTCAACTGATTAGTGATTTTAAAAATATCTAGAAAGTCTCTTTATAGCAGCAGTAGGTTAATGTTTGATTGAATAGATAGGAAAAAGTATGTGTCCACTAGGGTTTGGGAATCTTGGGGGCATCCTTGAAATCTGCCTGTTACATAGTCTGAATGTTCAATGTCATTAGAGTCGATAATTGTATTTTTTTATAATAGAGTCATATGACAGAATAACTTATAGCAGTGAAAACAAATGAAGTTAAACTACATTTTTATACGGATGAATGTCAAAAAACGTTGAGATAAAAAATTAAGTCATAGAGTATTATAGTATGATTCCACTTATATAAATGCCAAAAATGTGAAAAATTACACACAATCAATTTAGGTTTATACTACACTTATGTGGAGGAATTCTAAACATAATAATAAAAACAACACAAATTTAGGAGAAGATATTTCTAGAGTGAAAGGGGTATAATAAAGGAGGGAAACAGGGATTTAAAGTTACTATTAATGTCTTATTTCTTAAGCTGGGTGTTAAGTATTATACATTTTCTTAAGGGTTGCCTGAGTGACTCAGTCGGTTAAGCGTCTGACTTTAGCGCAGGTCATGATCTCACAGTTCGTGGGTTTGAGCCCCACATCGGGCTCTGTGCTGACAGCTCAGAGCCTGGAGCCTGCTTTGGATTCTGTGTCTCCCTTTCTCTCTACCTCTCCCCCACAAGCTCTCTGTCTCTGTCTGTCTCTCTCAAAAATAAATAAACATTAAAAAAATTTAAAGAAATAAATTTTCTTAAAACACTACATAATATGTATGGTAGGCTTCATATTAAAATATTTTAAGATAAAATTAAATATGCTGAAAGAAAAGATTCCATTTAAAAAGTAATGAAAGTATTAAATATATGAGAAATATGCATGTTCGATATAAAAATCCATTGACTAGCATAAATCATGACTTAAGTAAATAGAAATGTCTTTTTAAAGTAGGATTCTATATTATAAGGATGTCAAAGACATAGTTTCAAACACCAAGTTTGCCAGCATTCTCTATTAAATTTATGGTGTATGTGTGACTTCCAGTTTAATACAAATTAAGATTGAAAAGTATCAATCTTAAATCCTTTCATTATTTCCATGAAATATTTTCTCTCATTTTCTAATCTTTCCTTGAAAAATGAAATTACAGCAATTTGATACCATTTTATTTCCCACCTGAAGCAAATGCGCAAAAACGTCAGTGTTCTCTATGATGCTGCCCTATGGGTCCATCCACGGCAGCAAGTTCAGCTGTAACCAATGCATTTAAGGAGTGTGAAGGGGAACTGGCCACCATCTTTGCTACTCTAATTTCCCAAATAATGTCTGTGAATATAGAGTCTTCACAACTTGACTTCCTAATTAAGAAAGTGACATGTTTGGAAAGGGTTTTAAATGACAGCGTTTGTCAAGCTGTTTGTTTAGTGAACTCTCTGGGTGTGCTGCTATACAAGAACTGTCTTAATTAAGGTTAATTGGTGCATAATTAGAACCTCTGCTGACTTAAAAGATTCCATTAGTGGTTAAGTGATGAGAACCCTTAATGTCTAGACTGAAGGACAAAGCAATCACAATTAACCAGATTTCGAGACACACTTTTTATGTCTCGCTCCAGGTCTGACTTATTTGGAAGAGCACATCTCATCTGAGTGTTTGGGAACCCCTTGTGAGTTTTGGATAAGCAACTGTGATCCTAGCCTCTGTATTTAGAAAAAACAAAAACAAAAACAAAAAGAAAGTAAAATACATGTAATAGTAGGCTACTTATTATTCTAAACTGTGTTAAACTTTAGCTCAGGTAAAAATTCGATCGACTCCATCTTTCTTTATCTTCCTCTTACATACAGGGGGCCATGGGATGGGTGGGAAGATAGGCATAGAGAACAGAGGCAATATTGTTCTTGATATTGGAGAACGGATTAGGAAGAATGTGTTAGCCTGTTCCTCATAGCTATCAAGGGGCCCCACAGTGCATTACAGTGCAGCCCCCAGACTTGTATTAGCTACCAGCCTGGGGTTCCTAACAGTGAGGGCACCAAACACTAATATGAACTCCAAAGGGTGGTCATAAAATTACTTTATAGTGGTATCTTTCAGAACAAGATGAAAACATCTACCAATGGCTGGCTTTAGTAAAGACTTATTTAGAAGCTGGAGTTTGACAGGAACTTCTGTAAGGAAGAAACTAAGAAAGGACTTGTTCTTTTATTCTCGTTTTGGTTCTTTTTTAAAATTTCCAGTACATCATGGACCGGTATTTTTGTAAAATACAATGTGTTGGTAAATATTTTAAAGAGAGAAAGTTTAGGGGCACCTAACTGGCTCACTTGGTAAAGCATGGGACTCTTAATTCCGGCTCAGGTCACTATCTCACTGTTTGTGAGTTCGAGTCCCCAGTCCGTCTCACACTGTCATGCGGAGCCTACTTGGGATCCCTTTCTCTCCCTCTCTCTCTCTGCCCCTCCTGTGGTCTGTCTTTCTCAAAATAAACTTTAAAAAAGACAAAGTTTGAGTATAAATATATATTAGATTCAACAGACATAAAATGATTCAATTGAATTATTATAAAAGGTTGTATTTCTTTCCAATTTCTGTGCTAATCTGTGTACCTAGTCATAAAAAAATTTGGATTCGGGCTGCAGTGTTGCAGGCCAGAAGCCCACAGAGATGCCTATGCACTTCAGGCTCCGGCAAAGGATAGATTTGCCGCGGAGCATGCGCAGTCTACTTCGCCATTCTGGTCTCAGGCGATGCCTCTCTTGCTCAGCCGTGGGTCCGAGCACTTTTTTTTAGGCACCCAGCCCCACTTCTGGGACTCCGTTGGCTTGCACTGAGACTGTGAGGGATCACGTGGAAGGTGCACAAACACTGGGGTTTGCGTGATGGGTCTTGTGAGCCGGGCTGTGTGGACGCGTCTGGTAGGAGGAGCTTCAGGCACCCCAGGTGCATGTGCTTTTCATTGCAGGCCTCCCTGCAGCCAGGCAAGGAAATCCCGCTAACACGCAGCATGCGGCTTCACTCCAGGAAGAGTGGTGAGGGCTGCAGAGCCTCGGGCCCCAGCCCACGGTTCTCTGAGCCTTCTCTGTCGCTCAGTCCATCCTCTCCTTGTCGCCTTGTCTGGACCCACGTACACTAGAAGGCACAAAGTGCACTGCGTGGGCTCCAACTGTACTGTCTTGGAAAAAAACCACGCACTTCTCTACGAACCCCACTTTGAATACACCCGGAGCAGGTAATGTGTCAAACTATTTCCTTCTTGGAAGTTTTGAGCCAACTTTACGTTAGTTCGTTCTTTCTGCAGTTCATTGTTGCTTAATAATTGTTTTATAACAGATTTGACGTGTCCATAAATTTGTAAAGCCTTTTCTCAGGCCAGATCCACTTACTCGTCCGACGTATTTAGATATTCTTCCAAGAATACTTTATTGCTTCGTGGATACGATTTACTGCTTTCTAAAGAAAGAATAATAGGCGTTAATAGGCCACTTGCTTTCTTTTGGGTTCAGTTTGAATATGTTAGATTTTAAGCAGTTGAACTTTTGATAAATTCAGCCCCTCCACCCCCCATAATGTTCTGTGTAGATGAAGTAGCAAGCTTGAGATCAGTGTCCTCTAAATGGTTGGGCCTTGCCTGTTAGCCGTGTTCACCTGGAAATTGAGCCTCTATCTGGAACCCTCTGTGGGAGGGCTTTTCTGATATGATGGCAGTGGTCACTGAATATAAGAAAACTTTCCTACCCACTGCAGGTTCAATATAAAAATCCATTGACTAGCATAAGTCCTAACTTAAGGAAATAGAAACATGTCTTTTAAAAAATAGGATTCTACATTATAAGGATGTATATTATAAGGATGTTAGCCTGCTGCAGAGTGGGCTAACAGTGCTATCTTATTAATGAGGGTGAGGAACTTCACCCGGCAGGTGAGTCACTCTACCTTTTGATGATGCATCCTAATTTGTGAGGCTTTGGACCATAGGCAGATGCTCCGAAGGCCAAGGAGAGGTGGGGTATTTACAAGGCTCTTTTCCAAAGAGCCTTTCATTTGGAATAGTAGTATATTTGGACTTTTGGCTAGGCCATATCAAAGTTAATTCTGTATACCATAATTCTGTAAAAATCAGCAATTTACAAGTCTTCAGAAAATTGAGAAGCAATGAAATACATAAACGTCTACTGCTCTGCTGAACATGACTAAATCTCCTTAATGGCTTTGAAGGCAGTTCAGGATTTTCCCATTCCTCTGTGTAATCATTAAAAACAACATTCCTCACCGTGCTGGACAACAAACATAAAAGGATGGATGGATGGGCTGATTCTGTTCTGCTCTATGACACACTCCAGCTATTTATTGAATAAAATTCTGATAACTTTGTTTATCATTCAGCCATTAAAACTAGAGTTGTAGACTTAAGGAAATGAATGGTTATTCAGGCTTCACCGTTATAATTGATCTGTATTTAAGACTTCTTTTGGTCAAAGCATTTACCTGAAGGGAAAACATTTTTGAACCATTTTATTAAATTTCTTCAAATGAAGCTTTTACAAAAACCGTCCTACTTTCTTGTTTTCTCCTCCTCTAAAGGGAGTGCTCAGTTTCCTGGCTGCTGACACAATTACCAAGAATTAATCAAAACAGGATAAGACTGGTCCACTTACCAGGTGGTTTAAATATGCAGATTAGGGACCTCTAATTTGTGACCCAAGGATTCCCAGAAAACAACTTAGGTTTTTGGCCGTTTAAAAATACATTTTCCGAACTGACATTACAATAAATAGAAAATATCCACACTGAGTGTCTCTTTAAAGTGTGGATAAAGGAAACTGTTGCACATGATATGTGAAATTGCCAATATCATGGGTCAAGAACTGTTGAATACTGGCGATCTCAAGTGGTTCAACCTAACAGATTATGTGACAAGTGTTTTTAGACTATTTTTAAAGTTTGAATCTAAAGTGATTCTAAAATGAGCAGCTTGGATACTTTTGGGAGAGGTCCTGGGATTTGCCAAAGAGAAAGCCGTATTTTCTTAAGAGCAATTTGAAATTAAAATGGATTATAGAAAAGAAGAAAGGACCTGTTTAGCTCTCCTGTTAGTATTGAGAAGGAAACGTGGGGATAATAAATGAAATGGTTTAATGAACTCCTGGTGTGGCATGTGAAAGCAATGTGATTCCTTTTCTTGGTATTCAAAATGATTTTTGAGAGAGATACATTAAAGTGGGTGATCATCTGGGGGATTTTTCCTCTTTATTGTTGATTTCAAGATATAGATCAATACAAAGATTTATACAAAGATATTTTTGAAGATCTATAAAGCTTTGTATAAATCTTTGTATTGATTTTTTTAATACACTGAAGTGGGTAATCATGCTGAGCTTTTGTTTACTGTTGATTTGAAGATCTACAAAAGCTGGGTCTGTGGGCAATTAATATTGCTCAAGCACAATCCCATTTTGAAAGGAGACCTACCTTTCTGTAGTCACATACCTGGGATTCTGAGAAAATTTTAAACTTCAGTGATTTTACTTAATAGCTCTCTATTGAGACTGGACACTTTGGAAGTAATGTGTCCACATCTTGCTGTTATCAGCAGTAACTTAGCTCTCTAAAAATCTGTATACTGTATTGGAATGATACATTCTATATTTGTGAGTGCAAGGCAGCCATGTAAATTTTTGGACAGTTGTAAAGCAAATCTGTCTCTGATATCCTGTCTCTAGCACTGGTAAGATGTATTAATTTTCAGTTATACACATTTGTATACTTTTTGAGTGACAGAGTCATTTCATTCCAGGCTAATAAAGCAAATGGTTAAGAATTCTACTTCTATTTTTCTGTGCTTCTAAAGTACTACTTCTCAATGTCCAATTCTTTTGTTACATTTTATTCTTAAATGTATTAATTTCAATTCAGATATTTTAATATTTTTTATATCTTCATAAGCCAAATTGTGTATTCCATGCCACCAATGTGCCAGACATTGAGTAAAATGTTTTTGTATATCTTAACTCATTTCATTGTCACTTATGACTCTATAAGTAGCTGTATCCATCCTCACTGTTCTCAAATATAAAAGATCATACATCGAATGACTGGAAGAAGTAGTTTGAAGCAAGGTCTTTTCTCTATCATAGTATTTAAAAGTTGCCCTGAAATCCACACTGCAAGAGTAGCTAGATGGTTTAAAATTTCTATACTTCTATGTCTCAGATTTTAATAAAAGTCACCTGGGAATCTTGCTAAAATGCTGATTCGAATGATACTGAAATGTAGCTGGAGGTTTACGTTTCCAACAAGCTCCCAGGAGATGCTGATGCTACTAATCTATGGATCTCACCTGGAGCATTGAGGGTCTGCACTACTGAATGCATGGTCTTTTAGAGAGGTAATGCTTGCTATTTAAAATGGAGTAACGGCTTTGGAGAGAAGCAGGTGTCAAAATTGTCAGCTTATACTGTAGCAGAACTACCAACAGATGTAGCACTGTAGGTGTAGGGGCTCCTGGAGCTCACAAAACTAAGTAGGAGTTGGGAGATTTGGGAACATTGGCCAACAATATTTTAATTTAAAGGGTCTGTGCAAGGCAGGGATAAGGGAATAAGAGGTGGTTAGAAATAGGATATTCAGAGATGAGATAAGGAAGAGACAAGTGAGTTTAGGAGTTCGTGGGGAACCACCATTGCACCCTGTAAGGAGTGAGTTCTGGCGAGTGAGTCCTTAAAAATAAAAGATGCTGTACTTGGGAGTATGCCTTTATTGGGGTACCCCTTACACAGGACTATCAAAGCTAGTCTGATCCATTGTTTCCTTCTGGAGGGCAAAGGCTATGATGTGCTCATCCGACTATGAAGGAATGAGAGCAGGGAGATTTAACTGAGGTTAGGCACTTTCTAACTCAGTTTCCCCAACAACCAGCCTTTGGTTCCTAGGGATTAATTCATTTGTCATGTAGTAACTTAATATTCAAATTGTTATACTGGGAGCAGCAGTACAAGCTTCACCTGGAAACTTGTTAGAAGTGCAGATTCTTGGTCCTCAACCCAGACCTGAATCAGAATCTGGATATTAGCAAGATCCCCAAGTGATTCCTATGAAAATTAAAGTTAGAGATGCACTGATGTAGCAGCAGGCAGGAATCTGGGAGAAAGGTCCAATTGGCTGCTGGATTTTGTTGGGAACATGGAGAAGTTCAGGAAAGAAAGACAGAATTTTATTTATGGGTTTACCAAAGAGAGGAAACTCAAAGAACACAAGGATGCTGGCTTAACCGAACCAGAGCTACAAATCCAAAATGGCTGTTTAGAGCAGAAAAGAGCTCTTTGGATAATACCATTAGCTTAGATACATCAAACGATTCACACAGGCTCAGTAGTATTGCCTCTCAGGGCCAGAATGCCTATGCAGTTACTTCCCTGGTAGCATAAATGACCACCCATTACCACCTCCCAAAACAAGAGGATTTGTAACTCAGTTCAACAGCAGCCACCTCTATCACTTGGGTAACCTTGCACCCCTGTCTAGGAAAGGTACATACGGGCAGGTAATATTGTTTTAGGGGTACAGAAACACAGAAATTTCTTATCAGAACGTTTTCACTCCTTTGTGTTATGTCTCAAAGACATAACACTTAATACTTGAAACTGTAATATCAACAAGATCAAAAGCAGCTGAGGAGGAAAGAGAAGCCAACTGCTTATAACTCCTTGCCTCTTCCTCTGTAATGATGCTAAGCACATTGCTTTGATCGATTTTTGGGGTATATTAATTAGCATCTCCCGTGTTACAAACCATCCCAAACATTTATTTAGTTCAGCATTCTGGGCTTAGGTGGGCATTTCTCCTGGTCTGTGTTGGCATGTATGTATCAACTGCTGGCTTGCCTGAGGGCTGGCTGTTCAAAGGTGACGTCTGTAGGCCACTTCATTTCTGTTCTTTGTGGTCTCTCCTCCTCCAGCCCACTAGCCAGGCTTGTTCATACGTCACTGGCAGGGTTTCAAGGAAGCAGGCAAGGTACATGAAGTCCTTGAGTTGCAGGCTAGAACCAGCACATAGTCGCTTGTGATGCATTCCATTGGCTAAAGCAAGTCACTTGACCAGCCCAGACTCAAGGGTAGGTGATGGACAGAAAATACTTCAGCATCACATTGGCACTGTTGTGAATATAAGGAGAGAAAGAATTGTGTGTATTTTTGCAATGAGTCTGCCACCCAGGCCAAATGAAGGACCAAGAGACCTACACAGACAACGTATTTAATTCACTTTTGTTTCTATAGTGCCACCCTGGTGGGTGTCAGTGCCTGACATGTTTGGGCATTTAACAGATGTCTTAGAAACAGTTTAATTCATTTTCTTTTACTCCTTTAAACAGGCTTTGAAATCTCTGACCAGAATCAAAATTCTATGATGATTACCATACTCACAAAGAATACCTGATTACCCTGACTAGGAGAAGCTCCTTTTCAACTGCATATTTAACAGTTGTTAGTCACGGTAAGAACATTAGAAAACATAAAATTCGAATGACTTCGTTCAAAGTAAGTCTTGTGTCACTTAATAAAAATCCTGACAAAAATTTCTGCCCAAAGATATTTATTATAATATTACAAGGACAAATATAGTAAAAAAAAAAAAAAACAAAACAAAAGTATAATTTTAAATTTAAAGGATGGTTATGGTATATCCACATGACAGAATACTAAATGTCCATTATAGAAACATCAATGGAAAATATTTTATAATATAGATATCCTATAAATATATTAAGTAATACATTTAATATAAATAATATATCTGTATTATAAAATACATATAAATATATGTGTTTATTCATATTTATGTGATATATACAATTATGTTAGAATGCATTATAACATTTATGCAATATTCTATAATTTAAACATGAATACACATAGGATAGGGAATACGAGTCCATGCAAGATATGGGTGATATCCTTGGGCAAATGAACTATAGTTATTTTAACTTTTATTTTCTATTTAATGAATATCCTACAGTATAAATATGTTGTGCTTAAAATAATAAAAAAAAATAACAGAAAGACAAAAGAAGGAAAGAGGGAGAGAAGACCATTCCTTAGCTCTTCTGTAAGGACTCTTTCTGTAACATCACAGGTTGCTATAAAGGCCATTTAATTTATGCCCCTAACTTCCAGTGATACCACAGTAAAGTTACATAAAAAGTTCCACCAAGGAACAAGTTCAGTGTTTGAACACTTTTCTGGAAATCTCCACTGAGTAGAGGATATAGATCTGAGCAATCAGAACAGCAGATATATGGGGACAAAGGCCTAGTGTAAGTTTATTGGAAAAATTGAATATCAAGGACTATCATGAAGTTAAAAATCATACAGTAAATGTGTGGAAGGCACACACAGGGAATCACACATCCTATGCCAGCCTTAACTCAGGAAACCATGTGATGGATTCACAAGGGTGCAGATGACCCTGGGTGGGAGTAGGAACAAAATCTCACTCAGGTCCACATGCCAACCAGTGGTGGAGGGCAGATTTGACGATGATGGTTAGTGAGGTCAGAATCAGAAGTTAGCTTCAATGTGGAGTTATTAGTGGCATGTAATTGCTTCTTAGACTGATTTGCACTGGAGAAATACCAATTTCAGCAGCATTATATTTCATCTCAGTTAAGAGATTGATCTCCTTTTCCTTCCTTTTCCCTCTTTCTCTTCCACTTAGTTTTCCTTTCCCTCTTCCTCCCTCATGTACTAATCTCCAGGACAAGGAGGAATCTCCAAAATGATGGATGTGTGAACCCCCAATCATGATTTTGATCATCCTTGAGTGTAGCCTCCCTCCTCTGATAGTCAATAATCATTCCTACTCACTTCTACTTTCATATTTTCTTCTAAATCATTTAAAATCTCTCCACTTCAGACTTTTTCTCTCCCTGATTTATAAACAGGAGAAGTCCGAGACTTCATTTAAATATTAAAACATTTCAGCAGTGCACAACTGCCTTTAAATTTCAGCTTTCATGGCTTGTGCTTTTACTAAATTAATAGTCAGCACTTCTGTAGCATTTGTGATTTTTCAAAGCAGTCCACAAACATTAATTAATGCTAATGCTACCCTAAGAGAATGCTGTAACTAGCTAACTGACTGAACTTTATCTCAAATTATTTTTAAATGGTTTTCGACTTGGGAGGGAAGTTGGAGAGAATGTGCAAGAGTGTATAGTGTTTGCTATCATTTGCTGCCTCCTAAAAGTAATGATGCAGCAAATTGAAGTGCATCATCCTCAGAAGGATATTAAGGTTTGATCCACCTGGAATTAATCATCTCTAAGAATTACCTGTTGCCTAAACTGAATCAACCAAAGCAGTGCTTGGAATACACATTTAAGGACAAAAATTGTTCATAATCTGTGCATCTTTTCTCTCTTTACTTAACATTAGTTGCAGTCTTAGGATTCTGATCATTCTGCTTTCTTTGCTTGTCACTATTTGCAAAACAAAAAAAAACAAAAGATGGGAGGAACAACAGTATGGTTTGTCCATGGTCAGTCAATAAGCATTTATTTAATACCTAAATGTCACATAAACTGTTTAGTTCCTGGGGAAGGGAGAAAAAAACAGTAAAAACAAAAGTAACAACCTACAGTTCTTAGAGTAGCCTTCATTTTAGTCATGAAGGCTTACACATAGAAATGATAAAGGATTACTAGGCTTTGGGTCTACAATGCTGCAGGAAGAAAAGAAATCCTTGTCGACCAAAGGAGCCGAGTGGGGCCTCAAGGAAGGGTTAGATGTAGATTTGGCATTATTACATGGTGTGGTAGATTTTGAACCACCCTGAAATATTAAGGGAGCCACTGCAACTTCTTGAGCAGAAGGTAGAAAAGTAAAAGAATCGTTTTAGGCTGAGAGTCTTAAGTAGGATGTCTTGAAGTTTGGAAAGATGGAGCATTAGCTTGAGGACTTGGCAGAAGGTAAGGTAGGATAGAGTGGTTCAAGACTAGAGTGATTAGAAGGTATACACTGGACTCAGGTGAACATGGGTACAAATCCTAGTTCTTTTTTTATTTTTTTAAGTTTTATTTTGAGAGAGACAGAGACAGCAGTAGTAGGAGAGTGACAAAGAGGGCAAAGAGAGAGGAAGGGAGAGAGTCCCAAGCAGGCTCTGCACTGCTAGCATGGAGCCCGATGTGGGGCTCCAACCTATAAAGCCATGGGCTCACGACCCGAGCCGAAGCCTTGAGCCAGATGCTTAACCAACGGAGCCACCGAGGCGCCCCCAAATCCTAGTTCTTTGTAGAACTCGATCTTTCATTTTCTCATCTATAAAGGGGGATGCAAGATTTAAATGAAGTTGTATGTGAGAAGCACTGTATTTGACCCCAGATAAAAGTATGATAGATGTACTAAATGATAGGGATCATCTTTATCTCCTGATCATCAAATGATCTGTGCCCTAGTTGTGCTTTCTCTTCAATGATGAAATTGGAAGTCTTGGATTTCTGTGTTGTGCAGTATGTCAGACTACTCTGACTGTACTGCTATAACAAAAAATCCTTGTGTATTTAAAAACCAAACCTGTTCAAATTTATCTCTGAGCTGTCAAGAAAGCAAAGAGTCTTTGAAAGCTAAAAAGTTAGGGTAAGAATCAGGCAGGGCAGAGGAACTGGAGGGAGATTTGCAGAAAGCATCTATTGAGCCAATATGATGTGGGGCCTGGGTTTTCCTGGTCTCCTGGGCATGTAAGAATTAGGAGGTATAGCCTTAGCCCACATCACAGCAGTGGGCAGTGTATTAGGAGGTTCCCATTTGTTCCCCAAATTGGTCACAAAGAACTATCTAAGCTGTAAAGGTAAAACCTGCCCCACCTACTGCTTCCTAAGGGAACTGCAAGGAAATCTGCCCCTCTTGAACCTGGTTCTGGGTGGAAGAGAAAAAAAAAGTCATCTTTGAGAATTCACAACTAACCACATGTGGGTTTGCAGCTTGAATTAATGACTGTGTGCTCCAAAAAATCTTCTGGCTGAGAATTTCATAAAAAGTGTGGCTGGGTGCCTGGCAGAAAAAAACTCCACAAATTCAGTTCTTCCCTAGACTAGCCCTTTTCAATTTCTAATGTACATGGGGTTATGATTAAAATGCCGATTCTGATTCAGCAGTCCAGGGGCTTGAGATTCTGCATATCTCATAATCTTTCAGGTGAAGCAGATGCTGGTGGCCCATGGATCACACTCAGTACACTAAGAAACCCACCTTCATCTCCAGGTCTCAAGGTCCACAGAAAACATCTCAAGGATATGAAATTACAGTTCATAACTTTAAAACACAAAAGAAAGCAAAAGTCAGCAGGGCCAAGAGTGAATTACAACAGTGAACATTTCAGATATTAGAATTACCCAACTCAGAATATAAAATGGATAGTTAATACATTTCAGTTTTTGTATGAGATTGAAAATATGAGCAAGGAGAAAAAGTTATGTAAATATCTGATAAGATTTAGTGAAAGGAAAGACATCCAGATGTAAAAAAAAGTACATGTATAATTACAAAGTTTTGTAAGTTAATGGATGAGTTCAGATTAAATCCAACTGAATAGAAAATTATTATTTTTATGATGTAGATTTAAAGAATATATTCAGAATGAAGCATAGAAAGACAATGGAGAAGAGGAAATATTTGAGGAAATACTACCAGAGAATTTTCTAGAACTAAAAATAAAAATCTTCAGGTTCAGGATGCCTAACAATTTTGAAACAGAATAATATAAAATCCATGCTAAAGAAAAGATTTTCAAAGTTATTTAGCGAATAAGGCAAATTACACCTCCAAAAAGGACATTTAACTGCCAACTTCACAGCAATAACCATAGACTCCAAAAGATAGTAAAACCATATTTTTAATTATTTGGGAGAAAATAATAGTTTAACTAGAATTTTCTATCCCCTCCATCCTCAAACTATTTTTTTTAAGTTTGTTTATTTTGAGAGAGTGTGAGCAGGGGAGGGGCAGAGAGGGAGAGAGAGAATCCCAAGCAGACTCCATGCTGTCAGTGCAGACCCTGATATAGCTTGGTATCCCAAACCGCTAGATCACGACCTGAGCCAAAATCCAGAGTCAGGTGCTTAACCAACTGAGATACCCAGGTGCCCTCCAAACTTATTTTCCATAATGAAAACAAGCTGGAACTTTTTCAAAAGTATGAAAACATAGTTTATTGCTATTAGAGTCTCACTAAGGTAATTCTAGATGATGTATTTCAGACAGAAGGAAAATTATTCCAGATAGAAATTTTACGTAGCAAGGAAGAAAAATTAGCAAAAAAGCCTTTTTTTTAAAAGAGACCTAATACATGATAAAAAAGACGGGGAGGTGATAATTGGATTTATAATTATTTAATGTCCTTTCATTGTCTGGAAAATGTGCAGAGATACTGGTAAGCTTGAGTTTGGTTAAATTCTCATTTTCTGTTTCTGGGGAAACCGACAGAAGGAGAGTGGCAGAATATATAATTTCTAAGCTAGTGGAAACAAAATGAAAAAATTCAATCTAAAGAGAGAAAAGAAAAATGAAGTAACATAGAAAAGGCAGCCTACATTAAAAACATGCAAAACAATAGAAGTAATTAAACCCAAATATAACAGAAGTAGATACAGATATAGTAGGTTGTTATATTGATTAAATATTTCAGAGAAAGATTATTAGACATGAGAAAAATTTTTTTAAAGGAACCATCTGGCTGAGTGGCTCCTATAGTGTGATCCCTAGATTAGCAGCATTAGCATCACCTGAGAAATTGTTAAACATATAGATTCTTGAACTCACTCCAGTCTTACTGAATCAGAATATCTGGTGATGGGTCCCAAACACCTGTGTTTTAACAAGCCTTCCAGGTGATGCATACCAATATTTGAGAACTATTGCTCTACCTATGCTATAGGTTCTCTGCAAAAGACATGTTTAAAACATGAATAAAGACATCTGAGAGAAAGAAGATGGATAAATACACCAGTTGTTTAAATTGTGTTCTGTGGAGCAGTTGCAAAACCGCCATCTACTATATTTATCAGAAATGCAGAGGGGCACTTGGGTGGCTCGATTGGTTGAGCATCTGACTCTGATTTCAGTAAAATCATGATCCCAGGGTTGAGGGATCAGGCTCCGCACTGAGTGTGGAGACTGTTTAAGATTCTCTCAAGGTGCCTGGGTGGCTCAGTCAGTT
This sequence comes from Paguma larvata, assembly GCA_030068075.1. Classification (NCBI taxonomy): domain Eukaryota; kingdom Metazoa; phylum Chordata; class Mammalia; order Carnivora; family Viverridae; genus Paguma; species Paguma larvata. The sequence goes on from CM057844.1 coordinate 12,948,077, forward strand.
GAGCATCCGACTTCGGCTCATGTTGTGATCTCATGGTTTGTGAATTTGAGCCCTGCATCGGGCTCTGTACTGACAGCTCAGAGCCTGGAACCTGCTTTGGATTCTGTGTTTCTCTCTCTGCCCCTCCCCCACTCATGCTCTGTCTCTCAAAAATAAACCTTAAAAAATATTTTAGATTCTCTCTCCCTCCCACTCTGCTCCTCTCTCCCTGCTCATGCATGCTATCGCTCTCAAAATCTTAAAAAAAAAAAATGGAAGATTTCAGTGCTCCACCCTACATCTGATCATCAGTCTTTGGCCCTAACAATTGTCATTTTAAGTGTTTCATATGTACTCCAAGGTGCAAGAGCCACTATTCTACTCAACTGAAGGAGAAAAGCTTTTAATTCCAAGGGTGAATAGGGGCCTGGGGGTAAATGAGAGAACAGCCTGGAATATAATGTGGAGCAGGGTGAATATGTGAGACAAAGTGGTCAGTTGTAGGTTGTGTAGAATGTAAGAGTTTAATGAACAGTGATGCCTAATATTCTATGTGAGTTTTTCCATGACTACAGTATAACACCAAAACTTGTCATTCTAAATTCTAAATGAAACTGACACCAAGATGTGCATTCTGGATGTTTTTTGTTTATATGTTTGTTAACTTGAATGTTGAGGAGAATGAATTCCACATGTTAGGCTTGTGGGAGGGGTACAAAGGTTAACAGGTGCTTAATATATAGGATGATAAGCTTTTCTTTGGCAGATGAGTGAGCTCAGAGGGAGTGTATTAAGAATGCAAGCATCCCTGGACCTCTCAGATGTCTTAGGGGAAGACTTTGGTATTCCACTGAGGATAGACTGGGAACATGAGCAAAGTTTCCTAGCTCTGAAGAGTTAGGGACATCCCAAAAGACCTTAACTCCACAATTCATGTGCCAGTACTGGTAACACAGAGTTCAGTTCATGCTTGTTGACTTTTCCAAGTCTTGATCTTCATTTCCCAAAAGGATATGAGACTTTAGATCTAGGTGTGTGAATTCTCTGACAGCAATGAGAACGATGTTCACTTTCTATGGATAACGAACTTTGAGAACTTGATCACACTCTTAGAATGAATACCTTCTTTTCTGTTACTGAGGCAGTGTTTCTTGAAACCATCTCGGAACCAACTCTATCTTTACTGTTATCCATCTTCAGGTTATTCAAGGATTCAAGCACAAAGCAAGACTTATACCCTGTCCTAAATCTGTCAGCAGCAAGTGTTAAGCAATACAAAGTACCAGATAAACAACTTAGAGTAATAACTTGGATTTAAGATGCTGTTGGAAAAAGTTATTATGTAGTCAGGATGTATTCAGCCTGTTTGCTGAATAAAACCTTTTTTTTTCCCCCTGTGTGGAAAGAAAACGAAGTCAGTTTTTTCCTTCCTGGGATCCATCTTGCAAACTGAAATATAAAAGTAAAATAGAATTTGAATTTCATATTTCAGATTTCCTACTTGAAGGATTTCAAACCCTTGGCAAAGCTATATATTACTAAGGGGCATGATAGGGAAGAAAATACCAATTATAGAAGTATCAGCTGCTGTTTAATAGGATGAATTTATATCCAATGTTGACCTTGAGGGTAGAGTATATTTTATTGAGAATCAGTCCAAATCCAGAAATTATACTTGAGTATGGCCCCAAATTTGAATAAGTAATAACTATTAAAATTCAGGAGAAATGGAAAGATGTGACTGTTCTCATTTTACTATAGTTAGATATTATCTGAGGTCTACCAGATCTTAAAAATGTTAAAAAAAAAAAAAGTGCAACTCCCAATTCCATATACTCAGCTATCCTATTTTTTATGAAATCTCAAAGTTCATCCCATGATTTTTACGAGTCCTAAAAAACTCACATTTTCTTCTGTTTCTGAGCTTCTGTTTTCATCTTCACCATTTATATACTACATTTCATGTTGACCACAAAATAAAACTTGTCTTCTTTTTATTTCCATAAGATACTATAATTAAAAGGAAAACTATACAAAAATTACATACAAAGCATGTAAATAATTTTACTCATGCAGGATCCTTGGAGAGGTTACACTTCACGCTGCACATCACGAAAGCTCAGAATCACTAACATAACCTTTCTTGGTTTTTATCCCTTCCTTGTCTCACTGCAAACACCCCATGCCTCCTTGGATCACCTCCTAATGAGACTACTCATTCCTAGATTCTGTCCATGGGTTCTGCTTTTGGAGAAATCCAGTTTAAGACAATATCCTATCTCAAAAATAGGTATTCCAGATCAGGTGGTTGTAAGAACTCAATGAGGTAATTTATGTGAAATACATGAACTCTGTCTGACACTTAGTAAATCCTCAGTAAAATATTTGGAATTGATGGGCTTACTAAAATGACTCGGTTCCTTGGCTTTCTGTTCTGTGAATCCCCATTCATGACTCACATTTGGAGAAGAGAATGTGATTGGATTAGAGTGTGTTACTTGTCCTGTTACTGTCAGCGTTATGACCTGTATGTAGACTGATAGTTCTTGTGAGGACAACATGAGGTAGGAACACATTAAGTGTCACTAAGGAAGGGTCAGCTGGGAAGACAGATGACCTCCCCACTGGAGTTCTAACCTCTGTTTTATGTATGAGGGAATGAAGGCTCAGAGAGATTCTAGAATTTGCCAGTCATACGGTCAGCAATGTGGAGCAGACCTTGTTATTCAACTCCAATTCCAGGGCCAATATTCATTTTTCTACAATGTTCATGGAAAAAAAAAAGTACTGATTATGATTTGGCACTAACTGTACATCTGACGCTGAAAGTGTATTTAAAGTACCTAATCCTGAGTTGCCAGCATTAGTGAAATTGTTTACTTGTGCTCTTTTGCTTCAAATGAGTTGGAGAGAAAATTATTTATTTTTTCCCAATCTTTTGCAAGTTATTGGTGAAAAATAGTATTAAGATGTCCAGTTGGGCTCTAAACTGTTGACAATCAAGAACCATTACAGTGACATCGCCAAAGAATTCCTTTGAGCATGGATAATCGATGTTAAAAGGTTACTAAAGTCTATGTTAAGGCATATTGACTGGACTAGAATCAAGAAATAATAAAAGAGCTGAATTGTGGGGACAAAGAAAGATAATACAGTCTTATAATGAGATGTGTTTAAATTCCAGCTGGAGGAAAAAAAGTCTGGAATGCAGTAACCATAACCTATTATTTTTGTATAGGAAACTATGGTCTACTTAAGACAAAGAAATAGTCCCAATGAGCAATGGGAATTAGACCAGTAGGCCCAATAGTAATGCTAAGTCATAGTATGACCATTATGTGCTGTGGAAAAAGACTTTTGGGTCTCCATAAATCATACCAAATATCCATATTCTTGACAGAACCACCAGCCGAGGGGTTATCTTTGAGTTCAAAGGATACACTGGTAATATGTAAAAGGACTTTAGCCTATTCAGGGAATAAGCACTGTATATAAATCTAAAATAACATAATCCCTGAGAAATAATCCAACTTTTAGCATGTAAAACTTTGTGGATTCTGAGAACAAATGTCACCAGCCGAGGTGGAATTATATATTTCTGTAGTGTGGTCCAGTGTAGGGAAGTTTTTAAAATAAAGTATGAGGCTATGACCCCATTTCACAATCTGCCCACAATAAATTCACCTTATAAATTCCCCCAACAACAACAGCTACTAAAACCCCAGAAAGATAAAGTGACCTTCTCTGGTAATCAGATACTATTATTTTTAGGACATGTTTTACAGAACAATTTTCTGTGTTTTTGCAATAAAGAAAATCATTTTGACCTTTGTGCACCTAAATTTGTTTAAAACAAAACCTATTTCTAGCTATAAACCAGACTTTGAGGGAACTTTTGGCTCTGGTTCTTATTTTGTACTGACTTGGCAGGAAATAGCTTGTTTGAATCTGGGCAGTCACAATTTTTGTGTATTCAGTTAGATTTCGCATAATTACGTATGCCTTTCGGATGCAAAGGATAACTAAATACATCTGCATTCCTTTTGAGAGGAGGAAGAAAACTACAAAAACAGTATAGTAACACCTTAATTGTCTCAATTACTGCAGGCATGTAGAGTTTTATATTTGGATTTGCAGCTAAAGTCAAGTCAATCAGGAACTCCATTTTTCCCCCAAATATTTTTTTAGTTAAAAACTCTAAAATCTATTAATGTAATAAATATACTGTGATGATCCACCAGACCCCTTCCTTCTAACATAGTGCAGGATTGTTGGGTAAAAGCATATCAGTTTGAACTTAATCCATACTTACCTGAAATTGTGCCTCAGAAAATTTTGAAAAATTTTAGTATACAACTCACATTTACATAGTACTTTTTATGTTTGTTATTTTTCTGAGTTTTGTATGGGTATCTATAGGATATACATATGTATAAATACATGTAATCCTTCTACCACCTGGGGATGCAGGTACTATTAGTAACACCCTCACTTTACAGATAAGGAAATAGGTACTGAGAAGCTGAGTAACTGGCCTAAGACTATGCTGTATGGAAAAAGCAGGGTGGGAATTTCAGCATGTTGGCCCCAGAGCCTATGCTCTTCATCACAACACTACAGTGCTCTGAGGTCAGTTATCTTCTGGATAATCGAGGTGCTGTGGCTTATTGGTGTGGGACGGAGTGGGCGTAGATTAAATCCCCTTTTCTTCTGGGTGGTTCCTGGGTGACTCAGTCGGTTAACATCTGAGTTTGGCTCAGGTCATGATCTCACAGTTCATGGGTTCTAGCCCCATGTCAGTCTCTGTGCTGACAGCTCAGAGCCTGGAGCCTGCTTCAGATTCTGTGTCTCCCACTCTCACTCTGCCTCTCCCTCTCCCCAACTTGTGATCTGTCTCAAAAATAAATAAAAGTTAAATAAAATAAAAAAATAAATAAATCCCCTTTCCTTCTGTAATCAGTTTTATGACCTTAGGCAAATCACTTTGGGCCTGGGATTATATTTTTTGCTATTGAATTAAAGGGATTAATCTAGACCTGAGGTGTCCATTATGGTCACCATTGGGCTCATGTGGCTAATAAGCTGCCTGAAAACAAATTGATATTGCCCTAAGTGTCAAATACAAAACTGGTTTTGGCTATGAAAAAAATAATTTAAAATATCTAGTGTTTTTTATATTGATTTTGTGTTGAAGCGATATTTTGAATATACTGAGTAAAATAAATTTATTAAAATTAACTTGACCTGTTTTTACTTCTTTCATTGTGACTCCTAGAAACACTAAAATTCCATATGTGATTTAACTTTGTGATCTACATATATTTTGTTGGATTGTAGTGGTTGTGCCCAAAGTTCTTTGTCTATATGCCTATTGATATTTCCAAGTGAAATGCCTCAGTAGGCATAGGCAGGGAGATACAATTCCAGATATAGCATTGATATCAAGATTTTCTCAAGAAAATTTTAGAATGCAGGTGCAGTACATTGACATTATGAAAATAACCCAAGACCACTCCAAGTTGTTAAAGTTATTTGCAAATGTTGCTATTGGTTACCAGGAACAAATTTTCTGGTTGCACTTCAAACCGAGGTGTCATTCTGGTGTCTCGAGATGTCACAAGTGTCCTAGATATTTAAGTAATCCTTCCAGTTTTGAGATTCTGTAGTTCTGTTCTTCTAGAAACCTAACCGTGGACTTTGTAGAAGATGAAAATGGAGAAATAAAGATGCAAAGTAGAACACGCAACAGAAATTGGAGAATGTCAGGAGTACTTTCATTTTTCTCCTCCTCAAAGAGCTGATGATCTCAGGAGGCTGCCAACAGTAGATTCCCTGGAGGAAAGCAAATTCAAGGTGTTAGGATTAAAGGACCCAACCTGGCTAGAGCACAGACTTGGCATTCCAGTTCTGCTGCTGCTGTGTTTGCTTGCTTTCACAAACAGCTCTGTTTCCACCTGCACCAAGGTGTGGCAAGAGCAGCTGTCCTCCCAATTTCCACTGTCAGTGCTTATTAGAGGTGAGATCCCCTCATGCAGCTGGCCCAGCAAGCCCTGGGGATAATCTGATAGTTCGCTTTTGCCCCTGCATCATACAAGTTGGATGATGGGTTAGGCTTCAGGTTAAAAGTTATACTTTTTGATAATTTATTACCTTAAAGATGTTGTGGGTGATCATGGAATATAGAAGTTGTCAGCAGTAAGAAGTAGGGCACTAGTAAAAATAAGATTTTAAATTTTCTTTAAGTAATGTGAATTATTTTAATCCATTTGGTATACTACAAATGTATCTCAGATAAAATATTTATTGAATAAGTGAAAGTCAAAGTCAAAGAGAATAACAGCCATTTGAAAAATCTTTTCTTTCCCTTAAACTTTCCCTCTCATCTTTCAGATCAGAATACAAAGCCATGATAACACTGTTGGATCATCCAAGCTTTCTGCCCTCAAGGCATTAATATTATAATACAGTGGTTCTCAAAGCGTGGTCCCTGGACTAGCCTCATTAGCATCACCTGGGAACTTAGAAATGCATATTCTTGGGTCTCAACCCAGACTTACTGAAACAAACTCTGGAGGTGAAACCCAGCCCTCTAGGGGATTCTCTAGGGGAGAATGAGCCCTCTAGGGGATTCTCACAGAAGTTAACCTGTGCTGTAGTAGACACCACTGGTACCAGGCCTGATGCCCTTTACCACTAGTACAGTCATCTGTGAGTATCTGTGAGCAGCTAACAGCCTGCAGTGGGAACTCCAAACAACTGTTCTTGGTTGAACCACCTTGTCCAGATATGGAGACACCTCAAAGGTATGCCATAGTCCCCGCTCTGGAGCCTGGCCAACAACTGCCAGATAGAGGGATCCAAAAGCCCAGCCTCTTTACATCAAGGCAGTACAACTCTATAGTATGATTTATGCCCCAGAGCTTCTCTGTGAGATCCTGCCATAGATTTTACCACATTCTTGCAAAGCTCCTTGCTCTCTGCTTTCTTGCTACCCCACTTATAAAGAGTCCTCCCTCCTCCTTACATGCACCTGAATTCTTGTCTCAGACTCTGCTTCCAGGGCATCTGCTCCCCTGCAGTCACAAGCCAGAAAACGGGCCTACAGTCCAACCATCAGTTGGTGCAAATAAAGTTTTCATGGAAAATATCTATGCCTTTTCATTTACACATTGCCTGTGGCTGCTTTTGCACTCTAATAGGAGACCTAAATAGTTGTGACAGAGACTGGATATAGTTCACAAAACCTACAGTATTTACCATCTGGCTCTTAAAGGGAGAGTTTGCTGATGTCTCCCTAAGACCTTAGGAAAGGTCAGATGAACTAAACAAAAGGTGTTTCTAAGTATTAAGCATGTGCTCTAAGCAGAGATGTGCTAGAGCCAATTGTGGAATTGTTTCTTTCCAGCTCTACGTGTGGCATCATGTTGGTAGCTTGAAATCAGCCATTATGAGAATATTTCCACTACGGAAATTGGCAAATTCTATAAATCAGATATTTTTTTTCCCCTGGAGTTCCAGGTGTTTAGTGTTTACCAGCACATGGCTGGTTATAAGCCAGATGCCTTACATCCTTTAGAATGGTTCTGAAAATCAAAACTCTTTAATGGTTAACAAGAAAAGAAAAAAGGATTGAGATCTCTCAAGTGTATGTGCAAGCATTTATAAAAGAGTTGCTTTAAATTTTTATTTTACTTATTTGCAAAAAATAATCTTGTGGGCATACATGATCTGTGGGGTCTGTATCTTTTTTTTTTTTTTTTTTTTGCCCTACTGAACTGTCTTATTTACTAAATTTCCTCTGAGATGGGGCCCTCCCTCCACTTTATTGGGTTGCTTCATTGTAGTCTTGTAGTTAACCTCAGCTTTCCTAACAGATTATCTTGGGCATAACTTTGGTTTCAGCACTTCCAGAATTTATAGAAGTCTAAATTTTTGTTATCCCTAAATACTCCTGTTCTTAGAAGTCTCTTAGTTGGTCTAATAGGATGGCTAAAGGGCTCTATCTGGTTAGCACTTTGAGAGTGTTAACAGAATTTTCTAGTCTTCTCAAATAGAAGAGATATAGAAGAGTAGGGTTCACAACTTTTTCTTTTGGGAGAATGTAGTAGCCAGACTATCGACCCCCAGTGGTCCTCATTTTCTTTTATTCACGCCCTGTGTAATCTCCTCTTGTGTGAATCAAGATGCCCAATAAGAGGGAGGGGGCAACATGGCGGAGGAGTAGGGGGCTCCAGTATTTCGCTTGCCCTTTAAAGGGGGACGACTGAAACCATTGCCTCTCTCTCAACTCCAAAAATCGGGGGAAAAGGTGCTAGAGCTGACAAGAAACTAAGGCGGAAACAGACACAGCCCAAGTGAACTGTGAGTTTAATCTGGGTTGGATAAAACGAACTCGAACTCGGGAAGTTGAGCTGAGGGGAGGGTGAGCGTCTTCGGAGATAGCTGGGAAAGTGCCGATCGAACAACATCTGAACGAGAGGGCCAGAGCGGGTGAGACTGCGACCATCCAGCCCCTAAATGCAGGGCTTTTGAAGAGAAGTTCAGTGGCAAACAGCAGCAATCCCTGCGCGCTGCTGGGACCGCACCAACCCCGTCCTGAGCCACTGGGACGCGCGCGGGAGGGACTGGCAGCGGGGACGCAGGCGGCGCCGCCTGCGGAGCACCTCTAACCCCGGCACAATTATAACGAAATCGGGGGGGGGGGGGGGGGGGGGGGGGGGGTGTGTGGCAGACGGCCGCACCACCGCGCCACCCTCGCCCAGCGCCTCCGGGGCGCGCGCGCTGCCGGGACAGGCAGGGGGGACCCAGGCAGCGGCTCCTGCGGAGCACCTCTAACCCCCGCACAGTTACAGCCAAATCGGGGGGTAGCAGACGGCCGCGCCACCGCGCCACCCTCGCCCAGTGCCTCCGGGCACGCACCCTGCCGGGATAGGCAGCAGGCACCCAGGCAGCCCCAGGCGCGGCTCCAGTAAACCACACTAGGCTGGCGTGGGCGGTGGAGAGAGAACAGAAATAAAGGGGCGAATAAAGCCTCCAGGACTGGTGGCGCGGGTCTGGAGAGACGCCATTGTTGTCTCACAAGCCAGGAAGTCACCCCAGAAGCCATCCCTGCAGCAGTGGAGGCCGGACCCGCCTACACTAAACCACGCCCCTCCCAAACTATCAGCAGGAGCGACTGATCCAAGTGGAGATTGCTGCCTGGAGTAACGCCAGTCATTTCTTCTTTTTAAATTTATCCCTCCCTTTCTCACTCCTACCTATCCCCATCCCTGAGCTGGTCATCCAGGGTACTGACTGGCTTAATCATTTTTTTCGTTCTTTTTGGTTTTTGTTTTTTTGTTTGTTTGTTTGTTTGTTTTGTTTGGGTTTTTTTTTGTTTTGTTTTTTGTTTTTTGTTTTTTGTTTTTGTTTTGTTTTTTAACCCACTCTTCGAGGACATGTCCTACAACCTCTTCTTTACTTCCCTAGCCCTTTTTCTGGAATAACCAGGCCATATAAGTTCACCTAGACGACATCGATCTTTATTCCTTTTCCCTCGCACCTGTCCTTATTCTGATTTCTATCAGTCTGGATTAAACCCTTTAGTCGCTCTACCTGGGCAAAGTCCATTTCCTTCTTCTCCCTGCACCAGTCATTATTCTGTCTATATATGCTCTGCCACCAGCACACTACATACCCTGTCCTTAACGTGTAGCTGTTACTTCAGGACATTGCCCTCAGAGAGTCACTTGTTATTTTTTTCTGTTGTGAACTGCTTGTCTGGACCATTTGTCGGTACGTTTGAGTATTTCTGTGTTCTGTGTGTCTGTCAGTTTTCCTTTCCAGGGCAACTTCAAGAAACAACCCATAACACATCCAGCCAAAATGACGAGACGGAAGAATTCTCCTCAAAAGAGTCTACAAGAAGCAGTGACAGCTCAAGAATTAATGAAAAGAGATATAAGCAACATAACAGAACTTGAATATAGAATGTTAATCATAAAACTAATTGCTGGCCTTGAAAAAAGCTTAGATGAATGCAAGGGGTCCCACGAGGCAAAGTTCAAAGACCTTAAAAACGGTCAGGAAGAATTAAAGAAGACATTGGAAGAAATACAGGGGAAACTGGAAGCAGCCACAGCACGGATTGAAGAGGTAGAGGAAAGAGTTAGTGCATTAGAAGACAAAATCATTGAAAAAGAGGAAGCAGATAAAAAGAGAGAGAAGCTGATCCAGGAACAGGAAAGGAGAATTCGAGAGCTGAGCGATGCACTCAAAAGAAACAATTTCCATATCATAGGAGTTCCAGAGGAAGAAGAGAGAGAGAAAGGAGTCGAAGGGGTTCTGGAACAAATCATTGCTGAGAACTTCCTCAACATGAGAAAGGAAACGGGCATGGAAATCCAAGAGGCACAGAGAACTCCCCTCAGACGTAACTTGAATAGACCTTCTGCACGGCACATCATAGTGAAGCTGGCAAAATACAAAGATAGGGAGAGAATCCTGAAAGCAGCTAGGGACAAAAGAACCCTAACATACAAAGGGAGACCTATAAGGGTAGTAGCAGACTTATCTACGGAAACTTGGCAAGCCAGAAAGGAATGGCAGGATATTTTCAATGTGATGAGCAAGAAGGACATGCAACCAAGAATTCTGTATCCGGCTAGCCTGTCATTCAGAATAGAAGGAGAGATCAAGGTTTTTCCCAACAAACAAAAACTGAAAGAATTTATCACAAATAAGCCAGCACTGCAAGAGATCCTGAGGGGCATTCTATGAAAACAAGGAGGCAAAGAACACAAACTACCAGAGACAGCCTTACAAACATGAAACCTACAGATAATACAGTGACTGTAAGCCCATATTTTTCAATATTAACACTGAATGTAAATGGACTAAATGTGCCAATCAAAAGACACAGGATAACAGAATGGATTAAAAAACAAGACCCATCTATTTGCTGTCTTCAAGAAACTCATCTTAAACCTGAAGACACCTTCAGATTGAAAGTGAGGGGATGGAAAACTATCTATCATGCTACTGAAAGGCAGAAGAAAGCCGGAGTAGCCACACTTATATCAGACAAATTAGACTTTAAAATGAACGATGTAATAAGAGATGAGGAAGGACATTATATAATAGTCTCAGGGACCATCCAGCAGGAAGAGCTAACAATTGTAAATATCTACGCACCGAATTCAGGGGCACCCAAATTTGTAAAACAACTAATTACAAACATTAGCAACCTCATCGATAAAAATGTCCTAATAGTAGGGGATCTCAACACTCCACTCTCAGCATTGGATTGATCAACAAAACAGAAAATCTCCGCAGAAACAATAGCCCTGAATGACACATTAGGACAGATGGGCCTCACAGACATCTTTAGGGTCCTTCATCCAGAAGCAAAGGAATTTACGTTCTTCTCATCTGCACACGGTACATTTTCCAAGATAGACCACATTCTGGGGCACAGGGAAGCTCTGAATAAATATAAAAGAATTGAGATCATACCGTGTACAGTGTCAGACCACAATGCTTTGAAACTTGAAATCAACCACAGGAGAAAGCCTGGAAAATATCCAAGAACATGGCGGCTAAGAAATAACCTACTAAAAGATGACTGGGTCAACCAAGCCATCAGAGAAGAAATTAAAAAATATATGGAAACAAATGAAAATGAAAATACAACAATCCAAACGCTCTGGGATGCAGCAAAGGCAGTCCTGAGAGGGAAATATATTGCAATCCAGGCCCATCTCAAGAAACAAGAAAAATCAATAACACAAATTCTAACAGCACGCCTAAAGGAACTAGAAGCAGATCAACTAAAACAACCCAAGCCCAGCAGAAAGAGAGAAATAACAAAGATCAGAGCTCAAATTAACCATATGGAGACAGAAAAGGTAGTGGAACAGATCAATGAAACCAAAAGCTGGTTCTTTGAAAAAATAAACAAAATAGACAAACCTCTAGCCAGGCTTCTCAAAAAGAAAAGAGAGAGAACTCAAATAAATAAAATCGTGAATGAAAAGGGAGAAATTACAACCAATCCCTCAGAGATACAAGCAATCATCAGAGAATACTATGAAAAATTATATGCCACCAAACTTGGCAATCTGGAAGAAATGGACAGCTTCCTAAATAGCCACACGCTACCAAAACTCAAACGGGAAGAAATAGAAAATTTGAACAGACCCATAACTAGTGAAGAAATAGAATCCGTTATTAAAAACCTCCCAGCAAATAAAAGCCCTGGACCAGATGGCTTTCCTGCGGAATTTTACCAGACATTTAAAACAGAGTTAATTCCTATCCTCCTCAAGCTGTTCCAAAAAATTGAAACGGAAGGAAAACTCCCGGACTCATTCTATGAAGCCAGCATCACTTTGATTCCCAAACCAGATAGAGACCCAGCAAAGAAAGAAAATTACAGGCCAATATCCCTGATGAATATGGATGCAAAAATTCTCAACAAGATACTAGCAAATCGAATCCAACAGCATATAAAGAGAATTATCCACCATGATCAAGTAGGATTCATCCCTGGGTTGCAGGGCTGGTTCAATATTCGCAAATCAATCAACGTGATACATCACATCAACAAAAGAAAAGATAAGAACCATATGATCCTGTCAATAGATGCAGAAAAAGCATTTGACAAAATACAGCATCCTTTCTTAATAAAAACTCTCGAGAAAGTCGGGATAGAAGGAACATACTTAAACATCATAAAAGCCATATATGAAAAGCCCACAGCTCATATCATCCTCAATGGGGAAAAACTGAAAGCCTTCCCCCTGAGATCAGGAACACGACAGGGGTGTCCGCTCTCGCCACTGCTATTTAACATAGTGCTGGAAGTCTTAGCATCAGCAATCAGACAACAAAACAAAATAAAAGGCATCAAGATTGGCAAGGAGGAAGTCAAACTTTCACTTTTTGCAGAAGACATGATACTTTACATGGAAAACCCGACAGAATCCACCAAAAGCCTACTAGAACTGATTCATGATTTCAGCAAAGTTGCAGGATACAAAATCAATGTACAGAAATCGGTGGCATTTCTATACACCAACAATGAAGCAGCAGAAAGAGAAATAAAGAAGCTAATCCCTTTCACAATTGCACCAAAAACCATAAAATACTTAGGAATAAACCTAACCAAAGATGTGAAAGACCTCTACACTGAAAACTATAAAAAACTTATGAAGGAAATTGAGGAAGACACAAGGAAATGGAAAAACATCCCATGCTCATGGATTGGAGGAATAAATATTGTCAAAATGGCAATACTACTCAAAGCAATCTACACATTCAATGCAATCCCAATCAAAATTGCACCAGCATTCTTCTCAAAGCTAGAGCAAACAATCCTAAAATTTGTATGGAACCACAAAAGACCTCGAATAGCCAAAATAATACTGAAGAATAAAACCAAGGCGGGAGGCATCACAATCCCAGACTTTAACCTCTACTACAAAGCGGTGGTCATCAAGACTGTATGGTATTGGCACAAAAACAGACACATAGACCAATGGAATAGAATAGAAAACTCAGAAATGGACCCGCAAGTATATGGCCAACTAATCTTTGACAAAGCGGGAAAATGTATCCAATGGAAAAAAGACAGCCTTTTTAACAAATGGTGCTGGGAGAATTGGACAGCAACATGCAAAAGAATGAAACTAGACCACTTTCTTACACCACTCACAAAAATAAATTCTAAATTGATAAAAGATCTGAATGTGAGACAGGAAACCGTCAAAATCCTAGAGGAGAAAACAGGAAAAAGCCTCTTTGACCTAAGATGCACAAATTTCTTACTCGACACGTCTCCAAAGGCAAGAGAATTAAAAGCAAAGATGAACTATTGGGACCTCATCAAGATAAAAAGCTTCTGCACGGCAAAAGAAACAACCAACAAAACGAATAGGCAACCAACGGAATGGGAAAAGATCATCGCAAATGACATATCGGATAAAGGACTAATATCTAAAATTTATAAAGAACTTACCAAACTCCAAACCCGAAAAACAAACAACCCAGTGAAGAAATGGGCGGAAGATATGAATAGACACTTCTCCAAAGGGGACATTCAGATGGCCAACAGACACATGAAACGATGCTCAATGTCACTCATCATCAGGGAAATACAAATCAAAACTACACTGAGATACCACCTCACACCAGTCAGAGTGGCTAAATGAACAAATCAGGAAACTATAGATGCTGGCAAGGATGTGGAGAAGTAGGCACCCTCCTACACTGTTGGTGGGAATGCAAACTGGTGCAGCCACTCTGGAAAACGGTGTGGAGGTTCCTCAAAAAAATGAAAATAGAGCTACCCTATGACCCAGCAATAGCCCTGCTAGGAATCTACCCAAGAGACACAGGAATGCTGATGCATAGGAGCACGTGTACCCCAATGTTCATAGCAGCACTTTCGACAATAGCCAAATCATGGAAAGAGACCAAGTGCCCATCAACAGACGAATGGATAAAGAAGTTATGGTACTTATATACAATGGACTACTACGTGGCAATGAGAAAAAATGAAATCTGGCCATGTGTAGCAACATGGATGGAACTGGAGGGTATTATGTTAAGTGAAATAAGTCAGTCAGAAAAAGACAGATACCATATGTTTCCACGAATAGGTGGACTTTGTGAAACTAAGCAAAAACCAGGGGGAGGGGAAGAGGGGAAAGAAAAAAAAGACACAGAGAGGGAGGGAGATAAAACATAAGAGACTCTCAAAGACTAAGAAAAAACTGAGGGTGAGGGGGATGAGGGAGGGGGGAGAGGGGGTGATGGGCATTAAAAAGGGCACATGTTGGGATGAACACTGGGTGTTATATGTAAACCAATTTGAAAATAAACTATTATAATAAAAAAAAGAAAGATGCCCAATAAGATATTGCAGAAATGACAGTGCATGACTTCCAAGGATACATCGTAAGAGATGTCATGGCTTCTTCCTTGCTCCCTTGGATCCTTCATTCTTAGGGAATCCAGCTGCCATAAAGTGAGGACATGGGCAGGCCATTGTAAAGGAACTGAGGCCTCTCATCAACAACCAGAACCCTAGAAGTGAATCCTTTGGCCCCAGTCCAAACTTCAAACAACTCCAACCTAGTCCAACTAAGTTGTTCTTGAATTTCTGATTTGTAGGAACCGTATGAGATAATACAGTTATAGTAAGCAACCAAATTTTAGGGTAATTTATAATGTAGCAGTAGATGACTAATACATGAAAAATTTACTCCTTCTGTGGGGGTTCATGAGCAATCAGAATTTGGAATTCTCCTCTAAACTTGAAAGCTGGTCCATCCCAATAGTCTTTGGGAGACAGATAATTTCTACTCAGGTATGGTTGCATAACTAAAAGTATTTTTGTCTCAAAAGTCGAGCAAAGTCCTGTGAACCTGTGAATCCTCTGATATGTGTTACTGCCTCACTGCCAAACAGAGCTCAGTAATGTGCCAACATACCACTGCAGGTCAGAGATAGCAGTTTTGCTTAATGATTCTGGCTTGCAATTGATTTTATTTAATCATGATATACTTTTTTTGGTAGTCAAATCATCTGGAAATGCTTTTCCTAGCACTTGAGTCATGGTAGACATTTATTTAAGACCACTAAAATGCCCCATGAGTTGGTAATGCTATAATAAGCCCTTTGCCCCCAAGCTACCTCTTCAAATCTGGCCTAGATAATAAATTGTCCTATTTTTCTCAGAAGATAACAGGTGTATTCAAAGCCCAGCCCATTTGTGCTTCCACCTGAATTATTAACCACATCATTTATTTTCTACCTTTTCTGGGTTGTGACTGAACTTACAACTGACTTATTCCTCTAGTTGTGTTCTGTATATTTTTTTCTCCTCCTAATTTGATTCTCTTCCTTAACTGGAAATTTAACTTTGCATGTTCTTCTTTTTTTCTTCTTTTAAAAACTACTGAAAGAGAAAGACTCTGAAGTTCTTTGAAGCAATGTTTAATTGCATGAAAATTATTAACCATTTTTGGCTTCCCATCTTGTTTGAAAAAGTTATCATTTTTTGCTTCATAGATATTTAGCTTTTATCCATTGTGTAGAGTCATCTGGTCTAGGATGCAATTTTCATGTATGATTTTAGCCATGAAAAAGTCTCCAAATGCGTATGATTCTTGGATGAAAAAAATTCTTATAGCACCACCACCAATTTGACACTTGTTCTGAAATTGTAATGTAGCAACAGTGTGTCTCCTGGGCAGAAGTTCAATCTGGCAAAAGTGGTCAGGAAAATATATACTTGCCATCTTCGCTGTGCTCATCTTCAGTCCTCTCTTGTCCCCTCCTTTCTTCTTCAGGGCTCCTCCTTCCACACGACCCCCCAGACTCTGGCCCAGGCCTCATCTGAACCCATGTCCCATGCTTTTTGCCCTTGTCTCCAAATCAGATTCCTCCTGCCTTAGCACTGTGGTTTGCAAATGTTTTTATAGTGATATCCTAACAAAGTCTTATATACTCCTTCAGTAGATAGGTAAAAGCAGTGTTGTCTTACATATTTATTTGCAATTTCCAATTCATTAGATATACTTATTAAATTCAACCAGGAGATTAGTAAGAATGTTGCCTGAAAACAGATACAAAACCAGGGCTTGCTGGTGAAGTTTTATACCAACCATGTAGTTTCTCTCCTTTTCTAAAACATTTTTGCATATAGACTAAAAAACATCCTGACTCATATCAGTTGTGGCAAATGATAACACATTTGTTAGCAATTCACCCCGAAATATCAAAATACACTTCAAACATATCCACAAATTAGAAAATGGCATAAGATAACATTTTGTTTCCAAACAGAATTATTTTAAATATCTAATGCTCTAATTACTTTAAATATCAAACATTCATTTCAATATTCATTTTAGAGCAATGGAAAATGGCTTTCAGATAATTTAATAACCTAAGATATTCAGCCGTCTCACTTAAAAAATTCAGTGCTCATTCAGCAGTGCACTCAGAACTTCAGAAAAGTCAGGGTTTTTTTTCCCCCCTGACATTCTATGAAATGTTCCCTATGCCAGATGATATTCTTTAAGGCCAGATAGAGTTCCTTCAGCTCAGGGAAAAGAAAAATCCAGCAAGACATGCAGGAGAAGCCATGTTAACTAGAGGTACGTTTAGCTAATAGAGTCTCTTTATACTTCAGGAATCACTGACCCCATCCAACTGATCTCTCAATGTGTGGTCAAGAGCAGTGGTCAGCTTGAAAGGAATTGCTTTCATTTTGCTCTTAAGTGTCCTTCCATCTGGGGCAGCCAGTGTCCAGCTCAGGTCAAAGATGAATCAATGAAGTGGGGTGGGGGCTCTGCTCATATGCACCCTAGAATTCATTCTCTTCCTCCTTTTCACAACTTTCCTTACTCCCACCCTTTCCTCTGGTGCTCCTCGTCCCCTCACCCACATCCATTAAGTTTTGGGCTTGTGAGGCTCCACCTCATTTGACTTACTGTATATAGTAGGTCATCAACGTAACCTTATCATAAGAAACAATACCTATGTGTACACACAAGGCATTGCCTTCTTATGCTTTATTCATAGTTTATGGATAAAGATATACAGGATGGACTATTTCAGCAGAAGTAATCTTATGAACCCCTTATCTTAAGGCTGCCTGTAAATGCCTAGAGGTAACGATAAAATTAGGGTATCATCAATTGTGTTATTTCAGAGAACTCACAAAAACTCTAATTGGAAGTTTACCTTGTCATAAAAATGACAACATTGGTGCTACCATCCAATACTTTTGACAGCTATTGGCATCAAAAGTTAGCACTCCCTTCACTTGACTATATTTCAGCCATGTTTTGATGAGAGCTTTGCTGCCATCATACTTTGTGTCATTGCCTCTATAACATTAGCACAGGTACTCTGACATAGGGGTGCCAAATTATATGATGGCAAGTTAAAAGCAGACATAAACATTTAACTGTATATTCTCCACCTGGTTATCACAAAAAACGCTTCTCAGAACATTGAGATCAGCCCCCTTTAATTCAACTGTTTAGTTGAATTAAATTTAAAGTGGCCACAAACTCATTGATAGACTGTGTTGGACAAAGGTTGGGTGTTTCCTGTTAACAGGCAAAGGTACTGACAGTGTGTTGTTGCTTTTTGTTCACGTTTTTCTCCTCCCATGGCAGTAACTTCTTTGAATGATACTATAGTGTATTCTATTTAAAATTTTTATGTATTTATAGTGTATTATAGTGCATTTTAATCTTTGTGTCTAAACTTGGCTTGCATGCATTTTAAAAGTATAAATTTGTAGTTTTTATGCTGAAAGAGGGTGAAATCCTTATACTGTTAGCTTTAAAATATGGCATTGAAACCTGGGAAGGGCTATAGGAGAAAATAGAAAAATTTCTCTGCGTAAAACACAGTTTAACACTTGGGTAACTTTTTATGGCCTTACAAAAATGGTGCCAAATACCTAATAAGTATCCTTGTGCTCCGTCGTCTCTGGGAAACTTATGAGATTTTTCATTACAAGACTTTCATTCTGTGATCCCCTTTGGCTGAAAAAGCCATTGCTAATCACATAGGATAGTGTGTTATTTCTCTTGTGCCTGCTCAATCTCTCCATTCTATCAACAAATTTCTTAGTTTTTTTCTTTAATCTGTGGATCAGTTCGGTTTTATGAGTAATTCTGTCACCTTCACCTGAAATATTATGAAATTGATAAATATAAATGATAGACCTAAACATTTGAAATGTGTAAAGGCTAAATCTCTGATATCATCATGGCAAAATACGCTCTGTGTTCACTAGCCATATAATTCCCTGTACTAGGCGTAGAAACCACATCATGCCAAACATATACTGCGTCCATACAGTGTATTTGGAGGGCAGTTTGGTAATCACTGCTGTAGTGCAACCGAGCTCACTTTGGTTAAATTCAATGTTGATGTATGAATGACCAAAAATTTATTAATTTGCTTATTCAGAAAAGGATGCTTGCTAATCCAAATAAAGCTAGAATTTACTGTAGGAAGTATAAATGATTCTAGGAAAAGTGACCCAGTGAGCTGACTAAAAGTGCAGAGTCCTGGGCCATCTGCTCATGGATTTGGGTTCAGTAAATCCAGGGAGATACTGATATTCTATATTTTCACAAATACCATATGCAGTAGATTCTAATACATGTACGTACATCATATTTTGAAAAATATTGCTCTAAAGGTATCTGAAAGAAAGCCAATGACGGCCATTTTCCTCAGAGAGCTGTTTGAACTACCTGAATGTCGTTCCTTCTAGGGCCGTATGTTTCCTTCACACTTCGCCGTGAAATAGGAAGGTTGAATTAGTATTACAGAGCTTTTTCATTTGTTGCCCTAAGATAGCTGGCAGTGGCCTTTAAAAAAGACAGGTGTTGTAAAATCCAGAGAAACTTGGTAAAGTTAATTAACTTTATCACCACCGTTTTTTCCCAGCTGTCAATTAAGTGTTTCCACAAGGAGAGATTCTTCTTGCACAGTAGTAATTCTTTTAATCAGAATAATGACAGTATAAATTTAATGTGTCATTCTGTTTTTGTTAAGCACATCTCACCAGCCACCTATGGTGTTGTCACTGAACAACACAAATGAGAATACCTCCTGGAGCCTTTGTCAGTCTTGGAGCGTAGTACATGACGAGATAGGAACTTGATGCTCACTCCAGTGCCAGTTATGTTGGGAATCTTCATCTTTCTGTTGCTTGGCTAGATGATATTTGGGCAAGATTGCTATTGGGATTCCCCCTCTCTACTGCCCACCAGTATTTGGATATGTTTTTCTCTCCCTTTGATTTTCTCTAGGAACAAGCCTCAAAAGGCTTGAGTACTTATCGTTTCATTGGTTAAGGTACAGAAAATACTAGGGGTGTAAAGGTATGAGATAAGATGGGAAAAAAAGGACAGGGTGGAGGCTGTGTTATCAAGCAAGTTTGCACTGTGGGCAACTGGAGGGCCATCTGAAACTCTAGGAGACTGTAAAGTACAGGCCCCAGAGTTAGCCTGCACAAGGGAGAAGGAGCTGGGATAGATAACCATCAACTTCCTCTACTACATGGTGGTCAATGGGTGCTTCTGGAAACTGATTTGGGTTTTCTTTTTTGCCGTGGAACAGGTTAAAAGTCACAATGCCTGTGGAGCATTGGTCAGAAAAGTCGCCCAAGCCAGAAAATTAAATCCATTCTTAGAATGGATTAGAATCCATTCTAGAATCTCCCCCAAAGCATCTCTGAACGTAAACTCAGGTACGATTGAAAGTGCTTGTTATGAGGAACAAAAGATGTAACTGGGTTGACAAGAGTTACAGATTACAAGGGTTGTAGGAGCTAGGAACCAGAAACAAAGATGAAATATATATTTATTATAATCTTATAATTTCTGTTAAATTGGTTATGCAGATTAATTGCCCCAAATATCTGTGGAGTCCACCCCTCCCTTTCTGTTCTTCCACCACCATGTTGTTTTGGGTTTTCATCCTTCATCTAGGACAATGTGCTAGCCACGTTACTTTTACAGCCCCTGTATTTACCCCTTATGGTTTTTTCTGCATATTTCTTCCAGTGATATTTTTTCTTGTAAAACTATAAAATTCTTCACACATACAAAAGCATACAAAAACAATTGCTTATGCACTCATCATTTACTTTAAAAATCTATAGTAATGTATATGAGACCTCTGGAAATTCCAACTTGCTCTCTGCTCCTTTAATTGAAACTATTATCCTGAATTTGGTGTTAAGCACTTCCATGCATTTCTTTATAATTTTAATTTTACTCTACATAATTCTATCACTAAATAGTATATATTTTTATATGTTTGAAAACTTATGAAATTTATATTCTGAGTATCTTTTGCAGGCTTATTTTTCCCCCACATAATATTATCTTTTGAGATTCATCTATGTTGATGAGTATATTTCTGGTTCTTATATTTTAAGTGCCATATAATGTTCGATTCTATAAATGGAACCAAATATCCATTCTCTTCTTGGTGGACATTTATTTCTCTCATTTTGCTTATTGCAATTGAAGTGGCAATTCACTTGCCCTTGTACGTGTTCATTTTTGTCCACGAGAATTTTTTAAATTTATTATGTTTATTTTGAGAGAGAGTGAGAGAGACAGAGTGTGAGTGGAAGGAGAGGCAGAGAGAGAGAGAGGGAGACACAGAATCTGAAGTAGGCTCCAAGCTGAACTGTCAGCACAGAGCCTGATGCGAGGCTGTGAAATCATGACCTGGGTTGAAGTTGGACACTTAACCGACTTAGTCACCCTGGTACCCAAGATTTTTTTTTTTTTTTTTTTTTTTTTGCATGAGGATGTCTCAGCGATGTTTACATAGACATGAAGTCTCTGGGTTGAGGGATGAGGATACTTAACCAGTATTGGCAATTTGCTCCCCTAACTGGTTTCCTACATTCAATATTTTGTCAATAGAATATGGGATTTTCCACTATTTCACTTCTTTATCAGCACTAGGTGTTCTCAGATAAGATGACTCGCAATTTTAATGTTCATTTCCATTGTTTACTAGGATATGAAGAACATTTTTAAATTATCAATTTGAGTGTCTTTGAATTTCTTGCTCGTATACTTCATTTTTATCTAGGTAATTTGTTTTTCTATTATCGATTCATAAAATATGAATACAGATAGAGACTGATACA
Source organism: Paguma larvata (assembly GCA_030068075.1). Lineage (NCBI taxonomy): Eukaryota > Metazoa > Chordata > Mammalia > Carnivora > Viverridae > Paguma > Paguma larvata. The sequence goes on from CM057844.1 coordinate 12,969,747, forward strand.
TCCACAGGCAAAATAATGGCCCCCAAAGATGTCTCTGTCCTAACACCCAGAACCTGTGCATATGTTATCTTATATGGAAAAACCTTGAGATAGGGAGATTATCCTAGATTATCTGGATGGGATCAGTGTAATCACACAAATTCTTAAATGTGTAGGAGAGAGAGGCAGAGGTGTGTAGAGAGATGAGCTGGAAGGAGAGATGCAAAGCCTGAGAGGGACTCAGCCAACCATTGTTGGTTTTCAAGATGGAGGAAGGAATGTGGGTGGCATCTAGAAGTTGGAAATAGCTCTGAGCTGACAGCTAGCAAAGAAATGATGACCTCAGTCCTACAAACACAAGGAACTGATTTTGTCAATAACCTTAATGAGCAAAGAAGCAGACCTCCTCTAGGGCCTCTAGAAAGGCACACAGCCCTGCCAACACCTTGGTTTCAACCTGGTGATACCTGAATCATACTTCTAACCACAGAATTATAACTAATTTATGTTATTTAAGCCACCAAATTGGTGGTAATTTGTGATGGCAGCAATAGGAAATTAATGCATATATGTGGAGGGTACTACTCCTTTGTTGTGTACCTTGCATATATTCCAAACTGTGGGGTATTGTTGCACTTTTAAAGTGCATTTAATGCACAAAGTTTTAAATACATGGTGAGTTTAGATTAATATTTTTTCTCCGTTTGTGGATTATGAAAACAAATCCTTCCTATATACCAATGTCAAAGATATTTTCTACCCACAACATGAGATCTTTAATCCAACTGGAAAGTCTTTCACATGGTATGTTAGACACGCAGTTTATTTCCAGTTGATAATAATTGCCCCAGTGTCATTTATAGACTGGTCCATTCTTTCCTCACTAGACAGCCCCTCCATCATAGATCAAGTTGACTTTCTGTGGTTATTTTTCTGAGCTCTCTGTATTTTTTTTAATGTCTGTCTGTTCCTAAGCCAGTATTACAATATCTTAATTATAATACTTTAATTTGAATAATTGTTATTTTGTAGGCTGGGACCCCTACCTTGTTCTTTAATTATACTGACTTTTCTTGATCCTTTACTCTTCCTTATGAATTTTAAAATTAATTTGCATGTTACCTAAAAACCCTGTTGGCATTTTGATTGGATTGTATTGAATTTATAGATTAATTTTAGGAGAACTGACATTTTTACCATATTGAGTTTTCCCATCCATGAACTTGGTTTATTTTTCAATTACCAAAGTTCTTTTTTATGTCTTTGAATACTGTCTTTTAATTTCATCTGTATTGTGTAAGATTTATGAACATTTTATATAATACTTTTTAAAAAGTCTATTCTCAACTGTTAATTCCTGGTATCTAGAAACGTAATTTTTTATAAAGATTTGTACCTAATAATATTTTGAACTCTTCTATTAACTCTAACTTGTGTTGAGTTTCTTATGTTGATAGTTACAACAACTATAGCATCAATAAATAAAACCCTCATTGTTCTTTTACAGTATTTATATTTTAATTTCCCTTTTCTCATTTTAATAGTATCCTTTTAGAACCTCGTGTACAATATTAAAAAGAATATTCACAGTGAGTACCTTCATCTTGTTGCGGATTAAAAAAAATGCTCCCATCATTTACCTATAAGAATGTGTTTGCTCAATCAGGTTTTAACAAGTTTCTTTCTATTAGTTTGCAAGTATTTATTTTTTAATGAACAAATGATGGTTTTATCAAATGATTTTTCTGCATCTGTTGAAAATGATTTCTCTTTTAATCAGCTGATGTCAAATTACGTCAATAGATATTTTTAATGAAAAAGATCTTTACATTCCTATAATAAACCAAACTTCTCCTAATATTGTTTTTATATGTGTGTATAAGTGTGTATAAAAAAGCATGATTTACCTTGCTTATATTTTATTGGAAGTTTTTGTGCCTATGGTCATAAGTGATATTGGTCTGAAGTTTGTGCTATCAACTTTAAATTTGCATATAAAGAGGAAAAAAAGAAAAATGAGAAAGAATGAGAGAAGGAGTGAAAGAGACAAAGACTAAAACATGGCAAGAATGGTAAAATATTGACAATTATTGAATATGCATGTTTGGCATACAAGATTTCATTAAGGTATTCTCCACCTTTAGATAAATTAAAAAATGATTTCTAAAAAATGATTTTTTTGAGGGAGGGGAGAAAGAGAGAAAGAACAAGTTGGGGAGAGACAGAGAGCTAGGGAGTCAGAGGATCCAAAGCAGGCTCTGCACTGACAGCAGAGAGCCCGATGCAGGGCTTGAACTCACAAACTGTGAGATCATGACCTGAGCTGAAATCGGATGGTTAATGTATTGAGTCACCCAGGTGTCCCTGATTTTTCTTTTTTTAAATTTCTTCAAAAAATTTTAATTCCAGTACAGTTAACATACTGGAATATTAGTTTCAGCTGTATAACATAGTGATGCATCAATTCTATGTATTACTCACTGTTCATCCTGATGAGTGTACTCTTTAATCCCCTTCACCTATTTCACCCATTCCCCAACCTATCTCCTCTCTGGTAACCATCAGTTTGTTCTTTATAGTTAAGAGCCTGTTTTTTGGTTTATCTTTTCTTTGATCATTTGTTTTGTTTCTTAAGTTCCACATATAAGTGAAATTATTTGGTATTTATCTTTCTCTGACTACTTTCACTTAGCATTATGCTCTCTAGATCCATCCTTGTTCTTGCAAATAGCAAGATTTCATTCTTTTTTACGACTAATATTTCATCGTGTATATATACCATATCTTCTTTATCCATTCATCTATTGATGGGCACTTGCACTGCTTCTGTAATTTATTGCAGATAATGCTGCAATAAAAAGAGGGATGCCTGTATCTTTTCAAATTAGTGTTTTAACATTCTTTGATAATTCTAGTGGAATTACAGGATTATAGGGTAATTCTATTTTTAATTTTTTGAGGAACCTCCATACTGTTTTCCACTGTGGCCATACCATTTTGCATTACCACCAAAGGTGCATAAAGGTTCCTTTTTCTCCACATCCTCACCAACACTTTTTTAAAAACAAATGGTTTTTAATTGAGAAATTTCTAGAATCATTTTATCTTTAAGTCGCTATACAGTTTCTAAAGAATACCTGAAGGATATTCATTCCTTGAATACTTAAGTTTGATAAATGGTCAACTCTTTCATAGAAATAGACTCAACCCTACTACTTGAAGGTGTTTGTTATTGGATCACACATTTAAACAAAATTATACTGAGTTGTATAAGTAAAATAAACCTTATTAATTTCTATAACCTAATTAATTTGTAATATTCCTCTTGGGAGTTCTTCCTGCAAGTTGCTAACTCTCAGTTACTTCTGATTTAAACTCTTAGTTTTGCATGATACAAACTCTTTTGTCCATTCTCCTCAAATGTGAATCAATGGAAGAGTTTTGTGGAGTATTGGCAGACCCGTGGAGACAACTATCCTCAAATCATCAGTGGTTTCTGTCATGGCTGACTTATCTTTTCTAGTTACTGAGCTGATACCTGCTGAGGTGTGACAGGTCCGCCTTGCCTTCTGAATTGTTTTTCAGCTATCCACTGCTAACTGGGTCCAACTTTTTGCCTCTGTTGTAAGGTTCAGTATGGCTTCTTTACTTTTTATTTTTTTAAATTTAAATTCAAGTTGGTTAAAATATAGTGTAGTATTGGTTTCAGGAGTAGAACCCAGTGATTCATCACTTACATAAAACACCCAGTGCTCATCCCAACAAGTGCCCTCCTTAATTCCCATCAACCATTTAGCCCATTCCCCCTTATCTCCTCTCCAGCAACCCTCAGTTTGTTCTCTGTATTTAAGAGTTTCTTGTGGTTTGCCTCCTTTTCTGTTTTTATCATATTTTTCCTTCTCCTGCCCTATGTTCATCTGTTTTGTTTCTTAAATTCTACATATGAGTGAAATCATATGATATTTATCTTGCTCTGACTTATTTCTCTTAGCATAGTATACTCCCGTTCCGTCTATGTTGTGAATGACACAAATTCATTCTTTTTGATCAGTGAGTAATATTCCAGTATGTGTATATGTGTGTGTATACATACATACTTAAATACATATACACATACGCACATACTTACATACATCTTCTTTATCCATTTATTAGTCAGTGTATGTTTGGGCTCTTTCCATAATTTGGCAATTGTTGATAGTGCTGTTATAAACATTGGGGTGCATCTGCCCCTTCGAATCAGCATTTTATATTCTTTGGATAAGTACCTCATAATGCCATCCTGGGTCATAAGTAGCTCTATTTTTAATTTTTTGAGGAACCTCCATACTGTTTTCCAGAGTGGCTACATCAGTTTGCATTCCACTAACAGTGCAAAAGGGTTCCCCTTTCTCCATATCCTCTCCAACATCTGTTGTTGCCTGAGTTGTTAATTTTAGTCATTCTGACCAGTGTGAGGTGGTATCTCACGTGATTTTGATTTGTATTTCCCTGATGATGAGTTATGTTGAGCATCTTTTCATGTCTCAGCCATCTGAATGTCATCTTTGGAAATGTGTCTCTTCATGTCCTCTACCCATTTATTCATTGGATTCTTTGATTTTTTGGGTGTTGAGTTTGAGAAGCTCTTTATGGGTTTTGGATACTAACCCTTTGTCTGATATGTCATTTCCAAATATCTTCTCCTTTCCAAAGGTTGCCTTTTAGTTTTGTTGATTGTTTTCTTCACTGTGGAGAAGCTTTTTATCTTGACAAGGTCCCAGTAGTTCATGTTTGCTTTTGTTTCCATTGCTTCTGGAGACATGTCTAGTAAAGAGGTTGCTGTAGCTGAGGTCAAAGAGATTGTTGCTTGTGTTCTCTAGGATTTTAATGGCTTCCTGTCTTACATTTAGATCTTTCATCCATTTGAACTTAGTTCTTTTTTTAATGCTCAATGTTTTATTTATTTTGAGTGTGTGTGTGTGTGTGTGTGTGTGTGAGAGAGAGAGAGAGAGAGAGAGAGAGAGAGAGTAGAGAGAGAGAGAGAGTAGGGGAGGAGCAGAGAGAGAGGGAGAGAGAGAATCCCAGGTAGGTTCCATGCTGAACCATGGTTGATCCCATGACTCTGGGATCATGACCTGAGCTGAAATTAAGAATTGGATGCTTAAACAACTGAGCCACCCAGGGACCCCTTGAATTTATTTCTGTGTATGGTGTAAGTAATCAAGTGTCATTCTTCTGCATTTTCCTGTCCAGATTTTCCCAGTACCATTTGCTGAAGAGACTGTCTTTATTCCATTGGATATTCTTTTCTGCTTTGTCAAAGATTAGTTGGCCATACATTTGTGGGTCCATTTCTGGGTTCTCTATTCTGTTCCATTGATCTATGTGTCTCTTTTTGTCCCAGTACCATACTGCCTTGATAAGCTGTGTAACACAACTTGAAGTCCAAAATTGTGATGCCTTCAGCTTTGGTTTTCTTTCCTTTTCTTTTCTTTCTTTCTTTTTTTTTTTTTAAATTTATTTATTTATTTTGAGATAAAGAGCAAGAGTGTGGGAGGGTCAGAGAGAGGAGAGAGAGAAGCCCAAGCAGGCTCTGGGCTGTCAGCACAGTGCCTGATGTGGGGCTCTGTCTCATAATCTGTGAGATCATGACCTGAGCTGAAATCAAGAGTCAAACACTTAACCAGCTGAGCCACCCAGGTGCCCCTGGTTTTCTTTTTCAACATTACTTTGGCTATTTGGGGGTCTTTTGTGGTTCCATATAAATCTTAGAATTGTTTGTTCTAGTTCTGAAGAATGCTGTGTTTTGTTTTTTTTTTTTAATTTTTCAACGTTTATTTATTTTTGAGACATAGAGACCTAGCGTGAGCAGGGGAAGGCCAGAGAGAGAGGGAGACACAGAATCTGAAGCAGGCTCCAGGCTCTGATGAGCCGTCAGCACAGAGCCCGATGTGGGGCTCGAACTCACAGATGTGAGATCCTGACCTGAGCTGAAGTCGGCCGCTTAGCCGACTGAGCCACCCAGGCGCCCATGCTGTGTTCTTTTGATAGGGATTGCATTGAATGTGTAGATTGATGTTGGTAGTATAGACATTTTAACAATATTTGTTCTTCCAGTCCCTGAGCATGGAATGTTTTTCAATCTCTTTGTCTTCTTCAATTTCTTTCATAAGCTTTCTGTAGATTCCAGCATACAGATCTTTTGCCTCTTTGGTTAGGCTTATTCCTAGGTATCTTACAGTTTTTGGTACAATAGTAAATTAAATTTATTCCTTGATTTCTCTTTCTGCTTCTTCCTTATTGGTATATAGAAATGAAACCAATTTCTCTATGTTGATTTTATATCCTGAGATTTTGCTGAATTCATGTATTCTAGTTGTTTTTTGGTGGAGTCTTTTGGTTTTCCATGTAGAGTATCATGTCATCTGTGAAGAGTGAAAGTTTGACTTCTTCCTTCCCAATTTGTGTTCATTTCTTTTTGCTGTTTGATTGCTGAGGCCAGGACACAGTATGGATTCTTTATGATATACTCAAGTCTTTGCTGTACATTTGTTCCCTCTTCTCTGAGGCATGAGAATTTCTGAGTTTTCTAGATGCCTCATGAAGACCATGAGGAAACAGAAGATCTTCAGACTCATATTGTGCACATGCTTTTTCCCCCTCTATGTTTGATAAGACACCATAGAGTACATGAGGCTTCTTTTAGAGAAGTGCCCTCCCCTTAAGGATACACCAATGAGTTGGGTCCATTCACCATTTTCCTGATGTTTTCAGGTTCTCCTATAACTCTGTATGAGTAGATATATTCAGTGGGTTCCTTTCCCTACATCCACCACTAGGACTTGTGTTGTACCTTAAGAAGGAACACAGATAGATGCTTTTAACTTCTTACTCTTCTTTTCTTCCTAGATATCTTCTCTTTCCTCCCAGAATTCCCTATTTAGCCCAGATGGAGAGGCTCTACATCATAATGTTATAATCACCTCTCTTCTTTTGCAGGTGTTTAAAACTTGAATAGCTTAGAAGGTTAACAAATATTCTACTTCTTTTAAAAATATGGTTTGATTACACTTTCCAAAACCTTTAGAATTTAGTATGGCCTGCATTTGTTTGACAAAATGTGAGAAGTAACCTGTGTCACCTCTTGCAGAAGTTTTAAGGTAGAATGCACAATATGCCAAGTTTCCTCTTCCTGTGTTGGCAGTTATGGAATATGTTTCAAGGAAATGTATCCATCATCTTGAGTTCCCGAGTGACTATACTTGGGGACATGAAAAAGCCCCCTTATCATGAAAAACAACAAAAAAAATTAATGTATGTTGTATTAAGTCACTGAGATCTGGAGGTTATTTGTTGCAGCTGAATAATCTAAATTATTCTGATTGACACCCAAATTTGTATTTATTAATATAGAAAAATAGTATCACATGTGTTAAAGGCTAATATAATCTCAATTATGTAAAGCTGAGTGTGTTACTCAATTACTGTTTGGGATTAATAAGTCAAAGAGTGAATTCTTTCTTTAAGTTTTGAGAACCCAGATATTTTTGGAGCAGTAATTATATTCATGAATGCCTTCCATCGTTTGAATAGCCTTTCTGTGTTTGGGAAAATTGTCTTGTGAGGAGTCCTATCTTTCCAAAGTAGAAATCAGAACTGAGTTCTCAGCTTCTCTTAGAGCTAGCATATGTAGGTTTTGGTTTACATATACATGTGGGAGACATTGGTTTTGGAACATGAGGAAATTGTAATGAATAGGATTCTAATTTACTTACTCTGAATTTGGGAGATGGTAATGGTTTTGAAGTCAGATTCTTGTCATAGAGTGGCATGACAGGATTCTATATATAGCTGCCTAGAAAGATTGGTTACAAGGAATTGACTTATGCAGTTGTATGAGTTGAACAAGTAAGTTTGAAATCTGTAGGATAGGCAGGAAGGGAAGATCATGAGCAGGATGGAACTCCATGGGCATGGGCCAAAACTGTTGTCAACAGGTAGAATTTGTCACATTCTTTCAGGAAAGCCTCATCCCTGTTTTTTAGATTTCTAACTGATTCACTAAAGCCTATTCAAGTTATCTGGGAGAATTTGTTTTATTCAAAGTCAACTGATTAGCGACTTTAATTACACCTCCCATATCCCTTCATAGCAACACTTAGACTAGTATTTAAATAAACTGGGGGCTGTAACCTAAGCAAGACATCATAAGGGACATAAGTGCATGTGGCAGAGTAGTTGCAGAAAAGCCAAGTTCCTTCATTTCACTGTGTGATGTGACAGTGGGATTTATTTATTTATTTATTTTTTATCTAGCCTATTCTGCAGAATGGTTTGTGCTTTTTTCTGGAAGCTCATCCTTGTCTGTTCTTTTGGCTAACCACTAATTCGGATAGCTACCAATATCTTTTAATAACTTGCTTTCTGATTAATCTATTTAAGTGGATTTTTTTAATTCAACTGAAGCACTTGCCTAATACCAAAATTATGAGGATAAAAATCACCTTTTTCTCATAACATTAAGGTCCTCAGTCAAAATGACATTACAGAGATATTGGAGTTCTGTTTGCAGATTAGTTTTTCTATAAGCCATATTCTTTTGCTTTTGTGCTAGTAATTTCTGGAAGTCATGCCCTCACTATGGAATGATACTTCTCTGTTCTTCTATTTTTTCTCTGTAGGTGTCTTTGCAACAGAAATGGTTAGTGTAGTTTTTGGAGATTTAAAAACCTTTTGGTCCATGGAAATGTCAATATCTCCCTTTTTCTGCTTGGCATGCTCACAGCAGAGGCTAAACTATAGATCATGTGGAAAATGGAAAAGGAAGAAGAAGAAGAAGAATATAATTGAGCAGAGATGATAGACTAAAGTAGACTAAGGAACAGAGTTTCTATTTGAATTGAGAAAAAGAAATGATGGATTATAATTTTTTCCTATATACATACACACAATGTTCTTGTGACATTTCATAAAGAAACCTTTAAGAAGACAATCATACTCAAATTCTCTTGTTTTAAATAAGTTAATGGTGTTTTACAGATCGATACATCTGTGTATATTCATATATGTATATATTGGTTAAAATATATCCTTCTTACAACAAAATGGTGAAAAGCACAACTTATGGAAACAAACTGCCTAATTTCGTTATGTTTATTTTTTTATTTTAGAAAAATGTATATCACATTTACTATTTTAATCATTTTTAAGTGTAGTTTTTTCACATTAAGTACATTGACATTGTGCAAATATCACCACTATCTTCAGAATGTTTTTTTTTGTGTTTTTTTTCTTTATACCACAGTGAAACTCTGTACCCATTATTAACTCCCCATTTTCCTCTTTCTCGGACCCCTGCGAACCACCATTCTACTTTCTGTCTCTATGAATTTGACTACTCTAAATAATTCATACAAATGGAATAATACCAATATTAATCCTTTTTTGTCTGGTTTATTTTATTCCACATGAGGTCTTCAAGGTCATCCGTGTTCCAGCATGTATGCGAACTTTATTCCTTTTTAAGGCTGAATAATCCATTGTATGTGTATACTATGTTTACCCATCCATCTGTCAATTGACATTTAGGTCATTTCCATCTTTTGGCTATTGTGAATAATGCTGCTCTAAACACGGGCATGTAAATATCTGTGTGAGTTTCTGCTTTCAATTCATGTGTGTGTCCAGAAGTGCAATTTCTGAACCATATATATTCTATTTGTTTTTGTTTATTGAGGAACTGCCATACTACTCATAATAGCTGAGCTGTACTGTTTTAATATTCCCATCAGAAGTACACAAGTGGTCTCATTTTTTCCAGATCCTAACCAGCAGTACTTTCTTTTTTTTTTTTTTTTGAACAACAGCTATCTTATTGGGTGTGAAATATTTGCTATATTCTTGTTGCTTTGGTATTTGGTATTTGATCCTGGAGAGACTGCCCTCCTAGGGGCAGTTAATTTCTAGAGATAGCAGTGACTCCCCTGTAAGAATACTTTCTATATACAAATCAACCAATCCAGAGCCTACATCTCTAACCTTCTCCTTAAACTCTTGCACAATAAGCCAATATTCTTTCTGCTATAAATCTCCTGAGGGTGAGACACTGGGTAACTAGGGACCATGCCTATTGAAATCATTCAAACTATCCAGTCCCAAACTTAGTATACCTACACTACCTTGGCCTTTCCTCCCCAGGAAAACCCTAGTAAAGACTCTGGGCCGTGCTCTCCCCTTTATTCCTTCTGCCTTCGGCATGCCATACTTCCTGTTTCTAGAAATCGTTGAGTATAAAGTTCTTCATGACTTTCCATGTCTAAGTATCTTATCATACATGCTTAAAATAGATCCCAGATACATTTTTATAACCAAAATGTTACTGTGGTTTGATACTGATTTCTTTAATGACTATTATTGAGCATCTTTTTTATATGTTTATATGTAATTTCCATATCTTTGGAGAACTGTCTATTTAAGTCCTTGGGTTGTTTTTGAATTGAGTTGTTGGGTTTTCTTTGCCTTTTATTTATTTGTAAAAATATTTACAAATATCTTCTCCCATTCTGTTGTTGCCTTTTCTACCCTGTTGATAGTGTCCTTTGCACACAACTTTTAATTTTGATAGAGTCCAATTTGTCCATTTTTGTTCTTTTGCTAGCTTTGGTGTCTTATCCAAGAAATGAACTTTTCCTTTATGTTTTATTCTAAGAGTTTTATAATATTAGCTCTTATGTATGAATCTTTGATCCATTTTGAGCTAATCTGTGTATGGTGTTCGGTAAGGATCCAACTTCATTCTTTTGCATGCGGATATCCAGTTTTCCCAGAATTATATGTTGAAAAGACGGTCTTTTCTCCACTGAATGGTCTAGGCATACTTGTCAAATCATTTGATCTTATATGCAAGAATTTATTTCTGGAATCTTATCCTTTGGCCTATATGTCTCTCTTTATGCCACCGCCATACTGTTTGATTACTGTAGATGTGTTGTAAATTTTGAAACCACGTGTGTGAGACATCATTGTTCTTTTTGATTATTTTGGGTATTTGAGGGTTTTTTGAGATTCACTATACATATTAGAATAAAATTTAAAATTTCTGCAAGAAATGTCATTTGAATTTTAAGAAGGGTCACATTGAATGTATTGATTGCTTTGGATAGTATTGGCAATTTAACAAATCTTCCAATCCGTGTACACAGGATATCTTTTCATTTACTTGTGCCTTTAATTTCTTTCAGCAACATTTTGGCTCCTTGGTTAAGTTTACTTATAAAGTATCTTATTTTTAATACTATTATAAATGGAATTGCTAATTGCCTTTTTTTTCATTATTCATTTGTAGAAATGCAACTAATTTTTATTGATTTTTGTATCCTGCAACTCTGCTGAATTTGTTTATTCTAACAGGATTTTTCTCAGTGTGTATAATCTTTAGGTTTTTTGAACATAAGATCATGTCTTTGAGAAAAGATATAATTTTAATTTTTCTCTTGTAATTTGGGTGTCTTTTTTTCTTATCTAATTGCTTTGGCTACAACCTTGAATACTATGTTAAATGCAAGTGGCAAAATTGGGTGTTCTTACCCTGTTCTTGATAGTAGAGGAAAATTTTTCAGTCCTTTACTCTTCAACTATATTAGAGTATTAGCTGTGGATTTTTCTTATATGATCTTTATTAAGATGAGGTAATTTTCTTCTATTCCTAGTTTGTTGAGTGTTTTGATCACGCAAGGGTGTTGAATTTTGTCAGATTATTTTTTTGCATTGAGAGGATTATGTGGTTCTCCCCCTCTTCTATTACTAATGTGGTATTGATTGATTTTTTTTTTTTTTTGGTATGTTGAACCATCTTTACATTCCAGGAATAAATCTCATTTATTCAGTGTATACCGTTCTTTTAACATGTATTGAATTCAGGTTTGTTACTGTTTGTGTAGCCACAGCCCAGCGGACTGTAAGCCAAGGCTGGGTGATAGTCTGTCCAGGGAGGCTGAAGAAGAGACCTGGAATTGGTGATTGAGACATAGGTTTACTGGGGGAACTTACATACAAGGAATCTAGGTGGCTGACTGGACAAAGCATCTGCTGCTGGGATCTACATGCAGCAAGCTTTTATAGCATAGCAATTTAGCCTAGCAACTATCTGTAGCCCGTCTCCTCCTTGCATGACCAGTGTTCCAAGAGCAAGGTCTGCCATCTGGACATTCTTCATTACAACGGAGACACTCTGTGTTGGCCACACCAAGAACCCCTGACCTTAAAAGCTGAAGGACAAATCCTTTTACATATTCTACCTGATGGGAATTTAAAGGGAGGACAGGAGCCCTACATTGTCAAGATAGTGATTAATAGGAACTTTCAGGGTGTACTTGCATAAACTTGCTATCCAGCACGTACCATACTGCATTTTATTGAGTTTTTTTTTTTTTTTGCACAAATATTGGTAGGAATCTTGTCTTTAATTTTCTTATAGTGTCTTTGACTTTGATATCAGGGTAATGAAGGCCTCAGAGTGACTTCGATATTTATTTCTTTTCAAATTTTGGGAGAGTTTGAGGAGGATTGGTGTTAATTCTTCTTTAAATGTTTGATAGAATTCACCAGTGAAGCCATCTGGTCCCAGGCTTTTGTTTCGGGGGAAGTTCTTGATTACTGATTCATTTTTTTTTTTTTAACTTTATAGGTCTGTTCGTATTTTCTCTTTCTTCATTATCCAGTTTTGGTACATTCGGTTGTAGATTTTCTCCATTTCATCCAGATTACCCATTTTGTTGGCATTCAGTTGTTCATTGTACTTTTTTCCCCTTCCACCTTATTGAGGTATAATTGATAAATAAGAATTCTAATGTATTTAAGGTCTACAACATGATGTTTTGACACATATATACATTATGAAGTAATTACCACTATCAAGCTAATGAGCATACCCATCATTTCACATAATTACCATAGTGAGAACACTTAAGATCCACTCTTAGCAAATTTCAAGTATACAATACAGTTATTATTAACTGTAGTCATTATGCTGTATGTTGTATGTCCAGAACTTATGCATCCTGCTCAATTGAAACTTTGTGTCCTTTTCCTCTGTATTTCTCTCACTGCAGCCCCTGGAAACTTCCATTCTATTCTCTGCTTCTCTGAGTTCAAATTTTTGAGATTTCCCATGTGAGATCAGGCATTATTTGCCCTTCTAGGTCAGGCTTAATTTACGTAATGTATCATCATCTGGGTTTGTCAATGTTGTTGCAAATAACAAGATTTCCTTCTTCTTGAAGGCAGAAAACTATTGCATCATATATCTATGGATATAGATAGGATTGCATATATACATGTTTGTAAGTATATGTATATATATGCAATGTGTATGGAGAGACTAATTATATATATAAAATTTTTAATATATATAATTAACATATATATACAGTATATGTATATATACATAGATAGGATTTTCTTTAGCCATTCATTTATCAGTGAATACTTAATGTCGTTTCCACAGCTTGGGTATTGTGAATAATGCTGCAATGAACGTGGTAGTGGAGATATCTCTTTGAGACTCTGAGTTTTGTTTCTTTTGGATATATATAGAAGAGGAATTGCTGGATCATATGGTAGTTTTATTTTTAATATTTTGAGGAACCTTCATGCTATTTTCCATGGAGGCTGTATCCACTTACATTCTCATCAATAATGTACAAGGGTTCACTTTTCTCACCCTTGCCAACATTTGCTATTTCTTTTTTATAATCATAAGTACGAGATGGTACTTCCTTGTGCTTTTCATTTGTATTTCTCTGATGATTGGTGATGTCGAACATCCTTTCATGTACCTATTGGCAATTTGTGTGTCCTCTTTGGGAAACTGTTTTTTTAATTGTATTGTTTGTTGCTATTGAGTTCTTTATATATCTTAGAAATTAAGTACCTATCAGATATATGGTTTACAAATATTTTCTCCCATTCAAAAAATTGTCTTTTCATTTTGTTGATTATTTCCTGTGTTGTGCAGAAGCTTTTTAGTTTAATGCAGTCCCACTTGTTTATTTTTGCTCTTGTTGCTTGTACTTTTGGTGTCTTATACAAAAGTCTTTGGAGCTTGCCACAGTGACTCAAGCCTGGGGATGGGATGGAGTGGAGAAATGCAGAAGTGTGGGCCCAAGGGAAACAGGGTGCAATAGTGGTCTGGACCCTGGGGACGGGGCACAGTGGCGGCACAGTCCCATGAATGGGAAGCTGCAATTGTGACTCAGGTCCTAGAGGGCAGGGCACTGAGTAGTGGGAACATGGACGCCATGGTAGGGGATCAAAGTCATAACCTGGGACTCAGGGCAGTGTGCATCACAGAGCAGTGCCTGCCTCATAGATAGGGAAGCACTGTTGCATCCTGATCTCAGAGAGAAGGGTACAACCACAACTCCGTCCTCTGGGGACGGATCTCAGTGGAGCGATAGCTGTAGCCTTGGGGAAGAGACAAAGTGATGTGGACTCCATGAAGCTTCATCAGCCAGGTTCAGCATTAGAGAATGCCGCGGGGGTTCTTGGTAGCAGAAGCTATAGATGTCCATGGTGGTGATGAGGATTGTTTGTGAGCTTCTTGCTTTTCTGTCCTCTATAGGGTGAAATTTTTCCAGGGGCATCCCTCTTGTTTCCAGGGTACTTCAGACTCCAGGGATGGGAGAATGTATGTAAATTTCTTCCTACCTTTTCTATGTGACCATCCTCAGTTTTTGTGATCCAGTTTCTGCTGCTTCCTTGCAGTTCAGAGGTTTCCCAGAGCTATTTTCAGTCATTTTATCATTGTTTATTCTTTGCTTTTGTTGTTTTTTTTTGTGGGGGAGATGAGCATTAGGACCACCTGGTCTGGCATCTTGCCGATGTCACTAAACTCTTTTTATTTATTAAATTTTTTTTTTTACTGCCTTATTCCACTGGCTAGGACTCCACTGCAATGTCGAATACAAATCATGAAAATGGACATGTTAACGATCTTAGTGGGAAGACATTCTGTTTTCATCACTAAATATGTTAGCTGGAGGGTTTTTTTTTTATTTAAAATACTTTATTTTCAAATTGGTTTACATAAAACACCCAGTGTTCATCCCAACATGTGCCCTTTTTAATGCCCGTCCCCCCCTCTCCCCCCTCCCTCATCCCCCTCACCCTCAGTTTGTTCTTAGTCTTTGAGAGTCTCTTATGTTTTATCTCCCTCCCTCTCTGTGTCTTTTTTTTTCTTTCCCCTCTTCCCCTCCCCCTGGTTTTTGCTTAGTCTCACCAAGTCCACCTATTCGTGGAAACATATGGTATCTGTCTTTTTCTGACTGACTTATTTCACTTAACATAATACCCTCCAGTTCCATCCAGGTTGCTACGCATGGCCAGATTTCATTTTTTCTCATTGCCACATAGTAGTCCATTGTATATATGTACCACATCTTCTTTATCCACTCGTCAGTTGATGGGCACTTAGTTTCTTGTCATGTTTTGGCTATTGTCGAAAGTGCTGCTATGAACATTGGGGTACACGTGCTCCTATGCATCAGCAATCCTGTGCCTCTTGGGTAGATTCCTAGCAGGGCTATTGCTGGATCATAGGGTAGCTCTATTTTCATTTTTTTGAGGAACCTCCACACCGTTTTCCAGAGTGGCTGCACCAGTTTGCATTCCCACCAACAGTGTAGGAGGGTGCCTACTTCTCCACATCCTCGCCAGCATCTATAGTTTCCTGATTTGTTCATTTTAGCCACTCTGACTGGTGTGAGGTGGTATCTCAGTGTGGTTTTGATTTGTATTTCCCTGATGATGAGTGACATTGAACATCGTTTCAAGTGTCTATTTGCCATCTGAATGTCCTCTTTGGAGAAGTGTCTATTCATATCTTCTGCCCATTTCTTCACTGGGTTGTTTGTTTTTCGGGTGTGGAGTTTGGTAAGTTCTTTATAGATTTTAAATATTAGTCCTTTATCCGATATGTCATTTGCGATGATCTTTTCCCATTCCGTTGGTTGCCTATTCGTTTTGTTGGTTGTTTCTTTTGCTGTGCAGAATTTTTATCTTGATGAAGTCCCAATAGTTCATCTTTGCTTTTAATTCCCTTGCCTTTGGAGACGTGTCAAGTAAGAAATTGGTGCGTCTTAGGTCAAAGAGGCTTTTCCCTGCTTTTTCCTCTAGGATTTTGATGGTTTCCTGTCTCACATTCAGATCTTTTATCCATTTAGAATTTATTTTTGTGAGTGGTGTAAGAAAGTGGTCTAGTTTCATTCTTTTGCAAGTTGCTGTCCAATTCTCCCAGCACCATTTATTAAAGAGGCTGTCTTTTTTCCATTGAATACATTTTCCCGCTTTATCAAAGATTAGTTGTCCATATACTTGTGGGTCCATTTCTGAGTTTTATATTCTATTCCATTGGTCTATGTGTCTGTTTTTGTGCCAATACCATACAGTCTTGATGACCACCGCTTTGTAGTAGAAATTAAAGTCTGGGATTGTGATGCCTCCCGCCTTGGTTTTATTCTTCAGTATTATTTTGGCTATTCGAGGTCTTTTGTGGTTCCATACAAATTTTAGGATTGTTTGCTCTAGCTTTGAGAAGAATGCTGGTGCAATTTTGATTGGGATTGCATTGAATGTGTAGATTGCTTTGGGTAGTATTGCCATTTTGACGATATTTATTCTTCCAATCCATGAGCATGGGATGTTTTTCCATTTCCTTGTGTCTTCCTCAATTTCCTTCATAAGTTTTTTATAGTTTTCAGTGTAGAGGTCTTTCACATCTTTGGTTAGGTTTATTCCTAGGTATTTTATGGTTTTTGGTGCAATTGTGAAAGGGATTAGCTTCTTTATTTCTCTTTCTGCTGCTTCATTGTTGGTGTATAGAAATGCCACAGATTTCTGTACGTTGATTTTGTATCCTGCAACTTTGCTGAAATCACGGATCAGTTCTAGTAGGCTTTTGGTAGATTCCGTCGGGTTTTCCATGTAAAGTATCATGTCATCTGCAAAAAGTGAAAGTTTGACTTCCTCCTTGCCAATCTTGATGCCTTTTATTTTGTTTTGTTGTCTGATTGCTGATGCTAAGACTTCCAACACTATGTTAAATAGCAGTGGCGAGAGTGGACACCCCTGTCGTGTTCCTGATCTCAGGGGGAAGGCTTTTAATTTTTCCCCATTGAGGATGATATTAGCTGTGGGCTTTTCATATATGGCTTTTATGATGTTTAAGTATGTTCCTTCTATCCCGACTTTCTCGAGCGTTTTTATTAAGAAAGGGTGCTGTATTTTGTCAAATGCTTTTTCTGCATCTATTGACAGGATCATATGGTTCTTATCCTTTCTTTTGTTGATGTGATGTATCACGTTGATTGATTTGCGAATATTGAACCAGCCCTGCAACCCAGGGATGAATCCTACTTGATCATGGTGGATAATTCTCTTTATGTGTTGTTGGATTCGATTTGCTAGTATCTTATTGAAAATTTTTGCATCCATATTCATCAGGGATATTGGCCTGTAATTCTCCTTCTTTGCTGGATCTCTATCTGGTTTGGGAATCAAAGTGATGCTGGCTTCATAGAATGAGTCCGGGAGTTTTCCTTCCGTTTCAATTTTTTGGAACAGCTTGAGGAGGATAGGAATTAACTCTGTTTTAAATGTCTGGTAAAATTCCGCAGGAAAGCCGTCTGGTCCAGGGCTTTTATTTGCTGGGAGATTTTTGATAACTGATTCTATTTCTTCACTAGTTATGGGTCTGTTCAATTTTTCTATTTCTTCCCGTTTGAGTTTTGGTAGCGTGTGGCTATTTAGGAAGCTGTCCATTTCTTCCAGATTGCCAAGTTTGGTGGCATATAATTTTTCACAGTATTCTCTGATGATTGTTTGTATCTCTGAGGGATTGGTTGTAATTTCTCCCTTTTCATTCACGATTTTATCTATTTGAGTTCTCTCTCTTTTCTTTTTGAGAAGCCTGGCTAGAGGTTTGTCTATTTTGTTTATTTTTTCAAAGAACCAGCTTTTAGTTTCATTGATCAGTTCCACTACCTTTTCTGTCTCCATATGGTTAATTTGTGCTCTGATCTTTGTTATTTCTCTCTTTCTGCTGGGCTTGGGTTGTTTTATTTGTTCTGCTTCTAGTTCCTTTAGGCACGCGGTTAGAATTTGTGTTATTGATTTTTCTTGTTTCTTGAGATGGGCCTGGATTGCAATATATTTCCCTCTCAGGACTGCTTTTGCTGCATCCCAGAGCGTTTGGATTGTTGTATTTTCATTTTCATTTGTTTCCATGTATTTTTTAATTTCTTCTCTGATGGCTTGGTTGACCCAGTCATCTTTTAGTAGGTTATTTCTTAGCCGCCATGTTCTTGGATATTTTCCAGGCTTTCTCCTGTGGTTGATTTCAAGTTTCAAAGCATTGTGGTCTGACAGTGTACACGGTATGATCTCAATTCTTTTATATTTATTCAGAGCTTCCCTGTGCCCCAGAATGTGATCTCTCTTGGAAAATGTACCGTGTGCAGTTGAGAAGAACGTAAATTCCTTTGCTTCTGGATGAAGGACCCTAAAGATGTCTGTGAGGCCCATCTGTTCTAATGTGTCGTTCAGGGCTATTGTTTCTGTGGAGATTTTCTGATTTGTGGATCTATCCAATGCTGAGAGTGGAGTGTTGAGATCCCCTACTATTAGGACATTATTATCGATGAGGTTGCTAATGTCTGTAATTAGTTGTTTTACAAATTTGGGTGCCCCCAAATTCGGTGCGTAGATATTTACAATTGTTAGCTCTTCCTGCTGGATGGTCCCTGAGACTATTATATAATGTCCTTCTCATCTCTTATTACATCGTTCATTTTAAAGTCTAATTTGTCTGATATAAGTGTGGCTACTCCGGCTTTCTTCTGCCTTCCAGTAGCATGATAGATAGTTTTCCATCCCCTCACTTTCAATCTGAAGGTGTCTTCAGGTTTAAGATGAGTTTCTTGAAGACAGCAAATAGATGGGTCTTGTTTTTTAATCCATTCTGTTATCCTGTGTCTTTTGATTGGCGCATTTAGTCCATTTACATTCAGTGTTAATATTGAAAAATATGGGCTTACAGTCACTGTATTATCTGTAGGTTTCATGATTGTAAGGCTGTCCCTGGCAGTTTGTGTTCTCTGCAGGTTTGCCTTCATAGAATGCCCCTCAGGATCTCTTGCAGTGCCGGCTTATTTGTGATAAATTCTTTCAGTTTTTGTTTGTTGGGAAAAACCTTGATCTCTCCTTCTATTCTGAATGACAGGCTAGCCGGATACAGAATTCTTGGTTGCAGGTCCTTCTTGCTCATCACATTGAAGATATCCTGCCATTCCTTTCTGGCTTGCCAAGTTCCTGTAGATAAGTCTGCTACTACCCTTATAGGTCTCCCTTTGTATGTTAGGATTCTTTTGTCCCTAGCTGCTTTCAGGATTCTCTCCCTATCTTTGTATTTTGCCAGCTTCACTATGATGTGCCGTGCAGAAGGTCTATTCACGTTACGTCTGAGGGGAGTTCTCTGTGCCTCTTGGATTTCCATGCCCTTTTCCTTCCTCATGTTGGTGAAGTTCTCAGCAATGATTTGTTCAAGAACCCCTTCGACTCCTTTCTCTCTCTCTTCTTCCTCTGGGACTCCTATGATACGGATATTGTTTCTTTTGAGTTCATCGCTCAGCTCTCGAATTCTCCTTTCCTGTTCCTGGATCAGCTTCTCTCTCTTTTTATCTGCTTCCTCTTTTTCAATGATTTTGTCTTCTAAGGCACTAACTCTTTCCTCTACCTCTTCAATCCGTGCTGTGGCTGCTTCCAGTTTCCCCTGTATTTCTTCTAATTTCTTCTTTAATTCTTCCTGCCCGTTTTTAAGGTCCTTGAACTCTGCCGCGCGGGACCCCTTGCATTCTTCTAAGCTTTTATCAAGGCCAGCGATTAGTTTTATGATTGTCATTCTATATTCATGTTCTGTTATGTTGCTTATATCTGTTTTCATTAATTCTTGAGCTGTCACTGCTTCTTGTGGATTCTTTTGAGGAGAAATCTTCCGTCTCGTCATTTTGGCTAGATGTGTTTTGGGTTGTTTCTTGAAGTTGCCCTGGAAAGGAAAACAGACTGACAGACAAACAGAAAACAGAAATACTCAAACGTACTAACAAATGATACAGACAAGCGGTTAACAACAGCAAAAAGAATAACAAATAACACTCTGAGGACAATGTCCTGAAATACCAGCTACACGGTAAGGACAGGGTGTGTACTGTGCTGGTGGCAGAGCGTCTACAGAGAGAATAATGACAGTTCCGGGGGAAGAAGGAAATGGTCTTTGCCCGGGTAGAGTGACTAAAGAGCTTAATCCAGACTGAGAGAAATCAGAATAAGGACGGTTACAAGGAAAAAGGAATGAAGACAGAAATTGCTCGGGTGAGATTATGTGGCCTGGTTATTCCAGAGAGAGAATAAGGGAAGTACAGAAGGAGATGAAAAACATGCCTTTAGAGAGTGGAATAAGATTTTGTTTAAGTCAGCCAGGCCTCTGGATAGTCAGCTCAGGAGTGGGGATCAGTAAGAAGAATAACGGGGAGCATCTATTTTAAAAAGAAATGACCTGGAGTTACTCCAGGCAGCGGTCTGGACTTGGCCTCTGTAGCTCCCGCGGCGAAGTGTCACTCCTGCGCAGATGGGCGTGGTTTAGTGTAGGCGGGAGTTCTCCACTGAGGCAGGGATGGCTCTGGGAGTGACTTCCTGGGGCTGGTGCTTGTGGGCCTGTAAGACAACAATGGTGTCCCTTCCGTCCTTTGTTCCCAGTCCCAGGGCTTCCACTCGCCCCCTTGTTTGTGTCCTTACTCCGCTATGGGCACTGGCGCAGTGCGGTCCACTGGAAGGTGGGCGCCTGCCTGCTTGCCACCCCCCAACCTTCTGCAAATGTGTCAGGGTTAGAGGTGCTCCACAGGCGACTGAGGGCACCCCCGGCAGCCGGTCACGCTGAGGGCTCCCCGCTCGCCTGGCCGGGGCGACTTGTGCGCACTCCCCACTCAGGCGACCGCGGTAGTGCCAGTCCCAGCGTTTGATCGCACCCCACAGGGCCCTCCGCTGTGACTAGCGCCTGATCCGGGCTCAGGCGGGCAGCGGCAATGGTCCCAGGTCCCCGGCTCTCCAGGGGATGGTGGCGCGACTGGCGCACAATCCCTGTTGAGGTGGTCCCAGCGATGCAGCGTCCCAGCAGTTTTTCGCTTTCCACCGGGCGCTCCAGCGGCGACTAGCGCGCACTCCCCGTTCCGCCAGCAGCAGCGTGGCGGTCCAGCGGTTTTTTGCTCCCCACCGAGTGCGGCGGCGACTAGCGCGCACTCCCCTTTCCGCCAGCTGCAGCCCGCGATCCCGCGGTTCGCTCGGGGCGGGAGGCGGCAGCGGTGCCTGGCGCGCACTCCCCGCTCCAGCGATAGCAGCGGCAGCGGTCCCGCTATTGCTCCCTCCTCACGGCTGCTGGCGGCTAAGCAACTCTGGGCCGGGCGGGCTGACTGTGCCTCCGTCCGCGGTCCCGCACAAGGAGAGTTCTGCTGGGTTCTGCTGTTAGACACAGAGCTTCTCCTCCTAAGCCCTGTCATTAGGGGCTGGATGTTGGTGGACTCCCCCTCTCTGTCGCTCTCCTTCGGATGTTGGGGACTTTCCCCGCTGTCCCCGGCTCACCCTCCCCCCAGCTCAGTTTCCCCGAGTTCGTTTTGTCCGTTCTCGGTTAGACTCACGGTCTTAGGGCGTTGTCTATGTTTCTTGTGTTCCTTGTAAGCTGCTACACCTTTTCTGCCAGGTTCTTGGAGTTGAGAATCTCTCTGTTTCGGTCCCTCTCAATTCAAAAAAACAAGGGAAACTTTGGTCCTCCCTACTCCTCCGCCATCTTGGTCCCGCCTCAGCTGGAGGGTTTTTATAGATGTCCTTTGTCAAGTCCTAGTTTGCTCAGAGATTTTATTAAGGAAGTTGGCTAGATTTTGTCAGATGTTTTTTCTCTACTGAAATAATCATGTTTTTGAGTATTTTAAATGTGAAATGCATTGATTTATTGATTTATTTTTGAATATTAAACAAATCATGTGTTTTTGGTAAAATGCTGTTAATCATGATGTATTATTCTTCTCATGTATTCAATTTCTTAAAATTTCATTTGTAATTTTGCAACTTGGTTTGAGAGATGGGTCCATAATTCTTCTTTCTTATAGTATCTCATTCTTATTTTGACATCAGGGTCATACCTCATAGAATAATTTGTTTTTTCATAGAATGACGTTAGACGTAATCTTTCTGTTAAGTTTTTGGAAGTTTCTGCAGAATTAGTATAATTTTTCTGTATGTATAAGAAATCACCAATGTGCGGCTGTTGGGCTAGGGCAGAGGGAAGGCTCCACACAATGGAAACCGACCCAAGATGGCCGACATTCCCGCCAAAAACCCTGAAGAAGGGACCCCAAGGTGGCCGACATTCCCGCCAAACCCTGAAGAAGGGACCCAAGATGGCCGACATTCCCGCCAAAACCACAAAGGAGACAATGGAAACCGACCCAAGATGGCCGACATTCCCGCCATAACCACGAAGGAGGGACACGTCACTCTCAGAAATCCGATACCTAACAGGGACCTAAACCTCCACCCCAAACTCCAACAGACCAATAGGACCTTGGCAGCAGACAGAATCTCCAAAAAAAAGGAAAAATTATGTAGCCCACTTTAGCATCATCCCCAAACCCCTTAAAAACCCCTAAGCCTAATCTCGGGGGCGACTTCCCC
The DNA here is from genome assembly GCA_030068075.1 of Paguma larvata. Lineage (NCBI taxonomy): Eukaryota > Metazoa > Chordata > Mammalia > Carnivora > Viverridae > Paguma > Paguma larvata. Next base: position 12,992,484 of record CM057844.1, read on the forward strand.
GACTCCTCTCTTGCGAGTCGTGGAACCTTGCCCAAGGGTGCTTTCAATAAAGTGTACTCTCAGACCTCACTTTGCCTTGGCAGTCTTACTTTTATCCATCAGCGACTTGTAACCTTACAGCAGCCAACTGGGACTTACTTTTCTGTTGAAAAGTTGTAGCTTTAATGTCCATTTTCATTAATATATAGAAGGTTATATGGGTAATTTGTTTCCTCTTTATGGAATTTTGGTAGTTCGTGTATTTTAAGGATTTTTTTTCCCTATTTTAAGTTGTTTAACTTCTTGGCATAACATTTGCATAATATTCCCTTTATATATTATATTTAGAAACTGTGATCTCACTTCTCTCATTATTGGTAAAATTGTGCCTTCACTGTTTCTTTCCTCAACAGTGTGGCTAGGTTTATCACTGACTGGTGTCTTCAAGGAACCAGTTTTTAGTTTCAATGATTTGTCTCTATTTTTCTGTTGTATTTTGTTTATTTATACTTTTATCTTTATTCTTTTTCTTATTAATTTGACTCTCTTTTGCTTTTATTTTCCTAATTCATGTAGAAGCTGCAATCATTCATTTGAGAGCTTTCATTTTTTCGAATATACATTGCTGGGGTCCTGCCAGGGTCCTGCCGGGGTCCTTGTTCTGGTGAATCTAGGGGTCCATGAAGGACAGGCGGTCAGGCGAAATGAAGAGAGAGAGCCACGAGAAAGATGGAGTCTGATGACCAAGCAGGCAGCCCTGGCAATTCTGGCGTCTCTGCCCTGCTGGCCTCAGTGTCTTTATTTAAAGGTAGTGAGTTACATTACAGCAATGAGTTAACAGCCCATCAGTAAACATAGTTTGAACAATAATGTGTTATATCAGTAAAGCGGCAATTTCCTCCATCTTGCAAGTTGTTTTCAAGTTAGTTAGCATATAAATTTAAGGCTCAGGGAGAGAACAGGAAGTTACATAGGCCTGCCTTTGTTAATTATCTATAAACAGGCCAGGAGTCATTGCCTCTTCTTCCAATTACAATGGGGGAGGTACAATCCGTCTGGCAAGGACAGAATTCCTAGTGCTTGTCCTTTGCCCGTGAATGAGTGAATTTACATAATAGGAGCCTAACATTTACACAAATCACACCAATATTCAGCCAGCTCATAACTGCTATCAATCTGTGTAACCAATCCCCAAGATGCAACTTTAAGGTGGTCAGACTACTCTCATTCAGATGTAATCCATCAAAGCATCCTGCTCCAGGTCCTTCCCTTTTATCTAAATGCGGTAAAACGAAGAGTATTACATTCCTTAGGCCAAGGAGAGTAGTTGTAAGATTAGGCACCAGTTTGGCTAGCGAGCTTTTGCTTGAACCTTTTCCACACAGGGAGGGGTCTCAACCTGTGAGCCCAAAAGGACTCCCAACAATACATATTCCTATAAACTTGCCCCTGATTACTGTGTTAGCATTGCATAAATTCTAGTATTTTGGTTTTAATTTTTATTTAGTTAAAAATACTTCATAACTTACTTTTTAAATTTTCCTCTAAACTGTGGGATTATTTAGAGTGTATTATTTATTTTTAGGGCATCTGGGTGTCTCAGACCACTAACTGTCCGACTCTTGATTTCAGATCAGGTCATGATCTCCCAGTTTGTGGGATCAAGCCCCATGTGGGGCTCTGCACCAACAACACAAACCCTGCTTGGAATTCTCTCTCCCTCTTTCTCTGCCCCTCTCTTGCTTGCTTGCGCTCAACTCTCTCTCTCAAAATAAATAAAAAAGGACACAGTACCACTTTTAAAGTCATTAGGTCAGACCCACCTAGGATAATCTCTTTTCATTAACTCAAAGTCAAATGGTTAGAGACCTTACTTACATCAGCAAAATCCCTTCAAATGACCACATAATGTAGTCTAATTATAAGACTGAGATCACATTATATTCACAAGTCCCACCCATGCCCAAGGAGTGGGAATTATATAAGGACATGTTTCGTTGGAGGCCATCTTAGAATCCTGACTGCACCACTGATTGTATGAGCCCAAAAATAATCTGAAATGACATACACCAAGGTGGTAATAGTTATTTCATGAGTTGGGAGTGGGGAGTAGATGGGAATGAAAGTGAAAGGTTAAAAAGAAAAAATAACTGCAGTAAATAGGGTGGAAATGCAATATAAAATTAAGTAAATGTGTAGATTATAAAATCTCACTGTATAATCATAGGATAAAAATGGCACCTTTTGAATCTGTACATGGACTAAAACTGGAAGTTTTATTAGAAAAAAATATTGACTTCGACTTCAGGATGGAATTTCTTCCTAGAATTTTTATCTTAGTAGAAAGTTTTCAATGTCAACAACAACAATATTTTTCAAAACCAACATCAGTTCTGAAATCTTGGTTCCTTTTAGAAATATTAGCAGTTCATGGGAAAAATTTATTTTTTATTTCAAGTATTTTCCTTATACAGAGAGTGAAAGTTTATTAAGGCAGGTAAGGGACAGTTTCATGATGGCAAAGAGGTAAAGGATCCTTGTGAAAAATCGGTTTCTGTAGGATAACAACACAGCATACCTTTGATTTTTCCATAGGATGCCACAATTTGAGATAATCTAATTCATCCACTAATGACTTGAGTGAATATGGATGCGAAAGCACGTTAAGTTAAAGAGTTAACTTGAAGTTGTTTTCTATGGCTGTTGTTAGGCACGTGGAAGCCCTGATTTTGAGCAAGAATTTCTCACTTTTTTCTCCTCCACACATATTATATTAAGCTGTCACTCACAGCAGGAATTCAAGACTGTTTTGGAATAACATGGATGACAGAAGCTCTCTCACGGTATATAGCTCTCAAAAAAATCGTCACATCACAACAGATTTTCTTTTGATGTGTTCAGTATTTCCATAGCCATCTTACAATGACAAATTAAGACATTTGTACAATGAACTCTGACTTTGGTGAGAATGCAATGGTCCCTTGTCCTTATGTAATTTTTCATTTTTTCTGGGATGCATCTTTGATAATACCCCCCAAATGCCTTGAATCCCTTCAAAAGCAACTCACCCACAACTGGTATTTGAGAATAAGCTCTATGTTTCCCAGCTCAGTCAGTGTACCTCCCTGTTGAAAGAGGCTTAGGTATGAAGCTGAACTGTGAAGAGTGCAACTGTGGAAAATTGAATTCTGGAATTACTGCTTTTCAAAACTTACTATATAATAGCTTTGAAACACCATATCATTTAGCAAAAACTGCAGCTTCCTGATAAAATCCGCTATAAATTTTTTTCTGTGACCATAAATATGTTTTCCTCTCATTTTATTGTAGGTAGAAGCCTGCTCTGATTTATTTTTTATAACAATGATAGACCAACATGGTATTTGACAAAGTTTTTCTTAAATCAGTTCATTAATCAGGGCAAAGGTAATCTGTGAATTGTACAGAACCCATCCAAAATGCAAATTAACTATGGGGAATGGAACCAAAGATATAGAATATTTTTTTTTGTTATTTTGAGATTCTCACTAGAGTTTTTACATTTCCAAAAGTAGTTTTTTTTCACTTAACATATATTTATTGAATTTCTAATTTGTTGCCGGCATTTGCTTAGTATTAGGGTATGAAAATGAACAATACAGGTAAGGTCTTTACCTTCAGAGAGCACACAACCTTCCTGTGGGAGACATTTAGCAGTTGTAGGGCATATATAAGTTATGATCATGATTTGCTAACATTTGATGAGTACCCATTGGTGCATTTCATTGGTCAGGCAGTCAACATTCACTGCCTAATATATGCCAGGCACCATGCTGAAATTACGTAAATATATAAGGAACTAAAATAGCAGAAAAGAGACCCTTAGATGTAATTATAGGTTCACGTGAGAAATTCGGACATTGTAATATGTAAAATATAGTGGGTTACTGAAGAAAATAGAGCATACTCTTGACTGTTTTATGTATGTATGTGTATATATGTGTATTCTGTCTACCTACCTACCTACCTACCCACCCATCTATTTACTGGTGGGAAAAGCAGACAAGATTGAATAAGGAGAACTCCACAGAGGAGATAACACTTAAACTGTATCCATAAAATGGACCTATCTTATATACTGAAGGCTGGGGAAAAAATCAGTTCCTGGAAAAGAAAAATATTTAGGTCTCAAATAGACTATACACCCTAAGATTAATTATATTTGTAGCATATCTCAAGCATAAGATACCATCTTGGCAGCAGATACTTTTGGTGCTCTGCTGTTTCCACCTTGGCCCTTACCATTCCCTGCACAACTTCCACTGTCCAGCACTCTTCTCTCTTTGCCTGAGTGCTTTCTCTGCTTACCAGAGGCATTCTGTCCATGTATGTAGCTGGAAATAAACTCCTTTCAGGATCAGGTTGTAACCCATGGTATTTGGAGGTTGGCGGGATAAATAACCCAGCTCCTTTACTTCTGGTGTAGGATCAGTTTAAAGTGTGTATTCTAATTATCCAGAGTTCCCCAGCAGCATACAAATCTAATTGTCCACAGTAGTAACCAATTTGATAATGTACCCATATGGTTGCCTTCCGTTTTCTGTGTCACTTCCTGGGTCACTTTCTAAATTACTTGAATCCTTACCCCAGGTTTTTCCTCTGAGAAAACCCAACCTAAAACACTGTCCTTCCTCGTAAGCCACAGTTTCTGACTTTAGGGTGTTCCCAGTCATCTCATTCATCTAGTAGTACATAAACCAAATTCAGTGTTTAGAACCAACAGATAAACTGTGCTCCCATTACAAGAATAATGTACTCATAAACACACCTTGAGACTCTTAAATACAGAGAACAACTGAGGGTTGCTGGAGGGGTGTCGGGTGGGGGGATGGGCTAAATGGGTGATGGGCATTAAGGTGCAATATGTAAGCGTTGAGCACGCAGTGTTATACATAAGTTATGAATCACTGGGTCCTATTCCTGAAACCAATACTTCACAGTATATTAAATAACTTGAATTTAAATAAATAAAAAATATACATATACATTTACAAACACAAAGATATGTATATCTGAACAGTTCTGCAAAGGTGGTTTTTCCAAATCTTTCATTTTTCTGCCATTATAAGAACTCGAGTCCAAAGCTCTTCACTTTCAGGCTAAGGCTCTTACCAAATAGTGAAGCTGTGTCAGAAAGGAAGGTTAGCAGAAAATAATCAGCTGCAAAATTGAAATTTCTGATACGGCTTTAGCTATTGCTGGATAACAGATCACCTTGAAACTCTGTGGTTTAAAGAAATTATCATTTATTATTGCCAACAAATCCGAGTCATGTGGGTAGTTCTGCTGACCTGGATGATGTTCATCTGATCTTGGCAAGTCTTGCTTATGTATCTTTGGTCATCTGGTGGATAAGCTAAAAGCTAGCAGTTGTCAGGCTGGCACAATGAGAATGTCTGATCCAAATAGCTTCTCCTCTTCTAGTATGTTACACGCTCAAGTTTGTTCACATGACAGGGGTGCAAGAGAGAAAGCGGAAATGTGCAAGGGCTTTTGCTCTAAGTTCAGAACTAGAAGAGAATCACTTATACTGCTTTCTGTTAAATCAGGTCAGAAAAACAACCTAAATTCAACAGGTAGAGAAATAACTCCACCCTTTGAATGGAGTTGTTGCAAAATCACATTGCAAAAGGATATGGATATGTAGAAGGAAATAATTGCAGCCTTTTTTTTTTTTATTATTGCAAACAACCTATTACTTTCTAGCTAGTGTACGTCTAAATGCTCTGGCTTATCAGATGCCTAGGACACACTCATAAGAGGGAGAGGGTGCCACATTAACCACAATATGACTTTACTCAGTCACCCTGCAAGCCATTTGTTTTTTCTGTTATTCCTTCCCTTGGGCATTGCCTGTGATAATTTTCAAATGTTTCAAATATTCTAGTGTCTGGTCCACTGCTTTTTCTTTTTCCTACTGTTTTCAAGCTACAGATTAGTCCCCTAACTTAATTGAACTATGGAGCATTTATTAGAAATCTTACAGCATATAAAATTGTATTCTCTAATTTTTATAATAGCTAGTGATAGGGAAACCTGCACATTGTGAAAAGGACTGGGACAGAAAAAAGGAGAAAGGCTGTGAGTGTAAAGACAGCAAGAAGTAGCATCCTTGCCACCTTGTGGAGGTTTCTGAAATTGCATTATTCCAAAGCACTGAAAATATGGCTACTCTGCACGTCTTTGTGTAAATTTCTGTGTCGGATGCCAGTGAAGGTAAAATGAACTGTGCCCTGTAAAGAGTCCTTTCCATGTGGCAGGACTGATCAGAGCCAGTCAACCTAATTTTGTAACGTTTCCAGCCCTGCCATCAGCTTCATCTCAGTCCTGATAGGGAGATGTCTGAGCCTTATCCCAGGATCAGGATTTTTAGAGCCAGAGGAACCCTTTGAGTTCATCTAACTCAGAGCTTTATGTTAGGTAGATTGTATTTTAACAATTATGATGTGCATGCAGAAAAATACATGGATCATAATTTAGTAGCTCAATGAGTACACAAAATGAGCACAGCATGTAGCCTGCACCCAGAACAGGAAATGGAAAATTACCAACACACCAAAGCTCACCTCATATTCCCTTCCTGTCACCACCCGGCCCCTCCCTTTTTATCCTGACTTCTGTCACCATGGGTATGTTTAGCCTATTTGTGAACTTATTTTAAGTGGAATTCTACCATTCTCTTTTGCATCTGTCTTGCCCACTCAACATCATCTGTGAGATTCATTCTTGTTATATAATCTTGTGGATTGTTCATTTTCATCACTGTTTAATATGGAAATACACGATTACGTAATTTATTCATTTGTATAGTTTATGGTCTATGGTCACTTGGATTGTTTGCAGTTTTGACTGTCACAAATTATCCTCCTATGAACATTCTGGTACACATCTTTTGGTACACATAAGCTTCCATGAGTAGAATTTCTATTTGTGTCCATAAGTAGAATTTAGGGTCACATGTATGGACATGTTTGACTTTGGTAAATTCTACCCATTTTCCGAGATGGCGGTACCAAATACAGTCACACCGACGGTTATGAGCTTGGAAGGGTTTTTGTTTGTTTTTGTTTTTTGTGTTTTCTTAGCTTTTATTTTCACTGATTTATAGGAAATTGCAAAGCCTCCCCAACATTAAAATTGTGCATATTTTTTTAATGAGCAGACTGAAAGAGGCAAAGCAATCTGATTGAGGCCTCACTGCTGCTGAATTACAAGGTTATAACTGAAGTACAGTCTTTCTGATGACTCCTAAAAAGCTGTACAAAGTTCTCTTTAACGCAGTCTCAGAGTTTGCAAAATCTTTTTATGTTTTTAAAATTATGTAGTCTATAGGACCTCTCAGTAAAATACAGAATAACATTTATTTATTTTCTAGAATTTGGGGGAGAGGTTAGCATTGAGCCTGGTTTGGGATCATTATTCAATAAGCATCATTCCATGTGGTGGGCATTTTAAAGTCCATTTCTCAGAACATTGTAATGCACAAAGAGAGATATGGTTTTTCAAGGGACCAAGTTGATAACACAGAGCCTGGACTTGAACCTCTGATCTTACATGTCAGTTGCTGACAGTGATAACTTCCTTGATAATACACACCGTATTGCCTTTCTTCCCTTCTCTGTCTCAGTTCCACACCACTCCTACCAGTATTATTTGGTAACACATCCCAAATAAAGGACTTGGGCAAAAAGTCTTGCTCAAAATCTGCCCCTGTGAGAATCTAAGCTAAAACAGTCATCTGCACTATTTTTTGTCCTTTCGACTATCCCCTTAATTTCTGTTCTGGTCCAAAAAATAACCTCCAAAAAATGTTTCTATGTGATCCTCTCAAGACTTCTCCATTGTTGCTGAAATGTTAGCATATGTATGATCAGTTTTTTTCTGCAGGATTGTTGTTTTCCGTGGCCACTCTCTTCATCTCCTGGTGTTTATCCAGATTAATTGCTTGAAGGACTCTGGCTTGGAGAAGGGTTGAGTTTTTTACTTGACCTTTCTACCAGTAATACTTGTGTATTACAGGAAAGTCCTCTCTCATTCTTTGACCTCAGGTACTCTAAGAGAAAGCCCTTCTATGTTAGAATAAAGGTCATGCCTTCTACAATTATAGCTAATCCTGAAGCATGAGAGTTTAACTAATGGTTAAAACCATATTAAGTTTAATTACAAATAGATGAGTATATAGTATCCCAATCCATGCCCCAATGATTTATGGGATACAAACGTGCCGGAATATTGCTGTTTAAATCCAAAGCAGGAGGAGAGGCTCAACAATCACAAGGACACTTTAGGACAAAAGCCATTGCTAAACATTAGTCAGGCAGTTAAGATTAACATAGGATAGTATAGTCCTCCATTAGTTACTCATCAGCAAACACAGAAAAAAATGAGAACTAGATTATAGCTCTTTGGTGTATTTTGAAAAATGAGAAAATAGAAAAGCACAGAGGCTGAGCAAGAACCCAGGGTCATACAACCAGCTAAGTTGCTGAGCTGTCAAACAGTAAGTTCTCTCAGTCCTAATCTATTGTACAAACAGGCATTGCAAGGAACAAGAAAATGCAAGACGCTAATTCAGTCATTTTGAACTTCATTGTGCATCAGAATCACCTAGGGGGCTTGTTAAAACACCGATTGCTGTGCTCCATCAACCAGAATTTCTGATAGAATAGGGCTGAGATGCGGGCCCTGAGAATTTGCATCTCTAACAAGTTCCCAGGTTATGCTGATGTTGCTAGTTCAGGGAATGATTTTGAGAATGATTGTACTAATGGAATAGATTTATTCTAAAATGGATCTCAGATGGTACTTATGCAAGGAGCTTGGTGTGTCCCACTGACAGACCCAAGAGAATGATGTTCCTGGAAGCACAATGTTTAACCTTCAGGTCTGGACAGAGAATGTTAGAGGTGGAATGCCAAGGGATTAGGTCTCAAAACTGGGCTGCCAGGAGGAATTTGGATTTGCAAAGTTCAGAAAGAAGCACAGGCAGAAAACAAAAGTGATGATTAGAGATGCTGGGCTGAGGTTCCGAATCACAACTCTTACTCTTCCATACAGTTTGCTTTCTACTTGGCTTTTGACAACAGGAGGAGAAAGGAGTTTGGCATCCAAAACAAATACTGAGCCTTGAGGAATAAAGGCACAGCATCAAAATAACCTCACTCTTTTTTTCCCAAAACCTAGACCCAAAATTTTGTCATAATGGGTACTTTGATAAATGCTTGGATGTAACCCCACTCTAGAAATGCCTTGGATTGGCCATGTTCTTCCTTCTCATCATTTTCAGTACTGACTTGTATCCTCCTGCTTTCTGTTCCAGGCTTTGGTTGATTTAACTTATTTGTGAAAAGAAGCTCTTTTCCATCTCTTTTGTTTAAATATAGCACTTCCATTCACTAATACTAGGCAGCAGATTGAATTTAATGCAAAGATGTTGGCCTTCAGAATTTTACATAATTGATTTTTAAATCCCAGCTCTGCAATTCACTGGCTTTTGAAATTTGATCAAGTTATTAAACCCCCTCCGGCTTGTTTTTCTCATCTCTCTTACTCAGCTTTGACTGCCACAAGACTATTACCAACTGGGTGGGTTAAGCAACAGAAACTTATTTTCTCACAGTTCTAGAGGACTGAAGTCTAAGAGCAAGGTGCAGGCAAATTCTGTTTCTGGTGAGACTTTTCCTGGCTTGTAGATGGCTTCCTCCTCACTGTGTCCTCATATGACCTTTCCTCTGTGCACAAGTGGAGAAGGAGAAAGAGAGCAAATCTGGTGTCTCTTGGTCTTATCATAGGGACACCATTCTATCAGATTAGGGCTCCACCCCTAGGACCTCATTTAACCTTAATTACATCCTCAAAGGCCCAAACTCCAAATAGAATCACTTTGAAGGTGGCACAGTTCAGTGTGTAACATTACCTAATGCAAATGGAAATAAGATTTTAGCTCAAAATGTATTATTGGGTGAATTGAGATGATAGAGGTCTTTGGTAGACGTGAGGTCTTTTTTGTCTTCATTGTATTGTTTTCTCTTATAAAATCTTTATTTATTCATTTAGTCATTCAACAAACTGAATACTTGGAATATGCTAGTTCCATTTCTCATTGCCAGAAATATAGCTAGCCACATAGAATTGCTCTTTGGTTGGGAAGACTAAAAATGCAAAATGAACAGTCGTACTACTATGCCTGTGATAAGTAATGTGGAGAAAGATCAAGCAGGAGGTTGTTTTATGTTTGGTGGTCATGGAAGTTGTCTCTGAAGAGGTAAAATGCATTTGATGTAAAAGGCCGAATAATCAGTATAAAGACCCTGGTCCACAAAGTGGTGTGTTTCCTCCTGGTGATGCTTCCATAGGGATTCCCATTTATGGCAGAAGGAAAAGAATGTAAGTTCTTAGATTCTGTTACACCATAGGCAAAGAGATTTGGTGATTAAGAATAATTGAAGTTGAGTCCAGATTTTCTTCACTAGCTGTGGAACTGAAAAATTATGACTTTTGGAGCCTTGGTTTTCTTACCAGGAAAAAGGGATTAAAATGGTGTCTTCCTCATATAGCTGCTGCAAGGATTAAGAGATCTTTGCATGAAAAGCACTAAGTAGACACTGTGGATTCAGTAAAACTCTTTGCATCATCATTTTTACTATTACTGCCATGAACTAGTAACTTTCCTAAGATGACTGCCAAAGTCCTGATAAAATGTTTGTGATTTATGTGTGATTGCACTTCTGGAAAACTAATGATATTTGAATAATGATTATCTATGAGGATGAAGGAACAACTTTCACTTTAGGGATTAGAAAACTTAATGATGGATCCTGGGTGTGTGGGTATGTATGTCAGTTTACAGTATTTGGAATTAACTTGGAAAAGATAAAAGACATTAGTGGAAAGTACGGTGAAGTGCATATGGTGAATTCTGTAATAACATTGTGCCAATGTTAACTTTTCAATTTTTGTAAATGAAGTATGGTTATGTAAGATTTAAACATTAGAAGAAGCTGGTTACAGGGTGTACAAGAACCCTCTGTAAAGAACTTGCCGACTCTTCTATAAATTTAATGATCTCAAAGAGTTTTTAAAAAGTATTCAGTTAAGAAAAGCTAGAGAGGTAGTGTCATAGTTTGTAATAGCCTTGTATGGGACAAATCTTGATTCTGTGGACACAAGTTTGTTTTTTCTGGGAATAGTTAACATGTATCTAGAAACAAGATGTGGCAGGGAAATGTTTTGTGCTCACTAAAACCAGTTTTCTCTTTCTTCTGGGCTCTATCAACATTTCCCAGGCTCCCTTGCAGTTAGTTGGTCATGTCACTGCATACAGTGAGAAGAATGTGCCCAACCAGTGTATACAGTCTTCCAGGCCTGGACTATGAAAACCTCCTGCAATCCTGTGTTCTCTCTTCCCTGTTCGCTACCCTAGGGGAAGAAAAGTGAACAAGGGAGTAGGAAACTGAGACCTAGATGAGCATACAAGCCTGCTGTCCAATTATTCACTTAGGCTTTGAGCCACTTTTCGGGAGGTTGAGTCACTGCAATTGATTACTTACCTAACTAATGCAAAAGTCTGGGCACCATGGTGTGGAATTTAATTGGGTAGTATCTTTTAGGTTAAGCATAATTTGGCTCTGAAAAAAATCTCAAAGAAGGGAAATATTTCCAATATAAAATTCCGTGATGGGTATTTTGAAGTGAGATACATTAGTAGGTTGTGTACATTCTAGTATTTGAATTTTAATTGTTTATATTCACATATAATTTAAGCACTGTAAGCATCATGAAGGCAGGGATCATAACTGTCCTGTTCTTAATTGTATTCTCAGAACTTAACACAGTGCCCTGCATTCAGTAAAATTTAATTGAATTTAAAAATATGGAAATAACTGTATGACTGATTGCTTGGCTCATACAAACGAGAGTGGTGAAAGTGGACATCCTTGTCTTGTTCCTGATCTTAGGGGAAAAGCTCAGTTTTCCCCGATTGAGGATGATGCTAGCTGTGAGTTTTTCACATATGCCCTTTATTATGTTGAGGTACGTTTCCTCTAAATCTACTTTGTTGAGGGTTTTTTTAAATTGTGAATGGATATTGTACTTGTTAAATGCTTTTTCTGCATCTGTTGAAATGATCTTATGATTCTTATCCTTTCTCTTACTGATGTTATCATGTTGTTTGATTTGCAAATACTGAAACCACCCTTGCAACCCAGGAATAAATCTCACTTGATCATAGTGAATATTTTTAATGTATTCTGTTGAGGATTTTTGGATTTATGGTCATTAGAGATATCGGCCTGTAGTTCTCTTTTTTAATGGTCTCTTTATCTGATTTTGGTATCAGGATAATGCTGGCCTCATAGAATGAATTTGAGAAGTTTTCCTTTTCTTTCTCTTTGGAATAGTTCAAGATGAATAGATATTAACTCTTCTTTAAATTTTAGTAGAATTCACCTGTGAAACCATCTAGTTCTGGACCTTTGTTGGGAGTTTTTTTATTAGTGATTCGATTTCTTTGCTGGTTATTGGTATATTCAAATTTTCTATTCTTCCTGTTTCAGTTTTGGTAGTTTATATGTTTCTGGGAATTTATTCATTTCTTCTAGGTTGTCCAATTTGTTGGCATATAGTTTTTCATGTTCTATTGTGTTTCGTTTTATTTTCTATATAATTTATTTCAGCTCTAACCTTATTTTTTTTCCTTCTTTAGATTTTATTTATTATTTTTCTAGCTCCTTTAAGTTAGGGTTAGGTTGTTTGAAATTTTCCTTGCGTCTTGAGGTAGGTCTGTATTGCTATAAATTTCCCTCTTAGGACCACTTTTGCTGCATCCCAAAGGTTTTGGACCTTTGTGTTTTCGTTTTCATTTATTTCCATGTAATTTTTTATTTCTTTGATTTCCTGGTTGACCCATTCATTATTTAGCAGCATGTTATTTAACCTCCTGTGGTCTTTCCAGATTTTTTTCTTGTGGTTGCTTCTAGTTTCATGGCATTATGGTCAGAAAAGATGCATGATATGACTTTGATCTTCTTGAATTTGTCAAGGTTGGTTTTGTGGGCTAATATGTGATCTATTTTGGAGACTGTTTCATGTTCACTTGAAAAGAATGTGTATTCTGTTTTACGATAGGATATTCTGAATATATGTTTAAATCTATCTGTTCCAATGTGTTGCTCAAAGCCATTGTTTTCCTTGTTGCTTTTTCATGTAGATGATCTGTCCATTGATGTAAGTGGGGTGTTAAAATCCCCTACTATTATTGTATTATTATCACTTAGTTCCTCTGTGTTGGTTATTAACTGTTTCATGTATTTGGGTGCTTCTATGTTGGGTGCATAAATATTTACAGTTATTATATATTGTTAGATTGTCCCCTTTATCATATAGTGTTCTTCTTTGTCTCTTGTTAGTCTTTGTTTTATTTTCTTCATTATTTTTATTTATTTACAGTCTTTGTTTTAAAGTCTATTTTGTCTGATATAAGGATTGCTACTCTGGCTCTCTGTAGAGATCCATTTTCATTGTAAATGTTTTTTTATCCCCTCACTTTCTATTTGCAGATGTCTTTAGGTCTGAAATGATTGTCTTCTAAGCAGCATATTTAGGTGGGTCTTTTTTTTTTTTTTATCGATTCTGTCACTCCATGTCTTTTGATTGGAACATTTAGTCCACTTATATTCAAAGTAATTATTGACCTGTATTGTCATTTTATTTGTTTTGTGGTTGCTTTTGAAGATTTTCTCTGACTCTTTTTTTTTTTTTTGTTTTGCTGATTTCCTCTAGTGATATATTTGGATTTCTTTGTCTTTATTCTTGCATGTTAGTGGTTTTTGATATATAGTCAGCATTAGGTTTGTGTATAACCTCTGCATATAGCTGAGGACTATATCTGACATTGTTTTAGATCATGATGATAACTAAAGTTACAATTACATTCCTTACATTCCATAATGTATATGTGGGTACATTATAGTTCCTACATAAATTTAACTATTGGCTAAAATATAGTAGCATTGGAGAAAAGTTTAACTCTTTGTTTTGATTATTGAAGAAAACTTCCAGCATTTCATATATTGTATTAAAGTAATTAAGAACTAAGAATGAAAAAATATAGCATGCAGTTTTAATAATGAATTAAAAAATTTCCTTTACCATAAATCAAGTTATTGCAAGAATATTGAAATGTGCTCTCATTTTTTAGTGATGTATAGTTTATTCCAAAAGAAATTAAAAAGCTGTGAGATAGGCTTTTGTAAGATCTTGACATTCTAGTTTTTGCTGTGTGTGGGGTTTTCCAGAAGCTGCTACAATTAATTTCTGAATACTACCTTCAGATTGAAATTGCTGAGAGGAGAAAAGAAATAGACAATAGAAATGTATATTATAAGTAATGAACTAAGGGTGTATCTATATTAATAAAGTCTTCTAATTAACAATTTCACTGAATACCATTATGGAATAGAAGAAATAGAAGGCCATGAAGTTTCATTCTGAAGCTCACATAAAATAATGGTGAAATATTTTAAATAGACTGGTGACAAGATAATTATAGATTTATTAATTTGTGCTTTGAACCCACCGCTATGTAATAAGCATACAGAATGAAGGCTAATAGTGTTTTGCACTTTTATTCCTACCCCAACCCACCCCCTTTCCGAGCAAGTAGGTATCATTTCCCCTGTTTCTTTGCCTCAGTTGAGATTTTTGTTTTATAGCAAAAAAAAAAAACACAAGTCTTTTGAAGAAAATATCTTTTGTTTTATGTTGCAAAAGCTAAAACTTAATAAGATTATGCAGGTTACCCCAATGAAGGTAGTCAGGTATTTCAGTTTGAGGAGACAAAAACTCATTAGCACCATAAAGGGGATGGGTGTGTGGTGCCTCTAGGAGACTGGACAGAGTGGGTGGGATTCCATAGCTCATGAAGATTCTTGTCCCAAGGTGCCTGGAAAATGACAGAGCTGTCAGGCTTTAGGGACTAGGGTAGCTGGAAGATGAAGAATTTATTGGTTACTAGTATGTGCTGGAGATCAGCATGTCCTTCCCAAGTGTTTTGTTCTGCTAAGATCTCTGGTACCATTCAAGGCATTGCCAAGTGAGAATGGAGTAAATCAGACAGGGTGAAGGGAGAGTCATGGGATAGCTCCTAATGAATAAGATTTAATTTCCCTCCAGATTTGAAGTTAGATTTGATAACATTGAAAGAACATAAAGAAATGTAACATTTCTTTGAGTTTGAATTGTAGTGGTAGCAAATTCATACCTCCTACACATTTTTCAGATTATCTATACTATTTTTCAGATTGTCTATATGGTATATTAGACAATAATGCATTTTACTTAAAGACTGTTTTTGATCTCAGAGGCAGTTCTTAAAACAGAAAATGCATGCTTGAACAAAAATTTTCTTTCAAAAATAAATTGATATCAAATCTGTTTTCAATTATTGGTCAGCATTTTTGGTGATAATTCAGCTGAACAGAAGAAGGGGTAGAAATGTATTTTTGTACTGTCATCTAAAATACATACTACTTATGGATTTAATTATAATGCCTTTTCTTTTCAAGTAACCTATAGCCAAGAATGTGTGTAAAATCATGGACATATGTATATTCAGTGATGATGAAGCAGCATCTTGGTACTGAGATGCTTAGTTCTAGTGAATTCCAGAAATGTCTACTTGTCATTCATTAATTTCCCAAACACAGTGGTTATATCACTGTTACCCATGATTGACCCCTTCCTGGAATCATACTTTCTGTGCTTTTATAGCCTTTCCCACTGCAGTGGGTAGAGTTTGCTTCCCTAACCTACTGATGCTGAATTGACCATGCGAAGTACTTAGGCCAGTGGAATGTTCATGGATTTGCTGCATGAAGAGGTTTAATGTACTCTGTAGCTGAGCTTGACTTCCTGAAGAGACTATGCCTTCAATAGCACCAGTCCCAGGAGGATGGGAGCCATGTAGATTAGACCTGGACCAAAGTACAGCCTGGATCCTAGTCTGGTTGAGCCCAGCCTAGTTCAGCCAAATCCCAGATCACCTGAAAACCTGTGAACAATGAATAAATATGTGTTCTAACTCACTGAATTTGGGATAGTTTGTTATACAACATTATATTATATATAGCAGACTGATGCATTTTCCCATTCTTTTCACTTCAGTTAGATCTGCAAGCTGCTTGTGGTGCCTTGAATTTTTAGGTTAGTTAGCTTTTAAAATTTATTCTTCCCTATTTAGGACCAAGGGAAATTTATACACTGTGGCTCCAATTTAGCATGGAGCAAGATTTCATTTGTGACTACAATTCAGTATTTAAATCCAATTTATTTCAAGAAAGATTTTATGGTGCCATGGGGTGTAGAAAAAACTTAACCATTAGATACTATTCCAAATGTCACACAGGTAGACAATTATAAAAAATGCAGAAAGGTAACCTGCTCCTGGAGAGGTACAAATAATGTGTTGTGATTGTCACTTAAACTGGCTCTTAAAAAAGTACAAAAATTAATAAATGGAAGATGGAAAAAATGATCTTTTCAGTGGGAAGAGCTTTAATTTATCCCGTTTTTATTTTCTCACATGTTTAAAAAGCGCTTTTGATTAACCAGGTGTTACTAATACAGTGGTAAAGAACACAACCATAACATCAAGTTACTGGCCGTGACAGGAGGAAGAAATAGTCTAGGGTGGAATAGATCCCAGATCCTCTGGATGATACAGGGCTAATTTAAGAACAGGAGCTGACCAGTGGACAACATTGTGTGCACAGGCCTTTGTAGCTTTGATGAGAATCAGGAAACCATTACACTTGTGTGATCTGACCCAGAACTGGTTCTAGGCAGTTGTCCAATCCACAGGTCAGGCGGACATAAGCTGGTAGTAGGGGCTCTTCATGTACGTGTCTCCCCTGGAAAAAGCTCAGACAGAACATTTATCCTGGCAGATCCACAGGACATCTATATCCAAGTCACTGGGACATTTTGGATTGCGGATTAGACTTTTGTTGGAGTAGTGGGAGAGAGAGGAGTTAAAGTGGACAAAGAGATTTTTAATTTTGATTTTTGGCGAATAACATTGAACAAAATAGTTAAACTTTATATTCCTTTCCCCCACCTCCTTTATCTATTTCTACAATGATGACGTAGAACCCCAAAACTTAGTAGTTTTAAATAATAACCCATTTGCTACTTTTCAAGAGTCTAAAGATCAGCTTGTTGGTTCTGCTGATGAGGGCCAGGCTGGCTGATCTTGGCTTGGCTTGCTCACACCTCTGTTGACAGCTGTAGATCAACAGTGTTGAGTTGCTGGTTTGCTCTGAGCTATGCATATTTCTGAGGATTTCACCAGGATGACAGCTGACTGAACTCTGCTCCATGAAATCTCTCATCTACCAGGAAAATTCAGACGTAATCATATGACAGCTTGGCAGAGATCCAAGTGAGTGATGAGAAACTCCTAGGGCTTCTTGAGGCCAAGGCTCAGAACTGGTTTCCATCACATTCGCTATATGCTTTGACCAATTCAAGTCTCAGACCATCCAGATTCGGGAGGTGGAGGAACAGATTTAGCCTCTTGATGGAGGAACTGCAAAGTCATATTGTATAGAGGTGCTGTGGACTGAATTTGTCCACTCAAATTCATATGTTGAAGGGCCCTGATCTCAGATGTACAGTTTCCAAAATTGTGAGGAAATTATTTTCTGTTGTTCAAGCCACCCAGTTTAAGACATTTTGTTATGACAGCCTGAGCTAATACAAGGGGCATGGATACAGAAATAGGTGGAGAACTAGGGCTCCTTCTGCAATCATCTACTGCAGTGACCATTTTCAGTTTCCTACTTCATGACTGGCCCTGTGTTAGGGACTTTACCAACTTGATCTCATTAATGATCACAGCATACTAGATGAGGAAAATCTAGTTTTTTTTTGGTTAAACTTGTGTATAATCACACATATATTAGGCAGTAGAATTAGGAGGGTAGTTCTGATTCTCTAAAGTATAATCTCTTTCTGCTTCCCTTAGACTACTTCTCTAAATCACTGACTCCCAATTTTTCCCCAGATAGTTTAGCAATTGAAACATCAGTTCTACCACAGCAGGAATCTGAAGAGTGAGATGAGAAGGCTGTCTGATTTGAGGTTATCATAGTTGGCCTGGCATATACTGGGAATGCTTGACAGAAATGAAAGGTAATCTGAAGTTATCTGAAGTAAATTAATCAATTGTAAGCAAGTAATTACCATCTGAGGGGCCAGAATTCCAAATCTTCTTATGTAAGAAGGCCTAATGAATTCTGGTTTCAAGCAGTCAGTATTTGGAAGAGAATGGGAGATGAGAGTGTGACTTCTAGGTAGGGACAATCTTTGCCCTCCAGTGGGATGTCTATATCATGTTGTAATGCTGTCTGGTTGATGACAAGGATACTGAACATAGGATCTACCCCAGGGAAAGGGGTTTCAGGCATGAGGCTAGAGGTTTGCAGTTCCCCAAGTAACTGGAATTATGGAATGGCAGTTGGGGAGAGAATTTTAAACATTTTATATTCTCCTCTTTACTATGCTATCAGCATCTTAAACAATGTCTGGTGCTTATAGGCATGAAGTAAATATTTACTGAGTCATGAAGATAAGGATATAATCCGATGCAAGGGGCACCCAGAAGTCTAAGTTATTATAAGCTTATAGGACACTAAATGGAAAAACCTCAGATGTCTTCTAGACCCTAGTTGATATTGGGGTAAGAAAGCTCCCAAGGTTTCTCACTCACTGATTCAGATGCCAGCACTAATTTCTTAAAGTGTGGTCTACAAACTACCAAATGAATAAGAATTTATGGACATTCTGCAGCTTCACTTCAAGCAAGCTCTTCCATGATGTCTGTCAAAGATTTAGACCTTCTGTCTTCAACAAAATTGAACTTGCCCATAAATGGAAGGTTATTACTATCAACCAGACCAGTGCTATTCAAAGTAAAGTTATAGATTAACAACTTCAGCATTACCGTAAATTCAAATTCTTAGACCCTTCCCCAGACCTATTCAATCAGAATTTCTGAGGGTGAGGCCCAGGATCTCATTTTTAATGAGCCTTCTAGATACTTCTTATGTGTGCTAATGTTTTAGAAGCACTGGGCAGAAAGAGGATGAGGAAGTTTTAATGATATCATTAGTAGTATGTCAGATTCCTTTGTCCTCTGCTCTTGTGTCATCATATAACACATATATGTATCTTATCTGAATTGATCATCTGTGGCACAAACATGGTTGATTTTTGACTAAAGAGTAAAGAAAAAGCATATATTTGAATAGATTATGAACATGTTCTTCTTGGTCACCATTAGAAAACTCCCTCTCCTTGTATGAACTTTCTTTGAGGAAATTGGATAACATTCACTGGGATTGTGTAAAGTGATGGGTTACAGCATGGGTTTGGGGCCCAGAATAATCTGATTGTTAACTTCCATTCCACTGTCTACAAACCAGAGACCTTGGGCAAGTTCATCTCTTTCATGTCAGTTATTTACCTATAAAGTAAACAGCATTTACCTCAAATTATTGTTGTAAAGTTTTTTTAAAAAACAGAATGCACATTATTGCTCCTAGCACCATGCTCCCTCCATGCAAAGTGTCCAAAAAAATGTTAGTTCCTATAAATAGTACTATTGTATCTACAGTAAATACTGATTTACTGCCCCAAGAAATTTTTCAGTTATATAATGACTCAGTTTAAGTTCATGGCACAACAAATATTTTTAAAAACAGATAACAGATATTGATCATTAAAACATAAAAAACACATGTCCTTTCATTGTGTACATCAAATTTTTATTCAACGTATAGTTTGAATTTAGTCTCTTGATTCCCTCATTACGCTCAGCAACATTTGTGGGCAGAGATTTCTTTCTGATATGTCTTTAGTATGACATAGGAGATCAAACAGAAATTACTAATTAAAAAAAAACACTGCATGAAAAATGACAAAGGATGCATTTGTTAATGAGTCGACGAATGCTGTTCAGCCCTGAGTAGAAATAGCACATGGAGCAAAGCAATGACTTTTCTAAGACTCAACATACTCCTTTAAAATATTTTCTTTCAGCTCCCAGGTTTAAAGGAGTCATTTGTGTGCACAGTGAAAGAAAAGGCACAAGCCAAGTAGGGTAAAGATGAATTCGACTGATGGCCCCCCTTTTCCTTCTCCTTCCCACCCTGGTCTCACTGATGGTTTAAGAAAGCAAGCAGATGCGGCTACCTCTGCTGGGAAATAGAATCCTTGCCCCAGGCAATTCTTCTGTCAGGAGAGGTCGAGGTCAGCCACCAAGAACATCAAAGTGGGGAAAGGTCTTGGGGTAAAAAGAGATCCCATCCTGTGAAGAATAAAGAGGAGGGAAGCCGAAGTCCATATTCTGTTGTTTTCCCATGAGAAACACAGTGCAGATTTTCCCAGAAGTGAGATCGACTTGTTTTCCTCCTAATTTGTATTATCTGAAATCCCTTTATTTTTATTATCGAGGTGGATACATTGATACAGGAAATAAACCTCTGAGCATCTTTATAAACATTTATATTCATGAATTATTTTGAGACTTCCCTAAAAATACCAAGATGGGGTCATTAAGATTCATAGATTTCCATCTTTTTGAAATCAAATAAATGCATCTCAAAACATTTTTAACTATCTGATACAGCAGCGTGGTTAATGAAATGGATATATAACTGACTCTACTTTTTAAATTTTATGGAGATTTTTAGTGATAGGATGGATATAGAATAAAGCCCTTTCGTCCTGTATTACTGGTTAGAGTTTAGTATGGAAGAAGAAAATATTAGAAAGTAGGGTCTAATAATCTCATAAGGTCTCCTGCCAATGTTTTTGATAGTTCTTTGATTTTGATAGTTGGAGGAAAGTTAGAAAATCCTGCCAATTTTCTTAACGGTGAAGCTGTTTTTCGAAAATGATAAACCTCTGGGTACCATGTGTTCAGAACATTCAGTATTTTATTTCTGCATAGAGTTTCTTCTTGACAGACTGTCCTTTTGATCTTTTTCTAGTGATGAGGGAGGAGAAGTTGATTTGTATTTGTCGATCTGATGCTTTATTTCAGAAACTCATTGGATTCTTGTGGGGAAATGGCTTCATGTACAGCTATCATTTAGAATTCTAATGATTTCTTCCTTAAAGTTATGATAAATAGGAGCTAGCATTAATGTCATACTAGTACATAACTATTTGGGTTTGACAGAATGAATATATTTATTGTGATACAGCTTTTAAGTAGGTCTATTTATATACTGTAGTCTGTACAAAGCCAGATTCTTTTGGCACTCACATATTTTTGCATTCCCATATGTGTTGGCCCTTGAAAGAGACTTATGACACTGTGTTCCAAGACCTATGCTCTCTGGCATTTGGAGGAAAGTTATGTCAAAGCTCTTTGTGGTATACTAAGGGAGCAGCTAAGGATAGGCCAGAATTGCATGGTAACCAGGGTTTCAGTTGTTAATTTTCAGTGTCATTAGGAATCATCATTGGTTGAAGAAGACAGAATTGAGTTCATGGGGGAAAGGAGATTCTTCATCTCCCTGATAATTTAGATCATTTTTTATAACTTGCTTTTTGAGTAACTAGTTAGTAGCTAGACTAGGAGAAAACTTACCAAGTTTTACAGGATTCCAGAAGAAACAGTATGTTTAGGTCCCAAAGCAGAGCATTCATAAAGAAAAAAGTCAGACATTAAGAGAGAGAGGTGAGAGAAAGAAGAGGTTTTCACTGGCTCTGTGCTTTTGTACAAGTTAGGCAGCCACTCTACATCTTCATTTCCTCTACTTGCTTCATGTGGTAGCTGTGAAAATGAGTCTTTCAGATTTCTGACTGTGTGTTCAATGAGACCTCTCCCGGCTGCTCCTAGTCAATGAGTGAGAACAGCAGGGTTATTAAGGAAGACACAGGGATGCTCTTAAGGATGATTTAACTTGAAGGCTCTGTGGTAAATAGATAATGGCTCCTTCTAAAGATGTCCACAGTCTTAATCTTCAAGGCCTTGAATATGTTATGCATGACAAAAGGAATTTTCCAAGTGTGATTAAGGATAGCAAGATAGGAAGATTATCCTGGATTATATTGGTAGACCCAGTGAAATGGCTAGGGTCTTTTCAAGAGGGAGGTAAGAGGATCAAAGTCAGAGAAAGGAGTTGGGATGATAGAACAGAGGTCAAAGATGGTACACAGAGGGATGGATTTGAAGATGCTACCCTTCTGGCCTTGAGCATGAGAGCCACAAGCTAAGAAATACAGCTGGCTTCTAAAAAGCTAGAAAAGGCAAAGATAGGAACTTTCTCCTAAATACTTGAGCAGGAATGCAGCTCTGCCAATAGCTTGATTTTAGGATTTCTGAACTTCAGAACTGTAAGATAATACGTTTTGTTGTTTTTAAGCCATGAAATTTGTGGTGGTTTATTATATCAGCAGTAAAATCCAGTACAGACTTCCCCACTGGCCTTGAGATAACGACTCAGAATGGACACTGCAAAGACTCATCCACTAAATCTTCACATTGCTTTCCCCTCTCCTTTACTCTGATGGCTCTCTCAGCCTCCTCTGACTCCTAATTTTCCATCGTAGGAATTTCCTCTAATAAATTGCTTGCATATCTAATCCCATTTTGGTGTCTGCTTCTTAGAGGACCTGGACTAATTTACCTCATAAATTTGATTTGATAATTAAAGGTATGTAAGGTGCCTACCACATAGTTTATGTGTTCAAAACGGTTAGCTCTTGTGATTATTAGAGTAGCACCAATAATATAGAGCAAATTGTAATTAACTTGTTCCTTTGGCAAAATCCTGGAAAGCCTCATAGCTTACTTGCTTACACTCAAGAAATTATATTTTCTCAAATTATTTTGGCTCCTTACATGCCTTATTTAGTAGTTCCAAAGCCCAATACAGCATGAGCATAAACTCCAAACTTCATTTACTTTGTTGTTTAGAACTTCTCTGGATAGGTTGGCATGCCTAGTTTTGGAGCTTGGAGTTAAGAAGCTCATTGTTTCTAAACTTCTAAGTCATGCCCTTTAATCTAGCTTTTATCCAGCAAGAAAGCTGGTACTTTGAGATCCATGTGGTTCAGTTCTTGCTATCTCTATAGCCAGTCCCAAACTTAGGGAAGAGAATGTTCGAATGGGTTTCAGAGGAAAATAATAGTTCTTGTCTGCTCTTTCCTCATGAGTTCCACTTAATGCGATGGCTAAATATGACAGAAATACCATCACACATTAACCCTGAAATGATGATGAATGCTCTTGGAAAAATTGGTCATATATATATGTGCATATATATGATATGAAATGACTTCATATCATACACAGTAATCATTTTCAGTTGGATTAGATGTAAAAAGCAAAACTCTAAAAGAAAACATGGGTAAATATCTTTATGTAATCAGAGTAGGAGAATTTCTAATTCAAGCATTAAAATACAGAATTTGATTTAAAATATTTATAAATATGTTATATTTATAGTGGGTAGATTGCAAATTCCTTCTATCCTGGCATGACTCCTCTTTGTAGTGTGATGTCGATATTTTGTGCTTCAAAATGCTATGGCTCTACTATCTTGAATCTGAACTGGTTTTGTGGCTTGCTTTGAGCAATAAAAAAGCAGTGGGACTGATGTTGATGACTTCCAGGCTGAGGCCTCAAGAGACACAAAACTTGTAATTCCCTTCTCTTGGAGCCAAGTTGCCATGTGAGGAAGTCTGAACTAGCTGTGTCTAGAGACCATGCAAAGGAGAACCAAAGTGCCCCATCCAAAAGTCTCAGCCAACTGCTAGACAAAAAGGTGAGGCCATTAGGGACCACCTATTCCCCAGTAGACCTGCTGATAACCACAAGCACATGAGTGACACCAGCCAAAACCAGAGAGAGCAAAGATGAGTCCTGCCCAAATTGCCAACCAACAAAATTTTAGCAAACCAAGTGGTTGTGGTTTCATGTTACTAAATTTTGGGGGATTTGTGTAGAAACGACCCATAAATAAAAACTACTTGCTTCATAAGGTATTCTATACAAAGTAAAAGATGAGCCACAAACAGAGACAATATTTAAATGAATATAAATTTCCAAAGACTTACTATCAAAGATATATAAAAATGTTGACAACTCTATGGGGTGCCTGGGTGGCTCAGTTGGTTAAGTGTCCAACTTAAGTTCAGGTCATAATCTCACTTTTCATGGGTTTGGGCCCTGCATTGGACTCTGTGCTGACAGCTCAGAGCCTCGAGGCTGCTTCAGATTCTGTGTCTCCCTCTCTCTGTCCTCTCCCACTTGTGCTCTGTCTCTCAAAAATGAATAAAGTTGACAGCTCTATAAGAAAAAGGTTAAAGGAGTCAAGCATTAAGAAAGGTTATGAACAAACAATTTGTAGGCAAGGAAAAAGTAATGTCCAATAAATATATGAAATTTTGCCCAACCTTAGATATAATATAGGAAATTAAAATTAAAACATATATGAAAAATAATTTTATGCCAGTCAGTATAGTAAAAGTAGAATATGACCTTTTGCTAAGAAGATGGAGTAATGAGTGTCTCCTACACTAATTGTAGTAGAATAAATAGGTGTCATCACCTTGGAAAACTTTGGCAATAAAGTAAAATTGGCAATACCTATTCTAGAAAGTATATTGCCAATGAGCACAAGAAGATAGATATAAGAATTATTGGTACATTATCTACCAAAACAAAATTGAAACAACCTCAATCTATTCATCAAGAGAATGAGTTTTATGATGAAGTGCTATATAGAAGTAGAAATGAGTAAATAGGTGTTAGATCTAGTGATGTGGGAAAAAAGTACAGAATCACGTTTAAGGAAAATAACATATCTGATATCACTGAAAATTTTTAAGTTTATTTATTCTGAGAGAGACAGAAAGCTAGTGTGGGAGGGGCAGAGAGAGAGGGAGAGAGGGAATTCCAAGCAGGCTCCCTGCTGTCAGCACAGAGCCCAATGTGGGACTAGAACACACAAACCATGAGATCATGACCTGAGCTGAAATCAAGAGTCAGATGCTTAACTGACTGGGCCACCCTGTGCCTCAACGTCACTCAGGTTTAAAGGCATAAAGTTAAAAAATACATATATATATTTAAAAAAGGGGGGGAGGGTGCTTGGGTGGCTCAGTTGGTTAAGCGGCTGACTTTAGCTCAGGTCATGATCTCGCTGTCTGTGGGTTCGAGCCCTGCATCGGGCTCTGTGCTGATGGCTTGGAGCCTGGAACTTGCTTCGGATTCTGTGTCTCCCTCTCTCTCTGCCTTTCCCCTGCTCACGCTCTGTCTCTATGTCTCCCAAAAATAAAATAAACATTAAAAAATATTTTAAAGCATAAAGTTGAATATTGTCCGTTATTTATTGTTACATACATAGGTAGGAAAATTATTTAAATTATTTTAAATTATTTAAAATGATAGGGATGATAAACACTACAAGCTACTGGTTTCCTTAGAGAAAGGAATGCATAAAGGAAATCAAGTGAGGGATACATATTTAATACTTTAATAAGTTTGTTGGTGGGCATATAAAAGTCTATCAACTTATTCTGTATGTTTCCCTGAGTTATTTAGTCATTAAAAATATAGAAAAACAACACAAGTTAAAAAAAAGACTTAGTTTGTGGGAAAGCTACTAATAGCCAAGACTGGAGAGACTATAGAAATGCCTGCCAACAAGTCTACTCATCTCAGGCCCAATCAGGCATTTTCCTGATTACCCATCTGTAAGACACAACCTGATACCAAGACTGGAAATTCATTTAAAATCTTTAATAGGTTCAAGAGTTAAAAAAGAAAAATCACTGGATATTTTACCAATATCTGAAAACCTTTGAAGCCAGTTAACTCACTTGACCTTGGCCCCGGAAACCACTTCCTTGGCCTTTATTTGTTACTGCATGAATGTAAATATGCAGGGAAAATAGTTTAAAGATGTTTATTTCTATGACTGACAGGCATAACTAAGAGCTATGAAACCTGACAGTGTAGAAAACATGTCTCTCTTTTCTAGTTTCCACACCAATAAAAAAAAGCAATCAAAATTTTTCACCTGAAGATTAGCAAGAGATCACATAAAGAAAGAAGATGGAGCATTTGATGTAAATACATGAGATTATCTTTCGTGCATTTCCAACCAGAGTCAGAGCAATAGATTTTCATAAATTAGAATAGCTCTCTGATTTTAAGCAAGCATTTTTATTCAAGTCAACAGAGTTAGGGAGAGAAATAAGAATGCATTTGATGGGCAGATGCTGGCTTGGCAACTCCTGTAACTTGGTTATTATTAATGGTTGGGAATGGGGAGGGACCCTAGGAATTTGGGAGATGGAGGATGAATGCTGGTGAGGGAGTGAAGGAAGCAAA
Source organism: Paguma larvata (assembly GCA_030068075.1). Classification (NCBI taxonomy): domain Eukaryota; kingdom Metazoa; phylum Chordata; class Mammalia; order Carnivora; family Viverridae; genus Paguma; species Paguma larvata. The sequence continues at coordinate 13,018,915 of CM057844.1, forward strand.
TGGCAGAAGAGAAAGTTAAAACAAAAAAAAAAAAAAAAGAAGAAAAGTTTTAGCTGAAGTCTGTAGTTTCACTTTAATTCCACAAGTTGCTGTTGAAAGTAACTGGTGCCACAGACTTTAATCTTGAGGCCAGGGGGTTGGGTTGTACCTTGTATCAGTCTATATTATTGGCTGTAGGCTGCTTCTTGGAGGCATGGGTAGAGGAATGTAATACCTCAGGAGAGTCATCTTCTGTCAGAAGAAGAAGGCAGCACCTGTGAGTTTAGCAAACAAGGCCTAGCATTTTAGAATAGAGGTACCTTCTGGTGAAGGGGATCTGAGCAGGGCCCCAGCAGCATTTTAACTGTTAAATCAGTTGGGTACTTCTTTCTGTCCCCAGAATCTCACTGTAGACAGGAGAAAGCTCAGGGCTCTCTCAGAGATTAATATCCAACTCACTTATTTCCTTTTCTCAGTTCTTATTCCTCCCACAACAATCTCCATTAAACCTAGCTCAGGAAATTACTTTTACATTCTTGTGCATTCCTCCCTATGCTTCAGCTTATGGTATTAAATGTGATGCTCTGCCCCCAGCCTCCTTGGCTCTTAATATTCAAATCCAGGCTTTGGACTCAAAGGGCCTGTTTTTCTCTCAAAAACACTGTTCTTGTCATCAAATGTCTCCTACTTCCAATACTTTAATCTCCACAATCCTTTGTAAAAAGTTCTAGTCGGAAACTTACTTCTTTCAGAAACTCTGTGTTTGCTATTCTATTCAGGCAATAAGTACCATTCTTGAATGAGTGAGCCACAAATAGGTATCTGAAAGAATTGCACCAAGCTATCAGTGGTGATTATTTCTAGGAAGTGATTTGCATGATGAAAAAAAGAATTTAATTATTACAACTTTAGTTTTGTATAAGTGAATTTACAATGAGTATAATTGAAAAAGAAAAGGTTTAGGGAAGAGAGAAAGCATGAGATTTCCAGAAGACATGCATTCATGAGAAACTTGGCACAAAGGATATCCTGGGCCATATGAATTCAGTTGTCACAGTGATGATGAGATATTGGGGTTGCTCCATGCTCACTTGTCTGAGTTGACAGCTATTCACCATCCTCCAAACCTGAGGATGGATGTGGCATGGAAAGGGAGAGGCTGGAGAATGCACAGTCCAGATTGGAGGCCAATGACAAAATTAATGGTCAGTTGTAGCCATTCCTAGACTGTAGTAGGCAGGAAAACAGCAAGTCAGAAACTTTTGATGACCCATACAAAAACATGTGGATCATAGGACAATCCATTGGATTACAATCGAATTACATGCAGAATCTTCTCCTGCACTGAAAAACTCTCTCAGAAAAGAATAAGGGTGTTGAGACCATTATAGAGACTTTGGAAAAGACAAAAGACTCTCTTTATACAAGGAAATCGTTTACAATGAAATGGCAAGTCTTCACATTCTTTCCATCAGTAAAAATTGGAATTCTAGAATAAATAGTTATAGGAAATGAAGAATGAGATACTTGTACATCAGTTGTTGAAATTTTAGATTTCTTATGAGGAAAGACATCCCAGATTGCCAGCTCCTTATGGAGAGAGCTCATTGTTTTCCAAGCTTTATTGAGTTATTAAGGAGATAGAACATATAAGTTTAAGATGTACATTGTGACGATTCAAAACATGTATATATTGCAAAAAATTGCCACAATAAGGTCAGTTAATACCTTCATTCCTTTATATAATTACCATTTTTTGTGTATGAATGTGTGTATGGTGGTAATATTTAAGATCTACTGTAAACCACTTTCAGTGTTAAGAGTGTTGTTGTAGTTTCAATGATGTACATTAGATCCCCAGAATATATTAATCTTAAGATGGAAGTTTGTGGGCCAACCATTCACTCTTTCCTCTCTCCCCCCATTCCCAGCAAACACCATTCTATTTTCTATTTCTATGAGTTTGGCTTTTTTCAGATTCCACATGTAAGTGAGAACATACAATATTTGTCTTTCTCTGTTTAATCTTTCACTTAGCATAATGCCCTCAGGGTCCATCTATGTTCTTCCAAAAGGCAGGGCTCCTTCCTTTTTTTATGGTTGAATAATATACACCCACACACCATTTCTTTATCCACTAATCATCAATGAATACTTACATTGTTATCTTGGCTATTGTGAATAATTCTGCAGTGAACATAGGGGTGCAATATCTCTTCAATATAGTGATTTCATTTCCTTCAGATATATACCCAGGAGAGGCATTACTGGATCCTATGGTTCTATTCTTAACTTTTTGAAGAGCCTCTGTAATGTTTTCCATTGTGTCTCTACCAGTTTATATTTCCACCAACAGCGTAAAGGGTTCCCTTTTCTCCACAGCTTTGCCAACACTTGTTGTGTCTTGCTTTTTCGATAATAGCCATTCTAACAGGCATGAGATGATATTTTATTGTATTTTTATTTGCATTTCTGTGATGATTAGTAATGTTGAATATCTTTTTCTGTACGCTTGTCATTTCAGAGTCTTTGGAAAAATGTCTATTCAAGTTCTCTGCCCACTTTTTAATTAGATTGATATTGTTTATTGCTAATGAGTTGTATGAGTTCCTGACATATTTCGTAAATCAACCCCTTATCAGATAGATGGATTACAGATATTTTCTCCTATTCTGTACATTGCCTTTTCATTTTGTCGTCTCCTTTCTTTTGCTGTGCAGAGGCTTTTTAGTTTAATACAGTCACACCTGATGATTCTAGCTTTCATTGCTTGTGGTTTTGGTGTCCTCTCAAAAAAAAAAAAAATCCTTGCCAAGACTTATTTTAAGGAGCTTTTTCCTCTATTTTCTTCTAGTAGTTTTATAGTTTCGAGTCTTACCTTTAAGTCTTGAAATCCATTTCAGTTAATTTTTGTTAGTGGTGTATGATAGGTAAACAATTTTATTCTTTTGCATGTGAGTGTCCAGTTTTCCCAACATCTATTGAAGAGACTGTCCTTTCCCCATTGAGTATCTTAGCTCCCTGTAAAATACAGTTGATAAGGCATGTGTTTATTCTGTTCTGTTGGTCTATATATCTGATTTTATGCAAGTACCATACTGTTTTGGTTATGAGAGTGTTGTAATAAAGTTCAAAATTGGGAATTATGATGCCTCCAGCTTTGTTCTTCTTAGGATTGCTTTGGCCACTTGAGGTCTTTTGTGGTTCTGTACAAATTTTAGAATTTCTTTTCTCTTTCTGTGAAAAATGCCTTTGGAATTTTAAAAGAGATTACGTTGACACTGTAGGTTTCTTTGGGTAGTATGGACATTTTAACAATATTCTTCCAGTTCACGAGCAGAAGATATCTTTCTATTTATGTTGTTTTCAGTTTCTTTCATTAATGCATCAGTGTCTTATCATTTTCAGTGTGTAGATTTAATCTCCCTTGATTAATGTTTTTCTAGTATTTTATTATTTTTTATGCTATTGTAAATAGGATAGTATTCTCTTTTTTTCAAATAGTTTATTGTTCATGTATAAAAACACAACTGGTTTTTGTATGTTTATTTTACACCCGTGAAACTTTGAGTTATTTTAATAATTCTAACAAGTTGTTTGAGGGGGGAGGGGTTTGGTGGAGTCTTTAGGAATTTGTAGATATAAGATCATATCATCTGCAATTAGAGACAGTTTTACTTCTCCCTTCCAATTTGGATGTCTTTTGTTTCTTTTCCTTTCTTAATTGCTCTGGCTAGCACTTCCAGTAGGAAGTGGTGAGCATGGGCACCCTAGAATTTTTTTGGATTTTAGCATGAAATCTTTAAACGAATTCACCACTGAGTATGTTATTAGCTGTAGTTTGTCATATATGGCCTTTATTATGTTCGGGTACATTCCTTCTATACCCAATTTGTTGAGATTTTCTTTTATTATGAAAGGATTTTGGGGGTGCTCCTGGGTGACTTAGTTACGCATTGGACTTCACCTGAGGTCGTGATATCACGGTTTGTGGGCTCAAGCCTTATGTCAGTCTCTGTGCTAAGAACTCAGAGCCTGGAGCCTGCTTCAGATTCTGTGTCATCGTCTCTCTCTGCCCCTCTCCTGCTAATACTCTGTCTCGTCTCTCTCAAAAATAAATATAAAAAATAAAAGATTTTGAGTTTTGTCAAATGCTTTCTCTGCATCTGTTGAGATGATCATGTGATTTCTATGTTTCATTCTCTTATTGTGGTATATCACATGTATTGATTTGCATATATTGAATTATTCTTGCATGCCAGGATGCAAGGGAATAAATCCCACTTGATTATAGTGTATAATCCCTTTAATATGCTGCTGAATTTGGTTAGTATTCAGAAATTTTGCATCTATATGCATTAAGGATAATGGTCTATAGTTTTATTGTAGTATCCTTATGTAGCTTTGATATCAGGGTAATTCTGTCTTAATAAAAAGAGTTTGGGAGTATTCCCTCTTCATTTTTTAAAAAAGGGTTTAAGAGGGAGTGGTGTTAATTCTTCAGATGTTTGATAGAATTTACCAGTGAAGCCATCTGGTCCTGAACTTTTCTTTGGCATCTCAGGGACTTCAGTCTCTCCAGGAAATACCCGGCCACCATAAGGTTAAGGGTAGCACAATGTCTGGGGCCTCTCGAATTAATCATTGGTCATCTGAATGGCTGTGTGGTAGTCTCTGTTGTCATATTCAAAATGACAGCTGAGTAACTCTTGTCCATCAAAGATGTCACCATAATTGATCCCTGGGGAAATTTTTATTGCTATCTGTCTGTACTTATAGATATCTGTGGATATTCCATATTTAGAGAGCTGATACTGTGTAAGATCCTCGATCCCATTGCTGCTGAACTATTAACATGTCATCTCCTTTCAGAAGAAGCTATTGGGAGCCATGCAGCTCATACCTTTGAGTGATTAAGTCTCGATTCTTACTTTGATTTTTGGCTTGTTGCTTTAATTGACTATTTTGATTTAAATTAAGAGCAACAGGAGATAGGAAATAAACCAGATGGACTTATGTGCTATAAACCTTCTCTTCTGAAAAATGCATATACACATAGAGGTTTGTGTGCAATCTCAAGGGCTCAGTTAGATATATCAACTATTACTACAATAATACTATTCCAAATTCAGTAAGTTAAAAAGAGCATAGTTTATCATCACTCATAGTATTTATTACTGCTTGACTACAGGTAGGCTGGGTGATTTTGCTGATGTTGGCTCAGTTTTGCTGGGCAGGTCTTTGGGTCTTGATTTAAGTTTATTTACTTATTGGACAGGTCAACAGGCTGCTGCCAGATGTGGGATTGCTTTGGCTGGGCTGATGGCTCAACTCTGCATGTCTCATCCTGCAACTGGATAACATAGGTGTATTCTGAGGGCATTGCAGGGGTCCATCAGAGGAAGAAAATGCTTAAACACTTAATTCATCTCTGTTCTCATCATGTTCATTTTCCATTGGCAATTCACATGGTCAAGGTCAGAGTCAATTTGAGAGGACACTGCCAAATGGCAAGGTTGCAGAGAGGCTATTAATGTAATTAGTGCAACACTAATACAGTTGATCTGTGTGCGCACGCGCACACACACACACACACACACATCCTTAGACAGTTATAAACATGCGTGTATATATACAACTAGAAGGCCTACATGTGCACACATACTATAAACATACATAGACACACACATGCATACACATATACATGTCCACACTATAAACAAAGGTCGTGACACCACTGAAGGAAAAATACCATTTTCTTGAGGGAATGCCTCCACCTTCCTGTTCATAGCCCCCACTTAGTTTTTCAAAGACAAGCCCAGTGACACCTTTGACCTGTATCTAGATGCATAATCGGAGGCTTTTTTTTTTTAACTTTTTTTTTTAGCGTTTTTATTTTATTTTTGAGAGACATAGAGACAGAGTGTGAGGAAAGGAAGGGCAGAGAGAGAGGGAGATACAGAATCCGAAGCAGGCTCCAGGCTCTGAGCCGTCAGCACAGAGCCCGACGTGGGGCTCGAACTCACAGACCATGAGATCATGACCTGAGTCGAAGTCGGCCACTTAACTGCTCACTGAGCCACCCAGGTGGCCCCGGAGGCTTTTAATTTACTTATATAGTCAAGTTTTGAGCCAATAATGTGATAAATAAAAGACTTTTTTTAATTTTTTCAGAAATTAGCTCAGCCCCTGAATTTTACAAATGAAGTCTTTGTAGGTAGGTACCTTTGTAGGTAAATGAAGGTAGGTAACATTCCCAAGCTAACACAGCTTGTTAGATATGGGAATACAACTAGATTCCTTGTCCGCTAGTTCTAGTTTAGTGACTGGCTGTGGGCCAACTTTTACTACCTCTCATACAGAATGTAGACTTTTTAACACAGCTCTCTTTAAAGAAAGGTTAATCTTTATGTGTGAATCAGAAAAAAAAAATGCCCTGTCGAGCATGCTTGGGGAAGAAAAATGTGTCCAGCCATTGGTGAATTGCTCAGCATTTATAGAACAATCTAGAAGGTGGAGGTTGAAGGAAAGTTCCTGGAATTGGGAGTTCAAAAACATCATGGAATAGTGAGAGCTGAAAAGGAATCTGACTTTCCAGAATTTGGACCCTGTGATAAAGTGAATTCTCAATTTCTGGAAGGATATTGTACCCTTTGGGAAATGTAACATAAGCTTCAGAACCTCTTTTCTTAAAAATTCACACGTAACATTTTGCACAGAATTCTGAGCATTCTGTGCCTTCCCTAAATGATTTAATCTCTAACTTGGAAAACAGAAATCTCTCTAAATATTTCCAATTGAGAGAATTTAATAAAAAGAATTGCTTACACGGATTTTGGAGCAAAAAAAACAGGGCCTGGTGGGTGAGCTGAAAGGAGGAGGAGTGACAAATGAGAAGCTACTAAAGGCCCTGGGTTGGAGCCCAGTGAGCTTTGACATACGAGTGGAGTGCATGGTTGGGAACCCTGGGCTCTTGCTTCTGCTGCTAGTGGAGATACACACACAAGTCAGAAGCCAGAGGATTTTCACCTTTTCCTTTCTCTCAACTCCAAATATCTCACCAGAGTCTCCCATCAGCAGAAACCTGTCAGATACCCACTGTCAAGGAGGCCTAAGAAAGGTAGTTTGAAGACTCTAATGTGCTTACGATGCAAAGTAGAGCAGAGAGGGGTGGAATTGGGAACCGAGAACAAATAGAGGAGTGACCATCACAGTACTAAAGCACAAACAATTCAAATAAGGATACGTGACTGTTTCACAAAAGTCAGACACAATACCAAAATTGTGTGTGTGTGTGTGTGTGTGTGTGTGTGTGTGTGTGTGTGTCTAAATTTGAAAACAAGTTCCTTTCTGGCTGTTGATAATTAGTGCAACATTAGTACTAACACTTAATGAATACCTACTATGTGCCAGACACAGATGTGAGTACATTACTAATATATTCACAATTGTGGCAGCCTAATGACTTCTATTGACTTACTTTACCGAAAATCCAAATATTAGTGTCTTTGGAATCAAACACATTTGATTACATTCCCAAATCAATTATTTACTTAAATTAGGGAAGTTACTTGTTACTTGACATCTTGCTGTCTCTGTTCCCTTTCTTGGACAATGTTGTCTATCTGTGGTTTTTAAAGGACAGTTTTTTTTTTTTTTTAAGACTATTTAAACTGTGTAGTACACCATCTGGTGCATGTTTGGTGTAATAATTATTGATTCTCCCTTAATATTAGGGTTTGGTGAATTTGAAATAATAACTGCAATAATGGTTAGTTTTTCATTCTTCCCAATGTAAATGCCGTTTGCAATGTGACTTTGCAGCCTTTCATGTAAAGAGGTAGTTTCTATTTTCCTACACTTTGAATGTGGCAGAGTGACAGTGTGCTCATTCCCAGCCTCGGCCTCACACACTTTTGTATTTTTATATTCACAATTTTGGAACTGTTTTTAGCCACCATGAGAAGCAGCGGAGGCAGAATGTTAGAGGTTGAGAGACTACCAAGGAGCTGAGTCAACTGATTGAATCCAGCTAAATCCCCAAACATGGGAGAAACCCAGGCCAATATCAGAAAGCCAACATTCTGCTGACCAGCCAGCTGACCACAATTAGGAACAAGATTGTCCTAGCACAGCTAGGCTCCAGTCAACTTCTGTATTGTTTGTCTAAATAAATGTTCAGTGTTTTAAGTCAATAAAATTTTTTTTACATTTATTTATATTTGAGAGACAGAGAGTGTGAGTGGCGGAGAGGTAGAGAGAGGAGATGCAGAATTCGAAGCAGGCTCCAGGCTCTGAGCTGTTAGCATAGAGTCTGACGCGGGGCTCAAACCCATGAACCATGAGATCATGACCTGAGCTGAAGTTGGACACTCAACCGACTGAGCCACCCTGGCGCCTCTTAAGTCACTAAATCTTGATGATTTCTTTTATGGCAGTAATAGCTCACTGATTCAATGGGCTGCTATTAATATTACTTGATAGTATTAATACTCTGTTATTAATACTAATAGTTCATGTACTGTTTCAAACATAGTAGATGATATACCTCTACAGGTAAGTCACCGAAAGAACTAAACAGAGGATACTTTCTTAAATTTCCCATCTTCTCTGACACAGACCTTGTGCCAAACAGAGGCAGTTCCCTGGCAAGGTGTTAGTGTTTGCCTTGTGACTGGAGCTTGCTAGGTGTGGATGATAAGTAGGATTTTTAGCGTGCATCCAGGAGCTTTCTAATTGCCTGACAGTGGCTTGGCAAGACATGGGCAATGCCCAGACTCCAACAGTAGAGCTTGCTGGAATCCAGGTTCTCATGTCTCCTGTGGTATCCTCCCATTAGGTGCTGCTAAAGCTTTCCATAAGCCCCTAAGGTTTCCAAGAGCCAAGAGGCTGTCTTTCCTAGAATACATATATTACTTAATCTGAATGCTTGTTATTAGCTATCTGAAGGTTTGATTAGTGTTAGATGATCTACCTTCTGAAGTGGCTCACTCACAAGGCTGGCAGATTGGGGCTGGTTGTTGGCAGTAGGCCTCAGTTCCTGTGCACACGAACCTTCCCACAGAGTCCTTCAATATTCTCACAACATGGGAGCTGGCTTCTCCTAGAATGAGTGAGAGAGAGAGAGCAAGGCAGAAGCTTCGGTGTTTTCTATGCCCTTACCATATACATCCTCACTTTCACCATTTTGTTTGTTTGTTTGTTTGTTTGTTTGTCTGTCAGGAGTGAGTCACTAGATTCAGAGAGAGTTTCATTAAGCTTCACATTTTGAAGGAAGTCACAATTAGTGGACCTTCTTTTAAATCTGTCACATCCCATAAATTCAGATGACTTTGTGCATGAGTCCCCAGTTTTTTCTTCCCCACATAGAAGTCCACTCTCATGCTTGAACTGTAAGAAAGTAGAGTAGTGGAAATGTGTAGTTTCCCTCTCTGTGACATAATGGGATGACAGAGGATTATAGACTTTTTCTTGTTACCTTTAGCTTTTATATGTACCCAGTGCAGCCTTTCCTTTGCTCCATAATGAGTAGAATGTCCTAGGAATGCCTTGTCCCATCTTACTACTTATGCAAAAATACATCAAAAACATGACATTTGTTCTTAAGAAGTATTTGTGCTTGTTTTAGTGGGACTTTGCAGGTACAACAGTTGGGAGCACGGATGTTGTTCAGGATGTCCCTGCCTTGAGGGTGTGGCAGTGACAAGATATGCAGCCATTTCTCTTGCTCTGTTTACCTCTCTCATCACTTTGATCCTTCTTTGCCTGTCCCATCAATCCGTTCTTGAGCACTCACTCTGTGCCAGCTGCTGGGAAGGTAGAGCTGTTGCTTAGTCACTGCTTTTCAGGTATTTATGGTCTGAGTTTTGGTCCCCCAAAATTTCCAGGTTCTTTATTTAGAAGGAAGGTTCATGAAACCTATTCTAGACCTATTGAATTAAATCTATTAGATGGCTGTCGGAAATCACTTTTAGTCATTTTGAGAACCACTGGCTTATGCTTGATAAAATTGGTCATGGTACCATGATGATGGTTTTTGACTGGTATTTTATCAATCCAGGGGTCACAAACTTTGGCAGGCATCAGATTACTGGACCCCATCCCCTCAGCATCTGATTAAGTAGGTCTGGGATGGATCCGATAATCTGTAGTTGCAGCAAGTCCTCAGCTGAGATGATATTGCTGATTCAAAGATTACATTTTGAGAACCAACCATATAAATACTAATTAGTAACATTTTTTCAAAAGTAGATGTGTGTTTCCTCTAAACAGGCCTAACTAAAACTACCAGAGTCACAGTACTTTTGAAGATCATGATGCTAGACTCCTTCCTTTTATTCTTAAATTAAAAATTCAGTGACTTCATCTTGGTTGCAGAGCCAGTTAAAGCAGACATAGATAGCGAGGTTTTCGGACTCCTAGTCCAGTATGTTTTCCATTGATCATTCTGCTTTGGAACATGTATTTTTGTGTTTCTGGGGCCAAATTGTCAATGGGTTATAAAGGATAATCATCTCATCTTAAAGGTCAGAGAGGATGGTGAAATTAGAGGTTCTCATAAAACTGAATACAAAGCAAGAGGTCATCTGCCTCACAGTTAAAGAGGATATTGTTTTGCCTTTTTAGATATCTTAAATAGTCAGAAGCATTTTCTTTTTATGAAGGATATTAAGAAAAGTACTTAGAAGTGAAACTGTTGTAAATAAAGGCTATAGTTTTGGTTGTAGAACCTGTGACCAACTGCCAAGGAAAATATTAACATAGAAACAGATACTTTGAGAATATATGAATAGTGACATTTCAGATAAATAGTCAGCACATGACCCCAGGAAGCAAAAACAAAAGATAACTTTATAAAATGTGTGGCTGTGCAGACCCCAGGGCAATATAGCAACTGTGTCCAGCTTGCTGTTGACTAAATAAAAAGAAGTCTGATTCATCACAGATGAGCAGTAATTGTCCTCATAACTAATTATTTATATCATAAGGCCATCTGTGATGTTTTCATGATTTCCAAAAGAGAATGCACTCAGCTTGAAAGGGAGGAGATCTTGCCAGTTTAGAAATGACATCTGGAAGGATTTGGAATGGAAAGCCTTAACAAGAAAAAGTAGAGCTGCTTGCATATGCCAAAGTTGAAGCAGGTCTCTGAGTAAATGTAGCTCTTCTAGACCCCTGAGGTAAGTTGGGTTCCTCAGAAGTCAACTCAAGGCAGGGATGCATACACAGTATTTTAAATAGGTAGTACTCCCAGGGAGAAGCCAGTAAGAAGGAAGGGGAAGCAGAACAGTGATAGAAGGAGGTCAAGCAACAGTAAAGTCCCAAGGAGAGAAGATTCACGTAACCCCACAGAGAAACTGGGTCTCTAAATTCTGCCTCAAAGGTGTCTAGATTCTTAAGAAGCTGGACTGTCATTCCCTCTACCATCAGCCATTGACCAAAGGTTGCCCCAGGGACTTCTACCTCTGTATGACTGTGCACAGTGCTTTAGTAGCCCACAGAATTCCTCTGTAGAGGAGCCACAGTTTTTGGAAGTTAGAGATAAAGCACATTAAAGCTGGGGGAGGGACACACAAAGCCTTCACAAGTGTTCTGGAAGGAACTCCTCATATCCACTTTGAGACTTAAACTCTCCCTTGCTGTTAGTTAGGGTTGTTCAAAGGAATAAACTTCCAGAGAATAATTAGCAAGTCTGTTAACTCACACATAAGTAATATTTCAAATATGGCCTTACTGGTAATAGAACTGATATTTTGATCTCCAACTAATTGAGCTCTACAGATTTTTCTTATTTTTGTTTTTAATCTCCTTACACTCTTATAAATATGTATCAGGGTTCTTTTATCTTTTGATATTTCTATAATTAAACATGTCTTCTTACAAAATGACCTTAGATGACTGACACTGGCAGGGACTCAACACTTGGGTGTCTCCTAGACAACTCCACCTGCTTATCTTACAGTCATACCTCACTTCAGAACATTCAGAAATCATGAGCAGATTGCTGAAGATCAGTGCAGCTGTGAACCATCCCCTACAATATGCTTCCCTCCCTGATTATTTAATGTCGAATTCTGGCATCCAGATGTAACAACGTGATACACCAGGGAGGCAGTATAGGAAATAATTTCTACATTATAGGACATGGATTTGTCAGTCTATAAAGAGACACTTGAAATCATTTGTCAATGTGTTGTGTCGTTGTAAACTTGCAATTATTTTTTCCTACCAAGGTGGAAATAGGAAGCAGAGAAAGGTATGAGAGCCATCTTCTGGAGAGATCTGTTAACAACCTGTACTTGATTGTGTATTTCTTTATTCCTCCTCCTGCAATTCTGCCAGAACTGAACCCACAATCCCTTTTACCGAGGCTGCTCCTCCATTCATGACCTACTTCAGTGAAAGGAGAACCAACCATGTAGTTGCCCAGTCCAAAATTCTTGGAATCCTCCCCAGTTCCCATGTCTCTCTTTCCCATCCATCTAATCTATTCATACATTTTGCCAATTAATATCTTTGGCCACTTCTCCTCTTGCCTGTCACCTCATGCCTTTATCCTCTTTCTCACCATTTACTATTTGAACTATTGGCCAAGCCTCCTATAATGTCTCTTACTCTAGTATTAACTCTATCCAATACATATTAGTTAATACTATAGAGTTCTTGTTTTTTTTTTCTTTTTTTAATGTTTATTTTTTGAGAGAGAGAGAGAGAGCACAAGTGGGGAGGGGCAGAGAGAGAAGGACATAGGATCTGAAGCAGGCTACAAGTGAGCTCTGAGCTGTCAGCACAGTCACAGTCCATGAGATCATGACCTCAACCAAAGTCAGATGCCCAACCAACTGGGTCACCCAGGGGCCCCTTGTTTTCCTAAGCATAAATTTGATCGTTCTGATTCTCTGATTGAAATGATCCTATACATTGTGTTGTGTAAGGATGATAATAGCTCCCCAAATATGCCACATACTAATCTCTGGAACCTGTGAATATTACCTTATATAACTAAATAAGGGATCACGAGATGAGGATATTATTCCAGATTATCCAAGTGGGTCACAAATGCCATCACAACTGTCTTTATAAGAAAAAGGCAGAGGGAGACAGCCCCAAGAAGAGAAGGTGATATGAAGCAGGGAAGAGAGAGGTAAAGCTGCAGCCCAGGGTTGCCAACAGCTACCAAAAGCTGGAACAGGCAAGGGAAGGAATTCTCTCCTTGCGCTTCCAGAGAAAGCATGGCCCTGCCTTCCAGCCTCCACAACTGTGAGAGAATAAATTATTATTATTTTAAGTCACCCAGTTTGTGGTAATTCATTACAGAAGCCCCAAGAAACTATTAGATCCATTGTCCTTAAGATAATGATCAGGGGCGCCTGGGTGGCTCAGTCGGTTGAGCGTCCGACTTCGGCTCAGGTCATGATCTCACGGTCTGTGAGTGCGAGCCCTGCGTCGGGCTCTGTGCTGACAGCTCAGAGCCTGAAGCCTGCTTCAGATTCTGTGTCTCCGTCGCTCTCTGCCCCTCCCTCACTCATGCTCTGTCTCTCTCTGTCTCAAAAATAAATAAACATTAAAAAAAATTAAAAAAAAAAAGATAGTGATCAAACTATTTTTACATTCAAAGCTTTTTGTGATCTGGGCTCTGCCTTCATTTCCTAACCTAATATCTCATCATTTCCCCAAGTTAACTCTGTGCTCTAGCGATTGGAAATGACTGGAAGGTCCTGAGTGATGCTATTTTCTTTCCACACTTCCTGTAATTATGTATGCTCTTATAATTCTCTAGGATTCCCAGACTCTTCTTGATGTACAAGAATCCACTTAAGTGCACAAGAAAACCTATGTGGTGGGTGAGTGAAATGGGAAGGAGATGTGGATGTGCCAATCTGAACTTTTAAAAATGAAATTAATTATATTGGACATTTGTGTAAAAATGCACTGACATATGTATGACTTATTGTCATTCGAACATGAATGAAAAAATATCCTAAATTTATCTTCTTATCAGATTTATAATTATAGTGCCAAGTCATTCCAAGTGTTGATGTTGGTTGATGTCTGAGAAAGGGGAATTTTCACATTTTTAAGAATTAATCCCTGTATATACATGGGTAGTATGGTAGATTGTTGGTGTCCAATCCAGATCCTATCCCATTTACTGGACTGTGTAATAGGGCCCCAGCTGCTGTGAGTATTTTATGTTTTTCTTTCTCCAACTTTGAGATAAAATCAACATACAACGTTGGGTAATTTTAAGGTGTACAACTGTTGATTTCATATACTTATATATTGCAATATGATTACCACCATAGTCTTAGCTAATACATCACATCACATAGTTACTATGTCTTTTTTGTGGTGAGAATATTTATGATCTACTCTCCTAGCAACTTTCAAGTATATGGTACAATATTCTTATCAACACAGTGCTTACATTAGATAACCAGACTTATGTGTCTTCTAACTGGACGTTTGTACTCTTTGACCAACATCTTTCCATTGCTTTCACACACATCCCCCCTGCCCCGAGCCTCTAGTAACCACCATTCTAGTCTCTGTTTCAATGAATTCAGCTCTTTTTGAGACTCAACATATAAATGAGATCATAGAGTATTTGTATCTCTCTTACTTCACTTAGCAAAATGTCCTCAGGGACCATCTATGTTATCACAAATGGTAGGATTTTGTTCCTTCTCAAGGCTGAATAATATTCCTGTGTTTGTATACATACATATGTATGTATATGTATGTATATAAACACAAATATATAGATATGTGCATGTGTATACACACATGCATATGTGAATATATAAATACACACATACCACATCTTCTTTATTCATTCTGCTTAGGTCGTTTCTATATCTTGGATAATGCTATAAATGTGGGAGTGCAGATATCTCCTTGATATCCTGTTTTACTTTCCTTTCCAATTAAAAACATGGGCAAAGGACTTGAGTAGACATTTTTTCCAATGAAAACATACAGATGGTTAACAGGTACATGAAAAAGTACTCAGCATCACTAACCATCAGGACAATGCAAATCAAAACCACAGTGAAATATCACCTCACACTTGTTACAGTGGTTATTGTTAAAAAGACCAGAGAGAACAAGTGTTGATGAGGATGAGGACAACCAAGAACTTTTCTGCACTATTGGTGGAAATGTAAATTGATGCAGTCAGGGTGGAAAACAGTATGGAGGTTCCTCAAAAAAAATAAATAAATAAAAAGAGAGTATTGGCTGTTAAAGGCTAATAGCTGTCATCTCTACCCCAGTAGCCTGCATCTGTAGATTGACTGACAAGGAGGTACAAAAGATCAGTACCTGTGCCTCAGGTGAGATTAACCCTGTGGTACAGTTCAGTCCAGGGTATCAGCTGAAGCTCCCACCTAAGACCACACCCATGCTCAGGTCCTTCCTCTGTTCCACCTGCTCCCTTCACTCCACGTCTCTTGAGAGTACTGCCTTAAAAAATTATTTACAGTCAAATTCCCACCTCAAACTCTGCTTCTGGAAAATGTACATGAGACAGCTAGAATTCCAAACTTTATTACTATCAGTCCTTATAGCCCAAGTCCAGAATCAGCCAAGAATTGAAGCAAAGCTTCAGTTAGCTAACACTATCTTTTTTGTTGTTGTTCCATCAATGTTCATTTTTTTGTAATCACCTTGTTTATTTTTTAATATAATTTATTGTCAAATTGGCTTATATACAACACCCAGTGCTCACGCACTATGAAAATAAATGCAAAGATGTCAAAGCGTTTGAGTCACTTAGCAAGTAAAAAGTCCTTCATACACAGCTTCTCATGGAATGCCATCATGAGTTCATGAATGAATGGATGTTCTAAAAATACAAATGGATTATAATAATCTGCAGGGGTAGTTTCCCAAAAGTATGCACAAGCACTTCCTCCTCCTCCTCCCTGAAAGTGCCTCATGAAGCAGAGTTTGAAACTCAACATCTCTCTCACCTAAGCAGCCTACCACAACATCAAGGCTACATTCCAGTCCTTTTTCATGAAACTGCTTCTCAAAATTGGCTAAATCCCCTGGAAAGAATTTTGCTTTCCCCTAAATGCTGTGTTGTTTGAATAACATGTTTGTCTCTTATCAAACACCTGACTGAGAGATCAAAGTTACAGTTGCTAAAATAAGAGTGTTTTGAAAGTTGCAGACAAAGCAAAATGACTGATGAGAGCCTGAAAACAGTCCCATTGTTAAACCTAAAACAATCCTTAAGGGGAATGGCTGCTTCCGAATTTGAAAGGAGAAAGGGGAAGGTGGAGAGCTCTGAGTAAGTACTGGACCTGCCTTGTGTAGTTTGTGTAACCTTGAGTAAGTTGGTTGATGACATCACAGTGTCACTGGGAGGAGTAAATGGCATAATGCTTGTGCATTGTGAAAGCATTACAAAGTGTGGAGCTCTCTACAGGTGTTCATTATTATTTCTGCTCTCTTCCGTGGCTCAGAGGAGTATTCATCTGTCTTTCATTCATTATACTTCTATGAATCAAATTTAGGATAGCAAGTGAATTTTGTGGATGTATTAAAGTTAATTTCTCTCATAGGTTTTTTTTTGAAAAAAATTTTTAGAATACATACATGAGTAGAGGAGAGGGATAGAGGGAGAAAGAGAATCCCAACCAGAGCCCATGCCCAGCACAAAGCCCAACATGGGGCTCGATCCTATGACCCTGGAATCATGACCTGAGCTGAAATCAAGAGTAGGACACTCAGCCAACTGAGCCACCCAGGCACCCCTATTTCTATTATACATCTTAGATTTAACACAAATTTATCCCACTATTCTATACTGAATAATCAATAAAATTGCCATGTTAATAACATTGTGTTTAACTTGAAAACTATATTTATCAACCTCTATAGTCCATTACATATAGAAAAATTATCACCTATGTGCCAAGCACTATCCTAGGCTATCCTAAGATGCAAAACTTCAACGCATCTTATTGTGGAGAAAGAGAGGCATTATACCCACAGAAAGGATTTTGTATTTACAAATTGAGTTGACTTCTAAGAAAGAACAGGATGGATGCTGTGAGAGAGGAACACAGGATCTTCTGATATAAGGTGGTCAGAGAAGGTGTCTCTGAGGAACTGATACTAGCAGAGGTCTGCATGATTAGTAGGAATTGGCCAAATGAAGGTCTGGGAAAGGAATTGCTAAATAAAACAGCTTCGGGGATGGCCTTGATTTAGGAAAAGCTACGTACTAATAGGGAGGCACATGGCAGAATCAGAGTGTCTATTTTAGGGTAGGTAATTAAGGTAACATTTGAGAAGCATAATCAGCAAATCATTTTGGACAAGATACTAAAGCTCTCTCTGTCTCAGTTGTCTTATCCATAGAATTGAGATAATAATGTTTACTATTATAAGTCTCTCAAAATCCACCTGTGCGTGGAAACATATGATGCCTGTGTTTCTCAGACTGACTTATTTCACTTAGCATAATACCCTCCAGTTCTATCCATGTTGCTATGCAATGGCCAGATTTCATTCTTCCTCACTGCTGCATAGTATTCCATTGTGTGTGTGTGTGTATATATATATATATATATATATACCACATCTTTTTTATCCATTCATCAGTTGATGGACACTTAGTCTCTTTCCAGATTTGGCTATTGTTGAAAGTGCTGCTATGAACATTGGGGTACATGTGCCCCTACGCATCAACACTCCTGTGTCTCTTAGCAGAAAACGATGGGGGAGAAGAAGAGGGGAAAGGAAAAAAGACACAGAGAGGGAGGGAGACAAAACATAAGAGACTCTCAAAGACTAAGAACAATCTGAGGGGGGAGAGGGATGTGGGAAGGGGGAGAGTGGGTGACGGACACAGAGGAGGGCACTTGTTGGGATGAGCACTGGGCGTTGTATGTAAACCAATTTGACAATAAATTATTAAAAAAAAAAAAAACCAATGAGGTAAATAATATGCCTAGCAACAGGAAAATAAAATAGTGTTTACTATTAGGTTGACATCATTTAATACATATAAAGAACTTAAAATCTTTCCTTGCATATACTGAATGATAATACAATTTTATTATATGTTCATACAAACACAATTTGTTGTTTTCGAGTTTTTGACTTAAGTAGTTAGTGAGCACTCAACTTTTAATTATGTTTAGAAGCATAATGCAAATGTTTTAAACTTTGGGGGCACATATAGCACATATAGAAATTGGTAGAAAAGAAGGGGGGAGAAATGTAAAGAATAGAGCAGACTTCATAACTCATTTCACAAAGTGAGAGTCAAAGGCTGAAATTGACAGAATAAGAAAAGGAGAGTTGATGAAGCTACTTAGAGTTTTCAGAATAACCACAAGGAACATTAGAAACAGTGATAGCTGTTGAGAAGAACTGGGGATGGAGGAGAGCATGGGAAATTAGCGGTCTAAGTCTCATGTGGCTGAGAACACCTGCATCCCTATTACCCAGCTATTAGGACAAAGAGCTCAGATAACATGTGTCAACATGATTTAGTTGTTTGTACCAGAAAAACTTTGCCTGAGAAAGAGAAGAGTATTCATCAATAAATAACTTGACTATTGCCTTCAGGAAATACCAGTCGATCAGTTTTTTTGAGACAACCATTGATTTGGGAAAATAATGTCATTTGCCAAACATTTTCTTGCCCAGATTCATTTTAAAGACTTTCACCTCACTATTTAACAATTAATGTCGAATCTCAATTGCTAAAACCATTCAAGTGTTTGCCTCAAGAGCCCATAAAGATACATTCTGACCTTCCCCTCTGAGATACTGCTGAAACTATCAAGACGGTGTTCTCCCTCACTGAACTAATTTTTAGTAAATTTAGCTTTGTTTTATTTACAGATTGTCTGATTCAACAAAGCAAAAAGTCAAAAGATAAGACCTAGTTGATAGTTGAGCAGATATTGGTTGAAACATATTATTTGGAGATATGAACGAAGCACCAGTAAAAGTACAATGGAAACATAGAAATAGTCACCTCAAAAAAGATGCTTAGAAAGTCTCCTCAAGTATATAATTAGGAGGATTGCTTTAACTCAAGATTTGATGCATTCTTTCAATTTGACATATTGATTTTGCTTTGAAAAGAATTAAAAAGTTGTTTTTTTAATTTTTTTTAATGTTTATTTATTTTTGAGAGAGAGAGACAGACAGACAGAGCATGAGCAGGGGAGGGGCACAGACAGAGAGGGAGACACAGAATCCAAAACAAGCTCCAGGCTCTGAGCTGTCAGCACAGAGCCTGATGCGGGGCTCGAACTTGGGAACATAGAGATCACGACCTGAGCTGGTCGGATGCTTAACCGACTAAGCCACCCAGGAGCCCCAAGAATTAAAAAGTTTTATACTACATGAGAAGATAGAAATTATCAGAAGCCCCAAAATCAGCTCTAAAGTATTTTTCTTCAGTTATCCAGCCTGTGGTCCTTTCAGGATTTGCCTGATTTCGCTTAATTCTGATGAACCAGAAGAGTGTCTGACACATAGTAGGTATTCAAATTCATTAAGCATTGTGGAGCTGAGCTTACATTTGAATCACACAGCAGTTAAAAATCTTAGATATGTCCAGTGGTTAAGTCCTTATTGCTCTATTCTGTTGATTTACGTTTTAATAGAACTAGCTATCAATTTGGGGGGTTTGCTTGGAGACTCTTCTTTGGGATCAGGAATAAAGTAGGTTTGGAAGAGAGATCAAAGGAATTAACCTACTACATGTCTTTTTAAGTTCACTCTGAGTCCATTCTTGAGGATTCAGTGAGGCAAGGTAAGCATGCATGGCAGTTAAGGGGGTGGACTGTTTAGCTCTCCCTTCAAGAGAATCATCCACAAGCAGTGTATTAGCTGACAGCCTCCAACTGCTGCACCTTTGCATCATATGGCATCATTCATGCAAAGGTACGCTGTCCCTGGGTATCCCTAGTTTGTTTTTTGAGTACGGTGAGGAAAGCGAGCCAGCTCATCCCTGTCCAAAGCAGGACTCCTTCTAATGAGAAGTCTTGATCCTGGGTTGCCCACTGGCCTGGCCAGTTTTCTCAGTGCTCATGCCCTCTAGCCTTCTACCTTTTCTTTTTTCACAGTTATCATACTTGCATTGTGAGCCAAAGGTTTTCCCTTCCTACTGATATTCCTTTTTATTCTTTATAAGAAAATTTCCCCAGGAAGTCTTTTGCACATTTATTTTTCTGTGGACATAGGTCTCCCAGAAGACTCGAACTAATATGTGTGTAAAGCCGAGGAATTAATTTATGGTGGTAAGGGGGAAAGCAAATGTTTGCCCTCCCCTTTCTGAGGGTTGGAGATGTGTGTCCCATGGCCTCTTCTTCTTTCACTTCTTACAAGGAATTTAAGCAACCTTTGAAAGCCCTTCTGAAAATTTCCTAGAGAAATGGAGAGGTAGGGCTCTTAATTTGTTCTGCCTCCTTTTCTGGTCATTTTCTCAGAGGATCAAGTGTACACATAGATTATGGGCATTGAGCAATTGCTTTGTATTTTAGTAAAAAAAATTGTTTCGTATTGGTTATAATGTCCTTTAACTTACGATTTTAGTTATTTAATTCTTCTCTTTTTTTTCTTAGTTCATCTAGCTGAGGGTTTCTCAGTTATTTTATCGTTTCAAAAAAACAACTCTTAGTTTCTATCATTTTTTTTCTTTTGTCGTATTTTAGTAAATTTTCTAAAACAAGAGAGCCAAGGCATCGGTAGACTGGTGAGCCCCTGGTTTCATGCAGAAACACAGCTTATATGACATGGATTATAGGGAAAAAACAGCTCTGTGTATGAGGTACAGACAGAATTCGTGCCACTCTGATTGATAGGAACATGTGACACTCAGGTCTCCATCACAGAGGACTTGCTGCTCATTGAAGGATAGCCTAATATAGGCATGGTAGTTAGCTCCTTCAGGATCTGCCTCACCAAGTTCATGCCTCCTTGTGCATCCCCACAGCCTGTGACTGAGTGAGGCAGGAGCATGGAGGCCTGGATGTTTTCATCTATTGGGCACAGCTCTGACGGACAATAGTTAGACATTCCCATTGACTTAAGGTAGCTTCCTTGGGTCTTCCTCACAGTTCAGTGTCCCTTGAGCTTTCCATAGGAGTTGATCGCCAATAAACATCTTATTCCCCAGTCTCTGTTTTGGCATCTGATTCCAGAGTATCCAACCTGCAACAGTCACTGAGCTTAAACATGAAAGAAAGGAAAAACAAATAGAAAATGTAAATGAACTCAAAGAAAATAAATTTGTAGCATGTGGGGGAATAAAAGTAAATATAGGTGAGTTGGTTTCTCCAAAAACATTTTATAACCTTGGGAAGCTCCTTTGAATTATTAGTGTATGCAGGGCTGCAGAACAGAAGGATGATTGGCCCACAGAGTCCAATATACAGATGCACACATGCAAGTGTTTCCTGAGACCTGGGTGTAACCCTGTGCTCTTGAGAGGCACCAGCTCATGGACTCTTCATTTGCCATTTTTGCGGAAGCATCAGAAGAAAAATAATCACTTTCCATCCCTGAAAAGTTAACTCTGACAGCGGAGGGAAGTTGAATATATTTTTAGTGAGCATCAGAATGACTCAAAGCAGATAGACTGCTGAGTGAAATTTTACAGGACAAGTATATTCTTGTCAGAGAGAATGAAGATGCAGAAGAACTTGGGTACATTAAAATCTGTCTTATGTTGACTGCAAAACCATCAGGGAGCCCTGAACACTCTGAAAAGTGAAGTCTAGAGACTTCTAGGTACCTTCCTGGGCTGCATCAGAGAAGGCCACTTCCTATGAACCACAGTTTGTGTCCTGTCTTTTTACAGATGTTCTCCTTAATGTGTGCAGTTACTTATGCCAGTCTCTATTTCATCTATTTGTGACAATTATAGACAGAGCAAGTTATAGACCGTGAGAGCTGGAATACCTAAAGGTGCTTAAAAATATACCAAATGAGAATGCTGGAAAACTTGGTGCCCGCTAGCCGTGTGCGTGGGGGTGCACATGCGCACACACAGCAAATCAAAACATTTTCCTGATTCCATGTGTGCCTGTTTTTTCTTTTGGAAAAATTCAAATGTAGACAGCAGATGGCGACAGTTGATCACATTTGAACTGAGATAAACTAGGTTTCAGTAGTAGTTTTTGGAGACCTCACTCTCCTCTTCAATTTTTGTTCCTTGTTTGTTTTCCCTTTCCTTTCAGTAAAGTTAGGCTTGTACATAGGAGCAGAATTAAGAGCAATCATGCAGTTAGCTATAAAGAAAAATACCAGCTCAAACTAGATCTTCAATAATGTCATATTTACTTTCATATTTTGGGGTTTTATTTAGGGTCAGGGAGGGCAAGCTTTAGAAGCAGGGAGAAGTAAATGGCCAAGTATTTTGGACGATTGCCCAAATGTAGGCAACTCAATTAAAATGGCTGTTCATTTCTGGAGTACTCACAGATCCTGCTTCCAACAAGTGTTCTCTGTATTTCACTCTCATGTAGAATTATTGGTCAAAAATTGTGGACTCAGCCTCTAGAGGGAAACATGTTACAGATCATAAATGTCCTAAATGTTTAGTGCCTTTCAAAGTTAAATACAGAAAGTCACAAAGCAGCATGAATTCCAGGGCCGAGTTTTGCTTCAGGTTATCTATTCACCATGTTCAACTGTGTGCCTGCAGATGAGATGCCAAGGGGTCACTCTGTGTCTGGACTTGGTAAGAAAAGCCATTGGAATGTTTCATTTCTCTCTGGACATAAAGCTTCTTTGTGCACAATGTATTGTAATGCTGGGACACACAGTTATCCTTGGGGCAAAAAGAAGCGCTAAGAGGAACACAAAAAAGTAAATAAGCCTAGCATATAGTTATTTGTGAAGGTCAACGTCAAGATTGAGGAAGTTTACAAAGTAGCCAATGACCGAAAATAAAAATTGTCTGCATGCTGACTACATATTTCATTACTTTAAAAAGTGACATTAAAAAAAAAAGGAAGATCCTTAGCTGTTCTCTAAGTTTTAATTTTTAAAGTATTCTATTTCTTGAGAATTGGTAACACCACAAGACAGAGAGGATGCCCATATATCCACGTAGGCAAGGTCAAGTTGAAAGGCCGGAGACAAGAACAGAGAGGAAGTGTGTTGCACGCACATGTAAAAAATATTCTGTCTTTGTGTCACACAGATCCTAGGCATGGCTGTTCTCTAAGTTCTGGCTCCACTATAAAACTTGATATTATTTCTGTACCTAAATGAAGATATTTGTGTTCCCACAGAAAATCCTTCTAGTTATCTGGCTAGTTATGTTCATATAGTAAGCAGTTACTGAAAAACAAAACAACACAAACAATTTTTAAAGAAAAAATTAAGTATTTATAATTTTATTCCCATCAATGTCTTCACTGATTATCCCGAACAGGTTTTCCAACAGACAGCAATAGTAAAATATGATTTTAACATCTGTTTATTTGTGGAGGTGTAAACACTGTAGCTGTGGCTACATAAGGAAGAAGAAACCTCAAGAAAGTGGATAAAACAGTTTCAAAGGAACTCATTTTCAAATAACTTGAAAATAACTTTTAAAAATCTGGATCTAAAAATATTCTTCAGAGCACTGGTTGAATTTAGCCAGATTTTTTAAAAAGCAAAAGAAAAAAAAAATACACACCCAGTAGTCTTCTCTAATCCATGAGGAATACATTTCAAGCCCCTAGTGGAAGTCCAAAATCATAGAGAGTACTGAACTCTCTGTTTTTTCTTGTGCGTACATACTTGTAATAAAGTTTATAAATTAGTCACAGTAAGAAATTAATAAGACAAAAATTAAAATACTGTAATAAAAGGTATATGAATGTGGTCTGTCTCTCAAAATACTCAACTGAACTCATCCTACCTATTCTTGTGATGATATATGAGATGATAAAATGTCTACATGCTGAGAGGAAGTAAGGTGAATGATGGTGAAGTAAGGTGAATTATGATATAGTATTAGGCTACTTGTACGTCAGAGGAGGATAATCTGCTTCCAGACCACAGTTGAACCTCTAGTAACTGAAACTATGGAAAGTGAGCATGGATAAGGGGAGTACGTACTGTACAGAGTTTTGACCACAGTTCTTGTTATGTTATTGTGACACTTGAAAACATCTAAAAGTTAAAAATCAAGGAAATTATTTGCAAACGAAGGCATGTTTATTCATGGAAATGTTTTATTGTTAAAATAAGTAACATGAAAGTTCATGTTCTTAACATTTAAAGACATAAGGATACAAACACTATGTGAGAAACACTCTATATTTAACAGTAATTTCATAGAAACTAAGACTAGAAGAAAATTAACCAATATGTTTGTAGTAGAAATACTTAGTGATGTTATGTTGTTGTTGTTGTTGTTTTTTTACTGAATTTCTCTATAATTTCCCCTCAAATTTTAATGGCTCTGTGCTTTCTATTAGACACATACAAGCATGCATATATGCAGTTAAAGTTTTGAATATTTGTTTCCAGTCTCAGTTCACTCTTTTGCAAAATGAAGGCATTCCGATCCCATGGGTCTGTATCATAACAACCCTCTTAGTATTAAAAAAGCAAAAAGTACTAAAAATGACTAGTAAGTTGTATGAATTTGAAAGTAGACTCAGTAACAAGTTTGTTAGCTTATTTTTCCTTTCTCAAATCTCCCACAAGATACTGCAGTGTCTGACTTGACCCTTAGAGATTGTTCCTTTTGGCCAAAGAGTACTTGCCTCTAGAATCTTCCTTGAAGGTAAAAGTCTAGCCTGGTAGAGGGCCAACTCTGAGGTTTTTGAGTCTTAAAGGGCAGTGAGAGAATTCTCAGACCAAAGTAGAGTGGGAAGGAAGGTCTAGGGTTTGGGGAAGAGAGGCTCCCAAAGGGTGTGACTGGGGAGACTTTCCTTCTATAGTTTTGCTCAAGGCAATTTCCAGATAACACTATTTGATCACCACCCACTCCATCCTGCTCAGAAACTAAAACACACATAAGCCCAGGTCCACATTATTGCCTGGGGCTGGGGGAACAGGACTGCTTAATGAGATGCAGGCACTCTGGTCCTGAAAAATGCCAAACATAATGCCTTTCCTTCCCATAGCCTCCTCCTTTCTCCTCTGCTGTGTAGAAAAGCCACCCCCAAGCCTTGGTCTGTGATTGCTCGGGAGAGAACTGTTGAAGTGGGCAGTCAACAGCTAAGAGGGAGGGGAAGGCTTTGTTAAGGACAGCTAGGCTCTATATTTGTGGCTACAGGGAAACTTTATCTGGGCTTCAGATCTGCTCTTTGCCTCTAGCACTAGTGCAGACAACCAGGAGTTGACTGTAGTCTTCCAAATGGAGATCTCCTAATTTTTAGTATATTTCCCCAGAGTCCTGCCGTCTCCTTCAAAACCTTCTCTGTGTACTCTTCCTGCCTATATTAGCAGTCTGTGAGAAGGTAATGGACCAGGCACAGCAAGCTCATTCAGAGGACTTCCTATGCAAACCGAAGGAAAAGAGACCTATTTGCAACTCTGTAGAGGGGAGCCTCCTTCCCCCCTCCCCTAGGTCCTGCCCCAGGACTGTCATTCTTTGTCCAGTTTCCTGGGCTTTTGCAGGAATCTGTACAATTATTTGTCTTTTTTTTTTTTTTTTTTTTTTTTGCGTAGAGAGGAAGGAGGCAGGAGGAGGGAGAGGAGAAGAAAGGAAAGCACAGTTGAGGCTTCTGGACAACACCTTTAGGACCCAGTCATCTTGTTTATGGTTTGTGGAGTAGTTGCTGTACTTCTTGCAGTCCAATTTCACAATTCTAGCAAATTTTCCATAGTATTATTTGTGTTGCAGAATAGCCACAGAACTGCCAACTCTGTTATACCGTGTTATAATCATTTAGAGGAATAAAATCCAGCATTAATACATGGTGATATGTAATAAAGCAGATGCCCAATCTGTGAACCAAAATCCTTGTGAAATTACAGGCTTTTCTCCTCTTTTTCTAATGTACATTTGATTTTATAGGATCACGATGGATATTACAAATATGATTGCTGAAACTTAGAGTTTGCCAGAGAGCAGAGTGAATTCCAAGAATATACACCAAAAACAAATGTTTCATGTTGTTAATTTGAATCTCTTGTGATCAGGTACTAAAGCCAAGAATTAAAATCTTTAGAAACGATCATAAATTGGGATCATGTGTGTATAAAGTGCTTCTATGTAGTATTGAAACATTTTCGTACTAAATTTTTTTTTTAATTTACTTATTTTTGAGAGACAGCACAGTGGGGAAGAGGCAGAGAGAGGAGGGGACAGAGGATCTGAAACAGTCTCTGTGCTGACAGCAGCAAGCCTGGTGCGAGGCTTGAATTCAGGAACCCTGAGATCATGACCTAAGCTAAAGTTGGTCAATCAATTGAGCCATCCACATGCCCCAAAACCTTTTTGTCTTACATGCTTATCTTAAATGTATATAAGGCAGTCTTAAAGATGTGAATTTGTAATCTTTATAAATACATTGTAAGTATTTATGCTGCATGAAAGCACCTGTAGTTGGTATGGTTGTCTGGAAATATGTGTGTCTGTGTGCATATTATTTTTCAGTTAGTTTTGGTGGCTTATTTGGTCTGTTTTCTAGTCTCTCTCCTTCCCTTACTCTCTCCCAATCTCTGTCTTTATAAGAACAAGGCAGCTAAGTTGCCCTTGAGCCAGTTTTAAACTTGATAGATTCAGTAAACAAAAATGTTTGATAACCTCTTCTTTGGGAGTTCTTAACAGATGTGTTCTTCCTCGTGAGGCTTTCCCTGCTGTTTGATCTTTTCCTCCAAAGCAGTTCCTTATAATGGGCAAAACCCCAGGCGGGATTGTCCTCCTGAAATGGGCCAGCAGCCGGGACACTGCAGCAGGCCTTCAGGATGATGGCTGCCATCCCTGGAAGACTGCTCTAGCCGATGCAGCTGTGGGCTACTGCGAGACCCAGGGAAGGGACAGGAGGGGGTGTCTATCTGAGTTAGATGATGGGTCACAAGCTTGTAGTGGGCTGAGTTCTCTTTAAAGCTACTGGAATAAGCATCACCCATTTCCTTTAGGGAACAAAGCATGGAGTGAGGCTGAGGGGGCAGAGATAGTATCATAGATTCAGGATGTCTGGTCAGGCAGAAATTTTATTTTGGTTTGTTTTTAGTTATTGAAAGTTGCCAGCTGTTGCTCTTTCTAGAGTGAAGTCACCAAGTCACCAAGAACTCAGCTTTTCTAGAAATAAGCCCCAAATTTGCTCTTTTAAGTTATGCATACTATAAGGCAAAAGGGTGTTTGTTCCTCAGGGTGGTGGAGTGAAGGGACTTTTTCAGGGGATTTCCAGGTGAGCACAGAATCCTGTTACCTCCTCTGATAGCCCGTGGTCCCTGGGAGGTGAAGGTGGAGATACTCTTTGTCTCTAGTTTCCATGTACCATTCTCCAACCCCTAACTCCCTACTATGCATCACTCACTAAGAACTGCAGCATCCGGAGAGCTGAGGCCTTATTCAGCCAATGGCAGTGTGGGGCACTGAAGGTACTGTGGTGTGCCTTGGGCAGCCAGGACTCCTGACATTCGGCAGTGGACAGTGGATTGGAGGGGAGTGGAATAGGTCTGGACTTCCCTTCAGGACCACCAGCCTTTGTTCTTTTCTACAAAATCTGACTGTCGTCATTTTCTGTCCTCTGTAAAAAAAAAATACTACTAATTTAGTGGCTTAAGACAACATTCATGAGAAAACTGAAACTAAAATAAATATCTCCCAGCCCTGTGCAACTTGGAACACATCATGTCGCTTAAACCTTGAAACATAAACTTCTAAATCTCTTTGCTCAAAGAAAGTCTGCGGGTTAATAGATCCTCTTTGCTTAGTGTGTTCAAGAAACCCACAGTAGTTGGGAGCTGAGCGCAATAGAGCAGGCAAGACAGAGAAGGATAAAAGAAAGGGGATTTATTCCAAATTCCTCTTGAATGAGGTTTTCTTGACATCGTAATTTTGTTGGGAATGAATTAACTGAATCTGGGGGACATTCATATTCAATCATGAGTCTGAAAACTTGCATTAAAGCAAAATGCAGTAACAAATCTCTTTAGATAATCTAGAGTTTGGGATTTTGCATATGGGTAGTTTCCTAATTCAAGATGGAGAATGGAGATTTGATTATAATACCTAATGCGTTGTTAAATAACTTTGATATCTAATTTACACCATAAAGTTCACCTATATTATGATTTTCAGTAAATTTAGTGAATTTTGTAATGATCATTGCAATCTGCTTCTAAAGCATTAAGAAAAAAAATTTTTAACATTTGTACTTGAGAGAGAGAGACAATGTGAAGCAAGCTCCAAGCTCCCAGCTGCCAGCACAGAGCCTGATGTCATGCTTGAACCCACTAACCACAAGATCATGACTTGAGCGGAAGTCGGATGCTTAACCCATTGAGCCACCCAGGCACTCCCCCCTCCCCTTTTTTTTTTTTTAATGTTTGTTTATTTTTGAGAGAGAAAGCTGAAGAATTTTTATCACACCAATTAGATCTCTCATATCCATTTACAGTTAATTTGGATCCCACTTCTAAACCCCCCCCCTTTGCCTTCGCCCTAGGCAATTACTAGTTTACTTTTTGTTTCTATAGATTTTCCTGTTCTCAATATTTCACATGAATGGGGTTGTAGAATATTTGGCCTTTTTGCATATGTTTTCTTTCACTTTGTGTAATGTCTTTGAACTTTATTTGTGTTGTAGAATTTATCAGAACTATATTACTTTTTATTGCTAAATACTATTCTGTTGTATGGATATATAGTTCATTTAGTCCATTCACCAGTTGGTGGACAATAGGTTTGGTTCACTTATTACAAACATTGGAATGTAAGTTTTTCTTTTTTATGGATATGTTTTTAATTCTCTTGAGGGGATACCTAGGAATGGAATTGCTGGGCCATGTAGTAAATTAAAGTTTCATGAGAAGCTGCAAGACTGTTTTCCAGAGATTTTGTTCCACTTTATTGTATGTTTCCATCAGTAACTGATAAGGCTCCTCTTTCTCTATATCCTCAACATGTGTTATTTATCTTTAAAAAAACATCTTAGCCATTCTGGTGGATGTGAAGTTGCATCTTATTATGGTTTTAATTTGTATTTCCTCAGTCACAAATGATGCGGAGCATCTTTTCATGTGCTTCGTATTCTCTCAGCCACTTGTATATCTCCTTTGGTGAAATGTGTATTCAGACATTTTCCCCATTCTGTGATTGGGTTGTTTGTCTTACATATTGATTTGTAAGAATTCTTTGTATATTCCGAGTATAAGTTTTTTAGTAGGTGATTTGCAGGTGTTTTCTCCTAGTTTATGGCTTGTCATTTTCTTGTCTTAATGGTATCTTTTGATGCACAAAAGTTTTGAATTTTGGTGAAGTCCAATTTATTTGTTTTCTTTTATGTACCTTGATTTTAGTGTCATATCTAAGAAGTCTTTATCTAGCTCAGGGTCTTTTGTCCTGTATTTTCCTCTAAGCATTTCATAGGTTGACCTTATACTTCCATGTATCTGATCCATTTTGAGATAACTTTTGTTTATGGTGTGAGTTAAGAGTCTAAGTTAATCTTTTGGTATGTGACTATTCAGTTGTCCCAGTACCATTTGTTAGAAGACTATCCTGTCCCCACTGATATGCTTCATTACTTTTGTTAAAAGTCGATTGATCATAAATACAAGGGCCTAAACCCACCTTTCACTGTGACTTTGGCCTTGCCTTTGAACATGGGAGATGTTCTAGGATCTAAGCCCAACAATAGGATAGTGCTAGGAGGAACTAGAGGACGGTAAGCTTCTATCTGTTTCTATTCCCTCTCTTCCCCAGTTGATGCTGGGATAGCCACTGGCATCACTCAGACTTGAGCAGACTGGCATGATCTCATATGCATTTTGTTTTGTTTCTTAATCAGCTTCCAACATGTTAGCATATACATTTTCAAGAAAAAAAAATGATGACAAAATGTTATTTCAAAGACTTTCCTTTCAACTTTGGATTAGTTAGAAGCTACATCAAATAAGATAATGCATGTGAAAATGTCTCAAAAATCATAAAATGCCAAACAAATGTTAGGAATTATTGCATGCAGGGAAGAAGAGTAAACAGAAGCAATAGTAATGCTTTTAGAGGGCTTAAGTAGACAAAAAGAATGACAGTGTCAACATTAGAAGGTAAAAATCAGATTTGCAAATAATCCACCTGTAGATTGTTGAAAGTTGACTTTATCTGCAGTACCTAAAATATTAAGGAGTTGGGTCAGGATCAAAGAGTTTCTTCTTGCTTGGTTGGATATGGGAGATAAAGTTGTCTTAGTAATTGGTATATTCTCTTGAAGTAAGATAGAAACTTTGCCCTTAGAATATTGATTTCTCTTGTTATTTGATGGCACTCCTTCAAGGATGTAGGTGGAATTAACAACTGCTTTCATAATGTCAATTTAAGTATGCTTGAAAACTCCAAATAACCCAAAATCTCTCCTTTAAACAGTGAAATAGTTATTGGCTTGAGATTTTCAAGATTATTTGAGAATCTACATATTTGTACTGAGTTGAGGCATTGCTACTTAGACCTCATAAAACACTTTGCTAGGATTATAGCCCTTATTAATCCCTTTGCTATCTACTGTTATCCAGCACACAAATAAGTCCTGGAGGTTTACGCATAGGCCAGATCAAATTTGGAGGGAAGGAATCAGGGGAAATTGGTGGTGCACTGCAGAGTGTTGCTGGAGTGGGTAGTAGAGAGATGGAGAGGTCCAGGCAATATATAGGAATATATAGAGCATTGCTGTCCCAGAGGTTGGGAAAGAGATCTCAAGTAGAGGGAAGGTGGGAGGCTTATGGATGTACTGTGTTTCTTTGGCAGAATTTTGCCTCTGAGAAGCCCTGACTCTGTATAAAAGATGGACATTAGTATTTTCTGGCAGACTGCTCTGAATTCTCAAGTCTTGGACTATTGACTACATCATTTTACTTAGTGTTCCTCAGGCACCCCGTTCCTGCATCCAAATCCTGCCTGTTTTGTGTCAGTGTTTATTAGCTTCTATTGACCACAGCTCTAAAAGTATGGTTATTTTTGTGCTCTCTATTTTATAGAACAGAGAGGTTTGGAGTCTTGCTCTCACTTAGGGCATTAGAGAAGGACCCAGGATTATAACTCAAGAGACTCTTAAGCTGCACAGCTTCAGACAATCCTGTCTAAAAAACTTGACTATCCGAAAGTTGTGAGGAAACTGGAGCCACTGGAATTTCATAGTGGCCCCAAATTCACTCCCTAAAATAACTTTCTGTGAATACTTAGGCAGTTCATGTGTAGAGCCTTTGGGCTTAGGAAGATAGGAGGAATGTAGCAATCATTATTTTAGTTCTCTTAGTTCCAAGGCTCCCTGTAGATTTGTTAATAAATCAAAGCACATATGGGGAGTTTAGAGACAGAGGAAATGGGGAGGGGCTTCAAGTTCAGAGATAAAAATTGCCAAGAAAGAGCTTGCCCTTAAATAAGGGGAAACAAGGAGCAGGAAGGCAGAGGAGGGAAATAATAAACAAGAGGGATCTTCATGGTGTGACACACAACAGGAGCTGGAAAACAGTTAACATCTGATATTAGAGAAGAGAAGGCAGGAAACACATTCTGAGTATAACTTTACTACCTATTGCAAAGACTTCTATGCTGGGCTCATAGGCAAATGCAAAACAGCCCTCAAGGGTCAGTGCCATACCCCCAGATGGCCTTCTTACCAAGGTCAGTGGGCTAATCCATTTGGAGTAAGCTTTACACTGGTCCCTTCCACATTGACCAGAATTGGCTCCTGACCATTCACTCTTGCCCCTCTGCATATTTCTATTTATTATGCTGTTAAGATCACTGTATGCTGTTAATTCAATAGGGAGCTTTTATATTTTCCAAGCCTACATTTCTATAAAAATTGGAATTCAAAGGAGGTATTTTCTTTGATTTGGCCCTGGTATCCCTATTGCCTTCTGTTGGGCCCATTCTCATTTTGTCTTGGCCCTAAGCATTTGGGCAGGTACATTTTTTATGGCTGATTTGGATTCTCTTCTGTTGTACTACCTCCAGCATTTTTCTCATGATAGTTTCCTTTGGCAGCAATTCTTACTTTCACCCAACTTGCTTTTTTAGTGACACTGGATTCTTTGGCTGGTCTGGCCAGGTAACCACATTCAATGGAATAAAGAGATGGGGAGATTTAGAAATGTTTAGAAAGCCATTACTGCCTTTTATTACCTATAGATGCTATGCTTTTACCTTAGGCATTCGTCCTCCTGTGTGCCCCACCCCCCTCCTCCTGCCATGTAGCTAAATGATACCATCGTTCCTCAAGATTTGGTATCTGGTTTACTGCCTTTCATTCTACCCCTCAATGATCACCCATCATCCTGATTTTCTTCATCCATGTGGAGAAATTCATTTTATACTCCAGTGATCTCTATTCCATTACTTGAATCACCCTCTACTAGGATCACTCTCAGGACCTGAGCACGGGTTGGGAAACCTTAAACTCCAGCATTCCAATTTCTGACTCTAATTGTTCTTATGTTTTTCTCCTCCTCTTATTCCTTATATGGAGATTTTTCTGGATGCCCTAAGACTTCTAATTATTTAACTCCATTTATTTCTTTAAGTCCACTATTTCATTTCTTCTGTGGCCCACCTCAAATGAAACTTGTGGTCCCCTCAATATTCTCTTTGTTTTGCAAATCAGAATCAATACATCCATCCATTTACCCTTCCTGAAGAATAGCTGATAAGTAACTCCCCAAAGTCTTTCAACTAAGTAGACCTTTGTTACTACAACTATGACCCCCAGTCTCCAATGAGCCTTTATTTTGGTTGAGGAGTTCTTTTACGCAACTCTAGCTGCTCAGTTACTTACAAGGGTATTCTGAGATGTTGGCACTGTTCTTATTCTCACCTACCCATTTGCCCTTCACTGATGTCACTTGCTGCAGTTAATCTTGTTTTTCCTGTACTGAGAAAATGTAAGCCATCAGTTGTAAACATCAGTGTTCCACTTCCAGTTCAGAGGTGAGAACAGCTTGTCCCAAAGCTCAGCCTTTAGCTTGTATTGTGCATCCTGTTACCTCCCCACATTATTTCCATCACCTTTCTGTTATTTGTTATCATTGATTCTCTTTCTCCTTTTCATTCTCCCTCTGAATTTGTGAGTACATCCACATTTATCTTACTTAAAATAATGAGATAGAAAACCTTCTAGGGTCCTGTACATTTCTTACTACTGTAGTACTACCTTTTTTATCCTTTATTTTTAAAATATTTTTCAACATTTATTTATTTTTGAGAGTCAGAGAGAGAGAGAGAGAGAGAGAGAGAGAGAGAGAGAGCGCGCACAAGTGGAGGAGGGGCAGAGAGAGAGGGAGAAACAGAATCCGAATCAGGCTCCGTGCTCTGAGTTGTCAGCACAGAGCCCTATGTGGGGCTCGAACTCACGAACTGTGGTATTATGACCTGAGCTGAAGTGGATCACTTTTAACCAGCTGAGCCAGCCAGGCACCCGTCTTTTTATCCTATAAAGCAAAGATCCCTGAAAAGATTATGTTCTTTGTCCATACATGGTATGTCTAATTTCCTTGTTTTTAATATTTCCTCTTGTCAAATTATGTACAAAAATTTAAGTCTAATATGCATTGATAATAATGAAAAACAACATTCTCTTAATTCACACTCTCCTCCCCTTGAGTTCCCATTCTCAGGCACTTTATTTCTTCAAGTACTGATCTCCAAAAATATATTCCCATTGAGCTCCCTTTCCTATTCTTGTTCCTGTTCCTTGGACATAATCTATCTGTGTCTGTCTACATATTTTTATATCTCTCTGAGAATGCTAATTCTGGTGTTTTTGTGCTTGTGGAGGTGGGGAGGATTGCTCCTGCGGGTCTGTATTTGATCTTTCCTCTGTGTGGCCTCTCTCTGCTGTATTAGTGGTTTTTCTTAAGCGAACAGTAGTCATTTCTTGTTTTTTGCATTGAGGAATGAGTTTACCTATTAACTCTTTGGAAACTGTGTTATGGAAACTGTGACAGACTTGTGTCAACTGGTCACTGTTTGGGCAGGGGCCTGTCCATCTGGGAGGAGGAGGAGGGGGGTTAGATGTCAGTATCTGACATTTTTTTGAAAAAGAATCAAACTCCAATTTACGTATATATGTAGGCATTATAGGGCATTCAAGCATCTATAACTAGTGAAGGGGTCTTGGAGATCTCATCACTTGATATAATGATTTTTACTTGATTAAGCTGTTTCATATATACAGGATATGGCTTTTTGCCCATATCATGACCTGTTGATTTCAATTTCTGAGGCTTTTCATGGTTCTATATTTGTCTTGGTCTGTTCAAGCTGCTATAACAAAATACAACAGACTGGGTGGCTTATAAACAATAGGAACTTATTTCTCACAGTTCTAGTGGCTAGATATCCAAGATCAGTGCACCAGCATGGTCATGTGAGGACCCTATTCTGATTCCAAGACTTCGTGTTATATTCTTACATGGTGGAAGGGGCTAGAGAGAGCTCTGTCAGGTCTCTTTTATAAGAGCACTAATCCTATTCATGAGGGCTCTGCTGTCTTGACATTAGCACCTCCCCAAGGCCCTACCTCCTAATCCCATCACATTAGACATTAGAGTTTTAACATACTAATATTTGGGGACCACAAACAGTACTAAATGACTTTTCTCTTTGGCACATGCAGGCAGTTACTATTTTCGTATTTCTGTTGACTCTTGCATCTGCTTTTCATCTTCCAAAAACTTGTTGACAACTAACATCTGTTGTATCCTCTCCTGTTCTTTTACTCCTGCAGTGGACAATTTTTAACTTCTTTACTCTCATTATACTAAATACCATGGAGAGAGTAAGTTCTTTTCTCTACCATATTAAGAAACAGAAATAAATATATCATGTTCAACCCACCATGTTTAATTGGAAATATCCAACTTCACCTTTGAACCTTTTATAGTTAGATTTCTGGTCCCATTCCCTGTGAAAAAAGCCAATGACATCCTAGTTCCTAAAACCTATGCACTACTTTCAATTTTTTTCCCCTTTTCTCTGCAATTAGTATCTACTATTTTCTTAAAACTTTCCTCTTTCTTGGTTTCTATTGGTTTTTTCCTTTTTTATTTTTCTTCAAATAGTCTCGGTCTAATTTACTGCTCTCTCTTCTATTGCCTCCCTCTTTAAATGTGGTTTCAGTGTTATATTCTTGGTTCTCCCTCTCTTCTAAATGTTCTAACCTTTCGCAGGCTCCAGCCAAACCTGTTCCATTTTGTTTCTTACATTCAAATTGTGACTTGGCTTTTCTCCTTTAAAAAGGAAAAGAAACAATCAAATGGGTACTCCTGCAGCTTTATGCTACACATCCTATATCCCAGTCTAATCTTTATCCATTCTTCCATCATCTTTGCTATTTGTTGTGTTAAAGGTAGCCCATGTTCTTTTCTAAACCCAGTTCCCAATTCTTTCACTGCTGCTCTGGTCTTACTGTCTCGATATTTGCCATGTCTATGATATCTTTTCTGTCTTATATCTTCAGCATCTTTTTTTTTTTTAATTTTAGAGAGTGCATGGCAGAGGGGCAGAAAGAGAGTCTTAAGCAGGCTCCACACCCAGTGAGGAGCCCAACATAGGGGTGAATCCCATGACCCTGGGATCATGACCTGAACCAAAATTGAGTCACATGCTCAACTGAGTGAGCTACCGTGGTGCTTCTATCTTCAATCTCTTTACTGAGTTTTGACATCCACATGTTGACATGGTCAGGACTTTTCCACCTTAGAAACAAAATAAAACAAAATACCAAAATTTTTTTCTCTATTTACCAAAGAATTGCTTATATTTTGTTCTCGTTTCTTCACTTATACTCACATCTCAACATTCAAGCTTAATTTCACTCTTATTGGTGTAGTAAGCAGACCTTTTCAATAATCACAATTACCTTCTTGTCACCAAACCCAGTACACAGGTTTCAGTTCCTGAGGTTAGGTAGGTTTTCAGTGACATTTGACTCTCTTGACTCTTTCTCAAATTTTTAAACAGTTTCTGGCTTCAGATTTATGGCAAAATATACTCTTGATTATCCTCCTGTCTTCATGGTCCTTCATTGTCTCTTTGGTAATATTGTCCTCTTTTACATAATTATTATATATTGGGGTTTGTATTCATTGTAGCCCCTCTTGACTTCTCATTTACTGTCTTCTCCCTAAACAGTCATTTCTTTTCCTGTGGCCACATCTATTTATGCATATAAGACGTTTGCTTTTTAAAAATCTCAGCCTAGCAGAGTGGTTGGCTTGCTTAGTCAGTAGAGCATCCAACTCTCAATGTTAGGGTCATGAGTTCAAGCTCCACTTTGGGCATGGAGTCAACTTTAAAAAAAAAAGTATGAGATTTATAAGATTACTTGTTCCAATAAAAAGCATTAATTGCATTTGTTAAAAATCTCAGCCTAAGTTTTGAAGAAACCACTAGTTATTTACTGAAGCATAAACCTGAATTCATTACTCACTTAAATAAGGAAAAATTAGGAATTTTTGACACAGTCCTTCCAAACAAAGCAGACTACTGATTTTCATTGGATTTTTAAGAAGAAGACAGTTAAGAAAACAGGTTGATATCAGCTATGGGAGAATGGTTGCTTGGGTAAGACTACTGTGAATTAGTTGACTTTCCAGTATGTTTACTGGAGTACACCTCTTGCCAAGTAGCTGTCTTTCAGAAGAGGGGCACTGTTGCTTATTGGCTGGCTTTCAAAAACCTGTTCTCAGAGCACGTTATCATTGATTGATGAAGCTGATTTAAAACTGGTTGTAATGGCAACTTGTTACTATGGGTACAAAACAGTAAGTCTCTTCCAAGGAGTATGAGAAATTATTAAATTCCTCATTGAGCTATTTAAAAAACAAACTGAACTTTAAATATCCAAACATGTATTTGCTATTCCAGAACTTATATATCTCAAGAGCACTTGAATTCAACATGCCCAGGGGCCCCTGGGTTGCTCAGTTGGTTAAGCCTCCGACTTCGTTTCAGGTCATGATCTCACGGTTTGTGAGTTCAAGCCCCGCGTCGGGCTCTGTGCTGACAGTCAGAGCCTGGAGCCTGCTTTGGATTCTATGTCTCCTCCTCTCTCTGCCCCTCTCATGTTCTGTCTCTCTCTGTCTGTCAATAATAAATAAATGTTAAAAAAAAATTTTAAATTCAACATGTCCAAAATCAAAAGTGTGTTCTTTTTTTCCCAAATTTAATCTTTCCTTTGAAAGACACATCTATTGGCTTAGACCAAGAATTGGCTAACATTTTCTGTAAAGGGTTGGATAATAAATATTTTAGGCTTTGCAGGACATACCGTTTCCGTTATGACAACTCAACTCTGCCATTATGATAACAAGGAGCCAGAGGCAATATGTAAACCAATGGGCATGGTTGTGTTTTAGGAAGACCTTATTTACAAAAACAGTCAGGCAGGATTTAGCCCATAAGCCATAGTTTGGTCATCACTAGATAGGTCAATAATATAAGGATTATTTTGGACAGCTCTTTCTCTATTTATGTGTCTTGTTCTATATATACCAATATGCTATCAACTTTGCTTTTTGTTCTGAGTATTTACTATCCTACTTTATCAGAGGGCATGCCCTGTCTGCTGAAAAATATGTGTGGAAATTAACAGGGCCTTGAAATATTAAGACCTTACTCCTAACCCTGATGGTTTTTATAGTGATAAACAAGTTATTGAAGTTTGACTAATTAGAAGATTTTATTTAATGGAGTTGAATTTAAAAGATTTTTTCTTCCCTAGCTATAAAGATGGGAATCTTATACTGCTGGCAGGATGGCTTCCCACCTCCGCTCCAGTTCTCACTCTTGGTTAGTTGGCTCCATTTGCAGGCAAAGTACCCACTGTACTGAGAGATAGGTGAGAAGGTCCCTGGGCACTTGTGTCTGTGGCTTCAGTCCGTGCCATCCCTAGTTTTCCTGAATTTGGGGCAATTTCTTCAAGTACTCATCTTTAAAATAATGCTCTCTTTAGCACCTGTATAAGAGTTCAGGTAAGCAAGAATCCTGACTAACAGAACTCCAAAGCATATTTTAAATCCATTCACTTTCTTTCTTTCACTGTCTCCTGGCAGTCTGAAGATCTTGTCATTCTGTGATTCTGGGATCACAGGACTGTATCTCTAAGACCATAGCTATCTAGGCACCTGTAATACTTTCTTCAAAGTCTAATCAAAATAATCATATAAAAATTAAAATCTGAATATGATGTTTCCTTGCTGAAAACCTTTCTGTGTATTCCCATTGTTCTTAGGAGAAAAGCAAGTCCTATCATCTGCCCAGCTTCCCTCTCCTATACTGCCTCTCTTGTTTTCTTGTCTTCAGCTACTCCTGCTGTTTTCTATTTCCTTATGCCATGTTCACTTCTGGGCATTCATATGCGTTGTCCCTTCCTTCTGAAATGCTCTTCCCTCAACCCTTTCCATCTATGTAGTTGCCAACCATTATTCAGATCTCAACCCAGTTTTTTTTTTTTTTTTTTTTTTTTGCCATTGATGAAACATTCCTTCTCTCTACAGATCAGATCAGCTGGCATATTTCTTCACCAAACCTCTTATACTCTGGTGTTCCTTCAGAGATTTCAATTATATTTTATAATTCTATAATTATTTGGGTAGTCATTTGATTTAGGTCTGAACATCCTCCTGTCCTACTTTGTAAACTCCATGAGGGCAATGATTGTGTCCGTTTTGCTAAATGCAGGATCTGTCATTACCTGTGATAGGCAGAATGACCTTCAAAGATGCTGATCACTGGATCCTGTTAATATAGCAAAGGAAACCTTGAAGATTTATTTAAGATTATGGCGCAGTGTACTCATGTGACTTCTTAAAAGCAAAGAAAATTCTCTGGAGGACACCTCAGAAGACTACGAGAGGGAAAGGTGTGGCAGAAATAAAGAGTACTTTGAAGCCTGAGAGGGACTCCACCCCATTGCTGAAGGGTGCCATATGGAAAGCTTGAGAATGACAGCTGGCAACCTCTAGGTGAAGACCAAAGCTTGGTTGACAGCCAACAAGGAAATGGGGCCTTCAGTCCTACAACCACAAGGAACTGAATTCTGCCAATAATAGCTTGAGTGAGCCTGGAAGCAGAATCATCCCCAGAGGCTCCAGAAAGGAACACAGCCCTGCTGACACCTTGATTTCAGCCTTGTGAAATTTGGAGCAGACAAAATCAGCCCAACCCACCAAGGCTTCTAAGAGAAGTGTGAGATAATACACGTGTGTTATTTTAGGCTACCAAATTTGTGATTATTTGTTCCCACAGAAATCTGATATACTTTTCATATGTGTCTGACATGTGCAAATGCTCAGTGAACACTTAATGAGTGGGCTTATTTCACCTCGAAGAATTCAACTGCTGATAGGTCAAAGTTGAGTATCAGCCCAAATTTCTCTCCTAGGCTCTAGGCCTTCTATGTCTAAATGCCTGAGAGATCTACCTCTGTGCCATATAGGCACCTCAAAATTTGAACAAGTCCAGAAATGAACTTATTTTGTTCCCCCATCTATGGTGACCTTCCGTCATTGATTGCCTCCCTTCCTTCATTCCATTAAACATTCCAGTATTTAATTGTTCTTAATTCCTGTGATTCTGTTTCATTAGCACATTAATATTTTTTCTGTTCTCTAGCCCATTGCTTTTTTTTTTTTTTAGAGGTTCTTGTTTTAACCAAGCCTTGACTATCTGAGATTATTCAAGTCTTATGTCCAGTCTCCATCGTGTTTTCTCTCTTTCTCAGGCATGTATTCTCTCCTGTAGCCTCAAGCCACTATTTATGATGCTGTCCTGCTGATGATTTTGGACTTCGTTTCAAGATGAAGCCTAAATATCTTCTCATCTTCAGTCTTTGCCAACTCCTGGTCCCACCCACACATCCAGATAGACTTGAGCCTCCTTTGCACTCTATTCTTTCTGTGCATATCTCTATTTATACTACACATAACACATTATTAAATGTATGTGTCTGTCTTACTTCCCTGGGCTTTATTCAGGTGTGTATCGCAGAACCCAGCAGAAGGCCTGGGCATGGCTATATGTGACTAATGCTAGAGCAAAGAATCCATGAACCAATGAGTTCTTTTACTGGCTGGTATTGTGTGTATGAACAGTTCTAGACAAGTGCGATGCAAGTGTGCTCCTCCAAACAGCAACAGAAGCAGCACCTGGGGCCTTGTTAGAAATGCAAATTCTCATGCCTCTTCCAATCTCCCACCCTTTACCAACCAGAATCTCTGAGAGTGGGGCCCAAGAAAAGGGGGACAAAAGGAGACATGCCAACCATGGACAAGAGGGCTTCAGTACCTGGACACAACCAGGAATCAAATAGGCCAAAATTTATATACAGCACAGGTCTGAAGGTAAACCAAGAATCACTTTTATGTTCTGGAATTCAAATTGAGGCAGTACATTTTTGTGGCTTTGCTTTTATGTTTAAATGACACCACTGGAATTTTGTCTTGCCGCAAAGCATATTAGAATAAAGGAGAGAAGGGCGGAGATCTGTTTTAGGAACTCCAGAGAGTAGGCTGAAGTATCTGGACAATTTTTCCTCTAATGGTAGATTCTAGCCACAGAGAAAAGTATAGAAATACAGAATGGATTTCTCTCTCTCTCTCTGTGTCTCCCCGCCCCCGCCCCCCCAAACCTGGCTTTTCCTTACCAACAATTGACTTCTGGATCTCAAACCTGACTTGTGTGGTCCTGGTATTCTTACAAGAGTAGTTTTTCATGAGTCAGTATGATTATCCTGGGGCACATTGGAATGTGACCTTGCTGTGGGGAGAAAAAGGAACCCCCTCTCCTTCCCAAAAGCCTGCGTGTGACAAAACGCTTTTTATCTTCTCACTCAGGATCAGATCCAGTGAAGAGAATAGCCAGGTGCATCTCGGTTTTCTTACATGTAATTGGTAATATGTGTGTGTGCACACGTACAGGCAAGTATTTAGGGTCATTATATTTTTTGTTTGGCTTTTGCTGTAAACAGTAGCAACAGAAGCACATGCTTTTTTCCTTTGATTCCATAACCAAGTATCAAAAATGGTGGAAGTAAAATCTCTGAAAGTTTTCCCAATTACCGATTTATCCTTTCAGCTTTTTTCTTCCTTCTAAGCAGTATTTATGTAACACTCTCTGAAAAGCAGTGCTTGTAATTGTACCCAAGTGAATCATTGTAGCTTTCAGCAATTCCAGGAGGGAATGAAGAAGTATCAAGTCTTTGAAAAAAAGACTGGGTCGATAGAAATAATTACTCTCAGTTGGCCCAAGTCAGGCAGCCATGGAAAGAACACTAGCATTCCTTAGACCAAGCATGCTATTTTCCATTCTTGGGGATTTAAACATATTCTTTTTGTCAAAATATTAAGATGTAAGAAATATCTGTCAGGTTCTTTTAAATGAGATTTTAAACCATTTTCTTTAGAGGTTTGTGTGCAAGTATTTGCATATAAAATTTGGAAAAAGCTTTACATGGTTCTAGAACAGTAATAATTTTCAACCACCTGAAATAATTTGGGAAAATTGTCTTTTAAAATTTCATTAATAATCCTCATGGGATTTGTTAATTATTTTGGCTATTGCCTTCAATATGGCCTATGGGTTAAACAATAATAACGATTAGATATTCCTTTTACTAACCTCTAGACGGCTAATGAATTAGCTTCAGATTCGAGATTACTTTCTGAGGAGATGATTGCTTTTTACTTTCTATGCAAAAATCAGGGAAATCAGAGAAAAATATATTGCCTTGCAGTGATTTCTGTATTGCCAGAAATAACTGAAGGAAAACTATTCCCTTTGGGATTTTGCGGAGCAATCATGTTTACAGGTGTTGGGCTGTATCATCCAGGACTCCAAGTTAGATTGGCCCATGTGCCATTATACCAAAGAGAGTTGATCCCTGTTCTGTACTCCAGCTAGTTGTGACACCTTTAAGAAGACGAGGTTGCAGAAGTAATTATAAACAACAGAAAATTCAATGTCAAAGGAAGTTTCCCTATTTTCTTCTCTCCAGTATGCACTAGAAGTGATGAATATTTCTTTTTTAGTCACTGTTCAGCCAAGGATTGTTTTTACACACTCTCAGACCACAATAGAAATAATTATTGCACCATTAATTTCTCAAGGCAGAATTCTCTTGAAACATGAAATGGCTGTTTTCCAACTGAAAAAAATTCAGGGCTTATTCTCAATTCTCAAGATGGCTTTCCATTCATTTGGACTTTTGACATTTTTGGTTTCTGCCCTCATTGATACTTTCCTTTTAGTCTGTGCTCTTCTCCTCTCTGAATAATTCGTAGAAACTGTTCCTCCCCCCGCCCCCCACCATTCCTACTGCTGACCCTAACCTTTTCTCCCAACTTCCTGCACTGATCCATAGCCAGTAATTTTCTCTGGGTGAAACGCTGCCCGCTGGACACTCCTGCTCCTCTCTTTGGTTTACTTCTTGGATTGGACAACATCGAGAAGAAT
Organism: Paguma larvata; assembly: GCA_030068075.1. Classification (NCBI taxonomy): domain Eukaryota; kingdom Metazoa; phylum Chordata; class Mammalia; order Carnivora; family Viverridae; genus Paguma; species Paguma larvata. The sequence continues at coordinate 13,061,504 of CM057844.1, forward strand.
CCATGCATAAGGGCTTCACTGGAGAACTTCTGGCCAGGGACCACAGGGAATCTAATTGCTATAAGTTAGAGAAAGCTGTGAATACTGGTCTAAGATATATAAGAAGAGCTCGTTGATGATGCTTTAAATTACTATTTTTCTCCCTAAGGAAAGTTCTTAGAAAGATTGGAACATAAATCCAGTATCCTACACCTGCTTTTGGTTTTGTTTTTGTTTTTTTTTTCCGGTGAAGAAAAAGTAATGTTTGTAAAACTCTAGTTTGGACTCATGTTGGCCTTTTAAGGAGGACCTTCCTGGGACAGTATGTTCCTCCTGGGAACTTCAGGCTCTGTGAGAAGTGGTTGAAGGAAGTGCTATGGGCAAGGAGGGTCTTCAGACCAGCCTTTATAGAGCTTCTCACTTGTCCAGCTCCCCATGTAACAGAACTTCCTGGGAAGATAAGTTATTTCATGTCTAGCTGCACTTTAGAGATGTAAGCCTATCCAGCAATGTCACCATAGGTTTTTCCAAGTGCTGCATAACCCATCCCATTTCTCATGCTGCAGGCTCTGCTATGCAGAGGGAAGGCTCTTTTTCCCTCTCCATTGTGCTCATTGTGGTCTTCCTACTTCCTAAACCAACATGTCATCAAGTTGTCACTGGAATAAATGACATGAAGGTGATATTTTTTGCACTTAAGGCACTTGAAATTAATACAACACATTTTATCATGCATTCATTGTTTTGGATTTGCCAAAACTCCCTTTTTGTATTTCTTTTTGCAATATGAGCAATGAAGAGGTTTATTTATTTTTCAATTCGTGAGCATGCCAAATATGAGATACACTTGCTTATTCTAGAGGTGAGAGATTTTTGTACACAATAGTCTCCCTTACTTGGTCACTCTGTCTAGCCATGGAAGAATGCCCATACCAGGGTGCATTGGGCTGCCGTTGGCAAATGATTTTTATGGCCAGAAAACCCACATTTCTCTACCTCTTGCAATCCAGGCATCTTCTTGAACTAATCAATTGGATTGTTATCCAGGAATTACATTTATCCTCCCTTAATGTTGGAAAGTTGGAGCCTTCCTTGCTGGCCCCAGGCTCCATTAAAGAAAGAGCTACATTTCTGTCTGACCAAGAATAAACAAATGACTCGTTAGAAACTTCAAGTGGAGAATTTTTTTTCCTTTTGCATCTGAGTTTCTGAACAAATGCTGAAGACCAATAGCATCTTCTGTTGTTGGTTCATTGATTTAAAATATTGTAGAATATGGCTTAAAAATAGCTATATATTTTATATACTACATTTATAATCAAACAACATAAAATATCTGCACTTCTAATAATTGTACCCTTTTAACCCATGGGGGACTTTGAAGAAAAATTGTACTCTAAGATTACATTGAATTGTGGATATTTGAGTTTTCTGTGTAATAAAGCTGATTACACATGAAAAATCTTCACCTATGCGTATATTCAACAGACGTCCTAGGAATGTTAAGTAAATTAGCTGGGACCTGTAGGTATTTTTGCATGACTCCTGTGACAGTATGATATTGTGATTTAAATAAATATATATTTGGACTTCATTCTCTTTCCTGGCACAGAGTTACCAAAAACCTTGCAACTTCCTGTATTGAGAGCAGTTGAGGGGTCTTTTGTTATATTAATGAAGTGACTTCTGGGATACACCTATGGATGGGGTGATTGCTGAGGAGCCAATCATGCAATCAGAAGGTTGGAATTTTCAGTCCCACCCTTAGAAGTCCTGAAGGGAGTATGACTGGAGATTGAGTTCAGTCACCAATGGCTGATGATTTAATGTATCATGCCTTTTTAATGAACCCTGTGTAAAAATTCAATGGACAGGCTGCAGAGAGATTCTGGGTTGGGAACACATGGAATTCAGCAAGAGTGGTGCACTCAGAAAGCAGGGAAGTTCCACACTTCTTCCTTTATACTTTGTCTTCTGCATCTTTTCCATCTGACTCTTTTCAAGTTCCTTTTATGATAAACCAGTAATACAGTAAGATATTTCTATTAGTTCTGTGAGCTACTGTATCAAATTTAACGAATCAAAAGTGGAAGTCTTCAGAATCTCCCATCTAGGGGTGATGATTCAGAAGCACAGGTGACAACATGGACTTGAGACTTGCATCTGAAGCTGGGGGACGGGGCAGTCTCATGAGACTGAGTCCTTAGCCATTAGTCTCTGGAGCTATCTTTGGGTACGTAGTGTCAGAATTAAGTTGAGTTGTAAGACACCTAGCAGGTGAGTACGTGGAAGGGTGAGAAAACCCAATACAATTGGGTACAGAATTGTAGCTTCTATGCACGTTGGCTTGCTCCAGTAAGAACTTACTTTCTAGTACTTTAGTTGACTGTCTACAGTGTATTTCTCTTTGGCAATCTTTGTGTCCTCCATCTGTTTGTTCAAAGTCTTTCAGCTCTTTACCACATTTCATTGCTTTTCTGTAACTACCGTGTTGAAGTTGGTGACTGTCTTGTATTTTTCAGGTACTTTTCCTTGGCCAGTTGATTAAGCCATGGACGGTGGGTTGGGAGCAGGGAGAGTGGCACCTCTGGTCTCTTCACATCCCAAGGAGCTTTCTGTGCTGGGCCCATTGCTGTAAATCCAAAGCTCCACATACTTTTTTGGCTTCCACTCTTTTCCTAAGAAATGCAGCTGGGGGAGCTCTTTTCACTCACCTTACATTCAACATGCAACTCACTTCTGTAATGTCTCATGTCTCTTTTCTTGGAAATCATGTTCTCAAGGAAGCCTTCTATGACCCTGTGAGACCAAGTTGACAGCTTTTTCTGTGTTACTAATACACCTGTATTAGCCTTATAGTAACGCTTTATTTTGCCTTCTGGTTAACCTGCCTTCCACCCCTGTTAGGCCATAAGCTGTTAGAAAACTGAAGACTACTGTTTTTTCAGAATAAGCATGATGCCTTAATAAACACTGAGTGTCTAAATAAAGGAGAGGAGAAGTGAATAATGGTGTTGGAAGAGTGGAGGGTGATTCTAAACCTGAGCAAATATGTTACAGCTCAGTGACAGTGATTCAACCACAGTAGGCCTTTTCCAATTCAGTCAGATGCAAATACTAGGAGAATTTCAGGAACAAGTGGATGAGAGGGTATATATCAGAGGGGCTGGGAGTAAGATCTAGCCATAGGGGAGCTCTGTCTGCAGCATTGAGATTAATGATTCTGGTTCTATTCCCCTTCTCCTTCCCTCTTGTCTTTTCTTTTTTCTTCCCTCCCCTTTTACTTTCTTTACCCTAGCCAAAGCACTCTGGAAAAGCACTTTTCAGGCTTCCAGCTCCTAAGATACAGGGGAGAGAATTTAAGAGAATGAGCAAAGTCCTTAGGGGATAGTCCCACGATGTGGTGGTCGGGGGGTGGGGTTCCATAGCAAGCATCCATGCCCTGTCAACATTTCCATCTTTCCCACTGGAGACAAAGACGTTGATCTCCTTCATGCTATGAGAACTCCTTGAGGAATCAGAGGTCTTATCTGGGGCCCTTTGTCTGCCTAACAGTGACACACAGCTACAGTTACTCTAAGAAAGGTCTCATAGAATTTCAAAAAGGAAACACACATAGTGTTTGAATTCTTCCTATCTCTGAATCACTTAGCCTAAGAAAAGTTTTTATGTGCTAGTGTTTTTACACTGGGTGGCAGGAAACTGCCACATCATATCCTGCATCTTCTTTCTTCTAGGTCTAAAAAGTAAAATCCAGCTTTGGGAACACTAAGAAAATGCTCTCCTAGCACAAAAGCTTGTGCACATCTCTCTCCTAACTTTGTGCGCAGTGATGTCACATTGGTGGATTGAAATCAGATGAGTCGGAATATTTTTACTACAAAAATCATTAGAGACTACAAATAAGGACTTTTATTAAACATTTACTAGCATAGCACAGTGCTTTCTGTTTTGAAACACAAACCTGAGCTTGGAGGAAATGCCCTCTTTGTTTTTACCGGGATCTGTCATGTTGCTGAGACAGCCGCTGGTTTAATCTTTAGGGTCAGGCAGTAAATGTTACTGAGAATGAACAATATCGAGTATTTTTTCAAAATTTTATTCTACAGAAACTATTTTCCATTTGTTACCTCATTGAAAAATCCTACCAATATGTATCAATCTCCATATTTTTGTGAGGAAAAAGACAAAGAGGACAGAGAAGCAAATTGCTGAATGTTCATTTTATTAATTATTGCCATTGCCAAGAATCCAGCCACGCTGAACTGGCCTCAAAGCCTGAGATCATACCATTCCTTCAGCTCTCCTGTACACTAGTCAAGAACATACTTTATTTCTTTAGGGCTGGGATTCCCCTTGTGTTCACCAACTCTCTCCTACATTTAGCACAACCATATTTTCCCCTTTTAAAAGCCTATCTCTGAGAGTCATTGAATTTTGGTAAAGAGTTAAATAAAACATTTGAACTGTAATTTGAATCTGAAATAAATGCATTGGAAGAGAATTGATTTAAAGGTTTTAAACACTTGAGGTTATTGTCTTTAGAGGGTGGAGAGTTTTAAGCTACCCAAGAAGGAGGAACACAGGTATCATATAAGCTTTTTGCTAAAGAAAATCCAAAAGAATAAAGCTATTGATATTTTCTTATGAATGGTTATAAAGTAGAATTTGATGATGGTTTTTATTATGCAGTGTGGTACAGCTAGTAACATAGAGTTGCCAGATTTAGCAAATAAAAATGCTAGATACCAGATTAAATTTGAATTTTAGATACACATTAAATATATTGTTTGTATAACTTTGTCCCAAATGTTGCATGATCATGGTTGTCAATATTGAGGTAGGAGGATAGAATAATAATAGAGTTAATATCCTGGAGTAATAGGATATTTCCTTTTTGCTTTCTGCAAACAACTGACTGTATTGCCATTTTCTGCGATATCTAGATCTCCTAAAAGTTACTTGGTTTATGTGTTCTGACTGAAATGTAAGCCCAGTGTTCACACAGGTATCCAAAGAACCAGTTGCTCTTCGTCATACTTCTGTGACATATTTATTTTTGTCTTCATTAAAAATTTGGAATTAGGGGAAAAATAATTATTTTACAGTAAAAAAAAAAATCACATGTCCATCCCCCATCTACCTCCCCCTGGCAACTTCTAGTTTGTTCTTTGTATATTTAAGAGTCTGGTTTTTGTTGTTGTTGTTGTTTTGTTTTGTTTTTTAAATGCCATATATAAGTGAAATTATATGGTATTTGCTTTTCTCTGTTATACTTATTTCACTTAGCATAATACCTTTTAGGTTCATCCATGTTGTTACAAATGGCAAGATTTCATTATTTTTTATGGCTGAGTAATATTCCTGTGTGTGTGTATATTTATAGACATCACATCTTTATCCATCCATCTATTATGGGACACTTGAGTGGCTTCCATATCTGGGCAATTGTAAATAATGCTGCAATAACATAGAGATTTATTTTCAAATTAGTGTTTTCATTTTCTTTGGGTAAATACCCTACAGTGGAATTACTGGAACATTATTTCTTTTTTCATTTTTGGAGGAACCTCTACACTGTTTTCTATAATGGTTGCACCAATTTACATTTCTACCAAAGTGCAGTAGAGTTCCCTTTCTCTGCATCCTCACGAACACTTGACATGTTTTGCTTTTTTAATACTAGTAATTCTCACTAGAGTGAGGTGGTATTTCATTGTGGTTTTGATTTGCATTTTCCTGATGATTAGTGAAGTTGAGCATCTTTTCACGTATCTATTGGCCACCTGTAGGTTGTCTTTGGAAAAATGTCTATTCAGGTCCGACGCCCATTTTTTAACTGGATTGTTTGATTTTTGATGTTAGGTTGTATAAATTCTTTATTTATTTTGGATTTCAATCTCTTATTGGTCATATCATTTGCTAATATTCTCCTATCTTTGTTTTGTTGATGGTTTCCTTTGCTGTACAAAAGCTTTTTATTTTGGTGTAGTCCTAACAGTTTGCTATTGCTTTTGTTTCCCTTGCGTGAGGAGACATATTTATAAATATATTACTATGGCTGATGTCCAAGAGATTACTATATTTTCGTTTAGGAATTTTTATGATTTTCGATCTCACATTTAGGTCTTTAATCTATTTTGAGTTTATTTATGCCTGTCGTGTAGATAGTCTAGTTTCATTTTTCTGCAGGTAGTAATCTAGTTTTCCCAACATCATTTCTTGAAAAGACTCTCTTCATTGTATATTCTCATCTTTATTGTAGATTACCTGACCACATATGCATGGGTTTATTTCTGGGCTCTCTATCCTACTACATTGATCTATAGGTCTTCTTTTCTGCCAGTACCATAGTGTTTTGATTACTATAGCTTTGTAGTATATATTGAAATCTGGATTCGTGATACCTCCAGGTTTGTTCTTCTTTCTCAAATTACTATGACTCTGTGAGATCTTTTTGGCTCCATACAACTTTTAGGTTCATTCTAAAATGAACTATTCTAGTTCTATTAAAAATACTATTAGTATTAGTATTTTTAGTAGGGATTGCATCGAACCTGTAGACTGCTTAGAGTAGTATGGGCATTTTAATGATATTAATTGTTTTAGTCCATGAGCATGGTACATCTTTTCATTTGTGTCATCTTCAGTTTATTTCGTCAATATCTTATAGTTTTTAGAATATAGGTCTTTTCACGTTTTTGGTTAAATTTTCCTAGATACTTTATTCTTTTTGGTGTAATTATAAATGGGATTCTTTTTTGAAAATTTTTCTTAGCATTTATTTTTGAGAGACATTTGTTTTCAAGAGACATGAGTGGGGGAGGGACAGAAAGAGAGGGAGACACAGAATCCAAAGAAGGCTCCAGGCACTGAGCTGTCAGCACAGAGATGAAGGTCTCAAACCCATGAACCATGAGATCATGACCTGAGCTAAGGTTGGATGCTTAACTGACTGATCCACCCTGGCTCAAATGGGATTGTTTTCTTCTCTTTCTCCTACTTAATTATTAGAATATTAGAATTATAATTATGAATATGTAGAGATGCAACAGATGTAGAGATTAATATGTAGAGATGTAGAGATTTTTGTATATTAATTTCATATCCTGCAACCTCACTGAATTCATTTGTTTCTAATAGTTTTTGATGGAGTCTCTAGGGTTTTCTATATATATAGTATCATGTCATCTGAAGAGAGTCACTGTTTTACTTCTTCCTTACTGATTTGGGTGCCTTTTATTTCTTTTCTTGTCTGATTGTTACAGTTAGAACTCCAGTACTATGTTGAATAAATATGGTAAGAGTAGATATCCTTGTCTTGTTCTGATCTTAGAAGAAAAGCCTTTAGTTTTTTACCATTGAGCATGATGTTATCTGTGGGTTTTTCATAGAAATTCTTTAATATCTTGAGTAATATTCCCTTTGAACCCACTTTGAGAGTTTTTCCCTTCTTAATGTGATGTATCGAACTGATTGAATTATGAGTACTGGACAACCTTGCATCCCTAGAATAAATCCCACTTGATCATGGTGAATGATCTTTTTAATGTACTGTTGAATTTGGTTTTCTGATATGTTTGCTAATATTTTGAGAATTTTTGAGGACTTTTGCATCTGTGTTCATCTGGGATATTAGCCTGCCCTTGTGGATCTGTTTCTATTAAATGTCATATCTGCTTGCTTAATGAGTCTTTTTTCCTTCTTTTCTAGTAGTTTATTTTTGAATGGTGGATAGTTATTTAAAATATTATTTGCAGGAATGTTTTGAGTCCTAGAATGATGACTTATCCATAAAAAGGAAGGAAGTGAAAGAGGAAGGAAGGGAGAACCCTGAAGGTCCATCACCCCAGAAAACCTTAATTCACTTAAGGCCTGAGGTACCCCAAAACAGCAGATAAAAGGAAGTATTCAAAGGAGGGCCATAATTACTGTTATGTCCTGTTACTATTAAAATAAATACCTTACAATTGGAGGTAATAGATCATACGTCTTTGCTCAAGGAGGGGATGATTTTCCAGGCTTCCCACCATTGATAGAGTCTATGCTTTGATTTCTTCCCCATCCCTATGGGGTTATGAAAAGTTCTTCTTAGTTTGAATTGACTGTTTCCTTAAAATCAAAGCAATTGTGCTCAAGACAGGGAGGTTTGATTAACTGTGCTTATATCACAAGGTTTTGTCTTCTCCCAAAATTGGACAATCATTTTTTTCCTATTTTCTGAGGTTTTGATGGTTTTAAGACATTTTTGGTTTTTTTTGTTTGTTTGTTTGTTTGTTTTTGGTAATTCAACTAAGTTTTTAGTGATCTTCAGCAGAAGGTTTATGTAAATCTGATCTACCATTCCTGGAACTGGAAGTTCAGCAATTTTTTTCTTTAAGTATTTATATATTTATTTACCATTGGATTTTCCCTTTGTATGGGATGCCTCTTGTGGCTTGCCTCATATTTCCCTAGTCTATATTTTATTCCCATCATTGTCATTGCTGTATGCTTCACAGAGGTGTAAATGGCAGAACTTTATTTTACGTATGCTGTCAATTTCTTTTCCTTTCCTAGCTGGAATGGAAGGGACTTAATATACCATGGGGGTAATACTTGACCAATGGAGAAATGGAAACCAGTGCTTCTCCTCCTCTGTTCCTGAGATGGACAGTTGTGAGGTGCATTCTGTGTAACTTCTGTATGGTTTCACTGGCTCTCATCTTCTCTATTTTACTCTCCACAGTCCTATACTTCTGTTCTCTGGGATTATTTATTAATATAATCTACTTGCATGAAGTAGGATTTAGACTTCTTTAAAGGGGTTTCATTAACTTTTATGAAGTTTGTTTTATTAGACACCAAAAGCCATTCTTTGAGAAATCATCCCCAATACACATCTGTTGTTTCTGAAATTTACATCCTTAAAATGACTATTTACTGTTTTTTACCAGGTGTTAAGTTGGAACCTGAGAAACTGAAAAATGTTCTAGAGAAAAAGGTAGTCAAACCTTGGGTGGGATGGTACAACATAGATTCCTAAGAAACTCTAGGGTACCGGGCACCAGAGAAAGAGAAAGTATAAACAATTCCATATGTGTATTATCCACTAATCTCTTAAACTGTATACCCTGACTTTAATTCTCCTCCCCATCTATGTCCTAACTAATCCTAGGAATTCTGTGCTCTTTTTGCCATTAGCATGTAGCAAGCTGACCAAAACTATTATCTTAACCAGTGATAAAATAATTCTTGCTAGGGAAGAACTATTTTTTTAATGAAAATGTTTAAAGAAACTGCATGATGGAGAAGATGCCTTCATGGAGACAATAGATTCAGAGTCAAGGACATAGCATTACAAAGGTGAACTTTAAGATGAAAATGAGCTGCATTTGGGGTCAGGAAACAGAGAGGAGAAGCGAAAATTGGAGGATCTTCTAACATCAGGGAAAATTAGAAAGGATTTGTCCAGAGCAAGTATCTTCAAATTTTAACTTAAGGTTGTTTGTGTTTCATGTGAAATTTATTGTATGATGATAGCAGTGCTATATAAGGAGAAGTAAGCTGGACAGGGGATATGAAAGCAACATGCTATTATTAAAATAGATATGCATCACAGAGGCAAGGAACAGAATAAAGTATTTTTTTATCTTTTTTTTAAAATGTTTATTTTTGAGAGAGAGAGAGAGAGAGAGAGAGAGAGAGAGAGAGAATGTGAGCAGGGGAGGTGCAGAGAGGTAGAGACACAGAACCTGAAGCAGGTTCCAGTCTCTGAGCTGTCAGCACAGAGCCTGATGTGGGGCTCAAACTCATGGACCATGGGATCATGACCTGATCTGAAGTTGGGCTTTTAAATAACTGAGCCACCCAGGTGCCCCAGGATAAAATATTTTATGTTTTTGATGTCAAAAAGGTTGCTTATGTTGGGCTAAAGGATCAAAAGTGTTAGTATATCATTTCCTCTTATTTTTGTCCTTCACCTGAAAGTCATAGAGGATGTTTTAGAGGATTTTTTTTTTTTGAAAGGAGACTCTTGAAAGACCTGGAAGAAAAGTGAGCCCATGTTTCTTGGAATGGCTGTCTCTTTTAGGAGTTTGACCTCAGGGATTTTTTCCAGCCCCAAGGTTTGGAAGCAGAATGAGATGCCTTCCCTCCATCTCCAGAGAAGAAGACATATTGGTAATGAAAGTTCAAGAGACACCCAAGGTATCATTAGGACTTGCAGGTCAAGAGAGGCCAAGAGAAAATAGAAAATCTTAGAATTGCTAGGCAGGCCCTTACATGTGTTCATTGCAAAATTTAATTGCAGCAGAAGGAAAGGTAGTTTGAACACTTCCCAAACCCAGAAGGCATTAGGAGGGAATAATTGACACATTGACCCATTCAGAAAAAGGACAAGGCAGAGTTAGGACTGAATTTTAATCTGCACGTATCATGAGTATAAAACCTTTCCCATAAATGGAAAATGTTCCTGCTAAAATTAACAAAAGGACATGTAGTTCACACCGGCACCATCTTTTCCTTGGGAGAGTTCCAGCCTCTAATTGTAATGGTGTAGGCTAACGGACTGAATGTAGAAGAGTATCCATGTTCTTTTGACTTCCATTTGGAAAACTAACTGGAATACTGGTCTGTTTTCCTTTTACATGGAACCCAAAGCAAGGCTGTTCTTGCTATACAAGATATAACTAAAGCATTCTTTGCTTGAGTCCAACAATTTGGACTCAAATGGATGGTTACCAGCAACACCTCAGAAATTTTGGTCACCCAGTGCTGCTAGCAACTTCCACATTGTCCTTCTTATATGGTTGATTGCATGCTTTTACAACACACCAGCAAATTTCACCATAGGTTACTGCAATATAATATGGGAAGTTCAATTAAAGGTGTTTTCATGGGGCACCTGGGTGGCTTAGTTGGTTGAGCATCCAACTTCAGCTCAGGTCATGATCTCATGTTCACAGATTCGAGCCCCATGTTAGGTTCTGTGCTGACAGCTCAGAGCCTGAAGCCTGCTTCAGATTCTGTGTCTCCCTCTTTCTCTGCCCCTCCCCCACTCATGCTCTGCCTTTCTCTGTCTCTCAAAAATAAATAAAAATTTAAAAAAATCCAACAACTTGTTTTCAGAAGCAGCCCCATTGGAGTGGATGTCTTAAGAAAAACGAAAAAGGAACTCTCTTCCTACCACCCACCCAACATTAGAATGCCCTGAAATAAACATGAGTTTATACCCTGTCTTTGCAGATAAACAGAAAAAGATTTTTGACTAGCATTTTGTTCATGCTAGGGGTGAGTTTGAAGCACTCCCATCTTTACCACTGTTCATTTTAATTGTAAAATACCATTGGGAAATCTCCTTGTTGATGAGGGAATATTTGAATTTCTTTTGTCTTTTAGAAATTGTAACAAGGTGTCCTTAGTAAGCATTGAGTGACTTTTGCTGTTTCTAATACTTTGATTTTAAGATGAAATGAGATGGGAACATTCCTCTCTTCCCATAAGTATGATTAAGGAGTTATTTTGTCTTTCTGGGCTCAACTATTGAAGACTGGGCAGATGTTGGTAGGAAGACGTGTTTCCCTCATCTCCAGGTCTTGAATAATATAGTTCTTCATGTCCCACAGTTCCAAAGGTGAAATGTGCTGTGTTTCTAAAGGAGAAGCAATTTGCCCTCTAAGTTGGTAGTAATTATTCAACACTATATCACGCAGGAAGCTCTAAAAATAGACACTTAAGATATTGATCAAGACTGGCCTTCTAGGGAGACCAAGGCAGGAATCTTCTTTATAATTTGATTTATATGATATAAGGTTCTACATCTGGTACAGCCTGTCATGCTACTGTTGAAGATTAACCTGATTGAAAGCTTTCTCTTCTTAAATGGAGGTCTGGGTAGAGGTAGTTAGGTCTTTAAACCAGCTTCAATACTTTCTTGTAATGACTCAGCTTTTTGTTCTTCTGACCTAATAGTAGCTTAACACCAGCTCTATACAAACCGTAGAGTTTTTATCAGAAGTAAAGGTGAAGTCGTAAGCTAGTAATGAATTTTGAAAACCTAAAAAGAACATTGGTTACTTAATGTTTTGTTCATGGCATTCTCCGTTATCCATACAACTTACCAATGTCTCCTATAGACGACCTGGATTACATTAGGAAAGAACACTCTATCCAATGAATCTTTGCCCTGGGATGCTGGTAAAATTGTATGTGTCTTTTCTAGGTTGTTAGGGAAAACTTAACAAGCTTTTATAGTGTGTGTTTTCTTTAGACAATAGAGAATGACCATTTCAGTCTAATTTCACACAAAGACATATGGTATCAGTCACGTGTTAGAGATCTCCTTGGCCAAGATATGTCCTTTGCCCCAAAATTCCCAAGTGGCTCCTGGCTCCCACATACATGTCAAGCTGTATAATGGTGTATTAACAGATGGAAATATGGCTCTCTAATCTCAGTGCTAAAGTAACACAAATCAACCCAAGAAGGTGGCAGAGGTTTCTTTGGATTGCTCTGGGGAGCAAAGTCTCCAAAACTAAAATTATCAGGGCATGTTCGACTGGCCAGCTCTGGGCAGAGGTACCCAGATTTTCTTCTACAAAGTTGGCTAGTCAAAGCAGTGACTCTGAGCAAGATGAAGAGAGGAAATCTTGTTTCCTCACCTGTTTTCAGGTGGAGCCAAAGAGAAAGAATCAAGAGGAATTTTGTTTATCAGAAAGGACATGAAGCAATGTAACTTTGAATGACCCTGATATTCAGAGAAGGTACAAGTTTTGGCAGCAACAACAAACTTATGAAGTGTTTCGCCCCTTTTTGCCTAGCTGGCAGAGTGTTCTTCAGATTATCAATTGAACAGAATGGAACTTGTTTTCTAGAAAGTGAAAAACACAGATGAATGCCTACAGATTAATGCGATGGGCTTAAAGAATTCTATCCTCCCTCTCTCCCTCCTGTCTTTGTGTCTCAGTCATTTTCTTAAGCTCATCTTTTCTTTTTTCTTCATCCCATTTCGGTTAGAAAAAATACCTAAGAGAAGTAGACTACTTTTCAGAAATGCTAACATAATTCAGGGTATCCAGGTACCACTACTCTTCTCCCAAAACCCCACTAAGGAATCTACATCCATAAGGTCCTCCAGGGATATATTCCCATCAATAACACCCTTTGTACAAGGAAGAGCCCTTGAACCAAATTCTTTACTAATATTAAATAAAGATTTGCACTGTAAACATGCACATGGGTAATGCAGAACGCGTTTTCTATTAAGGCATTTTCAAGAGTGCTGAGGAAGAAGGGCTCTTGTTTTTGTTCATAGAAGCTGTTACTGAATGTTAAAGTATCACAAGGGCAACCCAGATCAGTTAAAGGGAACAGAATCATTAAAACCTTTTTTTTTTTTCTTGACCCAAAACCTGATCAAAAAGATGGACAAAAATGTCAGGTTGGAAAAATATTTGGAAATTGTGTTCTGATATCATCAGAAAGAGAGACCTTGTGGCTGTCCCCCAGGATCAAGACTGAGACCAAAGTAAGGAAACATTAGAGTCTTCAACCTGGTCAAAAGCAGTACAAGACCAGGGTGACAGAGGTGCCCTTTAATTAGTTTGCTGAAACCCTTTTGAGTATATAAAGCTAATAAGATGCTGCCTTTGAGAAGTTACATTCTACCTGGCATAAATTAACACAGGAACATTGTGTGCATCAAGTATGCATCCAAACTCATTTTAATACATTTTTGTTGAAACTCTTTAGATTACCTGAACTGTTTTCTACACCTACTGTAAGCAAATTGGGCAAGATAATTCCTCATCTTCTTTTACTAGTCTTCCTATTTTCTTTTTTCTCTCTTACTCTTTTTCTTGCTGTTTTGTTTTTCTGTGTCTCTTTATTTCTAAGACTGAACTTAAGTGTTGTCTCTAAAATAAATACAGGGGATCTGCAGCCTCAGGCTGAATGACCCTCTGGTTTCTGGTTTCATTACAAACTAATATCTGTGTTTTCTTTCTGACTCATAAAAGCAGAATTTGCTTTAGAAATCCCTCAAGCAACTCAATTTTTTAAAAATTTCCAATAAAATGGTCAGCTTTTATTTATCCTCTGTGAAGGTACCCAGTAAGTAGGCATTGCTCTATTGGTTGCCAAGAGGATAGTGAAAACTCAAAAGAAGCAAAAAAGAAAAATTAATTAGAAGTTATTTGGCTCAGAAAAAGAGAGGGAGAAATATTCTTCCTTCCAGAGATCTGAGGACCCAACCAAGTGGTCACCTCTTACCAAGAAAGCAATCTGTCTCTGTGACAGGTGGGAGCATAGGCCACTTTGATGAATAACATCTTTGGGGGCCCTGGCGCAGGGGGAATTTTTGTGAGAAGAGGAAGTGACAAGAGATGGCAAAGTTCTGAGAAACCCACAGAGAAGTTGCCATCAGCTGACAGATGTTGGCTCGCAATCATCACAGAATACCAGAATGCTGACTGAACCAGCAGGCAACTTCAATCACAGCATCCGTGGAAGAGTGAGACTTTAGTGTGCAAATAGGCTGATCTTGGGTCAACTGGGAGAAGGAGGGATCACAATTCTTGGAGCTGAAGGTGAAGTCTCAGCCAGGAAGGGATCTGCATTTCCAGGAATAAGGCCATAATGCTTATATCTATATCTACAAGGCTGGTTTGGAGAGTAAGATCATGCATATGCCATATGACACGGCTTAAGGAGACCTAGGGTGCAGGAATGCTGAGCACACAACACAGACACATGAAGGGACATTTGTACTCTAGGACAAAGCATTCCTAGGTTTGCAATTAATTATGTGAACACTTGGTTGGAAAATTGCAGATAAAGGAATTCTCATGATTATTGAACCAGTGCTATGGCTATCTTTTCCAAATTTTATTATAGACTATTAAAAATTATCTAATTTTTCACAAGGGAATGAAGCTTTAAAAAGTCATGTAATAGGGTTATTAAGAAAAAAGGTGAGAGAAGAACAGAATTTTGTATTGCTACAATGCCAATCCTCCAAACTCAAAAGATCTTTAATATTTCCCAAATCCTTACAACTATCCCATGAAGTTTATACACAGTACTTCAAAGAAAAGATTTTTGGGGGTTTTACTTTTTTAGGATGGGAGTTCCATTCTTAAGTACTGGGTGCATGCAAGGTCCTGGTCCCAGTCCCAGATATCAACACACTGGACTCAGTTGGATTTGAACCAAAAGTGAATTCCCTATCTATGGACATTTCATGGAAATCAGTTTTGTTCCATTTCTAAACTCTAAGACTGGAAATCATTGGAATAAACTTCTAGGTGATGTGCCTTAAGGTCAGTTCTTGATGAATTTAGAAGGGAAACAGAAGTGGAGCATCTTGACTCATACCTAGATTAAATGTAGCTGCTTAGATTACTGAATCCAAAGGTGTAAACAGCTCTGAATGTCCCATTTTTTGAGCCAAGGGGCTGTATGTTTGCTCCAGATGGAGCTATCGTAAGTGGAACAAATCTAGCATTTTGAGGTGATATTACATAAAGAAAGTGCAAGTGGAAAAAAATGCAGTCAGGCAAACTATTGGCATCTTTCAAATAAACTCCCTTCTCCCCAGTACAAGCCATTAGCATTAAGGAAGATAGTCAAACTGGTAATATGTATGGGTCTGAATGAGGATTAGGCTAAAAAACACTTTCTCCCATATACCTAAAAGGATGGAGTTTTGGAGCACAGCAAGACAATGCCTTTTCCGAATGGACTTTAAGAAATAATAGAAATACTCTTCTCTTTCCCCTCTTTCACCTACCTATATTTGCTCATCACTCAGAAACCATAAAGATACCTGTCATTATGTTCCAAGCAGGTCTTTCAGAATGCTTTCAGAAGTACTCATAAAATGATACTATGTGAATCAGAAATCCTTGTGAAGGAAAGTGAAGGGTTTCTGTCTCTCTAAATTTGTTTTTTTTTTGTACATTTTATATAAATGGAATCATACAATAGATAGTCTCTTAATTTTTATTTATATCTTTATTTAGTTTGAGAGAGAGAGAGAGAGAGAGAGAGAAAGAGAGAATCCCAAGCAGGCTCTGCACCATCAGCATGGAGCCCAGTGTGGAACTTGAACTCATGAGCTGTGAAATCATGATCTGAGCTGAAGTCAAAAGCTTAACTTACTGAGCCACCCAGGAACCTCAAATGTAGTCTTTTACATCTGGCTTCTTTCACTTAGCATAATGTCTTTTTTTTAAAATAATTTATTGTCAAATTGGTTTCCATACAACACCCAGTACTCATCCCAACAAGTGCCCTCCTCTGTGCCCATCACCCACTCTCCCCCCTCCCGCACCCTCCTCTCCCCTCTGTTTATTCTTAGAGAGTCTCTTGTGTTATGTCTTCCTCCCTCTCTGTGGCTTTTTTTTTCTTCCCCTCTTCCCCTCCCCCCGGCTTTCTGTTAAGTCTCACAAAGCCCACCTATATGTGGAAACATATGGCATCTGTCTTTCTCTGCCTGACTTATTTCACTCAGCATAATGCCCTACAGTTCCATCCATGTTGCCACACATGGCCAGATTTCATTCTTTCTCATTGCTGCATAGTATTCCATTGTATATATATACCACATCTTCTTTATCCAGTCATCAGTTGATGGACACTTAGTGTTTTTCCATGATTTGGCTATTGTCAAAAGTGCTGCTATGAACATTGGGGTACATGTGCCCCTATGCATCAGCAGTCCTGTCTCTCCTGGGTAGATTCCTAACAGTGCTATTTCTGGGTCATAGGGTAGTTCTATTTTCATTTTTTTGATGAACTTCCACACAGTTCTCCAGAGTGGCTGCACCAGTTAGTATAATGTCTTTGAGGTTCATCTATGTTGTAACTTGCATCAGTTCTTTATTTCTTGTTGGATAGTATTCCATTTTGTGGATATAGTACATATCCATGAGTCAGTAGACCTTTAATGGGATTGTCTACAGTTGGACATTATTAAGGATCTCATATATTTTGCATATGATGTTTTTTTTCTTTGACCATCATGTTTTATATTCATCTGTACTTCTTACCTCTCTTCATATTCATTTTTAGTATTTAAAAAATATTAACATTTTTCTTCATCTCTCAGAGGACATAAATATATGTTCAAAAATCATTTTGAGAATACTCTGTCATTTCCATTTTGTCAAGAATTCTTTCATCTCTTGTTTGGTGTTTATGTTCTTTGTGTTAATTTCATCATTTACTTTGATATTTTATTTTGTATATTTATCTCAAAAGTCTTTTAGGGTATCTTTTAATCTTTCTCTAGCTCATTTCTCTCTCTAGGTTCTTCAGTTGCCTCCACCTGGGTACCCACAGGTTCTCAGTCCAAAATCACGGATTATATTGGGTCTTGGAGAGCCTGTTCCATGGTGATGAAAGAAGTAATGATTCCATCACTGAGCCAACCTTAGGTTTCTCCACATTCCCCACATTCTATCTCTGACTGCTTCATGTCTTCCAGAAAGACGTCTCAGCTTTCTTGTACCTCCCTTCACGAGCAGTGAACCCACCCAGGCCCCTCCAGTGTGGTAAATTTCAGTTGGTCAGCCAAGTTTTGATTCTTTGCCCCTTCTGGAGTGCCTTTGGTCCCATTCAACCCACAGAAATTGAACTTGTTAGTGCTTGCAAGTACTTCTGGTATTGGAGGCTGACAGTGTGATGGCCTTTGCTTTACTTGTCACTGTGGATTTTAGAACATGCATAATTTTTGGAAGAAACATACTGAAATAAATAAGCAGAAAAACTCACATACCATAACTGAACAGCTGTATGAATTTTCATAAACTGAGCACACCTTCTCCAAAATCAAGAAACAAAAGATTGAAAACACCAGAGCCTCCTTGTGTTCTCTTCCAGTCATACCCCACCAAAGGTAACTATTATCCTGATTTCTACATGCATAGATTTGGGACTATTTCTATTTGTGACGATTATCAATAGTGCTACTATACACAGATTATTACATGCCTTTGCTGAACATACGTGCTTATTTCTACTGGCGATAACTCCTAGAAGTGGAATTCTGAGGTCAAAGGGAAAGCATACGGTTCAGTTTTAGTAGATAATAGTAAACAGTTTTTCAAAGTGGTTGTATCAATTTATACTTTGACCAGCAACGTATGAGTTGCAATATTCCTACCTCCTTGCCAACGTTGGTATTATTAATCTTTTTACTGTGTAACATAGCTATTCTTTTTAAATAAAAAAAAAAATCTCTTACTGCTTTTTCAAAAAAGAACAAGAGATGGGAGCTTTCAATACAGTCTCCCAGCTCTATCTAGTATCTGGTTATCTAGTTAGACTACCATGTTTTCTGATATGGCCTCAATTACCAACATAGACTCTTCTTCCTACTTCACTTCCCTTTCTCTGACTCCATAGCAGGCCTCTTTCCAAGGAGAATAGCTCTACATATGGTTGTTATTCTTCAAGACCTAAGCAAGGAATTAAGTGAAAAGACAAACTTTTTTTTTTAGCCTTGTTATTGTTACCTCATTTTCAAGCCTTATTTTGATATTCCTCAAAATTCATTATTCTGTTCTGCTCTCAGAAAGGTAGTACAATGAAAATAATACAAAAGGCAAAAGATACCTTATTTGTAGAAGACTGCATCAGCTGATTTAACCCTTTTAGAGGTGTTTTGTTTTCCCTATTCAGTTGTAGGCCTTGGTAGAGAAGAAACTATGTCTCATTCTTGTATTTTGAGATAAATCTGTATATTTATGAGGCATAAGTATGCCTCATAAGTTTCCAGTTAATGTCAGTGTCCAGTGGGGCTACTGTAAGTGGCTACATAATGATATAAATCTTCTTATAATATTTTTACTCTGTAAAATGAAAATATTTACAAGGGGGTAACACATCAAGTACCATCATTTATTTATACCTTAGAACAAGTTTGTCTCATTTTAATGACAGTGGTGTGATAAAAAAAAATTAAAGGAAATATTTTCTACTTTTTTACAGTATATTACAGTTACTTATATTGAGAAGTGGATTGTATTTTTCACCTTTTTGAATCTAGGGTGCCCTTGTCACTTGCTTTGGCCAGTGAAATGCAGAGAAGGGATAATGTGCTAGTTTGAGGCTTTGGCCTCAAGAATCCTTGTTGCTCTCTTGGGTCTCTGCCACCATGTTAACAAGCCCAGGCTAGCTAGACAATAAGAAACCAAATGGAAGAAGAACTAAGTGTCCCAGCCACTGTCCCAAACATAGGGAAAACATAGAGCTATATCCAACCCACAGCTGATCACAGATAAGTAGGTCATCTTAGCCAAGGTCAGAAGATGTGCTCAGATGACCCCTAGATTTCTGAGCAACATGAAATATTTACTGTTTTAAGCCATTGACTTTGGGGTGTTTTGTTACATAGCAATGATACAGGCAGATGGAGTACAGATCAACTACAGGGAGGGACACACCAGTAGGAAAAGTGATCCATCACAACCTTTCCTCGTGTCACTATTTTCTTTTTCATTATTGGCTGTTACTCTTCTTCTTCCACAAGGTAGATGATTTTACTCCTTCAAAGAAAAATTCAACTTATTTAATACTCCAAAGCTAAAAAAGTAGCCAATATAAATATTTATTGTAATTCAGTTTTAACCCAGATTCACACTTGGATCCAAATTTGGGTCTTCCCTTATTGTCACTTTGGGGGAAGTCACTTATGCTGTCTAACTAAATCTTGTTTTCTTCTATGAAAAATGGAAAATGGCAATATTAACGTTGCAGGGCCATTGTGGAAAAAATAGAATAGCCAAAAGGAGCCTAGCCTTAGTAGAGGGATGTGGATTTCAGTCCTGGTTCTTCAGTAGATTAGCTCTGTAACCTTGGTCAAGTATTTTGGTCTTTCAAAATCTAGTTTCCTCAGCTATAAATTGGTCATAATAATAATCCCTATTTCATAGCATTGATTTGATATTAAATGAGAGAAAGCATATAAAAACCAGTGTCAGATCTGTAAATGGTACCCCTCATTTTATTGCTCATAATTGTATATTATTTTCTTCAAGCCCTGAAGTATGTAAACCCTCTTAACTAGTCCATCCCCAAACACATCTCTAATTACACTGTCCCCCATTGTTCCTTGCTTTGATTTACTCAACACATTAGGCACAAGACCAGTTCTTCCTACACAAAACATTTATAGTAGTTACCTTTTACTTTATTTTCTTATTTCTTGTTCAGGTCTAAGGGTGTATGTGTATGGGAGTGGGCAATAAACGTGAGCTCTCTTCTACATATCTTCCAAAATACAGAAGTGATTTCGAATGTATTTGGAATACAAAAACAGAAAATAAAAACCCCTTTAATAGAACAGGAGGTGTTAATTAAGCTATATTCTCACTTGCTAGATAATGGTTAGCACAAAGCAGCAGCCACCAAAAGAAATGGCTAATTTTGAAGAAGAGTAATTAAATGAAGCTAAATGCATCTAAGCTCAATTTCTTTGCTTTTATCAAATAGAAGATCTGAACAATACAGCGTAAAGATAGGTTTTAATAGCAGACATGAGGAATTATCACATCAAATTTTATCCTTTAATAAGTAGAACAAAGACTTTTAAAAAATGGAGGCTGTTATTAGAAAGATACTTAAAATAAGCTACACACATGTAGCATCATGTTTCTGCAAAAATATGTATTCCTTACTGAGAGTCTTTTATATGCTATCAATTTGGTTTTAATGATCCTTTGGAGTCCTTGGCATATTCTATGTGGTAGAAAATATAATTTCCTATTTTACAGATGAGGAAACTGAGACTCAGGGCTATGATATAACTTGCCCAAGATTACACAGTTAGTGGTAGATTCAGAATTCAAAGGGAAATTATCTAATTCCAGTGCTTGTATTCTTGCAGTTGATATACCAGTGTGTTTATATTTCAGTTCCATTCCTGTCTATCACAACTTGTCCCCATACTTAGATGGGGAAAAATAAGGAAATGGAAACTAAATTTATGGCTTTCATATAAGAGGTATAGATAATATGAAAGACACTTTAAATATATTATCACATTTAGTCCTGAAAA
Source organism: Paguma larvata (assembly GCA_030068075.1). Lineage (NCBI taxonomy): Eukaryota > Metazoa > Chordata > Mammalia > Carnivora > Viverridae > Paguma > Paguma larvata. Next base: position 13,082,523 of record CM057844.1, read on the forward strand.
CATCCTTAAGAAGTTAATTAGAACTTTGCTTTATAAAAGTTGAGAGAACCAAGACTTAAAGGATTGAATAATTTGCCCAAGAGAACATAGCTAATTAATGGCAGAGTTGAAATTTGGACACTACTGTGAGTGCAAAATCTACATTTTTTTTTGGTACTAAATCACCTTTTCCATTAACAGATTTCTTTCCAAAGTTTCGGTGGTATTTGTTGCTCTAAATTCCCTTGCCTCATGCAGAAGGGTCTAGTCTGACTTTTTTCCCCTTAGAAACTATTTTCACCCAGTTTTCCTGCTCCTCTGTAAATCCTCCCTGAGTACTTTTCTCTTGCCGAGTTTCAATTTGATTTGTTAGGATTTCTCTCTGTTAGCTAGAGGGCGAGTCAGTGGTTTAAAAAGAAGTTTTAAGTGCATGCTTTTGCTTTTTCAGGTTTCTGAATGCCTCCAAAAGTTTACTTCTAAAGTTCTGAAGCCCAGAGGGGCAGAGGCCATAAATATTTAAAATGGGAGTATATTGTTTTAGTTAAAATTTATGGAGTGATTCATGACTCCAATTCAATTTTCATAAATCGACATCATAAGGTCTGGATGGGAAATCTGCCTTAAAATTACAATGGGGCTCTCTGGAAGATGAGTCTTTTTTAAATGCCTTCGTTTTACTTGTTAGCAAGTTCGTGACTTCGGGCTCCAACAGATCCAGGAACTGAACAGTTCCATCCCTGTTTTCTTTATCTTTCTGATCTCCCTGTAAGCAGTTCTGATGGAGCTTTGTGTGTAGCTGCCTCCACCCTTTAAACCATGTAGTCAGGCTGGCAAGGCAAGCACCATGATTTATCTGAACAAAAATGTCATCCCAGTTTTAGAAAAGCATCTGTTTTCTAAGTGAAACCCTCAAGAAATCTAGGAAAAGAATCAGAATTTTAGGATGCAAGCTGTTTTTTTTTTTTTTTTCTCCATTTGTTAATTTGAGTGCCACTATCCTCTGGTAGTGGTAATCCCTGAAATCATTGTTTGTATTTGTCATGATACACTTCAGTTTCCTAGATTTGACCACAATCAAACTTGAAGGTTTGGGAGTTTTATTAAAACTTGGCTGAAATATTCTAGGAGTAGATAAATCTAATCCAACTCTAGCCTGAGCAACAGCACATCTGTTAGCTAGGTGAAGCCTCCAAAGGCCAGGTACTATATATGTTGGGCATTGTGGTTAACATGGTGCCTGGGGCATAGCAGGTACCAAATAACCATTTGATGAAAATGAATTAAGTGCCCCTGAAATACCTCTACATCCAGGAAAATAAACCTATGCTTTCAGTTTTTTGTTTTGTGTTTTTTTCCAGAGGTATTCTCTCTGACCCAGAACCTTCCCTTAAGGCTGTGATTCTCAATCTTGGTAGATTTTGTCTCTCAGGGGACATTTTTGTTTGTTTTAATTGGAGGAAGGGGTCATACTGGCATCTAGTGGGTAGAAATCAGGAATGCTGCTAAGCATCCTGTGACGCGTAGAACAGTCTTCGACAAGAAAGTTATATGACTGCAAATGCCAGTAGTTCTGGGTTGAGAAACCCTGCTCTAGTTTGCCTTCAACTTAATCTAGACATGAAATCCCAGGATTTCTAATTTCAAAGGTTAGAGTATGGCAAAGAATCTTTCATATACTCTGAAACACTAGTATTTCAAGAGTTTAGAGAGGAAGCTGGCATAACTTGGGTTCCTAGAGGAAACATGAACTTCAAGGTCATTCACTGAACTCATTAGGAAGAATCATAACTTATTTTTCTGTCTCATTCTCTTGGCAGTTTGCCTCTCAAGTCTCCTCCCCTACTCTAAACTACAGCATGCCCCCAGGCACCCCCCCAGTCCAAGCGTTCTCCAAGTAAGTAGCTTGTAAAAGCTGAAAACTCTGGGGAACTCCCTGGGTGAGATGAAGATCACATCTCAGGTAGACGTTAAGTGGTTTTGTAATTTACTTAGGGAAGTGTACAATTAGTGTGTACACCTTATAAATCATCTTTAGAATATCCCATTATGTTTTTCCCTTTGTTTTTAATTGAAAAATTAAAGAACTGCCTCAGATGTCCATTTCCTCTTCAAAGTAGCATTAAGTAGTTAGATGGTCCATGTCTTTATTGTAACTACTTCTGATAGAGTCAAGAACAAGTGTAACATGCTCTTGTTCATCAATCAAATATCAAATGGAATGATTGGACTGATTTCGAAACTACCAAACAACACAGTTTAAACTCAGAGGAAGAATGTTGGTATGGAATTTGGAATACTTGGGTTCTACTTCTGGCTCTCTCATTGACTGTGACTCTGGGAAAATTGCATAATCTCTATGGGCTTCAGTTTCTTTATTTGTAAAAGAAGGAAGTTGGATTATAGAACCCAACTCTTTGATTCTAATTTACTCAGCAGAATAATTTCAGTCTGATATTATGACTAATGGAGGAAAAAAAACAAATGACTTATGTTGGTTTGCTGTTATCTCTCAAAGGATTACTGTAAATACTCATTTAAGAAGATAATCTTTTGGAAATGTGAGATAATAGGAATTTAATGTGGACACATTTCATGGATTTAAAAAAATGTGGTTTTGGGCCTGATCTCACAAGCATTAAAGTTTGTAGAGTGCTGTTATTAAAAGTTTCCAGGATTTGAGGATGTCCTTACAATTAAAATTTTAGTAATCACCATAATCAAAATTGAATGTCAGGAATATAGACCCTGGTAAAATATATGTTGTCCAAGGGATACTCCCAAATTTTGGAGACCTTTTGTCTCAGGAGTTAAATTATTCTACCTCTTAGAAAGAAGTCTGCACTTTTTCAATCCAATCAGGTACACCAGCTGGGTTTTTGTGAATTATAAGAAACAGAAATCCCAGGTAGTTGCCAGCCTCCAAGATGGCCCCCAATCAACCTCACTTTCTGATATTCATATACTTATATAAACCCCTCCCACACTTAATAAAGGATAACACCATGCAACCAATAGAATATGACATAAATGAAAATGTGTAACATCTGAAGCGAGGTCATAAAAAAGCTTTTCAGCTTCTTCTTTCCTCTCTTGGATCTTTTCCTCTGGGAGAATCTTGTTTCATGCCATGCGGACACTTAAGAAAGCCCATGAGGAGCAGAATTGAGGCCTCCTGGTAACAGTTCCAACTTGTCAACCATTCGAATGAGCCACTTGGCAAGGGGGCCATCCTTCTCTGGTTAACTCTCAGATGATTGCAGGTTTGGTTGGCATCTCTCATGAGAAAGACCTTGAGCCCAGAATCATTCCTGAATGCCTCAACTACAGACATTGTAGGAGCTAATAAGTATTTATTGGTGTTTTAAACCAATAAGTTTTGTGGTAATTTGTTTTGCAGTAATAAATGACAAATATACAACATTAACATAAAAAAAACTAGTAAGAAGTAACGCATTAAAAGGAAATCAATTTCAGGGACTGAATAGAACTCTGGGGCTATGGGAAGCAAGAAATAAAGATGTTCAGAGTGCAGCTATTAAAAGAAATTGGTAACAGCCCTATTTAGTTCCTCTTACATTCCGCCTGACAGTCTAATAAAGATTTTAGGCACAGAGGGTCTGATCAACTTAGAATCAATAGCCTTATAGTTCTAGAAATTGCCTAGTGACTTAGTAACATCAGAGTTCATCTAACCCTATGTAGAGCAGCCATATTCATACATAGATTCTTTTCAAACACCACATGTTCCCAAAAGTCTAATGCCATTAAAAGTGGTATGGGATAAAAAAGGAAAAAGGAAAATTTCCTGTTTAATTTTGGAGCTATAAGGGGTGGTTTTCATCTCAAGTGATTGTCACAGTTGCCATTCTGTATTAATTAGAATAGGTAACCTAAAATACAATAGATTATTTTTTCTTACTCAAACAGTAATGGGCAGGTACATAGGGCACCAGACAGTTGTCATGTTTATGGCAATTTAAGGACTTAGGCTAATGGAGGCTCTGCTGTCTTCCCAGGGCTTCCAAGATTTTACTTTGAAATACCCCTATTTCAGTCTGTCAGAAAGGGAAAAGATAATGGAATAGGGAGAAGAACCTATACAATTTCTTTTATGGTGCATTTTATAAATGCCCTTTATGGATGTGCACTGGGTGTTGTATGGAAACCATTTTGACAATAAATTATTAAAACAATAAAAAATAGGGGCGCCTGGGTGGCTCAGTTGGTTGGGCGGCCGGCTTCGGCTCAGGTCATGATCTTACGGTCTGTGGGTTTGAGCCCCGCATCGGGCTCTGTGCTGATGGCTCAGATTCCTGATTCGGATTCTGTGTCTGCCTCTCTCTCTGCCCTACTCCTGCTCATGCTCTGTTTCTCTGCTCTCAAAAATAAATAAACGTAAAAAATAAAAAAAAAATAAAAAATAATAAGTCTCCTTTATTTCTGCTTATGTTCCATTGGCTAAAACAGTCATGTGGCTCCACCAAACTGCAAGGTGGTGCTGGGAAATGTAGTCCCTGGCTAGGCAGACACTTTCTAGTGCAACCTTATATTAAGGAAAGAATAGCCTTTTTTTTTTTTTTTTTTTTTTTAGTTTAACCATTTCTGGTACACGGAAATCTATTGGCCACTTTTCGTTTGTTTGTCAGCCCAGCGTGTATTATGTTACTAGTTTCCTTGGAAAGTAATCAAAACCCTTGCCCAATGCAATGTACACAGAAATGAAATCCAGGGTCACCTCAAGGTACTTTTAAATTAACAGTCGGTCTCAAGGCATTCCTTTGGAAATACTGAATAGGGCTTATGGTGCTTCTGATCCCATCATCGTTTTAGGAATCGTAGAGTGATTTTCAGCCCTATACAGTAAAATATGTGAGGTGGAAGCTTGTCCTCATCACTTCTGCTTTGGAAAAAGGGACAGATCTCGTTGCCATAGCACTTACAGCTAATGACAGATTTGCTTCATTAACTCTTCCTTCAGCTGCAGGCTGGCATGAGGCCTCCAAAACTAGGATTATTTCTGTTTTTAGAATCTTCAGAGGCATCTTGGCTCAAGATACAGAATTGACAAAGACACCAAAAAAAAAAAAAAAGTATAGAGTCTACTTAAGGTCAAATATTATACATGCTGAGGTGTAGAGGAAACTATCCAGGCAAAAACATTAGTTTGGGGAAAGGGTTGCTAATTTCTTTTAAATTCATAGGAGAATTCATATAAAGTCGCTGGAGGAACTTTACTATATAAAAGTGAAAATTGGATTGCAATTTGTGCTGTGTGTCAATATATATGGGGGCAGTGGAAAGAGGTGGTTGGGGCATTTGGGGAGCAGATTCTTAGCTGCTGTTCTCCATGCCTGCTCTACCATCTACTTCATTAGATTACTCCATGGAACAAAAAAAAATTTAAGTCACCAAAGCTAGTGTCTCAGGGATTTGCCTGAGACATATTTAATTTTAAATATGGCCTGCCTCAAAAATATATCACCTCTGGTCAATGTTGCATTTTATAACTGGATGTCATGAACATTTCAGTCTTACTAAGTGAATATATTGATTAATGCAAATAATTCATCTGACAGAATTTAGAAAAAATAATTAAAAATATAATTATGTTTCTGAGATATGCTTAGCACTGGAAATGCAAGTGACTTGTTTTTCCACATTAAAATCCTGATCCAAATTTCCCTACATTTTTCATAATTATGGGTGTCAAATTTACATTTCAAAAATGTCACTCATATGTGGAATTAAAGAAACAAAACAGATGAACATAGGGGAAGGGAAAGACAAATAAGATAAAAACAGAGAGGAAGGCAAACCATAAGAGACTCTTAAATACAGAGAACAAACTGAGAGTTGCTGGAGGACTTGAGGTGGGGGGATGGGCTAAATGGGTGATGGGCATTAAGGAGGGCACTTGTTGAGATGGGCACTGGGTGTTATATGTAAGTGATGAATCACTAAATTCTACTACTGAAACCATTATTACGCTACATGGTAACTAACTTGGATTTAAATTTAAAAAAATATGAAAATCTAGAGGCAGATGAAGCATCCAAAATATATACTTAGATGTAATTCTCTTTATTTTGGTAGATAATCTTAGTAGTAGCTTTCTTACATCTTAGAAATATTTTTTTTTCATATTGTCCCTTTATATTATAAAATGAAGTAAAAAAATTATAAGATAACTTTTTAGAGATAAAAAAATGACACCTACAGAAAAGACAGGCTATGATTTCCTTGAGAATCTGCTCCCCCCCACCATATTTTTCTTATCAGTACAATATCATAAACTCCACAGTATCTAAGACCATAAACTCAGGACTATCATTGAGATTCCCCTCTCTGCTTCTCCACCTTTATCCAGTCTATATACATCTTGTTGGCTTTGCCTCCAGAATTCTGATTTGACTTCATACCCTCTCAGCTGTCACCATCTGTCCCTGGATATCTACAATAGCTTTATATTTAGTCTCTCTACCTCCACTATTTCATCCCTACAATCCATTTTCCTGGGTTATAGGTACTGGATACCTGATACAGTGATCATTTTATAAAATACATCATCACTTCCCTACTTGAAACCTGGCAATACTACCCATAAACATTAGAATAAAATACAAACTTCTTACTCAAGCTTATATGACCTAAAATTATGTGGTCTAGGGACTTCTTTGATCTCATCTCATACTTCCTTTTGTTTGCTGTGCTTTGTATATATATTGACCACTTTATTCACCAGAGGAAGGACGTATCCTCTCAGAAATGGCTTTTATGAAGGTTTATGAGTGGTTATATGACCCCAGAGTATGAAACCAGTGGCCTTTTCATCTCTTCACTACTCTTCCTCATGAGGAAGTAACAATATTGCCAAAACAAGCTAGAAGTCATTGGATCCATTTATTCTCCTTTTCTTTCCATATCTTCAATAAATATTTAAGGGAAGTGATGAGAAAATGGTTTACTGTTTCTTATTGATGACATAGAATTATTGTAGTCATACAGGTTTTACTATACTAAGTCAAAGGAGCTAAACAAGAAATGCTTTGGAAAATGATATGCCTCCTAACATTTCTTGATAGCAGTTCTGCCTCACTTGGGAAAGCAGTGTATACTTAAAAGTAACTGGTAAGGGGGAGATATATTTCTGACTCCAACATGAGTGTTTTAATGGAGAGTGATGATAACTTACTTTCAAATGAGGTATTTTTAACATATCAGAAACAGAACATGATATTTCAAGCATTTATTCTCACCAGCATCGTGTGTGATGCCTTGGAAGTTGGTGAGCCTTGGATGGACTCAGTTGATGGCTGTGCTTTGAGCTAAAGGTCTGGCTTAATTTAACTCCTTACTGAAGTCTAGGCTCTGACCTGTTCTCGGTTGTGTTCCTTCTGGAGTCCAGAGCTGAGTGACAGCACTCGTCTGAGGAAAGTTCATTATGGTGATGACAGAAGTGCTAGAAGCCAAGCAGAGCCTCTTAAGACCTAGACTCAGAATTGTCACATTTTTACTTCTACTCATATTCGATTTATTAATATAAGTCACATGGCCAAACTGCCCTAAATCAAGAGTGGGGAAGTATACACTCCATCCATGATGAAGCCACAGGGAGGGATGATGAATTAGAGCCCCCATTTCAATCTAACATAGTGTTTACTCAAATAAGGCCACAGAAAGTCCTATGTAGTAATGGAGTATATTCACATATAGGTTAAGTATATACTTTCCGTAAAATATATGAACATTTAATACCATTCTAACAAGGTAACTTGATCTCCCTCAAAACCAGGCTTCAGTAATGGATAACTTTTAGGACTAAATTATGATGGATTCCACATAATTATTTCTAACTAGGGGTTCCAGTTGATGAGACCTCTTTTTGAAGAATTGGGGTATGGTTGATTCTTCTACATAAGCAGTTTTATAACTCCCAGTTGTGAGACATTAAACAATTTTGTATTTGCCTTAGGGCTTTGAAACATTTAATATTCTTTTCAAAATGTATTAATTTTTTTTCATTCCCACCATTTAAAAGAAGGCCCCCTATATCAGTGAGGTTTAGTAGGGGGTGGCAGATAAAGATCTTTGGAAACATTTGGCAAGGGCACGTTTGTTTTGTTTTTGTGGACATTCCCTGGTATGTGATTCCTGGTTGGGATCTGGATCTCTAGCTGCATTGTAGATGAATTGTGGTTTATGTTTCTCCCTCTTAAAAAGGCTATTATTTCTACTCACGTTCAGGATCAGTAGATGAGCCAGGTCTTCCTAGAATCTTCATAGGAACCATCCTATGAATGATAGTGACAGGAGAGACTGGATGGTCCTCACGTCTGCATTTTCCCTCACTCTGTGTCTCATTCTGTATTATGCAGTCTCTTGTGGAAACTTGTTTCAGGGCTGGGTGTTGGTTATTTATACACAACAGTGAGTCACTTCTTATAAGACTCCCTAAAAATATATGAAATAGAAAACTTAACCTGCAGCAGTTAGACATTAACTGAATAGATGTAAACAAAGAAGCATGGGTGGATTTAAAATCTAGACTAGGGAGAGATCCTAGAAAACCAAATTATGTATATGATTTGTATAAACACATAATTCCTTGTTACGTAATATGTATGTAATAAATATATACAAGTTGTATAACTTATAAAAATTAAGTAAATTAAAATACAATATATAAAAATATACTTATTCCAAGAAGAGAACAAACAACAAGCTAATAAATACAGTCATGATACCTGTGAGTATAAAGGGGATGAGGATGGAGAATGGAGGTAACGAGAATAAATGAATTAAATAACAAAGGATATGGATCAATTATAATAAGCAAGGAAATGAAGAATATGATCAACTCAACCCTCTGCATGTGAGATGAAAATCAAAAAGGAGAGGAGAGAAGGAAGCTAGAAAGCAGGAAGGAAAAAAGAAAGTTTTTCTTCTCCTTGCAGCATTTTCAGGTAGTGGCCTGGTAGGAGGGGAAGACTGTTTGGGGCTGGCTGAATGGTGGATCCAAAATACCTAGAACAGTGCCTACCACATAGTAAGCAGTCAGTATTTGGTGAATTGAGCTGAACTGAATGAACTTCATTGCCTTAAGAAGGCTTATTCCTTTGAATTCTTAAATCCACATCCCTTAGCTGATTTCTTTCTGTGAAGAACAGCGAGAGCAATATGGTAGAGGGGTGCATGAAGTCCTTTATTCTGTGTCCGGTGGAGGACACATTTTTGTTTGGAGAGAACCCAATGCTCTTGTTTTCTAGTGATGTTCTCACATTTGTTTTGGGGGAACACCTTACCCTATTCTTAGCCCACGTATTTGGATGAGGCTGAATCTTTCCTACTTTATCATCTCTGTAAGTGAACACATGACCCAAGCCCCACAATAAGAGTGGGCATTTGTTTGTTTGTTTGTTTAGGGATGAGTATGTGACCCATTTCAGAAAAAATGTGGACTCAATTCTAGGACGTTTTTGGGGGGGATATATTCAAGAAGAAATGTTGTATTTCTATGGAGATTTATATAGGCTATCTAAGGTTTGGGAACCTAGGGCCACTCTACATGAAGAAAGCTTGTTTGAAAAAATAGCAAACACAGAAAAAAGAGTTTGGAAAACTGAGAGTTAAGGGAGAGGGGGAGGGGGGCAAGAGGGAGGCAGCTGCTATGGGAAGAGGGAAAGAGAAGGAAGGTGGGAGAAAACAAGCAAGCAAGCTTGGATCGTTTTTGCTTGAGTAGATTTGAGTTGGATTTTTTTTTTCTATCACTTACAACCTTTCCAGTGGTGATTAACACAGCCCAGAGTGTCTGGAGTGGTGATATTCTCTCTTGGAGAGCTCATCCTTCAGTTGAGCTTCACAGGATTTATAGTGACAAGAGCCCCTATGTTTCCAGGCCATCTTGCCCAATCTCTGTACAGTTTGGATTATCCAGGAGTTTTATCTAATGTTTGTCTTCCTCAAACATTCTGGTATTGGTAGACATCTTAGACCATATGACTGCATAATATAATTTAGATTATGAGACTGACGCACTGCCTACTGCGCTAAGAGGGCAGCTTCGCATAGTATAATTTAATGCTAATTTCAACTATCCTGTACCTCCTTAGTCTCTTCTGCTATGAAATATCTATGCTATTCCCAGCAACCATACTACATGCCACCAAGAACTTCTCTCATATATTAAACTAGTCTTATATTCCCTGCCTTAGTTATACTACCTGTAAATAGAGACCATACCAGAAATTATTGCTGTATAACAAAATACTCCAAAACTCAATGTCTTAAAAAGCAGTAAGCATATATTATTGTTATAGGACTATGGGTCAGCTAAATGTACTGGTCTTGACTGAGCTCACTGATGCATTCGTGGTTAGCAGGTGATCTTGAATGGACTGCCTAATATATTTTGGGGGTCATTTGTCAAAGGTTGATCTAGGATGGTCTTGACTGAGGCCACTGGGTTATCCTCCATGTGATCTCTCATTCTCCAGCTGGGGAGCCTGGGGTTGTTCATGAGGTGGATGGAGTTTTCTGAAAGAGCAAAACATTCATGACTTGGGAAGATGTGGGCTCAAAGTCTCATCACTTTGCCACTTTCTATTGGTCAGAGCAAGTCACAAGTCTAACCCAGATTCCAGGGGAAGTAGACCCCACCTGTTAACTGGAGTTACTTCAAAGTCACATTGCCAAGGGCATGGATTCAGGGTGGGATGGAACATTGGAGCCAGTTTTACAGTCAGTGTGGCACAGAGACTAAAACAACAAACAAGCAAATCCCTTAGGAGTTTGATTTCACTGAATGACATTCTGTTTGCATCTAATCCTAAAGTCTTAATCAGGATCAAGAGTAAATCAAGTAAATTTGGCAAATCATAACTTATATTCTATCTCTTTGAACAGTAACTAAGAAGAAGCATAAACAAAGTTCTAATGTCTATTTCAAATTCACACTTAAACATGTTGTGTTGAGTCAGGGTTTGGTTGAAGGAATAAAATGACTTTGGCTCCTGCTAAGATGGGTTGAATTCCTTCTATTTACTTTCGAGCAGGAGCATGTTATCAAAGCCAAACCTTGGAGACAGCAGTTTTGTAAATAATAAAGACCCGCTCCAGTATTCCAAAAATTGCCCTACCTGGCATGACCTTAAGTCTGCATTGGATGATTATTTAATATTTGACAGATTCCCTCAACTACAGTCAGCACTCTTATCACATAGGGTTGTCTCTTCTATAAAATACTCATTCATTTATCCATCCATCAAACAAATATTGACAAAGTAAATCGTGTATAGAATAAAATCAAGAAGCCACATAACACAATAAATTAGTGACATCAGGACATTGCAGAGTGAATTTTATTTAAGCCTGTATGTTTTTGCCTTGAAGAAATAGCCAAACATTAATGCGACTTTTGAGTTAGAAAGAGCCTTCCAAGTCTGCAGTGACTGGTCTGAATGCCATGACAGGGACTCACCTAATGTTTGCTAGGGACATGGGTTTGATGGAGCTTCTAGTCTTGCCTGATACGCTGTTATTTTGTCTGAAGCATGGGACTTAACTTTAGTCCTGAAGTTCTCTAATGTTTGACTTTAAAATACTTTTGAGGCACCTAGGTGTCTCAGTCGGTTAAGCATCCTACTTCAGCCCAGGTCATGATCTCAACGTTCATGAGTTTGAGCCCTGGATTGGGGTCTCTGCTGTGAGCACAGAACCTTCCTCAGATCCTCTGTCCTCCCATCCCCCCATACTCTCCCTCTGTCCCTCCTCCCCACACATGCACTCTCTTCTCTCTCTCTCTCTCTTAAAAATAAATATACATCAAAAAAACACCTTTAAGTCCTAGAATAATAATCTAGAGTCTGGTGTCAAGGTTAAAAGAATCTTTTTTATCAGTCTCTAAAATAAGCAAAGTGGGAGATGTATCTGCTGCTCACTTTGGTGGAATCAGCTCCTGTAGAGTCCGTCAAAGTGAGTGCAGCCAAGTATCCCATTACTTTAAGTCTTTTCTAGTGGAATTTTGACTATATATGATTTTGCCCTTACATTTTAAATTTTGAATAATTCTCCTTAGAGCCAGAGGTCAGGGTAAAGGGACCCAGACCATAATACTCTAGAGATTATATATAATCCTTCATTGTAACCCTAGAGCATTCTCTCAACTGCTCTGAACTTATTTCCAATAAGTACGATGAGCATACTGAATAAGTCAGCCATGAATATTCCTCTTAGATTTACAAGAATATATATGTATGTCATTTATATGAACTTTAGAGCCATCTTGCCATTCTGGCATTAGTGGATTCATTTTACACATGAGAATGATGAGGTCATGGTCAAAGGGAGGCTTCTAAGTGTAGAACCTGATATTGGGACTTGAAGAGCTGTTAAAATCTAGTGGGTTTTACCCAACTCTTCTGCAGATTTCAGTAACACATCGCTATAGAGCTAATGGCTGTGAAAGATGCTTTGATCATAGCATGATGTTTAGTCAAGTTACCACCACCCCAGGGGGATCCGTTCCTGTCTGATGGGCCTTCCAGATGCAGCGACTCTTTCAAATCCTTGTAAGTGACCTAAATAATGCTGTTTCACCTGATCATTAGTACATTTACCATCACAGAGAAAGGAAGACACATAATACCACAGTCTATAAGAACTTGACCTCTGTAGGTACTGGTTTCCTTATCTGTAAAATGAGAGGGTCACACTAGATGACACCCAAGGGCCCTTCCTGCTCTCAAGTTCTGTGATCTCCTTTCTTAACAAGAGTAAAAATTGAGAGTTGTAAATAGCAGTAAATATTTCAAATTTCCTTCCCTTTTTACCCAAATTCAAGTCAAATGAAGAATAAAAAAAAATTTCCTAGGAATAAAATCAGCCTCAGAAAGGTTTCTCTTGGAAGGACTTCTCATGGGAAAGGATGGCTGTGTTCTTTTGAATTGCATGATAAATGCCCTTGGTCCACTATCACATTCTCTTTACCAAACCATATATCTGTCTTCTGGATGCTGTAAATGTTGAATGCTAGTTTCTCACATATCTCCCCCCACACACTTTCAGAGGGATTGCCCCTTACAAAAAGTGCCAATTCTCCCAGAAGTTTATTCCTCCAACCTAGGGCATCCTACCACTGATACCTAACTGATAGTGATAACCAAAAGCTAGCTCCTTGTCTCCAGGTGATACAAACTCTGGTATAAATCTTGGCTCTCCATGGGATCAGGCAGAGGCTAGACTTCAGCTGAGACCACATTTTTGCCTACCTACTTCTCCTGCTCCTCTCCCACCCATTCTCTTGAAAGATCTCCCTCAGTGAATCACATACACACAAATTCTCTTCTCAGGCTCTGCTTCTAGGGAATTTGACTTGAGGCCTCATAGCCATATAGATCTTCCCTGGGATTCAAACATTGCTACCTAAGAATATTTCCAGGTTTTTACAAGACTCCAATAACTATTTAAGTCTCTACATATTCAGGAGGCTTCATGCGGTAAAGGGAGGCTGCCACCCACTACCTCAAGAACATGAGAGCACCACGGGAAGTTGTTATGGACCCATGTAGAAATTAACTTCAAGTCACAATCTGAGGAAACAGGGCCTTGATGGTAAATGGAAACTCAAGACTCCAGAGCTGCAAAGCAAGTGAAGGCAGGTATCTTTCTTTTTTAACTTTTTTTAAATGTTTATTTACTTTTGAGAGAGAGAGACAGAGACAGAGTGTGAGTGGGGAAGGGGTGGAGAGGGAGGGAGACACAGAATCTGAAGGAGGCTCCAGTCTCTGAGCTGTCAACACAGAGCCCAGTGCGGGTCTTGAACTCACAAAATGTGAGATCATGACCTGAGCTGAAGTCGGACACTTAACCAACTGAGCCACCCAGGCACCCCTGAGCCAATATCTTTCTTAAGGCAGTAAGTCTCTGGTCCTGACCTCTCTATACTCTGCCATTAAACAAAATCTTATTTGGAGATGCCGTCCAGAGGATAGGACTACCTGGTGTTGAATTATGGGACCACAGAGCCAGGGTATCTATATGGGAAAAGTTCTGTTTGCTGGAATCCAATGGGAAACCTTCCTCTTTCTACTCTCACATTCCCCCATTCAGTCTTTGTGACAGTAGGGGCTGTACAGGATGGAAGGCAGGAAGAGACTTTAAGCGGGATGGGATTTTATTTCCAAATGCCAAAGCTTCAGGGAGAAGAGAGGATTGGTGAGAACATACTAGAAGAAAATACTGAAGTCTCACCCCACAAGGGCCTCTTCCTAGGCTGGGGAAGGAGGGGACGAAGGGAAGGATGTCATCCTGTGGGGAATGTAATAGGTAGCAAAGCTGTAGAGAAAAAAAAAAGCATAGATACTGGATTTAGGGGTTACAAAAGCTTAGATGGTGGACCTCTGATACACTCTGCTTGGCTGATGAATGGAGACCAGGTGACATTCTCTCTTCTATAAGTGCCTGAGGAGGCCTTAAAGCAAGGACTCTGGAGCCTACATCCTGGGTTCCAGTACTAACTCAGAGACCTATTATCTGTGTGGCCTTGGGAGGTCAGTTCTCACATCTCTGAACCTGTCTCTTCATGTAACAGAATAGAGATAATGGTACCTCAGCTGCTTTGTCTATGTTAAGGGTTTAGAAGCATCTGTGAATTGAAGGCTTTTGCACTGCTAAGGATCCTGAATTCTGGTACTGCCCTGGACTGGGCTGTTTTTCACAGCTCAGAGAAGTGAGGTCTGGGAGACAGATTTTAAACCGAGTAAAATTACCTTTTATGAGTGAGCTAGTTGACAGCCACCACAGCAGTTTTCTTCCAAAGATGCATTTGCTTAAACTCTCTCTAGTTTTGTCATAAATTTACTTATGTTTTTAACCTCTAGATTACTACCTTCCTTTGGGTCTTTGAACCTTGGAATAGATGGTGAAAAAGAGAACAAGCTTCCCAGTGGAAGCTCATGAGTTCTGTATTCTAAAGGAAGCAGTGATGCTATTTGCTATCCAGCAAGGAAGCTGTTTACCAAAAGGAAGTGACAGAGGCCAGAGCAGGAAGCAGGAAGCTGAAAAGAGGAAATGGTTTTATAGGTCCCCAGAAAAATCTATAAAGATGAATATTGATAAAAAAATGATGCCCCATGCGATTTTTTTCCAAAAGTTAAAGCATCTCATTTGGTCATTGCTTACTTATCTCTGCTGTTTCCACGTTCGTAGTGTGATGTTGCTAATTTTTAAAGGTGAATCTAAATGCTTTAAGAATCCTCGCAACCCTACTCTTGGTCAGCAGCTAAATGACTCCTGTGAATTTGAATTCTGCAATGGATAAAATCAACAGGAACTCTGAGAAACACAGAAGGAAAAAAACTCCAAGGACTTATTAGAGGTTTTACAAGCCAAAACTAGGCTCCTTTTTTTAAAATTTTTTTCTTCCTTGTGCATGATCACAAGTCTGTCCAGAGCAGGGAGCAGAACCCAAGGTTCACACATATATTTATTTAGTTAGCAAGACATTCCTATTTTTATAGCTCAAAGTTCTTAACTTTCTTGTTAGCAAATGTTAACAAGGTTTAAAATGTATAAAGTGAGCTGTGGCATGTAAAAAATTTTGGCCTATCCTGGCTCCTTCTTTTTTTATACCTACGTTCAATGAAAATGTCCTACTGACAGGCAGAATGTCTGGGCAACTTTATAGATAGTGTTCCCACCTCAGGGCCACAAGGTCACAGATTTGTTCCTGATTCTATTTAAAAAACACTCAACAATGGTAAGTTTGTGTGTGCTTTTATGAGGGGGAGCTGTTTTATAGGATCTAAGATCTTAAAGATACTCCAAGGAATCTTGCATGTCTGCTGGGCTGTGAATTGGGAAGGTTACTGTGGTGCTTACTGCAACTTTGGGGAGCTTCACTGAATCTCAAGCAAAGACTGACTATAATAATTCTCAGACATTATGTCTACTCAAGGCCAAAAGCACTTTGATTTCATGGTGGTAATCAAAGCGCTTGAAAGGCATTTCAACCTGCTGTTCCAGCATCAGTTTGCCAGTGGTCATAAAATGAAACAAGGCAGAGGGAAAGGAAAAAGAAAAGAGCAGACCCCACTCGAATCGCACAGACATTTTATAACTGTTTTAGACACTGCAGGCCTTTCCCTCTTGGGTCATGCATAAATATGGTTTCTGAAAAGTCACTCTCAGAATCCCCAAAGGCCCCCTAAATATGGAAGTGAAATAAGCCATCAACACTATAATGAGCAAACACAGGGGTACTTCTAGCAGAAGGGGATTAGGAAATAGCCCAGTTGAGTGGTACCATGATTTCCTGAGATATGTTGACAAAAGAACAAAACAATCCAAATCTGATTCATGGGTTCAGTTGCTGTATGACCTTAAACAATGGATTATCCTTTCTGAGTCTCTTGGTTGTCTCCTCTAAAATGAGCAAGAAGAGGGACATTCACTTTCCAATGTCCTCTCTCTGTAGAGAGAGCTTTCCTACTACTCTTACTTTCTAATCTTATACTCTCATAAACTTTTGCCTGCTGTTTAAAACAAAAAAATGAACAAGAATAGGAAAGGTTTCTTATAAGTAAAAAATTACCATTCAAGAACATCAAATGGAATGGTAACTTAAAATGTGGTAGTTATCCATCATTTTGTGTAAATACACAAAATCTCTCTTTCCCCCACAGCTGCCTGATACAGTCCATGATATGGATGATTCACTTGGAATTGTGTACTGTGAGTGGTTTTGCTCCTACCTTTGACCAAGAATCCCAGCTTCCCCGCCTGGTGGTAACTTCTCCTAGCTATGGCTTTTGACACACAGGGGTGTACCATGCATATACAATCATATACCCTGTCTCACAACTTGATTTTCACATATATTCTGGATTATAATTCAGGAGTGTGTATGTATTCACAAAGCTGAGAAACCAATAACCTCTGATCAGCTTCCTCTCCACATTGTGCCATCAGTCAAATCCCACTCCTCTGTGGAAAACAGCTATCTAAAGCAATTGGTGCCTTCACAGCCCTCCTTCCACAACGTACATGTTAAGTTACCAGCTTTCTTTCCTCTAAATTTGTTTTTTCAAACATGTCCATACATAACGACCACAAGTAATTATTAAGCATTCCTGCCAAATAACCACAAAGCCAAATTCTTGTGGTAAATAATGGGCTCCCAGTGACATGGTAACAGCAAAATGACTGACCCTTTCAGCTTTGAGCCTGTTTCTAGCTCTCTAGCATAATTTCCATACTGTGGACCTATATTAAAGAAGATGAATTAGTAATATTTGAAAGTTTCACTCAGAGAGATCATAAGATAGATCAATGCCATGAAACAAGAGGATTCACTTCTATACTGTTTTATATGGAATGTTCTAGACTTAAGTTGTAGAGCTTTGTGTAATTAAGGGAAGTAGTTAATGGTAAGTATGACTCCCAGTTGTTTAGAGTTTTACAGTTCACAGAGCATTTCCTTTTTCTTTAAATTATCTCATTTGAGACTTTGAGATGAACAGATTATGATAATTCCCTTTTAGAGATGAGTAAACTGAGGTCAAGTGACTTGATCAAGATATCACAGCTATAAAATGTCAGAACTTGTATTAAAGTATATAGTTCTAAGTTTATTGCCATAAGATTTTGCCTTTATCAAGGGGATTGAACAACTCAGTCACATTACTAATACAGTTATTCTTAACTGAGAAAGATGGGGGGGAAGGCATATTAGAATCATCTAAGGAGTTTTTGAAACATAAGTCCTTGTGTCTATCTTCCTTCTCAGAATGAGGGTAGGGAATAATTTTGAAAATATTCTTGAGGTAATTCTAATATGTATGGCCTCATTAAAAAGTCCTGCATTAGGTTTTTCTCTTCTGAAATGGAGGCATCTTCTTCCCAGATCTTGCTTTGTCTAGTACTCTTCGGAGTACTATACTCGCTATACCTGTTATATGGTGGATGATGAATTTTACTCGTCTGCCATGAAAGTGAAGAAACTGATTGTATGGAGGAGGAAATAAACAGTGGCAACTATTGGGTGACTGATGTGAAAATATCATAGGTTTAGCCCATGAATAAAGTATGTACAAGATTGTACTTAATAGATAGTATCCTTATCTCAAGCAACTGAACAAAAGTTGATATGTGGACTAATTCATAACTAGTTCACTTTTTGCTTTCCAAAATGATAGCAATATGTATCTCATGGTCATTTCAAATCTCTTAGGGAAAAACAACTCTCCCTGTATTCCTACCCTTTGCAATGTGATTTTGTACCTCCTCCCATCAAAAGGTGAAGTCTTTGTCCATTCATTAAATCTGGGCTGGCCATTATGACTTTCTTTGTCTGGCAGCTTGTAGGAGAAGTATCATTGTCCCAGCTCTGAGCCTAGACCTCAAGAATGTCTTGTGCTTCCGTTCTTGCTCTTAGACCTGTCCATGTGAATAAGCTGAACTAGTCAGCCTGGAGCCATCCCAGCTGAGGCTATCCTAGACCAGCCACATTTTAGCTCACCTGGTTGGCTACAGAGCCATAGGGAGTGAGCCCACATTCAGAAAGTTAAGTATATTAACTCTATTTCTTGGTACAGTAGGGTCACAAAATTACAAAGTCACATTGTAGACGGATGAGGAGGCTACAGGGAGAAATGGAGAATTGTAGTTGTTTTCCACCATCTAGCATACCCATTGTATGGGGCTGCTATATATGTTAAACAACTAAATACAAGTGATGCAATTAGAAGAAGGTCTGACACTGAACAAATGCCTACTAAATATGGAATATTGTTGCTGTTTTTAAAATGCATGCAAAATGTGTAGACGGCCTAGTTAATGTCACGATGCGTCTTACTTTTAGGAATTGATAGAATTCTCACAAACCTGTGGTTCAATCCAATAGTACACACAGAAACTCAAGTGAGAGAAAGTGCAATCAAACCACATATTGAGTGTTAATATATCCCTAACTATCCTTCTTTCCTGAATGGAAGTACCCCTCTGACCTCAGGGGGGAAAAAAAGTGTATTTTGCCCTTTCTATTCAGGCTTTGATCAAAGGTTTCAATGGTAAAGATGACTCATACCTTAAAGAACTGGAAGAATGTTTTTATTGCTTCTCAATCCATTGTGTTGCTCTCATGAAATTGCTGAATGACACCAGAAAATATAAAATCCATCAAAGAAATAAGTACTGAATGACATGTGACAGGGTTTCCAACTCATCAGGAAAAACTTCAGATCAACTTGTTTCTCTGGAGAAAGCTCACATCCGGGGCTGTTCCTGTTCCCCGGGACTCATAAAGCTCCTATCTCCAGGGCACAGGTGAGGCCTTCACATTCTTTGAGAACAACAGACTGTTCATTTCCTCCATGGCTATAAAGTGACTTTATTGGACTTCAGTATCTGAAGGAAACAGAGCTCTGGGTCAGAGGGCGCCTTCAGAGAGTCACTGGCCCCATTTAGAGCTTCAAACCTCAGGGATGTTGGGTTGGGAGATGCTCTTGAACTCTTTGAAATGTAAGTTAATTTAAAGTTCAAAGGAAGCTTCCTGGCTTGATCACTGTTGTTAGGGTCAAGATGCATTTATGTAGTTAAAAAGTGTTTAAATTTAGCTGTACAGCATCAGCTATTATTAAGCAATGTTTACCTATGATTTAGCAACATATATGTGGCTCTAGGGGGAAAAGCAGTTTAGATATTGAAGAAATCCTTTGCCAGTTACAGGGGGATTCAGTATTTGAAAAGCACAAGGAACGATTGATTTCAACCTGCTTCTGGATTGTAATCTCTATTCAAATTTGCATAGGGGAGTCTCAATTCAAAAGGAAAAGCATCCATATATGTGATTAGAGAAGGATATTTTCTGCTCAAAGTATGACTCAAGCTACTGGTTTGATTCTAGGTCTGTGTTTCCTAAAGTGTGGTCTATGGCACACTGTCTCCAGACAGGCTCCAGTAACAAATAGTTCTCTGTGGGAATAGGTTGGAGAAACACTGCATATTATGTTTCACTCTTGTGCTTCACAGCACACTTTGGTGAATTAAAGATTTGGAGAAGTCATGGAATATAGAAACATGTTGAATACCAACCCAGTATTTCTAGAAGATACATAACTAATGAATCCCCTTTGTTTTTTCTTTCAACGATATGAAATAAAACATCTTGAGAGATCAAGTAATCTTTGAGAAATCAGTACAGTACCGTTATGTATTTTGTACGATGTTGTTGTAGGTATTTAACACAGTTCAACATCTTGATAAAGTGGTAGGCACAAGAAAAATAGACAAGGATTTTTTTTAAAGTTTATTTATTTTGAGAGAGAAATAAAGAGAGGGTGTGTGTGTGCAGGAGGGGCAGAGAAAGAGGGGGAGAGAGAATCCCAAGCAGGCCCCACACTTCAGTGTGAAGCCGGATGTAGCACTCATACCTACGAACCATGAGATCATGACTTGAGCTGAAATCAAGAGCTATCCAGGGACCACCCCCCCCCGTGTGTGTGTGTGTGTGTGTGTGTGTTTAAACATGTGATCCATATTGATAGTAGGAGTTTGGAAATCATAAAGGAATGATTGCTAAAGACACTGTTGACCTAAAATTTTTATTTCATGTGACTCCGACATTTATTTTTTGGCACGTAAGTCCAGCTATGCACCTGGTAACTCTTACATAGTGATGTAAACAGTGAGAACATCTTAATAAAGGAAACAAATGCCATTTTACATAGGTGGCATTTTTTTTTATTTTGCCATTTCTAAAAATGTTAAATAGAACACTCCCCTCAAATTCAGGACTGGAGTCCCAAATGGTTTCTGTTTCACTCATTAAGATGAATAAGCAAAGAGCCATTCATCAATCACATGCACATACCTGATTTTTTGGGGGGTTAAATTGAGGCATTTATTGTGCTGTGGAAATTGGCAAGACATATATGAGAAAGAACTTAATTTTAAGTGAAAGAAAAAGGAGTAGTAGTTGGAAGAGTGGTCATATTCAGATATTTTTAGTTTTATGTGCAACAAATTATAGACCCAGAATCACTCTACCAGGTATTGTGGGAAATGTAACTAGTTTCATCAACAACTTTTAAAGTGTGTTTTGCATAGGTGGCTCAGTCAGTCGTGATCTCATGGTTCGTGAGTTCAAGCCGCATATTGGCCTCTGTGCTGACAGTTCAGAGTCTAGAGCCTGCTTCGGATTTTGTGTCTCCCTCTCTCTCTCTACCCCTCCCCCTCTCACACACACACACTCTCTCTCAAAAATAAATAATAAAAACATTTAAAAACTTTGAAAATAGTTTTAAAGGGTTAAAAAGTGTTTTGCCTAAGTTTTTTACTTTTTGTTGTGATTTCATGTCCTTTTACTGCTCCATAAGTAGTTCCAATCAGGTAAATTCTGTAAAGTGCTTTTTTGTCCTTTAAATAATCCATTCTAAATGACTCAGTGATAAACACTTCAATCTAGTGGCATCTCTTACTCAGTGAAAAAAAATCTCTTATTCCACTGCTGGATCCACTTACTGAGATGAGATTAGCTTTATAACTAGAGGCAGGTGTGGGGGTAGAGAAGGGCATGCATCTGCTCATCTTATTTGCAAGTGCTAAGGCCCAAGCTGACTGAACTCTTGGTTATGGGGGGGGTGGTGTGTGCACGTGTGTGCACATGTGTGTGGGGTGGGTAGATAGAGAGAGGGTTTTCGTTTGCTTTTTCACTGTATCTATTTGATTATTAAGGACCAAATCTAAAACTCAACTAATTGCCTGGTTTAGCATAGATCTCCTGTGGTTAAATTTAGGGTCAAACTTGCAGTCTGTAGTATGTCATCTGTCATATGTAAAATAACTGAGTATCCACAATGAGAATTGATAGTTCATTCAGTCAGTCAAATTGTTCAGTGAATATTTCCTGAGAAGTTGCTATGTGACAGGCTCAGTTCTAAACAGCAGTGAAATAAAACTCCAACCCTCTAGGAGCTGATAACTTAGTGAAGGAGATATGAAAATATATAAAGCAGATAGATAAACTAAACAATGCAGTTATATATGTGTAAATGTATATAAGTGAAGGCAAATAAAGCAAGTCTACAAAAGGAGAGAGATAGGGAAAAGGACTGTTCTACATTAGAGAATATATTCAAGAAAGCCATACCTGATAAGACCACATTTCAGGTAATAATTGGTTTTAATTGTTTGGGTTTTATTATAGTGTCTTTCGAAGGTCTTCTTAAAAACGAAATGCAATCTTATAGTTGAAAAAAAATTGCACATATATAAATATATGTGAAGAATATATAACAAAGTATTTTGTGTGTATACTTAAATATTTTATTTACATGTACTATATTTACACTGTACTGAACCTTGCTTTCTTCATTCAGCTTGAGGTTTTCCATATTGATCAGTGTGGGTCTACAGTGTGTATATATTTATGTTCACTGACATGTAGTGCTCAATGGAATGACTGCCTCGCAGTTGATGTTACTGTTTCCCCATTGGTGGCCCTTCAGGGTGTTTTCAGGTTTTACTATCACGAGGAGTACTTCAACACACTTCCTTGGGCCCTTTGTCTTTATGTACCTGTGGACGATTTGCTCTCGGTATGTATTTAGAAGTAGAATTATTCAATCATAAGGAAGGGAAAGGTTTCGTTTGTTTGTTTGTTTTTAAAGCACACTCCCAAATCTCATCCCAGATGTCCTGAATCCTAATATCTGAGAGCAGTGCTTTGGCATCTGTATGTATAAAAAGCTTTTGGGGAGATTTGGATACAACTTCCCAAGGGACTGAGGTTTTTGGAGTCCATGGCTGTAGCCCACATGAATCAATCCCACACATGGACTAATGAATGAATGAGAGATGAATAGGCACTTCTGGCAATGAGAATAAATTTTGGCTCTCAGTCCATTAGGCTCCAGGAGTGGATACTGTTGGTGTCCTCCCAGATACCCTTTACTAACTTGCTCACCCATCTGTCAACCTCTGTGAGTGCCAGCTGCCGAGGGTTCACAGCTGCCCCATCTCCAGAGAACTGTCCTCAACAGGAAAAACCAGCCTGAAGGTTATGACCCCACTTGCCCCTTTCCAGTAAGCTCAGTTAATGATCGTCTGACACTGGGGTATAAAGAGCTAGTCCCCCTGCCTCAAGGGGAGGCCACTCTGTGGTTCAGTTTATGCTGCTAAGCTAGGCTGGACCCAATCTCAGCCCACTCCCCTGCCTCTTCCTGCTTCAGTCTCTTCCCTTCTCTGGTGGTCCTGCCTCAGTGTATCATGTGGACCTGTTTAAGCCATGCTTTGAGAGAACTTAAACCAAGACACCCTTTTGCTAAATTATTTTGCTCTTTTTTTTTTCTTTTTCTCTACTTCTGTGCTTTTATTTGCTCCTCATTAGCCCATACTTTTCCGTGTTGCCTTTGAAGAAGGCAGAAAAGGAAGCAGTGATTTTCATTTTTATTTGCCTTTAACAAATGCACTGAGCTCATCCTCGGGCAAGGATCTACAGACACATCATGCTTGAATTAAGCCCTGCCATCTGATAGCCTGGTCATCTAATAAGAGCCTGGGCCCTTGGTTTGAGCTTCCCCAGTTCCTTGCAGCTTCCCCTGAGTCCTCTGAATCACAAGTGTGTTCTGTATTCTCAGAATGTGTCCATATAGCAAACAGTCGTGTTGACCACGGTCAGTGGCCATTTCCTACTAAACAAGTGCAATTGCCCACCAGAAGTGAGGAAATGTTGCTGCCTCTCATATGCTTCAGAGGCATTTTACCACATGAGATTGAATCAGCCCCACTTGGGCTTGAGCAAAAGCCCCTACCCCATCTTGTGCAGGCATTGCCTCAGGCTGTATCCTTAAGCTAGTAAGTTTGTGGTCACAGGGCATTTATAAACATGTAACTGATTTGCCCTTATTTTATGATGATGATAATGATTAATATAATAATAATAATAATAATAATAATAATAATAATAGACATGGAGGCCTTGGAGCTCTAAATCAAGCATTCATCTAGCTTTGAAGTTACAGCCAGGAAATAAATCCTGAGGCCCTTCCAAACTAGCTCTGTTTCAGAGGGAGTGGCAGAAGGACTTGAAAGATGAGCCTCTTCCTCTCCAGTAAGCTATGGTGGAGGTGCGTTAGATGTGCTCACACCCCCGGTCCTCCCCCAAACAACAAAAGCTTGTAGCTTCCAGGGACATGGGCTGGTGGAGAGAGAAGCCAATCCTTTCTCTTGGGGAAACCATGTGTTTGATTATGCCCAGGAGAGCTTTTGCTCCAATAAGAAATGTGATTTCTGGGCCTCAAGCTGTTAAAGATGGAATTATGTGGTTTGCCTAGCAACTCAGATCTAATCCTCTTGTGGCTGTATCCCTACAGTTGCAGCCTGGGCAACCACCCCAAATTGACAGGCATAGATGCGCTTTCACAGGTAGAAAGGGATTATCTCAATCCTGTTGCCTTGGTTCATATCTTCACTTAAAATTTTCCATCCTGCAGGGTTTGATGGAAAGAAAGTTCATTGCTGTCCTGCCTCTAAGCTCCCACCTCTGTTAAGGGAGGATTCATCTCAAGTCTTTCCCACTACAGGAAACTCCTGGGGTCCCTAGCAGGGTAAAAACAGATGGTTCATCCTCCACACCATCCTTTACACTTGAGCTTACAAGTGAATATCTTCTGAACCTGTGATCTTTGGGAATCTGGATTCCTAACTGCTTAGGAAATTTTTAAAAAGTCTATTCTTATTAGCCTAATTTTAGCTCCCTGAATTTAATATTAGCTTTTATGGTCTCTTCAGTATTTGCCAAAATTCTGCATAACTGAACTCCTAGTTATAATCCTTCTTTATAGTGACAAAATTCCCAATATTTGTCTTTTGAATTTGGAATTTATCTTCTTTGCTGTTATGGGCTTGAATGGAAATATCTTAGCATCCCTAAGACAGCGTCTGGTGTCAGATTCTTGTTTTACTAAAGCATGATATTCTTGGGTAAAACTGCCATGAATTTCCCTTCAACCCAACCCAGTCCTCACTTTCCTTACATGAGAAAAAGGCCCCTGGTGTCCTATTCTTTCTCCAACTACCATCAGTGCTCCCTCTTAGGCAAGCAAGAGCTCTCAGTCATTCCCAACTTTTAGTGGATTTGAATTACTGCATTATCTCTCCAGGGGCAATAAAGCCCAGTGTTTACTGTGGAATTAAAGGCATTGCTGGGGATTTTTATTAGTCATCAAGAAAGAGATATAGAATACATATGGGAATACAGTGTTGCAAGGAACCTTCTGAGCCCTTAAGATGAAATGGACTTGTCTGGATATAAATCAAAATGACTTGTGACAATAGAAATAAAAGAGGGATCTCTGAAATAGGTAGGAATTAGAAGTGTCAACTCACCCCTGTCCCATTGTTACTCATTAAGGTCCCTTCTAAACATTTATGATAAGATTGTATCATTAGCTCATGTTATGGGAGGCTGTCATTGTGCAGATAAACTAACAGCAACAATAATAATAATGCATTCATATAGTAGAGTAGCTTCTTGGCTTCCCATGCACTTTTTACATGAATCTTCATGCCAACGTTTTGGGATACATAGACACATAAAATTAAGATTGTCATCTTATGTGTCACAAGACAGATGTTCAGAAACCCAGGGTAGCATATTGCGGGGAGCACCACTAAGACAGAAGCCTCTATTCTCTGGGCTCATAGTTCAGTGGTTTGTTTTATCAGACCGACTCTATGGAAGCTCATCATTTAGAATCTAATTTTATTTGGAAGAGGACTATAAACTGTTCCCCTTCCCAAGAAACCTATAATATACCAAAAGCACTGATGTAAATAGATTGGATCTGTGATCTCCCTGTGACTTGTTTCTTTTCCTACTAACTTCACATAATCCACCCCACTTAGCTTGGAAGTGTGGTCCTATTTTCAGTCATACACCCCTGCCTACCACTACCCCTTAAAGTGACAGATGAGGTTACAAAAGGCAAGAACAAACTATCTGATTTCTTATAGTCTGTCATCAGGATTCTGTGGAGAGAATAGTGGATTTAAGTACATTGTTTTCTAATTATATGGATGGTAAGATTCATCAAATAACAATTTCATTTGAGTTCCTAAATTTCTTTCAAGACCGTCTCTGTTTTACCATATATACAAATCCACATACATGGAAAAATGCATTAACTGGGCAGTACCTATCAGGGCAGATATAATTTTTCTTCATAACACCTAGTTGAGCTTTGTAGGAACCATAATGTTAGGTTCAGATTGCCAAGCCAGTTGTGATGCCATATATGCTGTTCTTAGCTTAATCTTGTCACAACCTTAACGTGCCCTGTAGTTTTGGCCAGAATCCACTGATGAAGGTGCAAAACATGATTTTTTATTTATATGACATGGAATATAGAAGGTAAACATTTTTGAGTCGACATTAGTTAACCCCGATTAGGTAAATTAGACGAATGAGCAAAACAATGCTGCCTGCCCCTTATAGTACTTTATCACTAAATTCTCATCTTTAGTACAGCCAGGTTGTTTGCTTTTCTGAATCCAAACCCCCAGCATTCTTAGTGTCACACATGAACCCTTTTCTCATAAGTTTTTATGGCCTGGTACCTGTCCACATAATCAGAATAGATGAGTATAAATGCGTACCAGTGAGTGCGATGGCTTATTGAACACTGTAATACAGACTTTTAGGTCCGGGCACTATTTTGGGGAGTTTTAGGTCATTAGAGCCCCACTTGTCATTCTGATAAAATGCTCTTCTTTACATTCTTCCAGAGCCCTCGTTCTCTGTCCCTTTTTGACCATGCTATGAACATGTAGAGTGTGCCTTCCCTGGGTCCATATGACTTTGATATCCTGAGAAATCATTTTATCATTTTTTTCTTTTGTATAATTTTTATAAGAAGTGTGGTATTTCTCCATTCTTGAAATGCTGACAAATGGTGAAATAGCTGTATTTTCTTTTTATGTAGATGCTGTTTTAGAAGCCAGAAACAAA
This sequence comes from Paguma larvata, assembly GCA_030068075.1. NCBI lineage: Eukaryota > Metazoa > Chordata > Mammalia > Carnivora > Viverridae > Paguma > Paguma larvata. Next base: position 13,109,506 of record CM057844.1, read on the forward strand.
CCAAAGGAATGAAGGAAATATTTTAGCTATTAAGTGGGCACTGGCTCCAGAGAGGCAAGCTGGGCGGCTGGCACAGCATGGGATACCCCAGGGCAAATGCGATTATTTGACTAAATCAGTAGGAGAAATGTTTGCCAAGAAGGAACTTCAGAAGCTCTGCTTGAACATGAGTTTGAGGAAGTAGAGAATATTTTAGATGGGATTTCTGTTACTGTAGTTGACAATGGGTTGGCGAGCTCCCTGCTGGCACATGGTGCCAGGGTGTTCCACTTGAAGAAATACACGGGGGCAGCTGTGAACCATTTATGATGCTCCATTGCTGCTGAAAAGAGGATGGCGAACATGAGGGCATGAAATAGTTCCTCTTAGATTAGAAGACTAAGCCACCCTTAGTTAAATTGGGTGGTCACACTGGTGACTGGCAGAAGTTGTTATTTATAGCTGCATAACAAATTACCCTCAAATTAGTGACTTAATATTTATTTCTAAATTTCTGTTGATCAGAAATTCAGGTACAGCTTAGCTGTTTGCCTCTTGCTCAGAGTCTTTCACAGGCTACGCCGAGAATGCACTTTGGGGCTGTCTTCAATTCCAGACCTTGCCTGGGGAGAATCTGCTTCTGAGATCACTCACATGGCTGTTGGCAAGCCAGAGGTCCTTACTAGCTGTTGCTGGAGTTATCAGCTCATTGACACATTGACCTCTCCGTAGGGTTACTCACAGAATGAGAGCTTGCTTCCTTTAGAACAATGGTTCTGAGAGAGAGAGAGAGAGAAAGAGAAAAAAGGAAGAGGGTAGAATATGAGGGGCAGAAGCCATAGTCCTCTTATAAACTAGCTTTGGAATTGACATCTTGTCAATTCTACTGTATCCTCTTCATCAGAAGTGGGTCAAGCAGTCCAGCATTACACTCAAGAGGAGGGACTACACAAGGATATGGATGGCAGGAGGCAAGGGTCATTGGTGTCTGTCTGAAAGGCTGCATGCCACAGATAGTAATCATATTTTTCATTTAAATGGATGCCAAAATTATTTCCCTTCTTTCAGTACAGAAGGGTTATTGACATGAGGTGAAATAATTGTTTTGAAAAGAAACTCTGGTTGACTATATGGATCACAGTCTTCACTCAGGCTACTGTTTGTATTAATGATAAGCTGGTTGGTGTGGAGATGATGAGAAGATGCATTATTAATTGTAAAGATGTATGAGCTAGAATCCCAGGCTGGTGGGATTCCAGGTGCAAATCTCTTACTTTATTCATCTATGGGATGGGCTTGGCTATGAGAAATCCTCTTGGTAATCTTCAGTTAAATGAGAAGTGTTAGGATAGAGTGGAGTAGCCTCTAGAAAGAGCATATGTTGCTTGTATCACCTCTAGGCTACAGGCTTTTCACATTATAGTGCAAAATTTGTGTGTGTGTGTGTGTGTGTGTGTGTGTGTGTATTTACATTGGCTGTCAATACAACACTTAGTTTCATGAGTCATTTGATAACCTTGGTTATGACTTACAGAAAAATGGCAAGAGCTTAGATCAAAAAGCATATAGTTAGCTCTCTAACAATATTTACCAGATCATTAACTCTAAGAAGGGGCTCTTTCCATTTAGAATTTGTATTAAACAGCATTATAGAATGTTAAAGTTTTTAGGACATTTGAGATAAGTTTTCTCAGCTCCTGCATGTTTTTGATAAGGAGATAGGCCAGAGCTGAAAATTAATTAGAACCAGTAATTCACTGCTTAACCTATCTTAGCTACTGTACCCATCAGTGTTGTGGAGATTAGAGAGGCAGAGGGAGAAAAAAAAATGGTTTTACTTTCTTTGTAATAATGTGAAAAATCAAGTAGGTTGGAAAACCTTTTCCAAATAATACTTTTAAGGGAACTCCTATCAGGTTTATATCTCAGGTCCTAGTTATACATTTCATAAGTGCTGATTTAATGTTGGGCAAACTACTAACTGTGGGCTAATTTTTAAAAATGTATAAAATTAAAGAATTATATAAATGACTCTCAATCAGCCTTATACCATACCATTTTGGAGAAGGGTGTATATAAAAATTTCTGAGATAGAGTAGGAAAAACCATGTAGTTAGAAAAAGTAATTCTTAAATTCTGGTAATCAGAAAATCCAACCTTCCTAAAGAAAGATAGGATATCCTAACAGAATTTCCAGAGAAAAAAAGATGGCATACACATTTACTAAAGGGAATTTAACTAGAAATACATTGGGAAACTCAGGCAACATGATATCTATTCCTTCCAGTCTTAAAGTTTGGAGACTCAGTGAATAGAGAGGGACAAGGTCCTTCAAGGACACAATGTTAGAACAGAGAGTACTGAGAAAGGAAAGACCTGGCCTCCAGCTAAGAGTGGCCTGAAATGAGGTCAGGATTGGACACTGGCAAGCAGAAACAAAGTCTTCAAACAAAGAACATTGGAACTGGAAGCTTCCATCTACCTGAGTTCAAAGAAAATCAAGATCCCAACTCCAACTACCTTACGTGGCAGGTCTACTCTCGTCTACCAGTGTTAATTCCAGTACGAAATGTCACTTGTTAGGTTCCAAAGTTTATAGCCTGAAGGAGTTTTGTCCTAGGATATGGTCCAAAAATATATTAGTCTTCAATGTAAAGCCAGACTGAATTGTTATTGGCATTAATGTCGAAAGGCATGCATGCTTGCACGCACGCATGCATGCATGCATAAATAAATAAAATCACTGCAGTTATTAAATCTGTATTTTTAATTATATTACCACACTTGTGTCTTTTGAAGAACACATTGAACATTTTAAAATGACTTCCATTTTATTTGCAGAGAATTAAAAAAAATTTAATGTTTATTTATTTTTGAGTGAGAGAGAGAGAAAGCATGAACAGGGGAGGGGGAGAGAGAGAGGGAGACACAGAATCTGAAGCAGGCCCCAGGCTCTGAGCTGTCAGTACAGAGCCCAACATAGGGCTCAGATCCATGAACCATGAGATCATGACCTGAGCTGAAGTCGTATGCTTAAGTGACTGAGCCACCCTGGTGCCCCATTTTATTTGAAATGATACCAGCCTATTTTATACACAGTAGCATTTTCAAAAATCTAAAACAATTTTGTTTATATATTGATTTATTTATAGCTTCTTATTTACTAAAATTTAAATTCTAGATAAATGTCTGCATCAGAATACATAAAAATACATGGAGATATTCTTCTGTGACCATAGAGTGAGTTTGAAACAATATTTACTTCTACCTATAGCTGATCTAAGAGAAGAAAAAAGAAGACAAAGGTCTGAAAAGGAATAAGATGTTTATAATGGAAAAGGAAGGAACAGAGTATAGAGGGAAAACTGGCCTTGAAGTGAGCAGTCCTAAATTCCAGGGTGATTCCTCTAAAATCCATGGACAAGTCACTCATTTTGTGCAGGTCATATTCTCAAGGCTCTCTGGCTGTTAATTAGATTATTTCCTATAATTTCAAGTTTATAATACATTTGGAAATTAAAGAAAATAAATGCATTTTCATCATAGAAAAGTTGTAAAATAGAAGAAAAGTACAAAGAGAAAAGAAAAAAACCCACTAATGTAACTATTCAGAAAACCCGTGTAGAAATTAGTGATACAGTCTTCTACCTTCTAGTCTTTTGCTCTGTTTTGATGTGTATGTGTGATGCTTTCTAGAAGCAAAATTAGGGGGAAACAGTTTTGTAGCATAACTCATTCAGTTAAATATATGTCATGAGCAGTTTTCATGTCTTTATACATTATTAGAAAAGTGGATTGGGGTGCCTGGGTGGCTTGGTTGGTTAAGTGTCTGACTCTTGATCTCAGTTCAGATCATAATCTCATGGTTTGTGAAATCGAGCCCTGTGTCAGGCTCTGAACTGACAGCCTGGAGCATGCTTGGGATTCTCTCTCTCCCCCACACCCGACTCGTGCACACACGTGCTTGCTCTCTCGAAAAACAAACTTGATTTAAGTTTTTATTAAACATGAGTTTATGAGCTTATATTTATGAGTTTATAAAATGAATTTATTATATGTGTACATATATAGAGGTATGTATATAAGTGGTTGAAATGTGTGCATGTGTGGTATGTGTGTAAGTTTGTGCACATTTTTTCTCTTCTGGTTGTTTCTAATTCTCTACAGAATTAATAAAACTCCAGTGACTATTTACAACTAAATTACTGTGGATGGGAGAAGATATGAGGAGAAGATGCACGGAAATGTGGGTGTACTTCATATGTATAATGTATACACACACACACACACACACACTTTAATTTTTTTCACAATTGCATCCTTATGAGTATAGGAATTGCATCTTGTTGGATCAGTGGATAGCTGGGCTGATTACTACAGAAAGAATTTGATTTGGTTTAGGTAGTAGAATGAGGAGGAGGCTTTCCCTGATTAGGGCCATGCTCTTGGGCTAGATTGGTAAGACCAAATTCTTATGAAGAAAAAAAGACATTGTGAAAAGGTAGGAAAGTTCCAGAAACCTCCTCTATTGAAGAGCCCTGTAGCACTGAAGACCTTACAACCCTTGATAAAGGAATTAGAAAAGAATGTGTAAGAATTAGGAGCTCAGGCAGGTTAGAGAATTAGAGAAGACTCCAAGTATAATTATTATATTTCTAGTTGTGCTAAGAAACAAGTTGTGATCATATCTTTTGCTTCATTGACTGTCACTCCTTTGCCCTGAACTTCATGATCTGGTTTAAATTATCTCTTAAAATAATCCTCACACCCCCTGTTCCAAAGGCATGCCTTTCTCTTGTTGCCTGGAGTGTTCTTTATCATGTTTTCTTTCTGAACCAATCCAACATCACCCTTAAGAATCAACTAAAGCTCCTGGGGCACCTGGGTGACTCAGTCAGTTGGGCGTCCAAGTTTGGCTCAGGTCATGATCTTACAGTTTATGAGTTTGAGCCCCATGTTGGGGTCTGTGCTGACAGCTCAGAGCCTGGAGCCTGCTTCAGATTCTGTATCTCATTCTCTCTCTGCCTCTCCTCAACTTGTGCTCTGTCTCTGTCTCTCAAAAATAAATGCAAAAAAAAAAAAAATTTAGAAGAACAGAATCAATTCAAGCTCCATTTTTAAAGGAAGTCATGCCTAACCTCCCACAGCACCCCATGACTGCTTCTGTTAATTTTTCTACTGCATGATAATGAAATATTGTCTATACATATACTTTTCGTTTTAGTGAACTTCTTGAAGGATAGATTAGCTTAATTCGATTTTGTAATTCTGATATCTAAAATAATATTTAGAATATTACAGAGACTCATTTGTTTAATGGAAGCACTCATTCTACAACAAAGCTGCACACAAATTGTATAATAACTGAGTCAAGTTATTCACATAAACCAACTACTGTAATGGTAGATGAGGGAGGACTGCCAGGTCAAGTATAATTGATGATTCCTTGTTTCTGTTTTTTAACTCTGAAAGAATAAATTTATTTGGTTAATTTGATAACTCTGCATTAATTGGATGCCAGCTGACAGAGTTGGCACAGGACTCTAAAGAGTGCAATTCACTGCTAAGATGAGACTTCAAGTAATGGCCGAGTACAAGTCCAGTATGGAAAGTTCAGTTTTCCCAAAAAAACAAATTTTTAATCCCCTATGACAGAACTCAAGTTGTTGTATTTCATTTATCCCTGTACTATGGACTATTTTAGCCTAATGAGTCCCTCAACTAATTTCTCTTTTGAAAAATGAGTTTACTACTGTATTGAAAGAAGAAAATAAAGAGATGCAAATAGGTATCCAGAGAGATAAGATTAATCCACAGGTTGCCATTGGTATTTTCCCTGAATGACCTTTCAAACAGAATCTGAACATTAATAGTCAGAGTCTTGTGAAAATTGCCACAGGAATTGCTGCACAACAGTTATTAGTTCAATAACATAATAAAATGGGCATCTCCTGTAAATAATACTCTCTTATTTCACATAAATCAGTTATTTTACAGAAATGAGAAAAATATCTATGGCCACAGTGGCAGTTCAACTGTACTGGGTAGGAAATGTCCAAGGAAATTTTTCTCTTATAAAACTTGAACCTGGAAAGCTGGGGCCTCAAGTTACTTATGGGCCTGCCTTATACACAAATATTCACAAAAAAATAAAGGAATATAAGCATACCACTAATGAGAGTCTTCAAACCACAAAGGAAGAGAGCAAGAGAAGAAAGGAATGAAGAGGAACTACAAAAATAGTTAGAAAATACTAACAAAATGGCAGTAAACGCATACCTATTAATAATTAAATGTAAATGGACTAAACTTTCCCATCAAAAGGCCTAGCTAGAGTGGCTTAATGAATAAAAAACCAAGACCTATCCGTATGCTGTATACCAGAGATTTATTTAGACGTGAGACACACAAAGAATAAAAGTGAAGGTATTCCATGCAAATGGAAACTAAAAAAAGCTGAAGTAGCTATATTTATATCAGACAAAATGGACTTTAAAATTGAGCTGTAATAAGATACAAAGAAGAATGTTACATAATGATAAAGGGATCAATCCAGCAAGAGGATATAACATTTGTAAATATTTGGACACCCAATATTGGAACACCTAAATATATAAAGCAAATATTAGCAAACCTAAAGGGAGAGATAGACAGCAATACAATAAAAGCAGGAGTCTTTAATACCCCCACTTACATTAATGGGTCATTCTGACAGAAAATCAATGAGGAAACATCGGCCTTAAACAACATGTTAGACTAGATGGACTTGACAGATATTTACAGAACATTCCATCCAAAAGCAGCAGAATACATACTCTTTTCCAGTGCACATGGAACATTTTAATATGTTAGGCCACAAAACTAGTCTTAATAAATGTAAGAGGATTGATAGTGAGCATGTTTTATGACCAAAATTGTATGAGACTACAAATTACTCAAAGAAAACTAGAAAATTCACAGATGTAGAGATGAACAACATGCTACTAAACAACCAGTGGTTGAAAGAGGAAATCAAAAGAGAATTCGAAAGATATCTTGATACAAATGGAAATGGAACATATCAAAATTCATGGCTTATAGCAAAAGCAGTCCTAAGAGTAATTGTGATTAAACGCCTACCTCAAGAAACAAGAAAATCATCAAATAAACAGTCTAACTTTACACCTCATGGAAGAGGAAAAAAAGAACAACACACGAAACCCAAAATTAGTAAGAGGAAGGAAATAACAAAGACAAGACTAGAGTGGAAATAAATGAAACAGAGCCTAAAAAGACAATGGGAAAGGTTAATGAAACTAAGAGGTGATTCCTCGAGAAGGTAAACAAAATTAACAAACTTTTAACTAGTCTCACCAAGAAAAAGAGAGACTCAAATAAAACCAGAAAGGGAAGAAGACATATTATAGTTGATAACCACAGAAATAGAAAGGATCATATGAGACTACTATGAACAATTATATATAAACAAGTTGGATAACATAGAAGAAGTGGTTAAATTCCTAGAAACATACAACCTATCAAGACTAACCAGACAGATTACCAGCAAGGAGTATTTTGAATCAATAATCAAAAATCTCCCAGCAAACAAAGGTCCAGGACCAGACAGTTTCACTGCTGAATTCTATCAAACATTCAAAGAAGAACACTAATCATTCTCAAATTATTCCAAAAAATAGAAGAAGGGAGAACTTTTCCAAATATTTTATGAGGCCAACATTATCCTGATACCAAGACTAGATAAGGATGCCGCAAGAAGAGTACAGGCTAATATCTCTGATGAACATAGATGCAAAAATCATCAACAAAAATTTGCAAATTACATTCAACAATAAGTTAAAAGGATGGTACACAAAAGTGGGATTTATACCAGCAATGCAAGAATGATTTAACATCCTCAAATCAGTGTTACGCATGACATTAACAAAATAAAGGATGAAAATCATACGATCTGCTCAATAGATGCAGAAATAGCATTTGACAAAATTTAACATCCCTTTTTGATAAAAACTGTTAACAAAGTGGATATAGAGGGAACATACCTCAACATAATAAGGGCCATATATGATGAGCCTATAGCTAACATCATAATTAGCAGTGAAAAGTTGAAAGCATTTTGTCTAAGATCAGGAATGAGAAAAGGATGTCTGCTCTTGCCATTCTTATCCAACATAGTTTTTCAGTCTAAACAGAGTAATTAGTCAAAAAGGGAAGAAAGGAGGGAGGGAAAGTGTTGGGAGCCATCTTGGGCTCATAGGTTGAGATACTCCCCTGTGTGGCAAGGCAATAGAAGCAAAGCTTCTGCCGACCAAAGTGGCGGCCTGATACCACTGTTGGGAGCCATCTTGGGCTCACAGGTTGAGACACCTCCCTGTGTGGAAAAGGCAGTCAAAGCAAAGCTCCTGCAGGCCAAAAAAGGCACCCTAATACCACCTCCTTCAAATAACCTTTCAGGCCTCGTTGACCTCAAGGGAGGTAATGCTCTTAAGTAAAAAAGGAACTTGGAATGTGATGCATTGATGGGTAACATCTGAAGGAGACTATGTAAATGTACTTATTCATAAGCAAAAGGACAAGTATTGAGAGTTCTACCCTTGCCAGATGGGTTGCACCTCCCCCATTGTAGTTGGAAGAAAAGGCCTCAAGGAAACACTCTGTTCTCTCCTCTCTCCCTAAATTTATATGTTAATTAACCTGAAACCAACATACAGGATTGAGGAAGTTGCCACCTTGCTGGTAAAAACACATTATTGTTAAAGAGATTAAGCTACTGAATGTCACTCATTGATGTAATATCACTTACTACCTTTAAAAATAAAGACACTGACACCAGCAGGGCTGAGATGCCAGAATTGCCAGGGCTGCCTGCTTGGTGATCAGACTACATCTCTCTCGTGGCTCTCTCATTTCCTTTCGCCTGACCATCCATCTTTCAGGTACACCTGGACTTGCCGTAGCTGGACCCCAGCAGAAAAGGAAAAGAAAGAAAGGAGAAAGAAAGAAACAGAAAATGTATCTAAATTAGAAAGAAGTAAAACTGTCACTATTTTCCGATGGCATGATATTACGTATAAAAGGCTTGAAGGCTCCATCAGAAAAACTGGTAGAATAAATGAATTTAGTAAACTTGCAGGATAAAAAGTCAATACACAAAAATCTGTTATGTTTTTTAACACTAATAATAAATAATCAGAAAGAGAAATTGAGAAAAATACTATTTATAATTGCATCAAAAATAATAAAATACCTAGGGATAAATTCACCCATGGTGAAAGACCTGTGTATTGAAAACTATAAGGCATCATTGAGAGAAATTGAAGAAGATAAAAAAATAAATGGAAATGCAATTCATACTTATGGAGTAGAAGAATCAATATTGTTAAAATGTCCATACTACCCAGAACAATATACAGTGCAATCCCCATCAAAGTTTCAGTGGCATTTTTCACAGAAACAGAACAATTCTAACATTGCGTGGAATCATTAAAGATCTCAAATAGAGCAACCTTGAGAGAGAACAAAGCTAGAGTCATAATGCTTCCTGACTTAAAAATATACTAGCTATAGTAATTAAAACAGTATAGTATTGACATAAAACAGACACACTGGTCAATGAAATAGAGTAGAAGCCCCAGAAATAAATACACGTACATATGGTCAATTAATTTGTAACAGAGGAGCCAAGAATATACAATGCGGAAAGGATAGTCTCTTCAATAAATTATGTTAGGAAAACTGGACTACTGTCTTACATAATACACAAAAATTAACTGAAAATGGAATAAAGACTTTAATGTAAGACTGGAACCATAAAACTATAAGAAGAAAACATGATTGATAAGGTCCCCAACATAAATCTTGGCCATGATGAGTTTTTGAATCTGACTCTAAAAGCAAAAGCAATAAAACCAAAAATAAACAAATGGAACTGTATCAAACTGAAAAGTTTTGGCACACCAAAAGAAGCCATCAACAAAATGAAAAGGTAATTTACTGAATAGGAGAAAATAATTATAAATCATATATCTAAGAAGGAACTACAATATATAAAGAACTCATACAATTCAATAGCAAAACAATCCGAACTATCAAATTAAAACATGGACAGAAGATCTAAAAAGGCTTTTTTTTTTTTTTTAAAGAAGACATACAGATGACCAACAGGTACATCATTATTCATCAGGGAATATAAAATTAAAACTACAGTGAGAGATCACCTGACATCTGTTAAAATGGCTTTTATCAAAATGATGAGAAATAAATGTCAATGAGGATGTGGAGAAAAGGGAAATTTTCTGCATTGTTGGTGAGAATGTAAATTGGTGCAACCACTATGAAAGACAGTATGGAGTTTCCTCAAAAAATTAAAAATAGAATTACCATAGTAATTCCACTTCTGAATATTTATCTGAAGAAAAAAGACATTAGTTCAAAAACATACATGCACTCCTATGTTCATTGCAGCATTATTTATAATAGCCAGGATTTGGAAACGACGTACATGGCCTTTGATGTAAGAACGGATAAAAAAAAGTTGTGGTGTACATAAATACAATGGAATATTATTCAACCATTAAAATAGTGAAATCTCGTCATTTGCAGCAACATGGATGTGGACCTTAATGGCATTATGCTAGGTGAAACAAGTCAAACAGAGAAAGACAAATACTTTTGGATCACTCTTAAATGTGGAATCTATAAAATGAACAAGAAAAACACAAGTTAATGGATACAGAATATAGATTGGTAATTGAAAGAGTTGGAGTGTGAGTGGGAGAAATAGATGATAAAAAATTCAAATAAATATTGTTTGATTTACTATTAGGATCTTGGCTCTCGTGGATTTATGAATATTTTAAATTGCATAAACAGAATTATGATAAATAAAAGAAATCTCTAGAAAAGCCCAAATATGCAAAAATATTACTCTTACACTAACAGACTTTAGTCGTGCAATAAAAATAAAGCACTTACATGCATGAACGTGTACATAACCTAAATACTCTATCATTATAAATTACTTCCTGTGTTATCAGGCCTAAAGATTATTCAAGATCCTGATAAAAAATTAAAGCCATGTGATATTCTGATATAAAAGTGTGCAAGTATTTGGGGTGTGTTCACCAAAGCATAAACAAATATTACTAAAGTGTACTAATGCTTATTTAAACTGTCTCCTTACATACATCTGAGATACCCCCTCTATCAATTTTTTCCTAAGGAGGGAAAAGTCACCTTTCATGTGTTGTACTGGTCCAACTTTTTAATGCTTTCGTTTAACAAATCCTGAAGAAGATTTTTTGCTTTGTTTTGTGGAACTGTTTGGTAGTTATCACATCAAAACTCCAGAGGCAGAAACATTGGATCCTACTGACATTTTTTGTTTTCAGTCCATTACCTCCAGGGCATGGCTCTCCAGAGATGTCCCTGCCAGGTTACACTGCCAAGCTTGCTCTATGGCCTAACAGCTAGAGCTTTTATCTTCTGCCCTGAGATTGGAATGTTCTTTCCTTCTCAGTTTCCAATTTGCATAGTCTCTGTGGAGTCACCAATCTACGGTGGCAATGTGAAACTCTAGAAAAGCGCTTTTGGTTTTTCTTGTAGTCCTTCTGTGAATGTGCAAGCCTGGCTTCCATACAGTACTCCCCTTGGAGGCCAGTGTCTGCTGAGCTCTCAAATCTAGTGTTTTACAACGTCCAAGAAGTCTATTGCTGTATCTCCTTGCTGGGATTCAACAAAGCCCTTTGGTATAATATGATGAGACACAACATGACATGTAACAGTTGATTATTTGAAAGACTGAATCCACTCTAAGTAGTTTGCTTCAATAAAATGCACATAAAATATTATACTCAAAATTACAAATAATTTATATGGATAGAGGAAATATAGTTAAACTGGTGGTAAGACTATTTTAAGACTAATGAAGTACTTAAGATGAAGTAATATGTTCAGTTCTTTTTGGCTTTTAAGAGTTCACCTAGCCTAGGAGAAAACATAGGTGTAAGCTCCGTAATATTGGTCTTGGCAGTGATGTTTTGGATTTGAAACCAAAATCAAAGATTAACGAGTAACAAAAGCAAAGATTAACGAGTGGGACTATATGAAACTAGAAAGCTTCTGCTGAGGAAAAGCATTTTACTTAACAAAATGAAAGAGCAGGCTATAGAATTTGAGAAATATTTTCAAACCACGTCTGATAAGGGGTTAATCAGATAAAATCTACAAGGAACTCATAAGATTTAATAGCAAAACAAGAAATAACCCAATTTAAAAATGGGGCAGAGGAACTAAATAGACATTTTTCCAAAGAGATTTAAACAAGTGGCCAATATGAAAAGGTGCTAGGCATCAGTAATCAGGGAAGTACAAATCAAAACAGAATGAGATTTCACCTCACATCTGTTATAATGGCTGTTATCAACACACACACACACACACACACACACACACACACGTTGGCAAAGATGTGGAGAAAGGTGAACCCTTGCACATTGTTGGTGGGAATGTAAATTGGTGCAGCCACTGTTGAAAATGGTATGGAGGTTCCTCAAAAAAAAAGAAAAAAGAGAAAAAGAAAAAAAATAGAGTTACCATATGATCCAGCAATTCTGCCCCTGGGTATTTATTATTTACTTTGCTTTATGACCTGGAGGTTTATAACCTAGAGGACATGAAGAGAGGATAGGAGGTAAAGTATGTATTCTATTATGAGTTATGGCAGAAGAGGAAGCACATTCTTCTTTCTGTTTCTTTGAACTATGTACATGAACAGATGAAGGGGACTATTTTATGATCAGCTGGGACCAAAGAAACTCAGTGTTCCACGATACCCATTTACAATTCTTTCCCCTTTGATTCAGTCAACTCCTCATCTCTTGGTCATCATCTACTAGTGTTCTATTGACATAGCAACACAGTTTACAGTTACCAACTACTTTGTGGCAATTTAATGAGGCAATTTTATTTCATTTCAGGAATACAGGTTTTTTTTTTTCAGATGGGCCATTTACAGAAGGAAAAAGAGAGGTAACAAAGATTATAGCAGCTTTTGAGTCATAGTGTAAGTCTAAATTTAAAATGGAGAATTCCCCTCCCTGGAGATTCTAGTGAAGATTAGCATGAAAATTTAAATTCAAATCTTCTAGTATGGCAATACTCAGAAATTCAAAGTTAATAATCATAGTCATCATGCATCACTCTTTGCCATTAATCTTTTGCTTCTTTCCATATTCCCCGAGGAGGTTTCAACCATTAAGCTCCATTTCACTCTGGAGATTTACTACCTTTGTTGTATGTGACTGAGTCACTAAAAATAATGTGGGATAAAGACTTTATTTCTTTTGTTACCTGACAGAATGCATCGGGGTGGAACCCCAATTCTCCTGAAATTAAAAAAAAAATCTCAGCATTTTAAATATTAATACCAGGCCCTAATTGACAACAGTGGAGTCAATTGTGATTCCAAACTGGAAAGATTTTTAGAGATCATTAAGCCTACTTCCTTAATTTCAAAAAAAAAAAAATCAAGTCCAAAGAGTTTGAAGGTAGTGCTACCATTTGTTGGAGACTGTTCTTTGAAAACTGGGTAAGACTGCAGGCTTATACTAAGTTAAACATTGATTTGACCTTGGTTTATTCCTAAAGCATGGATAAGTAAAGGATGTGTGAAGCAAGGATGAAGGAAGGTGGGCACGGTGCCCTGTGCTTCTCTCGAAGCTTCTCTTCTCCTGTTCTGGTAGCTCATAGAGCATTTCCCAAATTTGACTATCTTGGCAGTATTTGCAGAGTGAGATGTCAGTTAGTTCTGAAAGATCTAGAACTACAGACTTGCTGTCACTTTAATACTATAATAAATATGGTTCTTTGCTTTGAAAAAGATCTGAAGTTTGTGGTTAGGATGTTGGAAGGGTTACATCTTGTCAGCTCTTGTGAAGGGTGGAAGGAAAGTTCTTTGGAATCAGAAAATTGTAACAGTGTGGGCAGGTGGTGAATGAGGTAGTCAGTAGATATTTGAGGTGTATGTTTGTGTGCATTTTGTATATTCCTACACAGTTTGGTTCAGTTGTGTGCAATTTTCTGTGTTCATGTAGTGTTTCTCAAGGATGAAATCCTATATTTGTGAACACAAAATTGATGTTATGCTTTAGTTCTTCCATAAAATATCAGTTGCATTGAAATAAACTCATGGTTTTAAAACAAGTCTTATACCAAAATTTAATGTATACCAATGAGTGGTTATTCACAGACAGGCCAAGGCATGAACCAATATACTTACTCCAAATCACTCAGCTGATTATTGGCAAAGCCAAGCCTGTAATCTATAGTCCCAGCAGTTGGACTATCTTCCCAGGTCACCATGCTATCATGTCTTTTTGTTTTTGTTTTTGTTTTTTAATTCATAGGATAAAGTGCAGAAGGTGAGCATGATTTGAAAGACATAAAGTGTTCAGTGTAACATGTAACTAGAAAGGCCACAAGTCCTTCATTCTGTTCTCAGTGACAAAAGAGCGTTTCTGCTCCATTCCTCTTGAAAACAACTTTGCTTAATCCTCTATCAAGTGGGTGAAGATAAATTAACTAATCTTTGGCCAAGAAGGAAATGGGTAGAACTAGCAATTGGAGGTCATTCCTAGGATTAGAAGCACCTAGCCAAATGAAAGGGTATGAAAAAAAGAAAATGGAAAATGTGAAAGGCTGACAAAATGTGTCTGATCTCATGCAGATGAACTTGTGTCTTTGTGAAGAAAGCATGCCTGACTTGAGAGTTCATGCCTTTTGGAGTATATCAAAATCCCTAGGAAGTTTTGTGAAAACACAGGTATCTGGGGTCTACCCTAGTTCGAGTGATCTGGAATTTCCAATAGTGAGGCCCAAGTATGTGTATTTTTCACGGCCAAGCAATTTTGATGGGCCTTTTGGATAAGAACTATGAGAAGTAAAAATTGTGCCACAAGAGGCATCACCTTGTCTCTCAGAATCTTCATTTCTGCGTCCAAAACCTACCTTGCTAATCATACAGACTGTTTGGTTAGCAAGGATTAGGTGAGTCAAAAAATATGAAGATAATTTTAATCCGTGAAGCACTATATAATGTAAAGTTAAAAAAATAGAAAAAAATCCTAGCCTAATTTATATTTTATTGGCAGCATGGCTTTATAGTCTAATACCACTATATAAACTAATTTGTTCTTGATTTACATTAATGCAAAGTCAACCAGAAATAAAGTATCTTTTGAACAAGGGCAACCTCTTTCATTGGCCTAAAATCAGAATCGATGAATGAACCATGAATCACGATTACAATTATGTCTCTAGTGGTCAGAGTATATTTTTTTTAAGTGTAGCTTTTTATATCCCTGCTGTAACACCCATCGTTAATTAACCTTTCTTCAAAAACAATTCTTTAGTATGCTTAGTGAGTTTACTTTTATTTGAATGTATTATGTTCGAATGCATGCATTTTTAATTCTTATAAATGGGTTATTTTCCATTCTTCTTTCATTTTTTTCATTTTTTCTTTCTTTAATTTCAAGTTTTGATTTAAATTCTAGTTAGTTAACATATAGTGTAATATTGGTTTTAGGAGTAGAATTTAGTGATTTATCACTTACATATAACACCCGGTGCTCATCACAAGTGCCCTTCTTAGTACCCAGCACCTATCTAGCCACCCCCTCCTTCAACCCTCAGTTTGTTCTCTGTAGTTAAGAGTCTCTTATACTTTGCTTCATCCCCCCCCCCGCCCCCGCCTTCCCCTATGTTCATCTGTTTTGTTTTTTGAAAACCACATATTCATGAAATCATATGGCATTTGTTTCTCTCTGGCTGACTTACTTCCCTTAGTATAATACACTGTAGCTCCATCCACATCATTGCAAATGGCAAACCTTCATTCTTTTTGATGGATGAGTAATATTTCATAAATATGTATGTATGTTTGTATATATGTGTGTATATCTCACATCTTATCCATTCATGAGTCAAAGACTCCACTAAAAAGGAAAATTACAGACCAATATTCCTGATGAACATGAATGCAAAAATTCTCAACAAGATACTAGCAAATTGAATCCAACAGTACATTAAAAGAATTATTCACCACGATAAAGTGGGATTTATTCCTGGGCTGCAGGGGTGGTTTGATATTCACAAATCAATTAACGTGATACACCACATTAATAAGATAAAGAATAAGAACCATAGGATCTTCTCAACAGGTGGAGAAAAAGCATTTGACAAAATGCAACTTCCAGTGTTTTTCACTAACTACTGTGTTTTTAAGATCCATTTGTATTGCTTTATATTCAGGTAATCCATTGCTTCTACTAATGAATTAAATAGTATGTATATACATATGGTAAATTGCACTAGTTGGTCAAAATCTTTATCCCTCCTTTTATTTATATTCCTTGTTATGCAGATTTTCAGGGCCTACTCACAGGGGCAAGATAATCTGTCTCATTCCTTGACGGTGGTCTCAGTCATGTAATTTGTTGTGTGATATTTGCTGACCAGATATAACCAGAAGTTTTCAAAAGCATTTGTGTATTTTCACTTGCTTTTGAACCTCTTACATTATAATAAAAAGACATGCCCAGGTTAACCCACTGGTCCCAGGAAGAGGAAGAGACATATACAGTGAGCCAACCTGGAAATAAGAGTAAGCAAGCTGGACCGTAGATATATGAGCAAGCCCAGCTTCTAGCAGTTGAGCCCCACAGATACATGAGAAATAAATGTATGCTGCTAGAATTTTGCAGTAGTTATGCTCATGATTGTGGCACTAGCGAACTGATGTAGTGTACTCTGAGAATCTGCACTATTGCTGATTTTTAGTTCGGGATCAATTTTAGGAAGGCCAATCATTTGAAAGATAAAGTAACCAGTAATATTCATATTAATTTTTAAATATAGTTAAATAGCAATAGATATACATAACATGTCATACTTTACAAAATGTTTCCTTTCTTTTTTTCTTTTTTTTTATAGCATTAAAAAAAATTCCAGTGTAGTTAACATATACTGTTTTGCTAGTTTCAGGGGTCACAATAGAGTGACTCAGGAATTCCATATATTCAGTACTCATCAAGTACCCCCATTCAGTACTCAACTTAACCCCCATCACCCATTCACCCATCCCCTCCCACCCACTTTCCCTCTGGTAAGCATCTGTTTGTTCTTTATAGTTAAGAGTGTTCTTTGGCTCAACTTTTCTTTCCCTTTGTTCACTTATTTCTTAAATTTCACATATGAGTGAAGTCAAGGTATTTGTCTTTCTATGACCGAGTCATTTTACTTAACATTATACTGCCTAATTCTATCCATGTTGTTGCAAATGGCAAGATTTTATTCATTTTTATGACTGAGTAATATTCCTCTGTGTGAGTGTGTGTGTGTGAGTGTGTGTGTATGTGTGTGTGTGTGTGTGTGTACATACATACATGCACACCATAGCTTCTTTATTCATCTATTGATGGATACTTGGGTTGCCTCTATAATTTGGCTATTGTAAATAATGCACTAAACATAGAGGTTCATGTATCCTTTCAAATTAGTGTTTTCGTATTCTTTGGGTAAATACCTAATAGTGCAATTACTGCATCCTAGGATACTTCTATTTTTAACTTTTTGAGGAACCTCCATACTGTTTTCCACAGTGGCTGTACCAGTTTGTATTCTCACCAACAGCGCATGAGGGTGCCTTTTTCTCCACATCCTTGCCAATACTCGTCATTTCTTGAATTGTCGATTCTAGACATTCTGACAGGTGTTAAGTAGTATCTCAGTGCAGTTTGTATTTGCATTTCTCTGATGATGCATGATGTTGAGCCTCTTTCCACTTGTCTGTTGGCCATCTGTATGTTTTATTTAGATAAATGTCTATTCATATATTTTCATTTTTAATTGGATTATTATTGGTTTTTGGTCTTGTAGAAGTTCTTTATATATTTTGGATACTAACTCTTTATTGGATATGCCCTTCTTTTTATCTTATTTGATCAACTCAAAGCCATAGACAGAGTAGATTTTAAGCTCTTGCAGCCCTCTTCAATAACTCATGTCTTTGGTTCTTAAATTATTTTATCCTGACTCTTCAAGATACATCAATACCTCAATGTTAAACCTAACTCTGTCAGACTTACAAGAATATTCAAAACAGTTTTATACCAATGTGCTGGTACGAAGAGCAAATATTCACCTAACAGAGATCTTACAAATATGCATATTTTAGGTGTCCATCTTGTGGTCACACTTCTGCACCAGTCAACTCAAAATCAGGATGAATATGCAGACACAAATAATGCTGAAACAGATAATTCCTGTTTCCTTATAATGTATATCATTTTGGCATAGTAGGTTCATAATCCCTTGTACTAACATAAAAATGGCCATTATATACAAATGGATCACCAAAATTTTTTGGTAAGGTGATGACATAAATATAGATATGAGAGAATTACTTTTTAGGTCCACAGTGTAAAACTTGGGGGGACTATCCAGGTGGAGAAATGAAAGGGAAGAAATCCCAGCTCTCTAGAACTGAATATTAGAAGGAAATGTCTATTAGACATTCTGCAAGTCTCACTGAAAAGTGAGCAAGAGAATCAACAGTGGCTCAAGTCTTTAGCTTTGGACCTGCAATAGGGACAGATTTGGCACCTAAAAGAATGTGTCTATTTCAGATGTAATAAATGCAGGACCATAACTACTGACAGGGAGGCTGGCCTTGCAACTACTGGTCTAACTAAGAGGCTGTGGCGAACACACCATTCATGGCGAAAATTAGATTGAAAGGGTGTTTTCCAGAGAGGCAGTGTGAGACAAAAGGGAAGTACTAGGTGGAATGTTAAGAGACTATGTTTCTAGTTCTGGCTCTGTCACACATCCTGTGTGATGCTGGGCAAGTTACTCAACTTTCCTGTGTATCTTTTGTCTCTACTTCAGTGTGAGGGCATTGACAAGGACAAGAGTGATAAATGGGCTTTTTCTTAGGGTGCCGACTTCTTTA
Source organism: Paguma larvata (assembly GCA_030068075.1). Lineage (NCBI taxonomy): Eukaryota > Metazoa > Chordata > Mammalia > Carnivora > Viverridae > Paguma > Paguma larvata. The sequence goes on from CM057844.1 coordinate 13,128,494, forward strand.
GCAAAGTCAGAGAAAGTGGTGGTGTGGTTGTCTTGCCTTTGCCATGCCTACAGAGCTGATTTTTGAGATCTTCTAGTTCTATGATAAGCTGTCCTCTCTGAAATGTAGTCTGCTAATTGTTTTTAATATTATAAGCACACAAGCAAACTTTAAAGGCCAGAATTTTTCCCAACATTTCACGACCAAGATCAAAGGAATAATGTGGGAATAATGCAAAGAAAGTACTTTCCTGTGCTGATTGATTGCACAGTGAAAAGAAAGTCAAAATAATCAGTCTCCATCAGCTTCTTAGTCTTCCTCTGCTCTCACACCATTTGTTTAAAATGACCTACCACAAGGAGTTGTTTAAGCATCAGGAACTACTGATCACCTGAGCTCCCTAGAGGAAAGGCTGGAAACCCAGATTTGCTCTTCTACATTTCCAGTTCGAGCAGATTGTGTACATTTTAAAAGTGATAGTTGTGATGGGGCTGCTGCTTTGATATGGTCCTTAGTAGCCCCTGTGACAAACAGTAGCCTTGAACACCACTCCAGGGAGGAGAAGGAGCAGGGAGGTCAATGCATGGGTAATGTCCAGGGTAATATGTCAGCTCATAAGTCTTCAGAGTGCCCTGCTATGAAAAACAGCTGCAGCTTGCAAATGTCTGAACCCTGAGCTTTTTCTGTCTCCTTGTTTTGTCCTTGTGTGAAAAACTGTAACTAGATCTATTCCTGCTTGGCCTCAAAGGCAACCCATTTAACAAGTAGGCCCTGGGCCTGCCAGGTATTTGAGAAGAAATGCAATGTATCAACACCCTGCAGTATTTCATCTGACAAAAGCTCAGGCTGGCCTGTTTTCAGCCTCACTTACTCTGCCTCTGGCATTGGGTGTGCTGCCCTGTCCCCATTAGTGTGTCATTAGTGCCATTAATGAAAATCTGGTTTTACACACTGAAAAGTGATCTGAAGCAGTCTTGAGGAAATGCTATAAAGACTGCCCCTGCTGTTAGCAGGAGCCTTTGGCACACCTGGAGTTTTGACAGGGCTCTTAAACAGTTCTCTCCCCCTGGATGGAAGGAGGTGCAGCAGGTATAAATAGTATAATAAAGAGTACAAATAACTTCATTCTGGAGCTGTGAAATCCCTCCCCTGCATCTATATAAAGTCCATGCAGTCTATGATGAAGAAGCGAAATGTTAAGGTTTTGTAGTTTGAGGAAACTGGTCATTAACCCTAGGAACAGGAATTAAATGTCAAACCCAGTAGTCTTAAACAATCCTCTGTAGCATTTTCCTCCAGCAAAAGTACAGCTGTTAATTTAAAATAATCATCTGTTTAATAATAAACTCAAGTATAGACTCTAGTATTATGGAATCTGTTTCATACTATGCAATATTATGGAAAGAATGCAGAGCCAGCAATTTTAATTCAAAGACTCTATGTAGACTTGCTCAGTGAAATTAGAAAGTTGAAAGGAAAAGTGACTTCATTGAAAAATACTCCCATATTGAAAAGAGAAGATGAAGATGGTCCCTCAACATTCCTATGTGTATAAGAATAAGGCACAGCTTTGCAATTTCTTAGACCAGCATCTCAGCACAAGGCACTTAGAACTGTGGCTATGAGAATGGAGAAGAGAGAATGGATCCTTTGAGTGAGACATTGATGAAAGATGGCCAACCTGCAAGGAACAGGGCTATTCTTCTTTCGTAGTACTGCCCATGGGTCTTGTGGACCAGCTCAAAGGTTGAGACAGAAAATCCAGGAACAAAAATGACAAGTCACTGAGATCATGAATTAACAAGGTGAAGTAAGGATACAAGGAAGCAAATCACTTTTCAGCACTTTCATCCTGATTTGAAGCCTTAGTGTAATTCTACATGGCTGTTCCTATGGCTATGCCTCTGCCAAGCTGCCTGCTGTCCTGAGTTCTTAGGCAGATTATTTCACCTCCCTGACACTGTTTCATCTGTGTTAAGAATAACAGACTCACTGCGTCTCACAGGATTGCTATGATGATTAAAATGGATGTCCTACCTCAACAACTAGACACATGCGACATTTTATTTGCCATAGTTAATATTAAGTAAAGAACTTTCTAGTGACACCTTTGCCATATTGGTAGGAAAATGGAAATATTTTTAATACCTTTAATGTGTAAACCTAGGGCAAAGATAGTAGAACTTTTTAGATACTATATCGTGGTGGTTAATCCTAGTTCTAAAATCAGATGGGCATGGGTTTGAAACAGATCAGAACTTTATCAACTGAGTAAGTCTGAATACAAGATAAATTTGTCTAAGGCTCAAGTTCCTTTTCTGTAAAATGGGATTATAGTGTCTAATAAGACTAAGATATTGCAAACACAATTTAAATTTCAGCCCAGTGACTTGCAATAGTAAATGCTTAATAACTTTATATTCTATATCAAATATAAAGTTACATGTGTATATCACATATATATAATTTATTTTGAAAATTTTTTAATGTTTATTTTTGAGAGACAGAACACACAGTGTGTGTGGGGGAGGGGCAGAGAAAGAGGGAGACAGAGAATCTGAAGCAGTCTCCAGGTTTGAGCTGTCAGCACGGAGCCTGATGTGGGGCTCAAACTCATGAACCACAAGATTATGACCTGAGCTGAAGTCAGACATTTAACCGACTGAGCTACCCATGTCCCCAGAGATTTTATTTTTAAAATACATTTGAATATGTCTAAAACCACAGCTTTAGAGCTGTATTGAGTGTTGAAATGGTATTTAAAATTAAGCCTAAGACTACAGGAAAAAAAAATATCTCACAATAATAGATACATAAGTCATCCCTTGAAGAAGGAAAACCAAATAAATCACAAAGGAAATTTTTGTTTTTGTTTTAATCTCTTGTAAGTAGTATTTTCCACTCCCTATTTAAAGACTTCTTCTTAGTATTTATCTAGTCATTGCCTGGTGGGTATTTCTATTGGTACAGAAATCATTACATCTCAAGTCATCAGATTCTATTTTTCAGTAACTCTTACTTTAAATTAGATTAACCTTATGTTCTCCCTAAATAAACCTATTCACCCAGTTTAATGTCTGTTACAATCCTGAATCATTCCAAGCTCTTATCCGTTGACAACTCTTCACATATTTGAAGTCATAAGAGAAAAAATTTCCTCCTAGGGAGTTATAATGTAGCTCATAAAGCAGTGGATAGAGCAGTGACACTCTTTACTAGCCCCTTTGTGGTAAACACATCTAGAAGTCTGCAGAGAGGGCTCTCTATCCCTGTTTCTGATATTGGGGCTTGATGGGTATGAGGGAACAATCCCATTCCAGCTGGTGAGCAAAGGCCAACTCTGCATACTCCTTTTTAGGGAGGTCATTCCAAGCTATAGATTTAAAGGGAAGTACTAGAAACTCTGGCTATTACTACTAGCAGGATTGGCTCTATAACCTAAAGTTTTCCTTTCTCGATATGATTAATGATTTAAAAGTGTTGATGGCACAGCATCAGGACCTCGTGCAAGTGCGCAGGTGTAATGCCCATGAAGCTGACCCTGGCTGTTAGTTAAAGTGATCCTTTTAACTTAATTTTGTAAGTTGTAAATTTAATATTTCCATTTCAATCTGTCTTAAACCAACGTATATTTCTTATTGGCTATAAACTCAAGTCAGGTTTAGTAGGGAGAGGTGTGGTTTGTCAGGTCACTTGTAATTCTAATAGAAGAAGTGACTGTCTCTTCAGAATTTTCTTTTGTGTAGATTAAGAAAGTTTGACTTTCAATATAATAAGCCTTTAAATGGCTGTTAATGCTCTGTGATATATTAAAATTATAATGTAATGAGTTAAAAGCAAAATACATTAAACATAAAGTGACTTATTTAAAAATACCATAGGCATAGCTATAAGAGATGACCATGCAGTAATGATATGTTTGGTTTATTTATTTTCTGTGGTAAATGCCTTGAATGTTGTTATAAAATTGTTAAGTAAACTTGAAGCTTTAAGAACATCAAATATATAGTTTGAAATCCTCGAAGCAATGAAAGAAAATGTCTCAGCATTAAATAAGCCATAACTCCTCAGGGTTAATAGGTCTAATGAGAAGGATGAATTTTAAAAGACGCATCCGTTAATATATTGTGGTGAAGTTTCAAACTGAAAAAAATGAGAGAAAATGATAAAATTTTCCAGTATTTGAATGTTTGGAACAGGTTTGTGCAAGGAAGAAGAGGAGGAGTAAATAGATTGATAAATCTCACAGTGCTGTTTAGAAATGTGAAAATAAAAATACACACTTTCAACCATGAATCAATTCAGATGTCTGATCACACCTAGACTTTCTCTAAAGGATATGGTACTAAGTATGATCCAGAAGAGATACAAGTGAATCCAGTGTATAAGAAACTCTAAGGACTATGGAAATTAGGAAATCTTATTGATAACCCTAAGTAAGTTGTTGAAAAATGGAATAGAAAGGAATTTTCTTTAGTCCTCATGTTGAATAGAAATAACTTTTTGGGTGAGTTTAGCTGAAAGACATAGGAGAGCAGTATGGTAGAGTTACTCAACACACCAGCTCTAAAACCATACTGCCAGCAACAAAGGTCAGTCTAGGATGAATTTGGGCATGTTATGTGACCTCACAATACCTCTTTTCTCATCTGTAAAATAGGGATAGGAATTTTCCCTAAATTTTCCCATAAAAATTAAATGTATTAATGATGGATGTAGATTAAACAGCTAGAGGACTACCTGACCCATAGTGAGCAATAAAAATTTGACTATTATATAGGTGCTAGTATGGACAGAAAGGAGAAGAACTGAAAGGAAGTGTGTATCTTCTCCAGGGGGAGGACCTTGAAATGGATTAAGTCTAGACATTGTTGTTGTTGTTTTGAAAACCAACAGTGATGTATGACTAGGATAATATATTGTAATGACATCAAATTTATTCCATAAATTCAAGGTTGGCTTCATAGTGAAAATTCAACGAAGGCTCTTCACCACAGTATCAGGGAAAAAAAGGATAATCTCAATTGATGCAAAGCTTTAAATAAAAAACTTACATATGTTAATGATTAAAAGAAAACCATTAACAAACTAGGAATAGAAAAGGAATGTTTCCCACAAGCTTTATTGAGATATAATCGATATATACCATTGTGTAAGTTAAAGGTATATGTGTAACATGATCATCTGACATATGTATACATTGTGAAATGATTACCATAGTAAGGTTAGTTAGCACATCCATCATCTCATATAGTTACCATTTTGCATATGTGAGTGTGCTGAATACATTTAAGATCTATTCCCTTGGCAACTTTCAAGTATGCAATATAGTTTGTTTGTTTACATTCACCAGGCTGAACATTAGATCCCTATAACTCATTCATCTTCTGAAAGTTTTGGGCCCTTTAACCAATATCTTCTCCATTTCCTTTACCTCTCCCAACCCTGGAAACCACCAACCTACTCTGTTTTTTATGAGTTCAACTCTTTTAGATTCTGTGTATAACTTAGACCATACAGTATTTGTCTTTCTCTGTCTGACATACTTTACTTAGCATAGTGCCCACAAGATTCATCCATGTTGTTGCAAGTGGCAGGATTTAGAAGAGGCCTTTTAAAATCTGATAATGGTATTTTTTACAACAAACAGCATACTTGAAAATGAAAATTTATAGTTGAATTCTTAAAAACTGAAATAAAACAAGGATGCAGTCACGAACTAAAAGTCCTAGCTCCCCACCACAAAATAAATAAAATGTACAAGAATTGAAAAGGACAAAAAAAGTTATTTGCAACATACATGATTTTGTACATAGAAAATCGAAAATACTTACACTGACACTTCAGTTTCAATGAACAAATTTAATAAGGTCATCAAATATAAAGTATATATAAAAATCAATTTCACTTGTGGGTATTGGCAATACATAATTGGAAAATTACATTTAATAAAATGGCATTAAAATACCATAAAAATATCAAATACCTCCAAGTATATCTCATGATAGGCATGAAAGATCTCTACACTGAAAATCATGAAAGAGTATTGAAACAAATTTTTAAAGATCTAAATAGACAATGCTCATGGGACAGAGATTTAAGTATTTAAAAATTATCATTGCTCCCCCATTTGATATAAAATTTAGGAATGTCCAATTTTAAGCAAAATTTTACTGGAGGTTTTGTGTGAAAATTGATAAGGTGATTATAAAAAAAATTATATGGGAATGCAAAGGAAACTAAGATAACCAAGTGATTTTGAACTGTAAGCTGGATTAAATGTTAAGGCCAAATATAAAATTATAGTAATTAAGATATTGTGATATCGGAATCAGGTAAATCTATTAGCCAATCAGATAAACAAATTAAAAAGTATAAAGAAATGAGAAACTGCCTAATACATGTATAGTCACCTGATTTATGTCAGAGATAACACTACAGTGTTGTGGAGAAAGAATGGCATTTTTAAAAAATGATGTATCTTTTTGTATATTCACATGGGGGAAGACTAATCCTACCTCACACCATACGTAAAAACACTTCCACAAAAACTGAAAATCTAAATGCAAATGGTAAAACATAAATTCTTAGGAAAATAACAGAACATGTTAATGACATCGTAACTGCAGATTTCTTAAGTAGGACTCAAATAGGTTATTAATAAAAATGATTTAATTTTAATGTAGTTCAATTTATCTTTTAATCAAAGGACACCTCTAAGCAAGTGAAAAGGCAAAACAGCAATTGAGGTAAGTTGTTTTTAAGACCTATTTCCAGCAAGGAACTCATGCCCAAATTATATGAAGAACATCTCCAAATTGTTAAGAAACTGGTGGAAAACCAATACACAAATGAGTAAAAGACTCAAATAGTCCCTTTACTTAAAAAAAAAGTTCAAATTATCAGTAAACACATGGAGAAGTACTGAATTTCATTAGTTATTAGGGAAATCCAATATTAGATAAAAAATGCCAAATGTTGGTGAAAATGTCCATTAGAGCCCTCATTCACTACTTGTGAATGTAAATTATTAAAACTACACTGAGAGTTTCTAATGGTAAATATATATAATAAGGTAGGAATTTGACTACTATGTCTTTACAAAAGATTGTATATATACTTTAGAAAATGTATGCACATGATGCTTATAGCTGCACTATTTTAATAGTCAAAAATTGGAAACAACCTAACTTCCCATCAACTGTAAGAAGGGTATATAAATTATGATATAGTCACAAACTTTAATATCATATAGCAATAAAACTCCATGAATTAAACTATATAACATTGTGATATAATATAACAGTGTGAGAGAATCTTAAATAATGTTCAGAGAAAGAAGCCAGAAACAATATGTAGTATTTCCATTCATAAAATATGAAACAATGAAAAATAACCTATGGTGTTAACTTCAGGAGTGTTTACTCTGAGTAAAAGTGGCATTGAAGTCTGCTGGCATACTGATTACATCAGTGATTTGTGAAAATCCAGCAAGCTGTACGTTTATGATTTGTATTTTTTTCTGTGTATATTACTAATTAAATTTTATTAAACAGCATTTCTTTTCATATTTGCATATATAGCCATGACAGACAAAAGATATGCAGAATTCTACCCAGCAAACTTAAGCACATAATTTAAGAAATAGAGATATACCATGTCCATAGATTTAATTAGAAAAAATAACATTGTAAAGATGTCTGTTCTCCAGAAAATCTATTAATTCACTGTAACCTCCATCAGAATTATGTGTGTGTGTGTGAGTGAGTGAGTGAGTAAGTGACTGGTCATACTAACTGAAAAATGTATGTGAAAATATATTAACTAGTTACTTCCATAATATTTGCTTCATATGAAATTATCTAAAAATTCAGAGGCTTAAATATTAAATAGGTGGTACTATAAAATGTAAACTATCCATGAATCCATTCTGCTATAAACCAGTGATTTAATAAATAAGTAAATTGGAGAGAATAGACAAATCTGTGTAGAAAAATTATTCTCAGTGCCTCTGCAGTACTCCTCAAAATTGTCAAGGTCATCAAAGACCAGGACAGTCAGAGAAACTGCCACAGCCAAAAGGAGTTTGAGACATATAATGTGATATCCAAGGTGGGATCCTGGAACAGAAAGACATTAGGTTAAAAACAGAGGATAGATTAATAAAGTATGGACTTTAATTAAAAATAGTATAGTATTATTGGTTCATTAGTTGCAACAGATATTTCATACTGTTATAAGTTGTTAACAGTAAGGTGAATTGGATATGAAGAGTATGGGAAGTTTTTGTATTAGCTTTGCAATTTTTTTATAAATCTAAAACTATTCTAAAATAAAAACACTTCTTAATGCTAAGGTGGTGAAGATGAGGTTAGAAGATTAAGAAAACTGGGGTAAAAATCTACCATAAAATATTCACCATTACAGATAGATTGTAGATATAAATATAAAAGATAAATTAATGAAGTTCCCAGAAGATACCATATGCAAACATCTTCACAATCTCTTTGTAGGCAAAATATTTATTAAATAGTATACTAGAAATGCCAAAAATAAAGACTGAGCATAGTGACAATGTGGTTTTGGGGAGTCACATTTGGTTTACTATTTGTGTAGTTAAATATTAAACATTTTTAAAGTAAGAGATCAAATTGTTTTGACTGTATTCTCTCCAATTTCCCATTTAGTTAATAATATTTACAATGTGAATGTTATTGTTTTAGCTTCAGGGTGTAAATGAATGTTATATGGCTATGAGTATGGTATATTAACTTGTCATAATTTTTAGTCAACTCCAAGGGCAGTTTAGTTAAATCTTTAGAAACAAACTAATAATGAAAAATTAGGGGAAATCTTAGATGTTTGACGTAGGTCCTTTTTTGGTATTAGTTATCCACCATTAGTTACCAAATGGTGGATAAGTTAGTTTTTCAAGAAATAGCCTTTGGTGCTACCCCATAACACAGAATTCTCAGTTAAAAATTCTACAGCTTTGAGCCCTTATGACATTTCCCATGTTCTTAGAAATGTCAACAAGTTTCTGTAATTTCTTCAGATAATGAAAATTTCTTTTTTCTTAAGAAACCGTTCCCTATCTCACTTGAGAATCCACAATGGAATGTTTTATGAGTGTAATGAGGTCTTCGTAGCAAAAGACTTACTGCTAACAAATCTTTGTTCAGAAGGAACCAGACTGCCAAATTTCTGAGACAAGGGAATTACAGTATTTGATTTCTAGATTAGCGAGGAATGAAATTGTTCTTTTATTTTCCTCCCTATCTGAACAACTCCAGTATAAGAAATTTTGCTGTTATTATTGTTGATTTTCTATTCATTCCCTGTCTCACAAGAAGAACATGAGTGTTAAAAAGCACTGGAAGATTATCTAATCCTGTTTCTCATCACCAGTGATCGCACTGTAGTCAAACCTACTAACCATCTGACCTATCTCCTAACAGTTTCCTAAGCTAGAAAGGTGTCCTAAATCAAGATTGACATCCACCACCACAACCAAGAAAAAGTAAGGACATCAGGACTTAGTTAATGACTCATAATTTTTTTTCTCATCTGTTTTTAATGTGAAATCAGATTTTCATCCATTTATGGTGGGCCTGGCAAAACACCCCTAAAATGCCCCTGTGTTTGAAAGGTTTTATCATAGTACAGGTTCTCAGTGTACATTATAGTCATTCACATAATTAATAATTCTTTGTGTTCTTATGAGTACCTATTCAAGTGAGATGCTACAATTATATTAAGCCTTTATTAAGTCTAATAGGAGTGCAAGATTGCATAGTGCATAATTGCGTAGACTTTATGTTCCAGTTTGTGAAGAACGATAAAAAATAAAGTTAGTCTAAGGTCAATGGTAAGTGAAATGACACACATTTTATTGTGTAGTCATTTTCACAAATAAAGTCTGGGGTAATGATTATTTGCACATATATCCAGTTTTATCTTTCCTGGGTACAGGAAATGTTAGGCTACCTTGTCCCCCTGAAGTTGGTTGGCTTTATGACTAGCTAGTGAAATGTGAATAACAGTGAAACATGGCACTCCTGTGTGAAGGCAGTGCATTAGTTATTTATTGCTGCATAATAAATCACCACGAATTTAGTGGCTTAAAACAACACACACTTTCATCTTTTCTGAGGGTCAGGATTTTGGGCACAGCTTAACTGGTGCCTCTGCTTCAGAATCTCACAGGGTTACAATCAAGATGTCAGCTCATCTGAGAAAAGAACAGTTTCCAAGTTCACATGGTGGTTGGCAGCATTCAGTTCCTTGCAGGCTGCCAGAGGCTGCCCTTGCTCTTTGCTGCATAGCTTTCTCTATAGGACCACTTATGACATGACAACTTGCTTCAAAGCCAGCAAGAGAGTGAGTATCCTTAGCAAGATAAGTTAGACATCTTCTGTAATGCAATCACATACATGAAATGTTGCACATTTCTCTACCTTTGTCCTATTCTATTAGAAGCAAGTCTCAATCTTCTCACACTGAGATAGGATCATATAAGAGAATGAAACTGGAGGTAGGGGTCATGGGACTACCCTAGACACTGTCCACAGCAGGCAGTAAAGTTCCCCTGAGTGATGCTCCAGCTCTCTCTTTCCTTGGCAATCCTACAAGATGGCTGATGAAATGCCAGAAACAAAACAGAAGCACACTGGATTTTCAGTTACCGTTTGGAATGGGATTGTCCTAAAGTGTCACTTCTCCCACAGTGGATTTGGGTTAAGGAAGAAATTTGAGAACTATTATAGTCTCATTTTAGAGAGAATAAAAAGAAGAAGGAGAATGAGGAGGAGGAGGAGGAAGTTGAGTTGTTTAAAAAGAAAGATGAGGGGCGTCTGGGTGGCTCAGTCGGTTGAGTGTCAGACTTTGGTTCAGGTCATGATCTCCAGGTTTGTGCTTTCGAGCCCTGCATCGGGCTCTCTGCTGTCAGTAGAGAGCCTGCTTCGAATCCTCTGTCTCCCTCTCTTGCGTCCCTTCCCCTACTCTCTCTCTCTCTCTCTCTCTCTCTTTCTCTCTCAAAAATAAATATTAAAAAAAGATGAAAAGTATGAAGATGGACAAACACTGAGTCAAAAAAGTTGGAAGTTCAGGGAGAAGCTTCTGGAGGGAAAAATGAGGCTGACTGAATTCAGTGAGGAAGAATGGTTAATGTAAAAAAGAACACTTGATGTAATGAAATTCTATATTATTAATATAAAGGATTAGAAAATAACTTATGAAATAAGCTAAAAGAATTAACATTAATACATGAAATGTAAGTATTTGTGATGAATTTCATACTTTAATGATATGTGAAGGTCAAATCTTTGTTCAAAAACCACTGCATAATATCCAGTACATTAAATTCTGGAGGAAATACAAACAAAAAAAACTAATATTCAGAATAGTGTAGAATAAGAAATTTTGATTTTAAAATATCTTTGATACAATTGCTTCAAGATCACTACATTCTGTGATGTAGAAACATTAAACTTTTATTCTTAATCATGAAAAATCCTTGAAAAACTAGACCCTACAAAGTTTCACTCATCGCCTGATATTACCTGGAGAACTAGGTAACACGCAGGTTCCTGAGTCCCATCCCTAGAGATTCTGATTTATTGGATCTGGTATCCCACAGTTATAACAAGTTCCAAGAAGATACCAATGGTTCATGGCCCACCATTTGAGTATGGCTGCTTAAATGATACATATGTCACATAAACATATGTTTAGTAACTAAACTTTTCTGTATTTCTGAATAAATATTAATTAGAATTTTTATCAAAATGTCTAGTGTGGTTCAAAGGGCATAGAAATACAAAATAAAACAAATACTGTATTGTGGCTGGTTCCCTAGCCATATGACTTCAAAAATACAGGTTTCCAAGCTGAAGAAATACAGCAAGTTTACTTCTGTAAGTTGGATCAGGAAGACAGATGACATTACCAGCACATTTGAGACAGTTGATAAGTATTTGTAATGAGTGAAAGACCAGAATCATGGTTTGAAATAAGCATATGAAAAACAGTCATAAAGATGAGATAATCTGATCTACTTTGTGTTATCTTTAATCATAGGATGATTAAGATAGTTTGATAGTATGATTAAATATTAGTTTGTTAGCAAATATATCTCCAGTGCTTCATGCCCTTTCCAATGTTACTTTGAAATTCTTTCCATCAGGGGATGGAATTTATTTTCACAAACCCTGCCTCCCTCCCTCCCTCCCTGCACCATGTCCCTAGTTGTATCTGGTCTGGTCTTGTGACTTGCTTTGGCTAATAGAATGTGGAGCAAATGTTTTATTTTGAGCCTAGAACTCAGGAGGCTGGTGTACTTCCCACTGTTTCATAACACTTCCATCACTGTGTCAGCAAGCTCAGAGCAGCATTGTAGGACAATGAGAAGTGATGTGTAATGGGGCTCTGTTGTCTCAGACAAGGCCATCCTAGATCAGCCTAAAGTCAGGCAACAATTAGAATATGAGAGAGCTCAGTCAACATCACCCGAACTGCCCTTTCACCCCACAACCTACAGATGGTTACAGACACAAAAATGGAACCAGCCAAAACCAGAAGGATCTTATACTTGAAGCAAAGAGGACTGACTATAATCAATTCTTGTTGTTTGGTTTCAGAGTGTACTTTGTTTTTTCTCCTAAATCTTTGCCACATTAACTTTTTTGAAAATAAAATTTTTATTTTGGAGTATTTTTAGATTTACCAAAATGTTGCAAAACTAGTACAAAGAGTTCCTATAGAACTCACATTCAATTTCCACTATTGTTAGCATTTTACAGTAGCATGGTACATTTGTTACAACCAATATACCAATAGTGATACAACATTCTTATCTAAAGTCTATACTTCATATTTCCTTAGTTCTCAGCTAATGTCTTTTCTTGGTTCCAGGATTCCATCCAGGATACCGCATGACATTGTTTTCATGTTTCCTTAGGATTCTTTTGACCATGACAGTTTCTCAGACTGTCCTTGGTTATCTTGACCTTGACAGTTGTGAAGAGTACTGCTGAAGTATTTTGTAGGGAGTCTCTTGTTGGAATTTTCTTATGTTTGTCTCATGATTTGACTGGGGTTATGGATTTAGGAAAGGAAGACCACCGAGCTAAAGTATCATTCTCATTGTATATCAAAAGTACACAGTATCACTGTGGATGTTAATCTTGATCTGCCTGCAGTTGAGTTGATCAAGTTTCTCCACTCCAAACATATTTTCATCCTTTTCATACTGTACTTTTTGGAAGGAAGTCACTATGCAAAGCCTACACTGAAGCAGTGGGGAAGTTGTATTCCAATTCTTTCAGGGTAGGGTGTCTACATAAATTATGTGGAATTATTCTGCATAAGAGATGTGTGCATTCTCCCCTATTTATATTCAACCATTTATATTAGCCCAGAGTCATGGATATTTTATACTTTGGATTATAACTCTATACTATATTAAATGTTTTGGTTGTTCAAATTATTCTCATTTTGGATATTGGGAGCTTAACATACCCTATCATTGTGGGATTATTTTTTAGTACTTTTTTGCTTTTTTTGAAATTGAAGATGCTTCACACTCATTTACTGCCCTACTTCAAGAATCAACTCTTTCTCCAAGGAAACCTGGTTATTTCTTCTTTCTTTTTTCTTGTTCTCTTTATCTCTTGCTTTCTCTTTCTTACTCTCTTTTTCTTTCTCCTCCTTTAAAAACCATGATTCATGTTTTAGATGTTTTCATTGTTAATGGGTGTCATTGCTTGTAGGATTTCTTAGCCAACAGATACAAAAAATGTATATATATACTCATTTGTATATTTATATATAAATATCTCTACATATAATAATTTTTCTCTATATTAAGTTAAAAATGAATTCATGCTGATGTCTGCAACTCTAATGTATTACTACAGGTATAATTTTAATTTTCTTCTTTTTCTTCCCTTTCATCTCCCATTTTAACCATGAGAAACACACCATTCATTTGTCAACTAGTGTGACCTCTGCTATGCATTCGTATAGTTGTTCATTTTCAGTATCGTGAATAATTTCGGTATTATTATCCCACACTCTGTGGGAAATGATTTTATGAACTAGAGTGGATTTATGCACAGTTCCTTTTGTACTTAGTCTTAAAGTCTCCACTTATTTTCAGAGTTACTTAGGTCAGCATCTCTGTCACTGCTAAACACTTATTGTTTTTAGTCACTGAGTTTTAGAGTGATTTGTTGCCCTATGATAGCTATCTGACATAGAAGAGAAAGTAGTAAAAATTTCTGCAGGTGAGTTATATAAAAGTAGTTTGATACACTAAAAGTAGTTAAAACATGACTGAATTTCTATCATAGAATGATAAAACGTCCACTTAACCTTTAAAATTGTAGAAAGATCTTTAAATCTGTCTTAATTTTGAAAGCATGTTAGGAGTTGTAATGAGATTCTTTTTAGAATGAGAAAAACATGGGATGTTAAAACCTATCATAGTGATGGGTACATGTCATATACCTTTATTCAAACCCATAGAATGTATGGCACCAAGAATGAACCCTAATCCAATCTATGAACAAGAATGGGTTTGACTTATCACTTATAGGTTCATCAATTGTAACTAATTTACAACTCCTGTAAGTGATGTTGATAATGGGGTAGGGTGTGCATATATGAAGAAGGGGTATTTGGGAAATCTCTATACCTTCCCCTCAATTTTGCTGTGAAGCTAAAGCTACTCAGAAAAATTAAAATCTTAATTAGAAATAAGCAAATTAAAAAAAGACTATATGCTTCCAAGTATATGTTTCTAATGAACAGAGTAATTAAAATAGAAAACACTGTGATGTAGGTAGGGCAGACATAATTGTTCCTTTGTCATTAAATTGAGACCAAAGAGATTAAAAGCAAATACATTGTTAAAATATTTTACAGATAAATCTGTGACTTTTAAATATTAAAATTATCAGGAATGTCTTCAGTACAGTCTTGTGTCAGTCATTCAGTTATCTAAAAGCAAGCAACTACATCATCAGTCCTGTACTGGAAAACAAATCTCAGCTCTCCAATGCCGTCCCCATTCATAGGGAAGTACTTTGGAGGCTCAAGAGTCTTTTTTTTTTTTTTTAATTTTTTTTAATGTTTATTTATTTTTGAGAGACAGAGCATGAGCAGGGGAAGGGCAGAGAGAGAGGCAGACACAGAATCTGAACAGGCTCCAGGCTCTGAGCCATCAGCACAGAGCCCGACGCGGGGCTCGAACTCACAGACCGTGAGATCGTGACCTGAGCCGAAGTCGGCCGCCCAACCGACTGAGCCACCCAGGCGCCCCTGGAGGCTCAAGAGTCTTAATTTCCCGGTTGTCTTTCATGTTTCCTTTACCTCAAGGTTCGTAACTCTTATCACACTCAAATAAATTCAACAATTCTGTCACTGTGACCTAAAAACTGATTAATTTCTGAAATCTCTAAAAAAATGCTCTTAGTCTTAGGAAAAAAATGCAATGGTTAAATTAAATGCAACTTGAATTTAAAAATATTTTTTCAGGGCACCTGGGTGGCTCAGTCAGTTAAGCGTCTGACTTCAGCTCAGGTCATGATCTCATGGTTCATGAGTTCGAGTCCCGCGTGGGGCTCTATGCTGACAAACAGCTCGGAGCCTGGAGTCTGCTTCAGATTCTCTCTCTCTCTCTCTCTCTCTCTCTCTCTCTCTCTCTCTCTCTCTCTCTCTGCCCCTCTCCTGCTCATGCTCTACCTCTCTCTGTCTCTCAAAAATAAATGTTTAAAAAAATATTTTTTCAATAATGTGTTATCCCTATTTGATTAAAAAAGCAGTGAAATCAGGGAGCCATACAGGGACCTAGTAAATCCAATATTAAAGAGCCAAATGTGATATTCAGTTTATTTTATATTATAGTCTTAAAATATCTTTGCTTATGAAATTCCTAAAAACATGGAAAACTCAGTGCTTTCATGCATTTCAAAGTTAACTCTAAAACTGTTCAACCTAAGTTTGATGAGTTGAAAAAGACTAGAAATATGAAATTAGATATTTTTTTTGAGGGAGAGAGAATGCATGTGTGAGTCCACAGGGGAGGGGCAGAGAGAGAGGGAGAGAGAATCTTCAGCAGGCTTTCACACTCAGTGTAGAGCCTGAAGCAGGGCTCAATCTCATAACCATGAGATCCTGATGTGAGCCGAAATCGAGAGTTGGATGCTTAACCAACTGAGACATCCAAACGCCCTAAAATTACACATATTTTAAAAGATATTGAAATTGTAGAAATGAACAGTACAACCTCCAAAATTAATAATAGCAAATAAGACATAGCAGAATAGCAAATTAACAAAGTGGAAACTAGGTTAGAAAGAACAATCCAGAAATAAAGCAGAGAGGGTGTAAAAAGTGTGGTTATTACAGAGATAGAGAAAGATGATCCATAAAGAAAGGTTATGATATATCTAATTGAAGTTTTTATTTTAACTCCAGTTAGTTAGAATCTAGAGTTATATTAGTTTGAGGTGTGCAATATGGTAATTCAAGAGTTCATACACCACCCTGTGCTCATCATGACAAGTGCACTCCTTATTCTCCATCATTTGTTTAACCTATCCCACCACTCCTTCCCCTCTGGTAACCATCTGTTTATTCTTTATAAGTAAGGGTCTGTTTATTGCATGTTGTTGCAAATGGCAAGATTTCATTCTTTTTTTTATGGCTAAATACTATTCCATTGTAAGTGTGTGTGTGTGTGTGTGTGTGTGTGTGTGTGCGCGCGCGCGCGCATGCACCCGCACGGACGTGTGTGTGTATATATACACATACCATATGGTATCCCACATACCATATATACACATACCACATATATATATATATATATATACACGCACACACACTTACCACATCTTCTTTATATATTCATCAATTTTTGATTATTTGGACTGCTTCCATATCTTGGCTATTGTAAATAATGCTGGTATAAATATAGGGGTAAATGTATCCCTTTGAATTGTATCCTTTGGGTAACTGCTTCTTTGAGCAGAAACTGCTTTACTAGGTAGTTTTATTTTTAGGAACTATTTTTGAGGGACTTCCATACAGTTTTCCACAGTGGTTGTACCAGTTTGCATTCCAACTGGTGCATTCCACTCCAAAGAGTGCAGGAGTGTTCCTTTTTCTCCGCATCCTCTCCAACACTTGTTTCTTCCCTACAACTTTATTTTCACTAACTTCTAACTAAAACTAGTAGTTTCCATTTGTTTTGGAAATAGGTGGCAACAGGATTTGCAGTCCTCATGACTGTTCCATATAAAGATCATAAGTATTTCCTTGTCATATTACTATTACATATTACAAATACCTTAAATCTCTTTCACACTCATCCCTTCTAAGTAGATTTAGTCCTTGATCCTTTAAGGTGTGAATAAATAAGCACCTGCGTGACTATATCTCAGATGTGTTAATTTTTATGTATTTAGGTAACTTTAATTGTTTTCCTTTATTCTTATCTATTTTACACATTGAAAACATTATTCTGAAAAAGTTTGTATGAGCAGGGTCCATTGATTATAGAAGATCAAGGACTTTATGCGAAGGAGTATTTATACTTTTTCTTGTGGGGTTTGCTCCTCTCCTGCTGCCTCCCTTTCCTACAGTCTTGCACCACAGTGTTCTCCAGTACTCTAGGAGCCTTTCCGCTTAAGAAAAAATAGGCAGAAAGAGAGAAGGAGGGAGAGACATGCAAAGGAAGATGGATAGAGAAAAGAGAAGGACTTTCCTCAGGGTTCTCTAATTCACTAGAAGGTTCATAAATCAGTGGGAGGATTTTCAGAAAAGGGGCATGTGGGGTTACCAAGGGAAAAGAGCAATTGAACACAACACACCTGTGTGTGTGTGTGTGTGTGTGTGTGTGTGTGTGTGTGTGTGAGAGAGAGAGAGAGAGAGAGAGAGAGAGAGAGAGGGAGGGAGAAACTCTGAAATAAACAATTTAATTTCTCCTTTGGAATATCTCCTATCACTGATAATACTACCACAGCATCACAGTATTCTGGGTGTGCCTGCATTTCCTCAGGAACCTGGCAAGATGCTGCTTCTGTAGCAAGCCAGTATGGCAAGAGAGGTCAAGCAGCCTGAACTGTTATGGAAATAGAGGAAGGACCTGGACTTGGTCCTGTTGTTTAATTTATATTTGGGGCTTAAATGACCTCTACTTCCAAAAGTCAGGGCACTTCCAGCTAACAGGTCCTCCAAGTGTAAATACAGAGAAGAAAGCTACCTAGTAGAATAATATAAATGGTAGAGTGTATAAATTAACCATGGCATAGTCACACAGTGAAATGTTCTATACAATGAGAACAAACTTACTGCAACTCCACACAGTAGTGTAGATAACTCTCACAACACAATGTTGGAGGAAACAATCCAGACATAAAACACAGACTGTAAGATTCCATGTATTAAAGTCCTAAAACAGACAGTACTAGTCATTGGTAATAACATTCAAGATAGGGTTTACCTTTGGAGCTAGTCCAAGGGTACTTCTGGGAATAGGTAATATCTGGCAATTGGCTACAAAGGGGTATTGAGAAGGCAAAAATCCATTAAATTTTATGCTTATGGTATATATTGTCTTCATTATTTAATCCTTAAAAAACAGGAAAAATGACTTCCTCATTAATGAAGTTAATTCTTCAAACTCCTGTTCCATTTTTATTCCTGAGTTTCTTTATTTTTTTATTTTTCAGTGCTCTTTAGGTAAGGAAAGATAAGCCAACTTGGAGAGATAAATGCAGGGAGAAAAGTTCCTTTGAAAGAAAAGATGGGTGGGGCGCCTGAGTGGCTCAGTCAGTTAAGTGGCCGACTTCAGCTCAGGTCATGATCTCACAGTCTGTGAGTTTGGGCCCCTCGTCAGGCTCTGTGCTGACAGCCCACAGCCTGGAGCCTGCTTCAGATTCTGTGTCTCCCTCTCTCTCTGCTCTTCCCTTGCTCACACTCTGTCTCTATGTCTCTCAAAAATAAAATAAAAACGTTAAAAAAAAAAGAAAAGATGGGAAAAAAGCCATACTCAGCAAGAGAGTGAAAGTCACTTATATTACATGGTTTCCATCTTCTTTCAGTCAAAGTATAACTTGAAGCTATAGTTGTTTAAAATGGTGTTATATCAGTGCATTAAAGATTTGGTGGTGTGTCATAAAGGAAAAAAAAAAAAGGTGGAATTATTACCTTCAAGGAAAATAATCAACACACAATTTAATTAAACAGATGTTTATTGAGCCCTAAGTACCAGACATTGTGATAGGCACTTGGGATAAACTGGAGAACAAATCTTATAAAGTTCCTGTCTACATAAAGTTTATAATCTAATGGGAAAAGGGTGGGGGTGGGAAGACCATAAAAAATAAAGGTGTAAATTATGTTGTAGTTAAAAGATAATCAGTACTTTGGAAAAAATGTAGGCAATAGTGATCAAGAGTGCTGAAGAACTGGTTATAAAATTTTTAAGGTTTATTTTTGAGAGAGAGAGAGAGACAGCATGAGCAAGCATGCTCATGTGTGCGAGCATATGCCAGTGGGGGAGGGGCAGAGAGAGAGGATGAAACAGGCTCTGTGCTGACAGCAGAGAGCCTGATGCGGGGCCTGAACTCACAAGCTGTAAGATTGTGAACTGAGCCAAAATCAGATGCTTAATAGACTTAATAGAACTGACTTATAAAAGATGGTGAAAATCTAACGTTTGAACAGACATGAGGACAATAGTGAATGGTTTGTATTGTTCCTCTCATTTGATTATCATGAAAACAAAGTTATTCTCTGACCCTTGGGAATGCTTATTGCTCATCCAACCCCAGGATGATCAATTAAAAAAACCGAGTCAGTCTTAAAATATCACCCGAACATATGTGAGTCAATCCCTGGAGTATCCCTAGTAACGATAATAAAATTGGCCAACATATAGTTCCCTGTCATTTTATCTGCTTTGTTACAGTTTGTTTCCTATGCTTTCTTTTATCATTAACTGAGCCTGCTGAAATATTTTTCAGACATGGCAAAGCGGAAAGAGAACTTGATTCTGAGTGTTTCTCAGTATGGCTTTTGTTATTTGTTAACAAGTTGCTTGATGTTTTCATTTTTTAAATATATATTTTAAATAGACTTTAATTTTAGAACAATATTAGGTTCACAGTGAAATTGAGCAGAAAGTATAAAAATTTTTTGTATATCCTTCCCCCTTTTACCCTACACAGATGGCCTCGCTTAACTCTCCATATCCCACACCATGGTACATTTGTTAGAGTTAATGGATATACAGTGATACGTCATTATTGCCCAAGGTTTACAGATTACATTAGAGTTCTGGTGTCATACATCCTATGGGTTTTGATACTATATGGTGGATATAACGACATATATCCACCATATAGTCTCATACACAGTAGTTTTACTGCCCAAAAATCCTTTGTGCAATTTCTCTCTCTCTCTGCGTGTTAACACTTGGAAATCACTAATATTTTATTGTTTTCATGGTTTTCTGTTTTCAGAATGTCGTATAGTTGGAATCATTCAATATATAGCCTTTCAGATATGGTCCATGACTTAATAATGTATATATAAGGTTCCTCCATGTCTTTTCATGACTTGACAACTTATTATTTATTTTATTTTTTTTAGTGTGGAATAATATTCCCTTGTGTGGATATACCCTAGTTTATCCACTTAACAACTAAGGGCATCTTAGTTGTTCCAAGTTTTGGTAATTGTGAATAAAGCTGCTATAAATATCTGTGTGCACATTTTTGTGTCTTGTAGGTTTTCAACACATTTGGGTAAATACCAAGGCATGTAACTTCTGGTGAGAGTATGTATAGTTCTGTAAGAAACTTCCAAACTGTCTCCCAAAGTGGCTGTACTATCTTGTATTCCCACCAGCAATGAATGAGAGTTCCTATTGCTCCACATCCTCACCAACATTTGGTGCTGTCAGCGTCCAAGATTTCAACCATTCTAATAGGTTGATAGTGGAATCACACACTTTTGGTTTTAGTTTGCATTTCCCTGATGACATTTGATGTGGAGCATCTTTTCATATGTTTATTTATCACCTTTAAATATTTTCTTTGTGGAGGCGTCTGCTGAGGTGTTTTGTCTGATTTCAAAATGAACTTGTTAGTGTTCTTATTGTTGAGTTTTAAGAGTTCTTTGTATATTTTGGATGTTATTTATCAGATGTTTTTTATACTTTTTCTTTGACTGTGGCCTATATCTTCTCATTCTCTTGACATTGTATTTCACAGAGCAGAAGTTTTTAACTTTATTTTTTTCTGTCTTTTTTTTAATATAATTTATTGTCAAGTTAGCTAATACATAGTGCATACAGTGTGTTCTTGGCTTCGAGAGTAGATTCCCATGATTCATCACTTACATACAATGCTCAGTGTTCACCCCAACAAGTGCCCTCTTCCATGCCCATCACCCATTTTCACCTTTATGTCCACCTCCCCCATCAGTACTCAGTTTATTTTCTGTATTTAAGAATCTCTTATGATTTGCCGCCTTCTCTGAAACTATTTTTTGCCCCTTTCCTCACCCCATGATCTTCTGTTTATCAGAGGCACCTGGCTGGCTCAGTTGGTACAGAATGTGACTTTTGATCTCAGGGTTGTGAGTTTGAGCCCCACCTTGGGTGCAGAGCTCACTTAAAAATGAATAAATAAAAACTAAAACAAAAAATAAAAACTCAAGCTTATAAATCTTATCTTTCATGGAGCATACCTTTGGTTTTGTATCTAAAAAGTCACCACCATACCCAAAGTCATCTAGATTTTCTCTTTTATTTTAGAAGTTTTATGGTTTTGCTATTTACATGTAAGTCTTTGATCCATTTTTAGTTACTTTTTTTGTGAAGGATGTAAAGTTTATGTCTAGATTGTTTTTCTTCTTCTGCACTGTGCACATCCAGTTCTCCTGACACCATTCATTGGAAAGACTATTTTCTATCTCTTGTATTACCTTCACTTCTTTGTCAAAGATCAATGGACTATATTTATTTCAGTCTATATCTAAGCTCTCTGTTCTGTTCAATTCATTTATTTCTCTATACTTTCACCAGTACCCACTGTCTTGATTACTGTAGCTGTATAGTAAGTTTTGAAGAAATGATTTCAGTCCTCTGAGTTTGTTCTTATATTTCAATATCGTGTTGGCTATTCTGAGCCTTTTGCTCTCCAAATTTAAACTTTAGGATCAGTTTGTCGATATCCAAAAGATAACTTGCTGAGATGTTGATTGGGATTGCATTGAATTTATAGATCAGTTAGGAAGAACTTGGCATCTTTACAGTATTGAGACTTCTTATTTATGAACATGGAGTATCTCTTATTTAGTTTTTTAAATTTATTTCATCAAGATATTTTAATTTTCTTAAATATATCTTGTATTTATTTTGTTAGATGTTAACCTATGTATTTCTTTTTGGGGCAGCTAATGTAAATGGTACTGTTTTTTTAATTTCAAATTTTCATGCTCATTGGTGGTATGTAGGAAAGTGAATTTTGCATGTTAACCTCGTATCCTGAAATATTGCTATCTTGCTAGTTGCAGGAGGTTATTTTTGGTAGTTATTTCAAATTTTCTACACAGAAATGTCATCTGTGAAAAGGCCATTTTAATTTCTTTCTTCCCAACCTGTACACTCATGTGGTTATATGCAGTCTTTCAAATATTGAGTAAGAGATAGGGATAGCGTCAAATCAATTTTTTAGACTTTTCTAAAGTTTCAGAAATTATCTCAATCTTAATATATTAATATACATTTCCTATAAAAATGTTGACTGAATTTATGACTAACATTATGACTCATTGCTTTAAATTTGATCCAGCTTTTCATTGCTTAGAAAAGGAAAATGTGTATCCTTCAGAGTGTAACAAGATGTTAAATTAGAGGTTTCATCTAATGTTGCAGGTTATGTTAAACATCACATTCCAGTGGAAGTGCTATACTGTGGGAAAAATTTTTATTTATATTTATTTTTTATTTAAAAAAATTTTAAATGTTTGTTTATTTTTGAGAGAGAGAGAGAGAGAGAGAGAGAGAGCGAGTGAACGAACACACAAGCAGGGGAGGGGCAGAGAGAGGGAGAGACACAGAATCCAAAGGAGGCTTCAGGCTCCGAGCTGTCAGCACAAAGCCTGATGAGGGGCTCAAAATCAAGAGCTGTGAGACCCTGACATCAGCCAAAGTGGATGCTTAACCTTCTGAGCCACCCAGGTGCCCCAGGGCAAAACTTTTAAAAGGAATGATTGAGAACTAAATAATGTTTTTTGAATCTGTCACAGAAATAAAAGACAAAGAGCCTAGTGTTTGGGATTAGTGAGGTTTCTTTCCAAGAGAATTGCTGAATCCCCTAATCCTCAAATCAACTGAGAGTTGCTTCACCAGGACCATTTGAAGAACATGGTAAGTGTTGATCCTTACAGTAAGAAATACACAGCAACTGGAGTCTGACCTCCACCTAAGTATTCTAAACTCAAGGGTCTTTGCTTTAATATCAAGAAGGAAGGAGCAAGAAGGAGTGAGAGTTTAGGACCAAGTTTAGGAAATTACTATACTCCCAGTGAGGGTGGGACAAAATGGGACTAAGGGTGCATATGTCTTCTGTGATCCATACATAGGTTATACCGAAGGATATGCATTTAAAGCTACTTTAATTCTTGCTCAAAGTGACTCTTTGTAGGCTGTTAGGAATCCAGTAGTGTCTGTGTTGAATGAGTACCAAGAGAACTGAGGACTCATAGTGGCTGAGGGCAGAGTGGCACCTAGAAGAATAGAATGTATCATCCACATCACAGGAGATGAGTTAGTGAAGCACAGTAGGACAATCAGCAAAACCACTGAAAGAGTCCATCAAAATGTACTCTGAATCTCCACCAGACCCAAAGAATATACATGCATGATAGTATATTGTAATCAGGTAGTAATTGTCTGCTCCCACTGTCTTGCTTCCTGCCTCCTTCTGGCTTATTCCAATATGTGTTTGTGAAACAGCAGGTAAGGGAAAAGGGTAGAAGGGGAAGATACAATCAATCATAGTTTCTTCTCCAAAAGGAGGTGGCCAGCCTGTAGCAGCAAAGGGAGGAAATGCATGTAATGTTCAATCTAGTTCAGAGTTTCAATTATTTTCTAGAGATAGACATTTTTAAGTGCTCAAATGTGACTAAGTGGATTGAATGACACATTACTTTGTATTAATCTCTTTCACCTGAAGGCAGAGGAGGTATCCACCACTCTCAGTCACCAGGCAGGTTTAAAAGGGACAATGAGAAAGAAAAATAAAGCTCCTTTGATGATTACACTCTATGAGTCATGCTTGTTTAATACGTTGACCCATGAGTAAGGCTTTCTGGGCCCTTATATGAAGACCAATATATTGTAGTTATGGTAGCAAAAATAAAAGTGAATTGTTTCTAACTCTATTCCTTGTTTGAGTATGCTAGGCCCATAACTTAATTCACAGCATTTTACCCTGTAATGTTGGATAAACTCTTCAGAAGAACAACCTGAGCAAATGTTCACTAAACCAATCCTAGATCTAGGATTTTCAGACTTTGGTTATTGTGCATAAGATTCAATAGCTGGTCTTGTTAAACATGAAGATTACCAGCACCCTCCCTCCACTAGGAGATTGTGATTTATAAGGTTTGGAGTAGGCACTGTTAACTGGCACCCAATGTCGTTATGATGTAGGTGGTATAAAACTTCTCTTCGGGAAATACTGTCATAGGGCAGTGCTTCTTAAACTTTTATAGGCACATGAATCCACCTGGGAATTGTACTAAAATGTATTCTGATTCATGGACTTGAAATGTGTGAGATTATGTGTTTCATCCTTAAGTGATGCTCTTGCTGCTGGTTTACCATGATTTTATTAACAATTGTCAGGACATTGTTTCCCAGACTTGCCTTTTAGGAATCACAGATAGTGCCCATTCTGTTTAAAATACAGATTTCAGACTTTTACCTCGATCTTATTGACTTACAATCTTTAGATGAGGAATTTGAAAAGAGATGAAGAATATCCTCAAATCTCAGCTGGAGTTGCGGAGCAACCCAGTGCCCTTAGACTATATCTAATAGGAGACATCAAGGACCGCCTAAGACAGAATGAACAAAGGAATTGTTCCTCTGTTCTTCCTGATCACTGGGCCCCAAAAGGGAGAAAGAAGAAGAAAATTACAAGGCCACTGGTTCTGTTCCATAGTCCATAGTCTGGACCATGGAAGACAACTGACTGTCTTCCTGGATGGCTTATTAAACAAGCCTGGCCTTGCAAAGTCTCTCAACCCTAGACAGGTGTTTTTTGAATTTTTTTAAAGTTTATTTATAAGGGAGAGAGATAGAGACAGAGCACGAGCAGGGGAAGGGCAGAGAGAGAGGGACACACAGAATCCAAAGCAGGCTCCAGGCTCTGAGCTGTCAGCACACAGCCCGACATGGGGCTCGAACTCACAAACTATGAGATCATTAACTGAGCTGAAGTTGGACGCTCAACCAACTGAGCCACTCAGGCGCCCCTGGTTTTTTAATTTAACTGCATGTGAGATCCATCTGGAGACCTAAAAATATATCAGTATTTATTCCTCACTCTCTAGATATTGTATTTTAATTGGCTTAGATACTTGGGTTCTGATTTAACTGGCTTTTGTACTGGGATTCTTAAAAACTCCCCAGATAATTCCAGTGGGCAGTGAAGGTCTAAAATTGGTATTTTCAAAGATGTGGTCTGAATGAGTCCTGCACAGAGAAATCTCACCCATAATTTTGTAACTATGGCTAAAATCCTGTACTTCTAGTCATTTGAGGTCAATTTATTGTTTCCAAAAGTTTGCTGTCAAAACTGTATGGCCCAGAATTATTCTCATATGCCCAATTTAGTACCCATTATAATGCTGGCTGATGGGGTACCTGGAGTGGCTTAGTTAGTTAAGCATCCAACTTCAGCTCAGGTTATGATCCTGTAGTTCATGAGTTCAAGCCCCGTGTCGGGCTCTGTGCTGACAGCTTAGAGCCTGGAGCCTGCTTCGGATTCTGTGTCTCCTCTCTGCCCCTCCCCTGCTCATTATCTTTCTCCCTCTCTCCATCCCTCTCTCTCCCTCCCTCTGTCCCTCAAAAAATGAATAAATGTTAAAAAAAATTTTTTAATGCTGGCAAGGGTTAATCAAACAAGCCAAAAACCACTGGCAGAAAAGCTTGATGCTTTTTTTTTTTTTTTGCTATTGTAACAGCTACTACTGTGAATTCGCTTGCATCTTGCATTCCCTTACTACATATTTTCTGCTCTCACAATGATCCGTAGTAATATTTTATCATTTATATAGGAAGAGGAACACACTATTGCCCCAGATTGCTTATCTGAGCTCTCTTTTGAGCTCTAGTTCTACAGAGCTGAGAATTCACACTAAGAATGTTAAATGCACTTTAAACTCAACATGACTGTAATTAAATCTGGAACATTCTCATCTAGACCGCTTCCAATATCTCATCTTTATTAATGTCAGAGTCCTTCTCCCAGGTTTGTAATCTAGAATCCTAGATTTACCCTTGAAGCCCTTCCTTCTGTTTGGTTTACTTCTACTCATCTTCTAATTTTCAAATTAATCACTTTCTACGGAAAGCCTCCCCACTCTTACATGATTTTCTAAACTACCAGAGTTATCAGAGCACCAAGAATCACCAGTTTGGGTGTCACAACTTGTTGCAACTTGTCATTTATTTATGATCATTGGATTAATGTTTATGTCCCCCAGGAGACTACATGCTCCAGGACAAAAGGAACCATTTTTTTTTTTTTTTGCTTCACATTAAATCTCCTGCCTAGCACCATGGCTGGCACATAGTAGGTACAAAATGAAAAAGAGAAAAAGCTGAATGAATGAATCAATGAATACAGTGCAAGAGCTGATGTAATAGAAAAAAATACTATGGAAAGAGATCAACTGTTGTTTTAAAATATTTTTAAACAAAGGGACTCTTTTTCTGAGTTAAATCTTATGTGGAGCTTGACCACATTAGTCTGATAATGCAGGGCTGGGGTCTGATTAAACTGAGAGTGAAGGCCCTAGAGCCTGACTCAAGGCTTCCTAAACCCTACCAGCCCCTGGTGTACACTGGGCCCCTCCCCTCAAAAATCTTGGGCTCTGTAGGTCACTGCTTGCCCAACCCTAAACCAGGGTTTGGTTTAGGCTGTGCATTTAACCATGGAGGAAGCAGAGTGTGATTGGTTAGGAGATTTTCTCAAGTAAGCTGCTAGCTTTGAACCCAGCTTTGCTCCCTCAGATTGCTCTGTGGATCACAGGGCATATATTTCATGCTGATGTCTACCCTACATATTCTATGCTTTTGTCTCAGAAAACTTCTTTGACTTCTCAAACATCTTTTATATACACTATTCCTCAGAATGCACTTTTGCCGTTCTTTTGGTGCCCCCTGCATCTTAACTTGGCAATTTTCAATTTATCTTTTAAAACCCCATTAAGCACTATCTCTTCTCATCTTCTCCAAAACCCTGGATAGACTTTGGTTCCCTCATGGCTCTTGCAGCATGTTGTTCAAACCTCAGTATGATGGGCAGAATTCCAAGGTGAGCTCCCAAGAACCCATCATCTTGGTGTACACATCTTGTATAATCTTTAAGACTATAACTGTGACGGCCTTCACTCCTATGATTAGGTTATGACACAGTTAACTATAAGAAGGGGACATTGATGACACGAAGTGGGGGATAGCTGACCTTTCACATGGGTCTTTTAAAACTGGATCTAGAAGATAGAGACTGAGGAAATCAGACATTCATAGCATAAGAAACATTCAGCACACAGGGAATTCTGAAGATATAGAAGGACAGGTGGCAAGCACACTGAAGTGGTTTCAAGAGCTGAGATTAACCCCAGTCCATAGCCATCAAGGAAATGGGGACTTTTGTTGTGTGACTGCAAAGCACTGAATCCTACCAACACACTGAGAGCTTGGAAAAGGAACTTGGTCTCTAGATGTAAACACAACTCAACTGACATCTGATGGCTAAGGCTCTGAGCAGAGGAGCCAGCCAGGCCCACTGGCACTTATGACTTTCATAACTGTGAAATGGTAAATGGGTATTGCTTTAAGCCACTGTCTGTAGGTGATTTGTTATGGTAGCAAGAGAAAGTAACACACTCTCTAATCCCTCTCAATTTATTCTACTGTTGGTTATTTCATATCTACCTCTCCCAACAGATTAGAGTCTCTTCAAATCTTACTATTTTAGTCTTCATACCTTAGAAAATACTGGACTTTCTAGCCCCCTCCTACTGAACTGTTTCTTGTTACTCAAAGCATTATTCTCAGCAGAACCATCTCAATAACCTGGGGACTTGTTGGAAATATAGAATCTCAACTCCACTGAAAATGTAATCAGAAATGCCAATTGGGAGCCCTGAATTTCTGATTTTATACACACTAAGGTTTGAGAAGCCATGATTTGGGGCAATATTGATGGTTGGAAAAACTGTGTGTGGAGGAGGTGAGCTTGGGGTTGCGGGCAGGGAGGAGAGAGAAAGAGAGAATATATATGAGAGAACAAAAGTGTGACCTTGGAATCCTTTCTATACTTTCCATTATAATTTTTAAATCCTGTTCAGAGGGAGCAGTTGATGTTACCACTCAAGGAACAAGGTTCCTGTGTTGCAGAAGCTCAACTTCTAGACAGTGATAATTTGAAAGAAGATAATATACTAATTAGGGAGTTGACACACTTCTTTTATGAAAGGTAGAGATTATGATCATGAAAGTTGAACAAAACAAATCATTTAAGTGTGATCAAGTAGCATAGAGAAGTTTTTTTTTCAAGCATAAATAAGTTTGTATTTGAATAGGTGGAACTTTGTTCCAGGATTGGAGGAGTCAAGAAAATTCAGACGTTTTTAACTCATCACTTCCAAAGCACCTCGAGTGAAACTGTACTGTAGAAACTACAGGAAGGCTAAGAAAAGACAGACAATTAATCATAATAACAACATTGCAACTCTTTCAGTGTCTGCAAGTTTTTTTTGTTGTTTTTTTTAAATCTGCCACATCTGTCATTTATGTATTGTCCATCGCTGCTTTGTGCTGCAAGGGCAGAGTTGAATGGTTGTGACAGAGACCATAATGCTCAGAAAGCTGAAACTGTTTACAGTTTGGCCCTTTATGGGGGGGAGGGGAACAAAGCGAAACAAAACAACAAAAAAAAGTGCTGGATTCTGTACTAGATTATCTTTAAAAAAAAAAGTTCATTTATTTATTTTGAGAGAGAGTATGAGCTGGAGAGGGGCAGAGAAGAAGAGAGGGAGAATCCCAGCAGGTCCCGAGCTGTCAGCACAGAGCCCAGCATGGGGTCGAACCCACCAACTGTGAGATCATGACCTGAGATCAGATGCTTAACTGACTGAGCCACCCAGGCACCCCTGTGCTAGATTATCTTAAGGCAGGGCTCACAAACGTTCATGAGATTGCTACCGGAGATTGCTATAGGAGGCAATTGGAGGTGGTTAGCTTATGTTTATCTACAGGGATCCCTCAGAAAACCAAGGTTTTATTTGCTCACTTTAGTCCTGTACCTGAGAAGAACAGAGTGGCTGCC
Organism: Paguma larvata; assembly: GCA_030068075.1. Taxonomy (NCBI): domain Eukaryota; kingdom Metazoa; phylum Chordata; class Mammalia; order Carnivora; family Viverridae; genus Paguma; species Paguma larvata. The sequence continues at coordinate 13,158,115 of CM057844.1, forward strand.
AGAAGGCTGTTAGGCTATTTCCATGGTGATGGGTGTGCTTTAAAATTAAAACCTTTTAAAGGAGATGCTTTTAGTCTGAAGATGAAGGCTTAGTTTCATCTCATGCAATATATTGAAGAAGATTCTTTTCCAAGTTTTCTTTTCCAAGATTTCTTTTTCTTGCTATTAAGGAAATATTATTTAAGCATATCTTTATTATATATGCTACAGTACCTTTTTATCAAATGTGTTAAGGTATAATTAAATACGGTAAATTGTACCTATTCAAACAATATCATCTGATAGGTTTTGACAAATGTATAAAACTCTATAATCACCAGAATCAAGATTTAGAATACTTGCATTATATCCTAAACTTTCCTTTGCCCTTTTGCAATGTCTCACTTCCTCTAGTTCTGGCACTAGGAGACCACTGATTTTTTTCTTTATGTCACTATAATTTGTGTTTTTTAGAATTTCATGTAAGTAGACACATGTAACATGTACATTGTGTGTCTAGCTTCTTTCATATGGTATATTTTTAAGGTATATTTTCACACAGTATATTTTTAAGGTATGGCACTCATATATACCAACTAAACATCTACTGGCCAAAACAGGTTAATGAAGACCATTAAAAATAAAAATGGAAGCCACTCTAATCAGCAGTTACAAAATTTTTTAAATATTTTATTCATAAAATGAGGTTGCTGTTAAGCAGATTTACAGATTACATATAATAAACACATCATAATGATAATTATAATGATAATTATTGTTAATAATAATGAACAGTTAAAAGATTTTCCCTTCAGAGAACCTAAGTTTCAGAGAATTTTGAAGTATTGACTAAATTTTGTAGAGGCATTACACTGAAATGTGTTAGGAAAAGTGGCAGACAAAAGGGAATGAAAGTGAAAAATGCAAAATTTGCAAGGGAGAGGAAGAACATACACATTGTAGAGAGAAGAAAACTGCACTATTTTAAAGCTCAGAGTTGAAAAGTTAAAGATGTTAAGCTGTATTATTTTCAGATGCTTACCGTTATTTTTGCTGGCAGACATAGAGGAGTACCCCTCTTTTCATTCTGAGTTCATTCAAAATAATAGAAATAAATACTTTATTTCTAAATCAACACTGAACATTTTCACTCTTTAGTATTTACTGTTTAGTTCCTTTGATAAGCTCACAGAGGGATTTTCCATTTCAGAGAGAAACACACTTTTCTTACACTCTATTTAGTTTGTATATTCTTATTTTATTTTGCTGAGAAAATATGCCCCTCTATAATAAGATAATGTGTTCTGGTCATTGGTTACAGAAAGTTGAATTCTTAATAAAGTGATAGATTGTTAAGACATCACTGCACACACACACACACACACGCTGACCCCTTTGTAAGGAATGTCCTCAGTCGTCTCCCATGTAATATTTTATAAAATCTGTTTTCAAAAGTTTAACCCTCCTCTAGTGTCACAAGGTCATTTATTCCTTCCCTGAGGACTACATGGTTTCATTTCTGTTACCTGAGTATCACCAAGACCCTGTTTCCCTGCTGACCACAGACTGACACTGGGAGAGGGCTTTGGGTGCATTTGGGCATAAAAAAAATGAACTTTTGGTGTTTGAAAAAATAGAGTTTGTGTGTGATTGTTAGCTTCCAAGTGCTGCTGGTTGCCTTCCCTCTTCAATTTATCCTGCAGTGCACTTCTCATAATGACAGAGTCTCACTTTAAAAGCCTTTGTTCTATTTTTTTACCCCACAGCATTTAGTTATCAGGATTGCCTGGCCGAATTCTTAAAAACTAGAATTTGCTGTTCCCTAAATGTCATTTTTCATTTAGACTGACACGTACATTTTTTCCTTATTTTGCAATAACTGAAATTGGACTGTATCTTAACGCTGATAAGAGTTTTTCATTCATTCACTTATTTGTTGGCCAGCCAGCAGATACATATAGTAACTGCCTGCAGATATTTAAGATAGGTCTGTCATCTTCATATAGCTTGAGTAGTGTGCTTTGTCAAATTACACATTTGAGTTTTGAAGTATCTTTAAAATATCTTCAAAAAGGTTAAAACATGATTTGGCATTAAAAAAAAGTTATCTTTTTAAATATTTTTTTAACGTTTATTTATTTTTGAGACATAGAGACAGAGCGTGAGCAGAAGGGCAGAGAGAGAGGGAGACACAGAATCCGAAGCAGGCTCCAGGCTCTGAGCTTTCAGCACAGAGTCCGATGCAGGGCTCGAACTCACAGACCCCAAGATCATGACCTGAGCAAAGTCGGCTGCTCAACCGACTGAGCCACCCAGGCACCCCTGAAAAAAGTTATTAAATACACAGAAAGGCATGGAAATAGAGCAGCAAGATTTAAACTCAACGGTAAATATTCATTGTTGCAGTAATTACCATAGTTTCTTATGTTTCTTCAAGGCAATAACTGAGTTCACCATAGAACTCAAGAAAGTAAGAATATGAGGTTTACAAAGCTGAGTTATATTTTGAATACTGCCAAAAGATTGCCTATTGCATACTGAGTAAGAAAGCACCAGGGCTAGAGCACTAGCTACTTGGGAGAAAATCCCAGAGAAAATAATGGAGAAGTCACTTAAGAAAGACACATCGCCGACACTTTTGATGGCCCAAAGGACCATATTGCTTGGTCAAATATTGAAGTAGTCTGTTATGATCATCATCCCACTCTGACTGTATGTAAAGGTGTCTCAGGAATATCTTTAAAAATGTCTCATGAAGTTTTAAAACATTTCTTAAAATTGATTTTGCTTATATATTTACTTTCATATGTATAAGAATGTTATAGAATGAATATGTATGTGTATATACACACATATGTATATAGTAGGTCTTAAGACTTTCGGAGTGCCTTAGCAGCTCAGTTAGTTAGATGTGCAAGTCTTCGTTTCAGCTCAGGTCTTGATCTTAGGATCATGAGTTCAAGCCCTGCATTGGGCCCCATGCAGGGTGCAAAGCCTGCTTTAAAAAATAATTGGTATAAAATAAATTCTTATTTCTTATCAAAAATAATAAATCATTTATTTATAGATTATTAGCTGATTTTCCTTAATGGTACATAAAATAGTAGTATATTTTATAATTTAAGGCATTTAGATACTGTTAAATATAGTAATGAAATTATAATTGCCCAAGAAGGAAAATGTATCTTTGAGGGAGCACTGAGTAAAATAGCTAACTGGTGGCATCTCTGTCAATTAAAATAACAGAGTGCTCTTTCTCCTTCTTTAGTTTGGGACAGTGCAAGGATGGGGGGTGGGAGATGAGATATACATAGAAAGCAAGAGGATGTATAAGAGGACTTCTTAGATTAATGATAGTCTCCATACCTTCTGCTAATTATGGTTCATTTGAATTAGTTCATTCCTCATTTAATATATGGAGACCCTCCTGGAAGTTTTAAATTGGTCATTCACCCTTTATGGAATTATTTTATTAAAGTAATATACACTGAACCTTAGCACACATAATCCAAGATGGGATAATAGGATTTCTATCAAAAGAGGTAAGGAGTAGGATGTATGGAAAGATTGAGGGGCAAAGTTTTACAGAGAATGTACAAACTTAGAATTCCAGTAGCACAATAGATGGTTCTCTATCCTCTCACTTTCAATCTGAAGGTGTCCTCAGGTCTAAAATGGGTCTCTTGTAGACAGCGTATATATGGATCTTTTTTTTTTTTTTTAATCCATTCTGATACTCTAGTCTTCTGATTGGAGCATTTAGTCCATTTACATTCAGTGTTATTATTGAAAGATATGTATTTAGAGTCATTGTGTTATCTGTAGGTGTCATGCTTGTGGTGATGTCTCTGGTCCTTTGTAGTCTTTGCAGCATTCCACTCACAGATGTAAGGTTTCTAAGGGGGATTCTTAGGATCTCTTGCAGGGCTGGTTTAGTGGTCATGAACTCCTTCAGTTTTTGCTTGGGAAAGCCCTTATCTCGCCTTCTATTCTGAATGACAACCTTGCTGTATAAAAGGATTCTTGGCTGCATGTTTTTCCTGTTCAGCAGAGAATGTACACAATTAAAAGGCACTGTGTACCTAGAAAAAGAATAGAAGAAGAGAGATTGTCAAGCAAGGGAAGCAGGGAAACACCTAATTAATCATGATTGTGGAGTCAATGTGCATGATTGTGGAGTAGTGATTATCAAACATGGCCTCTCAGCTTCTTTCACATTGCTCCTTACATGATTAATGATCAAATGAATGGCCCCACACCTAAGTGGCTTATTACTGCTTCAACTAATTAGGGTGGTGGGAGTTGTTTATGTGATTTCTAAGAATAGATTGTAAAACATCCTAGAACTTCATTCTGGGGTTTGTTTTTTGTTTGAAATATTTGCTGTCTGGATGCTGATTAAAGTACTTACTCTTGGACCCATCTTACCTGCTGTAATAAGCCAAACCAAAAGAAACCATAAGGAGACACTTTAAGAGACAGTCATAGCTGAGCCCAGCCATAGCCAGGTCATCTCAGCCCAGGCTATGGATATGTGAATGATGAATCTTAAGAAAATTCTAGCCCCCAGCCATTTAGGGTGGCCCCTTCCCTAGACATTTGAGTTCATCCATCTGCAGCCTGAAAGATCATGGAGCTGAGATAAGCCATCATCTCTGTGCCCTGCACAAAGTCCTAATGAACAGGATACATGAGCATAGAAAATGGTTGTGGTTTTATGTTACTAAGTTTGGGACAGTTAAACAGCATTAACTAGAACATGGTGGTTTGATGGAGAACACTTTGAGAGACCATTTTCAATGGGTTGCTCACTTTTCTGTATGTTTTGTGAGCACAGGAACTGGCTGCACTTAGTTCTATAATATCTTTTCCAGGATATTTGTACAGAGAACAGACTTGGAAGATAAAGCCAGTGTCTCCCTCTGGAGTAAAGGGAAACTTAGAGTTTTGGAACAAAGAGATGGTATTTCCCTTTAGATAAAGCAAAAGCCAGGCATGCTTACTGCTCATTATAAAATATTTGGGTTCCTTAACATCAGGGTTCTTTTTGCTTTACACTTAACTCATTGCATGTGTAGGCATACTTCTGGCCCCATCAACATCACTCCATGTGACGTGGAGGCAAAAGGAACTAACACCCGTACACTGATGTGCATGCTGTTTTCTGTGCCGTATGTAATTAAGTTCTTCTCATGAGTTTAGACTCATGTCTTCTGCTGGCATCCAAACTATGACCAGAGGCTGCTTGCAAATAGGGTAAATTTTCAGACACTTCACAGTTCTTGACAGTCATGTGGATTTTACAGATAGAATTTTATCCAAATCCTATTTTTACAGTCTATATCTGTGATTTGGGTTAAGTTATGTAATCTCTTTGAGTCTCAGCTTCCTCACTTGAGAATTAATAAAAGTAATCATGGGACGCCTGGGTGGCTCAGTTGGTTGAGTGTCTGACTTCGGCTCAGGTCATGATCTCACCATTCCGAGTTTGAGCCCCGCGTGGGGCTCTGTGCTGACAGCTCAGAGCCTGGAGCCTGTTTCAGATTCTGTGTCTCCCTCTCTGTCTGTGACCCTCCCCTGCTCATGCTCTGTCTGTCTGTCTGTCTCTCTCTCTCAAAAATAAATAAAAACATTTTAAAAAAAATAAAAGTAATCATATATACCTTACAGAATTTCTGATAGAGTCAAATGTGTATAAAGTACGCAGAAGTACCTGATATCTCATAGTGTTCATTAAACAGGGATCTTGTCCTGTTTAGTGATGATTTTCTCTAGATTTTCCAGAATACCCTCATGTCAAATGAGGCACCTCTCATTTAACGAACAGCAGGCATTGTTCTCAATTCTGGGGAAAGTCTCTCCTTACTCATAAGTTCAAGGTATACTCATTTTATCATATATCCTGCCTTTTGACTCAGAAAAGTATCATCAGTATTATGTATATATCTATTATTTTATGAGCATGTATTATGTGTCAAGGACCATAATCTACTTATATTTGTTCATTTAATCCTTACGAGAAATAATTTTGTTAGGTTGACATTATCATCTTTTACAAACGATAGATCAGCATCAAAGAGAGGGTCCACACAGTGAATAAATGCATTCTTTAAATTAGCAGAAGAGGGTTTTTGGAAGATTAACAAGTGGCAGATGTAAAGACTCGAAATGATATGGAGGGCAAATAATTCCAAAGACACTGATTTTTCAAGTGTTTACATTTAGTAACAATTATAATTTTCTTAAAAGGCAAAGCTTACTTTAATCCAGAAGATAGCACTATTATTGATTTTAGCCATTTTCATTTGATGTCTAATTTGGGACACTTCTAAGAGTGAAAGGGAATGCTATGAATAATTATAGCAGGACAATAAGCATAAACTAAGACTCCCCAGGGAAATTGGGACATGTGATCTCATTAATCTGAAGGAGAATGATTCTCTCAAGAATAGCCAAATCTAAGTTAGCCTCTAAGCTTATCAGAGACAGAGCGTATATTAAAGTTACTTACCACAACTAAATTGAAAACTATAGACATAGTACCATTATGGTACTATAGCCACTGTACTATATATAGTTAGTTACTATATAAAGTTATGAACTCTGGTATTTGGGAGAAAACATTTCTGAAATTTAAACATAGTAGCTCATGGAACATTTGCATCACTATCAAAGTTAAAATAGGTATCACATAAACTTTCATTGTATAGATTATCTGTATTCATAGCTGAAAACTTGATACATCTGTGTCTCATCTTTAGGTCTAGGAAAACAGCCCTACTATGCTTTCTTCTTAAAATATTTGTATATGTCCCTGTGTGTGATCGATGAGTAAACCAGATTTTACTGCCTTATAGTTCTAGACTAGTGCTTCTCAAAACTTACCTCACCTAAGAATGACACAAAGGATTTATTAGAATATAGGTTCCTGCTCCGATGCCCCTTCCCCCAATTCTGACTCAGCAGATCAGGTGTGGGACCTGAGATTCTCATGTTCTAATAAGCCCCTGGGTGGTGCTGAAGCTCCTGGTCTATAGAACACTCTTTGAAAAATACCGTCGACCAATAATTCTCAGTATTTATGTCTAAGCACTACCCACAGAGATTTTGCTTAGATTGGTTTGCAGTGAGACCCACGACTGGTATATTATTAAATCTCCAGATGAATCTAATGTGCTGACAGGATTTAGAAACTCTCAAATTTTCTCCTCACTGTCATTTCAGTTTCACTACCTTGAAATACCTGCCCATCTTTGGTAGAATCTAAGATCCCTGAGGACAGGGATTTGTGGGGTTTCCTATTTTATCCCCATCTAGGTCTCAGCATAACTATGTCGAATCTCATTGGTGTCTAGTACACATTTGGTCATAGTAAGGATGCCAGTATCTTAACTTTCTTACCTTCGTGGATGTAACCGTGATTGTTAAGTATCTTCTTTAAATGTGTATATCAGCTAAGTATTAATGTATAACAAACCCCCTCAAAACTCAGGGGCTACAAAAAGTAGGCATCTTTTATTGCTATATTTTTATAACGTGCCTCCGCCGTCCCAGTCCTCCCACCAAGTAGTTCTCACACACCAGCTGGGTATTCTACAATTCAACTCAATGCTGACACTGCCCAGAGATAGCATCAGTTTCCATGGGTTAAGGACTCAGCCTCTCCACCTCAGATGCCAGTAACAAGTCCAGGTTGTTACCTGTGCTTTTGAGTGATTGACTATAAATCAGAGGTTCCCATGACCCCCTCTGGGAATGGGGCGGAAGGTTCCCCCCTCCCCCATTCACATGGTTGGTTTTCCTACAACTAAACCCTCCTTAGGTGTGTCTCAAAGTTATCTTATTAAGGTAATAAAAGATACTTTTTTTTTTTTTAACTCTCATCACTTAGGAAATTCCAGTGGTTTTAGGAGCTCTGTGCCAGAAGCTGAGATGAAGACAAAGTATGAATTTCTTATTATAAATCACAATATCACAACATGCCAGCAGGTGGTTCTCCTGCCCTTGGATGAGCTTATGCTTCCATCCATGGTCAGCTGGAGTTTGGGAGGCAGCTCTGCTGATCTTTGCTGGGGTCTCTCTGGGGCAGGCTGATTCTAGGCTGGTTTATATTGGCTTTGGCTGAGACTACTGAAATCTTGTCCAGGTGTCTCTTACCCTCCAACAGGCTAGCCTGGGCTGGCTAACATGGAGGTTGCCGAAATTTCTGAGAGAAGGGAAGCATGCAGGGCCTTGTTCTGCCACATTCTGTTGACAGAAACAAGTCACGTTGCAGTCCTAATTCAGATGGAGAAGGAATAGACCCTACCTCTTTTGGGGAACAGTTTCAGGGTCTTAATGCAAAGAGCTTTGCTGCAGGGAAGTCATGAATAGGATCAGAAGTGCTATCAGTCCACCACAGTATCCACGTCAAGGCCCCCTGGCTGTCTCTCCTCACATTCCAGTCTTGGAAGAATTGCCAATAAGTCTAATTGAAAAGTGAACTGATTTCAGCTCATTCAGTTTGTTAGCCTTAGCTATTTAGTAAATGAAAAGTGCATAACATTTAATTTCAAATGTTTGAAAGCTGAAGAGGTGCAAATATCTAAAAAAAATTTTAAGTTGCTACTTATTTTTATTTTTGTAATGTCTATTTATTTTTGAGAGAGAGACAGAGCATGAGCAGGGGGAGGGGCGGGGAGAGAGTGAGACACACAAGTTGAAACAGACTCCAGGCTCTGAGCTGTCAGCAGAGGGCCCAATGCGGGGCTAGAATTCACAAACTGTGAGATCATGACCTGAGCCGAAGTCAGACGCTTAACCAACTGAGCCATCCAGGTGTCCCAATACTTGTTTTTATTTTAAGAATAGGTCATGAATTCTCAGTGGGAAACTTGGATCAATGAACCTGACAAATGAATCACCACCAAACTTAGCAGAAATTATAACATACAGAAGGCTGAAATTTAGGAAATTTAAAGAAAATACACTCTGAAAGTTACTTTTGAGTTAAATAAGCCAATATCTGCTCTCATTGGTTCCGACTTCCTTGTAAATGAATATAAATGAAGAGGATTGCAGTAAGGGATTTAAGAAAGGACCTCATCACTCCCAAATATAATGATTCAATGTAAACCTGAGGCTATACACTAGGTTTCTTTCTAAATTATCCTGACTGGTGCACTTTCTTTGGGAGGTAGAATGCCATCTTCCCTGCTCAAGATCTCTTAGCTGCCAGGAGTTCTTTTTCCCATTGCAAGAGACTTCTGGGTAAAAAAAAAAAAATCTGTGCTCCTGGAGGACATCGTTTCTGGGGTACATGAGAGCAAACCACATGAGTTCAAAGGCTCTTCGTTATACAGCAATAAACATTTGATCAACTACTTTTACAAGACACAGCCTACTCTGCCCTCAGGGTTTCTCATCGCTAGGCTATCTGTCTTGAAGGTAACTAGGCTCTTTTAAGTTTATCCTGCTTATCCTTACTTACTGCTTTTATTTCAACTTGTTTTGAAATTGTTTTTAAACAATAAAGTTGTTTAGTTTTTTTGTATTTTAAATATTCCCTCTGTTGCCTCCTTTACCTGCCATAACCTATACTCACCAAAGCACACAAAAAGGCAGGGCTGAAAACAGGGTGGATTTCTGAATGGGAAAGGGAGGTATGGCTGAGTGGTAGTTTTCTTCTTCAGAAGGGCCTGAACATACCAGCTCTAGCTGACCAAAATCCTCCCAAGGAAGCCAGTTCATTGGTTTACAAAGGCCTTGTTTATGTAACTCTTTAATTATAGCATAACCAAATCACAAGTATTTTGCCATGGGAAAATGTAAAGTCATTAGGCAACTTAAATACCACCCCGCCCTTTTCAAGCAGACAGCACAACCATTAAGCAATTAATGCATGTTAAGACATTTCCAATTTTTTGGCACTAATGCCAGTTCAATCATTTTGGGCTGGAGAGCATAGGTGAAACCTACTCATTACACTTCTTGATGGGAAGCAGAGTATCTTGTATGTTTCTTTTTCAAATGGAATTCAGTCTCCAGCCCCCACAATGCACAGAATATTAAAATGGTTGCAAAACAAGATTGGATTCTGTTTGACATTGCCTGGCATCTCCAATACATGTGTGAGTCATATTTGGACTTTAATCTCTATTAATTGTGTATCTTCCTGTGCTTGTGAATTTTAGACCTTCTAAATCCTTGGGTTCTGCTGAAATATTAGGCTGCGGTTTGTTGTGGGTCTTACGGAATGGAAAACTTCAGCTCCTTCTCTTTCCCACACAAAAACAGCAACCTGCTTTATTGTGAAATTTGGCCAGCACTTGTGACAGACATATTCTCTTAGTGTGAGGGCAAAATTGTGGGCCTATAAAAAGATGAAGAATAACCAGGGATTTTTGTATAATTTGTTCCTGAAAAATACTAGACCATTAAAAATCTCATGCTTTTGCTTTTTTCATACTCAAAAATCAGCAGCTTCAATTTAGTCATTGATAGGGGATACTTGGTAGATAAAAATTATTTTTTTCCCTTGAGAGGCAAGAATAGACCATTGATTGAAGACCTATTGATCTACTAATTTAATGTGGGCTGGGTACTGCTCTTACTGCTGGGCATACAGCAGTGAATAAGAAGCAAGAAGTCCATAATTGGTCATGGAACATATTCCTGTGGGGAGAGACAGACTATACTATAAAGAAGAAAACAAATAGAATATAATATGGCAAAAATACTAGGAAGAAAATAAAACATGGTAATGTGATAGATAGATCTTAGAGAGCTCTTGTAAATTGGTGTATCAGATTTACAAAGAGGTTACTGGTTTGGTACTACCCCAAGCAAATAGTAGAGTATGTATATGTGTATGTGGGGGGATGCATGTATATATATATATTATTTTTTCTTAAACTATCAGGATATATTTCTGTATGAGCCATTATAGATTTTTTATTTCCATTTGAAAGCGAATTGATATTTTTGTGTTTTCCTAGTGTTTGGAGAAAGTGCCATAGAATCATCATAATATTTTTCTTTCCGTAAGTAGTTCCCTTCTTCTGTTTTTGCAGTTGGGTTTGTGGACAATACTGAGGTAGTCTGGCTTTGAAAACAGAGAGGAAAGAAGGAAATCCTACCACAGAACCTGTAGGCCCACCTGTTATAGGTGTACCTGTTGGGTTTTGCTGTTTAACAAACTACTCCAAAATATAATGGGTCGAAACATCACAGACATGAATCTGCAGATGGCCAATTTGTACTGGGCTTATATGAGTATTCTTTTGGTCTTGATCAGGTACATTTGTACATCTGTGATCAGCTAGTTTAGCAGGACAACTCTGTTCTTGGAGGTTAGCTGGCTGTTAGTTGAAACAATGGGGTAAACTGTTCTGTGTGTTTCGTGCCCTCTCTGAGGCTTATTCACAAGGTTGGGTTCCAAATGAGCAATCAGAAGCGTGCAAGGGCTCTCAAATCATAGGCTCAGGATGGGTACAGTGTCACTGCCACAGCGTTCTGTGGGTCAAAACAACTCACAAGACCAGCCCAGACTCAGTGGCTAGTGAAATGGGTTTCAGGGGAAACTGCAGTTGCCTTGAACAGGAATTGGATTTAGGAAGGGGTTAAGAACTGACCATTTTTAAAATCCATCCACCACAGTAGGCAAATACTAACACTGCAGCCTAGAAAGTCCTGTATTACTTGGGTTGGCAAACATTATTTGTAAAGGACCAGGTAATAAACATTTTTGGCAGTTTAGGTCATATAGTCTCTGTCACAACTACTTTGTTGTGCAAAAGCAGGAAAAAAGTAAATGAATGGGCATGGCTATGTTCCAATGAAACTTTATTAACAAAGTAGGTAACAAGCCGGATTTGGCCCATGGAGCTGTAGTTCACTGACCCCTCATCTATAAATTTTCCTTACCATTCAAACAAATAGGCTGGGATATAATGTGGCCTCTAGCGGCTTCTGTCAGACACTAACAAACTCTGAGAGGAACAAAGTTGACTCACACATCAGACCACAGGCCAAAGTGTGGATGAGTTTTTGTTCTCATATTGGGGAAGGGGGAGACATTCCATCAGCTTTGATACAGTATTTGTTTACAGAGCTACTTGCATAAACTAAGATATCTATCATTGGTAGTGGTTAGTTGCTGCCTGGATGTAATAATTGCTTATTTCCTTTTGTTTGTTGTGGTTAGTTCACTTTCAAGGAAGAAAGACAAAAAATTTCTAAGTAGAGCAAATACTAAGAGGCAGGAGAAGGGAAATAGTAAAGCAATTAGAGAGCTCCTCAAGGGCAGGGATGGGGCCCAGTCCTAGAAGCCAAAATCTCCAGCTGGAAGTGATCCCAAGCTTCCACATGCTTGTTCTCACCCTTGGGTGCACCTTGGAGTCACCTGGGGAGCTTTGCAAAATCCCGATGCCCAGGCCACACCCTAGGGCAATTAAATCAGACTCACTGGGGGCGGGAGCCAAGCATTGTACTTTGTAAACCTTTCCATGTAGTCCAGTATCTAGCCTGGTTTGAGAACTGAGAATCAAATCTCTAGTCTTGGCATTTCTCAGTGACTCCCTCTGTTGTCAGGACCATCCACACATGCAGGTCCTCCACTCACTTGAACTAACCTTCTGAGAATGCATCAGCTCCAGGCCTGTACTTTCTAGGAGCTCAATAACATGTAATTACGTGATAATCTCTGAATTTTGACACAAAACTGAGCCCAGAACTTCAATATTTGTCAACTTGAAAGTTCATTCCTCTTTTCAAAATTTCATTTCTCTTTTCAGCATTCAGCTCTAGGTTTATCATCCCTGCTCAGAGTATTCTATTTTGGAAAATCAATACTATTCTCAATTGAAGTATTCTGCCTGTTCAGGATAAAAAAATAAATAGAGAATTATCATAAGGCAGACTTCGCAAAGAACATATTCAGCTTTCTAATAGATAAAATAACCTTATAATTAAGTATCCTCTAGACATGCCACTAAAGTCAATATTTTATTAATTCTACCTTAGATTGCTTACAGCAGCATGGCAAACAGCCTTAGAAACTCTAATTGTTCTTTTATGTTCTGCTGTTACTTTGCTCAGGTGATAGGCAGAAATTTAAGCTACAAAGAAGGTGAGAGATCATCTGGTCTCATGCCTCCTTCCCTTTGCGTAAAGCAAACAAACGAACAAAAGACCACTGATGGCTTAAAAGTTAAGTGGCTTTCCCAGTGCAGGAGAGGAACGCATTTCTCATAATTTGCAATTTAGAGAGGCAGGAGGCTTGTTTTGGATGGAAGGCTCTGTGCAACTCCCAGAAATGGCAGGCTGTACAAGTAATAGCCTCAGTCCTGTCCTCGTAGCACCCTTCCTTTTGCTGTGCCCACTTCAGGGACTGTGGCTTCTGAAAGACAGAAGATCCTCTTCAGAAGTGACTCCCTCCAGGCATCTTCTCAAATCTGTCCTCATGGAAGCCTAGTTTTCCAGTTTACTCCCTAGTTGTCCCCTTTGTCCACCTCATTATTGACACTCATCTGCTGGTCTTGGAAAACAGAATGTCCAGAACCTAACCTTCTCCTGGGCTTCCCCACAGGGAACTCCTGGGACTCACATACCAGGAAGAAGGCAAGCAGATTTCTTATGGAGTGGGAAGCTCCAATTCTGGGAAAGGGCAGCTGTTTCTTACTAACTTTTCTCTAGTTAAGTCTTCTGCCTCTCCCATGATGTTCCTCTAAAGCCCTTCAAGGAAAGTCATCAGTATCTCAGGTACCAGTAGAGAGACAATCAGGCCATCCACCTGTCCTGAGGCTGACCCTGTACCTGGAAAGGAGTCAGAACCCATATTTTTAAAGCCACTTGAAGTTTAGAGCCAGCGAGCCTGAGCTGGAACCTCTCCATTCTTGCTGCTGCTGAAGAATCAAGGAGCCACGACCACTAGAATGTAGCTGCAAAGAACGCCTTTCGCAAAGGAACTTTGAAGAGTTGTTCTAGTATTTGCCACTTTCATGCTACAAATGAACTCTGCCCATCCCATACTTGGGGAAAGGAGTGGCTGTAAAGCAAGCCCATCCAGATTCCAGTCAAAGGTATGCAGTACCTCTGAGACAGGGAACAGACCAACTATTAAGTCTGGGTTATTTAACAAGTTCAAAATCACATTAGTCAATAATCTTTTTAAAAAATTTTTTTTAATATTTATTTATTTTTGAGACAGAGAGAGACAGAGCATGAACGGGGGGAGGGGCAGAGAGCGAGGGAGACACAGAATGTGAAGCAGGCTCCAGGCTCTGAGCCGTCAGCCCAGAGCCCGATGCGGGGCTCAAACTCACAGACCGTGAGATCATGACCTGAGCCAAAGTCGGACGCTCAACCGACTGAGCCACCCAGGTGCCCCACATTAGTCAATAATCTTATAACCAACAATAAGCAGTGAATTTAATAAATAGTTATTTTTACGGGTATTCAAAAAATAGGGCTAGATCATCAAACCCATGATTTTGTAGACTATTGCTTTTCTTGTTTATTGTTTAGTTTTGACAACTTAAGTATACAGAAAAGCAAAGAAGATAATATAGTAATTAATGCACTCATCACCTTGATGTAATATTTTTTAATATTTTGCCATATTTGTTTCATCTTTTTTGCTGTAGTTAGAGAAATTTACAGACATGACATTTCCCACTCATCCCCCAAGTCCATCTCTAAAAAATACATTTTTTTCTACATGACCACAACATCATTGTATTACTTAACAAAATTAATACTTCCTTAGCATAATCTCATATACTAGTCCAGTATCTCTAGTTGTTCCCATAATATTTTGGTGACATGTTCATTCAAATCCCAATTCAATCGAATAAATGACATCTTGGATTGGGATGTTATGAATGACAAGTATTCAGTCCTTTGATGGTCTGTGAGAGGAAGAAGTTGTGGGGTACCACATTAGTCAGGGAAAACTGTGTAGAAGACACTGAGATTTGAGAGGGAAATAAAGGGCAGTATTCAGGCAAGGTAGGAAGCACAGATAATTGGAGAGAGCTTTTCAGGAAGAGATAGCAACAGGATGATATATGGGCAAGGAGAATCCGGTGGACCAGTATCTAGAAATATTGATATAAATTATTTACTCATGCATGCTGGGCAGTGAAATTGGTCACAAAGCCAACTCCTGGACATTTCATGGATGGGAAGAAAGAGACACAGGAAGGAATAGAGAGTGTTATAAATGAGGCTGGAAAATGACAAATAATAATGTAGAAAGCCAAGGGAAGACTGAGCCCCAGCATGTCTCTAAGCTGAATGCTGCGGAGAAATGAAGACCAAAAGTCTGCCTGAACCACATTGCTTATTGGAAGTGCAGGTTCCTGAGCAGCCCTAGACCAACTCCATCAGAATCTCCAGGAATGGGGGCTTGAGAGTCTGTGTTTTAACGTTTTCCCAGAGATTCCTATGCACACTAAAATTTAAGAAGCATTGGTTTACAGCTTGTCAGCTTCTGATTTCAACACTTATCCTGTTCCCAAAAGTATGTTCAGTCTTTCCTCTTGCTTTCTGTCCATAACACAGATTTTCCCTATTCTTAATAAGAAAGGAAAGCAAGGAAGCCAGACACACACATCCATCAAACTGGGGGAAAAATACTCCTGTTATCTACCTTATAGTTCTTTTCATCTTTGATGTCTCAAGTTATATGCTACCTCATCCTACTCTACTCAGATTCTTAAATGCACTATTTAAATAGTGACTAAATAGTGCATTTAAGAATCTGAAGTCTATCTTCTACAGAACCCCACTCCACAGCCTCAAGCAGCAGAATACTCTAAAATCACCAAATGCCCCACTAATCAGTAACTTCTCACTCCTTATTCATAATCATCAGCAGCATTCTTGAGATTTAATGCTTTGGGCTTCTTAATATAATATGATACTATTTAAGTTCTCACATCCTATCTGTCCAACCTCCATTCCACTCCCACCCCCAAATAAATGCATTTCCCCAGGTTTGCTCCCCAGCATTTGCTCTTTTTTTTTTTTTTCCTGTCTCTGATACAAACAACACCCAGTGTTTCCATATTGGTACCTATCTGCTGGTAAATGAGTATGGTTATGTAGGTACTGCTGGGCTCAAGTCAAACTGTCAGCTCACCAGTTGGACAGTACAGGTTAGATGCTCTTCTGTCAACTGACATCCATGTATTTTCTCCAAATCCTTAACCCTCCCAACCAGTTATTTTCTAACTTCCTTTTATCTGTGAATAGGCTACCACAGCTCAAGCCTCAAACCCCATGTCACCTCAGCCTACCATTCGTCTATTATATCTCCTCATTTACCAAACCCTAGGACTTATATATGTACATTTGTTTGTTTCTTTCCTAGCTTGCTTCTTGCCCCAGTCCCATTACACCCATCTAAATTTTAAACATATAGTAATGATAATACTTTTTAGTGGACTTGAACAATTAGTCTGTCTCTCAAAGGCACAGTTTTCTTGCCTGTAAGATGATGGTTTGAGAACTTACTTTATAGGGCTGTTGTGAAGGATGCAGACTTAATACAGCACTTTAACCTTATATTAATAATTATTCTCTATCCTAGCCCTTCCCTAAATAACTCTTGATTCTCCTTTATATCAAGATATGAAAGATCAGGGTTGAGGTTTGAGTAAAAATATGAAATAAATGAAGTCAGGTTCCCCATCTTGTTGAGCCCATTTGACTATCTTTCTTCCTGTCAAACCCATGGTTTCATGATGTCCTTAATATTGGCTTGCCAACAACAACTGGTCTTAGTGACATAGGATTTTAGACATGAGTTTTGTGTGATGCATGTATGTGTGGGAGTATCCCTTTGGAGAGCAGTTTGGGGAGCAGTCAACTTTCCCAGCGTCTCTGCATTCTTTCTTCCACTTCCTAATGAGGTAGCCCCAAAGCTTGAGAACAAGAACAGAGAAAGCTGGAGTCATGATTTCCTACTGCCTCATGTCACCCATAGGCACTATTGCTCTCTTTCAGAATGAACAGTCAGAAGCCAGGACAAGCTGTTTTTGCATGATTCATCATATTATACCTCAGGATCATTTTGAAGCTGGAGGCTGAGGGCCAAGTGGCTAAAGTCCTTAGATTGGACAAAGTAAGGTTTTGTAGTATTTATTCATTAATCACTTTAGTGCTATCAGATCCCTTGAGGAGTCCATTATTCTAAATTCTGTTAATAATATTTAAAATTTAGATATATCGTAACGGCAAGACAATCTGCAAACCAAAAGGGAAAAACAAATGCGTGAGTGCTGATAGAATGATATGTGAAATTATAACCCATTTAAGATACAACATCTAGAACTGAGAATATTCACACTCATAAATAATAAAATAAGAGTTCAGAAGCTCTCTTTTTCTTTCTCTTTCCGTATTTTTTTTTCGTGGAAATGAAATTGAGAATGTGACTTTTGTGTAGTAATATAATGGAAACATTGTGCTTTATTTATCTGGGACAGTAAATGCAATTTTAGCCATTTTCCACAGCAAGCAGAAAGAGGAACTAATATTTATTGGGCACAGGGAGCCATATACACATCTTAAAATTTAATCTTCATAAAGACCATAATATTAAATTATCACCATTGTGCAAATGAAGAAATTGGGGCTCAGTGAAGTCAAGAAAGTCATTCAAATCCACACAGTAGAACTAGGTTTGAGCTCAGATTTATCTCATTTCAGAGTTTTGTATCCTTTTCTTAAAACCTTTTCACTGAAGCATAATATTCATAGCAAAAAGTATGCTAGTCCTGCTTGTAAAAAGCTGAAATCTTTACTTAGTACTCGCTCATGTAAGCAGCCCCAGATCAAGAAGCAGCACTGCCATACCCCAGAAGCCCCTTGTGTGCCCTTCCACTCCCCCACCCCTATAGAAAACCACTCTTTTTGCTTCCAGTGCCATATATTAGTTTTGCCTGCTTTTGAAATTAAATAAATGAAATCACATAGCAAGTCCTCTTTTGACTTATTTTGCCCAGTCTTAGGTATATGGAATTGATCCTGCCATTATAAGTAGTTTTGAACCATTGAGTCTCACCTCTGCTTAGTATTCCATCATCAGAACACAAAATGATATATGTACCCATTTTATGCCAAACAAACATGTGAGGTATTTTCTCTTTGGTGATTTTACAAATAATCCTTCTATGAACATTCTTGGTCAACTTATTTAACATTTATGCTAGGTCTGTATCTAGGAGTGGAATCACTGGGTCATGGAATGTATGTGTATCATACACTTTACTGAATGATGCCAAATAGTTATACAAAGTTGTTGTACCGTTCTACTTTTCCATCAGTTATTCTGTGTCTTTGCCAACGTCTGTAATTTTCCTTTTCATTTAGCACATTTTAGAAGTATATTTATATCTAATTGATTTTAATCCATATTAAAATTCTTTGCTTTCTTGAGTTTCCTCTTTCACCTGTCTCCATTTAATATGGATTTTAATCACCTGTATTTGATGGCTTGCATTTTTGAGGTAGTCAGCCAGAACCCCTAAATGCATGCAGATGTATCTAGCCTGGGAAAAGCAATAAGCACACAAACAACAAAATGGACTCTTCAGATGAGAACCAGTGTACTAGTAACTGTTTCAAAAAAGAACAGATAAGCAGTTAGGAGTATGGCAGATTACAAATAAGCCCCAATTCTCCACCCTGTATCTATGCCCTTTTGGCAACGTGCTCTTGCTACTCCTCCAATCAAGAGGTAGAGTATGTTTCCCCAGCCTTTAAATATAGCCCTTCAGTTTGATCAGTAGAATGTAGCAGAAGTAACAGTATGCCAGATTGGCTTAGGTCTCAAGATGTTTTCAGTGTTTCCATTCATTTTCTTGGAATTCCACCGAGCCACCAACGAAACCAGCCCAGGCTAGCCTGCAGGAGGATGAGCGAGACATGGACCAGAGCAGAGTTGTCCCAGCTGAAACTATCCTGGTGGCCTGGAAGGAGACTCATGAGAGATTTCCGTAGGATCAGCTAAGCCTGGGCCAGGTGAGCAGACCACTGGTCAGCTGCAAATTTGTGACCTTACACATGGCTGTTGTTTTGATTCCATACATACTTGGGAGGTTGACAAAGTATGCTGTGTTACACATCTCCCCAAATGTGGGCCTCTGCTTGAGTGTGATACTGAAGTTCTCTGTCCATATCAACTCTTCTTCCTGGGAAAGAGACTACTCTTGAATCAGTAGTGTTCCCCCAAAGCCAAGTGATCCATGATTCTTCTCTTCTTTAGTTAAACTACCAGGCTGAAGATACTTGCTGAAGATTTTTTGGAGCAATCCCTTAGTAAAAGCAGGCTCTAGGAGGGAAAGCCCTGCTGTATAATCTAACTGACTTCTGGCGATGGTTGTACATCATCCCAAGTCCAGCCCAGGAAAGTCAGGAACTTTCGCCTGTGTCAGCACATGCAGCTCCCTAGAACTCTGATGTGCTGCCAAGTAGTCCTACTCCCAGAGCAATCAAACCATCCTTCTGCCAGTGATGAAAATGAGTGCCTTTGATGTCTCGCTGGGTCTCTGCTAAAGCATTTCCAATAAAGAAAATGACTCTGCAAAATCCTTCCTTGGTAAAGAAGCAGAGTGGTGGAATGGGCCCAAGCCTTGCCCTAAGAGTTACTGGAATCACCTGGCATTTTGTTAAAATGAAGACTCTGGTCATATAGGTCAGCAGTGGGACTTCAGATGCAGCAATTTTTTTAATAGTTCCTAAGTGATGGTGATGCTGCTGGTCCACGGGCCCCACTTTCAGTAGCTAGGATCTAGTCACAGGTTTTGGGCAAATAGGTCTGTGATCCAGTGGCTTACGATTCCCACTTTCTCATCTGCTAATTGGGTTGGTATAAGATTTATATGAGACTAATATATAAAAGACTAGTCAGGGCCCTTAGCACACAGGACACATGAAGATACAGAAATGGAGAGTTGTCTAGTATTCAAAGTGAAGTCTCTCTCTTACAAAATGAATCTTGATGATTATCAGAATTTTCATGGGCTCAGTGCCAGGTAGCTATCAGTGTTTTTTGAGCCCCATGTTAATGTTTTGGCAGCCTTGGAGGCAGTCCTAAAGCAGAGGTAAAGTACAAGTTATGGAATTTAGGTATTGCTGAGGGACTCTTATTTATGATGAGAGAAGTTCAAAGTGAGGATCATAGAGAAATTATGAGGAGTCAAGGTCCCCTGATTTAAAACCTATGCTGTTTACCCTCTCCCACAATTCTCATTCGTATCCCAGACCTATGCAGGTTTCAGTTCTTTGCATTTACCCTTATATTGTAACGTTAAGTTGAAAGCAGAATGAATCTGGTCAGAGCAAAAATACTCAGGGTTTTCCAAACTCATTAATCTATGCAAATCAAATAATCAGCCGAAAGAAGTCAGGTTTTATGAGACTTTTCCATTAGATATGTATACTAAATGCTTGCTGCGCAAAGTATGGTCCAGAGACCACCACCACTGACATCATATGGGAGTTTATTTCAAATGCATAATCTCAAGTGCCCCACTAGACCTACTAAATCAAGATCTCTGAGATGGGGCCCAGGGATCTGTGTTTTAACAACCTTTCCAGTGATTCTGAGGCATATTGAAGTTTGCGTGGCTTTAGGGTCTTGAACCAACAGCATCAATCTATTCCTGTTTCTTTGTCAGAATATAGGATACCAGGCTCTAACCAACAACCTACTGACCTAAAATTTGTACTTTCACAAGATCTTCAGGATATAAGTATACTTACTGAAGTTTGGGAAACAATGCTTAAGCCTAAGCATACCTTAGGTCCAATCCACCCTCTGAGGAATTGATCAGATAGGTTGTAGAATAAGGTAAAGCAAAAATAAGTTATTGAAAAATAGAAAAATCCAGGTAGCGCTTCCTTTGTGTTGTATTTAAGCAAAGAGGAAAAAATAAAAGATTCAGGCATCAATGTTCTGCCATGTGGGCTGCTTAACCAAGATCTGGGATGCACTGGACTTAAGTGAGTTATACACTGTGTTCTTGCTGGAAGATAATTAGAACAATTATCATATTGGCAACAACAGTGGAAAAAAAAAAGAAGAGTCTGGTTTTTCTGCTCCCTCCCTGTTCAACTCAGATCAGAAACCAGCAGAAGGGAGGAGAGGGGTTTGTTTAGTTCTTTGATGTGGATGAGGCATTCTTTCCCAAATTTTTATTCAGTGCTTTGGGTTTAAAACTGACTGCTTCTGCCAGTTCTGATTTCCTTGAGGCCCTAGGTAAAGAAAGAGACTTCTGTGATGGTGATGATGATGATGATGATAGTAATAATCATAATAATAAAGCCTTCTGGAAAAGATGTTTCAGTAGAACACATCAACCACTGTCTTATCTTGCCTGCTATTTGTATTGTACAGGGCTGGCCCATCAGTCTAGGTCAGCCACCATGCCTAGGTAGCTTATGTTTTTGTTTGTTTGTTTGTTTGTTTTGAGATGGGATAAATATGGTGAAAGTTGGTGTTTGACCAAGATCTGGTACTCGAACCATTATCAAAGGATATAATAATTTTAAAATTTATTTTTAGTTTGAAAGTTATTTATATACACATGTATAACAGTTGCTGACTTAAGTATATAAAAATTATCTACTTCCTTGTCCAAGTCTTCCCAGAAGTAGATACCAAGATGTAACTAACCATGCAAAGATATTAAAGGAAATGCTTTAGAGAAAATGGGGAGCAAGCCAGGGAAGGCTGGGAGAGCTGTCAGACCATGATGAAGGTTTGCCTCTATGGAAGAGAAAAGGGAGGAAAGGTTGGGAGGAAGCATCCAAGACCACTGTGCAGTCTAAGGAAGGTTCAGCAAGGTTATCAGAGGATTCCTATGTCCCCAGAAGTGGGCATACCATAGTATTCCTACCATGCTCCGTTACTGACTAGAAGCAGCCTTGGTGCCAACAAGATAGTGGATGTCTGTAGCAGGGGGGACCCTCCATCAATGTCTCAGAACCATTACTTTCCTCCTCTTTCTCCTCATTAAGAACATTCAGTGGTGACTAGTATTTGAAAACCATATGCCAGTATATTTAGCATCTCATGGAGGGTTTCATAAATATGAAATAGAGCCAATCTGCATACTCATTTCAGACATTCCATGCTATCAGAGCAAAGTTTCAACTCCATATATACATGAATGTTCTATGTTCTCTTTGGAGAAATAACAATAAGAGCTTGCTAAAACTTGAACAGTAAATTATCATCCTTAACTAAAATATTGAGTGTTGTTGGACAGCCTTCAAGAAGGCAAGAAACCAGTGTAATACGGACAGTGTGAAGTGGTACATATCCTGCCTTGAAACATCAACAGACTGTTGGCAGTTAGGCTTTTCTGAGCAGTTCTCTAAGGTTGCCTTAAACTCTCCTCTGACATACTCCCAGAGGAGATTATTGCACACTTTTTCAATTAAGGGTATTGAAAGAGACATACTGTGTGTATCTCATTAAGATGCCCAATTTCAGGTATTTTTTTTTAAACCTTAAAGATCCTAAGACTGAGAAGCAAGGAAACTGATTTAAATTTTTTAACCTTGCTGTATGACTTTGAGCAAGTCACTTAACCTTCCTTCAACGCTGTAATTTTGTCTCTTATTAAATAGAAATAATAATACTTGGTGGCTATTCACTTGGTAGACTAGTTTTGCTTGTTGAAGACATCACTACTTTGAAAAATTTGAAATGTCATTCAAAGCAGAGGTGATTGTGTGAGTGGGGCTCAAATCCTGTTAAGGGAAATAATTTAAGGGCACAAATGGATTACAACTGGAGACAGAAAGCCCACCCCCCGATCCACCAAAAACCTAGTAGAACCAGAGGTTGGCTATTATGTTTCTTCTAGTTTTACCTTTCACTTTGTTCAGACTGGCAAACCTGTCTCTTTATATTTCCTGGTTTAAATTTTGGCCCAGTGTGGGAGATCATAACTTATGGAAGACTCCCTCTGCCAAGAGGAGCCCAGGGCCATTTCCTTAGGAAGTGACTTTGGATCAGGGTGTTTCAGTAAGAAAGGAGAAATTGGGCATGACCGGCCCCTACAGAAATCCAACAGATGCAGATTAAAAACTGGCAAGGTGACATCATTGAAAGAAGTCATATTGTTGAATAAAAGTTTCAAAACATCACCTAGTCCTTCTTCCTGCAGTCCACATGACCTGGTATGAATCACAAAACTGTTATAAGCCCCAGTTCTCTTCCTGGGGATAAAAATGGGTTAATAGGAAATTCAAATCAAGTAATTTACATGAAAATATGTTATGAACTCTGAGATGCAAAGAATGACCACCAGAGATTTAAAAAGAATAGAAGTAAGCAAGCAAACTTAGTCACTAACCTGCTATGGAAGTGAATACACTCTCATGAAGAAATTCACTCAATGGTGAATAAAAGCCATGCCACATTCAAGAAGGCTTTTTTATTATAACATGCAAAATTTTTAACAAATTACAAATAGATATAATAATGGTTGATTAAATAAGCAGTACTATGGTGATTGTAAAGGCTATCCACTAATCTTTTCATAAAAGCTAAATGGCAAAGTCGGGATTCCTTTTAACAAAGAATTGAGTGAGCCTTTAGAAATCAAAAAATCAGATTGTAAATTCGGAAGCACTGGTCTCTGTAAACGTAATCTCCTTTCTTAAAGCTGTGATTTCAAAGGCTTGCTGGTTGGCAGACAAGCAAAACTCAGAGCATATTCATGAAAGAACAGACTGAGTCCTTGAAAACAGGAGGCCTGTGTCCTGTGCTGCTCCTCACTGGCTGTCCGATGCAAGGTTATTTTTTCCCTCCACCAGGCCTTCAATTCCTCAGCTGTAATACTGTCTATAGCCAAGGGCTATTGCTAATGTTCCTTCCATTTCTAATATACTCTGATTCCTGGTAACTTACCCTGATCATGGCCTCAAAAACCAAACCATTTTTTCCCTTCAGAAATGTTAAATAACATTAAATATGTTAAACATGCTAATGTTGGGATAACATTTATTGTCATGGCAGTGTTGTAACAACTTGATTGTTTAAAACAACCACTATTTATTTTTCATGTCTGTAGGTGGGTTGGGAAACATGACTGACATGGCCTGGACTTGGTTCATTGCAGCCGGTCGCACTCACATTTCTGTAGTGAGCTGGTGTGTAGCTGGGGGTGGCTAGTCTGTGTTGGCCTCAGCTAGGACAGATAGGATGGCCCAGGGCCTCTCTCTAGTGGCTAGGGTCTCTCTGATCTTCCAGTGGGCTGGTCTAGGCTTATTCACAAGTCAGTGGAACTTTCCATGAAAGAGTATGCAAGACCTTTTGAAACTAGATCCACAATAGCACATTACCACCTCCACTACATTTTTCTGATCAAACCAAACCATAATGTCAGTGCACAGTAACACGTGAGGAAGTAGACTTCACCTCTTGGTAGGAAGAGCTACAAAATCGTGTTGCAGAATACTTGGAAACCGGCAACAATGAAGAATTGGGGAAATTTTGACCAATAAATGGTAGCTAGGTAGGTTTATATGATTCTTTCTGAAACAATTTGAAATATGTGTTTTCAAGTTAGGCAGTTTAAAGCTTCACTCACTGGTGGCCAGGAGAATCATAAGTAGTAGCAGACTGTTCATCTTTCTGGAAGGTCCTCAGAACAAGCATAACAGAGATGTGGCATTTGTCTAAGGAACAGCAGGTTATTGGCTTGTTTATACCTTTTCAAAAGAATGGTTTGCTTCCCTGGTGACCCTAAAGGCTCTTTGCTTTTTTTCATAGTTTATAAATAATAGTAGAAAGTTTTTTCTAGTGCCGCCTTCCCTGAAAACTGCATCAGATGCAACTAACTTTATCAGAACAGGAGGCTGAGAGACTGCCATCATGCTAGCTGTCCAAACAAAACCCCTGAAACTCCTTTTTCATGTTAAGCCTTAGTTATCACTATGCCCTAGTATCAAAGACCTCACTCTTAGCCCAGCTCTCCAGTCACACCAGCCCCACTTCTGCTCAGGAGGCAAGAGTGCCAAGTGGTCAGTGCAGATACAGAACACCTCTGCCATTGCAGAAAATACTGGTGGAGGAGATGGTTGGGTCTAAGACTACCTGGAAGTAAGTAAGTCACTGGCCAACTCCGACCTCAATGAAGGCACCAGACACCTGAGAGAGAAGAAGATGATTGTCCAGAATGGACATCATGACTCATGTAGTTCTCCCAACTACAAATTCACTCATTGACCTTAGGCAACACATTTCCTTGAGCACTAGTTTATTCTTCAGTAAAATAAAGGTTAGATTAGGGCCCCTGAAACTCTCATGTGTGCATAAATAATCTGGAGATCTTGTTAAAATATAAATTCTGCTGCAATAGTTGAGACCGGAGACGCTGCATTTGTAACCAGCTCTCAGATGGTGCCAATGATGCTGATGCTCCTGTTCTCTGGACCTCTCTGGTTGGTAAAGAATTAAGTTACAGAGGCATTGAATACTGCCTGCCACAGAAAGGATCCTTTGAAATTCCTTATTCCAATCTTGTCTCTAAAGTACTATCTAGCTCTTAGAATCCCTGAGGTATGGAGAAAAGTTCCATTCACATTACTAAAGGGGCCCTAGTGCCCATGGCTCTGTAAGAATTTAATAGTCATTTGAATTGTTCTATAAACCAACAGAAATGACTTCAGAGTAACTTCACTGTTTCCTTGTAAGGAGAGGTTTGCTTCTTGTCTAATGGCCTGTATGAAGTGAAGAGCTCTTACAACTCATATATTCTCCACTCAGTAGAGACTGGGTAGTCTTTGCATTCGCTTTAAATGACCTCATAAGGCCACTCTCTTCAGGTATTAATTATATATAGTAAAATATGGCTATTCCTAATACCATGGCTATTCTTATTTATTTTTTATTTTTTTAGTGTTTGCTTATTTTTGAGACAGAGAGAGACAGAGCATGAGTGGGGGAGGGGCAGAGAGAGAGGGAGACACAGAATGTGAAGCAGGTTCCAGGCTCTGAGAGGTCAGCACAGAGCCGGACGTGGGGCTCGAACTCACAGACTGTGAGATCATGACCTGAGCTGACGTCAGACGCTCAACCGACTGAGCCACCCAGGCGCCCCTATTCTTATTTAAAGTTGGCAAGTGAAACAGCAGAGAAGCTGCACAGAATCATATACCAATGAGACTTTCCCAGAGGCAATAGCCGGCAGACTCTGGATTTCTCCATGTGGCTAGTAGGAAAATATACATGTATACCATCTATATATATTATACATATACTAAAGTGTAATACCATGCAGCTCACTTTCACCAAGTCCTACAGTGTGCTCTCCAGCTCATAGATCATTAGTCTTGAATCTAAGACCTACTTTCTCATGAACCAAGTAATGGGTGCTTTTAGTAAGCATTACTACCAGATGTGGTGCTATGGTCTCTTTAATGCAAGCCGTTCTGTTTATCCAAAATGGGTGGGCATGTTTTCTGAATTTTCAACTTGGATTTCAAGGCTGGGAATAGTAATGCTGAGGAAGCCAGAGTACAAAAGAAAAGAATAAAAGGGCAAAGGACTAAAACCAACAGGGAAAGGCAATTACAACGTGTAGTAATGTACACTATACAGAAGAAGGGATTTATTACATTTTCAAGGTTGTGTTTTGTTTTTGTGGTTTTTTTTTTTTTTTGCATGAAAGCATGAAAGGTAACAGGGAAAGAACTGATATTTGTCAGTCTGAATTGGATAAGTGCAGTTGCAAAGAATAAAGGGAGCTTTCAGAAAGTGGGCAGCTGCGGCAGAGCCTGAAGCCATGGTACTTGATACTGCAATATACTCTTAGTGATTCTGGGCAGCTTTTAAGAACAGCAGGCGAGTCATTCAGGGCAGAGAACAATGGCAAATGTCAAGAATGAAAGAAAGAATCTAGAGTTTAAAAGACTGTTGATTGACAAGTAGGACAGATCAAAGAGAGAAATTCATATCAAGTATGTATAATTCTAATAGAGCTTAGTAATCATAAAAAAAGGAAACTAACAAGAGGAAAGCTGATGGCTTTCAATCTTAAAAAACAAACAGGAGAAACTGGTCTGTGACTCAAACTTTATCCATTCTGAATTTTTCCCACTGTGTATATTCTGACTCAACTAATCATTGAAAAGGAAGTTTCTTCAATGTGTTTGAATTTCTCTGCCTTAAAAATTATATGGGGAAATATTTTTGGAGAAGCATGAGATGGGGTACATGTATAATCCACTGCAAATCAAGCATCAGAGATCATGTCTAAGCATGAGCTTTTATGATCTGCAGGTTCTGTTTCGGGAGAAGCAGGACTCTGAAAATGCATCACCTGGGTCCACTGGGCTTGCTTTCACTTTCTTGTTACTTCCATTCTGTGTCCCACAAAGGTATCAATATGCAAACCTTTCTCCTGGCATATTGGGAGGTAGGGCTGAAGGAAAAAAAAAACCCTGTTTTTGGAAACTTGCTTGGGCTTGCTCAGGGCCAGGTGGTTTAGAAGCCCAGAGAGAAATGTTGAAATCAGTCATTGCAAAATAGCTTTTGCAATAAGTAATGAATAAAAACTGAAAGAAAATCTCTTTCCTCCCCAAAGTAAAAATCTACCATAGAACTTGTCTAAACAGCTCCTCATAATAGAACTTTAAAGGCAATATAAACTAAAGTGCTTCCCACAGCCAAGGCCAGAACCTCCGGCCATCATCGATTGATTCATCCATTCAGTAAGTATCTGTCAAGACATAGTATGTGGCAAGCACTGGACAGTGCTGAGGAACAGGAACATGATGACTCCCTTCATAGTCCTCAGACATCAATTCAAATGTCACCTCCTTAGTTGTTGTCTGGTAACTGAGTCTTCTCCCCACGTTAGTCATTCTCTTCTATCCTTTGGCCCTGGTTATTTCCATCATAGCTCTTGTTATGCCCAAATTCTGTTATTTTTTTTTTAATAACACCCATTACTGTGAAGACCCATCTGAATTATTCACTGCTCTATTCCCATCATGTAGAACAGTGCCCATATATATAGTAGCATCACTGAAAAAAAAAATGCTAAGGAAAGGAAGATGGGGCAAACTATCCCACAATCTTCCTGTTCAAACACAATATTATACACAAAAGGAAAAGTACAAAGCAGTGAGTGAAAGATCTGTAAGAAAAATCAATAGATTTCTATAGGAATTAAATTTTTAAAAGATCACTTCTGAGTAAGACCATCAGAGAGAAGACTTTCCCCAACTCCTAAAACCTTCTAGTTGTTTTTGGATTCAAGTCAGTGTAAAAGAACTCACATCACTGTGAAAGTAATATCTGACAATTTTATTAAAATAACATTCTGGCAATAATATGTTCTAATCAATAGAAAATATCCAAAATGCACAAAGGAATTGAATATTTGTTAAAGGAGGCATTTGAAATTGGTAAAGAAGTGCCAGGTTATTTAGTCAAAAGTAACATGAAACTGTTCTTTCTGAGAATAAAGTTCAATCTTGTTCTTACTCCTTATTCTAATACAAAATGGACATTAAATTACTCTTTAATTAAACATAAAATTCTAGAAAAGAACATTGGTAATTTGTAATGTAGTTTGTAGGGGGATACTTTTATTACTTTCTAATCAGTATTTCAATATCTAAAGAATAAAGTCTAAAGAGATAATCATCAGGGAAAGTGTATGTAATGTGTATTAACACAGGGTTAAATTCCTTAATGTATAAAGAAGTTTTAAAAATAAGAATCATAAACTAATATAAAAGTTAACCAAGGAGCTAAAACAAGAAAAGAAATACAAAAGGTTTACAATAAAATGAAATTACATCTTAAACATAATTGAAAAATGCAAAATAACAGTGAGATATGATTTCCTACCTTAAAAATGGTGGAAAAAATTTGAGGTTTCTGTTATACAATATTGATGAGGCTATGGGAAAAATATTCAAACATTAAGTATAAAAATTAATTGCTATGATCTTTTTGGAAGGTAATTTAATAACATCTGTGAAAATCAAAGCAGGTGTCTTTAGTCCCACTAAACAGCTTTACATGTTTCTTACATATGTTTCCATATGTACAAAAGCATGATAATGGAGGGGGGGAAGAAAAGGGGAAAAAGGAGATGAGAGAAAAAGAAGCAGTAGTAGCTGCTGCTAACTGTTCCTTTATAGAGACTCTTCATCCACAGAGTAAAAGAGCAACAGTCAAAGGAAGTAGATTTGGGGGCGTTGATGTAGAAAGATAACCAAAATACCAGAAAATGGTAAGATAGGAACTATGTTAAAAAACCATATTAAAAAGAAAATATCCATGGGTGCCTGGGTGGCTCAGTCAGTTAAATGGCTGACTCTTGATCTTAGGTCAGGTCTTTATCTCAGGGTTTTGAGTTCAGGCCCCACACTGGGCTCCACACGTGGCGTGAAGCCTATTTTTAAAACAAACAAATAGAAACTATATTTTGGAAGAATACATAAGAAATTATGCTGGATATTACGTGATTGTCATTCACCTAGAAACCCATTCTGCCATACTCTGCTTTTATGCTGGAGTTGGGACACTACAAAGCATGCTTCTCCTTTGCTGTTTGACTCCCTGTTAAATCCTGGTGATAAATCACTGATCATGGTTATCTTTGGGAAATAAGGACGAGAGGCTGGGGTGAAGGGAAATGACAGACTGGACTAGGGAAAGAACAAACTTCTAATTTAAGAAAATGAGTTAATTTGAGAATGCCAATCAAACATTTTAGCCATTAGAAGACAAACAATAGTAAGGCAATATTTTTCAATTATTTTTAACTCACAGGGAAAATATTGTTGCATCAACCTATTGACATACAAAGATAAATAAAAATTTCTTCAAACAATACCTTAAACTTATTACATCCAAGTTCCTTCGATGTTTTCAATCTCATTCCATTCCAT
This sequence comes from Paguma larvata, assembly GCA_030068075.1. Lineage (NCBI taxonomy): Eukaryota > Metazoa > Chordata > Mammalia > Carnivora > Viverridae > Paguma > Paguma larvata. The sequence continues at coordinate 13,188,007 of CM057844.1, forward strand.
TCTACTTAGAAAGAAAAGTGACCCCAACCTTATTTCACAATTTATAATGGTATGAAACCTTCAATTTGAACAACACTGACATAAAAGAATATATGTAGACTCTCTAATCAGATTGCCTTGATCCTAAATCCAGGCTGACCCACTTAGGATTGTTGCTATGGTAGTTACTTCTCTAAATTTTGCCTTATCTGTAAAATGGGCCATTTAATACCTAGATGATTGAAAATGAATTTGTACAATGTGTCTAAAGTGTGCGATGTGCTAGGTCTCTGGTTGGTATCAGTGGTCCACTTTTCTATATATTAAACTAAGATTCATTGAAGGAAACAGACATGGTTCTTGTCTTTATGTAGCAAATCTTCTCACTGTGAATTCAGTAAGCTGAAACTCCAATTTGATCATACCATCAAGCCATATAGTGAGAAGCAAATTCACAATTGCTTCTAACAATTTGGCAAACTGAGGAACCCATTAGCACAAAGACAGTAGAGAGGAAGCAATGTAGAGAGGAGAACCCATTTGTCATGGAGCCTGATTCTTTTATGGCAGTGTCTCTTAACCACGGGTAATTGTGTCCTCTAGAGAATATTTTTGGTTGGGTGTGCTACCAGGCCTCTACTGGATAGAGGCCAGAGATACCACAAAACATCCTACAATGCACAGGATAGGTGCCCCAAATCAAGAATTACCTGTCCCCAAGTTTCAATAGTGTCCAGGTTGGGAAAGCATGTGTTATGGGAACTCAACCACTCTGATTACTGGTGAATTGAGGTATTTTTAAAGCCTTGGTGTGGGAGGCATTCTTACCTGCTTGGGCAAGTCTCCAAAGTTCCCAGTTTCAATTTTCTCATCTGCAAAATGGTATAATAATATCTGCCCACCTCTATAATTGGTTGAGATGTGCAAATCAATCCAAAGATGAAAAGCTTTAAGAGTTAGAACTAGGTGGCTAATTTCAAATGGGTACTTATTATTATTTAGTCTTTTCATAAAATAAAAAAATGGCCAGCAAACATCAAAGATTTTGTGACTTAAAAGAGATGTATCAACAATATAACGTTGGTATAATTATGGCACCAGTGCCCAATTTTCATCACTAAGAATTGGCTTATTGGGGGACTTTGCATTATAACATCACAGTTTCAGAAGAGAATCAAAATTAGATGAGTGTCTTAATAGTGCCAACATTCCAAATACCTGATGTAAAAATAAACAAAGGATATATTATGGTTACACATTATTCATTCTGTTTATAGATACTTCCCTTTTCAATATTGTCCCAGACTCAGGGAGCCAATAAAACAAACCATGCCAAGAATTATAAATTGTGTCTTGCTAAGAACTTGACTATTTTTCTAAAGTTATCAAGGTTCATTTAAAAACCAACTTGCCAGTAGCTGTTACAGAACATTTTGAGTATAAGTTGATAATTTCTTTTTCTTTAGTATGCTCACACCTCAGTCTTGGTGCCTCTCTGAGAGGATGATTTGTCTTGTAGCTTCATTCATTATGCTAGTCTGTTTGTCTCTTTTGTAACCCCAGCACATACTCTGATTGTGAGTCCAGAGAGGGGAAGACCTTGACTTATTTCTGTTGTGGCTTTGCAAAGAGTGGGTGCACCATATTAGCAAGTGAACTGAGTTCTGTGAGCATTTCTCAAGACAGCTCTCCTCATCACTTTCAGTCTTTCCTTGCTTTCTTCCATCTCTGCAGAGAATCTTGGTAAACACCTGGAAAGAAACTAATATGATCTTTGCCCTCATGTAGGCTGTACTCTCGGTGCCTCTAGTAATTTGAAAACTGTTGTTGAATTATGCCATCAGGTTATAATCAAAGCCAAATTTCTCATAATTCTATATATTTTTTTGAAAACTGAGGATTCCACTAACCTTTTCAGTGGTACATTACAAGACAGGGCAGACCCCACAGTGCAAAGCAAGTTGGAGTGAGTTTTTAAGTCTCTGCTGTGGGAGAAATGGGACTGTGTGCTGTGGTGTGTGGAGCTTGAACAATCAATGGGTGAGGATGGCAGTAAGGCAAAACTTAAGAAAATAGCTGATACATTGGTGACTTTTAAAAGTTACTTAACCCAAAGGACAGTATACTTAGTAAATTAAGCCATTCTTTGAGATCTTTTCCAAAACACTGATTAAAATATAAACAAAGGGGAATCTGAGTGGCTCAGTTGGTTAGGCGATCAACTCATGATTTCAGTTTAGATCAAGATCTCATGAGTTCAAGCCCTGCGTCAGGCTCCCCACTGACAGTGCGAAGACTATTTAAGATTCTTTGTCTCCCTTTCTCTCTGCCCTTCTCCTGCTAATGCTCCCTCTGTCTAAATAAATAAATAAATAAATACGTATAATATCTATATCTATATCTATGTATATCTATACCTATATCTGTATATATAAACAAGGACAGTCTTGATCGGTAGAACCAAGCTTCCCTTCATTGCTTATTAAGCACTAAGTCCTGTAATCTAGTGGATTCTGGCTTTATAGGGATGAAGAAAACTTGGCCCCTATCCTCAAAAATCTCATAATCCATTGAGGCTTCAAAGATGTCTATAAATAATAACCTAGAGTGGGATAAGTGCTAGTAGAGGGATATACATCCACTAACTGGGTGTATCATAGAATTGGTGATGTTTGGAAGGAGACTTAGGACAAGGAATAACTAGCACAGGGCATGTGGTCATGAATTGCAATGACACAAACTTAGAAGCATAACTCCTATCAGGGACTCCTATCTGTACATAAACCTAGAGATGCTGGCAAGGTCAGAGCATAATGAACCGTATATTCTGGGCTTTGATGTTTAGCTTTCATAGAAACTTAGTGCATCCATAGTTCCCAAACTTTGGCATTTTATGCACTGATAAATTATCCAAATTAAGTGGGGTGCTCACATTGAGTGTCATTTTTTTCTCTTGTCATTTCATGGAATTAGGAAATTAATTTGGCATCTTCTACCTTAATCTGTAATAAAAATTCCTACCGAATAATATTTTACATCTTGTTCTTACCTTCCTGGACACACTTAAAACTGTACTTCCCAGCATCCTTATTTAGACCAGGCTATGTGATTTAGCCAGTAGTCCGGGCTACAGGTCACTTCAGGGATGAGGCATAATAGCTTTAGTGCATCTTTCAGCTCTCTTCACAGTGACTCTGAAGGGCCACGTGTTTTAGGTGGCATTGCTATAATGTGTAAGCAAGTACAAGCATATCGTGGAGATATTGTGCATTTAGTTCAAGGGCGTTTCAGTAAAGTGAGTCAAGTGAAGTTTTTGGTTTCCCAGTGCATTTAAAATGTATGTCTACACCATACTTTAGTCAAGTGTATGTCTTATGTCTAAAAACATGCATATACCTTAATTTAAAAAATATGTTCTTTATTGCTAAAAAACTCTAACCATCATCTGAGATTTTAGTGAGTTATAATCTTTGCTAGTGGAGGGTTTTGCCTCGACAATGATGGCTGATGACCGACCAGGGTGGTGGTTGATGAAGACTGACATGGCTGTGGCAGTTTCTTAAATAAGACAGCCTTGAAGTTTGCTGCATTGATTGGCTCTTCTTTTTCATGAACCATTTTTTCCATGGTAGAACTTCTTTCAAAATTGGAGTCAGTTCATCGCTTCTTGGCCTTTTTGCTAATATCAAGTGCAAAATTGAAGTCAGTTTCCTAAAACCCTGCTACTGCTTTACCAACTAAGTTCATATAAGATCTAAGTTCTTTGTTGTCATTTCAACAATTTTTATGGTGTCTTCACCAGTAGATTCCATCTAAAACTCACTTTGATCATCTAAAGAAGCAACTTGGGGGCATCAGGGTGGCTCAGTCGATCAAGCATCCGACTTCGGCTTGGGTCATGACTTTGTAGTTCATGGGTTCAAGCCCCACGTAAAGCTCTGTGGTGACAGCTCAGCGCCTGGAGCCTGTTTCAGATTCTGTGTCTCCCTATCTCTCTACCCCTCCCCTCTCCTCCTTGTACTGTGTCTCTTTCTGTCTCAAAAATAAACAAACATTAAAAAAATTAAAAAAAATAAAGAAGCAACTCTTCATCCATTAAAGTTTTATTGTGAGATTGTATCAATTCAGTCACATCTCCAAGTCCCACTTCTAATTCTAGTTCTCTTGCTGTTTCCACCACATCTGTAATCACTTCCTCCACTGAAGTCTCGAGTCCCACAGAATCATTCGTGAGGGCTGGAATCAACTTTCTCCAGACTCCTTCCCATGTTAATACTTTGACCTGTTCCCACGAATCACAAATGTTCTTTTTTTTTTTTAAAGGTTTTTTAATGTTTATTTATTTTTGAGAGAGCTACAGAACATGAGTGGAGGAGGGGCAGAGAGAGGAGACACAGAATCCGAAGCAGGCTCCAGGCTCCAAGCTGTCAGCACAGAGCCTGACATGGGGCTCGAACGCACGAACCTCGAGATCATGACCTGAGCTGAAGTCAGACGCTTAACTGAATGAGCCACCCAGGCGCCCCACAAATGTTCTTAATGACATCTAGAAGGATGAATTCTCTCAGAAGATTTTCAATTTCCTTTGCCCAGATCCATCAGAGGAGTCACTGTCTATGGAAGCTATAGCCTTAATAAATAATATATATTTCTTAAATAATAAGACTTGAAAGTTAAAACTACTCCTTGATCTGTGGCTGCAGGAAGGATGTTGTGTTAGTAGGCATGAAAACAACAGTAATCATCTTGTACATATCCATCAGAGCTCTTGGATGACCAGGTGTATTGTCTAGCGAAGGGTAATATTTTGAAAGAAATTGTTTTCTGAGCAGTAGGTCTCAACAGTGGGTTTTGAATATTCGTCACACCATGCTACAAATAGATGTGTGGCATCCAGGCTTTGTTGTTCCATTCTATAAATGCTCTATACTGAAACGTCCTAGGATTTTCTGAATGGTGAATGAGCATTCATGTCAACTTCAAGTCACCACCAGTGCATTGGCCCCTAAAAAGAGAGTACACTGTCCTTTGAAGCTTTGAAGCCAGGCATTGACTTCTCACCTCTAAGTGTGAAAGTCCTAGATGGCTTCTTCCAATATAAGGCTCTATTGTCTACCTTGAAAATCTGTTGCTTAGTGTGGTCACCTTTAACATGGCTAGATGCTCTGGGTAACTTGCTGCAGCTTCTGTATCAACATTCACTGCTTTACTTTGTACTTTTAAAAACTGTACAGTAAACCTTGGTTTGTGAACATAATTCATTCTGGAAATGTGCTTGTAGTCCAGAACACTCGTATATCAAAGCGAATTTCAAGAATCATTGGTTCAGTTCTGACCATGTGACATTCGGCATCACGTAGTATTTGTATTTCAAAACATTGCTCATTTATCAAGTTAAAATTTATTATAATGTTACTCATCTTGTGGAACATTCACAGAACAAGTTATTTACAATCCCATGTTTTACTGTAATTTTATTCAAATTCAAGTTAACATATAGTGTAATAATGGTTTCCGGAATAGAATTTAGTGATTCATCACCTACATATAATACCCAGTGCTCATCTCAACAAGTGCCCTCCTTAATGCCCACCACCTACTTAGCCCATCCCCCTACACACCTCCCCTCAGAGAAACCCTCAGTTTGTTCTCTATATTTAAGGGTCTCTTATGGTTTTTATCTTATTTTTCCTTCCCTTCTCCTATGTTCTTCTGTTTTGTTTCTTAAATTCCACATTTGACTGAAATCATATGCTATTTATCTTTCCCTGACTGATACATTCTAGTTCCATCCACTTTGTTCTAAATGTCAAGATTTCATTCTTTTTGATAGAGTAATATTCCGTTGTATAAATATATATATATACCACCTCTCCTTTATTCATTAGTCAGCCAATGGACATTTGGGCTCTTTCCATAATTTTGCTATTGTTGATAGTGCTGCTGTGAACATTGGGGTACATGTGCCCCTTCAAATCAGCATTTTTGTATCCTTTGGATAAATACTAGTAGTGAGGTTGTTGGGTTGTAGGGTAGCTCTGTTTTTAGTTTTTTGAGGAAGCTGCACACTATTTTCCAGAGTGACTACACCACTTTGCGTTTCCACCAACAGTGCAATAAGCGTTCCCCTTTTCCCCGCATCCTCACCAACATCTGTTGTTTTCTGGGTTGTTCGTTTTAGCCACTCTGACAGATGGGAGGTGATATCTCATCGTGGTTGTGATTCGTATTTCCCTGATAATGAGTGATGTTGAACATCTATTCATATGTCTGTTAGTCATCTGAATGTCGTCTTTGGAAAAGTGTCCGTTCATGTCTTTTGCCCATTTCTTCACTGGATTATTTATTTGTGTGTGTGTTGAATTTGATAAGTTCATTATAGATTTTGGATACTAACCCTTTAACTGATAGGTCATTTGCAAATATCTTCTCCCAATCTTTCTGGTGCCTTCTAGTTCTGTTGATTGTTTCCTTCACTGTGCAGAAGCTGTTTATTTTGATGAGGTCCCAATCGTTCATTTTTGCTTTTGTTTCCCTTGCCTCCAGAGACATGTCTAGTAAGAAGTTGCTGTGGCCAAAGTCAAACGAATTGCTGCCTCTTTTCTCCTCTAGGATTTTGATGGTTTATTGTATTACATTTAGCTATTTTATCCATTTTCAGTTTATTTTTATGTGTGATGTAAACAATGGCCCAGGTTCATTATTTTGTATGTTGCTATCCTTTATCCCCTAACACCATTTGATGAATAAACTGTCTTTTTTCCATTAGATATTCTTTCCTGCTTTGTCGAAGATTAGTTGGCCATACCTCTCTGGGTCTATTTCTGGGTTCTCTATTCTGTTCTGTTGATCTATGTGTTTGTTTTTGTGCCAGTACCATACTGTCTTGATAATTGCAGCTTTGTAATAGGGCCTGAAATCTGTAATTCCTATGCCTCTGGCTTTGGTTTTCTTTTTCAACATTATTTTTGTTATTCAGGGTCTTTTCTGGTTCCATACAAATTTTAGAATTGTTTGTTCTAGCTCTGTGAAGAATGCTAGTGTTATTTTGATAGAGATTGCATTGAATGTATAGATTGCTTTGGGTAGTATCGACATTTTAACAATATTTGTTCAGTCCATGAGCATGGAATGTTTTTCCATTTCTTTGTGTCTTCAATTTTTTTCATAAGCTTTCTATAGTTTTCAGTGTACAGATCTTTCACCTGTCTGGTTTAGGTTTATCCCTAGGTATTTTATGGGTTTTGGTGCAATTGTAAATGGGATTGATTACTTGATTTCTCTTACTGCTTCTTCATTATTGGTGTATAGAAATGCAACCAATTTCTGTATGTTGATTTTATATCCTGCGACTTTGCTGAATTCACATATCAGTTCTAGAAGTTTTTTGGTAGTCTTTTGGGTTTTCCATATAGAGTATCATGTCATCTGTGAAGAGTGAAAGTTTGACTTGTTCCTTGCCAGTGTAGATGCCTTTTGTTTCTTTTATTTTACAGAGATGCTTTATTCCTTAAACCTCAGGAACAAACCTCTACTCACTTCAGTCTTTTCTTCTGCAACTTCCTCACCTCTCTCAGCCTTCAAAGAATTAAAGAGAGTTGAGGCCTTCTTCTGGATTAGGCTTCAGAATGAGGGAATGTTGTGGCTGGTTTGATCTTCTGTCCAGACCACTCAAGCTTTCTCCATATCAGCAATAAGGCTGTTTTTTTGCTTTCTTATCATTCATATGTTCACTGGGATAGAACTTTTAATTTCCTTAATGAACTTTTTCTTTGCATTCACAACTTGGGTAACTGTTTGTCATGAGAGGGTTAGCTTTTAGCCTACCTCAGCTTTTGACATGCCCTCCTCACTAAACTTAATCATTTGTAGCTTTTGATTTTAATTGAGATACGTATGACTCTTGCTTTTACTTGAACACTTAGAGGCAACTGTTAGGTAATTAATAACCTATTTTCAGTATTATTGTGTCTCAGGGAATAGGGAGGCCTAAGGAGAGACATAAGGGATGTGCCAGTTGGTGGATCAGTCAGGACACATACATTTATAAATTAAGTTTGCCATCTTATACAGCTGTGGTCCGTGGCACCCCTGAATAATTACTATAGTAACATCAAAGATCACCTGTCACAGAGAACCATACAAATATAATAATCATGAAAAAGTTTGAAATATTTTAAGAACTACCAAAATTTGATATAGAGACACAAAATGAGCAAATGCCATTAGAAATATGACACCAATAGACTTCTTGGATGCACAAACTTTCAATTTGTAAAAAAAGACATTATCTATGAAGTGCAATAAAGTGAATGAAGCATAATAAAACAAGGTACGCCAATAGTCTGAAGCCCTGAATCTCTGCTTGGAAAATTGGTTCCTGGGAATATCACTACATCAACAGCAAACTTTTTGTAAAAGATTAACTTTAATTTTAAACCTCTAAGATTTGGAGATTTTTTCTTTACTGCACCTGAGCAAGCCTTTCCTGACTAATACGCAGTAATTTTATAAAGATAATATACTTGCCAATTTTTTAAACCAGAAAAAAAGTAACCCCAGAATAATGTTTAATCCTTTGAATTCAGTAAGTTTAATAAAATAACAAAGTCTCTATATTTCATATTTTATTCATTTGACTTTGAATTAAAAAAACCTAAGACCAACATTATTCATTAAAATAGAATATAGATGAAAAGGGGAGCATTGAAGAGCTTGAGGTGGGAGGTGGTTGTACCATGATTAGATTTGTATTTAAAATTACCAATCTGCTTATCAAGGTTGAGTTTCAGATGCTAAAAAGAAAAGATGATGTCAAAGGTTTTTCAGAGGAGCCATGGACGAGATATTTCAGAGGAGCATGGATGGGTTCAATGTAGTGTGTGGAAAGAGCAGATGTGGCTTACTACTAGAAAGGATTGCCTCTAAATCTGCAAGTGCTGGTGTCTTGAGGATGATAAAACGATTTTTTTTTCCAGAAGATGCAGAATTTTGAAAAATTGCCATTTTGTGTACTGCCACTTCCAACTGGACACCTTCTTGAGTCACTATATCAATTGGCACCCTATCATCCTAAGCTCCAGTCCTCTCAGCTACCTAATTCGCTATATAGTATGGATCATTCTAAGTCAAAACATTAATATGAAAACATTCTAAGAGGAATATACTCAGAGTCTGTGTTTTATCTGTGGGTTAAATTCTGGATCTCCTATATAGACGATCTAGTTTTGAAAAATTTTTTGAAAGCATACACATAAATTATAGAGTTTTAATTGCAAAGTTTTTTTTTAAGTTTATTTTGAGAGTGGGCGAGAGAGAGAGAAAGAGAGCGAGCAAAGGAGAGACAGTGAGAGGAGGAGAGAATCCGACCTTACGGAGATTGATCCCACAAACCGCAAGATCATGACCTGAGCCTAAATCAAGAGTCAGATGCTTAACCAACTGAACCATCCAGGTGTCCCCAGAGTTTTATTTTAATAAATACAAATATTATTCTCCAAGTAAGAAAGGACTTATAATATTGATTTAATGCCTTAGAGTAGCGCTTTCTGGTGGCAATCAAATAGCAAGTGGTTTATTGGATATACAGTCTAGCTTCTAAACTCTAGATTTTAGAGCACATGGAGACTTAAGTGAAAAAGGGGTATGAGGAAGTCATATTTAAGTGGATGTAACCAGGTTGTCTCTTCACCTGTAGTTCTCTTATCTTTCTAGCTGAGTTCAATAGAGAAGCAAAATGCCTTCCAGTGAACTGGTCATTTTCCCTTGCTACCTTGACAGTCAGAGAGAATGTAAGGATGAGGTTATAGATGGGAAATCCTGGCTGCATTATCAGTTCTATGTTTATTATTTCATTTTAAGCAGGCATGTCCAGCACTTTGTCAGCAGTAGCAAGAGGAGATCTTAACCTCATTGTGAAAATAGGAAACTGTTAGAGAAATTTTACCAGTTGGAAATTAGATTTTAGTGCATCCTTATCACCTAACTCCTCTTATGTCCTTTCATGTATACTTTGATCCTGCTAAACAGAAGTTCCTCTCCATTTGGATATCTTTACACATATACTATATATGGTGCTCCACCCCTACTGTCCTTGCCATTAACACTCACTGCATTATCTTCCAACTGTTTGCATTTGCCTCTGTTTGCCTGAGGGCTTTCTCTGGCTATGGAGCCTATTCTGACCTTGCACAAGTAAGTAGAGAGTGCCAGAGAATTAATACCATTGCCCTTCAGGAGCAACCTCAACCTATCAGTGTCAGGAGTGGTATACCAAGAAATGACAGCTTCCTTATCCTTTGGAGATAATTTGTCTAAGGCATTTGCTCAGAATGCTTTCCAGGGCTTCTCACTGGGATATAAGTTGTCCAATGTGCTAACCCTTTTATTATCCATCTTTTATTAACTACCCTCCCTTCCTGTTGCACTTTTATATCTCTTTTCTGGTGTTTCCTCTACCTCCCAAATAAATTGCTTACACTTGGCTTTTAAATATATCGAGGCTACTAATGGAGGAACCCAAACAAACATACATACATGTACAGTTTAATTATCACTTCTGAGAGGAAGCTTCATCTGATGACTCCTGCAGAAAAAAATTTTCTTCACTATCTTAATTCTCAAAGCACACTGTATGTGTACTTTTCTGCCTGACATTTTATGCATTTTTTTCCCATGCCAACTTCTCTGTAAGACTACAAGTTCTTCAGGGGCATTACCTACACAATCCAATATGTGTGTTCCATAACACCTTCCTCAATATATATTGGCAAATAAAAATTAGATAACACTTGGTTTTGAAATACAAATTCCACCCATGCTGCTACTGAAACTCAGTTGACAAAGAATGAGTTATTTCAAACAAATTTATTATTTTGGTGGAGGGGTAGATTCTTTCTAAGATAGTGCATCTTGATTTCTTTGAAACCATTTGACAATGTACATAATTTATTTATGGGAGATTTAGTGAAATGTGGGACAAGTGAGATTTCTATTTCATAAACATGTAGTGAGTTGAACAATAGTATACTGTAAATTACTCATTGTGAACCTGAATAAAGATTTCTAAGGATGCTTCAGGTCTATGACATTGATCTTTGTCTATTAGAATTTTTAAAAACTTTTTTTAAAAAGTTTATTTTCTTATTTTGAGAGAGAGAGAGAGAGCTTGCACATGCAAGCAGGGGAGGGGAAAGGAGAGAAGAAGAGAGAGAGAATTCCAAGTAGGCTCCATGCCGTCAGTGCAGAGCCCAACATGGGACTCAAACTCACAAATAGGCACAAATAGGCTCCTGCCTATTAGAACTTTTAATAAGAAATATTTTCTCATTCATTAATCCATAGGTTGCTTGCAACTTAGCTGGTATTGACTGAGCTTGATTAAATTTGACTCTAAGCTGAGGCACTTACAGTTTATATCAACAAATTATGTAAGGATTTGGTAAGTCTGTATATTAGATTTGTAAATTGTAAGAGCTGGGAGAGAGAACTAATATGTTTGCTAGTGGAATCGTGAGTCAAAATGTGCTTCATTGATAAGAAGAACTAGATATGTTTAAGAGACAACAGTGTAGAGGTGCATGAGTGGCTCAGTCAGTTAAGAACCTAACTCTCTATTTTGACTCAGGTCATGATATCACAGTCATGAGATGAAGCCCTGCATCAGCCTCTGTGCTGATCGTGGAGCCTGCTTGGGGTTTTCTTTCTCTTTAGCTCTCTGCCCCTCCCCCACCCATGTGCATGCACATGTGTGCTCCTTCTCTCTCTCTCTCTGTTTCTCTGTCTCTCTCTCTCTCTCTTTTTCTCTCTCCCCTTCTCTCAAAACAAATGAATATTTAAAATACCAGTGTAAATGTCTATGTCTGGGATCAAATAATCATTTTTATTGGAGTACCATGACTGATTTTATGTCTAATCATATAAATAAAGATTTGTATAGTTGAGTCATTTTATTAAATAAGAATCAATAATAGTGGTTAAAAAGAGAAACTAATACATTTTTAGAGGGCATCAGTAGACAAGGGACCCATTCTTTTGAGGGTCAGATTCTGGATATTAGTAACATATGCATTTCTTTAGCTCTTCCCAACTTCTCCAAGTTCCACACAGATAGTACTGGGCATCCTCAAAGAGAGTCTCAAGGTGCACACAGCAGTGATTAGAGTCCACCATTTTTCTGTTGTTCACTGAGGCAGTGTCATCCATTTATACCCCACCAGGGTCAGCATGATAATGTGCTAAAGACATGTTCCTTCTTCACATGTAGCTCTCTCAGAGCTCAGCTCCAGCACAACTCCAGCTGTGTTCAAGCTATATTCCACACGAAAAAAAGCACTCCACCTGCTTGGTCATATGAACTTAGAACAAGTTTACCTCATGTTCTAAGTGCCTTAGGGAAATCACTGTGCCCTGTCCAACATTGTTACTCAGGTTTGAAGAGAATTCCCTGAAGTTCATGGGTGGCAGAGAGTTGTCTAAAAGGTTGACACTGGCCTCTTTTTGCACCAAACTTCATCTGATCATCTCTGCCTTTAATACTTTGCATGCAGTTTGATCCATCATAGATATTTCCTCAGACCTGGTCAGTAGGTATGAATTCTAGGGTAGGCATAGCTAAGCTCAAACTAGAACTCCCTGCTTGGAATTAGCCAACGGGTTTAAATCTTAGCTCCAGTCATTACATAATTGCCTTACCCTAGTCAAGCTGATTTATCTTTGAAAGTCTCAACTCTCTACCTGTGAAATGGGGATCCCAGTATCCACTTTAGATATCATAAATGAATTTTCATGAAGAGTAAATAAGATGATACACAGAATGTATTAGCACAGCACTAAGCTATCAATGGATGTCACTGCCATTATTATTACAATGTTTACTATTATATACCACTAGCTTATGTACATATGCACACTTGTGTTGACCTAAAAGTAAAATCCACATCTAAAGATACTTACCTGTAGGGTGGTGTCTATACCAACCACCCCGGAGTCTTTCTCGTCGATGTTTAGGTCATGTATGATATTTCACAGTATTCAAAGCTAGTATCATGGAAACAATGAAAAGTTCTATATAAGCCATGTGAACCAAATGTAAATGACAGTGTTTAACCTGAAATACATAGCATGAAGTGGCATGCTAGTTTATTATGCTTCCTGGAGCAATCTTTATTTACCATGTGAGGGAAGGATAGAAACAAGATGGAAAAAGAACTCTAGCTGTCTTCACAAAGTAGAATTTAATATATTCCTTGATTTCAGTGACCAAAGTAACTGAAAAACTGGAATAGTAAATTTTTGAAGTAATATTAATTATAAAAAATATTTTTGAATAAAGTATTTAAGAAGTCATAGTAATTTTATTGAAACTATATTTCTTGGAGAAAAATAAGTACTGATATTATGAAGATGACCATCAATCTGGTGTCTCTGTTGGTCATTACATTTCTAGCAAATTGTCTCTGGAGGCATCTAAGAAACCACAATAAGGTATTGAAAAGTTATAAGAGGGGAGTGTTACAATATGTTTTCCAACCTGAGGGATCTTGGCATTTTTCTGAAATAGTCCAAGTAGATGAACTATTTTTATATAAATAAGAAAACTTGGGTTGAATCTTTATAGCTGCAGATGGTGGATTCTGGACAGACATGTAGAAGTCACAGGAATAAACTAACGATTTAGTTTGTCTAAAAATAGAATGGACAAGACTGTGTGTTGAGGAGACAACCGCCACCCCATCCCTATACTGGAGCCTCCCCTCAGGTGCTAGGATCCATAATACCTACCCTCTTTGCTGTTTCCAAGCCCCTTAAGAAGCAGCAGGACACACACTGGGACCACCAAGTGAGACCATCTCCATAGCTACATGTATGAGCCCAGCCTCAGCCACAGGGGAACACTGATGCATCCCTTTCCCTGATGGACATACCCCAGGACTCTGGCAGTGTGGCAAGAGGTACTGTATGGGAAGATATTAATAAAAGATCTTTTGAAAACAATAAAATAAAATAGAATGGACTGTTTTATAAATTATTGCTCTTTAGACTTCAAAGGAACCTTCCAGTAGATATACTTTTTTGCAGCTCAGGGTACAAATCCAGGCAGGCTAAGTGATCTCTGGTTCCTCTTGGGAAATATCAGAGGCAGAACTAATAAAAAGTCCCCAACTTACTGCATAGTGCTCTTCTCCCCCCAACTTAACCCTTCTCCTTTGCCACAGTCATGGTCCATCAGGCAAGATGTTAAATCATCTGTAACATTCTTAAATTCTGTGGTGAAGACCATTTTCACCTCCCATATCCCTTAGGAATTAAAAAATATATATATTGGTCTAATTATTTTAAATATTTTTCTTTTGATATCATTGGTCTATATCCACTTAATGAGTCCAGTGATCATAAACTTAGGTATCAAACAATACCAGGTTTCTTAAGTTCTTGCGTTCAATTCCTGTACTTCTCTCATATAGAGCCATAGAAGGTGTGTGTGTGTGTGTGTGTGTGTGTGTGTGTGTGTGTGTGTGTGTGTTTAAGTCAGTGAGTGTCTAAAAGTTGGATATCATTCTAATACAAGTCTACGGTGGTTTTCTTTTTTAAATTTCTATAGGTATATCTGATTGATTGTGTTTGGGGATAATCCTAAGGATTTCCCTTTGAAGACTTTTTTTTTTTTTGCTTCCCCTTCTTCTCCTCCCCCATGGTTTTCTGCTAGATCTCTCAAAATCCACCTATGTGGAAACATATGGTATCTGTCTTCCTCTGACTGACTTATTTCACTTAGCATAATACCTTCCAGTTCCATCCATGTTGCCACACATGGCCAGATTTCATTCTTCATCATTGCCGCATAGTATACCTTGTATATATATATCACATCTTCTTTATCCATTCGTCAGTTGACAGACACTTAGTCTCTTTCCTTGATTTGGCTATTGTTGAAAGTGCTGCTATAAACATCAGGGTACACGTGCCCCTATGAATCAGCTCTTCTGTACCTCTTGGGTAAATTCCCAGCAGTGCTATCGCTGGGTCATAGGGTAGTTCTATTTTCATTTTTTTGAGGAACCTCTACACAGTTCTCCAGAGTGGCTGCACCAGTCTGCATTCCCACCAACAGTGCAAGAGGGTGCCTGTTTCTTCACATCCTCGTCAGCATCTATAGTTTCGTGATTTATTCATTTTAGCCACTCTGACTGGTGTGAGGTGGTGTCTCAGTGTGGTTTTGATCTGTATTTCCCTGATGATGAGTGACATTGAGTATCATTTCATGTGTCTGTTGGCCATATGGATGTCTTCTTTGGAGAAGTGTCTATTCATAACTTCTGCCCATTTCTTCACTGGATTATTCATTTTTCAAGTGTGGAGATTGGTAAGTTCTTGATAGATTTTAGACACTAGTCCTTTATCTGATATGTCATTTGCAATTATCTTTTCCCATTTCATTGGCTGCCTAGTAGTTTTGTTGGTTGTTTCCTTTGCAGTGCAGAAGCTTTTTATCTTGATTAGGTCCCAGTAGTCATTTTTGCTTTTAATTCCCTTGCCTTTGGAGATGTGTTGAGTAGGAAATTGCTGAGGTTCAGATCAATGAAGATGTTTTTAATCTTCTATATTGTAGATAGCACCTAAGATGGCCCCCGATGACCCTCATCTGCTGGCATTCAAGCCTTGTACAAATTCTCTCTCCTAGAATGTAGGCTGGACTTACTAACTCACTTCTAAGGAATAGAGTACAGCAGAAATTATGAAATATCATATTTAAAATTAAGTTATAAAAAGACTTTGACTTTAGTTTTGTTTTCTCTCTCTTTCTCTTCCTCTCTCCTTCCCTCAGATCCTTGTACTCTTGGGGCAGCAACTTGCTAACTTGTGAGTAGTCCTACATATGAACACATACAGATAAGCAACTGATGTATCTGACCAACAGACAGTAAGGTAAGGACCTCTTACTAGCTCCCATGTGAATGAGCTTGGTATCAATTCCTCACCCTGTCAAGCCCTGAGGTGACAGCAGTCCTGGTCAACATCTTGATTTCAGCTTTATGAGATACCCTGTGTCAGAGGCATCCAGCTTAAGCCAGGCCTGGATTCCTGACTCATAGAAGCTCTGAGATAACAAATGTTTCAGGTTATTTGTTACACAGCAATAGATAACTAATAGACCCTGCGATAAGCATAGCCAGGCAAAGCTATAATCAGCATCAACAATTAGCATAAATAAGTATACTTTATTCTTAGATGCACAGTTGAAATATAAAAGAACAAATGTGAAGGCCTATTCCCATAGGAAATATGTATGGGATATTCTTCAGGAGTGATGTACCCATTCCCCAGATGCTCTGAACAATACATACTAATGGCTCATAGCTTTCTTCCTCATGAAGATTTCCCTCAGGAAACTGCTTCTGCTAAGAACATGATAAAAAAAATTTTTTTTAATGTTTATTTATTTTGAGAGACATAGAGGCACAGCGTGAACAGGGGAAGGGCAGAGAGAGAAGGAGACACAGAATCGGAAGCAGGCTCCAGGCTCTGAGCCATCAGCACAGAGCCCGACGCGGGGCTCGAACTCACAGACCGCGAGATCATGACCTGAGCTGAAGTCGGATGCTCAACGGACTGAGCCACCCAGGCGCCCCAGAACATGATAAATTAATCCAGAAACACAAGAGTCTGGCTCCCTTGCCTCAATTGAGACAACTTAGAAAACTATGCCAGTCCCGGAGCTCCTCATGGAGTCAGCTGAGGTCTCTGTTGTTAACTGTATTAAGAGGTCAGATTTCCTCTCTGCCCAATCCTCCTTTCTCATTTCCTTACACATATATCTCCTGTTGTATTTCTGGTTGAATTCTTTGTCCAGGGCATCATGTGTAAAATCTTTCTAAGTAGATAGATTTGTCACAGGAAGCTCAGTTGATTTATTATCTCTCCAGGATAAAACCCACTTCAACTTTCTTTATCACTACCAGCATGACACCACCCACACCCACATGCTTGTAGCCCCAGCTCGTTACGCACACTGGTTAGCTTCACACAGAGATGTGGAAATGAAGTGGACTCACGGATTCAGAGGCTTTCTGGTTTGTAAGAATTACTGAGCCACCAGCTTTTTTTATCAGTCTCTAAAGCAGCTCTCACAGCTCCAGTCATGTCTGGAAGAGGATGTGAAGTCATAACTGGCTCCATGTTTGTTTGACTGGGACAAACAAGTCCCCCACCAAATTAGACATTATAAGCAGGATTTATGAAAGACCGAAAAAAAAGTTGCAGATAAGTTGTCTTTCACTCCTGAGCCTCTTGCTGGTTAAGTCTGTTCCATCTTAATCAAATAGCCATGTTTTCTCGAACAGATTTTGTGAGAGACAGGTGCGAGATCATTTTTGACTTTTTGACTGAGAATAAGAATAAAATGGAAGTTGGAAGGAATAAATATCTTTGAATACTAACCCACTGAATGCTTATAATACTCTAAGGATTTCTGTAAATTTTCCCCATTCAAAAAATGAGGAAATTAAAGCTGAAAAAAAAAATAGTCACTTGGTTAAGGGCCTATGAACTAGACATGATCTAAGAGAAATTATTCCAAACTTGGAGATAATACAAATGATCACTATACATCCTTGCAAAGTCCTGCTAGAGCATTCTCTAACAGGCCCACTCAGGATTATTGAATTCCTTAAGGCAGGGGTTGGTGAACTGTGGCCTGCCAGCCAAACCTGACCCGTAGCACGTTTTTATAAATAAAGTTTTATTGGAACACAGCCCCATACATTTGTTTATATGTTGTTTTTTACTACTTTTGTACTATAATGGTAGAGATGAGTAGTTGCAACAGATACTCATTTGTTCAACGAAGTTTACAGAAAATGCTTGTTGACCTCTGTTAGAATTACTATTTACTGCTAATTAGGGGCCAGACTTGAAGTTACTTGTTAATTCATAGTTTTATCTGATAAATATGCAAATGCCTGTGTAGTTAAAAAGATAGTAATAATAACCCCACAGGCTTAGTTGTGCCAGTTGTGCAGCTAACCTAGCAGTTTTATCTCTACATTTCTTCAGGGTCTGTATGTACTCAGTCCCTCAAGTTATTTTTGAGCCATCCTTACCATCCTGATGGTTTCTTTATTACTGAATTAAATACATTTCTGACTCACGCTCCCTGTATATTTGTATCAGATTAGTGTTCTTAAGTTTGTGAAAGTTATACTTTGACATAGGCAAAGCTGTGATTTGGAAAAAAAAACAAGGTATCTGATTTTTAAACCTGTTTTCATTCCACTACCTCCTCAACTGTGAAAATTAAAAAATAGACCTGTTGATGAGCCCTTTCACTGTGGTGTTAAAATGGTAGGGCCAGAGATCTTCCAGATTATTGCCCCTTCACTTCAGTTTGAGTTCTTTGGGCAAGTGCTCTTATGTAAGTCTAATAAACACATCTTAACAAATAGCTTCATTCAGTGATGATGAAAAACTAAGCAAGTTTCCTTTCAAGCCTCAGCAAGCAGAAATCGATTTGGAAGACAAATTGAATGGCTCAGCTTTTTGTTTTACTTTCCATACTCGCAGCATTACCAGGTTCTACAATCCTTCCAATCTCCAAGGTTCACCTCATGGGGGGTGGGGGGGCGCGGAAAAAAGCCTTTGCCAGAATGCAACTTTTGTGTAAGCTACTTGTTTTTGAACAACGTGGGGAGTGTGGGAGCAGATCAGACAGTCTCAAAGCCAGGGCTCTTCTTTAATATACCTTTGACTGGTATCAAGTGAGACAGAATTGTCTTCTTCTATAAAATGAGGATTATAATCCTTACACTGGAGACTTGGTGAGGGATTAAACAATTTATTCACATTGCCCACAGTTTAATAGATGTTCAAGAAATGTAACTACTACAGATTCTTCTCTCCCATTTAATTGAGTGTTTTCATGTACACCAGTATACATCATCTGGTACATTCTATCAGAGTGGGAGAGCAAATATAAGTTCAGTAGGAATTCTAAAAGATACTTGAACAGAGAGGACTTAGGTATAGTCAGTAGTGTCTCCTATTCTTACAGAAAAGTCTCTTAGGCTGTTGTATTCTTGTTCTGAGGTATTATTCATGCCTTAGCTTATTGATCATGATTTCTATATCTGTGTTCCTGGCAGACTGAAGTCATAAGATGGATCATGAAAGCTCTCCCATTCTCCTATTTTATCTATGGTGTGACGTATGCTTCCATTGGCAAGCATACATCTATCAGATTTCTTGTTCCCAAATTATCTACCAAATAAGAGTGCTCTTAAGTAACTCACAAACTCTTAGCACGTGCTCACTTGTCTTTTCATGAGATGAGAAAGTTGCCTAGAAAACTTCCCCATTCTTCCTGGGCCATTTTCCCTTGCATATTTAGTTGATTCTCCAGTTGCTGAAAGGACTTTGTTGCTCTTAGTTTGTGCTTTACAGCAACCTGGCAGCCAGCACAATGGGCAGCATTTATTTGTGGTTCCATTCATCCATTTCAGCTTCTCTGTCCAATGCACCATATTAGAGTGCAGCCCACACTAGAGTGTCACCTCTGCCTCACTCAGCAGGAGACCAACAGTCTTAGAGATGTCTTCCTGGTCTGCCTTGTGAGAGATGACACTGCCTATGATTACCAGAATGTGTATTCTCGTTGATTCAGTGGTTTTTACTCTCCAGAGGCTCTTGACTTTTGTTTTGTCTTTTGTAAAGGGTTTGTAAAATCCATATTCCAGAAAGAATACTTGTTAATTCCTTCTTGAAATTGCTCCTCAACATTTCTTGGTTATGTGCCAGTTATTTAATTTGTTCCCTCATGTCAGTACCCAACCTCGTGAGGTAAGTTATCATTATCTCCACTTTGTAGGTGAAAAAACAGAAACTCAGAGGGGTCAAAGGAATTAGCCTGGGCCCTGGCTAGTAGGAGGCAGAGCTGGTGTTCAAATCTAAGTTGGAGTCCAAAGTCCATGTTTTTACTGCATTTTCAGACATCATTTTGTAAGTGTTTGCATAACAATCACCTTGAGAGCTTGCTAGAATACATATTCCAAAGCTTCTGGTTCAATAGGTCTAGACTGGACCCCAAGTATTTGCTTGCCAGGATATTGATGCTACTGGTCTGTAGACCACACTTTGGGAAGCACTGAACTAAATTATGTTGTTTTATTTAGCAAATACACTTTCAACAATCTGATAGCTGCCCTCCAGATCTCCTCAGAACTGAATCCTTCTTAAACTTGCATAGTTAGAGTTATATTTGATTGCAAACCTAGTAGGGCGAAAGCCCATTAGGGGATATGAATGTTGTCCAGTCACTTGATGTAATGTTAATAACAGTGTTTTAGAGTTTGAAGGGACCTTAGAGATTGTCTCATTCAGCCGCTTCATGTTACAAAAGAGCAAGCATGACTTGCCCAAATTTATTGGAGAAATAAATTTTCTGGTTCAATAAAGTTGTCAGGAACACAATTCATAGTTGTTTAATGTATCCATTTCTGGCCAACTAAATATTTTCAAAGCCAGAGCAGAACAGTTTGGGCCAGTTTGCAAGGAGAGCCCACCTTCCTATAGTTTCAGCACACAGATGTTTAAGAATCCAGTTTTTTCATTCGTACACCAAGCAGAGAATGCATATGGCCTGGGATGGCAGTTCTTCCAGAAATTGGTTATGGAATCTTTCTGACTGGTATGTGTGGGAAGAGGTATGTGCATCCCTACAAGCTATGGGAGTTTTATTGTGTTTTTCCTGAACCTGGTCCAGAGATCCTGACTCAGTAAGAATTTCCCAGTGCTGGTTGCTTTTAAAGTAAACCTGCTCGAGACCTAGTTTTTCACTTGTCCTTAGTTCTGTGTCTTCTCTTACCTGGTCTTTCTAAATTGTATCCAATCTGGTCAAGAAAACCTTGTTCATATTCCTTTGTTTCTAAATAGAGTATAAGCAACTTGTTTTTTCATGAATGAGCTCATTTTAATGGGGTTTGCTCTTGTCAGGTACCCAAGTTCCACCTTCACATTCTAGTGTTGGACATTCTCTTTCAGCTGTTTGGGTCACAAAGGCTGTGATGGAATCATCTTAGGTATTAAACTGAGAGTAGAAGAGGGTTGAGTCTAATTAAAGGGGTAAAGAGGTTCATTACCAAATGTCTAAAAATTGGAGAATGCCTTGGAGAGGAGTATTTTCTGGGATGCCAGTAATCCTGGTGGATGGAAGGAGGTTGTAATATCTGCCTGGATGGTTTAAGAGACATGAAACAATTTTACAATGTAACAGAAGCTTTACATCCAGTGATTTTAAGACAATAACTAACAAAAGTGTAACCGTGGTAGCCTTCAAGCAGAAATAAGGGATAAGGGCTTTGGGGAAAGAAGGACACTTATTTTTACTGTGTAACTTTTGCAAACTTTTTTTTAATTTTTACTGTACAAATGCATGACTTTTTCCAATAAAGAAAACCAAAGTTTTATTTTCATGGAGGTGTAACCACTGTTGCAGTGGCATATGACAAGGGACTGGATACAGTTACCCCCAAAGAGACATCATTGGTCACAAATGGAAAGTAAAGTGCCAGTAGTCATACTCACAGCCCTACAATCGTTCATAGCATTTAAAAAATTACCTTATTGGGAGGACATTTCTCTGAGGGATATCAGTAATTATGATTGAACTCCAAATATGTATGAGGCCTCATGCTGGGCACTGGAAGGTCTAGAAGTACTAATTTAAGTTTTAGACAATATGACACACTCTTTTCAAAAAAAGATTGGATAATATCCAGAAATAGATGATGGTTCTGCAGGTCAAAGAAGGGGGAGTTCAAATCTAAGAGGGAGCTCCCTAATGATTGTAGAACCAACATGGAGGAGGCAGAATTTAAATAAGCCCTTGAAGGCTGGATAGGATATCAGCATGTGGGTGGAGGGAAGTGGGCCCTTGAGAGTCTCAGCCCACCCAAGCTATATAAGAATAAAATGGCGTAAGTTCCTATTTGGCTACATTGGTAAACCCTGATTGATAACGTCAGGAATATTTCTTGAGTCTAAATTTGGAGTTTGCAGGAGGATTTGAATGTCAGTGATGAAATTTGAAAGGAACTATATATAGTTTGGGTCAGAAGAGAAACAGGTCAACAGTAGCATTTTTAGGTTGATTTTGTTTCCTTCTGTGTGAAGGGCTGGGAGACAAAAACAAGTGGGGGCTGTGAGGGGAACTTCTGTTTCCAGAGGAGTGAGTGATTGGGGTCAGTTACTTCAGGGGACATCTGTAGAAGATGAGAGGGAAGAGGTGAGCCCAAAGGGGTCTGACCTAAACTGGAAATAGGATGAAGGACAGAGGGATGGGTGAAAGACACTGAGGAAACATGAACACTTGGTAGGAATTTGTGGCTGACTGGACATATGGAGGAGGAGGAGGATCACAATAATCACGGTGTTTGCAACCCATTGAGCACATATGTGCTATGCATTATAAATGGCTTATTTATCAGACACTTTAGGATGTGTACATTATTTTCTTTATTTTAAAGTTCAGAAATATAGCACAGAGAATTAAAAAATTAATGTCCCAAATCACAGAGTCATTAAGTCATAGCCCTAATATTCAAACCCAGCAGTCTGGCTCCAGAGCCTATAATCTCTCAGACAGTGATTGCAAGAATTTTTAAATTTAACACAATCCTATTTATGGGAAGGCCAGAACACAAATGATCTCAGTACTTGATAAAGGACACTTATGATGGAATTCAGAAGTCAGAGAATATGGCCTGCCCCTATTCAGATAATTTGACTTTCCAGGTTGAAACTTCTTTGGGGTGTGTGTGTGTGTGTGTGTGTGTGTGTGTGTGTGTGTGTGTGTGAAAGAGAGAGAGAGAGAATTTTGGTCACAGTTCTGCTTTTGGTCACAGTTCAGATAAAGACAGGATATCTTATAACTTTGTTATCTTCAAATATGCCTTCTTACCTCTTACCTCAAAATTGATTTTGCCAGCTCTGTTTACTAAAATAAACCAGTACACACAGAGCATTCACACAGTTGTCTTCTAAGGAAGTGCTACTTTATGCTTGGACTTCTGTTTAAGTTACAGTTTAGATGTCTATGTAACTCATGGATTAATATCATTAGATAATATCTTTAAAACTCCTCTTTAGGGGCGCCTGGGTGGCTCAGTCAGTTAAGCGTCTGACTTCGGCTCAGGTCATGATCTCACAGCTTGTGAGTTTGAGCCCCGCGTCAGGCTCTGTGCTGACAGCTCAGAGCCTGGAGCCTGCTTTGGATTCTGTGTCTCCCTCTCTCTCTGCTCCTCCCCCACTCATGCTCTGTCTCTCAAAAATAAATAAATGTTAAAAAAAACCACTCCACTTTAATTTTGTTGTAAATCATAGTATTTATATAGCATGAAGTGTGGACTCCTTTTGCTATCCATGCTTTCAAACCTATGTACTACCACTCTAAAAATTAAAAAAAAAAAAAAAAAGTTTACTTAGCAACTGGAGATCCACGAGATGAAAGCCCTGAACATTTCAAGGAAATGTCATCATTGTGAGCCAAGACCAAATGACATACAAACACCATAGACGAAAGTTGTATTTAGAGACTAATGACTCCGCCTTGATTTTACTTTTTTTGTTGTTGTGTTTCAATTTTAGAAACTGTTACCAGCTCAATATGATTACATTATTCCTTGAGTAAATTTTGTGGAAATGTGTTCAAAGGAAGCCTAAACTTAGTAACCAGCTTTCCAGATTTAGGGGAAAGGGAGGTCATAATACCGCTGAGGGAAGTATTTGTCTCAGGAGGGAAAATATTTGAGTATTTAAGTGTGATACTCTCTTAGGCCAAAAAGTGGAAGGATTTTTAGCAGACCGTGGAGTTGTCACTTGTTTGTAATTATGGGGGAGAGGTTCATCTATCAGGCCCATTGTGGTACTTGACAGCCTTCTACTATATTTATACATATTTTACATGATATAAATTGGCTCAGAAATGGTTATTGCTCCCTGGAGTGCCCACTCGTTTGTTTTATATAACCTGACTGCCAGAGTCTTTTCCATTAGGCTTGATGAGTTGTAGAGACATAGTAATTGAACCTGTGGGCGTGGAAGGATGGGCGCGCAGGTCTGACTAAGTCATCCAGTCGCTTCTCAAACATTGTTGACACCATGAAATAAAGCCCATGTTTCTATTCACACACGGACCTTTGCCTTTATAATTTTGGTACTCTACTTGCTTTTTTAAAAAATGTTTATTTATTTTTGATAGATACAGAATGTGTGTGGGGGGGTGGCAGAGAGGGAGACACAGAATCTGAAGCAACCTCCAGGTTCTGAGCTGCAACTGCAAGATCAGGACCTGAGCTGAAGTCGAATGTTTAACTGACTGAGCCACGCAGGTACCTCTCTTTTTAAAAAGTTGGCTAGTGTTCAGCCCATTTGGAATGGCTCTGAAAGACAGTCAAGTGTACTTTATCTCTGATTTGTGATTAAGTCTGGTGAAAGGAAAGAGACTAACTGAATTTTTGAACACGCTGTCATCTTTAAAGGACTTCTGTGGAATCTGGCATTGGAACTGAAATTGCAGAACCAAATGGCCACATTGCACATAATATCTACACGAGGTTATCTTGGTAAACTGTGGCCTGTATTCCTGGACGTGCTATTTCAAGGAGCAGTCCTTATGTCCCATGCCCCCTTAGTCTAACACTATTAACCTGCGACTCCTTGGCTTTGGTAGGCACAAGTCTTTCTTGGGTGTGGTTATGGCGGTTAGAAATCGCCCTTCTTCCTAGCCACAAGCTGTGCCTCTGTGTCCTCATTATTCTACTCAACTGCCAAACAATACTGGAGATTTCCATGACTGTCCTGACATCCAGACTGAGTCAAGGAACACTTTCTCCATTTCTCCCAGGATATCTACCTTTGTGTTCCAGCTTCTACCCTGAATGGGCAAACACATACTCATGTACATGTACCTGAAGGCACATGTTGCAGCACCCATTGATAGGTAATGATTTTTTTATCACATTTTGGTGTTTGGCATTTACTAGTTTTAGGGCCAACATCTTAAGTCATTTCTAAGACTTTCTAGACTGTTGTATAACAACAAGAAGAAATCATTTATCATTTTTCAAGAGATATTATGAGCCAGACCTGGAGGCAGATGGTTTATATAAAGCATCTTATTTAATTCTCATGCAGACATTGAACAATTAAATGTTAACAGCTCTGTTTTATATAAATGTCAGAGAGGACTTTGTTTCAGAGGATGGCACTAAAGACTGATAGCACCAGGACTGCCTACTTACAAAGCCTCGATCCCTTGCACATGATAACAATATCGCTTATCTCCACATTGGTCTTTAAACTTTGAAAACTGAATTCTCAAAGAGATCAGAAGTTGTCCAGAAGGAATGGAGAACCAGACCACTTCTGATAACTGGTAACCTCTACAAGACTCTCCATCATTAGATCCATTGCTCCCTTAGACCATCCATCAGCCCTGCTTTCCCACCTCCAGATCTTCTATCCTCCGAACATCTTACCCTTCCTCCATCAGTCCCCTTCCTTCCATCACTACCTCCTTTTATCTTTCCCTCCTCTCATCCTCTATCCTTCCCTCCCTCCTCCATTGCTCCCTCAACCCTCCAGGGCCCCATCTTCCTAATTCTTCATCCAACACTATCCCCACACATTGAACTTACAGAGGACTTAGAATGGACTTAGCAGCAGGTAGTGTGCTATGTTTATGACATGGATAAACTCATTTAATTGTCACAGAACTTTTTGCTATATTGTGTGTCGAGAAATTGACCCTCAAAGAGATTAGGTTACAAGCCCAAAGTCATATTGTGTGTAAGTACTTGAGCCATAATTTGAACCTCAGCAATTTGACTCTTGATCCCTCATCTGACACTATGCTATACTTAAAACAGGTTTCATTTTAATAGGCAAAAGTAAAATAAATGCAAATTAAAACAGATATTATCCAAATTATAGTATTTGACACTGGTGAATCTGCAGTGATTCAGATATCCTTACATTATGGAAGTGCAGCTTGCCTAGTAGTTTTAGAAAACAATTTCATATTATATCACAAACACTTTGAAACCTCATATGGTCTGACTCAGTCTTTTTGCTCCCAGGAATTTATTCTAACAAACCAGTAAAACATACATAAATATTTGTTTCTTGAAACACTATTTTGAGAAAGAAAAATGGAGAAAGCAATATAAATGTTTAGCAGTGAGGTAAATCATTAAATATGATAAATCTAAATCTTAAAATGCAGCATAGCCATAAAAATTTTAAGCTGTTTATTTTGATATTTAGATACTAACAGAAAAGTCTACAAAAAAGTACAATTTAATGAATGATTTTAAAGAAAATATCTATGTATCTATTATGTAGATTACAAAATGGTACCAACCTTCCATCTAGACTTCTGTGCCCTATCTTCCTGATCATTGTTTCTTCACTGAGCTTTTTTTTAAATCATGATCTCCTTGCTGTTTGATTAGGGAAATTAGTCCTTGTTTTTGAGCCTTAATAAATGGAATTTAATTTGTGGGTACTCTATTGTATCTGTTTTTTTTCAGTCACTATTATTCCATTCTATTGATGACGCACTTTGGGTTATTTCAAAGTTTCAGGTTACTAAAAACAAAACAATGCATCTATAAAATTCATAAATTTTTGTCCTGGTGCATATGAGCACACAATTTTGTATCTGTATTGCTGTCTCTTCTTATGACATTATATGGTCATAGGGTCTATGTATCTTCAACTAGGCTCTGTACAGATAGTCTTTTTTCCAAGGTGACTGCAGTAATTTATTCTGCCAGTAGGTTTGAAAGTTCCTGCTGCTTAATACTCTAACCAAATACACATGATGTTATTAAGGAACTATTTAAATCTTTTGGTTCCTTGAGTTGGCTTTCTTTTCTTTATTAATGTATAGATGTTCTTTTATACATTTTCGATGCAAGTCGTTCTGTTTCTGTGTGTTGAAACATCTTCTTCCATGTGTGATTTGCCTTTCCACTCTCTAAATGGTGGCATTTTTTTAAATTTTTTTTAACATTTATTCATTTTTGAGAGATAGAGACAGAGCATGAGGAAGGGAGGGGCCGAGAGGGAGGGAGACACAGAATCGAAAGCAGGCTCCAGGCTCTGAGCTGTCAGCACAGAGCCTGACGCGGGGCTCGAACTCACAGACCACGAGATCACGACCTGAGCTGAAGTCCACCACCCAGCCGACTGAGCCACCCAGGTGCCCCTAAATGGTGGCATTTGATTACACATAGTTGCTCATGTTAATATACAATTCATCAATCTTTTTTTTTCTTATGTTAAAAAATCTTTCCCTTCCCTGCTGTCAGGAAAATAGTTTCTTAAATTGTTTTCTAAAAATTCTATTATCTATCTATGAATGACTATGCTGCAGTGTAAATTGATTTTCAAGACTAACGTGAGGTAGAGATTCCAAATAATTTTTCCCTTGTACCTACCCACTTGTCCCATGACCTCCATTGAAAAGATACCTCCTTACTACTCTTTAGTGTCACTCTTTATAAATCAATTGCATTCTCAGTTTTGCATCATTGATCTTTTTATCTATCCTAATCTTAAACCAAATCCTATCCTTAACTTTACTGTAAACTCCATGCTAAGCCAAACATTAAATCTAGTCCTAACTGTACCTCTTACCCCTAACCCAATACTAATCCTATAGTCCTAATCCTAACACTAAAACTAGCACTAAACCTAAAGCCAGCAAACTAATAACCCTAATCTTAAATGTAACACTAATCCAAATTAAACCTAACCCAAGTTCTAACTCTGCATCTAAAGTGAACCCTCAACGATAAGGATAAAGCATTCTAGCCTAAATCTGACATTTACCTTAACCCTAAATGTCAACAATAAAACTTACCCTAACTTCTGCTATTATTCAAACCTCCTTTGTGGCCCCACATAAGGTCAGTTTTTTTAAATGTCCCCTGTAGATTGAGAAGAATATATATTTTGTGGTTGTTGGGTGCTTTGTTCCGCACATTGTCCAGTTTGTTAAATTGTTCATTTCTTCTCTTTTAATTTTATGGGTGGTTGTCTGCTTTTTCTATCTGAAAAAGATATGTTTAAATTGCCAATGCATTAGTTTTAGCCCTGTGGTATCATTTAACCTGTGTTTGGTAAAATTTTGCCTACGCAGCCCTCTCTGATTTTCAGTCCATGTGCGTGGGTTGTTGCGGGGAGAGAGTTGGAGTTTGGGCAGTGCAGTAAAGGAAGGAAGAGTTCCTTACTCTCTTGAAATCATCAGCTACTAGGTAAATAAGTTTGAGCTTGTCAAATGAATGAGACCATGCAGAGAAAAGCTTGGCTATACATGATCACTCAGCCACTAGCCAACCACCAAACAGTAAGAGATCCCAACCAATATCAGCAGAATTGTGTTCATGAGTCATAGCTGACTGTACATGCATGAGGAAGCCCAGGTAAAGTTAGCCCAAACTGATAATCTACCCAATAATGAGCAATGACAGTGCTTACTGGTTTTAGCCAAGAATTTTGGGATGGTTTGTGATGCAGGGCTAGTTAACTGACACAATATTCATATCCCAACAGACTTTTGTGGTATTTTAACACAGAATTCACAAATTTCATGAATGGGTGGTATCCTCACAAATGTATTTAACATGTTTACATCTTCCTACCTAATGGTTGGACTTTCACTAAATTTACCCTGAAAATTTAAGGTCATTTGGGCACTCACTGTAGAAAACAACCACGCAATGAGTTAGGTCACCAACCCATATCAATGTGGAGGAGTTGAAGGAAGGGCACTGCCCCTTGAACAAAGTTTCAAAACTCAGGTTTCACCTGTGTCATATTTTGATATTACATGTTTTCTGGGTACTGATTTCCTTCCTTTTAAACTAATGAAATACTCCTACAAATCGGGAGCCATATATGCCTTATTGTGTGGTAGTAACATTTTAAAATATATGTTAATAAAAAACACTAAGAAAAAGAAGAAAAAAAGAAAGTCAGTTAAATATTTAATGTCACTTCTTATAGTTGTTTCCAATTCTTGGAAAAACTCCTAGCATAATAAATGAACCAAACATTTCCATCATAAATACATTTATTATTTCCACATGGTGTGTGTATGTGTAGTATGTGCAATTAGGTTTGCTTTCAAATTATAAATGCTTTAAATCTCACACAAAGAGTCATTTCTCTTTCATCAAGAGGGCTGCCAGCCTGGATTTTCTCACGGAAACTGGAGAGACCCAAAGCAACTCTATATCTGTGCTCCTTGGGGAATTAAAGTCATGTCTTTGGTACTTTCATGGCTTCTTTTATTTGTTTTAAACTATGAAGGAGTGTGTGTGTCTGATTCAGTGGGCTTCCATGTCTTGGCCTATCCATCTTTCCTTCCATTTTACAAGTTGCCTTAGTCCTTGAAGGATACTTCTCTTTCTCATGTGGTGTGTACCCACCTAGAATGGATTTGTCCAAGCTTCTTTTAAGCATGGCATGGGTCAACCTTACCAGGATAAATAAGTGAGAAATTAGATCTAAGGGTGATCATTCTATAGCCAAACTCTGGAATTCAGGAACACTAGCTTTCAATTACATAAGATGTTCAGATACTTACTTGTGACCATAGATTTCAGTTCCTTAACTTAATTTTCTTCTCTATCAAAGTAAATAATACTGCCTGCATGGCAAGATTAGTGAGAGAATGAAAAATAATATTTTAAACTAATGATAGAACTTCATAAAGAGTAATTGGTTTTATTAGCAATAGTAGTGTTAGTGTAGGGAAACCTCTTTTTACAGTAAAATTTAAAAAAAATATATAAATTGCCTAGGCTAAACTTTGAAATCCTTTATATCACTTAGCAGGCTAACACTGCAGCTAGAGAAAGAAAGTGCACTCTAGAGATGACAATACACCTGGGGTCCTGGAAAAAATTTACCATTCTAGAAACTCTCTCTTTAAAATCTTGCCAGGCTTTCACAAGATATGTCTCTCCTTCCCACTACTGCTTTTTTTTTACCATCTTTTTATTCTACAATCTCATGTTTCCATTGCTGTACTTAGCTTGCCAATGTCACGAATATCATCCAAATTGCCAAGTCCACTGGATTTGTTCTATTTTCTCACCTACTCTCTCCTTATTAGACAATTACAGTACCCCTACCTTTCCATCACATTCTGAAAATTCCAGTCCCAACTAGAAATCAGTCTCCAATTTACCAGCCTTCAGTCCCTAAGCACAATCCTCAGAAAGAGGTGATGGAAAGAAATATCTATGGCATTTGTACCCCTGGGGTTTGTACCCTTGGGATTTACATAAAAGGTGTATGGTGAGGAGTCACATGTGTGTGTGTGTGTGTGTGTGTGTGTGTGTGTGTGTGTACTCTTGTATGTACATCGTTAAAATCTGTCTTATGTGAAAGAAAGAAAAGGAAAAAAAGAAAGTAAAGGTGTGTGGATGATGTAAAACCAAACTCAGAAATGACCACCATCTTAATTTTGGCAAATGCCTTAATTTTACAAGTAAGGGAATTAACATTAAAAAATAAATTTCTTTGGGATGCTACCATAAGAGAAGTCTTACCTGAAATAACCTTAATTGAACTAAAATATAGGCACTGGGTGCAATTTCAAGTAAGTATAACCCTGGAAAGAGACTGGGTTGATGTTTTAACGTAAGTATTTCCAGTTGATTAAATTGACACCCAATTTAAAACTATCTTGTGTGGCAATCTGTGAGGTATTGGGAGGGGCCAGAGGTCAAATTTTCAAGAAGAGCTTTATGAAAATATTACCTGAAGTGTAATAGTTCTGTGTAGATAAAAAATTATTCTAGCATTGGTTAGCTAGAAGCATGCACAGATGCCTACTGGGGAATACAGCTACCCTGCTTCATAGGTAATTATGGTCACTGGCCAAAATCTGATGGAAACAAAAACTCTCAAATATGAACATTTTCTTGCCAATTGAATATACCTGTAAAAGGGAAAACTAAAACCATGTCTATCTAGTGTTATGTCAGCTGTTGTATGATTTCGTTTTTGTTTAAGACTATAGCTTACGGCCATGTGTATCATTAATTCTGATTATTTTCCCCATCTTTGGATATGGCAGTTGATGCTGAAAACTTCCCTATTTCTGCAGGCAACATTTAAGCAAAATTGTAACTTCTTAGATATTGGATCTACTATCCTAAAGATCATGTTTGCCAATGGAGGTGATTTTTTTTTCCCCTTGGGAATAATCTTGAACCAGAGTAGCATTCAGGTTTATATAACAAAGAAGGAATATATTTCAAGAGAGCCAGAATTCTGCCTTCGGGAAATCAGAGTTTATTTCCATTTTGCAGATGACGTATCTGAGGTTTAGAAAAGTGAGATATCTTGATAGAAAATGATTCCTTAAATCCAGTATAATACACGTATACCTTTTGATATGGCTTTTATCAGTCAGAATAGGCTAGGTTATATTTGCAGTAACAAATAGCCCCGAATCTCAGTGGCTTACATCACTGAAGGTTTTCTTTTTCTTGCCCTTGCTACCTCATCCATTCTGCAGACTATTGGTTTGTTCTGTGTGTCTTTATTCCAAGACACAGGCTAATTAAGACATATCTGCCTATATCATTGCTTGTTTTATTGTAGGAGGAAAAGAAGTGATGGAAAGTCGTATATTGCCTCTTTAAGCCTCTACTAGGAAGAAACACACAATGCTTCTGCCCATTTCATGACCAAAACATACCTGACCAACCCTGATGTCAAAGAGGTGGGGAAAGTATAAATAATCCCAGAAATAAACAGTACGTTTTGGGGAATAATATAATCTTTCAAACTTGTCTTTTGAAGTTTGGTCTGTAGACCAACTGATCAATATCACCCTGGGACCTTATGTGAAATGTATATTCTCAGACCTTACCCCAAACCTAATAAAAATCTGCATTTTTAACAGGATGTCTAGGTGATTTATATG
This sequence comes from Paguma larvata, assembly GCA_030068075.1. Lineage (NCBI taxonomy): Eukaryota > Metazoa > Chordata > Mammalia > Carnivora > Viverridae > Paguma > Paguma larvata. Next base: position 13,219,988 of record CM057844.1, read on the forward strand.
CCATTAGAGAAGCACTGGATTTAACACATTTCTCAAATGTTATTGTTATGTTTTCAAAAACTTTAGCACTTCTTGTTTTGCTAATTTTTTACCCTACTTCCTTCTCTAATATTTTTCATGAATCGAGAGGAAGACTGAAATGCAGAGCAGGAGCCCTAGCGTCATCTATAAACTTACTTTAATCCCTTGATTTAAAGTTTAGGACAGATTATGCATGTTCTCTTAAGTAAATATTAACCAAAAGATAAAGAACTCAAGGCATCTAATGTAGCTACATAGACCTATCACTCGAATGGTAAACTCCCAACTTTACAAACTCCATGGGGTATGCCCAGAGTGGTTTTTGCTAGAGACATTTTGCTAGGTCTCTGTTTTGTTTTGTTTTTGTTTTTCCACCACAAATATACAGACTCTAAGGTGACTGCCACTTTAACGCCAATGACTTGCAAAGAAAAAAAAAAATGAGAGGACATGCTGAGTTCACAAATCTCCAAACTTGTGTTCTATTCTTTTGCTACACCTAAATAATTGGTACAAAACAAACAAAAACAAGACACAAAAATAACCCCCAAAACTGTGTTCTATTCTTTTGCTACACCAAAATAATAAAAACGAAGGCCAAGTCTACAGCTTTGGAGAATTCTCTGAAAATATACATATAGCTATGGACAAGAACTGTTGAATGAAATTACATACCAGATTGGGCAATAAGTCCTGGAGTAGGGGAAGAATTGTTGTAAACATTAATTTATAATATTTATGGATCCATGGAAGACGAGTAGTAAACTCAGGAGGTCCTTCAGCCTTTTGTTTTATTTGACTTGATGGTGGAGAGGCTCCAGGTAAAGAAGAAACAGTATGGTTAATGAAAGGAAGAAAGGAAGGAAAGAAGGAAAGTAAAAGAGGGAGAGGGAGAGGAGAGAAAATAAGAATGGTTTTGGTATTCAGACAAGAAGAATTCTGGCCTTGAACCTACCTTTGGCTAGCCATAACTCACTTTTCTGGGCCCAGGACTACAAAAACCTATGTGTTCCACAAGGTTATGTTACTGGTACAAACCTACTGATGAATTTCAAGAAGTATTCCTCATTTTCTGCCAGTTTTATGAATTTGGCTTGTGTTTAAGATTTCCTTAAAAACATATTCTACAGCTTGACAAACGCAGAATCTCCATGGTATCTTCTCATCTTCACAGTCTAAGAATCCATGCTTTCCTGTCAGCACAAAGGACATTGTGATGGTTAAGATGAAGAAGGGTTCATCTGCATTTAATGGGAGAAAATGTAAATCAGCTTACTAATTAAGGGTATCTTTTATTTCTGAAAGTGTGAATACTTGCTTTTTACTGATACTTAGCTTCTACCAAGGGTGAGAACAGCAGGAGAGTCAAGTATGTAGGTAAATAAAATAAATGGTGTTAAAACATGGCTCTAGGCTGAGTCATGGCTCTGATATGTACTAAATAGTGATCCTGACTAATCCCATCGTATTTTTATTCCCAATTTAACTTCAAATATAATACAAATATATGTATCTAACTCATAAGACTGCCGTGATGACCAAATGAGGTACTGCATATGAATCACTTAATAAAGTTCCCAGACCATGGTATATTCTCAATAAATGCTGTTGTGATTATTATTTTCATAGATATAATAAAATTATAACCTTGCTAGAAGTTTAGTTACTATATGTTATAGGTTGAATTGTGTCTCCCACCACAAAAAGATACATTGCTGCCCTAACCCCCTAACCTTAGAATGTGGATTTACATGGAAATAGGATCACTACAGATATAATTCGTTAAGATGAAGTCGTAGTGGAGTATGGTGAGACCCTACTCCAATATGACTGATGCTTTGACAAGTAGACATCCAAGTGAAGGAACACATAAAGAGATGGCCATGTGATGACAAATACAGAGATTGAAGTTATATGGCTACAAACCAGGGAATATCAAAGATTGCTGGCAAACCACCAAAAACTAGGAGGAGGATCCTAGATTCCCATACAGGTTTCAAAGGGATCTTGGTGCTGGTCAGCTGACACCTTGATTTTTAGACTTCTAGCCTCCACAACTGTGAAAAAATAAATTTCTCATTTTAGCCACCCAGTTCATGGTACTTTGTGAGGGTAGCCCTAAGGAACTAATACATTGTATTGACCAAGTGTTTTAACTCCAGTGAGTCTCAATTGTCATATTTACACCTGTGTGTGCATGCGCTCACACACACATGCACACACACGTATATGTGTAGAACAATTATACCATTTTCCAATGAAAGGAGATACATAAAAGTGTTTTGAAAAACACAAAATAGTATAAAGATTAAAATATTTAGTTATCAATATTTAGTCTGCATTAGTCATGGATGACTTGCATAGAAGAGGAAGGAGAAATGGATTCAATTAGTCTCTAAAACAATCTGACTAAGCCTTGATATGATTATGGATTTCAGTACTGTGGTAAACTGTCACAGTAACAACCTCCAAGAAATCATGCCTCCCTAAGTCCAATACCCTTCCTCTTTTGACTCTGGAATTGTCCAGGTGAGTTGTTGTGCCCAAGGGACTGCAGCAAACATGATGTAGGGAGAAGTTTGCAACTGGGGCTTACAGTCTTAGAATGCTGCCGTCATGTGAAGAAGCCCAAATTGACAGCAGCCAGCACCAACCACAAGACTTGTGAGTGAGGCCATCTTAGACTCTGCAGCCCGTTGACCTGCCAGGCAACTGCCGCCATAAGAGTGACTCCAGGTGAGATCAGCAAGAGAAATGTCCAGAGCCCAGCGCTAATTGTTGACTTGCGGGATCCTGAACATGTAAAATGGTTATTGTTTAAGCCACTAAGTTTTGGTATGGTCTGTTATATGCAGCAATTGATAAATGATGCACAGGGAGAAAATAGAAAATTCACCTACATAGCCTTCAACCTTCTGAGCAGTGTTAAATTTATGACCGAGTACTAGGGATTTTCTCCTGTTTCCAATGGGTAAAGCACCCAAGCCAAGTTGAAGCAGCTCTGCATCTAGATTAGCACAAGGTGGGCATGAATGCCAAATTCAATGATTCTCATCCTGCTTTCCTTATTCTTGCAGTGGCTTACAAAATATTCATGCTTATACAATATTTACATGTACTGTTCTATTTGATAGCCAAAATATCCCAATAAAGTCAAATGTCTACTTCCCTCCTTTTGATGATAATAAAAAGAGGCTGCAGAGAAATCTAGTGACTTGCCCAAGAGAGTAGTGTTAATAAGGTTGAAAGAAATTCAGATTTTTATAATCATTTTCCCAAGTATATTATTTTATGCCTACCCATTTAACCTATTTGGTACATCTTTACCAAGGTTGAAAAAGGGAAAAACCAGAAATAAATTGATCTACTGATGGGTTACAGGCAAGAAGTCCAACATCAAACAGTAACAAGAAGACTGTAAGTCATGTTATATACTTTATTCAACTCTTAATCATATATTTCTTAGTATCTACATATTGCTTCCTTGATTTTCCCCATATTTTAAAGCCAAAAAAATGTGGATAATTTGCTGAAAACGGGAGCTCAGATTTACTTACATAACTACATCCTTTGCTACTTGATGATCTCAACTTTGAAATCCAATTTATTTATTTTATTTTAAAAAATTTAATGTTTATATTTGAGAGAGAGGGAGAGATAGAGTGCAAAACAGTGAGAAGGAGACACAGAATCCAAAGCAGGTTCCAGGCTTTGAGCTGTTAGCACAGAGCCCGACACTAGGCTCCAACTCACAAACCAGAAGATCATGACCTAAGCTGAAGTTGGGCACTTAACTGACTGAGCCATCCAGGCTTCCCTGAAATCCAATTTATAGAGAAGAAGGAACAGTTGGAAAATAAAGTCTTATGTCCCCACTTTCAGAGAAGTTGGAAGTCCCTTTTGGAGGTTCTAAAATATAATGAGCTTTAAACAGTGAATGGTCAAACTGGTATTTGTATATCTCTGAAATGTCCTTAGTGTGTGTACTAAATGCTTTGACCTTTTGCAGCATAAAAATGCTTAAGTGGGTGTTAGTGGGTGTAACTTGTTTGAGCCTCAGTGACTTCGTATGTAAAGTGAATATTAACTACCATCACGTCATGGAGTAGTTAGATGTGTAACGTATGCAGTAGAGTACCTGTCTTATAGAAGGCTCCCAATAAACAGTGGCTACTTTCATTATTACCACCCACCTTATAAGGTAAATGCAGCAGGTATTAAATTTCTCATCTGTCCATAGTGGACAATAAGGCTGAACAAAGTTAATATATTTAGTGTTGCACAGGAAATTAGTGTCTGAGTCAGAATTAGAGCCCTAGTCTTATTTCCTGTCTCCATCACATTCCTGCCAAATCACATGGTAACAGTCCTGTAATGGTAAAAGACAAAAATGTCTTGGTTAATTCAGCATTTACATATCTAACATTTATGGACCATCTCTATTTTGGAAAGTATCGTCCTAGGCACAGCGAAAGCTCTGAAAATAAAATAGTACTGCATAATGGACAGACACATGGCCTTTAGAGACCAGAAGACTGGGCTCTGACTCCTCCTCCCTCTCATAGGCTCTCTGAATTTGTAAAAATTAACTTTCTTAAGCCTTGGTTTCCTCATATTTAAAATAATAATTACATTTATTTCTTATCACAACTTTGAGGTAGAATAATATAAAGTGTGTGAAATCATAGGAAGACTCATAAGTCATGTGTTAACAGTATCTTTTTTGTAATATAGATTAATGCAAATATTTTGTTTGAAAACACAAGAAAATTTGAAGAAAAAGGCTATTTAGTTACATGACTAATTTGTTATAATAATTGTGAATAATAAAATTGCTAAAAATTTCCATTTATAAGTGAATACAGTACTTCCTTTTCTCCTATACTATAGTTTTGTTTTTGTTTTTACACCCATTGAAAATAAATCAATCAAAAAGCAACTACTTGGCATATAAGTCATTGCATCACATGTTCAGGACATTATTTTAAAAATTTTTAAATTTAATTTTTAAAAATTTTCTTTTTTAATTTATTTTTTAAATTAACATCCAAGTTAGTTAGCATATAGTGCAACAATGATTTCAGGAGTAGACTCCTTAATGCCCTTTACCCATTTAGCCCATCCCTCCTCCCACGAGCCCTCCCGTAACCCTCTGTTTGTTCTCCATATTTAAGAGTCTTTTATGTTTTGTCCCCTTCCCTGTTTTTATATTCTTTTACCTTACCTTCTGCCTTATGTTCATCTGTTCTGCGTCTTATAGTCCCCTTATGAGTGAAGTCATGATATTTGTCTTTCTGTGACTAATTTTGCTTATCATAATAACCTCTAGTTCCATCCATGTAGTTGCAAATGGAAAGATTTCATTCTTTTTGATTGCAGAGTAATACTCCATTGTGTATATATACCACATCTTATTTATCCATTCATCCATCGATGAACATTTGGGCTCTTTCCATACTTTGGCTATTGTCGATAGTGCTGCTATAAACATTGGGGTATGTGCGCTACTTCGAAATACCATACTTGTAACCCTTGGATAAATACCTAGTAGTGGAATTGCTGGGTTGTAGGGTAGTTCTATGTTTAATTTTCTGAGGAACCTCCATACTGTTTTCCAGAGTGGCTGCACCAGTTTGCATTCCCACCAGCAGTACAAAAGAGATCTCTTTTTCCACATCCTTGCCAACATCAGTTGTTGCCTGAGTTGTTAATGTTAGCCATTCTGACAGGTGTGAGTTGATATCTCATAGTGGTTTTGATTTATATTTCCCTGATGATGAGTGATGTTGAGCATTTTTTCATATGTCGGTCGGCCATCTGGATATCTTCTTTGGAGAAGTGTCCATTCATGTCTTTTGCTAATTTCTTCACTGGATTATTTGTTTTTTGGGTGTTGAGTTTGGTAGGTTCTTTATAGATTTTGGATACTAACCATTTATCTGATATTTTGTTTGCAAATATTTTCTCCCACCCCATTGGTTGCCTTTTAGTCTTGCTGATTGTTTCCTTTGCTGTGCAGAGGCTTTTTATTTTGGTGAGGTCCCAAAAATTCATTTTTTTGTTTTTGTTTCTCTTTCCTCCAGAGACATGTTGAGTAAGTAGTTGTTGCAGCCAAGGTCAAAGAGGTTTTTGCCTGCTTTCTCCTTGAGAATTCTGATGGCTTCCTGTCTTATGTTTAGGTCTTTCGTCCATTTTGAGTTATTTTTGTGTATGGTGTAAGAAAGTGGTCCAGGTTCATTTTTGTGCATGTACCTGTTCAGTTTTCCCAGCATCACTTGCTGAAGAGACTGTCTTTATTCCATTGGATATATTTTCCTGCTTTGTCATATGTTTGTGGGTCCATTTCTGGGTTCTGTATTCTGTTCGATTTATCTGAGTATCTGTTTTTGTGCCATGTGAATAGTATCTTTTGTGCTTGCTGTTTATACTGATCTCAAAGACCTTATAATCTGGTAGGGGGTATAAGACATTAACATTGAATGTATAATAAGGAAAAAAATAAATGAATGCCTGTGGATAGAACAGATTAAATACTATGGGAGAGTGAAGGGGAGGACTTATTACTTCTAGCTGTGGAATCTGACAAGGTTTTTGGAGGAGATATTATTTGAACTGGGCCCTAAAATACAGATAGATTTGATGTATTTGGTGCATGTGGAGACTTTCAATAGACTCTTTTCATAAAGAATTATGTTTCATATTGGGCATGAGTAGGTCTCTTTAAGAAGTGTATATAATCTTCCAAAGCCTACCCATGCGTGGGAACATATGGCATCTGTCTTTCTCTGCCTGACTTATTTCACTCAGCATAATATCCTCCAGTTCCATCATGTTGCCACACATGGCCAGATTTCATTCTTTCTCATTGCTGCATAGTATTCCATTGTATATATATATATATCACATCTTCTTTATCCATTCATCAAGACCTAGCAGAGATCCAGGGGGGAGGGAAAGAGGGGAAGGGGGGAAAAAAAAGCCACAGAGAGGAAGGAAGACATGACATGAGAGACTCTCAAAGAATAAGAAAGAACTGAGGGGAGAGATGGGTGTGGGAGGAGGGAGAGTGGGTGATGGGCACAGAGGAGGGCACTCGTTGGATTGAGCACTGGGTGTTGTATAGAAACCAATTTGACAATAAATTATTAAAAAAAAGAGGCGTATATAATATTTTTGGTAAAGAGACATTTGCAAGTGGGTGAACCGAGATATCAGGAAGTTAAGAAATTGTTCATGGTTATGAAGAACAAATCTTATTTGTCCTCTTGTGATCTATTTTCTGAGTCAACTTCTTCACTGAGCATTGACTCCAAAGAAGTATCTGTTGGCACAAGGAATAATTCGATGCTACGTTTGCCTATTAGAGAAATGTAGGATCTTCAAAGATTGTAAAATCTGATACGTGCTTAGAACCAGGTTCTGTATCTATCATTGTGGAATCAAACATGCTATAAGAGTGATATTTTCCTGAGTGGCTAATGTAATTACTTTTGTTCCAGAAGCCAGCAGGGTGGGACCTGGATCACCCTTCACTCTCCAGCAAAGCCCCTGCTAACAAGTAAAACTAAATTGCTTCTCTCTCCTGTATACATCTGGGTCCATTTGTGCAGACCTAATAGATTAGCCTCTAATATCTTGAAACAGATGTTAGCAATTGGAATTGTCTTATGTGTGCAACATGTTCCATAAGTTGGTGGGGATATTCTGGGCTCCAGGGTGTGTAGAGACATCATTCTGGGTGGGGTTTTCCAAACAATCAGTGTGGGTGAGAGTGTTGCTGGCAAGGATTTTTTCTCTATGACATTTTACTCAGTAGGAGAGGTACATGGAGGAAAGTGCCAGGTGACTCCATAAGAAGGATGAATGCCTTTGGAGCCTAATGTATACCTTATTCAAGATCCGGTCAAGAAAACCAAAGACACACTAGCTATTTTAACACAAAGTATGTAACATAGAAGATGTAGTGAGTAGGAAAAGTCAAAACTGGAAAATTAATGTAACAGAGTAACTGCAGGAAGAACTATCACCCCTGGGGCTGGGGGGAGAAAAGAGAAGAGAAGGTATTGGCATTATTAAAATGGAGAAAGCTTGCCAAAAAGGTCATACAGTGGTGATGAAACCCAGATTTCTAAGATGAGGATGCCTCCTAACTGAAGCCGATACCCCAAAAACACAAATGAATGGCTGCAGAACTGGTACTCAGAACTGTGAGTGGCTGGTTCTGGAACCTGGAAGGGGCTGCAATGAGATATTCCTGGGAGTGCAAGGAAAATGGAAACTGGAACCAACTGACTGTCTTAAATTTTCATGCCTGGGCCCCATTCTGGACCTACTGACTCAAAATCTTAGAGTGGGCATGTGTAATTTTTGATAATCTTTTCAACTGCTGATTGACATTGTCAACACAGATGGGACTACTATACCCCTATCCTCTTCCTCAAAGCATTTTAAGATGTTTTTAACTTATTTAATACGCCTATTAATTGTCTTTGGCTGCCATGACCTTTCCAGAAATTGGTGGTATAGATACATGAGCTACCACCAGCCATAACTTTCTCAGTGAATATCAAATAGCCAGTTGCTAGATCTGTCTGGGTCATTTTGCCAACACTTTATTCCCAATGCTTGCATCAACCTGGTGAATTAGCCAAGGGGTAACTAATTATTCATTCACTCAGTGCCTATTATATGCCAAAAAATATGCTAGGAGCAAACATCCAACTTAAATAAAAACCAGTGTAGTCTTGGCCCCTGTGTAGCTTTCATCTACTAAGAGTGAGGCATTTACAAGTAAACACATTAATTAATATGTGATTGTAAATCTAAGTAAATGTTATGAAGAAGCAAAATAGAATATTGCAACAGAGTATTATGGTAGATTGGTTGCAAAAATGACTATCATCATTCTACTCATTGAACCTACACCACCTACCACATGACTTTGGAGCTCCTCCCAGTAAGAGATACAGTCTCTTTGAATCTGAGCTGGCCTCTGTGACTTGATTTACCTAATAGAATATTATGGAAGTGGCACTATATCAGTTCCAAGATTAGGTCTCCCTCCTGGAAATACCTGCTAGTATCATGTGAACAAGGTCAGCCTGTCATGCTGGAGGATAACTATGTGAGCTGGGATGGTTTGTCTCATGTAAATGAGACCTTGTGGAGCAGAGATGGGCTATCCTGGCTGACGACCCCTGAGCAGCTGATCACAAATGTATAAATATACTCAGCCAACACGGGAAGAGCTGCTCAGTTGAGCCCAAATCACCAATCTGATGCATGATGAGCAAAAAACAAACAAACAAACAAAAAACGGTGTTTATTATTTCTAAGTCATTAGGTAGGTAATCATTAGGTAGTCATTAGGTAGTCATTTTAATACACAAAAGAAATTGATAGAAGTAATAAAAGTAAGGTAAAATCTGTGCTTCAGAATTAATTATCCTTCTGAATTATATGATTCTGATTCTGTGTGTGGAGCCTCTGGACCTCTCGTTGCTTACAGCTGTTTTATGACTCTATGCTATACAGAATTGATTGCAGTGCACATGATTCTAAATAATGTATTTGCATGTAATTGTGAAGGAATAATGTTCTTCCCTATGGAAAAGCTAGTTTTGAGCCCATTGGAAAGTAAATATTCTTAAGCTAAAAAGCATTTGTTTTGATTTGCATTCTCTCTATTACAGCTTTATTATATAGTTTATGTAGCATATTTATTTATGTAGCATAAAGTTCTTCCATTTTCAACTCAGTGAATATACAACTCAATTTTTTAATATGTGTATAGAGTTTTGTAATCGTCAACAAAGCCTAATTTTCATCACCTTAAAAAGAAGTCTTGTGCCCTTAGCAGTCATTTGCCAGCTACTCTTCCATCCTCCCACCCTCCCAGGGCGTTGGTCAGCATTAATATATTTTTGATCTCCACAGATGCACTTATTCTAGACAATGTATATAAAGGGAATCATGCAGTATATGTTTTTCTCTGACTTCCTGAATTTACCATAATATTTTAAAGATTTATCCACATTGTAGCATGTATCAATACTTACTGTTTATGGATATACAATATTCCGTTATATCAATAAAACCACAGTTTGCTTATCCATTTATCAATTAAGGGACATTTGAGTTATTTCCACCTTGTTGGCTATTATTAATAATCCTATTGTGAGCATAAGTGTACAAAATTTTGTGTGGATATATGTTCTCATTTCTCTGGGGCATATACTTAGGAGTGGAATTGCTAAGCCAAATGGTAAATGTATATTTGGCATTTGAAGGAGTTGCCAAACTGTTTTCCAGTGTACCTGCATCATTCTACATTCCCACAGCAATGTATGTGGTGGGTTCATATTTCCCACATCCATGCCAACACTTGCAATTGTGTGTCTTTTTTATTATAGCCAACTTGGATGGGTATGTGGTAGCATCTCACTGTGATTCTGATTTGCATTTTACTAATGATTAATGATATTGAATATCCTTTTATGTGCTTATTGGTCATTTGTATATCTTCTTAGGAGGATTGTATATTAAATCATTTGAATATTATTATATTTGGATTGTCATTTTATATTCAGGATGCATGTCATTTTATATTCAGAAGATACATGATTTGCAATGACTTTCTCAGACTATAGATTGTCTTTTCATTTCTTTTTGAAGCACAAAAGTTTTTAATTTTGATGCAACCAGTTGATTTTTTCTTGTGTTACTTATGCTTTTGATGTCATGTAAAAAACCATTGCCTAACCTAAGCTCACAAAGTATTATTCTAATAGTTTTATAGTTTTAGCTTACATTTTTACATTTTGTAGTTTGATATTTCATAGTTTTACATTTTATAGTTTTAGCTTACATTTAAGTGTAAAATCCACTTGATATATATACTTACATGGTAAATGTATATTTGGCATTTGAAGGAGTTGCCAAACTGTATATATACACGTGTATATGTACATATACATATATATACACATATACATATATATACATATAAATAATATATTAGCGTTTATTTATTTTGAGAGCACACACACGAGTGGGAGAGGGGCAGAGACCAAGAGAGAGAATCCCAAGCAGGCTCTGTACTGTCAGCACAAAGCCCAATGTGGAGCTCGATCCAATGAACTGTGAGATCATGACCTGAGCTGATATCAAGAGTCAGATGCTCAACTAACTGAGCCAGCCAGGCACCCCTTGAGATATTTTTGTTTATTATGTGAAATAAGGGTCCAAATTCCTTATTTTTTATGTAAATCTCCATTTGTCTCAGCATTTTGTTGAGGAGACTGTTGTTTCCTCATTGAACTGTGTGCTATTTTGTTGAAAATGAACTATAAATAGTAGAGTTTACTTCTGGATTTTTACTTCTATCCCATTGATCCGTAATGCTATCTTCATGCTGGTCTTGATTCCCTATCGTTTTGATTGCTATAGCTTTGTAGTAAGATTTGAAATTGGAAAGTATGTCTTTCAACTTTCTTCTTTCTTTTTCAAAATATATTTGACTTTTCTAGGCTTCTTGAATTTTCATATGAATTTCAGGATCAGCTTATCAACTTTAGCAAAAGCACTAGCTGGGATTGTAATAGGGATTGTGTTGTAACTGTAGATCAATATAAGGATTGAACCAAGTTGTGAGATCTGCCTGTTCCATTATTTAACCTGAGTTAAGTAGAATCTTTACATGTTTAATCATTTTAAATGTTTATGGAAGTTATGCTTCTATATTTTCTTAAAAATTATTTTTAACAACAGATAATACATTTTGGAGTATTACAAGACTCAATCCTAGCCTCTCATAATTCCTTACTCTACACTCTTTTTCCTAAGCACTGTTATTCACACCCACAGCTTCAATTAGCCTTAATCTACACATCAGTGCCTCCCAGATTGTTTTCCCTCTATCTAAAACCTCATTGTCTAAGCTCCAGACATAAGCTCTTAATTCTATCTGCCTACTCAACATCTCCACTTACATATCTCAAAGACACTTCTAACTCAACAGGATTGAGCTTGAATTCATTCCTTTACCTCCCTGGCGTAGGTCCTATTCTACCATTGGTATATATGTCATTAAAGGAGAATATCTTCCATTAGGTTGCTCAAGCAAGATACCTGGGAATCACAGTTTACATCCTCTTCTTTCTGCCTCTTTTCCTACCAAATTCATCTTAGAAATATTCACACAACCAGTTAAGCCTTCACCATTGCTACTGATAGTGTTCCCAATGTAAGCTACCATTATGTCTCAGACTATTGAAATACTCTTCTAACCGATTTTCTTGTTTCTACTATGGCCACCTTTCCTCTGTTCTCTTCCCTGTAGGAGATTTCAAATTTCAAGTCTGATCATGTCAGTATGCTTAAAAGCTGAAATGGTTTATTGTATCTCTTGCATCTTATATCTCTTAGATAAAGGTCCAGCTCTCTCCTAGAGTACAGGGCCATGTATGGCGTGGCTCTTGCTTATCTTTCTATCCTCTCTTATACCAGTCTCCCCTTTTACTAATTACCTGAATTTTTGTTCTTTCATTGGATAGACAAGTGTCCCTTTTGCCTATTCTCCTCCCTCTACCTGAACCATAGACTATCCAGATTTCCATCTACTTATGTTCTGTGTATATTTTAGATTTTTGGTAGTTTTTACAGAAAAGGATTCTGATTCCCCAGCCAGGCAATTTTTTGCGATATGTTTTTTGGTGTGTGATATTTTATAGAACAATGTCACTTTCCTTAGGGTGTCTGTTAATGTTTATACCACTTATTTAAGTGAGTGTTTGATTATTACCCATCTTACTAGATTAAAGTCTTCACTAAATCAGAGACTCCATATATGTTTGTTAACCTTGTGTAATGGCCAGGCATCCTTCTCTTACAAAGAAGACATGAAACTTGTGTTTAAAAGGAAAAAAAGGAGGAGGAAGAAGGAGAGAATGGGAAGAGAAAGGAGGAGAGGGGAGGACAGGGGAGGAGAATAGAAAAGTAAAGAAAACAGAAAGAAAAGTAAAAAAAATTAAAAATTAAAAGTAAATTAGAGTAATATATTTGAAAAGTTTGGAGGTTCAAGTTCCAGTTCCAATTAGGTCAGGATTCAGGTACAGGAATAGTGGTTTCTCCTTATCTCTTGTCTCAGCTTTCTTCAACAAGGACTTCAAGTTCAGAAAATCTCCTGCCATTTGAGAAATATGGCTAGCAACAGTCCAGGCTTAAATTCTGAACTACCGCTTTTTCTAACAGAAAGTGTTTCTCTGTTCTAATAGTTGCAGGGGAGGGTCCCAGTCTGATTCTCACTGACATGGACTGGATCACATCCACTCCTGAACATATTGCTGTGGCCAGGGATCCTTGAATTGCTTCCAGAGCCGAAGGATAGGATCAGGCTTACTTAAACCATATGAACAAGAATTTAGGAAAGGGCACTCCTCAAGGAAGGGAGAAGAAGAAGGGAAATAAATGCTGAATAGAAAAAAACATCAGTAACTCTTCAGTACCTAGTACATAATGTCTGGCATATAATTCTTGCCCAATAAATATTAGCAGAATGAATGAAGTAAATCAGGCACAGTTGATGTTAGGAGAGCAAGTGACAAAATTGGATGGTTGGAGTAGATTTATTGAATGAATGAATTTGGCCTTGAACCCTGTTTCTATCATTTACTGCCTGAGTAACCATAGCAAAATCCTTAAACACCTTGATTTTTTGTTTTTTCATCTGTCCAACTATGATAATCCCTAGTAACTAGGAGTCTTGTAAGACAAATGTACTAATAAACATAAAGTGCTTATTAATGTCAGTTCTTCCCTCTCCATTCTTTGAAGTGGAGGCCACAGTCTGGATTTGGAGCACAACTGTCCCAATTTTTTCTGATGAATATTGAGCATATGCCAATCATCCAGGAAAACAAGGAGGAGAGAGGACTAAATTTAAGAAGAAATGAAAATGGTGGTTATGAGTCAGATGAGGTTGACAGATATTCTACAAGCCCTCTTTTCTATACCAACCAATAGAACCTTGAGCCAATAATATCCTTTCTATTCAATTCACACCCAGTTCTCAGGGAGCTGTAGCTCAGAGTTAGTACAATGAATTTGGCTGTATTGTTCTGTGCTATTTCCTCCTGTCTTCGCCTGAAACCACATTTCAATCAATTGCTAATGTCAGCGTGGGAGTCATAATCCTGCTTTAGCACTGCTGCAAGTTACCACATCTCCGTGGGTCAGGGAAGGGAGTTTGTCTAAGGGAGTAAACCTGAAAGTCAGACAAAGCTTTCTGTTTTCTCCCAGACAGTGAACTACATTGAGATCCAACCCAGTCAATCTCATAAAATACCTTCCTTCTTGCCAGGGAAGAGGTTAACTCTACAGCTACACTTGCCAGTTTGTTCTAAAAATTAATGTACCCCCAGTTCTGTCTAACCTGTCTTTACAGACCGTAGGAATCTTTCTTAAAATCCACAGCATATTACAGACATATCTAAAACTTAATTGACTTTTGTGTGTGAATTTTCAGGCTGTGTCAAGGATAGAACACTTTTACGCCATGTTATCAGATACATCACTGTGCAAATAGTGGTATGATAAAGAGCTCAGAGAAGAGACATCCATAGTGTTTGGAGACAGTACAGATCTGATTCCCCAGTGACATGGAATTACCATCCCTATGAGATGTGTCACAGTGCCTCAGCCTAGTCAGTGTAATATCATGTGGTTGTCAGTTAGCTTCAGCTTTAACTCAAGTGATAGTTCTCTTCATTAAAAATGCATGATCCAGGGTGACCAATTGGCATTACTTAGAGAGTGCCATACTACAGGAACAGCTGCCACAAGCGTATCACTTGTTCCTGCCTTGATCATGTATTTTCTAGTTAGTGTACTGAATTTGACATTTATTGATGAAAATGAGTGGCTTGTTGACAAGTGTGATGAATGCCAGAAATGGGTAAAGTCAAAAGATATAGACTTTTTAGAAACATTTCCCAATAATACATAAATAGCGAATTAGAATTCAGTTAGTGCAAATACCTTCTAACAAGTTCCTAAGTGATACTATGTCTGGCTGTTGATTTTAGGGGACAGTTGATTACCTGTGCCCACCCCCAGAAGTAATGGTGTGTCCTCCTGAAGTGAAATGTCATGCAAGGAGTAGTCAAGGCAGATGTAACATCGCTGAATGTATGTATATCCAGGTTTTTGCTAAATTAACAACCAGATAGGTGGTGGACTTTGTTTTGAGACTTGATTTCATTAATACCTGTCAGCGAAGCTGGGGGAAAGTAACTCTTACTTACCTCAAACTGTTTTTAGTGGTTATGCCATTATCTCCCTTAAGAGAACATAAAGTAGGGGAAATTAATTTAGTTTGGTTAATAACACATAATTTTAAAATGTTTTTATCTTTTTTCAGTCTTCATCAGACTGTATCAGTCATTCCTGAGCCTTAAAATATTACTTCAGTAGTATAGATGGTCAGGATATGATGATTATTAGGATGATAATTATAATTTGATAACAATGGACATTTGTTGAAAGCTGTGTAGATCACAAGACTAGCATACTTTGTTCACATACACGTTATCACACACAATGAAGTGATGTCTTTTAATAATGTACATGTTTATTCACCCCCATAGCACACAGTGTCCAAGTGTTAAAATGGCAGGATGTGAGTATCAGGTGGGAGAGAGGTGCAATGATGTATAAAGCAAAGTGTGCAGTGTTTTTTAAGCCTCTGCTGGTGTCACATTTTCTCATTGACTAGAAAAGTCACATGGATGAGTCCAGAGTCAGAGTGAGAAGGTTCTATGAAGTCCTTTCTGCTGGCTGGGGGATGCTACTGTAACCTCATGTCCATGGAAGGTATGGCTCCAACATGGAAACTGTCTGGACCTTTAGTTACCAGGGGGAGGAGAGATGGCCAGGATGTCCCCCAAACTTCATCAGATTGTGATGAAGAGAGCAAGAAGTACCCTGTTGGGGCGCCTGGGTGGCTCAGTCGGTTAAGCGGCCGACTTCGGCTCAGGTCATGATCTCAACAGTCTGTGAGTTTGAGCCCCGCGTCGGGCTCTGTGCTGACGGCCCAGAGCCTGGATCCTGCTTCAGATTCTGTATCTCCCTCTCTCTCTGCCCTTCCCCTGCTCATACTCTGTCTCTATGTCTCTCAAAAATAAATAAACGTTAAAAAAAAAGATTAAAAAAAAAAAAGAAGTACCCTGTTACTGTAGTAAGTCCCTGAGATCTCTCTTTCATGATTGTGTTGTTTGTAAACCCCACATAGCCAGACATTGTCACATACACAGAAATCATAACATTTATACCTTGAATTTCTCTTTTAGGTTGCTTCAGGGTATATTCTCTAGTTTCTAGAGTGTGTATGTGTTTACAGTTTCTTTTGCTCAGTAAATCCACATCTCGTAGAAAAATCATAAGACTCACAATCAGAAAATGTGTACTGGAGTCGTAGGTCTACTACCTAATATGCTATGTGATGTAAGCTATTTAGCTTTTCTAAGAAATTTCTTCTTCTAGAAGGCTGAGCCAATAGCATCTATTTTGTATCGTTACTATGAGGCTATGAAAAGCATCTGTGATAATAGCTATGAATTTATCTCTTAGACTGAAGTATGAAAATACTAATTGTTATTAGTATTTATTTGTAACTTGCCAAATCAAATGAGGAATAAACACTGAGTTGTTATAATTTGGGAGACACATCTCTCATATTTTCCTAATTCAAACTTACTGGACTTGAACAACAGTTTTGCATCCAAGATTCTGAGTTTTTCAGGTTCACAGACAGAAATTCCTATATTAAGTAATCATCCCTTCCAGGCAAAATCCAAAGATTTCCTTCCTTGCAGGTTCTTTCATATGGAGGCTACTTTTCTAACTCATCCCCAGCTACCCCATCACTGATTTCCTCTGTATTCCTGCCATCCTGAACTTCCCAAGGTTCACAGACCCTATGTCTCCGCAGAGCTTCCCCTAGGACTGGAATCTTCTCACTTCTTGCCAGGCCACCTGTACTTCTCCATGCCAGGGAGGCAAGCTGCTCCCCAACACCAAAGTCTGGCTTCCAACTTTGTGTTTTTGGGAAGGCCTCCGCTGCCTCTCCACCCACCCTCCAGGCAGAGTTAGTCATTCTCTTCCTGAGCTGGAACAGAGCCTTATACATTCTTCTTATAATATTTCATTTATTTTGTTTACAAGTCTGTCTCCCCAACGAGATGCCGAGCTCTCTAGAACAAGTCTGTGTTATTCATCTCCACCCCTAGTACCTAGCTCAGTGCCTGGAACATTAACAAAGGCATTTGGGTCCCCAGAGAGATTCCTCTGAATTTTCTATGCTGTATGCAGAGAATTGGTAGATTAGATTTACTGAAAATAACCTCTCTCTTCTTCGAGGGTTTTGATGAAAATTTGAAATCCTAGGATAACCATAATATAAAGAAATATATTTCTCCCAAATAGAGTTTTACCCCTCCAGACTGGTGATAAGTCCTAGCATTGAGACAGTAGTTCTTAAATTTTAGGAGCATCTAAATTACATGGGGAAACTTGATAAAAATATCGAGCTGAGATTCCTACCCCAGACCTAAGAAATTACAGTCTTTGGGGGTGCAGCCCAGGCACCTGAATTTCCAGAAACTTCCCCAAGTGATTCTGATGCATATCGATGTTTAGAACCATTGCACTAGGACAATCTGACTTATAAATTGCTGGTTCCAATTGCTTCAAATGTTTCCTGTTGTCAAAAGGAACAGAAACAAAAGCATTCATTCAGAGGGCTATGTGTTCTCTCCCCACCTGGCCACAGGTGCCCAGGCTCTCCCTGGAGAAGTACTGTCGCCTTTCTTATCGCTCAGCTTCCTTTGATCAGGAGCTTCTTCATTCTGGCTCATTCTTCACTTCAAAGCTGGAAACCTGATCAGCTCCACTTTATTCCCTTCACCTAGGGCCCTGGCGGCCCCACAGGTGGGCTGGTCACTTGGGAAGTCTGTACAGCCAGACTTCAGTATTCTGTTAGAGACCAAAGGCCAGTCTTTTGTGTAACACTCCTGTCTGATTCTCCCCCTATGCAACTGGTGCCAAAGAGAAATGAGAGGAGAGGAAATACAACCTTGTTCTAAGCCTGCCGCCGTGGGTGTGGAATAACCACACTTAGGGCACAGTTTTAGGAACAGTTTTGTAGTGTTCATCTCCTAATCCCTGAGGCAAGTCTCCCTGAGTTAAAGAGCAGTGGTTCTTTATAGAAAAGAATCACTTGGAGCTTCGAGAATAAATCTTCTTCTATCTGAGCCACTAAAATCAGCTCCCAAGAGAAACTTTACATAAGGAAAGATGATAGATGATTCGGCTTTGTGAATCAGTTAGGAGCAGTGTTCAGTTTCCTTGGTAAACTACTTAATATCAGAACACTAGCATGTGCTGGCATAAGATGCTGTCTTCAATCCAGCCTATCAATCCACGACCTCCAAATTCACTCTTCCTCCAAGTACCCAAGGGGCAAAACAAACCTTACTTTTAAATGAGTACAAATAAATCATAAGGTCATTTAATAGCTTCATTGGATCTCAGCTTCATTGAGATACAATTCCCATATCATAAAATTTACCTATTTAAAGTGTATACACCTCAATGGTTTTTAGTACATTCACCAAGTTTTCCGACGATCACCACAATCTAAGTTTAGAACATTCTCATCACCTAAAAATCTCATACCCATTAGCAGTCACTCCACATCTTCCTCTTTTACACAGCCCTGGTAAACTCTAATATACTTTCTGCCTCCATAGATTTTCTTATTTTGGACATTTTATCTAAATGGAATCATACAATTTGTTGTCTTTGGTGACTGGCTTCTTTCACTTAGGATAATGTTCCCAAGGCTCATCCATGTTGTAGCATTTATCAATGCTCTGTTTCTTTTTATAGCTAAATAATATTCCATTGTATGGATATGCCACATCTGTTGAGCCATTCATTCATTGATGAATATTTGCATTGTTTCTATTTTTTTTACTATTATGAATAATGCTACTATGACTATCTGTATCAGAGTTTTTATCTGTACTTATGTTTAAATTTCATTGCTAGGAATGGAAGTGCTGGGTCAGATAGTAGTCCTATAATTAGTGTTTTGAGAAACTGGCAGGTGGTTTTCCAAAGTGACTACACCATTTTATAATCTCACCAGCATTGTGTGAGGGTTCCAATTTCTCTGTATTCATACAAAAACTTGTTGTCTGTCTTTTTAATTGTAGCCATCCTAGTGGGCGTACATTGGTATCTCATGATAGTTTTTATTTGTAATTCACTAATAATGATGTTGAGCATCCTTTCAGGTTCTTATTGACCATTTGTATATCTCTGAAGAAATGTCTGTTAAAATCCTTTCCCATTTTTAAGTTGGCTTATTTGCCTTTCCATTAATTGAGTTGTCAGAGTTGTTTATATATTATATATACAATGACATTATCAAAGATAAAATTTTAATATATTTTCTCCAACTATGGATTCTTTCCCTTTCTTGATGGTATCATTTGAACAAAAAGTCTTTAGTTTTATTAAAGTTCAATTTATCTATTTTTTCTTTTGTGCTTTCAGTATTATATTTCAGAATCTATTTCCTCTTCAAAGTCACAGAAATTTATTTTATATCTTCTTCTAAGAGTTTTAAATTTTTAAGCCCTTAAATTTATATTTGTGATCCATTTTAATTTTTTTTTTGTATGATGTGACGTAGGAGTCCAAGTTAACTAATTTGCATGTTGTCCTAGCTGGATTTGCTTAAAAATTGTCCCTTCCTCATTCTTTTGACACCATTTTCAATAATCAATTGACCATAAACGTTAAAGTTCAGTTTTGGACTCCTAGGTATATTCTATTTAGGTCTATTTAGGTTTATATTCTATTTAGTCTTTATTATTGCAGTGGTGTACTAAGATTTGAGATTAGGAAATGGGAGTCTTACAACCTTGTTTTTCTTTTTCTTTCAGGATTATTTTGCTATTCCAGGTACTTTGAATTCCCATACGAATTTTAGGTTCACTTTAGCAAAACCTTTTTCTTTAAAAAGCTGATTGGGATTCTGATAGAGTTTGTATTAAATTTGTAAATCAGTTTGGGTAGCATTGCCACCTGAACAATATTAAGTCTTTGAATCCTTGAACATGGAATATCTTTCCATTTACTTAGATATTCTTTAATTTCTTTTAACAATGTTTCATAATTTTTGGTGTACAAATCTTGCACTTTTGTTTAATTCTTTTTGTGCTATTTTAAAGAAATTTTTTTTGCAATTTAAGTTTTTAAATGTTCATTGGTATTGCATATAATTTTTATATTAATCTTGTATCATCAAGCCTTACTAAACTCAGATATCAGTTCTAATAATTCTTGGTGGATTCCTTAGGATTTTCTGTATATAAAATCATGTAATATGAATATACAGTTAATTTTACTTTCTAATCTGCATGTCTTTTTTTTTTTCCTTGCCTGATTGCTCTGGCTAGATATCCAGTAAAATGTTAAATAAAAGCAGTGAGAGCAGACATCCTTCTCTTATTCCTGATCTTAAGGAGAAAGTATTAAATCTTTCATCATTAAATATTATGTTAGCTTGCGTGTTGGTCAGAGATGCCATTTATCAGATTGAGAAAGTTACTTTCTATTCCTAGTTTGTTGAGTGTTTTTATCATGAAAGAGTGTTAGATATTGTCCAATGATTTTTCTCCATCTGAGACGATCATGTGTTTCTTGCCTTTTTTTTAATAATATTGTATCAAATTGTTTGGTTTGTTAAATGTTAAATCAAACTTATATTCCTGGCATAAATCCAGTTGGTCATAATACAGTTCTTTTTATTCATTGCTGATTTCATCTTGTTTATAAGCTAATGGAAGTTTTTATGTCTATATTCATAAGAGATGTTAGTCTGTAGTTTTCTTGTATTATTTTTGTCTGGTTTTGGTATCAGGGTAACGGTGACATTAAAGGATAAGCTGGAAAGTGTTACCCACTTCTACTTTTTGCAAGAGTGTGTGAAGGATTGGTTTAATTCTTTAAGTGTTTGATAGAATTCACCAATGATATTATCTAATTTTTTCTTTGTGGGAAATTTGAAATTAATAATTCAGACTCTTGTAGGTATATACAGATTATTTATTTCTTCTGGAGTAAATTATTATAGTGTGTGTCTTTCTAGGGAATCATTCATTTCATCGGCTAACTTGTTGGCATACAGTTTGTTCTTAGTATTCTCTTATAATTCTTATTTCTCTAGGTCTGTAGTGATGTCCTCTCTTTCATTCTGGTTTTAGTAATTTGAGTCTTCTTTTTTTCTTAGTCAGCCTACCTAAAGTTTTGTAGACTTTTTTGATTTTTAAAAACCCAAAAAAAAAAAAAAGAAAAACAACTTTGGCTTCTGTTGATTTTTTTCTATTTTTATTCTGTTTTGTTTTTAGTTCTCTAATCTTCATTATTTTCTTCCTTCGGCCTACTTTGAATAGAATGTGCTCTTTCTGTTTTTAGTTTATAGCATAAGTTTTCATTATTTATTTGAGATCTTTCTTCTTTCAAAAGGTAGATTTCGGGGCGACTGGGTGGCTCAGTTAGTTGAACTTCCTACTTCAGCTCAGGTCACGATCTCGCAGTCTGTGTATTCGAGCCCTCCATCGGGCTCTGTGCTGACAGCTCAGAGCCTGGAACCTGTTTCATATTCTGTGTCTCCCTCTCTCTCTGTCCACCCCCAGGCTTGTGCTCTGTCTCTCTGTCTCAAAAATAAATAGAAATTTAAAAAATTAAAAAATAAATAAAATATAGATTTTTACAGTTACAAATTTTCCTCTCTGCACTACTTTAGGTGCATCCACTAGTAGGATACACCTATAAATTTCAGTATGTTTTGTTTTACTTTCATTTATCTCAGATTTTGCTTTATTTTCTTCATTTTGCATTATTCTCATTTTGCTTGTGATTTCTTTTTTTGTCCCATCGATGATTTAGGACCATTTTGTTTAATTTCTGCATATCTGGGAATTTCCCAAGTTTCTTTTAGTACTAACTTCTAATTTCATTCCATTTTAGTCAGAAAAAATACTTTGTTTGATTTCATTCTTTTAAATTTTTTTGAGATTTGTTTTATGGCCTAACACATGGTCTGTTCTGGTGAATGTTCCACGTGCACTTAGAAGAAATGTGTATTGTGTTGTTGCTCCATCCTAGGCATAATGAATCAGAATATCTGGGAGTTCCAGAAATCTTTGTTTAACAATCTGTCCAGGCAATTCTGATTCATGCTGAAGTTTGAGAACCACTGATTTTGACTCACTGATTGTTTGCCATGCCCATCATTTCCTGAGACATAATCAGTCAGAAGATTCACATGTAGGCTCCCTGGAATTCATTGCATTTTTCTGACCCTGGTGTTAGGTGAGTCTTCCAACTGCATATTCCTAGTTCTACAGTGTTGGCCTAATTGGAATCCTTAACCTTGAACTTTATTTGCAACTTAGCCTTCTGCACCCTTGCTGGTCCAAGAGGTCTTTCAACCAGGTTCCTTGGGCAAGGTTCTGATGCAATGCTTAGTTCTTCTAAGAACTAAGTTCCTTGCAGTTTTGGGATCTACTCCTTTTATTCCCACACAGTATGTGGGCCTGGCTCTGAATGGAGTAATTACTTGGAATCTTACCATTGATCCCCTGTACCCTCCCTTGCATCACCACCTTTATACTTTAATAAGTTATTTCCTTTGCCTGGGACCTCTCTTAGTCTAACCTGACCCATAATAATGGATCTTCTTAGTTTTTGTCACTTATCCAAATCAGTCGCCATTATACTATGCCTCTCTTTTCACAGCCCCTCAAACTGTTTATCTAGGACTATGCCCTACATAGAAGATGCCCTGCATATCTGTATCCATATCCTCCTGCAGAGTCCTTATCTGACCTTGGGTTCTCTTCACTACAGCCCAACAAGGGAGGTCAAGTTTCACTATCATCTTAGTCTATCAGATTGCATTTTAACAAAGTCCTGGGGTAATCCATGTACACATTAAAGTTCAAGAAGCACTGCCCCTGTGGAAGTAAAGATGTTATGGAGACTTCTTGGACACTAAGGTACAGTGCACTTGGGTGACTTACCTAGTATCTCACAGTGAATGGACTGGAAGAGCATACGAAGAATCTAGAAATTTAGAGTTTGCTTCTTGTCTGACAACCCATATGGTAGTGACTCACCTAGTCCAAGTTATTTTTAATTTTTTATTTTTTTATCTTGTCCTTCCCACTCATAAACACATAATCACAGAAGAGAATCCATTATCTTAAAGAAATACAGAACTTAGATAGGTATATTTTCCAGAGGGAAAAATATGGGAAAGTGTCCCTCAGTAGACTGTCTTAGAACCCAATTTAATGAAAACCACAGTTGGTTCTGTGGACCTGTACCACACAGAGGATTTCATTACTTCTATGACAACCCTGGCTTAATTTGCATTGTTCTTTAAATCCTTCTGTCGTCTAATTGCTCGTCAGAACAAAGAGGCATCTTTTCCACCATAAAGAGAGATCAAACAGGGTGGACAATAATGTAAGGTAGATTTAGTGTTGAGCTAGCTTTTGCCTGTGGAACGTGATGAATGACAGGTGCAAATTCATGCTGAAAACTGGGTTGAATGCTCCAAGCTCAGTATTCATCTGACTATTTATAATTATATAACTTCAGGTACTTAATATTATGGGAAGTAGTGGGTTTACAAAACTCAATATGAGCACATTTAAAAATAGTTCAATAGTTTTAAGAAATCATTTCACAATTCAAAATAATTCACAATTTCATATTTCATATTGGCATTATAGATTCCTAATTTTTCCTAATCTAAATACAAAATATCTTGAAATTTGAAATTCCCAGAGACTTTTAAAAGGCTGGCATATAGTGTTCTCCCATTAGGCTAGGTATTAACTAACCACATTATCTCAGCTATACCTCTTCTGTATATCCAAACATTAGAAAATTTTGTAACATAATTTTTTCCATCCAATGACCAGAAATTTCCAAAGTGTAATTTTTTTCCAAGACTGTTTTCTGTTATTTTAACTGTTATAATTAAAACATTTATTTGAATAACCATTAAAGATAAATATAAGGTCACAGAAATACATTGAGATTGAAATATGGGATTTAGGTGGTAGTGAAACTCCAGGAAGCAATAAAAGTACAATTATAAGAATGAATCTTTGAAGATTTAAGGTGATATTACTCCATGTAACTTTAATATTCTGTAACCTAATTCCAAGTTCTGAGCCCAGAGCCTCCCAGAATCTTCTGATGGAGCTTAAACTAAATTGCAGTTAAAGATGCTTGGGTGAAGGGCATCTATGTCCATCTCTCCTTTCTGAAATCAACATCAAAAAAATGATAATGATGATAATAATAATAACTACATTTACAAATGAATTAGAAAACAGGAAAGTCCCAGACCACAGTCTAGGACGGGAGGGTTGAATGCAAGGAAAATTGCAAGGAAAAAGAAACCTAGCTGAAGGATAAAGCCAAGAGTTGACAAATAGCTCTGACAAATATGGTTACCCAAAAGTAGTGCCTACAAAACAGAAAGACCAGAGACCCCTCCATTGTGAGGAGCAGTAGGGTTTGAATACATCTGAAGTCACATCTGTTAGTATGAAGTGGCAGAGAAGGAATGGAGGAACGAAGAGACACACCATACAAATACAAATTACCAACCACCAGCACCAGCAATAAACAGGCAATTGTATGGCAAGATGGAGGAGGCAAATGGGTGACCAAGAACTCTTAAAATGATATCAAAAAGGATATTTACTGAGGCACATGCCCATGCAGTCAGGAATTGTAATTTAAAGTGGTTATGAATACACAGTGCCCTCAGGCATGGGACAAGTAAATGCAAATATTTCCTCAAAGAATTTCCATAGAGAAATTTCCAACATTTACTGGTTCTCTCTCTCTTTCTCACACACAGCATGATAAAGCACTCACAGAAACAAGATGTAAGAGAGAGATATCAAAAACAATTGAAAAACCATATATATATATATATATATATACACAATAGAGTATTACTCGGCAGCCAAAAAGAATGAAATCTTGCCATTTGCAACTACATGGATGGAACTAGAGGATATCATGCTAAGCGAAATTAGTCAGAGAAAGACAAATATCATATGACTTCACTCATATGAGGACTTTAAGATACAAAGGGGATTAATATAAGGGAAGGGAAGCAAAAATAAGAACAGGGAGGGGGACAAAAACATAAGAGACTCTTAAATATGGAGAACAAACAGAGTTATAGGAGGGCTTGTGGGAGGGGGGATGAGCTAAATGGGTAAGGGGCATTAAGGAATCTACTCTTGAGGTCATTTGTTGCACTGCATGCTAACTAACTTGGATGTAAATTTTTTAAAAATTAATAATAAAAAAACTGAAGAACCAAATCCACAAAGAAAGCAATATTGATTTACCAAATATAAAATAATAATTCAAAATATTTGTATCAAAAAATGCCTAAAAACATTTAAAGAGTAAGAGCTTATATAAAATAACCAGAAAAATTTGAAACTAAAGCAAATAGAACTCCAAGACATATCTAGACTCTTTAAAGTCCACCTGTGGAATATAAGCAAAAAATATTCTAGAAGTCAGCTAAATTGCAGATCCCAGAGAACATCTTTCCTTGTTTATTATATCCTGGCTCTTATGACTCCGTTTCTCTCATGGACATTCTGTAGCATATGAATAATAGTTCACAGGAACAGAAATGCAAAGAAGTTTTAATATTAGGCACCTGTTAGTATAATATAATATGTTATTAATGACTGTAAAAAAGAAAGAAGTCTTCTCAGTAACTGCTAAAAAGATTTAATAGCTTTTAGTACCTATTTTTAATAAAAGCAATAAACTAAGAAGTAGAATGGTTCTTCTTCAACTTGGTTAAAAACCTAAATCTAAATCATGGAGCTAACTCACTACAGAACTGTGAATCACCAGGGGCCTTCTCATTAAAATCGGGAATAAAAGCCACACAGGGTGGTTGCTCTTATTTTTCTCACTGTTAGTGTTTGAGGTGTCTCTTTGGCCAAATTCTCCTCCGCAGGCATGACTCTTTGGAGCTTAACACACATATACTCATTGTTTTCTTGTATTTTGTACACTTGTAAGAATAGAAAATTTGTTCTGTTAAACGTTACTTGCAAGTTAGTTACACCAAAAAGCTGGTAAATCTTTCTCAGAAAGAGAAGTTTCACATTATAAATGAAATATAAAATGTTCACAAGCTCTTATGAAAAATTTTGGTATAAGAAAAGTGCTACCTCACATTTAATGTTATTACTAAAAGAGAAAGAGATAGAGGAGAAAGAAAGAAAAAGAGACGGGGGAGAGAGAGGGAAAGAGAGGAGGAGAGAGAGACAGAGGCAGAGACAGACCGACTTGTCCAGTAAACCTAAGGTAAAAATCAGATTTTACCCCAGGTGCAAGCAAAGAAGTTAGCTTGCCACAGTTTCATGAATCTGATGGAAAACTGACCTCCTGGGTCAGAGATGGACAGATTTTACTCATAGCAATAAGCAGTAGCCAGAATATTGGTATTTTTTGCACTGTTTTCTTAAACTCCAGTTCCCAGAGAGATGCAGAGAGAGCCAGATGACCTCTGCGCATGCAATGCATTGTGTTACCGAAGAGGAACCTTGAACTTAGCAAAGCTGCGTCTTTTATAATGGACAGACCTGCTTGCCCATTTATTTAGGAGATGTTGTCTTTATTGTACTGACAGTAAACATGCCTGTTCTGTGCTCTGGGGGGAGATAGTATCTCCATCTTCCAAAGTTATTTGCTGTAAAAACAACCTTGAAAAGGCAGTTTAGGAAAAAAGAGCATCGGTTCCCTTGCTCAGAAAACATGTAGAAGCATCAGAGACCTAAGGAGAATTGGCTCCCCACAGTAAGCATCTCTCCACTGTCATTATATGGTTATAAGCATGACATTTATTGTCAAGTTTCCATAATAGACCCTTATTTCCATGAAGTTATGGACTATGTTCATTTTGTCCACTACTACATATATGATGCTATGTCCACTTAGCAATAAGTGGACAAAATTTTACTGTGAGTCAACAAAGTTGTCAACAAATAAAAATAGCAATTATTTCAATTATGTCAGAACTTTCCAGAAATGTGTGTGTATGCATATGGGTGTGTATTTATATAATACCACTGAAATAATACATATCTCTGTACATCTGATTCAAACCCAATAAATGAGAAGCACAAAATGAATTTTGGTTATAATATACATAAACCCAAGATTGAGTTACCTTTAGGCACAAATCTCATAAATACAAAGATAACTTTCATACTCTAATATTCAATACACAGTTGTGGAACTAAACTGTTAAATCGATTCTGTGAAACCTTTATATTATAAAGCTAGAATAACTGTGCAAACTATAATACAAAACTAGAATAACAGTGTGTACATCTAGAAATGCTGCCAACTTGTCTGTGATACTTGACTATAGCAATGGCAATTGTATAACATTCATTCTGCCTCCTATTTTCCAGAGACAAAATGAGTCAATAGCATTATTCTTTCTTGTCATTTCCAGAGGTAGTTTCAGAGTCCTCTGAACATTGTCTTCTAGTTATTGTTGATACCACCAGTTGATTGGGCATAAAGTGAAAATTGAACATCTGTGCCGTCTTGGTCAAAGGATCTCTTGGACTTCACATGAAATGAGGTCCTAGAGATGTCCCAGTGCTAGTGTCACTGAATCTACAATATCAGTTCACCGAGTACTAGTCTACAATCGCAGTTTACTGGGTACTAGAATAATATGCAAACTTTTATTGTCTGTCAGGATGTTCTAAATGGGAATATCCAATTGACATTATGAATGGATACCTTATTATTACCATTTCACAGATGAAGAAACTTAGATATCATGATATTAATTTGTCAAAGACCACACAGCTAGGAAATGAATGAAAGAAAATTCTTCTGACACTGAAATTTAGCTCCAGAGTCATACTCTTTTTTTTTTTTAAGTTTATTATTTTGAGAGAAAAGGAGAGGTGGGGGGGGGAGAGGGGAAGGGAGAGGGAGAGAGAGAAAGAGAAAGAGAGAGGGAGAGAGGGAAGGAGAGGGAGAATCCCAAGCAAGCCTACACAGGGCTTTTTTCCCATAAACCATGAGATCATGACCTGAGCTCAAATCAAGAGTCAGATGCTTAACCGACTAAGCCACCCAGGCACCCCCAGACTCATACTCTTTTTTTTTGAACATTTATTTATTATTGAGACACACAGAGACAGAGAATGAGCAGGGGAGGGACAGAGAGAGGAGGAGACACAGAATCCGAAGCAGGCTCCAGTCTCCGAGCTGTCAGCACAGAGCTCAAACTCACCAACCATGAGATCATGACCTGAGTCAAAGTCTGACGCTCAACCAACTGAGCCACCCAGGTGCCCCACCCCCACCCCAGACTCATACTCTTAACCATTACAAACTGTAAAATTAGCAAAATAATCCTAAAGTTGGCTTTAGATTAAATTGTCATCTACCACATTTTTCATATAAACCTTTCATCTGGCAACCTTGGTCCATAGTGACATTTTACAAAGCTGGTATCCTATCAGGGAGGCAGCAGGAGACCCCAAAGGCCCTTGTCCCATTAACTCATTTATTGGGACTCATTTATTGGGGTTGTTGGTCAGATGGTGAGTAGGGTGCTCAACTATTTTACTTTGCCTAGGATTGAGAGATTTCCAGGACACAGGATTTTCAGTGTTATAACCTGGATAGTACAGAACAGAACGCTTGGTCACACTAGTGGACCACTTGTAACATGGATTCACACTAGTGGAACTCCACTTGTAACATGTAGTCCACAAAGAAAGAGATCCCAGATGGATTACTTAGTCATCAGTTCACCAGGATTTATCTAATTTGCCAAGAATCATCTTGTTTGCCTTCTCCAAGTCCCCAGTTATTTTCAAAATGCAGATCCTTGGTGATTCTGTGTTTTTCAAAATTGTGTTTCCCAACCTTCAGTGTGTATCAAAATCATCCAGACAACTTGTTACAGCATAGACTCTAGGGACCCACCCCAGAGTTTTGAGAGACTTAGCAGAAAACCATGGGGGAGGAGAATAGGGGAAAGGAAAAAAGACACAGAGAGGGAGGGAGACAAAACATAAGAGACTCTCAAAGACTAAGAACAAACTGAGGGGTGAGGGAAGTGTGGGAGGGGGGAGAGTGGGTGACGGACACAGAGGAGGGCACTTGGGATGAGCACTGGGTGTTGTATGGAAACCAGTTTGCCAATAATTTATTTAAAAAAGAGAGAGAGAGATCCTGATTCAGTAGATCTGAGGTGGGGCCCAAGACTCTGCATTTCTAATAACCTCTGGTAATGCTGTTGGTGATTCAAGGAATTAATAATTTTTATTAATAATTATTAATAAATTAATAATTTATTGATCATACCAGTAAACTAACAGGAAGGGAAAAAGGACAGGTCATTTATCAGTGTAGCTCTGTTTCAGCCACCATGACTTACCGCACCCTGATTCACTCCTAGTGAAATCATTTATCACTTGGAAACTGGTAACTTCTGCCCAGATCTTGATATTCATTAGAATTACCATACTCACTAGGGCATCTAAAAATCTTGATTTCTCATCTCTGAAGACAAACAACTCTGTCAATAACAATTTTTGTCCTTATATGCTAAAAATAGTTGAATGTGACTATTTTATTGGTAATAAATATTTATTCAACCTGTTTACCTTTAGTCCTAATCCCATAGCATTTTACTTCCCAGTGAATGTAAGAAATACATTTTCCCTTTCTCGTCTAAGTGAAATGAGATTGAAACTCATGGCTCAGGGTTAATTCAGTGCAGTTTTGCTATTTTACAGAATTCTGAGCACAATTGCTCACTGAGAGCAATGGTTATCACAGTTATAATGAGTATTAGAGTATTACCCTCACTCCCTTATAGTATTGGGTTAACTTTAACAATGCAGCTTATTCTCTCTCAGCTAGTTTCTGTAAATCACAGCACATGTAACAAAAAAACTTCTGTAAATGTATAGCTGGTACCTCTAAGATAAGATGATCCCTTTTTTCCAGGTGCCTTGAACATACTATCAATAATATAGTACTTCATCAATTTCTTTCATCAGCTTTCTATAGTTTTCAGCATATAGATCTTTTATCTCCTTGGTTAGGTTTATTCATAGGTATCTTATGGTTCTTGGTGCAGTTGTAAATGGGATAAATTCTTTGATTTCTCTTTCTGCTGCTTTGTTATTGACATATAGAAATGCAACTGATTTTTGTACGTTGATTTTAAATCCTGTGGCTTTGCTGAATTCATGTATCAGTTCTACCAGTTTTTTGGGGGAGTCTTTCAGGTTTTCCATGTAGAGTATTAGGTTATCTGCAAGAGTGAAACTTTGCCTTCTTCCTTAACAATTTGTATGCCTGATTACTGAGGCTAGGACTTACAGTACTATGTTGAACAACAGTGGTGAGAGTGGACATCCCTGTTGTGTTCAAGACCTTCGGAGGAAAACTCTCAGTTTTTCCCCATTGAGGATGATATTAGCTCTGGGTCTTTCATATATGGCCTTTATGATGTTGAGGTATGTTCCTTTTATTTCTGCTTTCTTGAGGGTTTGTTTTTTTTTTTTAATCAAGAAAAGATGCTATATTTTGTCAAATGCTTTTTCTGCATCTACTGAGAGGATCATATGGTTTTTATTCTTTCTTTTATTAATGTGGTGTATCACATTGAATGATTTGCAAATATTGAACCAGCTCTGCAGCCCAGGAATAAATCCCACTTGATCATGGTGAATAATTCTTTTGATGTACTGTTGAATTTGATTTGCCAGTATCCTGTTGAGAATTTTTGCATCCAGGTTCATCGGGGACTATGTTTGCCACCCCAAGACATTTTGTATTCTTTAATAGAACTCAACACCATATGGATACCACCTAAACAAATTGATAAAATTAGCATAAAAATACCAATGACTTTTTCTGGAGGGGCAGAGAAAATGAAGACAAAATTTATATTAAAAAGTAAACAATTAGGAACATGCTACAGCAAATGTACAATGTAGGGAGCTTAGACATAGATATTAAAGAACATTATAAATCCTATATAATTGTATGATTGAAAGATGGATATAAAGACAAAAGGAACAGAACATTCAGAAATAGACCCAAGTACATTGGGTCTACTGACCCAATTGAACAAATCTGGAAACTACAGATGCTGGTGAGGATGTGGACAAACAGGCACCCTCTTACCACTGTTAGTGAGGTAGCAAACTGATGCAGCCACTCTGGAAAACGGTATGGAGGTTTCTCAAAAAAATGGAATTAGAACTACCCTTATGACCCAGCAATAGCACTGTTAGGAATTTACCCAAGAGATACAGGAATGCAGATGCATAGGGGCACATGTACCCCAATGTTTATAGCAGCACTTTCAACAATAGCCAAATTATGGAAAGATACTGTGTCCATCAACTGATGAATGGATAAAGAAGACGTGGTTTATATATACAATGGAATACTACGTGGCAATGAGAAGGAATGAAATCTGACCATTTGTAGCAACGTGGATGGAACTGGAGGGTATTATGCTAAGTGAAATAAGTTAGGCAGAGAAAGACAGATATCATATTTTTCCATGCATAGGTGGATTTTGAGAGATTTAGCAGAAGACCATAGGGGAGAGGAAGAGGAAAAAAGTCACAGAGAAGGAGGGAGGCAAAACATAAGAGACTCTTTAGTACTGAGAACAAACTGAGGGTTGATGGGGGCTATAGGAGAGGGGAGAGTGGGTGACAGGCATTGAGTAGGGCACTTGCTGGGATAAGCACTGGGTGTTATATGGAAACCAATTTGACAATAAATTATATATGAAAAAATAAAAATGAAAAAGATAGTGATCAGATCAGTTGGGAGGAGATTAACTTTTTAAAAAATGGTATTGAGAAAACTAGCTAGCTATTAAAAACATAAAATTCAACTCATGTGCCATACCATAATCCATAGAAAATACCATTTGATTCAAGATCTGAGCATAGAAAGTGAAATCCTTTGTAACTCAGTGGTGAGAAAAATCTCTCTAACTATGACAAAATCTGGAAGTAATACATAAAATGTGTTAAAATTAGCTATAGTTTTTAAAAGTGATGTTTATAATATTGACTATTATAAGGAAAAAAAAACACCTTATGAAAAATAAAATGAAAATGGCAAACTGGGAAAAAATGCAGTTAATACATCTTTAACCTATAAAAGCACTGTCTGCTGAAAGACTTAGAAAACAGAAAAATAGCAATGTGTACTCCTAGTACACTGATGGGGGCTCCTAAATATCATTCACTAGTGAAAGAACCAGGGCTCCATGGGTAAATGGTGATTCAGGGGTTAGGGGAGGAAATAACACAAAATAATGCTGGGCCGTGTTGTGTCAGAAAACAAGGAAGAGATTAAGGACTACATATGGCATATCAAAGGGATATTTATGCCAATAAGATGACCAAAAATGGGACAATCAGAAAAACAAAATGAATTTAGAATGCAATTTATTGAAACACATTAAAAAAACTGTGTGTGTGTATATATATATATATATATATATATGTATGTATGTATATATATGTGTGTATATACGTGTGTATATATGTGTGTATATATATGTGTGTGTGTGTGTATATATATACATATACATATATATATATGTTTATTGAAGAGCAAGCAACCTTCTCCACATCTATATTCCCTTCCCCACGCCCACCCCCACCCCCTGTAAAACAAGAAATGCATTATACACTATTGTAGGTCATTAGGTCACAAACTCTTTACTCAGAAAATGGCAATTAGAAGAGCATTTCCTCTTATTTTCCTGTTTAGGCTGTATTCGTGGTGGCCAAACATTGATAAGTTGATAAGGAAATAGTATTTATATGAGAAATCCAGCTGTTTGAATATGGAAAGAAAGATAGAATTAGAAAAATCACCATTTTCAATTTCTATTGAAATGATCGGGAACGATCATCACTGTTGGATGAAAAGTTGATCTAAGTGTTTACAACGTACAGGTCAGGTCATTTGTCACCTGAACCTAATGATAATGATCCCACTTAGCAAGATCACTAGCTATGGCACAACTGATGAGTGTGCCCTCTGGTGTGCTTTGTGTTGATAAAGCACACTGAACAGCTGAAGGATAGTTTGAAAAAAAGAAAACTAACTCTAATCCCACCTTGAAAACATAGGAAGTACAGAAAAACAAGTTAGATGCCCATAAGGAAGCAAACATTTCCAGAAATCGTACAATCTACAGAGCAGTGACCCAGTGTCTATAATCCAATGGTATACAGACAAAATAGAAGAATAGAAAGCACTGTTCTTGCCTGAGGAAGAAGAGCAACTGAAAGAAATGTATGGAACTATAGACTATGCCTGGATCCTGATTTAGTTACATAAACTGCAAAATGACACTTTGAGACTATGAGGAAAAAGTGATTGTGGGATGAGTTTTAGATAATACCAAGAAATCACTGGTCATTTTGTTAGTTAGTAATTGTACAGTGGCAATATTTTTTTTAAAAGTCCACAGTTTTTAGGGAAATGTGGTGAAATATGTAGAAGAATGCAAGATGAATAAAAATCGATTTAAAATACTTTTTATAATAAATACAATAAATGTACCAAACTCTTAATAACACTTGAATCTGGATTATGGATATATAAAACTTCATTGTACTACCCTGTCTAATTTTGTGTATGTTTGGAATATTTAAATAAATAGATATTTTAAAAACCTTCAGAGTCCATTTAATGTACTTGCATAAAATTAAAGCCTGTGTCAGTGGCTGATGGGAACCTCAGAATGCCTCATAACATTACCTGCTAGGATTATTGAGAAGGCTCTTCTCAGCCAGCTGTTCATTCCCTCACTATTCCCACACTTCAGGGAGTGTGTGATATCTGTTGCCTCAGGAGAGCCCCCTCATTTGAGTATTTGTATTGGAGTTGGGAACAAACTCTTATCAAGTACAAAGTATGTGACAGTTAAAGGAAGGTGACATTCTGTCACACTAGCGAAGCATTTATCTGAGTCCAAGACTGGGGAGCTGAAGGGACTGTTAAGAAAGAAAGCACAGCATGAGAC
Organism: Paguma larvata; assembly: GCA_030068075.1. Classification (NCBI taxonomy): domain Eukaryota; kingdom Metazoa; phylum Chordata; class Mammalia; order Carnivora; family Viverridae; genus Paguma; species Paguma larvata. The sequence continues at coordinate 13,254,264 of CM057844.1, forward strand.
CTATCCAGGTCTGCTGAGTAAGAAGTAGAGCGTGGATAATCAATAAACAAACAAACAACAACAACAACAAACAAAAACTGAGGCTTATCGTTGTGTGGAAGGTCAAGGCCACGAGTGGAAAGCAGTTAATTATAATCTGAGAGCAGTGTGTCCTTGGAATAGCACCAATGTCTTCATAGTGCATGCTATTTTGGATTAGGATAGGGAAGTTCAAGAGGTGCTGCAAAAGCAGTCATTGGCCCAGAAATAGAGAAGCTGTACAGTTTGACATGGCGGTAAATACAATTGATAGATCAAATGTGGAAAGAGCTCATGTAAAGTGATATGACTGTACTTTTTATTTTTTAAGTTTATTATTTGAGAGAGAGAGAAGGGGAGTAAGTTAGAGAGAGAGAGGCAGAAAGAAAAAGGCAGAGAGAGAGAGAGAGAGAGAGAGAGAGAGAGAGAGAATCCCAAGCAGGCTCTGTGCTGACAGTGCAGATACTGGGCTCGATCCCACGAACCGAGAGATTATGACCTGAGCTAAAATCAAGAGTCAGACGCTAGAGTCATACAGAGTTGATACAGGCATATGCAGGCTGTCCTTAAAAACAGGTTTTCTTGGAGCCTCTGCTCATTACAAAAATGTTATCACTGCTGAAGACTACTTTTTTAATTCATCATTCCTTTACCTCTACAGAGGACATCTGGGGATATTTAATAAAGCTTTTATTATTATTGTATTCACTATAATTTTTGTTTGAAATAAAGTTTGTTGAGGATAAACTACATACAATTAAATGTACAGATTTTAAGATGGATGATGTGACCACCACCTCAGTAAAGATATGAAACACTTTCGTTGCCCCCAGAGGTTTCCTCATACCCTTTTCCATTTGGTTTATCTTCCCCAAGGAGCCACTGATCTGTTTTTTATCATCATAGATCGTAGGCAAGTAACCATTTGCCTCTTCTAGAACTCATATAAATAGAATTATTTGGCATATATTCTTACGTGAGGCTTTTCACTCATGTTTTTGAGATTCAATCATGTTGTGGAATGTATCAGTAGTTCATTTTTATTCCATTGCTCAGTACTTTTTGAATCACTCAATATGGTATTATTTTGTTTCTTAAGCTTTGCATTAATGCTATAATATTATATTTTTATATTTTTTGAGAGATCTCATTTGTTCATTTGAATCATTACACATACCATTACAAGAATATGCCATAATTGTTTATCATTATAATTTTTGATATTATTATTACTTTATGAGGCATCATTTTGAGGCTAACTTTTAGCAACACCGTCATATCAATATCATTATGCAAGTCTATGTATGCAGTATTCAATTTGAAAATAGATGACCAGTTATTGGTTCTCTATAAATTGATATGTAACTATAAGACTAATAAATAAAAAATATTAGGAGTTGAACAGATTTGTTCACTAAAGTTATAAGTATTGATTGATTAACTCTTATTTTAATTCTGGTTAGTTGACATACAGTGTTACATTAGTTTCAGGGATACAATATAGTGATTCAGTAATTCCATACATCATCTGGTGTTCATCATGACAAGTACACTCCTTAATCCCCATCATCAATTTAACCCATCCCCCACCCACTCCTTCCCTCCGGTAACTATCAGTTCTCCACTGTTAAGAGTCTGTTTCTTGAGTTGTTTTCTCTCTCTTCTTTCCCTTTGCTCATTTGTTGTGTTCTTAAATTCCACATATGAATGAAATCATAATGTATTTGTCTTTTTCTGACTTACTTCACTTAGCATAATACTCTCCACCTCCATCCATGTTATTGCAAATGACCATACTTCATTCTTTTTATGGCTGAATATTCCATTATAGATGTATATATACTACTTTTCATTGTCCATTCATCAGCTAATGGACACTTCCATAACTTGCTTTTATAATTTGGTTATTGTAAATAATACTGCTATAAACATAGAGGTGCATGTATCCCTTTATTTTTGTTTGTTTTTTTCTGTTTACTTATTTATTTTGAGAGAGAGAGAGAGAGAGAGAGCACAAGCTGGGGAGGGGCAGAGAGAGAGGGAGAGAAAGAATCTCAAGCAGGTTTCATGCTGTCAGCAAGAAGCCTGATGTGGGGCTCAATACCACAAACTGTGAAATCATGACCTGAGCTGTTACTAAGAGTCAAATGCATAACTGACTGAGCCACATAGGTGCCCCTTATGTATTCCTTTGAATTAGTGTTTTTGTATTCTTTGGGTAAATACCTAGTAGTACAAATGCCGGATTTTAGGATAGTTTGATTTTTAATTCTTCTGTACTGTTATCCACAGTGGCTGCACCAATTTGCATTCCCACCATCAGTGTAGGAGTGTTCCCCTTTCTCTACATCCTTACCAGCACCTATTGATTTTAGCCATCAATGAGATATCTCATTATAGTTTTTATTTATATTTCCCTGATAATAAGTGATAATGAATATCTTTTCATGTGTCTTTTGTCCATCTTTATGTCTTCTTCAAGAAATGTCTGTTCATGTCTTCTGCCCATTTTTAAATTAGATTATTTTTGGGGTATTGAGTTTTATAAGTTCTCTATATATTTTGGATACTAATCTTTTATTAGATATGCCATTTGCACATATCTTCTCTCATTCCATCAGTTGCCTTTTAGTTCTGTTGTTCACTGTGCAGAAGCTTTATATTTTGATAAATTCCCAAAAGTTAATTTTGGGCAAGTTTCACTTGCCTCAGGAGACATATCTCGAAAAAAGTTTCCATGGTTGATGCCAGAGAGATTACTGCCTGTATTCTCCTTCAGGATTTTTATGGTTTCAGGTCTCACATTTAGTTTAATACATTTTGAATTTATTTGTGTGTATGGTGTAAGAAAGTGGTTCAGTTTCTTTCCTTTGCATGTTGCTGTCCAATTTTCCCACTATTTGTTGAAGATAATGTCTTTTTCCCATTAGATATTCTTTCTTGCTTTGTTGAAGATTAATTGACCATATGTTGTGGGTTTATTTCTGGGTTTTCTATTCTGTTCCATTGATCTATGTGTCTGTTGTACCAGTACCATACTGTTTTAGTTACTACAGCTTTGTAATATAACTTGTCGTCTGGAATTGTGCTGCCTCCAGCTTTGCTTTTCTTTTTCAAAATTGCCTTGGCTATTTGGGGTCTTTCATGTTTCCATATAAATTTTTGAATTGTTCTATTTCTTTGGAAAATTCTGTCGGTATTTTCATAGGGATTATATTAATGTGTAGCTTGCTTTGGGTAGTGTAGACATTTTAACAATATTTGTTCTTCCAAGCCATGAGCAGGGAATGTCTTTCCATTTCTTTGTGTCACCTTCAGTTTCTTTCATCAGCGTTACAGTTTTCAGAGTGTAAGTCTTTCAGCACTTTGGTTAGGTTTATTCCTACATATGTTATTATCTTGGTGCAATTTCAAATGGGATTGTTTTCTTAATTTCTCTTTCTGCTTTCATTATTGATGTATAGAAATGCAACACATTTCTGTACATTGATTTTTGTATCCTTCTATGTTGCTGAATTCCTTTATAAGTTCTAGCATTTTTTTTAGTGGAGTCTTTGAGGTATTCTATATATAGTATCAAGTTATCTGCAAATAGTGACAGTTTTACTTCTTTCTTACTCATTTGGATGTCTTATTTCCTTTTGTTGCCTGATTGCTGTGGCTAGGACTTATAGTACTATGTTGAATAACGTGATGAGTGAACATCCTTGTCTTGTTCCTGACCTTAGGGAAAAAGCCCTCAGTTTTTCCCCACTGAGGGTGATATTAGCTATGAGTTTTTCATAGATGGCCTTTTTTATGCAGAGGTATGTTCCCTCTAACCCTGCTTTGTTGAGGGTTTTTATCACGAATGGCTGTTGTAGTTGTCAAATGCTTTTTCTGCATCTGTTGAAATGATCTTATGGTCCTTGACCTTTCTCTTAATGATGTAATGCATGATGCTGATTGATACTCAAATACTGAACACCCTTACAACTCAGAAATAAATCCCACTTGATCATGATGAATAATTTTTTTTATGAATTGTTGGATTAGATTTGCTGGTATTTTGTTGAGGATTTTTGCCTTCTGTGTTCATCAGGGATATTGGTCTGTAGTTCTCTTTTTTAGTCGTGCCTCTATCTTGTTTTGGCATAGGGATAAAGCTGGCCTCATAGAATGAATTTGGAAGTTTTCCTTTTTTTTTCTTTTTTTTCCTTTGGAATAGTTTGAGAGGAATAGGTATTAACTTTTCTTTAAATGTTTGGTAAATTTCACCTGTGAAGCCATCTGGGCCTGTGCTTTGTTTGTGTTGGGAGTTTTTTGATTGCTGATTAGATTTATTTGCTGGTTATTGGTATATACTTATTTTTTTTTTCTTTCTTCTTGTTTCAGATTTGGAAGGTTGTGTGTTGCTAGGAATTTATACGTTTCTTCTAGATTGTACAATTTACTGACTTATAATTTTTCACAATATTCTCTTATAATTATTTGTATTTCTGTGGTGTTGGTTATTTCTTCCTTTTCACTTGTGACTTTGAGTGCTTTCTCTCTTTTTTTTCTTGATAAGTCTGGCTAGAGATGTATCAGTTTTATTGATTTTTTAAAAGAATCAGTTCTTGCTTTCATTGATCCATTCTATTGTTTTGTTTTGTTTTGTTTTGTTTTGTTTTCAATATCATTTATTTCTGCTCCAATCTTCATTATTTTTTCTGCTGGTTTTAGGTTTTGTTTGTTCTTTTTCTAGGTCCTTTAAGTGTAAGGTCAGGTTATTTGAGATTTTTCTTGGTTCTTGATGTAGGCCTATATTGCTATAAACTTCCCTCTTAAAACCATTTTTACTGCTTCCCAAAGGTTTTATATAATCATGTTTTCATTTTCCTTTGTTTCCATGTGCTTTTTTATTTCTTTGATTTCCTGGTTGATCCATTCATTGTTTAGTGGTGTGTTATTTTGCCTCCATGTTTCTGTGGTCTTTCCAGAATTTTTATCATGGTTGAATTCCAGTTTCATAGTGTTGTGGTCAGAAAAGATGCATGGTATCTTGAATTTGTTGAAGCTGGTTTTGTGGGCTACTGTGTGATCTGTTCTGGAGAATGCACTGTGTGCATTTAAAAAGAATGTATTCTGCTGTTTTAGGGCAGAATGTTCTGAATATATCTGTTAAACCTAACTCTTCCAGTTTATCATTCAAGCCATTGTTCCTTTATTCGGTTTTCTGTTTAAATAATGTGTCCATTGACATAAGTGAAATGTTAAAAATCTCCTCCTATTTTGTATTGCTATTGATTTTTTCTCCTTATTGTTATTGACTGTTACATATATTTGGGTGCTTTAATATTGGGTCCCTAAATATTTACAATTGTTATATCCTCTTATTGGATTGTTCCCTTTATTATTATATAGTGTCCTTCTTTGTCTTTTGTTATAGTCTTTGTGTTAAAGTCTGTCTTGTCCAATATAAGTATTGCTAGTCCAGCTTTATTTTGACATCAATTTGCATGATAGATGTCTATTCGTACCCTCACTTTCAATCTATAGGTGTCTTTAGGTCAAGAATGAGTCTCCAGTAGGCAGTATATACATGAGTCTGTTTTGTTTTGTTTTGTTTTGTTTTATTCTAATCCATTCTATCACCCTTTATCTTTTGTTTGGAATACTTAGTCCATTTATATTTAAAGTATTATTGATAGACATGTATTTATTGTCATATTATTTATTTTGTGGTTGTTCTGAAGATTTTCTCTGATCCTTTCTTGTCTTTCTCTCTTCATGTTTTGCAGATTTTCTTTAGTGATATATTTGGATTTCTTTCTTTTTATTCTTCATATGTTTATTAGCGGTTTTTGATATATGTTTACTATTAGGTTTGTGTATAAACTCTTCTCTATATAGTAGGATATATTAAGTTGATGATTGTTTAAGTTTAAACCTATTCTTTATTCCTCTCCTCCCCACATTTTAGTTATATGTTTCATATTTTGCATTCCTATATTTTGTGAATTCCTTGGCCAATTGTTTACAGAAGTATATTTACTGCTTTTGTGCTTTCTACCTTTATACTGTCACCTTTGGTCTCTCCTTTCTACTTAGGGAGTCCCTTTTAGGATTTTTTGCAAGACCAGTTTAGTGGTCATCAACTTCTTTAGTTTTTGTTTGTCTGGGAAACACTTTATCTCCTATTCTGAATGATAGCCTTTATGGATAGAGTATTCTTGGCTACATATTTTTCCCATTCAACACTTTAAATGTATCATGCCAATCCCTTTGGCTTGGAAAATTTCTGCCAAAAATCACCTGCTAACCATACAGGTTTCCTCTTATAAGTTACATCTTTTGTCTTGCTGCTTTCAGTTTTTTCTTCTTTATCACTGTATTTTGCCATGTAATTAAAATATATCTTAATATATAGAGAGGTGTATCTGCTTTTGTTGATTTTGATGGGAATTATCTGTGCCTCCTGGTTCTGGTTAGCTGTTTCCTTCCCCAGATTAAGGATATTTTCAGCTGTTATTTCTCCAAATAAATTTCCTGCCTCCTTTTCTCTCTCTCCTTCTTCTGGGACTCCTATAATAGTAATTTTAGTACATTTGATGGAGTCACTGAGTTCCCTAAGTCTAGTCTCATTTTGCATAATTCATTTTTCTCTCTTTTGTTATATTTGATTACTTTTCATTACTCTGCTTCTAGATCATTTTTGGTTCCTCTGCTTCTTCCAGCCTGCTGTTCATTCTGACAAGTGTGTTTCTTATTTCATGTTTTGGGCTCTTTATCTTGGCTATGTTATTCCTTATCTCTGTGTTCAGTGTCTCACTCATGCATTCTACCCATTTCTCGAGTCCAGTGAGTATCCTTATGATCATTGCTTTAAATACTCCATCAACCATGTTACTTGCATCTGTTTTGCTTAAATCTCTGGTCATGCCTTCTCCTGTTTTTTCATTTGGAATAAATTTCTCTGCCTCCTTATTTTGTCTGCCTCTCTGTGTCTGTTTCTTGTGTTTGGAAAGTCAGCTATGTCTTCTGCTCTTGAAAGTAGAGACTTTATGAAGAATTGGTTCTGGAGTGCCCTGCAGTGCAGTGTCCCCTGTTCAGCAGAACCTGGCACTTTAAGAGGGTATCCTGTGTTTGTTGCTTTTGCCCTGTTCGTCTGTACTGACTCTCTGCCTGTCATAGGCCGTGCCTGTCCTCTGTGATATTAGTGGAAACCAGGAAAGCCAGCTCTGAGAAGGTGCGCCCTCCAGGGAGATTGAGGGTGGGGTGGCAGTGTTAATCAAAATTTATGCTGGGCCACCGGTCCTATTCGGGATCACCTGAAGGCTGTGGCAGCTGGGGGCTGAGAGCCAGGGTATCTGGGGGCACAAGGCTAGGCCTGGCCCCTGGAGGCTGGAGGTTTGCGGTTGAGTGCTGCACAGCAGCTCTGCACCTGTGGCCAGACACAGTGTGCACAGAACTTTAACAAAATTTTCCTGAGCCCAAGGCCAAGGTTAGCAGGCTTGGAGTGGGTGAGTCTTCAGAAGAACTTGTGGACCTGGTGCACTGCTAGCTGTTATGTAGCAAGCGTTTGTACATCCCTACCTCCCACAGATGGCCCTGTGTTTATCCTTGGGGGGTGCAGGAGGAAAACAGCCCCTGCCTGTTCCATTGTTTTCAGAGAAGTCCCCCAACATGATCCGAAATCAGTGTGAACGTATCTGTCTCTCGTTTTCTCTGGTGTTATATAAACTGCATTTTTGTGTTGTCTGTCCTTGCAGGCTGCTCTCTCTTTAAGGGCAATTGCCCACCTGTCACTAGCTGTCTCCACCCACACAGTGCTGGTCAACTGATTTTTAAAGCTCCAGGTTCCAAGTCCCTGGTTTTACAAACTCAAGGGATTCAGCCCCTCTGGTTTTTAAAGCCAAACATTATGGGGACTAATCTTTCCTGATATGAGGGCCCATTTCTTTGCCCTCTCTGTGTGCACAGCCCCCTCCCTCCTGTGGGCAGTGTCTTTCTGATCTTCCTAACCTTGCAGATGCAGCTTCTTTTTTTAATTTAGTTGTGGAGTTTGTTCTGCCAGTGTTTAGATCCCTCTCTGGTTTATTGGCTTGGATATAGTTGATATCTATTTGTAAATGTGGGAGAGGGTGAGCTCAGGGTCTCCTACTCTGCCATCTTCCCAAGCTCCTGATACACTCTTCATAAGTTTAACAGATAAAACTCCTTCAAACGTCTTATGGAGACAAAATACTCTGGATATGTATTCTCAAACCAGAGATGAAAGTCTAAAAATCATGGACCTAAAATTGTGTACCATCTCTGTAATTTTATCTTCTTTCTTTCTTTAAATAAAATTTTACACGTAACTAAAATATCAAGGCATTTTGTCCAACTAGCTTATTTTTTCCAAAGTAATTTTTTCTAAGGTGAATTTTTACTGTAACAGCCAAATAGATAGATATATAGCTACTACAGAATAAATTTTGTCCTCTTTTTTGACCAAACTGATGTTGAATAACTTTTCATTTTTATTCCCTCAGAAATATGATAAAGGTGAAATTTCATTCTTGGTCTCAACCTTGTTTAGATAAAAATCACTTCTTATTTGTAAATTGCTTTTAGAATGAAGGATTGTAAGTAAACTATAAATAGTTGGTGGAAAGCTATAGCTTTAATTGAATCTTATAGGCTTAATTATTCAGTTGAGCTGATGACTTCCTGAAGGATCCTCGAATAAAATCAGATCATTCTTCTGCATTTCCACTATGCTATTAATGTCTTCAACTGTGCATGACATACCCTGGTACTGGAACCCTGTCTTTTATTCCTACCTAACTTCCACTGCAGTGAAAGAAGTGGGATGAGATCTAGTAAATGCTTTAAAAGCCTTTTATCCCTTCCTTCTATTTTGCCAGTGTCCTCTTCACCCCAGCTCAGAGGCATCTAATATGGCAGGTTTTTGAGCCTTGTTATGACCACAAGGACTTTGTCAGTTTGGTTCTCTGTTTGACCCAACAACAAAGACTTCAGCTTTCTTGGATCTGCTAAGTTACTTCTCAAAATTGTATAGCTCCTCTCTCTTATACTGTTCTCCCCATTCTTGTGGGTATGTCTTTTATGTTAAATCAATTGTACTTTTTATAGGGTTTTTGAGGAAAGCAAAATTAGATGGCTATAGTAAGTCCTCCATGGTGTCCCATGAATCAAGTCACTTTTATTTATAAATTCAGTTACTTTAAACACTGTGGACATTCATTTTATTAATTAGATTTGACTCTGAATGGATTTGGGTTGTTAGCTAAATATCAAATCATTTTAGTTTCCACCATTAAGGATATTAAAAAACATGAATTAAATATACTACTGGAATCTGCTAAAGTAGTTGATGAATGTGTCAGTGCATGGCAAGACCACTGAAAAAAATCTTTCAAGATACCAGATAGGAAGGAGAAAATTGTCACACAGATACATCTGTATAATTAATCTTGTTACACTATACTTAACGGTTGCATTGCATGAGACATTAGATATACAATAAGGGCATAATGAGTTTTGAATTGGTACCGAAAGGCTTTGTCAAGAAAGTGACCTGAGAGGGGGAAGAAAGTGACTTTTGAACTTTTAAGGAAATTGATAGAAATTATTTAAAATATATTAGAAATAACTAATTGGAATAAAATAATAGTTTGTTTATATATAACAGATAATTCTGTGCAGTCTCTCCCTTTTTGTTTTCTCACTCCCTATTGTATACCAGAAATGTAGGTACAGGTGTCCCATCTCCGTTTTCCACCTGCGTGATACTGTAGCCCCATTTTCATATGTGGCAACATTAACATAGTGAAAAGTTTACTTCATTTTTTCCTGTTGGTTCAAATTCCCAATCAGTAAGATCTATGAATATAAACAGCAGTGCATCATAGGCATTTCTCTGCATACATGTATGCATGTATACATGCTACTAAATACACATAATCTCTAAGGTTTTGTCTAGGTACTCTTCAAGTGCGTGTTTACAATCACATTGAGAATCAGAGAAACCCCTGAGACTTTAAGAAGATGACATCTCTGAAATGGTTTGAGCACTCTTCCACAATCTGCTGAAGCTATGGAGCACTCTCTGCCCTGCCATTAATCCCCATTCCATACACCCCTTTCCTAGGTGCTTACATCTTCTTCTACCCTTCAAGACTTCCCTTAATATTCATTTTACCTACTTTTACGTGAACAGTGGGGCAAGGATAAATGTTACCCATCTCCTGCCTTAATCTGTTTCTAAGAAGACCTGGGAATAAGAATTTGGCTGGATTCCTACTGTGTTGAACACCACACAGTATTTTTAAAACTGTTATTTGGGGCGCCTGGGTGGCTCAGTCGGTTGAGCGTCCGACTTCGGCTCAGGTCATGATCTTGTGGTCTGTGAGTTCGAGCCCCGCATCGGGCCCTGTGCTGACGGCTCAGAGCCTGGAGCCTGCTTCACATTCTGTGTCTCCCTCTCTCTCTGCCTCTCCCCCACTCATGCTCTGTCTCTCTCTATCTCAAAAATAAATAAACATTAAAAAAAATAAAAAATAAATAAAACCGTTATTTCACACTGATCTTTACAATCTTTAAAGGCAGCCACCCAAAAACATCCCTAGCAGTGTGATTGTGGTGTCTACGTGGTATCTACTGTCAAAAGCTCAGAGAAGTAGCCATCTACCCTACAATTATGAAAATACTTTTCTCAGCAATTCAGTTTTTCCATCAATTTTTGATGGCTTTCATAATCTCCAAATTCACTTGTTCTCTTTATACATGATTTTTTCTTTATTATGAGCAGAAAACTTTTATCCCCTTCATTTCATGTGATGGTTGATAGAACATCATACCAGTTTTATTCAGGCTAACCACAGTCAATGAAATAAAAGTACTGTCACATTTGTTCTTCTGTAGAATGTGAAAAATATTTTTTTCTAAAGGATTAAATTGAAAATATTCAATAGAACCAAATATTCTAGCAATCCTATCAAATGATTTGTTTCAGAACTCCAGAATGTTTCCCATTTAATAGGTTGGTTTAGAAAGGTGTAATAGTTGTGCGAGAAGTAATAGGAAATGTATCAGTAGGACATGTTCTCTCATAGAAAGAATGTATTAAAAAAAAAAGATAAAGTAGGTCAGAGTAACTTCAATAAACTGTTATTTGTCATGTGCATAGTATAAAAGTAGAGACTCTAAACCCCTAGAATAGTTTGAGTTCGGGGATGATCATGTGGTCTGCAACAGACTCACTTGGTATTGTGGTATCTTTGCAATTTTCTAATTTCAACGTTAATTCACAGATTGTCTTGCCTTCCAAAAGAATGGCTGTATCAGATGATGAGAAACCAAAGAGAAATCACTAATAAACCAGGCATCTATGGCTAAATAAATTTTAATTTTATTTATTTATTTTGAGAGAGAGAGAGAAAGAGAGAGAAAGAGCAAAAGAGTGCAGGAGAAGCAGAGAGAGAGAGGGAGAGTGAGAGAGAATCCCAAGCAGGTTCCACATTGTCAAGCTTGGAGCCTGATGTGGGCCTGAACTCACAGAGCTGTGAGATCATGACCTGAGCCGAAACCAGGAGTCAGATGTTTAACTGACTAAGCCACCCAGGATCCCCAATGGCTAAATAACTTTATATATATATTATTATTTTAATTATAAAAACATATTTTAGAATTTTTTCCAAATACATCTTTGTTGATATATATGTCTTTATATTGCTAAAAACACTCCTAAACAGTTAAAGTAGGAGTAAAAGTGTATATGCCTTTATCAACATGTGATATATATTAATACTAGATTCAAGTAATCTTTAGTTCCCCAGAATTTCGGTGAACTAGAAATTATACCATAATGTAGCTCTAGTTTTTCCCTTCATAAGGATTTCTTAGAATTGCTGACTCCTTCCTTCATAAATACAGTCTCAATGGAAAAAGGGCCATGGTAAGCAGGAAATACCATCTATAAGTTGTCCTTATATGCCTGTGACAGAGGTCTTACTTCAGAAATCTACCTAATTTACTCATGTATTTCATTTGTTGGAGGACTTCTGTATCACCTCATCCTTTTTAATTTTATTTCATTTTCTGTCTTGGTTCTACATAGTACTATTGATCCTCATGATCCAGATGGGTTCGAGGTCAAATGCCTGAAGCCTCCCCTTGACTCTCCCTAAAAGCCACTAAAAGATAACTCAACATAAAGTGAAAAATCAAGTTGGTTTTATTTTTTAAATGAAATACCATAAAATGAATACTTTGGTCTTTTATAAACTTCAAACACAATTGGAAGCATGCATTCTGAGGAAGTATGTGTTTGTTGTACAACAAAGATCTGATGGCTTGAACCCCAATAGGGAAGGATATTATCACATATTTGAATAAAGGTTTTAACTTTCTCTTGATAAATGATGCCTTCATCCATAGTTTACATTAGACTTTATGCCTCATTCTGAAGAGTGTCCCTTATTCTAAAAGAATAAGATGCCTATGGTTACCATTTTAGGAGTGGAAACTTATGAAATGTTAGGATGACACAATTCAGCAGCTTTTTACCTTTCCTTCTATAAAAGAAGGAAACACTCTTAAAGAGTGTTAAAAGTTCAAAGGTAATTTGAAGTTTATGACTTTCATTGAATCAAAGATACTAAAGAAATGTTATAAAGCTCTCAATTTTTGTATGAAACAGTTTTTGCTGCCATATCCCATATAAAGGATAATAAAGAAAAAAATCACATTTTGAAAAATAACCAGAATGCCAAAGATACCAATTGAAGAAGGTACCTCTTTCTGCCCAAGGACTTGTCGCTTATCACTCTCCTCCGACTTCAGGACCAGTGGTCCCTGTGGGCAATGTTAGCAGAGTCGGAACCTCAGTCTCTGTGATTTGGGGAGAGCACTTCTCTCAGTGGACCCTGTGGCAGTGGTTGCATCAGTTTTAATTGCAGTTGTTATCATATAGGTTTCCCTATTCTACAACCAAGCAGCAGGAGGTACTCTGAAATTCTCATGTCTAGATTCCATGATAGACTGGAACCCAAGATCCCACACTTTCCTCTCATCTTCCTACTATAGAAAGTTTATCACTCTGTAGCATAATTAGTTGTTCAGTGATCTGTCCCTTGAGTAGATAGCATGCTTTTTTAAAGCAAGAATTCAATCTTATTCCATCTATTGCATTGAAAGTGTTCCATTAATATGCTTGAATGAACAAATGTAAGAAATAGAGTGGTGCATTACACCAAGAATTATATATTGTTTTGAAGTTTGCAAAGCATTTCCAATATATATTCTCATTTAAAATTTGAACCAGCACTTGGAGAAAGTCTCAACCAACCAGTTAGAAAGATCGTTTGAAACAGGTTTGGCCATAGACATTGACTAAAAATTACTAACTCACTCGGTTCTTTGGAAACCCTAACATCTACAAAGTACTCTATTAACTTTGTGGGCAATAATGATATGGTATCTTATGTTTCCTTGTTTTGTAGCAGTGTGAGAGAGGCTGGAGGTGGGGCAATGATCCTGACATAATGATCTAAAATAGAGACACAGAATGCCTCCATTTCACAAAGGCATAGCTCACTGCCCTCAATGGACTTATATACAAGAGGAGGTGTGGTAGTCGGTCTCTAAAGATGACTTCCAAAAGAACGTTTTTTTCCAGTATTCATATTCTGCATAGTCCTCTTTACTTCAGTCTTGGAAAACTTGTGACTGGTTTTACTTTTTTTTTTTTTGCTTTCAAATTCACATAACATAAAATTAATTATTTAAAAGTGATTTAGTGGCATTTAGTGCGTTCACAATGTTATGCAATCACTACCTCTATGTAGTTCCAAAACACTGTCATAATCCCAAAAGGAAACCTCCCACGCAGTAAACAGCTACACCTATTCTTCCTTCCCTCGGCTCCTGACAATTGCCAATCTACTTTGCCAAAAGGTAGAAAGCAGGCAAGAATGATGACTACCCTTAGACTTCCTTGCTATTAGGAAACCAACATAGCCACATGGAGAAGTAGCATGAACAGAAGGATACCCAGCCTGCTTCTACTAGTTCAGCCATGCCAGTTGCGGTGTCAGAGATGTGCACAAAGCAGCCTTCTTGAATATTCTGGCCCCAGAAGATATCATGTAGAGAAGAAGGGAGGTACCTGGTTGAAAGTCAGAACTAAGACTCAAGACATGGTCCCTGGGAATCCATATTAGCATCTAGAGTTGTTCAAGCCACCCCAAATTAGGCTCCAGCATTAATGGATGGGTGGATGGATAGAAGGATAGATGGATAATAGTGTGTGGCAAAGTGATAAAGTGGTATGAAAGCAAACCAGAGCAGAGTTAGTATCAGGAGTGCTGCGTTGATGGTGGGGGCAAATAAATTGCAGTGCTAAATATACTGATCTGACTGAGAAGCCAATAAGATTTTTGAGGAGGGAAATTGTATTTAATTACTCTTTAATAACCACTTCCTTTTTGCATGGAAAGGAGTGGGGTGAATGGCCTGCTATCATCTAAGCACTTGTCTTTAAAATGAAGGGAAAACAAAAGCTAATGCTAGCGAGTGAAAATCTATAGAATGGAGACAAGCAAGCATTTCAGTTGAGTGCAGAAATGCTGTCCTCAGTCCTGGATTCAGTTGTTCCAGTGTCTACGTACAGCTTCTGGAATTTCATGTTATATCTGTGAAGTCTAAACAATTAATTGGTTCTGGAACAAAATTAAGCCAATGAGTTAATAAAGGGAAAAAGTAGTATAAGATACAGAGAGAAAAATTTTCCTAGGATATCATTTTGCAAATTTTCTTGAAGGGGAAAAACATTTTTTCCCTCCACAAAACATCATTCTCCGTGTTGGCAGTTTCCACTTCCTCCGAACCACCCCCATTCCTTGTGGTCCCTGAAGCAGGTTCCAGATCCCTGAGGCTCTGCAGACCCAAGATCAAATCAACATCCAAGATACAATCAACTTCAAAGGGCTTTCCTACATCCTTCAGATAGTAGAATTATATGTGACCAAATCACCTGCCAAAGTTACTGCACATTCAGAACTTCAAAGGAAAGACAGTTGAAAACCAATACAAATGAGAAGAAAAATCTTAAAAATAATTCTAAATCCAAACAATAGCAGTAAGTACTAGAATCTAAAGTCTAAAAGAGTGTAGAGATACCTGTGTGGCTCAGTTGGTTAAGCATCTGACTTCAGCTCCAGTCATGATCTCACACTTTGTGGGTTTGACCCCCACGTCAGTCTCTGTACTGACAGCTCAGAGCCTGGAGCTTCAGATTCTGTGTGTGTGTGTCTCTCTCTCTGCCACTCTCCTACTTACACTCTGTCTCTCTTTCTCTCTCAAAAAATAAACATTAAAAAATTAAAAAAATATAATTGAAGTCTAAGAGTATAAACAATGTTTAAAAGCAACAGAATATATACAATGGAGTACTACGCAGTGATGAGAAAGAATGAAATCTGGCCATGTGTGGCAACGTGGATGGAACTGGAGGGCATTATGCTGAGTGAAATAAGTCAGGCAGAGAAAGACAGATGCCATATGTTTCCATGCATAGGTGGGACTTTGTGAGACTTAACAGAAAACCAGGGGGGAGGGGAAGAGGGGAAGGAAAAAAAAAAGCCACAGAGAGGGAGGAAGACATAACATAAGAGACTCTCAAAGACTAAGAACAAACTGAGGGGAGAGAGGGCTGTGAGGTAGGGAGAGTGGGTTATGGGCACAGAGGAGAGCACTTGGGATGAGCACTGGGTGTTGTATGGAAACCAATTTGACAATAAATTATTTAAAAAAATAAAATACAAAAATAAAAGCAACAGAAAAATTAGCTTTTATTATCAATGTGCACATGATGTACCAGTTAAAAAAAACTAATATATATTTATTAGTATTCCACTTATGTCAAAATAGTTGATTATTCTCTTTATAACAGTTGACTATGGAAATTTACTGTGGAGACCCATTAAATAGACAGCTCTTTTTCTGTATCAATGATTATTTAATATGCAAGCATTTAATTATAATCAATAGTTCAGGGAAACCTCAAATGCCTTCATCAGGCCCCAGCCATGGTATGGCTGGTATCTTTAAAATATAATTGTAGGCATAATTTTTAAAGAGTTTATTTGCTTAATAGAGCTTATTATTGCTCCATAGAGGCCAGGAGAAGGAGTTCCAAGGATAGAAATGGCAATTACAATAACAACAAAATAAAAAAGAGTAAAGAAAGGAAAGAAATGAAACCAGTTACACCCTTTCAGCCATTTTGCAACTCGAGAATATTCTGGCAATTACACAATTTTTTAAAATGTTGTAGCAAAAAGTGGACAGAAAGTGGGCAGTCTGGTTCATGATACTATACATTTGTGGACTCTGTCCCAGGCATCTTGTGTGACTGCAAATTATCTTTACAGAGTTTGAACCCTCTCCTTGTCTCCAGTAGTATTTTCTCTTCTTTACTAGGGCACATATGGCAAATGTGGACTGGGGCATAATTGCATAAGAATCACCTGGCTGTTTGCTGAAAATTCATCCTCCAGGGCCCCACTATAAGTCCCAGGAATCTGTAAAGCAACAAGGTGTCTGAGCCAGTAGAATAGTGGGATACATTGTCATTGCCTTCTGAAAGGTAGGACACCTGGGGCTTAGACACCCAGAGCCTGGCCAGGATAGAACTAACCAGCCACTGTGTGGCTAAAGGAAGCTAGTATATATATATATATATATACTGATATATATATATATATATATATCTGGATTTCATTTTCTTCCTTTTTTTTAAAATTTTTTAAAACGTTTATTTTTGAGAGAGAGAGAGAGCGAGTTGAGGAAAGAGGGAGACACAGAATTCAATGGGGGCTCCAGGCTCTGAGCTGTCAGTACAGAGCCCAATACGGGGCCTGAAATCACGAGCCATTAGATCATGACCTGAGCTGAAGTCACACACTTAACCAACTGAGCCATCCAGTGCCCCTGGATTTCATTTTGTTATAGCTCTACCAAGACAAGATCCCAACTCCTTGTTATACATAGAAAGATGTGATTTTATATACACATAATTATAATATATATTCCATTAATTTTGCTCAGAATCCTAAAATCAGAAAAAATGAAAGGAGAAATATTTTATTATAGCCTAACCCAATTAATCTAAAATGGATTTTGATAGGTTAAGATTAATTTGAGGTTTGGTTAAATCTTCGTATTGCCTGTGTAAATTGTGCATATATGTATTTTTTAAACTTTTGAATGTGAGTATCAGACAGCATTTCTATTAATCATAATGTATTCTTTCCTTGAAAGATGCCAGTAGTCCTTCAGAACATCCCCTACTGTGTTTCAGTGGCACGAACACCAGTTTTCACTATGTGGACAGATAGAAAGAAATGTACTTTAAATGGCTGTCTGGGTTCTGATGTCAGGGTAGTTTGCCCAACTTTGTTGGTACTTCCTTCCTCTATAAACATATTTGGTGTAGAAACAAATGTATCTGTTGTAGTAGAGATCACTGTACACAATCTATGGTGACGACAGCAGGGTCTTTTTCATGGAGCCTCTCAGGTGAACAGCGAATTCTAGGTGTCCCTAGAGCTGGTTTTATTTTTTTTGTCACTAGATGTCACTGCATACACAGTGTGCTAGCTACTGTGGCTGGGTAATGGGATCCCGGAGAGCAGGAGAAAGAGGCAAGATAGAATAGATCCTGCAAGCCTTTCCTCTGATCCTACTTGGAAGGTTTCTGGGCTTTGGATCTCTTCGAGGAATTCTCACCACCTTGTTTAATTAGGCTAATCCCCCTTCAGACACAGTCATTTTAGAGATTGTGTGAAATATAATTTAAAAGTGTGTAAATCCTTTATCATTCAGTTGGACCTTTTGGGGGGTCCTATGTGGTATAAGTGTGTCTTATTCAAAGTTTCTTTTGGTGTGGACTTATGAGCAGGAGGGTGCAAACTGGTTGCTTCTAATTCAGGGTTATATCCTGTTAAACAGCCAGTTTGTTCTCAATCAGAATGAAACAGTTAATAGATGTTCAGAATTGGCTCCAAACACAGCCTGTTTGCTAACTAGTGGCATTGTACATCTGCTTCAAGTTAAGAAACTTTAATTAAAATTACTATTCCTCAGTCCAATGTCCTTCCAAATTCCAGGTTTGTATTTGCATCTTTGGTAGCCAAAGGCATGCTCGGTTAAGCCCTATCACTGATTTTTCCTTCACATAAGAGATTAAATCAAGTTGATGTTACAGACTTCTAGGGATACATAATTTACATCTTCCATTCTTATTCCCAACCCCAAAGGGATTTGTGACAGTCTCATGGGGAAGACTCTCTGGATCATTAGTGGAATTTCACCTCCATATTTTTATTCATCAAGATCCTACAGCAGGCAAGAATTTTACCCAAGGCAACTAGCGTTTAGAATTCTCCCTCTTCTTAGCCCTAGAACCAGATGTGAACAGATATCTTCCTGGAACTTGGACAAGCAGGTCCTGAAGTTAAAGACCTACACTCCAGCCTGTGATATGGTTTAATGAAATAAGCACACATAAGATATTAAACACCCAAGCTATGATCCTGACTCTTTTATTTGATTGTGGGAAATCTGAGCCTGAGTTTTCTCATCTGTAAAAGGAAATAAGAAAATCTGCCTTTATCTATCTCATACCATTGTTAGAGAATCTATCAGGATAATGGATTTGAAAAAAGTAAAATCTGCTATATAGATTCATAGCATTATCTTTCTCTTCCTTATAATTTAATTGTAACACATGTATTTAAATATAATTAAAACAGCGATCAGTTCATATCACTTTAAAAAGTTGTCTATGGTTTACTTCTCTTTTTTAAAGTTTATGTAATATTTTAGCCAATTATCAAACATGACTGTAACTTTGTGACCAAAGATATTTATTTTCTTACACTCAGCCAACAGGTAGTATGTGATAAAATAGAAGGTGACATCGCAGAACATGATGGCATTTCCTGGGCACCCACATGGGTTATATTCAGGCGATATGGCACAGATCATCTTTATTAAATGCAGACCTTGAGATGCCAGGGATGGAATTAGGGAGTGTGGAAAGGAGATGGATAGCAGGGGACATTTACCACGGCTGAAGCCATCTCAAGCCATCTCAATGGGCAAACCTATCAATGAGGATTCAAACATCAGTTTCTATTTCTAAAAACACAACCCAAGGGAAACTTATGTAAATCATGTTGGATATGAAATCCTTCTTACAAAACAGCATTTTGATGAGTTTAAGGTAAACAGGTCAGACCCATGCTGACTACGTTTTCATTAAAGTGCACATGATCTTAAGAATGGAGTGGAGAGTGAGGAGTTAAGAAAATGAAGGTGATTTTAAATTAATCTTAAATGTGGTCAGGTCTTGCCCCAAATCTATAGTTGAGATAGCCTTCTGACTTTCTTTTCAAAATGATGAGTCCTATGAAATGAGAGAATTTTGCTGATGAAGCACATTTGGTAGATGGTGGTCTTCAGAACTCCGGCAGCTCCTCTCTGCCTTAGTTCAGATTTCTACAGGCACCACAGGGCTGAAAGGGACCCTCTAATTATGGGCGGGATTAGCACTCAACAGCCCATGTGTTGTTCTCCGTGGCTTTCAGCCCTCATGGTTTCTTGGTTCCTTATGGTCACTGTGGCCACCTAGAAATTCTTTTCAAGAGCATAATAGCCAGATCAGCTGCTGCAGGCTGTAACTGAGCAGAACAAAGGGAGGCGGAGGGTACTCCAGCAGACCCTGTCTGTTCACGGATCCCAGTAGGCATCCCAAGGTCACATCAGACAAAACCATGGTCCAGCCCCATTTGATAAGGCTCCATCCTGCATGACCCATTGCCCCCACTTAAGGCCTGGGGGATATACACCAATAGTGTGCACTCTTTGCCAACAGAAATACTAGCCATGGAAAGAAATACACCCCCAGGCCTTGCAGCAAGCAGGAAGACTCTTCTAGTTAATTTTTCCCCTTCAGATATTTCTCCATGGAAACCTTTAAGGTAGATATGGGGACTTTATTTTTTAGTCTGTTTTTAATATTAATCTTTTGATAGAGGATATTTTAACCTATGAATAACAACGAATGGGGGGGAAGGGGGTGGCAGGCATCTATTTTATTCTGAAATGAGGCAGGACAGCTCCTCATTCCTTGCTTTGTTCATCAGTTGCATGATGCCACAGTGTAGACAGGTTTTCCCTAAGTAGCATCTGGTAACTCTTGGAAGATTCCACAGGCGTTTTGTCTCTTTCAGGTTTTCAATAGTGACCACTGGGGCAGGCGACCATCTGGCAAGGCATCACATGGCCCTTTGGTCCTGCCTGACTGCATGCTACACTGCATTCCCCTGCATCAGATGGCCCCAGTGCCCAATGGGGTCCTTGCTGAGGGCTGGACAGCAGGCCATGGGGCTTGGCATTGAGCTAGAGTCAGGATTAGTGACAGCACTTCTAATGAACAGGAAGACTGAATGACAAAGTTTTAGAATGTGGGCTCATGGTCAACAAAGTTGGCTTTCAATTTTGATTCATATACCTCCTATCCCAGAGGACACAGGCAGCTTATCTCTCAGCTTTTTACATGTGCAAATGGAGGAACATGGTAATAATTGGGTTGTTGTGAGGTATTAATGAGACTACTCCAGATATAAAGGTATATATTGTATCAGGAAACAAAGGGTACATTTAAATGGTTATAGAGAATTGTTTAATAAGAAGACTTTTTATAACACTGCAGGCATGGTTTGGGAAGAATGCAAAGGAAGGAATCTGTACAGTATCCCAAGGCTTGTGACATCCTGGAGCTGTCATATGTTAGGATCGAAGGGCTAAAATCAGGGAGTAGTTATGGAATATCAAAGAGCGAGCTCAAGAGAGAGGGACATATCTGCACACTTTGTCAGAGAGGTGGCAGCCAATGTGCAACTACAAGAGGGGGTAGACACTAGGGGGCAGGAGGGTTAACACTCTGAGAATAATCCTAGGCCTGCGCTATCCTCACGCTCTGATAATTCTACAGGTGCCAACCGTTACCCAATGGGAATGTAGCCCTGACCACATCCCCATTTACACTCATGTACGTGTGGAAGACTTCTTACTCTGGAGACATTTGGCCTGAGGGTTTTTTCCTACCAGGGGAGCACGTTTGGCCCATGCCCACAGCAAACATGCTAGAAAGCTGATACACATAAAAACCCATGACTGATGGTAGTTAGTGAATAAATACCTAGCTTCCTCATGCTTCACTGCCTCCTAGAGTTATCTCAGGATCCAACATCAGTTGCCTACAGTGAGAACTCAATTGATTATATATCCATTCTTGGATATATATCTAGTCCCTTCCCTGTCTTATTTCCCTGTGTCCTGGGATCTCCTTCCAAATACATGTTCACACTATAATTCCCATCCTTAGAGTTGGCTTCTAGGGGCACCCAAATCAAGAGAAAACCCACAGGCACAGTCCATGTGGGTCAGCCCCCTATGGTACAGAACGCTCTACTGGAAAGTGGAGAGCAAATCTGGCGAGGGATATGGCAGACATCCACATGGACACCCAGCACAGTGTCTGCTCTGCCTCACAGCATGTTAGTAGTGTTAACTCGGCAACAACAGCTGGTGTACAGCCATTCCCTTGTTCTGTTCCTCTTCCTTAACACTTGATATAAAACTTGAGTAAGGAATGGACAAAAGCCCATTCTAGGTGGCATCAGAGGTGGGTAGAGGGTGGGAGATAATGGTAGGATTCTAAAAAGGTGAAGTATTAATAAAAACTGGATGGTTTGCCTAATAAAGAAAAGGCCTTAAAACTCATCATCAATTAGCATTTGAAAGCTAGGAGGAGAGATCAGCAGAAGTAAGAAGCCCTTAAATTGAAGAACCTAGGCACTAAACCCTACCACTGAAAAAAGAGTTCAATCCGGCTGTAAAATGTAAAAC
This sequence comes from Paguma larvata, assembly GCA_030068075.1. Lineage (NCBI taxonomy): Eukaryota > Metazoa > Chordata > Mammalia > Carnivora > Viverridae > Paguma > Paguma larvata. Next base: position 13,276,230 of record CM057844.1, read on the forward strand.
CAAATATCTACTATGAAGCACAGTAAAACCCTATTTATTATAGTACTTCTGAATATTTTAGGTCCCTATAAAATCTCAACATATTAGAATTTCAAAATGATTAGGTAAAAGAAGGGCTTTAATCAAATCATTTTTTTGGAGAAATATTAACTCTAGGTCCTATAATGGAGACTGGCATATAATTAGTGCTTAGTCAACGTTGGATGGATGGATAGATGGATGATTGGATGGGTTAGCCTAGTAATATAAAACTAAAGGAATTCAAAAGGAATCAAAATACTAATATTCATCCACAGTCTTCCTTGTCGAAGTTTTAACACTTTCTCATGGTGTATGTATGTGTGTATGTGTGTGTGTGTGTATGTGTGTGCAACATATATATTAACCAATAGAGTTTTTTTCTTGGACAGAATAATTCACATAGGCAAGTCTAGTGTCAGTACAGGACCGTGCTGCAAAGGGGCCTCATATAAGGAAACGAGAACAAATTGGAGCCATTACTGCAATCAGTTGTCCACATCATTTCTTTCTCCTATTATAGTGGAGAGGGTGTCCCTCCTCCCTCTTGTGCTCTTGAATAGTTCTGAGGTCTAACTACCACCTTACTGCTCTTCATCTTGAGAGGCAATATAGATTTTATCTTGCTGGAGATTTGGATGGATTCTTGCCAGAATCTCTTGGAGTGTTTGATTGAGTGATTTTTCTAGGAACCAACCCGGATCCCCTAAAGCAGAACTTCTGTGGAAAGAGCCTTAAAATGAATATTTTAATTATGCATATGCAAGAGTAGGTATGTATGTTTGACAGAGTTCCATTTCAACACAGCAATAAGACCTAATGATCAGTGGCTGACACCAAGTGCTCCTATTTATCTAATCACTTACTTTTCTTAACTAATATACATGTCTTTTAAAGGAGAATATATTTGGCAACCAACTATAATTCCTATAGATATTCCCTATGGAGGAAACCATGGTTTTACTTACTTTGGGGGGTAATGAGAGTGATTGAGGAAAGTTGATGTTTTATGTGAACAGAGGCAAAATCACATTTCAATCATATTTATGATCTCCTTTACATATCAGATATATTTGGTGAGAAAAGAGTTTGTTGTTTCGAATTATATGAATTCCTTTATTACGTTAAAAATACTTGAGCCTCTCAAGACATATGGAATTTAGGACACTTCAGTTAAATCCCCAATGTTTTATTTAATTGAAGACACTGAGCATGTGAATCCTAGGAAATGGGCCTATGTCACTAATCAGAATGGCCCCAGAATCCCTAGAATTCCCCTTGGCAATTTGAAGGACTTCCCAGCTGTGGGAGAAATGAATTGGCAGTTTTGTTTCACATCTGACCTGGAATGAATTACTTAAAGATGCTAATTGGATAGGATATTAAGGTATGCAAACATAAGCAAAAACAACAAAGAAGACACTGTAGTATCCACTAAGGATGACTATTTATCTTCACTTGTTTTTGCTTATGTTTGCATACCTTACTGTTACTGTACAGAACTTCTCTTCTGATGTTAACCTTTTATTCATTCCTTGTGAGATATAATTAAACTTTATATAAAAAGCTAAGAGTGGCATATTTTGTGGAAAATACCCTAATTGTGTCTACTACCCACGTTGGTGAAGGAATTATTGCATATTTATTTTTAATGCAGATGAGTTTTCATTAGAAAATTAACTTTAAACCACCAATCAGATGGGCTCCATTTTTGAAACCTATGATAGAATGTACTAAGGGATCAGAATCAAACATAAAGTGAATCATATTACATAAATTGAGTGAGTTTGAAAAATCATACTAGCTAGGAATCATATTTATTTTTAAACACTTTAATGTTGTTTACAAATGGGGCTTTATTCTAAGAGCTCTTTGATGGTGATAGTGCCCAAGACCCGAACAGATCACTTATATATAAGGGCACCATATAATTTATCATCTAAAATCAGACAGAGAAATGGGATGCTATTTATAAGTAAGCTAGAAGCTCAGCTAGGTACGAGCTGAGACTAGCTTTGGACAATTGGATGCATGGTCATGCTACCTATATACCTTATTCCTAGGAGCCTAAGTTCCCCCATATGTTTTGTGGAGACTTTTATTATGCAAGCTGTTTTGTGACTTAGAAGAAATTAGGCCTCCCTCAAAAAAAGAATCTAAACTCTCAAGAGATAAAATAAGTAAAATTAAAAAAAAATAAGTAAAAATAAATTTGAAAAGGAAAATAACTGCACTGTCAAATGCTTATTGGATGAATGGATGGATGAATAATGATACATATTTATTGAGTGTGTCCTGTATGCCAGGCACTGCACTGAGTGTTCTCCTCCCTGAACTTCTTTTATGCAGGTGAAAAGAGTTCTAAAGAGATGTATTCATGTAACATAATAAATAAATGTAGAAGTCAAGATTTGAACTCAAATAATTTGACTTAATGGCCAAATTCTTAATTCCTTGACAGCTTCAAGGTTCTTGAGAAAGAGGAAGAAGAAAGGAGAGTAATTAATTCATATCTGATTCCTAGAGTTTTGAACTTTAATGACATAATACTGACAGATACAAGGAAGTTGGGAGTAAAAGTCACCAGTAGGAAGTGAAGATGAATTAAATTTTGATGCAAAATCAAAGCAAGGGAGTTACAAGGAGGTGTTAGTTAGGAACTCTCTGTGTCCAAATCCTTCTCTTAAAGGAGCATCTAAGTCTCAAAAAGATCAAAGTTATGAAATCCATCAATGGTGCATTGGAGACTATTCTCTTATTTCCTGCCTGATACTCCTTCCATGAATAGTACCAGGCCTGCCAACAGAAAGGGCCCAGGAAGCAAGTGGGGAAATGAGATGGAAACTTGAGAGGGAAATGACAATGCATGGGTTGCAGGGAGATGCACATGAAATGCCCTCCCTGAAGAAAAGCCAGCACTGAAGTCATGAAGGTGAGGGAGTTCTCTCAAAATGGAATGGAGAGAAGAGAAGGGATGTAGTGCAGTAAGTCATGTGAGATCTCTACAGGGCAAGGACTGAAGGGAAGACACAGAGGCAGGAAAGCATGGCTAGAGGAGTAGGAAGGAAACCAAGAGCAGGTAGAGTTTCAGAGACTAAAGGAGGAAAGGACTCCAAGAAGGATACGTGACTGTGAAATGCTGGAGAGACTGAAGATTTGGTTTCTGTTATATGCTAGGTCAATTATTCTGCATATATTAGCTTATTTGACTTCATAATAGCCCTGTGAGGCAGGCATTATGAGTTTCTGTTCTACAGATACCAATCAAGGGATAGAGACATGAGCAAACAGAGCAACATCAGGAAGTTGCTATTACCCCAGAGCTGGTAGGACAATGGGGACATGGTATCTTTGCCAGAGTCTAGGAACCTGTATACAGTGTCTGAATAACCAATAGGAGCAAAATTCATAGTAGGATCTTGTTTGATGGACCGGGAGCCATGGAGGAGATGTGACTGCTAAAAGAGTTGGGAGGGAAAGGGGGAGTTAGGGAGGGAGATATACTGATCCTAGCTTCCCTTTCCCTGCCACATTCCATATTTCAGTTGGATTCTCCCATTGACTGAAACTACCCAGAATCCAGAAGGCAAGGGAATTTGAGAAATGGGTCCCTTGGTACATACCAGAAGAGGAGGAAAGCAGTAGATACATCTGAAAATAAACAGAAAGCTGACTCACATTTCCACAAATAGGAGATCTGTCATACATTCATTCTACACATATCCTACTGGCCTAGATCCAGTCATGTGCCCCTACTTAGCTGCAAAGGAAGCTGCGTACTCAAGAAGAGGGTAATATGGAAAATAGTGACCATGGTAGTCTCTACCACGAGCACCTACAATACAGAGAGTACTGTAGTGGCCACTGTTGGAATTCTAAAAGTGAGTAGTAAACTGTCACTCCAGCTCCCATGGGCAACCAACGTGGTCACAACATAGACTATAAAAAGTGCAGTGATACAGGTACAGTGTGTGGTTGGAATATCTGCAGGAGAGTCAATCTGACTAAATTACTAAACTGGAAGAATTTTTGGAGACTCTAGAATTGGAAAGGATTTTGACAAGCAATACTGTGGAGAAAGCCATTCCAGACATAGGGAAGAGCTAGATGTGAGGCACAGAAGTAGGAGAACTGCATGTGTTTAGGGAGTTGGGAGCCAACTACGATGGCAAATATATGTGGGTCATGGTGCAGTGACTAATTGGAAATGAAGATAGATAAAAGAGAATTAAGTATTAGATTTACATAATAGTGAAATTGTAGGGGTGAGGGTGGAGTGCAATGGAACTTTATTCTATTCTAATATACAATTCCAGAAACATAGATTTTGGGCAAGGTAGAGTTCAAATAATCACAGTTGTGTTTTATGAATATAAAAAAAGCAGCACATAAGATGGATGTTATGGGCTGCATTATGTCCCTCCAAATTCATATGTTGAAATCCTTACCCCCATTATCTCAGAATGTGACTGTATTTGTAGGTACAGTCTTTAAGAAGGTAATTAAGTTAAAACGAGGTCAATAGAGTGGACCCTAATCTAACAGGACTGCTTTCCTTATAAGAAGAGAAGATTAGGACACAGATACACACAGAGGAAAGACCATGAGAAGACGCAGGGAGAAGACAGCCATCCACAAGCCAAGAAGAGAGGACTCAGAAGAAACCAACCTTGTTTACATCTTGATCTTGTATTTCTAGCCTCCAGAATTGTAAGAAAATGAATTTCTACTGTTTAAGCTACCCAGTGTGTGATATTTTGTACTTTGCAACTCTAGCAAACTAGCACAATAGCACTGACTGCATCTAGGTTTGATAATCTGTGTACAGCAGGATAGGGGTAAAATTTCTTCTTAATGAATTCATGTGACATACTTTTAAGACCTTATATTTCTCCAACTTTGGCGAGGGCCTTTAAGCTACAATATTTTGATAATTGTAAGGTGTCAATATTCAGAAATACGGGCTCCTGAAACACGTATGGCATGAGTTCTCTCAATGTAATAATGTCAGTCCATATAGTTGAGTTAACATGCACAAGGGTAGTCAGTTATCTACTGCCAGCAACAACAACAAAAAAGTATTACAAATCTTAATGGGTTAGTGCATCAGTTTTCTGGTGTTGTTTTTCTCATGAAGCTACAGATCACCTGAGCAGTTCTGTTAATTTGGACCAAAGTTGGCTGCTTTCTGCAGACTCATTCATTTGTCTTTGGTCAGCTGGTAGGTGGGCTGGGGTCTGGTTGCTCTAGGATGGCCTCGGCCTGGATGAGTTGGCTCTGCTGCACATGATTGTCACCCTCCAGCAAGCTAGCCTGGGTTTGTTATCACAGAAAGCAGAGTAGAGCCAGAGAATGTACAGTGTTTTGAGGCCTAGACCCTACACTGGCACAACATCACTTGTGCAACATTCTCTTGGCCAAAGCAAGCCATGTGTCAAACCCAGATTTGAGAAGTGAGGAAAGACCCTTCATCCTTTATAGGAGCATCTGTAAAGTCACATTGCAAAGAGAAAGGATATAGAGAGCAGTTAAAACAAAACACACACACACACACAAAACATGGACCATTTTCATAATCTGTCAAAGATAGATTATTCCCAATGATAGAAGCTTAAACCATAGTATTACTGAATTACCTTAAAAGGAAATAGCAAATGGAATCCCTCATCCAGTGCAGGAATTCCCCCCAAATTAAACACAAAAAGACAAAACCAGAAAAAAAAGAAAAAAAAAAAACACCTCAAAGAAGATTCCCACCACCTGCATTTGACCTAACTTTTCTCACTAGGCAAAAAAAAAGGGGAAAAAAACACTGTAGCTTTCCCATTCCTGCCATTCAGGGTTCAGTTTATCTGGCTTCAGCTATGAGTCACAGCTGACTGAGGGGTGGGGGTGGGTCATGACTCATGGCCTAAAACAAAGATAGAATATGATGGGGGTGGACCAGAAGGCGGCACAGAAGACACTGCAAGTTCAGGCATTATCTCAGCATTTAGGGTGATTTCTCCTTTCCTGCAGCTGGGGAAGCTGGGCAGTGTGCCCGCTTCTGAAATCCCACAGAGGAGATGCCACACAGGCCCTGTGCAGCTGGGTTTTGGGGACTTACACCTTTGTGTCTCTGAGAGAATTTAGTAGCTGATTTCAGTAGTGTTAGTATCACTGCCCTAACTGCTCCAGTTAAACTAACTCCCTTCCGCCCCTAGGTGCCTGTTCAATAGACCATTTCATCCTGCCATTCCAGGAGCGAGTTACCTGGTCAGTTTGAGAAGTTAATATTTAGAAATTCTAGTGGTTGCATATGATTTCCTGCATGAAAGAAATAATAATAAGAAAATGTTATCTACTGCCCCACTCCCACATATATTTGCATTTGACAACTTTTTAAGAAATCCTTTGGCTCATTGACAGTTTAGTTCAAGTCACAATGGTAAGAATTATTTTCTGCTATTGCTCTCTTTTTAATTTTGGCTGCACAGTAACCTGCTTAAAGTACATAAATATTTGTGCATCTGGCCTCAAGAAATTAACATGTCTTCTACCCTGAGGTAAAGATTAAATGAAAACTCTGTCACCCCAAAATAAATCTGGAAACGGAACTCCTGAGTATTTGCCAAATAAGGTGATTACTAGCCTTAAGATGCTGAACTTTGAAATGACTATCATATAAACAAAGGCAACGCATGGTTGGCTCCCATTCAACCTGGTCCACAACATCCTTCATTACAGGACATGGCATCATTTTGATTCACAGCAGGATAAAGAGAATCTATTTGTATATTTGGAAGTTCGAATGAGGATTTCCTGAGGTCCTGATGATGTCATTTCTGCCTTACAACAAGCTTTCTTTTATCACCAGAGTTAAAACCAGGTCATCACTTCCATGTAAGTGTGTGCACATGTGTGCGTACACACAAACACATTTCATTTCAGAGTTTAATTAAAACCCAATCATATGTAATTTTCTCCCAGATTAATGTTGGCATCAAATCAAGATTTCAGCTCAGAAGGAAAAAGCTTTAAAGTAATCATACTATATTTGCATTGCCTGCCAACGAGAGAATCTCTTTTGTTAAATCATTTAGAACACATGTACCCTAGACACAACATACACTGGGGACAGAAACAGAAAAATATTGGTTGCTAGTGTCCAGGAAAGATGCCACTGGCCTCATTAGTTTCTTCCCCACAGAAAAAGTCACAAGCAGAAAATAACTTACAAACTGTTGCTTTCCTGGGATTGAGTTCCTCAATGAATCACTTAGGGTATTATCACTGATCCATGATCATCTCACTATGTTTTCACTGCTACTAATACTATAAGCCCTGCAGAGACTATGAATTCCACCAAAGGAGGACCTACAGGTTTAGACACAGGAAGATGTATACCTCTAACGCTGCTCGAGGCATAGAGACTGAACTTGGGAAGGCCAGGATGAACAAGAGGCTGATTGCAAAAACTCCACAGGGTGCCAGTATGTGTAGCCTCCGTGAATGGCAATAGTCCTGAGGGGTAGTTGGAGCAGATACTGTGGGTACCCCAACCATGCCCCTTGTCTTTACTCCTTCAGGGCACAGAAGCCCAGCTTCCTATTTGCCTTAGGGCTTTCTCTGGCTCCCACAGCCATCAGCTTAGACACTCACATGGCAGGCCAGAAGTGAAGGGGAGTTAACACTTCCTGGGAGCAGCCCTAGGTGAACGACAGGCAGGACTTGATGCATACATACCTCCGTTCCCACCACTCAGGTGAGATAAATCCAAGTCATGTACTTCACACCATTTCCCAGTGGTCTCCGACAGGACTAAGTTCCCACTGCTCACAATAGTAGCTGGTTCAGTGAAATGCGCTTTATGGGCTACCTCCCTTTCCCTCTTTTATGTCTGTATTTCTTTTACTTTCCCTAAGCTATTTGCTATTGAATTATTATCTCACGATTGTTTTGGGGGAACTTAATCTAAGAGAGGAGCAATCTAAATGGAGACCCCCTGTTTTATGTAACTTTGGGGAACTGGTAGAACATCCTGACATCAGGAGTATATCCCATGATATTTTTGGATCCTGCCTTTGAGGAGACAAAACTCACAACAACACAGTTTCTATTCCACATTATAGGAGATACATATCCTCACTGTCCTGTTTGTGCCTTTACACACATGCCAGCTTGCCCATCACACAGAGTACTCCCAGAAGGAAGGCAATATTCTATAGGTCTGATCTTTCCAAGGCAAAGGAGACTCAGCTTACCACATTTTTCCATGAGACTTGATGCTGCTTTCCTGAGAAAGGCCCCAGATTTCCCTCCAGTTTTCATATACAATGCATCCTATTGCTTTGCCTATATTCTGATTGCCAGAGTCAAAACAGTTCTTCTGAAAGATAGATCACATCATTTCACTCGATGTAGAAGTGATCATGTCACTTCAACTTGACAGAGGTTCCCTTGGCCTTAAGATTACAGTCATTAAATTCTGACCATTTCCTATCACTCTCCTTTTCACTCCTTGTTTTTCTTTGAAAATGCCAACATGTTCCAGTTGCAGGATTTAGCATTAGCTGTTCCCTGTGCCCGGGGTACTCCTCCCCCAGAGGTGCATTGTTTAAATGTTCATCGTTTATTGTGTAAATGTCATAGGCCTTTGTCAACCAATCCAGCACCCCTTTATTTCTTTATCCCTTCCCCCACTGATATCTCTTTATAGCTGTCAGCCCCACTTGGCATCGTATGTACTTGTTTAGTTGTCTTTTGTTGGTCTTCCCACTACCAAGTAAACTCCACCACTACATCACTGCCACTATGTGCCTGGAGCACAGAAGATGCTCAGTTAATAACTAGCTGACTGATGGGGCACCTGGGTGGCTCAGTTGGTTAAGCGGCCGACTTCAGCTCAGGTCACGATCTCACGGTCTGTGAGTTTGAGCCCTGTGTCGGGCTCTGTGCTGATGGCTCATCAGAGCCTGGAGCCTGCTTCAGTTTCTGTGTCTCCCTCTCTCTCTGTCCTTCCCCTGCTCACGTTCTGTCTCTATGTCTCTCAAAAATAAATAAACGTTAAAAAAAATTAAAAAAAATAACTAGCTGACTGAATATATGATGTTAACTTTAAGAGGACCTCAGGGTGATTATCAGAATAATAATATATAGTCCATATTTTTTATATTGTTTATTTCTCTATATGGATTCTTGTGTGTGTGTTTTTTTAAATGATTGAGTCCTTACTCTCCAAAGATACATATTCCCTGTTTCCCAGTTTGTTCTTTTTTTCTCTTTGGTGATTCAGTCCCAAGGGAAGAGAATGTCTAAAACTGGAGATGGACTGATTGATAAAGTAACAGAGTAGAATGTGTACTTCGAACTGGGCTCTAGCATCTATTTCCATTCATCCATTCAGCAGATATTGACTGAACATATACTATATGCCACGAACTGTACTACATGCAAGGGATGTATTGGGGAATACAATAACCAAATATCTCTGACCTGATGGAGCTTATATTCTGAAAGGGAAACCAACAAAAAATATAAACATAATAAGAAAATGATTTAGTATATTTGAAGGATACACTAGAGTGGTCATGGGAGGTCTCAGTGAGCACTTGACTTCCAGGCAGAACTTGAATGAGTGTGAAGCCTTGCTCATGTATGTGGGAGGAGCATTCCAGACACAGGGAATAGCCAGGGCAAAGGCCTGAGGTGTGAGCATGCCAACTGTGCAGAGAGAGAGCAAGCCAGTGACCATTGCACAAGGGAAGAGTGATAGGAGTCAGTGATGCATAGAAGAAATGCAAAGTAGGTCACACAGATCCCTGCAGGCATTAAAAGAACTTTGATTTTCACACAAGCTGATAATTTTTAAAAGGCAGTAAAACAATAGCTGTTGCTGTGCCATTCAACTAAATCATATTTCCTGATTGCTTCATATAAAAGGCTATTCCATTAAAAAACAGTATGTTAACACTATTATTGATAATTACTTAATTACATTATTGTTTCTTAACATGATTGTTACCATATTTTTTCTTAGCTACACAATAGTAAAGTGCTATTATTGATGATAAATACCAAAAGGAAAAATTATGAAATAAAAAATTAGAGGCTGAAAGATTGGCTCTTTAATTTTTTGATTGTAATTGTGTTATTGAAATCTAGTTCACAGACCATTCAATTCATACAATTAAAGTGCACAATTCAGCGGTTTTTAGTATATTTACAGAACTGTGCAACCATCATCAATGATCAGTTTTAGAACCTTTCCACCACTCCCCCTCAAAAAAAAAATACTCATTATAATCAGTCCTCATTTCCCCTGTTAGCCTTAAAAATAAGAGTCGGTTACTTTACCAGCAAAAAATGAGTTTATTTGGGAATAACAGAAAATTGCAATTCAGGACATGCAAGCTATGGCAAAACCATAGGCAAGAAATGAAAGAAAGGTTATTTTATGGAGAAAAAAGAGGAAGCTGGGAGGACTTGTTCTGAACAAAAATCGTTTGAGGGAAAACACTAGTTCATGGTGATGATCATTTCTCACTGGCTGAGTTGCAGGGATAGTCAGTTTCTTATAAGAGGTGGAATGTACATCTTTCCCTTTGGGGGCCTGTAATTAATGGTTATTTCCTGTTGAGATTCTTCTGTTGAAATCTATAGGTAACAATTCTTCCAGTAATTGACACTGAGTGGTAGGGCTTCCACTTCTAGCCTCTGGACTCTAGTGAGGTGTCCTTTTATTAACTTTACACACCTCTCACCCCTCTTTTCAACACCTAGGCAACCACTAATCTACTTTCTGTCTCTTTGGATTTTTCTATTCTACACACTTCACATAAATAGAATATGTGGACTTCGAGTCTGGCTTCGTTGCCTGTATCATGTTTTCCTTTTATTTTGAATAATATTCATTGTATAGCTCTACCCCCTTTTTGTATAGCCCCTGTTCAGTGGCTGATAGACATTTGGGGTTTTTGCACTTTTTGGCTCTTATGAATAATGCTGTTGTGAATATTTGTACATAAGTTTTTATGTGGACATGTGTTTCATTTCTTTTCAGTGTATATGTAGGAGTAGAATTCAATGGCCCTTAAAATCTATGGTAAGGGACTACTAATATTGCTAAAATGAATTGATAACTTTTAAATCTGGATTGATCAATCAATTAGTAAATAACTACTAAGTTAAAGAATGAATTAGGGAAAAATCAGATTAGGAGAAACCCTCAAAATTGATCTACATATCAAAACAAGTAGATTTGCTAATGATGCTTTTCAAGACTAGATAGGTTTTGTGCAGAATTGTACAGAAACGTTGGGGGACATACACACAATACACACACACACACACATACACACATATACACATATATATATTCATTATATATACACACATATATAATATGTATATATATATTCACACACACGTATATATATATATATTCATTCATTCCACCATAGAACTAAAGCAAATAGAGAAGAGGGGTTTTCTTGACCACTGAAGCATTTCGTTTTTTTAAGTGAGTTTGCAGAAGACAAGACATAATTTGTGGTGGCCAGTGAGCTGGCAACACTGACCAATGCTGTCACATTACCAGGCAGATGATGGCCATCTCTAGAAGGGTCATGAGTTGGAACAACAAAGCTCCATAGGGAAATACTCATCAAACCATAAGTACCCCAAGTGCCCCTATGAGTGCACTGAAGAAGCATGAACCAAGAAGGCTTAGGGGACTTAAAATCTAGTTGAGAAACAAAATTATTAGAGGTCGAAGCCCTCTTTGGATGTCAGGAATTGTATGCGAAGTCTGAAATAATTTTTATCTGAGGGTAATGGTGCCAGCTTGTTCTTAAAAGCATAATTCACTCTGCCCTAAACTGCTTCTTTCTCCTGAAATCCTCCCAGGGCCTTGAGGTTTCCCACCACCAGGAATGCTCATAGCAGAAGATGACTGACACCCAGGGAGTTTGGGAACTGAGGAGGTGAGGAGATCTTGGCCACAGAAGTCTGACTGTCCTGCTTTTGTGGTCTTGAGTCAGACTCCAGTGTGCGTGTGGTGAGAGTGCTGTGGTCTAATAGGTCATACCCTCCAGCATGTCTGACTCAGGGTGATGAGTGTCCCCTACTATGCTCAGTGAGAGTGAAGCTAGCCCCCACTCACCCAATTGGAGGCAGAGGCAGGGGTGGCTGCTGGCCTCAGAGCAGGAGGGTGGGGCAATGGAGGAGTCCAGGGACTGACTGCGGATGGCCAGAGCTGACCAGTTCCAAAGGGGATGTTTACCCAACAAGACCTGAGGCCCCACATCTCATCTCTGCCATTTCTACCCCCTTCTAGGGTGTATTTCCAGAGACCAGCAATCTATAAAGTAGACAAAGCAGCTTTTTTTTTTCTGTCTCTTGCTGCAGTACAGCTTGTATACTCTTAAAATTGTCCAGGGATGTGAAGGGTCCAAGTTTTCTGTTCAACTGCCATTAACAAAATCAGAAGCGGTGAGGTACAGGTTGCAATCTCCCTATTAAAAACTTTTCTCACTGCATTGAAATCTCTCTCTTTAAAGAAGAGCCTCACTCATACTGGTCACACCTCTCTGAAATTCTCCTTGCCACTAAAGCTTTATAAAGAATGGAGGAGATGAATGGAAAGTCTTTCAGAGCTCCCTTTTCTTTCCTTTTTTCTCTCTGAACTGAACATCATGAAGTTTGAGAGCTAAAAAGGATCTTACATTTTATCTCATACAATCTTCTCATTTTCTGGGTAAAACTGAAGCCCAGGAGAGTTGAAGTGACTAGAGTAAGGCCAAAGAACAGAGCAGGGCTTGGAACTCTCCGCTCCTGCCCACCCTACCCCTCCCCAAGTCACTAGTCTTTCCACATACCACAGTCAGCCAAGAAAATGGATCAGTGGCAGAATCCTCAGAAAATATTTGCCCTGGGTTTCCAAGGTTGCCTCATCCTTGCTTCTCTTTTCTCACTCTTCCCTCTGCCAGAGCATGAGGTAGCTAAGAACGACAATGACCACATTTTGTAGTTAATTTTGATGGCTTGTTCTAAGGTTTGTTGACTCATTAGTATATTGTTGAAAAAGAAAAATTTTTCCTTGCAGGAATACTGAAAGCTATAGGCAACTTTCTAGTATCATAACAAAGTATTGTAACATAGCAAAATAGGGGGTGTCATTCTAAATCAGTGCTAAAGGAACAGTGCCTTCTAGGCACAACTTATGGAGTCACTCTGTTGTGTGTTAATACACACTGATCAGTCGCTTACTGAAACAAAAAAGCCTTGATCTGTAGAATTTACTGATTTCCGTGGCGTATGTATTTCCACTATGGCCAACCTCAGCGGATTAGTGTGGTTTTGCTGAACTCAAGTAGGGAAAAGATATACACAATTGACATAAGTAACCTCAAAAGCACAAATAATAAGTTAATTGGGACATGATTCATTTTGAGTATGTACTACCTTTGTTTTTAATGTTCCTTGTTTCACTGTAAATTCTTAAGTTTAATTTTTAATACTAAGTTTATTAAAAAACTGACTTAAAAAATGCTGAACATTGAACAACTAACTGTCACCGACAGGTGCAGGCCGGCTTTAGCACAGCACTGGAATCACCTGCTCCAGACTTTGTTGACTTAATTGAGTAACCTGCAGGGCTGCCTTCATGGGAATATGTAAACACAAACCATACATAAACTAAGGACTCTTGGCCTCTTTGTTTTTATTCATAAAGTTACTGGCCCTCATTAAAACTGTTCTTCCCTGGAAAAGAGGCAACAAACAATAGGCAGAAGTAAAAACTGTGGTTCTAGAAACAATCTATCTCACTGCTTCCATCCAGTTTGGTTATTTACATGCCACACCTCAGCTCTAAGTGTGCTAATAACAAGGAATAGATAGGATCTATTCTCTTGTGACTGAGTCTTATCAATGAGTGAAAGCACAGGCATCATACATTCTAAAATCTTCATACATTCTCTCATCTAGTTCTGACAACAGTTTCTTCCCATTTTAGAGAAGAGTAATTTGAGGCTTTGTAAGTTGAATTAACCAAAATTGTAGCTATTAAAAATCCAGGCTAGAATTTAAACCCAAGGCACTTTGATTTAGGCTAAAGTGTTATTCAAGAGATTGAGGGTGAATAAGAACCTAAAATAATTCTTACAAGGACCAAAGACAAAGACATTGTGAAAACTGCTATTCATGAGAATTGGACTTAAAGTCATGATGCAGTCAAAGCTGTCATTAAAGTAGAATAATAGCATTATGAAGCTATAATGTGGCCAGGGAAGATTGAGAGAGAGTATCAGTTATCTATTGTCATGGCAGTGCTGTAATAAACAGCCATAAAACCTCAGTAGCATTCAACAATAACTATGTTCAAATATCTCAAATCAACTCCAGGTAGCTTATCTCCAATGGTCTTTGCCTGGGATTGCTCCCATGCGTAGGGTTAGTGTGGCTGTTACCTAACCCATGATGACTTTGGCTGGAGTGATTTGGCTGTGCTTTAGATTTTCCTTATCTTTCAAGAGGTTAACCAGGGCATGTTCTCATGATGACAGCATAGGCACAGAGCATAAGCATAAACATAAGACCTCTTGAGAATTGGCTTAGATCTGGTATGCTATCTCTTGTGCTACTTTCTATTAGCTAAAGCAAATCACAAGGACACCCAGCCTATTTTCAAGGGTTAATAATAATGGAGTTTAGAGTGAGAGGAACTAGAAAGTCACATGGTAAAGGGCATTGGAATAGAAAGAGGTAAAAAGAAAAAAAAAAAGAGGTAAAAGAAAAGAGGTAAAGAATTGGACCATTAAGGCAATGTATCAATGTATCAATGTATCAATCAAGAGGTAAGTAGGGAAATCAGTGGAGAATGTGGAGTGATCGCCTCCTGTAGCTCGTACACTAACATACTTCATGAACTCTGTTCCCTGCTACTTACTTTTAACCAGACTATGACTAGTACTGGGCCATCAGCATGATACCTTGAAAGGATTCATGAATGTTGAGTTCTGGCCTACATCAACCTCTTATTAACTGAATGTCTAGATCACTGATCACTGATCTGGTGTTGAAGCTCTGAACTCTACCATCTGCAACTGTATCATGAGGGCTTTGCTGCTGACTGCATGTACTTATTCTTATTCTTATTCTCTAAATAAGACTCTAAATTGTGAACATGTGAAAAGGGTTTTGAGCAGGACTACATGCCTGAATTCTCCATTATGGTCAGTCAATAACCCCCTTTTCCTTCTTTCCATGTATCTTGTCTGCCCTTCCACATCTTCTTTCTCCCTTCATTGGCCAACTCCTCTGCCCATTGAAGCTAATATATATGGACTATATCCAAAAGCTTCAATGCCCACTGGCTTCCAGCTGGTATGACTAAAGAGGAAGGCCCAGGAGGCCTAAGAGGAGGTGGAGAATTAGGTCAGGGTATTTATGCCCCTGATTCTCTCCTTGTGAGGTCACCTTGGCTTTCTGAGCCTTTTGAACTGACCTAAATGAGTCACTCTTGCTCTCCTTCCAGATGCTGGAAACCATTCTCTCCCTTCATTCTTCTTGGCCTAGGCATGACAATAGCCCCAGGTTTCTGCATCATCACTACTGTTCCCTCAACATGTTACTTACATCTTTATAACTCATCCCTTTATCAATAACTAAACTTCAATTTTCCTAATTTGAGATTGCCTTCTGTTTCCTTTAAGAATCTCACTTGATATACTCTCACATATAGAAAGTATTCTCCAAGAGAAATGATCTAAGATTCCATCCTATCATGTGTCCTGCTCAAAATGCTGAATATCCATATGATACACAACAGTTATTTGATGTCCAAATATAGTCTCTCTTAGTCCAAAATATTATGAACTAAACATGTTTTCTGCTCGCCCATTAGGAGTGCCTGGGTGGCTCAGTTGGTTTTAAGCGGCTGACTTCAGCTCAGGTCAGGATCTCATGGTTTATGAGTTTGAGCCCCACTCCAGCCTCCGTGCTGACAGCTCAGAGCCTGTAGCCTGCTTCAGATTCTGTGTCCCCCTCTCTCTTTGTCCCATCACTGCACTCACTCTCTCTCTCTCTCTTTCTCTCTCTCTCTCTTTCTATCTCTCTCTCTAAAATAGACATTTAATTTTTTTTAAAAAAAAGGTTAACCATAATAAATAGGAATAATGGAAGACACGTAGTAGCCATTTGTCTACTCTCTCTGGGATACTTTTAAGGATCTGGTGATGCAAAATATTACTTGATTAAACACTTATTCTGTTCTCTGGGAGACTCCTTACACATTGTTCTCCAACATCCTTGGATCTCTTTCCAGGATATTCTTATTTCTCCATTATATTCTTTGGCCACATTTAATGGGCACTGGGGAATATGCTGCCCTTTGAGCCTGCACAACTTTTGTCAGGCTGCTTCCTGACCATGAATTATTGGGAGACCAGAGTTGTTTTAAACTTCAGTAGTCACCAGACACTTTTAGATAGGATTTATAAATCTTTGGCAGTAAAATTTTCTCAACAATTCTGTAGGCCTCTAATTCATTTGCTTCCAATAAGTTCTGTATATCAGTAATCACACTTACAGTTCTCTTAAATACAGCCTAAATTGCCTATTTCCTTGCCTTCTCAGCATAAGCCATCTAGCTTTTTATTTACTGAGGCTACTGGCTCTAGTTAGAAGATCACACTTAACAAACAAACAAGTAAACAAGAACAACAACAACAAACTCTTTGCTTTAAAAGATCTTATTGATAAAACTGTCAATAAAAACCCCTTTAAATCCTAACCCATGTGGTTAACGGTTTAAAATCCAGCTTTTCTCAGAGTGAAGGGCCCCCAATTTCTACACTATTACTATGTCCTTCAATTCTACATATGCACCAATCAGTTCTCTCTGAAATCACCCTTTTAAATCTTTGACCCTTGGCAAATCTAGATAAAGAAAAGCAATAGCAAAACTAAGGTTCTATTTATCAGTGTCTTTCCTGAGTTTCTGGCTTAGAACCAAATGGTCTGGTACCAAGTAAGCTTTCTCAGATGTTAGTTTTACCAAATATTTTATTCCTGAGAAACATGGATTGCCATGTTTGTAATTTCTGATATTTCATTACTATGTACCAACAGTCACTAAACCAAAGCGTCATATTTTAGGTTCTGAGGTATGTCTTAGTCAGTTGGGGTTGCTATAACAAAATACCATGGGCTAGGTGGCTTATATATTTTCTTTTGTTTTATGAGGCTTCACACCAACATGGGGCTTGAACTCACGACCCTGAGATTAAGGGTCGCATGCATTACTGACTGAGCCAGCCAGCTGCCCCGACTAAGTGGCTTAAACGAAGAAATTTATTTCTCACGGTTCTGGAGAATGGAAGTCTAAGATTAGGGTACGAGCATGGTTAGGTTCTGGCGAGAACCCTCTTCCGGATCACAGACTTCTGACTGTTTCTTGTATTCTTACATGATAGAGTGCACAGAGAGGAAGCAAGTGTTCTCCTGACTCATAATTATAAGGTCACTAATCCCATTCATGAGGGCTCTACCCTCGTGACCTCATCTAATCCTAATTATTTCCCAAAAGTCCCACCTCCTAATACTGTCACATTGGAGGGTAGAGTTTTGACATACAAATTTGGGGGTACACAAGCATTCAGTTCATAACTGTGTTAACACTACTGTTAACAATTCTGACATTAGTATAGTGCTACGCTGTGTTGTTGTTACAAATTAATCCTAAAACCACAGTTTATTACCATGGCAGAGCTTTATTACTCATGCTATATGTCCAGCAAAGATGTTCATCACATACCACCCCATGGTGGCATAGCAAAGGAACAAAATAAATGGAACACTCTCTACTAGCTCTTAATACCTGACAAAAGTGATACTCATCACTTGTATATACATATCATCAATCAAAACACCTCAGATATGGTTGAGGCAAGGTGGGGAAGTGTGTGGAAATTCCATGAGCACCTCCACTTTTATCACATTTGCCTAAGGCACACCAACACTTTCAAATAGCCTATGACATAGTTTACATCCTTCTATAACACAGCAACTTCTATATTTTTCAGTACTAATTGCCTATTTAATATCAATTAGATGATATTGAACATTTTACACAAGAATATCACTAATAAGAGGGAGAACAAAGAACTATAGCAATTGTCTCTGTGAAGTGGGTGTCTGATTTTCAGGAAGTAGTGAACTAACTAACCATCAGGGCTTATTTCTGATTCTTTACCAAGATTTACAAAGCTGTGTTGACACTTCCCACATCGTCTCCCACACCATATTGGGGGTGGGGGGAATAATATTAAAAATAATAACCAGTTCAGCATGGGGACTAGCCAGTCAGAACAGATGTGGCCCTATCGGAATGGATGCTGGTGGTAAACAGCTGCTGTGTTTATGCCTGCGTGTGCCGGTGGTTATCATCCTGGCTGTCCTCCCAAGCACCAGCTGCATTCTTCAACATGCCAGACTTCGGCATATCCACCTTGCCTTTGCACGAACTGTGCCCCAGCCTGGAATTCTCTTCTGGAGAAACTCCTCTGGTCCTTTTTCATGTCTGAGTTCCAATATGATTTCTCTGGGGAGGACTCACAGTTGCCTCCTCCCAGCTCTTTGTTTTCCCCTCCTGTTTTTGACAGAGTGCTGCATCCACCTTCTGTTATAATAATCATTATGCCATGCTACTATTAAAAATTTTTATGTCTTGTCACCCTCACTAGACTCTGAGCTCCTCAAAAAAATCATAATGGGGCATCTGGCAGGCTACTCAGAGGATCGCACAACTCTTGATCTCAGGGTTGTGGGTTCAAGCCCCTCATTGGGTATAGAGATTACTAAAAAAAATTAATTTAAATAATAATAGGTGTGGCTGGGTGGCTCAGTCAATTTAGCATCCAGCTTCAGCTCAGTTAATGATCTCATGGTTTGTGGGTTCGAGCCCATCGGGCTCTGTGCTAACAGCTCAGAGCCTGGAGCCTGCTTCAGATTCTGTGTCTCCCTCTCATGCTCTTCTCCCTCTCTTGCTCCCTCTCTCCCTCTCTCTCTATCTCAAAAATTATAAATATTATTCTTTAAAAAAATAATAGTAACAATAATGATAGATTATATTTATTGAGTATATACTATGTCCTATTCTAAGTGCTTTATATGCATTAATAAATTTAATCCTCAATAGAACTCTCTTATTATCTCCATTTTACAGATGAGGAAACTAAGGCATAGTGAAGTCATTTGCTTGTCCAAGCTTAATTTTGTCATCCTGGGCACTACCATACCCTCACACACATGAGGCTATTGAATAAATGGATTCCTACTGCCTTTACACTTTTCTTTCTTTTTCCTCATTTATTGTGTGAGCCTTATCTCATTATCATGTCTCCTCTGAGTGAGACTGCTTCTGAGATGTGCCCACTTAAGAAACTCTTGCTACAGGTTGTATCCTATTATTCAATTTAAGTTTCAGTCTTGATATCTGGCTTTCTCAGTGAAACTCTTAGTACAGAAACCATGTATTCTATATATTTTTAATACTGCTTATTACAGAACTCACCAGTAACAAGGAGTTCCAAACAGTGCTTGTTAACTGATCAATTAGGAATGATTTGAACTTCTGACATTTTTGCTTGGGATTAGCACCAATAGTATATATCTAATCCCTACACAGAACTCATGGTCACAGCAGAATTTTATACAAGCTGGAAAATTGGTTTTGTACCTCATCCTCCTGAAAGTCATATTGGGAATGAGCCTCCTGGGCCTCACACAGAGGGGCAGCAGATATCCCCCATAATACAAATCACTTCTTGATATGATGCAGGAAGATGCTGGAAAATCTGATAATCATTTGAATTTCAAAAGGGAATGCAGAGTATGGATGCATAAAGTAAGATTAGTGCAATCTATAAAAACCCAAGCCTAATAAACAGGCTTAAAAACATAGAGGTGTATATTTTTCCTTCACATTTATAATTTTTGGACATACTTGATTCCTAAAATTATAGTATGATGCTCCATCATGTCAGAGACTCAAGACTTTTCTGTTTCTTTTTGTTGTTGTTCTGTTTTATATGGATGCCATTCACAAGGTCAGAAGTGCCAATGGGAACTGTGGGAGTTTCCATTTTTCCTGTCACATCCCAGTTAGCATGCTAGAAGGCAAGTCAGAAGACATGCCACAAACAGGCACATACTGCTTCCAGTTACATGTCATGGCAGAGCTGAGTCACATGGTCACTTAACCACAAGGGAGGCTGGGAAATGTAGTCTTTATCCAGAAAGTCATTCACCCAGCTAAAATGGGATTTCTATCACTGAGGAAGAAGGTAAAAACAGTAGGGGGAAACTGGTAGAGTTTAGATTAATCAGGAAAGGCATCTCTTTTTGCTCAAAGCTGATTGTGACTGCTATCTGAATATGTTGGTGTCTCCTACAATGTAATTAAGTAGAACAGAAGTATATCTTAAGCTTCCTTCTTGTAAGCTTTGGTGCTGAAACTGTTATAAATATTTTGTTAATCTTTGCTTCATTTTATTTCAAGATCATTAGAAAATACACTATTTCTGACTGACTTATTTCACTTAACATAATACCCTCCAGTTCCATCCATGTTGCTACGCATGGCCAGATTTCATTTTTTCTCATTGCCAAAAAAAGACACAGAGAGGGAGGGAGATAAAACATAAGAGACTCTCAAAGACTAAGAACAAACTGAGGGTGAGGGAGATGGGGGGGAGAGGGGGTGATGGGCATTAAAAAAGGGCACATGTTGGGATGAACACTGGGTGTTTTATGTAAACCAATTTGAAAATAAACTATTTTAAATTAAAAAAAAAGAAAATACACTATTGAAGTGAACAACTTAAAAAAATCAAATTCAAAGTAGATTGGGGATTTGTAGCATAATTGATAAAAAACTGAATTACCATTCTATATTTTTAACCATGAGAATGCCTTCCTCTATGCTACACTCTAAGAGGGGAAGGAAAAAAAACACAGAGAGGGAGAGAGACAAAACATAAGAGACTCTCAAAGACTAAGAACAAACTGAGGGGAGGGGAGTGGGAGAGGGGGTGATGGGCACAGAGGAGGGCACTTTGGGATGAGCACTGGGTGTTATATGGGAACCAATCTGACAATAAATTATTTAAAACATCAGAATAATAAAAAAATATTCTACAATAAGAAGAACAAAAACATCACGCTTAATTTCAGGATGCAGCTATAAATTTAAACTCAATTCTACATCTATGACGTCACCACCCCATACTTCAGTACAAAGAAGTCCCCAATGTAATAGCTAAGAGATCTTCTACAATAAAAAGTGCTTGTTAGTCTCTGATTTTCTCAAAAAAAAAAAAAATCAGGGACACCAGGGTGGCTCAGTCGGTTGAGCGCCCGACTTCGGCTCAGGTCATGATCTCACGGTCTGTGAGTTCAAGCCCCGCATCGGGCTCTGTGCTGACAGCTCAGAGCCTGGAGCCTGCTTCAGATTCTGTGTCTCCCTCTCTCTCTGCCCTTCCCCCACTCATGCTCTGTCTCAAAAATAAATAAACATTTAAAAAAATGAAAAAAATATCAAATAATCTGGATATTTTAAATGAGACCTGTAAATGTACATACTTTCCTGAGCTCCACAATGAAACTGATGTTATTATGCTGAACTGTGAGGTTTATTATTATTTTCGATATGTTATAGCCTCAATCAGTGTTGTTATTAATGTCTCCAATGCAAATCTTTCTTTCTAAAGCAAAAATTAGCACTCAAATGCCACTACATATGTCCTCTCAAATGCCTATAGGGACAGCATATCCACACTCAGGCAGACCCCAGTTGTTGACTTGCAAAGAACATGTGCATAAAATTTTATCAATCACTTCTCCATCCCAGCAGAGCAGATGGCTTTTCCCACCATTCTCTCAATGGCCCTTGAAGCAGTGCTGGGGTCAGGTCTCTGGTTTTTTTGTACAGAGTGGCAAATGTATCTTCACAATGGAAACGATACACTAGTCTCCTCCTATAAGCTACCAGGAAGATTAAGATCACTCTAACCTACTACCAGAGGCATAAGAATATATTACAGAGATGAGTTCCAGAAGATTTCACAAGTATCTTTATTAAGCTCCTACTCTTACAGAAACTATTATTTACCAGACACTATGCTAAATGGATAATATACGTTATCGTAAGTCATTATAACAGTGTTTAAAGGAGAGACATTGTTACTGTCTTTCACAGATGAAGAAATGATGATTCAGAAAGGCTAAGTGAATTTCAAATTTCTTAGATAGTAAGGAATGGAATCATTCTGTTCAACTCTATCCTATACATATCCTATGGATTCTTGCATCCAGGAAATATAAACAAAGCATGTGGCTTTCCAACTTAACAGATTATGTTACTGAGTACTTTTCAGTAATATAAGTAATAATTTCTTTTGAACAAAAACCTGTCATTACATGTTAAATTATTATTCATCATCTTTCATGGGACTTGCCAGCTATTTATTAGCAACTATGTAAACAGTACTTCTTAGAGCCATTATATATACTATATAGTATTTGGCTTTTAAAAACTATATATTTCAATGGAAAGAAATATGTGACCCTGAAACATAGATTATAATCTTAATGTATTTGAAATAACAGAGACATATAAAGTGATACATAATAATAATCAAAAGATGAACTAGAGATTGTAAGGAATGAAACACACTTTTCTAATTTCCATATGTTCCATGGTAAGCATGTATTAAATTAATAAGTGAATAAAATGTATCATTTACAAAAGATAAGGACCTCGAAATAAATTTATCACGGACATGCAAGCATTAACAAAATGCTTTCAGAATTTCATGGCATCACAAAAAAAATTGGATGAAATCTCGCTATCTAGCAGACTCTTTGTCCATCAGTTACATAGATTTTTTGACCATTTTGTTGACTGCTAGTGGTTTTTAAGTCTTGCCTGTTCTATTGAATAGAATTAAAGGAAAATAGTGCAATCCAAGAAGCTAGGACTTTAGGGTGTACCTAAACAGCCACGTAACCAGAAAAACAGGCAGGAAACGGATGAAATGAGAATCACCAGCCTCATTATCAGAAAATAAGAATGAATTCTAGATCCAAGAATCAGGATGGAGGTATTCTGGGGTCTGGGAATTACATATGATTCTTATAAGGGATACTAGCAAAAAAAAAAGTGATCATTTATGAGGTAGGGCACCTCGAAATGAAATGGATTGGGAGCTCTTTCTTAGGGAAACTGAAACACAGTAGAATGCACCAGCCAGTTTTGCTGTGAGATCACTCAGCTAGTTTGTGTGCTTCCTTAGACCTGTGTGAGTTGGTGTTTAGTTCACAGATTTTGTGACTTTGGACAAATCACTTCACCTTTTGTGCCTCTTCCCTTATTTTGAAAATGATCAACCAGATCCATCTTTAAGATCCTTTCCAAACATATTCATCAGCCCACTGTCTCATCCCTAAAAGCTTCTTTCCCACATATCACATTGGGAAACACATCCTCTTTGTGTTCAATATTAAAATTGTAAGTAAGCACCATCAACTGAAATTAGAGACACTTGAGCACAAAACCTTCCAAATACCAAATTTCTGAAGAATACTAAATTTCTGTAACCTCCTTACACTTAGCTGGTGTGGTCAGTAAGAACCCTGTCCGGTGACAGTGGCTGAGTGTTTCTGACAGAAGGTGGCTGGGTTCTACAATGCAGAGGAGAATATCTGAGAATCCAGTGGGTGGAGGGGCCAACTGTTCCTGGGACAATGCTTCACTGCTTTTCAGTGGCTCGCACAGTGAAAGGAAACCTCTAGCATTTCATAGGATAAGACGGGACGATAATTATGGTGACTAAAATAGCACCAGGCTGAGCTGACAATTTGGAAGATGGTGCCCATTCAAAGTGAAAGAGAGGTAAAAGACACTGGCCAGAAAGGGTAGGGAGGCAGTTTCCTTGAAAGACCTGAAAATGAGCAGCAGGGAAGATAAAAGGATAGGAGCTGTGCACAATAGCATATTCTTCTCCTAACCACCTAATTCTCCAGCTCTGTATTCATCACTGTCAGGCTCTGCAGAACCCTCAATGAGGGCTTTATGTTGAGCCTCATTATCGGCTCAAAGATAGAGGGCACGCCATGCAAATGAAGCCAAACCCAAGATAGGCTGTTAAAATACTGCAATTTGTCAGCATTTAGATAAACAAATGAAGGGCATACTGTGTGTGGGATGTGGACCCCCGGGAGCTTTCAGGGTATTTTGACACTTGTTGTGAGAAATATCTCCAAGTTCCCCATACTGGCTCCCTCCTTATCATTTAAAGGGAGGAAAAAGAGTTGCTAATTTACTTATGACTAAGATAGTGGGGAGACTGGGGGAGTCTCTGCTTTCATCCATCGGTACTTAAGGTTGTTGATTAATGTCTTTCTCATTAGGCTCAGCTTTCCTTTCCATTTGCTTCTTGCACAGCCTCTAGAAGGAGGGAACTGTTAAGACTCTAGGAGTGGTTTTGGGGAGAAACACTCACACACACACACACACACACACACACACACACACACACACCAGCTAACAATCTTTTTACTGAAGTGAATCTTATGGCTAACCATAGCAACATGGGATTGTTCTTACCACACCAAGAAGATGGCGAAGTAAACTTTAAAACTCCTGTTTTCCAAAGAGTGTTACCTTGATTCTTCCAGTAACTTTGTCTTGTTGATTAAAGAAAAATAAAATGATCCGTGTTAATTGTTCAGAGCTTACAGGCTGTGCCCCTTCTGTCAGCTGGAAGGGAAAGCACCTCAAAGCAAGGCAGAGAGGAGGGGACAAAGCTGCCTTTGGTGATCTAGTCTATTCTCTAGTTTCTTAAAGGACTTTTAATGATGCTCTGGTGACAGCACCTTAGAAATCAGATCAAATCCATTGTAGCAAATTTTCAAAAGCAAGATTATGTGACAATGGGGTCGCCATCCCCTCTGTAAGCACGCCTGGCCACAAGGCTGCCTGCCTAAGCTTATCCACAGCTGTTGCCCAGCCTAAAGCTGTCAAGGCCCATCCCCACCCACCCCACCCTGGAGCCGAACCTTGGTGGCATGAGCCCCCCCATCCACCTCAATCCCTCCCACAAAATGAGAGTCACTAAAATCTCATTTGTGCCTCTTGGCCACTCAGGCCTCCACACAAACCTTTCTGTTCTTTGGAGGAGAATGATGTGGACTTAATTAAGTGTGGTAACTTATGTGTAAGGCTGTATTGATGGAGGAAATGTGGTACAGATGTGGTGTGAAATGATGGTGAATTACTCTTGTGAAGAATACAAATCAGGGTGAGTGCCCATTATCTGAGGCCAAAAGAAGTTACTGGGCACTCAATTATCACCCTCTTTGTTACCGCAGTACACCAGATGGTTACAACACTGAAGAGTTTTCTATTATCATAACATTTTCCTAGAGTGCCTTTTCTTCTTCTCCAATTCACCATAAGATGATTACCTTCTTATGGGGAGTTGATTGTTGGGAAGGGTGCTGGGGGTCATGTACAGATTCAGTAGGGAATAGCAGAAAAGGGGGCAGCAGACTGTGTCCTTAGCACAAGAGACTCTGCTGTGATTCGGGCTGCCCCATAATAGCTCACGTGAAATAACTGCTTGGTCTCCTCCTCCCTCTGAATCCACCACTCCCCTTCTGCCCCCAAATCCAGAAGATGGTGTTCGAGTGTGACCGGCTGCTCTGCCTTCTGTCAAAGCATTTCCAGCCAAGTGAGCAGTTTTTCTTTTAAGGAACTGAGTGGTCCTCAATAAAATTAATTCCTGCCCATTGGCAGCATTGAGGTGTCAGGTGAGAACAAAAGTAAACGAGCTTGTGAATATAGGGCTAGTCATTAACTCAGAGCACCCAGCTCTATCACCTGCCCAGCCCTCCCTGGCTCCAGAGAGGGGGGAGAAAACAACAACTCCATGGTAAATAAATAAATAAAACTCTACACCGTGAAAGTCTCTGAAGCAGCAAGCCCAGAGTTAAGACTTTCAGAACTTCAGACAAATGGAATGATCCTGGGCCCTGAAGAATCCTCCTTACAAAGAAAAAATGATGACATGTTGAAAACACAGGTTGCTTTTTTGTTCATTGCTGGATCACCGCTTAGAGAAAATGAATATCCAGAGAAGTCCAGATGATTCTTCTAGACATGGATTCTAGATCAGTTGACTTCAGAGCTCACAGGAGGATAGGAGAATATCTCATCATTTCCTTTACTACCAGCCTATGCCCTGGGGTTCCTACTGTCTCTCTTGTAGTTCTTTAAAAATGCCTCTTATCTCTGCAGAGTTTCAACATAGAGAGATTAAATTTTCTAAAAGGGTCAAGGACCCTGCAGACCTCTCTGAAGTTAACTGTTGTTATGGTTGCATCTGTTTGCTAAACACAATGATGGTGCTATGAGTAGTAATGCCTTTATGACTTTCCTGCTTAAGACAAAAGCACAACCCCAGTGGTGTCTGCTTGAAACCTGATCATGTGGTTTTCAAGACTGGCACCCACATCCTACTTTGGGGTTAGCCAAATAAAACTATATTTTGGTTTAGTGCTGCTAGCACTGAGGAAATGATGGGTATGATCTCTGGTTCAGAGTTTATGTTTACTTTAACTGCAGCCACTGTAAGACACACGTCCATTTTTCATGACTGAACAAAAGCCTTCCCTTTTTCACTCCTTCCCTAGCCCTCCCCTACTGCTTCCAAAGGGAATGTTTGCTTCTCCTCCTAAGTGTTTTCCTATTTAAAGTGAAAAACTTCATGATGTTGTTGGCTCTTCAAAAGAGAAATCCAAATGATGTCAAGTTATAACCTAAAAGTCAACTCTGAACACTGAAGGCTATTTATTATTTACAAACACATAAAGCCACTGACATGGATTGCATAGATTCAATTTCAACTTTGTCTTTAATAAATGAAACAAGCTGTGTGAACAAGTGAATAATCAAGTGGTGATAATGTCTCTTCGCTTCATAAACATGCAGCAGAAAAAAATTTCTTTTTGTTTGCAACTAGGAAAGAATGTATGTGCGTGATCTTAGGCCCAGTCACCAAATTTCCATGATCAGATGCTTCCTTCACTTAATTCCAAAGAAGAGTCTAAATATCTTTGAATATCTTTTGTACAACATATACCCATCCACACTTCATAATCTACCAAAGAATGAGAGAAGTTAGTCTTAAAAAGGTACAAATTAAAGGTGATTAAAGATTGCACTGACCACTATTGCTAGATAGATCCTTGAGATTGAAGCCTGAGTTATATGTAATTCTATTCTCTATTATAGCTATAATCTTTATTGTATTTAAAGATTTTCAAAATTTGCAACAAGAATGCTTCATGCCATTGGATAAGCTCGTGATTTCCTCTTTTAAACAGGTTGTTATTATCTTGGATATCATCCCTTTGGTTTATTTTCCAAACTCAGTAATGGGTGGCACAAGAGAACTGTTTACTTCTAACACAAGTTTAGAGTAGAGATCCAGGAATCTAGAGATCTAGGCAGAGATCAAAGACATGATATAGCATATGTCATATAGCAGTATGTCAGGGGAGAGTTTCAGCAAAAGCTGCATGCTAGAAAGACCATGAAAACTATTGTGAGGTCAATTAAAAATTCTTAAAACATATTCCCTATATCTTAAACTGTAAGCTATTTATCATTCAAGAAAGAAAAGATAGAAATATCTTCATATCTTCTGTGATAGATTAGATTATTATTTAGAAATTTACTCCTTTCCCTTTGTTTTCATGGGAATAAAATAGCTCCTTGCTCCATTGATGTTGGTTTTGCCATAGGATTTATTTTGGTCCATAGGATGTTAGCACACATGACAGAGCAAAGACTTAATATATGCATACATGTTTCCCCTTTTCTACTTATGCTTCAGCTGGCATCATGAGGAATGCATGCCCAGGCTTGCTCCTTAGTCCTTTGAGAAGGAAGAGCTGCGTGAAACAGCTGAGTTGTGCCAGCCACATTCAGCCTAGATCAGCCAACTACCAGTCATCCCCGTTGTATAAACAATCCAAGCCTATCTCTGTAGGGCTGCCCTGATGAGCCCAGTCAATATACAGACACATGCACAATAAGGCATGCTTGTTTCTGTAGGTCACTAATATTGTGGTTGTTTGTTACACAGGTAATTTTAACAACAGGAAATTGATACATCTTCTTAGAAATGTCCGTATTATTAGACTGCATTATTTAGTGCTAGAGTTCTCAGTCTTAGCTTAATAGAGATTTTGATTTAATTAATTTAATTGATCTAATTAGGGGCATTGGTATTTTTAAAAGTCCTCAAGTGATTCTAATGCACACTCTGAGTAGAGAGTCATTGAAACATACAAAGAAGTGATCATACGTAAGGGGTCATCATTGACGGTGAGATATTTATGAAAACAAAGGCAGAACCTGGGATTCTGACAGACTACTGGAGGGGAAGAAGATAATCCATATTACTTTCCCAGAATAGATTTCAACCTTGGCTGTACATTGGAATTATGCAGAGAACGTTTAAAAAATACTGAATCCTGGGGTCTTCCCGTATAGATTCTGATTTAGTTGGTCTGCATTGTAACTTAAACATCAAAAGTTTTCAAAGTTCTTTAAGGGATTCTAATATGAAGCTAGGGTTTAGAACTGTTGTAATAGGTGGAACAAATTGTTTTCAGGATCATCCAAATAGTGGATACCCACTTATGAGGGCTAGTATTTCAAGGCAAGACTCTAGTCCTAGAGCAATCAAAACATGAAGAATGTTCACAGTCCAAAAGAAGCAGAGTTCATTGTGGTGAACAGAGCTAGAAGAGAGTTTGAGTCTGAATTGACATTACTGCTAAGGGTATAGGCAAGGATTGGTAACTACTCCTTCTACAGAGATTAGTTTGGTAGCCCTAATAAGTGAGTGGAGGGAATGTGGCATGGAAGGGACTGAGGTATCTTTGGAGCACATAACCTAGCAAAATGCACAATCAAGCCTAGACAATTGTTATCAGGACAGTTTGTAAAAAGAGGCTGAGAATCTGGATTTTTATGTCAAATACCTTGGTTTTTAATTACCAGTAGCTAAAAAAAGTACTTAATAAGTATTAGACAAGTTGAGAAAAAAATGACCTTGAAATAAATTTGGGCTACCAGTTACCAGTTTATGTACTCAAGGTTATATGTTCCAAATGTTCAGTGTAATTTTTATTTCAACTTTGCCCTTTCATCATTGTGATCCAAGCAGGTCTGAAGCAAAAAACACTAAGTGAAGGGGCATTCACTGAG
This sequence comes from Paguma larvata, assembly GCA_030068075.1. Taxonomy (NCBI): domain Eukaryota; kingdom Metazoa; phylum Chordata; class Mammalia; order Carnivora; family Viverridae; genus Paguma; species Paguma larvata. Next base: position 13,305,571 of record CM057844.1, read on the forward strand.
ATTAGCGCTAGAGCTTAAATGAGTCTTATATCCTACCAGAATCCATGCAATATCTGGCAGGACTTCTGTGAAAACCTAAGATGTGTGGTCCTAACATAGAGAAAGGTTGTATTCTGAGTTTAGCTGTAGCTCAGGGCTCCTCTGCCTCTCTATATGTTAAGAATGTCTTCCAGGTAGTGATATGCTCCTTTTAAAAATTTTTTTAATGCTTTTATTTTTGAGAGAGAGAGAGACAGAGCATGAGCGGAGAAGAGACAGAGAGAGTGAGACATGGAATCTGAAGCAGGCTTCAGGCTCTGAGCTGTCAGCACAGAGCTCAACACGGGGCCCCAAATCACGAGCGACAAAATCATGACCTGAGCCGAAGTCGGATGCTTAACTGACTGAGCTACCCAGGTGCCCTGGCATGCTCCTGTTTTACCACACTGGACTACTTTCAATTTGTTGTGATTAACAGTAATGTTTATCTAAAACTGGAAAATGCAATGTGTATACAGTGACCTTTGATTTTTGAGCCAAAAATCAAAACACATAGTTTCTTATATCACTTGTGGATGTGAGAAATACTCTGGGAGAGCCCATCTGAATGCCAACAATTTGGAGATTCTGGGATGGTTTTATAGGAACAGCAGAGATTATTTGAAATCCAGAATCATGGTGGCTATACATATATGTGCTCACAGGAAATCTATACCTTAGGCACTAAAGATTTCAGAGAAACTAATTCCCACACTTACTTTGTGAAATGCTTTTTTTAACATTTTGTTATGTTTTTATTTTATTTTTGAGAGAGGGAGAAAGACAGAGCATGAGCAGGAGAGGGGCAGAGAGAGAGGGAGACACAGAATCTGCTGAGCTGTCAGCACAGAGCCTGACACAGGGCTCGAACCCACGAACCATGAGGTCATGACCTGAGCTGAAGTCATATGCTTAACCAATTGAGCCACCCAGACCCCTGTGAAATGCTTTTTGTTTTTCTTCCAGTTTTCAGATATAGAACCAATTTTACTTATAAATTTTCCCTTTCTCTAGCTTTTACTTTTTTCCATCCAAACCACCAACCTATATGTTTCTTGCTTTGAAATTATAATCATTATTGTCAAAAGAAGAGCTTATTATAAGGGAACATGTTTTATAATCATTATTGTCAAGAGAAGAGCTTTTTATAAGGGAACATGTTTTATCCTACCAGGTAGATAAGGGGTTATTTGTTCCTGATGAAGTAGAAGGTGGAAAGGGTTGGACAGTGTCCCTCTTCAGTTCCCATGCCTTCTGAAACTTCATTCTTTTCTCATCCAGAGTCTGCTGATTGGAGCTCCAGAGCATTTTCAAATTGGGAGATTAGAGCCACTAACTCCAGGCTGAAACCACTGCCTAGTTGTGTGTGTGTGCGTGTGTGTGTTCTTAAAAGGACCCAAAGGTATACACACATCCCAAATCTGACCTTCGACATGTAGCTCAGAGGTAAATACCACTTTGCAATTCACTTTATTCCTTCGCTTTACTAATATTAAGAAAATGCCTGTTTTCTGACAGGCACTGTGCTAGGCAGCAAACATGTAATGGTGGGCAAACTAGAAATTGTTCCTATCTTTATCAAACTTGCAGCTATGAGAATAGCAGGCATTAATAAATAGTCATGAGAAAAAATAAAAATTAATAACCTAAGTAAATATAAAGTTGCATTTGACTTAAGTGCTGAAAGGAAAGGGGCTAAGATATTTGTTCTGGTCAGGAAAGTGAGGGAGATTTTTATAGAGGATGTAGCCACTGAACTGAGATTTGAGGGATAAGTAAGAGTCAACCAGGTAAGGCAGAGAAAACCCTCTGGGAGGGTGGAACACTACATGGAAGACCCTGTGTTGAGAAGGAGCACTAGGGAATAGGAAAAAAACATCAACAGTTATGGCTGGCCTATAGGGAGCACTATAAGCCTGAAGGGTGGGTAGAGACCAGACAGAGAAGGGCTCTGTGAGCTGTTGATATGTTCTGTTTGCTTAGAAACCAATATGTGATGGGCCTATTCTGTACTACCCTGAAGAAGGGTAGGTTGAGGGGGTGCAGTTAGAAATGGGTGCAAAGGAGTTTTCAGTTCTCCAGAGAAAATAATACCTTAGAGTAATAGTTATCATTTTGAAAAGATATGAAAAAATTTGAGATTAATATTAGCAAATAAAATTGGAGCTGGTTTGAAGAGGGGATTAAAGGAGAAAGCAGGCTCAAGGGTGATTTGAATAATGGCATGAATGTTGGTATCTTGATCTGTGAAGTAAAGTCCAGAGAAAGATAAGATTCTGAGATCTTGAGGTTAGTTTTAGGCCAGTTGAATTTAGGATATCTTTGAGTCATTTAGAAGTTAGAAAGTGAGTGGTCATCTGAAAGTTTAAGGATGTTAACTGGAGATTAGACTCTAGTTCATACAGTGGGTGATTAAAGGAAGGCATACAGGTAAGACCCTCTAAGAATAATATACAATAAGAGAAGAGAGCTAGGGTTGTATCTTTTAACAAACATTTATTGAGCAGGTAGAACAAGAGATTCTCATACTGAAGGTACAGAAAGTGTTCCATGAAGAAAGGAGGAAAACCAGAATATTGTGCCTCGGAAGCCACAGGCTGATAGTATGCCAAAAAGGAAAAAGGGGTCACTAGTATCAAATGATGCTGACACGAGAAGGAAGATGAAGATTTGGGAATATTTTTTTTTGGTTTTAGTGAGGAGGTCTTTGGTCACACCAACAAGAAATACTTTGGTGGAATCTTAGGGCCAAACACATATTGAAATGAATTGGGATATTTTCCAGTCCCTCTCCTTCTCATGCAAACATGGGGGAGTCATTTAAAGCAAAGGTATCTAGTTTGGTTCTTTAGTAAATGGAGATTGGAACCAAAGATCAATATTATTTGACACAGGGTGGTCATGAGCCAGTCTTTAAATGTTTGCTTATTTGCAACTAACCTGTGATTCCCTTCTTCCTACCACCACCTCTCTGCGGTGTGTTAGAATGCAGTATTTACTTTTAAAAATTACTTTTACGTGGAAAACAAGAGAAGAAGATAATATACTTGATTTTTCTTTTCACAAAGCCTAACTGTCAACTTTAAAACTCAGATACCAGCTTTAGCAAGTGCTAGGGACAAGAATTTCTTCCTAGTTTGTTAATGAGCTTTTAAAAAAACACCTAAGTTATCAAACATAAAAAGAAATAACTGGAATTTGTGTTGAAGGTAGTCCAGTTAGTGGGTAATAAATGATATAAATTTTTAAAATGTCAGTATAGAAATTGGTGAGTTGTACAGATAGGAAGCTGATCCAATGTTCAAAGCTATTATTTTCCAAATAATAACTGGAGCCTACAAATTGCTCACTCTTCTTTCAGACTTACTTTTCTAGGAAAGGAAATATTATTTTATCAATGTACACTTAAACCATCAAATTAATTTAACAAAGGTCTTTTGATGGCCCAAGTATATTTTAAACAACTTAGAGGAAAACACTTTAAGTTTTTCTGCTTATATATGGGAAGCATCATTTTGCCAAAAGGAGCTGAATCAAAATGACAAAGTTTAAGATTAAAAACGAGTATATTTAAAAGATATCCAGTAGAATACTTCTTGTGTGTATTAACTTCTGACATCTGATGTGATGCTAGAAAAAAAGGATGATTAGAGAGATCCAGAGTCCTTTAAAGTACTTCTTGCCTTATCATCTAAGTCATACTCACTTATTCACTGAGTGAGCAAGTTTTTTGAGCATCTACATATTTCCACAAACTGTTTTAGATATTCAACAACAACAGTGAATTTATGGACAGATACCTGCCCTCATTGAGTTTATATTCTAGTGGAGAAGAAAAATAATAAACGTGTAGTGTCAACAGAAGGTAGCGATAAGTTTTATGGAGAAAACTAGAGACAGTGGGAGAAAGAGTAATGGTGGGTGTTAATGCAGTTAAGTTGGTAAAGGAAGTTGTCTGTGAGGTGGTTATGTGGAGATCTGAAAACTTGAAGGAGCAAGTTTTTATAATTATGAGACTAAAAGAGCATTTTATAAAGTACAAAGCCCCTGGAGCATGCATGGTGTGTGCCCCACAAAACAAAGCCTTCCCAGCTCTATATTCTCCCAAACCTTGAGGACACAGAGAATGAGTTTACTCCAGTGCCTCCCTAAAGATGCTCTCATTAGCAGTGGCATCCAAAGAAGAAAAATCTGCTTTCTATTATTGTCTCATCTTGGTGAGTTTAGTTTGCAAATTTTCTGTGGTTTCATTAAACTGAACCAGAAGGAGTCTCTGAATACATCTATTGCTTTGGAAAACTGAATTAGAAGCCAGCTTGAAGTCTGTCTCTTTGGGGAACAGCCAACCTCCCCAGCTTACCTCTGGCAAAATGGACTCTAGACTCTATTTGCTTCCCTTACCAAAGACAGACTCAGGAACCTACCATGTCCAAAGGCATATTATGGTGGTGCAGCTAAGGGTACACAGGCACACCAAGGTGCATGTACTGTCTCATCAAATCCAAAGGCTTCAGTGAAAACTATACTGTACCAGGGGCAAGATAAGGTTTTTGGCATGGTAATATCTACAGCCTGATGTGTGGTTCACCTATTTTTGTAGACTGGTAATAAACCTACAGGGTCTTCTTTGGATTTTAAACTTTGGTGAAGGAACCATATGGGTGATATTTGACTAAACTGACCTGCACCCCCAATTGCAGGAGAAGCTGTGGGGCAACCTCTTATTCTGGACACCCAACTGGCTTCCCTGAACCCACATTCTACCCAATGTGATATTGTGTGTGGCCCACACATTATTTAAAGGAAAAAAAACTCATAATTGCAAAATTGAGGGAGTTCACATCAAACCTGTATTTCTTCACACTCTTAAAAAAAGCTCTGGTAATAATAGTACCGCATTCCTTCTTGACAACAATTGGCTAGGTCTTAACAGATGATTTCCTTATGTGGGGCACGTGCTTTCTATTGCCCACGAATCCTCACCGTCTTATTTGCTCACATTACTTAATTTCATTTCCTCTTTGGCCTCTCTAGACTTTAATTCTTATGATTCCTCCTTTAAATCATATCTTGTTCTTGTCACTGAGGTTCTTTTTCCTCAGTGTTGAGGACAGCAAAACGAATGATTTCATCATGGTGGGTACATCCAGTGACCACTATAATCTGATACATAAAACTGAAAGTGAAGGGAAAGATTCTGTTTCTTCATTGTAACATTTGTAGTAATTTGATGGAATGATGACAGGCATAAAAGCAATTAGTCAATAGTGAGAGAAAGTGTAAGATGGTGTGAGTCTTATGTGGGGAGATCAGCTTTCATAAAGAAGAGAACAGATGAGGCTTTCTCAATATTTGAGAGCCTAAAAGCAGGAGTTGGGTTTTATATCTACTTTGGATCATCAATTTTCCAGCTATTTTGGCAAAAGAAAGATTCAAACAAAAGATTCAACCACCTGTATCTTCCCCAGACGGTAGGCTCTTGAGGGCAATGGCTACATGTCTTTTGTTTACCAGTGTTTGCCCAGTGGTAAGTCCATAGTACATTGGAGACCCTCAGTAGATTGGAAGAATTAAAGCCACAGTCTCATCATATGTGAGTTCTCCTTGAGCGTATGTCCCTAGCTAGGTCAGCCTCAAGGACTCCCAGACAACTGAGTCAGAACCACACCTTACAGATTTTTGAGTGGCTACAGAAATTCCATTTGGGTTGAAGCTGTTAAAAATGATTATAGCACACAGAGAAGAAGATTTTACAATGGAGGCTAACTATTCATGCATCAAAACATCATCTTCCTCTTGTTCAGCATTGAAACATCTTCCTTTAATTAGTTATTCCTGCATTTGTTTCCTAAGGCTGATGAACAGCTGGCTTGTACTTGAAGTTACACAAAGAGCTGGGTTTAGGAGTACATTTTAGTATCCGCTACTTCATCTAATAGCTCCGGGGCATATTTCAAACATGCCCCATGTTATTGAGCTTGCCTATATTATTACCACCTGTGACCTTCCCTTTGGTAGCTGCCAGAGCTGATTGGAACTCATCTGCTTCTTTCTGAGCAGGGTTATGGGAGGAAGGAAGTTTAGACATGTGGACAAGATCTAGACCTGGTACACACTTCGAAGAATACCCAAAGCTTCTTTGAAAATTATTAAGCCATAGCAGGATAATTTGGGATAGAAGTTGTGATATTTTTCTTCCTATATTTCTTCCTAGATTGTAAGCAGGTAGCTATGCTGTGTAGCTACATGTCTCAAGACTTTTTGGCAGGCTGAAAGCAGAGTTTTATAGGAAGATCATTCTTCTTGTCCTTGAACTTGGGTGTCCTTGGTGGAGGGGAGAAGCCAGTAATACAGGCCTTTTAGGATGACAAGGTCACTTTCACTGCATTCTGTTCATTAACGTAAATTAGAAGGCCAGCCCAGATTCAACAGGTATTAAAGTCGACCTTGCCTCTTGATGGGAGTCGTTACAAAGTGACATTGCAAGTGGCATGAAAATAGAAGATTGGGGCCATTTTTGCAATCAGTTGATTACATGGAGCCTTTGCAAATTTGTTGAGGCCAGAATGCCTGTATCAGATTGACCATAGGTGGTCCTGGTTTTGAGCTTATCTCTAAGCAATAATTACAAGAGGACTGGACCTCCAAATTAAACTCAAATACCTGGAGGTCAAGAGATTTGTTCTTTCTTCCTACATGATTTGCATAACTTAATATCATACTAATCATCTTATTGATAATTATTTTTGTTCCATTGGAGATGGAAAATTCATGTTCACAAACCTGGGACATTATGTATGTAGCGACTATTTATCTAGAATTACTTTTCTTTTTCTTTTTCTTATTGCCTGGTACTTGGACTTAAGAAATATGCTATCTGTGTTCTGGGACTTAAGAAGCCATGAATGTATGTAGAAATTTTGGCCTGTAAAACTCAGGAATACATTTCTTTGTAATTTTCTTTAAAACAGTGTTTATCCCTATATCCCTGTTCTATTGAGCTATTGAAATTCATCCATAACCATTATTGGGGTTCTCATACCCACCTGTGGGAATTCACATATCTGTGGAAAGAAGAGGAAAGGTCTCTCGGCTGTATCTCGTCACAATTCAAGCCACAATTCATGTGGTTCCTTGGAGTTGAACATAGCTCAGCCTCTGAGCCTGCTTAGGGAGAAGATATCTTCAAGAGGTTCTATCCACTTGTGCTCTCTTGGAACTATTCCACCTCCATGAGCACAAGCCCAGATCAGCTGCTGGAGGATAAGAGAGCATGTGGCACAAGCTGAGTCTTTTCTGTTAGGCCACCCCACACCAGCTAGCACCCATCCCACTTCCTGCTGACCTTCATCATTTGCAGGAGCCCCCCTGCCATCAGCGAGCCTAGCCCAAACCAGCAGAACTTCCCGGGCCACTATAGGCTTAGGACAATAATAAATGGTGGTCGTTTTAAACTACTAAGTTTTATGGTAAATTGGTACACAAGATCAGTATATCAGTAGTTAATTAGTACGCTAGAATAGTCGATGTATCAGGTTCCTGCAGGAGGAGGGACTTTGAAGATTTATTCAAGAGGAGAGGACTGGGTAATTATTCCAGGCAGGGGAAAGAACTTTTCCTGATTTGGTTTCAGCCTTTCCAATTTATCAATCGTAGTTCTCTTAGATAGATCTCATCTTCTTTCTTAGGGTCCTTTTCCCACGTTGTCCAACCTCCTCCTGGATTCTGAGGAACTCAGAGCAGTTGTAAGCATGTGACCCCAGCCACCACAAGAGCCCAATGCCTCCTGGGCCAACCTCTGTAGTTTCCTTTCCCTTCAGCTAAACTCAGGGGACAGGAACACTTGGACCCTTTTGGCAGATTTATATAGTGTTCACCAGGCCCAGGAATCTCCTTGAGTGCCCAATAAAACAAGGTATTTTTGCTCTTGTTTTATTCCCAGGACCTAGCCTTTCATTACAGAATAAAATTTAGAAATAAAAATAAAGCTTCCGTCACTCCTGGGGCTTCTACTCTCTTTGCCTATGAGCTGCCCTGCCCTCCTGGTTCTCAGGCTCTTGGTTTGTAACTCTCAGGATTTCCAACTTCCTGCCTCTTCCCCAAACTGATGCCACTTTCCCAGGCACTGGGAGTCACATCTGAAAGGGTCAGTCCCCGAAATTCCTTGTGGTAACAGCAGGGAGACAGCCACTCCTGTCTGTTAATTGGCACAGGAAATGAGCAAAGTTGAATGTGGTTCTCCTGTGATTAGAAACCTTTTAAAACAACAAGCATGGCTGAATCTTTCCTTTAAAGAGGGTTCAGAGTGGGTCAATAAACCCGTGAAGTACCTAGATGATTTAATGAAAAAAGTTAGATTGGAGTCTTTTCGTTTTGTAGAATGAAAATGTAAAACAAAACAAGAGGTAAAACATTCTTAAATGCTAGAGACTCACGAGTCTCCCTCAAACTTCTCTCTGGTATTGCTAAAATAAATCATACAGAACACATCCCATTTATTCATTCTCCTTTCCCTCATGTCTTCGTAGCAGGCCTTTTAAGGATCTGAGAGTCTTTTTAAGTGCTGCCTCCTCCCAGTTTTGCTCTCTGACAGATGTTGATTTTAATGATTCCCCTGTCTTAGGTTTCAAAACCATCAGGGTGTTTGTTCCTGTAAGTAAAAATTAAACTGGAGTAAAACTTGTTTTATTTCAGAGAGATGTAGGGAGGAGTTAAGAAGGCCCACCTACAATGTTATTAAGATGAAGAAGATAATATGTGCACAGAGGCATGCACCCTACCTTTTACCACCTTCAGTAGAATCCACTCACACTTTTGCTTATACAGTCATACACTTATATTTTCTTTCAGTTCCCCTAAGTGCTTAACTCAGTCCTGAGCACAGAGTAAGCACTTAATACACTTTTGCTGATGTGAATTGAAGGCCTGGGGTATTTCCTACAGATTAAGCAATTTTGACACCATAATCCCTAAATAATTCCCAGGAAGTGCCTTGCACAATGGTTTCTATTGCAGGCACATTAGGGCTCTTGATTCCTGTCTTTTGCTATTTGTTTCTGGTTCATGTGTCAAGCCACTCACTCACTACCTCTTGGTTTGATTCTTTAGACAGTCAAAAGAAAATGAGTGATAACTGCAGGGCAGGGCATTTTTATTCTCTATGTCTCAGAAACTAGATACAAAGCTCAGAATATTTTTCCACTTTGCCAAGTAATATAATGATTATCGCCTACAAATATTTGGAGAGAGGTGGTCAAATGCAGTAAGAAAAGATGAAGGTACTTTCGATAGAAAGGAAACAGTTCCAATTCTGAGGCCTACTCTGAGTATGGGGAAATGTGAGTGAAATATTATAGCAGCAACAGGAATGGTTATTGAACTGTGAAAAGCATTTGCTACATAAAGAGGGCCTTAATTCCTTTGATGTTATCAGGGAGGGATGTATTAGGTTCTGCAAAGCAAGTGGCAATGATCAGCAAATGCATTTTTTAAATGTTCTTCTCCTTTAATATCAGATGACTATAACTTAATCTCCAGTTTGTGGGTTATTCTTCTTATCCCTCCCCTCAAAAGAGGGTGTGGTCAAGGTAATTAAGAAGACCAATTAAGAAGGCCATTTTAATTTCTGGAATGAGTTACCATCTCACTCTTACTTTTCTGTTGCTTTTGTTTTTGTGAGAAACATAAATTTAAACATTGTGATCTCTGAAGTAACAAAGAATTATGTATAAATTACAACTCTATTAATCAAAATAGAAGATTATCGTATTTGATAATCATATACGAAAATGTCCATATAAATTTGTATTTACTTTCCAAACAGTTCTCTAGAACCAAATTGGAAATCTTTTAAAAAATTATGTTATAAAAGTAAAGGCATGGAAAATCGCATTTGATTTTGAAAGAGCAAAAACATTTTTTAAGTAAAAAATTATTCCATTTTTTGTACTTTAATTTGGGATAAAGATAGAGTCACTGGGGAAAAAATCAAAACATTTTACTTATTCCCAGTTTCAACTGGTAAAATTCAAAATGGTGCTTTGTGTGACAGCTAAAAGGAAAATTGATTTAATAGGCTAAAATCACCAGTTGGACAGAATTTGTAACATGAGCAATATGGAAAGATCATGACAATACCAAGATAGCTAGTTTCAGACTATAGATTTGTTCTCAAAAAGACCATGTGATCTGTATTTACACCTTGGTAGGTGGGCACTAGAGGGATGCCAGGAATGTGCTTTTGCTAGAAAGCTCTGCTAACCAGGGGATTTAGAGAAGAAAGCAATTCCTATTTCTGTATCTTTCTTCTGCAACTGTTTACAAATACTAGGAAGCTGTGATGTCTGTGTGTCTTATCGATGTGGCTGTAGGATGCAGATTCTGTTTATAAATTCACCCATCCTCTACCCATTAAGCCATGTTGTTTAGGTCAGAGCCTGATTCTTGTCCAGTCTATCACTGACTGACATTAGAAATTGACACAGAAAATATCCCAAACATAGGTATTTGTCTGGAGTCACCTTAATACCATAAATTATATCGGCTTACATTCAGGTTTAGCATCCCCTGTCAGTTTCCGTTGGAACTTTCAACTCCCCCCTGATTCTGACCCACCGGGCTAATGCATGATCTTCCTTCCCCAAAGCCTGGGAGAATGAGGAAAGGCTGGCATTTGATAAAAGCCCATTACCATTCAAGAGAGGGGAAAAAGAGAGAGAACAGAGCTGGAGCCACCCCATACCACGACCAGCAGTTGTTGGGTTTAAAATTTCACGTTGGCCTCTTTCTTATTAGACTGCCTAAGCTGGCATCAAGGGGCTATCGACTGTCAAAACAGCAGCCAGAGAAACAATCGACAAAGCCATCCCTTGAGAATGTTGAGTAAACTGGGGAAAATACTGTCAAAGGAGTTAATGTGCAAGCTGGCACCCAATGCCAGACCCAGCGTGAGAACCACTTACGTGGTAATTGTCCCTCCGGGTGTCCCTCGGCTCTGTCAAACACTGCCCCAGGCTTGCCTTTCAGCACAGGAACTGATCTCTTTTTGACAAACTGAAATACACACCCACCCTAAAGCCCTACCAGCTGAGGGTGGGGAATGCAGGTGGGAAAGCAGGCAATTCTCTCGCAACCGGCAGGGAGTTCAGTTTCGCCAGACTCCCCTAGGGTCGGGCGAGCTGGGCCAACTGTTTCTGGGAAAGCTTGGGTGATATTTGTGTGCAGTCCTGGACTCAAGGGGAGATAAAGCCAGACACCAGCTGAGTCTCACAAACCCCTTACACCCAATCCATCTACAGTCGGAGCTCCTCAATACCAAAGCCCCACACCTCCTTTGTGGCATTTAGAATATGCTTAACCCTAAAGAAGTGAGATCCTGTGGTCAGAACCAAAGAGGGTGCATTGCAGCACCAACTCTTAGGGCCTAGTGACAGGGCTTGCTGAAACAGCGTGAAATATTTTCACTAAGTAACAGCGAAAAAACGATGTGTCACTGTAATTACAAAGGTCAGAAATAAGCAATTCGAAATAATAGGATTGGATAGGAAAACAGTAATTCCAAGAGAGGGCGGGTTTTTGTTTTGTTTTGTTTTGTTTTGTTTTTGTTTTTATATCGAGAGACACCTGTTTCAAATTCGAGCTGATGCCTAGACCGCAGAATCCCTTAACATTTTGGAAATCATATCAGTTCACTACTCTGCCAAGTTCTCCAGTCACCCAAAAGAATGAGGAATTAGGGTTTATAAATATAAATTAATAAAACTTGTGAAAAAAAGCCACCTGGAAATAATTTTGAACAAACAGTGTATGGTTGAACATAAAAAAGTAACTAAGACACCCAAAACAAAAATAAATGCAGGTTATAAATAGGCCAATAAAAAATGTCTAATAAATATGGATAGTTAATTAGATCATTACTGATTTAAAAGCTATAAGTAAAAAGAGCAATGCCGTGTTTTTTGCTTTAATCAGCAAATTTAAAAATGATAATGCCAAATGCAATTCATAAAATAAGATTAATGGAAATCTATATTGCTGCAAACCATTGGAAAAGCACTTTGATGGTAGGAGTCAAAAATGTTAAAAATACTTGTATAGTTGTACCCAGTCATTCCACTATGAAGATGGGTCTTCCCTTCTGGTCCCTGCCATTGTGCAGTGTGGAACCAAGTGTACGGGGTGGTCCCTCTGTGTCTGGACCACTCATAATCTTGATCTTCCATCTTCCAGTCAAAAGACACTGGTACATAATTCAGGAGCATTCACTTACTTCTATAGAAATCTAGACCTTGTGTAGGTAGGTACAGGGAGGGGCCAATACGTGGCATTTATTCTTCTTATATTTTTCCCAAGCATCATTCATCATTCTATTGGCCTTTTTGTTGTTCATTTTTCCTCTTTTGGGGTTGTTAAGGACTCAATATCATTGGCAATGCAGATTCCTTTTTAATTTCTTCCTTTCTTCCTCTCTTCCTTCCTTCCTTCCTTCCTTCTTCCCTCCCTCCCTCTCTCCCTCTCTCTCTCTCTCTCTTTCTTTCTTTCTTTCTTTCTTTCTTTCTTTCTTTCTTTCTTTCTTTCTTTCTTTCTTTCTTTCATGTGATAACCAAAGAGCAATTAGAGGGGAAAATGCCTTTATTTTATCAAAAATATTTTCACATTGTTCTTTTCTAGATTTTCTAAATTTTTAGCACAGATTATTTTTTTTGCCATTAGGAAAACAAATTTAAATTATTTCACAATATAAATAAATTTACAATTTGTATTTTGGGTAAAAACTAAGGTAGTTACATACATTTTTAAAGTCTTTTCCAAATAACAATGGAGAAAGAAATTAATTATAGCAAGACATGAGCTATATCTATCAAAGCTCTGATAAAGTCATATCAGAAGTTCAGTAAAAATGCTTTCATTGAAGATGAAGTTTGAAATGCTACTGGAGCTCACATTGCTGTTTTCTTATTCATGTTATAAATGTTACAAGAAAGCCTTTCTTAAAAAAAATTGTCTTGTAGATAAGGAAAATCAATTAGAACTGATTTTCAATAGGTCTTCTATAAAACAGCATCATTCAGTGTTTCTATCCAGAAATATTTTTCACCTCCTGTGAAGGTATGAAATCCCATGGTGGCTTTAGCATAGTTTTGTTAAGAAATGAAATCACCACAACATTGTTCACATTTGCTTTAGTAGAAAATAGCAATGATGATCTCCATATATATTAAAGCTGACTTTACTGGTTTGAACAGTGAAGTCTTGCACCCCAGGGTACTCTCAGTCCCAAATTGTTCTTATCTACCCCAGAGCTGAGTGGCTCAAAATAAAAGTCATCTTATCATTATATCTAATGACTCTGCAGTTAGAAATGTAAGCAGGGTTCCTCTAATTAAATTTCTACTTCATGTGATGATGCCCCTGGTGTCACTCTTGGTATTGAGCAGGTGGTTGGTCTGTTCTGGAGGGTCTAGAATGGCTTCATTCCTATGAATGGCATATCAGTGAGGATGGTTGAAAGGTGGGCCCCTATCCGTCTCTGTATAATCTCTTATACTCTCCAGGTCTTCTTTTCAGCAGTGTAGTTAGACTTCTTACCTGGTGGCTCAAGGGTTCAGGGCTCTGAGTGCAGACAGACAGGAAGTTGAAGCTAATGGACAGGAAGCTTGTCTTCTAAAATCTGGGCCAGAAAACTGCTGGTGTCACTTCCAGTGTATTGTGTTGGTCAGTAGTTACAAAGCCTGGCCAGAGTCAAGGGAACAGAAGGAATATTGGATATATTTCTCAATGGGAGGAGTGTAAAAGAACTTGAGATTGACTTTAAACCACAAAACAGATATTGTGTTTTAATATAGTAACTGCAAGCTATAGTTTAATTTGTCAAAATAAAATAAATTATTCTCATTTTGTAGTTGAAAAAACTGAGCCTCAGAGAAGTTGAATAATTTTCTCAGATCACACAACTAATATCAGAGCTCAGGTAAAGTTTAGGTTGGTCTATGAAAATAATGCCTTTTTCTCTATGCCATACTGGTCACAGAGAAGCATTTCATTGTGTATTCACAGATGGGAATCCTCTGTGTATTGAGTACATGGATGTATTGTGTACATCCATGGGAAAGGCAGATGATGAGTGGAGACTCCTCTCCCATGCTTGTGATAGAAAAATGGGAGAATTTTCTAGCAGAGATTTTAATTCCCCATCTACCAAAGCACATGGGATGCAACAAAAGACCATTGGGCTATTTCATGAGGTGTCAGGTTACTCATGAGGTCTGCCAAAGAGTATGTGGAAGGTTGCAACGATTAGTTCTGTATCCGCTTCTGCTGTATAACAAAGCACCCCAGAACTTAGTTGCCTGAACAACTCTTCCAGTCTCAGTAGCCTTGGCTACCCATGGTTGGGTTTCCACATGTGTCTGTGTCAACCTGCTGGCTTAACAGGTCTGGAATGGTTTCATTCACATGTCTTGTGGTTGGCAGGCATTTGCCAGGGGCTGGGCAACTCTTGGCTGGTAAGCCTTGCTTCTCTTACACATGACTTTTTATCCACCAACAAGTGAAATCAGGTTTGTTCATGTGGAAGCTTCAGCATGTCAAGAGTAACAGTGTGTGAGGCTTCCTGGTATGGAGGCTCAGCACTCACACAACATTGTTTCCTTTGAATTCTATTGGCCAAAGCAAGTCAGAAGGCCAGCTCAGTTTCAAGCAGTGGCGAAACAGACTTTGCCCCTCTTGATAAAAGAATTGAAAAATCCCATTGAAAGAGTCTGGATACAGAGAGAAGAATAACTACAGGCATCTTTGCAATTCTAAAACAAGATGAATTGGTTGATATCTTCTACACTATTTAGAGCACAGCCAGTTGCAGACCCCCACAACCCTGATGAAATGGCTTAAATTAAATTGTGGGCATTGTGAATTCAACCAGAAACCCTATCCAGATAAATAAGTTCTAACAAAATCAGTAATTCCAAACGGTATTTCGAAGTACCTCACATCCTCACAATCCACAATTTTAACTTATTGTGGTCCACTGTAAGGATTACACTGAATGTGTAAGGAAGGGCCTTCCCCCCACCCACTGCTACCCCAGGGCTGTTTACAGCTGGACGCTACTGGAAATTAAGTAATATTTCTTAGATACACACATCAATATTCTTTAGTAAAATCAGGAAAAGAAAGAAAAAAGCCACGTGAATTAAAACTATACAGCATAGTCTCACAAAGTCCACCTATTCGTGGAAACATATGGTATCTGTCTTTTTCTGACTGACTTATTTCACTTAACATAATATCCTCCAGTTCCATCCATGTAAAAAGACACAGAGAGGGAGGGAGATAAAACATAAGAGACTCTCAAAGACTAAGAACAAACTGAGGTTAAGTGGGGTAAGGGAGGGGGGAGAGGGGATGACGGGCATTAAAGAGGGCACATGTTGGGATGAACACTGGGTGTTATATGTAAACCAATTTGAAAATAAACTATTATAAAAAAATTAAAATTAAAAAAATAAAATAAATAAATAAAAAAATAAAACTATACAGTAGGAATGGAGTAACAAACTTTGATTCCCCAAAACAGTCCAAGAATATTCCTTATGTTTTAATAACTGCCATAGGATTCACATTTGAACTTAAATAGTGAAATAGATATATTGAGTGCATTGTAAGTGCTCAGTACTATACCAGGCACTTGATATATTCCTTATCATTTAATCCTCACTGTAAATTTATCACTCATCAATGAACATTAGCATCTTCGTTATTCATGTGAGGTGATTGGAACTTAAAATATATGGTAGATTGCTCAAGATTTCTCTTTGTTTGTTAAGAGGTAGGGTCACCATCCCTTAAATCTTGGCTCTACCATGTGACTTGCTTTGATTCAAGGATATTAGTAAAGTGATGCATGCAGAAGATTGAGACATACTTTGACATTAGGGCTTTTTTCCTACTACCCTTGAGATCCCAAGGCACCATATGTATAAGCCCAAGCTGCCCTGCTGAAAGATGGGAGACTGCATGGCAGAAATTCAAGATGAATACTAGCTGAGAGTCCACCAGCCCTTGGCCAATCACCTATTAACTTCCAGGCATGTGTCGGAGGTCATCCTGATCATGCATCCTCCAGCCAGCTTCCAGCTGTCCCAAGCTAGTGGGACCAGAGCTGGGAGTCAAGCCCGTGTTCTCACATTCCAAAGTTTATATCCTTAATAGTAATACTGTACTGACTTCTCTAAAATGTAGAGTGTTTCTCAGGTTTATAAGGCTGATAGTCGTTAAAGTGTCTACAAAGAATGCTTGGCATACAAGGAAGTACAGGCAGAAATTTCTTTTGCATATGAACCCCAAGTGCCTTTACACACACCAAGGACTTATGGAGTAACCCTCAGATAATAGAAACCCATGATGATATTAAAATTGGGGTTTTTTTTAGCGTTTTTTTTTTTAATTTTATTTTTGAGAGACATAGAGACAGAGAGTGAGCAAGGGAAGGGCAGAGAGAGAGGGAGACACAGAATCCAAAGCAGGCTCCAGGCTCCGAGCTGTCAGCACAGAGCCTGACGTGGGGCTCGAACTCACAGACCACAAGATCATGACCTGAGCCGAAGTCAGATGCCTAACCGACTGAGCCACCCAGGTGCCCCTAAAATTGGGTTTTTAAATGAAACCTTAAAAAGATAAAATTTCAAGTAGCAGGGACATAGATTTTGGAAAGGGGAAGAATAGAGGTAGAGAAACCAGAGGCAATAATCTAGGGGTGAATTAATGAAGTTGTAAGTCAAGACAGCAACTGTGAGATCAAGAGAGGAGGCATTTGCTGGAGTACAGGTCCAGCTGAGTCCAAGGCTCCCCAAAGGATAGATGGTTAGGTGAAAGGAATGAGAGAGGCACGAGATGCAGTCTGATCACCAAGCAGGCATCATCTCTCTCCTTCCTGCTGGTCTCAGTGTCTTTATTTAAAAGTAGTGACTTACATTACACCAATGAGTGACTTCCCATCAGTAAGTCTAGTTTGAACAATAATGTGTTTTTATCAGCAAAGCGGTGATTTCCTCAATCTTGCCGTTGTTTTCAAGTTAATTAGCATATAAATTTAAGGCAGGGGGAGAGAACAGGGCATTACCTAGGTCTGCCTATATTGATTATCTATAAACAGGCCAGGAGTCATTTTGCCTCTTCTTCCAACTACAATGGGGGAGGTGCAACCCATCAGGCAAGGACTGAAATCTCAATGTTTGTCCTTTGCTTGTGAATGAATGAATTTACATAATAAGAGCCTAACGTTTACACAAATCACACCAATATTCAGCCAGCTCATAACTGCTATCAATTTGTGCAACCCATTCCCAAGATGCAACTTTAAGATTACTACTGACCAGGCTACTCTTATTCAGATGTAATCCATAAAAGCATCATGCCCCAGGTCCTTCCCTTTTATCTAAATGCCATAAAACAAAGGAGCATTACATTCCTTGGGACCAATGAGAGTAGCTCAAGAAATCCAAGCCTGAAAAATAATTTAGAAGGAGGTAAGACTAGGCGCCATTTTGGCCAGTGGGAGCTTTGCTTCAACCTGCCTTTCCCACACAGGCAGGGGTCTCAACCTGTGAGCCCAAAATGGCTCCCAACAGGCATTAGGAGACAAATCTATGGGACATGATTGTTTAATACTCTGCCTTTAACTAGACAGTCACTTCAACTACCCTTTACTTGAACTCTCATGGGGATCCCAACTTACACAAATACTAAGGTGAAATTTATTTGAATTTTAGAAGGAGAAAAAGAGAGAGAAGGAGACAGAAAGAGAAATGAAATACAAGAGCCATCTGGTCTCATTTGAAAATCATTTGTCTGAAATCAGGAAATAGGAGTTTTGATCCCTCTCTGACATAATTTGCTTTGGCCTTGAATAAGTCACTTAACTGCAACCCTCTGGCCTCAGTTTTCATCTCTGTCCAAAGGGAATCCTTTGAAGGATGGTGCTTGTTAAGGTTAAAAGCATTAATAAATTCAGTGTAGTACCAATTTGTAAAATGGTTTTCTCTGTGAGTACTTCCCATGCCAAGGTACTTACAAGAGCAAAAACAGTTAAATGGAATTTACCAGAACTCTTTTCATTAATTTTGCACATCCTGCCAACTCTTAGATTAATTAGAAATCTAGATTCTCTCTAGTGGCGTTTGGGAATTTAGTCTAAAGGCTGAATAACCTGATCTTGAGGAAACTGACATCTAAGAGAAATTTTGCTGGCCTCATAATGTAATGACCAAGATATTTAGAAGTGAATGGTCCCACCATTATCTTATACCTGTCAAATCAAGATATGAATTTTGGTTTGAAATCCTAAGCCCATCTCTTAATAGTTGCATGATTGTGGGCAAACTACTTAACTAGTCTGTGTCAGTTTCCTTATCTGTAAAGTGGGGATATAATAATACCTATTTTATAGGGTTGCTGTGAAAATTAAATGAGCTTTACTATATGTTTGGTGCTTAACACATTGTCTGGCACACAGTAAATGCTGTATAAAAAGGTTACCAGTTAGTCTTATTACTAATTATTGTGAATGGAAACCTCTTCCTTCCCCTATGAGTTTAGAAAATGATGACAAATCTTTTATCATTGGCCTCAGTTTCTCTCTCTTACTGCCTAGTACTGCTGGTTCTTAGTTATCCCTGTCCTTGCTTCTTTGGATATTATCATAGTACCATATCAGATGACATGATTCAATCTGATTCTTATAGGAAAGTGAATTCCAACGACCCAGAAATCATTATGGCCAAAGCTGCATTTCAGTCAAAGCAGCAGAACTTCTTGGACCGCTTCAGGGTTTTCACATAGATATGGTTACTCCAGATATGTGGGTTTCAAATATTTTTCAAGTAGTTTTATTTTCTAAACAGCAGAATCTGTCAAATATAACACATATCTTATATTGAAAGAGTCCTATGTTCCTTCATTACATTAGGCCAGCACCCTCATTTATAGATGAGGTCCAAATAGATTAAGTGACTCTAGTCATACAGCTGTTTGGTGGCAAAACCACAAAGGTGCTCAGGTACCTGTTAGTTAGAAGCCAAACCAAACCGTCATGTGTAGAGCTTCAAAGGAAATGGCTGTGCGAGCTTGTTCCCCACTTGGAAATCACTCAGCTAGATGAAGGACAAGAGAAACAGCAGCGAGTGGAAAGGAAGTGATGGGTGAAGAGAGGTCTCTGACGTCTCTGTGGGCCTCAGTCCCACCTCTGGTTGTATAGCAGCACCTCTGATTGCTGCTTCCTTCCTGTGGGTGTGATTTTTCTCATTATCAGGCCATTATCCTCAGTGAAAGTGTATAGTTCACTCTAGAAGGGCACTATACTCTGTCTGTTCAGATTCAAACTATGTTCTTGGCTCCTTTTTTAACTGTGGGTAGACAAATGCAAAGCAGTCCCCTATTCTGCTTCTTTTCCCTTCTCTAGTGGGCATTCTCTCTTTTCACAAAGTCTGACTGGCAGAGTTTCTTCTGAATTTACTTAACTTCCTTTTTTTTTAACCCACAGTAACTAACCATGATACTTTTTATTTCATCTGACACAATAAGTGCCCCCTTTACATTTCCCTTTGGATGGACACTTACCACTTGACACTTTCCCATACAAAACCTCTTGCACAATAGCCTCCCCTTAAGTATGTCTTAAATGTCACATACTTTTGAGTATTGTTTATTTTAAAATGCACACTGTCACACTAAGCCACTGACTCTTCATAGAATGAGTCACCCTAATCCTTTCTAATTGCTGAATGGTGGATATATCGGGGGCAGTGTGTAGATGTTTGGATATATGTCATAATGGTAAGGATGGTGAATGAGAAAAGAAATGTATCCATTATTGGGTGAGTGATGTTGAAATTCTGCTCTAGGTAGAAAGCTGAGAATCCAGGGGGAAGAAAAATATCCTAAATTTCCAGGACAAGGCAGGAGAGAGGAGGGACCATCAACAGGCATAGGATCTGTGAGAGGTGAAATTAGTACTTGAATTAAGACCTCCACTTATGTCACAAACATACCTGGGGTTTTAAACATTTTTTTTAATTTATTTGTTTATTTTGAGAGAGACAGAGATAGCGTGAGCGGGGTAAGGGCAGAAAGAGAGAGGGAGAGAGAGAATCCCAAGCAGGCTCTGAGTTTTCAGCACAGAGCCCAGTGCGGGTCTTGAACTCACAAACCATGAGATCATTACCTGAGCCAAAATCAAGAGTCAGACGCTTAACTGACTGAGCCACCTAGATGCCTCCATATCTGGGGTTTTAAAGTCTTTTCATGCACTCACCACTGCTGAGCTACCGTCAACTTCCATCACTGACATGGATGTAGTCATGTTCTTCCAACATTTAAAAAAAAAGAAAAAGATAAAGAAAGGTGGGTAAGTAGGTCATTACCCTAATCATTCTTATCCAATAATGTAGAAGAGAACAACAACAAAAAATCAATAGACAGGGAAGAAATCCAAAATGAGTTTCCTTAAAGGTTAAATCAGATCTGTCTCCTAGGAGTAAAGGGGCTATTATTGATGGAGGGCAGAGATTTCATTGTATTTTAAATTAACTTGATCCCAATAAAGATGGAAGCCTGGAGGCAGCTATCTCCAAATGCAGGTGCACTTGGAAAGTCCATTCTCTTTGGATGTTACAACCATTTTCTGAGAACATGGTGTTGCCTGAATATAACTAGAAATCAGAGTCTCCATCAATATTTAATCTGACAGGCTCAAACAGACAGCAGTTGAGGGACTCACTGGAGTTTAGAAAAGAACTTTTTTTCACAAGTCTGAGGTCTGATGGGATGCCATGTGAAGTTACATGATATAGCTAGCTGAGGAGGAGAATTTAAAAAGCAGAAAAGAAGACTTCTAGAAAATGTGGCCTCCCAAAGTCCTTCTCTTCTCTTCACTCTATTTATCAAGGAAGTCTTCCCATGTGCACTAGCCTGGAACATAATTCTCTCCTCTGCACCCACTTTAGCATTTACTTTTCATTTTGAAATTAACCTTTTAATGTCTTTCCATTGAAGGAAGCAAAACAAAGTCCAAACTGTAACATGGAAAGCATGATTTAGAAATGGCCTTTATGACTATCATGGTATTTTCATAGCTACTTTTTTAAAAGCTAATTCTTCTTTTTCTTCATTGTTTATACAATATTTCCTGAGCTCTGTTGATGCCTTACTGTTTGTACCTCTCTATTCTCAGAGTGCTCTGGTTGGGTTAGGGTCATACAGTTCTTATTTTGTACAACATTGTCTGTGAAATTATCAGGCGGGGACATCAAGAAGGCCTATGTTGCCATAGCAGCAAAGCTGTGTCAGCCCAGCTAACCACCCATGATTCTCAGAGTGATAATGGACATAATTAACTTTAGCACAAACTCAGGGTCAGAAACCCATCCATCCTCATGTGCTGTTACCTGGAGGTTACCATCTTTTTCAATAATGCATTCAGATGTTGAAGGTTGAGTGATATGGTACATGCAAAGCATTAAGAGTAGAGCCACTTAATCATAAAAGCAGTGATAGCTTTCTCTGTGCCAGATTCTGTATTTATTACTTGTCATATATCATGGCAATATTCACAACTACACAGTAAGGTGAGGTGCTCCCATTACTCCCATTATACAGATGAGGAAGTTGAGGCTTATTGTGGTCAAATGATTTTCCCTCGGCTGCAGAACTAGAAAGTGGTAAATAGCAATGGCTATAGCATAATGCGAGCGTCCTATTTGTGTAATAGTTTGCTCTTCATCATCTGATGCACCTAGGCCCACTCACCCGTTAGTTTACCTTCTCACCTTGGACTTCAGTGATTTCAAACCATGTTGTTTCTTACTTTTATATAGTTCCCTTCTTCCTCAAGCTTTCCCTCCTCCTACACCTCCCACTCTCAAATCCTCCTGAAAAGGATAATAATCAATAAGCTATAATGCTCAAGCAGAGACCAGTTAGGCATAGTATGCAAGCAAGATCCTGAAGGACTCCTGTAGCTCCAGTAATGAACTCCTTACTAGCTGATTTGTTGGAGCAGGGCTCCATAGGAAGGACTGGGAAGCTAGGGTGCTAAATTCTGGGGTGAGGCACGGGGCAATGACTTATCAACTGGTGTGGAAGTGCCAATATTGTAGACACCAGTACGTTGATACATGTTTGTATGTTTTTAATTATAGCCCTGTCTTCTATAAATCCTTGAACTGAGTTTCTATTCAGGTATCACTTGCCTTGGTTTCCCCAGATTCAAAAAGTCTGGGCTTAGTCTTCACTCTTTAATCTGTTTTCTTTTTGCTCTCATCTCACCACCTTATAACATGGACATTCCCATGTCCATCTTTTGTATCAGACTCTGTGATATGTGAGGGCAGGCCCCAAGTAGAATCTGCCTTTGCATCCCTCTTGCCTGATAAACTGTTGAGTGAGTAAATGAATCTCTGCATCTGGTACTATCACCTTTTCCTACAGGTTTTGGATTCCCAACTGGGTTTATAGAACCTTGAGTGTGGGAACTTGAGTTCACATCTCGACTTCCTGGTGCCTCTGACAAAGGTAAGACCCTCATTGTTGATATTTGTGGTTGGTGGGGAGGCCATAATAATAACAAACCAATGATAACTTTCATTTATGATGCATTTTCTATGTTCCACAACATATGGAAGTTGAAATTCAGATATCATAT
Source organism: Paguma larvata (assembly GCA_030068075.1). NCBI lineage: Eukaryota > Metazoa > Chordata > Mammalia > Carnivora > Viverridae > Paguma > Paguma larvata. Next base: position 13,328,285 of record CM057844.1, read on the forward strand.
ATATAAACGTATGCAGTACACATTTAGACATATTATCATATGCATGCTGATCATAAGTACTGTCATATGTGAACACTCACACATACTCTTAGTCTTTGAAAAAAAACTCCGAAGGCAGATACTTTTTATTGCCACTTTGTAGGAAAAACTGGAACCAAAGAGCAGACACTTGCATTCTTTTATTCATTTCAACGACTATGTACACGCCTTCAGTGTGCTGCTCATTGTCACTGGCACTGGGTGGTAAGTATCCAAAGGTGAACAATTCAGTGTTTCATGCCTTTTTTTGAGCTTTCAGTAAGTGACAGAGATATGATTACACATTGTGACGATGCTAGGAAGAGAAAAGGAATGCTATGAGGGAGAATAACAAGGAGGCTATAATTTTCCCTTGAAAGGGGTTAAAGACATATTTCTATGAAATGACAGCCTACTTAGTAAGGAACTGTGCTAGAATTTGGGTCTAAATCTGTTGGGCTGATTATGGACAAAATGACATTTGGGTGTGTCATTCTGTAGAAGAAATGAATTTTTAAAATATTTTGAACAAATAATTATTTTAATTGTTTTAATTTTACTATTATTCACAGAATGTTAGAGTAGGAAGTAACTACTCAAGTGTTCCCTATGTAGGGATCACTTGGTTAGCAACCATTATATGTGGTGATCCATAAATTACTTGAATGCTTTCAGTGGTCAGGAGCTCAGTATCTCAAAATATAACCTATTCCACTCTCAGCCACATGCATGATGTGTTACACTCTCACGATGTGCTCAAAGCTGCTTCCTCATTATTTCCATCCAGTTGATCTGCAAAAGCACTCGAGACAAAAAATCCACTTTTCCCCCCATGATATCCTCCATGATACTCTACTGATTTGCTGGCCTAATGATTTCAGGGATCCCTTCTTCATTTTAACCCTGGAGAAGTATCACAAGTTCCTCTTTGGTTTACTGCAACTATCATCTTATACTTCCTGGGTGTCCAGGGACACAGAACTGAACCAGTGTCAGAATTGTCTTCCTGTTATCTAGCCACTTCCCTTCCTGCAGTCATAGTCTGATAACAAATGGATGACAAAACCCTGTGTTCAGCTCTGTCAGTGTTTCATATTCCTATTACTTATTCATGTGTTCTGTTTTACTCATGTGATTATAAACTCCTTGAGGGAAGCTCCTCCATAGGGTTTGAATGTAACAAGCATACCACAAATGTTTTTCAAAAGAAGTTTTTGAAACAGAGAAAGCCTCTCTGTTTACATCAGAAGATTTGTCTGAATTTACTCCTTAAAAATCACCAAGTAAAAATCAGAAGATTCCATCACAAATATCTGGATTACTTAATGTTGTTATCTTGATTGGAACCATTTGGAACATCTACCTGACTGCTGAATCTTGATGTTTTTTACAAAGGGTATCTAAGAGTCATGTGTTAGGGATCCCCAAAGCTTTTTCTTCTTATTCAAGGACAACTTTTAAATTCCCTTTATTTTTTGGTTCCATTAAAATATTTTTCCATTGTTATATCTTGTTCACTGTCTTGCCCTGCCTTCAACCAGTTTCTCCATGTTTACTACCCTCCCAAGTTCTAGCTTATTTGCCATCCTTTGGTCTTACAGGAACAAATGCTAGTTGGAGTTCTGTATTAAACAGTCCTATTTTCCTTAAAAAAACAATCCATTTGGACTTTATTCTGCAATCAAGCTGGGGATTTTCTCTCTGCCAGGCTCCTCTTCCAACATGTGGAGAAGAATATGACCTTGTCTACTCTGTAAATGCTATTTCCTAAAATCAACAAGAATAGCTGCAGGGTGAGAGTGAAAGGAGATTGGAACCATCTGAAAGGCAGGCAGGTCAATCACAACAGCATCTTGCATTTATACACTACTGACTATGTGCCAGCTGCTCTTCTAAGTGCTTTGTGCCTACTCATTTAATCTTCACAGTAATTTGGTGAGATAAGCCTGAATGCTATCCCCATTTTACAGATGGCTAAACTGAAGTTCAGAGAGGTTAAATAATTTACCAAAGATGGTAAGGGGTGGAGATGGGAAACAAAATCCTAGCAGGTGTGATTTCCTCTTACTAAGGCTATTCCAGTGCTGCCTACCAGGACTCTGAGCATTCTCAGAAGCCACTCAGTCCTGTTACCATATACAGTCTTGTTCTCATTATACTTATCAACCCAGGAATAAAACTGAATGGAAAGGAAACAAACATACCCTAATGTCTTCTAGAAGAAGTCATGGTTAGATTGCTAGTAGAACTGTACTATAGTTAGGAGTCATGAATTCTGATTACTCTGTCCCTATGTCTGAAACTTTTCTCCAAAGTCTTAGATTAGAAGCTCAGATTAAGGTATCTTTCCTCTCTGGAATGCTATTTTTATAATAAGAAAAACAATGTTGGAGCATGAAAGATTAGCCATCATCTCTAGTCCTGTGTTTCCCAACATGTGTAACAAACATGCTAATAAAAAAAAAAAAGAGTCACTTAGTGAGGTGGCTGCTCACCTTTCATTTGTAGTTGGGCACCCTGCTAATTGTCATGAGGAAAGTCTCTGCAAGGTGCTAGGATTTCTTCAACACCTCTCTGCCACTTCTCCCTTTTGAGCAAATGGGGAACAGGCTTTAGATTGAGAGTCTTTGTCAGACCACAGTAGTCATTGTAATGGTTTATGTTGACTACCAGAAGAGACCTCTAGCAACTCTGAATGAAACCTACGCTCAGTAAGGGCATAGTCCATTTAGGAAAATGACCTTGACTTTAGCCAGTGTCCCAGTAAGAAGACATTTTCAATGATATGCACTTGAAGGCCAGGAAAGTGTGCCTTTCCACAAAGTAGGCTTTCTGTGCCTCCTCTTCTTAATAAGCTGTGCTTAGTAAACTGTGTGCTTTACTACCATTAAAGAAACGTTTATGTGTTGCTTTCATATTTCTGTTCAAGGTGTTACCATCCTATAGTGCCAACTTTAGGGTGTTTCTTTGGCTTGGTGGAAATTCATACTGGTTCTGCATTTGTGTATATGGCATTAATTTTCTTTATAAAAATAATTAATTAGAGTAAAATTAAAGCATGATCTTTACTCTCAGATTCATCATCTAATGGCAATGATGGATGTTAATTTTCATCTAGTGAAGGTGTAAGAATCTTCTGGCTGGTAGAAAAGATAACCCCAAAGGTAACTGTGTGCATGGAAATATAGACAATCTTGTCGTCCCACTGGGAATCAACCCAGAATCTTCTTTGTATAAAGCAGATGTAATAATCACTACACCATGAAACCTTATAGTGACTATTTGATTGCCCTGTGGGATATTAACCAGTTTTATGTCTAACCTAGACATATTAATCTATCTCTGTCAAATGCCTACAATAACCTCTGATTCTCTATGTCTCTTTGAAACTAGTTTTCCATGGTCCGGGACCCCACATAACAGAGTTGAAATCATTGACAAGTGTTCATTCTGTATTTGTAGGTGAGCCATGTTTTAAATATTTGGAAACAAAATAATTATTCTTTGGCAATACCGAGCAAGTAAAAATTCAGCAATTATTTCTTAACCATGTCTAGTATGCCAGACATACAAATAAATGTAATTTAAAAACTGTGGTAAGTAAGGTGACCTTGGTTTTTATTTCAGAGTTGAAGAAGTGAAAGAGTAAGTTAAAAATGTATAAGTAATTATATTTGTCATTTAAAAAAAATTTTTAATGTTTATTCATTTTAAGAGACAGAGGGTGAGTGGGGAAGGGGCAGAGAGAGAGGGAAATACAGAATCTGAAGCAAGTCCCAGGCTCTGAGCTGTCAGCACAGAGCCCAATGCAGGGCTTGAACCCACGAACCATGAGATCATGACCTGAGCCGAAGTTGGGTGCTTAACCAACTGAGGCACCCAGGCGCCCCTATATTTGTCATTCATAGGCCATAGTAAAATTGTGAAGGTAATATGTGGTTGGTTGAAATTCTGAAGTACATGGTTATCTCCCTTTAAACATGGATTCTTAGAGACTCAAGGGGGCCAATCCACTTACCCTAAGCCCATAGCTCCAGAATTCTTACCACTTGATCTGTCCACCACACAATTGCAGCATTGCCCTTCTCTGAGACAAGATTTAGGGTTCCCCAATGCCTGGAGCAACTCTGCACTCTCCTTGGCCATATGGTAGCAGGTATGTGGTGGGAGAAGAAGACAGGTAGACTGGGAAAGAAGGGAAGCTGTCCATAGAAATGACTAAAATTGACCACTGCAATACCCCTTTCTTTCCTCTTAGAGGTACAGAGCTGCTCCCTGGCAGTGTTCCGCTGGGGCTCAAATTATTTTAGTTACAGATAAGCTTGAATAGAAATTCTCAAACTTTCTTCTGCCTCCTCCTTTCCCATATGCACAGAATAATTCCATCAGGCACATATTTTTAATAACTAAACAGGGTTTGACTTCAGAAATTCTGGGGTAAAGAGGAAGCTCAGGCAGTTGGGAAATGGGGCCATATCCCATGATTCTTTCATGTTCAACTTCCACTTCGAGAGTCTCAGGGCAGATGTTTAACTGCACAGACCCATGGACTAAAGCTTATACCCTTCTACATATTAGAAGGATGTTGACTTTCGTCTTTAACACCTTCTTACCTTCACTGTCAGGTCTTCCCACCACTATCTTGACACCCCTTCCCTCTTGGAAATCAGTACTTCACAAGAAAAACATATCCCAGTTAGTTATCACATTTGATTAAACACCTCACCCTGAAGTGTAAATATTTCAGTGGCTCCTCCTTTCACAGAGATATTTGCACCCCTTGGCTTTCTAGCAGCCTTCTCAAACAGTGGAATTTCATCTATCAGGAAAAGCCAGATAAGGTGGATATTTTGGGAAGGAGGATTTCCCCAAAGTCTATTCCTCAAATCAAATTGCTTTAGGACAATTATGACAGTGATTTATTGATGTAAAAGAGCTATTACTTTGTTCTTGCTACATAAAATATCTATGTTTGCTTAGCTTAGCTGATTTCCTGGTATATCTGAAAGACACTTACAGAACTCCATAGAAGAATGTTTGTCTCTTTTTCCCCCTTTATTTTTCTATATTGCTTACACTAAGCTTCTTCCCCTCGGGAAGAAATTTTAAATATATTTCACAGCTGCTTTGAAAACAGCTGTGTAAATGTAAGACATTAATAGGGAAAGCCAAAATACGCACCAGGGCAAAATAAGACAAAACTTATTAAACCATAACCTAAAGATAGTCAAAGTAAAATATACATACGTGTTGAGTTCAAAACATATATGATTTAATTAAAATCTGACTTGTGTTTAAAAAGAATGGCTAAGCAAGACAATAAGTGTGACGCTTGAAAAATCTTAAATTATTCACACACACAAATACATGCACACACACAATCATTTCCTGAACCCTAAAGCTAAGGCAGCCTGAGTGTGAAAACAGAATAAGGTTTTCAGTGCCCAAAGCTAGTAAGTTGAAGAAAACATTTCATGACAGTCCCTACCTACTCACCATGTACATATCACACATCATTTATTCAAAGCAGTATCAGTTAGTCATCCTGTTTCAATCTGTGCAAGAAGATTATCTATGTTATCACCGTGAGCAGTGTGCAGATAACACAGTAGAGGTTCCTGATGACTGGCTGCATCCACTTGTTTCCTGTTCATTCCTGGGACAGGGGAATTATAAAGCTATATGTAGGAAATGCAGCATTTGTCTTGCATAAACTTCTTTATCTTTATTTGCCCCATTGTTTGCTATATTTTTTAGTCTACTGGCAGCCAAGGGTCACATTGCCATGAAGATAAATTTCATATTGGACACACTAGGAGCTGATGTCAGTACAAATCTGTGCCAGGACAGATTCAAAATGACGGCAAATAGGAAGTTTCAGTATTTCATTTCTGTATTATATTGTCCTGTTTTTCCTGATAATGGAGCCAGGGCAGACTTGGAACCAGGGGCTATGTTTCTGCCTTGCTCATCTCCCAACAATGGACAAACACACTGGGCCCTCCCTTTTGGCCAAACTTCAGTCTGATTATCAGTGAAATGTGCTGTGATCCTCAGGCACTGTGATCCTGCATCCATTACCTGAAGTTATGCCCATGCCCTGGGTGACTTGAGGTTAGAGCAGTTGTATTTCATCCAGGGTTTTGCCGCCAGTGGAGGTCGGGCTCACTGTGTTGACAGTGGTGCTTCCTGTCCATTATCAGGCTGTTTGACATTTGATGTGTGTCCATTTTGTGTTTCCACTGGAAGCCAAATGTCATAGCTCAAAGATAACATTTTGCCCTTTATTTCCTCCCATTTCAGAATGAATTCAGGTTTTCTGTATGGGTAAGCTCCATTCAGAGTCTGGGGGGAATTCCAAAGTCAAGAGTGTTCTGTTTATGAAGTAATCCTAGTAACGTGTGGAATTTTCATTATGAGTTTTTTTTTTCTTGCAAAGACTAAATGTTTAAGAAAAATGCAGGAAACTGGCAATTATAATCAATTCCCTTCATAACAACAGCAGGATATAAACTTTAAAATATGTCCTTTAGCTGGTGTAATGATTACAGTAATAGAAATCTGGGGAGCGCGTATGGAATACACAGCTTGACCTGGCAGTGCCTTGATGTACAATTCTAACACATTAAGAGGTAGTGTTTCAAGGCTATTTCTCATGGTGGTGTTTGGAATTCAGAACACAGGAGTTCTGATTAAATCCGTGGTACAAAAAAGAGTCCCACGTTGGGCTCCACAACCTGTAACATGCAAAATGTATTCTACCTGCAGCAATTACAAAACAGATAGTAAAAAGTATTATGTAGTAGTATAAAATAGATTATTTAGACACAAGGGCATTTTAAATATGAATTTATTATGCCAAATACTGTTTTTTTTTAATCCTGATATCTACTACAACTTCTTCTCTTAGTTATTCAATTAATTCAGCAAATAATTAGTGAGGACCTATTATGTGCCAGGTACTATTGTAGGGTGCAGTGGATAAAACTGACGAAAGTCTCTACCCTTGTGCAGCTAACATTTATCAAAGCAGAGAAAGGGGTTAGGAAATGTCAATTTTGTTGTGGCAATTTTAGGTTTTAATACTGAGAAAGTGTGATTTGAGTCAGGTCCTGAAGCAAGTGAGGAGGTAACCAATGCAGGTTCCAGTGGGAGCCAAGTCTCAGGCAAAAGCTATAGCAAGTGCAAAAGGCTTTGGGACAGGCTGGATTTGTTTAAATTCAAGTGAGAAAATGCTTGTTGGATCCTATTTACAAGGAAGGAGATGAAACTTGTGATTAGAGGGCCCAGGCTACGAAATATCGCAAGATGCATAATATTTTAAGCTGTCTCCACTCTGGTTGACTGCTGAGAATCTAACTGTTCTCTTAGAGACAACCAGCAGCACAAAAGCCTGGGGGGCAAGGTAGTGGATTTATTTTTTTTTAATTTTATTTTTCCATTTTATTTAAACCCAACTTAGTTAACATATACCATAATAATGGTTTCAGGAATAGAATGTATTGATTCATCACTTACATATGATACACAGTCCTTATCCCCAGAAGTGCCCTCCTTAATGTCATCACCCATTTAGTCCATACCCCCATCATATCCCCTCCAGCAACCCTCAGTTTGTTCTCTGTATTTAAGAGTCTCTTATGGCTTGCCTCCCTCTCTGTTTTTATCTTATTTTTCCTTCCCTTCCCCTGCGTTCATCTGTTTTGTTTCTTAAAGGGTAGGGGATTTATATTCACCTCTGACTTGGATACTCTGATTTACGAACAAAACAACACCTAGAAATGCTTGTAATGTATAATCCTTTACTTAATTTATATGCATGTATTTTATGGTGTTTTTTGTGGTATAGACGTTTGAGAAACTTTTGTAAAATGTAACATACATACAGAAAGCAATGATATATGTTCAGTGATTTATCACAAAGTAAACATGTAACCACCCTCCAGGTGTCAATAAGCAGACACTGCCAATCCCCCTTCTACCTGCTTTGAATGCTGCCCCATCCTCCCTTATAAAGGTAAACCAGAGTTCTGACTTTAAAATAACCAGTTCCCAGCCTTTTTGTTTTAAAGGAAGAATGGTTCAGAGACCCCCACGTAATCACAATCATTCAGTCCTAACAGTTATGAATGACAGGTCAATCACGTTTCATATAACCCCATTTCTTGCCCTCATCATCCCCTCCCTGTTAAGTCATTTAATTAATTAATTTATTTTCATTGAAATATAATCTATGTGAGGTAAAATGAACAGATCTAAGATCTACAGTTCCATGAACTTTGACAGTTGTTTATGCATGTATAAATTGATATAAACATAGAGCATTACAAGTTTGTTTTGTGTCTGTGTGAGCTCTCTTTAATACCTAGGAACTTAGAAGCACAAGGGATGATTTCAGTCCCCCACTGCATGCATGTAAAAATCCTGAAGCAGCTAGCTGGCAGCCAGATGTGGTCACTGAAGTATGCTTATATTGATCTTTGTAAACCCTTTCTAAATGCAGACTGTTATCAGCTACCCCACTCCTCTCCCATGCCCCCTCCCTCCTTTTCCTTCTGTCGGCAAAATAGTTTGTTATGTATTGGTGATAAAAATCAGTGTCCACTGAAAGACATGTCAAGACCACCGCCATGTGAGACCTTCAAAGCATACCGGGCCACATTATGCCACAGTGTGAAGGGACGTGCCTGTCAGGGGGTCACAGTCCATGTCCGCCAACTCACTTCTCCTATTTCTCATGAGTAGGTTTTTGCCCCTACTCTAACCAGAAGGGTCTGTGCTGCACCCTTTCCTGGGTGAAGGAACATATAGGGCTTATGGTGTATAGACTAATAAAGGTAAGGATGGCATGGAGAGTAGGCTGTGTCTCTGGTTAATATTTCTCTTGGGTGATACCTTCAGTGATGTGGCCTTCCTCGTGACCCTGACCAGATTCATCTTCCTACTTCTCTTCCCTCCCTTTTCCCTGTGTCACTTATATGGATTTCTCTCTTGTGTGGTGAGTAATGGTAAGCCATAAATATGTTAGTCTCTTCTCACAGGAAGCTCATAAAGGCAAAATGTCTTTATTTCATATTTCTCAAGGGATCTTGTAACATCATTTGCATATGACTGATGCTCAACATCTATCTGCTAATAAATAATGTTTACAAATGAGTCAGAAATTCATGACCTCATGATATAATTATATTTCATGATATAATTATATTAGACATTAATTGCATATTTTGCATGCTCAACAATATTCTATTAACCTTACATCCATGTCTTAGTTTAAAAAGCAACAACATGCACTCATTGCTGTTAAAGTTAGTGGAATCTAATTATATGTAGTGGTGAAAAACTTATAACTTTGTTGACTGTGTAACTTTGAGAATAAATAGGGGGAAAAAAAAGCAACAACAAGAACAAAAACAAATTAAGCAAATACACAAACAGAACTTAGAGGTTTTTGGAGTATCCTTAACACTTGACTATGTCTAAATTTCATATGGATTTTTTTTTGCCTTTTCTTAATACAGTTTAGGGCAGCCAAATAGTATCTACTTTATCCAGAGGGTTATATAAAACTGCTATTTCAAGAAAACAAATGTAAAGTATGGTTTTCAAAGCTGGCCTGTGTTACTTGTAAGTAAAAGTGATATACTCCTCATTAGCCAATGACATTATAAAGCCAAAATGCCACTGAATGTACTTGCAGGTTTCTAGTGGGCCTAAACATAATATAAGACCAGTGATAAGCAGTGCATAGTTCCAAAACTCCTAGAGTACAAATTTTCCACATGAAGGGTTTGGTGTTATGGTGTTCCTTTGGTGTTATGGTGTTCCTTCGTTCCTTTTTACGACGGGAAAATAGACATAAAAGATGTATAATAAACAGGGCTTTGATCAGCATTTCTAAGATTAAAAAAATGCAGCTTTATGTGGCCTTTCCACATTGATGCCAGTTAGAGGCCGTCTCCCCAGTCTCCAGGAGGCATGAGAATCCCTGAAGATCTTGTGATTCAGTAAGTCTGGGTGGGGCCCAAGACTCTGCATTTTTAACAACCCCTCAGGTGAAGCCAAAGCTACCAGTTCCATGAACTACACTTGGAGTAGCAAAAAGTTAAAGCAAGTTACCTCTGCTAGAATTTGTCAGGTAGTGGGCTGGATGGAGTAGGAGAGAGGAGGTTGGAGAAGGCAGGGAGGGTTGGTTAGGGTAAAGGTAAATTGCTTTATGTTTCCTGCAGTAACTTCTGCAGACTTTCATGGGAAAGTGAATTCAAGGTATGGGATTCCTGTCCTTCAAGCACCGTCTCCTGGATATAAAGTGTCCCAAGTGAATTTTCAAAGACTTGCCCAAAGTTTTGCTCTCTTGACTCTCATGGAAATTAACTGTGGCCTTGCCAGTTTATACTTTGAAAAAGCTTCTCTCTTCATTTTTGTGGGAACCTGCATCATAATAACAGTGTTTCTCAGTAGGAGCAACATGAAAGCAAATTAACCCTTTAAATTACAGGGAGCAGAGAGCAGTAAATTCACCCTGCTCTGAAGCAGCATCCTTTTTCTTCTTTTCATGCTGCACAGAGCTCCTTTTAAGGCAATGAAATGTCTGCTGGCAAGTGAAGGCCAATGGGTCTTGCTTCTAGGAAACTTGAATCTTTCCACATGGCTGTTCTTGGCCAAAATAAGGTCAAATGGAAGGATATGGAAGCGAGTCCTATTGATTAGGGCATAAAAAGACAAACCATACTAAGGGAAAAGGAGCTAACTTTTGTCTATTCCCTGGCCTCTTCCAGACCTCTGCATATAGTACATCATTTAGTTTTATTCCATCCCTGTGAGGTGGGCCTGATTCTTTCTTACATTCTCACTCAGAAAACTAAGATCTGTTGAAAAATTAAGTCCGTTGCTTATGGTTCCACATTAATTAAATTTCAGATCTGGGGAAGGTGCTCTCTCTGATTCTAGAAATATTGTAACTGTTTCTCAGACTCCGAGACTAAGAGTGTCTGCTAATTTGTAGGCAGAACCACTCCTTGTGAGCTGTGCCTAGGACCCATGTCCTCAATCACTAACTGCTATATAAATGGATGAACACATCCAGATCACTTAAATTCATATACTCCAGTAAGAAGCCACATTATTTTTGATGGCTATTTCCCATTTAATGTATGGAAATGTATCACAAAACAATATGTGCATGAGATCTTTGATGAAAGCAGGTCATGAGACATGTGGGTTAGACCCCCCTGTCTCCTTCAACAGTTGTGCAGTGGTTTGGTATATCTTTTTTGAAAGTTAAGAGTGGCCGATTATCCAAAAAATCAGGGCCACTATAAGAGGAGCTAGACAAAGTTCCTAGTATTGTCAGTTCTCAGGTGCCATATTTTACTAGAGGAGCTTCAATCAATTTCCTTGCAGCAAAGGAGATAAAGGATTCTGGGTAGAAGCAAGGCTGGATATGAGTCCAGGACAGTGATAAAGGCATCAGTTATTATCATGCATACTATAGGAAGTTCCTTGCCCTATCTGACCCCAACAGGGAAAAAAAAGTAAATGAAGAAACAAGTCATAGGACCCAGAAGTATTAGAAAACATAACATGGAACATGTCTTCTGCAATAAGAAGCGAAGTCACCATCCCTGCTTTGCTGACCCTTGTATAGATTTCTCTCTAATAACAAATATTACTAGATGATAAAAAGAAATATGACTCCTAGATGAATAAGCTGGGAAGACACATACACACATACACACACAAACACAGAAATAAGTACCATCGGCTTCATAGAAAATGAGGAATCAGAATTTCAGGCAATATTTCGGTAATAATGTCACAAAGGAATATTTCAATGCCTTCAGTCATGTTTTCCACACTCATGAAAGCAAATGGCTCAAAATGTTTGCAGGGAAGCAAGTATTAAAAACCTTGACATTATCTTCTAAAATGAGTATGGATAATTTTTCAATTTATTTATTTTTGAAAGAAAGAAAGAAAGAGATCATGAGTGGGAGGGGAGGGGCAGAGAGAGAGGCAGACAGAGAATCCAAAACAGGCTCTGCACTGTCAGCACAGAGCCTGCCATAGGGCTTGAACTCACAAACTGTGAGATCATGACCTGAGCTGAAATCAAGAGTTGGATGCTTAACTGACCGAGCCACCCAGGCACCGTGAGTACGGATATTTTTTAAAAACAAAGAGCAGAGGTATCTGAACAGTTACATGTTTAAGATGTGTCTCAGGAGTTTATCTTCACCTATTTCATTGTTTGGCATTTAGTAGTCCCTCATTTTCTATTTGTGGGGTTTAGCAAAGGAGAGCCAAGAAGTTCTTGTTCTGGACACCAAAGGACTGGGTCAGTAAGAGAAGATCTGTAGCCATCATGAAAACACAAATCTCCACATATTGAAGACACATAGGTTATTGTCCTAGTGACAACAAATAGATGAAAATAAGTAAATGGTAACTTCACTTCTTATTGCAGAAGACAGTTATGTTTTCTAATATTTTGGGGTTTCCCAACTTGTTTTTTCATTTAATTTTTTTCTTCCTGTTGGATTCAGGTAGGGCAGGGACCCTCCTATGTGTCCACTTCCTTGCAGTGGTGAAAATATCACTTTAAAATTATTTTATTTATCTCTGTTTTCTTAGTGTGATGCATCCCAATCTTTCTCCCTCCTTCCTGTCCTTTTCCATTCTCTCCCATAGGAATATATGATGGTTATTCATTTTTTGTTAACATGGGCCTAGGAACAATGCCCCAGAAGTAGAAGCATCTGAGTACACATGGTTTCTATGATCAACATCTATTGGCCACAGGATAAAAATACTCAGGCTGCCTGCATGCACTGAACGTTAAAAATAACCTTTCTTTTTTGATTAGTGAGAAAGTTTTATAAATGTAAATGCTTTCTCAAGTCTCACAAAAGCAAACAGTAGGACTTGTCAGGTAGGAATGGAAATGTCATCCATTCTTTTCCTTTCTCCTGATGAGGCAGCACATCTTCCCTCTCCTCCTAAGTTGAGTGACTTTTCTTGGGGGGAGCTCTTCCTGCAGTCACTCTCCAGGATTTTCAAGTGGTGTTTCTGCCACCGTAGTGGAATATCATGAAGTGTTTATTTTTATAGGTCTGTCCCTACAAGAGAAGAGATCTTCAGTGCTTTCAGATTTTTTTTATCAAGGTTCTAGCTATTTGCTTATAGATTCAGTCCTTCAGTTTTCAGAGCAAGTATTTCTTTAAAGAAAAAGTTTATTTATTTTGAGAGAAAGAGAGCATTAATGCATACATGAGTGGGGGTGGAGCAGAGAAAGAGAGAGACAGAGAGACAGAGATAGAGATAGATAGAGAGAGAGAGAGAGAGAGAGAGAGAGAGAGAGAGAGAATCCCAAGCAGGCTCCACGCTATCAGCACAGAACCTGATGCAGAGCTTGATCTCACAAAGCACAAGATCATAATCTGAACTGAAATCAAGAATCTGATTCTTAGCCAAGTGAACCACCTAGGCATGCCAAAAGCAAGCATTTCTTGGCTCTTTTTTCTTAAATCCCACAAAAACAATTTCCTACAGAAAACAAGATTTGTTAATACAAGAATAAAGAGGAGCCACCCAAGCACCCCAAAAGCAGGAAGAAGATCTCATTTTGCCTTAAATTCTACACTTCTATAGAAGAGAATATTCTCAAGATTGTGGGAAGTGGGTCTTAGCTTCTTCCATAATCTCTTAATGTAACTCCAATGAAACACAATCTAAGTAAGAATAGTGTGCTCACAATGCTACACAGCTTCAAGTCACTAAGAGCAAGAGTGCATTTTGACTGTGTCAAGACAGTTAACTGGTTTTAGATAAACAACTCTGGAGTAGGAGGTTCCTGCTGCTCTGCCTTACCCCTGGAAGGATAGAGGATCTAATAGGATAAGAGGGTGAGCCTCGGGTAAATGAGCTAGAGCCAAAAATGTAGAGACAAAGAGTGGAAGCTGAAATGACCCAGGGTAGCAAGAATTGGAAAGTTCATCTTTACTTGAAGTAAGTATGCGAGGTCTGAAAGACACTAAAACTGCAACCAGAAGCAACCACCTTAAAAAAGAATTTGGAATTTTATTAAAGTTGAAACATTTAATATATCATAATCTTCCAAATTAGCTTATTATACCAAAGTTACCTAATGCCCAGTTGAAGCTGATAGGAATAGATTTGATAAAGAAAACTCAAAAAATTATTTATGGTATTTTGGTGGAATATGGTAATAGGCTTTTTATGTGAAAGCATCAAGTTAAAGGGGCAGCTCCTGCATCATCTTTGATTGGATACATCTGCAATATAACTTTAAATTTTAAAATGTACTATAAACACAGTTTCTTCTAAAATGGATTTTAGGTTTTAATTTTCAAGAAAGCATGAGTAAATTACTTTGTATAAAGCATGAATGAACCCAGAATGCTGGTATAATCTTTGAACATCATCTATGGTAAAGCTTTCTGAAAGACAGCACATGGGCTAGGTTAGGACCTTACAACAGATAGACTCCCACTAAGATGCCATCATATAGCTGCATAGAAATATCAGGAGATTCAGTAACTAATTTTAGTCCTACTTTCAAAACTTAAGTGCTTTAGAAAATTTACTGATGCTTGAATCTCTGAATAATTCTTCCAAGTAAATAGACAAAACAACATCCACACCTAATTGAAGTTTGAATGTCTCCTAAGATAAAAACGATACTATAGTATATAATTCCTTTGGTTTCCTAGAGCACTTTCACCTGTATTGGTTTATTTGTTCTTTAAGACCACTCTGTGGGGTGTGTGTGTGTGTGTGTGTGTGTGTGTGTGTGCATGAGATGGGGCCTCATTTAGAGAAGTATAACTCCAATTCTCCTGATGTCCCCAAATCAATTTTTTTTCCACAGTGGATGATGAGTCTTTCTGTTGAGGTATAACATAAGAAGAGATCGCCTGGCTCAGTGGTTCCCAAAACTTACTTACACTCTGAAATTGCCTGGGAAACTTCAAAAAATATGACATCTGATGCTTTTCCCCATAGAGATTGTGATTTATTGGTCTGGATGTGGTGTAGGCTTTGGGACTTTAAAAAGATCCCTATGTCATGGTAATATGCAGACAAACACAGTAGCCATCAAGCTAGACTCTTTGGATCCCATTTCCCTTGGTTGTAAAGTGGATGTGTGGGTGGAGTTGAAAGGGCTTGAAGGTGTGGAGTAATAATTACAGCATTTCCTGAAGTAGATGCTGGAAAATACTGGTCTTCTCTGATCCTTATGAAAAACCAAATCAGCTTCTCTGATAAAATCTCTTTGGGAACCAATGTGTAAACTACATTAGTTGAATGAATAATAATTGTCTTAATGAATGAACCAATCAATCTATCAAGAGTGCTGGTTCAGATTCTACCTTTACCGCCCACCTGCTTTGAATCAATGGATATGACTTACTTCACCAGGACTGTTTCCTCATTTGTAAATAAAAGGGTTGACCAGATCTTCAGTGAGATGTCTTATACTTCTAACATCCCATAACCCCATAACCAGAAAATTTCTGAGATCCCTTTTATTTTAGGATTCCATGAGTCAAAGGGAACCAATGATCTTATCTAACTCACTCAAGACTACAGAATTGGGGGAGGGTGCTTAATTGGTCTAATTTTACAGTGAATCATCATTAGGCCCCGAAGCAATATAGCTGTAGACTGTGATTCTTCTCTCTAGTGGTTAAGACTCATTTTATTCCTAAAAGCTTTTTAAAATATTATCTTCCTTACTGTTGCAAATAAAGACAGCTGAGCCTCAGACAGGCTGATTCATAGCTACTATTTCTCAGGCTCATAACTACAGACGACAATCGACACAGGCCTTCCTTTGCCTTTAGCTTTCTTTCTGCCAGCAGACTGTCTGGACCTTGCCTGGGCTGTCTCTGGGCATTAATGAATGCTGCATTCACCCCGCTGGAAATCCGAAGTGACTAATGGGTAGACTATTTGGGATGCTTGCAGTCGCATTCAATGTCCTCTTATGCCATCTACCCCATTTCCCTCATTTAGCCTGGAAATGGGAACGGCAGATAAAATGCAGCAAGGCCAATAGGAATTTACTGACAGGGAGGAGAAAAAGTACTAAAGCCTAGCTCATCCTATAGACCATCTATGTACTGTACTGATAGCTTACCAATAGAACAGTTTGGATAAACAGAGTTTCCTCTGAGCTGATCCTCAAAGAAGTCTTACAAATCACCCAGATACCTGTAAGTTAAGCAGTTACTGTGAAAATAAAGGATTGCCCTTGATGCTTCAGTTCAGCAACTAGCAAATTATGGCCCATAGACCGTTTCTGTAAATAAAACTTTATTGGAACACAGCCATAATCATTTGTTTATACATTGTCTATAGCTGTTTTTCCTCTAAAATGGCAGAGTTGAGTAGTTGCAACAGATATTATGAACTGCAGAATATTTACTATCAGAATATTTACTATCTGACTGTTTTAGATTTATACATGTTGTTTGATATAAGCACATTTTTTAATTCATTCATTCCTTTCTTCCCTCCATAGATATTTAATAATGAGCAATGAAATAAATAATATAAAAATATAAAGAAGCATAAAATAATTTCCCATACTTTCAAAACATACCAAGACGCAATGGTCATCTTGTTGCAATTATTTATGCCCAAAATCCTTTAGAAACTCACCCCTGCATACACTGTCACACACATGGCTTTCAGGAGGAAAAGAAAAGTATGCATATGACCCGATCATGTACTCCACCTTATTAAGCCAATCAGATAAGATATATATATAAATTTTAAAAAATGCAATTTAAAACTAAAAAGGTGATTATTTCTAGTCCATCCTCTCTAGTCAGTGTCACAAAACTAGAGTTGTGATAAATCTAAGTTTTATAATATGCAAGAATCTTGGCTCTTACACTATCATTACAATATAAACATATATATGTACATGCACAAATAAACAACCCATAACACATAAATATTTGTGGTATATTTCTAAGTATTTCAACATGTAGCTTATTTTGCAGTGCCTCCCTCTTAGGTCAACTGTTGCCAGAATACAGTTTCTCCTTTTGTAGTTCTGGCATGGACAAAACAAGTAAATACAAGAGAAGTTTTATCTGGGATTTCCTCAATTGAGGGTGGAGAAAAGATTCTAGTAAGAACCTAGTTCCAAAGAAGTGCTACAACACACCCTTGTTCAACTAACTCGATCCTGTATACTTCTATCCTGAAGCTATAAGATATATTGGAGTCAGGGTTGCTTTCAATAAGATCGAGTTTGATTTTGAAGCAAACTTTTCTTCCCCCAAGACAACAGGTCAAAAACACCTAATTATAAACAAAACAAAACAAAACAAAAACAGAAGCCAGAGCAAATTAAGAATTAAATATGAATCACTGACAGTTATAGACTGCTTTAAGAAATGCTGTTTCTACAAATTATTCCCAGGGAATATTTAAGTGTGTACATGGAAAATGTAATTCCACTAACAACGAACACACAGGATGATTTCTTAGTCTCACTACAACAACCTTAATAATGATGATGATGATGATGATGATGATGATGATGATAATAATAATAATAATAATAATATTCTATTCCTGGGATACTACTTCTTAGCATCTGACACTCTCAGTACACATTTGCTGAGGACCAATCTTTTCTCTTTTCTAAGTCAGCCCCATATTAGGCTTTCATGAGCTAGAAGATCAGATTACTGCTGCTTACAGAAAGCTGCTGGAAAGTGCAAACTAAAGTGCTGGAATTTTAGTGCCATATTTTAGTGGAGTGAGTGCATGACAGGGGAAGATTAATTAGATTTAAGATAGAAGGAGAGTCCAATTTAATTTTGCCCCATTACTTGACTTGCCTGGAAATTATACTTAGTGTGTGGGATTCTTCCCCCTGAGGGAATAGCACCAGAGCCTCCTCTCTACCCTGTCAAGCTTTGGGAGACAGCACAGTTCTCTTTCTGCTCATCCTGCTCTGTGCCCTCAGGGGTCTGTTTGCGCCAGAAATGCTCTGCAAGCCAGTGGGAGTTCTTTTCTGGCACAAGATTTGCAAGATGAGAAATGGGCCTCTCTAGTTAAGATATGTTGGCATCAGTCTCCAGCTCTGATCAAAAATTCTCAGGGAGGCTTAGGCTCCAATTCTGTGTCAGGAGGGAAAAGCAGAAAGAAGCATATAGTCACATTTTCAACCATTTGAAAATAGATTATTGCTTTTGCAAATTAACCCTGGATTAACCAAATAAGGACTTCCTGGGCTGAATCAGGAAGTGTTCCAGACAAAGCACTGTGCTAGGAATGCACCTTGCTCTTTTCCCCAGGATTTTCACATTCATTAGCCCTTGAAAAGCCCTGTCTTAACCTATTGAAATTCTTTAAGCCCCAACTCCAATTCATTAGTCCTTCTTAGTCCTTTTCAGTCTCAGTCTGCTAAATTTTTAGAACTTTAGAGCATATAGTGTGTTCCATAGTACTTGGTAGTGAAACTCCACCACTTTCCACACCTTCCAACTTACTTTGAAAGCTATAAGCAAAACTTTGTGATGGGGCAGAGACATACTGACTGCCTACTACCAACAGAGGGCGTGAGCATTTGGAAAAGTGGTCTCATGAATCAACCACTTACACTTGCTGGACAATATTCTCATGGTATATCATATTCTTAGACTGTTTCCCATGGTAGAACACAAGCTTTTAAGAAATAAAAGCAATCTTCTTCAACATCTTGATTGTGTTATGATCTATAATTTCAGTTCTGGTTTTCTTTCCCTTTCAATGACCCCAAGTCTTCACAGCTAACTCTAATGTCAAGTCTAACTCATGATCCAGTTCCTGAGATAGTTTAGAGAACCCTGGAAACATCATGTGTTCCTGAATCCAGAATGCCATAAAGTTAAAGACAGACCGTCAATTTAGTAATAATTATAAAGAATACTATGTTAAGTGTATTCATTGACTATAAAATGCACTGCAATTTTAAAAGCAATACAGCTTGAAAAGCAATTGTTGCTATAGAACTGATAAATAAGTTTTACCAGTAGTATCATCCCCAAATCCAGTGGAACTTGGAACCGAGTTGCATTGATCATAGATGAATTTGTGCTTGTGATCCCCCAAAGTGGCAATAATTCTGCTCACTGAAATAGGAAGCTCTCTTGTAAGCATCACAAAAGATAATTCTTGGTTTTGCTCTTATTAATCTTGTTTCCCTCTAAAGCTGGTTTCTCTGTGAACCCTGACCTGATTTACAGGGATGTTGTGCCTTGTCGGCTTATCCTGATCTTGTCCCATTTCCCTTCTTGGTCCTATATGTCCCTCTACTACAGTCAAGAGAACTTATACAAGAGGGTAAAGTTTCTTAAAATAATTTCCTGTCTAACTAAGGGTATCCAAGGCCCAATTCTTCAGTGCTGAGGTCAATCAACTGTCTAGGACCTTCAGGTTTACACAATTGCCTAAATCAGTAGTTCTCAACTCAGGGCTGCACATGAAGACTCATTGAAAGAGCTTTTTAAAAATATCACTGCCTAAGCCCTACTCCACATATCAAGGACTTTTCACGTTTCTGAATTTAAGGTCACCTTATCAACAACTCATTTCACTAAGAATTTTCTTTTAAAATCAGTTGATAAAGGAATGTAGATCAGGAGATTATAACGTGTTACAGAATGTTAGGACATTACAATAATTTAAAGGAACAGAATTTAAAATGTGATCATTGTAGCGAACTCAAGAACTGATAGGCACTAACTCTGAGTAATGAAGGACTGGTGACTACAACTGACTTTATTAAAAATTATCTTGTCAAGAGACTCATACCATTTTAATAATTTAAAAAAGTTAGCTGTCAACATGTTGATCATCTGCAAATCTCATTAGGAGCCAGATCTCAGGATTTAAGGCACGAAGCCTCTCAATGGTAAAATAGATTCGTGGTGGGAACCATTTATTTCGTCAGTATTTAAACTCCCTTACATAGCTTCCAAGAGTAATGCTATAGCCTGCTGAAGTTTATTCCTGAGGATTAGAAAAGAGGCTTCAATTCTCTACTACCATTTTGATGCACACCTTTTCCTCCAGTCAGATGGGATCTGTTTCCTTACCCTTTGAATCTAGGCTAACCTTGTGATTTGCTTTAGCCAAAGAGAAATTTTTTTTTGTTATCTGCTTAGATTTCATTCTATATTTATAGAAATGTGTCTCTCTCCATACACAGGAACATGTATTTTTCCAAATGGCATCACACTGTATATATTGTTTTATAAGCTCTCCCCATCCTTTTTTAAAATCCATATATAACAAGGTATATAACAAGGTATTGTGAAACATTTTTCATTTCAATATATTTACCTCAGCACAATCATTTCTAAAAATTTCACTGCACTTCATACTATGATACCATAATTTATCGAACTAATGCCTCTGTGGCTGGACATTTATAGTGTATGCTTAAATAAAATATAAATGGAAAAATACAAGGAAAAAAACATGAATTTTTGGCTCACTTGACTCTATCACCTTAGATGTTCAACAGTACTTTCATATTAGATTTGGTTCAATTTTCTTTCTTTCTTTCTTTCTTTCTTTCTTTCTTTCTTTCTTTCTTTCCTTCTTTCATTCTTTCATTCTTTCTTCTTCCTTTTATAAATAACTCTGGAATATGTTTGTGCCACAAGGTTGTGGCACAAATTCTTAGGGCAGTTTTGAAGAATTGAAACTAGTAGGTAAAAGTGTATGAACATTTTCATGACATTTAACAATTGCTTCTAAAATTTAAACCACTCTCAGTTTCCATTAAGAGTATATACAAATTGTGAAATAGGTAAGGTTTTATATTTCTTCTTGAGAGATTTTACTTATAAGTTATATTTTTTCTTTAGATTTTTTAAATTTTATTTAAAATTTCCATTTCATTGACAAGTGTTCACACTGTATATTATGTGTGCAATGTTTCCTTACTCCTTCAAGATGTTGGTTATTGGTGCCTTTCATTTTTTCTCTTTTAATTTTTCTGTTAATTTGCCAAATGTTTTTAAAATTTGTCTTTTAAAGAAACCAAATTTCAGCAATGTTGATCTCCTCTATCCTTTTCTTATTATTTTTATTACTTTCTTTTACTTTGTGAAAGTTTATTAGTTCCTTGTAATGAATGCCTAGTTCATTAATTTTCAGGCCCTGTTCTTTTCTTTATTAAGTTTTTTTCTGCCTGTTGTCCTATCAGCTACTCAGAGAGATAAAACCCTGAGTAGTTATTTTGGGGTGGCTTGTTCTTCCAGTCCTGAGAGAGTTGTGTTGATGTCTCCTAGATGAATCTTTTTTCAGTTCTCTTAATTGTCTGTCTTCTTGTGGTTCCATCAATTTCTGATTTATATATTTTGAATCTTTATCATCAGGTACATGGATATGTAAAATAATTACATCTTCCTATAAGTTGAACTTGTTATGATGTGCTGTCTATACCTTTTGCCTTAAATCTGTTGTTTAATATTAAAATAGTTACTCCAGCTTTCTTGTGCTTCTTATTCACTTAATATATTTTTTTCATACTTCCACTTTCATCTCTTCTATTCTTGGATCCAGACCACATAAGGATGTGCACTGTACACCTTTACAAATACCATCCTATGATGGTAACATAAACTATGATATGAATGCTTCTCCTCCAGGAATTATGCTATGCACCAGATTTCATTGGGATTTCCTTTATTCCAAGTTAATGTTACTTACTTTCGACTGTTTAACCAATCTGTTTACATTTAAATAATTACTAATGTAAAATACCCATCTTAATTTTCTTTCTTTCCTACTTGTCCTGCTTCATTTCTTTCCCTGCTTGTAATATTTTGGTTTATTTTTTTATTCTAATTTTTTCTTATATGGAAATGATACTCTAGAAATTAAAATGTGAATAGTCATCTAAGTATAAAATTAATCAATATTTCTATTACCTCCTAAAAAATACAAGACCCTTAAAATATTTTATTTCTCTTTTATCCATTCCAATTTAATCTTTTATTTTAATTCTATTTAATATTTAATAAATTATTACTATGTCTAAATATTGTTATTTTGTATATTTTGTTAGATTTATCCAATATTCATTATGTTCTCTGCTCTTCATTCCCTCACGCACTTTAGATGTCTCTGGGTTCAACTTGCTTCTGCTTTAAGAACATTTGTTAGTAGTTCCTTTACTGTGGGTTTGCTAGTGTCAAATGGTCTGAATTTTTGCTTGTCTGAAAATTATCTTAATTTCTTCTTCATATGGAAGATATTTTTATAGGGAATAGATTTTCAGGTTAACAGTTACCTTCTTTAGTACATTAAAGACATCATTCCATTGCTTATTGGTTTTCCTTGTTACTGTGAATTCAGCTGTCAGCTCTGTTTCTAAAATCTCCTTTTCTATTGTTTGTTTCAGGACTTTTTCCCCCTTTGGCAGGATTAGATGTAAATAACTTTTTATTTGCCTTGCTAGGCTTCTCTAGAAGCTAGAACTGTCAGCAGTTCTGGAAAATTCCTAGTTATCTCTATTCAGATATTACTATTCTCTCATACCCTCATTCATTCTCAACTTTAAGAACTCCAACAGTACACCTTCTCAATGTCTGTCTTGCTTCTTGGCTTCCTTTCCATATTTCATCTGCTGTTTGTCTCTTCATGCTCCATCCTGGATAATTTCTTCAAAAGTTTTTTCTAGTTCTAATTCTCTCCTAGATTATGTCTAATCTGTTTTTAAATCCATACTTTAAACTTATTATTATGTATTATATTTTTAAATTCTAGGAATGTTAATTTTAAAAATATGCTATATCACTTCTTATTCCTTGTGGATATTTTCAAACTTACTTCTTTAATCAAGCAAACGTAATTGTTTTATAATCTGTTTCCAACAATTCCACTAACAATTTTGTCATTTTTTTCTTTTTCTTTCTATTTTTACAATTAATTTTCTGCTAGTTCTTTCTCCTGATTTTTAGTTTGCCTGGATGCTTAGAAATCTTTGACTTTGTAGTTCTTACTTTACCTGACATTTAATTTTTTGAAGTATTTCAAGGCCTATGATAATGATCTTTCTCTAGTCAGGATTTGCATTACTTCTTCCATCTGCTTATGGTTATTACAAAGGCTAGTACTACTTTAATTAGCTTAATCTTGTGTGTGTGTGTGTGTGTGTGTGTGTGCGTGTGTGTGCATGTGTTTCATAAGGGAATATCCAGTATTTTCAAATCTGTTGGCAAATCCATGCAAGAGCCACCTTACTTTTGCCTTACCCATTCTGATGCTGCATTCCTCAGATTCCCAACTGAAGTTGATAGTTGCACAGCCTACAAGGGCTCTGGGTTTGATTTCCCTCCTCTCTTTTCCTCCAAGGCTAAAGTTCTCAAAATGAAAGTTCACATTTGTCAGTTTTGTCAACTGCCTTCAGTGTAACAATCAGACTTCGCTTTTTGCCTATCTTTGGGTTATACCTTTTTCCTACAATTTTGGCCTTGTAAATCTTTGTATTCAGTCCTTTCACACTTCATAAAAACCATCTTTAAATATTTTATCCATAATTTTTACTGTATTCAGCCAAAAGACTATGAATATAACCTAACCTGATATTAGAAACAGAAGTACTACAACTATGTTCTTCATAAGTTAACATGATTAGTCTTTTGTCCTCTTGCCATAAATATTTCTCCAGGTGGTTTTTGCCCATCTTTACTTTTATAGTTGTTTAGTAGTGGAATAGATCGCTGCTTCATGAGTGAATGAACTGTGAAGTCCATGAAAAAATCACTCACTGACTGATATGCTTTCAGAAAGATTATAAAAAAGATTCCTATAATAAACAAAAGACTGAACTAAATGACAATGCTGTATAAAGTACTGTCTAAATCAGTGTGGGGTTCTCTTTTCTCTCTTAAAATATGTTTTCAATAAATCGTGTTTTCTTGTTTTCCATTCTGGAAAAGAATCCACTTATTACCCCTCTAATTGAATCAATATTTCTGTTTGATTATATTAGTCATTTCTTAATATTTGTCTTATTTAAATTTTTTACATAGACAAGGCTTCCCCTTAGCTATTTTTCTAAATAAGGAATGGCTTCACATATACCTTTTTTAAAATCTCAAAATCTCTGTCCATTTTTTTCTTGTATGTTAGTAGATATCTAGAAAATGCTCAATTTTATTTGAGTTGAAAAAATTTATAATAATGAAGATTTTGATTTTCTATGTACTTTACATGTATTATCTTATATAATCCTCATGACAATTTTATGAGCTCTTAAATTGTTATTACTGCCATTTTATAGTTGACAAAGTTAAGGAATATGAAGATGAAGTACCTAGACCAAAATTAGGAAGTGGTGGAACCTGGTTGTGCTTTCAGGACGTCTGACTCCAGGACTCCCATTTGTAACCACTGTACGAAAAGTGATTAACAGCTTGTAAATAATTTCAGGATAATAAAAAGAGAAACAATGAAAATACAGTGACTAGTCAAGAGCTGAAAGGAACCAGCATTTTTGGCAACAGGATGAAAACTGTATCATATATTCCTTGCAGTCAATACTGTTCTGTGTGTGTGTGTTGATGGTTATGTTTGTTTTTTTTAACAAGTTTTCTCTTTTTTCTCTTTTTTTAAAAAATAATTTATTGTCAAATTAGTTTCCATATAACACCCAGTGCTCATCCCAACAAGTGCCTTTCTCTGTGCCCATCACCCACTCTCCCCCCTTCCAAATCCCCCTCACCCCTCAGTTTGTTCTTAGTCTTTGAGAGTCTCTTATGTTTTGTCTCCCTCCCTCTCTGTGTCTTTTTTCTTTTCCCCTCTTCCCCTCCCCCATGGTTTTCTGCTAAGTCTCTTAACAATTTTTATTTGCAAAATTATGTTTCCTCATTCCCTTGTCCTCACCAAATGAAAATAGCCTTGCAGGAAGATCCAGTGCCCCTCCCTGGCTGCTGCAGTCCCACTTCCTCTCCCTCCCTGGTTTTTCGGTGCAGTTCCAGCCCTTCAGCATGCTCTAACCTTGACAGCACTGACGTCAAGAATTGAGGGAGTATGCTGAGCCAGACCCAAGCAGGCGGGTTTTGGCTACCAACATTTCCTCTAGAAGCTGGCCTCTTTCTGGCTTAGGCATTCTTCCCCTTCCTGGCCTCGTTCCTCCTTGCCAGCCAGCCCTCCTCTCTGCTTACACATCATGTGAACCTTTACTAAACTTGTGATGTTCTTGTCATCTGTATGGTCATTATCTATGTTATGAGTTCTGTCATTCTAGAAATTAAGAGATGGCAGCCTACCCCTCTCTACAAACATCAGAGTACCTTTTTGTTGCCATGCACAAGCCAAGGTCTGCCATGATTTTTCTCGACCACAGGCATATTTCAGTGAGACCCTGATTGGGTAGAGAATGAGTGGAGGGTCAGTGTGGGTACTCTCTCATCCCAAATTACCACTAGCAGTCTGTCCCTAATATCCAGGGACATTCCAAACCCCAGACTGAGGAACAGTATAGCAATTTTGATGTCCAAGTCCTACGCTATCGTTTCAAAGTGGAACTTGGCGGATACCCAAAAGATCAAAGCCCTGTAGATTTAGATAGTTCATGAAAAAAGCAGACCTGCTACTTCTGGATTTGGGCAGAGGGTAGGAAGACTTGGTAGGGGAGAGAAAAGGTATTGTTTAGGACCCTACAGTGTGCATTGTTTTTTTACCACCTTGCATTAGTCTTTCTTACTCTTTAATCTTGTTGAAAAATTCAAGAAAATTATAAGTGACTATATGAAGGGCAATACTATTATCATTATTATTTTGTCTTTTCTTTTGCTGCAAAGCCTAGTTCAGCACCAACTGTATAATCCCATAAAACTATGGGATATTAGACTTGCTGGTTTCTTTAGAGTGGATCTAATGCAACCCCCTACTTGACAAATGAGAAAAAGTCCAGCTCAGAGAAAATAAATGACTTTGCCAAAGTCCCATGATTTCCTTATGGCAGTGTAGATAGGAGAATCCACGTCTCTGGACTCCAGACCCAATAGGTGCTTGTTATAGGTCTGATATCAGAAGGATTAAGCATGTGAAGGATTGCAGGCCCTTAAATACTATTTCCTTCCCACAGTGACTGTGGATGAATAGCACTTTATTGGAAGCCAAGGTAGCTTTTCATAAGTCTCCCTGTCAATCCTTGAAGTGGATAACTGGGGAAATAATGTCTTTGTGTCCCTCATCCTTTTTCAATATGGTCTAGAAAAAACTAAATTCACCCCGAATTTGTTCAAGTATCTGCTTCTCAAAGAAGCCTTATATAATGAATCTTCTGAAATAGCAGTATTCTTCCCCCACCTAGGCCTCTTCCCCTCAACACTCAATAATTGGCTTAATGCTGCTTAATTTTTCTCCATAGCATCAAGTATCACCTGATATGTCATAGATTTATTTAATTGTGTTTTTGTTTGTTTTTCTTAAATGACAAAAAGAACCCAAAATAGGAGAGGTGCTTGTGAAGAACTGAGAAAAATTTCCTGCTAATGCTACAGTTGTCTGTTGTTGGTTTAAAATACTGTAGAAAAAAAACAAAAAGTTCTGATGAGAAGAGGGTACATATGGGGAAAGAGAGAATAAAAGTACAGCAGAAGAGGGAATTAAAAGCAACGTAAGAGGAGACATTGGACTTGCTCACTAGCAAAGATCTGAATAGGTAACCAAAGAACAGAGACGTGGAAATAGAACGTTAAACAGAGGGCAACTATATCAGCTATTTATTGCTGCAGTTGTGCTGTATAACAAACCACCTCCAAACTCTGGCTCAAAACAGTAAGATTTATTGATGCTGGGCTTACATGGGCCTGTTTACATTTCTGGAGGTCAGTTAGCTGTTGGATGATTTAAAATGGTCTCATTTAGGACAACTGGGATAACACATCTCTGTCTCTCCTTTCCCAACTTCCAGGAGGTTATTCAAGTCCTATTGTCATGGCTGTGATGGAGGAATACTGAGTGAGCAAGAGGAAACACACAAATCACTTAGGGTTTAGATAGAACTCACATAGCATAATCCACAACTGGACCAGGCAAGTAACAGAGACAGAATTGAGGGGTAGGGATATGGACCCCATCTTTTGAAAGGGGGAGCTTCAAACACAGTAGAGGGAGAGGTAAAGAATTGGGACTTGATTACAGTTCACCACAGCAATCCTGGAGCTCTTGTAGCACAGAGCAAAAAAGTCTCTGGTTCTCTGCAGTGCCTGTCCTTGAAGGTGGAAATGCTCCCCAGGGTACCTGGATTTTTGAAACTTATGATTCTGCATTCAACTAAATATGCATGTATGCATATAGAAACAGAGTTTTCAAAAATTCAAGTTCCCTGGGGAGTACTACACACACACACACACACACACACACACACACACACACACATACACGTCACTTCCTTTATCACAGTCTTATAGTTCCCTCATTGAAGTGTATTCTCCAAAGATGTTGAGTGGGCCCAGTGAAATGGTATCATAAGAAAAATGTAACTTGGATCTATTATGGCTACACAACAGAATGACATAAGGAACCAATATACATATGGGTGAAGGGTAACTCTACCATTTCAGTCTCCAGAACTCTTCTGGGGTCTAGAAGCATTTGCTTTCCTCTTCAGTTCCCTGCTCCTGAACCTCCTTCAACCTAAAACAAGCCTATTTATTCATTAAAGAGACTGTGACTATATTTACCCAGCATCCCAGATACCTTTTAAGACTTTGGGGAACAGACCCAATCATTCTCTCCCTGCTCCAGTGAAGTGACTGGCATCAGGGCACACCCTTGACATACTTCTGACCTCCTTATAATCAGGCTAGAACCCAGATAGACCCCACCATCCAGACACCAGCACTCTTTAATAGTCCTCAGCTTGGTGTAGAGCTCATCATTATTTAGAAAGGAAAAAACTTCCTGTGGACACCTCTGTCTCTTCTCTGTAAGCATATTATTCTAGGTGCAAAGTAAACTATAAAAAATGAAAACCAAAGGCTTGCTCATCCCCTATGACTCTACAGGGGAATTCCAATCACACAGAGAACACCCTGTCCCTTCCTCCCACCTTTTCCACCCAACAGAGGAGGAGGAACTAGCCTTGGGGGGGAGGGATTGTTTTCCTGTTCCACTGTCTGTAAGCACATTTTCCAGATCATTCCTGACTTTTCAGTTTCAAAAAGCTCCACTCTAAATGAGACCTACTGTTGGACCAGCCTCATGATGTACTTCCTACTTCTCATAGGTAAAATGTTTATCTGCCTGAAGGGAAATGGCAAATGCACACGGCAATGGAGAGAACATGCACAATGTTGGCTGATAAACAGAGTTTTGCTCATGGCAGCTTGAGGGGCAAGCAGTTATTTTCCATGGTCTGTTATCAACAGGAAATCTAGCTGTAGTTAATGCAGCAGGAGATTTTGGCTAGTTTCTTGAAATGAACTTTTGAGAGCCCTTATGATAGCTGTCGCTCACCTTCCAGACTCATTAATCATTAACAAGCTGAAGCTATCCAGTTAGGGGGAAATGAAGAGGGGGGCGTTGAATACATGTCAAACAAATCACACTCTCAAGCTGGCACCAAACTCAAGAAACTCCAGTGAGAGACAAAATGTAAGCTAATGTGCCAGATTAAATACTAGCACTGTGACTCTGGCTAGGAAAGGAGAAGAAGGGTTGAAGAGTAAAGAAATACCACGGTTCTGAGATCAAAAACTTGAAACCTTAACTCTCACTTCTCTTCCCTTTACTCCCATCTCCAATGAGAACATATTACCCTGTCTGGGGGAAATAGAGTGGGAAGGTGAGGGAGACAGAAAAAAAGATAAAGTTATAGAATCCTGTGTTCTTAACTTCCTTAGAGACTAAGGTAGATATTGAAAGACTTAATTTTTCCCCATTAACTTTTATGAAGCCTGAATTGGCTGTAATGTTTCTTAAATGCCAGCCAGTTTCCAGCCAGGATTTTCCAAGTGCATCTAATTGCCCACTTTATCACAGGCACTATCAGGTAAATGGCGTTTCACCTCCGCTGGGCCTGCCTAAGGTTGACACCCAGGACTTGTCAGGCAATGGATCACAGAGCCAGTGTGGGGCCCCTTGCACTGCATTCCTGCATGAGGGTGACAGTAAATTATGACATCTGCCAGGAAGATCAGAACATGGCTGTTCTACCGGATGCACCTAAGCTACAGAACCAGGAAGGCTTTTAGGATGTAATTGGAAATGCATCTGAGAGCTCTTAAAGGGACAAAGAGCCTCTTTCCTCAGTGTCGGTGGAGCAGAAATGAACCTGGACATTTGCTTGTTTCTTCAGTGATGTTTAGTGACCTATTTTTATGTTTGCATGCATAATGCTACCTGGCAATTATAAAGTGACCCAGAATTAAACTATGCTTCTGCACATCCTCTCCAGACCCTTAAAGCCACTTGAACAGAAAAGTCTTCATCATGCCGATAGTCTAGGATAAAGAAACGGAGGTGGAGCCATGCTAGGTGATTTGGCTTGGGTCAAAAGAAAGTGATAGAAAGTGTGCCATAGCAGAGGTCTCAAATGTAGATCTTAAAATCCCTCAAAAGAGCATTCTTCAGTTTATTAAGACCTTTTCTACCTTCTTCCTTTCTTAAAAGTCTTTTGTTAACTTTGTAGCTTTAGAACTATGGGGTATATATTTGTACATGTATGCCTTTTAAAACTTAACCTTTTACAGGACTAACACTGAAACTTGATATCGAAAAAGACAAAACAGACATAAACAAAACACCAAAACCAAAATTGAAAAAAAAATCATCTCTTACTTATTAAACTAGATTTTTTTAAGGAGCTCATGAGAAAAATAAAAGATGGATGATAAATGACTGGAAGCATGATATTGTCAATGCAAACAATAATTTATTAAAACTTTCAATGGAATAAGTTGGTGTTTCAGACGAATTCTACACAAGATGGAAAGGGTGAAGATGTGACTTGAAACATTTTGGGACTTGGGAACTTCTTTGAGTTTGATAGTATGAAAAACTTAAGCAGAGCCAAGAATCTAAGCCTGACATCATATGAGAAACAGTGCAGAAGATGTTTTTCATTGCAGCGAATTTTCGTAAGGCAAATACCCAGCTCTCAAACATATAAATAAGGAGGTGGTTTTATAGGTGTAGATACCATAAATGCTGATCTAAAATTGTGACTATATACAAATTGTCCTTTAGTACCCCTACTTGTAAATGAGAGACTTTTGGCTTGTCAAGGCTACACAGAAATTTTATGTTGCAAAGAGATCAAGGTTCGGTTTGATTCTCAACATGGTGACTTACTTTGTGATGACCCTGTGCAAGTCATATATCTTCTCTGTGCTTAATTTTCTGATCTTAAAATATAAGCAGGAATATCTGCTTTGTGGGACTATAATAAGGATTAAATGAAAAATTGGATGTAAGAGCATTTTGTAAACTAATAAAATGCTATTATTTTCATCTGAAAACAACCTAGTATTATTGAAAGTTATGCCATGCCCTTCAGGATTGAAAGAAAATGTCAGTATGGATTTTATTCCACATTAAGCCACCATTTATTGGGTACTTGGCATATATTTAGAGAGGTGCTGATACTCTTTAAACAGAATATTACATGGTTATGAACCCTAGAATGTTAAATTGGTCTAGGTCAAAGCTACCATATATGTAAGCATGTATCTCTATTCCTTTCTTTCAATGTTTATTGAATAGTCACTGCCTTAAGAAATTCACGGTGCCTGATGTGTGTGTGTATGCATATGTGCACATATGCACAGATAAGCAGATATTACATTGTGACATGTATCAAGACAAAATAATTTTATGAGTCTATTTTATGATACAATTTTCTGGAAGGGAGTTTCAAGAAATTTTACTATACACACACTTAGTTCTACACCTGAAACTATTTATACATAAATGCCATTTTAAAAATAATAATAGTTCAACGTATAATGGGTTCAGTAATGTTTTTCCTCACTGTAATTTTTGGCAATATCAGAGGTAAGTGAATAGATGGATAACTTAAATGACCAGGAAATGAAAAGCTGACATGTCATCATAAGCAGGCATGACTGGTAGAATGAGGCTGGTTCACCACAATTAGAAGCAGTAAAATTCTAGAAAAAAATATGAATGAATGTGACATCTTCTAGCCTTCCTTACGTCACAGTCAATATTTCAAAGGTACTAATAAAATACCACCTATACTCAAATGTCTGGTGGATATATTGAAGTAAAAAGGGAATTTGTTGTTTATTTGTTTTTAATGATTCAGTAGTTTCCTTGACATTCACTCTCAAGTTGCAATCCTGAAGTAACTGAAACCTCCTTTTTTCTCTCTTCTATTAGTTAAACCTTTCCAGAAAGAGATATAATCATTGTTTCTGACAGAGACACTATGTAATAAATATAATTTATGTAAATCAAGTAGAAGATAAATATATTTAATGAGTAATATCTTTCATACTTTATTATAAATTTTACTAAATAATTACTTGCCTGGGTTCTTTCTCAAGATACATCATGGACATTATATCATGTTAATCATGGGCTTCCCTAAAAAATCCTGTGAATCCTGTCATTTAGGAGCCTGAAATTTCATTGCCAGCATTCCACTCCAGTCCACACTGCTGATGTCCTGCATTACAGTTGTTAACACATCACGAAAAACACAATAACATGACCAGAATGGACTCTTCAGTTTTTCAAGTGGTTTGAAAACATTTTCCTTTGATTCTTTTATGAGGATTCCATAATTTCTTGGGGTTTTCCAGCTGCTTTTTGATCACTGGCTCTGCCAGCCTTTCTTCCCAGACAAAAACTGGGACACTTGATGGTGCTTGTGGTGAATTAATAAGGAGAAAAAATAAACAGAAGTCCCTTTTCCCATGTGTTTTTTTTTTTAACTTCGCAAATCTGTTCACTGTACAGTTAATTTGGAGCTTGCAATGCAGGAACTCTGTCTGGCTCTTCTAATTCATCATTCCCTTCTGATGTTATTTCATCCTTAGAGAGTCCACAAGTGGAACTCACAGCAGGCAAGTGAATAGATGGTCCTCTCTCCAGGTTCCCACATTCTTCCAGGACATCTGGGTAGCTGGATTCAAAGGCAAAGCAAAACTTTCTAGGATTTTTACTATCCAATCCCATAGGTTTAATATCTAAATTAGTGATAAGCAAAGATTTTCTGTAAATAGCCAGATAGTATATGTTTTGGGTTTTGCAGGCCATATGGTCTCTGTCACAATTACTTAACTCTGTGGTCATAGCATGAACACAGCCATAGATAATACATCAATTAATAAATGTGGCTCTGTTCCAATAAAGCTTTATTTATGGACACTAAAAATTGAGTTTCCTATAATTTTCATGTGTCTTAAAATATTCTTCTTGTGTTGATTTTTTCCCAACAACTTAAATATGAAAACCTACAAAACGGACAGAGGCTAGATCTGGTCCACATGTAGTAGTGTGCTAATCCCTGGTTTAAATGATCAGTTCTTCAAATTTATGTCTCAAGCCAGTGCTTAACTTTTGGATCTCACAGTCCTTATCTCTATGTGTCTGACCCTCAAACACCTTCAGTGCCCAGAATGGAAGTTGTGATTCTCTTCTCCCATCGCTTTGTTTGCCCAGGTTTTATCCATCTGAGAAAAATAATTTTCACATCTACAGCTAGAAAACTGCTAACCATTCCCGAGTGTTCTTTTGTTGTACTCCACATCCAATCCATCACTAAATTCTGTGCATTGTACTTCCACAACATACCTCAAATCTGCTTAACTCTCTCCGTGTGGTACGAGCTACTCTAACTTATTAGCTGGATTCCTTTAATAACTCCCTTATTTAAATCTCCCCTTCTCTGTCTTTTCTGTTAGCTAGGTCATTGGAAAATGAGTTGTTTTCACTGTTTCTGAAGTATATAGAAATTGTGTGATCAATATTGACAATATGTTAGGTAAACTAGAAGTTTCCACACCTCCCCACTCTCAGTGCATTTTGCTGTATGAAATCTGAAGCAAGCTTGCTAACTCATTAGTCATGAAATCACTACGATGGCTTTCCTTTTCCCTGAAAAATTATCCACACTTCTAATTAAATTCTTCAAGGTTCTACCTGAGACACATTCTACTTTATCCTCCATCTCTTCACCACCTCTGATCACTCTCATCCTAGTTCATGACGCTTCAGCACACTGGTCTTCTTTCTGTTCCTGTCCTTTCCTGGCTCCACACTTTTTCTTCCCTCTTCTCTGTAAGGTAGTTTTTTCCTAGTTCTTTGCTTGGCTGACTTATCCTCATCCTTTAGGTTACAACTTAATTGTTACTTCCCAACTGGCCACTTAATCCAAAGTAGGCATCTCCACCTTTTTAGCCTTGATAACTTCCCTTATAGGCTGTATCCCAGTATTTAACAGTTTTTATTGCCCCCCTTTAAAAAAAAAACAGTTCACTGTCTATCTACCATATTGAATGTAAGTGATATGAGGGTAGATCCCTGTCTATGGGATTCACTATATCCAAAGGCTCAGTCTAGTAAATAGCAGCTACTAAATAAATGACCTGGTAAATGAATCTGCCAGTTTAAACCTGTAGCATCACTGTTAGGTGTATGTCAAAAATATTTTTTAATTTTTTATTTTACAGAGAGAGAGAGAATCCAAACAGGCTCCACACTAAGCACAGAGTCTGACACAGGGCTCAATCCCATAATCCTGGGATCATGACCTGAGCTGAAATTAAGGGTCAGATGCTCAACCGACTGAGCCACTCAGGCGCCCCAAGTGAATGTCAATTTTTAACTGATATATAAGTAACATTTGGAGAAATGCATCATGACATGTTTTCATTTTATTTTTAAAGGTTTTATGCATTTTTCAATTTATCTACCAAAAAATGAGTACTTCTGTTAGTAGAAGTAACAGAAATGTAAATGTTACAAGGAAACTCCATCCTGCTAAAATTTTTGTCTGTAGTTATCTAAATCATGTTCTTGAAATCTGCATAGTTACACTGAAACATAGAAAAGATTCAATGTCTAAGGTAAGTAGAGAAGAGGTAGTATGCCACCAGGAAGCTGTCACCATTAAGGATCAATTTATCCCTTAAGTGAAGCTCTGGGGAAGGCATGTGAGGACTTTAGTTGAGAAACTATGTCTTCTCTGTTGAATCGCAGATCTCTCTAACCTATTCTTACTGCTTTTTCAAAAATATCATTTAATTTGAAGGATGATTAAGAAGTGATTTTAAAAATGTGCATGCATGGGGGCTATGACATGGGTTGAAATATTCTCTTTGTGGCCTGTGTAATGTCACCCTCTGAGCACCGATTTCCTTCTCAGAGTCCGAGAGTAATTTCTCATTAATCTCTTATTTTGAAGACTTGGAATATATTTGTAAGGACCTGGCATAATATATGACACAGACAAGGTATATATAAAAATAACGTCTCAGTTTATGTGTCATAAATACTAGCATTTAAAGGAGTAAGTTCCATGAAGTGGAAATGTCTCGTATGTTTATAATAAAAGTAAAAAGAAATCTGGCTTGAGGAGGATTTGGGCTATTACAAGTTTCTGAGATGATTTTTTTCCACTATGTTCAGAATCCTTACTAATGTATGAGACAGTATTTACTACATTATGCTACAATAACCAACAGCTTCTGAAACCCAGCAACAGAAGTTTATAAATGTTTATTTCCTATTTATTTTATATTTAGGCTGCGGTAGCTGCACATTAACTGTGACTCTGCTCCGCATACATTCTTCATCCTAGAACGTAAGGAGAAGAAGCAGCCTTTCTTTGGTACATATCTTTCTCATTGCAGTAGAAAATGAAGATGGTTGAATCATATATGACTCAAAACTTCAGACCTGGCATGTGTTACTTTGCTCATATTCCACTGATGAAAGCAAGGCACACAGGCAGAGTGGTATCATCGAACCAGGGACATCACTCCAAGAGAAGTCCCTGCAATTCCCATGGCAACACATTAGAGATGTATAATTCTCCTACATGAGGGGGCTGAACAATTGGTTATAATAAAACAATAGACATTTTCCTCTAAAATAAAAAATAAAAAATAATTAGAATGCCCTCTAGAGTTGTGTGACATATTTCCTCCATCTGAAAGAAACCAATGAAAACATTGCTTTGTGGAACCAGTGGGATGAGATATTTAGCATGATATAAAATGCTGATTTTTTTAAGTAGTAAATTAAATAGCACAGTCTAAGAATACAGTTTCCATTGACTGACATGGCCTTAATATGCCTGGTCAAATAGATAGATTTAATGTTAGATGGATAGGTCTGGGCAACACTGATTATCACTCTCCCAGGACAGCAGGCAAACTCTCAGAACTGCAGTAAGCATGATTGCATTAGCCTTAGACTAAAGGATTTACAGTCTACCTTAGTCAACTATAATATATTGATTAAATGTTTTGCCAGAGTTCATTAGATTCAGGCTACCAGAATTGTCTGTATATTAGCCAGCAAATTGAAGATTCTGTTTATACACCCAGTCATCAGTAAACCATGGGAACCTCTTCCCCCTCAGATTGTTTTGCCACCATAAAAATAACATATTTCAGCTCTACAAGTAACTGGCAATTTCATTCTCATTTTTAAATTGAGAAACTGATATTGAGGGAGTGAGTCTTGTCCTCTGACGCTGAGTTGGTAAGAGGAAGACAAGGAAGGTGACCTGGATTCTTCATGAAGACCGGTGTACTAGTATGAATTAGCATTTCAGTTTCCGTGTAATTCCACAGTGGTGGAAACCTAAACAATTTTATTATGAAGAATTAACAGATTTTTGCAGAGAAGAAATAATCAAATAGTTTCTTCTCTCCAGAGCTTAAAACACTTATTTATAACTATTATTGTTGCTGATGTTTTTTTTTAACTTTTTATTGTCAAATATGTTTAAATACAAAACCCAGTGCTCATCCCAACCCGTGCCTAGCTCAGTGCCCATCACCCACTCTCCCCCCTCGCATATCCCCCTCAACCCTTGGTTTGTTCTTAGTATTTAAGAGTCTCTTATGTTTTGTCTCCCTCCCTCTCTGTGTCTCTTTTCTTTCCCCTCTTTCCGTCCCCCCTAGTTTTCTGTTAAGTCTCTCAAAGTCCACCTATGCGTGGAAACATGGTATCTGTTTTTCTCTGACTTATTTCACTTAGCATAATACCCTCCAGTTCCATTCATGTTGCCACACATGACCAGATTTCATTCTTTCTCATTGCCGCATAGTATTCCATTGTATATATATACCACATCTTCTTTATCCATTCAACAGTTGACGGACACTTAATCTCTTTCTGTGATTTGGCTATTGTTGAAAATGCTGCTATAAACATCGGGGAACAAGTGCCCTTGTGCATCAGCATTCCTGTATCTCTTGGATAGATTCCTAGCAGTGCTATTGCTGTGTCATAGGGTAGTCCTATTTTCATTTTTTTGAGGAACCTCCACACAGTTCTCCAGAGAGGCTGCACCAGTTTGCATTCCCACCAACAGAGCAAGAGGGTGCCTGTTTCTCCACATCCTCTCCAGCATCGATAGTTTCCCGATTTGTTCATTTTAGCCACTCTGACTGCTATGAGGTGGTGTCTTAGTGTGGTTTTGGTTTGTATTTCCCTGACGATGAGTGACAATGAGCATCGTTTCATGTGTGTGTTAGCCATCTGGATGTCTTCTAAGGAGAAGTGTCTATTCATATATTCCACCCATTTCTTCACTGGGTTATTCGTTTTTAGGGTGTGAAGTTTGGTAAGTTCTTTATAGATTTTAGATTCTAGCCTTTATCTGATATGTCATTTGCAACCATCTTTTCCCATTAGGTCGGTTGCCTATTAGTTTTGTTGGTTGTTTCCTTTCCAGTGCAGAAGCTTTTCATCTTGATTAGGTCCCAATAGTTCATCTTTGCTTTTAATTCCCTCGCCTTTGGAGATGTGTTGAGTAAGAAATTGGTGAGGCTCAGGTCAAAGAGGTTTTTTCCTGCTTTTTCCTCTAGGATTTTGATGGTTTCCTATCTCAAATTCAGGTCCTTCACCCATTTAGTTTATTTTTGTGAGTGGTGTAAGGAAGCGGTCTAGTTTCATTCTTCTGCATGTTGCTTTCCAGTTCTTCCAGCACTATTTGTTAAAGAGGTTGGCTCTTTTCCATTGGCTACTCTTTTCCGCTTTGTCAAAGATTAGTTGGCCATATGCTTGCGGGTCTATATCTGAGTTTTCTATTCTGTTCCATTGGTCTATGTGTCTGTTTTTGTGCCAATACCATACTGTCTTGATGACTACCACTTTGTAGTAGAGGTTAAAGTCTGGGATTGTGATGCCTTCCACCTTGGTTTTCTTCTTCAGTATTACTTTGGCTATTCGGGGTCTTTTGTGGTTCCATACAAATTTTAGAATTAATTGTTTGCTCTAGCATTGAGAAGAATGCTGGTGCAATTTTGATCGGGATTGCATTGAATGTGTAGATTGCTTTGGGTAGTATTGCCATTTTAACGATATTTGTTCTTCCAATCTATGAGCATGGATGTTTTTCCATTTCCTTGTGTTTTCCTCAATTTCTTTTATAAGTTTTTTATAGTTTTCAGTGTAGAGATCTTTTACATCTCTGGTTAGGTTTAACCCTAGGTATTTTATGGTATTTGGTGCAATTCTAAATGGGATTAGCTTCTTTATTTCTCTTTCTGTTGCTTCATTGTTGGTGTATAGAAATGCCACCAATTTCTGTACATTGATTTTTGTATCCTGCAATTTTGCTGAATCACGGATCCCCATTGGGGATGATATTAGCTGTGGGCTTTTCATAAATGGCTTTTGTGATGTTTAAGTATATTCCTTCTATCCTGACTTTCTCGAGGGTAAGGGTACTGTATTTGAAAGGGTGCTGTATTTTGTCAAATGATTTCTCTGCATCTATCGACAGGGTCATGTTGTTCTTATCTTTTCTTTTGTTAATGTTTCGTGTCACATTGATTGATTTGCAAATATTCAACCAGTCCTGCAACCCAACAATGAATCCTATTTGATCGTGGTGAATAATTCTTTTTATATGCTGTTGGATTCGACTTGCTAGTATCTTGTTGATAATTTTTGCATCCATATTCATTAGAGATATTGGCCTGTAGTTCACTTTTTTGCTGGGTCTCTATCTGGTTTGGGAATCAAAGTGATGCTGGCTTCATAGAATGAATCTGGGAGTTTTCCTTCCATCTCAATTTTTTGGAAGAGCTTGAGGAGGATAGGTATTAACTCTGCTTTAAATATCTGGTAAAATTCCCCAGGGAAGCCATCTGGTCCAGGGCTTTTATTTGTTCGAAGATTTTTGATAACTGTTTCAATTTCTTCACTAGTCATGGGTCTGTTCAAGTTTTCTGTTTCTTCCTGTTTGAGTTTTGGTAGCATGTGGCTGTTTAGGAATTTGTCCATTTCTGCCAGGTTGTTGAATTTGATGGCATATAATTTTTCATAGTATTCTCTAACAATTGCTTGTATTACTGAGGGATTGGTTGTAATCACTCTCTTATCTATTTGAGTTCTCTCTCTTTTCTTTTTGAGAAGTCTGGCTAGAGGTTTGTTTATTTTGTTTATTTTTTCAAAGAACCAGCTCTTGGTTTCATTGATCCTTTCCCCTACTTTTTGGGTTTCCATGTTATTAATATCTGCCCTGATTTTTGTTATTTTTTTCTTTCTGCTGAGTTTGGGTTGTCTTAGCTGTTCTGCTTCTAGTTCCTTTAGGGGTACTGTTATAATTTGTTTTATTTATTTTTCTTGTTTCTGGAGGTGGGCCTGGATTACAATATATTTCCCTCTCAGACTGCCTTTGCCACATCCCAAAGCATTTGGATTGTTGTATTCTCATTTTCATTTGTTTCCATATATTTTTTAATTTCTTCTCTGATTGCTTGGTTAACCCATTCATTTTTTTAGTAGGTTGTTCTTTAGCCTCCATGTTTTTGGGAATTTTCCAGACTTTTTCCTGTGGTTGATTTCAAGTCTGAAAGCATTGTGCTCTGAAAGTGTGCATGATATGATCTCAATTCTTTTATATTTTTAAGATTTTCCTTATGCCCCAGAATGTAGTCTGTCTTGGAAAATGTATCATGTGCAGTTGAGAAGAATGTAAATTCCTTTGCTTCTGGATGCAGGACCCTAAAGATGTCAGTTAGGCCCATCTGTTCCAATGTTTCTTTCAGGACCATTGTTTCTGTAGTGACTTTCTGTTTAGTGGACCTATCCAATACTGAGAGTGGAGTGTTAAGGTCCCCTAGAGTTAGGACATTTTTATCGATAAGGTTGCTTCTATTTGTAATTAGTTGTTTTACATATTTGGGTGCCCCCAAATTTGGTGCATAGATATTTATAATTGTTAGCTCTTCCTGCTGGAAAGTCCCTGTGATTATTATATAATGCCCTTCTTCATCTCTTATTACATCCTTTACTTTAAAGTCTAGTTTGTCTGAGTAGTGTGACTACTCCAGCTTCTTTCTGACTTCCAGTAGCGTGGTATATATAGTTCTCCATCCCCTCACTTTCAATCCGAAGGTGTCCTTCAGATATAAAATAAGTCTCTAGAAGACAGAAAATAAATGGGTCTTGTTTATTAATCCATTCTGTTACCCTGTGTCTTTCGATTGGAACATTTAGCCCATTTACATTCAGTGTTAATATTGAAAATATGGGTTTAGAGTCACTGTGTTATCTGTAGGTTTCATGCTTGTGAGGATGTCTCTGGTAGTTTGTGTTCTTTGCAACCTTTCCTTCATAGAGTCCACCTCAGGATCTCTTATAATGCTGATTCATTTGTGATGAATTCCTTCAGTTTTTGTTTGTTTTGGAAAACCTTTATCTCTCCTTTCATTCTGAATGACAGGCTGGCTGGATAAAGGATTCTTGGTTGCATATATTTCCTGTTCATCACATTGAAGATATCCTGCCATTCCTTTCTGGCTTGCCAAGTTTCTGTAGATAAGTCTGCGACTACCTTTATGTGTCTACTGTATGTTAAGGCCTGTTTTTCCCTAGCTGCTTTCAGAATTCTCTCTTTTTCCTTTTATTTTCCCAGTTTCACTATGATGTGTCATGCAGAAGGTCTATTCAAGTTATGTCTGAGGGGAGTTCTCTGTGCCTCTTGGATTTCCATACCCATTTCCTTCCTCTTGTTGGGGAAGTTCTCAGCAATGATTTGTTCAAGTACCCCTTCAACTCCTTTCTCTCTCTCTTCTTCCTCTGGAATTCCTATGATACAGATGTTGTTCCGTTTGGTTGCATCGCTCAGCTCTCGAATTCTCCTTTCCTGTTCTTGAATCAGGTTCTCTCTTTCTCTGCTTCCTCTTTTTCCATAATTTTATCTTCTAATTCACTTACTCTCTCTTCTGCCTCTTCAATCCGCACTGTGGCCACCTCCAATTTATTTTGCACCTCATTTAAAGCATTTTTTTAATTCCTCAAGACCGGTTTTTAAAGGTCCTTGATTTCTGGAGTGAGGGACCCCCTGCTTTCTTCTATGCTTTTTTCAAACCCAGCAATTAGTTTTATGTTTATCATTCTATGTTCATATTCTGTTATGTTGCTTATATCTGTTTTCGTCAATTTTTGAACTGTCATTACTTCCTCTAATTTCTATTGAGGAGAATTCTTCCATTTTTTTCATTTTGGCTAGGTGTGTTTTGGTTTTTTTTCCTGAGGTCACCCTGGAAAGGAAAACAGACAGACAGACAAACAGGAAACAAAAACACTCGAACATACCAACATATGATACAGATAAGTGGGTCACAATAGAAAAAAAAATAACAAATGACATTTTGAGGGCATGCGACCTAAAGTACCAGCTACACGTTAAGGACAAAGTGTCACTATGCTGATGGCAGAGCATATACAGAGAGAGTAATGACAGGTGCAGAGGGAAGAAGAAAATGAGCTTTGACCAGGTAGAGAGACCGAAGGGCTTAATCCAGAAAGAGAGAAATCAGAATAAGGAAGGATGCAAGGAAAAAGGAATGAAGATAGACGTTACCCAGATGAAATATGTGGTTATTCCAGAGTCAGAGATAGAAAAGTACAGAAGAATGTGTAGAACACTCATTGAGAAAGTGGGTTAAATGTCTGTTTAAGCCAGCCAATACCCCGGATGGCCAGCTCAGGGGTGGGGATCGGTAAGAAGGAGAAAGGGGAGCATATATTTAAAAAAGAATTGACCTGGGGTTACTCCAGGCAGCAGTCTGATCTCCGCGTCCATTGCTCCTGCAGAAAGGTGTCTCTCCTCTGAGGAGAGGCGTTGTTTGGTGTAGGCGGGTCCCACCTCCACTTCCCTGGTGGATGGATTCCTGGGGCTGGTTTTTGTGGGTATGCGAGACAACAATGGTGTCACCCCAGTCCCTTCTTCCCAGTCTCAGAGGCTAAAATTGCCCCTTTGTTTCCATCCTTGCTCTGCCTGGGATGCAGGCGTAGTGCAGTTTGTTGGACGGTCGTGTGCCCCATGCTTATCTGAGATTTTGACTCTCTTTGCCTGCTACACCCGGTTTCACTGTAAACTGTGTTCCTGGGGTAGAAGCAATCTGGAGGCAGCTCTGCACTTCGTGAGGCGGGCTGACTGGACCACTGCTGCTGGCCCAGCGCGAGGAGAGTTCTGCTGAGAGTTCTGCTATTAGCAACGGAACTTTTCTTCTAAAGTCCTGCGGTTAGGGCCTGGATGGTATGATAGGCTTCCTCTCAGACCCATTTTTCTCTCATTCAGATATGGCCTGCTCTGCACTTTCCCAGATTTCTCTTCCCTTTGTCTTTCCACAAAAGGCTCTCCCTCCCCTCCACTCAGTACCCCTGTGGTTTGGAGGTTGCACTCATGTCTTCTTGGGGTGCTTTCTGGATTTCGCAGTTTTGCGTTCTCTTCCTGGTAGACTCCAACACCTTTCCTCCCAGACTCTTGGGGTTGAGAGTCCTTTGGTTTCATTCCTTCTTAGTTTGAAAGACACGGGGAATACCAGGTCCGCCTACTCCTCTGCCATGTTGGCCCCTCCCCACTTCTGTTTGTTTTTTAAAAAATACTTCTGCTTGTATGGAAAACGCAACCACTTTAGGCCAAGCTGGTTCAAACCCTTAGTTAAAAATGGGCAATTATTAAGATAACAGTTGAAAAATAACTGATTTCTTAATCAAGTAATAGTAGTTTACAAAGAAAATTGATGATTTTCTTCAATAAAAACATTCGAGTCAGTTGTGCATATGGATACAATGGTAAAATTCACTTTATGTAGAAGTATGTAATTTTAGGTTTGAGAACTAGAAAAGCAAGAAAATACATGTGGGATATTTGTCTTTTTATGCATACAGAAAAAAAAAGAAAGAAAAAATAGCAAGTATTGTATCTGAAAAACTAAAGGTCTCTCTCCCTTGTTTCTAGCAACCAAGTTAACTTCCCTAGAGTCACTCATTTCTTATGTAGACTCCAGAAATAAACCTATACATTAATGTAAGCTATTGCTGTGATACCAGCTGTAGAGTGCTAAACGGGGGTAGTGGATTAGGCAAGCATTTTTATACTTTTCAATTTTTCCAAATGTTGCCATCAAGGGCTAGGAAAAACGGGAGCAGGAATAACAGAAAAAGACCCAGGCAACAGAGCAGTGTTCCCAAGCATTTCTATGCCAATCTGGGTCTCTCGTCATATTAACTGGTATTTTCATTGAGTTCATAAAAATTGGGAAAAAATTTCTTTTCCAAAATGTTACAGAGTTACAGTTTAAAAAAAGGGAAATGATAGTCTCCATGGAGAGAACAAGGAATATGTAAGGCTACCTTTCTGTTGAGAATTGAGAATAAGATTTTAAAAAAAGAAAAGGCTACTTTCAATCTCAGAGGGGTTGTCTCTGAGATGAGGAAGGATGAATTTAAGCTTACCCATTCCTTCATAGAAGGCATATTTATTGAACGTCTGTGTCTGTGATGATGTGAAAGTAGACAACATAAATATGACCCCTATGGCCTTAGATGTCCCCCAAATTCAATTAGTCAACAGCTACATGATAAATAGCCCATTTTCTGAAAGCCTATTGAACAAATATCTTGCAAAAAGACCATTAATTTAAATTATACATTCATCAAAAATTACTTTTCATTAACAATTGCTATTTAGAATATGATAGATTGATTATGAAAATGACAACCAGTAAAATGTAAATAAAAATAACAATGAGATAGCACTACACACTTATTTGAATGCTGGCAAGGTTCTGAAGCAACCAGAACTCATATTCATTGGTGATATGATGCAAAGTGATAT
Organism: Paguma larvata; assembly: GCA_030068075.1. Taxonomy (NCBI): domain Eukaryota; kingdom Metazoa; phylum Chordata; class Mammalia; order Carnivora; family Viverridae; genus Paguma; species Paguma larvata. The sequence goes on from CM057844.1 coordinate 13,371,642, forward strand.
AACTTTGGCAGTTTCCTAAAAAGCTAGATACACTTTCCTGTCTTCTTGATGTGGGACCTAGATATGTAACTTGCTTTATTCAATGGAATATAAATTTTCATACTGTCTAAACAGAAGTATTAGGCCAAAAGATCAGCTTTTATTTTCTTTACTTTTTCTGAGCATGGTATGGCTGAAAGAGGGCTTCTCCTTCGGCCTGGTTCCAGATTGAGAAGGCAGAGGTGAACATTATCAAATCAGCTGACATAAAATATGACCAAGGTGTAAATGTCTATGATTGTAAGCTACTGAGTTATGGGGAATATTTGTTACCTCAGCAATGCTGACTAATACAACCTTCTATTTGCATATAAAATAGTGAAAAAGAGGTCACAAATCCAAAATGCATGATAATAAATCTACATTCAACTGTGTCATCTATTAAAAATATGTAGAAATTCAGTGACTTGGATTTAAAATGGGGTGTGTGTGTGTGGTATGTGATGTGTTATTCATTGTATTACCCTATACTTTACTTTGGAACACTGACCTTTCCTTACCATTTCTTGGAAGAATTTATTTATTTATTTACTTATTTTCTCTTTATTTTTATGATATGCAGATCACATCACAATGGCAAATTATTAAAAAAAGGAACTGATGATATGAATAATGGTATAAGTAATAAATATTACTATTATACTTTGTAAAAAGTAAAGTACAATGGAATTGCCTGGATTTAGACACAATTCACAGATGATACTAGATTAAACAAAAATAGTTTTCTGACCTTAGAGCCCAAGACATTTCTTGAATGATCAGTGTTCATACATATATGGTAGCCAAGTTGGCTTTCAGCAAACTGGTTGCTTGGTAAGTGGATTTTTTCAGTCAGTTGGTGTTCTTCCCCATTTTTTCTGCCCTAGAACTTACATTCTAGATTCAGTAGGAACTGAGCTTAGTCCAAGGATTTTATGTATTCAACTGTATATTTTACTTATATCATCTCTAGAACTATCTCCAAGAGAACCTAACCTGCATTCACAAAGAGTGACCATAAGAAATGAAACATGAGTCAAATGTGAGTGGTTATACTAAAAGAACTTATATGAAATAAAGTCATCAAATAATCTGCCAGTGTCCTGACCAATATGATAACACTGTCATGCTAGAGGAAGGAGTCTCCCTACTCTTACCCTTAACTTACAATGTGATGACAAAGTGAAAAAAGTCCAGGACCACAAATAGAAAATAGATGGAAGTCAACCTAGACTAACCATTTAAGTTCCATAATGTAAAGAAAGCAAAAAAAATGCTGTCAGCAAGACTGAAGTGCTTGGAATTATAGTGCTAGAGATCCATAATGAGCTTCTAATGTTTCTGTCAAAGATGTTGCCTGATGATGTTGTACCTTCACTCTGGACTCCAGAGAGGGGAAACTTGAGATCTGGTTTAAGTTATTATCAGCTGTATGTCTTTTTTGGTCAGTATGAATTCTAGATTACTATCTGATAACTGCACACTTCCTAGAATTCATAGGCCAGTGGTCCAGAATGAGTAAACACTGAATCTCTGAAGAAAATGACAAGAGAAACATGGGATTTTCTTTGATTGATGATAAGAGTCAAATATCTCCTTACTTATGGTGACAGACAGATAGACATGGTTTATAAAGAGAGGTCTTAGAAAGACAGGACTTAACCTGAGTTTGAGAATGTTACAAAAGCAGGAAAGTTTGCCACTTTCCTGGGAAGCCTGAAGGGCTATAGTAAATGGCTACTTCTCAACACCTCTGGTCAGTCATAACTTTAAACATCTACATAAGAAATGCACTACCCTTGAGGGATGGTTTGGGACTGGAATACATATGCCCTAAAATCAGGACCCCCATGTGCTCAATTCAGACTCTCAGAGCAGTTTGAGATTTAAGTATCAGCATGGATGATTGCATCAACAACCCAGAGTGCCTAGTGGAATAACAAAATTTTTCCAGGATACATGGACATTTTGAACATCTGATGCTATCATTTATGGTTTTATCCTCAGTGGCTAAGAAATGTATGAGGATAGGAAAAGTTTGGATTAAGAATATTCAGAAGCCACAAGTTCCAGTTAGATTTTGGTATATCCCTATCTCTCTTACTTTAAAGACAAATAAATGTAGGGATATGTATCAGTGTTCTGAAACTTCTAAGAATAATATTGTTCTTGGAAATTTCAAATATTAAATTCTTCCAAAGACTATTTTGGGGTTATCTCTACTTGGCTGGTGCAGTAAGTATGGCACTAGTCCACCCATGTGATTATCTAACAGTGAGAGAGGCTCGTTAATCTTGGCCACAGTAACATTTGCTGTGAATTTTGTTTCCAAAGATCACTGAACTTGTGTTTTCTGCACTGTAGAATAAGGCTAAATCTTCACAGTGATTTCACAAGTTTTAAGAGAAAGACTACAAAGATGAACCTATGATGTATAAAGGCTGACAAGTCTGTATCTGTAATATCCTGAATAAATTTTTAAACCAGAGAGGAACAGCAGGGTTATGGGCTACCTGAGAGAACGAGGCAGTCAAGATTGAATCGCAGTGACTTAGAGATGGGAATGAGCTCAGGCCAATCACATAATACTTGCTATTGTGCTCTGGCTTAGTCACAGCCAAATTCAGGAAGCACATTCCATTAGACTAAATAAAGCCTCGATCATGTGTAAAATTTCCAGCTTGAATAGGCAGCCATCCTATCACTCATCAGGCTAGATGCATTTAATGGGTGTAATTTCTTCCTCATATTTCTATGCGTTTATTGTTTCATTTTTATTATAGGAATTTGGACATATTATTAAGTTTATTATTTTGTCTTAAGCCTAGACTTAAGTAAATACTGTTCTTCAGGGTGTACATGCAAATATGTTTCCTTTAGATTGTCAAAAGAATAGGGCAATCTGATTCAACTTAACTATGAGATTAGAAGAAAGGAAAAGTGAAAAAAACACAAAACTTATCAAGCACTAAGCCAATATAACCTGAGAGCTTATACGCATTATTTTAGAGGGGGAGTGTAAAAGGTAAATTCCTCAATTCCAAAAGTTCTGGTTCTGTAGACTCAAGATGGAATTAGAAAAAATATATATATTTTAAGAAAGCTTCACAAGTGATTTTGATTTGGTGAACACTGCCTCGGGCCTCTGTAAACTGCATTAAACTTAATTGCTTAAGTCCTTACATTGCTTAGAGTAAAAGGAAAGATAGAAGATGAATGTTCTTTTTATTCTATGCAGGCCAATTATCTGAAAAACTGAATGTCAGAAATTATCCCTGTAACATTTTAATTTCAAGACTGAACTTCAGTTTTTAGACCTGCTGAGCTACACAGCTCTTAAGGACTATATGAACCAGGCTTCAGCTGACTGCTGACCACAGCTTCAGTCTGAAGCAAGTGCTCACTAAGCATGATGGTCAGATGAGTATAATCGTATGTGTGTGTGTGTGTACACACACACACATACATACCTGAAGATATTATATGTATAATATAGTTTTTTCTGACAGTTTTTCCAGTAATGGTATGCCCCAAACAAAAGCCTAGAAAATATGCCCAAAACTAGAGATTTAGACCTTCAATAACAGGAGATAGGAGTGACTTACTCTGTTATTTGGGGGGTTGGAGGGATAGTCAGTTTGAAGCTTTTTCTACTAAAAATTCTTTAGAACTCCCCCAGAAAAGGGCTCTGAGATGAGATTTAAAAGTAAATTGCTCTGGAAGAGATTTCAGAAAGCACTGATAGAGGAGAGAGGAGCAGTGAGCAATGTAAGGCAGCCAATAAGGCTGCGTTATTAAGTGATTGTGGACAATTGGGGCTCAGTTCTAACTGGGGACTCTGGGAGACAGTGTAGAACACGTGCTTCAGGATTAGCTTCCTCAAAGGCAGCAGGAGCTGGACTATTGAACACTAAGTGCCATCAGTCATTGGTTGAAGGCTGCTCCAGGGGAATATTCATTCCCAAGTACTTCCAGCTTGCCTCTTGCACAGGCAAATTGAGTGTCAGAGCAAGTCCTCAAGCCAAGGGGCAGTCTCCAGATTTTGGGATTCCAGTATGTACACTGAGATATAAAGGCCAAGGATGCAGGAGGAATACTGAAAGCATCAGCTAGAGAGATTTGGAAAAATTAAATCTTTGAAGCCAGCTCCTCTTCCTAGTGTAAAGGACAATGGCAAAAAGGACTCAGTAGGTAAGAGCCAAGTCCTATTATGTTTAGTTTGTCTCTTTTATAAAAACACCAAGTCAGATTAAAGGGCAGGGAGCTACTGGCTGTCCTGATTAACAATCCATGAGTAGGTATTAAGTTATCACAGTGATGGACTATATCTATGGTACTAGTTCACTTGGATTTCCACTTGAGAGTCCTTCTGCCATAACTGGTGAAATGTCAAATTTTCCTGATCCCCCAAAGTAGGGAATATCCACAGCAGAAATTTTTTAAGCACCTCTTTCTCTAGCTATGTTAAATGTTTTTGCTCATCTAAGATTTCATGGTATAATCTCAGGTATCTGAGTGTCACCAGGAATAGATATAAAGTGAGAAGAAATTCTAAAACTGAATGACATGTAACAAAATGCTGTTCACCTGCAATTAGTAATTTGTTTTCTAAATGATTATGAATGTATATGCCTCTTAGTTGCTTATGTAAAAATTATGTAAAAATTATTAATTTCTCATTTTAAACAAAGAAAAAGGAAATTATATTTTATGAATTTAAAGTTTCTGTCCCCACAAAGTACATAATAATTGAATATGTAAAGAGTATCATATTGAAGGAACACCAGTTTTTTAGCCCACCAGGAGAAATCTCATGTGGTTTCATGTAGCATTTTAGGAAACCACCAACTTTGGCTGGCAGAGAAAGTGAATAGGAATCTTGTGTTATTTTAAATAAGCTCAGTACCTTCTCCCAAAATGTTGAAGGAGTGTCCACAGCTACACAAACTACAGCTTTGCAAAGAATTAAAACCACTCCCTTGTTCACAAAGGTCAAATAATTACAGTGCTTATAGACATGATGCCCTAAAGCTATATGAATGGAATCATAGAGAGATTTTTTTTCCACTGGAGATTTGCAAACTCATCAGATGGAGACAATGTAGAAAGTAGCTTGCCAGATTTAGATTTCATTCCGCCTCTGGTATATTCTAAAATTCAGAAGACTTCCTCTTGTGTGTGCTCTGTGGATCAGAGCAAGCTTCTCTCTCTCTCTCTCTCTCTCTCTCTCTCCCCCCCTCTCTTTTTCATTTTCTCTTTGTCTCTTTCTTACATACACACACAAGGCATGATTGTTTGTCTTTAAATTCAATTTATTCCCACCTCCACATTTTGCCCTAATGCAATATTTACAAATTGTAGAATGATTTCCTGACTATAGTCATGCCTGGAACTACTTTCCAAAGTAACTTAGCTTAAATTTACCATCTTGGCATTGGGACAATTAATATTGAAAGATATCCTAAATTGAGTGTCACTTTCTCATTTTCTTTATGGTGTGGTCTCTGACACATAAGAGACTCCTTGTCATTGCAAACTATTGTCAAAAACATATTTTCTAAGAGAAAAATAAATGCCAATATTGTAATTTGAATATGTGCATAATTTTGCAACTCGGACTTATACTGCTTCTTTGGGTACTTTCTGTATTGTTTTGTTAAGACCGAAAAGGCAAAAAAAAATTTAGCTGTGAAATCCCCTAAATCACCACTGGCTATTGAAATCTTTATGCCTCTGAAATGATAAAGCCATATTAAGAATATTCAAATTAACAATATGAGATGATAAGCTAAGTGGGGCTAGAATGAGTTTTATATGTACACCTCCCACATTTAAGTTTTACTTCAAGTTTTTAAAATTTTAATTCCATCATAGTTAACATACAGTGTTATATTTCTGATATACAATAGAGTGATACAACGATTCTATACATTACTCTGTATTCATCATGATAAGTATACTATTAATCCCCTTCATCTGTTTCACCCATTACCCCCCACCCACTTTCCCTCGGGTTACCATCAGTACTCTATAGTCAGGAGTCTCTTTCTTGGTTTGCCTTTTTTTCCCCTTTGCTCCTTTGTTTTGTTTCTTAAATTTTACCTCTGAGTAAAATTATATGGCATTTGTCTTACTCTGACTTATTTCACTTACCAACATCCTTTCTAGCTCCATCTGTGTTGTTGCAAATGGCAAAATTTCATTCCTTTTTATGGCTTAATAATATTACATTGTATATATACCACATCTTATTTATCCATTCAACTATCAATGGACACTTGGGATGCTTCCATATTTTGTAATATTTTGTAAATAATACTGCAATAAACATAGGGGTGCAGATATCCCTTTGAATTAGTGTTTCTGTATCTTGGGGGTAAATACACAGTAATGTGATTACTGGATCACAGGGTAGTTTTATCTGTAACTTTTTTGGGAATCTCCATACTGTTGTGCTGCTTGTGGTATTGATTTTAGCCATTCTGACAGGTGTGAGGCCATATCTCATTATAATTTTGATCTGTATTTCCCTGATGATGAGTGACGTTGAGCATCTTTTCATGTCTGTTGGCCATCTGTATATCTTCTTTGGAAAAATATCTGTTCGTGTCTTCTGCCTATTTTTAAATTGGATTATTTGTGTTTTGGGTGTTCATTTTATCAGTTTTTTTAATACATTTTGGATACTAACCCTTTATTGGATATGTCACTTGAAATATCTTATCCCATTCAGTAGGTTATCTTTCAGTTTTGTTGTTTCCTTTGCTCTGCAGAAGGTTTTTATTTTGATGTAGTTCCAAAAGTTTATTTTTGCTTTTATTTCCCTTACCTCAGGAGACATATACATTGCTATGGCCAATGTCAGAAAAATTATTGCCTGTGCTGTCTTCTAGAATTTTTATGGTTTCAGGCCTCACATTAGGGTCTTTAATCCATTTTAAGTTTATTTATGTGTATGATATAAGAAAGTGGACCAGTTTCATTCTTTTGTAAGTAACTTTTGGTTTTCCCAACACCATTTGTTGAAGAGATTATATTTTCCCCATTAGATATTCTTCCTGCTTTCTCAAAGATTAACTGACAATATAATTGGGGGTTTGTTTCTCGGTTTTCTATTCTGTTCTGTTGATCTATGTGTCTGTTTTTGTGTAAGTACCATACTGTTTTGGTACTAAGCTTTGTAATATAACTTGGAGTCCGGAATTGTGATACCTCCAGCTTCGCTTTTCTTTTTCAAGATTACTTTGCTATTCGAGGTCTTTTGTGGTTCCATACTCATTTTAAGATTGTTTTAGTTCTTTGAAAAATGCTAGTGGTATTTCGACAAGAATTTACATTAAACCTGTAGATTGCTTTGGGTAGTATGGGCATTTTAATGATATTTCTTCTTCGAATCCATGAGCATGAAATGTTGTTTCATTTCTTTGTGTTATCTTCAACCTCTTTCTTTTCTTTTTTTTTTTTTTTAACATAACTTTGTCAAATTGGCTAACATACAGTATGCAAAGTGTGCTCTTAGTTTTTGGGGTAGATTCATGTGGTTACTTGCTTACATAACATCCAATACTCATCCCAACAAGTGCCCTCCTCAATGCCCACCACCCATTCTCCCCTCTTCCCAACCCCTCCAATCAACCCTCAATTTGTTATCTGTATTTAGGTGTCTTATAGGGTTTTCTCCCTCCCTCTCTGTAACTATTTTTCCCCTTCTCTTCCCCATGGTCTTTTGTTAAGTTTCTCAAGATCCACATATGAGTGAAAACATATGATACTTGTCTTTCTCTGACTTATTTCACTTAGAATAATACCTTCCAGTTCCAGCCACATTGCCGCAAATGGCATAATTTCATTCTTTCTCATTGCCAAGTAGTATTCCATTGTATATAGAAACCACATCTTCTTTCTCCATTCATCGGTTGATAGACATTTAGGCTCTTTCCATAAGTTGGCTATTGTTTAAAGTGCTGCTATAAACATTGGGGTACATGTGCCCCTATGAATCAGCACTCCTGTATCCTTTGGATAAATTCCTAGTATTGCTATTGATGGGTCATAGGGTAGTTCTATTTTTAATTTTTTGAGGAACCTCCACACTGTTTTCCAGAGCAGCTGCACCAGTTTGCATCCCACCAACAGTGCGAGAGGATTCCCATTTCTCCACATCCTTGCCAGCATCTATTGTTTCTTGAGTTGTTAGTTTTAGCCACTCTGACTTTATCTTCAACCTCTTTCATCAGCGTTTTATAGTGTACAGAGTACAAGTCTTTAACCTCCTTGGTTAGGTTTATTCCTAGGTATCTTGTTATTTTTTCTGCAATTGAAAATGAAACTGTTTTGTTAATTTCTCTTTCTGCTGTTGCATTATTAGTGCATTCATTTATCACTTCTAGTAGTTTTTGGTGAAGTCTTTAGGGTTTTCTATATTTAATATCATATCATCTGCAAATAGCAAAGGCTTTACTTCTTCCTCACTCATTTAGATACCTTTTTATTTCTTTTCGTTGCCCTGATTGCCATGGCTTGGACTTCTGGTACTATGTTGAATAAAAGTGGTGAGAATGGACATCCTTATCTTGTTCCTGGCTTGAGGGGGAACACTGTTTTTCCCCATTGTCTGATATTTGCTGTGGGTTTTTCACATAAAGCCTTTGTTGTGTTGATGTATGTCCTCTCTAGTCCTACTCTGCAGAGGGTTTTCATCATGAAAGGTTGCTGTACTTTATCAAATACTTTTTCTGCATCTGTTGAAATACTCATATGATTCTTATCCTTTTTGTTATTGATATGATGGATCATGTTGATTGACTTGCAAATACTGAACCAACGTAGTAATTCAGGAAGAAATCCCACTTGATTGTGGGATTTTTTTTTAATGGATTACTGGATTTGGTTTGTTTGTATTCTGTTGAGGATTTTTGCATGTATATTCATCAGAGATATTGGCCTGTAGTTCTTTTGTGTATGTGTGGTGTCTTTCTGTGGCTTTGGTATCAGGATAATACTGGCCTTATAGAATTAATTTGGAAGTTTTTCTTTCTCTTCTATTTTTCTGGAATAATTTGAGAAGAATAGATATTAACTCTTCTTTAAATGTTTGGTAGACTTCACCTAAGAAATCATCTGGCCCTGGACTTTTGTTTGTTGGGGGTTTTCTGATTCTTGATTCAATTTCTTTGCTAGTAATCAATGTTGCTCCAATTTTCTATTTCTTCCTGTTTGTTTCAGTAGGTTATATGTTTCTGTTAATTTATCTATTTCTTCTAGGTTGTCCAATTTGTTGGCATATAATTTTTCATAATATTCTATTACAACTGTTTTTTGTGGTGGTAGTTGTTTTTTCTACTCTTTCATTTGTTATTTTGTTTGGGTCCTTTCCCTCTTTCTCTTTTTGATGAGTCTGGATAAAGGTTTATCACTTTTGTTGATCTTTTCAAAGAAACAGCTCCTGTCTCTCAGATCTATTATATTGAATTTTTCTAAGTTTATCATTTATTTCTGCTCTCATCTTTATTATTCCTTTCCCTCTGCTGGTTTGGGGTTTTGTTTGTTGTTCTTTTTCTAAGCTTCTTTATATATAATGTTAGGTTGTTCATTTGATATTTTTCTTGCTTCTTGAGGTGGGCCTGTATTGCTATAAACTTCCCTCTTAGAACAGCTTTTGCTGCATCCCAAGGGATTAAAACACTGTGTTTTCATTTTAGTTTGTTTCCATGTAATTTTTTATTTATTCTTTGATTCCTTGGTTCCTTTCTTTGATTCCTTGGTTGACCCTTTCATTATTTAGTAGCATGTTATTTAATCTCCTTGTATTTTTGCACTTTCAAGTTGTTTTCCTGTGCTTGATTTCTAGTTTCATAGTGTTGTGGTCAGAAAAGATGCATGGTATGACTTCAGTCTTTTTTAATCAGTTGAGACTTGTTTCGTGGCCTAATATGTGGTCTATTCTGGAGAGTGTTCCATGTGCACTAGAAAATGTGTATTCAGTTTTAGAATGAAATGTTGTTAATATATCTGTTAAGTCCATTTGGTCCAGTGTGTCATTCAAAGTCACAGTTTCCTTACTGACTTTTGGATGATCTGTTCATTGATGTAAGTGGGTAAGATACACCTTTTCAAATGTCTCCTTTTGGATACCGAAGTGGAGAATGATGAGGGAAATGCAGAGCAATAAAGGGAAAAGAAAGACAGTAAAGTAAAACAAAAACAGGCATCACTGAGGATTCAGAGTGAGTGAGACAGTGAAAGAATGAACAATCTTCTTGGTCTTAGTACCCTCCCCTGTGAAATGCTGGCGTTGACTAGAATGATCTCTAAGGATTTAAATAATTCTAAATAATTTTTTAATGTTTTATTTATTTATTTATTTATTTATTTAATTTATAATAGTTTATTTTCAAGTTGGTTTACATATAACACCCAGTGTTCATCCCAACATGTGCCCTTTTTAATGTTTACTTATTTTTGAGAGAGAGCATGAGCAGGGAAGGAGCAGAGAGAGAGAGAGAGAGAGAGAGAGAGAAAGAGACATAGAATCAGAAGTAGACTCCAGGCTCTGAGCTATCTTCACAGAGCCCGACGAGAGGCTTGAATTCACAAACCACAAGATCATGACCTGAGCTGAAGTCAGATGCTTAACCAACTGAGCCACCCAGGCACCCCAATAATTCTAAATAATTTTAACAGTTCCTCAGTTCTTTGGTTTTTAAAGTGAGAATGTGATTTTAGCTACCAGCCACTGAAATATCTCAAAATGACTGTGTCTCATATATTTGGATAAAAGTAACTCCTTATAAATGATTTGTGAGAACTGTCTTACAGCTTTTTGGCATTTTATACACAAAGATCAAATTCTCAGGTGTTCAAGCTTTGGAATGGATTTGAGCAAAATTAATAGGCTCCAGGTCATTCTGGTTGCTTTAGGGCTGCCATAGGCCATGATGCCTGTTGATCCTGTCACTGTTCAGAAGTTCAGGTATTATCTGCACAGAAACAGTCTCCAGATCAAGTTTACCACAATGGATCTGGGATTCGAACCAAGGACTTAACATTTCTCAGCCTCATGATGCCTTTATTCACCCTCAACATAGCCCTGCTAATAAAGACACTTTATACTGGATAGAGATTCTTTATACAATAACTGTTTTGTTTGTTTTCATCATTGTTTTAGAGTCCAGATCAATTTATGTTATTTCCATTTCACAGATGAAGAAACACAAGCCCTGGAAGAATTTTCTATTTTTTATGACCGGTTTTAGCCAGTGGGAGAAATTCATAGGGGAATACTAGCGTATTATCTTCTTAAAGTTACTGAAAGCTGCTAAAATAGAAATGCTCTGGAAACAGAGAACATATGCATCCATACATACTGAGATGGTTCTGATGGAGTAATAATTATTGCTATAATCTTAGGGTTCACTTTTTTCTGCCTTTGTTTGGACCCATAATTTCTTCCATGTAGCCAAAGGAGCTCCTATAATGCTAGCATTATAAACTTTTGAGGCTCAGATATGGAACAATTGCATACTCAAAATTCTAGGACTTCCTCTGACTTAAATTAAGGAAATATTCCTTGTTGTCCCAGGTCCTTCTCTAGTCCACATCCCATAGTAGATAAAAATGTAACTGTACATCAAGTAATGACCACTTGTGTCTAGGCTTCCAGAACATAAAGACAAAAAAAAAAAAAAAAACAGATTACCAATTTTGATATAACAAAAAATGTCAACATCAGGTGATTTAAAATGAAATTTAGGCCTTTCTTCTTTCCTCCAGATTTTGTCATTTGGAGTAGGGTAGGTAACAGAAAAAACTTTATGGAATATAAGGGATGGCTCTATATGTTAAAAAGATAAAGTAAAAAACTCCCGGTGTTTCCTAATTTCAAAGCCAAATGACAACAGAAAAGCTGTATTGTTTGTTTTGTTGATCCTTCCAACTGTGCTAGAAATCCCAAGGGGAGTGTCAGCCCAAGCAAATTAAGCTGGTGTATCCACTGTTTCACAGAGTCCAAGTTGGAGTCAGCATCCTGCCAAGTGAATATGTCTCATTAGAGGTGTTTGCATTAATGTACCATTCTCATGTGGTTTGGGTCAGCTCAGTGGCCAAACACCACTCCTACATACTGGCAAGGTATAGACACCACCACACCACACCATAATATCCACTGGACAATTAAAGGACAGGGGAAATATGTCAGAGCTATACATTTTGGTTAATTTGAAACGTATGGCTCGTAAGTATGTCAAAAATGGATAAATTCTACTGGTGGGTTTCATCTCAGTCTCAGGCAACCTAACCTTAACTGGAAATAAAAAGAACAATTTTTAAAACTTACCCAGAAATTTTAATATTAATTTGTAAAATTTGTAAACAGGATAAATTTCCTATATGTTGAACCATTCTTGTACATTTTATATTTGTCCAGATCTGGTTTAAATGCGTTCTGTACCGAAGAAGAAGGAGAAGAAGAAGGAGAAGAGAAGAGAAGAGAAGAAGAAGAGAAGAGAAGAGAAGAAGGAGAAGAAGGGAAGAAGGGGAGAGGAGGAGGAGAAGGGGAGAGAGGGGAGAGGAGGAGGAGGAGAGGGGAAGAAGGAGGAGGAAAGAAAGAAAAGAACTATAACACAAATTTCTTTTGGGTCTTAGAGGAAATAATTTATATTTAACTTGAGTCATAAAAGCAAAGCTCCAATGAATTAGAAATTCAATAAAACTTCTTCCTGTTCCAAAATATGTCTGGAAATCAGGAGGTAAAAGTATAATCAGTTTATTGTTGAAAACAAAGTAACTTGATATGGATTGAGAGAAATTTCATCATTTTTGGCTGTTGAATACTGAATTCCTTATTATATATAAATAAATGTACAGCACAAGACAGAATAGAACGACATCTAGGTAGAGATCCCCAAAGAAGAAACTCCATGTCCGCAGCATCTTATCACAGCCTAAAAGAGCAGGATTAGGTGGGAAAAGGCAATCTATGTGGAATATTCTCGAGCAATGCAATCTTTGTATTGCTTACACTCATTAGAGACTTTTTTTTAAAAAGCATGAGAACAAGTGGTGGCCGTATTTTAGAAATGTTCCTTGAAAGAGCAGTAATTTAAATGGGAAAGAAGTTCTACGTGGCCTTTTTTTTTTTTTTTTTTTTTTTGCCATTCAGTCCTGTGTGCATTAAAGCACACAGATTGAGCAAATCAAACAAAAAACTCATGAACATGAAGTGTATAAACTGTGTCTTATCACTGTGGGTGTTTTTCTTATTTGTGAGAAAAATGAAGAGAAATTCTACTCCTCAAAGGAGATAGTCCAAGCAATTTAAAGGAAAGAAAACAAGGTTCAAAGCAGCAATACATTAAGTACTTCAAAAGTAGTAATAAGATTGATTCTAGAAATTGGGAAAATATAGTGTTAGGACTTGACTTTACTTTATTGAAGGGCAAAGTGATATTTGTGTTAGAAAAAGACAAAAGAAAGTTCTCAGAGTCAGAATTATTACATTTGAAAGGAAATGGGTAACTTTAGGTTTAGAGTACTCAAAAGCAGGGAAGTTTGGTGGTTAATTTCAGGAACTAGGAGTCTCATAAAAGAAAATGGATGAGATATCACAAAGGGAATAATGTAGCATCCAACTGATAGGGGAAAAAAAGATGGAAAAACTTCTTTCCTTCACTTTTTAAAGGTATTACTCTCTTAAAGTTCCCTTAGAATGACCATCCTATTTAAGATTATCATTCATCCTAGCCTTCTTTCCTTTACATTCCTTACCCCACCTTGTCCAGCCCTAATTTTTTTTTTAATAGTACAATACCTAATAATGTATTATATTTGTTTTTCACTTATTTTCTTTATTGGATTACATCATTTCCCTACCTAGAGTGGAAGCCCACTGAGGGCAGAGAGTTGCTTATTCAATGATGTGGCTCAGGCATCTGGAACTGCCTGTCATATAGCAATCACTTGGAACACATTTGTTGAATGCATGAAGGAGTGAGAAATATAGTATTCAGGGAGGTTGCATACTGAACTTGAACCGTGAGATTTCCTATTATAAAATTCCTATTATCACTATCACTTGATAGTGATACATGGAGGAAAGAGCCCTGCATTACACCTTCTCTTGGAGCCAAACTACTTTACAGAAGAGTAGCAAACTAAACTTAGAGATAGAAGATTCCATTAAATGTCATTAAAAAAAAAACGAATATGAGAACTGTGAATTTGTGACATGGAAGCTAGAGGTTAAACTTAGGAATCTGCCTTTGTGGTGGGTGTTTTAAACTATATAGAATTCTGGGGCACCTGGGTGGCTCAGTTGGTTGGGCAGCCAACTTCAGCTCAGGTCATGATCTCACGGTCTGTGAGTTCGAGCTCCACATCGGGCTGTGTGCTGACGGCTCATCAGAGCCTGGAGCCTGTTTTGGATTCCGTGTCTCCCTCTCTCTCTGCCCTTCCCCTGCTAATGCTCTGTCTCTATGTCTCTCAAAAATAAATAAACGTTAAAAGAAATTTAAATTATATAGAATTCTAACAGACCCATTTCCAATAAACAAAACAAAAACAAAAACCCATCAAACTCGGGAAACTTCTTAACAACATCTAGTATCCACAACTTTTATCAGTTAGTATAGCACAAGTACAGAGGCATTAAATCTTGATAAGATTTAGTTTTAGGAATACCTGCTGACTTACTGCCTTGGGCTCCTCAAATTTTATAAGACCCCTAATATAAATATGTGTTTAACCACCCCATTTACACCACTTCTTAGTCATCAGCAAACAATAGATCAGTGAAACCAATAAAGATGTTACTGCATGTTCCCTGTAAACTGGAATGGTGGATTTGGATGTATATATGATTCTTATCAGAAGCCAAGGTGGCCCACCCTTATCTCTTTGGCACTCATAGCTGCCACATTATCTGAAGGCCTCTGACTGTAATCACCTACCTTTCTTGGCCTGAGAGCACTCTCTGGTATAAGGAGCACAATCAGGTCTATACATGCCAGAAGTACCAGGGAGTTAGCTGCCTCACATCAGGCACCACTCAATGATTGACAAAAGTTGGAGGATAAATGTCCCATTTCCTCACCCCTTGGGTGGAACGATTCTGAGGTGTGCTCTGCAGATTCTCTCAGAGGTCCTCAGTGGAATTATTATTCCAATTGCTATAAGTGGTTAACGTCAGTAATGTACCTAAACTGCCTGCCTATTATTCTCTCTTACTTATTTAGTCCTCTGTCAATGCTCCCTGGAATCACATAGTGCTCCCTGGAGTCACATCCTTAATACTCAAACCTTCATCTGAGGTTCTGCTTCTGGGGAATCCCAACCTAAGAAAAACTCACAACCTATTTATGAAGATAGGACAACAGATCTTGAAAGCAAACACCACAAGTAATTAAATGTTAGACTGTGACAGGGATTATCTTCCATGAAAGAAGAGGATAAATTAGGCTGAAGATGACAGATATATTTTGTACTTTGGGGAGGAAAAGAGATATTTTGCCAGACTCCAGAGGATATAGTGGTTTTCAACTGGATGTTAGAGCTGACAGGTATTAGGAGTCAGGAAAAGAGCATAGAGTGTTTCAGGGATTGAGTGGGGACAGGTTGTTTCAGAAACAAGTCTGATGAAAGTTGGCCCAGATACCTATTGGTACATAGAAGATACCATCATAAAGTGTGTTCTGTTATTTCCTGTATGGCCAACAAAAGATTTAGAATTTAGAAATAAATGATCCCTCTACTCCCACCCCACTGTGGCAAATCTCCAGGAATCACAATTTCTGTGTAGTGGATACTATTGTTGTACTCACCTGGGTCTGTATTACTGACTGGGGTATTAATTTCCCAGCTATTGATGGTTACTAATTGGTCTACTGCCCTTTTCTCTGAAGTAGTACCCTTGGCTGAGTGAGAGTCTCCTTGGCCTGGGAGATTTCTCATTGCCCCTCACAATGACTTCCTGCAACAGATGATTGACATGGATTAAAAGGGAGTACAAAATGCTGGACACCCTAGCCTCTAGATAGTGCATCTCATATTCCTGGATTCCCATAGGATCAGGGTAAAATGGCTTACCCTGCTTCTCTGACCCCCTGCTCATTAAAGCCACGCCTTCAGTAAATCACATGCAACCAAATCCCTTCTCAGGCTCTGATTAGGAACCTGATCCAAGATCCCACGTGTATGACAGGAGAAAGTCTTCTTCATAAGCCCACTGGGAAAGGCCTTGTGGATCACTTAGTTCTTTTCAGACCCCTGTTGGCTCTCTACAGAAGATGAATGACTTTCCACCTTTTTGAAGCCACTACTTAGTCAGCTGCAGACTTTCTCATAATCTACTGTTAACCTAAGCAGAATGCACTGCCTAAAATGACCCCATCCATTCAAGGTCCAGCAGGCTACTGACTGATAAGGTGGACGTGACCTCTGGCAGAAACAAATCTCCAATAATAGTAGCACAAAGACATCGGAACTGTTTTTTGGGCCAAACTACTCCACCCACACACAGTGGAAATAATGAGCAGGTGACTTTCTGAGATGCCTAAAAATGGATCCTGCAGGAAGGCTTGGAAGAAAAGAACCATAAAACTTTTATATACCAAATCTCAGGATCAATTTAAGGGAATGATGTGTGGGAGGCCCTTGTCCCAGGTCCTAAGTGCATTGCCTGAACCCTCCATCAAACTAAAAACAAAGCAAAACAAAGCACAGTCCCACTGTGCCTAATACTCCCCAGATGACTTTAAATGAATACACACGGATTATTAGAACATGTTTTTCTTTCTTTCCTGTTTTTGTTTTTTTTTTTCTTTTAAAAGGGCATTTTTCAAACTCATTGTGACATTATAGTGCCTTTTGTTACTATGTTGTATAATGGGGTGTCTCTCCTTCTGCCACTGTATGGTTTTGTTCAGTGAACAGAAATGTGCTTCAATATTACCCTAAGTAGGCTAAAGCAGGAAGTTTATCTGTAGCTAAAGTATACATACATGGTTACTTACTGGATTTCTAATCAAAGAAGTGCAATAGTTTGGCTCCTTAAGCGTGAGAATGTATTTGAGACCCAAGCACCAAATAATAGGCCAGTTACACGTGAAACATTCAGAGAAGTATATTTTACAAAACAAGCCAACAATTCAGCTCTCGGAATACATTATCAAAAGACCTATGTCAAAGCAGCATTGTTTGTAAGAGCCCCAAACTGGAAACTACACAAATGCTAATCAACATTAAACTGTTATATCTGCATACAACAGATTACCCTATGGATTGAAGAATGAACAGTGTCCACATGTATCTTACTGTCTTAATGAATTTCAAAACATAACGTTGATCAAAAAGAGACAGATACAAATAAACAGTAAAATAGGCACAAACTAATCTGTAAGTAAAATAGGCACAAACTAATCTGTAGTTTTACACTTCTGGATAGTGGTTTACCCTTGAGGGAATGGGAAATAGGAACTGGAAGGGAGCATTATGGGGTGGCACTTGGGCACCAATAATGTTCTGTTTATTATTTTAGGTGCTGGTTACATGGATGTGTTCATGTTGGAAAAAATCATCAAACTGTATAGGTGCAACTTTTACACCTCTATATGTGTTGTTCTTCACAAAAAAAGTATGTGTTGTCAATTGAACTTAATGTTCTGTTATTTGGGTCATTTAGACTTCTCTTTCTTAAATATCAATAAAATGCCAAATGGTTAAACAAAAAATGAGTTAACTAGATTCCTGTTTTAGTTTACACTGGTGAACCAACATAAATGATTGATTCATACGATTCAGGGAAAAATAGAACAACAGAGTAATTGGGTGGGGGAAGGGAGCAAGGATAATATTAATTTGTTAGGTATTTTTGAGTTATAAAGATATTATAAAAATTCTATTAAATTATAGGACCTTAAGTTGGAAGGAGACTTGGAGAATAACTAACATAACCCACACATTTTACAGATAAGAAAACTGACCCCAAGAGGTTAAATAATAGACCCAAGGTCACATATGTGGTTAGCAGCAGCCCTCAGAGGAGGCCCAAGGTCCTTTTTCTCTGGACCACACAGCCTCGTTGTTTTCCAAACCTTCTAAGAAAGTTTGTGAATACATTTAAAATGTCTGTTTCACGGTTTTTAAAAACTGACTCATTTACCCTCTATTGGTGCAACATATAGGATATGATCTGACTTAACACCCTGTGCTCCAGTCTCTCAACAGTCAACAACTCAGCACTGTACTGGCATTTCTGCTTCAACTTAATAGTTGATTTTAATTAACTCATGGTTTCTGTGCTCATTAAAACCCTTTATTTAGCTCACCTCAACAAGCTTAAAATCAACAGATATTCTCAGCAACTAAGACAGTTGAGGTACTTAGGGATACTTTTCAAAAGCAGTGACATTTTCACAGTTCTTGAGGGAATCACAAAGTCCTGGAGGAAAATATGTCTCTGAAGTTTGCTACAGAGATTCATAACCTTAACTTCTTTCCTTTACTATCTGTAGAGAGTTTTAAGCACTGTGATCCTGTATCACCCTAGACCTCCCAAGTTATTCTCTAGGGACAGGATCTGGGCATCTGAATACTTTTAAAAGCCCATGGGTGATTCTGGTGCAGATCATGGTTGGAAAAGGCTGCTCCATTGCTCCTCTATGGCAAAGCTCCCACCATTCTCTCTGTGATCATTCAAATATGTGAATATTTAACAAATGAAGCAGTAACTGGCAAATAGCTATCTCAACCTTATCAAAGGTTCACTGATTACATAACCACAGGTTGGTATACTGTCTCCTTGATTGGCTACATGTAGCCAACAAACCAATTAGTTTTTTATGTATAAGTTCTGTACATTTCTTAACTATCCACTAAACTATACTCCTTTGAGAAGCTTACAGTAGCATCAGTAAGGATCATACACAAATTAAAAGGAAAGAAAAAAGCAGGATATGAGAATGCTCAAATTAACAGTAAGAGATTCAGCCAGGACACAGAGTCCAAAGTCAGAGTAGCCTGGGAAGGTCAGAGAAGGCTACATGAAAGTAATAAAAATGGATTGTCAAACTGAAACTCATCATATTTGAATTTTTGTTACAGAGAAATTTCTTCTTATATAAGTAAAATAGTGTTACCTTATATAACTAAATGAGTGTAACCATAATATAGAGTAATTTGAATTCTATATCTAAGAGATATAAAATACTGTCATTAGTCATCAATAATTATTGACTTCATTGGTTTGTTAATGAATTCATGTGTAATGAGTCCACTATACAGTAGTTTTAAATATAACTGAGATTTTTTTAAATGACTCTAAGAATTTTATATGTAGTGGAATGGCAGATGAGTGAATAGATTCTGTAATATGGTGCCAAGATAAAATTCAAAAACACGGGTACAGATGTGCAGTGGAGAGATCTTGCCCCAGAGAGACCTGGTCATGTGAAGTAACTCCTAAGTTAAGTTTCAGGATAAGCAGGAAAAGGCAAAATAAAAACATAAAAATATTTTTAAAAAGGACAGGAAAAGGCAAAATAAAAATAATATTTAAAAAATTTAAAAAAAGGAGAGGTGCCTACTTATGCATAGACACGAACATGATTGGAAAGATGCTATTGAGTTTACACATTGTCAGAAAGTTCAAAATGATATGAACGCAGGGCTCATGAATTCAGAAAACTCATCTCCTTAGCTCACACATTCCCATCTCATGTTATCTCTCATCTACCCTGGACACATCTGTGTTTTATGAATTCCTTTTGGACAGGTACCATGTCTACCTGATTTGTAAATATATCCCATAGCTTACTGTGTGGATGATTCTCAATACATACTTCTGAATGGATTTTTTTTCCGGCTGCATTCTATTGTAATTGAGGAAACAGAGGTCCATGGAGATACAGTGGGCAGTCTAAAATCACATACAGTTTAGGGTCCAAATCATATATTAAAACAATCTTGGGAGCCACTGCTATGTCTAACTCTACCACAACTCCCATCCAAATCCTGAATTGTAGGACTCTTTTCAGCTTTCTGTGAATGTATCAAAAGAATATTGGGAATGGAAAATTTATTTGAATTTTGATTTCTTAAAGTAGGTACTGGCTATTGGCATTATTGAATTCACCATAGAGAATATGTCTAAACCAACAAATAACATGATTCAGGAATATTATAATAACTAAACCCATCTTTAAAAGTTGGCCACCGATGAAGAAGGAAGAAGGCAGGAAAGTAGGAGGACCCTAGGCTCACTTTGGCCCACAAACACAGCTAGAGAACCATCAAATCATCCTAAATACCCCAGAAATCAATCCGACTAGCAGAACAAACTCCACAACTAAAGGTAAAGAAGAGGCCATATCACAGAAGGTAGGAAGTGCAGAAATGCAGTTTGGGAGAGAAATTGATCATGGCCACTGCAGTAGGGAGAGAGCCACAGTTGTGGATAATGACAAGAGACAAACTAAAACACAGGGGAGCTTACAGAAAAAACAAATCCCCATTGCAATTGGCTTGGAAAGTAAGAGGGCCTGAATTTCATGAGTTATTGCATCCAGCAGGGCTTAAAGCCTGAAGTTTTTAACTATCACTGTGTTTGGTTCTGGGAGAGCAAAGAAGACACTAGGACAGCGCTTGGAAAGAAGGCAGGGTAAACAGCCCATGGACATACAGAATGGAAACAATGATCTTAAGAGCACCTAGGGCACACAGTGGGGTGTTAGTTGCTCACCTTAAAGCATGTCAGAGAGGCAGTCTTCACAGAGAGACTCCTCCAGAAACAAAGGAAATGGAAGACACCATTTACCTCCTCTGCCCCTCAGCATAAGCACAGGGCCTGTGCTTACTGTGCACTGCAGGAACCAATGCAGCACCAACACTTACTACCTAACTTGCTTACCTCAAGCCCTGCTTCCCCAGTCCCCCATGCTCCAGAAGAACCACCCTTCCCAGTCATGCTTGTTTCAGTCCCAGTGCAGCAGGCACCTTCTCCCAGAAGACCAGCTCAAGACCACATCGCCAGACCTGGAAGTTTTGTAAGGCCTCGGTTCTCGTGGCAGCGGTGGTGACGGGTCTCATTTCACAAGCAGACCACAGCCCATCTAGTTAAAATGTGCCACATTCATTCCAGGGACCAAACATTCCCCAAAACAGGCAGAGAGCCTCTGAAGACAACTGCCCTGAAGGATAAAGTGGCCAGAATAAAACAGCAGAGCTCACACAGCACACGTTGGAGACACTCCCAGAAGTACTTGCTGGGGAACAACAGGCACCACACTCCAGTGCACTCAAGGACCTCTTATTCATAAAACCATTCCCCTCCAGAACAGGAGATGTAGCTGATTTTCCCAACACACAGAAACAATCACAGAGAGTTAGACAAAATGAGCAGACAGAAGAATATGTCCTAAGTGAATAGGAGAAAGCCAAAGCCAGAGGTTTAAGTGAAACAGATATAAGTAACATGATGGAGAATTTACAGTATTGATCATAAGGATACTCATTAGACTTAAGAAAAGAATGGAGGACTTCAGTGAGACCATTAACACAGAGGTAATAACACAGCAGAGAGAAAGGACTCAATAAATGAAATAGGAAAAACACATTTACTGGAGTAAACAGAAGACTGGATGAAGCAGAGGAATGAATTAATCACCTAGAAGCCAAAGTATTGAAAAGTAAGCAAGCTGAACAAAAAAGAGCAGAAGAGAAGTCAGCAACTCCATTAAACATAATAACATCCATGTTATAGGAGTCTCCGAAGAAGAAAAGGAGGCAGAGAATTTATTTGAGGAAATAATAGCTAAAACTTCCCTAATTTAGGGAAGGCAACAGCTATCCAAATCCACCAGTCACAGACAACCACCAACAAAATAAAAATTTTAAAAATTTTAAAAAAAGATCCACACCAAGACATACAGTAATTAAAATGACAAAAATATAATGATAAAAAATATTAAAAGCAAAAGAAGACAGTTACATACAAAGGAAATTCCACAAGGCTATCAGCAGGTTTTTCAGCAGAAACCTTCTAAACCAGAAAGGAGTGGCATGATATATTCAAAGTGCTGAATGGGAAAAATCTGCAGCCAAGAATACTCTATCCTCTCAGAGTTAGAAGCAGAGATAGACAGTTTCCCAAACAAAAACTAAAGGAATTTATGACCACTAAATCACCCCTGCAAGAAATATTAAAGGGGACTCTTTGAGTGGAAAGGAGAGACCAAAAATGACAGTATAAAGGTAGAAAACACAAAAGCAATAAAAATGAAGATTTCTATAAAATATTATTCAAGGAACTCATAAAATAAAAGGATGCTAAATATTAAACATGGGGAGGAGAGGAGTAAGGAATGGGTCAAAATTAAACTATTGTCAACTTAGCGTAGACTGCTATATGTGGAAGATGTTATATGTAAGCCTAATGTTAATCAAATCAAAAACCATTAATAAATATGCAAAGAGAAAAAATCCAAATATATCACTAAAGAAAACCAGCAAACCATGAAAGACAGAAAGACAAAGATCAGAGAAAGTCTTCAGAAACAATCACAAAACGAGTAATAAAATGGCAATAAATACATATCTATCGATAATTACGATGAATGTAAATGAACTAAACACTCCAATCAAAAGACACAGAGTGACAGAATGAATAAAACACAAGAGTCATCTCTATGCTACCTTCAAGAGACTCATTTTTAACCTAAAGACACATGCAGATTGACAGTGAGGGAGTGGAGAACAACTTACCATGCAAAAGGATGTGAAAAGAAAGCCAGAGTAGCAATATTTAGATTAGAAAAAAGAGACTTTAAAACAAATATTGTAACAGGAGCCAAATAAGGATACTATATAATAATAAAGGGGACATTACAACAAGACAATATAACAATTATAAATATTTATGCACCCAATATGGAAACACCTAAATATATAAAATAGTCAATAACATACACAAAGGAACTAATCAATAATGCAGTAATAGTAGGGGAATTAAACACCCTACTAACATCAATGGACAGATCATATAAACAGAAAATCAACAAAGAAACAATGGCTTTGAATGACACACTGGACCAGATGGATTTAACAGATATATACAGAATATTCCATCCTAAAACAACAGAATACACATTCTTTTCAAGTGAACATGGAATATTCTCCAGGATAGATCATAGATTAGGCCACACACACACACACACGCACGCACGCACGCACGCAAACACACACCCACCCACAAAGCCTCAACAAATTCAAGATTAAGGTCATACCATGCATCTTTTCTGACCCAGTGCTATGAAACTAGAAGTCAAACACAAGAAAAAGTCTGGAAAGAAAAAAATACATGGAGTTTAAATGACATGCTACTAAAAATAATGAATGGGTCAACCAGGAAATCAAAGAAGAAAACTAGAAAGTACACGAAAACAAATGAAAATGAAAATACAATGGTTCAGAACCTTTGGGATGCAGCAAAAGTGGGAGTAAATTAGAGCAAAACTGGTCTACCTCAAGAAGCGACAAAAATTTCAAGCAACCTAACTTTACCCCTAAAGGAGCGAGCAAACAAACCTAAAATGAGCAGAAGAAAGGAAATAAAAATTAGAGCAGATATAAATGACATAGAAATTAAATGAATAGAACAGATCAATGAAACCAGGATCTGATTCTCTGAAAAAAAAATAATAAATTAAATTGATAAACCTCCACCCAGACTTACCAAGAAAAAAGAAAGGACCCAAATAAACAAAATCACAAATGATAGGGGAGAAGTAACACCCAGAAAAACAAACAATTATAAGAGAATATTATGAAAAACTATATGCCAACGAATTGGACAACCTAGAAGAAATGGATAAATTCATAGAAACATATAACCTACCAAAACTGCAAGAGGAGGATATAAAGAATTGGAAGGAAGGGAAATCAGTAATCAAAGAATTCCAGCAAAAGTGAGGACCAGATGACTTCACAGATGATTTCTACCAAACATTTAAGAAGTGTTAATACCTATTCTTCTTGAACTATTCCAAAAAATAGAATAGGAAAGAGTATTCCCAAATTCATTCTATAAGGCCAGTATTATCCTAATAATAAAGAGAAAGATACCACAACCCCCCCCCAAAAAAAAAAACACTACAGGCCAGTATCTCTGATGAACATACATGCAAAAATCCTCAACAAAATACTAACAAGCTGAATCCAATGATACATTAAAAAAAATCATTCATCTCAATCGAGTGGGATTTTTTTTCTGAGTTGCTAGGATGCTTCAGAATTTTCAAATCAGTCAACAATCATATCGATGAGAAAGGAGAAGAATCATATGATTATTTCAACAGATTCATAAAAAGTGTTTGATAAAATACAGCATCCATTCATAATGAAAACCCTCTGCAAAGTAGGACTAGAAGAATGGACCTGAACATAACTAATACCCAGCCATTAATGATATACTTCTCTCAGATCCATGGTGTCCTGGAAGTAACACTTTTTTTCAAGTCTGCAAAAGAAGAAAGCTGACAGCAATCTTCCATTGGTGTTTAAAATTCTCAGTGTTGAACTTAGTTCCTTTTCTTCTCAGTTCTGAATCTGGTATGCATAGCTCTATTATTTACAATTGGCCCCTTCCCCGTAAGTAAAATATTTTAAAGTGGTTTACAACAAAGCTTTCCATTACTGTCCTTCTGCTGCCTCCACTAGTGTGGCCACACCCTGGTTACTAACACAAACCATGTGACCAGGCACTGTGGGTGCTGGCCATGTTCAGGCTCTATCTAGACTGGGATTGCAAAAGTAGACCCTCAAACAGCTCTTCAGAGCAGAGGGATGTATAAACAAAAGGACTTATCAAAAGTATATAAGGGACCAAAGGGACTTATCAAAGGTATAAACTAGGCACCAGTGTGCAAAGGGGTAATTAAAGCTTACCCAGAGTGGAGGAGATATGGGGACTTATTTACTTACTCTTTGAATATTTAATAGGATTTTAAGTAGAGTGCTCCAAATGCTCTGCAAATGTGTTTGGATTTTTTTCTATATGCTGTGAGGAGCCACTAAAGATAAATAAGCAGCATTGTTTGGAGGAATAGCTCTGGCAGTAGGGACAACTGGTGAAGCCAGGAGAAAGGCAGAGTCAAGAGTTAAGGGTTTCTTTATGAGATCTACAGTCTTGGCAGCTGCATCACCTGGGATTTTGTTAGAAATACAGAATTTCAAGTTCCATCCCAGACTTACTAACCTACAATCTCTTGCTTTAGTGAAATCTCTACTGTAAGAAGCAGTACTCTATTTGACAATGTTGCATATGCCAAGCTTGGCAAGGCTGGATCTCAAAGAGCTGGGACTGGACCAAAGCTTTGAGTGAGGAGCAAACAAAACCTGAAGTTGATATACTGGTCAGGGATAAACTATGAAAGTGGAGGATTATTTAAAGATTCAAGGCTCCCAAGTGTGCATGAAATAGGAGAACTTGCTCAGAAATGAAAGAGTCGCAAAACTGAGTAGGCAGGACCAGGTTGTAGCTGGAGTTAGGGGATCTGGACAGATTCCAAAAGGCAACTGATGGAGAAGAGAAACCTTCTATGGAACAACTATCAGGGAGGCTATGAGTGAGGGGTAGGTTCGGGTGGGAGTGGGAAGTGGGGGTTTACATGCATGGGTTGCCAAGTAGATCTAACTTGGGGAACTGAAAGCAGGAAATTTCAGACTCAAAATGGAGGAATGATGTAGAAGTTTGAGTGACAGATTTTATGTATGGAATGAGAAAGAGATGCTGAAGGTGACACTTATGTTTCCAACCTACCAGAATGTAGGAAGGTAATATCAACTACATATAAAGTTAAATACCTGAAACTCAGACAATTGTGTGTAACTGATGAATAAACTTCTAGGATATTTTGTTTAGTAAGGGCACACGATTTGCACTGGGTTAACATTATGTGGGAATCTTTAAGAATGAGCAGAAATATCTAGTTCATTGAGCATTTTCTAATATGAAACGTGATTTCTCAAACCTTTAAGTACCCATTATGAACTTCATAACAACCTCATAAAGTAGGGGTTCCAAAGATTTCACAGATGAGGAAACAGAGGAATAAAGGGTTATTTAAAGTAAAAAATTAGTGTGAAAACCAAGATTTTGACCTGATTAGTGATGTCACACCCACCGCCATTATCACTATTTTGGCTACACTCCTTCCCCACACACATTGGTCCTCTGGCCTGACCTACAGGGCATTTGTAAGTTCCAATAGGTACCCAATTTTTACTATACCAAAAGTGTTAGACAATATTTTCGGTTCTTTGGAACAGAGTATATCTCTAAATTCCAAGAATTATCTTTATGAATTAAAAAGCATTAAAGGGAAATATTTTTATAAATAACAAGCCTGCTTTACCTATTGGGATACAGCCAATTCTTGATGATCTGTGTTAATTAGAGACAGTTTTAGCAGGGGCACCAAAATCCTCTAATACTCCACAAACTTGACTCCGATCCGCCAGGTGATTGATCTCTTACTACCCTTTAATTTAGATCCCAGGCATTTTCAAAGGTAGCCTACATGAAAAAGGGAAAACATGAAATGATGTAAATATGCAAAGGTTAGTATAATTAAAATACTGAGTAAATACAAGGCATGTACTTGGAACCAGCTTTCTAGATCCACTTGCCAGCCATATATCTATAAGCTAATC
This sequence comes from Paguma larvata, assembly GCA_030068075.1. NCBI lineage: Eukaryota > Metazoa > Chordata > Mammalia > Carnivora > Viverridae > Paguma > Paguma larvata. Next base: position 13,398,360 of record CM057844.1, read on the forward strand.
ACCTACTGTCTGTGCATCAGTTTCCCCATCTTTAAATTGGGGTCAGCGATAGTATGTATTTTCAAATATTGTTGGAGGGAATATAATGACATAATTCATGAGGAGCACATAGTAAATACAGAATTATACAATAATCATCAGATCAATAATCAAACAAATGCATAAAAATTAAATTGAAAATGGTTCTATTATGAACCATCTGCCAAACTACAGCCTATCTGTCTCTATCTCCATCCGCTCAGTCGTGGGTTGAAAGACGAAGCCCAGCTTGGCAGAAGGAAATCTCGTTTCAGTATTCTTTAAGTAAGCTCCAGAAAGCTTTTTTTCCTGGCCACTACTGTTTACTCTGACACTCAAAGTTAGCAGCAAGAACTATTAGCAACCCCCCCCCCAAATCACACGGATATCAATACAATAAAAATCTTCCAAGATTCCATATCTTGCCTATGCCGCAAATCCAGAAACATCCACTGACCTCCTTTTTGCCCTGACTGATGACAGTGCAGATATTTCAGGCTGCAGTTCCCTGTTCACTGCAGTCTGTCTGAGATTGTTTTACCCCTAGACTATTTTTGCTCATATGGTTTCTCTCAGCCACAGACATTCAAATAGAAACCAGAGAGATCAAAATCCTTGGGAGAAACCTATAAACAAATGCAGGAAGAAGCATCCAGTCTGACCATGGCACCCATAAAAGTTGCTGTAGACAGAATATAAGGGGCTGGATTCCCAAAAGCTACTATTTGAGAACTTGCCTAAATCTTTCTTAGAAACTTAGCTACTTCACAAGGACAGGACGATGGAAATTGACAGGAGCAGGTTGGGGAAAGTTTATACATCGAGTATGTGTATACTAAAGACTTCCCTTTTAGGGGCTCAGAAGAGCTGAGGACAGCTGGCTACCTGCCATTTTGTGCTTAAAGAAAAAAATACAAATTGGGCCATAGTTATTTTTTAAATTAAAAGTCAATCAAAAATAGGTCCCTAGGTTCAAAACCTTAGAGAAAAACACCCAGCCAAGATAAGGTATGTTTTAATTAAGAAAGGAAAATGATTAAAAGAATTCTTTTTTAAAAATGTTTATTCATTTTGACAGTGTGCGTGCACATGCAGGTGTGCAAACAGGGGAGGCACAGAGAGTGAGGGAGAGAGAGAATCCCAAGCAGTCTCCATGCTATCAGCATAGAGCCTGATGCAGGTTCAATCCCACTAACTCATGAGATCGCGACCTGAGCTGAAATCAAGATCTGGGCTCAACTAACTGAGCCACCCAGGTGCCCTAAAATAGACTCTAAATACTATGAGCAGTATCTATTTGGGGATCAATAGGTAACACCAAACTCAATTTATAAATATCCAAACACCATTAACCACTAAAAAGACTCTCTAATTTTGTAGAACCCTGAAATGCATTATTCAACCTTGTATAAGGCCTTCCAAATTTCTATTCTTTCTCTCAGAGTGTCAGGTTCTTTTCCCCTCCCTACATCATCCTGATTGATTCACCATCCACCAAGAAATTGATACAAAATAAGAAAAGGAGGGAACCAAAACCATGAGTCTGCTCTGGCAAAGGCCTCTGATTAGAGCATAAATTCAACTTAACAGCAGTTTCATTCATCACAATCCTAGGTCACATTAACTAATTGGCATGTTATCACTTTTGAAGGATTTTGAGCCATAAATCCCCAAAACTTGAATGCTGGAGAGAAACAGAACAGGTAATGTTATCTGAAGCCCTACTGTCCTAACTTAATGAGAACATTGAGCAACTGAATCTAAATACATCAAACATGCAAACAAAAATATCCCTCCCCAAAACAATAAGAAAACTAGGAGGAATTCTTACTCTCACAAGTGGCCAAATCTTTAAATGTATGCCTATTAAATACATCTTCTAGGACTACCTGGAAAATGATGGGCACCCTGCCAAATCAAAATCAGCTTACAGAACGTTTTCACCTTTTCGCCTTCCAACAAATTGCTTGTTTTCCCATCCAAACAATAACCTCATTGTTTACACTGAAGTACAGTACATGACTAGTCATGTTAGGAAGTGAATGAATTGTTGTCCTGTCAACAGATTTTTTTCCCCACATACCTATTATATCTAGGAATTCCTCCTGAAGTTAGAAACTTTGAAGAAAACACATACAGCTTTCATCATCCTGAGTTCCACTGGCATATAGACTAGGGTTGCTTAGCAATGTGAAATTAGTAGTAGTCGTAGTATTTGTACAGGTTTCTAAGTTATACTGTTGTATCCTTGTCAAAGTCTAGTGCAAATTTTGGTCTATGATGCTTTCTGTGTTTTACTTAACCTCGTGTTAAACACATGAATGCTCTGTATGGGCTCAGTTTATTTAGTGGCACATGAATATATGGAGACACAGTAAGGACTCAGGCCTGAAATGGACACTAAATTCCTTCCTTTCCCTTTCCTCTCTCACAGCCCCTTGAAACTCAGGAGCCTATTTGTTTAAAGGAGCTAGCAGATATCCATCCCTGTATGATCTGGAAGACATTTCCTTTTTAATTAATCTAGCAAAAGTAAACACAAATCATATCTTTTCACTGTAAGTCATAAAAACAGTTCAGTTCAGTAATATGCGGAGATGAGACAAAAAGTCAACATTCCGTCAAACACAGCACAAACAGAAAAGCACTCATGTCCTCCTATCCTGTTCAACAGTCATAAAGAAAAAGTGTGACTATAAGAGAAATTGATGCATGCAGTTGGATAAAATAAGTTCCATGCAGTATCCATTTCTAGCCTCTGCCAAGGCCATGCCTACACGAACAAACACCTAAACTTTACCTTCCTTTGTTAACTTACGTGCCCACAAAACTCTTACCATATGAATCAATCAGCTTTCAGCACTCACCCTTCATTTCTATTTGCTTTTTATCTTATAGTCTTCCATTTATTTATTTTTCTTAATTGTGGAAGGGGTGACACAGTATGAAAAATAAAGTTTATCTTTAGTTCCTTCGTGTGCTCAGAATTCTAGGACCAAATAAAATTTTGCCTAAGACACCTATATTCATGTATGAATATGTTTTCTCAAAAACTTGCTGATGTCTATGTACAAATGATTAATAATGATTCTTTAGGAAAAGTAAAATATTTCAAACTAATGGTTTCTTCTCCTGGGTGAGAGACAGGAATGCACAGAAACTAAATATTTTTCTCCACTTACTCTCCCACCTTTCCAACAGTCAAGCCCAGGCATGTTCTCATGATGAAAGCAAACGTGCACCGGGGGAACCAGAAAAGTCAGTACGATTGGTTTTCAAGGCTCTGCATGTGTCTCATCTGCTAACGTTTCATTGGCCAAACTTAGTTACATGGCCACAGTCATAATCAGGAGGAACATAGACTCCATTACCTTATACATCAAAAGGTATGGTTACAAGCAGGAGAAAAGAATGGGAGTCGTTAAGGCAGTGAACCTACGACAGTCATAAATGTACTCACAGTCACTGATAATAATATAGAGACCCAGAGATTGTATCAGAGATGAAACTAGAACCCAGGTCTCTCGATTTGTGGTTTACTCCTCTTTTTAAGACATTTACTTCCTTTATTTTATTAAAGAGCAAGGAAATGACTGATAAAGGGATCTCATAATTAATTTCAGTATTATGAAATATAATCCATACTCTCCAAAATAGTGCCTAAGAATACTGAATTTATAAAATACATATGAACCAGGGTCATCTGGGTGGCTCAGTTGGTTAAGCATCTTGACTCTTGATTTTGGCTCAGGTCATGATCTCGTGGTTTGTGGGATCGAGCCCAACATTAGCTGTGTGCTGATAGCGCGGAACATGGCACCTGCTTTGAGTTCTGTGTCTCCCTGTCTCTCTGCCCCGCCCTCCCAGCCCCCACTCATGCTCTGCCTCTTTCTCTCAAAAATTAATAAACATTAAAAAAATTAAATAAAATATGTGTGAACTGAATATAAAACCATTATTTACTGGTCTGGTGTTTTAGGGGTTAAAATGTTATGCTATTAGCACAATGAAGGCAAAGCAACTATTAGAAAAAGAGAAAACCTATGAAGCCTGGAGACATAATCTGTTAAGAGTTGCCAGATGTAGCAAATAAAAATACAAGATGCAGGGCTCCTGGGTGGCTTGGTTAATTGAACATCTGACTCTTGATTTCAGATCAGGTCATGATCTACAGTTAATGACTTCGAGCCCTGAGTTGGGCTCTGCACTAGCAGCATGGGGCATACTTGGGATTCTCTCTCTCTCTCTCTCTCTCTCTCTCTCTCTGCCCCTTCACCACTTGTGCTTGCTCTGTCAAAATAAATAAATAAACATTTAAAAAATATTTTAAAAAATACAAGATGCTAAGTTAAACCAGAATTTCATAAATAGGGGCGCCTGGGTGACTCAGTTGGTTAAGCATACAACTCTTGATTTTGGCTCAGGTGATGATCCCATGGTTCATGAGTTCCAGCCCCATGTTGGGCTCTGAGTTGCCTACTTAGAATTCTTTCTCTCCCTCTCTCTCTGCCCTTTCCTTGCTGATGCTCAGTGTGTCAAAATAAACTTTTTTAAATATTGAAAAATACAAGATGTTAAGTTAAATTAGAATTTCATAAATAGGGGCACCTGGGTGGCTCAGTTGGTTAAGTGTCTGGCTCTTAATTTCAGCTCAGGTCATGATCTCACAGTTGTGAGATCCAGTTGCGAGTTGGGCTCCATACTGTGCCTGGAGCCTGCTTGGGATTCTCTCCTTCTTTCTTCATCTGCTCCTCCCCTGCTCACTGTCTCTCAAAATAAATAAAAATTTAAAAAAAAATTTGTAAATCCTGACTGTTTTTTTCCATGACTAATGTTTTAGTATAATTATGTCTTATGCATTTTTTTGGAATACACTTAGGGTAAAAAATATTCACTATTTATCTTAAATTCAAATTTCACTAGACATCCTGCAGGGTCCTTGTTCTGGTGAATCTGGGGGTCCACGAAGGATGGATGGTCAGGCGAAAGGAAATGAGAGAGTCACGAGAACAGTGTAGTCTAATGACCAAGCAATCTGGGTCTTCGCCATTCTGGCGTCTTCTCAATTCTGGCATCCTCTGGCGTCCTCAATTCTGGCTTCCCTGCCCTGCTGGTCTGTGTCTTTATTTAAAAGGTAGTTTGATCTCTTTAACAATAATCCATTTTTACCAGCAGGGTGGCGAACCTCCTTAGTCCTGTATGTTGGTTTTAGGATAAATTTAGGGTGGGGGGAGAGAGCAGAGTATTTCCTTAAGGTCTTATAAATCCATCAAGGCATTGTGCTCCAGGTCCTTCCCCTTTACATTCCTTGGGGCCAAGGAGAGTAGCTCAAGAAATCCAAGCCCGCCATTTTGGCTAGCGGGAGCTTTGCTTTAACCACTTTTCTACAGAGTGAAGGGTCTCAACCTGTGAGCCCAAAACAACTCCCAACAACATCCCTTATTTTATCTGGAAATCTTAACTCTACTAGCAGATTAAAAATACCTAGAAACCATAACTAACAATGAATAACATACACACATGTATATTAATAATAAAATTCATTACCAAAGATTTTTTGGAGGAGAATTACCATAAGTATTCAGTATAAAAGTACTTTAATAATGAAAATTATTATCATATTTGGCATATTAATATCTTCCAAAATAAGATTTTCCACAAAATTAACATAAGAAAAAACAGGGGTTCCTGGGGGTTCACTCAGTTAAGTAGCTCTTGATTTCCGCTCAGGTCATGATCTCAAGTTTAGTGAGTTTGAGCGCCATGTCGGAGCTCTGTGCTGTCAGTGCAGAGTCTGCTTGGGATCTCTCTTTGCCCCTACCCTGCTCACACTCCTGCTCACACTCTTTCCTTCTGTCTCTCTCTCTCTCTCTCTCTCTCTCTCTCTCAAAAATAAATAAACATTAAAAAAAAGGAACAGTAGGATTTTATATGCATATATGGCAGTTGATTCCATAATAGGGTTTGAATGCACAGGAACTGAACCTCATCAATGAACAATAAATTTATTAAGGTTCTGGAGTCTTTGTTATGCCTTTGATGGGCCAGAGAAGTGAAAACAGAGAAGGAACTCTCTGGATTCCACAATCACTGTGAAAAAGGCTGCCCCAAAGTCAATGTCATAAGGAGATATGGGTTCACTGGCCTCAGTAATTTCTTCTCAATGCCTTTCAGTGCTCTACTGGCAAGAAGACATCACTAAGTAGATTCAATTCCACACACTCTCTCTAGGAACTCCAAACACAATGTGTGTGAAGAAAAAGAAGCAAACAGGCCCAATATTTGTGAAGAAAAGAAGCAACTAGGTAGCTGAGAGAATCCAAAATTGTAAAAAAAAAACAAAAACAAAAACAAAAACAAAACGTATATATAAAGTAAAAAATTTAAAACTTAAATGCAAAAGACTTTTGTCAATGTGAATCAGTACATGAGATGAAGAGTTAATAGCTATCTGGTTCTATCAATAACTATCAGTGGGAAGAAATTAAAAAACAAAAAACAACAACAACATAAAACTTCCTCTTAAGTCTAGCCAAGCTATCTGTTAAAGCTGGTTCCCATTAAATGTTTGTTAATTTAATTTATAAAAGCTAAAGCCCAATGGCTGCTGTCTGCTGTACACAATAGGGGCTGTATGTGTACAGGTTGGCTTGCTGCCAGTATATAGTGTCATACAGACTGGTATCTTGTATGTAAACACTGTTTGAATCTTTAATAATCAAAATTAAAAAAAATCTTTATGAGTCCAATACTCTTATAATGCAAAGCAAATACTAAACTTCCTGTGTTGAGATTGTGGGCCTTCTTACTGGCACAAGGATGTGAGCAGACATTTGTTTCACCATTTTTATAGGTCAAAGATTTTACTTCCGTTAGAGAGAGAGAGGAAGTTCCCTCTAAAGGACAATCAGCTGTATTATATTCTTTATTGTCGCTGGCCTGGGATATTACATTTAATAAAACTCCTTATATTATAGAATGCTTGTTTCTAAGTTAAATATTTAATATGTAGAACTTATGGACACATATGTATCTTAAGGATATATAATTAAGCAATTAATTTTTCTCTTAATTTCCTACCAAACAAGTTGAAATTTTTAAACACTTCTTTTTTTTTAAGTTTATTCATTATTGACAGACAGATCATGAGCAGAGAGGAGAAGAGAGGGAGGGAGACACACAATCCAAGGCAGGCTCCAGGCTCTGAGCCATCAGCACAGAGGCTGATGTGGGGCTTGAACTCACACAATGCGAGGTCAATGACATGAGGTGAAGTCCAATGCTCAACCGACTGAGCCACCCAAGCGCCCCACAAGTTAAAATTTTTAAAGAGAGAATATTTATTATCTTCTCCTGGCTTCTCTTCAGTCTATAATTATCTCCCACACAGCTTTTATCCCTTTCCCTACCCTACAGTCAGGCAATGGGAGAAGCAGACATTGTTTTTTTTACACTCTGCCAATTAGAAAGTCTTTGGTGGGCATCTTCTAAATGCTCTATACTGTGAGATAGAATGGAGGAATAAGAACAAGGGTAAGACATGTCCTGTTCTCTACTAGTTTACAGTCCACTAAGAACATCCCCACAGTGGCTTTGCGTTGGGGTTTTATCATTTATATAAAAGGCTCCTACTAGCCATACAATGACCAGTAATCAATGTGGATCTCGCTGGATGTTTATGGTGTACAACACTGAGATACAGGGTAATCTCATCCATCTTTTTAAAAGAATTATTTATTGGAGGCACTGGGTGGCTCAGTCGGTTAAGCTTCTGACACTTGATTTCAGCTCAGGTCATGATCTCACAACTCATGAGTTCAAGTCCTGCATCAGGTTCCTCACTGGCAGTGCAGACTCTGCTTGGGATTCTCTCTCTCCCTCTTTCCTGCTCATGCTCTCTCTCTTTTGCTCTCTCCTTCTCAAAATAAATAAAGCTTTAAAACTATTTTTAAAAAAGAATTATTGAGTGCTCATCATGCCCCACTATAAACATCAACATTTGTTTAATCTTGAGTGTGTTTGTGTTCGTGTGTGTGCATGTGTGTGAGAGAAAAAGGAAGAAATTTAACTTAAATAGCTTCAACATGAATTTTAAAAACAGCAGTCTGAAAGGGTCAATGCAGCACCCAAATGCATGTCTGCACAACTGGATGTCTACTACACCAAACGAAGGGACCAGTTAAGGGATTAAAATTCAGAGTAGATGTTTGATACAACACTGAACAAACAATAGGTTAAGTGACTGTTGTTGTTGTTACTTGTTTTGCTCGGTTTTGTTTTCCAGTGTTAACTGGTTGCCATTATATTCTGTGGATGGTCATTTATTTAATTCACAGTCCAGGACGTCACTTAGGCATGGGGAGAATGTGGTTGATGAAGAACTTATCTGTGTGCAATGTTCATGTGGACTTCGCTCCTATTAAAATAAGATGCTTTATTTAGCCAATGAGTTGGAATTTTTAAAAAAAATTCCTTTGTGCTAAAGTCATCCCTAGCTAACCCAAATATGTTAGAACCAAAGAGAAGCATTCAATCAGCATTTTGTCAAACTCTAGAATGTTGATTTGTTAAAACTAACATGTTTTTATTTTGTTTTATTACACATACCTCTTAGTTTCATCCAGCCAACTTCTTTTCCATTTGAACAGATGGCAGAACCAAGAGAGTTTGACAAATGTGACTATTCATACCTACAATATGGCTTCAAGTGAGTGAAAATTGGTAGCTAAGGTCTATGAGGAACATTTGTAGATTTGGTATCTGAAGACCAGGTTCCAATGTCAGTTCTGCCTCTTGCCTGACATTGAAGGACATTGGATAGGTCCTTCAGTGTCTTCTGGGTGTCAGTCCTCAGTCTTTCAGATAAAGATCATACACAAGGCTTGAACTATTATGGAGAGGGTCGAATAAGAGAAGGTATGTAGAAGTGCTTTATATAGGGGAATGCTGCAATATGGTTACTGAAATTCCATAAAAAGAGGGCAGAACCACCCGTGAAGTCTTCTGAGGATATCACTCAGAGTAACCTTTGTTCTCTCTTGAGTACCAGATCTTGGTTAGTCACTTTGCCTTGTAGCTGCCCTGATGACAGAACTATTGGGAATTTTTGTTGCTAAGTCCTCAAGAAGAGCCAGAATGTACCAAAAATAAAATTGAAGAGTATTTCTGATTGAAAAAAAATGGTAAGAAAATACTGATGGTTTAGAGAATTTAAGTCAAAATAAAAACTATTAGCAAATATTCTGTGAGCTTAAAAATACTAGGTGCCCTATTTTTTAAATAACATATGTAGTAAGAGAATTAACATGAAAGTTGAAATTAAGTGTCCATAGAAAAGGTGGAAATTTTTAGTAAACATACTAAACAATAACACTAATAAAAATCACTGTAAATAGAGGTGGAGCACTAAAATTAAAATCAGAAATGAAAGAGAAGAAATAATAACAAACACCAAAGAAATACAAACAATTGTAATATTAGGAAAATTTATATGCCAACAAATTGGACAACCTAGAAGAAATAAATTCCTAGAAACATATAACCTCCCAAAATTGAATCCCGGAAAAACAGAAAATTTGAACAGTTTGATTACCAGCAATGAAACTGAATCAGTAATCAAAAAACTTCAAACTAAAGTCTAGGACCACATAGTATCACAATTCTACCAAATATTTAAAGAAGAGTTATTACCTACTCTTCTCAAATTATTCCAAACTATAAAAGGCAAGTTTCCAAATTAATTCTATGAAGCCAGAATTACCCTGATAACAAAACCTGATACAGACACCACTAAAAAAGAGAACTACATGCCAATATCTCTGATGAACATAGATGGAAAAATCCTCAACAAAATTCTAGCAAGGCGAATCCAACAATACATTTAAAAAGATCATTCAGGGGGCGCCTGGGTGACTCAGTTGGTTAAGCGTCTGACTCTTGGTCTCAGCTTAGGTCATGATCTCACAGTTCGTGAGTTCAAGCCCCACATAGGGCTCTGCGCTAACAGCACAGAGCCTGCTTGGGATTCTCCTCTCTCTCTCTCTCTCTCTCTCTCTCTCTAAACAAACAAATACATAATTAATTAAATATTAAATAAATTTAAAAAAAGATCATTCAACATGATTGAGTGGTATTTATTCCCAGGATCCAAGGAATGGTTCAATATTTGCAAATCAATCCACATGATATACCACATCAACAGGATAAAGAATAAAAACTATATCATTTCAAGAGATGCAGGAAAAGTATTTGACAAACATCCATTCATGATGAAAACCCTCTGCAAAGTAGGTCTATAAGGAACATACCCCAACATTAACAAAGGCCTTATATGAAAAACCCACAGCAAACATCATACACATGAGAAAAAACTGAGAACTTTCCCCTTAAGGTCTGGAACAAGACAAGGATGTCCACTCTTATCACTTTTATTCAACATAGTGCTAGAAGTCTGAACAACAGAAACTAGACAACAGAAAGAAATAAAAGGCATCCAAACAAGTAAGGAAGAAGTAAAATTTTCACTATTTGCATGTTTTGATACTATATATTACAAAACCCAAAATATTCTACCAAAAAAAAAATACAAAATACTAGAAATAATTAACTCAGTAATCTCACAAGATACAAATCAAATATACAGAAATAAGTTGCATTTCTATGCAGTAATTTACAATTATACCAAAAATAACAAAATACCCAGGAATAAATTTAACCAAAGAGTTGAAAGACCTGTACTGTGAAAACTATAAAACATCAATGAAATAAGTTGAAGATGATACAAATAAATGAAAATATATTCCATACTCAAAGAAAAAATATTGTTTTTTTATCTATAATATCTATGCTACTCAAAGCAATCTACAGACTTAATGCAATCCTTATCAAAATACCAGCAGCCTTTTCACAGAACTAGAAGAAATCATCCAAAACTTTGTATGGAACAAGAAAAGATCCCAAATTGCCAAGTAATCTTATAAAAGAACAATAAAACTGGAGATATCATAATCCCAGATTTCAAGATATGCTATAAAGCTGTGGCGATTAAAACAGTATGGTACTGGTGCAAAAACAGACACATGGATCAAGAGAACAGAATGAAGAGCCCAAATATAAACCCATGATTATATGGTCAGTTAATCTATGACAAAGGAAGCAAGACTATGCAATGGAAAAAAGACAGTCTGTTCAACAAATGGTGCTAGGAAAACTGTAAAGTTACATGCAAAAGAATGAAACTGGATCACTTTCTTATACCATACACATAAACTCAAAATGGATTAAAGACCTAAATGTGAGATCCGAAATGATAGAAGAGAGCACAGTCAGTAATTTCTCTGAAATTGGCTGTAGCAATGTGTTTTTGTATATGTCTCTTGAGACAAGGGAAACAAAAGCAAAAATAAACTACTGGGTCTACATCAAAATAAAAATCTTATATGCACAAAGGAAACAATCAACAAAAAGACAACCTACTGAATAAGAGAAGATATTTGCAAGTGATATATGTGATAAGGGCTTATTATCCAAATCCATAAAAAACGGATACAACTTATTAACACCAAAAAACCCCCAAAATAATCCAATTTAAAAATGGGCAGAAGACATAAACAGGCATTTCTCCAAAGGTGACATAAAAATAGCCAATATATACATGAAAAGATGATAAACATCAGTAATCATCAGGGAAATGCAAATCAAAACCACAATGAGATATGGCCTCACACCTGTCAGAATGGCTAAAATAAAAAACACAAGAAACAACAAATGTTGGCAAGGCTGTGAAAAAACAGGAACCCTCATGCACTATTAGTCAGAATGCAAACTGGTGCAACCACTGTGGAAAACAGTATGGAGATTCCTCGAAAAATTTAAGATGGAATTACTATATGAACTACTAATTCCACTACTGTTATTTACCCAAAGAATATGAAAACACTAATTTGAAAAGATATATGCACCCTTATGTTTCTTAAGCATTATTTACAAGAGCCAAACTGCAGAAGCAGCCCAAGTGTCCCATCAATAGACAAATGGATAAAGAAGACATGGAATGTGTATGCGTGTATGTGTGTGTGTGTATTGAATATCACTCAGTTATAAAAAATGAAATCTTGCCATTTGCAACAACATGGATGGAGCTATAGAGAGTATAATGCTAAGTGAAATAAGTTAGTCAGAAAAAGATGAATACCATATGATTTCACTCATAGAGAATTTAAGAGACAAGTGAACAAAGTAAAAAAAAAAAAGAAACAAATGAATATACGAACAAACCAATGGTTACTAGAGGGGAAATGGATGGAGGGATGGGTAAAATAGATGAAGGGGATTAAGAGTACACTTATCATGAGGAGCACTGAGTAATGTATAGAATTACTGAATCATTATATTAAATACCCAAAACTAATATAACTGTATGTTAATTATATTGGTATTTTTAAAAAGTTGATAAAAAATTTAAAAAATATCATAATTAATCTTTTTTTTCCCTGAACTTCCTACCAGTCAAGCTAAAATTAAAAAAAAAGAAATGATGTAATTCTCGTTATAAAACATCTCAATATAAAATATCAGTGTAAAACAACTTTTATTTCTGGGAACAAATTATAAAGGGAATTTATTTATTATTTTTATTGAGATATAATTGACATATAACATTGTATTAGTTTTAGGTGTAAAACATAATGGTTTGATATGTGCATATTGCAAATGATTACCACACCAAGTTTAGTTAACATCTGTAACCTCACATTATTTTTCCCTTTGATGAGAACTTCTAAGATCTCTCTTAGCAACTTAAAAATACAGTACTGTTAACTATAATTAACATGCTGTACGTTATATCCATAGAACTTACTGATCTTAAAACTTGGAAATTTGTACCTTTTGACTCCTTCCCTCCCTCCCTTTCTTTCTAGAACCCTAATCAAGATATAATGCTATAATTCTCAAGTTTTGTAGTAAATGCCCCCAGGGATGTGTTGATATGCCTAAAGCCACAGATGACTAAGAGCAATTTGGGGTAAATGACTTAACAATTGGGGTGAAATTCACCAATTTTTATATTAGTATAAACATGTCTTATGAAATAGGAGCAAAATTTTCATTTGCCTTCACAATAAAAATATGTCTAGAAATGTTCTCTTCTAGATACCCTATACCCCAAGGCTCTACTCCTCTGCTAGTAGGGTCCTTTTGCAGAATTTTCTAATTTACTGACATGACAGTATCATAAGTAAGTAACAGTGTTAGAGAAAATATCAACATATATATATATATATATATATATATATATATACACACACACATATATATATACACATATATATATATATATACACATATATATATATATATATTTCCCTGAACATGAAAGAACATTAAAACATAAAATATCAACAAATATATATATATATATTTCCCTGAACATGAAAGAACATTAAAACATAATTCATAAAGGTGTATATTCTGAGAACCAAAACAGGGAAGCTTGTTTCTGGCCATGCTACATGTGGTCTAACTCTTAAGGAAGCAACTTAATCTCAAAATGTCACCCTATGACCCAGCAATAGCACTGCTAGAAATTCACCCAAGGGATACAGGAGTGCTGATGCATAGGGGCACATGTACCCCAATATTTATAGCAGCACTTTCAACAATAGCCAAATTATGGAAAGAGCCTTAAATGTCCATCAACTGATGAATGGATAAAGAAGATGTGGTTTATATGTACAATGGAATACTACTTGGCAATGAGAAAGAATGAAATCTGGTCATTTGCAGCAAGGTGGATGGACCTGGAGGGTATTATGCTAAGTGAAATAAGTCAGTCAGAGAAAGACAGATACCATATGTTTTCAGTCATATGTGAATCTTGAGAAACTTAACAGAAGACCATGAGGGTGGGGAAGGGGAAAAAAAAGTTACAGAGAGGGAGGGAGGCAAACCATAAGAGGCTCCTAAGTACAGAGAACAAACTGAGGGTTGATGGGGGTTGAGGGAGAGGGGAGAATAGGTGGTGGGCACTGAGGAGGGTACTTGTTTGGATGAGCACTGGATGTTGTATGGAAACCAATTTGACAAAAAATTACATTAAAAAAAAATGTCATCCTCAGAGCACTTGCATCAGAAAACCCTGGGAATGCTTATTAAGATGAAAATTTAGAGGTGCCTGGGTGGCTCAGTCGGTTAAGCAGCCAACTCTTGATTTCATGATCTCATGGTCATGAGACTGAGCCCTGTGTAAGGCTCCACACTCAGTGTGAAGCCTGCTTGGGATTCTCTCTGTCCCTCTCTCTGCCTCTCCCCAGCTTGTCCCTCTCTGTCTGCCTCTCCCCAGCTTGTGCTTTCTCTTCCTCTCTCTCTCTCTCTCTCTCTCTCTCTCTCTCTCTCTCTGTTGATAAGTAAATAAACATTTAGGATAGATGACAGATAGATAGATAGATAGATAGATAGATAGATAGATAGATAGATATAGATATAGATATAGAGATATATAGAGAGATATAGATATAGAGATATAGATATATTCATGCCCCCAAAGGATGATCATTTCTGGAGCAGAGGCCCAGACTCTTCATAGGAACTTATTAGAGAATTGATACATAAACACACTAAAAGTTGCAAACAATTTAAGATCCTTGGAGGGATGGATTTAAATTTCCCTAGTCCAGCTTCCCTGTATATTGCTTTCCTCAGCTGCCCTCTTTGCAACAGCATGGTGCAGCTAAACCCCTAACAATTTTTAGAGCTTAGTGAAGGGAACACCATATATTTTGAATACCAAAACTCCATGTGGAGAGTTTATTATGCTACCGGAGATACTAAGAGACTGACATATAGCCTTGCTCATCTGGAGAAGCAGTAACACTCACCTGAGGAGGATTATCAGGGTCATTAAAAGAAGGTCAAACGAAGAGGGTCTAAAAACCCCTTTTAATCTGCCCAAGTCCCTGAACAAATATTTGAATGGAGACCACCCCTCAGACCATCTTTTCCTTTCACGAAAATCAAATTCCCCATGTTGTTAAGAGATTGCATACTAAAATATGGTTCTACAGTCTATCTGACTTCTTCAGAGCAGATTTTTTCTGTCTTTAATAATAAATTGGAGTCTTGAAGAGGAAGGTAAAATGCAAATATCTTTTTCTTGAACTTATTGGACCAGAGACTCTGTGTTGGACGGAATCTTCTAACACCAAGTTTCTGTATCTCAAAGATACTAAAGCAGGATTCAGGAATCAATAAGGACCCACATCAGCAGCCCCCAAAAGCTTGTCAGAAATGCAGAATCACAAGCCCCTATCCCAGAACTACTGAAACAGAGTGTGAAGCTTAACAAAATCCCCAGGAGATATGTATTTACATCAAAGTCTGAGAAGCAAGGCTAGAGAACGTATTTGGGTAACCAGTGCCAAAGACAATGACAGAAATGGTTTTAACCTGGAAAACTTTAAGAAATAAGTCTTACAGTTCATTCACCTTGGCTTCTGAAAAACTCTGGTATTATTTCCAAAGAACATCTGCTCTGGCACAGGGAATTTTCACTACAAAAACTGCATCTGAAGGCTATGTGTAAAGCAAATCCATCTAAAATTGAGGAAAATCCAGATTTATGCTATGGTGTGTATCTTTCTTGGCCTATGGACAGTTTTGATTTGCATCAAACCTGCCTCATGCAGATAAGAGATGCTGAAAGAATTAGAACTTTGTCTGCCATCTGAATCGACTCCTCTGGAGAGAAATAGCCCATTTCCCAGCTGCAGCTGGGAACATATCATCCCCTTTTAGCTGACAAATTATCAGAGATTTCCCAAATTACTATTCCCAAGCCACTCTGAGTCCCAAGCACAGACTCTGAATCAGGTGCGTGTGAAATACAAACAGGGCTTGAACTGGAAAGAAAAAGCTGAAGCTCAAGCCTTAACAAGCAAAATACACATGTTAATAAAAGCCATGCACGGCTTCAAGTCCATGTAAGGTATGGATCAACCAGCAATAGCAAGGTTCCCATCGGAATCTTCCCAGCATACAGTCATGACTCATGCCCAGAGCCATCTTGTCCTTGTAAGAATAGCATAAATCATCATCCATTATTAAAAATGATGCCAAAAGTGCATTTTATTCAAATGCATTCCTTAAAATAATTGCTGAGAAAATAATGCAAGAGTGTTCAACTGACAACTGACTCTTTAGTGTTCACATCTGGAGGGAAAAGTATGTCATGGAGTAGTTAAGTGGATTCTAGAGATGCTGGGAATTCCTAAACCCACAAAAGTCCAAGTACATGAGTTTGTTTAATTCTTTTGAAGAGGAAACTTCTATGCCTCAGTCACACCTACAAATAGTACAAAGAGGTCTCCTACATTTTATAATGCAAACCTTATCATGTTTTTCTTTCCTTTTCTTGTCTTTCTTCTTCAATAATTTAGCCAGCAGCATCAGAAAAAAGAAAAGTATTTGTCCTGGATTCCTATAAGCTCTCTCCCTTCCCTCTCTCTCTCTCTCTCTCTCTCTCTCTCTCTCTCTTACATTCTTTCCAGCAACATTCACCCAAGCTCAGGAGTCTTTCACAGTTGTAATAAACCACCACTGACTTTGTCTTTCCTCCTGTTACCCCCCTCTCAGACTATCCTCATTAAGTTTATGTTTACTGCTCCTCACCTTCTATATGGTGTGGATAATCCAGAAACAGTCTCTCAGACTGCTTTTCTCATTCAAGGGTATGATCCTAGAAAAAGTGTTAGGACAGTAAAAGAGTATGAGGAAGGGCAGAAAGTTCATGAAGGGGATATTATCCAATCAGTCACCACTGGGGGCAACTTGAGTTATGTCTCCCTGGGGGTTCTGAGAAATAGCACAGAGTTATCTCAACTGAAAGGCAAAAGACTAGGGTATTTAGTTATCAAACCTCTTTCTGTCATTGTTTGAGGCCTGTTTCCAGGGGCTTTAACTCTGTCATTTTGGCTTGCTCTGTGCTTAG
Organism: Paguma larvata; assembly: GCA_030068075.1. NCBI lineage: Eukaryota > Metazoa > Chordata > Mammalia > Carnivora > Viverridae > Paguma > Paguma larvata. Next base: position 13,415,362 of record CM057844.1, read on the forward strand.
GTTAAGGATATTCTTTAACCAAAATATGATGAATGAATGAATGAATGAATGAACAGAGGAACAAAAGACCTCAAGCAAAACAGCCTTTGAAATATAGAAGTGACTACCAGGTGATATAAACAGGATATCAATACCTGCTACACCTTCTGTTCATTTCTCCACTCAAGCCCCTGTAAGAGCTTTAACTAAGCGTCAATGTGGCTAAAATGCTTAGACTTATTTCAGAAATTAGACTATTTGACTTGTTAGTCAGTAGTTTAAAGACTATCATCCACTTCTTCCTTCTTGAAGCTCCAGGACAACACATCTTTCTGAGTGTTTCCTTTCTCTCCTGCTACCCTTTCAATTATTTCTGGCCTATCTTCTTCCTTAAAATGTTAGGTCCCTCAGCTGTGCTTTCCTCTTCTTATCTTTCTCTTGCTGAGAAAGTACATCTGTTCCTATGGCTTCGCTTACCGTTTATATCACAACTTACAAACTTGTATCTCTTGTAGCTCGGACGTCCTGGTCAATGACCCTATGGGCCTACATGATCTCTAACATCTCATAATTGCTTCAAATGCAGTGATTAGGCACCAGAGCTCGCCTTCCATCCTTCTTTTCCCCTAGAAGGAAAAAAATCATCCTCATCTACTATTTCCTATCTCCGTGAATAATACCACCTTCCCTTCAGTTCGGCAAGCTGGGAAACTAGCAATCAGCCTTGATACATGCCCCCCTGTCTCCTGCCTCTTCAGTCTTCACTTAATTATTGGACTTTATCCACTCGATCCCACCAATATTTTTATTCCTTAAATCCATCCACTCCTGTTCAATTCCTGGTCCATCCTTGCCTCTTACTATAGCAACCAACTGGTTTCCTCAGATCTGTTCCTCACGATACAGCTTGAGGGAGCTTTTAACAATGCAACTCTGATTGTGTCGCTGCCCATGGGATCTGGCTCTTGTCTGCTTCACCTGTCCCATCCAGCACTACTTTCTACCTAGCCTTTCTTTCCTGTTCCACCTATATTTATCTCATTTCTGTTTTGATACCTTATCTCTCTCTCTCTTTTTTTTTTTTTTGCCTCTGACACTGGAATCTTCATAACTATTGTTCTCTTGACCTTAAAGCCACTTCTCCCAGCATCTTTCCCTCAACTAACTTCTACTCGTCCTTCTAATAGAAGCTTAAACACAACTGCCTCAAAGAATCCTCTCCTGCTTTACCTGATGCCTCTAAGAAAAGGGTTAGTTATCCTAGTATTTCACTCTTTACAAAATCTCACTGAAGCTCTTAATTCTTATAATTAAATATTTGTGTAATGTGTGTTGCATGTCTCAGTGTAAGCTCCCTGAGAATAGGTGCTGTGTCAATATAATTCACAGTTAAATACCCAGCACCTAAAACAATGCCTGGCATGTAAGATTATCGTCATTACTCAGTTAAGTTTTTACTAAGACTATTGACAATTCCAAAAATCTGACTAAGTTTAGCTTGGGTTACATTTGCTCTTTGGTTTTATATTCTACACCCCTGTTTCCACTTATAGGGTGTTGAACATCATTGTAAAAATAATGGAAAGGTATCTATATGAGTTTGCTAGGGCTACTATAACAAAGTACATAAACTAAGTGGCTTAAACAACAGAAATGTATTGCCTCACAGTTCTGGAAGCTAGAAATCTGAAATCAAGGTGTCAGTATGGTCAGGTCCTTCTAAGGGCTGTGAGGAAAGGATCTGTTGCAAGTCTCTCTCCTTGGCTTGTAGTTGACTATTTTCACATTTACATGGCATCTCACTATATGCATCTGTGTAAAAATTCTGCCGTTTTATAAGGATACCAGTCATAACGAATTGGGGCCCACCCCAATGACCTCATCTTAGCTAATTACATCTGCAATGATCTTATTTCCAAATAAGATCACATTCTGAGGTCCAAAGGGTTAGAACTTCAACATATGAATATTGGGGGGGGGGGGAAGCACACAATTCAACCCATGACAATATCCAAGGATTTTAAGCAGGGGAGATAAACAATTAGATTCACATTACCGATAAGTCATGTTGCCTATAGACAGTATGAAGAAAACATTGGGGGGGGGGGCAAGACTGAGGCCTGGGAATGCCAATGGCCTATTATAATGCTTACAGCAATGCCTATCAGTGTAATTTCTTGATTAGCATTACCCAGAGTCAAAACTCTGCTCCACTAAGTATCAGCAGTATGACCTTCACTACACTGGGGTCAGTTTTCTTATCTATAAAATGACTATAATTTTAGCATCACATAGTTTGTAAAGCTGGAGGAAAGAACCAAAACTAGATTGGTCTTGACCTGACTTAGAAACCTGTATTTTACCCCAAGTTCTCATCATAACGCTCAAAAAAAAAAAACAAACAACAACAAAAAAGTTCAAGTTTTTAAAGACAAAATCAGCCATTGAGATGACTTGTGACTTAATTGCTTATAGGATTATCTTGTGTCAAAGAAGAAAAATGTAGGTATTATTCTAACATTTCAGTTTTCCATTAACATGTGGGCATATTATAGGACTATCCAATAGAAAAGTAGATCTTAGATCTTTATAAAGATAAGAAGTATTAATTAGCATGAAAGCCAAAGACTCATCACATTTAAAACATCCTCTTCTCTACCTATGTGCCATCCCAATTCATTCCTTTCTTTCTTTTCCTTTCAAATACATACCCTAATCCCCACTCATATTTTTATCACTACAAATAATGGAACTCTGGGCCTTGCCCCTAGAGAATTGTCCAACTTATTTTTTCCCTCCCATTCCTTGGCAAGTCTGCTGGGTGACCCACTCAGACACCTCAGAGGGTGGTGCCTCCCACCCCCTCAAGCCACAAGCAACAAAACCTTAGTCATTTCATGCTCTTGGCTTTGTCATCATTTTGATTTTTTTTTAACATTCCTTTGTCATTAACTCATCTCACTTATGTAAGGAGAAAGCCAGAGATAGTTAAAGATGCCTCTGGTTGTTCTCAAACCAACCAACCAATCAACCAACCAACCAACCAAACAAACAAAAAGGTAGCATTGCTATTACCCAATGTCTAGAAAACAATGGTCATCTTGCTAAGACAGAATTTTGAATCACAGGACAATGTAATTTATTTATTCCATGAATTGCACGATGCAGCAAGCCAAATTCAGGCCATTATTTTGAACAACATTTTAATAATTTTAAGGGTCAACTATCATTCTAGCTTCCAAAAATCAAAGGAAAATGGTCTGTCTTATGTAGTAAGGAGACATATCTGAAGTTACTGGGATGGTACACATATGTTAACATTAGGTGCTAATTAGCCAATCATAGGATAATTTTCATTTTCTATAAGGCTAATTCATCACCTATGTTTCCCTTAGAGATATATATTTTGCAAGATATGAATGTGTGATATAATTTTTTTTTGTGTGTAAAAGGAGGTTAATTTATATTTTCCTTGTTTAATAGAATTTTAAACTAAGAGTGATAAATAGAAAAGCTACATTATAAATGTATAGATGGGTGGATCAGTTGGCTGAATGTATGACTCTTGATTTTGGCTTAGGTAATGATCTCATGGTTTGTGGGATTGAGACCTACAACAGGCTCTGTGCTGGCAGCCTGCTTGGGATTCTCTCTCTCCCTCTCTCTCTACCCCTCCTCCTTTCTTTCCTCCCTCCCTCCCCGTCTCTCTCTCTTTCTCAAAATATATAAACAAAAAAAGAAAAGCTATATTATAGGTACTTGATTTGTTAAGAGGAAAATAAATACCATCTTATAGTTGCATCAGAAAGTGGGAAAAGATTGATTCACCATTTTGAGGAACAGAAGAAACTTGCATTTAGTGGGAAAGAGAATAAGAATGTCCACACAAACATTTCTCAAACTTATGTGTTTCCAGTTAAAAAACAAACAAACAAACAAAGCCCTAGGATCTTATGTGAGCAAAGGTAACCTTGTACAAATAAAAGTGCTGTCAAGAGCAGCCCACGTAAAGAGCCCTGATGGGAAGAATTAATTCCTTGGTCTGTAAAATCCCATATAACTAGATGAACTACTCATGGGTACAGTTTGAACTAAGGCTTTTACTGTCGTTGTCATCGTTCTTCTGATTTTTTTACATTTTGACATGGCTAAGGCTTGTGAAATAAAAACTAAATCCAGACAATATCTTCTGTGAATCCCCACTCTTCCCACTCTTCTGTGAATCCCCACTCTTCCCATTAAGTTGGAATGATTAAAAATGTCAACTAGGTACCTCAAGAAATTTTAACTAAAATATTTAAATCATAGATCTCTATAGACCCATTGTTTGGAGAAACTAAAATTGGTTTAATTATGGTGAACTGTTCTTCTATAATAGCTATTCTCTCTCAATTCTCATTATCATTTTATTCTATACTATCTTAATTTGCATACAAGGTTTTTGGGTTTCAGAAAAGCCCAAGTTTGTATGTGACCCTATTAGCCCTCTGAGTAATTTTGTACTGAATTTACTCCTACCTGTTCCCCACTAAGGAAACCTTCAGTAGGTTGCAGTGAATGGCTTTTATACTCATCAGTGAATCATCACACAGGCAACTGACCAAGATTTCAGTCTGGGTGGATAGAGGAGCCTAGCTATACATATTAATATAGACTTTTTAAATAACCAATTTTCTTTCTTATATTTAGAAAAGTCCATAAACTATTGCAATAGGAGTACACTGACCCTCGACAGTAGAGGATTTGAGCTGGACATATGACAACCAAAACATATACTAATTTAACAATCCTTTACTGAGCCTTTTAGTGGATAGTGTTGGTATCCCAGCCAATGTCCTTTACCTGAGTGGTACACCTGCCTTCAGCTGCTGCAACTGTTGGCTGATAATGGCTCACAATTGCCCCCTTTTCCAGATCATTCCTCTTGGCAAAATAGCAGCTATTTACCCAGGAGGCTACATCTTAGTCCCACCCCGGGGGCTGGCATACATGAAGAATGAAAAAGGCCAGCCAGTAATATCAAGATAGGAAAAACTACATGGTGTAATTTACACTCCAGAGCTCTCCACTGGATCAAGCTAAAGCCAGAGTCCAGAAGAAACTATGGAACTACATCCTGGCTTAGTGCCTTCTCCTACCTAACTTGTTTCCCTCACTTCCTCCCCTTTCTCTTAAGATCCCTACTCCAGTAGGTCATGCAAGCCTGAATCCCTTTTTCAGGCTTTTTTTCTAGAGAAGAGGACCTAAGTCAAGCCACAGTTCTATATGTATTACAGATACATTACTTTCATATATTTATTTCATTTAATTTGCATGACCACCATATTTAGAAGGGCCATGTAATGGAGACCAGGCTTTACCCTAGGTTTTTTTTTCCTGGTTCCTAAACATAGTCGATATTTATTATGCTAAACTGCTGCCTTAGACATTTATAGTAACAACTTCATCATATATCACCAATAAAATTAATACTGTAGTTACAAAGTTCAGAATTTGAATGAATGTACCCTCTCCATGTTAACATGTCCAACAATGAACAGATGTTGCACAGTGTTTCCTTGACATAAAGTGATATTTTCCCATTAGGGTAAAAGGAGGAGGAAAAAGAAGAGAGAAAAAGGGAGAAGGAAAAGAAATGAAAAAAAGGAAGAAACAAGAAAGGAGGGAGGAAGAAAGTATCAAAGGAAGGGAGAAAAAGGTAAAGGCAGACAGGTGGACAAATACAGAGAAGAAAAGATCACAATAGATACTTGTTTTAATAGACTTTTAACTTCTTAGGTGACCCCTGGTCTTGCTCCTTGGCTGAAAATGCAATGCTAGTCATTTCTCCTTTCTAATTCTTTTCAGTGTGGAACAGTTGGAATCGCTTTAATCATGGGCTGAACTTCAGTGCAGCTCTTGGCTGAGAATCACTTTTCTACTAAGAACTGTGAGGAGTTTCCAGGGAGGGCTTGTAAACTAGTTATCTCTATTGATGACCACATCTGTGTGCACATCTGTGGTACAGAAACATGCCATATAATAAAGTCTATCTTGTGTTCTGTGACTTTCTGCCATGTGGGCTTGCCTTTCCCATCACATTCAAGACGCCCTTTTCTTATTAAAAAGAATCACAGTGTAGAGGAGTGATACCCCACCCACAGGGTGAGGAGGCTTTTCTGTTTTTCATTTTGTGTCCAAGCAAGGCAAATATGGAATTCATTTTGAGATTTCTTAAGACTTCTAAAATGAGCTCACTCTGAAGACAATTAATATGTAGAATGCCTACTATGCGCCTGACATGGCAACAGAACTGAATATTTTATATCAACTGAATGGAACCTCACAACAACCACTGAACTAGGCACCCTTGTCCCCATTTCGCAGGGGAAACTAAGAGTTAAAAGCGTAAAATTATTTATCTAAGGTCAAGCATCAATAAAATGAGGAAACTCAGCTTCAAAGTCAGGTCTAAAAGATTCTCCAGCCAAGGTCTGTTTTATTATAGAAGTATATTATAGAAGTATGTAGAAGTCAATGACTTCTCAGATACTTACCACCTGAATAAGAAAACACTTTTTCACCTCGAAGAATTAAAGAAATATTTTTCTTTAAAATTCACTCTGCTCAATTCCACAAATTCTATAGACATCTACCAGCCTTCCAAAGAATATGAAAAGAATCATTATGTAATATAGAATATTCCCAAACCACAAGACTGGGTAAGGAAAGCTGGAAGAAAAGGGAATAGGCAAATGGCCTGCTAAACAAGGATTACTCAAGATGACTACAAGCAAAAGAGAAATAAATGCCTTCGGAGAAGACTTTTGTTTGAGCTCAAAGGGCTGAAGAAACTAGAAATGAATGTGGTTGCTCCCAAGGAATTTGGGCCCCCAATGCTGTAATTTGGTCTTCCTAGGAATCTGATATCCACAGGCATCTGCCCAAAACAATGACCTTTGACTTCATCACTGCGTTTAGTAAATATGAGGAGAAGATGATTTAAAGGAGCTTGGAAAAAAATCTTTATTTTTAAAGAAGAGCAGCAAGCATGTCAATCAGCCAACTAAAAAGTACTATGGGTTTGAAATTTAATCATCAGATAGAGGGTAGGACTAAATTATTTCCAAATTTGCTTTCAATGATACTTTAAATTTTAGTACGCATCAGCTAGAAAAAGTGCCTGATAGATGACAATAGATTATATGAGGTTATAAACATCTTTAGGGAAGCTCAATGACATTCTAAACCTACAACATTGGCAAATGCTATTTATGTTATTTTTTGAACATAAATTACTTTACATTCCTTGATATAAATTATGTTTTAAGTAACATGACTTTCTCTCTTCCAGTTCCAAAAATAAGGGTATGATTCATGGTCTCTAAAGTGACCTAGTTAATAAATTAATGGGAAGAAATAGTGGATAAATTTTTAAAGACATATAGAGTTAGTATGGGTGTTATCGAAAGATGATAGATGGTCATTTTGGCAGATGCTCAAAAGTTTCCACTGTTTGTAATTACTGGTCAGGTAGACTGTAATTAGAAGATGTGCTCCTGGTATATTCTAGAAACTGATGAATCCTTTATTATACAACATCGGTATTCCGTGCTTTTTACATAAAAATAATTAAGTATAATCGCAGTATCTGTTGCTTCTTTGCTTTATCATTCTGAATCTAATGTTAAGTAAGCATTGGAAAAGGATCAGGACATTTTAAATTGCTGAACCCTTCTGTCCATCAGTAAGGATAATAATGTATGACAACATTGAAACCTTTACCAGCTACTTGTGAGCTCTCTAACTCAAATGACTAACCTATATCCATGAACAGTAGGCAGAATCACTTGGGTTTATCTAGGAGGCCAGCATGGAACTGGCTATAGGAACCATTGGGACATTAAAAGGCATATGTCAGAAAAATGACTACAGAGTGTGCCCCTGGCTTTGTTCTAGGAACATCCTAGACACCCTCTATGCATACCCCTAGGCTTCCACAGCTAGAGTTCACAGACATAATAGTGCTGCACCTTTAAGCCTCACAGCAACTTTGCCAGGAATGTACTGATATTTTCTTTATTTTCCAGATAGAAGATTAAGGCACAGACAGATTAAAAGACATATCCATGATAGCATAACAGGAAAGTGGCAGAACCGGGATTTGAACTAGCCAGTCTGACCTGATGGTTCATACTCTTTACCACTTCTTATCACTGCTTAGAATCTACAAACCTGGGCCTTTTCAAGACACTGCTCACAACTTAAATAGAAAGCCAGGAGATAAATTATCTCCTCACTGAATCACAGTACCTGCCAACTAGAGATGCACTACTACCTGTAAAAAGAGGGTGCCTTTAGGATTACAGGAAAACATCCAGGTCAAATTGGAGCAAAGAAATCAGTATGCAAAGGGGAATACAAGGTTATGTTTCTTTACAGCAAATCTACAAGCGTTAGTGAGAACCACATTTCAGGAAGAAGAATAAATGCCTTGAAAATTTTCATATCTCTTTAAAATTATGTATTTGGAAGCATCTTGGTATCTCCAGCAATTCAAAGAAACATGCTGACCAATTCCTTTCCAAGATGTGAATTGGAACCAAATCATAATTACCAAAATGTCCTAACTTATTTTTTTAGCCCTTAGTTCAGATTTCTCATGTATCAGTTGAGGGGAGAGAATGCAGGTAAATTTCCCACCCTGGATCCTTACTAGCCATGTTGCCAACTGGGTGAGGACAGCTAAAGTCAACTCTAGTGTGGATTTCATGGCAACAGAAGGACAAAGATAAGGTTGCTGTCTATAGGCTGACACACTGATGCAAAAGGAGGAAATTTAACTGGTGATATGAGAGCCGGAGCCCAGATGTAAGATTTCTGTAATGAGAATTTATATTCTTCCTCTGGAAAAATTGAGCATTGTCAGAGAATGCTGGAATGAATATAGCATATATTTCCCTAGGAAATTTAACATTCATTCATTTATTTATATAAAAGTAAAATAATTATTAGGGAAACGTATACAGATAATTTTTCTTATACTCTTGTTCCCCATACCTGTTACTATTAATAGAGTTGCATTCCAGATGGGAAGGAGAAAAGTAAATCAAAATCAAAGTAAGAATTTTGAAGATGAAAGTGGCAAACATTAAAAGATAAAATAATAACCAGTTGCTCCTTTCTCTTTCTCACATCAAAATGCTTTTCTTGTTTTTATTTTTTAAGTCTTTATTTATTTTGAAAGAGGCAGAGAGCACAAGCAGGGGAAGGGCAGAGGTGGGTGGGGGGAGAGAGAATCCCAAGCAGGCTCTGGACTGTCAGTGCAGTGCATGGGACTCAATCTCACAAACTGTGAGATAATGACTTGAGCTGAAATCAAGAGTCAAGCCCTTAACCAACTGAGCCACCCAGCTGCTGCGCATCAACATTCTTTTCTGACATGCAGAGGAATGCCTGCCTTCATTCCCTCATAGGTCTAACTAGTTTATATATATAAAGAGAATCTTATTTTATCCAACTTTATTGAGGTATAATTAACAAATAAAATTGTAAGATATTAAAGTGTACAATGTGATGTAGGTATATATTAATATAGGTATATTGAGAAAGGATTTCTCACATCTAGTTAACTAATACATCTATCCCCTTAGATATTTAGTTTAGTTTTATTTGTTTTCTGGTGAGTATATTTAGGTTCTGCTCTCTTAGCAAATTTTTCTTTTATTTATTTATTTATTTATTTTATTTTAGAGAGAGCGAGAGAGAGTGCATGCATGAGTGGGGAAGAGGGTCAGAGGGATACAGAGAGAGAGGAGAGAGTCTTAAGCAGGCTCCACACTCAGAGCGGAGCCCAATGTGGAGCTTGATCCTACAACCCTGGGATCATGACCTGAGCTGAAATTAAGAGTCAGAAGCTCAACAGATTGAGCCATGTATGTGCCCCTTAGTAAATTTCAATTATGCAATAGAGTGTTATCAACCACATAACGTAACGTGGTAGTCACCACATTATACATTAGACCCTCGGAACTTACCTTATGACTCAAAGTCTGTATCCTTTACCAACTTCTCCCTATTTTCCCTGCCTCCCAGACCCTGGTTGACTAGAACTCTACTGTTTCCCTGTTTCCTCCTTGGTTTGTTCATTTTCTTATTTGGGCATATGTCTCAAAAGAGCCAGGTATGAGACCTTAGTGGAGACAAGTTACATTCCACATTTAAATGATATAAAACAGAATTTGCCTTTCTCTGCCTTATTTCACTTAGTTTAATGTCCTTCAGGTTTTTCCATGTTGTCACAAATAACAAGATTTCCTTCCTTTTTGAAGCTAAATACTATTTCATTATATATGTAAATATATATTTAATATAGTATATAATATAACATATATTTTTTCTTTATCCAGACACTTTAGTTGTTTCCATACCTTGACTCTTGTGAATTATGATGGAATAAACGTGGAACCAGAGGTATCTCTTCAAGATAATGGTTTCATTTAGTTTTTCAGATATATATCCAGAAGTAGGACTGCTGGAAGAACAATCTTATTTAGGGGAGTGGGAACAACTCCTATGATACTCAAGTCATTCTTGGCATTGTTCCACTTTCACACAAGGTTCAGTGGGTGTCTCTGTTTCTATAACATTGGCCTCCCAAAAGTTAGCCCATTCTCCAAGTGTCTGAGTTAGTGAAAAAAAAATGTTTGCCTTGTTTTACAAATACTTGATTATAGAACCAGCAGCTTTTTACTCCTCACTGTAAAAATAGTGTTCCTCATGTTGTTCCTCATACTTCTTTGTCCAGACAACTTTTAAATGAATCCCAATGGTATTTCTACTAAGTATTTCATTAGGAATATTTTCTGCACTATGGGTTTTTTTAACTGCCTGATATTTAGCTTATATTTTAATTTGCTCCATTTCATAAATAAATCTTGTCCAGCACCAGTAGAAGCAAAGAATGAACTATTCCTGATAATTGCCACCTCATGTCAATGTATAGACACCTTATCTTTTACATCTGTCAAACCACATACTATAATTTGTCTTATCCTTAAAACACATCTACCTCCAGGTCTCCTCAAATCACCATAGTGATCTACCAGTAGTTGCCTATGTTTTTATTTCTTGGCAAAGCCTTGAAAAAGCTGTGAAATAAAATAAGCAAAGGCTTTAATTATTTCAGTTCTGGTGGGACTGTCCCATGGATTTCATGTAGACACATAAACACTACCAGAAGCATGAGACTCATTCCCACATGTCTGCCTGATAAACCAAGCCCTCAATGTAACTTGATAACCACTTGCTTTTCTCCAAGTATTGGGCAAAACATGAACCTCCATATCTTTTCAAATTTAAAAAAAATCAAGAAGCACAAAGCTGTGCTTTTTACCTGGGGGAAAAGAGTGAATTTTGCAAAGTTTTACTGATTTTTCTACCAGCCTGTGAGTTTTAAATAGCACATATAGTATTTTTCATACATGTCATTTCTCACATTTCCCCCTATATCCCTAAATAGAGAAAGCTAGGGGAATAAATGAAATAAAATATTTACTTAAAGTCAAGCAGAAATTACTTGTCCACTACATAAGAAAACACATTTCCAAATGGAGGTTTAAAAAGCCCTCATAGTGTTATTGAATACTATTTCCATGAGAACCAATATAGAATGAAAATAAGAATAAATTCCTTAGTAGCCAGTCCTAGAATTGAATGACACAAAGAGCAAATACTGGATGCCCATGTAGAAACTGTATATGTAAGCAATTTTAGCTATTTGCTGGCTCAATTAGGAATCAGTTTGTTCACTTAAAATAAGCAAGGGACAGTTTGGGTGGTTGACACATGGATGAGAGGATCTTAAGTAAAACCAGGAGCCACTGAAAGCAGGATAGATAGTGTAGCAGGCAGTTTCTGTTTTGGGGGGCATGTGAGAGCTGTCATTTATCCTTAGAATCCACAATATGAAATGTCTCCAGGAACAGAGGGACTCAAACTCTGGTGCATCTTTAAAAAATAATATTTTAATGCAATCTTTCTAGCAAACTCATCAACTTTCTTTCTTTAAATAAATCACCCTTTGGCCATTCTCCTGCCTTTTTATGATAGTAGGAAGAGTTTGTTTTATGTGAAAAGGACATTTGACAACTGTATGTGTTCAGCGAAACCTATAACTATTCTGAATCTGCTTCCCTATCTATAAAATGAAAATAATCATTTGAGGATTAAAGGAGATAAGGATGTGAAATGAATCGGAAACTTACAGAAATTATTTTTGCTATTCATATTGCCATCATTTGTTAACTACAGAATGACAACTTTGTTATTTGTTTAAAAGAAACAGCTCATTTAAATAACAGGAAAATACTGTGGAGGTGAGTGACTCCAAAGCTTTACAAAGTAATTGTTTTCATTTTCCCCTAATACAAAACTTTCTCTGAACCCCCCTTTCCTTCCAAAATCTGGCTTTAGAGTGAAGAGAGGGAGTTGAAATGTCTTCAGAGATAAAGTATTGAGGACAAGTCAACAAAGAACACTTTTGGATTGGTAGACTGCAAGGGAGAGCTTTTCCAAACAGAGGCGGAAGAGCAGATGAGAGAGAAGAAATGAAACAAAGGAAGCAGTTAGGGATGAGTCTGGGCCCAGCCAAAGGAAGGAGCAGAAGGGGAAGGCATTTTGGTGGAGGCCCACTGGTTCCCCATTCTAAGGACAGAGTGAATGAAGGAGCATCATCTTCATTGCAGCCTCTGGTTGTAAAGTATTGCCCATGTACAGGATTCCTTCCTACAATGAAAGTATCCCATAATAATGACAAATTCCACTTTAACACATGTGGTGGGTTCATGCTTCCTTTAGTCCCTTTGCAGCCTCAAATGCATTTGGGGACCATCCTTCCATTACAGACTAACAAATTTAGTTAAGTCCAGCACAGTTATTTTTCAAAGAAAGAAATATCTTCCAGCTGCCTGGGAGTGAGTTTGTCCTGAAGACAAAGATGGCAATAAAAACAAAAACCAAAACAAAACACCAAACCTCCAATAGCAGGAAATCAGGAAGAGAACAAGTCAAGGAAAGGATATATTTTCAATTACACCCAAAATTCCCAAGACTTATAGATATAGCCTTAGTTCATCACTTGAACACATAGTTGGACAGCTACTGTAGACCCAATCAGCATGACCTCCAAACATATTTCCACACTCAGGTTGGACAGTGTCCACCATGAGGCACATTACTGTTTTATTTTCAGTCATTTTATCCACAATGCCCACTTATACAAATACTAGAGGGTGGAGAAGAGGTGAAGCATAGTCTGTGATTAGCTTTTCTCTATCTGTCTCCCTCTCTCTCTCTTCCTCTCTATCTCTTTCAGCACCTCTCACTATCAGAATGTGCCCCTGCCAACCTTTTCTTCGCTAATGAGGATGCAATTTCCTGATGTGCTAGGCAGAGGCAGGCCAATGGTCTTACTTCCACATGGTTTCAGGAAACACATTAATAGTTACCTGGCTTTCACCATATCCCCTTGGAAATCCCCCAGTGTGACTTTTGCCAACTAGAGTTATATAAAGGAAATAAAAATGGTTTCTTTTGAAATAGACAGGCCATTATTCTGAATTATTCTCACAGGTGATGCCAGACTATATCTCTGTCTACAGACATGAATCCACTTCCCCAAAACCCACCTGTGACTTGTGAGCACAGTCATCTCATTTCCAAGCAATGATTAGTTTCTGGTCAGTGTCTCATACCAAAGGTCGGTGGTATCATCATTAAGCTATCAGGTTTGTCTTCAGCCACAACAGTCACATAAAATAAGTTTTTTCCCTTGAGATATTTTTATTCCTTTTTTTTCTTTACAGGATTCATTCATTTTTTTTTTTAATTTGGGCATATGTCTCAGTAGAGCTAGTTATGAAATCTTAGTGGAGATGTGTTATCTTATTCTGCCAAGTATATGTCCCCCTTTCTTATGGTAACAAGATTCTGATAACCCTGTGAGAAACCATTTCAATTTTATTCTTATTCCATGTGACTTGAGAAGGTACATGACCTATGTCTGGCCAATCAGAATCCACACAAAGCCATAACTACTATTGGTTCAGGGAAAGCATGTGACTGAGGTCAGAGCAAAGTTAATCTTACACTTTTGCTGGAAAAACTTGTAAGAAGTTCTCTCTCTTCTAATGAGTTACTGAAGGGAGAAAATGTATGCATAGAGGTGCTTAAAGCTTAACTGCCATCATATAGGGAAAGTCTGATTGAGAATGGAGCCCAACACGTAAGAGAACAGAGGTGATAGGAGACCAAATTCTGATAGCATTGTCAGTTAGTAGATCCAGGCATGCCTGAACCCGATCTATCTCTGATCTTTTCATTTCTAAACCAGTGAATCTTCTTTTTGATTTCATTCTAAGTTAGGTTTTCAGACAATCTATGTTAGGTTTTCTGCCACTTGCCACCAAATATTTTGTTTTAAAATTTTCCTTTCTGTGCCAATGCTTCACATCCATTCAAGACTCTATCAACAATGTTCTCACTTTGCCACTTAAAGTTATGCCTAGAAACCAGGTGACAGTAACGAAAATGACCTACTAGTTATGACATTCATCTCTAGCTAAACCTTAGCTTCCAATAAATAGAGGAAGTTGGATCATAATGAAAGCACGGAAACTCATTTCCAATGTGAATAATCTTTGGGACAACTCCATTCCCCTTTACTCCAGAGACAGACAAGAGTGTCTTCTCATTTGCTCTGATAGATTAGCCAAAAACACAACAGACTGAGACTATGAAATTACGAGTACAATAGAAAATACTACCAATAAATAAGAGCAGAACAAGAAAATGAAAATGCTATTAGTTGGATCTTTATAAATCACCACTGAGTGTTTATTAAGTGTTGGAGTTAAGTTTGATTATAATGGGTGAAGAATTTCCATGTGGTAAAAGTGAGACTAGGGTAGCCAAGAAGCAGTTGGAAGTTACACAGATCTGTTCTTGGCTTTGCAATGGGTGTGGAAAGAGTAGACAGAACTAAAAACACAACTGGAACTCTGGCCTAGTTCCTGAATATTAGCATAGAGGGGTGTGCTTTCCCTGCAGAGGGTGTCATCAAGTAACCAAAAGAAAAAACTTGGGCAGAGGAGGGTTGGGGAGGTGTCTCTTGCACCGCAGTTTTTCTCTAATGTCAAGGAGACTGGCTGAGAATCAACAAAGATCCTCTAAGAATGCCTCTATTTCTTGGTTTTTGGCCAGTTACTCAGAGCAGATGTGAAATGTTTGCTGTGATTAGGAAATATTTTGCATGTGAGAATGTGGATGCTACAATTTTCAACTCAGCCAAGAAGACTTAATAAATGGTGAAATTTTACATCTTTGGGGAGGAGCAAAATACTTTTTAAAAAGTGTTGGTTAAAATAAACACCAAATTCCCAAGGAAGGACTCCAAACTCTGATGATGTGCAGCACTGATCATTTTATTACTGTGGAAAAATGTACTCAGATGGTGCAGCCCACTTCATCTTTTTGTTAATGTTCTTCTTCTCTCACTATCAGTGGCATATGAGTACTAATCTTTTACTCTGAGTTTTTGTTACTGAATGAACCTGAAGTTGATGACAAAATATGTCCTCGTTAGCAAATAGTAAATTAAAAAGTGATCTGATGTCTTAAAAAATGAGAAGACTTTTATTTTACGAATGAAACCAAGTTATCATTGGCAAGAATATTATGCATATTAGGAATACACTTGCATTCTGGTTTCCTAGTATAGCCAGCTGTCTGACCTTCAAAGTCACTTTATTTCTCTAAACTTCAGTTTCCTGTTGTGTCAAAGGACTGAGTTGGACTACATCAGCATTTCCCAGAGTGTGTATTGTAGAAACTAGTTCTGTGGGATGTTAATGAATTGTCAAAGCAAAGAGGTAGGAATTCACTGTTCAAACAGGACAAAGAAAGGATTTCAAGACAAAAGAAATAATGTGTGTGAAAGTATGGAAATACGAAAAGCTTTTCACTAATTTGTTCAACAAATATTTACTGAAAACCTATTATATGCCAGGTGTGGAGTACACTAGAAGTTGGGGATTCAGTGATAATTAAGGATGATGAGAAACCTGCCTTCAAAGAGTTTATACTCTTGAGAGATTTATGATTAAACAAGAAATTAAAATGAAATCAAATACTCTGAATATTATGGTTTTAAAAACAAGCAGAGGCTCCTATAGAATATGAGGATAAGGGAAGTAAGAGAAGCCTTTTTTGGAAGAAGTTATGTTTGAACCCAAAACTAGAGGGTAAATAGTAGTAATCCAGGCAAATAGTGTAGAAGATGAATGTTCCAAGCAAGAAGGACACTACCGGTAAGAACATGAGGCTAAAGAAGAAAATACGGAGTTTGAAGAACTTGAAACTAAAATACACTGTGGCTAAATTTGATGTGAGAGGGTGAAAGTGGCAAGAAATGAACTTTGAGGAGTAAATGGGAGAAGATCATCTTGTATCTCATTAGCAATGCACAATGGTTTGGATTTTATCATACAGAAAATAAGTAATGCTAAAAGTTTAAGCACCTGAGAAAACTGACCATATTTTTATTTTGGAATGCTAATAGTGGCTGCAATGAGAAGATTTTATTGGAGATGAACAAAACTAGAAAAAAATTACACTAATTGGGATACTCTTACTTCCTGGCCATGGCAGTTCAGATGGAGAAAAGAGGACAAATGTGGAAGTCATTTAAGAGGTAGAGTTGGAAGGTTTGTGCCTGATTAGATGTTGGCAGTGACTAGAGGGGAACATACACGGTTTGGCTCACAAGGTGAATGGTGATACAGTAAACAAGAATAGGAATTATAGGACAAAGAGGAGGAAGAGGAGAAGGAAACTGAAAAATGAAGTTGAGTTCTGTTAGGGAATCTCCATCTTTTTATTCCATTGGACATTTAAATGGAATTATTTGGATATATCAGTCTATAACATGACGAAGTGGACTGAAGTCTGAATATCAAGTTAAATGTCTTTAGTTCATAGATGACCATCAAATCTTAAAGTGGCTAAGATCACCTAGAGTTTGTGAGGAGTAAAATGAAAAGAAAGATAAGGCAAAAACAAACATTGAGGGAATAAGCTTATGAAACTATACCTACAAAGAGAACAGAGAAGGAAAAGCAGAGAAGCAGAGTGTCCAAATCCACTGTGGAAGTTAAGTGTCCAACTCTCGAATTTGGCTCAGGTCATGATCTCGCAGTTCATGAGCTCAATCCCTGGATCAGGCTCTGTGCTGACAGTGCAGAGTCTGCTTGTGATTCTCCTTTCTCTCTTGCTCTGTCCCTCCCCTGTTCACCCTCTATTTCTCTCTCTTTCAAAATAAATAAACATTAAAAATAGACTATCACTGATGTTATAGGGATGTTTAAATAAAGTAGACAATACTGTATTTTGTTGCAATTTATTTATGATTTCCAATCAAATGTTCTGGTATTAGAAAAAATTATCTAAATTCTATCTCTGGAATGTAGTCCATAGTTATTATCCTTTAGGATTTTTTCAAGGCATGGATAATCTCAAATAATGAATTAGTTTTAAAACTACTTTGTTTCTAATTTTTTAATTCAGTGTCAGAAACATACACATAACCCCACCTTTATGATCCAAGTAAATGAAATACACAGATTTTCTATTAAATTTCTCATGGTCTACACTGCAGAAATGCTCTTTAACTGACAAAAACACAATTACATATACACACCATACAAAAAAAGTTCATTTTCTACAATCTCTCAGCATCCTCCTGAGTTGGCTATAGGAATAGCAACATTGAAGCTGGCTGAGTAACTAAGTAGAGAAATTACAGTTAATCCAAGGAACGAATCACTGCATCCAGAAATCAAACCAAACACATGTTTAAAAAAAAATAATAAAACACTAAGATTTTTCCCCCCAAGTGTTGAACATACTCAGTTTCACTGGGGTCATAACAATGAGTTTCCAAATTTTGAAACCCATTGGACCCTTAGCCTGTCTGATTTTCTAACTAAGCTACAGTCTTCTGGAGTTGATTTCATCAGTGGCTGGTGAAGCATGACTCTTATATATATATATATATATATATATATAAGCTTTTCTTCTTAAAACAACATTTTGATGAGCTAAGCATAAATTAATCAGAAACATATGGATGAAATTGACTCCAAAATACATATGGGTTTAAAAAATAAGAAAAGTACTTAGGGCAAAACACACTTAAGGTTTTATAAGCCCAGTATGTTAGAAAACTGTAGGAAGAGAATTCCAAAATATGACCTCCCCTTATCTGTGTCATGGTCAGCAAAGTTTCTGTTATCTTCTTATAGAAAAAGGAAGTCAAGAAGTAGATGAGCACCGTGAGATTGCTCAGCCTTAGAGCCCACTTTCTAAGGCCAGACATTGTGGTTTTAGTCTGTCTGCTGCTGATTCTTTGAGAAAAAGTGGAAATTGAGAGAGATTTCTTAGTGGGACACAAGGGTCTGTGACCACCCCTCTAGGTTTATCCTCTCCTTTGAAGACAAAACATCCATATTTTCCACTTCTGGGGCAATTCTTCTCTAGTATAATTTGCTGTTCCAAATCAACATGTAAATATAATGAATTTATTATCTCTCCTTATTTCTCGGTCTCCCATCTTCCAGAAACAAAATACTGAGGGCATCTTTGACTCCTTTTTCCTCTTAATTCCTTATATCCCATCAGTCATCAAGTTCTGCCAAACTATCCTTTGAAATTCATACTCTCTGCATCCTGACTGCTATCACCCTCATCCAGCCCCACATCACCTCGCACCTGGATTACAAGGGCAGCCACAAAGCTGACCCTACTGATTCCTCCTAACCTCTAGGCCACTCCACACACTACCATCAGTCTAATGTTTAACCCATGCTTTCATCATATCACCTTTCTCCTTCTCCTCTGTTTCTTTTACTCTATGTGAAATTTAAGTTCTTCTGTCTGCCTCCCAAGTTTCCTCATAACATAGATATACTCTACCTCTGCAAGCGTGTTTTCCATTTTTGTTCAATACCCACCACCTCCCAGAGTTTGGCATTAGCCATATGCTATGGTCAGTTTATGTTTCAACTTATATTCCCAAACATCATTTCCTAACTACTTATTTCCTCACTTGTATTTATCTTTCTTCTGCGTGTTTATGGCATGATAACTACATCACAAAATGTGGGCAACCTCACTAATGTGATATTTAAGTGAATACCTGAATGATAAGAGGACTTACCTCACAAAGGGTGGCAGGGAAATAGCATGTGCAAATGCCCTATAATGTTCCGGGGTGTTCTTTATAGATTTTGGATACTAGCCCTTTATCCGATATGTTATTTGCAATTATATTTTCCCATTCCCTTGGTTGCCTGTTAGTTTTGTTGGTTGTTTCCTTTGCCGTGCAGAAGGTTTTTATCTTGATGAGGTCCCAATAGTCCATTTTTGCTTTTAATTCCTTTGCTTTTGAGGATGTGTCGAATAAGAAATTAGTGCAGCTCAGGTCAAAGAGGTTTTTTCCTGCTTTCTCCTCTAGGATTTTGATGGTTTCCTGTCTCACATTCAGGTCCTTCATCCATTTAGAGCATATTTTTGTGAGTAGTATAAGAAAGTGGTCTAGTTTCATCCTTCTGCATGTTGCTGTCCAGTTCGCCCAGCACCATTTATTACAGAGGCTGTCTTTTTTTCCATTGGATATTCTTTCTTGCTTTGTCAAAGATTAGTTGGCCATATGCTTGTGGGTCCATTTCTGGGTTTTCTATTCCATTCCATTGGTCTATGTGTCTATTTTTTGTGCCAATACCATACTGTCTTGACGATTACCGCTTTATAGTAGAGGTTAAAGTCTGGCATTGTGATGCCTCCCACCTTGGTTTTCTTCTTCAGTATTACTTTGGCTATTCGGGGTCTTTTGTGGTTCCATACAAATTTTAGGATTGTTTGCTCTAGCTTTGAGAAGAATGCTGGTGCAGTTTTGATTGGGATTGCATTGAATGTGTAGATTGCTTTGGGTAGTATTGCCATTTTAACGATATTTATTCTTCCGATCCATAGGCATGGGAATTTTTTCCATTTCCTTGTGTCTCCCTCAATTTCCTTGATAAGTTTTTTATAGTTTTAAGCGTAGAGATATTTTACATCTTTGGCTAGGTTTATTTCTAGGTATTTTATGGGTTTTGGTGTAATTGTGAATGGAATTAGCTTCTTGATTTCTCTTTCTGTTGCTTCATTGTTGGTGTATAGAAATGCGACCCATTTCTGTACACTGATTTTGTATCATGCAACTTTGCTGAATTCACGGATCAGTTCTAGTAGGCTTTTGGTGGATTCTGTCGGGTTTTCCAGGTAAAGTATCATGTCGCCTGTGAAAAGTGAAAGTTTGACTTCATCCTTGCCAATCTTGATGCCTTTTATTTTGTTCTGTAGTCTTATTGCTGATGCTAGGACATCCAACATTATGTAAACTATAGATGTTGATGAGGATGTGGAGAAACAGGCACCCTCCTACACTGTTGGTGGGAATGCAAACTGGTGTAGCCACTCTGGAGAACTGTGTGGAGGTTCCTCAAAAAAATGAATATAGAACTACCCTATGACCCAGCAATAGCACTGCTAGGAATCTACCCAAGAGATACAGGAGTGCCGATGCATAGGGGCACGTGTGCCCCAATGTTTATAGCAGCACTTTCAACAATAGCCAAATCATGGAAAGAGACTAAGTGTCCATCAACTGATGAATGGATAAAGAAGATGTGGTATATATATATATACAATGGAATACTACACGCCAATGAGAAAGAATGAAATCTGGCCATGTGTGGCAACATAGATGGAACTGGAGGGTATTCTGCTAAGTGAAATAAGTCAGTCAGAGAAAGACAAATACCATATGTTTCCACACATAGGTGGACTTTGCGAGACTTAACAGAAAACCAGGGGGGGGAGGGGAAGAATGGAAGGAAAAAAGACACAGAGATGGAGGGAGACAAAACATAAGAGACTCTTAAATACTAAGAACACACCAAGGGTTGAGGGGAGTATGGGAGGCAGGAGAGTGTGTGAGGGGCACTGAGAAGGGCACGGGTTGGGATGAGCACTGGGTGTTGTATGGAAACCAATTTGACAATAAAAAGTTTAAAAAAAAAACACTGTACCTTCAAATTTCAGAAATCACAGTTTTTGCAAATGTTTACAGAAAATTTCCAAAATGACACACCAGAATTTCACCAGAAAATCTCACCAAATTTCAAAAAATTGAAATAATTTGGAGGATATACTCTATTACAGTAGAATTAGGCTAAAGGTCATATCAAAAAGATAACTAGAAAGTATCTTTTTTGAAATTAAGGAATACTTCTCTAGGTAATCTGTTGGTCAAATAAGAAACAATTAAAATTAGAAAATATTTTTAACTGAATTAAGAGTTGACTGTCAAACAACACAGGGTGCCAACTCTTGCACAATCAAAAATCCACATATAACTTTTACTTCCCAAAACATAACTACTAATGGCCTACTGTTGACCAGAAGCCTTACCAATAACATTAACAATCAATTAATATATTTTGTGTGTTATATGTATTATATGCCATATTCTTACAATAAAGAAAGGTAGAGAAAAGGTTACTATGAAAATCATAAAGAGGAGAAAATACATTTACAGTACTATACTGTATTATGTGGAAACAAATCCAAATATAAATGGACCTGTGCAGCTCAAACCCCTGTTGTTCAAGGGTCAACTGTATAAGAAATATAGTACATATTAAAACATATATAACTAAAATCATGCTTTAAAGAAAGTTCATGGCCTTAAACGCATATATTTAAAAATAAGAATGGCTGAAAGTCAATAATCAAAATATCCGTATCAAGAAGTTAGGAAAAAGAAAAACAGTGGATACAAAGAACATAGAAAAAGGAAATAACATGCATAAAAAAAGAATTTGGCCTAACTTTCCTTAAAGTATAGTGTTCCTAGTCTCTGATCACTTGCAAACAGTATCCAAGAATCTTGCATGGATGGAATCAAACAGTGATTCCCCCTAGATCTTCTCCGTTATCTTTCAGGAAAAAATGCATGACTATGAGCAGGATATTTTTTTGGTTTTATTTTTTCTCAAAATTCCTTTTTTTTTTTACTCATAGGTGAAAAGACACTGAAACCAAGGCTCTTAAGACTCATGAAAATAATTAAACTCTAGATTCATTAGCCGATGTCAGTGCTGGGTTCCTAGAACATTCTAGGGTACCTCACCCAATTCTCAAAATGTGGGATGGACCTATGTATGCCAACAACTCAGAGTTCTCTCCCTGAATAATGAAGTGATTAGAATGTTCCTTACAAAGAACCTCAGAGTTAATTATTATCTAGAAACCAATAGATAATAACATTCTAAACTCTGTAATGCCCCAGAATTCCAGTCAACTTTGAGCTATATAGTCCCAACATCTGGTAAAATACCTGGTAGAAAGTGGGCCTTCATTAATTCCCTGTTGAATTAATGTCATATGTCAGTGAGCAGGAAATGTAAGTTTAGAAGTAAGACAGCCCATATGAACTCAAAACTGTAAATTCAAAATCAAGTTATAATGTCATAGTATTGTTTACTAAGTTTTGAACAAAATACAACTAGTCATATTTTCATACCAGGGATAATAAGTCTGTTGCCCCATAAAGAATTAACTTGTCTTTGAGTTCATGTTCTGCTAATTCATGATATTAAGGTTAGTATAGTTTCACTTAAACTGCTGAATGTATTGAATTCAGATCAGAATTCTTTCAAATCCCATTTTACTAGATTCCAGAATCACTTCAGAGTCCAGATTGACTGTCCTCATTTTTTGCCCCACCCGGACTAATAAGCCAATCCTTTCTATAGTCACCAAAAAAGAATATATAAAGAAGTACAACAGGTCATAAAAGTTAGCACAATTAGATGGATATGTTGACATGTAAAAACAACTGGCAGGGTGATTAGTATAAATTTTAATAGCACAACTTTTGGAGGGGTTGCACAACTTTATCACAATCTCACTATTTGTGAACAATGTAGCCATTGCTGGTCTGTGGCAATGAAAAAGCTTCATAGCACCCAAACACCATCAGAGGTTCTATATTTACCTTACATCTGCCAATAACCCATGTTCTCTCATTTTCTGTGTAAAAGAGCTCCATGTGGGCCAGATTTAATTTGATGCAGAAATACTATGTCACTTCCAATAAAAGCAAAAAGGAAAGAGAGATTCACACAATAACCTATCGAAGATGGCAGTTCATGCTGGTGTTTGGAATAGTTTGGAGGTATTGTTTTGTTTACTGAATAGTCAAGTTGAAAGGAAGGTGCACAAGCCTGATTAGAATGGCCTCTGCAGATCTGTTTTCCAAATAGAAAACATATGCCCCTTTGAGGAGAGCTCTTCATTCCCAGATACAAGTGAATTTGAAAACAGTTTGACTCTGGGTAAGAAGAATATAATATAGCATCTTTCCTTACATGAGGTAGGTCCAGAGCAAACTTCTGATGACCAAAGTAAAATGCATACCAATTGTGACCAAAGACTTTTTACCTAATGCACAAGCCAAGGAGAGCCTCAGACACCATTATATTCAATCCCCTGTTGATTTCTCTAGGTGCAGATACTGATGCCTAAGGAGATTATTTGATTAGACCTAAAACCACACAGCAAATCCATAGCCAACTTGGAGTCTCAATGCTGGTCTCTTGATTTACAATTTAGTCCTCAATATTATGTGATATCAACATCAGAATAAATTTCCAAAACTTCATTTGGAGTAAAAATTGGGGAAAACTTAACTGTAACAAGACTGGAAAGATAAAGAGATAAGTCATTTCTCATTCAATCAGAGAAAATCCTATATGTGAGTCGAATTAATATTTTTTCTGTGATTCATATAAGACTCCAGGAGCAAATAAGATGAATTGTCTCTTATTTTCCAGTAGAGTATTTTCATTTTTTTCCATTTAGACACTTGGGAAGTAATATTAAAAAGTAACTGAATTATTTTGTTCTGGCTAAATGCAGGACTGTCATCTTACATAAATACATATTACCAAAAGAAAAACACACAAAATATTAACTTAATGATAAAATAGCTAGTCATGATCTCTTTTCTGTGTGCAGTCAACTTATACACATACATGTATTTATTCATGAATTGTGATTTTTTTGATGAAAAATAATGATTTGAAGTTGTTTAAATGTCCCAATTCTGAAATGAACAAACTGTTCATGTCAGCTTTAAACATCAGAAATGCAAGTCTATTGCTTAAAACCCATCCTTTTGTAAGCACCTTCAAGCCTTGAAAAATCTGAATCTCTCTCTAGATGTAGAAGCTGTAAACATCCTAAGATTTTTTTTATTGTATCATTCCAAAAAAAAAAAAAAAAAGATCTGAGGAAAGGCAGACATTTAAAATAAAGCTCTGTTACTGGAAAACAGACAGTCTCCATCCTCATTCTGAGTAATGTCTGCCTCTGTTCAGTTAAACAACCCACGAAGAAAGTAATAGACAAAGACATGCCAGATGAAAAACATCACACTCCAAAACGATACCTAGTGAAGAAACCCAGCAATCACTTTGCCCACAGACTGACTTCTGAAAATATATTAGGAAATGGGGTACTATTTTATCTAATTGTATTTGTTTTTCTCCATTTAAAATTTGCGTGATAGCCCATTTGTTTAATGAAGATTTTACCTTCATTAAAATTTTGTTTGCTTGGGTTTGGTCATGGACACCTCTGGGCTTTCCCGAGTTTAGATCCTGTAGAGATTAATGTTGACTCAAAAAGCAGCTTTCTTTAGCCCTACCTCTATTGGATTCAGTCTTTGTCTTTGCTAGTACCCCCCTGGCCCATACTGATGATATCACTGTGAATCACTAAGAGGCCTGCATATACATGGCTCAGACATAATAATGATGTTGCTCATGACAACACCATTGTTAATAACCTGACCACACAGCAATATGAAGCATCACCTGGCCCTGTATTTTAACAATTAAAGCTTTCATTCTTCATAAGCACATACCATCTAGGATTAGACCACACCTACTTTTGCTTTCTTTATCTTATCTCTATCTTTGTTATACATTCTTGGCCAATGTATAAGGAGTAAACCTTTTGGACATCTCATACCCTTTGGTTGACCTCTTCTGACTAAATGAACATGTCTAGGACAAACACAGCTTATGTTTGACACCATTTCCCCTCAAGGTATGAAGTTGTATCCAGATGATGAAAGAGAAACAAAAACTAACTTTCACAAAATTGTCTCTTGGAGATGTACTGAATTGCTCTGAGATTTATGTTTAATTTTACCTAATAATGATATTGATGCAATGTTTTCTTAAAAAGTTCCAAAGGAAGAATTGTTCTCTCAGATATCATTTCTACATTATTTGTATTTCCATGGATTTCCAAACTGGAAATGGCACTAGCATTTTCTAAAAGTCATAGAAGTGAACGCATGGAGGATGATGACTATGTAGAGTTTTTGCCAAGGCTTTAATGAAAGATTATTGCATCTAATAAACAAAATATAAGAAATTAATCTTAAACCAGTATTTAAACACAAGTATCAACCTAAAGCTTAATAGCATTACAGTGGACTCTAAAGAGTCCCAAGACTTAGGCCAATGATCATATTATTTAAACTAGCAATTGAGGGACAGAGTTAAAGGTGAACACAGAGAAAATCAGAGGCTCAATATCTTTGAGAGTCAGCTGGCCTGTGTGTAGACAAAACTCTGTTGCTTGGCTTCAGATTATGGTCTTTGCTACCAGACAGAACTAACTATTCATCTACCAAGTCTAATTTGAAATCAATAGATAATGTCTATAATCAATAAACTAATTTCAGTATACATATATTTTAAAACATATACTTGAAAATGGCACTGTAAGGAGTGGGAAACTGGTATTTTTCTTTATTAACTATTTAAAAAATGTTTTAATTTGTGTACATATATTGCCTTAATTAAAATATAAAGTGAAAAATTAAATTATGTATTGAAAACAAACACATGCTTGAAGGAAATGAATGGGACGATGTGAAACATTTAGTATAAACAATTCCTTAGCACAATTAGATGAGAGAAACCCTTCATTCTTTCTCACATTCATCAAACAATTAAGGAGCAATTACTATGTATCCTGTTTGGACTAGAAGCTGTGAGAATACACAGATGAGTTTGTCATAGTCTTTCCTCTCAAAGACCTCGCAATCAAGTGTGAAAAGAAGGATACATAATTATAACATAAAAAATTAAAATTTTGTGTGACAACTTATTTAAAAAATTAGACTGTAGAGGAAAGACCCATTGATATTTCTTGTCAAAATCAAGACAAACTTCACAAAGAAACTAATCATGTGGATTCGTTCTTTAACCATAACAGTAACTAATATGTTATGTCCTATGTGACAGGGCTAGAATTTAGATTAGTAGAGAAGAGAAGGAGGTATTTCAAACTGGGAGAGAAGCATGAAGGAAGGTGAGAATGTGTGCAAACTCATGACACTGCATGTATGGGAGGGGAAACCACAAGGCAAAAAAAATTAGGAGTATAATCAATGGGAGAGGATTTAAAATGCCATACAATGACGCTTATTCTTTATGTTTAATGATTTTCTGAAAGGGAAATGATACTTGCCAACTCTGATGAGCCCATGAAGAAGGGACTAGAGACTGAGAACCTGGAAGTATCAATAGGGAAGCTACTACAATAGTAACTGGGAGCACAGGGACATGAACCAGGGCACTGGCAATGGGATGAAAGGAAAGAAATGCATTAAGTGGCAGTGTGTGGCAGTGGAAAAATCAATTAAATTTAGCAACCAATGAAATGCAAGAGGTAAAAATAAGGAATCAAATCTATGTTTTTGGTTTAGACAGTTGAATTAATGGTGGTATCAGTAACTAGGGCAGAAAACACAGAGATAAGGGATCATGGAAGGACTATAATTGATTCCATTCAGGACATCTGAGTGGCAGACACTATCAAAACAAGCGATGTGAAGGCTAACATTGACAAGTGGCAAATATTCCTGTTTATATAGAACAAAAACTTGAATCATGGGCATTTATTAAAATCTTAATAAATATGTAAGGTATTGAGAAAGGTCCTGTGGGTGGGAAAAACAGCTTATAGTGTAGACTCTGCTCATAGGTGCTTGATGATGTAGGAAAAAGATAATATAAATCATGAAAATACAACTAATAATTATTCAGAGAAAATTTTATGAGAGAGATAGGAAAAAAAAACTAGGCCTTGATAGATGGATAAGGTAGAGCAAAGGGGAAAAGAGGCCTGGGGTCTCATGTAAAAGCACTGAGGGGCTTCTGAGAAAAAGACTTTGGTGAGACCAAGAATGGTGGACTACTGGAAGCATGTGAAAAAGGAGAAGGAATGAGAATGGGCTGGTATGTTGGAGTTAGCTTTTAAATATTTTTTTAAATGTTTATTCATACTTATTTTGAGAGAGAGAGAGAGAGAGAGGAAATGGGTTGTGGGACAGAGAGAGGGAGAGAGAGAATCCCAAGCAGGCTCCACACTGTCAGTACAGAGTCCGATGCAGGGCTCAATCTCATGTACCATGAGATCATGACCTGAGCTGAAATCAAGAGTCAGATGCTTAACTAACTATGCACTCAGGCATCCCATATTTTGAATATTTTTAATATCAAGCAAGTTGCCTAAATGTGGGAGAGGCAACAAAATAGTACTTTTGGAAGATTTTCTAACAATTAAGTAAAATGAACACAGTATTGCTGGTCTGATGTTTTGAAATATGCTTACATTGCTTCTTTTCTTCATTCTTGCAAAAAATGTTTCATGAGTGGCTATTATGTATGATCTCTTATGGATGAGCACAAAACTGGATCAGAACTGAACAACCTCTTCCAGGATTTAACATTTGAATGAAACATAGTGTTGAATTGTGGGAATAGAAGTATGGAATGAGTATTTGTATTTAGGCTTTGTCACTTAATACTGCATAACTTTGGGCAAGTCACCAATTTGCCTAAATATGTTTACCATTGTTACTTTATATGCTTTTGTTTTGATGTTAGGCATTCTTAATAGTATCTTTTTTTTATGTTCTTTGCCTTTTACCTTCTCTCTTTCCTACTTGCTTGTCACAAAGTTAGAGTTTTTATTATAAAAAATTTGGATCATATTGACAGATTTTTATACAACTTGCTTTCCTCTAGGGAAAAATTTTTTGAAAGCTATCTAATGTAAAACTAATTCATATCTTAAGACTTTTTTCCTAATACTGGATGCATTTATTCAATATTCTGTTATACCTTCATCTTTTTTCAGGTTTTCACCTTATAACAAAACTGCATAAAATATCCTTGCATGCTTCCTTCTGTGGGAAAGATCTTTACAACTAGGAATGCTGGGCATATGTATATTTAATTTCATTAGGTTTTGCCAATCTGCTTTCCAAAAAGCTTGTAACAATTTATAGGTGTATATAAGAGCAATGGTTCTCAAGGTTCATGTTCATAATTTCCTGGAAAATTTGGTAAAAACACAGCTATCTGGGTCTCACCTCTAGTGACGTGACCACCTATATTCAGTGATCGTGTTATTTTTAATTGTTGACAGTATAAGAAATAGAAAATAATATCTTCTTATACTTGAAATTGCATTGTAATGACACTAATAAGTGTGAGCATCTTTTCAAACATTTGTTGGCCATTTGTATTCACTTTTCTTATGTTGTTTCCAATGTCCTTTGTCTGCCTTTTTCCTATTAAATTGCTTACTTTTTCCTGAAGTTATGTCTCACAGATCATTAGCTATTTTCCCAATCTCCTAATGTGCCCAATCATTTGGAGGGCCTTAATTGTCTTTTCCCTTTTTGTTAACCCAAGACTTGAGGGAGATGTAGATTCAAAGCTCCTTTCTATAAGAGGAATGGGTAAGCACCACTTCAAAGTAGAAATTCAGCATTCTTAAACAGTATGACTGAAGTATATTTTCCCATGTGCCTTGCCTTGTCACCTCAAAAAGGGAAAATAGCTAAGATCTATCTGCAGATCTTCCATCTTATATTCAAACTTAAGTGATGAAATAAGGCATTTCTCTGTTTATTAGATGCAGTTAAAATATCCGTGACAGGCGAAAATCTTTTATAGGTTTCCTGATTCATGTCAAGAGAAATTCTTTAATAAGGACTCAACAATTCAAGCAGCTCCTATCACAGACTAACTTCTATCACTTTGGAGAAGGTACATTTTCTTAGATACTTTTAGTAATTATAGTATGTAGGACAATATTTTGAGCTTAGTACCTGCTCACTCAATGACCGTATGTTGTATTATCTATCTTTATAACTAACTTTATACACATACACATCTTTGTAACTTCATACACATACACGGGCTTAACCTAGCCCAGAGCATGTTAAGTCTTTGCTCCTATAAAATGGGGTTTACTATTTTTGTATTTTAAAATTGGACAGTATTTCCTTCATACCACATCATCCATCAAAGATAACTCTCCAATATGAAGGCTGTTTCCCCAAATCATCATTTCAAACAAAGAACCTTCTGGGAAAAATCAAAGCAGGGTGTCTGGAAACGGAGTTTTAAACCTCTAAAGTGATTCAGACTGTGTTTTGTCCTCAGGGATATACTGGGACACAGTTGGAGGCTTTTATTGTCTCAGTCATAATTCCCACCCCCGAGGTTGACCATCCCTGAATTGTGGCTCCATATTATGACGAGGGCATAACCCAAGTTTAGGAGCTGCCAGCAGTTTGTGGCACAAATGTCTGGTCACCAAGGGCAGAAATCCCCAGCCATCTGGGGGCTTGTGGTTCAATGGGGTATATACTTGCCAATACTTCTCTAAAGTGATTTTTACTTTGAACAACTGGTTGAGTACAATCAGTATGCTACTGGTATAGAAGTAGGAGTGTTCGTTTTGTTATTTGCTTTGTTTTTAGTCTGGGAATAAATTCAGGGCCACACAGTCTACAGTTTGCAAGACTAAATGCTTGCAGGTAGGTTGTAATACATTGCAAAAATGGCCAAGATACTTTGCAATTTCTCCCATCAAGAGATAGAGTCTTATGACCTCACTGTTTGAAACTGAGTTGGTCTCTGTTACTTGCTTAGGATGATACAATAAAAGTAAAGTGATGTATGAATTACAAGCCTAGGGCACAAGAGGCTTTGCAGCTTCTGTTCTTGTGCCCTTAAAACCCAGAAGCTTCCATGGGAAAAAGCTCAAGTTAGCCTGCTGGATGATGAGTTGGCCCAGAAATATGTGCTGCCCAGGTGACTGCCTGCCAACCCCAGAAACAGAGCTACCTTGCTAAATGGCAATTGACCACAGATGGGTATGTAGGACTAAGCCCATCAACTTACTGACCCTAAAATGTCAAACTGAGTAATTATTTGTGCTTTTAAGCTATTATGTTTTGCGGTTGTTTGTTACCTGACAAAAGCTAACTAATACACAGGTACATACATTCATACATATAAACAGGGTAGTAAGGGGTGGCGAGGACTGTGGTAAACTGTGATAATACAGGTCTGTCTAAAGGAATTCAAATACAGATTTTTTAAAACTCTGCTTGCCATAGGAAACATATCTGGAAGCTGCCTGCCAACCAAGAGTGTTTGCCTTCTGAGCTAGCCAATTTCCTTATTCTTACAAATGAGAAAATTGGTCCAGAAAGTGACTTACTCAAATTGCTATGACTAGTTTATGCCAGAACAGAAATAAGAGTCCAGGTCTTATGGTATCCTATGTAGAACGTTTTCTTTAACAAAAGCCTGGCTTTTTCTATCTGAAACAGGCATAACTTGAAGATAAGAAAGGACAGCATAGAACTAAGACTGTTCAACTCTTTATAAAGGGGTCTTTAAATTTTCTTTTAAGGATATTGTTTCAATGAGAAAAAATGGACCCTGTAACTTAATTTTAAGAAAAAATATTCTTAGAAATATTTATTGAGCTTAAAATTTTCTGTACAATGAACACATCACCTCACTAATTATGTTTTCTTATGTTCTGGAAACCAGAATAACAAAGTTCTCAAATCTTAAAATGGAGGGAAAATGGTCCTATTACATAACTCTTTGAGAAACTAACTCTGGTCAGGTTACGCAAGAGGATAATAAAACCCATACTGCATGTCCTCTGAACACATAATACCGCCTTTTTGTAGATGTGCAAATTACTACCCTTAAAATGAGTTTCACCATTGATGACATAAATCATATTCTAAAGGGTAAACAGATGTTTAAACAGGTATCTGGCACCTGACTATTAAAAAAGTGAGTTAGAGAGTCAATTTTCATCCAGTTCCCTTTCTATGAAGTTATCATAAATCAAATTATTTCTCACATTGTATGTTTATTTGGTATTTCTTCACAAAATTTACCCTTTACCCTTGATGAAAAGCCTCTCTTGCAGAAAGCCACCAAATAAGAGTTAAGAAATATAGAGTTAAATTTAAACTGTCTCTTTTCCCATCTGTGTTTTGCCCATCCTGAAAAGGTAATGTTATTCTCAGTAAAGCCCAAGAGTGAAAACATTTAAATTAAATTTTAAAAACCAACATGGTGTTGGCATCCTTCTGTGTATTTAACATCTGCGCATTGTGAAGATATTTTTAAAATGTCTTTTGGAATGTGTATGTAAGCAAGTACACCTAAGTTCACAATGGAGACATGGGAAGCTCTGTGAAGGAAAATGGGGTGGGAGGCGTGAAGCAGAGAAAAAGAGCACAACCCAATTCCCATTACTTAATAGAACACATTGTGAGGCCAGAGTCTTGTGGGAGCCAATCACCAGCTGACAAAATTAGATTCTGAATCATGCTTTGTAATTCTTTCTAATGCCAGCCAGAGATGAGAGCCTTCCCTGGGAACTGGTTCCTCCCAGGACCTACCCCCCACCCAGTATTCCTTATCAGCCCCTAGCCAGCTGCCAGCTCTTAAGGTTGCTAGACAGAGGATTTAATTCTCAATGTTGTACATTAATATTCAAATTCCCTCTTATCCATAGACTGTGACTTAAGTATGAACTTTTTTTTCCGTCTCCACCCTCTTTTCCTGCATGAATTTCCTTTCATAGATTTTACCCAGAAACCTTTGAATTGAATGGACATAGAAAGGAGAGTCATTTACAAAATTTGTACTGAGTCTGTTCTTCTGCATTATAGGCATATTCCCAGAGCAATGCTTATTTCTCAATTACAAAATCTAATCTTATTCAATATCCTTTAAAACACGTCTCTACTCCCAAATCTTCTTTACCCCTCTAGCAAGCGTTTACTGATGTCTAAAGTTGTTGGCAAGTAAATTGGAATTATTACAGTGGAAAATAGAGTTATCAAAATGTAGCCAGATATCTCATATTGCTTTGGATTGCCCTGGTTTTCACATGAAGGCCTTAAGAATATGCAATTAAGGCAAAACTTCTCGAATGAACTCAACAACAAAAATACACCTGCCAGTTTATGAAGAATCACAAAACTGAAAAATCTGCATTGTGAAAGATATGAAGATATGTACTACTTTGTGTCAGAAAGTAATTTTTTTTAGTTTTTTTTTATTATTTAGATTTTAGTTAGTTAACATATAGTGCAGTACGGGTTTCAGGAGTAGAATTCAGTGATTCCTCACTTAGTTACAACTCCCAGTGCTCATCATAACAAGTACCCTCCTTAATACCCATCGCCCATCTAGCCCGTTTTCTACCACTTCTCTCCATCAATCCTCAGTTTCTCTATCTTTAAGAGTCTCTTGTGATCTATTTCTCTCTCTTATCTACACCACCCTTCCCATATGTCATTTAATGATAAATATTTATCAGCGGCAAACTGCATAAAGCACTTTAAAGGATACAGGAGGATGCCTATTTTCATGGATTTTTTTTATTATAGGGAATCAGGTAAATCTTTTCCAAATTCTCACCTAAACCATCCACTAATTTTATGATTTTAGCTAAGTTATTTAAACCTAAGCTTCAGTTCCCTCATCTGTAAAACAACCACCTCAAATAGTCATTGTTAGTCTTAAATAAACCCATATATGTACACCAGTTTTGACACACTTCCCCAAACAAAGTAAGCAATAATTAAATGTTATATAATATTGTTAGCTATTCTGATGAGGAAAACAAACATCTTTCAGAAAACTAACAATTTCAGATCAGATGCTGGAGCCCAGTCAGATTTTAGAAGCATTTTAAAGCCAATGGGGTCAATCATCAATATATCCTTAGATGTCTTTTAGATATATACCCCTTTCCTTGTTTGAGAAATGTAACTCAGGTAACATGCCCTCAGGTTTATGGAAATTGACAGACATGGCCTATTGCAGAGACAAGCTTATTCTCAACTACCTATATTTTAGCAAAACTCACCTGAATGTGTGCCATAGACTCAAGGCTCCACTTTCTCTCATGTTAATATGATAAAATAAATCAAGCAAGAATGATGACTGGGACCAATGGGTTTTTTACTATCCCTTTTAAGAAACAGAGTACATCTTAAATATCCTCCAGGCTGTTATGCCTCAATTCTAAGTACAGAATAATGGCAGGAAATTTAGACACCTATATGATTTTAAGGGAAGAATTGGGTACCCCTGAAACCATCCTGAAGGGTAGACATCCAGTCATCCATTCCACTTGTATAAAGTACAACTGACATTTCATTTTTAAAAATAGAAGCTAATACAGAAACCTAATGGTCTAAAACCAGAATAGATATGATTATCTCACTTTTCTTAAGGATAATCCTTCCCTAACTTGGTGGGCAATGAGGACTAAAGATCACCCGATAGCTAATCAAAGCAACATTTGAGAAAATTAACTAAAGCAACAGAGTTGCAGCAACACTTGAGGAAAAATAACTAATTTTCCTTTGTTATCATTACATCACAAAACGTGCCCAGATACGGTTTTTCTATTTTTTAATGGTAGCAGTATATGAAAATTTTCAATGAATTTATGTGGCTTGAAATACTTAGTATTATATGAAAGTTAACCTGGGTAAAATGTCATATTCTACATTAAAGCTTATGGTTTAATAATTACCTTTGGTAACAGCATTAGAAACAAAATATATTTGCTTCTTGTCATTCATTTAACCAAAAGATGACATGTGATCTTTAGGCTCCTTCAAACTTGCAGGCTACACTATACTCTTCCTTAAATCCAATTATTGATCTATTTCCATGCCTGCACCTACACAATTGAATGTGGCTGCAGAAAAACACATGCCTGTGATAACTCTTTTTTTTTTATTTATTTTTTTAATTTTTTTTCATTTATAATAGTTTATTTTCAAATTGGTTTACATAAAACACCCAGTGTTCATCCCAACATGTGCCCTTTTTTAATGCCCATCACCCCCTCTCCCCCCCCATCCCCCTCACCCTCAGTTAGTTCTTAGTCTTTGAGAGTCTCTTATGTTTTATCTCCCTCCCTCTCTGTGTCATTTTTTTTTTCTTTCCCCTCTTCCCCTCCCCCTGGTTTTGGCTTAGTCTCACAAAGTCCACCTATTCGTGGAAACATATGGTATCTGTCTTTTTCTGATTGACTTATTTCACTTAACATAATGCCCTCCAGTTCCATCCATGTTGCTACACATGGCCAGATTTCATTTTTTCTCATTGCCACATAGTAGTCCATTGTATATATGTACCACATCTTCTTTATCCACTTGTCAGTTGATGGGCACTTGGTCTCTTTCCATGATTTGGCTATTGTCGAAAGTGCTGCTATGAACATTGGGGTACACGTGCTCCTATGCATCAGCATTCCTGTGTCTCTTGGGTAGATTCCTAGCAGTGCTATTGCTGGATCATAGGGTAGCTCTGTTTTCATTTTTTTGAGGAACCTCCACACCGTTTTCCAGAGTGGCGGAAGATATGAATAGACACTTCTCCAAAGAGGACATTCAGATGGCCAATAGACACTTGAAACGATGTTCAATGTCACTCATCATCAGGGAAATACAAATCAAAACCACACTGCGATACCACCTCACACCAGTCAGAGTGGCTAAAATGAACAAATCAGGAAACTATAGATGCTGGTGAGGATGTGGAGAAGTAGGCACCCTCCTACACTGTTGGTGGGAATGCAAACTGGTGCAGCCACTGTGATAACTCTTTTTAATTTAATGATGAGTAACTTTATGTGGTGCCTCAATGATGTCTGGTAAACACACTGTATTTCTCTAGTCGATTCATTGTCCCACGCTTTAAAGAACTATTTGATCCTTTCTCTCTCCTTAAATATCTAACTCTTCCTCCCTCATCTTCTCTAGTAGCTAGAAACCTTGCTTCTACTTCCTGGAGATTATAGAAGCAATCAGCTTACACCCCACAAGTTCTTACCACCATGCCTACTCTCTTACTTCTTAGTACTACAGTAAATTGTCATGTGCCATTTAAGGTCAGCTCCTCCATTCTCATCTGTTAGAGGATGTTGCTCTGGTGATTCTCCCTTCTTTCTGCTGCATCTTCAACTCTTCCTCTTCTATGGATGATTCCTATCACCATAATCAGTCCCTTAATATTTCTCATCATTACACAACAAAATTGTCTATTAATCCCACTTCCCCCTTCAGAAAATACCTTTTTCTCCCTTTACAGCAAACCTTACAGAAAGAGGTATCTATATTCATACTGTCCAATTTATCTCGTTCCATTTTTCCTGAACCCACTCTACTCAAGATTTGTCCCAACTACTCTACTAAATGTGAAGGTTATCAATGGCATAAGGTTTGCTAAATACAGTAGTTAATTCTCATCTAATTCAGTCAGCGGCTTTTGATTTTTCTCCTCCTTGAAAGAACTTATACACCTGGCTTCCAAGACATGATCAAACCCACTTGATTTTCTTCCTCCCATCAGATTTTCTGTTTCCTCTAGGTCTTCCTAAACTCTAATCATTGTCCTTTTTGGGTTAAGTCCTTAGGACACTTCTCTATTTTATTCACTTTCTTGGTAAACTCATCAAGATTCATAGCTTTATGTATTTCTAAGCGTGTACCTCTTCCCAGAACACTAGTTTCATACATCCAACATCCTACTAAGCTTTTTCATTGATGTCTAATAGGTATCAGAATGGAACATGTCTAGAAATTAAATATCTATATTTTACCCCTCCCACACCTTACTCTACCTCAGTAAATGTCAATTCCAGTTGTTCAGATTCTTTAAAACCCAAAAAAACAGAAAACAAAAATCTATACCCATCCTTGCTTTCTGTTTTATTCATACCCCATATTTTATATATCATCAAATTCTACTGCTCTACCTTCAAATTAAAAGAATCTCATATTTATCATCACTTCTATCACTGTCACATATACAGATATCTTCCATTTGCTCTTCTCCACCCTTCCTCACACCATTCTTTAAATTAGCTCCCTGGGTCCTGTCAGTTAGGTTCAACCATGGGCAGCATTGATAAGAACTTGAGAGAATGGAGATAGTGAGTTCAGGGGAGTAATATTCCTGGTTCCCATCATACAGTCCTCCTAGGCTCATGAGTCTCTAATTGAAAGTTCTGGATCATCTCAAGACAGCCTACTTGATGCCACTTTCTCCTTCTGGATTCCAGTAACCATCATCTCAATCCCTTCTGACCAGGAATGATGACAAATTCTCTAATATTAACAACAGATCATCATACTGTCCCTTTTAGTTTCCCTATAACCCACTTACATATTTGTAAATAGTCATTTTGTAAATAAACCTTCTTTATTTTTTTAAAGTTTATTTATTTTGAGAGAGAGAGAGAGAGGGAGGGAGGTAGAACATGAGTGAGGGAGGGGCAGAGAGAAAGAGAAAGAATCCCAAGCAGACTTAGTGCTGTTTGTGCAGAGCCTGATGTAGGGCTCAATCTCATGAACTGTGGGATCATGACCTGAGCTGAAATTAAGAGCTGGACTCTCAATGCTTAACCACCCAGGCACTACTAAACCTTCTTAAATTATAATTTGAATATGGCACTTGCTTCCTGATTGAGAACTTGAATGACCATAATTACTATCAAAAGTAACTCAAAAGGTGCCTGGGTGGTTCAGTCAGTTGAGCGCCTGACTTTGGCTCAGGTCATGATCTCACAGTTCATGAGTTTGAGCCCCTCATCAGGCTCACTGCTGTCAGTGCAGAGCCTGCTTTGGATCCTCTGTCCCCCTCTCTTTCTGCCCCTCCCCGACTTGTGCGCATGTGCTCTTTCTGTCTCCCAAAAGTAAAAATAAAACACTAAAAAAAAGGTAGGGGTGCCTGGGTGCCTCAGTCAGTTAAGCATCCAACTCTTGGTTTTGGCTCAGGTAATGATCACGGTTCATGGGTTTGAGCCCCATACTGAGCCCCATACTGAGTGGTGACAGCACTGAGCCTACTTGGGATTCTCTCACTCCCTTTCTCTTCCCCTCTCTCGCTCACTATTTCTCACTCAAAAATATACATACATCATACATACATACATAAAATAACCCAAGAAACAGGCTTTAAAAGTGAGATTCTGTGATTGGATTGCACATATCCCAAAGGAAGAAATGGGACATGAGGAATCCAGAGCAATAGTAGCAAGATTTCTCCAGTTAGCATAATATGCAGTACAAATTAAGGCAAGGTATTAGGACATCAAGTGGCTGAAACACTTTGTCATTGTGTCAACACTAGTGATTATAAAGACTAAAATAAAGGAAACTTTCTTCTTCTTATGGCTTAAGAGAATAAACATGAGAAAGATAAAAATTATAAATGATATGTATAAAATTAAGACAACTAGGGAAATCAAAACACCTTTATGGCAGACTTGAAAGAATCTTTTATCCCCTGTAGTCACAGAGCAAATATGGTTGAGGGTTATAAGAGCAGAATAATTTCAGTGGCTTTTTACATATTGAACTCAACTAGGTCTCTTATGGTAAGGTAAAGGTAATATTTGGGAAGGATTAGAACCATCAGGTATAGCATGGGATGTTGGGGTAAATGTGGATGAGGCTAAGAATCCTGAAATTCCAAATTATCCTTAGTTTCCTTACCAATAAAGGTAAAAGAAGGTATGAAAATATTAATCATATTCCTGAGCAAATTACAGACGTATGCTTGAGAATTGCAGAAGTGATCATTTCTATTATATGTCTTTTAATTCACCTTTTTGGCTTAATAAAAAAAAAAGAAAACAATACCAAATGGCTCCCGTAGGATAACAGATCATCAAAATTTAGTCATGTGATTATGACAATCATAAACATAGTTACAAAATGGTTAGTCTCTACTACAACAAATCAACACAATGTGTGGGATCTGATATGCAGTTATTGATCTATTTTCCTTCCCTTTTCAATCGGGAAGGTTAACCGTTGTCCCAGGATTATGTGAATCCCCCTGTTCTCTATCATAATATAGTCTCTAGGGAATGTGATCAATTTTAAATCCTGTAAAACATCATGCTGATCCAATTAATTTATGGCATTATATTAATTGGACCTGGTAAGCATGAAGTATCATATTCCTTTGATACCTTAGGAAGGCACAGGTATTCCAGATGATGAAAGAGAAACTTTGCCGAAGTTCAACAACCTACTTTGGAGTTTATAGGGCCCAGCAGTAGGAGTCTTGGCAGGATATCCCTTCCAAAGTAAGGGACAAATTTTGGCACCTTGCACCACTTATCATAAAGAAAGAGTCACAGTACTTGGTAGACTTGTTTGGATTTTGAAGATAATATGTAACACATCTGGGTTTGCTGCTTTGAATCATTTACTTGATAACTCATAGTACTGCCAATTTCAAATGGGGCTCAGGGCACAAAAAGGGTTCTGCAGCTAGTACAGGCTTTGGTATAAACTTCCTTATCACTTGGGCCTATGACCCAGCTGAAGCAATAATAGTATAATTGTCTGTGGTAGAGTTGTTGAATGTATCCTCTGAGAATTCCCCAAATATAAAACCTTATACAGATATCTAGGGTTTTAGAGTGAAGACATGCTCTCCTTTGTTGATAACTGTTTTCTATTTGAAAAGCTGATTTTAGATTGCTAGTGGGTCTGTATACAAAATGGAGACAGAAGTTATAAATTAACAGCATGGTTTTTCTCTCACAAAAGCTGATCTGGCTACTACCATTATGGAGTGTGTCTAAAAAAAAAGAGGAAAATGCTGATAATCCAATATTGCACCATTCCCTGAAAACCCAGTCAGCCACTTGGTAGCAATTGACTGCATTGGGTGTCTTCTGTCATGGAGGGGAGATACACAGTCTCAAAGGAATAGGCGTATATCAGGGCACCTGGGTGGCTCAGTCGGTTAAGCATTCAACTTTGGCTCAAGTCATGATCTCACGGTTCATGAGTTCAAGCTCCATGTCAGGCTTTCTGCTGACAGCTCGGAGCCTGGAGTCGGCTTCAGATTCTGTATCTCTCTCTCTCTCTGCCCCTCCCCTGCTCATGCCCTGTCTCTCTGTCTCTCTCTCTCTCTCTAAAAGATAAATAAACATTATTTTTAATTGAAAAATGATAGACATATATTAATGATACTGATTTGCCTTCCCTGCCCATAGGGTTTTACAAGCACAGGCATTTGTGGACTTACAGAATACCTTCTTCATTACCAGGGCATCCTGTACGGTGTTTCTTCCAACCAGGAGATTGGTTTTACAGCAAAGCTCACACTTATAGAATCACCACATGGCCCATCATCCAGAAGGGGCAGGCATGATAGAAGCCTGGGATGTCCAGCCGAAAGAACAATAACAAAATCAGCTGGAAGTTAATATCCTAGAATATTGAGTGCTCTACTATAGGTGGAATATATGCTTTAAACATGTGGCCAATACATATTTTTTGTTTGTTTTTTAACTTAGCCTAAATGTACATTTTGGAACCTAACAGTGGAGTGACCCCTCTCACTATTATACCAATAAACCACTTGACAATTTTCTTCCTTCCCATTCCCACAACCTAAGGTTCACTGTATTTAAAGGTCCTGGTGTCCGAAAGAGGAATGCTTCTACTGGAACGTAAGATCATGGATTCACTGATTTAAAAAATGAGAATTCTCCCTGCTCATTTGGTTCCTGGTACATACAACCAACAGTCAGAGAAGTAACCTATACTAGCCAAGGTGATCCATCCTTATCACATAGGGGAAAATGAGTTGTTGCTACATAATGAAGGCAAGAATATTGTTTTAGGAACCCATGAATTTTGTGGATTACCTTCTCATACTTCTTTGACCAAAAGTCCTGTAACCAGTGGAAAGCTGTGGCAACCCAAAAATTAATTATCAAGGGCTCATATCTTCCCTGAATGAAGTTTTGTGTCATTCTACCAGGTAAAAAGCACTGACTATATACTGCTAGCCAACAGAAAGGGGAAAGGGAAGTATGCAACAGTCTGTTGAAGACCACTGTGATTACCAAATTTGGCTCAAGATCCAATACAGAAGCAAAGTCCTGTAGTAGCTATGCTCTATGTCACTGAATTTTTTTCTCTCTTCTCTCTCCCTACCACCTGATATGAATAATACAAGTGGTATTTGTTATATAGATGGTAGGTAGGAGGATTACTGCATAGACAACATCCACAGTGATGTGGTATCTTACGGGATTTCATGCATTTCCTAGGTTGACGACTACAAACTTTTCACATAGAAAAAAGAAAAGAGAAGATGTTGAGGACAAGAGTAGACTGTGATGAATATCTTCTATTTGTCTCTCCAGATATACTTTGTGTCTGCTTTCTGCCCCAGGAGGCTGACGTTGTAGGGACACTGATGGTTCCCTTTCCCTCTAGCTCCGGACTGGGTTTAGTCAAAGGATAGATTTGACAGGATATTGGATGGATTGAAGAAAGTGAGGCCATGATGTCTATTGCTCTGGTTCACCCTGTGAGGTCCCTGCTCAGACGGACTTTTTCTATATGACTTTCTCCTGTCAGATTCTGGAACTCTTTTCTTCCCTTATCCTTTTTGGATTAGACACAGTAAGAATTACTCACCCTGGATTACAACACCATCTCTTTTGATTCCCATATATGCTATTTACACTTCATAATTAGTCCCTTTGTGAAATAAACAAAATTATCTGAATTATCAAAATTAAAGTTTGCCACCTGTTTCCTGTTGGGGACTTGACCAAAACTTCTCACTAGTCTAACCTACCACCATCACTACCAGAATTACGATAATAACCTCCTAACTGCTCCCACTTCTGCTCTTATCTGCCTCTATTCTATTCTCAACCCAGCCACCAGAATTTTCTTTTTAAAGCATACATGAGATCAAGACACTTGGCTAATAAAAATCTTCAAATGGCTTCCTGATTCACCTAGAGTAAGTTTTTTGTTGGTCCACAAGGTCCTACATGATCTCCTCACTCTTTACCTCCTATTTCCCACCTTCATTTACTCTATCTAGCCAGTAAGAGCTCTGCCAACAGTTCCTACCAAGTATCATTTGCTTTTTATGGAAAGCTTATTCCCCAGATACCCACATGGTTCCCTCCTTCACTTCCTTCATGCCCTCACTCAAGTAGCAACTTTCCAAGGTAATAAAAAGTGAAAAAGTCCTAGACCACATTATCTAAAAATTGTAACCCTCCTCCAATATGATCTATTCTCTCTTCCTACTTAATTTTTCTCCTAAGCTACCCTTAGTCTTATTTATTTAATTCATCTTTTTTCCTCTTTCTCTCTTTCGAGATATAAACATTGAGAGTACAGGAATCGTTGCTCAGAACTTTTACTCAACATCTAGAAATGTGCCTGTCACATAACATGTGCTCAGTCAATATTACCTGAACCAATTTATTCATTCATTTCCAGTTTACTCAGGGTAAAAGCCAAGGTATTTTGGCTCAAATATTAAGTTCCTAATCAATATGAATTAAATTGTCAAGTATCAGATTGTGAGTCACTGTAGAATATACAGGCATTTATTTCTTTTTAAAAGAAAAGTAGTCAGGTGAACGCAGTTTTGTTTTAAGGCTGATCACGTGGCCACAGCGGAGAACCTTTAACCTAGTCAAGCTTCGCTATTTAAAAGGTGCCCTGGGAACGCGGGGGCTTCAGCCAAGCACTCCCTAAAAAAGGTAGGGGGAAAATTATTTTTCCTCCTCTGCAGTTTGTGGCGGCTAGGATGAGACCTGCGGAGAGAACCCAGTCTTTCTGGAACCTGTAGCCGCAGCCTCTGGGAAACCCGCGGAAGCCGCACAAGCTGAGAATTCTCGCCGGAGTCAGCTATTTGTGGTGCTTGCTCGAGGGAAGAAGGTGAAGAACTCCAAACACTAGGAGATTAAAGAAGAAGAAGTTATGATCCAAATCAAGTCTGAAACGTCTTTCAATTGACTGCTTTCCCTGTTAGTAACTGAAGAGGCAATACTACTTCTTTCAAAAACCAGTGAACAAAAGTGCTATGAAGAAAAAAATTGGGAGAAATCTTCATTCTTCCCTTCTGCAGTCCCAGTGGAAAATCCACTGTGTTTACGAGGCCTCAAACTACGACTTTCTGTCTCATCAGC
The DNA here is from genome assembly GCA_030068075.1 of Paguma larvata. Taxonomy (NCBI): domain Eukaryota; kingdom Metazoa; phylum Chordata; class Mammalia; order Carnivora; family Viverridae; genus Paguma; species Paguma larvata. The sequence continues at coordinate 13,457,902 of CM057844.1, forward strand.
CTGGGAGACTGCTGGAAGTTCTGATCGACGCCTGCCACCTGTGAATCGTTTTCCTTTCCAGGGCAACTTCAAGAAACAACCCATAACACATCCAGCCAAAATGACGAGATGGAAGAATTCTCCTCAAAAGAATCTACAAGAAGTAGTGACAGCTCAAGAATTAATGAAAACAGATATAAGCAACATAACAGAACTTGAATATAGACTGATAATCATAAAACTAATTGCTGGCCTTGAAAAAAGCTTAGATGAATGCAAGGGGTCCCGCGCAGCAGAGTTCAAGGACCTTAAAAACGGTCAGGAAGAATTAAAGAAGACATTGGAAGAAATACAGGGGAAACTGGAAGCAGCCACAGCACGGATTGAAGAGGTAGAGGAAAGGGTTAGCGCATTAGAAGACAAAATCATTGAAAAAGAGGAAGCAGATAAAAAGAGAGAGAAGCTGATCCAGGAACAGGAAAGGAGAATTCGAGAACTGAGCGATGCACTCAAAAGAAACAATATCCGTATCATAGGAGTTCCAGAGGAAGAAGAGAGAGAGAAAGGAGTCGAAGGGGTTCTTGAACAAATCATTGCTGAGAACTTCTTCAACATGAGGAAGGAAACGGGCATGGAAATCCAAGAGGCACAGAGAACTCCCCTCAGACGTAACTTGAATAGACCTTCTGCACGGCACATCATAGTGAAGCTGGCAAAATACAAAGATAGGGAGAGAATCCTGAAAGCAGCTAGGGACAAAAGAACCCTAACATACAAAGAGAGACCTATAAGGGTAGTAGCAGACTTATCTACAGAAACTTGGCAAGCCAGAAAGGAATGGCAGGATATCTTCAATGTGATGAGCAAGAAGGACATGCAACCAAGAATTCTGTATCCGGCTAGCCTGTCATTCAGAATAGAAGGAGAGATCAAGGTTTTTCCCAACAAACAAAAACTGAAAGAATTTATCACAAATAAGCCAGCACTGCAAGAGATCCTGAGGGGCATTCTATGAAGACAAGGCTGCAAAGAACACAAACTGCCAGGGACAGCCTTACAAGCATGAAACTTACGGATAATACAGTGACTGTAAGCCCATATTTTTCAATATTAACACTGAATGTAAATGGACTAAATGCGCCAATCAAAAGACACAGGATAACAGAATGGATTAAAAAACAAGACCATCTATTTGCTGTCTTCAAGAAACTCATCTTAAACCTGAAGATACCTTCAGATTGAAAGTGAGGGAATGGAGAACTATCTACCATGCTACTGGAAGTCAGAAGAAAGCCGGAGTAGCCACACTTATATCAGACAAATTAGACTTTAAAATGAACGATGTAATAAGAGATGAAGAAGGACATTATATAATAGTCTCAGGGACCATCCAGCAGGAAGAGCTAACAATTGTAAATATCTACGCACCGAATTCGGGGGCACCCAAATTTGTAAAACAACTAATTACAAACATTAGCAACCTCATCGATAAAAATGTCCTAATAGTAGGGGATCTCAACACTCCACTGTCAGCCTTGGATAGATCCACAAAACAGAAAATCTCCGCAGAAACAATAGCCCTGAATGACACATTAGGACAGATGGGCCTCACAGACATCTTTAGGGTCCTTCATCCAGAAGCAAAGGAATTTACGTTCTTCTCATCTGCACACGGTACATTTTCCAAGATAGACCATATTCTGGGGCACAGGGAAGCTCTGAATAAATATAAAAGAATTGAGATCATACCATGTACACTGTCAGACCACAATGCTTTGAAACTTGAAATCAACCACAGGAGAAAGCCTGGAAAATATCCAAGAACATGACGGCTAAGAAATAACCTACTAAAAGATGACTGGGTCAACCAAGCCATCAGAGAAGAAATTAAAAAATACATGGAAACAAATGAAAATGAAAATACAACAATCCAAACGCTCTGGGACGCAGCAAAAGCAGTCCTGAGAGGGAAATATATTGCAATCCAGGCCCATCTCAAAAAACAAGAAAAATCAATAACACAAATTCTAACAGCACGCCTAAAGGAACTAGAAGCAGATCAACTAAAACAACCCAAGCCCAGCAGAAAGAGAGAAATAACAAAGATCAGAGCACAAATTAATCATATGGAGACAGAAAAGGTAGTGTAACAGATCAATGAAACCAAAAGCTGGTTCTTTGAAAAAATAAACAAAATAGACAAACCTCTAGCCAGGCTTCTCAAAAAGAAAAGAGAGAGAACTCAAATAGATAAAATCGTGAATAAAAAGGGAGAAATTACAACCAATCCCTCAGAGATACAAGCAATAATCAGAGAATACTATGAAAAATTATATGCCACCAAACTTGGCAACCTGGAAGAAATGGACAGCTTCCTAAATAGCCACACGCTACCAAAACTCAAACGGGAAGAAATAGAAAATTTGAACAGACCCATAACTAATGAAGAAATAGAATCAGTTATTAAAAACCTCCCAGCAAATAAAAGCCCTGGACCAGATGGCTTTCCTGCGGAATTTTACCAGACATTTAAAACAGAGTTAATTCCTATCCTCCTCAAGCTGTTCCAAAAAATTGAAACGGAAGGAAAACTCCCGGACTCATTCTATGAAGCCAGCATCAGTTTGATTCCCAAACCAGATAGAGACCCAGCAAAGAAAGAAAATTACAGGCCAATATCCCTGATGAATATGGATGCAAAAATTCTCAACAAGATCCTAGCAAATCGAATCCAACAGCATATAAAGAGAATTATCCACCATGATCAAGTAGGATTCATCCCTGGGTTGCAGGGCTGGTTCAATATTCGCAAATCAATCAACGTGATACATCACATCAACAAAAGAAAAGATAAGAACCATATGATCCTGTCAATAGATGCAGAAAAAGCATTTGACAAAATACAGCATCCTTTCTTAATAAAAACTCTCGAGAAAGTCGGGATAGAAGGAACATACTTAAACCTCATAAAAGCCATCTATGAAAAGCCCACAGCTAATATCATCCTCAATGGGGAAAAATTGAAAGCCTTCCCCCTGAGATCAGGAACACGACAGGGGTGTCCACTCTCGCCACTGCTATTTAACATAGTGCTGGAAGTCTTAGCATCGGCAATCAGACAACAAAACAAAATAAAAGGCATCAAGATTGGCAAGGAGGAAGTCAAACTTTCACTTTTTGCAGATGACATGATACTTTACATGGAAAACCCGACGGAATCCACCAAAAGCCTACTAGAACTGATTCATGATTTCAGCAAAGTTGCAGGATACAAAATCAATGTACAGAAATCGGTGGCATTTCTATACACCAACAATGAAGCAGCAGAAAGAGAAATAAAGAAGCTAATCCCTTTCACAATTGCACCAAAAACCATAAAATACTTAGGAATAAACCTAACCAAAGAGGTGAAAGACCTCTACACTGAAAACTATAAAAAACTTATGAAGGAAATTGAGGAAGACACAAGGAAATGGAAAAACATCCCATGCTCATGGATTGGAAGAATAAATATCGTCAAAATGGCAATACTACCCAAAGCAATCTACACATTCAATGCAATCCCAATCAAAATTGCACCAGCATTCTTCTCAAAGCTAGAGCAAACAATCCTAAAATTTGTATGGAACCACAAAAGACCTCGAATAGCCAAAATAATACTGAAGAATAAAACCAAGGCGGGAGGCATCACAATCCCAGACTTTAACCTCTACTACAAAGCGGTGGTCATCAAGACTGTATGGTATTGGCACAAAAACAGACACATAGACCAATGGAATAGAATAGAAAACTCAGAAATGGACCCGCAAGTATATGGCCAACTAATCTTTGACAAAGCGGGAAAATGTATCCAATGGAAAAAAGACAGCCTCTTTAACAAATGGTGCTGGGAGAATTGGACAGCAACATGCAAAAGAATGAAACTAGACCACTTTCTTACACCACTCACAAAAATAAATTCTAAATGGATAAAAGATCTGAATGTGAGGCAGGAAACCGTCAAAATCCTAGAGGAGAAAACAGGAAAAAGCCTCTTTGACCTAAGACGCACCAATTTCCTACTCGACACGTCTCCAAAGGCAAGAGAATTAAAAGCAAAGATGAACTATTGGGACCTCATCAAGATAAAAAGCTTCTGCACAGCAAAAGAAACAACCAACAAAACGAATAGGCAACCAACGGAATGGGAAAAGATCATCGCAAATGACATATCGGATAAAGGACTAAATCTAAAATTTATAAAGAACTTACCAAACTCCAAACCCGAAAAACAAACAACCCAGTGAAGAAATGGGCAGATGATATGAATAGACACTTCTCCAAAGAGGACATTCAGATGGCCAACAGACACATGAAACAATGCTCAATGTCACTCATCATCAGGGAAATACAAATCAAAACCACACTGAGATACCACCTCACACCAGTCAGAGTGGCTAAAATGAACAAATCAGGAAACTATAGATGCTGGCGAGGATGTGGAGAAGTAGGCACCCTCCTACACTGTTGGTGGGAATGCAAACTGGTGCAGCCACTCTGGAAAACGGTGTGGAGGTTCCTCAAAAAAATGAAAATAGAGCTACCCTATGATCCAGCAATTGCCCTGCTAGGAATCTACCCAAGAGACACAGAAATGCTGATGCATAGGAGCACATGTACCCCAATGTTCATAGCAGCACTTTCGACAATAGCCAAATCATGGAAAGAGACCAAGTGCCCATCAACTGACGAATGGATAAAGAAGTTATGGTACTTATATACAATGGACTACTACGTGGCAATGAGAAAAAATGAAATCTGGCCATGTGTAGCCAGATGGATGGAACTGGAGGGTATTATGTTAAGTGAAATAAGTCAGTCAGAAAAAGACAGATACCATATGTTTCCACGAATAGGTGGACTTTGTGAGACTAAGCAAAAGCCAGGGGGAGGGGAAGAGGGGAAAGGAAAAAAAGACACAGAGAGGGAGGGAGATAAAACATAAGAGACTCTCAAAGACTAAGAAAAAAACTGAGGGTAAGGGGGATGAGGGAGGGGGGAGAGGGGGTGATGGGCATTAAAAAGGGCACATGTTGGGATGAACACTGGGTGTTATATGTAAACCAATTTGAAAATAAACTATTATAAAAAAAATAAATAAATAAAAGAAAAGTAGCATTACCCTAGTTGATCACATACATTAGGGACCAGATTTTTCACCCCAACACATATTTTCCAAAGGTCATTATCTCCCTTTTTGAAGATGATTTGCACCACAGTTCAGCCTGATAAAGTGATTATGCCTGACTGTAACTTCTAAAAGAAAGTCAAGATTATTTTAAGCAAAGGAAGCATTCTTTAAATTTTTCTAAAGTCCCTAAATTGACAGCTTTAAATGACGATGTGAATTGAGAAGGGATATGGACACCATCAGGGAAATACAAATCAAAACCACACTGAGGTACCACCTCACACTGGTGAGAGTGGCTAAAATGAACAAATCAGGAAACTATAGATGCTAGCGAGGATGTGGAGAAACAGGCACCCTCTTACACTGTTTGTGGGAATGCAAACTGGTGCAGTGACTCTGGAAAATGGTGTGGAGGTTCCTCAAAAAAATATAAATAGAACTACCCTAAGACCCAGCACTGCTAGGAATTTACCCAAGAGATATAGGAGTGCTGATGCATATGGCCACATGTACCTATAGCAGCACTTTTTTTAAAACTATTTATTGTCAAATTGGTTTCCATACAACACCCAGTGCTCATCCCAACAAGTGCCCTTCTCAGTGCCCGTCACCCAGTCTCCCCGCTCCCATACCTTCCTCAACCCTCAGTTTGTTCTTAGTATTTAAGAGTCTCTTATGTTTTGTCTCCCTCCTCCTCTGTGGTTTTTTTCTTTCCCCTCTTCCCCTCCCCCATGGCTTTCTGCTAAGTCTCTCAAATTCCACCTATGCATGGAAACATATGGTATCTATCTTTCTCTGACTAACTTATTTCTCTTAGCATAATACCCTCCAGTTCCATCTATGTTGCCAAACATGGCCAGATTTCATTCTTTCTCATGCCACGTAGTATCCCATTACGTGTGTGTGTGTGTGTGTGTGCTATAGCAGCACTTTTGACAATAGCCAAATCATGGAAAGAGATTAAGTGTCCATCAACTGATGAATGGATAAAGAAGACGTGGTTTATATATATAATGGAATACTATGTGGCAATGAGAAAGAATGAAATCCGGCCATGTGTAGCAACGTGGATGGAACTGGAGGGGATTATGCTAAGTGAAATAAGTCAGTCAGAGAAAGACAGATACCATATGTTTCCATGCATAGGTGGACTTTGAGAGACTTAGCAGAAGACCATGGGAGAGAGGAAGAGGGGGGAAAGCCATAGAGAGGGAGGGAGACAAAACATAAGAGACTCTTAAATACAACAAACAAATTCTTAAATAAAACAAACTGAGGGTTGGTGGGGAGTATGGGAGGGGGGAGAGTGGGTGACGGGCATTGAGGAGGGCACTTGTTGGGATGAGCACTGGGTGTTGTATGGAAACCAATTTGACAATAAATTATAAAAAAAGAGAGAACTGATATGGAAAACTAAGCCTCATTATTTGAGTATCACAGTGTTATAGATCTCAAAATCTTATAAGTTAACTTGAAGTGAACATCCTTAATTTATACTTGAGCTGAATTTGAAGCCTTAGAAAGGAGAGAGCAAGTCTTCTATGATTGTGAAGCCTGCTGTCCTATTAAATAAAGTGCATGAAATGTTCAAAAGTAAATGAAGGTCAGAGATGCGGAGCTTAAAAACATATCAGACTAGATATTTTGATTAATATTTTTATAAAGTATAGTTGACATACATTACATTAGTTTCAGGAGTACAACACAGTGATTCAACAAGTTTATGTTATGCTGTGTTTACTATAAATGCAGCTACCGTATGTCACCGTACAATGCTATTAAAATACCATTAACTCTATATGCTCTATGCTGTATCTTTATTCCTTTAACTTATTCATTCCAAGGTGAATGGATATTTTAATATAAAAACATCATCTACTTAGTTTGTTCTTCTTGCCAAAAGGCCTGTAGAGAAAATTCTATACACCTAGGTTTACTAATAGAAGCAAAGGATTATGGCATCAGGGTTATTTAAATATTTGAAGTTTGATTTTGACTAGCTGCTGAAGGATGAATATGCTTCTGCAGAGAGAACTAGATTGTTGAGTAATTGGCCTTGACTTCATGCAAACATCAAAACTTCTATAAAGTGAAGCCTGTAACTCTACCCATAACTTTCTCCTTTTTGGACTCAGTTCATATCATTGGAAACTTTAGTAAGTTTCATTTTTACCTTAAAAAAAAAACCACAAAGTAAACCATATCCGTCCACCAAACACTTCCTGAAAGTGTAATACATCAGGAATAGTGAGTATTTTGAAAATGACCTCATGACATTTACTCTATTATGTGGGCCATATCCTTTTGCTGTTTAGTGTTTTCCTAGCATTATAAGAGAATTGTGTATTTTCAATGGATTTTTTCTCAACGAAATAGTTTTATTTACAAAGTGACCTTTACAATAGAAAAATGACCATATTGCACATTAAACTATTCACATGTCACAGATACTCAGTGAGCCTGGGAGAGTTGATAGTTCTCTTGGATCTCCAACTGAGGACTTCAATCTAACAAGTAAAAATATACTCTCATTTGCCAAAAACCCATTAGAGCATATACCAAAAGTTTCAAGACTATAGTACGGGAAATGCAAATGTAATCACATAATACGTGTAATTTGTTTACAATTCATGGAAGATTGCTAGTTTAAAAAAGTATCAATAATCTATGAAATATCTGTTAATATCGATAAAATTTGATTTTGTGATTCAGAAAAGATGAAGTTATTTATCTTGAGTGGGTTGTAGAAGTCCCTGATGCATTAATTTAATGTTTTTCAACACAACAACACTATAATAAAGGCATGTATTTCTAATGCCTACAAAGAGGAAAGAGATAGAAAACAGTGTTCCACTGATGAAGGTACACTGGATTTTTCAATTTGATATAGTGGTGTGATTACGACTTTAAAATTGGTTATACATTTGCCAAATGTAACTGTATGTGATCATAAGCCAGGTACTAGAACATATTTTCAACTCCCACTAAATCACTCTACCAGTTGAACCACGCACCACTAGTAATTATTATAGCCATTCTAATGAAGTATTTTGTAGGCAAGCACTTGGAAATCTAGTACTTCAGAAACATAAGACATTTCTCTGGTTTTTTCATCTTATGATGTGAAGGTACAGCTTTTGAATTTCCCTTTTCAGGTACTTTCTGATACCTGATTCAACGCCTTTATGTCTATTTTCTGGTGGTGGGTCAGGTTTTGGGATAGGAGGGTTAGGAGGTGTACATGGGTAGCAGGGGGTAACTTCCCAGAAGATCCTATAGTGGAATTCATACAAAAAAGGGTCGCATTATTGAAATTAAAATTTAAAAACTTTTCAAAAAGGTGGAGAAAAAGAAGAAATGCTTTCTTTGAAAACTAAAGATAAGAAAGAAACTTAATGTTGTAACTGGGCAGAGCTCTGTGATAAAATATCTATTGTCGATACCTTTTACAAAGATGAAACAATGCTTAGGAGTTCTCAGGAATGCCTCATTTTATTAACATAGTGCAAAGAAACAGATTAATTTTCCTTTGAAATACATTTGGTTTAAAAATTCTCAAGGAAAAAAACTGTATTTCGTCCAGTGTATTTCAATTTTGTCAAAAGAGTTATACCTGAGAAACATACAAAAGTATTAGCCAATTTGAAAATCTAATGTCTTTCCATGGCAGTTAACTTCCCTCCTCCAGTTAATATTTGAAGGAAACTGAAGAGAATTTTGATCTTTACCAAAAAATAAAAAATATAATTTTAAATCAAATACAGTGCGCATACTTGGTACGGTAAATATTGGCACCATTCCATGGTAAATACAGGTTTAATGAACATCTATTAAGAGATAAGCACCATACTACTCACTGGAATATTAATATGAATATAACTCAAACCCTACCTTTACAGAGATTTTAATTTCATAGATTTTTAAGATACAGGACCATGTCCAAACTGTACCTATCTTCCAATACTTAATCATGAGAAACAACTGTAAGCCGTTGCTCCCAAATGCTGGTCTGATCATGACTATTAATTACTTCAGTTGGAAAAACTATTAGAATTACTCAGGGCAGCTACTGATGCCCTCTCTGGATAAGTCAGTCCAAGACCATCTTTCTTTACAAATAAGGGTGTCTTTGTGGGAGTGTGTCTAGGCCTTTAGTAATTTAAATTCTGGTCTCGTCATTCCACTTCCACTCAGGTGTGTATAAGGATAAAAAATAACTTAAAATCTGAAGGCGAAGAGTGGTGGTTCTCAGACTTTTGTATGTAACAAATTCACCTCATAGCTAATATAGAACAGAGAGGCCCAGGTCCCCTAAAGTAGGGTGGGGCCTGCTCTTTGAGAATCATTGAGCTACAGTTGATCTCTATTCTTAGCCTGAAATTGAGCTCAAATGTATTTATGATTAACATATTAAATTTATATATCTATATCTTAGATTTATAATATATCTACACTGATATTCATACAATATAAAAATTGAATAAGGAAGACCTCACTTGAAGGAAGTGATTTGAAAACAACCCAAGGATTTAACTGATCATAAACTTAACAGGAGGTAATAGTGTGGTGCCTCTGAGCAAAAGACATAATGCAATTATCCGCTGCACTAAATGACATGCAGTGTATATAAGAACCTAGTATCTCATAAAAGAAATGGCTCATAACAATGGGAAAGGATAGATTAGTCAATACGCAAAATTGAGGAAACTGGCTTTTGGGGAAAGAATATATCACTTTAGAGTCACTCTTCCCAGTATTCCCCGAGATAAGCTATATATATATGTATTTTTTTAAATGTGAAAAAGAAAGAAAAAAACATGTCAAAGTGACAGAAAATATGAGAATATATGTGAACAGGTTCGCAATGGAAAATAATCCCCAAATTTAAAAAGATATAACTGTTTAAAAAGATAAAACTTTGGCGAATTAAAAAAACACTATTTGGAAAATTAAATGCCATCAATAATGAAATATATGATAGATTATTATGCTTCCATAACCCCATCTCCTCCTCCCTCAAATTATTTGGTTTCTTTTTTTTCTGTCAAACTTATCAAAAGGGCAATCTACTTTTTCTGTCCTTACTTCTATCAACCCCCAAGCCACAAAAATCCTTCTTTCCTAGTCACAATCCAGCAGTGATTCTCAAATTTCATCTTACAGTATGCAGATTGAGGAGTCCCATCCCTGAGTTTCTGATTTAGTAATTCTGAGTCAAACTTGTGATTCTGCATTTCTAACAGGTTTCTAGATAATTTGATGCTGCTGATTGTGAACCACACTTTGAAAATCACTGTCTTACAGAAATTCTCTTAATATGGTAATAGAGCTTTAGTAACTACTAAGACCACTGGATTTCAGCCCTTATTTTGCTTAATATCTCAGCATTGTCTATCATGTTTTCCCACTCCCAACTTTTTTAAAGTCTGTCATCCTGGGTTTCAATGACTTTTTTTATGTTTTTAAAGAATCAATTTCTTTTATTTATATTATACACAAATAGTGCTTGATTAGTGGAGAATTTTTTCTGACAGTCCACAGACCATTATAGAAAATACTAGTTAAATGTAATATTTTCTCTTAGTATTAAAAATATTAAAATAGATGTTAGAATTTGCTATTTTAATTAGATTCACTTAAAATATCATCTATTGAGGCACCTGTGTAGCTCAGTTGGTTGGGCATCTGACTTCAGCTCAGGCCATGAGCTCGCGGTTCATGAGTTCAAGCCCCGTGTCAGGCTCTGTGCTGACAACTCAGAGCCTGAAGCCCACTTCAGACTCTGTGTCTCCCTCTCTCTCTGCCCTCCCTGCTCACACTCTGTCTCTCTTTCTCAAAAATAAATAAACATTAAAAATTTTAAATATCATCTCTTGCCTTCATACCTGGCATCCTAAAGTATAATTATAAGCTAAGAGTAAATAATACACCTTTCCAACTGTATTCTTCAAAAAAAATTTTTTTTAACGTTTTTATTTTTGAGAGACATAGAAACAGATCGTGAGCAGGGGAAAGACAGAGACAGAGGGAGATACAGAATCTGAAGCAGGCTCCAGGCTCTGATGAGCCGTCAGCACAGAGCCTGATGTGGGGCTCGAACTCACAGACCGTGAGATCATGACCTGAGCCAAAGTCGGCTGCTTAACCGACTGAGCCACTCAGGGGGCCCCCCAACTGTATTCTTAAAGGAAAGGCTCCAATCCATTCACATTAGTATTTATTTTGAATTCTGTTGTTTGTAACTCAGAATTCTCATTCATATACCTGGTATATGTCTTCTATAATATAAGCCCTAGTTATCATGTTGCCTTAGTTTTTATTGCCTTGCCTCCCCAATCCTTGTGTGGCATCCACACTGGCTTCTCTCCAAACCTTGACAATCAATGTGATATTATACTTCTTTGCCTTCGCCTAGGTAGTTTTCCTCTTATCCGCCTGACAAATTCCCTACTTACCCTTCAAGTCTCTGCTCAAATGACCCACACTTTGAGAAAGGATTCTGCCAGATAGAATTTTGTCCTTAGACTTTTCCCAGCATTTTACATATAACTTATTATAGCACCTAAGGTATTTAACTCTATGTATTTATACAAAATCCATTAAAATATTAATTCATAAAAGGACTGCTTCATATGCAAGGGCCTAGCACAGTGTTGATTCAAAGAAATTGCCAATGTTTAATGAATGAATCAGTAGGCCCAAACCACCAAGCAGTAGTGGTAAACATTGCTTAGATCCAAGGTTAAAGGCTGAATTGTTTACAGACTCATTCTATTTCTGTGCTACAGCACACATTTCTATCAACTTACCGTGGGATCTGATCAGGACATGAATGATTAACTTATTTTTAAATGTACCTGGCATATCAGTACCAATAAAAATGTATTTAATAAATTCATATAAGAGAATGAGAAAACAGATAACCTTTTCCTCTTAATTTCTTAGTACACACAACTAATTCCATACTAAAATGGACTTCTAACAGAACAAAATGAGAAATTAGGAAGGTAAAATTAAGAGATATTTATAACTCAGCTATAGGACAAATTTTGAAAAAAAAATATGTTAAGCTGAGATAATTTTCCACAAGAGTAATTAAAATAAATTTCACAAAAGTTTCAGTTTTTTCAAACATCCCAACTTTAGGATCATTTAAACATACTTTGTTTCGCAGGAAAACACACACACACACACACACACACACACACACACACACACATAAATATCTCAAGTTTTCCCATCATTGTTCTAATTAAAAAGAAAAAACTTCCTAGAAGTATCATATTAAAATACATGGCACTTATTAAGAAGATAAATTAACGATAATTCAAACTGAAAAGAAAATGCACTTTCAAGACAAACAATGAGAAAGAATTTTAAGTTATACAGTAGACATAGAAATGAATAATTGTCTTTTTTTTTCAATTTTTTTAACGTTTATTTATTTTTGAGAGACATAGAGACAGAGTATGAGCAAGGGAAGGGCAGAGAGAGAGGGAGACACAGAATCCGAAGCAGGCTCCAGGCTCTGAGCCGTCAGCACAGAGCCCGACACGGGGCTCGAACTCACAGACCGTGAGATCATGACCTGAGCCGAAGTCGGCCGCTTAACCAACTGAGCCACCCAGGCACCCCGAATAATTGTCTTTTAAAATGTGGACAAAAAGTGTATTCAAATTTTGCTTAGAAAGATATCATTAAAAATATCACTATTAAAAAATAATTTTAAGATTACTGTATGTTTTAAAAAAATAATCTGCTATAGGTATTATGTTGAAATGTTGATTGTAAAACTCTTGTCTAGTGTATCAGGTAGGATTCAATTCATAGCATTTGTTTTTGGGCATCCATTATTTATAAGATTTCAGAAAGATTTCAGCATATGTATATTTGGAAGGGACCAATTTGCTTGAGGACTTCAACTATTTATATTTTTGCAGAAGCATATTCCTAAGAGCACAACAATGATTTGAAAGAAACCCAGCAAATCAACAGCAAAGGATTCTTACACCCGACAAAGGACATAATAGTGATGACTACTTTCCTTAATAAGGGTACATCCTCAACTTTTAAATCAAATATTTTAAGTGGCAAGTTCCACATTGACTTATCATACTTTTTATGAAATATTTTGTTGTGTTTATTTGGATGTAAATGATGAATTCTTATGTTCCTGTTCTAAATTATTTATTTCTTTGACGATCTTAATGAACTTAATGTTTTAAATTTGAGTATAGTTGACACACAATATCATACTAATTGCAGGTGTACAGCAGGATGATTCACCTCTGTCCATTTTGCTGTGCTCACCACAATGTAGCTACTCTCGGTCACCATACAATGCTATTACAATATCATTGGCTATATTCCCTATTCTGTGCCTTTTCCTCTCATGACTTATTCATTCTATAACTGGAAGCTGGTATCAATCTCAATGAACTTCTTGATCAAAACTGACCTTTTCTCAACTGTATTCCAGCATGTAGCTAACTGAAGGGTATTTCCTTATTTGCCATTTTTGTGGATCTGTGAATCACTTGGACACCATAACCCCAATTTTCTCTTTGGTTCTTTAATTCTTTTGTTTGTTTACAGCATTATTGAGGTATATTTGAGATACAAAACTGCGCTTACTTAATGTATAAAATTAGATGACAAATGCATACATCAGTGATATCATCACCACAATCATGGTGCTTTAATTTTTTATTTAGTGTTCACTTTATTTCCCTCTGTTTTCTTCTTGCTCTTTCTTCAGTTTTGTTTCTTTATTGTCTTTCTCAATGGCTCTTACCCATCTACCCTCTTCCCTATATCACCTGTAGGTACTTATTTGGTTAGCATCTCACAACAGGCCAAGCAATCAAGAAAGAAAACTGATATCTCTTGGTTTCATTTCTTTGCCTGCTTTCTCTGAAAGTGCTTTCTTGAAGAAAACAATTCCCATGGGCTCCTCCTTTCCCAAGCAAGAAGCTGAATGAGGGTTGTATTGGTTGCATCAGGAGCGTAGTGCCTAATTAACTGCTTGCTCTCTTCTGACTCCACAGACCTCTAGGGCCGCCTTCTTCTCCATATCAGCTAGGAGACACTGGATATTTACATTGGTCCTTACCCAATATGACCACATTTTAATGATCTGTGGTAGCTAGCCCAGAGACAGGGATTTCCAGAAAAGAAAGCATGGAGGATATGTCTGTCTAGTGCCTTTACAATAGTTCTGCGTGGTTGTCAGGAATTACCCCACCACACCACACCTTCCCCTGCCCAGCTGTGGCTACACGTTACCGTTCTACACTCCATAAGCATCCACCCTAACTTTGACCATTGAGTCATTCTTTAGCCTTGTCTCTTGTCATTCATAGCAACAAATTTCATTGTAAAGCTGATAAACAAATATTGCTTATCACTGTTTAATGTTATGAACGCAAATTTCAGCCAGCATTACTTTATTTTCTCCAAGTATATTTTAAATGGCCAGAACTAATAGCCTTCTTTGATCCATCTACTAAATCTTCATTACTCACAGTGTGGTTCAAAGCCTAGCAACATCAGTGTCACCTGGGAGCTTGTGAGAAATGCAGATTCTCAGGCCCCACCATAGACTTTATGAGTCAGAATCTGAATTTTGGCAAACTACATGATTCGTGTACACATTAAATTTGAGAGACACCACCCTAAACTTCTCCAAGAATCCCTTTTGGGCTAAATCCAATAATGGTAACTAGATCCTTTTCCGGAAGTACTTTTTTTTAATGTTTTTATTTATTTTTGAGAGAGAGAGAGAGAGAGACAGTGTATGAGTGGGAGAGGGGCAGAGTGGGAGGGAGACACAGAATCTGAAGCAGGCTCCAGGCTCTGAGCTGTTAGCACAGAGCCCGATGAGGGACTAGAACCCATGAACCACAAGATCATAACCTGAGCTTAAGTCAGATGCTTAACCAACTGGGCCACCCAGGCGCCCCACTGGAAGCACTTTTAAACGTATACTTCTCAAAGCATTTTTCACTAATTCTACTACATCTTCTTGGCTTTCAAATATTCTACAATGTCTTCCTTTTTTCCTGGGGTCTTAGCAGTGCTTCTCAAACTATGGTTCCAAATTAACACATATTTAAGGTGCTTATTTAAAATGCATAGATCTTGACCCATCCCAGTGAACTGTATATAAAATCTCTAAAGATAAGGTTGAGGAATCTGCATTTTAACAAACAGGGGGCAGTTGAATCTTCTATACATTAATGTCTGTTAAAAATTGCCTTCAAGAAATCAATAGACATCATATAAGGATTTGGCTTTCTTAGGCAATTGCTATTCGTTTGCTCCCCAATTCTTCCATCTTCAGCTCACAGGAAAAAAGACCTTCATAAGTATTTTCCAAAATTAAATAAATAAAAGTTCCATGTTTTGCTCATTTTCTTTAACCCATCACCCATCTGTTTCTGCTTCTTTTCTCTTACAATTTCCATCTTTTCTTTTATCACCCTGTTCCATACATTCATATATCCACTTTCTTATCATTTCCTGTGAATTTCTCTCTGATCTTCCAGGTGCACATAGTGCAATGATTTACTCAGTAAGGTCTATGGCAGCTGGTGATGATTGCTTCATTCCACAGCAAGAAAAAGTGATTCAGGAAAATGCACTGCCCAAAATGAGGCAATGGGGCTTTTATCCAAACAAAATCTTACCACATGAATGTCCCATTTTGTTTTTTATTTTTATTTTTTTGACCAGTAAATCTATGAACCAGGAGCATTAGCATCATCTGGGAACTTAATAGAAATGAAGAATATCAGGACCCACTCCAGACCCACTGGATCAGAACCTAAATTGCAGTAAGCTCTCCACTTCATTTTTTGTATATGTTAAAATTTGAAAAGGGTTTATATTGCATATAGCACTATCAAAGGTAACAGAGAATTAAATCATCAGTTTATGTATCCATTAACAAAATTTAAATAAGAGTAAAATACTTCTCATTGGTATCAGACTCCAATATTTGGAAGAAGATACATTTATCTTTGATGTGCCGTAGCTGAAACTACTGCTTTTCAATTACACAGGTTCAAACATCCTGTAAACATGTTGAAATATTTTCATTTAAGAAACAACAGTAATCATCCCAATGGGTGCTTTCTCTAAGCCTACCTCCCAGATGACTGAATTTATTATGAAAGGCAATGGTAATGTAGAGTAAGGATTATACTTTATTGGACCTGAAAAGGATCTTAAAAGTCATAGAAACCCAAATCCCTGACTTTTAAAATGTAGGAACTCTCTCTTGGATTCCAAACCCCTCTCTCTAACTCTCTAATAGAAGTCTCTTCCTAGATAGCCTTCTGACATATCCCACTGAAACTGCAAAGTCGGCCCATTTTACAGCTCCACCGTCTTGAAGGTGACCGTTCCTTTCAGGAATCCTTTTTAATGTATTTGTCCATTTTATTAGAAGTTCAATGAAAACCCAATAATTAAATCCATGATTACACCTAACCCAGTGCACTTAACTAATCATATATTACAATAGACTATGAGAATAAACAAGAGAGGATGTCACTGACTACCACATTGCTCTGTGGGCCTACCATACTTTCTACAAGCTTCCTCCAAGATCATGTGTAGCATTTGATTTTATGTAAGCAAGACTGAATTCAAGTGCTATAACACAGCCACATATTAAATAGTTGTCAAGTTCAATTTCTTTACTTTTTAAGATCAAAAATATATAATTCAGAAACTCCACTTTGGACACTATTCACATAGACTCTTTGCTCTAGAAAGATATAAAACTTAAATTCCATAGAATGACTCTTAGATCTTGATGATTTTTCTTCTGCTTACTATATCCAACTTTATCTTGACGCACCACTTATTCTGTGCTCCAACATCACAGACTACCTCTTGGCTTACCACCAATAGCAGGTGAATTTGCAAGGGAGACTTCCAAGTGAATTCATTGTCCATCATCTTACATGTCCCACCTCAAGTATGCCAGAAGGCATCTTTTAGTTCTCTGCCCTGGAGACTTTGCTATTCTGACTCCCATGAGCATGCACAGTCCCTGAGGAAGGTCTCTACCAATGGAGACAGGATCCAATGGTATAAGTGCTCCAGTTTCCTTATCTCAAGTGGACTATTTTGGAAAGCATTGTGTTTCTCAGGAAGTTCTAATGGAACCAAGCCCCACTGCCCATAGGGGAGGCCCTTGTTAAGCTACCCTGACAGTGGTTTCCCCCTTCCCTGTCTTGCCTACCCTCACTAATGCTTCCTGGGTTTTACTCCCAAAAAACCATCTTGTGCCCAAATCCTTGTTTCAGGTTCTGCTCTCAGGAGAAAAGAAACAGACACACCTTCTTCTGTAAAAGTATCCTTGGAACCCTAAATCCCTCCCTCCCCACAAGTAGAATGTTGTATCTGTGTTCTCTTTGCTACTCTCCAACCTTATATATATTATGGTTGTTTCACTCACCACAAACAGATGTAATTGTTGATTATCACACATACTCTAAGGTCTCTCCTCTGTCCCCCTACAAACAGGCCATCCAACCACATAGACTGTCACACATACTCATACGTGTCTGTGCACCCTGGCTCTGCTGCTTCTCTGATGTGGCATTCTGGGTCACATGATGTCACTCTACTTATTGGACACTGTGGTTCCCTTGACACTGACACTGGCCCAAATCTAGTCTTCCTGGTACAACAACTCTCACTAGACTCAGCTCTCCTTCACATTGCTCCACCAGGCAGAGCAACCAGGTTGATCCCAGGCTGATACCCATGGTTGATCCCTCAAGCACCCTTGCTCATATCCAGGGCCTCCAGGCTGCCACAGCTCCAAGGTGCCTGTGGCGGATTGATTAAGTCTCAGAGTCTTTCCCATTCGGTGAAACAACTGTTCCATTTTGATTTCACTAAGATTCTCTCATTCATTTAAAAAGTTAGGCAAGATCCACATATTTACTAAATAAATAAACAAACAAATAAATAAAAAAGTTAGGCAAGGGATAGGTTCAATCAGAAGCTACCATTCCCCATTTAAATTGCTATTCTCCTTAATCTCCCTAAATCACTAATAGTTTATCAGTAAGACAAATTCTGTTTTCTTTCCCTACTCCTATACCCATTAATCTGCATGGCTTAATCAAGTTATGTAACTTCTCCTGGCTTTAAAAGTTTTCATTTGTAAAATGGGGGTAATTGTTACATACTGAAAGACAATATATATAATAACAATAATGACTCGAGTTTAAGTCTTGAGTTTTCTTAGAACTCTAGGCTAGGGTTTATGATTATTGCCACCTAACCGTATGATTTCAAGATATTATTCTAGTACCATATCAGAAACACGCTCTCTCTTACACACACGCACACACACTCTCCACACACACACACACACACACACACACACACACACACACACACACAGAGGCAATATCCTCCTCCAGTCTGTCTGTGATTGATGCTGTTATCCTTGAAGGATATTTCAGCTCTATACCTGAAATGGATCCACAAATATAATTGCTGACCTCGATTTATTCCCCCCAAAAAAACCTATTACAATGGTGCAAGTGTGTAGCACTCAATAAAGGATGTGACAATTGCGGATATAAATTCAAACTTTGGCATGCCAGTGTTACAGCATCCTCATATTTAGACATCAAACAAGACTTCCCTGTTGTACAAAGCAAAGGAACAGGAAAACATAGACCACTCAGCATGACTGCACTGGCTCCAGCAGGTCAGGAGGCTGCTTCTTCAGGGGATGAAAATACTCATGCTTCCTGTGTTTCAGGAAGAACCTGGGTCCATCTTGGCAACATAAAGCTCCTTGGTGCTTAAAAACAAGCATGCCTCATATCCACATCATCAGTTCTGAAATTGGGAGTGGGGGTTAAAAGCTTTGGATTCCGCTGAGAGAAGCAGACACTTAGAGAATTAAACCATTAACTATGAAAACATTAAATAGTTAGGGAGCAGAAATTAGGATGAGTTTTTCATTTACTCATCCTAGATCATTTACTCATGCTTTTTTGGGATCATTTTGCTCTGAAACTATGGGGGATAAGAAAGTCTTAATCTAACCTTGAACTCAAGACAAAAATATTGATTTTGCAGAATGACTGCATATGTGAAATTTATTGTGAAGAAGACCATCAGCACACATCTATTTCATATAAACCACAAAGTACATAAAGAAAATAAAAAGGGGGACAGGATAGGGTAGAATGGTCATAAGTTATTTATTTAGAAGATTTTTATTGTGAACAATTCAAATATACAAAAGGAGGGGCGCCTGGGTGGCTCAGTTGGTTAAGCGTCCGACTTTGGCTCAGGTCATGATTTCATGGTCTGTGAGTTCGAGCCCCGCATCGGGCTCTGTGCTGGTGGCTCAGAGCCTGGAGCCTACTTCAGATTCTATATCTCCCTCTCTCTCTGCCCTTCCCTTGCTCATACTCTGTCTCTATGTCTCTCAAAAATAAATAAACGTTAAAAAATTAAAAAAAACAAATATACAAAAGGAAAAAACAATATATAATGAATCATCATGCTCCATGTCCCCACAGCTTCGACAATTACCAGCCTGGGGGCACCTGGTGGCTCAGTCAGTTAACTGTCCAACTCTTGATTTTGGTTTAGGTCATGATCTCACAGTTCCTGAGATTGAGCCACACATCAGGTTCCATGCTGACAATGCTAAGCCTACTTGGGATTCTTTCCCTCTCTCTCCCTCTACTGCTCCCCTGCTCGTTCTCTCTCAAAATAAATAAATAAAGCTTAAAAAAATTACTAGCATAGTACATTTTTAGAGTTATAGATACTTAGGCTACACAAAGCTTAGCCAAGCCTGACAGCAGTGCATTTGACATTTTTTGGCACATGATTATTTGTTTCTTCTCCTGCCATTTGTAGCCACTATAAATCCACCAAAGAGAAAAGTGGGCGAAAACTATGTGAGTGTGTGGGTGTTTTCCCATGCATTCTATTTGTTTATTCATATAGTCCAGTCCCCAGGGAAATTTTTTTTAAAAATTTAGTTTCACTCTAGAAGATCCAAAGAACTCAGCATTTTACAAGCTCTGAGTTGTTAATCCTTACAGCTACTTCCCTATGACGTCAGTAAGTGAGAAGTGTTATTATCCCCATTTCACAGATGAAGAAACTGAGGACTTTTATGACTATATGTCTCATCCAGAGCCAAACTGTGCTGGCAAGAGAATCAAGAACTTTCAATAAAGCTCATTTATTTAACCTTTAGATGAGCACTGTCGAACAGAAATATAGGATGAGTGACATGCAATTTAAAATTTTCCAGTAGCCAAATTATGGAAAAGTAATAACAGGTGAAAATATTAAAGATAATTTAATAAATTATCCAAAATATTATCATTCTAACAATATTTTAAAAACTATTAATGAGAGACTTTAAATTCTTGTATTTATACTAAATCTTCAAAATAAATGTGTATTTGACATTTAAAGCACGTCTCAGTTTGGATTCACCACATCTCAAGGTGCTCAATAGTCATAGGTGGCTATTAGCTCTCATAATGGGCAACAGAGCCCTTCGTCATAAGCTCTTCTCTCCTAAGGCCATGCTTCCTCCCACTAGACAGCATAATCGAGACATGCTTATCTTTTGTTGACTGTTTGGGATGCCTTCAATTTTGTTTGAATATCACTTTGGTTTGGGCTAATTTTACCAAATTATACATATGAATTAATGCCTTTAGAAAGTAATGCAAAGTCCAACTCTAGGAGCAAAATGGGGGGAAACCTCACAAATTAGAAAGAGGATATTATGTATATTAAATTCCAGTTCCTATAGTTTAGAGGGTTTAATAGAATTAGTGGTAGAATAGAATTAGGAATTTACTTGTGGCAGGCAAGCAAATCAATTGCTTGTTTTAGTATAAGAGCTGTGAAGCTTTGATTTTTGGCATCGGTTAGCTGGCAGATATTTAAAACATCTTTTTCAGTTGAAAACTCCAATAAATTCCACAAATTACAATAGTGACATAGGTACTAAATAGTATGATTTTAGGGGGTATAACTTCCATTTATTTCACTCCTTAATGGTATTCACATAGTCAGGGAAAGCTTTGCCTCTTCTAATTAGCAAGTACTTGCATTCCCCATGGTAGGAGATTGCCCTTTGAGTACTGACCTTTATACACCACACAAAGCCACAAGCAGATTCATCTGAATCTCTCCCTTATTTCACTAGAGGTCTCTGAATTTGGTGGTGACATTAAATGAAACATCTGAAATCTCAAAATATTTCACGAGGTCAAAAATCCATGACAACCTAAGAAGAACTTAACATCTGGGTCAGAGGGAGAAAAAGCAATGTTTCCACAGGCAAAAAAATGTAACTATAGCCTGTATTTCACAAGTGGTGGCACTATAGTGAAGGAAAGCCTGAAGTAAAACAAATCCAGTTTGTAATCAACAAGATACATGACTTACTAGCACATGACTCTAAGGTTAAGGAAACCAATATACAAGAAATTAAAGGTTTATAAAGTAATGAATGCCAATAGCAGATTCAGAAGTATTTGTGGTGGTTAACAGTAACCATCGAAGTATCTCAATACTAGGATATACACTGAATCTTCAGTTATTTCAGAGAATTTTTTGAGGTAGACAGCTTAGAAGAGTTTCCCCTATAAATGTTCTATAATGAAAGCCAATAAAGGAATTTCACTCTATTTTTATGTCTGTCTATCCAACCATCCTTCTATCTACGAACATATCTACCTATGTATGTTCTTTCCCAAAGAAATAAATCATAAAACTATAGCATAATGGAAATTAACGGATTAGGAAAATATTAATATATATGAATAATACTGAAAAAATGCCCATCCCATTTGCTGAATAAAGACCCATTCAATAGATAGAAAGGATGTAGTAGGTGATAGGTAATTATTCCTCAATAAAATAAAAAGTAAATCCTGCTATTTGCAACATGGGTGAACTTTGAGGGCATTATGCTAGGTGGCATAAGTCAATAAGGAAAGACAAATAACTGCATGATCTCACTTCTATGTGGAAACTCGAAAAGCTAAGATGATAGAGAGATTAGATGGTGGTTGCCATGGGTGGGGGAAATGTGTAGATGCTGGTTGGAGGGCAGCTAAACTTCAGTTTGAGTAAGTTGCAGGGATCTAATATATAGCAGGGTGACTATAGTTAACAATACTATATTGTATCCTTGAAAGTTGTTAGGAGAGTAGATACTAAGTGTTATCAACACCACAACAAAAATGAATGGTAATTAGGTGTTAACTAACCTAATGGTAATCATTTAGCAGTATATACATGTTTCAAATCATTACATTGCACACCTTCAACTTACACAATGTTATATATCAATTTAACTTAATAAAGCTAGGGGCAACGGAGATCCATCCAAGAGACAAATTTTCAAAACAGCTTTATCTGTTGGTCTTGATGGTCAAGACTATCTTAAAATTCTTCAGCAACTATAAAATAACTCCAGAATTCACATCCATTTGAAATATCTTGTAATGAATTATGTAACTAAACTTACTTGAAAGTTTCCATAAAGGCTAATCAATCAAGGAGTTCTGCCTTTTTGCTCACAGGATTCAGTCTGATTATCATTGTTTTACCTCCAATTCCCTAGACTTCTCCCACAAACATTTTACCTTGTTAAAGATGCTCCTTTTCCCAACAAATTCATTTGGCTTTACAAGAATTCTGCCATGAAGTGAAAAATGGGCACCCAC
The DNA here is from genome assembly GCA_030068075.1 of Paguma larvata. Classification (NCBI taxonomy): domain Eukaryota; kingdom Metazoa; phylum Chordata; class Mammalia; order Carnivora; family Viverridae; genus Paguma; species Paguma larvata. The sequence continues at coordinate 13,480,807 of CM057844.1, forward strand.
AAAAAACACGCAGCATGCATTTATTCACACATGTTCCAGAGGAACCTGGATATATCACCAACCCAGGTGATGAAGCCAATGGAAACCTCAACTCTCCTAGTAGGAAGTCAGACAAGGAGCAAATGATTCTCCCTTACATAATTCTTGCTTTATTGCCAGAGGATCAGATCATCCAAGCTCTAGAATGGCTCCTTTGGGAATTTCCCTGACTCCCACTTGGACAAACTCTGGCCTCTCAGAAACTGTCTTAGAAGTTAATAAATAGCTGATAAATAAATAGCTAAATGATTAAAACCTGTTAAATAAATAGCTAAATGATTAAAAACTGTTCCTTCCTAGATGAACACACTAGAAATAGTAAATTACCAACCACATCATCAGGTTATTTAATGTTCTTTCACAACTGTGCCTTGTGAAAGAAGAGAAGGGAAAGGAGAAGGGAAGGGAAGGGAAGAGGAAAAGGAAAAGGGATTGGAAAGGAAGACTTTATTTCCTGTCTCTTGGAATGGTATGTGTAATACTTATTTTGTATTTTATCATACTAAAGCAACTCATCATGTTCTTTGAGCACACGTATTATTATAAAGCTGGGCAAATTTTAAAGTATCACACATTTGTTAGGTATATGGAGTCTGACAATGGTGAATAAAAGATCCCTTAATCCTAAAGAAATTTTTGACCAAGAAAATACGTGCTTTTATATGAACTTCCTTTTCTCCCACAGACATTTCATAATCTGAAGATGGAAAATCAAGAGGCCATTTGATGAGGTTGGATATCAAACACACAGGCTCTCCAGCCCTTAGGCTGTTTACTTGGTGGCCCCACATCACATCTGGGTTGCAAATCTCCCTCCAGCATAGCCCTTCTATTCAGGCCACCAGGTTTATACAAAGAGACCGCCCAGCTGCTAGCTGGTAAAAGGCTCCCAGGGTCTCATGCAGTCCCTAAGAGCTGCATAATTCAGTGCAGAAGCCGTCCATGCAATTACATGTCCCTGTAGATTACAGGGTAATTACATCAAGGAGATGAAAAATAATTGCTTGTAACTTGCACTGTGGCTGAGAAGGCATAAATAATCACATGTGCGCTATGTAATCATGAGATCATTTTGCCACTACTGTGTCACAGCTACCACATATTTAGAAGACCATCAGTGACTAAAGGTGAGAAAAAGCACTGGAGGTTGTTTGTAAACTGAAATGTAAAGAACTGAAGACCTGATGGCTACACCTTGCCTTTCCAGAGGATTGCCCCAGGAAAAATTTTGTAAGACCCCCAACCAGCATTCACAATGGGAGTAAAAAGTGAGTAGTGTATTAAGTGTTGCTTGATTTGCACATTTCAGTTTGACTTCTGCCATCTGGTCCCTATTTCCCAGGCTCCAACATTTGATCTCTAGAAAGGTATAGATAAAACTATGCAAGCTGTTAAAAATTCTACCTAATACAGAATGGTATTTGAAAGATTATTGAGTCATCTTACGTGTTTAATTCATAACTTCCTAGATATTATTTACTATGATTAAATCTAAATTCTCTTTAGCAAACAATTCCTCAGTCTCATTCACTGTTTTAAATCAAGGAAAGAAACATTCTATGCCCAAACAACATAAATTTTTAAGTAGCTTTGCTGTATAAAGGTAATTTATGCCTGGTTCATTAATAACTATAAATTACTTAATATATTTAGGAATAAAGTGAAAAAAGAATGTGTATGTCTTTGCATGATTCCTTCCAGAGTAGTGTTGTTTGATCTCTCTGCTTAATCAGATCTTGTTTCAATAATTGATGAAGCCTGGGAGTAACTCAAGTATTAAATTAGATGCTTTAAAATCCCATATTAAAGTCCATTTTGATATTACATTTATTCTTTAAAAATGATGATCTTTTCATTGGAGAATACAAATGCTAATCATTTTAGAAGCAGCAATAAAAATTCCCGCAAGAAATTCAAGCTTAATCTCTTTTTAATGGGGACTGACATGGAAAACCAATGTTAGTGAGCAAGGTAGTTTGAATTAAGAAGAAAACATTCTTAAACTAGTTTCAAAATTACACAGATGGAAAGAAATAAAAATTAACTTCTAAGCAAAATCTAAACATTTGAAAGTATTATTTAGTGTAGGCACTTACAATCCCTTTTGTGCCACTAGTCTTTTGGCAATCTGGTGAAGTCAATGGTCTTCTCTAAAAATAATGTCTTTAAAAGTATTAGATAAAATAGGAATACAAAAGAAACCAATTATACAAGTGTAATTAAAAAAACATATTTGTGATGTAGTAAAACACAATTTTTTGTTAGTGAATTAATATGTGCTATTAAATGGGTCTATTTGCTGCTGTGTTTTCATAGTAGTGAGGAACATATATGAGATTTTCAAATATTATAACAACTCTCATGCAATATGACACTAATCCATATCCTCGTATTGTGGTTTGTTGTTCACATTTATTACTGAAAGAAATGCTCAAGTTTGAATAGAACTTACCAAGAATAAGATGTAATTTCCCCCTCCCAATCTACATATCCCCTAAATCCTATTCACAGACCCTTTTGCGGGGTGAGGACCTTTGGTTGCTAGGTTAAAAGTCCCTTATTTTATACCAGTTTCTAAGAAATATTAAAAACATAACTGTTTAATGTTGTCATTTTATTCTTACCATCCCTGAGACTAAGGTAAATGGCATAACGAGTTGTTTGTTTTGCAACAAAACTGGGAAGAGAAAAACATTTAGTAAATTAAATTATTATTTACATTTAGTAAATTTATAAAATCCTTCTGTTATTCAAGATAAGGGCATATCTGGTACATAAAGCCTACGTTTCACAAGTATAAGGTGTGTAAATGCAGTGTGATAAAATAGTACAAGGAACAAATTCATTTCCTCAACCTTCATTACTTTATCTACAAAATAAAGTAACTGGTCTGGATAACCCTCATCTGATATGCTAATATTAAATCTGTGCTAATCTGAAATTAAGACTATGATGGAATTATCTACCCATTCCTATCTTTCCCATACCATCAGGCTGCTTATTTAACGACCTTAGTGTTCCCTTCAATTCCAGTACGACTTGGCAGTTTATAAAATCATTACAGACATCCCTATTCTCATTTCCATTATTGCAAGTATGTAGCTGCAATGCCAACATTTGAACTTCCCAAACTCCCTAAAAGATGTGAAATGCTCATATAGGCAAGCCATGTTAGTAGGGGAGGGATAATTCCTATTAACATATGTAAATACCCCCTACCATGGAATATTTTCTCCTGAAACTTCTAAGTGCCTATCTCTTGATGATTATGCCATTATTATTTATTGAGCTGTGAAAAGCAGTTCTCAGTACACATAGCAGAGAGGAACAAGCTTGCAATTTTAATAAGGCCCATAAGATAATTAAGACATACAATCTCTTCTCTAATGCCAGGCCAGGAGGACTTTTCAATCTGTAATATGAATGACTAAATGCTTTCATGTTTGAATTTATACATGGCTATAAAATATATTTTGATTTTTTTTAGTCAGCCCTTTCATTTGTCTTAATTTCCCCCAGGCAAAAACGAAACATCCCACATCTTGTTCCACTAAAACTGGGGAAGTTCAGTTGGGCTGTAGTTCTATCTATTTCTTTCTTTCAAATGTATCCTGAACACTGTGTGCTTGGTCACTCATCTGCTCATGAAAAATAAAAAAATAAAAAATAAATAAATAAATAAATAAAACCAAACTGTATCTTAGAATAGCTCCATATATTTGTGCAATCCTTCCTCCAAATAAAGTAGGTCCATGCTTCTGTGAAGTAAGCAAGAGTGTGAATGACTAATTTCATTTTATAGATTCAGTCTTATAGTCAACATATTTCTGGAGTTCCTACAGTGGTGGATTCATTGAGGGACATAAAATATGGACACCCCTTCTCTCAAGGAAGATGCATCTAGTCTGGGGCATAACACACAAAGATGAATGCAATGCAAGGACCTCTGTTAATTACCTCCTGTTAAAAGTCAAGAATTGATCTTAAGGAAATTCTCGAGGAAGGCATGGGAAAAGGAGAATGTTTTAGTATTGAGGGATCAGAGAAACTCCAAGAAGATAATTAAACTTGAAAAAGGCTTTGAAAACAAGGAGAACTTCATCAGGCAGAGTCTGACATGAACAAAATTAAATGAGGGGGAGGTGTCTGTGACTGACCCAGAAAACACATTTGAAATCCTTGAACTAATAATTTCTGTTAATATGCTCCTAGTGGGTCATTTCCCTGTACATAGAATCAAGATGATTGCAGAATAATCCAAGATGTAGATCTCATTTAGAAGCTGCATTATCAACTAATTTAAATTATGGTCCATAGGAAAATCTGAGCCGTTGAAGTATTAGAGTGGAAGAAAGAATAAGTAGTACAAGAGGTGCAAAAGCAAATTGTTATACAGTAACTACCTCACAAAATGTAAAATAAAATTCTGAAAAACTAGTGATAGGTCCAAGTAAAACTGTCTAGTGTTCATCATAATCAAAATGTAAATTTATGTTAGTAACCATGGAGATACTTTGTACCAAGATAGATGGCTTCAGTGGTATCACAGTGGGCATGCTGCATGAAGAAGATAGGTTTTAATTTCAGTCTTCAAGGAGGTTGGGTTGTAGGGAGTGTAATTTTCTCAATGAGAAAACAAAGACAAGCAATAACTGGAGGATAAAAAATCAGGAAAAAATGGTACAAATATGAAATCAAACAAATTTTTTCATGAGATAGCATAGTTTGGAGCTCCCAAGTTGCATAAAACGTGGAAATGTATTACCTCTAAGCACAATAAACATTCTTCAAATAGCAATTCCAAATAAGTTTAAGACCTTGTACCTGTAGAGAAGAACTGTAATTATAACTCATTACTTGGCTCTACAATGAACAAGAATTACGTTATAATCATGTGTTATGAGATTTCTCCTGTGAGACTCAACTTATGTAAAAGCAGAGGGCTTGACTGTAGTTACAGAACATCAACATTATCAAACTTAACAACTATTTCTCAGGAGATAATAAGTGATGGTAAGAGGTGCATATCTTACATGGAAAGAATGAAATAAATATTCATGTGATCTAAGAAGAAAAATATTTTTAAGTATATAAATTAAATATACATGAAGTTATTCAATGGAATTAAATAATGATTAAATATCAATCAAAATAAAAAAGAATTGGGGTAGAGAGAGTTGGAGAGACATAAGGAGCTATACCTTCATTTTTCATGGAAGAAAATAGAGAGACTAAACTTAATAATTTAGGAATTAGTGGTGGGACTACATTATTTAAGATTATGGACATAACCAGGAGCACTTCAACAGAAATATTAAAAGAGATTGCCTCCGGAGAATAAAATAAGGAGAAGAGTTAATTGGAAGAGTGGAAGCAGTTTCTTTTCATAATGAAATCTATTCTATTTGCTTGTTGTATGTAATTTGATGAAATTAATTATAAATATATAAATGACATTTAAAAATTACAAAATGGAGAAAGGTGAAGAAAGGGAACTCCAAAAAAGAGAAAAATATCTGTTCAGTTTTCAAAGCACAGAAAATCATTTGGGAAGGGAGTAGAGGAAATAAATAAAATAAGGCCAGATAATTTTCTGCCAATGCAATGACCTTTACTACTAAGGGAAAAAATCAAAGTGAGGCCAAGGAGTGAGGTGGTGGAAGGCAGAAGTATAATGAGAATAATCTGAGTATGAGTAGAAAGAAAGCACTCAAACTGCAAAGTTTGTAGGTCTGAATGATTTGGTCTAAGGCAGAAATCTGTTTCTGATAATAGTGCATGAACAAAAAACTTAAAATATGATGCTTGAAGAGGTCTTGAAGGCTGGTAGATTACTATATAGATCTCCTAATAAGTATCTGTCCTATTCTTTAAAGCCTTCGGTACATATTACCTTGTAAATAGAAAAAAAGACTTTCTAAATCAGGAATTTATTCCCAATTCTTAAATCAAGCACTACTGAAACCTAAGAAGAAAGGAGAATCTCTTCCCAGAAGTGGATTTGCTGGGTTCAGGAGAGCAGATATCTGTAATTTTGATAGCTTTTGCTAAATGTCTCCCTATAGGGACTGCATCAACTTACAATTCATTTTGCAAAGTAGAGAAACAAGCTTGTTTGTCAGCTTTATCAATACAGATTTCGATTTTTTGGCAACTATTCATTTCAATATTGTAATTGAGAAATATTAGAAGCATCCTAAATGTCCACTAATAGGGGAATGGTTAAAATTATACTGTGCAATGGAATAATATGCCAATATAAAAAAGAATGAGAATATTTTCTATCCACTAAAATGGGATGTTCCATAAGATATAGTTAATGCAAAATCAAAGTTCAGAAAATATGCATGCTATTATATCTACTGTGTAAAGAGAGGAAGTGAGATTAAAGATCTTCATGCATATCTATCAGTACATGCCTGTATATTCCAGAAGGATATACAAAAACTAAAAGCAGTGGTTACCCATGGAAAGGTGGAGGGTGAGAGGTAAGAAAAAGGGTGCAAAAAGGAATGAGACTAGTATATATTTAATTTTTAAAAATTTTTGAACCTCATAAATATATTACTGTTTATTAAAAATAACATAAAAAGAGAAAATACAGAAGATCAATAATCAGTCTTATTAAGCAGCATACACTTTGTATGGTAAGCTATCCAGTGTTTCTGTTCAATATTCAAACTTTCAGTTTGTTTTTTCCTAAAAAAGGACTTCGTTATAACCAAATAAGAATGGGATCCAAAGTGACTTGGTATAGACTTTTCATCAAAGACAAGCTTTCAAAAGTCAAATAGTATGAGTGAATATATATGGTTATACAATAAGATCAGATTTTAAAACTAAGTCATTAATTTTAAAAAACTTATAATAGGGGCGCCTGGGTGGCTCAGTCGGTTGAGCGACCAGATTCAGCTCAGGTTATGATCTCATGGTCTGTGTGTTCCAGCCCCGCGTCGGGCTCTGTGCTGACGGCTCAGAGCCTAGGGCCTGCTTTGGATTCTGTGTCTCCCTCTCTCTCTGCCCTTCCCTTGCTCATCCTCTGTCTCTATGTCTCTCAAAGGTAAAATAAAAACGTAAAAAAAACTTATAATGCATCACACATATTAATAGCTCTAAATATGGAAAAACACTAAATATTTATCAAAATCCAAAATCTTTTCTGATAAACATATGCAACAACATAGTAACATATGGACACTTTCCTAAGCTAATAAAGTATCTTATCACAGTCTAGAAGATAACATCATACTTGTAATACAGGGAATCACTAGACACTCTCAGAAACGTCAGGAAGAATACGATGATGTCTATTATCACCACAAGTATTTAACATTCTACTGCAGTAGTACTGATATAATTAGAGAAGAGAAAAATTAGCAGCATGAAATAGAAAACAAAAATCATCACACTTTTCAGATGGTTTAACTAAATAACCAGAAGTTTCAAGATTCAGCTAAATATGTAATTGAGTTAGGTAGTGTCATTTTATGGAAATTAATACTCTCACATTCACAAACAACAACAATTTAAGAAATCTACTGGAAAAATCCTATGGATAACAGTAACAGAATAGGTAAGCTAGCTAGGAAAAAATGCTTAATAAATGAGCAAAATCTTTTATGAAGATATGATTTCTATATCCATTTATACAACTCTTTAGGCTTTATCATTTATTTACAAGTCAGAAGAGATCATACACATATGAAGATAGAAAATAAAAACAAAACAGATGAGAATTATTATATGGGCACTGATATTAAAAGAAGGAAAAAGTCATCTTGATTGAATGACCTTATTTAAGAAAGCAAAAAATCATTAAAAACCAGTAGGGAGAATCATGAAAAATTCCTGAAATTTAAATGGCAGGGATGCACGACATGCACAAAAATGAACCTGGACCACTTTCTTACACCATACACAAAAATAAACTCAAAATGGATGAAAGACCTAAATGTAAGACAGGAAGCCATCAAAATCCTTGAGGAGAAAGCAGGCAAGAACCTCTTTAAGCTTGGACGCAGCAACTTCTTATCAACACGTCCCCAGAGGCAAGGGATACAAAAGCAAAAATGAACTATTGGGACCTCATCAAAATAAAAAGCTTCTGCACAGCAAAGGAAACAATCAGCAAAACTAAAAGGCAACCAAAAGAATGGGAGAAGATATTTGCAAATGACTTATCAGATAAAGGGTTAGTATCCAAAATCTATAAAGAACTTATCAAAGTCAACATCCAAATAACAAATAATCCAATGAAGAAATGGGCAAAAGACATGAACAGACAGTTCTCCAAAGGAGACATCCGGATAGCCAACAGACACATGAAACGGTGCTCAATGTTACTCATCATCAGGGAAATACAAATCAAAACCACAATGAGATACCACCTCACACCAGTCAGAATGGCCAACATCAGTAACTCAGACAACAGATGCTGGTGAGGATGTGGAGAAAGAGGATCTCTTTTACACTGCTGATGGGAATGCAAACTGGTGCAGCAACTCTGGAAAACAGTATGGAGGTTCCGCAAAAAATTAAAAATAGAACTACCCTATGACCTAGCAATTGCACTATTAGGTATTTATCCAAGGGATACAGGTATGCTAGTTAGAAGGGACACATGCACCCCAATGTTTATAGCAGCACTATCAACAATAGCCAAAGTATGGAAAAAGCCAAATGTCCATCAATGGATGAATGGATAAAGAAGATGTGGTATGTGTATATATATATATGTGTATATATATATATACACATACATACACACAATGGAGTATTTCTCTGCAATCAAAAAGAATGAAATCTTGCCCTTTGCAACTATGTGGATGGAACTAGAGTATATCATGCTAAGCGAAATTAGTCAGTCAGAGAAAGACAAATATCATATGACTTCACTCATATGAGGACTTTAAGATACAAAGCAGATGAACATAAGGGAAGGGAAACAAAGATGATATAAAAACCAGGATGGGGACAAAAACATAAGAGACTTTTAAATATGGAGAACAGAGGGTTATGGGATGACTTGTGGGAGGGGGGATGAGTTAAATGGGTAAGGGGCATTAAGGAATCTACTCTTGAAATCATTGTTGCACTGTATGCTAACTAACTTGGATGTAAATTTAAATATATATATTTATATATAAATAATAAAAATTAAAATACAAGAAAAAAAACAAATAGCAGGGCTGCAAATTATAAAGAAATAATTTTCTTTACCTATGAAGCTTCAAACTGTTTTGGTGAACTTTGCCATAGCTTTTTAAAAATTTTTTAAATTTATTTTTAATTAATTAATTATTTTTTTTATTTTAGAGAAAGAGTGCATGTATATGTAGGGCGGTGGCGGGGGCAGAGGGATAGCCCAACATGGGACTGGATCCCCTGGCAGTGGAATCATGACCTGGGCAGAAATCAAGAGTCAAATGCTCAACTGACTGAGGCACCAAGGTACCCCTGAATTTGGCCATCTCTGTGTTGTCAACATCGTAAGGGTTTGTTAACTGAGACTAAATTGATGGACATTATTACTAATTACTGTCATCTCTTAAGACATTGTTATGTACCATGGCCCCAGATTCCTAAAGATTTTACATATTTTTCTTCACAAAATACTTACAATACTCAACATAAATACCAAGAAACCATTATTCTCATTTTGCAGAAATGGTACATGAGGCTCAGAAAGATAAACCTCTTGGTGAAGTTATATCCATGATTCAAGGCAGAGTCTGATTTTCAATCTGAGACGCAGCCTTAAACAGCACACCTATCTTCTTAGTATACTATTAGTATACTAAATTGCTTTCAGTTTCAGTCAACTTCCAATCACTCCTTCACACATTCACTTTTTTTAAACCAGAAGTTCAAAACTATAGTGAGCAGATTTAAGATCCCTCCCATTGCCTTCCTGGCAATCATGTTAACAAGAAGTATAAGAAGTAAAAAAAAAAAGGGTACAAGAGGCCTAGAAACTCTATAATCCTGATAATAATTCCCCTGTGATAACACTTCCTGCATCTTCCAAGAACAACAACAAAAACAGAGAAAATTACACACTGACAGCCTTAATCAATTAAAAAAAATAAATCAGAACTCTTCAGCATATACTACTTCCATAAGCTAGTTACATCTCTGTTGACAGTCTCTCTTTCTCTCTCTCTCTCTCTCTCTCTCTCTCTCTCTTTCATAATTATTTATTCTTAGGGCAATACTGCTTATATTGGGAGTATTTCTGTTTATTTTAAATATAACAAGTGATCTAAAAATCACTGTATTTTTCCTCTTGTGAAAGACAGAATCCCCATCATATCAATAACATCATATCTTAAACCAAAAGGAGCACTTTGGATTGGAGCCAAAAGCACCTTCCCAAGAAAAACTCTTTGACCAATTAGGAAATTATTATTTATGCTTTTATATTTTTCTTGTATCAAGTATCTTAGATGGAGCTGAACTCTGTTAAGCATTTACAGACTATGTTTATAGGTAGTGCGTTTAATATGCAATAATATTTGATTTGTTTTTTATTCTCCTCAGCCCCTTTAACCTCTAAGACTGTAATGACTTCCATATGGCTAGCCAAGTCTATTTTTAGATTGTTAATTATTCATCACTATTTTTAGACCTCTTCTTTCTTTTGGTTGCTGATTATTATAAGACCTAAAGTGCCTTCTCAAATTTTAACTATTTTGTTTTTCTGCCAGATTAGAGGCCAATTCTGTCACTGAATACTGGTTTCCCACCCTAATACCAACTACTTCTGCTTTTATTTTTCTCCCAACAACTTAAGACAATATGATTCAATATATTTGTCAAAAGCACTAAGTTATTTAATATTTATAGATAAATATCAAACAAGATACACATTTTCAAAGGGCTTTTGGCCTTGTGGCTACCATTAAGTTGGATAACAGTAAAACTATTATAATTGTGAAATTTGGGTTGAAAATCAAGTTTTGCACATATAAAACAACCTATTTAGGATTCTCATTTCTTGCCCTAAAGATATTTTTCTTATTTTAGAATAGAAATGTGCGGCAAGAGTTTCATTTGAGATCAATAAGGTTCTCCAATTTCAGTCTTTAGAGACTGTGGCTGTTGTCTTTGAAAATTCCCAACTATAATAACATCCCAAATTGGTGAGCTTTAATCTGTTCTTCATCACATGAATTTGTCAGGTTGTTTTTCTTCCCTCTCTTAATGCCCCGTATGAATATATGCAAGTGTATTTAAAGAACGACAGAGATTAAAACACTTAGGATTTAAGCAAATAGCTAAGAATGAAATCCAGAATTTCTTCTTTCAAGTGCCTAGCACATACAGTAAATTAAAAGTCACACACACACACACAAACACACTCACCAAAATTTTGTTCTATAATTCATGCTGTATCCTAATCAAGTAATTTGTCTATATACAAATAGGAAAACAGCAAGGAATGGGCTCTGCTCCAAATCTACCCTATGTTACTTTGCAACTTTAAATCTCTCTTGACAAAGTCATTCCAATTGTCTATCTAGAGTGCCATTTGCTCTGTTTGCCAGGGACTGGAAGAGTAGGGGTAAGCATTGGGAACAATTGTGTAAGTGGGGAATTAGACACCACTGTGGTTAATAAAACACTTGTGTTGACTGCTTTTGTCACTGCATTTGAGGTTATTACCTAAATATCATATCCCTTGAAATGTGAAGGTAATTCACCAGACTCCTCAACAAGAATGAAGTGTACGACAAGGTTTCATAAATTCTAAAAGAACTCACAAATAGGAGGAATGACTCCAAGACCATTAGGGCTATAAAATTCAAAATTTCAATACATTGACAAAAGATATTTACATACAAGGACATTAACATGGTAAAGTTTTGAAGCAAGAATGTTTGCCTCTGCAACTGGCTAATTCACCATAGGCTTTTTAGAGACATATGCCTCAATGGAATAAAACATATTCATCCCATGGGAGGATACCTCTCTAAGAAAAGTATTTTGTGGCCACATGATCTTATGTGCCTTATGTGGCATACTTCAGATGGTGTATGACTACAGACTACAATATAAATCTTAAATGTTTCTTTTAAAAACATTCCCCATGTAAGTCTTCATATGAAAGAGCATATAACACACACAACATGATCACAAGTTATGTGTCATCTGGCAAAACCATCTTTCCAGGACCGATCTGAATTAAAACCTGATAAGACAATAATCCAAAAATAATGAAGAAAAACAGAATAGGAGTTGAGAAATTTTTGTTGTTTGACATTAATATAGGAAAAGCAGTCCTCATTTTATATATTTAAGATTTCCAGTGAGAAATGTTTCAGGGTAAAATATTTATTACCGTATCTTACTAAAAATGAAAATTTAAATCTTATCCTTGACAAAATCCCTAGGAAATGATACAGATACCAACAAGGAAAGTTTAGTATTGTATTCCTATCTTGTCTTTTCATTAAAAAAATAATAAAATGAAAAACAGTGAGTTTAGATCTAAATCTCATTTACAAGAACAAAATATATAAATATGACTCTAACTTTCTTAGATTTAGCTTCTCTGTCTATACCACAAAGATTAAAAAAAAAAGACTCATTTTCATTTTGACTGAACAGACCATGATTTCTTGGGCTAGTCCGCTTCACTGTCACTTTTATATTTTCTGTCAGTGTCTCACAGTGTGAAATCCCCCATTAGAGGGATATTAATTTATGTGCCCACCCATTTAGAAAACATTTAGCAATATTCAATAATCCAATAATCGACACAAGTGTTTCCTTCAGCCTAGGAGGAACCACTGGAGGAATTAGGAAAATCCAGAAAAAGATGAGGGGTGCTTTTGGAGCAATATACTGCTTTTATTAAGAAAGAGAGGAATACTATAGAATCACACAAATAATTCTTTCAGCAACCATTACTTGAGCAGCTTCTATATCCTTGATATTTTATCAACACCTCTAATGCTCACAATAACCCTGTAGATATGTATTATTATTATTTCCTTTTTTACTGTAATAACACTAATGTGTAGGGTGTGTCCAGAATAGGACAATGAGAGAATTTGAACTTAGGACCATCTGTCCTCAAGTCTATGCCTTTTCTATTACACAACACTATTTCTGTAAAAGTAAACGTGTTACATTTTACTGGTCATGTGCTCTATATTACTCTACTAGGTGCTTTAATTATTTTATTTTACTTAATCCTTCTAACAACTCTGAGTTAGGAACAGTATCATGTCCATATTTATTACAGGTGATGAAACAGAAGCACGAAGATATGGCCAAAGGTCACAAAGGAAGAAGAGAAGGATTTGAACGTAGGCATCTGACAATGAAATTCTCTGTTATATTACTGCCTTTCCAACAATGTACACAAAACTAACATAACAGTAAGATGATAACACCAATATGATGTTAGAAATGTGATTTTGGGGTGCTAACTGATCTTTTAAGAAACCCTCTTTCCTATCTCTGAGAGGTAAGAAACCCTCTTTCCTATCTCCAAGAGGGACATAGTAGCATCTACTGTTTGACAAAGCAAATCCAAATGCACCTATCTGGTATGCAAAATTTGCCACCATGCCACACATCACCCCAAATCCTATCAGCTTCATTTCCCAAGAATATCCGAAGATCCCATCTATGGAACATCAATGCACCTCAAGATGATTGAACAGTGTCCTAGGGGCAAAATATTTCATAAACACAGTTTGGAAAAAGCTCAGTTCTACAAACTTGTGGGTTTTTTTTTTGGGGGGGTGGTATTTTTTACAGACACCAGTATTTCTCAAAGGATCCTTAATCCAATGTGTGGTATGAACCTCTGAATTCTAGAAATAATCTGCAAATTTCTCAATTCAATCCCCAAATTTTATGTGAGGATAGGAAATTTATGTGATAGGAACACCTATTGAACCTTCACAGGATGTTAATTTCTGCAGGTAAAAGCTGCTTTCTGTCTCCACCCTTACTTATTCAAGCTCTAGAACCCCCAAGGTCTCTCTCTCTCTCTCTCTTTCCATTCTCTTTTCATAGAATACTTTTCTCTTTTCTGTCATCCCAGGCCTTTTAGCCCTTACTAAATCTCACTCAAAAGATCTCCTACAGAACACCTTCTCTGATGAGCTATATCTCAAGACTTCCTATTTGATTCTCACAGTACTCAGATTTTTTTCTGTAAAAAGTTATTTATAGTGTCCTGTAACTAACACAAGTGTAAACATCTTTGATCAAAGAAATTCTATACGAACTTAAGAAACATCATTTGGCTATTTTATAAAACAATTTGCTCTGCCTCCATGGTGGCAGGTCCAAAGAGGGTAAATACTAGACTTTAGGTTCTTTCCTAGTGTGGCATCTTCTCTTCCAAAGTTTTATCCTCAGGCTGTGGCTGAGAGCTTGACATAAAAGAAGGGCTGACCATATGTGCCGCAACTTTAAAAAGCAAACTGTTTCTTAGGAAAGATAGAACTATACCTAAATAACTATTATATGAGGCAGCAAGTGATACTAGAAGGGAAATCTAGCTCTTGCTTTTTTTGTTTGTTTGTTTGTTTGTTTTACATTGTGTTGTGTTATTTTAGACTAGATTTCTCTAGAAAGAAGAGACTGAGATCATATAGTTTATTTGGGGAAATGATACCAAGCTGAAGACTGGGAAATTTCAATGCACAGTGCACTGATCATCACTTGGACCACCTGGGGCTCATCGCCACTGGGAAATGTTGAAGAACCCTGTAGAATGAACTTCAGAATTACCTGCCTTAGGAATGCACTAGCTCTTGTTTGCCACTTGGCTAAGGGTTGCCCATGACCTGTAACCCTTTGGCACTTCCAAGCAATGCATGTTTTGAGTAGCCTGAGGTTCTTGCCCCAGGGCAGAAAAAAATATGTGATGCAGCTGAGGTGAACACCATCAAATTAAACTGGCATAAAGGCAGATGCTTCAGAAATTATCAAAGAAAATGATGAGTAGAGGGTTTGAGAGAAGACCCAAGAGATAGGTGGGTTTGTGTCTGGTCCACTTTCAGTCAACATAGTATGGCCTCTTTGTGAGGCCTGCCTCTGTAATGGCAAGGGCAGGAGAAAGAGTCTTAACTAGACATATGGAGGTAGAAGATCTTTAGATGTAAGCCTCTAAGAAAGAGAAGCGTTATTTCAGAATAACATTTGGCAAAAAATTTCACCAAATAAGTTGGCATATGCAAATATTTATGTATCACTGATTTCGTTTTGTGTAACAGCCAACATACTTTTACTAAAATAGTGCATGATCTTATAAGGACCTGCTACTTTATCCCCAAGAAAGCAAATGCAGCCCTCATGGAGATTTGTATAAAATTACTGACATCAATTAATTTTTTCAAAAGACAGAAAATAAGTTAACCTACCAAAGTACCTCAGCAGATGGAGAAATTTCCATGAATTTGGTTTCATAACACTGATTCTAGGAACTTTTCTTAACAAAGAAAGAGCAGACACTCCTGTCTTGAGTTTAGATGTCACAAAATATCTGGTATGTAGTAAGAGTTCTGGAATGCCAATTTCTTGTACTTTTAATGGAACCAAATAATAAATTGTCCCCCCATCCATAGCTCCAAGGAGGAAAGACAGAAAAAATATGAACTTTTACCATTTAAAAGGGAAGAGAAAATGAGAGAGAAATACTCAAGGAGAGAAACATCAGAGAAATAGATCAGAGCTTGCAAGGACCCAAAAGTTAGCAAGAAAAGAAAACTTGCTGCTTATCCTTAATCACAAGTGACTTATTTAAATAGACAAAATGACAGGCTGACCTCCATCTATTTTAACTGCCAAATCCTATCAGCAGGGTGTGATTACCTCCCAAGACCACCTTCTGAGGGGGGGTTCTCAAGCCTGCCCTGAGAATCCCTGACATTCCTTCCTCCATCCAGAAATCCGGAATTCTTCTAAGGAAACATTTGTGGCTATTAAACCAATTGGAGTTGAACCCATGTCCTAGAGGTTGACAGGACAATTTATTAACGTGCTATATAGCCAAGTCTGGATTTAAAAAAGATCTCACAGATTTTTTCCTTCGTTTTGTTTGTTTGTTTTGTTCTTTTTAAGTTCCACAAGATGCTAGTATCCTCAAGATCTATATCTGAAGGAAGAGAAATAGCAGTTTCTAGCTTAGAATTTCCTGTTATTAATTTAAAGAAACTCATCTTTTATTTCAAAAATAGAATTAGAAGAAATTAAACCACAGGAAAAGTTGACTAAAATTACATCTCATGAGTTAAAAGGAGATCTAGAAACTAGTATGAAACAGCAGACATACTTTATGCAATTATATAACCAAAAAGAGCTAAACGAATCTATTCCTGCCAAAAAAGCCACAATCTTATGTGCCAGGTTAATAGAACAGCTTTCCAGGTAAAATGAACCATAGTTCATGTTCATACATGTATGTGTTTCTATCTGGGAGAACAGAATTTATTATAATGTCTCATATTCCCAAAAATTAGAATTGAGAAAGGTAGATACAAATGTCTATGGAGAATTAAGAAATAAATAAAGCTGCAGCTTATTGAATATTCAAAATTTTGTTCTATACATTCGGCTTCACTACTTTCCAGGACAAAATCCAAACCAAGACAAATGATTTTATTTATTAATTCAAATTTTAAAGACATATATCTTTTCATATCAATCTAAAAGGTGTTTTGAGTTAAATTATCAAGAAGCTTTCTCGAAGATCAGAAATCATTTTCTGAATCATCTAAACATAGATGCTTAAAATCTTTCCTGTAAATGGGATTCTAGGATTCCCAGGCATTAATTGGATAATTGAAATCTCTTACATTAGTGACTCAGGCTACCTTTATGTTTCCAGCTGTTCTCAAAAGCAAGGAAAAACTCTTAGACTATGATATAATGCCACTCTATTGCTTTAGTCTTGCCTAAAATATATTACCCATGGACCATCATGATTTTTCCCTTAAGCATACAATTTAGCATTCCAGGCATTAATCTCTGTTGGATTAACAAAGAAAACACTCATATTAAAGCAATGAAAAGTTGTTTATGTTCAAAATGATGAAACGGAAAGTCTCCGATATTTTAACTTTCCATGTCTCTGGTGAATAAAGAAAATATCCCAAGATAAAATGACATTTCAATTATCCTAAGCAAAAAGAGAGGAGGGAACACACACACACACACACACACACACACACACACACACACACGGAAACCACAATATATCCTATGTGGACCTTAGGGTGTTTTCTTTGTTCTTTTTACTTCAAGATGAAACAGCTGTTCATTGTTTAAAATAGCATTTCACATTTAGATCTTTTTCGCGTCAAAAGGAAACCATCTTATCCTTCCAGTTTGCTAACATTAGAGAGGAGTAAACACTCATTTCCTACATATATTATTTATAATGCAGACTTGTGAACTTTCGCATCCAGCATCAGACTGACCTCTCTCCCACTAGGTTTTGAACCTTCCTTCCCCTGACCCCATCAACAACAGGAGTAACCTGAAGGTCATCTTTTCCTTTAATTCATTTTTTTAACACATGTTTCCTCATTACAGTTCAGCAGCTCTGACTAATCCAAGGGTTGATCCTATAAAAGGTGGGAATGGCAGTTATTTTATGACATTATATCAGTGGGCTGATATGAGTGTCTCAAAAAAAATTTCTAAATGGCAGTTAAATCTTTACAAGGGTTTCATGTTTCCACTCCTTCACTCAGAGACCAGGTTTCTTTAAGTACCTGCCAATTCGATTTGAAAATCACAGTTTTGTTCTTTGGGGGAAAAAAAATACAAACACTTTTATAACTAGCAGTTCTCAAGCTGTCTAATCTAAGGTAGCTTGAAACATGCTCACAGATCCTTAAAATGAAATGGCAAAAAGATATATCGCTTTTTAATGGGTACTTTAAAATAAATCATCTGCCCTTAACTTAGGGAAGATTTTGACACCTGTCACGCCAAAACTGAATGGTCCACTTAGGTTCAATGCAAGTTCCGCCCTGACCAACTCCTTTATTGATAAAAAGTTAACTGCCTATTAAATTAAAATGCTAAAAGATTCCTAAAATATAGTTAGCAGCTAATAAGGAGAAACCCAGGAATTTTTATTCTTCTTACATATTCAAATGGTATTGCAGAAAGACCATAATGGTACCGCTCTATTGTGTTTTTCTAGAAATACAAATAGTTTCAAGACTTGTATCCAAATTATAAAATCCCTTTGATGAAATATACAAATTAGAAATAGTTATACAATTCAAAGAACAAAATTTTAAATTTGGCTAATCTCAATCCATCAATTTACAGATAAGGAAAATTAGGCCCAGAGAGATTAAAGGCCTGGTCCACTGTACATTAATAACATTTTGCTATTTGTTGACTGAATTACATGACTGTTTTATCACTTTGTTGAATAGAGAGAGCTTGGAACACTGGAAATAAGCCAGCATAAAAAGAATTGTCAATTTTTTTTTAATTAACATTGAATTTGAACCAGTGGTTATTTGTCCTAGCCCAAATAAAAACCAAAACAGCTAACTGATGAAGGTTTTTGGTTTTGTTTTCCAATTAGTTATTTTGGTTCATGGAAGATCTCTTCAAACTCACACAATTCTTCCAATATTTTAAAGGGTAAGATTTTGTCCATTATTCCATATTTCCTGCCAGCTTTTGAATATTTATTCAAATGTAGTTTTTATATCCTCTAAGGTCCTCTATAAAGCCTTTTTTTTTTTTTTTTTTTTTTTTGGCAACAAGTGATGCGAATTTTATCTCCAGTCATTTTAGGAGTTTGTAAAACGTGAATATAATAATAGTCAAAAAAGAAAGGGAAATTCATTTCAAATATGATTTGTAACCTTTTTCTCTTCTCCATCTCTAAATACCACTGTTCTCTTCTGGCTACTAGTGCTGGGCATCAATTCTCTATTTCTCATTTTGCCCACTAAGAAAATGGAGAAAATCTAAAAGAATGGGCCATGTCTGAGATCCAGCTGGTTCCCACCCTATGGAGACCCTGTCTCGCCCACGCAAGTGGCACTCCATAACCTTATTTCCACTGACATTTTTTTTTTTTGCATCTTAGAAAAACTGGGCACGAGAAAGTATGTGCTCCCCCAGGATCTTGAATTTACCCAATCAGGCCTTACTCAGCAGCTCAGTGTCTTAACGACCCTGGCAAAATGACATGGGTCATATTTTCACATGGATGAACTGTTCCTGAACAATTTCTCTAGTGTATGAAGCACAAACAGGCTTTTCTTCAACATCAGGCATGCATGTCTTCCCCGCCTCTTGCTTTTTAACAAACATATGTATTGTGACCAGTGCAAAAGAAATTCTATTCCCCATTAATGTTTGAGTTTCTCTCCTACTCACCCCCTTTTCCTACCCCTTCAGATGTCTCCCTCCCGACATTTCAAGATATCAAAAAAGTGCAGGACCTCTGTCTAGATTTTTTTTATCTTTTGCCTGTAGAAATGGATAAAGTTGTGTGGCCAATTCATATTCCCCGGTACTCCTTCTACATTGGATTCGGGTCAAGGTGTATCAATTTTCATAGGCATTTTGGCATTTAAAAATCTGCACCTTCTTCCTCGCTGGAAGAGATCATTGCTGTTAGGAGTCACTCTGTTTTATGAAATGCCAAGTTTGGGACTAGAACTGGGCCCATTATAAATTAAAATTTTAAGTATAACTATACCATAACTGTTGCTAGTTCTCTCAAAAAAGAATGGCATCTCCAAATCACTGTATCTACTACTTGGTATTTAAGTAATAGAACATCCTATATTGCACTATTGCACACAGTAGACAATCCATAAATATTATTGAATGAATGAAGAAGTGTATGAGGAATTAGACCGGTAGGAATTTCATTTCTTCTTATTTTTCTTTTAGTCACATCCCCCGATTATTCTTTATAAATTCATGTAACTGTAAAACATTCCTTCATGGGGTAAAAGGAAAAGATAGTGTAAAATATGTCCCATGGATCAGACTCTTCATTCTTAAAAGCAATGAAAAGAAATATTTTCCATGACGTCACACAATGTGTTTCAAAATAACATCAATCAGGAGTTGAGTACATGTACTTGATGGGTCAACTTGGCTGTCACTGAGTAACTCTGTTCACAAACTCTCATCTGGAGAGTCCAATGTTAGCATTAATAATAGGTAACTGGGTCCACAGAATCATTTATCTGAATGGGAGAAAAAGATATTTAACTATATGAGAAGTTTTTAATTCCTTCTCCAAAGATAATTTTTATGAAAAGATTGAAGGATCACAAAGGCTCATTTCTGAGAAAGAAATTACAGAGTATGAAATCCAAGTGATGATACTAGGAAAAAGAGTATCAAGAAATCTATTTCCTTCCTTTGTGGATACACTACACTCATTAGTGTGTTCTGTTTGAATTGTGTCTGGGGTTTATTTTCTGAATATGGGCATGCATCTGTTTTGAAACAATCCCCTGATAGGTTTCCCATCATCAGTTTAATGACCCAAATTTTACGACTCTCTCGGGCCTTGGAACATCGGGAGGTGCTTTAATATCAGTTGTGAAAAAGAAGAAAAGATCAAATTTCTGTTGGCTCAAAACAAAGAAATGCTTTAATGGTATATCCTGTTTTCTTAATACCAATCCTATCAATGACAGACTTTTGAGTTTTCCAGAAAAAAAGTGTGAGTACAATCTAATCCTTCCTCAATGATAAAAACAAAATGATTGTTGGAAAGCCAAGACAATTACTGTACCATTAGAGAAGCCAATGAATTATGCCCCACATTTTTTCAGAACAAAGGGGTACAGTCTGTCTGGAGGACCTTGTCAAATATTGCAAGAATCGTTAAGGTGCCTGTTCTGAAATATGCAGATCAAGAAAAATGTCTATTTCAATGTTTATGCAGTTCTAATAGTTTATTAATGCTTCCTTTTACTAACAAAATAAATTTGAAGCTCATCTTCAGTCATCCAGGTAGTTTTAAATTGTCAGAGGAATTCAGAAGTTAATGTGATAGTAACAACTGCTTATTCATATCTCTAAACTAGATATCTCTTAGCCACGATGTCCAGAAGGTTCATACTGTATTAAGGAAAGAATAAGGAATAAGGAATTCTGCATATTGATCAGTAGTAGTTGTATAAGTGCAACAAAAGATCCTAAAGGATAATGATAACACAGGTGTTTTGTTTTACCCTGTAAACCACCCCCTCACACACACATTAACCTCAAAGTATTTCCAGCCCCCCCCTTGTCAAATGACACAGGAACTGCTCACTGCCTGAGATCATCATCATTCAGGTTCTCCAATACAGTCACACAGAAGCTCGTATAGTCAGTTTCTAGAGTTTTGCAAAATATGGCTGGCAAAATGTCCAGATCCTACAGAAGTCACTTCCAAAGAGAAGCAGGGTAAGCAGGTGCTTGAGCCCTTCTTCCATAATACTTGCAGACAGGCACCCACTGGGATTCCAGAATAACTAAGAAGCCCCTCTTGAGAAAGTCACCCTGTGCTCCTGTCTCCTTACCAGTAAAATGATGAACAGATCATTAGGTTATAAATTCAGAGCAGTTTATGCATAGAGTCACCAGCAACAGGAATTTGTTTACCATACGGTTAGTTTCATTTCCTCTCAAAAGTTATGAAGAGTGTCTGTCAAGCAAATCTGGAAAATTATCTGGCTGAATTCTTAAAAGCAGTGACTACCTTAAACCCTTCTGCAAGCTTTATTTATGTAAATTACCCCCCCAAATATTCCAGCATAATATGTCTGTTGATTAAAAACAAACAACCAAACAAACAACTTGGGCAATTCCTTTTCAGGTGTCACATAGTTTTTTCAATATTCTGTATATTGATCAGTCTTCAAATATGGATTTGGACTTTGGAAGTGACCAAACATCATTAAGTATCAATTGTGTAAATAGGATGGCTGATGAAAGTGGACAGTGCAAATTTAGATCAAAAATGAAGTGTGACTATAAATATAACAAGACTGCTTTTCCTCTTCCAATCACAAGCCAAGCCTGGGGGCAATTCCAAGGTTGGAACTATGGATGAGAGAGTGATCTGACAGGGACAGCTGTCATCAGTCATCCTCTTGACCTTCGGGGTTAATTCACCTGATCTGGCTGGCTGACTAAGGGTCATCTCCACTCGCCCTCACTACCCCATGGGCATCCCTTTTGAAACTCCTTGAATGATAAAAAAAAAAAAAAAGAAGAGAGCCCTTCTTTCATCAGGAATGACAATTAATGCTTTCAACAAATGTTTATTGAACGTCTTCTACATATCAAACATTCTAGTGAACAGCACAGATTAGAGCCTATATTCTGGGTAAGGACACAAAGAATTAAAAAAGCAACTCAACAAAAATTTTAAATGGCAATACATGTAATGAAAAAACAAAATATGGGACATCAGATAAAGATATCACATTTGAATGTTAGAACAGGCCTCTCTCTGAGAAGGCAACATTTCCACTAATATCTGAATGATGAATTGTGGAGGGGCACCTGGGTGGCTCGGTTAAGAGTCGGTTAAGAGTCTGACTTCATCTCAGGTCATGATCTCACAGTCCATGAGTTCGAGCCCTATGTTGGGCTCTGTGCTGACAGCTCAGAGCCCGGAGCCTGCTTCAGATTCTGTCTCCCTCTCTCTCTGCCCCTCCCCCTCACACTCTGTCTCTCTTTCTCTCAAAAAAAAAAAAAAAACATTAAAAAAATTTTTGAATTGTGGGGAGGATTTCCAGGCTGAGGGAATGGTAAACCAAGTTCTAAGATAAGAGATAAGCCAGGTGGTTTCTTCAAATTTCATAATCAAGTACCATATGCCTAAGTAACACATACATCCAAGTAATTGCGTTCTTCTTCCATGAGCATCAAGTCATTGGCATTCTCAAACATTTTGACCAAAAGCAGCATCTGAGCAATAGATATAAATCTTCCAAAGGTGACCACCTGGAAAGATACTATGTTACCTTAGATCGAAATGATTTCAAGAAAACAAGATATTCCTTAGAGTTGCAGCAATGGAAGTTTAACACATTTTTAAAGAAGATGACAGTGGCCAGTATTTAATTTGGGATTTTTTTTCTAGGCCTCAACATTACTTCCTGCTCAGGCAAGCTTGAGAAGATGGGATCAAGGGAGTTTTGTGGTCCAGTGAGCAAAGGATGGGAAAATCAGAAAGATTCAGAGTTATAATCCCAGTTGAGCTACCAGGTGACCTTTAGGCAAGTCATTCGACCTCCCTGTGCCTCATGCTCCCAGCTGGAAAATTGGATAAGACCAGCAGGATATCACTGAAAACCAGATGCTGTACTGAACCCAAGCTTTCCCAGCAAAATAAATTACCACCAAAGAGATGGGCAATGGGGGGGAGGGGGATGTGGGGGTAGTCCAATATATCAGCCCATGTGAAATGCCCAATTAATGATATTTGGTCCCTCTTTATATTTAAAAGTTATCAATTTCTCCCATATATATCAAATCAAATTAATAAAATGAGTATTCAAATGAGAGTACTATTTCCTGAGACACTTAGAAGTGTCACAATAGCTTACATTTACTTTGCAATAGCATACTCGCAGGTTAATAATTGTTACAATCCCAGTCTTGCCTCATTACACCTTCCCATGACAAGTCATGCCAGTGTCAATGACACACAGCTAGAACAACAAAGAGAAGGCCGAAACAGGAGTTTATTTCCCCATTTTTCAAACAAAATAAACTTGCAGTTTCTAGGTGAAACAGAACAATGATGTTTTGTAAGTATTAATAAGATATTTAAATGGAGAGCAAAAGTTCCATCATTCATTACAATGTTCTGTCTCTATCTATAATGAGTAATATTGTGCATATAAAGACCAATTCAGAAAACACAAAAATATTTAAACTCAAGGACATTTTTCAGTTTAAATTAAAACACTTTTATTACATCTTGTGGGGAAAATATGTATGAATATATGTATTTATTTAAGTTAAATTATTTACCGCATAGAAGAATATTGATATGGAAACTGACACTGTTTTACCTCTATGATGAAGTTAATATTTGAGTATATTTGAGAAGTAACCACATACCGATCCTATAACTTGAAATTGGATCACAGGTGGTAGGTAACACAGGCTTCAAGCATGGAAACCTGCTGAAAACAGGTGTATCATATTTTCTAGGCCTCTACATTATTCCAAATATCTGCATATTTAGGAATATCTGGTTTTCTGGCTTAAATTTTCATTTTCCACTTGTTTATTTTTGTTGTCACATGAACATACATAGAAAGGGAATTAATTAGCAAGCTAAAGACATTAAAAGCATTACTACAGGTGCCAGCAATTGTCTAACATTACATCAAAGGATTACACACATAGAATGTATGTGGAATGAAAAATCACTTATTAAAATCTCATTAAGTGCTTTCCTCTCTACTCCAAAATTTAGCACACAACAGCCCCTTTCCTCTGGGAGACTTATGGGGGAGCAGTGATGCCTTCTTGGATTGGACTGCCTGTGAATAAGGCAGCTTTTGTGTGGTTGCTTTCCTTTTACCTCAGTCTAGTGATGTTCCAGACAGATGTGAAGGTTGCTTTGGGTCTTTTTGAATTAAACATTGATGTCTTTACTTTTATCTTAATTCAGATAAAAGCATTTTTTCACCTAAGAACAAGTTTTCATTTCCTTAAAAATCCATGGAAAGCACTCCTGTATAATAGATGAGCGGCTGAAGCTTAGGCAGGTGACCTTGGTATGGTTGAGTGATACCTCAGAGACTCATTCTCAGTCATCTACAAAATGGAGAAGGTAATAATAATCTCAAAAGACTATGATAAAGATCATCAGAATAAAAGTGTTTGCCAATTATACCATGCTATTGGAATGTTATTTCTTATTGTTCCTGAGTATTGTTTATCTTCATGAATTTGCTTTGAGGGAGTTACCCAACTAGGCAGCTCTTTATCTCCATATTACCACCAGATAGACCCTGACTGGATCTGAATCAGTTAATCTAGATCAACCAACCAGGCATCTTCAGAGACGCCCAAATCCTGGGAGAGCCAACTGAGGGACCACAGAGGATCACATGGCAGGAGTCACAGTTGTCTGTTTATGCATTGGCTACATCCCATCATTCCTCAATCTGTAATTATTAGCTATAAGCTTTACATTCAGGAAACCACAGCAAGTAAGTAACTGGCATTATTTAATATGTATCAAATCAGTGTTGTATATTCTTCCCCTGTTCACTTTCAGCAGGACATTATCTATTTTGTTCTTAAGCATGAGTAAAGATTTAGAACAACTCTAGCCAAAAAAAAATGATAATAATAACTAAGTGAGAGAGAGAGAGAGAGAGAAGGAGAGAGAGATACAGAGAGGAAGAGGAGGAGAGAGGGAGAGGGCCAGAATGAAGTTGAGAGCAAGAACAAAGTAAATTTTGGAAGAGGAAAGGGTAGGGAAAGAGAAGAGCCAATCTCTGCAAAATCATAAGTAGGTACACAAAGTGTATACTTTGAAGATTGTATACAAATATTTAAATCAACTATCAGTTATGTTCATAAATCAAAGACACTGTCAGTAATTATCAGACAACACTATTGATGATGCTTTAAAACAGAGAGGTGTTATGAAATAATTAACAACCTTACAAGATAAGTATTAGAGATCTTTTGAAATGGAGGTTCTGAAGACTAATATATCTAAGTTTTTAACAGCCAGAAATTAAGTAGGGTTTGGTAGGAAAAAACGAGTATGTTATATTTTATCATGCAGCTAGTTGATGTTTTTTCATGCCACTTCTCTTTGCCTATTACTGAGGTGCTATCTTTTTTTGAAATGTTCATAATTCTCTCTATTCTCTTAGCTCATTATCACCATAGGAATTAGATATGCTAGCCAACCTTTGAGCTGTGGTAAATAATACGAAATACATAATTCAATTTCAATGAATAACTGTTAAAAGTCAATGAAATATGGAAATATCATTATAATGGAAATTTCTGCATAACACATGGGTTTTAAAACCTTGGCCTGGCATCATTTAACAGTTGGACACAGCTTCAACAGAATGAAGACATGTGGATACATATTTCTTTGAAATACGTGAGTGTGGATATGGATGTGCAACATACATTTTTTCATGTATTATGTTTATATGCTGCCCAAACAATGGCTTAAAACCTTATAAAACTGTTTAACATTACTTAGAGGATGAAGTCAATCTTTTCCTTCTCTTTTATAACTAATAATTCTTGAAACTTAGTTTGCACATATGGACAACCCTAGTCATAGGGTTACCCATAAAAAGATATGATAGAACTCAGGAAATTCCCATCATGGTTTATTCAGTTGGTATCAAGAATGCTGAAGAGTTTCCCCACCCTAAAATCCCCACAGTGGTGTTGATAAAGAATAAAAGTATTCCACTTTTGCATGCATGCCTACAAAATTCTGACATTTAGGTGAAAGCAAATCACATTTTTACTATATAAAGGTTTTGATGAAACAATATAAAGTATTTTAGTGGTGCTCAGTAGAGCCTCTTAGGTTAATAATATACATTTTAAAGCCTTTCAAAATAATAATAGACATTTTATGCAATAGATTATGATTGGGCTCTTAAAGCCTGCCTGGTCTATTGTGAAGGATATTTGCAAAATAAAAGCAACTGGTTTTCTTTAGAAAGAATTTGTGTTCGCTGGTTTATATCCAGTACATCCTTAATTATTAATGTAAGCCTATAATGCCAAGTTGATCACTCATTCACTCAAAACAAGTATTAAAATAAGTCACATAAAGTTCAAACATGCAAGATACCTAAAATTAAAATGCATGGTGTAAATATATGGGAAGAGACAAAGCTTTAGCCTGTAAAATTTGGTCTGTTTCAGTGGCAAAGCTTCTAAAATTAGTTTATTTCACAGGCAGGCTACTAAGTAGGTAACTAGATCAGCAGCACATATTAACTGACATAATATGATGCACAAAACTCAACCCCAAATATTACCTTTGATATATTACGGCATTCTGTATTTTCTAAAGCAGTGCATTTTATATTTGGAAGCTTGCCAATTCTCTGAACTTCACCTAGTACTTAATGTGGCTTTAAACCATGACTTACATTCCTGAATACATATTCCAAAATTTACTGTCTGCCTTATACTCTCTGTGGTAACAACTGCTCATTTGTGCTGACTCATATTCAGTACTTGGTCTATAATGGCTAACATTATTTTCTTACCTATGTAATTATTATCTTATATTTGTGTGTTTATTTTTTAAAACAACCCCCTAAATTTCTAAAACTTTAAAGTAATAGATATTCTAGACTTTCATTTTCATTCCTGGTCTCAATTGCCAAGAATATTCTATTTGGATTTTTCTCCACCACATCCAATGGCCCCTCATCCACAGTTCTTAGAAATACAACTATTTCTCATGAAAGAGAATTATAATATAGGACATTGTACTTGACCTGATCCTGCCACCACCAAAAGATGCATTATGTACATCATGGTTATGAAAACATTAACTTTCAGCCATTTGGAAACAGCAGTGAAAAACAAAGTCTACTGTGCAATCTATATCCCCAATCTTACACCTTCACCTGGATGTCCTAAAGACCTCTCAAGCTTAAATATCTGAAACTGATCCCCCATCTCTTTGTCACACTTGTCCCATTTTCTGTCTCCTACACCTTAGTGAATGGCACCGCAGGCTATTTGTTTGTTGCATTGGATGAAAATAGGACAGAATCACCCAAGTTTTCTAACATTTAGTCAACAATGATTCCAACTGCTCATAACTGTACAAAACTCTTGACTCTCTCCCTTCACCTCCATCTCTCTCGCTATAGCTTCTCAATTCAGAAACTCCTCATCTCTGTTGAATTCCAGTCAACTCACCACAGCTGCCAGAGTGAACTATTAATATGTAAATCTGTGTTTGCCACTTCCTCTGTGGATCCTTTAAAGGCTTCCTGTTGTTATAAAAACCAAGCTCTTTGGCATGACACAGAAGACTCAGTAAATTGGTTCTTACCTGTCTCCCTAGTCTGATCTATCAACAGTCCCATATCCCTATCCAATCCTTTAAAGCCTTCATTCTAACATTACCATCTTTAAATTGACAGTCTCTCCTCACACCTCTTCCCTGTCACATGTAGTGGTTTTCCTTCTTTTAATGTTTTTACATTCTTTCACCTAATTAATTCTATTTATCCTTAGAAATTCACCTTAGACATCGCTTCCTTCTAGAAACATCCTTGTACTTGGTCCCAGTGTGAAGGAATGTGTGAAGGACCCGGATCCCCTTCCACTTACCCTCTAGCATTGTCATTCACTATTTGCAGTTAAAACTGTATGACAGTTGTTTCACTTCTTTGAACCACATGTCCACTTGCCTATCCTCACACGTTCACATAATCAAACTATAAATTCTTTGAGGTCAGGAAAACTGGCCACTAAATCTTTACATGTAAATTAACACCTAGTGCAGTTTCTTGCAAATGGTAGATGTTCAGTAAGTGGTGGTTACATAGACGGATGAAGTCATTTGGTTAATTTTTGACTATATATGAACTACCCCCCTCCCTTTTTTGTGTGTCTTTTTTCCACCAGAGTTTTTCTAGGTTTTTAATGACTGGCTACATTAGCAAAAATAATTTGACGTCACTTTCTACTTTATTTGGCCAATTCTTCAAAAGAATATCAGGGAACAGGGAGAAGCTAAGAGAGAAAGAGAGTAAAAGGAAATTCAGGTAAGTCACAAACTGTCTAATAGCTTTTTGTGCTAATGACCTTCAAAGATGTTGTAAAGTTTTATAGTCATAATTTCACTTTCCAAAATATGTGACATTGGGGTCAGATTCCAGGATAGAGGTAATTGGCAGGAAACCTACACCACATCACTTAAAGCCTTCTGTCAAAATTCCTACCTCCTGGCAAATGTTCAAGTGCTAGCTACCATCTGTTTGCCCCTCCAGATCCATATTCTGCTCTTTTCCACTCTGTATTATGTATAGCCCCTAATCCAGTAGTTCCAGTTGAGTTCATCCATGAGGAACCCAAGGAGGAAATGGGAGAACAAAAAGGTAAGGGAGGATGCTGAATCTCCTGTCTCCCTCTCTGTAAGGTCACCACGGGCAGCTAAAGGCAACTGATCCTGTCAAGGCAGCTTTTTGTCTATGGCCCACTCCTTGTCATGGTAACAGCTCTTTCTCCTCATTCCTTCAAGAGTAAGTAACAGATTACTAACCCCAGGTTACTTCCCTCTGCCTTGTGGTTATCCTCCACTCCATCTCCACCTTTCTAAATAGTCCTTTTGTATAAATCTTCCTCAAATTATTGTTCATTCAAACACTGATATATACCCTTCTCATTACTGTTTAAATGATTTTTTATTTTACTGACACTGTCATTTAAATTATGCTTCTGGATTAAGGTAATAATCCTGAGGTGAAGAAGGCAATATGTGAAAGAGATGCACATTAATCCATTAGGACCCACTGACTGGATTAATAGATGTGTTACATTTCCTGAGGAAAATGGGACTATTTACGATGAAGAAGGAATCATACACATTGTTCCTGTGTTAGAATGCTAGAGTCAAAGTGGCTACAGAAAGATACTGGGAATTTAGAATGGATGAGAATTAAGATGACAGGCAAACAAACCAAAAAGGGTGTGTGTGTGTGTGTGTGTGTGTGTGTGTGTGTGTGTGTGTGTGATGCTATTATCTGAGAGAAAGTAAAGCTTTTTAAAGATGTAAAGGTTTTAGGCCAAGCAGTTACCACTCCATACCTGATCTGACTCTAAAATATCTATACTGTGCCAGTCTCCCTATTCCAGCCTATAGCAGGTCATTTCTGTGTCGCTGATGTCCTGCCCACACCAGGTAAGCCTGAGGCCTCACATGGGCCCATCTACCTTCACCAAGACAAGCCCCAGGGAGAAAGAGGGTTTTTCAGATTATAGAAAACTCAATTTTCTTTGGCCCATAATAGCCGTTTAAGTATGAATTTCTTCTTGTACTTCCAGGAATAAAATGTGATCTGATCTCAGGATATAACTGAAATATCCTGGTGGCAAGTGTCAGCCCAGGTACAGCCTTAACATTTTTGGCAGAATGCCTATGGGCTGGCATCCAATGAAGTCTGGGCCAAATGAACTATGACCTAAATGGTTTAATTGTTTATAGTGGGGTTTGTTTTTGGGGGGTGGGGGTAACCTATGAAAATTTTCTTTATTTTTAATTGGGGAGGAATAAAAACAGGAAAGAAGGGTGGTTTGAGGGAGGAAGTATGCTTAATATGAACATTTAAAAAACCTATCTTCTAGAACTAGTTCTGTATCTTATATGATATTCGACAAGTGTAATTATACTCTTCCTCTGTAAAATAACTCCCTTATAGACTTGTTGTGAATATTAAATATTGGTTTCTTTCTTTTCATTTCAAACATCCTTCCAATTCTAAAATTCAAAATGACCTACTTAAAGGCAGGTTAATTCTTTCTCATTATTGTTTCAATACTAGATTTCTACCTGTCTAGACACCTGTAGTTTTGTTTGACCCACCCACTCCCAATATCTGATAGTCTATAAAAACCAAAGTATTATACAGTTGCATAAAGATGAGCTCTGTCTAAAGTCTACAGGTACCAATCTCTACAAGGAGGCCGAGGAGTTGCTTTATAAAACATCTTAGGTTTAATAAAGCTTTTCTCACACTTGACATTGTGGAAGTGAGCAGTTTCATTTTTTTCTGAGTAGGGACCTTAGAATTAGCCAAGAAGCAAGTTTTCTTATGTGAACCCCACAAGAAATATTAGTGTAGAAGATGACCACTCAGTCACTTGGCATTAAGTCACTCTCTTGAAGATACTGCCAACAAGGGTTTAAGTTGTATTGGTGGTTTTTGTTGAGTTGGATCCTGGTCAGCTGAGTTCTTTACTCAAACCACCAACTCATTTCACATAATTGCCTGCACAGCCCTCAGTCTGCAACATTTTTCCAAGACTTACCTTGTAGAGGCGGGATTTGAATCAGTGCCCTCGGGGCAATAGGCTTCAAAGTACACCATTAATAACTTCTGCATTCCATTCACACTAGATAAGGCCTTATGGGTTGGGGGGTGAAATTCACAGGTTTTATCTATTTGGGATGGCATCACCGTTCAGCCAACCCTTGGTTAGCCAGTTCATTTCACCCCAAGCCACAAGTCTACCTTTGGGAAAAAGTCTTTCAAGAAGTAAACATGAGGGGAGATGTCACAAAAAAAGAAGCTACTAGTATCTCAGTAAGTATGAGACTGAATTCAGCAAGAACCTATAAATTAAAAATCATTGTTTTCATATTTGGGGCATAGTTGCTCTGTTGAACCATCTTTTATAATAAACATATTAGAATATTTATTCAAAATTGGTACAAGAATTGATCAAATTTTTTATTTTAATGTTTGAAAGTTATTAGGGGAACAAGATTCCTGTAAAGATTCGAGTCGATTAAATGCATTTTATTTATGTAAGAATTAATCAGGCATAATCATAAAAAGAAAGGATGATTGATAAAAGAAGGGTCTATGTTATTTTTGACATTACCAAGCCCTTGAATAATCTACCAGTGTTAAACACAACAAATCAGTCTTAACTGACAGCATCTTTTACTTCTTACATGATTTTCTTACATTTATGTGATTTAAATTGATGAAACATTTAATTCTTTTTTAAATTTTGAGCACATCTCATAGTAGTCAGCACTTAAGAACATTTTTTCCAGCAGTGATTTGAGTGTTTTTTTGGTAAATTGTTGAAATGCCCCTAACTTAAATTTAATTTCATATTCATCTCTACTGTTGAGCAACCACAGATTTGCCAAAGGGCTTTTGTGAATCGTTTTTTAATTTTTTCATTAAAAATGTATAAAAGTATAACTAAACAGATTTTGATCTTTTTTGATGATTGTGATATCTTCTTAGCAACTGTATGTTCATTAAGGCAAAACATGATTCATAATTTCTTAGTCACCCTGAGTTGTATGGAAAAAACATAACAGGAGAAAAAAATCTTACTTTTAAAGATTTATTCTTATATTAACTAAAAATGAGAATATCAAAAAGGTTACCAAAAATAAAGAGTAATTTTTAAAAACTGAACTATGACCTAAATGGTTTAATTGTTTATAGGGTTTCTTGTGGGGGGGAGGGCAGTTAGCCTATGAAAATTATCTTTATTCTTAATTGGAGAGGAAGGAAAGGAAAAGGAGGGTGATTTGAAGGAAGAAGCATGCTTAATAGAAGCATTTTAAAAACTTAACTCTAGAACTAGTTCTGTATCTTATGTGATGAAATTTTAAGAATATTTTCCAGCAATCTGCTCTATTAACCCTGTTTTTTTCTTGGCTTTGGAGACATTAGCAATTCTCTATCATCCACAGACCTTCTGATTTGCAAAGCTGGTATTTGTAGTTTATAAACTAAAACCCTGCATATGTTTTCTATTCCTGGAATCTTCAAATGGCAATATTTCTACAAAATGTTCTATTGCTAACAGAAAATAAATAAATTCAATTCAATCCCCTTGCCCGCTATGTGTACTTCAACCAATAACTTCTAATAAATTTGACTCATTAATTTGATGATCTTGTACTATAGTATCATTAGTTACATAATGAAGTTCTCAATTTAGGACTCATTATATTAATCAAACTGTGATGCCTTAAGATTAGATTAGGGAAATGTCAGCACATATTAATTTATTTAATTTTAGAATTACATATCAGAGACCAAAGCAATTTGCAGGGTCAAATTGTCTTTCCATATATCAGATTCATGATCTTTTGGGTTCACAGATCAAGTTCCCTTCTTCCCATGTGCCATGTGAAAACCATCAAATGCTGTTTAGCTTACACAATGTGTTATACACAGCAAAGTCTAGTCCTTCAGTGGGTACAAAGAAGGTAATTCAATCTAAAAGTTCTACTGCTGTCATAAGTGTTTATGACATCACCAAGACCTAGCAGATGAATTGTAGCTTTGTCTTCCTCTGCTAACATGCACTATTAGAGATGGACCATCAACAGCTAAGAAGTCATTTTAACCCCTCCTTTACAAAAATCACTTCTGATGAAAATTCCCTGAATTGTCAGGATAGTAGAACAAATGACTGCTAGTGCTCTAATAACTCTACCAGTGGAGTAAGGCAAAACCCTTACTGTTAACTCTCAGAGTTCACACACAATTATGCTTTTCATTCCCAGACCTCAAAAGCTTTTACAAGTTAGTGAACATTTTAAGATCACCTCCCTATGCCCAACCCTGAAGGCCCAGTTCAAGTCTTACTTCCCAGATAAAGACAGGACAGTCTTGAGAGAAAGAACATGGGGCTGGACATGGAGAAAAAGATAGCTATAATGCTGTCCCCACCACTTACCAGCCAAGGTGGATATTACTGGCTTCCTATTTCTTACCTCTGCCATTTGTGTGAGAGCTAAGGGCTTTGGATGGGGATGGTCTTGACCATTGTCCAAGGGATGATCCTTGACCATTTAAAAACTGTTAACAAAAAGATGGGGCACCTGAGTGGCTCAGTTGGTTAAACATCCAAATCTTGATTTCAGCTCAGGTCATGATCATGTTGACAACATGAGGGCTGCTTGAGATTCTCCCTCCCACTCTCTCCCTCTCTCTCAGTCTCTTACCCATGCTCTTTCTCTCTCTTTAAAAATAAATAAACTTTAAAATAATAAAGCAATCTGTTTTGAAGGGGAACAAGCACCCCAATGTTTATAGCAGCACTATCCACAATAATCAAAGTATGGAAAGAGCCCAAATGTCCATCAATGGATGAATGGATAAAGAAGATATGTTATATGTATATATACATATACATATATATGTTATATATATACACATACAATGGAGTATTACTTGGCAATCAAAAAGAATTGAGTCCTGCCATTTGCAACTATGTGGATGGAACTAGAGGGTATTATGCTAAGTGAAATTAGTCAATCAGAAGAAAGCTAAATATCATATGACTTCACTCATATGAGACTTTAAGATACAAAACAGATGAATGCAAGGGAAAGGAAGCAAAAATAATATAAAAACAGGGAGGGGGACAAAGCATAAAAGACTCTTAAATATAGAGAACCAACAGAGTCTTGCTGGAGGGATTGGGGGAGGGGGGATGGGCTAAATGGGTAAAGGGCATTAAGGATCTACTCCTGAAAACATTGTTGCACTATATGGTAAATAACTCAGATGTAAATTGAAAAATAAATTAATTAAAATATAAAAAATAAAATAAAGCAAACAAAAAGAATGAAATCTTTCCATTTGCAATGACATGAATGGAGATAGAATGTATTATGCTAAGCAAAATAAGTCAATCAGAGAGATACCATATGATTTCATTCATATGTGGAGTTTAAGAGACAAAGCATATGGGCAGGGGAGAGAAGAGAGATACACAAATCACAAGAGATTCTTACAGATAGAGAACAAACTGAGGGCTGACAGAGGGAGGTGGGTGGGAGATAGGCTAGATGGGTGATGAGTATTCAGGAGGGCACTTGTGATGGGCACTGGATGTTGTATATAAGTGATGAATCATTGAATTCTACTCCTGAAACCAATATTCCACTCTATGTTAACTACAATTACAAAAAAATAAAAGCAGTCAATATAAACCCCCTACTATCAAGGCTTTTAGGAGTAGAGATAACCCAGCCTAAGCAAATTAGCACATGGTTTTCTTATAGACATAGTGATTGATTTAGAAGTGGACAAGTGACCTATGTTTGTTATAGCCTAGTAAAGCTTTTGATTGTTTCCTCTTAAGGGTAGTGTAGTGCACCATTCAGAAGCCTGGAACTGCTGCAACTACCATAAGATAAGGCACTTGGAAGACCAAGCCAATACAAGGAGAAGGGCTGAATGGAAAGAATATTGAAGGAAAGGAACTGAGGACCTGATCAAACCATACCTGAATCTTACACTATCTCACCATTTTCAATTACATAAACTAATCACTTGCATTGTTTGACAGTTAGAGTTGGGCTTTCTTTTGCTTCTAATCAAAGTATTATAGCAGATTAACTAGACCCATAAGCTTTAGTGTCCTTATTTGTAAGGTGAAGATAACCACTGAGATGGGGAAACTGAAGGGATCCCATAAAAAACTGCTTTTTTGCTGCCTCTATTCTTGCTACAACCTACACTCCCGCTCTACACACTCTTTATGGTACAGATAATGTATGTACCCCTTGTAAAGGTCGAGGAGTTAATGATTTCTTTGGTGTCTTCCCCACAACAGATAACATCTGAGGGGAGGTCATCATGTATGTTTTCCAAGACCACTGACTCCAGACACCTTGACGCCAAGACCCCTGGCTCTAGGGCATAAGTGACTTATGGAGGACACCTAAGTACTTGTCTGTTTTAACCAGTTCCTAGATGCCAGAAAGGACACGTATACCAGACCTCCAGACCCCAAACAAAGATGAGACTCACTCTTCTTTCATTTCCAAGTCTCCTGGATATTCTGTGTGTATCTACATTCAGTCTACATCTTCGAAAAAGTGCTCTCACTTCCTCTTGGCTTGCAATTGATTTCTATCTTGTGTGAAGCCAAGGGCCCTTTGGCTGGTCCTGTGGAAACTCCCCCACCTCTGGGTCCTCAGACTCTGCCAGCTTACATCACCAGCAAGTACCCTTTAGAGCTTTTTTGAGGAATAAATGCATTGACACACATAAAATACTTGGCACATGGTAGCTCTTTTTCTACCAGTGGCCCCAAAGAAGTACTCATTTTTCTTAAAGCACTTGCCTGCATTCTACATATTTATCATGCTGCACAGGCACTTTGAATTTTGTTGTTAATCTTTTAGGATTACGGATTCTAACATGCGGATTGAGACCGACCTTCAGTGATCCCTTTGAGAACCAAAAGAGAGCTACAGACTCTATCAGGGGGAAAGAAACAACAAATATGTCACATATGCATTGATGAAGACAACAGCTACCATAATATATAAGGAGAGATGTCCTATAGTTAGAAGACTAACAGACTGGACAAATTAATGAAACTCTTTCATTTAATATCCATTCTCAACAAATATTATGACCCTTAGGACAAGTTATCCATCCTTTTACATAACTCTTAAGTTTCCTTACCTAATGCTAGAGTCTTTTTTCTCCCATTCAGTGCTACAAGTTTTCTACTACCTAAGTGACCCTGGACTCCATCCTCTATGAATCACAAAACCTACCGTCCATTGCTGACAAAAATAATTTTTAATGAATAATATTAGTTTAATATGTATTTTTAAAAAGGATTTGATTTTGATATGCTAATATGCCAAAGGATTTAATGCTAATTTCAAGCAGTGTATATTACTCTCTCTTCTTCCCATATAGTTTGTTGTTAGTAAACCACTATCTTGTGTTAACATTCATCAGTTCAGATTAAGAACACTTGAATAAATCTTATACCGTCTGCATCATTTATGCTTTGCTGCTTCACTGCCCAAAATTT
This sequence comes from Paguma larvata, assembly GCA_030068075.1. Classification (NCBI taxonomy): domain Eukaryota; kingdom Metazoa; phylum Chordata; class Mammalia; order Carnivora; family Viverridae; genus Paguma; species Paguma larvata. The sequence goes on from CM057844.1 coordinate 13,517,392, forward strand.
AGTGACTTAGAACAATAATCATTTATTTGCCTCATGGTTGTGATAGTCAGCAATTTGGGCCCACATCAGCTGACTGGCTCTCTTGCTTTCAGCTGGGCTCCCTCATGTGCCCTTGTTGTTGTTGAATATTAAGGTTGCTGATCTAGGATGGCCTCAGCTGGGACTCAGCTCTGTGTCGTGTGGTCTTTCATCCTCCCGCTGTCTAAGTTGACTTTGTCCTCATAATGGCATGGGGGGGAGGTGTCCAAAAAAGAACATAGGTGTGCACCAGGCTTCTGGAGGCCTGGTCTGGCACAATGTCATTTCTACCATATTCTATTGATCCAGTCAAGGCACACAGCCAGCTCAGATACAAGGATCAGGAAATACCTTGACCTCTTGATATACAGAGCAATAGAGGCGTATGGCAAAGGGGTGTGGATACAGGAAAGGGAATAACTCTGACCATTTTTGCCATTAAGCTACGACACTCACTCTCTCCCTTCCTACACTTTAAATCCTCAAGAACTGTGTCATGTTACTTGTACCCTCAGTATTTATTACTATACTTCCCACATAATGTACTTCCCACAACTTTATCCCAAGTGCTCAAAAAACTTGGTTGATGTTATCTGTCTTAATCCATTTAAGCAGATATAACAGACTGCCATAGTCTGGGAGGTGTATAAGCAACAAAAATTCATTTCTCACAGTTCTGGAGGCTAGAAAGTCCAAGATAACGGCACCACCAAATTCCGTGTCTGGTAGGAGCTCACTTCAAGGTTCACAGAGGTCATCATCTCTCTGTGATCTCAGATGGCAGAAGTGGCAAAGGAACTCTTCAAAGTCTCTTTTTTAAGGGTATTAATCCCATTCATGAGGGCTCTGCCCTCAAGACCTAGTCACCCATAAAAGGTCCCATCTCCTAATACCATATGCTGGGGAATACGATTTCAACATATGAATTTGGAGGGGACACAAACATTCAGTCTGTAGCAGTAACTTTGACCATCATATTCACTTATAACATATCTAGTCAGCCAGAAGATGTATTTGTTCCTGTGGAAATAAAGCCACAGTCACTGTAAATGGTTGGGTTAATCAGTAACAAAGTAATACATGTCTGTCATTACACAACCCTAACTGCACTATAGAATCAGTTGTGGTGCTTTGAAAACTATGGATGCCCACCAGGGATAATTAAATTAGAATATCTGAAGCTGGGGCCTATACATATTTAAAAACTACCCAGGTGATTCTGCTGCACAGCTATAGTTGAGAATCATTGATTTCAAACCACCTACCTACCCAATAGGACTGTAGTTTTCAAAATTGAGCATGCTTCAGAATCACCTAGAAATACAGATTGCTGGGCGCTATGTCCCAAGTTTCTGACTGAGTATACCTGTCTGGTTTGGGGCCCAGGTGATGCTGAAGATGCTGTTCAAGGGACCACAGTGTGAGAATCATTGTTGTAAAGGAATATGGCCCACTGGCATTTTAAAACTACACCATTTCAAGAGATGTTTTTGTCCCCATTACTACCAAGTTGGCAGAAGTTCCTAATTTATAGAACTATAGAAATTCCAGAGAGGAAAAGTATGATTTCTTCTACACCTACCAATGTTTGGGTCCCACATCCAGTAATTCTGATTAAAATGGGACCAAGGCATTGCATAGATTAGAAGTTGTCCCAGGTGAGTCTAATGTGCTGCCAGGACTAAGAACTACTGGCCAAGTCATTTTCAAAGTATTTTCCCAGAATCAGCATCAACATCATCTGAGAACTTGTTAAAAATGTAAACTTTCAGGCTCTGCCCCATACCTACTGAATCAGAAACTCTGGGGGTGGTGCCCAGCAATCTGTTTTAACAGGTACTTCAGGTGATTCTGGTAAATGTTTAAGTTTAAGAACCTCTACATTAGCATATACTAACAATGCAAGGAAGCCAAATCAGTGCCAAATGAGTGATATGGATTCCAAGCCCCATACATGTTCCAAGAAAGTCACGCTAGGGAGTTCACCAGAGTTAGGCCACAGAGAAAGAATAAAATCTGATGGAGCAGAGGGAAGATGGACTTCCAATTCTCCTAGTAAAAGAAACATGTGATTAACTATACATGGCCATCAGAATCCATAGGTGGTCCTGGGGCAGTGAGTTGTCCACACTAAACACTGCTTGTGGTTTATGCAGCAAAGTAGGGAGTACTAATTCCACACTGGAATACAGCCTGTTCCAAAATTTCATTAAAAGATGGAAAGCTGCATGATGGGACTGTTCCAATTTCCAGCCAAAGCAGCAAATGACCTTCAGAATTTCTGTTACCTCCAGAGAGTTGGAAACAAAATCATTGATGGAGAGGTGGGTGAATTATCCTGCTATGGGAAAAAGGAGGAAGGAATGGCTCACTGTGAGAACATGACACTGCCCTCTTTCAGAGAAAATAGATAATGCCAGGGGCGCTATTTCCTTTCCTCATTCAACAAACCTTATTGAGTGCTTGCTTCCCATATGCTAGCGATCATGTTAGTCACTGGGAATACATCTGGGAACAAAACACAGTCTCTGCCCTGAAGGAACTAGCCTAGACAGTGAGGAAGAGTCAAAGGCACCCACAAAATGCAGATTACTTTAAGGTGTTTCATCATATCTAGGAGGCCACACTTTTGCAATGTCTTTATAAAAGAAAGGATTCTGTTCATATTTAGGCTCTGGACCTATCCTTCATCCCTCCTCCTCTCAGAGGGTTGCCACAGGGAGGAACACACAATGAACAATTGCTAAAAGGGGGGAGGGGTGCATGAAAATGCAGTCAACACTGCCCAATGCAGGGTTCTAAGTGAAAAATTGAATCAAGGGCCTAGATTCCTTTACAAGGATCTAGATGAGTGTTCCTATTCTATTTCCTTTAACCTAGAAATGCTGACTTTGCAAAGAAAGTGCCAAGCCAGCTAGCCAATCAGCTTTAGGACAAGGGAGCTGAAAGTTTCCACTTCCCAGGGTGGAAAGCTATAAAATCAAAATTAAAAAATCACCAGACCAGCCTAGACCACCTTTCTGAAGGTTTAGTCAATCTGCAATGGCTAGGCTGCCAGATGGGAGAAGAGCATAGAGGAAGTGAAATTATAATTAGTCACCTCCAAGGAATAAGACTATATTTTTTAAATTTAACCATTTGAAAGAGAGGCAGCGGAATAGATGATTGAACTATGGATATATGCCTTTTAAAGCACAGTAACACTGCCTCATAGTAAAAAGTATTCTAATCAATAGCTGGCGTTAAAGAAAAATCACCTTTACTACTCTTTCTTCCTTAAAAAGAACATAGTAAGGGAATGAAGAGAGCTGGATATTACACAAGGAATAAGGATGGGGACTCCCCTAACATTTTAAACAATTTAGCCTAAGACACAAAGTTGTATCAATCCGTATATAGATTATTAACCCAGAGCTCTTATCAAGAAACTCAATTTAAAAGTTATCTCCTTTTTTAAAATTACTCCATCGTTTACTGGATTGTATGCAATCTCTTGGTTTTAGTTGCTATGTTCATGTTGGGTCCATTCCCAGCCTATACTTCTTCCCTGAAATCCAGACTTACATAATAAATTGCCTCTTCACTACTTCAGTTGGATATAATAGACACTTCAAACTTACCAGCCTAGAAGTTCAGAATCCCTCCATCTGGAGCCAGCTCTTTCATAAATACCAGTTCTAGTCATCCAATGGCTTCCCATATCACTTACCACAGAATCCTACACAGCCGGACCCCACAACCTCATGGATCTTAACCTTTATCCATCTTTTCCTTGCCTAGTCCAGCCCAACCATAGTAGCAGCTCTGCTGTTCCTGGCATATGTCAACACTCCCACCTTATATCTTTTATCCTTCCTTTTCCCTCTTCTCCCAAAGATCCACATGACTTCCTTCTTCACTAAATTAGGTCTCAGCTCAAATGGCATCTAAGCAGAAAAAGCACTTCCTAGCCAGCCTAAAATAGCTCTTTCCTCAATCTCAATCCTTTATCTTGACTTATTTTCATTATACTCTTCACTATATATTACATGTATTTATTGACTTATAGTGTATTTCACCCAACCAAAACATAGAATCCATAACAATGGGGCTTTGTCTGCCTGTTTTTCTATATCTGAGTGCCCTGAACAGCGGCTGGTATATAGTAGATGCTCTGTAAATACTAGCTAAATTATATGGTGATTGATCCACTCGCTTCTTTACAATTGAACCTTTGGCATTTAAGAAACAGTCTTGAATTGGAACAGTTCTCCTGTGTGTACATAGCCTCCAGCTTTATGTAGTGAGAACACATGATAAATTAAAGAGCCCTTTAGCTCTATGGCTCTTAGAAATTTTGAACTTAACCCACCATTTGCTTGATTCTCCTTCTACATACTCACCTCCTTCCTGTCACTCTGGTCACGTGGTCTAAGAAGAGTACCCATATCTTTGAGCCCTCCCAAAACTCCGATGAGACTTGTGGTCTGGGAAATTACTGCCCTGCTGCTTCCAGATCTGAGATTCAGACTCTTCCACACGTGTGAGACAGCGCAAATGAAAAAATATGACACTATCTGCGACATTTATATAGTCGGTGGGAAACCAGAATATAATAGTTAAATTTGGAACTACCAAGAGAATCCAGGTTGAATAATCATCATAATTCTAAGAAATAAATGTTTATTTGTACTTACAACAAACTGAATAAACTATTTGAAAACAACACTGCTAAATAGAACTAATAAATCTAAGAAATTATAGACAAATAATATTTGATAACAAATGGGTTTGCTAAAGGACATAATTTTCATCCTTAATGGCTGCTTCTTGGGGTTGTTTTTAGCTTCCTAGTGAAATAGTTGGAATATTTGTGATCGGTCCACTCAAAATTCTTTCTCAGAATTTCTAAGGATCTTGAATGTGCTCAACTTTAATTCAACAATTTGAGTTTCTATTTAAACTGGAACATTATTTGCAAACCCACTGGAAAGAAACATCTAAACTCATGGGTCACACATGAGAGTGAACCTCTCTGGTAATGTACAAAAATAGTAAACTCAAAAGCACTTCTTGCCAAACCCTCTCAACACATATCTTGTCAGCCCCTATAAGGTGACTCCAATCTCACTTTTAAGACTATACCCTCCATGCACTTTTGTCATTTGCTCAGTCTCCCATAAAAAATGAGTTCCAATGACACTAATCTCTGTAGGGAAGAAAAAAATAATCCTGAAGGCCTTCATTAGGTTCCCCTTCCCTTTCGACTGTCAACTCTAATCACCTACCCCCTTCATTACTGCCTGTCAGAATGGTAAGTGATAACCAGTTTGATTTTCACCAAACATATTTAAATTTCACTCTCTGACATTTTAGTAGTAAGGGTCTGGGCATAGACCAGACCCTTGTTTTACCTTACTACCACTTAAAATCAAAACATGAAGTCTCATCCACAGTTAGAATTGAAGATATACATGCTCTAATGCTTTTTCCCTAATCCAGAGACATACTCCATTTTCTCACCTGAATTTCTTTTAGCAAAGTCACATATAGCGGGAAACTCAGATTACCTGAGTCCCACATCTAAGTTTCATAAAGCCTTTTACCCATTATTCTTTTCTTCCAATTCCAAAAGCCAGGGATATTTTTCTTTAAAGTATTATGTACTTTCCTAGTATATTATCTCACATTCTACAGGACCCTTTGAATGTATAGGAGTAAAAACATCACAAAATTCTCCAAAAGTACAACCATATATCTATGGGACCAAATTTTACATGCCCTTTAACATCAAACGAAGTAATATCTATTAAGCACCTACTACAGGCATAGCTCTGGTAAAGGCAGTGGTGGATAGAAGACTGTCAAGAATCATAAGGCAGATTCTTTCTTACTTTTCTTATAGCATCAACCACAGGCTAGCAATAAGCTAAGGTGTCTTTGCTTATTTAGGAAGTATGATTTGAGCAATAGGCAAAAAAACACCTTAGGCAAAATTGACTTCCTTACCCAGGTAACAGATTTGGAGATTAGTGAGGCCCTCTAAAATTCTCATTCAAAGCACCAGTGTCCCTGTGCAGTGGAGAAGATGGAGCTAAATCACTCTAATGTCCTTGTCAATACATTTCCCTAATGAGAGAGATGACCATGAAAGTCATAAGACCTTGGAAACAGCATGGGGGCCACCCTCTTCTTCTCCTTGCCTCTCAAGGGGGAAAAAGTAAAGATAGCCATTATCATGAGGGTTGAAGTTATGGAAATGCAGCCACACTCATATCAAATTATTACCTCCCACTATGGTTTCCTACCAGAGCCACATCCCATAAACACACACCCAGTTCAGGTGGCTTCATATCAGGCACTGTTTGAGATTTCCTTCTTTTTTCATTTTTAACCTGTTTTGGGAAGAAAATAAAAACAGCATAGAGGCTGTTTCAAACTGTACACCCTCTCTAGCTACCATCTAAACTGAAAAACACTATATTTTTCAATGACTATAAAACCTAGTTCTCAGTTAGCTTCTTTGTGTCTTGATCTTCGCAAACTTTTGATGTTCTCTCTTATCTTGAGAATAGCTCCACCTTTTCCTGGTTCAGGCAAGCTTATTGAGGTCATCCAACTTCAAAGTTCCTTTCTACAGCTCAAATGGTGAAGTTCTCCTGTGTGAGTGTCTAGGGGATGCTTATGGAAGGAGAAATAATACTCTTTCTGTAAGGTGATCTGGACCAATGACAATGCTGCACTCTTTTTGCCATGAATACCAATGGTGATTTCAGCATCACAGGCATCCCTGATAATGTCTCTAAAAGGCATCAGTGTTCTGTGAGATGCTTCCCAGGTATCCTGTTGCAAGATCTAAAGGGTCTCCGAACTGAATACAGTTGCCCAGTTTGTCATAGACCATGCCAGAAATGCTAATAGATTTCAGAGACATTCCCTGAATAGTGGAGAGGAAACTTTTTCAAATCCATCCAACAAGAATTTAGATGCAGGAATGCCTGCCTGTTCCACACCAACTTTCCCTTCCCTTCACCTAGCTGAGATCACAGCATGCAGCCTCCTGCCTTTGACTGCCTAATGTAAAGACATCTATTTGTGCTTGTAAATAAATCAGTTCACATGCAGCCACCCCAAGCTAAGGATTATAGCAATAATCCCTTTCTGTTGTATCTCACTAAGAGGTATCTTTAAAGTAGTTCAAGGGAACTAATTTCTCTGATATCTACCCCCTCCAAACTGGACAAGTTTAAACATACAAGGCATGAAACAGACAAAAGCCTCATGAAAACAGACTGTAAATCTTTAAGGGTGGAAAGAGCATAGCATAATCAGACAACCAAAAAGTCACTGCCTCTGAGGAAAAACAAGAGTCATCTGGGCTGCCTGCAGGTCTAGCACTGTGGCAATGTCAGGCACTCTGTTCAGAACGGGTCTTTTACAAATCTTCTTAAAGTTAGAAACAGAAGGAATATCCTTTTTTATTTCTCAAAAAATGTGCTTCCTTAGCTGAAAGGCCAAAAGATATCCTTCCACTCATATAATCAAACCTTCACTTCTAGTTAACTATTGTTTTGCTTCCCTGTTTTCTTGTGTTTTAGTCACCAACCTCAGGAGATGGTCTGATGTAGCAGTTAAATAGATTCAAGTCCCAGATTTATCAATTACCAGCTACGTGACCTTGGGAATATCACCTACCTTCCATGTGCTTTAGTTTCCCATCTACAAAACCAGAAAAATAAAACCAGTACTTACCTCATGCCATGATTTGAGGGCTAAATGTGATAATCTGGGTAAAGCATTTAGCCCAGTGCCTGGTACACAGTAAATGCTCAATAAGTACTAGCTGATATGATTATTCTCAAGGGAAGGACAGAAGTAGTCAAAGCATAGCAGGGACAAATTATCTTAGACGCTATTAATATACAGAGATACTCGGCTCGGTCGAAAGTCTGACTCCTCTGGAGGCCAAACATGATTATGGAGGAGGCTCCATTGGAGGTAAAGAATGCCCACAAGAGGACTAGAGGACAGTGTGTGTCTTCACTGGAAGGATGCTAACTAGTAACCAAACCTCAGGAAAGTCACAACACTCACTTGGCAAAGTAGATGCAGTCTTTTTTATTGAAAACATCTTAGGAGTATAATAATTAAAATGCATTTTGTTTCCATAGTTTGAACTTGTAATTCTGTTGGCCAGGAGTTGTCAGACAGAGGATTAATAAGTGCAATACTGTTTAACAAAGTTTAACTGATGAAAGAAGAGCTTCAGCAAGTTTGTGAACAGTACAAAAAACACTTTTAATTGGGACAAAGCAGGCACTTCCCAAAAGGTCCTAGGGCCTGACAGGCATACTTCCCACAGTTTAGTACCCAAATGTTTTCCAGAGTCACCCACACACCAGAGAGGCACCACAGGTCTCAGTTTGTTTTGTGGCTATGTAAGATGGATCAACAATGTTGGAAATTCTCAAAACTGCCAATGTGTAAGGCAAGCACAAACAATGCTTGGATGAAATGATCCTAGTAGGTCCCTAGGATTAATGCAGGCTTGTGGGGGCTGGGCTACAGGGCCATGGCCTTCTGAACTGGCAAAGGAAGGAGAGTGCCAGAAACGAGTGAGTTCTTCTGATGTCGGCAATGTACCCTATAACTGGCTGGTGCAGTCCAATAACTGCTATTTAGAATGTGATGGAGGAAATGTGGCTTAAATGGGTAGAATTTATCACTATCCTAGCAATCCTCAGATAGCCAAGGAAGCAACAGCTTTAAGAACAAAAGGACAAAACTAAATATGAAGACTGAAAGACAAGAACACAGAGTGGTAAGGCTGCATTTCCCATGGGTTTATATACAAGGAAAGACAATGACAGAATGCATCGTATGGTCTGTATCTACACAGGGTTAAGCTGGCACACCATGATTATGATGAAATTACCAGAAAAGGATCACATTGGTAGTTAATCAATCATCTTACCCCACTGAGAGACAGGTAAGCAGACAAGCAGCTACAAGAGGGATTTGACTGTATCATAGCCTTTGAGTACAAGTTCACAAATACATACAAAACTGTCCAACCAACAGTGGATTTAAAGGAAGGAAAATTAAACACAGAGGGAGGCAACAGATCATGGAAGTGAAAGAACTTAGACTTGATTCTCAGATAATGTCAATTTTTAATATTTAAATTGGGAAGTGGTACCATTATTTTTACCCAATATCAACTAAATCTCTTGGTTATACCAAAGTTGTCCTAAGGTAACACCATGACTGTCCATCTTTTATTTTCCATTTCTTAGGGTAAAAGATTAACCATGTGTTCCAGCTATCTTGCTCACTACAGACATTCCCATACTGCTTTGCCACATCTACCTTCTCAACTCCCACCACCACCTACCCAACCACCACCACCTCCGCCACCACCACCACCTCCACCATCACTGTCACTATCTCTTCCACTGTCACTTCCACTACCCCTTCCATCTTCACTGTCACCACCTGTACCCCTACCACCACCTTCACTTCCACCTCTACTATTACCAGCAGCAGCTCTAACAGCTCCACTATCATCCCTCAATTCATTTTTACCATAATTTCCATCCTTATCATCACCACCTTCACCATCACCACTTTCACCTTCCCTCCATCTCTATCAATACCACTACCACCACCATCTCTGTTTCCACCAATACCACCACCACCATCACTACTAACTCAACCACCCAGCACCACCTCTTCTTTTTTACTACCTCCATCACCAATATGTCCACCTCCACTTTCATCACCACCTCTCCCCTTCACATTCTCCTCCACATTGATACCTCCTTTACTTCTCCTAATTTCCCCCAAACCAACTCTAATACCTCAACCACCACCACAATCACCACCTCCTACTATGTCCATTACAATTTTACCAACTCCAGGGATACCTCTACTTCTACTACCAATACCATCACCTCCACAACTACTTCCTCCAGCAGGTTCTCCATCACCATCTCCATTTCCGTTACTTTTTCCACCTCTACCATCACCACTACCACTGATAACTGTATGCATCATGCGCCAGCATTAAAACCACCTTCACTGTACCCATCACCTCCACCACCACTGTCACCACCTCTATAATCACCAACTCTATCATAACCATTGCTACCATAGTAATGTATCTGTAAGCTAGGAGCTAAGTTTTTTATAACCACTACTACTATTTAATTCTCATGGAAACTGTATGAGGTGTATATTCTTACTATGATTTTATAAATGAACGTCAGAGAAGTTATACCACTTGCTCCAAATCGCACAAATAAAAAGTATATTTAAATTTCTATTTCAGGAGTGTCTAATTCCATGCTCCTATGTTCTACTGAATTGTGGACTATTCTCTAAGAAGAAAGTAAGTATAAAAAGAATAAGCATACTTTCTCTACACACCTACAAGGACAAAACAAAATGCAGTAAGTGTTAAAAGCTGAGACAGAAGTATATGATTCATGGATGGCCATCCTCTTCCTGTACCAAGTACAGATTTAGCCTATGACCAAGATAAGCTTATCGATATGAGGTAGACTTGAAGATGAGACAAATATGCCATCCAGAGAATTGAAGCCATCAAAAACACCTGTGTTTTACAAAAGGTAATGTCTCCCCATTTCTTTAAGTGAAGATTTAGTACAATTAAGCTAATGGACATTTTGAAATAGAAAGCATATTTCAGAAATAAAACATCAAAATATATGTTGGCTATTGATATATATCTTTAAGTCTACATGCTGGATACTGAAAATGAATTGTTCTTTTCCTTAATATGGTGTGATCTTAGTTAATATTGCTTTAAAATATCTATATAAATTAGAAGAAAGGGAAGTATCATCATTGTTTCCTTATCCCATAATATTGAACCAACTTTAGGAATTAAAAAAAAAGTAATCATATATATTTAGCCAACAGTCTCAGGATATCTTTCAAATGATAAACCAGACCCATAACATCCTAATCCTAAAACCCAGGCAAAAATTACTGCTTGAAGTAGCAGAAAGAATCTGAACTCTAGAATCAAGCAGAACTGACTTTTAATCACGTTTTTAACTTAGTTCAGCTACTCTGGGCAGTTTTACTTAATCCTTAATTTCCCAACTGGTAGGCTTAGGCCCATTATCATGTCACATATTGGCTACAGGTATGCCAAGATATTGATGCCCTTAGCCATACAGGAGAGCACTGTATCCACTCCCATGCATTCAACTTCTTACTAAAATGTGAATGATTCTCAAATTTACATCTTTATTCTTGACTTCACTACTGAGCTCCAGAGCCAAATTTCCTTCTGGACATAGTCACATAGATAACACATCAGCATCTCAACTTTTCCATCCACCACTAATCTCGACAAGCCTAATTTCCTCCTGTCTCTTAACAGTATCATCATCCCATAGTTGATCAGAACACAACTTCTATCCTTACCTTTCACCACATCATACACTATGTTATGATACCATCATGGCAAATCTTGGGACTCTCCTTTTACAGTACCTCAAACATCCTTTATACCCCTCCTTCCCTAGTTCAGCCTCATGTTAGTTTTCCTTACATATTTAATGTTAGCTTCCTCAGTGGTCAACATGCTTTGGATCCCACTTGACCCCAGTTAATTCTATAGTCTGTTTAGCATTTCAGTTTTTAATGAATGAATCCTAAATTATAGAACTAGTTATATGTTGTGTTTGAATATAATCCTTCACTCTTTGTTATATCCACAGCCTTTAAAATGGTGACTTTGTAGCCATCAATAGGGAAAGGATAGCAAAAAATAAACAAGTGGGACTACTTAAACTAAGAATCTCTGCACAGCAAAGAAAACAATCAACAAAATAAAAAGGGAACCCACAGAATGGGAGAAACTTTTTGGAAACCATATATCTGGTAATAACAGGGGTTAAAATTTAAAATCCAATTTTAAAATTGGCAAAAGATCTGAATAAATACTTTTCCAAGGAAGAAATACAAAAGCTCAACAGGTGCATGAAGCAGTGCTCCACATTACTAATCATTAGGGAACTGCATATAGAAAGCACAATGAGACTCATACCTATTAGATAGCTTTTGGCAAAAAGATGAGATAGCAAGTATTGAAGAGGATGTGGAGAAAAGGGAACCCTTCGGCAATGTTGGTGGGAATGAATACTGGTATGGCCACTATGGAAAAACAGCATGGAGCTTCCTCAAGAAATAAAAAAATAGAAATACTATATGATCCAGCAATCCCACTTCTGGATATATATCTGGAAAGAAATGAAATCAGTATCTCAAAGAGTTATCTAAGCTCCCATGTTCACTGTAACATTATTCCCAATAGGAAAGATATGAAAATAACCAAAACGTCTGTAAATGGATAAATGAATAAAGAAAATGTGATATGTATATAAAGAAGATGGAATACTATTCCTGCCATTTGCAAAAAACATGGATGAATCTAGAGAACATTATGCTAAGTAAAATAATCTGGATAAAAACAAATATTATATGATCTCCTTTATATGTGGAATCTTAAAGAAAAATGTTGAATGCTAGAAACACAGTACAATAGTCGTTATCAAAGATGGAGGCAGGATGGAATGGGGGTTAGGAAGATGCTGGTCAAAAGACGCAAGCCTTCATTTATAACATGAATAAGTTCTGAGGGTCTAATGTATAGTATGGTTACTATCATTAGTAACATGGTATTATATACTTCAAATTTACTAAGAAAATTAAACTTAGGTGTTCTCATCACACACCAAAAAAATGTAAATATGTGAAGAGCTACTGTGTTAATTAAATTTATTGTGGTAATAATTTCACAATGTGTCTGTATATCAAATCAGCAACTGTACCCTTCAAGAACATATTTGTTTGTTAATTATACCCCAATAAATCTGGCAGAAAAAAAAAGGAGGGAAAGGCTATTTTCCCATCCTTTGTATAGTGAATACTTGTGACTTGCTTTGGCAAAAAATAAAAAATAAAAGTAAATACATGAAGCAAAAACATCTGTGTGTAAAATCTAAACCTGGGTATTAGGAATCCTTACTTGCTTCCACTCTCTATTTGGAAATCCTTTACTCTCCAACTGAATAAAGCCACACTGCCCTGCTGGAAGATAAGGGACCAGGGAGAGTAGAGGGAAACTTACCCAGCTGATGCTATCTTAGACCTCTCTGTCCCCAGCCAAACCAACAGATGATCACAGATAAATAAGAAAGCCCAGTCAAAGCCAGAAGAACCATCCAGCAGAGCCCAGCCCAAAATACTGACCCTCAGAATCAGAAGCTAAGTAATAGCTGATTGATTTTTTTAAAGACACTAAAAGCTTTTTGATTTGTATCAGTCAGCAAAACCTTACTGATACATTTACCCCTTTTGGTAATGAGCTTGTGATGCACCTCCACAAGGAGGAAACAGACTAAAATCAGTCTGATATAAAAGCACCCCATTCCTACATAAGATATGTTCCAATTTGTCCTTTAAAATTTATCTCCTATTTTTCCATTCCTGTTCTCACACAGCCACTACTAGACCATTTTCCATATCATTTTCTCAGTCTTTGGATATATGATTATCCTTACTAATTTAGTATTTTTCTTCAAATTTATTCACACCTAACATTGCTTCTACATAAACTCCCTTTTAGGCAATGTTATCTAAGCAACTAGAACTGATAGACTAGTCACTTTTTTGTGAATATATTAAAATAATTCATAACTATTAAAACAAACATATAAACATTAAAATAAAAAGATTTTCATCCAAGTCCTACATAGCATGTTCACAAGAACATGATAAGCATTCTACTTTCTCTCAAACTTTTTACATGTCTGGATTATTGTGATGCAGTGCATGATAGAGACAATTTTTAACTTGGTATCCAATGAGGTTATAAAATGGTTCTGAATTTCAGATAGAAGGAGAGTTTTAAAAAGCTTTAAATAAAAACCAAGGAATTCCTCTCTATGTGGACTAGAAAAAATCCACAAGGAATTTGACTCCTATGGGAACTCTTACAACAGGGGTATAACAGACTTAACATTAGAGGAGATTGGAAACAAGGGAACAGTTAGGGAACAATTTAATCAGTCTAAGAAAGACCTAATGTGAGAAGTAAATTAGAAAAGAGACAAAAATCACCTATACTGAACTTAACTGGCTGGGGAAGGGGAACTGAGTTTCGGTATTTTTTAAATGGGTCTGGGAAGGGAACCATGTGTAGAAAATAATGAAGATAATTCTATTCACTGTTGAGTTAAAGGAATAAAAAAAAAACATGAAGGAGGTGAAGATCATTCTGAAGTTTGGTTGTGATATAAATGTACTGACAAGGTTAAGAGGAACAACTGATTTAGTAGACACTGAGGTGTAAAAGAGAAAGACAATAGTGAAGATGTTGAGTTTTAGTTTAGATGTGATTTTTGCACCAGGGTTTAAGCCTAGGATTTGACAAACAAGAGGATGGAGGAAACAGTTTTTGAGAAGCAGTAATAAGGCAAATCCAGAGAGATCGATATAGCTAAGATGGCATACCAAGTGGTCTTGGTCTGATCTTATTTTGTCTGATTTGTTTACATGAGTTTGAATTTCTTCTTTGGTATCACCAACTTTTGCACGAAAAACCAGTTTTGTTTTGTTTTTATTTCATTTTTGTTTATATCTCCAATCTATCCCAAATCTATGAGGAGGAAATACATGTTTGTTAGTGTGAGCTGCTGAGAATCTTAATTTGTCTGTTATATGGTATCACTGCAGCAAAACCTGGCTAATATACTGCTTCTTGGAAGGAATTAATAGTTCATTGCATATGAGTATAAAAAAAAGAGAGTCAAAGTTTACTTTGAAATTCAGAAACTTGGTGACTAAGAATGGAAGTGTCACTCCCATTATATATTCATGGGCTAGGTAAATATTTATGTTTTTCTTTTCATGTATTCTTTATGTACACCTTTTAATGCATTTACAATAGTACATAAAACTATTATTTGAGGAACAGTTCTGAACATTTGTGCAACAAATCCCCTGTGAAAATATGAAAGCAATGGATGCTTTTTTGGAAAAAAGAATAACAAATAACACTTCACGAATCATCATGAACCCTAATCTCAGAAAAGCATTAAAAAGGAGATTTAAAAAAAAGGCTTTTGTTGATATTCTCCTTACTGGATGTTGTAACTTTCTTTACCTTTCTTTATATCATCTGACTGCAGCATTTAGATTGTGATTAGAGAAGAGTGGGTTGCATGTATTCTGAGCAGAGCTATAAAAAAGTGTCTTCATTACAGTATGAAAGGACTGGACAATATCATTGTTTGAGAGAATTAATTAAGATATATAAAGCATTGCATCTAAAATCAGTGGTGTGTAGAAAATGGCACTCATTAATTTTCAATCATACACTGAAAAATATATTGGGAGATAAGAGAAACTTTAGAGTAAAAAAAATGTTTAAGTTGCTTTACTCAAAAAATGGAATATCGAAAATATTTCTAATGGAAAATTTGCTTTATACAAAATTACAGAAGTATATGTATTCCAGATTAGCAATTTTCCATTCAAGACTGTCCTCTAAAAAGGAGACAGCGTTCGTATAAAAGATAAAAAGATTTACCTCCTTGACCTCATGAGACAACAGAGCCTCCCACAGAACTCCCTACAGTCTTCTCATACACATCCTATCAGACACACACATTACTATTAGACACACCTGAAAGGGATAGAAAGCCTGAGCCAAACCAAGGAAAGGTGGTCATATACACCAACATCTCCTCAACTAATTCAAGACTGACTCTATCTAACAAGTTTCCACTTGTTCTTTTGTCCCTGAGAATCTACATGTAACAATTTTTACTTGAAATGGGGGGGGGGTTACATTTGAAACAATATGAGAAATTTCTCAAAGCAGCAAAAATAAAATTGTTCTTTGCCTTGGCCTGCCACAATTACTTCATTGCTATGACATATGACATCATAGTTAGTTCTCAGACTCGGGGGTGTTTCTAATGAGCTGGAGTTGGAAGGGTCCCAGTGGAATGCCGAGAACCAAAAGGCCCACTGTTCTTTCAAATTCCAACATGATATTAGGAGGGAAAACAAAGAGCTCTTCAAGAGTCAGAGGTCAACCTGTTAAGTGGTATCAAAAGGTGGAAATAATGAAAGGGAATGGCGAGACAGTTTCAGAGCATAGCAACAGATAATTGTTACCTATCTCTACTGTTTTATTACTTCCACTTCATGAATAAAGGTAATGAATATGATAGTTTCAAAATACTCTGATAATCTGATGTTTTATCATAGGAGATCTTTGACACACAACTGTTATCAAAAGAAAAATTATTACAGTTTCCAATGTGTGTGTGTATCTATGTGTATACATAATGAAAAAATATTTTCAATTTTAAAAATTACACATAGGGAGTAAATGAAAACAGAGATACAAATGTTTACCCAGTCAGTGAGGTAGGTCCCTTTCTGCTCCTGGGCACAAAGGACCCTCAGAGGGATAGCCACCTTCCCTAGAGCCCATGTGAACCATTAACTACATATTCCCTTCTGGGAATGTATCTAATTATTTAGCCAATTTATCACCAAGACAGCCCCAGTGGCTAACCCCAACGTCAATATACCAGAGGTCACAGGAACTAAAGGGAACCTCTCCATAAGCCAAAAGTCAGAAATGGACATGGGTATCTCATTCCTAGTCCTGCCACTCATCCCTAGTGCTCAGCTGGCCTGGAGAACTTAGACAAGCTTCTTGTCTTACTAATCTCCAAACAAAAATGACCAATTATATCCAGTTTCTAAATATATTCACAATTTCAGGACAGATCTGTTAAACACATACTCTTAGATCTATGAAAGGGTTGGGGCAAAGGCAGGGTGGTGCTGTACATTACCTTTAACTTTCTCAAATATGCTCCAAAACTGTTTTCTTGGGAAAGCCCATGAAAGGGCCACAATTATACTGGGAGAGTTAGTATAGCTATTTTAAAAAAATGAAGTAGCTATAGAGATACATAACTATGAATATGTAAGATTTGAATAAAACAGCTTTAATATATGAACCTAAATAAAGACTTTTATAGACAACAAACAGAGAATATACCTTATTTTATTTTATTTTATATTATGAAGAATTTATCAAACATCCATAAAAGTATACAGAGCAATATAGTGAACTTAACTGTGTTCATTAAGTAGCTACAATGAGTTATTAATATTATCCAGCAAAATGTTCTCTATTTCTTACCAATGACTTCTCCTATCCTCTTCACTTTTCTTCCTTTTCCTTTATTTTGTGGACTTATAGAACACACACCTTTTAAACTCCTGTGGTATATTTATGGCAAAATATTCCTAGTTTTTCACATATCCATCCATACCTTTGCCCTTTCCATGTTATTTCACTGCCCTCCCAACATAAGCAGCACAGACTCTAACATGCAACTTATTTTAACCAAAGTTATCTTAGCAGAAATAGCAGACAATTGATATAGTGCTTCCGCTTCTCTCTTTGTTTCCCCATCCCCATGAGAAAATGCCTGAGCTAGCTAACTGGAGGTTGAAAGTCCCAGTGATCCTATCTGAGGCTACCCTAAATTATCCAACAGCCAGCCAATTTCCAGATCATCAAATAAATCTAGCCAAAATCAGCAGAACTTTCTAGCCAACCATCCCTGGACTGTGAGCAGTAAGTGCTATAATTATAAACAACTGAGGAATTGTAGTTGTTTCACAGCATTATTCTGACAATAGATACCTGACACAGAACCTATGGATTATTTATAAATATTATGTATTTCTGGTCAAGATGCAAAAAGAGGCACAAGAAAGACAACAACATACCCCATACACAGAGAATTAGACAGATAGATACATAGATGCATAGACAGACAATATTTTTAGTCAATCAAAACAAATACTAGCTAACAAAGTATGCATTAATATAAAGTAAATGAAAACAGAGAGAACAAAGGCTGACAGTGCCAGCTTTTGAGCATTGAGCTTGACAGAGACGCTGGTGGTCTGAATTTATTACCTAGTTTGGTGGCCCAAACACACCAGAGACCAGAGCCAGGGCCACTGAGTGAGTTAGAGGACTACTGCAGAGCTTCTGGAACATGAACATAGCCTGGGAAAAGCAGCCACTACCACCACTAATAAATATATTTATAGTCAACTGATTGCAATAAGAGTACCAAGACAACTCGGTGGAGGAAAAGAATAGTCTTTTCAATGCTGGGAAAACTGAATATCTATATGAATGAGAAAACTGCACTCCTAAACTCACACCATATATAAAAACACTCAAAATATATCAAAGGTCTAAATGTAAGATCTAAGACTATGAAATTCTTGGAAGGCAATATTGATGTAAATCTTCACACCCTTTATAATACATTGGTTTCTTAGGTATGACACAAAAAGCATAAGAAATCAAAAAATAAACTAAATGAATTGGAATTCATCAAAATTAAAAACTTTTGTGCTTCAAAAAACATCATCAAGAAAGTTAAAAGATAACTAACAGGATGGCAGAAAATATTTGCAAATCATATAGCTGACAAGGGTCTAGCATCCAGAGTAAAGAAGAAAAAAACTTTTACAACTCAACAATAAAACTGAACCCAATTTGAAAATGAGGAAAAGACTTGAATAGACATTTCTCCAATGAAGATACACAAATGATCAAAGGTACATGAAAAGATATTCAACATCATAGTCATTGGCTCAGTAGTTAAGCATCTGACTTTGGATCAGGTCATGATCTCATGGTTCGTGATTTCTAGTCTTACATCTGGTGCCCCACTTTGGGAGAGTTCTGCCCCATTTCAGGTGAACATGAGCCCTACTTCAGGTGAGCCCCACTTCTCTCTCTCTCTCTCTCTACCCCTTGTGGGATTCCCTCTCTCTACCCCTGACTTGTGCCCTCTCTCTATTAAAAAAAAAAGGAAAATGCAAATAAAACTACGATGTGATGTATCGTCACATCCACTAGGATGGCTGTGAATAAAAAAAGATAAACAATAAAAACTATTATCTAGGATGTGGAGAAACTGGAACCCTCATGCATTGCTGGTGGGAATGTAAAATAGTGCAGCCTCTTCATAAAAGTTTGGCAAAACTTTCATCAAAACTTAAATATGAAGTACCATATGATCCAGCAATTCTATTCCTAAGTGTACATGCAAGAGAACTAAAAATATATGTTGACACAAAATCTTATACACAAATGTTTGCAGAGGTATTATTCATAATACTTATAAAGTATACACAACTCAAATGTCCATATGAATAAACAAAATATGGTATATCCATACAATATTATTCCACCATAAAAAATAATGAAGTACTGATTCATACTACAACATGGATGAACCTTGAAAACATTATGCTAAGTAAAAGAAGCTAGACAAAAAAACCCACCTATTGTATGATTCTAGTTATATGAATTGTCTAAAGTAAGCAAATATATAGATAAATTTGTGGTTTCTAGGGGTTGAGGGAGTGAGGAACGGAAGTGACTGCTAACGAGTACCTGATTTCTTTTGAGGGTGATAAAAATGTTCTAGAATGAGACAGCAATGATAGTTGCACAACTTGGGAATATACTAAAAAGTATTATAGACCTTAATAGGGTGTCTTTATGATACATGAATTGTATTTCATTAACAATAATAATAGAGACACATAGGGGACAGATTCAATAGATTTACTTATATCTAATGTAAGTTCAGAAGAATGAAGAAGAAAAAGCAGAGCATCAATACTCAAACAGGTGAGAACTTTCCAGTTTGAAGATTACATAAAACTTCAAATTAAAATAATATGCTGAGAATGGAAATGGATTGATAAAATAAATCCATACATGAACTTACCTAGGTGAGAATGAAGAAAAAAACCCAAAACCTAAAGTTTTGAGAAACTATAAATTACCTAGAAAAGAATGACAAAGATACTAACTGCAGCCTCTAAAAAGCTCCAATGACTATTTAAGAAATAATGGTGCATTATTGTTACATTATTCAGAGGAAAGTACTTTCAATTGGAACTCTATATTCAGTAAAGCTATAACTCAAAAAATGAGGTTCCAGAAAATAGCATTTGTATATTTCAAAGAAAAATCAGTAAATCCCCAAAAGTTAAAATTTATGCAGGACACATTATTTATGCAGGACACATTATAATGAATTATATATAAAATTTATGCAGGACACATTACAATGAATTATATATTCATAATAAACAGAATTTTTTTCAAGGAAACTACTTTAAAACTAACTTTAAATTTTTTCTAATTCTTCTAACAGGAAATCAGAACTAAAATTAAACATTATTTAAAATGAATGACAAGAAAATGTAAGTGACCAAAAATAGCACTTATAGTTATTATTCTATTCCTTCTAAATACTCGCCACATAACTCAAGATAATTTTATGCACCTTAGATCATATAGATTTCTTTTCTATATTATTTTTTTCTACTTATTTCTATTTTTATTATGTATTTCTGCTTTTCATTTTTTCATCTTTCTGCATCAACTTTCTATTCTACATTTCTATTTCTCTCCTATTGTCTATTTCTCTTTGTATTCCTATTTCTATTCTGAATTTCTATTTTTTATGTATTAGCTGTATACACCATATACTGATGCTCAGATATAAATAAGGAAAAGTTTATTTATAATATCTCATGTCTCCTCCTATTCTCTTGTTGTATTTGATATTCCTGCTGTTGTTGTGATTCCTCTTTTCATTTTCCTAAAGTGCCCTCACCCCTTGTCCTCCTGAGATTCTTTCCTGTCTGTAGTACCTTGGTACATCCCAAGGCTTGTTACATTTCCCCTGTCGCCCCAGCTGAGGTTCTTGCCTCAGTTTAGTCTGCTCTGGTTACCCACTTCTCCCCACCTTAGGGCCAGATCTCTGTGCACATTCACATGCTTGAAGGTTAGGTAGCTACTGCTTCTCTGCCCAAAGCCCCACCTAGGTTGCCCCTTGTCTTGGGGCTGTCCTCACCGCTATCATATTGGTGCTACCAGTGCTGGCCCCCACTGCCATTTGCTGAGTTCTCATATTCCAGAAGGGAACTTAAACGGTTATGATGATTTTATGGTCCTCAACACTCTCCTTCACAACTGTATGTACCTTGCCATGATGGATGCATCAGGGCTGACTACCATGCTGTTCTGTGACCAAGAACGCTCTTTTCATCCGTAGGCCCCATTAATGGGTCTAGATAATTTTGTCATAATTAGGAAAATATTATTTTTACTGCAAGGCTAAGAGTCATGTAGCAAGTGGCATCTGATTCTTTTAAAAAGGTAGTGAAAATAGTGGATGTAATGTCTGTGCATTCAGTCAAGCTGTATATTTATGATTTATGTACATTTCTGTATATATATTATGCTGTAGTAAAATAATTATTTTAATAACCAGTTTTAAAGTCTGTTATAATGTTTAAAATTTTTTTAATAATAGTTTATTTTCAAATTGGTTTACATATAACACCCAGTGTTCATCCCAACATGTGCCCTTTTTAATGCCCATCACCCCCTCTCCCCCCTCCCTCATCCCCTTACCCTCAGTTTTTTTCTTAAAAAGAGAAATAGAATTAAAAGCTTAAAAAAACTAAATGAAAAAGTTAACATATCTAAAAATAGAAAATGTTACAAAAATTTTGTCTTTGGGTAGGAAGTACAAGGGCTCTATGTAATTTCCTTTGTTCAAACTTTCTGAATTTTCTAGATTTTTGATAATTAAAAGGCAGTGCTTTATGTTTTATATTACATTATTTTTATATTACATTACATTATATTATTAATACTATTTATCTCCTAAATTATCTCTAGTAATCTCTCTCTCCTCTCTGAATAGCATTTTTGAACAGAAAAGAGTTAAGAAGGATCTTGGGCACACTATCCACTATGCGTCTTTTCCTATGCCCCATATTTTCTCTTGTCCCCACTTTTACTTTTTTTCCTTGTTAACCTGAATCTTCATCATGGTCTTCACCTCCCTGTATTTCACCATTTACCTGAAATGAACTCTATAACCCTGTATCCCCTGTTGTTCCATAAATTCCTTATTTTACTCAGTAAATCTTTAACATATATCAGAAAAAAAAAACTTTTAAAAGTTCTCATAACAGTTGAATGAAACTATTAAATAAAAGATGTCTTCAGGTTAATCACAATAATGAACTGGGACCGTCTGAACAGGGAGAAGTCTCAAAACATTTTTCATTTTGATTCAGCCTTAATATTTTGCTTTTATCAGATATCAACTTTGAGATAAACCTTTTAGAAGCTGGTCCATTGTTTACAACTAACCCAGAACAGTTTTAAACAATTCCTCCTTTATCTGATGGAGTGAAGATTGTCAGAGATGAGCCCCAGCTGGGGCCCAAATTAGAGTAATTAAGAAGCAAAAGCCAAAGTACTTTCCTATAATGTGTTTGTTTTATTAGAAGATTAAACAGTATTACTGGTACAGAATTTGTCATACTTATAGAAACAGAAAGAGAGGGCATTGCTTAAGTGCTATGTGTAACGGATATGAAATTAGAGCCTAGAACACAAGACTGGGTCATCAAACAGTAAGAGATATGCTAAAAAAGATATGTAATATTACTTTTATAAGAATGAAGGCATTACCATATAAGGAAATGGCTCATTAAAACTATCAAA
Organism: Paguma larvata; assembly: GCA_030068075.1. Lineage (NCBI taxonomy): Eukaryota > Metazoa > Chordata > Mammalia > Carnivora > Viverridae > Paguma > Paguma larvata. The sequence continues at coordinate 13,540,091 of CM057844.1, forward strand.
AAATATTTCTGCTGCGCTTATAAAAGTCAGTTAGAAATCAAAATTTTTTTTAAATTCTACAACATTCAGTACTGTTTACATCTGAATTTCCTGACTCAACATGCATGCAATATTATCTTTAGGTACTAAAATTTAGCAAGTTCATCATTGGATTTATTTCAAATGCTTTTCACAAGTGTGGTTAATTGTGGGTTTTTTTTTTTCTTATTAGGTTTTTATCTTAATTCCAGTGTAGTTAACATACTCTGTTATATGAGTTTCAGATGTACACACTAATGATCCAACAATTCTGTACATTACTCAGTGTTCCTCGTGATAAATACGTTCTTAATCCCCTTCACCATTTCACCCATGCCCCCACCAACCTCCCCTCTCATAGCCAATAGTTTGTTCTCTATAGTTAAGAGTTTGTTTCCTGGTTTGTCTCTCTCTTTTTTATGTATGTTTGTTCACTTGTTTCTTAAATACCACCTATGAGTGAAATCATATGGTATTTGTCTTTCTCTGATTGACTTATTTCACTTGCATTATACTCTCTAGCTCCATCTATGTCATTGCAAATGGCAAGATTTCATTTTTTTAATGTTTATTTACTTTTGAGAGAGAAAGAGGGAGAGAAGGAGCATGCACACATATGAGTAAGGAAGAGGCAGACCGAGGGAAACAGAGGATCTAAAGCAGGCTCCATGATGACAGCGGAGAGCCAGATGCGGGGCTTGAATTCACAGAACAGTGAGATCACGACCTGAGCTGAAGTCAGATGCTTAACAGCCTGAGCCACCCAGGTACCCCGAGATTTCATCTTTTTTTTAATGGTTGAATAATGTTCCATATTGTGAGTGTGCGTGCGTGTGTGTGTGTGTGTATCACATCTTCTTTATCCATTCATCTGTTAAAGGATATATGAGCTGCTTCTATAATTTGGCTATTGTAAATCATGCTGCAATAAACATAGTGGTGCATATATCCTTTGGAATTAGTATTTTCGTATTTTTGGGTAAAAATACCCAATAGTGTGATTATGGATTATAAAGTAGTTCTATTTGTAACTTTTTGAGGAACCTCCATACTGTTTTCCACAGTGGCTCTCTAGTTTGTATTCCCATCAAAAGTGCACAAGGGTTCCTTTTTCTCCACATCCTAGCTAACACTTCTTGTTTTCTGTGGCTTCGATTTTTGCCATTCTGACAGGTATGAGTTTTGATTTGTATTTATCTGATGATCAGTGATTTGATCATCTTTTCATGTCTGTTGGCCAGTTCTATATTTTCTTTGGAGAAATGGCTGTTCATGTCTTCTGCCCAATCCTTAATTAGATTATTTGGGTTTTTTTTTTTGGGGGGGGGGTGTTGAGTTGTATCAGTTCTTTATATTTTGGATACTAACCTTGGTCATTTTCAAATATCTTCCCCCCATTCTGTAGGATACCTTTTAGCTTTGTTGATTGTTTCCTTTGTGGTCCAGAAGCTTCTTATTTTGAGATAGCCTCAATAGTTTATTTTTGTTTTGTTTCTCTTCCTCAGCGGACTATCTAGAAAAAAGTTGCTACAGCCCATGTCAGAGAAATTACTATCTGTGCTGTTTCCTAGGATTTTTATGGTTTCAGGTCTCACATTTTAGGTTTTTAAGCCATTTGAATATATTTTGTGTACAGTATGAGAGAGTGGTCCAGTTTCATTCTTTTACATGTTGCTGTCCAGTTTTTCCAACACCATTTGTTGAAGAGACTGTCTTTTTCCCACTGGATATTCTTTCTTGCTTTGCTGATGATTAATTGACCATATGATTGTGGGTTTATTTCCAGATTTTCTGTTCTGTTCCATTGAGCTATGTGTCTATTTTTGTTTCGGTCATATTGTTTCATACTGTTTTCATTACTATAGGTTCGTAATATAACCTGTGATCCCTCCAGCTTTGCTTGTCTTTTTCAAGATTACTTTGGCTATTCAGGGTCTTTTGTGGTTCCATACAAATTTTGAAATAGTTTGTTATAGTTCTTTGAAAAATGTTACTGGTATTTTGAAAATGCAGCCAATTGCTAATGTGTTATGAGCCTCTTAATAACAGAAGCTCTCTCTATCCTTTAAGTATTTTTCATAACTTCCACAATCGCTTATAAAGAGTAGACCTTGCAAAAATCTATCAAATAACTTAAATAACCTCTCTTTTTTGTACCAATGATGAGTGCCATTGATGACATTACTTTCAGTAAATTCTTTGTTAATGCTGTGTTGTGTGGATTAAGTAAAACTAATTTGTCCTGGTGATGCAAATACTGACAATCATTAAAGAACTTGAATTAAAACAGATAGGGGCTGGAAAAACACTCCACTCTATTAATTTTCATGGGAGTAATACAAACTTTTTCTTAGCAAAATAATAAGACAGTTGAACCATACTCTAAAAATTACAAAGCTCCCTGGTATTTATTAACATATTGAATAAAAACATCTCTGAGAGATAAGCAGTATTACTCTTTTTGTTAAGTTGCCTATCTTATATCACATAACCTTAACAGCAAAGTAATACTTTTGGAAATAAACACATCATTAGAGAAAGCACCCATTCCCCCTTTTTCACCTCCACTCCCACTCCCCAAAGGCAACATCATCATTTCTAATTCTGATCCTTCTAAAGATTCCTCACATAAATATATAAAAATAATGCTGATGCCACTATTTTGTTTTGCCATCAGCTAATTCTGTGGTGTAAATAATGAGAACTTGGCTCATTTACATTATCTCTCATCTCTCCGTCTCATCCTAATGTTTGATACAAATGTGCTTAGTCTCACAAAGTCCACCTATTCGTGGAAACATATGGTATCTGTCTTTTTCTGACTAACTTATTTCACTTAACATAATACCCTCCAGTTCCATCCATGTTGCTACACATGGCCAGATTTCATTTTTTCTCATTGCCACGTAGTAGTCCATTGTATATATGTACCACATCTTCTTTATCCCGGTGTTATATGTAAACCAATTTGAAAATAAACTATTATAAAATTTAAAAAAAAAGACAAATGTGGTTATTACTGCAGTTGATACAATTGGTGCCTTTATTTATTTCTGCTTTGGAGGAAACCCTAGACAAAAGAAGAGAATAGAAGAAAAACACAGGATAGGTATAGAAAGGAAGAATTAACTATTTTATGTTAAAAACATGAAGGAGGGGTACTTCAGTTGGTGACGTGTCCAACTCTTTATCTTGGCTCAGGTCATGATCTCACCGTTCATGGGATCGAGCCCCATATTGGGCTCTGTGCCAACAGCACAGAGCCTGTTTGAGGTTCTCTCTCCCTCTCTTCCCCTCCCCATGCATGTGTGTGTATTCTCCCTCTCAAAATAAATAAACATTTAAAAAAGATGAAGGAAATCTTGTCTTAAAGTCTCCATGTTTCCTTTAAATTAGGAGATGCAATCTAGATGTGTGGATGCGGTCAGTAGCTTGGAGAGTTCAATATTTATTAAGCTTCTACTCAGGGCATTGTGATAGATCTTCCTAGCCTTTATTAGGGATCTGAGGAAGACTTCCTGGAGAAAATTCCAAGCTGGTGATTGAAAGAGATGAATTAGGAAAATGAAAGCATGTAAAAGGAAAAAACGTATTTCAAGCAAAAAAAAAAAAAAAAAGAGCTTAAGCAAAGGCTTAAAGTATAGGAAAGGTAGAGATGAGAAGCTTCAGATGGTAGATGCAACTGGAGAGGCGGTCAGGCGGTCAGGGGTCAGGCTAGGGGAGCCCCTTCACAATGTGCTATGCTTCTGTAAATGTGTATGTTTATGAAGTGATGCCACTGAAGAATGATAAGCAGAAGAGAGACATGGCCTCTTTTCCCCTTTTGCATAGTTCACTCTGGCTAGAATGAATGTAGCAGAAAGGGGAAACAGAATCAGAGAAATCAGTCTAATGCTTCTGTTATGTTAATAGTAAGAAATAGTAGGATGATAATTGAAGGAATAGAATAGAAGGGACAGGTTCAAATAGTATTTGAAGATATAATAATCATGAAGAGGACTGACTGATTTCATACAATGGGATGGGATGGATTTGACAGGAAACAGAAAGATTTATGAGTACCTCTCTGATTTTGGTTCATATAACCAGGCAAACAGTGATTCCATTTACTGGGAGAGGGATAATGGAAGGAAAGCAGGTCTACAAGGGATTGAATGAGAGGTAGAGAAGTTGAAGGATCTGTTGAACATTCGAGATGAATGTCAAGCAATTATTGGCAGAAATAAATCAAAAGAGGAGTCAGCTACAATCTTGAGGTGGTGGTGAACCATGAGAATGAGTTCCATTAGAAAAAGAAGGTTAAGACCAGAATTTTGAGCGTACCAAACGATAAGGATTGAGCTGCAGATGATAAGCCCATAAAGTGAGAGAAGAACCAGGTGATAGTTCTTCTTTTATGCCAGAGAGACCATAATATTAAAGAGTTACAAAAATGGAATGGTTAGTAATATCAAGTAATATCACCCCTCAGAGGGATGAAGGACATAATACAGAATTAATGACCTTTATTATGGCATATTCAGGAGAACTGGGGAGAGACAAAGCCAAATCAGCCCTTAGTGTGAGGAAGAGGGGTGGGAAGTACCCCCAAAGTGAGGAAGAAGTAAATGAGGCTCTTTTGCAAGTGGCATGGCTAGGAAGGAAAAGAGAATGATGGCCAGTGTGGCCATATCAACAGATGATTCTATTTCTCCAGGAAAAAATAACTATAGTAGGCATGTTATTTTGCTGAGAGTCAAGGAGATGCCTAATATTTCCCTATTTTTACAGTGAAATATGAAGTGAGATCACCTCCTGGGAGTGTGAAGGGTTAGGTTGGGTACAGGATTTGAAGGGAGTGGCGAAATTTTGGAAATTACTCATAGGAAATTAAGACAAAATCTAACAATTCAGAGTGGTCTTGGGGGCCCTGCTAAGGTTGGAGGAAAAATTATAAATTTAGCTTTTGTTTATCTTTTCTATATCTCCTTCCCAAATCAGCCTTTGCAATTCTAACTTCCCATTATCCACTTCCCAACTAAATGAATGAAAACAGTGATGATACTGTCACTACCAAAATGGCAAAACATTGCACACCTTCTATATTATTAGACATACATGTAGGAGCAAGCCAGGATTTGGCTGATCCAGGTATAATGCGTAAGTCTATGCAAATTATTGACAATACTGTACTTTTGCCTTCCTACCTGAAAAACAGAAATAATATTACTTGCCTCTTAAGATTACATGAATTAATAGAGATGATATATGGACAGGCCTAGAATACTGCTTGTTCTATAGTAGGCTATTTGTAAATTTAACTTCATCCCGTAAAGAGGGAAAAATAATGATAATGTGTTTAAATGGGTAGAAAAGAATATATTAGATGATAAAGTAACAGGAAATAGGACAAAGGAATAGGAAAGGAGATCGCTAAGTAGATTATCATTGCAAGGAAAAACACATGAGAAAGCAATACATAGATGGAGATAGATGATTCTAAAGAAAGATGCTCACAGTACAAAAGTGTGGAGGAGGGCAAGGGAAATACTCAAGCACCATTAATCACAATCCTTGATGTTAATCCCTCTGGGGTTCAGGAGGAAAGAAACAGGCAGAAAAAGCATGTGTCCTCATGTATATCATTCAAAAAAGCAGCTGCTAGTCAAATCTGGAAAGTCAAGGCTCTTAAAAAAATACTGGAGCCAAACAAGATCCCAGAAATAGCATATTTGTAGAAAACCACTCACTGCTTCTGGGAAAATAGATTTAGGGTTGAATTGAGGATAACATTGCACAACAACAACTTGAAGAAAAAGAAAACAGAACTTGACTGAGTTTATCTGAAGGTTGCTGTCATTGATTCATTCAGCAAATAATTACTGAATACCTAGTGTGTGCAGAACATTAAGTCTTCTTTAAAAAGAATGATTTTTCCAAAGACACAGAGAGGGAGGGAGATAAAACATAAGAGACTCTCAAAGACCAAGAAAAAACTGAGGGTGAGGGGGATGAGGAAGGGGGGAGAGGGGGTGATGGGCATTAAAAAGGGCACATGTTGGGATGAACACTGGGTGTTATATGTAAACCAATTTGAAAATAAACTATTATAAAATTAAAAAAAATAATAAAAAGAATGATTTTTCCTTTAAACATATGAAGATTCATCAAAATATATATTGGTTTTATGGATGTGGATAACCACACAACTTTTAGAGCAAAGAAACTGAGCCTAATGTGAAATAATATTGAACTGGAAAACCTGAAGAGATATGAAAATCATTTCATCTCTGTCACCAATTAATCATACCACCTCAATTAAGCCTCTGTGCCTTTGAACCAGTCTTCCTGAGTCATAAATACAGATGAATGTCTATCAATTATGATGCAGATATATAAACAGCCTTTGCTTTGGTCAATACTATTAATGATCTATAACATCTTTTCTTTTTTTTTATCTTTAAAATAGTTTATTTTCAAATTGGTTTACATAAAACACCCAGTGTTCATCCCAACATGTGCCCTTTTTTAATGCCCATCACCCCCTCTCCCCCTCCCATCTCCCTCACCCTCAGTTTGTTCTTAGTCTTTGAGAGTCTCTTATGTTTTATCTCCCTCCCTCTCTGTGTCTTTTTTTTTCTTTCCCCTCTTCCCCTCCTCCTGGTTTTTGCTTAGTCTCACCAAGTCCACCTATTCGTACATCAACTGACGAGTGGATAAAGAAGATGTGGTACATATATACAATGGACTACTATGTGGCAATGAGAAAAAATGAAATCCGGCCATGCGTATAACATCTTTTCTAAATGAGATTCATTATACAGAGAGTAAAGTAAGAAATAAACTGGTCATTGATTAAATATACTTTCTTGTGTACACTAATTATGGTAGTTCATTTCTTCCTTGCATCATCCAACATAGCACTGCTGACATAATAAATGTCCATTATCTGATGAATAAGAGATCATGATTGTCATTTAAAGACAAAAGAGGTTTCTATGAGACCAAACTTGACCAACCTACACATTATTTAACCTCATCTCCCCCCAGTAAGATTTCTTACCAGGTTATTCAGAATGAAACTCATCCTCAATCTTGGTTGAATCTAGGTTCCCATCATGTTTTTAAAAGAACATTGAATCAAGTGAGTAAAGTTTGCTGACGGCTCTGATCTATTGTTCCACATAGTGAATGAAAGGAAGATGCAAAGGAAATCTGGAGGGATTTAGACATTTTAGGAGATGGAAACTGCATTGACCCACTAAATTTGGCTTACTAGAAGATAAGGTATATTAGGCATTTAAACGGTAAGGGGATGGTGAACATGGAGATGACCCAAACACACTGTCCAAAGGTACTAGTAGCAGAACAAGAAGAGTAGATAGGGGAAAGGGAAGAAAGATCAAAGGAAAGACCATCAGTATAAGAACGAAAGAGAGAGACTGCGAAGTCACTCTTTAATTCACTGGATAGAATATCTTGGCTAATAAAATCCTCTCCAGCATCTCTTAAGGCATTAGAGCCCTTCAACTAATGTAATTCACTCTTTGTTGACAGTTCATGGAAAATAAAGATGTACAATGTTAAATAAAAGGCACTACAGTTTGCTGGCCAGTACAGGTAGGATTATTGGACAACAACAGCATTGGGTTGTCTACTAAGGCTCAAGAGAGAGATAAAATGTGAATCATTATAAGACATACCTTGTTAAAAGCCTGATTCTTCCTTGCAAGTATTTTCAGCTAATCAAACATATCAATCCATCCAGAGTCTGTGTTTATTAAAGGCCAACTCATCCTCTAATGCTTGGATTTGGCCAATGTGGAGCCACTCAGCCAAAGATGTGAAAGAGAAGGACAGGGAGGTTGAGGTGTTCTTTGCCCAAGTTATTTCCCTGAAGACTGCACTGAGCTGGCTGCAACCCTTGCAGCAATGCCAAAGATCATTGCTTTTCTCCAGGTGGACCTCCTTCTGCATCCCCTAGGCTTCCGATGCCTAGGAGTGGTAATGACCAGGTTATTAGAAGCTCCAGGATATTGTACCATATCTCGTCATTATCTTCAGCCTGTCCACAACTTTTTGAATAGTCCCTTTATTAAATCCTTTGCTTGTCTATAACAGCTTAACAAATAACCCTAAAAGGTAAGCGCTTAAGAAAATAATCACGTCTTAGCTTTCATAGCTCCTGTTGGTCAAGAATTTGAGAAGAGTTTGTCAAGGGAGCTCCTGTTTGGGTATCTCATGTGGTTGCATTTGGGGCTAGATGATACATTCCATGGTGGTGGCTTACTCACATGGCAGGGAAATTGTTGCTATTAGTTGAGGGCCTCAATTTCTCCCCATTTAGGTTTATCTGTGGTGCTTTTTGAATGTGGCACCTGGAAGTTCCCATTGTGTATGTGTGTGTGATAGAGAAAGAGAGAGAGACAGAGACAGAAAGAGAGTGTCATATTGCCTTGTATGGCCTCATCTCTGAATTCACATGGCATTCTGTTGATCAAGGTAATTAAAAATATCCACCCAATTTAAAGGGGAACAGATTCTACCTCTTGATGGAAGTATGTCAACTTCACATGTAAGAAAAGCATGTGGGATTGGAGACACACACACACACACACACACACACACACACACATATCAGTATGCCCATCTAAATACAATCTGCTACCTGCTCCTTGAATTATCTTGATTTGACCCTGCCATCTCTTTTCTCCAGGTATTCTGAGATATATAGTTCAGATGATTCTAGGATCACTCCAGATTGTAAGAATGTTCCGAAGAATCAAATAATTGCCTAAACACCAGCAGGATCAAATGGTTAATTGTTACAGGTAGAGATATACTGAGTGGAGAGTAGGAAACTGAAAAACTCTCTGGATACAGTAGACTCCTAGGGGATGACTCTACTTGCTAGTGAGAAAATACTGTTCAGTGAGGGGGGTACATTTTCAGGTAATAATTGTCATTCAGACATGTGAATGGTTTCAAGAAAGCCTGTGAGGTCAACAAAACTGCAGAAGAACAGGTATTAAGAGAATATACTGTTGAATCAAATACACTCAGATTTTTATCCTAGTTTTGTTCCTTGTTTGTTGTTGATCTTGGGTAAGTTGGTAAATTTATTGAACATCAGTTTTCTCACCCTTTGAATAAAGATGTGAGCAAGACATCTACTTGAGCCAGGCAGGATCTAACCAGAAAATTATAAGGGATAAAAGTTAACAAAGAGCTTTGGTCAGGAGATGATGGAGAAGCTGAGAGTCAACAAAAGATATTGAAGTGACTCAGCAATTATCAACTACTGGAAGCTATTCCCACTCTTAGGCTGGAGGGATAAATTAACAGGGACCCCTGGGGAAGCTGGAAACCCTGTGAACCTATATGCAGAAGCAAGAGCTTAAGGAGAAAAATAGCCATTCTTACTATTTGCCAACTTTAAATTCACTCTCTCTTCTGCTTTAGCCTTGTCCAAGCAATAATATCCATGAAATCAAAGCTTTGAAATGGGACTTGTAATTTTTTTCTGATCCACTTTAACAAAAGTTCATAACTTTCAAAAATAAAAGTATTTCTAATGCATATTAAAACAACTACATAATTTTAATATGTAAACATTTGTCCCAACTTTGGGAAGCATTGATACATTTAACAAGTTTGGTATTGGTTTCTTATAATAAGCATGCATACATTAATAGGTAGTGAGGTTAACCAAGCCAGATGGAATCAGAATTAGAATGTAAACCTCACAGTACAGAGCTCAGTTCTCCAGATCAAGCCTCCTCACTAGGCTTCGTCTGCCTGTGTTTAACAGTAGGCACACAAAAGTTTAAGCAAGGTTTGTCCTTGGCATATATATTACACAAACAAGAATGTGAGACTCAACAAATAATCATTACCAAACTCATTTCTCTTTCTACTGAATAGATATCAGATATCATACATCCAACAAAACAGATATTTTAAAATAAACTTGGGGCACCTGAGTGGCTCAGTCTGTTGAGCATCGGCCTTGGGATCAAGTCCTGTATCAGGCTCCACAATGAATGTGAAGCCTGCTTGGGATTCATTCTCATTCTCTCTCTCTCTCAAGTATAAATTTAAACATTCATACATACATACATACATAAAAATATAACCCTTACATTTTTAGTATGTTAGTTTCTATTGGAATGCCAGTGCTAACACATCTCTAACAAACACAAACATGCTAAGGAGCTCCCATCACCTTAAATGAAGCACAAAGTAGCATATAACTAGTTAAATACTACAGAGAAGATGATGCCTCAGAACGCAATAAAACTACACAGAAGTATAACAACCCGAATGTCATTCTGAGACAGGAATGGATCTGTAGGTAAAGAGACTTGAAGATTGTATTCATTGGGGGAGGGGGGAGGTCAGCATTACATGGAATGAAAAGAGGCCTTTCCACGGAGACTCCTGAACCCTAAATTATCTTGCTTCACTAAGACAGGAAACACACTACAATGTTCAGGATGGGAGAAAATGACAATTTAATGATTATGGAACATCTTTCACTTTCCATGGTAAGTGAACAATCTCAACATCAAAGGCAGAGCTGGTAGCCTTTTGGAAAATGGAATGCCGTCTTGCTTTCCTTTTCACTTTTTACTACATCAATGAAATTTAGCATCTTCTCTGACTTTATTTTTCATTTTCATTTAGCTCTGACACAAAACAGACCTGACTTTAAGTGTACTATGCAAAGTAACAATTTATGTTGGAAACTATAGACGGATGAGACAGAACCACTTTATATCTGTTGCAATTTAATTACTTTTTATATACCCAGCTGAACAAAGTTCAGACATTCACTATTACAGGTGAGAGTAGCTTGACATGATAGACATCCTATTTCACCAACCACCTCATAAAGAGAAATATACAAACTGCCATCTCTAGACATGCCGATTTCCCAACCCTCTAATTCTTCTATCAAACTATTAAGCACTATCAAATTTTAGAGCTGCTTTTATATCAGCAGTTCTTTATATTTTCCCCCAACAATCATTTGCTAATTTTAGGGAGGGGAAAAACGTCCTAATACTGAACCCAGGAAAGTAATTAATTTAAGGCAACTATGGATTTCCATTATCTTTGCTTTTCTAATATTGCACAACAAGAACAACAACACAAATCTCATACAATCTCACACAATCTCACACAAATTCTCATACAATGGAGTTTTAGGCTTAACAAGCATTTCTCTAGATTAAAATCTTGGCTATAACTTGCTACCAGTGATCCTTATAAGAAGAGTGCAAATGACACACTGGCATTAATTAAGACAATGATAGGGCACCTGGCGGGCTCAGTCGGTTAAGTGTCTAATTTAGGCTCAGGGCATGATCTCATGGTCTGTAGGCTCAAGTCCTAATCTGCTGTCAACACAAAGCCCGCTTCAGATCTTCTGTCCTCCTCTCTCTCTCTGCCCCTACCCTGCTTGCTCACTCTTTCTCAAAAATAAAGAAACATTTTAAAAAAGACAATGAAGTGAAATTTAGGGGCGGGGACACTGTTCTGTTTTGTTTTTTACCAAAACGAATCTCAAACCTCCACAGGTTTCACAAATACTTGAATTGTACACCATGAAATTTCACCTAGAATGAAACCAAAGCGCAATAAATATTGTGGAATTCACAAGGAAAGCATGGTAATTGCCTACTTTACAAGTCCCTCGATGTGTCCCATCTCCTACTCCATCTCCTTCTGTTGATCCCTGAAATTACCAACTATCAGAAATTAGGAGGGAAGATGAATGTTTCCCCAGATTCCAGAAAAAAAGATGGTAGACTTCCTCCCCCTTCCTTTAACCCTATATATTATGAAATTGGGGTCTACTTTTATGTGAGAAAAGAGAGCTGCTTATTTTGCTCATTTTCCTTTTTGGAGTTATGAACCATTTGATGTTGAGATGTTAAAGTGATGTTAAAGTATCATCACCCGGCACTTTCTTTTGGGATTAGAATGTCTTTTAGTTTAGGAAGCCGTTTGACTCATTTCCTAAGGGCAGCAAGAAAGAGGAAATGGGGAGCTGGCTACTTAACTGGTGTTTTAGGATTTTAGAGGAAGGAAAGGAATGACTACTCCAAGGTTTTCTTCAAAACTGTCCAAGACAGCTTGCCAGAGTAGAAAAGTAGATGGAAATTCGAATATGGTGTATCAATCAGCTTTTGCCATGACAATGCTACCTAACAAACATCTCAGTGCTTTACATCAAACAGTTAATTCATTTACACAGATATTCAAGTAAGGTGTGGTTTAGGAGTTATCTGGAATTCACTGGGCCAGGCTAGACTCCCATCTTTGGGTCAGGTTCAGGTTTGCTCCACAAATCTTCCTTCAAGGACCTAGGCAGAAGGGACAACTACCATCTGAGGCAAGATCTTTTCATGGCAGAGACCAGAACTCCAAGAGCGCTGATGGAAACTTGTCAAGCCTCATAAAGACTCAATTTGGAACTACATACTATCACTTCTGCTCACATCCCATTGGCCAAGTCATGTGCCCAAAACCAAACTCAGCAGAGGAAAATTCCTCTGCCCTACAGAGAATTCAATGAAAAGGGCCACAGGGAAGCAAGAATTATGAAAAAATAATACAAGTCTAGTGTGTTTGACTTTGGGATCCATTTCTACTTATCATGGCATTTTGTTCCTAATATTCACAGATGGGGTCCAGAAGGCCATAGGAACCTGAAGGAATTGTTCATGGAGTCTGTATGTTTATGCATTTTTTAGATGTCTTCCTCAAAAGGCTCTTCCTCAAAAGAGGTAAGGAAGCTCAGCTTTAGACACAACTATCTTTAAGGATGAATGCGTACAGTAGGCTGAAAAATCTACCCCCCCCCACCAATATACCAGGTCCTACCTAATCCTTGGAACTTGTAAATATTACCTTATTTGGAAAAAGGATCTTTGTAGATGTAAGTTAAGGATTCTAGGGTGGAGATAGTACCATAGATTATCCAGGTGAGCCCTTAATGCAATCACACGTGTTCTTGTAAGAAAGAGGCAGATACACATAGAGGAGGTAGCAATGTAAAGACAGAGGCAGGGACTGGAGTATTGTGGCCACAATCCAAGAAATGCCAGCAGCCACTAGAGGCTGAAAGAGGCAAGAACAGATTCTCCCCTAGAGCCTCTGGAGAAAGCACAGTGCTGTAGATACCTTGATTTTGGTTCAGGAAAACTGGTTTTGTTCTGGTCTTCAAAACTATGTGAGAATAAATTTCTGTTGTTTGAAGCCAAGTGTGTGGTAATTTATTACAGTAGTCATAGGAAACTAATACAATGCCTTCCTTCAATTTTCACCTTCTTTAAAGAAATTTTAATGCTGAAAGATGAAGTATTCAGGTAAATTAAATTTCCAAGAAAGGGGGAAACAGAAATAATGCCCTAAAGTCCACAGTTTGATCACAGGCCGTTGGTTAACGAACTGTGAAAATGAGCTAGTAATCTCTGCCCATTTCATTCTTGGCAACTTTTTACATCTCGACATTACATATAAGCTGACTGATCCCTTGTTGGAATTAACAGCAAGAAAACCCAAGAGAGGATCAGAGATTTAAGAAAAAAATTGAAGATGTAGAGAAATGCTAACCCTTGCGCAATGTAAATTGGTGCAAACACTGTGGAAAACAGTATGAAGGTTCCTCAAAAAATTAAAAATAGAAATACTTTATGATCCAATGACTGCACTCCTGGGTATTACCCAAAGAAAATGAAAACATTAATTCAAAAAGATATACAGGCCATGCGCCGGGAACTTCACAGTCTCTGCTCCCGCCCACCACATCCGCCCGCCCTCCGCCGTCACGCCTCGGACGGCGAGCACCTGCTAAGCAGTTAAAGAAGTTTTCCCTCTAGTCTTACTGAACCATGGCACTACCTCCCAACACCAGCAATCACGTCTCCTTGAAGCCTGAAGAGGCTTTGCAATGAGCATGCACCAAAGAACTGAAGTCTGTGTCATCTCAAGGAATGTACTTTTTGCCTTACATAGGCATAGGCGACTTCCAGATGGCAGCACAGATGAGAAAATGCCAGAAAAACTTGGAGCCAACTGACTTCAGGAGCAACAAACAGCTATCAACTGTCTACCCACAAGTCACCTTTCTTTTTTTTTTTTTTTCTTAAAGCGAAACCTAAGGGCAACTTCAAGAAACAACCCATAACACATCCAGCCAAAATGACGAGACGGAAGAATTCTCCTCAAAAGAGTCTACAAGAAGCAGTGACAGCTCAAGAATTAATGAAAAGAGATATAAGCAACATAACAGAACTTGAATATAGAATGTTAATCATAAAACTAATTGCTGGCCTTGAAAAAAGCTTAGATGAATGCAAGGGGTCCCACGAGGCAAAGTTCAAAGACCTTAAAAACGGTCAGGAAGAATTAAAGAAGACATTGGAAGAAATACAGGGGAAACTGGAAGCAGCCACAGCACGGATTGAAGAGGTAGAGGAAAGAGTTAGTGCATTAGAAGACAAAATCATTGAAAAAGAGGAAGCAGATAAAAAGAGAGAGAAGCTGATCCAGGAACAGGAAAGGAGAATTCGAGAGCTGAGCGATGAACTCAAAAGAAACAATATCCGTATCATAGGAGTTCCAGAGGAAGAAGAGAGAGAGAAAGGAGTCGAAGGGGTTCTTGAACAAATCATTGCTGAGAACTTCCTCAACATGAGAAAGGAAACGGGCATGGAAATCCAAGAGGCACAGAGAACTCCCCTCAGACGTAACTTGAATAGACCTTCTGCATGGCACATCATAGTGAAGCTGGCAAAATACAAAGATAGGGAGAGAATCCTGAAAGCAGCTAGGGACAAAAGAACCCTAACATACAAAGGGAGACCTATAAGAGTAGTAGCAGACTTATCTACGGAAACTTGGCAAGCCAGAAAGGAATGGCAGGATATCTTCAATGTGATGAGCAAGAAGGACATGCAACCAAGAATTCTGTATCCGGCTAGCCTGTCATTCAGAATAGAAGGAGAGATCAAGGTTTTTCCCAACAAACAAAAACTGAAAGAATTTATCACAAATAAGCCAACACTGCAAGAGATCCTGAGGGGCATTCTATGAAAACAAGGAGGCAAAGAATACAAACTACCAGACACAGCCTTACAAACATGAAACTTACAGATAATACAGTGACTGTAAGCCCATATTTTTCAATATTAACACTGAATGTAAATGGACTAAATGCGCCAATCAAAAGACACAGGATAACAGAATGGATTAAAAAACAAGACCCATCTATTTGCTTTCTTCAAGAAACTCATCTTAAACCTGAAGACACCTTCAGATTGAAAGTGAGGGGATGGAGAACTATCTACCATGCTACTGGAAGTCAGAAGAAAGCCGAAGTAGCCACACTTATATCAGACAAATTAGACTTTAAAATGAACGATGTAATAAGAGATGAGGAAGGACATTATATAATAGTCTCAGGGACCATCCAGCAGGAAGAGCTAACAATTGTAAATATCTAAGTACTGAATTCAGGGGCACCCAAATTTGTAAAACAACTAATTACAAACATTAGCAACCTCATCGATAAAAATGTCCTAATAGTAGGGGATCTCAACACTCCACTCTCAGCATTGGATAGATCAACAAAACAGAAAATCTCCGCAGAAACAATAGCCCTGAATGACACATTAGGACAGATGGGCCTCACAGACATCTTTAGGGTCCTTCATCCAGAAGCAAAGGAATTTACGTTCTTCTCATCTGCACACGGTACATTTTCCAAGATAGACCACATTCTGGGGCACAGGGAAGCTCTGAATAAATATAAAAGAATTGAGATCATACCGTGTACAGTGTCAGACCACAATGCTTTGAAACTTGAAATCAACCACAGGAGAAAGCCTGGAAAATATCCAAGAACATGGCGGCTAAGAAATAACCTACTAAAAGATGACTGGATCAACCAAGCCATCAGAGAAGAAATTAAAAAATACATGGAAACAAATGAAAATGAAAATACAACAATCCAAACGCTCTGGGATGCAGCAAAGGCAGTCCTGAGAGGGAAATATATTGCAATCCAGGCCCATCTCAAGAAACAAGAAAAATCAATAACACAAATTCTAACAGCACGCCTAAAGGAACTAGAAGCAGATCAACTAAAACAACCCAAGCCCAGCAGAAAGAGAGAAATAACAAAGATCAGAGCACAAATTAACCATATGGAGACAGAAAAGGTAGTGGAACAGATCAATGAAACCAAAAGCTGGTTCTTTGAAAAAATAAACAAAATAGACAAACCTCTAGCCAGGCTTCTCAAAAAGAAAAGAGAGAGAACTCAAATAAATAAAATCGTGAATGAAAAGGGAGAAATTACAACCAATCCCTCAGAGATACAAGCAATAATCAGAGAATACTATGAAAAATTATATGCCACCAAACTTGGCAATCTGGAAGAAATGGACAGCTTCCTAAATAGCCACACGCTACCAAAACTCAAACGGGAAGAAATAGAAAATTTGAACAGACCCATAACTAGTGAAGAAATAGAGTCCGTTATTAAAAACCTCCCAGCAAATAAAAGCCCTGGACCAGATGGCTTTCCTGCGGAATTTTACCAGACATTTAAAACAGAGTTAATTCCTATCCTCCTCAAGCTGTTCCAAAAAATTGAAACGGAAGGAAAACTCCCGGACTCATTCTATGAAGCCAGCATCAGTTTGATTCCCAAACCAGATAGAGACCCAGCAAAGAAAGAAAATTACAGGCCAATATCCCTGATGAATATGGATGCAAAAATTCTCAACAAGATACTAGCAAATCGAATCCAACAGCATATAAAGAGAATTATCCACCATGATCAAGTAGGATTCATCCCTGGGTTGCAGGGCTGGTTCAATATTCGCAAATCAATCAACGTGATACATCACATCAACAAAAGAAAAGATAAGAACCATATGATCCTGTCAATAGATGCAGAAAAAGCATTTGACAAAATACAGCATCCTTTCTTAATAAAAACTCTCGAGAAAGTCGGGATAGAAGGAACATACTTAAACATCATAAAAGCCATCTATGAAAAGCCCACAGCTAATATCATCCTCAATGGGGAAAAATTGAAAGCCTTCCCCCTGAGATCAGGAACACGACAGGGGTGTCCACTCTCGCCACTGCTATTTAACATAGTGCTGGAAGTCTTAGCATCAGCAATCAGACAACAAAACAAAATAAAAGGCATCAAGATTGGCAAGGAGGAAGTCAAACTTTCACTTTTTGCAGATGACATGATACTTTACATGGAAAACCCGACAGAATCCACCAAAAGCCTACTAGAACTGATTCATGATTTCAGCAAAGTTGCAGGATACAAAATCAATGTACAGAAATCGGTGGCATTTCTATACACCAACAATGAAGCAGCAGAAAGAGAAATAAAGAAGCTAATCCCTTTCACAATTGCACCAAAACCATAAAATACTTAGGAATAAACCTAACCAAAGAGGTGAAAGACCTCTACACTGAAAACTATAAAAAACTTATGAAGGAAATTGAGGAAGACACAAGGAAATGGAAAAACATCCCATGCTCATGGATTGGAAGAATAAATATCGTCAAAATGGCAATACTACCCAAAGCAATCTACACATTCAATGCAATCCCAATCAAAATTGCACCAGCATTCTTCTCAAAGCTAGAGCAAACAATCCTAAAATTTGTATGGAACCACAAAAGACCTCGAATAGCCAAAATAATACTGAAGAATAAAACCAAGGCGGGAGGCATCACAATCCCAGACTTCAACCTCTACTACAAAGCGGTGGTCATCAAGACTGTATGGTATTGGCACAAAAACAGACGCATAGACCAATGGAATAGAATAGAAAACTCAGAAATGGACCCGCAAGTATATGGCCAACTAATCTTTGACAAAGCGGGAAAATGTATCCAATGGAAAAAAGACAGCCTTTTTAACAAATGGTGCTGGGAGAATTGGAGAGCAACATGCAAAAGAGTGAAACTAGACCACTTTCTTACACCACTCACAAAAATAAATTCTAAATGGATAAAAGATCTGAATGTGAGACAGGAAACCGTCAAAATCCTAGAGGAGAAAACAGGAAAAAGCCTCTTTGACCTAAGATGCACAAATTTCTTACTTGACACGTCTCCAAAGGCAAGAGAATTAAAAGCAAAGATGAACTATTGGGACCTCATGAAGATAAAAAGCTTCTGCACGGCAAAAGAAACAACCAACAAAACGAATAGGCAACCAACGGAATGGGAAAAGATCATCGCAAATGACATATCGGATAAAGGACTAATATCTAAAATTTATAAAGAACTTACCAAACTCCAAACCCGAAAAACAAACAACCCAGTGAAGAAATGGGCGGAAGATATGAATAGACACTTCTCCAAAGGGGACATTCAGATGGCCAACAGACACATGAAACGATGTTCAATGTCACTCATCATCAGGGAAATACAAATCAAAACTACACTGAGATACCACCTCACACCAGTCAGAGTGGCTAAAATGAACAAATCAGGAAACTATAGATGCTGGCGAGGATGTGGAGAAGTAGGCACCCTCCTACACTGTTGGTGGGAATGCAAACTGGTGCAGCCACTCTGGAAAACGGTGTGGAGGTTCCTCAAAAAAATGAAAATAGAGCTACCCTATGACCCAGCAATAGCCCTGCTAGGAATCTACCCAAGAGACACAGGAATGCTGATGCATAGGAGCACGTGTACCCCAATGTTCATAGCAGCACTTTCGACAATAGCCAAATCATGGAAAGAGACCAAGTGCCCATCAACTGCCGAATGGATAAGGAAGTTATGGTACTTATATACAATGGACTACTACGTGGCAATGAGAAAAAATGAAATCTGGCCATGTGTAGCAACATGGATGGAACTGGAGGGTATTATGTTAAGTGAAATAAGTCAGTCAGAAAAAGACAGATACCATATGTTTCCACGAATAGGTGGACTTTGTGAAACTAAGCAAAAACCAGGGGGAGGGGAAGAGGGGAAAGAAAAAAAAGACACAGAGAGGGAGGGAGATAAAACATAAGAGACTCTCAAAGACTAAGAAAAAACTGAGGGTGAGGGGGATGAGGGAGGGGGGAGAGGGGGTGATGGGCATTAAAAAGGGCACATGTTGGGATGAACACTGGGTGTTATATGTAAACCAATTTGAAAATAAACTATTATAACAAAAAAAAAAAAAGATATACATACCCCTTATGTTTACTGCAACATTATTTACAATAGCCAAGATATGGAAGCAATCTAAATCTTCACTTATAGACGAATGGGTAAAGAAGGTGTGATCTCTCTCTCTCTCTCTCTCTCTCTCTCTCTCTCACACACACACACACACACACACACACACACACACGGAATATTACTTAGCCATAATAAAGAATGAAATCTTGCCATTGATGACAACACGGATGGACCTAGAGGGTATTGTTCTAAATGAGTCAGACAGAGAAGGACAAACGCCATATGATTTCACTTTTATGTGGAATCTAAAAAACAAAACAAATGAATAGAAAAAAAACACAGAAACAGACCTATAAATAAAGAGAACAAACTGGTGATTACCAGAAGGGAGATGGGTGAAGGGATGAGCAAAATAAGTGAAGGGGATTAAGAGGTACAAATTTCTAGTTATAAAATAAATAAGTTATCAGGATGAAAAGTACAGCATAGTACTTTCAATACTTTCAATAATATTATAATAACTTTATATGGTGAGAAATGGTAACTGCACTTATGATGGTGAGCTTGCATAATATATAAGCTTGTTGAATCACTACATCATACACCTGAAACTAATATAGCATTGTGTGTCAACTATACCTCAATTTTTAAAAAAAGGAAAAAATTTGATCATCTCATAATGACATGCCACTTAAATCCAGAATGGGCAAAATTAAAAATATTGATAATATAAATTATTGACAAGCATGTGGAACAATGGAAATCATCATTAATTACCTGTGAACAACCACTCTGGAAATCAATTTGGGAGTTGTTCGTGAAGTTAAACATAACCATGCAATTCCACCCTCTATGTATTTACTCAAGAGAAATCAAAATGTATTTCTACAAAAAAAAATCTGTATACAAAAATCCATAGAATCTTAATTCACAATATTCCCAAACTGGGGATACAGTGGATACAACAAATATCCATTAACAGAAGATTAGATATATTTACATAATAGAATACTACACCATGATGCAAAGGAATTAAATATTGCTATGTGCAATAAAACAGAAGATTTGACTCTGTTTCCCAAAGGATTCTTAAAGCTTCCCATGGTGTCCACTTTCAAAGAAAATGTTAAACTGGAGTATGTAATTTTGGATATTTACATTATATTAAGTGAAAGAGGTAACATGTAAAAGTTAATATACTGTAGGATTTTATTTGTGTGAAATTCTAGGAAATGCAAATTTAATCTATGGAGATAAAATCAGATCAGTGGTTGCCTAGGGCAGGGGTTAGGAGTGACTGAAAGACAACAGAAACTTTCTGGACTGATAATAATGCTATATTTCTTAATTGATAAGACAGTTATACACATCAGCCTAACTCATCAAACTCTACACTTATATGGCATTTTATTGTATGTAAATTATACATCAGTAAAGTAATTTTAAGTACTTTCTGAAAATACTGACACTAATATTAGTCAAATGAGTTTGAAAGCTTGATTTGATTCAAGAAACCTACCCTTCATCCTAATAACAAGCTCAATCTGACGGGCAGAGAGAGAAGAAACAAACAAATAAGGCAGAAGTATCTCAGAGTTCCAGAGTATTCCGGGTCCAAGCTGGCTCTAGAATTGGCCCCTTTAAAGACAGCTACATGTGGTGGGTATAGCAAAGAGGGTACAACAGAGTGACTGAGGTGGGCAGGGGCCTGAGGCTCCAGCTCCAGACCTCACTACCCAGCCTCCACCAGCAAGGCTGTCATTAAGCTACTTCCCCTAGTGTGGAATGCCTTTGAAGACATTTCCTGCAAAGCTTTCAAGTTCCAAAGAGAAAAACAGTTTTAATACTGATCCAGTGCTTGCTTGCCAATATATAATTGTATTGCCTTCTTTTCCTGATGGATTTGAGAGGTCTCCCATGGTTTCCTCTTTGAACAAAAAGGTTAGTCTGAGGCATAAGTTTGAATGTTTTACATTGTTATTTGAGTCTGAGGCATAAGTTTGAATGTTTTACAGTGTTATTTGACTATTTCTGACCACCTTCATCCTCATCCTGAAATACTTGAGGATCGCTTTATAACTAATTAGAGGTCTTTATGTTAGACCACTCTCTCTTTAATATAGCTCATTTGATTCCTAAAGTTTGAATTAATTTGATTATATTTTGGGTACTTTCCTAATGTCTAGTACTCCAACTGGATCATCTGTTCTTTTCATCTAATTCTCTTTTGGGGGAGTTTAACATTTCTACTCTATGCTTGCTTTAAGGAGAAAGGAAGTTCTGAAAGTTACCAGTCAACGATATAAACTACTTGATAAGTACACTGTGCATTTCAAAAACCTTTGCACATACTTCAGGTAGAGGCACACTACTGTACAGCAACTAGAACCCTAAGAGATACATGGAGTTGTTCATTAAAAGGGCAGTCATCAAAGCTTACCATACATTTTGACATGGAAATTAACATGCAGGTATTTGTTGCTCCATGCTCTCTCCTCCTCAATCACACTAAGTCACATTTTAGGAAGTGAGCCCTCCAGTCCTTTGTTTATCATACAGTAGACAAGCTGTGGAACAAGTGTCATGACAGTGGTAAGACAGCCTTCTTCTAAATTCTATTCTTTGCAGTTGTGACTCAGAGTTTTCTGTTGTTATACATACTCAAGAGAAGCCATAATTAAGGATGCCTAGAAGAAATTTCCAGAAAGAAATAGAAGGAAAAAAAAGAAAGCAAAAATTGCTGTTTTGGAGCAACCATGCAAAGAAAACATTAAAAAAAAAAGGCAGTTAGAAACTTTATTCAGAGGGAGAGCCTACTCTAGAAGGCATTCAGGTTACAAGTCTAAATTAGACACAATCAAATTTTTCACATACACAAAGTAAAGAGATATATATTCAATATATATCACAGTAGCTCCACTATTATTCTTCACCTGGAGAAAAGAGAGCCCAGAATAAAATTACAGCTAATATTTTATGTGTTTATTTTATATAAGTCATCTTATTTCCAGTAAAAATTACCACCACTGAAAACCAAAAGTAAATGGCCAAAAAAAAAAAAAAAGGAAAACAAAACTCAGAGATACTTCTCCCAAAGCTTATAATGTCTTAATATTTAAGATTGACAAAGGCAATCTTTTATGAGAGAAGTTGATCCCACTTAAACCTTTTTCAATCTTGCTAAAACACAGATGGCTGGGCCCAGCAATTTCTGATTCAATAGGTTTGCCATCTAAGAAGTTCCCAAGAGATGCTGATGCTGAATGACTAAGGACCACAACACTTTGAAAAGCACTGTGGTAGTGGTGCTGAGTGGCTCAGTCGGTTAAGCGTCTGACTCCTGATATCAGCTCAGGTCACGATCCCAGGGTCTTGGGATAAAGATTCTCTCTCCCTCCCCTACTCCCCCACTCACTCTCTCTCTCTCTCAAAATAAAGAAATAATTATTTTTAAAAAAGCATTATGGTAGAGGTTAATGACACTTCTTCCCCCAATGCTAATTTCTCCATCCCTACCTCTCTTCCCAGACATAGCAATGCACCTTTCTATGTAAGGATAACAACAACCCTCAGTCTGAGACAGAGATGAATTACTGAGTATAGGGATGCGGGCTGCCATTGTTGGAACCCTCCAGTTTTTAAGGAAACAATCTTGACCTCTGGAGGTTGCAGATCTGTGAAAGGGAAACCTATAAACCTCCACCAATCTCTATACCTTTAAATGATGTAAAGCATACCACCCAAGAAAACCCAAGAAAGACAGAAAGAAATAAAACAAAAACAAAAACAAAAACAAAAATCCTGGAATGTGCCACTGCAGTGAGGTTCTGAACATCACAAAGAAAACTGTACAAGAAGATGGAGATTATCTGGGGAACTTATAGATAAAATTCTGGATGGCTCTGTGCCAGAAAAAACAACCTGTTACAATTAAAAACAAGTTAAATCAAATTGTCTGTGGTTAATTGAGGTGACTGAAAGTCTTTTCAACAAACATGGTGCTTTCAGCATGTGAGAATGAAACTGTCCAGTCTCTTGACACTAAGTGAAATCCCCATCTCTTCTGTCCTTCAAGCAAGAGAATGTAACTCTTCCTTTTAGTGGCACTAAGGCAGAAGGATGCTTCAAAGTAAGGAAGTGAATTCCAAGGGGTTCTAAATGTCACCCAACTCATACACAAGGAAATACCTACTTGTAGCCAACCAATATCAAATATTCCTTGGCTGTTATGAGGGTTGGTTCCATGAAAATGCTGCAGAACCAGCAACATGCAGGTGATTGCAAAACCTGGTGGTGACATCCTTCTAATACACATGCACACACAATTGTTAAGGAATGTCTGAGAAAGCCAACTCAATTGGGAAAACAAAGTACAAGAAAATCTAAGAAGATCTTAAACATCTATGCAGATGAGCAATACCTATCACTCAAAGATCTTCATTGTCCTTCCCACATTTCATTTCTCTTTAATGTTTTCAAGGCCTCCATCATTTTAATCCAATGACATCTGTGCAAAGAAGGGGGAGAGTCAGAGACAATAAAAGATAGGCAGGAGGAGAGTAAAGCCCATTGACCCCTGGAATCAGTCTTTGAGACCACATCTCCCTCAATGCTTCCATTCACGTCACACCCCCTAGCTTCTGAGCACACACATGAACAGGCATACAAATATGAGGGGTCATAAGCTAACACAACTTTCTGGAGGAAATGGAGGGGGCTGAGAGAAAGCTATGTGTCTTCAAAATCAGAGAAGCAAATAAACACAACTCTGTTGCCAATGCTTCCTTTCCCTGTTGGCTGTCAGAAGGTTGCACCACAGGCCTGAACTTGCGTGGACAAGGGTGGCTCTTGGTGGCTCAGCCCGTGTACACAGGATTTGTCTATTAGTCACAAATTTGGTCTCCATGCGTGTCTGAGAAATAGCAATGATTCATCTTGACAACTGTCAGTACATTACCTCAAATGGGAACAGGGAAAGATGAGCAACCTTGTGCTGGAAAAGAACAAAAAAGAGCTAATGTCACTTCCCGTAACACTTTCAAGGTTTGGGCTAGAAGAGTTTATGTGGCAAGAACACTAAGGCAGGAGCAGCCCCGCAGAAAGTGGCCTTGTTAGCACACTTTCGAAGTCCTGCCATTCAGATATAAGAACAAACAACGTTAGCTCAGAAGACCTGGAATGCATTCTCATGAATGAAATGTCATATTTCTGCATATTATTCTTTCTTCTCCAAATAGCTCTTATGTTTTAAACAAATTTATTTTTGTTTCATAATCAATTTCATAATTCTGCATACCCAACTCTAATATTATACTTAGAAAAAATGTATATCTATGACCCACAAATACCACACTTAGGAATATTTCCAAGAGAACTATAACATGTGTTCACTAGAAGATAGGCAGTAGAATGTTCAGAGTGGCATTATTCCTAATAGCTCCAAAGTGGAAATTGTCCAAACACACATGAAGAGTGTAATGGATAAATTAATCATGTATATTCATACAATGGACTACTATACAGCAGTGAGAATGATATAGATGAATCCCACAAGCATAATGTTGAGTGAAAGAAGCCAGACCCTAAAAATTAATATTATATGATTCATCTTATATAAAGAAGTCAGTAAAGAAGTTATACTTGGTCAAGGAGGGAGCAGAAGAAAGAGTTCCCGGGAGCTGGAAAGGACTATTGTTTATCTGGGTGTTGGTTACATGTGTGTTCAGGTTGTAAAATGCATCAACCTGTCTCCTTATATCTTCACTTTTCCGAACGCGAATCTCACTTTAATAAAAAGTGAACACCAGAGAATCTGAGTGGCTCAGTCAGTTGAGGGTCTGACTTCAGCTCAGGTCATGATCTCATGGTTTGTGAGTTCGAGCCCCGCATCAAGCCTGTTGCTGTTAGGGCAGAGCCTGTCTTGAATATTCTGTCCCCTTCTCTCTCTGCTCCTTTCCCACTCATGCTCACTCTCTTTCTCTCTCTCTCTCTCTCTGAGTCTCTCTGTCAAATAAATCTTAAAAATTTTTTTTAAAGATTGAACACACATATATACTTCAAAAATACCTACAAGGTCATCACTCTCAGGATTTCTAAATTTTAGAATATGAACATAGTGACCAATGGGAATAAAAAAGTACTGTAAGAAATCACCACATAAATCAGCCTGTCTCATTTGTCTTATAAGTATAATAGAGAAAAATGTCATGTAGCATAAAGGGTTAGTCTCCCACATTATTGGCCTTAAGTGTCTGACACCAGTGAAAGTGCATCTAATCACAAGAATTTCAGGATGTGACACACAGACATATCCATGAAATGAAGGGGGTACTATGTGGTATACAGTGCCTTCCTCCCAAGCTTTCCCAAGGAAAAGAAAACACGTTTCTCCTCATCTCTTTTTATTCCATCCTTAGATCCCACTCCAGAGATAAACATAATCAGAGGAGACATCCTATCAATAGAAAACTCATTTTGCCTAGAACTGTAACAAATGGGTCAACTAAAACCCATAAATCATTGCTTAAGCCTTAGCCAAAGTTGATCAGAAATTTTTCCCAAAAAGGAAAGCTTTCTCCTCTTAAAAGTGCAGCATAATAAAACTCTATAACTGAACATTTGAACTGGAGTATGTTTCTGAAGAGATAGCTAATGGAGTTGCTTAAAGTCCTATAACTCCTCTGATTAGGAATTCCAGAAACATTGAATTACACGCATTATTCTAAGTTCATACGAGTAAAAACCATTAAAAGACTAAAACATATCCTTTTATGCATTAAGATTTTCAGTTTAAACATGTTAAATGGAAAAACATCTAAATTATTTCATAATCAATATTCAATTGTAAATACTACCTGGATATGGGCACTAAGACATTAAGGACTTTTTTAGTTCAAAGTATAGTTCTTAGAAAGCTGAATGGGGAAGTTTGGTGGGGGAAACATCTTAAAGGTCTTTAGTATTTTAGCTCTTGATCAAAGCGAAACAAATGAAAATCATATATACAGAAGCCAAGTCAGTGAGAACGGTCTTCTAATACTGCCCAGTTACTGTCATAAGAAATAACTACAAAGGAACTAAGAGAATGTCAACACCAACTTTCTTATTCTCTAGATGAAATAGGACCTATCGGCTCAATAACTTACCCAAGATCAGTAAAGAGTGGCATGGCAAAAATCGAAGCCAAGTCTCCCAATCTCCAGTTGATCTCAATTCCACTGCAGGACACTGTCTCACCTGTGAGCCTCTGAACTATTTCAGCAGACCAGTGGTACATGGCAGGTGGTCCCCTCAGTCTCCACTCAATGGAAAATGGAGAATAATTTTGCCAGAAAAGGACAGAAGGAAAACCAGTACACCCCCACCCAGCAAACCAATGCACTTTTTAGAAGCACATACCTCATTATGTACTGAAGATGGATATTTCAGGAACATAGCAAAGAACTGGTTTTTAAAAATCAAAACAAAGTTTAATTTTTTTTTTAATTTCACTCCTCAGACTTGGGATTCTGATGTTACATGTATATACAAGTATCTTAAAAGATAGAAAACATATACAGATAAGAGTAAAATGGTATAACCCAGAATATTCAACCATGCAGCAGAACCCCTCCACTAACTATAGTTGTGAGCATGTTTCTCATGTTCTCTTTTCTCCTCTTGTCCACATGTCCAACAAGTGACTCAGCTTCCTCACTCAAGAGGAAAGGTCCGTTAGCAAATGGCACTCAAACCTTGGGGCCTGAAAGAAGATCCCACACTCAGGGAGACGTGTTAAAGACACTTCATGACAAGATCAAGTGGCTTTCTCCTCCATAGTTTATCAAGACTGATAATAAAGCAAATGCAGTCTGTTTGTCTGTATCTGTCTGTCTCTCTTTCACACGCATATATTGTAGAGTAAGAGAAAGAAAGAATGACTTGTTCATGTGTCCAATTTTATACTCTTTAATTATTTATAGGCTTGGAATAAGGAGCCAGAATTCTGTGAATATTTTTTAAATGAACAAAAATCCATGTTGGAGCCTCTTACTCCAAAATCACTGCTGCAAGTAAATAACGTGTCACACAATTACAAATTCAAAATATTCCTTTAATGTTCTCATTTCTACCAACACAGACAAATCACTACTTAGAAACCTCCCTGCCTTTAGCTTTAAACCAAGCCAATTCAATAACTATATTACAGTGAAACAGCAGAAGCTAACAGGTTTGATAGGGAAAGTATAGTTTGTATCCATAACTTTTATTTTTAGTTATCATTGTTCTTACAAGAATTATTGTTCAGGAGCAAATCTCCTGACTCGTTTCACAAAACATATTACAGGAAATTATTTTTAAAGTTTCCTAAAGTTTATTTTATCAGTTACCTATTGCCATAACGACTTAAAGGAATAACTATTTGTTTAACTAATGATTCTGCAGGTCAGCAATTTAGGCAGATGGATCCTGCTTCTTATCTTGACTGGGCTTCATCATGGTCTGTGGTCCCTGTGGGTCAGCTAGGTAGCTCTGAGTATGGGAGTATTGGTTGGATGTTGGGTGAGGCAAAGGGGGTCATTAGGCCATGGGACTCTGTCATTCTCCAGTGGATTGGCTGAACAGAATCATGCAAGGCTTTTTAAGGCCAAGACTTTGAAGTGTCATTTCATCTATTCCTCTGCTTTTCTATTGGTCAAAGCAAATCACAAGGCCAGCCCAGAGTTGCAAAGTCTAATTTCCCAGAGTGTGGATATAGAGGAACTATTAATTCAGGCCAACAATACAATCTCTCACGTTTTAGTCTCAATGTACTTCCTTCGACAAATTATATCCAGTTACTTAAATAGCCTTGGAAATAAGAGTTGAGCAGACTCACAGTTCAAATATTTTCTAATTATTTTCCACCTAATTATATTTCCACATAACCATAATCATATAAATAAAAGATGCTTTTCCACAGAACCAGGTGGCCCACTTTGTTGACTCTTAATTTCATCTCAGGTTATGATCTCAGGGGTCGTGGGATGGAGCCCTGCATAGGGCTCCACACTGAGCATGGAGCCTGCTAGGGATTCTCTCCCTCTCTCTCAGCCCCTCCCCTGTTTGCTATAAAAGAAGAAAAAATAAAAGATGTTTTTTCTAGAAGCATCACGTTAGCGGACTCTGAGATTGCTGAGTAGAAAATCTTTGCAAATCAGTTTTATCTTTAGAGCTTCTAGTTAAGAGCACTTAGTAGTCACTACACACATGTCTACTGAAAGTTTTACATGAAATAAGTAGCACAATCTTCTAAGCTAACTCATATTCTATTTTCATATATTATTCATATTGGTATTCTATTTTCTACTTGTACCTTTCTATTAGGCCTTCTAACCCAAATATATATATTACCAGTTTGTAATTATTGTAATCTATTTGTCAATATATTAAATGTATTATATTAAATGAGTGCATTATGCATAGACAAATCTCAAGGTTTTTCTGTTTTGTTATTTTTTTACTGTATCAGAGTCTCTGTGTTTTGACAATTATATCATGCTCCCTACTCTTCCAACATCCCTAAATATTTTCACATACTACAATGCATTGACTCTAAACCTGGGCTGCACATTGGAATCACCTGGAAGCTAAAATTACTGATGCTGAGCCCATCTGCTGACTTTCTGATTTGATTGGTCTGTGATTCAGCCTGAGAACTGACATTTTTAAGGCTCCCAAGTGACTGCAATGTACAGCCAAAGTCCTGAACTGTTGGTCTCACAGGTCTTCACACATTACTTAGGAAAGACTTTTATTACACCACTACCATTTCCAACCCCTTGTCATATGCTCTAGTATCACACTTCTCCTTTCCTTGGAAATTATCGGAACTGAAAGCTGGGATATTATATTTAGTTATGTCTTTATTTGACTGTTTCCCAGGAAACACTTCTTATTTTGCTCTGGAGAGCAACACCTTCAAATATAACGGTAGCTAGCACATAGTAGGCATTCAAAAACCACTTGTTGAAATATAAAGAATCACTGATTGCATTATAAGGCCTTAATGCTCTATTGGCATGCAATTTGTGAATTATAGCCTAGAATTATAGACCTAGGAAAGGGATTCTTTAACTTTAGCCCAAACCAGGATCACCTAAAGGGTTTACTAACACACAACTTGTTGAGCCTCAGCCCCAGAGTTTCTGATTCAGTGGTTCTGGGAAGACACCTGAGAATTTGCATTTCAACAAGTTCCCAGTTGATGCTGCTGCTATTAGTCACAGGACCATGACCCACAGACTTCTATCAAGAGGTAGCAAACCACAGTGACAAAAAATATGTCCTGTATCATGAGACTGACTGGATCAAGCCCCAGGTTTGCTACTGATTAAATATATGACAATGGGAAAGATGCTTAACCTCATAAGTGCCTCAACTTCTTCATCTGTAAAATGGAAAAAAAATATCAAAACTTACCTCTTTGATTTGTTATAAGGATTAAATGAGTTCATATTTGTAAAATGCTCGGAATAGGGCTTGACAGATAGGATGCAATACATAATTTAAACATATATGTGCATTATGCTTTTAATAGAGACATACTGATAATATTCTTGTGAACGTACTTAAAATGCTAGTTCTACATTTGAAAATTAAAACAAACCACGCACACATGAAGAATCACCATGACATCCAAATCTTAAACTGTGATACACCAAATTAATAATCATAATAAATGCCATTAAGTGATCATCGAATCTGTGCTAATGCTTATGAGTATATCTTTTTTTTATTTTATAATAGTTTATTTTCAAATTGGTTTACATATAACTATCTTTCCAAATATGAAGGTGTTATTGGACTCAACATATAAAGAAACTGAGGCTCAAAAAGATAGTAATGTTTGAGTAACTAAGCCAGCAAATCCTAGAATTAACATATTAAAAATTTCTCTAGATTGGGAGGGGCCAACATGGCGGATGAGTAGGAGGACCCGCTGCTCCCCAGTGTCTTTTAATCTAAGAAGGACTGAAATCGAGGAACTCTCAGTCCGAGAGATCTGCAGGAGGAGGAATTGGAGGCTACAGGGAAGAGAACACGAAATCCAGAAAATCCTGGGAGACTGAGTGAGTGCAATCTGGGAGAAAGAAAAAGAGCCGCGGAGGTACGGACTGCGGGAGTGGGCCCCAGGCCCTGGTCCCCTTCCTCCGAAAGACAAGGGGAAGAAAAAGAGCAATGGGGAAAGTACCTCGAACCCGGGAGGAGAGGGATCTTATCATCCAGTCCCTATCCACGAGGCTTTTTGGAGAGAGGGTCCATTGCTCACGGCGGAGCTAGCGGAGCTTTCTTCACTCTGGAGCCAACGACGCTGTCCCAGCCCCACACACGGAGAGGCGCAATGCCATCGCTGGATTAGTGCTGAGTCAGGTACACAATTTGGGTGGGGAAAACTAGGCGTGCGGGAGGCTCGCGACCACCCAGCCGGTCGTGCTGCCCCTGTACCCTGACCAAGTTGAGGATGGACACAGAGGAGGGTTTGGAGACCCCAGGTCCATGAAGAGAGGCTAGGGAAATGCCACTGTGGTTGCACAGGTGCTGAGTCAGAGACTCAATTTACATAAGGCATGGCAGTCAGAGCAAATTAAAGGAACTCAGATGAGCGTGGGGCTTACTACCGCCAGCAAATTGAACTGTGCTGGTAACCTGGATAGAGTTGAGGATGGAAACAGAGGACTGATCTGAGACTGTGGGTCCATGAGGAGTGATCTGAGACTGTCGGGGTTGGAAGGGCGCCATTGTGATCACACATTCCCACAAAGCCAAACCCTAGGACTCCACCCTCCAGTGGTGGAGGTGGGACCAGCCTACACCAGGCCACGCCCCTCCTCATATGTGAGATGCCTTTCTGCAGGAGTGGTAACCACGGAGACACAAATACTGCAGCATTGCCTGGATTAATTCTAGGTCAGTTCTTCGGTTTTAGATATATTCTCCCTCTTCTCCTTCCTATCTCTCTCCACCTCTAAATCAGTCACCTGAGGGTTTTGGCTTGCTTAAACAGACATTTAACCCACTCTCTCAATACATGTTCTACACCTCCCTCTTTAATTTCTTATGTTTCTCTATGGAACAGTCAGATCACATAGTGCATCTGGACAACATCTAACTTCATTTCTCTTTCCTCGCATTATTCCTTATTCTGATTTCTCTCTTGCTGGATCAAGTCTTCTAATCTCTCTACCTGGTCAAAGTTCAATTTCTTCTTCTCCACACACCTGTCACTACTTTATGTATGCTCTGCCATCAGTAGAGCGCACATCCTATCATTAATGTGTAGCTGATACGTCAGGTTGCATGCCTCCAGAGTGTCGTTTGTTAATCCTTTTCATGTTGTGATTTGTTTGTCTGTATTATTGGTCAGTACGGTTGTGAATTTGTGTTTCCTTTTTGTCAGTCTGACGCTTTTCCTTCCAGGAAGAAATAGGAAATAAACCAATACACACCTAGCCAAAATGACCAAATGGAATAACTCCCCTCAAAAGACTGTACAGGAAATAGTGACAGCACAAGAAATGATGAAAGCAGATATAAGCAACTTAACAGAACTAGAATATAGAATGATAAACATAAAAATATTTTCAGGGCTTGAGAAAGGCATAGAAGAAAGCAGAGGGACCCTAGAGGCAGAGATCAAGGTCCTAAAAAACGGTTTAGAGGAATTAAAAAATGCTTTACGAGGGGCAAAACAAACTGGAGGTGGCCACAGCATGGACTGCAGAGGCAGAAGAGAGAATAGGGGAATTAGAAGATAAAATTATAGAAAAGGAGGAAGCAGAGAAAAAGAGAGAGAAACTGATTCAGGCACAGGAAAAGAGAATTCAAGAGCTGAGTGACGCAATCAACTGGAATAATATCTGTATTATAGGAATTCCAGAGGAAGAAGAGAGAGAGAAAGGAGTCGAAGGGGTACTTGAACAAATCATCGCTGAGAACTTCCCCAGCATGAAGAAGGAAATGGGCATTGAAGTCCAAGAGGCACAGAGAACTCCCCTCAGACGTAACCCGAATAGACCCTCAGCACAATACATCATAGTGAAGCTGGGAAAATACAAAGACAAGAGAGAATTCTGAAAGCAGCTAGGGATAAACGGGCCTTAACTTACAAAGGCAGACACATTAGGGTAGTAGCGGACTTATCTACAGAAACATGACAAGCCAGAAAGGAATGGCAGGAAATCTTCAGTGTGATGACCAGGAAGGATATGCAGCCAAGAATCCTTTACCCGGCCAGCCTGTCATTCAAAATGGATGGAGAGATAAAGGTCTTCCCAAACAAACAAAAACTGAAGGAATACATCACAAATAAACCAATCTTACAAGAGATCCTGAGGGGGTCTCTATGAAGGAAAGGTTGCAAGGAACACAGAGCAGCAGAGACATCCTTACAAGCATGAAACCTACAGATGACACCTTCACTCTAAACCCGTATTTTTCAATATTAACGCTAAATGTAAAAGGACTAAACGCTCCAATTAAAAGACACAGGGTAACAGAATGAATTAGAAAACAAGACCCATCTATCTGCTGTCTTCAAGAGACCCATTTTAAACCTGAGGACACCTTCAGATTAAAAGTGAGGGGATGGAGAACTATCTACCATGCTATGGGAATCCAGAAGAAAGCTGGAGTAGCCACATTTATATAGGACAAACCGGCTTTAAAGTAAAAGATGTAATAAGCGATGAAGAAGGGCATTATATAATAATCACAGGGACTATCCACCAGGAAGAGCTAACAATTATAAATGTCTACGTGCCGAATTCTGGGGCACCCAAATTTGTAAATCAACTTATTACAAACATAAGCTATCTTATTGACAAAAATTACTAGTTGCAGGGGACCTTAATACCCCACTCACAGCGCTGGATAGATCCACTAAACTGAGCATCAGCATAGAAACAATGGACCTGAATGACACATTATAACAGATGAACCTGACAGATATCTTCAGGGCCCTTCATCCGGAAGCAAAGGAATTTATATTCTTATCAAGTGCACATGGTACATTTTCCAAGATAGACCATATTTTGGGGCACAAGGAAGTGCTGAATAAATATAAAAAAATTGAGATCATACCATGCACACTTTCAGACTACACTGCTTTGAAACTTGAAATCAACTACAGGAAAAAGTCAGGAAAACCCACACAAACATGGAGGCTAAAGAACAACCTACTAAAAGATGAATGGGTCAACCAACCGATCAGAGAAGAAATTTAAAAATACATGGAAACAAATGAAAATGAAAATACAACAATCCAAATGCTTTGGGATACGGCAAAGGCAGTCCTGAGAGGGAAATATATTGCAATCCAGGCCCATCTCAAAAAACAAGAAAAATTCCTAACACAAATTATAACAAGACGCCTAAAGGAACTAGAAGCAAAATAGCTAAGAAAGCCCAAACACACCAGAAAGAGAGAAATAACAAAGATAAGAGCACAAATTAATCATATGGAAACAGAAAAAGTAGTGGAACAGATCAATGAAACCAAGAGCTGGTTCTTTGAAAAAATAAACAAAATAGACAAACGTCTAGCCAGGCCTCCTCAAAAAGAAAAGAGAGAGAACCCAAATCAATAAAATCACAAATGAAAATGGAGTGATTACAACCAATCCCTCAGAAATACAAGCGTCATCAGAGAATATTATGAAAAACTATATGCCGTCAAATTGAACAACCTAGAAGAAATAAACAAATTCCTAAACAACCACACGCTACCAAAACTCAAACGGGAAGAAATAGAAAACTTGAACAGACCCATAACTAGTGAAGAAATTGAATCAGTTATCAAAAATCTCCCAGCAAATAAAAGTCCAGGGCCAGATAGCTCCCCTGAGGAATTTTACCAGACATTTAAAACAGAGTTAATACCTATCCAAGAAATTCAGATGGAAGGAAAACTCCCGGACTCATTCTATGAAGCCAGCATCACTTTGATTCCCAAACCAGATAGAGACCCAGCAAAAAAAGAGAACTACAGGCCAATATCCTTGATGAACATGGATGCAAAAATTCTTAACAAGATGTTAGCAAATAGAACCCAATAGCATATAAAAAGAATTATCCACCACGATCAAGTAGGATTCATCCCTGGGTTGCAGGGATGGTTCAACATTCGCAAATCAATCAACATGATACATCACATTAACAAAAGAAAAGATAAGAACCATATGATTCTGTAAATTGATGCAGAGAAAGCATTTGACAAAATACAGCATCCCTTTCCTAATAAAAACTCTCGAGAAAGTTGGGATAGAAGGAACATACTTAGGCATCATAAAAGCCATTTATGAAAAGCCCACAGCTAATATCATCCTCAATGGGGAAAAACTGAGAGCCTTCCCCATGAGATCAGGAACACAACAGGGATGTCCACTCTCACCACTGCTATTTAACATACTGTTGGAGGTCCTAGCAACAGCAATCAGACAAGAAAGCAAAATAAAAGGCATCAGGATAGGCAAGGATGAAGTCGAACTTTCACTTTTTGCAGACGACATGATACTTTACATGGAAAACCCAACAGAATCCACTGAAAGCCTAGAACTGATACATGAATTTGGCAAAGTTGCAGGATACAAAATCAATGTACAGAAATTGGTTGCATTCCTTTACACCAACAATGAAGCAATAGAAAGAAATAAAGAAGCGAATCCCATTCACAATTGCACCAAAAACCATCGAATACCTAGGAATAAACCTAACCAAAGATGTAAAAGACCTTTACGCTGAAAACTATAAAAAACTTACGAAGGAAATTGAGAAAGACACAAGGAAATGGAAAAACATCCCATGCTCATGGATTGGAAGAATAAATATCGTCAAAATGGCAATAGTGCCCAAAGCAATCTACACATTCAATGCAATCCCCAAGCAAAACTGCACCAGCATTCTTCTCAAAGCTAGAGAAAACAATCCTAAAATTTGTATGGAACCACAAAAGACCCCGAATAGCCAAAGTAATACTGAAGAATAAAACCAAAAGCGGGAGACATCACAATTCCAGATTTTAACCTCTACTACAAAGCGGTAGTCATCAAGACAACATGGTATTGGCACAAGAGCAGACACATAGACCAATGGAATAGAATAGAGAACCCAGAAGTGGACCCACAAGCATATGGCCAACTAATCTTTTACAACGCAGGAAAGAGTATCCAATGGAAAAAAGACAGCCTCTTTAACAAATGGTGCTGGGAGAACTGGACAGCAGCATGCAGAAGAATGAAACTAGACCACTTCCTTACACCACTCACAAAAATAAACTCTAAATGGATGAAGGACCTGAATGTGAGACAGGAAACCATCAAAATCCTAGAGAAGAAAGCAGGAAAAAATTTCTTTGACCTGAGTTGCAGCAATTTCCTATGTAACACATCTCCAAAGGCAAGGGAATTTAAAGCAAAAATGAACTATTGGGACCTCATCAAGATGAAAAGCTTCTGCACAGCAAAGGAAACAACCAACAAAACTAATAGACAACCTAAGGAATGGGAAAGGATAATTGCAAATGACATATCGGATAAAGGACTAGTATCTAAAATCTATAAAGAACTTACCAAACTCCACACCCGAAAAAATGAATAATCCAGTGAAGAAATGGGCGGAAGATATGAATAGACACTTCTCCAAAGAGGACATCCAGATGGCCAACAGACACATGAAACGATGCTCAAAGTCACTCATCGGCAGGGAAATACAAATCAAAATCACACTGAGATACCACCTCATACCGGTTCGAGTGGCTAAAATGAATAAATCAGGAAACTATAGGTGCTGACGGGGATGTGGACAAGCAGGCACCCTCCTACACTGTTGGTGGGAATGCAAACTAGTGCAGCCACTCTGGAAAACGGTGTGGAGTTTCCTCAAAAAAATGAAAATAGAGCTACCCTATGACGCAGCAATAGCACTGCTAGGAATCTACCCAAGAGACACAGGAATGCTGATGCATAGGGGCATGTGTACCCCAATATTCATAGCAGCATTTTCAACAATAGCCAAATCATGGAAAGAGACCAAGCGTCCATCAACTGACAAATGGATAAAGAAGATGTGGTACATATATACAATGGACTACTACGTGGCAATGAGAAAAAATGAAATCTGGCCATGTGTAGCAACATGGATGGAACTGGAGGGTATTAAGTTAAGTGAAATAAGTCAGTCAGAAAAAGACAGATACCATATGTTTCCACGCATAGGTGGACTTTGTCAGACTGAGCAAAAACCAGGGGGAGGGGAAGAGGGGAAAGAAAAAAAAGACACAGAGAGGGAGGGTGATAAAACATAAGAGACTCTCAAAGACTAAGAACAAACTGAGGGTGAGAGGAGTGACAGGAGGGGGGAGAGGGGGTGACGGGCATTAAAAAGGGCACATGTTGGTATGAACACTGGGTATTATATGTAAACCAATTTGAAAATAAACTATTTAAATAAAAAAAAGAATTTCTCTAGAAGTGGACAACAAGGAAAAAAGCTAGATGATGTATAATTCAGGATTCTCAATAGCAAGAAATCCTTAAATCATCCAACTCATGTGTCTAAAACTTCCAAGATATGCTTGTTTAAGCTACAGCTGGCACTAAGATTTCAAATGATATATTTATTCTGGATTCCATGTTCTCTTTCATTTTCTATTGCTTAGTAATATTTTTATTACTAAGAAGTAATTCTTCTTCCTCCTCCTTTTCTTCCATTTCCCTCCCTCTTGGGCTCTTGTTTATTTGTGTTAGCCTCACTAAGCCCTCTGCAAGGTGACCCCCAACAGATAATGGCTAACACCATCTTCATGGTTAACAATCCCATAGAGTTTTCCTGTTCACAATTCAAGCAAAAGTTCAGGAATTGAATCTCACTGAGCTAAGCCAAATGATATGCCTTTCACAAACCAATCACTGTTGCTGAGGGTATAGAACATGCTAATTCATTTGGCCTGGGCCACATGTCTACTCTTAGTGCTGCAGAAGTATCCCTCTCAACTGGACCAAAAATATAGATAGTTGGAAGTTTGACTCCCCAAAGGAAAATCAAAGAACTGTTAGCAAAAGAAGGAAAACAGATGCTGATTTCTGAATCAACTATTCCTCATGAGGGCTATTGCTCTTTTGGGCTGGAAGTCAGGCCACTTGGGCTGGAAGTCAGACCATTTGAGTCTATTTTTCTCTGTATTACCACGTTGTATTGACTTTGTCAAGCCTATCAATCTCTCTTGGCTTATTTTCCTCACTACTGAACAAGCAGGTTCGAAATTCCAGGCTTCCTCTTATCAGCAATCAAAGATTTTCATGTGTACATGTTTTTTCAACCCAACTTGAATATGAATAATAAAATCCAATCATTTTTTTAAAACTTCTCATTGAAAGAAATAACCTAAATAGACCTGAGAATCATTCAGCCAAGAAACTAAAATTTTATGTCCAAGTATACCATTTAGACACGGTTCTTCAGTTTGAGACATTTTATGAAACCACTGCAAAGTTTATAATACAGTCAAAGGTAAAGAAGTGAACGTATATGTGGAATAATGGTAGTAACAATGGCATCATGTTTCCATTCAGTATGTGAGTGCTAAGCAAAAACTAGGGACACCGAACTAGCAGTGTAAAGAAGGGCTAAAAGAGACCAGGGTAAAGATGGGTCAGTTAAGAAAAAGCTTCTCAGAGAAAGTGGTGTTTGAGCTGAGTCTTAAAGAGTGGGGAATTGTCATATAAATGGAAATAGAGGGGTATTTCTGGCCAAGGGAATTACATGAGCTATATGGTACAGAGGTGTCCAGCAGGGCCAGAGTTAGATGTCTGTGGGATTGAAGGGTTAGGGACAGAGGCAACTGAAAGGTAAGCTAAGGAAAAACTGTGGAAGGCTTAGCATGCCATGTTAGGAAGGTTAGGCTGTATTCTGTAATGGGGGATGATAAGACAAAATGCAAGAAGGCAAAAAAGCAGGTAGCTAGCAAGGAGATCAGGTCAATCACTAGGTACAGAGTATCCAATATAATCCTCACTATAGTCCTTCAAGCCATTATCCCTATTTTACAGATGAGAAAACAGAGGCTTGGTCGGGGTTGAATAATATGTCTAATCACTGGTGTGTTGATTGAGCTGGAGCATCTACCTAAATTATCTGATGAGTTCAAGCTACTAATTATTCCACTCTTCCCTTGACATCTCACCTTCCATCCCAGAAGAGTCCTTTAAGTACTGAAGTTAGCTCTCCGTAAGTAGGAAGTCGAATGTGATTGACTGAAATAGCTCTCTTCTTAGTATCATCAATAATATTCTCAGTCTTTTTAGCAGTTAACTATGGCATTCTTCTCCAATTATCCCAATAGGAGTTATTTTTAACTCACGATAATGTGATGTTTGCAAAACTTGGGTAGTTACTAAGAGAGGAACACTTGGCAATTTCTCAAAGTGTCTGACTGGTTACTTCTGCAAACAAGTCACTGAGTGAGGTTTCTGGAAAGAGGGAAGGCTGTCCTAGAGAACAAATATAACTCCAAATATAGAAATATATTTAAATCAAGTAACGTTTGTAATTGGACCAATGGACATAGGCCACCATGTAAGCTTGCCACAAAACATTATTAGGGAAAAAATTTCCCAACTCTGTCAAGTTCACAATTGCTTGGATTCCCTAGGAATTAGCAGATTTAAATTCAGACTTAGGAATTAAAGATGAAAATCCTGTCATAGCCTTGAGCATCACACTGGTTGACAATCAGTTTTGAAAATTAGCCTAACAGACTCATTTCTACTTTTCCTCTAATTAGAAATTAA
This sequence comes from Paguma larvata, assembly GCA_030068075.1. Taxonomy (NCBI): domain Eukaryota; kingdom Metazoa; phylum Chordata; class Mammalia; order Carnivora; family Viverridae; genus Paguma; species Paguma larvata. The sequence goes on from CM057844.1 coordinate 13,579,123, forward strand.
AATCAAGAGAAAAAATAGGTAAGTCAATTTTCCTTGCACAATGTCATCTTCTCACCTACATTTGCACTGTCAGGCCAAGTAATATCAGGTTTCGCCACAAGTTTCCATCTTCCCATTTCAAAAGAGACAATCTCAGATGCCTGTCTGAAACTATTCCTTAAAATTGTTTAATGTTTATTTTGTGTGTGTGTGAGATAGAGAGAGGTAGAGAGAGAGGGAGACACAGAACCGAAAGCAGGTTCCAGGGTCTGAGCTGTCAGCACAGAGCCCAGTGTGGAGCTTGAACCCAGGAACTGTGAGATCATGATGTGAGCTGAAGTTGGACGCTCAACCGACTCAGCCACCCAGGCACCCCTGAAACCATTCTTTAAAAAGAGAGTCCTCTAAATTAATGTGTTGATTCTGCATTTCTACAAAGAATTGCAATTATCACCATAGTAAAATTTGATGTCCTAGCTTCAAGGTTACCAGTTAGAAACTGTTCTTCAGTTTGAGACTTTTTATGAAACCACTGCAAAGTTTGCAATATAGTCAAAGTATAAGAACCTATAAAGGATTATGTAATCACTATGACTTGTATACGAAGTGTTGGTTTTGGATTGCTAACAAATGTTCAAACTCCCTGAGGAAAAAAAAAAAAGAAAAAGAAAAACAAATTGTGGGGCCAAAAGGATGAGTGGATTGAGTGTCAGCGTTTATGTTCAAGCAGTGTGGATTGGTTCCAGCCTGAGGTTAACTTAGAATTAAAATGGAACTGGTGGTCTTAAGTTGGCAGACAAGAGGTTATAACAAATCTATGACCACATACATACAGACACCACGGTCGCCAGCTAAACCACACACATGTGGCACACTGAGAGAGTTTCAGTTTCAACAAAACTGAGATCCTTTTTCTTCCCTTTTTAGAAAACAGAGAAAACTTTATCCCTTCAAACAGCAGCTAAAGGAATCTATATCATAGTCATCAGATTAAATTGTCTTCTACCCAGAATTTAAATTAACATTATTAATAGCTGAAGAAAGTTCATCCTTGGTAGAAAGCAAACTATTTATCATCAACCTATCATTTATCTGCCTACCAAAGTAAGAGAGAGTTGTCAAAAAAAAATGCAGTATCTTCCTGAATGTTCACAATGAAGATCTCTCTGCTTTTCTTGAATCTAATGAATGAGCATGTTTCACACCCTCTGCATATTCATTTTGGGAAGTCAGACTCACTGGCCACCACCAAAGCAATCAAGATTCAAGATGCCACTAATTAAAATTTCAAAGAGGCAAACTACACGTACATATTGGAGGATTGCTGAGCATGCCCCAGAAGTTTAGAAGAGAAGGAAAAACCCCACTATGAATGAGAGGGCAACGTAAAGGGTGGAGACAAGATCTATCGTGGTGGGCTGCCAACATGTTCATGTGGTGGGTCCCAAGTTATGGTGGACTTTGAGAATTAGTCCTTGTATCCAGGGAACAAATAACTGTATCATGGAGAAGAAAGTGGGCTCCAACTTTTAACAAAGGTGAATGGGACATCACACCCTACCAAAATTAAGATGAGGGAATTATGAAATGTTTGGATGGTGGTCTCACCTGTGTTCTGTCAAAATTCTATAGCATTGAATGGGCTCCCCTGGATCATGCAAAATATAGGTTGTCTACTGCTCTATAACAAACCACCCCAAACTCAGTGCCCTAAAACACCAATCTAAATTATTACTTGTAAGACTCTGAGTCATGCAGGCAGCCTTGCTAATCTGGGCCAAACTCAGCTGATCTTGGCTGGATTCATTCATGGTGAGTCAGCTGGAGGCAGGCTGGCTAAAATGATATTAGACTATGAATAGTTATAGGCTGGGCAATGAAGGTGATGAAGCCACACATCTTCCATCCTCCAGCAAGTTAGTCTTGACTAAGCCTCATGGTGTTAGCAATGTTCCAAAAGAGTGAGCAGAAGCATGCAAAGCCTCTTGAGGTGACTCAGGCTTTAATTTTGCCATATTTAATTGGCCAAAGCCAGTCACAAGACCAGGAGCAGAGAAATAAACTCTATCTCTTGGTCAGAGTTGCTACAAACTCTCATTCCAAAAGATGAATTCAAGAAAAAGGAAGACTCGAAGCCATTTTTGCAATCTACTACATCCTTCTAATCAGTGGCAATGTTAGGAGTGAACATTCCTATTTCATATTCCCAGACATTCTGCTACCCCACATTAAGTTACAAACACTCCAGCCCATATTTGATCTAACTGGCATCAAGAAACACATCGTTGCTTTTTGAATTATATTCTCTGACTTATTATAAGCTCTCAGCATTTCATTGCTGTATGACCTTGTGGAAATTACTTAACCAATATGTGACCTGTTGTCTCATGTGTAAGATGGAGTTAAGCATAGAGCCTAGCTCACAAAGCTATTGTTGAGAACTAAATAAGATACATGAAGCTTTGAAAAAAAGACTGACACTTAAAGGGATTAAAATATCATCATCATCATCAATACGGATAAAATGAAATTCTGATCCATCTTTTTTTCCCTATTCATATCCCTTTCCATTACAAGGTACTGGAACTGAGAACTTTCTCCCATCCAGCATCCAGTTGACCCTTTTCTCTTGTCCTACACCTCTCCCGCAATAGTATATGATAGGCCAGTCTTCTCCTATATGACAATTTTCTGGACAGAGACACTTGTGCATTTAAATTTCCAAGTCAATCTTCAGGTCTGGGGGCTGCCTGCCAAGAGCTTCCTGCCACTTCCCGTAGCCTGAACTCTTAAGAGTCTGGGGTTTGCCTTGTTAAAATGTGGTATAGGCTGGGATTCCTCAGGCCTGGGAGCTATGTTGGGGCCAAGACATTTGTGGCCTATGCTGGCTCAGAAATCTGTCCTCATTTGCTGCCATGAAGAATCTGTGTGTGTCTGTATACAAACACTTTCAAGTGGGTGGATCTGTATAAGCACAAATTCACAAAAGTTCATGATTTGGGAAATACCACTATACACATACTGCTATGAGAGCAATAGTAATCAGGAAGTCTTTTTCCCTATGTAGATTGTTCCAGAATAACTTTACCTTAAACATGGCCTCTAACAGAGTGGGTATAGAAACAAAATTTTATTTGCCTTTTGCTCTTCTCTAGAACAATACAGCAATTGCTACCTCAATTATTGAGGTTATAACTACCTCATAAACATTGTCCATGTAAGTGTGTATACTGAAATAAACACTTTGACCTTTTTCTCTTTTCTCCTTAATATTATTAACAATTCTAATAATTTTATATTTAATAAATAATGCTCTCTCATTTTTTAACTCAAAGGGAACTTCAAAGAGATCATTCTAGATCCTTGCTACTCAAAATGTGGTCTGTTGATCAGTGGTATTAGCCTCACTCAAGAACCTGTTAGACCTACTCCAGACCTACTGAACTAAAATCTGCATTTTAACAAGTGCCCTGATTCTGATGCACATTAAAGTCTGAAGGGCATTAGGGTAGGCCAGCACTTCTCAAATACCGGAAAACTATATAATCACCTAGAGCACTTGTTAAAACACAGATTGCTGGGCCCTACCCTTAGAGATTCTGATTTGATAGATCTGAGCAAAGGCCCAAGATACTGCCTTTTAAACCATTTCCCAGAAGCTGCAGGTGCTAGTGGCTCAGGAACCACACTCTGTGTAGAAGGGACCAATGCCTTTGTTTCACAGCTGTGGAAAATGGGTGGGTGTGGGTGCTAACTAAATTGTCCAGTGTCCCAATGATGTAGAGATCAAGACCAGATCTCAGTCTCTGAGGTTCCTTCCAAGAGCACTTTCTGATGTGTGACACTGCTTTCAATGGGGTTTTTGGTCTTTTTTTTTTTTCCTGCTTCCACACAACTTTCATATTCTCTATCACCATATGACCAGCAGCATTCTTTTCAATTTTAACAGATGATTCCATCCCCTTAACCTATTTCAAACATAAATTTCATTTTATTCTCTGATGTTTTCAAATCCTGGCGGAGGGCTGAATATGTTGCTCACATACTGTTTATTAAATCAAACCCTCTTCCTCTAGTTCTTTCTCTTTCATAAGTTCCCCTCCTTAGCTTCCTTAGGCCTTCTTACTCCAAGCAGTCATCACCATCCTCAGAATTAGCTTTACTGCCTAGATTTCTAGCATTTACCTTCCAATTTCTGCCTACCTTTTCCTCCTTTTACATTTTCTCTTTTTTGCATCAGCCACACTAATAGGTATTTCTCCTGCACTGTATCTCCAAGCTACTCAGTCCCTCAGTAAACATGAAGTGGTGAGTGGAGGAAGGGAAAAAATAACTTGACTTTGAGGAAAACAGTTAAGAAGCCCGAGGAAAGGAAACGGAAGCAAGAGTTGAGGCATTAAATCAATTTCCATTTGGACCTTTGCTAATACTGGCCACTGAATACCAAATGCATGGTTCAGAATCAAAGAGATGAAAAGTCAAAATTGAAGAGACCCTCACCAATAAGACTATGTTATATTTCCAATAACAACTATTTAGGGATTTTTAATGAAAATATACAGAGTTTAAGTTAAAAAGGGGGGGGCAGGCAGGATCTCAAAACCCTTTGATGTATGTTGGACGGATTCCAAAACTGACCAAGAGGTTCTAATTGGTTAAGCAAGTGCCCCCTTCCTCCCTCAGTGCTATTTGATCCTCCAAAGAAAAAAGAACTTCATCAGTAGAGTTGCCAGGTATAGCAAATAAAGATACAAGACAACAAGTAAAATTTGAATTTCATATAAACAATAAGTTTTATTATAAAAATATCCCTGAAGGTAAGTATAAGAATGTACTATAAATATTGAGGCATACTTTTACTAGAAAATTATCTGTTGTTTATTTGAAATTCAAATGGAACTAGCAGCCCTATATTTTTCTGGCTTGTAATTTCAGAAAATTAAAAGCCATGCAAAATTTTACCAGGAGTGAAATAACTAACAGAGTAGGAGAAGGAATTTGAAATAAATATATCTGGCAAAAGATTGATATAAAGAATGCCTCCAAATCAATAAGAAAGGCAATACAATTTTTTAATGGAAAAAAAGACTGAATGTGCATTTCTCAAAACAGGGTATGTAAGTGGCCAGGTCAAAAGATGCTCAATTTCACAGTTTGTCAGGGAAATGAAAATTAAAACCCCAATGAGATTCCATGTACACTACCAGAATGAACAGATTACATCAAGTATTGGTGAGAAATTAAAGTAACTAGACCCTCGCCCTCTGATAGTGAGAATATAAATCTGTGACCATTTTAGAAAACCACCTGGTAGTACAATTAAAGCTGAATATATACATATCCTATTACTCTGCCATCCTACTCCTAGGTATATACCCAGCACATACATGTACATCTGTTCACCAAAGACATGTTTGCAAATATTCATAAAGCAATAATCATAATACCCAAAACTGGAAGTAGTATCTACCAAATATCTACCAGGAATATAATAGATAACAAATTGCAATATATTTAAATAATTTTACAATTTAGCAATGAGAATGAACAATCTACAATAACGTGCTACAATATGGATCAGTCACCATTAAAAAAATTTTTAAACCAGACACAGAAAAGCATACACTCTCTATCATTCATTTACATATTATATAAAGTTTCACAAATATGAAAAATAGTCTTTGATGCAAAATCATAATAGTGGTTATCCTTGGACAGATGAGACTGGATGGGAGCAAGGGGACTTCAGAGGCTGGCCATGTTCTGTTTCTTAATTTGAGTAATGGTTTGTAATTGCTTTGTGAGAGTTCTGGCTTGGTAAACTTATGAACTGTATCCTTTGCTAAGTATGTCATATTCAATAACATGTACATTAAAGCCTCTGAAAGAAATTACCGTGAAAAAGACTGCTACCTTCTGAGCCCAATCATGTTTGTATAAGAGGAATCAGTATCATTATCATCAGAGTCATCATCACCATAATCATATGCCCCATTATGTGAGAATTTGCCATGGGCTAAGTTCAGTTCTAGATATTTTGTTCACCCACCTCATTTGACCTCTTTAATCCTCACAAGAACACTACCAGACAGCTATTATTCTTCCACTTTTACAGATAAAGAAACAGAGGCTAACAGAAGATTGGTAGCTTGTCGAGGGAAATAGCTTTTAAGTGGCAGAAGCAAATTTTGAAACCGGGATCTGATTCTAAAGCAGGTACACTTTGCTCTGTAGGAGCCCATGCTACATCTACAGGTAGAAACTAGAAATTCCAAAGGGGAAGAGGTTTAAATTTTTTCCCTAAACTGACTTTCTGAGTCCTAAGGTAACAGAAACCTCCAATCTCAGTCCCCTTTTGTCCTAAGAAACACTCATCTGAATTCTGGATTTAATTCAATTACCTAGAATTAATTGATGACTCCTAAAATCAATTCCAAATAGAAGAAAGAAGGAAAAGTAAATTTCCTTTTAGTATCTCAGTTATGTCCATAACCATTTAAGGAAAAACAATAGCCAAATTATGGAAAGAACCTAAATGTCCATCAACTGATGAATGGATAAAGAAGATGCGGTTTATATATATACAATGGAATACCACTTGGTGATGAGAAAGAATGAAATCATGCCATTTGCAGCAACGTGGATGGAACTGGAAGGCATTATGCTGAGTGAAATAAGTCAGTCATACAAGGACAAATATATGTTTTCACTCATATGTGGATCTTAACAGAAGACCATAGGGAAAGGGAAGGAGAAAAAATAGTTACAAATAGGGAGGGAGGGAGGCAAACCACAAGAGACTCTTAAATACAGAGAACAAACTCAGGATGGATGGGGGAGTAGGGGAGGTGGAAAAATGGGTGATGGGCATGGAGGAGGAAAATAAAACAAAAACAAAAAACAACAACAAACAATAACAAAAAAACAGACTTTAACACTCAAGCAACATATCCCCCTATATAGTACCAACAAACGCATTCACTGTACAAGGTTGCATTTATATGTCCATAACAAGTTTTTCTGGCCAATAGTTTTCAAACTTTATTGTTTGAAAAGCAAGAATCATCTAGGAAGCTTGTTTGAACAGATATCCGAGCCTCATCTCCAGATTCTGGTTCAGTAAGTCTGAGGGGAGCCTGAGATTTTGCATTCCATACAAGCTCCCCGGTAATACTAATGCTGTTGGTCATGAGACCACACTTGGACTAGTACTACTTTATGCCAGGATAGACAACATGAAAGAGATGCATACAAGTGCTTTGTTTAGGGACTGGTTCTTCTCTCTTTGCCACTGCCATTTACAGCTACTATCTCAGGCTAGGTCCATGTGATGGAGAGATCAACTGGCCTCCCTATTCCTACCCCCAAGCTCTGCCTTGATCATTAGGGCCCTTTGTCTTTATCATCATTAGTGTCCCTGCCATCCATCTGTCTGTCACAATGAGATTACTGGCCATGAAGATTCCTGAGAGCCTGAATTCTGCCTGTCCTTTGCTCTCCTGTGAATTGAAGCCCTCCTGTATCCAAATTTGCCACAAGACATGCATATCTGCTGCATTTCAGTTTGCTTTGTTACAAAAGTAAAAACAAAAAATAAAAATAAAATAAAATTACACATCTATAGGAATTCAAACCTCTTAAAATTTTGTTGTGGTTTATTAATTTTGCTTTGCTTTTTTTCCTAATGTGGGTATTTTAAGAAGAGAACAAACTCACTCTACTATATTGCAGACAAAGGGCCCCAGGGAGTCCTGAAGTAATTCTCAACAACTCTCTTGTTTTCCACTCCTCTTCAGAAAGCCTAAAGCAGTTTTTCTCCATGGATGCTTAGCTCGGGTCTATCCCCAGGAATTTTGAGGTATTCTTATTAAGGACATCAGCTCTGTTGAGAGATGTGTATGATCAGCTTCCATACATCAAGTAGTCAATCACATAATCTAGAAAGCACTGGGCTACAGGAAGCAAGACTCTGCCTCTGCCTTAATACCCCATGGCCAGTTTAAAAACTCAAAGTATTAAACCGGGTGGTAGGAGGTGAGGCGGAGGAGATGGAACCACTAGATTCCTGATTTTGCTCCCAGCTGGCTATGTCACTCTTGGGAAGACCACTTAATGTCCCTTTCCCTTCAGTTGTAAAATATGGACTGTTTTAAATGAACCCCAAGGTCCTATCTTTTCTAAGAGTCTGCAAAACCATGAACTTATAGACAAGACCAAAGAAAACACCCTCCTTTCTAACTTGGCGCAAGTGGAAGTTTTACTCTAGGGAAAAAGACTCTCATGATGTGTATGCCACTGAGAAATGTCAAGCAAATAATAGGACAGGAAAAAAGAAATCAAATATGGAAAAGGCATGTGCAATGCACCACCAAAAGAGAAACTTCTGCTTTTCTTTTTCCCCCTTTGAAGTCAATAGAGAAAAAAGCAATAAAATCCAAAATCCAGCAATATCAACAAGAAATCACTTAGTCTGTTTTCAAATTCTGTTGCTACAGTAGCAAAAGAAAGTATCCAATTCCTTCTCAGGGACTCCTGGGTAGGGAGCATCCATCAAATCACAGACACGCCCTCTATTCAAACTCAATTTGGCTAAAATGACTTCTTTATGAGAACTCATGAGAAAATGGTTGACTTCCAGCCCTTATGTTATCAGAGTTGTTTGACATTGAATTACATGGGCCCAGACTATAAATCTTGACTTCAGGCTCACATACAAGGCATTTGATGTGTCTGGGAACCTGCTGAAGAAAGAAATTAGCTGTAAAACAAAGTAAAATGCCTGTTCCCATGGGAAGACTCTGCAGGACTGCTAATAGATCATGTGTTCATTTGGAAGACACTTGTTCCTTTGGTCAAACAGCAACTAATATTTTTGCTTTCCACTGCCTTGAACAGGAAATATGGTGCTAAGGGCCGATAGACAGGGCAAGGCATCAGATTAATTACACGGTCAGTAAACATTTGCTCACCCGTGTTTCCTAACGGTCTGAACACTTCCTGGTTAGAGATCAGCGATGCCACTGGCCTCTGTTAACTGCTTGACTCTTGTATAAATGTCTGGGAAGATGGGAGTACATTTTCAGGAAGCCCCACAATAAGAGGAGGGTGGGGGCATAGGGGGACCCAGGACCGTTGAAAGCAGCTCCTGCTTGCAACCTGTGCTGTGACTGCCACAGTTCACTGCCCTCGTAAGGACGGAGCATCTGGAAATCTGCAGGGAAAGACTCAATAAGGTTATCTGATGTCATTGGGAAATTCTCTTTTCACTTCAGGGGATGGATATTAAATTGAGGTTCAAGTTCATTCTAAAGAAGAGAAAAAGCAGAGCATTCTGGGAAAAATAAATGGTAGTCACATCAGAACACCTGCCATCTACTCCACTCTACTTGGAAATCTCTTCTCTAGGGCAATGGCAAAGGATGGACAAAAACAATGCCCACCTGGGGCTGCTCTTTAAAGCAATGTTTCTCCAAGTGTGACTCTGGACCAAAAACCTAGGCATGTCTTGGGAACTTGTTAGAAATGCAGAATCTCAGGCCCTATTACAGACTTGCTCAATCAGAAAAAACTTGCAGTGGGGCTTGCAGTCTGAGTTATAACAAATTCTTCAGGTGACTCTGATACCACTAAAGTTTGAGAATCCCTGCCATAAAAGGATTGTCATATACCTGCTATACAGATGCCATCTGGGCCCAAGACTCAATCTCTCTGCTGTAATCCATACGGTCCTTATGTTCTGGCCAACTCATGTGACAGTCATAAATGCTGGCTTTACACCATTGTTATGTCTGGTTTATTCCCTCTTTGAGGCCTTTGCCTGGAAACTCCTCATGTCTAGCTCTTTAGTTCAGTTATTTTTCCTGAAAACTGTGACATTTTTCATAAAGTAGTCCCCCACCACAGACACCCTTTTAAGTATCTGCCAACAGACACTGTCCAGTATTGCCCATGTAGCAACTTTTTAAGACTGGAGATAACTTTATTAGTTTCTTTCTAAGTTGATGGCCCATTATTCCCCAATTAAAATGGAAACCTCCATAAAAACAGGCACCAATTCTGTATGCCCACTATATGCTATGTCCAATACACATGCTCTACACTTCTAAAAAGTGTAAAATTCATGCCTTCCCTCACACCTCTTCCCAAAATCTATTCTTATGTGTCAATTATACTTCAATAAAGCTGGTGAAAAACTCTACTCTTGCACATTCTAAGTTATAAATCAACATAAATGGAAAGGAGACAAAACATTTATGTTAAGAAAAATGAAAATTCAAATTTCAGCATCATTCAATAAGTAGTGTATAGCCTTTTAGATGCTCAAGAGGGTCAAAAGGGAACCCTGAAATAGCACCCTTTGAGCATCTGAAGGATTTTCCCTTTTGGATCTGTTTTCTAAAAGATGAGCTCTGATTTAGATGGAGTTCCTTTTTCCTTTACCAAAGCAGAAGACTGTCTTTACTCTAAGAAATGTTATTGATTATGAGGCGATATGAAAGTCATCAAAATTCAGTGCCTAAACTAACTTACTTTCTATCTAATTGTGTCTTTATATTTTTCTCTCTCCATATTTTACCTTCATATATCTTTCTCAAAGCTCAACAAAGAGGCAGAAACTTGAACATGAAGAGGTGTGCATGTAAATAAGCCTTTCATGACTCTGAAGATCCAGAAGCCAGAACATTGTACATAATGTCGCAGGTTATTTTATTGGTCTTTCAAAAAAATGCCTGAATGGCATTACTTTTGCCTTCATAATGGCTTAACTGCTTCCAAAAGGCATTAGAGTCACTCATTCCCCACAGAGATGGAAGAATAACACAGATGACAGTGCATTTAGTAAGAGGCAGACAATGCCTGTGGTGGCTCCATTACTCTGTCATCAGAGATATCAGCACTAGGTTGGGCGCTGAGCATTAGCCCATGTAGCCTGATATGAGTTCATGGAGCTGGAATTCAAAACACTAACCAGCTGTGGGAACCCAGTGAGAAGCCTGTCACACTGAATGGTATCCAGATTAGAGCTGTGAGAATTTGGGAAAACCCTTCTTACTAAGTAAGTTTACTCCTTCAGCTTCTTTCTTTATTAAATTTTCAATGTTTGCTAAATCCTGAAAGTATAGCCATACATTTGAATAATGGAAAAAGACAACTCTAAAAAGATTTGAGGCAATCATGGAAATTTTAATACTGACTGGATATTTGATGACCTTGTAATTATAATTTTTAGGTGTGATAATAACATTAGGTTTATGTAGCAAAATAGCCATAACGCTTCAGAGATGTGTGCTGAGAGGAATGTGGGGGTGGAATGAAATGACGTCTGGAATTTGCTTTAAAATAATTCAGGGGAAAAAAAGAGAGAAAGGGAAAGGAAAAGATTAAACAAGTATTGCAAATCCTCAGTGTTTGCTGGATCTGGGCTGGGTTATGGCAGATCAACAGTCTATTCTCTCTCCTTGTAAAAGTATGTTTGAAAATAAACATAATAAAATTTTATGATAAAAAAAGAAAAGAAAGATTGCCAGAGCAAAGGCAAAGTTATTTCTTAAGTAATATAAAAATGTCTTTTCCTCTAAAGATTTACTCAAGGCCAGCCTCTGTCAAATAAATAAAATACAAAATCAAAAAATGAGAAACTCATGTTCTCAGGTGCCCATGTCTTAAAAACATCCTTCGGTGGTATGTGCATTGGTAGGAGCAGACAAAGAAGCTTAATTAAATGGACCAGAAATTGGAAATGACACATTGCTTTATTTGGTACTTGACCATTCATCACGGTGGCTATAGTGAATATAGACCAAAATGGAGATTTGGAGTCCCAGGTTCTATGGTATTTTTTTTCCTCATGAGTCCCCGTGTGACTTTCAATCAACATTTCTATCCTTTGGTTTCTTCATCTATAAACCACATGGTTGCATAATATGAGAACTAAGGTTTCTTTCAGGCCTTAAAGTGCAAATTCCAGATTATATTAGCAAGTCTTCCGTAACCTGGGAGATTAAAAAAAAAAAAAATATTAAGTTCTCAATATGACTTAGCAAATCAGGAGATGGCAAATTCATGAAGCCTCTATTGAATTCTTAGCAAAGGATGTCCAAGTGCAGCTGGATAGAAAATCTAACTGGCAAATGAAGCAATATGGAAAATAAACAACGTTCCAAAAGTGGGTTTAGCCCCAGGTTAATTCTATTAAGAAAAAAAAAAATAAAACCTGTAAACTCAAATATTTTGTGCATTTGTTTTCCTAACTCAAAAAAAAAATGGATATAAATGACTTTCACTTATGCTTCAAGAAAGTTCTAAAATAATTGTTTCCTTCACAATGTTTGAAAACATGTACACTGCTAGTGAAATTAAACTTTGAAGTGGGAGGGCTGGCAGGGCAAAGACGAATTTATAAGGTCACTCAGATAATTCATTCGCTCATATTCTTCTCTGGAAAAGTTGGCAAGTGTTGGTGTGGCAAATACATGACTGATTTCAGAAAGGTGCCCTACATGGAGTCAACTGTTGATGTACAAAGCTAGAGTCCATTTTACTCTGGAATCCTGCTTTCTACAAGTTGGTGTCTTCCAGATTTCTTTTGTTTCTGGCTGCTTTATTTGAAATTTGAGGTCTATGATCCACACATCATCAAATGTACAGCAGGATTGATCTCCCTTCCACAGGGACAGTTCCCGGTAAATATCAAGAATTAAAAAAAAATTAAAAAGTTGATTATGTTACAGTAAGATGCACATCATAAAATGTGCTTAGCATCCTAGGTCTCATGTTTCAGTAAATGTGTTTCATTCAGATTTACCTCTGCATTTAGAATTTGGCCCTTCTTTTCCCAATCAAATCATCCTATTCCTTTCTAAGAACCAGACATGAAGTATTAGGGAATGGTGTCTGGGCAAGGGGAAAAAAAATCAAATTATTCCTCCGAAAAACTCTGAAAAGGAGAAAGAGAATTTTACTCATTCCATGGTTTTATTTTTTTTATTTTTTTAATGTTTATTTTTGAGAGCGAGAGAAATAGAGCATGATCAGGGGAGGGGCAGAGAAAGAGGGAGACACAGAATCCAGAGCAGGCTCCAGGCTCTGAGTTGTCAGCACAGAGCCCGACGCGGGCCTCGAACTCACAAACTGCAAGATCATGACCTGAACCGAAGTCAATGCTTAACCAACTGAGCCACCCAGGTGCCCCTCCATGGTGCTCTATTAACTGAGATTTCATTTATTACCAAATATAAAAAAAGGAAATGATGGCATCTATATTTGACATCTATCAAGAGTTTTGTGAACTGATGCCAAAAATATGATCACTTTTTTTCTTAGAAAACTTTTAAAATAATTTTTCTGAATTTAGGGCACCTAGGTGGCTCAGTTGGTTAAGCATCCAACTCTTGATTTCGGCTCCCCTCATGGTCTCACAGTTTGTGAGTTTAAGCCCTGAATCAAGCTCAGTGCTGACAGTACAGAGCATATTCGGGATCCTCTCTCTCCCTTGCTCTCTGACCCTCCCCCACTCACACACGCACTCTCTCTCTCAAGATAAATAAATAAACTTTAAAAAAAAAAGGATTTTTCTGAATTCTGTATTGCCATTTCTGACCTTCTGAGATCAGTTCTTTAATCAGAAAACATTTCTCCAACTTTATAATGAACATTAATAAAAGGAAAAAATTCAACATCTGTACATTTATTTCAAAGTAATCCTTTGAGAATGCATGCAGTTCCATGGCCATAATTATATTTACTTCCATCTAATTTCTGTATTAGAGGTATCACATAAAAGTTTCAAGCTTCAGAAAAATTATCTGTGCCACCTGACAGGAGGTATTTCTTGATTCTTAGCAGCTTTACCATCAAGTCTAAAATAAGGAAATAGTGCTGGCTTTGGGAGTTATCTAAATCATAAGTTCTCAAAGCTGCATCAGAATCAACTGCGGAGCATGTTAAACTACAGACCTCACCTCCAGAATTTCTAATTCCAAAGTTCTGGATTGGAACTTTAGAAATTGCATTTCTAAAGAGTTTCCGGATGATCCTGATGCTGCTGGTCAAGGGACCATGCTTTGAGAACCAATGATCTAAATATATGCCCTATGAGTTTCCGGATGATCCTGATGCTGCTGGTCAAGGGACCATGCTTTGAGAACCAATGATCTAAATATATGCCCTATAGGTCCTTAAATAACAGAAAACTATTAATTACTTCATTTGGTTCTGTAAAGCTTTAAGTCATCTAATCATTTTGACTGGTGGGTAGGTAAGAAAGGAGCCTCTACCTACCTACTTAGGAAATCAAACCTGAACATTCATAGTCCTCAGTATAAACAAAATCATCATAGGTTAGAGCACCAGTTGTACAATCAACTCAAAATTAGGTAAGATATTGCTTAATTTTCAGTCGAAGGAAGCTCCTTTCGTCACCCATAATCCCAGCCATGCAGTGCACAAAGCACCAAGAACATTTTGGGGAGGTAGTAGTGTTTTGGTGTTTTGAATTACCCCCCTCACCCTGTCATTAGCAGTATAATAAAACATCTAAAGAAATCTGAAATTTCAGGGTGTGATCTGAAGTTCCACCAGTGTGACCCAAGGAAGTAAGGTTCACAACCTCAGCTATGGTGGTCGACCTCTGTGGATGATCAGTTCTGTCTCTATTACCTCTGAGTCCTTAGATGTCTTTGCTGGCCCAGGCCTCTGCTTTCGTCACTGGACCCTTTGGTTGTCCCTCATACTAAGGTGATGATGACAACAAGCATAAAGAAGCCTTTCAATAGTGATTTCCTGTATCTCACTTATCCCAGCTCAGAAAAATCTTGCCATTCAAATGAACTGGCGTCAGAGATACAGAGGGAAAAAGGAGGGATGGGGGAAGGGACTCCCTTTTCAAAAGCTCTCCCTGTGAGAAGCGGGGACAAGAGCAGGAAAAGGAGGAGCCCAAGGCTGGCTATTTTTAAAATGAAATGCAGAGCCCTTTGGTCCTCTCTCCTGTTTCCCTCAAGCCCCCAGAACAACTTGTCAAAGGCATAAATCGCTGGGCAATTCATTCTGACGGTATTCCTCTGTACTCTATTTAGCAATTGAGTACAGTCAAAGTCATATGGACAGAAATATGGGCTTCTCCCTCAAAATCTGCAACCTCCTTTCACAAAGCTGTCTTCCATCAGGATCAAAATGTCACCTCCCAAATAATGTCACTCATAAAGGGATACAAGTGGGAGGAAGAAAGAAAATTCATAATGGTTTGGGGTGGAAGTTGAATCTTAACATAGGAGATGACAGGGTTCTGGCTCTAGTAAGGGATACAACTTGTGCCCCCAAGGGGAAAGCATGATGTCTCATGATGAAGTAGTCATTTCACTGAAGATGCAGGCAGAATTTTGGCATCTCTACTGGCTCTCACCTTCAGAAGTGAGAGAGGGAATCACAATAATGACTGTGCCAAGCTAATTGAAGGAAAGAGAAAACTAGTCCAGGTGTTGATACAGACAAATCTAGGACAAGACAAAGGCAACTCTCAATTTACCTTCTGGCCTACTTATTCCTGCATTAAAAGGGGTGTTATCTGTACCAGAAAAGAGAACTGAGGCCTATGTTAACACTTGTTGCCTCTGTTTTATTTTTAGGCTCTTCACTCAGAGAAAAGAGAATAAGGCCAGTTGGACTTCAGGCCTCAGACCACATTTGGTTCTCTCAGGTTTCTCTGCACACAAAAACCCAAAATAATTTTCCATCATGACCTGGCCAGAAAGTATAGCCAGCAGTCAGAGTGGCTGCTGAAAATGGGCATGTGAGCTTGGTTATCTGTCCCCAGTGGGGTCTGTATCATCACTCAATTTGATTTTCCTATCCATTTGGTGTTTTTTTTCCCGAGACCATGCTTAGATATAAGAAAAATATACATATATATCTGTGTATGTATATGTGTATGTATATATGTGTGTATGTGTGTGCATATACATATATGTGTGTGCATGTTTATATGTATTTATATATATGTTTACACATATGTTTATATGTGTAATAAACACAAGATGTAATAAACACACAAGATGATGTGGCCAATCCAAGAAAAAGTGAATAGCTCTAAGACTCAAGACATAATCCCTCCTGCAAACATTAGCACAGTGATAGGTGTTAGCAGTGGCAGGCCAGCACAGGGTACTTCCTGGAACACAGTTGCCCATGTTTTCTTCATCTTTGTGGAGGAAATGCAACTGTCACCTGGAATATCTGGGAAGTTGGGAATGCCCATGGAAACCAGTCGGATCTACTTCAACAAGGCTCTAATCATGCTAGCCGAGGGCAAGTCTACCAGACGGCCCTGAACTCTAGGGAGCGTGATTCAGCCAAAGACATCAAACACACTAGTTCCCAAACTCCCCAGCCTATCTCAGATCTCCTTCAGCGTTGTTTGCCATAGATGAACTACTTAATATCTTCTTCACAACAATTTTTTTGCTTAAGTCAAGTCAGTGAAAAAGAAAACAATAAATCCTGTGGAACAACATGGAAGTAGAAACAATGAAACAGAAGCCTATGAGAAGCTCCAACAAAATATAAACAGAAATCCTTGCTACTCTAGACTCTGAGTCTAAGGCCTGCTTCTCTTCCTTTAAAAGGAAGACTCACAGGAGGTATGTTAGTGGCAAATTGAGATTGTTAATCAGAATAAATGAAAACAAATTGAAAAAAATCTCACCATAGGATCCAAAGTTATTTGTCATTATGTGTCCCAAATAAATAATTTCAAATACCTAAAATGGTGTTTTTCAAACTTTTTTTCAGTCATGGCCCACTGAAGAAAGGGGCCATATGTCACAAACTGCATGTGTGCACACACACATGCACACCTATATGTAAATATTTATCTTTATGAAGCATGATGCAGTCTGATACTTTTTGTCCTATTTAATTTTTCAAACATGCTTGTTGTGACTTACAGGTGTGTTATTGCCACAGTTTTAAAAACACTGCTTTAAACTTTGGGATATATTGGTTACAATTCATGGCCTTAACCCATCCACACTATCCACACTATCCACAGTTATCCAATCCCTGCTTGTTCAGCACACTCAATCTACTTTATTAAAATACTCTTTTTTGGCTTATTTTCTTTCCCACTAAAATGTAAAATCCTTTTTCCTGAGCCAAATTGCCGATATCTTCAGGACAGAGAGAATATCATATGTGTCTTACATTTTATTGCAAAAGATGCACCATAAATGATGAAGAAATTTAATCTTGACACTACTGGATATCTGGAAACTTAAATTTTTTTTCCTACTTATTTGGTCCCCACAAATAAAAAGGATACTATAATCAACATATATCTGTCACTGAGGTTGGTGATGGACATAAAAGAAGAAATAGTCATTTCCCCTGTTCCTGCTAGAGCACCTCAAAGTGCCTACAAGTTAAAGCTTGTCTGTGACAGGAAGTGTCATGACTCAAAAGTGAGGCACACAGCAGACGTGTCGGGTTGGAAGTGGCTGTTTCTGCACAGCCACTGCTCTGACCATGTAGCCACGCATGGAGAAATTTCACCATGCATCATTGTACCATTGACCCTGCCAACAGAAGGACTGAGACTGAAGCATATCCTGGAAAACAACAATTTTCATCTGACATAAAATCTTGGGATAAGATTATATCACTTGTAGTTTTATCATTTAGAGAACAATCTTAGGGAGTTTCATCCGAGGATTCTGGTTTTCTGCTTTATGGAACAAACGTAGTGAAACTTTATTTTTAGATTCCTTTGATCATACACCATTGTTCTTAATTCAAAACTCCAGGATAAAATTATATTATTTAAAGGCAAGACAATGAAATCCTGCATCTTATCCCCAAAATAACTTCAATAACAACTTGCATTTTGAAATCTAACTACATGGCATGGGATGAACCAAGAACTTTCTTGTATTTAGCTCATTTAATCCTAACATTAACCCTATGAGGTAGGTATTATTAGTATTGTCATATTACAGAGACAAAACTAAGGCTCAAGGATATTAAGTGAATTTCCCAATGTCATGCAACTCCGTGTCAGCAACATTGCAGGATTTAAAAGCAACACTCTTCTGTAGTCCAATTCTATCACAAGTAATTCAACAAAAACCATAGTATTAGGATATAAATAACACAGGTCTTATATGAGGACTCAACTAGAAGTAAAATGATTTAATAAGCACAGAAGTGCAATGAGTAAGTGGATGAACAACTTTTACAAAAATCTCCATTTTCTGCATGTCTCCACAGGACCCTTCCATCAGCTTCTGTTCCTTACTCTCCATCTCCCACTAGCAAAAATAAACATGACAACTTTCAAATGTTTTAGGAAAAGTGGTTCTCAAAGTGTATCCCCTGAAAACATGTGAGAGATGCAAATTTTTACACCCCACTTGTTTTTAATGTAGGTTTGATTATTTTTTAGGTATGAAAAACCCAACAGATCAGTAGATAATTTCCACTGTAAAGATACTTTTGGGGGCACCTGGGTGGCTCAGTCAGTTAAGCCTCTGACTCCTGATTTTGGCTCAGGTCGTGATCTCACGGTTTGTGAGTTCGAAACCCATGCTGAGCTCCACACTGATGATGCAGAGCCTGCTTGGGATTCTCTCTCTCCTTGTCTCTCTGCCCCTCCTGTTTGTGAGTACGTGTGTGCTCGCTTGCTCTCTCTCTCTCTCTCTCTCAAAATAAATAAATAAACTTTAGAAAAGAAAAAGAAACAATACTTTGTTATATCACAGATTATAAGAGGAGGGGCAGGATGACATGGGAGGCAGCAGGGGCAGTCAGGAGACAGACTCCTGGTGGGTAACAGGGTGGGCAATAACTTTTATTTTGGTTTCTGCTGGAAGGAACAGGAGAGGTGAGATAAACTGGTTTAGGATTAGCTACTTTAAATAATTTCAGCAGGCTCTGGAACACAGGTCTCTAATTGTCTGGTACCTAACCCTGGAATGATTAGTGAAGGTGGATAAAATGATAGGGTTTGGACTCTGGATTGAGTGGCTTGCATTTGAAAAGCATTCTCAAGGGTGAGTTGTTTACTATTTCTAGGAAGTGGCTGGCACCAGATGGAACAGTCTCTCCCAGGGTCAGCAAAACCGCAGATGTCAAAGCATCAGAATACAGAAAATAGAAGACATGGTTACTGTACCACTCCAGACCTCCTGATTAAAAAACTGAGTTGTGGATCAGGAGTCTGTTTTCACAAGCCCTCCAGGTGAGTCTGGTGCACACTGTAGTAAGATCCACAGTTTTAGTATTTACTGTGTTTCTGATAGCACATGGAGCAGTTGGTACTTAGAACAGACCTGAATTTTTCCTTTTCTAAAAACTTAGCAACTTTAAGTATGGATATCAAATGTATATCCATAGACTATTTCAAGAAACTATCTTTACAGCATTAAATACACACCAAGGCTTCTAATAATGCCATCTATTTCCTTCTTTATGTCCCCCAAACATCTTTGTGTCTAAATTAGAATAAAGACAAAGTTTTCAATAATAAATAGTACAATGAGACACTCCAGTGTACCCTTTAAAATGAGATGTTTAGGGGCACCTGGGTGGCTCAGTTGGCTAAGCGGCCGACTTCAGCTCAGTCTGTGAGTTCGAGCCCCACGTCAGGCTCTGTGCTGATGGCTCATCAGAGCCTGGAGCCTGCTTCAGATTCTGTACCTCGCTCTCTCTCTGCCCTTCCCCTGCTCACACTCTGTCTCTATGTCTCTCAAAAATAAAAATAAATTAATTAATTAATTAACGTTAAAATGAGATGTTTAATCTTCAGAGTGATGTGAAAGACAGCTTTGGGGCCAGGACATTAGATAGCCTTTGGAGGTTTACCCGAGAAAGCTTCATGTAATTTGTTTTTCTAGATTTTTCCACTAACTTCTGAAGGAACTGCTTCTATGTTTGGTCAACAACAAAAACGGTAGGTAGTTTTATGTATATTGGGAAGATTATAGAACCCAACTTGTTACTCCCAAAATTTTTAAGTCCATGTTTTGAAAATAGATTGATGTTGGAGAAGGAAAAAGACAGAAGATTCATGACCCAGTCCTAGCTGTGCTTTAATTAGTCATATGATCTTGGGCAAGTGAATAAATCTCTCTGGACTTCTGTTTTTCTTATCTGTGGTGCCAGGGTGCTGGATGAGAAGATATTTCAAAGCAAATGCGATTCCATCTATATTTAGAGACAGAGAAAAACTTCGCATGAAAAATCCCTTGAAGGAGATCATACTTTTTACCACAGTCAAGTACTTTTCTACCTGTTCTGAGCTCTAACATCTTCAGTAAAATTATTACTTGAGACAACCTGGTGTACATGTTTATCTATAAATAGGAGCTCTCATCTTGGCTACACATGAGATCATGTGGGGAAGCTTTAAAAAATGCTAATATCTGAAACTAATTCCCAGAGACTGTTCTTGGGTGTGTCTTGGGCATTGGTATTTTTAAAAGCTCCCAGGTAACTCTAATGTGCAGCCAGTGTTGCAAGGCAGAGGCCTGAAACAAGTCCTGGAGCATTCTTTGAATCAGAAAAGAACGCATGGTAGTTAGTTCTACAACTATCTGAACGTGTGGTGGGGTAAGTGGGGAAGTCACAATAAGTTTGGCTTTAGCCCTGAAAAGAGAGGGGCAGTGGTCAGAAACTAATTTCATGAATGATTCTTTGAGACAAGGAATAAGAGTGGGTAATATACTCACTTCTTCTGGTAGAAAACAGAAGTTATTTAGCTTAAAGAGTTTTGTATAAAGCACATTTGCTCAGATATCAGTCTTCTCATAAAGGGTGATAGCAGGGGGTCATGTAAGTTCCCATCTATGTGGGAATTTGCAGGCAGCAGATAGTCTAGAGGGTATGCCATAGCAGGAGAAACAGCCAGGATTGTGAGTGTCTGTGAAACACCAACTGGAACACTTGGTTCTTCCTGAAATGCTGGCTGCAGGAAGAGGAGGATGAGATTTACACAGGGCTGAATTCTTGAACTATGCAGATGAAAACAAGTATGGTGTCCATGGTCCCAATTCTTTACCCCTTCTGTATCCTTTACCAGGTAACCATGTAGTGCCCTTCCACTCTGTCTCTGAGCTATGTGACTTAGTTTGGCAAGTGGGATACAAGCAGAGGGCTGGAAAATCACTCCCACTCTTATATCTTTACCTTTATCATGTGAACATCCCACTCTATATCTGCTGACAGTCAACTGATCCCAAGACATGTGAGCAAGGCCAGCTGAGGCAGAAAGACTCTAAGGTGGCAACTAATGATTCCCACTTTCTGGTATTCATAGCTTTATGGAATTCCATCCCTTTTAGTGTGGCTGGACCTGTAACTTCTAACCAACAGAATATGGCAAAGATGACAGGATGTCATTCCTATATTTGTCATACAAGACTCTATCTTAGAACAGTCACTCACCCTCCTGCTGGCTTTGAAGAAGGAAACATAAATATATAAAATATGGAGAGGTCCATGTGACAGGGAAAAAAAACATGGGAGAGCTTTAGGAACAGAGGGCCTCACTTCTACAGCTGTAAGGAACTGAATTCTGCCAATAAAATGAGTGATTTTGAAGTGAGTCTTTCCCCAGTCAAGCCTCCGGATGAAGACACAGCCTAGCCAGCACTATGATTGCAGTCTGGTGAGATCCTGAAGCAGAAAACACAGCTAAACCACGCTCTGATTCCTAACCCATAGAAACTGTGAGATAATAAATGTGCATTGCTTTAAGGCACTAAATTTGGTGAAGAACCACTCAGCTGACCCATAGCTTTGTGAACTAAATAAATGCTAGATAAGCCAACTCCCATATATGTGTGCCAGCCCAGCCAAGACCACCAGAGTAACCAAGCTAAGCCAAATATGGCCACAGATACAGAAGTCAGTCCAACAAAATCTTCCAAGTCCAGTGCAGATCATCTGAACCCTACAAACTCATAAGCTAAGTCTTTATTGCTGTATGTAACTGAGTTTTGTTATTGTTACACAGCATTATTGTATCAATAGATAGCTGATATGATGACAGTGAAATACAGTGAAATTTAGCTATTTCCTTAGTTCTCAGAGACAAGTGATGCTTCAGGAAACTGGAAATTACATATAATATAATGTAATAAAAATAAAATTAATCATAACTTGGATATTACTATCCAATATCTCAATGGAGAATTCCTAAAATCTTTAGTCATCCATATGTAAGAGAAATATCTCTGTCCTGGGACAGTTTGGATATTGTATTCTTTTATCATCCTTTGATTCGTTCATTCTGGTTCTCTCATATCTTTCTCACTAGAATGACCAATTCTTTATATCCAGTTTTTTAAAGGTTTATTTATTTACTTTGATAGTGAGCGAGACAGCGAGCAAGTGAGCATGGGAAGGGAGGGGCAGGAAGGGGAGGAGTGGGGAGGGGCATGGGAAGAGGGAGAGGGACAGAAACAGGGACAGGGACAGGGACAGGGAGAGAATCCCAAGCAGGCTATGTGCTATAAGCATGGAGCCCAAAGTGGTGCTTGATCTCACAAATCGTGAGATCATGATCTGAGACAAAATCAAGAGTCAGAAGCTAAACCAACTGAGCCACCTAAGTGCCTATATCCGGTTTTTAATATTGAATAGAAAGAGCTACGATTCTCAAAATTTATGCTTCATGTACATATACACACACAACCACTAACTGACTATCCAGGGTTCTTGCTATTACTCTTTGTATATGCAATCAATGGTATAGGTTAAGGGTTTGGTTCTTCCAGTATTTGCTATAAAATTCTAGCCACTAGCACTAAGTATCAGGGACACTGATACTGTCATCTCAGACACTGAAATGTTATAAACTCAGTTCCAAGGCCTCTATGAGTCTCAGGCTCTTTCTCTCTCGAAAATATATGTGCATATTCTCCATTCTGGCACCTAGAGATTTATACTATCCAGTCTTAGCGGATAAAGAAGAATTTTCAGGTTGAGTCTGCCCCGAAAAGGAATTTTATGGTATGCAGCAAAAACAAACCTAGAATATTTCCAGTATTTAAATATCCAATATTCACCCAGATGCACCTTCCCTTAGAGTTAATCTAAATTGATACAAGTCATCTATATAAAGGTTAAACTAGCCATTCTGAGGAGATTACTCCCATAAAAGAACAGTGTACAATGAAACATCACTGTTGAGACAGACGGAATTATGCACTAATCTTAATGTTTTAGGATTTTGTTTTTGTTTTTTGCACACCAATGAAAATGGCTAAAATAAAACCACAATCAAAATCAAGTTTTGGCAAGCGGGTGTAGGAACTGGAGCTCTCACTTCTGGTTGACAAGTAAATCATACAGCCACTCTGGAAAACTGCTTGGCAGTATTTGCTAAAGGTGAAAGCATGCACATCTGAAAATCCAATAGTTTTCAACCCCAACAAGATGCATGCATATATTCACCACCACAGTCTTGTGCAGGAATGTTCATATAGCACTATTCATAATAACCAAAACTGAGAACAACCAAAATCTCCATGATATTTGCATCAATAAATAAATTACGGTTAATTTATACAATGGAATGCTAAAGAACAATACTAAAGAAACTTATTCAGAATAAATAATTGTACTTATTGATGAATTTTATTAATGAATAAATAAATTCTCAATAATAAATAATAATAGAGGGCATTATAATAAATAATAAATAAATTCTCAATAAATTTCAAAGCACATACATGAGTGTACCTCACAAACATGTTAAATGAGTGAAACCAAACACAAAAGACTACATTCTTCATGATTCTATTTATGTCAAACACAGGCAAAATTAGTCTATAATGCTAGAAGTCAGGATAGTGGTTGTCTTTGGGGGGGAAAGGATGGTAGTAACCTGAGGGTAACAAAAAAGTTTGGGGTGTTGGTAATGTTTCTTAAGCTTATTTATTTATCTTGAGAGACAGGGAGGGAGGAAGGGAGAGGTAATACACCCATGTAAGTGTGGGAGGGTCAGAGAGAAAGGTAGACAGAGAATCCTAAGCAGGCTCCGTGATGACATCACAGAGCCCAACACAGGGCTCCAAATTCTGAACCAACCTGAACCAAAACCAAGAGTTGGATGCTTAAGCCACTGAGTCACCCAGGTATGCCAGTAATCTTTCTTAATCTGAGTGTTGGTTAAATTAGTGTACTTAGTTTTTGAAAATTCATCAAGCTGGATACTTATACTGTGTTTACTTTCCTGTATGAATTATACTTTAATAAAAAGTTTATATATTTCTTCATTTGAAATATAGCTGACACACCCTATTATGTTATTTCAGGTGTGCAATATAATGATTCCACAACTCTATATGTTATGCTATGCTCACCTCAACTATAGCTACCATCTGTCACATAAAATGCTATACACTATCAGTATCTCCCCTATGCTGTACCATTCATTCATTCATCCTATACCATTCATGTACCTATGCTATAACTTATCCATCCTGTAACTGGAAAACTGTACCTCCCACCACCCAACATCCATTTTGCCCATTGCCCCTCAGGCACCACTAGTTTGTTCTTTGTGATTACAAATATGTTTCTGTTTTTGTTTGTTTTGATTTTTAGATTCCACATGTAAGTAAAATTATATGCTGTTTGTTTGTCTTTCTCTGACTTATTCCTCTTAGCATAACACCCTCTAGATCCATTCATGTTGTCACAAATGGCAAGACCTCATCCTTTTCACAGCTGAGTGATATTCCCTTGTATGTATGTATGTATGTGTACATACACACACACACACACACACACACACACACACACACACCGCATCTCCTTTATTCATTCATCTATTAGTGGACACTTAAGTTGTTTCCATATCTTGGTTACTGTAAATAATAGTAACAATAAACATAGGACTGCATATATCTTTTCAAATTAGTGTTTTCATTTTCTTTGGGTAAATACCCAGTTGTGGAATTACTGGATCATATGATATTTCTATTTTTAACTTTTTGAGGAAACTCCACACTGTTTTCCACAGTGGCTACACCAATTTATATGCCCATCAACAGCTCCCGAAGCTTCCTTTTTCTCCTCATCCTCACCAACACTTTTTATTTCTTGTAAAAAGTTTATATTTTTAAAAATTGCTTTATAATACCATAATGCATCTCATTCAGTATAATCTACTATGATTCTCCTTTGGTAATTTTAAGTCCACCTAATCTCAGGCTGACGAGTAAACTGCTGAAGACCCTACAAAGTAGTAGAGAAAACCTGATGGCCTTTATTTCCTTTCCCCAAATCTACTTCTACACAAAAGTCAAGAGATTGCTACCCTTGATGATAGAGATTTTGACAGGCCACCCACCATGTTGTTACCTTAACTTATGAAAAGTGCTTCAAAGGTTGTGGGTAAATTGTCCTTATAGTATAGTAACTCCTTATGTTGCAAAGATTATCCTCCATTCAGTGTAGCACAGCAATCTGTCACGAGCTCCAAAACTTAGGCCAGAAAATAACCTCTCGGGTCAGATGGACATAGCAGGAAAAGAAAGCAAACTTGGACTGAATAAGAAGCTGTTCATGTATCAATAAGCACTTGCCATATTTGGCAGCTTTGAACCTCCCCGCAACTCCATGAGTCTGAGAAATGGTAGTTTTTCCCATTTCACAACTGAGGAACAGGATCATGGCTTCGGCCAGTCACAGAGCTGAAGAGCGGCATAAACTTGTTTCAAAGCCCACACAACAACCTTCCAACCAATTCTCTTTCCCTTGCCAAATCTCATATGAGCCAAGTAAGAATAATACCTACTCTGTTGGATCACTGTTTGGACAATAGAGAGGTATCTTGAGAGCTAACAGAGTTGCTTGAGAGCAGACATTAGCAGCTATGCATTTCTCCCCTTTGCATTTAATTCTTGTCTTTTTGAATTGATTCTTTTAATCATTCTTCTCTTACTTACATTTTCTTCTTCCTCTCCCTAGTGAGGACTTAGACCTGCTAGCACC
This sequence comes from Paguma larvata, assembly GCA_030068075.1. Classification (NCBI taxonomy): domain Eukaryota; kingdom Metazoa; phylum Chordata; class Mammalia; order Carnivora; family Viverridae; genus Paguma; species Paguma larvata. The sequence continues at coordinate 13,605,094 of CM057844.1, forward strand.
CTAGGCATCATCTACTCCCTTCTGCCCCTCAGGTTTAAGACACTGACATTCTAAATCTGTTTTTCAGATGCTGTAAGTAGGAAACTGGTACCTATCTCAAGCAAGCTGTAGCAAATGATTTTTCTACAGCGTTTTAAATAATAGGTTTAACTCCATAGGTCATTGCAAAATATAGATTGCTTTCACATACAGATTCTCTTCAGAAGCTGCAGTGCCCTTTAAGGCAAGAATGTGGTCTTCATATTTCTAACATGAGACCTAGTATATGCAATGCTGTCAATAAATAAATCCTTATTAAATTAATATAGATGATTCCTCCAACTACTCTGTAAGGGAAACACAAAAGTTATTCCCAATTTGAAGATGGAAAACATGGCCAGAGAGGATGCAAGTCTTAGCTCATGAGCCAAAGAATACTTTATCCATGCATCAGTGTTCAGGCCTGTGTTCATTACATATGTATCAAAACACCACCAGTTCTAGGAATGAAAAACAAATCATTTACAAGGCAATTGATTTCAAATGCCTGAAATGGCTTCCCAGGACCACTGAGCAGCTCGCTCTGCAATCCAGCTGGGGAATCTATCTCACTGACCTCTTGCACCAAGGAATTCCTCTGGTTTCTATTTCTAACTTTTTCAATTATGCAACTCTGTTCCTAGGATGGGAGATTTGTTAACATGCTTGAGAATTTGTTGCCCTTCTCTTGAGTTAAACCATCAATCTTTAGACAAGAGACATTTCTCATCAGTGATCTAAGTCTTGGGCAGAAACTTTGGGTGGATATTGAACAGGCCAGTAGACTAAAACCTCTTAAGGACAGCATCACCCATTATCCAAGAGGAAAAAGAAGTAAAGCAAAGTTTGTTCAAGGAGTGTCTGTCCTAATTTTAAATTCAAAAAGCCTTATGAACACAAATTTCACTTACAATATTGAGACAAGTAGGCAAACCAGTAGATACCACAATAAGAGAAATACATTTATGAGACCTGGTGTGAGGACAGGAATTCACATGTTGAACAAACAGTATACCTATTTCTAATGCGAAAACTCTACACTTTGAGAAAAATTAGGTGAATAATATTCTACTTCTAAGTCCAGATCTAAAACCCAAGATGAAATCCCTGATATGCATGGCAAACATAAAGAAGACCTTTGGACAATTCAAATTCCTCAGTGTCACCTTATGTCACCATAGGAAAGTGATTATCCTTATTTTTCTCAGTAAAATGTCCATCATTTCACTGTTCTTAGATCAATCCTAGCCTCAACTCCTGATTTGCTCTGTAGCCTCTGTTCTTCAGGCTTCTCTACCAGCTAGCTTTAACCAGATTCACTCCATCAGAGGCCCTGCAGGAGGCTACAGGAATGAAAAAGGGGAGAGAGCAAAGTATTTCCCCCATCCTTTTCTTTCGTAGGCAGTGTCTCAGGCATGAACTGTGCCTTCTCCATGGCTTTGGTTCCTGCCAGAGGAGCCTACTGGGGCTCCAGCTTTTGCTGGGTGGCTTCAGCTCCCAGTCTCAGAGACACAATGTGCTCCCTTGTACTTCTAGCTCCAGGGATCGTAACGGCATCCTGATTTTGCTAATCTCTTGGTGCATTTCTTCATCAGCCTCTATTTGGCATCTCATATTTTCCATCAACTATTTGTTCAATTCTCTGCTTTGATTTTCTCTCATTTCAAATTAGATTAGTTTCTGTTCACCTGAGTGACCCCGAACTACTACCAACTGCTATTAGAGTATGCCATCCAGCTTGGGCATCAATCACTGCAGCATTCCACAAAGAGGTGGTAGAGCCTTACCTTTGACATCCAACACCCACTGCTCACCAGCTGATTCTGGCTGCCTGGTTGGCCAAACAAGGTCCTCTCCATATTCTTATACGGAATCAGAAACAAAACAGGACTGAGTTTTGGCCTGTCTTCTTCCACTAACTCATCCTGTTCCTCATAGCTCCAAAATCTGATCTCTGCTAGAAACAGGTAAATGAATTAAAAGTATATAAGGGCTGAAGTTGTTACATTTTAGTAGGGGCCTTAAAAATTAAACACAGAATGGGGAATAAAAGGAATTTCAACAGAGGCAAAGAGATAAACATTTTAGTACAAGTAAAACCTTTCTAAGGCACCTCAGAATTATACTTTTGAAGGAGTTGTCTATTCTAATAATCAAAGAAGGTGACCAGTCTAGCCTGGGGCAGGGAGAGGAGGAATGCTGATGGGTAGGAAGATAGAAACTATCCAGTCACTAAAAAGAAGCTGACCTTAATTCAGTGCTTACTGCACAGAAGAAACTGTCCCAAACTCATTCAGTATATGATCTCATTTAATTCTGACATCATGTGATATGTATGGTTAATATATTTTTATAGGAAAACATAGAAGAAGAAGCTTAAGTTACTTGCCTAAGATTATATACTTGGTGAATAGAGGGGCAAGGATTAAGTACAAGACTATGGGACCAACCCATGCTCCATCACCTTCTGAATGTGAGTCAAACCACGGAGAAATAAAGAAGCAAATAAAGCTATCATGTTATAAACAGGAGAACATAAAGAAGTACTGCTCCTTTTTCTTTTTTTCTGAAGTGTTCCTGATTTTGTATTTAAAGCACATACTATGCATGTTTGTTCCAGGAAAAGCCAATCACACAGTGATGGGGACACTGCAGAGGTGAGCGGCTTTAAGAGGGTGGGGGCACACAACATAATTAGCAACATGGGAGGGATCTGTTGTGTTAACACGGCCTGGTGGTGATTTTTTCAGGCGTGATGACTTTGCAAGGCTGGAGACATGCTTCCTCAGGAAGAGGGAGAGTGACAGAAACATTTCCTTTCCCTGGAGACAGGATTCAGCCAAAGCACGGTCATGAGGGAAAGACTTCACCAACATACAATTTAATCCATAGCCCTAGCAATGACAGCGTTATAATCTAAAGTATAGCTAACAAGTTCTTCTATTCTCAGAATGAGAACAATAATGTATGGAGAGATTTATGCAACATTTACTCTGCATGAAAATAAGCAAGGGAGATACTAAAAAAAACCTGATAATGATAGCAGAAATAAAGAAAGCTCTCTAGAAAAGACTGCTATGATTCTAGTTTATGTTTTTCTCTCAAATAAAGATGCTAGAGTGTTTGGGGGTAAGACGAATTCATCCAAACCCTGACAAACTGACAGCAAACCCAACTCAACTGGCGTAAGACAAATTAAAAATTGTATTGACTCAATACCCATGACTGGTTTCAGGAACTATTACATCTAGGAACTCAAACGATGTCCACAGAACACTCAGGAATCATCTTTTCTTGGCAGACTCCTTTCGAAACAGACTGCTACCACAACACAAGATGTCACTCAACAGCTCTAGAACCTTCTTCGTAATGCCGGCAGACAGACATGACCTCCCATATAGATCATATTCCTTCTATATCTCCTTCCATACCTCCTATATCTGCAGCAAAAGTTCTGGGATTTACTACGATTGGATAGATGTGGGTCACAAGTTCATCTCTGATAAGTCTGGGTTATGTGAACACCCTGGGATATGGGGGTGAAGTCAGCTTTGCCACATGACCTGACTGTGGAGGAAAAAAAGGTATTCAAGGAATATATGAATGCTGTCATCAGAATAGAGAAGATACTGCACAGAAAAACAACAGCAAAAGTCCACTAGATGGGCAAATTATATATATAAAGTATTTTAAAAAGAGACGGAACAGAAGACTATACTAGATCATTTTTTTAACATTTATTTTTTTTTGAGAGAGAGAGAGAGAGAGCATGAACAAGGAAAGAACAGAGAGGGAAACATAGAATGTGAAGTAGGCTCTGAGCTGTCAGCACCGAACCTGACGCAGGGCCCAAACCCACCAACCATGAGATCATGACCCGAGCCAAAGTCGGACACTTAACCGAGCCACCCAGGAGCCCCTGACAATATTTTAAAAATAAAGGTAGTGGGGCGCCTGGCTGGCTCAGTCGGTTGAGCGTCCGACTTCGGCTCAGGTCATGATCTCGTGGTCCGTTAGTTTGAGCCCCGCGTTGCGCTCTGTGCTGACAGCTCAGAGCCTGGCAGCCTGCTTCGGATTCTGTGTCTCCCTCTCTCTCTGCCCCTCCCCCGCTCATGCTCTGTCTCAAAAATGAATAAACGTTAAAAGAAATTAAAAAAAATAAAGGTAGGAAAAGGGATTTGATTTAAAACAACAACTGAGAAGGGTTCATTTGTTCATTCATTCATTCACTCATTCATTCATGTGATACTCATTCATTTGAGTCAAGACCTGAATCCTTCTTCTATGCATAAAAATGCTTTACCTTTACAACTAGTTCCAAGGGAGGCTTCCAACACAAAGTTTACATGCAATAAAATATTTTAAATTGAAGTTGTGAATAACGAGTAGTTAAAAAGAGTGTTTTGCTGTGATATTAAGTGGTTTCAGCCCTTCATATTTCTTCCCCATACTTACTCTTAGATTAATACTAATATTCTTTTTTCAAGAAACATCCCCCAAATTAATTTGAATTATTTTTCTGCCAAGACCTAAAATTTCCAAATCTGTGGAATTTTTAAAATACTTTTTCATAAGGGTTATTGAAATATAATCTTCTGTTTTCAATCATTCAGAAATTGAGATACATATTTCAAGCATGTTTTCCTTCATTGAATCAATGAGAATGGAGTCAATGGCACAAGAAATGGGATAAAGAAGAAATATACATTCTTCATTCTGCATTTATTCTGCATTTTTCTTTTGCGCAGTATCATTTGTGTCTCCAAACCCTAAGCAACTCAGGGCAGGAGTGCGTCTATTTGTTTTGGCACTGCCAGAGTTATTGTATGAACCACTTTGGCTCACTGAGTTCAAGAAACAATAAATAGCAATAATGAGAAAGGGCAGTTTGATGGCATGACTCAGTGGAAGCTGAGAGGACATGTGGCAGTTGACCCCCAACCATAAAACTCACGTTTCACATCAATTACAGAACTAGACGTAGATTAGACAAGAAGGGAGGCCCTACTTTCTTCTTTTTAATAGTACAATGACGTTGGGATGCCTAGAAGAGAAAAGCACAGTATCCCAGTGTGTTTCTGCCTATACAGATGGTGGAGAACAGTGCCACAAAGTGAGGGTGCCAACAGTGCCAACTATTTCTGCTGTCAGAAAACTCTGCATCCAGGATTAATCATAGGAAGTTATGTTCAGCTGAAAACATTTTCCCTGCCACATTACCTTGAAATCCTTCTGATTCACAAACAGCTAATTTTACCAATGATATGGGTTTTGGATGAGTATTTTGTGATAAAGAAAACTCTATACGGAGCCAAATTTATTAATTTTCTTAAGCTGCTCTCTCAGTGCAATCTTAAGCAGTTCCCAGGGAGAGTACCACCCCTTTAAAACGAAGCATCAAGAATTATAAGAATTCCCACTCTCCATTGAACAGATTTGCCTCTCCCCTCCCTGCAATTGGTTTCTCTAGTGATGTTCTCTAAAGAGTAGTAAGGGTGTTCATTGCCCAAACTGCTACAGGTTTTGGCCTCTTTCTATACATGGTAGAGGTGACCAGTATTTCTTTACTGTGTGGATGGAGGTGGGGATATTTCACTTGAAGGAGGTACAAATTCAAAAAGACTGCATTTCTGTTCTGGCTATGGTATACGTTAGTCATACTACCACTAAATTATCTTCTAAACAGGAGTGTCCTAAAACTTCATGTTGTCCCCTGATGGTATGATTTAAAGTATTTTGACTTTGGCATTTTTTCCTGGTAGAAATTAGGCTGGAGAGAGACTTCTCTCCCAGAGGCTCTCTCTCTACTGCCCATATTGGTTCTGCAGTTCCACCTTAGGAATGCTTCTAATTCCTTCAACTCTTCCAGATTATTCTGTGCTGCCCAGGAGTTGAAGAGTGATTTATGGCTTTTTCCTGAAGGTGTGGGTATACTGCTCAGGTGGCGGAATAGAAGTAATTTGTTGAAGTAAAAATTTGTCAAGACAGTATATTCAAGGGCAGGGAAGCTATCAGGGGGAATTGGAAGGGGGCAGTAAAGCTAACTGGAATTAAAAAGACAGGAAGCCTTCTTTCTATAAATTAGGCAGAGACTTAACCTCACAGATATCAACTATATACCTGAAGCATTCAAAACAACACATTAATTAATCACTTCTGAGCCAAACTTCAGACTTCATAGTGCCATTTGATAATGTCCAAGAATCAAAACTACAACAGAAGCTGCTAAGCTTCAACAAAAGCATTCCCCCTACCTCTTGGGCATACAGATAAACTACATTTCCTAGCCTCTCTTGCAGTTAGAATGACCATGTAACCAAATCCTAACCAATGGAATAGAAGAAGAGGTGCTATGTGTCATTTCCAGTCAGGCTACGAGAACCTCCTAAGCAATTCTCCAAATTCCTTCTTCTCTCTTCTGTCTCTAAATGCAGAGAATCCAGCTAAGAACTAAAATGATCTAGAAAGGGAAAGCCACAATATAAAAGTCTGAGTCCCTGAATAACCCTGTGAAAGATCTGCTAGTCAGGAATATCTACATTGTGCTTTTTATGAACAAAAATAAACTTGTATTGCGTGAAGCTGCTGAGATTGAGGTGCTGGTGATGTTTGCTAGAGCAAGCTACTGTTCCTTACTCTGACCACCTCTTTTCCTCCAAAATATTTAGAAAATAGAAAAAAAATGCCTATAAAAAGATATTTGCAAGTGCTAGTAAGCCAAATCTGGCCCATGGACACAATAAATATTTCAAAGTGTTTTATGTACTGTTTTTGAAATTATAAGGTGCTAAACAAATGTCAGTGGTGGCTACTGTTATGCCAACCACCAATTACAATGAAGACTACTTCCAAAATTCCAAAGATACAGTATAGACCCATAGAATCACCTTAATAATTCCTCTTAGGTCATCCAAAAGCAACCCTGGTTTCAATGATCATCTAGAAATTAGAGTCAAGTATTAGAACTACACAAAATAGAATCAGTAGGTTCACAGGTGACAATAGGAATTTACCAGTTCTATTTATGCTCCTAAGAAAATCACACTCAAGATTGAGATTGAGTATATCACCATTTGACAACCACCATAGTAATAACTGCTCCAGCCAAGAATTATCATTGGATGCTAAAACTAGTGAGTAAAAGTTTGTTGAGAAAGTCTATCAGAAAAAGTCACCATTAAGCAAAGACCACAGTGAAAACTTTTGCAGTCAAAATCCACTAATAGGTGCTAAAATCAGTGGTGAAAATTTGAGGAGAAACAATATATTTGCATAATCTCCAAATATGCCCTGCAGATATTGATCAGTTTATAACGGGAAAAGCAGTAACCTTATCATAGAGGACCCAGCAGACACCACCTTAACCAAATGGTCAAGGTTAACTTCATCATCAATAAGACTTATCAGCATGATGTTCCTCCTGATATTGTGCATTGACAAAAACACAATGTCGTTGTGTGGCATTCTTGCCATGAATGCATAACCCAGTTTAATCAGAAGGATAGAGCAGACAGACTCTGAGAGTCTAAAAAACAAATAACAGCCCTTATTAAAAGTATCAAAGACAAGGCAATCCTGAAGAAAAATCATACATTGGAGGAGACTAAAATGCCACAACAAATAAAAGCAATATGGGGTCCTACATTGGATCCTGGTACAGAAAAAGCATTAGGGGGGAAATCAATTAAATTCTACTAGACACATTGCCTTCCCTCAAGAACCTAATATTTCAGCTGGGAGATTAAAAAAAAAACAAGCATCGAAATATTGGGTATTCAGTGTAGCAGAGGCTAAATTTTATTACTTACTGAGGATATACTGATAAATAATACTACTGTCAAGTGAGGGAGAGGATATGGGGTTGTGGCAAATTGTCAAAGAAAGCTTCATGGAGAAAGAAGGGACACGCCTGAACACTGGAGAATGAAGAATTATGACCAAAAAGAGAGGTAGGAGTTCCTAGGTAAGAACAATACCTTGGGAGAAGTGGAAAGAATGCCCATGTTCTTTCTGGACAAAGAGGGAAACAGGTTTATTGGGTCCATGATGTGTCTAGAGATGTCAGAAATAACACGAGGTTTATCTCCTGGAAGATAACACTGCCAAAGTCATTTAGGTAAACTTATGATGACTCATGGTTTTTAGGTTTCTTTATCCACAGAAAAATAATAAATCAATAAATGTATTTTTAAGTAGGGATGAGAGGTATCAAGTATTTTATAGATAATACATCTGTCAAAGATTAGAGTGGTGAAGACTGCCAAAGTAGAAAAACTACAGGCACATTCCCACTTACGTGAAGTGGTGATGAGAATAATATATTCCTGGAAATAGGAGGGTCAATGGAATTAGTATGTATGAGGTAGTATAATAACCTATGGAAACATGTAACCAATAGAACTACTTATTTTCTATCACTGACATAAAATTAGGAGTGTTTGACTAACTTTATCTTCATAGTATTCTTAACCATTTTTCTAATAGCGGGAAAGGCAGGACTAGAACATAAATACACATTCATATGAGGCTCCCCTTCTTAAACAGCTATAACATCCACATGTATTTTAACCATTAAAATAAGTGCAGGTATTTGTCCTTAGGAAATCATTAAGTTACCTCCTGGGGACCCAAAGACCATACCAGAAGGAGTGAACAAAGGAAAACCATTTGACATGTTAAGTGACATTGGCTGAGAGCCGAGGGTAGGCTTGATAACCAGGACTATAAAGAATTAGAACTATACAATGAGATCGATCTGATGTAGGAAACAATCAAGATCAATGTGATGGGTTTCCTTATGTAGGTATATGGGAGTGGATTGTTAAGAAAGGCAAACATAAGTGTAAGATTGAGTATAACACACAAATTGTGAAAGTGGACCTCATACAGTTTCTACTCAAAACTGTGGAAAATAGGGGTGCCTGGGTGGCTCAGTCAGTTGAGCGGCCAACTTCAGCTCAGGTCATGATCTCACGGTCTGTGAGTTCGAGCCCCGCGTCAGGCTCTGTGCTGACAGCTCAGAGTCTGGAGCCTGCTTCTGATTCTGTGTCTCCCTCTCTCTCTCTGCCCTTCCCCTGCTCACACTCTGTCTCTATGTCTCTCAAAAAAAATTAAAACGTTAAAAAATTTTTAAAAAAAACTGTGGAAAATAATGAATTTTATCAAGAAGGAAGCATATACAGGAACTTTGTAAAGGGGCGTTCTTGTTAAGAAAAAGAAATAGCTTTGAAAGGTCAGAGGAGATCCTAGTAGGTGTGATGCATAGAAGCCAGCAGGTGTTCATTATTTCAAAGAGAAGCTGATCCAACTTAACTCATCTGTAGAACAGTTTGAAGACTGTGAAGAGAAAACACTTAATTCCAACATACATTTAAAGCTGGAATACCCTGTACATTGCTACACAAAAGTGAATGTGTCATCTGTCAGTTCAATGACTTATCAATTTGGTTCAATTTGTGTGTACTTCTTCTTTATTAAAAAAAGTTTTTTAATATTTTTTACACTTGGCGAGTACTATTTACATTTTCAGTGATATGAATGTCAGAAAATGTACATATCTTTAATATAAAAATTATCTCTAAAGACACATAATTTTGACTGAACTTTTTAAATGTTTTTTTTTTCTGATACTGGATTCCCAATAAAATATTTTTGATGAGATCATATCTTTTAAATTCTGGCAAATCTCTTACTAATATGAGATGTGAGAGGAGTACCTGAGTGGCTCAATCAGGTAAACATCCAATTCTTGATTTCAGCTCAGGTCATGATTTCACAGTTCGTGGGATTAAGCCCTGTGTCAGGCTCTGCACTGACAGCATGGAGCCTGCTTGGGATTCTCTCTCTTCCTCCCTCTGGCCTCCCCATGCATGTGTGCTACTCTCTCTCCCTTTCTCTCAAATTAAATAAACATTTAAAAAAATATGAGATGTGACAAACATAATTATTGATCATTAATCATAAGTAATCATCATTCAAATAAAAAAGTGTCAAGATTTTCATACTGTGAGTCAGAATATTGAAGCTCAGAGTACAATGTGACCAGAAAACTTCTAACTACCTCTCTTTCTCTGGGACAAATCTACCCTACAAGCATGTTTAGGCCTGTACCGTGTTCTGCTTTAAAAACTGAATAAGTCTCAACATCTAAAAACTTAGGAGATTTCCTACTTCTTTAGAAAAAATGGGAGGTGCATTAAGGCTACACTCTTGACAGGGTATGAGCTTTCCATTTTAGCACAGTCCCCACTATTCTGTATTGTTTTTTCATTCATTTATGATTTATGCCTGGTTGTTGTAGGCATTTAAGTTTGTAAGCCCTGTTCAGAATCTGCTAAAGAGGGTAAGGAAAAATACCACTCTTAAACGTTTTGCAAACAATAAAAATCGGTGGGAAAGTCTTGAATTATTGGGAAATAAGCAAAATTACATCTTCCAACACTTTTTTTTTTCTTGAAAGGACCATCTTCTCATCCTGCTAACCTGTGATTTTGCATGAGTTGCACCAGAGCAGCAAAAACTGCTCAGAAATTATTTTAAAATCTGGAGCTTGGATAACTTGCTAGACTTTCTTACCACCACCACTTACCTTCTCCAACAAGGAGTGAAAAAAAAAAGATGTTTTTAGGTAAATGAATAAATAAATAAACCATAGTATATCCAGACAATAAAATATTCACCACTAAAAAGAAATGGGCTATCAAGCCATGAAAAGACATGGAGGAAATTTAAATGCATATTACAAAATGAAGAAAGACAATCTGAAAAATCTCTCTATTGTATGAAACAGCAAAACATGGAGAAAGTAAAAGTAACAGTGGTTCCTATTGGTTAGAAGGGAAAGAGGTATGAATAGAAGGTGCGCAGAGGATTTTTAGGGCAATGGAACTACTCTGTATATTATAATAGTGCACACATGTGATTATACATTTGTCCTAACTCATAAAATGTACATTAAGAGTGAATTCTAATGATCTTTAAGTGATAATGATGTGTCAGTATACGTTTATGAATTGTAACACATGTACCACTCAGGTGGGGAATATGTGAGTGCAGGGGTTTTATGAAAAAATCTCTGTACCTTCTTCTCAATTTTGCCATGAACCTAAACTTTCTCTAAAAAATCAAGTCTTTTTAATGGCATTATATTCTATGTAGGAAACCTGAAATATTCCATAAAAAAATTGATAGAACTAATACATGAATTCAGCAAAGTCACAGGATATAAAATCAACATAAAGAAATCTGCTGTATTTCTATATACCAATAATGAAGCTGCAGGAAAAAAAAATCAAGGAATAAATCTCATTTGTAATTGCACAAAAAATAGTTAGATACCTAGAAATAAACTTAACGAAAGAGGTAAAAGATCTGCACTCTGAAAACTATCGAATATTTATGAAAGAAACTTAAGAGGACACAAAGAAATGGAATAGCATTCTATGCTCATGCTATTATAAAATTCATGCTCATGGATTAGAAAAAATACATTGTCAAGATGTCTATACTACCCAAAGCAATATACACATTTAATGCAATCCCCATCAAAATACTACCAGAATTTTTCACAGAGCTAGAACAAACAATCCTAAAATTTGTATGGAACCACAAAAGACTCTAATAGCCAAAGAAATCCTGAAAAAGAAAACGAGAGGCATCATGACTCCAAATTGCAATCTGGAATTATAAAGCTGTAGTCATCAGGGTGCCTGTGTGGCTCGGTCAGTTAAACCTCCAACTCTGGATTTCTGCTTAGGTCATGAACTCATGGTTCCTGAGATCAAGCCCAATGTCAGGGCCCTGACAGCGCAGAGCCTGCTTGGGATTGTCTCTTTCCCTCTCTCTCTCTCTGACCTTCCCCCAGTCATGTTCTCGCTCTTAAAATAAATAAACTTAAAAAAACAAGCTGTAGTCATTAAGACAGTATGGTACTGGCACAAAAACAGACACATAGATAACTGCAACAAAAGAGAAAACCCAAAAATGGACCTACAATATGATCAATTAGTCTTCAAAAAAGCAGGAAAGAATATCCAAGGGACAAAAGACAGTCTCTTCAACAATGGTGCTGGGAAAACTGGACAGTGACGTGAAGAATTAAACTGGACCACTTTATTAAACCATACACAAAAATAAATAAAAAATGGATTAAAGACCTAAACGTGAGACAGAAAAACATCAGAATCCTGGAAGAGAACACAGGCAGAAACATCTTTGACCTCAGTCATAGCAACTTTTTTCTAGACATGTCATCAAAGGCGAGGGAAACAAAAGCAAACATGAACTATTGGGACTTCATCAAGAGAAAAATCTTCTGCACAGCAAAAGAAACAAACAACAACACTAAAAGGCAGTTTATGGAATGGGAGAAGATATTTGTAAATGGTATATTAGATAAAGGGTTACTATCCAAAATCTATAAAGAACTTATCAGACTCAAGAACAAAAAACAAATAATCCAGTTAAGAAATGAACATTTTGGACATTTTTCCAAAGAAGACATTGAAATGACTAGTAGACACATGAAAGATGCTCAACATCACTCATCATCAGGGAAGTACAAATCAAAACCACCTCACGCCAATCAGAACAGCTAAAATTAACAACTCAGGAAACAACAGGTGTTGGTGAGGATGCAGAGAAAAGGGAACCCTCTTGCACTCTTGGTGGGAATGCAAACTGGTGCAGCCACTCTGGAGAACAGTATGAATATACCTCAAAAAGATAAAAATAGAACTACCTTGCCATTCAGAAATTGCACTACCAGGTATTTACCCCAAGGACAGAAAAATACTGATTTGAAGAGGTACATGTATTCAATGTTTATAGCAGCATTACCAACAATAGCCAAACAAACTATGGAAAGAGCTCAAATTTCTGCTAAGATATATGGATAAAGAAAATATGATACACACACACAAATGGAACATTACTTAGCCAACAAAAAGAATGAAATCGTGCCATTTGCAATGATGTGAATAGAGCTAGAGTCTATTATGCAAAGCAAAATAGGTCAGTTAGAGAAAGCCAAGTACCATATGATTTCACTCATATATGGAGTTTAAGAAACAAAACAGATGAACATATGCAGGGGGTGGTGAAGAGGGAAACAAACCATAAGAGACATAGAGAACAAACTGAGGGTCGATGGAAGAAGTTGGTTAGAGGATGGGCTAGATGGTTGATGGATACTAGGGAAGGCACTTGTTATGATGAATACTGGGTGTTGTATGTAAGTGATGAATCACTGAATTCTAGTCCTGAAACCAATATCGCACTATATGTAAACTAACTAGAATTTAAGTAAAAATTTGAAATGAAAAACAAAATGTAATAAAGTCTATTTTTAAAACTGGAAAAACATCCAAAGAAGAATGAAATTTCTTTTAAAAGATTCCTTTTTATCACCACCGTATTTTTTCAAGTTATTTAATTATTTTGGATCTTTTGCAATTGCTACATAAGAATCTAGCTGATCTCCTGAATTTGATGATTATTTCTGTCATTCTGAAATAAGTTTCAACTGGGAAATAGGTAGTAGTTCCATTAAGTGACATCAAAAGACATTTTTAAGACATTCATCTTTAGAAGTACACCCCAAATCACAGCAGTAAGAAAGAAAAGTCTTTACAAGAAGCATTTCACAAAGTCAGAAGAGGGTCCAGAAATGCATTTAGCTTTGAACAATTACAAAACCATGAGAAAAATCTCTTGGTTCCTCATGTTATTGAATACCAAAAAACAAGTTTAAATGATTTGTGCCTTTCATAATCTTTTGCTCATGTTAGCCTCCAGTAAACATTCCTGTTCCACGTGGGCTAGAGAGGTTATCACAAGAAAAACACTGTGGAGCGTCTTGCTACTCTACAAGTGTGGTCCATGGACAAGCAGCACCTGCACCACTAAAAAGTTCAATGTAAATACAGCTCCTCAAGCCAGCCCCTTCCCCCGCCATGCCAAGAGGCTAGGCAGTGTAACCCCATCCCAGGTGACTCTCACAGTGGCCTTCTAGGCTAAAACACTTAGTGAATTTTTCTGATCCCCATTTCTTACCAATAAGATGGGAACAAAAATAAATTCAGGGCTTCATGGTGGCATTGCTGACTCCTCACAGCAGGGTGTCAGTGCAGAGTCTGGTGGCTAGGCCTCAAGTGTGGCTGGTCCTCATGGCCGTGGTGCTGACTCACTCAGTGGGGTCTCTTGGTAGAGAGGCTGACCAACCTCACACGGAGCCTCACTGCTGCAACACGGCTCATGGTGGAGGGGCTGACCAACCTCACATGGGTCTCACTGCTGTGCGCAGCTCATGGCAGAGGGGCTGACTGACATGGCCAGGAGTCCTGGCAAGGAGCTGGCCCAGAGAGGCATCGCCTGCAGCCTCTTCCAATGAGGAGACCCTACTAGGAACCCCTGCGGCAGCTGAGTTCTCAGCGCTCCCGCGGGCTCAGAGGACAAGTTGGAATGGAACAGGAACCTCAGTGAAGCCCGAGTGAGACCATCCACGCCCGATGAGATTGTTTAGATTGGTTGTTATCAATCTTCATTACGCCTTGGATTGATTCACCTTGTGAACTTTAAAAAAATCCTGATGCCCCAGCCAGGCCCTTGACTAATTTCATCAGAATCTCTATGGTGAAACTAAGCATCAGTGTTTTTTTAAGTGCCTCAGGGAATCCTAAAGTGGTGCCAAATGAGAATATTATCATAAGTGTTCAGGGAGAAGAGTGGTCTTAACATGGGGTAATTTCTCCCCCAGGGAGCATTTGGCAGTATAGGAAGATATCTTAGATTGTCACTGCTGGGGGGCGGGGGGGGCGTAGGGTAGGAGTGGGGGTGATTCTGGTGGCCAGAGGTAGAGGCCGGGGAGACAAGGCACAGGACATCTCCCTACGACAAAGAAGCATCTAGCCAAAAATGTCAAGACTGCCAATACATAGATTAAATTATGTATAGAAAGTGGTTCTTAAACTTGAGTACACATCATAATCACCTGAAGGGCTTGTTAAATTACAGATTGCTGGATCCCACCCCAGAGTTTCCAGTTCAGTAGGTCAGAAGAGAGACATGAGAATTTGCGATTCTAACAAGTTTCTAGATAATGCTGATGCTGCAGATCCAAAGACTACACTTTGAGAAGCAAAGATCCAGGATACTGGCCCTCAAAGTTGCCTGCATACTGAAATGAATGGGTGAATTTTTAAAAATACTGATGCCTGGGCCCCATCCCTACAGGTGGTGATGCAATTTATCTGGAGGCATATACCAGATACTGGGATTTTTAAAGTTTTCTCATGTGATTCAAGTGTGGAGCCAAGGTTGAAGCTACTTACCTAGGAAAATAGTGTAGATAGAAAAACAAAAAAGCCAGGACTGGGCCTTATTTTTAAGGGTTAGATGGAGGAGGAAGGAGTTGGACAACACACCAGTGAGGTAAATGGAAAACTAGAAGAGTGTGCTGTTGGGAAGCCAAGATAGGACTCTTCAAAATGTGAGTGGTACAAATCATCCAATATGCTGTATTCCCATGAAGACCAGCTTATGCTTAGAATTAAAAACTTTTTGAAAAATAACTTTCTTTTCAACTGCTTCAGTTTTCATATCTCTTGCTTGACTCTATTCAAGGACCCACCTGAAAGACTGCTCTTTGACAGTACTAAAGGCCAATAAATTGTATACTGTCACCCCTTAAAGGCCCAAGAGATCATGAGTTCGGCCTCTTCATTTTGCCAGTGATAAAATAGGGTACCTTGAAAAAGAAAGTGGCTTGGCTATAATCATACAGCCATGGTTGGCAGAGCTCAGGGAAGAACTCTAGCTTCCTGATTCTCCTGTTTATAGACTTTATACTCTGCAAAGAAAATCTTAGAAGTAAATATCTGGAACCAATGGCTTAAGATCAAAATACCTTCTCTGTATCCAAGCTTTGCTCCATTGTTTGCTAGTTGGCGTGCGTCAAGAATTCTCATAGGCAGAGCCAGGCCAGGGTTGGGGTTTCCCTGCTGACTCCTCCGGGTGGAATGTGTTAAGCTAACAAGTCAACACTCGTGTCAGGCAGGTAAAGGCCCACATCCGATGGATCAACGACCTGGAATCTCTCATTAAGTAATTTGTTTCCTTTGTACCAGGCCCAACTTTCAAGCTAGAGCCCTGGGCTCCCCATCAGGCCCCTGCTTTGCAGTTATCTTGCTGTTCATAAGGTCACATCATTAATAGGTGAGCCCAGTCCACTGTGCTCTGTAACAGACATCGATGAGCAGAGTGGGTCAGATGTGAATCTCTCACATAGCCTTTACTCCACAGGTGGAGTACAGAAGGTGCTGGCAAGAAAGGCCTCTTTCTTCACTAAGATCCTCCTTGGAGTGAGAGAATGCAGGGTTAGGAGCCTGGCTTGCAGGATTAAAGAAGTGTAAATAGTAGGTATCTTCATCTTTTTTGGTAGCTTTCACCCCTAGTAGGGTGCCAGGTTTGCTAAATCCTAAAGAATAAACTGCCTGAATTAAAAACTCTAGAGCTTCCCATTTATTGCACTGTAAGATAAAAATTCATCTAATTTTCTAGTAACCTGAAGATAAATAAAAGTTTGTGGGTGCAAAATGACATTAGAAATAATTTGGGCTAGTGTTTTTCAAGGTCCTACTAGTTTTCTTTAAACCTTCTCTCCACCCCGTTCCACTCCAAAGGCAATCATTGCTCTCAACTCATTTCCCAGAATGAAGGTGAAGGAAAATCCTATGGATTAAGTAATAAGGTCCACAGAACTATGGCCACATGCTGACCCAAGGTATATAGTTTTGTACAGAGTAGGAATTTGATACTCTTGAAAGATCCCAGTCCTTCAATAAATCTTTTCACTAGAATTGGACTCAAAATATCTACATGTAAAAAAAGATGTAATTATTTTTGCAACACATATTTGTGATTTCTAGATATACATTTATGTTAAGCATAATCCGAACGTATTCACATACATTCACACATACATGATCCCATATCACAATGCCTCTAGTAAACACTCCCCATCCCAATTTCTTTTAACAGACTGATGTACCCATCTACCAACTGCTCTGAATATTTTACAATTGTCCCATTATTTGGATAATTTCCCCTGGTCAAACAAGATCCACCTTGCTTGGTAACTTACATTCCTTGCTCTTGAGGACTATGGAGAGATAGCCAGTGATTAACAGTGAGTTTAAAAGAGAAAAGAAAAGAAAAAAATGCCAGTATCCTTGCCTCAAGGTAGGACCAAGTGTAGCGCAATTCATACTTTAGAGCTTCCCCATGGGATGAGGTTCAAACTCAGCTGCAGATGGGACTATCCACTTGCCCAGTGCATTCCCACTCCCTTTCTCCTAAGAGCACTTCTTCAATAAGTCGTGTGCACTGAATTCCTGTCTCAGGCTCTGCTTCTAGGGAACCCAACATGAGATAACACTTCATTACTGATCTTGAAAGTTTTCAGCAACTAGGATCCTGAAGTGGATGCTTGTTCTAACCCTACTCTTAACTTTCAAAGTAACTTAACACCGCGTGTTTTCACTATGAAAGCATTTGCTATTGACTATGTGCTTGAAGAGATTTCCCCACCTCTCTTCATTTCAGCCTCTGTCACTCACATAAGCAAAAAGTTCCTTTTGTTTGAGGTACCTGACACACTACTACTGTAGCTCAAAGCCCATTTTCCCTCTTTACAACAAGGGAAAGAGGTTAGATTATCTACTCCCTGCCAATAATTAAGTCTTTAAAAATGATGCTTTATAGGGGGCACCTGAGTGGCCCAGTCGGTTCAGTGTCCACCTCTTGATTTTGGCACAGGTCATGATCTCATAATTTGTGGATTTGAGCCCTGCATAGGGCTCTGTGCTGACAGTGCAGAGCCTCCTTTTCTCTCTGCCCCTCCCCCCTCTCAAAATAAAAAAAAAAATTCTTAAATGATGCTTTAGAGACAAGAGTCTCTCCTGAACTTGAAACCCTCAGACAACTGTCACAGGACTGGCTGGCCCTGGAAGACCAATAAAGTTAACCCAGTCTTTGATAAGCTATCACAAAAGGACATATCAAATATTTTCTTATCATTTTCCCCTGTATGTTTTCAGAGCACACTCAATACTCTTTTCTTCTCCCTCACACAACTTATTTTCTACTTTTATATAGAGGTGTAGCCCTCTTGAACACACTGGGGATGGAAAGTCCTTAAATTAAATAAAAGACCTAAGTAATCATGCCCATACTGCATAACCACAGCTAAATTTCTGTGCAGAATAATGTCTATTCCTTGGGATTCAATAAAGGTGTGCAATAACAACCATGGCTAAATTTCATGTTAACCTTTTCCTCTTTTCATCAGATGTACAAATGAACAAATTAGATATTATGAATGTTGGCTCATTTTTTACTATGATGATCATACTTTTCCTAGTTAAAGTTTGTTGAATACTTGCTATGTGCCAAAACTGTTCTAAATGCTTTTACATCTATTATCTCATGCAAATGGCACAACTACCTTGTGAGTCGGTACTGTTTTTCATATGCTTTTTGCAGATAAGAAAACTTTATATCCTAGGATTTCATGTACGAATCCTATGCCATACTGGTCTTCTCTCATAAAATCTAATCTTTTAGGAAAATCTCCCTTTAAAAATTCTCTGTGATACTAGTAGTGTACCATGGTATTTCTGTAATAAGTTTGTGCTTTAAGAACAAATTATATTTCTAAAATAGCAACTTTTAATATACACATGATCTTTCATCTTAAGAGGAATGGTATCATATCGTGAGTCCCCTTACATGGTTGCGGATACTGAAGCTTGGAGAGGTTATATAACTTGCCCACTGTTAGATTCAGACCTGTTCCAAATATCTGTGGGGACAGGGCAAGAACACAAATGAGGCCTGTCACTTTTTCTGTACAGCATAAATGCTGCCCACGCTCACAAGGGGCTAAGTATGCAACACGTAGAAAAACCCAGATCACTTGTCCAAGCTTCATTCACACTCTACCATGCTACAAATATCTGTCCCTTGGCCACTCCTCAGGCCTAAAATTGCATGTACCAGTAGTCATTCACCCTCAGGAGGATATATTGGGACAAGAGGACTATACAGGCCCTGGGGAGGACTTTCTCAGGGAAACTTGGCAGGGAATTCTTCTAATCCCGATTACTTGGAGCATGATCTAAAAGACAAAGGGTGGGTTCCTGGTGGGTGTGAACCTGAGGCTTGTGGACTTCTTGCCCCATGGAGAGAATGCAATCAAGGAGATCCAGGGTATAGCTTGCAAGAGTACAGGGCTGGGTGCAGGGGCTCCAGTGGCCCCACTCCGAGAATGGAATATTTACTCCGCAGCTAAGAAATGATTGGTGCAGGGGCACCAGGGTGGCTCAGTTGGTTAAACGTCTGACTTCAGCTCAGTTCATGATCTCATGGTTCTTGGGTTTGAGCCCCATATCGGGCTCTGTGCTGACAGCATGGAGCCTGGAGCCTGGAGACTACTTTGGATTCTCTCCCTCTCTTTCTGCCCCTCCCTTGCTCATGCTCTGTCTCTCTCTCACTCTCAAAAATAAAAATAAACATTAAAAAAAAAAGAAATGATTGGGGAAGAGTTTGTCTTCAGATCCCTAGGAGCCCTAAGCCTTCAATGCCACCATTCTGCTAAAACTGAAACTCCTCTCATTTAAGATTTACTTCGGTACAAAAACGAATCACAGAGCCATCCCACTGCTTTTCAGGCTGCAGATGAGACTATATATTTCTCGGAGGATTACATGGGCAAAGAAAGCTGGCCTTTTAAAAATTTTAAAGAGTATATTATCAATAGGCAATTCTTAGCAGAATTCTTTCCATACTTAGAATGCTTCTCTTAAGAGTTCAAGGCCCAAGCGAATGATTAACAAGGGTATACATGCCTGCCCACCTGGAGGCAAAGAAAAGAGAAGGCAAGAAGCAGATGTTCAAGGCCTTCACCTTAAGGTAAATTTAAAGGGTAGGAATAGCTATTGGGAACTAACACCTAGCATTGTGCTTGAAGCATACTAGGTACACAATGAATATTTCATAAAGAAAATTACGCAGCACGAATTTGTATTTGACTCTCCTCTTTCTGGGACCAGAATTTGTCTTTTCCTGGTAAGATGGACTTGATATAGCTTATCGATGTAGCCAGTAACCAACATGGTTACTTTCTATCCAACAGAACAAAACTTTCTCATTTCTAAGTCTAAAAGAGGCTTCAGTTGAGGGTAAAGCCTCAGTATTCCGTGGAACTTTGTGATGCAAAATCTACGTTTAAACTTCTTCAGCTATTTAAAAACTGGTTACCTCCCCATCATTACTATATGAAATACTATCACAAGCTCCCTTCACCCCATTTCCCCCAACAACCATATAATTAGCAAGTTAGACACAGATGCAGGGATCTGAGGACCCATTACTTTCCTCTCTAAAACGCCAAATTTGTAATAGGATGAGAAGAAATCTGGTCATGTGTTCTTAATTTCTGGGAAAAGTCGTGTTCAATCATGTGGTGTGGTGTAGAGTATGTGTGTGTATATGTGTACAGACAGAGAAAGAGAGAGATATACCAGTGAATTAAATTTAAATAAGTATCACCGATTCACTTCTAAAACTAAATAGAAAAATAAAGTTTTATGTGGGGGGAGGATAATGATATATACATGCACATAAATTGAGAGATGTATGGTTACACATAAAAAAATATATAAGATGATAGCAGAAATAAACTTATTTCCAGATATTCATAACAGAAAACCGCACTGGTATAAAAAAAAAAAAAAAGACCCAAAAACCCAAATTTCAAAATTCGGTGCTTTGTTCCTATACCTTGGATCCAGAATGCTTAAAATATGTTCAGCTAAAAGGGCTACATAGAAATTGTAAGAAAATGGAAAACACAAATAAAGTCCATGAAAATGACCCCAAAAATTACTAAATTGGGAAGTCTCAAATTTCCACTAGTGAGGTCATTTCCCATCCAAGTGGACAGTATCTACTTATGACAATTAGACAACCATCATTAGAAATTCCAGCAATTCCAAGAAGTCAAAAATCCAAACATTTATAAATAATCTTGTAATTACTACATGTTAAGAAGTTCAAATTTTGGAAATGTATAACTAAGACCAGCACTGTATAGGTCAAGCCATACATAATCACAGGCTTCATTTCTCTGTTAGCATGATCAGGCATGGCCTCTGGCCTTTAGAAATGAAGGCATCAAGAGATTTGCGCTACTTTAAGGCCAGTCTTGGTCATAACTTACTAACTGAAATACTGTACAAACTAGACCATACGCCAAAATGGAATTATCCAGCCTCTGTGAAAGTTTGGCCCCTATAAAGACCTATCTGGTGGTACCCCTTGAACAAACAGGCCCTTCAAGGAAGTCCTAATAATTTTCTTGATAGTAGCATTGCCCAACTGAACAAAAGTATGCATAGACTATCAATATACTAGTCTCGGATGATCCATTTAGGGGTCATCTGTGTTTATTCCAAGAAAGTGTGAATGGCATCACCTACCCCAAACAGCATACCATCATGCCACTTGGCAAAAGCAAACATCCTTTCCATGAATATTTAACTAAAAGCATTGCTTATCAGTATTGGCACAACTAGACTGATCCTATCTTTCCGTGTTCTGGAACATACCCTACAAAGAAGATGGTCAGAATGTTTCTGACTTCCTTTGTCTTCATAACCTGAAAATTTCTATTAAACAGTTTTGAATTCAGATGACTTCCTCAAGTCTTCTTTCATGAAAACTAAATTCAAAGTATCCTTACCTGTGAAGACTTGACAAGTTTATTTGATTTATCTTATGATAGAACCATTGGTGACAAAGGTGTTTCTAGTAAGCATTCAGTATTAAGTAAAGCAGTTCATCTTGCCTAGATGTTGAAGTGCAGTGTTGATAGTGAGAAGAGTCTTTGGGATTTGAAATTAAGGCCTAATGTTAGTGAGTGGAAAGAATATTTTTTAAAAAGAAAAAGCAAAAAAAAAAAAAAAAGATAACATCCAATTGGACCTATAAGCCATATGCCTAGTTTTAGGCACACATTGAGGAATGTCCATCAGAAGTTTTCCTGCCCCCAAATAATTCATTTTCTAACCTAGCAAAAGGTGCCTGGAAGACTCAGTTTTAATCACTTGCCTAGGGAGTGAGTGAGTGTGTGTGTGTGTGCGTGTGTGTGTGTGTGTGTGTTTAGTTGGTGGTTAACATTGTTGGTAGTTGAGTGTTTAAGAGTTTGTTTACATAGATGTCCTGGAGTATGCCTATTGCCCTGGTGTCATAAATTATGGTGCCCCCTTTCACTCTCTAAAATATCCCAGTTTGGTATTTTTCCAAAGAAAGTAAAAATGCTAACTTGAAAAGATACATGAATCCCCATGCTCAATGCTGCATTATTTACAACAGCCAAGACATGGAAACAATGTGTCTACCAACAAATAAATGGATAAAGAAATGTGAGATACACACACACACAGACACACACACATTATTATGGATATATGTGTATATATGAATATACTTGAGGCAGAGTTTGTCTTCAGGTCCCTAGGAGCCCTAACCCTTCAATGCCACCATTCTGTTAGAACTGAACCTCCTCTCATTTAAGATTTATTTCAGTACAAAAAATGAATCACAGAGCCATCCCACTGCTTTTCAGATTTTAAGTGAAACTCTATCTATATTTCTGGGAGGATTACATAGGCATGCAACATGTAATAAAACCCAGAAAACCCCATTATATATACACATATGTAATGGAATATTATTCAACCATAAAAAATGAAACCTTGCCATTTACAGCAACATGGATGGACCTTGAAAGATTACCCTAAGTGAAATAAGTGAAAAGGAGAAGGACTAATACCATCTGATCTCACTTAAATATGGAATCTGAACAAAACAACAAAACAAGCTCATAACTACAGAAGACAAATTAATGGTTGCCAGGAGTGAAGAGTGGGGGGTGAGTGAAATATGTGAAGAAAATCAAAAGGCACAAATTGTCATCCCAATAAGTCATGGGGATGTAATGTAGAGCATGGCGAGTACAGTTAATAATACTCCATTGTATATTTGATTGTTGCCAAGAAAGTACATCTTAAAAGTTCTTATCATGAAAAAAAAGTTATAACTATGTATGGTGATGGCTATTATTAGACTTATTGTGAGGATCATTCTGATATATATATATATATATATATATATATATATATATATATATATATATATATATATGGCATCATTACACTGTACACCTGAAGCTACGATGTCAGTTTTACCCCAATTTAAAAAAAAGAAAGTTGAAGAAGTGTGGGGGTGTTGTGGAAATGTCCCTTTATTGGAGAACAAATTCTATGGTTGCTCTAGGTGTAAGTCATTCTAGGTCTAGGTATGACTTTACTCTTTTCCAGCTCTGAGACTTACATGAAACTCCCTACCTCTATACCCTAAATCTAGTCTGTAAAGTGAGAATAACAATAACAGCTACCTCTCAAGGCTGCTGTAAAGATAAAGTTTGATAATACATTTCAAGTGTTTAACCTGGTACATGTAAACGCTCGATATATTTTAGCTAGTATTATTTAAACATCTGTCATTCAAGAAGAAATTTATCATAGGGGGTTGAACCATCATCACTGCAAATCACTCCATCCATCTTATTTCAGGTAAATACCATTGAATAATAACTTCATCACAGCTCCCACAATACAACATAGGAACATTCAGCAACTAATATGAAACATATGATCGTGTCCCTCAAAGACTGGGAAGCCAGAAACTCAGGAAAGGGGGCAAACTTGTCTCAGTTCCCATAGACTAGAAGACAGAGGGACACTGCTCTCCCAAATGTGCTTTGATTTTTAAAGAATCAAAGCTGGATGTCTGTGAGGCTTCCCTGCTTCTCTTCTGCCCCATCTCTAACAGCTGTAAGGAATCAGCCTGTCTGTGCCTGACCTGGGGTCAGCTGTGCACTATGCATCGGCCACATGACTGTGGAGTTCTGATCCTGCCCCCCACCCGCAATTCACCTTCTGGAGGATTTTCCCAGCTCTACGTTTTCAAAATGAAGCCCCACATTTCTCCTCCAGCGGTGGAGAACAAGGCCCAAATGTCATTTCAGTTACAGCAATAACAAATTCATGAGGGTCCAGCCCTTGCCATCTGTCTGAGGACTTTGTCAGGCCCTTTATTGGTCATGATGAATACCATTTCACCAAACACCTAAACAAATGAAAGTGAACCCATGGGTTTTCTGCAAAAGACAGAAGATCAAATGAAGAGTGGAACTGTCTGAATCCCCATCACCCTGGCAGAAGTAAAATTTATCACTTGTCATTTGCATAATTCAGTGAGATTCCTCATTTAAAAGCTGACAAGGGGAACTGAAACAGAGTGTTGACTGGAAACTAGATGGCAGATTTTTAAATTTTTAATTATCAGTCATTCTCCAAACAGTAACCACCTCTCTATAGTGGAGGGACTTTGGCATTAGTTGGTGACTGTGTATTTTGTGTGTACAGATATATAAGTGGAATAGCTAACACATATTAAAGACTTTCCATGTACCAGGAATTATACCAAGCACTTTATTGCATTTAATTGTCTTAACCACTTTATGAATGGTACCCTTTTTATAGGTGAGGATTTGAAGCTCAGAGTGAGGCAGTAATTTGTCTGAGGTCATACAGCTAGATAGCCCTAGTTATGAACTATAATTGATCCATCTGACTTTAGAATCTACGGTCTAACCACTGCCCTAACCATAGCCCCTTACATATACAAATTCACACACATTTCCATTTCCTCTCCTGATGAGACCTGGTTTGTGGTACATCACCCCATCTCCCAAAGAGGTAATGGGAGTCCTAGCTGGGAATAAGGCATGAAGCACACAGAGTATGGAGCTGAGGGAAAGGTGGAACAATCCAGAGTCAGACAAAAAATAATCTAGCAAAAGACCAACCAACTGGACAACTCCAAGAATTAAGTTGTAGGGCAGATAGAGGGCAGAAATTAAGAAACAATCCCCATGGTCAATTTAAAATCCTTATAACATGTGGTGCCTGGGTGACTCAGTTTGCTAAGTGTCTGACTTCTGCTCAGGTCATGATCTCACAGTTCATGAGTTCAAGTCCCACATCAGGCTCTGCACTGACAGCTCAGAGCCTAGAGCGTACTTCAGATTCTGTATCTCCCTCCCTCTCTCTCTGTCCCTCCCCCACTTATGCTCTCTCTGTCAAAAGTAAATAAATAAACATTAAAAATTTTTAATAAAATAAAATTTTGATAATAATAACTGCTAACATTTATTGAATGCTTAATGTGTACCAGAAACTATTCTAAGCATTTTTGCATGACATTATTCGTTTGACTCTCAACATTATCTCATGCCCATATAAATTTCTCATGCCCTCATTTTATAGATGAGGAAACCGAGTCACAGGGGTGTTAAGGAACTGGCTTAAGAGCACAGAAACTATAGCTAACAGAGTTGGTATTTGAACCTAAGAAGTCTAGCTTAGGAACACAAACCTATAATCCTTTTGCATAGTTATGCCCTATGCTCTCATTTTCTTGGGAGAGTCATAGTTTTTGTTGACACTTTTTATGAAACGAAAAAAAAAATCTCAGAATCCACTTTATGAGCTCTCTTGGTAAATAAGTGCTATTTTTCTCTTTAGGATACAAACAATTGTCTACGACACTGGGTAAGAACAAGTTTTACAGCCCACAGGAGCCAAACCACTCTTTCAGAGATTATGAAAGTCATACTGACTGCTACCGATACGCATGGCGATGAATCCTATTCTGAATCTACTTCTTTCCAGGTGACATCTGGAGCTCAAGTGAAGTCACAGTACGTGACTCTCATTATTACATATCGATATAGTTCTGAAAAAACCGGGAACACTACCCAAAGCATAATAACCCTTATAAATAATCTATCAGCTTGAGGACATTAAATGTAAAGAAAGAGTGACCTCTGACCTTCCATTCCCTTTAATGGTGCTTCATTAGTCTTACAAATGGAGGCGAATTCATAATGGGGGGGAATCAATTCTGCCACTTGGAAATAATTAAGATACATACATCAAATAACAGCTTTTCTTATTCTTTCTAATTAAGTGATCCATCCCAGAGGAGTGCTAAATTGGTCAATATAAATTACACTAAGCATGAACATTTTAAGATTAATGTAGAGGTCTTGATGTTTCCCCTGTGCTTTTCCTATACTTTTCCAAACATTGTACTACTCTTCTGACTTTGCATCAAGAAACTAAAAACCTGGATTAAGTGGGCAAGAAGACACTCAATCCTCCACTGGTGGCCCCACAGGTGGCCAAACCGTCTGCCTGTCTTATTGAGGAAACAATCACAGTGACAAAGCTGACATCATAGGAAAATGCCTTAGCATTCCATCTGTAGCTCCACCCTGCCCTTGGACTTCAAAAAACTAGCAAATATAATATCTGGATTAGGGATTAGTGGATCAAATTGTAAGATATTTTTTACATTTATTTATTTATGTTGAGAGAAAGAGAGCAGGGTAGGGGCAGAGAGTAAGGGACCAGGAGAGAAAGAGACAGAGACAGAGAGAGAATCCCAAGTAGGCTCCACACTATGAGCACAGAGCCCCATGCAGGGTTCAAAACCATGAACCATGAGATCATGACCTGAACTGAAACCAAGAGTTGGGTGCTTAACCAACTGAGCCACCCAGGCACCCTAGTGGAGCATATTTTAAGGCATGTCTTATACCTTTGGCTAGGCTGCCTTACTCTCCCTGAGATATCATCTTTGATGTCAAGGGTTTATCACAAAGTCCACAGATAGGTTTTTGCCATTGTCTAAGGCCTCACCTACCAATAGAATGGAACTTCTGGCTGCTAGAAGGCCAAGCCTGGCTCTTCTGAAATCTTTGTCTAACTTCTAAAATATTCAGGAATTACACACAATTTTGACTGATGAAACTCACCATGTTTCTCCCAGAAAACTGAAGCACGGCTGAAAAACAAAATAAATGTATACAATTGTTTTAATATATCTTTGCTTACAAGATATAAAAACTAATATTATTTTGTTTTAGTATGACTGGAAGATCTTTATAATTTACAAATGACCTATACCTTCAAAACTCATCAGAGAAGTATACAAGAACATCTTGCAACCATGGACAGAAATCAAAGAAAAGAACACTAGATTCAGAGGCAAGATACTCTATTCGAACCCTAAGTCTGTTACTTTTTCATTGTGTGCCTGTATGTCCAAAAAGGGAGGGACCTCCACCATTCATTTGAGGCTCAATGCCCATGACAGATCCTGCCATGAAAATAGATGCTCAGTGATTATATGAACATAAATATGTGCCTGAATGAATGAGTTGACTAATATTGTTCTCTGGAAGTCACATATCTGAACAAGTTTTGAAGACTGGTGTATTAGGTTGAGTCCTCCAGAGAAAATCTGAGGAAAGGATATTCATAAGTGATTTATTAAGAAAATTCTTAACTTTCTTAAAGTTCAAAGAGCAACTGTTAAGGGAGTGAGAGAAGCAGGCACAGAAGAAGACATACCAATAAAGAGTGTGATGTCAGGTGACATCCAGCCTCAGCCTGATCCTGTGGGGAACTCAAGCATAGATCAGAGAAAGGAGCTGAGTTTTCGACCTCCCTTTCCCATCAGTTATGGGGTACAGGCTGCACTGAGAGATGAAAATGGGCAAGACTCTGAATATCAAAGAGCAAAAACAAAAGATATGGAAGTTGGGGATGGCACATGAAACCACCAAAAGTGATCCAAATGAATCTGCTCAGGGCCTTGGCAAAGTCTACCAGTAGTCTGCAAGCTTTTGTACTTCTATGAACCAACACTGAGGAATAAAATATCTAGCATTTTAACTTTGCAAAGGATGTTTTCTCACACTTCTAGCATTTGATTCTCAAAATACCACTGTGTGATGGATGCAACATACATATTATTATCCACTTATGACAAATAAGGGATCTTGGCCCAGAGAAGAAAATTGACTTGGTTCTGGTTAAACTATATTAGCACAAATAAGATTAGCTATTATAGAAGAGTAGCTAGGGGAGAACTGAATTTACTTGCTCAATGTTATAGGCACTGGGAGACACTGGAGATTTTGATGCTTCTATAGACCTTGGAGAATGGGTATGATAAGAGTTGTGGCAGACAGATGAGAAAACATTCTAGATGAGACAAAACCAGAGGAGGGAAATACACAGGATAACCATCAGGGTAGCAAAGAGAAGGGCCTCATGGAAATGGAGTGAGTAGGGGTGATGAGCCAATGTTATGGTGGCCTTGAAAATACCAGTCATACCCTGGCCACAGCAACTTCTTACTCAACATGTCTCCAGAGGCAAGGGAAACAAACGCAAAAATGAACTGTTGGGACCTTATCAAAATAAAAAGCTTCTGCACAGTGAAGGAAACAATCAGCAAAACTAAAAGGCAACCAATGGAATGGGAAAAGATATTTCCAAACAACACATCAGATAAAGGATTAGTATCCAAAATCTATAAAGAACTTACCAAATTCAACACCCAAAAAACAAATAATCCAGTGAAGAAAAGGGCCAAAGACATGAACAGACACTTCTCCAAAGAAGACATCCAGATGGCCAACCGACACATGAAAAAATGTTCAACATCACTCATCATCAAGGAAATACAAATCAAAATCACAATGAAATACTACCTCACACCTGTCAGAATGGTTAAAATTAACAACTCGGGCAACAACAGATGTTGGCGAGGATGCAGAAAAAGAGGATCTCTTTTGTACTGCTGGTGGAAATGCAAACTGGTGCAGCCACCCTGGAAAACAGTATGGAGTTTCCTCAAAAAATTAAAAATACAACTACCCTATAACCCAGCAATTGCACTACTAGGTATTTATCCAAGGGATACAGATATACTGTTTCAAAGGGGCACATGCACCCCAATGTTTATAGCTGCATTATCAACAATAGCCAAAGTATGGAAAAAGCCAAATGTCCATCGATGGATGAATGGATAAAGAAGATGTGGTATATATATATATATATATACAATGGAGTATTACTTGGCAATCAAAAAGAATGAAATCTTGTCACTTGCAACTACATGGTTGGAACTAGAGGGTATTATGCTAAGTGAAATTAGTCAGTCAGAGAAAGACAAATATATTACTTCACTCATATGAGGACTTTAAGATACCAAACAGATAAATGACAGGGAAGGGAAGCAAACATAAACACATGGAGGGGGATGAAACATAAGACACTCTTAAATATGGAGAACAAACAGAGGGTTACTGGAGGGGTTCTGGGAGGGGAGATGGGCTAAATGTGTAAGAGGCATTAAGGAATCTACTCCTGAAATCATTGTTGCACTATGTGCTAACTAACTCGCAAATAATTTTTTTAAAAACTTAATTAAAAATAAATAAATAAATAAAAAAGAAAATATCAGTCATAGTAACTGAGATTTGATAAAACTACTACCAGAAAAAAAATCAAGTAAGAAAACCAAATAAATTGCTGAGAACAGAGTCCAAAGATGATGAATCTTCAGTAGTCTGAAGAGGGCAAGGTTTCCCTGTATGAGTTGATGAAGGTCTGTCTTAAAGTGATAGAAATGAGGAAGAGGATACAGATATGACAGGCAGGGGGAGAGACCACCAGTACTGACCCAGTAGATGGATATGAGAGTTGAAGCAGAAGGAAGAGTTACAAAGCAATCCAGTCTTTTAGACCGGGGGATGGAATCTCTAGATTCCTAAGTTGAATGGTGTCAGATTCACTTTCAATAGACTTAGACAGTGTTTGCACCTCTTTTTCTGGCCCGATTTACCACAAGAATGACTTGACTACCATCTAAAGTGGCAGGTGGCAGAGCACCTCAGAGCCAGGGCTAGAACAAGAAGCAAGGTATTCTGACAACTGGCCCTGCAGGTGCCCCCCCTCCTTACCAAAGAGCTAGACATGAACTCACACATCACTGTGAAGAGACATCTGATAGCAGCTATCATAAACATTCAGCAAATCTGTAAGGTTCTGTGTCAATTCCTGGGAGCATACGTGGCACCTTGCAAAGTTTCAATGAACAAATTGAATGGGAAAATATAGGTGAACCTGCTTTGTACATTATAATGGGAAATGCAATTGTTATTATCGTTTGTGTTTTAGGTGGTAATACCTCACCCACATAACTTACAAAGCACTTTAAAACCGCTCATTTTATTTTTAATATATCTGTTTCTGTATCCTCTTTTTGATGGCTAATGTTTCATCTTGTGCATCTCCCCATACCATTATATTGTGTTTAAGCACTGCATGAACATGCAGTGTGTATATGGATACACAATAATTAAACCGTATTCCTTCTGTAGGACATTTAGGCTTGTTCCAGTAAATTCTTATGAATAGTATAATAATATTATTCTCTCTCTCTTATGAATAATATTATTAATTAATGAAATATGGTATCAACAAACCAAGACTGACTCCTTAATATAAAGGCCTGAGAGATTATTGAAAGGTGAAAACTGTCATAAAATGTATTATTGGGTTGTCTATGAATCACCTACAACCATTTCCCAAAGCACCATTCATAGCTATATTTACTCAAATTTTACACTCAATAAATAAAAAGTGGTCATTATTCTGATTAGGAAGACAAATCCTTCAAAGAGAAGCTGTTGATACAGGCCTAGACTGCTTTATATTTATATATAAAGGAGCTTATGATCATTTGTTCCCACTATTTCACCTAGTTACATACATAGAGAACAACGGTCATTGAATTTTCTGGTTGAAATGTCCTTGTTAACTGTCTTTAAGCCTACTCTGGCTAAAGAAAATTTGAGTCACCAAAAACAGAAAGAGCTCCTCCTTCAAGTAAAGATGAGCCAGAATCATACTTATCAGCTTAGTGTTATTCCTTTTAAAGAAAAAAACATGTCTTTTCGTCTTCAAATTCAGGTTCATCCTACCTAATGATAGAATGATGGAATATGGTAATTGTTCAATTAAAAAAACTTTCGATCCCTATCCTGTTTGAAATTGCAACCACTGAATTCTAGGATAATTAGCATCTAGTCTCCTTTCTCTTTCCTTTATGAGATACTCAGCGTCCTGTCTCAGGCTTAAACCCACTATTTTGATCCTTTTCATAGACAAAATTGAGAAGATTCAATGGGTCTACATGTCTCATTTCAACTCAAACCTTTATAATAATAAAGGGGAAGGAGTCATTATACCATATCCTCAAGTTTTAAAGCATTTCTGTCATTTTGAGATTAAAAATAGATTATACTTGACTGTACTTTAGTAGAGAAAATCTATTACTTACACCTTCAGAAGACATCTTTTATTAAAAATGAGAAAATATAAGCAATTACCATGTCCAAGTATCTTTTCATATACAGCTCAGGTCTGTGGTATGAAGAGAGGACTCAGGTGAGGTTATTAGATGTGGGTAGCCTTTAAGAAGAGTACTGTGTACATCACACAATCCAAGATGGGAAAAGTGAGCATTAGCAAAAAACCATCTCTTCAAAGGTGCGGAATATTTCAAAACATGTATGAGTTATATTTACTGATGGTGTGCAGATCAGTAGGTCCTGAAAGAGAAAAGACAGCACAAACAAACGGAGGTAAGTGTAAGGAAGGAGCTATTTATAGTAAGTGGGTGATGTTTAGAAGACCAACACGAAATAGCAAGAGAGGGAGCCTGTTTTTGGCTCCTAAACCAGAAAGGGCAAGAGTTGAAGGTAGTTACTGGATTTCTGAAGGATTTCTACAGGAGAGAGCTGCCTGACAAGGCCATGGCCTTCCATAGAATGATCCACCAATCCATGGTTAAAGGACAGGGAGGAAGTCAGGAGAAAAAATACCCCATCATTATTCCCCAGTCCTCCCACTTCCTCCTCATTCCTTTCACTGACCAACCTAACTGGAAGTCAGAGTGAGTCCCCAGGGGTCAGAATAAGGTGGATAATACAGAAATGGACCTAAGTGGCAAGTGGAAGACACCCAGTATGCTGTGAAATGACAGGCTCTGCCTTAAGCAAAGGTGAGGTAAATGGTTTGTCCCTGATAACTCCTAAAACTTTGATAGGCATCTCTTCCTACTCTATGCCTGGTCAACTGCCACTACCAGATGTTCACCATCATCCTATGCTGCCTCCATGACTATCTATGGCTCTTATATGTCCCCTACACAGGCTTGTCTTCCTTGAATCACAGTCCATATTTCAGATGGGCACAGCCCTTATATTTCCATCTTTCTACATCCTAATCCTTCAAGGAAAGCTACCCCTTGCTAGATGGCAAGCCAGCCAATCTAACAATTAATTCCAATCAAATGTATAATATCACTATTGGATAAAATCATAGGTCCTAGAGCTAAAAGACTTCACATAAATTATTTCTGGCACTGTCAGAATATTTGATGTAATAACATGAACATTTTGTAGCAGGAAGCAACAAAGGTCTAACATTGTAAGGTAAACACAAAGCTTACATGCAATACCACTTAAGGCAAATGACATTTTCAATAAAGACCTTCAGGGAACCCAGCAAATCCCAAAGTGTGGTGCTCACCTTAGTTATGTGGCATTCATACAGCATCAAGAATATTCAGTAAAAAGAATATTGAATCACACAGTGAGAAAGTGATTGTTTTTACACTCATCTCAACAATTGATTATATCACAGAGAAAGACTTGGTTTTGAGTTAGAAATTTTAATCCTTCTTTAAACACAGGCTATATTCCTCTTTTGACAAAGAGAAGCAAGCATCAGATACAGACTTCAAGTTAGGGCAATTGTTCACAGACTTAATTTGATGCTTTATTTCCCTTGAATTTTTATTTTGTGTCACCTTCTATTTTTTAATGAATAGTGACCTTCGATTTATGTTAATTACATTCAAGTCTTTTTCACACAATTTTAAGGTTAGAAAGTAACTGATTTAAAGAAAAATGTATGTAAACAATAGTATGATTTTTTAAGGGTCATATTTTTTAAAAGTGTTAAGTAAAGCAATGTAGTTTGGGAAAAATAGCTTTATTCCAAAGAGTTTTTATCAATAATTCTATAATTTACATATATATGAATCACAGATAATGTGTGTGTGTGTATTTACAACAGGCAGAATTCTAACATTGGTCCAGTATTCCCTAGTATACAATCTCTGTATGATTCCTTCCTCTTGAGTGCAGGCAAAATCTGGGAAGTTATGAGATATCACTTCCATTATTACATTACATTATATAGCAAAAGAGATTTTGCAGATTATAATTAAGATCCCTATCTGTTGACTTTCAGTAAATCAAAAGGGAAATTATCTCAGGTGAACGTGACCCAATCAGGTGAGCCTACAGAAGAGATAAGAAATAGCAACAGATGTTTTCCTGCTGACCTAGAAGTAAACAGCCATGCTGTAAAAACAGAAGGTCATGTGGCAGACCCAAGAGCAGCATCTATGCACTCAGAGTGGTCTATAGCCAAGAGCTAGCAAGAAACATAGACTTAAGTCCTACAGCCACACAGAAAGAAATCATTGATAATCAGTGAGCTTGGAAAAGGAACTTGGGTTTCAGATGAGATACCAGTCCCAGCTGACACCTTCATTTCAGCCTGATAAGATCTTGACCAGACTTTTGACAAATGGACACTGGAAAAAATAAATTTGCATTGTTTTAAGCTGTTAAATTTATTATAATTTGTTATACAGTAGTAGGGGAGATGCACGTGCACACACACACACACACACGCACACACTTGAATCTTTATTAAGTAAAGCAATGTAGTTTGGGAGAATTAATAAAAAAGAATTTTGGAGAAGTAATTAGAGGAAAGCCTTATGGGAGCCTTCAGATTATACAGAAAACTATAGTCCTACCTATGCTATATAGGCAGTATTATATAACTACCTACGAAAACTATTCATCATTCACATGCCAAGTGGGAATCATTGAACTTTCAAAGAACTCTCAGAAGTTATACAGACCAGTGTTTGTCACACTTCACTCTGCACACAAATCCCTTAAAATATCTTATGAAAACACAGACTCTGGTTCAGTAGGTATGGTTTGGGGCCTGAGATTCTGCATTTCTACCAAGCTCCCATGTGATGCCAATACTGTTACTATGAGCAACAGCTGCCCAGATTCATCCCCTTTTTCCTAAAAAACTTTATCTAAGCCACAGAAAATAGTTTCCTAACCGGTTTTAGAGACAATCAAAGTGATACAACCTTCTTCCTAGTACACAGCACAGCCAAAGCCTTTCTATTCATGGTCCCTTCAAAAAGTGAAAGGGTATTGGGATTTGCGCATCTCAGAATTTAGATAACCAAGACTGAAGTTAGCAGTTACTTCTCTGACACAGGGCAGGTCACCATGAGACCAGAAATCTTGTTGAAATGTACGCCCAAGATGTGCAGCCTACTCTAACCTCTATTCAAACTTCTGAGACTGTGAAATTAGGCTGGAAGTCTCTACACTTATTATAAGATTCCTGGTATTTCCTGTTTCCAGTGAGACTGGTAATAACCTAAGCACAGTCTTTTTCATGGTGTTTGGTACTTCCACTTACCATCCCAGCTAGAATAAAGAAGAATAAAGTAGCACACAAAAGATGTAATCCCAAAAAAACCATTGTGAGAAATTTCATTTATATAACCTCCGAAGAGGTTTCATTGATCTTCATAGAAGACAGTTACATTCTTCAATTATACAAAATCATGTGCCTGATTTTCCTTCCCATCCGCTGTCACTTTCTCATATATTTCATTTCATAAGACTGAGTTGAATTCTAAATCTTGAGACTAGAAGGGAAGTTTTAAGAGATTACCTGTCTGATCTATTTGTAGCAAATCAACCAGCATTATATGCAAACCTGCACACTGATTTCTCTGAAATTTGAGATAAGGTGATAGTATCTCTAAAAAAGACTGGATAGTCTTATTGATTAGTGATAAAGTTTTCTTGCTCATGCTGTCTGAGAAGAAGCAGAAAAGACCTGGAGGAGGAGGTATATGGCCAAATTCAAAAAGTTGAAGATACAGACCACAAAGATAATAGACTGCTCAGACAGACGGACAAATCCTTGAATCGAGTTACCAATTCAAGTGGTAGACATTTGTCCAGACCAAAAGATGGACAATAATAAACATGAACTTCAGAGAAGTACAAAGCCACACCATCTTCTGAAAATTACCAGATATTTCATTGTTGAGGCCTAAATTACCCATATTGTCTGTTACCCATATTGCGTTAGCACCAGCTAAATGCTGGTGAAGTATTTAGCATCATGCTCACAGAGACTGGCCTTACTGCATGGGTGGATTTTGTGGGAAGGGAGAGCTAAGAGATGAAAAGGAACTGCTTTGGAGATCTGGTGACAGACACAGAGTAGAGTTCCCATGACACTGATGAATGTTGGATGGCAGCAGCCTGGGCATTGGATATCAGGTCCTTCTATCTGATGTACCTCTTTTAAACATATCTTCCAGATTTGAGATCACAGGTTGGGTAGCCTAAAGCCAAGATAGGGTTAATCCTCGGTGCTGCTTTTGGAAAGGGCTCTTCTGCTCTTGAAGCAACCATGGCACTATGCACCAAAGCCACTCTCACTGCCCAGTTTCCAGGCTTTGCCTATGTCAGCAGACCTAATGGCACTAATTCTGAGGAATGTGTGGCAGGTGGGATCAATTCTCCCTGTAAGTCTCCACAGTGCACTTTGTAATAATCACTTGTACAGGAGTAGAAATAAATGCACACAGACAAATACACACACACACACAACACACACATGCATTTATCAATGTATGTTCACTTCAGTGAGCATAGACATGGCTGAAGGCTGAAACATCTCTGAGGAAATGGTCACAGTACTAGCAAGGACAAGGCATTGAGGAAGAAGACTCAGAGTACAGAGAAGATGGGTAGGTGGCCCTATGGGGCACCTGGAGTGATAGAACTCCTACACTAGTTGGAAGGTCTGAGACTTGAGACCCATAATCCAAACTGTTGACTACAAATTTCCCACATAAAATTAAAGTTCCATTGACAAGTCTACCTCAGGGTTCTCTGAGGTGGGTGCCTCTTATCCACCCATATACCAATGTGCCTGGGTTACATTGTGCCCTATCCTGCTTCCTTGGCGGGGGGGGGGGGGAGGTACTTTCCCTCTGCCAGTATCACTGGCACTAACCAGACTCCCCAAATCTCCATGCTTACCTCTGCTTTCACAATATCAGTGAAGAAGGGAGGATAAATAAAACCGCTTAGAGCAGCCACAAGTCTCTGCCTCTAATTACTTTTGCTTCTATAGCTCTGATTATCCTCAGTGTAAAACCAAGAAGCAGTTGCAATGAAAAGTTAGGGTACATTGGTTAGCAATTTGAAACTCCATACAAGATGATCATACAGGATTAATTGGAAGGAAGGAAATAGAAGAGAAGAGAAGAGAGGAGAAGAGAGGAGAGGAGAGGGAAGGGGAGGAGTGGGGAGGGGAGAGGAGAGGGGAGGGGAGGGGAGAGGAGAGGAGAGGAGAGGAGAGGAGAGGAGAGGAGAGGAGAGGAGAGGAGAGGAGAGGAGAGGAGAGGAGAGAAGGGAAGAGAAAAGTGCCTGACTCTGGGCCAGACCATGATAAATAGACCCCATGACTTCTGGGCTTCTCTGTGCCTTTCATTTGTATGCCTGTCCACGTCCCTCTTGACACTTAGATCTGATACTCTTACCCTGCTTTCTTTTGTATACAGGACTGGCTTGTGTAGGATAAATATCCCAGATTCCCTTGCATATTTGGTTTCCAATTAGGTTAGGGCAATGGGAAGTACTGGATTTAGGGGATGAAGCAGGAGAAAGGAAGAAGCTAGAATAATTCTCCTCCTCTCTCTGCTTTGAGTGGTTTCTTGGACAGAGGTTGCATATCCTCCATGACTCTATCTCCTGTCAGATGCGCTTTCCTCTTAGGATTCAGATCCTCTTAAGCAACCCATGATCTCTGTTAATACTGCCTCTCTACTCTCTTCTCCAGCCCGGGGCAGGATAGTGTCTTCCTCCATTGTTCATCTTTAGAATGCCTCACCTTACCTAGTTTTCAGTTCTTCCAACACCTCTCTAGTTCAGTTCCTATATTAAACCACATTGTGTGGGTTTGATTATTTTGAAAAAACATAATAGATACCACGTAGTTACTTCTCCAAGAAGGAGAATGAAAAAGCCCAAGACTTGTTTTACCATATTCCCTTCATTTTTATGACTATGTATTGACATCCTGCAGAAGACTTGGCAAATCTTATAAAGATATAGTTGCCTATTTTCCCAATGTCTACCTCCTAAACCCAGAATACATTCACATGAAATGAAGGACACCTTCTAGGACATTGCATAGCCTCTGAAGGCCAAAGATGACACAGCAAATCCCATAACTAAACCTCCAAAAATAAGGCTTGGGAGCAGGCATCCCAGTAATGAAGGCCAATTTCTAGAACTCACATGGATCCCACAAAGAAATGAAACCATCCATATGAGCCAATGACTTTGCTCCTCAAAAGTCAATTTGGAGAAATGTATAGTCTTCTGATCCCTAGAATCATGCCTACCAGGGCTAGCTCAGCTCTGAATACTACTTAGAATTTACACAGTATTTTCTATCTTCAAAGAACTATGCAGACATTAACCAATTATTCTGTTCTTGGCCCCACGCCGGGTTACACTATCAAGATTTGACAAACTCTTTGTACTCTCTGTAGTTCTGTAGGAATGTAGGTTTGTCTATTTCAATCAAAACTGAAGCCAAGCTTGGACCTTTGGCTGAAGGAAGCCTTGGCGATTTAATATTTAATACAAACATCCTGTCCTCATAAACCGATCCTCTTTAACAGGAAAAAAAAATTGTCATTAGAACACAGTTGAGCAAAAAAGGAAAAGGTTATAAACTTTGAAAAGAACAAAATAGTTAATGCTTGGAGCTTTTAAAGTGTTTTCAAAAGACATTTGTGCAGCTGTGGTAAGTTGGGAGGGGGCTTTCACTTCATATCCTTTCCTCTGTCTATGGGTGTCTATTATTAAATGTTTACATTTTGTTTATACTCCATGATGTGCAGATATTTTCTTTCCCTTTTGAATTTCCTTCTTCTTGCTTCCCCTTTGAGACTCTTTGGCCTTCAAGCACTGAGCTGAAGAGCAAGAGAAAAATTAGTCCTACGAAATAAAACCTTCTACTGAAAATGAAATCAGGTACTATGTAGGAAGCTGCAATCACAACCTCACCACCTGCTCTTTCTCTAGCCTGATGGTTGACATGAGAGGACCATCTTCTCCCTCTAAGCCTTCCTTACTGCCTTTTCTAGAATTCATGATTCAGAAATGGCTCTCTGTGATGGAAATCAAGGCAACTGGCTACTCATGCCAGAACTTCACTGTTTCAAAAATATCTCCAGTTTTCATCAGACTTCTGAGCATTAGACATCTGGAATATAACCAAGACACACCAAATACTGCTTGCCATCTGTTCTTAATTTAAAAGCCAACCACATGGCATTTGCACTTCTCATTGACTGACAAGCTCAATTACAAACCAACCTTGGCTTCCCCATCCTACTTGTCCAAGGGACTTTAGATAAGCAATGTTGGCACTGCATACACTCGTAAATATCCTACTAGGAATGGAGCTACATGATCATCCCTAAAATATAAGGGGTCAACCCTAATAAAATTTTGCCACAATCAAAGATAGAAAAAAATGGAGGCAACTTGGGTTTCAAATAGCATTAGCAGTCAACAAGTTGCTATTTCATGGTAGGCACTTGGTGATTAAAGTTTCCACTGGATGTTCAAGCACTGTTAATGGCTGACATTTACCAAAGCAAAGAAAAAACAGCTTTATAAGAATCCCAGAAAAATCCCCTCCCACAGATTCCCATGCCCAGGACTCCATTTAACAATGTATTGAAATCATATTCTCACTTTAAGCCTTGACTCCAGTGATCCCAGTTTTCAGCAATTTCTTCTGGTTTCATATAATTCCTGTATCATCTATCCTCTGTCTGTCTGCCTCTCTGTCTCTGTATCTGTCTCTGTCTCTCCATATATATATATATATATACACACACACATATGTATATATATATACCTACACATATATATACATACATATATATATACATACACACACAGTATATATATATATATATATACTATGTGTCTCTCCATATATATATATATATACACATATATACATATATATACATACGTATATATACATACACACATACATAGTATATTCCATCTCATACTGCCTTAGTCTATTATATCACTACATTATTTATGATTTTTTTTGTGAGCATGTATTGTCTTTTTGTCTAAGCTTAGGAAAAGCAGCAGAACCTGAAACAAGGATGTAAGTATCTCTGAGAACTATCCAACTTCAAGGTGGGAAGCTGGAGCATTTAACCACAAGCTGCTGACCCCACTGGTTGAATGTAACCTCTGGGGTGTTGATTCTCAACTTCTTCTGAGTGGCACTTACAAGCCAAATAAACTCAGGCTTCCAGGGTTTGGCAGAGGCCTCTGGGACAGAGCAGAGAAAGCCATGAAAAACACACTTTGGAAGTGAGATGCTGACAGCTAGAGTTGAGTCTTTAGTTTGACCTGTCTCCAACATGTGTGCTGAAATCAGAGGTGGGACATGGGTCTATGATGCCAATACCAGAGGCATTACTCTGTGTCTATCATGTCAACTTGCAAGTTTCTCAGGACAGAGGCTGTCTTCCCTGAATTGGTGTCATTCTGTATGCCTAGAATAGCACCAGTTACTTGAAAGCATAATAAATATTTCTGATAGGGTCAAGTTCAGAATAAATGAATCATGTATTCCCCAATGCCACTTTCCCATTTTCCTATCTTTCTTATTCTTAATGTCATTTGCCATCCTTCTAATTTTTACTAACAAGAAGATAGTTGAGCTGTGGTATTAAGAGCATTGAAACTTACAATGAAAAGGCCCGGTGATCCTCAAAGTCTTAGGTGATCCTTAAACTGTGTGACACTGGGCAGATCAAAAGTCTCTCCATTCTTTGATTTCCAAATCTATAAGATGCCTTCCTCTATGGTTAATGTCAAAAAGAACACATGTCTTTGTGAAAAGCACTTGGAAACTATGGAAATGTGTGCATATATAAGGAATGTTCCTTGTCATCCCCATGGCAAGCTGCTTCCTAAATATCCACTCTTCGGTTAAAAAGCTCAGAGCATTTAGGGGCACCTGGGTGGCTCAGTTGGGTAAGTATCTGACTCTTGATTTTGGCTCAGGTCTTGATCTCATGGTTTATGGGATCAAGCCCCATGTCAGACTCAGCACTGAGCATAGAGCCTGCTTGGGATTCTCTCTCTCACTCTCTCTATGCCCCCACTACTCATGTGCTCTCTCTTGCTCTATCTATCTCTCAAAAATAAATAAACATTAAAAAACAAGTTCTGAGCATTTCTAACTGTCAGAGAGACAGAGAATATAGGAAATTGATATAGTCTGACCATGGTACCTTGCTTGCTGATGGACTCCGTCATTTCACAATTTCTGATTAATATACATTGTATAATACATTCTCTATTGTATTGTAAACAATAGATAAATGGGTAGATGAATGGACATGTGATAAAACAAATAGAGCAAAGGGGCACCTGGGTGGCTGAGTCAGTTTAGCTTCCAACTTTGGCTCAGGTCAAGATCTCACAGCTTGAAGGTTTAAGCTGTGCATTGGGCCCTGTGCTGACAGTTCAGAGCCTGCTTTGGATTCTCTGTTCCCCTCTTTCTCTGCCGCTCCCCACTCATTTTCTCTCTCTTTCTCTCTCTATCTCTCAAAACAAACAAACAAACAAACATTAAAAATTAAAGAAAACAAATAGAGTAAACACGAGGTTGTGGGTATATATTGTTCACTAAAACAATAAATTTTCTTATGTTTGAAATTTTTCATTAAAAGTGAAAAAATACTAAGCATTTATTTAGTTCACAAATACATGGATCCCTGTGCTCTGGGAAGGGCTGGTTTTGACTGGGCTCACTCATGAATCTGCCCCATTACTTGGTGGATCGTTGGGGACTGTTTTGTCTATGATGGCCTCTTCTGGGATGGCTCTCCTCCGTGTTTTATCCTCCAGCAGGCTAGCTAAGGTTTGCTTGCTTGATGGTCACAGGAATCCAGAGAACAAGTAGAAATGTGCAAGACTTCTTAAGTTCTTGGCTTAGAAATATCACTATTTCTTTATTGAAAACAATTGGCCAAAACAATTCATAAGGCCAGCCTATATTCAAGGGGTGGAGACACAAACATGAAGAGTTAATAATTGAGGTCATTTTTGCAATCTACTGCATCTATCTTGCTAGTTGCTAATCATTGTTACCACAGAGCAAAGGGGCCATTACAGCAAAACTTACATACTCACCCAATTTTGATTACTCAACAGTAGTCACATGCATAGGACATTCAGAGCCTTGAAGTCCTCAAACCCCAGAAGAGAGGGATGATACTTTAAAATTTGATTGTTGGTCAGTGAGGTTACAGTCCAGGGAAAATCAGTAATTGCCCTCTTGAAGCAGTAATCAGGAAGTAAAGGTACTACCATTCACATACAGGTTTGAGGTCCAACTACCCCCAGCTATCTCCATCATTCAATCCCATGGCTTGCCCTAAATTCAATGATCTCCCTATGCAACCCCCTTCCTGTGCTTCTTAAAGAACATAGTGCTTTCCTGCTTTCCTTCACTTATTGCTTGTGGACTATCATTTGCAAATTAAGTTAAGGTCAGGTCACTGACCCATCTTTCCCAGAACTTGAGCTTTCCCTCTGCTCAGCAGACATGTCTGGGTTCATGGAGTCAGCCTTCTGCTATCTCCTGGTCCTCCTCACATTCAGAGGAATTAGGCCAACATGAGTAGTATAGTTCTTAGTTTAGAGAATAAACTGTCTCTTTGTGCTGAGTCCTACAAACATGCCTGGCATGAAAACTCCAACATCATTAACATCATATTAACCCACCCCTGGTCATACTGCTAATAACAGGAACAATGGCAAACGCAACACTCTAAAGGCTGGGAAACCTAGTAAGCATTGCCTTCTTCAAAGCCAAGCCATGTGGAGGGTCTTTCAACAACCTTGTGTTACCAGTCTCAGCAAAGAGAAGCAAACAAGGAGAATTACTTCCTAATAAGGACCACTGGGTTATTAGTAAGCAAGCTATGGAATCAAGCCTTTCTTGTTAGTCAAATTCAAACCTGCCAAACTCAGACTATGAGATTTATTAGTTTTTAATTAGCCTTTTCATTACATCATTAGTAACCTCCCCACCACCACAGTGCAGAAAGAGCAGAAAGGTACAATTTTATAGTGTTTACTGATCATGCTACTTGATTAAAGATGACAACTAGGCCTGCCTAGCATTCTTAAGAGCTGAGGAGAGAGTGAGTTAGACCGAGGAATTAGGCGCGGTGAAAGGCTGGACATCAGGAAAAAGCAAACCCTTTAGCTCAACGTGAATGAAATCACAGACTCCTTCCTCCATTGTGCCTGACATAAAAGACATTAGCATGTTCTGTAATAGGACCTCCTTAGTTTATTAAAAAATAATAATGATGAGGAAAAGAGAGAACTGGGAAGTGAAATATTTGCAATAATGACTCATTTTATATCAAATCATAGGTCAGTCAGATGATGTCAGAGAAATAAGCCACACCCACCCTAAATACAAATCAGACACCTCTATCCATTGGACCTCCGTTTAGACTCAGAGAGAATGCTGGTGTAGTGACTTACTAAGCCCAAAATGAATGACTACCTTACATGTGCCTCCATTTCTCCATCTGTAACATGAGGGGTTAAAACTAGGTCCTTCCTCAGGTGTCTTTAACCACTAACATTCCAGGACCCAAAGCCAACATGTAATATTTGCCTTCCCGGTG
The DNA here is from genome assembly GCA_030068075.1 of Paguma larvata. Taxonomy (NCBI): domain Eukaryota; kingdom Metazoa; phylum Chordata; class Mammalia; order Carnivora; family Viverridae; genus Paguma; species Paguma larvata. The sequence continues at coordinate 13,648,123 of CM057844.1, forward strand.
CTCAGTGCTGAGTCCTGATAATAATCCTGGAAAGTCGGCCTGTCCGTTTTATTACAAAGCCAAATAAGACATTGATTCTAAGATTTACTGGATTCCTTGCTACTCATAGCTGGTGCAAGAAGAGCAGCAGAGGCATCCAAGTCACCTACACCTGAATCTGCATTTTAACAAAAACCCCAGGAGATTCATATCCAAGTTACAGTTTAAGAAACAGTGCCCTAGGTCACAAAGTCACTAAATGCCAAAGCCAGAGGCAAATTCAGACCCTCTGATATTATATTTTGTGCTTTTTCCACCCACACCACACCCATGACTCCTCTGTCAGAAGAAATTGGCCCTGGTTAAGTTCTTCTTATCAGCTATGGTCAGGATGCCAAGCAAATCTCTGGATACCCTCTGTAATATCTCTGTGAGGTGCTCTTTAGACGCATTACACACCACCAGAATTGTTCCCTGAATGGCTTGTACCCTGCCCCCACCCCCACATAATTAGGTTAATCTTGGTCCAAAATGACAGTATTGCAATGGTCTTGGAATTTAAAAGAAAAAGGAAGAGTATTATTTTCTGTCTAGGAAAAGACAAAAACAAATACAACAATACAAAAACTCTTTTGCTGATGATCGGGTAGCAAAGGGCGACTATTGGCATCCAGAAGAAATTTCTTTAAGGAGAGTTGGCCTTGGCTTCTTTCTTGATGCTTTGGCTTAGAAGATATCAGAGGGGACCTCCACTTAGCTGTAAATAGTGATGGTCTGGAGACCCCCAGGCAGACCAGTCTCCCATTAGTTGGGTTACTCTGGAGTTGTAAACACGGTACTCTCTCAATCTGTTTTCCAAGATGAACTGTATATAAAGCATGTGTGTGGCAGGAGATGATAGCTCGCTTGAGGCTTTCAGCAATCGATGTTTACAGACTATAATGGAAACCACAAGTTTCTCCTTTAACTCAAGTCAGTATACATTCCTTCAACCCGCAGGCAAATTGGAGCAGGGAGGGGGGTTGGGAGGGGTTCACAGTGAGTCATCATTTCACATTTTTTAACAGCTTAATGAGCATCTAGAAATGCCTTATTAGCCAGCAAAAATACAGAGTCTTTTTTTCCCCCACCAAATTCAGCAATGACCCTATTTGGACGTGGAATTCCTTGAGCATCTACTTTAAGTGACGCCTCTCATGGAAGGTGAGTGACTAATGTCTTACCACAGAGTTACAAACAAAAGCATATGAAAGGCTCCATAACTGACTTCAAGTTAATAACCTTCCCTCATTTTGTCCCAAGTTTAGGAGGGGGGAAAATAAGTTATTTCTTGTAGATTCCATTAATCCTCTGGAAAGCCTGGCCCAGGGTGCTTGGAAGAAACAACAGAATTCTCAGATCTGCAAAGCAGCTCTCTCAGCCAAGATTCGCAGTGCTAACAGACAGATGGTAAATATCGCTGGGGTTCTAAAGCCACAGCTGTGTGCCTCTGGATCTCTCAGATCTATGTGTGTGATCATTAAAATATTTCAGATCATCTAAAATAGGAGTCTCTGTGATCTTGGCAACTTCAGTATTACTGACCCTCTTTTATATTTTCCTTTCAGGGGCCACATGCATAATCTGAGTAAAATAATGGGGAAAAGTACAGAAAATCCCAGAGCTGCTTATCATCTTGAATGTATGTATGTTTGTCCATAGATATTTTAATGCTATATTAAATAAGTCATTAGTATATTAATATCTCTTTGATAACTGAGAGGGAGAAAATGATTTTTTTCCAAGTTTTGTCCTGAGTTCCAAATAAATAAATTATCTTTTGTCTCTTCACTCTTCTTTCTCCAGTTCTCAAATTCTGGCTCCCAAGGCAACTACAAGATCTGAAGGGTTCCATTTGTCCTTCAGACCAAATTTGCATCTTTTAGATCATCTGTGCTGATTCTACATGATTCTAAAAGAAGGAGATTTTAAGAGTCACCCAAGTTTCCATGAGATTTTATTCTTGAATTTATAAAAAATAAAATGCAAGTATAACATTTCTAGAATGATGCCAGAGTATCCAACCTAATATTTTATAGACCTCTCCATATCCCTATGGATTAGCTTTAAATCTACTTCTGTTTCAGAGCAAACATTCATTTAAAGACTGAATTGTAGAAGTATCTGGGTGGCTCAGTCAGTTAAGTGTCTGACTCTTAGTTTTGGATCAGGTCATGATCCCATAGATCCTGAGTTCGAGCCCCATATCAGGTTCTGGGCTGACAGTGTGGAGCCTGCTTGGGATTCTCTGTCTCCCTCTCTTCGCCTTTCCCCTGCTCACTGTCTCTGTCAAATGAAATAAATAAATTTTTAAAAATTAAAAAAAAAGAAAATTGAATTGTAACTCCCGTATGATTTGTGGCAACAGGGAAACATATTCCTGTCATACAATTCTTTGTGAATGAAATCGAGGTCTATCTCAAGAGAATCTGGAATTCATATGATAGATGCAGATAAAATAACGGATTAAAGAAGTAAATACATTTTTAGTTCCTTCCTAAATTATGTCTCCTTTTACTGGGTAAATTCCTCTGAATAAAGCTAATTCCCTTTTAAAAAGTTCATCTCTGTACATTTATCATTCAATCTTGTCTGAACATGTTACTGTTTAGTATAGTTCCGAAGACTCCCTCAGGAGTCTTTCATGAATTTTAGCTGTTTCCAGTCTTTTTCTTTTCCTTTTCTGGAGCAAGAGGAAAAGAATAATCAAGTCATGAGTCCTGTGGACTGTGGATCCCATAAAGGAGGTTGTCAATATATGCAAGTTGATGTGCAGCCAGAACAATTTCTACACTTGTCCTTTGATTTATTCATTGTCCTTCCAGCAGATATTTGAGAATCTAGGATGTATGCTAAGCTAGGTGGTGAGGCGACTCTGGCTTATGAAACTGACAGAGTCCATGCATTCAGATAGCTTCTATTTTAATTGGTTTTAAAAGGGTGGATGAAGATGATTAAGTCGAAATAATAAATTAACTAGTAGGAAAAATATCAAATGGTATTAAATGCTATGTAGGAAATTCAAGATATGTTGGATTTTACTTGGATTCTGATTGGAAAACATTGTAAAGCACATCCTTTGATCGGTTGAGGAAAACTGAACACAAACTATGCATTTGATAATATTAAAGAATTAATTTTAGTTTTGTTTGATGTTAGTGGTTTTGTGCTGATGTTTAAAAAAGAGACATAATAAAAGTTCTTATCTACTAGACATGTACTGAAGTGCTTACAAGTGAATATGCTAGGATTATGTTTAAAACTTTCTCAAAATTAAAAAGCACGTATAGGGGCGCCTGGGTGGCTCAGTAGGTTGAGCGTTCGACTTCGGCTCAGGTCATGATCTTGCGGTCCGTGAGTTCGAGCCCCGCGTCGGGCTCTGTACTGACAGCTCAGAGCCTGGAGCCTGCTTTGGATTCTGTGTCTCCCTCTCTCTCTGCTCCTCCCCCACTCATGTTGTGTCTCTCTCTGTCTCAAAAATAAATAAACATTAAAAATTTTTTTTTAAAAAAAGCACGTATAGAGGAAATAAGAGTGTTAGAAAGACAGTGGTGGTTAGAGCTGGGTGATGGGCACAAAGGATTCACTGTACTATTTTCTCTACATTCATTTGTTTTGATAATATCCTTAAAAGATGAGGATGAGGATAATATATTGCATGGGTATGCAGACTTAACATTTCCTGAACATTTATGATATGAAAGCTGCTCTACATTCATCATGGTTGTGGCTACTCCATGGAACAAGATGGATCCCCACCCAAAATCTGGTTCAGAGATCTAGAATGATGATGTGATGCCACACATATACAGCAAGAGAGCATGGACCGATTTAATAATTATGAGTCTTTGGGGAAGAGCAAGGCAGACCCTCTAAGCTGGTCTGAAACTGGTTTGTGTTGGCAGTGCAGCAGGGCAGGAGTCCGTATGTCCACACAGAGGCTTACATGGCTGGACTCTCCCACCAGCTCCAAATGAAGAACCACTGGGCTTTCTTATCAGTGTTCCCTCATATGTGGCACAAGGAAAAGAGGGAAGGGTGAAGCTCAAAAGCTGTCTAAAATCGAACATCCAAAAAATGGAGTCAGAAAACTAAGATTTTCTAATTTAATTTGCACTATGGCCCTCTTAGTTAAGATAGTAGTTCACAGAGGAGAATACCAAGACTTAGCAAGATAAGACACTTGCTAAGATCACCAAGGTAACAACCAAAAGCCCACTGTCTTAGGCATGCGCTCTGCTATATGCATCCTTTTACATTGGGCATGAGGCACTGCCACATGCAAGGATCACATGTAAACCATACTCCAATACAAGAAAGGCAGCAGGGCTTATTATGCCGGAATCCAATGGAAGAAGTTAAGGTGCAGGGCAGGATAATAGAGTCAACAACAATGACATATATAAGAAGCACACAACTTTTTCTGCTGAAAAATTACTTTTCCACCAAATCAATTAGGATGTGTTTGACTGCAAGTAGCAAAATGGCTTAAATAATAAGGAATTGTATCATAACACCAAACAGAAAGTGCAGACCTAGGGTAGGGTCCAGGGTGAGTGGATTCAACAGTTCACAACAAGACCCTCAGGGGTTCTTGTTCTCTTCATGTTTCCACTCTTCCAGTCTGGTTTCATTTGTAGGCTGGAACCAAGATGGGTATAGATGTCACATCCACACACAACAATATTGAAAAGAAAAAAAGGAAATACCCTGAGAGAGAGAGAGAGAGAGAGAGAGAACTTTTCCTAGAAGCCCTCCAGCAGATTTTCCCTTGTGTTTTGTTGGCCAATGGGCTGAGTCGCATACTTACGCCTGAACTACTCACTAAAGACCTTAAAGCAATGCTAAATCACAAACCAAAGAGGACAGGCCCTGCTCTGCCCCAACAGATTGTGCCACACAGGAGTGTAAGCCTAGTAATACCAGATCTTTGGTTTTGTCATGACAAGCCAGAAATTTAGATTCTTTTAATGTCCAAATTTGTAAATGTTGGCTACCTATTTAATTTTTAAAAATACATTGCAGGCCAACACTCAACTCTATAGCTCAAAAAATAACAGACGTGTTGATTAAAAGTAGTCTTTGGCTTCCCAATGTGCAATCTCTGAGCAAAAGAATCACGGAAATTCCAATCCAGAAGGTCTGATGTGACAACTGAGAATTTGTATTTCTTTTTATTTATTTTTTAATTTTTTTAACGTTTATTTATTTTTGAGAGACATAGAGACAGAGTATGAGCAGGGGAAGGGCAGAGAGAGAGAGATACAGAATCTGAAGTAGGCTCCAGGCTCTGAGCCGCCAGCACGGAGCCCGACGCGGGGCTGGAACTCACAGACCGTGAGATCATGACCTGAGCCAAAGTCGGCCGCTTAACCAACTGAGCCACCCAGGCGCCCCTCTTTTTATTTTTTAAATATTTATATTTGAGAGAGAAAGAGAGGGGGAGGAGGGGCAGAGAGAGATGGAGACAGAATCTGGAAACAGGCTCCAGGCTCTGAGCTGTCAGCACAGAGCCCAATGCAGGACTTGAACTGTGAGATCATGACCTGAGCTTAAGTCAGATGCTTAACTGACTGAGCCACCCAGGTGCCCCAAGAATTTGTATTTCTAATAAGCTCCAAAGTAATGCTGATCTAGTAGGTTCATAGGCCACACTGGGAGTAGCACTGTTCTGTGGTCCTACTCCATTTTGCTTTTCTCCACCCTATGGAATGAGGGTATGGGGTCCATGTTTCATAGTCCTGGTTGAAGCAGCTTACACTTTCTCCTTCCTCATTTCATCAAGCATCTTACTTACCTACTGACACCTCTTCTTCCTCTTCTGGCTTTCAACACATTTTAGGAAATCAAATGAATTCTCGGGTTGACCATTGATGCCCTTTTCCTACCCCTCTATCCAAATGAAATGAAATGAAACACACCATGATATAGAAAGGCAGAAAGAACTTCAAACAAGCTCGCTCATTGTTTCCTTCCACAAACTAGAAAATGGCACAAACAAATAAACACAATATTGTTGAGGGAAACCAGCACTGGCTGGGCCTGGTTTTCACCAAGCAGTGACCTCCTCCAGTGAATTAAATGCCCAGAGCCCCACAGTCTCATCTGGTCCTGATTTTCAATCGGCAGTAAACTGATACTTTTTTTTTTCACTTTCATTATAGCTTGTTTTCATCTAGTTTATATTTCCAAATGTACTGGTTTTCAAGCCTGAACTGTCATATTAAAAAAAAAAATACAACTTTAAAAAAATGTAGGCTAGCCGACCCAATGGCACCAGGGAGGGGGCCTAGCCCTTGGTTTATGGAAACTCCTTGGAGATTTTCTTTTCTCTGAGCTAATCCCATTGGGAGTCTCCAAGTTGATGGGTGGGTGGAAACTGACAATGTAGGGGCCCAAACCGCTTACCTTACTCTGTGTAAGATAGCATGCTGTGCAGAGAAAAGAGAATGAAGGAATTCCATGAAGTTCATATGCACTATTCATGCCAACTATTCCCGCAAGGGCACAGAAGAACTTTAAGGGAGTAGAAAGAAGGTTTGGCAAAAGGGTCATCGATCTGACAACAGAGATTTGTAAACTTGCCAGATGATGGAAAAAAGGGCTAACTCTCCCAACCAGGGAGAGTGGAGGCTCATGTTCTGTTCACAGAAAGGAATAGCCAAACCCTCTAAGTCTCAAAAGAATTAGTCAGCAAATGGAATGAACACAACTGGGAATGAGTTATGAACATTCCCAGCACCCACCCTGAGGTGCATGGACAACACACTGTGCAGGATGAAAACCACCCAGGGTGACCCTCACAGATGCCTGCCAGGCCTCCAACTCCACCATGACTAGAGGGTCTGAGCACATTCCGTTGGGCAGATGCCTCCATCCCCAAGCTTGCTGCAGCTGGGTCAAGGCAGTCTCTCTCCCCACTGCAGAAGTATGACTTTGGGCATGGGGGTGGGGGTGGGGGAGTGTGGTAAACAGATTTGCAAACATTCCAGAGTTGTGCTCAACACCTCATGTTTAGTACTTCTAAACTTTAGGCTGCCTTCAAGTCTGGATGAAGATGTTGTGGTGAATTGGGATTCACCACAAGACAGCCTCCATTTTCTGTAGCTCCTCTGCATAGTTCAAACATGGGCTTTTTCCTCTACAAAAATGACTCCAAATATAAACACAAACACACTTTTCCTCCAAGTTTAACTTTTCACGTAACAGCATAAGAAAATAAATAGTTGAAGAGTTGGCCTTCACAGTCTTCCTCTGAAGTCTTTCCTTCTGGCTGATTCCAAGGCTCATTCTTTCTGTTTCTCTCCATTTCTTCTGCCAAAGTTCTTGTCATCCCTGGGTGGCAGCCCTCTCCCTATGAGGATGCTTTAAATCTTTGTTCTCTGGTCTCTTCTTGAAGCTTCTGTTTTCATCTGGTGTCAAGTTCAAGAACTTGAAAAATCTTCCCCAATTATCATCTTTTAGAAATTGCCCTTTGGTCATCTGATCATTATTTGTTGCTCTATTTTCTCCATTTTCACCCACACACACGGACACATGCATGCACATGCATCCACACATACACATGCCTCCCCTCACCATTATGTCTTTCTCTCTTCCTCTCCTTTCTTCCCTCCTTTCCACCTTCACTTCCTTCCTTGAACTTTGGAAACCCAGGGTGTATATGCCACACAGAGAAGATCTATATATTATGTTAAAGAAATGTGTCTCATCATAACATGAGGAAAAAAATTAGGGGCGCCTGGGTGGTTCCGTCAGTTAAGCATCTGACTCTTGGTTTCAGCTCAGGTCATTATTTTCTGTGTTGACAGTGTGGAGCCTGCTTGAGATTCTCTCTCTCTCTCTCTCTCTCTCTCTCGCTCTCTCTCTTTTTCTCTGTCCCTCCCCTGGTTGCCCTCTCTCTCAAAATAAATCAACTTAAAATTTTTTTTTAATTAAAAAGAATACCAGATATCAAGTATACAATTTCTTCATAATCAGTAGTAAAACTGACTAAGTTTTTAGGCTGTGCTTAATATTGTGTTCTAGAAGAATTATCTCATCCTGTCTTCAAATAATTCTCTGAGTGAGGAATCATATCATGCCCATTTGGGAATTCAAAGAGGTTAAACAATTAGGCTGAAGTTGTACAGCTAGTGAGTGATACAGCAACTATTCCAATCCTCCAGGGGCTCTGCTTTAAACACATGTGATGTTACCTCCTCCTCCTCCTTCTCAAAAGGTCAGGAAAGGAACCCACAAACTTTCCTCCAGAGCTGAGTATAAAATACCTAAGCCTACAATTTGGCTCAGGTACTTGGGATCTGAGAACCCATATAGGGTCCTGCCACACAGGGATACCCTATTCTATCAATATATCATATCTCATGATAGAATAGTCATTCTCAATCTTGGTTTCATTCATACCTTGAGCTTTTAAGAATCCTGACACCCTGGCCTTACCCCAGGGTCTGATTACATCAGAATACCTGAGGGATGTAACCTAGGCATCATTGTTTTAAAATCTCCTCTGGTGATTCCAATGTATTGCCAAGACTGAGAATCACTAAAATAGTGAAATATCAGGCAACATCAAACAAATTAAGGAGCTCTTTTTCATGAGGGACAGAGCTATCCCACCGTCTCTGAAGGCAAGGTACTAAGTGATAAAATTTGTGTTTTTCCTCTATACCAAGATAGCTAGAGAGACACCTGCCTAACAATATCCAAAATGGCAGATAACCATGGAGTAAAGCATTCTGAACTTAGGAGAAATGAGACCTGGATTTAGGTTCTATCAATCTGCTGTGTGCTAGCTGTGTGACACTATTTTTAAATTGTGGCAAAATGTACAAGACAAAATTTGCAGTGCAATTCCTCTAGAATACAAGTGTACAGTTCAGTGGTATTAATTATGTTCACTTTGTTGTGCAACTACTATCACCACCCATCTTCAGAACTCTTTCCTTCATGCAGACTAAAACTCTATACCCATTAAATGACAACTCCTCATTCCTCCTTCCCTCTAACCCCTTACAACCACAATTCTAGTTTTTGTTTGTCTGGATTTGAAAAATCCAGGTATCTAAGTATAATAATGCAGTATTTGATCTTCTGTGACCGGTTTATTTCACTTAGCATGATATCTTCAAGTTTTATCCATATTGTAGCAAGTGTCAGAATTTCCTTTATTTTGAAGGCTGAATGGTATTGTATTGTATGTATATACTACAATTTGTTTACCGATTCATCTGTTGATTGGCATTTGGATTGATGGACACTTTTGGCTATTATGAATAATGCCACTATAAATTTGACTGTACAACTCTCTCTTCCAGATTCTGTTTTCAGTTCTTTTGGATATATACCCAGTAGTGGAATTGCTGGATCATTGTGACTTTAAACAACTCATTTCAATCTTCCTATTTCCTCACTGATAAAATTCATGTTTATTTTTTTCATGTTTATTTATTTTTAGAGAGAAAGAGAGAGTATGGGAGGGGCAGAGAGAGAGGGAGGGAAAGAATCACAAGCATGCACTGTGCTGCTAGTGCAGAGTCCACACTCTCCAGGCTCAATCCCACAAACCCTGAAATCATGACCTGAGCTGAAATCAAGAGTCAGACGCTTTACCAACTGAGCCATGCAGGTAACCCTGCATTCATGTTTATTAAACATGGTTCCAGGTGCTACAGATATTGCAGTAAACAGGACAGGTAAGGTTATTATGAGGAGAAATAGTTCTTACTACCAGATACCCCAAAATGAATGAGATAATGGAGGTTTTCTAGCTTTCATTAACAAATTAATCTAGACAATTTTTGGCCTTCTCACTGGGTATTGAGAACTCTTGTACAATGGAAAATAAAGGGGGGGGTTATATGAAGTTTGAAAATAATGAATGCAAAAGGAGGGAGCTCCCACGTTTGATGAAAGAAAATTTAAGTCTTGGAATTTTAGCTGGATGAGGAAATTGTCAATCCCAACCATGTTTTCCCTTGGGTGTGGCATTAGGGAGAATTCATGTCAGGACCTAATTAAACATTTCAAATAAACTATCTCAAAGAAAAGGTGGGGGAAAAATATTCCAAAGCTCTCTCTTTCGCTCTCTCTCTCTCTCTCTCTCTCTCTCTCTCTCTCACACACACACACACACACACACACATCCTGCATTTTTACATGTATTTCAGGAAAACCTCTAAGACAGCTTACAACTACAAACCTGTGAACTCTACAAGTCAAAAATCACCATATAATCAAGAAATAACGAGTCCCAAATGATAAAGAAATCTGATATATCCTAATTCAAGGACAATAAATGATTTAAATAGTTGTCCAGAATTCCTGGTGAAGAATGAGTTTAGATTAACTTCCCTTAACCAAGGTCATGGTTTCTTAAAGAAACAGGAATGGAGACGGGATATAAGTGATAAGAGATGTGCATGGGTATAGACTAGGAATTCTCCATTCAGATGCCTTTTGGGAGAAAAATAATTCTTTTCAGAAATATAAAGAAAACAAGAGACAATATAACAAATACCTGTGATTCAATCTTTCATTGTTATTGTTTACTCAACCTTAGTGCGGTATAATTTACATACAATAAAATACACATATCTTACATCTGGAGTTCAATGAATTTTGATAAATGTCTATGCCTGGTTAAGGACCCACCCCAATCAAGCTATTTCCATCAACTCAGAAAGTTCATTCATGCCCCTTCGCAGTCAGTCCACTTCTGGCCCCAGACCAACACTGATCTGATTTCTATCAATCACCAGATTAATTGTCTAGTGTAGAATCTCAGTTAAATAGAATCTAGACTATATATCATTATTTGTCCAGCTTCTTTTGCTCAGTATTCACCCATGTTGTTCCACGTATCAAAAGTTCATTATTTTTTATTGCTGAGTTGTATTCCTTTGTATATAGGTAAGCAACAATTTGTTTATCCATTTTTCTGGCTTGTTCCCAGTGCTTGACTATTATGAATAAACCTGTCATAAACATGTACAAATCCTTCTATGGACATAAGTTTTTATCTCTCTTGGGGAAAATCCAAGAGACAAAATGCAGGTTCATAGAGTAGATATTTAACTTTATAAGAAATTATTAACTGTTTTCCTAAGTGGATGTAAAATTTTACACTCACACCAATAATGTGTGAGATAACCCAGTTGCTCTATATCCTTATCAACACTTGGTAATGTCGATTTTAAAACTTCATCATTGTGCAAGGTGTATAGTGATGCCTCACTGTCTTTTTAATTTGCTTTTCCCTCATGATTAATAATGTTGAACATCTTGTCATGGGCTTTGTGGCTGTATTAGTCAGCTTAGGCTGCCATAACAAAACTATAGACTGGATGGCTTATAGAAATTTATTTTCTTAAAGTTCTGGAAGCTGGAAGTCTGAAATCAGGGTGCCAGCATATTGGGGCATTCTTCCTGGCTTCCATACAGCCATCTTTTCTGTGTCCTCACTGCAGGGGTGGGAGTAAGGGGGTAAGAGGGAAGGGGAGAGAAAGGGAGAGTGAGAGCGAGAAGGAGAAAGAGGGAGAGGGAGAGAGAGTCTGGTATCTCTTCTTATAAGGGTGCTATTCTCATCAGATGACAATCCTACCTTTATGATCTCACCAATCCTTGTTACCTCCCACAACCCCTTTTTCCAAATACCATCACATTGGCCATTAGGGCTTCAACATATAAGTTCTGGAGAGAGACAAACATTTACTCAATAACAATGGTCATTTCTATAAGTTCTATTTTGAAGTCTCTATTCAAGTCTTTTGTCGATTTTTGTATTGGATTATCTTCTTATTACTGAATTGTAAGAGCTATTTATATAATTTACATAAAACTACTTCATCAGATATTTATTAAAAATGCTTTCTGTTTGTCACCACATGCCTATGCATTTTCTTAACAATACCATTTGAAGAGCAGAGGGTTTAAATTTGATCACATACGTTTCATTTTTTTCCTTTTAAAAGTAATGCTTTCGAGTCATAGCTAAGAAATTATTTTCCATCCCAATGTTATTTATCTTCTTCTTCTAGAAATTTTACATTTTTAACTTCTATTTTTAGTTTTATATCTTCAGTTTTTATATTCAGGTCTATAATCTAAGTTGAGTTAATTTGTATGTATGCCATGAGGTAAGAGATGAATTAAATAAGTTAATGAATGCATTTGGCACATGGTGGGCACTCAATAAATAAGTTCTATAATTATTACTTTTACTAGCAATTAAGGTCATAAAGGTTATAGTTACCCATTTACTGCAAAAGACTAGGAAGATTTACATTAAGGAAAAATTAAAAACAGAATGAGGCACCTATCAAAACTAAGCTTTAACTTTGCAAGAGACCTGCCTTATCTGGTAGATTTGGTGACTAGCTGATGCTCCCAGGTTTGTACCAAAATCCATCTGACCTATCCACAAGAGAGCTCACGAAGAGTTCTCACATAGATGGACCCAGTTTCCCTGGTCTTTCTCTGCCCAAGGCCATTCTCCAGCAGTGGGTGCATCAACCTAGGCAGGCTGCAAAGTCTCAGATGGAGGTAACAATTCAGGAACAATCCTGATACAGGATGGACCAGAGTTAGTGGATAGATGCCTGTGCTGCCTCATCCCCCAAGTGACAATTCTTAGTTGTGTTTTACACAGTGACCCCGAGGGTCCCCATTAGGATTGAGCCCTATAGAGAGTTCTGTTCTTTCACACCCTTTGTCGGCTTTCTCCCCTTCCTCCCTTACTTTCCCTACTCCCTCACTGAGTTTCCTGGGATCCACTCCCAAATAATATACTTATACCAAAATTCTTATCTGAGGGTCTGTGTCTGAGGGAACCTAAACTAAAGCAGAGGCTGGCTACAGAAATGCAATGCTTTGGACACATGAGTGCCTCCAATGAAAGGTGACATTCTCTGGAGAAAGAAGTAGAGGTAGGTGATAAGCAATTTATTTCAAATCAAGAGTACAGGTTAGAAATAAAGTAAAGAGACTCAGTCATTCAAGGTGCTTTTTGTTCCCAAATCCTCCATGGTATCCACACACGGAGTTCAAAAGTCTTTGTTCTGGAAACTTCTTAGCCAAGTATTTCAAGGCCCTTGGCAAAAACACCTTGCTCAAGGTAGCAATCAAATGAAATAGTGGAGTAATGTCTGGGTTGTGCCTGCTTCTTCTCTGAGAAACAAGCCACAAGCCATTAGCCAAAGCAGAGAGAACATCACCCCAAACACAACAGTTTTGCAAAACAGACAGTTTTCTTTGAAAGCGCTCTACAAATATATTTCTCTCACTTGGGAACTTCAATAGAAGATAATTATTCTTTTCTGCCTCATAATATATATTAAAAATGTTCAAATGTGGCTTTCCAGGGATTTCTGCCAAATATTTTTAGGCACCAGATCCAGCTTTACTTAATTTTATATGGCCTGCTTAGTCTATTGTAAAATACCCTTTCATGCAGTATGAATTTGCTGAAGAGGCTAAGATATATTCCTTTATATTAAAAACCTAATTTAAAAAGCCTTCAAAGTAGGAACTTTCACCCTCAGACCTATCTCATGAGGAGATAGCCACTGAAAAGGAATTAAAGCCCTCCGGCAATATTGTACATTTCTCCAGGCTCTCACTACCACCGTGAGACAAAGCAAGACTGTCACCTTCCAGGAAAGGAACTGAACATGACAAGAAGTTTGTTTTCAGATAAACAGTATACTTTATTACCACCAGGGCATACAATATCTCAACCACAACGTTTCATGGCCTTTTCTGTTTTTATGAGCGTATGCCAACAACGAGTAATGAGCACAAAAGCCTGTGTGAAACACTGCATTTGATGGAGTGTTTGTGTTGGCTTCCTTAAAATCGGCTGATTTCCAAATCACATTCTCCACCCCACCTTAGTTATATTTATACTGTTGTGCAGAACAAACTTGGATCCGTATTTAAATATGAAATGCTTTGTGGCCATTCGTGCAAATCTCTTTATCGGGGTCTCGCACATTAACGCCCTTCACAATTGACCCACAGGCCGATTGTTTAACATAATGTTTCCACGAGGCTGCTTTCACGCACTCACGGCTCTGTTTTTACTTTTCTTAGCTTTCCTGGACAATCAAAAGGAAGTGGAACAGAGCTGGCTTGCTGAAAGCTGGAGCTGCCCCAGTGTCTCCTCCTACCTTCTGTCTCGGGTTTTGTTTTTCTACTTCTTTTTCTTTTCTTTTCTTTTTTTTTTTTTCTGTCGTTTTGGTGGTATAGAAGGCAGAGCCAGACTCTGTAGTTACAATCTTTCAATCCTGTGTCTGCTGTACTTTCCCTCCTGGCTCAGAGTCAATGGGAAGACTCACTGTGACCAGTCTCACAAAGCCAATTTCACGAAATTGTGTTGGCTGTTGATTTGCAAGAGCAATGCAAAGGGGTCCATGTGTGTGGGTTTGGTGGTACTGTTGGGGGGCAGGTGTACAAAACTCCTTTTTCTTAAAGTAACAGAAACATCCTACTCAGAAAATGTAAATTTCCTCATTTCCTCATCCCTTTTTAATTCAGAGGTTGCTTTAACTTAGAGGGTCACAGGGTTCTACCCTACATATCCCCCCTTCTCTTCCCAGTTTTAGCTTTGAAGAGAATGGTTGCAACCCATACAAACTAAAGCAAATAGACTTCTAGTGGCCAAGGCACTTTTTTGGAAAGAATGTCCCCCCCGAGGTGCTATGACTAATGACATAATATAAGCAGTAGCTTTCTCTTCTGTAAGAAGAGCGAATGATTTCTATTTGAGCGCTGCTGAGGCTACCAGGTACATTAGGTATACACACATAATGAAGAGTAATAATATCTGTCTCATATAATGGTTGCGAAGACTTAATAAACTATTGCACATAAAGCACAGAGCACAGGGTCTGAAAAGTAGTGAGTGTGCAGAAATGTCAATTATCATCATCGTCATAAAACATTAATCAGGGCAAGAGTCAGGAGGTCTCTACTATGGTTGATATGATGATTGAGAGCCCAGGTTTTGGAGTCAATTACAGCTGCCTGCAAATCCCCGCTCCACCATTTCCACATATGTGAACTTTGGCAAGTTAGTGAGGTTCTTTAAACCTCGGTGTCCCCATCTGTAAAATGGGGCTAATAAGTTATGTACCTTAAAGGGATGCTATAAGGATTTTGCTTATATAGGTACTTATTAGCACAGTGTTTTGCATATCAATATATGCTTTACATTATCAATATATAGTAGGTATTATTAATATTACTTGTCTACCTAATACAGTTTTATTATAAGTACATAATACAAAAGTAGCCCAAAGGACAAATGTATACCTACTCCTCCATATATCTTAAAGATACAGATTATTTCTATAATCATTTGGCTTGATTGTAAGCATATTCTTTAGTCCTAGGAAAGCTTTCAAACCCAGGTATTAACCACATCACATAGGAGCTGAGATGCAAAGCCAGTCACCCACAGAAACTAATCCTGAGCTGAATTTTCCTATGACAAAGCTAAATGGAACATTAATGAAGATCAGCAATCCTGGACCTTCATTAATTTATATGTTTGTTATAACAAACAACCTCCACATTATAGTGGCTTAATGCAAAATGATTATTACTGTTCATCTCATAGTTCAGTGCAACTCTACGGGGAGGATCTGCTTGCATTAATTGGGAAGCCTGGGTCCACTGGTCAGTTGGCTCCACCATCTTTCAGAACCTCTAAGTTCTCAGTTGGGTTATTTCTATCCATCCAGTTGAAAGGGAAGGAGAAAATATTGGAGAATCATGCAAAATATTTTAGGAACCAATTTGGAT
This sequence comes from Paguma larvata, assembly GCA_030068075.1. NCBI lineage: Eukaryota > Metazoa > Chordata > Mammalia > Carnivora > Viverridae > Paguma > Paguma larvata. The sequence continues at coordinate 13,663,945 of CM057844.1, forward strand.
ATGGAATACATCACTTCTGCCTGTATTCTTTTGGCTAGAATCCAGTTATATGTTGCCATCTATTTCAAGAGATGCTGTGAAATGTAGTCTTCCTGGGTGTCCAGAGATTTGAGTATTATATGGCTCTGTCTGCCTTAGGTGGATAGGAGGAGTTTACTTTACATATATCAACTCAATTTAAACTACTTAAGGGACAACATGCTATCCTAGAAAGGGAGATGTTGATTTTGATGCATCTGGAAAGAATTAGGAAAAGAAAAATTGGCCATGTCTGTTCCTTTTCTGATTTGAGCACTTGTTAAAATGAGAATTCTCTTTACCCTACATGCATCTCACACACTGCTGTGACAGCACATGGGAGAAGTGAGACATAATACGGAGATCTTCCAAGTCTACCCTAGATTATTCTAATACAAATATTGATAATAATTCTCCATTTAAGGAAAAACATTAAGAACGAATGCTAACCTGGAGGGATGACAGAACAACAGGTGTAAACAAGGAATGCCCCAGACCAACTAGGACATTCCAGTACATACAGTCACACTAACTTTGTGCCTCTTGACAGTTATCAATTCTGTGGAGCTTTCTCCATCAAGATAATTAATGTATACATTATTCAGGTGCTCCAGATGGGATCTGCTTGGCAAACAGAATTCACTGTCTTGAAACCTCATCGCTCTAGACTGTGAAGGGGCTTTCCTGAGCATTCCCTGCCCTCTCCCGGAGCTATCTTTCCCCCCAAATTCCAATTGAAGAGGAGAGGACACACAGACAGGCTAAAATCCACTGTAGTGGTCTATTCTGGAAAAATGAGACAGAATGCACTTTCAACATTCATGAGGCCTGAGGGTATAGGATGTCCATGAGTGCAACCACATCATCTTAATCCCTACCTATATTCCATTTCAGTTTGGGATTCTAAGGTGGGCAAAACAAGCAAACATCTGTTCACCAAAGAGTAGTTAAAAAAATTAGGAGGTACACTCCTTGCATACAATCCTAAAACTTCAAAGCAGTTAGTTTTAGGACAAACTAATGGAATTCAACTTTATACCTCAGGTAGAAACTCCTGGTATTGTTTATTTCAAGAGCTAGTTAAGTCTGAATAGAGAAGCAATTTTGAGGAAAAGATATAAATCAAGCATGCAATTTTGGTGCAGTTTGCAACTGCAATTCTATACCTAAAATATCTCTTCTAGTAGCTTTCAGAGATAAATCATAGCCTGGATTTAATTAAAATATTTCTCACTTAAAAAATTTAACGTTCATTTATCTTTGAGAGAGAGAGAGAGAAAGTGAGGGGCAGGAAGGGGTAGAGAGACAGGGAACATAGAATCTGAGGCAGGCTTCAGGCTCTGAGCTGTCAGCACAGAGCCCAAAACAAGGCTCAAACTCATGAATCGTGCGATCATGACCTGAGCCGAAGTTGGATACTTAACCAACTGAGCCACCCAGGTGCCCCAAATATTTCTCATTTTTAAAGCTCTTACCAGGTAACTAGAAGATTTCACCAAATCATCCATTTACCTATCAATTCACTCAAATATTTTCAATACCCATTGTCAAACACCTTTGGAGACAAATGGCATTTCAGGCCCTGTAAGACCACAATAGTTTCCCAAACAGAATCCTGCTAAGGCTGTGGGATGTTTCTTAGATATAGTCAAGTAGGTATTCACAATATTTAGCAATGGTAGAGCACAGGCACCAGCCAATCAGAATGGCACCTTTCTATAGACTGAATATTTGTGTCCTCCCAAATCTATACATTGAAACACAACCCCCAATATGATGGCATTGGAGGTGGGGCCTCTGATAGGTGATTAGGTCATGAAGATAAACCCCTAATGAGTGGAATTAGTGCCTAGAGAGCTCCTCCACCCTTTTCATCAATGTGATGATACAGCGAGAAGACAGCTATCTTTGAATCAGTAAGTGGGACCTCCCCTGACACCAAATCTGCAGACATTTCAATCATGAACTTGCATCCTTCAAAATTATAAGAAATAAATATTTACTGTCCAAGCCACCTAGTCTATGGTATTTTTGTTATAGCAGCCAGAATAGTCTAATACACCCCTTCACCACTCAACCAATAAGAAAAGGTGAAATTGAAGAATACAATGTGGTCACCTCAATACTTTCCGGCTGAAAATGGCCCTAGAACAACCTTAATTTCTGAGAATGGTAAAGACAGATCTTTTTAATGACTAATGCCTCTGAATGCTGTGGGAAAAGCAACAGTAGGTTGAGCGATAGTGTAAAAAGTTCTCCTGCATTACTTTCTGAAGAACCTAAAGGAAACTATCTAAACTATATGAAGCTACATTTCATTCCACTGTCAACTAAAGATGAAAACTAGAGAAGTTACAGGGTGCCTCCTATATGTAAACATGGTACCCACATTTTCATAATCTCTAATTTTTACAACAACATTGTAAATATAAGTAACCCACTTTGCATATGAGAAAGTCATTTCTGAGAGATTCTCTGTTTTGCTAAGGTCACATATTTAACTCATGGTGGTAGATTCATAAGCAGGCCTGTCAAGCTCAGGCCATCTTCCCTTTGTTCTAATTTCCTTTTGGGAACTAACTTATCCCACATTGTGTTCACTCTTAGAAGTGTGAAATTGGCCAGCCCTCTCCTACCTAAGGAGTAGAGATGATCCAAGCAAGGTTTGGTGAATTGCAGAAATGGTCACAATCATTTTCCACTACTACCCCTATATCCATACCACTTTGCAATATGAATTTTGCAGCTCCTCTAATCAGGATCTGAAGCCTATGTCCCCATCCCTTGAATCTGGGCTGGCCTTGTGACTTACTTTCGCTAAAAGAATGTGGCAGAGGTGACTCTGTGAAAGTTTTGAGCATGGGTCTCAAGAAACCCATACTTGCATACTTCTATTCCATTCTTGGATCCCTGCTCACCCGCTGTGTGAACAAATTCTTGCTAGCTTGCTGGAGGATGAGAGACCACATAGAGTAGAAATAAACCAGCCCACTTGAGCCATCTTAAATGGATTAGGTCTCAATCAACATGGTAGTTAATGGAAGATTCATAAGTGAGGCAGGCTAAGATCAGCTGGACCTGCTCTACATCTGCATAAAAATTCAGCTGAACTCAGCTCAAACTGTCAACCTGCAAAATCATAAGCTGCCCAAATGTTGTTTTAAAATCACAAATGTTAAAGTAATTTGTTATGCAGCAACACTAACCAATACAAAAGGATGGAAAAGACCTATGATAAATCACAAAAGGGGGGCCCACGACAAGAATTTTAACTACTTCTTGCTGCCTAGGTCACTAGATCTTCCCTGATTCTTGCCCTTTCCCAGCCTGGCTCTCTAACATCATCTTTGATACTGTGAGCTTTGTAAGTTCCTGTATCCTTATAAGTCCCTTTTGCTTAATTTTGTTCAGAGTTTCTGTCAACCAAAAAATCTTTAACTTATTTTATAGGCTTTGATCCAAACTCTTCATTTGCTGCTGAAAAACTGAAGCCAGAGAGGAAGGTTAGTTATCCCCCAGAATCATGCATCTACTATCAGACAGACACCAGGACCCGAATTAGGCAACCTAACATAGATAGCAGGACCATTATCACCATACAAGGCCATCACTCTGGTCATTACATAAACCAACTCAGTATCACCAAAGTAAGTAAGGCTAGCTGCTGTAAAAAGCAGTCACTTGAAAAATAACATTTTATTCTCCTGCTTCTCTCAGGCTGGTCATGGATTTTTCTGGTGTAATAGTTTTTCATGTGCTCATTCAGGGACTCAGACTCCTTCTGTACTGTGGTTCTAGCCTCCTCTAAGTCCTAGGGATTCCTACCATTCAGCCAGCACATGAGAAGAAAAAGAGACAGTTCATAAGAGAGTTTTGTGAGCTAGGTCTGGAAGTAGCACCTATCACTGCTCTCAGATTCCATTGGACAGAGCTCAGGCACGTGACTTTCATCAAGCTGTAAAGGAAATATAGTCCAGCTATGTCCCAAAGACGAAGTGAGAGCACAGATATGGGCAAATCTTTGCCACAGACTCTTAGCTGGTTTTATACAGACAGAATCACTTAATCACTAAGATTAAACCCTTTCTTCTCCTTAATAAATCATTCCAAAATGTGGTTAAAGACAATAAAAGACACGTCTACTTTTTATTTATTGTTGAATAAAAGATAATGAAAACTGTGGCTCAACCCAGAAATTGAGATCCTTATGTTTGCTGCAGCTTGCTAGAGAGAAAGCTCTAAAAGAAACCAGAAACCAGGTTCAGAATATACTACTGTTCCCCCACAATATTCTGTACTATTTCCATTCCTTCCACAAAATAACCTTGGGATTGGGGGGCAGGGATTCTACAAGTAATCATTTGCCTTCAGTTGTCTGATGAACAGCAAGAGTAGCCATTTGCCAACCACTAGATTATTCTTAACATTTTAGCATCACATTTGAGTCACCCAGATACATTTAGGATAAAAATATTTCTCTGCTTCCCACCGTCCTCAATGGATTTCTCTTTCCCTTACAATTGCATAAGAAAGTCCCCAGGAAAATGACACTTATAAAAGTATCAAATTAACAGATGAATTGAGCCTACATTTTTTCTTTTCCCATACATAAAAAAAATGAGAGAGAGAGAGAGAGACTAGACAGAAAGTGAGACCCATCTATCCACATTCCAAGACACGCTCCAGTTACCCAGTCACTGCAGAGCATTGCCAGGACACAGACACCATGATTTGGACAGGAATGCACCTATTTACAATATATTCGAGTTACTCAGTTGATACTGAAGACTCTGACCAGACACAAAGTAGCCAATGGGCTTTGCCAAGGAACCTGCATGAAAGGTACTGGGGCATCTTATTTGCTGTAAATTACAGCACTTTGAACCACAAAGCATGCCTCTGAACAGCTGAGATTACAAAACAAAGCCCTGGAATGACTATACTTTCATTTACTGTTTTCACATTTCTCTGTTTCCAAAATAGTTGGCTACCTTTGCTTCCTCCCCAAACTCCAACTCTTTTTTAAGGACAGAAAAGAATTCTAACTCTCAGAACTTGATTGGTTTTCAAAATATGCTAAGCATTTAGAGATTTATTAGAAACAGTTGTAGTTCCTCATTAATCTAAAGCAAATTATTATTGATTTACAACAGACAGCTCATCTGATATCCTTCAGGCAGTCATAAAAAACATGGTCTAAGCATTAAAAATGGTTAATGTCTTTCTGGAAACAGCAGCTAAATTCAGTCAATGACAGCCCCTTCCAACTGGATGAAAAATAGGCCATTCTCACTGTGTGTTCTGCTCACTTTTGCATAAGTTTTTCAAATAACCTGTGTTCATATGCATTTATTTTCACATTGGGTTCATTTGTCAGAGAGCTGTAGATATTCCATTCATGCTAGAATGATTTCCAAAGTGGGAAAGAATCCTTGATAATACTATCACATGCTTAAACTGGACATGTTTTGTTATAGCGAGTCTTTTACTAAAACTTATGAAAGTTTTGATGACCTCTGAGCAATCTCAATGAGAACAGGTTGAAAGCTGCCTTGCAGCTACTGGCTAGAAGCATCAGTACTTGAGTCAAACTGCCAAGTTTAATTCCTGGTGCCACCACTTGAGCAACTTACCTACTTTTGGTAAACTTCAGTTTCCTCCTCTGCAAAATGGGAATTTCAAGAGTACCTACAGCAAACGTGAAATTTAGATGAGGTTTCTAGTTCTATCATAGCACCAGGATTAGAGATTTTCTATTTATACAAGAGTTCTCTATTAGAGATTTCTCTATTAATATAAGCTATTGGCACAGGAGCAAGAGTATTAATAGGTGGGTATTAGAAGCCTTGCCCACTTCTTGCTTGCTAGCAAGGACTACACTTTGCCAGCTTAGTTGTTTCCTCTCCCTTTGTCCTCCAGAGGGTCCAGCCTTGCCAGACTAGAGCAAAGGGGGAGGGGAGAAGGGCATAGGCCAACAGAGTTTCAGGAGTTTTAAATAATAGAAAGGCACTGGTGTGGCATGTGAGGAAATTTGTTAAAAGTTAAAGGGAGATTTGGAGTGATGTGTTTATTGTATGTTTTTATATTCTTGGTATTCAAGAAATGCAAGTAGGGACACCTGGGTGACTCAGTCAGTTAAGCATCCAACTTCAGCTCAGGTCATGATCTCACGATCCTTAAGTTCGAGCCCCACATTGGGCTCTGTGTTGACAGCCCAGAGCCTGGAGACTGCTTCCGATTCTGTCTCCCTCTCTCTCTACCTCTCCCCAGCTCACACTTTGTCTCTCTCTCAAAAATAAATTAACATTAAAAAGAAAAAAGAAATGCAAGTAAAAGATTATTTCTTTCTTTTTGGATGCTGGACTCCTCTCTCTCTCTCTCTCTCTCTCTCTCTCTCTCTCTCTCTCTCTCTCTCTCTCTCTCGTGTGTGTGTGTGTGTGTGTGTGTAACTATTATCCTGATTGGACTGGACCACTTGGATTATAGGATTGACCATGTTTACTCCTTCCACCATTCTTACTTAGTGCTATTCTTACGTGGTGTCATTACTTACTAAATGTTATTATATGTTCTAGTTTATGCCGGTGGCTTTGCTCTTAATTATTAATAACACCTTGCTTTCATTTTCAAAAATATCCTGGTCTATACAATAAAATTTATGCTCAACCTTCTACTGTTGCTGCTGTCACTGGTGCTGTCACTGCTATTTTTTTTAATCTGCAACTGAAATAATCGATGTAAATTATATAAATTTACATCATCTACCTATACTTGGAAAAATATTTTTCATAGATTTTTTTAATAGTTTATTGTCAAATTGGTTTCTATACAACACCCAGTGCTCAATCCAACGAGCGCCCTCTTCTGTGCCCATCACCCACTCTCCCCCCTCCCACACCCATCTCTCCCCTCAGTTCTTTCTTATTCTTTGAGAGTCTCTCATGTCATGTCTTCCTTCCTCTCTGTGGCTTTTTTTTTCCCCCTTTCCCCTCTTCCCCTCCCCCCTGGTTCTCTGCTAGGTCTTCCAAAGCCTACCTATGCGTGGGAACATATGGCATCTGTCTTTCTCTGCCTGACTTCTTTCACTCAGCATAATATCCTCCAGTTCCATCCATGTTGCCACACATGGCCAGATTTCATTCTTTCTCATTGCTGCATAGTATTCCATTGTATATATATACCACATCTTCTTTATCCATTCATCAGTTGATGGACACTTAGTCTCTTTCCATGATTTGGCTATTGTCGAAAGTGCTGCTATGAACATTGGGGTACACGTGCCCCTATGCATCAGCAGTCTTTAATAAATGTTGCTGGGAGAACTGGACTGCAACATGCAAAAGAATGAAACTAGACCACTGCCTTACACCACTCACAAAAATAAACTCTAAATGGATAAAGGATCTGAATTTGAGACAGGAAACCATCAAAATTTTCATAGATTTTTAACAGCAAACTAGTTCTTCAGACAATTCAAGCACTTCGAAGTCGCTTTTCCCATAAAAGCTAACTTCTAGGTAAAAGTGAAATTTTAGATCTCACCTGACCCTAATTTATCCAATGAGCTCATTCATATACCCAAATGACATCTCCAAATAATCTTTCCACCTAAAAGTTCCTTCCTCTTTAGATCCTAAAAATACAAGTACCAAAGTTATGACACTGAAGGTTCTTATGCGGATACTTTGTCCATAAGAACACGGAAATCTAATTTATATGGCAAAGTCATTTACACCTCCAGATATTCAGACAAAACAAGTATCTGAGCAGGAGGAGTGGAAATCTTCCCTAAGCCTAATTACCCATCAACCTCATATTACTCATTTTAATAATGAGTAATTACTTGTTCTTTAAATATTAATCAAGACTTATAATAGCATACACTAGTCAGCAAGTCCACTAGGGAAGGAAGCGAAAAGAATAGTTTAAGTCACAATCAGCATACTTGTGAACTTGATGCCCTAAATGTTAGTTTTTCCTTCCTAAAAAGATAACGTTTAGAAGAATCCAAGTGGCAGTATTTCCATTTTGTAGTGAGTATCTTAGGATGCCAGTTGCACATTGCTTATTGTCAGGCCTTTGAGTTTAATGATCTTCCTAAGACATATATGAAGCATATTAAAATGACATTATAGGATTAAATTTAAAGGAGAGAGAGAATCCATTATGAATCTCTGAAGTCAATTATACTGAAATATTCATTGTTCTCTACTTGGAAATTGTTATAAAAACATTGTTTTAAAATATTCCTTGCAAAGGAAATAGTTCAAGATGTAATATGGACATGTTTTCAAGCCAAATGGACACACCTGTATCTGGAAGAAGACAGTGAGGATAAACATGGAAATAGAAAAAAAAATATGCATTTGCTTAATGAGTTACCCCCAGGTTCAGGTTGGTGGCTGTGAATTTTTACAGCTCTTTCCACTTTTCAAGGTCTCCTCCATCTTCCTTGGATATCTGAACCAAATTTCTCTTTCTCTGGCTACATTTCCAAAATGTTCCCTTGGCTTTGGTCCTCTAACACCACTAAATAAATGTGTTCACTACCTTGGGAGTATCTGTGGTCATATAATTCCATAACCATATTCCTAGATGATATGTTGCAATTCATTTAGGCTGGACTTAGCACTCAGCATGAGCTCACAAAGATGTCCATGACAGTGGTCAATAATGACTTCATCGTCTAAGGATGAACTCATCAGCTCTTCAACATCTGCAGAGGGGAGGCTTATTTCAATGACAAACAGAACCTCAAGGTCAAAAGATATCCTAAGAAATCAAGTACCTCTAAAATCTGAAAATAACTAATTTTAAAGATCACTATGGAGCAAGAGACTGAAAATGCTTCTTTGGCTGGCGTTGAAACACCAATTTCTTTACATTATGATGAAGTCCCTGGGGCAACACACCAAACTGAAACCAATATGTACAAAACTGTGTGTGAGTAGCTGACAGAAAGTTCCAAGTTCTGATCTGTACATGCTCCATTAAGTGTGATCAGATCTATTAAAACTACAAACCTATATGCATAAACATTTCCAATTCTATGCCCACTTTTATTCTTAAACTATGCCCAACTCCTCTACTTTTATGTCATTTCTGCAAAGTTTTGTTAATTGATTTTGTTCTCAGATGCTATCGTTTTATTGTTCACTATACACACTTTATTTTTATTTATTGTCATTGACTTGTCATAACAACATTTGGAGGATGATTCTACTTTACTATGCTTCATTTTTCATGGCAGGGATTTTCTCTCTGTAATTTGTCTTCTAAAAACTTTCAAAATCATTTTTGGGCCATTGCCATAAAATCACATTGTTTACCTCCTAATCTTTGGTATTACTGCATTTCTTCCAATTTGGTTAAGAAGTAAAACTGATGCATCCATGGTACATCTAGGAAAACATTACAGAATCAAACTTTTAAAAAATTTGTTCTGGAAAAATATCTAGTAGCCTTCAAAAAAAGTATCTTGTAGTCTTCAGGCTAGCTGTCAAAGGGCATTAACTGCACATTTGGCTCAGTCTTTTTTATTTGGTTTCCTGAAAGCTTACCTGGCAAGTTAAATATTAAAGAAGGAAAATTTAAAAATGTAGATAATAAAAAGACAGCATCCAAGAGAAAAAGCACAGATATGATACAGGAATATAATAACAGATGGGAATTAACATAAAATTGTAGGTACACAGAAAACTCATCTTTGGGGTGGGTAGAGGAAAACAAAGTTTCAAGAAGGAGAAAATATTGTCAAGAGAGAAAAACTGTGGTACCACAGGGAGTAGGGCACTAGGAAAATTGCCACAAATGGCAGATGAACAAAATTAGGTGGGGCCCAGAAATAAAACAAAGCCTTTATTAGCAGACCTGCTGATATAGCGATCTCATTGTTATGTAAGACCCAAGAAATTTCTCCCATGACCCACACCATTCCTAACATCAACCTGCTACTAGGGTAAGATGCAGTTCTTTTCAGATTCTTTGGGCTTACAAATATGTCCATGGTAGAAATACTGGAAGCTTAGCCAATAACTTCTAGCTCCTGACACCTTCTCTGCAGTGGAAATTAAAACAGAATAAATATTCTTTTCACTAAGTATTTTGATGGGGAAACTGGGCACTGGACCATGAAACTTTGCTGAGGTTCCCAAAGGTCAGATGTAAAACCAACACCCTGTCCTCAGTGAACTTTCTCTAAGCAGCGCCTCTTCCAGAAGTAGAAGGAAAATTCTGAGACCAAATCAGAAGACTCCAAACAATTAGAGAGACTGAAAGTAAACACATGTTTCTAACTCATCACCTTTTAGGAAACCAGCAGGTCTTGCTGTATTTATCATTTAATACTTTCTTTACTAATCTGTGTGGTTGCCCTCTGCTTTAAAATGTGTTGTTTACATAGAATCCAAGGGAAATCATTACAAAAATCCCAACTTTTCACTTGTAGAACCAGACAAATGATTCCACACAAATAATCTCTGTAACAAAAATATATTTAGAAGCAAAAAGAAATCACATCTGAGTATCACTGGGATCTACATGGCTGGCCCCTGGTTGAGCTAAAATATAACCACATGTATCATATTAATATGTCAGAATGTTGTGGGTTTTTTTTTTTTATTTAGGAACAACACTATGAGATTAGAACAGAGCTGTGTTCTCCTTTGTATCCCAAGGCTCCAGGAGGGCGGGGTTACATGGATTATGAAAGCTGCAAATCAAAGACCTTGACTTTCCCAAGAAAATTCTGAAATGCACATAGCAATAGATATTTGTTCCGCAAAGAATGAGAAACAGAATTTCAGGCAAGCCCTTAGGAATTCAGAGAAAACAGACAGACCTGGCCCATGCAGAGCAGGGAAGTAGCACAGAGTTTACCTGCTTTTTCTTCTCATCCCTTACTTCAGCTACCATTCCTAGAAAGCAATGGGCACACAGTGACTCCTTTCAAAGATCTTAGGTGAGAATGGGTCATTGTCCTTGAGCTACACAGAAATGTGTCTGCAGGTGTCAAAGGTCAGTTCCCAGGAAGCAGAGTCTCAGATGGGGGTTCTTATGTGACTCATATAATGAGGGAGGGCTCTCAGGAGAAACCTCTGAGGAAGTTATGGGAGGGAGATGGGGCAAGGGGATGAGTTAGGCAAAGGTGTGCTTTCAGGAGTCCAGCCTGAGCCTGATACCTCAGGGAACTCTAGAGGGTGAATGGCACCATGTCATTGGTGCAGCTTGTTGAATGGGGAGCCAACAACACCTGCACTAGCTCATCAGCCCAGTGAAAAGGATCTGTGTGGGCCACCTATAGCATCTGCTACTATGATAGTGATGTAGAGCCACTGTATAAACGTGGAACATCCTCCAAAACAGTTAATATTTCTTAATGTTTGAGAGGTCATGATTTGATTGTTTCTTTCCCCTGTTGGGAAAAAAAAACTTTGCCTTTATGTTAAGGCAAAATCATGTGTATTATAAAGATAAAACGAGAGGTTTCCAGCACCAAACTAACGAATTGTGTCACATCTTTAATAAAAATGTTCCAAGGCTTTTCTCCTGGAAATATCTGTGGTTTGTCCAGAAACTCTTCGGGGAAGTGACCATGAGATTTAGGTAGGTCCCACTTCCCAGTCCCTGTCAATTTTGGCATCCTCGTGTCTCTAGTGACTGATTCGGACAAAGGAACATGATCCAAGTAGAGCCACTGAGAATTCTCCCTGTGACTTTGAATGGAAATATTATGAAAACATTAACATTAATCTGTCTTTGCAAGCACTGATAAATGTAAGCCTAGACCTTTGGGGGCCATATTTGCCTGAGAATGAACCTTACCCACAAGAATCAGAGTTGAGAAACAACTGAATATAGCTGTGCCTGAAGTCAGATATATCCTCGGACTTCCTGGTTGCCTATAAATTACCTTGAAGTTACTTTTTGCTGGAAGAATACTGATCACTAGATTTACCTATCAACTGCAGGATACAATCTAAACTCTTTTGTAGGAAAAATATGACCCTCTACCAACCCACACAAATTCTTCCCCTAGCAATCTTCTGCCCATCCGAATTCATGTCCTAAAAACAGTGGACAGCTCACCGTTCTCTAACCTCACAGTGGCTTCATTCCATGCCATAAGACCTTTGAAAAGGCCATTGCCATTGCCTGCAATGCCTGTTCGCTATTTAATTTATCCTTAGCCTTCTGCTAGATCACTTAACCCTCTATCCAATCTTCTCTGATAGTCTCAGCTCCTCCAAGGCACTTTCCCTCCATGTTCTGCCCTTGATAGGTTGTGTGGCAATGACTAGCTATCCTGTCTCCTCACCAGACTCTTAAGTAATCTTCCAAATGAGATACACTTTTTCTTTTTGTATCCTCACCCTGAAACAAAATACCACATACTAACCAGGAGCTCAATAAGTGTGTGAGAAGGAAAGGAAAGGAAAGGAAAGGGAGGGGAGGGGAGGAAAGGGGAGGGGAGGGGAGGGAAGGGAGGGAGGGAGGGAGGGAGGGAGGGAGGAAGAAGAAAGAAAGAGTAGAGAGGGAGAGGGAGAATGAGAGAGGTAGAGGAAGGAAGGAAGGAAGGAAGGAAGGAAGGAAGGAAGGAAGGAAGGAAGGAAGGAAGGAAGGAAAGAAGGAAGAAAGAAAGAGGAAAGAGAGATAATGATGGAGGAAGACAGAGGAAGGAAGAGGGATACAGAGAATGAGAGAGGGAGAGAGAAAGAGGAAGGAAGGGAAGGAGGGAGAGAAGAAGAGAAAAAGAGGAGAGAGGGAGAGGGAGAATGAGAGAGAGAGAAGAAGGAAGGAAGGAAGGAAGGAAAGAAGGAAGGAAGGAAGGAAGGAAGGAAGGAAGGAAGGAAGGAAGGAAGGAAGGAAGGAAGAGAGAGAAAGAAAGAAAGAAAGAAAGAAAGAAAGAAAGAAAGAAAGAAAGAAAGAAAGAAAGAGAAAGAAAGAGAGAGAGAAAAAAAGAAAGAGAAGAAAGAAAGAAAGAAAGAAAGAAAGAAAGAAAGAAAGAAAGAAAGAAAGAAAGAAAGAAAGAAAGAAAGAAGAAAAGGAAGGAGGGAAGAAAAGAACCAAGATTCCAGAAAATTCCAAAATAGTCTTGTGCTCCAAGAAAAGTATCTTCACTTGTGGAAATTCACATGCCTATCCCGAGTCATCAGAGAGATATTTTCAGATAGGGGTTTCCCTTCCTACCTCACATAGCACACATTCTTAAAAAACCTGCCTTATATACTTATGAATTAGACTACAGCTCCCAACAAAATACTTTTGTATTTATTTCTGCCACATAAAGAATGCCTATAAAGCAAGGACTTGAAACTCAGTATCACTCCTACAAAAAATATTACATTCCACTGAAGTTAACAAAACTGTCTATCGTAAAGGACACAGTCATGTACTGCTTAGCTTGGCACTTAAGTTCCTTGCACTCTGGCCTGATACTTGAATTATCTAATCTTTAGCTTTTCATCTATGAAATGAAAATAACATAAATCCCCTTACTGTTATTAAGAGTAAAATGAGATGGTGACACATAAGTAAGGACATAATAAATGTCAACATTATCCTCATCTTCTTTGCTAGTGCCTCTCCCTGTTTTACCAGAAAGCTGGTGCATCTATTGCTGCTTTATTCCCCCTGTTCCCCTGAACTCGACTGTCTGTCCCAGTTTTTACTCTCCTAATCTCCTCTCCATCTCTCCTAAACAATCCTAAAACTCGTCTCCTTAAAGTATCTTCATGACAATCAGCATGGCTTCAAATCTCTTTATTAATTCTCAGACACTTGAAATAGAGAAGGACTTTTAGCTTTAAGTGCTCTTTCAACTGCAAATAAGTGGAATCTTTTCAATGGCGAATTGGAGACAAAATGATTCCCGCACATCCAAAGGTGGTTATCTTCTTTCCTCCAGTCCTACAGGCTACTGTTCTATAAGATTTTCATCACTGATATTTAATTCAGTATGATAGATCCTTTTTATTCAAAGCCAAGCCACTAAAGAATTTGAAAAGCTAAATTTCTCATCTACTCTCTTCAGTTATAATGGTTTCCCAAAGGCTACAGAGGCCTTGGGAAAGGTCAGGGAACTTAGTATGTTAGAATCACCTCTGTATATCCTAAGTCTTTAAACTGGGAAATCCAGATGTGGTAATATGATGAGTCCTGGTTAACTAAGTGGTTAAAAATTTACTACATTGCCCTGTTCCTCAGCCCTCCTTAAATGGAATTTTCCTGTAAATCTCTACCTACTTTCCCCCTGGTTTAGTGAGAAAGTCATGATGTTCAAGTCATTGTGTGACAAATCCCTTCCGTTCACACCAAGAAATGTTAATTATCTGCTAGGTTTCTGGGACTTCTAGGAGAGGGGAATTTCAAAGTGACAAGTGACTGTGTGGTGTGTCCTACAGTATCCCCAAGAGAAAGGGGCACTTTTTCACTCACGTGGCTTCCTCTCACTCTTGGGGTAATAGGAGTGTCAGGGAGCTCTGGAGGAGATATTCCAGGCCCGGAAAGTTTAAGTCAAGACCCACAGGGAGGAATTTGCTGAAACTTTCCAATTCCTTCTTGCTGTTGCTAAATCCCCCCTACCCCACCCCTGGAAATCATTGAACACCAAATAGGACATCCATATGGAAATCCTTTGTACAATCCAAAGGCTCTAATGGTGTTGCTTTTTGGAAACTATAGAATTTGGCTTGTAAGAACTGGTTGGTTCTTCCAACTCCAATCCTAGCTACTTCTTCCACTGATTCCAAGACAACACTCTATCAGTTGCCTCTCAAATTCCAAATAGCTGCTTTGTCCCCCAACACTATCAAATGGACATTGATAGGAAATATTTAAGAACTGTGTTATTCTTGGACCTTACATTCTTAGCAGATAACGATGACGGTGACGATCCTTACTTCATTTATTAAACACTTAATCTGTGTCATTTTAGAAGAACTCAGTATCTACTTCCCCTTTTTAATCCCTTCCCCCAAATATTATTCCAGATGAAAGTCTAAACGATCTTTGAAAAACACAATTCTGACCATGTCATCCCCTTCTAATATATTTCACAACCTCCCAATTATTATCCGTACATTAAAAATATTAATAATAAGAATTATATAACTAACACTTAGTGGGTACCTACCTACTACTATGTGTAGCAGACTCTATGCTATAAGATTGATGTGTATTAACTCATTTAATCCTTATTAAAAACCTATGAGTTGAATAGTACAGTTACTAACCCCCCACTACACTGATAAGGAAGCCAAGGTTTAGAGAAGCTTAGCAATTTGCCTAAGGATGCACAGCACAAGTAACAACAAACTACTTCCTTGAACACAGAAAATTGGGTCCAGAGTCCTCATTCTTAACCATGAGGATTTGTGGTGGGCTTTGGAAGATAAAAGCCTAGGATATGGCCTCTAACAGTGACTAAAATGTTTATGAATAATTAAATCAGGTGGCAGATGTAAACCAGAACTTTCCCAGGCAAACCAGAACTTCCTACAGGGTCCTATTGATCTGCCTGCTGCCTATCTTGCCAGCCCCATCACCAACAGTACCCCATCCATTTCCTGGACCCCCATCCTACAGCTCCACTTTCTGTTCCTTCAACATGCCTTGTGCCTTTAGATACAGTACTCTTTCTGCACAAGTGCTCTCCCTCATCTCCTCTCACTCACCTGTCTTGGCTAACAGGTTCATCCTTCAGCCTTCAGGTTACAGTCATCCCCCTGGAGTAAGCTAGAGAACCCTTATATGCTGCACAGAATGGCATAACCGTGGTTTTGCTTAACGTCTGTCTCTTCCACTTCCCTCAATGTTCCATAGGGAAGCTGTTCCCCATTCCCTTTAGTACCCAGCATAGGTTAAATGCTTAACAAATATCTTTCAAAGAAAGGAGGAAGGGAAAGAGAAATAAATATAAGTAACAACATATTGGCTTTTGTCCAGATTGAATGGACATAAATGTATCCATTAATTATTTTTCAAAAAATACATATTAAGTGTCTCCTCTGTTCCAGGTAACATTCTAGGTGTTGAGGATGTGGCTGGAAAAAGATTAGAAAAGTGTCCATTCTTGATATCAATCAATAAACTCATAAACAAATAAGAAAGACAGTTTCAGATAGTTCAGAAAGCAATACAAAACAAGGCAGGTTGACATAGTAAAAAGTGACTGGAAGATGGATATAAATTTAGTAGCCAAAAGTTTAATGCAAGGTGACATTTATACTGAGTCCTGAATGATGAGAAAGCTGGTGTAGGCTATGTGGGATACAAAGACCAGCATAGCTGAAGGAGGTATGACAGGAAAGAATGGTTGAGAAGGGGTTGAAGAGATGCAGAGGCCAGTTAATATAGGACACTTAATAAACTGCAATTAATTCATATTTTATTTCATGTGCAGTGGGAAGTGTTGGATTTTAAAGAGCAGAATGGATTGATTTGATTAACTATTTTGTTGTTGTTTTGTTGTTAGATCACTCTGGTGACTGAATTGAGAATAGACTGGAGGAAAAGGGCAGAAGCTGGGAAAGAGTTGCAGTAATCCAGGTAAGAGATAGGCAGTGAATGAAGAGGTACTTTATGGAGATGTGATCTAGCCGTGCTTCTCAAGCTTTTCTATGCACATGAATCACTGGAGAGCTTGCTGAAAAGAAGAGTCTCATTCTGCAGGTCTGCGGTGGGGCCTGAGATGCTAAAGTCCTAACAAACTTTCAGATGATACTAATATTACTGACTCAAAGACCACAGCTGAAAAGCAAGAATCTATAGAACTAGATAGATGGCATTTGGAAGCCACAAAAAGAGAAGAATTGAGGGTTATTTCTGCTTTTGTTTGTTTTCTCTGAGAAATTACAAATATGGTAGTGGAATTCACTGAGATGGGGAGGTTTATCACCATTCCTGCTTTCCAAGTTACCTTACTGCTGTCTGGTGGGATGGAAAACTTTTTAGAAGGATTGAATGGCAACCCACTTTGGCAAAGGAGTCAAATTTGGGATTACGATAATGTAAAATCACATTTCCAACCCAGTAGAAAGAACTGACGCATGAACTATGATGAAACCAAGATCTTAGCAGTAAAATGAGCATTTTCTGATGAGCCTGCATGCATTGCCAAGTACTTCGTTAAAAAGAGTGGTTTATGGATCATTTTTTTCCCCCAGAGACATCAGGTGCCTTTAAAAGGTGGTAAAAAATTGGGTCATAGCACAACTGAAGTAAATGGGACAAAGGAAATGATTCTTCTACTTTTGCACATACTGTCCAACAGTTGTTCACGTGTCCCTAACAAGCTCACAATCTTTATATTCCTGGCAGAGTTTGTTTAATTCCAGTCAACAATTCACCATCTTTAGACTTCATCATGCTTTGCAAAATATGAAGCCCAGCCATTGAATTGCTAAGCAACTGCTAAGTGTGCTCACAAATGAAGGCTTTTTATACTTACAAATCTGAAAGCTGTTCTAGAATTCTCTGCCCTTGCTCAAAGATGCGTGAAAAGCCAATAGGAAATTATCTGGTTCCAGATGTGCATCATAAATTGAATCTGACTTTATATGTTTTAGGACTTCACTGGTTGCTCCTAGAAATGGAAAAACATGGCGGGTCCAAGACTCTCTATACTATTCAAGTTCTTTTCATGTCTCTTCTCCTTTGCTTCTCCTGTCTGTCATGGGCTTGTCAAGTGAATCTTGTTGCAGAGCTATTGAACTGGAGTTGTGTTTTGCCTAAGTTTAAAGCCTCCGCAAAGTAGGATTTCCAATAGGCCCAGAGTATTTCTGATTTGGAAGGGCAATTTGAGCTGGAAAATATGATTTTCTGGCTTGAAGAAAAATTTTAAAAGATTTATAAAATTCCCAGAAGACTTTTTGGACATCAATTAGCTCTAAGAATATTGTGCAAATGAATCAGAAACATATGGATAAGTTCCCCCCTGAATTAAATATGGGTTTCACAAGTGAATGGGGTGGGAAAAGCAGTTGGTAAAGGGAAGAGCATTGACAAAATTATTTCAAATCCATGTTAAAACCATCTGAAAATCCATTTTATAAATGAATAAAAATGTTACCAATATTTCGGTTCATCCTAATTTGAAATGTTACGTTTGTTCTAACTAATCCTTGACATTGATCTTCAAAAATAACCTGATAAATCAAACAGAAAACATTGTTTTCCTAGGCTTCTTTCATATCATTTTATTAGGTTCCATTCAACAGTTTTGATGGAGGTAAGTGGTCGATAAGCATTATCTTATCTCTCCTCGGGAATAAAATCGAGAAAGTGTTTTCCATGATGAAAATCTAGTGGCATTTACTAACCATGGTACCTTCTCTAGGGGACTATGAGAAGATTAAGGAAAATGTATTATTATTTGGGAATTGGGAAGTAGATCTGCACTTAAGTATCATGATCTCAGCATGAAGCAGAATGCTGAGCAAAAAAGAAATACTCTTTACTTACTTCTTGATTCATTTTAATAGCAATTACAGTACAAACAAACCAACAACAAAATAAACCGACCTTGATAACTTTCTCTGCATATAGCCAAGGTCAAGTCCAACTTAACATTCTTTTCTAAAAATGCTGCTTTGTCACACTGCCAAGGACAAAGGAAATTTGAGTCCAAGTATATATCTTTAAAAATCTTGGGAATGTTTTAACAAGGAGAGAAAATTTTCTCATAATTACCATATAAGATGACTGAATTCAATGCCTCCTATGCTCCTAGAGTTTGAAAACAGTGAGCTGTCCTTTAATCCTAAGTTTTTCTTTATTTATTCCATGAATCTACATAGCAAATCATTCTTCTAATAAACAATGTCAAAGCAAATCTAAGTCAAAGTCTGACAAATTGTCACTTTTACCATCTTAAAGCAGGCTAAGAACTCATTTCTACAACTGGAATCCAAAATCATCAAACTCCTTACAAGGCTGGCTTCCTCCATCCCTTACGCTCACCTCTCCTACCTTTTCTTACAACCCTCCAAGTCCACCACAGGTCCTAAGGCCTTCATTCTGTTCTTAAAATACATTGAGTTTCTCCCCATCTTGGAGCCTTTACAATGGCCATTCCCTCTGCCTAGACATTAGACCCTCACACCCTCATATGGCTTATTCCTTCCTTTCATTCTGATCTATGTTCATGTGCCCACTCCTAGCCCCAGTCATTCCACACTCTATGAAACTGTTTACTTTCTCTCTTAGAAAATTATCACTCCCAGAAGTGATTGTGTTGCTACACTTATCTACTAGTTTATTTCTGTCTCCTCACAAACTGTAGGCTTCGTGAAAGGAAGGGTCAAATCTGGCTGTTTATTACTCTGTCCTCAGCTCCTAGGACATGAACTTGCAAAGAGTAGACAAGAAATATTTGTTAAAAGGATGAATTAATTAATGAGCCATGTAACAATTGTTATTGGTGCCTAATCCAGATCTCTTTACTAGTTCTGTTCATCCCCAACTGTTGTGTGGTCCATACTGCTAAGGGCTCATGCCTGCATCACTCCCTGGAGGACTAGCCTTGGACAACCTAAGCACATTACCTATGGAGTTTTCAGTCTCCTTGTTGCATCCCATAGACACTGACTGATTGGTGCACAGATGACAGAAGCTCAGCTCTCAAGTAAAACAAACTCATGTGGTATCATTCACATTCCAGAGCTCCTTGCAGGATCAATATGAAGTTAAACTTTACCTGAAACCTTGTTTTTGCTATGCTTCTTCCCATTTCTGTCCTGATTCTCTGGCTGCCTTTCTCCCTCAACAAATAACTTTTCCCTAAATCCTTATCTCATGCTCAGCTTCTAGGGAACCCAACCTAAAATAAGCCATAAATAAAAGTTCATGAAATAGCAACCACCAACTGACAATTGTCGGCAGTGTCCATTTAACATTCAATTTGTGTTTATAAACAATTGCCAGTCTGTGTTCTGAACACCAATGGGGAGAGAGAAGGTATGGTACTTACAACAGTGGTCCAAGAGTCCTTGCAGTTATTGGCAAAAAACGATGCATTCATTTGTATAATAAAACTTCATTTGTAGACTACATTAATGACACACCTCACACAAATATATAGCAAAAATAATAAATGCAGATGGATTTTGTAATACTAAACTTTATTATATATTATGGGTGCCTGTGTGACTCAGTTGGTTATGCATCAGATTCTTGATTTTGGCTCAGGTCATAATCTCATGGTTGGTGAGTTTGAGGCCCATATCAGGATCTGCACTGACAGTGCAGAGCCTACTTTAGAGTCTGTCTCCCTCTCTCTCTGCCCCTTCCCTGCTCACACGCTCTCTCTGTATGTCTCAAAAGTAAACATTTAGAAAAATTATTTTATTATAAAACATCAATTTGGGTTAATTCTTGGTCATTTTATTTTTCATCAATTTTAATACCCTTGGGTATATAAAATTTTTTTAATATTAAAGAGGGATTCTCATACTCTAAAAAGATGGGTATTGTTGATTTAGAAAATGAATTCCAAAGTAAAAGAAAGGGAGAACACTGGGTTCAAAGAATCAACCTAAGGACCCAGGACCAAATTCTAAGAAAAAGTTGCCTTCTCGGCTCCACAATCTTTTCCCCATCCACTTTCCTAAACACTTTCACCTATTCTTATTACTTGAAATTCCTAAGTTTGAAATTCATTTGACTTAATGAGTATATCATTTAAAATATGTTAATGTCTCTGGGAAGGTTAGGAGGTCAGCAACCACCCCCACTGCAGTAAGAAATTGCCAAGCCATTGACTCAATAAATATTTCTTAAGAACTCACTATGTATAAGGCACTAAGCTTATCTAGCAAGGGATATGAAGTTCCATAAAGGACTGGTCTTTACAAGAAAGAAAGAAAAAGAAAGAAAGAAAGAAAGAAAGAAAGAAGAAAGAAAGAAAGAAAGAAAGAAAGAAAGAAAGAAAGGAAGGAAGGAAGGAAGGAAGGAAGGAAGGAAGGAAGGAAGGAAGGAAGGAAAAAAGAAAAGGGAAGGGAAAGGAAGGGAACTGGAAGGGAAGGGGAAGGGAAAGAAAAGGAAGAAGAAGAAGAAGAAGAAGAAGAAGAAGAAGAAGAAGAAGAAGAAGAAGAAGAAGAAGAAGAAGAAGGGGAAGAGGAAGGAGAAGGAGGAGGAGGAGGAGGAGGAGGAGGAGGAGGAGGAGGAGAAGAAGAAGAAGAAGAAGAAGAAGAAGAAGAAGAAGAAGAAGAAGAAGAAGAAGAAGAAGAAGAAGAAAAGAAAAAAGAAAAGTTTTCTTATCATCTGGCTAAAATAAGTTAGAAACTGAAAAATTTTGGTGAGTTGGAGGCATGAAATACAGAAGGATTAGTTTCCTAATCCTTTAGCTTTCGTTAAAACCCTATAAAAGCATGAACAGGTAAGAAAGAGAGGTTCCAAAAACGAAGATGAAAAAATAAATAGGTATAGTCAGAAATGTTGCCTGAGTCATCATACAAGAAAGAAAGGGGGAGAACCAAAACCTCTCTTCCCTCTCCCCACTATAAGATGTAGCTTTCTGACTCTAAATTCAGTTTAATACTATTGTTGATCTCTTTTATGTATAATGTAATAAACGCTATTTACCTACAGAAGGACTCCAATCCCTCGCTTCAGTTACCTTTGCAGAAGGCAATGCTGTTTTTCAGACCTACTTATTAATATGTATCTTAACACGCAATTCAATCTATAGGGCACTACGCCTTTGTCCACAGGCTTGCGATGATACTATTCATGAAAGATGAGCTATGATTTGGGAAACAGGCCAGCATTTTCCCCTATGAAGTAACCTCTGTATTGGCTAATAAACACTCCCATGTTCAACACAGAACAGCTTTGTTACCACGTATACCTCACTGGTTTTAGATCCTATCTGGAGGTTTAAGGAGGAAAGTTAGACATTCATTCCAAAAGGTATGTATCAATCATCTATTATGCACCAAGTGCAATGCTGCGCACTAGGAACACAAAGATATTAGTTAAACACCTCAATTCCAGAAAATCAAATTCTGGAATCCCAAAGAAGTAATATTAATTCTGCCTAGTGGAATCAGGGGAGATGTTGGGAGGAAGCTGATGTTGTCTATCTGATCCTTAAAAGAAAAAGAGGTGGAAAGGAAGTGAAGGCACCCCACCCAGCCAGAAGAGCCTGTATGAATATACTGTAATAGGAAACTGTATGGTCTAACAGGGAGAGGTGAAGAGGTTAGTAAAGCTAAAATATAGTGTCTTCACACCTCTTCATATGTTTAGGATCACTGACCATTTGGGTATGCTCTTTTGTAAAGTGACTATTCAAGTCTTTTTCTTATTTTACTATTGGGTCACTCAGCTTTTCCTTATTAAGAAATAGGAGCTCTTTATATATTCAAGATATGTGTCCCTCTGCCAGGCATATATATTGAAAATATATTCTGATCCATGGGTTTCATTTTCTCTCTCAATAATGTCTTTTGAAAGACAGGGGATCTTAACATAAATAACTTATCAACTTTTCCCTTTACACTTAGCACTTTTTGGGTCTTGTTTAGGAAAACTTTTCATAATCATATTATTCATATTTGCCAAAAGTTATAAGCAACGCAAATGTCCATTAAGAGTAAAATGGGTACAGGGCGCCTGGATGGTTCAGTCAGTTAAGCATCCAACTTCAGTTCAGGTCATGATCTCGCAGTTTGTGGGTTGGAGCCCCACAATGGGCCATGTGCTGACAACTCAGAGCCTGGAACTTGCTTCAGATTCTGTGTCTCCTGCTCTCTCTGCCCCTCCTCTTCTTGCACTCTGTCTCTCTCTATCTCAAAAATAAACATTATATTTTTTTAAATAAAGAGTAAGATGTGTAAATAAATAATCCCTTCAGTGGAATATTATACAGTGATGAACATGAATCAACTGTAACCAATTGCACTATATGAATGAAACAAACATAATGTTACTGACACTGTAAAATACATACTCTAAGAGTCCATCTATGTAAAATTCCAAAACTGTAAAAACTAATCTATGGGATTAGGAATCAAGACAGCTAGCCCTGGCAGATGGTGACTGGGAAGAACCTTGAGGGGATTTTAGGGTGCTGATTTTATTCTGTCTCATGATCTGGTTCCCAATTTCATAAGCATGCAACTTTTATAAGAACTCATCAAGCAGCACAAATATTTTACATTTATATTTCCATAAAAATATTTATATTTAAAAATATAAGAAAAGTCCACTTGAGGGAGAACAGTAGCAAAAAAGAAAAAAATTAGGCTGGAAAGAACAAAAGATCTAGAATTTGAAAATCTCTACTAAGAAATTTTGTAAATTTTAATTTGTTTTAAGATCTGGGTTTTAGAAAAACTAACTAGCCATGTGGAGGACCGAGGCGAGTGTGGATGTGAAGGGAGGTAAGGGGACCTATTTGGAAGGTCTATAACAGTCCAAGTGAAAGATGAAGAGGCCTAACTGGAAGAAAAGGCAGTGGCAATGAAGAGAGATGAACTTGGGTTTCCCCACTAAATGTTTCTTTAAAATCTACTCACCAGTGTTACAAGACCATAAGCACCTGCCCAAAGCGTGGGGGGCAAAGGCCTACAAGTCTTCAACAGATGTTAAGTTTTCAAACAATGAAAGACCTTGATAAACATACCTCTCTCCTGGATTTATGAAGTCCAAGCATTTTTGTCTGGCTCTCATCTTAGATTGTAAGACATGAATGCTGATACAAACCCACATATGGATTAGTGGAAAGTTCCAGAACTGACACAATATTGTTTGGACACATTTTTCCTTCCTCCTTTCTCCTACCCTCCTTTGCACACTGTTCAAGTTCTCTTGCTGGGTGGTTTCTACTTGTCTTGTTAATTCCCTCCTCTCTCTCCATGCTTATTAGGAGAAAGAATGATATTTTTTTTTCTTGGAAATGAGGAGCTCTGGAAGGCAGCAACCACACAGAGAACTCAGGTAGGCAACATGGTGCACGACGGAGCATGACCAGGGCCTCTAGGCACAGAGAGTGCCATGAAATCTTCCATAAGCACAGGGTCAAGACTGAACTGGTGTCACCTTTGAGAGGCAAAGGGTAGGATACAAATGCCTTGCTGCCATCAGTGTCCGCTCCATTATGTTCATCAGCAAATATTTATTGGGACTCTCTGGCTAAGCTACCCACCCAATTACATGCTTCATGGGAAAGGAAGGAAGAGAGCATGATGTGAAACCATGATCTAAAGACTCACAGGGCACCCCACGCTATCTAACCTCAGACCCTATGAGAGTAGACTATGCCTACTCAAGATTCCCTAAGATAAAAAAGAGGTGGCATGTAAAAAACAAAGCGTCCCTAAGAGCAGAACCATAAATTGAGAGGAGAAAGATATTTTCCAGCTAAATCCTGTAACATCCTTTATGGCATGTTCTCTTCTCCAGATCTCTCTGTGGAACTGGTATCCTCACACAGTGTTCAAGATTTTATATGAGATGGTCTCTCTTTGTATATTTCTTGGACCATCATCTATGTTTTGTACCTTGTCACCTATGAAAAGGTTGCTGATGTGTTCCAAAACAAACTCCAATTTCACCTCCCTAAGTTTGCTGTATGGCTCTTTCCTGGGAAACCAAGATGTCAGAATAAAATTCATCCTGCCCAGAACAAAAACAGCAATGGGGGCACCAAAGGGGTGTTTTCTCACTTGTCTTTTCTGAAGGAGCACAGTCTATACACAGCATTGCTCAGCCTCAAGGGACAGTCACACCTTTAGGACGCATGCACCACTGCTTTCTTACATGAATAAGTATGGCCTCCCCTGATGAGCTGGGATTATTTCTCAGTCTAACTCAGGTCATATGCAAAGTGGTAGCAACATTGTAGTGATTTAGAACCCATGAGAAGGAAGACTTCTCTCCGGCCAGGTCAAGCCTTCTTACTCCTCAAGGCTGAACAGATTCATTCATGAAATGACATAACTCTCTTATTTTCTAGCCAAAGAGTCATAAAGACCACCGTTCCTATATTGGGACCTCCCTTCATCATTTTTGAGAAGCAAGCTTTAAGTGGCCATATATCCTATCTCCCACCAGTAGGATCAGCCAGGCCTATCCCACATGAGATATACCAAATAAAAACTGTTTCTCACCGAGGTAAATTCTTAATTTTGCAGAGAATGTGTATTTTCAGACAGCTAGTCATCTACATTTGAAAAATTATTGGCATTTCCAGTGTAGGGTTGAAAATGGCACTAGAAGTTTTCCCATTTTTTCCTTCCTCCTGTTGCACAGTTATTTTGAAGCCTTGCTTATAGTATCTTCTGAATTCATACAAATCATACCTAGAAGTGTTTCTCAGATACTTGCAGTTGTTCATTTAGCATGAGAGAACATTGGACTACACCAGCAATCTGAGCAGTAAACACATTACAGTCCACCATTGCAACTTTTTTCTTGGAAATATTATGTATATCTTCAAAGTTCATGTGCTACTTGTTTAAACATATACCTGTTTAAATTATCTGTGCCCACTTCCAATATGAAACTAGTACTATAGTTTACATAACGTCATCCTCAGTTGATATTCTAGAATTTGTATCAGGTTCTATTTTGTACCAGGTTCTATTCTGTAGATAGGCTTGCATGACTATGGGAAGCAATGAACAAATTTCACAAGGTCGTTCAGAAAAGGGGCATAATAACTCATTTTGGTAAATATTAGTTTGTTGAATTGAGTTTACACAGACATGATTATGTTATATATAGACTGGAGTAAAATAAAATAGAACAAAAGAATGACAAGAAGGAAGGAAAGAAAGAAGGGAGAAAGGAAAGAAGGAAAAAGAAAGATAACCCCTTGTCCCCTTCTTAGGGACAAAAAAGAAGATAATTCTGGGAAAATTCTGTATTTCACTCCTTGTTGAAACATCAGGATGGAGAGGACTTTGAATTCAAGTAGATGGCTCGTTCTTCACCACATGTAAGCCCAAGCCTAAATCTGCAGGTGATTTTTATCTCTTCTCTCTTTCTGGGACAAATTACCATTCCTCTGTCATGGATAATCTTCTCTATGATCCAGCCCAGCCAGCACTTCATAAGCAGGAAAACTCATACTTACCACCTTAATTCATAAGGCCCTTCAGACAATCTTCTCTGATAAATGTGGAAAAAGCAACTGTCATAACACAAAAGTAAATTTCTACATAGTCAAAAGAATTCAGCATGGATGAGGAGGATGAAGGTTATCTTGGGTCCTAGAAGACTCTGGGTCTAGTTGGTATTCATCATAATAGTAACATGGTTACTAAAATCTATGTGTATACTCATATGGGCCCTCAAAATCTATGCACTGACCTCTATAATGCTGAGCCCATTACTGCTGGTTCATATATGCCATTACCTGAGATCCTGTTGTTATCCCAACTTCTATTCAGTCCCTCCACACTCTTACCCTTAACAAAGGCTGGGAGAGAATAAAAATTACAACTACCTGTGATGTTTGTCCTACCAGAAAGGTAATTATAATGTATCAAAATCTTTGGAATTGCTCATGGTTCATTTCTTCCTTCCTTACTATCTTAAGTTGCGGGGTCTAAGAGCAGTGCCCTAGATGGAGATTCACATGGAAATAATTTATTGAGAAAAGGGAGAATGAGGGAAGCAGGACAGGGAAAAGGAGGCAGATTTAGGGTGTGGTTCAGCTGAAGTCTATCCTCAGTCTGATTCCATCGGGAGTTCTGCAGCATAGATTGCTCCACAGAGTTGCCCCTTGCTCTTTTTGAGGCAAAGGGTCCTTTAGTGCCCCTACATCAGTCAGTCATTGGCTATGGGACACACCCGGGGGCAAAAGAGTTGCTTAACTTCCCAGGCAATTCCAGGCTAGGCAACTCCCATTTTGGCCAAGGGCAAGTCTCCAGAGAAAGAGACAGCTGTAAACCATTAACAGCCAATGCTCATAGCACGTGGGATATGGGAACACCAGCCTGGCAAAAGAGAACTGGGTGGGTCAGCAACAGCATCCCTATACTCACCATCCTAATTCATCTCAAAAGATATTCTTCTGGACAATGTTTGGACTCATAATGCTTGCTTTCAAATAATCCCAGTAGAGCAGAATATAATAATACACTAATCCATAGGATTGACAAAGAGCCTACCATGTGCCAAGCATGTTTCTAAACGTATCATGTTTACATAATATTCCTATGAGGTGGGCACTTTTATGACTCACGTATTACATATGAGAAAATGGTAGGACAGAATAATTAAAGAACTAATCAAGCTAGTAAGTGGCAGAACTGGAATTAGCACCCCATCCTCTTAATTCTTCATTAGATTATTAGTTGTTGCCAAAGGGTAGCAGTAAAAGGGAGAGAAAAATAAGCTCAGAGTTAAAGCGGTAAATTTCATTTGTATAAGACACCACACCCAACTAGGTGAGAGAAAAATCTTTTGAGTGATGGAAAGCCTAAGGACAGTTAAGACTCGGTGTGTGTGTGAATTTCCAAAACGTGGCAGTTTTATCTACTGGGTTGATGTTCACCATTTGAACTTTCGTCATTTAAATCCCATGAAAGTGCAGTTGCATAAGACATGACTCTCTGCCAAATGAAATAATAGCTAACATTTGTTAAGCACTTTCTGTGTGCCAGGCACTGTTCTCAGCAGTTTACATGGATTGTACATGTAATCCTGAGAACCACACCATGAAGCAGCCCCATTTTCAGATAAGGAAACTGAGGCACAGAGACAATAAGTAATATACCCAAGGGCACATAGCTACAAGGCATCAGGCCAGATTTCAGAGTGCATGGATCTATGTTCCTAACTTTACTATGTTGCTGCCAGAAGAGTCATGGATGATTGGAGCTATAAGTGACACTGGAGAAGCTAACTTTCCCAATTTAGACATGAGAAAACTAAGTCCCAGAAAAAGCTGGTAACTTGTACAAGGTCACATGAACCCAGGACTCTTAATTTTCCAAAGAGTGTTTACCATATTTTGACAAGTTTTATTTACAGGAAAAAAAAAAAAAATATATATATATATATATATATTTATATTTATACCAGAAATTACTTGCCAATAATTCAGGGATATGGTGTGTGTGTGTGTGTGTGTGTGTGTGTGTGTGTGTGTCAAAAGATGATTTTATTAAAGCTTGGTGGCAGGACCCATGGGCAGAAAGAGCTGCACTTGGGTTGTCATTATATTCTATGAAGTTGGGGAAGGTAAAGTCAAAAGGGAGGCCTCCAGAGGGATTTTGATATGCTAAAAAGGACTCCTAAGATACCTAAGGGGTATGTTTTTTAAATGTTTGAAGGCTCTCTTTCCTCTTTTCTCTGAGGAAGCAGATGACAACAAGGGTGGGTATTCACGAAGGTAAGAAAGAAATACCAATATCTATATAGCCTAGGAAGAAACCACTCTCTGTCCCCACAGAATGTTGCAAAATATGGTAACTCATGTATAACTGTGTGACATGACTTCCAAGTTGTTATTCTTTTTTTTTGGCTGGAACCTGCAAACTCTAACCGGGGAGTACCTCTCTTTTGAGAAAGGAAAGGAAGACAAGAACTGATATTTCAGCTCTATCTACTAGGTGCCAAATCCATTGCTCTATGAATGTAAATTATCCAAAAAAATAATCTTTAGTATCAGAATATGTACCAATTAGCACTTGCTGCATAACAAACCAACTCAGAATTTAGTGGCTTAAAACACAATTTATTATCGTTGATGAGTAGCTGAGTGATTCTGTGGATTCAAGCCAAGCTTAACTGATTGCAGCTGAGTTCACTCATGTTCTTGAGGGTAACTCCTGGATTGGCTAAGAAGTAACTGGTCTAGGATACCCTCAACTAGGATGACTTATTTCTGTTCCACATACTATTAAAGGATATTCCAGGCTTATTCATGTGACAGTGGCAGAATAGAGCAAGCAAAAGCATACGAGTCTTCTGACCTAGGCTCAGAAAGGGCCATACCCTCCCTTCTACTCCATTCTGTTAGCTAAAGCAAGTCACAAGTCTGGTCCAGATTCTAGAGAAGCAGAAATAGATTCCTGATGAAGTTCACTGCAAGATCATGTTGTCAATGGCATAGGTATAGAAAGTGATAGAAAATTGGAGAGTTTCTTACAATTAATCTACCACAAATATCCTAAAATATTCCAGATCATTTAACTGGTATGTTTTCCCCCAAAAGTATGTTTTCCTCACATATATAGTCTACAGTGTTCCCATTGTTGCCTTATAGAAAATTCAGGAAAGGTTCCACTGGGTTTTAAGGTGGCATATAGAATTTTCAATTTACCC
The DNA here is from genome assembly GCA_030068075.1 of Paguma larvata. NCBI lineage: Eukaryota > Metazoa > Chordata > Mammalia > Carnivora > Viverridae > Paguma > Paguma larvata. Next base: position 13,693,243 of record CM057844.1, read on the forward strand.
AACTAAAACAAATGACCATATAATCTCACTGAAAATCTTTGGGATCATTCTAAATAATAGCAGGATAAAGCTAAATCTATCTCCCCTCTCGCTATCCATGATACCACTTACTGGTTGAAAGAAGAAGAAATTGGACAGAAAGCTTTCTGCTTCTGGGTTTCCAGTTGGGTTTGGTAAGAGACCAGCCCAACAACTAAAGATCATCCTGAAGGCCTCAACAAAACGGAAGCACATCATTCCCTAGCGTATTGTTTTACAAATAGAAAAGATAGACACATTGGGGAGGGGGGAAGCAGTATAAATCAGGGATTGTAGATAGTTTTATCCCAATGCCAATTCCAGTTAGTTAGTGGAAGCTGCCAAAAGTTCTATGTTGAGAAGTAATATCAGGCCTTAGACAGTTCTAAAAAAATCAGTAAATTACAAGAGTTTTCTAGCTGATGGAAGTAGATCTTAATGAAGTGGTGCCTTTAACTAATACACACTAAGATAAAATATAGTCAAGCAGTGATGAATTTCCATCATTAGTTTAAACACACAGGGTAAGCAGACCCTCATCCCCCTGGCCTTTGTCCCAATACTTGTTTCTCTCAAGTTATAGGTGGACTGTTTTTGAGAAAGACAAGTATAACAGGGTTTTGATCAGCCATTGGTTTTATCCTGGGTAATCCAATGGTAAACATGAGGAATGATAAAATCCAAAATGCAGGAGGAATAATTAAAAACACAAAAATAATTCAAGGACATTGCAGCAGAATGCAGCCCCTCTTTGTTCACACTAGACCTCAATTTACATGTTTCTCCACACAATATCATTTACCTACTGAATCAAGAAGTGTTTGAGCTTAGTTCTAGCTAGTAAGGGTCCACTTTAATTTAAGAAGAAGCACCTCAGATCCAGAACAAGGCTTATCAACAATGGTGCCATCTATAACAAAGTATAGTGAAAATGACCCCAAAACAAGTTCAAATTTTGATTTGGACCTTGTCATTATGCGAGTTTTAACATCCTTACCACAGTCTCAAAAGAAACATAATATGTCCATCTAAGAGGTTGTGGTGGGAATTAAATGGGCTGATATGCAAAGCATTCAGATTAATAACTAGCACATAATCGAGGCTCCTAAATGTAGCTATTGTTAACAATTGCAGTTTCTACTATATGCTGGGAACTGTGTTCTGAGGTGTGTGTAAACAACAGAGAAAAGAATCAAAACATGAAGACCTACTCTTTACCTTTTGGAAATACAGAGACTATTTGGGAAACAAGATGAACATGCATAAAATAAATAAGAAATGTATGTAGAAAATAATATAGAAAATGTTCATGTAGACTCTGAGAATACTGGGAATCTGGGATCGTTGTCTCTTTTTCTTGCCAGAACAATAAATTAGTTTCTCAAACATGTTGACAGTTCCATTTTTTAAAGACAGTTATTGGAGGTGACTTAACCATCCAAACTTGTTTCATCTGAGTTTTAAATGCTTTTATTTGTACTTTGAGTGCCACCAAATAATTTTATATGACAGACATAAAGAATAGCCCATCATTAGCTAAGGAGAATGAGGCCACCACCTATCACCCTGGTGCCCCATTTTTTACTTTCCATATCATCATCCACCCATCATTTATTTGGCCTCTCATGAGACCTCAATGAGGTAGAATAAAAGTGACAACAGGCCAAGTCTGATGCTTTCCCAATTTTCCCCTAGATGCCAATGCCTCTGAATAATAATCTTTTATTTCCATTACTGAGATGTCATTATGCAGGCAAAGCATGTTCTCAGTTGCCCACAGTAGGCTAGAGGCAGGGTACATTGTTCAAAGATAACTCATGTCTTATTAAATGTCAAAATTTAACCCACGTGATTCAGTCACTGCCTCACCCAGTTGCAGGCTGGAAAATTCATCTCGGCTAATACCTCTGTGAATAGTGGAGCAGGAAGGTGATCACTGAGCCCCACCAGAGAACAGGAAATAATGACTGAAGCATAGAGATGAAGGCATTTGTCAGGTCATAAAGCAGTAGTGATTGCAATTAATTGCTGATAAAATATGAAAGAGTCTCTTGTTGCCGGAGGTCAGGAGCTAGGACAAAGTACTACTCTTTCTGGGAAGCTTGGGAAAGGCATGCTCTGAACTGCCTTATGTAAAGATAGATCATTGGATCCATGTTGTGGGCACTGCAGGAGAAACAACAGTATAGAGCCATAGATGATTGAGAGAAAACCCAAAACGTGGGCACCCGTCCCCGGATGGATGTGCAACTTCCTTGACTAACATGAACCCTCCAGCATATGGTTGCTTTTGAGTGATTTCCTCAAATAGACTGCAAAGGGGATGTTGATGGTGAGAGAGCAAATCCCACAGTTGTTTGGTTGTCACCAGAGTCAATATATACATACGTAAATAAAAATGATGAAAAAGGAGAGAAATTCACCCGGAATTAGCATGAGTTAACATTCTCAATATATGTTGTTGGAATAAAGCTTAGGTATTCCTCATTCTATGATGATATTTAGGATTTGTTAAGCCAAATACACAGAGAAAGAAGATGGTAGTAAATGCATTTCTATAAAAGGTATTCCAGGTGTCTTGAAGTCCAAAATATATCGTCCCTAACAGTTCACCCTCAGGCTCAGGTTGTGTATGCTTATCTACTGAGGATTGGCAGTCATAAATGAACATGATTTTTCTTCAGTACATTGATCTTCTCAGTGGTTAAGGAAGTGACAAGAAATATACAGGGAATCAATTTGCACTAACAAAATAACAACTTAAAGTTTAACACTCAGATGGTATCCGATAAAATTTAATATTCCTAAATGACTTAGACAACGGTTTCCAAAAGTTGGTCATGAGCTGAATAAATCAAAATAATCAGAAAGACTTATTAAAATACAAATTCCAAGACTTTTGGCCTATATTTTCCAAATGGCCTTCTTGGAGAGAGGCCTAGACTACCTATATTTTAAAAGTTCTCCCAAGGGATTCTGACACAAAACTTCTCATATAGATGATAGCTTTAGGTCATACAGCAACTAAGTTAATAATTATGCCTTCTGTAGAAAATAGTACTGGAAAATGAGTGAGGGAAATTGGGCCAAAGTCTAGCTTTGTCTCTGAGAAGCTCTGTGCCCTGCACCATTGGTCTCCCAAATACACTGTGCAATGTGGAAGGTGAAATGGCAGCATTGGTATCTCTTGGGAGCTTGATAGAAATGCAGAACCTCAGGCTCACCTCTCACCTGTGGAAATAATATCTGCAATTTAGCAAGATCATCAGGTAGTTCCTATGTGCCTTAAAGTTGGAGAAAAACTACCTAGATCAAGTCATTCAGCTTTCTCTGGGTTTCATTTGGAAACTGATGCACTTGAACCAGATAGTTTCTACATCCTCGTCCAGCCTTGACACTGCATCATGATCATCAGAGTGAAGATGAATAGAGGGAAATACCATAAAAAGTTCTGGATAATATGCCAGAAAAAAAGACAGTTTGAGATTAAAAAGATACACACACATACACACACACACACACACACACACACATACACACACACACTTACTTTTACAGAGACTATTTGTCTAAGAAAAATCCAAATCCCATGATATATACACCCCTGTCTGAGACCATTAGAACTTGGTCAAGCAGGAGCAGTCTCTTGTTGGGAAGGGGAAACTGAGGAAGTGGGAAAGATTGTGGACAACCCAAAGTTCCAGGGCATGTCCAGAGGAGAGAAAGGACTAGAATCCAGGTGTCTCCACTCCCAGCCCTGGACCACCCTGTCTTGTTGTCTCAGCTGTATCAGGAAATAATAAGAAAACAAGAACAGAACATAATAACAAAGACAGCAGGTGTTTATAGGAGGTGGTATATGGACATGGCTTCTCAGCCCCATCCCAGAGTCACTTTAGTCCTGGATTATTATTTTAACATTATTAAAATTCACATGATTGAAATTTAACTGTAGGGATCTCATATTCTGAACACCATCCTTCTCTTTCCTCATCTTCAACTCTATATCGTTTCTCTTTCAGAGACCAGTGTCAAATGAATATACTCTTCCAGTTCCCAAGAGTCAGATTTCATGAATCCTGACTGGAACCCTTCCTTTCCTGATACCATACTTTAGTTGCCTCACATTTACCCTTTCCTGAGCTCTGTATGCAAGTTGTGTATATTCTTTATTATGATATTTCCATGTCAGGAACTCAGATATTTATACACAGAGCTATATGCAAATGTAGATTCACTTATTATTCCTAATTTCATAAATAAGAAATTATGAACAATGATATTCAAATACTACATAAATATTCAAGATAAAGGTGAAATACCCTTAGGTCCTCCAGAAACAACCACTGCCAACCACATGGAACATATTCTCCCTTCTTTTTAATTTTTCTTGTGCATAACTTTTTTTAAAAATAGAATCATATTACATATATTATTTTATAACTTGCTTTCCTCTCTTAGTCATCTTTTCAAGTAAACTTATAATTTTCTCCCTTCTTAATCATAATATCTGCACAGTATTCCAACATTTTCCCAACCATGCACCTATCAACAGATACTTGGACTAGTTCTGATTTTTTTATATTATAAACTATGCTGCACATCTGAATATGTAACATCAGAACTACACATGAAATGGCAAGGTCTTCAGTTTATTTTTGTTTCCTAATTTCTGGTTTTTCTCCCATTGCATCTTTGGTCTTAAGTTGTGATAATGGTGACAACAAAAGGCTGGATTTGTTGAAGGGTTCAAAGATTATGGAATTATGATTTCCACTGAGAATGCTACATGGGCTCTGAGAGAAGTCCATCTTTGCTACAGGATCCCTTTGTCCATACCACATGCCATCTACCCCACACTGCCTTCCCACTCACCTCATGGGAGTTGGATGCTTCATCCTACACAGCTCCAGGTGCTGAGACCAAGACGGTCAGCAATACAGACACAGTCACTGCTCTCAAAGGGTCTACAGTCTAGGAAGGATATTAGAGAAGTAAACAAAGGATCAAAAATTTCAGATGAGATATATGACATGAAGAAAATATTATCAGGTATTAAGATGGAAAATAACTGGATGGAGTAAAGGAAGGTAATTTTTCAAAGAATTCTTTTTTAAATAGATAACCCAGCCACATTGTTAAAATTTCTAAAAGTATTTTTTAAAAGCATAAAAGTTCATGAAAATTGACCTTAGGTCATTGGGTCCCAATTATCCAGTTACCTTTCCTTCTGAAAACCAACATGTCTTGAGTAATCTCTAGAGACAGGTTGTACATATGTGAGAAATATATGTATATGTGTAAAATTATTCATCTATGTCAAAATATTTTTTTAAAAAATCTGACCTTAGATTACAAAGGGGAGATATTATCTAGGGGGAAAATGCTAGACACCCAGACACAAACCCTCATCAGAAAGAGATGATATAAATAACCTAATTCACACTAATTCTTATAATACATTGAGATTTTATCTCTTCATTTATTGAAAAGCAACTGGCACTGATGGCACTTGACATAAAAGAACTTCTTAATGGTAAGAAGAAGATGGATGCGTGGATGGATGGATGGATAAGTGAATAGGAAAATACCAGATTATTGAGGGAGCTTAAATCTCTGTATATTTTCTGTCTATTTCTTATATTGAATGCAGCTTTAATTCAACTTCACAAATACTGATGGAAAGTCAAAACCATCAAAATGGCCTTTCAAGATCTTCTAATTCCAAGATTCCACAAAGACATATGGAAAAACAAAATGTTGTTTGGTTTTCCTTTCTTATTTCTTTTCTGCTCTTTATTAACTGAACAAAACCCAAAGCAAATTTTAAAAATTAAAATTTAGTAAGAAAGAAAGAACGTTGTTCTTAAATGCTTTCTCTACTGTGGTTTCCCTTTAATTGATCTCTCTCCCACTGGATCATAACCCAACTGGCATACAGTGTTGCTGCAGATGGCGAGAAAAAATAAATTTCTAAGTTAAACCTTGACTGAATTTATATTTCCTATCTAGCTTGTGGAAATGCTACGTGTCATGGAGGGCAGAGGAAGGGATGTGTGTGGTGGTCGTGGGGGGGTGTATATTTTGTTTGCTCGCTGAATTTTAATAAGGCCGTCTTGGTTTCCCTGTGAAACTGAAACATGAGCTCAGCCCACTGGAAACCCAGGGCCCAACCCAGAATCACTGCTCTGGCTCCTTCAGATTTGAGTCATTATCATATTTATTAATCTCCCTCACAGTCTGCGTTACAAGCTCATTGGACTAGATGTAAACTCGCCCAGCTGGGAGTCCTATTATAACTAAAACTTTCCCTCATGCTTCCATTCACATACCAAACTATATAGTTGTCCTTTCCAGTTTGCTGTGCAAGAGCAGACCATATAGAAAGAAACAGGAAAAGGTAAAGAACAGCTAGCCAAGGACTTTTTCAATGTCCCAGGGTAGCTTGTCCTTCATTGGAGATCGGTAGTACAGTACAATGGACTGAATGTTTGTGACCTCCCAAAATTCACATGTTAAAACCCTAATCCCAATGTGATGGGATTTGGAGGTAGGACCTTTGGGAGGCATTAGGTCATGAAGGCAGAACCATTATGAATGGGATTTGTGTCCTTATAAAGGGAACTGCAGATAACTCTTCTGCTTTCTACCATGTGAGGCTACAACATTAAGTCAGCAGTCAGCAACCTGCAAAAGGGCTTTCATCAAAACATCACCATTACAGCACTCTGATCTCAGACCTCCAACCTCCAGAACAGTGAGAAATAAATTCTCTTTTTTGTAGGCCACCTAGCAGACCAAGCTAAGACACAGGGGCCTAACTTGCAATCTAACTGCTATATGAGGACCAAGATTGCCTACTGCAAACATCTGCAACATCTACTTGTGGTCTTTTCTCATAGAATACAAGTGTGAAGGAGCCAGTGCACTCAAAGTAGTCCTCAGCCAATGACTGAAGGAAATTAGTAGATAAATACCCACAATTCCCTCACCCCTCAAGCAGGAATATTCTGACAAATACTGTACACTGAGTTCCAGAGTTCCACAGCAGGATTAAGTTCCAGTTGCCCACGTTGGTAAATATACTGACTTTATTTCCTTCCTTTACCTCCCTGTCTCACTTTCTACATCCCTACCACAGATTTCTAGGATCACCTCCCAATTAACCACTTACCCTGGATTTCTTGTATCGGGGTTTGTCTCTGGGAAGCCTAAACTAAATCATATCACCTAATGCAATGCTATGTACACATATAACTCCTTAAACAAAATGACAATGAGCAAATAGACAAAACAGAATGATCTAGTGTAGATTTGTAGTAGAGTTGAGAGGTGATTGCATAATTCTGGAACACATAAATCCTGTCTTCCCACTTTGACACTGTTCTCTCTCATCTTATTTCTCATCCTTCATTTGCCCTATGCTCCCATCTAGCAGGTTGCTCTATCTTATGTGTCACAGACGTATACGTTCATTGCCATCTCTGTGATTTTGTGCATGCAGTTATTCTAACCTAGAATGACCTCTCCACAACTCCTCATCCTGTTCAGATTGTACCAGTCCTTCCAGACCTGTCTCAAGCTTTGCTACTCTGTGACATCTCTTGTGTCACAACTAAGAGAATCACAACCTTTGCAGCCTGTATTTCATAACTCACTATTCAATCACTTGCTTTTGCGTAGTTTTCAACTATTGCACACATGATGGTCTTGCCTCTCTAATTATTTGGACTTTCCTTGGGAATAATAATCACATCTTGTACCTCTCTAGTCCTCCTAGGGTCTAAAATAGTATTCACATGCAACTACCTGTCAATGTATGATTTATGCATTTAAGTAATAAAACACAACATGTTTATGACCAATGGTAATGAATCATCTTTAATGGACTTCAGATAGGCCTCTTTGCTCTAGTGCAAACTGCCTGGCAGACAGTGTTATCTAGAGCATCCTTCTTGGTGATCCTTTCCAGAGATTCAAAAAAGACAACAGGCCACAGCAACACCTTGGTTTATACACAACTTCCCCTCATCGGTTTAAAGACACAATAAAAGATATTGCCTCTTGCTCATAAATAAAAAGTACTTAAATGTAATTTTGACAAAATGTGTCCCAGGGGTGACTGAAGTCTTTTTTTTCTCTGTTGTGATTGTTGCTGTTATAAATAGACAATCATAAAAGAATCAAAAGGGAAAACCTTTTAAAGGCTTACTCCGGAGTCTAATACCCTCCCCACTTTATTTTTCTTAGTCTTAATGCTGAAGGAAAACAAACACTTATCAATGTGCTAATGGTGTTTATTCCACCATCTGCCTTGGATGTGTGGCAGTGTGCCAAGCCCAGAGACAATTAACTAAAGCACCAAGTGAACCAAGGTCAACTCTATTGTTGACTGTACCCATGACTTATATATTGAGAGCTGTGGAAAGTTTCAGGATTCTGAATTTATTATCCCCATATCCATGCCTTTGCAACACCTTCAAAATAAAAAGACCTACCCAGGCCTTCTATTTTGCCTGCCACATCATGACCACCTCTATGTCCCTATAGAAACAGCCTACTTGAAGACAGTCAAGAAAAACAGAATGTCTTTTTGCTTCTGCTTTGCTTAGCGTTCTGGACTACTCACGACGGAGCTGCCCTAGCAGTGAAGCTTTCAGCCACACTTGTTCCTAGACCTTCTCTTCTCTATCCCTTCCCCCCCACATTGAATCCAGCAGTTACTCAAGAGCTGTACAGAACTGGACTTGTATTCCACTGCAAAACTTTTCAGTGGCAAGTCATATTTTACTAAAGCAAAGCTCAACCATCCTGTTCAGGTGGGAGGTCCTTGAAAAATCCCAAGAGAAGAAATGGGCATTTCCTGCTGTTTTTCTGTCTCCCGTCTAACCCAGCAAAGGATACAAAGGAAGTGGTTCTACTTTCTCCTCTCTTTTCTCCAACTCTTAGCATTTTTGGCACCTAAACTGAAACACACATCCAAAGCAATCTTTCCTGCAGTGAGATTATTCTTCAGTGGTGATAGAATTTTTAATGGCACTTCAGTGTATCAGCTGCTCCAGTGCCCTTACAATCCATTGCAATGAAACCTCCTTAATCTTGACAACAGCCTTCTTCATGATGTTGCTGTAAAAAAAAACAATAATAATTAGGAAATTGAATCTAATATTCTTTTAGATTGAGTTCATCAAGCCACTTGGTTTGTAAGCAGCTTTCAGTGACCGATGTGAATGTGGAGCTAGCCTCTACTTTTGATAAAAATCCTCTCAACATGCAGGAGTTGTAAAAGGATAAGGTTAGGAAGGTTTTAGTTACAATTATCTTTCTCATTTAAATATAATTCTTTTTTTTTTAGCAACCCTCATGTCCATTATTTTATTTGGTTCTCAACAGAATAGGTGGGATGACTTTAGTAGTTAGGAATGCTAATTGTAGATACCCACGTTTGAATCCCAGCTGGAAAACTTACTGGCTTTGTAACAGCTGAGCAAACCACCTGCCCCTTCCCATACTTCTACTTTCTTATCTGTAAAATGTGAATAGTCATGATACATACCTCATAGAGTTAAGTGTATATATATATATGTATACACACACATTATATATATGTACATACACATATATGTATGTATTTGGAACTATGCATGGTACATAGTGAGTGTTAAATAATTATAATTATAATCCTCATCATTATTAAACTATTACAAGTGAAGAAATAAAGGCTTAGCAGAATCTATGCCTAGTCAAACCAATTCCTTAAATGAGGAGGTCAGATATTGTCTTAGTTTGGATTTCCTCAGAAGCAGACTTTGAGACAAATATTTGGGTTTAAGTAGTTTACACAGGAGCTGAAGTATCAGTAGAGGCAAGGAAAGAAAGGAAACAATTAAGGGTGTGTTCTCAAACAGGTTACTGCTGTGGGCAACTAGTATAATCCCACTCAGGACCCTCCAAGTGATTTCACAGAACACACAACATACTGTAGAATTGTCCCTCTGAGGGTGGAGGCAGCTGGAGAATTTATCCACCAATTCCATCCCTCATTGTTGAGGGAAATTTTGGGATAGCAAAGACTTCCAGCCAGCTCAATGTGTAGGAAAGGCAGCCTTGCAGGACCGTATGCATTCAGGCTTAAAGATGTAGGAAGACATCAGCATTTATTAAAGCCATCTGTTAGTGACCTCCTGGGGTGGCCAAAGGTATATGAGACAGCAATGACATCAGTGACTAAGCAATACAATACAAATCTTCAAGTTCTTTGACCATCTTGTGCATTGAGACAGCACCAAAAAGCCTAGCCAAGGAGAACATATTCTGAATTACTTTCTAGAGAAGGATACTGTGTGATATCTCCAGGTCTTTCCAAAGCTTATCAAACTTTATGACATCCCTACATAGCATCAAAATCCCTTTTGGTGAGCTCTATTCTTCTACATTCATTTCCAATAGGAAGAAAGAGTAAGGTCGACAACATATTTTAATTACTAAAATAAAAGGCATTTAAAACACCGTGACATTTCCTTTAGATTCTGCTAGGTATGTGGAAAAGAAAGCATTCTCTGAGTTGAAGTGCTCTACTCTGAAAATCTGAAAACCTATTTGAAAATGTCTATCTTCAAATAGGTTGACCCCTCTCCATAGGAGTAACTTCACATATATGCTTCCTGGGTCATATTTTTAGGAAAGGTAAAGTTTGGAGCAACTATTGTCAAGTTGACAAGCTAACACTTGAAAGACATAATTTACACCTGAGCCCCTCAAGGCAGGAATCAAACCAGGTTCCTTTTGTCAAATATCTGCCCTTTACTCCCCTTTCATTCCTCCAGGCAGAGCTTTCATTTCATCTTATTATCCTTCTTTTCAAAGGAAAAAATATCCAAAATCAATTTGTAAAATCAAGAACTTTCATCCACCATCCATTTCTAAAAAACGAAAGAAAACCAAGGCAAAACAACCAAACTTATCACAACCATTCTCTTTGATTTCCAGCCAAACCCTCTGAACATGAATAGTTAGTGATGAGGAGATGGTAGAATCTGGTTTTTATTTAGAACGCCAGTTTAGGGGCACTTGGGTGGTTCAGTCGGTTAAGCATCTGACTTCAGCTCAGGTCATGATCTCACATTTTGTGAGTTTGAGCCCCACATCAGGCTCTGTGCTGACAGCTAAGAGCCTGGAGCCTGCTTCAGATTCTGTGTCTCCTTCTCTCTCTGCCCCTCCCCCACTCACACTCTGTCTCTGTCTCTCAAAAATGAATAAACATTAAAAAAAATTTAGAACACCAGGTTAGCCCGTTTGCAAATAGACATATTTGCATCTTTATATATGATGAACTTACTTTCTCTATATTTGGGCAGAGCTCACTGGAGTAACTGAAAACTACCACCTCTGAGAATGAATGGTGATGTAGACCAGAGAAAGTCTTTGTGGAGGTAACTGAGGCCAGAGATCCACAATGAAACTGCACTGTATCATTTCATTTTTCAAACTTACACATTCTCCTACACCCCTTTCCTTGGGTGATTTATGTTCAGTTGATTTTGCTACAGGCCTGGAATGTTTACACAAAGGCTTAATAGACATTTACTTTGGAAGTTACATTGTGAGATAGAATCAAGAAATTGGCCCATTGCCGGAGTCAGAATGGGAGGCCACCTGGAAGTTAACAATCACTTTGCGAAGACCAGAGGCATGTAACAGAAGGTTCCAGAAAAGTGGAGACTTCATGTAATAACTACATTGCACCCAGACACACACTATTAGAATGACTGAGTAGAAACCCATGTATAAACAGAGACATCCACAGATAGAGATGTCCAAGATTACAATTACTCAATACCTTAATACTTTAAAATCATACTTTGTACTACATCTTCCAGTTTATATATGCCTTTATGTAACATCTAAATTAATGTTCTCCAAAACGGTGCCTGTAACTCCAAATGCCAGATAATCTGCTTTAAGTTTTTGATTCATGCTGAATTCATCTTTGAGGAAAATATTAAAAACTTATGCCCTTACTTTACAGATGTGGAAACTGAGACTCAGAAAGGGTCAGCAACCCACTTGCACAAGATTATATGACAAGTATCTAGTAAAAAAAAAAATCCTTTTAGTAACTTCACCAACTTTCCACAGCTGTTTTGATTAAGGTATTAGTTTTTTCTGTGATTCAAAAAAATCCACCAATTCAATAAAAAATCATTCACGGGGCGCCTGGGTGGCTCAGTCGGTTGGGCGGCCGACTTCGGCTCAGGTCATGATCTCATGGTCTGTGAGTTCAAGCCCCACGTCGGGCTCTGTGCCGATGGCTCAGAGCCTGGAGCTTGCTTCAGATTCTGTGTCTCCCTCTCTCTCTGCCCTCCCCCTGCTCACGTTCTGTCTCTATGTCTCTCAAAAATAAATAAACGTTAAAAAAAATTTTAAAAAAAATCATAAACATCAATAGACTGAACATTGTGGAGGATAAAAATAAATGTAATCTCCTTGAAATTATAACCTATTTTGGAGAAAAGTATGCTTCTTTAAATTATTTTTACAGATAAAGTGTAGCTCTTTCTAAAGAACTCTTTATACAAGGCAAGATATAAACAAATAAACAAGTCAACATACAACCTTCCAATGTAGCATGGAGTGAGGAGGAGTTACTGCTCTAAAGAAGGTGATCAGAGTAATCTTCCATAATAAAATGACATTTGATAGATTCTGTAGGACAGAAAGGAGTAATATATCCAAATATCTGGGGGAATATCATTCAGGGAGAGCAAAGAGCAAGGGCAAAGTTCTCAAGGTGGAAATTCACTTGGCTTGTTAACAGAATGGGAAGGAAACAAATGTAGCTGGAGCAGAGTGGGCAAGGGGGAAAGAGTAGGAAGAGAAAACATAAAGGAGAGAGTCAGAAACCGGTAGGGCCTTATAAGCCATAGAGATTTGACTTTCACTATCAGTAAGATGAGATGCCTTTGAAGGATTTCAAGTAGATAATGACATGGTCTGGCTTATGCTTTAAGAGGATCATCCTCGCTTGAGAAGAAAAGACTATAGTGGGACAAAGTCTGAAGCAAGATATCAGTCTTGGGAGATGGCAGCAGATGTGGTGAAATGGTTGGATTTAAGATATAATTTGAGGGTAGCTTCCATGGAATTTTCTGGTGAATTGGATGTAAGGTGGGAGAAAAGCAGAAGAATCAATGATTGTTCCCATTTTTTAACTTCAGCCCCTGGGTTAATAGAATTGCCACAACTGAGATTAGGAAGACCAGGAGTAGAACAGATCATAAGGGTTAGATAAGAAAACCAATTTCTGTCCTATAAATTTTGAGATGCCCATTAAATACAGAAGTAGGGATGCTAGAAACAAAACAAAAAACAAAAACAAAAACAAAACAAAACAAAAATCACATTTGAATATATCAGTATGGAGTTTAAATGAAAGATCTCACATTAAATATATAAATCTGGGCATTCTAAAGACATAGATGGTACTTAAAGACATGAGACTGAAGGATATTTTCCAGAATGTGAGTCTAGATGAAGAGGGCCAAGATCTGAACTGGTTGGATAGGAAAGCCCAACATTTAGAAGTTGAGGAAGTAAGAAGAAAACAGCAGAGGACATCAGAAGAATTCCATGAAATAGGAAGAGGATAAAGACAGAGTCATACCCTGGATGCCAATAAAAAAAAAAGAAGTGTTTAAAAAAGAGGGCATCAAGGGGAGCCGGGGTGACTCAGTCAGTTAAGTGTCTTACTCTTGATTTCAGCTCAGGTCATGATCTCACAATTTCTGAGATTGAACCCTGTGTCAGGTTTCATGCTGTTAGCATGGAGTATGCTTGGAATTCTCTCTCCCTCTCACTCTTCCCTCCCCCACTTCTTCCAAAATAAGTAAATAAACTTTAAAAAAAAGAGGACATCAAGAGACATGACAACACACACACACACACACACACACACACACAGACATAAAAGAAAGCTCTTACTGATTTTATTCATATACCCCCAAAACAACAGAACAACAGAAATGTCCATCAGCAGGAGAACAAATAGAAAAATCTTGGAAAAGTCATACAAGAGAATACTACTCAGCAATGCAAAAGAATGAACTATTCCTACCTACACTAACATAGATGAATCTCCAGACATAATGGTGAACAGAATAAGTCAGGCACAAAAGAGAACATACTCTCTGATTCCATCTAAATGAAGTTCAAGGAAATCAAAACTTCTACATAGGGATAGAGGTCAGAACAGGGGCTCCCTCTGGTTTTTTGAGAGGGGTAGGTATTGACAAGGAATGGGGTTCAGATGAACTTTCTGGAGGAATAGAAATGTTCTCTACCTTGATCCACATGGTGGTTATATAGGTATATACACACAGAAATTTCTCAAGCTTAGTCTTCAGATTTGTGTATTTTACTGTATCCAAATTATGCCTCCATAATAAAATAAGGGGTGGAGAAGGAGGGCATGATAATGCTTTCATATGTTATAGAATAAAAGGACAAAAATAGAATAAGTAGTATTTGCCCTTGAAGGGTTTTTATTAGGCCAAAAATAGAAAATGCAAAGATTTCCTCTTCAAAACAAGAGGACTACATAGTTATGCATTTTTATGCTCTTTTCTACAGAACCTCCTCTAGCTTTGCCTCCCACCATTCCCATTTCAGCCAACAGTTACCACCTCTGCTTGGCAACTGGATTCCACATGCTTTAGAGGAAATATAAGGAAATGCTGAACAAGTTGCCTTGGTAATCAAAGCATTTACAGGGCTAGCCCTTTCACTCTGTCCTCCTCCATGTCACCCCTTCCCAGTTCCTATCACACTCCCAGATGTTATTTGCCTGAACCTTCCAGCACCTCTCTGTTATGCCCTCCAGGGATTGAGTTGCCCTTCCCTGCCAATTCTCTTTCCTTTCTTTGACTTCTGACTTTCTGATTCTGAACTTGCATAGTTGTTTGCATCTAATTTTTAGCCGGCTTCGCAATTTCTAACCCATGGTCTAACTTGAATCTCAAATCTCTGCCACTTCATTATCACTCTGATGGGACACAACTGATATATTTCCTAGGGCAACTACAAAAACTCTCATGGATGGAGAGTTCTTCCCCCACTCCAAACCTCTTATGTTAGATGAGATTTATCAGGCTGTTCATCATTGAAGTCAAAACTTTATAGTCAGGGCTTAGAATATTCTCCAGCAGAAAGAAGAGAAGTGCAAGGGATTTCTACTGTGAAAAAGATCACAAATTGGATATATACTTACTCCCAGTTGGAACCTTATGCCCAATGGCAAAATGGCCTCTTTTCCTCTGGCAAGACTGTTCTAACTTAAACAGCCTGCTTTGGCTGCCAAATTTTTGTTGTTAGAAAAACAAGAGGATGATATTTCAAGACAATTTTGAAAAAAAAATCACTTCTGGAAAAAAATTAAAAATACTTAAGAACCAACATGTGATCGCATACTGGAACATGCCTCCCAAGCTGACCTGTGCCCAGCTCCATACGCCACACTATTCTATTCTCAATTCCTTGTCTAGGCCCCCAGGGTGGTCACAGGGCAGCAGATCCTAATAGTCTTATGTTGGCCTCATCCAATTTTTACACAAAAGAGAGAGTCAAAGGAGAACATAGCTCAGGGTTCATACCAAATATCCAAATCTAAAGCTCAGTCAGTAGTGAGTGGCAAGAGATGAGGAAAGTCGGTGAGGTCTCTGCAACTTGTGTTACTACGTTTGGATTGTCTCCAGGACAGACACCGTGGGCATGTGATTCATGCAGTCACATAGGGCCCCATGCTTAGAAAGACTCCACACTTGGTTTAAGGCTCCAGTGTTGCCATCTTGAAATTCTTAATATTTTTTAACAAAGACCCCACATTTTCGTTTTGCACTTGGACCTGCAAATTATATAACCAGTTCCAATTATTTCAGCTTAATTATCAGCAAACTAAACATCACTATTTATTTTTGACTACTTCACCTTGAGGCTTCTCTGCAGCAGATTCTAGTTAACAAACTGAGAGGCACAGAACCACATTCATATATCTATGGAGACCACTGTTTTCAGTGTGTAATTTAAGGAAGGTATGTCCATTGGATTTCCAGACTGAGACATTCTCCACCAAAACTGGAAAAAAAAATAAGGAAGTCTCTGCAAACTGAAGGTCAAGATCATGGATAAGAATGTATTTAAAAGACTTTAAATAAAACTTTTACCCCTGGCTTGGAGACAGCATTAAAGTATACTTATTGCTATGAAAATATTCCATCAATCATAATGCTGATGGGTTGAAAAACACACATAACCTGAAAAATCCCCAATCCATCATTTATCAGAGGTAAGATGTGGTAATGTGGCTAAAATGGGTTACAAACCAACTTCTGGCAGTGAAATTATGAAGGAAGAAGAGGAACTTGGGTAACCCACTGAGAAATAATTGCTTCTCCCCCTTTTTCCCCAAAAAAACCCAAAGGATATGTTTCCAGAGAGGGCCATCTGATCCTTTATTATTCCTCCAACTTTCTCTATGTTCTCAGATCAAACCTTCGTAAATGTTTTCCTCCTCCATAAAGCCTTCCTAACTATTTTAAAGCAATTCAAACTTTTTCCCTTTACTATCTCCCCCAATTCAATAAATCTCTGAGCGAGCAAAGGCTCTCCTGACCCTTGTCAGCATCAGAGCCAAAGGGGGCTGAAACAGAGAAAGCAGAAAAGGTAGAGCTTGGTAGCTGGGCTTGGCGCCTGGCTACAACTCTTTTTATCACCCACAGTGTTCTCCCTGTCATGGAATTCACCACCACAGTCTTCCCCACTGCCTTCATTCTCTTCCAGCACTATTTCCTCCCCTGCCCCTTTACTCTTAAAGATGACCTCTCCACCTACTTCCCTGGGAAAATTGAGAACATCTGATGAGAACTCCCACAAGTTTCCTCCCAAACTCCTTAAGTTTTCTTTGGATCATCACCCAAACTTTTTTCCTTCCCGCCCATCTTGGAGGAACTTTCCCTGCCACATAGACAGGTTAACCCCTTCACCTGCCTTCTATCAGGGTGGGGCCTCCTTCCCATAACTATGATTTGTTTTTGCCTCCCCAAAGGCTATTTGTCCAATTCCTCAACACATATTCAAACCTTCTGATGCACATAGGAATAAACAAACAAACACCAATAACACCCACTCTGGATCCACTTTCCAATCTCTAGCCTTACCATTTTCTGCCAGTCTCCCTCCTAGTCTTTTGCTTCCTCTTTTTATTCCTCAATAAAACAAGATATTGCCTGAATATCATCAAGCACAAAAGTTAGAAGGCACGAAATAAAAGGGAAGCCTGTTTCTCAGTCTCATGCATCTTAATTCTTCCTTTCTTCTATCTTTTGAAATTGTCTTCTCAAAGATCCAACAAAATCCAAGGCCTCAGTTCACAGCCCCTCTGCTTGTGTTCCTGGTAGCACTTTGCCTCTCAAGATGAACCTTTCTCTTCTTTCGTTTCTGTAATGTCATTTTTCCTCCAACTTTTCCTACTGCTAATTTGAAGTGTTCTTGTGTTTTTGCACCACTCTTTGTCCATCACTTAATAGAGATTATTCTCAAAAGTACCAGTGTTGGCCTATTCTCTGCTCACTGCACTGTCTATATTTGTCCCATAATGATTCTCATTGACTTCCATCCTCACTATCTTTTTCCCAAAGGTATGCCCCTACTTCTGACTCACTCCTAAATTCCAGACTACATCTCCAACACTTGCTAAACACCTCTAGCCACTTGCCTGACATCCTTCTAAGTGTAGCCCACTGGCTCCTCAAGTTCTGGCTAACTAAAACAGAATTAATGTGACAAAGGAACAGAGTTTGGATAACTCTGAGGAAGATTTTTATATGATTCTTGCTGGGAAGAGGAACTAGTGGCAGACTGAGACCCAGCAGGCCTGCAGGTAGAAGCAAAAGGTGATTTACCTGGCTGGAGGGAGAGTATGAGATAGGGAATAAGGCCAGATCTAGACTCAAAGCAGCGAAGGTGTACCTACTTCTGTGCTTGGCACTGAATGTTGTCTCTTGGTCCTCCTGAAATTTACATTGTACCAGACTCTGATAACAGATACAGACATCACCAAAAATTAGGCAAATATTGCTTGCACACCTAGAGATAGAAAATTAAGTACTTATTTTGGCTACAAGTCAAGGTGCAATGGCATTGCATGAAGCAGGAAGTGATGGGGGCATGTGGCTTGGACACAGTGAATCAGGAAAAGCTGTGACCTCTTTTCCACTTATTGTTCATACTGTAAATGCTTTACTTCCATCAATTAAAAGACCCATGTTGAGTCTGCCCCTTCAATTATTTGTGGGTCTGTTAAGTACCTCTCTGTGATTACAACTCACTTTTCTTTTTTAGTGTGAATACATAGATCTGCATTCCTAATTATGGCATCCTCAAATCCTGAGGAACTTTGTGAATGATACTGTCCTGGAAGACACTGATACTAACATTTCCCTCCCTGGGTTAAGAACGTTAAGAAGAGTTAATAAATTTTTGGCTATGCATGTGTCTCACTCTCCTACTAGAGGGGGAAAAAACAGGCTCTCTTTTGTACAAAGGAGAATGAAGAAAAACTCCTTTCCTCCACCAGGAGCCTAGACTCCTCATCAAGGGCCTCCCGCTAATTCCAGGCCTCTCCCTGAAATCAGGGAGGCCTGGGCCCTTGGGATGCTCACCACCCCTCTGGGCATGATCTGCAGCATTCACAGCTTCCGAGTATCCTAATCTATTCCATATTCCAGGAGGCTCTCTGAAGGGAAAGGTAATCATTCTCACACAAACAGTCACTCTACACTTTCTTTCCCACTCATATCCGCTTGGAACTGAGAGCAAACAGAGAATGGAGTTCTGCCCTCCCTGGTGCTGTGTGTCTCCTTGACCTTTGCTTAATCAAGGCCATTGCTGCGGCAGTAAGCCATGAACAAATTGAGCTGCCCAGAAGAAAGCAGGGAGCTATGGAACTGATCCTCCCATCTTAAAAGAAGTATCTGATCAAAACCACACCATAACTGCTAAAGAAATAGGAGGATCAAGGAGTAAACACCTTTATTTAGGAACAATTAAAGGGAAGCCTTCATGGAGAAAAACGTAATTGAATGATTCCATTATCTTCCCCTAACTACCATTGTGTAACATTTTAATTAAAAAATGTGTCAGCCTTCAGATTCATCCACAAGTGAGGACGCTGAAATTAAGAATAGACAACCCATTGTAAAATTTCCAGGGTTTAAAATAAAACAAGTACTATTCCCACTACACTTAGCCATTTGCCTGACTGCTAAACCTAGATTTCTTAACTCTGTCACATCCAATTTAACAGGAAGTTCTAGTTCTACTTCTGGAATATCTCTGAAATCTAGTCCCTACTCACCTCCTTCACCACAACTTTTTAAATTCAAGACACTATCATTACTTGGCTGGAATATTACAAGTGATGGCCAGCCAGGCCCCCTGCTTCATCCCAACTCCATAGTTCATTCTCCACACTGGAAGTGAAGAGAGCATTTAAGTACCCAACTTACCTTCCAAAGGGTTCCCTTTGCTCTTTGAATGAAATTTAAGCTTTTTATCTAGGCTGTATAGTTTCCCTTCAGTTGTTCCTTTTTCCCCCTGTATTTTCATGCCCTGACACTCTCTCCCTTGGTCACTAAGCTTCCACCACACTGGTCTTCCTTACTGCCCTTCCATGATACCAGACTCTTTCCCATTGTCTTAGGTTGTGTTTCCTAAAAGCATAGCCTGTGATGGGGATTCTTGTGCATGTGGTTTATTGAGGGAAGGATCTCAGGACAAAACTGCAAGAGAGTGATGAAAGCATAACATGGAATGGGAGGAAGCCAATCAAACATGTGATCTCCACTGAAGACTCCACTAGGCTCAGCCTGATGATCCCATAGCCCCACTTGAGGCAAGAGGCCAGCATCTTGTGCTACACTATCAATCAGCCATTGGCTGTGGCCCAATTCCAAGAAAGGACATAATCTCAGTCATTTTCTTTCAACTGAGGGTAACTGCAGTTGTGAGTAAATAGCAGCCAATGCTCACAGCAGCTAGGCGATGGTCCCTCAGCCCAGGGAAGGAGATCTAGGCAAGGCATCAACAATTTTGCTAAAACATGGTAAGAACTTGTTTTAGTTTTTCTTCTGCCTGAAATTCTCCCCTTCCAGATCTTCATGTATCTAGCATCTCACCATCATTTTCATGTTGCCTCAAATGTCTATTCTGAGTGACCATGTCTGCCCGTCTAGTTAACGTTGTCACACTGACATCCCAGTTAATCTCATCATGCTACCCATTTTCATTATCTGAAATACAACTTCCTGTTTAATTTTTTACTAAGACATGTTTATTGGCAGTCTCAACTACTAGAGTGTAAAGTCCCTGAGAACAGGAACCCAGTCTTGCACACCTATCTATCTAGAGGTAAAATCAAAACCTATCTAGTGTAAAATCAAAAAGATACTGGAATCAGACATCCTGGCTCAAATTCTGGCTCCCTCATTTTACTAACTATGCTAGTTTGAGCAATTTAACTTCTCGCAGTGCCAAATTAATAGGATTATTTGGAGGATTAAATGAGTTGATGCAAGTAAAGTGCTTATAATAGTGCCTGATACATATCAGTCACTCAGTAAATGCTAACCTGGAATTGCCTGGTGAATGAATGAATGAATTAATGGATGGATGAATAAATGAGTGAAGAATATAAATTTTGGCAACTCAAACTGTCACCTTGCTTTTCCCTAGGATGGCATCATAGGCCACTGGCATTTCTCTGATTTTTTACCCTTTAAAGGTACACAAATTTTGGGTGTGCCTGGGTGGCTCAGTCAGTTAAGTGTCTGATTTCAGCTAGGTCATGACTTCACAGTTCATGGGTTCAAGCTCCACATTGAACTCTGTGCTGATAGCTCAAAGTCTGGAGCCTGCATTGGATTCTGTGTCTCCTCTGTCTCTGCCCTTCTCCCACTTGTGCTCTGTCTCTCTCTCTCTCTCTCTCAAAAATAAATAAAAGTTTCAAAAAAATAAGAAAATAAAGATATGCAAATTTTATTCTCTTAGTCTTCAGTATGCATCCCAAATAGTCAAATTATTTGTTTCCCGATGATGCTCAAAATCAGCCAGTACTCCCATCTTGACCACTCTCATTGCAAGACAGTAGACTGAAAAACTCAATTTCCTGGACCACAGCATGCTAAATCCTAAGGCAAGGCCCTTATTCCTCAATGGTAAGCAATCACTGTTCCAACAACCCTTGTTACCCTCAAGCCAACACTGCCATGTGATTAAATAAACTGGCTGCATCAAGAGGAAAGGAAGCTTTCAGTAAGCTTCAGCCACCAAATGAGCTGTGGTTTTGTCTGTGGCCTGAATGAAATGGGCAAAGGAGAAATTACTTCAACTTCCCTCTGGAAGAGAGGTTTTATGGGAAGTAGGAAACAAGGGCAGTTATTAAACAAATATAAACTGACCACTTTCTGTGAGTAGGCACTGGAGGGAACATAAAGATGTGCCATGATACAGGATGAGATGAGGAATAAAAGACCTAGTTCAGAACACAACTGTAATGAGGGGGAGATCATTTGATATACCTAAATTCTTTTTAAGAGGGCTATTGTATATTTGTTTTGGATGAAAAGGTCTGATAAGACATTTAGGATTTAGAGAAAGACACTGAGAACAAATTTAAGCTACTAAACTGTTACAGGAAAACTGGGCAATGTGTTCGTCCCTGAGCAAGGAAGAAGAAAGCAATGCAAAAGAAAGGAAGGGTTAGGGGACAGAGAGAAGCCAGATAAATCTGACATATGGCAGCTGTCTGCTTTGTCATTGACACCAGCCATCACTAATGCACCCAAATTCAACAATACTTGGTATGAGAGGAGTTTTTGTAGAAAGCAGTATAGGATCTGGGTTTCCAGATCAGATGACTTGAAGTGAATCAGAGACCACACCCACCCTGTAGACCAAAGGAGATGGTGTAGCTAAAAAAATCTCAGGAAAGCACTGGCCTTTGCAGACCAAGAGACAGAGTTTGTGCCAAGTTAACACAAATCTCCAAGGAATCAGGAGGCTCAACAAATATGTACATACTCTTGTATTCAAGCGAAAGGATATCTACATCTCAATGACAACCTCAGTGGCCCCTTTTGCAAACATGGCCTAGGATCTTCATTGTATGCCCAAATCTAAGACAATAAACCATTACAAGCCATGGCTGAAGTCCTAGAAGTATGGAGAGAGGCAAGCCCTTGGACAAAACCCAGCATCTATCTCTTCTCATTCTGCATACTCTTCCTGGGTGATATCACTTATTCTTGTGATGTTAATTCTATCTGTAGTCTGAAGACTCTTCAGCCTATATCCCTTTCTTAAGCAACAGAACTGCACTGTCGCATACAGTAGCTACTAGTCACATATGGCTATTGAGTACTTGAAATGCAGCTAGTACAATTCAGTTACTAATTTTTTTAATTTATTCAGATATTTTAAAAATGATACTCAATTCCGTTTTTAGCATATTTTTAATTATGTTTAGGAAAATTTAGGAAAGTGAATCTACTTCTTCAACCTTAAACTTTTCAACTGCAAATTAAAATTTAGCATCCAAATTAAGATGTGCTGTAAGTATAAAATATAAACTTGATTTAGAATATTTAGTGTGAAAAAAGTGTCACTTTTTCATTAATATTTTTTAGTTTCATTGAGGTGCAATTGAAATACAATTGTAAGATATTTAAAGTATATATCTTGTGATTTGATACATGCATACATTGTGAGAGGATTCCCACCATCTAGTTAATTAAGATATCCATCTGTTTACACATTTACCTTTTTTCTGTGTATGAGAACATTCAAATTCTACTCTCTTAGCAAATTTCTTTTTTTTTTTTAAATTTTATTTATTAAGCTCAAACCCACAACCCTAAGTTCAAGAGTCACATGTTCTACCAGCTCAGCCAGGCAGGTGCCCATCTTTTAGCAAATTTCAGTTATATAGTATAATGCTATCAACTATAGTCACCATATTTTACACTGGATCCTCAGACCTTCTACTCTTTTTTTCCATGAGTTTGACTTTTTTTTTTTTTTAAGATTCCACATACAAGTAACATCATGCAGTATTTATCTTCCTCTGCCTGGCTTATTCTGCTTAGCATAATGCCCTCAAAGTCCATCCATATTGCCACAAATGGTAGAATTTCCTACATGCTTAAATGATATTTTGGATGTAGTTGGTTAAATAAAAATAGTATTAAAATTAATTTATTTGATGCCACCTCACCCTCAACATCTTTCTCCTCTAGAATTTCCTAAATGCCTTTTTTCATCAGATTGCATTGGGGAAAAATCTGGGAGTTAAACTTGACACTAAGAGGTTAACACCATCTTCAATACCATGTACCCTACCCACTATGTGAGTCCAGGGCTGATGTCTGTTTAGTTCATGATTGCATTTCATTACCTGCGAAGTGAAGCATGTGGTAGGTTTTCAGTAAAGACTTTCTGAGTGAATGAATAATTGAGCAAATGAATGAATAGATTACTCCCCTCAGGAATGGTTGAGAACACAAAGCACATAAAACACAGTTAAGCAGAGAAGAGCCCACTGTGCTCCCCTGGAGCTGCCAGCCTTAAGGAATAGAGGGGAGTCAGAGTCCCATCTACAAGGGCATGGAGTGGAGACATGAAAATGAGGCTCCAGCAGCCCTTATGTAGGAGGGGCTGAAGATAACCAAAGCAGTCAGGAACTGCCCTATAGATTAGGGAGGTTTTGAGGTTTTATAGCTGCCTCATTGAATCACACCCTATTCAGCTTTGAAATGTGGCCTCTTTGCTGTCAAAAGCTGGAAGAGGAATTAGAGAGACAGCAAATCTAGGTCAACAGGAGCCATGGGTGGATTAAGTAGGGAGAGAACAGCCTCTATGAGCATCAATTGAACCAAAGCAATGATCAGATAACAGGTGCAGGTTTTTCAACTATAAATGGAAATTTAGCATCCAAATTGAGATATATTGTAAGTATAAAGTATACACTGAATTTAGAAGATTTAGACCCAAACACACTACCTGTAACTATAACAACAATAGCAGTGGCAGTAGCTAACATTTATATAGTATATATGGCACATAATATGTGCCAGGACTACTTTAAGTATTGTCTCTTCTCTCTCTGAGTCTCTCTCTCTGTGTCTCTCATTCTCTTTCTGTATATATACATATATATCTTTCTGTGTGTGACTGATGTATATTTGTGTATGTATGTATTCATATATGTGGATTAGCTCTAATCCTCACAGAAACACTATAAAGTTTTTCTGCAAACATCATCTTTGTTATGTAATAGGAAGAAAAAGATACTGAAAAAATATGTAGAAAATGAGACAAGGACCTGGGATTCAAATCCAGGCTGTCAGTTGGCAGAGTCTTATTTTTAACCATTATGCTATTCTACCAATCATAAATCAGTGAGGGAAGGCATAGAATCCTAATTTCAGGCACACTGGGTCAAACATAGGGTCCATCTGCCCAGGTTCTATGTCTGAAAGGTTTATCCAAGGATCATATTTGGGGCAAGGGAAGAAAACAGGTATTCTTCTCTTCCTTGATTCTAATTACATTCTTTCACTCCTTGCATTGGAAATGTGGAATTTTTTTAAAGTTCCCTATTAACCTGTGTTTCTATTCATCCTAGTTTTCTACATGATAAGAAGACTTTTCTACTCTTTGCTACATTTGCAAAATTAGAATTTATTAAGGGATATTGTTATTTTTGGAGGGCTTAGGTTCTGAGTCAATTGAGGGTAGGGATTGGGTCTTCCATTTCTGCCTCCTTGTGCCTTCAACTGAGAAATGAATCCAGCTAAGAATAGATTTTTAAGAGAATATGGAAGAAGGCCTTCAATCAAGAGGTTGGAGGAAGGAGGGGACTGGGAGCAAGAGCTGACATTTGTAATTCTTACAATTTTCCCCAAAGTTAGACCTGCAACAAGTAAATAAACAGCTCTCTGGTCCCATTCCCTGATCATGTCACTCTCAATTTGGGAGGACATATTTTTTCAGAATCTTTTTCTTCCTATTACATAACAAAGATGATGTTTGCACAAAAACTAAATAAACACAATAAAAGGGAAGACAAAAAATTAAACCTCTGGTAATCCCCCTATCCCTAAATTAACATTTTTTGGGAAAAAGGACTTAGGAGGGACATGATGTCCATCTTCAAATATGTGAAGGAAGAGTGTGTGGCAGGGAAATTTCCTCTGTTTTCACATTACACCAGAACAAGAATCGATGGGAGATCATTTAAGGAAAATTTCATGTCAATAAAAAAGAACTTTTTCTAGACACTAAATCTGGTCAAAAACTGAATCATCTCCCTTAAATGGCTCTAAGCTCCATTTTAGAGAAGTAAATACCTCAACCAAAGATCCGGGACCATTTATATTAGGTCGCATTTGAAATTTATGACCTCTAAAATCCCTCCCAGATCTAAGATTCTATGTTCCTAATATCACTAATATATTTTATTGACATTTAATTTAAATACCACAAAATTCACCACTTTAAAGTATACACATACAGTTCAGCTATTTCCAGCAGAATGTGCAACTATCACCATTATCCAATTCCAGAACATTTCCATCGCTCCAAGAAGAAACTGAATACCCATCAGCAGTCAACCCCCAGTTCTTCATTCTGGAGACCACTAATTTACTTTTCATCTCTATGGATTTGCCTATTCTGAATATTTGATATAAATAGAATCATGCAATATGTGACCTTTACTGTCTTGCTTCTTTCATCCAGCATAAGGTTTTCAAGGTTCATCCATATAGTAGCATGAGTCAGTGCTTCATTTTTATGGCTAAATAATATTCCATCGTATGAACATACCATAGTTTGTTTATCCATTCATTTGTTGATGGACATTTGTGTTGACTCCATTTCATTTACTATTATGAATAATACTGCTATAAACATTTGTATACATTTTTTGTTTAGACATATGTTTTCAATTATCTTGGGTACACACCTGATTGTGGAATTGCTGGGTCATATGATAACTCAATTTGTAACTTTTGAGGAACTATCCAACTGTTTTCCAAAGAAGCTGCATGTGTTTTTCTACCTGCTCAACAGCAATATGTATGAGGGTTTCCACTTTTTTTACATCTAAGCCAATATATGTTATTGTCCTTTTTTATTGTAGCCATTATAATGGATGCAAAGTATCTCTTTGTAGTTTTCATTTGTATTTCCCTAATGTATAATGATTTTGAGCATCTTTCCAAATGTTTATTTATATATATATTCTTTGAACAAATATTTATTCAGATCGTTCACTTATTTTTTAACTTATCATTTTATTATTGAGATATAACAGCCTTTTATACATTCTCAAAGATCACTAACATACCTTTCACCATAAGTGAATTAATTTGAAACCTGGGAAAATAGTTCACTTTCTAGGAACAAAAATCAGCAATATTGAAACAATTTGAAGTAGAAAAATCTGACATGAATAGTTAAGGAAGAAACTGTGGATATTTAAAAAGAGTTAATGTCCATATCTTTCCTAAGCCCCTCCCAACCTACCCTATGTAAAATCCCAAAAGGCACCAGGACCAGTTGGTTTCAAGGATGAATTTTTCAAAAGATATTTTTTGAAAACAGAGATCTTTTCCTATACTACACAACATGCTCCAGAGTCTAAAGAAAGGATATTTGTTAATCTTTTATGAAGAGAACCTAAAACTAACACCAAAATCTGAGAAAAATAGTCTAAGAAAAAATATGGAACTCATTTATAAATATTGATATGAAAAACTCATAAATATTAATACATACAATTTAGCAATACATTAAACAAATAACAAATCATGACCTATGGGAATCCTAAGATTCAATTATAAAAAGTCAGTAAACATAATTTAAAATGCAAATGGCTAAAAAAAAATTCTATTCAGAAAAGGCATCGAATAGAAACAACATTTTTAAAAAAAATTTTTAACATTGGGGTGCCTGGGTGGCTCAATTGGTTAAGCATCCGACTTCAGCTCAGGTTATGATCTCACAGCTCATGAGTTCAAGCCCTGCGTTGGGCTCTGTGAAGTCAGCTCAGAGACTGGAACCTGTTTTGGATTCTGTGTATCCCTCTCTCTCTACCCCTTCCCTGCTCTCTCTCTCTCTCTCTCTCTCTCTCTAATGTTTATTTATTTTTGATGTAGATGCTTTTAGTGTTTCACCATTAAGAATGGTGTTCTATTTATTTATTTTTGAGAGAGAGAGAGTGTGACCAGGGGAGGGGTAGAGAGAGAGGGAGACACAAAATCCAAAATAGGCTCCAGGCTCTGAGCTGGCTTCATAGAGCCGGATGCGGGGCTCGAATCCTGAGCTGAAGTCTGGCACTTAACCTACTGAGCCACCCAGGTGGCCTTATTCCCATTTCTAGAAAACTTCTTAGGATCCATAAATTGAACAATACAATACCACCGCACATCCTCATATTAGTTAACATCTGCAACTATTAGAAAAGATGACAAGACTTTCATATATTCTGGGAATGAGTTTAAATTGGTCAAATCAATTTGAAGAAAAATTTGGCAGTATTGTGTAAAACTGAAAACCTATGTACTGTGACTAAGAAATTCTACTTCTGAGTATATATTCTAAAATATTCTTGCATATATTTGTAAACAAAATTGTCAAGTTATTTCCATTGCAAAGCTCTTTAAAAAGCCCTCAAAATTACATCAATAGGATAATGAATAACTAAGATGATATATTCACACACTAGAATACAATTGTTAAATAAAATAACATAACTCTCTCTATTCAGTCATATAATTAGAACTCCACACAAAATGTTGAGTAGAATAAAAGCAGGTCTCATATAATATACACCTTGACATTTATGTCCAATTTCCAAACATGAAAATATAAACATTATTCATTGAGATATACATACGTATATTATTAAAGTAGAGTGAAAAAGATATGTGATTAGTTCATGTTTTCCTCTAGGTTTGGAGCATGAGGAATAAACTGAAGGCAGAAAATGAAGAAAATGCCAAATATCTCTGTAATGCTTTATTTCTTTCATTTGAATTAGGACAAAGCAAATAGAACAAAACATTTCCAATCCTCGGTTCTGATTGGGAGGTACATTAATATTGTCAATATTCATTTTACTTTGGGGTATTTTTCAAATTTCTCAGAACAAAAAATCCCATAGTAATGCAAGGACAAATATAAAGTCCCTTAACATGTTTTAAAAAATACACATATTTCGAAACAAATATGAACACCATTCTAATGGTGAAACACTAAAAGTATCTACATCAAAATAACTTTTGAAATAAGAATATACAACTATTAATGTGGATCTAGGTGTTCTAGCCATTAAATTACTAATAAATAAAAAAATGTATGTTTATTTGTGTGTATATGTGTATGAGTGTGTATATGTGTGATGAGTGTATATGTACAGATGCATGTACATGTGTATGAATATGTATACATGTGTGTGAGTGGGTATATGTACGTGAGAGTATATATGTGTATATATGTGAATGGTTGTATGTGTCTGTATGTATGTAGGTGTAGGTAAACAAATGAATGTATATATGCATAAGTGTGTATCTATACATAATTATGTGTACACATAAATGTGTGTACACATTTTCATATATGTATGTGTGTGAATACATGCATATCTATGTACATGGATACATGTATGGGTATTGTGCATGTACATGTGCATACACACACTTCAAACAGGAAGAAATACATATCAGGTGTTCCATATGTATTTGTTCTGCCTTTTCAAGTAGATTTTATACTTATTAAGATCTGAAGCTGTGACTCGTATTTCTTTTGGAATTCACATATAGTGAGTTCTCAACAATACTTGCAGAGTTGAATTTGGCATCAATACCCCTCAATTTCCATGGACCAGCAAGAATTCACAGACCAAATTTAAGGGCTGTTTTTGTTCAGTATAAGATAGTTTATACTCAGAATAAAAAGTAGAAAATAAAACCCTAGTGATGAGTTTATTTTAAAATTTGTATATAGATATAATTTTTCCATTTTCTAGAATCTGTAGCAAATATCAGATACCAAGAGCCTATAATGACCTGTATATATTTCATAATTTCTCAAAAGTCACTAAAATTAGTTAAGGAAAGATAGAGAAGATGCTATCCTGTAGATGATCCACCTTATTAGCCAGAAGAACAAAAGAGAATCCATCAGATAGACCTTGCCTCCAGTCTGGGCCAGTTGGTAACTCACTCATTTAGGTGAAGGTGGTGTCAAGAAGCCAGTGAAGGTGGGGGATCCCCTTCATGGACCTTTTATAGCAGGAAAGGGAGATAGTGGTGACAGTGATGGACATGGCCCTCTGGTCCTGTGTGGGAAAGCTGTAAACTCACAAGTTCAGCCCCCAGGATAGGAGGGTGGGTCTGCAGAGAAGCGTCATAACCTAAGCCTGAGCAGACATGCTTAGTGATGCATCCCACTGACAAGAAGGAAACACAGCCATGACTTTTGTTCTGCAGGCCAGTAAAGGCAGTCAGAGCAGGAGAGGCATCCAAAAGCAAGAGAAATCATTTCCTCACAAAAGGAGAGGTTATTCTCTTATTTTCTTTTCTTCTGTAGTCTGAGTCAGGCAGGAAAGCAACACCCTAAGGTTAGATCTAAGTTGAAGAGGTGAGAGCTCCATTCGGGTTCAATACAACAGGCTACAAGACATGCATAGCCCAGATGGGCAATAAACCAAAAGATCCACAGCGGCAGAAGGAATGCCTTATTCCAAAACATCACTTGGAGCCCAAGAACAGTCTCTTGCATTTCAGTTAAGACTCCCCACCCAGCAAACCAAATTGTGTTCTTTCTGGGTGGCTGGCTTGAAGAATAGTACATTACAGTGGAAACTCCCATTTACTTCATTTACTGCTGTTTATAATATTTTCCACTATTTGGAGATAATGAATTCATCCTTTTTTCCCTTTTTCCTTCTTTCTTTTCTTTTTTTTTTTTTTTGGCCAACATTATGCAGGCCACTACAAGAGCCAAATATTCCAGAATCCTTCTCGAATGTGTTATCCTTAATTTTCTATGATAGCTCTAGTGGTTTTTTTGGAAAGGCCCCAACATCAACCAAATTAACAATGCCAAGAATAAACTCAACTGTCACCTTCATTCCCTTTGAACAGCCTAGGGAAAATGCCACCTTCAAGAGTCTTTCCAGTATGCAGGCTTAAAGAGACAAGTTAATTAAAGTCACTCCCAGAAAAACAACCACTCACCACAGAAAGTTCCTCCCCAACCCAAACTCTGTAATCACTATTGTAGACCATCTCCACTTTATCTGAAAGTCACTTAACATGCAAGCCTAAAACCATGGGTTTTGTCAATGGAATTATACCACTGTAATTGTCCAGCTGAGGGGCCTTTTGGAAGGATATTAAGCAGGAGTTTTAGCAGGAGGTCAGAGGGAGAGAAGGAATATTGCAGGATTCATTTTCCTTCACAGAAACCTGGCAGTTTTCTCAGTTTGGTAAGAGCCAGACATGCATTGCATATGTGCTTCATATGTAGAAAAGATCTTGCCACTCAGAACACTCACTTTTACCAAATAACAGGCTCACAGCAAAGTATGATGAACAAAGCTGCAACAGCATCTCTTTCATTTTTACACCTTTTATTCCACTGGCAAAAATTGGAGCAATATATATGCCAACAGTTCATTCCTCTTTCTTATATTGTTACTGTTTGCTTTGGCAACAGCCACTGTCATGGGGCCAGCAGGAAAAGAGGACATACTGAACCAGGAAAAAAGATGGCAGTCAGCTAAATCCATCACCAAGCCCCAACGGGTGAAGGAAACTGGTACCTAAATCATGGTCATGTGATTTGCTACTGCTCATAGTCCAGGTGCTGTATGAGGCTGAAAAGCTATCCACAAGGAGGTGGCAGAAAAATCACCATTTTTGCCCCCCTGAAAATGGCTACTTTCAGTAGTTTTCTACAAAACAGAAATGGAACGACATTATTCAATTGCTTGCTAAACTTACTGGATCTTTGGGGAAATATTTTCAGCATCTATCAGTATTTGGCATTTCCTTGCTCCAAAGAGTCATTCTTCTAATGTTGCCTCCTTCTCTGTTAAGACTTTGAACATCTGTAGGTATCTTATACTTCCTGCTTCAGATGAAGCAGAGACCCCAATTAATGTAATTCAGTTCATTTGAGGGTATGTCTTTTTCTATCCCATTACCTTTAACCTCTCTGTGTCTTTATATTGAAAATAAAACATAGGTAGACTTTATTTCTTTCACCCAGTTTGACAATCTCTGCCTTTTAATCTGAGTGTTTAGCCCATTAACATTTAATGTAGTTATTGATATGGTTAAGTTTAACTCTACACTCTTGCTATTTATTCTATATTTGTTCCACTTTTCTTTGTTCCTTTGTTTCTGCCTTCCTGTCTTTATTTGGATTGGCCAAGTATCTTTTAGTATTCTCTCTACTCTACTATCTTTCTAATTCTACCTCTTTGTTTTTATTAGATATTATTCTAAGAATTATAATATTTACTCACAAGTCTTCACAATTTACCTTAATTAATATTAGACCGCTTCACATCAAATGTATGAATCTTACAACATAATTTTTCTTTTTACTTCCCTTCCACATTTATGTGATTGTTATATGTTGTAAATCCCAGAAAACAATGTTCACTTTGCTTGAAATAGTAATGATCTTTTAAAAAATAATAATAATAAAATAGGAAAATAAGCCCATTGTATTTTTACTCATGTATTCATTGTTTCTGGAGCTCTTTATTCTTTACTGTAGAACACTGAACTTCTACTTCCATTCAGTCCTTGTGAACTTTTATTCCTTCCTTTTCTTCCTTGACAACAAGCCTAAGGCTATGCATAATAGAAAACTAACGCAAACTGGTGCCTGGGTGAAAAACTCCAGCAACGACCAGCAGGGATATGTAGCAGCTCTCTTATGATCATGAATACACATCCTACACAAGTGATTTACAGCATGGATTTTTGGGGCCTATTTATTATGAAGGAGAGAAAATCCAGGGGTAAGGGAGTAAGCCTCAAAACATTGTCAAGATAGAAATAATCTTTTCTTAAAGTTAGAACTAGGATCAAAGGGTTTAAGAAATCAGCTTAGAAGCTGATTTACACTCAAGATAAAGAACTAAGATTATTCAACATGAAACAAAATACATTGAAAATTATCGATTCTCCATGACAGGGGTACTCAATCTGAGAAGGCAACATGGCACAGAGGTTAAAAGTGTGGACTCTGGCATCTGACCTCCTGAGTTTCACTCTTTCCTCATTACTTACTGGCAGTGTCACCTTGGGCAAGTTAATTAACTTCTCTGGCCTTGTTTCCTTATCTGTAAGGTGGGCATGATGATAATAGAACTCCCTTCAGAAGGTTGCTGTGAAAATAGCATCTCTAAAGCACTTGGAACACTGTCCGGAACATCTTCAGTATCCAATAAACATTAGCTATTACTATCATTGTTACTTGATTGACCCTTCATGTTATTTCCAACTCTATGATTCTGTTTTGCTTTGAGTCTTCTCTCTTTTATTTATTCTTGAGGTTCAAAGTAGAAATAAGACATTTGTTTTCACAACACTGTTTTCCTCTTTCACCTAACCTCAATATACACTTACAAAACACTTTGTAGTGTTTGCTTAAATTTCTAATCAGTACCTCTGAAAAAAAATTATTTGTTTTATTAAAATAATCTATCAAAACAGGAACTATGGCACAACTATATCATGTCACATTCCTACGTCAATGAAAAATCAAATACCATGAACAAAAACAGACTGACTCTTTGATGTGTGCTCCTGAAAAGTGGCCAGCCATGAAAGAGATAAGATTTTCAAAGTGATCATACAATGAGAAACAAGAGAACCAACTTATGCTGATGACCTATACCATTCACTAAACACCCATATGAACTTTAAAGTTCAAAACCATATTCATGATAGGACCCACTAACCTCATTTTACATATGTCATAACTGAAGTTGGATAAGTCTATATGACTTATCCAACTTTACAAATATATGGCCCCTACTGCCATTAGCTTTCCACCATAGCAAATGCTAAATCATGTTCATGGACAGCAGGAGAGCAGAATGCTTACAATATGTCAGGACTAGGAGAACTACATACAAGTTTGAGTAGACTCAGTTAATGGAGAATAGAACACATGGATGTCAGGAAAGCAGGCAACCAAAAAAGGGAATTAGGAAAAATCAGGAATATGCCAGACTTGGTGTGGGTTCCCCCAAAAGTAGACACAGAGCTAAGGACTGATTTCAAATAACTGATAATGGAAATCAAAGGGGCCAGCAAGAGAGTGGAAAAATCAAACAGGGAAGGGAAGGCTACCAATAAAGTTTGCATTATTGAACAAGTTATACTGTAGGCAACTGGAGCTTAAATGTATGGAGGAGCTCTGGGAGTCAGTGTAGAGCCATGAACCTCAGAATTATCTCACCCAGAGGGGAGGGAGATGGGTGCTTATACATTAATTCAATCTATTTCTTCTGCCAGTCAGTGTTTGAAGGCTGCTCCTTGTGGTGTTAATTTCACGGCACTCCAACTTGCCATGTATATAAGTAGACTGGCCTTTGATTGCAGGAGAAACTTTTCAAATGAAAATAACATGCTGGCAGTTGAGAATTGGGTCAGGATACACTGAAATGGTAAAGGCCAAAGTCAGGAATTTGGCTTGATAAATATCAGAAATGATGGTAGGTTGATGGCCCAAGATTTTGTAAGCAGCTAAGCCTAAAGAACCAGAAATCATCAATTCGACTTTACAGAAACTATACATTTGTCTAGATCAGCACCTTTTTTTTTTTTGAAGTCACCAAGGGTTAAGAAGAAAACTGTTCATAATTCTCATTGCACTAATCACAAGTTGATATTTAATGCACTAGAACTCCAATATTCTCATCTTTTGCACGATTCAAAGAACTGTGATATACTTCATTCCAAAACAGATATGATCCTGGAAACAGCCTCTTTTAACCTACCAGGAAAGGCAAAAAGATAAAATGAATTTGAAGAGATGGATGGGGTCTGAATTTACAAATTCATACAAGAAAGCAATTGGAAGAGAGGAAAATAGAGAAATAAAAAGTCATAGTAGGAACTCTTATACACTATTGGTATGAAGGCAAAATGGTCCAGCCACCTTAGAAAATAACTTGGCTGTTTCTTAAAACATTGGTTTGGATTCCAATAGTGAGTTGAAATATTAAAACATACACTTCCATACAATCCAGCAATTCCATATATAAGTATTTATCCAAGAGAAATAAAAAACTTACAATCACACAAAAGCCTATATGTCAATATTTATAGCAGCTTTTTCATAACTATCAAAATCTGGGGGCGGGGGTGCCTGGGTAGGTAGTTCAGTCGGTTGAGCATCCAACTGTTGATTCAGCTCAGGTCATGATCTCACAATTGTGAGATCAAGCCACATGTTACGCTCCACACTGGAGTAGAGCCTGCTTAAGATTCTCTCTCTCTCCCCTTCTGCCCCTTTTCCTTGCTCACATACTCTCTCTTTCTCTAAAATTAAAAAAAGAAAATTTTAGAAACTGGAAACAAACTTCCAAATACTTGCCAACCACAGAATGTTCCATACATTCAAACAATGGAATACTACTGAGAAACAAAAAGGAATGAACTACTGATACACACAACACAGGTGAGTCTCAAACGCATCATACTAACTGAAAGAACCCAGACTCAAAGGCTACACTATATTATTTCATTTATATGGCATTCTAAAAAAGGCTCAACATGTGGAGATGGGTGGACTATAAAGGGCAGCACAAGGGAATTTGGTGGTGGATATATCTTGGTTGCGTTGGTAGTTACATGACTGTGTACATTTGTCAAAATTCACAGAATTAGATGCCAAAAAGAGAATGTGGCTGTATGAATTTTTTAAAGTGAACCATTTTTTTAAAAGAGGAAATGGTAGGTTCTGACAGTAGCAAGGAACCTCAGTCAAAGTTGAAAACCAAACCCAGGGTACTGGGACTGAAAGTTCCACTCTCTTGTGCTTTAGCCATTGGCAGCAGCATCCCAGGCCCTTAGTAACTGAGACGATCCATGATTAAAGCAAAAATATTTGCAGACTAACAGATTCTTTGAACCTCCATGAGACTACACCTCCAACTCTACGACAGAGCCAAATCATGTGGATTGACTGCAGTCCAGTACCACAAAAATGACAATCATTCAATGAGATAAATAACAAAAATTTTTAAAGCAGAATATCAGATTTTTTAAAGGATGGAAACAGAAAATCCACCCTGGAGACTTGGAGTCACATGGACGGTAAGATTGTCTTTGATTGAACATGGAGCGTTTGGACAGAGAAGAAACACAGACTCCACAGAGCTGGATAAAATTGGATATGAACTCCAGGTCTGACCCTGGCCTGCCACATGACTATGGCAGATCAAATTTTGGGTCTCAATTCACCCCTCCCTGAACCATATTCTTTCCACGTAACTTCACAGTTTTCTCTTTTGCATGTTGGCATAGAGTACTTCCCCAACCCTCAACTTTGGGTTTAGTGAGGAGACACGCTGTGGCCAAGGGAATGCGGATGAAAGTGATAATAGGACTGTTCTGAGGACCCACCTTAAGAATTAAGTTTCTACTTGCCCTCTTGTGCTTTTGCCATCTCCATGAAAAGAACTTTCTTTGTGCCCCTAAATGAATTCACATGACACAGCCCATCCCAGCTACTTTCCTGACTTGTGAGCAAGAATAAATTAATTCTGTCTTATGTCGCTGAGTTTTCTGGAAATTTGTTATGTGGCATTACTATGGCAATAGGTAAATGATACAATGATCTCTGGTGAGTACTTTTATATGCCATTTACCCATTCATTCATCCCAAACAAATATTAATTGACACATACAAATGTGCTAAAAACTAAAGCAGGTGCTGAGCACTTTGCAAAGGAATGGGCCTAACTGTCCTTTCTAAGTGTAACCCAAAGCTCCTAGCCGTGTGGGACCAAATGAGGTCTTTCATGCACATACTGTGCCCACTCTACACTTCCCCTTGCTTATATAAAAAGTCTATTACGTAAGCTGATTACTATCAGGCTCTAAATTGGTTCTCGCTCTATTCACTCTGACATCTCTCACTTCATGTTCTGCTGCAGCCTGCCCCTACTGATATCCACATTCCTAACTTGGTTTTACTGAGCTATGCTCAATTGTGGGAATCCCATAGCACTGGAGATACTGAAGCATTTAGATGTGGCAGGCACTACAGACATGTAACTATTTAAGTAAAATTAATTTCCTCAGTCACATTAGCCTCATTTCAAGTGTTCATTCAAGCCCCATGTGGCCAGTGAATATTGGACAGCACACATAGAACATCTTCATCATCACAGAAAGTTCTACTAGACAATATGAAGTAGAGATCTATTTTGCAAATATTATCCTTTTTCTACCAGTGGC
Organism: Paguma larvata; assembly: GCA_030068075.1. Taxonomy (NCBI): domain Eukaryota; kingdom Metazoa; phylum Chordata; class Mammalia; order Carnivora; family Viverridae; genus Paguma; species Paguma larvata. Next base: position 13,729,869 of record CM057844.1, read on the forward strand.
TCATATATGCTGTCAGAATGGCATATGCCAGTCTGTGTTAAGCCCAGGATGAACATCAATGTAGGTCCCATTGCAGAATCTGCTTCATCATGCTGTTTCCTTCTATTGAAATAAATATTCATTGGGGTCTCCAGACGCCCTCCCTGAAGGTTGGCTTCTGTTGTAACCTTTCCCCCAAGTCCATTCCAATTCAAGATATTTTCCTTCTTCAGGAAATTTCTAAAATCTCATGAAAATCAGAAAATACATATAGTAACCCAGAGGAAGAGATGTCACCCAACTTCTCCTCAGATCCAGCTAGACAGGACTGCAGTTACATGGAAATTATAATACTCAGGTGTTGAGGTGAGGAATAAATACAATAATATGACCAGTGTAGGATGAGGAGTAGAGTAGATATCAAGAAATAATGCATTTCCACCCAGTCATCTCAATTGCACTGGAATTGAGCAGAATTTCCTGATGTAAGGGATTGGCTGATTCTATTATGCTTTCAAATTAAAGCCACTCAGAAAAATTCATGGGTAACTGGGAATTTAATATAATCAAAACTCTCAAATAGGACCTACAATTATCTCCCTTCAACTGCACCAAGCTCTTATCTTTTTGCCACTGGAGGAGTAGAAAACAAGAGAAATTCCTGACTGGAAGGTCCCACCTCCAACCTGGTAGCCGCTAAATAATTTCAAATGGCTCTGAAAGAATACCCAATCCTTCCCTTGGCTCCCTGGGAGCTGATTTCAGATAACTAACAACACGGCCATGAATAATATCTCAACCACCTCTGTATTGATCTTTCTTCCTTAACCTTTGTGGTTCTTGAAAGATTAAAAATAGAAAGAAGCCTAATTGGGAAGAATAAGATCTGCATTGAAGGACGTAGAGCTAACCAGGAACAAAGCTACAGGAGGGTTTCTGCTTTGTTTTCTTTTAAGCTCTTCGGAATTTTTGGTCTTGGACAGACAGATCAGCACAGCACATGGCTCCCAAGTTTCCAACCCCAAAATATTTTTCTTAATTTTAAATCTTTGAAAATGAAATGCTACATTTGTTTCATGATTTTTTTACTACTGAATACGATGGAAAGAGAATGGTAGCTCCTGCCTCTTGTCCCCCAAAAAGAAGTTGGGCCAATGGAAAAAGCTGAGACTTTGCTTTTTTTCTACCCGCCTATTGAGATTTTCAAAGTATACCACTTAGAAAATATCCCTATTTGAAAAGAACTTCCTCCCTGTTACTTATGGCTTTGATGACCAGATTTGAAAAAAAGAACACAATAATTTTAAAGTTAGAAAGCCCTCAGACTTTCCAAAATTCCAGAACCTAAATACCCCTAGACGTTTCCTCTTACAGAAACTGAAAGAATAAATTTGGATTTGCCATTCTCTGAAAATGCTGATCACCACACCAAATTCCTTTGAATAGGCCTTTCAAAGCTCAATGCATCTCCTAATATTATGCATCATACTTTCCAGCTAATAGTATTAAACTCTTGTTTACTTTATTTTCTTCTAATTTTATATTTTCTTCATTTTATTTTGTACATAGTGGCAATATTCTTTTTCTTTCGTTTTCTTTCTGCTTTCTGTGGCATACAAGATCCCTGCCTCTCCCCTGGTCTTTGCCATCTCAGTAAATAGCTAAACCATCTGCCTTTGAAGCTCAAGCCATAAATGTAGGACACATCCTTGATTTCTCCTTTTTTCTCATGGCCCACATCCAATCTGTCAATATGGCCTACTGAATTTGCCTCTAAAACATTTCCTGAATCCATTTACATCTATTTCCTCTGTTCCACTACCTTGCTCCAAGATAACATTATCTTCGCAATGACCTACTAATTGGTCTCTCTGCTTCCATTTTTGTTCTTCTACAGTCCATTCTTCACAAGCAGTTGGAATGATCTTTTTAATATATATATAATTTCATTTCAGTCTCTTGTGTAAACTCACCAATGGCTTCCCTTGAGACTTATAATGAAATCAAAATTTCTTAGAACACCTTACTGTGGAGGGTGCTTGGGTGGCTCAGTCAGTTAAGCGTCTGACTCTTGATTTCAGCTCGGGTCATGATCTCACGGTTCATGAGTTCAAGCCCCACAATGGGTTCCATGCTGACAGTGTGGACCCTGCTTGGGATTCTGTCTTTCTCTCTCTCAAAATACATTTAAAAACTTAAAAAAAAAAAAAAAAAGAACAACTTACTGTGGCTCTGGAGGACCTAGTCTACACCTACCTTTCAACCTTATCTTCTAGGATCATTTCCTATCATCGTTCCCTGTTCTCTACACTGCAGTACATTGGCTTTTCCTCCTCACTTAGAATTTGCCAACTTTCTTCTTGCTTTAAGACATTTGCATTAGCTGTTCTCTCTGCCTGAAATATGCTTCTCCCATAACTCTAAATAGCCAACTCATTCTTGACCTTCAAGTGAATGTCATTTCAGAGAGGACTTTCCTGACTACTGAATCTAATGTAGCGCTCCAGTTATTTTGGATTCCATCCCCCCAACAGTTATTTTTTATAGTACTTATCACTAGCTAATATTTGCTAATTTCTGTGCTTATTGTCTAGCCCTCTACAGTAGAATGTTAGCCTCATTGGACCAGGGATTTTGTCTGTCTTATTTACGATGAAATTACCAATACTTAGAACTGTAACTAGCACACAGTAGATGCTAAATATATATTTTTGAGTGAAAAAGTGAATAACTCTCCCCTAATATTTTCTTATAATCTTAAGAGTAGAAAGGGAACAGGAAATAGGCTGAGTGCTTTGAGAAAATATCCTTCACCTCAACCAGAGAGGTGAAGTGACTCTCTTTCAACAGGAAAGAAGGAAAACAAACTTAGCATTTATTTAGTGTTTTCTCTGTGCCTAGCACTGTGCTTAATCCTTAGAATGTATTATTATATCACTTAACCCTTACAAGGCCTCCAATGAGTGGGCATTAGTATCTGCATTTTATTTTATCTTATTTTTTTATTCTTTTTTTTTAAATTTTATAATAGTTTATTTTCAAATTTTACAAAAATTATTTTACAAAAATTTGATGGACACCTGGGTGGATTAGTTGGTTGAGTGTCTGACTCTCAATTTCAGCTAAGGTCATGATCCCAGAGTCATGGGATCAAGCCCTGTGTCAGGCTCCATGCTAAGCAGGAAGCCTGCTTAGGATTCTCTCTCTCCCTCTCTCTCTCTGTCTCTCCCCCACCCAATCCCCCCTCATGCACATGTGTACAAATAAATAAGTAAATGCAAAAATAAAAATCTGAGAATGACTATAGTAGGAGCTATATTGCCCTATCCAGGTCCCATTTAGACCTAGCTAATGTAAATAATGGCTGTCCTCTTATGATAGAAACACCACACAGGAAGATTGCACCCCTCTATGGCAGCCCCTAGACAAAAACTGAAAACTTACTGACACGGATTAAAAGAAAAAATACTCCCTTGGGACCAACTCTGGTACAATTTATACTTCAGTGCTCCCTGTGGTATCACGCTGAGTCTAGCTAGATTCCAGTGAAGCCAGACTACATTCTTGCTCAGCATCTTCCCTGTCCCTCTCCTGCTTCCCTCATTCTATTTCAGATTTCTTCTAAGACTGCTTGCTTAATAAATCATTTGCACAAAAATCTCCATCTCAGGCTCTAAGGCATCTAGGCATCTAAGGAATTTGATCTAATTCCTTAGAGGAAAAAAAATCATATCCTCAAGGTTACAAAGTTAATAAGTAGTAAGGACAGAATTCAACCACAGGTGTGCAGGACCCCGTGCTCTCACCACTTCACAGCACTACCTCCCTTGGAAGTTCATCTTTGTGCCTAGAGAACACTGCCATGAACCATTCTGGTGAGAGAATTGCTGAAATATGCCTAAAGGGAAAAAAAAAAAAAAAAAAGCTTGCAACAAGAGTTAGTGGTCCTTCTATGCCCAAGATCTGTATCACTAATGGGCCTGAGATGTAAAAAGAAAGATGTAAAAAGGAAACAATAGTAGTTAAGACACTGGCTCTGTGTCTTTCTTGTATCCAAGACATCAACTGTCTGTTCTGTGACCTTGAACACATCACTATGCTGACAGCTCAGAGCCTGGAGCCTGCTTTGGATTCTGTGACTCTCTCTCTCTATGCCCCTCCCCCACTTGCACTCTGTCTGTCTGTCTCTCTCTCTCTCTCAAAAATTAAGTAAACATTAAAAAAAGATTTTTTTAAAGATTCTCACTCTTTCCCTCTGCCTCCCCTCCCACTTGCATGCTTGCTCACTCTCACTCTCTCATAAATAAATAAATAAATAAATAAATAAATAAATAGAATTACACATGGTCCAATTGTACAGAACATTATGGATGTATCTTCTGGCATATCTCTTGCCTCTCTAAGATAAGAAAAGAAAATGAGCATATCTCAAACTCATTTAATGCCCATTAAATGCCTGGATGAGCCACATAAAATATCATTGTCATTATCATAGTTTATATCCTATATGCCAAGCACTTCACAATCGCTATTCTGTTTAACCCTGTACCTGTATTTGTCAATATTCTCTCCATTCCCAGAGAAAACAGAGGCTTAAAGCAATGTTCCTCAAATTTGGGCATATACCAGAATCACCTGGAGGGCTTTTAAAACTCTAGATTACTGAGCCCCATCCCCAGAGTCCCTGATTCAGTAGGTTTGGAGGCAGAGACCCAAGAATTTGCATGGGCCACACCTTGAGAATCACTGGCTAAGAAGAATTACAAAATATTTCTAAGACTCCAGGCCTTTAAAGAGTCTCTTTACATTCGGAAGCTTCTGCTTTTAAATACCGACTGGAAATTCTTGCCTAATCATAACCAGGGATGTGGTGAACGTGGCACTTGTCATAAGAGCCAATTGTTACCATCTCTTCCCAACTTCACATACAGAGATGTCATATTAGTAGCTTGAAATCAGCTACAGTGGGAGTATTTACACCATGGAGATTGGCAAGCACTACAAATCAGGGTTTGTTTTTCTCCCAAGACACCAATTATTAAACTTTTACTATGTATCACTGGTCAAGACCATGCCTGCAGAATCCTCTTCTCACTCTCATCTGCTCAGAAGGAATTTATCAGTGACCCAAGACCATGATTGTGGCTAACACAGTGGCTTCACCAATATAGTCTTACAAGTTCTTAATACCACATTCTCAAGTAAGTCCATTTCTTTTCTTCAGTATTTCTTTAAAAAGGAAAGTGATCAATTTCAATATAAAATTACTCCACTTGAAATCATGGTGGGCAAAAAAAAAAAATCAGCCCTACTATGAATACTTGGGAGTGACAAACCTTTGTCTGAAGTCACTTCACTCACCTTAAGTCATCATTTATATTTCTAATAAATACTTTTGAGCCTCTACTCTCAGATAAGCACTAGATTAGACAAAGAAGAGAAGATAGCAGTCTCTCAGATGAGCTTGAGGAAGAAAAATTCCAAATTTTTAGATAGGAAAAATCAAAAAGAAACATTTATCTGGGAATTCTGATTAGGGCTCAGACTTTTAATGGGCAATATACATGGCACGAAATTCTAAGGGTACAATAGGATATATGGTAAAACGTAAGTCTCTTCCCACCTCCTGTCTTCCAACCACCCAGTGTTCCCTTTCTGGAAGAAAATGTTATTTCCATTTTTTTTGTATATATATTCAAAGATATGCACATACCAATACATTCTTTTTTACACTGATAACTCACAATACAAATTTTTCTGCACCCCACATTTTTCCCATAATAATATATCTTGGATATTATTCCACAGCAGACAAAAAGGAATATCTGCTTTGCTCTTTTTAGCCACAACATAATATTGTGTGGTATACGATAATATATTTGCCCAGTCCCCTATCGATAGGCATTTAGAATTGTTTCCACACTTTTGCAGTTAAATAGTGCCACCATGAATAATGCTGTGCATTCATCATTTCACTCATGTGTGGTTACTTCTGTAGGACATATTCCTAGAAGTAGACTTAGAATTCCTAGAAAGTAGAATTAGAAGTAGAAGTAGGTCAAAGGACATTTGCAATTTTAGTAGCTATTACCAAACTGTCTTCTAAATTGTTTATACCAATTTACATGGCTGCTAATAATGTATGAGAGTTCCAATTTCTTCACATCTTTTAAACCAAGTATATTATTAAACATTTAAATGTTTGCTAATCTGGGAAGTGGAAATTATTATAGTTTTAATATGCATATTTATTATTATGGATGAGCTTGAGTAGTTTTTTAGACATACAAAATAAATTTGTCTCATTAATTTGCATTTTAGCAAACTATCTGATCAGATATTTTGTCCATTTTTCTATTGGGTTTTTGGGTTATTCTTATTAATATGTAGGGGCTCTTTATATATTATAGAAATGGCCCCTTTATCTAACATGAATTGCAATTTTTTCTGAATGATTATTACAAATTGAAAAAAAAGTTAATCACAGGAACTTTCTCCTTTAACCTATGAACTACCCTGTACACTGAAATACATTTGAAATGAGTAAAGAGACTCTGGATCCAGAAGCTACAGATAATATTAGAAGTATATATCTCCATTCAAACAATATTTCTCTAAAATTGTGGCAAAAGGCAAAAATCTCTGGCCAGAGCACTTGACAGTAATGTGTAGAATTTTACTCTTGAACTAAAAAGGAAAAGAACCTCAGAGTTGTAGACCATGGGAAATCATAGCGAGGGGCCAACCTTGGCCCGTTTTCACAGCAAGTATCAGAGTGGATTGCTGGGATGGTCTTGGGAAACTCTCTCACTTGTTTATTTTCAAATGCCTATGAGAGCTCATGAGGAAAGCCTAGATAAGAGCAGGCAGGGTTAGAGATGGTGACATGACTAGCCATGGGGACTCATATAGGTCTTTAAAAAGACTCTATGAGCCCACCCCCCAACCCTGTTGTCCCAAACGCATTTGCAAACTGGAAAATGAGACAGTGTTAATAATCTCCACACATGTCCCTGGATGCTTAGTTTTGATGGCAGCTTTCTTTTATGATTCAACAAATAAATCTCTCACAAATAAGCAACTTTCTGCTTCAGCATAGGTTTGCCAGTTCTGAGCTCCTGCCAGAGCTGTCCGGGTTGTCCTTCATTCCAAATTAAGCTTTTTCTAAGCACTATTTTCAGAAGGGGGGGGTGCTCTTGTTTATTTCTGATAATCAAGTTTTACAAAGTCTTCTGGCTAAGAAAACACCATATAAGCCTCTAAATCCCAAGCAGGCTCAGTAGAAACCTTAAGGAGAGAAGATAAAGCTCTCAACAGGCGCCAATGTCCTGGGGCTCTGATCTTCAGCTCAGCATGAAATCCACACTTCAGGGGGCTAAGAAATGGAAGACCCCAGTCTCTTTGAAAAGCAGTCCGGAGACAATATCTCCTGGAAAAACTGGCAACTAAGCCTTTAGATGCTATGGAGAACATCTAAAATTGTACTCATTGATCTAGTTTCATGTCTCTCCCTGCTCCCTCCCACAAAGGAACATCCCCAATAACGCAGATGGAAATTAATGATAGGCTGAGCTTATGTTATGCAAAAGTAAAGATGCAAAAAAAAAAAAAAAAAAGGAGCTTGGCACCCCAAAGGCAAGCATAACGTTCAATTTCATGAAGATGAGGTAGTGTTTCCTGCTTCTTCTTCTCCCATGTTCCTCCCACAGGGTTTAGCACACAGTAGGTGTTCAGTGGTTAGGAATGACCAAATAGGCTCTCCCACAAAATGCCCCAAACAGTTCCGGGAACATTTTTCTCACTCCTGTACTTCCAGCCATGTACTACCCATTCTTTCAGTCCCATATAGTAGTCTCCCTGGCTGTTTATTTCAGTCATTACTGATCTTTCCCTGTGCTCTTCCCACTTCCTGCACCAGAGTCTGAACTCAGCAGTTCCTAAAGTTCACTTTATGTGATATTGGCCTCTTTGTGAACCTTGACATCACATCTACATAAGAAGCTCCTTGAGGAGAAGAATATTTCTGTGTATATGTCCCTTACAGCATGCAGGAAAAAAGGAGTTTTGCTTGCTAAGGTCCAGGTTTTTCATGCTATACCTCTGCCTGAAACATTTCCTTCCTTCTTTATCTTCCAGGCTTCAGCTTAGCAATGTCTTCCATTAGCAAGCCTCCTCTGAGGTCCTGTATTTGTCTTTAAGATTATACAGTGATTGCTGACACATTGATTGGACTATCTGTGTATCAGTGAGTGACTGCTACACATGAATCCCTCTAACACTCAGTGGTTTCAAACACCAGCCTATGGGCTGTGCCCAGCTGTGCTTGCTCTTGTAACTGTGGTCTGCTGTGCAGATACCAGCTGGTCTAGTATGGTCTCAACTGGGAAAACTTGGCTCTGCTCCATGTGCATGTGGTCTCTATCCAGTATTCTTTATTTGTGAATTTGCTCACAAAGCAGCTGGGCCAGGTTCTGAGAGAAAGAGAAAGGGGGCAGGGGAAGGACTTTTACAGGATCCCTTAGAGTCTAGGCTGAGAGCTGACATGATGTCACTTTCGCCACATTCTATTGGTAAAATCAAGTCACAAGACTACCCTGGATTTAAGAGTGAAATATGGACTCTTCTTGATAAGAGGTGCTGCAGTCACATAATGGAGAGGCATGACACCGAGAGGGGCAAAGAGCTGGGGCCATGTTCATATTCAATCTTCAACAGTCTCCCTCATCTGAATATAAACTCCTTGAGGACAGGTACAATGTTCTATTCATTGTTTTATCTCCAGGTCCCAGGACAAGAGCAGCTGAAAACAGTCTTATTTGTTAGTTAGATTTAATTAACTAATAATGCTGAAAGGAACAGAGGGATGAAAACTCCTGTGATTGAATACCTATGAAAATTGAATGTTTTACTTAATCTTCCCAATTTTGTCATTGATTCCAAGGGCAGAACCTTGAGCCAATTATGCTATTGGTATTGCCTACTTTTAACTCTGTCTATACGCAAGGCACTATCCTAAGTGGTTTTTTTTTTATTAATCAGTCAATAAATTGTTAGACAAACACTTTGAGATAGATATTATTATCATCTCCTAATTTATAGATGAGGGAACTAAGGCACATCACGACCGCATAGTCCAAAAGAGTGGAGGTCAGATATGAACCCATCCTGTCGGGCCCTAAATTATACTGTATCTCAAGATACGTGGTTCATACTACCTTTCCCCATTATGGCTACTAGAAAAGTTCCCTACTTCACTGGATTTGTCCAATACAGTGACCATTAGCCACACGAAGCTATTTAGATTTAAATTAATTAAAATGTAATAGCATTATAGATGTAGTCCCTTAGTCACACCAGCCATACTTGAAGTGTCCACAAATTTCAAGCGGTTAGTGTCTATTGACAGGACAGTGCAGGGAATATCTCCATCATCAGAGAAAGCTCTATGGGACAGCACTGCTCTAGAATATTCTGCCTTCAGAGAATTCCTTGCAGTCATAAGGAGAAATAAATCTGAGAGGATACAGTGAGGATCAAGATAGGATGTGCCATCCTGTGGCCATGTATCAGCCCTGAGGGAAAATGGCATCTTGAGTTCTGGGGGCCTTGAAAGTAAATATTAGCTCATGGGAGCAACTGAAATGCCACAGATTGTTTCTCTAATGCCTATCACTTGGATGTGCTTTTTTGTAAAAATGCATAATTTATGAAAGCAAAAAATAACCAGTTTTCCTGAATGTATGCAGTTCTATGCCCTGGCCCCCTATCCTCAGTTTTCACAAATGAAAACCCATATATGCCCAAGGTAGAGGGGTACATATTTTCTGAATAGGACAAAGTGCTATAGAATGGGCAGGGGAGGCAGAACATAGAAAAGACCAACGAGAAAACTTCTCCAGGTAAGAAGTGGGAGGAGCTTGAGGGCAAGACCAGAAGGGACTTTCAGAACATCTGACTTGTAGAATTATGACCTGTCCAACCCTCCTAGCTTCTCTGAATTTCATTTTGAATTTGATGTTTAAATAATTCTAAACAGCTGAGGATATTTCAGCTATGCTATACAAATATGCTGTTTTTTTTTTCACTTGTCTGCTTTATACCCCTTTATTTAAATCTTCTGGTCTGCTCTGCAAATTTTATTAGGGTTTTCCTGAAAGTCTACCTGGCATTGAAGGTTGATAACAACAGTTGAAACTCAGAAGGTTGCCTTTCTTTGCATGTCTATTTGCAATTCCCACCAATATTTTCAGAGCAAGCACCAGCTAGCCAGTGGCTTCTTCTGCATCCAGGCATTTCCAAGTCTCCTAAACTATTAAGGATTTACAGTGAGAGAGAGCACTTGAGATCATCCTCAAAGAGGATACTTTGGTGTCTCAAAAATCAATCCTTCATGTTTTGAAAAATAGAAAATCAGTACAAAAGACATGGGATAGCATATGAATTGACTTTAATGTCACCCTCTTTTCTTATAAAGTCTGCTAAAAAGTGCCCTGTTTTTTATGGTTTGCAAAACATGATGAGATTCCAAAAACTAAACCTCAACCCACTAATGGTAGATAGTTCAATAATCTGATATATTCCTTTACTGCAATTCAGCCTCTTGCCTTTCCTCTGAAAAGAATATAATTAGACCTGAACTCAGACGGCAAGAATGTAAAATCTCTTTAGAAAAAAGAATGCAATCTGTGCAGGAAGATGTACTCCTAATTTTAGGACACTGCTCAAATGCACTTGAATAGGTTTAGAAAGTCTGTGTGGTTAGATGCTCCACCTTTCCCATCAGGATGGTCATTTAATGCCAGTCATATTTTTACTTAATACTCTAAGCCCCCATACACCCAGACACATCTACAGTCTCAGCTTTATCAGCAAAACTTGAAAGGAATATGATCAGTGGCAAAGATTAAGGGGGCTTTACAACAGTGGAAGGCATGCTCCATGTTAATTGCTAATCGGTTTCAGCCAATATGGCACCGTGACAAGGCTGCAGACCTTATCTAACAAGAAGAGGATAGGCCTACTTTTCTGGGGTACAATGTCTAAACAGAAGAATCACCCGACAATCCCAGGTGACCAATTTCTCTATAAATATATTATTGACATAATAGAGGCCTTTTTAATGGGATTATAACTATCCAGACAGCTGCTCTGCTAGTCAAGGAGAACATGGTTGACAAAAAGATTTAAAGGAAAGAATAGAGGAAAACAGCAAACCTCCAGCCAGGCACACTTAAATGACCTCATTGCTTCAAAATAATAGGATCACACCACAAATACGAAAGGAAAAGCCAATACACTTAAAGCAATCACTTTTTGCATGCTTTTTACCATTTCTCTCCCACTGCTTGAATGAGAAGTCCCCGCTTCCCTTGTGCCAAAAGCAGGCCTCCCAAAGCAATGGCCACATTGTCTGGTATAATGTTCTTTAAACGAATTATGTTTGAATTTCAAAGGTCTCTAAAGTGGATACATTCTTTGCTTGTACAGCCAGGCTAAGTTTTACAATTTATATGAAATTCTTTCCAAGTTTTACTAAAAAAAAAAAAAAAAAATTTCTCGATGCCTACTCTTCCAAAAAAAATTTTAAAAAGCATATAAAGAACTAATCGAGGAAAAGGAAAATTATCTTAAAAATCACCTCCACAATTAAATCTCACTCAGATTTTAAAATAAGGGCATTAAATAAAATGGTGTTATCACTTTAGTGCTACACATTAAGGAAAAAGATGAGAAACAGATTATATGGTACTGTCTACTTTCTTTTAAAGTTCACAGAAAAGAAAACCTTTAGATAAGAATTGATAGGACATAGAGCCAAATCCATGACTTACATTTCCTTAGATTTATTCAGTGTCTAGTTACTTTCACACCTGATGAATTTATATTCATTGCATAACTAGAAATTCAATGGAGAATGAAACAAAGTACATTCCTGCCCTTCAAAGCTTTAATTCTAGTGAGGGGTCGGGGAAGCCTTAGATTCAAAGTCCATGGAGCAGAGTCTGAGATGGGGATTCTTGTTTATGTGTTTTATAAGGGAGGACTCTCATGTGAAACCTGTAAGAGTGAGGGCCATAGCACAGAGCAGAGGAAGGATATGGTCTCAGGTGATGCCACCGAGACCTCCGATGTGAGAGGAACCCTATCACTAAACCACCAATGCTTTCTATTCCAACAAAGTTAGTTTTAAAGGGATAAAGCAAGAAAACTTTAAAATCCCAAAGGTTTAACAAAATAGCAGAGATTTGATTATTTTTCCTTGCTTATATAATCTTCCTTGCAAGTTTCCTTGATCAGGTAGCTTGTCTTCAAACTCCGATCCAGGAACCTAGGTTCTATCTTGTTGCCTCATTGTCTTCAAATACATGACTTCCATGGTGGAAAAAACAGATATGGAAAGCTCACAGAGGATGCCCCTGGGAGATTTCAAGGGCCTAGAAGCAGGACACATCGCTTCCACCCACATTCTATTGGCCAGAACTCAATTAATGGCCAAACTTAATTGCAAGGGAGGCTGGAGGATGTCGTTTAGTTATATTCCAGGAAGAAGTAGAAGCACATTTGGGAAACATCTAGGTAGTTTCTATTCTGACTTTGCGCCCAGAGTAGGTAAGAACACACATGCAAATGCCAACACAGTAGAGAAGACTTTCGGTTTCTGTGACTGCTCAGGTGCACCTGTGAAAGGGAATCTATTGCTCACAGGCATCCCACTGGCTGGGGAGTGAGGAAGAAAGCAGAAGAATGGGACTAGGAAGGTGGAAGGACCTACTGTAACTGCACAGAGCTGGTCCTCTTAATTCCCATTTCTTTCAGCTGAAACAGCACACCTCCCAACCCTCTGGATAATCTGCTAGTGTAAGGCAGTAGTACCTACACTGGGCTAAGAACCTGAGCCATGGGTGCCTGACTTTGATGAATCCCAAACTTTGGCATACGGCTTGATGACACATTTTTCCACACTATGCCTCAGTTTCCCATTGCCAAGTTGGTAAAGGACCCAGTGACATACCTAGACATCACACTGGAATTCTTTAATAGGAGCAAGTAAGGAAACATTCTCAAGAATTTAAGAGCTACGGCCAAAGTCACAATAACAAATTAGTGATATAAGTAAAATTGCAACTCAGATATTTCAAGTCCTAACTTGGGACAGTTCAGTATTCTGCAATACCTCTCATATCAAATGTAAAAGCTTGTTTAAGAGTATAAATCACTGCCTACTTGTAAGGTGAAATTATTCTCGTTGCACACATGAGGGTAATATGCTTCAGGAGGAAATTTGGGGGTCCATTAAGGAAAATTCCCTAATCATCCTAAGTCTAATGATTTGTAAGGCACTGGCAGCTCCCAGGACATCATGATAAAAGAAACAGCTTATTCACCAGACATGCTGGTTTCCTATTGAGAAAACAAACATCTGTACCAAAAGGACGGTTTGCAGGCTGGAGAAACCAAATGATAAGAAGTAGGATCATAATAAAAGAATGAACTAGAAATTTTTCTTAAAATCCCTGAAATAGGTTGGCCCAGTAGTTTTCACTCTAGCTAAACATTAGCATCACATGGAGGACTTTTTAAAAAACACTGGTGTCTGAGCCCCACTCTAGATAAAGTAAATCAGACACTTTGGGGGCAGGGCCCAGGCATTACTATTCTTCCAGGCTTCCTAAGCAATTCCTTTATGCAGCTAAATTTGAGAAACACTCGTCTTCACATCTGGATCTCCATAACATCCTTTTGGAGAGCCAGGACCCCTTGAAAAGTCATGGGGGGCCAGAAGCAGGAAAATAAGAGGTCTGAGATAGGAGAAGAGCAGTTGGATAATGATGGGAACAGACCCATGAAACCCTCATGGAAAACAGGATAAGGCTTTGGCTCCATGTGCTTCCTCCTGCCATGCTGGGGTCCTTCCTAGAAGCAACCCTAGAAGTAGCCTATGGCTGATGTCAAGGACACTGCTGATGGCAGTGATGGGAGATAAGGTCACAAGGTAAGAATAGCCCCCACTTATGAACACTGACTACTGTTTAAGTCCATTGGGCAACATACATCACCTCATTTAACCTCTATGACAACACTGTGACACAGATATTTTGATTTACAGAAGGGTAGGCTAAGGCTAAAACCAATATGTTAACTTGCTTCAAGCAATCCAACTAATAAGTAGTAGAGCCTGATTTTAAATCTAGACTACCCATTTGTAGTTAACCAAAAATAGTAGCTAGATGTAGAGGTCTACTCATTGTCTTGACCCAGTCACCCTTCAGAGTTGGGATTCTATAAATCGTAGAGAATAAAAAGTTTGAGACTGGTTTTAAATAAAATTTCCTGGGATTGTAAAAGCCGAAAACTATAAAAATGCAGAACACTAGAAAATCAGAAGTAAAGTTATAATAGTCTTTAAAAAGCCAATTGCAATAATTCTTCTGGTCCATTCATATCCAAAGTAATCAACCCTTTTAGAATTCTACATAAAATATGGAAGAAGGATATAGTATAGTGCCTTAGAATTTTGCTGAGATGTTTTCTCTGTCTTTCAAGAAGACAGTGGAAACCATAGGCCCAGAGTCAACCTTGGCAAAAAAAAAAAAAAAATACATAAAAAGCTTCCAGCCTAGGAAATTTAAGCTCCATAAAGGAAGGCAGGACATTCTAAGTCCAAGATGCATTTTTCCTTTTTATGAAAAAAAAAAAAAAAGGAAGACTCAAAATACTGGGTTCTTTCTGTGGAGAGAAGGAAAAGTCCCATGTGCTTGGAGGAAAGCTGACTTCACGAAGACTCTTCTGGGGAGAGCTTTATTATTCACGGATCTCAGGGATTAAATGGTCTACATTCCAACAAACCAAACCAATTATATGAATATTTATTTTAACGAACCATGTATAAGTCAACCCAATGTGATAGGTTGCAAAAGTGGCCTCAATTCTTCACCTCCCCCTGGGCCTCTGCCTTTGATTATACAATAGTGGGATGCCCACCTCTTTTCCCTAGACTCAGCTATGTGATTTATTTTGGTCAATTAAATACCTGCAGAGGGGGTGCCTGGGTGGCTCAGTCGGTTAAGTGTCCGACTTCAGCTCAGGTCATGATCTCGCCGTCTGTGAGTTCGAGCCCCGCGTCAGGCTCTGTGCTGATGTCTCAGAGCCTGGAGCCTGCTTCAGATTCTGTGTCTCCCTCTCTCTCTGCCACTCCCCTGCTCACGCTCTGTCTCTATGTCTCTCAAAAATAAATAAACGTTAAAAATAAATTTAAAAAAAATACCAGCAGAGGTGATTTGAATAGAGTCTTAAAACATACTTGCATGTTTCCACTTAGTGTCTTCTTCCTCTGTTTTACATGTAAGCACACCCTGGCTAGATTGCTTGAGGGACAGACCTATAGAGCAGACCCCACTTGTACCAGTCAAGGCCTCCAACATGTAAGGGAGTCCAGCCAAGATCAGCAAAACTACCCAGCCAAATTGAAACTGATAACAGGCACAGGAGCAAGCCCTACTAAACCTAGCTCAGATCCACAAAACCACCCAGCCAAACCACTGATCTGTGAACAAAAATGCATACTGTCATATGCATCTGAGGCTTTATGGCTACTTGTTATGTTGCATTATTGTGGCAATAGATAATTGATACATCAAATAACAAAAATTATATTTGATGACCATTTCTAGATACTCCGCAAATACTACCATCATTAGAAATCTTCAATAAAATATATCTCCCCAACACACAGGCACACACACAATTTCCCTTAGGCCTGATTCTCTGCCACCTCTTAGGATATTTTGAGATTCATAAAATTTCCTCTGTGTCTCCTGGCACTTCAGCTATCATTCATAGCCATACATACCTGAAGGTAATATATTCTATATTCCAAGGAATACGGCAGATCTGAACTTTCTTCTCCACACAACTGGAAACTGAACTTGTTCATAGTGCCAGGCATAGAATATGCACTGAATAAATATCACTTGAATCAATAAATGAATGAATGAAATTAAAAAGATTTATCTAAAATGGGGTATTTTTTGGTCTCTTTAGGCAGTAAGTGACAGAAATCCCAAGTCAACTGCTTCAGCAAAAACAGGTATTTCACTGGTTTATGTAACTGAAAAATTCCATGGATAGCTGAATCTAAGCATTCAAATACCATCCCATCAGGACCTGATTTCTGCTTGGATCTTGAACCTGCTTTCCACTTCATTTTTTTTTCTCAACCTCTAAGCAGTACCCTAGAAGCTACTGTCTTAACATCTTTCCAAGAGAAAAGAAAGGATGTCTTTCCCAACAATCCCAGAAGAGTCTTGACGGGTCTGCTTAACTCTGATTGTATCACATGTCCCTCCCTGAACTGATCACTTTGGTTGGGGAAATGCAGTGTCCCAATTGGTGAGGCCTTGAGGACACAAGAGGTGAAAGAAGTGAAAGGTAAATAACTCCACTGAGAGAAAGTGAGGATATGAATTCAAAAAGAAGACATCCAGTGGGGAATCAGGGTGGCTCAGTTGGTTAAGCCTCTGACTTTAGCTCAGGTCCTAATCTCACCGTTCGTGAGTTCGTGCCCTGCATTGGGCTCTGTGCTGACAGCTCAGAGGCTGGAGCCTGCTTTGGATTCTGTGTCCCCCTCTCTCTCTACCTGTCCCCCACTTGTGCTGTCTTTCAAAAATAAATAACATTTAAAAATTAAAAACAAAATACATCCAAGTTAGATCAAATGGATGCCGCATCTACTCAAGTGCCAAGTCAACCAAACTAAACGAGTAAAACATGTATGTATTTAGGATATGCACATGCTATATCTGACCCCTCTCTTATGCCTTACCTACAGTCTCTCTACTATAGCAGCATTGTTACAGCAACTGGGTGCATGCGACAAAACCTGACACCTCACCTCAGCTGCGCTATGTACCTCTCACTTTCTGTCCTACAGCTTTCTGTGCCATGGCCATGAAAAATTCCAGCAAGAACCCAACCAGCCATTCTGATACATGTGCAAGCTTGCAACTGTGAGGGAATTAACAAGCCATGGAACGCCCTGGACAATGAGGGACAGAAACCAGTGCATAAGTACTCCTTTATTCTCAGAAGACAATTCTACATGGCTCCTGGCAGGACTGGACTGAGCCCCAATTGCCCAGAGCCAGAACCAGCTCAATAGTGCACTCTGATGTTGTCTTTCCCTCCCTTGTTAGTTCACCTTCCTCAGTTTCCTATTCCTACTTCTTGAGATAATTTCCAAAATAACCTACTGCACGTACACCCTTGCCTCAGAGTCTGCTTTTCAGTAGAATCTAGGCCAACGCACATACACGCATATGCACACACACACACACACACACACGCATACGCACATACACACAGACATACTCTTAACTATATGCAGGAGGCCAAGAAAACACAACAAACTATTTCTTTAACTCTTCATTTAGCTTAGAAATCCAACCACATTTTTCCTTTCCATTTTCAAATGAATCTCAATAGCTTTACTAATTGGTTCTTTAAGAAAATAAAACTCCCTTGAAAATTCTCTCCCAAATAATTCTCTTCTGCATCCTGAGATGGGTTCTCTCTCAAATCAAGCATAGAGCTTCAGGGTTATTAAACAGGAAAAAGCAATGGAAGAAGACCAGAAAATGGGAAGAGATGATTATGTTTCACTTGAGCATTAAAGGATAAGTAGGATTTCCATATACGAAGAACTGTTGTGGATATGACCTGGGCTGACACCTGATATATGGAAAGTATCACTTGTATCAGAGCTGGGGAGCATGTCTGTCTCTTTGGAAAGCAGAGATAATGTGATCTCATGAAACTACCACTGCCCTTTCAGAATGCCTAGAGTTGACACAAAATAAGTGGAGGGGTGTCTAAGTAGCTCAGTTGGTTAATTGTCCAACTCTTGATTTCAGCTCAGGTCATAATCTCATGGTTTGTGATTTCAAGCCCCACGTCAAGCTCTGCACTGGCTTTGCAGACCCTGCTTGGGATTCTCTCTCACTCTCTCTACCCTTCCCCATTGCCTCTGTCTCTCTCAAAATATATAAATAAAAACTTTTAAAATTTTTAAAAACTAAGTAAAAATGGTATCTATGCTCACATTGCCTAATGCACAAAGCAAACAAAACACTATTCTTCAAAAATTGCAAAGATCAAGACATACTTAACATCTATGATACATATATAACAGAGATCAGTGTTTCTAAAGCACAAAAATTCCATAGCTATGTGAGCAAAGGATGAGAACAAGTGATTTGCTTGAGGAAAAAATTGAGTTGGGAAACAAAGGGAGACCTGGACATCCCCATTAGTCAAAGATATGCAAATTAAACAAGATATCATTTTTCTTTTTTTTTCTATTTTTTAATAAATGTTTATTTATTTTTGAGAAAGAGCACCAGCAGAGAAGGAGCAGAGAGAGAGAGAGAGAGGGAAGCACAGAATCCAAAGCAGGTTCCAGTCTCTGAGCTGTCAGCATCAGAGCCCAATGTAGGGCTCAAACTTGTGAACTTCTGGATCATGACCTAAGCTGAAGTCAGATGCTTAACCAACTGAGCCACCCAGGTACACCTGGTGGGCTTAGGCTTTTTGACTATGAGAATCTATTACACTGACAGGACACTCGATAAGCAAAACCAAGGGTAAAAAAGTCCCAGTGCATATAAACACATCTACATGCATAAACTCATGAGCTCTCAGATAATGGGGTCAAATGGGTTCAGCCACACCAAGGACATGATCATCCTAGAAAGGTCCCAGCTTCCTACCTTTGGACCCAGGTGCAGAGTAGTAGCCACTTTGAATTTCTGGATAACAAATAAAGTTCAAATACTAGACTCCAAAGTGAAGGGCTCTGGAGAAGGAGGGAGCTTGAGTTAGGCCAAAGTGCCGTTCAATTTACTGAAAGCTTCAAAATATTACCAACTCTGTTTGAAATGCGTCAGCAACGGTTCATTTTTTTTCTTTTTATCAAAACACATTTAGACTGTGGTGAATGACAGCATAAATCTTAAATAAAAAAGATACAGGAAAAAAAGACCACCCGGGTAGAGCATAACTGTAAATGTGTCCATAAAAATATATTTGAATTCTGATCTTATACACAGAAATGCATTTAACCTTCCCAGCAAGATGCTTTCACCAACTTCCAAAGAAAGTGTTACCAATTAAGCTAAAGAAACTTTAAGAGTCAATTTTAATTACACCAAGAGATGCTCCAATCACTTCCCAGCTCCAGCTGAAGTTTTTACTAGAGATGGCTGGAACCAATTTACATGCTTTTATGTTGCGTCTAGACTTTAATAAGCGGTTCAAGCACGAAGCAAGACGATGCCAGCATCAAGCAGGCTGCACTATACCCTGCACATAGAAATACAATAGCCCTCAGCTTCCCTCCCAGGCCCTTCTTGCTGCTATCAGAGAATATCTCTCTGCCATGTGGTTTCAAAAGCAACAGGATCCAGCCTTTGTGATAAGATTTATGACCTTTTTCTTTAACCTAGTTCAAGTTTTCCTCCTCATTACCAAATGCCTCATAAGATCATTGACTCTAGCCTTTACCTTATTCTGAAGAAAAACTGGGGAAATGGAGATAAGTGCTTTGGGGACAGGTGCCATGGTCACCCAGGACAGAACAACTGGAGGCAGGAGTCCAGGTGCTGTTACCAACCAAGTGAGCTCTGGAGAGCCAGGCAGCCCCCTGAGCCTCCATTCCCTTATCTGCAAAATGGGATTCCTATCTTGAAAGTTTGGTGTGCATGAAATACAATACTCTCCATGGCTGGTCAGGTTTCATGAGGCAAGGAGTCACGTGCCAGTGATCTCCATAAGAAAGTAGTGCCTTCAAGAGAAGAGGTGTACAAGGTCACTGGACAGGAAAGGGGAAGAAGCTAAGCAAGGGCTGAAATTTCCTACAAATTTCCAACCTCTATCTGATCCTGCTGGAAGCTCTAGGGCGTAAATTCCACCTCAGTCTGTCCTGCATTAAAGCAAAGGAGCTGGACTTTCATAAGTGCTTGGCTACAAATGGCCAAGCTGGAGCTGGCAAGGAATGTAAACTCCCAGGCCCTCACAGTTCTCAGGTGATGAGGTGGCCCCAAGTGTCCAGAGGCAATCTTCTGAAAGACATAGGTTCAAGCTGTTCACAGAAGGTGCCAAAGATGCACCCAGCAGGTAAAAGCCATCTGGACAGAATACAATGTGGGGAAGTGTCACACCAATAACAACTACTAACAATTTTCAGTATTAGATATATACCCACAAAGCACTTCACCTGCGTTAGCTAATAACTTATGAAATATGTTCAATTACTGTCACCATTGTATGTGGGAAAACTGAGGCTGATGACAAAGTAAACTGCTTACACATACCCCTAGAGGTAGTAAAGTTGGGGTGAGAACCATATTTCTGTTAAGGCCAGAGGCCAGAGCCCAAGTTCATAATTATGGTCTTATTCCTATCTCTGAAACCTCTAAACATCTTCACAGGGTTCAAATACATCATGGCAATGCACACAACTGACAGGTATTAGACAACTAGGTGAAATAAAACTCTAAACAAAACCCTTTAACAAGGCTTATGTAGTCCACAGGGAGACAGTCTGAGACTTCTGAATCTTCCTCATGCCTGACTTATTTTTCTCATTAATATCAGAAACTATGTACATAGGGAATCTAGCCAACATTCACTTACGTTAAATATGTTAAGTCTTTGGGGCCCATATTTCCAATATTTACTGTATATCATGGTAACTTAGAGCAAGAAAAAGATGCTTTCTTGGATACATGACCATTACACACATTACCTAGAATGTTAAAGGTGCCTCCTGGAGTTGTTGTGTGCATGTGCTCTGCCTGAGTCTTACAATCATCAAGCAGCATGAACCAGATTGCTGAGCTTGATGGAGTTGGCTTCTCTTGATCCGACATTGACCTACAACAACAGATATCTTTGGTTATTATTGTATGTCACATAATTGCTCTCAGACAAAAACAGTCTTGCTAACTACTCAATTCTACTATTTGTGGACTTACATTTTCAGGGATTTCTATATAAGAAAGCAAAAATGTAAGTGATAAGTTTTGGATATAATGATATGAAATTGCTAATTTGTAGTTTAAAAACAGTTGAGTCTCAACTAGTTCACGTGGTTCAACCTCACCAGTCACTGAAAGCAGAAGAAAAATCTTCATGGTCCTTTTAATGTTGTGGGTTTTTTTTTTGTTTTGTTTTTTGTTTTTATTATTGAGAGACAGAGCATGAGCATGGGAGAGGCAGAGAGAAAAGGGGGAGACACAGAATCCGAAGCAGGCTCCAGGCTCTGAACCGTCAGCACAGAGCCTGACTCGGGGCTCCAACTCACAAACCATGAGATCATGACCTGAGCCAATGTTGGACGCTTAACCAACTAAGCCACCCAGGTGCCCCTGCATGGTCCTTTTAAATGCCTGAATGATGCACAACATGAGTAAATGAACACAGTTGTTTGTTAAAACCAATACTGTCTTTTGCCAGAGCAACAGGTAAATGACAATGAATAACTAAAACTAGAAGCAAATAGCCTAGAAACTTTGAGCCTACCAAATATTTAGCCAAACAAGGAGAAAAGGAGATTGATTTACATTTCCTCTAATTGGCCTTATCAATGTGGTCTTAATCAGTAAGTAAACAGACCAAAGGAAGGTGGAAAAAGAAGAAAGAGAAATCATAAGTCTGGGTAACTTTCAAACAAATGCTAAATGAACAGGTAAGCATACAACCCCCTTTTTTCTCACGTCTGCTGCTGCAGCTTATTATGAATTAGAGCAGTCCTTTCTTAATGGTGGGGATGCCTAAAACTGCAGTAAGTACTAAACCCAGGATATACTATGATTTTTTCCTATACACACATGTCTATGTAAGTTTATCAATTAGGCACAGTAAGAGATTAGCAACAATAATAAAATAGAACAGTTATAATAATATACTGTAATAAAAGTTAGGTGAATGTCGTCTCTCTCACTCTCTCAAAATATCTTACTATACTGCACTCACCCTTCTTGAGATGATGTGAAATGATAAAGTGCCTTTGTGATGAGATGAAGTGAGCAGGCATTGTGACATAATGTTAGGCTACTATTGATCTTCTGATAATACATCAGAAAAAGGATCATCTGCTTCCAGACTGCAGTTGACTATGGATTACTGACACTACGGACACTGAAGCTATGGACAAGGGGGCACTATGGCACATGTATCCTTAAAAAAAAACTATATTTCAGCTAATCTGTATAATTGTGAGACTTGAAAACTCGAGATTCAAAAGGCAAATCAGCACTGTTGCTCTCTATCACTCACGAGCGTTATAATGACTAAACCCTAGGTCCAAGAATGACAGACTGCTTCTATTCCAGGTGATGGCAACTAGATTTCTAGGTGGTGCCTGCTTATCTTAATTTAGAGGTTTCAGAGAGAAAGCATTTCAGTCAAAGGAATCTGAGGTCTTGTTTGAGCTACACGGGAACCAGTGCCATGCTCAATTGATTATACCTATCAAATATATGGGAGAACTAGTGGTCATACATGTACCACATATTTGTCATTCCTGACCTAGGCATTGAGGCTTATAGGCCTCAGTTTACTTACCCGTACAAAAAGACTCTTGAACTATGCTATCTCTGAGGATCCCTCCATGTACAACACTTTGGGATTTTTTCCAATTAGCTATAAATGTGCTCTCTTACCTCATATTGTGTCACAGACTCTTGATTGCCCAGAACTTTTTATTGCAAAGGGACAGCAGCAGTAATCCAACAAGAGCCACCACATTCCTTATTCCTTCACACCTTGAGTCATGACTCCTGCCCTTCTCCTACCTCAGCTCAGACTCTGTCATTTTGGTAATGTAATAACAACAGTCACCCCATATCATGCCCTTAAATAGTAGACCACAGAGCCTTGTCATATTCTTATCTCTCTGAATTTGCTACAGAAAATTCAACATTGTGCCACTGGTAGTCTATTTGCATCATTCCCATCATCTTGGAAATGACCACTTTTAGGTTATTAAAAAAACTAGATGAAGAAACTAGATGGGACATGTTCAAGGACTTTATGTCTTCCAACCATATAGTATTGATTAGCTTCATCCACACAAACAGGGAAAAAGTAATAATCATAAAAACTTCAAGCCATTGAATCTTGTGATGTACTAGGCTTTTAGGAATATCGACCCGTTTAATTCTTACAACCATCCCTGAAGTTGAGTGTCCTGGTCAGCATGTGATATATTTGGATCTACCAACACCAAATTTTCTGTATCAGTCAAGACATCCACCAAGAAAGACCTGGCCCAGTCAAAAGGTTTATTGATAAGGGTTAACTGAAGATATTATTAACAAAACTGTGGTCAAAGTTAAGGGAAGCAACTAGGATCAAGCATAAGTGGGCCTGGAGCCCTGGAGAAGGGGACTGCTAATAAAATGCTAGAGAGTTATAGCCATGGTAGAAGGACAGAGATTGGGCACTCTCAAAACCACAGCCAGGTGGGAGATGAAAAATAAACACCTGAACTTCGCTCTCCTCCACCATCTGATGTCCTTCCAATGCTTCCTATTAGCAAAACCTAATAGGAAATAAGACAACAATGGAGCATAGGCAATGTAGTTTACAGAGGTCAGCCCCCAGGGCACATGGCCAGGCAGGGAAGAATGGAGAATGGATCTGGAGGGACAAATGGAGATTATCAAGCACAGTCCTCTCCTGAATAAAGTAACCATGTTTGATGTCATGTGACTCTGTTGGCCTGCTTACTGCAGATGGTTCCAGGGATTGGATCCTGTGCCAACTCTGAGGAGGCCTGGCATAGCAAATCTTCCCAATAGGTGGCTTCCTCTTGGGTAGTAACCAGATTCCATGGTATCTTCTCTGTTGGTGAGATTTGAATGCCAAACAAGGACAGGGAGAGAGAGCAATAGTAGAAGAGAAGTAAAAGCCACGAAAGCATAGGGGAGAGAGGTATACAGGGAGATGAGGAGATGAGAAGAAACTGTGTCATGAATATGGCAGGGCCTCTTATGAAGGGGCTGCTGTATCCTCCCTGGTGATCTTTTGCCACATTTCCTTAACTGCTTATGTTTCTTATAGTACACCCTAATCGCCAGTGTAACCTGAGCCTACCTTTGATCCTTACAACCTAAATAGCTCCAACCAGCAAAATGCAATTACCCTGATTTTTACAGTTGAGCTAATTGAGCAAGAATTAAGAATATACCTGAGGTGATACAGAAAATAAGTACCCACAAAGGAATTCAAACCTGGTTCCATCTGTCACGAGCCCATAGGCTCTCCACTGAGACACATCACCAGTTGCAACCCAAAAGAGGGCTGTCCCAATAACAGAATTGAAGGAGAGTTTTCTGAAACTCTTCTGAATGATTGTAGATTTTCTGTTGCTACCAACTGATAAATGCCCATGCCTTTTTTAGTCTGTAGTTCACAACCTTTTAAGAGTCATTCATAATGGTCTGCATAATTCGAAGATGTTAAAGCACCATCTCAAGGATGCTAGGAGAAGTTTCTTGGATAAAAAGTCTTTCTGGAATATAGGAGAAAGATACTTTACAACCATTTCCATTTCCTTTCCTAGACCTGAATGTGACCAAGACACACTCAGAACAGTGTAGGACACTTCTTCCATAGCAAACAACACTTGGACTTCAGAAGGACAGAAACTATTTCCATTATATGCATAATTAAAAACCTCATCTTTCATTGCTTCAGCTGGTGGAAGTAATAGAAGTAATGGAACCATACTTAGTGATGTAAGTAATGGAATCACAACATAGCAATGAGAAGACTGGCAGCTGAGGATTGCGAAATGTGTGAAGATGTCAAGATCTGCGGAAGACTTCTAAGACCTCCTGTCTCAGGGGGGCTTATATTCTGAAACAGTGTAAGCATGTGTTCTGTGATTCTCGAATGGCCCCCTTTATGGTCTTGTTATTAATTTGAAGGGAAAGTTCATTTCCACAGGTTAAGCTTTGCAACGAATGTTGAGAACCGAGTAAAACTGTGGAAAAAGCTCTAGAATGTTTTTCCACATTCAAACCTGGGCTTCCTTATCAAGTTCATCAAAGCATTTTTAAAAAATATAAATGTCTTACCACTTTGCCCAGGAAGAATAAATCTGCACAGCCACCTCAAAGGCTTGACAACTTTATTTTCATTGTGTAGAGCTGGGTGGGTCCCCCTGAACTGAGCTTCCTAAAGAGACCCAGCCCTTCTCCACACAGTCTCTAGGCCTGCCAATCCAGTGAGTGTGATCAAAGAGAGGAAAGCCGAGCCGCTGAGCCTCGAGAAATAAAGCTAAAACAACAGATTTGTTTCTTGGCTTCTCTCTTAAATACGTTCAGAGTGTTTAAAGCCCTGTAAGGAAACGCTCTGGGGCCCTGGATGTGAGAGAGGCACAGCTAAACCCTTTCCCAAGAGGAAATCTCTCACCTCGGTGGGGTAAATTAGCTCATTAAGAGAAGCCAGAAGCAGGCAGGAAACCTGGGAAGTAGGAGCTTTAATTCAAAGCACAGAAAATTATAGATTTCTTTACACATTAAAAAAGCATTTATCTTGGCTAAAAATGAAACGACTTTTCAATGATCAACACATGGTTTAAATCTGCTTTGCTAATTTATATCTATCCAACAGTCTGTCTAGTTGTTCAGCTACCAGGAAATTCAATTACATTCAGTAAATCTTTGTTGAACACCTACTACGTGCCTGTGGCACATTTGTGAGTTGCATAAACACAAACAACAAAAATAAAAGGCAGATGTCTACCTTTTTGTTCAGAAGGTGAGATTCATATATGTTAAAGATTAGAAGACATTCGTATTTCACTTTTCAACAATGCTTATAGAGTATTTTTGATAGACTAGGAATTGAGCTTAGATGTGAATAATACAAAATAGAACGTTAAAAAGTGCTGCATTCAGTGGATTCAAGTGCTAAGATTTACAGAAAGAATAATGTTTCAAGGGGAGGCAGGAGATTGAACAAGAGAGGGTGAAGTTTCTCAGAACAAATAGTACCTGAACTGACCCTAAAGGAGGTCAGTGAAAAATAGTAGCAGGAGTGGCCTCTAGAAGAGCAGGCTTTACTCTCTGGATCTCAGACTATTCTAGTTCTCTGGGCCTTAATTTCGCCCTTTAAAATAAAAGCATTGACTCTAATTATTCATTCATTCATTTGTTCATTCATTCACTATTCAGGACTAACTATCCATACCACATGGTCTTGACTTTTTAGGATGAAGCCTATAGGTCTGCAGGTCTGCTTTGTTCCAAGGCATTAAAGAAAGGCATCTGCTCTCCAGGAGGGGCTCCAATATGCATGATGCCCTGTTGCTATCTTCTTTTCACTTCTCAAGTCATGGTGGTTGGCTCCAGGGAAATGGTACAAAGGACAGGTAAACTTCGTTGGGAGAAGAGGTCAAGAAAAGTATAAAATAATGAGAGTTGCAGAAGAAATGTCACAGTGGCAATCACTTGGCATCTCATGGGCTTACGTGTGGTAATAGGATGAAACGGGGTAGGAATAAACCTAAATGAGTGATGACAAGATTCAAAGTGGTTCAGAGGAGACCGCCATTTTACTCAGAGTAAAAAGATTTGACAGTCCACTTGAGGCTGGCATGGTGCCCCAAATAGTGTGGCCATCTGACAAAAGGCCAGGAACAAGAATTGGGAAACTCAGGACTTAGTCCCAGTTTTGATACTGGATGACTTAATCTGCACTGCTTGAGTCTGTTAAACTTCAGGTTCTTCATTAGTAAAATCAGGTTGATAAAAATGTATGTATGTTTCTTCTCCTCACATCTCAAAAAGAATTGGAAAAATGAATAATAGTAACAATAATTATATCCGGCACATTCTGTATGCTAATTTTATATCACTTTTTATTTATTAGCTCCGGGCAGAATCCATGTAGCTAATTTTCTGTGAAGATAGTACCAGCCTCAGAAAATGGTACTACCTGCAATTAGGAGTTCAAATTTAACTTGTTTGATGAAACTTGAGAAAAATGTCTCCATTTGATAAATTCCACAGCAGCCCTTGGGTATAAGACCAGTACACCTAAGCTCTTAGGAAAACATAATAGAATAAGCTCACTTGAATGGGACATGCTTTACTTGAATGATTTAAACCATAATTAAACATCTCACATCATTTGCCATGCTTCTGATTAACAAAATAAGAAATGCGAACATCTGACAAGTTTAAGGCACAGGCCCCTCCTGTTTGACACTTCTCTACAGTCTGTTGATACCATTCCTGGTTATGAAAGGAATCCTAATCAAAGACATGCCCATTCCAATTTGAGACAAACATCATGGTGGTTTATAGAAAACTTCCTTTCTGCGTTGACCCACAACCTAAACAAAAGGTCAAAATCACTTAAGTTGCTTCAAAATGGAGATTTGTGACACAAACCAGCAATGTGGTGTGGATGGAAGCCCATGCAATTCTTTTGTAAGTTGCAAAGCTAAGTAAACACTATGAAAGCCTGCTATTGTTTACTCTGATACCATAGTCAACACTTTGGAATCATTAGCTTTGAGCCCTTGGGCAATGCTGGGTTTTAAACTCTCTATTTCACAGTCAAGGTCAACTTCTTCTATAGCCAGCAGATCCATAACCCCCAAGGCCAGATACTGCCCCTCATATCCACATGTTCTGCTCTCACAGGGCATCAACAGGAGGGTCTCCTGAGACCATGAGCAAAGATGGGTGTTACCACCTCTCTCCTCTTTTACCTGAAGATTAAATGCTAAGGAATCAGAGTTTGGATTTATCAAATACAGAAGGCCAAAAGTAAAAAATAATATATCTGAACTGAACTACAAACGATTCCCAAATTTCTTGACCATGGAAATTTTATTAATGTCAAACAGTATAACTAACTGGAGACATGTTAAAATATCTTTTCATCAAGTCACCCAACTCAGCTTCAATCATCAACCATTTATGAAGAATGTAGAGGACATGTATTATCAGTGGGACTTCATAAGTCAATTAATGTAATACACAGATGTCCTGACATCCATTATTTGCACAAAGATTAAATAAATGTTGGTCTAGAAGGCAGGAGTCTTCCCCTTCAGCCATCCAGCCACTGGAACTAAGTAGTGGGGTGACTTCCATGATCAGTGAAGCTCTCTAGCATGTATTTTCATTTCTTTTATTAAAAAATAACCTAAAAGAGCATTCAATGCTCTAAAATTCTGTAATGTTTAAGAACCAAATGAGAGAATGCAACTGCACAAGTCCATAAGCATTGCTTCAGGGAATTTAAATTTAAAACCCTAGGGACAGTATTGTTATCTTTAATTATGAAGCATAGGACATTAATAATTAACAAAGTACCACTAGCAAGGTAGTAAAATTAAGTACATACTAAGGTGACTTTCTGGGCTGTGCCTAAGTTCTAGCCCTAAGCAGCTAAACTGATATAACACCTAAGAATTAACTGAATGTGTGATCAAGACCAGCCAAACCTAAGCTTCTTGGGATTAGGGGAGAGACAGAGCACATATGTATAGCATGTCTAGAAAACTCTCCAAGGTCAGGACTTACACCTGAAGCCCTGTGACAGGACAAAGAAAACAAGAGTCAAGGCATCCCTTCATTTTCAACAAGCTGAGTTCATTTGCAAGTCATATAGGACCTACAATCTGTGCAAAGGATAGGTGTCCTAGCCAGCCCATAGGAGCCTCAGCAAAGAACATACTCCGAAGTACAGTAATTATAGAACTACTTCAATGATACCTAAGTCTATATGTAAAAATGCTTCCAAGGAAAAGTACCTTCCAAGTACTAGAAAGAACACAGTGCATCCCAACCCCAGTCCTTGCACACACATACTAGGTAGGCAGTTTCTTTTATCCTCAGGACTTGTTTGAAATGGGAACTAATAGTTTAATTATCCCAGATAAAAGTAGTATCCCATGGACCTTGATGGCAATGACCCTTTCTATAGGAATATGAATTCTGTGGATTGGATCATCTGCCCAACCATGGCTGTCATCTATTGATGGATCAATCTCAAAAACAGTATGTTCAAGAAAGGAAGTCAGAAACAAAAGAATATATACCACATGATCCTAACAGTATGAAGTTCTAAAACAAGCAAAATGAATCTACATGAGTAGAAATCAAAAGAGTTGGTTTTGGCAAGGAGAGGAGGACTGTCTGATAAGGAGCCCAAAGGAACTTTCTGGAGTAATGGAAAGCTTCTGTGGGTTACACATGGATATGAACTTGTCAAAAAAAAAAAATGAACTCATACTAAAGATCTGTACATTTCACTGTAAGTAATTTATGTATCAATTAAAATATATGAAAAAAATAAGAGGCAATCCTGGGGAAGGAGAAGATGAGACAATGATAAAAATGACAATATTCCAATCCTCAAGGACTTTCCATTGATAGGGGAGACACCTCCTACCTGACAAGCCCAAAACATTTGTAGAGGAAAGGGTGGAGATGCTGAACACATTTTAATCAGCTTAACGATAACCCACAACTCTCAGACCAACCTGAACACATTTTAAAGCACACGTGTGGCCTCCTTTTTTTTTTAAATCCCTCATAAATAAATTTGTTTTTATTTTAATCTGTTGAATGGGTACTCCTCAGTCTAAATTAACTGGGAGGGGGAAGGAGGGGGCAAAACTGCCTGTACCAGACAGTGAACATCAAGATTACAAACTTTTACATCACTACTTTGGTGACCACTTTATAGATCATGTCCCACGGGCTTCAAGTATTAAAATTATCCATTGCACTGAAGTCATGAAGCCCTGTTAATCTTCTCTTTAAGGCACAATACATGGGGCCAGGGACCATGAAAATATCTCCCCCATTGCCTGCCCCAATACCAAAAATATCCAGATCACAAATTCCTTTGTGTTAAAGCACAGATGGGACCCTTAAGGACCCAACACCCCAAATCTTTCCCACAACCCACTTCTATCCTATGACATTTGAAAACCTGGTCTTTGAAGATTCTCAATAGATATCTCTCTTATCCTGTCACAAACTTTCCAGCTTAATTTCCTACATCCTTAAAGACACACCTCGAATGATAAATTCATTTCTTCCCAGAGACTAAATCTAGACTACAAGACAACACAACCTCCTAGAGCCTAAGAAGGGAGGCCAGAACACTATCAATACCTGGGAATCAGGCAGGGGAAACCAAAAGACTGACAAAGATGTCCTAAAACAGTCTAATTCTTTTTTTTTAATACATTTTTATAATTTTTAATTTATTTATTTATTTTCAGAGACAGCATGAGCAGTGGAAGGGGAGAGATAGTGGAAGAGAAAGAGAATCCCAAGCAGGCTCTGCACTGTCAGCACAGAGCCCAATACAGGGCTTGAACTCATGAAATCGTGAGATCATGACCTGAGCAGAAACCGAAAGCCTGACGCTTAACCGACTGAGCCACCCAGGCAGCCCAAACACTCCAATTCTTAAACTTTTAGATGACTCTTCTGCAGCCAGCCATTGTCTGTTGACCATGAAAACATCATGGAGCACCCTGCTTGAACCGTTCAGAGTCACTGAGCACCCAGTCATGCCACTCCTTTTTTTCTTACCCCAACAGGTCACCCAGTCTTAATGCATACATAGCAACAAATGAGCCTGACTGATACAAACAAATGTATTTCAGCCCAACAGAATATCTGAAAACTTTTCAAAAATAAGAAATCCCAAGCACTTAGAAACAGAGTTGTATATTTACCCTTTTTTTGAAAAAAAGGAAAGGAAAAAAAATCAAACCTGAGAACAAATCCACCTGTGAGTTCCTATCTCTGTTGAGGTCACCAAAATTCCCTCCTCTTTATTTGCAAACGTTCAGAAGCTACTGAAGGAAGTTGGCCAATAAACGTTTTTCAAACCAAGATTAATGGCTGATTTGTCACCTGGGAAAGGAAAGGTGAGCTTGCATGCCTCTGCTAAGGAAGCAAACCTCCTAAGGAGGAGGGGCAGGTGATTTATGGCATTGTGAGGAGGCTAATTAGAGCCTTATGAAGGGAGATAAGAGGAACCAAAGGCATTTGGGAAAAGCAAAGTGAAAGGTGGGGAACAGCAAGAGTCCATAGAACAAACAATGAGCTGGAGAAGGAAAGGGGTTACAGAAATAAGCTCTAGAAGCAAAGCAGACAGTATATGGATTCCAAGGACATCTCATGTTTGGAAAGCTTCTAGAAAGCACGAAGAAAAGGCCTATGTTCCTGCACCTCAGACAAGGTCTGAAAACCTTGCAGCTTAATTTTGAATAGCTGTCCTCTTAACCCCCTACCCCATGACAGTGCACGAGTGGCCAGCATGCCCAAGGTCACCCAGCATGCAACCCCTCTCCTTCCTATCCCAGGGTCTCCGTGAAACAGCCTGCTCAGGGGTCTGTAAGTTGGTTTGTTGAGCAGACTGTCATCCAAGACAATTCCTTGTTTTATCACTTGTTAGGTTTGCCCTCACACCAGCCACACTTGCATCTCTCAGATGTCCTGATGCGGGAAGAAGCCATCAGAGACACAGGGGAAGTGACTCCAGGACAGAGAACAAGCATATCAGGTTGGAAAGACCCCGTGTGCAACCCAGTACTGAGAGACACCCAGGCGGGAAGGTGCTGGGGCGGCCTCTTCAGAGGACAGATTCAGGAGGCCAGGACCACTGCAGTGTGTCTGGAGAGAAGGGGGTGGTGAGAAGGGAATGACAACCTGCCTCCTGTTCAGAGTGAAACTTCCTCTTTCCAGGACAGCAGCACACCATTTGCAGTAGGTGTGCGCTCACGAGTGTGTGCACGTGTGTTTGACGCTTTACATATGTCTGCATGCGCACATGTGCGTGCCCATTCATGGACGTGCACGTCTGCAAGTGTTCCATCCCATCTTGTAGCCTTAATGTGATAAACTTATGCACCTGGCTGCCTTTATTGGGGTGTGATATTTAGATGTAAGAAAGCAAGCAAAGAGGTCCCTGAAAGCATCTGCCTAAAATGCAGCCACTATTTTACTTCTTTTGTTTTTAAAAATGAGAAGGGAAGGCAGAGAGAGATAGAGAGTGGCAAGGAGGGAGGGATAGAGAGAAAAGGTGGAAAAGAAAATAGAGAGGGAGGAAGGAAGTGAGAGGGAGGAAAAGAAGGAAGAAGAAATATAAAGAGGGGAGATGAGACAGAGAGAGGGATAGGCAGGGAATGGAAGAAAGCCAGCAGGCAGCTGGTGCAAGAAAAAAGTAAGGGTCTTTTCTCCCATTTTCCTGTCTTTTAATAAATCACTGTAGCGGCCTGTGACAGCTCTCTGTTATCCCTAAATGCTCAAGCAAACAGCTTTTCTTTGAGACTATTCAAGTGGGCTGCCAGGGCGGCTGGAGCTGGGCAAGCAATGCGGGCCCTCAGACTGTCCCCCTGTAATTCAGTTAGAAAAGCAAGCATGAAGTCAATATTCATTGCATGGTAAGAATTGCCACAACACAATGAAATGGTAATGAGCCGGCTCGCAAAGGAGACAGGCTGGATAATCAGTTTTTAAGGAGGTTCTGGGCACACGAGGCTGCCAGGGCCTTAGTGGGCGGCAGAGGCATATGGGCCCCCACCTGAGGGCCTGCCCTCAGCCCCCACCATCTGCGGGCATTGGCAGGAGGCCTGCTAGAAACCAAGGGAAACTCGCCAGGCCCTCTTCCCCAATCACTCCTCTCTACTTTGTGATTTGGGGTCATCAATGAACCAAAACTATGAGGACAAAAAGCTATTTTACTGTCACGGCCCCTTTGCTGGCTTTCAGATGAATCAGGGCAAAGGCCAGCAGATGGGAAAAATTGAAAACCCTGCAGCACACCTGGCATATGTGACCAGTGCACTCAGGGATCATTACCTGGCTAGACCTGGACACCTGAGCAGGAAGTCACCAAAATGATAAGATGGGGGTGCGAGGAGGAGGTAGAGTCAGACATAGTATTCGTATAGGTCAGTAGTTTCAAATATAAAAAGGAATTTGTATGTCTAACAAGATTTCATTTAATATCCTTTTCTTAGATTTTTTTAATCTCAATAAAACTAGAGTAAAAGTGTCCAAGTAAGATGAAGCCATCAGATCAATGGCCACATGTGAACTGCGTTTAGATGACCATGGTCATGGACTAGTTCTAGGGTGATTACTGTCCCTGAATTTGAAGCTAATTTTTCTTCAAGACTTCCAATTTGATTTCATCCTGCGTTTTCTATCCCTGTCTAATTTGACATCAGACAATACTTATCCAGGTGTCGGTAGAGTTTCTGGTTATTCTAGATAAATCTCTCATTGTCATCATCATCATCATTATCTGTATATGTAACTCTAATGATTGCAAAATTAATTTAGGTGACCTATAAAAATGTAAACAAAAAAGCAAGGTACAATTTAAAATGAAAAGTGAAGGAAAAATAAGAGTAAGAGACAAAAATGAAGCCCAAGTTCCTACATCCTTGCAGAGCTGTGCTAGGGCTTGGTTCTTGACCTTCTACAAACCAGCTGAAAGAGAGAAACCTAATCCTTTAAGCCAGTGAATCTCAACGCAACCCCAAGCATTCTGGTATATGTGGCCTGCTGGTGAGGGGCCCAGGCATTTGTATTTTTTTAAAGATCCCCTGAGATAAAAACAACCCAGTTATTCAGGAGCTAGTCATTCATGATGCTCATAAGAAGGATATTGTGTTATATAAGGAAAAAAACTCCTTTACAATGACAGCAGTAAAGATGGTTATAATAGGACATGATAGAGCCCATGGGAACACAGGAGACTGAGGAGTTGGGAAGGGTACTCCAGGGAAAGAAACAGCTTGAGGAAAGAAAATGAAGCACATAGTAAGTCACGGTATGTTTAGTGGTTGGCAACAACATAGATGTGTGTAGAAGGAACTCAGCATATTGACAGAAAGGGGGTTATGAAGAATCCTGAATGCTCTGCTCAAGGCATGAGGTTAATAGCCCAATGGGTCCAACTGCCTCAGTTTGAATCCCACATTTCCTACTTACTAGCATATGAGAACTGGGACACATTGCTAACTTTCTTTGGGCCTCACTTATACCATCTACAAAATAGGAGCAAGAAGAGTACCTACCTTGTAGGAATAAATGAGACATTCTTTGTAAAGTACTGAACACAGGATCTGATAGATTAGCTACTATTATTATCATAGTAATTGCTGGTACTATTCTTAATGTAAGGAAAACAAAGGAATAAAATTATTTTCAGGGAATACCTTCTGGATGTACCGATCTTTTCATATATTATCTTATTTAATTTTGTGACAACCCAGTTGAATAGGTATTATTATTATCCCCAATAAGCCAATTGAATCTCAATGTATTTAAGTTCCATCCCCAAGTTCATACAGCAAGAAAGTGGCCAAACTGAGATTCAAACCTTAAAATTGTAAAATTTTCTAGTAATAAAATGAGGCCAATTTATAATAAAGTGAATAATGCTTAAGTTTCAGGAAGACCCTCCCTCACCTGCATAGGCTCTTCTAAAGCCCTGAATCTAATTGTGCATTCATGATTTTGTATTATTTTTCCTATAGAGGGCCCCCAAATTTGTGTAAGTTTAGGATCCACCTAATGACAGCATATGAATGCACGCTGTGAACAGACTGTGTTCTAAAAAGTGAGCAAAGGTGACCAAGGATAAAGTGATAGAAGGAAGACTGGGGGGAAATATGTATTGTGGGTAGAGATAAAGAGTTAAACATTAACCACATGGTGTTTGAGGGGATCACAGAGCAAGCAGGTCATGATGTGGCAGATCTTTGTAAATACGGGTCAGGAGAACAGACAGTGCAAGCCATTCAGACCAGCATTAATGGGGTGTATGGTTATTGACACTAAGGTAGAAATTATTACCCATAAAGACTTTTTATTTTATTTTAATGTTTATTATTTTTGAGAGAGAGACAGAGTGTGAGCAGGGGAGGGGCAGAGAGAGGGAGACACAGAATCTGAAATAAGTCTCAGGCTCTGAGCTTTCAGCACAGAGCCCGATATGGGGCTCGAACTCACAAACCGTGAAGTCGTGACCTGAGCCGAAGTCAGACACCCAACCGACTGAGCCACCCAGGCACCCCCCATAAAGACTTTTCAAGCTCTATGCTCTCCACTATGGCAGCCACCAGCCACATCTGGCTATTTAAATTTATATTAAATAAAATGTGAAATTCAGTTCCTCAAGCCCACTAGCCCCATGTCTGATATTCAATTGGCCACATGAGATGAGCAACTTTGGTATTGGGCAGCCTAGATAGAGAATATCTCCACCATCATAGAAAGTTCTACTGGAGAGCACTTGTCCAAAAAGTCAGAAGATGGTTAAAGATGGATACATAGGGAAAGATCTGAGGGACAAATGGAAATAGAGGATATTGAATAAAGAGTGGGAAGGGTAGCCTGCAGAATCAGTAGAACCAGGACACAGAGATAGCAGCAAAGAGGATTTCAAAGGAAGAGTTTATTCACTAGCACAGGAATTAGCAAAAGAAACAACAAAAAACTCCTACCACAGAACTAAGACACCCCCAAATGAGCTGCCTCAAACCCTCTCTCTTTGCCCAATAGGCTTTGTAACAAAATATCACAGACTGTGTGGCTTATGAACAACAGAAACGCACTTCTCACAGTTCTGGAGGCCTGAAATCTGAGACCAGGGTGCCAGCACAGTCAGGTAAGCATCCTCTTCCCAGTCACAGATTTTTGTTGTGTCCTCACATGGCAGAAGGGTTTAGAGAGCTCATGGTGACTCTTGTTAAGGGCATTAATCCCATTCAAGAGGGCTTCACCCTTGACACCTAATCACCTC
This sequence comes from Paguma larvata, assembly GCA_030068075.1. Taxonomy (NCBI): domain Eukaryota; kingdom Metazoa; phylum Chordata; class Mammalia; order Carnivora; family Viverridae; genus Paguma; species Paguma larvata. The sequence goes on from CM057844.1 coordinate 13,765,713, forward strand.
CCAAAGGCCCCACCTTCTAAGGCCATCACATTGGGTGTTAGCATCACAACAGAATTTCATAAATTCTGTCATTCTGAATTTCGGAAGGACACAAACCTTCAGATCATAGCACCCCTGCATTGCTCTCCTGTGAAGCCCTTGAAATAGTACTGTTTTCTTACAGCCACAAACGCGCCCTGAACTTGGCCTGGCCCAGAGAGGAAACCTTGAGAAGGACAAACTGCAGCTGTAGTTAGAGAAGCAGATGCCCAGAGGCCTGCTTTCCCTCCCTTCCCTCAGCAGAAGCCTTTAAAATCTGTACTCAAATGGACCAGGCACACGCCTGCCCGTGCCAACACACACCTCTCCAACGGGCGGCTGCCTGCATACCTACGCAACTTCCTGTTTGCTTGTGCAATTACCTGAAGTTCACATAAGAATGCATGTTCTGAGTGCAGCCTTTTCTGGCCCACACATGTATGTGCATATCTTTAAGGTGCAAATGAGGCACCAAGCATAGTTTTTTAGTGTAGCCCTAAGGGGTACATTATTCTGATCAGCACTAACATAGCCGTCCTACATTAAGGCATCAACTTTAGGCCCCACTAGAGGCAACAATGTTAAACAAGCAAACAAACCCAGTTTCCCCATGTGGCTCAAAGCTTTTCCTTTGCCCTTCACTCCTGTCTCCTCCTATTAAAGTTCCACTGACTCCAAAGTGCCCACCTCATCCTAAAATCTCTCCAAATCCTTCCCCAGACTTGTTACCTCCTATCCCAGGTATTTATATAGGTATTTGGGCCTGTTTCCCCTTCCTAATTATGGTCTTGTCTTTCTAAACTTTGTCTACCCCACAGAGTCATGCATCAGCATTTTGAAATCTGCCCCAGTGAACCTTCTGGAATGAGTTCCTTGGTCACAGAATCTAAAACCGTGAGCAGAGTCTAGCTTAGTGTTCAACAAAACATTTTCCCTTTTCCTCCTAACACAGCTGGACCACATTTCCCAACCTTTCTTGTCATTCTATTCCACCATGAGACCAAGTCCTAGCCATCAGAAAGTGGGAAGAAGTGATATGTTTTAAGTCACCTGTTAGGTTGAGATGATTAAGAGATGTTCCTTTTACATATTTGCTCCCTTCAGTCATCTACTGGCTAGAAACAGAAGACTCCATGGAAGGCCTTGAATTGCCTTGAATGACACAGAGGGAGCCTGGGTTCCTGAAAGACTGTGTGAAATGCAGCCCCTCACCCACTCCCCTGCCCATCCTTATTGAACTATAAAAGAGGCAAGAAATAACCCTTTATTATGTTAAAATCCTGAGATTTAGGGTTTGTTTATTCTAGCAATCAGCCTACCCTGGTGTAGTAAATGGATTACAAACTTTCTCCCAATTATTTCCTTCCCATTCCCTCAGCAATGTGATTTAGTAGCTTCTTGCATCAAGGGTTGGGGTCTATTTTCCATCCCTTGAACCTAGGATTGGTCACATGGCTTGCTTTTGGCAAATGAAACATAGCAGGAGTCACAGTGCGCCATTTCCAAGGTTAGCTCTAAAGACATATTGCATGCTTTTGCATGGATATAAAAAATGATTTGTAATTAATCTGTTAAATCCTGCCTATGAAAGGATGCATGTCAAATCGTTAAAGTTGCTTTTAAAAGTTTGTTCTCTTTAAAAATTTAAACACTTCTCCCAACGAAGTGTATTTAGTTGAGATTTGTTTTGTAAATGATTCTTTCAGTGGTCTTTGAAAAAGAAGAAAAAGTCAACTTTAATCCACATCCTTTACAAATATTTCATAGTCCCTACTAATAAAAAGGCTGAGGATGTTTCAGAACTAAGAATGGCAATTACCTCTATGGGCTGAAAGATGAGGAGGGAGTTTGATAGTTTTGATGGTTCTATTTCATGGATAGTCTGAAGACACTGAGTGGGAATCACAACACCCCTTGTACAGTGTCTGGTGTTTTTCTCTGCAATAATAACTGTTATGCTTAATAGAAACATACCTTTATCCTTTGTGGGATGAATTAAGGTATAACTATAAATAATATCTTCCTGTACATTCACATCTGAAAAAAAAAACTAAAACAGGTTTTTCCTAAAAGCTATGTGTTGATTTAACATTGTTTCAATATTAGCTCACAACAACACTAAGCATTACACCATCGTATTGATTATTTGAATTACATTCAGTTTTTCCACTTGTTTGCAAGGTCTCCTTGAGCAGTCTATTTTTGGCTGAGAGATTTCAGTGGTTCCACTCAAGGAAGTACCCACTTGTTTTGAGTAGCACTTCTTGTCTGCAACAATGCTTCTCAAACTTCAACATGCTACACATCCCCCTGGGATCTTGTTAAAATGCAGATTCTGATGCAGTGAATCCAGGGTCAGTACTGAGATTCTGCATTTCTAACAAATTCCCAAGTGATGTTGATGATGCTGGGCCAAGCACTCATGGTAAAGTATATACAAGTTGGATGTTTTAATCCAGTTATTCGGTTTACCTTTCTACTTAGTAGCAATCCCTACAGAAGGGACTGGGAATTTTATTGGGCAGCACGTAGAACCAATTCAGCAGGAGAGCATTTCTAAAGAGCTGTAGTCTCTGAGATTTGGTTTGAGACCTTAAATGAGAATGTCTTTTAGTTTCACAATCACAGTGTTTGCATCAAGTAGGTTTATTTAGCCATTTGTCTGGCATCTCAGAATGCTTATTCCTTACAGCTTGCTACAAAAAGTGTGATTCACAAATTAATAGAAATATCCATCAATTAAGTAACAGGAAACGAGGTTCTGGCTCTAATTCTGCCCCCTAATTAGCTGGGTGAGCTTGCACAATACATGTTGTTTCCCTAAGCTTCACTGTTATTAATTATAAAAATAAATATCTACTTTTAACTTTTCTTACAGCCCAGATATCCTTTGACCTGAAATGCCTCCAGACCAGAGGATGCTCATAGTAAGTGATCCACACAGCACAAAGAGCTCTGTGACCACACTTACTTCTGCACATAGGTCCTTGACCACTGCATTTGAGGTATGAGGGCCCCCCCGAAACATCTTAAGCCAGCTACTTCATTTAGCACTAGAGGAAACCAAGGTCCTGGGAGACAAGATAACTCTTCCAAGGTCACATGACTGGTCGAGGGCACAGAAGAAGTAGAACAGAAATTTCCTAACTCTCAGTCCAATGGTCTGCATAATAACCTATGAACTCAAGAAACCAGGCTTTGAGAAATCACATCAGGATTAAAAGATTCCCCTCTGTGCTAGCCACCATGGAGCTACTTACAGAAGAAAAGTATTCACACACTGGCAAGGTCACCAAAAGCAACACAAACTCAACCTTCTCCACATTTCTCTGCAGTACTGGTACATAAGAAGAGCTTTATAAACATTTGTTGAATGAGAGAATGACTGTTCCTTTGAATTTCCTCTTCTTTCAGAGACATATTTGTATGTTTTTAGAGTCTTGGTGTGTGTGGCAGGGTTTTTGAGGTCCTTCCCAAATTCCCTTAGCATTTATCTCTATATCCAAAGGCCGCTTACTGCAAACTGAGGCTCTCTCTCTTTCCAAGGTCTTCTTTTCTGGCCACAAGGTCATGATTGGCCTAAATGCACATCATCCCAAGAGTTCTGGACAGAATCTCTAGAGTAGTTTTCCATCAGTGACGGATGAGGGTTTGGTAGATCAACACCCTGGCTTCCTCATCTCTTGGGTGGGACGATGCTGAGGCATGTTCTACCATGCTCCAGAGTGCCTCAGGAGGATTGGACCCCAGCTGCCCACAGTGATAATTGGCTTGATAACACTCCCTTTATTTCTTTCATCCCTTCCCTATCTCACTTCCCTACTCTCCTGCCAGCATTTCCTGGAATCACCTCCCAAATAAAATATTCATGGTAGAATCCTTACCTTAAGATTTGTTTCTGGAGAATCCAAACCAAGGAATCAGGCGAGGGGGATGAATTTGGTGGAAATAGAGCTTTCAAGTGGTCCCTTAGATTCTTTTTGATATGACAAATGAATTTGTATCTAACTCTGGTGTAGTTTGGGTTCCCCAAAAGTAGGTCCCAAGAAAAGAACTTGCGTGGTGGTAGTTTATTGGGAAGTATCCCAGGAAGTGCAAATGAAAAAGTACAGTGGGCAGACAAGGAAGGGAAAGAAATCCAATACATAGTGTGTCTATGAGCAAGTTTTTATGCAAAACTGTAGGCACAGCCCCAATGGGGCTCCCTAGAGAGGCTTGTATGGAACATACCTCAGAATTGTACACTGGGATGCAAGAAACTGAGTGCTGATTCACTAAAACCTATCCTGGGGACATTAGCTTGCAGGTTTCCCAGCATGCCCTGCAAACAGGCCAAGCACACCCTTGTGGTCACAGAACACCCTTAGACAGAGACACCAGAATTTCTCAGTGTTTAGTCAAACTGCCTGAAAGGGACTTCTGGGAAAGCAACAGTATTTATCAAACTCTGTTGGCAGGATTTTTACTACATCAAAATGCTCTTCTACCCAGCAAATGATCATCTTGGTATCCTCAGAGACTACTTTGAGTCCTTAGTTCTCAGTTTGCCTTGTTTTGGCTTCCTTGAAAGGCATCCTTGCATGTCATCAGGCCCAAAGCAAAACTTCTAGATAAAGTGAAAAGTAGGTAGGATGAGAGATGGAACCAGTAGAAGAAAAATGAGCCTGAAACCTGACTCCCCCAGTCATACAACTAGCTGAACTAAGAATGCTCAGGGGCCACATCAGTTCCATGTTTGCCCTGTCTTCAACACACTCTCATGGAGGCCGAGTGGCTATCAGGCTCATGGGACCTCACAGCCCCTCTCTTTGATGCCTCCCTGTTCAGTGTCACTGAGTCCGCCAGATCAGGGGGGCCCCAAGGTCAAGGCACTATCAGGAGTAAGGTTTCTTAATTGCCATGTGTGAGACACCATCTGACACTGTTTATAGATCGATTTAGCCCCTTACTGACCACAGGACAGAAGTTAAAAGCATTGCTTTTGGAGCTCAAATGTGTTAACTTCTAAAGTGATGTTTGAATTAGGGTTAAGAAGGCCCCGAAGTTTTGATCTGGCTGATTAGAGACAGGAAAAAAAAAAAAGGAAAAGAAAGGAAATGGACTAAAAAATTTTTTTCAGAAAGGAAATCAGATTATTTTGACTAAAACCAAGAGTCCAGCTTGCAATAAATCTATCAACTTTGGGGTTGACATGAAATGGCTACAGAACTGTCTGAATTCTGCAGCTGCCAAAATGCAACTGCTGCTTCTTGAAGTGGCTCACTGAAAGAAGTTAACTTCTCCCTTCACTAGATCAAGGCCAGAAAGGGGAGCATCCATGAAGTCAGTCCCAAAACAACCACATAAAAGTCAAATAAAGCAACATCTCATGCCTAAAAGTTACCCATTGATAATGGAATAGTTGCAAAGTCAAAAATCACAGACTCTGGCAACTCACATTGTTGGAATTCCCTGAAATGTCTTTGGATACGTAACACAAAGACTAGCAAATAAGTTTTTCGTAATTTAGTTAACCATGAGATAAAATGCCTGATATCTATGTGCTATGCAATGTGGTTGACAATTTCTAAGTGATGTATTTCTTATCTACTTATGTGGCATAATAGGAAGCAGTGGCAATTAAGATAATTAGATATGAATAGGAAAAAGCTCTTCTGATTAGTCCTAAAGCCTGCGCCTGCTGGATATTCAACACATAGATATCAACGTGTGTGGTATGTTATGAGCTGGAACAGCCACACTTCCGCAATGCAATAATGCTTATTGCATTAGTGATAGCCATGAGGCATGACAAGGTGCTGGTGTCCCCTTGTGCCACTCAGAAAAGAGCAAATGATCTCCAATAGGGCTTGAAAAGTTCAATAAACTCTCATATGTTCTAATTCCTTCAAAATTAACAAAGTGAATTAAATATGGGTTAATTCTCTATTGAATTATATATCTAATGAAGCAAAGGCTCACCAGAGAAGAACTATGGAAATTATCAGGTTAGTAATAAATAGACCAGAACCCTAAGAAAATTCATGAAATATGTCTCTCTATAAAATATCCAGGGGCACCTTTGTGGCTCAGGCGGTTAAGTGTCCAACTCTTTATTTCAGCTCAAGTCATGATCTCAAGGCTTGTGAGTTTGAACCCATATTGGGCTCCACACTGGTGGTGCAGAGCCTGCTTGGGATTCTCTCTCCTTCTCTCTGTGCCCTTCTCTCTCAAAATAAATACATGAACTGTAAAAAATAATAATAAAATAAAATATCCAGAAGGAAAAAGTACTGGGTTAATATGAACTAGGAAACTCAAAGGACATTTTAAAACCATTTTAGAATCTATTCAAACTATCAAGAAGCAATAAAGACCTAAATCTTTTAGTAGCCTCTGTATTAAATGCAAAGTGAGCACAGATATTTCACAGGATCAAGTTGTTTGCTAAAGATGGATTTATACATTCTTGTTTCTCTTACAAATCATGTCATAAAAAAACATTTAATTCTTTTTGAATTCCAGAAATAAAAACTGAGACTTTCATTACTCTTGTAATTGTTTGATAAATTGATATCAACAATGGTGTTGATATCCTATATATATACATACATTATCAGGTAAGGAAACATGCCCATATGATAAATATATTTTGGATATCAACAATGGTGTTGATATCCTATATATATATATATAGGATATATATATAGGATAGGATATATATATATATATTATCAGGTAAGGAAACATGCCCATATGATCTAAGCATGCTTAAGTATATGCATGCACATGTGTGTGTGTGTCTGTGTGTGTGTGTGTGTGTGTGTGTGTGTGTAGGGGTGATTATATGTGATAGTAGGAGGGGCTAGAATTGGTCATCCTTCAGGTCCTAGAACAATAACTGTGGTTCAGTAGGATGAAAATCTAGAACATAGACTTTGATTGCTGTCAGAACCACACACTCCGAGGGCCACTAAAAATTTATTCACTTTGTTTCGTTTAGTCAATAATTATTTACTGAGCGCATACTAAGGGGTCAGGAAATATTCTAGGTGCTAGGATTATATCAGAGAAAAAGACAAGGTTCCTACTACCTGATATTACAATCAAAGTAAGTCTGAAAAACTTTTAGAAACAAGTACAGTTTCTGATTCACTTTTTTCCATAGCAACTTTATAAAATATAAAGACCTCATACTGAGTAAACTCCATATATGGCAATCCCATTTGAACTAGGCTGAATTCTGTTCTTGGGGAAATCATGTGGGTTGAGAATTGAAGAAAATGAACTATCACATGTAATAAGAAAAATTTTTCTTAAGAGTGAGGCTTTGGTAACTCTTCTCTTTAAATGATCTCTTCCAAAAGTCAAGTTTAAAATTGCTTATATTAGAGTTTCAGAATCAACATTTTGAGGTGAGCTGTCAGATATGGGACAAAATGACGAGTACCAAGAAGAACTGTTGAACCTACCAGCTAAACACAGAAATTTGCTGTTTCCTGAATTTCAAGCCCATTTCCTAGCCTTAGGAAGCACTGAAGCATTCTGCCCATACTATCTTTTCTCTATGTGAAGAATGGAATCCCAAGCCCTTCATATTTGAAAAGGGTTACCCATACAAAAATTTAAAAGACTCTGCAGATATACAGGGCCTCCTTGGGAAGCCAAACACACAGAGGTAAAATAAGAACATTGGACTGGGTGACATCTAAAGATTCTGTTTTGGGATTTAAAAAATCTGCCATTCAAAGTCACTATTAATCATCTATTTTTAGCAGGCTTTAGATATTGTGGCCAGTTACACAGATATATAAGGCTCTGCCCTTAATGGCTTTATAAAGAAATCCAAAAACATAAGATGATACATAAAAGGCAGAAAAGAGAATGTAAGATATACTGTAAAAGAAAGGGTAGGGAGAAAGAGAAAGATGTTATCTAAGGAAATAGTTCTATCAAACCAGAAAAACAAGTGGTTTATACCCAACTCTGCCACTTATTTATTCCTTTCGTGAAAATTAGCTCTTACGTTACAGGGCATAGCAGATGTGGTTCCCTCAGCTCACCTGTACCTGCCTTTGCAGGGGCCAGTTCTCCTGCAAGTCGGCTGCCTCTCACTCAAGCTTCGGCATCTCTCAGCCTGATGGCTTTCTCTGTCCTGAGCATTTTCTCCAGCACTGTGAGCATCTGCTTAGCTCATGCACAGGGCAGCCCAGAAGTTAACACCAGGGATTAACAGCACATGGCAATCCTGAACCAGTGATGATAAATACCCAAGATTCCCTGGCATTATAAAACACGTTCCACATGGCTCCTAAGAGGGTTTCCAGCAGGACAGAGCACCGGTAGCCTGTAGCAGTATCTGGCTCATCAATACAGCCTGTACTGGTCACACTCTCTCCACACCTCATCATGCTTTCTGGGGTCACCTTCCAAATCAACTACCTGCCTCAGGGTCTGCTTTGGGGGGAATCCAGACCAAGACAAAGAAGAGCAGTAATTTAACAATGGTAATTACTGGCAAGATTTCCATTCATCTTCCCATAATGTGCCCTCCTATAAAAGTCATGTTTTTCCCTTAGTAAGTCCTTGCTGATATGTTTATCTAAAATTCAGAATTCTTTATTAACTCAGATCTCCCCTGAAATTCCTTTAACTTTTCTGCAGGCCTTCGTTTCCTACCAATCAATCATCTCTCTTAATCTCTGCTACCAGTTCCCTTCTTCCCAGGGCATCTCGGTACTTTAACATAAAGTGCAATCACAATTGCTGTGTAGGAAATGGAAAAGTTTAGGATGGTTTACACTGAAACATTTTTTCCCAAAATTGACATGATTTCCAGTGATACCAAAGAGTGAAGACAACAGAAAGTAACATGGTTATTTCTCGTTCTAGAAACATCTTTCCTTTCAATCTCATCTTCATGGGGCTCCTTTCTCCTGTTTCAATATTTCAGGTTGACATGAATAAGTTTCTTGATTCAACTTCTCAGTAGAATCAATGATACTATTAGCTAATGTTTATTAACAACTTAATAGGGTTCATGTCCACTCACCAAGTTCACAACAGCTCTATTGTCATCATACTATTTGTCAAATAAGGAACTTGAAGGCAAATGCCTTCTCCAAGGATGCCCAGCTGTCAAGTGGGAGAACTGCAGTGTAAACTGAGGCATTTCCTCCCATGTCGAGTAGCCACCCCTCAGGTAAAGCTCTCACTAAACTAACAGAAACCTCTAGACCCTTGTGCTACAGTTTTATTGTCTCAAAGAATGTTTTAAAAAAAGAGAAAACTGGGGGCATCTGGGAGACTTAGATCAGTTAAGCATCCGACTCTTGATCTCAGTTCAGGTCATGATTTCATGGTCTGTGGGATCAAGCCCCACATCAGACTCTGCACCGAGAGCATGGAACCTGCTTGGGATTCTTTCTCCCTCTCTCCTTGCCACTCCTCTCTCTCTCTCTCTCTCTCTCTCTCTCTCTCTCTCTCTCTCTCTCTCAAAAATAAATAAATAAACTTTAAAAAAGAGAGAGAGAGAGAAAACTGAATTGAGAGAAAACAGCTCAGACTGGCATGGAGAGGGAAAAGCTGGTTTGGACTGAGGAACCATCTATAACTTACACTGATTCCAAAGGCTGCAGAGCCCATTCTGCTGTCTTAGGTGCGTTTTGGAAACCTGGTGAATATTGGCAATGGCACCCCAGCCTGGCTTACACTGGCATCTTTAGCCTAGAAGTCATTAACAGTCAAAGCATGTCCCAGCTCAAGCTCCTCCAATGACATCCAAAACAGTGACGCTAACTCAGCCTTTCTGCTTTGGTTGCAAAGCTATTTCAGGGAGGAGGGGGAGGTGCAGGATTCTGAAGAGCTGAAAGAACAGAGGCAGTTCTCAATCACAATGCCCTTGACCAAACCTCAACGTTCAGTTCCTATGTCTCTAATCAAGCTAAAATGCCAAATCCTGTTTTAAAATATATACATATATATTTGATGCCAAATTGCCTCTATGGAACCCACAATCTACTTACACTTACACAAGAAACCTGGCATTTGCCAAATTAAAAATATAAGAAAAAACCCTTAATTACCATTTTGCTGGCATCAAATGGTGCAACTAGAGAATTTTCCTGTCCTGACTTGCTTTGGGGTTAGCTAGTAAGGATATTAATTCACTTCTCATTTGCTCAACTAACCACTTCCAAAGCACTGTTAGCACAATACTGATTGCTTGCTTCTCCAGAAGAGATGAAAGAATGTGGCTGAAACTAGCATAGGTTTGGTTGAGAGTTTTTTGCAGATCTGCTTCTACATCTGCATCACTATTTAAAAACAAAAACGCAGGGCTCTGCATGTAAACATGTAATCACAGTAATAAGCAGAGAAGGGGAAAGAGAATGGAGGAAGACTAAGCCATACTTACAATGTTTTACTCTTGAAGGAAAAACAAAGAATGTCTACAGAGGGACTGGATATGTGTCCCACGCATGGAGCATCAGTGGCAATGGCTGGAATATTTTTAAGGATCAAAGGTATTCAAAGTACAAACCTGTACTCAGCAAAGCCTACTGATCCTCTCATGGTGGGTGCCAAAAACTTAGGTCACTGAATTTTTTTTTTTGCCATCCTATACGATTCTCTTCACATGCATGTCTTTCATCTGAATAGTTTGATATAAAGAAAAAGCTAGCAGCATTTAACCTAGCAAAGAAAAAAATACAAACCCCTACACTCCAGTTCTCCCATTCAAATGTCACTTTTCCATCTCTCTAAAAATACAAACAACTTTATATTTAGGAAAGTGAAGCTTCACAATTCACTGTTCATGCGTGGTACCATACATCTGTTTACGAATAAGCCACAGAACATTTTACAAGGATGGGGCAAGCCATTTTGTCAATGGGAATGTTAAATTGCTTCTCCTTGTTTACTTCCAAGAATAGGGTGACTCCATAATCAAGACTAGCTGGGAACACATGCAAATTTCCAATCAACACCTGTTTTTGAAAATTCACAGGGTGTCTTGTCAACAGTCCAACTTCTAGGGTATGAGGTTCCCGCTTACCTTTTCTAACATCTAGTAATTAGCCAGAAAGACAATCCATCAGGGTTCTGACCACTGTGTAGTGGAGGAAGCATGAAGTGCAGGTAGCTCTTAACTTTCCTCTTAAAGGGCATTGAGAATGCTCCCTTTACACCCTTCAAAATATCTCTGAAGTGATGACAGTTCTCCTGGAAAATAAAACTAAAAAAGCCTCTTTTCATTTCTCCTTTTGCTTTTGAGCTATAATAAAAAATACATATTCCTGGTGTCATACCTATTATCAAAGATTAATGACAATCCTTACATAGTATAAATACATCTTATATCTATATAACATCTCTGCTGTCCAAAAGGCCAAAGCACTTTCATGAAGCACTAGCTCTATCTTTTACTTCCAACTTCACTGAGGTAGGTTGAGGCATTTTTCAATCCTCATTTAAAGGACAGGAAAACAGAGACACTCAGAGTTTGCATAATCTCATTAATGATGAAGCTGGAACTCTCTCCATTCATTTACTGGGCTGCTTTGTCTTCTACTAAGATTCTAAAATACATAAATAAATTAATCTGACACTTCTCTGAAATGAAGAATAATAATGTTTATTTAGAGCAGAAAAAATATTTCACTGCCTCCCTATCTCATAACACAGCATTCTATTTAAGAGTTTATTAAAATGTCTAGATCCTTTATTTCCAGTTGCACAGCAAGTATAACTCAGAAGATTACCACCAATAGGTACACAGGAAAGGGTTACCTCCAGCCTCACTAAAAAGAGGACACTAAAGCACAGAGTACCAATTAAAATTCAGGCAACACACCAGACACTCTTTGCAAGATTTCTCATTTAATCCTACATCAATCTGTAAGGAAAGTAATAGCATCCCAATGTTAGGGATCAGGAAAGTGAGACTTGGAAGGTTCCTTGTACAAGCTCTAGGTGGTCTCATGTCTGTCTAGACATCCTTAGAAAATAATCTGCCTTCTCTTGTGACTAAGACACAAGGATGGCTCCCAGATAAGCAGCCTGGAGTGAATATATTAAGATGAATTATAAGAAATTGCTGATATTTAAGTGTTTTTAACGTGAAATAATGGATATTTTGTATGATTCATATTATTACTGTGGGTCCCTGAGATGTATTTGGGAAAAAGAATTACAAAAGTATTAATACCAAGGGTAAAGTCAGATGCCGCCTTTGAAAGCACAACCTAGGGCTTTAGATGAAAGAGGCAGGCTAGGGTATTTTAATTCAAAAATGCACCAGTTCATAATAAGCTTAGTGAGAAAGGGTGTGTTCCCACCACTGGAGCAGAAACTTCCTTTCCCAAGCCCTTCTAGGATTTTGCCCTTCCCATTCATCCTTTCCGATCAAATTTATCCTTTCGGTAAACACAGGAGGGATTAGAGACCTTTAATTGGCTTTGAGGAAGAAATGGTAATCTGAGATGCCTGGGCAGGAACTATCTTGTGTCTTGTGGGAGAGAAGTGGGGACAGAAATGGGAAAGGAAATATCTGCAGCTTGACAAGCTGTTCCCAGCCAAAGAGGAGAATGAGCATTCAAGAACAGGCAAGGTTGTCAAACTATTCACCCAAATTTGGCCAAGAGCTATGAGCATGCCATCTTGGATTTCTTCTTCCACTTCAGCTTCCTGTGTGAAGTAGGGAGTTCACTGGCATCCAGAATCTAGATCAGTGTTTTCACACTTTAGCATGCCTAAGTATCACCTGGGGCCTTGAGAAGAACCCCCAAAGATTTTAACTGATTAGGTTAAATCACTAATCCACTGCAGTGGATCCTAACCAGTTCCTAGGTGATGCTGCTGCTACTGGTCCAAGAGAGATACTTTAAAAACCACTAGCCTGGGGCACCTGAGTGGCTCAGCTGGTTAAGTGATTAAGCATCTGACTTTGATTTCAGCTCAAGTCATGATCTTACATTTCATGGGTTCCAGCCCCACGTGGGACTCTGGGCTGATAGCATGGAACCTACTTGGGATTATTTCTCTGCCACTCCCGTCTGTGCCCATGAGCTCTCTTACATGCGCTCTCTCTCTCTCTCTCTCTCTCTCTCTCTCTCTCTCAAAATAAATAAATAAACATTAAAAAACCCCACTAGCCTAACTTCTAGTTATGTGCAATTGCATGCATCTTCCTACCATGCAATGCAATCACCTGGGCCATGTCTGCACATACAGAATTCATACGTGTACCAAGGAGGACAAACCAAATAGACGATGCTACCCAAGGGATTGTGATGATAGGTGTTACAACTCTGGCTTGGATTCAAACCAAGCTGCAACACAACTGTCTCTGGGATTCATATTAATAATAATAGCTAACAGTTACTGATGAGTTCATATGTGCCAGACAGTATGTCAAGTCTCTACCCATGTTGTCTTTGAGATAAATATACTCTTATTACCTCTGTTTATAGTGTAGACTCAGCCTTATTGGGTTAAGTCCATAGTCACTCACCTAGAGGATGGAGGAGCTGGATCTAGAACCCATGACCCTCAGATTTAACCACAGTATACTGTATTTCCTGACCTCCGGAAACACTAAATTTTCCAGTATCTCCTTTCCAGTATTCCTTGATAAAGGAATAAACACAGGTGAATGGGAAGTCATAGCTCTTTCTATGCTTTACATTCTTATGTCTCCTCTGGGAAATGCAAACATTCTCCTCCAGGGCCATTTCTCTTACACCTTACCTGTTAACCCAAGGGGAAATGCTTCATGTGTTAAAGTGCAGGATATTAAAGGGGGGTTCCTGCCACCAGAGGTGGTGTCTTAGATTTACTTATCTTTCTCTGTTGAAACAAACACCTAATGCCTTGTGGGAACATCACCTGGTGTTTGGGGACTCTGGCCCTGGAAATATTATTATGGTTTGGAGCTCCGATGGGGAGCTGATTGCAAAGGGTGGGACACCTTGAACAGAAAAGCTTCTTGATTTTATGATACCCAATTCTTGCATTGTCTAACCCTATCTCTTTGATGTTCAGGGGCATGAGGTGGTAAAATGTTTTGCAAAGATACCAAGCTCTTATCTGAATAGAGAATTGCTTTTATTGTTAGTGTTCTATCTTTGATATTACTACTTAACTAGTCTCATAGTTTGCCCCTTCACCCTGAAGTTCCCACTTTATACCTTAATCCAGGATCTGGCTTCCAGAAACCAGGTGCCTGAGACTACAAGCTTCTAGGTATAAGTCCATGGAGCCTCCCCTCTCAATGGGAAGACTTTGAGCTTTTCCCAGGAGTTGGGGATCTCACATACAAAGTGTAGGTGCAACCCCACGGATCATATCAGTGGCCAGGGACAGATTTTCAGAAACAGTAGTCATACAATGGCCAATTGCCTTGGGGTCACTAACTTTAGAAGACTGCAGTTGTAAAGTACTTCTGTCTTGATTTACCCCTTAGTTTTACTGGATTAAAGTACACAGATGTGTGGCCACGTATCTGATTCCAGTGACATACATCCAACTTTCCCTGGTGATACATTAGGTCCAAATCAGTTTCCTTTCATGCAATTTCCAAAACTTGTTCAAATATTTACACATTAAAATTTCACATATCCTTTGATCTAGCAATAGTATTTCTAGATATTTGTTCTACAGGTATTCTTGCACATGTGCAAAGTGAGGCATAACAGAATGGCCTATGAGAGCAAAGTATTGGAAACAATCTAATCCATCTGATTGATCAGTGAGGAACCAGCTGAATAAATTACAGATAACCCATTTGTGGAATAATATACAGTCATTAAGAAGACTGAAGTAATCTACCTGTCTTGAGATGGAACAAATTTCCAAAGTGTGCTGTTGACAGGAAAGGAAGAAAATACAGAATTTTGTAGCTAGTATGATACCATTTGAGTAGAAAAGAAGAAAAGTATATATGTCTACCCAAACACACACACGCACACACGTAAATACATATATATATATGCACATACATATATGTATGGTTATACATATATTATAAAAATAGATTGCTTCCAGAATAAATCCAGAGGAATCATAAAAAAAATAGCCATGTTGGTAGGTTGCTTCAAGGTAGATTTTAGATAACAGACCTAAGTGTAGCTGGCATTTACTCATTCTTCCTGAGAGGCCTTGAAATTGATTTTGGACATTATTTCATGCAGCTTGAAATAGATTCAAAATGGGAAAGTAACGATATGGAATAAATCTCATGTTTCATCCTTTCCTCTTCCCTGACACAATTGGAAAACCCCCACCACCAATGGTGCACATGTGCCAGAGACATTACTGACATGCACACCATTCACTCCAGTTTCTTTTTTTTTTAATTTTTTAAAATGTTTATTTTTGAGAGAGATAGAGACAAAGCATGAGTGTGGGAGGGGCTGAAAGGGAGGGAGACACAGAGTCTGAAATAGGCTCCAGGCTCTGAGCTGTCAGCACAAAGCCTGATGCAGGGCTCAAACTCATGAACCATGATATCACGACCCAGGCTGAAGTCATAAACTTAACCGGCTGAGCCACCCAGGTGCCCCACATCCACTCCAGTTAATAAGTGCCCTCTCCACTATCCAAAAGCAGAATTTTCCTATGGAAACTGCTGGCTTTTAAAAAGAAAAGGAAATGTAGACACAGTGGGGCAAAACTGCAAAATCCCTGAGGACTTTGGGACATGCCTACAATAGAAAGCAAGTCCCTCCCATGAATGTAGTTGGATGGACTGAAGATCCAAGGGTTTATATTTTCTAAACTCAAGAGTTGCTAGAGGCCTTGAACTTCTATGAACAAAATCTTCAGAAAAATATAAAAAACCTATGATATTTTCTCAAAATAAAGT
The DNA here is from genome assembly GCA_030068075.1 of Paguma larvata. Taxonomy (NCBI): domain Eukaryota; kingdom Metazoa; phylum Chordata; class Mammalia; order Carnivora; family Viverridae; genus Paguma; species Paguma larvata. Next base: position 13,781,578 of record CM057844.1, read on the forward strand.
ATTATTTCTCAATATGTGCTTCTTAAATTGCGTACACTCCCCACAGAATCACAACTTTTAAAACCAAAAGGGAAATTAGAGATTGCAGTTTAAGGAGGCAAAGAAATTTTTCCCAGGGTCCTGTAGCAGTATTGTTAAATGCGGAATCTTCTAATTTTTCTCTCCAGAACTTCAGCTAGCCTCCCTTACTCATACTTCCCTCTCCTCCCCATCTATAACCTATGACTTCTTTTAAAGTGCTGTCTTCTCTGTCTTCCCAACAAGCTTCTGGATTGTTTCACCTACACTCACTGTCTCCTCCTCCTCTGCCAATGTCCTTATCTCTGTTGTTAAACTTCCACCCCCTCCCCGAACCCACACAAAGTTCTCTCCCTGTTGCCTGTCATTGGCAAACGTTGTAATAAAACCATTTTTGCCTTTATCTTAAGAATCTCTCTGCATACGTGACACCCTTAGCACTTGCTCCTTCACCATCTTCCATAAGTGCCTTCCCCCCTGGATTTCCTCTTAACTCCCTCATTGCTCCCTCTCAGTTTCTCTTTGGCAGAATCCTCTTCCTCATCCCACTCTTCAAATGCTTGTTCTCTGGAGCACATCAGTGGCTCAGTTGGTTAAGCGTCCAACTTTGGCTCAGGTCATAATTTTGAGGTTCCTGAGTTCAAGCCCCACTTTGGGCTCACTGCTGTCAGTGCAGAGCCCACTTTAGATAGATTCTCTGTCACCCTCTCTCTCTGCCCTTCCTGCATGCTCTCTCTCAAAAATAAATATAAATAAATACACATTAAAAAAACATTTAGAAAGAAAAAGAAATGCTTGCTCTCTATTACCTTCCTGTTTCACTCTACACATTTTCCTAGGCTCATCTCTTCCTACTCGTTTTATTACCACTTGCGTACCAATGGCTTCCAAACATCTTATCTTCAATTTTAGTTATTTCAATAATCTGGAATCCAATCTCCAACTTCCAATGGAATATCATTAGAGGAACATCATTCCTCAAGAACATCAAACTCCACATGCATAAAAATCTGAACATTTCAACCTTTCTTCTCTAAGAAAGGTTGGAGATTCCCACTAGTAGATTCCCCATTTTAATGAACAGTAACATCACCTTTCTGGTCACTGAAGGCTGAAATCTTAGTCATCTTTAACTGGGGCTTCTTCCAAATTTCACATCCCCCCAGCCACCAAATCTTAATACCTCCATCACTGAAACACTTTTCTAAACTATGCCATTTTCTCCATTCCCAGGGCTATTACCTTAGTTTAGGTCATTATTACTGCTCAGTATTATATCACAGCAGGGCTCTAGCTGCTGTGGCTGCCTCCAATCTCTGCCAACCTCCCTTCCAACACCTGCCATTCTATAAATCTGCCTTTTTTGTTAAGGCAGACTCAGAGTAAACTTGAAATAATATTCCAAGCTCTTTACATGATCTAAAAGATTCTCCATGATCTTCCCTTTCCTACTTTTCCAGCTTCATCTGTTTCTCCCCCACCTTCACCTCCTATTGAATGACTTACAGTACCCAAAGTCCCAGCCTGCACTCTACCATCATGTGCTAAATATGTTATTGCTTCTGCCTGTAATGCCCTCAACTGTCTCATCTACCTGACTGACATCTATCCATTCTGTGAACTCAGTCAACTATAACTTCCTCTAGGAGATCTCATCATAGTCTTCCTCACACCAGTTCTACCTGAGTTAGCTACTATCCACCTCTACCTTCATGATCCTCTGTGCTTCCACTTTTAATGCTTCATGCTGCACTAAGTGATAGGGGAATTTTTTTTCAATTTAGCTTTTCCTATTGTTGTAGCTCTTCAAGTATAGGGAATATTTTTCACTTCTTTTTTTTTTTTTTTTTTTTTTGTCCCTAGGTTCTATGTTATCTCTATCACACAGCACTCAGTTTCTGATAAATTAATAAAGATTAGGATATCTTTCTTCAGGCTTCTAGAACAGTATTCTTTACACTACCCCTAAAATAATAACTGCCTGACTGATTTAAGAGGGAGGTATATCAACAATCACAGTGATCTGTCAAACATGACATTATTTTTCACGCTGTACAGAAATGAAATTTTATAAATCTCCTTTGATTCTAAAGACCTGGTAACTAGAACTATGTTCCAAAAACTGATTTAATTCTTATTTTATTGTGTCCCGAGAATTAAGTTATCCATTCAAGTATTTATGTATGCTGATTTCTTGTTATTGGTTAAATCTAGAGATTCCACTTCCACATAAATGAAATTGCTAAGGTTGATTTCAGGGATGACATTTTTAACAGGCTCAAATTCAACTACAATTTGTAACGATAAATTCACTTCTTTTTTTTTTAAGTTTATTTATTATTTTGAGAGAGAAAGAGAGTGCATGAGCAGGGAGGAGACAGAGAGAGAGGGAGAGAAAGAATCCCAAGCAGACTTGTGCTGTCAGCACAGAACCCAACGTGGGGCTCAAATCCATAAACCACGAGATCACAGACTGAGTTTAGAACAAGAGTCAGACGTTTAACTGACTGAGCCACCCAGGTGCCCCAATGAGTGCATTTCTAGTGCCATTGTTCTCATCAGAATTCCTCAGTAGGCTGGCAGATTTGACCAGAAATGCCCCAATCTTTGAGGATACTCTCATATGTCTGTCAACACACAGGTGAAACATTTTAAGTAGTTCTCTCATTCCACAGCATCCCATCTTCTTCCACCCTCCACCCATTCGACAACAAAATGTGGGGGTAATGAACCTGAAAAATCGCAGTTAGGTCCACTGTAAATTTGTAACATTTTCATTTCCAGATTTAATTCCATAGGACCAACTAATAGGGAGACTGCCTTAGAGTAAACATATTTGGGGACCTAAATAGTAATGCCCATCCAAGTAGAGACCAAGATGGACTCATATGATAGCAAACTTAATCACAAGTAGAAACCACCTCAAAGAGCCAGCTAAGCTCCAGAAATTAATTTGTACATAGATTTGTTCAGAACTCAAAATTTATTTTCCCAAAGAAGCTAACCTATACATCACAAATACTTTTTCTGGCCTGCTTTCAGTGAGTATTTAAGGATCCTGCCATTTAACTGTGATAGAATTGAAGGATCCATCTGCCAATACAACCCTATGCATGTGGGCAACAATATAAGTCCAACTTTCAACGAGCAAAGTATCTGATTTTCCCACGATCCCTTCAGAACAAGAAACCGTATTTCAGGAGTATGGGGAGAAAACCTCTCAAGACAGGGCAAAATAGAATTTGCATGAGCTCAAGATTGCTGGGCTGGAGAAACTGCTTCCTGCAGCCAGTTACATCCCAACTGGGCATTAGTACTTCAGTAGGCGGTGCATAAAGCTAAAAGGAAATTCCACAGCATCAGACAGACCAAATTGAGGGACATTCCACAAAATAACTGGCCTGTATTCATCAAAAATATCATGAAAGACAAAGAAATACTGAGAAACTCTTCCAGATTAAAAAAGACTAAAGACGTGTTAACTGAAAGCAGTTCAGATTCAGAATTTTTTTTTGCTGTAAAGAACATTATTGGGACTATTGAGGAAGTAAATGAGTTCTATAAACTGGATAATAGTACTATGTCAGTGTTAATTCCTTATTTTGATAATAGTATTATGATTATATGAGCATGTACTTGTTTTTAGGAAATATACATCAAAATATTGAAAGGTAAAAAGATATATTTTCAAGTTATTCTCAGAATTCTGGGGAAATACACACACACACACACACACACACGCACACACACACACAGAGGTATAGAGGGATGGAAGAAAGGAGGGAGGGAGGGAGGAAGGGAAGAAGGAAGGGAGAAAACAGAAAGGACAAAAAAAGAGGGGATATTAGTAAAACACTGAATGTGAATGTGAAGGGCACACAGTACTTGCTTGTTTCTACAATTTTGCAACTTTTCCATTAAAAATTAAAACTTAATTAAAAATTAAAAACTTGTAATTTTTTAAAAATTGTGTCAATTTTTTTAAAAAAATTGTAAGGAGACTCCATCATATCTCAGTCAGGTGGTATAATTCTCAGTCATGTGGTCCTAAGAGGCTAAAACGCTTTTTTAAAATTTTGTCACTTGAGTAACAATGGAGTCCTCCAAGGTGTGAAGCCACCCCTTTGAAAGTATCTTTGCCTCTGGTTCTTTGTAGAACTGGTTCCTAGTGGGAGGGTAGATCCAGACTATGAACCCATAGCTGTCTCCAAAGGCCCCACTGTTATGAATATTCTGAACAGAGCTTCCCATTCTGAAGGCATGAACAACATTTATTGTTTACACCCAACACTTTGGTTAAGCCTGTTTAAGTTGGCTTTCCCTCGGTTTTATTCTGCTATGCTTGGATAACTATATGGATCTATTTACAGCTTTCTCTATTGTCTGAGAATGTGGCTTTGAGACAGTGTCACTAGTCATTTCCAACTAGGGTATTAATGATTTCTCTGTGATACCTAGATGCACTCCTGGCCTCTCCTCTCTGCTTCCCCTGCAGGGTCATCTGTGCCATGGGACTTGAGCTGGTCCTCTTCATTCCAAGCATCTCACCCAGACTGCCTCCCTTGGCCCTTCCTTCCAGCAGCTATCATGGTGAAATGTTTGACATGGCCCTGCTCAATCTTGTCCATGTGCCAAAATCAACATTTGATATGTACTTCTGGGATTTTTAGAGCTGACCCCAAAATATCTATTTACCCAGACGTTGACATTCTCATGAGTAATGGGCAAAGCTCCGAGGACACACTGTTGGTGGCAGAGCAGGATTCAGAATCCCACTCAGAATTTTAGATTTGGAAAGGAATTGAGAGATTGTCAAATCCTAACATATCATTTTAGGATAAGGAAAATGGGGCTGTAAGCAGTGAATCAAATCCAGCATTAGAACCCAGGTACTCTGGCTGCTGGATTAGTTCTTTAGACTCTATCAAAGGATTGAATACACTTGGGTGAAATGGGCCCTGGAGCCTCAGTTATTAGGTGGGTAATCGTGAAGGCAGCCTCCCAAATACATACTTTGGGATTAGAGACAACATTTCCAAATCCTTTTTCAGAGTCCTACACGAAGAAACCTCAAACCCAGGATTCCAGCCAAAAACAATGATTCTCCAGTCCCTATGAAATCCTGGATGGATGTTTAATTGGGCAACATATTAGCTGACTCCTGTGGCAGAGGCAGGCCTCAGCAGAGTTCCAGGGGCTACCACTTCAAAAGAAGTAGATGTGTGTGTGTTATTCTGAATCATAGACAGTTAGCCATTTGCTCTTATCAATTGGATGGATGAGTGCAAGAGAATATGAGGGAAACTTCTGAAAAGTAATGCAGTATAATATGCCCTCTATGAACTCAATTCACATGTTTCTCACAGAATACAAAAAAGCTAACTGAGGAGTGCCTGGATGGTTCAGTTAAGCATCCAACTCTTGATTGCAGTTCAGGTCATGATCTTGTGGTTGTTGTAGGATGGAGCCCCATGTTGGGCTCCATGCTTAGCGTGGAGCCTGCTTGGGATTCTCTCTCTCTCCCTCTGCCCCTCTCCCCCACTCACAATCTGTGTCCCTCTCTCTCTGCCCCTCCCAGGCTCTATTTCTCAAAAATTAACTTGAAAGAAAAAAGGAAGAAAGAAGGAAGGAAGGAAGGAAGGAAGGAAGGAAGGAAGGAAGGAAGGAAGGAAGGAAGGAAGGAAGGAAGGAAAGAAAAAGAAAGAAAGAAAGAAAGAAAGAAAGAAAGAAAGAAAGAAAGAAAGAAAGAAAGAAAGAAAGAAAGAAAGAAAAAGAAAGAAAGAAAGAAAAGTCAAATGAAAAACTTTACAGAAAAAATTCCAGAGGGGCGCCTGGGTGGCTTAGTCAGTTAAGCATCCAGCATCAGCTCAGGTCATGATCTCGAGGTTCATGAGTTTGAGCCCCCATTGGGTTGTCTTCTGAGTGTTCCGAGCCTGGAGCTTGCTTTGGATTCTGTGTCTCCCTCTCTCTCTGCCCCTCTTCCACTCTCTCTCTCTCTCTCTCTTTAAAAATTAAAAAAAAAAAGAAAAAATACAAAGAAAGCTCCAGGAAAACATACTGGAAAAGGGACATTTCATTTTTTATCAGGTCCTAGTACTGAACAAGACAAACACAATTATTAACTCATTCATTCATTCTCACTCTCTCAATCTCTCATTTATTTATTCACATAATAAATTATTATTAATTTCCACTTTGTAATAAGTGTCACGATGGATTACAGTGAGGTCCCCACCCTTAAGAAGCACACAGTTCTGGGGTGCCTGGGTGGCTGAGTGGGTTGAGCATCCAATTATTGATTTCAGCTCAGGCCATGATCCCAGGGCCAAGCCCCACATTGGGCTGCACACTGAGCATGGAGCCTGCTCTAGATTCTCTCCCTCCCCCTCTGCCCCTCCCCCACTCACATGCATGCACATATGCATGCTTTCTCTTTCTCTCTCTAAAAAAGAAAAATGCACACAGTTGTAATCTCCTTAATATATAAACACCTGACACAAATAATAAGAAAAGAGCAACCCAACTGAATTATGACCAGGGATTAGGGAAATCAGAGCAGTGAGATACCATTTTTAGCTATCAGGTCTGCTAAATTTTAAAATACTGATAATATCCTGTGTCTAAAGATCGTGGAGAGACAATTGCTGTTGTTGTTGGGAATATAAATTGAGATACAATTTTGAGAGAGCAATTTGGTGATAGCTACCAAATTTTTTTAATTCACAAACCCTTTAACCCTGTATTTTAGTTTGCAAAAACCCTTCTTGATTCCTTCTCTTGCAGTGAAATGTTCCTTTTCCCTTCCAGTAACAGGAGCAAGAGTAACTCTGGGGAATCACTTTCTTTCTCTACTTCTAGTACATGTCACATGTCTACTTCTAGTACATGTCACAAGTACATGTCACAGGCTTGGGCATGTGCCCAAGCCTGGCTAACAAAAGCATTACATCCCTCTAGCCACAATAATTGACTCAGGGATGGGCATGTAAATCAATATTACACAATTTAGGGACATTTTCTGGAGTTACTAAAGAAAATTGGCCTCTGTTTTCCAATGAACTTGAAGTTTTGAGAATCAAAGCCCGGACACACTGGCAGCCATTTTGCCACTAGAAAGGAAAGTCTTAAGAATGGACAGTACAGAGGTGGGAAGGCGAAAAGTCTAGTGATACCTCTTGAAACTCCCTGATATCTGATTCTAAAGTTAGATTCACTCTTTCAGCCAATAAAGTTGCTTTTGGCCTAAACTAGTTTGGGTGGGGCTTTCTGTTACAACTAAAAAGTCTAGGCAGAAGCACTCATCTGTGGGATGACTAACACATGTGAATAAATATATATGTACACAGATAGTCATTGCAGCATTTTTATCACAGTGGAGAAAGTGTCAGCAACTGAAGTGTTCATCAATAGTAGAAATGTTTAAATAATTAGGGTACACTCACCCTCTATTGTTGAATATTAGGGTATCATACCATTGGGGGGAAAGCAAATTACAGTACAATATGTATAATGTATGTAATGTGATTACATTCACGTGAAAAAGCCTATGTAGGTATGCATTCAATGCATTAAGCATTAAATACATATACTGGCATATGCATTTACATTTGTATTTATACAAAATAAAGGGACTTTAACATTTTATTGCATTTTTTCCTCCATCAATTTAAATGTTTACAAAAAGAAGGAAAGGGGAATCCAGACACAAATCATGGCATATGCAAAGGCAAGACCACACTGAAAGAGAACACAAAAATGTCTTAAGTTAGATTTCTCCAAATGCTAATCCTGAGATAAAGATTCCAGGTTAAGTAGTTTATTTGGGAAGTGATTCCATAAAATGCTGGTAGGGAAGTGAGGAAGTTAGACAGGAAAGAAAGGAAGCCCATAAAGAATGCATCAAGCCCAAGTTACCACTGAGGATAATTGGAACTTAATTCTGTGGGGAGAGCTCTGTGAAACAGTGTAGAGAATGTGACACAGGGTGCCTCCTCCACCTGAGAAGGAGGGAGCTGAGGTATTTATACATCATTATTGAAAGCTGTTGGCAAGAGATGCTTCAAGTGGCCATGAACTTCCTGGCACTTCAAGCCTTCCCCATGCATGGGCAGAGTGGGTTCTGGTGGTTAGAGAGGCTCTTGAGAAGAGAGTGGCAGGTGCTTGAAGTTAGAATTTGGGTCAGCATGTATAACAACATTAAACGTCAAGGGAATATGCATTGGCACAGAGATCATCTGCTTTAAGTATATCTTCCGGGACTGATAAGGAGCCTGATACAGATGGAGAGCAAATGGTACTGGGAGAGGTGGTTGAAGATACCTGTGAGATCAGGGTGAAGGTGGGGGGTTGGATTGATGAAGAGATCTTTCTACCATATTAAGAACTTCTTAGCAATGGTAGGCCACCAGAGTGTGTAAATAGCAGAGTGACAAGATCAGATTCATAGAAATTCATTTTAGGGGGCGCCTGGGTGACTCTATTGGTTAAGTGGCTGACTTCAGCTCAGGTCATGATCTCACGGTCTGTGAGTTTGAGCCCCGCGTCGGGCTCTGTGCTGCCGACTCAGAGTCTGGAGCCTGTTTCAGATTCTGATTCTCCCTCTCTCTCTGCCCTTCCCTTGCTCACGCTCTGTCTCTATGTCTCTCAAAAATAAAATAAAAACGCTAAGAAAAAAAAGAAAAGAAATTCATTTTAGAACAGTAAATCTAGTTATGGATGTGTAGTTATATTCAAAACATCTATGTGTAAAGATCCACTATTGTGTGTGTGTCACAAACAACACTCATCCTTTCAACGAATATCTATAGAGAACTATAAATATCCGTTAAGCCCCAGGAATCTGTTTCCAATAATTTTAAACAGAGTTTGCAAGTGACTTTCCTTAATGAAATACAGAGAATTCCATAATCATTGGGTGTTATCAGTCCTATTCTCAATTTCATGTGTTCCTCTAAGTTAGAGCATATAAGAAAGGAGCCACAGTCATGGAGTATTGTGCTAGCTGTGGGTGCCCTCCCCAGATATATCTTCAACATGAATACTATCTGTTGGCATTAAAATTATTAAGAAATGTTAGAGTTAAAAAAAAACTTTTTTATTTAAATTCAAATTTGTTAACATACAGTGTAGTTTTGGCTTCAGGAGTAGAACGTAGTGATTCATCTCTTACATATGACACTCAGAGCTCTTCCCAAAAAGTGCCCTCATTAATGCCCATCACCAATTTAACCCATCCCCCACCCACCTTGCCTCCAGCAAGTCTCACCTTGTTCTCTGTATTTAAGAATCTCTTATGGTTTTCCTCCCTCTCTGTTTTTACCTTATTTTTCCTTCCTTGGAAAATGTTCACCTGTTGTGTTTCTAAAATTCCACATATGAGTGAAATCATGAAAATCTGTCTCTGACTGACTTATTTTGCTTAGCATAATACACACTAGTTCCATGAAATGGCAAGATTTCATTCTTTTTCATCACTGAGTAGTATTCCATTGTGTGTGTGTGCGCATGTATGTGTGTGTGTTGTATATATATACACATCATATCTTTATCCATTCATCAGTCAATGGGAATTTTGGCTCTTTCCATAATTTGGCTATTGTTGATAGCACTGCTATAAACATTGGAGGCATATGCCCCTTTGGATCAGCATTTTTGTGTCCTTTGGATAAAAATACCTGGTAGTGCAACTGCTGAGTCAGAGGGTAGTTCTATTTTTAATTTTTAATTTTTTGATGAACCTCCATACTGTTGGTTTTTTAAATTAAATTAGATAACAAATTGGAGACAACTAGGAGAACTGCAAAGTTTTTCTAGCCATCCAGGAAAGAGATAGTGGGTTTAAACTAAGGCTGAATTTTCAAGTATTGAAAGGAGAAGATGAATCTGGGTTGGTTATTGTCCACTTGTTGCTTACTCCACCAGGTCCCTTCTGTTCCCATCTCAGCCCTTTCTGTGCCCCAAGAATCTGACCTCTATGGCCCACAGTAATAATACTGTGATTTTTGGTTGCTCTTTGGCAACAAGAATCTTGGGTAGATAATCAGAGGATAAAGTGGTCAGAGAGTGGTCAGAGTGATTATTTCTCCTGCTCCCCTACCCCTGTCTACCACAGTTCTGACAATAGCTGCATTGTCATTTCGGCTCCCATTAGGTGGCCCTTTTTCAGTGGTTCCAGGCACACATATAAAGTACTTTTAATAATTCCATCGCCACCTTGCCCATTATTTCTTAAGACGTTAATAGGATCGCATAGTTAACCTTGGGTCTTTCGTTATTCTTATCTTAGCTTCCTCATCTCTACTCTGCCATTTGGGGTGGAGGGGACTCTTAATTAAATTCTACCATTCAGCCTTTTGAGTGTTTCCTACAGAAACTGTAATTTTTACAGAGAATAAATTATTGTTTCCAAGGTTACTTGGTTAGACTTTATGATTAGTGGGATATGTCCATAGGAAGTTGAGGAGAAGGAAAAGAATAAAGACACCTCAGGCTCTGGCTGGAACAGTGAGGCAGATAGTCAATGGTGTGAAGGATAAAGCTAGAAAGGTACATAGGTCCTTTGTAGGACAGGTTGTGGCGCAGCAGGAGCAGTAAATAGGTAGGGTTGCTCACAGGTGAGTTAGCATATCAGATATGTGACTTCAGTCTCCAGGCACTGATGCTGCCATTGGAGTACAAGAATTAGAGTTGGGATGGAGGAATGGAATTGAGGTTGGGGATAGATTTAGAAATGTGGAAATCCATTAAAAAAAACTTTGGGCAAAATTTGCACCTTACAACTTCATCCTTTCTCTTTTTTTCTGCTTCTTCCTCAGCCCCACTATACTCCTCCTCCTCCTCCAACCCAGATTCCCTGTATTTCCCCTCAAGGTTACCTTCCCAGGGTAACATTGCATATTTTCAAGACCTTTCCCATCACCAAAGATTTTCTAGTTTCTAATCCTTCAGAGGACTGAGTACTGTTTTCCACAGTGACAATGAACTCCTCTGACAAATGACCTCATCCTAATGTAAAAATGAACTCACAATCGCTGTTCTAAGGGAGAATTTGCATATTCAAAGGATGGTGGCTGGACCACCAATTGGGCAATGACTGAAGTCCTCATTTTGCAAAATAGAATCTACGTCCTGCCAAGAAGACAAGACAGTGTTCCAGGGGAGTATTCAGGGATGCAGAATAAACATGGTCCATCCTTCTGTAACATCAGCTATGTTCAAAGATTTGAGGATGGGTGACATTTTAAATTAAATACAACATGAGTATACTATGAAGAGGACGCAAAATTCCTAGCAATTTTTAAGATAAAGCATAATCCTCCGAAGCATTCCCCGCCAAAAGGCTCACATTGAATTTGACCTGCTTGTGGGGTACTTAGTGGGGAAGTTGAGCTAAATTAGTGCTTCTCTGAGGACTATGCCAAAGATGGGAATTTCTGGACGTCGGAGAGCACATATTTTAGGGCCAGCAAGACTTATGATACCCCCATAAATCATGCCTCTTTGGCCCACCCAGACACCATTTACCACAAGCCTGTGCCTTAAATGACAGTTCCTTGTTTAGCTGCCTTCCCTAACTTTGGAACTTGGTGCATAAAATACCTTTCAGATTATGTAAATCCATCCACTACAAGCCTTCTTTAGGTTTTTCTGTTGTACGCTGTTTTAAGTGTAACACTTTTGCTTTCTTCCTGCAGAGAACATATCCTGATTCCAGAAAAGTCTTCCAAGGGAGAAGGGAAAAAAAAATACATACACCAACTTCTTGAAACATTTGGCACCTGCTACAATCACCAATAAATCTAAACTGGACAGCTTGACATTTCCTCAAACAAGACCCCACCTCTCAAAGAACATTTGTCCTAACATGAAAAACAATAAAAGCCCAGCTGATAGAATGCAAAACATTTTCCCTTGTCTAACTGCAGAAGAAGAAACAAAATAATTGCTTGCTTAGGCAGCGATCTGAACCACTCTACAGTCCATGAATATTATAATCCTGTTTAGATGGCATCAGCAATAACCCTCAATAATCTTCAAATTGAAAGGATTTATATGCTGTCCCAACACTCAGTTTTTTGAAATCTATCTGTCAACAGAAAACTTTACTCTGATCTTCTTAAGTATTGTATGTGCCTGCACAAAGGCTATGGAACTCAGTAGATCCTTTTTTACTTTGTAAAAACACAGTTGTCAGTTCCGGCCTTAGAAACAATTCAAGTTATAAACAATTTAATGGAGGTTTCCTGTCTCCTCCTTTCCCCTTTAACATGGAGCCTTCCTCCGTTGTTTCCAAAGGAGACCTTAGCTTCCCCACCAAACCCTCACTCCCACAGACACTCCTCCCTTACTACTCAAGGGCTGCCAAGTTCTCCCAAAAGGAGGAGGACAGGATATGGCAGAGCCTCTACCAGTTTCCCAATCCATCGAGCTGTCTCTCGAAGGGTTAGAAGTTTGGGCCTCAGCAACTTCCAAGCATTTTCATTCCAGCTCAGCCACTTGGGGAATCCAATAGGCTTTTATGATGGCTTGGGGAGATAACCATCCCTTGGAACATTGTTCTATAAGAAAAATGCGTTCAAAGTTCCAAGGAACTTTTGGAACAGAACAGTTTCACATGATAGGACTTTTGTGATCTACATAATATATTGGAGACTTATATATAGTTTCCATGGACTCACAAGATTTCATGGGAGTTCCCTAGCAATGTCACCAAAAATTAATCTAGAGGCTCTGCGAAGGGCTGGGAAGATCATCCACTTGGGTAAAGCACTAGTAAAGTAAGAGCAGAATGTTCATTCTCTGTACTTGATTTGCATTATTTTGTAAAGTATCAGACATAGTCATATTGAGGGAAACTAGAACTCTTTTGAACTTTATTTGTTTCAGGCTTAGTATTGTTATTTTGAATTCTTTATGGGGAAACTAAGCTTAAAGCATTTTAATAATTTTAAACAGGCCTCGATTACTAGATAAAGGAGAAAAACTCAATATTTGCACAAATATCAGACTTGGCTTCAGCACTAAATGGTTAACATCCGGATGTCCATTTTCTTATGAGTTGGGTGTGCCTAAGGATTCCTTCCAGTTTAACATTTCATGGTGTCAATCATTTCTCTCCTGTCTTCACCTATGGTTCTCCAACAAGACCTTCCTTCCCTGAGTGAATCTGTGCCAAGATTTCTCCTGGTTTATCTAGAAATAAAGCTGTGCCTCCTGATCTATGAATTGGCATCCCCAGAAACTAGTGAAGCAGCAGATAACATGGAGAACCTCAGCAGCTGCCATCTACAAACCTCAGGAAACAAATCTGAAAAACTTCCTGTGACCACTCAAGACCCCATGTCAATATTCACAATATTTAAACATTCACAATGGTTAGACAACTATTGGAGTCCATCTACCAGAGACCAAACAGTTGGCAAATTCTCCTGACCAATCATAATATGATAAACTAATTCCCTTCAATTTTAAAAAACAGGTAGCAAGACGTTCTAGGTCAATATATGCCAGTTGGTATAAGAGAAAACATTTAGTTATTGCTTTTTGCATTAATGCCTGTTCATTTTGCCTCCTCTCTCTCTCTTTCTCTGTCTCTACACACACACACGCACACACACACACACACACACAGACACATTCACCATCCCTCCACTATGTGCCAAAAGTTATAACAGTCAAAGCATTTTGAGCATAAAGCCAAGTCTTGCTTGGCAAGGAGGTCTTGATTCCAAGGAACTTTAGATAAAACAATCTGCTAACTCAAAACAGCTTGCCTGAGCTTTGGAATCAGATAAAACAGGGGTCAGTTAACTGTGGCCTTCTAGGCCAAATCTGGCTCACCACCTGTTTCTGTACACCTGCGGGCTAAAAATGATCTTTATATTCTTAAATCATTGAAAAAAATGCAAAAAAAAGGTATAATAGTTTGAGACACATGAAAATTTTATGTAATTCAAACGTCAGTGTCTATAAATAAAGTTTTATTGGAATACACATGCTTGCTTATATATTGTCTGTGACTGCCTTCACAGTACAACAGAAGAAGTGAGCAGTTATAGCAAAGAGTGTATGGCCCACAAAGCTGAAAAATTTGCTATCTGGCCATTTACAGAAAAATGTTTGCCAATCCATGAGATAGACCTACATTTTGATTTTGCCACTTAATATTTCTGTGACATTAAGCAAGTTTCTTGACCTCTGTGACCTCAATTTCTCTTGATAAATTATTAGTAATGGTATCTAATCTGTGGGTGTCTAGAATAATGTTTGGAACCACATATAATGGATCTTTTGCCACATCTTCTTCTCATGCCTTTCTCAGTGTAGCTGTCAGAGGCATTAGGCCAAGAGACAAAGTTCTAATTTACAAAGAAGGCAGACCACATCATATCTTGTTTGCAGGGACCAGAGCTGGGCTTCCGGGCCTATTTTAGTAAAAGTTATTTTTGGCCAGTACCTGGACTTTTTTATTATTTTCCTTTCAGCAGAGGTAAAAGTAGATATTAACAAATTTGCATCTACCACTTTTTCTATTATACTCCTGGGAAACTCTTGACCAAGAGAAAAGTGTGTTTTAGTTGTTAAACTGATAAACCATATAAAATAAGTCAATAAGTATTAAAAGTTGGAGGGTTCAGACATCTCACTCCATGGAAATTGGAATTATTTATTCAATATGCAATTACTACAAAGCATAACAACTCCCACAGTGAGAGCCCAAAATTACAACATCCTCTGAGACTTCCCTGCTATTCTCTGGATCCCTCTGCCCACTTCATTCAAAAGTATTTTACCGCTAAGTCAACTCAACAACGAAAATGGCACTCTAAAACCAGCTGAGTGGATGATTCCTACCTCAGAAGGAAACCGCTATGTTTAGAGAAATTAAAGTACAACTTGGGTAGTTTTCTACCTAACTGGGAGGCAGTGTGCTCTCGTGGAATAAATTTTGGAAGTAAGAAGGGCCAGGTTCCAACATGAGTGTGTTACCTTCTGCTCTATGATGTTGTCCTACTGGCTCTCTCACCTCCTCTGGATAATGAAGGAAATCAGTTTTACCCCACAGGGTTGATATGAGATTAAGCAAAATGACTTTTATAGCAGTTTATGAATTCTGAGCAATGCCTGGCACAAAAGAGTTGTTCAGCAGTTATTTGTTTCCAACCCCCAACTCCCCTGAATCCAAATGAATCATGGGTTCAGGACTTGCCACCCTTATGAGTTCCTGCCAGTGCCAAGAACTGTGAATATATGCAAGATCTCAGTTACTATTTGTGTAGTCTTAGGTAAGTGATGTTTGTTGCTTCAGCTTTTAGATGAAGATACTGACTACCATACTGAAAGTGCTCTTTTCTGTATGAGAAGTATAAATGTAAGGACTGGAGGAATTGTGTGTAGCTGGTTGGCTCAGTTGGCCAGCTTTGTTATGCAAAAAATTGCTAATAGTATCTAGGGCTGTGAAGGCAGTAGAAATAGTAATTTTGCCAACCTTTAAACACTTTTTTACTGAAACATGATATACTGAAAATACACTTATGCATACAGTCTAATGAATTTTCACAAACTGAACATACTCTTGACATTAGCACCCAGACTAAGAAACAGAATAGGACACCCCCAAGAAGCTTCCAGCCATGCTTTCTTTTCTAGTCCTAAAAATTTTCTTTAATGTTTGCTTATTTTTGAGAGAGAGAGAGAGACATAGTGTGAACTGCAGAGGGGCAGAGAGAGAGAGGGAGACACAGAATCCGAAGCAGGCTCCAGGCTCTGAGCTGTCAACACAGAACCCGACACGGGGCTTAAAATCATGGACTGTGAGATCATGACCTGAGCTGAAGTCTGATGCTTAACCACCCAGGCACCCCTATCCTGACTTCTAACAGCATCAATGAATGCTGCCTGTTTTCATACATACAATCATACATTCTTGTGTCTCTCATGTCTGTCTTCTTTGTCCAATACTTATGTTTATAAGATTTACCTCTACTGTATGTGGGTGTAATTTAAGATTGGGTTATTCACTCTCAATGCTGCAGAGCACCCCATTTTGTGATTACACCACAATTTATTTATCCGTTTTATTGTTAATGGGCATTTGGGGAATTCCAGTTTGAAGCTATGTGAACATTCTGCTACATGTCTTTTGGTGACTATTTTATGCGTTTCTATTGAGTACATAATGAAAAGTAGACTTGCTGAGCCCTAGGGTAGCTTACGTTCAGCTTTAGTAGGTATGACCAAGCATTTTTTCAGTGGTTTGTATCCATTTATACCCCCACTATCCGTGTCTCACATCCTGGCCAACAGTAGGAATCTTCCCTCTTTTCCATTTTTACCATCTGGTGACACCTCCTCACATTTCTACTTCTGTCCCATACACACAATGTATTCAACTCCAAGAATGAAAGACAAGAAACGAATAGAAGGAGAACAAATCGAAGAGCATCACAAAGTCTCCAGGAAAAACATGAGGGCTGTGGAAATGTAATGAGCCACTGGACAGCATCCTTGTTATCAAATGCACATGGAACTCACTTTCATGCTCGATGATTTGGCCCCCTCCCTGATGGTTCATTTAAATTGAATTTCTGTAATAGGATCCTGTTTTCCATCATCTCACATTTTGACTTCAGAAATGTATTTTCTTCCCACCATTGCTTGGGTCTCCCAGGATAGCCTTTAATTAAATTTGGGATTTGGGCAAAGAACATGTAGGAGAAATAGCAAAAGATTGGGCTCCAGATCCAAGAACAGTCAGTAAACTAAATATGTGCTTCAAAATGGCAAGGAGTGGGGAGGGAGAAACCTGAACTGTGCCCAATATGTCCCATTTACAGGGACCACTTCACCAGTTGATACATGACAATAATAATATCTTAATTTATATAGCCTTTTCCAATTTATAAAATGTTCTAGGAATCTATGGAACACCTGGAAAGAAAGAAGTCCTGTGAAAGCAACAAGTCGAAGGGCTACTGCTTACTGGCTTCACACCAGAACTTTCTGCAGTAGTCAGGTGGTGGTTGCTGTAAAGAAATGTGAACTTGGGACAATAACAGGAATGATCCCAAGCTGTCTCTCTAGCCTGGTCCTTGTGTTCTGTGTCATATCCTCTGACCTTGGGGACAGGCTGAAAATGGGCTTCCCTCTTGCCCCCATGACACTGCTTGCGCAACTTACATCCCCTCTCCCCCTCTAACAACGTCCAGCAACCCAAGGCAGCTGCAGTTTTATCACTGAGAGTCCTTTAACACATGGCCTGTACTCCATAGCTCATAATTATAGCCAATACTTACTGCCTGCCATTACCTGCAAGGCAGCGTGCTAAACACATTGCGTGCATTATTTATTTTTATTTGACTTAATCCACATAAAGCTCAAAGTCACACAGCACATAATTCACAAGGTCCAGCATGAATCCCAATCTGCTTCCGCTAACATCCAGTACTCCTTCTATTTGGGCCATGTGATTTGAGGAGGGGCCTTACCCTCTCCAAAACACACCCATGCCTGCTGATGTTTGAGATTCCACAGTTCTAACTTCTGCCCTGTGTCAGAAAGGATGTTTGTGCTTGTTTGCTGCATTAATGGACAGTGAGCATTTTATCAAACATTTGTTCCTCAAGAGAAATGTGTTGAGAAGGAAAATGACCCTTTGTAACCAGGGGTCCTTAATAATGGGCTTCTGAAATATCAAGGAACATGAATTGCTAGAGAATTTTTCCTGCCCTCCATATGGTAAATCCACAAATACTTTTGTGGATTTCCTTTGAGACAACTCTCTCAGACTCTAAGGCAAAGACTATCTCAAAAGGTAGGGATAGACACCAAACTATTCCCCCAATCGCAACATAAACAGAACAAGTGAGTCCCTTTTCATTCCCTACTTGGAGCTAAGTTTAATTACTTTACCCAACAATGTATTAATCTCCAAGTAGGTACAATTTAAAGAAGCAAAATGAAAAATAAATTAAAATAAAATAAACAAAATAGACATCTGAAAAAGTCATGGTATCATAACTGATAGTGCCATAACCGGTTCATGCAGCCCATTGGGATATCATGGGTCACATGTTGACAGCTAACATCAGGGGAAGCAGAGGTTCCTCCACTACCTAGCCCTGCAAAAACCACTGTGGTAGTAAGAACACCTTTGCCTCTTGCTCTTGGGGTAAGATTCCAAACCCCTAATACCACCAGAAATGACCTGAGAAGTCATTGACCTGAATGACTCTGTCAACTTCATGTGACTCTTCCTCCCTGGTCCATGAGCTAATCATGCCAACTTTCTTTTAGTTCTTTATACACTCTGAGTGCTCATCCATATCCAGGCCTTCATCCACACTGCCCCTCTGCCTAGAAAGCACTCTCCTGCCCCTTGCTACCTGATAAACTTCCTCTTATTCCCTAGGCCTCAGTTTAAATTTCTGCATGAAACCTTTGTCAAGCCCCACATAAGGATAAGATCCCAGTCCTCTTAATGGCTTGTCTTGCTTTGACCCCATATCCATTTTTTTCATGCTGATCATAATTGCCTTTTTATGCTTCTGTATCTTTGAATATACTGTTCAGCAGGTACCCTTGCCCTAGCACAAGAACTGGCCCACAGTGAGCACTAAAATAGCTTTTCCTTTTGAATTAACTGAATAATTTGTTCATTAAACTAAGATCATGTCTTCTAATCAAACAATAGTAGATCCCCCAGCTGCCTTCAACCATCTGAGATAAGCTTGCCATTCTTTCTGGGAAAGAGAGAGAAGAGAAACTTAACAGAGGGAAGAAAGCCTACACTCTGTAAGACCACATAAATTAATTCTACTTAGCGAACAAGTAAATACAGGATTAGGAGTCAAAAGGCTACAAAACCCCATTCCCTGGCATGTGCAGAATGCGTGGCCAGCTCTGAAACATCTTCTATTTTCCCAGACTGCTTTTGTTGCTTAATTGTTCAGCAAAAAAAGAAGGAAATTCGGACACTCCCAAGTCTCCCTCCCACGGAAACCTGTTTTACTAGCTGCATTTTATATAGCTGCAGAAGGCCCCAGAAGGAACTTATAGAAAAGCACAGGGGCTAACAACCATGCATCCTTGCAGCTCCAGAACACACATCCAGGCCTCCTAAGAGACTCTAGTTTGGGTGTTTTCTTCATGTTCCTCTTAGAGCTGGCATGCCATTAATTGAACTTGTATTTTGGTACTTGTATAAAGCATTCCCTTTGTGGTTCATTCCCAGGCTTAAACCTTGCATGTGACCACATGTAAATGTGTATTTTTATGATCCTATAATCTCAGGACTTTTAAATCTCTGTTGCTTAAAGGCACACAGTGAGCTGAAGCAGAAAACTCAGGAGGTTTGTGATCATTTAGAAACAGTCTATGTGCTGGTTCTAAGTGGCTTCACAGCTTCAGATTTTGCAGAGACTGGGACATAGCAATGATAAGGTTTTGGCCTGTATCTAACTCTCCAGAGCCTTCAAAACAAAAATTGAAAATCATGAAAAACTAGACAACCTTTTTCTATTTAAATACCTCATTTACAGATAGTTGTATCTGCTTACTTACTGGAGGGCTTCCTTCTTAAGAGTTATCCCTCTGTTGTCTATTATATTGTCAGTACATCTTCAGAACCAATTTTTCTTCCTCCGATTGCATGGGTTTCCTTGGAGGGCCTTAATGAAAGGTGAGATATTGATAATGAAATAAAATAGGAGAGCATTGGACTTAGGGTACAGGAAAATGTGCTCTCTTCATGTTCTGCAGAAAATCTTCTTAATAAACCTCTCAACTCGCATGTCTTTCACTCGTCTTTTGTTCTTCAGTCTGTAGTTAAGTATTTCGTGGATCTGGGTCAAGAGCAAAAATAGCAAAAACAAAGAAACAAACAAAGAACGCTCATAAATTAATTTTATAGTTAGATTCTGTTTTTCTCAAAAACAGGCATCGTTTCTTTGGCGCTGATAACAGATTAGGATTCAAAGAAATATTTCAAGTGTTAACTGAATGAAAAATATGTATGTACCTCTCTACTTGAATGGTATTCAATTAAATTTCCTATACACAAAACCCCTGACATGTTTTTTTTCCCATAATACATGTGTAATTTCCACATACATTAAGCTATTTGTTCTTTAGGCCGAACTTTTGTTTCTCTTCTTTTTTGTCAACTTGTTTTTGTCCTTGTTATTATGTTATCTTAAAGTTTGTTTCTGAAAATTTGTCATAAGGAAAAAATAGGCAACAGGTTTTGAAGTTTAGTAAAAAGTCATACTTAATATACAGTCACAGAATTCCGCTGACCAAGAAAACATCTGCCCAGTGGATTTGCTCAAGAATTCAGATGCTAACAGTTTCCTCACCCGACCACTATTTTACTGAGCCCAAGGGACCCCAACAATTGATCAAGATCTTCATTTCCAGGCCACTAGGTTCTGTATTCAAGGACTCCATAAAGAATAGGTGAGAAAAGTTATATTTCTAGCCACTCCACGTTTCTAGCATAGGTTTATTTGCAGTGAAAACTCCCAACCAAAGTTTAGTTTTATTTTGGTTTTGTCCATTTTCTTCCTCTTTGGTCTGTCTTTATGCTAGCTGATCATTTCTGATCCAAGTGAACAATCATACATATATACTCCTGTTAATATCAACTTGTTAGATTTGGCCCAAATTCAGTTATCATGACCTTTTGGATGTTAAGCTAATCTTAAAGTCAAAATAAATCTGTCTCTGAGAAATTGTGTTCTCAGCATTGTGTCCACAACACATTTAATAACCATACTTTAAGATCTTTATCCAATGTTCTTATTACAATGTTGGTAAGGACAGGTCAAAGAAATGAACTTTAGCACGACTATTATGGCGGGATTTTAAAAGACTGGGTTTTTTATTGATGCAGGTCCTCAGATAGACATCAGGAAGGAATTTTGACTGTAAAAACTGATGAGAAATGATAGAGGTGTTACATTTCTAGCACTTGGGTTTCCTAAGAATGGAAGCACTTACAAACAGAGATGGCTTCCGATGAAGTAAAGGTGAAATGAAATCACCTCATTAGGTTTATGAAATTGTTTTGTTTGATATCTCGGAAAAGAAAAATGATCCCTTCTATACCAACATTTCTATTCTGTGTATCCATATTTTTAAAAGAGTTGGCCCTGAAAAAAATTAGTCTTGTGGGAAGCTGATGCTCATTCACATTTTTTGACAATTACCCTGTTGTGGAGTCTTTTTGCCAGCTGGCCTGTGCATTCCAAGAACAAATAGACAAATCCCTTCTCTCTTTGGTGGAGGCCCAGATACATCTCGGAGTCTTGTATCTCATTCCAAAGCAGTGAGTGAAATTCTGAGGCAACTTTTATTTATCTGCTTACTTCTATAGACCTAGATATGTGCTATGAAAATAGTTGAAGTGAATGGCCAAACATTAATGCAAGAAAATCCCCCATCACAATCACCCCCCCTCTTTCTCCTTGAGGCTCCAGCACACTTTGGTGGGCATTAGGGTGAGGCATGAAGCTTACGTTTTTCATACTATGTAACAGGGAAGGTTTCTTTCAATATTGTGTGTACATAATAGGTGTCTGTGGTCTTAAAGGCATAAACAATTATGCTGTGCTGTACTCATGGCATGTGATCAAATTACATTTGTTCACAAAAGAATCCACATTGCACTTTTTCTCTGTTTTTAAATACTTGAAATCCAGTAAGAACCTTTAGGAATTAACACACCTGTCTTTCAAGTACATTTACATTGTGTGCACATTCGTAACTGTCACATTCTCATGGCATTTATAACTTTCAGTAAACAGCAAGAGAAAGGACTTCAACGAGGCAATAAGTGAGTAATTACAAAAACCAATCTATATCTCAAGAAAAGACATTTTGGACTTCATGTTTAAACTGAATCTTCCCTAGAATGAATTTGCTCTTTTCTCCTATAAACCTAACAGTTGTTCCAGGCAATAATCATCAATTAAAATCCATAGGTAAAAGTATGATGAGAAACAGGACTTTTTCCTGGTCTTAAAGTAACTCCACGCAGAAGAGTTATCAATTACAATAAGAAAATTGGTAACTTTAGTGTTGGAGAAACCTAACAGATGCCAGTCAAAACAAATAATCAAAATTAACAACATCAGTAATGAGACAGCAATATCTTGTGCCTTCTAACAGTGTGCACTGAGAAGGACATATCACTTCTGTGGTATTCCTACTAAAAGTACATAACTTGAAGAGGATCACAAGAAAACATCAGACAAACCAAACTGGGGAAACTTTTATAAAATAATTGGCCAAACTGCTTTAATTTTCAAGGCCACTAAAGGCAAAGAAAGATGAATGAAATGTTTCAGAAGAGAACAAGCAAGGATGAAACTAAAAACAACAAAAAATCTTACATTGGATTCTTGACCAGAAGAAGGACACTAGTGGGATAATTGGTAAAATTTGAATAAGGTCTACAGTTTAGGCTATAGGGTAGTATCAATGTTAATTTACTTGTTTTGATCATTACACTGTGGTTATAAGAAACTTTAACGTTTGGGGGTATGGACAAGGGCATACTGAAATGATTTATATTATATGTGTATCTCTTTTATAAGCCCGAAATTATTTCAAAATGAAAGGTTAAGACATAAAAAATTCCAAAAATACGAACATATTCACCTGTATGTGATATTTGATAAATTGCTAAGGAAGGAAAAAAATGATTGAAACTCTAAAGGTTTGAGAATTACTGAACTTGATAATATATATACACATATATATGTTTATGCTAAAGTTTTATAATTCCACAAATTATGAAATTTAGGAAACCAGCATGTGTCAGGGTCAATTGCTTGGAGAAAATCTGTCTCACAGAGAGGGAGGGAGACAAAACAGAGACTCTCAAAGACTAAGAACAAACTGAGGGGTGAGGGGGGTGTGGGAGGGGGGAGAGTGGGTGATGGGCACAGAGGAGGGCACTTGTTGGGATGAGCACTGGGTGTTATATGGAAACCAATTTGACAATAAAATATTTAAAAAATAAAATAAAATGAAAAGAAAAGAAAATTTGTCTCTAACTAAACTGTGAGAGAAAGTGAGAATTCATTTGAATTTCTTACAACTTTGTCTCTAACTAAACTGTGAGAGAAAGTGAGAATTCATTTGAATTTCTTACAACTTTGTCTCTAACTAAACTGTGAGAGAAAGTGAGAATTCATTTGAATTTCTTACAACTTCTTGTTCACACCTGGGATGTAGGATCTGCTAACACTTCCATGAGAGACATTGGTTGCTTGAAATGAATGTGCTTCTTATCTTTCCTACTAGTGAGGACATACACACATATGTGTATCATTAATGCATCTCATTCTAGATAATATATGAAGATGACAATCCAAATTATCCATAATCATTCCACCGTAGATTAGCCTGACACCTAGCTTTCCATTGCTCACAGGTGGAGTGTTTGCAGATTAAAATTTTCATTTCTATGCTCTGAAAATCTTCAGGAGATAAAACTGCTGCTAGGAATGCAGAAAATAACATACATTGTGTTCTGTGAGACTGTTCAAATATAACCTTCATCACTGTGCCTCCTGTTAATCTTTTCAAATAATGACATGTACCTAACTTGGCAATGTCCCCATTCTGAAATGAAAGTAGAAAAGTATATTTGAATTTGAAAATAAGTTCTGTGGCTAAGATTAGCCTCAGAAATTATTTATCATCCTTTATTCCTATGCTTAAAAACATGGTTTTAAGGAAGTGTTAATGTTTTTGTTTTTGTTTTGTTTTGTTTTGTTTTTTAGCAAGGGCATTTTCTTCTCCTGCAAACTCTTATAATGGTAGGAACAGAAGAGAGATAGCACTGTGGGTTCATGGCTGTCTCTCTGCCACTCACCAAATTGCCTCCATTTTTTCAGTAGTAAGTAGAGGAGATTAGGCAAGGAAGTGTTCTTAAATCTTGTACTGTGGACCTTTTCAACAGTCTGATGAAGCCTATGACCTCTTTCTAAAATAATATTTTTTTTAATTTTTTTTAAGTTTATTTATTTTTGAGATAGGGAGAGACAGAACATGAGCGAGGGAGGGACAGAGAGAGAGAGGGAGACACAGAATCTGAAGCAGGCTCCAGGCTCTGAGCTGTCAGCACAGAGCCCGATGCGGGGCTCGAACTCACAGACCGCTAGATCATGACCTGAGCCGAAGTCGGACGCTCAACCGACTGAGCCACCCAGGCGCCCCTAAAATAATATTTTTAAATGGATAAAAAAATACATATAATTATAAGAAACTGAATAACATAAAATGCAGTATTCAAAATAATTTTAAACGTAAATATAGTAATATATGTATTTTAATAACATTAAATATCTAGTAGTAAATCTAATAATTACCATAATTTCAAAAAAATGACGAACATAAATCATACCAGTAACATTTGCAATGTGATATGAAGACAACTTTGATTTCTACTGTATCAGAATCATGGGTACAGGTGATGCCCCTGTGGTTTGCTGCTCACAGTTGAAATGGAAAGAACTAGTACATTTCAATTAGAGATTAGTTAAAACAAAAATGCAATTGTTTCCCCATCCAAGTTCTCAGATCCCTTGTATTCTTTCCAAGGATTCGTCAGTTATGAACCTCTGGACCAGCTGACCTCCAATTCTATTCTGGCCTCATGAGTCTGTCATTTCTGTAATCTTCAGTCAGCCACCTTGAGGGGGACCCTAGTCAACCATATGTATATGTGTGTGCGCCTCTCTGGGGACTCAAGTTTAACGAGATATCAAAATATTTCATTTGCAAGTCTTGGCTGCTATACAGCACTTAGCAAAGCAGAGCCAGTTTTCCTAGTTGAGATTGGTCAACATCAGGTTCATTTGTCTAGCATTTCACAAAATATTTTCCCACATTTGTCCAACTGCAGTTTGAAGGCTGTAACTGACAATATAAATGTGCCCTAAGGTAGAAAGTCCGACCCCATTTCCCTGAGTGATCTCCAGGGTTGGCCATTACCATGCAGATGCCCGGAGTCAGGGGATCTCCACGGATCTGCTAATTATTCCCCAGACTTTTCCACCAGCAATAAAAATCCCATTTGTTGCAGCTTATTTGCAGAACAGCCCCCATTTCCACAGTGGTGGCATTAATTAGCAAAAACCTGTGAAAATTGGGACCAGAGTTTATAGGTTTGAACAGGAGAGAAAGAAAGGACCCTGACTCACTTCTAAATATTTTTATAAACATTCTTATAAATTCCTCTATAGCAACCAGGAGCTAATAGTGTCTTAGATGCTGTGATTTTTCATGTTGGTAGCCCTAAGTAGGAAGTAATTGAGGCCCCAGGTTCTCCATTAAAGTAGTGTTTTTGGTGAATCCTGGATGTGGAAAGATGGTGAATTTCTCAGATAATCAATCACCATTTCCTGATGGCCTAGTGGCACCTCACACTGAGGCTGGAAGGGTCTTGGATGCTCTGTTCTCAAAGGGAAGATCCCTCCTCAGTGGGGTGCTCTAGAAACAAACCATTTCTCCAGGGCTCCAGGAGATATTCCAGATGATGATGTTGGGTTTGAGGATTGGAGTGATGAGAGATGTCCCTACCCTTCAGTCTGGAATAAGACACTATCTTTGACCTCAGAGACATAGGTAAAATATCTCACACTCCAAGACTGAGGATGATGGAGGAGGAGGAATAAAATTGGGAATGTTGACATCAATGATTTTTATCGACTCTTTGTTTTGGAGTTTCATTTTCCTTTGTTTTTGTTTTTAAGCTAAGTAGCCCTATTTTCTATTTAACAGCTCATCCCCAAAGAAAAAATGGTGTGTCCTCCTCTTAAAAACCCAGGACTTAATCATTTTCTAGGCAAGCGTGATTCTAGATTTACTTCTGAAGGGTTAAACAAATGGATAAAGGGTAATAAATCTTCCCTCTTCACTTTCAATGAGTTTCAGAATGTTTTCCTCCCTAATTCCTACTCTGAGCCAACAATCACTGCTGACTTTAGCTAAGAATTCTGTTTTTTAATTTTTTTATAGCTGCAATGTGAGTTTCCCATGCAGTTTTTATTAACTCTGTTTCATTGCAAGTCTTTGCGAGCAAAAATGGCCCTTATTTTTATTTGGAGAAATCTATTTCAGTGACAATCTAGCCTCAGGGCAGCTATATGTCAATCTCTTTGCTTTTTTTTCCTGTTGAAACAAGCATAGGAAAGTTGCAAGACAAATGCCACACAGGGTAGGGCTGAAGGGAGCAGCATACCAACCCTCATCTGTGGCCAGCTGAAGACCAGAAAGCAAAACGAAAGTGAATGAAGGTAAGGTCCAATGGTATTAGGTAGAAGAAAACTCCTGTATGTCTACTAGCTCTTATTCCCTAACAGATGGAAGGCCTTAAGTTCTCACCACTTATCAACTTTTCCCAGAGATGACATTATGTGGGATTATGCTGGGAGGCTGGAGTATAATATTTACAATAAGAAGCATGTCTTCTTAAAAAGGCAATGGGAGCTAAGCGCCTGATGTTTCTAGGCTGCCACCCCAGGGCTTCCTGAACTCTTTCTTCACTGTGACCCCTGAGATAAAGCCAGCTCCTTCAAAGACAGGCACCTGGAAGTCTACAGTAGGAATTATGGGAGATCAAAAGCCAGCACTTCACACCACAAAATGGCAGTATAGCAGCAGGGCCAGTCAGCAGGTATGAACACACGGACACTAGGTTCCCCAGACACACACAAGCTTGTCATCTGAACCTCAGTTGCTTGACTGAAAACAGTATTTGAAATTTCAAACCCTAAATCTAAGTTCTAAAAATAAAAGGGAAAATATTGTAATGAGGGGTAAGGAATATGAATGTCTTGGAATGAGTCTGGCCCTGTCCCAGATGTCCACATATTTATATTATTTCACTTAATCTTCCCATCAACACTACCAAATAGGTTTTATTTTCACCACCTTATATATGAAGATGAGGTTGACAAGAGAATTAGTAGCCAAATAAACAGTATATAAGTTATTATGTGCTTTCTTTATCTGGTATATTTAGAAAAAGAAACCCTTTCTCTTTTTTTCCAAGAGAAAGTTGGAAGGAAGGAACCCTTCCTTACTTCTTGTCTTATAGCTGATGGCTAACAGAAAAGGGACAAATCTGACCCATAATATGTTTTTGTAAATAAAGTTTTATTGAAACATGGCCACACTTGTTCATTTACATATTGTCTATGATTTTGTATTACAAAGGCAGTAGCTTAAATGAAGATCATATGGCCCACAAAAAGGCCATGTGGGCCAATCCCTATCAGAGATGAACCTGAGAAGAACTGACGTCTTTATATAGAGTTTTCCAATCCATGAATATATTTCTCTATATATTTAGATCTTTTCTTCCTGCAATGTTTTGTATTTTTTTACTGTACATGTCTTACCGCATTTTTTATTAGAAAAAAATTTAAGTGTGTTATGCTTTTTGATGCTATCATAAATGGTATTTTTATTTGTCAATTGTTTGTGTATACAAATGTGATTTTTTTAATCAACCTTGAGCACTGAAACCTTGCTGAACTTATATATTAGTTCTAGCAGTTTTTTTTTTTGTAGATTCCTTAGGATTTCTACATAGATAATGATGCCATATGTGAGTAAGGAGTTGTATTTTCTTTCCATCTTTATGCTTATTTTTCTCTTTCTCCCTTTATTGCATTAATATGACCTTCAGTACATAGCAATGGAAGTGGGAAGAGTGGATAGCCTTGTCTTTTTCATGATTGTAGGGGGAAACACACTGTAGCCACCTGTAAGTATGGTGTTAGCTATTGTTTACCCTTTGGATTTGAAAGTCCTTCACTCTTCCATCACTTTGTACCTTTCGAAAGAATGATTTTTTTTCACAAAGTGAATGAGTGAATAAAAAGTAATTCAAAACGGGAATATTCACTAATTGAGTCCTGACCCATGTTCAGATTGGCTAGCTGGCCTGCCTGATAGGGAAAGAGGGAATGGGGATCTGACAGAAAATAGTACAAAAATCTCATTCCAGAACTGTTGATCTTTTGAGAGAAAGTCTTGAGTAAGGGTGTAAAATGGTACAACTGCTTTGAAACACTGCTTGATGGTTTCTTATGAAGTTAAACATTTGCCTGCACTCTGATCCAATGACTCCCCTCTGCATCTCTATATGGGAGAAATAAGTGTATATGCCAATAAAAGACTCATATATGAACTTTCATACTGGATTTATTTGTAATGTCCCAAATTAGAGACAACCTAAATGTGCATCGGCAAGGAAGGGTTTTAAAAGTTGTGGTATATTTTACAGTGGACTACTACTCAGGAGTAAAAAGGAACTCCTGGCACATGAGGCTCTATGGATATACCTGAAGACCACTATGCTACATGAAAGAAGCTAGACTCAAAAGAGTATATACTGTTTGGTTCCATTCACATGAAGTTCTAGAATAAGTAAAACTAACCTATAGTGATAAAAATCAGAACAATTTTTACCTGCGATGGGCAAAGAGGTAGGGATTGACTAGAAAAGAACAGAAAGGGACTTTCTGGAAAAGTGAAAATGTTCTAAATCCTGATTGTGGTGGTGGAACCCTTATGGAAGGGTATGTATTTGTCAAAACTCAAACTATATATGTAAGATTTATGTATTTCACAGAATATAAATCAATTGACAACAAAAAGGATTCTTGAACACCAACATTTTATATGTAAGCAAATCGAGGCCCAAGAGAGTAAAATGGGTTTCACCAAGCTCCCTGGTCTGTCAGAACCATGCTAGGACTTTGCACTTTGTTGCAGCTATGACTTATATACAGTCATTGCATCCAGCAGGCACTCAGTAAATTCTTTCACAGAATTTATACTGGGATCAGGAGAAGGTAACTCTCTTTCAGAGTAGTGAGAAGTTCAAAAATGTGTCATAATAAATTCACTCATCTATACAAATTAAAATTTGTTGAATCATGAGGATTTTCTTTGATTTTTTTTTTACAATTAGATATTTTTCCCCTAGGTGAGAGTATGCTTTCTTTTCCTGAGTTATACAGGGGGCATTTAAGCAACTGAATTGAAATACCTACCTTAATTTCTAGTTCAGGAAAAGCAGTGTAACAGAGGGGAAGACCTGGGAGATAACTTATACTAACTTCTGAGCTAGCATATGTTGCTTAAAACCACTCCATATCTGTGGATCATAACTGCCTACACTGCAAGCTTATCGTGAGAGCCTAAGACTGTGCCTAGCATAATGCTTGGCACATAATAGGATCTCAACAAACAGTTTTAGTAACATTAGAGCTTATCTTTTCTCTAGCCACATGGGACAACTGACCCCAAGTCCCATCACCCCCAGTCTATCACCCCTACGCCATTCCAAATCTATCCCTAGGTCAGAGATTCAAGAGCAAAATAGATCATGAGGGCTGTCTTAAGCCAAAACGATGAAGTCACATTCTGATCTAGCTTTAACTCAGGCCTTTAGGGAACTGGAGAAGAATGATGTTTCAAGTATCGAGAGCAAGCAAACAAAAGAGGAGACGCGTAGCTGGAGCTCCAAACTTCAAACCTAGACCAAGCAACAATTCCAAAACAGCCTCAAACTGGGGCATAACGAACCATTATGTAACCAGAAGGCTCCTTTATTTATTCCATTGGCAAACATTTCCTGCTTGGTTTTGTATAAACATGGGTGCAGAATTTCCTAGCAGTAGTATCTTCTGTGGGGCCAGCTATCATTACCCTGTTTGGTCGGAAGGTTGACCTCATTGTTTTAGCAGTTCTCTTCTCCCTCTCACACCAGACACTTGGGGGAACTGGCTCCATTTAGGGATGGGGGGGTTAGGTTAAATGCTTCCGGATTAACAATACGACAAGTTTGAGTTGTCCCAAGAAGCATCGGCAATGTGGAAAAAACCTTCCCTGGAAGATCTAGAAGCTCAAGTAGTTCCTCAGCTTTTCTGAGAGGTGGGAAGAATGCAAAGATATATAAAGGCTTAATCCAGGTGAGGTGGAACTTGGTATGTACCAAAGGCTATTCCAAGAATTTCACAAATATTAAATAATTCTATGAATATACACACTCCTATAAGAGACACACTACTTATTCCCATTTTACATATGAGGAAATTGAGGCACAGAGATAAAGACAATAAAGTTAGCAGAGCCCATATTCAAGTGAAGGCAGGTGAGCTCTAGCTCTGTGGTCTTATCCACTCTGCCATACCACTAAAATACAATTCCTAGGGGAAAGGAGGTGGAACAAATTTGAAATGTCTTCCATGCCACTCGAGTTCCCTGCCTTGCCAACTTGCTCCTTGCGCATAACAATAAACGTGTGTTGAGAACCACCATGTCCTGAGCTATGGCCTAGTGATTCAGAGTGAGATAGGACATAGATCCTGTTCTCTAGGCAAGTATGTTCACCATTAGCCATGTTTAACTAACTAAAATTAAACAGAATTTAAAACTTATGTCCTCAGCTGCACTAGGTACATCGAAAGTGCTGAATAACCACACATGGCTAGTATCTAGTGTGTTGAACAGTATGGGTAAAGAACATTTCCATCATTGCATAAAGTTCTGTTAGAAAGCAATGTTTTAGACCTTTGTTATTCATGGAACCCTGAATCAGCAGTATCAATCAGTAGGAGCTTGCTAGAAATGCAGCATCTCAGGCCCTGCCTCAGACCTACTGGGTCAGAATCTTCATTTTAACAAAATTCCCAAGAGATTCCTCCATACCTTGAAGTTCAGGAAGCACTTCAGTCTAGATAGAAACTTCTTTCTGCCTATAATTTCTATTTTACCAATAACCCCCTTAACCCTTTTTTACTGCATATCCACACATACACCTAATTAGTCTTGTTCCCTGATAAATTATTAAGTGATAACTAAGATGTTTACAACCAAATAGAATGATTCCTCTCTCCCTCGATCATGTGCCTTACATAAGTAATTTAAAGAACCTAAGTTGTTTATTTTTATTTTTTTTAATGTTTATCTTATTTGGAGGAGAGAGACAGAGTGTGAGTGGAGGAGGGGCAGAAAGAGAGGGAGACACAGAATCCAAAGCAGGCTCCAGGCTACGGGCTGTCAGCACAGAGCCTAATGTGGGGCTCGAACCTACGAACTGTGAGTTCACGACTTGAGCTGAAGTTGGATGCTTAACTGACTGGGCCACCCAGGTGCCCTGAACCTAAGCTGTTTAAATTGAAGCAACAAAAAGATAATGTTGGAGTGACAGGCACTGGAATTCTGTCTGCTATTCCCTCAAACTCCTATGTCTAAAGAGAGTCTGGGAAGAAAAGCTTAGACAGGATGGAGCAGTGTAGAGAAACTAAGCCTGATTATCAGAACCATGTGGGTGCCAGTTTTGGATCTCTCTAAGTAACTGAATAGCCATGGGAAAATTACTAAAACCCTCTGGAGTCTAGGTTCCTCACCTATAAAATGAAGAGGATCGTGATGGTCATTTCCAGCTCAAAAACTCTTTATTCCTATGGAACTGGTGGATAAAGGAAGCAAAAGGAGGAAGAACTGGTCCTTTGAGGTGAGATGTCAGCCCTGATAATGATGAGGGAAGGATTATTTTACTCACATAAAAAGGAATCTCACTATAAAGAAACTTCTTCACAGGCAAAATTCAGCATGAAATAGAGTCATTACAGACCTTGTATCCAATGGGTCATTTGAGGCAATTATAAAGTATCTCCTGGTGCTAAAGTGATTTCCTTAATGATCTCCACCCCTTTCTATAGCCACACCTACTACTATGTGACTTTGGGGCTCCTCCCACAAGAGGTGTGGTCTTCCCCTTCCCTGCCCCTTTTAGTTCCAACATGAAAGTTTGTAGAGTTCTCCTCTGACTCTAGGAATGGCCTCATTACTTGTTTCAGCCGATAGAAAGTAGTGAAATGATGGTGTACCAATTCCAAACCTAAACCTGAAAATAAATGCCTTGAGTGTCTCCACGGACTTTCTTGAGCATCTACCATCAACCAGCAAGCCCAAGCTAGCCTGCTGCAGGATGAAAGACAGGAGAAGAAGAGCTGAGTGTTTGCAGCTGACCCAGCAAAGGTCATCCTAGATTAGCCAACAACCAGCTGACATCCAGGCATGTGAGTGAGTCCAGCAAAGATCAGAAGAGGTGGCTGGCTTACCAACAGCTGACCCTAGATACATGAGCCATAAATGTTTAATTTTGCATACCACTGAAGCTTTGTATTGTCACAGTGCATCATCGTGCTAATAGATAACAGGCACACTTCCCTATTGTGTTTTCACAAAAACAGAATACAGGTTTGTGAATGAAATTATCATCGTAGCAGCTAAACTCTTTTCATCCACTTCTAATTTTATGCTCACAACTATCTTATGAAGTGGTCTCTTAAAAATGAGGAAATTAAGACTCTTGGAGGTTAAATTATTTGCCCATAATCACATGCGCTATGAATGTGTAAACCAGTACTTGAACCAACTTGTTCAACTCCAACTCTGACCCCAATTTTTAAGCTCCAGTGCTATCTAAGCACTGTATGATTGGATGGAAAGTCACTGTCCTGAGAGTCTGGGTTCTACTTCAGTACTTTGTACTAAAGAGTTGGGTGAGCTTGAACAAGTTATGGCTTTCCATATATCAGTTTCCTCAACTGTAACAGGAGGAAGGTGAACACACTGATTTGCATTTTTCCTCTATTCTAACAGTCTATTATTCCATAAGATTATGAGCCCAGTTCTCTAAGTATAAATCTCTTCTGCCTCGAATGATAGAGGCATATCTTAGAGATGTTATGGTATTATTGCTAATACACTTTGGACACAAATCGACACTAGTGTTCTGCCGTAATCTCCTCCATAGCCTGCCTGTACTTAGGTGAACTGAGTTGGAAACTCAAGAGTGAACACAGGTTCCGGAGTATACTCAAGGGCCCAAAGCCAAAGTTGTCTGATGGATCTTGCTACCATCATGAATCTCTCTCTTAAAGCTTACGACAAGCTGGGGAGCATGGTGGTGGGGGTTAGGCCATTGGGGAGCAGTTGGGGTAGGCAATAAAAGGGCTGAGATAGCAAAATTTTATATGTACATAAATATTGGTAACTAGCAATAATAATAATAACCAACATTTATGAAACATGTACAATGAGCTAGGCTCTTGTGGCTGACATGGAGATGCACCACACAGACCATTCTTCAGGAAAGACAGGCTATTTACCTGCGGGTATATCTTCTACACAGAGCTTCCAGGGTCAGCCTCAGTCACACAGTCCCCAGGCCGAAGCCACACTTTCTTGGGGCAGCCCACGTCAAATGACCGATCTATGAAGAAATTTAAAGGATTGGTCATCTTGGCCCAACTCAGGAATGCTCTGGAAGGGTACTGTAGCTCCAGAGTTCATACCTGGTTGGCTGAGGCTTCGTCAGAGCTGCACCACAATTTAACTTCTTCTTTGTGCCAATTGCACTTTCTAGTCATACGCTTTAATCGTTTTTTTTTTCTTTTTCAAAGTACCCTCCTCACCGAACATGGGGCTCCAACTCACGACCCCAACATCAAGAGTCGCATGCTGCTGTACTGGCTGAGCCAGCCATGAGCACCCACAGATGTTAATCTTAATAAACATCTTGCATTTCAAGCTCTGCCTCATTGTCTGCTTCTAAGACCCTAAGAAATTCATTATAAGAGTATGTGTTTA
This sequence comes from Paguma larvata, assembly GCA_030068075.1. NCBI lineage: Eukaryota > Metazoa > Chordata > Mammalia > Carnivora > Viverridae > Paguma > Paguma larvata. The sequence goes on from CM057844.1 coordinate 13,815,283, forward strand.
TATGGGGCTCCTGAGTGGCTCAGTCAGCTGAGTGTCCAACTCTTGATTTTGGCTCAGGTTACAATCCCAGGGTCATATGGAGCCTACTTAAGATTCATTCTCTCTCTCTCTCTCTTTCTCTGTCTGTCTCTCTCTCTGTCTCTCTCTCTCTCTGTTCCTGTCTCTCTCTCTCCTCCTGCTCCTCTCCGTTGTTCCCCCTCTCCCCTGCTCTCTCTCTCTCTGAAAAAAAATTTAAGAAAAGAGTCCGTGGTTATAGTAAGCACTGAGATAAATCCATTTACCTAATTAAAGTCCCGTTTTATTTTTTTAAAATAGAAATAAAAGAAAATATAAAGAAAGGGAGGGAGGGTGGAATTAACAGAAGTTACGCACTTCCCAAGATTTACAGCTCCCTTCCATGGGCCCCAAGAAAATAGAATTTGTGACAATTTTGGACTATTATAGAAGTAGTAGTCAGTGGTCAACTGAACACCAGCCTAGATGAGGAAGAGAGAGATAGAAACTTCGCTCTATTCTCATATTGCTAACAGTCTTTCAGGTTCTAACTGGAGTAGAAGAAGTAGGGCAAGAAAGGAGCAACTCAGGACAAGTTGAAACATGAATCTCAGCAAGGTCTGCATGGATTTCCAGAAGTTCCTCTGGTCTATGCACTCTTTAAATTTATGACACCATTTTTACAAGAAATAATAATAAGGAGTGGATATTGATCTTTTACTATGTGGCAAGCAAATATGCTAAGAGCTATACAGTATTATATCAGTGATCACTCAAAACTACCCTAGGACAGTGAGGTAGGAACTATTGTTCAAAAACTACTCACTCTGCCTTTTTCTTTCCATGTGGAAAGTCTATTACCCACTCCCTCAGTATTGAACTTGGCCAAGTATATGACTTGTCTGACAACTGAAATATGAATGTATGCAAACAGGGGTCTGACTGAAATTGCTAAATGGCTTGGCTCATCCTCTTGTGTTCTTGATAGACCTTTCAGAGAACCACTTCTCTTTCAGCCTGGCACCTGTGGAATCTATCTAAATCCAATTGTCAGCCTAGAAGAGAGTTGCACCATTGACCTACAAACTCCTAAGAGAGAAAAAAAAAATATTCATTGTTACAAGCCACTGAGATTTGGGGAGAACTATTTGTTACACACCACTGTTGTAGTAAAATATGACTAATATAGACAAGTTCTATACTTATTCCCATTTTAAGATGAGGAAATTCAGGTACAGAGAAGCTAAATGACTTGACCAAGGTCATATAGCTAAATTAGTGAAGAAGCTGGAATTTAAACCAAGCAACAAAACTTTAAAGCAGTGTCCTTAAGCCCTGCTTTATACTGTATATTCAGTGCTTGAGATAAACATTGTAATTTCATTTTATGTGAAGTGCATAACTTTTTTTTTTGGTTGTCAAATTGCACTTTATTGAAATATTTTCCTTTGTATTTCCTAACTAGTTAGGTATTCCACAGCAATACTATTGATGTCATCTATGATGTCATGAGGGTGGAGGCCATCAACATTGCAGCCCACAGATTGGGCAGTCTTTAGGATCTTTTTAATGATTCCAGAGAGTTCTCTGGATAAAGATTGGTGCCACATCTGTCAGTCAATGTTGACGATCTCATAAAAAAGTGATATTTCCACTGTGCATAAGGTTTTTCTGCTTCTTTCTGTCTGTTGGTGGTTCCTTGAAGGCTTTAATTATCAGGGGAGAGGCAGAAAGTACCACTTCAATCTGCTGTCTGTTCTGAATGGTCAGTTTCACTGTGATCCTCAGACCCTTCCAATTGCCTCGGTGATATCATCACTAATCTATTTTGGAAACAGACTCAGAGGACCAATCTTCAGGACCAAGGCAGAGAAGGCACCCACTGACTTCCTCCCCTGGTGCACCTCACATATATGACTTTGAACTCATTGGGGTTGAACTTAGGCAGCCTGGTAGAGGTGGCTGGTGGATAAACCTGGATGCAGGATGACCAAGGACACTTGCACTTTTGCCTCCTGAGTTAGAAGCCAAAAGAAGCTTAAATATATAACTTCTATGTGTCAAGAGATCATTGAATTGCACCTCAAACCAAAATTCAGTTATTTTATTTCTTAGGCCTTTATAAGCATTCTTAAATGGCCAATGGCTATAAATGGGCCAGCATTTAACATATGATTACTGTGAATATTGTAACCAAAGAAATGATACCAAAATGTTCAATTATTGGTTCAGGAAATATGCATGTTATTTCCATTTTCAAGAGGTAATGAGTTATTGTTGAAAAACACGTGATTTTCTTATCAATGGAAAACTCAGAGCAACTCCAACTTTAAGAGAGAGGAGGGACAGGTTAGAACAGGCATATCTCTAAGTCTTTGTGCTTTAAGAGATTTAAGTCTTTAAGAGAAATATAAATGAGGAACTGTAACTTGCATTTAATTAAACCTTTAAATTAAATAATTATATATTTCTTTTTAATTTTCAAAAGTGGCAATCACAAAAACCTTTCCTCTTGTTATTTCACACTTAACAATCAAACTTCTCCTATATGATATGAAAATGTATACAGTTCAGTTGAATGGTTAATGTGAACCCCCCCCTTTTCTTCACTTATTGAATTTAGACTTCAAGGAATTCTTGAAACTTCCTGGGGAATTGCAAGACCCCAACAGAACTTCCATGCACACCCTTCCTCAGGACAACTCCATCCATCATCCCCTGCCACTGTGACTGCTTTCACAGCCCTTAGAGAAGATAAACTTGTGACCCAAGCTGGGAAGTTGGGACTGACTCATGCTGAGAAGTTGAGCAGTATAAAGGGCATCTGGTACTTTAAATTTATTCCTTCAGATTTCCCACTGCCCTTACCAGTAGCTTACTGCCACAGAACACCAGGCTCTTTCGATTCAAACCATTTATACACCTAACTAGAGATGCATAACTATAAAAGTTCCAAACCATTAGTTTAGATTTTTTCCAGACCTCTTCAGAAGGTCTGCCCTAAAGACAATGACATGCAGTAAATGAGCTCAAAGGTAACATGCCACAAAACACTTACTGGAAAGATAACCTAGGATGGGAGAGGAATAACAAAGAAAAGCATTATAAGATTCTGCCCCTAATTCTCTGACAGGCATTTTACCTTCTTTAGCCTACAAGTGCCATGAACAAAATGGCAATATTAATACTATTCATTCTCCTTACCTCCGGGCTGGATGGACAAATTGTCCTATTGTGGTTCTCCGGAGGGTCTCCCATCATGACTTTCAAAAAGTATCTGAAAAGATAAGAATACATGTTATAGCAACAAAGTAAAACAAAATGCCTGTCAGTTTTATATACTCAGTATGAGGTCTGTGTTAAGCTCAGCCCTGCACTATGCATGATGGGAAATGTACAATAACGTGAAGCCTTCATCCTTCCCTTCAAGATGCCCACAAAGCAGGTATTCATTCCACAAATAACTGTGAGCCACAAGCTCAAGGTGTGACCCGGACCCGAGGAAGACTATGAGAGCAAATCAATCAAGTATCCCAATTTCAAGGACTTTGCAGTCTACAAGGGGAGATAAAACTGACACTAAACAATTCCAATACAAAACAAAAAGTAATGTGTGCCTAGAGAGAGACCCAGATAACAGACAATTAGGGTTTAAGGAGAAAAGAAATTACTTAGAAGCAAGGAGGGTGGATTGAAGAGGAACTCTCTACTGAGGAAGCTTTTGAGGTGGGTCTTTGAAGACAGGATTTGGACGTATAAAAAGGAAGGGAAGGCATCTAAACAGAAGAGAATTTTATTCACATGAGTGAAGGACACAGAGTGGGAGTTTATGGAAATAACAATACCCTTGGACTCAACTATAGGGGACATGGTTAGCACTAATGGGAAATAATATGGAAAAAAGTAAGTTGAGAGGAAATTTCAAAGGACCATAACTGTGAGGCTCAGGAAGCTGGCACGTATTCAAAATCTCTTCTGCTGAGTTCTGGGTGTTGTGAAGACAGAATGGGCAATGATCCAAAATACTCTCCTGTGTGACCAGAACTGCCTGCTTTTATCTAGTTGACATACTGTAGTTTCTGGATAAGATTTCATTTGTGGGGATCACAGATGAAATCACTGCTGTCAGCAAATTGAAACTGTGTAAGGTTTTTAAGAGGGCTGGGTGAGTCAGAAGATCAGATGTCAAAAGATGAATCTGATGGTAGCAGAGTGTATGCTGGATTAGAGGGAGGAGAGTGTAAATCTGGGAGGATGAATTAAGAGATTTTTATAACATGCCCAGGTAAAGGACCTAGGAACTGCAGTCAAGCACAGTGGTACACAAGAGGAGGCTGGACACTTAACCTTCTCGGCCTTGAAAGCAAGTGAAATACACAGAGAAGTCAAGAGTTTTGAGCCTGGAAGATAGTATGTTGTCACTAGAAATAAAAAACACAGAACACAAGACAACTTTGGAAAATGAGAAGCCAGGTTCAGTTTGGGAAATATCGCATTTGAGGTTCTGGCAAGATTTCCAGAGGGCAAATAGCTTGTGGGAATATCTTGCAGGTTGGGGCAGGGGGGAATTTCACTAGATAAACATACATAAGAGATGAACACATTAAACAGTTAATCATATACAGGGGGGGGTTTCTTTAAAAAAGTGAAAAAGTTCATTATATACCAGATTCCATTTAGCTATTTGCTTCCCTGGTTTATCTTCATGATCCCCAAATATGTCAGGTGAACAAGATTTGGTCCCATACCCTCTGTTCTTCCTGCTCTTCTTTCTACTCAGAGACTCATTTACTGTCAATTTTAAAAATTGACATTCCATATGTCTATTTCTAGCCACAGAGCTCCAACTGCCTCCTAGAGATGGTTGTCTGACTTAGCTATCCCAACACAATCAACGTAAAGATAAACTCACCTAGTCCTCTCTTCTTTAACTGGTACTTCCTCCAAATGTTTCCTATTTCTTTGAACAAACACTTGAAATCTGAGGACTCAGACCTTCCCTCACTCTTAATGTTCTAGAATAGTACTTTTCCAGCATGTTGTTCTCTCCTGAAAAGTCTTAGAGAACTCCTCAAGGTGGACAAAATCAATGCTAAGCTTCTCAACCCAGCTTTCAAGGCCATCCATGGGCCCACCCCAAACTGCATTTCCAACCACAGTTCCCACTGCTTCTCTGCCCAAGCCTGCTCTGAAGAGACCATCCTGTACTTGATCCTCAAGCATGCCCACCTTGATCCCTTCCTACCTTCTCAAACGTATTGGCATTCCTTCCTTCTGCCAGAGATCATTCTTCCCATGCCATTCTTCATCTGATGTGTACCCATCCTCCAAGCCTTGGCCCTTCTCATCCTGAACTCCTTCCTTGTCCATTCCAGGCCAGAAGAGATGCTTCCTCTATACTCACTAAACAAATCTGATGGTGTTTGCCTTTCTGTTTCTTCATGTGTGATACGGGGTTATAGCAGTACTTATAGGATTATTTTAAAAATTAAAAGAAAAAAGTTCTCAATAAAGAATTATTATTATCAGGTTATCAGTGGAATAAGATATAGTTCCTGACCTCAGGAGTTCAAAATCCAATGTGAAAACAATGGATTGGAGAAAGATGCAGTTAATAGGACAATTCTTCACTATTTCATCTATTTTTTTCTAGGATGTAAGGCATGGTTCTTCTATATAATTAGAAGTTTTGGACAAAATTTAATATTTTATTGAATAACTCCTTGGAAAGTTTCTCTTCTCTCTCTCTCTCTCTTTTGTGGTGCTTTTTACTTCTTTTAGGAGACTGTGTACTAAATAATTCTATTTTCACAAAATTAACATTTTAATTCCAACAGTCAGAGATTTTTACCCATCTGGCCACATTAAAAAATAGTATTATTATTAATAGCCCAATATTTAACATTTTCAAGCGATAGGTTGTTTTCTCTATGTGCCTGCACATCAGACACACACACACACACACACACACACGTCCAATGTATAGGTACTCAGAGACTTGACAAAAGCACTGAATCGAAGGAAGGAAGGAAGGGAGGGAGGGAAAGAGGGAGGGAGAGAAAGAAGGAAGTATGGAAGGAAGGAAATAAGGGAATGCCAGTTTCAGCACCACCTCTAGAAAAGGAATTGAATATATTAATTATCCCAGTCAAGCCTCACTCTACTCATTTGTAAAATGTATACATTAGATTGTGGCTCCCAGTTCTGGTTAATCATAGATGCCCAATGAGAGAGATTTGTAAAATTTCATGTTCCTGGATTCTAATCTGGACCTACAGAATCAGAACTTCCAGGGTGAGAAGCCGGGAAATCTGTACCTTAAAAAAATCATTCCTGGTGATTATGATAATCAATCAAATTTGGAAATCCCTTTCTCAATTCTTATTCTTCTCATATTAAAGATATATTCCTCTCCAAAGAGCTTCTGACAACCTGGAATTGGGGATTGGGGCAGAAAGAGCATAGCAGTTCCCTGACAGAAGCTAAAATAATGGAAGGAGTCTCCTCCTTCCAAGCTCCCCTTTTCACATTTTTCTTTCACTTCCCAAGTGTAGTTTCTGATCAACATAAATGTTTCAACCATTTATGATTCTTTCACAAGATGCTTAAGAGCAAATAAAACACTTTGATTATTTTGATACCTCTTCAGGACTTAAAGCCAGCTTTGAACATGTGACACAAAATCTCCCTCATGAGATAATATTGTTGCAGTTGGTAAATTCTATTTGAATGAGATGAATATCTTCAATTGTTTCACTTACTCAACTGTGTTATTTTAAAATCTTGTTGAGTCCTCCCTGTTTACAGAAAGACACATTTAAGGCATTATGCTCAGCTTTACTGGCTTTGATGGAACCTCTTCCATAAAATGCCACTTTGCTAGGGCTTTCACTCAATCAGCTTAAGAGGAAACTTCTTCCAACTCTCCCATGGGAGCACTAGGGCTCTGTTTTGCAAAATCCAGAGTGCAAGTTTTTCTAGAAGGGAAAAGCACCTATAAGAAGGCAGAAAAGTTTCCAAACTCTGAGCTAATTTCCAGGAAATCTGTTTCTTCATGAAACATGACCATGTGCCCTGCCCCCATATCATATGACTGGGTTCCTATATACAAACAAACAAAATCACCCAAATGCTCTGAAACTAACTTTAAAGAAGATGTTGTGCTTCTTTCACCTGGTTTGTAGAATAGGAAACCTGATCCCAAGGAACCCTATTTTCTGGGTAAAGGCTTTCAGCTTCTGGAATCTGACTACCTGGCTTCATCTTTCTCTAGTTACATGAACTTAGGCAAGGAACTCATGCTTTGGGTATCCAGGTTTATCTACCTGAATAATAATAATAATAATAATAATAATAATAATAATAATAATAATAAGTCTAAGAGGTTTCTGTGAAATTTAAATTAGATGTATATAAAAGCCTGAAAAGAAATCCTGCCACAAACTTGATGAGTGCTAGCTATTATTTCTTCTTGCAGGACTTTAGCATTAGAGGCAAAATAACTAGTAAGAGTTCTATTATCCATCTGTCCCACCTCCTCAGCAGAGGCCTATTCGAATTTGATTGTATTCTTAAATGGTTTGGCTTTGTCTATACTAAGAGGCCTATTCAACCAGGTTAGCAACTGTTCAGGTCAGTAGATGCTTCCATTTCTGCCTCGAAAGCAGACCTGAAAGAACTCCTTTGGATGACCATGACTCTTAACTGAAAGACATGATTCCGTTTGCTCTCTTTCCTTGGTGTCAAAGGGATACCACTAGCCAGGTTCCACGTGTTCCATTCCCATTTGCCATTGTGAAGCCATCTCTAATAGCTCTTGTGCACCAACAGCATCAGAACACCATTGCTGCAGGCTGTCCCCTACCGCTGCAGTTCTGGAGATAAGGGATGCACAATCCAATCTCAGTCGACCTCAGTGGTTAACATCTGGTAGACACCCAACAAATATTTGAGTAATTAAAATCTTCCCTCCAAACTCTCCCCACTAAGGCACTCAGACTGTAGCATGGTACTCCAAAAAATTATCGATCTATCTAAGATTACCCTGCAAAGGGCAGAAGAGATGGAGAGGAAGGAAGAAAGGATTGGGGTTGTAAATATTTTGCCATGACAAGTCAGGGATTGTTATTTCCACTGGAGAGGAGAGCATGAGTATGAAGTAGTGGGTATTTAAATAGAATTCCATCTGTTCTATGCCTAGATTCAAGTTTTTATTTGACATGGATGAGAAAGCACAAAACCTGACACCATTTCCAGGAAAATGACAGAAGAAATAACCCAAGACTCTAGACGAGTTACTTGACGAAGGAGACTGACAAGTCAAGCGGTCAGCCAGGTACAGTTAAACAGGCAAGGGATTCCTTGCACCAGAAAGCCTTGAACAACATCAGCTCTTTGTCCATAGGGAGTCATGTGTTCATTTCCTACTGAGCAGGATGGCACTGTGTTCAGAAAAGGCAATGGAAAATCAAATCATGAAGACAGCCAGTTTGCTGGCAAAGCTTCCAGAAAGAAAGAAACTTATCTCTAAGATGAGGAAACCTAAAATTTCATTGATTTAAAATGTAGGGTGTTGAGAGTAGGACGATGTTTACTAAGACATGATTTGGAGAGATGAACTTGATTTACTTTAGAACCATGCATAATTAAGCTAAGACTGTAAGTTAATTTCCCTCAAGTGTTGCATAATGTTCAAAGTTAGTGGGAAACAGTTAGCTCTTTATGGAGTTTTTATTACATCCTGTTAATTGGTTCACTAAAAACTCAGCCTACTCCCAAACATAATATCATGGTTAGAATTCTGATATTTAGAAATGTAATGAATTTTTAATATTTAGTTCATATCTGGGAAGAGGGAAAGAATGAACAGTTCTATATAGGAAAAAAAGTATTAATTATTCAGAAGAAATTTCTCCATAATAGCTTAATCTGCTCTGTTTCCACATATTTGTAACTGATATAGCTTCAGGAAGTAAAGAAGTTACACCCATCCTAGTTTTAACTGAAAAAGCCCATGGCATTCTGGGAGTGGTCTCATCTTATCAGTGTTACTTTGGGGAACACAATAGCTTCTGGGTAATGCCAGTCATTCGGAGATCAACCAAATTGTTAATTCTCTACCCCAAAAGAGTGGTTTAATCTATGTAAAAAATCTCCAATATGATATATTCCATTATTCTAAAGGCATAAAAAATGGATGGCTTTTAAATTTCAAAACATCCCAAGAAGAACATCATTTACTATTAACAAAAGTGCTGTAGATGGCAAGGAAAATGACATATGAATGAAATTTTATTTATGCAAAATTTGTTTGTTGACCACTTATTTTTTATTCTGATTTATGGTGTAGGGAAAAGCACAGCTTAATATGCCTGATCCTTTTTCTATTTTCTTTGTGTGTGTTTCTCCTGGCCATCTCTGTCACCAGGGCTGTGCCACCACAGGAAAATGTGTGTGTTCTTGGCACAGCTGGCACATGGATAAAGAAGGCATGGAAACTCAAGCAAAAGCAGAACAAAATTTTGCATGTAAAAACAAAATGAGTCACAGATATCACAAAAGTATATTACTTAGGACAAAGGGTAAACTGATTATAGATTAAGGAAAGAGCAGGGAATAGAGGTGGTTAAAGAAACCGAGAGTGGCTCCTCAGAGCAGTTGAGTGATGTATGGAGTGTTATTACATCACAGTCCTCTCTCTCTAAGGAGAAAACAACCAAAACCTGACTTTAACTCAGTCTAGAAAGATGTTAGCTTAGCTTTTAGGATGAATTCTTGGTATATAAGTTGATAGGTATCATGTTAAGTTACAAAAAGAAATCTTGTAATCTCCCTCCTAAGTGATGGCAAGACAGAAAAAGCCCAGTAAGGTGTATGACCATTTCAAGGGACTGACTCACCCAGAGCCAGAGGAACATACTAGAAGACTTCCTGGGGTCCCTACAGGCTCAGGGTTTTCTAATAATTCCCATAGAAGTGTCTGCTCTGCCCCGAGTTCAGCAATTTTGGCAAATTCCAAATACTTTTCCTTTATACAAATGAGGTTAACAGCAAGAACAGATTTTACAAGGGCATTTTACAACCAATCAGCACCTCCTGGGATGGGATAAATACCTGCTTTTTCCTTAATATGGTAAATGGCTGGACACAGTTTAAAATAGAGCCAGAGCTCAGTGCAATTAAAAGAATTGGTGGAAAAAAGCACCACGTAGAGGACAGCCATGTAGAATGTCAGCTTTTTGGGAAGAGAGTTAGTGGACCTTGGGTTCACCGGGGAGTTTCACTGGATTCTTTAACCAAAGTCAATCTGCCACATTGAGGAAATGCAGGGTCAGGCTTAATGCTTTCGGTCCCAAGGGAAAGTTGTCCAATTGCCAGAATGTGAAGAGAAAGAGAAGGGAAATTATCTCCTTTTCCGTCAGTGCTATGAACAGTGACTGGGAAGAAAAGGATCTCATGTTAAGAGTAAAAGGGAAAGCTTTCTATCACTTGTCACTCTCCCAGTTGAGACTCGCTCCTGCCACAGTAAAGGCATGCAGGGAAACCCAGACTCTTAATGAAAATAAGACTTAGAAATTTTCCAATTCAAAGTGTGCATGCGCGTGCGCACACACACACGCACACACGCACATAACAAAACATCACACCAGCTGAAGAAGATCGATGGTCCAAGACATCTTTTTTCCTCCTCTCACAAGAAAGTCACAATCCAGGCAAGAAAACCAGTTGCAGTGTAGCCCCATCTCAAGAACTCAAAATAGTTGCCCCAGTTTACTCTGCCCTGAAATGCAACCTTCTGCTTCCTCTCTAAGCAGGCCACTTCCCAAAGAGTCATCAGCATCCCTCTGTTAGGGAAGAGATCTTCGTAATTTGCCTTAATTTCTGGACTTCCAAACAACTTTTGACCCCACCACAATTGGGCCTTAAAAATCTCACACTCATTTTGTGTCCTAAGCCATGGAATTTTTAAAGATAATTTAAATCAGAAAACTCGGGCCCATATTACTCTACCAAGTAAATCATGTTCATGGAAAATGAACCCCCTGTGAGAAAGCCTTAAGTTATGCCTGCATGTGTCACTAGCCTATTCTCTTATCTGTTGGAAAAAAAAAAAACTTTTGTTATTTTACTTCTTCTCCTGGTACTAAATGGAAAAGTAGAGAGGTTTATAATCCCCAACTTGAATGGAGAGCCCCCTATAAAACAATTCATATCATGTGAAAAAAAAACAACAAAATGCTACCCACTGAAATAAAAATGGAAACTTTTTAAGTGTTACTAAGCAAAGACAACAAAAGTGTCCCCTTTCAGAGCTGATAAGAGATCATGAGGTTGAAATTCTGCACAGCACTTTGAAAACTAGAAACCTTCGTCTTAGGGCCTCATTCTTCTTTTAAAGCAAACAGCTTTGAAAGCTTGCTGGATCCAAAACTGGCTCCATCCTATGCTATGTTTTTGATCTATGACACTCTGAAACAATTATTGCTATAATCAAATACACATTGATAATTTATAACTCTTATGCCATTTACACTTAAGAAAAATAATTCTTAAAACATGTCAGGATTAGGACAAAACAAACTGAACCAATCCCGCCCAAAAGTCATGTTCTTTTAAAAACAACAAATAAAGAGAAGAACAAGTATTTTTGTTTGAAAGCTCACAAAATTGGAAACAAGGCAAGTCAATAAAATTTCTTCCAAACCACCTTCCCCTACCCCTGGCAAGCATTTTATGAGATAATGAAAACCTCTAACATTGAGTGATGTGATTAAGTAATAAAAGGCTGGATTTCCCTTCCTATGTAACCCCACAGGGTGCTTCTAGAGCACTGCAAAGATCTGTATAAAGAGTTAACTGTTGTTGGTGTAACACCAGATTACAGGTGTTTGTTAAGGGAGATCCCGCTGAGATTTTTCTCTAGACTGGTTAAACAACAACTTCATTCTCTCTCACTCTAATGGGCTGGTGAGCAAGCCCTAGTTTTCCTAGAAGGCTCTGTGCACAGTGTACATGGGCGCACTGCTTCAGCCTCAAGTATATAGGAAAAACAAGCTTGCACACTTGAAATCTCATGAGTAGATGCAAGAGCTTGTGCAAATGACCAACTTTCCCTCCACATGCTTCATGAAAGACTGGGGCTCACTCACATCAGTTGTGCCAGTCCACTAAGAGAAGATATATGCCCAACCACCACCCCTGGGAATGCAACACTTAAAGTACAGTAAATTTGCTCCTTCCCAGGTTCTACCTCAATCTTTCCCTGTCGAGGAACAGTGTGCTGCACACAAGCTTGACCCAGACGGCTGCTCTGCAAGTTCTTGGTAACAAGCAGGTTAAGCCACCCAATAAATCAACCCTCAAACCAGGGTTTCATCACCCTATACCCTGGATTCTGGGAGCTTTGCAGCCATCTGAAATTTCTTTAATGGGATTATCCTGATGGACACAGAATTCCTGGGTTCTGTCATCATAAAAGGACTGCTTCCAACAATATTTATGAGAAGGTGCTTTCATGGCTCATCTTCATATTTTTCTTCCAATATTCAAACTGCTTGTATTCTAAATTCTTCTCCCATGAAATCTCTCCACCAACAGATATATGTATGTGTGTCTGTGGTAGGGAGGTTGGCTTTATTTTTAAAAACTTTTATTTTGACTTATTTCATTAAACATAATACCCTATGTAAACCAATTTGAAAATAAACTATTAAAATTAAAAAAAACTTTTATTTTGAAATGACTTCAAATTTAGAGGAAAGTTACAAATCTTAAATGCCATTGACACCGATTGAACACATTTTTAATATTTTGTTGTGTTGCCTCATACCCACCCTCCCTGTATATTTCTGAACCATGGGACAGTAGGCTGCACATTTGATGCCTTACTCTGCAATACCTCCATGTCTATCTCCTAATAATAAACAGTCTCTTACATAATGACAGTAATCAAATTCAATAAATTTAACATTGATGTAATGCTTTGTTGTCTACATTTCATCATGTGCCCCCACAATGACCTTTCTAACAATTATTGTTTAGATAAAGGATCCAATTCAGGATCACATGTTGCATTTGGTTGTCATGTGTCTACAGTCTCCTTGAACCCGGAAGCAATCCCTCAGCCTTTCACCGGTTTTATAGACTGTCCCTCAGCTTGGGCTTCTCTGATATTTCCTTGTGACTAGGTTCATGCATTGGGTTTAGGGTTGAAAGACTACATAATGGTGTGTTCTTCCAAAGTATCTCATCTCAGGACCCATAATATTCACTTGCCCATTTATAGTGATATTAATTTCTATCACTTTGCCAAGATGCTGTTCCATGCACAGTTAACTGTTTACCTTCTGTATTTTCAGATATTTTGTGATTATGTAAGTATTCTGCTTTTCATTGAACTTCCACCTCTAGATTTGGTAGCCATTGATGATTCCTGCCTGGATGCACTTTTATTCTAATGGTCATGTGTTTTCTTTTTTTATTTAAGTAACAAAGCAGAAATGTAATTCACTAAACACCATCATGAGGTAGAAAAAAAACCTTTGACTGCATTAGCATAAACTTACCAGGCTTCTTCATCCACAGGGTCATGATGTCATAAAAATGATGAAAGAGGAAAATATGTACACTATACATGGGCCAGGTTTGCCACAAATGTTTTTCTTTAATCCTAGCTTCTCCAAAGGAGTCCCATCTCCAGAAGTGAGAGTTCAAGTCTGAAATCACAACATTGTCTTCCACTCCTTTGATTCAATATCAAGCATTTTTCATTATGATTACATGCAGTCACTAGTGTAGGGCATTTCCTCCCTTTTGTTTAAATTGCTTCTAGAATAAACATCTCAAAACTTAGGATGGAAGCCAACGGAAGATAATCTCTCAGGGGAAATCACTGGAATCCTCACAACTTCCATCAGTAAGAAGCAGAGGAAAATGACAAGTTGCCATTCATTTCTGAAGAAATTCACTCCACAGTAAAGTTCCTCACCTACAATTCCATGGAGTGAAAGTTAGTCTTTCCAAATGTTAAGTTTTAAGCAGGGCTAATAAATCATAGTATAACCTTTCCCATGGAAACAGAAATACATATGCATATATTATATATAATATTTATACCCATACACATTTCCCTTATAAGAGGAGATCCAGGGATCTCAGAAACCTGATATGTGAATTATCAAGAGAATACTATGCAATTTCACGTGAAATGGAAGAAAGTGGAACCTACTGGTTAGTGGAATCTATAACTTATCCCCTAGAGGGTTCACCTTGCTCACTAAAAATAAACTTATTTCCTTGAGCACAGATGGCAAATGTGAGGTGACAATTCATTCTCCAAGAAAGCATGTTACTTCCCAAGAGGCATATTCTCACTTCAAGGTGTAGAATATTCATGTGCATAAAAAACTCTCTAATCTGTAGACAAGAAAGCCCACTAAAGTGAGAATTATCTAATAAAACAGGGGTTTTATTGAAAATAAAAAACAAAGATAAAATGACCAAGTCCAACTTCCCTCATTACTAATCAGAATCTGGCAATCTGTGTTACATCTTGTCATCTAAAAAAGATTTGTTTGTCTTTCTTGTACTGGTCTATAAAGTGTAAAAGTACTATATCAAAATCCCCACAGACAGTCAAATGATAAAGACTATACATTTTCACAGAATAAAAGTATACTGCACTGTGTTATATGGTATCCTATCATGTCAAGTCTTACTGTATTTCAGAGCTGGAGGCAACATAGATATCATTTTATGGATCCTTCATTTTATAGGCAATGCAAAAAGACACTATTTGAAGGTATGTTTATTTAATAAGTATTTTAACTTCCTTAAGGAATCTTTATCAAGCCCCTACGTTGTTCCAGGAACAAGGCAAGGCCCTAGATATATGATGGAGAACAAGATATAATCCCTATCCTCACAAATATTCCAACCTACTCATGCACTATTCATTGCTAATTAAAACATCCTAATTTATTGAAAGCTTTAATCATATAGATCAGCAATGCCCAATAGAAATATAACGTGAGTCATATGTGTAATTTTAAAATAGCCAATAACCACATTTGTTTAAAGAGAAATAAGTGAAATTAATTTAACAGTACACTTAATTTAACCAATATGTCCAAAATATTATTTAACATGTAGTCAATATCACAAGTTATTAACAAGATGTTTTATATTATTTTTTCATACCACATACATACCAAAATCCAGGATGTACTTTGCATTTACAGACATCTCAATTTGGATCCTAAATTTTCATCAGAAATATTTTATCATTTAGATTTCATAAAAGTTTATAGTTAAAAAATATAGATTGACAAATTCAAATTATTACAACCATTCTTAAGAGTTTACTAAGAACTAAATCAAACAGGATTTATATTTACATTTAAATCAATTAAAATTAAATACAACTAAAAAATCCAGTTTCTCTGTTGCACCATGGGACCGGTGGCTACCATATTGGTTGTATAGCTCTGAAAGATATCATTTTATTTTCCTAGGAAATAAATAAACAAGGCAGGGTACTTACTACTCATGTTATACATATGAAAAAAAACATGGATTAGAGATGATGAGATGAGTCATCTGAGGCTGTAAGGACACCATATAAGTGGTGGAATCAGAATTCAATCCCAAGACTTCCAAAGCCCAATGATCTTTCCTCTATATCTTGCTGCATTAAAAGTGAATGTGATAGTCTTACTCTGTTAACACTATGTTAAGCCATAGAGAATCTGAAATGCCAGATCAAAAAGTTTGGACTTGAACCAGCCCACAGAGGCACACAGATGGCCTAAGGCCTGAACCGAATCACAAATGTGTTCTATTGGCCAGGTCCATTATTTTTAAAAATCTGACATGCATTTTCCATTTTCCCTCAGATCCCACCACCCTTTATTACTCATAAGCATCCAGCTTCATTCACTTACTGTTCTTTTCTCTGCCCTTGATGCATTTGATTTTGACAACTCAGTGAGGCAATGGGTGTTATTAAGGGTTTTTAAGCCTTCAGATGACTAATCTGATCCTATGTGCAGGCTAAATTAGTACCAGGAAAAACTGGAACCAAGGAAACTAGTTTAACTCAAGTATTAGCCTTTTTTTAAAGTTCTTTTGACTTCTTTCAGATTTATTCCTTCATGTTGTCATTAAAAGATCTTTTTGATCCCAGAAAGAATCTTCTAGAATGTCTTAAATTTTCAGTCAGTGGCTCAAAAGAAGCTTCTGATCTGATAGAATTACTCTCTCTCTTTCTGTCTCTCTCTCTCTTTCTCCCTTACACACACACACACACACACACACACAGAGTTGTCTCTACCCAAGGGGCACCTGGATGATTCCAACTGAAGGTTTCTGAGTTGAAGATAAAGATACAGATCTTTAAAATGTAAGGACATCTTTTTTCCTTCCCTTCTTGCCTTCTAGAAAGCATTGGACAAAACCTATAACTTCCGTATATCTCTGTTCTTTTCTTGTCAAGTAAAAAGTTATGAATTTTTCATCATTGCTGTATCCCAGGCTTCTGAAAGGGATGACCTAATGGTAGTTTCTTCACTCTTTCTATGAAAAAAAACATAGGAATGTTGATTTGAACATTACCGCTGAATAGGGGAAAATGGCCCAATTTTGAGATGCATCAGTTTTAGGAGCCCCTTGCATGTACAAAATCAAAAGAGCAAAAGCAATCATTCAAACTAAGTTTTTACAGAAGTTGCCAGCATGAGTTTATTGATTAATTTAATTATGACATATTTATCATAATTTGGGAAAAGTTGAGAGTCTGTTTAAGGCAATTCACTGGAAAAATCCAACTATATTTTTTGTGATTCATTTCTGAGTCAATTTTCTGTATCTGTGAAAAATACTATCTTGAGTATACATGTTTCACAGATTGTATTGAGTAGAAGAATCTAATGCAGAGATTCTTAAATCTGAGTTTAAGAGTTATGGGGTGGCATAGGGGGGCAAGTTAACATAAGGATTTCTGGGAGTCAGCCCGAGATGCTAATTTCAATAAGTTGAGGGCACCTCAAGTCCCACAGTGAATCTGATACAGAAAGTATCTATAGGCCACACTTGGATAAATATGGGTCTATCAATTGGACATAGGTCCTGATTCTTTCACCTGGGGTAGAGATCATTAACCTTATTGGAGATTACCTCCCAATTAAGATGCAGAAGATTGGTAGCACTGATGATTCCAAGTAGTGTGACTCTGCAGCTCCTCCACCAAGAGGAAGTCTAACCTGGACTCATGAAATTTTTGTAACTTTGGAGTAGAAGTGTCATTGTGCCAGCTCCAAGTTTGGGCCTCAAGAAGATTTGCAGACTTCTCTCTCTTAGATCCTTGTCACTACAATGTGAACAAGCCCAGATGAGCCTGCTGGAAGGTGAGAGGTGACATGGACAAGATTCCAACCACCCCACTTAGGGTGACCTTGGACCAGCCTCTGCTCAACCTAGAGAAATGGAGCTACCTACCTGACCTAAAGCTGGCCAGAGATGCCTGGTGAGCCTGGCCAAGAGAAGAACTATTTAGCTAACCCAAAGCAATAAATGTTACAATTTTAGGCCACAGAGTGTGGAGGAGCTTCCTATGAAAAAATGGCTAATTGGGGCATAAAGTCAAGTCCTCATTATCTGTCCTGTATTCAGGAAAGTCTGAATGAAACACTAATTCCTACACAGGAGGAAAACACTTCTCTTATTTTGGCCAACATAAATAAAAATAAATAAATAAATAATATATCCATGGCCAAAATTTTACCATTGGATTTTATCATGGCCCCGGAGCTCTCCCAACGCTAGTGAACCAAGGTGATGGCCAAGGAGTTAAATCCAGGCTCTGAACAATGTTAACTGTAGTTAATAATAAAAATATAAAGTGATATTATTTCACATCATTGCAAGATTAGAAACGTGGGCGAAAATGAAGGATCTTTTTTAGTGTTCCATCAGTGTCTTGCTGTCCATTCACAATTAAAGAACATAAAAGGTATAGAATTTGTTCTTTTAAACAATTAAGGAGACACATGTAATCTGGTATTCTTGAGATTTCCTGTAAAATTCATCTCATCTATGTGAATTCCTCAAAAGCATTCAAAATCAGATCTTTTAAAGCTCACCAAATGCAAAACCAAAATTAAGACTTCCTTGATAATTCAAATACAGCTTGGCTGTATCTTAATGTTGCTGAATTATTACAAGATGTCTTATGTATCTAGAATCATAATGATGAAAAGACCAAGCTTCATAAGAGAAATACATCTCTGGGCTCCTAGAATATTGATTGTTTTGGCACCATTTGCATTACTCTCTGCTTGTAAAGCAATGTCTGTGGTATAGGAAACTCTCTGGAGTGATGGGTTGCAGAAAAGCACACCATATGCTCAGCAGATCATGAGCACAATGGTCTGAAGTCAAGGGTGACACTCTGATTAAGAATCTCTTTACAAACCAGGGTTTACATGAATGTAATGGGTACCTTACATTCAAAGGCCAAATGAGTTACTTCTTTTGTTTGACAGATAATTATTTCACCCTATATAGAAGAATGAACAAAGCCTGTCAAAATCATAGAGTTTCCTCATCACTGACCATCTGCAAATACACTAAAATGGAGACAAGATTTTTAAAAAGTCTATTTGCCCTTTAGAGCACATATTAGCCCCACTGCCCCATAAGGTTTCCATAACTTCCTTAAATATTAGCTTCTTATAATAAAAGGACCCAAAAAAGTCATCAAAATGTCCACAGACTAAGAAACTTCATTATGTAGTATTTCATAAAATTACATATACCAGAAGTGAAAACAGGAAAAGTAAGATATAACACATGTGCCAAAACAACTTCCCATACCTTTCAACAAACTTCTTACCAGGTGAAAGTCCCAAGTTATAAATTATAATCTTAAAGCAAGGAAAATCCTATGACTTCATAATCCTCATACTTGGAAGCAAAATCTAAAAGCCAAAATATCCTTAGATATATATTCACAGAAGATTACCTCCCCAGTTTAACTTAAACCTACAGTGGATCAGGTTTTCTGATGGTACAGATCCTGACATTTTGCTGTTTTAATAGAAGCTTAGTGACTTCCAGTTCAAGTTTGCCAGCACTCCAGGAGTGCCCTCTTAGTGTGAGCAGTCAGAGATGATTAACTGAAAAATATTTCAAAGTTAAACATTGATTTGCCTCTGCCTCTATTTATTCCTATCTTGAACGACCTTTCCAACTCTTTTTTTTTAACAGAAGAAAGCAGACACCAGTAGCTTTGCATTTCTCAGTGAAAAGCAAAAAAAAAAATTGAATTCTGAATTTGTTAGTTTGTGTGGTTTTATCTTATAAAGAAATGAACAGGGCATTGGGGCAATCCAAGGAAGATCATTTGCTTTTCTTGGTACACACAGACAGACTGATACACACATACACACACACACACACACACACACACACACACACACACACACACACACTGAATACCCATGACTTGAATGATATCTTTTCTGTTTTGTTTATTTCAGTTACTATTTTACTTCAGTATATAGTCCACACAGATTCATAAAGTATGAAACTAGCTTAGTTTATGAGTTAGCTTGAGCCTTCTCCTCCTCATTCTCTTCCTACCTTTTAGGAAGAGGGCTACACATATTTAAGACATTTATTCTCCAGATCTCAACCTGCTATTTCAATATATCACCAAATCCTACTTCATCTTCCTTCGACGTGTTTAATATCAGATTCACACACACACACACACACACACACACACACACACACACACACATGCAGACACACATGCACACAGACAACACACATACACAAACACACCTTCTCCTTAGCTCAGTTGCCCAGCACTCTAAACTGTAATTTTCTGGAATAGCATAACAGCCTCCTATCAGGTTCCCCTCTTCATCTTACTTGCAAGATTAAGATTAATTTTACTAGGCCATGGCTGTCATCATGTCCTTTCCCTGTTCAAGAATCTATAATGGCTTTCTACTCTCTAATGTCAAAGTTAAATTATTTTTCCTAGGTTGAAATAATTCCAAAATCTTGTCCCATTTTATCCACCCAATATAACTTCTTGCAATATTTTGCTGTACAATTTTTATCCAATTAAGCTTGTTCTTCCTTTGCTATCCTTCTCTGAGGAACACTACCACTGTTTACTAATATTTATTAAACCTCCCCTTCTGAGCACTCACGAAGTTAGGTATGAACACGTGATCTCTTCTGCCCAATGAATTCGAAGCAGACAGAAGTCGCATATACCACTTCTGGATGGAAGCATTTAAGGGATAATGTGTTCTTCTCATCTTCTCTCCGCTTTGCCACAAGGATCTGTAATCTTCCAGATGGAAGCAACTCCATTGCCATGGCATCCTAAGTGAAAATTACTTGCAACAGAGACCTCCTACTGATGTGTGATGGACATTAGCATGATCAAAACATCTACTCCATTGCTTTATGTCACTGAGATTTGAGGGATGGTTGTTACTCTAACCCACTATGCTAGTTTCTGCCTCCAAGACTTTTTAGAACATACATATCCTCTCTCTACTTCTTGCTGTTTGAAGTTCTGCTCAGAGTTCTGAACCCAACACAAGTTCTCTTTCTCCAGGAAGCCTTCCCCGTTTAATCCCATGCCACAATGATATCCTCTTTCACTATACAGATACAGATACCCTTAATTCAACATTGACCAGATATTTATTGAACTCCTTGTGTTGTAAATAATATGAGATATAAAGGAAGATGATGAGACAAGATTTCTGTCATCAAGAAAGTTAGGTATATCCCCAAAAGGACACAATTATAAAATCATAGAGTAGAATATGAGACAAAAATTGTCAGAATGCAAAAATAGTTCACTAAGCCAGTGACATAAATACTTAGTGCCAATACTGTGACTAAAGGCATCTGAGGTAGCTCTAAGGAAGTTAAGGTCTCCCTTGAGTAGGATGTGGCCAGGAGAAAGAGAATTTTAGGTAGGGAATTAAAGCTAAAGTAAAAGCATAAATGGAATGGCTTGAAGTTGGATCTCTTCATAAAAAAGTTGTTTATCAGAAAAATATTTGTGTAGAAAAGCTCTAGAAGAAAATAACAGAAAGGTAGTTGGAATCAGATTTTGCTGAGCCATATACATAATGCTGAAGAGTTTGAGCTTTCTTCCTGAGGGAATGAAAAGCTACAAAGTTATCTACAACAGAAAGTAACATGCAAGAAACACTTTACTGGAGAACCAAAGTGATATCTACAAGGTAAATGGATTGGAAGAGAGTAAGAAAATAGATAGAGGCCATATCTCATATATAATTCCCTTCAAGTTTAATGAATGTCGGCTTTGTCTCTCTAATTATCATGTATCAGTTGGCTTTTGCTGTGTAACAAATCACCTCCAAACTCAGTGAGTAAAAGCAATAAGCACATATTACTGTTCATAAGTGTATTGGTCAGCTGTGTTGCTCTTTCGGTCTTGGCAGAACTCACACATACACATCTGTAGTCAGCTGAGGTTTGGGAAGGCCACTCTGTTTTTGTTAGCTAGGCCTTCTCACATGTTTTGAAGGTGATTGATTACGGGCTGGCCTAGGATTGTCTCCCTGAGACAACTGGGCTCCCCATGTGATTTCTCGCCCTCAGCAGGCTAGCCCAGACTTGTTACATGGCAAATGCAGGGGGCCAAGAGAACAGGCAGAAGCACATAAGTCCTCTGCAGGCCTGGCCTAGGATATGGCACAACATCCCTTCTGTTGCATTCTACTTGCCCAAGAAAGTCACAAAGTCCAGCTCAGATTTAAGAGGTAAGGAATAGATTCCATTTCTTCAAGGGGGAAGATACAAAATCACACCCGTCAAAGGTGGGGAATGAGTGAATCCATCAGTTGGGAAGGAAACACAAGGAACAAGGCATTCTCTCCCACGTTTTACCTATTTCATTTTTTTTTCCTGCCATAAACCTAGGAAGTACATTATTATTCTCACCATTTTTACAGATGAGGAAACTAAGCTCCCAAGTGGTTAATAACTTACCTAAGGTCATATATAGTTGAACAGTGTTTGAATCTCAGATTACGTCCAAAGCCCATGGAATTTTATTTTTTGCTAGAGATCACTAAGTTGAGAAAGAAAGAGTGAAAAATCAAGGGTAAAGGAGGAAGAACTCTACGCTGAGGTCAAGAGAATTAAATTCAAGTACCAGCTATGTTTGTTTCCTTATGTCTAATGTATCCAGCTGACTCACAGAGGCTAACATAAAAACTAAAACATCTACACACATAAAAATACTTTGAAAACTACAACATTCCATACAAATATAATATACCCTTATTCTAATTTTTAATATTCCCATAGAATCTGGAATATACAGCAGGACATGAGCAATACCCTCCTAGGAAAAGAACAGGTATTATCTAAAATTATTCAAAATATGTCATATCAAAAATACATCCAAGAATAGGACAAATACTTTTAAATCTTTTGCTTATGAGAAATTTCATTAATTAGATATTCATGGATGTTAAGAAATCATTAATATTTTCAAGGCATGATAATGCTGTTGCTATTTACGCCTTTCTAAAGAATTCTTATTTTTAGAGTTGTGATAGCAGTGGATAAAATGATACCAAGTCAGAAATTTGTCCAGAAAGGGTTAACTAGGGTATAGCTGAAAGATTAGCTATGATTAACTACTGAAGCTGAGTGAAATAATAAGATATTTGAAATAATAAGATATTTATAGGAAAAAGGTTTTTCTATTTTTTTTAAAAAAATCTCCTAAATACAAGTAGACTTCCTCCCTTCAGAATAAAACCTCTTTGCATCTGATATTTCAGAAACATTCCTGGAGCAATAGCATGACATGTACAATCTGGATATTGTTTCTTTCTACTTTAAAGCCAATTACCATCCTTTCCCAATGGCCACAGCAAGAGTATCCTGACTTGATACCTGCTCTCATTTTCACTTCAGGTTTCAACTTCTACACATTAACCACTGCAATCTTACTCCACCCTTGCTATCTTTTCTTAGTAACTTTCTATTCACCCTTGCCTGAGCCACTCTCCACAATATGTTTTTCTGGGTAGCAGACTATGGAGCAGGGCTTGTGTTGATCTTGTACAGCCCACATTCCTGGAATGTTAGTGCTAAGCACAGAATTTGACCTGTAACACAGTGAAGAAAGAGTTCAAATGCAAACTCCAAAGATATCCATCCCACAGAATAAATGCCAATAAGCAATTTCCTTTTCCCAGCCTACAGAGATTTTCATCAGATAGCCCATAACAGACAGAACCCGTGCCAATATTTTATAACCCATAAAATTTCTTCAAGCAATTGTACAGATTTCCAGCCATCCTTTGATCAGTCTTTGTAACAGTGACTCCAGGCCTTTGCCTAAAAATGATTCCTAGATCTCGGTGTATATATATATATATATATACAATGGAAAAGATCTGGCCTTCAGAAAGTCTCTCATTAAAGCGCTAATCTGTTCCACCACATTCTTCTGAGACACAGTGATCAGCATTCTAGCTGGCCTCAATGGCCAGCTCTAATAAGACTGATAGAAACAGCTTAAGTAATTGGATTGCTATATGGGATTGAATGTCTGACAACAAAAGATAGTCATCTCTATTCGACTACCATATCTTTGTTCCAGCAATGAATTCATTTAGCAATGCACTTAGAGGCTCCTGGGCCCAGGGAGAAATGACAGACTAGGGACACAAAAGCTAGGCCAGCTGATGAGCCCAGAGACAGAGGCTGCGCAATTCCAAAAAGTTAATTACGGTGAACACAGGCAGCAGACAATGACTTGTTGAATCATTACCATAATCACATTATTGCACTGGTCTCCAGTTCCCATCAAGGGCAGTGTTTGCTACTTCTCATTCTGACTGTGTACTTCATCTTCACCTGCCACCTGCAATCTACTGTACATGACTTCTTGGCTGATACACTCTTCACTAGCCCAGTCTGTTCATGTGTCCTAGACACTTTTTTTAATTTTGGCATTTTTTCCTATCAAAAGAGATTGTATAGAAGTATTCAAACAGTGTAGAAGACGTTGGTGCTCAAATTCTCATATTTGTCTCCAAATCTGTGACATGGGAAAAAGTTATCATCCATTAAAAAAAATTACAATATAAAAGTCCTATATCGATATGTGACTTCAGATAGGTCTAAACAAAGCTAATATAATATAAATCAAATAAAAATATTAATTTATAACTTCTGGAAGATCTAAAGAGGTTAATATAAATCAGAATATTGGTATCCAACGCCAATTCTAGAGTGAAAAACAGCAAGTACTACCCATACTCAGTGAGTCTGAAGCAACATCCCCAGTTAATAATTTCCTAGAAACTTTGATGTATTTATTTCTTGACCACTGGGTATTCCATTTCTTCAGCAGAGTGACATAAATTATTTCACTTTTTCTCGTCTCTGGGACAGGTTTTGGTCTCTCTGAAGAGAATACCAGCCAGAGAGTGAGAATGGCACAACATTTTATAATAAACAGAGATGTTGGTACAATGATCATGGCCAAAAATGTAATAATACAGCAGCAGTAATAGTAGAAATATTATTATTAAATAATAATTACTTTAGACAGGCCAAGTTAGAGTGAGGATTCTAAATATTTCTAAATGAAGTTCTGATTTAGCCATACAATATTCTGTAAGAGAGCTCAAGGATCATTCACTCTGCATAAAATGGAAAGAAATAGCAAAGCCAGGATACCTTTGCTTTTTCAAACAGTGGCACCAAAGAAGCCCAAATACAAATGTCTTGACATCCAGTCCAACACTCCAGGTCTGTAAATAGCATGGTTCAGCCAAGATTACTTGTCCAACTTGGCAAAGAGATAGAACCAGCTCCACAGTCCAAATTATGACTTTGGATCATAACTGAAAATACACAATCATATGTTGTCCAAAGCTGGCATGTTTTCCCCTTTTCAATCTATCGTACTTCCAAATAGATAACATAGACTCAAAGTGCTATAACCATGAAAAAGATCAAAATACTTCTAATCATGGATAAAGAATATATATTTAATTTTGACATAAATCTTGAGCAAAACCATAGAAGGATCTCTACTCAAATCTTCTCAGTAGAGTCTTGTATGCACTTAGCTTTACTATGATAAAATGGGCCTCGAGTTCAATAAAATATCCCAAATGCCCAACTAAGATACCTTAATTTCCTTTTATTTTCTGAAAGGGATTAAAGTTGCAATCAATCTGTACACGGGGCAATCAAGAGCAATAATATTTGCCACATCTTTAAGCACAATGGCTGAGTAGGACAGGAAGTGGGTCCTACAAGAAGTTCTTCCTCACCATGCCAGTCCTTCAGGCCCTTCTCTCCCCTCCCATCTATGCCCCAGGCTCCTTCCATTTCCACCATTCATCTCTAACTTAGCATAACCTCCTGTACTGGACACTGTGTTGTTTTTTTTTCAAGACTATATATTCCTTCCTTCCTTCCCTAGATCTAAAATCCTTAAGAATAAAATGGAGTAGTATTTAATCTATCCATTCTTCACAGTGCCAAGCACAGACTGGCATTTCATAAGTATGTCATGGACTTATTAGGCTAGAGGTTAAAATACTAGACAGATTTTGTTGTATTTATATGCAATGTAAATATGCAACCATGGCTTACCTTTGAGGTCATCACCAATTTACCAAGAAAATAAGGAAACAATAAGTTTTTAGTTCCAATGTTTGCCATCTTTCTAAATCACATAAAGTATGACTAGAACACAGCCACAGCTTTGTATAAACCCCAAACCTGACAGTCACTCACAGGGTTACAGGAAATGTATGTCTACACAGACAGAGCCTTTGTCTTGAATCGGTAAATACCCACTACATCTGTGACTAACAGTGAAATCACTTCTTTCCTGAGACCACGCCCTGGCTCCTCTCCTAATTGCTCTGGGGTCACATAGGCAGGCATGACATGGTTGAAGACAGGTAGACGTATGTCCCCTGACCCACAGTCATTTCACATTTTTCTCATTTCTTACCCATTGTTCTCAGCCTCTTTACCTGCCCTGGCGTAACAATGGAAGGCAATGGAAAGCCATTGCTCCTTTGAAAAGACTCTGGAAATCTCTGATCAAAAGGCCTTTCCTCACCTCCATGTGGCTTCTCCTTGTCCCTGGGATGAAGGTCTAACAATAAGCTAATTTTTACCCTTTACCTTTATGCCTAGACCATTTCCAGGCCTAGCTGTCATTTACAGATAATCTACCTTATAGACTCTTATCTGATTTTCTAGGTTTTTCCCATTTAGCACAACATAGATACTATACGCAGCCTAAGATATGCAGGTAACATTGGGCTTACCAATGAATTTTATTTATGCTCTACACTTTTGTTGTTGTTTTTACAAATTCATCACCAATAATTTTAAATCAAGAGATTTTATATATTAATTAAGAGGCCTAACCGCTCTTTAGAAATTAGAGGGTTTGGCCACCCCTAGTCCCATTCTCACCTGGCAGCATCGGCTACTCTCCCCTCCTCCACTGTCCTCATCACTCCCCATTGCCATATACCAGACACTTGTATTCAGGTATATGTCTGTCATAGCAGAAACTAGATAAAAGCTCACAAAATATGATTCTTCCTCTTTCTGAACACACAAGACTCTATCTCCTATTCATCCTTACAGTCAGGTATGGTCATGTGACTGTGTTTTGGCCAATGGAATGTGAGTGGCCACTTTATGATGAGTGCCAAAAAATCTCTCACATGTGATCACTCATACTTTTCTCTTCTGCTTGATGCAATCAAGTCATGTGTTAAAAATGCACTGTTGGTGGGAATGCAAACCGGTGCAGCCACTCTGGAAAATGGTGTGGAGGTTCCTCAAAAAAATGAAAATAGAGCTACCCTATGACCCAGCAATAGCACTGCTAGGAATCTTCCCAAGAGACACAGGAATGCTGATGCATAGGGGCACGTGTACCCCAATGTTCATAGCAGCACTTGCAACAATAGCCAAATCATGGAAACAGACCAAGTGCCCATCAACTGAAGAATGGATAAAGAAGTTGTGGTACATATATACAATGGACTACTACGTGGCAATGAGAAAAAATGAAATCTGGCCATGTGTAGCAACATGGATGGAACTGGAGGGTATTATGTTAAGTGAAATAAGACAGTCAGAAAAAGACAGATACCATATGTTTCCACGAATAGGTGGACTTTGTGAGACTAAGCCAAAACCAGCGGGAGGGGAAGAGGGGAAAGGAAAAAAAGACACAGAGAGGGAGGGAGATAAAACATAAGAGACTCTCAAAGACTAAGAACAAACTGAGAATGAGGGGGGTGAGGGAGGGGGGAGAGGGGGTGACGGGCATTAAAGAGGGCACCGTCAGTGTTGGGATGAACACTGGGTGTTATATGTAAACCAATTTGAAAATAAACTATTATAATTTAAAAAAATGGCAGTGCCACTAGATAGAAGAATCTTATGTTGGGAAATTCACCTGCAAGAAATGAAACTACTTATATCATGTTTGAACAATCATGCATTTTGAATTTCTTTGTTACAGCAGCTAACATGAGCTTAACACATCTGCCTTTGAACTTCACAGGAAGTCTGTGACTTGATTTAATGACTGCATGCCCAAAGTTCTCATCTTACACTGATCTGACCATAGCTAATCCCTCTGAAAGGCACCATTTCTTATAAAAATCTACCCACCATGAACTTCAAAAGATGTACTTCCTTCCTGGACCTCCCTAGTGATTAGCTTTGTATAACAACATTAATTTATGCAGCTATGATTGTGTCTGAATTTGCCTGCCCCCCCCAACTAAATCTTCACCTTGTACACCAAAAGTTCTGGCTCTAGTCTCCATGAACTTATCTTTGGAAAAGTAATGGACACTTATGAACAACAGAACTATAATAAATATAACCACAGTCATTGGAAGTTGAAGAAATCCACTGAGATAATGTGGTGCATTAGCAGAATTTTTTTTAAGGTAACCAAAGTCTAGAAAAGAAAAATGACTTGTCTAAAATTACACAGCCAGAATATAGGAGAGAAAACTCAAACTCTTGTTTTTAATTTCCAAATGCAATGTACTTGACAACATTATCCTTCATCTCTTATTACAACCCACAGTATTATTTTACCTTTTCCCACCACATACACACACAGTCCTAGCAATTAATGGAATATTAATTATGTGCTAAGTACAATTCTCAGTTTTTTGCATGCATTTCTTAAATTTTAATTTCAGAATAAACATATGAGATTATATAGTCTCCATTTTTATGATGTAAAATGAGGCACAAAGAGGTTAATAAATTTTTTCAATATCACATATCTAGAAAGTGGAAGGTAGGGTCTAACTCCATAGTCCATGCTTCTAAAAACCATGTTATATTGCCCATTGCAATCTTATCTCTCTTCCTAGAAGGAAGCACTTTTTGTATCAGTTAGCTTTTCCTGGGAAACAAATCGCCTTAAAATATGGTGACTTAAAGCAACAGCCACTTACTCAGCCCATACTATGGGGTAGCAATTTAGGCTAGGCTCACTGGGGCAGTTCTGCTGGCCTCATTTGGGCTAATATACATATGCGAGGTCAGCTGGCCGGTTAGGTTATGGCTAGATGAACCAGATGACCTCAATCCCATATCTGGGAACTCAGCTAGGAGAGCCAGGATGACTGACATGGCATGGCCTCTCATTCTTCAACAGACTAGCCAAGACTTGTTCCCATGGTAGCAGTTACAGACTTCCCAAGAGCCCAAGAGTATCAAGAAAGGCAAGTACCAAAGCACAATTATTTCTCAGTTCTCTGCTTGTATCATATTTTCTACTATTCCACTGGCTGAATCAAGTCACATGGCTAACTGCATGCAAAAATGGGGAAATAGACTACTTCTTGATAGGCAGACTTTCAAAATTATATCTCAAAGACACACAGAATGGGATGGGAAAAGTTTATAGATATTTTCAATATCTCAGACAATTGTTTTCTTCTAGTGCTTACATCCATATTTCTAAATATTATATGTATATGGCTACCTCTTAAGTAATCAGTTTTAAATATTATCTTCTGGTTTATTATTATGACAATGAAAACTTTAGGGTTTTTTATCACTTTCCTTTCTACCAAAAATTCATATAACTTTCACTCCAATTTCCTAAATATTAACATTTAATTAACTGCTTTATACATAAATATATATATTTCTCTAAATCCTATGAAAACAAGTAATAGACATGAGGCCTCTTTACTCATAAATATTTCAGTATATATTTTCAAAATCAAGGCTTAAATAACCAACTGTATAATTATTAAAAATAAGGAAATTAGCTTTATAATACTATGACTTATTCTATCAAGTACTATACAATATGATAGACATTAGCCACATGTGACTAAATGTATTTAAATTTTAAACTAATAAAAATTAAACATTCAGTTCCTTGGTCACAGCAGGCACATTTAAAGTACTCAATAGCAACATATGGCTGGAGACTATTGTACTGAATAGTGCAGAGAATGTTTCCATCATCACAGAAAGTCTCACTGGATGATGTTGGTCCATATCTCTCAGGCCTTGTTCATATATAATTGCAGATTTATAGAGATAAGCTCTGTGTGTGTTACAAGACTGTAGCCACAAGGTACTAATTATTACCTCTATGTTTTAGATAGGAAGACAAAATTAGAAAAGTGAATGGGATCCATCCCTGTACAATAAATCAGTCCTATAAGAAGGGATTTGATTCTAAGTTCGATCATTTGAAAGACCTTTCTCCCACAGCAACATATTCCATTTCCAAGAAACATGAGTCCATGTCTTAGGTTGAGTTCTTCAGAAGCAGAGCCTGAGACAAAGACTCATGTGCATAAATGTATTAAGCTCTTTCTTAATTCAGGAAGAACTCCTAGGAGAAATAGTAAAGGAATGAGGGAACCAGGACACGGCAAAAGAAGCCAAGGAAGTTGCCAATTTTAAGCAACTTTCAGACTGATCTTGTAGGTTACCTTAAAGCACAAATCATACCACAGGATTTGTCCCACCTGGGGGCAAGGGAGCCAGGGTGTCACACTCCTACACGCATCAATTATTATCCAGGTTGCACCAATGGGATATAAAATTCCAAGTACTTGTGTGGGCAAAGCAGTGCCAGTGGCCCAAGTGCTGTCCTCTGAAGGTCAGGAGTTCCCACTGTTGGGAATCAAAACACACAGAGGCTGAGGCATGAGCACCCTTGAACCAGTGAAAGGGGGCTAAGAACATGGGGAGTGGCCCAGGCCAAAAACATGACAGAGTATTATACCTTACTATTCTTTGTAAAATGTGTTTGTTAAAAAGCTCCCTATGTGGCCTTTTGTATTAGTAAAACTTGAAAATCTAGCTGGTTCAGAATAAATGCTCACTTACTTACCCTGACCTATTTCCATGAGATATTTATTTGAGCCTACAATATCAGTTGAGGAAAATCGGGTGGGGTGGGTGGGGCTACCTTTGATAGGGAGCATAAAATCAAAGGGCAAGAGCCATGGAACACAGATCCAGGGACACCTGAATGCAAATCAGCCTGCTGTATAGGGGAACCCTCCATTGGAGAAGTGTGTCCCCATGTGCTACAATCCATCCAGACTATAGCAATCCATGCAAACAAGTCTAAGTAAAGGGGGGATTGTTTTGTATGATACAGGAGTGACTCACAGAATTCAAGATTACAAAACTTAATGGGGCATCATGAGAAAGCTGGAAAATCATCAGGAACAAGCTGTCTCCCCTTTCCCTTTTTATTCTTTTATTTCTCTACATATGCTTGGATCTCTGCTTCTCCATGCATGTGGA
The DNA here is from genome assembly GCA_030068075.1 of Paguma larvata. NCBI lineage: Eukaryota > Metazoa > Chordata > Mammalia > Carnivora > Viverridae > Paguma > Paguma larvata. The sequence continues at coordinate 13,846,159 of CM057844.1, forward strand.
CCAAAAATACCTGCCCCAAGCCCCATAGTCCACAAAATGCACTGGTTCCAGAAGTAGATATAGAAGTAGGAACTTCTCATTCTCCGAATTCTCAATCAGGATAGAATCAATTACCTCAGTTCTAATGTCAGGTGTCAGAGACCTTGGGATTTGTATAAAGATGTATAGATTAAATGATATGGCAGGCTATTTTTTCCAAAAGTGGCCACAGCAATATCTCTGATGCCCTATACTATCCAGAGCCTTTCCACTCCTCACCCTAAAAAGTAGGGTCTGTGTTCCCTTCTCTTGAACCTGAGCTGGAACTTCTGAATTTTTAGTTTCATTTGTTGGCATGACAAAATAAACACCCCTCCCCTGCTAATATATATATATATTCTAAATGTAAAGATTCATTCAAATACACTATTGTCTGGAGACACTTAGTGTAGTTGAATTCCTTGAATAACCCGCTATCCAAGACCTGTGTGGTCTTAAAATGCCACCCCTGTGTTGGTTCAAAATCTTGAGAGCTTCCTAGGTGAAATCTAAAGCTGGACTCCATACATGGAGGGTAGGAAGGGACCAGAGAAAGAGACTGACGTTCTGGATCAGTAGATGGCAGTTATAAAAAGCAAGGAAGTTGGGGCACTTGGCTGGCTCAGTCAGTAGAGCATCTAGTTCTTGATCTTGGGGTCATAAGTTCAAGCCCCATGTTGGTTGTAGAGATTACTTGAAAAAAAAAAAGGCAAGAGAACTTACTTATGGGACTTGTCCTGGGTATCTGAATGATGAATGAACCTGCCCCCCACCCAGAATCTTAAAAGTTAACATAGAGGCCTTACCTGAATTTAGTCACCTACACAGTCCCCATGTCGTCAACAACACATTGCTTTCTCAAGGCTGCATCCTTAAGAATGGCCCCCACCATGGGCATAATTATATTCCAAGATAGGGGCAGGACGAAGGGCCTCCAATTCCCCAGATTCAGCTCAAGGATCAACTGGCAGTCACACGCTTTCGATGACATCCTCCAACACTCTAGCACACCATCTTGGAGTGAAACCTCCTGCTCCATCACACAGCAGAAAAGCTGGCAACTTGCGCTTCCCTTCCTACTACATTGGCACGTGGTAGCACCCTGGACTTCACCCTTGGTTATTGTTAAACCATCATGAACTCATTAGCCAACAGGGTTTCTTTCGGGCTACATACTATTTCCAAGGAGTTTTATAGACATCTCAGGACAGATATCTTTTTGAGGGCCGCACTTCTAGCTTTGACTAACTTACAGTGGGTTCTCAAAGTGTGATCCCTGACCACCAGCGTCAGCATCATGTGAGTACTTGCTAGAAATGCACATTCTGAGCCCATCCATACTTCCTGGATCGGGAACTCTGGAGATGGGCCAGAAATCTGGGTTCAAGCAAGCCGTCCAGGGCATTCTGACACAGGTTGGAGTTTAAGAACCACTAGTCTAGTCAGGTCTGGTCAGGCATCAGATATCACACCAGTGACTGAAGAGAGAGAAGAGAATAGAAACGATTGTTAGCTAAGTATAAAGTTCCAATCAGGAACCAAAGGCCAAAAGAGAAACCCAAGGTCTCAAGGAGGCCAAAACTGGAGGAAGTAGCTGGTACTTAGAGAGCTGGGCGAACAACGGGAAGGGACTGAAATTATGGAGAAGATGTAGGGAGAGGCGGAGTCATGCCATAAGGAGGAGGGGTCAGTACCGGGGACCCATGGCTCAGCCGCTGCTGTTCACCGGGCGCGCTCACTGCAGTAGTTTCTGAAGAAGATCCCTGGCGGCTGGTGCCCAAGTGCTTCAGGGATCGCCAGGAAGCTGGTTCTGTGAGCGGTAAATACACTGCAGAGGCAACTAACTGCTGCCGCCACTGAGCACAATGCTCAGGTGACACCCACGCGAACAGGAAGCCCCTTCTCCCTCCGCCAGAGTTCTTGATTGCAAACAATAGGAACTGACAGCAACAAAAAATACGTTACCTAAGACTCTAACAAAAGATATGTAAAGATTTTATAAATTCTTTATCAAGGCGCATTAATAAATAGTAAACAGAGCAATATACTACTTCAGGGTGGGATGACAAAATCATAAAAACATCAATCTGCAAATTAAAATATAATTTGAATGCAATTTGAATGAAAATGTCTATGCAGTTGTTCATGCACCTTGACATTATTGGGCAAGGACCCAAGAACAACCAGGTTAATTCCGAAAGAGAAGAATGAGGGTGAATGGAGAAATTCATTTACCAAAATCTAGTATATGTTTTCACATATAAGGATAGTCATGAAGGCAGTGTGGTATCTGCACAAAGATAAACAGAGGTCAATAGAACAAAATAAAAACCCTTGAAATGGTTTCATTCATGCAAAATGTGACATTTAACAGATTATTGATGATACCGGTGAGATAGCTCATTACATATGAAATTAGATCCCTGCTCTACACTACACACAAAAATCCATCCCAGGTGGTGGAAAGGCCTAATGGTGACAATATAGGAGCACCTGCTTCTGATTTTAGGATAAGGAAGATTTTCCTAACAACATACCAAAACAAAAAACAAAAAAAACCCACAAACCACAAAAATAGAATTAATAAATTTGACTACATAAAATTTAACATTTCTGCCTATGAAAAGACACCATTAAAAAATGAAAAAGTCAAGCCACAGACCGGGAAAGGATACCTTCAGCACTTGTAATGCTAATTCCTATCCGGAATGTATAACCCAGTCCTACAAATGTTCAAGTAAAAGACAACTCACAAGGGAAAAAAAAAAAAAAGGAGAGCAAAGGTTGTGATTCACTGAAGAGGAAATCCAAACGTCCCATAATCATCTATAGAGGTAATTGATTTCACAAATAATCCGGAAAGGGCAAATTGAAAGAAGATACCATTCCCCATCCATTGAAAAGTGGTAAAAATATTTTTTAGGTGTGTTAATAGCATCAGGAAGAATAGGAAACAACAGGAAACAGAATTACTACACAGAGGTGGAAGTATAAATGGACGCAGCCACTGGGAAGAGCAATTTGGCAACCAGCCGATATATTTGAAGATAAATACATGCAATAACCTGAAATTCCACTCCGAAGAATGTACCCCAGGTGATGCTCCCAGGTCGTGTCAATGCTGCTTTGAGGGGCAAGTTACTAAAAATTACCTGAAAGTAACAGTCAACTCCCCTTTCCAAACGGAGGTAGCATGGGAGCTGGAAGCTGAACTAAATGTGCACTTAACACCTAAAGGTCTTTAAAGAGGACTCTAATGACCAAGTATTCATTCCAATGGTTCTTAAAAAGGAGAAGACACTTAACACTGACGGTAATCGTGGTTTTTAAACAGTAATAGCATCCAATAGTATTCTGCGTCTTCAGTGGCCACTTAGCACCTCAGTATCAGAACACAGATATGATTTAAATGAGCTTCATTCCCAAGGATAAAATATCCTAAGAGTGGTTTTGTACCTTGTTCTCTGTGATCCAACTGAGAGCTTAACCCAAATAAACTTTAACACCAGGGAAAAGGACAGCCTCTGAATGAAAACGTCATCATTGTCAACAATTTACAATCGAAGTCACCTGAGAACACTTTTAAATAGAACCAGGTTTGCAAGAGGGAAAAAGGCTCAGCTTTTGACATGGAATGCATGGAGACCACAGTAATTTGGGTCCCACCTTTACAGCCAGAACGGATTAATTATTCTGTCCACTTTAGGCCAAGAAAGAGAAAGGCAAAGGTGATCGCAAAAGGTAAACTAGGCAAGGTTTCCAACAAGAGGCCTATCTTTTGTCCGTTGCTTTTAGTGGCTTCCAATCTGACCTATTAAAGGTATACCCTCGGCTCCAAAAAAGGGGAAAGAAACTATAGCTTTGTATTCCCAACTCATGTATCTTTGCCTGCAATCTTGCATTCAATTTCAGTGTAACATGAAGAGGCCTATTCTTTTACAAAAAGTTCCCTCTTCCCACCAGGCTTGTTTGTTATTTTATGTGTTTCTGCATCATTTGTAGACTCCGCTTTGATCTGCATTCCTCCTGGATGTGGGGTTTCCTTTTCAGCTACCAAAAGGAAAGCTGGTTTGTTTGAAAAATCTGTTTATTTGGATTTTTTTGCTAGCCTAAAGCCCCTATCTTTATCAGGATGCGCAGGGCTCCCTGTCTGCCAGTCTCGGACATCACTCATTTTCCCTAAGGAAAAAGGCAACTTGGAAATAATACAACTTGCCCGTTTGCATTTGGAATATTCTGGGAAAGAGGTTTTAGAGGTTTCAGTTTAAAGCTGAAGAGAAGTGATTTTTTTTTTATCAGATCTATTTAATCAGCAGTGGATCTTTCATGTTTAGACTGAGAAAAAAAAGAGTTTCCTCTCATTATTTCTCAATTAGGAATTTTCTCAGCAAGCATGAGCTTGCTTGTGTACATAACCAGCCACATCCGCATTTCCTGGTGAGAACCTGTACCCTCCATGGAGCGAGGACATCTAGGACAGTGTGGCATTCATAGTTCTCCCTGTCTAATCCAGCATGTGGATGTAGAAAAAGAGAGTCAAAATCTCACCAAGGCGACAACATCGCTGTCGCCATTTCCAGAAAATTTTCCTTTTAAAAGTCAGCGTTTGACTCAGGGATAGATACTAGGTTGCAACTACCGGCCAGCTTTGAATAATGAGCACTGGCTTCATGAAGAACATTGGGCACATAAGGGCTCCTTGGGAAAGGGGATCCATGGTCATGTGATTAGGGATGCCAGCCATGGCAGAGAAGGATATGGCACACCTAGGACATCATTAGCTGATGCACCTAAAGGTACCCTGTATCAGATCATTGTCTCTGATGTGTTTGTCTAGTGGGTGGGGGGAAGGGAATACTTGCTGAGGGCAGTCTTAGGTTTCTTAAACCAATCCCATAGTTTCCTGCTTATTACCTATAAGTGATATTGGCTCCCGACCAACATTTCTTCTTAGGAACAGCTCTTAGGAAGACTGAAGCAGTCTATAGACAAAACATAGAGAGGAAATAAAGGCTCTCTGAATGGGGAAGACAGGAGACATTCTCCCACATCCTCCAAATGCCTCTTTGACGGAGAAACAGGATGTGTTCCCCAAGGAGCTTATGAGACCGTCACCTCACGGGATGGCAGTGGCCAGGACCCGCTCTTTGGAGGGTTAGCCAGCAGGATTCAATCTGGGAATCCAAACAAACTTAGGAAAACAATAGGCAGGACCAGGAAGGAATGGGAATTATTTGTCTGTTTTTAATAGAATCCTGCCTTCAAATTGCAGCTTTGCTCTAGGAAGAAAAAAAAAAAATCACAGTTTTCTTTAAAGTTACACATGAACAGTTTCTGGCTTCAAAAGATAGAGGTCAAAATAAACTCCATTTGTTGCCGAAGAACCACATCCTTTTTGCAGGGACACCAGGCCTCACTCAATTTAGGCTGCCTTGGGACAGGTGGCAAGTGTACAAAATAAAACTAGTTAGGTAAACTGACTCCATACTGAGATCTCCCAGCTATTCAAGTAGTTACAAACCCCAAATAGGAATTAAGATGGACTTGTTTACACCAAACTCTGGGCCGATCTGATTTCTCTGTGGGGCTGGCCATAGGAAGACCCAGGAGTCTCGAGAACCAGCAGGATCTTCCACCCCCTTTGGTTACCAAGCCTCAGAGGGTCCACATGTCTGACGAACCCAGACATGTTTGTTAACGCAGAGGGCTTTATTTTGGCAGAACATTTAGATTAGACTTTGCTCCTAAAAAAAAAAAAAAAAGACATCTATTCATTTTCTAAGTGCTAGGTCCAGAAAGAAAGTACCGCGAGGGTCAGACTGAATTGAGGATTTCATCCTGGCAGACGAAGGAGGAATAAAGGGATCCCTTGTGGAAAGTTTTGGTTTTGACATCCAAATTACAAAGTAAGTTTAGCAGAGTGGGTGAGATTGTCAAAGAGTTCATTACAAAGAAGAGAAGGTTGGGGCTGGTCCTGTTGGTTAAGCTTCCAGCTTAGGCTCAGGTAATAATCTTAGGGTTCATGGATTCAAGCACCACATCGGGCTCTCTGCTGTCAGCACAGAGCCTGCTTCAGATCCTGTCTTCTCTCTTTCTGCCCTTCCCCCTTTCACACACTCTTTCACAATAAATAAGCATTTAAAAAAGAGTGTCTTCCTTCTCAACAATTCCCTAGGTGCAAAAATATAGGACATACAGACTAAATTTACCAAATTTTACAGGCACCTCACCCCAACTTACACCTCAGTATCTCAGGAACTTTAATGGGACACAAGAAGACTTGGTAACTATCTTTGGAAGAGCTTGGATGTCACACACACAAAATCTCCTCTAAAAGGGCTATCATTTGAGTCCTGTTAATAAACTTCCACTGAGAAGACCCATTTGAAGCCATAATTCCAACTAACATCCCCTAGAGATTTACTGAAGTCTAATCCCTCCCCTAGCAGATAAGCAAAGGCATACACTCAAGAATCCTGAGGGCGGCTAGGGAAGAGACTGCTCATAGTGTGGACCTCGGACCAGCAGCTGCAGTTTGTTAAAAACAGATTCTGGGCCCCACCTCTGACTTGCTGAATCAGAATTGTGGTGGGGAGAGGGTAGTAAATCTGCTTAACAATTTTTCAAAGTGATTCTTATGTATGCCCAATTGTGAGAATTTAGGCAGCGGTCCAGCAGTTGGCTACGAGACCCACCCCTGGAGGACTTTGTAGGTGCAGGAAGGACCCAGCAGGAGGACAGGTAGAAGAGAGTGGGTGCTTAGGACCCTGGAGTGAAAAGGGAGGTTGGTCATTACCACCTGTGCCTTGGTATGAGGCCATAAAACCAATAGGGATACATTAACTTTGATCTTTGGTGGAAAACTAGACACTTCCTGCCATCCTTCTTGTTTTTCTTGTGGCAGTGCCAGAGAAGAGCAGGTCCAAGGGCAGGAAAACTAAACAAACCCTCTCAGATAAGAGTGGGCTCTTTACCAGTCTCCTCAGTTTGGGCTCTATCTTGCCTTCACCCTCCAGCTGCCCATTCCATTCGATTGCTTCTAACCAACTAACAACCTCTCACACACACACACCAGTGTCTTATCACTCATCTCCATCCTCTCTCCCGGGTACACTCACTTAAGCCCAGGACTCACCACCATGGATCATGGCCTGAACCCCCACCCACTCTACTGTGCTATCATGCAGGTCAAACACCATCCAAGAGTCAATGTTACTGCTACCCTAGATACCTCCATTTCAACTCAAATCAACTCAACGAGTATTTCATTGGGAAATACAACCTGTCTCACTTCCTGGTTACATTCTACCTCTGTTCCTTCTGAAGATGTCAAACAGAAACAGACTTCTTCAAAGGTAAATAAAGCCTCTCTCTTAATGTTTCAACTATGATGTCTTTTTCAAAGAGACAAAAATTCCTTAGTTTCTGGAATTTTTTAGTTTCTACACTCTTAGTTCAGAAAAAAACTCATTTCTCCCTCCCCTATAGCCCTCAATTATGCTGACCTTAAGTGTCCACCCCACAACCCACACAACAGTGATGATAATGGTAATGGCAGTTAAAACCTGTGGGGAGCTTTCCATGTGCCAGGCATTGAGTTAAGTATTTTACACAACACTATTTAATTTTCCTAGCCTCCCTGCGAGGAAAGTACTATTATTTCCATCATACTGATAGGAAAACTAGGACTTTGAAGGGTTAAGTAACTTGCCCATGATTACAGAGATAATCAGTAGCAGAGCTGGAATTCTCCTAGTTATTTATTTTTTTTAATTTATTTTTGAGAGAGAGCACACAGTGCATGCACGAGTCAGGGAGGAGAAGAGAGCAAGGGAGACAGAATCCCAAGCAGGCTCCTTGCTGACTGGGCTAGATCTCTCAACGGTCAGATAGTGACTTGAGCCAAAATCAAGAGTCAGATGCTCAACTGATTGAGCGACCCAAGTGCCCCCAGGGTTGGGATTCTAACCCCAGTCTGTCTTGTATGCTTTATGCTTTATTGGCTCTAAGAGAAAATACACATGACAGTAATTTTACCCTGTGAAGCACTATCCACAAGAAACATTCTTCTAAAGACTCTCCCACCCTTTCTGGTTCTTTCCCCAGTCAATCCTACTCCCCACTGGACAATGCGGCATTTTCTCAGTTTCTCTTTCACCACAACTGCAGATCCCAGTTCTGTTATGTGTCCTGAAGCTTCCATTCACCCAACTTTCCTGTCCCACCACAGCCATGAGACACACATCTGATGGACTTTCTGTGGAAGAGAATGTCATTCGTCTTTTTTTTTTTTTTTACCTTCTTAGTACATGGTTAGTGAAGCCAGAGCCAAGTTTCAACCTTGGCTACACACTGGAAGATTTCAACGGTCTCAGTGCCTAGGCTGCAAAGTAGATCAATTAAACCAGACTCTCTAGGGGTGGGGTGTAGGCAGCAATCCTTTTTGAGGCCCCCCCCAGGTGATTCCAATGTATAGTGAAGATTGTAAGTACTGTCTCCCTGTTCTAATATTTTTTCAGATACCTTGTTATTACAAAAGCCTCCGGATAGCCCTTACATCTGTGTTTCTCTGGTACGCCTGCTGGACTATCCTGCATTTTACTGGAAGCTTAATAAATGTTGCCTGTCAAGGGATGGAGATTTTCATTGTTGGGGGTAGGATGGGGAGGATCTTATCATAATTTTCATCATAAGAAAGTCACCCTAAATTAGCCCCCTGAGATCATTTATTCTCCAGGTCCTGCTGGAGTCTAAAACAAGTCAGAAGGAATGTATTGTTTGAAGTCCGGGTGAAATTTCTTATATTCTTTTGCTTTCTCTGTAACTGTAAGAACTATGGAACTCTTAAAAGGGGCTTTCTCTCACCCTTGAAAGAACTGAGAAGGTCTGGGAGCATGTTACTTGTGAAAGTATCAATGAGTTCTGGAGTTAAAAACGTAGGTTTGATGTTCATTCTGAATATATCAGTATCTTATGACCAAGTTTATTAAAATTAAAGAACTTGGCTATAAGGTCTCACACTTCTTGGTGGCAGGGGAAAGACCCAAGATATGTGGTTGTGAGGGCCCTGGCTAGCTCAGTCAATAGAGCATAGGACTCTAGATCATGAGTTCGAATCTCACATTGGGTGTAGAGATTGCTTAAAAAAAAAAAAAAAGGATACGTGGCTGTGCTTGGCAGTAGAACAAAATTGTCTTAGAGTTTTCTTTAGCCATATCTAGGATAGAGTATAAAAAATATTTGGTAGGGGCACCTGGGTGGCTCAGTCGGTTAAGCATCGTCTTCTGCTCAGGTCATGGTCTCATGGTTTGTGAGTTTGAGCCCCACATCAGGCTCTGTGCTGACAGCTCGGAGCCTGGAGCCCGCTTTGGATTCTGTGTCTCTCTCTGACCCTCCCCCACTCATGCTCTCTCTCTCTCTCATAAATAAACTTAAAAAAAAATTTTTAAAAATTTGGTAGAAATCCTTAAACTTAACTCATAGGTGAAAGTCTTCTCAAACTCCTCTCAAACATCTCTACTTCGCCTGTGTTCTTTCGCTTTCTTTTCTGAAGTGAATACATGGTTAAAAGAAAATCCAAGTGTAACTTTTCCTGAAAGACCTTATTTTAACCACTCTCAAACAGAGGTTGTGAGTAGAAGTTTCTAGATTAGGGAAGAATCAGCTTCCCAAATAGGATGTCAAATCATGTGACACCTTTCATCTCTTTTCCAGCATAAGAATTAAGCCCAGGTTTACCTTCAGCCAATGCACCTCAGAGAGAGAGAGAGGCAAGAGGATTTTCAACAGGATTAAATGATATGAATAGCTTTCAGGTTTCTACTGGGAGCAGAGCCGGAGGGGGTGGGGGGGGCTGCTATAGCAGCTGCTCCAAGGAGAGAATAAAGGATTTGCTGGAGCTTTGTGTGACTCAGTGTATCTGCTGAGGATTGATCTGAGAGCCTTTCTTAGCCTCCTTTGAGGGGAGGGGAAGGGCTTCTTTTCAAAGTCACATTATCTGGCAACAAAGCCTGACCCAGAAGAGTGGTGTTTTGGGGATTGTACACTTCCCGGGGAGAGAGGTGGGCTCATAGCCTCCCTCAAGGAGGAGGCATACAGGCCTCAACAGATGGGGCTGGAAGCTGGGAGGAGCTGAGGGAGGTAAGCCCAGCTTCCCTGATGTTCCCCAAACCTCTGACCTCAGCCTTCTCCCAGGTGGCATGTGCTCCTGGCAGCTATCTCCCTGAGATCCTAAAGTGAAGGCTGTCTGTCCTGTGCGTGTCTGGAGGCTGTGGGCAGTGCGTGGCATGCCGCTTAGAAAGACCACTCAGCTGTTGCAAAGGGCAGTTGCAAAATGGTACAGCCACTCAGGAAAGCAGTATGGTTCTTATAAATGTACCCTCACCAAATGACCCAGAAAACTCACACTCTTAGGTATTTATCTAAGAGAAATGAGAATTCAGGTTCACACAGAAACCTGCACACAAATGATTGTAACAGCTCTCTCTATTCATAATTGCCAAGAACTAAAACAACCGAAAGATCTCTCACCTTGGAATGGATAAACACACTGTGATACATCCCTATAATGGAATACCACCAAGCAATAAAAAAGGATTGAAATGTTGATACACAGAATAGCATGAATGAATCCCAGCTGCTTTATGCTAAGTGGAAGAAGCCAGTCTCAAAAGGCTGAACACTGTATGGCTCCATCTCTATAGCATTCTAGAAAAGACAAGGCTCTAGGACACACAAGGATGAATTGAGTACAAAGGGGCAGCATAAGGAGGTGTGCGGGGCGATGGAATATTTGTGTCTTGATGGTGGCACTGATTACATGAATTTCTGCATTTGTCTAAACCCACAGAAGTATGCCAAGAAAGGAGTGAATTTTGCCATATGTATGTCAAGAAAATAAATCTGTAACAGTTATGTCATGAGAGGTGTGAAAGAGGTTTTTAAACTCACAGCCCTCGTAGTGGCTTTCATTATCAGTGGTAACCAGGAGGCCAGAGTGGATTGTTCTAGATTTCCATTGTATGCTTCTGCAGTTGGTGAGCAGCTGATCCTACACTCTCCTTGCTTCCCAGAGTAGATCGCAGTAGGGCACAAGCAGTGGGTTTTCTTATTCTGAACCCAATTCCTTCCCCTCAGCTGAACACATTCTCAAGAAGAATGTATGGCCTTAGCATTCCTCCTTGAGCTCATTCTTTTAATACAGATTCCCCTTTTGATCCCTCTTCAAATTCTTCATTGGCTAAATAAAAGGCAAATTGTATTGTGTGCATGGCATGATTAAAGGAGCATTCAGGAACTCTACTTCCTGCCGAGGGACAGCTCAGACTCTGTGCTGATGCCAGTGGGGTTGAGAGACTCACTTCTCCAACTGTGTTCAGGGACCAGCAACCTTGGCATCACCTGGGAGCTTATGAGAAATGCAGTCTCTCAGGCCTGCCCTAAAGAGATAGAATAAGGATCTGCCTTTCAACAAGATACTCAGGGATTCACATGCACAGTAAAGTCCAAGAAGCCCTCTTTTGATTCAAGTGTCCATCCTAATGACATAGTTTAGATCCCCATTAGCTGTTGCAGAAAGACTGGGACCTTTGGTCTCAGCCAACACTGACTCTTAGCTCTACTGCTTTCTGGCTCTGTCCCCCATCTAGCTGAGCACTTATAAAAATATATATAACCCTTTTGGGACATCTGGATGGCTCAGTCGGTTAAACATCGACTCTTGATTTCAGCTGGGGTTATCGTCTCATGATTCGTGACTTCGAGCCCCACATTGGGTTCTGCACTGACAGTGCGAAGCCTGCTTGAGATTCTCTCTCTCTCCCTCTCTCTGCCCCTCCCCCACTCATGCAGACTGTCTTTCTTAAATAAACTTAAAAACAGTATATAACTTTTGAACTTCAATTTTCTTATCTGCAAACTGGAGAGATTAATACCAACTTTTTCATGTTGCTGTGGATTAAATTATGTAATATATGAAGGCAATGCTATTGTACCATTGGTTTATATACCTCAGTTGTCCCAATCCACCTTGGTAATTGCCTACTTTTAGGATATGCTAGGTCAGTGATCATCAGTTTGGTCCCTGAATAGCATCACCTGGGAAATTGTTAGAAATACAAATTCTAGGGTTCTACACCAGATTTACCAAACTCTGTGGTAGACCCTAGAAATCTGTGATTTAACAAGACCTCCAGGTGATTATGATACATGCTAGTGAGACACTATTAGGGAACACCAAAACCCTGCAACTTCACCCTTTTTTTGAAGACTTGGTGTAAAAGAATTGGTATTTAAAGAGGTTTGCTGGAAAGCTTTGACTTCTAGGTTACTGCTTTTCAAACTCAATATTGAAACACACTGGTGAGTGAAGACATGTCTGGTTTAGTCGTGATGAATTTTGTCAGCAATCTGCAACTCATTCATTCAGCAACTAGTTCTAGTGTTCCTGTTATGTGTTAGGCACTGCTCCAAGCCCTACTAATAGAATAAAACCCTAAGTGAAGCAATCATGACCAGTAATTGGTTAATCAAAACTGCTGTTTAAAGACGGAATCATAAAGCATGACACACACAAATCATATAAATGGTTATTTATTTACCCATCTTTTGGTCTAAGACAAAGCTCTTTAAGTAGCCAGTGTTGCACCCCATTTCATCCATAGTACCTCATTTATAATTTTCAGTTTTGGTTTCTTTAAATCAGAATGAAAGGTAAAAGACATTTGGGAAGCAATCTACATGCAGAATACTTCTAGATTTTTCAGATCTTTTCCCTATTTTTCTAAGGTGGTTTTTCTCACATTCATTCAACAAGAATATATTTTTAGCTACTCGTGTTTATTCTCATCAAGTAATACTCAGTTTGCAAAGAAGCGGCATCTTTTTTTAGCACTCATATTCCACCAGTTTATGTAATAGTAACAGTGAATTAAATGATGTTTTACAATAACAAGTACAACAGGCATATACAGGTTTGGGAACCATCCAAACTGACCATTAGAGAGTATAACAACATACCACCCCTCTTTGGAACAAGAATTAGTCCATTAGCTGCAAAGGTTCTCTGTGCTGTAGGTCAGTATTTATTAAAGAAGGAAGGAGGACATCCAGTAATTACATTTAAGTACATTATGGCTACAAGGGTCTCTGCCATGACTGTCTTAGGAAAGGCTGCAGAGTCAAGATGATTCCTATAATAAGGCCACTTTAACTTACATGTTTATTAGCTTCCTTTCTCAGGTGGAGGCGGTTAAGATTGGTCACCCCAGGCTATGCTTAGCTGGTGGCAATTATCACTCATTTCATATGTGGTTCTGTTTTCTTTAATATTTCCCCCATGGAGGCCATATCAGTTAGCTATTGCCACAATAGTGCTGTATAACAAAATAGCCCCAGACTTACTGACTTAACAGACCAGTTGTTATTTCTCACGAGTCTGTGAATTGACTGGAAATTTCTGCTGAAATGGGCCAAGCAGGATGATCTCATCTGAGCTTCTTGGTGTGTCTGCTGTCAACTGATGGATGCTGCCTGGTTAAGGAAGACCTCTGTTGGAACTGCTCAGTTCTCCTCCACATAATCTCTAGTTCTCCAGCAGGTTGGCCTAGCATGTCCCAGGGTGATGGCAGAGTCTTGAAGCTAAAGAGAGTCTAGAAGTGCACAAGATCTCTGGAGGCCTAGGCTTTCTGCTGGCACACTGGCACTCCTGCTTCATTCGCTTAGCCAAAGCAAGTCCAGGGGGCCAGCACAGATTCCAGGGGCAGTGAAATAGGGCACACCTCTTGGTGGGCAGAGCTGCAAAATCACATCCCAAAGGGGCCTGGATCTATTGGGTTGAGGGGTAAAGAGTTGGGGTGATTTTTGCAATTAATCAATCATAGATGCATCTGGAATTATGAGAGCAGGAAAGGATAGATGAAAAAAGCTTGAGAATTAAATTGAAACTCCCTGAAGCTAAGTTTATAAGCTTATTACTATTATATGTGGAGTAGAAGTCTGGAAGAAATCAAGACATTTAAAAAAACATATAGTCCAGTATTTTTTTGAAATTAGTTTAGCCATATTATCATTCTTGTAAAATTTACATTTTTGAGAAAGCTAAATAGCTTACTTCATTCCTTATGTGCGCATAAAAGGCTTTTTATAAGTATTCTACCTTACAAAAATAAGGGCTTATATCCCAATAGTTTTACTTCTCAGAAAAAGTTTACTGAGTTTCGTTAAAATCCTCTACATAAGAGAGAAATTTATAAAATTAGGGATGGGGGACCCACTGTATTACTGACCTGAATAATCACAACTATATAAACTGGAAGATTAAGTTAGCTCCAGAAAGCTGTGCTATAAGGGCCCATATTGGGTTGATCTTTGGACAGGACAATTTGTGAATTTTTTTTTTTGAATATGAACAACTAAATTGTTAGGAATTAATCTGTAATCATTTCTTATACACGAGAATTTATTCAGTGACTCGATAAATAGTTGCTAAGCAGTTATTTAAAAAAAAGAAAAAGAAAAACCCAGGGACACTTGGGTGGCTCAGTTGGTTAAGCATTCAACTCTACAGCTCAGGTCATGATCTCATGGTTCATGGGTTCAAGCCCCTCAACTGGCTCTGTGCTGGCAGCATGGAGCCTGTTTGGAATTCTATCTCTGTCCCTTCCCCACTTGTGCTCACTCTGCTCTCTCTCTCTCTCTCTCTCAAAATAAGTAAATAACCTTAAAAAAGCCAAAACCACTGTACTAGACAGTTAGGGGCCATGTTTGGATTAAATAAAACTCAGAAAAACAAATTTCTGCTTTTCCCCTGTCCCCACCTCACCCTGCTTTCCCTGAGCAGTGTTTTGATGTCATGCCCTCAATTTCTGGTGTATATCATTCTGAGAAAATAGTTGTACTTATTAACATTCCATATAGGTAAGACCCCAGTCTTCCAAATATCTATAATCACATACCCACACATATGTGGACGTGTTTCAAAACAAAATGCCAGGAAAAGCTTTGCTTAACCTGAGGGACTAGCTTGGCAGCTCTGCATGGGTAAAATTAATCTTGTAGCTGATTGTGTTTTCTTGGTCACCTTGGCTGTTACCCAGCTTAGCATCCAATTGTCAACTCAAGTAGTTGAGCTCGACCAGCTCATCTCCATTTATCATTTTTCCTCCCTGATCACAGTCTCCTTCTTTTAGCTCTATTTTCCTCAGTTCTGATATTTATCTACGTATGCAGTTTACCTGAAAGCCTCCTGAATATTTATAATAAATATATACTTGAATAAATAACTGTGAGAAATTCCCATTATGATACTGAGTCCGCGATGAGACAACCAAAACATAGATTTGACTAACCGATACTTCTATTCGATGACACAGTATTGCAGCTGTGTTTCATGGAAAGAACATTTCATAGCTTCTGCCTAACTATAGACTGTTTCTGTATTAGGTATAGATGAGACATTATAATGCATACAAATTACCTGGGGATCTTGCAACATTGCAGATTGTGATTGGAAGGTCTGGGGCAACCTGAGGGTCCGAATTTCTATCGAGCTCCCTGGTGATGCCAGTGCTGCTGGTCCTCGGACCTCATTCAGAATAGTAAGAGGCAGAGTATAATAATGAGCCAGGGTTGTGATGATCAACTGGGACGTTTAGACTCATTTGCTGCAGCCCTTTGGTAAATATGTATGCGATTGATCCTTGAGAAGTCAGTTCAGAAAGCAGATGGGTCCCTGCTGTTTCACTCCTGGACATCAAGTTCTAGTAAGCCTCAATCAGTGGTATTGACATCACATTTGTCTAAAACTGGCTCCTAGATTCTCTTTGCGGGTATGAACCTGATTCCCATTCTACCTGTTAATCTTTGCCATGGGCTCACAGACACGAGATTCCTAGGAAATCACCTGGCTCAGCCTCTCATTCAGGATGGGGAATCTCCCTGTCTTCTGTCACTGTCCAATGGTCCCAGAAGGCTGTGTTTGATTACCTTCAATTGCAGGGACTCACTGTCTCTAAGGCGGCCTATTGTATCAAGAAATCGCTCTTGTAAAAACAAAGCTTGTCTTTCTGCTGAGTCAAAGTCAACTTTCTTGTAACCTCCACCCACTGAGCCTCATCTGCCACTTGCAGCATTTCAAGTCTGTTCTTACTCAAGTCAGCCTTGCCAGTATTGCAGACAGCTGCTATGCCTCCCTTCTCCTCTCCTCCAATTAGACCCTCCCAAGTCCTTCAATTGCTGGGCCAATAGGTCTGCATTTTTAGACCATTCCCCACTTTCTTCTGAGCATGACTCAGTTGTCAACATGACTCTTAAAAATGGTGCCCAATAAATACTCGAAACAATTGAAAGCAATATCTTGAAGAGATATTTGTAGACCCATGTTCATAGGAGCATTATTCACAATAGTCAAAATATGGAAACAACCCAAGTGTCCACCAATGGATGAATGGATAAGCAAAAGGTAGTATATACATACAATGAAATATTATTTAGTCTTACAAAGGAAGGAGATTCTGACACATACATGACATGGATGAACATTGAGGACACCATGCTAAATGAAATGACAGCCGTAGAAAGACAAATGCTGTATTATTCCACTTATATGAGATTGCTAGAGTAGTCAAATTCATAGAAAGTAAAATGGTGGTTGCCAGGGGTTGGAGAAGGGAGGAATGGGGAATTGTTTAAAGGGTACAGAGTTTCCAATTGGGAAGATGAAAAAGTTCTAGAGATAGGTTTTGCAACAACCAACGTGAATGTACTTAATATTGAATTATACACTTAAAAATGATTAAGATGGCAATTTTTATGTTATTTACCACAGTTTAAAAAACAATGATGCCCAGACCAGGTCAGTTGTGTTGACACATTGTCAATTGTATTAAGCCCAGTGTTAAGTGCTATGATTTTTCCTTGATTGCTGAGCTCCTTCATTTCTAGTAAATCAGCCTCAGAATGTGGCCCTAATATTTTTAGTAGCCGCATTGCACCATTAAGGCATATTACATGTGTGGTCTCTTAAAACTCCCAGCTCTTTTTTTACATGAATTACTGCCAAACTATCCTAAGATAATGTAATTGATTTCTCTAGTTGTTACCTGCCTTTGAAGAAAATATCACCACGGCTGTGGATGCAATAGCCATCTTACAGAAACTAAATTTTCCCTTTAGAGTTATTTTAAGTTTTCTATGCCTTAAATTTATTTCCAAAAGAGAAAAGAATCTTTGATATGTTCTGAAATCATTTTTAAATGATGCTTATGAAAATCTGTGTATGTTATGACTAGCATCGAAGGATCTAGAAGTTTATAGGTAGTACTTTTGCCAATATTTCTGTGCTCAAGTGAATTTATTCTTCAGCCATCCTTGGGCACTCTTGGGAAAAAAATAATAAAAACAACTTCTTACATTCTAAATGAAAACTAAACTGAAGCATTGCAAACATCCACTTTTCATGTTCTCCATAACTCCTAACTTAGAGGAAGGCATCAGTAAAGGAACCATTGGCTTGAGAATGAAAGTGTCAAACACAGACCCAGTCTTGTAATTTATTGAGAACCATTAACCCAGACATGAAACACTGTGATTGGAAACCCTGTGGCTTTCGCACCATTGGCAGGTGTAATCACCTTTCTTCGACTCTCATATTTATGAAAGTTTTGACATTTTCTCAGACAACTGAATATATTTAGCTCTCCTTTTCCCAAGTTCCAATAACTACTTTGATTCTTAAAAAAACTTTTTTTTTTTTAGATCTGGAGGCAGATGTGGGTTTGCACATGTTTGCAAAAGCTGAATGCAAACAAGATAAAAAAGGTGCTCACAGAATGAATTGTATTGTGGTAGTTTCAACATGCTACCTGCTTCTGAGACTGTAATTTCCCGGGCCGTTTAGGAGATGAAAAGGTATGTAAGAGCTCAGTCATACTTTGCAATTGTAGAAAATTGTTACTTGCATTTAGATCAGTCAACTGTACAAACGGACCAATTTGGGGTTTAAAAAAAATGCTATCCTAGAATATCTATGGGTCAAGTTGTTCAGGTGTCATTCACAGAACAGAAAACTCACTACGTCATCACCACAAAAAGAAGGGTGAATGAATCATTTATAAGTGTTTGAGAATGCCAATTTAACAGCATCTTTAAATCCATGAGTTTTGATTTTCAGGAAGACTCTCAACTGTAAACTATGAAACAATAAAACCATATAAAACTATGAAAGATCATACAGAATCTTCGGTTTTAATTCAAGGAGTAAAATGAGGAAATTAGTCCCATGGTTCCTGGATCTTGCATGTTGGGTTTTTTGTGTGACTTTCAATGATTGGCTTGTCAAAGGAGCCATGGATGTGTAACTCTCTTTGTCCTGATAGCTTTCCACATAATATCTGCAAGGCAGTATTGGGGCAGGACAGGCAAAATTATAATACCTGAGATAAAGTCCAAACCAAAACAATGTTTTAAACAAAAGCTCATATATTTCTGTTGACAACGCAAGAAATTCATAGTTCTGGTTTCCAAAGAAAATTAATTCAGATCTCTTGTGTATGTAAAATGAAGCTTTGTAAAAAAAAAAAAAAAAAAAAAAACTGGATCTACTCAATTTAAGCTTAAATGTATAAAATTATGGCCTGGTTATGGTTGGTGTGGGGCTTATAACTTTATCCTGAAATATTTAATGTCTAATTTGTTGCCCGTGTGTTTGTTTTTCTCAGAACTTCTTGTGATGTGGAAGAATGAGAATAATCCATGAAGGTGATTGTGTGTTCAGAGGCTGTGCTTCCTTGGGGAGCTGGCAGGTCAGAGTTGACAGGTGAGAGAAGGAAAGAAGAGCTCGTAGGACACATAAGCATCCTTTGGTTCTGCTGGAAAGAAACAGAAAGCTATCACCATCTGCTTTTCTATGGAAGAGGGCTCGTGAACTTGCCTTAACTTCTCTGCAAGGTTCGAACAAGAAAAAGGAAGATACTAGAAGATTTTTTTACATGTCCTTTAATATTTGGATCTTCCTCTCTTATTTAGTGGAAAGAGAAAAGGTATTAGGGAGACAAGGAATGGGGGAAAAGAAGTACCTTCCTTTTGTTCGCTACTACAATCTATACTATCATCATTCCTTATAGGAATGCCCTCTACTCTGTAATGCTTAAGTCCGATGTTTTGGCGTTGCCCACTATACTCTTGGCATCCTATACAATACTTGGCATATCAATAACTATTTTCCTCAACATTTTATAGTGAACATTTTCAAGCAGGGAAATTTGAAAGAATTTTATGTGAACACCAGCATGTTCCCATCTAGATCCCATCGTTAACCCTTTACTATTTTGCTTTAGCATATATCCAGCCAGCCAGCCAGCCTCTATCCATCCATTAATCTCATTTAAAAATTTTTGTTTAAAGTTTATTTATTTGAGAGAGAGAGAGAGAGAGAGAGAGAGAGAGAGAGAGAGAGAGCATGTATGCAAGTATGGGAGGGGCAGAGAGGGGGAGATAGAGAATCCTAAGCAGGCTCCGTGCTGTTAGCACAGAGCCCAAAGCAGGGTTGGATCTCATGAATTGTGAAGTCATGACCTGAGCTGAAATCAAGAGTTGGAGGCTTTGGGGCTCCTGGGTGGCTCTCTGACTTTGGCTCAGGTCATGATCTTGCGGTTTGTGGGTTTGAGCCCCACATCAGACTCTGTGCTGACAGCTCAGAGCCTGGAGCCTGCTTCAGATTCTGTGTCTCTCTCTCTTTCTAGCCCTCCCCCACTCAAGCTCTGTCTGTCTCCTTTTCTCTCTCAAGACTAAATAAATATTTAAAAAAAAAAAAAGTTCGGATGCTTAACTGACTGAGCCACCCAGGTACCCCAATCTCATTTTTAAAATGCATTTCCAAGTTGGAGGTGACTGGGTGGCTCAGTTGGTTAAACGTCCCAACTTAAGCTCAGGTCATGATCTCACAGTTCATGAGTTTGAGTCCTGCAACAGGTTCTGCTGTCAATGTGGAGACTGCTTCAGATCCTCGGTCTCCCTCTCTCTAAAAAAATAAATGCATTTCCAAGCTGCAAATATTATTTTACTTCCCTCTATATACTTCGGCACTCATATATGAACTCAAGTTGAATATTACAATTTTGTCTCTTTTGAACATACACTGAGATTCACCAATCTTAAGTGCACTAATGAATTTTGACAAATGCATACACCTGTGTAATCCAAACACCTTTCATGATGCAGAGCATTATCCCTCCCTCGGAAGAAGCCTCAAGCCCATCCCAGTTCATCTTCATCTTTCCATTGACATTTTCCTTTACCATAAATTAGTTTTGTTTGTTCTAGAACTTCATATAAACAGCTTCATACAGTTTGTAGTCTTCTGTGTCCGGCTTCTGTCATTATGATATTTTTGAGATCATCCATGTTGCTACATGTAATGTAGCTCTCAAGTAATATTGATTTGCTGATTTTTATCACTGTGCTGAGGAATTTAAGTTAGCCAAATGTATTTTCATACAATTATAACTTGAGTGTCTTTTTTTTTAAGATGGATTTCAATTTTATTTATTTTGAGAGAGAGAGAGAAAGCGCGTGCACATGGGGGGTAGAGAGAGGGAGAGAGAGTATCCCAAGAAAGCTCACACCTTCAGCATAGAGCATGGCATGAGGCTCAAATCCACGAAACATGAGATCATGACCTGAGTTGAAATCAACAATCAAATGCTTAACCAACTGGGCCACCCAGCTGCCCTTTGAATGTCTTATTAAGCTTTGGTGGGGGGAGTTGTTCGGGACTGCTGTTTGTTGATGACTCAGTAAAATAGGTCAAGTTTTGTGGAAAAAGTAAAATGAGGCATCTTTTTAAAATTAAAGATACCTAAGGAAGGTTATGATTTGAGCCTATGAGAGCACCCAGGCCAGACAGCCACTGACCACAAACTTCTCCCCTTCTTATAGGTATAGGTGTAATAGCTAAACATGGCACTTTCCACAGGAATGTTTTTCTGGAATGTTCACTTGCTATACCCAAAGGCTGAATGTGACTTGGCCAAGGGGAGATCTTGTGTGCTTACGTTCTTTCCACAGTAGTTCCCCATTCTTCGGAGAAGGAGGCTGAGAGTTGGCTGCGAGGAAGTGGAGGGCAGAACTTCCACTCTATGTCTGCTGCTGTAAACGTGACTGGCTTTTTGGGGGAGTACCAATTAGCTGGAAGAGTCCCAACAGAAAATTTTCAAAAGAATCCCCTCTAGCCCACAACTGTCTTCTCTAAACATAGGTTCCCAAGCTCAGGGAGGGTGAGGGACACTGTGTTCTTTGGCAGGAGAATTTTGTATTTATTAGTGATTTCACATTCATGTTAGGGTTAATCAGAGAGTTTCAACCCTTTAGAAATCTATGTGCTTTTTCTTATTAGTCAAGGGGGCTAAACTCAGCTGTGGCCTGCAGCTGACCCTGGCTTACATGCAGTCCAGATTACTACCTGGAGGCACTTGAAATCTCAGGTAGCTCTTTCAGGTTAACCCAACTGGCTGGATCTAAACTCTTCAATTGAAGGCCTCAGCCTCCTTCCAAAAGCCTGTGTGAGGGACCAGCCACAGGGCACAGAATTAAAATAGTTTCAGACATGGAGAACTCCAAGGAGTGTGCAATTTAAGATCTCATCAGCCTTCATGAATTGTTTTTCCCCCCACCACAAGCATTTTGCTTTTAAACTATTATTTAGCACCTCAACGGGACATTTGGGAGTAGAGGGGAGGAGGCAGATAGGAGGTAGAGGAGACTGGTTTGTTTGGAAACTTTGGTGAGAAAAGTCTAGATGCAATTACAGTGGACAACTGAATGCCTTGCATTTAGGATGATTGCAGGGATTGGCACATGAAGACAAAATGCCCAAGTTACTACGGCCTATGCCAGGTGCAAATTTGTTCTGCTTTTGGATATGTCCCTTACAAATTATGGATTATCTCACCAATGATCATCAAGATGGGACATATTACCATTAAGAAGGTACCTTTCTTAGGAGTATTTCCTGGGGGGGTTAAAATGCCAAGATTGCTAAACCACCCTTAGTGGCTTTGAACAAATGTAAAGAGGTTAGCTGGGTGCTTTATTTCCCAGCATGAGGAGATCTGGCACCAAAACTATTGTCCATTTGAGCCACCCATTAAATACAGTAAATAAACACAATTTACCTAATCTTTTATGCTCTCATAATTCAGTATATTGGAAACTATTTTCCCTTGACCCATTAAAGTCATCATGCCCCACAGCTTCAGAGGGCTCAAACCACGATCCTGCTCCTGAATTGTCACGCTATTCTGCAGAACGTGTAAGAGCCAAAACCTTGTCTATCCTTCAGTGGAAATCAAGCTGTTCCCTAAAAAGGTTCCCTCAAACGCAGCAGCAGTTCCATTGTGAGAGAGGTTGGGAGAGGCTTTGTCCAACCCGCAGGTTTCCTTTGACCTTGGTTATGACCAAGACTGTCGGTGTTAATTGCAAGGCTCGCCTCAAGGTGGAAAATAAGATAGCTTTCCACTGCCACCCCAGAGAAGCCAAGTTCTGCTGCTGGGCAATGGCGGTGAGACGGACCCTTCCAGGCTCTTCTCTTGCCACCCAGAAAGCTGCTCGGAGGCCGCCTACAGGTGCAATCCCAGCACTGCGGCCTGGGCAGCGGGACCAGACTGGTTTGAGCCCAAACCCATCAGCATCTCCCCCAGCCCCTCCCCAAACCTGAGCAGACCCCAGTGTGTCCGTTGCCCTCCCCCACTCGGTTTCTCCTAGCCTCCGCCCTGGCACGGTTTGTAAAGGAAGCTGCCAGCCCCCCGGGACTTCGCAGACTTGGATCGGGGAGGGGGTGGGGCGCGGCCGAGGCTTCCTTCGAATCTGCGGCAAGCCTGGCTCCGGGAAAGTTTTTCAAAGTTCCCAGCAGCGCCTGCCCAGGTCGCCTCCGCCGGGCGAGCAGACGGCGGCAAGCACGCCAGCCTCGCCGCCGCCGCCGCCGCCGCCTCTGCTGCTACTGCTGCCAGCAGCGCGCTCTGGGAGACTCGCTTGCTCGCGGGAAGCGGGCTGGGCTCCCAGCGGGCAGGCCCTCCTCCTGGGGCAAAAGCCGCAGCTGACGCAGGCGGTTCGGAAGGCGGAAGCTGCCCCGCTCCGACCGCTCAGGCAGCGCCGCGGCGCCTACACCTGGGGCTCCGACGGGAGGGCACAGGCGCCCGACCCGAGGCGTCCGAAGGGGCTCCCAGCCATCTACAGAGCCCTCCCTGCACGTCCCTGAGCAACAGACCCTAGCAAGTTCCTCGCCGCACCCTGCCCCCCTTCCCGCCTGGCCCAAAGCTCCTGAGGGCGGGGGTCCGCGCTGGGCCCTGCGACGTCTAGGCCGTAACGCGCGTCGCTGAGCCCCCGGCCCCTTCCAAGTTCCTCCCAGTACTCCCCCTCCA
This sequence comes from Paguma larvata, assembly GCA_030068075.1. Lineage (NCBI taxonomy): Eukaryota > Metazoa > Chordata > Mammalia > Carnivora > Viverridae > Paguma > Paguma larvata. The sequence goes on from CM057844.1 coordinate 13,869,591, forward strand.
CAACAACCGAGGGAAGGGGCGTGTCTTCGGTATGGCACGCCCCCTCATGAATATTAATAAGCACGCATGCGCCGGCCCCGCACGCTGGGTAGAGGTGGCCAGCCCGGGCCGCTGCTCCCAGACGGGCTCTCAGAGTCCCTCTCCGAGAGCCGGGCGGGCACGCGTCATTGTGTTACCTGCGGTCGGCCCGCGAGCTGGGCTCGGGTTTTTTTTTTTTTTTCTCCCCTCCCTCTCTCCTTTCTAAGCAGCTGATCTGAAAGGGAATAAAAGGCTGCGCATAATCATAATAATAAAAGAAGGGGAGCGCGAGAGAAGGAAAGAAAGACGGGAGGTGGAAGAGGAGGGGGAGCGCCTCAAAGAAGCGATCAGAATAATAAAAGGAGGCCGGGCCCTTTGCCTTCTGGAACGCGCCGCTCTTGAAAGAGCTTTTGAAAAGTGGTGTTGTTTTCCAGTCGTGCATGCTCCAATCGGCGGAGTATATTAGAGCCGGGACGCGGCGGCCGCAGGGGCAGCGGAGACGGCAGCACCGGTCGGAGCACCAGCGCAAGCAGCAGCGGCTGCGGCGGCGTCCCGAGTGCCCGCGGCGCGCGGCGCAGCGATGCGGTCCCCACGGACGCGCGGCCGGCCCGGGCGCCCCCTGAGCCTCCTGCTCGCCCTGCTCTGCGCCCTGCGAGCCAAGGTAGGAGTCCGCCAGGCCTCCTGGCCCGCCCTCTCCTTTCCCTCGCTGCGCCCTGGACGCCTGCTGTTGAGCGCCTGGAAAGGGCTCGGGAGCCCTCGGGCGTTCGGCTTCCCCGCCTGGCCCCTGCGACTGAGAGGCTGCACCGGGGCTGGGAGAGCCCCCGGTCTCCTATATGTATCCTCCCGGCGGGACAGGGGCTGCGTTCACACCGCTCTTCTCCCCCGGGGCAGTCATCGGATTTCTCTTGCACTCGTGCATTTTTTGACCGGGAATCATGTCTAGTCCTTGCACTTAATTTTGCAAAATTATTTTCACTTGGCGCTGAGGGCTCGTCGGGGCGGGCGGGGAGGGAATCGCTATTTTACCCTCGAAGAAAACAAGTTTCTCTTGCGCTGACCTCCCTCCCTTCCTCGCCGGCAGGTGTGCGGGGCCTCCGGCCAGTTCGAATTGGAGATCCTGTCCATGCAGAACGTGAACGGGGAGCTGCAGAACGGGAACTGCTGCGGCGGCGTCCGGAACCCGGGAGACCGTAAGTGCTCCCACGACGAGTGTGACACGTACTTCAAAGTGTGCCTCAAGGAGTACCAGTCCCGCGTCACGGCCGGGGGGCCCTGCAGCTTCGGCTCAGGCTCCACTCCTGTCATTGGGGGCAACACCTTCAATCTCAAGGCCAGTCGTGGCAACGAACGCAACCGCATCGTGCTGCCTTTCAGTTTCGCGTGGCCGGTGAGTGAACGACGCGGTGAGGGAGGCCCGCCGAGGTCCGCACCCGCGCGGCTCTCTCTTGTGAGAGGGATTTAAAGGACCTTGGCTTGAAACTCCGAGTTAACTGGAAAAGTCTGGTGGGGTGGGATGTTGGGCAGCCGAGACCATATAGTTAGATCTCAGCAGGCCCTATCTTCGTGGCTTTTTGCTAAGCGCACAAAAGTGGGGAGCCCCAAGGGGTTTGTTGAGCAAAGCTCCCAGGAAGGCCGGTTTAAACTTGCAACTAGAAGGCCCTAGAGTGATCCTGCCCCGAGCCAGGAGGTCATTATAGATGATTTTTGCTTAACCAATTAAACCTGATGCGCCATGGAAGGCGACACGGCGCAGTTCTGGCCTTCGAACGCCGTCCAAATAGGCACCCTCCCCTTTCTCGTGAGCCGCCGGGAGGGCGGGCGTGTCCTTCCTGAGGGTGTGGGGGAGTCAGTTTCCCGCTGCTTCCCGGGAGATTTTGGGGCGTGGGGGGACGTGCTCTGGGCTGGACGTAAGGGTCCGGGGGCGGCTGCCGCAGAGGGGGTAAGGGAGAGGGGGGAGGGGGGAAAGGGTGTCTCCGGGCCTTGGCTGGAGCTGTGAACCCTAGAGCCTCCGCCCCCTGCCGGCCCCTTCCTGCCCTCGCCCCCGCGCGGTGTAGCCCTTGTGGCCTCACTTCCAGCGGTTCCCGGGCTCTGGAACCAGCTGTGTTTGCAAACTTCCCCGGGAAGGGCGGGGGTGCGCCCTCGTCCGGCGGGCGCCCGGCCCCCGCTAGCCTCCGGGGGCGTGTCAAGGCCTGGAAGTGGGGGGGCCTGTTCAAGGCGGCAGCCGAGAGTGCAAATGCGTGGACCCCCGCCCGGGTGCTGCTCGGCCGGCTGGCCGACTCTGCAACGAGGCCCTTGCAACATCCTAAACTGGGTAGAAGGAAGAGGAGGGTGATTGCAGAAGGGGGGGAAAGGGGAAAATGCTCGTGCCCTCTGCTCAGCTCCTGCTGTCCGGGAGGCGTGGCTCATAGCCAGGACTGGGGCTTGGCCCAGTCTGTGAGGGTGGGCGGTGCTGGGGGTGTGGGGGGGGGAAGGAGGCTCAATGCCCGGGGTAATATTCTCCACCACGTGCTCTCTTGGGGTGCACTCTGCTGCCTCCTATCCGCCGGCTGTGGCTGTGATTCGCATCGCTGGGAGGGGAGGGAAGGGGAGGGTACCTCCGTGCGTACGTGGGCGGGTGGGTGTATCTTGGGGTGGCTCCCAAGGGTCACATTTACTGGATCTGGCTATAAAGTGCCCTCTACCATGGGTGAGATAAGACAGTTATCAGAAACATGCTATTAAAAGGGGCTTATAAAAACCTGTGGTATGTGGCGTTCTCTGAGAATGGAGGGCTGTGTCTGTTGTGAGATTTCAATTTTACAAAGACTGTTTATCTTGTTTGTTAATCCCCTACTAGGGAGAACTTTAAAGGCTGGCTATTTTTTAATCTGACTGGGTCTAAATTAACTGTGAATACTGACTGCCCTTGAGCTTGTGTTTGAGTTTACCGGGAAGGGGCCTGCAGGTGGTTCCACCCTCCTGAGGATCAGTCCGGAGCCCCTTGCTTTTCACAAGACCATAAAAGGAATCTTATTAGTGATGTGGAAAAGCTCACTTCACTGGCTGAAGCTCACTTTGGAGAGTGGGGTCAGAGGACCGCTTGGATGAGAACAGGGAGCCTTGCTCCCCCGGCTGGCTCTGGAAAGTGACCTAGAAGGTGTGTGTCTGTCCCCATTTGACACTTGGCAGAGTCCTAGATGGGGAATGAGCAGGAAGCGGTGTGTGGGGCAGAGAGACCATTGATTTGCTGGTGCTCTTCTGTGGTTTCAGGGCCCACGGGTCACCAACCATGAAATAGACTCTGGGCTTTTCTAGAATGGGGAGACTGCTGGGGCTACATTGAGTGTGGTTCTTTTGAAGTTGGGCCAAGTGCATGTATCACTCATCATTGAGTCTCCTCCCTGCCCCCCTTAAAGGCCTGCTGTGAAATATAAGCTTTACTTCTCAAGAGACAGTAGAGTTTAGGTGTATTGTTTTAGTTTATTTTCCCGAATGTGGTTGGAGAAACACCACAGCCTGTAACTTTCAAGAATGATTCCAGGATGAGTGTTCATGAAGTGAAAGCACTTAGGTATTGATGTAGTTAGTGCAGCTTCATTCAGTTTGGCAATTAAATATTAATAAGCATGTCTATCTAGAACTGACTTCCTTGAATAGGTAAAAACTGAACTTGGTACAAAATTTAAGATGGAAAGACAATATGGTCTTTAAAAAAACAAAAACGAAACAAAAATTTCCCTTGGACTTCCAGCCACTTGAGCCCCTGACCCTACAATTAGTTACTGTCCACATGGGTCCTCCCAAATGTGCAGACAGTAGAAGAATCCTGGTTCGTGGTGCACAGTAGGTCAGCTTAGAAGGTGGTGTAATTCATGTCTTTTGTTTGGGATTATGACCCCAATCAAATAACTATTCATGCTCTAGAGAGGAAGAAGAGGAAAGAATTCAGTCACATTCGAAATCTAGTCCACATTCCAGTGTCCACGTGGGAGGCTCTGTAGAGGTGGGCCTGCCCGTTGGGTAGTATCTGATTATGTCCCACTCAATGTCCGCTGCCCCAGCCCCAGGCCTGTGGTTCTCATCAGTGGCTTCTAATCCCCATACCAGTGCTGCTTACGGGAGCTTGACTTGAAGCAACTGGCCTGATTTATGACCCTCCAGTCAGGGGGACCCAGTGATAAGAACATACATTATGGAAGGTAATTGGGCTCAACGGGAAGTGATTTGGGAATAACCATTTCTAAATCAATGAAATGGTAAAGTCACACCTCCCAAAATTAGTGCTGAATCCCAGTAGTACCTGTTTATTAAGAGTACATTCTTGTAGTTACTACTACAAAGCCCCGAAAGCTTTTTAGGAACTCCAGAACCCCAGTTGAATATATTGATCTATTGCAGGCTCTGCAGTGAAACTTTCTAGAGAAACTTTGGGGGAAGTGGTTGAGGTGTCTGGTCCCTTGTCCTCTTATTTAGATGCCATTGGCAGTGATAAAAGGCTTGCTGGGAGCAGCTGAATTTTTCAGGAAAATCCAATGAAGTCTGTTTCTTCCATTCCAGAGTGATGCCAACGTTGGCCCCCTTTACATTTAAGACCCAATTGAGCAACTGCCAGGGGTTTGGGTAAATAAGATGCCACAAGATTAATCACAGAATGTAATTGACATGTCCTTTTATGCTGTGATTCCTGGTCCCTGAGCCTCTGTAGGTGTGATGTGGACACGCAGAGGGTGGAAGGATGGGGTTTTCATTTGAACTGGCTCCTTTTTGCAGCCAGTGTGTGCAACCCATGTGGCCATATCATGCATGCATGCAAACAGCACACGTGAGTGTAAGGGCTCAGAGCAAGGGATTTCCTTATGTGGAGAAAACCTCTTCTGCTCCCAGACACCTATGTCAAATTAAAGTGACGAAATGACAGGTCTGCATTGCAAAACTGGGCTTGGGGGAAAGTAGAGCTGCACTCATTTTGTGCTAAGTGTCTGCAGAGTGGCTTCTCCGCAAATGAAATCCTGCTGCAAGGTACTTGGTTTTTAATTTTTTTTTTCTCTTCTAGGTGTAAACTTCTGTTTTCTTCCTCCTTGTTGTCTTGTTTCTTAGCAACTTATTCAAACTTCCAGTACTTATAGGAGTTTGCAGCCCACCAACTCCACACCCGTAATTCTACAGGGACTCCAAACATATGTAGAGAACAGTGAAGCTTTTGGCATCAAGGCTGTTGGGGAGCAGGCTGGGTAAGGAGGATTGGCAGCAGCCACTTACAGGCACGTCCCCTTCTGGAAGCCAGTGATCTGAATACTGCCTAAAGTCTTTATAACGAAGAGTGGTAAGGGACCCTTTGGATAGAAGGCGTGTGGAAGGTTTAGCATGGAGGAAAAAATGTTATTCGTGAAAAAATGAATCCAAGGCAACAAGGAATCTTCATGTTCCTAATCTGAGAACAAGAATGCAAATAGAGGCCTTGGGTTCATAGCAGCCACCAGCCCATTGTAAAGGGCCAGAACTTGGTTCCAGTGTCAGGCTTTTCAAGATTTGTTACAATGTAAGAATGCATAATATCTGGATGTGCATACAATTAGCATGATAATCCATAAAGACAAATGTTCCTAAGCATTACCCGTTGGTAAACTTCTATAAGCATGTTCCTTCCCTCCACCTGTTAACCCCGTAGATTAGGTTCTGAGCTGAGAGAACGGACACTTGTTTCCAGCTTTTAAATATACTTAAACTAGAACAAAATAAGTTGAACCAATTTTTCAACTTGAGGATGTATTAGGATTCAATGATTCTTGTGTTTTCTAGGATGGTAGCAGAGGTGGTGGTAGGGTTCTGCATTCTGAAATGTTCCACCTTTGTCTTGGCTCGTGGTGCTGAGTGGCTGTGTTGTGATTTCCTTGCTGGTTTCTGATCACTGCGTGGACTGCCGTGCCCTGTGGCCCTTGTTTTTACGGGGCCAGTGACGTTTGTCACTGGTGTGGTGCGTGCACAGGGGAGAAATTCTGCAACGTGGCTCCCAGTGGTTAAAAGTGGTATAATAAATAGTCCAACATTCAGAGTCCTCTACCAGCTCAGCCCAGTTTTTGTGCGCTTTTGGTAAATAAGTAGAAAGGCTTCTTGTTCAGGCTTGCTCTGTGTGAACCGGACGGTTGTGCTTGGCTGGTTTCTCGGTATTCTATCTATTAACCTCGCCACCCTTTTGTAACTGGTGCATTTAATTATCAGTGGGATGCTTTTCAAACAGGTAAGGGTAATGATGGGAAAGGGGGTGGGGGCATCTCATTGAGCCTCTCCAATCTGGATATGAGCTTTGGGGCCCATTCGGTGAGTCTTTGAGGTGGGCTTTCATGAGAAAATCGCCCTTTGTAACCAGATCGGACTCTATTGAAATGTCAAGCGCTGCACACTAAATTGCTGTCTACGGCTGAAGTCGTCTTAGCTTGGATGCTGTGGGGCAGTTGTCCTTTCTTCAAGCCTCCCGTCGCTACCGCCCTGTGACACGTGAATTGTTCGTGCGAGCGTGCGTGTGCCCACACATGCGATCTCTGAAGCCTTTATTTGATATGTTTGTGACTGGAATATTTTATACTGTGGCCACCCAGACACAAGCAGGACAATAGTGTGGCCGAATTGACTGAAATGAGGATTACGGAGAATAATGCGACCTCTCCAAAATACTGCTAATACAGGGCCTGCGACAGGAAGCGACAGTTGAGTCAGCAGAGTACAGGGCCGCAGACAAACCCCGGGGCCGACCGACTCTCACAATGGCCCCCTGGGCACATCGGGCATTCCCAGGGTGTGCACTCCTCGGCCGCCTGTCGCGGTGGCCTGGGGTTTTGGACGCCGCTCGCGTGCCGTTTGGATGGCGGTTTGTTTGTGTCCGTCAGCTTGGCAGGAATGGAAGCAGCCTCTTCTCAGGGCTTGGTTTGGCTGCTGCTGTTGCCAGGAAAAGGAAGCTCCCAGCTGCCAACACAATTACCTTTGTTTCTTACATCCCCCTTCTTAATGTGGCAATTAAGTGCTTACCACTCTGCCCGGTGCCAAGGTAACCACCAAGGAGTCGGATGGGCGCAGAACACGGCCCTCCCACAGCCACGGTGCCCGGAGCAGGAGGAGGCCCCGGGGGCCCTGGGATGCCTTGGGATTTCGAGGTTAGGGCCCTCCTCTAGGTAAAAGGCCTGCGGAAGTCCTTCTGAAAGCTGGCTGTCCCTCTTTCCTGCTGCATGAGAATAAGAACCAGCTGCTGTTGCCAGCATTCTCTGGGTCTGGAGGTGGGAAGGAGCACAGTCCCAGACTGAAGTTCTGTTAGCTGCCCATCCCTCCTGCTTTGCCCCCAGGCTGCTCTTCTGGGGAGATCGAAGAAGAGAAAAGATAAAAGCAAGGGGATTCTTCTAGTCTTACTTTTGTAGTTTGAAACCAAGAAAAGTCCAGGTATTTGCAATTTGTGATTCTCGTGGGTGGTATTTTTGTAGGAGCTTGTTAAGTCGGAACACTTGCCCCTCATCTGGCCTGGCACCCCCTTTCCAGTCCCTTGGTGGGGGATGCCCAGTGAGTTGGCCTCCGCTGTGAGGGTGGGGGGTCAGATTTGCAGTGACAAATTGGGCGTGATGTGATCATAGCAGATAGCATCTGATTTTGGCCTGGTACTGGCCTCATAGGATGATATAAAGTACGAGGTCTGGACCTCGGAATCTGGATGTATATTCTGGAATGTACAGAGGTCAAGCGTGGGCCTGGGAAAAATTAAAGTTCCTAACAACTAATAATCATTATCAAATTATCTTGATTGTTGATCTATAGTGTGGGGATGGAGTGGGAGGTAAGAGGGCCTCCTAATAGGGGCCTTGGAGGGAATCCTTTCTTCTGAAGGTTGGGTAGGAGGAATCCTCCTGCCCCAGGAGGTGAGACCCAGAACCATAAGTCCTTCTCAGAAACCAGGAAGAGAGGTGGCCCAGGGCTTTTTCTTCATTTTTTGCCAAGGCCTTGTTGCCAGCGCTGTAGCCCCCAGCCCTCCCCCATGTCCACCTCCAAGAAGGCAGTTCATGGAAGATCAGGACACCCTGTCCAGAGCTGTGTGCCACCCAACCCTCAGGGTTGCGTGGTGTTGACCAGCACCCCCTGAAGTCTCCCCGGTTCTGTTGAGGATGAGCCAGGTACACAGCATAGTCTTCTAGGTTCTTATGCAAGTTCAAAGGATGCTGCCTTCTTTGAGTATTAAGCAGGGTTAAAACTGTCATGCCGGCTCAGTCCCGGCATGCCTTCTCCTTCCTGTGGAGTTTGTGGATGTTACGTGTTTAGCGCTCGTGCAAGTCTGTCAGAACTATGGGTATCAATGCATTTAATCAAAGGATTAATTACAACAGTACGTGGAAGTGTAGAACGTGGGTCTCAACATGGCCAGCAAAAGAAGGGCTTAATTATACAGAATACACATCTGGCCTCATTTGGATCTGGCTCTCCCCTCCCGTCAATCAGCAGAGAAATGTAATTTCTTGCTGCTCTCAGGGAAGAGTCCTGTAATTTGTAGGAAGTCCCAGGAAACTTCGAGGCTGTAAATAAGATGTAACTTTGACTAATAAAATATTAACGATGACAACAATGAATTTGGACCTGTGGCCACCAAACAGGAGAGGGCTGGGTATGTGCCCCGGCTTGCCTGGTTTTGCTTGCTTTTTGGAGCATTTTCCCACAGTTATCAGTGAACGAAATGGAATCCGGCTCTGCTTTGAGTATGAAACATATTTCGGCTGAATTCCAAGGCAGGGTCTATCACAAGATATTTTTATATTCAGAGATGGTATGCTGTGTCTCTGAGCAGTAAGCATGCCTAGAGTTATGAATGAAGCTCCTTTTTCTTCCTCTTGTGTTCCATTTTTGCTTTCACCTTGTGGGTGCCTTCTCATGGTGGCTGTGTGTCTGGTGGGATTATTTGAGCAATGTGCACTATTTTCGATGCCTTGGTATCTGACCGTGACAGTGCGGGGACACAGAGGAGGAAGGGCTCATGTGCCTTTCCTCCTCGCCCTCCACCCCTTCCCCTCCACCCCGATCTATTTCTCCAGCCAAGATAGCAGGCTTATTTAAACCCTGGTGTTTTGTGAGACTGACCTCATTCTAAATTACAAATGAAGATTTTGAGTAAAAGTGGGAATTTGCTAATGGCTTGGATTTGGAGGGGAGGTGGAATTCTGAGATAAGCCTGGAAGATAAAAGGTGCCTTCAGTATAAAAGCTGGCATCCTGCCAGTGTCCAGGGAATTTATTTAGTTAGTGGACTCTGATTATTCCTGGAATGTTAGATCTTATTGATAAGTCCATCAATAGCTATAACCCATGGGTGTGTGGTTATTTCTCCCTTTTATACACTGGTCCCCAGAGTCTGCCCCCTAAGCACCCCAAGTTAGGTCGCCGCCTTTGTCTTAGTCTCTTTGCACCTACCCTCTCCTGCTTCCTAGAGTCACCTGATACTTGTGGGAGCCGAGATGGTCTCACACAGACAGGGCTTTCAAAGGGGTTCTGAAAAGGAAAAGGGGGCCTCCCTAGGGACTGCCCCACCAGGGCCCGAAGTGTAACCTTAGCAATACCAGCCCTCCTCACTGGATGAGGCGGCCTCCCCTCCCCGGGTACAAATACCTGGTTAGGTTAGCTTAGAATAAATTCTTTGTGTGTTTCTCTCATGCACTAGAGTTAGGGTCTGGAAAGTTTTGGAAAACTGTATAGCATTCACATATAGGGAGGTGGCATTTCCTCATCATGACTTTGGGCTACTTGCATACAATGACCATGACTGACGACAGTGGGCCCCCACCAGGTGGAAGGCATCACGTTAAGCGTGGGTGCCGGGGAGGGGAGTTGAGTGACCTCAATTCCACAGCAAACAAGAGTTGTCACTTTAGCTTTGTGGTTTTGTTTGGCAGGGTGTGTGGGGAGGCCAAGCAAGGTGGACATTTGGGTCCTGACCTCTATTTCTGAATACTAAGCTGTTGTTTATCTGTGTTGCAGAGGTCCTACACTTTGCTTGTGGAGGCGTGGGATTCCAGCAATGACACTCTGCGTAAGTATCACAGCAAGGGGCTTTTCTCTAGGTGCGTCTCTGTGGAAGCACAGTGCTTGGAGTACAGAAGCGTCAGAGCTGAATCTGTCTCCTGAATGCTGCAGAGGACTTTTACCACTCCCCACTGTCTGCCCTCCCTGCCCGTACCCCAGGGTGGACTGCTCCGTGGAGTCTTTTCCATAACCTTCCCCAGAATGTCCGCTTGGAATAGTAAGTGGCTAGGACAGATTCCCAGTTAACTCAGTCCCTGACTAAGGGACATAGATTATCATTGGGATAGAGATCTTAATGGTTTTACAACGTTAAAACCTTGTAGACTACTAAAGGATCAAAGTGGTGACTTTTTAAAAGTCCATTTAAACTTTAAGTGAGTGTTTAATCTCTCATCAGAAAGATAAAGCCTGTGGAGGTGGCGCTGAGCTCTAACTCTAAAGGCCAACCTTGAATTTCACTTGGTGGGCCGGTGAGCTTCTAGGCGGTCAGGATTTCTTTCCCACACCGTGCGCCTCAGACCTTTTCATTGAAGTGGAATCCCAGAGCCTCACAGGCACCACACCTGCCTGGTCCCTTCTGAAAGATGACTGTTCCAGTGCAGGCTGCTTTTCAGAAGCTGCGAGGGGTGGCTTTTGGTGGGGAAGCCACTGAGGGTGTGTCTGGAACTGGCAGCAGCCTGACTTATAAGGTGTAGTCTTTGCTCGCTACGTGTAACTTAAAATCTTTTCTCTCACTCCCTCAAACTGTGCGTTCCCATTTTGCTAGGACCTTGGAGGTTGTCCTGGGAAAATATGATTCACGCTGAAATCCCTTAGTCTGCACGGGAGGAAGGGTTGATCCAACATTTTGTGTTTGCCCTCTATTCTCTGAATGTCTCCTCTCTTTTGCTTCTCTACCTCACTGACCCTTTCTTTGTTGTTGTTTTGTTGTTGTTGTTGTTCTGCTGATAACATTTCCCCTCATTTTCTCATGCTTTTTTTTTTTTTTTAATTGAATCTGAGAATGGTGCATGCCCAGAGTGGGCACAGTTGGGACTTGGTGCCCTCTAGGTGGGCTGCTTTAGGCTGCGTATGGCTTGTTGAGCTACCCGGGGCCACATAGTCTTTGCTGAGCCCTGGTGAGCCAGAGGCTCCAGGCCATTTGGATCCCCCTTCTTCCTTTGACATCCGAAGCCCAGATCTGTGGCCTTCCTCTCTGAGGGGCACTTCTGTCCCACTGTGGTGTTGCAGGAGGGGTGGGTGGTAACCAGCCTTGGTGGTAGGTCATATGACCAGCCAGGGTCACAGACACCTGTTTGTTCTCTCCTCCCTCCCCTGATACAACGTTTGGAGGCTGAGTGTTATGTCACTGTGACCTGGTCACAATGGTAACTAAGCATGGAGAAGACGGGGGCTGGGGAGGGAGGGAAGTAGACTCTTGAGATCCTTTGGTGTATACGTGGCTTCTTTTTCCCTTCCTTTTTGGATGTTAAAACAATCTGATAGAGTGAACATCCTTGATCCTGGCTTATGATAACAGCTGGATCAGGACACTTGTTAGAGTTTTCAGGGAACCCCCCCTAGCACCTGCAGGACCCCTCCGGGGTCTTCCATCACCCCACAGGTCCGGTAGCTGTGCCCCTGGGAGGCTGACGCCCATCTAGAGCTGCCTACGGTTGTTTACATTTCAGGGTGCCCCTGGTTTTGGATTCTGGGGCATCCCCTTGCTGGGGAGGGAGTAACCAAGTCCATGGAACGGCACAAGAAAGACTTAGGGCAGAGATAAAGAACTTCAGACCTCTACTCTTGAAGAAAGGAATGACCACAAAGTTATGGAATGCCCAGTGCATGCAGGGGACTGAAGCTCCCTTTGTGAACCCCAGAGAGGAGGGAGTCCTCTATCCACTTGTTTATTCAACCTCTCTTTTTATGATGCTTCCAATGGATCTTGAATTCAGCACGTTCAGACACAAATGTGGCATCTCTCTCTTCAAATGAGATCCTGCCTAGGGCCCTTCATGGATGACTGGCACCGGCATTTCAACACGTAGCACCATGAGCCAGAAATCTGGAAGACACCCTGTGTACCTCCCTTTCTCTTAACGTCCATATATAATCCACCTCCAAGTTCTGAAAATCTTCTCTCCAGCATTTCACTGGAATCTTGCCATCTCCTGCCATGTCCCCTGCCGCTGTCCTGGTCCAAGTCCCCATCTGCTATCACCCGAACTCCTACACTAGTGGCCACCTTAGCCCATCCATATCTACTCTGGTCCACCTCCCATGCTTCCTCCATTCTTCTGCCATCCTGGTCTTTTGAAAGTGTTTTCTTTTTTTACCTGAAATATGCCTGACGTATAGTATCTTCTGTTAGGTCCTGATGTCCATCTTGATTTGATTTGATTATCATCTTAACTAAGAGCCCCTTGGTGGCTTTATGTTGCTCTTGGGACAGACCTCTGTGTGGCCCAAAAGGCCTTGCACATCCATCTTGTTTCCCAGCTAGCTCCATCCTGCATGCCACACTATCATTTACCATATCTATATCCTGGTCCCATCCCACCAGTCACCTTTGTGTCCTCAAATGTACCATCACATTCTGTCCTGCCACAGGGCCTTTGAACGTGCTACTCGTGTGGGCTGGAAGGTTTTGCTCTTCACTCTCTGTCCCTCCCACAGGACTGTACTACATGAGGGCAGAGGCTAAGGATGTGTAGTAACTCAGATGGAGTTGGCTACTCTTTGAGGGCCAAACAATTTGGAGATATCCAGTCTTCATATTAGAGACAGAGCCCTGAGCTTTAGGACCGAGAATTCCTTCTCTCATCAGCTCTGCAGAGAGAGCCTGGCTCAGACAAAGCCCAGATACTGTCTGTGTGTTAGAGAGGGCTATCTGAGCCTGGCGCTCCTAGCATCAGTTCTCCGAGGTCATTTCTATTATGTTTCAGAACTGTACTATATAAGGGTACAGGTTTCCCTTTTTCTCCTCGTACAAATGGTTTCAGCGTATGGTACTGCTCAGTAGATATGCCAACACAAACAGGCATACTTAGACCAGGCTTTCCTTCTAGCTTTGCCGTCTTGGCTAAGTTCCTGTCTTGGTTTGTGGGTTGGTATGGCCCGGGGTTATGTTCAGACTCCCCTCATTACCTCCGTGGACTGTGAGGCTGTGGGGGTGGGGGGCTTTGTGCTCCACCTTCCCCTTCCCACAGATCAAGATCTCAGGAGTGTCCGCTAACGCCCTTTTCCAGTCCTGAAGCTGGACTCCCGAGTGAACTACCCCAGAGGCACTCCTGTGCCCCAAGCTGAGAGGAAGTAGGATTCAGGTGGCAGCAGCTTAGAAGCAGCAGGCAGCAAACTGGCTCTCTTGTAACCCACATGCCAGAAATCATGTCGTAGACACAGCTGATTCCCTGGCTCGGGACTGCCGGAGAAAATCTGCCCCACAGGTGTGAGGTTAGTTCTACAGATCTGTTAGCCACATCGAGGATTCTGAGGATTCCGAAATGATCGTTTTCCCGATTTCCTAGAAATGGGAGGAAAGAATACTGAACTACTGGAAATGGCCTGTCAGCCTGGGCCTTTAGGATCGCCCCGGACTCTCCTGTGTTGTTTGTTGTCGTTACCTGCCTGAGAGATGCTGGAGGCCTTTGAGCCGTGTGTTTAAGTAATTCTTTTATGAAGATCTCATAATCACGTGGTAATAGCTTGCTGCGTTTTCAAATTGAACCAGCAGAGCAAACATACAGTTAATGGAGGGACATTTTTGTCATTCTTTGGCTTCTGTTTATTTGCAAAACTTAATGTTAGTAAAGTGTTATCTGCAAGTGGTTCTGTGTGTGCTGGGATGTAAGGCTGCAGGTGTGTGGGCTTGTTCAACGGCTTGTCCTGCCCACACGGCAGTTACACCAGAGGGTTGACGCTGGGGTGAAGCTGGGAGTTGTGTAGACGAAGCCCTCCGAGGAGCTCCTCCTCTCTTGGTCACCTGTTGGGTTGAATAACCTTGTAAATAAGCACAGGCCCTGGGCCTAGAAAAACAGGGGTGTGGGTGGGTAAAAATCACAGACATTGCAAGTAGGTCCTAATACGGTCTCTCCAAGGTGGCCTTGAATTTGACAAGGCAGCGAAGGGTTGGTGCTGGCAGGTTTAAGAAAACAAACAAGACCAGGCTGGGGTGCTGACTTAGTGCCTTGCTTCTTTTTCACATCCCTCCCCTGGACTCCTGGCACCCAGTGTTTGGATTTATTTTTGTACCTGTCTCTTCTCTCAGACTAGATTATAAGTGACCTCAGGGCAGGGACCACTTCTTATTCCTCTTCAGAGCTGCTTGAGCCCTGGGCGTGTTTATTTTCAATGGATACCTTTTAAAGAGCATGACTTGGCTCAGAAAAACCCTCAGTCTATCTGTCACTAAACTGAGGGCGCGTTACTTTCCCGTGTGCCTCCTGGGCAAAGGTGAAAGGTGAAACGCATCAAGTTCGTGATACAAGTGCAAGCTTAAAAGGTGGCAAAGCTTATAACTTTTTAAAAACGTAACTCTATCCCTTGGTTTCCAATGAAGAGTTTGGAAGTAGGCAAAGTCTTTCTAAAGCAAGACACAGAACTCTAAAACCAGAAGAGAAAGATGGCTAACCTTTACCTGGAATAAGGTGCTTTCTAGAATACATAAAGAGCTTTTACAAATTGGTATGACCAATAACGCAATAGGAAACTTGGCAAAGGAGAGAAACAGGTTACAGTTCACGGGAACAGATACAAATGGCTTTATAACCATGTGAAGGGGTACTCACCATCGCTTAATTAAATGCTAATTAAATTAAGAGCTACTCCTCTACATATCAGGCAAAGATCAGAAAATTTGATAGTATACTGTGTTGGCATTGCCGTTGGGAAACCCAGTTTCCTGTGCAGGGAGAAGGACGGGTTGACAGGACTTTGTTCATGGCTGTTTGGGGTTGTCTGCCAGTGGGAGTGGATGGGTTGTGCTGTCTTCTGACTCAGCACTTCCATTCCTAGGGTGTTTCTTACTACTAGAACCAGGCACATGAACAGTTTCAAGGATGCTTAATTGTAAAAGGACAAAATAACCTAAATGCACATATGTCAGGAACTAGGGAAAATGGATTTCATTGTATCCCCAGATCGAGAACTACTATGCACCCATTAAAAAGGGTAAATAAATATAAAGGTCTCTGGGGGAGGGGAACGTACATTTCATTTCTCTGCCCTTTTGTGCTGTTTGAATTTATTTATTTATTTTTGCCTCTAGAGCCTGACAGCATTATTGAAAAGGCTTCTCACTCGGGCATGATAAACCCCAGCAGACAGTGGCAGACGCTGAAGCAGAACACAGGGATTGCCCACTTCGAGTATCAGATCCGTGTCACCTGTGATGATTATTACTATGGCTTTGGCTGCAATAAGTTCTGCCGACCCAGAGATGACTTCTTTGGACACTATGCCTGTGACCAGAATGGCAACAAAACTTGCATGGAGGGCTGGATGGGCCCCGAATGTAACAAAGGTGTGTGGGCCTTTGCTGGGTGGGTTAACCAGCTCGGAGTGGCTGTCGCTGTTGGTGCCCAGTTCTCTCCCTGCTGGGTCAAGTGGCAGTCTCAGGTGGGGTGGGGTGGGGTAGGGAGGATATTTGGTCTGTTTTCTAGGCCTGAGGCACAAAGATGCTGAGCATAGAAGATGCTGTTGGTGCTCTCATCCCCCATCCCTGCCCCCGCTGTTGAATGTTGACTGCTAACAGCTCACAGCTGTTCCTTCTTTGGAGCGTTGTCTTTGGCCCAACAGCCACTCCCTGCCCCTTCTCTACGGCTCACAGTCTGTGAATGACTGGATAGGGGTACAAAGGGCAGCCCCACTGGCATTCTGTGCTTCCCTTCACACTCCAGAGCTTCCCCTGGGATCAAGTTGAAGCCAGACTCCAGCTGAGACCCCTGCTTGGCTCCTTCCCTTGCCCCCATCTGCTGCCTTCAGTTCCCTTCTCCTGTACCCAAATCCCTTTCTCAGGCTCTGCTTCTAAGGGAACCTGACCTAAAACAGATGCCACATGGGACAGGGTTAGCTCAGTGTCTGAATCTTGTAGGAAATGACAGCTCCTGAGCTTAGGGTGGCCTTACAGCAAGCTTTCATTGTGCGTCTGTGGGGGCCATGGCATTGAGGGGTGGGGGTGAGTAGTGAACCTGAGCTTTCATGCTTGTGTAGAGTTGGGCCCATCCACAGTAGTGTAAGCTTTCAGGTGTGTTGTCTGCTGTCCCAGCCCTTCTGCTGGGATTCAGTGAGTTAGTACGTAGATTCAGATGTTCACAGAATCATCTGTGGTCTTTACCTTTACAGAGCTTCTAATTCATTTTAAATGGGCAATTCTAGTTGACCAGACTAGGCCTTCATGAACATCAATGTCCTCTGCTAATTTCACATAATTTGGGAAATTCTTTCAAGATCTACCCAAAAAGGGAGTTTTTGAATTGTGACTAAGGAGCGGGACAAAGAGGAATTGCAGGTTTCCTGGGCTTTTCTTAAATAACTCGAATTTTTAAAAGGATGGCATTTCCGGGATCCGGATGAACGAATTGATAAGCATAAAGTAGTTGGTGTTTTAAAAATCAGTAACAATTACTTAAAAACCATGTTTAGTATTCTTACCATCTGTTCAATTTTTTTTTTTTTTTTAATAAAGGAAGCAGAATTGCTTTGTGAGGATCCTTTGCAAAAGTGCCACCAGATCTGGCCCCCAGATTGGCCTGCCAAATGAAGCCAGCCTGCTTGGCTTTGTTAGTCCCATGGGGTTTTTGAGACATCAGGCATTCTAGGGGATGGGGAAGTGGGGGTTAAGGAGGCTGGAGCTCATCTGAATGTGCCCTGAGTGGTTGAGATGAGGAAGGATCACAGCTCCCGGTTTCTTGGAGAGGGTGGGAATTGACAGGGAGCTGGGTAGCTATTGTTTAGAGAGACTGGAGAACAATCCCCCTCCCCTGTCAACTTGCCTGCATTCTGTTTCTGAGCAGGATCAGGTTTTGAAGATCTACTAACACGGCCTTGAAGTTTAAAGCTGGATTTGCTCTTTGGGCACCTCCCATCTTCCTCTCCTTACAATGGACTTGACATGAGATCTCTTAAAATCATGGATTTTGTAGGCTTAATGTACTAGGCCGTTCTCATGATGGTGGTGGTGCACGAAACCGTGTGCTTGATGCATCCTTCTGTGTTTTGTTTTGTTTTTTTACAGCTATTTGCCGACAGGGCTGTAGCCCCAAGCATGGGTCTTGCAAACTCCCAGGTGACTGCAGGTAAATGACCAAACTTTTGTATTTTTTTTTAATCCTTTAATGCAGGGGAGAGACTGAATTTATTATGAAGATGCCTCTTTTCCTTTGGAGGGCAAGAAAGCTTTAAAAAAATTCAAATAGGCACATCCGAAACTTATTAAATTATACCAGCTGTCTGGTGGAATGTGCACACTTCTCTCTTGGAAAAAAAAAAAAAAACTCTACTGGCATAGTCAGTGACTTCATGTATTAACTGTTCTGTAAATTGATAACACATTTTTGTAATCTTCCCCTAAAGTGCTAATGGATGAGATGGAGGGATGTGGGTTTCTTTGAGTCCGTCTCCTCCCCCAACCTGGTTTGCCATCTCCTAGCCCTCCCCCACTTTTCCCATCAATAGGGGACAGCGGAGCATTCTTTAGAATGGGATTAGTACAATCTCCTGGCCCCTTTGCAGGCGGGAGCCGGCCGGTGCTGAGAGGTTAATGGCTGCGAGGAATCTTGTCAGTTGAGCCTGATGAATGTAGACTTTTGCTGCTGGCCTTTGAAGTCTGTTCTTTTATGGTCCCGGACAATGCAGAAGCCAGAGACCCACCCTGACTGGTTCACGATTACAGTTTTTGGAGCCTTCTTGAAATGTACATAATGCCAATTTAGGAAAGGCTTGTTTCAGGAAATAGTGTTGGCGTCTGTGGCGTTTTGACCCAATCTCCCGCTTTACTCTCCCTCCTCCCAAATCTTCAGGATTAGCAGATTTAGTGTGACACCAAAAGGATCCTTGGGGCCTCTCACTTTGGCCCCAGAAGCCACCCAGGTTTGAGCAAAGGGAAGTCTATAAAACCGTCTAACCCAGTGCTTCTCAAACAGATGTTACCTGGGGCTCTTATTTCTAATGCAGAGCCTGACTCCCTAGGTCTGGGCGGGCCCAAGTCTCTGCATTTCTAACAAGCTCCCCAGTGATGCTGCTGCTGGTGGGACCAGACTTTGAGAATCGCTGCCCCCAACCTCAGTACTCAAGTCAGAATTCCCTTGAATTGACCAGGAACTGTCAAAGTTCAGATTCCTGGGTACTGCCCCACACCCACTGAACCCCAGTCCAGGGTTCGGCCCAGGAATCTGGATTTTGAAGAGCCCACCACGTGCTCTTGCTGTCAGCCTGTTTTGAGGACTGCCCTCTATGGAGAATTCTCTGTGCTTTTTACCTTCATGGCTCCATGACCGCATCTGTTCCCTTCCCATGCAGGGGGGACCACTGAGCTCAGAGGCTTGACACTGAAGTGAGAACCAAGGCAGCTGGAAGTCCAGTAAAACCAGGCTGGCCTACAGTTGTCCCCTCCGACATTTCAGAGAAGTTTATTTTCTGGAAGGCTGGGTGGGTTCACATACGAAACCTCACGGTGGCAGCTGACTGTAGTATTTAACAGCATTGCTGTCAAAGGTTGAGCAGAATCCACCTACCTGTGCTCTTCATAATTAAGGGTGTTCTGGAGAAAGTCAGATCAGCAGCGCTATTAGCCACTCCGGCCTGCTCCGTGCTCAGATGAGTATCAGCGGAGGCCGACCACGATTTCTGCTGCTGTCATCAGAATCTGCACGCCGCTGCGCAGGGGAGGGCCCTCCCAGCCAGAACAACAGGCTTTGTTTCCAGAATTTAGCCCTTTCTCTTTCGAAGTCTCCCCTCCCACTCCTTGCCCAGACACGCACTGGTGCCCTTATTTACTTAAGGTGCGACTTTCCCACACGTCATTTGCATAGTCTCCCCAGCCCATCTCGTTCTGCCTACCTTGAAGGAAAATCAAAACAGAACCTTCTAGCCCAGGAAGTTCAGGTTGTGTCCTGCTCCAGAAATAGTTGCATGGCGAGTTACCCTGTAAGTTGTCTTTTGGATTATGTATTACAGAGGTGGTGTTTTTTTTTTTTTTTTATCCCCGCATGAGAAAACTTTACTGGTTTTGTTGTTCCCAAGTAGACTGAGATTCTTTCTCCTGGGTGCACATGCTTGCTTTATTGCAAGCCTGCCAATAATATCAAACTTAATGATGAATCATCATATGAGGAAAGTCACTTCAAATTCTCATGAGAACCTTAATCATAGATTATTTAACTGGGATAACTTTGTGGATGCCTCTTTTAGGGTCAGTATTTTTATTTGTTTTCTTTTGAAGTCATCCGTGGCCTCTTGTGGTTTCTTTTTTATGCTTGGGGATCCAGCTCTCATTAATTAAGAGGTGAGGTTGGGTCCTCAGCTGCCTCTTCTTGCTTTTATTAGGCAAGTGGAAGAGGTGTAGTGATCCTTAATTTGGAAGGAAGTAAGAAGACAGAATAAATACTTCTATTTCCAAATCAGTTCCTTCTTAATATTTCAAGCTAGGAATATCCGTCTTTTACTGATTGAACCCCTGCCTCTGCAACTCCCACAAACTTGAGTGTCCCACTTTCTAAAAAATTTTCTGCCAGATTTTTTTCTTACTTTACTCCTCTGAATGGTCACTTGTCATTTAGACTAATGTTCTCTTTTACATAAAGCCGAATCCTCTGTCTGATTCATTTTAAACCACGCATTCTGGTGGTTCTTTGAATTGGGGTGTGGATGGCTTGTTTGTAGAAGTTAGGAAGTGGTTAGTCAGTGTTCTCAGGGGTTAAATTGACTCTTGGCCGTGGGTGATTAGCTATTAGCTGGATCCCTATAATTTTCCCATGACAAGGATTTGCTAGCCTGCCTCCAGCTCTCTGGAAACGGAAAGCCTTCCCTTCTTGGGGGTGCTTGTTTTCCAGAGTTACAGCTGAGTGGCTGGGGGTGGGGAAGGGTGGTGGTAGCTCTTCCCGCGGGTTTTCCCAGGTCCTGTTATAGAAATACTCTGCCCATCACTGTACCATATTCACCCCACCTTCGCCAGGCTTTCCCAGAGCCCCTTCTGTTTGTCACAGTTTGAGTTTTGAGAAGGCAGTTAAAGTTTCTGAGAGGGCTTGAAACTCGAGGGGTGGGTGGCTGACATCCTGCCCCTCCCCCACCCCAGGTGAAGGTTTATGTTTGTGTTTTGTTTGGGGATCAAAGGCAGCATTTGGCCTCCAAAGAGTCTGATTAATGAGGCGCTTATAAAGGAAACTCGACTCTGTTCCCCAATACTAGATAAACTGAGTTGACCTTTTCTTCTTTTTGCAAAGTGAGAAATAACTATAAAATGAATTAGCGTAAGCAGCTCCGGTAGTGGGTCGTAAATTATCTAAGGGATTGGTTCCAAGTGCTCTTGCCTCCCTCACCCTCCTGCAGAAGCGGGGTCCGAGATCTCAGCTGCCTCTGTGCCAGAGGAGGGTGCCCCCCTCCCCATCCCCCTTATGTGATTTCCTAAAGCCTCATCGGGAGGCAGCTTCCTGCCGCACTGGGGTGTCCTGTTGCATTTTTGCGCACTGGGGTCGTGACTTGCTGTTTAGACAAAGAGGCTGGCCGCTGTGTAAAAGCTGCCAGCAGTGCCGCGTTTGCGAAGACTTTCACATGGCTATTGTCACCCGAGAGTTCTTCCTTCGCCACTCCGTAGCTGGCGGGGCCCTGAACTGATTTATTCCACGCCCCGACCCTCGCTCAGCCCTGTGAGCCTGAGAAGAGAGTGGCTTTGTGAGGCCAGCCCCCGCCGGCCTCTCCCCAGACAGTCCTGCTTTTGTCGGGAGTCGCCTGGGAGGGGACCTCCGCCCAACTACCGAAAATGTTTGTTTAGACGGAGCCCCCACGCAAACCATGCGAGTCAACTGTCCTGTCCCCAAAAATGAAACAGGATGGGAAAGGCCTGGACTTCTTAGTCTTGTGTTGAAATGGTGTTGCACTCCCCGAATGTTCCAAGGACTAAAGGGGGGTGTGCTGTCTGTCCCCAGGTGCCAGTATGGCTGGCAGGGCCTGTACTGTGACAAGTGCATCCCACACCCGGGGTGCGTCCATGGCACCTGTAACGAGCCCTGGCAGTGCCTCTGTGAGACCAACTGGGGCGGCCAGCTCTGTGACAAAGGTAGGGCCCTAAGGGGACCTCGGGCACAGGAAGATTTAAGGGGTGGGCGGGGCAGCCAGAATCGAGTTTTTTACTTTTTTAAAATTTTTATTGGCAGGGACTTTTAATTCTGAATCTGTTTGAATTTGCTTTTAGCGCTGTGGTTTGGGATTTTTTTTTCTTGTTTTATTTATTTCTTTATTTTTAAATGTTTATTTTTGAGAGAAAGACAGAGCACAAGTGGGGGAAGGGCAGAGAGAGTGGGAGGGAGACAGAATCTGAAGCAGGTTCTGGACTCTGAGAGCCCAATGCGGGGCTCGAACCCACAAACTGTGAGATCATGACCTGAGCCGAAGTTGGACACTTAACCGACTGAGCCACCCATGCACCCCTTCTGGTTTTATTTTTAAAAAAAGCTGTAGGGGTACAGCTAGAAACATGGCAGTTTAGCAGCCCATATGGTCTTCTCTGAGCTGCCCCCATCCTGGGGTCTTTCCGGCAGATCTCAACTACTGCGGGACTCACCAGCCCTGTCTCAACGGGGGAACTTGCAGCAACACAGGTCCTGACAAGTATCAGTGTTCCTGCCCTGAGGGGTATTCCGGACCTAACTGTGAAATCGGTAAGTGGTCCAGACAGAATGAGACCCTCCCTACCCTCAGCTTGAGAAAAAGAAATAACAACCGGCTTAAGGACACATAAAAAGATGAAAATATCCTCCAAAGTGAAGTCTGGTTGTCCCAGCAGTTCTGTGGGTCTTTGAAAGGGCCTTTGAGCAGCTCCAGTGTTTGTGGTGATGCTGACTAGTGTGGGGGGTGGGGTGTTTGCCATGCGGCCACCGGGTTTGCAGATGCCTTGGGATGTGGCTGGAGACACTTAGGGAGAAAGAGGACTTCCTGTCTCCTGGAGACACAGTGGGCTTATAGCACATGCTTGCTTTCATTTTTTCGAAGCGAGCTTGAGCTGGTGGCCCAGGCGTGGGACTTGGCCGTGGGGAGAGGACATAGGTAGTGACAAGTGGGAGCCCCTTGCTCACTGCCCTCCTGGTTTTCACAGCGGAGCATGCCTGCCTGTCTGACCCCTGCCACAACAGGGGCAGCTGCCGGGAGACCTCGCTGGGGTTTGAGTGTGAGTGTTCCCCGGGCTGGACGGGCCCCACGTGTTCCACGAGTAAGTCTGGGTTGTGGCCTGTGTCTTTTCCAGAGGATCAGATACAGGGGTGGGGGCTGGTGCCTGGGCTCGGTTCAAGGTCAAGTCTCTGCGATGGGTCTGTCACGGTGGGAAGGGTGGATGGTATGCTGTCAGTGGTCTGGTAGAGAGTCTGGCTTGGGCTTCTCGCGTTTGCTCTGGAAGCCTCCTGGCACCCTCATCCTCCTGAGCTAAGTTAGCACATGTGTCTGCTACTGAAGAACCTTCTCTAGGGGAGACCACCGTCCTTTCCATATGCTCCCTGGAGCTTTGCCTCCTCCACATCAAGTCCTGGTTCTGGTCCTTGCAGCCATGGAGAGGCTGCCTACGGGGGAGGCTCTCTCTCCTGAATTTCGTCATGGGTGCAGGTGGCCCCCAAAGAGGACCTGGGCTACAGGGTTGTTGTGGCTGCGAGGCCTGGCTGCACGTCAGAACCACCTGGGTGTCAGACAATGCAGATATGTCCTCCCCACCGTTTCCCTTTGGAATCAGGGAGCCCACATTCTGTAACAAGCACCTGGGTTTCTGTGGTGCAGCCAGGCCTGAGAACCACTGTCCTCAGCACCTTGAGTGCAGCATGCATAGTCAAGAATGTGGGTTCTGGGGTCGGATCACCTGACCTGGCACTGTGGTCCCTGCCTGCTTCTCGTGGGGCTGGTCCTTACCTCTTGGTGCCCTGTTTAAAGGGGACAGTGGTGATTCCCATCTCTTAGGGTTGTGAGGAACCAATGAGTGAATTCACAGAGAGAGCCTGGTACTTCAGAAGTGGGCAATAGGTGAATGAAGAGGCCACTATAGTCCAGTGCAGAAGGGGATGGGGTGGAGACCTCCCAGGTATGGAATTTTGGGAAAACTCCATGAGCCAAGAAGAATAATGTTTTCTACCAGTAAAGAAGAGTTCTTTTTCCTTACTACTTCTGAGCTACCCCTGAGCCGTGCTGGAACTTTTCTTTAAGGAGTAGGCAGAGCTAGATGAGCCATGTTACCCATGGAGATCCAGCTGGCTCTCCCTGCTGCTTAGGTGGGGGATTAAATGAACTGGGGCACTAGAGGATTTGAAGCTAAAATCAGGCCTTATCGTCATAGCGGTCACTTCTAGCAGGTGTCTGGCTCTTAAGTGAAGGCCCCTCGTGTGAGGGTTGGCGTTAAATTATCTAATTGTTAAACGGACTGAGATTAAATTCCCAACCCTTTCCCTTTTGTCCAACAGACATTGATGACTGTTCTCCAAATAACTGTTCCCACGGGGGCACCTGCCAGGACTTGGTTAATGGATTCAAGTGCGTGTGCCCGCCCCAGTGGACTGGCAAAACGTGCCAGTTAGGTAAGGAAATTCCTGCACCGAGGTTAGCTTTGATGATCAGAGCTCTTACAGAAGATGAGCCTGTGGCTGGTGGTGTGAGTTTGCACACCATCCTACTAAAAAGTAATTTATTGTCAGGAGTCCAGCGGGCCTGGGAGAGAGAACTCGAATGCAGATGGCGTAGCCCTTTTAGGCCCTGTGGGAAAGTCGTGGGATCCCTTGAACCATGTCAATCGTCTGTCCGAGGAGTGTTCAGCTGGGTTCCAAACAGGGATGGTCTCATGAGGAATGAGCTGTCTGCATTCTTGCTGCCACATTTAAATCCCAGCAACTAGGCTGCGCGGAGTGTTGTATGGCAATGCCTGGTGGCTTTCTGCTCTTCCGGCTCGGGGCCAGTTGTTAACCAGCAGCCGGAAAGTTATCAATTAGCATACCTTATTGGATAATGGCTAGGGAGAAGGATCAGCTGCTCAAAATAGAGAGAACCTAGTATCTGGGATTTAGCTAGGTTATTAGCATGTCTCCTCTTGGAGACAAACTATTGCTACGGTGTTTTTTGTGAGGTGAGGGGAAGTGGGGGTAAACCTCCAATTCTCACTGCCCCTCCGCATATTCTTTCAGATGCAAATGAGTGCGAGGCCAAACCTTGTGTAAATGCCAAATCCTGTAAGAACCTGATCGCCAGCTACTACTGTGATTGCCTCCCAGGCTGGACGGGTCAGAATTGTGACATAAGTGAGTACCTTTGTTTCGATTTTGATTTTTTGTGAAACTTGGGTATTGAAGGCCTTGTCAGCCTGTAGGCCAGCTCCATCCAGCTCTAAGACGTGAATGATAAAAAGGAAAACGTCAGAGTAGGAATGTTTTTGGAGAGGGAGTGATCAGTACAGAAATGAAAACATACACTTTATCAGGCTCATTAGCCGGTAAAACAGCCATATTCTGATAAGGTGGCTTAAAACAATGATGTGAAGTTTCACTGGCTCAGTCTGGAGGAATTAGGGAGGGTCCCCACCCAGTGTAATAACCTTCTGTCAGGGGAAGCACACAGGAAATCTGATTTGAGGCTTTTATCTGTCCTGAGTGGAGAGCACTTTTCAATTAAGCCCAATTTCAATGTAAATTGCCTCTTTAATATGATGACTTGTTTATTTTTTAGATATTAATGACTGCCTTGGCCAATGTCAGAATGACGCCTCCTGTCGGGTATGTAAATCTTTGCTTAAATGAAAACCTTAACGATTGACCCAAGTCTGTGAGATTTATATGACCCTGGGAGAGCTCTGTCTCTCTGAGACTAAAAATGCAGGTGCAAAGTGATTCTCTGGAAGTTTCACTTCGGCTCGTGTTACCCCCAGCCTCTTGGGAGCCATCTTGAAGGCATGCACGTAGAAATTCCCCTCCCACATTTTGGGAGGCAGGCTTACCATTTGGCGATTTCAGTGAATCAGTGGAACCACAGCGGTCATGCTGGACCGCCAAAACCCCGTGCTTGTGGAATACCTAGAAAAAAGCATGTGTTTCTCCCCCCTCCTTCTCCTCTTCCAGGATTTGGTTAATGGTTATCGCTGTATCTGTCCACCTGGCTATGCAGGCGACCACTGTGAGAGAGACATCGATGAATGCGCCAGCAACCCCTGTTTGAATGGGGGTCACTGTCAGAATGAAATCAACAGATTCCAGTGTCTGTGTCCCACTGGTTTCTCTGGAAACCTCTGTCAGGTGAGCAGAGCTAGAATCTCCACAGGCCAAGTTTCTACAGCAGAGCTCCCTCTACCTCCTTTCTCTCCCATCCCCCCTTCCCCTCTTCTTCCCTCTGTCCCACATTCTTCCTCCTCCCCCTCCTCTCTCCCCCTCTTCCCCCTCTCCCCCCTCTTCTCCCTCTCCCCCCTCTTCTCTCCCCCTCCCCCCCTCGTTTCTCCCCGTCTCCCCCCTTTCTCCCCCTCTCCTCCCCTCCCCTCCTTCCTCCCTCTGTCTCCCCTTCTTTCCCCTCCCCTCCTCTCTCCCCTCCCCTCTCCCCTCCCTCTCTCCCCTCCCTCTCTCCCCTCCCTCTCTCCCCTCCCTCTCTCCCCTCCCTCTCTCCCCTCCCTCTCTCCCCTCCCTTCCCTTTCCTCTTCCTTCCCTGTTCCTCTCCTGACTCTGTAGTGGACATCTAGTGACCAGGGACTTTTGCTAGGTGAATGCAAAAGGTGGAAGGACACAGAGGAGTGGTTTTCTTCATAGTGTCAGCAGCCTGTCGATTTGACTTGGTGCCCCCAACTCCATGCTCTCCCTGCCCTGTTTTTCCCATGCATATCTGGACAGTCTCTAGGACATAACTTATATTAAGTAGAGCATTCTGCTAATGGAAGCAGGTGAAGGGGTCAGACTCCAGCATCTGCTGCCCCCTGAGCACTTATAATCACACCTTTGTTTCCTCTCCCCCTCCCTGCTCCTGGACCTGGCAGCTGGACATAGATTACTGTGAGCCCAATCCCTGCCAGAATGGTGCCCAGTGCTACAACCGCGCCAGCGACTATTTCTGCAAGTGTCCCGAGGACTACGAGGGGAAGAACTGCTCCCACCTTAAAGACCACTGCCGTACGACTCCCTGTGAAGGTATCTCCCCCACCTGTGGTCCTGGCTGGACTCCAGGGATCAGTCTTCTTTCCCCATTTGCCAGTGCCCCTCGATAGTCTCAGAAGCTGTGTAGGTGAGATTGAAACCCCCTCACCTGACGGCTTGGGGAAGCCAGAACATGTGGAAACAATCTACTTGGGCCCGCCAGTGGGACAACCATGTCCTGTTCTGGGGTGGGCTGATTTGCAGCCCTGAGACATTTCTCAGAGCAGTGCTGCCAGAGGAACTTTCTGGAGCAATGGACTGTCAGGGAGGGTAGCTTTTAGTGTGACTCTCCGGCCTGGAAATTGTTATTTTCCTGAATTTCAATTCATTTAAATTTGAATAGCCACCACTGTCCTGTGGCTGTTGTGGGAGGCAGCACAGTCTTCAAGTTCTCTGTCCTTCACTGACTTTAGTGTGATTAAATAGGAAGGAAAGTTGGTCCTTCCTCCTTTACCAAGCTTCTGCCAAACAGATGTCAAAGGTAGGATGAGAGGGGCCCACAGATGATATGTAGGTTTCTTAGCCACCTAGGGAGAAAATGCCTTAAAAAACAAACAACACTTTTCTGCCTGGAGTCTCCACTTTGCCTGTCATTGTGACCTGGCACGTTGCCAGAGTCTTGGCCCTCGAGGTGCCTCTTGATTTCTTCCCATTAGCCAAGGGGGGGGGGGTGCCTGTCTCTGGGAAAGCAGGCGTGGCATGGGTCCTTGCCTTGGGAATGCCGTGGCTTATGGTTCCGTGGCCAGGATCTGATCCCAAGCATGTCTTCTAGTGATTGACAGCTGCACTGTGGCCATGGCTTCCAACGACACGCCTGAGGGGGTGCGGTATATTTCCTCGAACGTCTGTGGTCCCCACGGGAAGTGCAAGAGTCAGTCGGGAGGCAAATTCACCTGTGACTGTAACAAAGGCTTCACTGGAACGTACTGCCATGAAAGTAAGACCCCTCTTTGGGGAAATGGGGCATGGTACCCCCACCCTGCCTCTGCTCAGCTTGGGGGCATTTGAGCTTGAATCATTTCAGTCAAGACGAGTGAAAGTTTACTATTAGATCTAGGATCTAAGACCGAGTTGTGTTTTTAAGATCACTGATGCCTCTGACCCTTCAGGTCATTTATGTTAGAATGCTCTGAAATCTGACCAGTTTGGGTGGTCCTGCTTTCTGTACGAGTTTCTTCTCTACTCTCTCCAAGTAGCTTAGCTTATGAGGCATTAAATAAAACGGACAAGGCATCCTCTGGTGACACCTGGCACCTCATTTTCTCAGGGGGCGGCATTTGGACCAGTGCCTCTAGCTATGGCAATTAGTTGGCCTTTATTTTACCAGCTTCTTCGTCTTCCCTTCACAGACATTAATGACTGCGAGAGCAACCCCTGTAAAAATGGCGGCACTTGCATCGATGGTGTCAACTCCTACAAGTGCATCTGTAGTGACGGCTGGGAGGGGGCCTACTGTGAATCCAGTGAGTCTGTGGTCTTCTTGGGCCAGACAGCTCTGGGATCCGGGGTGAGGGAGTCCTCACAGGAAGCTTTTCTTTTTAATGGAAACCTGGCTGTAAGACCCCCACAGTTCTTGTCATGGCACAGCACTACCTGTGTCCCGTTGAATGCAGAAGGCAGCCAGCGGGAAGGAATGGCGGCTGAGGAGCTAGAGAATCGGGCTATGATTAGGATAAAGACCCCTGCTTGCAGTGAAAGTAATCTTCCTACTGTTTTGACTGTAACTTGTGCCTGTCCTGATCTTAATTTCCACTGGAGTGACAGAGGCCTGCCCCTGTCTTGCCACCTCGTGGTGTTAGAAGTAACCCACTCTTAGAAAGGAGTGAAGGTGTTTAAGTCCTGGGATCACTCAGCTGGTCTTGGACCTTGGAGTGGAGAGTAGCGGGCAGAGGTAGCCATCACCATAGCAAGGGTGCGGCTCTTACATGCTATGCATGGTCCTGGAAGCATCTTCACCTGGGTATCTCGTCTTTGATTCTAGACATTAACGACTGCAGCCAGAATCCCTGCCACAATGGGGGCTCGTGTCGTGACCTTGTCAATGACTTTTACTGTGACTGTAAAAACGGATGGAAAGGAAAGACCTGCCACTCGCGTAAGTGGTAGCTGGCTAGGGCCCCGTCTCTGTGACCCCTCCCGCCCTCTGTCTTCTGTGAAGAGGGGCTGGCCAGGGGCTCACGTTGAGTTCCTCCTCTTTCAGGTGACAGCCAGTGTGACGAGGCCACATGCAACAATGGTGGCACCTGCTATGATGAAGGAGACGCTTTCAAGTGCATGTGTCCTGGAGGCTGGGAAGGGACGACCTGCAACATAGGTAGTTTTCTGCCTCATGTGGGGTTTGCAATGGCCATGGCCCTGGCCATCTGGGCACCTGTGACTTCCCCTGGTGGGTCAGATTCTGGCCTCTCCAGACTGCCTTTGGATCCTTAGGGAGGGTGGTCCTGTCTGTTCTTGTCTCGTAGCCCGAAACAGTAGTTGCCTGCCCAACCCTTGCCATAATGGGGGCACCTGTGTGGTCAACGGCGACTCCTTCACGTGTGTCTGCAAAGAAGGCTGGGAGGGGCCCATCTGTACTCAGAGTGAGTGTCCCCTGCCCCACCCGCCCTGAACTTTCCGAGGGCTGCAGGAGCACATCCTGACACCCTCGGGGACTCGAGATGGAAACCAGAAGCAGAGCTGTTTGATGTCTGCTTCTGCATCACCTGGGTCTGTTCTAATGCACTTGATGGACTGCAGCCCTGACCTGGGCATGAGAAAGTCTCCATTGAGATAAGTGGAGACAGATGGTGTCTCGGTTCCCAGCGTGGGTCTGACCAGCAGCCTGTCTCCTTCCATTCTCACAGCCCCTTTCCCGCCCTGACCGGGGCCTCTTCCTGTGTAGTGTCCCACGGCACATGGAACAAAGTGTGGTGCAGGCCTGGTTCCAATTGAGCAGAGGTCTTAAGCACATTTTGCTGGTGTTAACTATAGCTCTATCATATGGGTATTATGGAAATCAGTGGTATTTCTACTTAGGCTTAAAACTCCTTTGCCTGGCGAAGACCTTGCTATTAAGTTGTCTTTTTTACTTTGCAGATACCAATGACTGCAGTCCTCACCCCTGGTAAGCATGGCCACCTTTTAAGTCAGCCCTTGTTGGCTGTAATATGCATGGACATCACCCAGGGATCTTGTCTAAAATGCATGCAGGAGGTCTGGGCTGGGGCTGCAGACCCTGCCTGTCAAACAAGCTCTCGGGTGCTGCTGGTCCTGCTGGTCTGGACCACACTTTAATTAGCTGGGTTGTGTCTTCATTTGGAGCAGTGATTCTCAACCCTGGCTGTGCATGAGAATCACGGGGGCAGCTTTTATAGGTCTCAATGCTTGGACTGCAAGGAAGACTGAAATTAAGACTCTCTGGGGGTGGGGCCTAGGCCTCAGTATTTTTAAAGCTCCCCAGGCAGTGGCTAGTGTGGCCAGAGGTGGGAGCCACTGAATGTAATTGGCCATCTGCTGTTAACCGGCTGGTGGAGTCCTGGATCGGTGGGCTGGTTACTGAGCAGTCTTTTGCTTTCTTTTCAGTTACAACAGTGGCACGTGCGTGGATGGAGACAACTGGTACCGGTGTGAGTGTGCCCCGGGCTTTGCTGGACCTGACTGCAGAATAAGTAAGGACCAGCCCTAGTTGGTTTCCCCAGTGGCTTGCTTTCCCCCAACATCAGCCCCTGGCCTGTGACTTTTCGTCTTGAAAACAAGGTCACTGCTCCCTTCAAGTAACTTCCCACCTCCAGCTGGGATTAAGATAGCTCTTGCTGGAACTTCACAGGTATCTGCTGGTCCTTCCCCAGGTGGCATAGCCCCCTTCTAGAGCAGCTGGTATAAGCCATAGAATCTGACCGTTAATCTATTCTGAGGCCCTAAGGGAAGAGTATGCTTTTTCCCAGGACTACCCTAAAATTATGGGGAAGTGGACATTACCCACAGAGGACTGAGCTAAGGGCAGTGGAAGGGACTAGGATTGTGGTTTCCAAAGGTCATGCCTTGGTGACATGATTAAAATGGGAGACGGGCAATGAAGTTTGTAGGGGTTTAAAGATGCTTTATTTTGAGCCTTTTCCTACTTTTTTACATGCCCTTTTTTGCCCCCCCTCCCCCGCAAAAGCGATAGTTGTATTCTTTTTTTGTTTTCACCCCCAAATTATTTGAAATTTCACTAGTGCTAGAGATCACCAAGTCTGGGACTAACTGGTCTTCAGCACTAAATGGGGGTACATTCAGTCTATTTCACGTTTCTAAATTGTGCTGGCAAACTGGTCTTGGCCCACTGCTTGTTGTTGTAAATAAAGTTTTATTGGCTACACTCACTTATTTATATAATGTCTCAAGCTGCTTTCATGCTACAACAGAGTTGAGTAGTCATGACAGAGCTCACATGGCCTGCAAAGCTTAAAATATTTAACCCCTTTCAAGAACTTTGCCAGCCCTTGCTCTAAGTTGTGCTATCTGATAAAAAGGAACTTAAAAATTGTGGCTGCCTGGGGCACCTGGATGGCTCAGTCGGTTAAGTGTCTGACTTTGACTTTGGCTCAGTTCATGATTGCGCAGTCTGTGGTTTGAGCCTTGTCGGACTCTGTGCTGACAGCTCAGAGCCTGGACCCTGCTTCAAATTCTGTGTCTCCCTCTCTGCCCCTCCCCTGCTTGCACCCTGTTTCTCTAAAAACAAAAAAATAAACATTAAAAAAAAACACCTGCGACCTCCTGAAAAGATTTTCAGCTGCTAAGTTAGGCTAATGGTGATCTTTGTGGGGCGGTGATTGGTGGAGTTTTTTTGGGTACCAATGATCGGTTTATTTGGGTGCTGGTTACATGATAATTCATCAAGCTTATACTTAAGTTTTATGTGCATGTTAGGTCAGTAAAAACTTAGAAAACCATGATTGCTTCCCATTGTAGCCTAAACTTGAACTGCATTTCTCCTAGACATCAACGAATGCCAGTCCTCACCCTGTGCCTTTGGGGCAACTTGTGTGGATGAGATCAATGGCTACCGGTGTGTCTGTCCCCCAGGGCATAGTGGTGCCAAGTGCCAGGAAGGTATGTGGGTCAGGCTGAGCTGGCCGTGTCTTGTGGGGTGAGCGGGCACTGTGCTCAGGAAGAGAACACGGAGGGAGATTTGCAGAGGGGGCCTTAGGGAAGGGGAAACTTAAGGGGTTGCCTACAAACAGCGTAGCTATTTTTAGCCAACTCCTGGGTAGTTGTGTGGTTATGCTATGTAACAAGCGGTCCCACAAGGTGTGACTTACAGCAGGTGTTTATTTGTACTGCTCGTGGGCACGCAGGGCAGGAAGAATGATCATGTGCTGCAGGCTGGGCTCGGGTCTGTTCTGTGTTTCCTCACCCTCCTTGGACCAGCAGCCATATCATGCAAATGGCAGGCTGCGAGAAGCCAAGCTTAACTGTGAGAGACTCGGCTCCCATCACATGCCCTAATGCTGCAGTGGCCCAGGCAGGTCACAATGCCACATGCAAAGACAGCAGGAGAGAGAACACCTGCCCTTTGTTGGGGGGTAACTGTTGTCCCATAGCAGAGGGCACAGGTATAATCCTTCCCTAACAGGGAGGGAGTGAAGAGTGGAGAGAACGGTCTATAGAAAAGGAAACACCTTTGACTCCTGCATTTCTACCTTTCAGTTTCAGGGAGACCTTGTATCACCATGGGGAGTGTGATACCAGACGGGGCCAAGTGGGATGATGACTGCAATACATGCCAGTGCCTGAATGGGAGGATTGCCTGCTCAAAGGTACAGTGTGGGGGGGACGCCGCAGCTCACCTGTATTCTGGAATTGCCATTGGGTGTTTGTCCTGAGCTGCCTGCTCCCTCTCTCTCTCCCCACCCCTCCAGGTGTGGTGTGGCCCTCGACCTTGCTTGCTCCACAAAGGGCACAGCGAGTGCCCTAGTGGGCAAAGCTGCATTCCGATCCTGGATGACCAGTGTTTTGTCCGCCCCTGCACGGGTGTGGGTGAGTGTCGGTCTTCCAGTCTCCAGCCTGTGAAGACCAAGTGCACTTCTGACCCCTACTACCAGGAGAACTGTGCAAACATCACATTCACCTTCAACAAAGAGATGATGTCGCCGGTATGGAACTACTTCTTATTTTGGAATGGAAGGGTGTGTTTGCTGCTTCCAAAGCAGAGTGTCACCAGCTAGGATCTTGTTCTTCTTAGCTTAAATTCCTGACTTCTTTTTTTCCAGGATCTTACATGTGTCCTTTTTAAATGTGATTCTAGGGTCTTACCACGGAGCATATTTGCAGTGAATTGAGGAATTTGAATATTTTAAAGAATGTTTCCGCTGAATATTCAATCTACATAGCTTGTGAGCCTTCTCCTTCTGCGAACAATGAAATACATGTGGCCATTGTAAGTATAAGACCCAGTCAGACTTAATTATGTGACTGCAAGGTAGTTAACAAACTTGAGTTAGCCAGTATCTGAATGCAGCAAAGCTGGATTCATGTTTAAGTACCTTTGAATAAAGGTGGCCCCGAACCTCCATCTGACGGTTCTCCTTTTTCTCCAGTCTGCTGAAGACATACGGGATGATGGAAATCCTATCAAGGAAATCACTGACAAAATCATAGATCTCGTTAGTAAACGGGATGGGAATAGCTCGCTTATCGCTGCAGTTGCGGAAGTGCGAGTGCAAAGGCGGCCCGTGAAGAACAGAACAGGTAGGGGGGAACAGTCCCTTTGAGGACGAGCAAACTGATTTTGTCTTAGCAGGTAGGGTGTTAGCTGACGATACTCCGTCTCAAGAAGTGCCGCCCCCCCCCCCCTAACTGGTGAAAAAACTGAGGCCAGCTGCCATGCCATGACCAAGTACTGGACTTCTTTCCCGGCCACCAAGCTATGCTCTCGAAGTGGGGACCTCTGCAGAGCATGTTGTTTCTAAGGCAGAGCACACTGCAGCGCCTTGAGTTCCTGGCCACGCAAACCCTGCTGGGGCGTTCTGGTGGTGTGGGACGGCCTGGCCTAAGTCCCGTGAACACTGGTTTGATAGGCAGCTCATTGGCCCTGCAGGACATCCCGGCTCCCCTTTTTTGACCATCGCTGTTGTAGCTGGGTGAGAAATGGGATGCATGAGCATCTGGGACATTTGAGCTCTGCACACTCAGATCAGGTTTCTGGTCATTCTGAAAATCGGGCCCTACAACAAGCTACCTGAGTTGAGTAGCCAGTCTCCCCTTGACTGAACCAGATGTTGCTCTCTCCACATGGAGTCAGGAGCCTCTAGGCACGGTCTCTGGGGACAAATGTGTCAGGGTCTCCAAGGGCCCACGTCCTGTACTTGCTTATCAAGCTGTGAAGTGACAATACGTGGTTTTGAAAAGTGACTTGTCCCCAATGCACCCCTTTCAGGGACTAAGGACAGGGGAACCACTGTTGGTATTCTTTTGTTTGTGTGATAGCTTTTTCTTTTCTTTTTGAGAGTTCATTGGTTTTGTGCCCGCCTTACAGATTTCCTGGTTCCTCTGCTGAGCTCCGTCTTAACGGTGGCTTGGATCTGTTGCCTGGTGACAGCCTTCTACTGGTGTGTGCGGAAGCGGCGGAAGCCCAGCAGCCATGCTCGTGCAGCCTCAGAGGACAACACCACCAACAACGTGCGGGAGCAGCTGAACCAGATCAAAAACCCCATCGAGAAGCACGGGGCCAACACGGTCCCCATCAAGGATTATGAGAACAAAAACTCCAAAATGTCGAAAATAAGGACCCATAACTCAGAGGTAGAGGAGGACGACATGGACAAGCACCAGCAGAAAGCCCGGTTTGCCAAACAGCCGGCGTACACACTGGTAGACAGAGAAGAGAAGCCCCCCAACGGCACGCCAGCCAAACACCCAAACTGGACAAACAAACAGGACAATAGGGACCTGGAAAGTGCCCAGAGCTTAAACCGGATGGAGTACATCGTATAGCAGACGGTGGGCGCCGCGGCCACTAGGTAGAGTCTGAGGGCGCTGGGGGCTTGTAGTTCTTAAACTGTCGTGTCCTATTCCAATCTGAGGCTGTTGTTGACTTAGAATCCTGTGTTAATTTAAGTTCTGACAAGCTGGCTTACACTGGCAATGGTAGTTGCTGTGGTTGGCTGGGGAATCCCACTCTGCGTCTCACGGCTATGCAAAAAGCAGCCCCGAGTGCCCCGGTGCACAGGCTCCGCAGCCACCACCTGTCGGACCAGGCTCCCAGGAGAAGGCCCAGCCCCTGGGCCCTGAGCTTCCACCTCTGCCAGATGTCCCGATGGTGATGCAGTCTTAGGATCATAGTTTTTATTTATATTTATTGACTCTTGAGTTGTTTTTGTATATTGGTTTTATGATGACGTACAAGTAGTTCTGTATTTGAAAGTGCCTTTGCAGCTCAGAACCACAGCAACTATCACAAATGAGTTTATTATTTATTTTTTTTATTGTATTTTGTTGTTGGGGGAGGGGGGACTTTGATGTCAGCAGTTGCTGGTAAAATGAAGAATTTAAAGAGGAAAAATGTGTCAAAAGTAGAATTTTGTATAGTTATGTAAATAATTCTTTTTTATTAATCACTGTGTATATTTGATTTATTAACTTAATAATCAAGAGCCTTAAAACATCATTCCTTTTTATTTATATGTATGTGTTTAGAATTGAAGGTTTTTGATAGCATCGTAAGCGTATGGCTTTATTTTTTTGAACTTATTTTCTTATTACGTGTTGCCTATAAGCCAAAATTAAGGTGTTTGAAAATAGTTTAAGACAATAGGATGGCCTTCGGTGCCTGGAATACTGGCTGAATTTTTTTTTGTGTGTGTGTACGACGTCAGATGTTTTAAAACACCTTCTATAGCATCACTTTAAAACACGTTTTAAGGACTGACTGAGGCAGTTTGAAAATTAGTCTAGAACAGGTTCCTTTTTTTTTTTTTTTTTTCTGCTTTAGACTTGAAAAGAGACAGGCAGGAGATGGGCTACACAGCAGTTTAAGGGAACAAGCTGAGCTCCGACTTAACGTAGCCAAATGTGAGTGGTTGAATATCATTAAAAATATCAAATTGTGTGAAGGTGCAAGTACACCAGTCTTATTTTGTAAATTCTTATTTCTTCTCACCATTCTTTGTAATACTGAACCACTTGTAGATTTGACCTTTTTTTTTTAATCTACTGCATTTAGGGAGTATTCCAATAAGCTAGTTGAATACTTGAACCTTAAAATGTCCAGTAAGATCACTGTTTAGATTTGCCATAGAGTACACTGCCTGCCTTAAGTGAGGAAATCAAAATGCTATTACAAAGTTGAAGACCCAAAAGGCTTATAAGACAGAGGAATTTCGTTGGTTTACCACTGAGACCGTGAAGATACTTTGTATTGTCCTATTAGTGTTATGAACATAAAAATGCATCTTTGATGTGTTGTTCCTGGCAATAAATTTTGAAAAGTAATATTTATTAAATTTTTTGTATGAAACCTGGAACAGTGTGGCCTCTTCTGAGCTGATGGAGTGGTGCTTGGGCCCTGCCTTGTGCCTTGGCCACCCCGCCGAGTTGTTCTGGTAAGCGGGGTGTGATAAATAGGCTGTGCTTGATGGGGACACCGAGGAAAAACCGAAAGCCTTGTCAGCCACAGAATTCAAAGTTCTCAAAAAACCACGGCTGCTGTGAAGCCAGGGCTGTGAGAGCCCCATCTTGGGGGGGGGGGCCTTGATTCCCTTGTTATTCAACAGCAAGTGTGAATACTGCTTAAATAAACACCACTGGATTAATGGCCTGTAGTGTGGAGGTGAATTGTTTGTGAGCACTCATGGGAAATGCCCACCGCACTAAAAGGGTTTTTAAAAAGCTCAGAATTAGTGTTGGGGGAGGAAGAGGGAGATTCAATGCTTTTGAGCTTTTTTTTTCCCCTGGCTACTTGGATTAATATTAATGTCCTGCCATCGTTGGAGACCACACCCTGGTGGCTTCTGTGCAAGCTCATGCCTCCAGGGTGGTTTCCTTGCTGCACTGAGAGGTGATAGTTACAAGCTTCTGGGTTTAGAGTCATCTACTCATCACCTATTTCCCAGGCAGGCAGTGTTTGGGTGGCCTTGCTATGCAGCCTCAGGGTGCTGGTATCTGGCTTTCCATGAGCTTCCAGAGGCCAGCCATCACCACCCGCTAAGGACATTGGAGGACTGTGGTTCTCACTGTGGCTGCTGGTGCCAGAGGCCAAAATGGCCCTCCCCCACAACATGGGTGGGGTTGGAGAAGCTTGGTCTCTGTTACCTCTGCAGCCAGGGATGAACCACGGTGCTGGGCATGTGGATGGCTTGCAGTAGCTGTGCAGAGTTGCCAGGAGTTCCCTGCTGCTTATTAGCAAGCCAACGCTTCCTCTCCTTGGGGAACTGTCCCCCAGAGCCGCACCATTCACACCATCCACCCACCTGGTTTTCATAGTGTTTTTTTTCTTTCGTTCTTGGGAAACAATTTTTTTCTACCAGGCTAGGAACTACATTCTTTGATGGGCATCTTGTTTAAGAAGGGGTGATGGGCTTTAAAAATATCCCTGGCTTCCTTTGCATGAGCATTGAGGAGTCAAGAGTCCGAAACAGTGTTTTGGCTGGCTGGGAAGGCAGCTGGAAAGACCCGGACACTGGTGAGTCTGGATTCCCATGACATCTCCCTGCCCTGCTGTGGCAATACTTTCTGTCCATAATCTCTGCCAGTAGACAGCTGGTTTCTGCAAGGTGGGGTCAGAGGCGGGGGGGAGAGGGGCTCTGGCACAGACCCAGTGAGCCAGGACAAAGTCTGGGTTGGCAGTGCTGAACTCAAACATCATCCTGAAGCAATACCTTGCTCCGGTGGTTTGTGAACTTGGATTTTTCAGGACCCCAGAATTCCTTGGGTAGTTGCCAAATGCTCTTGTGCCAAGAAAGAAAAAATGTTTAATGAGCCTCTGCCATTCTTTATTCCAGGAGAGAAGTGATATTGAGATTCACATTTGTTGTTTTAAGAAGTCTTCTCAGTAGTAAGACGGCAGAGATGAGGGTCCTCTGGGCATGGCTCAAAGCCAGGACCTTAATCGTAAAGGGCAATTTTCCCCTTTCTCCAGGTAGAAGTAATCAGACAAGGGAGCCCCGGTTATCTTGGGGACAGGGTGGAAAAGAAGGGAATCCATACCTTTCCCATTCCCCATGAAGGTTCTGGGACTTTTTTAAGCAAACCCTGGAAGAGAAAGAATTTTCAGTCTGGAAACTTGGCTGACTCAGACTCTAGCATTTGACCATACCATGAAGCTCTAGGAAAGAATTAACTTGAAGCTGGTTGTGCTGTCATTCTAGACTTATGCAGCGGAAAACCAGAATAGAAAAGGGGGTGGGTGGGTATATCTTAATTGATAAAAGTCTAGTGAGACCAGGCGACAGAAGCATAACTTGCAAGCAGGTTTCTCTTAATGCAGACTCCCAGGCCCAGTGCAGGAGTCATCAGAGTGGGGTCAGGGAATCTGTATTTTCAACAAGCTTTCCCCTCCTCCCTTTCCTCTCTGGCATATGTATAGTAAAATTTAAGAACAACTCTACCAAAGTATTAAAGTATAAGCTCCTCGTTAATTACAATGTTTTTCCTCCTTGTTAAACTGAATTAAGTAGCCTGGAAGCCAGTTTGTTGCTAAATTGCCACCTGACATCATTTTTAAGTAAAATAATTATACTGCCCCTTGAGCAAGTTGTGGTCATATTTATTGGCTGATCTGACGGGTCAGTGAGTCAAAGTTAACTTATTTGGTAATACTCTTACGTACTAAAGAGCCAAGGAAACCAGAGCATGGATTTCCCACCTTTCTAAACGGTATATACCTGACTATCCAAAAGTGAATGAGTATGAGGCTAAAAAGCAGTTGCCTTTAAAGAATAAAAAGATCCCACAGACAGACCTACAGAAGCTTGCAACTTGGGCTGGGCAATGTTCTGTCATTTCCGCTTCGGCTGCGGCTCTTTCTTGCCTCTACTGGGAATGAGAAGCGGGAGTTCAGAGGTTCCTGGTCTGGGAAGACACACAAGCACTGGGTTATGGGAAGCCTCCTCCTGCTAATGTGTATTTATACTTTGTGAGCTCTGATTCATCCTAGCATTGGAACAGAAATCTGCTTCCTGAGGTTCTGTTTTTAAATAGATAGTTTGCAAAAACAA
Source organism: Paguma larvata (assembly GCA_030068075.1). Classification (NCBI taxonomy): domain Eukaryota; kingdom Metazoa; phylum Chordata; class Mammalia; order Carnivora; family Viverridae; genus Paguma; species Paguma larvata. Next base: position 13,908,135 of record CM057844.1, read on the forward strand.
CAATTATTTTTCTTGACATTTTTTTTTTTTTCCACCCCACAAGCAGCTAAACATCCCGGCCCGCCGGCCCGGGCTCTGTCAGTCTCCAACAATGCCAAAAGACAGCCTGGTTACTGAAGGTAGAACGGTGCCCCGAGGCAGTTCTGTAGGGTTCTGGCCCCAGAAGCCTTAAAAACAAAGGTTAGAAACCATTAGGGCAATCTTGTTGCATCACTTCAAATCCATGAGATATTTCTGGGACTATTAAAAATAACGAATTTCCCTTTGTGAACAATTGCCTTCCAATGGTTGTTAAACAGAAGGGCAAGTGGGGGTGACGCTTGCGGGGCCCTGGTGACTGCTGCCTGGCAGCAGAGGGGCCGGCACACCTGCACAGTACCCTTTGAGATCGTGTCAAAAGGGCGCGGCTCCCTTGCTTTTGATATAAATTCTACCTGTATTACTTGCTCTTGCATGCCAGGCACAACCTTCCTGGCTTAGAGAATGTTTCTTTCAAGTCCTAGGCAGCTTTTACAAGTCTTAAATTATGTATCATTATGCATGGGTCTGGTATTAACCTGTGATATGTGCAAGTCGGGAAAATTAACATGGAGAGTAAAGACTCTGAAACCAGTAAGAACCTGGAACTGTGGCCCGCCTGCTGCCCCCCACCCCCGTCCTGTCACCTTCCCCTGCAGTATCCGCACCAGGACACCCAAGGGTTGAATTATCCAGAGAGCAGAAGCAGATGCCAGCAACATGAAAGTAACAGCTTTGTTTTAAAGAAAGGCTCTCGGGGCAGGGCCAGTGGGGCTCCTCCAGAGTCCCTAAGGGGAATACAAGTTTGCAGCTGGTTTCCTAATGACTACTCAGGCAACCAGGAGGCTTGGCCCCCTCTCTGCACCTGAAGAGTGCAGAACTGCTTTCTTTCATCAGTGCTGAGAAATGTGTAGTTGAAAAGCCTTCATCCTGAACTCACTGGATATTAATGCAATTGGAGACCTTACCCATCCAAGAATCCAACCTACATTACTTTCCCAGCAGGGGAAACTGAGGCCTAGAGAGGTTCGATTTGTCTAAGGTCACACAGGGTTGGGAACAGCCAGGACTAGAACCTTGGGCTCCTGCTGCCTTGGTTGCTGCAGTTTCTGGGAATTTACCAAGTTTATGTCTGGATCTTGGCCTTTGGTGTGAATTTCAAAGGTAAAGAATCGGGACATCGGTAATTAGCAAAAAGGGGGCTGCAAAGCCTCAAGGGAGGCTACAGAGAGCTGCCACAAAGACCCTGTCGTCAGTCTGAGCTGTGTCTCCTGCAGGCTTTGCCTAAAAAGTGACATCTTTATAAATCTGATAGCTATAGGTATTTTCTTAACCAAAGACAGTCTAAGCCTTGTGCCTTTGTAGGTGGCTCCTTTGTTCCTGGGCAGCTTCAGATTTCCTTTTCAGTTTCTGCTTCATAGAATTAGAAAATAAAATTGCAGGAAAAGAGGCTCAGAAAGGAAATTGACAGCCTCTAACTCAGTACATCCTTCTCCTTCCCACATGCACACGGCAAGTGCATGCACGTACATGCACATGCATGCACATCTTATACTCTTCAGGACACTGGTGCTGCTCTGTGTAAGAAAGGCAACTGGGAGGGTCCTGGCCCATGTCAGCTGATGGCGATTATAAATAAGCTTCATCCCACATTCTCTAAACACTCCTGCTTCCCCTGGCAGGCTACTTCTAGGTTATTCATGGAAAACTCACCTGAGCATTTAAAAGTGCTATAATCCAAACGCTTGGATGTGATTAAGTTCACCACGTCCAGTGTGCAGCTGGGCCAGCACAGACACATCTCGGAGTTCCTAGAACTGCCTGTGGGCAGCACTCCTTCCTCCACCCAACACCCCAAAAAGCCTACTCCCCCTCGCTCTCCCTACCCACCACTGAAGGATTAGGAATGCATCCCACAAGTCATCTTTAACCTGTTTGTTGTGTCAGGGTAGGCCAGAACTACATGTTATGCAAAAGTTTCCTCTGCGCTGAGGCACCCACGCTCAATGCCTCGGAAAAACCCCGTCCTGGAGACAGAAACATAAACCCTCCAAGTTCAGGACATTAACGATCAGATATCCTCAGGGGGCTGTCCCTGGCTTTGCCGGGATGGTTTTTGGAAGCGTTTTTAAAAAGGAATCGGCACAAAACAGAAAGGAAGAGCACGAATGTGAAACAGCTACAAAACTAAGGAAAAAGTGTCTGAGAGAAAAGGAAAGCCAGTGGGAAGAGGCCCAAAGAGGGTGAGTAAGGCCTCACCGCAGCCTCCAGCATTCCCCACATCCACGGCCCCATTATTTGTGCACTTCCTGTAAGCTCTCAACACAACACTCAGCAAAAGAGGTCCTGACCGTTTCCTCCAGGGCGCTGTGTCTCCACATGCGCCTGACTGGTGGCCGGTTGCTTTCACCTCCTCGGGGTGCAAAGCCAGGCTGCGTGTGGAGTGGCAAAGGCACACGCTTTGGAGCCAGACTTCCTGGATTCCAATCCCAGCTCTTCCTTCCTGATTCCTGGCATGGGCTTTTCTCTATGTGCAGCATTCAGTTCACACAATTGCAGCCCAATAGAATTTCTGGGTTGGGTTGGACAGACCTGGGTCCTAGGCTTTGCTACTTACCAGCTTTGGAAAGTTTCCGCAATTCTTTGCATCTTAGTTTCCTCATCTGTGAAATGATGGTGATCAAGTGTGCTGCTGCTCGGATTCATGAAAAGGGCTGCAAGAAGAAAGACTGCTGCTCTATTTCTCAAAGCATCCTGGGATAGTATGTCGAGTCCACTACAAGATGATGGAATCCAGCTAGATTCCAACAGCAGTCTCTGTTCTTGCCACTAAACTGGGCCCTGGTCAGAGAAGAGCTAAGTAATGGCTGTTGGATCTGGTGTTAGACAGAAATCCAAGATGGCCCCCAGAGATTCCTGGGCTGTGGTTATTTGATCAAACATGAATCCAAGTATTGCTGTGAAGGGATTCTGCAGATGTAATTAAAGTCCCAAATTAATTGGCCTTAAAATACAGAGATTTTTCCAAGTGTGGCTGACCTAATCACGGGAGCTCTTTAAAAGCAGAGAGTTTTCTCTGGCTGGTTACAGAAGGAAAAGTCGGAGATACAAAATATGAGATATTCAGCACAAGGGAGGTTTCTCTGTTTTGGGGACGGAGGAGGACACATGGCAAGGACCAAAGAATGGCCTCTAGCTGCTGAGTGAACTCCTACAGGGAAACTGCCAGGAAGACAATGGAGCCCCAGTCTCACAACTGCAAGGAACCAAATTCTGCCAGAAACCCAAAGAATGGGAGTAGGTCTTTCCCTAGCTGGGCCTCCAGATGAGGGACACAGCCTGCCTGATACCCTAGTTCCAGCCAGGAGACCCTGAACAGAGATCTAGGTAAAAAGTGTCAGAACCTGTGGCACAATTTGCACTATTTCAAACTGCTAAGTTTATGGTTATCTGTTACACAGCAACAGCAAATTTCTCTTCCAAACGGAGTTGTACTGGACTACATCACGTGTAGGTACTGTATTTGGTCTTGACTACACAAGTCATTGGCTTTTCCCCAATCAGTTCAGTGCTTGCTATCAGTGTAGCAGAAAGAAAAGCTCATGCAAGAATGAACTACGGGACCACAAAAAATCTTGGTTCCCAGCTAAACTCTACTGCAGTGTGTGTTCTGCCAGTGTAGACAGGTTTCTACAGCCTGTAAATAATAGAACATGATTCTGTCTTCCATATCTATCCTCCCCACCATTTTATACAATTAGAGCCAAATGAGGCAAGCTCAGGTACTTGGCCTCAGAGTACTCCAGGACACATGGTCTTAGGCCAGTTTTCTCTCCTTATGGAAGTTGATAATGTGTGACTTGTTATTTAGATGACATTATCAGAGGATTGGATGGCTCTCCCACCAAGCATCATTCCCCTAGAAGGAAGTTTCCTTCTCGGCTGTCCTCATGACACAGTGGCCATTTCCTCTGGACTGAGTAGGACCTAAACCTCAAGCCCAATCTTCTTTCCTTCCAGGTCCTCTTTCCTGAACTTGCCCTCATAGGGGCAGCTGGACTAGGTGGATATGCATAACCAGTGGCAGAAAGTTAAGGTTTCTCTCAAGTTCAGTGGGCTTTTCTAAAGTGTTACCAGGACCTAGAATTAGACCTTATATCGGTGCAGAACAACAGGCAAAATTTTTTCCACAGCCAGAATCCAGAACATGCAATCTGATAAACCAGTGTTGAGAAATACGATCTTCAAGAGAAAGCAAAGCCAATTTGGTGTAGAAAATTCACAAATGGACAGTATGTTGGTCTCTGAGCCTGTATAGAAATGTTAGGTGAGGGCCACAAGGCTCTTCCAGTCAGAGATAATTAGCATCAAAAGAAGAACCATAAGAGCAGATCCCCCTGAATCTCTGACACGGAGAGCGTTTTCTCCCAGGATGCTGTCATATTGATGGGTACTTTTCACTGGGGAGCCACCAGAAGACACTTCTCTAGATGTCACAGGCTCTGCCCATGCAACCTCCACTCTAATGGTCACCAAGCTGAGCACAAGGCACTGGGAAAAGGCTCACCAGGAAGCATTTTAAGGGGAGAACATACAAATCCAAGTGGTGCTGTTGTTTCACAAGCCTCGATTCATTGTGGCATCATTACCGAGGGCCTTCTGGGCTCCTCCTACTGGGACACGGCCCAAACACCCTGTCTGCCACGTCAAGGCTGGAGGTCACTCTAATTCACCATTTCACCTTCTCCCCCTGATAAATGGAATGGGTGGGCTGGTATTCATCCTCCCAGGCACCCACAGTGGGTTTGGGAAAGAGCCCTTTGCATGCTTCTCACCAGTTGAGCATGTTAAGGAGGAAGAGAAAAGGCCTTCGGAGCCACTGGGCTTAGAAAAATTTCCAGTCAATCCATCACCTGCCTCCTCTGGAGAAGGGTCTGCCAGCACAACCCACAGGTCCCAGGGCAGGTGGAGAGAGGAATATGAGGCAGCAAGTGGAAGTAAGAGTTGTGTCTGTGTGTGCTGTGTGTGAGCACATGTCTCTCTCTCTCTCTCTCTCTGTGTGTGTGTGTGTGTGTGTGTGTGTGTGTGTCTAAGTGCAGACACAGGCCTAGTAATAGAAGAGCCGGTGAGAGGGCGTGGGAGACTGGGAACTTATTTATAAAATCTCTTCTGCCCTAAAGCAAGTCAAACTCCCTGCTGAGGAGTGGCTTTTTCTTCCTCCCTTTTGAGTCCTGTGTGCTGAACTGACCTCTCGCCGGTGGAGGTCAGTGCTCTGCTCACCCTGTGCACACTCAGCCTTTTGGGGCTGGATCGCTTTAGAAGCCTGAAGAGGAGACAATCTTCAGCTCGAATTTCTGAGAGGAAAGCTGTGGTAAATCTCGTGAGGAAGCTGGCCTGTGTGTATGTTTTAAAGAAATATATGTGTATGTTCTGATCTTTTGGGAACTGTGGAGAAAACAAAAGGCAAACATGAAAACTGTACATCACCAGAGTCCCCTCCCACAGCCTACTTCACCCACTAAAATAAATCAGGCTGGGTAATGAATGAGGTTTTAAGAAATGTAACTGAACTTAAAATACAAGGTCAGCATCTCATCCTAGGTAATCCTTTGGAGGATGAGAAATTCTCCTGATTTTCCCACAGGGTTATTTCAGATGTGCTTTCTGAGCCAAACTATTTTAAAAGCGTTCATTCTTCCACTGCCCTGCCAAATGTGAACTTGAGATTCACACGCACTTTTCGAGAGCTTATTAGTGATATTAATGATCATGGATCAAAGGCAAACCCTAGACAATTATTTAGGTGCTTTAAAACCTCATCTGTTGTACGAGGGCAACAATTTCTCAGTGTTGGCAAAGATGAAGTTGCTCTGACGTGTCGAGTCTAAAGCAGCATTACAAACATAGAGGGCCTTATGGAGAAGACAAGACACATCTCTTTGTATGATTAAAATGTACGCCTATTGACACCTTGTCACCAAAGCCTTTCTTATTCATTTGAAAGCCGGTACACTTCTGACCTGCAGAAAGCCCCTGGTTTAAAGGATACTACGCTCAGAGCACACCTTGCCTCTTTTAACATCCAGCATTTAAGCCTACACACACCCTAGATTTTAAAACAATAATTCTGGACTGTGGCTTCTCATGAGAATCAGTTATTTGAGGAGCTTTTAAAACTGCCAATACTCAGGCCAAATTGCAAGGATTCGGATTTAACTGGATGCAGAAATTAACACATCGGAGTGGTATGTTTACCTGAAGTGTGGTGCTTAAAATATTAGAGATCATTTTATTTGACAAAGGGAGAAACTGAGGCCCGGGAGGTTAGGTGACTTTGTCCCAAAGCATACAAACCAATTAGTGGCAAAGCAACAGCCTGAACCCAGGGTTGCAGCTGGTAGGACCACGCCATCTAGACTCCAGGTCTGGGCTGGGTCAGCTGCCTGTGGGCGAGGCCAGACAGCATGCTGGCACAAACAAAACACTAAGAAAGGCGCTTTGCTTTATCAGCTGTGGTGGTTCTCAGCATTTCACGCACAGCTATCCAAATGTATTATTCTAACCTCAGATTGAAATGCTTGGAAAGATTATGTACAAGTCCAAGGGGAGATGCGTATACAGGCAATCAAAGAGGCCTGGGATCCTGTCATAAAAAGCAGTGTACAGAAAGAGCTGGCCAAGGACTTCACTCAGTGATGAACAGGACTAGATCCACTTAGAAAATGGAAATGAATCCACCTGGGAGATGTCAAGATTCTCTGGAAGAGAGTCATGGTCGCATACTTTAACTTCTCACAAGAGGGATCTATCTTAGTTCCCAATTGGGAGAAGTGGGAACATATTTGCATTGTAAAGACCACCCCAAAATCTTAGGGGCCCATTTAATCACAATACCCCACACACTGTTTTCCAAACTACATCTTTAGAACCAGTGGTTTGGAAGCAGAGCTCCTTGGATTATTTCAACAGTGTTGAAAACCTCAGGGTTGCTTCAAGGAGGAAGGAGTCTCTAACAGAATATAATTTCAAATATCACGTTTAGAAAAGGGCATTTGGGATGTATATTCCTTGGGGCTCGCTTGTTTTGAAGAAAAGTGATATACACTAATTTAATTTTTTTAAACAATTTTACTTTTTATTCGTATAGCAAGTTCATTTATTCTACACACTACTTTCAGACACATACAACGATTTAAACTATGTATATAGTTTAAACAAAACAAACGACAGGTTACAGGTGAGGAAAAACAGAGCTCCTCTGGTGATTACTGCAGTGTCTGGCTTTCTAACTTGACCAAAGAAAATTATTCTGTCAAATCCACACCTACAGTCACCTGATCAGATGCTTGGGGTCACATATATGGTCTTATTAATTTTTGTTTAATTAAAGAATCAAGGGTTTTGAGAAGTAATTCTAATGGCAATTATAAAGTAATTCATGGTAATATGCTACATAATATTAATACATAATACTTACAGAATGTGATTAAAGTTCAGTACTGAGTAGTTCTCAACAATTAAAGGTAATAACTTCATCCACTCAAGTCCCCTCTATTAAGCACACACATTGACATATATTTGTTCCTCATATTGTTAAGTAAATATAGAAACCAAATTAGAAGGAGTTGTGCAGATTTCTGAGAATTTAATTATACCATTACATTGTAATACCAATGATACAGTTAGACTTCTGTCCTCAGTAATTATCTGCATTAACTTCATTTTACAATGCTTAATTTACTCTGTAGTTAAGGAAGATTTTAAACTATTTAACAGAAATCAGCTTAATTTTGATTTTTTACTTACTCCACTGTGCTTCAATTCATTAGTGTTTCAGTAACAAGAGATGAACTCTATCATCTTAACAAACCAAGCATGGAAATTTCCTCATAAGAGAAAGAAGAAATTAAAATGATTTCCATATTCAAGTCACAGAACACTGAAGAGAGAATTTTTGGCTCTTACAAAAGGCATTTGTTACCTCAAAAGGAAGGGCACTCACTAAAATTTTGTAGAAATATTACGATGGAGCCTGCCAAGAAGGAATTCAAGGAAACTGGGAATAGTGGCACTGTGATCCCAGGCCATTCCCTTGGGTACAGAGGTTTTCTTCCCTCTGTGCTCTGCCCTCATCAAGCTCTTTCTAAAATCAAAGGCCATGAGATGCACAACTCATGCTAAAATCCAAACATGACACCAGAAGCAAATATTTGACTGTGAACCCATTGTTGTTCCCAAGACCTATCTTGAGATATCTCACTCACAAACAAGCTATATTCTCCATAAATCCAACTGGAGGAGCACCTGAGTGACTCAGGAGGTTTGGGTGTCCAACTCTTGACTTCAGCTCAGGTCATGATCTTATGGTTGTGAGATGAATCCCTGTGTCAGGCGCTATGCTGATTGAGATTCTCTATTTTGCTCTCTCTGATCCTCCCTAGCTCATGCTTGCTCATGCACTCACTAGCTTTCTCTCTCTCTAAATAAATAAATAAACATTTAAAAAAGAGTTTTTAATGATTCTTGCCATAAAAAATGAAATACATTTTCTTATTTAATATTAACATAAGTAAACAAAAACGCTGCAGCATTCACTCCTCTGTCCCCAAGTGGGTGCTCCTTTGCATTTAGCTATTTATATGCATATCCAGACAACAGGTTAACCTCCAGTGGCAAAGAAAAAAAATGCATAAGAAAAATCACACTGTTCTCTGACATTTCTTGTTTATGGACATTAAAAAAACAACACAAAATTCAATTTAGTAAAAAAAAAAAAAAGTCATCTGAAAGCACAGGGAATGTGACTTAGATGATGACTTAGATATGATGACACTGAGAAAGTTAGGGAGTTCAAATTATAACATTAACTGAGTGGATCCACATTTCTCCCAAGCATCAGAATTACATACAGGGACTTGAAAAAAATTTGGGTTAGTAAGTGGTTGAAGAAATTGTTCTTTTTGATTAAGAATACTGACAGGTTCTCAGATTTTCAGATGCTGAATTAATAAGATTATCGAGAACGTCAACACACACCCCACTCCTAGAAGTAGAGAATTCTGCATTTCCCAGCTAATAAGCAACAGTAAAACCTGGCAGCCATCTTCCCCTTTGTACTTCCAAACATCCAAAGACTCACACGACCACTCAAGTAACAAGAGATCCGGGGGTGTTTCAGACATGTGGAAGAAAAATGCTTGGAGGCAAAATTCCTTAAACACATGCCATAGTGTGGAGTGGAGAGCTGTTCCCTCTCATTAATCCTGTGAAAATCCCATGTACATGCGGGCTGTGAGAAAGACAATTCAATCTACAACTTAGGGTGCTGTTTCCCCTCTTAGGTCACAGTAATTGTTATTTCCATGGATACACCAAACTCTAAAGCCAAGGTTATTCTTGAAAGAAAATCACTAAATCACAAGTATTGAGTTGACCCCATTAACAAATGAAATAAAAACTTTTCAATTAAAAAGTTTTCTCTGCTGCTTCCATTTCAAAGATCTCCTTCTAGGCGTGAGTTAGGCAGCAGCTACTGTTCTGAAATGGTTGTCTTTTTTATTCTAGACTCTTTTCCAGGGAGTGGGGTTTACTTGTGCCCAGTTGAAACTGTTCCAGTAATTCTGTTTAAGAAGATTCGAGGATACATTGTGCTCCTGTCTTCAGTGAAGAGCACATCTAGAATTGCTGTCCCTCTAAGAGCATGGGCCCCCCACAGACCATGAAGACTAAGGTTTCCATCCTGTGCAGTCTACTCCAGCTGGATGAACACAATCTGCTCCACTGTGGTTAGTATTGTTGGGTTCCCTCTTCTGCCACAGAATGCTATGCTTGGAATCAGCTAACAACAGAAAAAAAAACCTAGGGGTGGGAAGAGAAAAGGACGCTGGTGTGCAGGACCACGTTCCTGGTGAGTAAAGGTCTTGAGGCTGGGATCACACGAAGGGGACAAGTTTCCAGGCAGGGTGGGGAACATCAAAGGAATAGATCTACATTCATGGCCAGGTGTAGTGACCAACACTGAACTTCATGACCCAAGATGGTGCCATGAAATATGGCTGCCTCTGAATGAGTTTTACCCTACAATACAAGTGGGAAAGGAGACATGGGGAAGTATAGAATGAGCTAGGAGTAACCATAATTAGTCTTAAGTACGAACCACCAACACTGTGTCTGTTTCCATATTCTTTTATTTCATTGGGCTTTTTCTTGGTTATTTTTCTGCTAACTCCAACACTTTGGGAATATACTTGATTTTCCCTGTTACTAGGGAGGTGCTACTTCAAAGGACCACACAATGTTGAGTAGAAAAAAAGATGTATTTGATGGGTGGCCTGTGAATACGGTTTTTTCCCCTATTTTAGAATGAAACTGGGTTAAGAAAATCTTTAGTAGGTGTCCATCCAAAAAAAGTCATTGCTATGATTCACTCTGACATTTCAGCAAGCCCACTGGAGACATTAGGTGGGTGATACTGCAAATGGAAGGCTCCTGTTTTGAAATCGAAACTGCCCATGATACCTTCCAAATCGGAAACTGGAAACTCTGGCCACTGAGTTCCCCTTGGGTCAGAATCCTTCCTGAACCTAACCAAAATCGTAGAGGTGGGGGGAAGCACAGGGACAAGGACATGCCTGAGCTACAACCAAGAGCAAGCCTGTCCCTCTACTCTCTTCCTCTAATGCAAGGTCAAATTAGCCATAACCTTCTAGTAATTCTTTTTTTTTTTAATTTTTCTTTTTTATGTTTTTATTTATTTTTGAGAGCAGGAGAGACAAAGCATGAGCAGGGGAGAGGGAGACACAGAATCCGAAGCAGGCTCCAGGCTCTGAGCTGTCAGCACAGAGCCCGACGCGGGGCTTGAACTCACAGACCGTGAGATCATGACCTGAGCCGAAGTTGGACGCTCAACCCACTGAGCCACCCAGGCGCCCCCCTTCTAGTAATTCTTAGAGTAAGTAACAGTTTCATGGGTGCAGTGGCTACTATACCAGGTGTTTTATAAATTTGAGGGAGCACAGGGTGTGCATGTTCACATGTGGGCCCCAGCCGATGAGCCGGAGGCCATGGTAGCCAGTATTGAGGAAAGAAACACTAGGGAGTCTCCAATTAGTCCAGTGGCTCTCAAACTTGAGGATGTTTCAGAATCAACCAGGGTTTCTCATTCAGCTGGCCTGGGATGGGGCCCAAGATGTGCCTTTCTAGCACATTTTCAGACAGTGATGCTGGGCCCAGAACCAGATGTTGCAGAACACTAGCCTGTTCCTTCACTTCTGTCCAACTCAGACTGAGGAACAGGAGGAGAAATTGTACCCTTAGGTATTGCATTATGGCACTGTCTTCACATAGCCCATCATACTGTGTGCACAGTGATGGGCCAAGAAGGCACACGGTTGGTTTCTTCATGCATGTCCTTCAAGATTGGGATCATCCTTGACAAGGTGAATGGCCATTTATCACTAAAATAATTTTCTGAGGACAGTTAGAAAGTATGAGAAAGTAGCAATGTTGTTAGAAAAAGCATATAGCCTCTTCAAGATGAATGCATTGAAAACTAACCCTAACACAGATATATATTTTCGGTATAAAATAATCATTCTAATTCCTTTAAAATCACGGCATCTACACACACCCCTCTCTTTCCACATCTTTAGCCACTGTAGCCCCAACTATATCTCTGTAATCCCCTTTAGTAAGTTAGTGGCCTCTTTCATGCTTCTTTCTTTTCTTGGTTGGGCTGCCCTGGATTGCAGATAATCTTTCAGTGTTTGTGGCTGAGCCGGTTTGCTGTGCCTGCCCTGGCTTATTTTTCGTAAGATGTCCGGAGGAGAGGTTTTCCAAAACATGTAACTCTTCATTAGACGCCTTTTTTGCCAAACCTTGTTTCAAAAGTAACCCCGGATCCGACAGCTCTGAAGTTGGCAAAACTCTAACAGCATTGCTTTTTTCCACTATTATTTCTCTTGGGACTAATTGATCACTTCCAAGAGAAACTCTCTTGTGGTGGTCGATGTCTTCCGCAGAGCCGAGGTTCCTGCATTTCTGTTGTGTTCTGGCCCCTTGTGGACTTTGTTTTGGACCTGGTGATGCTGACTCACAGCTACAGACAGAGCTCCTGCTTAGAAGCCCTGTCTCTGACCACTCCCCATGATGAGGTTTTTGCTGGCTGCTAGTGTCTTCTGGCTGGGTCTGATGAACATTTTCCAGCTTTTGAACAGGAAGCCCCCAGTGGCTCTCAGCTGCCTTTATGTAATCTTCTGCTTGTCCCGTGGACTCTGACGGGGGACTGGCTAAAGCCTGACTGTCACCCCTCCTCCTTGCAATCACTGGGTCACTAGCTGTGTCCCCAATGTCCCTGCTGCTCCATGATTTGCTCACAACGCTGCTTTTTGTTTCAGTTCTTCTCACACTAAAACAAAGAAAGGTTTTTTGTTTTGTTTTGTAAAGCTCTAATGGCATGGTGCCCTCCAAATTGTCCTTGTCACATTGCCTATCCCTGGAGAAGGAGCCTGTGCTACCTTTCCTTCTCTCTTACCTCCCTGGCAAATCCAGAAAAGTTCCCAAGTGTGATGTTTAAATTCAAGACAGGATGAAGCAATAGCCTTCACATTTTCCAACACACTAGGATTAGTTATTAGGATATATGAGAATAGGCTTTGTTTATTGATCACGGGGTTTTCACTGTAGTCATACTCAAGTTATGATGGATCTATTTTACCTAAGGTAGACAAGTATTCATTTCAGATGTTAAGGGTCAATATTGCCTAAATTTGATATGTTGACTTTTCTCCCCAGAAGCAAATCCTCAGATACATCCAAACCACAGGATATGTGTGTGTTTGTATGCAAGAATGTGCTTATACACAAATACACACACGCGTGCGCACACACACACACACACACACACATACATACATACATTTTTTCTACAGCACACATAAAAGACAATGCAAACTTTACTCACTTTGTAAAATTCACTTTGAGGAACAGGATAGCAACAGATTTGCAGGCTTGTGAACAGTAAGAAATTTCTAAAACCACCAAACCAAACTCAAAATACTGAAGCTGAAATATTTATTTTGGCTAAGCTTTAGTCTGGACACACACACACACACACACACACACACGTGCACATTCTTACTGTTCCTAATCAGGGATGTGAAGATTATCATACTTATAATCTAAATGATAGAATGAGAACCTGCATTTTAGGAAAGGAATGCATTTTTTTAGATCGACCTATAGTCACTCGGAAAGTTGTATGAAACACACCACCAAACAGGTGTGTTTCATCTTCAAAGCACTTACGATTAATTATTCCTTGCAACATACCTGTGAAGCAAGGACTTGCTCCCCATTGTCCAGAAGGCAGGAGAGAGTCAGGAAGGCAGAAGAGCAAGCATAGAACTTAGGATAAAGTTGGTGCCAGAGGGGGTTTTGTGGGTAGTCTCCATTAACTCTTGTGGAATTCTAGGCTTCGTGTCATGTACCCATACACACACGCACAGTCAAAAAGCAGAAAAAGAAAATTTGTTGGACCTACATTTCTTTGAGAGCATTTCTCTTGCGCTTTGTATTTGAAGGAAGTGGACTCTCCGCACACTCAGCAAAATAGTCAGACGTTCCGTGGAGAGCTCCTTCTGTCTACTCCAAAAGATAACAAAGGTTCAACCAGAAATCTATTAGCTGAACATGAGAAAAAACAGTTATACTCTGAATGCCCCAGTGAACAGATTTTTGTGAAGACCAGATGAAACTGCTTAGTGTTAGGCTATTTTACTTTCTAAAAATCTAGAACATTTTGGTAAATTGTTTTGGACTCCTACCCAACACAGTTCATACGTTAATATACACCACAAACATACAAGGCTGTAAGATAAAGGACTCTGGTTCCAAACCATCTGGGAACTCTTGGCCAAGACCTTTTTTTTTTTTTTTAAGTAGGCTCCACATGCAGCACAGAACCCAACATGGGGCTTGAACTCACAACCCAGAGACAAAGACTTGAGCTGAGATCAAGAGTCAAATGTTTCACTGATAGAGCCACACAGGCACCCCTTAGCCAATATCTGAGGTTTCTGTGGCCCAAACTGTGATGAGGCCCAGAACTGCAGTGCCAGGCAGTAGCATATTTGTGCGCTCTGATCTTCCAGACAGATCCGCTGGCACAGTGGTCTGTACTGATTCCTAAGAATTCCACACATTTTCTCTACTTACAAAAATACAGAACATGGCCTTTGCAATACTCAAGACTGCAGAAAGAGTTAAGACTTTCAGTGGATACTTTGAACACTCACGTTTGTGATTCTTGGTTACTAAAAAACTGGGAGTTTTTCTTAAACTAAGCACAACCATTTTACATATTTCATAGATTATCTTTGTCTCTATTCTTACATGTTCCCGTGGAAGCTTCATATAGAAGTACATGTACTTATAAAAACGGGGCACCTGGGTGGCTCAATTGGTTAAATGTCTGGCTCTTGATCTCAGCTCAACTCATGATATCACAGTTCATGAGTTTGAGCCCTATGTTAGGCTCTGCTAAAAGTGCAGACCCTGCTTGGGATTCTGTCTCTCCCTCTCTCTGCCTCTCCCTCTCTCTGCCTCTCCCCATGCTCTCTCTTTCCCTCTCTCTCACAAAATAAAGAAATAAACTTAAAAAGAACAGTACTTATAAAATGCAAAAAAAAAACTCCCAATATTTGTCAACATTGACCTATTTCATATGTTTGGAATCATTTCCTTTTTGTTAAGCAAGTAGATAATCCAGACAAGGTGTTAACTTCTCTCATTTCCTGTGACACTAAGTACTCTTTTCCATCAAATTCCATAATAAAATGTTGCGGCCATAAGGAAGAATTTTGGGAAATTATCAGTGGGTCCCTTGCTTTAGACTTACATTGGAATTAACAATGGCAGTCCCAGAATGCCTGGTAGACAGCAGCCATCAGTATGATACCTGGATGCCCCACAGGCCAATGCTATGACCTTTGTCCAATCAGTGGTACTCTACCACTGAGCACTAGCCTTTAGCTCCTGCTAATCCTGCCTGTGGTTTCAGACATGGAACAATGTCACTCATAATCATACCAAGGTGTAACCTAAATCAGTTTTAAGAGTTAGTAAACAGAATATCATAGATTTTAATGGACTATACTGCATTTTGATGCTTCTCTCTTTATCCCCCTAAGACTCAATAGTTGACCAGATAGAGCAACAGTTTAAATGAGAGGGAGAAGGAGAGAAAGGGAGAGAAAGGGAGAGAAAGGGAGAGAAAGGGAGAGAAAGGGAGAGAAAGGGAGAGAAGGGAGAGAAGGGGAGAGAAGGGGGGAGAAGGGGAGAGAAAGAGAAAGAGAAAGAGAGAGAGAGAGAGAGAGAGAGAAAGAGAGACTGAGATTTATGTGTGAAACACTTCTAAACATGCCCTATAAGTACAGTAGATTTTCCCCTTACGACCACACCCTGTAAGTGCTGTATTTTCAGAGCTGAACAATTAACATAAGGAGCATGAGTCAGGCTTTGAACAACTCTGTGGGAACCAGAAAGCCTTTTGCTATTAGGAATGATGTAAATTCCCCAAGGCTTGAAGAAGTCCACAATGGAAGGCAGACAGGGTCATAAATAACAACAATGGATACTGCGTCGACCACATAAAGTATGATGCCGCGATGGTGACACTCTTCAAATCTCACACTAGATTCAATCTCTGCCTTTATTTATTTATTTTTTAAACTTAGTTTAAAAAGCACTATGCATTTCCTATGGGAACTTCAAAAACTTCTTTAAGAGACATGACAATTGACTCTCATCCCAAATTCCTCTGATCACAAACAATGGGGAAAATATCCTTGGAAGGAAAAGGACAACAGAAAATGCGATGCAGTGACAGAAGGAAATGTCCAGTTCAAAAAGTGCAAAACCTGTGACTTCGCTTTTAAAAAAAGAGAAAAAGAAAAGAAAAAGGCAAGGCAGGGTCTCCTGCTTACAAATTAAAACCACATTCGGCAATTTGTTGAAGGAGGCATATTTACATTTGTATGAAGACTGGGTGGGCAGGAAAATAAAAAAAAGCTTAGACTCCTTCTTCAGTCTTCAGTCCTTGAACTGTCAGACCTCATTAGAAATCTCTCATTCTTATTTTTCTAAGGTCAATTCATTCCCCTTTGTCACTAAATCGCAGCCTGCGGAGCCCCTCAAACAAATATTCCAGAGGAAACAGGGATCCTCTGGAACAGGGACTGGGAACAAAATTTCCCAAGGGAGTTGTCCTGATTACTAATGGCTTCTCACATCTGGCATCAAAATGCAATTGTGGCTTATCCAGAGGCAAAATTCTAAGGTACAGACAGTGTGTGCTGGGAAGTGCTTCTTGGGCTTACCTAAATGACATGACTCCTTTTTAGATTCTGCCTTGAATAATGACCCTGACATCTTCTGCAAAGAATATACACAAACTCAATATATTAAAAAAGATTACTAGTTGGCCATCCAAAGTCCAGAGTGCACACTCCGTGGGGACTTGGATATTTAAGAAATAGTTAACCAAGGGTCTCTCTTTGGGCCTTCATCAGTGATTCTTCTTAACCTATGGGCTAGCTCTGAGTCTAGCCAAGGAATAAAGTTCTGCATATATTACCACCTGCCCTGTCCACTCCCCACCCATTTATTAATTTTTGGTTAATACTTTTAAACATTCCATCTGTAAAGAGTGTCTACGACAAAAACCAGGACAAAGCCAAAGAGAAGCAGGGCAGGGCCACAGGCCCCACCGAGAGTATAATCCAGGGGGACACTTTCCTCAGGAGACTGAGCAGCCCAGGGAGGCTTCCTGACCAAGAGGTCAGGTCTTGTCACCATCCCCAGGGATGATCTGAAGCCAACTGGATGCACCCTGAGGTTGAGGACAGCCAAAGCATGTGCGCCCCAGTACGGGCCCAAAAGGAAGGTTGAACAGGTGAGTGTTTAAGTATTAAGATGGGTGATGTTACCTCAGTGCTGTCTGGTCTGACCTGGGAAACACATTTTAAATTTCTGGACAGAAAAGACTGCAAGGAGAGTCCCTACCAGAATTAGCAAGGCAGCTAAGATATGCTTTCTGCCGCTAATCAGAGAATGGGCTGGACTGAAATGTACTTAGAAATACTGGTTGCTGTTTGAGTTACAAAGGCAAATTGAAATTGTGGATAAATCAGGGTGTTCACTCCATAGTGACTTACTGATTATCACTTTTGAACAGAACACTGTTGGATTAATGAGGGATGAGGAGAGAAGTTGGCTTAAAAAGATGTAAGAAACACCTGCTCTTGAGTTTCTAACCTCCTCAAGGAGTCTGTAAAACACAGCTGAGGCTCCCAAAGGGTATTGGGAAGACTGGCACCAAGGGAGCTTTTCAAAAAATATAGATTCCCAAGACCATCCCAGGAAGTTCTGATTTACCAGATCTAGGGTGGGGCTACGAGATCTATATTTAGGTTCCCAGGAGATTCAAGCACTGCTGACATACATGAAATAATTCTCGACAGAGCAGAGCAGCAGATAAACAAATGTAAAGTGGTACATTGAGGCAGTGTTTGGCAGAGTCTGGTCCAGTTACCTCAGGTATCAAAATTACCTCGGAAGCTTGTTAAAAAATGTTCAGGATTCTACTCCAGAATCTACTGCATTTGGATCTCCAGGGGTTGGAGTCAAGGCATATCATCGATTCTGATGCCCACTCTAAAGGGGCATGGATGGACATGATAACTGAGCAGAGTCCAGCAGAACCATCCAATCAGAACTCTGTATTGAACATTGTTTTGAGGCCCTTGTGGAAAAAGATGTGGACTCACAGAAAACATCCCTGCTCTCACAGAGTCTCCATCCCATGGGGGAAGACAAGAAACAAATACACATATGATGTATCAGAAGGTTATATGCTATGAGGAAATATAAACCTCCAAAGTCTTTTTTTAGACATGTTGGTGAGAGAAGGCTGTAGTAGGTAAGAAGGTGAGCTTTACCAGGAGATGAGTGGAGGATGAGCCATGTGAACATAGTGCACATCTGGCAGGGAGAAGTATAAATGCTAAGGAAGACAGAGCATACTTGGAGGGAGAGGAGAAACAGGGCAGCAACCCAGAGGAAGAGGCTGGAGGGCAGCTAACTGGGGTATGTATGTGTATGGGTGGGGGGGGGCAAATCATATATGGCTTTATAAGGATGGCACATTTTATTCTAAGGAAGATGATGTGCCATTGGAAGGTTCTAAGAAGAAGATGGACTTGGCATTTTAAAAGGACCACTCTGGGAGCAGCTGAGGGACAGATGGGCTCAGAGAGATCAGTGATTAGACTACTGCAAAAGTCCACTCAGAGAGGAGGGGTCTTTCAGGAGGCTGGTGATGGCAAGAAATGGTTAGACTTGAAATATAATTTGAAGAGAGACCCAACAGAATATGTCAATGGACTGGATATAATTAGTCAGAAGAAAAGTCCAGGATGACTCCAAGATTTTTGGTTTAAATAAGTGGATGTAGGAAGTTAGCCTTTACTAACACAGGAAGTACTGGGGGAGGGGCAGGCTTAGGGAAGTGGAACCAAGAAATCAATTTTAGATAACGTAAATTTGAACGATCTTCCTGGGTATCCAAACAGAGATGCTGGGCAGGAAGTTAAGATACAGGTTCAGAAGAGAGAGGTCTGGGCTGTAGGCACAAAGCTGGAAAGTCCACGAAGATGGTATAAAAGTCTTCAGTCAGGATGAACTCCACTGGGAAGTGAGTTTGGATAAGAAAAAAGAAGATGAGGAGGATTCAGGAAAGGAATCCACGAGAGAATAATCAATGAAGAAACAGAAAAATCAAGATAACATATTGTCCCTGGAGGCAAGGGAATAAAGTGCTTCATTGGAAGTGACAATGTTGTCACAAATATGCCAAGTGGTTAGGAGTGACGACTGATAAGTAGAAGGCGACGTGACAAGGGCTGTTTTTGGTGAAGTGCTGGGGCCCAAGCCTATTTGGGACGGTTGGGTTCAAGAGCGGAGTGGAGACACAACAGCAACCAGAGGTCTCCAGTAGGAATGTAACATGCTGTAGGTGACTTTAAATTTTCTATAGACCACTAAAAAAGGAAAAAGAAAACTGGTGAAATTAGATTTCAATAATATATACTATTTTGCTCAATATCTAAAATGTAATATAAAAATATTGAGGCGTTTTGTAGTTTTAGGCTAAGTCTTTGGAATGTGGTATGTATCTGATATTTATAGGATACCATTTCTGATTTGACACATTTCCAATGCTCAATGGCCAAATGTGGTCAGTGGCTACAGTATTAGCCATGCAAAGCTAGACACTTTAGGAGGGTTATCAGTAAGGGGAGCGCGGAAATGGGGTAGTGGCTGGATTGGGGGACTGGTTAATGGAAGGTGTGTTGGTGATGATTCTGGGCATATTTGGAGTATATGATCAGCTACCATGTGCCAAGTTTCAGCAGGGTGTTTCAGAAGCTCTGCATATAGTCATCAATTCACCTCAGAAGAGCTTGGTGAGGCAGGTAATACTGCTATTCCCACACTCCAGGGACCTCATTCAACATGAACAAACAGCACAATGCCCCTTCTCATCTGATAAATGGGTCTTCTGTCGGGAAGACCTTGCTTCAGCTTTCAAGCACCAGCCCTGAGGCCCTGGGACATCAGTATTAGTCTAGGTTGGAACTGCAGGGGAAGGTGTCTGGGGACATGATACCAGACCACAGGTCACTCAAAGAGCCCTGTGGGTGTACAGTAGTCCAGTGTGGCCCCCAGTGTGGTGTTCCCAGTACTCCCTCATAGCCATGCTTACAAGGGATGACAGAGAGGAGTTCTCCCACCAAAATCTTGTTTTCAAGACTGCAGAATATCCTGCTTGATATGAAGGCAATAAAGGGAGAAGGCAGGAAAAAAAACTTTTCAGTGCCCTTAAGGTCTTTCTCACAGCAGTACTCAATGCAGTCATTCAGTGCTCTCGGTCTTTATCTTTTGAGAATCTCTTTTCTTATGGTTATGTACATGAGTTTCCTCTGATTCTATTTTATTCACTCCTAAGTAAAAATAATAACTCAACCAGAATATCTTAAAAGCAGGTAACTCGGGGCGCCTGGGTGGCTTAGCCGGTTGAGTGTCTGACTTCAGCTCAGGTCATGATCTCACGGCTCATGAGTTCAAGCTCTGCGTCAGGCTCTGTGCTTACAGCACAGAGCCCGGAACCTGCTTCAAATTCTGCGTCTCCGTCTCTCTCTGCCTCTCCCTTTCTCATGTTTTCCTTCTCTCTCTCTCTCTCTCTCTCAAAAATAAACATTAAAAAAAATTTTTTTAAGCGGGTAACTCATAGTCGACAATAATAGAATAACAAGTCTTAGGTCACATTCAAAATGTTACTGTGTCTGAATTCTTCATGATCACATATACCCAGAGTTGATCAAAACAGGTTAGCCCTCCTGGGAAGAGACAGGCAGCACAGCGAAGCGGGGGACAGAAGCCAAGGTCTGGCACTCATTGCTTGCTTGTCCCTGAGTCCATCTCTCAACTTCCTGATGGTGGGCTTCTCGTCTGTCCTTCAGGATTGTTTGGGAAATTTAAATGCAATGAGGTATATGAAGCACACTTTAGAAAGTGGAAAGTTCTAAGCACATTTTCTTGACATTCCTGTAAAAGAAAACCTGATTCCTACAGAAAACAGAAAGGGTTTTCCAGAGGGCAAGGATGCTTTGCATTTGTAAAGACCTTACATGATTAAAGTCCTTTCCCCTACATCTACTGAGTTATTTGGCAGTCAGGTATTGTCCCTATTTGACAGACAAGAAGAATGAGACTCGACAGACTAAGTGTCTAAGGCCACATATTTACCTAGGGGCAATACGGAGTCGAGAAAGCCTGACCCTCTGTGCAGTGCTCTTTTCACTCTGCTCAGTGCGTCCTCTGCTATCACAGTCAGAGATGGGAGTTGTAGGAAGAGGACAGGATGCTAAGTCGGAAGTCCTTGGGTCTAGGACTCTGTTTTTCTTGAAGTGAGATCTGGACAAGCTACTTCTCTAAACATCAGTTTCCTTTTCTAGAAAAGAGGAATGATAATAATATCTCTACAGTGAGCACTCATTCATTTTCTGGAAACAATACTCAGATTTTGTCTCTAGTCCCCATCCAATGTCCATGCATTTTCAGGAGGCCCTGTCTCCACACCAGGTTCCAGAGGTGGGCCTGTGAGCCCATCCAGGCCAAGAAGAGTACTGGATTCATGAACCTCAAAGTGATGCATGAGCTGCAGGGCCCCTGGAAAGAACCCTGCTCTCTGTTCCCTGGTGCTACCAGAGCCAGCCACCACATACAGGCTAAGAATGAAGCCAACACTGTGGAAGGCAGATGGGAGAAACTTGCTTGATGATATTCTTTGTGCCTCTGATCAGCAAGTCATACCTGAAGTCTGGACTTTACAGGCATGTGAGCCAAAAACTTTCCTTTTTTGCTAAGCCATTTCGAGTTGGCCTTCCTGTCCCTTGAAAACTAAAAGGTTCAAGACTGATACGATCTCTTCTCAGGTTTGTTACATTGAATAAGTTATTGTATGCGACAGATCTCTGCAAACAATAAGTCTTTTGCAAACAATAAAAGCGGTATAAAAGTAATATATTGTCAACTTACTTGGGAGGCAAATAAAATATTAAAGTATGAACCTAGACCACTTTCAATTCTTTAAGGCTTTGCGATAAGGCCAAAAGAAAAGTTATTCCTTTTTTTTTTTTTAAGATTTTTTTTTTTTTTAAGTAATCTCTAGACCCAACAAGGGGCTTGAATCCACAACCCCAAGGTTAAGAGTTGCACGCTCCACCGACTGAGCCAGTCAGGTGTCCCAAGAGAAGTTATTCTTGAATTTTAGTGTGATGCCCAACCATTTTCAGGAGCATCAGCATTCTGAAATGTGACATGCAGAGAAGGTTGAGTCACTTACAGAAAATCAGCCCAGCACAGCACGAATTCTGACAGCGACCACAATCTTAGACCACGATGCACTGTGACCATATAGAAGCCACACGTCTCAAAATGAGGAAGAGGTCTCGCTTTCCCAAATTTCACTTCTAATATTTTCTTAAATTATTTGATAATTAATAAGTTACAGAAGAAAAAAGGTTAAAAGGGTGGACAGAGTAGTAGTGAACAATTAAAAGAATGTGTGTGTGTATATACACACACACACACACACACACACACAAAGGAACTGAGGCAAAAAGAGGTCAAATGGAAGAAAAAGGGGTATCTCATGAATTCCACTGTGAGGTCAAGTCATTTTCTCTAAAGATATAAGGATGGAAGACACATACCCTGAGACATCTGAGAGGTAAGCACTCAATACAGGGACTGGCACAAGTGAGTCCTTATGAGATGCCCAAGACGTGGACATGACCTTCCCCATTTCAGAGATGAGGAAACTGATGCCCTATGAGGCTAAGTCATCTGTCCAATTCCCACAGTGAGGAACAAGTCTTTTGCTTCATTCTGTTTCTCTGCACCCAAGTCCCTCTTCTGAGCCCTCCACTTCTCTGTCTCCTGGGCAAGGACAGGTCTCTGAGGGAGAGTGGAGAAACAGGCTTGCTGCTGCCACTACTGTCTGAGTCAGTAGCAAGCACTCTAGCTTTGTTTTTAAATAAAATTTTAAAGTTTTCTTTTATTCTGAATTGATGACTATTAAACTGTCTTGTGTAGATCTAGGGAAGTACCAATAAATAGTTGCAAAGAACGTTAACCTGAAAATGAAATCAGTGAAAAAAATCAAGGAAGTTGTTTTTGCAGGAAGTACACATTTCGCAGGGATTTTCCAGTTTACACTCACCTAACCCTCGAGAACCCAAAAATAAATCCCGAACCCCCTAGGCCCCACTGTCGAGTCTCTGGCGCCATACAAGCATGATGAGACTTGGATACTTTAAAGAACTTGTAGGTTTGGCCCTGTGCTGCTTCATGTCGGGGGGAGGGGCAGGGAATCACTGACCACTCTGAGAAATGAATGAAAGCTATCTAACTTTGACTAGAAAAACATAAAAAACAAAAAAACACCACTTTTTTTTAATTTCAGGGAATTCATGAATTGCAGGTTAATAGTGTCCAGTGTAAAAGCAGAAGGGAAATATCTGTGAGAAAGAGAGAAGCCTAATGGGAACTACCTCAGGCAGTGATACCTCACCTTTGAGGGGTCTCCTGATTCAAAAACGCCTCCTCCCCACAGAGATCTGTGGTTGAAAAATGCCAACACCTGGCAGGAAGTTTGCTAGCCCTTTATTCAGGGTGATGATTTTCTTCCCTAACATCTCCCATGGCTGAGTGTGTGGGCTGGACAGGATGGGCGAGGAAGGAGGTGGGTAAGTGCGTATCCAGCCATGTAGGTGGTAGGGCTGGCCAGAAGAGGGCCCACGGTAGCCCTGGTCACCAGTGGGAAAGAGGGAGAAGAGCCAGAGAGAAGACATTACAGATGACTGTCTTATTTCAAAACTCTGCTCAGAGCTGGCCCTCTGCCCAGGGACGCAAAAGGAACAGCTCTTCCCATTGCCCTTGGACACAGACAGCAAGACCCCCTTTCCAAGACTCCCATCTCATGACAGTAACAGCTTCTGTGAATGAGTCTGGGAACCTCACCCCACTTATGACACGGTTTCCTTGGGAAAATGAGTACTGAATTCTAAATCATCTGCTAACTAAATGAACTTTCTAAACATAATCCACTTGCACGTCAAACTCTGTGCAATCACTGTGGGTGTTCAGATGAACATGTGAGCTTTCAGGAACCTGAGCCCGAGAAGTCTGTGGACTCCCAATTCCTATGTACCTCAGAGGAGTGATTGGGTCCTTCCTCCAAAACCGTATCTCCTTGTGAGTTACTGGCAGCTACTGGAAATGAAAGGCGTTCTTGCTGGTGGTACCCACCCCTCCTCCTACTCTGGATGTTGGTTAACTGAGTTCTTACTGAAGGTCACCAGTTTACACTCTTGCCGTATCCCTTTTTCATTACCGACTTGCTGGCTAAATGAGGGTTTATCACTTAACTTTTTGGTACTTGTTTTTATAGCCACAAAATGAAGCTGGGCTGGCAAGTGGAGACAAATAAAAAATGAGAGTGCTGAACTTCTTGGGAAAATGCTATGTGCAGATGGGTATTACCATTTCCAGCAGGCAGGGTAAGATATGTAACAATCTACTAATCTGGTGTTGATGACGTTTACAGTAACTCCTCTTTGGGAAATAATGGAAACAATAACATAATTAATATTGCATAACTGCTTTCAAGTTTAGAAGACATTTTTATATTCACTCTCTCACTTGATCCTTAGTAAAACTTGGGAAGGCTTGTGTAGTAGGCATCACTTTTACCTCTGCTCAACAAGTCATAGTGTTGGCCAACACTCTGAGAGGCCAAATGATTTGTCCAAGGTCATCCAGGGAGTGAGGAGAGAGGCAGTGGCCAGAGCCAGGCCTTTTAATTTCAAGTGTGATCTCTTTTCTACTTGTTCCATTCCCTGGGTCTGTGGACAGGAAAGGTGTATTATGGGAAACAAGTACAAAGGATGAGAGGGTTGAGAGACATCCTATCATAACTCATTCTGTCCAGCAAGTCTAACATAGATATGTCCTACCCCAGCTCATTTAGCCTATAGTATTCTAATTCAGCAGAGGGCAGTTCCTTAGGGGTTCTGGCCACAGGGGTTCATGAACCATCTCATTCACAAATACTGGTGGCTAATCACTGGGAAGAATTTTAATATTAGGAAAGGAGGATAAAACCTCAGCTTACTGTAACATACAATAAGCAAAGGACAGTTAATCTTTAAAAAAATGATTTGACTAGAGAAAAATTTATTATTGTGTCACAGTCGAGAAAAACTATTCTAGACAGACCAAACCAACCTAGAATAGCTCATCCCCACCACCAGCATTCTCACTCAGACATTCCATATAAGGGCGGGCGTGTGATGGCTGCTCTATAGTTTCTGTCTCAATCAAAGGAAAGTGGTCCACCTGTGGGCCCTGCTGAAGGTGTGGCCCTAATCCATTCCTCAAAGATCTGTAGACCACATTCTGGCTCTAAGCACTGGCCGCAGGTGACTGGAAAAGGGGAGGGCAGAAGGCAAGATGGTGGGAATTGGAGAAGTCCTGCTGCTACAGGGTCAAAAGAACAGCCTGGTCCTGGAGAAGCCTCCTTCTTGTGTCCACCCGCAAAGTGAGACCCCATTAATAGAGGCAGACTGAGCACATTCCTCCCTTAAGCCTAAAAACCTCAATTATCACAATACTGATCAATATACAGAATAAAAACTACCTCACATCACAAATTAAAACAAATCACATAAAAATACAAGGAAATATAAGTAAATGCTTGTCCAAATTTGAAAACCATGACACACACCAAGGTCATCAAAGGCAGAAATTGTTATGGAAACCACAAAATTGAGGACATAGACACCTACCACATAACAGTGTCATATAATTAAAAGGTAAAAGATAAACTCACTAAAAGTTACTTTCCTTACTATTTAAGGTTTTTATATAGTTGGGAGTCTGTGAAATACAAAAAAAAAACAATAGAAAAATGGACACAAACACACAATTCACAAATGAATGGGACCTGGCTAAAATAAGTACATGGTGACCTCAGTTATCAAGTATAAAGTATGGAGGGGTACAGACTAGGTCATCAACAGAGGCTGTCTTTAGGTTGGGAGTTGTGGATAATTTTTACTTTCTTTGTTTATATTTGGATTCTAGGGTTTTCAAACAATGAACATGTTCAATTTTGGTAAGCAGTTATTAAGTAAAAAACTAGTTCAGAACACTGTGGGAAATGTGAAATATGGAAACAACCTCTTCCCCCTCAAGGAACTTTTCCTAGTGCTACGGGAAATCTCTGGTTAATGGCTTCTAAGTAATTTACCACTAGCATTGTTCAGGAACTATAATAAGATGAGAAGAATGGATTCTTAAAAAGCTTATGACACATCATGAAACATCTAGAAAAAACACCCACTATTTAATTTTTTTATACAAAAGGAGGGTTCTTTTTCGAGTGATATCTGATTTATACTTCTGCAAAAGTTCCCTTATAAAAACTTAATTCTGTCAATACGGGTGCAAAATTAATGCACAGTCAAATTTGTTAAGTAGTTTATTTCTTCTAAAAACATAAGGCCTAAAATGTTTCATTATATATTCTTTTATCTTTCCTAAGATAAAATATAACTCTCCCTCCCCCAATTTTTTTTATCACAGCTTTTAAATCTACAAGTGAAGTTCTCTTTTGTGCAAAATTATGGTTTTTCTTTAGCTATATTTTCATCTGCTTCCTCTGACAGAAATTCAGTGTGAGAAAGGATTTCTGAGATAATTTGATACCCTCCCCCCTTGACTGAGAGATGAGGGCTAAGGCCCACAGAGGTTCAATTATGACAGCCAAGCTAAAAATAACCCAGGCTAGCATAGTTTATTGCTTCTTTAGACTCGTTCTCATTTCAATTTTATACTCATAAACCAGAAGAGTTCTTTAACATTAAACAGTAGTTTGACTTAAGTGTTCAATTTAGTGCTTAAATAGTGTCTCCCGTCAGGACACGCCAGGGATCCTTCCACCCAGCTGATGCTACAGCAAGGGCCTAGCACATGTGACTGGGGTATATATCTGCAGAACCTTGATGGCTTTTGTCAACAGCTTGGCCACAACCTCAATGAAGCATGAGACAGAGAACTCAAATATCTTGATTATATATCCACTTTCGGGCAGCACTGGTATACTAAATGCCATTGTTAATTTCCAAAAGAATCACAGCCTTTTTTTTTACAGTTTAGTTTTAAGAGTAAGAAAGTAACTCAGAATTTTGGACTTTCTTCTGAATAGCAGAGGGAGGATCCAAGTGAACCATTATGGTGCTGAATGGATACACCTTTAAGAAAAAATGAGGCTGTTTGATTTATACTTTTTAGTTCACCAGGATAACCCTCAGTGCCCCCTATCTGGCAGACTACAAGCTCCTTGAAGGCAGACGACTACAAGCTCTGCTTTCTTAGTTTTTCTTTGTTTCCCAGTGTCTACCAGAGCTCCTGGCACAGAGCCAGCACTTAGCAAATTACGTTAAAGTGAGATGGTAAGAACAGATGGGAAAGATCTTCAGAGAGTAAGCGTGCCTGTCACCAATGCTCTATGAGATACTAACTTTGTGCTGACCCTGAAATGCCCCAGATACATACAGAGTTCTATTTACGCAATAAAGTGATTACTTTGTAAAGTAATTATTTTGGTGATTATTGGCTATTACCTCTAATAAAGAACTAATAAAAATAATAAATAATTTTTAATTTCCCCAAAGCCCCAGAGCTTTATTTACATCTGAGGAAAAAGAAAAAAACCAGCCTCTACACAGAGACCTGGGTTTGTAAACATGAAAGCAAATATTGTTGAAATGGGATATAACTGAGTGCAACCAAAATTTACTTTATATTTTTCATATTGCTAGGAAAATGAAATAAAACAAAAGGTAAAAACTCTCAGAATAACTTCCCAGCTCCATTCTTAGCAATAGGCCAAAAACTGAGGCTACAAGGGCCTGAGATTTCTTATGAGAAACTGTAGTAAGAAAAATACAGTGACTCATCTCATAATAATGCCCCTTCTTCCCAAAGTACACATCACAATTCCCACATCCCTGGCACGTGGGCACTTGGTACAGAGCTATTGCAACATGGAGCATCTCCCTGCACCAATGCCCCTCGATGGGCGAGAGAGATGCCGATATTGGGGTAACAGATCTCCCTGGTGCTGGGGGAAGGTTATTAGCGGCTGGCACAGTTGCACTCATTCTGCCCCCCAAAGCAGGGGGCTTACTCCCCTTGTACTGCTTGATCTGGAACAGTGGTTCTTTTGAGCAGCCGCCTTTAAGAACTGGGGAGGTAGGTGCAGCTGGCTTCCTTCTGTACAGGCTCAAAGAATCCCCTGGCAGAGCAATTCTGAAAAGGCACCCCCAGGTCACCTAACCAACGGTCATTCCGACCCTGAGAAACCAAAATGGCTGGAAAAAGATTAAAGAAAAGGAATCTACTACTCACGGCAAAAGCGAGGTTACCAGGTTGTTGCTCAGGTACTAGCTCACTCCCCCACCACTTCTGGGGCCACAGAGAAGTGAGTGCAGTGAGTAGTTATGGAAAATAACTGCTGTTTCTTGACAAAAACGTATCTCCAAAACAGCTATTTAGGAAGTCATTTCCCAGGCCTTCCCAGTCAATGGTCTTGGAGGTTAATTACCAAGAGAAATGAGATGGATCCTGTCCTTTGGCGAATATCACTGTAAACTGATAAAGAACCCAAAGATTTCTGGCAGTTCAAGAAATATTCACACAAAAGCCAGATATCACTGGCTTTGGGCATTTGAAGTATATATCAAGGACTATGGACACCTTCTCTCAGACAGAAGGTAATTCTGGGATGGAAGGATGGTTTATTGACGCTCAAATGGCTGAGACAGGTGGGCTCTGCAGAGGTCAAACATCAATGAGGCTGAAGCTCCAACGCACGTGTGGTAGAAGGACAAAGTTGTCGGCTTGATGGGCAGCGTGCAGGAGGGTCCTTCACTAGGCCTGGATATTTTACCATTTCTAGGGACGACAAACTTGAGGCAGTGGTGGACTAGAGACCTGTTAAGAGGGGAGGTGCACAAGTGAGCTGGCCAACCTGAAGGGGTGCACAGAGCCTATGTCCAGGGAGGGAGATGTGTAGTAGTGCTGAGTGTTAGCGGACTCCCGCGTGTGTGGCTGGGAGAGTGTGTACGTGAAGGCACAGAGGTGAGGAAAAGAGCAGCTGAAGAGAGAGAGATTGACCACATCTAAAGAGAGTTATTTAAAACAATGAAAGATCATCATGCTATAAATGTATTTTTCTTTATAAGCCAGTTTGGTTAACTCTGATAGTGCTATCACTAGACATCAGAACATTTCAAAGAGAAGAAAACTGAACAGTCTATGTAAAAGGCTCAGACTAGACTAGTCAACTTTTCAGAATGAAAATTCTTAACATTTAGGAAGTCCTCCAGATTATAGGATTTATTTGACAGCAGTTAATAGAAAACTCAGGATCTGTATGAATACCAGTG
Organism: Paguma larvata; assembly: GCA_030068075.1. Lineage (NCBI taxonomy): Eukaryota > Metazoa > Chordata > Mammalia > Carnivora > Viverridae > Paguma > Paguma larvata. The sequence goes on from CM057844.1 coordinate 13,937,288, forward strand.
CCCCAAAGGAGGATAATATTTCGTTTGTACTGAGTTGTTTTAATTCACCCTTAATAATTTAAGATATTAAGTATTAATATTACATATCATACAAGATCTAATTTCTTCATTTTTCCATCTGAAGCAATAACACTTCCTGGTACAGTTAATTATTGTTTTCTTAAACCACAGATCAATTTCTTCACTGCTCTGAGAATCAGTTAAGTTATATTATATTATAGTTATTTGCCAACATCATTACTACTTTCGTATTAATTAATTTACTAAGATAACTCTAACATGCTGGAAAAATCTCAAAGAATACACTTTTAATACTTTTCACCAAACTTGCTTCATTTATGTCATTTAATTGACAGATGAAGATATAAGGGTCCCACTGTCTTTTCCTAAGAGCTCATCTGCTCCAGATAAAAGCACCTCTGCTTTTTACTTTTCCTAGGTCTCTAATTCACCCTTCTGGTCTCTATCCATTTATTTCAGATGAGGTAAGAAGCTGGTTTTAGACCATGTGGGCCAAATGTCACATTTCATATGGATTAAAAAATAATAAACATAAGGAGTAATCTAATACTCCCATAAATTATTTTAGAAGCATCATAATCCTGTCACACTTCATGTCCAAGTTTCATGTCTGCTTGTTTTTTTTCTTCGTTGTTAAAGTTCAAATAATATATCCAAAAATATGGGAAAAAAAAGTTTGCACAGAGGTAAGTTCAGATAGAATGGACTGTGGCTGCAACAAGATACACACACACACACACACACACACACACACACACACCAGCTAAGGAGACTCTCTCAAATCCATATGTTAAGTTTACAAGGCACAGCTCTAAGTTACAACATGAAGGGGGACTTTTCTGTATCTATTTATCTGAACAGAGAACTCCAATGAAACACAAATGAAACAGGCAGGACCTGACAGAGCTTAAGACTTAGCCTGAGAAAGGGGAGAGAAAACAAACCCTATCGGCGAAGAAACAACACACTGGGGAAAATACAGATTCTCATGAAAATGTCAGTGATTCACCATGGAATAAAATTCAAAGCCGCTGACCCCAATGACAGCTTCCAGTGGAAATATGTGGATTTTGCTTCATTTCATTTAAAGACCTTGCTTTATCTCATTTGAACATTATCATAAGCACCACCCCAGATTTTGTGATATGTTCCTTTCTCATTAAAGCTGCTATAGAAAAAAATTGATATAAAAAAAGATATGGCTGATAAAACTAAATTTTCAAGGGGCCTTTGGGAAAAAAATAAATAAATAAGCAAAACACATCAGTTAATATTATCATGCAAAAGAGGTAGGACATTTTTGATCCCTTAAAACATTCATTGGATGCTCAGCGGCTGAAGGATAACAGAAGACAATATTTTTTCTATTTTTATATTAAGTTGTCATTTAAGCAGATTTATTTATAGAATTTTTTTGTACATACCAATTCTTCATTCTGACTTGCCGTAAGATCACGACCGAATGAAAGCTGACTTACACAGACCACAAATCTGTCAGGAAATATACGGAGCTCTGCACAAAATAAAGAAAATCAGGTTACTAAAGACATCAAAAATCTATAAACACAGAAACGCTTGGTCTCAGATTTTTAAGTTACAGCTAAAACATGTATATATAAGACACATGTCTCTTCTCCTCTGTTCCTTTCAGTGCTTGCCATCAATAGGGCAGGGCAAGCACAGAGCTCTAGGGAGCACCCAGGAGGTTGCAAATTGGTCCACCTGAGCCCCTGGACCATTATATTATATCCCATGGAACCCCCAGGCAGGGCCCTTGCAGCCTTCCCTGTGTGTCAGTTTGCCGTTTTCTGACCAGAACTCACATTTGGGAAATAGGATCAACGTTTTCTAACGAGTCTGCAGAATTATACAGAAAGACAAAGAATATGGGATAAAATCTGAAAATGTGAGTCATCAGTATTCTCACTAATTAGTTTACTTATCATCTCTTGGGTCAGTTGGTCTTAGATCAGTCCTCTAAACTGGAGGGCAAACTCCCAATCTGAATCAGGCAATGAAAATAGCTGTGTCGTTAATACGAATAATAATAAGGAAATAGTAAAATACGCAATAGTAAAGATGATATAATTACACCTCAGTCATACTAATCTATTATTATTATTATTACAACTTCGTAAAGCAAAACCACTGACTTCCGGGTGGGGAGGGCTGCAGGAATCTCAGAGTTGGATGCCCCAACATTCAATGAAAAAAGAATATAAAATGGTAAGTGGCATCTGTATCTCTCCTCCTCTCATTTGTCTGTCCATCCACTCACATTCACTTATGCAGCTTCCACCTATCTCTGGAGTGATGTTTACCTGATGCTAATAGCATATATCCTGGGAGGGAGGTAAGGGTCTTCTCATGTCTTTATACTTGGTTGTATTGCTTTCATATTTTTTATAACATTCATGCATCATATGTATAGCACAAAGACATTTTTCTAAAAGAGAAAACTTCCCTCTTAGATATGATCAATATTTTTAAAGACTTATATTACGAATCAAATAAGTGAAGCCTTTTACATACATTGCTCATTTCCAACAGTGAATGACAACATGATGGACTGACTGATATACTTAGAAGCCAAGCATGAAGGTATTGATTACATATACAAACAACTTAAACACAGTTAACACCACACCACCTGGTTAGGTTAAATTACACCAAAGGCCTAATGAATTGATGTTTTAGTAATAGCCATCTCCTTATGTCTCCCCTGGACCACTGCTGTCTCCTTGGCGGTCACTCTTCCCTATTCGAATTCATCCTACTCAGTGCAAGCAGGTTAACAGTTCTAATAAAATATTTCCACTTACCCTGCTCAAAACCTCATTGTGGCTCCTCAATACCCATCACATGATATGCAAACTTCAAAGCCCTCCAGGAGCAGGATCTAACCTGTCATTCTGGTCTTACTCTCACTAGTCCTCCTCATGTAGAAACCCCATTTCAGAGGGCCTGAGTGTGTTGAAACTTGGACCTCTCATGGATGTTCTATCTGGTAAGAGACTAGGGATGGACTTAGAAAAGCAAAAATAATAATAATAAAAAATAAATAAAGTCATTAATATTTATTCATTAATTCTTAAAATTTCTTATTGAGGTTAAGTGATAAGTAGTCTGCTTCCCACTTTCTGGAAGGGGGAACTAAGTCACAGAATTTATTATTTCCCTCCCACCCAAAATCATGGCATTGAAATACAACTCACTGAATCAGAATTTAAATTAAAAATGGTCAGTTCTATAAAATAATTACTCCGTTTTGTCCTTCCATTTCTTCCTATGAAAAGTAACAATACTAGAATGATGATTTTTGAACATTTTGGGGCTAAGTATTATATAAACAGAAAGCAGCCTCTGTATGCTTCTTCTTTGCTTAGGTCATAACTGAAATTTTTATCATTTTAATATTAAAAAAATATTTAAGCAATAGCAATCTTTACCATACAAGTAGGTAGGCTTCATTTTAACAGACAGATACCAGGTTAAGGGGCTTATTTTACTAAGAGAATTGAACAAAGTCGAAAGCCCCAGTAAGAGAGTAATATATTTGAATGAGGCATAAAGTTTAAAAAGTGCAGATAATTGTGAAGATTCCAAGAGTAAACCTCCATACAGTTTATTTTCAAAGTCCCTGTTTCATATCTTATATATTAAAGTCATCCAAGGAAGTTCACTTAGCGTTTCTTTCCAATGTTCAGATCAGCTTGGAGAATTGTCATTAGCATATGACTTTATTGTTGTTGGCTGGACGTGTTTGACATCATTTCCTCAGCAGACATCTTGACTTGGGGAAAGCAGGGGGGAAAGCTGGCCTTGTCACACACCTAAGAAAGGCTCTGACAGCTCTGGGCTGGGAAAGCATTTTCTCGTGTACACACTTGCTCTGTATCCCAGGGACTTGATAGGCACAGACAAAGATGAAGTGATTCATAGTGTAACTGCCTATCAAATCATTCTGGAAGCTCAAAGAAAGTGCTGAGATGCAGAAGGAAAGTAAAGCGTGACGTGGCCCAGCTCACAGTTCTCAGGCAATAAAACAGTGAAAATTGAAAAAAAATATCACAAATGTTTAGAATATTCGTAATCAGTACTTCAATTTTACAAAGGCAATGAAGCAAGTTGGAATCTTCATTCCTTAATTTTCATTCCTTCTGTAGGGCAAGCTAATAATGCAAAATGCCTGACAACTCAAGATATCAGCTTCTTACCAGTATTCTGTGAACTCCTGCAACAGTGGAGGCGTATCCCTCTCTTGAGGAAATAGGCTGTGATTTGAAAGCCATAACCTATAAGGTGAAAGAGGATATCACTAGATTACAAGTTTGCTTGCCACTAAATCCCATAGGCCTTCCTAGTGTCTACCATGTAGTATGTGTTCAATAATTATTTAGCAAATGAAAGGTTAAGAAGACTCCATAGAGGGACTCACATGAGAAGAAGGGGTAAAATATGACACTATGAGCTCTTCTAGGAGGTCTGGCCAGAGCACCTGGTTGAGATGGTCTCCAGTCCCTGAAGTGGCTCAGTTAATTTATCTGTTACAATGAATTCAACCAAGAATTCTCTACCCAGCAAGATTATCATTCTGAATTGAAGGAGAGATTAAGAGCTTCTAGAAAAGCAAAAGCTAAAAGAATTCATCACCACTAAACTGGCCCTACAAGAAATGCTAACAGGCTTTCTTTAAGCCCAAAAGAAATGGCACTATTAATTATAACGAAAACAAACAAAACAAATATGTGTATGTATATATACATATATATGTATATGTGTGTGTGTGTGTATATATATATATATATATATATATATATATATATAAAGTAAAATCTCACTGGAAAAGTAAAATATGTAACACAGGTAGTGGATCAAGCACTTGTAAAAAGCAAGCATGAAAGTTAAAGACAAAGGTAGTAAAATTCCCTCAAATTATAATAATTAGTTAAAAGCAGCATAAAATATAAAGATATAAAATGTGTCATCAAAAATATAAAACATAGGAGAGGGGTAAGAAGGTAAAGCTTTGGAATGTATTTAAAATTAAGTTGCTATCAACTTAAAACAGATTGCTATTTACATATGATATTTTATGTGAACCTTGTGGTAACCATGAGGAAAAACTACATAATAAATACAAAAAGAAAATGTGAAAAGAACCTAAAGATAACAATAAAGAAAGCCATCAAACCACAAAAGAAGAAAGAGAAGAAAGGAACAGAGAGGAACTACAAAAACAACAAGAAAATAATGAATAAAATGGCAATAAGTATATACTTATCAATAATTTAAATTATAAAAGGTCTAAAATCACCAGTCAAAAGACACAGAGTGCTAAATGGATAAAAAACAAACAAACAAACAAAAAAACCACAAGATCCATCTATCTGCTGCCTACAAGATAGTCACTTCAGAAGTAAGAACACAGACTGAAAGTGAGAGATGGAAAAAGATACTCCAGGCAAAGGGAAATGAAAAGAATGCTGGAGTAGGTATACTCATGTAAAACAATATAAAATTTAAAACAAAGACGGTAATAAAAAATAAAAGAGGGCATTACATACAGATGTCAATCCAACAGGAAAATATAACATTTATAAATATATATGTACCAGACAAGGAAGCACCAAAACATATAAAGCAAACACTAACTGACCTAAAGCGAGAAATTGAAACCAATACTGTAATACCAGGAGGCTTTAATACCCCATTTTCAATGGATAGATCACCCAGACAACAACGACAAAAAATTAAAACAGAAACATCAGCTTTAAACAACACATTAGATCAGATAGACTTAATAGATATATACAAAACACTCTATCCAGAAGAATACACATTCTTCTCAAGCAATCATGGGATATACTCTAAGACAGATCACAAGTTGGGCCATAAAACAAGTTTCAATAATTTCTAGAAAACTGAAATGATCTCAAGTATCTCTTTCAACCACAATGGTATGAAACTAAGAATTCATTAGAAGAAAAAATATAAAAACATGGAGATTAAACAACATGCTACTAAACAACCAATGGGTCACTGAAGAAATCAAAGGAGAAATTAAAAAATAATCTACAGACAAGTGAAAATAAAAATAGGACATACCAAAATACATAGGATGCAGCAAAAGTAGTTCCATGAAGGAAGTTCATACCTCAAGAAACAAACAAATCTCAAGTAAACAATCTAGCTCTGCAACTAAAAGAATTAAGAAAGAATAAGCAAAATCCCAAATTTAGAGAAAAAAGGAAATAATGGTGACCAGAAGAGAAATAGACACTAAAAAGGCAATAGGAAAAAAAAAAAAAAAGAATCAATGAAGCAAAGAGCTAGTTCTTTGAAAAGATAAATGAAACTGAAACAATCTTAGCTGGACTTACCAAGAAAAAAGAGAGAAGAGAACTCAAAAAAACCTGCATTAAGACTTGAATATAAGACCTGAAACCATAAAATTCCTTGAGGAATTATAAGCAAAATATAAGCTCCTTGACATCAGTCTTAGCAACATCCTTGTGCATCTGACTACAGAGAAAAGTGAAAGTACACAAATGGGGTTACATCAAACTTAAAAGCTTCTACCCAGCAAAGGAACTGTCAACAAAAGGAACAGGAAATCCACTAAAAGGAAGAAGATTTCTACAAACTATACATCTGATAAGGGGTTAATATCCAAAATACATAAAGAATTCATACAACTTGACAACAACAAATCGACCAACCTGATTAAAAAATGGGCAGAAGATTTGAATGAACATTTCTCCAAAGAAGAAGTACAGATGTCCAACAGGCACATGAAAAGATGCTCAACACCACTAATTATTAGGAAAATGAAAATTAAAACCACAATAAGAAAACATCTAACATCTGTTAGAATGGCTACTTAAAAAACAAACAAACAAAAACAAGAAATTACAAGTGTTGGTGAGGATGTGGAGAAAAAGGAAACTTTGTGCACTGTTGGTGAGAACGTAAACTGATATAGCCACTATGGCAATTATAGTAGTCTCAAAAAATTAAGAATAGAACTACCATATGACCCCAATAGTCCAGTCTGAAGTATTTATCCAAAGAATATGAAAACACTAATTCAAAGATATGGGAACAGTCTAGGTGCTCACTGACAGATGAATGTATAAAGAGGATGTGGTACATTTATACAATGGACTACAACTCAAACATAAAAAAGAATGAAATCTTGGCATTTGCGACAACACAGGTGGACCTTAAAGACATTAGGCTAAATGAAGTAAGGCAGAGAAAGACAAATACTATATTATTTCACTCATACATGGAGCCTAAAAAACCAAAGAAATGAACAAACAAAATAAAATAACAACAGAGTAGTGGTTATGGGGTGGAGTGAGGGTGGAGTGAAATGGGTGAAGAGGGTTAACTGGAGGGTGACGGATGGTAAATAAGCTTCATAGTGTATACAGATGTCAAATTATAAAGAAGTACACCTGAAACTTACACTTAAAGGGAGGGGGGCATAGTCACGGTGAAATACTACCCTGCTCCTAAAAATGTGTAAACTACAACTGCAGGCGATATCAGAAAAAGATCTCACAAACAAAATTCAAGGATCCTGGTATAAAAGAGTACATTCCATCTGAAAATGGAGACATTACCATTCATCATATCGAGTAGCAACAGAATTTCACAAGAAGTACCAGCATAGTTCTTTCTTCTCTCTCTGCTTTCCTCCCTCCCTCCTTTCTTCCTTCCCTTCCAGCCCACTTCCAGGTATAAACTACTCTGTTGATGACCTTCCTGAAAACATTAAGTAAAAATGTTCTCCCAAAGCGGGTAGGCATCTCCAGGTTATAAAACAACCTCAGAGACAGTATTATATCCATGAAATTGGAAGGGCCAAGAGTTATAAGAGGTGATCTTCAGGACCTTCAAACTCTTCAAAGTCCATGGTTATAACTGTTTTTGAAATAACTTTTATTTTAAAAAAATGCTAAGAAGTTCCCACTTTTGCAATCAGTATCTTTCTCACATCCCTGTAGAAAGATCTAGAACATCAGTGACTGCAGATTTGACATCTGTCTACACAAGCTAAAGCTTTGACAGCACAACTGCTTTAGTCGTGGGGATTGTGAAATAAGAGTGACATCTATGATAGTATTAATCTCCAGGTTACAAAGATGAAATATATTTTTTCCTAAGACACTTGAAACAGATTGCATTTTGGTCATGTGCTTTTCTTCTGCTTAAAATGCCAAATAAAATATGCACACCATTGGCATTATTCTGAGTGCTCTAAAACAAATCCTTTATTCCTTAGGTCAGTGAGAGAGTGGAAGTGACTTCCACATCTGTTTATTTGTCCTACTGCTTTGGGCGGCGGGGGCGGGGGTGGGTTGTAGGTTGTAAGAAAGGAACCACAAATATAGACAAAAATTTTACAGTGATTTTCAAAGAAATGATTTATAATGTCAGTCTTCCAAAGGTGTGAATAACAGTAAAATGCAGTATCTAAGTCATTCTGCCTATGCTGGTAACACTTACAGCTCTAGGTGATTAAGATTCAGATTTTCAAAAATCTTTTCCCTGTACAAAATATCCAGCAATCGAATGTTATTATTAGGAAAGGGGCTAAATCTGAAGTTGACTATGAAAACTACAGCTCTGATTCAGAGCGCGTGGTATCTGGAAATACCTTGGGTGATAAAGAAATCTTACTTGGTCGGCTAAACAACAGTCTCAATGACACTTTCCCCTACAGAAAAAGAGAGCAGTATAAAGAAAATTCTAAGTGATTTATGACTGAAATTACTAGGAGAACTGAGTATCCCCTATCTATCCCACCTCGAGGATAGGATTATGCTAAAGAGAATCGTTCCTAAACAGGGGACTTGTGATTTCAATGGACCCCCCCCCACTCCCCCCAGCCATGGCATCTACAAGAGAAATAGCAAATTTGACATGTGAAAAAGATTTTCACCTGCTTAATCCAAATTCCATGGGCCATAGGAAACTTTATTGTTTAAAGAGAACTTGAAGAGAGATTAAACACAAAAGATACTGTGTCAGTTCTTATGGCAAACTAATTTTGATATATAAACAGAGAAATTCACTGCCACTAAAATATACTGACTCAAAATGCTTATGGAGATATATTTCATTTATCCTTAGATAGCAGGCAGTGATAAAGACTACATTCTTATCTTTGCTCTTTAATGTAATTAACTTCACAGAGTTCAGCGGGCTGGTGAGATTTTGTCCTTATCGAGAGCTAAAGCAAAGTTCCACTATTCCCTAAAATCAAACAGCAACTTGGCAAAGAATCCAGGAGGCCCTTTGCTTTTCCCTTCTCCGGCCCTAAGCTGCAGACTTGCTAACACTGATGTCCTAAATGCACAGCGCTGGAGTCAGTAGGAATTGCGGTTGGGGGACAAAATGGAAATTGTCGAGTGAGAATCTTTTCACTTGAAAAGTACCTGACAATGGCATTCTGAGATTCTGAGGAACTTGTAAATCACAGTTAAGTATGTCTGTTTTCTTGCCAGTTATTGTGGTCCTCCTAAATCTGAGAAGACTGTCTTTAGACACAGGAAGTGACTGGGATTTAGAAGGAAAGTTCTATAGTGGAATCATCTTTCTACCAGGAGCCTTCAGACTCCATTGTGTCCATATGTGTATTCCTAGAAATAATCTATATTTCTGTACTACTTAATGTCATTTGATGTCCAATACTAACAAGAGTCCATCTTCTCCCCTGGCCTCCAAGCAGCCCCCCAAATTTTCCAGTCTATGCCTCTGGCATTCCATACTCTGTAAAGAGCTGCTGCTCTATCTTCGCACAGACCTCCCAACCTCCAATGCGGCCGGAAACTGATGATTTGTTACCACATCAACATTCTTCTGACTCACCTGGTAGTTCACCAAAGAGAGTTAATGAGAGGAAAGGTGTTTGCTCCATGTTTTAAGGACAAATCAGAATTCTACTATTTTATTTCATATTCTGTCTAAATAAACTGCTCCAAAATGGCTGTATTAGAAATTCAGAGATTTCATGAATAGAAAGGGAAAAACAACAACAAAAGAATCAAATACGGGTTGAACAAATTCCACCCTGGCATAGCAGGGCAGTAGATTAGTTTTAAGTAGTACCGTGCTGCAGTGAGTAATACTTTTTAAGGGAGTGGTCGTGTATTTGGGTTGTTCTATTTCATAGTCCCAAGGCACTGAGAACGAATATCCAACATGGAGTTTTTACTGTAAAACTATCCAGTTTTACTCGTTTTCCAGGAGACTCACAGCCAAGGCGATGTGAACTTCCCTGAGGCTGCCAAGGTAAGTCTGTGGTACAGTACATCACAATGCAAAGCCCTCTCCCACAGCTCTTCTGAGACCACGTGGAGCTGGAAAATGCCTCCAAGTGGCATGCTGAGCCATCAGGACTGCAGGACAGGTAAGCACTGCTTCATAGCTGGCTCCACCAAACATGGCATGGCCCCCCCTCCAGCCAAGCTTTGTCCCACACCACAAGGCAGCCTCAAAGCAGGAAGACCTATTTTGTCCCATAATACTGCTCTCCATAAGATGACCTCTTCACTGTTAATATCACTCACAATGATGAAAAATGTCAAACATCCAGAAACGTAGAAAAACAGTGTCATGAACACCCAAAAACCCGCCATCTAGACTCAATAATGGTTAATATTTTGTTGTGATTCAAATATGTATTTGGTAAACTATTTCAAAACAGATTAGATACCATAACACTTTACTCCTAAATATGTGAGCACAGACTCACATGTACCAAGACATTCTCCTAAATCAACAAGACAGTGTGATCACAACTGAGCATGACATTACTGCTTCATCAAATAACCAGTCCATACTCAAATTTCTCAAACTACCCCCAAAATGTGTATCAGTGATCTTCCTCTTGATTTAGAATCCAACCAAAGATCATGCATTGCATTTGATTATGTCTCTTACATTTTCTGTAATCTAGAATAATCTCGTCCTTTTATTCTTAATTCTGGCCTTTTAAAGACATCAGGCTAGTTGTCTTGTAGAGTGACCCCCATTCAGGATTGCACTTTAAAAAGAAAAAAAAAAAAGATCTCAGTTGCCTAAATACAAATTTTCAACCTGCATGCTCTTTCATAATGCCAGCCCTTTATTAATTTTGACAGCTTCCTTTAAGTTCTGCAGTAAAGAGCAGGTTCAAACTAACACTGTAATTATAATTCAAAGTCTGGAACACAGATGACTTGAAGATTTAGTCCTAAAGATAATTTCAAAGAAGTGAGATCTTAAATTTATAAACACTTAAATTTTTAGCAAAGGTAAGCAGGTGGAGTAGTGGTCTCATTCTTGTTTTAAGAAAGGGCACTTGGTGATAATCAGATGACTATGTGCTGACCTGGAAGCAGCTCCACACAGTGTACCAGTTTAGACTTGTGACTGTTCCCAGTCTGAGGTCATGAGTCAGCTCTCATTCTCCATCTGAAGACCTGGTGAGATTTAATAAGAGGGTAGGAAGGAAGGGGCTGATAGCTACTGAGTACTGACAATGTCTTCTTCCATGCTAGATGAGACTAGGAATATATACAGCATTTTAAAAATGAAGAATATGTGTGTTTTAAAGCTATTTTGTTCAGGAAAAATTAATTATAACTCATTACTTCCAAAACTGTCTATTCAGTAAGTCACATCTGTCCTTATAAGATGGCCAAGGGTAGAAAAATCACAAGTGTGATACCATCACTTAGAACATACAGAGAGGTTGGGTATGAGATGGAACCTTTGGAAAAGCCCTTATGGGGCCCTTTGAAACATGTGATAGGCCTATGTGTGATCTTCACCATTGTTGATGATGGGTGGGGTTGGGGACAGGGGTTGTTCTGTGGGAACCAAAACACAAGAGTCATACCATAAGTTTAAGAACACACACACACAGGATCCTACTTTAAGACCACAATTGGGAAACAATTTGGGTGGGTAAGTGGAATATTTGGTCCTGGGCTAAAAATTTCACTTATTACCCAAGACATTTAGAGACTCCAAAAGGATCCCTTGAGATAACATTTCACGTTCTTAAATAAGGATAGTACTGGACTCTGAGTCACAATAAAGCTATGTCTATTTGATGCCAAAACAAATGGGGCAAACTAGTTAGTTCCATGAAAAAAACCAAAAAACCTACAAACAAAATTATTACTTAAGGCCAAATTACTAAGAAAAAAATTTTCTACCTGTCACTTCATTGATTTTGTATGCAACACCATTGGCCACATGTGTTATTAATTTTGCTATCTATGGGATCCATCAGCGAAGGTTACTATTCAATGAGAAAGCTTCTCAGGCAAAAATTAGAATAAAACAAATTGAGAAAGTATCACTTCAGATTTCTTTCCCATACTGCTTTCCTACATTTTTGTTTATCGAAATATGCCCTTAACATCAAGTATGAAAAACATGTGTAGATAATGTGCAAGCACAGACGAAATGATATCCAAAATGATGGCTCCCACAATCATAACTCTGCCAGACCATGCAAAATAATGGGGACGATACAACTGGGAACTTACAAAAATCTCAACATTCCCTGCAAAACCCTTCACTCACCTTTAAAAAACTATGCATAAAAGAAACAGAGATTTTGTTTACTTATTTTGAGAGAGAGAAAGAGTGTAAGAGGAGGAGGAGCAGAGAGAAAGGAAAAGAGAGAATTCCAAGCAGGTTCCATAGTGTCAGCATGGAACCTGACATTGGGCTTGATGTCACAAACCGTGAGACCATGACCCGAGTCAAAATCAAGAGTTGGAAGCTTATTCAACTGAATCACCCAGGTGCCCCAAGAAACAGATTTTTAATAAACCATCTAAATGAGGTAGCTGGTTGTTTGAACTGCCGGCTGTTCAAGCAGGCCCCTCTTGCAATAACTTTCAAACTTCCTGTGTAAGACGAGGAGTGTCAGATGACGCACATCCTCTGTGGCTTTCCTCTCTTGAAAGGGGTCCATTCCAACTCTGAGATTCTATGACCACGTGCAATGAGAAAAAGAGTCGATGAACCACTGGACTATTCGAGCAGGACTGCAGAATCACAGGACAAGAAACATCTTTGAATGGCCATCTAGTTCACTTCCTGCTTATTAGCCAGGACCATATTTAATTCATATTTTAAAAACAACACCAAATGCCAAAGAAGAAGGTGCTAAACCTAGGCATGTGCAACTTAATTCTTCCTTTACCATTTGAATCAAGGTTGTAAATGGGAATGCTTTAATGGACAAGACAGTAAAAAGGCTGGGTTTGGACTCTGGAAACTGGAGAAAGCACACGCTTGGTTAAAAGGGGTCAGAAGCTATTGAACTCCAACACCAGCTGCCACTGGAAATTAGGGCGCCAACGTACCAGATTTTAGGCCTTTCCAGAAAAGCTAAATATCCAAATTTTTACATGAAATCACCCAAATTTTAAATCAGCAATGAATTAATATATAGTAGTCCAAGTACAGTTTTTCTGAGGGCAGCTTCACCTTTGCACTGCCAGTTGACAATTTGTAATCTGAATTCCTCATACTGTAGTTGAAGTTCATTTTCTTGTGTTCTGCTTTCCGCAGAGCTGAAAGAAAGCTCGCTGCTACCAAATGCTTGGAGATAGGTAGTCAGTTTCAATCTAGTCATTTATTCTAAGCTAAACAAACCCAGGTCCTTAACCTCACTACACAGGACATGTTTATCTTGATTTAAATCATTCTGACACTTCTAAGTCCTCACATTAAAGATACACAGCTAAGGTTTTGACTCAATGTGGGGGAAAACAAAAAGATTATACAATTTTAGAAATCATTAATCGTATGAATATGTGAGATCTGTAGTTTAAATATCACAAAAGTTACATTTATTTAAAAAGGACTTGAAAGGTTTGAGTAAAATACCAAGTTCTGGGTTGGAAGGGCTAATGGTTATAAGGATGTGAATCGTTCCCGTATTTATTTATTTAACAGACATGTACCGAATGCCTATTACGTACCAGACAATTCCAATCAGAATCACATGAAAATGTTATTTTTGTGTGTGCGTGTGTAAGAGTAAGAGACAATTTCTAAGTTGCCAAAATTAATTCTAAAATTAATCTAGAAGAATAAACAAATAAGAACAGCTATGGGAAAAAATTCAAAATGAAAAAAAATTGAATTCAAAGTAATGTATACATAATTTGTTAAAAAACAAAACAAAATAAAACAACTAGACAAAAACAAAAAGGTTTATAAAGTTAAATCACCAATATCCGACCACCCAGAAAGTTACTTTTGTCACCTTGACTTTTGATGTCCTCCAGATCTTTTCTGAAGATATATAAACACACATATATTCCTATTTCTTTTTATAAAAATGGAATCACATGACAAATGCTGCTTTATAACCTTATTTTTCTTTAAAAAACTCAATGTACATGAACTTTGTGTATCTTACCACTTATGAACCTACTTTTACTCTTTCCCAATTTAATATTCAATAGAAGAGCATTCTTACAGATCTGCAAAGCCGGCTCTGCCATATACAGGCCTCTCTTTTTTATTTTTTAATGTTTTTTATTTTTGAGAAAGAGAGAGACAGAGTGTGAGCAGGGGAGGGGCAGAGAGAGAGGGAGACATGGAACCTGAAGCAGGCTCCATCCAGGCTCTGAGCTGTCAGCACAGAGCCCAACATGGGGCTTGAACCCACGAACCACGAGATCATGACCCAACCCGAAGCTGGATGGTTAACCAACTGAGCAACCCAGGAGCCCCAAGGCCTCTCTTTTAGAGTTATTTTATTCCATTGACTTATTAATCAATATGCACTGTATTAATTACCTAAGCTTTATTTACAATAAACCTTAATATCCAGTAGGCAAGTTCCTTTCTTGACCCTCGACACTATGTCTAGTCCTTACCAAGAATTATTCCTAGTCTTTTATGCTTTCCTATAGTTTTTAATATTAGCTTGTCAAGTTGCATTAAAATTCTGTTGGGAGTTTTATTAGAAAGGTCCTGAACTTATAGATCAATTTGGAGACAAATGGGACTTCCTACATATTTGACATGGCAGACCTACCAATTATTTGTAAGGACTTTAAAAAATGTCTTTCAGTAAAGTTTAAAGTTTTTCTACACAACATTCTTGCATACTTCATTAAGTTTATTATGAAGTACTTCCTATTTTTTATTGTTGCCATCACATATGTTATTTCCTAAAAATTACATTTTCAAATTGTCTGCTGTTGAAATTGACTTTTGTACACTGACCTGTGGCTGAAAAATCTATTAAACCCTCTTATTAATTCTAATAATTAGTCTTTGTATTTCCCTTAGACTTTTCATGACACTTTTACTCTTTATTTCCAAATTTCTCATCTGTATTTTTTCTCCTGACTTATTGTTCCCCAGTAAATGTTCAATATTGTTCCTAGTAAGAATCACTGTGGTACTCTTGATTATAAAAGGAACACTTTTAATGATTCAGCACTGAGAACAGTATTTGTTTCCATTTCACCTAAGTTTTCAAATTTATTAGCTTTTGTAATAGGCACATCACAGATTTGCGGCTCTGTCCTTCAGGACATGCAGTGAACTGTTTTCTCCTACAATGTTTATGTAGGCTATCTTCTGTTCTGTATTTTCTATTCAGCATTTGTTTGTAACAAACATTACCCACAAACAAAACAAAAACAAACATTCCCCTCAGTGTTGTCACAGTCAGTTGGGATTTGTATCCCATTTTACAATGTGCTGAGTCTTTTTCCAATTTTTGATGCATTCACTTGAGTCATGTATAAAAACAGTAAATATTCCCAAAGTTTATCATCAATCCTGCTGTCTTCCAATTCTTAAATAAACCACTATGAAGTTTAAGTAACCACCTACTAGTCTAGAGTCTTTCCAATGCCCAGTCATGAGCCCGCTCCTTATATCTAAATCACTTGGGGAGTCAGAAGCTCCAAGGCTGGGGCTTCTTCAACTCTACAGATTCCTGTATCCCTAGCACTCAAGAATCTGATGTAGATCTGGGAAAGTGCCAGACACTTGTACTCTTTTTAAAGAGCTCCAAGTGATTCTGATACACAGTTCAGGTTTGGAAGTCACTGCTCTAAATTTTATTTTATTGATTTACTGGTATATTATAATGAAATTAGTAACAAGAGTCTTGCTAGAGTAACGGTGGTACTTTACAAAGTTCTTGGAAGATAAACACAAAATGTAAGTCCTATAAGTGAATATAAGAGAGAAATCACCCTCACTCCTTAAACACAAACAAAGAGGCCTCTAGCAGGAGCACTATAGCAACAGTGAAGAGGCACAGGGAGAAAGCTAATTTCTAAGGCACTCAAGGCCCAAACTACCAAGGCAATTTATGAGAAGCCAATGCATATTAGCTCAATTATTATCACCTCTCTGGAGGATTTCAAAGAATAAGTCTCATGCCTCCTTTGTTTTCTTTTCTCTTTCTCTCTTTAACTGCCAGATGATCTACCTTTTCACAGAAAAAAAAATCACCACATACTTTTCATTTTTTATCTTCCACCAGTCCCGAGAGTTCACCTAAAATGTACATCATTTTGATATGTAAAACTTAAGTGATAGGTATGCAATGACTTATGATCGTAATTAAGATGCTAATCAGATCTCACACAGACTCAGATTAACATGAAATGAATGATGTATGCTATGACTCAGGTTTTATTATTTCCGAAACACTACCTTGATATTCCTGTCTTCACTGCCTAAACAAGGAAAAACTTAGAAGAATGTGTAAAGAGAACTCTTTAATGTTGTTCTGCTTATACAGTATTTACTGACAATATAAATATCAAATTAACAAATAAAAAATACTGGTTAACAAAAAAAAATCATAAAACAGAACCTCCATCTTCATTGCATACACATTTTTACCATGAAATTAAGAGAGACATAACAAAACATGTGCTTCCCAATGAGAGGCAACAGGAAATACACCCTATCTACCACAAAGTATTCTTGCATAAGAAACAACAACAACAAGGGATCTGACCTCATCAAGTGTGTGGATCTAACTACCAATTTACAGGAAATACAGGGGCTGGAAGAATATCTTAACACCACCATGCAGATGTACTCAGCCAAACCCAAAATGTGGGAAATTCCAGAGGACACTTGACCTAGTTTCTCTGATAAGTAAACAGCAAGAAAAAAAATTGGGAGGGACATTTCCATAAGTTCAAAGACATATTCACCTACTATAAAGAGAATCAACCAAATGCAGTGAATGTGTGGACCGACCTGGTTTGGACTCTCATTTGAACGATCCAACTACAAAAGAATTGAAGAGATAAAGAAATCTGAAGACAGACTATGTATCTGATGACATCAAGAATTTTTTTTTCGGGGCACCTGAGTGGCTCAGTTGGTTAAACACCTGACTGCAGCTCAGATTATGATCTCACAGACTGTGAGTTCAAGCCCCCATTGGGCTCTGTGCTGACAGCTCAGAGCATGGAGTCAGTTTCAGATTCTGTCTCTCTCTCTCTCTCTCTCTCTCTGCCCCTCCCCTGCTCATGCTCTCTCTCTCTCAAAAACAAATAAAACATTAAAAAAAATTTTTTTTAAAGGAATTTTTTTTTTCCCCTTGGGATGCTTGAATGGCTCAGTTAAGTGTCCGACTCTTGATTTCGGCTCAGGTCATAATTTCATGGTTCATGGGATTGAACCCTGAGTCAGGCTCTGCACTAACAGTGTTGAGCCTGCTTGAGATTTTGTCTTTCCCTCACTCTCTGCCTCTCTGCCCCAACCCAACTCGAGCACTTGTGCACATGCACACTCTCTCTTTCTCAAAATAAATAAACATTGAAAAAAAAAATATTTTTTCCCTTAATGGCACTCTGCTTATTAAAAAAAAAAAACAACAAAAAAAAAACTTAGGGGCTCCTGGGTGGCTCAGTTGATTAAGCGTCTGACTTTAGCTCAGGTCATCATTTCCCGGTTCGTGGGGTAGAGCCCTGCATTGAGCTCTGTGCTGACAGCATAGAGCCTGGAGCCTGTTTCGAATGCTATCTCCCTCTCTGCCCCTCCCCACACGCACTCGGTTTCTGTCTCTCTCAAAAACAAACATTTTTAAAAATTTTTAAAAACTTATTTTTTAAGAGTTGAATATAATCATTTTTGTGTATAATATATAATATCCAGGATTTACCTAAAAATTATCTGGGAGTGGGGGACAGGAAGAACAAGTGGGGGGGATAAATGAAATAACATGTGACCATATGTTAAAAATGTGATGCTGCATGATGGATAAGAGGGGATTCATTGGATAATCTGTTGTATGCATTTGAAATTTCTAACAAGTTTAAAAAGAGAAAATTCTTTTGAAGACTTAAATTAAAAAAAGAAACACTGTAATTTGATGAAAACCTTTAATATCACTCTTCTTCCAAAGTTTCAGAACATAACTCACAATTAAAGTTTGCATTTTTAATTTTCTAACTTTGAAAATAACATTTTATTAAAAAATGCAAAAGCATTCTTGTGTTGTGAATTACAACCATTGTCTTTAAAATAATTTTTGTAAGTAGATTAACAATTAAAAAGCAACCTAAACAGAATTGATCTAACAGGTGATTGTAAAGCTCTCATCTTCCTTGAGCCTTAAGTAAGCACACTGTAGCATTTACAATAGGGATGGTAACTTCATTCTTTCACGACTACTGGCCCAAGTTGAAAACGTACCCGATTATAGAAATGGGGTACAGGTACAGATACAGATACATAGAGTCTACAGGTTCAAGTCATATTACCAAACTATTACATATGGAGTAAAAAGTACATCATACTTCAAAAAATATAGCCTTGTAGTAAAAGGAGTACATGTCTACAGGGAGCCTGGGTGGCTCAGTTGGTTAAGCGTCCAACTTCTGCTGAGGTCATGATCTCATGGTTTGTGAGTTCGAGCCCCATATTGGGCTCTGTGCTGACGGCTCAGAGTCTGGAGCCTGTTTCAGATTCTGTGTCTCTCTCTCTCTCTGCCCCTTCCCTGTTCACACGTGCACATGCTCTCTCTCAAAATTAAATAAACATTAAAAAAAATTTTTTTAAGGAGCACATGTGTAAAAGCAGAATATAGGGAATCTGACAGAGATAAAGGAGACCCTCCTGCTAAAAACATACAGAATCTGGGCAAAAGAAAAACATGCTTAAGTACACAACAGAGCTGAAAAGAAATGGAAATATTAAGGAAATACCAGAAATGGAGAGGTAAAGAATAGGAAACGAATGGGCTGACACTCTAATGGCCTATGGAGAAGCTTCAGATCAGACATACCCAGGAGAGCACTGAAGCCATACCCTGCCTGTAACCCAGTCCCCACCATCCTGAGCAGACACTGCTCCATCACTCCACAAAAACCCTACTCTTTCTTGACTTGCGTGTTTTTCCTTTTGCTGAATGCTGGGAATTCGCCAGCCCCTGAGGCTCCACAAAAGTCTTTCTTAATGTTTCATTGTCCCAAATCTCCCAAATTCCTGGATATCCATCCCACAGAACCACTTTGCTTCTCACTTTCCTCATTCCCACCTTCCTAAGGCAAGCATTTTTAGGGTGCCCCTCCACTCTCAGTCACGCGAATGGAGCTGAAGCAGTTTCCAGCCACAGTCCTGTCTTCTTTCTTCATAGCAACTTTCTCTCTTCCTTTCACTGGTTTTAGTAGAAGGTTCATACACTAGGAGGCCTTTGCACTTGGGACTTGAAAATACTGGACAGTGCTGTACTTTGGAGTCACTGAGAGGGAGTCCTGGAGATGCCAGTGAGGCACTGGAGCAGGCTGTGAGTTACAAAGTGATACTCACCTGAGCAAGAAAATCAATACCCTGTGTGTATTTCCTTCTGTCTTGTGCACTGCACCACCCATCCCACTCCCTGCCCTGGCCTCATCTTCTTCACCAGCTTGCTGTGTTTGTCTTCATTTCTTCTCAGTGGCATACCTCTCCAATAGCCTCTCCCACCACCGAGGTTCTACAAGAAGCTTCTCTCGCTACTTCTCAGGATTTTCCTCAACACCAGCCCCATCCACACCTCCTGTCATTACCTCCCCCTCCTCAGTCTTGCCCTGAGGTCTACTCAAGCTTACTCTCCGTGGGCCTGCTTTTCCCAGTCTACCTGCCCTACACCCCTCCACTCTGCTGATTCCCATCACTGAAACCTCTTCCTATGCATCGGAGCAAAAGCTTTATTTTCTTCTCAGCTCTCTTCTGAAAATATAGCTTTCCTAGAAAAAACTTCTCCTGGCTCAGGAAAAATAGAAAATTCCTTAGAAATGGAAGTAAAGCCAACACTGTTAAACAAGTTTGGGCTGCACATCTCCATCTGGGAATTACGTTAGTCAAATAACAAAATAAGTATCACACTGATGGTGAGCCGCTACTGAGGGAGCAGGATGGCAGCACATGAGGGCAAGTTCCGTACAAGTAAGACATTCTACAAAGTCAAGATTTTACTCTTGCTGACCCTGAAAATGATCTCAGTAGAGGAGTTACAGGGACTGGTGTGAACAGAAAATGACTTTTTTTTCATCTTGTCAAAAGCCAGATGTTCCTCTAAAAGTAATAATCAAAGCATAGTCTTCCAACTCACCCTACCTGTGCCCCTACTACATGCAAGAACTATGTGAAGCCCCAAATATGCCATGAAAACTCAGCACTCAGCTCCTGAGGGACTCAACTGAAGTCAGAGGGAGAGACAGCAGTTAAAGGATGATAGTTACAATGTAAGTGCTACAACAAAGACATGCATCAGGAGCTGTGGGGGGCCAAGAAAGGGTATGTCTCACTAAACAAGGGAGAGTAACAAACTAAACAGGGGAAGGCCATCCCGGAGGAAAAGAAGCATCTTAGCAGAGTCTTCTAAGGAGTCAAGAGGACCATGCTGGAAGGATTGAGAATGGTGGGCACTGCAAGCATGTCTGTCTCAGACCATAGCTGGGAGCCTGGGAGGCAGATGAGGTTTACAGTTCAAGATGAAGAGATGAGGTACAGAAGAGAGATGGGGAAGGACAAGCAAAGGTGCTTGAACTTTAATGTGTAGTCAGCTTCACAACCTAAAGTAAAGGATTTTAACAGTAACTACTAAGACCCATTAGCATCCCAGCCATACCTTACAAATACTGATGACTCAAGTGGGTTTCCATTAATAAGATCTTGATTATACCGAGGATCACTTTTCTCTTTACCGACTTGGTTAAAGTGGAATAAAGTTGACGAATTTGTGAGTTTAACTTAATCTAAAAATCCTCGAAAAATCTTCTGCATAATTAATATTTTATTAATTCATTAAAAATAAGGTGTTTATGACAATTTAAAATGATGCTTATACTGAATAGGTTAAAAGAGACTCTTGATCCTGATTAGTAAATGCCAGCTTTAAACCTGCTGGGAAAAAAATAACATTTACTATAAAGCTAATTAAAATAGGTTGGTACTAGCCTAAGGACCAACATGTAGAAATAGAACTGAGAGTCCAGAAATAAATCCTTGCATTTACTGATGACTGATTTTCAATAAGGGGTCCAAGACAATTAAATTGGAATAGAAAGGTCTTTTCAACAAATGGTACTGGGACAACTGGATAACCACAGGCAAAAGAACAAAGCTGGACCCTACCTCGTATCATACACAAAATCAACTCATTAACTCAAAATAGATCAAAGATATAAATGTAAGAGTTAAAATTATAAAAGTCTTAGGAAAAAACATAGACATAAATCTTTATGGCCTTCGATTGGGCAATGGTTTCTTAGATATAATACAAAAAGCACAAGCAACAACCAAAAAATGGAAAACATTGGACACCATCAAAATTAAAAACTTCAATCCGTAGGAGAAAAATTTTGTAAATTATCTATCTGATAAGGGACCTGTATCTAAAATATGTAAAGAAATCCTCCAACTCAGGGGGTCTGGGAGGCTTAGTTGGTTGAGTGTTTGACTTCAGCTCAGGTCGTTATCTCATGGTTCATGAATTCGAGCCCATATCAGGCTCACTGCTATCAGTGCAGAGCCTGCTTCAGATCCTTTGTCCCCCTCTCTCTACTCCTCCCCAGTGTGCACTCTGGGCCTTTCTTAAAAATAAATAAAACATTTTAAATAAATAAATAATCCCCTACAACTCAATAATTAAAAAAAAACAACCTCAATTTAAAAATGGACAAAGTTTGAATAGATGTTTCTCAAAAAAAATATATATAAATGGCAAATAAGCACTTGAATACATGGTAAACATCATTAGCCATCAGGGAAATGGAAATCAAAATCACAGTCAAAGTCATTTCATACCCACTAGGATGACTATAATCAAAATGACAAAAAATAAGTGTTGGCAAGAATGCAGAGGAAATGGAATCCTCATATACTTACAGTAGGAATATGAAATGGTACAGCTGCTTTGAAAATAGTCTGGAAGTTCCTCAATATATTAAACATAGAGAACAAAATTACTCAGAAATTCCATTCTTAGGTATATATTCATGAGAAATGAAAACCTATATCCACTCAAAAAACCTATGCAAATATTCATAGTAGCATTATTCACAATTGTGGAATAGTGTAAATCCAAGTGTCCATCAACTGATGGATAAACTAAATGTGATATATCCAACAATGGAATATTATTTGGCAACAGAAAGAAATGAAGTACTACCATTAAATGCTTACAACGTGAACACTGAAAACAATACGCTAAGTAAAAGCCAGTTATGACGAACAGCATACTGTATGACTCCATTTATATAAAATGTCCAGAGTAGGGAAATTGGTAGAGACAGAATTAAATGGTGGAAACTTTGGGATGGGAATGGGAATGGAAAGGGTGCTGTGGTAAAATGGAGAGTAATTGCTAATGGGTATAGAGTTTCTTCATGGAGGAACAAAAATGTTCAAAAAGTGGTTCTGGTGACAGTTGCACAACTTTGTGAATATATAAAAGACACTGAACTGTATACATCATTTTTTTAAATACTTTTTTAAAGTTTATTTTTATTTATTTAATTTTTTTGAGAGACAGCGAGCGAGCAAGGGAAGGGAAGAGAGAGAGGGAGAGAGGGAGAGAGAGGGAGAGGGAGGGAGAGGGAGAGGGAGAGGGAGAGAGGGAGAGAGGGAGAGAGAGGGAGAGGGAGGGAGAGGGAGGGAGAGGGAGGGAGAGGGAGGGAGAGGGAGGGAGAGGGAGGGAGAGGGAGGGAGAGGGAGGGAGAGGGAGAGAGAGGGAGGGAGAGGGAGGGAGAGGGAGAGAGAGGGAGAGAGAGGGAGAGAGAGGGAGGGAGAGGGAGAGAGAGGGAGAGAGAGGGAGGGAGAGGGAGAGAGAGAATCTCAAGCAGGTTCCACACTGTCAGCACAGAGCTGCGGGACTCAGACGGGACTCGGACTCAATGCCAAGAGCTGTGAGATCGTGACCTGAGCCGAAATCAAGAGTCAGACACTTAACTGACTGAGCCACCCAGGTGCCCTTGAACTGTATACTTTAAATGAATAAATTGTAGAGTCATGTAAATTACATATCAATAGAGCTGTTACTGAACAAACAAAAAAAAGAATGGGATAAAAACTCTTCAACTAAATGGGTGGGAACTGTCAGTGTTCCTCATTCTGAAATCACTAAATCAAATAAGAAGAATGCTTTCCTCTAACTGGCAATGTCAGAGACTTTAAAATGGGGTATATGACTGGCTGATCATGCTGGTAACTGCAAAGAGGCTACACAGAAAAAAACGTTCCCGTCATTTTACTAGATTCATCAAATGCCATCTCTGAGCATTTCATGTGTGAGTTCTATAGTTTTCCAATAGTAGGCCTCCTTGCCCTACAGTTATCCAATTAAATTTCACTGGTGTCTTTTAAGAATACCATATACGACTCCAAGTCCCCAAAGTTTATTCAGACTAATTTTTACTTTTCTAAAATACTAGAGGAATGGGGTGCCTGGTTGATTCAGTTGGCTGAGTGTCCAACTCAGCTGTGCTGACAGCCCAGAGTCTGGATCCTGCTCCGGATTCTACATCCCTCCCCCCTTCCTCCCTCCCCCACTAGTGTGCTCTCTCTCTCAAAAATAAACATCAAAAAATATTTTTTAATAAAATAAAATACTAGAGGAAAAAAAAGAGTTAATAAGCTGAAAATGGGGGGGGGGAAAAGGCATGAAAAACCTTCCTCATAAGAGAACTATTTATAAACTCTATACTTTTGCTATTAAAAAGTATTTTACTAAAATAAGGATAAACTTACACACTGCAAAAATTTTAGTCTTCCAAGAGTTCACATTACCTTGAAAGGAAACCCAGAAGCTGTTTTATTTTCAAATATATCTTAGGAAGAAAGATTTCCTAAGTGTTTCAAAAATGTTTTCTATTTAAGAGAAGCCTTTACAAGTCATTCTTTAAATAATGAGAATTTCTTTTCCCCCAAGGGAATAATTTCTACTGCAGAGTTTCTAAGAATATACAGGGTTAAAACCGTGTAAAATAGATTTTCTCACAGTTAGGGGAGAGCAAAACACCGCAAATAGGAAACCAGACAGCTCGGGGGTCAAAACACTACACTTCCAGGTCAGACTTCTGGTTGCAATTAAGTAAAATTCCTGCAAATATTTGTAAGGAAATCATATTTTTGGTGTCTCCTTTCAGTCTTTGTAACTTACTTTCTTTAACAGCAACTTGTATTTGTGGGTACATACATATCTATATAATTCATTGAAGACACACAGACATAAAAAAACATAAATATTTAGGTACACATACACATCAACCTATGACCCCAGAACTGCAATTTGATCTTGGCCTCAAAAGTAAAATGAGCATTTCTTCTAGTCTTCCATTTTTTAAGGTTCAGATTTTGTGGACCTAGTTTTGTTTTCGCTTGACATGACATGGATAATTTGGTTCTCAAGACATTACACAAAATAGATTAAGCCAAGTTTCCCATTAGATTGCATGGTTCATGATCAAATAGTTAAATTTGAATCTGATTGGAATTTAGGCTGTAAATAATAACAGCACTGTGTTAGAACAAAAATGTAAATAAGGTCCACAATTAAGTGTACCTGAGCAGTTATTAAATATGCTTCTGCTCAACTCCCTGGGAATAGCCCAGGGGTTCACAGCACTTCAAAAATACCTACCTCAGATATCTGTCGTGGACTCACTGAGAGACCAAAGAAATGTCTACTGTACCAAAAGGAGCAGACACTTTCAGTTCAATAGATGTTGGTACAGAGAGTATAAAATTATTTGGATTAAAAACAATTGAAGCAGTAAAATGAAAATCATAGCCACAAAAAAATATAATTTTAGATTCTCCACTTTTACTCTAAGTAATTAGAAGAATAGTGTGACATGTTAGGGAGTTTGAAAATGAAAGTGTTCTGGTTTTTCATCATCATTTGGGTTGTAGTACCTACAATTTCCAAGGTATTTAGTAAGCAAATCTCAGTCCCAAAGTGTTAAATCACAGCATGTTCTCCTAAATGAGGGCTCTTCACTGGTCTGTCCTCTGTACCCTTTTAAAATCAGAGTTTTTACAGATATTTAAGCTGCTAGAGAACTACTATTTTCTCTCTCTAGCTTCCTAATGGCTATTAAATATTAGTGATATGAAACTCAATTACTACAAATTTTAAACTCTTGGCATGTGACTGGAAAGCCTGGCCAAAGGAAAAGAATTAAAGGGAACAGACAAATTGGTAAGGGCTACGGGCACTTCACAGACATCGGAAGGGTACTGCTGTAGTGTAATGCACAGAAAACTCACGAGCAATGAACAGTACATGCCAAGGCAGTTTCCATTCTCCCTTGTCATCCCACACATTAAAAAATTATATGCAACCCCTAGGAGAAAGGGCCACTGCTTTATGAGTGGCGGCGGGAGGGTGGGGCAGAGGTGCTTTTCCTCATTAGTATCTGCCGAACACAGGAGAGGCTGTCGCTTTTTATGACTCTATCTGGGATGTGCTAAAGGAAAGGAGAGCCTGACAGGAGTCTCCCTAGCCTTATGTCCCGCACCCTTCACCTCAACACATACATGCGTACAACTTGTTTGCACAATACAAAGCCTGTGCCACATGGGGTGCATTCCCAAAATGCTGGGAGAAACCACAATTTTCACTGGATGAACTGGAGAGAATTGCAGGCCTCCCGTTCAGTTGTTGCCATTAGAAATAAGGTGACAAAACAGATCACCAAAAGAAAGGTTTTTTATCTCAGCCCTATTATCAGTTGAATGACCAGTGACTTCCTTTTCCATCCCTTCTCCTCTGCCCCCAGCAGGGCAAGAGTGCCAATCAGTTCTACCTGACCACCAAATGGGATCTGCCTTTGGAATATCTGGTAATAAATCATCAGTCTTCACAGAGCTGGTAAATGGGCAGGGCTCTCAGCCAATTGGGACAACTCCTTAAAAAAAAAAAAGGTCTTTCAATCACTGTTTGATGACAAAGATCTTTCTGGAACGCCAGAGTCCCACGGGATTTGGTAGACTGGTTTGAACTCCCCAGTTCCAGAATATGCAGAAATGTGGGGACCCTGAGTCTGAATGTAGATGTGAACACACAGACTCAAAAGGAATACTGGAATTGCATCTCCCAGGAAAGCTCAACAGAACTGGCTCTGTAACACGAAACTAAGCAATGGCAATATGGACCTTGTTTTATGAGGGAAAAATCATTGTCTTTTTGGTGTGCGTGGTAGGAGGTTAAGGGAGAAGGGTGGGGTGGGAGAGATGGAAGCAGCTTACTCACAGGCCAGTAGGATCAATCCAATAAGGCTCACGCTAACATCGGCAAAGTTTTCGAGGTGGTTGAACTGAAATGTGACAACCTCTTCATGTGGCAGAAAGAATCCTAACCCTTTTTGAAGGTTTTTATACTGGGAGACGGGGTGGGAGGTGGGAGGACTTGTGTGTGTTTTAATTTCTTGTAAAATTGAAAAGTGAACAAAATATCAGTCATTTGATACTGGCAATTTCCACAACAGGTGACTGTAATAAATGGAAATATTAATGCTTAAAGGGTTTAAGGATTTTGTTTTCTTGCCATTTATTACAACAAATGGTTAGCAAAGTCTCCCCAGATTTTGAGAATGCAAAGTATCTTGTGTTGTCAGTGCTGTTTTAGCACACTTTTGGTAAAAAGTATAAAACTTTAAGTTCTGTAAATTGCCCCTTTCTGGAAAAATCATCTTTGCTGACACTGTGGCACATTCACCAGAGGACTTAGAGGCACTTGCTTTCATTACTGCCCTTTAAGCTTCTCATGTGGATGAAAGCCTAGAAAATGTTTTGACTGAGAACACTATGGGAAAAAATGTAAATAATAAGCAAAGCTATTTAAACACATGTGTAAAAAGAAAACACATGTTTCCACTGTGCCCTAGGACAAATCTAAGGAAATCCATTCCTATTTGTAAAAGGCTGCAAATAGAAATAAACAATGCCTAAATATTGAGAATATTTACCAGAATAGTAGGTAATTGAAAATGTGTTGTACTATTTTGCTGTTTTTCAAATCACACAAGGGCCCAGTTCTCCCCCTTCAGTCGCCCATGTCTGACTGCCCGAGTCTGAGGACCCCTGCTTGGCCGCGTGTGACTATAGCCCAGCTCCATGGCTGCGGCTTGTGTGCAGGACAGGAGCGAAGGCTAACACTCCACGGGAACAGCTGACAGACGTCAAAAGTGACCTCCGCAGTCAGTAGTGTTTGTCAAGGCCCTATGCTTTCTCAGGGTTAATAGTTGTTGGATGTACAGTAATTTTTACTGTTGTTGATGTGTAAGGATGGATGGTGTTTCATAGCAAGTTTTCACTGTCTTCTTGGGAAATGCCTGCTACTTTGTGTGGAGGAAGGGCTGGGCTCAAGGAGAAAAGTGTTTCACTTCCAAAATTTATTTTAAATAGGAAAAGCCCTATTTTCAACGGGCTGGGAAAATAAATACAAACCAAAACAAACAGCACATATACAACTCTGCACTCGTGGGGACGTCGGAGAGCAGGGCTCACAATCAGGCCTGTGTCTGAAGAGCAAAGAGAAAGCTTTCTTTGGCAGGTACCACACACTGGGCGTTGGGTAAAGGAGGGGAACATTTCTCAGACAGAGGGAAGAATAGGAAGAACTTGCTTGTTTTGGCGATTCTCGCCTTTTCTCCTCTGGTGTGAACACCCACTGATTTCCTAACATGGTGGTAATGTGCCCCACCACAGAATGCTGCGTGGGTGTGGATGAAGAGAGAGGAAGCCTGGTAATTCAGCCCCGAACATTCACAGAGAAGATACCTTGGATGCCACAAAAGAATGAGCAGACGGCTCCATGCACTGGCTAAAGATGGAAGCTAAGATTTTAGAGGCGCATTCAGCTTAGAAGAAAAGCCAAAAAGAAAGCCACTGCAGACAGAAACCACAGTACCCAGGAAAATTTAATTTATTTTATGGCATTTTCCAAAGGACTGGGTTTCTTAGATGTTAACTGCATGAACAAGGTTATACAAAATGGAATAATAGGCAGTAAAAAAAAAACAATTACTGCTCCACAAACACAAAAATGTAGTGAACCCCTAATATTTAGACAGTGCACTGACGTAAGTGCTTGGAGCAGAAAGATGAGCTCTGTTTTGGAGTCTGTTTCTCCCTTTCCATCTTGTGATCAGAGAAGAGGGGATATAAAACCCAAACATATTCACATGGTAGTTCATGCAGAACACTGCTCCTGGCTTTCACATGGTTAACTGAAAGACGGCTTTGTTTTCATGATTAGAGGAAAGTTTTATTAAGAGGGAAAACAAACATACATATACACATACATTCTTTCTCTCTCTCTCTCTCTCCCCTTTAATGGGATACTGAAGCAGTGAAGACAGCCCGGACATCAGACAGTGGAATTTCTACACTACCTCTTACACTTACTAGCTTTGTGATTTAAGGCAGGTTGCTCAAACCCTTGCATTTGGTTCTCGTCTTCAGATCAAGGGTTAAGAATGCTGGCTAGAAGGGGCTGCCCCAAGGATCTGCCATGGGTATGCAGGAGACACAGCACAGGGCTGGTGGCTAGCAGGCTGAAGCTCAGAAACAGGTAACTGAGGGTATGGATGCTAACAGACAGCTGGGAGGGCTATGTTTAGTCCCTAGGTGCCTGGAGGGCCTCTATGTTTAGTCCCTAGGTGCCACAGAGTCAGGAGATAATGCAGCTAATCTTATACTAAGGCAGGATGTGGCTCTGACTTTCTGAAAACCAATTGAGAACAACTATTTAATAATTTGTAACTCACAGACCACTTTTACCTCCGCGTTTTGTTGAAGGGGCAAGAGGTGTTGCAATGGAAGCATGTCCAAAGCCCTGACAAATGAACATGTGACTGGTGAACAGAAACTACAATTTGTCCTTTATTTCTTCCAGTGCTTGCGTTCCTCCTGAGTGACAGGCTCCGCATTGGGTGCTGAAAAGCATAAGAGCCTTGGCCCTCGAAGAAAATGAAGTCTGTCTGAGAAGCAAGGAAGCAACTGTCCTGGTAAGTGCTGCTACTGCTGAGGGTGGACTGGGCACACAGGAATGGGCGGGGGCAGCTCCCAGAGAGAGAAGGTGCACAGAATTAGATAAAGCTCCTCAGGAGAAGTGACACTTGGGTACAGGCCTGCAGGAAGAGGAGGAGGTGACCCAACAATGTGGAAAGAGAGGAGAGTTTTGGGGAGAGGAGGGCAACATGTACAAGACCTAGAGGCAAGAGTATGATGTTCTGCGGCCTGTGAGTCAGTTAGGTTACAGTGACAAGTTGATAAATGACCACAGAAGCTCTCGCAAGACTGCCTGGCCAAAGCCATCTGGGACCAGCAACTCCTGGAGGAGAGGGGCTCCTCTTGAATTTGGCCTCCCATGGGTTCAGTTGTAGGGCTAGCAAAGTCTACAAGCACTGGGCAGTTGGCTTGCCTAGCATTCTCCTGAATAGTCAAACTGCTCAGTGCCTGAACATGGTACTAAAATGTTTGCCACTCCTATTCATACAAGGTCACTTTCATTCTTGCTCAATAAAAAGGTTGATCATTGAGAGAACCAGGATCCCTCTGCTGGAATATAGGAGGATGTCAAGAGAGCAGACAGTATGCATGTTGATCCACGTGAGACTGCCAGCCTGTGCCAAGTGATTGCCCTGTGTTCCCAGAACCCTCTGCACAATGTTGGGGAGATGACATGGAGAGGACACCACTACCAGGCCTGTTCCTGAGCAGGCAGCCAACTAGGGGAGTGAGAGGTAGTTGCTGAGAATGACCATGACAGACATGGTGTCTGTAGACCATGAAAGCTCAAGAGTGGATGTGTCATCTGGTTACTGGATAGCCTAAAATTTGCAGTCAACTAAGGCCCATGGCTGGCCAAGTCACTTGGTCCACTAGAGGGCCACAACTCAGTAGCAACCTTGGGAGGAACTCTGTTAGTGGCTCAATCCACTGACATCTTTGGCTTATTGGTTAACAGACATGTCCATAACTCTGAATAAAATGGAAAGCATACTTTAGGCCCTACTTAAACTGTATGCTATAGGCTGAACTGTGTCTCTATAATATCCTAATCCCCAGCACCTCAGAAAGCGACTGTATTTGGATACAGAATCTTTAAAGAGGCAATTAAGCTAAAACGAGTTCATTAGAGTGGGCCTGAATCCAGTATGACTGGTGTCCATATTTTACACAAGAGGTAAACAGGACACAGATACAAATAGAGGGGAAAATCATGTGAAGCCACAGGGAGAAAACGGCCACATCTACAAGCCAGGGAGAGAGGCCTCAAAAGAAACCAACCCTGCTGATACCTTGATCTCAGAATTCCAGCCTCCAGAACTAGGAGAAAATAAATTTGTCTAAGCCACCCAGTTGGTGGTGATTTTTTATGGCAGCCCTAGCAAACTAATACATTATATAATAGAAAAAAGGTCTAGTATGGTAAACAGGGGCCTGACTTGGGCTACCTTGAAGGAGAGCCACAGCCTCTTACCCAGTCCCCAGATTTGACTCAGTTCTCAGAACCATATCTCCTTGAATGGAGAGCCAGGCATCTCTCAAGTCAGGACCAGAAATCTTTCACTTGGGATGTATAGCTAGCTGTTTACTACGGTTCCTGTGCAATGAGAAAAGGGGAATAACCAGAATTTTTGAGAATGAACACTAGCTCTGAGATAATGCTAATTTTGGGGGTTCCAGATTGCCATTATGATCCCCAGAGTGTGATAAGTAAAAACTTGGTTTCAGTTAATCTCTCAGAGGGTCCAGCAGGTCTATGAAAGTCTGTACCTCTCTTCTCATTTGATAAGGACATAATTGAGATAAATTTACCCTGCAACCAATGGAACCTAAACTTGGATTCCATGTCTCATGGAGTGCTATATAGTAAAGAAAAGCCAAAAAAAGTCTCTGGAGTTCCCTCTTCCCATCAAAACCAAAAGCAATACTGATCCCTGGAAATCAGAGTTCATTCAAGTTTTTGCACCCTGTAACTCTTACTACTAAGAAATAAGCACACTTGTAGGTATGTTTGTGTGTTTCTTTGACCTAATTAAATGACCTGAAAGGGTGACAGTTTGAGTGACCAGTTTGTTAGCAGATAAAAATTTGTGCCTGGCTAATCAATGGCTCTGCTCAACAGGATAGTATCCACCAGAAGTGAATGAATGGAATGATATAACCTCATTTGGGGTGGAGAATCAGAATCTGTCCAGTGGGCAGAATAGTCAAAAGTACACTTTGGGTCCATTTGGCCTGCAAGGAAAGATAGCCTGAAGAGAGAGAGAGAGAGAGAGAGAGAGGAGAGAGAGAGAGTATGTACACATGCACACGCACATGCACATTCACTCACTCATTGGCCAGAATGCAGAAGGACTGGTGACAAGGACATTTGGAGTCTGTGTGAAAGTATCTGTATCTTATGTGAATGTTTTCCAAAAAGACTCCATTAAGAAGTTCTTGTAATGAGCTGGACAAAATGACCCGCACCTGGATGCTGGCCAGCCTCTTACCCCAGGTGCCAGATTACCTGCTTAAAGGACTCATGAGCCATGTGGCCTTGGTGACAACGATGAATATTATGCCTGGACTCAACATGGTCTTAACCTCACCAACACGGAGCCCTGCCAAATGCCCAATCTGGCAAGAGCAGCAATTAGCAAGAGTCTCTCTACCAACTCTCATATTGTAAGAAGACGGACCTGTGGTCAGTGGTGGTGGGTGGATTATTATAACAGACCTCTTTCATTACAGAGGAGACAATATCTTCACTGGAATGGACCCTTATTCAGGATTTGGATGTGTTTTCTATGTCTGCCATGTTTCTGGCAGCCACATCATGGACTTACTAAAGGTCTCATTCACTATTGCCACTACAGTGGCACCACTGTGCTTCTGACCAAGAAACTCATTTTACAAATAAGTCAGTATATTCATAAAATCCAATGGTCCTACCAAGCAACCAAGCAAGGATCAAATGCAGCTGGCCTTACAGAGTGGTAGAAGGGTCTACTGAAAATTCAGTTGTGATACAAACTGCAAGGCAGGACTCTGTGTGACTGGGGTAAAGTCCTAAAAGACATATTACATGCTGTGACCAGCACAACAATATGTGTTCCCTTGGCAAGAATTCCTGGAACCAGGGAGTGGAAGTGGTAAGTGACCACCTCAGCAAAAGTTCCCTTTCCATCCTCATGACTGTGCTTGACTGGTGTTTAGAGGAAGACTGGAATGGAGAGTATAACAATGACCCAGGCTGAGAATTAAAAATGCCACATAACTCCTTTAGGCTTTTTATGCCATTAGACAAAAAGACCAAAAGGGGGGTAGAAACGTTGGATCATGATGACACAATAGATGCAAGTGGATAAAACAAGGGGAGTATAACACACTCTATCTAGTGGCAATTTCCAGTGCTAAAAGTTAATGAGAACTGTGGCAACTTCATAAAGGCAGGACCACTGCTGGCCCAAATCCCTCAGGAATGAAGGTTTGGATCACCTTGCTGGGTAAAGAATCCTGATTAGCTGAGGTACTGGCTGAGGGCCAAGGGAATATGAAATAAATGTTAGAGGAAGGCAGATATAAACACCAACTATTTATTTCAAAAGTTAGAATGGTGGCATCTTCCTCTACTGTCTTCCTTGCTGCATTGTGCATATACTTATATGTTAACTAAGTTTTTTGGCTCTGTGTTTCCTTACTATTCTATGCAAGTATGTAAACTTTTTAATTTAGTCAATAAGTTAACAAACATGGGCTGTGAATGAACGTCTCCCAGAAAGCCTGGGCTTGGAGCTAGAGTGTCAGATTCTGGGTTCTACCCCTCCCTTCCTCTCTCTCTCTCTCTCTCTCTCTCTCTCTACACTCCCTCTCGCGCTCGCTCTCTCTCAGAGGAGATGCTGAGCTTACTTCCTCTGCTGCTGGGAAAGCTGTGTCCTTAGGCAGAAGCCTATTGTTTGGAAGTTTGTGGATGAAGAAAGCCAAGAGGAAAACTTCAGTGGTTATTTTGTAACTTGTGTCCACCCACCAAAATTTCTGACCATCCTGCCTGCATTTTGGCAATTTTGGCAATTGTAATGTCCCACTTTTCCAAGGGAAGAGCCAAACATTCTGCCCTCCGTGGCTCATCTGCAAGCAGGGTACAACGATGGGACCTGGTTTTGCACTGCGGTAGCTCACAAGGGGCAGCGTGGTGCTGCGGCCACATGCCTGGAAGTCAATCTTCTTTAGACTGGGGCAGAGGCTGAGACCCAGTCCTGACCATAGCTGAAAGGGCACACACGCCAAAGCTGTCCTCATCTTGTGGCTGACACTCTGCTTCCTGTGTGCTTTTGGAGACCTCCCACAGGTAGATCCTGTGAGCTATCTAATATCTTTAATTGACTCTGCTTAA
Source organism: Paguma larvata (assembly GCA_030068075.1). Lineage (NCBI taxonomy): Eukaryota > Metazoa > Chordata > Mammalia > Carnivora > Viverridae > Paguma > Paguma larvata. The sequence continues at coordinate 13,971,204 of CM057844.1, forward strand.
GAACCAGACCTATTCTGCTAGTCTCAAGCAGAAATGAAATTAAATAAAGGATATTAGACAACTAAGACTCCTGACCACAGAAGGTTTTAAGCTAGAGACGATGACAGTTTTATTTTCAAAAGGCCACTCTGGCAGCAGAGGTGTGGATGAATTGGAAGAAAAATCAGGAGGCTGTGGCAGTAATTCAAGAGCTGATTAAGAAGGACATGACCAAGGAAAGGACAACAGAAACAAGAGAAAAATTAAGAAGAAAAAAGGCAAACAACCCAATACAAAGATGAGCAACAGCTGTAAATATGCAGTTCACTCAATAAGTACATAAAAGTGAAAGACAAAAATCAAAGAGTATGGCATCTCCTTTTATGATTTTTGGCCTGTCAAACAGGGAAAAATTAAAACATTGTAATACCTAGCACTGGCAAGGCTAAGGGGAAAAACATCTATGAGACAGAATTGACAGAAATCGACAGTGAAGTTGTTTAAAAAACTTTTCTTATGACACTTTCACTAAATCTGTTGAAATGACAACTCAAGTGACTTTAAAAAGATGAAGCTATCAGCAAATGTCTATGCTATGCTGTCTGCTGAGTTTGTAAATACTCTTTGTGGTCCTTTATATTGTAAAGATTAAGGAAATGGTCTCCAAACCATTTATGCTATTTTTTAAAAGAAAATTCAGAGCATGAAAAATATTAATTTTTATCTGAGCAATCAGAAAAGTTACCTAGAGACTTCAGCTCAGCCAGCATTGTGCACTGAGTATCTGTACTGTGATGGGACACATTATTGTCACATGGATCTAGAAATCGAAAAAGATAAGAAACTCAAGCAAATGAGAGAAGATATCTGCTTTACACAAAAGCATAAACCACTCACATTCATCCAAACCACCAAACAGTAATGACAACTCTATTTTCAGGGAACATGAGACACAGAACTGGATACTGAGGAGGAAATAGGCAAGGCCTTATGGTTAGTGGCTTTGAAATTGCTTTTGAAAAAGGCATTTAAGTAAGATTATGGGAACAGCTGAGAACAGGCAGTTAGATAAACGTAGAGATGTTTTGGCTCTGAGGCATGAGTAAAAAGCATGTATTCAGCTTCCATTTTTCGTGGCATTGTTAATAAACAATATAAGGTGGCAGTATATCACTGTGTGTGTCCACTTCATCCCTACAGGTACACACAGCCTAGAGCAAGATGAACCCCTGTGAAAAGCAACCTTATGGTAGACACAAACGAACAATGCTCTTCCCTTTTGGGAATTAATAGGTTAGTGTGAGGTTAAACACTTATAACCAGAAACAGAGCTATTTGCTTATGCTCTAGAGTTAAGCAGCAAAAAGTGAAGTGAAGAGAAGAAGAAAGAGGCTCTGTGTGTGGCAAAGAATCAATCTTTGCCAATGAAGGAGTGGGAGAAAGGTAAACTGATTACTACGCAACTACAATACGATGTGACAAATGTATTAAAGGTGGTAAGTGCCAGAAGAAGAGAAACTGAGGAAGACTTTGGAGAAGTAATATTTAAGTTGGGTCTTAAAAGTTAAGTAGGAGCTTTCCAGACAAAGGTGAAACCTGTAAATGTAAAGGCAGAGGGATATGGAATGCAGGCTTACGGGAGACAGGAAAGTGAGTAGTGGGAGGAGACAAGGTAGGATGGTGAGGTTATGGCAAGCCTTGACCTTACTAGGAAGAGGAAAGATATAACCATGTGTGTAATTTATCATCTGTACAACCATTTATTAAGTACCTACTGCAAAGCAGAAAATGTCCTCTAAGCTGGAGACACAATGGTAATAAAAGGGGCAGAGCCTGTCTTCAGGCAGCTTACATGTTTGTGGAGAGATAGACATTAATGGAATGGTGTTCAGGATGCTTGTGGGCCTGTAGCCAGGAGACCTGTTCCCAGGATAAGCTTCCTGAGGAGTGATTTTGAGCAGAGAGCAGACTGAGCATAGGGAAAGGGGAGACAGTGGCTCCAACATAGGCAGAGGCCCCAAGATGAGTAGAAGAAAGGAATTAAGCTGCTATGGCTGGAGCAAGAAAGAAGGAAAAAGTGAGACAAGATGAGGCTGGACAGACACCTACTCAAAGGATGCCGGCTTACAGTCTGGGAGCCTTGGGGAAGAGGTTCATAATCAGACTTCTGATTTTAAGGGATGACATAAACTGAAGTGTGAAGAGCAGGCTAGGCACTGGCCAGAACAGGCGCCAGGAATCCAGTTAGGGCGCTGCTGTGGATTCACAGGTGTCCAGGGGAGGCGAGAGCAAGGACTGCATGCTGGCAGCAGAGGAGGGGATTGGCTAAGGTATGAACATCACAAGACATGCTCCAATAAAGATTAACTGTTACCAGAAATAGCAAGGAAAGAGAAGATAGTGCTTTCACACCAAGTTAACTTTCAGTGAGGAATACTTAACACGGCTTTTCTTCTAAAGAGTGAACAATACAGCAGTGCATTATATCACCTTGCCTCCCTCTGGCAATCAACTGCACTCACTACTTATTTCAGTTCAGGGAAACCAGTGCTCCTCCTACAAGTGGCTGGTCACTAGAGGCTCCAGGAGGCAAACATAGGCTTCTCCTTGTTTGTGCTTGTGCAGTTAAATAAACCAAGTTGAAGACAAATGACAGACTCAGAAAAATCACTTGCAGCATATAAAATATACAAAGTATTCATATCCTTAAGGAATGCTTACAAACTAATAAAAACATGAACATTAAAATAAGAATATTATAAAGAAATTGAAGTATGCAAACATGTATATCATCAGGACATTCACTGTACCGCTGTTATGACAGTGTAAACATTAGATGCAACCTAAATGTCCTACCAACAAAAGAGAGTATGGATATTTAACGGAATACTACATAGTCATTAAAAATGGTGATGTGAACCCTGAATGGCCAAAACAATTTTGAAAAACATTAAAGTTGGAAGACTCATATTTCCTAATTTCAAAACTTATCATAAAGCTGTAACAGTGTGGTACTGGCATAAAGACAGACATCTAGAACAATGGAAGAGAACAGAGAGACCAGAAATTAACTCTCACACTTAGTTTTTATTTGAAAAAAAGTTTTTAATGTTTATTTGTTTTTGAGAGAAAGAGAGAGAGAGATGGGGAGAGAGAGGGGGAGAGAGAGGGGAGAGAGAGGGGAGAGAGAGAGAGAGGGGGAGAGAGAGAGAGGGGGGAGAGAGAGAGAGGGGGGAGAGAGAGAGAGAGAGAGAGGGGGGAGAGAGAGAGGGGGAGAGAGAGAGAGAGAGAGAGAGAGAGAGAGAGAGGGAGAGAGAGAGAGAGAGAGAGAGAGAGAGAGATAGGGAAAAAGAGAGAGAGAGAGATGGGGAAAAAGAGAGAGAGAGAGAGAGAGGCACGCGAGCAGGTGAGGGGCAGAGAGAGAGAGGGTGACACAGAATCTGAAGCAGGCTCCAGGCTCTGAGCTGTTAGCACAGAGCCTGATGTAGGGCTCAAACTCACGAAGTGCAAGATCATGACCTGAGCTGCAGTTGGACACTTAACCAACTGAGCCACCCAGGAACCCCTAAACTCTCACATTTATGATAAAAGATTTCTAATAAGGGTGCCACAACCATTCCATGGAGGAAAGGACAGACTTTCCAGCACATGGTGGTGGGACAACTGAATATCCATCCATTTATTCTTAGAAGAAAACACAATTTTCGAAAAGCTTCATGACACTGGATTCAGTAATGATTTCTTGGATATAGCATCAAGCACAGGTGGCAAAATATGAAATACACAAATTGACTACATCAAAATTTAAAATGTCTGCACATCAAAGGACACTATGGAGACTGAAAAGGCAACACACAGTGGGAGAAAATATTTGCAGATCATATACCTGATAAGGAATTAATATCTAGAACTCCTCCAACTCAAAAAAAAAAAAAAAAAAAAAGCAAACAACCCAATTAAAAAATGGGCCAAGGACACAGTCATTTCTCCAAAGAAGGTATACAAATAGTCAATAAGCACATGAAAAGATGGTCAAAATCATTACCTGTGAGGGAAACACAAATTGAAACCACAATAAGATACCACTTCACAATTATTAGGATGGCTATTATCTAAAGAAGAGAAATTAAATATTGGCAAAATTATAGAGAAATTGGGATCCATTCTTGGTGAGAATGTGAAATGTAGTCACTGTGGAAAACAGGATGACAGATCCTCGAAAAAATTAAACCAATAATGACCATATAATCCAGCAAGTCCATTTTGAGGTATACAACCAGGGAACTGAAAGCAGGGACTCAAAGAGGTATCTGAACACAAATGTTCATAGCAGCATTATTCGCAATAGCCAAATGGTAGAAATAACTCAACTATCCTGTGACAAATGAACAAATAAACACAATGTGTATGTGTGTGTTTGTACTTTTTGGCTTTAAAAACAAAGAAAATTCTGATAAATGCTATAATAGGGACGAACTTTGAAAACATCATGCTAAGTGAAAAAGCCAGACACAAAAGGATAAATACTGTATGATTCCACTATATGAAGTACCTCAAGTACCTAAATTCATAAAGCCAGAAAGCAGAATAGTGGTTACAAGGGGCTGGGGAAGAGACTGATGGGAAGTTATTCTTTAATGGGTAAAGAATTCCAGCTTGGGACGACAAAAAGTTCTAGAGATGGAAAGTGGTAATGGCTGCACAACAATGTGAATGTACTTAAAGCCAGTAAATTGTACACTTGAAAATGGTTACAATGGTAAAATTTATGTTATGTATAGCTTATCGCATTAAAAGAAATTTTTTAAAAACTGGTGATATATGTGTTTGAAGGATTTCTGTATTATGTTAGGTGAAAAAAATAGGTTACAAAATTGTACAGATGATCATATGCCCAAAACGGCTCCCAACAGCTTTCCTTCAACAGGTCCCTGAATCTGTGTATCAAGCACTGGGCTAAGTAAGGCAAGGTGGGGAAGGGGGCGCGGGAAGTGAGGGAGGAGATGCCAAATAAACAAGATCATCTGGGTCTCAAAAGATGATCTTTTATTTGGGCGAGCCCTTAATCTTGTAGACCCTCAGCTTCTTCGCCTACAGCTTGGACATTACCATTCTCAAAGTGTTGTTAGGAAATAGTGCAGGATGGTTCAACCTCAGTGCCATTGATGTTCTGGGCCAGATAATGCCTTGTTGCGAGTGGCTGTCCTTCGCACTGCAGGATATTTACTGGCATCCTTGGCTTCTAACTCCCTACATGCCAGTAGCTCTCCACCAACCCCTCCCACTCCAGTGAGGACAACCAAAACTCTCTGCAGACATTACCAAATATCCCCTCGCCCAAAACCACCCCCAGTTGAGAACCGCTGAAATAGGATGTCATATATATGAAAGCATTTAAAAAAGGATAAAGCATCAAATCAACTTGGTATTAACGTAAATTTTTTTGTAAGAGTATTTGTCAAAAAAAAATCCTTTAAAGTACAGTTTCCTTAGGAATGTTTTATTTGCTATTTTTATATATTTTGCCTACCATTAAAAGCCCTCCAGGGCTTTTTGGTGAATTTTCTTTAACCAAACAAAGCATCTTCATTAGAACATATTTTTTAAATGTATCACTGTGCTAACACGACAGTCAGAGTCAAACATAATTGCCATCTCTACAAAGCAGAAATTTTATCCAAAATCAAAGTACCCTGTGCCTACCTTTTAAGGTCAAGGGACTGGATCTTGTGAATTCTGTATTTGATGGTCTGTGCTGTTTATGAACTTCCAAGTACTCCTTAACTCTTGAATCAATGGTTTCTTTTAACAGTAAACAGACTTCCTAAAGTAAATTAAAAAATGAGATATAATTTTCTCATTTAATACAATGCAAAAACAGTCAACATCATGCATATTAAAAAGTCAACATTGAATATTACATTTCATTTGCTTTTTTACTTAGCTGTGAAAGCTGAAAAGAATGCCATTGGTACTCAAGGGTAACACCCCAGGTTTAAGTTTGCTACTGAGGTTTGCTCAAAACTATGATGTTGGTTCAATCTGTGATCTGAGAAATTTATTTACTTTCCCTCTGTCTCGGTTCTATATTTCTAAAAGGAAGGTAAAAGCAGTAAACTGCCCACCCTGGCCAGGCAAGACTGTGGATGAGGGAAGGATCCTGGAGGTGGGGCATCTCACTCTGACTCCAACCCAGCCAGCAGGGGCAGCCCTGCTCAAGGCTTCAGTGGACTATTGTCATGCAGGGATGCCAGGCGCAGGGTCACCAGCTCTTCTGATCTGTTCAAGAGAAGCTGGCCACAGCAATTTTTATGCGATTATTTCCCATTTTTCAAACTTGGTTCAATACTTTTCTTAACCTAAATACCCACCATCCTTTACTCATTAGTTTCTGGCTGCAGGTTTAGAAATGTACTGAAAAAGGAATGGCACCGAGTGATGGGCTGAAGAGAGAACTAGAAGTCAGTAATGTGATTTTCTTCCACATTCTTGATGATACTGTATGTGCCCATTTGCTTTTGTGAAAACTGCACTATATCCACTGATAAATGGTGAAAATAATTTACCTCCTCATACTTCCCTAAAGTAGATTAATATTTATTAGGCAACAGAAACACATGGTTTTTATTCAATGTCAACGTACCACACCACTAACAAATTTCTGGAGCTGTATATTGTTTTATGTATCAGTGTTACTTATGAAAAGAAAAATAAAAACTCTAAAAAGTCCACCACATGATGGGAAGACACTGTCCACGTTAGGTACGCTACCAGAGACATGTACCCAATGTAGGGAAAGGAAAAAAAAATGGCAAACAAATCTAAATTTCTTATCTTCGATTAAGAACTAGTGTGTAAGGACTAATAATTCTGGTCCAATTCCCAGACTCTGCAGAAGGCTTAGAGTTGCTGAGGTCAACTCAAACCTGTTTCACTGGTTTCTTCAATGCCATCTCAGGTTGATCTCTTAGGATCTTCAAAAATTAAAACCAGAACAAAATTTTAAGGAGCTCTGAAGGGCAATGGTAGCCAAACTTTCTTTTATTGCAAATACGGACACTCTTCAACAGTACTAAAAATCCTTGATTTAATTCACAAATGGGAATTTGTACATAAAATATAAACAATGATCTCTCTCTTGCTCTCATTTTGCAGCCCAAAGATGCAGTGCCTTGTGGAACAGAGAGAGATCCGTTTACAGTTGAGTGTTTTGGCATTGTTCACACAACAGAAAGGCAGCCTTGCCCCATACTGTTGTTTTAACAATTAAAGAATTTTGCTTCACATGCAGGGTTCAACTATGACTGAGCTAGAAAATATGTGAAAGACATACATGGAAACAAAGATTGTTAAAATTTAGCCATAAATGCCCTATAAGGCTAGAACTAAAAATAGTACCACAAAAATAAAACAAAGGCCCATACAACACAAACTTTCTCCCTATAGTTACGGGGCTTTCCTTCCATGAGTCAGGTTTGACGAATGGAAGGTAGACCATGTGCAATGTGGTCAAGATAACCTAGTAACTGACCATACCACACTTGGCGAAGCATTCTCTTCAGAACCAGAGCAATGCAAGAAAAGACAAAAGTCCCAGCTAAACTGGACGGGCAGATGAAGAGACCAAGCTGAAATCAATGAGCAAGAAGACAGAGATATACAGGGTATTTCTAGGCTAAGAAGGGCTCCGACTTGCTTCCTCAAGTTTATAAATGAAACAGTTCGAGTTTGACTGTTTGGGTACAAAGACTACTCGTGCTGGACTCAAAATAAACATGGCTTTAATCCATGCAATTAGTTCCTTTTTCTGAAAAGGAACTGGACATTCTTAAGACTTTCACTATATAAAGTGACTGCTAAAATGCAATCAAATTGATTGCTCATGAAATCCCAATCATGAGATGATCTAATGATAAAAAAAGATGAAAGCACTGAGGCAATGAATAGAGACTAAAGTCATATCCTTTCCTTGACTAGCTTTTCTCCCTTCTCTCTCTCTCTCTCTCTCTCTCTCTCTCTCGGAGCAGTTTTTATGTCAGTGAACACACTTTAAAGGAACAACTTTGAGTATACGCAGCAAACCATCTGCTTTGCTCTGAGAGGGAAGCCTGGCTTCCTGGCATAACGCTGGAGCGAACACTGTAGCCAAGCTCTGCAGGTCCCATCACGCTCAGAGCACCTTTGCTAAGTCATGCCTTGCTGCCCGGACATTAGGACTAGGTGGAGCGGCACAGCTGTGTGTGGCTCCCTGGAAAAATCTAGCCTCATGCTTTGGGTAGGAGATGACTCACATATTCGTAGCTTTATTTTAAACCCTTCGAAATCAACGAACTTGGCAAAACTGACTAAATATCAACAAGAGAGGGCTAAGGATGAGGTGGCAAAGCTGGGAGAAAATGGGCGACAGGCTGGGCCTAGAACAGTGGGTTCTAGCATGCTGTTAATGACAGTCAAGTCAGAGACTTTTGGGGTGAGGTTTCCTTAAGATGAGCATCAGTTACTTTGGGGAAATAAAGGAACTGTTTTGAATCACAGGAACATGTGTTGTTGATAAGCCTAATTTTGGAATTATATGGAGCTGAATTGCTGTAGGAGATGCTGGCATTCTAAATATTAAGATCTGAAGAGGACAATTTATTAACCTGAGCAGTAAATCCATTACACCAAATCTTGTGCTTGCCTTCTCCCAGCTGAGGGCCACCAGGTATCCTTGGCAATACTGTGACAGCCAAGTGCTGATTGTATCATTACCTTTGATTAAAAATGTATTACTTATAATTTTCTTTGGGGTAGATTTTTTTTCCTAGTAATCTTCAAAAGTTGACTGAACACAGTTACCACAGTAAAGGTTTTTTGGTTTGCTTTTGTTGCCACTATCACTAGATTCTTCTCCACATACTACCTTTCAATAAAACTTGTTTTTATTTCTAGCTCTAAAAAGCTATTGTGACGAATATCATGGAGGACACAAAGTGCTGTAATACTCTGAAAGTTACGTGCAAGCCATGCCTCCCTATCCCTGCTCTGGAGGACAAGGATATGGAGAAGGAAGCAGAGCATGTGATGAACCCCAGATGCACTCTCCAACCCTCGGCCACAGCAGCACTTGGGTGGGATCACAGAAACTGAGAGCCAGCAATGACTCAGCTGACCTCTGGTCGAACTTTTTCATTTGCAGATGAGGAGACTGAGGCCCAGGAGGTCAAACACCATGCTCCCAGTCACATGACCATCTGGCCATAGGCTTCCCTGACAGACCATAGTGAGAAGGAATACAGTCCAACATCTCCACACTTACTGTCAAAGACTCATGTTAATAAAAGACAAAAGTGCAGACAATGAGAATTTAAGAATTAAGTAAAAATTTAATTTCAAAGTGAGAAAGATCATCCTTGTGTTCATCCCACGCCTGCTTCAGGGGCTCAGTCTGTCCTTTACAACCAGTTAGATTAAAGTCCCTGCTTGCCTAGAACAGTCATTTTAATGTCTTCTTTTCTTAAATATAAAGAGCCCTTTCTCCTAAAACAAGTAGAATATTTCTGGTTTAAATAATATACTATATGAAATACACAGATGTATTGCTTTCTTAAGGAAAAGAAGCAGGTGTCTGTCTGTCATTGGGAATACAATGTTTTTCAAGGGTTAAATATCATTCAATATTTTTTACCTACTGATGAAAATGAAAGCTGAACGAGTTAATATTTCTTTTAGCAGAAGCTATTGTATTTAAACAGTAAAAAGTTTTGTGGTACCTCTTTCTTCTGTTCAGAAAACCAGTTGGTATCTTTGTTTGAACCTTGTGGCAATATGTGAAGATCCACCAGGACAGCAAAATTCCCACACTAAAAAGACATTAATGGCAGAGTTAGCTCACGCCCAGCAAACAATGAGAGAAAATCTCACAAATTCCTATGTGGTTGCTCATGATGAAATGGCAACAAAGTTCCCTAGTGGACAGAAATCTTAATATGGGGCAGGGCTACAGGTCATAAACCTACTAGTTTTTGCAAGTTTAATTCTTAGGGCAGAAATGCTAAGAAGAAATAGAATTTTAATCATAATGGCAAAGATAAAATATCTACCTCTGGGCCACACCTTCAAGGGGATGCTCAAGGCATCCAGTGGCAGCTGGAAGACCATGAAACACTGAGAGAAGTCAAATAGGTCAGAACTGAGTAGGCTCCAGAAAGGAATGGTTCCATGGACAGTCAGAGGAATTCTTCCTTCGATGTAGGAAAGAACAGATATAAGCTACTGTATTTTCAGACAGAGAAAAGGAATAGCTGGAACAGTACATTTGAGAATAGAAACAGAAGCAAGGACAAATGAGAAAGAACCAAGGGGAGGAAGGTAGATGCTGAAGGCAGTTATCAAAACTAAATTAGTTTCATTAAAATATGCCATAAAACTGTATAAATCCTGCTTCCTGTCACTGTTCAATGGGGTAGCCAATAGCCATGTGTGGCTACTGAGCACATGAAATATGGCTACTGTGATTGAGAAGCTGAATTCTAAATTGTATTTGACATTAATTTAACTTCAACAGCTACATGTGGCTAGACGATCTGTGGCATGGCTATCAACCTTGTAAAGTGTTACAGCCTTTAAATCTTCATACCTTGTGAGTAAAGTAACTTCTGCAAATCCCTAGATAACTGTGGATGAGCTAACTTAGAAAGAAACAGAAGACCAAGACTGCAGATTGGGGATGGTCTCAGAGGCTCAAAGGATCAGTGATGGCCTATAGGAAAATGTCACTTCTGCACCTCTTTGATTGAACAAGTTTGGTTTTTGTTTTGTTTTGTTTTGTTTTTTTGTTTGTTTTTTTTTGTTTGTTTTTAATTCTGTGCTGTAATCCAATGCTGAAAGGAATATATTTTCAATCAAGTAGAGTAGACCAAATATGGAAGGAAAATAAAACTTGACACTTACCTCATACCATACACAAAAATTAATTTGAGATGGACGATAGGCCTACACATAAAAACCAACCTATCTTTCCAAACTTGTAAACTTGGAGTAGAAAAAAATTTCTTAGAATCCAGAAAGCACAAAATAGAGAAGAAAAAAATTATTAAATTGGATTCTGTCAAAATTTAAAACATTTGCTTATTACAAGACACCACTGAGTGCCTGGGTGGCTCAGCTGGTTGAGCGTCCAACTTTGGTTCAGGTCATGATCTTGTGGGTTTGTGCGTTCGAGCCCCACACCAGGCTCTCTAGTGTCAGTTCAGAGCCTGCTTGGGATCCTGTCTCCCTCTCTCTCTGTTCCTCCCCGCTCATGCGCTTTCTCCTTCTCTCAAAATTAACATTAAAAAAAATTTTAAAGAAAGGCAACATTAATAAAATGAATATGTATGTCACAGACTAAGAGAAAATATTTATAAATACATATATCTGACATGAAGGACTGGCATCCAAAATAAATAAGTCGTACAAATCTAATATTAAAAAAAAACTAACAACCTAAGCTTCAACAGACACTTCACGAGATAAAAAAAAAAGAGCTAATAACACAGGAAAAAGTGTTCAACATCAGTCATCAGGCGAATGCAAATGAAAACCACCAAGAGATACAACTAACATACCTACCAGAATGACTAAAATTAAAAAGACCAACACACTAAATTTGGTAAGGATGTGGAGCAGCCCAAACTTTCATGCACTGCTAGTGGAAATATAAAATGGTTCAACCACTTTGGCACACGGTTGGTCAGTTTTCTTTTAGTTAAACACACATTTAATTTACTGACTAAGCCAGCAATCCCACTATAGGCACTTACCAAGACAGATAAAACATGTGCACAGAAACATTTGTATGCAAATGTTCACAGAAGTTTTATTCATAATAGCTAAGACAAAAGACAACCCAAGCCCATCAACAGGGGAATAAAAAACTGTAGTACATTCCTTCAATGGAATGCTCCTCCTAAAACTACAGATCCACTCAACATGGACTAATCTCCACATTACGTTGAGCAAAAGATGCCAGGCTAAAAGAATATATATTCTGTAGGATTCCATTTATATGAAGTTCTAGAAAAACAAAACTCAATCTGTGGTCAAAGCAATCAGAATAGTGATTACCTAGGGAGGAACTGACTGAGAATAGGCACAGAAGAACTTTGTGTGGTGGTGAGAAGGTTCTGTATCTTGGTGGGGTACATGGTTAAGTTCATTTCAGTGCACATAAATTATACATCACTAATAACTATTTTTTAAGGCTGTGTAAAAGCACATTTATATTTACTGACAGTTATACAAAATGTACTCTGTCTCTAAAAATGTATGGGTATTTTGGAGGACAACAAAGTGAAGTTCAACTGGATAAAAAATAATGAAATATGGTGAAAGAGGGTCTCCTATGATGTCAAATGGCAAAGTGTGACCCACTGAACTGCTTCTAAGTGTGTTACAACCAATATTTTATTTTAATGAAAGAGAATCAAAGGGAATATGTGAATAGAATAAAAAATATCAATGTGTCACATGGTACAGTCAAGTCTTGTTTTGTGAAACTTATGTATGAGTATACTGAGTTATGATGGAAAGCCTATTTCTTACTGTGGATTCGCGGTCAAAACTGTTTGAAAACCATCCTCAAGTATACTGTGATTTTAAAAGTTTCTTCACAACTGTTGATTATAGATTTAACCTTTAAGGAATATGCTGCCACCAGGTGGAGGTCATATGCCACAACTACATGATATTAACCAGCGGTTATTAACCTTTTGTGTGCCATGGATGAAACACAATGCATGGGATTCAAAAGAAAACCAATTTGACTGTAGTACGATTATCCAAATTAAAAAAAAAATTGTGACTTAGTAATGTATGTGTTTGTCTATTAAGGCACTGGGTCTTTTCATAGTGGTAGATCTAATAACTACCAACAATCCAAAGTAGTGGTAAGCATAAATGATATCTTCAGATATGTGCCACTACTATAATATGAAAGAGCTATGATTCTACTGGTGACATATACTGCAAATACCGCCATGTTTTGAATACTTAATTTATAATAAAAAAATTGGTTAGAATTTGTTAAAACAAAAATGTAATTTTTGCTCCCATTCAAGTTCACCAACTCTCTCAATTCTATCCCAGACCTGTTGAGGCACCACAGACGGCAGAACAAGAGCCTCGCCGAAGCAATAGGATATGCCTTACAGACGTTACTGGGTTTCCTGCAAGTGTTTAATCCTGACTCCTCAAACCAAGTTCTCTACCCCTTCTCCATTAGCAAAATTGGCTTTTAAAATAGTTAAAAAAAAAAAAAAAGTGATACTTGAACAATTTGAATTGATACTATATAATAGTAGCTTTCTAGAATTTTTGTTTTTACATTTTTTAATGTTTATTTATTTTTGAGAAAGAGAAAGAGAGAGAGAGTATACATGCGCAGGAGGGGCAGGGAGAGGAGACAGAGGATCCCAAGCAGGCTCTGTGCTGACACCTGAGAGCCTAATGTGGGGCTTGAACCCACAAACCAGGAGATCATGGATGACCTGAGCCAAAGGCAGACGTTTAACCAACTGAGCCACCCAGGCGCCCCTGTAATAGTAGCTTTCTAAAGAATTAAACAGCAAGGTCCAATTTGGTATTCTCTCATCATGTCATACCTTTGATCACAAATAATCTAGTGTAAGTCTGATTATAAACAGACTGATTAGAATGGGTTTTTGTTTTGTTTGTTTTGCTTTTGCTTTTGTTTTTTGTTTTTAATAAATCATGGAATCTTACTCCAGTGCTCAAACTTTCCTGGGACCTCAGCCAGACTCCGCCACCGGGCACGTGTGCAGTCCCCCCTGCCCCCCCACACACACAACACACACAGCAGGGCTCTCCCGCTGTAGCCAGCAGTTCTGAGTTCTCCAGCAAGCTCTCTCACACTCCCACACCAAGCAGCCGTATGCTGCCTTTCTAAAGTTCCCTGCTCTCAAAGCTTTGCTGCTTTGCTCCCATGAGTGAACAGACGTTTTAAGGAAAAAAAGCCTTGTACTGCTGCCAGAAGCATAGCCTTCACTTCTCCTTAATTAGGAGGAGGCTACTTCATCTCTCAGCAGAGAAACTCTCCAGCTCTCTTCAGAAAGGAGGATCACACTAACCATCACTTCTTTCTTAGGCCAGAGCTGCTCACTTTCACAAGCCAAGTTACCTCTTTAACAGACCAAAGGCTACTAGAAAAAGCTTCGCATCCCATGCCCTGGGTTGTGAGTCAACAGGCCAGGGTCTGGTCCAGCCACTAGCCCCCTCCGCCCAGAGGTTTTAGCCAAAAGCCTGGGAGTCAACCCTAACTCCTCCCTTTCCCTAACCCTCCACAATCAGTCACCAAGTCTTGTTGGTTTTTCTTCTTAAAGGACTAAACGCACCCCCTGCCCCGTCTCTTCTTATACATATCATCTCCCTCCTGGTGTCTCACGAACTCTCAATGCCCCAGCCAGAGCAATCTCTAATACACGTGCTGTTTCTGCTCTCTGATTCCAATGCACCTCGATGCTCCTGGGTTTAGTCAACTTTTATGCATCCTAGAACCCCAGAAGGAGCAAGGACATCTCAGTGCAGCTTTTCTGAACAGTCTGTCACTTTGTACCCTGCATCAGGCCTATGCTTCACGTGCTTATTTATTTCTGCACTAAATGGCTGGTCTATGTAGGGGCCGCCCCTGCTAGGCTGTTAGCTCCTTGGTGCAGACGGAGAGGGTCCTACTCTCATTCAAATCTACACTGCAGCAATTAGTACGTTACTGTTAGCAAGTGCTTAATATTTAAAAGGAAGGAAGAAAGGAATGAAGGAACAAAGACAGTATAAATGGGCTCTGAAGTTTGGGCAAACCACAGCCTTACCTGAACACTGATGGCACTAAGCCTATTCTGGGGACAAGGCTGTTCCGATTCAGCACAGGACACCGATGCATCATAGAACAATTTCCCCTCTCCTTATTCCAGAGTGGCAACAACTATGCCATCAACAGTAACAACCAGTGATTTTCTATAGCTTGAAAAAGGGACTAGAAGGATCCTACGATTATCTCGCCCTAATCTCACTGCCAGGGGTGGAAGATCTTATTTTGTAATTTTACCTTAAGTATCAAATAAAGGTGGAAATGCTAACATTTCTCACACATGTAGATATCCGAGAAGCAGGCTCAGAACTGTGAGATACATATGCATTCTCTCTCTCATTCACTTGTTCATTCAATACCTGCTGAGTTTCACTGGGGCCGTGGCCAGACCTTGAGAGGGAGGGGCAGCCACAGAGTACTGTAGAAAGTATAACCACAGCACAGGCTCCAGGACCAGAGGTGACCAAGCCACCACTCTGCCTGAGGGAGGCCAGGGATGAGGGGTACGACCTCTCAGCTAGGTCCTGAGGAAGAGGACAGGCAGTGGAGAAAGAGAAATGAACAGCAGCCGCACGGGGAAAGAGGCCTGAATAGCCTGGCATGCTCGGGGACAAAATAGAGTCCAATAAGCAGAAACAGGACATCAGCAGATGAGGCCAACAGGGCATGAGGGTTCAGACCACAGAGGAACCGTGGGCAGCCCAAGGGGGAATGAAAAGACCCGTGGGCTGGAGAGCTCTCTTAGGTAGGAGGGCCTGGGCCAGCAGAGCCATGCAGACGGGTTTAAAGCCACCCCCAAAAACATATAAGAGACAACAGAAGGTGATAGGTGAAGATGAAGGGGTAGAACTGAGAGATACTCAAAAGAGAAAGAAGAGGATGTGGTTAGGTGTAGGAAGATGAGGAACAAGGATGATGCCCTAGGCATGTGAGTAGTTCCGCCGTGCCCATGGGGCTGTCCACAGGCAACTCTTCCACGTGGGTCTGCTGGAACTGTCACTGGCACTTTATACCACCTGCCATTAAGGATTTAAAGCAGTTTGGATTAACAAGGCAAATATTAAAAATGGAGGAAATAACAAAAACAAGGGTAGAAATCTAAAAGGAAGTCAATGGTAGGTCTGTACAAAATTTCCACCATTGTCGTAGGTCTCTGCAACATTTGGCTCTGAGTTTGCTAGTTTCCAATGTAAAAAAAAAGAAAAGCCAACCAGAGTTTGTAAGATGAGAATGAATCAGTACTGAGGATAACTCAATCATTCCTAAATATTAAATCTAGAAAGACATTTCTCCTCAAGATTTTCATGAAAAAAAACAAAACAAAAACAAAAACAAAACACGGCAACTCTCTTCCTGGAGGATCTACCAACGTTACTAAAAGACCTTAAGGAACATATTAAATATGTTCCTATCAAAATAAAGTACATGTATGTTACATGGAATTAGAAAGTTATGTGGTTTTTAAAGGAAAAGCACAGTTTAGAGAGCACCTATGTTCTAGGCCTTATGCTAAGCTTTATCTATAGTATTCAATTTAATCCTTACCACTAGCTTATGAAAGAGCATAACTATCACTCACATTTCATAGATAAGGAAGTGGCATCTGAGAAGGTAGGGTCTAGTCCAGTATTACATAGTCAATAAGTGACAGACCCAGGAATCAAATCCAAATCCATTAGACTCCAAAGCCTCCTGCCATGTATTACTTTGAAGAAATATCTCCTCTGAAGAGGCCACTCAGGACTTACTTCCAGAAGCCATGTGGAGGCATATTTAAGGCTACTTAGCCTAGAACCCACCCCACTATACCTGTTCCCTATAGAGTGAGTGCTGGCAGGAGTGAACAAAGGACTGAACCAAGAACTCTGAACAGGGTCACTGAGCTCCCTTCCCTATGCAGAATGACTCATTCCATGCTTGAAGAGAGGCATTAAGAGTTCTCATGCTGAAACTGTCAGTGTGGGGTGCCATCTTAGGATAAGCATGCAAAGTAGTGGCAAAAGCCCCCTGAAGAGAGAGGGGGTGAGATGGGGAGTGGAAGGAAAGGACTGAAGCAGAGGACCAAGGCAATAAATCATGCTGAAGGTGGGGCGGGGAGGTGGGGGCAGGAACAGAGGTCTCCTGACAGTAACAATCCTATCCAGAGTTAAAGCAGAAGAAAAGTCAGCACAAATCTTTTGTCAATTTAACCCCCTTGGCCTTTCCTTATTACAATACTCACCCAAGAAATCTAAACTTGGAGTTTACATTCAAGAAAAGCAACCAGCATACCTTTAGGATGGCATATACAATAAACCAACAGGTCAGGGAAGAATAAATAGTCATTCCATCGAAGTACAATATATCCCTAATCTAACTGCGAAAACTTACTAAGGGTGAACAAATTGGCAGTAACGACAGTAAAGATTCATTGAGCACTTATTGTGTACCAGATTCTGGGTGAAGCCCTTTCCTTAATTAATGCATTTGACTCTCATGACAACCCAGAGAGTCATAAACAATTACCAGTAAGGGTTCTGGAAACACTGAGAAACTTAAGAGCTCTGTTTTCTTTCACTTTTAGAAGATCCCTGGGGATCATGGCTAGGATGTTTGGTGTGGTACCTTGCCAACCTGGCAAATACTTGTCAGGCCAGGTAGAAGGAACATTCTATAAACTTAGTAACGGAATTAGACCCAGTCTGAATTCAAGATCACACCCACAGAGAAGTTCAAGAAAGCCCTAGGATGACAAGCAGGAGAAGGACCTAGCACAGTAAGTTCGAGGCCACGAATCTCTTCCGATGATGCCCCAGTTTAGGAGGGGTGTTCCATGTCCCTTCTCTGTGCCTCAGTTTCCCTCTGTGTAAAATGCGGGGCCACCACTGGATCTCCTTCAGGGCACTTTCCACTTTAAGATCCCACCTCCTGGTTGTGTTTTGGTTTACAATGATTGCTTGGAGTCTATTTGCACATGTTTGCCCTGATATATGGGTTACGCAAGAGCCACGCTGAGTCTGGCACATTGTCTTGTCCTGTATAGGTTCACTAAGGGCCATGCAAGCACAGTAGTAAAAATCTTAGCAACCAACGAGTCCTTTCCCCGAGTGTTCTCTGACACCTCTCAGGCAGGATGAAGTTCCTGCTTGCTGCCACAGCACTTTCATAATTCTGTTGTGGAATCAACACAGGCTGTAAACACATGGCTGTTTACATCCATGGGCTATCTGTGGGGAGGAGCTGCCTTCTGCTACCTTTGGGTTGTCAATGCCTTGTACTGGGCCTGGCACAGAGAGGATAGTGAAGGGTGTTTGTTAAATACATTCTAAAAAATACATCAATGATCAAAATTACTTAAATGTCTGCCTTGTTCTCTCTCTAGGAGGGATTACCACTCTTTCACCTGCACTCTGTCCTCAGAACAGGAAAGACCACAGAACCAATCTCATGGCTTATAACTAAGGTTGCATCATTCACGAACAGAATATTGTCATCCAAGAAAACAGGTAGTGATATCCACTACTCCATGCCAAATACTTACTTTCCCACCTTCCAATCAGGCAGAACAGTCTGCAAAACATTGGTTGATTGTATCAATTCAAATGCAATACAGGGAACATGTAAGGGGGCCTCCTTGGCAGTAACCAGATGACTAGTTCCTTGAGCTCAAGTTTTTCCAGCTGAAAGGAATATAGTGGAGGAAGTGACTTGTCTCAGGTGAAAAGGAATCAGAAGGGGAGGGAGTTTCTCTCTCCTGTTTGGTATCTGTTGTGGGGCTTCTGGCTACAGGTCAGGGACGTACACTTGCCAGTCATTTGTTTGTGTTTCTTAACAGATTTATTGTAATGAATGGAGAAAGATTCTACATGAGTGAGAAGAAAGTCACAAAGAAATGAGAAGGAACACAGAAAAACAGAGCTAACGGATTTAATGACAAGGAGGAAAAAACAGAGTAACAGGCTGATGTCCTTCAGTAAACTGTCTCTGGTCTCCTATTAAGAAAGAAGTTTGGGGTTTTTGGCCTAGAGTGCTCATACAGTGGCTCACAGTCTTCCTTGGTAAGATTTGGGAAGAAAAGCAAAGTGCTGCTGGAAATACAGCAAAGGCCAACTAAAGTGGTGTATACTGTAAAGCAAAGCTTACATTTAACATATGCCATTGGAACCTTTAAGTAGCATTCAGGGCTGAATCACAGACTCTAAAACCCACAACTGCAGTTAGGAAGAGTGCAGTTAGGAATAAGCCTCAGTCACTCCTTTTGAAAGAGAAGGACTAGTTTCATTTCTATAGACATATTCTCGAATGGTTTTCAAGAAATCATTCTTTCAAATGTAACCAGCAGGCCACTACCCCTCCGGGAACTGGCGTGGTGTGTAGAGAGCGTGTGCAGCAATGAGGAGCACAATGACCTGGGGTGGAAGGCACCTGACCTTAAACCTCTGCCTTGCACCTCAATTCCCCCAGACCAGAGGAAGTTCCTGCGACGTAAAATGGGAGCAACAATGAGAACCATCTGATGGAGGCGTATGATGATGAAACAAGAGAATACAGAGGTACAAGGCTTCAGCACAGCGCCAGTCATACAAAGGGCTCAAGGGGTTATTGTGGGATTCCCCCCCCAGGAAGTAGACTTTGCCTGAAATTCCAGGGCATATTAAATGAATATGTCAGTTCCATAAGATTTACAAACAGATAGGGCATGGGTTTCCACCTATTCCTACTAAGAGCTAATAAATGCCTCATAATTCTTTTGTACAGTTTTACTCTCGCCACGCACTGCTTCCTAGAAGAACAGATGGCCTGTAATCACAGCTGATTACAGAGTAAAACTATGAGCCCTCCCTTCACATATTTCTGCAACAGAGAACATGAAATGAAAGATATTATCATGTACTTGTCTATAGGGAATTTGTCTTGAGAGTCTTAGGTGGCTAGAAAGACAAGCAACATTCATAGTTAGCAACACTGAGGCCATTGGGAGTGTGTTCAGGGCCAATCATGCCCAACCATTTAGTAATCAGAAAATGGAATTTGATGAACAATAAGGGGGTCAGTCCCCACAACTTCCACTCACAATTTTATCCAGCATATGTGTTATCAAGGAACTCTGGGATGCAGGTTTGATTTTAAACTCTCTAAAAATTAACATTTTAGAAAATATTCTTTTATATCCCTCAAGAATCTTGACAGTCTTCAATGTCAAGAAGGATAAAAGCAGTGCAGCCTATGAATTAAAGAAATTCATGACCACTAATAAAATGAATCAGAATGAAAAAAGAAAACAAAAACCTCTGTAAATATTCCCCTAGCAATCAATGCCTGGAATTCATGGACTGCTCTAAAGGATGGCCAGTCTCGGAGGCAGATTTCTTGAAAGAAGAAGGGAGATAAAAAGTGGCACAAATTTCTGACCTCCTTGGTGTGGGGGACAAAGAGTTTTTGATGGCAACAATGGGGAATCAGGGTGACTTAAATGCATTCTGTGTATTCGGTTAAACATAAAATAATTTAAGGAACCCCCCACATCGGTATGTTTTCTCTGGAACCCTCTCATTTACTTTCTTCTACAACAAAGGGCTTGCAGATAAAGCTATGACAGGCACTCTCTGTTCAATCCAGTTGCCATTTTGTTGAGTATTAATATTGTCCACACATTGTTGATAAAGGGGGTTACCTGTGCTCTTCTAAACTGGGTCAGGGTAAGCAGTGCTTCCAAAGTCAACTTAAAGAGGCCAAAGATAAGGCTAACATGTAAACTTAACACGAGGGCAAAAAGAATCCAAGTGCGTGGCTGCAAACCAAAACACAACCTCAGAGTCAAGACTTCCTGAGGCCTACTGCACATGAAAAGCTTCCACTTCTGCAAGGCTAAGGGTTACCAGAGCCTCAGAGAGGCTCAATCAAGTCAAGTGCAAGCCTCGTCTCTGCCCTTAGCCTTACTTATTCTCCTGGTTCTGCCTGTTCAGGAAGGTACCCTGGAGGGTATTTACCCACTGGAGCCTAGCCCTGGCTCTCAAAGTACCAGCAGCATCAGAATCTCCTAATTGTCTCCCATGCAAATTCAGACCTACTGAATCGGAAATTTTAAGAGTATCCTGTGTTTTAACATGTCCTCCAGGTGATTCTGGTGTAGGCTCAAGTTTAAGAACCACTGCTGTAGGCCATTGTGTCTCCTTGAAGACAATTCATAGCTTTCTCAGTATGAAACAGGAACTTTCTTGGAGGTTACAATAAAAAGGGAGGTTACAATAAAAATCCTATCAAGTTTCACCATGTAAAACAATGGAAGGTGGCAACACACCCCAGAATTGTGAAAATATAACAGTTCTAAAACTCACATCACCATTTTATCACAATGATTAGAAAATAATTCCCTTGGAGTTGTAAAAAACTCAAATTAGGATTTTCCTTAAAAAGAAAACATGAAAACCCTCTAGAGGTGAATGTGATGTGCAGCCAGGGATGAGAACCACAGATACAATAATGCCTTGCTGAGAATCTTAAAAACTTACCGCTGGCTTAGGACGATAAAGATGGTGATAGAAATCTAAAGGGAAAACATAGTCTGCCAGACTGAGATCGAGCCTTAGGCAGAAATAGAAAGGAAGGAGGTGGTAAGCCTCAAACAGACAGGGAGGTTACACAGTGGCACTTCAGTCCTTGAAATGAGGTCGGATGACTGGGCTCCAGGGAAACCTGTCCCAGGGCACAAACAGGATGGGCACTGTACATCGCCTGGCCACAGAAATGATGAGGATCACTGCAGTTGCAGTGAGATCCTAGAGAGGGGCAAATGATATTACAATCTGCAAAATGTAGGGGCAAAAGATAGATTTTTCAACTATAAACTTAATCCCTAATGGATTATTAGAGGGGATCCAGAAGAAAACTGGAAATTTATATTTAAGTATAAATATGAAAAACAATACCAAATTTCCCAGACTATAACAACTGGTGAAATGTGGCTGACAAAGCAGATATGAACCCTACCCAGGAATAGGCAAAGTTTCCCATGATATCCTTTTGCCTGAACTACTCCACCAAAACAGCTTCTATTAAGGTTACCAATGACCTTCACATAGCCAAGACCAACGGTCAGTTCTTGGTCCTCATGTTACTTGAACTCTCAGTGCCATGTAAGAAACTGGTTCTTTCACTTGCCCCTTGAAACTCTCATTTCTGGGATAACATGCTTTCCTGGTTTTCCTCCCTCTTCCTTGGCCACTATTTCTTAGTCTCCTCTGCTGGCTCATCCCCATCATACTGAAATCTAAACTGACTAGGGCTCAGTCCACAGACCCCTCCTGTCTCCACCTATACCCTCATCAGTCTCTAGGTTTCAGATTTCAGGCAGTTCACGCGCTGATGACACCTAGCATTCCTGATCCAACCCAGACATCTCCTGAGATCCACTTGTACAAATCCAGCTGACTCTTCTACATCTCCACTTGGATGTCAAACAGGTATCTACAATGTAACAAACTCAAAATCAAACAGTTGATATTTCACCCTCAAATCTGCTCCCACCAGGTTTAAACTGGCTTGGTAAATGGCAACTCCATTCTCCCAATTGCTCAGTTCAAAAACCATGAAGTCATCTTTAATGCCTCTCCTTCTCTCATAATCTATATCTAATCTATGAGCAAAATCCTAGCAGCTTTACTTTCGAAAGGGTCTGCCTGGGACATAGAAAGAGCTCAATAAATATTATCTGAATGAATCTCTGAATGAACAAATGAATCCTGGTGAAGAAAACCCAAGAAAATCAGGGTGGAAGAAAACAATGATTAGATGGATTCATAACTAGTTCAACAGCCATCACCACAGGATGGTTTTTTTCCTTGATCCTTGTCCTGGTCCACATTCGTGGCAGTTGACATGGATGTAGGTACGAAGATATGATGCCAATAACATAGGTGGATGATACGGCATGAGATGGAATAGTGAATATTTTGTTGGGGTAGCAAAAATGATCTTGGAAAAAAAACCCTGGATCTCTCTGACTCAGAGACAAATAAAATCAGGTCATGAGGATGAGTTAAAGAAAGTAGTTTAATCAATCTAAGTGGAATTTAATAAGGCTATAAGTAAGGGCCAAACTTTGTTTCCAAAAATCTAACCCCCTGAGCACAGAGGTACTTTTAATCAAGAGCAAGCTCTCTGAGTGGGCAGCATAGTGCTGTGGCAGTCAAGGACGGCAATTTCATTTTAGGCTCCTTCAACAGTGGCAGCTAGAATAAACACAATGATGGTTATGTTTTATGCATTTAGTGTTCAATTAGTTTCAAAATACATACTTAGACAAGCTGTCACAAATTAGAGTAAGAATGTCAATTTAAAATCATCCTATGAGGATCAATTGAAAAAAGAATGATTCACTTTTTTAACTAAAAGAAAAAACCAGGATGAAACAGGACTTTTAAAAATGGAAAAACAATTCTTTTTAGTTCTTTGAGGCCTTAAGAAATCGGGAACCAGATGAGAGCAGAGAAACCACATTGGCAAGACTTTCTGACCAACAGGCTTTCCAACCAGGAAATGATACGCTATGGGAGGTGGCTCATCACCCAACCCAGGAGATCAAAGCATAAAGCACATGAAATGGACAACTGCGCAAATATCACATTGTTATCACAGGTCACTGGTCTAATTGTGAAGAGTGATGAAACTCCCACAGGAAAAGATGTACAACTGACTTGTTCCATTTTATTGATTAGCCACTTAAACCATCCAAAGCACAATCGGTTACTGGTTTGGAGTTTTTTTAGTGAACTGCTGTAGATACGGGCTTAATGACCTCAAGAACCAAAGAACTTGTCTTCTAAGAGACACTTTAACAAAGAAAGCTTGGGCTTTAGAATCAGACAGATGAATGTCCCAACACTGGCTGCACCTTTTGCGGTCGTATGGTACTGGGCAAGTTTTTCAGCCTCTGAGTCTTAATCCCTTTGTCTGTTAATTTTTTTTTAATGTTTATTATTTTTGAGACAGAGAGAGACAGAGCATGAGTGAGGGGTGCGCAGAGAGGGAGACACAGAATCCGAAGCAGGCTCCAGGCTCTGAGCTGTCAGCAGCGGGGCTCGAACTCACAGACCGTGAGATCATGACCTGAGCCGAAGTCGGCCGCTCAACTGACTGAGCCACCCAGGCGCGCCCCCTTTGTCTGTTAAATGGGGTGATCATGTCTGCTCCCACAGAGATGTTACAATTAAATTCAAAGAGGAAAAAATAGAGTACAATGGCAAACAGTAGCGAATAAATTGAGAGTAGTTAACAAATAAAGATACGGTTCTCAGTCCCAGTATTGCAACTACTGAGGGTCACAAGACTGACCAACACTGGCCAAAAGCTTTCTTTAGTGACATAAATGTTCCTTATCTGATATCTTAGCCACAAGCCTTAAGAATGCCTAATATGAGGCTAGTGCAAATTTTGAAATTTATCTCATTCTAGAAAATAATTCGCGATTAATTTATTAACTCAAATAGCTGCATGTAGCTAGTGGCTACCGTACTGGACAGCACAGATACTTCCCTAAAGGGACTCCCAGCTCAGAAATCCTGGTTCGATTATTTTAGTGAGAGAATAAAACCAAAAGCGCAAACAACATCAGGAACCCCATAATAGGAAGTGCCTAGTGATGCAAGGGGATTCCCATCCCGCAGGGAATTCCAGAAGACTCCTCAGGACTGCAAGTGAGGGACTGATAGGGACTAACCTGGGAAATTTCTATGAACTTTACCCAGGATGGTGCTGATCCAATAGAACTGTTTTATGTAAAGGTGTTTTCCTTGTAAATAGAAAATGAAGCAATAAAAACTGTTACTGCCAATTACAGGATTAAGAAGTTTAAGTTTCCCTTCACCTCTCACCCTTTCACTGTGACCCCACTTTATCCAATCAGAAAACAAGATTCAAGAAGAATTCTTAAAATTATTATTGCAGCCACTGTAATCGTTCCTAATCCTAAGGCTTTCGCCAAGAATGAACCTTTTAAGTTTGGTGCTGAATTTCCCTTCCTACCCTGCTCTGCTTCTCAGAGCTCAGGAAACAATCCCCTAACTACTCTCATCACTACTTCATCAAGTTTCTACAAAATGAGCAAGAGTTCAAAGGGAATTTTCAACCAATTCATGCCTAAGGCAGGAAATTGAAATACCAAGTGGGATAGAAGAATGTTAGACAAACACAGGCGAGGTCCGCTGGTGAGAGCCCGAGTTTTTCTCCCCGTGACCCATTTTTAGAGAACTACAAAGGGGAATAAAAGAAGGTGGTTAATTGGTCACAGGACTTGTTTAGAGTCACCTCTACTTTCCTTTTCTAATTGACTGTTGGGAATAACACCCTCTTCAAGGACTGCTCTGAGGGGAAACATGCTAGGACAGGAGACCCACTGATGAAATGGCTTCAGAAGCTGAAGATCATTAATTAAGAATATTGAGAGTGAGCTTGAAAGCTTCTCGGGAACAAGTGGGAGGCACAACGTGGTATCAGCTGCGACCTACACATTAGTAATTAAGCCTTGTGAAGGCTGTCAGTGCAAAGTTACAGCTCCCAGGCATTCCTCCTTGAATGAGTGAAGAGTCTCCTGAGGTGACGAACTCTAACGACAGTATCATTGACTCTATAGTAGTATTTCTACCATCACTATAATACACATACCCCTGATTCCCAGGATACAGTGTCTTCCAAGCACCACTACCCAATGCTTGGAATACTGTTTCTTAAACCTGACTGCGCATCAGATTCACCAGGAGGGCATGTCATAAATGCAGATTAAGGAGGCTCACCCTCAGAGTTTCTTATTACATAGGCTTGAGGTGGGGCCAAGAATTTGCATGTCTAACAGACTCATGGATGAGGCAGATACTGCTGCTGCTGGTCTGGAGAAGACACTTTGAGAATCACAGGACTAGAAACAGGGGTTTGCATCACTGGTGGCACCCAACAATCACTTGGGGAATTTTTAAAAATTATATCCAAATTCTCTCCCAGACAAATTAAATCAGATCTTCTCAAGATGGGGCCTGGATGGACACCAGTATATTTTAAAAGCTCTCTATTTGATTGTAATGTGCTAGCTGGGTTGGGAACCACTGCAGATCACCTTCAAATTATTTAAATTTGGAGATTACACACACTCTTACAAACCAGAAAGAGGGAGGCAGATCCGGGCATCTGCTTGATTCCACTTACTATCAGTGGTGATATTTCACTGGTCATTTTTTCCCCCACAAACAAAAATATAATAATCCTCCTTATATCAGCAACACAAACTTTCTCATTTTTGATCTCTCTCTCTCTTGTTCTCTTTCTTCAAGAATTCGCTGAAGACTTACTAATTACATCAAGTATACACCTATGAAAACTGGTAAATTCTGTTAATCCCCTGAAAACATTACTGATAAATTTTAAAATACTTCAACAAGATGAACAGCATGTAACTATTCTTAAACATTCAAAATAATCTGACACCTTCCTTCCTTCAAACTCTTTTCTATTCCCCTCAAATTCATTTTCTTTCTTTGCAAATCAGATTCTGTGTTTCCTCTTCACCAGCTTCTAGTCTTCCCGTATTATCTCTGCCTTAATATGAAAAGTACAAAGTTTTGAGTTATTCTTATTAACCAGTTTTATGTTGCCTGCTCCTAATTTAATAAAAAAGGGAACTAAATATTTTTCTTAGTTAGAAAAAAGAAATTAAGTCAAATTATTTTTGGTATGTATCTCCTGATTAACTCTGCCTTGGCCATTAACCCTCAACAGGAAACTTATGTCCCACCCTGAATTCCTCAAATTAAGGAAGCTTCAGGCTAAAATAAACCATGTGCACTACATCAGTACCTGCTGGTTAACGGGTGACAGTGCAGTGTACTTCCAAGTAATAAGGCTAAAGTAAAAGGAATGCATCATTCATAATCTAGAACTGTGGCTCTGAGAAATCATTACCACTTTCAACCACCTGTCCAATCCCAATGCACAATGCCTGAAGACATTTAGAATTGTCACAATTGGCATCTAGTGGGGTAGAATACAGAAAAGCTGTTCAACATTCTATAATGCACAGGAGAGCCCACAACAAAGAATCATCTGGCCCACAGTGTCATTAGTGCCCAAGCAGAGAAACCCTGCTCTAGAAATTACTATATGAAGCCAGCTGACTTCTCAGCATTTCAGAATTTATAGGGATCTGAGGCCAGCCAGGAGGAGGCAGAGAGGGGCAAATGGTCCAGAGTCAAAGAAGTACTACAAAATGCCCATCCAGAAGAGAGAGCTAAGGTTGCTGCTGCCCATCTTGCTAACTGTATAGAAGAATGTCCTCTTCATCTTGAACTTGCCACACTTTGTCAAGAAGGGCTTTCTTAATATATAGGGCTAAAGGTTTAAATTTTCTAAAACACTTCTGTTCCATGATTCATCCTCTACCCTCCACTCAATGAAGCATTCTTCTATCACTTTTAACTTTTACCCAGGCCTAAACCAATATATGAATGAATGAATGAGAAGAAAAAAAAAAAAAAACAAACAAACAAACAAAAACAGAAAAGAAAGAATAAATGCAAGATTTTTGAACATATTTTAGAAATGGACTATACATCCAAAAGAGTACTTACTACCTGTTCTCCTGAGAGACTGCCATTTAACCATTTTTATTTTGGGCAATTTGCATAGGGGTCTTTGCATAGGAGGATGTGGGGTAGTGCTTAAGGACTTTACTCACATATTGTTAATATCATAATGAGATCATGACTATTAGATGTCTGTCCTGTGACTACTGAATTCCTAGAAAAATTACATTGCTCAACAGCACTCTAGGTATCAAACTGATCCAGCTTAAAAAGATCAACATTATGTGTTTAGATCTTAATAACCAAACAAATATGATAGGTAGCTTTTCTTTGTGATAGTCTTCAGATTTAAATGCCAAATAGCTACTTAATGGGTTACTGAAAAATCTAAATTTTATTTTTATAAAGTTTATTTGTTTATTTTGAGAGACAGCATGAGCAGGGGAAGGGCAGAGAGAGGGAAAGAATCTTAAGCAGGCTCTGCACTCACAGTGCAGGGCTCAAATTCATGAAACTGTGCGATCATGACCTGTGCTAAAATCAAGAGTCTAACGGACTGAGCCACCCAGGCACTCCTGAAAAGTTTAAATTTTAAAAGGGGTTATACTAAGGACATGCTTAAATGCCTCACAAAATAGGATTTCCATTCTTGGTGTTCACAACAGGGTTCCTTTAAATAACAGCAAAGTCCCCTTAGTTCACCCAAGTACTTACCTTCGACTGGGGAGGGAAAGAGAGATTGTCACTCAAAGATCCGAGAAGAATAAGCACCAGTTGGATAATAGGAACTGTCCTCTGGTCATGACATAAACCGTCACAGTAATCCCATATTCTCATTGCCCCTTCCCAATGGAGTTGTTTTAATATATTCTTAAGTTTTACCATGTAATATAAACTCATCTCTAAATTATACATTTTGTAAATATGTCACCAAGAAAAGCTAAAAAGCCCCTACTGAATATGAATTGTTTACCCCAGGCCTATAATGTTCTGTGCCCTAATGCTTCAAAGATATTAGATACTAAAATTTTATTAAAACCATGTTCCTTGCATTTGCTGCCATTATTGATGATGCAAATTCACACATGTGTTAGCTAATGAAGCAGTCAGACAGAGTTTCATAGGCAGAGAAGAGGCTGAAAGAAATCTTTTTTGCCAAACAGAAAATGACTCAGCTGTGGAAAATGATATGGATATCTAAGGTAGTCCCCACAAGCCAAAACTGTAAATAAGGTTAGACCCTCACATGGTTTCATGGTCTGAGTATATGTTACAACATTTCAAATCAAACACTCATTTCATTTTAGGGGTTCATGCCAGCTGGCAAAGCAGAACCGACCAAAAGTGAAAAAGGAGCTTGAATTCTCTTTCTCTGTAAACTCATTACATTTGTAGCAGGAGCCCCTTACCAGAAGAGGGCAATGGTGGCCCAGCTGGCATTAGGTAATGCTGTGGCAGTTACCTGCAATCTAGGGAAACTCTGCCTAGGGAGTCAGATCTCAGGAAATGGCCCAGGGACTGTTGGCTTCTAAGTACCATGCATCCAAAGACCAGGCCCTTGCCTTTCCTTTTTCTGGAATGAATTAATAGGTGGCTGCAAGACCCAATCATTCCAATATTTCCAACCGATGATGTAGAACCGCTGCTCACTGCAACCCAATCAATGTATTTTAAAGTTATCCTCTCTCCCTGGTCATACCAGCCATGAAAATCTTCCCATTCCCAAACTAGAAGGTCCTTTAAAGATCTCCAAGTAGAGATTATTATATAAATAGAAGGCCATGAATTATAGACACCCTAAGAGCCATTCTAAATTCAGATGCACTTGTAGTAAGTACCCTAGCTTTTCAGACCCCTTGGGTGGAGTCTCAATTCTGCTAGCTTTTTCTCCCTGCCTCACCAGTGTTTCCAAGTTCATCTTCTCAAGAACTTTTCCAGCTTAGGGTATTCAGGCTTTTCTAAACAAAGCATTCTCTAACCTCCTCTCCCTTATAATCCACTTTGCAGGCTTACTAAGTGTTTGCTTTTTAAACACATCTACCGCTAACAAAGGAAAGGATTTGTTTTTGATTAATAAAATTTCCGGGGCATAAGCAGGTAATGAATAAATGGGAGGGGTTGGGGGTACTTTTAAGAGGGGTGAGGCATGAGCCCATGCAACCCTGGTTGAGTTGCATTATCATCTCCTACTTCGGGAACTCATAAATCAAAGAATGAAGGCTCTTAAGTTTGTATCTTGACTTCTCAATCCATCTTAAACTATACATTCTCCCCAGATCTGCTTCTTTTCTCTGTTTTGGCTCAGGTAGCAGCATCCAACATCTGTCCAGTTCTGAGACCCTGTCACCTTCCTTTCCTCAGCAGCCACACGCAACACACATACTGTGTTCTATCCCCATTCCCCACCATTCTGGCCTCCAGTCCAAGCCACCACCTCCTCCTGCCTGGCCCTTAATGGCACCAGTCTCCCGTGATCCCCTAAGTCAGCTCGCCTTCGATCTGTTACCAGCCTGTTGCCAGAAAGATCAAGTCTTGCCCGCCTCCACCCCTCCACTCAAGCTGAAAACCTTTGGAGAAGCCTTCAGCTCTCTGGAGAAAAAAGACTAAATTCCTTATGGTGGCTTAGAAGAGGCTGACCATACATCCTAGTATTCGCGAGTCAGTCTTATGTTATGCCCTAGTGTCCAAACATAGGACCCCTCCTCCTATGTCCTGATTTCCATAATAGTCCATATATATGGTCTCTTTAGCTACAAGTCTCTGTGAGGTCGGGCTCCTGCCAGCTTCTCCAGCCTCATGTCAGTCTACTGTCCCTGCACTCATTGCTGGCCTTCATTCATTTAATTTTTATGTACTGAACATACACCAGACATTTGCCCTGTGCCAGGAGCTGAACGCAGAACAGAGAACAAGAGACAGGACCTTGGCTCTGCTGGAAGGCCCTGCCCCACCCTGTGGGCACCTACATCCTTCTGGGCTCCCACTTGGGCTTCCTTCAACTTTGGCTCAATGCCTCTTCCTCCTGGAAACCTCCTGAGGGCTCCAGACCAGGAGTCCCACCCTTTACCTTGCCAACAGCATAATGTGCCTCTCTTGGAAACAATGCTTCAAGACTACAATTTTTCCTGCTTGTATGTGATTGGTCTGACTACCAGATTCTCACAAGAGATGATGAAGTTTGCATCTATTTTTCTAATCATTAAAGCACCAGTACTTAGCAGTGCCTGGCCCATAGAAGGTGTTCATGAGTGCACTGCAGGAAGGAAGGAAGGAGGCATAGAGTGTACTCCCTCAACTCTGGGCTAGCTATCCTTCCTGGATCCCAGCATGGCCCTGATGGTGCCTAGAGTCTTAAAAATCCTCTCCTGATGTCAGGTTCTGGCCCTGTTCACCCAACACTCCTAGGCTCAGGGTTCTGGCAGGGAGCAGAAGCCCTCCACCCCCTCCTCATCATCACCTCTCAGTTGAGATGCACTCTGTGCTCAGCACAAAGACTCTCACTTCCAGAAAAGGGCTGGAGGAAGGTCTACCTGGCAAACTGTAGCCAAAGGAGGAAACTGAGCCAAAAATACATCAAAAACAGGTATTCTGACATACCATCTTTTTTAGGTTTTTGAAATATTGAAGTTTCTTCTCCCTCTTGACAAAAAAATATTGTTTATGGCTTACAAAATTCCATTCTTTTTCATCAACTTCTACTGATGACAGATTAAAATCTCTGAGTACAAATTTCAGCTTGGGTATAGCCCACCCACCTTGGCAGGGGTACTAAAAGGATGTGAATCCCTATTCAAAACATTAGTTATTTTCACAATATGCCACCAAGGGGGGTGGCATTAGATGGGGACTGGAGACGGAATGTATTTTATGAAAGAACCACCCAGCATCTTAGCCATGAGAGGAGGCCAGGAGGTTGAAGATACCATTGTCACACCCTCCACAAGGGGACCCCTTCCCTCCCTCCTGTCACCTTCCCAGAGGACTCTCCGGTGCACTCACACGGTGAGGGCACTGACATCGATCAAACTAAATACAGATAAAAGTTCTAATATTTCTTCCACAGCACAGTGGATTACTGAACTGCACCCTCACGGTGGCAGATGCACACATAACTTTGGAGACCACTGCAGTCAACCAGAGAAACATCTGGATGACTCCAAGAAGACCAGGAGTTACTTAAAAGGCAAAGCCCTGCCAGCAAATGCAACCCAAACAATGTCAAAGATGCAATGTCAGAAACTGTTAACTGGCAGCAATGAGAATTAAATGGGACCAAAGGAGGGTATTTATAATGATAGAGGATAAAAGCTATCAAGAAATTAAAACTATTCTGAGAATCCAAATGAGAGCATACAAATCCTGGTGGAAAAGCTATAAAACCTGTTCCTCTAAAATGTGACATGTGTGTCCATCCCAAAGCCTCTTCCTGTGGTTCCCCCCACTAGAACTCACTCCTACCAGACCCCTGGGGAGGCACCTTCCTCTTTTACTTGGCTATTTAACTGGAATGCACCTCCCCAGAGAGGCTCTCTGACCATCCTATTTATACTGGAGCCACCTCCAGTCACTTGGCATCAAATTACCAGGTTTTATTTTCTTCATTACACATCTCGGTATCTGAAATTATCTTGTGTCTTTCATTGTGCAGTGTCTGTCTTCCCCCAACTGAAATGTCAACTCCGTAAGACCATGAACTTCTCAATCTTATTCACCTGAGAACCACTCTAGTACATGGGAAGGAAGTGATAAATATTTATTGAATAAATAAAATGTTTGAAAACAGCAAAAGCAATAGAAGAGTCGTAGAAGACTGAATCCATTTCTTTCAGCCCATGTCAAACCAGGGAGGCAAAACTAAGACAAAAGAGGACATATAATATATAATGGTGAACGGCAAGATATGTATCAAATCATGTACAATAAAAGCAGAGAATACACAGTTTTTCAAGCATTAATGAAATGGTTTCTGCAACTATTAGTCTAAACTTCCAATTTCTCAAATGAATCTGAACTTCACTGAAAAGGCAGAGCAGGTGGGAGTCAGGGTTTGATCCCAAAGCAAGATATAGCAGCTGAGGTATAAGAAGTCTGATCCCAGAAAATGGGTCAACACCACAAGATACTGGACTACTGACCAATATCTGTCTACTAGGACCCTCCATCCTCATTTCACACTGCTTAGGGGATCTCCATGTACAGTCTAAGCAGGAAGATATGTTATAACCTGATTACCCAGGAATAAATCTCAATATGTATTAATAGAGGAATCTACAAATACATGCTCCTTAAGGCACCGACGTACTCACTATTAGAAACATCTCAGTATGTATCTAATATGATAAACTGTTCACATCAGGGTTTTGTCATCTCTATTTTTTACATACAATTCAACTGCAATACTGGTTCTGTTGAAAAGTATTAGTAATCATTTCTTATTTGTCACCTTAAAATCACTTTAGGGACTAAAATCTCCCTTTAAAAAATTTGTTTCAACACCAAAATTCATTATTTTCTCTTTATAATCAAACCAGTTTTTGAAGCATAATGGAAAAAAGCCTACAACCTCTATACCAAACCCTCATGCTCATGCCATAAATAATTTATAGAAAGATGGTTGCTTCTCAGAGGCAGGCTCGAATTCCCATTTTAATCAAAACTGATTTTGAAATCTATTTCTCGATTTACATGTGGTCAGGGAGATTCTCCCCACGTGAGCTCTCTGACTGCTTTGTGGAAATGGGCACTCTTCCCGAACTCCTAAAACTGTGGAACGTTATTAACCACTGGTAATCATGTTCTTCTACACTCTAATGCTCTTAATTTCATCAGAGGTTAACGTCATGGCGGCAGCTTCAGAAGGAAATCAAAAGCGCAAAGCCACAAAACACCAATGGTACCATGTTCACTGATAGTTCCAAATGTGCAAACGGACCTCACAAAGGAAAAGTCTCAAAGATTCACTGAATACCCTAAACATACAAACTCATACCAGAAACATAGACTAACCAATAAACGACAGTACCAACCGGTACAGTAGTATGCTTCAAAACCCCAAACCCGTATCTCTGAGACTGCTTTGCCTAACTCTGGGGCAAGTAACATAAGAAACCCTTTTTATGCTATTTTTATTTCAACAAATAGCCTTTGGTTTATCCCTCTGCAAAGTTTCTTTTAGGATTTTTTTTGTCTTTACTACAAAGTAGAATTCCCTTCAATATTAACTAGAGTGTCAGTCTGTTCGTAACTGGGTCCCAGTATGGATTCCCACAACTTCTGATAAGCACTAAGCTCTACAGCTGAGTACTGGCTAGGCACCCGAAGCAACGGCAGAGAACCAGAATCGTCATAGTGCCAACTCCTCTGGTTGACTCCCAAGTCCTGTCCCATAGGTGGGAGCTCTGTGTGTTGCACATGGTCTTGGACTTCTCCATCAGTGGGGATCAGTGGTGAGCTGCACATGCTCTTGGACTTTCCATCAGTGGAGAAATGAAACAACTGCCAAATGAATCTCTTCTGAGGGCAGAGACTGGAAAGGCTTCCCGCACTCATGAAATTCTCCTGGCATCAAGCATAATGTTACTTTGGTTTAAGTCAGCTTCTATCCAGGTGGACTAGAATTGCAAAGCATATTTCACATGATAACAATTATAGAACAGGATCCTTGAATGCTTGAACAGGGTCCTTGAATTTTCAGTGATTTTGGTGTTTCTTCTTTCTTAGTGATATAAAATTCTAACAAAACTAGTATTATAAAAAAAAGTGAGTGATGAGAATGACTTTTCAACAACAAGCCATTTATTTTATTTTCTCCTACAACAAGGTTAAAGAACAAAATATATGATCAAATTATAAAAATTACTCCTATCACCATGGGAGGGAAATTCCATCCACGTACTCTACCTAAAACTGGACTTGTAACAAAATGAAATGAAATCTGAATCCACTTTTTGTTAGATACCATCCTAAACTTATTATTACAAACCAAGTAGACTCAGAAAATAATCTGAACAATCACTGACGGACACCATGTATTCTCCTTGCACAGATCAAAATGAAATATAAATATCACCATGTCTGTAAGTCATGTACATAAAGGAAAGCTCCGAGTGTCTCTGACAGCCTCCTAACTTTGAGTTGGGCTGCATTTAGTCACATAGTTTGAGGATATCTGAGATGTTTGCATCCACATTTAGAAGGAAAATCTCAAAATGCAAAAACAGCAAACATGACCAAACATGTCTTCATGTGGACCCAAGGATGTCGTTTTCTGGGTCTTCAAATGTGGGACTGACAAGTCTAGGCCTTCCTCCCTTGTCCAGATACATAAGGAGAAATGTCTAAGGCTCACTCCCAAGACCTGTGCCTTGTACAATAACACATATTCCTAGGAATGTAAAGAAAGGAAAAGGAAAGAAAAGAAAAGAAAGAGAAAAATCTACAAATACAGCAATGCCAATGAAGCTTAAGGCCTCAAGCCCTTTAACTCTCCTACGTAACCTAAGTAAAATTATTTTCTACTTCATAAATGTTAGCTGGTACATTTGTTATTACTCACGAGTATCAGATGAAGAGGAAAAAGGAGGGGCAAGAGGATGAGTGACTATGGAAGGTACAAATCCCACTTGAATAATTTAATCACACCATGAAAATTAATTACATTATAAAAATGTTTGTCAAACTAATTCCATGTTCCCATGAAGGGTCCAGTTCTTGTAATAAGCAGGAAGCTTTTAAAAATTGGCTTGATGCTCTTTTGTTTTGGTATAACTTTAAACTTCAGAAAAACTGCGAGAACAGTACAATGTCAGAAAATTCCTTAATAACACATTTTGAATTCTCTTCTATTAAAAAGAACTATTTTTAATTAGCTTCAAAAGTTAAAAATAGGGGTGCCTGGGTGGCTCAGTTGGTTAAGCATCTGATTCTTGATGTCCGCTCAGGTCATGATCTCACAGTTTGTGAGTTCGAGCCCTGCATCTGCGCTGTCAGCACAGAGCCTGCTTGGGACTCTCTGTCTCCCTCTCTCTCTGCCCCTCCTCTGCTCTCACTCTCTCAAAATAAATAAACAGATCATTTTTAAAAAGTTAAAAATAAAATCAATTCTACTTTTATCTGATAAATGGTTGTATAATACCCATAATGATCAATTACTTGGGGAAGGCAGAACCACTAGGTCTGTCAACGTTGTTGTTGTTGTTGTTGTTTTAATTGGAACATGCAAGAAAGAGGATGACATCTGTGATCCACTCCAAGAAGTGCACAGATAAGGTCGGCTGGCTGTTATGTGCAATTAGAGAGACACCAGCTGTCCCTCCACCCTTTTCTACCCCAAATGAAAATGCAAAATGAAATCCCAAAGAAAAGGCATAATTATACTAATGGATAACCTTAAATGTGTGTCAGTGCTTTGTTTCCCCCCAGAAAACAAATCACTGACAAACTCAGGTCCTTTATTCATGGTAACAACTTGTCTAAAACACACCACACTATAAAGAAACCTTGGATTAGAACCTCTAGTAGAGGTGATAATTTTAGATTTGTAAGTCATTCTTCCTTATTAACTGAGTCCAAGAGAGCCTTACAAGAACACCCTAAAGAAATAAGTTTCGCGTGCGAGCAAGTATCCTAAAACAATGGAAAGCGACAAAGCATTTCCAAAGCCTGAAGGGTACTTTCCATTTGCCTTGTTAAAAACATCTTCCTTGGGAATAGAATAAATTTTTATGGCAAGAAGTAACAGGGCTTGATTCTCTCTCTCTCTCTCCCTCCTCTCTTTCTGCTCCTCCCTGACTTGTTCTCTCTCTCTCTCTCTCTCAAAATAAATAAATAAACTTAAAAGGGGGGGGGGGGCGGCACCTACGTGGCTCAGGAGGTTAAGCATCAGACTTCAGCTCCAGTCATGATGCTGTGGTTCATGGGTTCAAGCCTTGTATCAGGCTGTGCTGACAGTGAGGAGCCTGCTTAGGATTCTCTCCTCTGCCCCCACCCCTCCTCAACTCACACTTTCTCTCTCAAAAGTAAATAAGCTTAAAAAAAAAAAAAAAAGAAGCAACAGGGCTCATATTTATAAACAGATGATGACTGTATGGAAAGTTCAATACCTGGTTTTACCAGAGTTCGTGTTTGTATCATCAAACCACTGTGCATACTAAGTCTACTCAAAATCCCTCTGGTTGGTAAAATATGAGAGTTCCTTTGACTAGACCTCTCTGCACTTTTCACTTGTGTCTACTATACTTGCCAGCATTTCCCTTTGTATTTCTAACTCTATTTCTATAGTTTTTCAAAAAGGTACTCAAATAATAGATTAGCATCATCATGAGAAAGCTGGCCTTTCTGGTAATACTGTGGGCTCTGGAAGGCCAGGATTTTGTCTGTGTAGGCTTTTATAAAGCCAGCACCTAGCAGAGGGTCTGGTCATGTATATTGATCTGTTAAGTGAATGAATGAGCCAGCAAAATACTGATTCATGCGTGATCACTCTGAGAACAATATTATCAGCAGTGATGACATCTCTCAAAGGACACCTTGCTTTAGAGGCTATACTGGGTTAAACGGTGTTGTCCCCCCACTGTGCATGTCCTAATTGCTACCCTATTTAGAAAAAGGGTCTTTGCAGGTGTTATTAGGATCTTAAGATGAAGAGATCATCCTGGATTATCCGGATGGGTATTAATCTAATCATAAGTGTCCTTATAAAAGACGCACAGAGAAGACAAACACACAGATATGAAGGTGATGTAAAGACAAAGCAAGAGATGCAGTCAGAAAACAAGGAAGCTGGCACCACTGGAAGCTGGGAGAGGGAAGGAACACCTGCCAACTTCAGACTCAATTTCAGATATCTGACTTCCTGAACTGTGAGAGAATGAACTTCTTTTGTTTTAAGTCATCTAGTTTGCAGTAATGTGTTATGGCAGCCTAGGAAACTAATAGAGATGCCTACTGAAAGTACCTCAGAAGATCAAAAATATTTTGATGGCAACAACACCTAAATGGCAATCTTGAAGATCTATTTCAGACAGTTGGCATTCGTTAGTTTGCTCACCATTTCTAAAGTTACCCACTATGCTGAAATTCTCTGCTCTGAGGAAATAGTATTAACTATATTGCTAATGAATTATAGCCTAGCTCATCCTAAAAAGGATTAAGGCAGTTGGCAAACCCTAACCCAACAATCACCATATGTCTGCTTGGAAACTGTCATTTCATGCTTTGCTAAACAACGGTAGAAATAATGTTCTTTCTCAACTATAATTTTATCACCCGAATAGACACCCAGTATGACGACTAGACTCCTGCCAGGTAGAAAGACAGAGAAGAGCTCTCCAGCGTGAAGGAATAGCAAGAATATCCCCAGTTCTTCTCGACACTGCTCTGTGGTCTTCTGAACATACACATCTTGCCTAATATGTCTGTGGCTCCACTACCATCCCACACCCCCCTCAGGACAAATAAAAACTTGAAAGCAACTCACAAAAATATTAATTATTTTAAACATCAAAGACATTTTTATGTGCACAGTAAACCGGATTTCCAATTAAACGTCTTCCCCATGACTATCCTCTCATCATCACTGAATGGGCCCCTGAGAGCCCTGAGCACTTCTGACTTCATCCCCAGGCCTGACCATAGCTGATAGAACCATCATGTTTCTCAGTGAGGTGGAACTGGGCAAGGCAGGTGGTCCAGAGTGTCTCCCCCATGGCCATACCTGGAACATGTTAACCTGGGAAATGCTAGGGTTGCATCAGAGCCTGAGGAGAACCATACTGATGCCTAAAGAGGAGCATAAAGGAGAAATGCAGCACAAGCCCCACCCCGGAGTTCTGTGAACCATCCCCGTAATACGTAATAAGTGCCAAACAGACACAGCTAGTTCACTTTACTAACACCATAAGGCCTGCAGCTTTCCTCCTTCACACAGCCCTGGGCCAAGCCCAGGCCGGCCACCACTGCTGGACCTTTCTGCTTCCTCCACATCTCCCAATTCATGGGTCTTCAGGGGGCCCCTGCCAGCCCAGCCCTCCAAGGCTCATGCGAGGCAGAACAAAAACAAATGACCAAACTTCACTGCCTCCTCCTCCTGGCTCATTTTGTAAAATATATTACACCTACTCTTCATATCCTTTAAAAAAACTGGTTTAATAGATTCAAAATCGAATTCAGTTATAGCTGATAATGTGAGTTTTTATTTACACGGTGAGAGATAATTCTTACAAAGACTTCTTAATCTGCTCATAATTTTAAAGCTTAACATGAGCTTCTTACATAATACGTCCTCCAGCAGACAGCTCCAACATATCGTCTCCTGCAGCCAATTCTCCATTTACTCGAGAAGGCGGCACTGGGTGCCTGGGTGCCAGGCACCCTGCCAGGTGCTGAGGAGGATGAAAGGAATAAGTAGTCATGGTCTCCTTCTTCCCTGGTGCATACAGGCTCATTTTAGAAACAGTTATTAGAGTTTAACGCAAAAAAGGGTGAAGGGAATATTACCTTATTTACCATATAATTAATCTCTCTATATATAATTGTACCTCAAGAGATATGTAGAAATAAATACAAAAGCATTTCATAGTGTCCCCATACAGAGGGGGATATAAATTTAGCCAATCTAACAATTATCCTAAATAATCAGTGAATTATAACTTGAATGGATTGAATCAA
Organism: Paguma larvata; assembly: GCA_030068075.1. NCBI lineage: Eukaryota > Metazoa > Chordata > Mammalia > Carnivora > Viverridae > Paguma > Paguma larvata. Next base: position 14,010,243 of record CM057844.1, read on the forward strand.
ACTTAGTGCAACTTTGTTATTAGAAACAAAGTTAATATAAACCTCTACCAGGAGGAGAAAGCTATCAACCATTTCCATTTCTCAGTGACCATTACAATATCTGTGGCAGATGTCCCTTCCAGGTGAATCTGAGCTTGAGATCCATCTGGCCAGGGAGGCAGTGGCAGCCACCTTCCCCATATGCTTGTACCCACTGATCCGTCCAGTACCAAGAGGTCTGATGCAGAGAAAAGATTAGACGTCTATTTGCACTTGGGGTTCAGGCACACATAGTTAGTAGACGTCTAGCCAAAGCAGGGAAGGCCAGTGGGTAGGAGACTTAGAGGCTAAATGGCAAAGAAAAAAGTGAAAGGTTAAGGCAGAAGGAAAGGGGTCTTTGCCCCCAGCCTCATGACCATGACCTGCCATCCTACCAAACTCTGTATTCACAAAAGCCCTAAGCAGCCCTGTAGCAGGACCTCTTCCTTACCAATGGGGCATGCCAGAGGGCAAGAGAGATGAACCCCTCATCATTTTTGCAGGTGGGCTGCTGTAGCACAGGTAGGTTAAAGATTAAGTGCTTCAGTGGCTGGGAAGAACAAGGAAGGTACTTTGTGGGGAAGAAGACTAGTAGCAGCCACCCAGGTGGACACATGAACACATGTGAGACAACCCTTCTTCCCCTGGAACACACAGACTTGGGTGGGCAAAGGATGTTTTAATGGGAGTGAGGCAAATGGGGTAGAAAAAAATGGGTCAGCAAAATCCAGGTTTTAGTTTTATGCACTGTCACTGGTACCTACAGGCCCAGAAGGCCAGGGGCCGTGTTATCTCCCTTCCTCCTTCATATTTCCTTTCTTGCTCCCTGTTGAGCAGCCTGGATGCGGGTGGTGGGAGGTAGACAGGCTCCTATCGACCAGGACACCTGCACTCTGTGCAGGGACAAAGAGAAGAGGTTTGAAAAACAGTGATCTGTATCACTGAGCTAGGGGCAAAGAGGTTATTAAATCTTTACAAAAAGATCCATGAACCCTAGAAAAAGGCAACACTACGGGAGAACTAATAATCTCTTGATATTAACTGCAACACAACCTACATTTTCTATTGACAGAGGAAGATTGAAGCAGACATTTTCCAGTTTTATCTTACTAATAATTATCTCCAATGTTTGTATGTCACAACACATTCAATCAAACTCCTATTCAGCCTGTGCAGTGTTGAGCCCATTCTCTCGAGCCTCCAGCTGTCACTCAGTCTACTGTGGTGATCTCTATCACCCGCCATTGTGGCTTCTTCCTGTTTCATGACTGTGGTTAATGGAAGCTCTAATGAGTTCCATTTACTAGGCAAGGCCTTGATCAGTCCCCAAAATGAAGCTGTCTCTTCTTGCTGTTAAGAGAAACGATGACACAGCCAGGAAGGTCCAGCTCCACTTCAGTCCTATATTCACTCAAAAAATCCTAACCTCAGCTTCCTCCTTTGGACAATCAGAAGGGGGGCCAAGTCCTGATCATAGCTACGACCATTTCCAGATGGTTTGTTCTAAGAAGTGGTCTGACTTGAAGGCAGCACTCCAATATACATATTCAGTATATTTTTATTATAACCTGTTATACAAAACTCTTTTTCAGAATCATTGCATGCTGTAATAACAGATCTCATGGTTAACTAAGACAATGTTACAACAGTAAGGTGTGGAGGAAGAAGAGAAGGAGAAAACACTTTTTAAAAAAAGCTTTTTAAAGCTTTTTAAATCTGTCACTGATATATTAATACAATACACATATATACACACACACACACTTTTTTTTTTTTAACTTACTCAACACAAATAGATTTGGTGACAAATGCCATTTATAAGGACAGTCATTATAATGTGTTTTTAAAAGCAGATAAAGGGAATTTAGTCCAGGACCCAGCAAGTATCCTATTCTCATAAAGGTATTAAGGTAATAATCCTTTTTTTTTTACTTGTGACAAATGGATTATTCTACATAAAATTTTTCCAAATAATTAAAACTTACTCCTTACACTTTGTGTCCATAAAGAGCATGAGGCATGATGCTTAGTATCTCAGAAAGGAAGGTGTTGGGGGAAGGCAGGCCACTGAGGAGCACGGTAATGAAGTGATACTTCCCTGTGATTCTGACTCACACAGGACTTTCTGTAGTAACATTACACGATGCAAACTTCAGGTATTTACTAAGTATATACTGATTCTTAAAACAATGCCTCCACCTATTATCTTAGCTAATTGGCGCTTCTTAGTGTTCACAGTATGTCTCTCTCTAGCACTCCTTTCGCTCCTGATTTTTAAATTTTTTGACTTATTATCTGCTGTACCCTAGAAAGCCAAATAGTCAAGTACTTTAGAATTGCACGCAAAAGAGAAACAGACTTGGATGAAGAGAGAAGTGGTGAGGAAAGTGTTTGAGATTTCGTGGTCATATTTGGGGATGTGGCACCATTTCTGGTCTTTTCCTAGTAACTTCTTGATTCCTAGAGTTACAGTTCTATGAATAGGACTGCCATTCTAGGTAAGTGCTATTCTTGACTTGACATTTTTAGTTGATTTTATTTCATTTTTCAGTAGCCAAGAGCAGGGGAAAATGCTAATTAGCTCAAGGATATTAATAAGGAACTTCATTAATCTGGGTATCAGTACCTCAACTGTACACAAAGGGATTTCTGACAGAAACACATTCATGCTAAGCTAGGAAGCAAGGCATCCAAGGCAGAGGAGAATGAAGTAGACTCTTAAAAGAAGAGTAACAGGAAGTCTCTGTCAGACAGCAATCCTAGAGAATGACTAGTCTGGAATGAATGGAGCCAGAGAGGAATCCAGGATGCATGACTCCCAGAAAAGAAAGACAAAGGGAAAAAACAGAACAGAAGGATTATCAGTTGGGTCTGATCACTTGAAAAATTGGAAACGTAGGCACTTTATTTTTTTTAAGATATTTTTAAAATTTTTAAGTAATCTCCACACCAACAGGGGACTCAAACTCACAACCCTGAGACCAAGAGTTGCATGCTCCACCAACTGAACCAGCCAGGGGAACCAGAAAGGCAAGCACTTTAAAGAGCTGCTGGCAGGTAAGGACAGATCAGCCCAATTGCTGGAGAGCAGGGGATTGAAAATGATGGGGGCCCGCAAGAAGCAGGGGGGGCAGGAATTAACTCAAAGGAAAACAGATATGATACAGAAAAAAAATGCAGAGTATAGCTCAGCACTAAATACTGTCATCATAATATATTATCATAATCATGAGACACATCGTGAAATTTATATAAAATATGTCAGAATAAAATACATTGAGTTTAATTATAATACTCAAGAAATTGCCAAATAAGCATGCTACTTAGAAATGTGGGGATAAAAACCAGAAGAAACTGTTAAAAGAGTTTAGAGTGAATACTTCTAAGGAGAACAGAGTAAAGAGAGAGGTGAGACAGGGAACTATTGCTTTTCTTTCAGGGTCTATAATGTGATGTCAAGGCAATTAAATGAGGAAAGAATCAGAAAAGAAAAGAAAACATATGCTCATACAGATGGGTTCGGAATCCTGGATATCCACTAGCAAAATAACGAAGTTGGACCCATTTCTCAACTGTATGCAAAAATTAACTCAAAACGGATTGTAGATCTAAATGTAAGAGCTAAACTATGAAACTCTTGAAAGAATTCATAGATGTAACCTTCCATGACTTTGAGTAAACAATGATTCTTAAATATGATACCAAAAGCAGAAGTGATGAAGAAAAAAAGGGATAAATTATACTTTGTCAAAATTAAAAAACTTTGTACTTCAAAGTACATGATCAAGAGACAACAGACAGAATGGGAGATAACATTTGCAAATCATGTATCTAATCGGAATAGATAAGGAATTCTTACAACAATAAAAAGACAACCCAATTTAAAAATGATCAGATCTCAATAGACATTTCTCTAAACAAGATAAACAAATACCCAGTAAGTACCTGAAAACATTAGCCATTAAGGAAATGCATATTAAAACCACAATGAGATGCCACTTAACACCACTGGATGGCTATAATCAAGACAGACAGTAATAAGTATTGGCAAGGATGTGGAGAAAAATGGAACCCTCCCACACTGCTAGTGGCAATGTAAAATGGTATTTGAAAAGTCTGGTAGCTCCTCCAAAAGTTAAACACACAGTTACCATATGAGCTAGCAATTCGACCTAAGAGAAATGAACACATACAAGTGTACACAAAAAATTTAACACGAATGTTTATAGTGGCATTATCTGTAATAGCCCAAAACGCAAACCCAAATGTCCATTAACTGATGAATGGATAGTGTTATATCCATACAATGGAATATTATTCAATCATAAAAAGGAATGAAGTAGTGATACATACTACAACATGGGTGAACCTTGAAAACAATCTGCTAAGCAAAAGAAGCAAGTCCCAAAAGGCCACACACTGTATAGTTCTATTTGTGCAAAATGTCCAAAATAGGCAAATTTATAAGAAAGCAGACTGATGGTTGCCTAGGGCTAGTAGTAAGGGCAGAAGGAGAGAAAGAATAAAGAGTGACTGCTAACAGTTATGGGTTTCTGGGGTACCTGGGTGGCTCAGTCGGTTAGGTGATGGGACTTTGGCTCAAGTCATGATCTCACAGTTTGTGAGTTTGAGCCCCATGTCGGGCTCTGTGCTGACAGGCCGGAACCTGCTTCTGATTCTGTGTCTCCCTCTCTCTCTGCCCCTTCCCTGCTCATGCTCTGTCTCATTCTCTCTCAAAAATAAATGAACATTAAAAAAAATAAAAAACAAAAAAATAGTTATGGGTTTCTTTCTGGGGTGATAAAAATGCTCTAATACTACACTGTGGTAATGGCTGTATAATTCTGTGAATATACTGAAAACCACTGAATTATACACTTTTCACAGAATTGTATGTGAATTATATCTCAATAAAGCTGTTTTTAAAAGTCTATAAGGCTATTACACACATGTAAACATTTGTCAAAACTCATTCACCTAACTTAGGTAGGTATATTTGACTGTGTATAAACTATGCCTCAATAAAGTAGACTTTTAAAAATGTCTCCAGTGCAATAACTTTATTACACTGAATTCAGACAAAGGTTATTTTCAGAACACCAGCAGGAAAGAATATCAAACTCATTACTACCTTTTCATGACTAGCATTAATCATCATTAGGCAGACATTGTCTGCTTTCATTAGAAAGTCCTCTAATACTGGTTGAAGAATGTCCATCTGTCAGGAAATGACAAGACTCAATATCCAGCAGGAAAGTTACAAAGTCAGTTTAATCAACATTTTCCTAAAGATAGCAAAAGCAACTTCCTAGCAGAACATCTAATTTTCTAAACAGAACTATTAATTCTTAAAGGACTATTCATTCTCAGTTTGCTTTGGGGAGAAACACAATTTCACCTTAAAAACATTTTTGGTCTCAGGGGCACCTGGGTGGCTCAGTCGGTTAAGGTTAAGTGTCCGACTTCAGCTCAGGTCATGATCTCCTGGTTTATGGGTTTGAGCTCCACATCAGTCTCTGTGCTGACAGCTTGGAGCCTGGAGCCTGGAGCCTGCTTCAGATTCTGTGTCTCCCTCTCTCTCTGCCCCTCCCCTGCTCATGCTCTCTCTGTCTCACAAAAAAAAAAAAAAATGTTAAAAAAAAGTTTTTTTTTAAATACATTTTCGTTCTGGTAGGAACTCGGGTATCGAGAAACTCCTTAATTTACAAACATAGAAACTGACTAAGGTCTAGAGAAGTTAAAGATTTGCTCAGGATCACACTGATGGTAAGCTGACAAAGCTGTAACCAGATTCCCTGTCAATGAACAGCAGCACTGATCACTCATCAGCATGCCCAGAAACAGGGCCCCCATGGCCAGCACATACTGAGGGCTTCCTAAATTCCAGGCACTGCACTTGTATATGAAATGCTCTCCTCCCTTCTTCCTCTCTCAACTATGATCCAGGAACTATCACCCACCTCCATCTCTCCAAATAACTGGTGAGAAATTAGTAAGCAGGCTACAGTCAAGGAACTAGTAAGAAGGGAGCCAGGAGTCTCTTTTGGTCCATCTGTGTCTAAAACCTAAACTTTTAACTGATAAGATATGCCCACTTCCTTAAAGCAAACATTTTGCTCTCTCACTTCTTTTAATAAATGTTGGCATTTTACATGTCTAATATATGGGAAGATACTTACTATACATCATTTCTGTTAGAACATCCTGTTTATTCCTACTCAAATTAAGTTTCGGCCTATGTCTATCTTTTATCTTGAATCCAGTCCCTTCTCCCTCTCTGAATCGCCCTTTGTCAAGCCAGACTGAGAGGCACAGCATTACATCCGGCCTTCAGTGGTGTCCAGCATGGTGTGGACCACAAGCACAGGTATTAGAGAAGCAGTCTTTTTTGTGTGGTATTATTTGAAAACAAAGAACCAGTATAAGATGATGGCATGGAGTCGAGAGAAAAGACTGATCTAAACAATTTCACAAATTCTTATGAATGCTTTCTCAAATGTGAGGGCTTGACAATTTAAAGTGATCAAAACGGACATGCATAGTCCCTCCCACTGTGTATAACCGATGCCTCACATAGTCCCTCCCATGTTCATTGGCAATTATTTTACTAAACCCATTGGTCTATCAGGTTTTAAGTTGCACGTTGACCTAAAATGTAATCTTGACCTCAAAATAAATCTATTAAATATTGTATAGATTGAAAGGGAAGAAAAGAGACTTCTCTGAGAAGCAATACCATATTTGGTCTTAGGAATCCGCTGGGATGTAAAACACAGAAAAAATTATGGGCCACTTTAGAACAAAGCTGTAACTGCCCAGACATTTTTCACTCTGTTAAAAGGGAAAGATGAATAAAGGCCAATGGAGACAACCTGAGCCACTCTGGGATGTGCTTTGCTAATGCCAGCAAATTCCTTCTTAAAAACAAAGTAGCAAACTTATTACTTGATGTCTATCTCATGGCTGTCTTCAGCCGAGTGAGCTTTGCGGTTCCTCCTTGTTACAGCCACTTTGACGGGAAAGGGCCATTAAGCAAGAATCTGACCTGTTATAAGACATCCCCAAACGGACTCATGCAAACAAACACGTCTGAGAAGGCATAATGCTCATTCCTGAATGCTGCCAACATGCAGGAATCTCTCTTTTGGAACAGCCCCCAACGTCAGTTTACAAGCCTCATAGTCCTAACCCCCTGCTTTTGCTCAATAAGATTACCTACCTTCTCTACCTGTTATTTTCTCTGCAATGAAAAACTGAATCTCCCCTGAAAGATTAAAAACTTGCCAGCATTGACATTTTGTGTGTGTGTGCACCTAACCTTGGCAAAGAAGGCACTACCAGGGCAGGTATGATGGAGCAGATAGAAACAGCCTCACAGACCAGACAGAGAGAGAGAGAGAGAGAGCTCTCTCGGGTAATGACACAGTAAAATAAGGTGTAAAGACTTTATCACTCTTAAAATATAGGCTTTAAAGAACAAACTAACTGATATTCTGATATCAAACATACAAAGAGACCTAAAATGACAATAATATACACAAATATCTGACATTTTTAAGTAAACAACAAAGTCTTCAAGTTAAAAGTATAATATTCAGGCTAGAGAGCTGATGAGCTACAATTTATGTCATGAATTTTATTCAGAAGACATCATTTCCTTCTCAATACTTGAGAAATATCAGTTTCCTAAGTCTATAATATATGCACATTATAATTATAAGTGTTTTGACTGGACTTCAGTAGCCTTCAGGAACCAGGTCTATTTTAAATAAGCCAAAACAAAGTAAAATTGGTAATTACATTATTGGATTCTGTCCTTGTATTAATCAATCCTTTCTGAGCTTCTGAAAGCAACCACATCATTTCAAATGCACACCTATTTCACCAGAAAACAATTTCTTAAAGAAAATGCTTTCACTTAGAAATAAATGTGAATTCAATTTAACACAATGTGCACATCAGCCTTTGACTTTTCCTTCCAAAGGTGTTGTATTTTAAAAAATACCTCAAGAGGGGCCAACTTCAAACAATCCATATTCCCCAATCAACGAGGAAGATCTTGGGGCCAGAGAGATCTGTGCTCTCATACTGGTCTTGCCATTAACTGCACTCATAATCATTTAACCTGACAAAGAGCAGATGCACCATACTGGTGGGACACCTCTCCCCAAACTAAAGTCTTAAACTGCAAAGAAATCCACAAAGCACTAGGTTAATAATACCCACTTCATTTCTATTGTTTCGTTTTATATAAAAATTACTTGCAGAATGTGCTATTTGTTTCTAAGCTTATAAACTTCCAACCCCTCAAAGCTGCTTCGAAGAATTTCTCTCAATTTGATGTAAGTTAACTTGACAGTGAAGAAATACATTTTCTACCACATTAAGGCTCCCATGTGGCCCATTAAAAGTGTTTGGGATTATTAGTACAGTTATTAAATGTTTAATGCATTATACAGAGGGTGATCTTTCCATGCTATGAGAACTTTAACTTTAGTAGGCTCCAACCCGAATGCTCAAACATGAAAGCTAACTGTTTGCAGATTTTTGCACTTGGTGCCTTAACATCAGTTAAAATGTGGAATACAAGAGGAAAGAACTTAGCCAAGAGCTTAACAGAACAGAGAAAGAAGTTGGGGCAAGAGTCAGGCAAACAGGAAACATCCTCTCATTTGTCTTGATGCCAAAATGAACTTAGACAATTGTCCTGGGGCAACATTGAAAGTCTGGGAAAATACACCAACTATAATACACCTCGAAGAATACATGTTAAAAAGCAGGGGTCAGAAGGCATACCCATGGTTTTCCACTCTCACCTCCCACTCCTGGGAGGAGTTCTGTAACCAAACCTACAGGCACCCTGCTTTGCACTTCTGAGTAAGTAGTTTGCAAAAGCTCCAAATGACTGTCCTCATTGTAGTTAGGGTCACTGCTTTGGAAACTGTACAAAAAATTACCACCCAGAAATAATAAGAGTTGATGGGAATTATTTTTAAAGATTTCCTTTTGGCACAGGTTTATCTGAAGAAGGCAACTCCCTTTGAAAATTATATACAACTTGGTGTTCTCTTTAAATCACTTGAGCTGGAAATCTGGGGGTCTAACCTGTAAGAGTCCAGAAACTAGTGTGGGCCATTCTCTCTCTACTGTCTCAGCTGGAAACCACAGGTGTCCTAAGGAAATGTACATCTTAATTCCCAGGCAGATGCTATGCTGCACACTGCCTTCTTCACTCTGCTGGAGAGGGCGAAAGCCGAGACTTCTCATCCTTTGGCCAGCCAGCTGAAGACCTGAGTAGGCCAGAGGCAGCTCTAATCAAAAGTAGCCCCCAAAGCCCTCAAACGCTATATCCCTTAAAGTTCAAGGATGCCCTTAGTCCATCTGGCATCTTTTGGCCTCAAGTCCCTCCAAAGCCCTGAGGTTTCTGTCAGCCAACAAGGCCTAAAGATGTTGTAATTTGTTTCCTCCTACCGAAAAGTCCCACCTGAGACTCAATGATCTTTGTGATATTTGTACCTAAAATGAATAAGACGAATAATGATGTCTGCTATCTCTTCTACCTTGGAAAACAGCATGGTTTCACCTGATCCCAATCTTGTCCTGCTTGACTCATTTATTAGATTTCATTATTTCACAATTGATCAGCCTCAGAGCTCGGGTTCTGGGGTCAGACAGTCCAGGTCTGAAACCAAATCCAACCCACTAGCTTTGTAACTTGGCAAATTTCCTGAACTCTGTGCTTTAGGTTCCTTATCAAGTAAAATGAAGAAGACTCTCATACTTAATGAGATTAGTTTATAGCTCACGACATGGTCCATGTGGAGCCCTTGGACAAAATGCCCAGCACACAGGCAGTATCTCAAAAGGTGAGCTGTGGATACTCCGGAGGTCTCTGTATTCCCTCTCTGTGTCCCTCCACTGCCAGGCCCCCTTCCTGGACTGGAACAGTATAAGATTCTATGAAAAGGTGGGGCACTTGGGTGGCTCAGTTGGTTGAGCGTCCGACTTCAGCTCGGGTAATGATCTCATGGCTCATGAGTTCAAGCCCCATGTCAGGGTCTGTGCTGATGGCTCAGGGCCTGGATCCTGCTTCGGATTCTGTGTCTCCCTCTCTCTCTGCCCCTCCCCTGCTCGCACTCTGTCTCTCAAAAATGAATAAATGTTAAAAAAAATCTATGAAAATAATCTATGCAGTAAGGTCCTGACTATGGTAACACAAAATAACTTGAGTGAAGGAAGGATGGAAACCAAAGTTTCTATTTCATCTTAGTCTCATTAATAACCTTAAGGTGATGTAATACTAGGGTGACAATATATTAATTTATGACCAAGACACATGAAACTGACAAAGGGTGCTATTAATAATTATGCCAAAACAACTAGGACTGTCCTACTTAACACCCACTTGTAAACACTTTCTCAACATCGAGGAAAACCCCATTAAATGCAAACTATGATCCAGGGTCCAAATCCAGCTGTTGCTTTTTATAAATAAAGTGTTAACAGAACACAACCATTCTCATTTGTTTACACATTGTCAGTGTCTGCTTTCATCAACAAGGGTGGAGTTAAGTTGATGCAACAGAGACTGTATGGTCTGCAATGACAAAGATATTTAGTAGCTGGCTCTTTACAGAAAAAGTTTGCCAACCCCTGTTCTAAGCTCTAGTAATTCAGAGATACTGCCTTCCATGCTCACAGGCACATAGTTGTGTGCTGTATCTTGACAGGAATAAAAATGCAAAATACTTTTCTTATGATAAACTTGGATTCTTATTGTGTAGGAAATTCATATTTTAAATGAACCAAAATTTATCAAAATACAGCTTCCTCACAGACACCAAATTTTCAGAGGATTCTGTCAAACTAGAAAGGATCCAAAGAAGTGGATCCCAAGCATCATGTCTAGGAAAATTATTATGTGTGGAATGGTCAAGGGAACTCAACTATTTAAAATGGAAGGGGAAAAGATTTGGGGACAGAAAGCAGAGGACTGTGTCTTGGCACACAGGAAGGGCTGTCACAAAGGGTGAGAGCCAGCATGACATGGTGACTCAGTGCTCTCCTCTTGAGTGTGGCCACCTAATTGAGGCTCTCACCTCCGAGCCTGGTCTGTGAAACTGGGGTAGTAACAATACCTTCTTCAAAGGTTGGTGGTGAGTATCAAGTGAGATGGAAAGTTCCCAGCTGCTGTTACTTTTATTAAGTCAATCGTCTGTATTTTTGTTATTATTGTTGAAGAGCTGGTAGACATAGTCTGTTCACAAAATTAAAACACATGGGGGTAGGTTTCAGACAGGCAGATTTCAGATCAACATTAGGAAGTCTTATCACTTTCCTGCCCGCCTGGTAGGCAGATAAACAGACACTCTCATTAAAGTAGATTTCAAAATCCCTGACACTGCCCTCAGAGGAGTCATGACCCCATGACAGAGAGGATGCAGAGGGAACAGCAGAAGATTAATTTGTACTGAATGACTTCAATGTTGTCTTCTCTGTGACTATGTTTAAAAAAGGTTTATGTGTGCCTGAAAGATGAGTACATTTCGTCTTATTGACAGGGAAATATGACACACCAGTGATTAAACAGATGTCAATAGATTATGAGGACAATCTATTATAAAACTTTTTTAAGTTTTAAAGGACCACCAGCAACTCAAAACAGAGCAAGAGAACAAGTTGGTTCCATTTCACCAGAAAGGAGACTGGAGAGGCCACGAACACAGCACCAATGAATGCCACAATGTTGACGGATTAACCCAGGAAGTGGCCCACTCTGAAACAACAAACCTGATGGTTTTGGTTGGCAGGATCCTACAGAGGCACACTGTGCTCAGTTCTGGATGAATCCATTCAACCTGGGCCACTGATGGGGTGCCTGGGTGGCTCAGTCGGTTAAGTGTCTGACTCTTGATTACAGCTCAGGTCATGATCTCACAGTTTGTGGGTTTGAGCCCCACTTCAGGCTGTGTGCTGTCAGAGCTTGGGATTCTCTGTCTCCCTATCCCTGCCCTTCCCTCGCTCGTGTTCTGTCTCTCTCTCAAAATAAATACATAAACATTAAAAAAGAAGAAGAAAAAAACCCTGCCCCCACTGATTATTTGCCAGGCACCTGAGGCTAGGCCCAGGCTCCCTCTCGTCATAGTCTACCTTATCATTTGTGGACAAGCTACAACAAGAGGCTTCCTCATTGACCATGGTGGGTGGAAGACAGCCAATTATAACAAAATATAACAGGCCTGCAGTCCCAGCTGCCGGTTACCCAGGATGAAAGGTAAGTATGGCCACACGGAATATAGACTCACGTACCCCTTAGTGCTCTAAGGGATTGGGAGTTATTAATTCAATATCAGAATACAAATCCAAAGTGGTTTTGTGTTTGTTTTTTGTGTTTCTAAATGGAGGAACAGGAGAGGCGGGAGGAGAAGGCACAGGCTTGCTACAGAAAATCACAGCTGAAACACTAAAAAGAGACCACCGAGACTGGGGGTAGATAAGTGGATAAAGGTAAGCATACTGTGAGAATACACACAGCCCGTATTTTCTTCTTGAATTACTAGTATGAAACGACTCTACATGAATCTTCCATGCCATCCATCTCAAGTCCCTGCCCCCAGCTGGACAGGCACTGGAATGCATAACAACTTTCGTGTGTTACTTGACAGTTTATAAAGCACAAGCACACCCAAAAACTAGTATAGTGGGCAGTTCTACTCCCATTCTTGTAGATGAGGAAACAGACTCAAAAAAGACCAACGACTTGGACAATGTCCCATAGCTAAAGGAGACTACAATCTGCTAACCCACTGTCCTTTTTATCAGACAGCTTTTCAGAGCTAGAATCCTCTGACAGGTGGGAGAAGAATGAAGGGGGGAGACAGGAAAGGAGGAGTGGTAGGCCCTTTCTCAGACATTATTTCTTCACACAATCCTGATGTCAACCCTGCTGGGTGTGTAGGATTCCTCAGCAAGGCAAAGCTCAAGATCACACATGGACTAGCTGATAGCACTAACTCCAGGCTATTTTCCCTACCCCAAGGCTGCCTGGAAAGTAGGTGTGGAGGCAGCAAGGCAGGAAAAACACTGGGGACAGCCCTGGAGGCAGGTCTGTACCACAATGAGATGCTTACCAGCTTCAGAGAACCAGGATGACTAGCCCAGGCAGGAGCAGCAGTAGGGGACATGGTGAGAAATGACCAGGGATCCAGGCAGAAGTAAAGGGGGTGGGAGGAGAGTGAAGGGATGAGATGGTCTGGAGGACCTGGCACCATGTCTCACAGGGGTGACCTCAGCTGCATGCTTATCTACCACAGCAAGTGGAGTCAAGGCTCTAAATTTCCAATCTGAAAGCAGTCATGGGAAATACACTAATCAGTGGTTTGCAGTTAGTCTTTGATTTGATGAAAAGAGGAAGTTCAACCCTAATAAAGCAAAAACAACTTACCTTCTGGAGCAGCACCTGCCTCCTCTCCACACACCTGCCCATGCCACTTGGGAAAGCTGTCCTGATCCCACAGAGATGCTTTCCCCTACGCTTCTCAAAAGTTTCTAGAAAGCCAGCAGGAGGTGAAGACCAGGTTCGAATCTCTGTTGTAGCTTTTTGGAGCCCCACCCTATTTCTGCCTTCCCAGCAAGACAACATGGACAGTGAGGCCAGCAGGATGTGGCTACAATGAATTATGCAGCACCCCCAACCTGGCTTCCTGCTGTGCATCCAGGCAACAAATAGCCACCTTGCCCCAATATTCAGCTACAGACTCTCTCCTGACTTGCCTGGAGAATGAGCTGCCTGAAGGTGCTGTAGGAGGCGAAGGAATGATCTGGGCTTTGACCTATGCAGACCTGGATATGAATTCCAACTCTACCAAGTGCTAGCTGAGTCCCAGATGCCTTATCTGAAACATGGGGATAATGATTCTTATCTCGAAATGTTGCAGGAAAGATCCAGCGGGACTGCATGTGCTAGAATGTGGTACTACATAGCACACAGTAGCTAGTGAATGAACATTAGCTCTCTCTGTTTTCTCCCTCTTCTCCCAACACAGGAAAGTGGGCTGGCCTGGCCTGATGTGAGGTACAAAGGCCTCTATTCCCCAGGCCTCTTCACCACTTCACCCCTGTTCTCCTTTCCTCTCAGGCTTCATTTCAGAGCCTGATAAATGCAACACACAAGGGCAGAGACTACATTGCAAGGCCTCCAGGGCTTGCATAAGCAACCAAGAAAAACAACATTCATTTATTAGGCACACAGAGTGGAATCAGAGCAGATCTGATTATTGGGTTCTAAATTCACCAAGAAATGACTGTATTAAAACTCACTCCTGAAAATATCTTAAACACAAAGATAAATAAAACACAAGTTTAGTACTATCTGTATATAAATCAATCCAATGTAGCCAGATTTTTTCTTTTTCCCCTCTAGTGCTGAAACAAATGACAGTTTCTTTGGTTAAGTAACAAACTAGCTAGCTTACATTTAGGGATCATATTATGAGAAAAGTCTACCCCATATATGTCTGTTGCCACCACACACAGCATTACAAAGGGTGTGACATTTGTGTGAGCTGTGCAACTTCTCACTGTTGTGTCCAGGGAACTTTAAATATGGTTTCTCAGGGCATCTGAGTGGCTCAGTTGGTTAAGTGTCTGACTTTGGCTCAGGTCACGATCTCATAATTCATGGGTTCGAGCCCTGTGTCAGGCTCTGCACGGACAATGTGGAGTCTGCTTGGGATTCTCTCTCTCCCTCTCTCTATGCCCCTCCCCCACTTTTACTCTCTCTCAAAAATAAACTCAATAAATAAATAAATAAATAAATAAATAAATAAGGTTTCTTATCTTGTCTCCCTAATCAGAACTGCTTCTGCCTCCCTACCCCTGCTATGCCATTAAAGAACATTTTCTGAATTTATAAAAATAATAGAGGGCATTCTAGAAGTTTTGCAAAGTACAAAAAGGAAGTAACAAAAAGAAAGCTCTTCACAAAATATGCGTCTCATTTGAGAATATTTCCTCTCTGGTCTTTTCTCTTTAAACTTTTTTATACAGTTAGGGTCATACCGTACACAATTTTTCTGTTTTTCTTCCTTAATTCTGTCTGTTTGACTTCACATGATAACATTAGGCTCAAAAATGACCAGTGACTTTGTTAAGACCTTGTTACTGGCAACTCTGTACGTGTAATTTTAATGGCTGCATACAAACGGCTGCATAATTATGTATCTATTTCAAAATTTATTCATCAGCCCAACACTGGACCAGCTGTGTCCAATTTTTCACTATTATAAATAATGCCACAATGAACATCTTTCTGGATAAATCTTTGTCCACACAGTGAAGAGGTTCCAAACCACTTTTTTTAAATCAGTAGAAAACCTGGTCTGCACAGAGGTGATACCCCACCAAGCCTGGGAGACAATGCATACTAGACCACCTACTTCACACTGCTGCCAAGGCATTCCCCACTTGTCAGCCAGCATGCTCAGATATACCACAGTAAAAGCAGGGCACTTCTGACCACAGTGGCCAGACTGTCATGTGGTGGGAACACTGCCCAGCCAGCAGCTATTGACTTGAGTGATCCTGGTCAAGTCATTTCTCATTTGGGGGCTGGAATGAGATTATTTCAATATTCCCTGCTGCCTTTATGACTGAAAGGCTGGTTTCAGAAAAGAGAATGAATTTTATAGACCAGGCAGTGACTTTCCTCAACAATCTTACAGATGGATTTCTCCAATGCTGATTTACAACTTGAGGCCATCATGGCAGTTACTGAGAGGCCCTTTGCCCCAAATGTTTGGTCAGAAACTCTGGGAAGGGGGCGCTTGGATGGCTCAGTCAGTTGAGCATCCAACTTTGGCTCTGGTCATGATCTCTTGGCTTGTGAGTTTGAATCCCACATTGGGCTCTGTGCTGACAGCTTAGAGCCTGCTTCGGATTCTCTGTTTCCCTCTCTCTCTGCCCCTCCCCAACTCGTGCACTCTCTCCCTCTCCCTCCCATCCCCCCAGAAATAATAAATGAATAAACTTCAAAACAAAACAAGAAAACTCAGGGAAGGGGAGGTCAAGTCCTGGCTCGGTGTGAAAGGGGAAAATGAACCCACTGTGGAAAGCAAGAACAGAGCCCCCACGTGGCTGCCCTGCTCTAAGCATCGGCAGTCTGAAAGAGACCATGTGTCCAAACACGTTTTCTGGCCGGTACCAGGATGTCGAGCTGCGAAGTCTAACAGATGCCCTGAGTTAACTCCTGAGACCCCAAGAAAATGCTCAGTGGAGAGCCACTCACATGAAGTCTTCTTTGGCCTTCCCCAGAATTTTCTTACTTCGATTATCTGCTCTCCCAAGCCAAAGCAGACAGGAAGTCAAAAGAAAAGAGAAGCGGGAATGAAGGAGAGTTGGCGGCAGGCTGACAACAGCAGGAAGGGAGAGCAGGCACTGATGGAGGGGAGGGCTGCACAAGTTAGAAAAAGAGGCAGAAGAGTTCCAGCAAAGCAGTTTGGGGTCATTTATTGTAGGAGCAAGATGTCCATGGCCCTTGGGAGCATTTACAGATATAGCTACTGGTGTTCAAAGGAATGATCCTGATTAATTGATACAAAAGTTTAGCAGACCTCACTGGAGAAGACAGGGAAACCTAAACCTGTGAGGATAACTTCCATCAAACGTCTTTCGAATGAAAAAGGGGTATGTTTCAGTTATCTGAGAGAATGACCCACACCGAGCACCTCATCTGCTGATGCTCTCGGCAGTCACATGGTATTAACAGGAGGCGGGTAAAAAGCAGGGATTTTCATGGCTGGGATGTTGTACGCTCTTCCCATGCTGGCATCATGCCCACGCCCAGTGCTTGCTGAGCAGGGCTGATGCTCCAGGGCAGGGTTTGTGCACACAGACGCTCCTGCTGACCCCAGCCAGGGGGAATGCTGAGCCACACGCCCGCCATGGGCCTCTCAGAAAACACAGACTCTCCTCTCTACCTTTCCCTTCCCCAGATGCAAACCAAAAACAGAGGATCTGTTAAAAAGTTACTAGGCCAACTCACAACACGGCTGCCGCTAGGGTGGTGAAAGCAACTGAGGCTGGTAACTGAAAAGAACTTACACACACACACACACACACACACACACACACTAATTTTACAAAGTCTGAAAACTGTGCCAAACTAAGTGCTATAAATTCTGCATGGCTGGCAAATAAATAGTGCTGTTATATTATTCTTGGGGTTTTGTGTATGTATGTTTTCACCTAACAGAAAGGATCTTCGGATCTTTTAGGTTTTAATTCAAATCTCCCAACCTCACCCAAAGGCCTCCCCTGATAGGCTACAACTAAAATAGCAATGCCTGTCATTCTGTCATGCCTCCAGACACACACTTATATCCTTCCTACATGTTGAGGGCCCCTAATCTCCTGGTCTTGCTCACTGCCCTCCAGTCACACTTGCTTCCTTGCTGCTCTCAAACACACAGGTCTCTCATAGGCCTACGCCCACAGACACCACCAACCTAACTTCCTCACTTCTTCAAGCTTTCTCGGTGAGGCTTTCTGGGATCACTAATTTAAAACTGCAGCCTATTCGCTCCCCAACCCTCCCCTCCTGGTACCCTTTACCTTGTTCTAATTTTTCTTATTGGATGATACACTTACCACCTCCCAACAAAATAATTTAAATATTCCTTTTGGTTACTGCTTCTTGCCTGTCTCCTGCACTAGAATATAAGACCCATCAGGGAAGAAACTGGTTTGTTTTGTTCACTGACGTCATCTGAAGGGTCTCAACAGTGCTCTCGATAAACATCTGACGTCCAACAACCCATCTCCGAGCAATCACAAATAACATCTTGTTTACCTGATGACTTACTATCTTCCCTGTGAGAGTCAGAAAGACAGAGCAATGAGGCCACAGCCTGTCTGTCCTGTTTAATCCCCACATCCAGCACATAGAAAAGAACCTGACACATTCGAGGTGTTCAGTAAATATTTGAAACCAAAGAAGACACTGTTGGGCTGGGTCCAATGTGAGTTTTTCTATAAAAGGATTTCACGGGAATTCAGCTACCCATTTTCCTCGGATTCCCTGAAAGATTTGTAGCCATCTGCAAAGGAATCATTATTTTAACTAGCATAATCATGATGCAAAAATAATTATTTCACTTACTTTGTATCCCAAGTTGGAAGTCAACCCCAGACTATAATTGTTGCCCAAATCCCAGTAGTAAACAAACCAGCTTTGCGTTTTATATGTTACCATGAGGCTCTCCAGGTTTGTTCTTCCCAGCCAAAGAAATGTTGACACAGTTGCACACCAAGTTTCAACATGCTGATCATGTTAAAATAGTGCACAAGAAATATTTTTCCACTTTATAAAAAGCCAGACTGTTTACATGCTTAAGTGGCCAGAGACTTTGCTATCTGTGTGTGGTCCTGAAGTTTCAATATCATAACCACGAATACAAAGTGGAGCAGCATGCAACAAACTAGTTGATGTAGTTCCACAGCCAAATTGGGAATCAACATGTAACCATGCAAGGGCTAACTCATAAATGGGCAGGTTAAAAGAAGAAAAGACATGAGGGGGGGCAGGGAGGGAAGCAGGGAGTGTCTAAAAATGTAATTTTAAAATATTTCTTAAAAAGAAATTTTTCCATATAACTGGGTTATAGTTCCATATACATAATATAGAAAAAACATATATATTAAACAGGGAAAGAGAAGGAGCACAAGAAAAAGAATAGAAATAAATAGTTCCTAATGGGCGCCAGAGTGACTCAGTCAATTGAGCACCTAACTCTTGATTTTGACTCAGGTCATGATCTCACAGTTAGTGAGTTTGAGCCCCATGTTGGGATTCTCTCTCTCCCTCTTTCTGCCTTTCCCCCAGTTGCGCTCTCTCTCTCTCTCTCTCTCTCTCACACACACACACACACACACACACACACGCACGCACACACAAATAAATCTTTAAAAATAAATAGGGGCGCCTGGGTGGCTCAGTTGGTTGAGCGTCCAACTTCGGCTCAGGTCATGATCTCACAGTCTGTGAGTTCGAGCCCCACATCGGGCTCTGTGCTGACAGCTCGGAGCCTGGAGCCTGCTTCAGATTCTGTGTCTCCCTCTCTCTCTACCCCTCCCCCACTCATACTTTGTCTCTCCTGCTCTCAAAAATAAATAAAACATAAAAAATTTTTTTTAAATAAATAAACTTCATTAAAAAAAAAAGAAATTGCTCATGAGGCCTTTGGCCTATAGATTTCCAGTCAAGATCACACACAAATCTGCTGAGCACAGACTCAAGTGGAGGGAAGATCTAGGAAAGGGTTCCCAAACATGGACCTTCATCCACTGGAGATGAGAGGCGTTACTTGGGCTTGGCCCAGTAGTTCAACCCAGGCCTCAAGCAGCCTTCAAGGAGCACCCAGCAGAGGAGGGGCCCCAAGTTCATGGCCCGGCCAAACGAGAAGACATGCCCTGTCTCCTCTGTCTTTCCGTTTTCCAAGTAGCACGAGCTTTGGTCTACAGTAATTCAGTCTTTCTTCAAGCTAGAAATAGAATTCAAGCAGGGGCTCCGCCCTGTCCAGACAAGATATAACTGAAAAAAAGACCTCACAGAAAGAAAAATTATCTACATCTGACTAACTGAAGACACTCATTCCCAGAGTCTAGGGTTTAAATGCTCAAGACAGTTTCTGGATTCTGGGCTGTTTGCATTTATCATTCCTCCAAGTCCCCAAATGCTTCAGGTTAGTGAGGACTGCCGGTTCTCACATTTTTAATAGCTCTCCACTCGAAAAGGTCTTCAGTATACTATGTCTAAACAAAAAAATAAATCACTTAATGTAAGTAGGTTCATGTTGCAACCTGAAATGCCATTTCCCATCTGATTGCCAAATACACAAATTGTTACTCTCAGTTGACTGAATAAGTGAAAGAATGGTACTTCACTATATTTTTTTTTCTTGGCATTATTTTTTTTTCCTTCTACAGTTTCTTTTACTTAGTCTTCCACAGCTATAGGTCAGAACAGTTTTCCTGTTCCTATGACAACAGTGTAAATAAGTCATTTTTAAAATTCACTCTGGGGGTATGGAGCTGCCACATTTCCGGCTACCTAAGCCCTCCTGGGTGTGTATTGCACACTCTTTCCTGCAGATAGTGGATCATGGCCATTTAACTGGCCTCCCTCCATTGTGGCCACCATCTTTCTGGCCAGGAAAATCCCACAAGCTTCTGAGAGGCCCCTCTCTAACTGCTGGGACTCCTTCACACACATCCCGGAATGGTCTCCTGCACTGAAAGGAGAGGAATGTAGTAAGTCCAATGTTTCACTTCCACAAAAGCAGAGCCGTGATTAGAGGAACATGGTGGATATATGCCTCTCCAACTCCACCAAGCATCTTCGGTGCCTCCCACTTGCTACACAACAACTTTACAGAGCAATGATTAAAATAAGGAGCACTAAGGACTCCTTTGGAAGGCAGCATAAAGGGTCTGGGAGAGCCCTTGAGAAGGGGCTCTTCACATTCAAAAGGCTCTAACCATCTTTCTACTATGTCCTCTGTCTTGCTCAGTCTTCCAGAACTACCTCACTAGAGGTCCAGAAACTTCCACCAGGGACCAGCCTAAGCCTGCAGGAGCGTGGTCCTTCCTGTCATTTCAGGGAATTCTCCACTCATAGTTAATCTGTCCATTCTCCCAGGGCTCCTGAACCCCAAAGAAAAAAGAAGATACACATACTTAAATGAATCCCCCTCTAGGGTCTGAAGATGAAAGACCCCAGTCCTAGGATAAGCCAACAATAAAAACAAATACATTTACAGAATCACAAGGCTGTCAAGAGGTCAACTCTGCTCTCCATCCATGCAAAATTTCTATGCTTTCTTCCTGCTACTTCTTCATAGTGTTTAGTTGAACTGTGCCCACCCCCCAGAAAAGATATGTGAAGTCCACATTCACAGAGGTGATCTTATTTGGAAATAGTGAAGATGAGGCTAGAAAGGTGGACCTTTCATCCAACACAGCCACTGTCCTTAAAAGAAGAGGAAAAAGAGACACACAGAGAGAAGAGGGCTGTGTGATGATGGAGGCAAAGATTAGAGTGATATATCTACAAGTCAAGAAATATGAAGGATTGCCAGTAAACACCAGAAACTAGAAAAGGAAAGGAAGCATCCTCTTTGGAGCCTTCTAAGAGAATGCAACGCCTGACTGACACCTTGATGGACCTTGAGGCAAGAAATTGTGTTTTTTAAGCCACCAAATTTGTGGTACTTGGTTACAGCAGCTCCAAGAAACCAATACAAAGAGCAGCTCTATCTTAAGCTGAAAAAGTAAGTCATGGACATTTGTGAAAGGAGTTGTCCTTCAAATGAAAGCCAAGCTGCTTGTGAAAGCACAGGGTATACAGACCAGATGCTACTATGCTAGGTAGCAGCAGGCTGGCCTCAATGGCAATTTTAGAGAAACCAGCATGTGTGGTTGCTTCTCTGGGGAGCAGCTTGGCACCTGGCAATGTCTGCCCATCAGCTACCTGCCAACTGTTAGGGAGGCTCAGTAGCGACTGCACCCCTGTGAAGCTCTAGAGGATGACCGGTCAGGAGAACCAGGAGCTCCCAGGTGGACTGCAGCATATACATCCTAGGACTAAACCTTGCCACATAGAAGGGTCCCATTTACACCCAGAGAGAACCCTGTTAACAGGAGGTAGGAGGGCACACAGCCAGGTAAGCCATGACAGTGGTGGCCCACAGTTGGAACAATGCTCGGGGAGCCTATACCTAAGGCGGCCCAGGGCACTGTAACTAGAAAGAGAACCAGACTCACAGCCACCAATGTCAAGATCAAATACGAAGAAAGGTGATACAATCAAGTCTAAAGAGCTAGATGCACATTCTGAAGAGCTACCTGAATACACTAGTAAACTCACCAAATATTTACTGAGCACCTAGTGTGTACCAAGCATTATTTTGGGCTTTACGGCTACAACAACAGTGAATAATCAGGTAGAAATCCCTGTTTTCATTGTAATGGAGATAGTAAAAAAAGAAAAAAAAGTAAAATACTAGACAAGGATTTGAGTAGTACGTAAGGATAAAGCAGAGGGGAGGAGAGGAAATGTGGGGCACAGGGTGGTTATAAGATTAAATGGAGTGGAGGAAGGCCTCAAAGAGAAGGTGACACTCAAGGAGAGCGAGTACGCTCTGCACAATTCTGGGGAAAGAGCATTCTAGGCAGCATTCTAGGAGTAGGAAAAGCGATGGCCATGAGATGCAGACTGGAGCCTTAAAAGGATAACAAGAGGGCTTGTGAGGCTGAAGACAAGTGGATCTGTGGGCGTGCAGGCATGTGCACATGCAGAAAAATCAGAGCTCAGAGGGCTCTGAGGACATGGAGTCCGGCTGTGTGGGAGTGACATGATCCGTAAGTGTTTAGGACGATCACTCTAGCTGCTGCATGGCGGGCTGGGGCACAGTCAAGGGGAGTCGAGGGAGGAGGCTCCTGCAGCAACAGCCACACCTTCACAAGCTCTGAGGATTACAAATCTTGGCCAATGTGGTACAGTCACTGAAGTCCCCTTCTGAGTATCTATGCTAAAGAAAAAATAACTAACTGCTCTCTCAGCACCACCTAACAAAAAATCTGCCCATTCTTTGCTTAGTGAAACTACATGCAAATCAATGACCATATATACCTTTATTTAAGGAGAAATGGTCTGCCCCATTCATCGGACTCCTGATGCACACTGTATCCATTAAATTTTTATGTAGGCAGTCAAAACATTGAAAAGTAGAAATACATTTTCTAAACTGATTATGAAATATTATGCTATTTATTATTAATTTTTTAAAGTAAGTTATGAGTCTGAGAAGAAAATAAAAAGAAATTAATACATCAGAACATAAGCTTTTTTTTTTTTATGGTGATGATTCTCATTGTATCATCAGACCTTTTTAGGTCTGTTTACCTGGGTAAGTACAAGCGAGTGTAACCTGCCACCTGGCGTGACCATCACCTCTCTGTGGCCAGGCAGTAAGTCCTGAGATCTTGAGTTCTCTGACAGGTGAGGGCCTTCGGGAGCCCCATCTGCCAGCCTCAAGAACCAAGTGGAGGGCAACTGTGGAGACGAGGTAAAACAGGACAGAGAAGTACTTATCCTTAGCAGTTACGCCCCAAAGGAAGGATATCTGTTCTGGTACATGAACACATCGTCTCTAGGACCCCAAAGAGGGCCTTCCACCTTTCTGGCAACTGCAAACAAGTCAACTTGCACCTCTTCAGGGAAGAGGACTCATTTACGATGAGGACAGCTCATTTTTTAAGCTCAAATTCCTTCTACTTACTATTAGCTTTTTTGAAAAGACAGGCCATGGGCTTGGGGGAGAAGAGATAAAAACTGAACTGAAATTGAATCATTAGTATATGGTGGAAATTTTTCTGTATTGGTTAAGAGCCTAGGCTCTGGAGTTAAACAACTTGAGACGGCATGGGGGCTAGGTCAGCGTATTAGTCAGGATTTTTCAGAGAAACAGAACTAATAGGACGTGCATGTGTGTACTCAGAGAGATTTGTTTTAAGAAACTGGCTCACACAGTTGTGGGGACTGACGAGTCCAAAATATGCAGGGCAAGCCAGCAGTCTGGAGACCCAGGGAGGAGTTGATTTTGGAAGCTTGAGTCCTGAAGGCAATCTGGAGGGAGAATTCTTCTTCCCTCAAGGGACTTCAATCTCTTCTCTTAAGGTCTTCAACTGACTGGAGGAGACCTACCCACATTGTAGAGGATAATCTGCTTTACTCAAAGTCTACTGATTTAAATATTAATCTCATCTAAAAGATACCGACACAGCAACATCTAGACTGCTGTTTGACTAGAAACTGGGTACTAAGGCTTAGCCAGGTTGACACATAAAATTAACCACCACACCCGCTATCTCACCTGAAGAAAAGGTGAAACATCACGGGTCAGCTGTGGTTGTGGCTCTTACGTGAGATAATCCATGTAAAATGCTTACTAATAGATCATTGACAGATGTGTACAAAAGGGCTCATACATATACACACTGGCCATCATTATCATTATCATTGCCACCACCACCACTAGTATTTACTACATAGTAACTGAAATAGCTTCTTCTATTTTAGTCACCATTAACCCAAATACATATGGCTACACTAGCACTTTATATGAGAACTTTCACGATTTATTTTTAGGTATAATTAATGTAAACAAAACCACCACCTGATCTCATCAAACATCATTAGGCCAGTGGGAGAGAAGTGCAGGCCACGTGAACTCAAGAAAGGACAGACTAATTCTAGACTAGTTCTAGAGCACTCTGGTGCTCTATCCCTTCACAGAACTGGCCCTGACCTGTGCTTACATCATACATTCTGTATCTGATGCCTGGGTTTGGAAGCATCTTTACCAAGAACATTACCCTGGAAACCAAAGTGGGCTACAAAACAGAATCCCCAGATGAGTACCTGGAGCATAGGGAGAGGCAAAGGATGTAATAGGAGACCTTCGGAAAAGTCCCTTTTTTTTTTTCCGCACATGAAAAAAAACACATGCAGAATCCTGACACAAAACATCAAAAATGCAAGGCCCTCTTTTATCTCCAGAGTTCGGACAATAATGACAAACACAGGGGCAGGATTTTTAAATAATCTTCTGGTCTCCCAACAAAGTGGCAAGTGTGTCTTTTTTTTTTTTTAATGTTTTATTTTTTGAGAGAGAGAGACACACAAACCGAGCATGAGCCGGGGGAGGGGCACAGACAGAGAGGGAGACACAGAATCCAAAGCAGGCTCCAGGCTCTGGGCTGTCAGCACAGAGCCCGATGCGGGGCCCGAACTCATGGACCGCGAGATCATGACCTGAGCCGAAGTCAACGCTCGACCGACTTGAGTCACCCAGGCGCCCCTGGCAGGTGTGTCTTCAATTCTAAGAATTGTACAGTAACCACAGTTTAACCACAGATACTCTATTTTCATTGATATGACCTCTCCTTGAATTCAGTTATTGAGTTTATTTGTATCTTTGACAGCAATCATCACAGTTAGCTATATTTACTCTTTTAGGTCCAGTTAAACCCAGTTTACAGTTTGTGATGGAAACACTCAGTTGTCTCTTACCATTCTGACTCTTAAAGATATTTTTTAAGTTTTTTTAAAAAGCTTTTATTTCAGAGCAAAGATATTATGCTACACTCTGTGAAAAGGGGTAAATAATGCCTTTGTTCTCATATTTAAGAACACCTTCTAGCATTCTCAGGGATAGTTTCCTTTGTCTGTAGGTAACAGTTTTAATATGTTGGAATATTTCCTGTGCCAGTAATACAAATGGGAAGATAAAGCACATTAACTTTCATAGAAATTATCACATATACAGTAGAAACCGTTTTCCAAAGAGTAACCCATTAGTGGGTCCTGAAATCAGCTTATGGGTTTACAATCAGTATTTTGTTTAAATGAGTATAGTGGACACTCCAGAACTGAATAAAGCAAAGTAGACCACTGATATTAAAAAAAAAAAGAAAGAAAAAAGAAACACTTTTAAAACATTACAAAAGCAAAATAATGTTTTGTGACATTTTCAGTTATATATAAGAATGTATGTGTGCATGCATGTTGTGTATCCCAATCTGAAAGATTTTAAAACATGAAAAATTTGAGCTTTGGAACTAATGAAACATACTCCTTGACTTGGCCCTATACCCCATGCTGGAGGAGTCAAGAGAAGAGAATGCTGGTTCTCAGTGCAAGCGGTAACTTTTTAGTGCAAAACTGGGGTAAAGATTTCATACAGAGGGAAACAGAGGAAAATCAAACAACCAAAAAGCAGCAGCAGCAGCAGCAACAGCGATGCCCAACACCTACTCAAAATGAGCTTATAAACCCAAATTCCGAAATATATGAAGAATTTTAATGTGGAGAAAGGTGGAAAAAAAAATCAATAAGAAAAATAATTTTCTGGAGAACTTTAGTAGACTTAGAAGTAAGTATGTTTAAAAAGCTTCAAGAAGTAAATAAAAGCATAGTTTTCATTGAAAATATTAAGAAATTAAAGTAGGAAGTGACCGAAAAAAAAGAAAGTGATATGAAAAATACCAAAAGGACAAATTAGAAACCTTGGGAAATCTTTTGAAATATCTTTAGAGAGCATCAAGTCTAGACTAAAGCAAGATGACCAAAAAAAAAAAAAAAAAAAAGGTTTAGTAACCTGGTACGCAGTACTGGAAGACTTCCCCAGAACACAGCAGAGAAATACATACAATTGGCAGAACACATCTGTCATAAAAGACTAATTATAAGGCTGAAATAATGGTTCCAGGAAAGAAAAGAGGAGGGAATGGTGGAAAAACAGTTATCTGAAGAGAGTATGCTGGACAATGTTCTAAAACTGAGGAAATGATTCCACAGATGAAAAAACCTCTGGATACATACAAAGCAAACTGATAAATCCACGCCTATATACACTGGAGTGAAACCACAAAGTAACAGGAATTAGGGGCGCCTGGGTGGCTCATTCAGTTAAGTGTCTGACTTTGGCTCAAGTCATGATCTTACAGTTTATGACTTCAAGCCCTGCATAGGGCTCTGTGCTGACAACTTGGGAGTCTGGATCCTGCTTCGAATTCTCTCTCCCTCTCTCTCTCTCTGCCCCTCCCCTATTCACACTCTGACTCAAAAATAAATAACATTTAAAAAAATTTTTTAATATCAGGAATTAAAAGAAAGTTGTGAGCTTAAAATCTATCATAAAGTCTTACAGCAGATTTAGAGTATATCAGAAAATTTTAGAATAAAATATGTGTGGGAGACACTGTGGATGGCCTCATCTCAAATCCTATTCTCAATTTCTCCCCAGCCTCTTTCTAGCTATGGAAGGCTACATGGCACAACCCTGTCCAAGAAAAAGCAAGTCTCTTGGTTGGTGTTTTCAGAAGCCTTTGTTTTTCTGACCAAAACAAGGACTTCTTGGCAGGTGCATCTTTCCTCACACATTTGCTCTTTCCCAATTTCTTCCTGCTTAATAGATGGATGTGCCGCCTGGAAGTGCAGCGGCCAGCAGTGAAGCAGCAAGAATGAGGAGAAGCCAAGAGTTCTGGCTGATGTAACAGAAAACTGGAAGGAGCTGGAGTCCCTGATGGCAGGCCCACCTCTAATTTGTGTTATGTACGAAAAATCATGCCTTCTCCTTTGTGTCTCTCTACTTAGGTTTCCTGCTACTTGTAGCTGAATATCATTTTAACTATTTAGTAAGAAGAATTAAGAATAAGCTCCAGAAGAATAGAATTATTAAATATCTATTCCAAACCATAAGAGGGACTTGAAGAGGGAAAGAAACATAAAATGTTTTGATTCAACCACAGAAGGCAGGAAAGAGGAAGATATAAAGAAAATAAATGGTAAGCAAAAATATTACTGTGATATATCAATATTTGCAATCAATGTAACCAATGAAGAGGTACATATTATTACGCTGGGTAAATAAAGCAAACCAAAAAAAGTTACCTGTTCTTATAAAGAAGAAGAGGCAAAGAAAGAGTCAGAAAAGCAAATGTCTTACAAATTTTAACAAAATCAAAAGCTGAAGAAATACTAATATCGCACAAAATATTATCCCAGAGAAGAAAATATTAATATCACTAAAGCAGAATATCTGATAACAAAAACGGAGAAATACATGAGGGTAATGGAACAATCATGAGTTTGTACCCAGCAGCACAGCTTCAAGATATATGGAGCAAAAACTGACAAAATTATAAAGAGAAAGTAACAACTCTATAACCACAGTGAGAGATTCTATTAGGCGCTGTGGAATCAGGCAGGATATTTGAGCTTGACCTGATATCTAAGTAGAAGCCTGCATTAAATAAATGTTGAATGCCAATTCTTATCAATTATACATGGAACATTTACAAAAATAGACCAAGTACCACATCAGAAAGGAAGCCTCAACAAAAGTCCAACAATTGCAATCATACAGACCACATCCACTAACCAGAACATAGGCAATTAAATTAAAAAATGACAATTTAAATGCTCTTAAAAACTATTTATTTGAGAAATTTAAGATGCAATCCTAAATAAATCAGAAATTACAGAATAACAATAAAAATCACAAAATATTCAGAAATGAACAATGATCAAATGCTACATATCAAAACATGTAACACACAGTTAGTTAAAGTGAAATTTAGACGTAACTTTAGAGCCTTTCATGTACTTTCTAAAACAAGAAGGAACCAAAATAATTTCGATTTAAGACAGAGCAATGTAAGGAAAGCAGAAGAGACAGAAGAATGGGGAGAAAGTGAGAAGGATAAAGGAAGAAAGCAGAAATTAAACAGAAAATGAAAAAAATAGCAAATATTATTAACAAAACCAAATTAAGCACGTAAACTTCTGGCACAAATAAATAATATTGGAAAGAATTTTAAGGTTATACAGTTGCAGTTTTTTAAGAAAACAAAAAGAAAAAACTATAACTCAATTTGATGGCAAGATGTGTGAAAATATGTGTTTTTTCTAGAAAAACATTAACTCCTAAAATGGACTCAAAATAAATATTAAAATGTGTGCAAATCAGTAAGTGATAAAGAAAACAAGCCAAAGATCAAAAGTCTACATTCCCTGAAGATCAGGCCCAGGCAGTTTCACAAGAGTTTTACCAAGTCTTTAAGACACAGATAATCCCAATCTTATGCAAACTACTAAGGAATATTAAAAAAGAGGATAAACTACTCAACTCATTTAGTGAGGTTAGTAACAAAGACAGTATAAAAACAAAACCCTGAAGATAAAGCACATTTATTAAAATAGTTTCAATATTCCTAAAATGTAATACTGGCCAATCAAAGTTGAGTTTATCTCAGCAATCATAATATCAACATCAGGACATCTACAAATAAAAATATCATATCAAAAAACTAAAGATTAAAATACAATCAGTTCATATTGTTAAAATGGCAATACTACCCCCAAGTAATCTACATATTCAATGGAACACCTATCAAAACAACACCAGCGTTCTTCACAGAGCTACAACAAACAATCCGAAAATTTGTATGAAATCAGAAAAGACCCTGAATAGCCAAAGCAATCTTGAAAAAGAAAACCAAAGCTGGAGGCATCACAATCCTGGACTTCGAGCTGTATTACAAAGTTGTAATCATCAAGACAGTATGGTACTGGCACAAAAACAGACACTCAGATCAATGGAACAGAATAGAGAAACTAGATATGGACAATGGACCCATAAACATATGGTGAACTAATCTTTACTAAAGCAGGAAAGAATATCCAATGGAATAAAGACAAGTCTCTTCAGCAAGTGATGCGGGAAAAACTGGACAGTGACATGCAGAAAAATTAACCTGGACCACTTTCTTACACCATACAAAAAAATATACTCAAAATGGACGAAAGACCTAAACTTAATACAGGAATCCATCAAAATCCTCAAGGAGAAAGCAGGCCAAAACCTCTTTGACCTTGGCCATAGCAACTTCTTACTCAACATGTCTCCAGAGGCAAGGGAAACAAAAGAAAAAATGAACTATTTTGGGACCTCATCAAAATAAAAACCTTCTGCACAGCAAAGGAAACAATCAGCAAAACTGAAAGGCAACCAACAGAATGAGAGAAGATATTTGAAACAACATATCAGATAAAGGGTTAGTATTCAAAATCTGGAAAGAACTTATCAAACTCAACACCCAAAAAACAAATAATCCAGTGAAGAAATGGGTAAAAGATATGAACAGACACTTCTCCAAAGAAGACATCCAAATGGCCAACCGACACATGAAAAGAATGCTCAACATCACTCATCATCAGCAAAATACAAATCACAGTGAGATAATACCTCATACCTGTCAGAATGGCTACCATTAACAACTCAGGCAACAACAGATGTTGGCGAGTGTGTGGAGAAACAGGATCTCTTTTGCACTGCTGGTGGGAATGCAAACTGGTGCAGCCACTCTGGAAAATAGAATGGAGGTTCCCCCAGAAAATTAAGAATAGAACTGCCC
Source organism: Paguma larvata (assembly GCA_030068075.1). NCBI lineage: Eukaryota > Metazoa > Chordata > Mammalia > Carnivora > Viverridae > Paguma > Paguma larvata. The sequence goes on from CM057844.1 coordinate 14,040,297, forward strand.
TACAACCCAGCAATTGCACTATTAGGTATATACCCAAAGGATACAGGTATGCTGATGGGAAGGGACACATGCACCCCAATGTTTATAGCAGCACTATCGACAATAGTCAAAGTATGGAAAGAGCCCAAATATCCATCGATGGATGAATGGATAAAGAAGATGTCGTGTACACACACACACACACACACACACACACACACACACATACTGGAGTATTACCTGGCAATCAAAAAGAATGAAATCTTGTCCTTTGCAACTATGTGGATGGAACTAGAGGGGATTATGCTAAGCGAAATTAGTCAGAGAAAGACAAATATCACGTGACTTCACTCATACGAGGACTTTAAGATACAAAACGGATGAACGTAAGGGAAGGGAAGCAAAAATAATATAAAAACAGGGATGAGGATAAAACATAAGAGAGTCTTAAATATGCAGAACAGAGGGTTACTGGAAAGGTTGTGGGAGGGGGGATGGGCTAAATGGGTAAGAGACATTAAGGAATCTACTTCAGAAATCACTGTTGCACTATAAGCTAACTAACTTGGATGTGAATTTAAAATTTAAAAAAACAAACAAACAAAAACTGAGACACTGGGTGTCTCAGTCAGGTAAGTGCCCAACTCTTGATTTTGGCTCAGGTCATCTCACGGTTTGTGAGATTGAGCCCCGTGTTGGGCTCTGCACTGACAGCATGGAGCCAGCTTGGGATTCTCTCTCCTGCACCCCCCCTCTCTGCTCCTCCTCTGCTTGCATTTTCTCCCTCTCTCTCTCAAAATAAATAAACATTTAAAAAAAAAACTTTAGTAGAATTCCACTCATTCATGAGACAGCATGGCTGCAAATCAGACCAGACCAGTAGGAAACTTCTTTGATCTGAAAAGTAGTATCTATCTAGACTTAATGTAAATGGTATTCAAGACTAAAATTCTTTCAAGTCAGACGCAAAACAAGTATATACTACATCGACTCATCATTGTACTGGAGGTCCTACCCAATGCAATGCTTCCAGAAATAGAAAATGTATATATAATAATTAAATAAAAGACGTAAAACCTTATTTGTAGGTGATGAGTGTTTACATTGAAAAAACAAACTCAGGGACTCCTGGGTGGCTTAGTGGGTTGGGCATCCGACTTTGGCTCAGGTCATGATTTCACAGTTCATGAGTTTGAGCCCCACATCAGGCTGGCAGCTTAGAGCCTGGAGTCTGCTTCGGATTCTGGGTCTTTCTCTCTCTCTGCCCCTCCTCTGTTAGTGTGCGCACACTCTCGCTCTCTCATCTCTGTCTCTCTCCCTCAAAAATAAATAAACATTAAAAAAAATTTTTTAATCTCAGAGAAACTATTAAAAAGTTCAGTAACATTGGTGGGTTCAATATATATCTATAAAAATGAAGAATTCTCCTGAACCTTGTGATAACCTATTACAAAACACAATAGAATAAAAGATCTCATTTACAGTTGCAACAATAGTAACAAAAAGTCCAGAAATAAAAGTACTAATATAAGATCTTCCTTAAGGCCAGTATAGACTTGGTTCAAATATAAGACTCAATCACAAAGATGTCAATGTTTTCCAATTCATTTATAAAATCAATGTTACTTGCATCAAAATTCTAAATTTTTAAGGACTACCAAAGGCCCCAGAGAAAACAATTTTGAAAATGAATAAAAAGGTCAAAGGACTTCTGCTGGATGAAAGATTTATATAGTAATTAAAACAGTTGATAGTAAAGGTGGTCAAAGGCAAACACTTCCAGTTATAAAATAAGTCATGGGGACGTAATGGACAATGGTGATTCTAGTTAATAATATCGTCACTACATTTTGAAAGTTGTTCACAGTAAATCTTAAAAGGATTCATCAAGGAAAAAAGTTTTGTAACTATGTATGGTGACAGATGTTAACTAGACTTCTTGTGTGAGCATTCCGCAATATAACACAAACGCGTTGAACCATGTTGCACATCTGAAAGTAATATCATTGTTATATGTCAATTACATCAATTTTTAAAAGTTGGCATTGGCATATGAAGAGGCAAAGACATAGGTCAAAAATACATCTGCGGGGGCACCTGAGTGCCTCAGTCAGTTAAGCATCCAACTTCCGCTCAAATCATGATCTCCTAGTTCGTGGGATGGAGCCCCACTTCAGGATCTGTGCTGACAGCCTGGAGTCTGGAGCCTGCTTCGGGTTCTGTGTCTCCCTCTCTCTCTTTGCCCCTCCCCGCCTTGTGCTGTCTCTCTCTCAAAAATAAATAAACATAAAAAAATATATCTATGTATATGTAGAATCATAATATATGACAGAAAAGCATTACAGATGAGTGGGGAGAAGGTAAGTTGCTCTGGGACAATTGGCTTTCCATTTGGAATTAAATAAAAGTAGCGGCAATAGGGTGGCTCAGTCGGTTAAGCATCTTACTCTTGATTTCAGCTCAGATCATGATCTCAAGTTGGTAAGATCGAGTCCCACATTGGGCTGTGAGTTGACAGCATGAAGCATGCTTGGGATTCTCTCTCTCCATCTCTCTCTACCCCTCCCCTGATCAAGCTCTCTTTCTCTCAAAATAAATATTATAAATAAATAAATAAATAAATAAATAAATAAATAAATAAATAAATAAAAGTGATACCTACTTCAGGTCATACACTTGTTATGCAAGGTGGACTAAGACCTAAATATAAAAACCCAAACTCTAAAATTTTTGAAGAATATATAGAACATATTTTGGTTGGAACAATGGATAATTTAAACCAGACCTAAAAAGCACAAACCATAAGGACTGATAAATCTAACTATACTGAAATTTAAAACTTCTGTTGAACAATAGACACCAAGTAAAAAGACAAGTCACAGATTAGTATTTGTAATACATACAAATGACAAAAGATCAGTATATAGGATAAAGATTTTATCAAAAACATAAATACAAATAATCCTGCAGTAAAATGAGTAAAATATACGAACACGCTGCCTGCAGAAGAAATAAATACAAACTGTAAGATGTCATTTCATACCCGTAAGACAGGTTAAAGTAAAATTTCTGGCAATACCAAGAATTCCCAAGGATGTGAAGAGGAGGAGATTCTCAAACACTGCTGGCAGTAAGGAAAACCGGCACTTCAGGGTGGAGAGCCCCTGGCGGTGTCTGGTGAAGGATGAGTTGTCCCCTGCAGTTCAGCAAGTCCATCCAGGGCCCATTTCCTAGAGCAACTGCCACAACTCACCACTCCCCAAATACATAAGCGTGTGCATTGCAAAATTAGAAAAAACTGAAACATTCACCAAAATGGATAAATGACATATAGTTGACAAAAGAGAAAACAAAACTATATAGCAGATGCATCACTAGAGCTCCGTGTCCCAATGTGACTGTATCACTGACCTAACAATGAATGGCAAAAGCAAACTGCAGGATACTATGCACAGCAGGTTGCCATTTATATGAAGTCTGAAAACAAGCATATCAGTATTACATGCTATTTAAAGACATGTTCCCTTGCAGAAAATCCATGAAAACATACAAAGAAATAATAAATACCAATTCATAAAAATTATTATTTCTGAGGTAGCCGCAGAGTTACAGGTTGAGGAGATGTACACAGAGATTCAAATGTGTCTGTCATATTTTTAACCCAATGATACTGGCACTGTACTAGCTATGATATTGGGTGACAAGTTCATGAATTTGTATCAAATTAGTACTTCACAGTCTACACATACATATGTTCTTCTGTATGTATCAAACTATTACCTAATACAAAAGTTTAAAGATTTAATAGAAGAAACCACCTCTGAAATTAAGAAATAAATCTTCAGATCTAAAAGATACATCATGTTCTGGGGAAGACTGATATAGCGTAATTGCATAAAAGATTTCGAGGCTATAGAAGTCAGGCATTCTTCAGCTACACACACACACACACACACACACACACACACACACACACACACACACAGAAAAATCCAATCATGAGGGAGAAACCCTGAGGTGATCATTTTAATGCTTCTCTACATTGGTTAATGGAGAAGCAATGGGACAAAGTCCAAAAGCTTTGAGGCAAAGAGTTATACCCATCTGACTTGCTGGTCCAGAATACACACAACAGAAAGGCATTATGTCAAAAAGGAAAAAGCAAAAACCCTCAGGGAAGATGGTAACCAGGAGCTATTCTCAGAAATTCTTCCGCATGAATAACTCTGGACACTGAGAGGTGGACAGAGAAGATGTGGTCAAGGTGAAAGAAAAAGTATTATGCATGAAACCTATTTACACAAAGAACTAAGACCAAACATTGTCATAAACATGATTACAGGGAACAAACATGGACAATCTTAGCTCCCTAAAATAATAATATAAAAAAATAGGGAAGCTGAGGGAGAAACAGAGAACATATAAGTATTAACTCCATATTCTTAAAGAGAAGTTGACAGACGCTGCCTATATTTGGCAAAATGTTAGGAAATGTTGCAAATGGAGAATGAATACAAATGTGTTGCTTATGTTATTATCCACTTAAGTGTGTCAGACACAAATAAATTATTTGTAAAAATCACTTAAATCTACAGATGACTAAAGACAGACAATAATCAAGTGCCAAAGTTTCTAATGATTTGCTTTTTAGGAAGTGGAGCCAACTGACAGCCACATGATAAAACCATTCTCTCACTTGCTTTTCACTGTACTATCCTGAATGGGAAAGGAAGGGGTGGAATTACAAGTAGCTTGCCTGGAATTCTGCATAACCCTGGATACACTCCTGTGAGTGTGTGAGGCATGTGAAAGCCATCTGTGTTGGGGCAGAAAACAAGTGGGGAGCCACTGAATCAGAGCATTCAAGTCAAATAATGAATGCAAACTGGACTCTTAGCATGAGAAACTATGCTCATGGGGAGAAGAAATTGACAGAGACACCTTACACAACGACACAACAATAAAAACCAAAATTTGGTCAATAATTTTAACCTGCAGACCCATCAAATCTTTCAGCTTCTATTCACTAACGGCAAAGCCGAAGGTTGAGTTTCAAGACCTTCCATTCAAGACTTACCAGGATACTTCGGAAAAAGTACACGGGGAGAAATAAAATGCCAAAATACTATGTCTCCAGAAAAGATTCTGGAATTAAGAAGTTGGTAAAATTCACAAAAACGAGTGGCCAGTCTCAACAATGTGATGTCAGAACAACCAATGGGACTGTGAATCTTAATTGGAGGAATCTATGAGACCACGAATCTTCATCAGTTTTATTTTAATCTACTTTTGACACCATAAGAAAAATGTTACAGAAAACCGCATGGACAAGTTAGCTGAGTATGTGCTTTGTCACTGCTACTCTACTTGGGCCAGCACAGAGGCCTAGACCCAGCATGAGGAAACAACCAGGCACAGAGCCAGAAATGGACTATTTTAATTATTATATTTTATTCGGAAACAAAATAAAGTTACAGTCATAAACAATTGATGCATAGACATATAAAGAAAGTTTTAATCTTTAAACAAAAAAGAGAGATATTCACTCTATATAAAAATATGTCCTTTCAAAACACATGTTTTTATGTTCACATGATACAGATTCCTTCTTAAGGCTTCTCATGGTGATAGTATTTCTCCAAGGTGCTATTCTCTATAATCCACACAAGTGATTTACTGAAGCCTCTTGAGAATAAATATCAAGACTAAGGACATTTTTAGGCTCTTCCATATCTTTTAAGCTAGACGGAGAAACAGATGGGGTAGAAATAAGTGAAGAAGACAATTTCAATCAAACTGGATGCCAAGAGTGAGACACCATGCATGAAAACACCACATGTGTTAAAAACACTTTCAGAAGATAGCACAGTAATTCTTGAAGAACCAGATAAGCCTGTGAATAAATGTGAAGAAGACCATTACCTTTATTTTGGCTGAATATGGTGAAACTGTCCTCAAGTTAATCATTTCTCTAAACCTTTCACTGACAAGTACAAAGAAAATAGAGCCATTAAGGCCCACCCAGCACCCAGTCACATCTCACCACTGCTATTTCCCATTCCCTTTTGAAATTCTTACCTTAGGCTTAAATCTGACCCCTGATCTCTCAGTCCTAACAAACTGAGAAAAGGGAATATTCTAATAAAGGAAGAAGGTATAAAAAAGTTCTGAGAAAAGTAGGAAGAACATGACAGAACCTCAGATAGGAGGTGTGTGCTATTAAACATTTATCTTGTTTCAAAATATTTCCTTTCTGTACTTTGAATCAAATATGTAATGATTTTTTTTTGAAAGGGAAAATAATTTCACATTACTTATCTTTCCTTAACAAGTTTAAGTGGGCGCCTGGGTGGCTCAGTCAGTTAAGTGTCTGACTTCAGCTCAGGTCATAATCTCACGGTTCGTGAGTTTGAACCCCACACTGGGCTCTGTGCTGCCCACTTTGGATCCTCTGTCCCCTTCTCCCTGCCCCTCCCCTGCTTGCACACACTCTGTCTCTCAAAAAACAATAAATAAACATTTAAAAAAAAAAGATTTTTAAAAAGAAAAAAGACACATAAAAAAAACAAAAACATTCACTATACCATAGAGACTAAGGAAAAAAAAAAACTACAGAGACTATCCAAAGGTAGCATTATTTCAAACACATTTTATAGGCTTCAGTTGCTGATTTTGTGGGGAAAGACATTTCTTAAAAAGGTGGGTAACTGTTTCCTCACTGCATTCCTCTAGGATAGAACCAAATACAATGTCTTAATTTCACCGCATCAGTGGACGTTACTCTATGTTGGCGAATCAGGCAAGAAGAGATCAAGCCCCCACGAAGAATTCCTGGACTTCTGTCAAACTCTGGCAGAAAGAACACTTAACTGTGTGCAGGGTGCTTATTGCCTGTGGATGTCTAAAAGAAATCATCCTACCAATGCAGGGAAGAAAAGTTAATGAAATGTCATCCAAATTATGCTAACTTCCAACAAGGTCTTCTAAAATATACTAACTTCCAACCAGTGGAATATAGCTACAGGCTTTCAAGTGACATGTTCTTTGGTTATGTATTATATATAAGACCAGACAAGCTATCATTGATTTAGTGTGTCAACTTGGAAGAGACAGCCTTGCCCAATATTTTAGCTTAAGGGAAGTATCAAGAATGACTCCTGAATGAAAAGAACAAAATTGGGAACTGAAAAAAACTTCTTCTTTGCGTATTTTAGCTATATTAAGAAATATAACAATTATTACTTTGCTGGAAATTGAGTACATTTTGTGAAGTATTAATCATCAAATGTCAGAGTACGAAGGTCCTGACATCATCTACTCCAAGGCTGCTACTTGACAAATAAGAAAGCAGAAGTCCAGGAGGTTGACGGGCTCGCTCAAAGTTTTGTGGCTTTGGGGGGATTAGGACTGTATTCATTTCCTGAGGCTGCCATATCAAAGTACCAAAAATGGATGGCTTAAAACAACAGGAACTTACTGTCTCATACTTCTTGAGGCTCAAAGTCTGAAATGAAGGTGCCACGAGGTAGGTTCCCTCTGAACGCTGAGGGAGAACCTGTTCCGTGCCTCACTCCTGGTAGCCTCACCCATTCCTGGGCAGTAGATGGTGTTTTGTCTTCTCTGTGTCTGTCTGTGCCCAAATTTCCCCTTTTTATAATTATTTTTAATGTTTAATTTTTGAGAGAGACAGAGCATGAGCAGGGAGGGTCAGAGAGAGAGACCCAGAATCCAAAGTGGGCTCCAGGCTCTGAGCTCCAAGCTGTCAGCCCGGAGCCCAGTGCCAGGCTCGAATCCATGAACTGTGACATCATGACCTGAGCTGAAGTCAGACTGAGCCCCCCAGTGCCCCTCCCCTTCTTATAAAGACACCAGTCATACTGATTTAAGGCCCACCCTAAAGACATCATTTTAATTCAACTACCTCTTCAGAGACCTTATTTCCAAATAAGGTTACATTTTGAGGTACTGGGGCTCAGAACTTCAACATATCTTTCTAGGGGGCCATAATTCAACCCACGTCAAGGACTATGAGAGAACTCTACTCAAGACGTGTGGAGACCCTAGGTCTCCGAATTCCATGCCAGTGGCCTTTCTTATTTATAAGATTCTCTCTGCTACTGGCACATGTTGCAAACTGCAGGGTCCACAGATGACAGGCCCTACTTACAAAGTCAGGTGTGACTTCTCCCACCCACGATAAGTTGATATTTTGCAAAAGCCAATAAAGCATTCAAAAAACCAGTGAAAGGAAGACATTATTTCATTTGGTCAATGTTCAATGACATTTTAACAGCCTCCCTCACAAAAATGCCCTGCCTCATGGGCTGGCCCTCATCTAGAATGTCCACCATTCAGAGGAGGGGAGTGTGCGGAAACATGGCTGTGGAGGAAGAACAAATGAACTCTCTCCCATGTTGTCCAAGACCACCCATCTCACACACCCCAGACTGCCTAGAAAAAAGAACACATGTGTAGAATTTCCCTCAGTGAGAAAGAAACTTCGAGGCCCTTGGGTTTCCGGCAGACCTCCATTTCTTTCTGCCGCCCACGCTATCCAGTGAGCAGCTGGCTAACCAACCAGGGTCAGAGACAATAAGGTCCAGGCCCATCCGTCAGCTCAGGGCTTTGTCCCAGCAGCAGCACTTCACAGCAGTCTCTGCTCAATCATCACACACCCTGGTGCCTTAGTATTCTTGAGTCGGAAGATAATTGTCATATTGTCTATTTTCCATTATAAATTAATGACATCTGAAACAGTGAGTCATAAAAAAGTCTATCCAAAGAACTGTATTAAAAATTACATGGAACTGATTTCTTTAAATGGCCTCTTAACAAATATATACCCGCCCTTTTCCATTAAGGCCTTTAGAATCCTGATCTACAGCTGGCCTTGGAAAATTGGGAATTAGGTTTTACTGCACAAGATCTAACAAGTTATTACAGTCCCAGAAAATATCTGAGTAAATAAGAGCAGTAAGAGCAGAGCAGGATTAGACTGGATGCAGGGTTTGTTGTTACTGTTGTCATCGTTGTTAACCCTCCAAGAGCTACTGCCTTAAGTAGCAGTTTTCTACAGTACAGGATAGAGAGTGTGCAGCTAGCTAGGTCCAGAGGCTGCTCTAATACAAACCTGTTTACTGAGTAGGAAGGACCCCAAGCCCCAAAATGAAGTGAATCAAAATCAAATGATCAGTGAACTACATCGACACACTTAACTGTACTCTTCATTTGATTATTTGAGAGAAACAAAGTACAACTGAATGCAAAATGTTGGGTATCACTTGTTCCAAGAGGAGAATTTTTTTTCAGACTAGAAATCCTTTCAAAGGGCACTTTTTAAACTTTCCAAGAAACGCTAGAGTTGAATGTTTACTGTAACTAACTTGATTCTGAGCAACATTAAAAGGACTATTAATTATCGTCGACTTTAACATTTTGCAAATAGGAATGCTGAACTGCCTTGGTTACATCCTCTGCCTGATCAATTATCCCAGGAAAGAGGCAACAGTACTGAGTTATTTTATAAGCCCTGATTGCCTTTCCTGTCAACATGCTATCAACAAATTCATCCCAACCTATGACTGAGATGCTCACGTCCATGTAAATCAGCCCCCTCAGCCTCTTCTCTCCTCTGTATCTAGAGACCACAATTTTTACCGGGAACTTGTGAGAACTAAAAACACATGAAAGTGTCTGGTAGACGCTAGGGTCCCTGGCTCCCGAGCACAATACAACACCTTCTCTTTCTCTCCAGGAGCATTTCATCACTCCCTTGATAATGGTCTAACCACCCTGTGCAGTCCCTCATGTCTAAACTCCTCATTTGTGCCCAGCAAAGAATACACCCTCAATGAATTTCTGCCTTCGTGTTTCAAATAAAACATTTTTGTTTTTATTTACAAGACTATGTTAGAATCCCTAAACCAAATGTACAAACCTTCTTAAATCTGTAAGCATCTTGCACATAAGACAAGAAAAAAATAGCCAAATTATCCACATGATCCATCAATAACTTTAACAGGTTTATAAATTTTACTATAATTGTTTCTTGGCTCAAGAACCCAATGACTCCCCAGTGCCCAATGAAACAAACCCAATCTCTTCCCTTGGGCTTTTGAGGCCCTGGGCACTGTAACCACTCTTTCCATCCAACTCAATTCTCCCAGTTCTTTCTTCTCCAACCAGAGTCAGTCCTGATGCCCCATCCCCACAAATACCATCTTCATTTATATGTTGTGCATATAGCTTTGTGCATGCAGCCTTCCCAAATATACTCTCTGTTCTTACTCAGGGGGACCCATTTGGTTATCACTAACTCCCCAGGTTTTTTGGAGAACTCCTAGCACCACTCTTCACCTTTCTCAGGCACAACTCAGACAATGTGAACACCTGGGATTTATATGGAAACTTGTGTTATCAGCTATCTTTTTCATATGCACATGGCTTAGTCTCCTAACTAGAATATACTTTATTGGAGGATAAGGACTACATCTTACTCTTTCATTTACTCATGCATTAAATATTTACAGAACACCAGTAATATACAAAGAGTCAGAGATATAAAAAGGAATTCATAAGACACAGCTTTTCCCTTAAGGACTTCACAATTTTAGTATGTCCCACAGTACCTAACAATGAGGAGCACATAGAAGTTTTTACCTACCTATTTGCTGGAAGACTGACTGGTAGGAAGCTTGCCATATTTCTTTTTGCATCTAACTGATCACCAGAGTAATGAGCCCTCCATAAATACCTTAGATAAGTGAATAAAGTTACTGCTAAAATAAGTGTAAGTTTTTTGTTAATTCCTTACCTACAATATATCTATCGTGGTGATACTGAGATCATCAAGATTTGGCTCTACTTGACCTAAATAAATAAAAGACCATCTCATCATAAAATCTTTTTAGGAAAGCATTACTTCATTTTTTTTTTCATTTTTGCTACTGGTTTCTTTCACAATAGGGAAGCAATTAAAATCTAAATTGCATTTTTGCAACATTTAGGTAGGAAATTTTCACTTATATACCATCCAATCAATACTAGCAAGCTAGCATACTGTTTGCTAGTGAAGCTAAAGAGAACCAACTTACTCATTCCACAATAACAATAAGACCATCTTTCTGGTTTTACTTATCCATAGTAGTTATAAGACCATCTTTCTCGTTTTACTTATCCATAGTTCCTGTCCACTAAATTAATTAATAGACATGAACATTCGGTTGGGACTGAGTCATCACTATACTGAAAATTATTATTAATACCTCTAATTCTCAACAAAAAAAGCACACTAAACAAATATGGTTTTGTAAAATAGCTTTATTCTGGTTTAATTGGTATATTATAAAATTTACCCATTTTAGGTTGCCAGTTTGTAAGTTTTAGTAAATGTATATAATGGTGCAACTGTCAATCATAATTCAGTTTTAGGGAATCATCCCAAAATATTCCCTCAGCCCATTTGCCTATTCTAACAAACTTGCTTTTCTTTCCTTGTATTAAATATGGGAAATGGCCTTTTGGAAGCAAAGTTAACAACAGAACGTCCACATCGAAGAAAACCCAGCCCTGCCCCACTCTTCCCCAACCAAGAATGAACTCTGACACAGGACCTCTAACAGAATCTCAGAAGGCAGTAGGATCCAGGTATAGTGGTGTTAACTTCCTTAACCTAACCGAGCTTTCTTCCTCTAGATGGTCTCTAGAGCTATATAAAAGTGGACTGACCAAAATACCCAGTCCTTGAACTTGAAAGGAAATCTAACTGGCATCGTATACAAAAGAATATAAAAAAAGTCATCCGCACTAATCAAAGCAAATAAAATGTGTGAACAGAGTCATAGAAAATCAAGATCAAAATAAATGGCATGGCTTTGGATTGCTATGAAAAGCACACCATAAAAAAGGAACAAATGGGGGCACCTAGATGGCTCAGTCAGTTGAGAATCCAACTCTTGACTTCAGCTCAAGTCATGATCCCAGAGTCACAGGATCGAGCCCACTCTCTCTCTCCCTCTGCCCGTCTCCATAGTTTGCACTCTCTCTAAAATTTAAAACAAACAAAGGAATAAAAGACACATGCCAAACTTAAAAAAAAAATGTGAGAAATAGGAGAGTATGTGATTGCTAAAGGAAACAAAGCAACTCAGTGCTAGGGAGAGAATTCATTAATTCAAGCACCCAAAGACAATCAAACAGACTTAAATGGCAATGAAGATGTGATAGGCAGCACTAAGATGCCCCCCCAAAATCTTGTCTCTTAGTTTTCATGATCTTGTATAATCCTTTTCCCTGAAGTGTGGGCTAGATTTAATGACTAGCTTCTAACAAAAAGAAAGCAGCAGAGGTGATGATGTGATGTCACACGGAAGTGAAGCAACACAAAGGCTGTGGCTTCCATCTTGGGCACGCTCTCTTGATCTCTCTGAGGAAACACAGCTGCCGTTTTGTGAGGTGCCTTATGGAGAGGCCCATGTGTTGAGAGACATGTCTCCAGCTAACAGCCAGTGAGCACCTAAGACATCCTGCCAATATCACATGAGTGACCTTGGAAGGAGATCTTCCCACAACTGAGCTGTCCCAGCTGACAAACTGATTAAAGCCTTGTGAGAAATCCTGGGCAAGAGGCATCCAGCTAATCTATGCCTGTATTCCTGATCCCTGGAAATTGTGAGTAAGCAAATGTTTATTGTTTTAAGGTGAATTTTGGAAGTCATTTGGTGAACAATAATAAGTAACATGGGGAAAATAAGGAAACAAATTAAGAAACAAAATCGATATTATTATGGAACTAATAAATAAGTGAAAACAAAACAGACAAGAAATTGACAACCCTGAAAATTGATGTACTGACAATCATGGTGATATGGTTTGTATAATCATTTCAGATTAAAAAAATAAAAGAAACAAAGACATTAAAACAATTAGAGAAAGGTAATAAATATAAAAGGCAAATGAAAGTAATTTAGTAGAAAGACCTATCCCCTAAGTAGACAACTTCAGAAATGGAATAGACAAAATATGAGACAACTAAGAATAAGAGACAACAGAAGAGACATTAAGAATCTCTCCGGAATGAAAAATGAACAGAATTAATAAACAAAAAAAGCATATTTTCCAGAAAAAAAATTTTTTTAGAAGATGCAACAGTACTCTACACTGAAAGATATTTACGAAATCTTTCAGGTATTTGAGAACAAAAAAACAATTCATCTGTATAATGTGGGAATACTGGGCTGGCTTTACATTTCTTCAGATCAATATTCAGCGTCAAAAGACAATGGTGAAAGTTTTGTTACCAGATTCTAAGAGAAAGAAAGTATGAGCAGGGCGCCTGGATGGCTCAGTTAAGTATCAGACTCTTGGTGGGTCTGAGCCCAATGTCAGGCTCCACACTGATGGTGTGCTGACAGCTCTGAGCCTGGAGGATGCTTCAGATTCTGCGTCTCCTCCTCTCTCTGACCCTCTCCCGCTTGTGTGTACACGCACTCTGTCTCAAAAATAAATATTAAAAAAATTTTTTGAATTAAAAAAGAAATGAATTCAAAGGGGTATCTGGGTGGCTCAGTAGGTTAAGTGTCCAAATCTTGGTTTCAGCTCATGGCACGATCTCACGGTTTGTGAGTTTGAGCCCTGTGTCAGGTTCTTCATGTCAGTGTAGAGCCTGCTTGGGAATCTCTCTCTTTCCCTCTCTCTCTGCCCCTCCCTGGTTCATGCTCTCTCTCTCTCTCTCTCTCTCTCTCTCTCAATAAATAAATAAATTTTAAAATAATTAAATAAAAATATCTCTGGGGAACCCCTGCTCAAGCTTTCTCTCTCTCAAAATAAATAAATACATTTTTTTTAAAAAATGAGTTCAACTTCTTATATACAAGCTATTTTAATCTTAAAGAAATCTTAGGAAGTAAAATCTACATGAGAAGAACTCTGAGGTTCAACAATTCCTTACAGTTCAATTCAGCTTTTTCCCTACCATTAAAGTAAAATTACATTTTCTGTTTTTAATTAAAATAATAGCTATAAGGGCGCCTGGGTGGCTCAATCATTTAAGCGTAGGACTTCGGCTCTCATCATGACTTCACGGTTCCTGGGTTTGAACCCTGCATCAGGCTCTGTGCTGGCAGCTCGGAGCCTAGAGCCTACTTCAGATTCTGTGTCTCCCTCTCTCTCTGCCCCTCCCCTGTTCATGCTCTGTCTCTCTCTCTCTCTCTCAAAAATGAATAGACAGTAAAAAAAATTTTTTAATAAAAAATAACAGCTATAATATTCAATATTTAACATAAGTATTACTACCTATTGCTGTAATCATTCTATCTGTATATACGACAGATCTACAGTATCCATCTGGAATGACATTCACCTCATGCTAACAAGAGTTGTTTCTGGAGTGATTTTTTTTTCACGTTGGAATTCTTCATAATGAAAATGGGTCATTTTTTTTTAATAAAACAAGTTTTTATAAAACGAGTCTGTTGCCTGTTTTTAAACAAAAGCTAATATTGCACAATGTTAACAGTAATGGAATATGAATTTGAGACACTTGTTTTGATTTTCCAAAGGGAAAAGAGAAGCATGCAAAGCATCCAGAGGTTATACGACATTGGTTTTTATTTTGCATCCACACTAGCTGACTACCCAGATTGTCTCCAACCTGAGAGGCAGATTTGTCATCTTAGGAAGAGGCCAATCGCTGCTGGCACACAGGTGGAGCTCAATGATCCCACCTACTTCTCAAGGTCTCCCAAACTTCTTCCCCAAAACTAGGTCAGGACCTGAGCAGTGGCCTTAGTGGAGGGAGGACTGGCCAGCTTGTCTACGGAATTCTAGCTCTTGGGCAGTTTTCTCTTGCTTTTACCTAACTACAGAGGCAACACGCCTTTTGCTCTAGGCCTGACCCCTTCCCTCTCTCACTGTCCCTCTTCACACTTTCCCTCCGTTTGGCAAGGATGCTCAAGAATCTCTCCCTTGAGAGGGGCATCTACGTGAAGAAGGGCTTGGCAGACGTGGCCTGCTTCAGTAAGATTCTAAAACAAGAATAGGACCCCAAGCTGACCTTTAACCACTATAGTCTTCGATGCCTCTTTTTCCCTACAAGTCGTTCCCTAAAAGTCTTTTTTGAAGGGGAGGGCAATAAAGAACCAGGATCAGGGGCTGCAGGGTCCCCTCTTTAATAATTACATCTGCCCTGCCTATCTCAAGGTGGGGGTTTTACTATGACTAGTAAAAGTTAGTAATACAGTTAAACTTTAAAAATTATGAACCATGTAAGTAGTCATATTATTACCAGACAAGGGCAATTCTAAACCAATCTCTTTACAAGACTGCATCTAGCAGTCTCTTTCTTTTTAATCGAAGTATACAATTTTCAATAAGAGATTGCAGGCTTGACTTTTCCATTCTGACTTCCAACCTGAGCGAATTCTTCAACCCACTGCCCTTTCCCTTTGTAACTGTCAACAGTAAAGTGTAGTCAGCAAGTGTTGTGAGAATTCGATAGGTTAATATGTGAAAAACACCCGGTTCGGCAGGTAGTCCGTCACAAAAGCTTTTAAGTGTTTATTTTTGAGAGAGAGCACAAGCGCAAGCGGAGGAGGTACAGAGAGGGAGACAGAGGATCCAAAGCGGGCTCCATGCTGACAGCAGAGAGCCCAGTGCGGGGCTTGAAGTCACAAACTGTAAGAACATGACCTGAGTCAAAGTCTGAGCCGACTGAGCAACCCAGGTGACCCTACACAAAAGCTTTTAAAAGAGAGCTTGTAACAAAAAAGCCCACCCCACCACAACACACTTGAACTTCACACATTAAGCTGCTGAAATGAAATACCTGAAAAGGGTAAGAAGTAGCCTACATAATCTTAAAATTGGTCTACTTCCCAGCTGTATCTTTAATTTGGTTACTAACAGTTAAGACTTCCTTAGTGAATGCTTACTAATTGCCAGGCACTTAGTGAATGCTTACTAATTGCCGGGTTAGATATTTTTTTATGTAATGCTGCTGTAAAAGCGGACACATTATCCCTATTTTGGAGAAAAGGAATCAAGATTCCACAGCTAGGGGGCAAGTGGGTGGCTCAGTCAGTTGAATGTCCGACTTTGGCTCAGGTCCTGATCTCACAATTTGGTTCATGAGTTCGATCCCCATGTCAGGCTTTCTGCTGTCAGCACATACCCCGCTTCGGATCCTCTATGCCCTTCTCTCTTTTTCCCTCCTCTGCTGGATCTCTCTCTCTTTCTCTCTCTCTCTCTCTCTCTCTCCCTCTCTCTCCCCCCCCCCCCACCATCTCAAAATAAATAAACTTAAAAAAAAAAGATCCTACAGGTAGGAAAAGCAATGAGGTCCATGTCACTATTGTGCAATACTCCAATAAGAATTCCCTTCAGGGGTGCCTGGGTGGCTCAGTCGGTTGAGTGTCCGACTTCGGCTCAGGTCATGATCTCACGGTTCGTGAGTTCGAACCCCGCATCGGGCTCTGTGCTGACAGCTCAGAGCCTGGAGCCTGCTTCCGATTCTGTGTCTCCCTCTCTCTGCCCCTCCCCTGCTCATGCTCTGTCTCTCTCTATCTCTCAAAAATAAATAAAAATGTTAAAAAAAAATTTATAAAAAAAAATTAAAAAAAAAAAAAAAGAATTCCCTTCAAAGTAAAATCAGAAATCAAAGGAATACTGGTATCTTTAGAACCCAGATAACCAAAATCAACAGTTTTAGTGTCTGCTTTTGTCATGGGCTATCCACAGTTAACACTCTAATAAGATCTCGTTATACTTGTAATATTTCTTAGAACTTAAACTGAAGGCTGAAGGAAAGAACAAATGATCTTTTGATTTTGTGGAGAATTATTAACAGTGCTGAAATTTGGAAAATTTGTTTAAACACACGAGTGTTAATGTCACATGGTACTGCTCACCTTTTTAAACCAGCCTTCAACTTGCCTATTACTTAATTTAAAACTGTCCACAATGTTGAAGATGGGTGATGGGTATATCAGTGTTCATTATACTCCTCCCCTTTGGTAATTTTAAAATGTTTTCCATAAAAAGTTCTTTAAGGTCTACACACACACACACACACACACACACACACACACACACACACCCCTCCCTGACTCCTGCAGTGAAAAAGACTGAATCATGTAAGTTTTACATAAGACACCCTTCTCTGGATCATTTTAATTTTTCCTAAAAATAAACATTCTAGTCACCAACCCAGTGAGGGGGCAGCCGCTCAGGAATGCACTGTCATGGCAGATGGAGAATCAGTCATTGTGGGAAGTGAAACAGACTCAGGCAGCATTGGAAATGATACAGCAACATCTGATCCCATCAGGCCATCTTTAAAAAAGTAAGCATTTCATCAGCTGTTAAAAGACTTTGTACGGTGTCTAGGAGCACACTCGGTGACAATTAAAAATACTAAAGCTACAATTCAGTTTGTGTTGTTTCACAGGCTGGAGGAAGTACAAATGGAATGCTGAGTCAAAATCAAATATGCAGACTCAGAGCTGAGTCTTTGGAAAGTATTCAGTGCTTTGGAGTTTAAGATTTAAGGACAGACTGAAGGTTGGGTCCTCTCCTGACTCACAACGCCATTTGTAGAGTAGACATTCAGAAATTTTAGTAGACTGATACTTTTTGATACTTTTCTTGACTGTTGCAATATTTTGGCTTAATTTCCATACAATATAAACACTGTGGGATATGAACAACCTTAAAACACCTCAACATGCATACCAACAATAAGGCAAGTTGCAAACTGTAGGTAAAGCCCTAATTATGATCATCCTCATCCCCAGTAACTAAGAGAACCTTCTCAAGGGCCAGATTATTCCAGCTACCTCCCGGATGCCCCTGAGGCCTCTTACAAACTTTAAGAACTCATTATTATGTTCTGTAAGAAGGTCTGTCTATAGGACTGCCAAGGAGAAACTTTATAGTGAAATCTCTAAACCATAAAGTTCTACTGCATAACTTTTGAGGTCCTCTGTGCCCCTTTTTCTAACGACTGCCTACACGGTTCGGTACAAGGGTAGGTACAGGCATGGACAGCCACATATGTACTAAGTGACACTGCCCCTGTCGGACACCTATCGAAACTCACCTGCATGAGTTGTAAAATATATCCCTTGAAAGGTAAGGAGACATCATGTTCTATAATGTGCACAGAGGAGCAGAAATGCCACCAGAGGAGAATGACAAAGAAGATGCAGAGACTACAGCTCTGCTTGTCAAAGAAAGGCTCATGGGGGAGCTGCCTTGGAGCAGGGCCATGGGTGGCAGAAGCTTCTCCAGGCCTTTACAAAGCTCAGTGCTGGAACACTCTGAGGCACTTCTGCTCCCTTATCATAAAGTACGGACGTTTTTTCAGTACTGGTAGGCTGCCAGGTTTGTTTCTTCTTCCAATGAACCTTGACTACCATCAGTCCAATAGTGTCCTCATTCTCTAAGGTACAAAATTCTCTTGAGCAACTTTTCAGAGCTTCGTCTTCTGCTCCAGAGGGATTCTTACCTCCTCTGCAAAGGAGCTGGATTACATCAGTGCTCCTCAATGTGTTTTAAGCCCTCCCTCCCCGCCATTCAATTTTGTGGAGAACCTCAATACATTAAACTGATAGGAGCTGGGCCACTCAGCTAGAGCAGGGATAGGGATCCACCTCAGGCCCTCCATGGAATGCAGCATTTCCAGGGAACACTGCTGAAAACCCTAAGCAGAATGCTTTCTGGGGCCCCTGGCTCTGCCTCGGTATCTCATCCTCCGATGGAACAGGAGCTTTATAAGGGCCACTCCACACACTGACCCGCAGAAGGCAAGAGATGAGAGGATGAGCACCAAGCCAGATCCAGTAAGTACAAGCAAGACAAACTGTCAATCACCAGCCAATGCCTGAATCCAAAGCTTCCTTGGGGAAAGCAATCACTTCCAGTCCTAGAAGGAGGCGCTAGTAAGAAGCTGACAGCTCAGCCAAAAGAGGGTTGACAGCTCAGCGGTCAGACAGTGACATCCCAAAAAGCACCCATGTCTCTGAATCAGCAAGCCCCAAAGACAAATAAACCACTTTTCACTTTGGGATATGGCTTAAACGTAGTGGTGAAGAGGAGAGAAGAGGAAGTGAATAGGCAGCAGGCTGAGGTATAGAGGCTCCAGGCCCCAACCCAAGCCCCCACAGCCTAGCTGGCCTTCCTTTTGGGGTTAACCATGATCCTTATGTGACCACAAATGGAAGGAAAAAAAAAAAAAACCTCCACAGAGAGTTTTGTTTAAGGACATTGAGACCTAAAATGAAGAAAGAAAGCTGGTCTAGAGAGAGAATAGCTCTTTAAGCAAACTCTGAGAGTTCAGACATTGCTCGAGGACTCATTAAATGGCATTAATGACTCCCACAAACACTAGGGCTTTGAACATATTTGCATAACTATGTTATATGATTTCTCAACATCACTTTAGACAGAGAAATATCTTCTTCAGAATTATGAGCTTTTGTAAGAAGCACCTTGAGACATTGCTTAAACAAGCCTTCATTTACTTAACAACATGAAATACTGCTAGACTGACAGACCATCTGCAAAACTTTAAAAAGGACTAATAAGAACTCTGGCAGCTTTAAGAAGTGCAAAGTAAGTTGCTTCATGAAATATCCTGGAAAAAAAATTAATCAAAGCGATTACTTTTATGACGATGATGACAGTATTATAATGTATAATATTTACTAAAATGATTACCTTTATATTAATCATTTCATTTAACCCTCACAATAACACTACAATGAAAATACACACCCTATTTAGTACGTGCACCGTATTTAGTGCACGAGATGCTAATACTGCTGATTCACGGAACACACTCTGAGAACCAGTGCTTTAGAGAACACAGTCTTTCTTTCCTCTTACTCCCCTTAGTCTCTGAGCTTTTGGGCCCATTTCACATGATAGTGGAAGCACGTGACCCAGTTCACCTATCAGTCCTGGCCCGTGGGTGAGGTACTATCACAGTCCAAGACATCAAGACAGGACGCTGGCCATTCCACAGGGTTTTTTCTTTCTTCTGGACAAAAGATACTAGAAATGCCAAATGAAGTCAGCTGTTCACAGACCAAAATAACATTTTCAAGTTAGTTCTTTTTAAGCATGTTTTCTAATTAGCAACGGTGTTCTAGGGATAATTCGTAACATTGACACAGGTAAACAAACTGAATCATCTTGTTTGGACTCCCAATCTCACAAAAATACCCTTACCACCAACAAAATGTCATTAAATACCTGAATATCTTCATATCAGAATAAACAAAAAGACCAGCAATTAATGTCTTTAACTACTACTGGCTCTGAAAAAGGCTCCTATCAGGCAACATGGAAGAAAAAGAATGCTCACACTTTCTGAGTGGTGACTCTGTGCTAAGATGGACAATTATCCCAGAAGGGAGTTTATGTTAACACTATTTAATTAACCCTATTTAACAGATGAATACAAAAGCTCAGAAAGAGTAAGTCGTTTTCCAAAGTGCAGGTCAATATTAAGGCCCTGAATTAAACCCAGGCCTTTTTGTCTCCAAAGCCCAAATTCTTTCCACTACAACATACACAAAAAATTCCTCAAATAAAAATTTATAGAATCATAAAAATGTAGGGCAAGTAGGTCCTTAGAGACTCCCTAATTCGACACTTCATTTAAGAGATAAGAGAACTATCTGGGGCAACTGGGTGGCTCAGTCAGTTGAGCATCCAACTTCGACTCAGGTCATAATCTCAGTTAGTGGGTTCAACCCCCGCACTGGGCTCACTGCTGTCAGCGCAGAACCTACTTCGGATCCTCTGTCCCCCACTGTCTGCCCCCTCCTTGCTCACACTCTGTCTTTCAAAAATAAACAAACATTGGAAAAAAAACAGAGATAAGAGAACTGTGGTAAAAAAATCTCTTAACATGGCCACCAATAATTCCTCACCTCCTCTGTATAAGCTCACCATTCCTCCCATCAAACGGCAGAGTCTAATTCCTCTCCTACTGACCTTGTGATTTATTGTCCAATAAAATATGGTGGAAGAAACAGTTTGCTATTTCCAGACACAGCCCCTGAAACCTAGCAGTTTCCATTGGCATGTTCTCCAGGGAAGCGAGCCACCATGCTATAAGGGAGCTCACGCTGGACTACCGAATGACGAGACATCCTGTGAATGAAGAGAGGCATCATGGAGGAAAACCAAAGGTGTAAGCAAGGCCTCCTAGAGATTTCCAGCCTAACCTGTATCTGAATGCATCCAAGACAGTGACCCCCCAGTCAATGTCATGTAAAACAGAAAATCTGCCCAGCTGGATTTTCTGACCCATGGGATCACACAGTTTGGGGCTGGTTGGTTACACAGGTATAGATAACTGGAAAAAAAAAAAAAAAAAGAGGTTAACTGACTTTTCCAAAGTCAGGAATACCAAGGACTAACATTGAAGCCCCCTGACTTCTAGCCCTAGACACCTGTCACTGTAGGCCACCACGTAAATGGACACAGAAACAGGATACCGAATAGACTGACTGACCTATGGCTTTGCCACAACATCCCATTCAAAACAAATCTGGAAAAAATCACTACACAGTAGTTGCCCGCATTTTCATCGTACAGTTTCAGTTACCTGCAGTCACCCAAAGTCAGAAAGCAGATGATCCTCTGCTATATGCAGTAGCTTAAGCCCAACAGTAGCTCAATGCTACATCATTCATCTCACTTCATCATCATATAGTCACTTTATCATCTCACAACATTGTAAGAATGAGTGCAGTACAAGAAGATATTCTGAGAAAGATCCACTCATGTAACTTTTATTAGTTATTTGTTATAACTGTTCTATTTTATTATTGTTTTCTCTTACTGCACCTAATTTATAAATTAAACTTTATCATAGGTATGTAAGTATAGTAAAAAACAGTATATATACGGTTCAGTACTATCTGCAGGTTCACGCATCCACTGGGGGTCTCGGGATGTATTCCCTACGTGTAAAGAGGGACTACTGTACTCATTTGTTCATAACTCAGCTAAGCAGGGCACTCTGGCATCTCAGTGCTCTACTAACCTACTGCTATTTATAGTCGGACACATTCATTTCTCAATCCAAACCCTCCTGAGGATAGGAAAGGGTGAACGTCAGCCTTGTCTGTGTCTCTAGTGCCTAACCCAGGGTCTTGCAGGCTAGGATAAATGACAGTTTGCTAAGTAACACCTCACATATGAAAATAATTAGAGTAGTCTTCACTCCAAAGAACTATGAGACCAGGAACAAGTAAGATGCTGAGGCCAAGTCCGTCTACTATTGTACAGATTGTTATCACAAAATAATCACTGAGGGCCATGACATTCATAAAATGTTATTTTCCCAAACACTTCCACAGCATTGTCTTTTATTATAAATCTGATACTCACAAGAAACCCTGTCAGACATATAGTGCTATTATTCCTATCTTAGAGTAGAAGAATGGTCAGAGAGGTAACAGGATTCACCCCAAGTCATCCAATTTTCACAAGTGAAACCACAATGTGAATTCAGCAAACCTGATTAAATGTCCAATGCTAATTTCATCTTCTAGAATCCTTTCCTCAAGTACCTGATGATCTAAATTTCACAAAGTACTACAAAAGAACCTAAAGCAACATACATAGAATATAGACAATCACAGAAATTTAAGACTAGACATGACCTCAATATTATCCACAACTTGCCTGCCAGCATCTATAGGGCACTACATCTCTGTGAAACAAATGGCGTAACATTCTTTTGCATTTCAGACCACACTTGCAAAATACAGTGCATGCCTGAAAAACTCATTACTTGATGTTTCATGTAGTTTTAAAATCAGAATGTTACTGTCACATGCTACTCACATGCAACAAAGTGATATATGCAGTGGCCTAGCTTCCTATATTACTTAATCACGGGCATTCCAAGACATTACTACAAGAGGAGCTTTTAAAGGACAAGAATTGAACGCTGTGCATCCTTCCATCACATGGCTGACTGGACCACTGCACACACAGCTCTTTCAGTGGGATGTCCTTCACATGGAATCCCCAGGGGTTATAGAACATAAGAACACTGTAGACCCCACCCTACCTCTCAACTCCTCAACCATGCATCCCCAAAATGAATGGTGATGATAACAATAAGGAAAGGGGAGTAGGAAGTGTAATAACACCATGAATTCAAGGACTTCTACCAATCCCAACCAAACCCTCCAGCTTTTACTACTGGGATTGGGCTGGGCTGGGCTCCCAAAGCTTTCTAAGGACAAAGGGAGGGGTTCTCACTCTCAACACATCACTTCCGGTTCCTGACTCTGGAGAGGAAGCACACCAGAGGCAGTCTTGTGTCACTCTTAAGAATGTTTTCTCTGAGGCCACTTTGGATAGTTGGGGTTGCTGTGTCTGTTTTCTACTGCTGCAGTTAATGGTGGTGTTTCCTGGTGAGGACAATTATAAGATAGAGCAAACTAAATATCCACAGACATAACAGGCTGTGGACGAGAGCATGCACACAGCTCCAGGGCAAACAAACACTGGCTTTTAGGATGTCATGATAATTTAGGAATAAGCCAGTGATTTTAAAAGCACTTTAATTGCTGTGTTTCCTTGAATCACAATGTCTGCAGACACACATACTTAACAAAACGCAGAACAATGATGCCCTCTACAGCCTTCAGAGAGAATCCAAAGAACTTAAACTGAGTTCTTGTATCCGGTGTAAGATTCTGACTCCACTTTTCTACCCAGATTTTTTATACTAGAATAAGTACATACAAAGCATATACTCTGTATGTTATAACTTATAATATTAAAGTATAAAATTAAAGTATCAAGGTCTAAAACTAAGGTACTAATCAAAATAAAATATAATGTCCAAATAATCAACATTATATTGAAATAATTTACTTTCCTGAAAAGACATACAGAAGCAAACTCTACACCTTGTCATTTTAGCCATTAACAGAGTTTATTTTCAAAAGAATTACTTAAAATATTTTCAAAGTGGAACCGTGGACTCCTAAAAGGAGAAATAGGTTGAGATGAAATTTTTTTAAGAAAAGAAATATACCACAAATTGAGTATTACAACATTCCCCATCTGAAACTGAAAAAGAAAAAAAAAAAAGAAACCTCTAAGCTAAAGTGACTTCCCTGTTCTCCATGAGCCATGAGGAAAGAAACTTATCTTTGTAATAAGGAAAGTGAGGGGTTATTGAGTACCTCAGAAATATTCCAGCTTACTCAAGGCCTGTGTGCATACAAAAGAAGCAGAGCAAAGGTCCTTCTTCTTAGGGAATGTGTAAACACATATAAAAACAATTGCAGAACTACAGGACACATAAACTGCACACAGCAGTCAAAGGAACAAAGTGAGAGGATAATCAATGTGAGAAAAGTTTAGATTGTGTGTCAAAGGAAAAGGGAGTCATTAATCAAGCCTGGAACAAGCTGATGGACAGAGACTAAGGAAGAAAAGGTAAGAGAGAACAAGAAAAGAGAAAACCACAGGCTAGATTACTGCAGGAAATGCAAAGGCACCACGTTCCCAAGTTCCAAGATGAAAACATGGGTCAAAGTTAAAGAGGAAGAAAGAATAGTTATAAGAGTGCCTTAAATCTAGCCAGAGTTCAGATCAGATCTGATTAAACTGAAGGGATTACTCTTGATCATTTAAGCAAGGAAGTAACATGATGAAAATGGTGTTAAGAAAACATTATCCTGGAACTTGTCTAGATAAACTGGGATGGCAAGACAGGAAAGGCACAGAGATCATCCAGAGATTAAGGCAGAAATAGAAACCACAAGGACCATAAAGGATGAATTTTTAAGAAAAAAAGACAGAAGCAGCAAGTCCAAGACACTCTGCAGAGGGTGGATGCATTATGCAAGTTACCAGGAATAAAAAATAAGGAGATATCATAACTGGACATGCCTGGGATGTGTGAGGGTAGTGTCACGGACACTCAAATCAAAAGCCAGTTCAGAAAAAAAAAAAAAAAAAAAAAAACCAACAACAACAAAAAAAAACTATGATAAACGGAATTCTTAGTTTGAGGTTTTAGGGATCAGTGTAGAAAGAGATTTGATGGAGGCAGGTGGAAAGTTGAAATTGAAAGGAGGATGAGAAGCCAGGGCTGTACTTAAGCACTTTCCAATCATCCAAAAAAAAGAATAGATGAGCTTATACACGCAGGAAGGGATTGGAAAAATAAAGCCCAGAAACTGGGTGTCTGGCCAGAAAGAGAGAACACTTGGAAAAGGAAGTTTCATTTCAAGTCCAACAAGAACTTGGTTTCGAAGTCATCAACACGCAGAGCAAATGCCCTATTGAATGAGAAGGAACCGAAGAGCTTTAAGCCTGAGGCAGAATTAACTGGTGACTTTTGGTGAACTCTGATTTTATGTGGAGTCTATCGAGTTATCAGGACATGTTTAAAAGTTGACCACAGTTTCCTGCATGGCCAGTGTAACAGAACAGATAATATGCAACAGGGGAAAAAGAGCAGCCTACTTTAGTTGGAGTGTGTCATCCACCGCTAGGCAAACTCTTACTGATTCTAGGTCTTGAAAACTTAAAGCTCTCCCAAGGAATAGACGGAATTAAGAAACTGGAAGATGGAGAGCTTAAATACCAGCAGAAATACAGAGGTACTTCTTTTTACCTTGATAAGTTTCACAAAGACAAATGCTTTTCTAAAATCATTCCCAGGAATAAAGGTTACACACTCCTCCCTCAAATTCATTTCTAATAAAGAATGTAATCATTTAAAACTTCTGTTATTTATTCTGTTAGGACACTTGAGTTTTATTCTTTCTTAAAATTTAGTATAAAATTCATTATCTATAACTCAACTGGTATGATATATTTGTATAAATCTTTTTCAATGTAATACACAAAATCAAAGCATCAGCTTTCAAATGAGTGTTGATGACAAAGTCAGTACCACATTCCCCTTTAGGTAGACTAAAAAACCTAGGACACAGAATTGAAGTGGTTCACTGAGGCAAGCCAGCAAGACAAAAGCCCATTTGCTATTTAACTTTCTCTCTTTCTCTAGAAGTTCAAAGAGCTGCTCTTCACTTTTACTTTTATTACAAAGAGGAAATTACTGTCAATTCTTGGACATATTTCTCTTTTTGTGGTTGTTCTAAGGAATGCAGAGACTAAGGTTAACTGAAATTCAGAGCAGTACATAAAACTACAAAAGCTACAAAGAAGTGGAAAGGAAAATATAGATAGTAAAGATGCAGGGAGATTTTTGTAAAAAGTAAAATCTCTCCTCTACTCCTAAACATTAATAAAATCTTAAACTTGTTACTTTAGATTTAGAAAATGACTCAGTCTTCCTGCCCCAAAACTCCAGCTCCCCACCCTCCCCAGAATAAAAAGTAGACAAATATCAACAGCAAAAGTAAAAGCTTTGAGTCTCCTGGAGTGGGTGGGAAGGAGGAGGAGGGGGTCATTACACATTCTCTGTGAAAGAAGACAAAGCCAGATCCACATTCCAGGGAAATCTGTCTGGTCCGAGTTTTTCCTTAAATACAGATTGGCCTGTCACTAAGCCAAGCTCTGTAATCTTCCCAGGCTGCCACTGCTAGGGAAGCCAGGAATCCCTTCTAATTAATCAAACCCTCCCAACAAAAATTTTCCCACCCACAATAAAGTAGATTGGGGGGAAGGGAAGCAGAAGAGCAAGCTTTGTAGCCAAAAGAATTCTAGACTTTGGTGTAATACCTAACTAATCCAAGAAAACAGATGCAGGAAGCAGAGGAAATGATCTACAAACAGAGACAGACAATGAAGTAGGAACCTTTCAAAGTACTGCTTTGCTGGAACCCAAGCTGAAAATTTTAAATCCTAAAATGTAATTATTATCGGGAGTGAGGTCTGGCAACATTACATACTTTTAAAAATACCTTTAAAGCAGGGGATGGACCCATAAACTTTTCAGAAGCAAATACCATATATACTGATTTGATTCTTTTGACCACAATTTGTTATTCAAATTTATTTTCTTCTTACTAAAGCTTTGTGTTTTTATGGATAAAAGCCCATGATTAATACAGTTTATGTCCATGTCTATTTCTTGTTTCCACTTGCAAAGGAAACAGCCTTGCCTTGGCCTTGCTAATTTATCCACCTTTGCAGCCAGTTTAACTCAAGGTAACTTCATTGAAAGCTTCCTCTGACAAGAAGTGAAGAGGTGGGAGCATAGAAGGATGCCGGATTGAGACCCATGGCGTCCAACCACAGCTGCTACTAGCCGTGTGTGCTTCCTGAACACTTGAATTGTGGCTAGGAGGAATTGAGATGTGTTTTAAGAGACATATTTATACAAAAAGATAGATAGATAGACAGATATTTCAGACTTTGCAGGAAATGATGTCTTTGTAGCAACTATTCAACTCTACCATTGTAGCATAAAAGCAGCCAGAGACAATATGTAAACAAATGGGAGTGACTGTGTTCCAATAAAACTTTATTTACAAAAACAAGCAGCTAATCTGTGAGAAGAAATTTGCTGGCCCCTGGCCCCTAAACAATGTATAATTTTGGAAATTCTAAAATACTGGGGTGGGTGCAGAGCTAGAACTAAGATCACTAAGGAGCCTTGGAAAGACATGTGTTGGCTTTCACCACTATGCACAAATTAGAAAGGAGTCCTGAAAGTATGGGACTTATCTCCCTGCCACAAGTTGCAGTGACCCACAAGTCAAGAGACCCTGAAAGCTCTGGTTGCAAGGATTCTCATCTCATTCACTGTTGCCATTTCCTGGAATTCTGGCCTAGGAGACCATTATAAGAGTTCAAGGACAGGGACACAATGAGTTTTTTAAAAAAAATAAGAGCTCTATTATAGGCAGGAAGGTCAGAAGACTTTTCTTTCTTCTTCAGCTAAAGAAGGATAAGCCGTTTGCATGGATAATTAATACCATTCCACGGAAAGCCTCAGGATAAACAATGAAGGTGCAAGGGGCAAACTGTTTGGTGTTCACTGGGTGTTCTATTTTAGAAACCATGCTCTATCCAAGTATTTTTCAACCCAGAAAGCCAAAAGTACATGCATCTATATGAAAATTTGCTTAACTCCTTTTAAATTTTACTCACTCAATTATGGATTATGGCAATGCATATACACAGATTACAACTATTTATCAAAAAGAGACCTCTTCTGCCCTACCCTGCACAACTCTTCCCCAGCTCTCACTCACCAGGAGCAGCCGCACTGAAAGCAGCTATTTGATCTGGTATTTACTATCATATTTCTAAATACTATGTTATTACTATTAATTTCTCATTACTTTAGTTTCACATACTGCCTATCGATAAGCACAATGCTTACAACCACCACCCACACATTTCCTTCCCCAGCCTTCCAACACTGGAGTTCACAACATATGGAATGTACTCTCTGTTCAAAGCTGAGCCATGTAGTGTACTGTGCTCACTTTCCTATCTCACATAAACTTTTGTTCGCTTAGTTAAGAGCTGCATCATTTTTCTTTTGCTTAGCTTCCCATATTCTTATCATTAAATCATTCCACACTCTCTGACAGACCTAAAAAACCTCCTCTCTGTACCCTCAAATATGTGAGGTATTTCATCCTTTCCTTTCTTGTTGGAGACCTCTTTCGTGGAACCCTACATCCCACGCCAATCCAACTGGCTGTTTTCTAGGCAGAACACACTGCTGATCCCATGGGATTCACTCAGGCATTCACCTGCATGACTACCTATTTCCCAGACCCTCTATCTCACTCTTGCTCTGTTTACTCCCTCACTTTGGAAAACCACATCCTTCCTAAAACAGGGCACACTAGAAGGAAATTTTTTTAGACTTTGCATCTCTGAAAATGTCTCTGTTCTGCCTTACCTGTCAGAATGGCTAAAATCAAAAACACAAGGAACAAGGAGTGTTGGCAAGAATGTGAAGAAAAAGAAACCCTTGTTCTCTGCTCATAGGAATTCAACTGGCAGGGCCACTGTGGAAAACAGTATGGAGGTCCCCCAAATGATTAAACATAGAATTGCCATAAGATCCAGTAATTTTACTACTGGGAATTTACCTAAATAACATGAAAACACTATTTGTAAACATTAGATTATAATTTACTAACTAGTAAAAAATTAGATTCTTATAACAAAATTAACAAACCTGATCTAAGTGACATATACAGTTGAGTGCATCTGAAAACCATCACACTTTTCAAGTGTTTATGGAATATTTTCCAAAATAGAGGAATTGTGCTAAACAACAAAATGATTAGAAAATTCTTAGGACACCTGAGTGGTTCAGTTGATTAAGCGTTCAACTTTTGATTTTGGCTGAGGTCATAATCTCAAGGCTCAGGGTCATGATCTCACACTTCCTGAGAAAGAGCCCAGAGTAGGGCTCCATGATGACAGCAGGGAGCCTGCTTGGGATTCTCTCTCTCCCTCTCTCTCTCTCTCTCTGCCTCTCCCCAATTTGCACACATGTGCACTCTCTCTCAAAATAAACTTAAAAAAAGAAAAAACCTCCCAAATACTTAGAAACTATATAATATACATTTTAGTACCCAGTGATCAAAAATTTAATCACAGCAAGAATTAGAAAATATGTTTATTTGAAAAACAAAATCCCTACTTTAACTGCATCTCTAACGAAACAAGAGGGATGCAATTATAGTAGTAAATGTTTAGAGAGAAAAATTTATAGCTTTAAGTGTAAATATTAGAAAAGGATCAAAATGAATGATTTAAGCTTCTCCTTTAAACTGGACAGAGAAGAGCACATTTGCTCAAAGAGAAGGAATAATAAAGAAGTCCAAAAAATACAAAACAAGTACACTACAGGAAAAAGAAAATCAAAGCCAAAAGATGGTTCTGTCTGAAAAGCCTAGTAAATAAACAAACCCCTAACAGTACTAATAATCACTCCTTTGGAAATGCAAATCAAAACCAAGTATCACCTCACACCTACTAGAATAGCTATTACCAAAAAGACAGAGAGAAAGGCATGTTGGCAGGGCTGTGGAGAAGGGGAACCTTGGCTGGTGCATGACTGGTGAGAATGCAAACTGGTGCAACCATTATGGAAAACAATATGCAGATTCCTCAAAAAACTGAAAATGCAACTACCCTGTGATCCAACCATTCCATTTCTGGGTATACATGCAAAGGAAATGAAATCACTATCTGCAGCATTGTTCACAAAATACAGGGAAACAACCTCAATGTCCATCAATGGATGAATGAATAAATAAAATGTGGCGTAAATATACAATGGAATACTATTTAGCTGTTTAAAAAAAAGGAAATCCTGTTTGTGAGAAATGGATAGACTTTGAGGGCATTATGCTAAGTGAAATAAATCAGAGAAAGATATATAATGTATGCTCTCATTTATATATGGAATCTAAAAACATCAAACTCATAGAAACACAGAACAGAATGATGGTTGTCAAGGGCCAAGTACTGAGGAAAAGAGAAAGATGTCGGTCAAAGGGTTAAACTTCCAGTTATAAGATGAATGAGATCTGGGGATCTAATGTGACAACAATTAACAATACCGTATTGTATACTTGAAGGTTGCTACCAGAGTAGACCTTTAATGTTCTTACCATAAGAATGACAAAATGGTAATTATGTGAGGTAAAGAATGTGTCAACTAACCTTACTGTGGTCCACATTTCACCACGTACCAAATCCTGGCCTTGTACACCTTAAGCTTACACAATGTTATACGTTGGTTATATCTCAATAAAGCAGGGAGGAGGAAAAAATCACCCCATTGGAAGGGTCAAGTCTGCCAGTCAGAATGTGTGGGAGACAAGATAGTTGACAGCTGGTATCCTAACACCCAAAAAGGATAAAAGAGAAAGCAGAGTTGGGAAGAAACTCACACCAGTTAAGCTCAGAGCTGTTAAGAACTTGAGCTTTCAGTTCTCTGTACAATGCTTGACACATAAGTAAGTGCTGGATTTGCAGATATCCTCATACAATACTATTCTGTGGTTCAGAACGGTCAGTTTGTCCATAGTTTCTCGGAGCAGGACTATTCAGTAGTGCTTTTTCCTTCATTCTCCTTTTTTTTTTTTAGTGTTTATTTATTCTTTTTTTTAATTTTTTTTAATGTTTTTATTTTATTTTTTGAGAGACATAGAGACAGAGTGTGAGCAAGGGAAGGGCAGAGAGAGAGGGGGACACAGAATCTGAAGCAGGCTCCAGGCTCTGAGCCATCAGCACAGAGCATGACGCGGGGCTCAAACTCACAGACCGTGAAATCATGACCTGAGCAAAATCATGACCTGAGCCAAAGTTGGCAGCTTAACCGACTGAGCCACCCAGGTGTCCCAAATGTTTATTTATTCTTGAGAGAGACAGGGCATGAGTGGGGGAGGGGCAGAGAGAGAGGGAGACACAGAATCTGAAGCAGGCTCCAGGCTCTGAGCTGTCAGCACAGAGCCCGACAGGGGGCTCGGACTCACAGACCTCGAGATCATGACCTGAGCCAAAGCAGGATGCATAACTGACTGAGCCACCCAGGCGCCCCTCCTTCATTCTCTTGATAAACCGTGACCCTCATAAAAATGCACCTAAAAAAAAAAAGAATCACTGCCTGCAGACCAAGGAAACAACATGGAAGCTTGCCATCAATCCAGGGCTTCAGTAGGGGGAGGGGAAGGGAAGGAAAAATGGCAAGGAAAATACTGGAAAATACTAAAAACACCAACCTTGTGCCAGACTCTGTTGTGGATTACAAAGTTGTACTACCCACAAGGTGGTGGAATCCCAAGCCATGAAATTAATATGAAGCCTGGTCCAAAACCACTGAAATACCAGTGGCTCCAGCAGGAGTAAATTTGGAACTGCTCAGCTGCACTACAGGGCTCATAGGTCCTTCCACCCATGTGTGTGTGTGCGCGCACGTCCACAACATGGACCATGTGCGGGATGCGACTTAAAATGAGCAATTAAAAATTACACACATGAACATCAATCACTGATTTATTCCACAATTAGTATATAATAGTGGAAGTAAGAGAACAATCTTAAAAGAGACTGAAATTACTTTTAAATTATAAAGATAAAAGGAGGATACAGGAACATATTATTAAAATAGCACAAGTATACATATATAAAAAGAACTGGTATAATTTGAATTAAAAGAAAAAAAGTAACCAGGGCACCTGGGTGGCTCAGTTGGTTGACCATCCGACTTCGGCTCAGGTCATGATCTCACAGCTCCTGAGTTTGAGCCCTGCATCGGGCTCTGTGCTGGCAGCTCAGAGCCTAAAACCTGCTTCAGATTCTGTGTCTCCCTCTCTCTCTGTCCCTCCCTGTCTGAGAGGCTCTCTGTCTGTCTCTCCCCTTCTCTCAAAAATAAACAAACATTAAAAAAATAAAATAAATAACCAAACTCAAAGTCTCCACTGAAAAATATAGTCACTAAAAATAAACAAGTTAAAGAGTAGATTAAATATGATTAAACAGCAAATTAAATACAGATGAGAAGATTTTAATGAACTGGAAGAGGTCTAATAAAAAGCACTCTGGGGGCACCTGGGTGGCTCAGTCAGGTAAGTGTCCAAGTCTTGATTTGGGCTCAGGTCATGATCTCACAGTTCATGGGTTCGAGCCCCGCATTGGGCTACATGCTGACAGCACGAAGCCTGTTTGGGATTCTTTTTCCCTCTCTCTCTGCTCCTCCCCCATCACTCTGTCTCTCAAAATAAATAAATAAACCTAAAAAAAAAAAAAAAAAGGTATAAAGCACTCTGAATGCAACGTGGAGACATAAAGAGAAACAATAAAAGGCAAATGGCCAAGCAGCACTCATACAAGCCTACCGGAGCAGTATTCGTCAGAATACACAATGCATCCCAAACTGGATAAATAACAAGTCTATAGCTTGAGACCTCATAGTGAAATTGTAAAACCTCAAAGACAAAAGAAAAATCTAAAGAGCATGCAGAAAGAAAAAAACTGACAACCAAGAAAGAAATCACAATGAGGCAGACAGCAGACTTCTGGAGTGGCTAGTCTCCACAGATACGCCCCCACGATTCTTCCCTTCCCCATGAGCACATGCTGCTTCTCACAACAAAAGCTGCTACTATCCTTGAGCTGGGCCCTTTGAGTTTGGTGACCAAGGGAATACAGCATAAGTGCCATGTGAGACTTCTGAGCCCAGGCCTTCAAAGAACTGGCAAATTATAGTTCTGTCTTCTAGACTCTCTTGCTCTGGGACACCATCCCTCAAAATTCAGCCACCATGCTAGTTGGTGCTCAAGTCACACAGAGTAGCCATGTGAATGAGAAAGAAGGGCAACAATTAACAGCCAGTATCAGCTGACAGCCATGTGAGTATGTCATCCTCGATGTTCCAGGTGAAGTGAGTCCTCAGATAACTGCAGCCCCAGCCATCATCAAAAAGAGAAATGACCCAAATGACACCAGGCAACCTGGAATCATAAGAATGAAATGGCTTGTGTTTTAAGCCACTAAGTTTTCAGGTGGTTTTAAATATCAATCAATATCTACAATGTTTCTCAGTAGCAATAACAAATTCCAGAAGACCATGGCAAAATATCTTCCAAGTGCTGAGGACAAATAACGCTCAACCTAGATTTCTATAACCAACTTTCCAGAGTCAAGACAAAAAATATGGGGACACCTGGGTGGCTCAGTCGGTTAAGCATCCAACTTCGGCTTCATGGGTTCAAGCCCCACGTCGGGCTCTGTGCTGACAGCTCAGAGCCTGGAGCCTGCTTCAGATTCTGTCTCCTTTCTCTTTTCCCCTTCTCGTTCATGCTCTCTCTCTCTCAAAAATAAATAAACATTAAAAATTTAAAAAAAAATTCTTAGACAAAAAGGGAAAGTTCACCACTTAATCTCATAAAAAGAAATACTACAGAACACATGAATGTAAGAAATAATTGTAAGCAATGAAATTTATAAATATGTTGTAAATCTAATACGCCATGAGTTGGTAAAAATAATATGTAACTACCATATTAAATAATATCTGGTCTGGTTAACTATCGTAATTTGTCTGTTTTAGTGTTTTTGTTTTTAAGTTTATATATTTATTTTGAGAGAGAGAGCGCACACGAGTGCTGGAGGGGCAGAGAGAATCCCAGTCAGGCTCCGCATTGTCAGCACGGATCCCGACATGGGGTTTAAACTCACGAACCATGAGATCATAACCTAAGCCAAAACCAGAGTTGGACACTTAACTGACTGAGCCACCCAGGAGCCCCCGTTTTGGTGTTTTGACTGTACTAAATGTAACACTAGCATAGAAAAGATGTCCTAAACAGCCAATACAGGTGAAGGCATCTCAGAGACCTTATACTATCAATTCTTTCCCTCTCCTTCCCCACCACCCCTCACACATGGTTCTCTCATCTCCCCACACTTGAGAAGGTCTCAGCCCCAGCCATCAAGAAAGACAGAAGAGAAACTTATAAAAATAAAACAACAGAGAACGGCCAGGCAAGAGACCTCTGCACAGGCATTCACCCACCTGCAGCATTTGCTGCCTACCTCTTAATTTTCATCTGCTTTGTCATAATAAAAATCATGTCACAGATATACAAACGTGAATAACAATTTTTAACATTAAGAACCAAGTTATGACCAAAAGGCATCTTACCTAGATTTTAAGCAAGAAACTCTCATAACCATATGAACTATTAATTTTCTCCCCTATTTCATTTTTAATTTTTTTCTCAAGAGAGAGCAAGTTTAAAAATATGTAATGCTTCATGAATTTGCATGTCATCCTTGTTCAGAGACCATGCTAATCTTCTCTGTATCATTCCAATTTTAATATATGTGCTGCCCAAGCGAGTCCCTCCATCTCATTTTTAACATGCAAATCTTCAATCACCTAAAGTTTTCAGTAAAATCCCTAAATTAAAGAGGAGAAGAAAAGTTCAGGACTTCAATTGTCAGTGCACAAAGAATTCAGTTATATTAGAAAATGATTAACCATTTTAAAAAAGACTATTAAGCGCTACTTACTTTAACAGCAAATTTCTTTGACGCCATGGTTTACTGATTCCAGAGTAATTACAGACCTTTAATAGAAGAGAAAAAGTTGTAAGTAGGTATATAAAAATCTCTATTTGATAATATAAAGGAGAAAGGATAGCTGAGGAATCAAATATCAATAAGTATTTGCAATATAAATGTTTACTTATAACTGGTCTTAAAAATATATTAAATTTGGGGCGCCTGGGTGGCTCAGTCGGTTAAGCGGCCGACTTCAGCTCAGGTCAGGATCTCACGGTCTGTGAGTTCAAGCCCCATGTCGGGCTCTGTGCTGATGGCTCATCAGAGCCTGGAGCCTGCTTCAGTTTCTGTGTCTCCCTCTCTCTCTGCCCTTCCCCTGCTCACGCTCTGTCTCTATGTCTCTCAAAAATAAATAAAACATTAAAAAATTTTAAAAAAATATATATTAAATTAGTAACTTAAAAACCACTAACAAAGGAAAGCACAGGCTCAGATGCATTCTACCAAATATTTTAAGAATTAATATCAATTCTTCGCAATACTTTTTTAAAAAACAGGAGCACAAGATGGGGTGCTTCGGTGGTTCAGTTGGTTAATTAAGCATCTGACTCCTGATTTCGGCTCAGGTCATGATCTCATGGTTCAAGGAATCTAGCCTCATATCGGGCTCTGCGCTGACAGTGTGGAACCTGCTTGGGATTCTCTCTCTCTCCTTCTATCTCTACTCCTTGCATGCCCTCTCTCTCTTGCTCTACAAATAAATAAATAAATAAACATTAAAATAAAAACAATTCCATTTACAATAGCATCAAAAAGAATACGTATAAGAAATTTAACAGAAGGCTAATGAGATTTGTACAACAAAAACCATAAATATTACTGAATGAACTTAAAAACTTAAACTTAAGTAAATGGACAGACATCTCATGTTCAGGGACTGGAAGGCAATACTGTTGATATAGCAATACTCCCCAAATTGATCTAGGTTCAACACAATCTCTATCAAAATACCTGCTGAATTCTTTACAGAAATTTACAAGCTTATTCTAAAATTCATATGAAAATGCAAGGGATCTGAATAACCAAAGCAATCTTTTCTTTTTTTTAATATTTATGTATTTATTTATTTTGAGAGAGAGAGAGAGAGAGCATGAGCAGGGGAGAGGCAGAGAGAGCAGGAGAGAGAATCTCAAGAAGCTATGGGGCTTGATTCCAGGATCAAGATTATGATCTGAGCCAAAATCAAGAGCCAGACGCCCAACCAATTGAGCCACCCAGGCACTCCGCCAAAATAATCTTGAAAAAGAAGTTGGAAGACTCACACTTCCCCATTTGAAAACTTACTACAAAGCTACGGCAATCAAGACAGGATAATACTAGCGTAGGGATATATAGATCAATAGAATAAAATTGAGAGTCCAGAAATAGATGACTACACATTTATGATCAATTGATTTTTAACAAACATGTATGACAATTTAATGAGGAAATAGTCTTTTCAATAAATGGTGCCGAGACAAATGGATATCCACATGTAAAAGAATAAAGGTGGACTGCTACATCACACTACATGAAAAAATTAACTTCAAATCAATTGAAGACCAAAATGTAACAGCTGAAACTATAAAACTCTTAGAAAAAACACAGATAAGATACCAAAGGCACAACTGACTCCCTGCCAACAACAACAACAAAAAATGATATTATCAGATGTCTTTGAAATTAAAATTTTCTGTGCTTCAGAGGACATTATCAAGAAAATGAAAAGAAAACCACAGAATGGGAGAAAAAGAACTGAAAATCATTTGATAAGGGACTCACATCCAGAATACATAAATAACTCTTTACAACTCATTAAAAGACTAATAACCCAACTTAAAAGTGGACAAAGGATTTGAATAGACATTTCTCCAAGGAAAACAAATGGCCAATAAGCATATGAAGAGATGTTAAAAATCATTGGCCATCAAGGAAATACAAATCAAAACCATAAGGACATACCACTTTACACTCACTAGCATGGCTCAAGTAAAAAAAAAAAAATAATAACAAGTGTTGACAAAGATGTAGATAAATTAGAACTCTCATCATGGATGGTGGGAGCTGCAGCCACTATGGAAAACAGTTTGGCAATTCTTCCAAAAGTTAAACATAGACTTGCCATATGATCCAGTATTTCCTAGGTATGAACCCAAGAAAAACATGTGTCCACATAAAAATTGTACAGGAATGCTCACCACATTATTCACAATAACCAAAAAATGGAAACAACCCAAATGTCCATCAACTGGTAAATGAATAAACAAAATGTGGAATACAGTTAGTAATACAAAAGAATCAAGTACAACTGACCCTGAACAACATGGGAGTTGGGGCGCCAGCCCCGCACACAGTAGAAAATCTGTGTATAACTTGTGACTGCCCCCAAACTTAACTACTAATAGCCTACCTTTGACCAGAGGCCTTTCTGATCATATAAAGTCAATTAACACATATTTTGTATGCTGCATGCATTATATATTGTATTCTTACGAAAAAGTAAGCTAGAGAAAAGAAAATATTAAGAAAATCATAAGTGAAAATATGTTTATACTACTGTATCGTATTTATAAAAAAAAAACAAAAAACTGGACCTGCACAGTTCAAACCTGTATTATTCAAGAGTCAACTGTTCTGGGGCACCTGGGTGGCTCAGTTGGTTGAGCATCTGACTTCAGCTCAGGTTCTCACAGTTCAGGATCTCACAATTCATGGGTTTGGGGCCTGTATCAGACTTTGTACTGACAGCACATCAGGCCTGCTTTGAATTCTTGGTCTCCTGCTCTCTCTGCCCCTCTCCTGCTGTGTGTTCTCTCTCTCTCTCTAAAAAATAAACATTTAAAAAAATTTTTTAAATTAAAAAAAAAACAGAGTCAATTGTTCTTATACTACCCTTTACTGTGCTCAGCCAGGCAACTGCCCTCTCTCACTCTTGCAGAACCCTAGAGAATTACCTTCTGGAGAGGGTAAGACAGAGGATCTCTTGTCTGGAAAACACCAGGCACAGCATTAAGTGGGGGCTACCCTACTGAAAAAAAGAGAAAATTAAGGTAGATTTACAAACTTACTGATATCTTCCCCAACCCACATGCGCTTTATGATGGTTAATTTTATGTGTCAATTTATCTGAGTTATCTATGCCTAGATAACTAATAAGACATTATTCCTGGATATTTGTGTGAGGGTGTTTCTGGAATAAATTAGCATTTGAATTGTTGCACTGAGTAAAGCAGATGGCCCTCCCCAATGGGAGTGGGCATCATTCAATCCACTGAAGGCTCAAATAGAAAAAGGCACAGGAAGAGTGAACTGGGACATTCATATTGAGTTGGGACACCCATATTCTCCTGCCCTCAGACTTAAGCACTCCTGGTTCACAGGCCTTTGCACAGAGAATGAATTACACCACTGGCTTTCCTTGTTCTCCGGCTGGCAGACAGCAGATCAGGGGATTTCTCAGTCTCCATAATACTATGAGCAAATTCCTATAATATTTATATATACCTTATACTGTTTTGAGTCTCAAGTGAATCTTGACTAGTACATCCCTCTATTCTGCCTAGCCTCTCCAAATAGGAGACTAAAACCTCCCATTCAGGGAACTGGACTAACCTAAAAGGCAGGATCTCTAAGTACTGACATCAGGGACTCCCCAAGGTAAAGCCTAGACAGATGGATCTAAAGTGAAGCCCACACCCACAAGCCCCACATCTATATGGAGAACTGACTTCCATCTTTTTAATGCCCCACTCTCAAATACATGTAAACAACCAGGAATCACCTGCTATCCAAGGAAAGACTCTTTCGTGAAAGAAAACAAAACAAACAGAAAACAATTACTTGGCCAAAACCGAGACTATGCAGGGAAACGGAACCATTTTTTAAGAAACTATCATTAATATCAGAGAGAAAGAAGATACTGCAACCAAAAAGCAATATGTACAATAACAAAAAATAAGGACTTTCAGAAAACTACAAATTAAAATTACCAAACAACACAAGTACTGGAGGATCAAGTTCACTAAGTCCTTCAGAAACTTCAGCAAAAATAAAAAAGATGAAAAATAAGAGAACACATTAAAAATTAAAGGACCAGTACAGGAGGATCCATACATGAAAGTTAGGATAGAAACATCTCATATTAGGGCATGTATTACAGTAAAACATCAGGCATTGGGAATAAAAACAAACAAACAAAATTTACAAAGAGTGTGGGAGGTGAGTGGAAATGGTGGTAAGAAAATATTTGGCTCCAAACTGCTCAAACCAAATCCAGAGACTGAAAGACAATAGAAAAAGGTCTTCAAAATTCTGAAGAAAATTGTTTCCAACTTCCAACTGCATTTAAACATGAGGGGAAGGGGGCATTTTTTGGCATACAAGGTCTTAAAATTTTTAAATTCCATGCATCCTTTCTCAGGAAGCTACTAAAGATGTGCTTCACCAAAATGAGGAAATTAACCAAGAAAGAGGAAGATACAGAAAACAGGAAGGCCAAAAGGCAGAGGAAATCCCAGGATCTGGTGAAAGCAGATCCCTGCCTGAGATCATGGGCTAGACCAGGAGAGAACCATCAGTGCAGGCTACCGCAGTTTACAAGTCTCAGGAGATGCAGCTTTAAAAGTGTCGGCAAGTGCACAAAATTAATTTTAGACAACTGGTGGAGAGTATGAGATTGAATCAGAACAGGAACATGGAAAGTTAGACAACTGAATAATAGTAACAAGGCAATTACTGATACTAGGGTAAACAAAAACTGCAAGAAAATAAAAAGAGTACTTCATATACAGCTCAATTATGGCTAGCATCTATAGTCATGATAACAAACACTGAATCTTGACCTAAACAATATTATGTTTACAATAATATTATGAGGATGGAAAATATATACATTTGTGTATTATATAGTAGGGGCATAGGGGTTAACCTGAGCAAAAGCTCCCTTTACGGTAAGAGAATGTTTAGAAGCAAAGCCTAAAAATCAATAAAAAACAATAACAACCACCACCATCACAATAATAATAAAGCAGAAATATAGCAAGTAAGTAGTGATATGGACCCAATCATTAAGTACTAAACTTGGCTCCGACATGAAGAGCAAGTTGAAGGAAGGAATGAGGTGAAAAGGAGGCCATAACTCACAAGCCTTGTACATGGAACTATTTTCCTGTTTAAATTGTGTGCACAGAAGTTTTTAGAGCAGCACTGTACAACAGAGATAGAACGCAAGCCACAGATGTACTTTCCAATTTTCTAACAGCAGCAGTTAATAAAAAAGTAAAAAGAAACAGGAAATTAATTTTAATAATATTTTTATTTAACCTAAAAATCCAACACATTATCATTTCAGCACATAATCAATATAAAAATATTTACATTCTTGGTGTTTCACTAACTGTTTGAAGTCAGGTGGATATTTTATGTTTCCACCACATTTGGACTGGCTACATGACAAGTGTTTCATACCTTCGGTTAGTGGCTACGTGCAATTTGAGAATGCCTGGGTTTTATAACAAGAGATGCACTTATTTCTGTGTCCCAGATTCCCAATCTATAAAATAGGGATAGAAATTATCGAAAGGATTAAATAAAATGACATATGAAAACCCCCAATGCATTGGGCCCTTAATGAGGGTTAGTTACCAATTACTTAGTCGATGGTGATTGTTTTAATTTTCTTTCAAAATGTGATAACCTTTGATTCTATTTTTTTAATGGACAAAAACATCTTTATCCAAACCCCAATCACTTTAATTATTCATTTCTATTCTCTGAATGATGTAATACAGGTGATTTAGAAAAATTCTGAATGACATTCACCTAGTAACTTCAATACGTTACACTAAAAATAAGTTCCTAGAGAATCAGGAACATGTGTTTGAAACAACATTTATAAAGTCATCTTGAAAACTTTAGGTAGATCTTTATATTATTTAAGCCTAATAAACATAAAATTGGCCCCCCCCTATTAAATTAGGTCTGAATAACTTCTGCTAAGAATTTAGAGAGTTCCTCACTGGAAGGTACTTAAGTGCTTCAGCTGATAGAGAAAAGAGAGAGAGTTTTGTCAGCAAGTACCCAACGAAGCTGAAGCATGTGATTGAATTATTTTTTAATTGTACACTGGTCTTCCCATATGTCCTTCCTTTCCTGAAGGACAGGTGGACCACACTGAAGGCTATAGCAAGACTTTCAAACCATATCTGCTGTTAGATAGATTAGAGACTGTAACAGTGAAGGTTACATTTTTCAACTCATGATAAGGTTCCAGTATCCTTTTTTAAAATACTTTTTTTCTTTTTATTTTTATTAGTAAAGCACAAGTAGCTGAATTTTTCTAAGGAGTGGATTCTTCAAAAAGTATCACCTAAGCTCCATCACAAAAATGTGACCTGTAGGAATCTAGGACTCAAAAGTATAGTTTTGTATAAAATAATAAGGTCGGCTAATGTAAAAATAGACCACATGAGTAAAAGGAACTATATAATACATTTTGCATATATGTTTTCCTTAATTCCCTTCACTTATTTCGTATTTTTACCTTTTGAGTATTTTCAATTCATTTTTTAATATCATATGCCATTCTGCCTCTCAGTGTACATAGTTGTTTTCATTTGTTTCCACAATGTTTGGAGGCTCCAAGAGTCACAACTTTAGGGCTAAGAGATACCTAACAAACAATCTACCCAGCACTGCCATCTATTCCCCTAACAAATATACTTGTGAGATGAGACCAGGGTCTCAAAGCTGAGGGTCAAGGGCAAGAGAAGAGTCTTGTCAACTCAGCCAAGGGCAAACTAAGACCATCTGTCATCTGCAGAACTGCAAGGTCAATTGCTAACTGGACTGTCAGCCCCCCACCACCACCACATTCCCAAACCTCCACTGCCCACGAAGGCACAAAATCCCAACAGAGTATGACTTCAAGTAGAGCTACGTAAGTAGTGGTTCTCTTCTGTTAACAGAAGGAAGAAAGGAAGGAAGTTTATAGCTAAGAAAATGCAGTCTGAATTAAATTTACCATTGTGCTATGTGACTTAGCATAGATCTTCATAAACAAAAAATAAAGTCCATCAACATAAAGCCCATAACACATCTGAATAGCCAAGTGCACAGACCTTGAGCCTATATATTCACTGAAGTCATTTTAGATAAGAAAGATGTATTTCTTTTGCTTCGTTACATCATTAGAAACAAGTGCTAGAAATGAACTAAATGGTGAACTGAAGCAGTTTGCTAATTCCCAAATCTGGTAAAAGCACACTCACTTATCACCCTGGTAGGAACAGGTTCTCAAAGGTGAACAGCCCTCAGAGCACTACCTGACACCAGAGGGCGCTCAGGAAATGTCTACTGACTGAAGAAAAATATTCCAGATAATGGGAGCTGAGTCATGTATGCACCCAATCATATTATTTTTGCTGTTTTTAGGGAAATTTTCCAAAATGTATATTGAATCTTTGCGACTTTCATAAAAAATGACACATATTGAATATTTCTTTGATATTCAGAGGATCGTTTCAACCTATCCTGGGACTGGGCAATACACATACTAATGCCCCTCTGAGCTGCTACTCAACAGTGAAGCCAGTAAGGTTTCTGGCAGCTCTGCAAGGCTTTCCTTGAGCTATCAGAGTGCCTGTCTGAGTGCCTGTCTCCCTTTCCCCCTTGGTTTTGCAACTTAATCAGATAAGACTAGAAACCTAAGGGACCAAATTTGTCAGGTAAATGGGATATTTTCCAAGCCTCTCTTACATGGATTTGCATGGACTTCAGTATGAAGGCACAAAATGGCTGTTACCTTAACAATACGGTTTCTGAAATGATGAAATGGCTAAGTCATGGTACACACACATCACTGTACCCTCTGGGTTTGAGCCTCAGAATTTTGTTCTTTCTGCTTCAGTAAGGACAAGGCTGTTACACAGGTGACTCTCAGGTCTCTTCCATTTCAAAACCTTTGCTTTGTGATCCAAAATCCAACAGCAGTTCAAGGAACAAATAATACCAATTTACAAATCCAAGAAGAGGGAAGCCTCCCCCTTCCACAATTCATGAAGCCTAGATAGCAAAGTCCAACAAGGGAAGTATAGGAAATGAAAATCACAGCCAATTCTACACATGAACATAGAGGCAAGAAACCTCAATAGAAGCAACTGAATCTAACAATATATGAAAACTACACCAGAACCAAGTGAAGTTTATCAGAGGATTGCAAGGTCGGTTTAACATTAGACAAATCAGCATACTAAAAAATTAAA
The DNA here is from genome assembly GCA_030068075.1 of Paguma larvata. NCBI lineage: Eukaryota > Metazoa > Chordata > Mammalia > Carnivora > Viverridae > Paguma > Paguma larvata. The sequence goes on from CM057844.1 coordinate 14,083,577, forward strand.
GTAGGAAAAATAACACAAGATCATTTTAATAGGAGAAGGAAAAAATAAAGAACATTAGAAATCTGAGAAAAGAAATTTCTTAATCATAGGAATACATGGCTGGCTCAGTCGAAGAGCAGGCAACTCTTGATCGCAGGATCATGAGTTTGAGCCCCACACTGGGTATAGAGATTACTAAAATTAAATAAATAAATAAACTGGAATGCCTGGATGGCTCAGTCGGTTAAGCGTCCAACTTTAGCTCAGATCAGATCTCAAGGTTCATCATTTTGAGCCCTGCGTCCGGCTCTGTGTTGACAGCTCAGAGCCTGGAGCCTGCTTTGGATTCTGTGTGTCTCTCTCTCTCTACCCCTCCCCTGCTCGTACTCTGTCTCTCTCTCAAAAATAAATACTAAAAGTTAAAAAAAAATTTAAAGATTTAAATAAACTTTAAAAAATATCTTAATCACAAGAAAGCATCTACAAAAAATGTAGCACACGTGCTTTGTAATAAATCATTAAAAGCAATTTCTTTGAAATAGGTAGAAAATGTAGATTTCAAAGTATCTTTTAGGAGCACCTGGGTGGCTCCGTCAGTTGAGCGTCCAACTCTTATTTTGGATCAGGTCATGATTCCAGGGGGTCGTAGGACTGAGCCCCGCCTTGGGCCTCCACTGAGCACAGAGCCTGCTTAATTTTCTCTCCCTCTCTCTCTCCCCCACTCCAGCCCTTTCCCCCTCTCATGCTTTCTCTCTAAAAAAGTTGTTAAAATGTAAAAAAATAAAATATCTTTTAAACTAGCATCCCACAAATATAAAAATATCTAGGAATACATTTAATAGGAAATGTGGAAGTCCTCCTCAAATTGCTCTTCCAACTTATTGCAGTTCTAAGCACAATCCTGAATAGGGAATCTAAAAAAGAGCAGAGGACTAAGATACCTACAGGAGAGAAAAGAAGAAAAAACAAAGGAGGGAGTTTATCTTACCAGATACAACAAAACTGCAATGCTACAGCAAACAAAACAATATGTCATGGCAAAGAGGTATAAACAGGCCAAAGGGACACATCACACAGACTAGAAAGAAACAAACCCACCTGCTTATGGAAATGGATGATAGACGTGGCACTGCACATCAGTGGGAAATGAAGGGATCATTCATTCAATCTACTCAATACACTGTGGTGGAACAACAGTCTATCCATTTGAAAAAAGATGAAATTGACGCACTATGTCACACTACACGCAAAACTCAATCACAGATGGACTAAAAAGTCAAATGTAGAAAACCAGAACCTCTTACAGAAAGTTTTCAAGAACTCAAAGAAGTAGTATTTTTTTTTTTTACGTTTACAAATTTATTTTAGGAGAAGAGGGGCAGAGAGAGAGGGAGAGAGAGAATCCGAAGAAGGCTCCATATTGTCAGCACACTGCCTGACATGGGGCTCAATCTCACAAACCGGGAGATCATGACCTGAGTCAAAATCAGACGCTTAATTGAATGAACCACCCAGGTGCCTCTAAAGGAGTTTTTTGGGGGCGCTTGGATGGCTCAGTTGGTTGGGCGTCCAACTTCAGCCCAGGTCATAATCTCACAGGTTGTGGATTCAAGCCCTGCGTTGGGCTCTGTGCTGACAGCTCAGAATCTGGAGCCTGTTTCAGATTCTGTGTCTCCCTTTCTCTCTGCCCCTCCCCTGCTCACACTCTCTCTGTCTCTCGAAAATAAATAAGCTTTAAAAAAAAAAATGAAAACATAAAGGAGGAGTTTTTTAACTGGACACATGTACAAACCATAGAGAAAAAAAAATGGTAGATCTGGCCATATTAAAACTTCCCTACAGACTGATGAAAATAGTTGCAACTCACAAATCCAACAAGTCTTATAATTAGAACATATAAAGAACTCTCAAAACTCACAAGTAAAAAAACACAATGCAGTCAGAAAATGGACGAAAGACATGAACAGATATCTCACCGAAGAGGATATACAGATGTCAAATAATCACATGAAAAGATGTTCAACATCATCAACCATCAGAGAAATGCAAATAAAACCCCAATAAGATCTGACCACACACCTACCAAAAGGTCAAATAAAATATCAACACCAAAAGTTGATGAAGATCCAGAGAAAACGGATCTCTCCTACACTGCCAGTGGGACTGTAAAAGTGATACAGTCACAATGGAGAAGACAGAGGTTTCTTGTAATACTAAATACGTACTTACCATAGGACTCAAAAACTCACTCCTGGGAATGTATCTCTAGAGAAATGAAAACCTGGGCTCACATAAAAATCTATATACAGAAGTTTAAAAACTGTGGTTTAGTGTAAAGTAAAAATACTAAGAAGACTAAAAAAAAAAATCTGTATACAAATGTATGCAGCAAATTTTATTCATAATAACCCAAAACTAGAAATAACCCACCTGTCCTTCAATGGGCAAATGGTTAAGCATACTGTGGTCTATCTATACCATGGGATATTACTCAGCAATAAAATGGAATGAACTGTTGATATAGGTAACAATCTGGATGGATCTCAAGTGAATTATGCTGAGTGGAAAAAAAAGACAATCTGAAAAGGTTGTTTCATGTATGATTCCATTTATATAATATCCTTGAAATAACAAAATTATAAAAGTGAATAACACATCAGAGGTTGCCAGAGGTTAAAGATGTGGAAGGAGTATGTGGTTTTATATAAAGAGGTAGAAGAAGGAGCCAATGGCAACGGAGTTCTGTACATTGATTGTGGTCGTTACATGAACAGATACATGTGATAAAATGGCACAGAACTAAATACATGTAAAACTGCTTAAATGAAATAACTCTGGATTGTACCAATGTCAATTCTCTGGCTTTAACGTTTGCTAAGGTACACAGGACCCCCACCCCCTCTTTTCTGCCTGTGAATCTATAATTATTTCAAAGTAAAAAGCTCACAAAAAATTAAACTTCCGTTCATCAAAATACACCATAAAGACATGGTGGAGGGTGGGGGGAGGAGTCGACAAACTGGGACAAGATATTTACAAGATATATAACCAGCAAGAGACGACAATCCAAAATTAAACAATCCAATAGAAAAACAAGAAAAGGTGGTACTCAGAGCAAGGCGTCCTTGTCTCCCAGCCACGTTTGCAGGTCTGGCAAGGTAGGAGGAAGAGTTTCCTGATCCCTTCTATTATTTATACCTTCACAACCACTGTGCAACAACCAATCATGACTCTCTTATCTCCTTTGGGGAGGTGGGAGGGGTGCGTCTCTCACTATTCCTTCATAAATGCATGAAGTCTAAACAGAGAAAGACCATTTACCAGGAATCTGGGGAAAGCACACATTCTGCTCTCTTCTCTTACTGCAGGCACAGAGCCCGTCATCTGAGACAGAACAGATGACAGTCAAAGGAGGACCCATCTGCCTCCCGCAAGAAGGAAAAATCATTATATGGTGATGCCAGGAAGCCCCAGACCCCAAAGAGTTGGTTATCCTGAAGGTCCCCACAACCACAGCCTTTTAAAGTACCTCCTGTTTCCATCTCTACACTGTTCCATCCCCGAAGCCATTGCTAGAGGTAAGTGAGCAGAACTGTGTGCTGGGATCTCCCACAGTGTCACAGGCTCCCTGCCCACACCTCTGTCCCACAGCTTCAGTGCCCCCACACAGCCAACCCCATCGTGTGTCCTTGAACACGCAACTCCAGCCCTCCCTACCTTCACCCACACAAGCAGTCCTAGAGAATGTCCTCTACCTCTTAAGAGGAGTTATCCTCTGAAACCTAACTCAGACACCACCTGTTTCTTGGAGGCCTCCATAAATCGCCATAGTGAATCACTCTCTTCTCTGAGCCACACCTGCACCTTATACCACCACTACTTTCAGACTTAGCTCAGCAAAGTACACATAACTCTAGTCCTCAGTCTGTCTCCTCTGTCTGACTATAAGTCTCCTGAGGACAAGGTCCATCCCTGTCTTCTTTGATACCTGGTGCAGTGCACAGGTATGCATCAACAGCGTGCTGACTTGAGCCTACTAATGTAACTAAATAAGTGGCTACAGACTGTTATTTTTCTAGACTTATACCTATTTATCTAACGCATCCTTACTGTCCCCAAATCCCAAATTCCACATTAAGCCTCCTTAAAAGGAGGTCAAAGCACTCTGGAACCTATTTCAATACATAAATAACACGTAAGTTGAACATATCACCAGCCTCAGTTGGAAGACTTGTAATATACATAAACTTGTAAAAAGAAGATCAAAGTGTTTCCTCTTGAAAATGATGGGCAAAAGATCAGAGATATTGTTGAAGTTTAGGCCATAAATGTGAGTTTATCACTGCATAATTTTTTCTGTTTTTAAAATACTGACATTCTAACATGCATTTCAATGGAAAAGATACTATTAGCCTCTGTATTCATTCAATTTTAAATCTGGGAACAAACAGGTTTTTCTAGGCTTGCTTTCCTTATCATTAAAAAGTAAATGTGTGTACACGCGCACGCGCACACACATACACACACACACACACACACACACAGAGCAAGTATGCATCTTAAAAAACTATTTTCCTAGGCCCTTAAAGGAAGGAGCAACAAGTTCAGTGCCTGGAGTTGAAAGCATAAAGCTAAATAAAAAGTCTTGCTATCAGAGCTTCCAGTTAAAGTCCAAGTTCAATGCAATTTTTATTTTAATTTGCCTGATTTTAAGAAGTTCAGGACAATCTCCAGAAAGATCAATTTTCCAAATATCTGAAAACAATTTATATGAATATGCCAAGAAGTTAAAGTATATTATAAATCTTACAAATAACATCTCATCTTCTATTCTGTATTCTTGAACCCACTTTCCCTGGCCTGAGAATAGGCATTCTTTTCACAAAGAGGAGACTTTGAAAGAGTATGACCCCTCCAAAAATATGTGTACATAAATGTCTTTCACAGAGAGAGAAAGATTCTAAGATCCTTAAGAAAATTAATTTGGGGAGGGAATGGAAGTAGATTAAACATTATCACATGATTGTCCTGTCATTTAAATACAAAGCAAAGATAAACGCTAATAAAGAAAGTCAGTGACCTTCTAGATTATTCTGTGGGAAAATCCAAGGCACTCTGAAATTCACATTTGTCTTCCTTTTAGAATTGCCGGCCTGTGTCATAAACCAAAGCCAACTACTCCAGATTAAGAAGACTAGAAATTAACTTTAGGTTTCCAATCTCTGGATTTCAAATTTTATCAAGAAAATTATTATACTTCCTTTTTTCATCTTACAGAGATTTCACTACTATGAGAGCAGAAACAGAAAACATAGACCCGAGAACTCCTGAAGTTGTGAACTAACTCAAGAATTGGAAATCATTTCATTCCCTGCCCCCATAATATAATTTTATCACAGAAACACACATACACACACACACACACACACACACACACACACACACACACAGTAAAACCCAGTATCAAGAAAGAAATCACAAACTTTAACAAAATACCAAGGAAAACTGACAAATGAGCAAAGATGTTGCTGGTGACAACTTAGATAAAGCTTAAGGAGGCAACCTCAGTGTAAGAAAGAATCGGCTTTTCCTATAATTCAAATAGTCATTTTAGATTCCAAAATCAGCTTATAAAAAAGGAAAACAAAACAAAAAAAACCAGGAAGCTCCAACAGAGAAAAAGTCAATAAGGCAAGTGACAAAAATATAAGTACTTTTTTTTTCTTTAAATGTAGGTCAAATATTGAAATTCTCTACCAAAAATAATTCCACAGAACAGTCCTACCTTTCAGTCACTCTACTTCCTTAATCCAGTCAGTTGGCCCATGATCTGGGCCTCTCATTTCTTGCTAGGCCCATAGAAAATCTTCACCGGGCTTGGCAAGGGATGCTTCATTAATAGGCAAGATCTAATTCTTATTTAATACTTTGTCAGAAACAGACACAGGCACCTGCTCATGGGGGCAGTCATGGTCTTCAGGTTCTAGTAAAACAGACAGGCATTCAAATCCTGTCTCTTCAAATGATCTCAGATAAGCTACTCAATTCTTCTGTCTCCCATTTTCTTATCTATGAAGTGGGATAATAATGAGTGTCTATCTCCAGGGTCCTATGAGGATTACATAAGATCTGATATGTAGTATTTGGCAGAGTTCCTTGCTCAGTCTCTGTTAACCACAATCATCATAAACATTGCAGGGCACAGGATGCTCGTAATCACTTCATAGCCCAAGTCCCACCTGATAACAACTGTTTTCCAACACCTTCACTATATGAAATAACTGCTGATAATCATTGACATAATTGTCTTAAAATCTAGTAATTTTGATGTGAAAACCATAGAGATGGAGTACAGATCTTTAGTTGTTACTAGGTGGGGGGGGCGGGTTACTACAAGGGAGTAGCAGGAGGGAATTTGGAGGATGGGGGTGATGGAACCGTCCAGCATTCTGATTGACAGAGTGGTTACAAAACTCAGTGCACTGGTCAAAATTTGTGAAAGTGTATACCAAAAAGAATGAATTTTACCATATGCAAACATAAAATGTTTTTTTAAATCGCAAAACAAAAAATTTCAACTAGAGAAATCAAAACAGTGACACAAATGAAATTCAATGTCTGAGACATCACAACAGCAATGTTCTAAATATTATCCTATAACTAACAAAAGTCAAATCCAATTTTAGTTACCAGCTCTGATTTATTCAAGCACAAAGTGTCAATACTATAATAATCAGGAGCACTGCTTTTCTATAACGGAAGCAAAGACTTTTTTTTAATATATATTTATTTATTTTGAAAGCGAGCACAAGCGGAGGAGGGGCAGAGAGAAAGGGGGAGAGAGAATCCCAAGCAGGCTCCACACTCAGTGCAGAGCCCACAAACCATGAGATCACGATCTGAGCCAAAATCGAAAGCTGGATGCTTAACTGAGCCATCTGGGCAGCCCAGAAGCAGACTTTAGAAATGTACCTACATCGACACTAAATGAGTGGTGATGATCTCATTTAGATCTCTACTTTGTTGCCTAATGAACAGGTTTCTTAGTGTGCACCCATTATCGTTTTCAATCTCCAAAAAGTAATATGCAAGTAGTAAGCTTTAAAGATTTAACACAGCTTAAAATGATTAGCCAAATACAAATCAAGAGATATAATCACTAAAAAGTCAATGCATGCATTTTGCATTTTAAAAGAGCAAATTTTCACTCAGAAAACATTAATCCATAAACTACCAAACACAGAGGTAAAAAAATCCCAATACATACACTTGTATACATTTTACCAGTCACCTCCTGGTTTCAGTGCACACAGAAGGCATGGTCACCAAATAATTAGACTTTTTTTCCCCCTCGATTCAAATAAGCTGAAGAAGAACAAAGCAATGTGAAAAGGAGTATCGTGAAAAACCAAAATGTCCTTCAACTGTTGAATGCATAAACAAATTATAGTACATCTAGCAAGATACTACCTAGCAATTAAAAAGAAATGAACTATTGATACTTTCAACAAAGAAGGCTCTGATTCATGAAGAGAAACCAGACACTCCCATAACTCCCACCAAAAGAGCATGTGATATGATTCCTTTTAGATAAACTAGGAAATGCAAACTTATCTATAATAACAGAGAGCGGATGAGTGGTTGCCTCAAAAAAGTTGCCAGAGGGATTATAAAACAACAGAAGGAAATTTGAGGCAATGATGGATATAATCATTACCTTGACTACAGTGATGGTTTTACTGGTATACACATGTCAAGCATATCAAACGATATACTTTAAATATGTGCAGTTTACTATACAATTACAGATATAACATGGTGATATTCCTGGTTCAGCCCCACACCACCACAAAAAAGTGATTATCACAATGAAACAAGTCAAATGAATTTTTCAGTTCCCCAGTGCATATAAGACTTATGTTTAAGCTATACTAGTCTATTAAGTGTTGGGGTGCCTGGGTGGCTCAGTTGGTTAAGCGGCCGACTTCAGCTCAGGTCATGATCTCACCGTCTGTGAGTTCGAGCCCCATGTCGGACTCTGTGCTGACGGCTCAGAGCCTGGAGCCTGCTTCAGATTCTGTATCTGCCTCCCTCTTTGCTCTTCCCTTGCTCATGCTCTGTCTCTATGTCAAAAATAAAATAAAAACGTTAAAAAAAATAAAAAAAAGTATGTGACAGCATTATATCTAAAAAAAAACAATGTACATACCTCAATTAAAAAATGCTTTATTGCTAAAAAACACTAATGATCCCCTGAGCTTCCAGCAAGTTGAAACTCCTGATCACGGAGCACCGTAACAAGTATAATGAAAATATTTCAGATATTGTGAGAATTATCAAAATGTGACAGAGGCACACGAGGCAAGCAAATGCTGTTCACTAATTAATATTAACCATAGCTGTGATCACGTGGCAGACCTTGTTTTAAGCATTTTACTAATATTAAGTTATCTAACCCTCACATCAACACTGTTTTACAGATGAGAACATTGAAGCAGAGTTAAGTAATCTGCTCAAGGTCACACTGCTAGTAGGAGGCAGAGGGAGGAGCTAGGATTTGAATCCCTGGGGCGTGACTCTAAAGTTAATTTTTAAGTTCATTTCCCTGCCCACTGTGCTTCACTGGCACACACAAGAAACAATAGGTGAAAATCAAAAGCAATACATACTGCACTTAAATAATACTTCCTCACACTCACAGAAGTATTTGCTACATTTTGAAAGCTCACAGGAAGCTAAATAAAAAACAACACACCGGGGCGCCTGGGTACTCAGTCTGTTGAGCATTGACTCTTGATTTATGCTCAGGTCATGATTCCAGGGTCATGGGATCCAGCCCTGTGTCAGGCTGCACTCTGAGCTTGGACAAGATTCTTTACCCCTCTCCCTGCCTTGAGTGCTCTACTAAAAAAATTAAATAAATAAAAATATTTTTTAAATTTTCTTTTCCCAATTACGAGGTGGAAAAAGGATAAGACAGAAAAGCTGGACAACTTGCTGAGCACATAGAACAAATGGTAAGTTGACTGGTTCTGGGAGGCTGGTTCACCACATTTCCAGTCCAATTCTCTCCAATGCCTTCAAATTCCTAATTATTTTAAGTAAATCTATCTGGGAGACCAAAATCTAATTACAGCATGTGAAAACCATAAAAGTAATTTGCTGTTCTATCAAACACCTTACTGGTTCCTAAATTCTACCCACAGGGTAGAATGCAGATAGTGGCCCAGAGTCTTTTTTTTAAATGTTTTCCCCACCCACCACCCAGGTGATTTTCAGGAGCAGCTAGGACTGAGAATTCCTGAAACAAATGAGATTTAGGTTTCTCACCAAAAATAGACAAAAGAGAGCAAGATGCCATAAAAACTGGTGAAATATGGCCCAAGGTTTTCCAGGTCAATGTTGAACTGCTGAACACACACAGGCTTTTGAATTCAACTTGTAATAATAAATTAAAAGTAAAAATATGCACAGAGGAAAAAATGTGAACACAGGTGTTGCCATGGCAACAGTTACATAAGACTGTACCAGAATGACAAATTCTCAGCTTTTTAGAACGCTAAATTGGCATTCTGACATCAAACTGATGGACTAAAAGCAAAGGAAAATATGTCACGTGTCTACTGCATGTAAAACATGGAATAAACAATATATTTGAACTGTTTAAGAAGCACAAGTTGAAAAGAGACAGTCTATATCTTTAGTTCGTGCCCTGAATTAATGCTCCTTGCACTCTCTAGAAAAGACTCTGATTCAGTGGGTCTTGGGATGGGGAATCTGAAACTAAAGTTTCTAAGAGGCTCCCAGGTGATGCTGGTCAGTAGACAACACTTTGAGCAAAACCCTAAGTAACTTGAATATTGATCATCAAATTAGCCAACTGGCCTACAAATATAGTGGTGTCTAAGACCCAAGAAACAAGTGTCAATACAATTTACCCCTAGTATGGAAAAAATTTTAAAAACGTGAGGATATTGAGGAAGAAGGCAAGGGATACTTGTTGTCATAGTCCAGAGCTTAAGAACCATAGAATATTGTTACTTCCCAAAACCTAGTAGCTGTCAAGGTCAGTTAAAATGTAAATTCCATGAAAGGGGTTGTTTGTTTGGTTTACCACAGAATCTTGATGGCCTAGCACACTATAGATACTCAAAAAATCCAAAGAATAAATGAATGAACATACAGTATATACAAACATAATCCATATTTATGTCACAACCTAAAAATGTCTAAGACTGTATTTGTACAAATGGTGCTCGGCATTCATAGTTTGATACAAATACCTGGCCCATTCACTGTACTCTGTTTTGTCCTTAAAAAAAAAAAAAACAAAACAAAACAAAAAATAATTCTCCAGAGTAATACTTCACTTGTAAGTTTAAGCCCAGGTTTCTTGCATCCCTCTGTTAACAACTCTTTAGAACTTTGAAAACAACGAAAAAAAGGTGGAAGCGCAGGAAAAAGAATTCAGAGAGGCTCAAAAATCAAAGGGAAAAAAAAAAACAGAGGGGGAGAGAAAATGGGCAAGTAGTTCAATCCAAGTGAAGGAACATCTTAGGTTGTCAGGAGTTCCATGTTCTTACCTATGATGGTGGCAGGGTTTGGGTTCGGGCTTTTATTAGTTTTGTTACTGTCCAAGGTCACTGGTGGAGTAGTACTTGGCTGAGCAAACTCAGACTACACAGTCAGCAGGCTCTGAAGCCCACCTTCAGATGCTTTGGGGATTCAACCTTCGGCCTTACTTCCCCTTTCCCAGGGTCTCCCCGCGCGCTGGGAAAAACCAGCCGCTGCCCAAACACAAGATGATCCGGGCAGCCTCGCGGTAGCCTTGAAGCCATAACCAGGACTTAAGATGGCTGCAAAACACTGCGTGAGGGACCAGAATACCGCGAAGGATCTGCCCGAAAGAAAAATGGCCCCCGCCCATTTCTCAAGGATAGCCCGAAACAAAAATGGCGGCCAGGGCTGGCTATTCAGAGACTAGGAACTCAGTGAATTTGATTGGCAGGTAACGAATCACCGTTACCCACTGTGCTAGACAGCAGAGGTGATCGAGAGAAAAATAAAACCCGACGTTTTTGTGGTACAGAGCTTCTTAATACCGGAAAGTTACTAGCACAAGAATTAGATTAGAAAAACGGTTGGAAAGGAAACGTGGCTTTCACCATGCCAGATAAACTCTAAAATAGCGATAAACATAATTCTCTCCATAATTATCTTGAAGGCTACAAGAGAATGAAAGTTTTGTCCTGGAACTAAGAAGCAGGATAGGGAGATAGGGCCAAAATTACCCACTTTGTGAAAAGCAAGAGTTGGCAGATTCCTACCCCGTATGCCTCCCCTTACTAAGGGCTGAAGGCAAAAGCATTCAGAATGCAACCCGCTCGCACTGCGCATGTCCACTTTCCAGTGCGATCCGGGGAAGTAGTGATGGTCCATTCCTTTTCTCCTGGTTTTGGAGTCTCACGAAAAAGAAGGAGAGGAACTGGCGCGGAAAACGAATCTTGCCTTGTGATTGGTCGAGTCTGGGAGGACGGAAGGCTGCCGCGAACAGTTGACTAGTGTGTCATTCATTCAATAAATATCTTCTAAGCGCGCGCCGTGAGGTAGATACAGCGCTCTAACAAGTTCATTTGCTGTTATTTAAATTCTTTAGTTTCAACACATTTGCTGAGACTGACGCTGAATAAGCTCCGCCCCCTGGCCATTCTCGGTTTGGGCCAAAGGCTTCCTGTGCTGTGAGACCCTCACTAAAACCCGGAGAAGCGGATTTTTGAGCAGCGCACGCGCCAACCACGAAGTACGCATGCTCCGTCTCCAGGCCCCGAGCGCAGGTTGCCAGGACCAGCTGTGGCGGCTCCGTGTGGCTCGGCCTCTGGGGCCAGCTGGTGGCGGCGGCCTAGAGAGGCTCAGCGGCTGGTGGGCAGGTGAGAGCGCTGGAACTTCAGGTGGAAAAACCTGCTTTCTACCTGGCCGAAGAGAAGGGAGGTGGGCTTGTTGGTGCCCCCTGGCCCGTCTCAGAAAGGTCACTGGTGTCTTCACTGAAGGATATTTGGGGGCGGGGACGAGGAGGCCGGCTCCTTAGAAAACTAAAGACCTACCTTTAAAATAGCCATACGCAGTAAATACTTGTAGCTGGAGGGAATGTGAATGGCGAGCGTAGTGTGGCTAGAGTTCCAGGTGTAGACCCTCTTGCCCTCGCATCTGCGCGGCCACGCCTGGAGTAGATGGAAAAGGTGTTCCAGTAAAAGCACCGCTTGTACCTGCGCTGTCACCTTCTAGCTGAAACTTGTGTGTGTGACTTGTCTGGCACTCTTGCGCAGGGAGAGGGCACAATATGCCTGTGTCTATCTGGGAGGTGAGGGGCCACCCTTCGACGGGGAACTGGAAGTCAGAACTGTTGGACAGCAGGGTTAGTGTCTACTGCCTGAAGGCAGAAGCAGGACTCACAGGACTTTTAACATTAGAGGGACGGAAATTCTTTTGAGATGAAGGTGTCCTGGGCCATGTTCATGTACTCCAATAGGACCATGCCCAAATACTGGAAATGTTTCAGAGGTACTCAATTCTGTCAGTTTAGTCATTCATTAACCTCCTCTATTTATTTATATATATTCTATATAAACATATATTGTATACATATATATAATTATGTGTACACACACACACACACACACACACACACACTGAGTTAGCAGATACAGCAGTGACCAAGGCGACATAGTCCCTGACCACATAGAGCTTATATTCTAGGGATGGGAGAGGGAACAATACACAAGGTCACTAACAATGAACAAAATGTTTCCAGGTTATCCTTGGTTGGGTTCCCAGGGAAGGAGATTTGTGGGCAGGACATTTATTAGGAAGGGTTTTTCTGGATCTTACCAAGGAAGAAAGGAAGGAGGTGGTTAGAAAAAGTTAAGCTGCAGTGCAGTCCCAAGGGGACTCTAGGTGCTGGTTTGGCCCTTCCCAAGTTGGAGCGAAGGGCCAAGTCTATATACCTCAGCGGTCATTGGATGCCTATTGCCTTGGAAAGAAGGCCTGACCTCCCTTCTCTTCAGCCAAGTCTGTCCTGGAAGGGACTGACAACTGAGCTGTCTCAGCCATCCCAAGAGCTGGGGAAGTAAGTCTTTCTTTCATTCTTAAAGGGGATCAAGGTGCACATCACAACATTCACCACAACAGTAGGGCTTCGAAGGTAATGGTGGAATGCGCTAGAAAATAATGGGGGTGAAAGAGGGAAGCAACTTTAGACTGAATGCTCAGAGAAAGACTCTCTGAGTAGGTGACATCTGAACTAAGCAGGAGAATGAACCACCCTGTGTAGGACAAAAGGAGGAAGACGCTCCACTTTCTGTTATGCACTGAGACTCTATAACGGAGAAATAAAACACATGGCTGCTACCTCCTGCTGCAGTGGGTGGCTGTGACTGGTTTTGACAGACATTGACTCCCTGCTACTACTAAAGATGGGGTATGTAAAAATAGGTGGAAGATAGAGGAGAAACTGAGATGTTGGGACGTTTTGAGAAATTAGTTGACTTGGTAAAGACTTCTAATCTCTACACTTTGGGTTGTTTTTCTCTTGTTTTTGTTGTTTGTTTTTTGCTCGTATACAGTATTTAATCATGTTTTATTTGGATTGTGTCTTTCACTTCTCGGGCTTGTATTCTCTTTCGAGGACAAGAACCATGCCTTATTCTGTTTGGTAGTCCCACCACACTCACACCGCCCCCCCGCACCCACCCTGATGCCCTGCTAGCACCTAATAGACTCTAAGTAAACATTCAAATAAAATTAATCTCACACATATTTGAAATGAAAAATGATAAGCCCTAAGTGATATAAACACTGGGGATCTGTCTTTACAATATTCCTCAGTTTTATAAATTATAACCAACTATTAGTTGAAATACTAGATGATTATATACAATTGCTTTGGTCAAACAGGAATCTCCAGAGGTGCCTATTTCCGTTATTTGTATTAAAGGTAATATACTTCCAATAATAATAGTGCCATGTATTGAACACTTCCCACATACTAGATCCTGTACTAAGCAATAAATACATAACTATAAATATGTAGTGATCTTCATAATATAGCTGATATTACAGATTATTAAACTGAGGCAGGAGAGAAGTGATTTGCCTAAGATTATAACTAATTTGTGGTGGTTAGAATTGGATTCCCATCATTACTTAATGCCTTTGCTCTAAAGTAACCAACATTTCTGAAAATATAGTCCACTAGGACTCTCATACTTAATCCCTTGGCAACTCTATTAGCTGTTATCAGAGAAACAAATAAATTATTCACCCTGTTTTTTGCTGCTTTGCTCTGTGTTCGAATTGTGTTTGAATTTTCCTGTTTCCTTCAAAATTTGCTTTCCTGGCTCTCACTGTAGGAGTTTGCTACCTTTCCTATAACCTCTTGGAATCTGATTTTGGATCCACCCTGGTCTAATCAAAAGAGCCCCAAACGTCTTCAGAACCTTTCATGAGAATCAGGATATTTTTATTCACTGCCCAGAGAAGTGGGCCTCATTTATGGGGACCATGGTCCTTAGTCTGGGCAGTCATTCCAGTCCCCTCCTGTTCTTGCTACACTCTAGATTGGCTCTATTCCTTTTGAAATAGCCAATAATCACTGAGTCCAGACTAAGTGCCAGGTATTGTGTTAACTTGACAACAACCTTGTGATGTAGACGTCATTACACTCATTTTACAGATGATGGAACTGAGGCATAGGAGGTTAGTGACTCATCCAAGGTCACAGCTAGTGGTAAAGTGCAGGGGTGGAGATGGAAAGCTCAGGATTCCACAGTTCATCCCCTTAATCACACTATAAGACAGTGTGTTCTTACTAAAATGATTTATTGTGCTTTACCGACTGGAAGTAGATTCTGGTGGGTGTCTTATGCTGTACCAAGAAATTTAGATTTCACCTTCTAATCAAAAATACCACTAAAGACTTCTAAGCCAAGCATAACAACCAGATGTGGATTTTTTGCAAGATGGCTGTTAAGTGTGTGGAGTATATTTAGTGAAGACTAAAGTAGAACAGTGATTCTCAGACTTTAACTTCAAAATTATGTAGAGAATATGTTAAAACACAGATTACTGGACCCCCCCTAGAGTTTCTGATTTGGTAAGTCAGAGGAGGCCCACGGAATTTGCATTTCTCATAAGTTCCCAGGTGATGATAATGCTACTGGTGAGGGGACCACATTTTGAGAGCCACTGGATTTTAACCAAGGATGTCATGTGAAGTAATGAGGGTCAGGACTGTGGGGAGAGGTTATATATGAGAGTTGTCATGTCAAATGGCAGGGCTGGGTGACTGATAGGATGAGGAATATAAGAGGGTAGAGACCACTGTATCCAGAATTGAATGGCTTAGCAGGTAATGTTTTTTGTTTTTTTATTTATTTCTTATGTATGTATGTATGTATTTTTTGTCAAAACAGGAAATAGAGGTAGAACAGCAGTTTGTAAATGAAAGAGGAGTCATATTTATATGAGGTGAGTTTAGACTGTGGGTACAGGGAAAGGTGAAGAGTAGCAGCTGGCTATATGGGTGTAAGCTAGTGTCGAAGGTGCAGCAGTCGTTAGTGAATGCATTATAATAGAAGCTTTGGATGTGAGTGAGACCACCCAGGAAATGAACAGGAGGAAAAGACAACCAAGGACAAATCTTTGATAAGGGTGAATAGGTGGATGGGGCCATCAGAGGAGACTGAGAAGGAACAGACCAGTCCCAAGTACTTAATGGAGTTTCCGGAGCACATCAAAATGCTTCAGAGATCATGTAAGGGGAGAGATTGGTGATCCTTACAGTCAGAGCAGTTTCCATGGAGAGTGGAACAAAAGCAGATTAGTTGAGTGTGAAAACGGAAGTGGGAAGTGACTCTAGGAAAAGATTCGTTATTTGAAAGGAATCAGATTGTGTGGTAGCTGGAAGGGAGACTGATAAAGTTCAGTTGCTTTAGGAATTTGTTTCTGTTCTTTACAGTGGGGAAGAACAGGTTTTGCGGAAGAGGAGGACCCCATTATACGTGGGAGGTGGGAGATGTGAAGAGGGGTGGTGGAATTAGAACTCTGAAGAGACACAGGGAAAGAGGTAAGAACTAAGATGAGTGGGTTGGTTTTTACATGTGGGACAGGAAGTTGAAGGTGCTAATACACAATAGCCACAATTTCTTCTGGCCAGTAAGTTAGCTGCAGAAACAAAGGTGAAGAGTAAAATAGAACTCTTGAAAGTGATGAAGATGGGGCGCCTGGGTGGCTCATTCGGTTAAGCATCCAACTTCGGCTCAAGTCATGATCTCATGGTTTCTGGGTTTGAGCCCCATATTGGGCTCTGCGCTGGCAGCAGAGCCTGCGTGGGGTTCTCTCTCTCTCTCTCTCTCTCTCTCTCAAGATAAATAAACTTTTAAAACAAATTTTTTTAATTAACAAAAAAGAAAATGATGAAGATAGAAATCACCGTTTTAGGATTCAGAGCTAACCAGAGGTAGCCCTAAGGAGCCAATTAACAGCACATTTAATCTGGAACAATCTGGCTTTCAGCATGGTAACTACTCTTCTTCCCTCGGCAACCTCAGCATCAAATGGCAGGTAGGTCTAAAAACAGAAAGGGGATGGGAAGGTTGTAGTGTTGTTTATAGAATAAACTCTATAAAGTATAAAGTCCATAAACAACACTACAATCTTTCCGATAAGCCACAGCCTGCAATAAGCTGTTTTCTCTTCCTCATTAGTCCCCAATCACTCACTCACTGTTCACATTGGACTATTAGTAAAGCTCCCATACAAAACTTGTGATGCTTTCACTATATTATTTATGTATAAAAACAGAGAATTCGTATGGGTATACCCTCTGTAAGGGTAGCAGAGGCCATAAAATACTCATACATAACTATGTTGACCTTCACTGTGATTTTTTTTTTTAAGTTTATTTTGAGAGAGAGAGACAGAGAATGTGTATGGGGGAGGGGCAGAGAGGGAAGGAGAGAGAGGATACCAAGCAGGCTCCACGCTGTCAGCATAGAGCCCCATGTGGGGCTCAGACCCATGAAACCATGAGATCATGACCAGAGCCAAAACCAAGAGTTGGACACTTAAGCAACTGAGCCACCCAGGTGCCCAGAACTTCATCGTGTTCTTGACTACTGACCAGCTGTGCTGTCAGCATAGTAGCTACTAGGTGTAGGTCAAGCCAACCTTGAATGGAGGGGAGAGAGCCATGATAGGATTTTGCCAAATGGAAACTTTAGAACTCAGGTATGATCCATTCAATTCATCAAGAGCTGACAGTAAAGACAAGATGAAAATTCAGCAAAACTGTGTTATTTTAGTTGATAAAAGGGGGAAAAAAGAAACTGTTGGTCTCTCTAGTGTGCCAGTTGAGTAAGCATGAAAATAGTACACAGTCCTTTCTAATGTGTATACAAAAAGTGCCAACATTTGAGCTGCTATATTAAAAATGGGATATTTTTAGCATCAGTAATTGGGAGCTCAGAAATGAAGAATTCCCAGGGCACCTGGGTGGCTCGGTCGGTTAAGCAAACAACTCTTGATTTCAGCTTAGGTCATGATCTCATGGTCCTAGGATAGAGCCCCACATTGTGCTCCATGCCAAGCATGGAACCTTCTTAAGGTTCTCTCTCCTGTCTCTGCCCCTCTTCCCCACTGGTGTGCTTTTACTCAAAATAAACATTAAAAAAAAAAAAAAAAAGAGTAAGAGACAGGGAGAGAGAAACGAAGAAAGAAATCAAGAATTCTCAAATAACTATAGCCGACATTGTAAAAGAAATACAGTTCCAGCAAACTTCATCACTTGTCATAGTCACAAGATCTGGGCTAATTAATTGTTTAACATACTGTCTAATGCCCTCTTCATGTTTAAATTGAAGTTTTGAAAAATTACTATTTTTCAAATACTTGAAACAGCAATGAAAACCCGAGAAGAATCTACCTTTACACTGTGTCCAAAAGACCAGCAGATGGCGCCCAGCAAGCCCAGGAGGCAAAATGCTAACCTTTTTCAGACTTTCCTGCATCCAGCTTGTTGTAGGCCTAATTTAGTAATGGCCAATAACAAAACTTGGTGGTTTTAATGGATATGATGCTACATAGAAAGAGTAAACTAATAGCCAGAGCCAGGCCGTTTAGGATTTTGTAAGAAGCTTAATTGCCTTTTTGTCCTTTGCCTTACTGTCCAGTTCATCACCAAGAAACCTTCATTTAGCCTGGAATGTAACAAGCTTTGGCAAGCCTGTCAGAGGCCTTAGTGGTTGAAATTGAAGAGAAAATAATCTCCGTAATACAAAGTAGGGGGAGGGAAGGTTGCTGCTTTAGACACAGTAATGCCTTAACTTTAAAGAATATCTGTAGCCTTCAGTAATATATCTCAGTGCTTTCTTTTCTTGGTCTTCATATTTCTATGTACTCAGAAGATGACAATATTTTATTAAGGTAGAGATATAGCAAGCTTCTCCCCATTCTATGGTTCATAATTCTTGCTATTCATTCTGTACTAAGAACTAAGCTAAAGAAAACTGAACTAAAATTAGCCCAGCTAATCTCAACTATTAGTAGGTCACAGATGTGTGTTTGGAGGATATAGACTCTAATTTTGGACAAGCTGGCACAAGACCACTGTTAACCTCTTACATACCTGACATGAGATTCAGAAGAACATTCCAGGTTTAATGCATTAGGATAATTGACCTTGGTGACTCTTAAAAGTATGCATGATTCGCTCACAATGTTCTTCTCATCCAGCATCATGCACTGGAAATTCTGATTAACTCTACTGCCAGAGCTGGGTCACTAAGTTTTGACTTTTGAAAATAACTAATAGAATACCAGCCAAGACTTTTAGGACTCCAGAATCCAAGCTGAGTGCCACAATTCACTGACAGTAACCTTAGAATCAATCATTTAGTGTTTCCTCATTTATAAAGTGGCCTCATAAAACTGCTATGAAAACAAAATGAGGTAAAAAATATGAAACTTTTGCTATAATGGAAGGTATATATTTTTGAAAGAAGACTATGTGAAAGCACAATCTGTGTTAAGATTGCCTCTAAACGCATTTTAATCTTAACACAGAGCATTTCAATGAGTAAAACTATAAATGCTATTTTACTTGAGCTAAAACTTAGTAATTTTACTTCTCTTATTTTCTCTCATATTTCCAAGAGCCCCATATCTTCTTTGTTTAGGAGTGCATTTAAAAAAGATTTAGAAAAGATAAGAAAAAGGTAATTGCAGGTACATCAAAGAGGGGTAACAAGGAGGAAAAATTCATTCTGTTTCATTTCTGTTGCTGCTTTACTCCAAGCAGACTTGGAAAGCTCAATGAATAAACAGCAAGGACTAACTTATTTTTGGGGACCAGCCTGTTACTGATCATCAAACCTGATCATTTTGAGCACATTCTTGTTTTGTTTCAGACTCAGGCATTTCTGGTGGCAGTAAAATAGTTCCATCTCACTTGGAATGACTTGCCAAGTGTTTTTAGGGAAGGACATCACAAGATAAATTCTATTTAGCTTAACTTCCCATTTCCCAAATTGAATCTCAATATCCCTGCTGCTCAACATCATGAACCTTTGTAAAAGTCAGGGTTTTAGAAAACCTCGTAAGTTCATTTGAAAAATGAATTAATGAAGACATCTAGTAATTCTTCACACTATCCTGAGAAGCAGCATATTATAGGGGCTGTAAGCAAGGACTCCGGAATGTTTACAAGGATATCTATTGCCAGAGGTACCTGGGTGGCTCAGTTAGTTGAGTGTCTGACTTGTGATTTTGGCTCAGGTCACGATCCCAGGGTTGTGGGACTGAGTCCTGCACCCAGCTCAATGCTATGCATGGAACTTGCTTAAGATTCTCCCTCCCTCTGCTCCTCTCCCTGGCTCTCACTCTCTGTCTCTCCCTAAAATAAAAAAATAAAAAAGAATATTTGTTGTCATAGCATAATTAGGAATAAATTTAACACTGAAACAAATCTCCAATTTCTGTCAATCAGTGATCTGTCAAATTAGCATGTTTCCATATAATCGAAAACTATACAGCTATCAAAAATGATAATGAAGATTTACATTCTTGGGGGAAGAAAAGATTATAAAACAGCATGTAAATCATCATCACATTTTTGTTAAACTGAAAAGACAACAGACATTTTTAGCTTTCTTTTCCTCATTTCTATATTTATATTTTCTAACTTTAAAAAGCAAGCCTATATTTATTAAAAATGGGCAGTGATGCTAACTTTTCATTTTGAAAAAAATCCCACAGAAGAATTGAGAAGAAAAAAAGTGTTAAAACTAAACCCCCAAAGTACATTTGGTTGTATTTTAAAGCTCCACAAGAAGATAGAACAAAATAAGGAACATGTTACCTTACTACCACATCTAACATCGAATTTCAAAACTGTGTTGTCTTTTTCTTAAAACTAACAATGAGACTTCTTTAGTAAAGTTCAGTCTGTCTTGTCCTGGGAAGTTGGTTGTTCAGGGCCATTGGATACATGCAGTGTGCTGAAGAGCTATTAAATGAAAAAAATGAAGGAGGTTAAAGTTACTGTACCATTTTAAGAGAGTGCCAGTTCCATCGGGCTTGGTGGAGATGGACTGTTATGTACACAGTGTGGTAGCATTTTTAGGTGGATTAAATGTGAAAACTCTAATAAAGGCATTTTGCAAAGTAAAAAGCCCTTCCTGATCCTGACCGTTTTCTAGACCTCTCAGAGTACAACAGAATAATCATTGGAAATAGTTACCTACCTCTTACTCCCATTACCCAAATCAATATATGACTGTGTGGAGAATTTGAGGAAATGGGGGCATGTCAGTGTTGCATAAACAGAAGCAATTAACCGTTAGGTCAATCTACATCATTTACTAACTAGGAAGTCTGTTACTGGGCCTCAGTGATATTGACCAATAATGAGTTTCCAACCAAAAAAAATAATAATTCCCAGATTTAACTAAACCTAAATGTAGAAAAAGATGCATAGATCCTTAAATTATGCTAATGGAAACAAATAATAAACTGTTAAATACAATGTAAATAAAACGGAGTGCCTGCTTTGTCCTTAACCCATGGATGACCCAAAGATTCATTAAGTGCAAGCTAACTTCATGTTAATCTAAGACTTTTCTCTAGGAAGGTTCACAGTACATCACATCACACACTGTGTTCTACATGGAGAGGCTTTTCTGTACAACCCTTGCCCAAACATTGCTGTTACAGATTGTAGTTTAATTTATTCTGAAATTTAGTTATTGAGTTCTTCATTCCAAAGTTATTATTACATTCTTTTATACAGACAAGTCTATTTTCTATAAGCTATTTCCCTAAAAGTTTGTAATTCAGGAAAAAGCTGACAAATACTGAATTATATTAGAGATCACGGAGAAGTGAACTGCATAGAAGAAATGCCAGCCACTACAAGTAATGTGACTTGATAACCTCATGTCGAGAGTTCAGAGGTGTTAGAAGCACCCTAAGTACTGATGAGACCAGATGTGAATGACATTATCTTCTAAACCTTTATTGAAAGTATTTTTTGGACAAAAATATCACATCAGTCAACACAAGCCAGGTAACTTTGGTGCAGCCTCTGTCCCTCTATGAAGTAACTCTTGCTATGGTTCTTCCCTGACTACTCGAGGTCACTGTTTTACTGTATCCTCACATGTCAAAGGCATTTTGCATAGTGGGCTTCACACTGAAATTTATGATACAGTTCATTGTGATTGGCTTTCTCCAAAGATAGAACATAAATATGTCAATAAAAGGTATGATCCCTAAAGGTTGCAGAAACCTATAGGATACAAGAGCACTTTAGAACAGGAAAAGGCCATAAAATACAAAGTAGGCCATTGTTTTTTTCCATCTAGTAGTTTAAGTTTTATATATATGTGAATTTGGACACTGAGAGAAATGATTTCTAATGCTGGAAATGATATATGTACATAAGCATAACTCTGAGCTTTCTGTTTATTTTTAATATACCCAGAACACTGAGACAGTTTTTTTTACCTCATTAGCAGTATTTTTTTAATGTTTATTCATTTATTTTTGGGAGAGAGAGTGCACGAGCACATGCGAGCAGGGGAGGGGAGGGGCAGAGAGAGAGATGGAGTGAGAGAATCCCAAGCTGGCTCAGCACTGTGAACACAGAGCTTGACATAGGGCTCCATCCCACAAACCACAAGATCATGACCTGAGCCAAAATCAAGAGTCAGACACTTTACTGACTGAGCCACCCAGGTACCCCAGCAGTATATTTTAATCTTGACTTAAAAGGGAAAGAAGAAGTAAGTTGTGTTCAAACATTTTTCTAATGGCATTCATACAAAATTATTGTAACAGATTGCATGTACCAAATCTCATCTGTATGCAACTCGACATAATTCTTAGTATATCCCACAGATGATGGAGCAGTCCTTATTGTCTGTCTATGCTCAGAAAGGAACTGGAAAGGGGGTCCATTCATACCATTCTAAGTCTATAAACTAATCACTGAAGCCTAATGAGTTTCTCTTAAATAAAAAAGTGTAAGAAGTCTTTAAAGGTTGTCCAGACTTGAGTTCCCAAAGCCAAAAGATCATCAGAAACAGACTTCCTGGGCTCCACTCCAGGCTTTAAAAACCAAAGACAGAGGAAAGAAATCTGCTTTAATACAAACTAGCTTTGTAACTCTACACAAGTTACTAGCTCCAATTTCTGCATGTAAACAGGGTAGACCCCTGTGGGTCATAGTTATTAGTGATGAGGTAACTACTAAAACCCTGTGCTTCAGGACATAAATGGAAATGGCATTAATTTATCCTAACTCAGAGTCCATGCCAAAATTCATTTGCTACAATTAGAATCTATGCATGACTGTCCCAATATCTGTTGAAACATCATCGATTACATGTATAGGAATGCAGAATCTAAGTTCTTACTGCGTATTTAAGGATTACCATTTGATTCTAAAGTTAAAATTCTGACTAAATATAATTATTTTTAAATGTAACTTTACTACAGCTCAGAGAAACTATAATTAATTATATAAAGACAATATGTATGCATGAGCATTTCCAAAGATTTATATAGCTTTTCTAGCAAGTAATGTGGCTCCTTTACAATCTTTGTCTAAAGGTTTGTATTGGTTTGTTAAGTTTCTCAAGCCTGACTTCCTGCTATCCCTTTGAGCCAACAACATCTCCTTTTTAGTTAATTAAAAGTGCACTTTATTACACCTAAAAATGTTTAACACTCTACTTTTATTAGAGTACAATATTCTATTTGTGGTGGTTCATAGATAAAACTTGAGGGAGTTGTTTTGTTGGCCTTTTCTTAGGTGCACTGATGCTGAGGTACTATGAGCTTTCAGAACTTCTGGAGAGACTACAAAGTTCTGGTTGTTATGGTACCTTTAGTCGGGCTCATACATTTGGGATGGCACAGAATTAAAAGCAGCCCTGTTTTCCAAATGCCTAATAAGGACAACGTTTCTGAGCCAGATAGTCCAGCACTTGGAAGTCCTCAGAAGAGTCACATCCACGGGAAGTAGCAGGCTTGGAATCTTCAGGTAAGTTTGATTTAATCTAGTCAACCAAATGGTACGTTCCAACAATGGGAAACATAATCTTTAAAAAAGTACAGAGCTCTGGCCAGAAAAGGCTTAAGTCAGTAAGTTACATACCTGTTGTTTTTATTATGACCCACTGCCAAAATATTAATTCTGTAGTTGCTTCTAGAAAAGTTTGTGCCACAGAGACCTTTGACACTTCGCTGGCAGAGTCATTTGGATGAAAGGAGAAAGAGCAGGCAGTCCATTACTTGTCCTGTCCTTTTCACTAACAACGTCACCAGGATCATGAATGTATCCAAAAGAGCAGTTGTCTACTTGCCATAAATCCATCCCAGAGCATACAGATCTATAACACAAAAGTTCTCTCCTTTATTATTCTGTTTCTTTCCATGGCAAAAAAAAACTAATTGTATTCCTTCCTTATTTTTATTATTTTAGCTTCAAAATAATTTGTTACTTTTGAGAGTCACTGAAATAAGAGGATATAGTTACATAATTCAAGATTATAATCTCTTAACTATAATTCCAAAATCCAAAAAGTTCTAAACTCCAAAAGGTTTTGTTATAACTCCTTAGGTAGCAAAACTTTATCTTAACTGACATGAGACAATTTGCAGTCTTTATTCCACTCAGTATGATTATTTAGTTTCACTAAATACCGTTGTGTTTGATTATGAGCATTATGAGTATATTGTTTATGGGAATTAAACACTATATTATTTTTATTATGGGTGCTAAACAGTATGTTGTTTTTCTAAAATTCAAGAAACTGAATTATGAAACTGATCCGGCCCCAGATGGAGCACTGCGGCCCTATAATTGTGGACCGTTTTCTATCTCAATATACCTTTTTGACCATCAGATGAGTAATACTGTGCTTTAAATTTTGGCCTAAGGTAGGTCAATTTAGGGTCTGCTCCTTATAGAAGGAAAACCTCAGTACGATTTTCCACTTTCTTAAGAGATCTGTAATTTTGACTTCTGGTAAAATTGTGATGTAATTTCTGATTACATCATTTTATTATTTTTTTGTTAAGTAGGCTTCATGCCCAGTGAGGAACCCAATGCGGGGCTTGAACTCACAACCCCTGAGATCAAGACCTGAGCTGAGATCAAGAATCAGACTCTCAACTGACTAAGCTACCTAGGTGCCCTCCAAAATTAGATTATTTTAAATCAAGATTTTATTTTTAAATGCTCATAAAGAGAAAGGGAAGAGGTTAGTTTAAGTAATAGACAATTATTTAATACAAAAAAAACAGGTAATAAAATATCAGAAGCTTAATGACTTAAAAGAGTAACCTTACGACATTTTGTGTAAGATTTGTATTTATAAAGGGATGTAAGATTTGTTTTTATAAAGGGAGTTTTAGTGGACATGAGCAGGGAGTTAAAGAGTTTATTAATGCTTGATTTTTATCTCTAAATTCTTCCAGACTATAATGAGGATCATTAGAGAATGTGTGTGTGTGAGTAGAGAGTAGAGAGAGAATATAGTGTGTTACTTATGACATCATTTTTTTTCCTTTAATTCTTGTCATAAGAGTTTGGGGATCTGCAATAGCCAAACTTTGAAGAAAAAAAAAAGAAAGTAGTTTCTCCTTCTGTGAAAAGAACTACAAGGAATATTATTAATTGAGGTATTCTTAGAGGGAAAGTAAAGTTGAGAAGAGAAAATATCTCCTCTAAAACGTTAATGTAAATATAGTAAGAGATTTGGAGGTCAGTGCTGCAGTAGTTAGAAGTTTCAGAGGGACCAACAATGCCAGTCAAGCAAGCAGAAACAGAAATTAAACAGGTTTAGGGTGAGCAAATGTTAAAATCAGATTTAGGGGCACCTGCCTGGCTCAGTCGGTAAAGCATGTGACTCTTGAACTTGGGGTTGTGCGTTTGAGCCCCTTGTTGGGTATAGAGATTACTTAAAAATAAAATCTAAAAAAAAAAAAAAAACCTATTTAGAATTAATTCAACACTGATTCTGTCAAAAGAATGTGCTGTTATTTGTCCCATATTATTTTTTAATTTCTACTTTTATTATGGAAAATTGCAAACATACCCCAAAGTAGAGAATAGTATATTCAATTCTCTAGTATCCTTCACCCACCTTTAACAATTATCAACATTTTGCCAGTCTTCTTTTATCTATCCTTCCGCCCTCACCCCCTTTTTGATATTTTAAATATTTTAAAGCAGATACCAAGCTTCAGTGTGTATCTTTAACATTAAAGATAAATACACAGCCACGAGTGCATTATCACACTGAAAAAATTAATGGTCACTCCTTACTACCGTTAGATACCCAGGGCCATGTTCAGATTTCCAAATTTGTCTTTAAAAAATTTTTTACCGGTGGTTTGTTAGAATTAGAGTTCAGATAAGGTCCACACATTGCATTTGATAGATAGGTCTCTTTTCAGCCACTGCATTTCCCTTCCCAGTCTGCCTCTTTTTGAATGCCCCACATTCTGAATTTGGTTGACTGAGTCATCATTTTGTCATTTAACAAGCTTCTCTCTCTCCCATATCTCCTGTAATCTGGTAGTCGGATCAGAAGGCCTGCTTTTACTTTTTTTTTTTTTTCTTTGAGAAAGAATACTTCATGGATGTGCTATGGTATATACATCCTAGTAAATCACATTGTTTCACACTTAATGCCTGATCCATTCTCAGTGTTGCTAAGATTAAAGTGCATTATCAGTCTGAACTCTCATTACAAAATCTGTTATAAAATTTATTTATGTTCATTGCTCTAATCTAGGAATTGGCAAACTTTTTCCTATAAATGATCAGATATTAAATATTTTAGGCTTTGCAGACCATGCAGTCTCTGTTTTGACTATTTACCTCTATTGTAGCACAAAAGCATTCATACATGATACATGAGTATGAGTCAATAAGACTATTTATAAAAATAGGCAGAGGGCCGGATGTGGCCCATGGGCTGTAATTTGCCAACCACCATGATAGTCTAATCCATTATTTCCTTAAGGGTTTCAAAATGATGTTGCTCAAATTCTATCATTCCTTCTCCATTTATGAGCTGCAACAACTTTCCCTCATCCTCAAAATGCATTTTTCAGGAAAAGCAAGATAAATGCTTTATTTCCATCCATCAGTTTTTATAAAAGTAAATTTGTGCCCTAACAGTAATGAGGGTTTTTGTTTTTCATGACAATATGAATTCATGAGTTTGCATATTATTTGAATTATCTCAAGCTATTACTGTCAATATTCTCTTTAATACTCAAATTGTACAATCTTGGATGCCCTCCTTGTTGACCCCTATGTCTGTTTTTCTCCTGTGCTCTTTAATATGACCCAAGTAGTATTACTCTTAGGTAAAGAAAAAAAAAAAGTCCCTAGTTTATCTTGTATATTTCTTGCCTCAGACCTAGAATCCACCATTTCTCCCAGGAACCCTGATGGGAGAAAATTTTACCTGTTCATATCTCTTTAAATCATAATTTATAGTGTATATCTAAATTTAGAATACAGTCATGTAAGTTTTATTATTATTTTAATTAAATTATCCATTACTGCAAAAGCCCAAGGCCTATGCATCCAGGAAGTCAGAGCCATTTGTGTGATGGTAGCCTTTGGAAATAGGGTCATGGTGTCAGGAGAAAGAGTTTTAATAGATCTAAACTGCACTTCCACACATATTTTATAAACCAGTCCAGCGCTTTGTTCATTTCTTTTCTTTCAGTTGTACCTTGTTTTGTCAGGATCTAGGCTCAAGTCAGCAAGTTTTGACATCCGAAAAATGATTTGGGAGTCACCAATACTTTCAATGATTTCTCCTTTGATTTCGCAGATTTTATAGAAATACTAGCCAAAAGATGTGGTTACTGGTCTCACTACCCAAGACTCTTAGAGTTGCTGATGTGGCATTCTACTTTTGAAATGTTGCATGTCACTATTATGTATTGAAATGTTTTTTTTAACTGGAGAAGTCATTTTATTGATCGCAGTTTCTATTAGGATTTGTTTGGTGTGAGTGTGTGTTGCAACATATAAAATAATGTATGGAAGTCACTTCACTAAGATTTTGTTTAAATGTAAGTTACAGATTTTGCCGAATCTAAAATAACCATTAAAATAATATTTAAGTACTTTGTTCCTGGCATAAGATGAAAGATTTTTTTCCTTGTCTTATAAAAAAAGATAACTGTAGCTTTATTGCAGGGAGAAAACTAGCCATCATTGCCTTCTCTTTATTTGGGCCCAGTTGCCATGGTTACGAGTCCTTTAAATGGGGAGGAGTGGTAACCGAAATAACACTGAATAACATCCCCTCCTCCTCTTCACCTCTTCTTTGCACATCTTCACACCACCTTTTTGGTATAGCGCACTGTGCCATCGTCTGCTTCAGGTAGTACTGTAGTGTGGTAGTCCAATTAGTTTTATTTATGCTAAATACTGTCCAAGTGATTAGCATAATTAGCATATTCCTGAAAATAATAATTGGCTGAACCTTCACCTTCAAAGCACCAAGCTTCAACAGACAAGGTCCATGACCTGAGATTTTTTTAATTTTTTCCATGCATTATTAAAGTGTCAGGATTTTATGCTTCAAGGCACGCTATTTATTTACGACCTTGTTAAGGAAGCTAGTACAAGTGCAAGTACACTTGTTATAACATTTTATGGTATTCAGACCTTTGGAGATCAGATTGTAAATCAGATCCTGTCTTTCTCTTTGTCAAACAGCATATCTCCTGGTTTTTGCACTTATTGTCATTAACCAAGGTTTTGGAGAGGATTAGTTGTAGGACATCAAAACTGACAATCATTGATCGAATGAATAAAACTACAGAAAATTAGCTCTGACTTTAGTCAAACATTGAAAACACGTTTTATTCTTTGGTATGATGTGCTGTACGGATTTATACAGCTAGAGCTAGACTATAAAAGAGTGGGTCTGCATTTGGGAGACTAACAGTTATCATATTTCATAATTATTTATAAGCAGGATTTGATGTAAGTGTATCTTTGTTCAGACCTAAGGTTTCCAAAGTTATAGAAAAAACATAATATTAAATCTTGATGTAAGAGAATAAAAACATTTGGGGCTTTTTTTTCCTTCAAGACTCAGAGTTTTATAATGAGTTTCATAATGTAGCATTTCTATTCTAGAAGCATATCATACTTGAGTAACTACTGTAAGCTTTCTAGTTATGTTGTTCTGCATTCCAAAATCATTCAAATATCAGTGCTTTTTCTTGGAGGGATTCATTGAGGAACAAAGGAGTGAATGCCTATTCTAAGTGGATTTACATTTTTCTGGAGGCTTGTGCCAGTTGGTAATGCCTTTTTCTAAAGAGGGAGCAGAGTGTCAAAGTAGTAAACTGCATTCTATTAAATGTTTTGGAATTATTTCTCTAAAACGTTTTACTTTTATTTCTTGTAGAAAGAAGCGTCTCTGAATCTGAGCTTAATATTGAAAGAAGAGATGAAAAACACCAGCTGGATTAGAAAGAACTGGCTTCTTGTAGCTGGGGTGTCTTTCATAGGTGTTCATCTCGGAACATACTTTATACAGAGGGCTGCAAAACAATCTGTAAAATCTCAATCTAGAGGCAAACAAATGAGTACTGAAGAATGAAGTAAAAATAAATGTTTGGAATTACCACTATGTCATTAAGTCATTCCATGCTGATAAGCTTCATAAACCTGGAGCCAATAATTTTATAGCCACAGCGCCACATATTCAAGACTTCCATTCCTGAAGAATATTTTTTTTCTAAATGTCAAAACCCATGACAATGCAATAAACAGGAAAATATGGTTGACAAAATAAAAGCCATCTTCACCAATTACCACCTAAAGTAAGATGTCTCGTTTAGAAGCTAAAAAGCCATCGTTGTGTAAAAGCGAACCACTGACAAGTGAAAGAGTCAGGGCCACACTTTGTGTCTTGAAAGGCATCCTAGTATCGAGCTATGGCCCTTCAGGTAGGCTGAAGCAGCTGCACAACGGCCTCGGGGGCTGTGTGTGCACAACCTCACAGTCAGCCCTGCTCGCTAACCTTCCGGTCACCCATCCCATCTTAAAGATCCTGACAACATCCATGCAGAATCATGTGTCGTGCTTCAGTGACTGTGGATTATTCACAGCCATTCTTTGCTGCAATCTGATTGAAAATGTTCAGAGAATAGGCTTGACACCCACCACTCTTATCAAATTAAATAAGCATCTTTTGAGCCTCTGCACCAGCTACCTCCAGTCTGAGTTCTGTGGTTGTCGAATTCTAGTCGACTTCAGTAGTACTCAGACCCTCCTTTGCCTGGTGCGCAGTATAGTAACAAGTAAACCTGCCTGCATGTTGACCAGAGAGGAAATAGACCATATCAGTGCTTTGATTCTGAGAGCCTTTTTGCTTACAATTCCAGAAAACACCAAAGACCGCCTCATTTTAGGAAAGAGTATAATTGTGCCTTTAAAAGGTCAAAGGGTTATAGATTCTACTGTATTACCTGGAATACTTCTTGAAATATCAGAAGTTCAATCGATGAAGATCTCACCTATCAAAAAATCAGACACCTTCAAGGTGGCACTCTTCTGTGCGTCTTTATCTGGAGATCTCTCTGATACTGGAGAAGGAACTGTGGTGGTCAGTTCGGGGATTTCTCTTGAAAATGCAGTCCTGGACCAGTTGCTTAACCTAGGAACGCAGCTAGTTAGTGATCACGTAGATCTAGTCATATGCCAAAAAGTTGTGCACCCTTCTTTGAAACAGTTTCTCAGTACGCATCACGTGATTGCCATAGACAGAGTCGGAGCATCTCTCATGGAACCCCTGAGTAAAGTGACAGGTAAAATGAAAGCACCTTCAGCCTTCACCTCTTACAGTTAATAAGTCACAATTTTTTTGAGCAGAGACATTCTTGGTGTGTGTCACTGTGAACATCTTGAAAAATTTTAGAAGCCGCCAACTTCACAGCATATGTTACCATTTCTGGCAGCAAAGGTTTCTCAAAAGGATATCCTATAATATTCACTTACTGAAAGTTGAGTGATTATGGCTATTTCTATGTATTTTCCAGCCCCCAGAAGGATGACAGAATCTATTACGACCTAAAACTATTAACCCCCCACGTATCTTAGAGTATTGAGAAGTTTAACTGTCTCATAATCATTAGGTCTTTCATACTTTACACAAAAGTCTTCTTGAATTTTACAAACCTCTTAAATGACATTATACTCAGAAGGTAGTTTTACAGCTAAACGATCCCCTTTTCTTCACTTCCGTACTTCACTACTGTACTTCTGCCTAAATAGTAGTTCTTAGTTAGGAGTGGGTAGGTGGATTGTGCACGCAGTAGCTTTAAATATCCCTGATATTTCCAGCTGAGCTCCGTAAGAATCAAGATTGTCTTTTATTTTTAGCACTGACAACAGGCCTGGTCCCCAGTAGGTGTTCTAAGACATTTGTTGAATTGACTAATATATTTGGTAAGATACAGAATTGTAAAAGGCAAGAAAGTCACTGTATTTTGCAAATTAAAATCAGATTGATATTCACCTATTACAAAGAAACATGACAATGTGAAGAGTTTGTGATTTGAGCCACTTTCAGTATCCTTTTAATTGCATCAACAACATACTCCCGCAGTTATTTCATTTTGATCAGTTGCGACGTTTATCAGACTTTAAGTCATTGTTAAAGTTCACTATATTTATCATGTTATTATAAATCATCAAAATGTAGCGTGTATGCCAGTATTGAACACCTAATATCTCTGGATTATTGCCCTACCTCTATAAGGCTGTCCTATGATTGTCAAAGTGGAAGTTAATAATAATGGAAAAGTTCCGTAGAACTCATTGTTGATGTTCTGGGTCAGACCCATAGCTTTAAATATTTACGGATTTTTCATGACTTTTCCAGTTGTGAATATTGGGTATTACAGGTTATTTAGTCAGTTTTTAAAATATGAAATATTTTGCTGTAGAAACAATAGTTTATGTGGGCACTCGGTTTCTATACCAACCCACAGTTCGTATGTGTCCCACATATAAATAGAACATGATATTTATAGCCAGAGCTTTAATCCTGGATCTTGGGAGCAGAGACCTTGTGAGATAAAAAGGAAAGAGAAAAACAACTATACTAAGCCCATGTCTCAGGTAAACTAGGTTTTCACCTTCCTGAGTACATTTAGGTTTACATTACCTATTCCTTCCTTCCCCTTCAGACAAAATACCTCTTCATTGATGATGTGGATTCCTCTTTAGTTTATTGTGCATGGGCCATTGGTGTGTTTGAAGCTTGTCATGGAATACAGAACATTTAACATTTGATTTGTGAAGTAGACATAATTGTCCCCATCTTACTGTCATATGGAGAAAACCACCCAGAAGGGTTAAACGACATGAGAGACTTGCTTCATGTCCAGTGGCACATAAGCAGTAGAGCCAGATCCCTCCCTACAGCAGATTTTCTGTTGCATCCACCAAGTGAAATACATTCTTGTTAGCATTTTTTGGTAATCCTTAAACTTTACTCAAGTATTCGTTATTCTTTGAGGCTTCAGAAGAAAAGAATATTCAAAGAAGTGTAATTGTTCAGTGATTATTTTCTGGGTTCTTGCAAATTTTTTAAGCTCCCAGAAGATGTATGCATATTTTTGTCTGCCTTTTTCTAGAGAGTATGAGATCGCTCTTAACAGATGTTGAAAGAAGTCTGTAAACCAAAAGAACCTCCGCTTTATTGTATATCATTTTAATAGCAGAATGCTACTTATTTTATAGGTTTTAGAAGATGCATCTTGTTATTTAGTCTACATTTCATGTTTTGAACTGTGTGCTTAGGTTAGGGCCTTTTAATTGGCTAGGAATCCGTTTTACATGATTGTACGTTGCATCTTTACTCATACATTTTGTGTTTTCTAAACTTTAAAAAATAGGAACACAGCCTATTGGTTCCCTAGGCTCGATCTCTCCTGGTAGTTATGGAAGTGTAAAAGATTTGTGCACTGAAAAATTTGGCTTCAAACATTTTCTTCATCTTATTCCTGATGACGCAACTATCTGCAGCTTGCTGCTCTGCAACAGAAATGACACTGCCTGGGATGAGCTGAAGGTAACAAACCTTGAATTCCATCGTCTAGGGGCCGAGGCAGGGATTAAATAGACGGACACAATAGTTTTCTTCACATAGGTGAGCTATGCATTTTGTTTTTCATAACTTTCCTAGGTGGTTTAGGAAGCAACAACAACAAAGATGAGAGAATTAAAGT
Source organism: Paguma larvata (assembly GCA_030068075.1). Lineage (NCBI taxonomy): Eukaryota > Metazoa > Chordata > Mammalia > Carnivora > Viverridae > Paguma > Paguma larvata. The sequence continues at coordinate 14,116,397 of CM057844.1, forward strand.
CACAAGTAAGCAGATTTAATTGCCTGTGAAGTTACAGTAGACTCGGCAAGAGCGACCAGTTGTTATTTCTAGTACTTACAAGCAATCTACAGGTCCTTGACATGTGAACTTTTCCTAGTAATTAACTTGAGTTGTGTATGCCTGGATGCTAATGTATATGATAAATTCACTTAGAAAATGTGTTCCCAGCCATACCCATCATCAACAACACATGCAACTCTTATATAATAAAAGTGATAACCTATGGTATTTGTCACAAACTTGATTCATATGTACTCAAGGATGTGTCCTTGGTAAATATGAGAGGGCTCTTTTTTTTTTAATTACTACTAGGTTGTAGCTGTATTATTTCCATAGCAACTTGAAATAAATTCTATAGCATGTATACAGCTCATTTAGACTGAAATAATTTTTTTCGTGAAACACTAGCAAACCTTGCTGACCCAGTTATTTCGAGGACATCCATTTGTCAATCTCAGTTTGAGGAGCTAAGTGCATATCAAAGATGATATTAATCTGGCCCATGGAAACAAACATCTGGCTAAAGTACTTTTTCCTTAATCTCTAATCTTTATTATTTCAAACTGTATTCATCACATTATAACCTTGGCAATACAAGTTTTGTTCTTTTGCAATTAAAATCCAGCTCTTTAAGTCTACTATCTAAGTTCCCTTGAAGACACAGTTATAGTTCTTTGTGTATCTCATGTCAGTGTCTGATTCTGATGATTCATCTCTTTTTTAGCTCACATGTCAAACAGCACTGCATGTTTTGCAGTTAACAATCAAGGAACCAAGTGTTTTGTTGGGAGGTGGTTGTACTGAAACTCATTTGGCAGCATATATCAGACACAAGGTAGGTTAGATAGTCCTACTCAGATTATCTGAGTTCCCAACATTTGTTTTATGAGATAATAAACCAAATCATAATACCTCGAAGCTTTTAATGCTTAATTTCTCAGTAGTCTAAATCAAATACTGTATTCGAAAACACTTGAGGAAAATAACACTTGCAAATATAAGGTAATATCTTTATCACAATGATTATTATTAATCCAGCCCATTACCAAATGATCACATTTTTGAGTATTGTCTAAATATTGCATGTTGAAATGAGCATTCTGTTAAATGGGAGTCGTACTAGAGATTTCAACTGCTGTGGTCCAATAATGATTGATATTCATAATGAAAGTATTAAGATTCTACAGAATACTTCGGACCTTCTGAACTACCAAGAAAAGACTTAATTTCATTTAATTAAGCATTCCAAGTATTAGATTTTATTATGATTTTTTAAAATATTTTTTTTGAAATTTATTCATTTATTATTTCTGAGAGAGAGAGGGCACACAAGCACTGGAGGAGCAGAAGGAGAGGGAGACCCAGAATCCAAGGCAGGATCCAGGCTCTGAGCTGTCAGTGCAGAGCCCAACATGGGGCTCGAACCCATGAACCACAAGATCATGACCCGAGCCAAAGTCAGACACTTAACTAACTGAGCCACCCAGGCACCCCAGATTCTATTATGATTTTTAAATTGGTATCAATTGATGATAAAAATTCTATCAAATAGAATATTTTTATTCATTTATTTAGGAAACTCTATGTCCTGATAATAGGTAAATTTAGTCCATTATGGTTCTTATTATTTCATAAAGGCTGACTTTTTTTTGGAAATGGATACAAAAAAGTATGTGTTTCCCACATATTTGCAGGTGATTCTTTGGTTGGTCAGGAGTGTTATGAAGAGACTGCAGAGCTCCGGTGGCTGACTAGGCTAGAGAGAGAGAGAGTGCACAGTTTTCACACATATGCCCCACCTACTTCCCCAAATGATTTAAAATCTAAAAGTTAACAGAATATACATTATGAAAAACAAAATCAGTGCCCATCTATTGATGCTGAACGTACAATAATATAGTCTGCAAGTGGGATTGAGTAAACTAGAAAAAGTTTTTTGGAGGAGGAAGGTTTTCTAAGTAGAATTTTGAAGAAACAATACAGTATTGAAAATGTGGGGAAAGAACACGCAGTAGAGGCGATCTCTGGTTCACACCTGGGCAGAGAAAGACAGCGGTCACTGCTTTGAAGTGGGTTGGATATGGGCTTTTAGCTATCATTCAATTGTTAGTTTGCTAATATGTTACTTTTTCTATCATGAAGTTTCTAGGATAGACTTTTTTAGAATGGCGGAACGAACAAAAAACGTTTACTTCTCATTAAAGAGAAAACCTTGATGTGAAAATTGCATGTGTTCCTAAATACCTTGTGTCTTGATAATAATAATATGCGTTCTCATTTTAAACAAATTTCAGACATTTTGCTAACTATAAATAAGTACTTCATTAGCCTTCAGGAGCCTTCTTCTGTGTGTATGAAAACCCGTAATATATGCATTATGCCTTGTCCTTCATGTATTGAGGAGACACTACCGAGCAGTCATTCATAGTAAGCCAATGATGAAGTTTATTCTGATTCATTCTTTCTGATAACATGACTAGCATATGTTTATACTATAACCAACCAGATTAAGGGATTATAGCCTGGCCAGCTTGACCCATAGTTGCCCATTAGCATTGTGATAAAAACCCCTAAGGAAATTGAACTCCCTAAGGAGTAATTTTATGATAAAGGTTTAATCAAGTATTTTATCTTTCTGAAACATTTTTATAATATTGCTCTGTATGTTTTCAATGATTTTATTACTCTTTAGACTTGTAATGAGCCCGAAAGCATTCTCAAAGATGATGGGTGTACTCAAACAGAACTTCAGCTCCTCACTGAAGCATTCTGCAGTGCACTGGAATCTGTTGCTGGCTCTCTGGAGCATGATGGAGGCGAAAGTCTTACTGACATGAAGTATGGACACTTTTGGTCCACTCAGCCAGAGTCTCCCTCTGTTGTTAACTGGCCAGATTTACTTTCAAGATGTGGCTGTGGACTCTACACTAGCCAGGAAGAACTCCACTGGTCTTTCTTAAAGAGTACTCGTCATCCCTTTGCACCGCAAACCTGCCTTCCACATGAAGCTGTGGGCTCAGCCAACAACCTGATCTTGGACTGCTTTACTGCTAAGCTTAGCGGCCTGCAGGTGGCTGTGGAGACAGCCAACTTGATTTTGGATCTTTCATATATCATTGAAGATAAAAACTGATAGAATAGCATGTTTATATTACAAAAACCAACAAAAAACCTAGTCAGGTAGTCAGTTAAGAAAAATACGGAGTATATTTCTTCTCTCCCAAAGCCCTCTTCTGCATATTTGGATAGGTTATTCATAAAATTATAGATATATAAGGGAAAAAAGTATGATTCTTAAATAGAAATACCATAGAACATTAAAAACATGAAGGATTATTATTAAAGATATTATAGTTATCTTAGGGATTCCACAGATGCCTCTGTATGTTCTAAATTTTTGTTGTGACATCATTCTAAGAATATACAGAAATAAAAAAACTTCCTAATGTATGCTCTAGTTTGGTAATACTTATTATACACATTTTTTAGTTTGTAGAAATCACTCATGTTTTAAGTGCTAAATTAGATTCCAAGGTATCACAAAACACCTGTACATATTGTTCAATTAGAAGTACTCAAACTGCACATTTAGTAAAACGTCAGTGTTCTTTACTGAAGCTGTATCATTTAATGGGTAAGTAACTGATGTCGAACCTGGCCTACCTGTAATTTCTAGTTTGTATCACGGTTCTTCATTTGTATTATTTTGAAGAAATGTGTGATTAGGAAAAAAATTATTATATAGTAACTAAGCAGCATAGAGGAAAAAGTGGAAAAGTTATTTCTCCAGTTCAGTCAGTAGTGCAGAGAAGATACCAGCACAACTCTCATGTTCAAAGTAGAGAAGCATACGTTTCACCAAGGAATATAATTTGAAGTTTATGCAAATGCAATCAATGTATCAATAAATTGAAGAAATACAGAATGCAGCCTGAAGAATAAGTATGGAGCTATAACAGATGTTCTATTAAACCTTAGGAAAACATTTTGAAAATTTTGGGAAAATTAAACAATGTAAGAGTCAGTTCATATTTGTAGCCATGATAGAAGGAGAGTTTTTAAGCAATTTCCTGCTACATTCTTGTAATGCAAAATAATTTTTACCCTGAGCCAAAGAAAAAATTGCAGTACAAACACAGTAATGCAACATAAAACTACAAAAACTCGGCTGCACCTAATGCTTCATAAAATATTTTCTTAAATTTCACTTATTTTATTATTAGAGTCAAATAGAGTGTGATAGGCAGCCTCTAAGATGGTCCGTAGTGACCCCTCTCAATCCTAGTTTTCAGGCCCTTGAACAGTCCCCTCCCCCTGAGTGTGTGCGTGATGTAGGGACTCCCCCGAGTCTCCATTTCTCCCCCTGGTGAACAGGAATGTCTTGTTGCAGCTTCCCTATGTTTGATCCATCATCGTATGTTGGGACTAGAGAGCAGATGGCTTGTCCCATTAGCTTCATGGGTCTACAGATGGAGAGGAGCTGTGTTTCAGAAGCTGTACTTTAAGAATTACACCTGAGCAGCTTCGCCCAGCTTGAGCTGATTTCAGTGATAAGATTCTGGACTTCAAGCTGATGCTGTAATGCGATGAAACTTTTGGGAATCTGGGGAGTGTATGAATGTATCTTGCATGTGATGGGCAGCCTCTAAGATGGCCTCCAATGATCTCACTTCCTGGTAGTCCACCCTTTGGGTGTGCATGGGACCTAATAACTAGCTCTTAATAACTATACAGCAGATGTGATGGGATGTCACGTTGTAGAAAGATGGGCTTCTCTTGATCTCTCACTCTCTCACCCTGATAGAAGCTACCTGCAGGGTTGGGAATGCCCATAGAGAGGACCACATAGTAAGAGACAGGCTTCCAGCCAACAGCCCATAAGAAACTGAATCCTACCAACAACCACAAGAATGATTTTAGAAGCATATCCCCCCTAGTGGAGGCTTAATAGTAGCCCCTGCCACTGCAACTACTAGAGAGACCCTGAAGCAGAGAACCTATCTAAATTAATCCCCAATTGATTTCCTGACCCACAAAATCTGTGAGATAATAAATCTTAAGTCAAGTCTTGGGTATAATTTGTTATGCAGCAATAGACATCTAATAAAGGCAAGAGCAAAGGCTGATTTATAATTACATACTAAAAACTTGGGCGCACAATGGCAAAAAGCATTCTTGATGCCATGCCTCTGCATTTTCACCATCTCTGCAAACCTAAAGGCAGTGTTCTTTATCATACATGCTCACAATAGGGTTTTTACATTCACTTAAGAAAGGGTGTCACATGGGAAGAAGAGAATTGTCCTGGGTCTCCTTGGCCTTCTGCATTTCCACGTTACTCTAAAAAGGGATACCACACTGAACCTCTCCAGTTGGTCTTAGAGTTTAAGAGCCTCCACTTCCCATGGTAGCCATTAACTCTGCCATTTTTGTTTAGCTTTGCCATAAAATTCAGTTACATACTTGGGTGAAACATCCGTGTTCTCATTTCGAATATGTCATAAATTTGTTTAAATAGTCTCGTGAAGTCATGTTTCCTGAAGTTGTGTACAATCCTTACTAGAAAATCCTATAAATAATTTTTTAAAAAAAGCACTTCCTTAACAGTTTAAGGAAATCATCATCGAAATTCAGATGGTAAAATATGAGATGAAAATTCTTGATGAAAATAATTTCAGAGGAGCTCATTTTGACAGAAATAAATGATAAGAAAAAACAGCAACTAAGTTAAGCCTCAGACCATGTGTTTTGTGACTTCAAGTAAGATTGAGGTCTGAATATCGCATTACGAGGTTCCTCGGGAGACAGAATAGGAAACCCTGATAGCTACAAAAAAGGAAAAGGAGAATAATATTCAAGAGAATGAAGTCAGTGACAGCTGCTCACGGCTTTTTGGAACTTACAAGACATGTAGCATTCAGGTTTATTGAGCCATAGGTGTCCAACAGGATTAGCATCTTATTAATCAAAAGAAGTTATGATTTCGGCTGCAAGGAAAATACTGGAAAATGAAAGCAAATTAAAGGAATCTCCTAAGTCAAAATACTTATTTGGTTTTGTAAATACTCCTTAATTCTTCCATTTGTACCATATTAAATAATCTCAACTAATACATAAAGATATTTTACATCATTAGAGTGAAGTCTCCAGGATTTTTAAATTCCATATTAGTATCTTTCGTTATCATGGTATCCTTGAGCTCATTTAGTTTGTATAATCAAAGCTATTTAGGCATTTCACCTGATACTAGAAAAAATTTAAGTACCTTTGTAAGATCCATCATATCCTGTATTCTTACACTGGCTGAACAATTCTTTGGATAACTTTATTTTTTTTTTTAATTTTTTTTAACGTTTATTTATTTTGGAGACATAGGGACAGCGCGAGCAGGAGAAGGGCAGAGAGAGAGGGAGACATAGAATCCGAAGCAGGCTCCAGGCTCTAAGCTGCCAGCACAGAGCCGAATGCGGGGCTCGAACTTCACAGACCGCGAGATCATGACCTGAGCTGAAGTCGGCCGCTTAACCGACTGAGCCACCCAGGCGCCCCTGGATAACTTTAAAATAAAACAATATTGGGGCATCTGGGTGCCTCAGTCAGTTAAACATCTGACTCTACTTTGGCTCAGGTCATGATCTCACGGTTCTCGAGTTTGAGCCCCAAATTGAGTTCCATGCGGACAGTGCAGAACTTGCTTGGGATTCTGTCTCTCCCTCTCTCTCTGCCTCTCCCCCGCTCACTCTCTCTCAAAGTAAATAAAAATAAACTTAAAAAAAAAAACCTTCAAAAAATAAAACAATAGTGTTTACAGTTACATAAACTATGCAGGTTATTAAGAGAATCATGTACAAAAATCACTTTCATAATTAATGCAGGCCCTGTCAAACATCCAATTAGTTATTCATTCCTTCTTGATAACTTTGGGGGAATAGTCAAGGAGACTAAACACCTCTTATAGGGCTCCGTTTCAGCTGTCTAAATAAATCCATCTCTTAATCTGATGGAAAAGGCAAGCTTGAAAATCTGGTATCTTTATAATTTTTTTATCATGTAGTTAAGTGTTTCCACTTAACTATGGTATCCCATAATCCTTGGAAATTTTTGTCACTTACCTACAAAATTTGAATTTAAATGTATCTAAACCCAATGTCAGCCTGTATCTTTAGATTACAACTAAATTTATATACTTATTTATTAAGCATATAGTAATACTCATAAAAGTGAATGCAGTCTCTGAAAACTACTACATATAGATCAAGACTTTTGTTGGAGAGATAATTAGTAAGAAAAGCACTAAAGGCAGTGCCATACCATTACCTGTAATAAATTTGTGACTTTAGAGGGAAATCAATTGACTTGATAATTTCTTACTAAGAAATCACACTGAGAAAATATTTATAATGAACATCCTAGCTTAGCCCTGTAGTTTTTGTTTGAAGTATTAGGATTTCATTTTGAGAAGTGTTAAGTGACTTCTTTTTGTTTACCCGACACAATAGTCAATGGTTTTAGAGGCTTAAAGAAAAAAAGATTGATTCACAGTCTCTGATCTCAAGGAGCTGATCGCCTGCCCAGTGAGACTTTTTTTTAATACTATTTTTCTTTCTTAAAAAGCAATTGTGTAAAATTATTTCATAATCATTCAAATCATTGATAAACATTATGTGGTAATAGAAAATTTGAAAAATGTGAATCACAAACAAGGAAAATAAAGTCAACTGTAGTCCCACTGCCCAGAAATAACCACTGTTAACATTTTATATGCATCTTTTTAATTCGTTTTATGAACTTTCCCAAAATGTATTAACATAAGATGTTGTTTTAGAATCTGTTCCTTTTACCTAAGATACACACCATGCACATGCACAACCACTATATATTCTACAGCTACATCATTTTTAATTCCTAAAGAAGTTTCAGTTGTAGAGATTCTACCATAATTTAGTCAATGAGCTTTTATTAGTATACTTCCAGGGTGTTTTTAATTTTTGTACAAATATAAGCAAAAACTCAGTGAATATCTTGTATATATCCTTTTCCCATATCCTGATCATTTCCTCAGGATAAATAAATAGAATTATGATTTCTGGGACTAAGTATTTATTTGAAATGGAAAGACTATATTAATGTACATTGCTTTAATTATTAAGTCTTCCAGAAATGTTTCTTCAAAATAGTCTGACTACAGGGTGTAGAAGTACTCATTTTCTTGAACTTTGGCCAACACTAGTTTTTTTGCCAACGTAATAGCTGAAAATAAACTCCCTTTAATAATGTGCACTTTTTAAATTATTAATGACACACTTTTTATACATTGTTGGCCAATGTCGTTCTTCTTTAGTAACTTTTTTTTTAATTTTTTTTAACGTTTATTTATTTTTGAGAGACAGAGCGTGAGCAGGGGAAGGGCAGAGAGAGAGAGGCAGACGCAGAATCTGAAGCAGGCTCCAGGCTCTGAGCTGTCAGCACAGAGCCTGATGTGGGGCTCAAACTCACAGACTGTGAGATCATGACCTGAGCTGAAGTCGGCCGCCTAACCGACTGAGCCACCTAGGCGCCCCTAGTAACTCTTTTCTTAATAGGCCTTCCATGTTTCCTATCAGTAAGTTCATTTTTCTCATCTATGTATTTCTTTTCTCATGCACATTATTAAAGATATCAGAGAGGTAAGTTTTTGAAGCAAATGCATAACTTTTCTTCATGGTCTCAATTTTCTAACCAGCTGCCCATGCCCAAGTAAACGTGGCATTGTCTTAATAGCAGTTTTATTGATTTGTACTAACACAAGCAGCAGCAAAACACCTGTGTAGTGTGAACAATATAAAATAGTGGGCAAATACTGCCCCTGCCTGTTGATACCATGTAACATGGTGATAAAGCATCTGTGACATGTATGCTGTGTGACTTGGGTAGGGCTGCCATAACAAATTACCACAAACTGGGTGGGCTTAAAACAACAGAGATTTATTTTCTCACTGTTCTGGAGGCTAGAAATCTGAAATGAAAATGTTGTCAGGGCTACACTTCCTACAGGGGCTCTAGGGGACAATCATTCCTTGCCTTTTCTAGTTTCTGTTGGCTCTTGGCAATCCTTGGCATTCCTTGGTTGATAGACCCATTCCGGCAATCTCTGCCTCCATCTTCACAGTGCCTTCTCCTCTCTGTCTCAGTGTCACAAATCTCCCTCTCCTTTCTCTTATTAAGGAACTGGTCATTGAAGAAGCGCCTGGGTGGTTCCGTCGGTTGAGCATCTGACTAGCTCAGGTCATGATCTCACGGTTCGTAGGTATGAGCCCAACTTCGGGCTCTGTGCTGAGCTCAGAGTCCGAAGCCTACTTTAAATTCTGTCTCTCTCTGCCCTTCCCTTGCTTGCACTCTGTCTCTCTTTTTCTCTCTCAAAAATAAATATTTAAAAAAAATTTTTTTAGTCCCACCCTAAATCCAGGATGATCTCATTCTAAGATCCTTAATTATATCTGCAAAAACCCTGTGTTCAAATAACATCACATTCACAGGTGTGGGGCCTAGGGGGCAACACCATTCAACTCACTACAGATGGTAGAAATTTGCCAAGATGTAAATCTTCCTTCCCCAGATTACAGCTGCAAAGAGAGTAAAGTATGCCTAACTTGGAAAGAATCACCAATGCCAAGTTTTCCCACCAAACATTTCAAATCATATTGTTTTTTAATTATAATCAAAGTGCAATCCCTTTTCCTCCCTTTTTGCCTTAAATTGCCCTACCCATGACATTCTCTTCTATTCGGCATCTCTGTCCGCATCTTCACACTTACTCTCCTTCCCCAGGTATCACATATAAACTATTCATTGGATGATGTTCTATACTTTCTCCATGCTCACATAATTTACATACAAACACATAGAGAAAAATGTTTACATACTGAGATCATTTTATATAATGTTGTCTGCTTTTTTTCAGGAATGTCGCCAAGTCAACTGAAGCTGATCTCATTCATTATTTTCATGGTCACATAATAAGCCTTTACAACTTGTGATGTTGCTGCCCCCTTTGCTAGCTTGGTGTACCCATCCCTAAATGCTGTGAATGTCCTGGCCGCTGATGGTTTACAGCTAAGCCGTTCTCCAGGAAACTTCTCTAAACCCAAACAAACTTTCCCAGGGAGATTATGCTGCGATATCATTATCTGAGCCTTTCCTGTGTGTGTCTGGAGGGGGGACCCTCAGCCAACAACTTTGTACACATATTCTTACCTACTTATGTTTTCATTTATAAGTGTGAGGTCCTAACGATTCTTTTTTTTATTTTTTTATGTTTATTTATTTTTGAGACATAGAGACAGAGCGTGAGCAGGAGAAGGGCAGAGAGAGAGACACAGAATCCGAAGCAGGCTCCAGGCTCTGAGCTGTCAGCATAGAGCCCAACGCGGGGCTCGAACTCACAGACTACAAGATCATGACCCGAGCCGAAGTCGGCCACTCAACCAACTGAGCCACCCAGGTGCCCCAGTCCTAACGATTCTAATGAGTAAGGAGTTAGGTCACAAAAAATGTATACCATTTAATAAATACTGCCTAATTCATAATTGTTTTCCAGAAGGCTATAACAACTCACACCTACACCATCAATGCATGAGAGTACGATTTCCCATAACCTCTTCTCCCCCTTAACATCTCTGTAATGTGTTTCTTGTTTTTCCCAGTTTTAAAGTTTGTGATTACTAGTGAATTTGAGTATTTAAAAAATATATTACAACTTCTGTTTCTCATCCCACATGTGAGGAGCTTCGAAGTCACCACGACATCCTAATAACGAATAGAAAACTGAACAAACTGCAAAATGGAAAACGATGTTTGGGTGTAAATCTGTAAAAGATGATCCTGATCACCAAATCCCAATGTGTGTGTGTCTAGTTGTGGGGAGGTTCCCACACTAACAGGCAATTCTCCAGACACGCGCATGTCCTACAATTCAACTCAATTCTGATACTGTCTACCTGGATAGCATCGGATTCCAAAGGCAGAGGATTCAGTTCTACATTACTGCCCCCCCACTACCCACTCCACTTCAGACGAATTTACAAAACCAGAATATCACCTGGTCTTCAAATTACCAGCTACAGATCAAAAATTCCAATGATCCCTTCTTGAGTTCTTAATTTGCTACAGGGGCTCTCAGAACTCAAAGAACTTACAAGGTCACCAGCTCCTTATCAGGAACAGTAAGATGAAGGAGATGCATGGGGCAAGATACAGAGAAAGGGCACAGAGCTTCCATGCCCTCTGGGACTGTACCACTATCCCCAAAACCCTGTGCTCACTAACCCAGATGTTCTCTAAACCCCATCCTATGGAGGCTTCCTTACAGAGGCATGATTGATTAGGCCATTGACTGGAGGTAAATGATTCAACCTCCAGCTCCTTTCTCCAGTCTGGATGTCAGAGCACGGGACTGAAAGTTCCACTCCTATATTCTTGGTTGGTTCCCTGGCAACCAGCCCCCATTCTTCCCCGCAGTCTAAGAATTTCATTAACATAACAAAAGACACCTTAGCTCTCACCACTTAGAAAATTCCAAGGGTTGTAGGAGCTCTGTGCCCGACCTAGGACAAAGACCAAATATATTTGTTATAAATCACCACTATCACAGTCCATTAGAGAAGTGAGGTCACAGGGCAAACAGCTACCCCCAAAACTGGAGACAGATACAGAAAGCACAATTTATCAGAGCAGAAACCCACAATCAGTAACCATTGTGGGAACAATTGCCAGTGTGGGAGAACTGAAACTATTAAGTAATGAATTGCTGTCAGCTCCATACAGACAAGTCAAAAAGTAAAAACTCCAGGGGAACCAAGTCATAGGAGAGTCCTTGTACTTTCCTGAGTTTTAACCCCCAACCCCATTCCAGAGCTCTCATAGGTGCTTATATTGAATACTGAAGAAAAATACCCTTGTGTTTCCAATAGGGATAGAGGTAAAAGAACCAAGGGAAATACACCAGGAATTTTTTTTTCTTAACAAGGCCTGTCCTCAGGAGAAATTATTTTACCAACACCTTGCTAAACTTAAAGATAAAACTAGTGGCACCTGGCTGGCTCAGTCCATAGAGCATGAGACTTTTGATCTTAGGGTCAAGAGTTCAAATGCAACGTTGGCTGTAAAGATTACTTAAATAAAACTTTAAAAAAATAAATAAAAATTTAAAACCTGCCAGTTATTTTACCAGCAAATGAATTTGGGAATTGTGAAGAATTGCATTCTGGGATACACAAGCTACAAAACAAACCCAGGCAAAATAACAGGCAACTCTGCAGAACAAAGGCGAAGACCGGTCTTTTATAGAGGAAGGTGAGGTGGGGTTGCAAAGGCTGTTATAAACAAGAAGTCCATTGAAGTAAACTGGGAGCTCAAAGTATAGTGGCTTTTCATTGGCTGGGTTGTGACAGTTTCTCATTGGCTGGACTGTTGTCAGGGCAAGAGAAGAACCTTTTTTTCCTCTTGCTGGGGTAGTAAAGCAGCAGCTAAGGGTAGTATTGACTTGAAAGGTACATCTCTTCCTATTGGATCTGCAATTGACAAATTGTGGTAGGGTGCAAGAGCTCCCCCTGCTGGCTGCTTGACTCCGTTCTAAATAAGGTTTCCTTTTATTAATTTTCACAGCCTGTTTTATCAACCTGCTAGGATTTTATCAGAGCCAAACCTACCTGAGTGAAGGGAAATACCAACTCTAGCCCCCTCCACCTTTCCAAGTGGAGGAAGATAAATACACACCTCCAGCCCCCTCCAACTGTCACGTCTCGCCTAGGGGGATAAAAAAAAAAAACTTGGAGGCATCCAAGATATCCTTCAGTAGTGGAGGTGATAAATAAACTGTAGTATATTCAGACAATGGAATACTATTCGGCGCTAAAAAGAAATGAGCTTTCAAGCCATGAAAAGACATGGAGGAAATTTAAATGAACACCACTAAGTGAAAAAAGCCAATCTGTAAAGGTTATATACTATATGATTCCAACTGTATGACATTGTTGAAAAGGCAAACCTATGGTGACATGAAAAGATTAGTGGTTGCTAGAGATTGGGAGGAGGGATACATACATAAAGCACAGAGGATTTTAAAGCAGTGAAACTACTTTGTATGGCACTGCACTGGTGGGTACATGTCATTATACATTTGTCAAAACCCGTTTAAAAAAACAAGTGTTCTAAAATTTTAATTGAGAGAAGGCTAAATTATAAATTTATAAAGTTAGGTGAGTGGTTACAAGGATATTCAATCATTTGCTTAATTTTGAAGTCTTCATGTAGGCTTAGTAACTTAACTGAGTATAATATTATGATTCTCTCAGGTTATGTCAGGGACGACACAAGGAGCATATTTATTAAATCTCCCCAACAGTTTTGGTTCACTAGAAACATAGAGAAATGTATTACATTTTACTTTTTATCAGTGTATCAGATGTATCTACGGGTATGGAATAGGTGATTTCATTGCAAAGAAATTAAATAATCCCTGAAATTAGGAAAAATCGGGCGCTTGGGTGATTCAGTCAGTTAAGCCTCTGACTTCAACTCAGGTCATGATTTTGCAGTTCCTGGGTTTGAGCCCTGCTTCCGGCTTTGCGTGGACACCTTGAAGCCTGAAGCCTGCCTCGGATTCTTTGTCTCCCTGTCTGCTCCTCCTCTGCTTGTTCTCTCTCTCTCTCTCTCTCTCTCTCTCTCTTTCTCTCTCTCCTCTCTCTCTCAAAAATAAACATTAAAAATTATTTAAAAAAAGAAATTAGGAAAAATGCATTTAATCTGTGTCAACGAATAACTAACATTTATTATCAATGGTGCTTACAGTATTATCAAAACTATTTTGCATCTCTTTACGCTTATTAAAACTTTTGGGGGGCTGTAAGAAATGAATAAATATATGTGAAATAAGTTTGAATCTAGGTTATGATTATATAAGCAACTTGAAAATTCTCAGGTTACTCATCAAAACTAAAGAACTTTTACAAACTAAAACAAAAATTTCTATCAATTTCTTAAGATAAACTGTCAGCCATTCTTATTTATTTTACGTATATATTTACTATGCATGAACATCTTATTTGATTAAGCTAATCTTACATAATGATGAAGTATAATGGAAAATTTTATCTTTATATTTATGGCATATGAAACCAAGATCTTTAAAACACAGATGATTTCAAGTTCTTGCTTAAATATTCTTTTTGGCTTTTTACTGAGCACTGTAAGAAATATCTACTTCATCATTTTTTATTATAAATTAAATCCTGATTATCTGCATGGATGAATCTCTCCTCATACTTGAATCCTTTCTGGTTTTATTTTCATTGTAAAGCATTGATGTAAATATTGGGTCTTTCCTGTGGAAATAATTTCAAAATATGAAATTAAATGTAAAGTACTTGCAGTTGGTTTTCTGACCCATGATTCTTACTTACTTAGAACCAGATTAAGTTTCTCCTCACTCACTAAATGGAGAGCTATTGATTGCTGGCTATGTCAAGTCATTGTGCATATATTTACCTAGATAGCTTCATTCTTCCATTTATTTATTCATGACCTAGCATTATGACTGGGGACACCATAGTAAGTACAAATAGACATGTTTAAGCTGTCTGATTAAGCTCAAAATCTGAAAATCATCCACATTAAGGTAAATTTAATTTGAGCTATGAAGCAGAGTGATACAAGACCTAAGAAGAAGATGATTGAGATGAGATCTTAAGGAGAAGTAGAGTTAATAAGGATAAGGAAGAAATGAGATGATTCCAGGCAGAAAGAATAGCATATGCAAAGGTCCTGCAGCAGGAGGGGAACATAACATATTTCAAAAATTGAAAGGTCATTGTGGCCAAAGCTTAGAAGTGAGGGCAAATGTCATGGAAGATGACTCTGAAGACATAGGTGGGGGCCAGGCCAGGCTGAACTTTCTAAGCCATGGTGAAGAGCTTGGAATTAATCCTAAAAGCAATGAAAATCCTGACATTGTTTTGAGGTAGGAGGACAGCAGAGGGAAAAGTATTGAGTTTGAGAAGAAATTAGTTAGGAAGTTATTCACCAGAATGGAGAAGAAATTGTGACAGACAGAGGGACTCAGGAAAAATTCCGCAGATAAACTCAACAGGATTTGTAATGATTCAGATGTCAATCGTAAATGGGCAGTTAAATGGTTAGAGATAACTCCCTGCTTTGAGTTTACTTATCTTGATGACTGAAGAGGACAGGATTTGCAAGAGGAATAACTAAATTTGTTTCTTGCTAATCAAGTGAAGAGATTAAGGAGGCAATTAGATATACAGGTCTGGAGCTCAGAGGATGACTTTGGAGTAGAAATAGGAATATGTGAGTCATTTGCATGTAGGTACTTACCGAAGCTGTTCATTCACTGATTATTCAACCACCACACATTTAGTACACTCCTATTATTTGTTCTAGGTTCTGGGTATTCAGATGAATTTTAAAATCAGCCTTACAAGTTCCATGAAAATCCTTCGGAATTTCATTATTTGTACATAATTGACACCCATGAATTATTTAGGCAGTTCAACCTGAAAAATGGTGTACATATATCTCTTTACTTAGAATTTATTTAGTTCTTTAGTAGCTTTATAGTTTGTTTAATTATGCCTTGTATGTTTCCTTTGTTGAGTTTATTGCCATTTTATAAGTCTTTTTGTTACTGTGAACAGAATCTTTATGTCTCTTTTCTCAATTGGTTTTGACTAACCTATAGAAAGGCGTTTGCATATTGAACTTTTATTTGATTGCCCTACTACACTCCCTTACTACTTCTTTTTTTCCCTTTTTTTAAATGTTTATTTATTTTTGAGAGAGACAAAGAGGGAGACACAGAATCTGAAGCAGGCTCCAGGCTCTGAGCTGTCAGCACAGAGCCCTACGTGGGGCTGAAACTCACTAACCGCAAGATCATGACTTGAGCTGAAGTCAGACTCTTAACTAACTGAGCCACCCAGGTGCCGCACTCCCTTACAAGTTCTAACAAGTCAGTTGACTCTCTTGGCCTTTGGAGATAAACAGTTGTATTATCAGCAAATGTTATCAGCTTGGTCCTTTCTTTTCCTTTTCTGACCTTATTGCTTTGGCTAGGACTGCCAGTACAATTTGAAGAGTATGAAGGATTATTACAACTTCTTTTAGTTTCTTTTGTGATGTTCCAAGTTTTACAGGTTTATACCCTTTCCTAGTCAACAAGAAAGTTATCATTTGAGATATAGAACCCACAAATATATCCCCTACAGTAATGTCCCAAATGCTTGAATTAATAGAAAATGGGTAATATATAAAATAGTTTAATGTGTAGGCTTTATTGTCATTATTATAAAATCTCAAAACATGAAGTTTTACTGTATAAATGGGTTTTCCAAAAACCTACTGATATAATGTGGACCTGGCAATTCCAAACAGGAAAGATCTTTTCAATTATCCTGTTTGAGATCTAGGTACACCCTAAAATACATCAAGCAAGCTTAGAAAACAGCAGGGCTAACCAAGCCAAATTGAAGTGTATGTCTGAAAGGCTACAAAAACACTAGTCTTGCACAGCTAATGATGATTCTGTAACATGTGCTGTGAATAGCATTTTGCTTCCTGTTAATAACAGCTTGCCACCTAAATAGACTAATGTAAAGTGTAATGAGCACTGCTCTTAAGATAAATATTGCTTTTATTTTCAGTGACGTGAAAACCACTGCCTTTGTCTTTTTTTTATATTGCCAACTGTTACAAAAATAAATTTTCCTGAAGGCACATCGAAGAACCACTGTATGGTTCTGAACTCAGAATATACTCAACTAAGCTGATCAGTGAAGAGCATGGCTATCATTATTAACCTGCAAAACATTTGGTTGATGTTGGACTGTCAGAACTGCCTGCCAAATTGCATGATTTTTATGGACATTTAACGTCAAAATGAACATACCTATGACGGTTTTGGTATGCCACTCTATAGATAAGAACAAATTTTTTACTTCTAGAAAAATATGCTTTGTAAATACAGAGGAAAACATTTAGACCAAATGGTCGCTTACCAATATTTTCAGTTAAAATGTATATTAACTTTCAAATTATGAAATGACTAAGGCTATTCTCTGACCTTGGATAACCCGCAGAGCAAGCAGCCTGCATTCTGTTGATTTATACATACTCTCCTGTTACCCAAAATTTTAGAAGTCCTATGCAACACTGCATGACCCTGTGTCAGTTCATACACATTTTGAACATATGTAAAGGATTGAAAATTTTAGATGATATTTTGATTAAATCATTCTGTAGAGTTTTATTCCTAATTGCAAGGGGAAAAATACATAAGAAACATTAATTATGATTTTTCTCTGGGTAATGGAATTATGGATGACCCTATCAACTTTTCTGTTTGTTTCTTTTTTTTTTTTTTAACTTTTTTTAATGTTTATTTTTGAGAGAGAGAGAGTCAGCATGAGCAGGGAAGGGGCATACAGAGAGAGGGACAGAGGATCCGAAGCAGGCTCTGTGATGACAGCAGAGAGCCCTATGTGGGGCTCAAACTCATGAACTGTGAGATCATAACCTGAGCCAAAGTTGGATGCATAATCGACTGAGCCACTCAGATGCCCAGCTTTTCAGTTTCTTAAAAATCATTTACAGTAACCATATATTATTTTAATAATAATAATTAATAATGATAAACTAATATCATTTAGAAGTCGATTCAAGGGGTGCCTGGGTGGCTCAGTCGGTTGAGTGTCCGACTTCGGCTCAGGTCATGATCTCACAGTTCGTGGGTTCGAGCCCCTCATCGGGCTCTGTGTTGAACACTTGCTCAGAGCCTGGAGCCTGCTTCAGATTCTGTGTCTTCTTCTCTCCCTGTTCCTCCTCCACTCACACTGTGTCTCACTCTGTCTTTCAAAAATAAAAAACTATTGAGTCTTATCCCAAAACATTAAAAAAAAAAAAAAAAGAAGAAGTTGATTCAAGGCAAAAGGGAATATGTTTACTAAAGGAAAGCTTCCCAAGGCTAGAAGCTTTGCATATGTTACGGAGCTAGAAACAAAACTTGTACTCAAATCTTGTACTCCTCAGTTCTCTGCCCCAGTCTAGCACCCAATCCCCATAGGGTGAAACTTGACCATTCAGAAAGGAGATAGGATGGAACGGGCAGAATAACTCTGCTGGTGGAATTTTTATCAAGTGTTTCCAAAGTGGTTGTAACACTTTACTCTGCAAAAATGAATAAAGGGAAACCTGACTAAAGTGGACTCTGGGGCACTAGATGGGGAGGCTGATAGGGGGAAACTTACCACCCAATGTCAATTACAGAAAAAACTGTCAATTACAAAAACAGAAGAATTTCAACAAGAAAGAATCATCAAGGGGCGTCTGGGTGGTTCAGTTGGTTGAATGTCCAATTTTGGCTCAGGTCATCATCTCACTGTATGTGGGTTCGAGCCCCATGTCGGACTCTGTGCTGGCAGTGTGGAGTCTGGTTGGGATTCTCTCTATGCCCCTCCCCTGCTCATGCTGTCTCTCTCTCAAAATAAATGAATAAACTACAAAAAAAAAATTAAAAACAACAACAAAAAAGAAAAGAATCACAAAGTACAGGTCCCAACAGGGAACAACGTACATTGCATCTCCTACAAGAGATGGATCACCCTGCAACTCAGTCAACGACAAACCATCATTACCCTGAACTCCTGCATCTCTCTAATGGACTTTTGTTCAAAACAACCCCTCCCAACTTCCTCCTTCTTCTTCATAAAGTAATGTTCCTTTGTTTTGTTTGCTAGACTTGCCTATGGTTTTGCAGAAGCTTGTGTATCTGGATCGCAATTCTCTATGACTCCCAAATAAAAGTAAACTAAGAGGTAGTTTTATTTTTAAGCTTAACATTGCCTTGACAGGAAGTGCCCTCTCCCATCTCCTACATCTTCACCTGCATTTGGGCTGGCTGGCTGCAGCAATGATCAAACCATACTGCCACACTGGGCTTACTTATCTCTCTCTGTACCACTACCTGTGCCTCTGCACACGTACACACTCACACTCCTACCCCTGGATCATAGAGCGTAGGCCCATTACATGAATGCTGATCCCCAGATTGAACTGCATTCATTATACCTACTGTGTGCTAAACGATGAACAAAGTACAGATATAAAAAGTACGAGGATAGTGAGTCCTCAAAAGCCACCCATTAGGGTGGGGCAGGCATTTAAATATCTGGTATGGTCCCCTGCGATAAAAGTTTTGGTAAAGGTATGGGGTATGTGTGTGTTCCCGCTGACTCGAGAAAGGAAATGAGACTATAACTGATTCTGTCTGGGAAAGGGAGGCAGTCAAGGTCACCTGGGAAATGTCATTTGGGCTGAGCTTTGGAGGTGAACAGATAATTGATGTGCCTACTTCAGACAAAACACGTAGAGAGAGGGGCATCTCATGGTATATCACCCTGGCTGTGTATTCCTAAGTACCCAGGAGTTCTAAACTAATGCAATAGCTGCATAGGGTTCGGGGGTCAGGAGTGGGAAAAGAAAGAAAATGGAAAAGTCTATGAAAAAATGATAGAGGAAATGATAAATAGGGAAGAGCTCCAAGAAAAAGAAAGAAGCATTTATTTTTATTACTTTCCATGGTCATATAATCCAAAGTCATAATTCAGAGTTGCAACTCTCTTTGTATCTCTCTAAACATCCCCAAAATAGTAGGTAGAAGAATTAAGTAGCTATCCTGACCACCAACCTGGTAAAGTCTAAAGCAATGGCTCTCAGAATTTGGCTGGCATTAAGAATCCCCTGGAGGGGCGCCTGGGTGGCTCAGTCAGTTGTGCTGACCGCTCAGAGCCTGAAGCCTGCTTCAGATTCTGTGTATGTCTCTCTCTCTGCCCCTCCCCCACTCATACTCTGTTGCTCTCTCTTTCTCTCTCTCAAAATAAATTAAAAAAAAAAAAAATCACCTGGAGAACTGTTACAGGTTCACTGGGCCCCACCCGTGAAGATTCTGATAGGAAAAGTCTGAGGTAGGACCTGAGGTTCTCCCACTGGCCTGCAAGCCACACTTTGAGGAATAAGGAAACAAAGAAACAACTAGAAAAATGAGGAAGTCAAGTCTGGACACTACCACCTACTAAAATGGGGGATATTTTCTAAAAGCTCATAGAACAGTGCTATTGTAAAGAGCGTGGATTTGATGTCAAACAAATTAATCATAATCCCAGTTCTCCCAGTTCCAAAAGTTAGTGTCATTGCAAAAATTACTGAACTCTGTGTGTCAATCAATCTCCTTCCCTGTAAAATGGGAATAATCATAGCTACCTCATGAAGGGCTGTGACAACTGAGTGAAATAATGCTTGTAATGTGCTTAGCACAGTGTCTAAGAGATAGTAAGCACTTAATAAATATTTACCAATAGAGCCACTTATTAACGGAACAGCTATAAAATACCATTTCATAGAGGACTTCTGGTGGGGCATAGAATTTAATAGGAATATGGTTTCTCACTTCTACAAAGAAACTATATTTGAACAACAGTAAATGTGAATCCAAATGGAATTATAATACCAAAGTCAACTTGTTCAATGTAGTGTTACAGCCTGTTTCTTCAACAAATGGCGGCAGAGGAAAAAGAGGATTTAGGGAGCCTACTGACTAGATAACATTTTTTTTAGAAAGAGAGATAGGAGGAGAGGAGCAGATGAAGAGAATCTTAAACAGGCTCCACACTTAGTGGAGTGTGCCTGATGCAGGCTCTATCCCATGTCCCTGGCATCATGACTTGACTCAAAATCAAGAGTTGGATGCTCAATCAACTAAGCTACCGAGGTACACCAGAAGCCTATTGATTAAAAGACCCTTAAGACATACAGTAATCAAATGCAGTGTTTGGGTGCTGACTGGATCCTGAATCAGAAACTAACCAAAAAAAATCATCATCATCATCTTCATCATCATCAAGAGACAATGAGGAAAATAGTAGTACTGACTCACTATTTGATGGTATTAAAGAATTTTTGTCAATTTATTTTAGATACTATAATGATACCATGGTCTTTACATCCTTAAAAGATGTGCATGTATATGTCTCTACTGAAGCCTATACAGATAAAATATGATGTCTGGGATTTGCTTCTTTTTTTTTTTTAAACATTTTATTTATTGGTTTTAAGTAAACTTTCCACCCAACATGGAGCTTGAACTCATGACCCCATGATCAAGATCCACATGCTCCACCAACTGAGCCTGCCAGGCATCCCCTGGGCTTTGGATTAAAATCATCTAGTGAGGCAAAAGAGGCAGTAAGTAGAGTATAAATGAAGCTACATGATAAGAGTTGAAACTCTGATAAGAGTTGAAAATCTGTGATGATTATATGAGGGTTCATTATATTATGTCCTCTATTTCTGTATTATGTTTGCAAAGTAAAATACTTTGCTATCACAACAGAGTAATAACAATTTATATAAGTCCTACTTTTATCAGCATAGGGTCCATATAGTTTCATTTACACTCTACCTACTGCCTCTTTCCCCTCGCTAGATGATTGTAAAGCAAAGCCCAGGGGGTGCCTGACAGGCTCAGTTGGTGGAGCAAGCGACTCTTGATCATGGGGTTATTAGTTCAAGCTCCATATTGAGTGGAAAGTTTACTTAAAAAAATAAAAATAATAAAATTTTATATATAGTCAGCATTAGCAGATAAAACCAGTGTGGCTCACAACAACTGTGTGACAGTTCTAGTTGTTCTGTGTCCTACCCAACATTTGATATTTCTGTCTTTTATAATTTTAGCCTTTCTGGTGTATTTTGATTTGGGTGTGGTTTCAACTTGCATTTCCCTCATGGTTAATGACGTCAAGCACTTTTTCAAATGTTTACTGGCCATTTAGGTGTTCTCTTTTGTAAGCAGGTCTGTTGCCCATTTCTATCGGCTTGCCATATTTTTTCTTGTTGATTTGTAGGAGTTTTTTATATATTCTAGATAAAAGCCTTTTGTTGTGAGAGACTTTCAAGAACAAACTGAGGGAAGGGGGGTAGGAAGGGGGAGAGTGGGTGACGGGCACAGAGGAGGGCACTTGTTGGGATGAGCACTGGGTGTTGTATGGGAACCAATTTGACAATAAATTATTTAAAAAAAAGTCTTTTGTTGAATATATATATATATATATATTTGTTATATATATATATTACAAATGTTCTTTCTGTGAGTTGTGTTTTAACTCCTTTTATGGTGCCTTTTGATGAACAGAAGTTTGTAATTTTAATATAGCTCAATTCAGTTTTTTTTCCCATTATGTGAGTGTTCTGTACTATTTTAAAAGAAATCTTTGCCTACTCAAAGTTGTTATTTTTTTTAATGTTTTTTAAAGCTTTATTATTTTACCTTTTATAATAAGATTTACCACCCATTTGGAATTGACTTTTGTGTAAAATTTTTAGGGATCAAATACACACACACACACACACGTGTGTATATACACTGAATACCTTGGTACCTCATGGCCCAGTCAAGTTGACATGTACAACTATTGCACAGGGGCCCAGTGGGGCTTCCTGTTCAGTGAATACATTGATGTGCTGTAAGGGTAATACGCCTGGATTCCATGAGGAGACAGCTTGGAAGCTCTGCCTTATCTCCCAGCTTTGTCGTATGCCTCTCTTCATTGGTCAGATTTCTTTTTTTTTTTTAATTTTTTTAAATGTTTATTTACTTTTGACAGAGAGACAGAGTGTGAGCAGGGGAGGGGCAGAGAGAGAGGGAGACACAGGATCGGAAGCAGGCTCCAGGCTCTGAGCTGTCAGCACAGAGCCCGATGCGGGGCTTGAGCCCACAAACTGTGAGATCATGACCTGAGCTGAAGTCGGTGCTCAACCGACCAAGCCACTCATGCACCCCTCATTGGTCAGATTTCTATTCTTTATAATAAAACTGTAATTGGAAGTATGAGACTTCCCTGAGTTCTGAAAATTCTAGCAAATTCTAAAACCTGGGGAGGTGGGTGGTCATGGGACCCCTGAATTTGTAACCAGTTGTTTAGAAGTGCAGATGTACTGGGGACCCATTTGTGGTTAGCATCTGAAGTGGGGGCAACGTGTGGGTAGTTGTATCAGCACTGCAGGACACCAGTTGGTAGCACAGAATTGGTGTCAGTCACATCTTGTGACATTGGTTCTTCTTCAGTTACCAAATTGCTTTTTATATTCATTTTATTTTCACTTACCTTAAAGGAGAATTTTACATATGTGGTGCCCACTCTGCATGCTTACACATATTGCAAAATGCTCACAGAACCCTCTATTTCGATCTCCCAAGCTCTCTCTTTTCTATGTTCTCTTTAATGCCCAAAATGTCCAGTGAATATTTGTAATTTCCACTCCAGGGGATTTCCTATCATGTCTTACGTTTTAAGGATCATGAAGGCTTGGATAGCACTTCTTTCTGACAGGTCAGAGTGTTCTGCTCTGATGGAGATAATTACAGAACCATCTCCCACAACCTCAGCACTTGGATCTTTTCTCTCTCTTTTTCTTTTTTACCTCATTTTCTACATAGGTTTTTCTCTTTAGTTGGTTTCACCCAGTATCATGGCTTTAAATGCCATCTATATATTTCAAACTTCACATCTCCTCTAACTCCAGATTCTTCCATTCAATTGCCTATTCAACATCTCCACTTACAGGTCTAGTACTCCTCTCAAATTTAACACAAACAAAACTAAATTCGTAATGTTTTCTGCAAATTCTGTACCTCCCACAATCTTCCCAATCTCATGTAGTGGCAGCTTCATCCTTCTGGTTGCCTGGGTGTGATCCTTGACTCTTTCTTTCACACCCCATGTCTGATCCATCAATAAACTCTAATGGCTCTATTTCTAAATATACTCCAAATTTAACTACTTCTCTCTACCCTCACTGCCACCAGTAGGTTCTAGCCATATTTCTTGATTAAATTATTGCAATATCCTACTAATTGGTCTCCTTGCATAGACGTCCCATCCCTACCAGCTCCAAAGTCTATTCTCAACAGAGAGGGCAAAGAGATTATATTAAGTAAGAAAAAGTAAATAATTCAGATCATGTCACTTCTCAGCCCAAATCTTCCAATGATACCCATCCCATTCAAAATAAAAGCCAAAGTTCTTAGTAAAACCCACAGGCCCTACATGACCTGGCTTCCTTTCCTCTCTGAATTCATTTCCCAACCTCACTTTTTATTCACTCCATTACAACCACTATGGTTTCCTTTCTATCCCTCTCACATACTAGGCACACTGACACCACGGGGCTCTTTACTAACTATTCTCTTTCCTTGGAATGCTCCTCCCCAAATACATGGCTCATTCTTCACTTAATTCAAGTCACTTCTCAAAATTCTACTTTTGATTAAGACTTTCACTGGCTACCTCTTATTTAAAATTTCAACCCTCCTCATCCCCTGATAGTCATATTCCTTCTTCCTGCTTGATTTTTCTTCTTAGCTTATATAACCATCTAACATATTGTGTATTTTACTTATACAGTACCCAATTAGGAGCCAAAGTAAATACCATAAACAATCTAGGAGTTTAGGAAAGGGGAAAATTCATAATAGCCAGGAAAGACTTCATAGCACAGGAGGATTTGAAATGACTTTTGAAAAAATGGATGGGATTTGAATAGTCAGTAAGGAGAAAAGAGAGCATTCTATGTGAGGAAAAAAAAAAAGAAGACATGAGCTATTTTTCAGAGATTTTGGATGCAAAAGCCCAATCCCTTAAGTAAGTAGGGCATTGCAGTACTTTTTTGGGCATCTCTTTGAACACAAGCACTTTTTCATCTTTGTTTTCTCAAAGTTTATCCCAGTACCTGGCATAAAATAGAAATTCAGTAAATACTGGGTGGATTATTGGATGAATAAATGAATGGATGAATGGATGAGTGGATGGATCAAAGGATGGGTGAGTGGGTAGATGATACCAATTCATGAATTCAGGTACTTTCTGTTTAAACTACACTGGGTTCTGATGCATTATAATCATAAAGATAATTCTTCACCCAGTAGATCAAAAGACTGAGTGAGTTAGTAGGACATTGACATATGGGTGGCTCACAGTCCTCCAATTCTTGATTTCAAGTTGAGCCTCCAATTCTTGATTTCTACCTCTATTGCTGGTAACCCCATTTCTATTTTCTATATCTATGATTTTGACTACTTTTTAAAAATTTTTTAAAAATTTTAATTTTAGGTAGTCTCCACCCCCAATGTGGGGCTTGAACTTCTGTCCCTGAGATCAACAGTCATACCCCTCACCAACTGAGCTAGCAAGGCACCCCAATTTTGACTATTCTAGCTACATTGTATGAGTGAAATCATATAATATTTGTCCCAAAAAGCCTATAAGGAAATTTAACTTTTCCTTTATGCTACTTTGACAGGAGTTGTCATTGGAAAACATTCTACCTTGGAAGCTAAAGTTCCCTGTTGTGCAGTTCAAAACTAGATTGAGAAACAGGAGCTGATGATTAATTTTTTGGTTTGATACTTATGTGCATTCAGTCAAGAAAATGGTAATTATTTTCTTTTTATAAATGAGGCAAGTCAAAATATCACATATTATCAATTCCAAGTCACTCATTTCTGCCCCTTCCTCACATTTTAATATCTCTGAAGTAAGTACATGTCTTATAATCAATAGTATTTTTGCCTTGTGTCAGTTTAATTGGCATCATTTCTTTTTTCCTGGTGGCATATTTTTATGTTTATTTATTTATTTTGAGAGAGAGTGCACACAAATGGGGGAGGGGCAGAGAGAGAAAGAGAGAGAGAATCGCAAGCTGGCTCTGCACTCTCAGCACAGAGCCTGATGTGGGGCTCAAACTCACAAAATCATGATATCATGCCCTGAGCTGAAGTCGGACACTTAACTGACAGCCACCCAGGCACTCCCTTGGCGGCATTTTTTATTGACAAATTTTACAAGCATTTGTGCCTTCAAGCTATGAAACGAGATAAATGATTAACTCAAAATCTCACACCCAGTCCATGACCATGGTAGAATGGACTGGAACTAAGTCTTCCTCCATTTTGAAGTGATGTTTTAAAGGCTAGGTAACGTTTCCCCTAAAAACCAAATTGATTTTATGCCACACCTTATGAATTTAAGGCAACTCTCATTTACCTCTATCTGCCTCCCATTTGATGTTAAAAGCTTCTAGCAAGAAATTATAAGTTTCAGAGACACTTACGACAAGTTTCTTGAAGCTGGGACCTCACCACATGTTGCCAGATATACCAAATAACAATATAGGAATATCTCACATTTTACATAGGACATCCTTACACTAAAAAGTAACTTATTGTTTATCTGAAACTCAAATTTGACTGGGCATCCTATATTTAATCTAGCAATCCTAACCTCACCTAATCCTTGGAAGCAGGGCTATCAGTGGATTGTTTCTGACTTTTCACAAGATTCTCACTGAGGGGGCTAGGCAGGGAGGTGTAAGATGCTCTAGTTAATCAAGAGTAGAAGCTCTCTGGATAGTGTCTGACCCAGGGTCTTGGAGTTCCCTTGATTTGGCTCTTAAGCTTCATGTTGGAAGTGTACCAAATACTCATTTTGGCTCAATGCCAAATGACCTAGTGTTGAAATAAATATTGGGCTGAAGCCAAATATCACCAACTTAGAATGAACTGCTAGGGCAAGCTGTTTTCTTTAAAAACTCTCAGGCTTAGTGGAATTAAAGAGCAAAATAAAAATATATATGTTTTTTGAATATTATTTTGTTTATTGTCACAAATGGTAATAACCTAAGAATACTGCAAAGACTATAAATATGGTTTGTGTGTAATCTTTATTATTCTGCCTCCCATTCTTATTTAAAATTGTACAAACATTTGTTGGCTTAAAAAGGAGAGTGGTGTTCTTCCTAAAAAGGATAGTGGGTCTTGTTCTTCCCAAAGTTATCTAGCAGAAGTATTCTTGCCTAATATGCCTATTAGTTGCTGATCTATTTCCTAATTGATTAAGCCATATGAAAGGTTTTAATTATTGATTTTGTACATAAAATTAATAGCTTTCACAATCATCAATTGTAGTAGCATTTTACTCTTATGGTAATAAATATATATTTATGTTTCAGCTGACTGATAAAATTTTGACATGTAAAGCTCATAAAGGAGATTTTCATTTCACATTATATCTAGATGCTTACCTCTTTTTGAATATGAATATTCAGATATTAACAATAAATTCAAAAGAATGATATATCTGTTTTATTAACTGATTTTTAAACTCCAAGTGTGGTCCTGGGTCAGCAGCATTACCTGGGAGGAATACAAAGGATTTCAGGCTCGCCCTAGACCTGAGGAATCAGAATCTGAGGATGGGGCTGCATTTTTACCAGCCCTGCAGATAATTTGCATGTACACTGGAGTTTGAAAAACTCTGGCCTTGACAAAGAAGCTCCTGAAATTCAGGAGAAATACAGGCTCTCAGGTTCATTGCTGGCCTAGGCAATTTGAATCTACATCTTAACAAGTGCCTAAGGGATTTGTGTGTGCATTAAAGGGTTAGATCCGCTATCCTAGAAGTTACTAAAACTCAATGTTGCATTTCATCATAACTGTCTAATCATCTGACATTGATGAAGAACCAGGGACTCTGAGTGGTCCCTGTGCCTCAAAATGACAACTGGACCTGATTCAAGACTTCTCTCATCTATGAACTATTGGGATTATTTCAACCAATGGTGAACAGATGTTAATCTCAATCTAGTTCACCCCATGTTCCTTTTCAGTCCTTACTTAGGTCTTCGAACTATCCCCAAAAATCTCCTACCTCCCGTTTAACCCTTAACCCTGGTTTTTTTACATGGCAATAACTAACTGATACAATGTCCCCTATGAAATCTTCATCAAAATTATTATAAAGGCTTACCCCCAAAAAAATCTTGGGAGAGGATATATAGTTAACAGGCTTATTCTAAAGAATGATTTCCAGCTATGGCTGCATATTCAAATTACCTGTTAGCTTTAAAAATTCTGATATCCAAGGATCTCTCCAAACAATTTAAATCTGAATCTCTGAGGGTGTGATGCAGGCATTAGTCCTTTTCTAAAAGTTGTCCAGAGGATGATTGCAACATGCAGCCAAGGTGGAGAACCAATGATCTAAAGTCTGGTTTAATTACCACTCCTCCTTTATGCATCTCAGCCTATGCATCCATACTCGACACTCATGGTCTTAGAAGTTCAAACAAATGAAACACGGAAGACTTCCTCGTTTGGGAAGTCTCATAATCTCTTTATGTCACACGGAGGAACATTTTAAGCAAGAGGCAAATGGACTCTACCAAAACCATCCCTTTAAATGCACTTTAGGAATTATGTTCTTGTCACTTGCTTCAGATACATCCAAGTTGGTGAGTCAAAAGTTTGCCATAATACTCATGTTTCATTTTCTCTTCTTACTAGTCTGGTGACTCCCCCCAAATGTGTTGAGGTACATTCCCCATCTACCCCCTTATTTTATTGGTAGGAAAAAGATCTGATATATGAGAGTCAGAGCCCTTTAGGCAGTTTGGGATTGACTTTTAAGTTGGAACACCAGGTTAAATATTGGTTCTGATCTCTCAACCTAACACAGTCTTTTGGGAAAAACATCCATTTTTAACAACTCTTCTGGTCATAAGACTGTTGTTTAAATTTAGCCCAAATCCCTCTAGCAGCTGAACAATTCATCTCTACTCTTGAAGAGGAATTCTTGGTTACAACTCCCCAATCCCAGGTGTGCTTTGGAATCTGAAATTTGTGGAGTGTAGAAAGGTAATGCAGTGTATATATGGCAAATCATATCACATCTCCAGGGAGTTCTAAAGCAGCATCCTGTAACAAACATATTTAAATGTCTGCAAATGAAACACAAAAATTCACAGCAAGCAAGATGAACAGACATTATAAACAGTCTCATGTGAGTTCTGGTTTTGTCATTAAATTTAGGAGAAATTTTACTTTTCAGAGCTTTTTCTACTTGGGCATTATGGATAAGAGAGGTAGATTGCAAGCTGCTGCAAAATAATAAAATCGAGTGAACTTCAATTGAGAAAGGCTAAAGGGAAACAAATGAACAACAGCAGTGGTATACACAGGAAGAGCGCAAACAGATTTCTTCCCACACACAAACTGGATTTGGAATGACAATTGTCTGCGGCGAAGCTCAGAGTCCCAACCAGGAGACATTGGAATAAAAAGGTACTGATTTTACAGATTGGGAGATGGGTTTTTAGGGAGAGACGGAACAAGGGAAATAATAACAAGCCTCGGGAGTGTCTAGAAATGGCATCTTATATGTGGGCTAATTATTTCCAATGATGATTCATCCTCCAAGCAGTTCACAGCTGGCTCCCTTTTAGTTCTCCATTTTAAAATTCATCTACATCAATGCAGTTAGTGGTGGGTGCCTCGGGATGTCTTGGCCCACCCTTGGACAGACCCATTGTTCTTGGAGCTTTTTAGAAATCTCATGGTTTCGGGGCACCTGGGTGGCTCAGTCGGTTGAGCGTCCAACTTTGGCTCAGGTCATGATCTCACGGTCTGTGAGTTCGAGCCCCGCATCGGGCTCTGTGCTGACAGCTCAAGAGCCTGGAGCCTGCTTTGGATTCTGTGTCTCCCTCTCTCTCTCTGTCCCTTCCCCGCTCGTGCTCTGTCTCTCCCTGTCTTAAAAATATATAAACATTAAAAAAATTAAAAAAAAAAGAAATCTCATGGTTTCTCTTCAGAGCTTCTGATTTTGTATCCAAAATGCTTGGGTCTTCTCTGTTCCTTGACTGTTTTCTCTTGACAGGGAGAAAGAAGGGATCCTTTGGGTCTCATTTGATTATTGAATTGGCTTTTGCTCAAGGAGCCTAATAGATTAGTGAAAATAAGATGCAAAATGGGAGGCTCTAGCCTTCATTTAAGAAACCATATGCTGCTTTTCTTTCTCAGCATATTCCTGAAAATTTCCTTTTGGCATCATCTTTTAAAGAATGGATCTAAGCTGAGATGTGTCAAATCTAAGATAGGTTAAAAATTCAGAAGCAAACCATTTTTTCCTCTCAAACAGTTCACTGGGTATGATAATTAAGTACTTTTGAAGTGTAAAGTCACTTTTAAGATAATCTCAGGGTTTTTTTGTAATGTAAATTTTATCAATGCATAGCGTACATACAGAAAAGTGCACAAATCATAAGGGAAAAGATAGATAAGAGAATTTATGACAAAGTTTACACTTTCTATAGCCAGCGCTTTGACCAAGAAATAGAACACGACCAGCACTCCAGAAGCCCTTCCTATGGTCCCCAGGCCAAGGGTGACAACCAAACTTCTAAGATCATGATTAATATTCTTCTGTTTGTCCATTTACATTTTCTGTTTTTTGTTTCTTTTTCACAACACTGTATATTGAGATTCATCCACATTGTTATGATGGTTGTAGTTCCCCTGTTTGCATTGCTATGTAGGGCTCTATTGTGTGCTCTGTCTTACACCTTCTGCCACAGTAGTGCTTTGGCTTGTGACTGCTCTGGGTTGTTATGACTAGTGCTGCTTGAAGCATTGTGGTATGGGTGTTGTGGTGAACACATATATGCTTTCCTGCTGAATACCTAGAAGTGGAATTCCATAGTTGGGTCATATGATGTGTAAATGTTCACCTCTCATCCACGCTGCCAAACGTTCTCCAAAGTGATTGCACTAATTTTCACTCCCAGCAGTAGTGTCTGAGAGTTCCATGGAGCTTTTAAAAACAGATATCCGGAACACCTGGGTGGCTCAGTTGGCTAAGCGTCTGACTTCTGTTCAGGTCATGATTTTACTGCTGATGGGTTCCGACCCCGTGTCCAGCTGTGCATTGACAGTGTGGAGCCTGCTTGGGATTCTCTCTCTCTCTCTCTTCTTTCTCTCTCTTCCCCTCCTCTCTCTCCCTCTGTTAAAATAAATAAATAAACTAAAAAAAAATAGGGGCACCTGGGTGGCTCAGTCGGTTAAGCATACGACTTCGGCTCAGGTCATGGTCTCACGGTTTGTGAGTTTAAGTCTTGTGTCAGGCTCTTCACATTTGCGGACATTCATAAAGCAAAGAATATATAGTGGTCATATGTAACTGACACAAGGTTTCCTCTAATAATGGCCTTATTTTATGCACAGGCATATAAGCTAATAAAAATAACACCTATTTATTAACTGCTGACTCTGCGTCAAGCAGTGTAATCCAGGCTTTATACTCTTGCTACTCAACGTGTAGTCCAGGACCAAGCAGCATGGACAATGTCTGGGAGCTTGCCAAAAATGTACAGTCTCAGGTCCCATCCAGATTTACGAAGTCAGAACAAGATGCCCAAGGAATACTGATACACGCTAAAGTTTGACTTAACCAGCTGAGCCACTAGGCGCTCTACGCTAAAGTTTGAAAATGCACGTTTAGACACATCAGAATTAATCCTTGCGATGATATGACCATCTAAACACAGGAGGAGCAATAGCCCCATTTTATCTATAATTATTTTATATCTACTTATTTATAGTGTCATTTCCCTCCAGCTTTATTGAGATGCAATTGACATGTGACCTCTAAATTTACCTGGTACAATGTGCTCGTTTGATATACTTATTGCAAAATGATTACCAATATCATGTTACTAAAACCTGCATCATATCATCCACTTACCATTTCTTTTTTGTGGTGAGAACATTTAAGATCTACTCTCTTAGCAACTTTCAAACATATATAGATATTCCAATCCTCTGGTTATTTTTAATTGGATTTTTTTTTTGCTATTAAGTTGTATGAATTTTTTACATATTTTGGATATCAATCTTTTACCAGATACATGATTTACAAACATTTTCTCCCATTCCATAGCCGTCTTTTCATTTTGTTGATGGTTTCCTTTGCTGTCCAGAAGTTCTTTTAGCTTGATATAGTACCACTTATATTTTTTGCTTTTGACATCAAATTAAAAAAAATCATTGCCAAAACAGATGTCAAGGAGCTTACTGCCTATGTTTTCTTCTAGCAATTTCATGATTTTGGATCTTACATTCAAGTCTTTAATCCATTTTGAGTTACTTTTTATGTACAGTGTACGATAGCGATCTAGTTTCATTCTTTTGCGTGTGGCTATCCAATTTCCAATTTTCTCAATACCATTTATAAAAAGACTGTTCTTTCCCCATTGTATATTCTTGGTTCCTTTTTTTTTTTTTTAAAGTAGGCTCCATGCCTAATGTGGGGCTCAAACTCATCACCCGAAGATTAAGAGTTGCATGCTCTTCCAACTGAGCCAGTCAGACATCCCTATTTTTAGTTCCTTTGTCATAAATTAATTGATCATTGATATGTGGGTTTATTTCAAGGCTCTCTATTCTGTTCCATTGATCTATATGTAGGTCTATTTATACTTTGGGTTTTGTTTTTGTTTTTGCTTGTTTTTGAGAGAGAGAGAGAGCACTTGAGCAGGAGAGGGGCAGAGGGAGAGAGGGAATCTTAAGCAGGCTTCATGCCCAACATGGAGCCCGACGTGGGGCTCCATCTCATGACTGAGAGATCATGACTTGAGCCAAAATCAAGAGTGGGACACTTAACTAACTGAGCCACCCAGGCACCCCATCCATTTATAATCTTTGACAAAGATGTAAGTTGCTTCCATATTTTGGCTATTGTGAGTAATATTGCAATTAACATGGGAGTGCAGATATCTTTTTGTTATCCTGTTTTCATTTCCTTTGTGTATACACTAAGAAGTAGGATTGCTAGATAACCTGGTAATTTTATTTTTAATTTTTTAGTAACATACATATTGTTTTCCATAGTAATTGCACTAATTTACATTGTCATTTTATTTCTCTTTTGTTAAGTTTATTTATTTATCTTCAGAGAGAGAGAGAGAGAGAGCATGGGAGGGGCAGAGAGAGAGGGAGAGAGAGAAACCCAAGTAGGCTCTGCACTCTTAGTGCAGAACTCATGAATGGTGAGATCATGACCTAAGCTGAAATCAAGAGTCGAACGCTTAACCAACTGAGCCACCCAGGCACCCCATAACCCCATTTTAGAGATGAGGAAGCAGAGATATAAAAAGTCATTGAAAATGTTTAAAGCAGGCTTCATACCCAGAGTGGAGCCCAACATGGGGACTGAACTTATGATCCTGAGATCAAGACTTGAGGCAAGATTAATAGTAGACTACTTAACTGACTGAACCACCCAGGTGCCCCAAAAATGCAAGTTTAAAGAAAGACTGACAATAGAGCACAGGCTTATAATCATTACGCTGTGTGGCCTCCAATCTATTTTATAAGCATTCGATTTATGTGGACATTTTTAGGACCTTAACTTTAAATAAATGATAACAAGCCCACTAAGTAAGTAGGGTTAATAATAAATTTGGCATCTGGTCTTTTAAGTATTGACTTTTGGATATTTTGCTGGGAAATGATTAAACAAGGAAGAATGTGACAACAGAGAATTGATTTTGTCCACAGGAAAGGTGGGAAGATTGGTGTGGGTGGGTAAGCACAGGAGTACATGAGCTGACACAGTTGAACTTCACCTCTGGCTTGTGCTTCCAGATAATAGCAGAGTTAAGATATCCTCCTAAATTTTTAGTTTTTCAAATCCCATCACCTTTTTGTGTTCCAGGAAATGCCTTACTGCAAAGAACCACTCTCCTTCCCAAAACAGCTTACATAAGACTGGCTGTCCACTCTTTCTCAGGACTCTCACCACACTTGCAAATGGCCCTCTTGTTTACTTGTGACAAGCCAAATGTAGACCTTTCTTCTTTTGCTTGAAGGCACTGAAAGGCCAGATGCAGACTTTCCACTCCCTGTTCTTTGTCTTAAGAATGATTAGCTGATATGAGAACTATCTGTCCCTTTCTGAATCTAGCTAGATACAGAGATAAACATTTCCTGTTCACTTGATTGCAAAATATTCCAACTATAAATTATCCTGCCTATAATTGCTTCCTCTTCCCTGTAAAAGGGTAGTAAGGCAAATTAATAGATACTGTGTGGTGTTCTCTCCATTTTTTAGCCTAAACAAAAATCTATCTCCTTAGTCGTTTGTTTGTTTTTTCCTGGACAGAGCTCATTCGTGGTTTGATATCTTTAGTGAGTAAGGGTTGGTGGTTAACTGGCAAAGATATACCTTGCCTTATGCATCTGAGCTTTGTAATATCAAGAGGAAGAAATGACTGCTCTTTTGAAGCCTGCAAGAATATCTTCTTCCCAATTTACTGTCTCCTTGTCCCCAGTTTGGTAACCATAATTAGCAACCATCTTCCCAAAGACTCTCTGGGACCCAGGATCCAGCATCAGCCTGTATTAAGTCAATCCTTAGAATGCCCAGTAACCTCTGAGCTTCCTGCTAAGGTGCTGAAAGTATTGGAAAGTGTGAGAATTTTTTTTAAACATTATATATTTTTAAATGTTTATTTATTTTGAGGGGGGAGGGACAGAGAGAGGGGGACGAGAGGAGGCGAAGCAGGCTCTATGCTGAGAGCAAAGAGCCCAATGGGAGCTCAAACTCCCAAACTGTGAGATCATGACCTGAGCTGAAGTTTAACGTTTAACCACCTGAGCCACCCAGGCACCCCAAAAAAGTGTGAGAATGTTTAAAGCAGAAATCCTTTGGCGGCATCTGGGTGACTCAGTTGGTTAAGTGTCCAACTCTTGGTTTCAGCTCAGGTCATGGTCTCATGATTGATGAGACTGAGCCTTGTATCAGGCTCCACTCTGGCAGTTTGAAGTCTGCTTAGGATTCTCTCTCTCTCTCTCTCTCTCTCCCTCTCTCTCTCTCTCTCTTTCTTTCTCTCTGCCCCTCCCCTACTCACTCGCTCTCTCAAAAAAACAAAACAAAACAAAACAAAACAAAAACACAAAAAACAAAAAGCAAATCTTAAAGCAGAAGTCCTTGGGCCACCTGGGTGGCCCAGCCGATTAAGCGTCTGACTCTTGATTTCACCTCACAGTTGTGAGATCGAGCCTCACGTTGGGCTCTGCACCAAGCATGGAGCCTGCTTAGGATTCTCTTTCCCCTTCTCTCTCTGCTCCTCTTGTGCTCTCTCTCTCTCTCTCTCTCTCAAAAATAAATAAATAAATAAATAAAAATTTTAAAAACCGTGTATGAGATTGCAGAATTGATCTGATGAGCATTGGAAGGAACTTTGAATGAAGATATATAATATAGATGCTCTTTCAACATTTGCATTTCACTTAATAACATCATTTTGCTCCTCTAAAAGTCTGTTTAACCTCTGAACACAAAAGGTATTATGGAAGAAATATGTATTTATTCAATTTCACTTGTCACAAGGAAGAAAAAGCAATCATTTTCCGGTACTTTCCGGTACGCTAAAAGGCGTGTTTTCTACAGAACAGAATTCTAGAAGTCAAAGTGGGAAGTTTCCATTTACTCTTTCATTTTTTGCATTACAGATACAATCTTGAGATTAATTAACCCCATCTGACCATCCTTTGCAAAGTATCTGTGTTATGGGTTCAATGTTAAATGAAATGGACTAGAGAATGAATAAATGAATGAATGAATAAATAAATAAATCCTGATGAACAAAATAGTTTTTGACTTGATTTTTAAATCCTGACAACTGAATCTTATTTGGTGGCCTTTTCGTAGAATGTGTAAATGATATTTAATGAATTCAAATTAGGAAATTTTTTTCCAGATTCTTTTAAAATCAGGCCTAAAGCATCAGCAGAAACAGATGTACAAAAGTCTATTAATTACTGTATCTTTAAAATTCTACCATGCTATATAAGAATTATTAGAGTTCTTATGACTAAAGGGATCCATATAAAATGTTTATGACTATAAAAACTTTTATTCTGCATATAGACTATGCAGAAAGATCACCTGTTTACTTCTTAAGCACTTTCACTGCCCATCACAACCTTGTTTTCACTGAAATATCAAGGTTTACTTTCATATCGATATTTTCTAGTCTGCCCTAGAGAATAATTAGGCAGAACCAACAACACTGAAGATAATTAGCAGGTTAGAATAGATTTCAGAGGTAGCAAGAAATAACATAAAAAAAAAAGTGTAGACCTTTTTGCACCACAGCAATGGAGAGCCTGGATTTTGAGGCTAAATCAAACGAATTATTTTTGTAGTATAAATACACAACTAGATTAAAGTTTTTCACAAAATAATCTTTTTACTCTGAAACAATGCATAGGATCTCGAAAGCTCTGTCCATTATTTTTTCTAAATTAATTATAAACTGAGTAATCTAAGGTCAAAATAGCAGCAACTTCTATTTTTTTCCAGCTTTATTGAGATATAATTGGCATATAACATTGCATAAATTTAAGGTGTACAACTCAATAATGTGGTACACATATATCTTGTGTCTAATTACCAAAGCAAGGTTAACACCTCCATGACCTAATATACTTGCACTTGTGTCTGTGTGGGCATGTGTGTGTATGGTAAGAATGTTTTAAAGCTACTCTCTTAAAACTTGCAAATATATAATACAGTACTGTTAACTATAATCACCATGTTATACATTAGATACCCAGAGTGTATTAATCTTATCACTGGAAGTCGGCACTCTTTGACCAATATCTTCCCATTTCCCCAGTCCACTGGCCCCTGGCAACCACCATTCCACCCTATGTTTCTATGAGTTTAGCTTTTTTAGATTTACATATGAGATCATTCAGCGTTTTGTCTTCCTCTGTGTGACTTATTTCACTTAGCATAATGTCCTCAAGTTTCACCCATGTTGTTGCAAATGGCAAGATTTCCTTCCTTTTGTGTCCGAATGGTATTCCATTTTATTTATATAGATAAAAAGATATTATGCATTATATATAGATATATTATATATAACACATAGATAACATATATAGATATAATAGATAATAGATACATATATAGGTATAATATATAGAGATATTATATAGATAGATATGTAATAGCATATATATTATAATATGTATCACATATATTATATTTTCTTTATCCATTCATTTGTCAATAGACACTTAGGTTGTTTCCATGTTTTGGCTATTGTGAATAATGCTGCAGGGAACATAGAAGTGCAGATATCTCTTTGAATTATTTCAATTCCTTCAGATATATATCTAGAAGTGGGGTTGCAGGGCCATATGGCAGTTTAGCTTTTTGAGGAATCTCCATACTGTTTTCCATAATGGCTATACCAATTAACATTCTCATCAACAATGCAAGAGGTTTTCTTTTTTGCACATCCTTGCCATCATTTGTTACTCTTTTCTTTTTGATAATAGCCATTTTAACACATGTGAATCTCATTGCGGTTTTGATTTGTATTTTCCTGATGATTAGTGATGTTGAGGATCTTTTCATGTTTCTGTTGACCATCTGTATATCTTCTTTGGAAAAATGACTCTTTCGGTTCTTTTGCCCATTTTTAAAATGGATTATTTGGATTTTTTCTATTGAGTTGTACAAGTTCTTTATGTATTTTGAATATTAACTCCTATCAAATAGTTTGCAACATATTTTCTCCCATTCCGTAGGTTGTCTTTTTGTTTTGTGATTTGTCTTTTTTTTTGTTGTTGTTTTTGAGTAAGCTCTAGGCCCAAAGTGGGGCTTAAACACATGACCCTGAGATCAAGAGCCACATGCTCTACCAGCTGAGTCATCTGGGAGGCCCTGTTGATTGTTTTCTTCTGCTGTGCAACAGCTTTTAGTTTGATGTAGTCCCACTTGTTTATTTTTGCTTTTGTAGCTTGTGTTTTTGGTGTCATATCTAAAAATTGTTATTAAGGCCCATGTCAAGGATCTCTTCCCCTATGTTTTCTCTTAGGAGTTTTACAGTTTCAGGTCTTATATTTAACTATAATTCCTTTCGAGTTAACTTTTTTTAGTAGTGTGAGATAGGGGTCCAATTTTATTCTTTTGCATGTGGTTATCCAGTTTTCTCAGTACCATTTATTATTAGTACACAGAAACACAATTGATTTCTGTAAGATTACTGGATTTATTAGTTCTAATAGTTTTTTTGGTGGAGTCTTCAGGATTTTCTCTATATAAAATCATATCATCTGCAAAAAGACAATCTCCCTTCTTCTTTTCTGATTTGGATGACTATCATTTCTTTTTCTTGTCTAATTGCTCTGGCTAGGATTTCCAGTACTATTAAATAGGAGTGGTGATAGTTGGAACCCTTGTCTTGATACTGATCTTAGTGGAAAAGCTTTCAATCTTTCACCATGGAGCATAATGCTAGCCATGGGTTGTCATACATGGCCTTTATTATATCCAGCTTTTAAATACCCAACTTTAAATGGGTGTAGAGGGGCGCCTGGGTGGCTCAGTCAGTTAAGGGGCCGACTTTGGCTCAGGTCATGATCTTATGGTCTGTGAGTTCGAGCCCCACACCGGGCTCTGTGCTGATGGCTCAGAGCCTGGAGCCTGCTTTGGATTCTGTGTCTCCCTCTCTCTCTGCCCTTCCCGTGCTCACTCTCTGTCTCTATGTCTCTCAAAAACAAAATAAAATAAAATCTTTAAAAAAACAAAAAAATTGGCAGAGGAAAAAAAATGGGTGTAGAATTTTGTCAAATGTGGTTTCTAATATCTACTGAAATGGTCAAATGATTTTTTTCTATATGGTGTATTACATTTATTGATTTGCATATGGTGATTCCATCATTGCATCCCAGAGATAAAACCCACTTGATCAAAAGGTGTATGATACTTTTAATGTACCATTGAATTCAGTTTCCAGCATTTCGATGAAAATTTTGCATCTATATTCATGAATATTTACATCGTGTCCATCAATATAATATAGTGGCCTATAGTTTTCTTTTCTTGTAGTGTCCTTATTCAATTTTTGTATCAGAGTAATGCTGGCCTCATAAAATGAATTTGCGTGTTTTCTCTCCTCTGAAATTTTTGGAAGTTTGAGGATTGGCATAAACTTTGTTTGGAGAATTCATCAACTGTTCCTGGGCTTTTCTTTGTTAGGAGGTTTTTGATTACTGACTGAATCTCCTTACCTGTTATCAATCAATTCAGATTTCCTATTTTTTCATGATCCAGTCTGGGTAGCTTGTATATTTCTAATAATTTATCAATTTTTTCTAGATTATTCACTTTGTTGGAGTATAATTGTTCATATTAGTCCCATAAGCTTTTGGATTTCTGTGTTATTGGTTGCAATGTCTCTCATTTATGATTTTATTGACTAAGATTTCTCTCTTTTCTCCTTAGTCTGGCTAAAGATTTGTCAATTTTGCTTGTCTCTTTAAAAAACCAGCTCTTAGTTTTGTTGGTCTTTACTATTCTTTTCCTGGCCTCTATTTCATTTCATTCTGCTCTGATCTTTCTTATTTTCTTCCTTCTGTTAATTTTGGACTTAGTTTATTCTTCTTTTCCTAGTACCACAGTGTGTAAAATTAGGTTGTTTATTTGAAATATTCCTTTTTTTCTTAATATAAGCATTTATCACTATGAACTGCACCCGTAAATTTTGGTACGTTGTGTTTCCATTTTCATTTGTTTCAAGATTTTTTTTGCTTCTTTTTTGATTTCTTCTTGATCCATTGGTTATTTAGGAGCGTGTTGTATAATTTCCACATATTTATGAATTATCCAGTGTCTCTCCTGTTACTGACTTCTAGTTTCAAACTCTTGTGCCTGGAAGATTATTGGTAGGATTTCATTCTTCCTGAATTTACTAAGACTTGTTTTGTGACCTAACAGATGATCTATTCTGGAAAATGTTCCATGTGTTCTTGAGAAGAATGTGTATTCTGCTGCTACTGAATGGAAAGTTCTGTGTGTGTCTATTAGATACATTTGGCCTAAAGTATAGTTCAAATCCAATGTTTTCTTATTGATTTTTCTGTCTGGATGATCTGTCTGTTGTTGATAGTAAGTTATTGAAGATTCCTACTGTTATCGTATTGTATATTTCTCCCTTCAGATCTGTTAATATTTGCTTAATATATTTAGATGCTCCACTGTTGGGTGCTTATATATTTACAATTATTATACCTTCTTGATGGATTGACTCTTTTATCATTTTGTAATGACATTTGTCTCCTGTTATAATTTTTTACCTAAAGTCTATTTTGTCTTATTTAAGTTACCTGTGGTCTTTTTTTGGTCTCCATTTGCATAGAATATCTTTTTCCATCCCTTTCCTTTGAGCCTATATGTGTCCTTAAAGGTGAAGTGAATTTCTTCTAGGCAGCATATAGTTGTGGGTTTTTTTTTAAATCCATCCTGCTATTTTATGACTTTTGATTGAGATAAATCAATCCATTTATTTTAAATTCTTGATAGGTAAGGACTTAGTATGCCATTTTATTATTTTCTGCCTGTTTTGTAGTTTCTTGTTTCTTTCTTCCTCTCTTGTTATCTTCCTTTGTGAACTGACGGTTTTCCATAATAACCAAGTATAAAGTTTTGATACACTTATCTTTATTGTTTGTGTATTTATTATAGGTTTTTGCTTTGTGGCTATCATGAGACTTACATAAAACAGATTATAGATATTACAACCTGTTTTATGTTGGTAACAGTTTTACTTCAATTCCATACAAAACTCTACCCTTTTTTAATGTTTATTTATTTATTTTGAGATGGCGAAGGGGCAGAGTGAGGGAGAAAGAGAATCTCAGGCAGGCTCCATGCTATCAATGCAGAGTTTGATGCAGGAATTAATCTCACAAACTGTGAGATCATGACCTGAGCCAAAATCAAGAGTCAGATACTTAACTGACTGCTTAACCACCCAGGCGCCCCAAAACCTACTCTTTTATTCCCCCTCCATTCTGTTTCAGTGTAGCAATATACCTCTTTTTATATTGTGTATCCATTAACAAATTATTGTAGCTATAGTTTTTAATGCTTTTGTTCTTTAACGATTTTACAAATATGCCATGATTCATTTATTCATTTAACATTAAATACTGCCTAATTGTCTCCCAAAGTTGTTTCCATTTAAATGAAATTTATATACATCAGTATACGAGGGTTGTTGTTGCTCCACATCCTACCAACGTTTCGTATTGTTAGACTGAGAAGGCTTTTTGCTAATTGCATGAATATACTACTTGTTAATTTAAACTTTTCATGTAAGTTTAAATATAAAACAACAAATATATAAGTTGGAGCTAAATTACACTTTATTATAATAAATTACTTGCAAATATCAGTGACTTCACATAATATTTATTTTCCATTCATGCAAAATCCAACGTAGAATTTTCTGATTATTTGGCCTTCTGGGGGGTTTCTGTCCAGGAGTGACTCCAGGTATCCATTCTTCTTTCTTTTTAAAAGAAAAACAAATTTTAACATTTACTCATTTTTGAGAGACAGAGACAGTGCGAGTGGGGGAGGGGCAGAGAGAGAGGGAGACACAGAATCCAAAGCAGGCTGCAGGCTCTGAGCTGTCAGCAGAGCCTGATGCAGGTCTCGAACCCATGAACTGCGAGACCATGACCTGAGCTGAAGTCGGACGCTTAACTGACTGAGCCACCCAGGCATTCCATGCTTCTTTCATATTGTTTTCTTTAACACGTGGCCTTTGTGGTTGCCACAGAAGGTGAAAAATAACATAGAAGTTTGAGCCACTGGTTTTATGACCCGTAAATTGAGTCATTCATTCATTGATTCATATTCTATTGATCAGATCCCAGACTGCCGGGGTCCAGTTTTGGCGAATCTAGGGGTCCCCAAAGGATGGACGGTCAGGCAAAAAGAAATGAGAGACCCATGAGAGAGACGTAGTCTGATGACCAAGCAGGCATCCCTGGCAATGCTGGCATCTCCGCCCTGCTGGTCTCAGTGTCTTTATTTAAAAGGTAGTGAGTGACATTACTTTAATGAGTGACATTCCATAGTTTGATGTCTTTAACAATAATGCGTTTTTACCAGGTAGGTGGCAACTTCCTCAATCCTGTATGTTGGTTTCAGGTTAATTAACATATAATTTAGGGTGGAGGGAGAGAACAGGGTGTTTCCTTAAGGTCTTAATGTTAACTATCCATAAACAGGAGAAATCAGGGCGTTGCTTTGAGGGCTATGCTCCAACTACAATGGAGGAGGTGCAACCCATCCCCAAGATGCAACTTTAAGGTTACTTCTGGCCAGGCTACTCTCATTCAGATGTAATCCATCAAAGCATCATGCTCCAGGTCCTTCCCCTTTATCTAAATGCCATTAAACAAAAGAATATTACATTCCTTGGAGCCAAGGAGAGTAGCTCAAGAAATCCAAGCCTGAAAAATTATTTAGAAGGAGGTAAGACTAGGCGCCATCGTGGCCGGCGGGAATTTTGCTCCAATCTTTTCCACACAGGGAGGGGTCTCAACCTGTGAGCTCAAAACGGCTCCCAACACCAGACAACATCAAGAGAGGCTGGAAAATGTAGTTGTCCCATGTGCTAGAAAAAAAAAAAAAGATACTGATGAGCATCTAGCCAGTCTTTAACACAGTGTGATAGAATTCAATATATTAGTATATCATAGTATTTCAAAAATACATCATGATTTTCAGATTTGTCATCTGAAGAATTTGAAAACCACTGAGGTAAGTCCTTCTTTACAAAATTGTCACTACTGCTGGGTTCTATAAATGCTGTTTCACCATTTTCAACCAAAAATTATCTCGACCAAAAACACTGGATCAAATTAGATGATTGGGCCACAGATATAAATGAATATCTTCCTTCAACGAATACCTCTATTCGTCCCCACATTTCACTTCAAGAACGGAATTCCTGGAATAAAGTTGAGACAAATTCTTTTTCTTTCACTATAGGCCTATTGGCTAGGTTTCTTACTTTTCTTTTTAACTCTTTAACTCAAGAATCACATATGTCATCTAAATGACAGCAAATACCAAATGATTTGATTCCAAGTTCCTAAAGCTTTTTAGGCATTCATATTATTCTAAATGAAATGTCCAAATGGTTGTATAGCTAGCTCTCTAGGGATGATGTATACTTTGGGATTAGGATTATGAGAGTATATTATTCTTCACCATAGCTAATTTCTTCAAGCCTGTTGGTTTTCCAAATATTTAAGTAAAATTCTCTGGTTCTATTTCATGTCGACCACAGGAATCTTCTTCTTTGTACAGTGGAATCATAAAAGACTACATAAAAAACACATAGTTTAAATAAATTTTTACACTGTGCTTTACCAAAAATGAATTTTACTAACTTGGAGTCCAAAGCAAAGGCCTTTCCAACAAACAACAAATTAAATAATTCATTTCTAGTAATGTGAAATAAATTTAAGTGAATCAAAAAATAATAAGAGGATCAAATTTTCAGAATGACTACAGTATTATTATTAAAATGTAGGGTTATTTCCCCCTCTAATTGATAAGGCCGGGACCCCAAGTACTCCCCGAACAGAAAGTCCGAATCACCGAGGCTGCAAAAAGGCACAGGAGTTTTGTTTTCTAGCTCGAGCTAGGATCCAAGCCCAGAGCACCAACGCAGTGGCCTCTTTCTAAGCAAGAACCCCGCTCTGGGGTTTAGGTTCTCTTTTTATAGTATTCAGGGTTTACAGAGGCCGTCCTCATCGTCCTCATCTTCCCCCAATGTCTATTGGTTCCTGGAGCCACAGCTGGTCGTGTGTCTCCTTGATTGGTTCATTCGGGCTCGGGATTTTCCAGGGCTTTTCAGTTTCTGCCTTGTCATCTTGGGCGGGTTGAGCCGGTTACTGCTGAAGCACAGGAACTCAGGGAGAGGCAGCTGGGAAACAGAAACTGAGACCTAGTCTAGGGGTTATAGCCTGTCACGGAGTCACTTTCTTACATAATAATTACTCCTGCAATTTATTCTGAGATGTTGCTGGTTATGGTGATGGGGACCAGGGGATGGTAACTTGGTGGAGATTGTGATGTCATATTTGGTAATTTTAGCCATATCTCAAGGAGGCATTATTATCCTCACTTTATTGAAGATGAAATGAAGGTACAGTGTCCCATCTATTATCACATGGTTAGAAGCAGTAAAGGCAAGTCTCAAATGTGAAGCTTCCATTTAAACTGTTAGCGACACTTTTTTTTTTCTTTTTTAATGTCAGAGCTGCCTCCATTAGAATGGAACTCAATTACTTAAGACCATATGATTTAGGGCAATACATCTTGTATTGCTTTGTTTGTTTGTTTTACAAATTCCCACAATGCTGTAAAATTCGATTCTTCACACCTCAATTTCATGGCTCAGTATCCCTTTATAGAATCTTTGCCCATAAAAAAAAAAAATCTGTTATTGTTGGTTCAGGCTTCCCACTGTCTGGGAAAATTTATGTTTTACTAAATTAGAAATGAGAAATGAACTAT
This sequence comes from Paguma larvata, assembly GCA_030068075.1. Classification (NCBI taxonomy): domain Eukaryota; kingdom Metazoa; phylum Chordata; class Mammalia; order Carnivora; family Viverridae; genus Paguma; species Paguma larvata. Next base: position 14,160,751 of record CM057844.1, read on the forward strand.
TGATCAAGCAAAGCAAAATTAAACTTTACTTGAGGGAAGGAAAAGTATACTGGTCTTCCTGAGAGATGATCTAGGCCTCTTTGTTCACATTATAAACACACTAAATACGGAAAACAGACTCAGCACGTGTAGCATGAAAACTCGTCATGAACTGGATAAAAAATCTTTACTCATAGGAAGCTCACAGCACTGCTTCTTGTAGTCAGAGCACCTATGTGCTTTAGTTTTTAAAAGAGACATCACTATTAAAACTGCTTAATCTTTCTGGGGCTCGGTTTTCTCATCTGGCAAACAGAAACAAAAGAGACTGTTCTCTTGGAGTTGCAAAGAGCTCAAATGAAACGATAGCTGCACACACTTACTTACACACTATTCCCAGTTCCTTCTCTGGGCAGTTTCCATCTTCTTGAGGGAGAGTAAGTAAGGGTTACAGGCTACAGTAGTTGCTGTGATCCCACATCTGCACTCAGTTCCAATGTGTGGGTTTTTCCCACACCGCCAACCTCAGGTGTCCTATACTTCAACTCAATTCTTACCCTGTCCACATGCAGACAGCATCAGATTGCACAAGTTAAAGACTCAGCCCCACCAGAGTGCCCTTTTCTTCAGATGCCAATCACCAAGCTTGCCACCTGTGCTTCCAGCCAACTGGCTATAAATCAGAGCTTCCCACTATTCCCTCCTTAGGTTTGATTAATTTGCTAAAGCAGCTTATAGAATCAAGAAAGCAGTTTACTGACAAGATTACTGGTTTATTACGAAGGATATGAAAGCCTCTGAATTAACAGTCAGATGAAGAAATACATAGGACAAGGTACACGATGGGGAAGTATGAGCTTTCTTACTATTCTAGCATGCAACTCTCCCCAAACCTCCATGTGTTCACCATCCTGGAAGCTCTCTGAACTCTGTACTTTGGGGTTTTATTGAGGTTTTATTACATAGGCAAGGTTGACTAAATCATGGACCATTGGAGACTGGACTCAATCTACAGCCCATCTTACCTCCTCCCAGGTCAGGGTGGGGCAAGGGGGTGGGAAGGACTAGAAGTTCCAACACTTTAATCATATGGTTGGTTGCCCTGGCAATCAGTCCCCGTGCTTAGGTGACCTAAGGGCTTTTAAAAAGTCAACATTGGAGCACCTGGGTGGCTCAGTTGGTTGAGCATCCTTTTCTTGATATCTGCTCAGGTCATGATCCCAGGGTGGCCTGCTTAAGATTCTCTCTCTCTCTCTCTCTCAGCCTGTCTCCCCTACTCATGCTCCCTCTCTAAAATAAAAATAAAAATAAAAATAAAAATAAAAATAAAATAAAATAAAAATAAAAATAAAAAAAAATAAAATAAACCTTTAAAAAATCAACCATTAAAGTAACAAAAGACACTTAGGAAATTCCAAGGGTTTTGGGAGCTCTGTGCCTGGTGTGGAGGACTAAGACCATCCGAATAAATATTTTTTTTATTATACACACAACATCATGGATCCTGAGCTGGCCTTCTCAGGAGGGAGGAATAAGCCTGCTGTTTCTCTGCTTAAGGTTCCTTCCACATAGCAATGCCAGTAGGAAAATAGTCAAAACTATGTGGCTATATCATCACTCGACTTATTATAGACTGACAGAGACCAACGTCAGGAAAGAAAATGTCATGTGGGCCCAGAAACTCTCAAATAGGTTCAATTTAACTTCTTTATACGTAATAAGAGTGCTTTCCTGTCTACTTCATCCTTTGTGACCTAAAACCCAAGGTGGGAGCTGTGGAGGCCTGCTAGCTCATGCCCAGTTGAAAGGCAGCTATGCTCACTGCTATACCACCAACGCACACCATGCCCAGTTGAAACCACTATAGAAAGATAAAGATGGATGGCAATTAAGATGGACACACTAATGCTCCACACTAAAGCACACTAATGCTTCACCTTAAACTGAACAAATTTTTCTCTTCCTCATTCTTGAAGCCTCTCCTTCCCTTTCACTGTTTTTCTGTAGAATCCTTTGTTCCAGGAACTCGATATTGATACTCAGCAATGACACTCAGATGGCCACTGCCAGCACCAAGCATGAGATCACCTTGAAGACATGTCCAATGCTGCTGGCAGCAAGGACCAGATTCCTGCTGAAATTGCCTAGATCCTGTATTTTCCTATAAAACTCCTCAGCCTTTTCCTTCCACCAGTCTGCAGTGTCGAAGACATTAGCCTGCAGCAGCCTCCTTTGCCTAACAAAGTAATAAACTATCTTCCTGTCTACCAAACTCTGTCTTCCCATTTCATATTTTGGCTCCAGAACACAGAAGTCAGTTTTTGACAACACGGTTCCTATTTCTTTCATTTAGGTTATGTTTTTTTCTCATTAGCAGATGGGAGAGGGGAGGTCCTCACCAAGGCAACCCCACATGGGCGTGTTTTCAGGCTCCATAGGACTCTTTCCCACAGGATTACTTCCCCATTGGTTCAATTCACTTTTGTGATTTCAAGAATGTAAATAATTCACACTTTCCTCTTCCTCATTTTTAGGTCTCCACAAAGTCTTGGTGACCTGAATTTACTGGCTTCATCCATTCCGTTTCTACAACTGACCTCACTATCCTTTGATAACAGTCAAATCCCCAACAGATCTATACAGGCTCCACCTAGTGAAAAGGTCGTGAATAAACATGAGGCCCTTCCTTAACCCTATATAGCTACTGTTAGATTTTTGGTGCTCATTTCAAACCTAAAACATCAGCAAGGGTGCACTAATTGTCAGGACAATAGTTAGAACTACATTTCATCTTTCTTGTCTCTAGGTTTTTGCTACTGCTTTTCTGCTTCTTTCAATATCCTCTCCTCTTCCACAAAAAGATTTAAATTCTACCAACCCTGTTATTAAAACTTGCCTGTAAACACTCCTTTAATCTCTTAAACCTGGAGTCATTATTCACTGGCATTTATTGTTGTGGAATACATTTATTAATTTGCTCAAGAACTGCTCTGCGCTATTACTTTGCTTGCTCTCTTTACCATGTATTTATCTTTCAAACTCTTTAGTTTCATGTCAGTGTCACTTTGCCCCATCCGGAATTTCAACTCCTTGAGAGCAAGCACTGTTACTTCTAGGTAATCCCACCCTATTCTATCCAATGTCTTCCTTTAGGAGAATGATTGCTTGTATTCTTTGCTTTAAACATCTGCTTCCTACATTTTTCTAAAGCAAATTAAATTGAGCTAGTACTTCTTTAACCATTTCCAACACTTTTGCCCTGAATTTTTTTTTTTAAGTTTAAGATTTGCTTGTTTATTTGAAAAGCTAAAAGAGCAGAGCTTTTCTGGGGGTGGTGGTGATGATGGTGGTACGTGGCAGAATTCCTCAAGTTGTGAATAATTATTGCCAATGTTCAATGAGTGCTTCTTGTGTACCAGGCTGTAGTCTAATTTAAAAAATACATTTAGGGGTGCCTGGGTGACTCAGTCAGTTGGATGTCTGACTTCAGTTCAGGTCATGATCTCAAGGTTTGTGGGTCTGAGCCCCGCATTGCATCAGGCTCTGTGCTGACCGTTCAGAGCCTGAAGCCTGCTTTGGATTCTGTGTCTCCCTCCTTTTCTCTGCCCCTCAGAATTTATGCTCTGTCTCTCAAAAATTTTAAACCTAAAAAATAAATTTGGTCTTTGTGCCCAGTTCCTGGTATAGAGCTTCAAAAACCCTTGGAATTTCCTCAGTGATAGGAGTATCTTTTACTATTCATATGACCCCTTTTCTATCAGATCTGTGTTTATGCCAATGAAATGAATTAAGACAGGACCTTTAGACAGCTTCAGGATGGGGGGCAACCAACCATGTGATTGCATAGTTGGAACTTTCACCCCCCTCCTCCAGCCTGAGGTGAGGAGAGGGGCTAGAGATGAGCTCAAGTACATGGCTTACTGATTTAATCAACCATGCCTACAGTATACTTACTGAAACCTCAGTAAGAACTCTGAAGAACTAGGCTCAGGCAGCTTCCTGTCAGTGAACATGATGTACTGGCACAGTGGTGGAACCTGACTCCCATGTTTAGAACCCTTTTATGTATACTGTTTTCCTGAGTTCTAGGAGTTGTTCTAGTGAATTATTAAACTTACAGAGGTATGAGAAACCCTAAATTTGTAGCTTGGCAGGTAGAAGTGTGCGGCTCGAGTTCACCCAGCACTTGCAGCTGGCATCTAAAGTGAGGGGCAGTCTTATGGGACTGAGCAGATAACTCATGGAGCTGTGCTAACTCCAGGTAATTAGTGTCAGAATTGAGTTGAACTGAAGATTACCTCACTGATATCGGAAAGTTGGTATCAGAATGTACACCAACTGGGCTAAGCACTTTGAGTATATTATCTTATCTTGTCCTCAAGGTAAACCCTACAAGTAAGAGTGGCTATCATTATCCTCTTTTGCAAATTAGGAGGTTGAGCATATAGAGAGTGATTTCTCTAAGATCAGAAGCCTAGTATTTTCATGTCAAAATCCAGTGATTTGACTCATTAGGTTATATTGTCCCCAAGTTTGCCAAGTCTCATAAGCCAAAGATAACCTGCTTGGCAGTGGGGAAGTAAATATATTGGGCACCTCTTTTGCTCATCTACAAAACCTTTTAGCACCTCTTCTTACTGCCATGGTGATTGGTTCAGGACATGCCTTAACCAGCCTTATGGGGATAATCTTGTTCAGACTAGCCATATCCCTTTTGTGCACACACCCTTGGGAACTGCTCAGCATCTACACATGTGCACCTAGGTGAGTGGCAGTGTGGACCATTGACAGATGGGGAATGGAGGCCAATGGGTCTCTGAGACATGGGTTATAAAACTCTTCAAAAAGTGTTATGGGTTCAAACATCAGTTACCACACAGCACAGGCTCTCTCAGCAACATATTCCTGCATTGTTTCTCTCTCCTGCCCTAATGCCCTCCCCTGGTCCTACATTCCTGCTTCCAGGCATTTTTCCCCAAATAAACTACCTACGTTTTTGCAGGCCTGCTTTTCTGTGGAACCAGGTGAAGACAAAATACTGTTAACTTCAGCCAAAGGTATGTTGATGATACCTTAATGACAAAATGACACAGATTAATGGGTTCTCCCTGAATTTAATGCTCCTGCACAACTCTGATTTGTGTTGAAACTCATTAAAAGTGTCTCACATCATGGAATTTTTTGAAAGGGATGACTTTTAACTAATAACATCTGAAATGATGTATAGTATGGCAAATGAAAAATTAACATCAATGAAGAGTGTTCATTAGAATTTATGGAAAAATAACATGAAGAGATTTCAGAGTAGATATCCTTTTATATGTGTTTAAAGTTTATTCTATTTTAAATAAAATTTCAATTTTATTTTATTTTGAATCTGAGTGAATTAGAATAAAAACCTTTGACAAGTTATTATCTGCTAAAGAAAGTTGGCCATAGCATACTGATGTTTGCATCCTCACTGTTTAGTGTCTAGTACATAATAAACACTTAGTAAACATGGGTTGAATGAACAGAATCTGAAAACAGGACCAGAGATTATAGTGGGTTAATTGTGACCACTAAAAACATATGTCCTCATCCTAACCCTGGTCCCCTTGAATGTAAACTTATTTCGAAAAAGGGTCATTGTAGATGTAATTAAGTAAAGGCTCTTGAGATGAGCTCATCCTGGATTGACAGGGTAGGCCCTAAATATAATAAATGTCCTTAGAAGAAGACAAGAAGAAACAGACACAGTGGGAACACCATGTGAATATGGAGGCAGAGACTAGAGTGATGTTGCCACAAACCAAGGAACACTTGGAACCATCAGAAAAGGCTCTCCTAGAGCCTTTGGAGTAGCGGTAGCTCTGCCAACACCTGATTTCAGACTTATGGCCTGTAGAACTCCAGAGAATACATTTCTGCTGTTTTAAGCCACCCAGTTTGTAGTAGTTTGTTATGGCAGCCTTAGGATACTATAATACAGAGGCATTAAATATAACATGACAAAAGCTAAGGAACGTAAGAGATGGTTTAAACCATAAAACTGTTCAACAAATACTAACTGAACATTACTATGTGCAAGGCATTTCTCCAGGAAAAGGTGAGTAAGCAAAACAGAGACTCCTGCACTCTTGATGCTTAAATTCTAGCAATATTCTCATTGGAGAAGCCAGTTTATTCAACATTCCTTTACCCTTAATCAAGATGTGTTTGTGTGTGTACCTGTATCAGAATCTGTAATTCTGTATCAGAATTATTAAACACAACTGGTAGTAAAGATGTCACTCAGAGAATGAAAATCGTATAATGACGTGGAAAGAACTTACTATTCCTGGAGAACGCAAACTCTACATTTCTAGATTAGGAAATATTAGTTTTTAACAAGTGTAATGGAAGGAACATATTCAAGACTTCTATGACCTTCAGATATCTTTTCTTTTTAATGGCTCTGGATATTTTTTTTTTTTTTTAGAAAGGGAGAGCACATGTTGGGGAGAGGCACAGAGGGAGAGAGGGAGGGAAAAAGAGAGAGAGAGAGAGAGAGAGAGAGAATCCCAAAGTAGGCCCCAGGTTCAGTGTGGAGTCTGACTCAGGGCTCAATCCCATGACCCTGAGATCATGAGCTGAGCCAAAATCAAGAGTTGGATGCTTAACCAACTGAGCTGCCCAAGCACCCAGACCCTCAGATTTCTATTCAGGTAATAGGATGATTGAGATTGTCTCCTCGGCTACAATGGAACACTGACCTTTTGTGAGCAAGCACAAGAGGACCTGCTAAAATAGGACAGTATTACAGTTTGGAAAAAAATAAATCAAGGAAACTTTATCAAAATTGTTTTTCTACAATACTTGAAAAAAATATAACATATCTTAAACTTTTGACAGGTGCCATTGATTATCTTCCAGGGAGGACTAGCTGCCAACTAGACAAATGCACACATAACAAACCAATATTAAAGAACACGTTTGGTTCAAAAGCTTGCCTCTGTGTCTGTGGTTGGATTGATGTGCTTGTGATTATGATATTCAATTGGCTTTTATATTGTATAAGTTTAATTAAATGTATTTATCTCAATCAATATAAACTTAAAATAACCAAACATATAATTTTGTGCCCAAGTATTATTTAAATGATTAGAATAAAACACACTATTCTTCATCATATTCTGCAAAATGCACTTTGTTTGGTCTCCAAGTGCTCTAATACTGAAAGAATTTTGAGTCCTGCTGGGTTAGTATTGATTGACAAAGTTCTGAAATGCTGGAAAGACAAAGCATAAAGTGAGAAATTAAATCCCATAAAATGAATACTTTCGTGCTTACAAATGATTCAGAAAACTTCTTTACGTTTCAACATGTCAGTATTGAACTTAAATGTATTTAACTTATTCAAATTCAGTTTGGCAAAACACACACACACACTCACACACACACATACACACACATGGCATTCAAGGACTTAGGAAGCTAAGGGAAGGAAGATTCCCATTTGCAATGACCATGAGGCTCACCCTCAATTGCTGGAATGGCAGGTGCTAATTTAAAAGATTTTGTATATCTTTGTTTCTTCAGCTTCCTAATTCCCTGAATGCTCTGTGTGTGTGTTTTTGTTTCTATATAACTGAGTTGAATATAATTCTTGTGTTTGAGTACATAATTTTTCATACAACATGTCCTCTGATTCTGTTATGAGCCTTTAAACAGGCCTTTAATTTCATTAAATTTCTTGTAACGAATACAGTCTTTAAGGGTAATTTGGAAGGTTTTTCAAAAGTAATTCTATCTCATCCAGAGCCTAAACTTGAGAGAGAGAGAGTGAGAGAGAGAGAAAGAGAGAATCTGTTGAACATTATATTGCACAAAGACAAGAATATGAAAAATGCTGACTGTAGCCCCAGCAAACAGCCTGACTGCAATCTCATGAGAGATCCTGAGCTAGAACCACCTAGCTAAGCTACTTCTGAAGGAATATGAGAAAACAAATGTTTGTTGTTTTAAGCTGCTAAATTTCAGTGTAATTTGAATTTGTTTTTGTTTTCATTTTTGATTTTTTGAGAGAAAGAGAGAGCGAACAAGCAGGAGAGAGGGGGAGAGATGGGGATAATTCATTTTTAGGTTTTTTATTTATTTTGAGAGACAGAGAGAGTGAACACAATGAGGGGCAGAAAGAGAGGAGAGAGATCCCAAGCAAGCTCCACACTATCAGCGTGAACCTGACGCAGGGCTTGATCCCACAAACAGTGAGGTCATGACCCGAGCCGAAATCAGGAGTCGGTTGTGCAACTGACTGAGCCACCCAGGTGCCCCTTTCAGGGTAATTTGTTATGCAGCAACAGATTACTAATGCAATAGGCATCAGAGATTTGAAAAGGAAAATGCAGGGCCATGGCTTCTGAATATTTTGAAATGGGGAGGGGAGAGGGATATGTACAAAGCGACTATAAAACAATGTGAGGAATGTCATAATTGGGGCGAGTCACTAGTGAGCTAAATGATATTCAGCAGCAAAAATGGGACACTGCATTCCAGATCACTAGGAGGCTACATATACTCTGGTAGACAAAGAAGCATCTGCCCCCAACAAACCAGTTCCCCACTTGAAGCCCAAGGCAATGAAAGGAAGAATTTGAGGGAGTGCGGAGGGCCAGGAAGCACAAAAGAAGGCTTCTGACTTTTATTAATGACCTACTACGTCCTGTGTACTTTATAGAAATGATCTTATTCTGTCTTCACACCGATTGTATGAGGTCGATAGAATTTTCTTTATCTTACAGTTGGGCACCTGAGGCCTGGTACATTGTGGAGCCGGAGTGTGAACACATGGACTCCTGGCTCCAAAAGCTTATTTTTGTTTTACTGCATCAGATTGTTCTCCCTTATCCCTCAAGTTCTTGTGATGCCCCCTGGAATATCGAGGCACAAAAAGCCTTTCTTTTTGGGATATTCTGCAGCATTTGTCAAAGTTGGTCACTAAGGCTGTGCTGAAAGTCAGACTTTCTGGCCTGTAGGAGCCAGGGACCTGAGTTACCTTATTAGTCAACTGCCATCAGACCTCTGTTACAATTTCATAGGCTTTGGGCAAGTATTTCAGGAAGGGGAAGAATTAAGCAGTGAGTAAAAGTAACCTAACCTATGTTATCTTCTCAGTTCCCTGACTTTATAGACAACACTTTCTAATCTTATTTAACTTTCTCAAAATACTTCAAATGGAAATGTTCACTGAATGTCATCTTTACCTCGAGAGTTACAATTATGTCCAAATTTTAAAAATCTTTTGAATAATCAAGAATAAGCACATTTATCTTCCAAGAAAAACACACTGGTGGATGAAATTTCTTCAAGAATATGAACCTCAGCATCACTCGGACTGCTAATGATCTATAATTCTGTGAAATTAGATTTGTAAAATTGAGCTGGAATGAAAATAGTTATTACTGAATGAGGAATGGTCAGAAGTCAGCCCAGATAATTGTCTAAGCAGAGTGCAGAGCCGGAGGAGTGATGAAAAGGTTACCCTGCCAATGATTCCTTCATTGTTTTGTTAAAACAACTACACTTCCTATGATTACTGTCAGTCTTTTTTTGTTTCTGCAGAGCTTAATCCTAAATGTTCATGGGTAAGGGTTACATGATCAGAAAACAAAACAACAAAACACAGACCCAGGGACCTCCAGTGTCCACAAACCTGTATAAATAAGCCTCTCTTCAATTCCTGAAAACTATTCCAAATCTTCAAGGAGAATGAAAAAGCACCTCCCCACAGATTCTATCTATGTGAAAGTAGGAGACAAATATGACCCACAGACTGTAAAATAAATAAAGCAGCAGAGTTGAGCAGCAGCTGAAAAAAGATAGGGAAGGAAAAAAAAAACAAGAGACTTGTGAAAGAACCCAGGAGAAAAACATATCTCAGCAAGCACTGTTAGAATGCACTTGCTGGAGGTAATGGGCTAACTGAACTGACCATGGAAACACAGAAATGTTACAACTTACACACTGGAGTGAAGAAGGTAGAAATTAGAACAGATATGCTGATTATCTTATCTCTAATAACTCTGATTTAAATGGCATCATTAAGAGCTGACTAATCAAGTAATAGACAAATACATATTCTTTTCTCTTTTAATTTTATTTTTAGAGAGATAGAGCAAGTGCACAAGCTGGGGAGAGGGGCAGGAAGAGAAAGAGAGAGAGAGAGAGAGAGAGAGAGAGAGAGAGAGAGGGAGAGGGAGAGAGACAGAGAATCTTAAGCAGGCTTCACGCTCAGTGTGGAGCCTGATATGGGGCTCGAACTCATGACCCTAGGATCGTGACTGAACTAAAATCAAGAGTTAGATGCTCAACTGACTGAGCTACCCAGGCACCCATACAAACTCTTAAATAGTATAAAGATAACATTAAGAAAGGCAGTGTTATAAATTTAAATTGGGTGGTGAAGAGAAAGGGAATGGGGAAGAAAGAGGAAACACCATTTTTATTATTTCTCATAGCAAAGGACTATAATGCACTAAATGCATTAATAAGGGTAATCACCAGAACAGAGCTGCAAAGTTGCCTAAAACTCAGAACTACATGGAGAAAGAAAACCAAAGTAAACAGATGACAAAGAAAAAGTCCTTAAAATATATAAAGACAGAAAATATGCAATAATATGACAGAACCAAGACCAAACATATATGATCTTAGTAAGTGCAAATAGTTTAACCTACATATTCAAAGAAGAATTTTAGATTAGATTGGATTGTAAAGGAAACAAAAACCAAGCCATATCTAAGAATCATACTGAAGTGATTCAAGAGAGTTAAAAATGGAAAGATGGGCAAAGTCTACTAGGAAAAGGTACACTTAAAACATTTTTAAAGAATTTTTTAAAGTAATCTCTACATCCAATGTGGGGGTCAAATTTACAACCCCAGGATCAAGAGTGGCACGCTCCACCAACTGAGTCAGTTGGGCGCCCCGTAAAAGGTACATTTTTAAACAAGAAGGAATTATTAACATAATATCAGAAAAGGTGTAATTCAGCTCAGAAAACAGTAGCTACTTTGTGGGTTTTTTTTTTAAGATGTAATGTATGTAAAAATGTGTCAGTTTTGAATATCTAGGTATCAAATACCAACAATCATAAAGCAGAAATTACAGAAGATAAAAAGACAAATAGAAGCACTCTGGTAATAGAGGACTTCGAATAAATTCTTTTAGTCTGTAATAATTTGAGTGAATTCAAAATAAGAAAGCATATGAAAGGCCTAAATAACATAATTTAAATGTAGAACCAATCAATATATACCCAACTGTACCCTGAAAATAGAGCATATGCTTTCTTTCCAACTGCCCATGAAATATTCATGAAAATTAGCCATATTGAAAAAATTTAGGGCACCAAAAAACCTCAATAAATTTCAAAAAGTAGAAATACTCAAAACGTTTAGATGAGTGAATGAATATTTCTTGAACATCTATTGTGTTTTGGGTTGGTGGGAGGGGGTACTCCTAGGAAACAGATCCTGAGACAATGATTTGAGTGTAATTTGGGAGGTGAAGGGAACATAAGGTAGGGATTATGTAAGTGAGACAGGGGAAGGGAAAAGAGCCAGTGATAGGCGTCTCATTGGGCCAACTACTGTTATGGATGACTGGAGCCCAATTTTGCTGGGGAAACTCTGAAAGCCAGTGTAGAACATGTCAGGAATACCTTACTCAAGGAACAAAGTAACTGGGACGTTTTACACCAACTAGCAGAGGAGGCTCCAGAAAACAGTAGAGGCCCTTGGGGAACAAAATGTAGAGGCTAGCTGTTGAAAGTTGGGCCAGTGTGCCCTGAACTATAAGGAGGAGTGGAGGGGTGCAGATGGGACAACAGCAGCATCTGATCTTCAGTGTGTGCAAGTACAACTCAATCATCAGGGAGAGCTAAAACCAGAATGGACAGGCTTTCCTGGGTTCATAAGATGGATTGAGCAGAAGTATGAAATCAGAGTTTTTTTTCTAAAGCTCCCTTGTGTTGCTTTTCTATTTTCTTTGTTCTTTCCTGAGATCCCTCTCAGCCAATGGGTGTATAAGTGCTCCAGTTCCTTGCACTAGGCTAGGAGGTACAGTTCTTCCTACTCAGTCATGTCTTGATTATGCCTAGAGCCCTTTGTTAGAATAGGTTGTACAGGGTCACCTGGGTGACTCACTTGGTTAAGCATCTGACTTCAGCTCAGGTCATGGTCTCACAGTTTGTGAGTTTGAGCCTTATGTTGGGCTTTCTGTTGTCAGCACACAGCCTGCTTCAGATCCTCTGACCCCTTTTCTCTCTGTCCCTTCCCTGCTCATGCTCTCTCTCTCTCTTTCCCTCAAAAAATAAACATTAAAAAAAAAAGAATAGTTTGCACAACCTGTCCTCATTCAGGTAACACTGATATCCCATTCTTGGTTTGTTTCTCCTGTTTTTCCTTGTGATTCGCCCCTGTTGTTTTTAAAGAGATTTGCACTGATTTTGTGTGGTGGCTGGTGGTGCTGATAGCGACTGGAAAGGGATTATAAACAATTAGGTAATATGGAAAATGTTACATGGGCGTATCATGGAGAATATGTAGAATACGACATGGTGAAGTCACCAGCCAATGGTCATGAACTCTTGATCAAACGTTGACTCTCCACTCTATGCCAGAGTCAACCCTTCAGTAGCTAGTTGATTCTAGGACATCAAGGGAGAGAGGCTGGAATGACTGAGATAATCTGAGAATTACCTAAGGTAGTGGCTGAAACTCAGCCCTGAATAGAATCTAGGTAAAACTATGTCAATATTTACTTTTTTGAATTAGGTTTAAGATGGCATTTTGCCTACACCTGCTTTGCAGATGGGGACTGGTTAGCCTATAAAATCTCCCAAATGTCTGTAATTCACACTGGTTATGGTCTAGTGATGGTAGGAAGACCTCTAAAGAGGCAATATGAACTGGATTAGTCTAGATAGATATCTTAAAAATTCTTGCTCCAATACCATTTCCAAACAATAATCAACTGTGTGAGTTCATATATTTATTTATTTATTTATTTTTTCAAAGGGGTTGTACCAACTTACACTTTATTAAACAATAAAAGATTCTGTTATTTCAAAGTCTTTTAAATCAGACTTTTTAATGTCAGTCAATTGAATTGCATAAAATGGTACCTCATTTGCTATATATTTATTTTTATAAATAAGATTACCCAGGTAAAGTCAGAAGCTACTTTTTTTTTTTTTTTTTGAAAGTGCAATCCCTTGATGTGGGCCACATATAGCAAATTCCTGAAGGAAAATACCAGGATACAGATGAGCTTAATATCAAAATCTGGGCTGACTTTTTAAAGTTCTTTCTTTCTTTCTTTCTTTCTTTCTTTCTTTCTTCTTTCTTTCTTTCTTTCTTTCTTTCTTTATCATTTGTTTAAACAAGGGAGGGGCAGAGAGAGAGACAGAGAGAGAGAATCCCAAGCAGGCCCCACACTGTCAGCATGGAGCCCAATACTGGGCTCAAACTTACAAACTGTGAGATCATAACCTGAGCGAAAATCAAGGGTCAAATGCTTAACTGACTGAGCCACCCTGGTGCCCCTGGTTTGATTTTTTTTTTTTTATCAAAGAGAAGCAAGTAATTCAAAATGCCAAGAACGTAAATGGGTCATGAGCTTTCTTCTTAGAAGTAAAGAACGTAGTATTTCTTGCTTTTAGTGTGTGTAATTGATTTTGAAGGAGTTTCTGAGAATCTATAATGCTGTCAAGCAGAATTCATTGTACAGTGTGTCTACAGTGCATGTAATTTTCAGTCATATGTACCTGATTGGAAGGCACATATTTTTGACATGCCTTTTCCCTGAAGAAGTTTATCTGATTTCACACTCAAGTTTATTTATTAACATGGTTGTAAATACAAAAAATTAAATATTATCTAAAACTTAAGAGAGGAAAAAAAGATTGCATCACTTCTGTTTCCATTGTTAGGCAGTGCCCTCTTCCTAGTGTTCTAGATCAAAGGCTGGTAAGTTTATTTTGTTTCATTTTGTTTTGTTTTCTGTAAAGGGCTAGATGGTAAATATTTTAGATTGTAGGACCATCTAATCTCTGTTGCAACTATTCAACTCTGTAGCAAAATAAACCATCTACAATACTTAAGTAAATGACTGCCGCAGTGTTCCTACAAAACTTTATTTACAAAAACAGGTTACGGTAAGCTAGACCTGCTATAGTTTATTGACTCCTACCCTAGAGTCACATGGTACACAAATGTGTTCCATTTACCGTTACTCTTGATTAGGGCTCAGACAATTTTCAACCCTGTAAAGCTGGACGTTCCTTTATTGGAAACTGGTAAGTTGTAAATTATTTTTGCCCAATATCATGAAAGTAATTTTGTCCGGGAGCAATGATAATTATTTTTGTCTGATAGTAACACAAATGATTTTTCTCGAGTAGAAAAGTTAACCCCAAAGGCCATGGTCTTATTACTGATAGGACAACAACAAGTTTTGCATCTAACCTTGTAACTTATTGCTGTATTCTTCTTTTCTTTCATTAATGATATAATCATCAATTCCTTGTATCCTTTCTTGAACCAGCTTCATCATCCTGTTGCTTGCCTCATTGAGGAATTTAATAAAACTTTGGTTTCTGTTCATTTTGATTTTATATGAGAATTGCATGTTAAATATTTTGAAAATGATACTTTGGATGCCATTTTGTTAAGATATTTACCTGAATTAGACCCTATGTTCTTGTCCTTTAATTCTATAAACAAGGAAGGAAAGTAAGAAGTGTTCCTTTTGACTTCGAAAACCAACTTGAGACTCCAAATGATCAAACCAAGAGCTGAAGACAAGTAAAAACTATCTGAATGTCATCAAAAAGCCACGGTTGCCTGGGACAGAGCAACCACTCAACCTAAATGCCAGGATGTGGCTTCAAGTTTGGCAACAGAAAGTATAGGAGACCAAATTGTACCACCCCAAAATATGACTAGGAAGCCAGAGTATGCCGCCCCCGAAAATGCCTTTTTGGCATAAGTACTATTTAGGGTTGGTTGTTGTTGCTGATTATTATTATTATTATTAATTATTATTACTATTTTATTTAGAACTGACTAGAAGCTGTTTTAAGAAACAGCAGAAGCAGGACACCTGGGTGGCTCAGTTGGTTAAGAATCGACATCGCTTAGGTCATGACCTCACGGTTCATGAGTTCGAGCCCCACATTGGACTCTGTGCTGACAACTCAGAGCCTGGAGCCTGCTTCTGATTCTGTGTCTCACTCTCTCTCTATCCCTCCCCTGCTCATACTCTGTCTCTCTCTCAAAAATAAATAAACATTAAAAAAGTTAAAAATGAAAAAGAAACAGCAGAAGCAGGAGAAGTTCTGAAAACAGTAGAAGTTACTCTTTTGTAAGAGAAATTTACATTTATAAAGGAAATCTTTATTTGTAAGAGTGTCTCCCTCTTTGTAGTGACTCTAAATCCCAAGAGACCCTTATACGTAGAAAAGGTATAGACTAAAATCTGCATAACAAACCTTACCCTTCTTTACTGTACTTTTTTTCTGTTTACTTACCTCCTTTACATCCTTCTTCCTTTGTTTTAGTGAAGATAGTATTTAGGTTCAAGTTCTAGCCATCTCTTTGAGTTACTCATCTTTGAGTTTCTCCCATGTGTATGGGATATATACATGTTAATAAACTTCTGTTTTTCTTGTTATACTCTGTTGTTACAGGGTCCCCAGTGGAGAACCTAGAAGAGTAGAAGGAAATGATTTCTTTCTTCCCCTACAAAAGCATATGGCATATGCTTCTAATTCTGATAGGATAATGTGTACAGGGTAAAGCTCTTTTCTATCTATCATTTTTTATTTTCTGGCAACACTTATCTCAAGATGGCAGACACTTTACTCACTGGAAGTTGTCAACACATTTCTCTGATATCACTTTTACTTTCATACATAAAAATGAAACAAAATTAAAGTACCTTTTCAGTGTAAGCTAAAACCATTTACCAAATACATTCTCCCCCACCCACCAAAAACAACCCTCAGGGGAATTTGAGAATGTTAATTCCTATTCTCCCTTTGGCTCACAGCAATGACTGAACCCACTTTCAAGCGGCTGAACCTTTGAAGAGCAGCTTAGTTCATGCCAATCAGCAGGCAGTGGCAAAATGAAATGGGTTTTCTTTCACATTAGACTGAATGATGTAGTGGCAAGCTGAAAAATATTCTGTTTCATTTTGGATTCATGGCTTTTTTTTTCCTACTCGGCTATACTTGAAAGTCAAACTGAATGTCAGAGATAAAAATGTCATGCAGATCATGGCTTGGGTCCCCTGGGTTCACTGGAGATGCACGCAGTTGAGACTTTTGACTGAGGTATAGAGAGGTCAGTTCAACTACACTGTTCCCCAGCCACCCCCTGCTATTCCTCACTCCAAAAGATTAATTCAATATTGTGTCCAGTTGAAACTTAGGTAAGACTAATATTCAGCTAGGCTTGTAGAGGCTGAAAGGCAGTCAATTTATGAAAGTATTAAAGGATAAATTTTTAGAAAAGATAAACTCACATCTCTCATACATATATAAAATGGACACATGTCAAAGATTTTTATTTAACTCATTAAAGAGGGAACCAGAAGATGTTACAACCAATTCAAAGGAAAATCCAAAGAGAAAACACATATGAAGGCTATTAGGAATGCTGTGATGAATTTGCTTAATTTATGCCATAATGGCTTCTTCCACATAAAGGTAGGGAAATTAATGGAAAGTCCTCCAAATTCATTTGCATATTTTTGGATAAGAATCATTCATATCTCTTTCAGTTATCTACAATTTATAGAATTGTAAATAACATCAATATATGAAAGTTGTAAAGACATCATAAAACCAATAAGCTGGACATGGATGTAGACAATGCTTAGTTTTCCTTTGAAAACATCCAGTAATATTTTTTGATGTATTTCAGTATTTCACAATTTTTCCCCACAAAAGAAAACCTGACTAACATTATGTTCTTATCTCTGAGGTTATATAAAACAGAAAAGGCAATAGTGTTCTCCTCCTTCATCTGTTTGCCAAAAACAATCAAAATAGGACAACAGATGGGCTGAGGAGCAGATACTTGAAAGCAGAGAAATCAAATGGAAAGAAAAGTAAACTTTAAAATACACTTTGCTTAATCATTGTCTTTACAGCACATTATTTTGCATTTCACATCGTGGAAAATTTTAAGAGAAACAGACTAAATGGATGAACTATCTTTTAAGCTACCTTGTTTTCATCTCACAATGTCTTCAGCATTCTGGAAAGTCAGGAAAAGCACCATGAATTTGGGGTCCTTGAATCAAAAGTCTTGGAGAATAATGTGAAAGTCTATGACAATTCTTCTTCGAAGAATGAGGAGGCACTGCACTTCATTCTGCCCAGCATACATTTCTAGGAACCCTACTTACACACCTTTCCCCCACCCAAAACTCCTGAATTTCTTTCTCACTTATTCTCCCAAAGTCTCCCATTGTGTTAGCTCTTCTCCCTACATCTCCTCTTTTCTTGTTTTCTATTTATGAAAAGTAATGTCATTATCTTAACTTCTTCAGTCTTCTCTCCTTCCACTTTTCAGCACAAAGTCTTGATAAATGAACCAAGAAAATACTATGTCCTTTATCCTTTGAAGGGAGTGGAGAAAGCTATCACAAAAACTTGTAATTTGATACCTTCCTCCATGCCACAGTTTATTTTAAACTTAAAAAGAAAATATCTCTGCTATATATCTTGGAATAGGAATAGCTGCTACATCATAATTTTAAGTGTAGGTACACCACAAATAATAATACTTTATTAGACTTTTGTAAAAAAGGATTTTTAAGACTTTCCTAAATGTCTTTCATGTTCCTTCCAGCACCCTAAATTCAGACAGGCAAAAAGATTATATTAGTTTTGTGGGGCTGCCATAACAAAGTATTCTAGATTGGATGGCTTAAACAACAGAAATTTATTTTCTCACAGTTCTGGAGGATGAAAGTCCAAGATCAAGGTGTCGGTAGGGCTAGTGTCTTCTAAATATTCTCTCTCTGGCTTGTAGATGACCATCTTCTCCCTGTGTCTCACATGGTCTTCCTTTTGTGTATGTTTATGATCTGATCTGCTTTTAATAAGGGCACGAGTCATATTGGATTTGGTCCCACTCTAATGACCTCATTTTAACTTAATTACCTCTTTAAAGACCCTATCTCTAAATACAGTCACATTCTGAGGTACTGGGGTTAAGATTTTAACATATAAATTGGGGGGGGGATATACTTCATCTCATGGCAAGGGCCATTCTTTTCATTTTAGTGGCAGAAAAATGTCAGGTGTGCAGGGATTAAGTGATCTCTGAAGAATTCATCAAGGAACACAGCCATCACCTCTAATTGATAACCTGTACTTTGGATTTCTTTAAGTCATTCTTAGAAGAAAGAGTTGTTAGAATGCAGATCTTTTTGGGAGTTTCAGTTGGCATTATGGAACAAGCTTGGAAAAACTAGTGCTTTTATTTTTGTGTTTAATTTAAAGATATAAATGATGGACATATGCCAACCTTATAAATATTCATCAGGGATCTAGGTTAGCTATTTCCATAGTTAATTTAAATATTCACACAAAAGCATTATATGTATTTTTTGTTTTTTTTTTCACATAACCGAGATTTACATACTGTGAAGTTCACCAGTCTAAAGTGTACACTTACCACAAGTATCTATGTGTGCAATTATATGGCAAACTACTCTGTATTCTTTATAATCTCTTTGATAACTACAACTTTGACATCATTGGGATTTATAGGTAAAGACATAAAGGTTAGGAATGTAAATAACTTGGTGTGTCTTCCATCCAGCAGCTGCAGCGCCTGCTCTGACCAAGACTCTCCATCCCTAGACTTGACTGGAAGCTCAGCTTTGCACCTGCATCGGATGTGAGAGCCTGTGCTTAAGAAATCAAGCCTCATTGGAGACACCCAAGCAAAGGCTGGACAACTGATGTTCCAGAACAAAAAGGAAACTCATGCATCAGAAAACGTGATTAATAAGAATAATGAAAGAATATGACTGTATAAATATCAAAATGTGATCCGATAAAACAGTTTAAAAAATTTCTTGGAACCTACAATAAGCTTACAGAAACCTGCTTTGCTGACTGCATTAAAGACTTCACAACAAGAGAAGTAAAACCTGAAGAGACCACCTCTTCAGAACATTGCTTACAGAGATGTTTTTATATAACACAAAGAATATCCAGGAGATTTCAGGAAAATCATATTCAGCAGAATGAAGCCAAGGAAGCCATGACACCTTGGCTAACCATGATAGAGAAGTCCTGATGGATGGACTTTAGATGAAAGATTTCCAGCAGCTGCTGTGATGGAAATTAAGACTCCTCTGATAGAATGCTCTGAAAGCAGTAGCCACCGTATTAAGCTGTCATGACTGTTTGGCAAATGGAAACTAGAGAAACAAAACTGCTATTTACCGGGAATAATCAAAATAGAAGGTCTTATTGTTCAATGAAAATAAGAGGCAACATTTGCTGAGGCCTTAAGATTCAGCAGGTTGGTGACTTCATTAGAAAAATAAACCATTGTTTCTTCAGTTGTGACTGTTAATCTTAATGGAAAATATGTGCTTTATCATGTATGAGATAGAAAAAAAATTATTACTAAAAGTAAAATAAGTAGAAATATCACTGAAAGTTGTTTATACTACATAGTGTTTTTCTTTCTTTTTATTTTTTTTGAGAAAGAGATGGAGAGAGTGCACATGAGTGGGGGAGGGGGAGAGAGAGAGGGAGAGAGAGAATCCCACGCAGGCTCCATACTGTCAGCATAGAGCCCAATGCAGGGCTCCATCTCATGAACAGTGAGATCATGACCTGAGCTGAAATCAGCAGTCAGATGCTTAACTGACTGAGCCACCCAGGTGCCCCACGTTGAAATGCTTTTCAATAACAATCATCCTCCAAGTATTCATGTTCATGCATGTCTGCCTCAAATAAGTCGTAAATACATAAAATAGTTACTTGCTAATCATTTCAATGCACAATCCTTTTCTTGACTCCCTTCTTGTATCGGGATGCACATTACACACTCTTATCCTACCATATCTTCAGGAAACATCCCATCTAAGACTACCTTGGGAATGTTTAAGAACTGACTATTATGCTCTAGTGAAGACTGTGTTTTGCGTTTTGTTCAAAAACTGAGAGTCCAACAACGATGTATTCTCAGCCATGACACGTGATCAGTGCAATAAAATGTGAACCGAAGTTCAAAAAAGAAAAAGTAAAATAAGTGTTAATAACTTTCTCAAATTGACCCAGCAAATAAGAAGGGCTAGTAATTCAAACCCAGGTTCATATGGGTCTAAAACCTAGGCCCTATACACTGTACCGCCTAGCCCTTCCCCATTTTTCTACTTGTAATACATTCTCATTTCATGGAAATCAAAGAGCATAGAGTAAATAAAAAGAAAATAAAAATCACTTATAATTCCATTACTCAGGATTCACCACCTATAATTAATTTGGCATTTACTCTTATAGTTTTCCCATTTATATGTATCAAAAACGCATATGACTGCTTACACATAAACTCAGTTTTCTAAGGAATGTCACACTTCTACATTTTCTTCAAATCAAATTGAATCTGTCTCTGATCTGCATGTGCTACCAGGTTGTCAGAAGATCCTTGTAAGTACTGGGGCTTTTGATCTTTCTTGGGGTCATAGAGAAAAATGGGAGGCTTATGCACTGCTAGGAAAGCTGGGGGATGCCTTTGATCTTCAACCCAACATGGCAGCCTTTACCACGGTATAATGTCCAGTGAGTGGTTCAGGAGGGCAGGGTCTCCCTTCCAGGTCCAGAGGGGCACCGAGTCTTCCACTGGATGGGAGGCTCAGTGGTAGTTTGAGGTTTCCTCTCAGGCCTCGCAACCACCTACCGGTACAGTGAGGCATGAGACCTGGGGCCTCCAGCTCCTTAGGCACCTCCTGCTCCTTGAGGAATGTTCCCATCTATCTGCCTGTCAGTTTCTCCCACAATTCCTTCTCCTACTGTATAATCTCTTTTGCTCAGTTAAAAAGACTAAGAGATGGGGAGGGAAATGTTTATAGATAACAACTCTCTTTCCAAAAAAGGGAGAATAAAAGATTTGACTATTGAGAAATTATTTATGCATGTATTGTATTTATTATTTACAAAATCAAAATCACATTCTACCTCCTCTTTTTATCAATGATCTTTGTAGATTTTTAGTTCTAAGATAAGATTTTTAGGCTCTAAGAGTTTCTTTCCTTATTGTTGAGTTTTAAGAATTCCTTGTATATTTTGTATACAAGTCTTGTATAAGACACATGTTTTGCAATTAGTTCCTCCCATTCTTTCATTTTCTTAACTGTCTTTTGCAGGGCAGAAGTTTTAAATTTTAATAAAATGCAACATATCAATTTTCTCTTTTATAGATTGTGCTTTTGGTATTGCATCTAAAAATTCATCTTTCAATCTAAAATCATATAGATTTTCTCCTATATTTTCTTCTACAACCTTTATAGTTTTACACTTTACATTTAGATCTATGATTCATTTCGAGTTAATTTTTGTGATAAGTTTAAGTATCTGGGGACTAGCACCATTTATTGAAAAAACTGTCTTTTCTCCACTGAATTGCCTTTGAGTCCTTGTCAAGCATAAATTGATTATATTTGTGTGGGTCTATTTCTAGGCTCTCTCTTCTGTTTCAGTACTCTTCCCCCAACCCACTTCTATGCTGTCTTGATTATTACAGCTTTATAGTAAATTTTGACATTGGGTAGTATAAGTCCTCCAACTCTGTTCTTCTTTTTTAGTATTGTCTTAGTTATTCTAGGTCTTTTGCTTTTCAATATACACATTAGAATTAGTTTGTTGACATCTACAAAATAATTGCTGGAATTTTTATTGGGATTGCATTGAATCTATAGAGGATGTTGGAAAGAATTGACATCTCTGAGACTTAGCAAAAACCATGGGGGAGGGGAAGAGGGGAAAGGAAAAAAAAAGACACAGAGGGGGAGGGAGACAAAACATAAGAGACTCTCAAAGACTAAGAACAAACTGAGGGTGAGGGGGGTGAGGGAGGGGGGAGAGTGGGTGACGGGCATTAAAGAGGGTACTTGTTGGGGTGAACACTGGGTGTTATATGGAAACCAATTTGAAAATAAATTATTTAAATAAAAAAAAAGAATTGACATCTCTGGTCAGGACTGTCAACCAATGACAGATGGGAACTGACTGATAAATACCCAAGCTTTCCCAGCCCTCAGATAGGATGAGTTATGCAGTGTTTCCCAGAGTCCTCAGCAGGATCAAGCACCAGTCGCTCACAGTGGCACCTTTTATGACCTGTTTACTCTCCTCTGCTCACTTCCCCATCCTCTTACTGTCAGCAACTAGACCCTAAGACCTGACCTTTACCACCCACCTGCTTATACTCACTAACCTTTGTCGTAGATTTTTCCTTAAGATCTTCTTTCTGTCTTTCCTTTTAACTCCTGCAAATGAACCCAAAACTGCCTATCAGGTAGTGGCAACAGGCCTGACAAGGCCTGACAGCAGCCCAGACCACCCTGACCATTTGAGCTAAATGACTTGCACCTGCATAGATGGACCATTGGCATGACTCCCTGGAATGACTGGTACTCGCCTTTACCTCATTATAATGCTAAAATCTCCACCCAAGGAGGAGACTCATTTACATAACATACAATTTATGTATAGGAGGTTTCCTTAAGGTGCGTGTGCACCGCTTCTACATATGATGACACGGCTTCCCTATGTAAATATTCATCGTAACCCTAAACAAAAGGAACCGAGTTACTCTCTCTCGGGAAGTCATGGCTTTCGAAGCCATTCTCTTTGATCTTCTTATTTGCTCCAAATAAAGTTTTCTTTGTGCAACAACTCACCTCATGCAATTTGCGTGACTCACCAGAGAACGAACTCCCTTTGGTTCAGTCACATTACTAATGTTTCCTGTAATCACCTCCCAAATAAACTACTTTCCCTCAGAACCTCATCTTAGGGTTTGTTTCTGGGAGATCCAGACTAAGAGCTGTGACACTACAGGAAAACGAAAGACAGGCTCAAATAAGGCAACTTTCCTAAATGTACCCAGGTTCCAGAGTGGTACCAGGCCTATCCAATCTAGAAAAAACTCCCAGTTCTATAATTTAATACCTACTCAGGGCACTCAAATTTAGTCTTTAACTTAAGACGCAGAAAACAAGTACCTCTCAAGCCTGATATCTCTTTAGAAGGCAGGGAGGGTGGGGAGATAGAAATGAAGCACATTTAATTTCAACAAGCATGCTCGTGCATGAAAATCTACCTCAAAATAACTAAAATGGTAAAAGATGTGTTGCTATTTTAAAGCCAGAAGATTTAGATTTGCCTCAGGCAGCTTTTAGCTTCTAGAGTTTTATGGCTCACTGGTTTCAGGTTAGAAAATTAAAATTGCAAAGGCATGTTGTGGTTTCAGTCTCTGCCATTCTTTCATAATTTTGTAGCACAAGGGTTTTTCCAGGGAGGGAGACAAGGGTGGGGTAGAAATCTAGGGTGGAAGGAGAGAAAGGTACCAAGAGAACTGATCCAACTATCTGTCTTTATTTTTAACAACCTTTAAAGCAAGTCATGCACAATGAACACTCCAGAAACACCAGACATTTGTTGGAAAAAAAATCCTCTGGGGATGCACTTCTTGAGAGGAGAAAATGGCTTCATAAAGAAAGGATGCAAAAACACTGTGCTCTCTTTATTTGCAACTGCAGAATGAAATAGCCACTATACCAAGTCCTCAGTCAGCTGCAAAAACAATGTATGTAATCTGATATTTATTTTTGCTGAAATGGAGCCACAGCTCTGCCATTGCAAAACACCCAGAGAGCCTTCGCTGACCTTGGGGGGAGTGCGGCCTAAAGAAACATCCTCGCTTTTGCAATTTAATTTTTCTTCAAGAACACAGGCCGGAGTTAGAGGAATTTCTGTCCAGCTTTTGGAGGAAAAGCCAAAAATGAATTAATTAAGCTTATCTGACAGCCTTTAGAAAATATATCAGCCCTTTATTATGCTACAGTATCAGCCAAAACTTGTTTTACTTTTCCTGGGAGGAACTGGATTGGAGCTGCCGATCAGGAAAGAAGTGCTTGGTTGTCTCAGCCCACACGTTCAAGCAATTTAAATCTGATCTCCAGGAGACCTGACATCATAAAGGGAAATTGTGTTCAGGCCTCCTAGTGTATGAAACATTACCTCAACACTGTTGGATTTCTCATCCATTACCACTGTTTCTCTCTTTCCCTGTATCACCAAACTTCATGGGAGAGAAATTACTGTTCCACTACTTCACCATCTAGTCTTTCATTAACTCTAAGAGCTGCTGCCGTAGAACTCTTGAATGATGCCGTTCTTTTGAAGGTCATTGAGGACTTCACCGTGTCCAACACGCTAAGCATTTTTCATGGACTGGGCCATCTGACCTTACCTCTCCACCTCTCCTGCCATTCTAAGCCTTGTGTTTCCTTGTCTTTTGTTGACATGGTCCTTCTCTTTTCCCTATGCCTCCTCCTGGCCCTTCCTAGTGGTCATCCTCCAAGATTCTTTCTTCCAACCTCCTACTCTTTATATTCACGCTCTCAACAAGCGCTCATTCCCATACTTTCAACTGAAGCTTCAGCAGCCATCTTGACTAAGGAAGTCCCTGGAGGGTAGAAATCCCCAGGGGAGGATGCGGAAGAACATTAGAAGGAATGAGGTCCCCTGATGATTTTGCTGAAGCCACTGTACCTATCCTGCCTGCCTACCTCCAGATTTCTTTTGCAGGCTAGAATAAACCTTGTGTTTAAGTCACTGTTATTTTGGATTTTCTGTTATATGCAACAGAATCTAATTTAAATAATAAAAATGGGTATAATAACGCCTTCTCATAAAGTTAGTATAAGCTTTATATGATATAAGTCATGTGCCTAGCTCCTGTGCCTAGCCAGACCTAGCCCATGTAGTCAAATATTGTAGATTTTACTATAAACTCTGTGCCTGCATTCCCAACTTCATGATGCACCAAATCACAGAATGTCAACTATACTCAAAACAAATTCCTTCCAAAACAAGCTCTTCCTCTGATTGCCTTATTCTTTGGTTTATGACATGACTAATATCTTATTAACCAAGGTTTTGGTTATTCTAATTTTTTTGGTAATATTGAATCAGTTGCTAAATGCTATTGATCTAGTCCTTCACATTTTCTCCAATTAATTCCCTCATATTTTCTCTGTAAATCCCCTAGTTGAAACTTTATTACCTACCCAAAATATTGCGATTGTCAACTCAATTGGTTCCCCACTTCCTGTGTATCTTCCTACTTCAAGTTATCCTACTGAAACCCTCAAATACGTCTTCCAAAAGCAGTGCTCTAATTTTGTTATTCCTCTGACGAAAAACCTTAGTGGCTTGTCATTGCCTACTGAGTTAGACAACATGGTCTTCAAGTTGGTGCTTGAGACCCCAAACTATATCTTCTGATTCTCACCTCCATCTCCTTCCATGCCAATCAATCTAGATTCTTCTATTTGCCTTCTGCTTTCTTAATTCTGTTTTTTGGCTCACATTTCACTCACCAAAAATGTCCTCTTCTTACTCCACTCCCTACATTTCAATATCTTAGCTAATTTTCAAAGCTTCACAGAAATACTATCACTCCTAAAAATCCCCTACTTCCAAAACAGATGTGATTTTCCCTTTACTCAAAGCACTTTGGAGCTCTCTAATGGTGCTTGTGCTACAGCAGTCGTTATCACATTTTAGGGAAGATCTTAATTATCTGGGAGAACTTTGAAAATACAGATTGCCAACTCCCAGAGATCCTGATTCAGGTCGGGGGAGGGGTCTGAGATCTGCAATTCTTTTTTTTTTTTAAATGTTTATTTATTTTTGAGAGAGAGAGAGAGAATGAATGGGGCGGGGGCAGAGAGAGATGGAGATACAGAATCCAAAGGCAGGCTTCAGGCTCTGAGCTGTCAGCACAGAGTCCTATGCAGGGTTTGAACTCATGAGCCACAAGACCATGATCTGAGCTGAAGTCAGATGCCCAGTTGATTGAGCCACCCAGGTGCCCCTGACATCTACATTTCTAACAAATCCCCAGGTGATACTGATGCTGCTGGTGCAGGCACTACACACTAAGAACTACCTTCTGGTGATCTGGATCTTACTCACTTTCTATACTGTAAACTTCTTGAGATCAGACAATATGGCTTATTCCAAACTTTGTATTTCCAATGCTCCCAGCACACAGTAGATACTTAATAAGTGTTTATTAAAATTGAACTGGATAGAACAAGAGGCCAAACAAAGTTGGCAAGGACCTTTTGAAGCCATGTTCAATTGTTGGTTTCCATCATACAGAAAGAACACATTTAAGTGCTTTTGCTGAGAGCGTAACCCAATTATTCCTGGTGTTAGCTGTTGTTCTTGGTTTCAGGAAGTGAGCTCACAGTATGTGCTTGGAGGAATGTTAGGTATTGAAGGCAAGGACACGACGTGAATTCAGGGAAAGCAGTAGTTGAAGGGCTCCCCTAAAGGAAGAGGATAACAAAAATTCAACATTTGAGAAATTAACTATGAAGGTTGCCATGGTAAGATAACAACAGATTTTAAATCTATAATTGTACCTGGAGAGAGGCATGTTAGAGTCCCCTCCATATACTTTTGTTTCCTTCTTATGCTTTTAATGCTTCAGAAGCAAGTCACCCTGAATTCAAGTTGTGCTTCTAATTACCCTTATTATTATTCTCAGAAAGTTCTTTAGAACCAACATGATTTTTAGGAAAGAAAATTAATTGCGGCTTTTTTTGGTTTGGAAATGTGGGCAATGGGGTGTTCTGACAAATTTATGTCCTCTTTCCCTTCCGTGTGTAGATAACAGACTGATAATTAACCTTCTGCCTGTCTACCCAGTCATCTAGTCAGATAATTTTTTCTCAGGGAGTGAGAGGACATTTTGCATATGGAAAGTGTTTTTGAAATGACAAGAAAATGAAGAACAAGTCAGCCAAAGAAACAACAAACGCCACAGTCATCCCCCAAAGACCTTTGTTCTTAGCTTTTCATATTTCATGTCATACTTCTCATGAAATAAATCCTCCAGAAACAACAAAAGATAGATGGAGACCATTACAAGAGAGGATGTATATCAAATATGGATTTTTTATTTTAAAGAGGCAATTCAATTATACCCAGATGGAACATTAGAATCGTCACATCTCTGCATCATCGTTTTTCAGCAGCAGCACAGATGGTACCTTTTCATTTGCACTGCAGCCCAACATAGTGTGTTCAGCTGTCTGCTCCACCCCCATCATGAGTCCAAGTTTACACGTAAGAGGACATGTTGGTTGAGTTAACTCAGAGACCCTTGGGAAACTGCGTTGCCTGGGGCCCTGACATTACTATTTTATAATATTTCCTTCTTCAAGGAAGCAGATGGGATTGCCAGACCGTGACTTTTATCTACTGTTCTTGAATGAGGCGCCCTAAGGCTTCCTGCCCCTTCCCAGAGACGGACCACAGATCTGCAGTGATGAGGAGAAGCAAGCAACATCTGCAGACCTTCTGTTAAAAGCTCTTATTTGTTTAAACATCCTGTTTCCTTGCTATTTATGTTTCTAGAAATTAGGGAGATGCTTATCCCTTCTTGTCCCAATACAGTTAAAAATTATAATTGTTATCATCAAGGGCCCACAATTTATGTTCTGAGTGAAAAAAACAAAGCAAAATAAAACAAAACAAAACAGAGTGAAAAGACACTACCACCATCACCATCATCACTACCGTCATCATCCCCACCTGACTGTTGGAATGGTTTGTTTGGGGACAGTAGCAGAAATTTTGCTTTCCCTAGGGAAATTACTATGGGCTTCTGGAGGCAACAAACCAGCTCAGGGATTTCAGGAGAATCCCAGTCAGGGAAGGTATTGGGTCACTAATCGCTGAGAAAAACTTCCACTAAAGAGAGAATGAAATTGTCAGTTTATATTATGCTCTCCTGCAATTTCTGCTTCACTGTGATAAAACAGAATTGGCCAGGGAGCACAGCATCCCTAATTTTGGCATACATACCAGTCCTAGGACATTTCACAGTCTAGCATTTATTTATCAATTTAATTCTTGGCTTCCTAAGCTCACTGATTTTATAGACAGTGATAGGCACAT
Source organism: Paguma larvata (assembly GCA_030068075.1). Classification (NCBI taxonomy): domain Eukaryota; kingdom Metazoa; phylum Chordata; class Mammalia; order Carnivora; family Viverridae; genus Paguma; species Paguma larvata. The sequence continues at coordinate 14,188,991 of CM057844.1, forward strand.
ATCATTTTCAACATTTCATAGTTGTGTTAACTCTGTTCTCCTGTCCCTGGATGTTAATGCAGAGCTGCCGGTCCTTTGAAAAGTATTGTCTTCCCATTCTTCAGCCATTCCTGTATCCATACCCTTTGTCATGTTGCATTATAGCCTCCTCCAAAAAGAGGTCGAGCCTATTTCCCCAATTTTTGATCCCAATTTCATCCATGTGACTTGTTTTAGCCAATGGCATATTAGCAGATGTGAGTCAAACGGAGGCTTGAGAAAATCCTTATTCATTTCCATTGTGTTTCTGCTGTCTCCATGAGTGGAAGCCCAGGCCATCCTACTGGAGAATGAAAGACATGGAGCAAAGCTGAGTGGTTCCATTTGAGTTGTCCTATGTAAAGACAGTCTGGATCAACCAACAGCCGACTGACTCCTGTACCAGTCCTGTACCTTTCAATCCATTGTTCAGTTCTGGTTTTACCTCTAATGCAATCCTCAAGTTTGCTCATCTCTTGCCACCATCACTGCCCTCATAGGTAGAGACCTGTACCATATATCACTTGGATTTTGTAATGTCCTTTTAGATGGGGCCCCTACTTTCCCTCACATTTCCCTGCAAGCCTGTTCCTACTCAGCAGCCAAGGGACCTTTTAAAAACATAAATCAGATGGTGTTAGTCTTCTAGATAAACCTTTTGATGGGTTCTCCTTGTTCTTAGAATAAAATCCAATATGTTAACACAGTTCTCAAGGTTTTCATGCTGTGCTTCCTCACTGGAACTGCTAAAACTCTTACAAGTCTTCTGCTCCACTGATCTGCTCTTGTGTGTCCTCAAATAAGCCAGGCCCATTCCCATCCTAGAGTCTTTGTCCTTGTTGATCCCTCTGCCTGAAATGCCCTTTCCCCAGCAATGCTAACCATCAGCTTTATGTCCTCCATCAGTTCCTGCTTCAGTATCACCTCCTCCTGAGAGCCTCTCTTCCTGTGTCTAACAGTCCTCTCCCAAGTTGCAATCAGAGCATCTAGATGATTTCTTCCATAATATTCATCAAAATCTGTAATTATCCTATTTATTTATTTGCTTTTTTGTTGGTTGCCTTCCTAGTTAGAATGTAAGTTAGACAAGATCTTGATTTTCTTATTTTCCCTGGTATTTTCAGCACCTGGCCTACAGTCAGTGCTTTGTATATGTGTGTATGAGAGATTAAAACTGGAGGACTCTTACAGACACACATCTTATATATGTATATAATATGTACATAAAATATATATTAGTTTATGTATACATATAAATTATATATATAATGTGTATATATGCATATATATATATACACATATATATATTAGTTTTCTATGGGAAACTCATACATTACCAATACATATATGTAATGAGTATTTGTGTATATGTTAATGAGTCTTCTTTAAGTTTATTTGCATAATCATGTTTATGTGGAACATACATATGTGCAATCTATTGTATATGTATAATGTACATATATATGTAATGAGTCCTTTATTTTAACCTGACACATACATATATGCAATTTACTCTTTAGAGTTCTGCATTATATAAAAATATAACTTGAACATCTTTTTGTAAGCAGATATAAGCCTACCTCATTAAGTCTTTAGAGTATTCCTTTCTATGAATATACTATAATGTACTTAGTCAACATAAGCTAGTGCTAAGATTATTCCCATTCTAATGAGGAGGAAACAAAGGTTAAGGAAGATAAATCATTTGCCCAAGACAGCCAGTATTGGACCCGGTGCCCGAGTCCCAGTGGTGGGATGAGTCAGTACAGGCCTGATCTAGCACTCATATGGCACACACATGGATGGAGGCAAATTTGTTGGGGGCTCAGTCCCTGTTGATGTTGCATTTCTTTGTCTATGGCTTTCTGATGACCATCTTCCCCCCAGTGAAATCATCTTCCAACAGGTTGAATGAGCTCACATATGTTAGTGGTTTTAAATGTTAGTGCCCATAAAATCACCTAGAGGTCCTGTTAAAACACAGATTTCTAGGTCCTACCCTAGAGATCTGGGCTGGAGGCTGAAATTCTGCATTTCTAACAAATTCTTAGACAATGGTGATGCTTCTAGTCCATGGAGCATACTTTGGATATGTGAAGTGCTCCATAAGCATGAAAGCCCACACAAATTCAGGAGAATGTGAACTTTAAGTTTTCATTAAGTCTCCACTGAATGCATGGTGACAGGCATTATAGTGAAAAGAACCCATCATACAGGGCCTCACCCATGAAGATTTAAGAATTTAGTTTTTGAAAATGAAATATGTGTCACAAAGACAGAAATTTTTATACAGTGCAGAGTGAGATAAGCGACAGAGACATATTCTTTAATTAGAAACCAGTTCTGGGGGCACCTGGCTGGCTCAGTCAGGAGAGCATGCAACTCAATTTTAGGGTCATGAGTTCAAGCCCAATGTTGGGTGTGGTGTTTATTTATAAATAAATAAATACTAAAAAAAATAGTCTGGGTGAAAGAAACACTCTACTTAGTGCAGACCATTGGATTTTTGGCCTGTGCTTACTAAATACTGATTTTTTTTGATAAATCTTCCCTCATTTTAATGTGTGCCAAATTAGCATCCTCCCAGAATTCATTGATGACTGGTTTGAACCTCTGCTTGCTAACTCATTGTTTAGCTCAGACGCTCCTAAGAGCCACATCATCAGGAAGGGAGGCTGTGTTAGGGCCGGTTCCTTAGAGCAGAGCTTACGATGAGGGCTCTTGTGCAAGTGATTTATTTAGAAGGAGCTTTGGGGAGAAAACTGTGACTGGGTGAAGCAGGGCAGCAGTAGAACAAGGATGTGGTCTCATCTGTGGCCAAGCCTGACTTCATGGAGCACCTGACTCTAAGGCACGAAGAACTGTCTCAACGTAGGGGGGCTGGCCTTTAGTACCCCAATGTCAGTCAGTCATCAACAGTGGGTTGCCCTGGGTGCTGTGACATCTTCTCCCAGGTGAGGCACCTCCCATCAGCACTTTCAGTAGGGCCCGTACAGGTCCAGGGGTCCTTCTATTGCAGCTCCCTGAACTCCTGCCTTTCCCTCATTTCCATCCCAATTCTTACAATCTTTGTAAAAGTTCATTTTTTAAAATTTTATTTAGCAAGCATAATACTCTAGGCACTAGGCATTTGTAAGGTCAGGGGCTGAACTTTTCTGTCTCAAAGCCCACAGTGATGTCATTTGATACTGAAATCTGTCCTTGCAGCTGCAGAGAGAAGTTGGGTGAGCTCTCTCCAGGCCACACACATGTAATTCACCTGGTGTATAATGTAATTGCCTACCTCTTCTCTCACTTCTTGTTAAGCCCAATGAATGCTGAAATATCTGCTCACCAGGATCTTTGTAAACCCAGGTCTTATGTTGTTGTAGTACACTGAGTAGTGCGATCCCAAAGATATTAGGTCCTAATCTCTGGAAATGATTAACCTTACTTTATATGAAAAAGGGGTCTTTGTAGACATAATTATTAAGAATCTTGAGAGGCAGAGATTACCCTAAACTATACAAATGAGACTTATGTGCAATCACGAGTGTCTTTGAGGTAGAGAAAAATTTGACAGGGGAGAAAGCAATATGAAGACAGAGGCAGAGATCGAGTGATGTGGGCACACCAAAGCACGCCAGCAGCCAGAAGAAGCAAGAAGAGATTCTCCACTCTAGCCTCCATAGGGACAATGGCTCTATCAGCACCTTGATTTCAGACGTCCAGCCTCCAGAACAGTGAGAGAACAAAGTGCTGTCATTTAAAGCCACCAAGTTGTGGTAATTTGTTGTAGCAGCCCTAGAAAACTGAGAGCAGTTGTGACATTACCTGTTTCTGGAGTTAGCTGGCTGCCCTACTCTCTCCCACAACACATACTTCATCATAGTGAGGCCTGTTTCTGCAGCTCACATGCCACCTCCTAGGCAGCTTCCTAGATCTTTCATCCCACCATCTTCAGGCTCTGGTCTGAGTAGACACCCCTCCTCTGTCTTCCAGAGTTCCTTGAACAATCTTCTCTTATTGCTTTTGCTCTGTTCTTTTATATGACCTTCCCAGTTCAATCTCCCTGTGAAATTCTAAATCCTTAGGGTTTTATTTATGTCTATATTCCCTCATCCTGGCACAGTGCTGAGTGCAAAGTGGCTTCCTGGTATTTGTTTCTTGACATGAAGAGGAAGTAGATGCTGCTGTTCCGCAGTTAAAGGGGGGAGATTCAGGGGCTTGTGAGGCCTCACATCACCGGCCAAACCTCACTGGACTTGGGCAGGTGGTAGTTCTCCTGGCTCAGATGCCCTGTAGAGGCTTCCCCCCCACCCTCCCCACCCCCTCTCCCCCATGAACTTGACAGTCCAGCCTACCTGCCCAGCCTCCTCTGAAGCTTTCTGAGGCCTCAGGCCTGGGTATTCCCTTTGGCTTTGTGTCCACAGAGCCCATGTTTATTTTCTGCTCAGCTCTTCTTATGTTTGTTTGCTCTCTCTGCTCTCCTTCTCCCAATCAGCCGTGACTCACAACCTCAAATGTTATAATTATTTTGTCATTATTTTGAGGAGTCACATGATTTCCCTCATTATCATCTTTGGGGGCTAGAATGGGGGTTGGCCAGCAGTATTTTATTTCTCAGGGCCAAGCTGAGGGACGTAAAGCAAGTGACAAGTTCAATAACCTGGGGGTCACATTAGTGTTCTAGTGATCTAGTTGCTCTGAGGAGATGGCGGCTAAATGTGGAATTTAAAAATTAAGGATTGGGCTTCAGTCAAGGGGATGATGTTAGGGTCTTTTTAATTCTTCCTCTATAAATTTGCTTTCCAACTCATACTTCCTGGACAAAATTTATAGTCAAATTTGATAGTCTCTTCTAAAACCTGACAGTTTTCTTTCTATTAGTATCCAAGAAAAGTAGATAAATATTTTGTCTTTTTTTTTTTAAACATTAGGTAGGGAGCCTCCAAGGTGGGGGTGTGGTTGTATTTTCTCCCCTTTATAAGCTGTTTGGAAGCCACTGTAATGTTGTAATTATGAAACCTGGGTTCTGGGAGAGGTTTTAATAATTTATTCACAAAGTGGCTGAATTAGTTATTTGTTCCTGCATAATGGCCTATCCCAAATCTTAGAGGCTTAAAACAACAAGACTTTGTTAACTCACAAAGTTTCTGAGATTTAGGATAAAGCAGCAACATATTCTGGCTCAGGGTCTCTCATGAAATTGTAGTCCAATGTTGGTTGAGGCCACTACAATCTTCAGAAGGGCCTGGAGTATGTGCTTCCAAGAAAGCCTATTCATATGCCAGTTGGCTGGAGGTCTCAGTTCCTTGTCACATAGGCCTCTCTATAGGGTTGCTTGAGTACCTTTATGACATGGTGACTGGCTTCTCCTGGAACAAGTGATCCAAGAGAAAGAAAGGAAGAAGCTACATGGCCTTTGATTACCTAGTCTCAGAAGTTACACACTATTCTATTCCTTAGAAGTAAGTCACTATGCCCACACTTAAGGGGAAGAGAATTCAGCTGCACCTGTTTGAGGGAGTGTCAAAGAATCTGCAGATATATTTTAAACCAGCAGAGTAGAGTGCCTTTCCTTCAAAAAGCTCCAGAGTACAGCAAATCATTTTTACCCTGTCGATAAAATATGACCTGGTTTTTGAATGTTTTGCTGGAAAGTTGCAAGAAACATAGAAGTCTTATATTATAATCATTAAAATAGTGAAAAATAATAGTATATAATAGTGAAAACATAATACTTATGAGAATAGGTGAGAGAATACTGTGCTCTTAGGTCTGGGTAGGTGGGAGGATTTGGGAAGAGTAGAGGATACCAGTGGTTTCGATTTAGTACTTTCTGTTTAATATATACAATATTAACTAGCTATCTCATTGTCTCTTTGATTCAACAATCCAACACCAGGCACCATGATAAATGAGACAAAATTCCAGCTTTCAAGGCTGAGAGATAGATGGAAGAGAACTATCCTAGATAATCTGTCCCAGCCCAACCCAGCCCAGACAGAACTCCATCTGACCATAGATGAGTGAGCCCAGTAGAGACCAGGAGAACCACCCAGCTCAGATAGGTTGAATCCTGCAGAAATGTGAGACATTGATATTTATTGTTGTATGCCTCTGAGCTTGTATGATTGTTATACACCAATAGTAGCTAATACAACTTTACAGTGTGGTGAAAAAGATAAACTGAAAGGCAAAGTTTGCAGTGAGATATGATACATATCATACTTGAAGACTGAATAGGAGGCTCTAACAAGAGCGAGAAGGAAGGGTCTAAATCTACCTCAGGGTGATCATGGAAGCTGAAGACTTCAGGTAATGCCTGAACAGAGTCCTAAGGATGAACTGGTGTTTGCCAGAGTGGGTTGGAAGACTGAGGCTGAGGTGGGGAACCACATTATTTTCAGGTAACTGCGAGATCTTAGTAAACTAGAAAGCAGTTGTAATGGATGGGTCCTAACTGTTGGCAGTCACTGGATCATGAATCACTTCATATGTCCTGCTAAAGAGTTATCTTTATCTTAAAGGAAACCATGTAAAAGCAAGGATTAAAGAGGCATAACATAATCAGATTGATGGTTTATTAAGCCCGCCCTAGGAGTGGTGTGGACTCAGGCAGGAATTAGGGTGGCTAGTCTTGAAACTGTGCTCCTCCAGATATGGCCATGGGAAAGAAGAGGACAGAGGAGGGAGATATTAGGAGGTGGTTCAGACAAGGCTTGGCAGCTGATATAATGAGGGGGTGGAATTTGGCTTCGGTTCTGAAGCAGAAGAGTTTGGAAGGGGGCGGTGGTAAGCATTTCAATGTGGGTCACGATGAGTTTGAAGTGCCTGTGGGTGAGCTGAAAGGAGGTGTTTAGTAGGCAGCCAGAAAAGCAGGTTGGGGCTTCAGAAGAGGAGCCTTCAGCAGGCACATATTTTGGAGCACCATCCACTTGGAGGCCATGCCTGAAGCTCTTATAGGCAACTTTGGGTTTATGTGGATGAGAAGCAACCCAAATTTTGTACCTTAGGGAAACACTGACCCCTAAATGGGGAAAGGAAGAGAAATCAAAGGAGACTAACAAAGAGTAGCCAGAGAGAAAGAGAAGACACGGAGGAAAGTAGTTGCACATAAAACAAAGAGAGGGTTTTTAAGTTGGAGGTTAGCTGTATCACATATCCCAGGGAGACAGAAGCATAGAGGATTGAAAAGTGTTCTGCTTGTTTGTTTTGTACCCAGAAACTATGATGAGTTTCATGGTGACCTGAATCAAAGGTCAAAAGGGATGAGAAGTGTATTGCAAAGAGTAAACAAGGAAATGGAGACAACAATGGATGTTAACTACTGCCTGGTAGAAGAACCATCCATGGTCTCTTGGCTGCAGCTCTAACCTCAGCCATGGATAGATAGTTCTGTGTAGGCTGTGACTCATTTCAAGCAGACAGCATCTTGCCTCTGGTATGTACTTACAATTCTCCTTTCTGCCCAGAGCTTTTCCAGTGTCCTGGGCACTAGAGAGAGCTTGCTTAGGGCAGTACATGCAAGCTCAGAAGATGGTGGAATTGATGCCTCTATGGGAGAAATAATAATCATCCACCCATGGGGATGAAAGCTAGTTAATAAATGCTTGTCTTGCATTATTCGTAATAGCTGAGATATGGAAATAACCTAAATGTCCACTGACATTTGAATGAATAAAGAAAGTATGGTGTATATATACACAATGAAATATTATTCAACTATAAAAAAGAAGGAAATTCTGCCATTTGTGACAACATGCATGGAGCTCGAGAGCATTATGTTAAATGAAATAAATCAGAGGAAGACAAATACTATATGGTTTCATTTATATGTGGAATCTGCAAAAAACCAAACTCATAGTAATGGGGACTAGAATGATGGTTGCTGGAAGGGTGGGTGAGAATTGGGGAGATGTTGGTCAAAGGGTACAGATTTCCAGGTATTAAAATGAGTAAGTTCTAGGGATCTAATATCCAGCAAGGTGACTATTGTTAACAAATTTTGTATCTTATACTTGTAAGTTGCTAAAGGAGTAAATCTTAAACGTTCTGGCTGTAACAGCACTCTAAGCAGTCTTAAGGATTATTTTGCTTGAAGCTCTGCACTCCTTGCATCAAGTCCCTAAGACCTAAGTCCCTTGATCCGTAGTACAACTAACCTTCTTTCCTTGAGGCTGGCCTTGAGAAGTGAAGGACCAAACTTTCCCAGAAGATAATGCCTGACCACATTGGAAAACAGCTGCTGCAGACGCCAGCAAGTCTATTCAGGGTCCTACCAACATACCACTAACCACCTGGGCACCTGTTTCTCCCACACCTAGTCCCCTCCTTTTTCCTGTGCCTCCCCCTTTAAAGTGCTCAGCATCTTCCCAAGTGGCCTCCTTCCTGAATAAAGCACACTTTGCCTTCCCACCCTCAATAGTCTCTTGAGTACTTATTTTTAAGCAGTGAACACCTGAATCTGAGTTCAGAACCAGTTCTATGTTTGGTAACATTACCACACACACAGAAATTTTAATTATATGAGGGGAAGATGTGTTAACTAACCGTATTGTGGTAATAGTTTTGTAATATAAACATGTGTCCAAACATCTTTTTGTACACTTTAAGCTAACATAATGTTATATGTTAATTATATCTCAATAAAGCTGGGGAAAAAATGCCTGTCTTCCTCTCAAGAGTGGACAGATTCTGAGAAGGATTCTGCAAACTTCTCCAAGGTCCCATGGAATTAAGCCACATTACCTAGAATGGAGATATTGACAACATATGCTTATATGGGCATTTCTTCCTCACCAGATCCCTTACTCCTTCTCTCTGGGATCACGTCCCAGATAAATTACTAGAAACTGAGTCCTTATCTCATGCTTTGTTTGGGTAGACTCTAAATTAAAAAGGAAATCTTTTACACTAGAGATTTAAGATAAATATATAGATTTCAACAGGTACTCACTCACTGAACTCTCTCTCCTTAAAGCTTCTGCTGCTTAGGTAGCCATGTTTCATGTCACATGACCTTAATCTCCAACAATAGCTAACTGGACCAAGGGGGAGCATGTGACTGAGCTCAACCAGTCCAAACATACTCTGGTCAGCAACCTATGCTGTTGCCTGTTTTGTGAACATAGGAGAGGAGCTAATTGGTTTCCCTTTTGGGGGAATTTGAGTAAAAAAATATCTAGAGAATAAAGAAATAAGCAATAAGAGCCAAAGCTGAAAGATTGAGATGGATAGGAGTAGAGAAAACATGGCAGCAACATCATGAGAGAACAAAAGCAGTGTGCTAACAAAAGACAGAGGTGGAGTTTCCATGGGGCTCAAAGGAATCCTGTATTCTCCTTGATTTTTTAATTCCAGTCATATGACCCTTCACTGTGAGAACCTTTTGTCCACAGTATTAAGTAGGCTTCACATCCAGTGGAGTCCAATATGAGGCTTGAACTCAGGACCCTGAGATCAAGACCTGAGAGGAGATCAAGAGTGGGATGCTTAACTGACTGAGCCACCCAGGTGCCCCTGGTCTATAGTACCTTTAGTGAGACTTTCCTATAGCCACAATAGCCTCCATAGTCAGAGTGACTTCTGGGGAGAAAGTGTGCCGATGCCATTGTTCATGCCTTTAAACCAACGCCCTTCCCTTCTTCACCCTGTCTGGATCTGGCAGGCCAGCTTATGTGGACTTCATCACCTCTTCCCTTCCCCTGCCTCCTGGCAGGTTTAGCACAGCAGAAAGGCCAGGGATCAGAAGGGGGGACAGGAGAGAAACTATGGTGTTTATCCCCAGCTTCCTTTGATTGTGTTGCCATAAGGTAACTCCATCTCTCCAGGTAAGGCCACAGCTTCTGCCAGGAAGTCCTGTCCATGTTATACAGCCACCCTTTCCTGGTTCAGGGAACTGGTTCCTTCCTGCATGTCTTCGGAAATAAGGAAGGGAAAGGTCTCTTACTGTTGCTAGCCCCAGGGGACTGTACTTTCCCTCCTGGTTTCTCTACACCTGCCCACACCTTCAAAACAGTCCCCATTATGACATTCTCTTTGCATTACTCAGTCCCTCTAGGAACCTGACTGATATGGGAAGATAGTGCAACAAAGGAGGAAAGGGACAATTTGAAACCGAAGGGACAGGAAATGCAAATAATTCTTGCCTGATAATTGCAGACTACCAAGTTGCACTACCCCAGGAAACATTTTTCACATTGGGATGGAATTGTGTGAACTATGCTCCTGCTGACAACTTCAGTTTTTCCTTAAAATATAAAATAAAGTCATGCTAAGAGAGAGGGAGGTAAAAGCGTGAGGCAGGAGGACTTCCTTTATACTTGAAAGACCCCTGAAGTGGAAAGGAGAGTCAGATGAAGTTGGGTATTTTGTATTTTGTTGCTTTTACAATTGTTTCAAAAACTCCTTTTTTTAAAATTTATTTTAATGTTTATTTATTTTTGAGACAGGGAGAGACAGAACATGAGCGAGGGAGGGACAGAGAGAGAGAGGGAGACACAGAATCTGAAGCAGGCTCCAGGCTCTGAGCTGTCAGCACAGAGCCCGATGCAGGGCTCAAACCGACTGAGTTTTAAAAACTTCTTTTTTAAAAAAAATGATTTATTTATTTTATATATAGAGAGAGTGAGTAGGGGAGAGGGAGGGGGTGGGGGGAGAGAGAGAGAGAGAGAGAAAGAGAGAGGGAGAATTCCAAGCATGCTCTACGCTCAGCACGGATCTTGACATGGGGCTCAATCCCACAACCCTAGGATCATGACCTGCGCTGAAATTAAGAGTCAGTGCTCAATCAGCTGAGCCACCCAGGCACTCCAGCTTCAAAAACTTCTTGTTGAGGTATAACATATATCTCTAAAGTGTACACATATCATATTATATAGTTCAGTGAATTTTTGCAAACTGAACACACCCATGTAATCAGCCCCCATGTCAAGAAATAGGACATTGCCAATACTCTAGAAACTTCCCTTGTTCCTGGTTGACTCACTAAACCCAAGGGTAAACACTATCCTAACTTCAAATGCTGTGGATTAATTTATCCTCTCCTTGAATTTTATATACATAGGATCAAACAATATATTCTTATTAGGCTTCTTTTATTCCATACTGAATTAGTAAGGTTTATGCATGTTGCTTCAGCAGTTAGTTGTACTTTGCTCATTCTCATTGCTGTAAGTACTACATTTGTGAATAACCATAATAGATTTCCTTATTCTATTGTTTTTTTTTAAATATTTTTTACTGTTTATTTTTGAGAGACATAGAGTATGAGCAGGGGAAGGGCAGAGAGAGAGGGAGATACAGAATCTGAAGCAGGCTCCAGGCTCTGAGCCGCCAGCACAGAGCCTGACGCGGGGCTCGAACTCACAGACCGTGAGATCATGACCTGAGCTGAAGTCGGCCGCTTAACCAACTGAGCCACTCAGGTGCCCCCTTATTCTATTGTTAACGGGCATTTAGGTAAATTTTGGTTTGAGACTGTCATGAATATTTCTGCTCTGAACATCCTATTATGGATGTGTCTTTTGGTGAACAAAAAGATGATATTTAGGAACAGAATTGCTAAATCGTAGTGTATGTACACATTTAGCTTCCATAGATACTACCAAATGGTTTTCCGAAGTGGTAGTACCAATTTACAGCACCACCTACTGGGCATGGGAGTTCCAATAGGACCATATGTTTTCATTGGCATCAGTTCAGGTCACTACATGATTTTCGCCAGCGTTCCCAAGAACCCCAGGCACAGGGGGAATCAGATAGAGGACTACACTGATCCAGAGTTTGGGGTTTGCGGTCCATGGCTGAAGGGCAAAAAGTTGAAGATGCTGATATGAGAGTGGAAGGCATCATGCACTGGGGATTTTGCTGGCACTGGAAGCTGGACTTATTGATAGATAACTAGAAGCAGGACCTAGAAGTTTGAAGGGCATAGGCAGAGATGTAAGAACATGAGAGAAGAGAGTTATGAATTATTTTGGTCATAGGATGAGTTTGGAGAACTGTTGAATGCCTTGAGACTGAAGATGAGAACAGCTTGAATGAGAACAGCTTCAAACTGTAGAAACTTGTAATCAAGGTCACCTTGACAATGGCCATGAGAATAAAGGGGGAACCAAGGAACACCGGTGGGGTTATCTCAGAAGATGAAGGAGAAATAGCCTGAGAGTGGCAACAGGGAACTAAGTCCCTAACCAGTCCCATGTCCTCCAATCTTTCAGTCACTATTTTTATTTAACTTCCTTTTTATATTTCTTTCTTGTTCCCTTTTAACTAGTTATGTCACTCCTGCCCTCATTTTCTTCTGTTATCACTTTGCCAGCATTGTTCAGTCATTTCTTCGCTGGTGTCCCTTTTTCTTTTCTTCTTCCTTATGCTGAATGTCCTGACCCTTTGCCTCTGGGTCTTCAGGATTTAAAAAGACAACACAACAGCAACAACAACAACAACAACAACAAGTCTTCCTTACTCCTTTCTGGTATCATCTGAAACCTGTGCTCCAACACCAATATTTAGAACATTATTTTTGCCATCTATTCTACAATTTGCCTTTTTAAAATTGCCCTCCAGGTTGTTCTGGAACAATGGCCTTTAGAGGTTTTAGTTTTTGTTTTGTTTTGTTTTTGCATTTTCTTTTTTATCAGTGGAAGCTCTTTCAAATAACATCTCAGTTGACCCTATATATGGAGTAGGGAAATGTGGAGTTGTTGTTATGATGTGAATGATGCCCCCCTACAGTTGAGCAGTATGTAACCTGCACAACTGTATACAGTTCATTGTAGATACTTCTTAAATATACCTTCAGATTCTCTTGTCCCTTTCTCTTATTCCAGCCACAGCAGTGGCAACTAATTTCATGCAGACTTCAACCAGCCTCGTATAAGTATGAACTAAGAGTGTCTACCTACTTCAGTTCCACCTCTCACTGCTGTAGAAATTCTTTGCTCCTCTAAGGCAGGGCATCCTTGGAAAGAACCCCTTGACATACATGTGCACAACCCAAGAATACAGGGGAGTTAACGTCCTGTACCGTGACTACACTTGACCAAAGGGAGATGGAAGCAGATGGGTAAATCTCCCTTTCTTGCCCCAAGAAGATAGTTCTGATGTGCATTTTGCAAGGTTTCTCAGCTGCCTCATGGGAATTAAACACCCAGATAGGTGCCTGTAGCAATGCTAACTCTACCCTGAATTCTGGCATTAGCTCTCCTTCCCTCAGCATTTCACTCTCCCACCACTCACTCCTGCTCCCAGGAATCACACTCTCAGATTAGCTATTGAGACTTATGCCACTGTCTCAAGCTTTATTTTCTGAGGAACCAGCCAGTAACACCCCCTAATTCAACACCTGGGGTGTGGGGAAAGCACTTCCAAGGCACTTCGGTGATTTTTCTTGGCTCGAAATTATTGTTCTGGAATAAAATTATGTTGAGGTAGTTGGTAGGAATATCTTGACTGAAGAACTAAATGCTCATTATTCTTGGAGCTGGAATTTGCATTTCAGGTGCATACGTGAAAGTTGAGCAGGCAGAAATTGAAATGGGCCATTGTCATGGTCAAATCGATAGGTGTGGAAAACAAAGTGGATTTTTAGTAGAGAGATATAAAAGCTCCAGTCCCTTAGAGAATCTACTTGGCCTAGTTTGGAGTTTTGCCTTTAATAACAGAAGAGAATATGGGTTTAGGTCTCTAGGGATTTCTATCTCCACAGATTCTGAAAGTTTAAAAACACACACCATTAGCACTTGCCTCATCTTTCCTAAACTGGCGGTTGTCACAGCTCCTTTAAAGAAGTAAGACAGTGCCTGAGAAGACAGCAGTCACCTCCCACACCCCCACTCCCCCAGACACCCAGGATACATCTTGTGTATACTTAAGCTGTCTCTGACACACATAATTTCTTTTTCATCCCTGAGTAATCAGTCTTTTTTATCCTCTTAGCAAGGAGAACAGTATATTTTTGTACAGAAAAGAATGGGAGGAAAGGAGAATAAAAGAAAGCCCTCTCCCCCCAAGAAATTTCACTGTAAATTCCCACAATATAGCAACAAATAAAAGATGATGGCAAGGAAAAACTACAGAAGCTTCTAGAATAAGGACATTTCTCAAGTGCTGGTTGAGGATCCATTTCTATTTTGAACATTTTAAAATCGTTTTTTCAAGTTCTGTTGTTTAGGGGTTAACGATGGTGCGGAAACCCTATTGCTCTGAATAGGAGGGATTAGTTTCCCTATTTCAGGATTAAGGTCAGTCTTATCAACAGGCTGCCACATCCTGTCAGCAAGCCTCAGGCCTACGATCATTCTGCTCACCATTCTCAAATCCTCCCTAGGGCTGCTGGCCCACTGAGCCCTACTTTTTCTTTTGAATATTACTAACAGGGAAGAATACTAGCATGAGTCCATTCTAAGACATACTGAGGGCTCACCCTAACCTTTTCTTTGCATGAGATTCTAAAGACACAGAGGAGAAGAGGATTCCACAGGCCTCTGAGGTTAGATTGATTGTGAAGAGAGCCACATTATTCACTCTTCTCCTTGCAATATGACTTTGAAGCTTTTCCCAGTAAAGAGGTGGAATAGATTTCCTTATGTCTTGAATTTGAACTGTTACTTGCTTTGGCCAATAGAATATGGTAGAAGCAGTGAGCCTAGAAGAGGTTTTGCAGTCTTCCACTCTTTTTGACTGCCATGAGGGAAAGTCCTGGCTGACCTGCTGCAGAATGCGAGATCCCATAGAGAAGAAGTGAGGAGCCTCAGCCAATAGCTGTCCAATTCCCAGAGTTCCCAGAGGCTAAGTTGTCCAGCTGATCAGCAGTTGACTACAATCATGTGAGAAACTCAGTCAAGACGAGAAGAACTGCCAGCCAAACCTAGCTCAAAATGCCAAACTACAGACCTGTGAGCTAAATAAATATTTATTGTTTTAAGGCACCATGTTTTGAGAAAAGTTTGTTACAAATCAGTAGAAAGCAGGTATAGAAGATTCATAGCATCCACCATATTCTTTGGATCCTTTGCCTAGTATGTCTCATTATTTTTTTAGAATTACTTTTTTATTTTAGAGAGGGAAAGAGAGAGAGAGATAAAGCATGTACAAGCAGGGGAGAGGTAGAGAGAGAAACCGAAGCAGGCTCCACTCTCAACTCAGAGCCTGACGCCTGACGTGGGACTTGATCCCATGACTCTGGGATGATGACCTGAGTAGAAGTCATGAGTCAGATGCTCAACCAACTGAGCCAGCCAGGTGCCCTTCTAATTTGCCTTATTATTATTAAAAGTATTGGCAGCAATAATAACAACATGTAATATTAGGATAGAACTGTAGAGTGTGCAACTCATTTGGTTCTCATAACATCTAGGGAATAACTCCTATGTTGGACATGAACAATAGCAACAAGCAATGTTAATGCTCTTGACTTTTATAATCTTTGGATACAGGTCAGAAAGACTGACCTTTCACCTTTCAATGGTGAAAAATTTAGAGTACATTTCTCTATAGCAGTGTTTTGGGGGAGATGTTCAGAAACTGGCATATATCTCATGAGAATGTATTGTCTGAGGTAGGGCTTCCCCAGAAGCAGACCCTGGGACAAGGATTTCAGGAAAAGTAGTTTATTTGAGAAGATATTCCAGGAAACACAAATAGTGAGGTGGGAAAGAGAGAAGAAAAGACAATCAATAAAGACAGTGATAATTACCAAAGTATTGTATGAGGGATCAGAGATTGATTCTGCTGTGGGAACTCTGGGAAACAGTGTAGAGTACACGACTCAGAGCTATTCCAGCCTGGGGCCAAAGAAACTGGGCATCTACTAACCAATCCCCATCCATCCTTGGTTAAGGACTGCTTCTTGGAGCATTAAAACTTCAGCAGTTCTGGTGTTCTGTATCTCAAGGTGGAGATTTGAAGTATTCTTCACTGCAAAGAGTCTTTGTGAGTAGAGGTAAGTGCTCAGAGGATATGCCTAGGGCACTAGCATTGTCTAGTAGAAGGATTATGGGCCAATTTTTTCTGAGCTGCTTTGTAGAAAGGGGATCATAAACTTAAGGAAGTAAGCTCCCTGAACAGAATGGTCTTGAAGCTGTGTTATGGCTAGAGGCTGGAGGAGCTAAGAATAGTAAAATGGTGGTACCCCATTTTGGGATTGGGACTCTGGAATAGTTAAATGTCTGGATGCTTTGGCAACTCATCCTAGAAATAGCCTTGGGCACTAAGGTTAAATGACTTGTTAATGATTTACTTTTTGTTAGTTTCCTTGTTTCCCAAAGTGTCCTACATTCTAGATGGATTTGGGCTTCCAAATCCTAGATAGAGACCTTGAGATTTGTGACTAACTTGCTTGAAGGTAAACTAGTAGGTCAATGATTGTATGAAGACCACTTGGACCTTGAAGTCAACTGAGACTACTCTACTCTACTGAGACAATTTGACTTGATGTTCATTCCTTGCACGCTGTTTGTTTCATCCTCTGGACTTCCTTCCTCTCTGAGCCAAGGATATTTGCAAGTTTCTTCTGGACAATGTGGGAAATAGTTAAAACCAGGACTGACTGAGTTGCAGAGGAGGAGTTCCAGTATTACTAAATGAAAAATTATACATTGTACATTTGTTTCATCATTCCCCAAATCTGCTTTTCAAATGGGTTCACCCTAGACATTTTGGTTACTCCAAACCTTTTAAGAATTCTCTACTTAAACTTCACTTATCTGTGATGTTCTTCCCCAATCATTCTATCTTAAAATAATACCTTCTTCACCTTCTGCACTCTTTCTGCCTTCACTGCTTACATTTCTGTGTGACACATACCATCTGATATACTTCATATTTGACTTGTTGATTTATCTATCTCCTTCAGATTGAATATAAATTCAATGAATGCTGAAAATTTTCCTTGTTCCCCCTGCTGCCTTCTCCCCTCCCCCTACCCCGTGTATTCCCAATACTTAGAACAGGGCCTGGCATAGAAGCTCAATAAATATTTCATGAATGAATGAACAAATGAATCAAAGTGTTCACCAAGACTTTTGGCTATGAAGTCCAGTACATTTGTCTTTGCTGCTCTTTGTGAAGCCAAATGTCTCCTGGAGTTTCCTGGCTGGTTGAATTGAGAGAGGCACAATCCTGGATTCATCTTCCAGGCCTCCCTATAGCTTTGGAGTCACACGCATCTGTTTCAAATCATGCCTACATCATCAATTATTAGCTGAGAGGTCTTGTTCAAATAAACTATTAATTTCTTCTGCCAAATGGGCTAATGACCACATTTTGTAGCATTTTTAATAGGGTTTAATGAGCCAACATAAATAAGGCACTTAACATAGCACCTGGCATGTATTTGATCACAAAATATGAATCTTCTCCTTTTTCTCTTAATTTCGAGTGCAGTCATCAATTTGTTGACAAATCAGTGACACAAAGGTCAGGAAAGTTGGTTAAAGGAGGTGCTGGGGGAGAATGTGAAAAAAGGGAAACTGAAACTACAAATGGAGAGACAGGCAAGAAGAAAGGACTCTGCTCCTAGGACCTAGGACCACCTTTCACCTTCTGGTTGTTTGTAGAAGGGCCATGGATGAGGGAGACAGATTTAGCCATGCCCCAATATATTTCTAATGTACTTCCTGACTTGGTTCCTACCCAGAGCTGATTCATCACCAGGGAATATGTCCTCCTTTAGCCAAAAGGAACTGACTGCATACTAGTTGAGGCTGGACAAACTCGAGTATCCAAGAAAATGTGCTTCAGAATGAATTATGTCATAGGCCTTAAAGCAAAAATGCTTGTATCTCACTTTTCATGTATCCAGTATGGGGTTTTAATTACTCAAACACTCACTCACCTGAGTTAGTGGAGATGATTGAGAAGATATGGAATTTGGGACAGAGTTCTCTTTTTTTAAGTTTATTAATTTTGAGAGAGAGAAAGTATGTGTGCATGCAAGTAGGGAGGGACAGAGAGGGAGAGAGAGAAAGGGGGAGAAGAGAGAGAGAGAGAGAGAGAAAGAGGGAGAGAGAAAGTCCCAAGCAGGCTCTGCACTGCTAGTGCAGAGCCAATGCAGGACTTGAACTCAGGAACCACAAGATCATGACCTGAGCCGAAACTAAGAGTTGGATGCTTAACTGACTCAGCCACCAAGGAGCTCGGGACTGAACTTTCTAATATGATCCATACATTGACTCCTTAACAGCTTTGATATATGCAGAATATTTATTCACTTTCTCTGTATTCTAGCATCCTCTTTACCACTTTAACTTTAAAGAAGAAATATGTTGTTAGAGTTATTTCTCAGAGTACCTGGGTATGTCTAGAACTTGTTCTGAGGCTTGGGAAGAGGGTGAAGAACTACAAACATTTATGAGAATAATGAGTTTGTCATCATCATTTTCATTCCTTAGCTTCTCTTAGCAAACATCCAGAACTGCTTTCAGGGATGAAATTATCTGGTGGCCAATCAAGGCAATAAGGACAAATTCATCTGTAGTGATATTATGGGGTAGGAGAGAGAGGCAGAGGAGGTAGTGGAGGTGGAGGAGGTAATGGAGGTGACGGTGGTGTTGCTGAAAGTGGTGTAGAAAGTGGAGGTAAAGGCAATGATAGTTGTGGCAGGTGGTGGATGTGATGGTAGTGACTGGGATGATAGCAGTGTAAAGGTGGAGATGCTGAAGGTATTGGGTGATATGATGGAGAGCTCTCAGAGGAGATGGAAAGGGGAAGGAAGGTGGTGGTAATCAAACCAGTGGGGCAATGGTGGAGGTAGGGATGGTACCTGTGCTGGTGGAGATGATGGTGGTGGAAATGTTGGCTTTAATGGTGACAGAAGCAATGATGGTGGTAAAAATGATGATGTCAAAAGAATTGGAAACATGTCTGCACAAAAACTTGCACATGAATGTTCATAGCAGCATAACTCATAATAGCCAAAAAGTGGAAATGACCTGAATGTCCATCAATGGATGAATGGGTAAACAAAATGTGGTATCCACACAATGGATATTATTTAGTCTTAAACGGAATGAGTTCACAATATGGGCGAACTTTGGAAACATGATAAGTCAAAGACGCTGGACACAAAGCCACCACATGCTATATAATTCCATTTATGTGAAATGTTCAAACAGGCAAATCTATAGAGACAGAACATAAATTAGTGGTTGCCTATGGCTGGTGGAAGTGGAATGGGAGTGACTGTTAATAAGTATGGGGTTTCTTTTTGGGGTGATAAAAGTATTCTAATACTAGATTGCACAACTCTGTGAAAATACTAAAAACCATTGAATTACATACTTTAGATGGAAGAATTGTATGGTACATCAATAAATCTGTTAAAAAAAAGTGGGGGTGTCAGCATTGTGGTTGTAGAAGGTTCACTTTTGGTGTGTGGGAAAGGAAGGAAGAGTTGATTGATATCCGATATACTTAAATCTATGTTGGGTCAAGTCTCAGTACCACAGATTTTTTCCATAGATATTTTTTCTATCTTCTGGAAAACTATATTTTCTCACACAGCCAACACTGAATCCACACACAAGTATTTCTGAAAGAGATTATAAAAATCAAAGCAAGTGTCACCTGCCATTGGAATCATGTCTAAAAGAGACATCTTTTTTTTTTTTTCCCCATACAGTGTTCGCAGCACACAGAACTGGCTTCTTAGGAGCAACAGGATAGAGTAGGCAGGCTTCCCCTTCTCATGTGATTGCAAAATCAGACGGAGTCCACAAAGAAATTAAAGCAGACATCTTAAGTCTATAATTTTTAATAATTTTAAACTAGCTACAAAATGTCAATCACTTCACAAACTGACAGAGGAGACAGGAGGAATTTAATATTACATGCTGTAATGATATTTATCTCACAGTTTATCTATATTTCATTCATTTATATTATTTTTTTAAAGATTTCTTTATCAGCTACTAAATATCTCAGCAATTTGGTGTGCATAGCTCTAGATTAAGCAACAGAGAATTGTACTGATAACAAACCACAGGGAGAAATGGTGATTAGTAAGAGTCAGCCTTATAAAATTTACATCTCCACACTGTTTCACAGCAAGATTGCTTTCTCCAAAACATAGCCTTCAAAAGCAGCAAACAAATCCTATATTACATTCATTTGACATAGTTCAGCCAAACGTATATTTTGCTGGAAATGATTAAGTGGTGAGTGTGTCAAACCCATCTTTTTTTAAAATTCTTTTTTTTTAAAAAAAAAAGGATGATTATGATTAGTAAGTCTATATATTGACAGAAAGAAAATGACACTACTCCAGTTTTGCTGGTATAACTTAATCTTGACAGTGTCTCAATACTGAGCATGCTTTGTTGTTGTTTTGTTGTTTCTGTTGGTGTGTGTGTGTGTGTGTGTGTGTGTGTGTGTTTTCTCATCGGTATGCTACTGTCATGGAAAGATTTTGTTTAAGTAGGAATCTAAAAATCTATTTAGTTCTCATGCATAAATGCATAAATCACATCACTTTTAGTGCAATGCCTGTTATGTAATTCCACATTGTCTAATCATAAAATCATAAAGACAGATGATAGCCATGAGGAACCAAGGACAGCAAATTTTGAGAGTTTCAGAGCCTGACACCCAAGGAAAGGACAGTGGCAGTAGCTCTGTGGAATGTCACAGTTTTACAAGAACAATACTGCGTATTGAAAGAATCAACAGCACATTGAGCATTCCTAAATTGTTGTCATTCAGCAAACACCACTGAGGAGAGAAAAAGAAAAATGAAACCCAAGACAGTTTATGTAGGGAGTTAGAGCCACTAAACGACTACTATATACAACCTTTGGAAAGAAAGAGACCCAGAAAGAACAAAATACACAATATTGTTGGGAAGCTGATGAATGACACAAGACAACATTCACAACGGGAGTGGACTGATGTGCGTATGTGTGCAGACCTACTATGTAATACGATGAGAAAAGCATGAAGGTGCGATCTTGCCCAACAGCATTTGGAAGAGAACACAAGTGGGCACATTTAACCACTCCCCAGCATCTTTGTTGCACGTTGGTTGGCCTCATCAATTCTAGTTTTGTTGGAATCAGCCTAGAAAAATGGAAAAGAAAACAGAGCTCAGTTTACCTTTTGACATTCCATTCTTCTTTCTTAGTCTATTGAAATGCCCCCTTCTTGAATGAAGGCATCTGAAACTTCCCCCATCAGAATTGACCCTCTCTTCTTTTGTGATTGCAGAACCATTGCCTGTGGCTCTACTTGGACATAATCATAGAAACTTGATCTTAGTTCTCATAACTGTTTAACCCTACCAGAGAGCATCCTTTTGAGGACAGAGTTACATCATTTATCTTTCTATCCTGGAATGACACCCAATGACTTCTGTTAGACATTCACATCTGTTGGATTGAGTTAAATTACCACGACTTATACAGTTGGATTCAAATCATAGTTAACTTATTAGCAGTGTCATTTTGGGCAAGTTATATAACATCTTGGGGCCTCAGCTTTCTTGTCCATAAACTGGGAATAAAAAAGAATATTGCTAACAATCATGAGTGTCTATTATGTCCCATTCCTTCAACTTTGACAACATCAAGATTAATATCAACTATGAGGTGTATATTATTATTAATTCCTTTATATTATTATTAATTCCTTTTTCCCAATTAGGAAACCAGGCAGCCTGGAGTCAGAGTCCACACTGGTAATCATCATGTTAATCAATATAGTACTTAGATCTGCTGTGAAAATGAAATGAGTTTAGATATATAATATGTTAGAATAATTTTTTACAAAGATTAAGTGCTCAATATATCTTATCTTGCAATTACTGTTATTGGATGAAAATCTGACTTATTTTAGGGATGTTTAATAATTTTAGGCCTAGGGCACCTTGGTGGCTCAGTCAGTTAAGTGTCCGAATTTGGTTCAGGTCACGATCTCACGATTTGTGAGTTTGAGCCCTGCATTGGGCTCTGTGCTGACAGCTCAGAGCCTGGAGCCTGCTTCGAATTCTGTGTCTCCCTCTCTCTCTCTGCCCCTCTCACACTCACCTCTGTCTCGCTCTCAAAAAAATTAAAAATAATAATTTTAAGCCTCATTTCTGAAGACTCACACCTGTAAGTTTGATAATTGGTTTTTATTTTATTTTATTTTTAAGTAGGCTCCATGCCCCATATGGTGCTTGAACTCATGACCCCAAGATCAAGAGTCTTATGCTCTACTGGCTGAACCAGCAAGGTCCCCCCTATAACTGACTTGTTTTAACAAGGGGACTTTTACCATAATTTTGTGTCCTGATTGATCTCACTGCCTGGGTTACCTTTTGCTGTATATGCAGCATGAAACCCAGAGTTGCTACCAGGATAAACTTTAAAACCTCAGAAAATGAACTATCCCTACATCACTGAGAAAGGCATGAGTCAGCAAGCAGAGGCAAAGATGAAGATTCTGCTTAGGCTGTTGTTCTGTCCTAGAGTGATTGGTAATGGTGTCTGCCCCTCTCCAGTCTAGGAAGAGGAGCAGAAAGCTGAGAGGCAGTGTAGGGAAAAAACTGTTTTTCTATCAACCAGTATTTATTCAATGATCACTGATTTTGCATCTACTATGGTACTTGGTGCTTTCCTGTCTCCACCGAACTGGATCTTCTTTATTCAGCTTAATTGTGAATTCCCAGCACATTTAGAGTTATCTACATTCAACTAGAAATTTGCCAAGTTAAAACAGAAATATTGCTAGATTATTCTAATTCTGAATTATCTGGCAATGGTTTCCTACCATCTGTTTGAATAATCAAAAGTTGATTTTCAAAATAAGTAAGAGCATTAATTTTCCTTGATTGTTTTGATCTACAGACCCATATTCTGGACCTTAGTTTCCTGATTTGGAAAATAGGCATTCTTTCCAATTTTACTTGGCTCTTAAATCCTCCCTCTTTAGCTATATATTCGATCAGAAATAATGACCCTTTGGTGCAAAGGAAGATCATTGGCTCAGACCAATGTGAAATCCTCCTGCAGATTGAATTATGTTATTTTTCCAGACTGAACACTGAGGAAAGCTCTAATGAAGAAAATCATTCATTTGAAAATGGATGGCATTTCTG
This sequence comes from Paguma larvata, assembly GCA_030068075.1. NCBI lineage: Eukaryota > Metazoa > Chordata > Mammalia > Carnivora > Viverridae > Paguma > Paguma larvata. Next base: position 14,212,068 of record CM057844.1, read on the forward strand.
AAGGCAAACCTTCTAGAAACTCTTGCATTAAGAATGCACTGGTGAGCCTTCACCTGGTGGTGAAAGGGGATATTTTGAAGTAGAGCATGAGGTTATTCTTTGGATATCGTCAAAGGTTCTGGAACAGACTTATGTTCAATAAATATCTGTGATTTCCACCTAAATTTTCTATGAAGCAATAAAAAATCAAGGCCATATATCTGATGCAAAACGTTCTACCTCTTTATTATGTAACAGAAATGCGATCTTTTAGGGGAAAAATCCTGAGGTAATCTCCTTTTAGATGTCTTCCTGGTATTTGGAGAATGCCTCTGTGTTCATTCTGTTTATATGCTTTAGGACTGTATTTATGGAATACAGCCATCCCAGTTTTCACATTTCTATTTAGAGAATCTAAAGCTCGCTAGCATACCCAATATGCTACATGATTTGCCCTTGTGAGAAAGCAAGGATGACCCCCACAGAGCCAGTAAGAGAATTAGAAGGAGCTCATTCCCCACCCTTCCAAACACTCTAGAAACCTCAACTTCAGACCATGGCAGGTAGCTTTTACGCCCCTGCTCAGAATGCCAGAAGTGAATGCTTATTATCTTACATTGCAGCCTATTGTCATCTGAGGTTTGAACTGTCTTCTTATTATCTTTCAGATGAGGAAATTAGGTCATGGAGCTGATGAGTGAGACATGCTGTTGTAATCTAAGGTCTTAGTTTTCAAATGCCGTACTTCCTCATTGATAGGAGAATTCAAGGAATACTAAAGCTTCAGCCCCACTGTATTTCAATGTGTGTGTGGCATCTACCGCTGACAACTTTAGATACTTTTATTTTATTCTTACTTTTCTTTTTTTTTCTTCTTTCTTTTTTTTTAGAAAGAAAGAGAAAGAGAATGCACAAGCAGAAGAGAGTGGCAGAGGGAGAGAGAGACAAAAGAAAGAGAATCCCAAGCAGGCTCCACACCCAACACAGAGCCCCATGTGGGGCCCAATCCCACGACCCCAGGATCATGATCTGAGCTGAAATCAAGAGTCGGACACACAACCTACCCAGCCACCCAGATGCTCCTACCACCGACACTGACAACTTTAAATCAAAGTTTGAATACTGGGGTGCCTTGGTGGCTAAGTTGGTTAAGCGTGCAACTTTCGCTCAGGTCGTGATTTCATGGTTTGTGGGTTCGAGCCCCACATCAGGTTCTGTGCTGACAACTCAGAGCCTAGAGCCTTCTTCAGATTCTGTGTATCCCTCTCCCTCTGTCCTTCCTCCACTCATGCTCTGTCTTTCTCTGTTTCTCCCTCTCTCAAAAATAAATAAATATTTTAAAAAATTCAAAGTTTGAATACCACTATTTCCTGAGCAACATAAAGTAGCTAATATAAAATTGTCCCATTTTAATAGATTTTTGAATGAATTGTACCATTTCAACCATATATATATGCCTTAAAGCAGAAAGCAAGGTTTTTAAATAGACAAAGTAATTTATTGACGGTCATGGGGAATGTATTAAAAATTACATTGTTTTTGGAGCACCTGGGTAGCTTATTCAGTTAAGTGTTCCACTTCAGCTCAGGTCATGATCTCGCAGTTTGTGAGTTCAAGCCCCACACTGGGCTCTCTGCTGTCAATGCAGAGCCCACTTTGTATCATCTGTCTCCCTCTCTCTCTGCCCCTTTCCACTCATGCTTGCTTGCTCTCTCTCAAAAATAAATAAACATAAAAAATTTACATTGTTTTAACTTCCCAAATTTTACTATAAATCCAAGTGATGAGAAAGGATCAAGACTGATGCGGTAGTGTGAAGGTTGTTGTTGGGGTCATGAGAGAACATGGGAGAAACATCAGAGGGAGACCTTCTAACCTGTTTACTGTTACCAGAAATAAGAACTTACATGAGAAGGTAGAAGTCTATTAATAATTGTGCAGCTCAAATGACATGTATCATTTGGGGCATGGGTTGAAATGGACTCTATCTAATCATGTTTAGATTGTGATTTTGGGAGTAAGACCAAGGCTGGTTATTCAAAGGCAACTAGACCCCTCTCTCACTTCTTAAGCACTTCTACATTTAAAAGGATGATACAAACCATAATGGCTATTTCCCATCCACTTTCCTGCCTTCCAATTATACCTCATAGCTGCATATGTCTTTGCCCTTATAGTAAATTGGGCCCCAAATGAAAGGTTTTCCCTAGAGAAGAGAACTAGAAATGCAAAGTGGCTAAATTAAGATGCCACTTGCCTTTCCAGGAACATTTTTGGTGCTTAAAGTCTAACTCCATCAATAAAGGTTTGACCCCTCTCTCTTAGTAAAAGTTCTCCTTCTGGAACTCTAATTGAATTAGAGGTACATTATCTCCCTACGTCCATGAGTAAATTGGGTCCATTGACAGAAAATTACTTATTTTTTTCAAATCATTTCCTGATAGAAGGTGGTTCAGCAATTATTTCTTAGTTCATTTTTCTGGGTCATAATGGTTAGGTCAGTCTGTGTTGGCTCCAGTGCTTTTTAAAACTCTCAATACTGTTCTAAAATCTATTGATTTGCACAGCTTTAAAAGCTTTAGCATATCAAAGGCTCTTAACAAGGATAAGTGTGTCATGACTTGTAAAAGTCAGCAAAGCACAAGCTTTTTGCTAACCAACACTGACTTTCGTGTAGCTCAATATTGACTAGGCAAAATATTACACAATCAGATATTTTTAATACTGGGCACATAGAGGACAATAAGACAAAGTATTCCCTTTATGTCTACTCCTTCCTTTTACAAGTCTTGGGTTCTAAGAAATGTAGTATTTAGCCTTCTGATTCAAAGCATCCTCTGCTCACCAAAGTGGAATGAATTGTTTAAAAGAAACTCAGGGTTTCAGGTTCAAAACTTCAACATCTCCCAGGGAATAAACTCATACAATATAAGATTAGCCAACTAGAATTGATTATTGATGCATGATGACCATTAAACCTATAATGTATCTATTTCTTCCTGTTGTCATTTTGACATCTTAAGAGATTATAAGCAATATTCAGGACTCTACTGATTGAGGAGGGGGCAGAATACAAGATCATAGAAAGTATGTCCGATTTGTATAGTGTGGGATATCAGGTTTTGGTGCCCCAAATATTTTTATAAAAGCTACCCAGTGTTTCTTTCTGTTCTTTTCCAATCTCAAGCCCCAAACCCATCTCTTTTCCCATTCTATTCTCTCCACTTTTCCTTATGCCTCTTGTTGATGCCAGGGGGTTCAGTCTTAGAGGCACATCTGGTGTCCTTGTGTGAACTCAACTTCATCAGATTATGCTCTCTATTTTGAGATCTGGACATGTGAACTGCTGAACTAGAAAAGGAATCTGGGCCTTTTTGACCTATCATGAAAGCTTTGGCATTTATAAAATCAAAGCTCATATTCATTTTCTGGTTAAACTAAAGTAAGTACTCTTTCCCTTGTTTCCTGATTCTATTCCTACATCATCTCTTGACAAGCTCCTAACCAACCTTCAAGATTCAATTTGACTTTTTTGGGGGGATTGCCCCATAACTTAACCCCTGAAATCTTTCATCATCTAACCCTACTTAGAATTTTATGTGTGGTTCTCTTGGCAAATTATATAAATTCATCTGGAGGCTCACTGCCTCCCATAGGCTGTGAGTTTCTTAGCAATGGGGATGATGTCCTTCTCATACTGATGTCCTTTGCTGCCTAGCACAATTCTTGAAAGAGGAATATCTGCTAGATTCTACACTCTTGTTTACTTATATGATGGTGAATTTTTGCCTTGGAAAATAAGGGGGAAATTTCTATCTATCGATGTGCCTAAACACAATGTCACAGCTTGAGGGACTTATTATGCCCTTCATCCTTCCTCAGTGGTTTTTCAGAAGAAGCAATGAACACTGGAAACTTGTTAACTGCCACAAGCTTACCTTCTCCATGATCCTGTCGATCTGGCGATTCTGTGTATCGATCTCATTGCCCATATCCAGGGCCATGTGACGGAGGTTTCCAATAATACCGCTCACCTGCTCCAGGTTTTCATCCATTTCATTTTCTCGGGCATCATTTGTTACCCTGGGAGTCAAAATTCAATTTTTAGAAGATAGAAAGTGAGAAAAATCTCAAATACCAAAGACTCAAAGCTTAGGGAAAATCTGTAGACTCCTAGGTATCCATCCTATCCACTTTTACTTTGTTTAATACGAGACCATTTTAGTTTTTGTACATTAGAAAACATTTTTAAAAAGATTTCAAGTAATCTCCACACCCAATGCGGGGCTCGAACCACAACCCCAAGATCAAGGGTCACATGTTCCACTGACTGAGCCAGACAGGCACCTCTACATTAGAAAATAATCTTTAAATTTCTTTTTGAACCCTCGAGTTTTATTTTTAAAGAAGGCATATTAAATAGATTAATTTATCTTTCTCATTTCTACCAGCTCATTGTTTCCTCTCTTCATATGTTTATCTCAGTTTTTAGTTTTTAAGAATAAAGTCATTTTAGTTGGGAGCATTGCAAGTCAGAGACTGTATTTTCCTTCTGAAATGTCAACCAACATCTCCAAGAGTTAAATTTAGAATGAAAGAAAAGGCTTATTGTGTTCAGTCAGAGAATTTCTCTGCTCATGTTCTTCCCCATTTGGGCAATGATAATTACAGTGTGCCCCTTAATCTGGCTTGCTCCCAAGAACTCCAAAGGGAGCTACTTGTTCAAGATGATTTCTGTTTGCTCAGATTTCAATGCAATGGGGGATTTTGGTGGCATTGTGAATGGGGGATTTTAAGGGAAAAAATTGTAATAAAAGATTATTGTCCCATTTTGGGGAGGAAGGAGTTGGCTCTCAAAGTGCCTTACCATCTTGTTATCTTTTTCATAGTTCAGCTTGAAAGTTACAAAGGTAGTAGCTCTTTATTGCAAATGGTAAGTATTCATTCTAGAATGTTCTGGCTAATTAACATTTTACCACTATAGATGGTGGTAGGCAAAAAATGTCCAGAGGGGTAAAACCCATTCCCCATGGTAACTTCCAGTGTTGACTGGTTCATTAAGGTTTTTAAAGCAGACTAGTGCAGGAGAAATTAAAGGAGAACTTCCTAGCTTCTTCACATAAAAACTTATTTTAATGATCATTAATAGCTGACCTTGGTTCTATGATTCTTGACAAACCACCTGAGCTTCAAAAACCACAGATGCCTGGGTCTCACTACTAGAGATTCTGATTCAGTTGGTGTAGGTTAGGCTCAAGTACTGATGTTTTAAAAAAATAGCCTTGGATATTCTAATGTGCAGCCAGGATTGAGAACCCTGGGAGTTTCCCTGGGAGCAGATAGAAGCAAGAATAGAATTGTCAACTATGAGGCTTTAAATAGCTATCCAGACCTTATACCTAAGTGACAGTAAGCTGGATTATTGGTTGGTAATATTGGCTACAATGGTCTGAGAATAGATAGATGTATAACTATCTGTATGCTACTCTAGTCAACGGTACCCTCGTCACTGCTGAGTTCCATAGTAGCGTGTAAAAAGGGATAGTTTTTTTCCTTTGCTTTTTAACAACAAGAATATTTGCCATTATTATTTTGTTTTCTGATCTCCTGAGAGCTCAGTTCTGGATAGGCAGATCTGTGTAATTTGAGATTTTTAAATAGGTATTTAAGTTGGTTTTTGCTTACAGGTCTCAAAGGAAATAAGAAGTCAGTTATCCTTGCTATTCTCTATTTGTACCCCCAGATCCATTGTTTGACCAGTTTTGCTCTCTCCCCAGAGATGCTGGCTTTTCTACAATGGCATCACCCAGCTTTTCTTACCCTCCCGCTTCAGTAGACTTTGGCGGTAACTAGTGAGATACCGGAGGGCAAGAGAAGAGAGGAGTGGGGGGCATTTATTTCCCTTTCTTATTTCCTGCTGGTTTTGCAACAGCTGCATTTCTCTATAGCCTCTCACACACAGTGGTAACTATGGTCAGGTTCTAACAATAGCGCCTGTCCCTTTAGGACTCTTCCTGCTGCTGCTAGTCCACAAGTGCTTTACTATTGCTTGTTATTAATCCTGCCCACGCCTCTATAAACAATCTCTTTAGTAAGTTCTGTTCAATTAAATTTATAGAATGAGATGCCCGTTTACTGTGGCATTGATAACTGGGTGTGGTCACGTGACTTGCTTTGTCTGATGAAACGGGCAAACCTGACAAGGCTTGGTAAGTGCTTGTGCATTGGAGCCTGCCCCTTGGAATGCTGCCGCCACCACCACAGAAACGAGGGCTTTTCTGCTAGAGGGACCATACGGAAGAGAATGGAGGTGTCCTGCCCCAGCCAACCACCAGACAAGTGAGTGAGACCATCTCGGGTGATCCCGCACCCATCTGGACGTAATGAGGGAGCCCAAGAGGGGCTCTTGTCCAGCCAACATACGTATTTACAAGTAACCAGTAAAATGGCTATTGCTTTAAGAACTACTCAGCTTGTGGGGTGCCTGGGTGGCTCAGTCGGTTAAACACCGACTTCGGCTCAGGTCAGGATCTCACGGTTTGGGAGTTCGAGCCCCGCCTCGGGCTCTGTGCTGATAGCTCAGGAGCCTGCTTCAGATTCTGTGTCTCCCTCTTTCTCTGCCCCTCCCCTGCTCACACTCTGTCTCTCTGTCAAAAGTAAATAAACATTAAAAAATTAAAAAAAAAAGGAACCACTCAGCTTGGGGTGATTTGTTGTTACTCAATGATAGACAACTGCTATAGGACCAGCTGCACCTGGCTCACCTCCGAATGAAGCCACCGCTGATGGCCATCTGCTCCCGTTCATCCACCACACGAGCAGGCTGGCTGGCCACCACTCCGTCCTGATTATTACCCCAGGCTTTTTTGTAAGCATCACTTGATTTAAGCCTATGCAAAAGAGAGGGTGAGTGACAAGGCAAGGGGGTGGAGCATCAAGCTCACAACAATGGTTACCTCTTCAAGTGAAGAACCGAACCAAGCAAATGGGTTTTTTATTTGAGGCATTAGAGAATACCGATATATCATAATCTGGACCCAAACAGTTGGCCACCACCATGCCTCAGCTACTCAATATTTCATTTCCAATTGAGGCAATTGCAATTGTCGAGATTGCAACCTTTGCCCAAAGGTTGTTCTTGTTTTGGTTTGTTTTTGCAGTTTTGTTGGATTTAAGACAAAGATTAAGGTAGCTGGAGGACATTCAGTTCTATTTCAGTGGCATGGTTATATTTGGAGACACAAAACACACAGAAAAACATACTGGCAGACAGACACATAACAAGACTGCCAAGTAGAGTGTGTACATCACACCACAGCAACACACTGTCATCAAGAAAAACACACTTGACCGAGTTTTTACACACCATCATGCAGATTCCCTGTTTTAATCCCCCCCGCCCAATGCATGTGTGGAACTAGCTATTCCAACTCTGCATGAAGGACATAAGGGATTGGTGGTTGGCCAAGGGTGGTGGTCTTTGAGTTGCCTCTAGAGTGATTAGAATTAGATAATATATCGGTACTTCCAAACAGTCACTATACATCTAGTTGATGTACAAACCTTTGTCCACAGAGACAAAAAGTAAAAGAGGCATTGTGAAATGAATGCAGGAAAATAGAAGAGAGAACAAGCCATCTAGCATCAGAAAAGGAAATCCCTCTACGTCTTCTTCATGCACCAGCTACAGGCATGAGTAGAAAGTGAAGCATTCTCATTTAAGCCAAACTACTCCAGGAGTTGACCATTCTCGAAAAAGGCACTAGCAGGACAGTAATAGCCTTCATGAGGATTTGAAACGCAGGTTCAATAGCTTCTTTGTCAGGCTGGTGGGGGGGGCAGGGGGGGAGTGATTACAAACTCCTACTTCAGGCTATCCTGGGATGTGACAGGGGAGAGTAGTCTGGAACTGGTGTGGTCTCCATGGGCCATATTTCACTGAACTGCCTTGGAGATAGACTTAAAATCCAGGCATACCTGTTGTGCCCAATAGAAACATGTGCAGCATATTTTGGTGGGTGTGTTGGAATTTAAGGCAATCAAAGATGTTTTTAGGTTCTTTGCATAGTAGAAACCATATGCTTTTTCATCCAAAAACAAGAGAACTTCCTTTGGTCCCATGTTCATATTTTCCATTATAAGACACCAGAATTTAACACCCCCCCCTTTTTTTTCTTGCACTAGAGGATCGCAGCCATCTATTAAAACTGGCTCTAATACTAATATTTGCAGATTGAGGACCAAGCAACCCTGGAAATAAATTGGAAAATTGTACAAATGGAATTTCAGAAACTCCCACAATCTAGTGCTGTCAGAATTTACTGTGCTAAAGAGCCATGGGCCCACTCAGTGGGACAGCATCCAAAAACCAATTTAATAGAGCTTAGAGTCTGGCTTTGTTTTTTTCCAACTCCTCATCTCCTCCCTCTTCACATTAAAAGAAGTTATATGGACCTTGTGATGTTTTCTGCTATGTAAAATATCTGGTATACCATCTTTGGCCAAGTCAAGGGGGTGGGAAAGTTTGCGTTTCTGAAAGAAGGCGGATCACTGCACCCACAATGCTGCACATAGACTCACATAACTGCCGTACATCTACCATAGTCCTTCGAAACATGCTGAGACAGGGCGAAGCCCTCAGAGAGTCCAGGGCGCCACCAGCCACTGCGTTGTGACACATGGTTTTTAAAGCATTATTTACACACAATAGGGAACACTTCGGTCAAGCTTTGAAGCTCAGTTAGGGTCTCTTGTGCAATAAAGAATTAGTACCAGCTACTATGTGGAATTCGTAGGGGCCATCATTTCATCTGAACATTAGAATCCATCCTGGGGTGGGGCCTGCCTCCACACTTTCTCCACACAGTTGATGAATGGGGAAATTGTATCTGTTGAAATTCATCGCAAAACAGGTAGAAATCTCACCTGGGGGCACAAGTGGCCACTGAAAAGGATATACAGGTAAATCTTGACTAACTGGAATGCATAGCAATGAGTCATCTCGGTGAATTAAATGCCTTTCTTAATTAACGGCAGGCCAAGAAGGAAAATTTTGTTTCAGAGGTGATCGTTGAATATGTTAGATTCTCAAGACACTTTCCTGCCTTACAGTTTTAGGGTAGTGAACAAGACTGATTTTTTCTTTGGTTTTAGTTTCTCCTGATGTGACTGATGGTCTTTCCTCTGAAGATCAACTCTTACTGTTTCTTTCCCTTAGGTATGGAAGTTATAAGATGTAGACTGAGTGGTAGAATGCAAACTTCCCGGATTGCCCTTCAAGGAAAACCATTTATAAGTCTCTGATGTGATTTCTGCCCCCGGTTTATTCAATTGTCTCTTTTTACTAAAAGTGGAAGGAAGCAAAAGTATCAATACATTTGAAGTTTCCAGTTAGCTAGATTCCAGTTAATCAGGCTTTACTGTAGATCATTCTTTAAAACAGTTTTAAATTTGTTTGAAAATTGAGCCCCTCCCCCTCCTAAACAGGAAGTGGGATATTTGAAATCAGCCTCAAAGTTTAAAAGATGTGAATGGTCATATAATCAGCTAAAAATGACATCAATTGCTGTTCTAAAAGCTAGGATCAGGAGGGCTTTTAGGAAAAAGGCTTCTGTTCAAAGGGAGGTGGGAGGGGTAAGGGAGATTGGGTAACGGCTTTAATTTTCCAAATGCATGTTGGACAATCCACTCATGCATTTTTTTTTCACTGCTAGTCAAATGAGACTATCTTCCAGAACCCTCATTTTCAGGTTCCTTCTGTTGCAAACCTTTATAACCACATGTCACATTTCTGCTACATTCCAAAAAAGCGTTGCAGAACCTAGAGGACAGTTGAATGTTTTGTGATGTCGTGCATGCAAAATCTACACATTTCAACATTTTAGTCAGTGTACGGGTAGGTCTTCCAAGAGGAAGAATTTCAGAGGGATGGGTTCAATTTGAGTAAGGCTTAAGCACTTCTTGCTGAAGGGCTCATGGCCTCTGCAGTGGGTGCAGTTGTGGCATCTATAGCCCAATCGCTGGGCAGATTTGGTAACTGGCAGGGGAATCTCTCTTATACTCTCTATCTTACGGATGCTTGCTTAGGCCAAATTACTGGTCTCTTTTTCTTCCAAAAAATCAAACCATAACATATGTGTTTCTCAACTTCCAAACTCACCCCCTAGTCTTTTCTAACTCTGCAATTTTGGCTTTTGGGGTTGGGGGAAAAGAAAATTCCCTGGGTGCCTCTTTCTTGAGGCTGGTCTCTGGCTCAAGGTACACTTTCTGGAAAATGTTGAAACGTTCATCAATAAAAGTTGCTGACAGTGAAGCTTTCACTGTAGTATGCCTGATTTTTAATGCATCAACAGTAACTCCCACTAATATCATCTATGCTATGAGATGAATACATTGGAGACGGTATTGATCTGTTCTGCATGCCACATGCTCATCCTGCCTCTGTGCTTGGCAGGAATGAGCTTGTCAAGGCTTGGAGATGGGCCTTGGGAAACCAAAGCTTCAGGCAGGCAGGCAGCACCTACTTGTTACAGGGACACACACAAAGCCCGCAGAATTTTCCTAGGTCCGTCAAATTCTTTTCTGCTTCTTTCATGTCCTTATTGATTTGGTCCATCCCTTCCTCAATGCGTTCCAGTTGTTCTGATTAAACACAAGTATTTTATCCCCACAGAATGAAGCAGATGGAAAAGGACAAAGAAAAAAAAGACAAAACTTCAGACATTCACTTTGACATTAAAAAAGAAAAAAATAAAAAGAAAGAAAGAAAGAAAACTGGACGCCACAGATTAGAGCTGGTACCCAGTACCTACTTGTTACAAGGACATATGAAAAGGCCACAGCATTTCCCTAAATCTTTTAAATTTTTCTCGGCCTCCTTCATGTCTTGGTTGATATGGTTCATGCCTTCTTCGACACGATCGAGTTGTTCTGGTTAGGACAAAGGGATGACAGTGTGGAATGAATTTTTTGGGGGTTTCCAACAGAACATGAGAAATGACTATGTGGAACAGAATTTGAAAGAGAAAGATATTACAATGCATGGTCCAAGAGGATGCATTGCTGTAGACTGTTGCTGCTGCCCTACACAGGCACAGGTGGAAGGAAACGAACAGAAACGATGCTTGAAATAGTTTGTAATTCAGACACAATGGGATGGGGTAGGTAGGCTTGTTTGATTCTGAGTGTCTAGGAAAATACTTCAGCATATTCACTTACTCAGACACCAGTGAAACCCGAGAGAAAGAAAAGCAGGGCGTTAGTTTATGTTTTAGGCATTCAGATTTCATGTTACTAGAGAAGGAATTTGCTTCAACTTTAGCTATCTCTTATCTTTTTGCTGTAAGCATCCTTGATCAGGTAAAGGTAGAAAATAGAATCACTCTTCTTTGGGGAAAATAATAATTACAGCGATAATTAGCAATGGGTAGCAGATGTTTTTCCCCTAGTAGTGGCTGTCAAGCTAAAGGTAACCCATGGGCAGTTTTTGGTTTTGAATACTTAATCGATAGATGCTGTTTAAAAAAAAAAAAAAAAGCAACATCAGCAGAGTAATGTGCCAAGTACCAGAACACTTAAATTCCTCTCTCATCCTCTGACTTATTTGCTATGAAAATTCTGAAAGACATTTCACTTGATTTCCCAGTGTCTACAATAGGGGGCATGTTAGATCCCAAACCTAGGCAGACAGCAGGGAAAACAAATGCATGGGTCTCTGGGGGAGGGGTGGCAGACTGGAATGTAGAGTCATTACTTCCAGCAAAGCCGACCAGACTGTATCTGAGACATAGATCGATAGCCATAAAACCGGCTTGTGCTTCTAGGTTGCCAGGGTTACATTCACTAACCTGATTAATTTTTCAACAGTTATGTCACCAAATTGAGTAAATTACATGTTCAGTAAAGGGGTTTTTAAAACAGCTTTTAAGACCGGTAAAGGAAAGCAGCAGTGCAATGTCTGTCTAGTTACAAAACCTAATTACACTTCCATCCCTCTTTTCATCTACATTTCCATGTATACAATCTTCTGGGAATAAAGGCTTGATTGGAATAAAACTGAAAAATACATTTTCAGTCTAAGGCTATAAATAATCACTTAAAATCAATTTCACATTAAATCGTAGAGTGAAGATTATCATTCCAAAAAAACAAAGATTAAGTTCCTTTCTGACCCCAACTGGGGGAGATGGTCCATTTGCAAAACAAGAGCCCACTGTGGGGCAAAGGATATAATCCAGTTTATTTGGAATCTGCTACCTGTGCTATGCTCCTCAAATGATGGATGATGGCAAAATTTAGGTGTTTCTCTAGCATTGGATAGCTGGAAGAAGTAACAGTGTTGTGCTGGTGAACTTCTTCTGAGTAAGTAAAGATACAGTAATGTCTTTAAAATGGATGGCAACTCTTTACATTCCAGAAAATTTTGTACCTTTCTAAAGACTTCATTCTTGTTCCCTTTAAAGAATGTAATAAACCAGTCTGCAGATCAAAAAAAAATTAACTATTGAATGAGGGGATTAGAAGAGAGAGGGGGAGCTCAGCATTGTTTAGAGAAGAACCATGTTAACTACAGACAGAAATCCCAATGGAATAATAGCTAAAAGCTTCCTGGAGTGCTGGGTTGGGATGGGATTGAAGGAGCATCTGGACTCAGAGGGAAAGCGCGCTGCACTCCACTAATGCCAGCTGAAATACACACAGATTATGTCATGGGCATACATATTCAGGCATTTGTCCTTCCCAAGGAGTTTCTCCTGAATTAATATTTTGGCTAAAAACACATTTCAGGACCCCTGCCCACTGTGGCCCCAGGGATCAGGCGGTAATAAAAATAAAAGGTAATAAAATAAAAACGTGAATTAGTCTGCAAGTGCTGTATTTCTGAACCAGGAATTCAAATTAAAATATAAAAACAAACAGGCTGGTCCCAATCGGTATTTCTAAGAGCTGGGTTCTATCATGGGTTGCCAGACTGTTAGGCAAAGGTCATAGCTAAGAGAGGGATGCCAAAGCTCTTACAGAAAAGTTGATTCAGAAAACTATGTTATAACTACCAATATTGGTTGAATTGATCATTTTACCGAATTATGAGCCAAACCCATAATAAAAACCATGTGAAACCATTTTTTCATAGGTATTCTAACTTCATTTTTAGAGTGTACTGTGTTATGTTTGTGGATGTTTGGCATATTGGGACTTCATAGAATTTCAGTGGATTTCTGTGAGGAATGTCTGTAAATCCTTGAAAATAACCAATATCCTCATTCCATTCCAGGGTGGACAGCACATCCGACCGGTTGATGCAATGTAGTATCCATAGTTGATTGTCTTTACTTCCCTAAGCTTGCTTTCTGGCTGTTTTCTGTCTCTTCTTGGAGACTGGGAATACAGTAACATTTTGGGTTAGGGGAAGTATTCCAGTAGATGATACTATATGTTGGGGCAAGAGATGGTACTTTCTTTCGCCATGTTTGGATGACAGATTATTTCTGATAGATCCACCAATGGCAGGATGTTCAGGGATCTAAGTTTAGAGATCTTTTCTACTAATCTTATTTAAGTAAGGCAACATGAGGCCTTTAGAATCCTCGACCTGGTTTAAAAACAAACAGTAGCAGAATAGCAAGGTGTCAATGCTATTGACCCAGTATGCAAGCCTTCCTGAGTATATTCAGTTACCAGATGCTGCCTACATGATTTTCATTTTCCTTAGCATTGATGAACATATGGGAAATTCATTAAATAAGTTTAAATAGTCACGTGTGGCTAGTGGCTACCATACTGGACAGTGCAGCTTTAGTCATTCAAAACAGATATTGTTGTGTAGACTTTAGGAAGAGGAATGTTTTCTCAAATGCTACTTTGTACTGCCATGAACCTTTTAAGAAAGTCATCAGTCACTCTGGAAGAGGCCTTACTTGCTTTTACTATGCCAGGCAGAGGTCAAAGATTTCACTGTTTAGTTTGGAGTTGATCCCATGGGATTTTCTCAAGGGCTGCATCTTCAGCATTGAAACACAGAGCCCAGAAAAGACCAACAAAAGGAACAAGAGATAGAGAGGTCAAAGGTTAAATCAGCCCACATTAGTGATGAGGTGGTTTCATGGGGATTTCACTTGGAGACAAGTTTTCTAGAGAAATAAATGTCCCAGGACTCAGTGTATTTCCAGGGCCATCTGTCACGCACAATGCTCCTTGGTGTCTCCTGAAACCTGGGTATAAAACAAGAATCCCACAAAGAATTGCAGAGTGCAAGAATTTAGCTGGACAACCTGGAAGGGTTCTTTAGAAGGATGTCTGTTTCTTCAAACTCCTGTGCAGCTGCAGGGTAGAAGCAATCAACATTTTTGGGGTTGAGGCATAGACAAAATTAGTAGAGCATAACTGGAGAGACATTTTAAAGTGTTTACTGATTTAAACAACTAAACACAGCATACACAGAATTAAAATGCATTTACCATTGCAGTGAAGATAGCTGTGAAGACATGCTCATTTGTCATTTTAAAAGGTCCTAATCACCTTATAGTATAAACAGAATGTGTATACCACTTAAGACCAGGCAGAAGCCACTCGCTTTTGGCGGTTTTACAGTTGCATGTTTTTGTCTCAGTATCAGTGTAATTACCATGCATCTGGTAAAACCAAGGCTATTCTAGAAAATATGTTTAACTGAAGAATTCAGCATTTGCTGTGATGTGGCCACAAATGAAATATTTGAGTTGAGAACATTAACTATCTTGGGGGGAAATCTGCTATTCTGCTTTCTTTCTCAGAGAATAATATATACATGTTCCTGGGAATCATTTGTGTTTATGAATAATATATTTTTGGATGGAGATTTTGGTAAATTTTATTTCTAGATTTTCTTAATCAAAGTGCAACGAAATTTGCAACTCAAGTAAGCATGTTATTCACTTTTTTTTAATTTATTTTATTTTTTAATTTTAAGTATTCTCTATGCCTAATATGGGTCTTGAACTCACGATCCCGAGATCAAGAGTCTCATGCTCTACTGACTAAGCCATCCAGGTGCCCCACTTTCTCTCTTTTTGATTCCACATTTGTATGTATTATTTTCCAAGTCTTCATGTCCATGCTTTATAGTATTGGAAAAAAAGCATCATCCTGGGCTCTTGTCAAAGCTTCCCTCCAATTATGATGCTCCCTTTCCACCCACAGTTAATAAGATGGAACTCCTAATTATTTGGGTATATATATGCATCAACTGAGCTCTGGAAATGAGGTACTGCTCTTCTACTTGGGCACCTATTGTTTAATTAAAAAAAAATAGCTGGGTCCTGAGTTTGAAAATCTGGGATGCTGTTATACAGATCAAGCCAGCAAGTCTCATAATTATAGCGATTTCATTTGGGGAGTTCTGAAGATATCCACAGCTATTGTAATTCCTTCAAAACACAACTAATTCACTAGACTCCCTTATAGGCATATACCTTTCAACAATTTGTATTTCAAAAATTACAGGGAAGTGTTGGGGTTGATGTTAAATTGCTTTAAAAATTTTTTTCTCTGGATTGTTTTTATTGGGTGGTATCTATTTATTGGCAAAGTTTGATATGAATAAATAATATAGAAACAAAAGTCTTTATGACAGTCATGAGGATGTGGGAACTTGTAGCTAGTTCACATCTCTAGCTGATGCACCTATGGGATCCGCCAAAGCAATTACATGGAGACCATGATCTCCCTGGAATGCTTCTAGCCTATGGCTGAACACAATGGAATCACGAGAGGTGAGGTATTCCTTCCCAACATGGGAGTGTCATTAGGTTGTCTTAGCTACTGGGCTCCCTGTCAGCCTGGCTGACGCTTTTTCAGAGCAGCACTGCAGTCTGAGATTCCTCCTCCCCAAACACCCTCCCCTCCATTCCTCCTCCAAGTGTCAGACCTGTATCAATCTGACTGGCTGTCCCTGTCTACTCCTGCTCCTCTTCCCTTGACGCATCACAGGCATCCATAATAGATCTTAAACACTTTTGATTCTTAGCATTTGCTTCCCTGAGGATCCCAAATGATACTTTTCACTAGTTCCTCCGTGGCCCTGCCCTAACTCCTCAGAAGTTGGTAAAGATTTATCTCATTTAGTATAATGATTGCAGAATATTTCTTTTGTGGCCAGACCATAATTAATTTGGCTGCTCTCCCCACTGACAGACATTTAGGTTGTTTCCAGTTATATTACAGGTAAGGCATGTATATTTCTTTTCTTATAGCTGTCAACGTATAACTATAGCATATAATTCTAGGAACAGAATGTCTTGGTCAAAGATGTGTGCACTTCATAATTGAAAGGATAAGGATTATCACATTACTCTTCAAAAATTTTTATCAGTCTATAGTGCCTATCTGTACATTAAGATTCTCTGTTTTCTTAAAACATTCACAGCATTGGTGATTATCAATTTTAAACATTTGCACCAGTCTGCTAAATAGTGGCATCTCATTATTTTTGTTGGTAGAAGCATGGCTTCATATGTCTATTTATAAATTGACAATTTATTTATATTTTAAATCCATTTTGCTTGTAGGTTTTGCCCTTTTCTTTGATGGTATGCAGGTCTGTGTATATTTTAGGGAAATGCCTTCTGTCTGTTTTCTGTATGTCTATATGGCAATTCCCCCCTCCCCTTTGAGGTTTATTTATTTTCGAAGTTGGCTTGTGGTGTCCCATGTTGTGAATACATTTTACATTTTTATCTTTGACATTAAACAATTTTTCTCATGATTCCTATGAATTTTCTAATGTTTTCAAAAATATAAATAATGAGAAAAAATTCTCAAAAATGTGTTTGTTATGATAAGAATTCAGAATAGAATCAGGTATAATGTCTAGCTAGAATTAAAGAAGCATTGGCCTATGATTAGATGTATTGAGAAAAAAAATATTACTCTTCTAGATTCTACTTTAGAGTACAGAGATGATTTTCCTTGATTCTCTGATTTTCATTGCTTCTATCATTTCCATAGTAATTAAAAAACAATTTAAATATTTTAAGTGGTTCAATTTCCCATTTTCCAATGATCTCCCTCAGCTTCTATCCTGTTAAAGACAACTTCTAGTTACTTAAGGAATCCTCATGATGACACGGAAATCAAGACTGTCAGATACTGAATTAGGATGGTCAGAAAAAATGGACAATGTGATATACTATTCTCTCATTCTATCTAGGGATTATTATAAGAAAACTAAGTTTATGGGGAAGACTGGCGATAAGAGGGATCAGAGAATTCTCAAACTGTCCAAAATACTACCATTAAAAGGAAATCCAAACAAATGAGTTTTGCCTTCAAAATTCTGTTATTCCAACATACATAATAGGGAGAGTAGTAACATTCAATCAGTCATGAAGGCCTCAATATTCCCATACATTTATCAATATTTTCAACAAAGAAAGGGAAAAAAGCAAGATGATGAAAACTCTAGAACCCTCATATCCATATATGCGTGTAACACATGTCTAAAGGACCACCTGTGTATGCACAAATAATTTTTTGAAAATGCATTTTATTCAGACGAGGAATTGTTCTTACTGAAGAAATCTCAACTTACCTCCTTGTTCATCCAACATAACCAAAGTCCTGATACCAGCATCTTTACTCTACATTCCAACAATGGTAGCAAAGTTGAAAAGGAGTTAGAGAGAGAAAAGAGAGAAAGAGAAATCAGTAAGGGGACAATTAGCCCAAGAAATGGAAAATGAAGAAGGACCAAAGGAAAGAGAGGGAGGAAATAGGACAAGAGTATTAAGGGCTGGGGAGGGATCAAAGGAAGGGGTGACCGATGGACTTGCTCTCTTAGTGATTCTTAGGATAGAAGAGGGGGATGTAGCTCAGTCTCCATGGGGGTAGGGCTAGGGATGGGGCTTGGCATGAAACTGGAAGATACAACTTAGTTATACTGTGATTTTATATTTGGAAAACAAAAATGCCTTGTAGTTTCTATAACACCAACCACAGAAAGCAAATCTTTCAAAATCTTCTAGACTAAATCTTCTCTGGTATGATACATCAGGAAGTTTGCCTTAAGTGAATAGGGAAGGGATGCCCTACTGGAAAGTAAAGAACTTTGGGGGTGAGATTTTTAGGTTGATCAAAAAAGATCATTGCTTCACAAAGGTTAAGAAATACAGCCCCAAACAGAACTCACCCTCCCATTTTCTCTCTACAGGGGAAAGTTCTGTGAGATTTAGAAAATGGATGGGCGGATGAGAAACAAGGGCTCTTTATTCTGAAATCTAAAACTCTTTATAGTAATAGAGTGAGAAAATATTCAGCCAGAAGCTTACTGTGGTTATTTTGTGCAGAAGTCTGTAAAAGGTACCCCTCACTTCACTCTTTATGATCTAAACAAATCGAAAGCCACCTGAACCATTTGGGGGATGGAAGTGGGAGTTGGTGGGTAGGGGAAAAGGAACATGGATATTTTCATGGCTCAACCTTAAAATCCATCGTTGCTGGGAATTCAAACTAGTGAAGGAAAGACCTTTCCTTTCATAGGGTGATTGCTAATAAGTATAAAGTGGCAATGCTAATAGTTGGGATTAATTAGCGTTTTGAGGAATGCTTATGGTGGGCCCTAGAATAAGTTCAAAAGTAAGATATCTCTCATGGCCCCATTTATTTTCCAGGGATTTATTTTAAACTAAGAACTAAGAAAGAAAGAAAGAGAAGTTAGTGGAGGTCAATAGAGGTGATTTATTTACTTATTTATTATTATTATTATTAATAGTATTATTTAATAGTATTTAACAGCCTAGTTCCAATAGGACTTCCAAAAAATAGAACACTGAAAATGTTTTCTGTGAGTTTTATAAGCTCACCATTTCAGAGAATGTGTAGTTAACTCTCCTAGACAGGAAAAGCCAAGTTACTCTTGAACATGTTTTGATAGGCTTTAGTTTTGAGGTTAGGGTGTAGTTTGCAGAGCTTAGGATGACTTCAAGCGTCCTCAACAGCACAGATTCTGGAGCCAGACTCTGCCCTGGATCCTGGTGATTTCATTTCCTAGCTGTGGGACCTTGGGTACATGTCTTAATTACTCTGTGCCTCAGTTCCCTCATTTGTAATATAGCAATAATAGTTAATACCTCATTGAGTCATTATGGGAATAAGTGAAACAGTATGCCTCACATGCTAGACTGCTGTCTGTCGTATAGTTAGCATGACGTAAGTATATATAAAATAAATACCTTTGGCAAATGCGCCTATAAAAGGATATCTAGGCAAATGAAAAATATTGTCATTACCAACTACCATCAGAAGCTTCCGGACCACTACCTCCCAAACCTTCAAGTGCATATATATCCCTTGCATAGGAAACAGCTTGTTTAAATGTAGATCCTAATGCAGTAGGACTGGGATAGAGCCTGAGATTTTGCATTCTGAATAAGCTCTACCATCTAATGATATTGCTGGTGCCCAGACAAATGTTGAGCAGCAAGATTCCAGACCCTAGAACACATTTGTCCACACTAGCTGGTACTTCAACAATTTCTGTCCCCTTTTTCCTGCAAATTTAAGCCTTTGCTTAAGAGAAGAAATTATAAAAAGCAGATGGCCTTATTCAAGCATATGGATGTGTCAAGACAAGTACTGGTGAGGACAGAGTCACCTCAGAGAGCATTTTCTCTTCTCAGGACTCAACTCAAGACCATGCACGAAATCCCTGTTTCATTCTACTGGGGACATGGGGTGAGAAGCAGGCTAGCAACTTCGGTTTGGGCAGTTAAGGTCTCATCTGTTTACACTCTCTGTTGTACTTTCTATGGAAGCCTGCAAGTATAATTTCACATTTGCTCAATTTGGTGCTAAATGTTTCAGTGATGGAATGATTCACAGAACTAATCTGAAGGAGCAAGAGCTTGTCCCATTTGGGAGAATAGAAGCTGTGGGTACCTATCAGGGAGTCAGGAACCCTGGGTTGTGCTCTTAGCTCATTCAGCAACTAGTCATGAGACTGTGGAAGAGTCAATTGACTTTTTAGGATGTTTCCCAATGTTTAAGATAAGGGTAAAGATGCCAGATAAGACTGGGTGGTTGCTGGGTTGGTGTTCGTTCATTCATTCATTCATTCATTCATTCATTCACTGATTATTTATTGAGCCTCCACTCTGCTCCAGGCACTAAGGTAAGGGCCAAGTGTATGGCTTCTCGATTGCTTCACAGAGTAAGACATAGTTTGATTAGATGGACAGAGCTGGGATCTGGGAGTCAGTAATTTAGAATTTTACACTTATTTTTGTAATTCTATTGTAAAAGTCGCTTGTTCTGTGTCTCAGATTCCCTAGTGTCAGACAGGGACAGAAACAGCTCCCTTACTTCCCAAAGTACTTATAAAGATTAAAGTGAGCTCAGAAAGTAAAGGCTTCTAAAAGTTCAACTCTATGAGCGCTGGATTTCCAAAAAGCAGTTAAGATAAAGGATTTAATGTGTATACAATCTCAATCAGTTTAGAATGGGCTGCTGTGTTTGTTTTCTCAGATCCTTTTGCTTTTTGCAGAATTCTCAAAGAAAAAAGTAAATATGGTAGGGTTTGTTGGTGGAAGGGGAGTGCTGTGTGTAAGAACTCATAGTCTGGGATTTTAATTTCATCTCTACCATCTGTAGTTGGGTGTCTCAAGCAAGTTACAGGAGTAAAAGGTGGCTACCTACAAAGGTTAAGTTAGATTGTATATGTTTGATGAGGATAGCTCTTGGTATAGTACCTGGCACAGAGTAGGTCTTCAATAAATTTTAGAACTCACATTTGATTCCACTGTTTTTCTGACAGTTTTTTTTAAATCAAAATAACTGGATTGTTCTTTGGGGATTCTAGAAATGCAAGGGAGAAGGGCAGGGATGAGGATAATATTTCAGGGAAGGCAGAATATTACTTTCTTTTATTCTGAAGGAGTATTATGTTTTAATAGCTAGGAATGAGAGAAGGTGGTTCCATTTTTGTCTTAGCTCTATTCTTGGTTTCTGTTTGAGATTGCTGGGGAAATTGTCTACCTGAAAACCAGGGAGTTGGAGATGTCAGGAATTTTTTTTCTTTCTATTTCTCTATTTTCATTTTACCTTTCTTGCAGATGAACTAAGACCATGTTTCTAGAACATTTTTAAGTCTTTCTTTTGTCATTCTGAAATGCTTTCCCCAAAGCCTAACACATCTGAACTAAAACCAGAACTGTCCAGGCACTATCTTAACTGCTAGAATTCCAAAAGACCCCATATCTACCTATGGGAAAATAACTTCCCTGCCTCAATTTTCCAGTTTTAGTAGAAAGTCTGGCATAATAAAGACATGGCTTTAGAATGCTTATTCCCTTCTCAATGCCAAAGTGTCTTAGAAGATAAATTGGGATGAAAAGAAAAGATGCTTAAATCATGCAATGTTGAAGAACCTCAGTAACTATGACTCTAGGAAAGCTCTGTGTCATGTTTCTGAATTCTGAAAGCACTGGGACTTTCCTGGGGCTAGTTTTCACAGCCCAGGGCATTCATGTGTAGATTTCATTTCCAGCATTTATTGTCAGCAGAGTTAGCCTTCTCGCCTGGAACCAAATACTGTAGACAGATTCATGACTCTATTATCAGAATTAATTGTTACCTCTTCTGTGCTCCAAAGGCAGGTAAGGCCTTGAATCTGGAGAGTCATTTTCATACCTGGTCCCCTGCGTGATACCAATTTATATCTTCCCTCAGACCTCCAAAGTTAGGAATTCCATACATGTTTGTGGAAGAATAGCCATCAGAAGAGCCAGTATGCAACTCTACGCTGGGAACCAAGTGTTACATGATTTCTAATCTTTTTACCTGTATATGGTATCTAGCTTTTCTGAACTTTCCCAGTTGACTTCTGTGTAACTTTACACCATCCTTGAAATGCCAATAATGGCTTCTATTAAAAAGTGAGCTTCTACACCTGCCACTCTGTTACACCCTAAAGTCTATGATGGATGGCACAAAGTCATATAGTGAACTGAAAGTGGGGTTGTCTGCCTTAGGGAGACTACAAGTTTAGTGACCTTTCCTGTCTTTGAGAATAAATTTCAATAAGAATTCAGCTCAATTCGAATTAGATAGCACTGATGCACTTTGGGATCATGGGCAAGATCCTGGTATTTCAGTACTCATATTTGCCAAATGATTTCTGCCCTTGATGAATATTTAATGCTGATTCTCTTTAAAGAGAATTTCTTTTTTGATTGAAAAGCAGACTATCATCTGAATATCCAATGCCCTAGACATAAGGGGTATTTGACCATCAGTATAAAATAACCCAGGAGGAAGTAAGAGCAATCAATCTACTCTAATAATGCCTTGCTCATAATTTCCCAAGGACAGAAAGTCCAATAGCCTCCTCTCATTTAATAGAGGTAGGGAATAGCTTCCATCTGTTTCACCTCTTGTACTAAGATGCAACTTCATGCCTGATCAAGAAACACCTTAGGAGAAACAAAAATGTATGATTTAAGTATCCTAATCAGTAGAGCTTTTGAGGCTCTCCCCCTCCTAGAATAAACTAGAGCAGACACTACTTTGTCAAGACTGTTTGAAACCACTTGCAAGTTAAGAAGAGGCAAAACAATATTGGTTGGCCCAAAGACTTAAATGGATGAGGGGCCAGTTCAAAGTGATGCATTCGATGCATTTGCTCCACTCTAAGCAGTGCTTCAACATTGCACAGGTGGGCAAACTGTTGATAGTTCTGGCATTTTAGATATTTACTTGACACATGCATACACATAAACAAAAATGAAAACTAAGCCTGGAGGCTATGGTTGAAGGTCGTAATGACATATAACATAATTACATCAGCTGACATGTGGGTTCCCTTCAGGTCAACGTGAGAGGTCACGTGGGAATGTCATAAAAATTTGTTTCATTTGTTCTCATGATAGGTTGAGGGACAATAAGTTAACACTGAAAGCCTCACCAGCACTCTTAGATTTAGAATATCTGCCTCCTTCTTGGTCCTCAAGCATTTCTGCATGAGTCGTGTTCCCAGGGTAGAGCAAAGACAATATTTCTCTTCACTTAGAGACAGAAAACTACTTCAGGTGATGCCAAGGGCTCCTTTGTTGGCCTGCCTTCCTATGAGGGCCAATTTGTGCTACATTGCAGACATAAATTCTCATTTCTCGTAATAACCTATTTCATTAAGTGTATCTCCCACCCTTCCCTCAGTGTCCTGAGGCGCTCATGGTGCTGCCTTCTCCCCACTCTTCCTGTGGCAATTCACATGTAGCCAGTATTTAATTTCTAGGTAAGAAGCTGAAGGTGCAGAAATAAGAGAAGACGTTGGCTTCTGTAGTCTGAGAGGCAGCAGAACTTCCTTTTAACCTTATAAAATTGATCTTTCTTTCCTTTCATGTCATTGCATAAGCAATTTACAATAGTGCAAGGCAAACAGGCTCATTTAATCATTCTCCTTGAGAACACGCAAGATCTCTAAAAATGATAACCACACATGAATTGATAAGCAGTTTCAAAGCTTAGCTAAAACAGCATTTCACTGAATAAAAACTATTAGGCTTGTTTTATTCAGTTAAGATAAATATAGCCCATCCCATTCTTTTTCCACTTAATCTCTCCCAATAGACAAGTTCAATTAATCCATTTATTCTTCCTGGTTGACTGCTGCTCTACCAAATTGGAAAGAGAAAGGCTTATTGTAAATGCTCTTTTGATTCCATTATTGCTATCTGTCCTATTTTACCATTTAAAAATAGTTTGGGATTCATTAACCATGCCTCGCAAATGGATGCTCAATCCAGAGTCAGGAACATAAAAGAGCTTCTATATTTGTGTTGTGGACTTGAAATTCCTTTTATCAAAGAAGTTTCCCATTATTTCATGAATTTTAGTGTCTGACTCTCAATATTACAATTTCTGAAAATGTGTATCTATTGGGATATATATTTTTAAAAGTCATATATGTGGCTAAGTCAAAACAGAATGTCAAGATTAGATGTGACGTAGAGGCATCAAAATCATTACAATGGAAGTTTTATATAGATAATTCCTTTATATTTGCTTAAAGTGGTTCAATCTTATATGAAGATTTCTTGGGAGCATTTACCAAGAAATACTATCCTTCTCTACTTCCCAGACTATAAAGGCAGCCAGGGCTGGGAGGGAGAGGGGATATATTAGTGGCTACCTGACATCTTCCTCATTAATGTGGCTTCCTGGCAGACTACATTAGCTCTGAAATCAATGGGATCATGGCCTAGGAAAAGGCGGTAAGGTCTAGGAAAAGAATATGCCAGCAAAAGGGATTAATTTATCTTGAAATATGGCCATTCCTTACCTCTTCAACCAGTTGCAGCATACGACGGGTGCTTTCCAGTGACTGAGATAAAAAAAATGCATAAATATTATCAGTGCAGAATCCAGCGATCTTGGAAAATTGGAACTACTCTCTTCACTTGAGAAACACAAAGGGTTACTATCACATATTCTTTTAAATTTATAACTGAAACACATATTCAATCTCTTTCCTATCAGTCTTTCTACATAATAAGATTCCCTAAAGCAATTACATAAAAGATGATCTTCTTAAATCAAAACCATATGAAGCTGATCTTGATATCAAAGACAAAATAATCTGGAAAAGATAATTTTGCATGTGCAGGATGCATGAAAAATTATCTCAAAAACTCAGAAGACTAATTTGGCCTCCCTGGACCAGGAATATTGAATTTTAAACACAAACATAATTTCTCATGAATTGAGATGAATCTAACATCAAGTTTCTCATAAAGCTCCTAGAAACACAATGGGAAGTTCTTATCAATACAAATTAAGCTGTCGCCTTAGGGTGAAAAAAAATCAAGCATGTTTGAAATAACTAGCCTATAGGAGACAGCAATAATAATTATCTTCATTCCTAAATAAGACAAAGTGAGATGGAAAATCTGAAGTCAGCACTGGTCCCTTGGGCACAGCGTTGTCGCTTTTTTTCTCAGTTCCTTTGAAACTAACTACTAGACTCCAGCAACCAGCGTGATTTCTCAAGGCTTTGCTTTTAAGTGACAAACTTATTTTGGACAAGATTCTGCAGGAATGTGAAGAATGTTAACTTTCCTGGAAGAGCTGTCAGGAGGCTGCTTTTTGAAATAAATGGCTGTAAGCAGTGGTATGCTGGTAAATGCTAAACAAACAGTTCTCTGGAAAAAATATATGAATATATATATGTATTTAAGTTTATTATTTTTCTGGTCTAAGGGATGGAGAGTATTAAATTTACAGATAATAAAATACACAATATCTTTTATTATAAATTCCGTATAGCCAATTGATTCTACCAGAAAGTTTCTGTTAAGGTTTGCTGAACTCTTGTGTCCAATGCTAAGCTTGCAAAGAACAAGTGTAGTTCTAACATGAATGTCGGTTGATATTTTCATTCGCATTAATGAGTAACAGGAAAGTGAAACAATGAGGACATATTGCAACTTCACTAGTTTGTCGATGATACAGTGACTTCTTTACTGACAATAAAAATTTTCAAATACTGGAAGATTTCCTCCATTTTTTGTGTTAATTGAAGAGTAATGGCTAGAGACAGGCATACTTTAAAGTTTATTAATACACTTAATCTTTCTACTTTCTTAAGTCTAGACAATCAATAAAACAGTAAGTTAACCCTGATTTGTAGTGCATGGAGAGTCCTGTGATATAAATACTCTTAACTGGTCTGATTTTTAACTATATCATGGCATCACTGAAGGTGAACTTGGGAAGATATACAGTAATGTGCCATTATATGATATTCCTACACTATAGATACAACATAAGTCAAGAACTTTGAGATCATGGATAGTAGTAAAATATAGTAAAATAATCAGGAAGTGATAAGTTTTGAGTATTTATTACCTTTGATTTTAATATAATCTATTTAATTGTCAGTTTATATAATTCAATTCTGGTACCGGCTTGCAAAATTCTGGAAAATGTAATAATCAGCTCTCAGAATTAAGCCAGCTCCAGCATACTGTGGGCTATAAGACATTCAAGGACATTGCTTTTCTTAGAGGACCTTGACTTCTCTAGATTTCTAGAAATTGGGAGTTTAGGCTAAGTCATTACTTCTATGTAGGTTTATCAAACCATTCCTGTCTGCAGAGGTCTCAGGTGTATTGAATATCAAAGTCATACTCCACTGTTTTTTTAACTGAGATGTTAGAAGACCTTTCCCACCTGAATCTGAATAAGACAAACTACTCAGTTCCCCATCTTTTGTTCCTTTCCCATGTCCTATCCCTCACCTCATCAGCCAGCTGGTCAGCCCTTCGCTGCATCTCCTCCAGTTCATTGCGCATGTCTGCGTCTTCAGCCATGGTAGTGGTGGGGGGGGGGTTGCTGGGTGCTTGAGCTGGGGGGTCAGTGATGGGTTTGGACACAAAACCTGGAAGAAACAGATTTGAACATGTGAGGGTTTATATGAGTGCATGTAGTATGTGCAAATAGGAGAAGATCTCAATAGCCCACACTCTGCCCTCCATAACTCAGTCATCTTCTGAAAGATGGAAGCCATACTCAGACTGGGATCAACAGAATTTTGCTATTTCTCCAAAGAGTACATTATGAATGTATACTTGCCAACTTTACAATGGAGACAGATACCTATGAGGATACCAGATAACTATGAAGCATTCTTAAGACACAAACCACCCAAGATTTTGGAATGATGTTATGGAGGAATGCTGTTCTGCATTAGTATGCTTTTAACTTTATATTTATTTTTTATTTTTATTTTATTTTTAAGAGATTTATTGAGGTAAACTGACATATAATAAGTATATAATTTGAAAATTTTTGACAGATGTATATACCAGGAAACCATAACCATAATTAGGAAAATATATCCATCACCCCCCAAAATTTTGTCATGTTCTTTGTACTCCTACCCACCCATTCATTCCATCTCACCTTACCCCAGGGCCGAGACATTGCTTCCCTGCTTTCTGTTACTATAAATTAGTTTGCAATTCATAGAATTTTATATAAATGAATGATATAGTATGTACCATTTTTTCCTCATTTCTTTCACTTAGCATACTTATTTTGAGATTATGTTGTAGCATGCATTAATGGTTTGTTACTTTTTGATGTTGATTAGTATTCCATTGCATTTAGAAGCATTTAGAATATAGGGGCTAAGGGCAGGCCACATGAAGATGTGCCACTTTGGCCTATAGATTATTTCCAGTTGAAAACAATCAAGGCCCAAAAGACTCCGGAAGAAATTTTGACCCTCCCCCTAACGGACCTCCTCCAGGAAAGGAGCTATCACCATAGATAACTACAGTAATAACAAGGTCTAGGAATGGTAGACCAAGAAGGATTTAGCAAAGTCTGATTGTTAAAATTCCTCCCTATGCTCCATTGTTTCTGGATGGCCCAGCAAACATTTACCCTTTTTTATCTTCCTGTGAATTTTTCCCTTTGTTTTGAAGTCCCAGATCTCTACCCCCTTCTCCTTAGTTCAGGGTGACAATATATACTTCATTTTGATTGACTGTCTTTGGAACTCATGTTCCAAATGGATTCTCCATACATATAATTAAATTTGATTTTCTCCTGTTAATCTATCTCATATCCATTTAATTTTTAGACCAGCTAGAAGAATCTTGAATGATAGAGGTAAATTTTTCCTCCCCAGCAAGGAGGTAAAGGCAGAAAAACTTTAGTCTCTTTCAGTTGTTATCAAAGAAGGCTTATTGAGTAAGCAGAGCTATTTTTCCAAAAAAGGGTTGGATCCTTATCCCTGAAATGTGACCGCCCCATTTTATGGTTACACTCTTGAAATCCCATATGATGCAAATTACAGGTAGCTAGACTGAGCTCACTCCAGAGCCAACGAGCCACCTCCCCCTCTTTCTTTTACTCCTCTTTCTTTATCCTGTCCTTCCTTCCTTTTCAAATAGTTATTCAGTACCCATAATATGCCAGGGCAGTGATAGGGACTAAGGATACAGTGATGAACGAGACAGGTAAATTCATTGCTGTCACAGAGCAACAGCCTAATTAGAAAGATGGGAATAAAATAAGGAAATTAAATTATTCAGTGTTAAATTGATTATATTTGGGAATATACCATGGGTGCCCATGGGTCACAGCAGGTCTCCCTGAGGAAGTTATGTCCCTGAGAAAGATCATCTGAGGCAGTGGGATAAAGAGCCTAAGGAAGGGTTCGAGACGATAAATATTTGACATGATAAAACCTTCTCTGTGAGTAGTACAATTGTAGAAGGCATGAGCTCTTACTTTGTGGCTGAGATGGCCAAGTGTGCACTGGAACTTTTCCTCCCTCTTCCATTGTAGAGAGTGGTTTTAGGGAAATGGCTACCCAGTTGGGAATTACATTTCCAGTACCTATTGCAGGAGGTGGTGCCATGTGGTTACAGGTGGTTTATGAATTACAGTGGAAATGATGCGCATCCCTGCCAGACTAAGGCAATTCAGAAACAGGCATTCCTGGGGTGCCTCAGTGGCTCAGTCAGTAAAGCGTCCGACTCTTGGTTTTGGCTCAGGTCATGACCTCACGCTCTGTGAGTTCGAGCCCCTCATTGGGCTCTGCACTGACAGGCCGAGCCCTCTTGGGATTCTCAGTTTCCCTATCTCTGCCCCTCCCCCGCTTGTTCTCCTTTTCTTTCTCAAAAATAAATAAGCTTAAAAAAAAAAGAAACAGGCATTCCTCCTATGCCCTCTCTTTCCCTCTCTGCCAAAAAAAAGAAAGAAAGAAAGAAAGAAGGAAAGAAGGAAAGAAACAAAGAAAGAAAGAAAGAAAAAGAAAAGGAAAGGAAAGAAA
The DNA here is from genome assembly GCA_030068075.1 of Paguma larvata. Classification (NCBI taxonomy): domain Eukaryota; kingdom Metazoa; phylum Chordata; class Mammalia; order Carnivora; family Viverridae; genus Paguma; species Paguma larvata. The sequence goes on from CM057844.1 coordinate 14,240,860, forward strand.
AGAAAAGGAAAGGAAAGGAAAGGAAAGAGAAGGGAAAGAAAAGAAAAGAAAAAGGAAAAGAAAAGAAAGGAAAAGAAAAAAGAAAAGAAAAGAAAAGAAAGAAAAGAAAAAAGAAAAAAGAACACAGGGCCCTAGAGGATGGCTAGACCATGAGGCAGCAAGAGCTTGGGCCCTTAGAATCCCGGCATGGAGGAAAGTTGACAGTTAACCACCAACACCTGAACCTTCCTATGAAATGACAGTGTACTTTGATTGTGCTACACTACTGAAAATGAGGGATTTTGTTTTGTTATAGCAGCTAGTGTTACAGTAACTAATGAAGGCCTGAAAAAAACTTAAAATGGAATAAAAAATATTGCACAGGAGCATGATTTCCTAACTGAAAAACACATAAAAACACATCAGTTTTTTTTCTTCTATTGAAACCTAAAGATGGGAAAGGAATTTAGATTTAGGGCCTTGAGGCAATGTTTAAGTATTATAGTAATTATTATTAAAATTATTATTTGTATGAGAAGAATTTTTTTTTTGCAAAAATAGAATAAAAACTCTTCATCAAGATAATCAGGTTCACAGAGGCAGGCCCTGAATGACCCCATCTCCTAGGCTCACTGCTATATTGTTTTCTCAATGGCTAAGGTGAATTTCTCTGGGATTTTAATTTAGTATATATTATTAGACCCTTCCACATGTACTACTCTTATGAAGTAACTCAGACTATTCAAGATTCTTGATAGGAGTCTTGAAGTGAATCTTCTTTGTAAATAATAGATTTCACTGTTCTTTTATACCCATTGGTTCTTGGGTAAAGTGTCAAATACGGAATTGCAGTAAAAAAAAAAAAAAAAGGACAGGAAAAAAGCTTCAGGGGTTTAAAGAAAGAATGTAGTAAGCTTATGTTAGGTTAGCTCTATGGGCAGCCATTTAAAACTTCAACAGGGCATCATACCATAAGTCTGCTAATTTTTTTTTAAATGCTTATTTTGAGAGAGAGAGACAGAGAGCACACGCATGAGAGAGTGCAAGCAGGGAAAGGGCAGAGAGAAGGAGAGAGAATTCCAAGCAGCAAGCCTAACATGAGGCTCGATCCTGTGAACTGTGAGATCATGACCTGAGCCAAAATCAAGAGTCGGAGCCTTAACAGAATGAGTCACCCAAGCGCCCCTAGCCTGCTAATTTTTGAACACTGATTCTGGTCACCAGAATATGTACTCATGATATGAAATAGAGTTTTAAATGCTTTGAGTTTTACTTAAACACCGGTCTCCACTTTAGAAATTACAGATCTAGCAAACACAAACTGGAAAGGAATTTACACTAAACCACTTCTGAACCTTGAAATAAGCAGAAACAAAATTCCAATGTTCTTCTGAGTGACTGGGATCTACCCTCTAGAGTAAAATGGTGCATCAATGGAAAGGTTGATTAGACTGTGGGCCATAGCTTAGTGTAGTAGCCAAGAGCTTAGATAGACTGTTGGCTCGGATACTCAGTTGCTGGGTGACTCTGGGCAAATCCATGACTGTCTCTGAGTCTCAGTTTTTTTCAACAGGGCACATGATACCAGTTTCATAGGCTTTTTGAGGGGAATATATTATAGGACGTTTTGATCAACCTTGTTTGTAAGGATGTGGGGGTTTTATATTCAGAAAGCCTCACTCATTCAGGATAAGCCTATACTCTTTGCTAAGACTGGAACAAATCCAATGTTTGTTAATTAGCTTTCCTTTACTAATGGCTGGGCAGGAGGCATGTTGCTGTGGTGCCAAGCACCCGCAGAAGACTGAAACCAGGGTAACCACCAAAGTGCCTGAGCCTCCAGTCTCAAAGCAGCACCTCTCATAGGATTGCCAATGTGGAGACAATGAAGAGCACCTTCTCACCCGGCTCTCCATCTTTGTATTTTGCTACTGGGTTTTTTGGGGGAACATCTTCCTTCAGTCCAAGCAAGCAACTGACCTTTCCTCACAATAGGTTAGTTTATTCAGAAGGCAGGTGCTTTCTGACCTGTAGTCAGGTCAGAGAGTACTATTGCTAGTTCTCTCTTCCAGGTATATTTGCTGGTGATGCTCTCTTATGTGCCTTGTCTCTGTCTCTCATACACACACACACATACACACACACACTCAAGTCTCATGGGTTTCCTTGGCAATCTCCTCTCAAAGTTGCTATTCTTAGCACCTGAAAAACAGCTGTAGGGTCCCCTGGCTTCAAGCTGATGGCAGCCGATGAGGATCCGGCTGACGGGCAGTTGGGGTGAAGGCAGAGAAGCCATGTGGTGGATACCTTTGTTTTTGTCACTTCTACAGTCTTCCCATGAGCTTCCACACCTTAGTCTAGTTCTAAAATGTGGGGGATGTCTGTGATTTGGGAGGAGGGCTGATGAATCTGACAGATCTCAAATGCACAGCATTTTCAAGCTGAAATGTCCATTCTCCTAATAAGAAGAGACGGAAAGTAGGCATGAAGCACAGCTCTAGATCCTCTGTTGGGGTATTTATGCTAGTGTTTGATAAATTCTCCTCCCAAACCCCAAATCAAGCATATTAATGTTCTAAGAGATAGCAACTGAAGAGGCACACTGATGTTGACGAATGGCAATTTCACCAGCCAAAAGGATGCTAACAATGAAATGGTATTTATTATCTAGGCGGCATGGAACATTTCATCATATTAGCACATTGAACCTCCCTTCTGTATATTGCTTGAGCTAGTAGTGTGGTCTCAGCCAGCAAAGCCTGTTTAGTTATGTGAAGAAATTAGAAGCAGAGCCACTCAAATCTATTCCCTGGGGCTCTGATTTAAGATAATCTCCCATGCTATTAAGGGTCTGACAGTATCCGATTAATTATCTCAAATCACCAGTGGTTGGTAAATGGTCTGGCCCCTAGTAGGTGTTCAATTCATGTTAATTGATTTGCTGAGTGAATGACAGAATGAGCTGTTCTGATACCCTCCAGGTGGCATTTAATGTTCCTAAGTCAGCAATTTTCCAGGTGTGGTCTAGGGCAGTGCTTCTAAAACTGCAAAGGGCATCAGAATCACTGGAACCTTGTTAAAACAGAGTGCTGGGTCCCACTATCAGAGATTCTAAGTCAGTTGGTCTGAGATGGGGGTCCCAGATTCTGCATTTCCAACAAGCTTCCGGCGATGCTGCTAGCATAGGCCCACAGACAGCACTTTTGCTGAGCTCTGATATATAGAACCCTGTCTCCTGGAATGTTAGTAAGTGCCACCAGCTGCATGGGAAGTGAGGAGGCTCCACAGTTACCCAGACTGGGGAAACGGTAGGCTTAGCCAGGGGCTTCAGGGAATTATGGCCAAATCCAGTTCACTGCCCATTTTTGTATTGGCTCAGTGCAAAGGATGGTTTTATATTTTAACTGGTTAAATAGACTCAAAGAAGAAGCAGATTTTGTACATGTAAAAAGTATATGAAATTCAAGTTTCAGGGTACATAAAGTTTTACTGGCACACTCCATACCCACTGTCTTCCTTGTCATCAATGGTCCTTTCAGGACACAATGGCAGAGTTGGGTGGCTGCAAGAGACCCCATGGCCCTCAATGCCAAAAATATTACTCTCTGGTCCTATACAGAAAGCATTTACTCATCCCTGGGCTAAATCAAGTTAAAGCATTCCTTATCTGTCTTCCATACCTACAAGGCATTGTATATTTCCTGCAGGAAGACACAGTGTGGGGGATTTTTTCTATCTATGTTTGCCTGAAGAAGTCCCTTCTCATGGAGGTTCCTGCATTTCCTGAACCATTTTTTCATTTAAAATAGAACACAAATTCACTTTTGATTGACAATATCTATACAGTTTTAGGGCTACAAATCATTGATTTAATTCATGTAATTCATCACAAGGTTCTGGGAAGCCCACACAGTTCTCACAAAGATTCCGAACTTCCATGCCCAGCTGCCAGCCAAGGTTCTCAGCCCCAGCAGCAGCACCTGACTGCATTAGAGACAGAAGCACCCAAGAGGCCGTGGCTGTCACAGTATGTGGGACAAAGTAGGCAGGCTGCAGCTATAACATGATGCCAAGTATAATTTGCAAAGCTCTTCATTTTCCAATGCTGTGAGTGTGGCAAATAAAATACAGAGACAACCCTTTCTTCCCTGCTAAGTGGCTTCTTTATTTTCATGCATTAGGCTAACACTGTTCTCTCGATGCAGAGTCTGGATTCAAACATGGTTAGGATCCAGGAGAAGAAGGGAGTATGGAAATATGGGATGTGTGTTTTTAATAGATGAGGTCAACAGACATGGATAGCTATTATGCTGGGGACACTGGCCATCAGTTCGAGTGCCATTGGGCAGGAACATCTTGGAAAAGATGTAACGGGAGTGTGCCCTGAGCTAACATCAATTTTTCTTCATGGTTTATCTTTTAACTAATAAGACAAGCCAGCAAACCCATATACATCAACACTTATCGGCTGAATTATCACAGAGCTGCACCCTGCAACTTGGGGTTTTCTCATATTGCTAATCATTTGAATTGGGCTTCTTTGGTGTAATCTCTCTATCCTGTAGAAACTGCCTACTTTCTGGTGGAGATACACTTTAAAATTCAACAAAAATGTATTAAGGATTCAGTATATTCAACCACGTCCAAAGAAGAATAAAGGGACTTTATAAATCAAGTTGGACAACTCTCCTTAATTATTAATAAAATCACACTAACAGTGAAGGAGGGCTTATTCTTAGCTGGGCCCTATTAAGTGCTTTTTGTATAATAACTTACATGAACCTTAAATGACATATAGTCTGCAAATTCTTACTAAACCCACTTTGTAGATTAGGAAACACATTTAGAGGTAATTCTCTATTAACCACACAGATAAATTTCAGATCAGGAATCTGGGTTATTTTCAAAAGCATATTTTCAAAGCATATTTATTCTCAAAGCACATTCTATGGCTAATTTTGTCTTTTAATCAAAAATGGAAACTATTTTATTTTTAGTCTCATTTATATAGTGGAAAATAACATAGACTGGTTTGACAGGTGTATCCCAGCTTTTAATATCATTTATCATCTCTACCCATGCTTTTATTTTATTATTATTATTAATGTTTATTTATTTATTTTGAGAAAGAGAGAGCATGAGCAGGGGAAGGGGCAGAAAGAGAACAGAAAGAGAGGATCCCAAGCAGTCTCTGCTCAGTATGGGGCTTGATCTCACGAACCCCAAGATCATGACCTGAGCTGAAATCAAGAGTTGGATGCTTAACTGACTGAGTCACCCAGATACCCCTCAGACCCATGCTTTTAATCTCCAGTTCTTCCCCACCCCCCGTGTTTTTATACTTACATTAATTCTCTGTTTTTCCTAAGATGCTACTGTGCTCTTTTTAAAGCTTGGATTGACAAAAGATTCATTTATTTTACATTTTTCTTGGTTTCGGTACAGTATACTTATTACTGTAAATTATCCTCTATGTGTTATTGTGGCCCTATCCTAAAGATTGGGGCATATGGTATAGCCTTTGTTATTTATTTCTACATAGCATTAAATTTCAGTTTTAATTTCCTTTATTCTAATTTCTTCTGTTTCAGTTTTAATTTCAAACAACTCAAGAGTTATTTGAAAGTATGATTTTAAAATTTAAATAATAGAAAATAAGCTTAAATAATAGAGGTTTTTGCTTGTCATTTCTAATTTTTTTTTCACCATGGTCAGTGAAGGTGGCCCATATGACGTGGTTTTTGAAATTAGGTGAGATTTCCTTTGTACCCCAGTGCATGGCCAATTTCTGGGAATGTTTGATTTGTGTTTAAAAAGAAAGTCTATTCTATCTTTGACTCTATCTTCCTATCTACCTACATCAAATCAAGCTAATCAAACTCCCTGAAATCTTTAGTCAATTTGACCTATTGGTTTCCATGTATTCAAGCCCCCTGCAGTACTGTAACTTTATCGATTTCTTCTTACATTTCAGCCCATTTTTTGTTTTGTATATTTTGCAGGAGCATTGTCATATAATAGCCCCATGATGGCTACTTTTTCATAGTAAATTGTAGCTTTTATCAACATTAAATAATAGAACTGCACCCATACACTCCCACTTCACTATTTTATCTATCTATCTATCTATCTATCTATCTATCTATCTATCTATCTATCTATCATCTATTGAAGTATAGACATATAATGTTATATTAGTTTCAGCTGTACAACATAGTAATTTGGCAAGTCTGTAAGTTATACTATGCTCATCACATGTGTAGCTACAATCTGACACCATACATTACTATTATAATACCATTGACTATATTCTCTATACTGTATCTTTCATCCTCATGACTTAGTCATTCCATAACTGGAAGACTGTATCACCCATTCCCCTTCACTATATTATTTATGGCACACAACTTTGGTTAAACTCAAGGGTCTGGGATATACATCTTAGCCCTTTCCTTTCCATCTTCTAAAACAAACCCAAACAACAATAGCAACAACGAACCAGTATCATGTGTCTAAGATGTGGGAGCTCTGGTGTGGCTCATGACTCAGAATCAAGCAGTGAGGCAGTTACCTATTTTCTTTGGGTTTTTGTCCTTCCCCTCAAGAAGGAGTTGGTACTTGGATGTGTTTGGAGGCAGGATCTCTTTCCCCAACTACAACGTTTGGTTCTTTTTCCCCAACTACAGTGATAGGAGAATGTGATCAAGGATGGGTCTAGTGCCATTATTTTTACTGGATGAAATTTCTCCTTGAAGGTGATACAACCATAAGATCCAAAGTGCCTATTCTGGGGAAATACTGAAGTGCAGTTACTGCAGTTGAGACAAGTCCTCAAGACTACTCAAGTGTATCAGGAGCATTATTTATTCTGAGTAATCAGAATTTGTCCTGGGTTTGAAGCAGCTTCTCTCAATTAAGAAAAATCAGCTGCATTTATTCTAAATGCTATGTCATTAAAACTCTTATTGTCTAAATATTATGTATAATAATCATCATTTACTGAGAACTTGCTATGTGATAGGAATCAAACTAAGGATTTTGTACAAAGCTATGGGGGTTATATAGGAGCCCCCAAACCTTTGCTACTTCAAATGCAGTCCCCAACCAGCAGCATCAGCCTCACTCGAGAGCTTGTTAGACATGCAGAACCGCGGGCTCCACCCCAGACCTCCTGAATGAGATCACCTACTGAACGAGGTCATCAAGCATCAGGAGTTTGAGAAGTGCTGCCCCAAACCATGTTATCTCCATACTAAGCAAGAAAAGATGAAGTACAAGTTGATTCAATAACCAACCAAGATCACAAAGCTGGAAGAGGCCGAGAGTCCCAACTCAGGGAGCCAGACTCTGTGTCTGCACTCTCGCTGCTGCGCCATATTCCACTTTTCCCTTTCTATATCGCCTGCAGATTTACAGCATCATTTGCTTCCCAAGTGGACAGAAAGCTCCAGAGGCCATGGGTTTCAAATGTCTCACAACAGTGTCCTGCACTTAGAGGGTGGACATGCTGGCTAATTTCTTTCATTCAGAGAACAAAGGGAAGACGCTTATGAGAAAAAGAACAGAGACTTTCCTTCTCCAAATAACAGAGTCTATGAAGGCTAAGATTTGTTTAAGGTGATTTGAGCTGGATAGTCCTGATAAACTCTTCCTCTGAAAATGATAATAATTAAGTTACATGTATTAATACCAAATTAAGGATCAGAACAAAGAATAACTTTTAGCAAGGTAGCAAGGTTCTGTTTATGCTTCTATTGTTAAAAAAGGTCAGTTCTTAACTCCGCTGTGTTTATGGTTGTATAAGTTCTTCAGAGTATGGGCTGGACTTGGCTCCTTGTTCTTCTACTTTGAATATTATTGTGCATGAAATTCAATTTCCTTCTCCCTTCATAGTGGGACTACTGGTTTTAACAAATTGCTTGGTTGAATAAAAAATATCTTTCAGATATGAAGAACAAGTGGCTCACAATTAAATGGATTTACCACCCTACTTCCATTTTATGCCCATTATTTAGGTCACAGATAAGACACAAGTGCTCATGAAAGGCCTTCTCCATAGCATGGTCTAAGGTCTCTTTGCATCGAAACCTTTTTAGTTTCTTGTAAAAATGCAGACTGCTAGTTATAGCACCTATGGGAGGAGATTGATGATGGCAGGGCTGGCATTTGCATTCTCAGCAATAACCATAGGTCCTTCTTATGCTCCTAGGATGGGAGGATTCATGTATAGCTTCATATAGGGCTGGAGGGGTTTGCATGTATCCAATGGAAAACTCTGATAATCCTATGATAAAACCATGTAAAAATGCAAATACAAGGCTATTTTTATCTGAGATTGCATCCTCCAGTTCTCCCTCACCATGCTTTTCTCAATATTTGATGGCATAGAATGGGCTAGGTTATACACTATGAATGCATTCCTTATAGGGAAATTTGCCTTAAGAACCATCTCAAGTGATAGATATTTCAACCAGCTCACAGGTATGTCACCGCTTCCCCAGTCTCTCTGAAGGAAGTTCTTGACCACCACCACAGCCCAATTCCTTTCATGCTTGGCTTTTTTATTTTCCAAACCATTGCACCCTACCCCATTCTTAAATGGGTCTCTGTGTCTGTACATCTAGATATACTAGACTGTATATAAAAAATACAGTCCTGATCTGGTTTCTTTTGAAAATAAAATTGTGACTTCCCTGAAAAACCCCTTCCCTGGACTATTCTGGGCATAATAACAGCATGGTTGATAGGCGGCTTCAGCTTGGTTTTTGTTATTTAGGGTCCTGGGCTGCGACCCTAAAGCAGCCAGCCTCTATGCAACCAGCTTTGGCATCTCTTAATTGCAACAGGGCTGCCAGCCACAACCAACACTGATTATGCCTAAATCTCTCCTTTCAAAAGTGCCAATGTTTCCTTTGTTTTGCAAATGCAGCCAAATGGGTATTTAGCACTGAGGTTTGTATTATGCCACAATTCCTGATTGTTGACTTGGGAATTGAAGCCTAAAGCAATGAGGACTCACTGACCAGGAAGAAAAGGAAGGGCAGAACCAAACCTCATTTCATCCACCCTGATCATAGTCAAAGCAAGTACAGGAATTGGTTTAGCCATTTAACCAATGTTTACTGAGTGTTATGCTAGTGTAGCCACATCTGGCACACAGCTGGGGTGGAATGGTCACCTCTAAGGGATGGCTCTAGGAGCTCTAGCTAGAAGCCTTTTCTTTCTGGTTTCCTCCTCCATCTTGCCTAAGGAGGGAAGTGATGAAAATGTTTGTATTCCAAGGAACCTGGCTTGTTCCTGGGAGAACAGTAATATCTGTGCAGGACTAATACTTGGCCACATGAAAAACAAGTCTTGTTACTCCCTAAATAAAATGTTTTCACTCAGGAGTGCATGAGCAGACAAAATTCAAGACCAAGCAGAAAGAACCCTTTCTGGGGGTGCCTGGGTGACTCAGTTGGATTAAGTGTCCAACTCTTGATTTCGGCTCAGGCCATGGTCTCTGGTTCATGAGTTCGAGCCCCACATCAGGCTCTGCACTGATAGCCTGGAGCCTGCTTTGGATTCTCGCTCTCTCTTTCTCTCTGTCCCTCCCCTGCTTGTCCTCCCTCACTCTAAAAATATAAACATAAAACAAACGAACAAAATTGAACCCTTTCTATGCCCACCGGACTAAGGCAACACTTGGAAGTTGCTGTATGCTCAATGACAGTCTTGCCTTTAGCAATGGATGTTGGTGCCCTGTTTAGCTCCCTGGGATCTCCCTCATTCATTCCATATGGGTGTCCCCAAGTTTCTGCATATTTCATACCTGACTTACTCCCCTAATTTCTGCATATTTCACTCCTGACTTTACCCCTTTTTATAAGACCACCTTAAGGCTGCTTCACTTGATCTACTGAGAGATGTGAGTGCCTGCATCTCCCCAGGACAGACCCATAGCTGGTGACCGACTAGCACAGTAGAACAGAAGCCCTGCTGTATTTGCCTTAAGGTTAGACATAGCATGAAATATAATGGACCATCCAAAGATTCTCTCCGGGTCCTAACAGATCTAAGACCTCTCCGGTATCACTCCACTGCCTGGCTTCCTCTCTATCTCACTGTCCTGCTTCCTCCTCTCCCTTTCTTATTTCTTCTGGCAGCACTTCCTTAATAAATCACTTGCATACAAATCCTTGTCTAAGGGTCTGCTTCAGAGGAACTCAGCCGAAGACAACTTCCATTGGCTTGTGAGTTACATTTTATGAAATATGGATGATTTTAAACCATGTACTGAAAGGAATAAACAAATCATTGCATCAGGAAAGGGGTGGGGCAGGGGGAGAATGGAAATTCGCTGTATTCCTAGCCATGCCAAAGAATGGTAAGTCCAGCCAAAATCGGAAGAATCCACATCCAAAATATCACATAGTGGCTAGAAGTTACTATTCTCATAGAAGGGAGGCTCAGAGAGGCAGAGTAGTTTTTCGGAGGTCACATTATCATCTAGACCCCAAATCTATCTTTTAGCTCCCAATCTAGGGCTCATCTTAAAGTATTGTTGAAACCGCAAATATCAGAAAACTTGCAAGAAAGAGACTAGTCTTGTCTGCGCTCACTGGTTGTTTTCGGAATGTATAAAAATACCATGACTAATGCCTATGTGGCCTGTGCTCTTTACCTACTGTTAATTGGAGGTAGTTGCTCTTTTTCTCTATCATCACATCATCTATTAACAAAACCAAAACTTTAGTTTCTTCTAATTTAGATCTCTTCTGTACTGGTCAGCTACTGGTCTTGGTAGAGAAGTTTTTATCTCCTGAATAAAAAAAAAAAGGTATAGAGCTATATGGGATTTACCAAGGAATCAGTAGTATTTGTGTTGCTAAACTAGTTGAATTTTGGCATTTTCCTTCTGGAGACATAAACGGCTTGACAAGTAAATGATGTTGATTACCATGATCTGTTTTCCCAGGAAAGGTACTCATGATGAAGACACCCAAAAGCCAGGTCCTCCATATCATAGACCTGTTATTCATATGAACAGTTTGTTTAAAACCCTGGACTTCTTGGGGCACCTGGGTGGCTCAGTAGGTTAAGCATTCGACTTTAGCTCAGGTCATGATCTTGTGGTTGGTGAGTTGAGGCCTGTATCGGGCTCTGTGCTGACAGCTCAGAGCCTGGAGCCTGCTTCGGATCCTGTGTCTCCCTCTCTCTCTGACCCTACCCTGCTTGCTCTCTCTCTCTCTCTCTCTCTCTCCAAAATAAAAAATAAACATTAAAAAAAATTAAAAAAAATAACAAAAACTCTGGGCTTCTTGTGTTTTCATCACAATTAAAGCATAAATGCACACCAGCTTATAACTTAATCCTTTTTAAAATTGGTTTTAATGGGCTCATGTTTCAAACTTAACTTCATTCTAAGAAATAATATCTACACAATGAGAAGTTTTATGTGTTAATTATGTTTTCCCAATATACATTTAAATAGACAATTACTCAAAATTTTAAAATAAACTTTATCACACTCTTAAACTCATCTGGAAGCTATCAAGGGTGTGTGTATGTGTATATGTGTGTGTGATACTTGGAAGTTTGTGGCTTACAGATATGGGGGAGGGTCACCCACCATATTCTTGCCTACATTTCCACATGTCTGACCCATGTCGAGAGGACAAAGATAGGCAAGAGAAGCTTGGCAAAAAGTGGCTCTGAATTTGAGCAAAATCTACAGTGTGATGGCCAGGTCATAGAAGTGGATTATTTGTGTTTTTGTGTATGTGTGCATGTATAAGTACCTTTATCTTAGAATCTGGGAGCCCACGAAATAAATGAGTGATTTCCATCAAATGATCATATTCATTAACTGCAGATAACTTGAAGCTGAGAGGAGATCAGGGAGGTCAAAGTCTTTGAAATCACACTGTACTAAAGATGCATGAAGGTGTGCGGGTGTTTAGCTGGGAGAAAAGAAGGCAGGTTCTATATGAATCCTTATTTGTTATTTAACTTAAAATTCTTTGGCATGGATATGTGCTAGCTGTAAACTGTATACCAGAGGTGGTTGGTAAACACTGTATGCACCAAAATCAGGAATATACAGTTCTGGGCTGGGCAGTTAGCATTTCAAAGACCCTTAACCAGAAGCCCACATTCCTGAGTGAGGCTCCTGCTGAGTATGGAGTCTGCTTGCGATTTTCTCTCTCCCCTTCTCTGTCTGCCCTTTCCCCCTCAAAATAAATAAATAAATAAATAAACATTTTAAAAAGTCTTGTTAAAGGGCTCCCAAGTGGCTCCATTGGTTAAGCATCCAACTTCAGCTCCGGTCATGATATCAGGCCTTGTGAGTTCGAGTCCCACGTTGGGTTCTGTGCTGACAGCTCAGAGCCTGAAGCCTGCTTCAGATTCTGTCTCCTTCTCCTCTGCCCCTCCCCCACTCACACACGCTCACTCTCGAGTGCTCTCTCTCTCACTAATATAAATAAACATTAAAAATTTTTTAAGTAAAAAAAAATCTTTAAAATAAAAGAAGGCTGCATTCCTGAGAGAGCTACCATAAGAGCTTCAAATTCCTTTCTCTGTGGTCTATTGGCAGGTTTGCTAGGTAACAAAATGTATGTTAGGAATGACTTATCATTGGTGAAATGAGTATTCAAAATATGTGAATTGTCTAGAAATACTGTACAGACACTAACATTCCCCATAACATAAATAGGGGGTGTGTGTATGTGTGTGTATGTGTATAGTTGGTCTGGATCTATGCTATTGACATAAAGCTTAAATTTGGTCCTTCATTCTGTTATGGTTAGGCAATTCTCTTGCCCATTGGTTCTCACCTGGAGAGCTTGTTAAAGCCGAGATTGCTGACGTAGTAAGTGATTCTGTAATGATGTCTGATAATTTGCACTTCTAATAAATTCTCAGGAGATACCACTACAAATGGTGCAAGGAGCACACTTTAAGAACCACTGCTCTTGGGGGCCTGGGTTGCTTAGTCAGTTGAGCGTATGACTTTAGTTCAGGCCATGATCTCCCAGTTTGTGATTTCGAGCCCCACACTGGGCCTGCTGCTGGTAGAGCAGAGCCCACTCCGGATCCTCTGTCCTCCTCTCTCACTGCCACTCCCCTGCTCACACTCTCTCTCAAACATAAATAAACATTAAAAAAAAACCAAAACAAAAGCAAAAACACTTCTCTTACCTGATCTGACTATAAGGTCACCTGAACCCTATTACTAGAATATTGCTGCATCTTCCCTGGATAAGTCTTTTATGGAAGGTACTTGCTGGAAAGCCCAAAAGAAAGCTGGGACATTGTGTTGGTAGAACAGGTTGTTCAACTAGGATTGTGTCTTCTTTCTAAAAAGTATTGCATGGAGGGAAGAATTCATCCCGAGGTTTGTTTTTCTTGAACATAATACTTACTCTCAAAGTCTTGGGAGAGGAGAGCTATAAAGATCACCTGACGAACTACTAAAGCCTGCAGATAACTATCTATTAAATAACTACCGGCAAATAGCAAATTGGCAGAGATCAATTTATACAAACTCTAAGGAACAAAAAAACATAAGCACAGGGAAGAAGTTATAGGATAATAGAGTTTGGTTCAATAAGAATGCTGAAGAGATCTTTCCAAAGTCTGGGTTGGAAACCTTAGATGAAGTGAAAAAAATCAAGGAAAGCCTAGTGGCCAATGGTGGCCAAAATTAAGTTAAGAAAAGGGACACTGAATTCCCTTCCAAACCTGAGGTCTCTGGCTCTTTGCAAGAAGTTGAGGTGTATTTATGGTATACAAGCATGGGTCCCCATATAAGAGTGAGTTCTTTGTAGCCATGGGACTTGGGATTTGCTGATTAACTGGAGCAAATCTTTTAACATGACTCCCCAGTATCTACTTCTTTCACAGGCAGACATGGAAATGAAAATTTAGATGGACCTAATTCCATCCTCAACACTTTTGGGAAAGGTTTGCCATGAAGGAAGGCATACCATCTGCTTCTCGGTGTTAAAGGATCCACTGTGGTTGTAAATGAGGAAGACATTCTCTAAGTAGACAAGTTCCAGGAAGGAGCTGACTTACTTGCAAAGTTGCTTGATGGAGGTGAGAAGATCAAGAACAACTTAATGATTATTTCCCAGATTAATCTGATAATATCATATCAAAGGATACAGGCATTTGCCCTGGACGTTATAATTTTTACCTTTGATGAAGATAATCATTATTATGTTTTTACGTTAGACATCAGTTCTGCTGTGTCTCTCCTTGAAGCAACAAGAACCTACAAATGCAATCCCACTGCAAACAAACTTATCATGATCCAACCTACTAAGCAGTTAAGCTAAGAGACTCATTGAAAATTATTTGCTCCAAAAATGAATTCACTGTAGGTTTTCTTCATATAGCAAAGCTCTTAGCTTACATTCTAACATGTTACAGACCATTCAGTACTTGACAGAAAGAATGGGACCAAAAACTAAAAAGTCTGGCCAAAGTGTTGGGATTCCCAGCTGATGGCAGAAGAGCTCCAACTGATGATAAAGTATCTCTGAAGTGATTGTGTAAGTCAATGGGAACAAAAGACTGATTTATAAAATTAGATTTACCCAAAACTCCAATTGCTTGAGATAAGTAACTAATGTGACTGTAACTACCCCACTGTATAAATTTGGCTTCTTCAGTTACTCTATTTGGCACTCACTATCATTAATGTGGAGTGGATTTAAGATGCACTTTGGACTAGACGTTATGGGCACAGGGCCTGGGGATTTTTATTTATTATTATTATTATTATTATCTGCATGTACTGAAAATATCAGAGAGAAGGAAGCTTTCTGTGGTCAAATGGTAAGATGTTAATGCTGGGTAAATCTCCACTTAGCATGAGTGTCCCATGTTCACTTCTGTTATTGAATGTGTGTTTGATCATTGCTAGATTCAAGGTATAATTTCAACAAGTTAAAAACACAATTCTCTTAAAAACATAGAGTGAATATGTGTCAAAGATTTATTTCACTCATTAATGGTGGAACCAATAAGATGGTAAATTTGGTTCAAAGTTAATTCATATATAATCATGCTGGAATGAGATTGTCAAATTAGATACAAAGATAGTTAATATCTTATAGGGCAATAAAACTCTAACTTTTACAGTTAACTTTTGCAACAGACAGAATCCTTTAAATTAGCACACAAAAATCTTCAAGTTAAGAAACATGTAACTTCACAGAGTATGGAGCCTAATCAAAAGTTAATAGTATGTTAAATAAAGAGAATTACAGAATCTGTGAGTGGGTCCTTTAGACATGCATCCATCCTTTGCCTTATTTCCTAGTTTAGGATAATTTTTCTTAATAATAGAAACAAGTGAGTTTCTCTTTGGGCACTATGCCATTATACTTGGTTGCAACCACCAGGTGCTCCGGAAGGCTAAGTGGATATTCATGCTATCTCCTAGTGCACTTAATGAAGCATCTTAAACATCTCTTACGCCAATGGTTCTCAAATCTGGTGGGGGAGTGATGGGGCACATACAAATCTCTTGAGGAGCTTCAAAAACTCCAGATGCCCAGCCAACACCCCAGACCAATTAAATGAGAATCTCCAAGAATGGGTCATAGGCAACAGTATATTTTAAAACTCTTCAGGTGACTCCAAGATAAATCAAGATTAAAACCAGTGTACTATGTAGAAGCAATGTATCTATGTGTATACATAAATTTATGTTAAAATTAGGATCATACTAAGATATATTTATATTGTTTTTTCTTTTATTCTTAATTATACTTTGAAATTTTTAATTAATCATTAAACATTGCTCAGGGCACCTGGATGGCTTGGTCAGTTAAGCATGTGACTCTTGATTTCAGCTCAGGTCGAGATCTCACAGTTCAAGAGTTCAAGCCCCACATGGGGCTCTGTGCTGACAGCATGAAGCCTGCTTGGGATTCTCTCTCTTCTTCTCTCTCTGCCCTTTCTCTGCTCTCTCTCTCTCTCTCTCTCTCTCTCAAAAATAATAAATTAAAAAACTTTAAATCATTAAACATTTGCTCAGATGCCATTTTATTTTTTTAAAATTTTTCAAATTCCATTAAAATTTTTTAAGGTTTATTTTATTTTGATAGGAAGAGACAGAGAGAGCTTGAAGAGAGAAAGGGAGAGGGTGAGTGGGGGAGAAGCAGAGAGAGAGAGAGAGAGAGAGAGAGAGAGAGAGAGAGAGAGGGAGAGAGGGAGAGAGAATCCCAAGCAGGCTTTACACTCAGCCCCACAAATCTTACAACTGTGAGATCATGACCTAAGCCAAAATCAAGAGTCAGATATTTAACTGATTGAGCCACCCAGGTGCCCCTCTAATGCCATTTTAAAAGACTGTATTGTGGTTCATATAAATGTATTATGATTTATCTGGTTATCTCTCATTCCTGGACATTTAATGCTGTATTTTCTTTTCTTTTTTTTTTTGCCATTATAGATTAGATTGCCATGAACATATTCATACAAAAACTTTACATCTTGGATTATTTCCTTACAATGCACTTCCAAGATTGGATTTACAGGGGAAAAAAAAATGTTTTAAAGACATTTATTTCTGCAAAGGCTTATAAATGTATACTTTTTAACTGATGATTTCCTCAATTATTTATTTATGAAATATTTGCATTTGCCAAAAACAGTTAAAAATTCATTTTAAAAGTCTTTCTCAAAAGGCATTTTTAAGTTTAATACAGCTAAAAGTTATTTTAGTGTGTATATGGAAAGAGTTAAATCCCTAGTTTGAGATTTTCCCCTAGTAGCTCCTTTTCTCACTGTCACTTGTGGAATGATTCATTCTTTCTCTATTAATGTATGTAACATAAAATATGTAAATTAGTACTCTTAACTGCAGAGAACAAACTGAGGGTTACCAGGAAGGAGGTTGGTGGAGTGATGGGTGAAACAGATGATGGGGTTAAGAGTACACTCATCGTGATGAACACTGAGTAACGTCTACTACACTATATTGTACACTTGAAATTAATATAACACTGTATGTTAACTATACTGGAATTAAACCTTTTAACAATATGCAGGTTAGTTAACCATACTCTGTAACAGCAGATAGACTCACAGATGCGCATGAAAAAGACTGAAACTAGTAACAAACTATTTTGAGTATATTTTTGTCTCAATTTTAACTATTGCTATTTCTTAGAGTGATCTAGTTGTGGTTTTAACTCTCACTTACTCCCTTACAGAACTCTTAGTGTTGAAAAACGACTTGAAAGCTCATCCTCTCTAAGATGGCTTTAATCTGTCTGCAAGCAGCTTGTAACCTTGCCAATAACAGACCTGCCTAAATCCATCTGTTCTGTTTTAAATATCCTCTCTCTGTAATATTGGTCATACCCTTGCATTATCTCTGAAGAAAGGTTTTTCTATGTAATGTCCCAGATTGACTTATTACCCATTCTGAATTTAGTGAGATCCATTTTTATGTATTTTCATTTACATTTATTTATGTTTTAATATTATTTCTACAATCATCATAGTATCATTGATGTATGCTTAATAGCCCCATTGAAAATCATTAAATGAAGCCCAAAGTCATCAAAGCCAGATTACACAAAGGAAAAGGAAGCCAGAATTATACTCAAGACGGAAACATTTTCAATGAATATAGGACACCAATCTTTTCCCCCTCACCCACAAGATTCCTCTGTTAGATCACAGGAAAGGTAGACTTGCCTACTAAGTTTTTGAATGAATTGTATTTCATTAGCTATTGCTCTTTTTTAGCTTCGTTGTGTCTGAGAAACCTTTATGGTGCCTCTCCTACTGCCAGGCATTACACAGACCACTAGCGATTGCATATTACAAAAAGGAATAGTTTACTTCAGTAAATTTTCAACCACGACCCTGAGAAGACAGAGGAAGGTGTGTGTATGTGAGTGTGTGACTGTGTGTGTGTGTGTGTGTGTGTGTGTGTGTTGCTGTTCCAGAAACTGGGAAGAGCTTACCCTGATCCATTCACCCTCATCTACTCAGTCTCTGTCTTCGTCAAGAACTAATTTGCTCATTTGAAGGATACACTACCAGATGGTGGACAAGAATTAAGTGTGTCACCTGTGGCCAGGGCCCTTTCAGTGATCAAACTTTGAAGTGCTTTCTGGCACCAGAGTCCATGTTAGACCATCCTGACTTTTGGAAATTGGGCAGGTTGGCAGATATGGTCATTACACTCACTCAAGGGCCCACTTGGACTCTGTAACTTCATGAACTCAAATAGGCAGACCTTCAGGTCCTTTACCCAAACCAGGCTATGGGCTGCCTTGACAGCTTCTAGCAAAGGGATCCCTTAATGTCTTTTCAAGTACCTTTGGCTAGCAGATGGCTGTGATGCAGAGTCCTAGTGTGCCTCAGCACCTTTTACCTCAAATGGAGAAACAGAAGCTTCAGACCCCCTATTATGGCTGAGCTGAAGGAGGAAGTGGAGGGAACTTTTCTGAGGTCAAGGAGGCACAGAGCAGGCTGTGTCTTTTTCATGAGTAGTTCCTGAGGCTCTGGAACTACCCAGGGCATAGGAAAAGCTTCAAGTAAGGCAGGCCTGACTCGTCCGCACGTTGCCTTAGGAACATGATTTTTTTTTGAAGGATTCTGAATGGCTGCTTTCCTCACCCACTGCAAGCCCAAGGCTTCCTTTTCTGCTTCTCCTCCAGTCCTCAAAGTGTTTACAAAGTAAGCAGTTCAGGATGCGGCCAACTGCCCAAAGCAAGCCCTAACTTTAAAGGAATTTCCACAAGTTCTCACAAAGACCCTTCTCCATAGGCAATGAGAGTAAGGGAAAGAGGTGGCCCTGGGCTGGCTTCTTTGAAGAAGAACTCTGAGCCAAGAATAGGAATGCAAGGAGTTTCCTGGGGAAGCTCCCATAACCCCATCCACTCTGCTGCCCTGGGAGACCAGGGAGGGGGGTGGAGGAGGTAAAATGAGAAAGGGATAGAAGCCAAGCAAGATAAGCTCATTCTGCAGGGAGTTCTGATGTATAAAATGCACCTTAGAGGACATCCCACCTCAACGCCAATGTGTTGGGCTTTTGGACCCCCATACCAGTCAGTTATTGGTGAAAGCCAGTGAATGGGACAGGGAGACAAAAACTCCCTGATTTTGGAACTCTGTAAGGATGAGGCAATCCTCTATGGGGTTATACACAGGCTATGCTTTGCATAGGGAAAGTCACAGGTTGCCTTTAGCAGCAAAACCTACAGAATCTGAGCAGTGGGCTGGCAAAAGGATTCAAGAGGATCTCATGGGGGGAACAGTGTCCTCTATAGGAACCCTCTGGGGATAGATCTTCTTGCAGCTCTGGGCAGAGCTAGTTCTCAGAATTAGAGAGAAGCTATCTTGCCAAAAGCAGGTGGTAGGCCATCTGTGGGCTCTGTGGGAACACGAGGGCACATCCTGCTTAGGGAACCTTGCCAGTCAGCAGGTAGAAGGCCTGGCCAGGTCACCCCGAAATCTGCCTGTCCAGCCCCTTTGTAGGTGTCAACATATTTTTTCCAGTCCCAAGGTGTGGGTGATATGTAGATCACAGAACGTTTTTGTGTCGTTGAACTGCATACACTGCCAGACAACCCCAAATATAACTTTGGAGTTAGTACTGAATGACATCCCAAAAGGGAATTGTTTTGCATATAAAAATTACATTTTCAACCTTCATCACTCTAAGACGTTCAACAAAAAGTCCTCGGTCTTGCTAAATGTCCGTGACCTGTGGCTACTCAGCCACTCATCCAAAGGCCCTAATAATAAGGAATGATCACTGAGCTTGATTCTGCCAAGCCCTGTTTAGATCCTTCGATGTGATAACACAATTTAAGGGCCCCAGCAACTCTATGTGAGATGGGTGCCTTGATTGTCTCCATTTTATGGATCAGAAACCAAGGCACAGAGGGGTTAAGTGGATGGCCTACAGTTCCACAGCTAGTGAATGGCAGACTTGGGATTTGAAGCCAGACAGCCTGAACCCAGAGTCTTTGTCATTGACCACTGAGTTACAGTATGGTGGACATTCAGCCCTAAGTGCTTATGAGTAGATTTTGAATGTGAAGAAGCCAGAATTTGGTCAATATTCAGTTCAAGGCCTGGTGAGTGAATTCTACTTTAAAAGTTAGATCCCACTTTGACCCTTGTCTACTCTTCTTAGGTTTAATAGGTGAGAAATGAGGATATGATAAAGGGAAGTGATCATGCAGTTCTTAGTATCCATAGAGCCTCATTCTTAGTCTCTGGTCTTTCTATCTGCCATATTGTCTCATTCAGGGTCTTCAGCTACCTTCTTCCTTGAAAACAGTAAGTAAGAACAGCTAACATTTACTAGATACTTTTCTATATTTTATTATTTCTTATATTTTTAATGTTTATTTATTTTTGAGAGAGGGAGAGAGAGTTCACAGCAGGAAGGGGCAGAGAGGGAGGGGGACAGAGCATTAGAAGCACTCTCTGCTGTCAGAACAGAACCTGATGTGGGACCTGAATTCACAAATCCCAAGATCATGACCTGAGCCGAAGTCAGATGCTTAACCAACTAAGACACCCCGGTGCCCCTACTAGGTCCTTAATATAATATACACCAGGTGCTTTACTCAGCACCACATGTGCCATTTTATTTCATGCTAGTTATATGCTTATGACATAGGAGTGATTATCTTCAGTTTTTCAGATGGAAAAATCTGAGTCTTAGGCAAGCTTAAATATTTTGCCCAAGGTTACACAATTAGCAAGTAACAAAAACCTAAATCTCTTTTATTATAGAATCAATTGCTTTAATTAGTGTCAAGAAAAATTAACAAAAACTTGGAAATGAAGCAAAAGCACAATAGCGTCATTTTATGGCATATCGAAACACTGTCTAACAGACTCACCCAAGGATCATCTACTTTTCTGAGGGAATGTGCTTTTGTTTTGCTTACTATTTTTTCATTTCTCTCTTTTAAGTGCTTTATTGGTATGTAATTGATGAACAATAGTGCACATATTTAAAGCACAGAATGAGATACATTTCCTTATGGGTATATTGCTATGAAACCATCACCACGATCAAGGTAATAAATAAATCTATCACTCCTAAAAGTTTTTACTATTTACTCTCAGAGACCAGACTATCAAGTAGATGTTACCTTACAGAAGACTGGGCAAAGACTTTCATCCAGTAGAGATGCAATGATTTCTCTTTGGTAGAAAAGATAATCTCAAGTGTTACAGTTTTATTGCCTTATAGGACATTAATCAGTTTCATACTTAGCTGAGAAATTTATTTTATTATGCCTTTCTTGACTGTCTCCATAAATCTTTGTTCCTTAAGTGCTCTATGAATGAGCTTTTCAGGCTGCTGGTTCAGTAATGACATGAGTGAACCTTTGACATATATTCACTGTATGTTGGTAGAAGACTCGTGTTTTAACTCTGGAAATTGTATTTTGTCAGTACTGAGTTTGTGTGTGTGTATCTCAGAATGAGTTGATGTATCCTCGTCCACAGGCCCTTCCAGACAGCAAATCAGGGCACATATTGTCTGATCTACCTAATGATGGTAGAGCTCTAAATGGTTCTAGAAGATCATAGCTGCCATGGTAGAAAGCAAGTCTGTGATTCTCACTCATTCTTATTTGGTATATACCGGTGGAGTGACTTGGCAAACACAGGGTCCAGAAAATTTGTGCCTTGAGTCTGAGTTCCTATTCTTTCTCTTCCACCAGATTTGAGATTTCTTTCTTCATAGCTACACAAATATCTAAAATTTCCATAAATTGCTTTCTAGGAGGTAGGTATCATAGACAAATAGGCTTTTCTGGATCTGCGGTCCACACAGCTAGAACCTCAAGGGAATGTAATAAAAATGAAAGATTTCATGAATAACAAAATGTTAAGACAAAAGCCACCAGGAAAGGTTAGCCTGCCTTAATCACAAGTGCAAACATCACTCCCTTCAAATAGATTTATGTGTTGCTTTTCTGAGGTAGCGGCAGGTTTGTTTAACATTTTCCAAGGAATCAGATCTCATGCTTATTAATCATTTGCTCCCTCAGGAGCAAAGCTGATGAAAATGCTTACCTATTTAACTTTGACCATAATCCTCCAAACCCCTGTCATTTTGTTTACCAGAATATCACCCCTCCTTCTTTATCTGGCCAGCTTCTATCCAGCCTTCAAAATTCAGTACAAATGGCATCTCCCAGAGGAGGCTGGTACCCTGGGCCATAGCTCCTTTAGATTCAGGTCTCATGCCCTGTTAGTTTTCACCTTGTACTATATTGGTCTCTTTATGTTATCTACACCCCCTACCACCCTAGGCAGGTTTCCAAAGAGCACCCTATTAGTACCAATGGCCAGCACACAGAAATCATGGAGTAAATAATTCGAGGACAAAAATCATAGCTTATACTTCTTCATAACATTTGTATTTGACATGATGCTGTGTCTCAAACTTGAGTAGGCACTCTGTCTGGGTCCAGGGCATTTCTAAAGAAGCTGGTTTAGTCTAAATAGGTGGAAGAGTGTAAGCTACAGCTTCACGACTTCATGTTTGGGAGATATTGATAAACTTCCACCTGCTTAGACCCGGAGCCCACTGATAAACGGTGCATGGGGCTACATTTTCTGGGTGCCTTAAGGCAACATGGATGGAACTGGAGGATATTATGCTAAGTGAAATAAGTCAGTCAGAGAAAGACAGATACCATATGTTTCCACACATAGGTGGATTTTGAAAGACTTAGCAGAAAACCATGGGGGAGAGGAAGAGGGAAAAGAAAAAAAGGCACAGAGAGGGAGGGAGACAAAACATAAGAGACTCTGAAAGACTAAGAACAAACTGAGGGGTGAAGGGGGTGTGGGAGGGGGGAGAATGGGTGACAGGCTCAGAGGAGGGCACTTGTTGGGATGAGCACTGGGTGTTGTATGGAAACCAATTTGACAACAAATTATTAAAAAAGAAAAAGAAAGAAAGAAAGAAAGAAAAAGAAAGAAAGAAAGAAAGGAAGAAAGAAAGAAGAGAGAGAAGAAAGAAAGAAAGAAAGAAAGAAAGAAAGAAAGAAAGAAAGAAAGAAAGAAAGAAAGAAAGAAAGAGAGAAATGTCCTGGACACCAGACCCAGCTCTATTTCAAAACAGTTTGTGGGTTTGGGTTGAAGACTATTTTAGAAGTAGTTGTCTGAAGAAAATGTGTTCCCTAATTAAGGAAACAGCATTTTTAAATATAAGTTTAGCATAAGAGATCTTAAAAAGGTCTTGAAAGTTAAAGTCAGTTTTTTTTTTTTCTTCATGAAGAATGTTGGCTAACTGAGTGCTAACTAGCATATGGTCCAGGACTGGCAGCATCCATCGGCATTCCCAGGAAACTTGCTAGAAATACACATCCATGAGCCCCATGCTAGATCTGCTGAATTGGAGTCTGAGGGTGCTGCCTCCAAATTTGTTTTAACAATCTCTCCATGTGATCCTGATGGTCACTAGAAGATTGGGACTTGGAGAATCAGAAGTTTCCAGAAGGTCAGCTGTCCTTGGGAAGCATAATAATTAGTTCTGCAGGTTCTTCATAAAAATCACCAGGAGAGCTTGGAAAAACACAGATTCTTGGGCTCCAACCTCCAAGATTCTAATCCAGTAGGTTTGGAGTGGGGTTTATGAATTGGCATTTCTACCAAGTTGCATAGTGATTCTGCTGGTCCCTGGACCACACTTTGAGTCGTGAGGACAGACATTCAGAAAGCTATCAGCTCATCCTACGTGGCTAAAAGAAACTATACTCCATCTAACTAGAACATCATGAAAGCTTGGTGACCACAAGGAGGGGTTTTTCTTTTTCTTATAAGAAACCTGGCAAAATATTATCAGGCTCTTCGCTATTTAAAAATAGCAAAGAAGCCTTTGGAGCATGTTCCTTTCTGTAGCTTCAAAAGGCAATATCTTTGTGCATTTTTTCCCCTTTTAGATCTTTTTTGACTAGGACAGTTAAATATCAGTATGCGGAAGCTGCTAAGGGCAGGGCATTACCTTCCTAGCTAGAACCCTTAATGAAGGAAATGAATGAATAAAGAAGAAATAACTGCAATCTTTGCATTTCACAGAAATGCCTGGCTGTCACAGAGGCTGCATCTAAATCTTGAACCATTTCCTCAAAGGAAGAAAAGCATGGGCCATACAATGGGGTGAAAATTGTCCATTCAAAGTTTTCCATGAGAGTAAACTGGACAAAGAAAATAACAGAGTTGACCAGCTATGTGTCCATAGCCTATTTACTGAACCTCTCTGAACTTCTGTCTTTTCATCTGTGAAGCAGAATTAACAGTATGTAACTAAATTCTGCTGCGAGCAGAGCTACTCAGTGTGGTTCATGGACCAGGAGCATCAGCATGAGTCTGTGAGTCTGTTAGAAATGCAGAGGGGCACCTGGTTCACTCGGTTAAGCGTCCAAGTCTTGATTTTAGCTCAGGTCATGATTTCACGATCTCGAGATTGAGTCCTGAGTTGGGTGCCATGCTGAGTGTGGAGCCTGTTTGGGATTCTCTCTCTCTCTCTCTCTCTCTCTCTCTCTCTCTCTTTCTCATTCGCTCACTCTCTCTCCCTCTGCCCCTCCCAGGCTTGTTCCCACTCTCTCTCTAAAATAAAAGAGGATCTGACTTCTGCTCAGGTCATGATCTTGCCGTTTGTGAGTTCAAGACCCACATCAGGCTTTGTACTGACAGCTGGGAGCCCAGAGCTTGCTCTGGATTCTGTGTCTCCCTCTCTCTCTATTCCTCCCCAACTCACACTCTGTCTCTCTCTCTCAAAAATAAATAAACATTAAAATAAAAAATTAAAAAAAAACAAAAAAATAAACAAAAAATAAAATAAAAGAGGAATTAAAAATGTTTAAAGAAAAAATAAATTAAAAAGGAATTAAAAAAAAAAGAAATGCGGAATTTCAGGCCCCACCCCAGACCACCTTAATCTTAACATCTAGAGGTGAGGCTCAGCAATCTGTTTCAACAAGCCCTCTAGGGGATTCTGATGCACAATGAAATTTAACTAACACTGAATATGATGACTGACAGTAGATTCTAATGGTTAAGAATGACTTAAGGAAGGGCGCCTGAGTGGCTCAGTCAGTTAAGCGTCCAACTTGGGTTCAGGTCATGATCTCACAGTTCATGGGTTCGAGCCTCACACTGGGCCGTGTTGACCACTCAGTGCCTAGAGCCTGCTTCAGATTCTGTGTCTCCCTCTCTCTCTGCCCCTCCCCTGGTCACGCTCTGTCTCTTTCTCTATCTCTCTCTCAAAAATAAATAAACATTAAAAAAAAAAGAATGGCTTAAGGAAGCTATAGCGTTTCAAATACTGACTCCACTACTAACTTGCTGTGTGATCTCAGGCAAGGTGTTTAGCCTCTCTGAGCCTTATTTTCCTCATCACAAAATGATCGCTACTATAAAAATTAAATGAGGTAACACATGTAAAACAGCAGAAAGCCTCAAATGAAAGGTTCAACAGATAGTATCATTGGATATTTAAATATATATAAAAACAAAGCCAATGTTATGCCATATATATAATATAGTAGTTTATTTATAATTATTGCTTCTGAACCATGGGATCATTGTTGAACATTTTTTTTCTTTTTCTTTACACATTTTTTTTCTGCAATTACAATGAATTGCTTTTATAACCAGAAGAAACACTATAATATGATTTGAAGGAGGGCAAATGTTAACTGAAGTAGATGAGGTGTTATGTTTGGCTATGGAATAGTTCATGGGTGCTCTTGGGTCTCCCTGTATCCATGCCCTTCCATGTAGCCAAGCATACCTTCTATTGGCTTCTGAACATACACATGTGTGAGTCAGATCATTCCCATGCAATCAGTCAGGAAGAACAGCTTCTTAGGCCTCATTACCCACAGGCTGGGCTTAAGATAGATTAGACTGAAGTATGTTCCATCCCTCCTTATATCCATACAACCATTAGGTGAACAAACCGGACTGGCCTAGTGGATCATGAGATAGAAGTCATCTTAGCTAAAGGCCATTCTTGACCCACTGGTTCCCAGCTGACCCACCAACAGGCCACAGAGTGAGCTCAACCAAGACTAAAAAAAACTGCTCAATTGAACTCAGCTCATATTGCTGACTTGTAGAATCATGAGCTAAATAAATGAATGCTATCTGAAGCTACTACATTTGGAGAGTTGTTACCCGCTGAAAGCTAACTGATATACTGGGTATACCTCAAGAGTTGACTTGATAGTGTCATCATCTCATTCTGCCTTCCATACCCAGCAGCCAAACTTTTCACTCTTTTATGTTAGGAGTTTTACAGACAGTTGAACTATCAGTATGAGTAAGCAGCAGGCAGCAAGTAGAGCAGAAATAAACCATGCTTGGGAGGCACATCAGTAATGGAAGGAGCTGTCTTCACATCCTTTAATAAAAGAAAATAGGCCAGGAGGAAAGAAAGAAGCATGACTTAATATAAAGTTTTCATATGGCATATCAGGAACAACCAGTAATTCTATTCATAGTCTTTTCTTCTACTGATGCTGAAATTTATTTTCAGGTTAATGTCTATATTGGTCTGGAAAGGAATACTGAAGTCGTGGGCCAGGACAGGAAGAATGTATTTGGTAAAATAAAATGTCGTCATCCCATTTCATTTCAGGAGGCTAAAAAAAAGTCCATGCAGGGCTGAACCCAGATGTCACCACCAATCTGCCCAAGTGATTGTTGGTGGCACATCTTTACTGCTCTGCTGATGGCCATCAATTAATGAGTCATCAGTCACAGCAATCTGAGCATAACTAGGGAGTTCTCTGCAGCTTTAGGGAGTAAAAATTCCTTGCCTTAGCTGTTAAGAAATTGCCTATTCTTTTCTAGCTTTTGGGTCACACAGATTTTAATTAGATGAATTAATCCATCTTGAGTGCCTAGAAGCACCATAGTTGACACACAGTTGACCCACAGTGTCCAATCTCTTTGTGTGTGAGAATCCTCACAACCTTATTATCATCTCCCCTATTTTATACATGAAGAAACTGAGGAACAGAAAGGTCAAATAGCTTCCCCCTAGGTCTTAGGCCAGAGCACCTGCCATTAACCAGATCGTGACCAGATGCCAGCATAGTTCAATAAATACTGTGTCCAACTTACCCTAGAAGCCCTAATAGAGATGTTGCCCCTGGGAGGCTGCTGAGTGCCCCTAAAGAATAAATATTAGTTATGAGTATTGGTTTATTCTCCTCTTCTATCTGTATCTTTCCACTTAAAGGGCCACTATCAGCACATCTTTTCTTTCTGGAATTCAAAGGGACCACTGAAATTCTTTACAGCTTAAACAGTGGCCATTGGGTAGGAAGTTTGGTAAATTTGTCTGCAAAGTGACTTATCCCACAACTAAGCAGTTTGCACTCAGGTTCTATGTGTAGATGCTGACACAAGTACCCCCTTTACAGCCCATCACTGTCAAGGTAGCTTGCCTCTTTACTCTCTTCTCTGTAGGATGTGTTAGCCAAACATCAACACTTGCATCAATTCTGAAAGATGTGTTACTCAAACCCAACTCCTAGCCTGGGCATCTTTCAGTCTTTATTGATAAGAATCTTGAAAGCGTAATTTGCTCTCCTTCTCAATAAGTAGGTCAGCCCCTTTTATCTCTTTCTTTCCATCTCCTCCTCCCACCTCACATACCCATACAGATGTGCACAGAACATGCACGCCCACCATTCTTTCTTTTGTTCCAAACCAGGAAAATTCGATGTGAGACAGTTCTTTGAAATATAATGACTCAGAATCAGTTCAGAATCAATATGTCCCCAGCAAAACCACCAAAATTCTGAGGTTTTCCAGCAGGCTTCAGACAGAAGTGGAATCAACAAATTAAAGCACAAAGTGAATTGCAATGAGCTCCAATAAATAACACCAATGTTTGAGAACACTCTTTACCTGGGCTGAAGGACATGTTACTTTGAAGTCTCAGATGTCAGCAAAGGTATGTTTAAAAATTCAATCATGATGTAAATGAACATACTTTTATTCCCTGCCAATTTTGGAAGCAGAAAGGCAATTTTCTATGGGGACAAGATAAGACAAAGGAAGGGACATTGCTTGTGATTTGCATATGCTCCTGAGGTTTTGACTTTAGATGCAGTTTCAAATATGGAAAACATAAGCACCTTATCATGAGTCTATGTAATTATAAATCCATTTCAAAACACATATTGAGGATTTACTATGTGGTAATTTTTAGTAGATGGATGTGTAATAAAGATGGATAAGATAGCATTCCCATTGCCAAGTTTATAGTTGCATTTGGGTGCAAGAATATGGATCTGGGGACGTACCCAAAGGTAAAGACCTAAATACAGGGAAATAGTACTTTTTTTAGTTTCACAGATTCAAATGAATACTCATTTTCCCAAAACACATTTTGATAGCTAATCTAAGTTCTCACAATCAGGAATTTCCTTTGCATTACCAAATTCCTGACATAAAAATGAAGGAGGGCAGATTGATTTTTCTAAAGTGTGGAAGACAAAGCATGAGGATATGTTTTGAATGGTCCAGATTCTTTTATGCCAACCATCAGTTCCAGTTATTGAAAAAGGTGTCCTATCTCCCTAATATCAAAGACATGCCAAATTTTCCCAAGTGCACATTAAAGAATTGAGAAAGCAAATAAGAAGGTGAGAGAGAGGAGACTTCTCAGGGAAAGGATACCTAACATCAGCTGCATTTGGGGGGCAACAAGAATGTTCCTTAATCTTTCCAAACATCCCTGTTCTCTCTCCTCTACCCCACCCCACACTTGCCTAGTATATGCTGACCTAAGATCTCATGGATATTTTCCCCAACTGGGTTCCCCTCCTTCCCCAGGCCAAGCCCCCCTTTAAACAGTCTCACAATATTCAACACTACTTATTTGTATCACTTGATGTGGTGTCATGGTTACCAACATGAACTTGAGAGTGAAGATGCCTCAGTGCAAATCCAGGCTATGCCACTCACTGGCTGTGTGCCTAAGTTAACCAAGCTCCTTAACCTCACTGTACCTCAAGTTTCCTGATCAGTAAAATGGGAATAATAATAGTTGTCACTTCCTAGGCTTTTTATGAAGACTAAATGAGTTAATATTTATGAAGATGACTGGAACAGTGCCAGTGCCTAACATATGGCAAATGCTAAATAAGTGTTCATTTAATAAGTAAACATTATAGAATGAGTTGTATAATAGTTCCTTCATGAATGTAAGTTCCAACTTACTGTTTTACGTCATTGAGGTACACTAGATATCTGATACACAAGGTTAGAGGAGGGAAGGCATTACTAGTATTATTACTACTATTGGTAGTTAACATTTATGGAATGTTTGCTCCACCATCCAGCACCACACTCAAAACTATATGCATTATGTAACCAATCTTCACAACAAATCTTAGAAATAGATATCTATTGATACCCATTTGTCAGATGAGGGAACTGAGGCTCAGCAGGGACTAATAACCTGCCCAAAGTCACACAGCCAGGCAGTGCTGGTTCATTCCCAGGGGACTGGAGGAATATGGTAGGTCCTGGACCATTTGAGAAAGCTTGCACAGTAGTGACTGGGAACTAAGACAAAGAGATTACGACAGTATGGTGGCATGAAAATGTGCTCTTCAGATTTTTGCCTACAGGTAGGGCTTGATTACCACTTTCCTTCAAACACATACACACATACACATACACCTTGATGGTGGGCTGGACTCAGAGACACATTGACGCGTTTCTAAAGATTAGAGTATGGGAAGGGAAAAATAGTAACTTCGCAATGGAGTCACCTGGCAAACACTACCCTGGGTAAATAGTGAAGTGTAACATCACCTGGGTGAATAGTGAGATCATATGGATTTGCTATATGCCCTGACATGAGGTGATGGGTAGGGCACTTCACTTCTGCCATATCCTTTCTCAAAACCCATAACCCCAGTCTAATGATGAGAACAACAGACAAACCCAGATTGGGTACCTGGCCAATGCTCCTCAAGATTATCAAGGTCATGAAAATCAAAGAAAGATGGAAACTATCAGGGAAAGGAGACAGGGGAGACACAACTAAATGCAATGTGGTACCTGGATTGGACCCTGGAACAGGAAGAGAACATTAATAGAAAATCTGGTGGAATCCACATAAAACTTGGAGTTTGATTAATAGTAATGGACTAAAGTCAATTTCCTAACTGTGACAAAGGTACCATGATAATGTAAAGTGTTAACAGTGGGAGAAATTGGATGAGGGGTATATATTCTTTGCAGGGAGAAGTATGCTATCTTCACAACTTTTCTGCAAATCTAAAATTATTCCAAAATAAAAAGTTTATTTAAAAATACCCCCAGGAATTGTGATTAGATTGGTTTAAGATATGGCCTAAGCTTTGGAATTTTTATAAGATCCTAGGCAATTCTGACGTGCAAACAAGTTTTGGAAACCACTGATCTACATTCTTTTTTTTTAATTTTCTTTTAAGTGTCTACTTATTTTTGAGAGAGAGACAGACAGAGCATAAGCAGGGGGAATGGCAGACAGAGAGGAAGACACAATCCAAGCAGGCTCCAGGCTCTGAGCTGTCAGCACAAAGTCCAATGCGGGGCTTGAACTCACGAGCCATGAGATTATGACCTGAGCTGAAGTCAGATGCTTAAATGACTGAACCACCCAGGCGCCCCCCACTGATGTACATTCTTAAGAGTTACACAGCTGAGTAGTAAAGCCAGTTTTTAAGTAAAGTCACAAGGGACAGCCGTGTTAGGGTGGCCCTACTCCTGACCTACTGGTTCCTTCTCTGCTTTCATAGTGCAGTGGTTCTTCCTAGAACCATACTCCCTGCAAATAGGCCACATGTCCTCTCATATTTACTCTCAGAAATAGATTTAGATCTCTCTGGTGGGAGACTCTAAGGTATTGGTTAGGTGGACGTAATCCTAATCTTCTTTTAGGTTAGCAAAATGGATATTCAGATGTAACCTTAGTAGAACCAAACTAAAATGGAGTTAGTTATGTCAAGGACAAAATGGATATGGTTAACAGAGGTGTATTAAGGAAACTTAACCTACCCTTATAGGAATTTACATTTCTTCTCCAAAATCAGCAGAGGACCAGGCAACACCCAAAACTCCAAGTCTATCTATGCCATCTCTGGACTCATTGTTCCCCTGACTCAGCTACCTGATCCAGACAAGAAAGAAGACCACTAGACAACCAATCCACTGAAAAATCTAAATAAATTCTATATTTATCCTATAAAAATCCCTTAGTCTGTGAGCAATTTGGAACTCACTGTGTCCACAGCCTCGGTTTTCTTGGTTTGCAGTTCAAAGCCTTGAAATATACTCATCTCTCTGCTTTGTTTTATTCAGTATGCAGTTTGGTTTTTGACACCTTCCAGCATGCACTGAATTTATTCCTGAGAAGCTGGGTGAATGGAACACCAGTAAATCAATTCCTATTTTAAGTGCATAGTGGGAGCTGACTGCTTAAAGGTCTTTTGAAGAGAACCCGTGGGCAATGAGAGCTTCCTCTTATAACAGACCTCCCATGTTAGCTCATTTAATTTATTTTAAAAATTGGGGGCCTAATTTTTTCTTGCAGCAGGGTGCTTCATAGCCTGGTCGTCTCCCCTCCTCAGCTAGGAAAGCCATGACTACTATAATGGATGCTGGAGGTGCCCTGCCCAGATCCTTGTTATTCTTTCCTGGCAGGTGCACTGGTTCCCCAGATGCACAAACATGCCAGCTTTGCTCTTGCTTCAGGGCTTTGCATCAACCTTGAAATACTCTCCCCACCGTGATGGGCCCCTTCTCATCTGCAGTTCAACTGCCATCTCCTCAGAGGGGCCTCCCCTGTCTCAGTCACTTGTTACCTCCACAACCCATTCCAACCTCCTGCTTAGCCTCTGGCTCCATCTGATACCACGCTGACTGTTTGTTCAATGTTTGTCTCTTCCCACTAAAATGTTATTTCCATGACAGGAGTTCTTGCCTGACGTTCACCCCTGTTTTCCCAGTGCCTACAGCAGCACAAGATGTGTAATAGATGCTCCATAAATATGTGGTGAATGCCAGGAGGAGGCAGGGAGGATTGACAGTTGCGATGGGCTCCAACACTGAGTGATGAGGATCCACAGGGTTCAACCAACCCAATGTCTTCTGAGGCCCAGGAGGCGGTTCCAGGCTGCCCGTAGGTCACTGAATGAAGAGGCCACCCTTGTCCTGATTGTACCTCCTCTGCCAGCCTGCCCCATGAGGTCCAACTCAATCCCTGTCTTTCTGTCCAAGGCCCCTACTGCTCTTTCTGGCTCAAAGCAGTCTGGCTTTGGCAGGGTTCAGTATGCTGTGGGCCCCACAGTCACAATGACCTCCCATGAGTGGGGTGGGAGACCTCTGGCATGGCTCTGTGGAAGCTCAGCGAGGCTGCAGGACATCCCTACTATCCCCAGCAGCTACTTCCCAGAGGCATTTTCATAGCTCATGCCAGGAACCTCCCCTCCCCAAAGCCTGCAGTGATTGCTGGCTCCACAGAGTGATCGGAGCCATTGGCATCACTCTGCAGGACACTAACAGCAAACACTGAAAGTCGAATCCTCTAGGGCCCCCTGCCTGCTCTTCCAGGACTCTGTAAGCCTCATCTCTTCTGGAACGATGATTGTGGATTGAGGCAATCAAGGTCAGGAAAATGCACGAGGCCCCAACACAGGCCAGCAGGCAGGTTTGCAAACATCAAAACTACGCAGTTTAGATCGAGGCCTGTCCGCTGAGAAATGGTCATTTGGGAGGCCTCTGACCGTGTGATATGCATCCAGGTGCTCTCTGGAGTAGCGGCATGTGGATGGCTGAAGGAAGAATTGGGCTTTCCCTAGAGTGGGAGGCAGAATTCTGAGATGGCTGTCACAATTTCCATGCCTGGCACACAGGCTTTGTGTG
Source organism: Paguma larvata (assembly GCA_030068075.1). Classification (NCBI taxonomy): domain Eukaryota; kingdom Metazoa; phylum Chordata; class Mammalia; order Carnivora; family Viverridae; genus Paguma; species Paguma larvata. Next base: position 14,273,776 of record CM057844.1, read on the forward strand.
GAATCTCCTCCCACTGAGTGTGAGTGGCATCTATGAATATGACAAGATGTCACTCTGTAATTAGGTTATAGTATATGGAAAAGGTAAAGGGATTTTGCATGTGTAATTAAGGTCCCCAATCAGTTGATTTTAAGACTATTTGAAAAGGAAGATTATCTGGATGTGGGCCTGGCCTGATCAGGTGAAATCTCTGAAAGGAAGGTGCTGGTCCCTCCTGAAAAAATTCTGCTGCTGGCCTTAAAGAAGTAAACTGCAATGTTGTGAGAGAGCCTGTTGGGGGCAATGTGGTAAGGAACTGAGGATGGCTCCTGTCTGACAGTCCACCAGGTAAATGGGTCCTCAGCCCTACGAAGCAAGGAATTGAATTCTGCCAATAACCTGAATGAGCTCGGAAGGGGACCTCAAGCTCCCAATAAGAATGCAGCCCTGGTAGCTTGTGAAAGCCTGAGCAGAGAGCCCTGCCACGTCATGTCCAGACTCATGATGCATGGAAACTATGAGATAATAAATGTGTGCTGCTTGTGGCCTCTGGTTTTGCATTAACGGTGTTAACACAGCAATAAACAAGAAATGCATCTGGGTTCCAGAAAGGCCTCAGTGCATTCCGGGTGCTGCCTTCTGAAATCAGAGGGCTTCTACCCATTCTGGTCTCCCTCTGCTCCTCCACATAGGGAAGGTTCATGGGTACTGTGGTGTAGCATGGGGACTCTACTTAACAAGGGTTAATTTAACAAAGTCACAACAGTATCTTTACTTATACGTGAGGGTTTGGGGTCCGAGGTTTCCCAACATTTCTTCCAGCTTGAGCTTCCCTGATTCTATAATGTAACACACACACAGATTTGGCACAGAATACTGCGTGGTTCTAAAGCACCTCGAGGGGCGCCTGGGTGGCTCAGTTGGTTAAGTGTCTGACTTCAGCTCAGGTCATGATCTCACAGTTTGTGGGTTCAAGCCCCACGTTGGGCTCTGTGCTGAAATCTCAGAGCCTGGAGCCTGCTTTGGTTTCTGTGTCTCCCTCTCTCTCTGCCTTCCCCTACTCACACTCTCTCTTTCTCAAAAATAAATAAACATTAATAAATAAATAAATAAAGCACCTTGAGAGTTGGGATCCAAAATGGGGTTCAAAACTAAGTCTCGGGGGTGCTTGGGTGGCTCAGTCGGTTAAGCACCGACTTCGGCTCAGGTCATGATCTCATGGTTTGTGAGTTCGAGCCCCACATCAGGCTCTGTGCTGATAGCTCAGGGCCTGGAGCCTGCTTCAGATTCTGTGTCTCCCTCTTTCTCTGCCCTTCCCCTGCTCACACTCTGTCTCTCTGTCAAAAGCAAATAAACATTAAAAAAAAAAACAAAACTAGGTCTTAATGACCAAAGGCCCCGACTCTTTCTTCTCTGCCAGAACACTTTGGATTTTGTCATTTACGTAGTCTTAGCTGGACCCTTGGTATAACATCTGCACTCATTGATCTACAACAAGTCATTTTTCATGGCTTGGCCCTGTTGTTTTACTTCTTGCAGTTCCAACTTTACCGTCTGGAGAGGTAGAGAGAACAGGCCACTCACCAATACTGGCTCCGGAGCACCAGAGGTGGTACTGGCACTGGCACTCTACTGACACTGTTTTTCTAAATGATGGGATGTGCTCATGAGGCCAGACATATTATTCCTAAAATTCGGTGTTGTTCTGCACCCCACCTGCCCCCCTTTATATTTCTTTGCCGCCTGGAAGCTGCAGCTTTGTGTTTACTGCAGGGTGTCCTCCTGAGACTGTGAGAGCTGATGCCTTCCTCCCACCCCCTGCTGGCAGGCTGGAACTAATTATTCCCTCTCCTGGTCCTCACCTCATGCCATTTTATTTTTAAAATATTAAGAACAGTAAATTGGGACTTGCATGTTTGCTCAAAAACAAACCATTTGGGGCTCGTTCGCTTGGGGCCCATGGGTGAGATCAGCCCTAAAAAGTCACAAGATGTCACAAAGAGATGGTTCTCTGATCCCTTCAGCAGGATACCAGAAGCAGAATAACCTTCCAAAGTGCCTGACTGATGCTGATTGGAGGAGCACAGATCATTGGTGGGTGTGAGTTGGTGGGTGTTTAAGGACCTAGAGAGTCAAAGATATGATGAGGTTGGGGAAAGAGGTCATCGTGCCAAGGGTCAGGGGGCCTGGAGGATGGGAGGGACAGCCCACTGCCCTGAGGGTTTGGAATACCAAAGGGGCAGGGGTTAATTCTCTGGAGCAAGCTTGAGAACAAGATATAAAAGAACAGGACAGACAAAGAGGGGAGAGGGGAAGGATTCTGGGAAACGGTGGTACAGGGGCTGGGTGTGGTTGAGCCTTCTCTCGAGTCAGCAGAATGGTCTCCTGACTTGACTGGGTCGGGGGATATAATGGGTGGATCTGAGACCTGAAGGTGGACCAGGATGGGAATCTCAGCTCTGCCCTTTTCAAGCTGAGGGACTTAAGGTAATTTACTTAACCTCACTGCAACTGAGATTTCTCATCTATGAAATGAAACTAATAATACCTCCTCACAGGTTGTCATGGGAATCAAATGAGATGATGTATGCAAAACCCTTAGTTTACTGCCTAGCACATAGGCACCAAATAAACGGTACCCAGCCGGAGCCCAATGAATAGGTGTTGAATAAACATAGGACAAAATCATCAATATGCCAAAGCTGGAGACAGGTGTTACGAAGCTTGGGGCGTCTGGAGATGACAGTCTGCAAAGTTGTAGAAGCTATTCTTAATGCTCCACTTGTATATCCTTGGCACCCACCTTTCCTGTACATTCTGAGGTTCTCTACCGAAGCCATGGGGACTTCTTTAGTCTCTGGAGTAGGCTTGGTCTTCTACAGGGCTGGATGCAAGTTTATACATCTGGGAATGGCCCTTAGCCACTGAAGGATGGGACCTGGTTCACAAATACTCCAGATCCCTTGCCCTTCAAATGAAGCAATTCAGGCCTGAGCCCCAGTAGCTCATAACCTGCTCAATAACACTCTTTGCATTGGCTTCCTCCTCATTCTGTCTTGTTTCCCTGCTCACCTACTGGTCATCCCTAGGGTCACCTCTCAAGTGAAATATGTGCACTCACATCCTTCCTCGGGGTCTGCTTCTGGGATGACCCAACCTAAGATAGCATTCTGACTGAAGAATTTCAGAACCTTTACATTTTAGGGAGTGGGGGTGGAGGGAGCTCAGTAAGGAAGCTGGTGCAGGATCTGAAAGAGTGAACAGTTCTTCTGCTTGAGGTCTGATCCTCGAGAGTCTGCCATCTGATACCTAAAGTGAGCTGAGAAAAGGACTGAGAGCAGGACTCAGAATGCTCTTTGAAGTGCTGGACTAGACAGCTGGGTGAGTCAGACATCCCCTGCTCATCTATAGAATGACTAAGACGAAGGCTCTGGTGGGGCCTGCTGTGAGGCACCAAAGCAGGTGCCTGACTTCTTTTCCATGACGCAGCAGCACAGTTGAAAAGCCTTCAGGGTTTTTTCCACTGCTTCCTCCCTTGGGTTCCCATTTCCAAAGCTCTTATTGGGCAGAGGGCTGGCTGAGAATTGTTTCTACCATTATGGGGAGCTCTTACAATTAGAGGAGAAAGCAGAGTTTGCTTAAATAGGGGAGGGTTTCTGGAAAGAAAGAGAAAAAAAAACTTCAAATACAACTGTCCGCATCAAGGCAAGCCCAGGAGAAATTTCAGACAAAGAAATGTTATCACAAAACAATAAAAAGGTGATATGTCTGTGTTCTTTTCCCAGTTTGAATCCAGATCCTCGATATTCAGAGAACATTTTCCTTTTGACTACCCCCTGAATTTACTAGACATCTAGGTCTGTGGTTGTCGAGTTAACTTGGAGAGATGCAGTAAGATGTTTCAGGTGCCTTCTTGACACAAGGATATCTAAAACTTAACCCCAAGGGCTCTACCTTTGGCAGGGTAATAATAATCCATGCCTAAGTTCCCTGGCTTATGGAATATAGTGGATTTTATGTAGCTCCAGGATGGACAGGGAGAGCCTAGCGCCCAGCCTATGGCAGATGGAAGGGCTTTCTCTGACTAATGCTCCCAAGTTTGGTGGGGGCTGTGGTAGACAATTTTGCAAAAATGGTTGTAATAATTCCCCTCTCAATATCCATAATTTGGTTGGCTGCCTCCCATACTGACTCTATGCTTGGCCACGAGACTTACTTTGGCCAATGAGACACTAGCAAATGTGGCCTAAACAGACTTGAAAAGTGCTTACACATTGGTGCTTGCCCTTTCTTGATGTTTTTGGATGATGAGAGGTATGTGGTCTAGTCACCTGTCACCCTAATCAACAGACAGTACCAACCACCATTCATGGAAGTGAGGATGTTACAGACCAACAAGACCCCAGCCAATCTACAGTTGACTGAAGAACCACCTAATTAATCCACAGGCTCATGAGCAATAAGAAACTGCTGTTTCAGGCCACTAAGTTTTGACGTAATTTGTTACACAACCAGAAACAACTTCTTCAGGGAACCCCAGCTAACACTTGTGCCCACATGACTTGTAGATCTATCTTTCCTTTCTATCCACTGGCTTCCTCCCACCCCCACACTGGGAGGGCTAAAGGGGGACCTGAGCCCGATGCAGTACCAGTAGAAATATCAGATGTCTTCATATCACTGCACGGTTGTTACATCTTTCTCATAATATATATTCTCATCACCACTTTTATGTGGTCATTATTAGACTCCCCACCAAATACTGCTATTTAAATGCTATAATTTTTAAAAGACCATATATTACTATATCACAAATTTTTAAAATATTTTGAAAACTGTATTTTGATATAATGTTTCCTATGAAATCGTAAGTATTTTATTTTATACATTAAAAAATGTTGCTCTGCAAAGGGATTCATAGGCGTCACCAGACTGCCAGCAGGGTCAGTGAGAAAAACAATGAAGCTAATTCTATTCAGATTAAAAAAAAATTGGTCGGTCTTATTTGTTTGCAATTTATTTGCCCAATCTTGTCTCTCAAAATACGGACATAACTTATGAAGACATCCGTAGGAGAAAATTGTGGCAAAATAACCCAAGAAACTTCTACTTGTGGTTGATTCTGGCAGAGCACAGAACCACCAAGAATGCCATAACTTTGTTATGCAGCAGAAGAAAACTCAAATATCTACAGGAGCTGGGAAGCTAATAAAACTATGTGGATTGAACTAGGTATATAAAGACATGTAGTGTTAGGCTCTAAGGCAAACTGGAGAGGAAATACCCTGCTTTAAGGCATGCATGTTTAAGATATCTGCAAATTCAGCATTGGCCAAATAAAGTAAGTTTCTGGATAGTATTAAGGCTAGGGACCATTAGTCTGCCATCCATGAATTAAGAGCAGAACTAGACATCTGGCCAACTTTCATCCTTGAGCCGGCTCTGCTTTTGACTAATTTGACTGCCTTTTCCAGGGCAGTAAACTTTTAGGCTCCAGTTTTTACATCTGAAAAATGGTTATTTTTTTTCTTTTACCATCTTTCCTTCCAGGGCTGCCATGAAGTTTTAAAAATAAGGTCATAGTGGAGGGAACAATTTGGAAAAGAGAAACCGGTGTCATTAAACAATTACAGATTGAATTAATACAACTGTTTGGTAAGTGACCTGATAAAAAGTATGTTTGTGGGGAGCCTGGGTGGCTCAGTCGGTTGGGCGGCTGACTTCAGCTCAGGTCATGATCTCGCGGTCTGTGAGTTCGAGCCCCGCGTCGGGCTCTGTGCTGACGGCTCAGAGCCTGGAGCCTGCTTCCGATTCTGTGTCTCCCTCTCTCTCTGCCCTTCCCCTGTTCACGCTGTGCCTCTATGTCTCTCAAAAATAAATAAACATTTAAAAAAAAAGTATGTTTGTGTATACAGAATACATAATATGACTTATTATGTCTGCTAAGAAACTGGTTCTTCCCCCAATCATACTCTTCCATCGCACTCCACATTCACAACTTATTGGTGTAAGATGGGCACTGAGCCCAAGCTGGACCAATCAGAGTCTTTCCCTGAGATTTTTGAACATGGGTTACAGATAACAAATGGTAGTGCCTTTTCCATAGTGGATGTGTAGGAAGTACAGCTGGGTGCTGATATTTTCTGGTATGTGGAAGGAGGAACTGGCTTTTTAACAAGAGAAAGTAAAGTCAATGTACAGAAAGAAGCAGGAAAGAAGGCAAGGCGAGAGCCTTGATAGTGTTTGAACACCTCTCTATCCTTCCCATGGTTTGACTCTTCAACATTTACTCAGATTCTTTGAGCCAATTCATCTGAATTTTTGCCTAAACCATTTACATTCGGGTTTTTGTAATGTGCAAAACCAAACAGATATAAGCAATATAGTCAATCTTTTCAGGAAGCTCTGCTGGCAGCTCAGAATCATAGGAATGTTCCTGCCTTGTTTTTACAGTTGTTGGCTCACTATTTGAGACCAACAACCTCTGAGGGTAACAATAGACTGAGAGATTTCTGGACTGAAGTGTGGACTTGTGCTGGAGAGGAAATTTAAAAGGGTTGGAGGCAGAAGTGTCAAGGCAGCCCAGGGCAAGAGAAGCAGCACTGAACTGTGAGTCAAGAGCCCTAGATGCAGTGCTCACCATGTGATTTTAGTAAGTAATTTATCTCTGGGCCTGGTCATTTGTCATTTTTTTAAAAATGCCATTTGTAAGGTCTGCCCCAGTAACCCAAATGTATGATTCTACATGAGAAGAGGGCAGAAAAGACAGGGTGCTGTGAGCCATCAGGATCCTTTCTCCAAGGGAAAGTTCATGCTGTGATTCAGAGGAGAAAACAAGAAATTTCATGGATGTGTGGAAAGGGGACAGGCCCGCCTCCTTGAACCATGACAGTTCACGGTGGGGCCCAAAACAGGAGCAATGGGAACTGCTTTATCCTTTGAACAGTGGGTACATTTCCCTCTCTGGTATCCTTCAGAGGCACAGGCTGACACAGCATAAAGAAGAAAGGGGCGGTCCTGTCATTTGGTGACATTTTAAATTTTGATAAGTTTTTGAAGGAAGATTCTTGGAGCCAGAGATTGAGCCATTGTTGCATGGTGAGAAAAGTAGAATGAAGGATTCCTCTGTTCCCCACCCAAGACTCCCATTCTCGTGCTGTGGACACTCACCTTCCTCATCCTTCAAATTCATTCTCATGAATAACAGCCTCTTTATTATTAAGTCAGAGGGTGAGTAGAGACTTCCATCCAATGGCCCAGGATAGTTCTTCTCTAAGTACCTAGTCACAGCTCTTGTGGTAATGGTGGTAACATCTCAGCCCCATCAGACCCAGTTTAAGATGAATGTGAACACTTGATGGAGCTACTAAGATCTCTAGGACATTGGTTCTCAAACTTAAGCATGCCTCAGAATCATCTGGAGGTGATGAAAACACAGACTCTGTCCCTCCCCATTCCACTGGACTTTCAGATTCTGTAGGTTTGGGGTGGAGCCTGAGAACTGCATTTCTACCAGACTCTCAGGTGATGCTGATGCTGATTGTCCAATGACTATAGTCTAAGAACCAATGTCCTAGAGTAATGAGTAATTGATTGTGGAATGTCAGTAATACTGCACTTAGGATCTTAAATTCAAATCCAAGTTCTCTTTCTTATTAGCTGCGTGGAAGAAAAAGGAATCATTTTCTGATGCTCAAAGATTCATCAGTTCCTACCTTGCCCCTTAAAATGGGAACCCCTACTCTTTGGGAAGAACAGTACTGGAAAGATAGCTTCTAACATCCCCTCCAATACTTCCTTTATTTGCTCCTCCCACCCCAGCTTAAGTACACAGCAAGATACGAAATAAACAGTGAGCAATCCTAGCTCCCAACCTCCTTCCTGCCAACTTGTTTTTTTTCTCTCACATCTGCCTGCTCACAGCAATATTGCATTTTCTGCTCCTCCAAGCTGCAAACCTCCCGAGAAAGGTTCTGTGCTTTGGGAGGGATGGGTGGAAGAGGGAGGTAGGATCTTAGGTATTCTAGCTGTTCTGTCTGACTTCGCATATCTCTGCAGTCCTTTCTCCATTGGGTCCCAATGCCTAGGCTTAGAGCAGAACTAGTCTGATTCTGGCTGCTGGTCCTAACATTTTTCCCCCAGTCAGACTAAAACTTAAAGCACTAACCCTTGTTTATGTATCTACTGGTTCATGGAGAGGAAAAGGACAGCACTTAGCACCTTGATAGACCCTTGATCAAACAGTATCTTCTCTGAGTCAAGTATAGAAAATAACACCCACCACTTAGGAAGTTGCTGTACAAATTAAATATAATACTAGCTACAGTAGACCATAATATAATAACCAGTGCATAGGAGATCTCAAAACACAATGTGGGGTTCAAAAATTTTTTGCAGAGGCCTCTCTTATCCTACAAATCTAGGATTTACAGGATTTCTCCCAAAAAGCAGAATATGAGGTCATGGATACAGTTAGTGTTGGCCTTTTCCAACTTTGAAGAGAAATCATTTTGTTAATACAACTCAGGAGCATATATTTTGCAGTTCATATAACTTGCCTGTGCAGGTTTTCTATTTATTGGTTTATGAATAAAACTAAAGGTTTTGACAGTGAGGTGAGACACATAGGAATCTTGTACCCAAGGCTGGCAGCGAGAAAGAGTCTGTGTTTGCACCTCTCTGCCTGCATGTTGTGTGCACATACAAAAACACACATGGAAGCAAACATACAATACTCAGTAAGGAATCCAACCCTCCCCAACAAAAAGACCTAACACAAAGCTGAATACAAAATGAAGCCAACAGATGTAGCTTTAAAAACGATTCGCTAAATAGCTTACAGCAAATTTCTTTTTCTTAAGCTAAAGAATAGTAGGAAATTTCGCATATCATCTCTTTTTAACTCCTTAAGGGCCTTAAATCCCAAGGCATCGAGCAAGAGGGGACTAGTGTTTAGTTAAACCATAACTGAGCCTCTTTGGTCTCCAGACGTTATCCTGAGAATTACAAAGCCACTCTGAAAGCAGAGATGTTATTCAAAGGCATTTTTAAAAATCCTCCCCCAAACAGAAAAATCAGACTGTTGACACATTTTCCTATTTTATCATGCATGCTGCTCAAGCTAAAAAATAATGTGATACCAAGACCTGTTTCTTTAAGCAAACTCAACATTATAAAGAGGAAAAGAATGGCCTTCACATAACCTGCAATAAAGAATACTGGAAATCCGGCATGCCAAATGATGGCTAACAAACATGATAACAACAGTTCTTCCTTTGTTCCCACACTGGTGGAGGGAATAGCACTTCACAAGCCTTAGCTCCTTTAAGTGCCATGACAGCCACGTGACATATGCATGGCAGCTCTTGCTTGCTTTTTACAGATGTGAAAACTGAGGCTCAGTTCACATTACATAAACTGATCAGTGGCAGAAATGGGCTAAGTATGCAACCATCTCTCTCAATCCAGCACTCAATGAGCTTCCCTGGAAACTTAGTTTCTCCTGTTACTCATATCAACATATCTCACTTGACTTTTTAGCTCAGAGGACTGAGTTCTTTGGATTTTGCTGACTCATGTTCTACACATCAGGAGCATGCTTTCTGTCAGAAGATCTCAATGGATTATGTGCAACTCATGGGAAAACTCAAAGGAAAATTCGTAAGGTGGTGGGAAAAAACATAGACTTTGCAGTCAGAAATAAGAATTCTAAACTCTTTTAGAATTTAGGTTGCCATAGAGATTCAATGAGATAAAGCATGCCAAGGGTCCAATGCACCATACCACAGTCATTCAATAAATTACTTTTTTCTTATTGTCATCAAGTGATATCTGTGTTCCCAGCTGGAGGAAGTAGGGTACAGGGTAACTGGCCAGGGATTTTAGACTTGTTTCATGAGAAGAACTAGGGAACAAGAAATGCAAAATTCAATGCTTAGTTGATAAGAGCTTTTTCTTAAAGACAAATGGGACTGATTTACCATGTAATGCCTCAGTTTATTTTTCCCCCTTAAGCAAGAGAACACTGGATGTGTAAAAGGAAAAGTTAGAAGCTGAAGTGTTTGAGGACATTTTCTGGGAAGACAGCTCAACTTGAAGATCTTATATATGCCATGTCACCATTCTAACAGAGAAGCAGCAAATATGTGCCCCTGAAAACGAGTTAGCTGAGGCCACCAATCTATCCCCCTGGTGACTACGATATGAATAGACAGCAGCATCACAAATATCTTTTTTGGGGCACCTGGGTGGCTCAGTCAGTTAACTATCCAACCTCGGCTCAGGTCACAATCTCGTGGTTTGTGAGTTCAAATCCCGTGTCAGGCTCTGGGCTGACAGTTCAGAGCATAGAGCCTGCTTTGGATTTTGTGTTTCCCTCTCTCTTTGTCCCTCCCTTGCTCATGCTCTCTCTCTCTCTCAAAAATAAATAAACATAAAAAAAATTTAAGTATCTTTTTCATCTTAGTGAAAAGCAAAGAATTTTAACTGTATTTTGTATGTGTCAAATAGCTTGGCTGTGTATGTGAAATTGACTTAAATCGCTCACAGGCAATAGTTTTTCATTTCTGAATATAAATGTGCTTTTAGCAATGCTTTGCTTGAGCATCACATGATTCTTCATTAGCATTTAAACCCCTGATTCACAGGAGATAAAAAAGCAGGTCAGAAAAATAAACTATTGGCCAAAGTTTGGCAGCTAGTAGTGGGTGAACAAAAGTGCTTCCTTGCGACATAACTTTGTTCCAACATTTAGGGTGCCTTAATCTTCCTGAGTTATTTCAATGGTAACATTTGGTCAATAAAAGGAGGAATTACTTACAGTGGTAGAACTCTTTTCTCTGCAAAAGGGCAGTTGGTACTCCCATTCACTCATTCATTTCCTGTATACCTGGTGTGTGACAGGCACTGTTATGGGTATCAAGGGTTCAAAGATGGTTAACATAATTGCCCTCACTCTCAAAAACTTTTATAGTCTGTTAAGGAAGAGAAATGCAAAAATATGTAATTACAAAGCACTGTGATAATTCATATAAGGGAAATGGGAGCATTGCTCATGGGTAAGAAGAGGTAAATTTCTAAAAGCAAGAGCTGGGGGAGTGACACATACTTCTACTCGATTCTGAATCTTTGAACTTTGTTTAACAAGACACAGTTCTCGAAGGAGGGAAGTGGATTGACTTGGGAAGTCCTGTCATCAAAAAGATGCTTCTGTTTCCCTCCATCGCCCTATTCTTGCATTGCTCCATGAACTTCATAGTCGGGGTTAGGTTTTTTTCTGGTCTAGGAGGTACCATGTTCCTTGAAGCTTGACCTGTTTTCCCCATGAATGGTGGGAATGAGCTATATAGGTAGAGGTCCTAATAGACTGGGACACAGAAATACAGACACATACTTAAAGGAAATTTTAGTGATATCCTAGTTGATTGCAAGTCAATAGAGTCAAATCTACATAAGGGGATATCTTAGATATTTACTAAATTCCTCGATGGCTGAGGCTGGTTCTTAATATATATTCTGTTTATGATGTAGCAATTTCTCTCTGGATACTGATCACTCAGTAAAAACTTTCAATCAATTGTATATAGTGAATACAGAACCAAGTTCTTTTCTAAGTTGGGTTAATATCTTAGATGCAAAAAGGGATTCCATGTGAAACATGTCTTTTAAAATAATAATATTTTCTAGGGGAAGCCTAGAAAAATTCACTGAGGGCTGAAACATGCATTTTTAGTTTACTGCTCTATAGTAATCAGTACAGTGTTTTCTTGGTACATGACAGATGCTCAATAAATATTTGTTGAATTAATCAATTAATTAAGTGTCATAATGACAGCTGATTATGTTTGAGGATACAGGGATAGTCACCTTGGAATTGGAAAAAGAAGATATATTCAGCAATTTCTCTGGCCTAAATGAGGAATGTTATCTGTATTTCCAGTGTTATAGTGAAGTTACAATAGGCTTTCCCATTAAAATAAAAAATTCACTTGACAGGACTATTACATAGTCTTCCTAGCGGACTCACAAGCATTTGTTTCCCTCTACTTTCTGTTTATTGATGGAGAAGTCTCAGTGTGAGTTACTTCTAGGTAGCCTTCAGACCAATCTTGGACTAACTGCAGAGAAATTTAAGAAATACACTGCTTTGCAATTTGTCAGTCATTATTTTTTGAAATCGTACAAAAGATGAATATGAAGAAAGGATATCTGCAATTTTGTCTAAGATTCTCCATAGGAAAGGAATTCTGCCCAGAATTCTCAGAGCTATACTGAGGTATTTCTCTGGAATAGGGGTAAGGCCAGGGGGTACCTACAAGGCTTTCATTTTCTGATATGCTGCCATCAGTAAAGAATAGAAGCCACTCACTCGAGCCTGCAGGCATGAAAAGTCATCTCCCAAGTTCAAAATCTCTGGTGTTATTTGGATATCGGAAGTGATGGAGAAGTGACAAGACCAGATGGTCATTTTGTAGAACCTCCCAAATTAGCAGGAATATAACCTTGCTCTTCGAGTATAAAAGGGACCATTTTGGAAGATGGATGAAGTGAGTCAGCAGAAAGTGCAAACAGTCTCAATTTCAGGCAGGAGAATTAGCCATCTTTGGGTAATAGGAAACAAATCAGTTCAACAACAAGAATAACAAAAAAAACCCCAAAGCAAAAGAAAAGATTAGTGAGTTGTTCTAGTTTCCTCTTTACACAGAACATAATTTGGCCTCCTTTACTAGCTAAGAGGATCATGTATACTTTTCCATGACCACAGAAAACAATCCATAAACCTAGTGCAGCTGTCATTCAGCACCAATCGGGTGCTGGCATTGCAATTCACTTTTACTTTCTCTAGAATGACTGTTAAGCATTTAAAAGGAAACACAAACCCTTAAACAGAATTTTCCCCCATCTCTTTTTGGGGATACAGATTTATTCTTATCATTGGTTAATCACTACTGAGGCTAACCTCTGTCAATCAGCAGTAAGAAAAACAGTGAGGATCTCCTCTTGTAATATCATGCTTTAGTTCAGTGGAAAGATACTGAAATATTGCAATAGGAATGGGATTGTAGCAACAAGGAGAACATGGCTTTTCTGGAACATGGGACTTTAATTCACATGTGATTATGAGTTTAATTAATAAACATTGAACTGCCAGCTGCTAGCCTCTGAACTTTAAATCACATTGGCTTTAAAGCTTTCCCTTCTCCTTGCCCCTGACCTCAAAGCTTTTTTGAAATGTTATTCTACCTCCCCACCTCTAGCCCATCCTTCAAATTTGATTAGTTTTTCAGCTAGCTACTAATATCATGTCATTCAGGTCATAAGGAATTGTTACTTTTTAAGTACTTAAGAGCTCACAGATCCTATGAAAGTGTCTGTTTCTCTTTTTCTAAGTGGCAGAGGAAGAGAGAGGAGAAATGAAACAATAGTAGCTAATAAACTTTTTAAGTCAGACACAGGAGATCATCACAAGAGGATCTAGAAAGGGGAAGAAAAAAACCCCAGCTAATTAGACTGGAAAAATAATTTTAAAAAGTTTAAGCACGTTGTAGGAATTAGTCTGTGACAGACAGCAATAAATCTGATTGAGATGGAAGAAAGATCCCCAAAACAGCAATGGCTCAGATCGGGGCTTTGAGGAAAATGGCCAGGATTTCTGAAGTCTGACCAGAAAGGCTTCAGAAAAATGGTGTCAAAGAAATTATTGGGAGACAGACAGAGAGAGAGAGAGAGAGAGAGAGAGAGAGAGAGAGAGAGAGAGAGATTGAGAAGGAGGGAGGCTATGGATGTAAATTAATTTTATAATGGGGGAGGAAGTCAGATCAGGCACTGAACAATATTAAGGCAGTGCCAGCTGAGACCAACAGGTCACTGGACCCAGACCTATTACCCAGAGTTTTCCCACTGATTTCATTAACTTCTTAATGAGTTGATTAATGAGTTAATCCCTTAATGATAGGGATTTTGGAAAATATTATTCCAGTTCTGTCATTCTACAGATGAACAAACTGAGTTTCACTGGTGGTTGGGTGACTTTTTTAAAGACAGTGTGACTCCAAAACAGGAAATTTATAAGCAGACTTAGAGCTAGACCAGGTCTCCTGGCTCCTGATCAGCAAGCATCCTTGACATCATGCTCTGCAGCCCAATTGAGGGGGAAAAGATATTGGAAAAGAAATCATGTACATTCTCTGTGCCTGATTTGACCAATACGAAAAATGGGGATGAGGCAAGAGGTTGCATAATAGATAATTGCGTAGTCTCTGGACTCGGAGTGATTGCTTTTAAATCCTGGCTCTGGTCTGTGATCTTAGGCAAGTTTCTTAGCCTTTCTTTGCCTCAGTTCCCTCATCTGCAAAATATCAATAATAATGGTACCCTGATTATGCGGATGTTATGGAGATTCAGTGAACTAGTACAGGTAAAAGCTTTTAGAATTAGTGGCTCACTCTTCTCTCCCATAGCCCAATTCTGATTAATCACTGCTTTGGGTATCTCTATTCTAAATTAGATCTATGGCTTACTAAATGTTATCTAATATCATATATGAACTCATATTATAACTATGGCTTGCATTATTTATTTAGAAATCAAAAACTGGTTATACTTTTATATTGGGTGAAGTGCTTTGAAATCCTTGTGAAGAAAATTATGCAGAAATAAGTAGCAATTATTGTTATAGCAATGATCGTAATTATGAAGCTGCAGCTAGAACTCTCTGGAAATTTCTCTGAAATCCCTTTCCCCTTTTACAACTAATCTTTTTTCAAAACTCTTTCTCCACTCATCATGTCCTGCTTCCCCTGCTATGTGATGTCTCCTGTCTCTCTCTTACTTGATAAATAGAAGGCTCTCTGCATTCAGTTTAGTAACTACCAGTTTGACCTTCTCTGAAACGTCACTATTTCCAAATTTTCCCTAGGGAATCAGCTTGGAAATCAACATATTATCCTAAGGATGTCTCTCCTGCCAGTGTTTTGGTTAAGAACAGATGAGGATAGTCCCTTGACACTTCAGAGTGAGAAATGAAATAGCAACAAGATCTATGCCGGCAACCGCCACTTATTCCTCCACATGAAGCCACTGACAATTTCAGTTTGGCAGTTCTGTCAGCATTTGGAATTCTGAAGCTCTGCTGTGCAAGTAGTAACCACAAGATTAAAAATGAAATAGGTATAGTTCAGACCTTGAGCTAGCCCTGGAGTGAGGGTACTCAGCCAAAGTCAGCTAGGATGGTAGGGAAAGAAGTACTATATTCGTTCTACCTCGCCATAGTTTTCCAAAATTTTACTATAGCTTTTTTGTTGTTGTTCAGTTTTAGCCACTTGGGGCTTGTTCTGTGTGCCATGCTGCCTAAAAACATGCACAGTAAAACTGGCACCTATTTTCATCTAGGTATCCAGTGTATTTGACAATACAGAACACTCGGAAGGTGTAAGAGAGTGTCCTGCATGTTTATTATTCAAATGTATCTTCTGGGTACCTCTCACTCCTGGATTCCTGACCTGCTTTTCAATATCCCTGGTAGGTGCTCATCTTGAATAATTTGTTCTAGTCAATAATGAAAATTTGAAACTTACAATAACTTCTGGATAGGACTCATAAGTCCATGTGTATCCTGAAAACGAATCTTAAAAGATGCCTCAATTGGGACTTATTTTTTTCCTTTTAATTAATCATCCTTTACACCAATTTACTCCCCTCTATTTCTGGAAGAAGGCAAATGTAATCCAGTCTGTAAATAGCAATCCTCAGATGTTAAAAAGGACCTGATTACTTTATTATATCAGCATCTGCTCTGAGATCAACATTAGAAGATAAAATGCCAAATCATCAGCATGGTATTCCTTCCATAGAAGGCCTCGAGTCTCTGTTCCAGTGTAACCAAATGGATGGACATTTGCTGTTCATAACTTGGGCTTGCCTGTAGTTCTGCCTATGCTGTAACTTTTACTCAGAAGATCTCTTCTCCAACCTCCAAAAGCCAACTGGAATCCTGCCTCCTTGCTCAGATCATTCGAGCCACTGAGCCATTGCTCAGACCACTGCAACATTGTCCTCCTCAGAATTTACCTTCCTTATTTCTGGTCACATTCACTTGGCAAATAATTATATACTCCCTCATGAGTTTTCTTCCACTGTTTTATTCTATTTTTATTCTGGTATTATTTATTGGTTTTATTATTTATTGTTTTTACTAAGATTACTATATGCTAAACTTACTGAGGTCAAAGACTACATAAATATGAGAATTATATCCTCCATGGTGTTCATTTATGTGCCTGGTACTCACTGATTGGTCAATATCTTCCTATCAGGTTGGTCTTTGCTGACAAGGGATGACATTGCAGAAATGTATCTATGCTGAGACTGACAGCACCAATTTTCTTACCTTTATAGAATTGAAAAGCAGTTCCATAATGTGAGAAAAATAGTTTATTCATAGTGCATCATATAAAAGCAGAATTATATATTTTTGTCTTTCATGCCTCCTCTCTCAACCTCTTTCTCAAGTTACCTCCCATTTCTACTAATCATCAAAACCTACATGTTCTGATGAAGGCTGGCTGCCATGGAAAGAGGTGCCACTGGCAGAAATATCAGTTTTCTGGTTGATAACCATCACTCTGGGGTTAACACTTAAGAGTTTAGGAATGTCTTTACACAAGCAGTTTAAGTAAGGGGCAGTTTATTGTGTTTATGTACATGTGGTCATATATATTTAACAAGGTAGAAATAAAATTTTAAATTCTTGGGAGATTTTACCATGGAGAGGTTAAGGAGATTATAAATGGTTTCGTATTCTGAATGCCAAGGTGATAATGCAGAAAATACCAATGAACAAACAAGCAAGTACCATCAGAGGGTCGGCATGAATGTTTTCTGGCACATCCTTGTGTCCATCTGTTCCTGCCTTTCTTGCCGTATTGCCCTGGATGTTTAAAATTTAAAACTTAAAACAGAAAATCTCTTCATTCCCCCCCCGAAGCTTATCAATAATATAAATGTTAAGTTCTTGCTTCAATTATGTTTTTCTTTAATTTCTCAGTAAGCTGTTCTAGAATTAGCTCCATAATTGTGCACATCGCCACTTCTTCCAAGATCTGTGCCCTTTGCCAGCTTCACTGCGGTCTTCTACCTCCAACCCCCATCTCCCCAGTCTTCCACTAGCAAACAAACCCAGCGGTAATTACTAATGTCCAAGCACGTAATTCCGGCAGCGTTAGTCTTTTTCATTTGACGCAACTACGCAGGGCTGTCTGGACATGCAGCATGAAGTCAAAGCATTTTAAAAGACTCCTACCCTTTTTTCTCCCCCCCCCCATCTCTAAAACACAGCTGTTTATTTTGTTTGCGGATTGCAGAGTTAAAAATTTTTTCCATGCAGTTAAGTAACTCTGAATATTAATTTTACATCCATATACAATAACAAATCAAAATATATGGAAACATATGGTTATCTATAAAATCGAAAAACACTAGGAAATAAATAGCTGGGAATGAAAATACCTTCTTTATTTGGACAGGGCATCTTAGCAGCTCTAGTGTAGAAATGATTGGAGTTATGACTAACAAAACAATCTAAGATCTTATTGTGAGGATTTTCAAAGGATCATGACAGCATTTCTTTAATGCGTTGCATATATTCTTACATATGACGCTGTTACTCTTACTTAACAACTATTCAAATAGCACAGTTTTGCTCCTGGACATTTTATGCCTATTTTATTTATATCAAGCAGCAGGAAACATCCCTGTGGTAATTTGTGTTCATTCAGAGGCCCCAAGCCTCAGAGTAGAAAATGGTTAAAGTACTTATCACTGTCTCAGCAAAATCCCGCAGCGCCGTAATAGAAATTGCAGTAGATCTTTAGGTCAGAGGCCGGTTTCAATCTAGCACCTGCATTACCCTGAAGGACACAGTTGCGTTTTTCTGAGGAAAACCAGCCTTAATGATGTCAGAATCAAAAACTATCAGCCTGAGATAACCAATGTCCATAGGAAACACTTCTGAAACCATGGCCACTCACTCTGAAACCATGGCCAAAGAGATTAAATCTACACCCTACAGGACCAATATTTCTCAAAGATGTATTTGTGTGAGTGTGTGGTTATGTTCATGCCTAATTACAAGGATGGGGGAGAAGGAAGAGGTAGAGGGTTTCACTCTTAAAGTTGATTCTGCCAAGTTCAACTACTTTTTTTTTATCAAATAGAAATATATATGGAAATATGCCACTCTTGTAAACAGATCATGTTGGCGTCTTCATATATACCTCATTCATGCGCACCCAAGGTCTGTAGACAAATGCTTGTGTTAAAAACAAAAATAAACAAATCCCTTGATAGCCTACTGAAGGATGAATGCAGATTTTTAAAAAATTTGTTTATTTCCTACCTAAAAAGGGGTAGAGGGTAACATGAAAATTTCCACAAGTGGACTTATTTTTTTTTTGAAGCTATGCAGGAGCTGAGGATGGGAGCAGGTAATTGCCTATAAAGGAGTCCTGTGGGAAGGATTTTTTTTCCTTTTTAAAAATATTTAACCTACCATGCCTTCTCTATTAGGGAGTCAGGATCTCACAGAGGCAATTTGGCCTCCAGCTCTGAATACCCAGCTCTGGCCAGGCATCTCTGCTGCAGGTAGATGCGGCGCTGCTGCCGACCGCTGTCCGCGGTGCTGAAAGGTCGCAGGCGCCTGTGCGGTCCCTCGGTATTGCTGTCCAGGGTGCTGACTGCGGGCCGCCGCAGTCCCCGAGGCGAGCCCACCCCCGCCAGCCCTCCGCAGAGCCCTCCCACACAGCACGACCCGCCCGCCTCTCGCCCGCCTCCCGCCAGCCTGCAGTTGACGTGGAGCAGGCGGCATAAATCAACTCCGCGGGGCTTGGAGGCTGCTCCCGCTGCTGCAGCTCAGCTTGCCCGGGGCGGGAACTCCCCCTTCTCCTTTCGCCTCCCCAGTCCCCCAACCTGCCCTCTCCCTAATTCTTCCCTGGATAATAGCGCCTTAACGACAATAGTCAAACTAACAGTGTCAGAATGGCAGGGTTTGTTTGTTTTGGTTTACAAAAAAAAAAAAAAAAACAAACCAACAACAACAACCCAGCAGCCTAAACATCTCTGAAAACTGCATCGCAAGATGGAAGAGAGTGAGTCCCACTACTGTTTCTAAAGAGTAAGTTATTATTCGGTACGTATCCTTGCGCTTCCTCCCCATCGCTCCATCTGCAGTGTCCCCATTCCTCCCTTTCCTAAGCAGCTCACCTCGAAAATACTTTGTAAAGCCCCAGACAGGAGCTATCCCGACGCGCACACACGGAATACCGCACCCTAGGTGCACAAATACTTGTATTTGCCCAAGCTCACTTGGTCTCCGAGGCTGTGGTCCCCTCTGGGTATGCAGCCATCCAAAAACCAGAACCACGACCTGAGGGGGAGGCTCCTTACCTTGGCTTCTTCAGAGGGTGGTGTTCGCCCGGCCCCTGCAGGTCGCAAGTGTGGAGGAGCCGCCGGGCTGGGAGGGAAGGAGAGACAGCGCCTGACCTCCCCGAGGTTTCGTCTTCAATGCAACGTGAGCTCTGCCCTCATCAAAGATGGCCGTCCCTTTTGACGTCAGCAGCTTTTAATAGCCCTCTCCAGGAGGGGCGGGGAGGAAGTGTGATGAGGGGAGGGCGGAGGGAGGATGGAAGCTGGTGGTGGGAGGGGAGGAGCCGAGACGTGCGGAGCGCTTGACTCAGCTCCCGGTGCGCTTTATTGCAAACCTTTGTAATGTAGTCTTTTATAATCACCTGAACGGGACGATTCTTATGACTCCATTTTAGCAGCCGGTCTTGGGCAAATACATTTATCTCGCGACTGGTTTTCTGATATTCTGAGTGCGTGCGTGTGTGTGTGTGTGTGTGTATAAATACGTATCTGTGTGTGTATATATTATGTGTGTTATATATCCGATAAATATGTATATATAATTTTTCTCCCTGCTGAGTTGTCTTTGGTTGAGTCATAGAAGGGGAGGGGAAGGCAGAGGAGTAGAAGGGGGCGGGGGAGGGAGTTGAGGAGAGTTCAGTTGCAATTTGTTTTTTCTAAAGAAGCCGCTCGGAAGGGGCATCCCTGTCAACCCTCACCAGTTCCATATATGGCCAAGCTACGTGGGCTGCTATTTTTATGAGTGAATTCTTCATTTTATCAAAGCAGCATCGAGCGCTTGGAGTTTGCATTAATGTGGTCAGTTGGGGAGACAGACGCATACACGTTATTTTAAAGTACGTCAGAGCAATTATCTTTGAGAGATATAAAATGAATTGGGCGAAGGGGGAGGGAAGAGTAGTTAACCCAACCAGCGTGGGTTTGCTGGAGTTCGAGGCTTGGAGTTAGTTGTTTATAGAGGGCAAAATCGATGACGCTGTTTTCGGTTGAATTTGCAACCGGCGCCTAGGGTTTTACGTTGGGTTTCTTAGGAATAGTTCACGAAGGCGCATACGCATCTAATAGGACTGCCCAGACTTCCAAGGGGAGTGTGGAACACTGCGGATTCAAGGATCTCTGGGACACTACAAAATTCTGGTGGTTTATTCAGTGCGCAAACCCTGGTACCAGTCTAGCTTGGGGGCTTTCTGATGCTCAAAACGGCGTGGGAGAGAAAAGCTACTTGTGCTGGTCATATGAGAGATTAAAAATAATAATCATAAAGCAATAATCCTAGCTGTCCTCCTTTGTTGTCTATTAAGGCACTGAGGGAGGGCGGGTGGTGGGGTATGAAAATGGTTCCGCGGTGGCAGCCTCTCGGATGAATCACAGGTGTTGGAGAGGCTGTCGCGGGGCTCTCCGCAGGGAGGGAGAGCGAGAGAGCGCGTGGGAGGTGGGGGACCTCGGCTGAGGTACTGTTTGTACTTTTCCGGGAAGGATGCGATTAGAAGTCGTGCCTCGCAAAGTTAAAACTTGATGGCCTCTTTCAGGCGATGGAAAATCTTTGTCTCGGATCCGGAAAAACAACGCACAGCCCCCGCCCCTGCCACTACACACACACAAACACCTCTACACACACACACACACACACACACACACACACACACACACACACACACACACCTGGCTCTTTGTACACACACACACACACACACACACACACACACACACACACACACACACACACACACACACACACACACACACACACACACACACACACCTGGCTCTTTGGCCTAAGAGCCAAGCTCGAGTTTTTAAATGCAAGCTAATGTAGAGAAAATCCCAGGAAAAGAAAGGAGGAAAGCAGAGGTGTAATAGGGGCGTTTAGAGCTAGCAGAGCTGTAAGAATTTAATAAAGGATGCCTTTAATTTGAAATAAGTAGAAGTCATTGTTTCTTAAAGATTCCATGACCCAGAGGGTATTTTGAAATATTAATGTTTTCAATAATAATTAACAAATATTGTTTGGATTTTTATTAAAGCCGTTTCCTAAAACAAGACATGTTGCTGAAATAGTCATTAAACATTTAAGATTCTTATATAATAAAGAAAATCTACATGGTCCTCAGATACTTAATTGGCAATAAAACTCCTAGTTATGGTTCTCACTTTCATTGTAAAGCAAGCTGCAATGGACTCAGGGAAGTGGTGACAAATGCAATGTCACTACAAAATCCTTTACAGTCAGGATTTGCTTCCAAAATGTGACACTTATTTAGCACATGGAAGTTTTCTGGGGAAAAGCCTTCAGTGAGGAGAAACAAATATGTGTACTGCCCTCAGACTGGAAGTCATTCATGCAGAAAGTTTTGTGAAAGAATGGAGGAGCTGGGGGATATTCCATATTTACAAAAACAAATAAAGGAGTCTGTCACTGACTTAGGCTCATCCTGCAGGCAAAAGTGATGTGGCAGTCACAGGGGAGGACCGGTTTGGTATTCTAAATTTTCAACTGCCGATGCCCCACACTGACATCTTTAAATATTATACATAAGAGGAGAGAGTGAGACTGATTCAAAGCTTCACAGAAAATACCATAGGCCCAAAGGATTATCTTATCATGGTAGCAGCCTTTTCCACTCTCCTGTGCTTACGCTGAAAACTATACTGGTTAGGAAGTTCTTCATCTTGCTCTGGGAAAGGTAGCAGAGTCTGATTTGAGAAACAAACACTGGATAGATATAAATCTACTAAGGATGATCAGAGAACCCTAAATATATTTTTAATATGATAATAAGATTTCCCCCCAGGGTTTTCTCATTGCTTGACTTAAAAAAAATCAATAGTCATCTTTACCAGTAGGGAACCAGCAGGTTTAAGTTATTCAGGGTCTATAAAGATCTAAACCACACAGAGAAGGAAGGTGATGGAAAATTTGCATTGAAATGATTCAGTTGCCTTTGAGTTATTTCCACAAAGAACCAACAATGTAGAGTAACTAATAGTTAGGAAATCATTCGATGAGTTATGAGAAAATTACCTGCTCTGCTGGATGGATATTTACACTATGGTAATTCAGTCCTGAAAGCTTTTTCTGGTACACCATGCCCCAAAGTATTTTAGTTTGTAATAGCTCCAGATCCAAGGTATTTAGCTTGTATTTCCCAGGTAAGGTACAAGATGTATGATTGACTAAAAATTACTACTTCAAAAAGTATAATAATAAAGGTTTTAATAAAACTTTATATCATATGATCTCTCCAAAGTCAATTTGCAGATAGTTTAGTTACTTGCTCACCTCAGAACTCCCCTCTCCAAGGTCCACCTTTGGGATATGCCTCGCACCCTGTGACTATATTTCAAGACACCATGAGGGCAAAAGGCTTGGACACAAGAATATACAATTTGACAGATCAACTTTGATTCCTTGGTTTACTTTCCACAGGGTGTGTTTACCATTTTTTAATTATATGCTTTTCCAGCCCTTACCCCAGCCCCCACCCCATTCACAGATAGTGAATAAATAGTACCTGGTGAAAGCTTAAATGCTGTAGCTCTAAACTCCCCAGGTTTTCCTTGTTACCTGAAGCATTTGCGGTAGGGCCATATTTTGTGAGAGGTAGGAAAAGAACCAGGAATATTGGTTTCTGTTTCTGGCTTGCCATGTAGAAAAAAATATAAGATTGTACACACAGGGTTTTAAATAATACTTTGGTTTTTACTAAGAACAGCATTGTCGGAAAGGAGGAGAGTGCTCATCAGCCAGAGGAGGGTAGGTGCCTCCATACTCCTGTTCCTTAAAGCATCTACATTGTAGGGTCTCTTTTGTACATAAATGCACCCTAGAACTCTCTCCAATGCCAATACGTGCCTGCGGTCAAGGAGGGAGGAAGAACCTTATGTCAACCAGGGACACAAGGAAGGAGAACATAATAGCCAAAAATTAGCGAAACTTAAAAAGGCTATTTGAAAGGGATCACTGTATTCCTTTAGTAAATCTTTTGAGAATCTTATTGTTTTGTCATCTTTCTGTTATCTCATAGGTAAAATGGGGACAATAATTCTAATCAACTCATAAGGAAATTGTGAAGCATTTAGAATCATCATATCTGACGCTATGAAGTATTGGTTAAATAAATCTATCAACTTGAGACTTTTAACTTTCTCTAAGTAATGACTCATAACTGCTGCTTTAATATGGAGGGTTGATTTTTTTTCTTCATTAGCTGCTAACTAGATATGTATCATTTAATTCATCTGGGCCCTGGTTTCTTCATCCGTATTAATTCATTCATTTACTCCACATCTAAAACCTTCCAGATGCTTGGCACACATACTGGAGTTTAGGTAAAACAGAGGAAGGAACTGAGGATTACAGAGGTTAAATAACCTGACCAAGGGCACAGCTAATAAATGGTACAGCTGGAATTTGAACCGCATGGCCCAAGTTTATAATCATTATGCTTTACTACAGACTCTTCCAGCCCCATCAGACCCATTCCCTACGTATTAGGGTTCTCTAGAGAAAGAGAAACAGAACCAATAGAATGTATATGCATACGTATACACACACATGTATTCTTTTCCCTGCCCCTCTGTGTGTGTGTGTGTGTGTGTGTGTGTGTGTGTGTGTATGCAAAAAGACTTATACAGAATTGGCTTGCATGTTTATGGAGGCTGATAAGCCTCAAGATCTGCAGTGTAAATTGGAAACCGGAGACCCAGGAGAGCCAATGATGTAGTACCAGTCCAAAGGCCAGCAAGCTTGAGCCTCAGGAAGAGATGTTGTTTTAGTGTGAATGTGAAGGCAGGAAAAAGCCAGTATCCCAGTTTAAAGGCAGTCAGGCAGAAGGAACTTTTTGTTTCTGGGCAGAGATTCAGACTTAGTATTCTACTTAGGCCTTTAGCTGATTGGATGAGGCTCACCACATTAGGGAGTGTAATCTGCTTTAGTCTACTGATTTAAATGTTAATCTTATCCAAAGATACCCTCACAGAAACACCTAGAATAATGTTCGACCAAATATCTGGGCACCTTGTGTCCCAATCAACTTGACCCGTAAAATTAACTATCACATCCTCCCTTTACAGCTAACCTCTCTGCCTTAACATATTGTGGCTTGTGTAGGACTTTTTTCATTAGCAGCTTTAGGATTCCATTTGCTAATGGGATGAGTCTATGGATACTGACCACAGGGTTTTGTTGGGGTGAATTCCAAGAAAGGGGTCTAGGCTGGCAAGATGATTACTTACAGTAAACAGAAACAACATAGTCGAAGGAAAAAAGTGCCAAGTACAATCAAGGACGGAATTTAGAGATTAATACCAAATAAGAAACATAAATAAGAATTGGGTCAAGATGATGCAGTCAAAGTGTTCTTGAAAGAGTCAGTCAAGGAGGTCAGAACAGAATAGCAAGTTTGACCACTGGTTTTGAGGGAATGATATAAAATTTTAAATAGGAATTTATTCTAGGAGCCAGGAACTCAGGCAGTGAAAATCAGAGTGAGATGAGTTAAGGTGAATAATTCAGAATATGTCTGGGAATGGACAAAGGATATCTGGAAGTATTCTATCAGTTTTGGCCATGAATGTCAGGCAATTCTGCTACCTAATGGGCACGAGAGCATTTCTTCACTTTAATATCTCAGCAGGTAGCATCAATGATCTCATGGTCATTTCCAATGGACTTCCCATCTTTCTTAACCTCTGCCTTCCCGTGACACTCTGTACCACTCATTCCATTTCTTAAAGTGCTCTATAAAGTGCCCTCACCTGTGTTACTCTCCCTCATTTGTTGACTCCTCATTTTCCATAAGCAGATGAGTTAAAGCAGCAGAATTGTGGCAGCCAGCAGATAAAGTTGTACATTTTCCTGAGCTCCACACAAGACCTCGGGGAGCTCCATTTGTCCATTTAATGTGTCCTTACTCTCCGTCATGAAAACTTTTGTACTCTAAGCCAAAGAGAAGAAAATTTAGCAGTTCACATTTGCAAAGGCCTGTACAAATTACAAAGCACTATCACACACACAGTCTCATTTTATTCTCATGATTCTCTGCGATATGTATACAAGCAATTATTATTTTAATTCTGGAATTTTTAAATGTTATTTATTTAGACAGAGCATGCACAAGCAGGGGAGGGGTAGAGAGAGATAGAGAGAGAGAATCCTAAGCAGGCTCCTCACTGTCAGCACAGAGGCTAAGGCAAGGCTCGATGTCATGGTTCGTGAGATCAAGAGTCCAACACTTAACTGCTTAACTGACTGAGCCATTCAGGCACCTCTATTTTAATTCTAAATTAATACATGAGAATTCTGATTTATTTTTTCAGACTCCTGTAGTCTTCATGGTAGAAAAATAGGAACCAATGTCCTATTCCATTCCTTCACATGTTGTCTTTTAAAAGAATTTGATTCATGTCCCCTGAGTTTAACCATTGTTTATATATGTATGACTGCTAATTTTATATTAGCAGTCCCATCTACTCTCATGAGCTTCATAGTCACATTCTTAGCTTCTCGAATACTCTCATCTGTAGGATCAAGGCATCTCAAACATATATATGCATCAGTTAATTTCCTCCACTCTTCTTCATCTCTTACATTCTTAATTAACAATCTCTGTAGGTGTCCTGCTTACTAAATTAGCACTCAGAAGCATTTTAGCTTCATTCTCCTTTCTGGCTTTTCTTCATCATCCCAGCTTTATGCCTCAGTCATGTACCTTTTCTCCTATCTATGCACTCACTTCTTGGTGATTTTATCCAGTTCTAGAACCTTGAATAGCATTTATGTGTTAATGTCCTCATATTTACATATTCATCCCTGATTTATTTCTTAAACTTCAGCTTGTCCTTCCAACTTCCTACTCAATACCTGCACATAAATATAAAGCAAATATGGATATAACACCTAGCACGTACCAAGTGGAATTTGTGATTTTATAACTCCAAAATGATTCCCTTCCCCATATTAATAAATGGCATCTGCATTCACCTACTTCCTCAGGATGAAAATCTTGTCTTATTTCGCTAATCTCTTTCCCATGAATATCCCATGTATGAGCAAATAGTGCTCTATTTTCAGTACATTTTCTAAATTCGCCCACATCTCGACCTTGATAGTTGAAGCCACCATCATCTTTCACTTGGGCTTTTACAGCTGCCTCTTAATTTGTCTCCTAGCCCCTATTTTTTCATAGAGCTATCACAATGGCACTTACAAAAAACAAATCTTTCTCAAAAATGTTCAACGGCTCCTATGACATTTAGGAGTCCTTCTCCTAACCTACAAGATCAGCTCCTGGCCACCTCTCCAAACACATTTCCCAACACTCCTTATATTTATCTCCATTATAATCACACTGACCTTCTTGCTGTTCATTGTACAATCAAATACACTTCCACCTCAGGATCTTTGTACTTGCTGTTACCGTTACCTGGAACATTCTTCCCCAGATCTTCTCGTGTCCTCAAATGCTACTTTTTCAAAGGAGTCTTCTTGACAATCCAAACTAGCTAACCATGCTAATCTCCAATTCACTATCATTCTTTATTCTCTCACCCTGAATTATTTTCTTCATAGCACTTTTCTCCTCTTGACATTATACATTTGTTTATATATTATATATGCTCTGTCTATACAAAGGTAACTGTTTTCAATGACATTAACAGTTCCTTTGGGTAAAGTATTTTTTGTTTCTAAATAATATGCATATATTGCTAATTCTTGACTCATAAAATAGACTGTCATTTGGTTTATTGTTATGACCAATGATAATCAAGCTGTCTTATATTGTCTCTTTTCACTTTCCCCATCCTCTCAATACCATGACTTTTTGTTAAATAATGACTCAGCTATTAATATGAATAGGCTAGCATTGTTCACTTTTAAGTTAATCTCATACAACAAGTATGCTTCTTCTTTTGCACAATTTCCCACTTTACTTGAAGAAGATTTTAAGAGATTCTATAGAAGAGAAAAAGATGGTTGCTTATAAAGAAACACGAATTACGTCAACACCAGATTTCTCATCAGCAAATCTGGGTGATAGGGGGCAATGGAATAAATTTCAAAGCGTTAGAAGAAAAGTAAGTTGCACTCTATAAGTCTCTATTAAGCTACAATGTTGATAAGGAATTAAGGGCAAAGTAAAGACATTTCCAGAAATATACAGATTCAGGACGTTTACTTCCTGTGCACTCTGTCTGCAAATAAAAATATTTTCTAGGGGCGCCTGGGTGGCTCAGTCGATTAAGCGTCCGACTCCGGCTCAGGTCATGATCTCGCGGTTTGTGAGTTCGAGCCCCGCGTCGGGCTCTGTGCTGACAGCTCAGAGCCTGGAGCCTGCTTCGGCGGATTCTGTGTCTCCCCATCTCTCTGCCCTTCCCATGCTCATGCTCTGTCTCTCTCTGTCTCTAATAAATAAAAAACATTAAAAATTTAAAAAAATATATTTTCTGGGGGCACCTGGGTGACTCAGTCTATTAAGCATCCAACTTCAGCTCAGGTCATGATCTCATGGCTTCTGAGTTAGAGCCCCAGGTAGGGCTCTGTGCTGACAGCTCAGAGCCTGGAGCCTGCTTCCGATTCTTCTTCTTCTCTCTGCCCCTCCCGACTCGCGCTCTGCCTCTCTCTCTCTCTCAAAAATAAACATTTAAAAAAATTTATTCTGCAGTATACAATATACAAAAAAATCCATAAAATGCAGGAAGCCTAGGGATTTAGTAAATGTTAGAATTAACGTAGGATTTATTTCCTAGGATCAAAGCTAGAAAGCAAGTACATAAATAAAACAGTAAAAATTAGATAATTTAACAAATAGTATAATTTAAAAGGTGTATTAGTCTAGCAATTACATTCATCTCTTTGAACAACAATAAAAATAAAAGTGTCCTTAAATGCCAGGAAAAACAAAAATGTTATACTATACTATACATTTTTGGTCCAAATATGACACAATTTCAAGCAATTTTTGATGGAGCTTAAGGAAAAGCTTCCATTTGTCCTTTTTGTTTGATTATTTTCTTTGTGTAAAGATTTGATGTCATAGGAATATTTAAAGACTTACTACTTTGTTCTGCAATGAATAGTATTTATATGATCATAATGCTATAAATGCTATTTATTAATTTTAAAATTTTATAATCAAGTTGTAGATCAAGCACAAGAGATTTCACTCTGTTTTCCTAACAGAATCTAAATGTTATGAGCCCTAAACTATAAAAGTGGTGATAGAACTGTCAGAATGTGATAGTTAAAGGAGGGAGCTGAGGAGGGGTTAAAGCGGAGAAGTGTCATTTAATAAAGAGGCCCCAATTTACTCTTTTTCTATGGTAAAGGTTTAAAAGAATTAGTATAAAGTTGATAGAAAAAAGAAATAAGGTTTAATCATATTACATGATTGTATACAAAGTTATATATAAAATTAATAACCAGAAAACAAAAATTTAATAAAAGTAACAAAGATTGCATGTTTGAATAAGAGAGAAAGAGCCAGGGCACCTGGGTGGCTCAGCTGGCTAAGCATCTGACTTCAACTGAGGTCATGATCTCAGGGCTTGTGGGTTTGAGCCCCACATTAGGCTTGTGCTGACAGCTCATAGCATTGAGGCTGCTTTGGATTCTGTGTCTCCCTCTCTCTCTCTCTGCCCCTCCCCCCTCATGCTCTCTCTCTCTCTCTCTCTCTCTCTCTCTCTCTCTCTCAAAAAGAAATATATATTTTTAAAAATTTAAAAAGAGAAAGCCAATTAGATTATGTTCTAATCTTTAAAAAAAGGAGAGTTAGTGCATATTATTCAAAGTTCATAAATCGAGAATAGAAGTATGTAATTTAAAATTAAAGTTATAAACAACAAGAAAACTTAAAACTGAAATATTTAAAGATAGTTTCTTTGGGAAAGAATAAAGACAAAGATGCATCGTTTTATTTATTTTTTAATTTTTCATTTTTTAATGTGACTATATTAACTCTCAAAAAGAATAGAGATAAAGATGCCTGGGTGTCTCACTTGGTTGAGCATCCAACTCTTGATTTCAACTCAGGTCATGATCCCAGGGTAGTGGAATTGAGCCCTGTATTGGGTTCCACATGCTGGACATGGAGTCTGCCTCAGATTCTCTATCTCCCTCTGCCCCTCTTTCACACTCACACACACACTCGCTCTCTCTCCCACCCCCCCAAAAAAAAGTAAAAAAAAAAAAGAATATAGGTAGCAAAATCATAAAATTATTTCAAAATGCTTTTAAGGAGGCACACTTGGCTTGTGTGGGCTGCAATGTTCTACCTAAATGACTATCTTATAATGCCTTGGCAATTCTAAAATCTTGTTTGTTCAGTCTGTTAAAATGGTATCCACTTTTATAGTGGGGAACAAAAATTAGTATTGAAGTGTATTTTTAACCCTTTTGTTTTTCTGAGTAATGCTAAAGAGAGAGTCTGGATTAAAATTGAAAAGTGAGATGTGAGAGTTAACTTCTGGGCAGAAGACCTGTTGGGAATCAATATCTCGATAATATGATGGTGTTTATGGGAGAGTCGCTTTTGGAATGGTGGAGTAAGGACCTCCAAAATTTGTTACTCCATAAAAGCAATGAACTCATTGGCAAAAATTGTCAAAACCAAAAAAATTTTTAGAACTCTGGAAATTAACTAAAGCTATGCAACAATTTGAAGAACACGTATGAAAAAAAAAGCCTAGATCTAGATAAGAACAGCAAATTTTTTACCCTTTAACTTTCTCTATTCCCACCCCCCTCTCCTCAGTTCTGTGGTAGTCCCGAAAGCCTAGAAGCCTAAAAGAAAATGAAGGTGGGTGGGGGGAGTTGCATAATTGGTTTGGAACTCCCCAAAAGCCCTATCCAAAGAGAATTGTCACTACTTTACCTGTTTGAAAGTTTCCTGGAAACTACCATTCTCAGTGCTTGTCTTTGATATGACTTTGAACTCAGTGTGAACAGTGTTTTCTCTAGGGCATTTGTCAAAAACAATCAGCAGCAAATGTTTAACATAGCAGCTGCCTGAGGCAGTAATAATAGTTGGGGCAAACAAGATGCTGACAAAGAAACTTAAAAGGAAATGCTGAGAAGTGAGATGTGCTTAGGGGCTTTGAAAAACTCTAATATATTCCTGGAAATCTAGATATTCATACAGATCCATAGGGCTGTGCACATGCCCTGAGAAGATCTGAGAAGGCCTTATGTTCTGCATGATGTTGAGATTCTGCAAAAGCAGGAAGTAAAGATAAGGCAGTGTTATAAACTGCCTGCTAGAGTGTTGAAACACTACCCTAACACACAAACAGAGGTTCTCTGCAAAGACTGTGAGACTTTTTTGGTTCAAGGCATTTAAGGAAATAAGATAGCTGAACAGAGACTTTGGGCCACACACAACAAAGAATACGGATATTACTGAAGTTGTTTTGGAAAATCACTAAAGTGACAAACAAATAGTGGCTATAATAAAGGCTGGGGGTAGTGGTGGTGGCAGAATCTGATTTCCAGAGTTGCCACATTACACTATTTTAAATGTACAGTTTTTAACTAAGTATTAAAACATGTAAAGAAATATGGCCCATAAGCAGGAGGAAAATGATCAATAGAGACTTCCCATGAGGTCACCTAGACATTGGACTAACTGGACAAAAAATTTAAGTTAGTGATTATCAGTATGTCAAGAACTAAAAGAACTCATGTCTACAGAACTAAAGTAAACTATTAGAAAAAAATTCAACCAAACAGAGAATATCAGTAAAGAGATATATATTATTTTTAAAAAGAACCAAATAGGAATTCCAGGGCTTAAAAGTATATTAACTAAAATGAAAAATTCACTAGAGAAGGACAATGGTAGATTTGAATTGGTTGAAAAAAGAACTGGCAAATTTAAAGATAGGTCAATTGGGGCATCAAGGTGGCTCAGTCAGTTAAGTGTCCAACTTTGGCTTAAGTCATGATTGCCTGGTTTGTGGGTTCAAGCTTCTCATCGGGCTCTGCGCTGACAACTCAGAGCCTGGAGGCTGCTTTGGATTTTCTGTCTCCTTCTCTCTCTGCCCCTCCCCCACTCGATCTCTGTCTCTCTCTCTCAAAAATAAATAAACATTAAAAATTTTTTAATAAATAAAAATAGGTCAATTAAATTATTCAGTCTGAGAAACAGAAAGAAAAAATAATTTAAAAAATTAACAGAATCTCAGAGATAAGTGAGACATCATCAAGTGTACTAAATATGCATAAATGAAGTACAAGAAAGTGAGGAGAGAAAGAGATAAAAAGAATATTTGAAGGAATAATGCCCAAAATGTTCCAAATTTGGAAAATTACATTAATTTAAATTTTTAAGAAATTTAATGAACTTCAAGTAGGAAAACTCAAGGAGACACAGACGAAGAAAAAATCTTAAAAACTGATACAGAAGTGATTCATCTCATATAAGCGATCCTGAATAAGATTAACAGCTGGTTTTTCATCAGAAACCATGGAGACAATGGTATGATATATTCAAAGTGATGAAAGAAAAAGACTTTTAAGCAAGAGTTTTGTATTAGCAAAACTATCCCTCAAAAAGAAATTAAGACATTCCTAGATAACAATAACAACATAAACAACAACAACTGAGAAATTTGTTGTAGCACAACTGCCTTACAAGAAGTACTCACCACTGGGAAAACACTAAGAAGATAACTAGAAAAAATAGTAAAAGAAACAAAATGACAATGAAATTAAAATGATACACTAGAAAATATCTAACACAAAAGAAGGTGGATGGAGGAGTAAAGGAAAAAGACATAAGGCATATAGAAAACAAATAGCAGACCTTTGTATTCTTGTCTTTTTCTAGGAATTGGGACTTGAGGAACATTGAAAAGCGGTGTTATTTCTATTTCATCCTTATAGTCAGTCTTCTCTGAGGAAATGGCACATAAACACAGAAAGTCCAATTTATAAAAACACATTTAATAAATTATTCCTTGAGGAATAAAAAAAAAAGAAAACAAATAGCAATAATGCAGACATAAAGCCTATCTCATCAATTGTATTAAATGTACATGGATGAAACTCTCTTATCAAAAGACAGAGAGTGGTTAAATTGTTTAAATATTCAACTATATGCTGGCTACATGAGACCCAGTTTATAGTCAAAGATACAAATAGGTTGAAAATAAAAAAGACAGAAAAAGATAATGCAAACAAACATAAGAGAGCTGGACTGACTATACTAATAATAGATAAAATAGGTTTCCAGACACAAATTATTACTAGAGAGAAAGACGGACATTTTATAACAATAAAAGTGTCAATTGCTCAAGAAGACATAACAATATATACACCACAGCAAAGCCACAAACACATGGAAGGGAGAAATAGATACTTCAACAATAATAGTTGGAGACTTCAATACTCCATTTTCGATGTAGGTAGAAGACCTTAACAGAAGATCAATAAGGTTCAAAGACTTGAACAACACTAAAATGCAGTAGACCTAACAGATGTCTATATAACATTCTACCCAACAAGAGAATGCACAGTCTTCTTAAGTGCACATTGCCTTCTCTTCTGTGCTCATATATCCAACTCTCTCTCTGCCTCCCTTTCATAAGGATACATGAAGCCTTATTTCATTTAAGCCTCACCCCAGATAATCTAGGATAATCTTGTTTCAAGGTCCCTAACTTAATCACATCTGTAAGACACTTTTTCTAAATGAAATAATGTTTATAGGTTCCAGAAATTAGAACCTGATGTCATTGGGAGACATCATTCAGCCTACTAGAGGGAGCTTTTAAAAATACTAATGCTTGGGTACCATTTCCAGAAATTCTAACTTAATTGGGTTGAAGTGAGCCCTGGACATTGATAATGTTTTTAAAACTTTCCAAATGTATCCAATATTTCAAACTATTGCTGTGGGTAAGCCATTGATAACCGGTGAATATGATTTACCTTATTTATTTTCTTTTTGTTTCACTCAATGCTTTAATCAAATCCCCTTCTCCTTTCAAGACCTTAGCAGAGCTAACCTGCTGCCTTGGTAGTTTCTATTAAGAATGGATCATCAGGCAACTAATTAATATTAAATTCATGTTAAATTAATTCACGTTCACTATGCTAAAAAATACTAAAATTAATTTAAAAAAGAATGAAGGTAAGGTTTCAGCCACATTGCCTGGTAGTTACCGAAATCTTGTGGGGAAAGAAGGGATATTTCTGGCATGGGAGAGCTATAGTATACCATGGAAATCATTCTAGACAGGGATCAAGGTTTATTTTTATTTCTTTAACAAACATACATAAAATGTTATATATTATTGGCATAGTTTAAACACTTTACAGATTTAATTCCCTATAATGTCAAGAAGTTTGTACTATCATAATGCCCATTGGACAAATGTGTAAACTGAGACACAGAACAGTTAATTATCTTCCCAAGGACACCCAGTAATAAGTGCCTTGGCATCCCAGCTCCAGAGCAACCATGTCCAAATACTGCCCTCTGTTCTTTTGTGCCTTCTCAGCTCTGCTGTATCTTCCCATTTCTGCTCTGCTGTATCTGCACTATGTGGTTTTTGAAAACCTGTTAACCTATCTGAGCTTGTTTTCTCATTTTTAAAATAGAAATTGTTTCTAGTCAGAGGTGGATATCATTTTACACAAAGGGTCCAACCAATTGCTTTCTGATTGATAGAAGTGCTCTTTTATTTTTCTGCCCCTCTCCCTACCTCCGCACCTTTTCAATTAATTTGCATGCTAGGCTGTCACAGTCTGTTTGAACCAAGGACTGAAAAACATGAGTATCTTAGAAAGTCCAGGTTGGAGTAAATCTCTGAAATAGTCTGGTCTGTTCATTTCACAGGTAAAAAAAAAAATGAGACAGAGGAAGAACTATAGGACCAGTCTTCTAACTCCCAGGCAGTAACTTTTGCCACTTGAGTACATGAATTACTGGGGATTTGTTAAGATGCAAATTAGGATTCAGCAGGTCCATGGTGGTGCCTGATATTCTGCATCTCTAAAAGCTCCTAGGTGATGCTGCTGCTCCTGGTCCACATTTTGAATAGTGAAGTTCTCAATAGAACTCAGAACTTCAGGTCTATGTTATACTTGGGAAAAGTACTGTCCATCCGAATCACTGGGGTCATGACTAGTATTATCTCATGAAACTCCATTCGACTTGTGACCATGGAAACAAGTACAATTACAAACGATTTTGAAATTTGGAGGTTGGAAAATGACCATGTCACACAGGTAATGGGGACAGAAGAAACAGAGGAAGCTGAGAGCTGAGTGACGACTTGTGTGGGGGTCAGCAAGCTTAGAACATGGGGCGGCTTTGTATGT
The DNA here is from genome assembly GCA_030068075.1 of Paguma larvata. NCBI lineage: Eukaryota > Metazoa > Chordata > Mammalia > Carnivora > Viverridae > Paguma > Paguma larvata. Next base: position 14,308,496 of record CM057844.1, read on the forward strand.
CAGGAATATGTTTCTTGCAAGTTACAGAAACCCAAATTACAATAACTTAGGCAAAAAAGGCAACATATTGACACATAATTGAAAAGTCTAGGGTTAGGTCTGGCTTCAAGCAAAGCTAGATTCAGGCGCTCAAACAATGTCATCAAAAATTAATCTCATCATCTATGTTGACTTCATTCTCAGATGGACTCCACTAGCTGTGGTCAACAGCAGAAAAGAGCATACCACTTTTCTAATAGTTTCAACAAATATCCCTGACTCTTCTTTTCATTGGCCAGTCCTGGGTTATGTGCTTCTTCCAGAACCAGTCACTATGGCTGGAAGGGTGCTGTGCTCTAATTCAGTACCCTGGGTCACATGTCCATTTCCATGATAAATCCCATCCAAAAGACATGGACTGGGAATTGGGGAAGAGAATTGTCTCAGAGTGAGGTCAACAGGAAGGAGAATGGATGCTACATAAGCAAAAATAATAGATTCTTATTCTAGAGAGTGGGGCCAATCGAGCAACTGAAGGTGTTAAGAGCTTGGCTGGGATGTCAGAGGCTCAGCAAGATGCCGGGACTTGAAGGGTTAATTCGCCTACTAGTGAAAATATGGCTATAGATGCTATCTTAATGATATGCCTCTATTTTGATTCTTGCTAAAGAAGTGTTTCTCAGATTCTGACTCAGGAGGTCTAGAGGAGTCCCAAGAGTCCACATTTCTAACAAACTCCCAAGTGATGCTGATGCTGTTTGTTCATGGACCACATTTTGGTGTGGCACTGTGTTGAAGCATCAACTTCAATCATCTCTAGCTGTGGTGTATTCCCAAGCTTGATTGCCCTTCCCTTGAAAGCCTTCCCTTCTAACCTCTAGGGACTACAAGCTTTTTATATGCCCTTAGTAGGCTCTGTCCTACTGTCAGTAATCTCTCTCAGGGACAAAATGGAGATCCAGGCATCTGTTCTGTCAGAACCATTGGTTTCATCATTTCCCTACTCCAGGTCTGTAAGATTTAAGGCATTGGACCAAAGGATGTCCCTGGCTTAGGGTCCAAGGAAGGTTAGTTTGCTGGCTCATGGTCAGCATTTCATTCAATGAAGAAGCTAGAGATTATTCCATTTCCTGCTGTTCATTTGTTGTCCATAGACTAGAGAGACTTGCCAAACCCAAAATTTTTGAAGAAATTCAGATGAGCAGAACTGCCCAGTTGATCCACAGGTTGACAAGCATACTAAATGGCTGTTTATGAGCCCCTGAGTTTGAGGGATGTTTGCAAGACTGAATTATTGTAGCATTAGATTACTAAAAGACTATCTATGTGAACTTGGGCAAATTTCTAACTCTCTCTAAGCCTCTTCTTTTGTAAAATGAGGAAAAACTTAGAGAGAATTATGTGAATGTTAAATAAGGAATGTGAAAAACTTTAAAAAATGTTTATTTATTATGAGAGAGAGAGAGAGAGCAAGCGTGTGTGAGCAGGGGAGGTGCAGAGAGAAAGAGAGAGAGAACCCCAACACAGAACCCCATGTGGGGCTTCATCCCATGAACTGTGAGATCATGACCTGAGCTGAAATCAAGAATTGGATGCTTAACCGATGGAACCACCCAGGTTCCCCAAGAATGTGAAAAACTTAACGCAGTATCCCATTAAGTGGCAGAATTAGAACTGCAGTTTGCCCTTCTAAAGCTGGTCTTCAGAAAACCTTATAGAGAAAGAAACTTTCTGGTAGAAAAAAGAAGAGATAATGTGAGAATCCAAAGAGAGAAAGAAACAGTGATCTCTGCTTGGTTACATGTCCAAGGTCGAATGTCCTTTATTGTATTTTATAGCATTCTATCTTTCCAACCAATGTACATGTTAAGTTTCATTATTCCCTTCCTATAGACAAAGAAATCATGACTCAGAAAAGTGAGTTGCCTTTTGTTAGTCAGACAGCTAATAGTGGAGGCACTGGGCTGAAAAACATTAGGTCCTTCCCATTCTAATGACTTTGCTCTTTTCCAATGTGAAAATCCAATTCAAGTCTTAATCACATTACAGTTTTTATTAAAATATTGTATAAAGGACTCCCACGACAGAGTAAGAAAACTGATGTCATAGCCAAATCTTTCAAATTTTATTTTTGGTTTTCCATTGGGCTTAACAGATTTTTCTTCTTTCTTTCTAGAATCAATCTTTCTCCTTCCCTCCCTAAATGTCTCTCTCTCTCTCTCTCCATGTCTTCATCTCTGTCTCTGTATCTCTCTCTCTCTTTCTCTACTTGCTTCCTTCAGATCCCTGTAGTTAACATTCAAGTGGAAAACAAATGACTCAGCAAGCTGGATGTTAATCTTAATGTTTTACTTTTTCTTAAAGGAGAAAAAAAAAGAATTTAGCAGCATATCTAGAAAGAAGGGAATGAAAATTTTAAACCTCTTGTAGGAAAAGCATCGTAGGTATACATAGCTTATATAGCAGTTTTTAGTTCAGTCATGCAAAAAAAGAGGCCCCGCCTCACAGCAGAGCTTAAATAAATTTCTACATACCATGTATGCTCACATGACAAGCTATTTTTTCTTCCTATGTTTAATGCCTATAAGAAATCTGGGCTAGGATTGACTTTGTCAAATTCGATCCCCTGGCTCCATCTAACTCTTGATCTGCATATATGTATAGTTTTTCTATTTTTATTCACAAAAACAAATGGCTCAGAGCTCATTGTTTCCATTTTGAGCTGTATGACCTGAATTTGGATGATGTATTGGTCACAACAGGCTAGACTGCACTGCAATAACAAACACTTTCATGTTCATAATGGCTTAATATAATAAAAGTTGATTCTTTTTTTTTCATTTATAATAGTTTATTTTCAAATTGGTTTACATAAAACACCCAGTGTTCATCCCAACATGTGCCCTTTTTTAATGCCCATCATCCCCTCTCCCCCCCCATCCCCCTCGCCCTCAGTTAGTTCTTAGTCTTTGAGAGTCTCTTATGTTTTATCTCCCTCCCTCTCTGTGTCTTTTTTTTCTTTCCCCTCTTCCCCTCCCCCTGGTTTTTGCTTAGTCTCACAAAGTCCACCTATTCGTGGAAACATGTGGTATCTGTCTTTTTCTGACTGACTTATTTCACTTAACATAATACCCTCTAGTTCCATCCATGTTGCTACGCATGGCCAGATTTCATTTTTTCTCATTGCCACATAGTAGTCCATTGTATATATGTACCACATCTTCTTTATCCACTCGTCAGTTGATGGGCACTTGGTTTCTTTCCATGATTTGGCTATTGTCGAAAGTGCTGCTATGAACATTGGGGTACACGTGCTCCTATGCATCAGCATTCCTGTGTCTCTTGGGTAGATTCCTAGTAGTGCTATTGCTGGATCATAGGGTAGCTCTATTTTCATTTTTTTGAGGAACCTCCACACCGTTTTCCAGAGTGGCTGCACCAGTTTGCATTCCCACCAACAGTGTAGGAGGGTGCCTACTTCTCCACATCCTCGCCAGCATCTATAGTTTCCTGATTTGTTTATTTTAGCCACTCTGACTGGTGTGAGGTGGTATCGCAGTGTGGTTTTGATTTGTATTTCCCTGATGATGAGTGACATTGAACATCGTTTCAAGTGTCTATTGGCCATCTGAATGTCCTCTTTGGAGAAGTGTCTATTCATATCTTCCGCCCATTTCTTTACTGGGTTGTTTGTTTTTCGGGTGTGGAGTTTGGTAAGTTCTTTATAGATTTTAGATATTAGTCCTTTATCCGATATGTCATTTGCGATGATCTTTTCTCATTCGGTTGGTTGCCTATTTGTTTTGTTGGTTGTTTCTTTTGCTGTGCAGAAGGTTTTTATCTTGATGAAGTCCCAATAGTTCATCTTTGCTTTTAATTCCCTTGCCTTTGGAGACGTGTCAAGTAAGAAATTGGTGCGTCTTAGGTCAAAGAGGCTTTTTCCTGCTTTTTCCTCTAGGATTTTGACGGTTTCCTGTCTCACATTCAGATCTTTTATCCATTTAGAATTTATTTTTGTGAGTGGTGTAAGAAAGTGGTCTAGTTTCATTCTTTTGCATGTTGCTGTCCAATTCTCCCAGCACCATTTATTAAAGAGGCTGTCTTTTTTCCATTGGATACATTTTCCCGCTTTGTCAAAGATTAGTTGGCCATATACTTGCGGGTCCATTTCTGAGTTTTCTATTCTATTCCATTGGTCTATGTGTCTGTTTTTGTGCCAATAAAAGTTGATTCTTTTACTGCTATTTGTCCAATACAAATTAGCAGGGCCTTTCTTCATCATAATCACAAATGGATTTCCACTGATGGAAATTCCAACGTGGGCTTCCGTGATTGTCAACATGAGGAGAAAAGAGAAATCAGCCTAGCACAGGAACTTAAATGCTAACACTGAAAGAGATATACATCATTCCTGCTCATATTTAACCATGTGAACCAAGTCATCTGGCCTCTTTTATTTTAGGGAGTGGTGAAGTGGGTTTCCCATATTCCTGAGAAGAAGAGCTGGAATTTTTACAAACATCTCTAATAACTAGCCCAGATGTCCTCTCTGATGATTAGGTAGGATTCTTGCCTCTCCTGGACCCATGACAAAATAAGTTCCTCACCAATTCACTTTCCTTTTGGGTGAATTAACTTCTCTTGGGGAAAAAATGATGCCATATCTTATTATACAGCTTAGAGGTTAACATGTATGAGGAGTACAAACGTTTCAGTGCTTTGAATATTCTAATATAGAATTTCATTTTTAAAATGATATATATTTGGAGATAATACACAAAAAATTCTTTTGGGTTCTTTTTCAGTTCATTCTTACTTCTAATGTCACCTTAAAAGGGTCTCACATTGCTTGTTCTGTCTATATATCTGTCTCTCTTTCTGGAACATGTCAGGAGATATTAGATCTGTTATTTTATTTAACCTCTGATCTACAATGATGACTGAGCTCCAGGCAGTTAAAACTTCATTCATATTAGAGATGAGAAATTTAGCTTTCCAAGGTAGACTGACCCTTCAAATATGTAAAATTTATTTTAAGAAAATGCATGTATATATCTAAATGTTAGCAAAACATAGGTCCTCTTTTGATATTCTAAAAAGAGTTTATCATATTTCCTACCACATAGGGTTGAGATAACTTGATCCAGAAAGCTGGACACACTATATGGAAGCAGTTTCTAGAGCGGTTCTGTCCAGTAGAATTTTCTGTGATGCCATAAAATATTCTATAGATGCATTGTCCATGGGGTAGCCAGTAGCCACATGTTGCTATTTAGCACTTGACATGTGGTTAGTGTGACTGCAGAACTGCATTTTGAATTTTGTTTAATTTTAATTAATATAAATTTAAATCTTAATAGCCACATGTGGCTTGTGACTACTGTATTGAATAGTACATTTCTAGAAGTTGGGCTTTCAACAAATGTTTATTATTGTTGAATTAAAAAAAATGAAAATGCTTCCTTAACTTGAAACAAAAGAAGCTCATGTGTGCATGTCTGGTCTGTATGCTGAAAACCTGAGCCTGCCACGGGGATTGTTTCTAATTCTAAAGTATGGGCATCTTGAGATTCTAGCAACCTGCAGAATCACTTCTTTGGGAGTGGACTCTGAGTTAGGCCATTCTGGGTGTCAGTGTTGGACCATGGGATGGGTGGAGGGAAAGTCGGTGATTGTCCTAGAGCAGAACTATTATGCCAGTCATTGTAGTGGCCTTGATACTTTCTCCTGTTAAGGCCATGGGCTCAGTCAGCTTGTGCTGAAAAAGATCTGAGCTTTACAAGTACACATTCTTCTCCTCACTTACTCTCACTATCATCCTTCCTAAACACTAATGGGGTTCAAAGTTGATAGTTTTACCTCCTTCACTCTCTTTTAATAAGCCTTCCTCCTCATTCTGTGAAATGACAAATGCTGTTTCTTAAAACTTTTCTAAAGTATTAAACAAACATAATTTTACCATTCCCCTCCCCCATACAGACACAAAAATCAAACCATATAGATCATGCCTCCTCAATATAGATGTTCAGGAATGAGCACTGACCTCCAACATCAGGATAAAGCAGTTGGGAATATGTCCTCTTTCTGATTTGTTCAGGATCTCCAATCCTTAGTAGGTGCCATCCACTGTGCTGAACCCTGAGTGTATAGAGAGGAATTACACAAGGTTCCTCTTTCAGGGAGCTCACAGCAACTAGTAAGACATAGACATATAAAGAGTTAATTCATGATAAAACATGGTAGTAATATGCGGTGTTAGGGAACACATGATAAATAGTGACACAATGGGAATATTTAAAGTGAGATTATTATTTCCCTTAGTTACTTGGAATTCAGAGAAAGAAATATATCCAAAAATGCTTATGGCAGAGACTGGTTCAATATTCTTCAATCCAGTTCCTTCTTTATAGTCTCACAGGTTACATTATCTAACCTCACTTTTATTTCATCTGGGGCCATGTGACAAGATTCTGGCCAATGCATCTTCCCAAATTGACATGTCTGCTATAAAACCTATGTTTTATTATTCATGTTCTCTCTTACAGAAACCATGGAAGCCAAATCCAGGGGATACTAGCACTATAAAATGAAAGAAGCTGAGTCCTTGAAACACTGCTAGGAGGAGACACCATTCACCAGGAATGCCTCATGAATCTGATTGGAACATTATGTAAGAAATAAGCTTTTATGGTGTAAATACCACTGTAATAGGGTATTGTTTGTTATAATATCAATTGCCCTTACCAATATATTGTCTAATTGGCTTTAACTTGGATATAAGATATAATCACAGAATTTTAGAACCTAGAAAGTTCTCAGTCTATTTAATCTATTTATTTCACAGAAAAAGTGAAGTGACTTGCCTAAGTTCATATATTTAGTTTGGGGATATAGCAAGACTAGAATCCAGTCTCCCAATTCTTAGGCAAAGGCTGGTCCACCAGGCCAAACTTGCCTCTATTAGCCTATACGTACTTTTCAGCATTCTTTTATAACTGCATGAACCATAAACAAACAGGTTGAATTTTATGGAAAATGAAGTTGTCTCTATGAGGAAAGGAACACTGAGATTTATTCAAAAGGGATTTATTTTTATATTTGCCGATTTCTGTTGTTTGTAGAGTGCTGAATTTAAAACATGGGTGGATTTATTTATCAGGACAATTTTAGGTTTATCATCAGAAAATTACCTTATTATTTCATTTTGTTTTGTTTCACTATGCCTGGTATTTGAGTTTATCCATTGCTGAGGGGTGAGAGGTTGAAATTCTTTGAGTACAACATATGGATTCATCAATTTCTGGAAAAAATAGGCTGTAACCTTGCCAACCTTCAATGTCATGAGATTGAACTCTGAGTTTCCTAGTCCATGGACTAAATCTATGGCACCTATAATTTCTAGGATAAAATGGGATAAAAGAGCACAGGATAATTGAATTGCTGTGACAGATGCTATTGCTTACATGATCAATTTCCATTCTCCCCTTCTATCACAGATACCGAATCTTGATGCATTTGTGTGGCAACAAGCCTAGCCCAGGTGATGAATGGTGATGAATGCAGACCAGACTTGGCAGTTGTGGTCTCCTTAGCAAATGATTTGTCTAGAAGTAGGAGTAGAACCAAATTATGGCCAATGAAATATAACTAAAAATCTGCTGGAGGCTTTTGGGAAATATTTTGCTCTTTACTAAGAAGGAGATGCTAAGGAAGAGCCATTATTTTATGACCCTTTCTTCCTACATCTGGATTTATTTTCATGAGGACATGACTCTGGGAGCTGCAGCCACAGTCCAAGGGTGGGAAACAAACAATTATGAGCTGGGGCATTTTGTTTTTCATATCTCTTTACAACACTCCCTCCCAACAAGTGCACACTTACTTGGATATCAAGTCACTGAATTGAGGGATGAAGGATTAGGCCCTATATAGGTTCTTAGTAGGATAATTTTGTTCCAGTACCCTACTATTTTTCTAACAAATTAGCCTAGCTACCATGTTTCCATCCCTTTATATGCTCTGAAATATAATTATACAGATAATATTTATCCTTAAGTTTCTTATTTGTAAAACTGGGGTAATAAAAATCTATCTGATATTGTTATTGAAGGGATTGTATTAAATTAATTTATTCAAAAGAGTATTTCCTGAGTGCCTACTGTGGGACAGAAATTGTGGTAAGCACTGATGATATTAAACGAACAAAGTAAACACAGTCTCCTGCATTCATGGGACTTCTGATCTGGTAGAGAAGACAGGCAAAAAAAAAAAAGGAATTGTTAAGTAAATATAGAGATAATAAGAAATTGTGATAATTTCAATGAGTTGGACAGTATGGGCTGTTGGAGCAAAATGAGTGGAGCAGGAATATCACTTGAGAGTGTCCACAGAAGACCTCCAAAAGGTGGTGAGATTTAACCTGAGTAGGATGTAATAGGTCCTACCAGATAAAGAACAAAAAGTAAGGGAAGAGGTTTGTAGCAGACAAAACAGCAAGAATGACAGTCTTGAGATGTGAGGGATTTGGTTGTTCTGAGAGAAGCAAGAAGGCCAATGTGGCTGGCATATGGTGAGTTAAAGGGAGAGCAGCAGGAGGTGAGATTGGAGTGAATGACAGGGGCATGGTCATGTAGGACTTCATAGACTATGATAAGAAATTTGGATTTGATTCTAATCATGATGGGAAGTCTTTGAAGAATTTTAAGCAGGTTAGTGACCTGATCTTGTAGAATTTTTAAAGTCAAAATTAGCTTTTGTGTGAAAAGGGGTTGGAGAAGTTTAGCAGTAGAGTGGGGAGATAGGATAGGAGCCTACTGTAGCGCTATAAGCAAGAGACGGCAGAGGCTTAAACTTGGAGAAATGATGTTAGAGGTGCTGGGAAGAAGTGTAGATTCAAGACAAATTTAGAAAGTAGAGTCAACAAGATTTGCTGATAGTTTGGGTGTGAGAGGTAAGGAAAAGAATTAAAGAGATCTTTCAGATTTTGCGTTTGAATATCTGGATGTATAGTGGAGCTACTTTCCAAGAGGAAAAGATTGAAAAGGAGAGGTTTTATATGTGGGGGTAAAAATCAACAGTTCAGTGTAGATTTTTTTTTTAGGATGGCTATGGATCATTTATATGGAGATGACAGGCTGGTAGTTGAATATATGTCTATATATAAGTCTAAAGTGGTATATCAGTTAGCTAATACTATGTAACAAACCACTCTAAAAGTGAGCAGCTTAAACAACAACTGTTTCTTCCGGTTGGCAATTTACCTTGGATTAAGCTGGGAGTCTTATTTGGTCTCACTTGGGTTGCCTAATGTATCAGTGGTCAGCTGCGAGTTGGCTAGGTGGCCTCGCTTTTGAGGATTGGTTGATTGTCAGTTGGTGTAATGATCTCCATCGTTTTTCATTCTTTAATGGGCTGCCTTGGGCTTACTAATATAATAGAGGGAAGGTTCCAAGAGTAAGAAGAGCCTTAGGGGGCACCTGGGTGGCTGACTTGGTTAAGCATCCGACTTCAGTTCAGGTCATGATCTCACCGTTTGTGGGTTCAAGCCCCGCGTCAGGCTCTGTGCTGACAGTTCAGAGCCTGGAGCCTGCTTAGGATTATGCATCTCCCTCTCTCTCTGCTTCTCCCCCACTCACACTCTGTCTGTCTCTCAAAAATAAATAAAGAATAAAAAAATTAAAAAAATAAAAAGAAGAGCCTTAAACTCACAATTGGTATCATCACTTCCCCAGTATTCTTTTTACCAAAGAAAGATACATGGCCAGCCTGGATTCAGTGGGTGGAGAAAAAGACTCTACATCATGATGTGAGCAGTTGCAAAGTGACATTGCAAAGGGGTATGGCTTCCAAGAGGCCATTAACAGGGACATCACTGCCATTAATTGACTATATTATGTTATACTTTGAGAGTCTTCAACACATAGATATTAGTTAAAAACATGTGACAGTTGAGTTCAGAGTGAAAGAATAGATGAAGAAGAGTTCAAGAAATTCCATTTGGCCAGTGAGGTTGGGGCCAGCAAAAAGACTTAGAAGGTCAGTGATATAGAAGGTGAAGTAGGAAATAGAAGCATATAAAGAAGAAATTGGTATGTATTAATGTTTAATAAACTAAGTCCGAATATAGCTCATATTCATTTATTGAAAGTGTCCTCAGTTCAGGGCATTTAGCTAGCTCTGTGGTAGAAAAAATGAGATGTAAACTATGGTCCTACTGTAGAAACTATGTTGAATGTATAATTGAGTTGGAGGGAATAGCCTCACACTTACATAAAGTTAATAACAATGTAGGACAACTGTGGAGGGGTTTCTCAAGAGCCCGCCAGTAAGAATCCTTTAGCAAGATAAAAGTCAATCTTTGGCTGATTACATGGATGTTTTCAGTTTGTGAAAGGTTCCTCAAATCATACACTTATTTTTTGTGTAATCTTCCATGTATATGTTATACTGCAATGAAAAGTGTTTTTAAAAAACTACCTCAACCCTCTTGAACCTGGTAGTTACTTAGTTTGATTAAAAATACGAAATTTCTTTTCATAAGAACTTACTTTTGTTACATTTATTTGCATATAGGTGATATATTCATGTATATTTCAGAACCAAAATTTAGAAAAAGAGGCTTGAGGATAAACAAAATAATATTTTTTCTCCTTATATGTAATTCAATCACAATAGATTTAAAAAACTTTCATCTAAATAATCTTGAAAAAAAATTTTGTCTTTTACCCTAGCTTAAATGGACCCCCAAATATAAAAATAATTTAGTTCTCTGCTTCAACATGCTTTGTACTTTTAACACAAGAGCAAAATAAATTCAAATAGAGGAGAAAATTTTTTTTGTCATAATTTATGCTAACAAAAAGAAACCTCTTCTGAATAAGACAATGAAGAAAAAACTTAGAGCAGTTAGGAAGAAAAGACTTTGCAAGGGAAAAAAGGCCAAATCAGACAAGGGCTTGCTGGGAAAACTGGAGCAGGGACAAATTGGCCGTGCCAAAAAAGAGAAAGTAGCTTTTATAAAATTGCCTATAGAAATGATCGTACTATCTAAAGTTGGTTCAGATGATTTAGGGATGCTATGGAGGAAGGATGGCAAGACAGCCCAAATGCTCAGAAGACTTACATCATGTTTTATGATCAAAAGATGAAATGATCTCTTATAACTAATGTAATTAAAATTTTATGATTAGCTACATATCCATAGTCTGTGAGCATGGTCAGTGACTGAACTCTAACAGTGTTGGCTGAATTGCAAGGCACTTAGAGATGATGAGATGTAAGGACCCTTAATTCATGAGGAAACTGAGCTCTAGAGAGACTAAATAATTTGCCAGAGGCTAACTGAAGAGCTACCAATACAGAGGTAAGGGGCTACTTGGAATTAATCACCTCAAAGTCTAAACAGACAGGCTTGCAGAGTTCTTGTAGGTAGGTAAACCATGCAAAAAAATTGACTATGTGGAAAGATGGTATTGGTGTGGACTTTTTTTCATATCAGGCAAGGCCTGTGACCAGAAGCAGTGGGAATGCCAAAGGAGGTACTTTACAATGGGTACCAATTTCTATAAGAGTCAGTGTGGCAGTTTTAAAAAATGGCCACAAATTCTTTGAAACTCCTTTCACTGATTGCTTGACAGTTTGTGTTACCTCCCTGGGATCTAGGTTGGCTTGTGATTGCCACCTGAACAACAAATGGGGAAGCAAGAATAAAAGCCAAGACACCTTCTCAGAGGCTCTTACTGCCATAGAGAATGATGGAAGCTTCACTAGGGGCGAATGATTTTGGAGATGGAAAAAAGTAAAGAAGTTCTAAATACACTTTGGAAGTAGAATTAACTGGACTTGATGACAGAATAGATATTGGAGGGTATGGCTTGAGCAATTAAATAGTGCTAATTTCCTTAGATGAGAAAAAACTAGGCATAGAACCCCAAAGTTCTATTTTAGCCATGTTTCATTTGGGATGACCATGAGATATTTTTTTCTATCGGTAGTTGTATACCAAGTAGGCAATTAGATCTACAAGCCTGGATCCAGGGGAGAGATCAGAGCTAGATATATAGAATTTTTTTTATTACACAAATAAAATTAACTTAAATTATTCTTTTGACACAACTATGTTGATCTTTCTCCAAACCTGTGACTCTCAATATCCTCCTCCATGCTTCTGCACAGAGAACTCAGGTCATTTTCCTCCATATTTGTTTTTGTACCTGTGAAGATTATTTTTAGTCCTTTTGTGAAGTAAAGCGAAGCCTAATCAGATTTCTGGGTTTTTAGTCATAGCATAAAAAAATCAAGCAAGATCTATAGCATAAATAGTTCCACATATTCCACTCCCTGAAAGTTCAAAAGAAATACTGGAGACCCTAAGTCTGAGATAGAGATGGTGCTCCTCATCAGTTTTGCCTATAAAATTCTGTAACCCAATGCAGCAGATTACATCAATTTTTCAGTCTACAAAAGCCTCAAGGGATGGCTGCTCTTCCAGATCTAATAACTCCCTATGGGACTGTAGTGCTGGTTGGTCCCCTGCTCCAAAATCCACACTGTCCTTCTCTCAGAATTACCATTATTTTCCCACTAGATCATTTCTATTCCTTCAGGCTTGTTAGCCTGACCCCATTAAGTCATAGCTTTAAAAAGAAACACCTGTTTAACTCCTTTCCTCAGAAATAATTTCCACCATTTCTGCAATCTTTGTAATTTATCCTTGTCATAGAAGATCAAAATGCTAAAAAGAGTAGAAAAGGATGCTTTCCTCCAAGATATGCCACATGCCTATGTGTATGGATTCCCGCCCTCGGGAATCTAAATGGGGAATGCCACATTCGTAACGTAACAAGATAAGTTCTATACAATAAGGCAGGAAAAGGCCAGAGAGTCAGTGGTAATAATATTGCCCCTTTAGTAGACTAGGGCAATATTATCACCAGAGGGGAAAGCAGCATTTCTCGCAAATGGTTAAGATCACAGACTCTGGGGACTGACAAACCTGAGTGTACAATCCCAGTCTGACTCTTGAGTAGCTGTTGACCTTGAGTACAATGATTTAATATTCCTGTAAAATGTTCCTCTCATCGAGATTGTTGCACTTCTAGTTCAACTTTATCCTTCAGATCTTAACTCAAATATCCCTCCTCTTGGAGGTCTCCTCTGCCTGCTCTCTCATTTAAGGAAACCACCCCAATATCTTGGTCTTATTCATTACTGCATATACTTTTTCCTTGTACTCATGAGAATTATTTGTAATTGTATTATTTACAATGTTTGTTTTATGCTTACTTATGATTCAATTGCTCCATTATCCTTAGCTCAGAATAGGTGCTCAATTAATTAATGAAATATCTGACCAAGACCAAGATCCACCAGTCACTCTGATAAGAAAACTCAGTCTAATTATTTGCTATCCTTTGCCAGGCACCATCCAATAGAAATATAAACTAAGTCGCTTATGCAGTTTTAAATTTTCTTTCTTTTTAAACTCTTAAAAATTTTTTTTTTAAAAACCTTTATTTATTTTTGAGAGAGAAGCAGACAGAGTGTGACTGGGGGAGGAAGAGAGAGAGAAGTAGACACAGAATCCAAAGCAGGCTCCAGGTTCTGAGCTATCAGCACAGAGTCTGACCACAGGGCTTGAACTCAGGAACTATGAGATCATGACCTGAGCCAAAGTGGGTTGCTTAACTGACTGAGCCACCCAGGTACCCCAGTTTTAAATTTTCTAGTCACTACATTAAAGAAGTAAAAAGAAACCAATGAAATTAATTTTGCAATGTATTCTGTTTACCCAACATATCCAAATATCATTTAAATATGTAATCAATATAAAATTTATTAATGTCAAAATTATTAATGTCAAAATTATTAATGTCAAAATTATTAATGAAATAGTTTACATTATTTTTTTGTGATAAGTCCTTAAAATCTGGTAAGTATTTTACAGAGCGTATCTTAATTCAAGTGTTAAATTTTCATAGGAAATCCTTGATTTGTATTTTAATTTTATAAAATTTGTGGTTGACAAAGGAATTCACATGTCAAAGTTGTTCCAAATATGCATAAACATTTTCCAATCCTTGAATCAAGTATTGGATTTTAAATGTAAGCTTAAATAAATTAAAATGAAATAAAATAGAGAATTTAGTTCCTAATTATAGTAGACACAATTCAAGTGCTTAATAGCCACAAATGGCTAGTGGCTACCATGTTACAGCTCTAGACAGTTTGCCAAATTTTTCTCATCATATTTTCTTGTGGAAAAGTATCCTTACTAATCAATTAGATTATATTATTCCAAAAGGAAGAAGAGAAAGAAACTAAAACATATTAAGTGGCGGTGTTTGTCAGGAATTTCGGCAAGTATTTTCCAAATAACCTTTCTAATAAGCCTATGAGGCTGGTTTCATTGTCCCTGTTTTATACATTGGGAAAATAAAAGCTGAGAAAGAAAGTGAGAACTTGCTGTAAGTACAGAGCATCTTTCTCTCTCTCCAGTGGCTTCCAAATGAGAAGAGTATGCAAAGGAATGATCACCCTCAGCTTTCTGTCCTCTTCTCTGTGTGTTTCTGTGCACTCCAGCAAACATTCAACAGCATTCCCGGCCTCTTTTGCTCAATACAAAGCAGGCTTTCTTTTTCCCACTCCTTGTAAAGCCAGGGGAAGACTGGTCACGGGTGAGGCCCTATGCCCAAGGAATGGACTCAGCTTCCCCCTTGGGAAAAGGTGCTTGAAGGTAGTATTCCTCCTTGAAGGTAAGGAGAAAGCTACCAACCTTATAGCCACAAACTCTCCACAGTAATGGAGATCACTGCCCACTATTTTATGGGAAAGACTTTGGGTTGGGATGGCCTCTGGGGATGTGGAGACCAAGTGAACTGCAATCATTTTAAATCTTCTGCCTCCTTTAACTTGGACAATGTTCCTTCTATCCTCCTTTGGAAAATAAAATTGTATATTTAAAACAAGTTGGAGGTGCCCAGACATCATCCATGTTTATGTACTCAGTTTCTCGATAAGGTTCAGGAGGAAAATTTTTGATGACACTATATGTCTGAGGTTACTACTTACCCCTCCATATCCCTTTGCCTTTCATACTTAGTGATAAAACACCTTATTTTTAGCTGGGCACAGCTCCCTCCCCAGAGAACAAAGACTATATTTCTCAGCTTTCCTTGCAGCTAGCCATGGTCATAAGAGTATATTTGGCCAATGCAGTGTAAGAGGAAGTTTTGTGTGAAGTTTCCTTAAAGAAATAGTCTGAACCTTCTTCTCTGCCTACCTCCAACCATACAGGCTGGAATGCAGAGTTGATGGCTGGAATTTTAGGAGCTCTGTTGGACCATGAGGTGGAGGCCATGTGAAAAGGATAATAGATCAATAAGATAAAGGAACTTGGGTCTTTGGTATCACAGAGTGCCAAATCTGCCCTAGACATCTAAATCTATGGTCTCCTTATGTGAGCAGGATATGCACTTTTATCGTACTTAATGCACTGTTGTTTTGCATTTCTGTCACGTGTATCTACATTCAAATCCAATGCAAACTGACACATATACTTTTCTGGTAGAAGTGGAACTTCTGTAACTGAAATGGCCCAGTTAATAAAACTAAAAATGGCAAACATTAAATGGGAGATGTGAGGCCCCACTTGGCCTGCTCATTATTAAGATGTATCTAATCTCTAGGCTAATCACCCATTCAGGATGGGATGTACTTCCATTAGGTCCTTAGATCAAATATTAGACCAGAGGATCTCCACAGCATTTTCAGATATTTTCATTTTAACACATTTTTTTCCTAATGATATTTCTTCATTTTTTTTTCTTTTGTTTCTCTCTCACCTCTTCTACCTCTACCCCTACCCCAACGTTTCTACATTACACTTTCCAGTGTTATCCTTCAGAAACATGCAGAGTGGGACTCATTACAAGGGGGAGCATTTTTCTGGTTAGAGACGGTTGGCACAAGTGTTGGACAAGGAAAAGGGAAAGGCTGGCTTTCTGAACTGTCAGAGTGATGCCTAGAATGTTGACCTCATTCCCCAAGTCCTGGTCAACAATCCATGAAAGTCACATGCAAAAAGTACATATGTAGGAAAAAGACTGGAAAGATGTGTCCTACTTGAAAGCAATGGTTACTCCTGAGTAACGAGATAGAAGCCACACCATAGTTTTTTCATCTTACTTTTGAGTTATTTGCTGTTTTTTTCCTTAGAGGAACATCTCTTACCCTATAATTTGAGACATGGAAATAACAACATGTTCACAGTCAAGGGGTGGTAGTGATTATAAAGTCACAGAAGGCATGCAATGTTCAGCTGTAGCTCTGTCTAAAGGTACTCAAGGCCCAACACTGTATTCTGGAAAACCTTAGCTCCTTCTGGATCTGTCTTGTGCCTTCTAGGAAATTTTCTTCTCAGGCAATACTGGGGAGTTGTTGCTGGGTAAATAGTAGGAGGAACTTTGGTCCAGGCTGGGGCCATCTGTAGATAGGATCTCCACAGACTTCTTCCCAAGTACTTATTCCAGGTACTTATGAATGAACTCACTCTCATCTAGTTTTCACATTGTTTTCTGAGCTTTTTGAAATATCTCGATTCCTCTTATGACAGGCATTTTGCTATTCTTCCTTCCAAGAACCCATTTCTCTGTCTACCTTCATGGTTATTGGCTTGTTATTGAATATTGATTGCATTAATAGACACAGATTCCCTTGCCTCTCTTTATCCATAGCATAGTTAGTGACCTTCCACACTGATTCTGGTCCTAGCTGTGAGATGTGTTTGATTAATGAGATAGCAACCATCTTACTGAAAAGTGCATATGCATCTTTTCTTCCTCTCTTGGACCCTTGCATCATCAAAAAGACGTGCCTGAGCTAGCCTGCTGGAGGTATGTGAGCGATACTTGGAGCAGAGCCAAGTCATCTCAACTGAGGTCACCCTAAACCAGCCAGTCGACAGCCAGCCTGGCAGCAGATAGTTGATGCCTGAGCAAGTCCTGCCAAGACAAGTCAAGACCGATTGGGATGCAGAGCTTCCTAGTAGAATCACAGGCTGATAAGAGATAACAAATGGTTGTTGTTTTATGACACTTCGTTTTGGGGCGGCTTATTGCATAGCAATAGCTAATTGATTCAGTAACATACTTCCTTCCCTACATGCTCCCTCCCACCACCTTACCATAACCCACTCTGCGACTTTACCATCTATGTGACTATATCAGTTAATTTTTTCTGTGTAATAAACCATCCCCAATTTTTTTTGCTTACAACAATAACCATTTATTCATTATTATTCATGAATCTATGTGTGGATCAGGTATGGGTTCTGGTGATTTGGGTGGAACTTGCCTGATCTTGGTGGGGCTTGCTTATGCATCTGTGGTCAACTGGAGGTTTGGCTGGTGCTGGTTGATTTATTGTGGTGACACTGGAATGATTGGAATCCTTCTCCACATGGTCACTCATCATGCAGCAGGCTAGCTTGAACTTATTCATATGATGGCCACAGAGCTCCAAGAGTATGCAAGAATGACAAATCCTAATGTAAAAGCACTTTTCAAGCCTCTGCTTATATCATATTTGCTCTATCCCATTGTCTGAAGCAAGTCACATTGCCAAGCCCAAAGTCAGTGTGGAAAGGCAATACCAAAAGATGTACATACAGAGAGAGATCGAAAAAATTGGGGTCACTAGGCAACTGATTCACCATAGTGACATCACATAATTCCTTTGGTTTTTCTGAGCCCAAGCTTCTTCCTTCAACAAATAAGGTAGTAATATTAGCCTGTTATAAGTTGAATTGTGTCCCGCCAACAGATGTAGAAGTTCTAACTCCTGGTATCTGTGAATGGGACCTTACTTGGAAATAGGATCTTTGTAGATGAAATCAGGTGATGATGAAGTTATCAGGATGGGCCCTAGTCCATGTATAACTAGCATTTTTATAAGAAGAGAAAAGCACCTACTGAAGACACAGGGAGAACACCATAGAAGGATGAAGGTAGATATTGGCATGATACAACTGTAAGCTCACACATGCCAAGGATTCAAGGATTGACAGCCACCATTGGGAGCTAGAAAGAGGTGAGGAAAAATTCTATCCAGAGTCTCAGAGGGAAAATGATCCTGCCAACACCTTGATTTTGGATTTCTAACCTCTGGAACTGTGAGGCAATACATCTCTATCACTTGAGGCCACCTTGTTTGTAGTGCTTTGTTACTGCAGCTCTAGAAAAGTAACACAGATCCCAACTCCTCTGGCACAGCTTTTATCAAGGGTCAGTGAGAACAGCGACTGCCTAAGGATGGACTCTAGTCCTACCAATGGTTATTCTGAGATAATGCTTATCCTATCTTATACTAGAAGGAAGCTTATCAAGTAGGTATGAGCCCGCACAGCTGCTGCAGCATCAGAGGTGCCTCGGGCCTCTGGTTTTAGAGGCCTTGCGGTTTCCAAGGGAAGAAAAGGCCAGCATTGCTTGTCATGTCAGCCTCCCCCACTGGTTTCTTGTCAGCTCCCCAAGCTCTTGACAGACACCTGCCTTGACCAACCCTTCAGCATGCAATGGGGCATGCCTGCAGGGCCTGGGATGTTTCCCTTTGCTGAAGGAGAAGCCCTGTGCTGATTGCTGGCCTTGTTCCCAAGTAGCTCTAGTTCCGGGAATATTCCAGGAAGACAGAGGCTAAATTTAATCTCCCTTACCTTGTGACTCCTATTCTATGTCCTCCATTCAGACTCTTATTATGCAGGGAACTTGGTTATGTGCACTGCTTGAGGCAATAGTAGTGGCTTTTGCAGCCAAACACAGGCAGGAAAAAGCTCCTCTCTCCTATGGGAAGTCTTGCATCTCCCTAGGTATTTAATGGGGCTAGGTACATGAAAGTGCTCCCAGAAAGCACCATCTTTCTTACAGAATGCTCTCCATGGCCTCCTACCTCCTTAACATTGTTCATTCTGTTCTCTTCAACTAGAGGGGGCTTTCTACCTATGTACCTGTTGAAGTGGTTCTTAAGCTTTGAGAACTTAAAGCATGGGTCAGAATGGAGAGAACATAGAATGTGAGACAAAAGACCCAAGTTTGAGATTTATATTTAACACTTACAGTGTTTCTTTGAGCAAATCACTTAACGTCTCTGTACCCAGATATTGCTATAATCATTATTATCTGGTGAAAAGAGTAACTTTATTCTGAAAATCCACTAGGATAATGGATCTGAAAGTGCTAAATTGTGTAAGAGCTATTCAGTTTAGAAAAAGAAAATTCATTCAATTATTCGTTCATTCATTCATTCATCCAGCTAATAACTATTGGAGGTCTATTTTTGTGCTAGGTCCTCTGGTGGATGTTGGAGACAAAGTACTGAACAATACAGCTGAACTTTCTACCCTCATCATTCTTACATCCTAGTGCAGAAAGTGGGAAATAAACCAGCAAAAACAACCCAATCAGACATATTACAAATCAATAGATAAAATTATAACAGTTTCTAAGAAGGAGGCCAATATAATAGTGAACCCGAGAATTACTGGGGAAAAGCCACTTGGACTGGATGTTAAGCAACATGGACAGAGTTGACATCATCTGAAATTTGAATGGTTTCATCTTCATTGTCTGGGGGAAAAATCAGGCAGGCAGTCATGTGTGTGTGTGTGTGTGTGTGTGTGTGTGTGTGTGTGTGTGTGTATCTGTGTGTGTGTGTATTTACTGTCTTCCTATAATGCATTCCGAATTTTGTGTAGATCTGTTTGTCTTGCTGCCTTGGTACTCTCTACTCATTGGCTCACTGGTATTTATATCTTCA
Organism: Paguma larvata; assembly: GCA_030068075.1. Lineage (NCBI taxonomy): Eukaryota > Metazoa > Chordata > Mammalia > Carnivora > Viverridae > Paguma > Paguma larvata. Next base: position 14,328,281 of record CM057844.1, read on the forward strand.
TGGGGATGGCAGATGCCCCCTAGACAAATGTTGAATGTCATTGTTATAAAGGAGATTCTCTCTAGTCTAGTAAATAATTGTTAAAAAAAAAACTAGATTCTGTTGTCAAAGAAAGAAGGAATTTTAAAATTTCAAACCTTTCCTTTACATGTTAGGAGCAAGTGGAGTCTGAACACAAGGTTTCACAGTAAACAGTAGGTAGAGAGAATTTAGCGTATATTTAAAGAGAAGTTTCAATGAGACAGAAAAGACTAGGAAGTGTGTCACTACTGAGAGAGAGAGAGAGAGAGAGAGAGAGAGAGAGAGAGAGGAGGGAGAGAGAGAGAGAAACTGAAGGAGGAGAGATCAGATATGAATGTACTGGTTCTTTCTAGTAGATGTAAAAAAAAACTTTTGAAGCATCTTTCTAGGGGACATTATTGTTGAACAGCAAACATCCATCATTACTTACTTTCTTATTGGTAGAATGAAGGTTTCGTTAGGTGTCCATCTTTACTTCACACAGTCTGTGCAACTAGGGAAAGTGAACTCACCTCCAGTTACAGGGTGGAGCTTAGTCAAAGCAAATGATGATAATCTCAACTTTCCTCATGGAAGTTGGTTCAGAAATGCATTCTTTAGCCAATCAGCACAAGTCATTTCTCTGCCCACTCTTATTTATTTTGAGTTGGTCCAATGAAAAGACAAAAATCACAAGGAAGTTTTCTCCCTCTCTCTTCTATTGGTGATGGAGAAAGTGGGCTCCGAGTATGATTTACAACCAACTTCTGAGCTAGCAGATATGAGACTGATAGAGTGAAGAGACAGAAAAAACCCACATGCCAGCTGATATGATATTGCTGAGGTCTTCAACCAAACAATCCTAATTCTAGACATCCTCTTTTGTGATATAATAATTTTATTTCTCAGGGCACCTGGGTCGCTCAGTTAGTAAAACATCTGACCCCTGATTTTGGCTCAGGTCTTGATCTCATGGTTTATGAGTTTGAGACCCACATCAGGCTCTGTGCTCTCTGTTTCTCTCTCAAAATAAATAAATAAAATAAAATAACAAAAAAAGAAAAACAAAACAGAACAAAAAAACCCCAACCCAACAAACCCAGCATTAACAAGTAATAATAATTATATTTCTCTAATCTGAGTCAGACTTTCTGTTATTTAGAGCCAAAAGCATCTGAGATAACACAATGGGAGAAATAATCATACTGTTTTGGAGAAGTGCTGGAGGGGGGGAATTATTTCTCAGTTTTAATGAGCAGATCCTAGGAAAATTTCATGATTACTAGAAGAGTCCTATGCCAACAAGAAGAGGTGAAAGCAGAATAGAAAATGACACATGACATGATGTGGTTAATCAAGAAAGCTTATACCATCTCTTTTAGCCTGAGAATTCTTTGTAAGGAATTCAGAATTTCCTGCATACCCTAGGGAGTGTGAGACAGAGTGACATTTAAGACAGTTCAAGATGTGCCTTGTGACCTGAATCAAGGGGATCCTTGTGGTAAAGGATGTGGTGATTTCATAGTAGAGGGAAGCAGGTTGGGCCACTCAAGATAAAGTTTGAATGGGAATCATTGCCATGTCATCACCAGTAAGACTCCCAAAGAAGAAAAATTCAGCCAGGGCACACCGTAAATTACACAAGACCCATCAGCATTGGATGCAATATGACTAGAATTTTGCCAGGTAAGGTGAGGTCACTAAAATCAATAGAGAATCACAAGTAGGGAAGAATGTGAACTTCTACCTATACCAAACCTCGTATTAGAAAGGAAGATCAGGTTATGAGACCAACTGAGAAAGAAGAGATACAATCTTGATAGAGCTTGATAGAGGTTAAGTAGAAATACTTAATCATTTACCCAAATGAGACTGCTTAATTCATTATGGTAGATTGCATCATTTGCCCTAATTCTTCGCCTATCTGATATCCATGTCCTTTGTCATGTGACTTCATAACCCCTCTCTCTAATAAGGTAGAGTCTAGGGCAGCATCTATTTCCACACTCCTGGATCCAGAGTTGGCCATGTGACTTGTTTTAGTGAATAGAACGAAGCTGAAAGGCTATGTCCCAGTTCATGTCTAGGTCTGAAAAGGTCTTCTGTGCTTCCATTTGCTTGTACTTTTGAGTCTGCCACCATCATGAAAACATGCCTAAGCTTAACAGTTATGTGGAGGAGAGCTGAGTCACCCTGGTCATCCCAGCTAAAGTCATCTTAGATCACGTCTGACAGCCAGACGTTCCCAGATGTATTAAGCTTTCTATTGCCACTGTAACAAATTACCATAATTTTAGTAGCTTAAAACAATGCAACTCTATTATTACACATCTGGAGGTCAGAAGCCTAATATTAGTACACAGAGCAGCATTCTTTCTGCAGGCTATAGTAAGAGAATTTATTTCCTTGTCTTTTCCAGCTTTTAGAGGTTGCTTATGTTTTTTTGACTCATGAATGATTCCTTCATCTTCGAAGCTTGCAGCATAGCATCTTCTCTCCTGTGTGACCTCCTGGCAATCTCCTATAAGGACCCTTGTGTTTATTTATGTCAGGCCCACCCAGATACTCAAAGATAATCTCTTCATCTCAAATGCTTAACTTGATCATATCTGCAAAGTCCCTCTTACCGTGTAAGGCAATAGAGTCACAGGTTCTGGGGATTAGGACATGGACACCTTTGGATACCATTATTCTACCATATCAGTTATAAGAGCAAGCCAGACCAAGAGTATTTGTGAGAAATAAATGCTTATTGTTCTGTGTTATTGGGGTTTTGAGATCCTTTGTTTGGTGGCATTATTGTGCCAGTCGATATCTGATACATGATGGCAATTGAACTAGACTTTTATTGGCAAGTTTAAAATTATAACCTGTCATTAGTTACAATGAAAACCAAGAGGGAGTGCCTGGCTGGCTCAGTGGCTGGAGTGTGTGACTCTTGATCTTAGGGTTGTGATTTTGAACCCCATGTTGGGTGTAGAGATTACATAAAAATAAAATCTTTAAAAACAAAATGAAAACCACAGTACAAAAATGAGCGCAAAACAGGAAAGAAAGTTAGTTTTCTTTCATTCATTTGTTTTTCTGTCTTTTATTCTCTCTTTTTCTACTTTTTCATTATAGAAAAAAAGAGAGCATGTAGAAAAACAAAATCATTGGAAAGAATTAAGAGGCCTTCCAATTCTACCATTTTGAGATCATTACTATCAATATTGTGGTGCATATCTATCCAGCATTTTTCAAATATTCAATATTTGAAAATTTTACTCTGTGACATTCAGTGGAAGTTTGAGCGGATGTAGGAAACCTCTTCCTCCATCTCAAACACGTAGAAATGCCAGAACAAATGTACTAGAAAATAACAGCACGAGTGAGTGAAGGTAGGACTAACTGCAATACAAAGACTTATAATGTTTGGAAGAAGGAAGGAGAAAGATAAAGATTAACTTGAGATTTCTTAAGTATACATCCTAAATCTTTCAAGGTAACCTCTAAAATAGTGGAAATAAAATGTGGCATTTCAACTGATGGAAGAAGCCAAAGGAGATGGATCCAAAAAAATTCAGGGACAGGGAGAAGCAGCAAAGAAAAATCTCCCAAATGGAATGCACAAAATAAGATGACAGAGAGAAGTACAAACATGTCAGTAATTATAATAATACAAAGAGATTATATACAAGGTACAGACAACCAAATTGGTTTTAAAAAATCCATATTTGCTACTTTCCAGAGATACACTTAAAGTAACAAGACTCAGGAAGGCTGGAAACAAGGAGATGGAAAAGGCATTTGATACATCAGGCGAATGCTGAAGAAAGCTGGCCTTGCATCCGGCAGAGATATGAACACAGTCACATACAAACTGCAGCACTGTTTGTACTAGAGAAAATGTGGAAATAACCCAAAGAGCGGTGAAAAATGGAATGGGTAAATAGACTATGTATTCACATGATAGAATGCTACATAGCAGTTACAGTGAATGAACTAGAATCATATGAATCAACATAGACAGATATTTTAAATGTTGGATGGAAAAAGAAATAGAAAAATATTACATTCAGTCTGATAACATTTATACACATGAAAAAGCAACTCTATATATTTCTCATATGTATGCAGCAAAAATATAAAAATCTGGACTGGTGATATATATCATATCTATGACAGTTTGAAAGAGGAAAAGATGAGACAAATAGAATAAACAATACTTTAGCTTTATATTCTAGTTATTTTAATTAAAAATTCTGAAGGACATATAATTAATGTTTGTTTCATCATTCCATCTAATATGCTATACTTTTAAAAACATCTCAAGGTACAGTTTCTTAAAATAGAATGAGAGATATTTTCTATAAAGCTTTTTTCAGTGCCAAAGTTCTGATTCAACTATCATATCTAACATATAAAGGAAAGTAAGAAAAACAAGAGAAAATCATAGTGCTTTGGAATCTATAAGCAAATATTAAGCATTGTTTACTATAGAAAAAAAGCAAAACCCTAAATGTCTCAAAATAATAAAAATGTACATACCTTTGAGGGCAGTATTAAGCAGCTGTTAAATTCATGTTCTTAAAAATATGACATGACAAAATGTTCACAATAAACTGTTAAATTAATTACATGGGGTACAAAACTGCATATACATATATAGTTACATAGTCACATATGAAATTGAACTGCTCGTGGCTGCTGGCATTATGGACAACATTAGCTATATTTTCCACACTAAGTAGTATTACATGCGTTACTTTCAAGTTAAAAAAAATTAACTAGGGGTGCCTGGGTGGCTCAGTCCCGACTTCGGCTCAAGTCATGATCTCAGGGTTCGTGAGTTCGAGCCCCGCGTTGGACTCTGCTGACAAATCAGAGCCTGGAGCCTGCTTCGGATTCTGTGTCTCCCTCTCTCTCTGCTCCTACCCCACTCATGCTCTGTCTTTCTCTGTCTCTCAAAAGTAAATAAATGTTTAAAAAAAGTTAAAAAAAATTAATTAAAGGAAGCTAGTTTCATTAAAATTGTAAATGAATAAAAGTCATATAGTTTAAAAAATAAGTCTTTTTTTTAACTAAGTGACAAGTGTAAATACACCAGCTCCTTAGAAATTATGCAGATTATAGTGTTATTTAGTTAATTTCTGCCTCTCCCTTCTCACCTAAGAGCCATGTGTCATAGATTCAGGACAGAAAGATCAGCAGGCTGAATGGGACAGTTGATAAAGCCAAATATACCAGGGATGGTCCATACTGCACTCAGCCCTATCACCAGGAGAATAAGGGGATGGGCCAATAGAGACATTTTTATCTGATAGAGATTTAGATTCTTTCCAAGACTGAGACATCTTGTCCTCACAGAGCATTGTCATCCACACCACTGGGGTGACACAGCATTTGCCTCAAAGCACCTGGGTAAGAACCTGATTGCTTCTGGCCTTGGAATAGGCTTTTCCCAAGGATAGTCTTCTTCTCTGGTTTATATCCCACCCCACTCTGGATTTTGATATTGAAATGAAGAATTCTATTTTTTTCCTGTGGAGTGCTATTTCTTTATTTTCTTTTTAATACAAGAGATGCAAGCTTGGTGAGTTTGATCACTTCTTAACAGTCTTAAAAAGCTAACCTGGAGCACTGAGGGCCTAGGAGTTACCACATTGGAGGCCTCTGTGAAGTACAGATTTATGTGACCAACATATTTCAGACAATAACTCAAATGAGCATCCATGCTGACCACTTTGCTCCTTCTCAAAGCAAAGGTGGCCTCAGAAACCAGGGAAAACATAGATGGAAGAAGAAAGGACACCTGTCTCCAGGCACACGGATGGCAAACACTAAATGGTTTGCTCCATTGTCACCGATAACATTACTGATATTAGCAAATACCAAACAGCATGAAAGTGTCTTCACTCTAATAAACTCACACAAAAAAAAGAAAGAAAGAAAGACACAGAGAGGGAGGGAGACAAAACGCAAGAGATTCTCGAAGACTAAGAACAAACTGAGGGAAGAGGGGGGTGTGGGGAGGGGGGAGAGTGAGTGACGGGCACAGAAGAGGGCACTTGTTAGGATGAGCACTGGGTGTTGTATGGAAACCAATTTGACAATAAATTATTAAAAGAAGAAAGAAAGAAAGAAAGAAAGAAAGAAAGAAAGAAAGAAAGAAAGAAAGAAAGAAAGAAAGAAAGAAAGAAAGAAAGAGGAAGAAAAAAGAAAGAAAGAAAGAAAAGAAGGAAGGAAGGAAGGAAAGAAAGAAGGAAGGAAGGAGGGAGGGAGGGAGGAAAGAGGGAGTGAGGGAATGAAGGAAAGTAGGAAGGAAGGAAGGAAGGAAGGAAGGAAAGAAAGAAAGAAAAAGAAAGAAAGAAAGAAAGAAAGAAAGAAAGAAAGAAAGAAAGAAAGAAAGAAAAGAAAGAAAGAAAGAAAGAAAGAAAGAAAGAAAGAAAGAAAGAAAGAAAGAGGAAAAGAAAGAAAAGAAAAAGCTGCGTCTGGCATCACAATGTCACTTGGAACTTAGCCTTGGTTTAATAAGACCAATTAAATCACTGAGAATGTTTTTTTGTCCCAGGCTTATCGCTAGGACTTGTTCTTTAAAAACTATGGGCATTTCTTTTCTTCATGATCTAAATGTCCTTGCTTTTGTCAGTACACAGAAGAATCTGAGATGAAACAAATCTTGGTTGAACTACTGCACTTTCTACTGCTGCAGATTGGGTTGGAAATTAGACTGTGCCCAGGAACGGTGGAAAGGGGCAGCTGTTCAGGGTCCTACTTCTGCCTCTCAGCCAAGGAGCTCTGTGGATACCTACCAGACTGTTCATTCAGTTGGTATCCTTGGATGGAACAGCAGCACATACCCTAGGACTCTCCCAATTCCCAAGAGAGGACCTATTTACCACACACTTTGTTTTACTGACTGCAATATTCTTGTTACAAGGTATTTATTCCTTTTCCCTAAACACTGAAATCATCTTCCTAGTGGAAGCCTGCATATCCCTTATGGAAACACATGGATCCTACTTCTAGTTTCTTGCAACAGGCTGAACTCCTGAGTAGAAGTTACTGAGGCTTCATCTTTTGACACAGATGTATGTGGTGAAAAGAGCAACCACAAAGCAACCATCAAAAGACTGTTGAGTAAGGAACGATCTTTCTCTCTGTGGTAGAAACATATATAAGAAAACAATTATGGGATATATGTATCTGCATGTAATTTTTGGTAAACAGCAATGATCAAAGATATAGGGGTCATGGTGCAGTCCGATGTAAGTAAAAAAGCAATAATCAAGGAATACGAGATTCATAAAAGAGTGCAATCTTCGAATAGCGCAAAGATGTCACCATCAGCCACTCTACCATTTGCATGTCCAGTTAAATAATGGGGAGTAGCTGTGGGAGGAATGCCATTGCAAAAACCTTCTTCCATATACTATTTTAAAACTTCGATGAGGTTCTGGGGCACCTGGGTTGGTTAAGCGTTCGACTTGGGCTCAAGTCATGATCTCATGGTTTGTGAGTTCAAGCGCCATGTCAGGCTTTATGTGGACAGCTTGTAGCCTGCAGTCTACTTCAGATTCTGTGTCTCCCTCTCTCTCTGCCCTCTTCCACTCATGCTCTGTCTCTCTCTCTCTCTCTCAAAAGTGAACATTAAAAAAAAAAAAACTTCCATGAGGTTCAAGAAATTAAACAGTATGCTTGATCTAGTCTTTGGACTATGTATTTCCCACTCCAGAGCCAGACCTAGCCTGATTAATCATTTGCTAATACAACCCAAATACAATAGGACTCTGTTGTGGACCACTCTTGGTTTGGAAGAGGTAGCAGTGTGGCTTCTGATGCCTTGAAGACTAATGTAAATCTTTACTATAAGTTTCATTAAAAATGTAACATAGGTGCTGCTCACAGTGAGTGGCCCAGAAACCATTGGTAATATCCTCTCCAGGTACCGCTCTCCAGTATCTTCCAGAAAGAACAACTGCTAAACTTTCTCTCTCCCTTTCCGTACATCCCTTTCAGTATCATGTGGCTTCCATTCCCTCATTTCAGACTCTCTGTCATGTCTGCTCACTGTGCTGGATGTGGGAATTCCTAGCATATTACACTTTATAGCACTATTGTTCTTTGGAGAATTATCCCCTTTTTCCTTCCCAAATTTAAGTGAAATTCCAATAAATCGATTTCTTTTAATATGGTAAAAGGCAGAACTGTCTACTTCTAAAGGGTGAGCTATACTTAAGTTTGTTTCTAAAGAATACAGTTATGGAAAGAGAAAGAAGTAGCTTGACAGTGGAGAACTCTGGTAAACACTACCTTAGCCAGGTGATCAAGGTTAACATTATCAGTAATAAGTCATATTGAGATATGTTTTAAAAATTCCACTTTGCCTCCGTGGTCATCCTTTGTAAACCCATACCCCACATTTAACTATGGAAAAACAAAACAAAACAAATGGAAAGATATTCTACAAAATACTTGACCAGCACTCCTCAAAACCGTCAAGGTCATCCCAAAAAAGCAGAGTCCGAGAAGCTGTCATAATCCAGAGAAGACGTGAAAACTAAATTAAAATGGCATCCTAATTAGGATCTTGGAACAGAAAAAAGATCATTAAGAAACACCAATGAAATCAGAATGAAATATGAGGGTCTTTGTTTTTGTGTTGTTAAGAAAAGGATGACTAATCTTTTGATCTGGGCCAGGTAATCTAGTGAAGGCACAGACTTTAGTTGTCCTGTCAGGGGACATAATGACTTAATTAAATTTGCCTTAGATAAATTTCCGGTTTTCATGTGGTCTTGGCTTGCCAAATTGTTACATTGAAAACAAACAAACAACTCAACAAAGTTAGTAGCCAAACATCAAAATAAAAGGTAGAGCAAACTTTACTTGTATATCTGAAAGAAAAACAAAAGAGATCTAATTTCTAACTCAGCATAGCATTTTTTAAAAAGCCTTTCTTCTCTCTAATTTTCATATAACCTGTAGCTTTTCTGGACTTTCTTATTCTCTAAATCCTTTTCTTTCTATTCCCTACTTCTGCTTTTTCTAAAACCCCACCACACATTTTCCTCTTGCTTCTTCCAAACTCGCTCTACCCATTTTTCAGATTCAACTGTCACTGAAAGCCTGAGACTCTACCCAGCAAAGACAGAGCTCCCCAGGGGAGAGGAGACAAAGTTGAGTAGTTAAAGAGAACATTCTCCTCAGCAGGAGTAGGAAGGGAATGAGGGTAGGCTGACAACTCCATAAATTAATATGAATTGCTCCCATCACAAATATAAACAGTTTGCTTTGATATACAGACCAGCATTTGGAGAACCATAACAGCGAATGGGAATGACAAGTACAACCAGAGAAGAATGAGGACGGTCTTGGTACAGAACTGTCTCGGACCTGTCATTTAAATGGTAAATTCTATGCCTTGTGCAGAGAGAATCCCTGTCTGCCCTATTTTCCTTTGTGTCCCAGTGCCTGGTCCAGAGAAAGAATCCCAATATATTTGATGGGTGACCTTGAAAATAAGAGTATCCATTTCTTTCATTGTAAAGCAGCAAATGTAGACAATGCCCACCTTTGTTACTTCACAGAGATTTTGCCAGAAGTGAAGCCAACCCATATCATGCAGGAAATAACTGAACAAGAAGTGTAGTAAACAAAACATCAGTGCAGACACAGCATCAATGTGGAGGCCAGAATAATCCTCCATCATCAGAGGGGGCTTAAATGAGCCCACTGGCTGCCCATCAAATGGGAAAGGTTGGGTCAATACATCTTTGAGTTCTCATTGGCTCACTGCCATCTGACTTTGCAACACCTCTTGTCAAAAAGTGGAGTTGTGACTTGCTTTGAAAAATTGAATGTGATGGAATGAATGCCAATATGCAAGTTCTGAGCCCATATCTCAAGTTTCGTTGTGTGATTTTCCTCTCACTCTTGGAACCCTGCCTCCACCATGTGAATAAGCCCAGGCTAGGCTGCTGAAGGACGAGACGCAAGGCCTAGTCACCCCCAAGGCCCCAGCCAACAGCCAGCCCGGTTCAGAAACAGAGCCATTTAGCTTGAACAGAAACTGACTGCAGATGCAGGAGTGAGCCCAGCTGAGACCAGAACAGTCTAGCTGACTCTCACTCAAAATGCTGACCTACAGATTAATGAGCCAGATAAATCATGTTTGTAAGCTACCAAGGTTAGGGGTAGTTTGCTCTTCTGCATTTGCTAACTGATACAACTTCCAAATCGAAAATTCAGTGAGTCATTTACTCTTCTCTCACTTGTACCTTCAGACAGAGGGCTCATTTTCCAGAAGGTGCCCCTGACCAAGAAAGCATCCAATGCCTTGTCTTGATGGTCTGTTGACTGCTGTTTTTGGCTATATAACTTCTTATATCACTATCACATTGCCTAATTTTAAAAAGCTCTAATGGACATGGTTAAAGTTTAGTTCACACATTATCCCTCAGACCTATTTACTTCGGCCTCAAGCTTTTTCTTATTTACTTAAGAGTAAGGTACTCATGACTCTTGATGTGCATGAACGAAAACAATGGACTGGGACACGTCTGTCTTCTGTCTTCGGTTTCGGCCCCCCTCTCTTTTGAGAGCTACCATCCGTAAAGGTGAACAGCATAGTCTTGTCTTTAGGTGCTTGGGACCATTCACCGTGAATATGCAAGCTCATTTATTTATGACCCTTCAGATCACAAGTCTGTTCTCTGCATTTCAAGGTAATATCTAGTTATGTAATACATTAATTCTGCTATGATGTGGCACATCATAGAAAACTCAGCTCAAATTGGCTTCAGTGAAAAGGAGAATTTATTTGTTTCTGTTACTGAAGGGTATCTGGCTTCGGGCATGGTTTTTATTAGGTTTCAGTCTTTCTCACCCTATCAATAATCTCTCTTTTATTCTGTGTTGCCTTAATTTACAGGCTGGCTTTCTCCATGTGGTAACAAAAATGGCTGCAACGAGCCCAAGACTCCTGTTATCTGCTGAATAATTGCAGCCCAAAGAGACATCCCCTTCTATTTCAACAAAATCTTGAGGCTGATCTCATTGGACCTCTTTGGGTCACATGTTTTGCCTGCACCACTGAACCACCTACTTTCTACAGGTGAATGGATGGTGCTAACTGGTCAAACTGGTGACCTCTTATCCCCCAGAAAATCATGGTATGGGAGGCGATGGTGGGAGGTGATCCATCAACTCATGTGGCTCAAGAAAGGGTGGGGGGTGGGGCTTCAGAGAAACATCAGGTGCTGTTACTAGAAAGGAAAACAGTTATGGGCAGGCAAAACCAGCAGTTACCATTACACCAGTAGTTTTCAATCTCACAGTACACTGTAGTCACCTGAAGGAAATTTCAAATAAGACCACCACAAGCAGTGATTTACCTGGTCCAAGGTGTGGCCTGGGCATCAGTAGTAGTTTAAACTCTCCAGATCATTCTAGTGAGCAGCTAGGTCAAAGAATTTCTGCAGTAGGGCTATTAATAGCTAATTAAGCCTTAACCCTGGGGAATGCCTTGAAGGGCTATCGGTCACACTAAAGGACTACATCTCTCAGGGTAGAGTTTTCAACACTGGAGAAAGGTAGGAGTCAGTGTGGAGCAGTAGATGTGGGAGTGAACTGAGGTAGGCAGACAGGAAGCTCTGATTGCCCCCAACTAGAACTATATTAGCAACCATCTGCTGTGTACACAAGCTGCCATGCGTGATGACAAAAATTAATTTTTGAGAAAACTTTTGCTCCCCAAAGCCAAAGAACAAAGTCATTTTACGACATCCCCAATTACAGAATGAAAGGTACAAGGTTAGCTACCCTGTCAGATGCCACCACTCCCGTGGTCAAGTGTAGAGACCCTTGAGGGTCGCTGACATCATTTAACCTGTTGAGTCCATGCCTGACTCCCCTGTCCCCCATCAGAGAGGGGTGGAACAGCCAACACATCTTTGCTTCTGCAGAGTGTTTTCTCCCAGCTTGTTGGAGGAGGCAGATTCTCCTCATCTTTCTAGTGAGGAAAAGTTCTGGCCAATCACAAGAAGCCAACTTAAGACTGCAAATGTGGGGATGAGATGGCAAAATCTGTTTTTGGAGCTGTAAGAGACACTCCTCTCCATGCGCAGCGATGCCCCAGAAAGCTTGTTTGTCAGGCGGGAGCTGGCAGCTGCTCACCGCCCCGGGGTGGGGGTGGGGTGAGGGTTTCAGAGGCTTCCGGCTGCCTGAGTATCTGCATCCAGAATTCCACATTTGTCTTTACCAGGATCCAGGCCTTGAACAAATCACAATGTGGGGCTTCCCCCAGAATGTCTATTTTGGAGAAAGCAGGAGTGGAGAATGCTCAGGGATGGGCAGTGGAGAGCAGTAGGCAAGGTAATGAATTGGGAAAACAAGCCCGGACACATGGATTCCTGTTCTGTCTTTCTCTACTTAGGCACATGACAGAGCCTTCCTGAACCTCAGTTTCCTCATCTGTAAAATGGGAGGCTTGGTTTGAGAATCCCCCAGACTCTGCAAATTCTGAGGTTTTGATGGTAAAGAAGGGAGGGACCACCAACTTACTTTGCTTTGGGGGCACTTGATGGTGTGAAGCTAGTGTAGTGTTTATGGCCCCTGCCATTTTTAAGAGTGAGATAACCCCTTTCCTCCCCATCCTTTTCTTCCCCTTTTGTCCTTTTCTTCCCTTCTGACCATCATCACTATCCTTCTAGGAGCAAAAACACTGAGGATGATGCCCCAAGTGCATGAGGGGCAGCTAAGCCAAATATTCATATACACCCAAGGCTTTAATTCCTGGGAGATGTTTGCACTTTGCTGACACGGAGGCTCTAGGCTGCTTCCGTCTCTGTTCTTCTCTTCTGCCCTGACTCCCTCCTCCTCCCCTCACCCCCCCGCCACCGCCGCCCTCTTCTGATGTTTACCGATCCCCCAGGTCGTGATGACGTGCCAGGCACTGTGCCAAGCGCGAGGGCCTGAATTCATCAGGGGGTGGATTAGAAAGCTCTGCCCTAACGGAGTCTCCTGGGGCAGATGTGGAAATAAACAAACAGTGACTGTACAGCGACAATATAGCGCCCCGAGGGCTCCCGCGGAAGTAAGCACGGGCTCTTCGAAAAGCCCACAGGAAGACCCCTGACCTAGGGAATGCCCCGCCGTCGCCCCTCGCCTTCCAAGCAGATCCCAGGGGCGCGGGGGAGGCGCAGCCCCAGCCCCGCCCGCCGCCAGCCCCGCCTGTGCCGCAGTGAGTCAGGAACCCCGCCTCCCCGTCTGCTCCCGCGAACGAATCACCACCACCCAAGTCACTGCGGCACAGCCCGCCTGAGCCCTCCCGCCCACGCCCTCGCAGGTGTCTCTCCCTCCCTCCCCGTCTCCTCGGGCCTGCTTGCGCCTCGCCTCCCGCGCCCTCGCCTTCTGCTCGCCCTGGGGAGCTGGCTCCCCGACCTTCCGCCCGCAGCCCCAGCCGCGGCTGCTGGAGGGAGGCCAAGGGGGTGCGGGTGGCTGCCCTGCTGGAGGAAGGCACTCGCGGAGCTGCAGTGTTCCTTTGCCCGGGGAAAGGGGAGAAACAGAAATGGTGAAATGACTCAGGATTCTTGAAGGAGCTAAGCACAGCGGGTGCGGAGGGCTGGCTCCAGAAGGAGGGCTGGGACGGGAGGGGCCTTGCAATCTCTGGAGTCTCAAACGCGGGGGCTCTGCCCCAACTCTGAGCTCGAATTTCTGCGGGAGAGTAGAAATAAAGTAATAATGTATAACTCTAAAAATTTCAAACTGATGTATTTGGATGAATTCACACCAAGCAGGTGACCCAGAAAAAGGAAATAAGATCTGAAAGTCTTGAGCATCCACAAGATAATCTGCTCTGTTGGGCCAAGGCCAAGTGCCTTAACCCTACCGGCCTTTCCAGATGACTTTTTGGGAAGAAAGGCCGGTGGCAGGGTGGAAGTGAAAAGTAGCAAATAGAGTCATCTGTGTCTGAAACCACTTAAAGGGTCCTTCGAAAATCCACCTTGATGTGGCAGGGGAGGGTTGGAGGTGGGAGGTTGCAGGTGGGGTCACCAGGTTTTGCAGGATCTCCTGCTGCTCAAGAGATTGCAAGATTGCTGGAATCTGTTTTTCCTTTGTCACTAGTAGGTTAATGGCAGGGGAATGGCACAGCCTTGGGTCTCTGGGATGAAAGAACTACAGCAGGTCTAGATGTACCTCACCAAGATGGGCTGTGACCTGCTCAGCAAAGTATATAAGGGAATCTCGGCTCATAGAGGGGAGAGGGAAAGCCTACTTTGTTTCTCTAGTTCCTACCAGCTTGCTTCCAGATAAAGAAAAGGCTGGCCTGCCTTCTTTATAGAGCAGCCGAAGTTATGTTCCTGGAAACCAAGTTGGATCACTGGCTCAGATGCCACCAGTGGCTTCCCATCCCGAGTTATTACCAACCCTAAAGGTCCCTCCATGATGGCAGTTACCTCTCACCTCCTCCCTTTCCACTTTCTTCCCTTCCTCCCTCTGCTCCTGGCTCACTCTCTGTTCTCTGAACACACCAGGCTCCCCCTACTCAGGGCCTTCCCACATGTGCCTGTCACCAAGAATTTTCTTCTGCCAGGTATTTATCTCAAAAGATCATCTATCCAAAATAGCATCCTGTCCACAGCACCTCCGCTCTCCATTTCTGCAAATGTCCTTACTGTTTTCAGGTCCTCCTTATATGCTTATTTATTTATCATCAATTTCCCCTAGCACATGAGTTCCCTGAGGGCAAGAACTTTGTCATGTGGGCTGTTCTAATTCCCAGTGCCTGACACAATGTAGGTGCTCAATAAATATTTGTAGAAAGAATGAGGTAGGGATACGTCAAGGAATTTGCTCAGCTTCACACAGTTAGTGGAAGAACCAGGAGCTGAACCCTCATCACCTCCTCCTGAACTGGAACTTCTCTACTATCTTATGCTTAAGCTGGTTATTTAGAAATGATCTCAAAGTGGAATCAGATTGGACAGTGGCTGCTGAGCAAGCTGGATACCTTCTCAAGACATGTTTTTTTGGGGCGCCTGGGTGGCTCAGCCAGTTAAGCGGCCGACTTCGGCTCAGGTCATGATCTCACAGTTCATGGGTTCAAGCCCCGCATTGGGCTCTGTGCTGACAATTCAGACCCTGGAGCCTGCTTCAGATTCTGCATTTCCCTCTTTCTCTGCCCCTTCCCTGCTCTCTCCCAAAAATGAAAACATTAAAAAAAAACATGTGGCTT
The DNA here is from genome assembly GCA_030068075.1 of Paguma larvata. Classification (NCBI taxonomy): domain Eukaryota; kingdom Metazoa; phylum Chordata; class Mammalia; order Carnivora; family Viverridae; genus Paguma; species Paguma larvata. The sequence goes on from CM057844.1 coordinate 14,343,501, forward strand.
TTAGGGTCTTCTAAATATTCCATTACTCTGTAATGTAAATATTTATAAATGTAGCAAGTTCCAGTAGATGTTGAGCGGTTCATGATGTGGTGCCAACATTGGGTTTCTCCCGACATTTCTTTTTTAATCACCTTTGAAGACATGGCCAGAAGTTGAGGTTTATAGAGTTTAGGGCTTTTGTTCTGGAGTTCATCTTACCCACTAAGGCTGGAACTATTTTTTGGAAGAGTGAATCCTGCTAACTGAGCCCAGAATCATAAGATCTGTATCAATTTGATGGAATATCACTGACAGTCATTTGGTCAATTAGGGGCATTCTAAGTGGATCAGTCTTCTTACGGCCATTTTTTTTTGAGTCATAACAACTATTTTCTTAGCAATTATCTATTTTCTCTTCTAAGTTTGAAAATTATAAAGGATGTCCAAGAGTTTCAGCAGTGCTAGTACTTTTTAAAATAGCACAATCCAAAGAAATAACTTCCAGAGTTGGAGACAGGAAAACTGGGTTTGCATCTTGCCTGGTCTGTACAACAGCTCTGTGACCCTCTTTGTATTCCGAGTCATCATTTGAAAAGGTGGGGTTGGGCTATCCGCCCGAGAGCACTGTGGTAAGGGTCAGGTGCGTGAGTGTAAAATAAAGTGCTTTGTCAGCAGTACAACACTGGGTCCAGACTCAGGGCCCCGCATGATGCTGTTAGAAAGAATATTAAAAAGAAAACTAAGGATTAAAGTCCAGCCTTCTGGAGCTGCAACCAGGGTGGGGGCTATGTACAAAATATAGTGCAGTGGGGCACATTAAAAATGAGGCTGAGAACTCAAATGGAAAATCTGCAGATATCAAGAGTCAAGTCTGAAACAAGCATTGTGCCAGAGACTGGGGGTGGGGGTGGGGGGAGAGCGTGATCAGTGAACAAATTTGGAGATTTGTGATGGCTGAACCATAGGGCTGGAAACAGTGGGAGCTGGAGGGAGCAGACAAATGGATGACTTTTGATCAAACAGAGATGAAACAGAGTGGAAGGATGGAAGGGTGGGTAGGGCATATCTTCTTCCCTTCTTTCATTTGGCAAATATTGTTGAGTGCTGGCCAAGTGTGAGGTATAGTTTTTCCATCATCTCCAGGAAACTGTCCTCAGATAACTGATGAATAGCCAAGTCCTTCTTCTGTAAGCGGGCTGGTATTGATACATGCTCCCCCAACACCCCAGGTTGGAACTGCTGATGGAAGAATAGGGGATTTGAAGCTCTTAAACACCTAGAAGAGCATATAACTTTCTACAGATGGAGCCTGCTGCAGCTTTCTAAGGAGACAGCAGAATTGAAGATTATGATGCATCCAACTGGCAGAATCAGACCAAATAAAGTATCCCGTCTTACCCTTGATTTATCTATTTATCCATTACCTATACTATGTTTTCTACCAGTTGCCTGCCTCTGTGTTGTCTGTTTCAGTCAATAAGCCACTAGGGGATGGGCAGTCTGTTTTCCTAGCACATTCAGCACCAGGTCACCATGTAAAGAAGCTTATAGGAAATATTGTCTAATTACAAAGTGTTTTCTCTAACCTGCTAATTATAAAATAGCCTTCAAATGCCCGAAGTTTTCAATCACTCATTAAATATTTGTTTGGCCTTTACAGTGTTGTTTTTTTTTTTTTTTTGTGGATTTAACTTCACACACCTTGTTTTTACTACCATTGGGCTCTTAATAATAGCTTTCAATAATCCTATGATGATACAATCCTGATGTTGAAACTCTTGCTAATCTAAGAGTTAAGAAGAGGTAGTGAATCACTGCCTGGAAAAAACCAGAGAGTAGAGATAACAAAGGGCAGGCCCTATTTGCATGAAATTGGAGGTGGAAAGATGAAAGAAAGGTAATGGATCAGTTGGTTATTGCTATATAACAAATCAGTCCAGAACTCAGTAGTTTCAAACAATTTTTTTTTCTTGTTTATGTGTCACTGGTTGGACGGAAGTTGGTTGATCTAGGCTGAGTTTCATATGGGCTCAACTTAAAGCTGCAGATTTGGTCTATATCTGTACACATGTCTTTTCCCTTGGGTCAGTGAGCAGCTTTGGGCAGGTAATGGGAATACAAGAGAGCAAACTCAACTACACAAGTTCATTTCAAATCATTGCTTGCATCATGCTTGCTAACATTTCATTGGGTAAAGCAAATCATATTGCCACATCCATCATCAGTGAAGCAGGGAAATGTATCTTGCCTCTATTTGGAGGAATTGTGAAAGGTCATGGGGACAAGGAGAGGTGAAGCACTAGTATCAATAGTGCATAATTAGAATCTAGTTTCTGTATTTGGAATGTTTCCAGAATATGGGAATATCACTTTATTCCACCCCCTGATGTTCTAACTCATTAAAGCAGTTAATCCATGGATTAGGCTGTTCTAGCAGCAGTTGGAATTCTTCCCAGTGAAGGCTCTTTTGGTTGTTGTTTTGTTGGCAAATACCAGATCAGATGCATCACTAGACATAGAATCAAAAAGTCTTGAGTTCAAGTCCTAGCGACACCACTTACCATCTGCACATCCCAATTGGTCATTTAACCTCACTGAGCCTCCATTTCCTCATCTGTAAAATGAGGGTAAGAATTCATGCTCAATTTATCTCACAGGGTTGTTATAAAGATCCAATCAAATGAGATCATAAGTATGAAAGTGTTCTGTAAACTACAAATAAGTTTTCACTTACAAGATAGTATTATTGTGGGGCAAAGAGATCAGAACCTTCTGCTGGGCACTGTTTATGTTAGAGATTTCTAGAGGTCCATCTTCTTAACCAGTTCCACTGATTGAGTGATTTGCATTACTATTGTACCCCTCAGACCTTGTGCTGGGGCAGCCACATTGAAGCATGAGTACTTTGAGTTGAGGATGGGATAGTCAAGGTTGACTTCTCAGGGAAGGGCCACAGAAAGAGGTGGTAAAGCCAAGGAGAAATCAGCCCACTTATTGTTCTATTGAATGTTAATTCTGTCATCACTGGCCTTTTTGGAGTTTCACAGCATGGAAATCAAGTCCATATCCTTTGTTGCAGTTTTGACTTCTCTCTTCTTGGTTAATTTCCAGTGGTTTCTCTGGAGGTTGGAACATGCTATGGAGGCCAAGACCACAAATATGAAATAATGCACAGTTTTGGAAAGCGTCTTATAGTTTCCTTTACTCAGTTTTCATTTCAGTTACAAAATTCTTGATTTTCATGAATCCACCAAAAAACACATACTTATTTAACAACCTTAGCAGCCTAAATTATACATATTCATATCTGGAATGCCATCTGTTCTATCTCTTGGAGTGAGTTGGTTCCTAGGTGTGTGCCACCAACCTCATCCAGGAGGTGGCCTGGGGAGTCCATATGGCTCTGGCATTTTCCTGGCCACACCAGTACCTGGGCTCAGGCCCAGGAAGTGGTTTGGGATTAGGGATAAGCAACAAACCAAATGGACTAAGGTTGGATCTGCAGTATAATCTGACTTTTCAGGCTGTTTCTGAAGGGAGAAGAAAAGGTCATGTGATCTTTTTCTTGTGACATCTTGTGACAAAACTCACTGTGTGGGAGGGTTCCTCTCCATGGTAACTATTTAGGCAAGGCCACTAAATGCAGTGATAAAATCTCAGGTTCTCTAAGAAGAAACACCCCACACCACATCCAGGATAGGTTATAGGGTGGAAATGTGAGCAGGTGAAACAAAAACTCAGTTAAACCAAAATTAATGAGAGTAGTCCGATGGAGGTACAGTGTATGAAATCAAGATTCCTTAATTCTATCCCCAATTTTGTCCCTAGCTAGCTATGAAGTCTTGAGTGAAGTATTTCACTGATCTCTGCCTCAGTTTCCTCAACTGTGACAGGAGTGAACTGGTCCTTAAAGTCCCATCCAGCTATGTCATCTAAGACTTTCATGCCTTCTCTGTCCTTACTGGTAAAATTAGGAGGTTGTGCTATGTTACCTGGAAGGTGCTGACTCCTTTATCCCATGATTGTACTTTGTAATATGAGTGAAATGGAATTACACTGGGCTCAATGCAAGCCCTGTTGGCCATATGTGCTCTTTGGCAAGAATTTACTATTGGAAAATGGAAGGAACACAAAAGAGAAGTGGACCTTTTCCCACTGGCAGCTAAGTGAATGTTTTGTTTAAAATATCCCAAATAAAAATAAAACAAAGAAGGCTGCATTTTAACACTTGTCATGTAAATAATGGATGAAATGCCATTAGTGAGACTCGTCAGAAAGTGCACTATTTAAAAGTGCTTTTTTTTTCACTTACAGGTATGGTTAGGAGTGTAAATGCATGTTTTTGGCAAAACCCCATGCCTAGTGGTGTTTTTTCTTAGCATGGAGAGCTTAGGAACTAGAAGAGAGACTGTGCAGGAAGAGAGGAGTATATCCAGATATTAAACATGTGTGTGTTCCTCATCTTTTAGGACCACCAGATTAATAATCTCAGTGACCATAGTTCTTCCAATGAAGAATCTAGAGGGCTCTTGGACACTGCTGGAGCCTGAGGATTAATGAGCACCCTCCACACTTTGGCTGTTCATGCTTTTACTTCTTTTTCTGAAATCTTCCATCTAGTACATCACCTTCTGTTTGGCTGGCACTGACAGAAAAAAAAAAACGCATCATTTTACTGGGTTTTGAATTCATAGCTTCTTTCTAGGCTGAGTCTCTGTCAAAACGGTCTGTGTATATATCAGTCTATTTGGGGGTGGAAAGAGGAAAATTGTGTAAGCCAAACAATTCGTGGGGTGCATTTTTAAAGTTATAAGTAGATGTTACTTTTTATAAATTCCTGTAGACCACTCTAGCTTTAATTTGCTGCTCTGTTAAACAGTGTCTTGGCTTGCAAGGACCCAAGTACAAGTAATTTAGTTAGAAGGTGATGCCAACAAGCCCATAGAGAAGTGAGGAAGTGAGACAGAGAAAGGAAGGCAGCCAATGCAGGGTGCATTTGCAAACAAATTAGGCTCAGTCCTGCTGGGGAACTCTAAAAGCCCACATGAAACATGTATCTCAGAGCTATGCCAAGGGAGCAAAGCAAGTAGGGTATTTACTCACCAACCTCTCCCAGTCATAGGTTGAGGGCTGCCTCAGAGGGGTGTTAATTATCCAGAACTTTTGGCCCATCTTGTGCTAAGGCAGAAGCACTAGAGTACACCCTCAGGAGTAGAAATTCAGGCAGAAGAGCATTACAATCATAGATCTCAAGGGATATAGGCAGGGCTCTGCCTGCACTTGGTTCGAATAGACACACGAAGGAGATTACGTATAACAAAAGGATATATGTAAATGAAAGTATTAGAATTCCCCACTCAAACTTAAATAATAAAGGAGGCATAAGGATTCAAACTGAAATGTCCAAAGATTGGGGTGGCTTCAGGTAAAGCTTGGGTCCAGGCTCTTAAGTGGTTTGAAAGGAATGAGTTTCTTTTCTCTATTTCTTTGCACCACTCACTATGTGTTAGTTCATTCTTGGTAGTTTCCACTTTATGATTACAAAATAACTTGCAGTAGCTCCTTAGGGCTCTATTTTCTAGATTCAACATCCAGGCAAGAAGAGAAGGTATGTTTTTCAAATAGTTTAAACAAGTCCTGGAATTAAGTCTTTTGGGCTATGATTTCCTGATTAGGGTCAAGTTCCCACCTTGCCATCCCAATCACTGCAGTGAGGGGGCTTAAGTCTATTAAGACTCATTTCTGAGTTGTTGGAGGTTGGGGGGAAGGGCGACTCTAACTCAAAATACATGGCTGAGAAATTCAGTCTGTTGGGACAGGAATAGGAGGTAATTAATACTAAGGCCCTTAAGTTTAACAGCATAGGTGTTTGATAACCTTAAGGAAAGCAGCTAAATCAATGATATTATATTTCAACTCCCTGATGTCAGAATCCAGCTGAATGTCCAGACAAGAGAGAAAGAGATTAATGGTGGTATGGTAAATGAGAGCCAGGAAGAAAATGTAATGGTGAAAGCATGGGTACCAACAGCCACTCCAGGGAGCTGAATTCAGACTGTATCTTTGACAACACTAATGCCGGGTAATATTTATTTAGCTGAGCCTAATAAGCAGTGTAAAGAGTCTCATCTCTCAAATTGGCACAGCAAGGGGCCACAGCAGCCAGGCTGCTGATAATTAACAGTGAAATGCCTGGCCTGTTCTCTCCCTGCAACATCCGAAGAGATGCCTGGGACTGCTGGGCAAATTCATTTTCCTCTTGCTGGCTGGGATAAGGATGGTGCTTGCTGCAGAAAATTACTGGAGAGGCAGGTAGCCAAGGGCGGAACAAAATGGCTATTCTGAGCAAGCAGGCTGGGCTGAGGAGGGCAACCTACATCTTTGCTCATGGAATGTCACATACACACTGCATTTTCAGTACCTATAAGCATACACCTATACAGGCAGTTATATTGGTTTTAGCTCACAAGTGCTACAGTTGAAATAGTAGTTGCAGAATCAAAGGCTGTTAGAATTCAAATGACCCTTGGGGTCTGTGTAGTTCAATTGTATTCACTGATGAAAAAACAGAAACCTACACAGATGTGTGGCTTATCTAGCATCACAGTGAACTCATTGTAGAGTTGACACAAGGGAACACATCACCCCTATTTGACAATCCACTGCTAATAATAACCATGTCTATGATCTACATTCTTCAGGTTCAATCTGGACCTAGATCCTGTTCCTCTTTTATAGCTGAACCATTTGGTGGAATTCATACAGCAAGTCAGTTGAAAACAGAACACTCCAATCCCAATTGACATTGTCCATAAATAATTCTGGAAGGCCTCTCTAATTAACTAATAATAGTGATGATGGAAATGATAGATGATTATATATCTCTTAAAATATACCATGCACTGTGCTAAACAGTTTACATGTTTGTCGTGAATTATGATCTTCATAGTAACTCTTTGATGTGAATACTACTCTCATTGTATGGTGGAGGAAATTGAGGTTTACAGGGTTTATGAACTTGCCCAAGGACACACAGTTTGTAAATGGTGGAACAGGGTTCTAATCTCATGTGTTCTCATTCAAAAGCCAAGCCTGTAACCACAACTAACCTTAACTTTTCCTTTCAGCCTTGCCAAAGTTTCAATGACTTCCACTGGATTTTCCTTCAAGAAGAAATTCTATATTCTGATAGACATGGTATCATTTTTTTTATCTCTAAAAAAATATAAATTCACTGTACTTTTTAGAATTGCTATTAATGATTTTTGAGATTTGGTACTCCTTTTTTTTTTTTTTTGGAGGATCACAGTGAAACGCCACATTTACATATTTAAAGACAATTTTCCTAAATGTCAGTTCAAAATATAGATTTATCAGAATTTGGAAATGAAAGGACTTTTTTTCTTACTGCTGACTCTACTGGATGTCAAGACTGTGCAAATTGCATGCCAGAATTAGAGCACTGTGGGGGCATCTGACCCCGCCCAAGTATCCCTGCCAAATAGCCCATCTTTCTTCTCGTTTCCCCACCCCTGATCTGCATGGCTTCCAATTCTCCTTCCTCCAGTTTCTCCAGATGGCAGACATCTTACAGCCTCCTGGCTCCTGCAACTTCTTCCTACTGAACTGGAGCCAATTCCTATAATCCAACTTCCTCCTCTTCAAAGGGATGTGCATAGCTTCTACAAGGACGAGGCCATCTGACTCCAATGCCTGTTGCCTTCTCTTGCCAGTGTCCTTATCTGACCGTAGTTTTCCCCCGTGTGGTCTCCATGGAGAGATGACCATTGGTTTGATTTGCATCAAGTTTTCCTGTTGATCACCTTCTCATCTTAATTCTTTTCTCTCGTCTCATAATATCCCACTGTTTTCTACTTTGGGGCTATTTCTTCCCCCACTGTAATAGTATTATTATAACTTAGGACAGATGTATTAACTCTGATATTTTAAAATTTTAAGCAGTTTTGCCAATTCCATCACCAAAGAGCTGGCTTGAGGATGACCAAAGAACTTACTCTTCATCAGTAGGGGTATGGGAGGAATGCTTAGTATTTGGAGCACCCGCTACTGGAGGTGATTGAGGCAGAGGCAAGAATCAAAAGAACATACCTGAGTATGATTCATACTTTTCTCTTTTTCTGTCTTAGCTTATTAAGACCTGAATTTGCCTCTATTTCCTATTAGGTAATTACTGTCTTTTTATTTAAAATTTTTTAACGTTTATTTATTTTTGAGACATAGAGACAGAGCTTGAGCAGGAGAAGGGCAGAGAGAGAGGGAGACACAGAATCCGAAGCAGGCTCCAAGCTCTGAGCTTTCAGCACAGAGCCCGACACGGGACTCAAACTCACAGACCGTGAGACCATGACCTGAGCCGAAGTCGGCCGCCTAACCGACTGAGCCACCTAGGCACCTCAGTAATTACTGTCTTAATAAAAAATTGGCTTTCCCCCGTTTTCTAGAAATGTTTAGTCTCCCTGAATGTTTATAATATGCATAATTGAGCATTTTCTAAAAGTATTAAGATTAAATTAAAGAGGCTTATACTGCTCATTGAGATCACCTTTTTTTTTAAAGCAACTATTTTTTCCACTAGATCATCCCTTTATCTTCAGTATGTGTACTTCTTACTTTCCCTCTACACCAGTGTTTGTACTTTATTGTTTTACTTTTTATCTATTTTATGTTGAGCCTTGATGAAAGATATGAGTTCTCTCTCCTGAGAACAGCGTCCAAATATCACATGCACACACACACACACGCATAGGATTTTGGCCACAACTTCAAAGTGTTCATTGATGCTCATACAGAAATCCATTCATCATACTGTTGTCATACTAATAGTTCTATAGGATGAGTGAGGTCATCTCATCTGACTTTCCTAATCCCTGTCACCTCCAGAATACAGAATAAAGTGAAAAGTCTTCCTTGACTAATACTCAAGTTTTTCTTTCTTTCCATTCATCCTCTGCTGTAGGAGCATTTTGGGTATTTTTATTTCTTCATGCCTTTGCTCAAGCTATTCGCTTGACCTAGAATGCCTTTTCTTTCTCTCCCTTGAAAAACTATATGCAACTTTCCCTATCCTCCTAATGGCATCTTCCGTGAATCCCTTTATTACCCAACCAATGTAGATGACATAAATGTACTCAGGATTCATCTCATATTTCTTTACATTACAACCCTCTGAGACTTTTATCTCTTTGATAGCATTTAGGAGCATGTAAATCTTAAGCCTAAACAGAACCTTAAAACTCATTTTATAAAGCCCTTTTTTTTGTTTGCCTCATATTATTCATTCATTTATAAGTAATAATAACATTTAAAAATTCTTAGTTGTAACTGTTATGTGCCAGACACTGATCTAACCATTGGAACATAGTAATGGACAAGGTAGATAGAGCCTTTGCTTTCATGAACTTCATTTATATTGGGAGAAGAAAGATTAGGGATAAGCTTAAAAAAAAAAAACAAGTACTTACAAATATTGAGTATTTGGAAGACCATTACTTTGAGAAATGTTATAGAAAATGACTGAGGAGAAGGAGAGGATATTATGTTTACTAATTGGGAGGTCAAGGAAAGCATCTCAGATATATGAGTTGAAACCTGAATGGTAATAAGCTAGCCAGGTTGGGGGTGGTCACAGCAAGTGCAAAGACTCTGAGGTGAGAACTCGCTGAAGCAAAGACAGAAGGCCAGTGGGGGACAGGAAAGAGATGTTCTTAGATAAAGTCAGAGAGGAGAAAGGCGTTAGGAATTTATTCTAAATGACATAGAGGCTTTTAAGTCTACAAGCTCCTTGAGAGCAGACATATCTTATGTGGCCCAGCACAGGACTTGGCAAAAGAAATAAATGCTGTAAACAAAAAAAATTTTACCATCAAGTCATTTTGAGCATGTTAAGATGCTCCTTATTGTAAACTGGAAGAAAGTTGTTTCCTAGGCTATGCAATATATGTCCATGGTCACATTTGGCTAAGAGGAAATGTAGCCATTAAGTAACAACCCTTGGATTTTAATTTCCTCAAGGACCATTGTTGGGGCTTTTATGAGCTCATAACAGTCCTGCATGCCCTGCAAGTTCCCATTCATTCCACTTTCTTCGATTCTATCTTATCACTGAAATGATTTGAAGCCTCAGGAGTTTAGTTTTACAAGCTTCATCTGCTCTTGGCTTTTTGCCTCTGACATTCAATTTTCACACCTACTTTTATGAATTCAAGAATGGTACTAGACTGGCTTCCTCTGATAGGATTTTTTCCCTCTCAACACATTTTCAAACATTATATTTATAAGGTTGTATAGTTCAGCTTAAAGAATAATTAAAAGCAAATACTTGTGTAACCACTACCTAGGGTAAGAAATGGAAGGTTGTATTTTAGAAAGTGGGGTTTTAGAACTGAAAGCAACCTTTGGAACCAAAATCACCTAATTTGCACCCTTTTTACAGATGAGAAGTCTAAGGCTTAGAATTGGAAAATAGCTTTTTTTTTGAAGTTTACTTATTTATTTTATTGGGGGGGAGGGAAGGAGAGAGGGAGAGAGAGAATCCCAAGCAGGTTCCCCAGTGTCAGGGCAGATCCTGATGCAGGGCTCAAACTCACAAATTGTGAGATCATGACCTGATCCAAAATCAAGAGTCAGATGTTTAACTGACTGAACCACCCAGGTGCTGCCCTGTGCAAGTGGTTTTATGCAGGCCACACTACAGTTACTGATGCAGCTAACAGAATCATATCTCTAAACCAGAAGGCCCATAGAGATTAGGGGATCAGTTTCTGAGACCGGGTTGTCTGGGCTCCTATATGAACATTTTCAGTCAGAGCTGAGGGGATAAAAGCTACACTTCTCATGAAGGGACTGTTGTTTTTCTTCCAGAAATTCTCTATGAAGGTGACACTGATTGGTGATCTACCCGTAAGGTGCTTGCTAATTTCCCATTGGTTGCAATTTTAGCATGGAGTTCTTTCTTTTTCTTTTCTTTTCTTCTTCTTTTTTTTAATCACCTACTTGGCTCATATTTGGAATTGACATTTTCTGAGTATCATAAGATTTCTGGTGAGTAGTGGAATCAGAAGTGGTTTAGAGTTCTACCTCAGTGGCTTTTTATTCCAAAGAAAGTTTTAGTTGGAGTGGTGGAGTGTTGTAATCATATCTGGTAATTTCCTTAGTTGGGTTGAGATCTAGGCTGGGTAATTCTGTCACTAGTATTATTTCTTTTCTCTGTCTCTCTGTTTCTCACTTTGTCTCACACACAAATACACAGACATACACACACTCACATCAATAAGCCAATTAACATTCATACCTTGGAAACACCAAAAGATGGAAGAAATAGTTACCCAAACATCTGTATATCTCCATGTGACTTTTTGCTCCCCAAAAGAGACTTTCTTGCCCTTCATAGGCAAGAGGGGAAGGGCATCATTTTTGGATTCCTAAGAATTTGTTTGAGGGTGGAAAACTCCAATGTCTTCTATTCCAGGTAGAAAATGAGTGTAGTATACAAGAAGTAGTGGGGGACTAACCATGGTTAACTGGAGATAATTTGCCCATTTGTGATACTGTAATATCATAAGAAATTCATAGTCTTTGTCCCAAGTTCTTGGCAAAGAGCTCCTAAAACTCTTGGCAGTTTTGGGTGATAGGCATAATAAAAGTATATTTTTTAAGTTTATTTATTTATTTCGAGAAAGAGCACGAGGGAGGGGCAGAGAGAGAGGGAGAGAGAGAGAGAATCCCAAGCAGGCTCCACACTGTCATTGAAGAGTCTAATGTAGGGCTTGAATTCACAAACCATGAGATACTGACCTGAGCCAAATCAAGAGTCAGATGCTTAACCTATTGAGCCACCCAGGTGCCCCAGAAGAGCATCTTTTGTTATTCATAATAAACCCTTTAATCATACCTGACCTTATGCTAATGATGTGACTCTGGAGGATGGGGGCTGGTTGCCAGAGGAACTAACCATGTAAATTGAAGGCTGAATTTGAAGCCCCACTCTCCAAACTCTGGGGAGAAGAGAGAGCTGGAGGTTGGGTTAATCACTAATGGCCAACATTTAATCAATCATGCCTACTTAATGAAATCCCCATAAAAATCCTAACTGAAGGGTTTTGGAGAACTTCCTGGTTGCTGAGCACACTGAGGCGCTGGTTGTGGGTAGCAGGTCCAGGGCAGGCATTGAAGCTCCATGCTTCCCTCCCATTCCTTATCCTATGCATCTTTTCCTTTTTGCTGTTTCTTTGTTGGATCCTGTATAATAAATGTATAATAGTGAGTGAAGTGCTTTCCTGAATTCTGTGAGCTATTGTAGCAAGTTATCAAACCTGAAGAGGGGTTATGGGAACATCTAATATGTAGCTGGCTGGTCAGAAGTACAGTGACAACCTGAGACTTTTGATTGACATCTGAAGTAGAGGGCAGCCTTGTGGAACTGAGCTCTTAACTTGTGGGGTCTGTGCTAACTCTGAGTAGTTAGTGTCATAATTAAGTTAAATCATAGAGACACTTAGTCAATGTCTGCTGAAAATTGAAGAATTGCTTAATGTGGGGAAAAAGCCACACATTTGGTGTCAGAAGTAAGTAGTGGAATGAAGCAGGGTTCCCCCCTCTTTACAAGTTTAAAGACATTTACATTCAAACATTTAAAAAATATTCTGTGAAGACCCCCAAAAATAAATTATTTGTAGGTGAAATGAAGCCTATAGCTACTTCCTTCTAAGTTTGTTATCTTTGAATCTTTTCACACTAGTCAAATCGAATTAAAATTGCCATACAGCGTGGCATCAGTGAGGGAAAAAGTTACCAAGTGATAGGATATTGGTTCAGTGTTCTGGTAGAGATTGTAGAAAAGGATGTGGTGCAGAGAATGGGGCAATGTGGAGGATTTTCCTACAAAAGCAGCCTGTCTCTTGGTAGATGAGTGTGATTTATCATTTCACTCTCCCCATGTCTCATTTGGGTTATTTTTTTTCCATCTTGTTTTCCATATCATAAATTCTTTCTTCAGCTCTGTCAATTCTGTTATGATCATCCACTAGTTTTTCCTTCGGCTATTGTAACTTTCTGTCCTAGAATTTCATTTATTGTTTCAAAAAAATTACAATTTGTTGCAAAAATTTTTTATCTTAATTTTAATCTGTTTCAATGAGGCAAAAAGTTATTTTAAAGTCTGTTTCTTATTTTCACACATGAGGTAGACTCCATGGATTTCTTTCTGTTGTATGAAGTATCTGATGCTTCTTTTTAAAGATTTTCCATTTTTACCTGATTTCATTTAATCTAAGATACTATATTTGAAAAACAATATTTGTGGAAGTTATTTCAACATAGGGTGATGTTGTCTTCCCCTAGAAGGGAATTTCCTTTCTGTCATATGCCTGGGACACTAGCAGTTTGAGGGCTCCTTAATCCAAGTTAGGGATTTAGATTATTTGGGCAACCTGGATAATTCAAAGCTAAACTGTGTATGAGAGCTGGGTGACTTTGATTCCAAGTTTTGTCTTCCTGATACACTGAGACTGACAAAAACCCTTTATGTGCTCTCAGATACGTCTTCCATATGGGCAAAAAGTGGCACCAAATAATAGTTCACCTCTCTGGATTTGCAACTCCACTAGATTTGTGTGGTAATTCCTCACTATCTTATTTACTCTTTTGTACTTTCAAGCTGACTTTTATTGTAATTTTAAAAATACATTTTCTCAGCTCTTTTTAATTGTCCTCAGTGATAAGGCTAATCCAAATTACTTGGTCTTCCATTTCTAAAGTCTCAAGCTAGTGGGATTTATAGACTAGTCACCTGTATAAACTTTAGAGACTGGTTATACACTGGCTAGGAGAACAATATCTAAACGTCCCCCTTTCTCAGATACTGCCCTATTACCTGTTTGTTTTGTCGTTGTTGTTTGGTTTTCTTTTTGTGATTACCTCGTTTCACTCTGACAGCCACTTCCTGCCTTCCTTTTTCTAACTCTCTGCGGAGCCAAACTTATGATGCAGAACTCTTAGCAGAAGGGGAAAAGATGTCTACCCACCAGTAGTCTTCCCCTTCAGTTAAATATACATATATATTTTATAATAAAAATTATCTATCTATCTATCTATCTATCTATCTATCTATCTATCTATCTATCTATCTATCTATCTATCTATCTATCTGTTTTGGTGAATGGCCAGGAGAGAAAGTATGAGATTTTAGAAAGTATATAACCTGGATCCTGAAAACTAAGCCATTTTCTTTTGAAAAATCAGGGTGTGTGGCATCTTCAGATTCAATTGTATTCTTTTTGTGAGATTCAGCTAAAGATTCGACTTCTTTTCAACACATGCTTCTGATGGGTTTAAAAGTTGGCATATCAATCTGCGAGTACTTGCAAAAGAGGCTTTCTTAATATTCTTGGCTTAAAATTCCTTAAAACATGAGGAAGTTTTTTTAGTGAACTTTTATTGAAATATAAGATAAATACAGGAACATGCACATATAAATGCACAGCTAAATGAATTTTGGTGATGTAAGTTAACACATACATCTATGTAACCAGGACCTGGAAATAGAACTAGATTATTATCAGCACACAGATGCCTCACTCTTATATCCCTTCTAATCACCAACCCCATCAAAGGTAACTACTATTCTAATCTTATAATACAGATTAATTCTGCTTATTTTTTAACTTTACATATAGAATCATTTGGTATATACTTTTATGGCTGGTTGTTTGGTTTTCCTCTATCAACACTGTGTTTGTAGGGTGTATTAATATTAGTGCATGCAGTTGTAAATTGTTTATTCTTGTATTTTGTATAGTAATCCACTTCATGAATATACCATGATTTGTTTATCATTTCTATTTTTGATGGACAGTGAGGAGTCTCATCATTTTACAAATAGTGCTGTTACAAAAATTCTTGTGCATTCTCATTACCTTATAGTAAATATAGATATCAGGAAGATTCTAACCTTCATCTTCTAAATTTTATCCTCTTCACCAGGACTGTGGCCCAGATTCTGGTCCTTGATTTTTTAATTTGGGCCATTACAGATGAAGAAGACAGATGATTTCCATAAAGTACTTCCTAGATAAGTTGTTAACATGTCGTCTGACTGATTGTAGTCTTTTGCCTGAGCTGTATATCCAGAATCTAGTGGTTGAATTGGATAAGCTTAATAAAATGGTGGAAAAATCTCTTTTAAGCCTCAGTTTGGCTTAAAACCTGGGTCTATACCCTGAACATTGCTTTGTAGTTTCATCTGATGAAACAAATTACATCTACTACCCACTATGAAGTTTTAGAAGTTAATTATGCCATGTCCCTATTGAATCTTTTGACATTGTGAAAAGGGGCACCTGAGTGGCTCGGTCGATTGGGCGTCCAACTTCAGCTCAGGTCATGATCTCATGGTTTGTGAGTTCAGGCTCTGTGCTAACAGCTCAAAGCCTGCTTTGAATTCTGTGTCTCCCTCACTCTCTACCCCTCCCCTGCTCTCACTCTGTCTCTCTCAAAAAAATATGTAAAGATTAAAAAAAATAACAATGTGAGAAAACCTGTTTTTTTTAATTAAAATATCCAGTCTCTTATGTAAATATGATTACAATTCTATTAGCTAATGACATTCTGTGAGAATTCACAAAAAAAGGAATATCTGCTTGTGATGCCTTCAAGTTGCTCAAACTTTGTCTGGATAGAAAAACTGTCCATAGAGCAAAAGGTGCTTAAAACAAGCTATTATAACCAATGTAAGTTATTGTCATATATGTCTCAAAGCTAAACAGATGGCTAATTGGGAATTAGAGTAGAATTACTCATTCATTCCACAAAAAACAAATGAGGCTCTACTATTTGCTTCTCTCTATGCTAATATAATTTACATTAAATTATATTAAAATAAATGTTAATTATGTAACATAGTATCATCATAACATGATCTACTATAATTCCAGGGAGTGATAAGAGCTAGAGAGAAATAAATTAGCATAAGATGGGGAGCTGGATGTTATTTCAGATGGATAGTGGGAGGAGGAGTCAGGAAATCACTAAAGGAGTGACACATGCAAAGACCTGAGTAAAGTGAGGGAGTATTGCCTTGATCTGGGGGAAAGTATTCCAGGAAGAGAAATTTGCAAAACCAAAGGCTGTGAGAGGGAATTCAAGGGGGAGCAAACAGGACAGTATGGCTAGAGTATAGTGAGCAATGGCAAGGAGGAAAGATGGTCAGGTTAAAGAGGAAAAGGAAGACAAGGACCACATAAGGGATTTGAATTTTATTCCAAGGTGATAGCATTCCACTGAATCTGAAGTGGGGGTTGCTAAGAATGTGGTTTGATTTGACATATGGTTGGGGAAGATCAATTTTGCTGCTGCAGAGAGAATGGATTATAGGTATTAAGAATGGAATAAGAATGGAAGTTTTCTGAGAAACTCATTTGATTCCCTGGGGTTGGGAGATAGGAGAGATATGTGTAGTGAAGGGTGCTGCAGGGCAGAGTAGGACATGAGTCTCAAGGAAGAAAGGGATTTACATAAAGTAGCTAATTGCCAGAATTAGATGAGCCACTACATTTCACTCTTTATTTTACAGATGAGGAAACTGAGACTCAGAAAGCCTAAGTAACTTTCTAAAGGAAAAAAAATGTGATAATCACATTGACAACAGGAAAGAATTTGGGGAAAGGTGACTTCTGTCACTAAGTCAAACTATTCATATGCAATAAAGTAAGATTATTGGTAAGAGTTACAAACAGTTTGAAATTGACTTCTGAATCTTTCTTCTTTTTTGAGAACTGAAATTTTGGTGAAACAAAGGCACCAGCTTAACATCTTGAGATGCATTTAAAAAAAAGCAATACTGACTCTGAACTTTTTAATGGCAAGTCCAAGCCTTATTAACTTTCTTAAAACTGTTGGGGACAGTGTCTGGCAATGGTAGGTGCATAATAAATATTTACTGAATGATTATATGATGAAACTGAGAGTGAGAAGAATTCTAAGAAATTATAGAAAAAAAGGAGAAAAAATACCCCCTCTGTACTTAGTACTGTACTAATATTGAGAAAGGACAATTAAAGCATTAGTTGTATGCTTTGGATTGTGACAGAAACTCAGTTCAAATTGATTTAAGCATTAAAGACATTCACTGGCCCATGTAATTAAGTCTAGGAAGGTAGTTCTAAGTTCAGGTATGGCTGGATCTAGGGTTTGTATGGCATTTAAAGAATTCTCTCTGTCTTTGTGTCTTTCTTTCTCTTTCCATTTATTTGTTCATCTTTCCTTCACATTGGCTTCATTCTCAGACTGGCTGTCTTCACATGGAGATCCTCCTATGGTTATAAGCTTACATCTTTCAGTTTATTAACACTAACAGAAAGAGTCCCTTTCCTAAATGGTTCTATCAAAAGTCTTCAAGGACACAGGAACACAAGGAACAGCCCATGTTCCAAGTGAACATGGGCTGAGAGTAGGTGGGGAGTGGTTTCCAAAGGAAGAGTTAGGAAAGATTAGCAGAAGTTAGTGTGGATAGTAGCAGGAGAAGCAACAATGATCTACTACTAAAGTGAAAGAAAAGGGGAATCTTGCAGCCAAAGAGGCAATTTCTGCTTATAAAATCCCTCTAAAACCCAGGGCACCTCAACTCCAGACCAAGGCTGGGCAGACCAGTATTCAAAAAACTCCTCTGCTTGCAGTACTGACACTGTAGATATTTGTAGATGTTTCCAAAAGCTCTTTCAGGCTTCTTGAGGCAGCTAGATTTTCCCAAGGCCCCCTGAGAAATTTAACAAACTTCTTGGGTGTATAAGAGCTCACAGAACCAGTAGTCACTGCCATGCTTCTGTCTCATAGACTCTCCAGTTATTGGTATGAAGCCCCAAATGCCCATGGTTTATTCATAGCCATATATATATCTTTATTTATTTGTGAGAGAAAGAGAGAGAGGAGAGAGACAGAGTGCAAGCAGGGGAGGGGTAGGAAGAGGGAGAGACACAGAATCCAAAGCAGACTCCAGGCTCTGAGCTGTTAGCACACAGCCCAATGTGGGGCTCAAACTTGTGAACCACAAGATCGTGAGCTAAGCTGAAGGTGGATGCTTAACTGACTGAGCAACCCAGGTGCCCCCATCCATAGCTTTTTAAAGTCATTCTTTGTGTTTATTAAAGGAACCATGAGTCCAGTGTTTGCTTTTCTCTGGAGCTTAAATGCTATAGAGTGAAATAGCAAGCCAAATGGAGTGGCAACTTCAGGCAAGTGTGTAGCTTTTACTCCATGATGAAGGTAATCAAAGAAACCGTTTTCCTACACTCCACAAAAATGCTTTCCAAACAGATATTTCCCCGCCAGTTGAAAAGTGAGTCAACTAAAGAACTCCCAAACAATTAAATTAATTGAAAACACATTTCATAAGAGAAATTGGATAGACTATTTGAGGTCATGAGCATCTGCCAACGAGTATTTACCTCAGTATTTGCACCTTTACTTTGCCTCTGCAGTTGTAGCATTTCTGAAATCCACTTATTTCTTCTTTGTGTATAAATTCTGGAAATGTGTGTTTTTGGTTATGGCTCCATAAGACCAGTATTTACCCCCTTCACAATTTTTGTCATATGTGCTATTTCAGCGAAGGAAAGAGAAATCATTCTAGGTATTTCAAGCAGAAGGTGATTTAATATAGGGAAGTAAGTCCTCACAAAATGGTGAAGAGAATGGAAGTCAGAGGCACTGATGGGATCTTGGTTTCAATGTCAAAGTCAAAAAACTATGGTCATCACATTTTTCACTCTTGCTGCTTCCATAATTTTGTCACTCCTGTGAGGTTCCTGACTGGAGAGTAGAACCCTGAGTCTGACTCCTGCATGGACACAAATTTTTTTCAAAGCATACTATAACTGCCTCTACTGCAGCAAGACTGCCTCACTTTCTTTCTACCTTACAAAACTTAGGCAACTGCATCTAACTGGCAGAGCATAATTCATATCCAGAGCCCTAACAGCAAGGGCATCTGGAAAGTGTAATTTTAAGACTTTCCTCCTTAGAGAGAAAAGAAGTGGTTGAGAGAATGAATCTAAAAACATGCCACTTGCTTTACAAATTAAAGTTGTTGTTTTTTTTCTTTTTCTAAAGAAGACCTTATATTTATACTATAAATGAAAATCCAGGATCATTTGCCATTAACAAGAGGTATTTGACAAAATACATGCAAGGAAATTTTTTGCCTTACATTTACCAAAAATATTTTTCCTCCCTGAGAGAACAGATTAATTATAAAAGGCTCTTTTTCCAGGCTTTCCCCAAACTGCACTCTTCCCCTATGCTACCCTCATCTATATACTTTGTGTGAGCCAAAAGCCAATATTTGCAATTAAATGACAAGTCATGTGTGAATTAAAGCAGACTTCTATGCCAAGTCATATTCAAGCTTTCCTCTTTTTTCCTGGTTGGGGAATGGAGAGGATCAGACAGAAATGGCCCCACCATCAGTGTGCATCAGTGTACTTTGGGAAATGCTTTATTATATTGTAGTCTGTCTGAAGGTGTTTTGATCTCCTCTGCCTTAAGTTCTAGAATAGACCTCACATTTTTTTCATCCAACATGGAGTTACAAATATGAAAAGGAAAAATATCAGGAATGGTGACTCACGGAATTTGGGGGAGTGAAACAAAGATCAACAGTCAGTTTAAAGCAGGGCCTTGTTGCTTTTGCCTAAGGTGGGAGGTGGAGGACCAGGGGTCACTCCTACAGGTTGAGCTATAAGCTCTGGACAAGAGTTGTCCACCTTTCCAACTCCTTTCCTTGTACTTTGAGTCTACCCTTCATGTTACCAGCTGACCAAACTTGTCGCTGCCATGAGGACCATTGTTTTCTCCTTTCTTTCCTTCACTTCCCCTTGGTTAGCCCACCCCTTAACCTCCTGTGCCCAACTCTACTTCATTTTTTCCCCCCACAGCTACGACTACCAGCTTCAGTACACATCGTCTGCCTTTCAAGAGCTTCCTGAGTGTCTCTTTGGTTCACGGCAGAATCCATAGCATCTAGAACACTGCTTGTGATAGACGTTCAATTCCCACTGGTTGAATGAATAACAAAAGGGCGAGTGAGCAGTCAGCCTGCTTGGCTCGGCCAGGGTAACCCAGAAGGAAGCCTGAACTCATCTTGGACTCATTCTGGACTTTATTGTGTTTCATAGAATGTCAGATTGATCAAACCTATTTAAAATGGAATGCAGGCTCTAGACTACATGAATCAGAAATAGGCCTTCAAGTTATTGTAAACTGAATTTTGAGATAATGTTGGTAGTTTCCCCTTTTGTCTTAGAGAATAAAGAATTGGGTTGAGCCTTGACGCCACCATTTCCTGGATGGCAAGTCACTTTCATTTTCTGAGCCCCAGTTTCTTCACCTGTGCAATGGGGGAGAATTTAATTTTTGCTTAATTCACTGCCTGCTGCATGAGTCACATGAAATTAGGCATTTACCCATGTATTTTATCATCGAAGAAGTAGTTTCCTGAATGCCTACTGTGTGCAGGTCTCTTAAATGTCATCTTCTTAGTGTGGCATTTTATTTTATTTAAATTTTTTAATGTTTTATTTATTTTTGAGAGAGACAGAGACAGAGCATGAGTGGGAGTGAGAGAGAGGGAGACACAGAAACTGAAGCAGGCTCCAGGCTGAGAGATGTCAGCACAGAGCCTGACACTGGGTTTGAACTCACAAACTGTGAGATCATGAACTGAGCTGTAGTCAGATGCTTAACTGACTGAGCCACCCAGACACCCCTAGTGTGGCATTTTATAATCACCTTATGTAACATTTTAGCCCTACTTTTTCAACACTGCTAATCCTCCTTTCTGCTTTATTTTTCTAATGAGTGCTTTCATTTTTAAACTTAATATATGTTTTATTGATTTGTATCATTTATTTTAAGTATCTATTTAATTTATATTGTGTGTCTTCCCCAGCTGGGTTTTAGGCTCCATGAGAGGGATGATTGATCAATTGGTTGATTGATCTTGCTATTGTCTTCCCAGAGCCTGTCCCATAGTGGGCATGTAATAAATAATGTTGAATGAATAAACAAATGCCCCATGCTCAGAGTACAAGTGCTGATATAAACCAGCCTACTATATGAAACTCAAATTTATTCTCTTATTAGAGAAAGCTCATTAAGAATGTGTATTCTGTACAGATGGCTTGTACAGAGGGCTGGAGTTACACTGAAGGAACAATTAGGAGGCCAGTATATAATCTAGGCAAGAAATGACAATGAAAATAAGGAGACAATTAGAAAATATTGAGGATATAGAATTACAGCGCTTGGCTCCTTGCATGTGTGAGGTGTGGTGGGGAAAAGTGAAATCTACATTGAATTCCTAGTTTCTGGGTTGGGCAGCTGGATGTATGAAAATGATACTCACTGATATGGGGATACCAGTGAAGGAAATGGTTGTTTGAGGACAGGCATGAGGAGAGAATTTATTGTCTGGTGCCTATGGGCCAACAGATGTTCACTGAGAGGTTGAATATATGGCTCTGGGTTTAGAAGAGAAATTTAGCCTGGGGATAAAGATTTGAAAGTCATAATCCTAGGCTCTAAAGACAGCATGCAGAGTGAGGATAAGGAAGGGTCAAGGGGACACCATCATATTCTTATCCCACTTCCTCATAGTGGTCTCCAGAGAGACAACTGGGGAGTGCCCAATTATTCTCAAAAATTAGCTTTTTTTCTATTCGATTTGAGACCCCAGAGTTCTGCACCATGGATAATGGAAAAAACTTTCATGTTCGTAAAATCCAAAACTACTACAGTGTTTTTCAGGCCAAATACCCAATTCTTTTACTTTCTTAACAAAAACGATGTGCTAGATAGTTCTGGGGTTGGGAGCCAGAAAATCTGGGCTGATATAGCTTAAGATCTCCCATGGCTAATGGGTGACCTTGAATAACACATGGATTTTTCTTTCAGTTCATCTCCTCATGTGTGAAATTATGGTGTTAACCTCATGAAGTTCTTGGGAAGACGTATCAGGAACATTTGAAAGATTAAATAATGAAATCTAGAGTAGATATTTATTAAAGATCTTACAAGAATCCAGTTTCTATTTCATTCCAATAACAATTTTGTTGTTGGAACCATTCCAGTTCCTCTATGTATTCTTTAAAGCATATAGAAGCCTAAACAGTACACAGAGCTCTCTAGTATGGTCATGACTAATGCAGCAGAGTACATAAGAAGACAGAAGAAATACAGACTCTATACCTCTGTTTTAGGATGCTGGCTGTTGTCAAGCTGCTAGTGATTTATTTAGCACTCTAGATGCAAAAAGGCAGGACTAAACCATTTGCATTGATACTTTAGGTTTTCTTTAAAAGAAATTAACCCAAATTAAGACAGTATTCACCAGAGTTTCTGAAAACAAAACAAAACATAACATAACAATAAAATCACCCATCTACTGATTTAATCATAAGATCTCTTAAACGTAGCTAAAAAAATTTGGTATTTATGTTGTATGCTTTCCCAACTAAGATCTTAATATGTTTTACAAAATGACTCAAATGCCAATTGTACTTCCCCCTCTATGTCTTTCAAAAAAAAATGGAGCTAGTGAGAACTGAAGAAACATGGTGGTATTGAAAATGTGGCCTTTAAAATTCATGTGCATAACTGTAGTATATTATTGTTTAGCTTATCTCCATTCCTTTCTCCCCCACAACCCACCTCAACCTCCTCCAAGGGAAGTGGGTACTTTCCTGTCCAATATATATTGAGCTTGATCATGTACTTGTTTAGACCAATGGAATATGTGTTACTGCTGCCTGATATCATTCTGACATTTGACACTTTCAGCTTCTCCCTCTTTGAAATGGGGTTTTATCCTGAAGTTGAGATAGTGCATGGTTCTGCTAGTGCTTCTGGAAACTTTTTCCTCTGTCATGAGAAAGGCTTCTCCCTACTAGCTACTCCCTTTTCAGCCTGAATCTCAAAATGAGATTCATGGCAAAAATGCCCCAGTCTACCTACAGATGCAGCGTGTCCTAGCCAACTGGTAGACGCTCAAGCATAAGAATAAGTGATTGTTGTTTGAAATCTCTGAATTCCACATCAGTGTGTTATGCAACATGATTGTGTAAATAGTTAACTGAGTATCATTTGGCATAACAACGTTTCTTGTATTTTTAACCCCCTGTGAGATCTCTGGACTCTGTAACTATTCTGTACAGGGCCTAATTGACTTGGAACAGATATCAAGACAGAGTTGTACTTAGCAAAAAATCGGTTTACAATGTTTTAAAGCTCAGAAATCAATTTTATCTCTATAACGGTTGACCATTTTTAAGGTCTAGAGCTCAACCAAAGGCAATTTTTCCTCTTAGGGATATTTAGCAATGTCTTGATGAATTTTGACTGTCATGACTCAGGGTGGAGGTGCCACTGGCATCTAGTGAGTAGAGGCCAGGGATGCTGTTAAACATCTTACAATGCATAGCTCCTCACAAAAAGAATTATCCAGTCCCAAATGTTAACAGTGTCAAGGTTGAGAAAAGATGGCCCAACCCTATATTTCTTTCTCTTGGGACATATCAAATTTATCTTTAGGCAGCACAACATTAAAACTGATATCACTCATTAGAAACAAATAGGAAAAATTGGCCAAGTATATGATGTCATTCCAGATAGTCTCCTAAGGAGAGACCAGAATTCTTTTATTTGTTAACCCATTGAAAAACATGGAACGAAAGTAATTATTTGCTCCCTTTTTGAGATTTAAAAATCTTAATTGGATTAAAAAAGGCTGTCATTTTTTACTAGCACTTCAGGATATTTCTGTATTGCTCAGACACAAGAGGCCTCATGATTTAGTTATTCATTTACTCTCTCATCCATTCAAATTATTTATGGAGCACCTACCTTATGCCAGGCAATCTTAAGATTTCTCATTCCAAGATGTCAGGTTTAATTCTGTTTGTTTTGTTTTGATTGAAATGGAGTATGTAAGAGTGTGTGTTGAAGTTTACATTTATTTTAAAGCACCCCAAGAGTAATATAATCTTTCTGTTCACCCCGCACCTTTGAGCACCCCTTCCTATGTTATGAACTTCAAAAAGAAGTGGAGACTGCCTCTCACTAGAGATATATAAGATGTATTGTCTCATCCTCCCTTATGAACAACCCAGTACAACTGCATAGGACTTTGTATTAGACTCTAGTGGGTCCTGGCAATGGCCAGAGGTAGTTGAAAAGTTTTATTGGTAGCAATATAAGCACAACTTCACTTTACAGACATATTTCTCTGTGTGTTTTATGTTGGTATATTTTATAAGCAAATATTTCATATGCTTTGTTAGTAAGAGGTATCCAGCATACTGGGTGAATGAAAATGATTTTTAAGCTGAATAACAATGGTGACACCAAGAGAGAACTGCTGGACAACAGGCTTTTATCTACCTGAAACAGAAGGAATTTTCTGGCAAATCAACAGGTGCAGTTGGGTCGTCGAAAATTTCTAATGTAGCAAAAATATCCTCACCTCCACTGCAGGCTCCAGAAGAAGTCTCTGTTATGAAAGTTCCTATTCCAGCCCTCTTAAGCTCTGCCATTTTGAAGCCACAGTGAGCTGCATCCCAGTGAGCCAGGGGTTGGAGAGCTAAGGACACAAGTCGGAAGATAGTGCAGAATCTGACCTAAAGAGATGAAGATGCAGACAACACACAGATGCTGTACTTTTCTGGCCTCAGTGAACTGAAATAATGTCCTATTTTTTTTCTTCTAATTTGATTTTGCTGTTTTGGATTTAAACCCAGTATCTCCTTCCAATAATGCTATTTTCTGTAGAGTCACAGAAAGAGTAGTAGACAGCTAGCAGGAAAACAATGGTCTGACACTTATAGAGAAAATCAATGGCAGATGTCTTCCTTTATGTTTTCTCAGCTAATCTCTACAAAAACCATGTGGGAAGGCTTAGTTCCTATTTTTCAGGTAAGAAAACAGAAGCTCCCAGAGGGTAACTAACTTGAATTTTAATTGAGTCATGTCTGATTTTCAGGTCTATATTCTTTTTCATTAACTACAAAAGCTAATGTTGACTCGTTTTATGATCTGTTAATATTCAAATCAATATGATTTTTGTCATGGAAAAATCCAAGCTCTACCAGAAGGGAGAAAGGAGGGGACATAAATTCAGCCCTGTCAAATCACATGGAGAGGCAGGGAATCTGCTCTGAGTTTGCAAATTTGATTTTGAGGACTCCAGACATGGGAACTGTGTCAGAGTCAATATATCTACTCATGGACAGATTAGGAAATGGTGACTGCCAAGATGTTTACTGTCCTCTTCTGACCTACCTGCTCCACTCATAATCATCTTGCAGCCAGAAGATCAGTGAGGTAAAGGTGGCCTTGTGGCCTCTAACTTTTGCCCTCTGCCTTATCTCTGGGTTTTTTGACACCACATTGGTGGCAACCAGTGGCTACCTACTTATAGGAACAAGTCATCTAAAGTAATAAAACAAGAGCTAAATGGCCAGATCCAGCCATTGAATTTTTAAGGTCTAAGCCTTTCTTTGAGAAAACATGGTTTCTTCAAAGAATTGGATAGAGTATAGCAGGTACATGTGTGGACTTTGGAACCATATTATTCAAACCCTTGAGCAATCATTGGCTATTGTATTTACTCCTTGTGTAACCTTAGAGATTTTATTTCACCTTTTCGTGCCTCAGTTTCCTCATCTGTAGAACAGACTCATTTATTCATTTCACATATGTTCTGCCATGTACCACAACCTTGATTCCATATGCTGGGGATGGAGCGTACACAAAACCAACCAAGTTCTTCTGTTCTCATAGAGGAGACAGAAGATATATAATGGATTTATTTGTAACATAACTTCAGATAGTGCTAAATACCATGAAGTCAAATAAAGCAGAGGAAGGGATGGAGAGTTGAGGGAAAGGATGGAAATATTACAAAGAGCAGAGATGGAAGGTTCTTGAAGGAGATAAAACACAGACAAGACCAGAATGATGTGAAGGGAGGGAGCCACACAGCATCTGAGGCAAGAGTATCCCAAGCAGAGGGAGCAGGAACGTAAAACAAAACATAACAATTGTACCCACTTTATGGGAGTCCATGGAAGTTAAATGGGATAATACATATAAAATGAGACCATATCAACTACTCTGTGAAGGTTAGCTCTGTATACGTCTTAGAATCTGAGTTGAAAGAATCATAAAGTTCTATTCCAACCTTTTCCTTATAATGCAGATGTCTCCTCAAAGAGTCAAGGAGCTTCAGCTTAAGTACCTGTCATGATGAGGAGCTTCTAACTTAAGAACCAAGGTCTTGCCTCCATTGTTGGGTAGCTTTTCCTTGTGAGGAAGTGCCTCTTTCCACTGAACTTACACCCTCTCCAGGGAACCATAAAAACTTACTTGCTCCCTCTCTCACAGGACAACATCTCCAAAGTTCAAAAATAATTTTCCTCTGATCTCCATCAATACCTTCAACCATTTCTTACCTGTATGGATTCCAGATTTCTCATTTTCATTTGATAATCTCAAAAACACTGCAAAATAGACTCAGTCTCTGAAAAGATGGTGGCAAAATGATGAGATTAGTGTTTGAGGCTCAAACCTCTCCACTCAAAAGCTCTTTACTAAGAGCACGGCTCCCAGATAGAGAGGAATATGTCTTCTCTTAGTGGTGTGTCCCTGCCCCTACATGCCATCTTGCTCTGGCATAAACCCAGCCTGCACCAATTTGAAATCACATCCATGATAATGGCTAAGAGAAATAGTTGACTGACCAGTGCTTCTGATGTCCTGGAGACTAGAGTGGAGAAGAGAGAAGAGGGTGGCCATGAACAGTGGTGGGTTTAGTACAGATGATATCGCCATGTTATTAATTAAGCACCAGATCAATGGGATTAGAATAGAGCTGATGAGTCAAAGATCTTAGGTTCCATTTCCTGTGACCCAGCCAGCTGGGTCCTGCTACCCAGCATCTGCTCAGCTCCTTACCCTGCCGGCTGCCTCATGAAACAAGCCGTGACTGCAAAGCTTAGAGGGTATGGAGGACTCACCACTCAGCACAAACCCATCCCTGCTGCTAGAAAATAATCCCAAGGAGAAATCTCCCTGATGGTGGATGACTTGGGCCAGGTTGTCTTTAGAACTTACCTTCTTTCAAGCAGATTCTCCTTAGCATGACTTCTGAAAGGAAAGGCAGGTTTTATCACTATGGAGTGCAGGCCTGAATTTTAAACAACACATTCAATGGCATTGTGAAGTTCTGTATCATCTTTTTCTGGTTAAATTAACGGTCAAACATAGACATTTGGGGCAATAGGTAGAAACAGGAGGTAACACCAAAGGCAGTCATGTTTTGATCTGTTTATTTGTTTATTTCAGTTTTTATATTTAGGACAAAAATCTTAATTCTTAAATTGGACATAGGAAGGGTGAGTACAAGAAAATTGAGGCACTCACTTAGGCTGATCTGATATTAAGCAATAGTCACAGTACAAACGGCCTCTAATCGCAACTTCACGGTGATTTATCTGCTCTCCTGGACTGGCTTGATAAAGCAGCCACCCCACTGATGTTCATATAATGCCACACCAGGACTCAATTTGCTGGGAGCTGCCAATTGGCTGAGTAACTGCTGGAAAATAATGAGCCAGATTCTCATTGGTCAAGGATTTGACTAGCAGGCAGTTTGGACAAGGCCAGAAATCTTGTGGGGCGCCGGTCCATTTCAGGACACAAGGCCGTCTGACCTTGAAATGGTCCAAACTGGGCAAGTTGCCATTTGGGGATCCTGACACCAGCAGCTGCAAGAATTTGCCGACTCATCCTACCTGACTCAAAGCTTTTGCTGTTGTAGAAAATGTGTCTGCAAAATTGTACTGCCTTTTGCAGCTTGCAGACATACATATATATATATATATTTTTTAACTTGGTGGAAGTGGGAAATTACTATTCCCTGGGCCCTCTGTACCCAGCCAAAGTCCAGTTATTCTTGAGAGCCAAACTCATACATGGCTATATTTTTTACCATCAAAGTACACGATAATCTCTCTCTTCTCTAAACTCCTACAGGTTCAATTGTTCACTTCAGTGGTCTTAAATTTCACTTGAAAAAAGTAAAAAGTAAAAGTGCTTGGGAGATTCAGTTAAAAAAAAGGTTCTTATTCAGCAAGTCTGGGGTGTGGGACGGAGAGGGGATGGTCTAAGACTCTGGATCTCACACAAGTTTCCAGTGAATCCACACTTTTGTAGCAAGGACCCACTTCTTCGACGATAGAAATGAGCTGTCTGTGATTTTGTGCAACTCTCCAGATGTGTCTGAATCTTCATGAGGGGCTTATACTCTCTTCCTTCTTACCCTCTCTAGCACCTTGTACAGTGCTATGTGAGCAGGCAGTGCTGATATATATCTGTAGAATAAAGAAACTCCTATATGGTAGAAACTATATCTATTTCTCATTAGCACAATGACTCATGCACAAGTGCTCAATAATTATTAATTGAATGAATGGATGAATTGCCAGTATCTAGAAGGACAGCAAGAGACTAACAAATAAGAGAAGACAGAATCTAAGGTCTGGTTTAGATTTTAAGCTTTGGCTGCTTAAATCAAACAGGTAGAAAAACATAGATGCAAATTCAGGAAACATGGAGTCTGGAATTAACTGATTTACAGTATCGTCATGTGGCATCTCACATATGCATTGATAGACCAATTTATGTCATGAAGATTTTTAAAAGCATCTCCACTGTCATGAGAAGGTTTGAGTGAATTCGCTGATCTGTACCATTTGGGGAACTCTGTAGAGGTCCACGGTCTTGAAAGGGAAAGAGCATTTACTCGGTAGAGCTCAGTGGGAAAGAAGCCCTCTGCTGCCTAAGAAAACTGTTCATCCTCAAACAGTGATTTCCGACTGATTCTTTTCAGTGACCTCTGTCTCCTTCTTTCTCTACTTCTGACCACCCACCAACACACACCACACACAGCCGGTTTTTGACCATGGCCTGAAAACAGATCCTCATTCTTGCAGTGCATAGCTTTATCTGCTAGGAGGTTGGATCAGTGTCCTTGCCACACAACTGGACTCTGACTGAATAAGCAGGCCACAGCTGTTCACTTGTGAGAGGGGCAGCCATCTCCTAACATAGGAGAAAGAAAGCCACTGATGGCCAAAGGTTGAAAGTTATGGAAATTGGGCAGTAGGAAGAACCCAGAAGGCTACAGGTTAAGGCAATAGTTCTACTTTGTAAACTTAGGGAGAAGTTTGGGCTCCTACTCCAACTCCCCACAAACTTCTTCACCTGCCTTAAGTAGCTCTCTCCAGCCTATGGTAACTCCTTCCCTTTGTCTATTCTGGAACCTCTGCCATTAGAGCCATCCTTTTGGGTTAGGAAAAATCTGACATTGGCTTTGGAAGGCCACTGCTAACTGTACCGTTGACATTTGGCATCTGTAAAGGTGGTGAGGGAGAGGCTGTAGTTTTCCTTGGAGCCTTTCTATTTCAGCATCCAGACAGAGCCCTGGGTATTTTCCAGCTCCCCTCCAGCTCGATTTGAGGGAAGGCTATAGAGTCTAGGTAAGAGACACTGATTTGAATCATCCTGGCTGTCAGACAGTCACAGGGTTTAAGGTCAAGGGGGATTATCCAAATGTCTCTAGGCTAGGTGAAGCAAGTCTACAGCTTAGAGCTGCTTCCTGGAGGGGCAGAATGGGATAGTCAAACCCTAGGGTCCAGACCCTGCAGATGTATACAGGCATACCCTGTCTCAAGTTACTGAATCCAGCTTTCCAGCAAGCTCTGAGGTCTGACTGGCTTTGTTTGCTGCAGAGCTGTGTCCCCTCTGGCTCAGGTGGTGTTGATCCTCTGCAGGGGCCCAGAAAAGGTGCACTGGGCAGCCTCCAGTCTCCCTACATAGCTAGAACACTGCAGTGAGGGCACAGTCCAGCTCTGGGCTGGCTGCCAACAGCCTCTTGCAGACTGCGTCACGGCACAGACCTCTTGCTTGCAGGCAAGGAAGAAATAAGACAGCAATGCCAGGGATTTGAAATGTGTCTCTGGTGCTGCTTCAAATGCTTTCCATGCCTCTCTGCTGTTTCATGTGTTTCCTCATTCCCTTTCATTTCCTCTATCCCCCACCCTACCATGTTACCACATCTGTGTCCTTCTGATGACTCTTCAGACCAACGTCCAAAGAAAGTGACCCAGACTATAGTGCAGACTGTCAGGACAGTACTTTCCAGGGAGAAACAGGCTGGTTGACCTGATGACACACTAGGCATCTCGCTGAGTATCAGTGTGAAATAATGGAAAACTAGCAGTTTCCATGTAGAGAACTTACCCTAGCACGAAACCAGCAGGGTGCCCTTGGTACATCAAGTTTGCCTTTCTGTGTCTTGATTTCCCCATCTGTAAAATGAGAACAATAACTCCTCCCATATCTGTTTTATGGGATCTTGTGAGTATCAAGAGGGATAGTAGAGAGCTTCATAAACTTTAATGTACATGGGAATTACCTGGGGATCTTGTTAAAATACAGATCCTGATTTCATAATTCTGGGGTGGGGAGACTCTGCATTTCTAACAAACTCCCACATTAATGGATGCTGCTGGTCCGGGAATCATTCTGAGTAGGAGGGGCTAGCAAATAATAGGACAATTTAAGCATTATAAAGCACCAGGATACTGTAACATTTTAATTAATTTATGTATTTGTCCTTCTAAAAAGTATATTTGCATCTTAAAAGAAGTCTTCACATCTTTAATTCAAATGAATGTCATTATTTTAGGCATCTCAGATGGCTACCAGAGAGAAAATGTAAAGTTAAGAGGGACTGATTAACATTTCTGTTGTCACTGAAGCTGTCTCTTCCCTTCCCTTCGCTTTTTCTTCTCTTTCCCTCCTCCCAGAAGGAAGATTGAATCTGGATTCAAATGCAGATTCTTACTTAAGCCTGTGGCCAAAAGGTGACCAAGGGTGTTGGGACATTACCTGGAGCAGGTAATGGACAAAAGAGAGGTTGATTGAAAGCCATTGTTTTCTCAAGAGGAGGAGAATGTGTGTGCACCAAAAGGCATGTATAAGACTTTGATAGCAGCACTATTCATAAAGTCAAAGCTGGAAAGAGCCCAAATGTCTAATAGCAGTAGAATAAATAAATCATGGTGTATTCATACAGTGGAATACTACAATGACAAAAAAAGAACAAAATACTGTATCTTGTACCCTCATATATGAATCTTACAAATGAAATGGTGAGCAGAAAAAGTCAGACATAAGAGCATATGCCATATGATTCTATTTATATGAAGTTCAAAAACAAGTAAAACTAAGTATATGCTTACCTCTGTATGGTGTTGACTGGGAATGGGCTTAAGAGAGCCTTCTGGCTGGAAAGATCCTTCATATTGGCCTGGGTGCTTATACTACCAATTCACTGCTACGGACTCTTCAGATTTGTACAAATTACTGTATGCTTGTTACATTCTAATATAGACACTTTAAAACTACACAAAGAGAAAACCTGGTTCTAATTTTACCCCCAATTGTCACATTTCTGGGTTCTGTTCTCCTCTTCTTCTGTCTCACATCTTTCATTAAATGGAAGCTCCTGTTGGCCAAATCAGTCAACTTCCCTGATTTGCTCCCTGCTGTCTTCCCACGTACTTTTGCTAGACCTTGGAACAAAAATAGAACTTGCTTTCTCATCACTTCCCCTGTGACTGCACAAGAGGCCTCAGGCTGTGTAGTTTGCTGCTCAAAGGTTCCCCTCTGAGCTCAAAACCTGCTCCTGCCTCAAGTGCTGTGCTCTGGCCACCAGAACCCCTGCTCTCTCTGTGGCAGTTGCAAACCTGTCTCCTCAAGACAAGAATCAGGCATGCAGAGCTGTTTACTGTTTGTAGTTTAATGCTTGTGTCCCATATTTGGGTTTCTCCAAGAAGGTCTGAAAGCCGTGGAGTATCAATTAACTGTTATCACAATGCTGCCCAATAGGCCACCCCAAAAAGTCAGTGTCTTCAACCTACAACCATAATTAGATCTCAAGGTTATGAGTCAGCTGGGTCGTCTTTCGGCTCAGGGACAGGATCTGCTGATCTCAGCTGGGGTTGCTTGTGAGTCGGTGGTCAGCTGGAGGATGAGTGCTCTAGGATGGTCTCACCAACATGTTTGGTCGTCAGCTGGCTGCTGTCTGGGGAAATAGCATGGCTGGGTCTTGTGTCTCTCGTCCTCCAGAAGGCTAGCCGGGGAATTGCCGTATGGTGGTGGCTGGGGGCTCCAAAAGAGAAAGGAGAGGTGCTCAAGGGCTGGATGTCAGGCCTGGAACTGCAAAACTATTTGTTCTCCTTGACTCTGTTGGTCCAAACGAGTCCAGCCAAGGTTCAAGCGGCAAACACAGTCTACTTCTAAATTGGAGGAACTGCAAAATCACATTGCAATCAGTGTGCATACAGAGATGGGAAGAAAATAAGGGCCATTTTTTTTTTTTTGTAATCAATCTGCTACATGTGTCTGGGGCATCAAGACAGTAGCATTGAGAATGGAGTCTTTTTCCTATTGCAAAACATGTATGGGGTATTAGCTGCTATTCAGGCTTCCCAGGCTACACCCTTGACCCTGGCCCCATAAAAACAGTCAAACCTGTTCTCCAGCTCTCTTTTAGGCATTATTCCTTTGGGGCTCAGCAGGGTGTTTTAATCCTGACTGGTCAAACAAATGTGCGGCAACGTGGGTGATCACATAAAAGAAGCAGTCTTAAATATTTCCACTCATTGGAAGCTGTTTTAGGTCAAGTTCCCTAGAAAAGCCTGAAATGGAGATTCTTGTCAAGTGATTTATTGGGGGAAGATTCTAAGGAAAAGGGGAGGGGACAGGCATGGACACTGTCACCATTGGAGATCAGAATTATTATTCTACCCTTGAGAAAAGGAAGCTGGACTTTCTTGTCCTCATGTCAGTCAGCCACTGGCTGTGGCTGGCCTAGGTGAAGGGTGGCACACATCTCCACTGCTGTGGTTCCCATCAGCTTCAGGCAGTTTTCTAGAGAATATAGCTGTGAGCTCTCAGAGCAGGTGGGAATGGGCATATAGTCCAGGAAACGGGGTCTGGAGCAGACCCCAACAGTATCTACTACAGAGAGATACTATTACAAAATTGAATTCTGGACTCAAAGAAGAAACAGACAAACTTTAAAGAAGGCTTAAATATCAATTCCAATATGGGGAAAGGGCTCAGGTTCCCACACTACGAAGCAATTCTCGGACACCAACTTGGTGTCCAACATTCAATTCAATTTCGAAACTATCTACTTGAGATAGTGTCAGATCCCACAGGTTATGGGCTCAGCCCTACAAGACTGCCCTCTACTTCATGAGCCAATCTTAAGTCCAGGTTGTTACCTGTACTTTGGACCAAGTGGCTATAGTTTGCAGGTTCTAATGACTCCCTCTTGGTTCACAAAATTTAGAGAAACATTTTACTAGGTTATGAGTTTATTATAAAAGGATATAACTCAGGAGCAGGCTGATAGAAGACAGGCACAGGGCAAGATATGGGGAAAGGACAAGTAGCTTCCATGTCCTGAGTATGCCACTCTACTCCAAATCTCCATGTGTTCACAAATTGAGAATCTCTCTCAATCCTGTCCTTTTTTTTTTTTTTAACGTGGGCTTCATTATATAGGTATGATTGATTGAATCATTGGCCATTAGCAACTGATTCAACCTTCAGCCCTTCCTCCCTTCCCAGAGGTTAGGGAGATGGGACTCTAATCACTTTGTTGGTTCTCCTGGCAAGCAGCCCCCATCCTTAGGTGCAGTCCAAAAGTCATCTATTAACATAAAGACACTTTTATTGCTCCTATCACTTAGGAAATTCCAAGGGTTTCAGGAGCTCTGTGCCAGAAACAAGGACAAAGACCAAGTATATATTTATTACAAATCACAATATCACAAGGTTTGACAACTTTCTAAATGTTTGATGAGTTGTAATGTCATATAGAGAAATCCATTCTGTAGGCAGATCTAGGATCCATAAATTGGACCCTCCATAAAAGCAGATTTGTACTTAAGTAAGGGGAGAACTTTGCACAATTAGAGTCATATATGAACATGAAAAGGTCTGTCCTGGGAGTAGAGAGTTTCCCAAGAGACTGGATACAAATTGGCAGGAAGATAGTATAGGAGATTAGTTATGTTCCTCAAAGAAAGAAAGAGATGATGACTAGGAGTTCTTGATGTTCTGACTAGAGATTTAAGAAGAGGATATACAATGGAAACATTTGTTCACAGCAAATACACTTCTTCTATTCATACAGGGTTTTGACATTATTATGAATGAATCCTCTATTCATTACCCCCATGGGCCACATGCCTACTGAGAAAAACATCCACCTTCAGTTCAGGTCATGATCTCACAGTTCATGAGTTTGAGTCCTGTGTAAGGCTCTGTGCTGATAGTTCAGAGTCTGGAGCCTGCTTTGGATTCTGTGTCTCCCTCTCTCTCTGACCCTTCCCTGCTCACACTCTGTCTCACTCTATCTCAAAAATAAATAAACGTTAAAAATTTTTTAATAAAAAGAATTTTTAAAAAGAAGAAGAATCACTGGGTATATCTCTTTCAAAGGGATATAGTACTGTCCACCATCCAGTACTGGCTCTGAGTCTTACTGGAGATATACTCTCAAATATGTGGGTCTTCCGTTTGGTGGAATTTTCTCATACCTCTAAAATGGCTGCACAATAAACCCACTTGGGGACCCTTTAATAATCCTGCTGTCAAGCTGCTCCCTAGACCAATAAAATCAGAATTTCTGAACGTGGGAGACATAAATAATTTTTAAGTAATTTTAAACCCTCCAGGTGATTTCATGGTATAATTAAGGTTGAAGACCATTGGTCTAGGGACAGCAGTTCTCAGACCTTAGTTTACAGCAGAATCACCTGGAGGGCTTGTTAAAACACAAGTTACTGGGCCCCACCCCTAGAATATCAGATTCAACAGATCTGGAATAAGCCTGAAACTCTGTATTTCTAACAGGTTTCCAGGGGATGGTGCTGCTGCTGCTGGTGGGAACACCATACTTGGAGGACAGATTCCCAGATTTAGCAACCACACCCCCATCCCATCCCATCAGTGCTCATTGGAGGTCTTAACTTAAGTTGGGGGTGGATGGAGGAGTATAAATTCATTGGAATGCATGATAGGCAATGATGAGCATTAAGTGACTTCGCTGGGACTAGAAAAAGAGCTGGCTAGGAGGGAGTGCTATTGTACATGTGACTAGGATATTTTCTCAAGTAAACTTAAACCTCCTCTGCCAGGGGGAAAAACAGTCACTTATGAAAGTTATATAGTTTGGAATAAGTCGATTTAATATTTATCTGTGATAAACATGTTTGGTTTGTTTGCAAAGTAAAAATTTGTGATTAAGAAGTAATACTATGATATGAAACAAATTCCACAAATGAGTGAAATGAAGTCAGTCTAGAAAAGACAACATAAGCCATCTTGCTCAACTACAGTGGCCCAGCCTTACAGGTAAATGTTACCATTGATGCTACCCATTTGATTTCTGAAATTTCTCCAAGAACGAAAATTATCCAGTGCTGAAGAAATAATAAAGGAAATCTCAACTACAGTTGCCAAGTTGCATTTTCTTATCTTAAGAGGAGAAATATTCACACTAAAATCAAGCATTTTATAAACATTTTGTCAGAACTGGATCTTATTCTAAAGTTTTTAATCACTTGTTTTAAACTTTTTTGTGTTTTTTTATTGTCTCTTTCAGCCCTGATGATTCCATGTCTACAATTAATATTTATATTGACCTGAATCATTAAGCTCTTCTTTATTAAGCCCACTTAGCACTTTGCTAATTGCCTACCCAAGTCCTTTCTCCAATTCTATCTCACTAACTGAACCCTGGTTCTTTTTCAGAGCAGCAAAGTACCCAGCTAAAAATGCTCACCCCTCCACCCTCCCTTGCAGCTGCCAGTCCTGGCTAGCAAATGTGAGTGGAGGTCACTAGCTGCACCTTACAGGAAACCTTTCAGAAGTGGAGAGAGACCCAGCTTGCTTGTACCTGTTACCTCTTGCTCTTCATCATCCTTCTCATCTCATCTTTCCCAACATGGATGAGAGGACATCCTGTGGCCTTGAAATGTTGTACCTGAGGACAAAAGCCACTTACCAAGGCTGGCAGAGTGTGAAGGTAGAAGGAGCCTAGGATGATGAACAATGTGGGTTTTGCAGCATCAGCCCAGGGTTGCTGACCTCCAGTCTTCTTGTGAGGAAAAAGAAATCCTCACTTAGAGAGACTATGATGGGCCTCTCCCTGCATCTTATAGTGCCAAACAATCCCAACTGGTGTATCCACTCTCTTCATTATTTTTTTAAAGGTTTATTTATTTTTGGGGCGCCTGGGTGGCTCAGTTGGTTAAGTGTCTGACTTCGGCTCAGGTCACAATCTCACAGTTCATGGGTTCAATTGAGCCCCATGTCAGGCTCTGTGCTGAAGGCTTGCTCAGAGCCTGGAGCCTGCTTCAGATTCTGTGTCTCCTTCTCTCTCTGCCCCTCCCCTGCTAGTGCTCTGTCTCTCAAAAATAAATAATAAAATGAAAAATAAATTTAAGAAATATTTATTTTCGAGAGAGAGAAGAGAGCACAGCAGCGGAGGAGCAGAGAGAAGGGGACAGAAAATCTGAAATGGTTCTGTGCTGATAGCAGTGAGCCCCACGTGGGGCTCAAACCCACAAACGGAGAGATCACGACCTGAGCCAAAGTCACACTCAACCAACTGAGGCACCCAGGTACCCTCCACTCTCATCTTTAAAGTAGTTCTGTTACTGGTAATAGTATAGCAGTAATTCTCAGGCTTGAGTGTGCATCGGATTCAGAATCACCTGGAGGGCTTGAAATACAAATGTCTGAGTCCCAGCCCCAGGTATTCTGATCTAGTAAATCTGGGGACAGGCCTAAGAATGTGCATTTGTAACACATTCCCAGGTGATGCTGATGCTGCTGGTCTGGGGACCGCACTTTAAGAACTCACTGTTAGGTTTGCCTCCTTACTGTACATCTCTATCTGTGATGCTTTCAGTGTAACCTTACTTCAGGTGAGAGGCTGAAGTGGGTGACACTTCAATGTCCATTTCTTGAATCCCCTAGTTCTGTGACTCTGTTTATACTGGCCAAAAGACCCAAATACTCTCCATTTTTGGCTGTTGAGTGCCAGTAGTCAAACTCTCAAAATGGCTGGCTAAATATTTTCAAGACATCCTAGGTATTCAGCAGCGCCTAAAACAAGATTGGATCAAACAGCTTTATGAAGTTTTATTTTTCCCCTTAACATACCAGAGTATTTCTTGGGACCTGGTTCACATATGTAGTCAGTTTCAGGCACTAACAACTTTCTTTTGCTGCATATGCCTGTGGGTACTACTCCCGTCCAAAGCTTATTCAAGGGAACAACTTTTCTCTAATATCAGTGAGTTTAGAAGAAACTCAAGGTGACATTGTTTCACCATTCCTCTTTTGAAAACTCTCTTTCATACCAGCAACTCATAATTGCTAACTTTCCAAAAGAGCCAGGGAGATTAATTTTCTACAAAAGTTGATTTATGGCCAGCCAACTCTGAAAAGATGGCCTGAGTCACTGTCCTGGACTCATGTGCACTCCTGAACATTCAGTGATAAAAATCTTCCTTTTAAACACAGAAAATTTATGGGCAAACTTCAAGGTCCTCCCCCTAAACTCACCAATTAATCTTGAGGCTAGATAGGTGTAACAAATAAAGACCATTCGCAAAGCAGCAAAAAGGGATGCCCCACATTTGGGTTTTTAGACACTGTCTCCAGGTTGTGAATATTGAGACTTTGCCCTTTATATTCCTTGTATTTCCCCCAATTAGGGATGAAGCTGACCCTGCTACAATTCTAAAGTGAAGTAGTTTAAAATTTAGATGTTTTGGAGAATCTGCAGAACAGAATGATAACTATAAAAATGCTATAACTACTATCATTTATTGATTATAAATCCCTGTTTTGATGACTGAACCTTGAATTTTTTAGGAAGTCATTTACATCTCCTAATGACCTGGTGTGATGAATTGTATTATTTCTCCCATTTGACAAATGGGGCAAATAGAGGGAGCTAACTTAACCTAAACCACAGCCATCAAAGTGGTGAAGCCAGGATTAGAGGACCAGCAAGCTGACTTCAGAACTCTTAAACACATGATTTATGGGGTGACTGGTGGCTTGGTTGGTTAAGCTTCCGACTTCAGCTAGGTCATGATCTCACGGTTCATGGGTTCGAGCCCCCCATCAGGCTCTGTGCTGCCAGCTAGGAGCTTAGAGCTTGTTTCAGAGTCTTTGTCTCCTTCTCTCTCTGCCCCTCTCCCACTCACACTCTGTCTCCCTCTCTCTCTCTCTCTCAAAAATAAATAAACTTTTAAAAAAAACAACACATGATTTATTAAACAAAACAAAACAAGCAAGCAAAAAACAACCTGATTTAGGGATGGACTGATCTCAAAATTGTTTTTCACTCTCAGACTTGTGGAGAAAGTTGGAGTGGCATATTTATGTTTTGTGGGGGGGTCAAAAGAACTCAAGTGTCTTCAAAACTAGACCAGGAGAAGTATACACGTCATTGACAATTATAACATGTCCAATTATTTGTTATAATTTTATAAGCTATAATTACATATGAGTTTATGTTACATATAACTAATATAATATAGATGAGATGATATTAATACACACCATATTGATTATAATGTCTTATATAATATGTGATATTTAACATATCTACTGTTTGGAACAGTCTTATTAAGATATTATTTACATACCATAACATTCAGTAATTCAAAGTGTACCTTTGAATAGTTTGTAGTGTAGTCACAGAGTTGTGCAACCATCACCGCTATCTAATTCCAGAACATTTTCATTATCCCAAAAGAAACTCCATACCCATTAGCAGTCACTCCCTCCTACCCATTAGATATTTCCCTCTCCCTTCAGTGCCGGGCAACAACTAATCCACCTTCTTACTTTATGGAGTTGTCCATTTTGGACAGTCCAATAAATGAAATCACACAATTTGTGATCATTTGTAATGGGCTTCTTTCACTGAACATCATGTTTTCAAGTTTTCTCCATGTTGTAGACTGTATCAGTGTGTTGTTCTTTTTTATAGCCAAATAACATTCCATAGTATGGGTACACGACATTTTGTTTATCAGTTGATGGACTTCCACTTTTTGGTGATTACTTATAAGTAATGATGCTATTAGCATTCATGTACAAGTTTTCATATGAATATGTTTTTAAATCTCTTGGATATATACCTATGTATGGAACAGCTGAATCATATTACAACTTTATGTTTAACTTTTAGGGATCTGCCAGACTGTTTTTCAGAAGTGGCTGCACTGCTTTACAATCCCATCAGCAATGTGTGAGAGTTCCAATTTCTCTACCCTCATAAACATTTATTGTCTGTCTTTTTTATTTTAGTCATCTTAGTGGGTGTGAAGTGCTATCTCATTGTAGTTATGATTTGCATTTAGGTAATGACTAATAATGTCAAGCATCTTTTCCTGTGCTATGGGCCTTCTGTACATCTTCTTTAGGGCAATATCCTTTCAGATTCTTTGGCCATTTTTAAGTTAATTTGTCTTTTTGTTGTTGACTTGTAACTGTTCTTTATACAGTCTAGTTCCTTATCAGATATATGCTTTGCAAATATTTCCTCCCTTCTATGGGTTGTCTTCTCACTTTCTTTGTGATTTCCTTTGAAACACAAAAAAGTTTTAATTTTGATGAAGTCCAATTTGTTTACTTTTTCTTTTGTCACCTGTGTTTTGGGTGTCATATATAAAAAGTCATTGCCTAATGCAACATCACAAATATTTATGGTTAGGTTATCCTACCAAAGTTTATGTAATTTTAGCTCTTCTATTTAGATCTTGGGTCTATTTTTAGTTAATTTTTGCATATGATAAGAAGCACACATCCAATGGTATTCTATTGCATGTGGATATCCAGTTGTCCCAGCATCATTTGTTGAAAACATTATTCTTCCCCCACTGAATTGTGTGGGCACTCTTGCCAAAAATCAATTGACCATAAATGTACGAATTTATTTCTGGACTCTAAATTGGATTCTATTGATCTATATCTCTATCCTTATGCCCATATTCACTACAATTACTGCAGCTTTGCAGCAAATTTTAAAATGAGGAAGTTTAAGTTCCCCCACTTTACTCCTCTGTTTTTAGGATTGTTTTGGCTCTTCTTGATTCCTTGAATTTCCATGTGAATTTTAGAATAAGCTTGTTAATCAATTTCTGCAAAAATGCTGGGAGTTTTATAGGACTGGTATTTAGTCTGTAGATCAATTTGAGTATTGCTATCTAAACAATATTAAGTCCTTCAGTCCATAAATGTGAGATGTCTTTCTATTTAGGTAGGTACTCTTTCAATTCTTCCAGCAATACTTTGTTATTTTCAGCGTTCAAGTCTTGTACTTTTTTTGCTTAGATTTTTCCCTGTATGTTTTATTCTCTTTGATGTTATTATAAATAGCATATTATTCTTAATTTCATTTTTGGACTGTTAATTGCCGGTGTATAGAAATACAATTGATTTACATATATTGATCTATCTAGCAACCTCATGAACTTCTTTATTTTTTTATTAGTTCTAATAGTGTTTTTGTGGATTCTTCAAGATTTTCTGCATGTATGATCTTGTCATCTGTGAATAGAGGTCGTCTAAATTCTTTCTTTCCTGTCCTAATGTCATTTGCAATTAATTAATTAATTAATGCCTAATTGCTTTGGTTAGAATCGCCAGTAAAATGTTGAATAGAGGTGGAGAGAGTAGACCATCTTGTTCTTGATCTTATGGGAAAATTTTTCAATCTTATGTTGGTATGATGTTAGCTATGAGCTTTTTATAGATGGCCTTGTCAGATTGAGGAAGTTCCCTTCTTTCCTAGTTTAGTGAATATTTTTATCATGAAAGAGTGTTGAATATTGTCAATGTGTATTCTGTGTCTATAAAGATGCTCATGTAGTTTGTGTCCTTTGTTCTGTTAATTTGAGGCATTACATTGTTTGATTCGGGGTGTTAAGCCAACCTTACATTGCTGGGATAAATCCCAGTAGATCGTGGTGTATATTCCTTTCTACATATTGCTTGATTCAGCTTTCTGGAACATATAATATTTTTATTATGAAGTATAATTAAGTCTCAGGAGTTATAAAGACCTGGATAGATATAAATATAGCCTCTGGCATCTATACTAGCTGTGTGACCATGGGCAAGTTATCCCCCCAATCTTTGCCTTAACCATAAAATTGAGATAATAGTAGAATATACCTCTATTCCTTTGGGT
Source organism: Paguma larvata (assembly GCA_030068075.1). Classification (NCBI taxonomy): domain Eukaryota; kingdom Metazoa; phylum Chordata; class Mammalia; order Carnivora; family Viverridae; genus Paguma; species Paguma larvata. The sequence continues at coordinate 14,384,908 of CM057844.1, forward strand.
TGTTGTGAGAGTTAAATCTAGAAAACTTTAGTAAGTACTCAATAAATAGTAGTCATTTTGGTAATTATTTTAATACAAGTTATGACCATTTCTCTAGCAGCCAATTGGTGCTTATTAGTGGAGTTATATCCTCTCTTTATTAAACTTTATTAAACTTTATTTCCATCCAATCAATAGTTGCTGTATAACTGTGAACTGCTGTACAACTAAGTGATTTGGAAGATAACCTCATAAAGGTAATTTTAATTATTTCTGCAGAAGGCAGAAATATGCTCATAAGATAGCTAAATAACAGCCTCTTATGATGCAGGATCAGCACACTGGGGACATAGGAGATGTGTGATATAGAGTCAGAGAAGGAAGAAACCTGGGGAGAGGAAGCTGAAGGCAGGAGAAATTCAGAAAGATGCTTCAGCATGGCAGAGCCAGTACTAAACTTAACAGGATTAGAAGAGGGTTTGCCCCATGCCAACTAAGTATGCCAACACAAGGGTAATGTCGAACAGTCTTGTAGTGATGGGAGTGGTAACTGTGAGGGGCTGGCAAGGACTGGTGTAGGGACTTCCTCCTATACAGCAGAGTAGAACGTCTTATCTATAGACAGAGGGTTATCTCTGCGGGAAGGCTAGAGAGGACTTTGGCACCAGCTCTGGCCTCTAAGATGTAGAGAGAATTTAGATGTAGAGAGAACTGGTAGACCTGAATTTAAAGGTAAGATAACTTCAACATCCTCCTCATCCACAGTTTTGAACATTGCTGTAATGTTTTTGTAAAACAAAGATCTGATTTTGACACTATTCTGCTTACAGCCCTTCAAGGCTTCTCTTTATCACCGGCATAAACCCCAAATTCCTTAAAATAGTTTGCAACATCTTTTGCATATTCTGTCTCTCCCCTTGCCATTCTGTCATATTCAACGACTGCTTCCTTCTTGAATATGCCTTTTCATCACTGAGTTTTTGCAAATGCTGTCCTCTCCTCACCAAACTCTCCCTCTTCTCCTCTTCCCCACCTCCCAGTTGCCTTCACATGACAAGAATTCCTCCTCAATCTAAAGTTGTAGGTTTAGTCTGAAATTTCTCCCAGGAAACCTGATCCCCAAATTTTTAGGTGGAGGCCCCCATGTGCTTCCATAGCCCCCTGTTCCTCTATATACACATTGCATGTGAGCTAAATTATTGCCTTTTGATGGCTGTAGGCTCTGAGAAGGCAGAAGTGATGTGTGTCATTTACCACTCAAAATGGAGTTCTCACCCAGCAGCAGCAGAGCTGAGAGCATGTTAGAAATGCAAACTCTTGGGCCTTTGACTCTGCTATGTCAGAACCTCTGGAAGGTGAGAACTAGGAATCTGTGTTTCACAAACCTTCCAGGTGATTCTGATGAATGCTAAATTTTGAGAAGTACTCATATAGTCAGGTGCCTGGCTACCAGTAGATGCCAGTCAATGAATAAATGCATAAGTTAACTATACTGCAAATCATGTAATCTTCACCACATCACTTAGCCTTGTGACTCTCATCTGTAATATGCTGACATCCTCTCCTCTCGTGGAGAAGAAGATATGAGGGCTTATGAAGATGCTCCTGCACAGTGACACATAATAGGTTCCTTCTCTCTTGTTTCTTCATTCTTACTTGTAATTCAACTGCCTGCCTGCCAAGGTGGCCTTCCAACCCTTAACCTGTTTGCAGATCTTGAGCAAATTTGGAGCGTCACTACTTCTGTTCACAGGTCCAAAAAGGGAATAAGTAAAATGCAGCTGATAGAGTAGGGTGTTCTCGGGAGTTTGCAGATGGCCCATCTGATCAGGAGTTTGTCTGGCTCCGTGGGTTGATCAACATATGTCACAAACGACAGGCTATTGAAATGTTTTCTTTCCCAGCTTCAAGCCTACAACTAGGTAAGAACCATCACTTTTATTTGTAAAAGATAAAATTTTGGTTATCAGTATTTTTCGATGTCAACTATAATAATTTCCTTCAAATTGTTTATTAAATTGTTTCAAAATTTGAGGTAATATCTCTCCTAGTTCTGTGGTTTTAAAGTTTTTCTTGAAAGGAAAATAAGATTTAAAAGTTCCTAGGCTGTATTCTTTGACCACATCGAACCACATCCGAGTCTGGTTCCTATGTTCCTAATGGTTTCAATCAAGGCTCCTTCTCCTTAAATTGTCATTGAGCCGTTGAAGAGGGTTATAATTTTCCCCACATTTATTTGAATTGAATGGTCAGTTAAAATACACAGTAACTAACCCCTAAATCGACTGTACTTCTAAGAGATTTTTCAAAAGGTAGTTAAGGGGATATTAAAATAAATGATGCCTGAATTGTTAAAAGCCCCACAATTCCTTTAAAGGCCTGCTTTAATTTAGGTGGAAGCCCATGTGATATGGAAAGTGCTACAAAGAATGGAGTGGGGGCAGTGTGGGAGTTTGTGTTCTTCACCAAGGGGAAGGATAGGTGGAAATTAATTAGAGACAAAGAAAAGGCCTCTGATCTTGTGCCCTAGCATTAAACGGAATTAAATGGATTCGAGGCCCACAACTGAAAGCTTGACACTGTGCTCTGGGAAAACAGTCTCAGCAAAGTGTCCTGTATCCAAGAATGACAGACAACTGTCAGAGCCACCTGCCTTCTGGGGAACTGCACAAATCTGAACAGTGAGCCTACAGGGTGACCAAATACCAAATACTGGAGAGAATCTCCCCATCCCCAATTCTATTCTGCATACAGTTTCCTGAACCTTTCTGTGAGCTGAGGGATGGGGAGAGAAGAACCTATATACTCACTGAGACTGAGTCCTCCTTAGCCCAAGTGAAATGAGGACTTGGAGTCAGCTATAATTTGATATTTTTTTCCTAATGAAGAATAAAGCAGCATGCCATATTTTTAAACATGAGAATTTTTGGAAGCAGAAGAAAATTGACAACTTACGTTGAAATTCTCTTTCATCTCTGCATCTTCTCACCTCTGATAAAGATGTCAGAACCAAGCAGCCATGGATAAGGCAGGCACTTCATGGCACATAGGATGAAGGGCCCAGAACTTTTGGTTGACCAAAAGGCACTCCTCCTTGTCAGAGGTGGTATACAGTATAGCTAAGAGAACAAGCTGGGTTCAATCCAAGCTGCACTACTTACTAGCTATGTGATCTCAGGAATGTTCCTTATCTTCTTTGTACCTCAATTCTGTCATTTGCATATGGGGATAATAATGGAATATTCTATATTATTGAGATGGTTAAATGAGCTAATATATTCATAGCACCTGGTTCATTGTCAAGCACAGGATTAGGACTCAGTGAATGTACTATCACCATCATCATGATGATTATTATTCCATGGGGCTGTATCAGGTGACCAGGGTATGAATTAGACTTTACTCCTTTCCTTTTGCAAAACAAAAAATACTAGATAAGCTGGATTAAGATCAGCTGTTTCTGAATAGATTTTTGGCACCAGTAATAATTTTTAAACATAGAATTCAAAAAGATCTTAGCATATATATATATATATATATATATATATTCATTGATGTTATTTGATTCTAGTTGCTTAAATCAACAAGAAAAAATAAAGAAATCTGTGGGTTCACATTACAAAACAGCTTAGGAAGAATAGCTTCAAGAATAGCCGTATACACAAGTACAAACAATGTTATCAGGATCAGTTTTCTTCGTGTGCTTCTGTCTCCTCTTTCCTCTGCTCTTTCTTTTTCTGCTCAATTCCCAGGATCACCTGCCCCTCTCATCACAGGACAGCTGCCAGCAGCTCCCAGAATAACATCCTTCTAAAGTCTAATACACTGAAAAAGAGAGAGCATCTTTTCTCTAGCATTCTCTGTGAATGTCCTGACTTTCATTTTGATTGACCTGGCATGTATGGAGCCTACACCAATCATAAGGGTCAGAGGAATGTGTTGCAATGATTGGCTACTTAGGTAACATGTTTCACCAGTGAGGCTGGGAAGAAGGAAGAAGCCCTGACCCTGAGAATAGACAGAGGGAATAAGCTGTACCCACCAGGCTTGTTTTGCACCCCATCTCCTTGGCTGGCCCTTTTCAAAATCTGAAGTGTTCCTAGTATGGAGCCCATTGGATGTGGGTATCTCCAACATTTTGCAAGTTTGCCAGGTTGCAAATCCTATTGGAGCAGGAGCAGCCAGGGGCCTGAGCAGTCCCCTGAGGGAGGTTCCATTAAATCTCTCTCAAATCATAGCAGGCTGCCAGCTGCCAGCTCTGTTGTCCCATGAGGCATTGCCTTATCTCTATGCTGTCTACCATAGACTTGTATACAGTAGAAGGCAGGAGAATCATTTGGGTGTATGCTATGTGCTTTCTGTTCCAATTATTTATTGCAGGTTAAAACAATAATAATTAGTATTTCATATGGTTCTGGGGATAAGTAGTCTCCTCTGGGCATCTCTGGCTTCCAGCTCTTGGTGGTTACAAACAGCAGCTAGGGGTGGAGTCTTCTTGAAGGCTTCTTACTTCATATGTTCTGTGTTCCCTAGGCTGAGAAGATCAAATGGCAGGAGCTAGAACATCTGGGGCTCATTGTTCATCTCTCTCACTCACTCTCTCTCTTTCCATCTTAGTGATCTCTCCACATGGTATCCCCAGCAGGGCAGCCTCCAGGTTGTCAGATTTCTTATAGGGCATATGAAGACACCAAGAGTGGGTATTCCTCAAGAACAAGGAGAAACCTGTATGCCCCTTTTCATACCTGGCCTTGGAATTTACACAGTGTTACTTCTATTGCACTTTCTATTGAGGCAATGACAAAGCCCATCCAGTTTCAAGGGGTGGGAACACAGATTCTATCTCTTCGTGGGAGGTGGTTCAAAGAATGCATAGCCCTCTTAAAACCATCTTACCCCCTGGCTTTGGGCCAACCTAAACAATGTATACTTTCCAGGTCTCTGAAAAACCGCTTCACATTTCTCTACTTGAAATCACATTTTAGGGATTATCTTTGGACATGCTGTTCTGATTCTGTCCTTTTCTTGGTGGAAATGAGGTGAAATTATCAGGGTATAACAAGAAAAGTGGTTTCTTATACAACCATGTAGCAGAAAAGAGACTTAGACATCATGTGCAAATGCTGTGGTCTCCATTTGGACACATGGACATATTTTTGATAGTTGGGATTCTTTTCAACACTTGTGAAAATATTGCAATTGCCTCATCCCAGTAGTTTGAGTTTTTGCTATAGAATACAGCTAAAGTAAAAAACAGTAGTGAAGAACTCTGGAGGAAATGTGATACAATCTTATTACCTGGAGTTTGATCATATTCAGAAAAAAAAATCCAATGTTATCTTTAAGGTGAGCTCTAGTGTTAATTGCAAATTTTGGCATGTCTTCATATTCAAAGTAAGGGAAAATACACCAATATCTGACTGAACCAATGCCCAATATTCTGCTTTCTGCAACCAACCCAACCTTGCAGTGATTACCCAGCATGTATTTAAAATCAGAAGGCAGGGAGAAACCAACATTAGAATGCATCTACCTAACCCTTCAGAGGAAACCACTTAAAAGTAGATTGGAGAATCTTCATTCTTGCATGTTTGTAAGGGCATTTAAGAAAGGGTTGCATAGTAGAAAGATATGCGAATTGTGTCTTCCTTTTAATTTCTGACACCCAGCCCAGGCCTAACCCCTTTTTATTGTACTTTAAATGCCTTCAAAATAGTGTAAGAATAAAATTCCCCATTATAGAATCGACTTATTATTAGGAGCTAAGTTCTGCTGAGGAAAGAGTACTAGGTAAAATTATAAAACCCGCACGGATGGTCTTTAGTTTTCTACTCCTTAGCGTGCTAACATTTGGGTCTGAAAAATCTATTCTCTTACTAGTGACTCTGGCGGTACTAACCTGGGGATGCCATGGCCAACTCCTTTCTTCCCAAGGCTTAGGATTATCTAGTTAACTGGTAAACATTTATGATGCTGGTTACTGGGTTCATCCGCAGGCATTCAACGTGCATTTATTGAGCATCAACCACATGCCAATGGTTGTTCTAGGTATTTAGTTTATGGAAATGAACAAGACAGTTATAGTTTTGATGTATGGAACTTAGTTTAGTGCCATGTCTTTCTGGAAAAGCAACAGTGACGGGGGGGGAGTTCTATGTATTGTTCATTTCTACTGTAAAGCCAAGATGGAGACCAAAAGGTTCTGAGCTTTACAGTTGAGTGATGTTCTTCCTCCCTGCCCCCTTCCCCCCAGTCCTATAACACTTAATACAGAAAGTACAGAGAGGCCCAGAGATGGCTGAAATAATAGCAAATGTTTTCTGGAAGCCTGAATCTATTCCCCAAGATAGAAATCACAAATATTTGCTCAAAGTGCATGCTTGTCATTCTCTATCAATGTGAAATTTTGTTTCTTGGGACAGAGTGGACTGGTCTCATTAACTTGGGGCTAAGCTGAAAGGAAAAGACTAAGATGCTATTGCTGGGGAAAAAAAAAGTCAATGGGAAGGTAGAATACAGTATCCATTTAATCAACAAATATTTATTAATTTTCCATAGGCTCTAGGGTCATCATGGTAAACAGGACAAAGTGACTCTTGTGAATTTTGTATTCTAATAGGGGAGACAGAAAATAAATGCATGCAAATAAATAAATTCTATAATCGCAGAGTAAGGTGAAAGATAAGGATAGAGGTAGGCTGTGTTTGAAATAAATTACCACCGCATGGTACTCTAAGGAGTTGAGATTTAAGCCAGATCCAAAGAGTATGCAGGAGTGATTCATGATCAAGATCTACAGGAGGGTTACAGGTAGAGAGAGTAGAATGGGAGAAAGCAAGAGATCCAGTAGGGCAGGACAGAGAGAGGGACTTACAGTAGTGCATAACTAGTTGGTGCTGAACTATCTGGTAGTGGGCTGTATCTGGAAAGAAATGATCCAATTATTTAAACAGGATTATGGACAACTCAGAGCCAGAGCACTGAGGAAAAACTGATACCATGAAAGCTAGGTAAATTCTACCTTCAGAGGTAAAGATTGACCTTTGAGATTTGGGTAAAATGAGCTGACCAGTGAGTTTAGCAGCTGCTGAGAAGAGTTTTGAAGGCCCTGAAGCAGAAATGTTCTGATAAGTTTAATTTAGGAGTCCACTAATTTTCAGAATTGAGGACCAGGGGACCTCATTCTATGGATGAAGGTGGATGGTGATTGCTTCCTTCTTGGCTTATTCTGCCATCCTGGAAGTATACTGAATGACCGGACTTTTTACAAACTTTAACTACAGTGTGTCTGAATGGAATTAAACTTTAAAAAGAAAAAAAAAAAAGGACAAGAGATCCATGTTTTCTGTGCCGCAGTAGGCAGGTGAGAATAACCCAAAGTCTACTGGGTCCCTATAATACACAGAAATCCCCAAATCACTTAATTTATACCCCTACCTGCATTGTGAGGCTGAGATCTTAATCTTGGCTCCTGAGGTTGTTCTCGGGCTTACTGATTCTGCTGGAGAGAATTGCTGTACATCCTCACATGATGGAGACTATTAATCCAGAGTAAGGCCTTCTTACTGCTTTCTATGGATGTGGAATGCTTTCACAGATTTCCTTCTTTTCTGGGATGCTATGGCCAAAGGATAGAGTTGACTCTCTGTTTTCCACTGCAGGTGCTGCCATCTTCCCTGCCCAAAATTACGATGTTTTTTGCTTCCTCTGTGATACTCTGGTCTATTCTTTAAAACTGTGTACTTTTCCCTGAGCATAAATTGCTTTGTATCTCTCAGGGGTGGGGACTATTCTCCAATCTTTGCCCCTATCTTCAGCTGGTCTACATGGTCTGGTCCAGGGTCTTCTTCTAGTACTTCAGCAGACTCCCGCCTTCTTGGACATCCTAGAAGAAGAGAGGATCTCCCTTGACCTTCCCATGGATTGTGTCTTTCAGTAGCATCAAGAGAAGGTCAACAAAACTTCTGTTTTGAATTGAACTTTGAAACCATAGACTTCTCTCTCATGATTCCTTTTTATCTCCTGTGTTTTCTATAGCTTTTTTCTACTCTATCTATGGACAGTACTCTTCCTGTTATCAGGCTCTGATAACTGCTTCGCCCAGCCTTGTGGTCCTTGGTCAAGCTGAGGAAAGTAGGTTTGGCAAAGATGAAATTGGCTCACTAAATTCATTTCCCTTTCTTCGTGGCCGCATTGCTAGACTATATTTCCTAGACTCCTCTACAGTTAGTTACAGCCATGTACTTGAGTTCTATTCAACAGAATGTGCCCCATGAAATTTTCCAGGAGTTTGCTCCACTTTTCTGTTTTTCCTATCTACCGACTGAATGGAGAGAATTCTAACAAACTAAGATGAGGAATCATGAGACAAAGGAGTCTGAGTCTTACCAAAGTAGGAGAATCTGGTGGACTTTACATGAATAAGAAATACATTTTTATATTGCTGGGTTACTGAAATTACAGAGGTTGTTTGTTATAGCAGCTAACATTATTTACCCTAAGTAATACAGTTGGCCACACCCCTTTCCTAAGCTACTGTCCACACAAACACACATACATTCTCCTAAACTCCCCCTAAATCCAAGACCACCTGGATAGGTCTTCAGCTCACTCCCAAGAGGCACTGGGTCTAACTAAGAACACATGTATAAGAAGCAGAGGCTCCTCTTTCCCACACCAAATCCATGATGGTTAACATTTAGTGAGCACTGGCTGAATGCCAGTCATTGTGTGAAGCAAATGCAGATTTATTGTAAAGCTAATGAAGCTGAAGCTTGGGGCCCCTCACATGCAGAACCCTTCCCAAGGGCCTGGAAGGGGATTGAGCATTTTCGCATGGTCATGTTTTTATAAAATCTGCAAATGTAAAATGTCTTCATTTTTTTTAATTCATGGGAAAGTATACTTGTATAAACTTCAGACCCCACCAAATCTAGATACAGCCACGAAGCAAAGTGTTTAATGTGTTTTTTTCAAATGTCATCCTCATAGCAATTGTGTCATAGTTTTCATTATTATACAGAGAAGAAATTTGATGCATGAACGTTTTAAGTCACTTGCCCCAGCTCACCCAGCTCTTATGTGTCAGATACAGGATTCAAGCACAGGCTCTCAAGACCAACCTTGTTGCAGCCCTCATGATGTCTCCTGCCCCTGGGTCACATGCATATAGCTCAAGAAAGCCAAAGCAGAAATGACATGGTTAGCATATTTCCCCTGGCCTCTCTGCATGACTTCCTTCAGATCCATCCTAATACCTTTAGTCTCAGATAAAACAGACTGGAGAGTTTTTTCAGGGCGACATTAAAGTGTTAATTTCACACACTAGGAAGCACCTAGGATTTAGCATCAGAAGGCATGAGTTTTAGAATATGGAAACAATGGGGGGTAATGGCACAGATTTTGCCAAGAGATTGCTGGAGGTAGCTGTCGAGGGCTGTCAAAGGCAGTGGAACAGCTTCAAAGCTCATTACTGCCTCAACTTCCTGAGGTTCACATGGTGCCAAAGAACTGGAAGATGTGGAGGATAAACAGGCTGACTTAGAAAGGGGGATTAAAACATGCAACTCCAGATGAACCTTCAGGGCCAGCAGTGCCCCAGGGTTTGTGGGCACATTCCCAGCTGTTACCTGTGTGGTGGTTTTATCCCCAACTAATACGCCAGCTGGTGGAGTTTTATTTCCTTGTTGACTTTTTTGCTGCCACCTGGGGAGTCTTGGTAACTGTAAACAAAGATTTAGAACACTAATAAAGTGTCGGGCGCCAATGTGGTTGACTCTGTGCAGATACTAAAATCAAGTAAGCTGTGGATGAGCAGCTGGCATGGGGGACCCCAGCTACTTGGGCTGGTGGGAAACAACAGGGAAGTGGGGTAAGAGAGAAAGGGGTTTGATTGCTGAAGCTCCCATGTTCAGGGCCCGTGGCTTAGGCACTTGCAGTAGATGCTGTTAGATGGGCAGGAGATCTCAGCCCCTGGCTGCTATGAGTATTGGCTGCTAACGGCTCGCAAAGGCTCCCTTCCCCAAGAATTGCCCTCAACTGATACCTAGAGGTTACATCTCTCTGCCCCTACCAGGAGAAGACTATAGTAATGACTGATACAGGGGTACACAAGGCCAGCCCCCTTCGTTTTAAGGCAGGGGTGATCATGTCAACATTATGATTTATGCCCCTGTGCCTTTGATGGATCAGGTCAAGTTTAGATTTTACCTGAGCACAAATATTTGACTATCTTCTTCCCCTATCCTGTCTGCTTTCCTACCTTAGATTCTTCTCCAGAAGATCTTTTCTCAATACACTACAGGCATCTGATTTTCCCTGTCTTGGACTCTGCTTCTGGGGATCACCTAAGATGATTTTTGGGTCCTCATTGCCACAGCTAAGTTTGGTAGGAGGCAAGCAGGGCTTTGAAACAAGCAATCCCCAGAGTCTTGTATTCAGGCAAATCCAGCTATGTGTACATGGAGGGGATGGCAGGTAGAGATTGAGGACATATTTTGAGGAACAAGTGTCAGCTCCCAGGGAAAGAAAACAAGTGGGCCAAGGATGGATGTCAGGGTCTTAGCCAGGAAAATACAAGTAGAGGACTTAGCGAGAAAACCAGAGACAAACCCAGCACTAGAACCCAGGTCGGCAAAACCAGGGGTGAGAAATGCTAATACATGAAAATTTAGGGATCGTATAAGACTCACCAAATCCTTAGTCTGTTGTTGGTAAGACCTAAGTACATATTAGCCATGGGAATCTGGGCAAGTTAGTATTCTTTTCTAAACCTCAATTTCTTCATTTGTAAAAAGGCATATAGCATACATTCAGGAAATAGAAACTATTTTATTATATAAATATTCTAAGCCACGGTGGGTAATGGAATTTTTGCCTGCTATGCAATGGACCTTGGAAAGTAGATCCAGACTTGGAAAGTAAGGAAATGCAAAACTATGTGATACAAAGTAGGAGCTAAAATAATGGCCAGACTAACCTGAAAGGTGATAATGATATTTGTATGGCTACCAGTGGTTTTGCATCTTAAAACCTAGAGGGGTGCTTGGGTGGCTTAGTTGGTTAAACATCTGACTCCTGAATTTGGCTTAGGTCATAACTTCATGGTTCATGAGATCGAGCCCCACATCAGTCTCTGTGCTGAGCCTCCTTGGATTCTCTCTCCCCCTCTTTCTTTGCCTCTCCGCCTCTCAAAATAAATAAACTTAAAAAAAATTTAGAGCCCTGAGTTACCACTTTTGCATCTTCAGACCTGGTGTTAGAGAGGAAGAGGGAAAGGAAGAGGAAGAGGGAGAGAGAGAAGGAGAGAGAGAGAGACAGTTGTAAGCCAAGAATCTTCTAGATTTGACCATCATTCATCCAGAATTGGACCCAAGAGGGTCTATTAGGGAAAGTTGGCCAGTCAACAGTTATTGACCCTAAGTCTGAAATTGCAAGAGAATTTTTCTGTACTTTGGCAGATACTACATTCACAATGCCAGTATTCCCAGTGACTGAATAAAACTGGAAATTCTAAAAGACAAAAACATCAGGAATCCTGAGCCACTCAAATGTTCTTTCTTTTTAAAATTTTTTTGTAATATTTATTTATTTTTGAGAGAGAAAGACAGAGACAGAGCATGAGTCGGGGAGGGACAGAGAGAGAGGGAGACACAGAACTCAAAGCAAGCTCCAGGCTCTGAGCTGTCAGCACAGAGCCCAATGCAGGGCTTGAACTCATGCACTGTGATATCATGACTTGAGCTGAAGTCAGACACTAAACTGACTGAGCCACCCAGGTGCCCACAAATGTTCTTTCACTAGGATCACTACTCTCTCTACACTTCTAGAACAGAGTTGTATGGTCCTTACGTTAGGAAAAGGTTCCAAGAAGCCGAACATGAAATGATGATTCATGTCCAATTTGATTTATTGAAGAGATTCTCTTGGGAGAAACTGGGTATGGAAAGCAGGATAGAAAAGGGAAGAAGCAAATCTTGCCATTTGCAACAATGTGGATGCAACTAGAGGGTATTATGCTAAGTGAAATAAGTCAGCCAGAGAAAGACAAATACCATATGATTTCACTCATATGTAGAATTTAAGAAAAAAAACCTTATGAACATAGGGGAAGGGGGAAAAAAGAGAGAGAGGGAAGCAAACTATAAGAGACTCTTAACTATAGATAATGGAGCGTTGATGGAGGGAGGTGGGTGGGGGGGGGTAAATGGGAGATGGGTATTAAAGAGGGCACTTGTTGTGATGACCAATGGGTGTTATATGTAAGTAGTGGATCATTAAATTCTATACCTGAAACCAATTTTACCATATATGGTAACTAACTAGAATTTAAATAGAAACAAGAAGGAAAGAAAAAGAAAGAAAGAAAGAAAGAAAGAAAGAAAGAAAGAAAGAAAGAAAGAAAGAAAGAAAGAAAGAAAGAAGGGAAGAAGCAAAGAAGAGTTCCAGCTTCAGCTTCATCCCACAGGGGAGGCTGGAAGAGTAAATTACACCTCAGATTTTGGCCTAACCGCAAGGCAAAGGAGCTGGACTTTCATTTTTCATCCTAGCCCATTATTGGATAAGGACAACTCTTGAAGGCATAAAATCCTAGGAACTTGTTTCTCTCAGTGGTGACCCCAGTGACCCAAGGGTGTTTTTTTTTTTATAAAATATCACAGAGATGGACAATTAGAAGTAAAACCATTAGAAGGCAAAGGAATACAAACTGAAAAGTTCAAAGGGACCCAAGGGAATGAGAATAGAACACCAACATATATGCTAACTTAAAATGTGGCAATAGATATGCTAACCTATGCACACTTAAGATTATTTTAAGGATCTGGGAAAGGCTAGTCAGTTCTGCAAATATACAGTTTATTCTATATATTTTAGTGTTATAAAATGGGTAGGGCATAGGAGTTAGCTTTAAGCTTTTAAGATGTTTAAGTCCTGTCTCTGACTCATATAAACTGTGATCTTAGGGGAGTCATTCAGCTTCCCTGGGCCACAGTCCCTACAGCTACGAAATGGGTTATTTTTTATTTTTTTATTTTATTTTCTAAAGTAGGTTCTACACCCAATGTGGGGCTTGAACTCATGACCCTGAGATCAAGAGTCATTTACTCTACCAACTGAGCCAACCAGGTGCTCCAAAAATTGGTTACTTTTCAGAATTTTTTTTAATTTTATAATAGTTTATTTTCAAATGGGTTTACATATAACACCCAGTGTTCATCCCAACATGTGCCCTTTTTAATGCCCGTCACCCCCTCTCCCCCCTCCTCACCCTGCTTTTCAGATTTTTAAGTATACATTAATATTTTCTGCTGGCTCCACAGGTTTTTTTTCATTTTTTTTTTTTAATTTGAGAGAGAGAGAGAGCATGAGTGGGGGAGATGGGTAGAAGGAGAGGGAGAGAATCTTAAGTAGATTTCATGTTCAGCGACTCAGCACAGAGCCTGATATGGGGCTCAATCTCATGACTGTGAGATCATGACCTGAGCTGAAACTATGAGTCAGACACTTAACCAACTGAGCCACCAGGCACCCACTTTTTTTAATTTATTTTAGCAGGTTTTTGATATATATGTTTTAAAACCTTGAACAAGATAGATTTTTCTGTTTCATCTCGTAACTTAGTCAGTGTTTTTTTTCCCGTTTATATTTCAAGCCATAGTGTTATCCATTCAAATACAAGATTGTTTCTTATATCACTGTGTTATATCTCTTTTTACACTTTTTGGACTGTGTTTAATTTCATCTGATATTAATATTGCTATACAGCTTTTAGTTAGTAATTGCCTTTTTGGTTTTTTCCATTCCTTTTTTTTCATCCTTTCTGGATAATTATATTTTAGGTGTTTCTACCATAAACCACATATGGCTGGATTTTTGAAAATCTGGTCTGATAATCTTGTTCTTATAGAAACTGGAAGTGTAAGAAATTTTTAACAAGGCTTAAGTTATTTAGTATTTCCACCCTCCTCCCAAATAAGCCAAGAACTTGGTATGCTTTAATTATTCACTGAACACCTTCCCCATCTATATTTTCCTTGGTAGTATTTGAATTATACCCAGCTATGTAAAAAAATATCATCTCTTTTTGAGTCAATAGCAAATTAAATTTATCATATTTCACCAAATTCTGTACTAGCTATTGTTTGTGTACTCTGTTTCATCTCTCTCTCTGTCTCTTAGGGTGTTTTCTCCTTCTGCTTCAAATATATTCTTTAGTAGTTATGCTAGTGAAGATCTGTGGGTAATAATCTCATGTTCTTTCCATTTCGTCTTGAGTAAATTTATTTCCAGTTGTTGATTTTGCCTTAGTATTATTTCCTCATATGTTTTGGAATTTTATTATTTTTTCCTTTTTTCTTTCTTTTTTTATTAATTAAAAAAAATTTACATCCACATTAGTTAGTATACAGTGCAACAATGATTTCAAGAGTAGATTCCTTAATGCCCCTTACCCATTTAACTCTTCCCTCCTCCCACAAGTGCTCCCATAACCCTCTGTTGTTTCTCCATATTTAAGAGTCTCTTATGTTTTTGTCTCCCTCCCTGTTTTTATATTATTTTTGCTTCCCTTCCCTTATGTTCATCCTCTTTGTATCTTAAAGCCTTCATATGAGTGAAGTCATATGATATTTTTCTTTCTCTGACTAATTTGCTTAGCATGATGCCCTCTAGTTCCATCCACATAGTTGCAAAGGGCAAGATTTCATTCTTTTTGATTGCCGAGTAATACTCCATTGTATATATATATATACCACATCTTCTTTATCCATTCATCCATCGATGAACATTTCTGGGCTCTTTCCATACTTTGGCTCTTATTGGTAGTGCTGCTATAAACATTGGGGTGCATGTGTCCCTTCGCATCAGCATACCTGTATCCCTTGGATATACACCTAATAGTGCAATTGCTGGGTCATAGGGTAGTTCTATTTTTAATTTTTTGAGGAACCTTCATACTATTTTCCAGAGTGGCTGCACCAGTTTACATTCCCACCAGCAGTGCAAAAGAGATCCTCTTTCTCCACATCCTCACCAGCATCTGTTGTTGCCTGTGTTATTAATGTTAGCCATTCTGAGTGGTGTGAGGTGGTTTCTCATTGTGGTTTTGATTTGTATTTCCTTGATGATGAGTGACGTTGAGCATCATTTCATGTGTCTGTTGGCCATCTGGATGTCTTCTTTTGAGAGGTGTCTGTTCATGTCTTTGGCCCATTTCTTCATTGAATTATTTGTTTTTAAGATGTTGAGTTTGATAAGTTCTTTATAGATTTTGGATACTAACCCTTTTGCCAGGGTCCAGCTCTGGCTAGGACAGGAGATGTCTGATGGATGAATGGGGTTGGCGCAATAAATGATTCAAGAGAGCAACATGGCCTCTAGAGCCAGGCAGGCATCTCTACTCTGTTGGCCTCAGTTTATTTAAAAGCGGTGAGTGACAATGCAATTTTTCTTAGGTTGGCATATTTGTGAACCTCCAGACCTAGTAGGAGACAGTATTATCTTAGTTTAAGCAGTAACCATTTTTATGATTTTGCCCCAAGTTATAGATTGCGCATCACAGAGTCAGGTAGAGAAAATATTTACAGCGATGTGCTCTGGGGTTTTATGATGGGGCTAAGGGGATGTTTATCATAATATAGTACCTGCAGGAAAATCTAGTTTGGTTCAAGGAGTCTTGGGGCCTAATGTCTACATAAGTAACACTAATTTTTAGCCAACTCATAACTGTTATTCTGTATGATCAATTTGTATAACCTATCCCCAAGAGGCAACTTCGAGGTTACTTCTTGCCAGGTTACTCTCATTCAGATATTATCCATCAAGGCATCACACTCCAGGTTCCCTTTTTCATATGCCATAAAACCAAAGGGCATTACATCTCTTGCAGCCATCCAGAGCCATTCAAGGAGTCCAGGCCTGAAAGGTTATTAGAAGAGATAATATTGGGGTGCCTTTTGGCCGGCAGGAGCTTTGCTTTGACTGCCTTTCCACACAGCGAGGTGTCTCAACCTATGAGTGCATGATGGCTCCCAACACCCTTTATCTGCTATGTTGTTTGCGAATATCTTCTCCCATTCTGTTGGTTGCCATTTAATTTTGCTGATTGTTTCCTTCGCTGTGCAGAAGCTTTTTATTTTGATGAAGTCCCAGTAGTTCATTTTTGCTTTTGTATCCTTTGCCTCTGGAGATGTGTTGAGTAACAAGTTGCTGCATCTGAGGTCAAAGAGGTTCTTGTCTGCTTTCTCCTCAAGGATTTTGATGGCTTCCTGTCTTACATCTAGGTCTTTCATCCATTTTGAATTTATTTTTGTGTATGGTGTAAGAAAGTGGTACAGGTTAATTTTTCTGCATGTCGCGGTCCAGTTTTCCCAGCACCACTTGCTGAAGGACTGTCTTTATTCCATTGGATAAATGGAATTTATCCTGGTTTGTCAAAGATGAGTTGGCTGTATGTTTGGGGGTCTATTTCTGGGTTCTCTATTCTGTTCCATTGATCTGAGTGCCTGTTTTTGTGCCATGGAATTTTATTATTAAGTGGAGGTTCTCCCTCTCTCTCCTCCCTTGCACCCTGTTTCCCCACCTCAACCCCTATGTCTCACAGTCTTGCAGATTTACATTTGGTCTCGTCTTCCATTACCTTCTAAGAAATTCAGTTCCAATCCAGATCTTATATTGGTAGTTTGGAGCTCAAAAACTTCCCTGATACTGGAGTTTTTACATATTTGGCAACTGAGGATGAAAGACTATTTCTTAAACCTTCTCTGCCACACAGCTTTATATAAGTGGTAGTTGGGATGTGGTTTCAAGAGTTAATTTCAGCATCCTATAGTGAGTAAAGAAAACTCAAACTTGCTTCTGATTTTGAAGAGTAAGTCTCTTACATCCCATGGGATGCTTTGACTCTTGTTACCCCATAGGAACCCAGATTTCTCTATTTGCTTCTGGATCTGGAGTTAAGTCTGAAAACTCAATCCCAGTTATTCCTCTGTGTTCACTTCCATTTATGGTCTTTAGAGTGGTTGATCTCAGTTTCTAGAATGGCTGTGTTGTCTTAAAATTTTCTTCCTAGGTGTCATATTTTGTATCAGCCACTGCTGCATTATACACACCCCTAAAAATTCGGTGGTTTACTATAGTCATTTATTCTCACTCATGTGTGTGGGTTTGACTAGGCTTTGGCTAACCTGGAATGAGCTCAGCTGGGCAACTCTACTCCACTCTGCAGGAAGTAAAGGAAGACAAATCCTGACTTTTTTACCACCTGCTATCCAGTCTCCAGTTGGTTGCTCACCTCACATTAGCCAAGCTCAATGGTGGTCAAAGGACTGGGGTACCATTGATGAATCCATAAATGTCAGTCCCGTGGGGCACAGAGTTGATAGAGAAGATGAGAAGGGCAACAGAGAATATCCTAACACATGACCCAAGGAGAGCCAGAGAGTTGGAAAAACACTGGACATACGGCAATGCTCAAACAGAAAACCAAGTTGCAAGTCTTGAAAGGGTGTGAAATCTTTTAGATTTCTAGAAAATCAATCTTTTTGGGTTATAGGAAACTGGTAACTTCTGGTTCAGATGGGAGATACAGAGACAAAGAGGACCCAATATTTCCAAGTGGGAAAATCCTGTCACTTTTGAAAGGCTGTCTTACACTCAAAGAATTGCATCCTTTGACTTTTTATTACTTAGATCCCATTAATGTAGTCGTTTGTATTGGAAAAAAGGAGATGGAAAATTCTTCCATTCAATTGACACAGGGATGGTAGTCAGGAAAGCTATGGAGTTCCAGCACTCCCATTGTCAAGTTCTGTGCCTTGGACAGTTCATGTGGCTTCCTGAGCCTCTGATTTCCTCCTGCAGAGAATGAGAAGGTTGAAACAAAAGCCTTTACAACTCTGCACACTCAGCATATATGGCTTATAGATGGGATGAATGGCACTATCTTATTAATTAGAAAATATTTAGTACTGATCATCCATGTTCTGGTCTCTTTAATGAATCACTAGAACTCTTGAGAAGGAATTTTATATTTTCCATCTTCCCGTCCCTAATTTTGAAATTTATTATTTTCTTCCACGCTTTCCAGGCAAAGGAGAGCCAGCCCTGACAGCCACCCTGACAGGCAAAACGTGGTTTAATAATGATAAAATGAAAAAGCTAGAAGCTGGTAAATTTAGATTTCCAGCATGTGTACTCATTTCCTGGCCTCATGGACATCCCGGTAATTATCTAGAATTATGCATAATTTACCTCCTTCCATTTTCTAAGAGATTGTCGGTTTTAAGGTCAGAGTTTGACAATTTATTGGTTTGCCCTGCAGAACTAAATTGGGGGCATCTGGGGCTGGAGTCTATAATGTGTGCAGTTGGGACCATAGATGTGAAGCTGCCTCCTATTTATAGCTGAGCAAGCTTAATTGTAGCTTTTCAATCTAAATAGAAAGGCTCTGTTTACTGCTGCTTTTAATTGTAGCAAGCTGGTGAAAAAGCATGCAGGGCCTCTTCAGTAAAGGCAATTCAATAAGAGCATTTTGTCAATAAATTATTATTGCCATCATGAAAACCACGCACAGCGTTCAAATATAAATCAAGCAACCCGCAGCTTCTGCCTTTGATGGACCCAGCCTAATGCTTTTCAATTTTCCTAATACATTCTCTTTCTCTCCTGTTTTCATAGAATGTTAGAGCTGATAAGGGGATTGTGGATCTTCTTAATCCCTACCCTTCATTTTACAGAGGGAAATCTGATTTCCCTGTCCCCTCCGTATCATCCCTCAGCATGATTGGTTAATCCAGGAGCGGACATCTGCCCCAAGGGTAGCCAAGTATAGATTTTGGCTGAGCTAGTAAATTTTCTTTCTTTGGGATTTGAATCACACACACACTCACACATGCACACACACACATTGTTGCAGCCAGTTAGCAGTGGAGGGCAGAGGTATAAATTCTTGTAGCCTTAGGAGGAACCATGAGGAAGCTTGCAGGTAAATGGAGAGGTTCTGCAGGGCAGAAAGTAGAGCAGATGGGCAGAAAGAAGAGATAGATACCTCAGTCCTGAGATGTGAGAAAGCCCGGCTCAGATTACAGAGCTTCCTGCCAGACCTGTCACTGACTGTACACACATGACAGCCCAACCGAGACCACACCTTTCCAGCTGAGCTCAGTCCCCATTGCTAGCTTCAGAACTGTGAGCTGAATGAATAGTTAGTGTTTCAAGTTACTAAGTTTTGGGATGGTTTATTATGCAGCACTGTTATGGTTACAGGTAACTGATACAGAATGGTTGGGAAGCCCTACACACACACACACACACACACACACACACACACACACACACACCATCCCTCCTGTGGGCCCTGGAGTGTGGAGAAAACTGAGATTATTTGTAATCCTTGCATGGAACAAGCCCAGCCGAGAGGCTCTTGGCTCTGCCTTCTCAGTATTTTTGTAGGGACAACCTCTTCCAGATTCAGAGAGTCTCAGATAAAACAAGACCCTGGGGAATTTTCTTTTCTTTCTGAGGCTACCCTCAGCTTCCGTGGCAAGATGGAGAGAGGCCACAGATGCCTTCTCTCCTGAGGTCAGTCTTTAATTCCTCCATTCAAAGGACTTCATTCCATATCTTCCACTCTTAGAGGCCCCTTATCCCCCTGCCTCTTATCCTCATAGCATTCTGTGTTGCCAAGACTAGCCATGGGCTTTCTCTAATTTGTATAAGGAATCAAGAGCTCTAGGGGCACCTGGGTGGCTCAGTTGGTTGAGTGGCCAACTTCGGCTCAGGTCATGATCTTACAGTATGTGGGTTCGAGCCCCGTGTCGGGCTCTCTGCTGACAGGTCAGAGCCTGGAGCCTGCTTTAGATTCTGTGTCTCCCTCTCTCTCTCTGCCCTTCCCTTGCTCACTCTCTGTCTTTCAAAAATAAATAAAACATTAAAAAAAAGAGCTCTCATTTACACTCAGAGAAAGGCAGTATCTCTTTCACAAGCCACACAGAGGCACCTACATCTGTTCTGGAAAAGATTAGTGCCCCTTCAAGGTAGAAAATCCTGAAGACTTGAGAAAATTTAGGAGGTATTTATTGACAAATTCCAGAATCCCTTTTATACACAAGTGGGGGATGTCCCTCTAGCCACATTTCCAAGAAACATTTTATTTTTTAAGCCCAACTCTGTCTCTGGATTCAGAGGAGTCAGGATAGGCTTGAATTAAGATTTTTCTGTTTCTAGCCACATCTAGACAACCAGCCGAAGATATGGTTTGACTCAGTGTGACAGAGATGTCTAGCCCTTGTACCCTTGGTGGTAACGGTCTGGGGGAGGAGCAAAGGAAGCAGCAAGGATTTTTGGAAGGTTCATGTTGCTTCAGGCACTGTACTAGGTACTGTGGGTATATTACCTCGTTTGAAGCTTGTGACAATCACCTGACATGGCTACTATTATTATCTTCATTTTATAAATAGTGAAATGGGGGCTGAATAAGGGAAAACATATGGCAAAGTTTACTCAAGGCACATCAGTATTCCTTCTTGAATCCTACTGGACCTTGCTAATTATAGAACATCATATCTACTTTGCACAACATGCTTTTTATGAAATTTAAGAAAAAGTAGAGATAGTAATATGACTACTGCCTAATATATATTATGAAGAATTGATCATTCCTGATATCTTGTCTCATAATTTGTTTTAAGTATTTTAGGGGCACCTGGGTGGCTCAGTCAGTTAAGCGGTCGACTTCGGCTCAGGTCATGATCTCACGGTCTGTGAGTTCGAGCCCCATGTCGGGCTCTGTGCTGACGGCTCATCAGAGCCTGGAGCCTGCTTTGGATTCTGTGTCTCCCTCTCTCTCTACCCTTCCCCTGCTCACGCTCTGTCTCTATGTCTCTCAAAAATAAATAAACGTTAAAAAATTTAAATATTTTAAATAAAATGTTAAATCTCTTTTACTTTCAACCTCAACCTCATCTTCTTTCCACTCTCACCCCCAAGAATAAATTTTTACTGTAAGTCTCATGTTCTTCCTTTCAGCCTATTTTTTATACACTTCAGAGACCTTTCTGGAGGTAGACAGTGTCATTCCCTGTACTGCTTCCTTCCAGGGGTTTTATGACTCCCATGCCATAGAAAGTGCCAGCGACCTCTGCTTGCCCCTCTGTGCTTTGCCTGCTCCCCACCCTCCCCCAGTGTTTTGGGAAGTTGCTGCTGAGGGTGAGTTCTGACGGAGTGGAGCCCGAGTGGCCGCCACTGCTAGCTGCGGCAGGCAAATCCTTCGTTCTCAGCTCATGCTGGTATTGTTTGATTCCAAGGACAACTAGGAACACTCCCTGTCATTTGTTTCCTGAGCTGCAAGACAACTTGATATGATGCCATCTAGTGTCCCAACCTTTGCCAGCAAGATAAATGGGGCATCACCCCAGATAGAGCAAATAGAATAAAAAAATCAACCAACTTAAACCTGAAGCTTGAGGGTTTTTCCTCCTGCACTGCAGGACACACTGTAGGTGTCCTATCTGTGTCCCCCTACCCTTTCTTCTTCAGCGCACAGTGGTCAGACCACCGGTTGCCAGGACCTGCATACACCTAGGGCCACACTGCCCAGCATAGGAATCTGACAGGATGGAGAGTTAGTGTTGCTTGAGAGCAGCCGTCAACAAAGGATGGATGTGAATTGATGTATTAGTGTTCTAGATCCCTTTCTCAGGTAGGATAACAAAAAGCCTGCATCCAACACTTTCAGAGTTTTCCAATGGAATTAAGTTCCAACTGCCCAGAACACTAGCTGGCCTGGTTATGTACCTTTCACTAGCTGCTTTGCTTTGGGTCTCAATCCTCTACTCCCCTGCCTGTATTCCTTCATTTTCCAAGTAACCACGTTAACCATTTGCTTTGGTATCTTTGTCTCAGGATCTCCTAAACAAACAAAATGTCTCTGTGGTAGACTGCAAAAATGACCACAAACATTTCCCTCTCTCTGTTTCTTTACACGGTGATGTTACAAGCCACTCCCGTTAAGCAGTGGGCTGGCTGCTTTTCACCAATAGAACATGGCAGAAGTGATAGCATGGCCCCTAGGTCTAGGCCTTAAGGAAACTTGCATGCCTCTTTTCCCTCAAAACTGATAAGCAATAATAAATGGTTGCTTTTTTTAGGCCATTGAGTATTGGGTGATTGGTCACATAACAGAAACTAACTGTTCCAGACCTCACCCGAGTCTACATAGGAAGCCCTCTTTTGTGTGTATTTTCTTGAATGAGTGTATTGTTTTCCCTTAAAATAAAAGCAATTTCTTGGGCACAGAGAAGTCAAATGACCATCTCAGAGCTGCCCAGCAGAATATGGCTGGCAGTTGCCATCCGTATCCGGTCTATTACTTTGCCCCAGGGCTTCTGTGCTGAATCACCTTGTCTGTCTGGGTTTGCCTGCACACTGCTGCATTTTCTCTCCACCATGGCTGCCAGCCTGGCTGCTGGTTTTTTCCAAAGCTCTCTTTTCACAGAACTGTGAAGTAGGAGGCCACTGTGTTTTCACGGATTGTGCTGGTGACATATGTGTCTGATAGAGATTCAAGCGCCTGCAAAGCTGACCCAAGATGGAGAGCTCACCAAAAATACTGCAGTTGCTGGATGCTGGAGAATTTATGGAGCTTCAGAGCCAGCAGGAAACAGAGTAAACAACACTGAATAGAGAGAGTTCGGATGCTCAAGCCTGGCTTTGCCTTTGGTCTCTGAAGTCTCTTTCAGCTCTAAATTGACAGGATTCAGAGACTGAGTAGGGCTCATGCAAATACCAAGCCAGAAAGCATGAGGTTAGTTGTCTATTTAAGGAAGTTCTGGTAAGCTAGAAGAGTGGTTCTCAAACTGGGTTTCCCAGGTGATGCTGATTCTGCAGCATCACCTGAGAAGTTGTTAAAAATGCACATTCTTGGGCCTCATCCCAGACCCTCTGAATCAGATTTTCTTGGGATGAGGCCCAACAATCTGTCTGCTAACCAGCATTACACGAGCCATGTTATTCCAAGTGTGGTTCAGGGCACTGGCACCATCTGGGAGCTGGTTATAAAAGCTGAAGCACAGCACTATCTTTTTCACGCTCCTGAATGAGAATCTGCATTTAACAATATCTCCAGGTGATCTCACTGCATATCAAGGTTGAGATACCTGGGTATAGATTCCTTGTCTCCAGCTTTGAAGACTGTGATTCACTAGACCTGGGGTGGGGTCCCAAAATTTACATTTCTAAAAAGTTCCTAGGCATTGCTGACCCTTCAGGTCAGAGATCATACTTTAAGTAGCAAGGCCAGGCTTAGAGTCTTGGCCTTGGGATGGTGTCAAGCCAATCAAAGTTGGTTTGAGTCCCTCTACAGATGTGCAGGCTGTGTACTGCCCAACTCCAGGAGGTGCCACTCACATGGATTATGGGTCAAAGAACCTGACACCCAAAGCTAAGCACAAGAAGAGGCAGGGGCTGGCTAAAGAGTGGGTTTTGGAGGGAGAGCTGAGTTGACTCCTAACCCTGCCACTTACACAGTTGTGTGATCTTGGGAAATATATTGAACTCTGAGTTTCAATTTCATCCTCTGTAAAATGGAAATGATCATACCTGCCCCACTATGTGAGTGATTCAATCCTCAGCACACATCACAAGCCAAGGGAACAGCAGGGGTCATCAGATTTGGAGGCTCCTTTTCCTCTTTCAATCTCATCCTGGCTAGTGGCCTAATGGCCTGGTTCAGGCTAAAGGCCAGGTGTGAGCATGATGGGCTTTTCTTTAGAGCTCCCAGGGCTCAGATGAAGGTGACACAGCAATAACTCAGGCTGTTTATGTTAGGAACACTTCCCATGGATTTGTTTGTACAAATCGATTCATAAAAATGACCAAGGTGGCCAATTTCAAACCACACCCCAAGTTCACCTACCAAAGTCACAAAACCCAGGAGTAGTTCCTGGATCTGCCAAGGCTCTCTGGGATGGCCATGGAATCACACAGAGGCTTTGTGAGGGTACCTTGGCCAACCAGACAGGGAAATCTGCCTTCCTCCATGTGAAGGACCCAGCTAAACACTTCCTCTATTTTTATGAGAAAAAGACAGTCAGGAATGCTCTGAAACAAACCTAAAGACCAAATTAATGTATGGATTTGGGGTGAGGGGAGAGCCATTCAGGGTACAGAGGAGGCGGCAAGATGTTTCAAAGCTTATCAATAACAAACCAATCAGGGCGACATTAATAGGTCAGATTAATCTTGATGGTGTCAGAAACCAGACATCCCTAAGTTTTCTTTTTGCATTTTAGGAGAAGCAGAAAAAAAAATTTCTTCCTTTCTCCCTTCCTTCCTTCCTTCCTTCCTTCCTTCCTTCCTTCCTTCCTTCCTTCCTTCCTTCTTCCTTCCTTCTTTCCTTCCTTCCTTCTTTCCTTCCTTCCTTCTTCCTGCCTTCTTCCTGCCTTCTTCCTGCCTTCCTGCCTTCCTTCCTTCCTTTTCCTCTCTCTCTCTCTCTCTCTTTTTCTCTCTCTCAAGGCCGGTCAAATTTTTAGAAGGTGGAAAGGGCAGCTGTTAGGCAGGATTTCATCCTAAGATAGCCACTAGAGGGCCTCAGAGATCCAAGAAAACTTTCCAGTGGTTCCAAGGAGAGACCTTGAGCTAGCTGGCAGGCTTGGTCTGGTGGGGTGTTGAGGGTGAAACTGATTCCTGAGAACTTTCTCAGCAAGTGCTCACCTTTCCATGAGAGAGAAGTAGTAAGCGCTGTTAGTTAAGTTAGGTAGTTATTAAAACATAATTAAAATAGATAAAACAGATAATTAATTTGACCAATTTATTCACTGATAAACGAATATCTGCATCCAAAACCCTGTTCTGTCCTTGGAATGAAAGTAAAGATAAAGGTGTAGGACTTTTCGAGGAAGAGTCTCTATCTGAAAAGAAACCTAGTTTTAGGGTTCTGTACTGGTATCAAGGACGGGATTGGAAGGTGTGGACTCTAGTACCCCATTACTTCCCATGTGCTGCCCCAATAAGTAAAATCAAAATAAAAACAGCTTTTTGCTATGCAAATATAGCCTCAAGTGAAGTCCCATTAGGGTAACCAGATTGCCACATGTCAGTCCCTCCTGTATAGAAATTCTAGCACTGTCCTGATTGGCACTTTGCAAAGGAATTTGAAGCAGAGATGAAGCTGTCGTCTCTGTTACTGCTCAAAAAGCCCTTAAAGTGTACAGTGAGAACACCAAAGAACTTAGAAACTCATCTTTCCCAGAGAGATCTAGGAAATAGGACAGGCTAACTAACTAGGGGGACATGCTAGAAGACAACCTACCAAAGTATGTTTGTGGGGACCAGGAGAACAGAGCACAGAGCAGAATCTGCATTGCGGTGTCTGCTGGCATCTGTTGGGGAAGAGATTTCTCTCCCTCAGCCTTATGGTTCTACAGCCTCCCAGCAGGTAATTTTGGCTAAGAAGGCGCTTTACCAGCATAACCTACACCTGCAACCCTCACCCCCACTCCATCACAGCTACTTTTGGGAGTAGGAAAGAGGGGTTTCTGAAAGTTGGAAGAAGGGTCTTTCAGTCTATAGGTTTGCTCTGAGAGAGCTGATCCTAGATGACTTGCAAATACAACCTCCTTTCTGCAGAGAGCTTCTGGAAAAGGAAACAAATTGGTTGGGTTTCAGTATATTTCCTTGGTTATAGGAGACAGATGGATAAAACAAACGAGATGAATCAGATTATATTAAACTATACAATTATGTTTCCCCTTTAATAGAAATTTTCTTTTTAGAGGCTAAAAATCCAGTGAACCTCTTATAGTCCAGTTTCCCATGGAGAAAAAGAAGAACGTTTTCTCTATGAGGCCCTCTATTGCTGTCTGGATCACTATGGCCAGCCCTTCTTGTTCCTCTCTCCAGGAGGCATAGTCAGTCACTTCAGTGCTATACCTTTGTCTTGTTGCTCTTTGCTCCCTAGTTCCCACCACATTAAGTCAAGCATCCTTACCTGGTTTCCAAGGACAGGCCATCCCTTTCACATAATACCCATCCTCTACTCTCATCCTACTGGTCATCTCACTGTCCAATAAAAGGATCCTTGGGGCACCTGGGTGGCTCAGTCGATTGGGCGTCCAACTTTGGCTCAGGTCATGGTCTTGCAGTCCATGAGTTCCGGCTCCCATATTGGGCTCTGTGCTGATAGCTCAGGTCCTGCAGCCTGTTCACATTCTATATCTCCCTCTTTCTCTGCCCTTCCCCCGTTCCCACTCTGTCTCTCTCAAAAATAGATAAACATTAAAAATTTTTAAAAAAAGATGGTTGACATCAACCCTTCTGAGCATTTATGCATGCTATTCCCCTTTCTTGGACACCCTTCCTTCTTTCTGGCATAGAAGCTGAACCCAAGCTATATTTCCTTCAAAGAGCCTTTGTTGATTACTTAATCCTTATTGATTGCTTCTTCCTTTGAACTCCCATATTTTCCTAGAGATGGAGGGGGGGACTTAATCCAATACTGTTTTTTTTTTCTCTTTATTATTTTAGGAAACTTGATTGTGGTTTGACAATTAGATGGCTAGGTTTTTGAGGTCAGAGCAGCATCACCCCAGCATGGTGACCCCATGCACACATTAGAGACCCAATTAAATGCACACTTAGAAATCCAATTAACATTTGTCTGGTTAATTCTAATGCATCCTTGGGATCCTAGGCTGAACCTCACTTCCTAAAAACAGCCTCTCCCATTAGAGTCAAATCTCCTAAAGCTTTCCAGAGAACCATGTATCTCTTCTGCATAGCACTCTTCCAAGAGAAATTTTTATTTATTTGTTTTATTGCATTACTCACTTCCCTCCATGAAGGCTGGGACTATATCTGGTTTTGCCTGATACACAGTGGGTACTCTGCAAATATTTATCTAAATGAATGAATACATGTTGGTTGGATGGCTGAACTGGAATGTGACATGGACTTCTGGGGGAACAAGGAGAACACAGTTGAGGATGTTAATCTCCTGGGAGCTGGTATCCTTGAGCATAGTCCTAAAAAGAATCTAACAGCAGAGGCTTAGATGGCCCAAATCAGCAAAATCATTTTAGGGTCATTATTGGCAATGAGTAACATAATATTTTCTCAAAGATTTTATGATCAAGTTGTAAAGGTAATACATGCTTATTGTGGAAAATATGTAAAGTTTAAAAAATTACAAGAAAGCAGAGAAAAGTAACTACAAGGCTATCCCTCAAAGGTTTTAAAAAAAATAATATATAGTACATTGAATCAGGACTTTTTTTTTAACATACTGGAAGCCCTACTGAATATACAATGTTGGATCTTGCCTTCTTTTTAATCACTTAACATTAAATGATAATTATTTGTTATTGAAAACTCTTTGGATTTCAATAGGTCATAGAATAGAATAGAATTATAATTTTAAATAGCTCCAGAATATTCCACAGTATAAATGTACTCTATCATTCCCCCTATTTAGGACATGAGAGTTGATAAATATGAGTTTTGGCCCTTATGATTTTAAAGACAATCTAAAATCTAAAGACAATAAAGATAAATGGGAGATGTAGGACAGATTTCCCCAGGTGTTTCAATGTGATACATACCTTCATTCATTGGCATACCACCTTGGCTATCCAGATCTCAACCTCAGGCAAGTGAGTGCTCTTCATCCCTGGCACCTTCATCCCCATCCCCCTGCCCCTCCATCTTCTACTTCTCTCCATGTAGTAGACATTATTGATGCTCTGCCAGTATACTACCAACACACAGCATTCTGGTACATGCCAATGACTTCTTACTGTACGTACCTCGGATTCTCTGCCTAAGGATTTTCTTGGCTGCAGAAGCACACTCAGTCATGAGGCAGGCTGGCAGTGCCAAAGTATTAATGCCTCCAAACAGCCCTCAACCAATGATAAATGGGAATTAGTGGATAAATATCCCAGTTCCTCATCCTCCATGAGGAACCATTTGGAGGTGTGTTCTGTACAGAGCTCCCCACCAGGGCCGTGTCGCATTTACCCACAGGCATAATTTACTCATCAACACACCTGTGTTAGCTTCTTTTTCTTCACTGCCTCATTTCCATGTTCTCCTACTTTGTTTCCTGGGATCATCTCACAAATAAAACATTTGGATTGTTCCAATGGCCTTGTTCCAAGACCCATTTCTGAGGACCCATTCTAAGATACCCCATTTCTTATGAGTTCTAGAACGTTCCAGCTTAAAAATTCTCTCTTCTTTTTTGACTAAAGTGGAAGCTGAAAGTCAAAATGATCCAACACATATTTTAAGGAACGGGGTAAAAATGCAAAACCATGCCAGATGGCTGACTCTTTATCATCCGAATGTCTGATAGGAATGCTCCCAAGAGGGAATAAATTATAGAGAGACTCTGGTCTCTTTGGAGGTGACTTTGGATTGTTCTTTCTTTGTCTTCTTGTTAGCCCTCTCATTTCTCTCTTAATCTGCTTCCTCTGCAGTAAAAGTCGCCCTAAGTTGAACTAGTTTTGTTGCCAATCCCTAATTAGGTACCTAGATGCAGACCCTAAACCTAGATGTGATGCTAGATATGCTATAAAGAAAGTTCATATTCATTTTATTTAATTCATAGTAAATACTAGTTACTAAAGGCCTAATGTGTGCTAAGCAACTCTACTAGGGTCTGAAAGAGATTCTGCAGGAACTATTAAGACACTATCCTTGTAGAGAAGATAAGACATAAACACCTGGATTCCTGCAGGGCTGAGTGTGATCTGCCAATTGAGAGGCAGCCCACAGACCAAGACGAACAACTCTAGGAATTCAGAGAAAATTGTGATTCATTCTGGCTGGATTTTGAGAAAACTTCTCGGATCAAGCAATGGTGGGTGGATTGGTTTTATTAAGCCAAATAGGTCAAGACAGAGATAGGAGTGATCCAGACTTTCCCCATCTCAGTTCTTAGGGGACTTCTATTTGATGCTAAAAGGTAAAATTGCTGCTTCCCTCTACCTCTTCACAAGGTGTTAGGACACCTTCAGAGTATCCTTCTATCTCAGCTCGTTCAATACGCACTGAGGAAACTGTAACATCTTTCTGATATAAAGACTGGGCCAGATCCAAGTCAAACTGTCATTTAGTCGAGTAGGCATATCCGTTAGGAATGAATTTCATTTTCGATATCGGAACCCCATCTCACAGGGGTTTAAACAAAATAGACACTGATTGTATCTCACATTAAGATTAGAAATAAGCATTTGCTGGTGCCAGTTTAGCTACTTAGCAACATCATTAAGGATCCAGGTTTTTTCCATCTTCCTACTCTGCCCTCCTTAAGCTGATGGCTTTTCAACCTCATTCTACTTACCTCCTCGTTGCAAATTGGCAGCTATGGAATCAGGCATCACTAGTGCCTTCTAGGCAAGCAGAAGGACAGTAACAGAAGACCCTTTTCTTCTGAGCAAGCCTCCAAAAGTTTTCTTAGGAGTCCCTTGCAAAACTATACTTACATATCATTGGCTAGGACTGAATCTTATGGCCACCCCTAGCTGTAAAAAAAATTCCGGGAATGTAGGGATTTCACTTTTCAGAAAGTAAGGAGAAGGGGATAGGGGACAGCTATAATAAAGTTCCTACAAATTCTGTCAGCTCTTAACAGGAAACTTCACGTGCTGTGGCCGACACTCTCAGCACCTTGTTCTCTCTGAGAGGTGGTATTCTGAGAGTCAACTATTATCACACATTGTTCATTCTTCTGCAAGAGGAAGAATGGTGTAGCAGAAGCACAAAAGAAGCAAGCAGAAAAACGAGACAGGGACCATGGAAATAAGCCTCAAGTGAAATACATTATCCACTATCAGTTGTTAAACAGCTACTCTCACAAAGCAGAGCAAGGATGCGGCCAGAACAAGGCATGCCGGACTTAGAACACAAGATCCTGGCTCCCAAAAGCATCAGTGACCTGCCTGAATTGCCAGTCGACATCGACCAATCACAATGAAGCTCTTCTGACCAATCAGTATGTGGCCCTTCCAACCAATCAGGATGAGGCTTTTTTTTCCTTTCCCTTATTAGCATGTTAGACTAGGGTGAGAACTAGAGGAATTTTCTCTATATAAGCGGGGCCTCTGCGGTTTTTGGAGAGGTTAGTATGACGGTTTTTTGTTGGTGATGTGTGCGTTTACAGCTTAAGCAAGAATGTAGTCTTGTCTGTGTTTTTACTTTTTAGGTCAGGCCTCGTGTTTATTGTTAATCTGGCTTAGGAACCTGAGTCTAGCAATAAAGATGGCTGTCTCCTCATATGCAGGCTAAGAACTAGCACCCCACCACTTTTCTCTATATTCCTGCCAAAGCAAGCCTTTTGGGACCAGAGGGACTTTTCTGGAAGGAAATGCAGAGTTACTTGGGCAAGGGTGTGGGTATGGGGAGGGAGGAGGAATGGGGAAAGTTCCCATACCCCAGCTGGGTAACTTACCTTATCTGTGTTAAGCAAGAGGTGGTGGTAAGATGTTAATGCGTGTCCCCGCAGGTGGTAAACGTGCCTGTGAAGGGCAAGGGCCTCCTGAAGGCAATATCTAATCGGTAAGGTGATCCTAGGTGTGTAATTTTAGACCCAGTGTGAGGGAACGGGTGGATACAGCGAGCACACTAGTCCTTTAGAAAAAGAGCATGTTGTACCTTAAATCACCTTTCCTAGGCGATTCTTTCCTTTTACTGACTATAATCTCTCCAACAAAGAAGTATTCTGAAGTTCAGCTTCCCGGCATGTACCAATTTGGCATTTTCCGGAGCAGGCAATTCCTCTGGATTGAATGAATCTTGCTTTCCCCAATAGGAGCACCTAGAGCTGTTCTCTTCATTCCGTAAGGAGTCTTTTCCGGGATAAACTCCTTTCACTGTGGTTACCATAATTTAAACCAAATGTCGTGGCACTAAGAGTAGAGATGGAGGTATTTCTTGTGATGGTGATACTATAGTTTGTTGGTGCTGTTGCATATTGGAGCCTACATGACAGGAGGGCTGTGTTGGGATTAATTTTTTTTAATGTTTATTTATTTGAGAGAGTGGAAGCAAGGGAAGAGCAGAGAGAGGGAGACATAGAATCTGAAGCAGGCTCTAGGGTCTGAGTGGTGAACAGAGTCTGATGGGGGACTTGAACCAGGAGACCATGACCTGAGCTGAAGTCAGAAGTTTAACGACTCAGCCACCTAGGTGTCTGGGGTTGGGGGCCTGTTAACTTAAATTCTGATGCATGCTCACAGAGAGGAATGACAGTACAAGAAAACTGTATTTAAGGACAGGGGTGTCTCTCTGAAAGGAATAAGAGCATACATATTCTTTGAAAATGGAATGGGACTCATTCATTCATTAAACATCTTCAGCAATTTCTCATCTTTCTGGAGGCTACCTTGTAGGGAAGAAGCCTGTATTTTGCTCAAGTGAGAAATCAATATTCTAAGAAAACATATACCACGGTTTTGCAGATTTGTTTAGTGGGTTTTTGTTTGTTTGTTTGCTTTTTAAGTACTTGTCATCTGCTGGTAGCATTTCATAAGCATTAGCTTATTTAATCTTATGTTATCAGTATATGAGGCAGGTCCTATTCTTGATCCTATTTCACAGTTGGAAACTGTAAAGCACAGTGAGGTTAAACAACTTCAAGATTGGGTGGTTTGGAAAGGGTATGAGTTTTCACCTGCGCAATGGCTGAAGGAGAAAAGGCATTTGGCAGATGATACTGTTTCTTTCATGAAGCCATATGAACTCTGAATAAACACTATCATTTTTGTAGAACCAAGAAGCCTTGTTGTCAAGAGTCTTGATTTGACACACGAGGGATTTTTCCTGCCCAACATCCCTTCCCTCCCCTCCTAACTATAGCAACCTGGTTTTCCCTTGGGAGAATCACTGTTCTGTATCTAGAGCATATGATTTGAATGGGTAGATCTAACCCTTTCTCTCCAAGGCTGAGAAGTAGATCAGGCCTGGGGATTAGTTGAAGAATGAGCATGTGATCCAAGTAGAAGTTAATTAGCATCCACTCTAGGACTTCTGCTGAGGCTTTTAGGAAGGAAGCACTCTCTTTCTGGTAGGCTGTTAAGAATAAGACATAACGCTGGGAAAGCTCGTGGCCATCTTGCCATGTTTAGAGAAATTCTGAGATTTAAAGCAACCCAGGGAGCACTGATGGTAGGAGACTAAGAAAAATAAATTACTAATCTTATTTGAACCCCTGAATTTATTCGTGCCTGAGCTTCTTGTTACACAGCCTGCAGAATTTTTAGTTACTTGAGCCAGTAGAGAATCTTCACTGTCAAAGCCAGTTTTGTTTTTTTTTTAATGTTTATTTTTGAGAGCACAAGCAGGGGAAGGGCAGACTGAGAAGAGAACAGAGGATCCAAAGCAGGCTCAGTGCTGATAGTAGCAAGCCTGATGCAGGGTTTGAACCCACGAACCCCAAGATCATGATCTGAGCTGAAGACAGCCATTCAACCAACTGACCTACCCAGGTGCGCCCAGTTTTTCTTTTAACTTCATTTATATTGACAGGGTGGGAGCAGAGACAAAAATAGAATCCCACGCAGGCACCATACCCAGTGCAGAGACTGATGAGTGGCTCCATCCCACAAACTGTGAGATCATGACCTGAGCTGAAACCAAGAGTCAGACACTTAACCAACTAAGCCACCCAGGTGCCCTGCAAAGCCAGTTTGAATCAGATTTCTGTCATTTGTACCAATAAGCACTGTGGAAAGTGTACAGGACCCCTTTCCAGGTCCATCCTGGGCCTCCGTTCTTCCTGTAACAGATCTTGGACAATTAGGCTGACTTCCTTTCTCTGAAGCTTCCACTGACACCCACTCATTCTTACATGGAGCTCTGCTCCTCTAACCTTTAATTCCTTATTGACCCCAATAACAAGAAAACAGGTTTTTTTCATTTAAAGCCTTCAGACTCATCATCATGAAGAGAAAAGAGGTCACATAGAAAATTAGCATACAAAAGTTTTTAAGTGGAAAAAAATCACATGTTCTGACAGTCATGGTCTCTGATCTAGTGTTTGCTGTTCAGTGTAGTAGCCACAAACTACAGCTGTATGCTGAGCATAGCAAATGTGCTCACTGTGCACGGAAACTGAATTTTAAATATAAATTTTTAAAGATTATTTATTTTGAGAGAGTGAGAGAGAGCATGCAAGTAGGGGAGGGAGGGTGGGCAGAGAGAGAGAGAGGGAGAGAGAATCCCAAGCAGGCTCCATGCTCAGTGTGGAGCTGGATGCAGGGCTCAGTCTCACTGTGAGATCATGTGAGTTACAACTAAGAGTCAGACGCTTAATCACCTGAGCCACACAGGTACCCCTAATTTTATTTAATTAAAAAATTTGTACTTGATTAGTAATTGGAAAAAATTTTTACGCATGCTTGGAACAACTCAAGGATGTGAATTTTTCTTACCAAGTGTACATTTTAGAAATCTAAATACAGATCAAGTATTTCTAATGATTTTTTTAAAGTTTATTCATTTATTATTTCTGAGAGAGTGTGTGCACAAGTGGGGGAAGGGCAGAGAGCAAGAGGGAGACACAGAATCCGAAGCAGACTCCAGGTTCTGAGCTGTCAGAACAGAGCCCGATGCAGGGTTCCAACTCACAAACCACGAGATCATGACCTGAGCTGAAGATGGATGCTCAACTGACTGAGCCACCCAGGCAGCCCAAACCAAGCATTTCTGATAAAAATTGACATATGGTTATAACCATAAAATACACAAAAGATTTGAAAGATTAGATTTGAAAAAACAGAAGTAGTTATTAATTTTTATATTGATCACATGTCAAAATATTGATATATTGACTTGAAAGTATTAAAATTAATTTTACCTGTTTCCTTTCACTTTTTCAAACATGGCCTATATTGTGTTTCTATTGGGCAGTGCTGGTCTATAGTTCCTGTCTTACCAGTGATTTTAAGACCCTACTGCTACTCTGTAGGGTAGAGTTCACCAAACCTATGGTTATGGCCTTTTGTTCTGACAGTGTTCAGGATTCGAGCTTTTACTCTCAAAAAGGCATGAAAGAAGTGTGTCAGCAACTTCTCTTATGTTAGTCTTATAAAAGTCTGGAACAATCTAAGTACTTTTGCTTGTTCTCTATACAATACTCCTCGAGTTAAGGGTATAAAAACATAAGTTCCTGAAAAATAAAAAAAAGGGGGGGAATATTCTATTTAATGCAGAATATTAGATGTTGTTGTAAATTATTTCCAGATATCTCCCCATATTATATTATATTTCTTTGTTTGCTGTTTTGTTAATATTTTACTCATACACGTCTGATATATTGAAATCATCTGGCAACACTGGGAGAACTTCACTTTGCTTCATTTCTTCCACTTTCCAGCCATCATGATTCTAGAATGCTTATTCCCACTCAGAAGCTAGCAGATACAGTTACAGGAGAATGGTGAATGAGGGCTCAAGCTGCAAGGGTCTTGCCAACTGTGGGGGTAGGGGTGGCTCCTGTTCTAGTAGGTTCCTCCCCCATGGTAGAGACTCCCTTCATATTTTCCTTTTAAGCATTTGAAGGTCCCTTGGCACAAACTACAAAACAAAGATATGGAAAGCTAAAAATCAAAAGGTTTTTTGTAAAGGACTTTTTATTATTTATTTATTTATTTATTTTTAATTTTTTTTTAATTTATTTTTGAGAGAGAGACAGAGCATGAGCAGGGGAGGAGCAGAGAGAGAGGGAGACACAGAATCCAAAGCAGGCTCCCGGCTCTGAGCTGTCAGTGCAGAGCCTGACGCGGGGCTTGAACTCATGAACCGCGAGATCATGACCTGAGCTGAAGTCAGTCGCTTAACGACTGAGCCACCCAGGTGCCCCTGTAAAGGACTTTTTAAAGGACTTCACTGTAAATACAGAATATATATGCTGCAGAGCATGTGCCGGACATTTGCCTGCTTGCTCTCAGATCCATTCTCCACACTTCCCCTGCATTCCTCTGCATTGCAGAAGGCTCATCCTGCAAGCTACATTTCTCAGACTTTCCAGCCATTTGGCTTCTGGGTCGGTTCAGCCCATGGGAGGCATGGGTAGGAGACAGAAGGGAGGACTGAAAAGGGAAGACAGGGAGAAGTCCACAAGCTTATCTTCACCACCCGTCTTTCTTTCTGAAGATGTGTCCCCTTTGGTCGTGGCTTTGTTTTCCGGCTCTTGTCAAATAGCCCTTCCTTCTCTGACCTTTATGTGTAAAAGTTAGAAAGTGCACACAAAATAATGCTGTAAATTGGTTATGAATTGGTAATATTTTAAAAATGGATTACCATACATGTTGAAATAGGATTATGGTTGATGGAGTGGATCTGGGAAAGCCTCAGGGTGTTAAGATGACAGGGGACCTGATGTTCACCTGTAATATTTTACTGTTCCCCCAAAGGAATGGACGTGATTATGTGAAGGAGAAAAGAAGAAAAGTCACACTTCTAGACCTCTCTGGGGAGAAGAAATAAACTTTATTGTAATATATTTTTTTCTTACATATTTTTTTATATTTCTTTACATATCATACCTATATTAGTTTGGTTGCTACTGCAACACATCACCACGAACCTGGTGGCTTCAAATAACACAAACTTATTATCTTATAGTTCTGGAGGTCAGAAGTCTGACCCAGGTCTTAGGGGTCTAAAATTAAGGTTTTGGCAGTACAGTAGTCCTTTTTGGAGGCTCTAGGAGATAATCTGTTGTTGTTGTTTTTTCCTGTCTTTCCCAGCTTCTAGAAGCCCACCATATTCTTTCTGGCCCCTTTCTCCATTTTCAAAGCCAGCATGATTATATGGCTTTGACCATTCTTCTGTCATCACATCTTCCTCTGACTGTAGCCAGGAAAGGTTGTATGATTTTTTAAGTATCCTTGTAATTAGGTTGGGCATACCCAGCTAATTCCGGATATCAACATGTCTCAAGATTCTTTACTTAATCACCTGCAAACTCCCCTTTTGCTATGTAAGGTAACATATTCATAGGTTCCAGAAATTAGGATATAGACATTTTTGGGGAAGAGCCCATTACTCTGGGTACCACGCTAATTTATGGCAGGAAGATAGCTTTCATTTGTTAAACTAAAGATTTTCTCCATCTATCTAGCATGGATGTAAACCCCTCCTATATTTAGCATGCTACTTTTCTGAAAAGACAAAGTTTTTATTCAAGTTCACAGCAGTGAGGGTGTTCCTCTTCTGATTATGCATACCTGAGAAGGAAACTTGCTCTACAGTTTTACAGTGGAAAACAATGAGAATTTTACAAGTTCGTTAAGATGGTTTTCATCAGGAGAGCCAGGTAGATCTCAAATTAAAGTTATGACAGAGCTGTCTTATAGATTTCCCCCAATGAAGAGAGAAGCTTCATTTGCTCTAATTGTTTCTTTGCTATAGCAAATCATTTTGGCTATAATGACAAATTAGTACAGTTCTATGAGATGTTACGTTTTGCACTGGTTGCAGAGGCTCTGCTGAAAATAGGTCAATTTCTTATGAAGTAAGATTTTGCTGAACTTGTTAGTTGTCTAGAAACTGGGGCTTGGAACTAAGTATTAGAAAGTGCTAATGTTCACTGACCTATGATGAGCAAACCTTCCTTCCCAAGCCAACTGACTTCTTTTTAAGGAAAGAGGTAATGAAATTCAGAACCTTGCAAAGAGATCACAAGTAACCATTTGATTAGGCAAACATGTTAGAGCAAGAAGCTTAGTAGATAATCATGAAAACAGTCCTTGTCAAGTCTTTTCACATTTCATTGGGCAATTGCGTTTCTCCAGCAAACAAAGGAATAACACATTAAATGTTCAAGAAGTTGAATTATGCAATCAACCATCAGAAATACTCAAGCTGCTCTTCTAGTTCATCGGAGATTAACTGCTTCTTTCATAGGGCTTTTGTCTACTTTGTTTCTGAAAAACTATTTCAGCAGCTAGAAATTGTTCCAAAATTTAAGATGCAAGAAAAGGGACATTTCTCTGATTTCATAGCTCAAGTCAAATGTTGTTTGAGAAGGTCAGCAAAAAGTCTAAAGTCTAATCATTGTTATTTTTTTTTCTGGCTCCTTCTTTCTTTTCTTTAATTTTCTTTTCTTTTCTTTTCTTTTCTTTTCTTTTCTTTTCTTTTCCTTTCTTTTCTTTTCTTTTCTTTCCTTCTTCCTTCTTCCCTTCCTTCCTTCCTAATGGAAACCCAGACAAGTAGGGGTATGGCTACTGGGTTGCCAAGATATATTAACCATCCCAAATTGAGCCAGAAAAATGTGGGCAGCTGTACTGTCAGCACCTGTCTTTTCTGGGTCTAGCTGGATGCTGTGAACTTCACAGCTGCCCCCAGAAGGAAGTGTTTTTTGTTTTAAACTGATTCTCATACAGCCTTCCTTTTATGGAACCCTCCAGTTTTGAGGTAAGGAATGGAAGTTGAGTCTTCTATTCTCCCAACCTTGAGAAATCCAGCCCTGTCTCTGGTCTGGCTTCTCTGCCTCTGAAGGAGAAAGTGAAAATTCCCTTTTCATTCACTCCTTAAGTATTCAATATTGTCTTAACTTAGGTTCTCTCAAAAGAAGACCCTGAGATAAGATAAGATAAGGTAAGCAGTTTATTTGCAAAGTGATCCCAGGAAACACTAGTAAGGAAGTGAAGAGTGAAACAGGAAGGGAAGACAACGATAAGGAGTGCCTTATCAAGTTAAGTTACCCCTGTGGGCAACTGGAGCTCAAGCCCCCTAGGGGAACCCTGGGGAGCCATGTAGAAGACCCAGAGTTGATCTATGGAGGGCAGGGGTTCTGGGTTGTATATCCATCAGTCCCCAAGGATCATTGGTGGAAGGCCACCAGTAGTTAATTTCCCAGACTGTCCAGTCCGCTATGCTGAGGCCAGAGTGGCTTTCTGCTGTTTGGAAGAAAACTGTCTGGCAAAGAGATGCAGATACTGGCAGTTGGAGGTAGAGCAAGCTCACATTGGAGTGATGAGGCCCGAGGAGCAATAATATAGACTTGGTTTTTCTCGCCTATGAGGAAGGCATTGAAATAAGTGCTATAGAAAAGGTTAATCTACTCCAGTTGGCACATTAAGCAGAAGCGGCTCTGTTTTTCTGACTATGTGCTCAGAATGGTGGCAGGTTCTATAGAGGAAGCAACAGAAGTAGGAGGTATGGTCTCTTTCTGATTTTGAGGTGCTTACTGAGTAGAGAAAACAACTCTGACCTTATCATGCAACATGGGCAAATGAACAAAATGTAATAGTGCTATAGGCATTAGGAGAAGATGGGAAAAACTTCATGGAGGAAGTAGGAAATAAAGGAAGAAAAGTGTTTGTAAAAACAGACTAAAGCCTGTTTAGCTGGAGGAACTGTAAAAAAAGTTAGCATGCATGGGCACGCACCTGGGTGGCTCTGTCAGTTAAGAGGCGGGCTCTTGATTTTGGCTTAGGTCATGATCTCACCTTGTGAGTTCAAGCCCCGCATCGGGCTCTGTGCTCACAGCATGGAGCCTGCTTCAAATTTTCTCTGTCCCTCTCTCTCTGTCCTTCCCCCACCTGCTCTCTCTCTC
Organism: Paguma larvata; assembly: GCA_030068075.1. Classification (NCBI taxonomy): domain Eukaryota; kingdom Metazoa; phylum Chordata; class Mammalia; order Carnivora; family Viverridae; genus Paguma; species Paguma larvata. The sequence continues at coordinate 14,423,444 of CM057844.1, forward strand.
AAAAATAAATAAATATTAAAAAAAATTTTAGCATGGAGACAAAGTTAGCCCAGCATGGTGGTAGACAGTGAACAATCCCATGAGATTGGAGTAGATGAAAACTGTTTAAGAGGGAGAAGCTTCCTCCTGGATTGGGTAGGGCAGGGCACACACTGAGAGGTTTGAAGGCAGAACAAAAAAGTCTTGCTTATTATTCTCCCAGAGATGTCAGTCGTTGCTTGGAGCCTATAATCCCCTTTGAAAAAATACACACATGGCACAGTACTACTGAAGTGGCCATGTCTCAGAAGAGGACCCTGCTTCCACAGCTGCATCTGATTGGGATGGGGAAGACATCTGACTTGAGATGGGCTAATCAGATTCTGATGTTTGGTTTTGTTCCCCCCCCCCCTCTCCCCGGCATTTAGCATTTGGACCTCAGACACTAAGATTTGAATAAACTGGTTTTCTGTACCAGGGCAAGCATTTTATTTCCTTAGTAAGGCACAGGCATGTGCAAGCAATTACATTACAGTAAAGCATCACAGGAAATATTGAATTGCAGCAAAATAGATGAGTTCATGTGTTGAGAAAATCAGAGAAGGGAGACTATGTGGCTTCAACAAGTTACAGGTAACTTTCTAACTCCTCTAAGTCATAGTATACTTCTGTAAAGTTCCCATTCAAGCTAATTTGAGTGGGTTTCTCCTCCTCAATTTCTAAGGATCCTTAACTAGGACAAAATGGTAGCCGTTAATTCGCATATTGCTAGTGCTCCAGTTTTTAGTTCTGTGGTTTGACATCATACCTGGTGATCCATAGAAGAAAACGTTGAGATGAGAATCATGTACAAATGGTTTATTAAGGAAAGGCTCCAGGAAGACAGCGAAGGAATAGGGGAAGCAAGGTGGAAGCGAAGGAAATCAAGCAGGAGGTCAATTCAGACTAAGTCAATGGACCCTGCAGGGGGAGCTGCAGAAGTCTGGTCTGAGGTTTGCCCTTTCCCCCTTAACCACAGGCAAGGGAGTGGGGTTTTCACTCTGCACTTTCCCAGGTATCTGGAGGTAATTCAGGCAAGACCTTTGCCCCTAACTCCTTTATATCCTTGTAGGGGGAGATGAACTTACAAAACACATACAGGTAACCAGAACAATGGCTTTTAAGTGGTAGAGAAAATCTAGGCCCAAAGGAAGTTCTTTGCAAACAGTGAATGCTTTAACATCTATGTGCCATGTGTTACCCCCACCTTCCGCCCCCAGCTCCCAAACAGAGAACCACTGAACAGCATAAACAAGGCTGATTTCCTCCCAGATACTTTTTTTTTTCTCTCTAGAAAACAGAACTTCCTGGAGAATGACTGTTCGAAGGAATGTGGTAAGAGCCTGGCAGGAACCCAGTTTACACTCCATAGCCTTGATCCAGGAAAGAGAAGAGTAAATATCAGACGCAACATCAATAAGACTGCTGTATGCTTTTCTTTTCCTTTTTTCCCTAAAGACATGTTTGCTCTTTCAAGAAGTAGAAACATACTATTTAAAGGATTTTTGGTCCAAGGGTCAGGCTGCCACGAAAGCAGCGGGCATTTTCTTGCAGTAGTGTGGTTTTTACCCAATGTGACCTCTTTTTAGGGCAGGAGTTGTCAAAGTGTGGACTGGCATTCACGAGACTTTCAGGAGTCTTAACTTCTGGAACTGCTAAAACACTGAGCGTTTTTTATTAGCAAATGATATACCATGTATTATTTTATTTTTTATATATAAGCAAGTGCTATATACTAGTAAGCTACTATATGAAGAATTCACCATTACTAAAATTTGGTAGTCACACATTGTAGATTGTACAATTTTGGAATTTACTGGGAACAGTAACTCAGGATTCCAATATAAGTCAGCTTCCACTAAACGTTTCACAGCTGCACCCAGATAGTAGGCATTCCCGCAAGGCTTGGGGAAAACCTGATCAGTGCATCCCTATTGGTGTTATCTATGGTTTTTAACTGCAGCTATTCTTGCTTCCTAATCATCAGCCATTGTTGGTTCAAATTCCTCCTAATCTACTTTCTTTTATATTTGATTCATTTTCTCATGTGGGAAATTGCTGTTTTAGCTTGGGTCTCCCCAGAAGTAGACTGAGATAAGGGTTTGAGTACAAGTAGTTCATCTGGAGGGTGATTCTAGGAATCACTCAAAGGTGAATAAGGAAGTGAGACAAGGAAGGGAGAAAATTTATCAGAGATATGCTAATGAGCAGAATTTCTGCTGTGGTGGGCAGTGGAAACTCAAGACTTTGGGGACCCTGGGGAGACTTTGCATAACATGCCTCAGTGTTGCCCCATAGGAGACATGAAGATGGGAGTATTTACCCAAGACATCCCACTCGGATGGGTGTTAAGGGCTCCTTCTGGAGGCATCAACTCACAGATATTTCCAGCCTTCCCTGCACCCTGGATCATTAAGATATGAAGAAGGGAGAGTGGTCCTAAAGTCTTCCGCATTCATTTACCCATTTAAATTCTGAGTCCAGAGTGTGGAGATGTGAATCCTACATTGCTTGAAGAGTGACGTTTAGCAATCTTGTTCTCATTCAGAATGAAATTTTTCTTTTTCTAGCCATATCCTCCAGGATAAAATTTCAGATTTCCCATTAGATCTCATTATAACATCATGCTTCTTATTTCTCTATGCCCACTCATTAATCACCTTTCCCAATTCCATTTTTACCAATCACTGCTTTGACAGTTCCCATCTTCAGTCCTAGGTTTCTCTAATCTAGTTCCTTAGGAAAAAATCTCATCAGAGACACACAAACTCACAATCCCCTCTAAACATGGTGGGGATGACAATTCAGATGCCTGGGACTGGACTTGCTCCAATTTGTCTGGTTGCAGACTTTCCCACTTTGTTTTGCCCCTCAGCCTAAAAGCAATTCCCTATCTCTCAGACACTAATCATGAAGCTTCTCTTAGGTTCTTGGCATTCTTTGAGTAATTATGAAACAACATTGAAAGAGACTTAAATGAGTATGAGAAGGGATGTCTTCCCTGAAGGCTTTGCATCACAGATTTTTTTTTTCTTGCGATGGAGTCACTGTCAAAACTGCCTCAGTCATACATTTCTTCTTTCCAGTGTAATACACTCCCAAGGGACATGTGGCTTTATCTTGAGCAAGTTCAGTCAGTAGTGTTAGAATACTAAAAACTTTGAAGAATTATGAAGCCAGCTCAGACTTCATTTCTTAAAAAATTTCCTGAAATCTTCCAAGTAGAAATAGCATCACTTGTCATCAGCCAATGGCAGTGTCCCCTCCTGTCATGTTACACTATCAATATCATCTCCCTTCCTTGGGCTTTCTCTGATATTTCTGACTTTTGGGAGAATCATTATCTCCCATGTGTGTGTGGACTTGTTACCTTCTCTGCACCCAAAGGTTTTCTACCTTTCAGAGTATTCATAGTTTTGTTCCTTTGATGGAAAACTTTGTTTTTTGTACTATCATGGATTGTTTTCATCAACTTTTATTTCATAAAATGGCTTTACAATGGGAATAGACACCTGTACTCTGTTGCTTGATTCAATTTTCAATAGCCCTATTTTTTCCATTTCCAGCAACATAAAATTCTCAGTTAAGGCTGAATGAATAAAACATTTAAATTATTGCTTTGTAAGAAGATCCAACCTAGTCAAGCTGTATGCAGACTCCAAATATATATGTTAAAGGAATTCTAGGTATCTGGGTTTCTGACCTTGTATTTGAAATCTCATACCAACTTTGTTGACTTTGTTTATGTGGTGCTGGATAGCAAGAAAGAAAAAAAGTAATACATAAACATATCTTTACATAACTACAACAGGAAAAAAATTCTCACCTTAAAGCTATAAGCCAGTATTTTATTTTTTTATGTTCATTTATTTTGAGACAGAGAGAGAGAGGCAGGGGGAGGCACAGGGAGAGAATCCCAAGCTGACAGTGAAGAGCTGAATGTGGAGCTCGAACCCACCCATGATCGTGAGATCATGACCTGAGCCAAGATTAAAGGTCAGACATTCAACCAACTAAGCCACCCAGGTGCCCCTGTAAACAAGTATTTTAATCTGCCTAAAACTTCCCCTCCAGTGGTTTCTCAGCCCCTTCACTGTGGTCACTTCCAGTGACCACAAACTCATTATCCCCCCACAAAGCAGTTCAAATGAGTTTCAGAAAGGTCCAATTGTTAAAGAAAAAAAAACATTCAGGGGCCAAAATTTGGACAGTTTTAAGTGCTGTGCTAAAAATGTTGGATAGCTTTTGTGCCAGTTATCTTGATTAAGGGAACTCTGCAAAACAAACCATGTTACCAGCCCAAGTGGAAAAAGAAAACAATTGATATTAAATCTCAATGTCCCCTGACATCTAGAAAGTCCGCATCCCCAAGCCAACATATTTGTTTCTCCAATAGCCCTGTACCCATTTGGGTAACTGTCTCATTGGCATACTATGAATGACTATGATTCAGTAACTATATTGTTCAAAATAGATTTACTCTCCTTTCAACTTATAGCTCAGATAAAATCATCATGACCTAAAGGAGTATTTTTCTAGTTCTGCAGTGGTCATGTTGCCCTAGAAGGGTCTTTGAGATAACCAACCTGAGCCATCTGCTAGCTCTTGCTAGCATAGTTCCCTATGTCCTGACTTCAATTATAGTGTCAGAATTTACCTAGTCTTATATGATGATCCTTTGGAGTGGGACCCAAAACATATTCTTATTTGCCTTGTTTCACCTCCTACAAACAAAAGGAGATTATCAAGGCAAGTCTTGAGACATTGCTTTATTAGTGATGTGGCAGGCATGATCAACATCTAAAATTGATTCCCATGTGGCATGTGAAAGGGTAAGGAATATCCTAAGCCTCCTCAACATTCTCTAACACTCATTGTCACAGCTGCCTTCACACAGCCCTCTCCATTTCTAGTATGGATGTTGCCATAGTTTATTGTCCTCTTCAGTCTCAGCCTTGCCAGGTCTCTCATCCCTTCCTTCCTGCTAGAGTACTTTCTCTTACATGCACACCTGATCACGTCGCTCTGTTGCTTAATTGTCTCATGGCTGTCTGCATAAAATTCGAACTCCTTGCTATGAAAATACAAAGCCTATACCTACTTCTCCCACCTCATCTCTTGTCTTATCTTTCTATCTTCCAACCATGCGGGATTACCTTTGTTCCTGGGTAGCTGCTGGATTCTCCTCCTCCCAGTCTTTGGCTACACCTACTCCTCAGAGCAAAGCTTCCAGAAACCTGGTTTCCCCTTACATGTTCTTCCCCAGGAGGCTAGATTTGTGTTCCACTGCATCTTGAGTTTCTTTCAAATGTAGCACTAATCACTCCATATTATAATTATTTCCTATTCTACATTTTCCCCAAACCTGGAGCTCTTGGTGAGAACAGGCTGAGCTTTTATCTCTAGGACATCAGAAGGTAACATAGGGTAGTTGCCCCTATTGCAAATGCATGATGAATGCAGGGGCTCCAACTCAGAAATGAATAAATATTCAGCACTCTGGAAATCATGCTGCTGAAGACTTCTACACCTTCTGAGTGAACTCTGAAGTTGCTCAGTAATGATTGCTTTTAATGGAAGGACTAAAATATTAATAACAGTGATCTCTGGTGGTTTTCCCCTGGATCATGTTTTTGTCTTAAGTTTTATATTTTCAAAATTATCTATAAGGAGCCCTATGGATTACATTTATAATCAGGAAAAAAGGTTAAAAACCTTTTGTATTTGCATTTACCTTCGTGCAGAGCAAAAGGACTGAGATAAAGTCCTCAAAGGGTTAACAGTGGTTTTCTCTAGAATTAGAATAATATGCGGCTTTTTTCTTTTTCCTTCTATTTTGCATTTTCCCTGTATGATTATGCATTCCTTTTATAAGGAAAAAATATATTTAAGCATTTACAAATTAAATAAATAACATGATGATTAACGATTAGAATATTCAAATAATCAAACCATCTCCTATCCATAATGAATGAATTTAACCAAAATCATACTTATGGTGAAGCCATTTAGCTCTTATTTTGAAACCCATGGAAAACAATAACAGTATTAGAATCTATCATTTAAAATGGAGAAGGGCACCTGGGTGGCCCAGTCAGTTAAGTATCTGATTTCGCTCAGGACATTAACTCCCCATTTGTGAGTTTGAGCCTCGCATTGGTCTCTCTGCTTTCAGTGCAGAGCCCCCTTTGGATCCTCGGTCTCCCTCTCTCTCTCCCCCTTCCCCACTTGCAGACTCTCTCTCTATTAAAAATAAAAATAAAACATTAAAAAATAAAATGGAGAAAAATATGACTCCGCAAATCCTAAAACTAAAAAACGGGTTGTAGACCATTTGTAAGATAAGTGTATTATTGGATTGAGAAGAGAATCCTAGTCCAGTTGTGAATTATAGAGTTGGTTTTTAATGGAATGTAGCTATCTATTTCTGTTGCCAAATCTATTATCATTTGGTACATAATACACCGGAGATTAAGGTTTCATATATTCAGCAAAAGATTTACGTGGAACAGTAAAAATAGCTTTAGTCATAATTTATACAGGTGCATATTTATAAGTCAAGAATAAGTATTTGAAAAAAGGCAAAGAGAAAGGTAGGAACCAACATTATTTTAGAATTTCTTTTTACTTCTTTAAATCCATATACTTTTTAAAAAAATGTTTATTTTTGAAACAGAGAGAGACAGAGTGTAAGCAGGGGAGGGGCAGAGAGAAAGACGGAGAGACAGAATCCGAAGCGGGCTCCAGGCTCTGAGCTGTCAGCACAGAACCCACATGGGGCTCAAACTCACAAACGGCGAGATCATGACCTGAGCTGAAGTCGGACGCCTAACCAACTGAGCCACTCAGGTGTCCCTAAACCCATGTACTTTGGATTTACTATGATTTAAAACTAAATGCTCCTTCCATATTTATCAAACAGTTAAAGACTTGCTTCAATTGTATTTGGCAAGAACTGAGAAAATCAATTGCTTATGGTTATTTATTGAAAAGGAGATTAGGTGTTAGTTTTTAGCCATTAGGAGTTGTTCTTAAGGTTCTTATATATTATCAATTACCAAAACTGAAAATATGATTTACAAACTTGATGATCAATAATTTTCATGTAAAATTAAATGCCAAAGTAGACACTACTGAAGTGTCATTGAATAGTAGGCCTGAAAATTATATTCTGAGAACTACAAAAATGCTAATAGACATGAAAGTCCAGGAATGACTGAATGATGGAAACATATGTACTTAGCACTCTATAGTGTGATAGATAATAGAGTAATTGCCTAGTATATATCATTCCACTGTGTCTTCAACACAAATCTACAAAGTCAGTCAGAGTAGTAAACAACCTGTAATCTTAGTTGTTTATAACCTACCATGTCCACTGACGGGTAGCTCTGGACCCTGCTCCGTAGGGCTGCCAGAATCGCCAGCAGCAGAGGGAAGTGGAGCTCAGAGACTCTCAAATCTGCAATTTAAAGCTCCAGCCTGGCAATGACAAACATCACTTCTGCTCAAATTCCTTGTTTGCAACTAGTTGCCTGGAGCCACCCAACCGTAATGGGGCAGGACAGGGAGTGTAGCCTTATGGTGTGTGGGGACAGGCAGGAAATATTTGGTGAATAGTACAAATTACTACTACACTGAGTGAATGTCCCTATTTTACATATGAGGAAACAATCCGAGAGAGGTCAGTTTGCCAAGTCACATAGCTGGTAAGTGAAAGGATTAAGATTCCAACAAAGAATTAAGTGTGAATTAACATTTTTATTGCAAATTCTGAGCCTACCAATTCAATGTCACCTAGAAAAACACAGAAATATTAGAAACTGAACAGAGATTCACAGGGGTCTCTGGTCTCACTTTTGTGAACTCTGAAATCCTTTAGCTATACTTCCAGCTGACTTCCTCAAAAGCTAGAGACTAAAAATAGTGACTCTCTGTTACGAAAGCTGAATTCCTTGTAAAAATATTCTGGGGGCGCCTGGGTGACTCAGTCAGTTTAGCATTCAATTCTTGGTTTCAGCGCAGGTCATGATCTCACAGTTTGTGAAATTGAGCCTCATGCCGGGCTCCACACTGACAGTACAGGGCTTGCTTGGGATTCTCTCTCTTTTCTCTTCTCTCTCTCTCTCTCTCTCTCTGCACTTCCCCTGCTCACAATTTCTCTCTCTCTCTCTCTCTCAAAATAAATAAAATTTATTTCGGCTGAGTATCCAACTCTTGATTTCCACTCAGGTCATAATCTTCAGGTTCTTGAGTTGGAGCTTCACGTCGGGCTCTGATGACACTGCAGAGCCTTCTTGGGACTCTATCCCTTTCTCTGCCCCTCCCCTGCTCACTCTCTCTCTAAATATACATTAAAAAAAATTAGTGCCCTAATATAATGAATGTTATATATCTCACACAGTATCTGTGGGTCAAGGATACAGGAGTGGTTTAGCTGGATGATTCTGGCCAGCGGTCTCTCGTGAGTTTGCATGAGATGTTGGCTAGGGCTGTAGTCATCTGAAAGCTTGACTGGTACTAGAAGATCTGCTTCCAATGGTGGCACTCACAGGGCTGGGGAGGTTTGTGCTAGCTGTTGGTGAGAGGCTTCAGTTCCTCCTTACATGGAACACTCCATAGGACTACTCAAGTGTTCTTGGGACATGGCAGCTGGATACCTCCGAAATGAGTGATCCATGAGAAAGCAAACAGGAGGCTGCAATGTCTCTTTTAGCTGACTTTTGGTAGTCACATACCATCATTTTTGTATGATCGTATTAATTACCAAGATCAGCCCTGTTTAATGTTTGAGGGAAAAACACCAGGAGTGAAAACCAGGAGGAGAAGATCCTCAGGGGTGATTTGGAATCTGAGCTGTGCTACAATCATTTCTCACCCAGAATGTTAAAATACCTACCTGATCACTTCTAAGTTTGTCTTTATTTCAGCCTTTTCTATAAAGCAGCCACAATGTTCTATTTTTTTCCACAACGAGCTTTTAATAAAGAGAATTGGATCATGCCATTTGTCCACTTGCATCCTTTAAATGTCTTTATATTGAACTTAGAAAGTTATACTCCTTACTCTTCCCTGCAAAGTCCTCCACATCTTGCTCCAGCCTCCTTTTCAACCACACCCTTAGCTATCTGCCCCTCACCACCTTCATTGTTTAGGCCTTTCTGGTCTTCCTCAGAACATGCTCCTCACCAAGCCAGGTTCTTTCTCACTTCAGAGCCTTTGAGGTAGTTTGTGTGTAGATTGCCTCTACCCTTCCCCTCTCCCCTCTGCCCCAACACCAATCATACTCACAGAAGCCCTGTCTGCCACCCAGCCTAAAACTTCACCCAGTAACATTCATCACAATTTATTATTTTTTTAAATGTTTATTTTTGAAAGACAGGGAGAAAAAGCACCAGTGCATAAGTCGGGAGGAGCAGAGAGAGGGGAACACAGGATCCAAAGTGGGCTCTGCACCGACAGTGGAGAGCTCGATGCGGGGCTCAAACTCATGAACCATGAGATCATGACCTGAGCCAAAGTTGGGCGCTTAACCTACTGAGCCCCCCCAGAAGTCCCCATCACAATTTACAATGATACTTTTGTGTTTATTTACTACTATCTCCCCTCTCCCACCCCTGCCATGGCAGCAAGAGCCAAGGGAGCAGTGACTGTGCTTTGTTCTGGTTCTACACCAAGCACCTAGGATGCTGGTGGGAAAAGTAGGAGATCCTTAATATTCATTGCAAGAAATGAATGAATGTATGAATGAATGATTTGTAGTCTTTAAGTGAGGATTTCATTTGACTCCCCCAATTTCAATTCTCTTCTTTTAAGCTTTGCCAAAAATTCCAATGCTAGAAGTGAGAAAACAGAGATGGGAAAACCAGACACAACCAAAAAAGTTTAGATGAAGTGAAAACCGCTCTCTCTCTATTCTGGCCACTCCTTTTTCCCTAAAGCCTGAAAAGGATGAAAGTTTTAGGACTATTGATTTTTTTAGAATGCTGTTTAAAAGATTTAAGAACATTTTGCTCTATTCAAGATGGTTTCTGTAAGTAGAAAAGGAGATACCAAAAAGCACCAAAACAATAACGACATTTGAATCAATAAGTACATTTTACATTTTTTGTCGGACAAATTCTTACCAAATGGCTTAGATAATATCATCTGTTCTTGTTTTTGTTTGTGTGTGTGTGTGTGTTTGTGTGCATTCCTACTTACACACCTCAAATGGAGAAAAGCCTAAGGCAAGGTGATCACATTTGCATCACAAAACACATGGCACATTTAGAAATTGGCACCACAGGTAAGCTGAATGCTGCAGAACACATTTATCTGCTGATGTGTGGTCTAGGGTGTGTTTTTATTCCACCAGTTCTGCCTCCCACCCGACCCTCCAAAAAAGAAATGCTCTTGCAAAGTCCTTTGTAAAGAGTTTTTGAGACCACTTGCTCCCTGCTTATGTGCAATCCCTTCACTTTTCCAGAATGATTGACAATTCTTATGCATACTGGAGCCTGGGCTGCAGTTGAGACTCAAATAGGAAGGTAGTGGAATAAGGGTGAGCCCCTGACCAGTGGGCACTGATTTCAAAGCAGCCCTTGAGAAGCAGAGTTGCTTCAGACAAATAGCTGTGTTACAAGTGGCAAAAGAGAGAGTGGATTAGTCCAGTGGAAGGAAACAAGCACTAAGGAACAGATGCAGGAATCAAGAGTATAACAGTCGGGATCGATTAGCATAAAAACAAACCTTTCTATACGTGATGAGGCACTGAGGAAGTATATGTGTGATTTTTAGTTGCTTACCATGACTAATTTTAAATTAAGTGTAGACTACCTTGCATTTTCAACGTGGCAGGAAAATCCTCCCAGGGATTTACAAGGCAACCATATGGATTTGGGGAAGTAATTGCTTTCTATTTAATTCTACTGATACTTCCCTCACCCTAGGAATTTCTTTGACTTTGGTAATACCACAGTGTCTGGTGCTTTTCAACAGCCTTTGAAGATTAGTCTTCTTTGTATTGGGGCTCTCAACACAAACCAATTTAGTAGAGAAAGAGTGTGATGGCCCATGAAGGTTAGAATTTCCAGGGATGGGCTGAGTGTAAGGGAGGGACATGTAAGGGATAGATATGTAAGGGAGGGACTCCTGTAAGACTTGAGAAGTGTGTCTTTTTCCTGGGCTTGTGGGCACTCACTCTTCAGCTCTCTTGCTCCCTCAGCCCTGCTTGAACTGGCGTGAGCTCCAATCTCAGCCAGAATGTCCCCACAGTGTGGCACAGATGTCCACTAGAAGCTCCAGGCTCATATCCTGTTAGAATTCCAAGCAAAAAGAGATACTTTTCCCAATCGGCTCAGTAAAAATCGTGGTGAGGTTCTCAGTGGATCTGGTTTGGGTCTCTTCCTCCACCCCGTTTCTGTTTCTCTTCATGTTACACTGCCTTCATTTTATTTCTTGGGACAGATTTCTCCTGCATAATGCTGTTCCTTCCATCAGACTCTTCCCTTCCACCAGGGCCAACTTAACTCTTTACTCATCCTTCCAATCTCTGCTAAAATGCCTTTTCATTAGTGTGAAGTTCCCTGATTCCCTAGTGCACTTCGTAAATTTACATGTTGCCTTAGGACAGGGTACCTTGCAGCTATACTGGGGTAGCACTATGCGTATCTCCTGGGATTCTCAGAAGTCTAGTTATATAAGGAGAAAATGTGCCAGCTAAGACTCTATAATGTGCTGTTTAAAGTTCAAAATTCTTAGGATGTGTAGATTGATACTTTGCATCTGTTTTAACAGGTCATATAGCCTGCCTGGGTTTTTACATGGCTAATGGTATAAAAGACCCCTCAATAAGTGTGTGTCTGGGCCCAGTTAATTATCTTGATAGTGTATAATCTGAAGATGAAGCATGTCCTGTCCTAAGTAACTAAGAAAGGCCTCAAGGGTGGAGGGGTGGTATGACTGAGATCTTGGAGCCAAATATGATTGCCTATCCTTTGTCCTGATGTATTGTATCCTCTACCCATATTAAAACCTTATATGAACATTGGCAAGGGTGTGGAAAAAGGGGAACCCTCTTGCACTATTGGTGAGAATGCAAATTGGTACAGCCACTATGGAAAATAGTATGGAGTTTCCTCAAAAAGTTAAACATAGAACTACCTTACTACCCTACATAGAATCATATTACTATTTACCCGAAGAATACAAAAATACTAATTCAGAGGGATACGTGCACCCCAATATTTATAGCAGCATTATCTACAGTAGTGAAATTATGGAAATAGCATATGTCCATCAATTAATGAATGGATAAAGATGGTCCCTATGTAGGCAGAGTCTACAGTCCACCTGTGCTGTCATTTCATGATAATTTCTTTTCTAATTTTTTAATGTTTATTTTTGAGAAAGAGAGAGAGAGAGAGAGAGAGAGAGAGCGCGCAAGTGGGGGAGGGGCAGAAAAAGAGGGAGACACAGAATCTGAAGCAGGCTCCAAGACTCCGAGTTGTCCACACAAAGTCTGACATGGGGCTCAAACTCACAAGCTCACAAACAACAAGATCATGACCTGAGCCAAAATCAGATACTTAACCAACTGAGCTACCCAGGCACTCCTATTTTGTGATAATTCTATTGCTGATGAATCCATCTTTTGTCTGACACTCTTATTTCTTTGGCTGTGAAATATATTGCTTTAGCTTGAGATCCATTCAGACTTATCAGAAATACTATTGTTCATTTCATTCTTTCTGTCTTGATTTTATTAATATTTATAAGGGAATACTTATTTCTCTTATTTCCAGCTTTCTTAGGAGAGGAGCATCACACTGGAGCCTGCATGTCCCAATCATAAAGAACGTAATAAACTCCCAGGTTCAGAAAAGATATGGATATTTCAAATCATCTTTAAAAAAAAGTCACTAAACCTATGGAAATCAAATCATCTTTTATGTATTAGTTCCTCAAAGTCTTATTTACTGAAGATAAAAGGGAAAGTCTATCATTATTAATCCTGAATAAAATATATACACACACATATGCATCACATAATACTCAACTATTTATCTAGGATAAAAAAATCCCCAGTGAGTTCCAGAATATTAACAGAATATTCAGTTTTTCTTTATTGCCCAGATAAAATTCATGATGTAGTAACAATTACCTAAGGATCTAAGAATGTGAACATGAGCTTATTTGATGTGCATAAATGCCTCATCTGCCTTCATTTATAAATTCCCCCTAGGATTCATTGTTAAAGAGACACAAATCCAGAGAAAATATATAGCTTATATAAATATTTAGAAAATAATAACACCATTCAGATGCCTACTTATTTCAGATTTATATCTGTGTGTAGAAGGCATCTAAATTCTTCTTTTCCTCCCTCGTCATACCACCTTTCTCAAAAACAAACTATAGCCTGAGTGGTTCTCTTGGGTACCTTCATGACCACATAGGGAATTTGCTCAATTATGAATTCAACAAAAATTGTTAACTGCACGGGGGGTGATTCATTTGTACCAATTAGACATGATCTTATCCTGAACATAGTGTTGAATGCATCTATCTGTCTCTCATGGTTATAATTTTTAGTGATTGATGATGCTCAACTTGAACTTGAAGAAACAAAAATGACTTTCTCCTTTTAAGCAGCTAGTGAATTGGTTCTCATTGCTATTCTTGCTCACTCATTCTTTATCCTTAAGAATGATTTAGACAAATCTAGAAGTTTGTAAAAGTTACATTTTTATTTAAAGAGAGAAAGCTTGTTATACAAAGTAAGCCTTAAGGAGTCACTGTCAAAAACTTTATACCCAAAGTTGCACACAAAAACATGTCATTTGTAGCAGATCTTACTGGATGCCCCTTCCCAGCTGGCACACCCATTGCTCAATGGCTGTGGCTAGTGGCTCAGACCTACTCCCTTCTCTAGAGAATTGCCTTTGGCTAATCAGAGCCACCTTGCATCTATGAGGTCTCTGTCCCCACAAGAGGCTGGCCAATGACTGACTCAGCCAGCCTCCTTCCCTCTGGGCAGGGCAACTCCTGTGGTACAATTCATCCTCCATATCTCCCCATAGAATCCAGCTGAATCTTTCTCTTCCTTTAGGTCCTCCCCCTGCTTAATTTTGCATCTCTCAAGCCCCAAAAAGTTTCTCCTGGGAGCACTCCTGCAATGAAGCATTTTCGCCAGAGTTTCTATCTCTGGCTCTATGTCTAGGGAGCTTGGCCTAAGACTCCATTTTAATTACCTAACCATTTTGATTCCAGAGAAGTTGATTAGACGCTAGAAACAAAACAAACATTTGGGCCACTAGAATTACTATGGCTTGGAATTAGGGACTATTTCCAAAGCTAATGGGTAACACTCATCTTTCTCTGATTATCAGAAACTAGATAAAGAAAATGTCTACATGTTTAAATCACTTCAACAGACAGTCCAAACATGAATCAGCTTCAACTAACTGTTACTCTTCTGATCATCTAGATCTGGGTTCTCATCCCTGTGCCTTCTTTTGGTTTACCCTGCCTCTAGAGACTAAAAGAAAGTTAAAAACAAGTCCCTTATTGCACACTGACTGCATAGACGCAAAGCTAGAAACATTACAGGTGTAATGCCATTCAATTCTCAAGATTGTTTATTGAGGGGCAGATACATATCCCTACTTTATAGTGGATGAAATTGAGATTCAGAGACAATTCGTAACTTGATCCATAGACCTGCACCTAGTAAATGGCAGAGTAAGGATTCAAATCCAGGTCTGCTGACTGCAAAAAACCACATTCTTAACCAATTTACACAGTGTCAATTTAAAGATAAGGACATGAATAGAGGAGAGTATTTCCTTCTAGACTTAAGAGCCTACATCTACATTTCTACAGTACTATCAGTGTCCTTTTTCCCATACTGTCCCCACCCCCAGCTTCTGTATGCTTTTCCAACCAGCTTCCCCATGACCTATGATTCAATTCATTGAATTGCCTTTGAGCACTGGAATAGCCTTACCAGTACCCCCTAGGCTGTAATTATAAACAAATGCAGGAATCCAAAAGCCTAGTATTTTTTGCCTGTTCTCTACAGCTTCCTGTGGGTTAAATGGAAGCTATGGCTTCACCAGAAAACTCAGGCTTGTTTGTCTTCTTTCACTTACTCTGTCCTGCTTACCCCCACACCCTCCACTAGTCTCCCCAGGAGAATTTTCTCAACAAATCATCTGCTCCTGAATTCTTGGCTCAGTGTCTCCTTCTGAGAGAATCATAACTAAGTAAATATACATAAAGGAATAAAACAGACAAATACTAATAAAATCACTTTGGCATTTTGGAATTCTGGGTGAACTTGTTTTATTTTTTTCAAAGAAGTAATTTTGTTGCTTATTAAAAAGTCATATATGCTCATTATTAAAAAAAGAAAATATCAATTAAAATAAGACAATAAAAGTCAATCCATTATTCTAAAACCCAGAAAAATTACTTTTTGAAGGTTGCATATTTGCATGTCTAAGATTACTATACATACCATTTATAATGTTTTTTACATGTAACTTTGATATGCTGTTTTTTTATGCCAGTAAAATTTCCTCTACAAAATACTTTTTTAACGTTTATTTATTTTTGAGAGATTGAGATAGAGAGAGAGTATGACCAGGGGAGGGACAGAGAGAGAGGGTGACACAGAATCTAAAGTAGGCTCCAGTTCTGAGCTGTCAGCACAGAGCCTGATGTGGGACTCAAACTCACAAACTGCGAGATCAATGACCTGAGTTGAAGTTGGATACTTAACCGACTAAGCTATCCAGGCACCCCTCTAGAATATATTTTTTAAGCTCATATAATGTCCTGTACTATAATTTTTGGGAGTAGGACCAAGCCCTCTGTTGATGCTGCTGGTCCATGGGCCACTCTTCGGTTTGTACTGAAGGCCTAAGGCCATCAAAGAACTCTGGCCTTGCACTGTTTGGGTTTAGTGTTAAACTTGAAATAAACGTAGTCACTCAAATGTTGCTTCACACAATTCCCATTCAAACATGTTTTTGAGCCATTCGAATATATATAAACACTTCATATATGGGGAAAGAGAATGAATAGGACTTGACATTGACACTTTCAGTGTACATTTGTAAATGGATGAAGGCGATCACAGAACACCACTATATATGAAACTAGCACTGAGGAAGTGTGGTATTTGCTGGGGTGACAGCAGAGAGTGAGATGCTCTGAAAGTCTGCTATTCCAAACTCATTTTACTTGTACCCGAATAAAACCATGGGT
This sequence comes from Paguma larvata, assembly GCA_030068075.1. Lineage (NCBI taxonomy): Eukaryota > Metazoa > Chordata > Mammalia > Carnivora > Viverridae > Paguma > Paguma larvata. The sequence continues at coordinate 14,439,716 of CM057844.1, forward strand.
AGGAATCCCCACCCCCTGTCACTCTGTATTCAAGAAATTAAACATCCTCTAATTATTGGAGGATACAACATTCTTGTTTTCAGGAACCACATTGAAGGGGCTTCCACTGGCAAAATCTGGGACAATTTGAACATCAAAATAACGTTAGTAAAGGATTATAAACTCATTAAATGAAAAGGGAATGCACAGATCCATATGGATTTAAATCTGTAAGTTAATGGGGAAGAAGATATATCTCTTTCCCAAAGTAGAGAGCCAACTAGGAAATGTAGAAAGAATGATAAAATCGGAAACTCTTCCTATGACAGCCATCCTTGTAGTAACTACTTCACGCAAGAATCCTCATGAGTGCTAAAACTGTTAGTGGGTGACAATTATAGGAGTAACAGCAAATGTATATAGTTTCATAGCTTCTATTCATAAGATAGTTATTAAGTACAAAGGGAAAAATAATAACTCTACAGTAGAGAAACCAGATAGATACCACTTTAACCAAGAGATTAACATTCACAAAGTTTACATCACATGCCTCCTGATATGATGTACTGAGAAGGGTACAATATCACATCTGTGGTATTCCTGCCTTACATGTTTCACTTGAATCTATCCTGAGGAAGTAGAAGACCTCAAAATTGAAGGACATTTTCAAAATAACTGGCATGTATTCTTCTAATACTATCAATGTCAAAAAAAAAAAAAAAACAACGCAGATCGAGGAACTTTTTCTAAGAGTTGGGACAACAAAATGCAGCCTATGACCTGGGATTTTCTTTTGGTTTAAAGGATATTATTGGGACAAATAGCAAAATCTGAATAAGGTCTATAGACATGACTGTTAATTCAAATATTAAATTCCTAATTTTGACAGCTATAATGATTATGTAAAAGAATGTCTTCGGTTTTTGGAGGCACATACTGAAGTATTTAAGGGTAAGGGACATTTTGTCTTCAATAGACACTCAAATAGTCCAGGAAAAAAAATTACACACACACACACACACACACACACACACACACAGTAAGTCCAGTCTGGAAAGAAATACACACTGTGTATATGGAGAAAGAAATAAAAAGAAATAAGCCATATGGTTAACATGTGGGTAATCTGGGCAAAGAATATATAGGGATTCTTTGTAAAATTCTTGCAAATTTTCTGTAAATTGGACATTAACTAAAAACTTTAAAATGATTAAAAATAGACACAGAAAAACCTCATGAAACAAACAAAATTTAGTTCTAAGAGCAAATGTCCAGGATCCCTAACACAAACCTTGTAAGGAACTCTAGGTCAAGCCTGTCTCAAGGGAAAGTGGGCCTGGTTAGCTACTTGCTCAATCATCCATCCTCCTTTCCACTCACCAGCTACAGTAAAGGCTCTCTTCACAAGTGGAAAGTGGCGGGGGGGGGGTGGGTGGGGAGGGGTTGGGTGGGGATGAAGCAAAGGGCTTTGATGTGTATGGCTGACTGAGTTGTAATCTGGCGTTGGAAGGTTTTGGTAAGGCATATCCTAAAGTGGACTTTTTTTTTGTCAATGGGGCTTTTGCAGATATTTTTGGAGCTTCTGCCCAGCATTCACTACATTTCTGCCTCTTCTAGCTTTTTGCTCAGTAGTACACTTCCAGCAATGGCCAGTTTTATGTCTCAATTTGACTAGGCTAGGTTATAGTACACAGTTAGTCAAACACTAATTGCAGGTGTTTCTGTGAAAGAGCTGTGTAGGTGCGATTAACATCTACAGTTAGTTGACTTTATATAAAGGAGATTATTCTCCATCATCTGGGTGGACCTAATCTTTTCAGTTGAAAGAGCAGAACTGAGGTTTCCCTGAAAAAGAAATACCACTTGTGAACTGCATGGATAGCTCTCACCCAAGAGTTTCCAGCCTGACTTCCTGATGACTTGCCCTGCCAACCTCCATAGTCATGTAAGTCATCTCCTTGCAATAAATCCCTTTTTCTACCTATCTATCTTTATATCTATCCATCCATCTATCTGTTATCATCACCTATCACCTATCTATCTATACTACTGGTTCTATTTCTCTGGTAGAATCCTTTTCCCAGTATCATCCCCTGGCCCAAATCCCAATGGATACTTGTAAGATTTCATGGTAGATTTCTTAAATCCCCCACTTCTCCCTTGCCCCCCATGCACATTCCTTAAGAAAAAGTCACATGTGATATCTAGTCTTTCGTTATCATATGTGTGTTTTTTTGGCATCTGGAAATTTTGCTCCAAGTTTCAACTATTGTATGAATACCACTTAAGCTGTTTCTCAATTGCACAAGACCCTGGGGGCACATCCTCCTTACTCCTTCCAGCCTGGGAAATGCTTATTTTGTAGTACACAGAAGATAAGGGAATGCTCTTTTCAAGTTTTTGTTAGCGGGACTCAGAATCATAACCAATACTGTAGCTGTTATCTTAGTTTGGGTGCTTGTAGAAGCAACCTTGAGATAAGGGTTTAGCTGTATGTATTTCAGAGGTAATCTTGATAAAGACCTGAAAGTGTGGGAGAAATGTGGGAGGACAGGGAAGAGAAGGTTGTATCAAATTACCACTGTGGGCAATGTGATCAAATTACCACTGTGGGCAAAGTTTTGGAGGAACTTTAGCAGTCAGTAGGAATGCTCACTTCCAAACAATCTAACCAGAGTGGTGAGGGAGGTGGGGTGCTAATACACTGTTAACTGTTCACTCACTGGTTGAGAGCTGCTTCTGGGAGGCTCTTGTTCTCATGTACTTGGGCCCTACTCTAAAAATTTAAGTGTCAGAGTCAGCCTTCCAGCGTCTGAATGTTAGGCCTGCTTCAATCAAGGAGAAAGAGATGGAGTGCTGACAGTGTCAGCTAGAAGTCTCAAAGCTTAGTTGACCCAGGTATCTAATATATACCAAGTATGATGGTGTGGTATGAAAGAAACAAACTCTTTCCTTAATGGGTTAGAACTACTTCTCTTCCCTACTATTAAATCATTTTCATCAATTTCCACTAGAATTATATCTTTAGCAAACATGATGGTGTACATCTTGTACATTTTTTGGCAATAATGTTATATTTATAACCAAAATGCCATTTATTCTACTACATCCTTAAAGAAAATTAAGGGGTTTATCCATAATGACATGTAACTCATTGCAAAATAAAATACACCTTCTCTAAATAGCTCAGAATATTTACAGTTGTTAAAGCAAAAACAAATATTTGGTTACAAATTCTTAATTTTTGGATTGCTTTGACTTTGATGGAAATACCAAATTTCTCCCTGACCCCCAAGAAGCAACTATTATGATTTATGACTTGAAGGTGGCTTCTAATGCTTGAGCTTTCTCCATGATATTCTTCTGAAAGGGCATCATGAAGTCCTCAAAGTCTACCTCGTAAGTGAGCCTCTCCCGCCGCAGCTCTCTTTTCCTGATCAGCTCTGCTGTTGTCGCTTCAGGACTCCAGATCTTAAAATAAACAACCATATCCAGAGGAGGTATGAGTAGGAAAGCCAGCAAACACATCGGTATCCAGACCAGTATGATTAACTTAAATTATCAAATTTACTTCTAAGTCTGCGTTAGCATATAGTGTTCCTCTTATATGATGTCAGGGGTTATGTGGGCATCACTATTTCTGATGGTGACTATTCAGACAACTGAAATGCTTTTCAGTTACTTATGATAACCCTCTGCTGTTCATTATTAGGATATCAAAGCAAGGAAGAGCTAGAATTAGAATATCATTTGGGTTTGTTACCTTTATGTCTTATGGGAAGTCATAAGAAAATTATTTTCATAGTATAAGGCAGAGGGGGCTGGTGGTCTCTTTTTCAGCATGGTTTGATGGGCATTGGCATGATCACTCTTGTTTCCAAAGATGTCTCCACCTCTTTAATTGTGGATGTTTTTAGGAAGCTACTGAATAAATCCAGTGTTGCTTAGTATGAAACTCCCAAGTGAGATGATAGTAAGAGTACAAAGAGGAAAGTTAGGGTCTGAGAAGTACCAAGAAAATATATACATAGAACTTGGTGACCAAATGGCTACAGGGAATGGCACTGACCAAAGAATACTTTAGTTTTTCAAGGACAACTAAAATGTCAATATGGAAATAGTAATAGAGGAAACCAGATATTGGAAGCTAAACAAGGTGAACTTACTGAGCGGAAGTAGCAGGAGTTAGCAAAAGGATACCTTCAAATCATAACTATGAAAGATAATCTTGGGGCATTCGTTTGGGTGCTCTGCATAAAATGTATTTGGAAAATGATATTATGAGTTTATACCATGTTATGAAGATCCTTCCAAATTACTTACCCTGCGTGGAATAAATGTGATATCCACTTTCTTGGTATAACCACTGGTAATCAATGAATTGAGATAAACCACATTATCCTTATTCACTTTCTTTTCCTCTGATACGGCTGGTACAGTATAAACAGATGAAAGTGGTTCCTGGAAATGAGACACAAGAAAAACCGACCCTATCAATTGCAAAAACCTATATTACACTTTCTTATGTTATTTGTTGTTCTACATCTTGCTCTGAAGCCAAGAAAAAATAAAAAAAAAATATTACTATATAAATTTTAATTTGAAATGAAATAGAATATTATAACTTTGGGTGGGGAAAGATAATTAGTTTGCTTTGTTTAACTGTACTACAGTAGTATTGGAGACAGACCATTTAAGTCTTCAAGATATCCATCCTTCACCTACGGCCACTGATTAACTAGAAAAATTAAGTTATCCTACTAAAATGATAATGATGTATGTAGTAGAAGCTTAGCTGATTGATTTTCCTTCACCTCTGGCCATTCTTACTCTTGTCCCCTCAATGTTTATTACTCTTTACTGTTTATTGTCCTCCATATTTGTTATAATCCCTTCGTCCTCTCCACTTCCTACCACCTTACGTTTCTCCAACCTTTTCCAATTTGATAACATTAGAACTTTTCCTTTTTGAATTTCATCCCTGCCCTATGTCTGCCAAGGATTTCCAGGTATTTCTCCTGCTTCTCTAAAAGAAGCTTCTAGCCTACTAGAAAAACACTTGGGCTTCGCTTCTAATGACAAAGTCTTGATCTCTTAGTACTCTCCATGGGCAAAAGCCTTAAACTTCTGCTGGTAGTTTAGAGGCCCCCACATCACTCCAGATTACCAGGAACAGTCACTTTGGCACCTTTAAAACTTTCTAGTCATTCTGCAGGATATCCAAGTCACAAGTGGCCCCATATCCCAGGGTTCATTGGTAGTCATTAAAATCCCTTAGGGGGTGCCTGCGTGGCTCAGTCAGTTAAGAGTCTGACTCTTGATTTCAGCTAAGGTCATGATCTCATGGTTTGTGAGTTTGTGCCCCACATTGGGTTCTGTGCTGACAGCACAAGCCTACTTGGGATTCTGTGTCTCCTTCTCTCTGTACCTCCCCCCTGTTCACACTCTCTCTCTCAAAAATAAATCACCTTTAAAAAAATGATAAAATTCCTTAGAAGGAGGGTAAAATGGGTAATGAAAAGATTATGGTACCATAATAAAGGAAAATCATGCTTTGCTTCATTTCTCTCATCCTCCTTCCCTGTCTGGGTCGTCTCGTCAAACCTGTATAACTCAGAACCAAATATATACATATCCAATGCCAACTCTTTTTTCAACATTCTAACTGAACCAACTTGGTTTTTACATGGATTTTATTTGCAATGAGCACTTTTTAGACATTTCCATACTAGGAATTTCTTTGCTAGGTGTTTCTTTAAAAGTACTGCATAATAGTCCTGATAATATGGGTTGTATTTTTTGCCCGAGCAGTATAACCACATATACATAGTGACACTGCTCTACCCCCAACAAGTTTTTAACAGGTTCTATTTACTAATGGGTAGTCCATTGCTTTTCTTACCTCCTCTTTCCTAATTTCAGGCCCTTCAGTCTTCACTTTAGGAGGTGGCTTGCCTTTCGGTTTTTGATTTTCTGTTTGTTTTGGCAAGTTATCGAGCTTTTCTTGAATCAAACTAATTATTCTATAGTCAGCATATGCTTTTGCAATATCCATAGCAGTGTGCCCTGTTCAAGACATAAATTCAGAGTAACAATAAACAGATTGATAATAAACCATGTAGAAAAACCCCAGCACATCAGCCCTCAGCGTACAGTAGTAAGGGTGATTACTAAAGCAAACGGTTATATGTAAGGTCACAAAGCTAGATCAGATAGTCTATAAGGTGTGCCTAGCTCCAAAATCTCATAATTTAAAGTGCTATTTACTGGCAACAAACTTTTTCTTGTTATTGTTTTCGAGCATGTTTCTTTTCTTTCTTGTTTTTTTTTTTTAATTTTTTTCTTAACGTTTATTTATTATTGAGAGACAGAGAGAGACAAAGCATGAGCATGGGAGGGGCAGAGAGGGGGAGACACAGAATCTGAAGCGGAGCCCCTGATGCGGGGCTCAAACTCACAAACCATGAGATGATGACCTGGGCTGAAGTTGGATGCTTAACCGACTGAGCCACCCAGGCACCCCTGAGCATGCTTCTTAAAAAGTTGATAGGAGGGGTGTCTGGGTGGCTCAGTTGGTTGAGCAGCCAACTTCAGCTCAGGTCATGATCTCACGGTCTGTGAGTTCGAGCCCCACATCGGGCTCTGTGCTAATGGCTCATCAGAGCCTGGAGCCTGCTTTGGTTTCTGTGTCTCCCTCCCTCTCTCTCTGCTCTGTCTCTATGTCTCTCAAAAATAAACAAACGTTAAAAAAAATTAAAAAAATAGTTGATAGGAAATACTGGTAGGATATTTACATGTGAATATTTGATTGATGGTTCTCTTCCCACATTGTGTACATTTCCTTCTGTGTGATAATTTTGCATTATTCTTCTCTTTCAATGATATAAGGAGGTATATTCTAAAAGACCTGAGAAAGCTAGTGTCACAGTGTACTATGCAGATGGCTGGGTATTATGACACCTCTAATATCCTCAGGCAGGCCTAAAACAATACCACCAGTGACTCAGAGGGACCCTGAGGCAGCCAGAAATATTAATGCTCTCTCAGATCAAAAGGAAGCAATGGGCTCCACTATAAGAAAATGATACCTCAAAGCAATGAGGTCAAATGGTTATTCAAGTGTTTATTTATTCTTCAGGTGTGATATTTATGACATACGCTAGGCCTCCTATTTATGTGCTACAGAGAGCCTCAGATTCAGGAATTACTTTATTCCACTTTAGAAAGAATCCAAATTCTATAGTCTTTAAACTATGCCATTTACTAGGAATTGACAGTTGCAACACTGTGAAAACTCTGAACATGGGGGCAAGCCCACAAACTAATGCTTATAGGACCACAGTGAAATAACTACAGAAATTAAGAATGCATAATTAGAGGGGTGCCTGGGTGGCTCAGTCAGTAATTAAGTGCCTGACTTTAGCTCAGGACATCACCTCACAGTTTATCAGTTCAATCCCCACATCAGGCTCTCTGCTGTCAGCACAGTACTCTCAAAAATAAATAAACATTAAAAAAAAAGTGGGCATTTAGGAGATTGCGGCAACATGGCGGAGGAGTAGGGGGCTCCAGTATTTCGCTTGCCGTTTAAAGGGGGACGACTGAAACCATTGTCTCTCTCTCAACTCCAAAAATCGGGGGGAAAAGGTGCTAGAGCTGACAAGAAACTAAGGCGAAAACAGACACGGCCCAACTGAACTGTGAGTTTAATCTGGGTCGGATAAAACGAACTCGAACTCGGGAAGTTGAGCTGAGGGGAGGGTGAGCGTCTTCGGATATAGCTGGGAAAGTGCCGATCGAACAACATCTGAACGAGAGGGCCAGAGCGGGTGAGACCGCTACCATCCAGCCCCTAAATGCAGGGCTTTTGAAGAGAAGTTCAGTGGCAAGAAGCAGCACTACCCGCGCTGCTGGGACCGAACCAACCCCGTCCTGAGCCACTGTGACGCGCGCGGGAGGGACTGGCAGAGGGGACCCAGGCGGCGGCTCCTGCAGAGCACCTCTAACCCCCGCACAGTTACAGCCAAATCGGGGGGTAGCAGACGGCCGGGCCACCGCGCCACCCTCGCCCAGCGCCTCCGGGCACGCACGCCGCAGGGACCCAGGCAGCCCCAGGTGGCGGCTCCAGTAAACCACACTAGGCCGGCGTGGGCGGTGGAGAGAGAACAGAAATAAAGGGGCGAATAAAGCCTCCAGGACTGGTGGCGCGGGTCTGGAGAGACGCCATTGTTTTCTCAGAAGCCAGGAAGTCACCCCAGAAGCCATCCCTGCGGCAGTGGAGGCCGGACCCGCCTACACTAAACCACGCCCCTCCCAAACGATCAGCAGGAGCGACTGATCCAAGAGGAGATTGCTGCCTGGAGTAACGCCAGTCATTTCTTCTTTTTAAATTTATCCCTCCCTTCCTCATTCCTACCGATCCCCATCCCTGAGCTGGTCATCCAGGGTACTGACTGGCTTAATCATTTTTTTTGTTTTTTTTGGTTTTTGGTTTATTTTTATTTTTTTTTTTTGTTTGTTTGTTTGAGTTTTTTTTGTTTCGTTTTGTTTTTTTTTGTTTTTTGTTTTTTTTGTTTGTTTGTTTTTGTTTTGTTTTTTAACCCACTCTTCGAGGACATGTCCTACAACCTCTTCTTTACTTCCCTAGCCCTTTTTCTGGAATAACCAGGCCGTATAAGTTCATCTAGACGACATCGATCTTTATTCCTTTTCCCTTGCACCTGTCCTTATTCTGATTTCTATCAGTCTGGATTAAACCCTTTAGTCGCTCTACCTGGGCAAAGTCCACTCCCTTCTTCTCCATGCACCAGTCATTATTCTGTCTATATATGCTCTGCCACCAGCACACTACATACCCTGTCCTTAACGTGTAGCTGTTACTTCAGGACATTCCCCCTCAGAGAGTCACTTGTTATTTTTTTTCTGTTGTGAACTGCTTGTCTGGACCATTTGTCGGTACGTTTGAGTATTTCTGTGTTCTGTGTGTCTGTCAGTTTTCCTTTCCAGGGCAACTTCAAGAAACAACCCATAACACATCCAGCCAAAATGACGAGATGGAAGAATTCTCCTCAAAAGAGTCTACAAGAAGCAGTGACAGCTCAAGAATTAATGAAAACAGATATAAGCAACATAACAGAACTTGAATATAGAATGTTAATCATAAAACTAATTGCTGGCCTTGAAAAAAACTTAGATGAATGCAAGGGGTCACACGCGGCAAAGTTCAAAGACCTTAAAAACGGTCAGGAAGAATTAAAGAAGACATTGGAAGAAATACAGGGGAAACTGGAAGCAGCCACAGCACGGATTGAAGAGGTAGAGGAAAGAGCTAGTGCATTAGAAGACAAAATCATTGAAAAAGAGGAAGCAGATAAAAAGAGAGAGAAGCTGATCCAGGAACAGGAAAGGAGAATTCGAGAGCTGAGCGATGAAGTCAAAAGAAACAATATCCGTATCATAGGAGTTCCAGAGGAAGAAGAGAGAGAGAAAGGAGTCGAAGGGGTTCTTGAACAAATCATTGCTGAGAACTTCCTCAACATGAGAAAGGAAACGGGCATGGAAATCCAAGAGGCACAGAGAACTCCCCTCAGATGTAACTTGAATAGACCTTCTGCACGGCACATCATAGTGAAGCTGGCAAAATACAAAGATAGGGAGAGAATCCTGAAAGCAGCTAGGGACAAAAGAACCCTAACATACAAAAGGAGACATATAATGGTAGTAGCAGACTTATCTACGGAAACTTGGCAAGCCAGAAAGGAATGGCAGGATATCTTCAATGTGATGAGCAAGAAGGACATGCAACCAAGAATTCTGTATCCGGCTAGCCTGTCATTCAGAATAGAAGGAGAGATCAAGGTTTTTCCCAACAAACAAAAACTGAAAGAATTTATCACAAATAAGCCAGCATTGCAAGAGATCCTGAGGGGCATTCTATGAAGACAAGGTGGCAAAGAACACAAACTACCAGAGACAGCCTTACAAACATGAAACTTACAGATAATACAGTGACTGTAAGCCCATATTTTTCAATATTAACACTGAATGTAAATGGACTAAATGCGCCAATCAAAAGACACAGGATAACAGAATGGATTAAAAAACAAGACCCATCTATTTGCTGTCTTCAAGAAACTCATCTTAAACCTGAAGACATCTTCAGATTGAAAGTGAGGGGATGGAGAACTATCTACCATGCTACTGGAAGTCAGAAGAAAGCCGGAGTAGCCACACTTATATCAGACGAATTAGACTTTAAAATGAATGATGTAATAAGAGATGAGGAAGGACATTATATAATAGTCTCAGGGACCATCCAGCAGGAAGAGCTCACAATTGTAAATATCTACGCACCGAATTCGGGGGCACCCAAATTTGTAAAACAACTAATTACAAACATTAGCAACCTCATCGATAAAAATGTCCTAATAGTAGGGGATCTCAACACTCCACTCTCAGCATTGGATAGATCCAAAAAACAGAAAATCTCCGCAGAAACAATAGCCCTGAATGACACATTAGGACAGATGGGCCTCACAGACATCTTTAGGGTCCTTCATCCAGAAGCTAAGGAATTTACGTTCTTCTCATCTGCACACGGTACATTTTCCAAGATAGACCACATTCTGGGGCACAGGGAAGCTCTGAATAAATATAAAAGAATTGAGATCATACCGTGTACAGTGTCAGACCACAATGCTTTGAAACTTGAAATCAACCACAGGAGAAAGCCTGGAAAATATCCAAGAACATGGCGGCTAAGAAATAACCTACTAAAAGATGACTGGGTCAACCAAGCCATCAGAGGAGAAATTAAAAAATACATGGAAACAAATGAAAATGAAAATACAACAATCCAAACGCTCTGGGATGCAGCAAAGGCAGTCCTGAGAGGGAAATATATTGCAATTCAGGCCCATCTCAAGAAACAAGAAAAATCAATAACACAAATTCTAACAGCACGCCTAAAGGAACTAGAAGCAGATCAACTAAAACAACCCAAGCCCAGCAGAAAGAGAGAAATAACAAAGATCAGAGCTCAAATTAACCATATGGAGACAGAAAAGGTAGTGGAACAGATCAATGAAACCAAAAGCTGGTTCTCTGAAAAAATAAACAAAATAGACAAACCTCTAGCCAGGCTTCTCAAAAAGAAAAGAGAGAGAACTCAAATAGATAAAATTGTGAATGAAAAGGGAGAAATTACAACCAATCCCTCAGAGATACAAGCAATCATCAGAGAATACTATGAAAAATTATATGCCACCAAACTTGGCAATCTGGAAGAAATGGACAGCTTCCTAAATAGCCACACGCTACCAAAACTCAAACGGGAAGAAATAGAAAAGTTAAACAGACCCATTACTAGTGAAGAAATAGAATCAGTTATTAAAAACCTCCCAGCAAATAAAAGCCCTGGACCAGATGGCTTTCCCGCAGAATTTTACCAGACATTTAAAACAGAGTTAATTCCTATCCTCCTCAAGCTGTTCCAAAAAATTGAAACGGAAGGAAAACTCCCGGACTCATTCTATGAAGCCAGCATCACTTTGATTCCCAAACCAGATAGAGACCCAGCAAAGAAAGAGAATTACAGGCCAATATCCCTGATGAATATGGATGCAAAAATTCTCAACAAGATACTAGCAAATCGAATCCAACAGCATATAAAGAAAATTATCCACCATGATCAAGTAGGATTCATCCCTGGGTTGCAGGGCTGGTTCAATATTCGCAAATCAATCAACGTGATACATCACATCAACAAAAGAAAAGATAAGAACCATATGATCCTGTCAATAGATGCAGAAAAAGCATTTGACAAAATACAGCATCCTTTCTTAATAAAAACTCTCGAGAAAGTCGGGATAGAAGGAACATACTTAAACATCATAAAAGCCATATATGAAAAGCCCACAGCTAATATCATCCTCAATGGGGAAAAATTGAAAGCCTTTCCCCTGAGATCAGGAACACGACAGGGGTGTCCACTCTCGCCACTGCTATTTAACATAGTGCTGGAAGTCTTAGCATCAGCAATCAGACAACAAAACAAAATAAAAGGCATCAAGATTGGCAAGGAGGAAGTCAAACTTTCACTTTCTGCAGATGACATGATACTTTACATGGAAAACCCGACGGAATCCACCAAAAGCCTACTAGAACTGATTCATGATTTCAGCAAACTTGCAGGATACAAAATCAATGTACAGAAATCGGTGGCATTTCTATACACCAACAATGAAGCAGCAGAAAGAGAAATAAAGAAGCTAATCCCTTTCACAATTGCACCAAAAACCATAAAATACCTAGGAATAAACCTAACCAAAGATGTGAAAGACCTCTACACTGAAAACTATAAAAAACTTATGAAGGAAATTGAGGAAGACACAAGGAAATGGAAAAACATCCCATGCTCATGGATTGGAAGAATAAATATCGTCAAAATGGCAATACTACCCAAAGCAATCTACACATTCAATGCAATCCCAATCAAAATTGCACCAGCATTCTTCTCAAAGCTAGAGCAAACAATCCTAAAATTTGTATGGAACCACAAAAGACCTCGAATAGCCAAAATAATACTGAAGAATAAAACCAAGGCGGGAGGCATCACAATCCCAGACTTTAACCTCTACTACAAAGCGGTGGTCATCAAGACTGTATGGTATTGGCACAAAAACAGACGCATAGACCAATGGAATAGAATAGAAAACTCAGAAATGGACCCGCAAGTATATGGCCAACTAATCTTTGACAAAGCGGGAAAATGTATCCAATGGAAAAAAGACAGCCTCTTTAACAAATGGTGCTGGGAGAACTGGACAGCAACATGCAAAAGAATGAAACTAGACCACTTTCTTACACCACTCACAAAAATAAATTCTAAATGGATAAAAGATCTGAATGTGAGACAGGAAACCGTCAAAATCCTAGCGGAGAAAACAGGAAAAAGACTCTTTGACCTAAGACGCACCAATTTCTTACTCGACACGTCTCCAAAGGCAAGAGAATTAAAAGCAAAGATGAACTATTGGGACCTCATCAAGATAAAAAGCTTCTGCACAGCAAAAGAAACAACCAACAAAACGAATAGGCAACCAACGGAATGGGAAAAGATCATCGCAAATGACATATCGGATAAAGGACTAATATCTAAAATTTATAAAGAACTTACCAAACTCCAAACCCGAAAAACAAACAACCCAGTGAAGAAATGGGCGGAAGATATGAATAGACACTTCTCCAAAGGGGACATTCAGATGGCCAACAGACACATGAAACGATGCTCAAAGTCACTCATCATCAGGGAAATACAAATCAAAACCACACTGAGATACCACCTCACACCAGTCAGAGTGGCTAAAATGAACAAATCAGGAAACTATAGATGCTGGCGAGGATGTGGAGAAGTAGGCACCCTCCTACACTGTTGGTGGAAATGCAAACTGGTGCAGCCACTCTGGAAAACGGTGTGGAGGTTCCTCAAAAAAATGAAAATAGAGCTACCCTATGATCCAGCAATAGCCCTGCTAGGAATCTACCCAAGAGACACAGGATTGCTGATGCATAGGAGCACGTGTACCCCAATGTTCATAGCAGCACTTTCGACAATAGCCAAATCATGGAAAGAGACCAAGTGCCCATCAACTGACGAATGGATAAAGAAGTACTTATATACAATGGACTACTACGTGGCAATGAGAAAAAATGAAATCTGGCCATGTGTAGCAACATGGATGGAACTGGAGGGTATTATGTTAAGTGAAATAAGTCAGTTAGAAAAAGACAGATACCATATGTTTCCACGAATAGGTGGACTTTGTGAAACTAAGCAAAAACCAGGGGGAGGGGAAGAGGGGAAAGGAAAAAAAGACACAGAGAGGGAGGGAGATAAAACATAAGAGACTCTCAAAGACTAAGAAAAAACTGAGGGTAAGGGGGATGAGGGAGGGGGGAGAGGGGGTGATGGGCATTAAAAAGGGCACATGTTGGGATGAACACTGGGTGTTATATGTAAACCAATTTGAAAATAAACTATTATAATAAAAAAAACACACACACACAAAAAAAATTCAAATCTGCCTTTTGGGACAACCAGGCTTATACATCCTCAGGAACTTACCATGCATCTTTTGCTATTTGGGGAATATGATAAGACCTGCCTAAATCTTAAAGCTATATTATAATAGAGTTGTATTGTATTATGTTTTACGGAGAAAAAATTCACTGAATTTTTAGCAGCATAGCTATCCATTTTTCTTATTTAAGGAAAAATCCAGTTTGATTTATGCAGAGTAGTCAGGGTATATAAAACAAATAATAATTCATCAGCCCCAGAATTATTATGTTTTCATTTATAAAGATTTTGCTTGAGATTTTTATTCATATATTCCAGTGAAATAATGCAATTTTGTATAGTTATTATTCTTGCATGGTTGTATTTTAATAATAATAAAGTAATACAATAAGCAAAAAAAAAAAGTGGGCATTTAGAAATTTTTAGATAGATCTGATAGAAGAATTTTGTCATTTTAATCTAGTGATTTTAAAAAACCCTTGTATTTCATGTTTTTTCTCATTTTGTTTTCTAGGAAGTCACTTTTTATTGTACTTTACAAAAGTATCCCTCCATGACAGATTACAAACATAGAGCTCTGATTCTTTCACACCAGTGATTTGCCAGGCACTGCATAGAAAACCGACTTGTGTAACATTCAACTTAGGCTTGCGTTTGCAGTAGTAACTCACAGAGAAATGTGGTCCTACAATAATAGAATCAGAAGAGGTTTGGACTCCAACCTAAAGTCTCCTTTTCTGATTCTAACTATGTCAATGATATGAACACGTACCTTTTCTATTTTCCAGCTGGAATTTAGCACCAATATCAAGTAGGTATTTTACGGTATCCAGTCTACAGCTCTCAATAGCTCTAGTTAAAGGAGTGGAGTTGTTGATGGAGAGTGCATCTATCACAGCTCCAGATTTAACAAGAAGCTCAACAATATCTTGCTGGCCTGCGTGGCATGCAAAATGAAGCGGAGTCCACAGGAAATTATCTGTTGCATTAACATTAGCCCTATAAAATAAGACAGATGCACAAGCTAAAATTGTGGGTTGTTCCAAGCATTGGAGGCTGAAAATGCAAAGCAAGATTTCATATTAATTTTATCAAGTTGTTTGGCTGTAAACCAGGGAAGCTCTGAGTAAAGTTAAACTCTGTGCCATAATTTTTCTTGACTCATGCTCTGCATTATCTGACAGTCTTAATTTTCTTTGCATGTGTATATATGTATATGCATTTTGCTTAGTTTTTAAAGGCACTTAGGTCCCAGGGCCCACACTTTTTGCAAAGGTTAAAATTAAGGAAAATTATATAACTGGATCCAATGAAGGTAAAAGCTGATAGGAAATATAAAAGTCATATTTCACTTTGAGTCTACTTTCTCTGAATGTTATAGATTTTTAAATGCACCTTCATTATTAAAATTCTAAGCATTAAGTGTATTATTTTAAATGTTCTTTTTTTAAAAAAGTCACTGTCCAAAAGTTCAAGTTCTCATTAATTGCTTTATACTCCCTCTTGATAATATACAAATTTGAATACTCTTTGATCTTGACCATTATAGTAATAATAACAATAATAACTTTTATCAAATATGCAATTGCTTTGCTAATAAGCACTTTACATATTTTAAATGATTTGATCTTCAAAATCTGTAAGCTGAGTCTTATTAGAGCCCCATTATAAAAATGAGAAAATGAAGGCACAAAAAAGTTAAGAAACTTACCCCATGTTATTCAGCTATGGTACAAGAAGGAATTAAACCTGAGCAGTTGCTTTAGATTACAAAGTTAAATAAAAAGGTCATGCTTTGATATTTTAAAGATATTCCCAAATGAACCAAGGATGTTCTGGAGGAGGGAAGGAGACATGTCATCATGGCCATTGTACCACTTGTTTAAGTTTGTTAGGATCCCCCCACACACAAGAGACAGATTAAAAACCAACATGTAAAATGTGAATAAGTTCTAGAGATCTACTACCGTAATACTGTGATTATAGTTAATATTGTATTATACACATAATTTGTTAAGAGGGTAGATCATTTTATGTTTCTCCTACAACAAAAAATTTCTTGGGGCATTCAGTCAATTTATGTGCCTAACTCTTGATTTCCACTTAGGTCATGATCTCGGTTCGGGAGTGTGAGCCCCTCAACGGGCTCTGTGCTAACAGTGAGGAGCCTGCTTGTGATTCTTTCTCTCCCTCTCTCTTGGCCCCTCCCCTACTAGCAGGCATATGTATTCTCGCACTCAAAAATAAATTTAAAAAATTATCTTGGTAATTTAAAATTAAATAAAATGTGACTCCACACCATGTAGGTAAAGCTCTCTAGGTAAAGCAACTTTGTGCATAGTTGTTATTGGCAAACTATCTGTGTGTGCACACATTCCCCAGGTCCCCATTAGCCGGCCTTCCCATGCAAGGTCTATCTGTAATCTAGATTTCAGAAATAAAACTCTTTCTTTGTCCTAAAATTCTGGAGTTGAATATAGACTCATGAAATTTAACCTCACTCAAAAAAGAAAACTCACCCTTTTTCAAGAAGAAACTTGACAGCATCTATGTTTCCATTGGCACACGCAGTCATTAATGGTGTTTTGTAATAATTATCCTTCATATCCACAGGTATTCCTGATTCAAATGCCTTTTTCAGAGAAGCCAGGTCTCCTGCCTTGGTGACGAAATTAATATTTGAATATACCTTCCCTGGATCATCAATGTACCAAGCGGAGTCATCCTGAATGGGATGTTCTGGTGGATGGTCTCGGTTGAACCGATTACAATCCGTTATATTCTTGTAGGTTTCAATCATGTAATAGGGCGGCCCGCCATCACTCCGTTGGGGAAATACGTGGTCTGGGATGATGCAGATTGGGAGGGGCAAAACAAACTTGCCCCTCTTTACCTTTTTGGCCACTCCTCTTTTCTTTTTCTTAGGCCCGTATGATCCCAAGACATAAGTCTTACCTAAGTATCTGGTTCCTTTAAAGAAATCATTAATGTTGATCCCACCTCCCCGTACTTTTTCATGAAATTGAGCTACCATAGCCAGCTGTTCCGAGGTCACGAAATCTTTACTCTCCTCCAACGTCAACATGAAGTCCTCCTTGCTGACTGTCCCGTCACCTCTGTCCACAAGGGAAAAAGCTTCCCGAAGTAAAGTCTCATGTTCTAGCGACCAGTCGTGAAGTCTAAGGGCCCAGAGTGGATTCGGATTTTTGACTCCTGGCCGTGCCAGTTTATTAGCGGTTCTCTCTGCCCGCCTTATTTCTTTGTTTGCTGCTTTGAAACCGCCTTCCTTGGCCACAGCCCTGGGTGTTTTATGAGCTAAGTTCTTCCATTTCAGGTCACATCCTAGAACACGAAGCATCATTATTATGAATATTCCCCAGGCATCTGCATGGCTCTGCAAATGACATTCATCCAACCGTTTTCTTAATTTTGATCTATTAGTCAAAAATTTATCCCCTATAATTACCAAATTAAACTGCGTGTGTGTATGTGTGTGTGTGTGTGATTTTTTTTTCTGTGAGCTTCACTTTGGTGAATTCTGAAATGTTTCCAATTTATACTCTCTGCCCCTAAAGAATTAGGACATTGATCCCTATAGATATTTGAAACAAATATTATTTTGGCATACTTGCTAAGGAGACCTGATACCAAAAAAAGAAAAGAGTGAGGGTGGCATTTGAATATGGAAAGAATCTGGGTTCAGATAGCTTACTGGGCCATTAGGAACTCAGGATGCTGAACACCTGCTTCTTTTTGAATGATTTTGACTGCGAACCTGTTTACAATCTTAAACTATATTTATCTGTATTCCCCATGGAATCAATGTAATTTATATTGATCTGCTGTTTTGTGGTAGGTCATGTGAACAACCTAACAGAGGAAAAAGCAATTTGTTCATTGAATCTGAAAGACTTCCAGTATTATATTTGCAAATTAGGCATTAAAATTCATTTTCCTTCTGGGTCCCTTCCTTAAAATGATGACACCAACATTATATGTAGGTATTCCCCAAATAAATAAACTTCTCTGAATCTGTTGGAGAGTCAGCCACTAGGAAGGTTGTGCTGTCTATAATAAGTGTCTTGAGACATTAAAAATCCATTATGTATATAAATAAGTCAGATGATGAAGAAGCTCTTTCTAGTGTTTTGAATCTAGAAGAAGTCTCTCCTGTTGCTTTGCCAACATCACATAATCAAAGAAGATTGCTCCGCAATCAGTATATCTAGCAACGAAGATGCACAGGCAGCTGCATGCAAAAATAAAACATGTCCCTCCAATACTTTATGGTTGTATTCCTTGTCAAAAAGGAAATCAGTCACCCATGCTTTTTGAGATTGATACTTCCTTTGGTATTGTCAAACTTAAAATTTTATACAAAGACTGAGAATTTTCATAGTGTTAGAAAAACTCAGAAAGAGTATTACAAGAATAAGGATTCTAAAATTTCTGTATTGAACAGTTCTAAGAACAGTGACTTATCGAAAAGGGGACTTGAGACTGGTCTTGATAGTGTAATTCCATAGCAATTTCAAGAATGCTGTTTTCACTTAGCTTTTTTTTTTTTTTATTCAAGGCGTGTAGGGGTTTATCTACCATCTCCCAAGCCACTCCTATATTCACTCCTAAAGATCAAAGGATTTTAAAGCTGTTTTATCTTGCCTTCTTATGCTCCCAGTTTCCTCCTAGTTTAGGTAGAAGCCTTCATGTGGATAAAAGTTTCCAACACCCCAGTTTAAAGATTCTGAAGGCATCTTTCTTTTCCTCTGGCCTTGGGACTTTTTGTTTCCTCCCTTATAATTAGTAAATACAGATCCCATTCATTCCCTTTGTGATTTATGATCTTCTGTGGTCAGAGGTACTCAACTTACAGCTGGTGCATGCTGCCAAGCACCAGCAGCCAGAGGTCCATGAGAAAGAGAACTCTTGTGGGCTGCTTCCCTAGAACTGTTCCCGGCTCCCTGCATCTGCCCTTGGATATGACACATGCTGCTTACCGGGACTTGTAAATTGCTCCAGCATTGGGGCTGGGGCAAAAGAGGAGAATATTAAAGATAATATGGGAATGTGGGAAAACAATCCAGCCTTCACATTTAAGTATAGAAGATACTAAACCCAGGGAGTTTACTCAGAAATGAGCATTTCATTGCCAATGCATTGTTTCTTGTTCTGATTGCCTTAGATTTAAGATTCAAAAGGTGGACATGTAATTGGTAATACTTCTGCTATGGAATTAGGTCACCCACATAGGATCTAGTGAAGTGGTTGTACTTCCAAACATGCGAGAGAACTTAGAATGCTTTCAGACACTTGTTTTAGAAACATGGTTTAAGGGCACCTGGGTGGTTCAGTTGGGTGAGCATCTGACTTTAGCCCAGGTCATGATTTCATGGCTTATAAGTTCAAGCCCCACAACGGGCTCACCACTGTCAAGTCTGTCAGTTTAGAGCCTGCTTTGGATCCTCTGTCCCCCTCTCTCTCTGCCCCTTTGCCACTTGTGCTATCTTCTCTCTCACTCTCTCTCTCTCAAAAATAAATAAATCTTAAAAAAAAAAAAAAAAGAAATACGGTCTAGTCTTATGATTCTGCCAGGAAGATGAAACCCTTCTGTGTCATTGGGCAAGGCCTTTGGCGTGGCTGACGCTCTGGCCAAATGTGCTTCTCAATTCGCTTTCTGTGACTTTCTCTCGGGAATACATAGATGACAGAGTATGTGTCTGGTGGTGATTGTCCTAATAAGAAAGCAGTCAACATGTTAAAGTTGAAGAAGCTTGTCTTAATCTGGGCAGATCTTTAGTTTTTAGAAATATACAATGTTAAAAATGAAATACCAGGGGCGCCTGGGTAACTCAGTTGGTTAAGTGTTCGACCCTTGATTTCAGCTCAGGTCATGATCTCACGGTTTGGTTCATGAAATTGAGCCGTGCATTGGGCTCTATGCTGACAGTATGAAGCCTGCTTGTGATTCTCTTTCTTCCTCTCTCTCTCTGCCCCTCCCCCATGTGCATGCACACACACACACACACACACCCTCTCTCTCTCTCAAAATAAATAGACATTTGAAAAAGAAAAAAATGAAATGTCAGAATAAACTGCTGATAGTGACAGATTTGCAAACAAGACTGATGAGACCGTTTATGGGGGCAGAAGTTGCATTTGATACATTTTTCCTTTCTTTATTTGTTAAAAGTGTTTATTATTTGGGGACAACGGGGCAGGGAGGAGTATGAGCTTGTATAAGTTCATAAAAAGTAAAAGTGAATTTGTTATTGCACTATTAGTTATGCAGGCACTTTAGCCATATCTATATTAGCGGTTACAATACAGGATATCTCTATGTCTCAGGGACTTCTAAGACTCTCTGCCTGTGTAGAGGACAGAAAAACAAAAGCACTCTCTTTGCTCTATTCTAGAGTCATAGGACTTTAAGTTTTTCCTATTACTCAAACCGGAAAAAAAAAAGCAAAAAAACCAAACCCATTACCACAACGTTCAGCAGAATGCAGTTCCGCTTTAACAAAGAGTTAAAAACTTTTAATGTATTTTCAGTTAGCACGCAATTGACACTAAATGGATCCAGATCTTTAAACTTAATTAGCTAATATTCTCATTTTAAGGACTACATTAAACTATACATGCATAGTTTATATTCCTAAATTAATAGTTACCTAGAAGCTAAAGGAAAACCGAAAATAAATTTCAAATTTTCCATGAAAATTTTCATTTTATTTCATATTTCTCCCTAAAACATTCCCCCTGTAATTTCAAATGATCTAGAAAGGTTATCCGTTGCACTTGACACAATTGAACAATATTTTAAAAAAATAACTAAGAATGCAGATTAAAAGACATAGTTTTCAGTGTTTGTCCTTCATATTGGTGGACATTTTTAAAAGGACTTTAATAACTATAGGCATTTTAATAATTAGCTGACTCCTGAACAATCCTCTCTAGATTTTTAATAACAACCTAAAGACCCTTGAGAAAACGGGTTTTCATCTCTTTAAGACCCGACTCATGATTTCACAAAAGATAGAGTAAGAAAAATTTTTCAATTTTCTTTTTATGTATATAACTGAGGTTGGGTTATTGAAAAAAATAAGCAACTGACAAGTGGCAGGCCTAAACTGTGCTCATTTGCAACACGACTAAATCATAATTGCTTTAAGTATAATATTGCTAGACAATTTTACCTCGCTGAGCTATATATTTGCAGCAATCTGCAAAACCGCCCATGGCAGCATAATGAAGTGGTGTGTTCCCATTCATCGCAATCAGCCCCATATCTCCCTTGTAAGCAAAAAGAAGCTTCAATATCTGCAAAATAAACAGTGGATATTGTAGAGGAAGAGGAACGTACATTTATTGCATGAAGACTGACACCCCAACTTGTTATCCAATAGTTGCTTAGGCTACATGTGGCTTTTAAAAATTAAATTGAATTAAATAGAAAACAATTTTTAAAAATCCGGCTCCTTAGGGGCGCCTGGGTGGCTCAGTCAGTTAAGTGTCTGACTTCAGCTCAGGTCATGATCTCACAGTCTGTGAGTTCAAGCCCCACGTCAGCTCTGTGCTGACAGCTCAGAGCCTGGAGCCTGCTTTGGATTCTGTGTCTCCCTGTCTCTCTGCCCCTCCCCTGCTCACACTCTATCTCTCCCTCTCTCTAAAATAAATAAATGTTAAAAAAAAATTAAAAAAAAATTCCAGGGGTGCTTGGGTGGCTCAGTTGGTTAAGTGTCTGACTTCAGCTCAGGTCATGATCTTGAGGTTGATGGGTTCAAGTCCTGCATCAGGCTACATGCTGACAGCTGAGAGCCTGGAACCTGTTTGGGATTCTGTGTGTCCTTCTCTCTCTGCCCCTCCCCCATTCACACTCTGTCTCTCTGTCTCAAAAATGAATAAATATTTTAAAAAGTTAAAAAACAATCCAGTTCCTTAGTCTTATTAGCCATATTTAAAATGCTCAAAAGCCACATGTGGCTACTGTATTATATGGCACAGATATACAATTTTTCACCATTGCTGAAAGTTCTATCAAATAACTTTGACTGAGAGTTTAGAAAATTCAATACTCAGCTAGGGCATGCTATCTTGGTGAATTCCAGTAATTCTAGAAAGCATCAGCCTATAGAAAATATCATCAGGGAAGTAAATTCTTTACCAAATGTGACTTCTATTGTGTTGTATATTTTTATTGCAGGGACAAGACTCAGTGACAGAAACAAAGATACCTATGTTAAAAATCAGAAAATCAAGTTAAGAAATTTTAGATGTAATTCAGAATTAAAAAAAACCGATAGCATCGGTTCCTGTTTTGTTTCTGCAATGTTTACTGTACCTATGAGATATCCTTTGCTGAGATGTCCAGATAACCAGAATATTTAAGAGTTTAAATTTTAGGTGAGTCATTAGATGCACACAAAAACTAAGGAAGATAAGAGTTTGCTGGCATTGTTCTCCCACAGTTTGGTCATGCCGTAATTTGAAGACTCTGATATGTAATGGGGCATAAAATAAAGTAGTCTTGATTGGCAAAACTTTTAAATTGTCATAATTAAGAATACAGCAAAACATTATCAGTAATATTAAATGAATAAACTTAGCAAGCAGATAAAACTGAATTAAGGGGTAGAAAGAGGTTTTAAAAAATAATATTTGATATTAAATAATTTTAGAATTATCTAGGGAACTCAAGACGGTAACTTGCAAAACATTCTTAGTGTAACCTACATGATTTTAAAACAATTTGTGAAAAAGGCGTGATATGTTGAGCAACAGATTGTAAAGCAAAGAGCAGATTATTACATCAAAAAAGCCTCCTTTGGCAGCAAAATGTGCAGCGTGATGTCTATCATTGTCAAAGGCATTCACTTCACCTCCTCTTTCCAATATCCCTCGAACTAGCTCTACCACTCCTTCTCTTGATGCTTCCATCAAAGCCGTTCGACCTGTAGACTGGACAGGAAACAGATCAAATGCTGGTTATACTTATCATCTTAAATAACTTATTTGGTATAAATATGGTCTAAATCCACTTGGCCTTAGATTCACCTTGACATGTTTAGTTCTGTATATTTTCATTAGATTCATGTAACATTAGATTCATGTAACAATTCAGTACAAAGAATTCGAATATCAGAGTCAAGGTCACACCAGAGGCCCGTGTGAGAAATCATGCTAAAATGTGCATTTTTTGTAAAGAAAGTAGAACAAAAGGGGGAGAAAAGAGGGTAAAATATGGTTATATGCTAAAATTAGGTTATAGGTGTTGGCTAGTGAGGAAAAAATGTTGATTTTTTATCATCTGGAAATGACTATTAAACAATAAGAAAACTCAATAAAATTGTCCAAACAAGGAGAGGGAGCAAGATGGATACAGGAAACAGCAGGACTACATATTTTCTTTCTAAAAAAGATACATTTTTATTAGGCATCAATGATATTCTTTTCTATTTTTCTCTAATGATTTTTACCATTATGCATAATAAATACCAATTTTCCAAATGTAATTAGGAAATAGACTGTGAAATCATGGCAATATAAAGATAATGAAAATATATCATCTCAAAACATTTTGAATAGAATGAATAGTCTATAAGCTAGATAATTTTACCATAATTAAATGCAAAAATTACACTACTGAGACTTTATAACTGAAGAAAAGGAATATATATATATATAATCACAGGAAGAGTCATACTGTGTTGATAGCATTTGGATTAGCTCCTTTTTCCAAAAGCGTCAAGCACAAATCTTTAACATCATGTGCTTCTTCGCACGCTCTAAGGAATACAGGCTTTCCTTCATAGGTAGAGTTGTTGACATCTGCACCATGTTCCAGGGCAATCAATGCACAGCGATAATGCCGCTTAGTAGGCAAAATGCAGTAAAACAAAACACCTGTAGAAAAATAGAATCCCCAAAGAGTACTTAATTTAGTGTCAATATATTTGAACCAGGGGCACCTGGGTGGCTCAGTCGGGTAGGCGTCTGACTTCGGCTCAGGTCACCATTTTGCTGCTCGTGGGTTCAAGCCCTGCATGGGACTCTGTGCTGACAGCTTGGAGCCTGGAGCCTGCTTTGGATTCTGTGTCTTCCTCTCTGCCCCTCCCTTGCTCATATTCTGTCTCTCTGTCTCTCAAAAATAAACAAATATTGAATATATATATATATATTTGAACCAGATAGCAAGGAAAAGATAACAACTTTGAAATCCATAACTGACCAGTTGAAAGTGGTGGAGCAAAGGCATAGCTGCATTGCTTTATCCTTCTGAAACCAACTGAAATATCAAGATGGAGAAACAAAAGAAGAGAGTCAACCTCTGATAGAATTAGAAAACAGTCACAACCAAAAGCAATCAGACCTGGTTCAATGGAAGAATCGGAGTGCTGATATGTGAGCCCTTGTCAACCATGGGTTCTTGAAGCCTATACCCCACATGCAGGACTGTGGGTACTGGTTGGTGGGTTGCTGTGTCTCCTCTGAAACTGCAGAGTGACAAAGGAGGTGATATTGGATGGTAAAATGTGCAGACCAGCCATGTTTATAAGAAGCAGGCTGTCAGTATAGCAGCACTGGGAAGAAAAAGTAGATGACAAGGGGCTTTACCATTTTGGCAAATTGTTTTGTTCCATTGAAGAGAGGAAAATGCTAAATCCCCCGACCCAGAACCTATGACATATAGGTCCTCAACATAATTTATGTAAAAAATGTACTACAGATCAGCGGTATTGTAATCTGGGCAAACAATAGTCAGACTCCAAACTGACTTTGTGATGACCTCACTCTAAACAGGGGCTTCATTCAAAGAGGAACAGTAAGCAAATAAAAAATCAGCATGTGACCTATAGGAAAAAAAAACATACTGAAAGAAAGAAACTTGATAGTAAAAGCTAGGCAAAACCTACATACTAGGAAAACTATACCATGTGAAAACTATTGACTGACTTATTTCTATGATAGCAAAGAAGTTAAATATGACTTTTTTTTTCTAAAACAAAGTACAAAGACAGACCAAGACTAAAAGAAGGGCTGCTAGGACAATTGAAGATAAATAGAAGGAAAAGATGAAATTAAGCCAGCTGAAGTTAGGAAAGAAATGGTAGAGGGAGCTAAAACCACTAAAGAAAGGGAAGTCAAACTGGAATCAGGAAAAAGGAAAGCAAAACCATCCTCAAGGATGTGGAGGAACAATTCAAAAGAACTAAGGAGAATGTCACAGATGATGGAAGAGTTCAAATCGTCTAGAGGCAAAGAAGAGTGAACATGTATGTAATTCATGTTAATAATAAAACATCAAGTAGAAGAGAAAAAAATGGAGATACAATAGAAGAAAACTTCCTTGAAGTGAAAACCTGAATTTTGGGATTAAAAAAGCATATTGGGGTCTTAGGAAAAATGGATTCAGAACAATCAACGAGGTGTGCATACATAAAGCTAATAGGGAAGGTGTCCTGTGAGCATCTGGGTAACAGCTGAAATCATCTCTGAGAAACTAAAGTCAAGCTGGCCTCGAGATTTTGCCACTGTAACATTCCATGCTAGAAAATAACTAAAGGATCTCCACAATATCACTTGAGAAAGAAAGCAGGGAGAGTTTGTACCTATTAAACTGTTGTTCATATATAAAAGCAATGGACATGTAAGTTTAAGGATGCAAAATTTATTGTGCCAATCTCTTCTTTCATAGCAAAATATTAATGAATACCATGTAAAGTGCTAATTTAATAAACAAAGTTTTACATATATGTAAAGCTATCAAGTTTGCCATTAAAACAACCAATAACAAACAAAAACAAGCATCCGACTGTGGGTTTTGGCTTCGCAAGTTTGAGCCTTATATTGGACTTTATGCTGACAGTGCAGAGCCTGCTTTGGATTCTCACTCTGGCCCTCCACCACTTGTGCTGTCTCTGTCAAAATAAATAAATAAACTTCAAAAAACAAAAAACGAAAACATCTTTCCCAAGAAAAAAGACAGATGTTAACTAGATTTACTGTGGTAACCTTTTTGCAATGCATACAAGTATCAAATTATGTCTACACCTGAAACTAATAAAATGTTTATGTCAAATATACCTCAATTTTAAAAAATCAGTAAATAACAGGGGTGCCTGGGTGGCTCAGTCAGTTAAGCATCCAACTTCAGCTGAGGTCAGATCTCATGGTTCATGGGTTGGAGCCCCACATCAGGCTCTGTGCTGATAGCTTGGAGCCTGGATCCTGCTTCCGATCCTGTGTCTCCTGCTCTCTCCGCCCCTCCCTCGCTCATGCTCTGTCTCTCTCTTTCTCACTCTCAAAAATAAACATTAAAAAAAAGTTTTTAAATCAGTAAATAATAAAAACAAATAAAACTACCACTCCAACAATCAAAAAAAAAAAACCAAAAGTAAAAACAGACCATTAACCTTAGAAAATATAATACAGACACAACAAAATAAAGAATATATGGACCATACAGGAAAATATATTTATATATATTTATTTACATATTAAATATATTATACCTTAATAATATAAGATAAATGACAGTTCTGAGGCCAAACCTTTGGGGCATCTAGATAAACACAAATTGGGTAAATTCTACTATGAAAATAAAAACCACAATTTACATAAAATCAAAATCCAAATATATTTCATATAAAGACACATCTAAAATAGGGTTACTCATAACAGTTAAAAACAGAAAAGATGGTCAAGAACATGGTTGAAAATAGAAAATCAAAGACACAAGTCATAGGAGGCAAGAGTGGACCAAAATAACAACAAGCAACAATGCTATCTAGAAATACCAGATGAGGCTGAATTCATTACAAAAGGCCCTCAGGCACTTATGAAATAGATATTTTATAATGATGGCATGTGTAACTCACAGTTAAAGTCTATCTGGGCTGACTCTTTAATCCATAAAGAACATGAACCAAATTCTAAAATTGAAGTGAAAGAAAAGGGGGAAAAAAAGGGAAACAGTCGAATTTGCATCCTGCGTGTAGGACTGGGTATGCATTCCTACAAATGGGAAAACCAATGGAATGGGCCCATTAAGGAACTAGTCTAGCTTAACTCTTAAAGAGAAGACACTATTCCATTCTCCAGAATAGATAGACACTAATTAACCCCCTAGGACAACATATAGGAAAGAGTTTACTGGCTTAGAGATTTACCTTTTCCATATTCTGCAAAATTGTTCAAAGCACAGTTTACCCTAGAGTATGTTTCATATCCTTCTAAAAATCAAGTATTTTAACCATTTATATGTTTGCTTATCCATTAGAAACAATGTGCAGTGAGGCATACATCAATCCCTGGAAAATAGGATGTTAATGGCCAAGACTATGAAAGAAGCAAAACAGTACAAGTGGAGGCAAAGTAAGGAATGTGCAAGGTGAGCTAGATATGTTGACATGGGGAAGACTGGGAATTCACTCAGTGCAATAAGCCTACCATGGGTTACATAGAATCAAGTCTTTAGCAGGCAGTACTAACAAAGTTATGTGTGCAACAAGATTTGTACTCGTCACATGTTTTGTTTTCTATCTTTAATTCTTTCTATGTGATTTGTCAGATTGTTTTCTCATACATTCATCTTCCAGACTGTTGACAGATTTAATATTAATTTGAATGAGCTTAGATAGTATCCATATGGCTATTGCATTTGCTACAAGTATTCACTTGGCCCTGTTTCTAATTTTACTTGTTCAGTTTTAATTTTACAATTTTAGATTTTTATGATATAAAATTTCTCAACCTTAAAATTTTTTTTTTCTGTTTCAAACTCTGGAAGATAAACTGTTCTCTATTACAGTGTTTCCCCAAAGTATATTCCACAAAATTCCAGGTATATAAGAGGCCATAAGGAAAAACTATTTCAATGATCAAAGAAATATGGAAAATGTCCCTGTCTTTAGTCTGACAAATGTGAAATCAACATATCTCAATTTGTTTTATCCAATGTTTCTCTAATGAATTTGACAGTGGAAACACTTTTGCATGTAACCCTTATCAGCATCTCAGCAGGTCAGTAGTCCATGGAACACTTTGGGATATGATATTCTACAGAGCTTTATGGGGCTTTTTTTATTCAGGATTTAATATTATAAAATGCATTTGACCCCTGAATGCATCCGAAGTTCATTTCGTTACGTGGTGCTATTAGGTAATTAAATGATTGTTCCTTTTCTTTGTCCTCTCCTATTGTTTCAAGCAAGCCACTTATCAAATACCAAGTTTGGAGAGAATTACAAAAGTGGATTTTGTTCCTGTCAGAAAACATTAACGTTAAAAATGGGATTTATTTCTCCAGTGTGGGACTGACGTTAATGGCTTTGTACATGAAGAAACTCCTTGGGACAACTGATTAAATCTACCAATTTATATTAAGCTTGGTGGTAATTTTCTTGGTGATTTTCATGAGGCTGTGTCAAGTCCTTCTGGAATCTTGAGTTATTTGGGCCAGAAACTCCCAAACATGGTCTTGAGATGTGATTAGGGAGAACAGAGTAGAGAAGTGGGAGCTAGCTCGCCTCAAAAAGAACGGAAAGGACATGTCTCAAGTTTCAAGTTCTTTTTCCAAATACAATTAAACTGACTCTAGAAAATTGGAGTTTATGCCAGTATCCACCTTGGTCCTTCTGGTTCCCAATTGTGACCCCTTTCTATATCAGACCACTGTTGAGTGGGGTCAAAATCCTTTTGGAGTCCAAATCTAGCACTATTTGATGTTCTAACATATCAAAAAGGGTAAGAATGCTCTCCCTCCTCTTTTGCCTTAAACAAGATTTTATATCTTATAATCGACTATGGTAATGTCAATACGTGCCATGTAAAAATTCTCTGCATTTAGGAAAGCCACCAGACACAGATTAATCTAACCTTCTTTTTAAATGAGAAATCTCTCAGATCTTGTCTCCCTAAGATCTACCCATACTGTTTTCAAACTATGGGGAGACAGCATCCTTAGGTACAGGGATGAAAACCTGGCTCTTCACTTAAACCCATGCGTCTTTTCACTTCTAAAGTTGGAAAGCAAAAAATCCACTATTCATTGATTTATAGCTACAAAGTTGTTGTCCATTGAATAGAATGCTGGGATTTTTACCTTTTCCTTCATTATCAACTATAGTCATGTCAGCCTTTGCCTTGGCTAATATTTCCATGGACAATTCATGACCCAGTTCTGCAGCCCTCATTGTTGGAGTACAGCCCATCTTGTCTTGTACATCAGGGTGAGCACCAAGGCTAAGGAGAAAGCTGACCATATCAATGTCATTGGAAACCGAGGCTAAGTGCAGAGCACTGTGTCCATTGACTGGTTCTGTGAAATTGATTAGTTCAGGGTATCCAAGCCTGATCAGTTTCTCTATCTGCTTCGTGTCTTTGTTTCGAACACACTGAAGAAGTTTGTAGATCTGCAAGTTCTCAAGTCTCTTGTCTACTAAAGCCATACTCGACCACCTTCTTGAAGATGCTTTTCTGGACCAAAACAAAAACTATAACGGCAAAAACAAAAACAGAAACATACAATACTCAAAGTTAATTCTGTCATTTGTATTTTGATTAAATAATAATATTTTAAGACTTCTCTTCTAAGAAGGGAGGCTGTTTCTTAGAAAATGATATTACCATACTTTACGGCAACTGATAGTTCATGAAAGTATAAATTACACATAAATACAAAGAATATTTAGTTAGCATAAAGTTGAAATATTTCAAAACAAATCTTCCATCTTAATTAATATCAGCCTTGCTGTGCAGCTTTCTTGTTAATTTAATTTCTTGTTTCATTTAATCTTCCTTCCTTGACACAGCCTCCCCATTTTACCCTCAAAGAAAGTAAGGCTAACTAAAGTGCCAAAGTAAGGGTTTGAGCCTCCCACTACATGGCTTTGTTACCAGCATGCCCCACAACAGAGACCACACAGGTTTTAGTAGCTAACAAATGTTAAAAAAGAACGTGTAGAATTTTGAGGTGCTTATTATAAGGAGGAATCTACTGAGCTCTGTGAGACACCAAATATGTGATAAGTAATTACTGTGTCACCTTACATGGGAATGAGGTAGGTAATTGGTTGAGAGAGAACTGTAATTTTCATAAATTTTCACAAATTTTCATAAATATCATAAATTATAATGAGCATTCTAATATGAAATTTTATCTCCTTTTACTATTAAAAAAAAAATCTTTACAGTTGAGTCAGGCTAGGTATACCCAGCTTGCTTTTCTTTCCTCACTTTTTCTGGGAAAAGAACCCCATTATCATATTGAGAATCCATCCCAGATTGTACAGTAGTGCTATGCTAGACCACGTCATTGCCACAGACTTCTAATTTGTCTCACTGCTTCTACAACAGACCCCTAAGTTCCTTTCTCTGGTCAGTCCTCAGAAACATCTTTTAAAAATGTAGATCAGATAAGGTTGAGCAAACTTCGACCCCCAGCATTTTTGCTGCGTCTGTCCCTTCCATCTCCTATGATAGGAAGGGGTCCAAGACTGAGGCTTAGTCTGTGTGAGTGAGCACATGCTCAGGAAAGACATCAGCCAGTCAGCATCCTATGGGATTCTTCTGCCAGAACTATTTGGACAGACTACTGTGTGCTGATGCTGTTAAGGAGTAGGCTGTGGGGTTGCAGTTGCAGGAACCATGTTGGCTGTCAGGGAGAGTGTGTGTTACAGAGACTGAGACTGAGAGCAGAGGCTGGGACTCTGTTGTGCCAGAATTCACCTGCCACTTTAGTCCATGCAACATGTTAGTTAATGCAGCATTAGCTCAGGGTCGCATCAGTAAATATCCTCTCCCCACCTCTACCCCCTTTAATTTTGTATAAGCTAGTTAGCTGAGTTCCTGTCCTTTGCAACAGAAACATTTCATCTTACTACAAAATATGAAACTGGACCATCTTTTCTTGCATAAACCTGCTCCCTCACCTACATTCCCCATGGCAAAGAGTTGCACTTTTGACCACTTGCTTCTCTTTAACTGTATCCCTCTAGGCAACCATAACATCTCCATTGCCTGTTCCTTCCTACCTCACCACCCACTCTGCACTCTCCTTTGCTGGCTCCCCTCTTCTGCCCAGAAGTCTGTTGGGGTGACCAGGGCTCAGCCCTCAGGACTCTTCTCTATTCTCACACACTACTCTGATGGTCTCATCCTGTCTCATGACCTTCATGCCAATTTGAGGCTTCTGAACATTCACTCTCTGACTCTCCTCAGAGCTCCAAAGTGATGTATCTACCTGTTGAGTCTTCATTCTCACAAGGACCTCTAGGCATATAAAACATAAAACATCCAAAGCAGAACCCTTGATATCACCCTTTCTCCAGTTCTCCCTACTTCCAGTAATGGCATCATCATCCATCTCTTTACTCAGATGAAAATACTAGAAGTTATTCTTCTTTCTTTCCTCATGGATACTCTACTCTTTAAATCCACCAGCAAACCCCATAACTCTACTTCCAGAATATATCCTCATGTCAATTACCAGTGGTGCTATCCTATGCCAAATCCTTGTCACAGCTTCTAATCTGTCTCACTGATTCCTCAGCAGCCCCCCAGAGCCCATTCTTTATTGAGTCCCCAGAAAAAGCATTTTAAAATGTAGATCAGACAAGCCTCCACCCCCAATATTTTAGTATAACTATTTTTTTAATATAAAGAGAAGTTGAATACTTATATGTCCATTACTGAGATCCTACCATTAATGCTTTACTTGCTTTCACTTTATCTATCCATCCATCTGTCTATCTACTGAGCCATCTATTCTTTGATGCATTTCAAAGTAAACTTCACACATATTCCAGCATGCAATATCCTTAACCGGAGTTCAATATTTGTTTACAGCTCTTTTTTCCCTTTTTTGTCTTTTGAATATGTAATGAAATGTCCAAGGGTTAAGAGTCCCATTCCATGAGTTTTGACAAGTACACACATCTAAGTAACCCAAACTCCTATTAGGATATAGAACATTACCAGAAAGTTCCAGAAAGTTCCCTCCAAACTGATTTTTAAAAGCAGTTCACCAGCTTTTCATTGTAATCAGAATAAATCCAAACCCCTCCTGATGATCTTTTTAAAGAATATTTTCTCTGCCTCTGTGATCTAACTTTACTCAAGCCTTCCTTGAATAACGTGATGTCGAGCCACACTGGCCACCTTTCTGTTTATAGAACAAAAGTGCATTCCTGCCTCTGGAACCTCTTGCTCCCTCTGCCTGGAATGCTCTTAGCTCAGAATTTCCATTGGTTGGCATTTCTCACCATTCAGATAGCAGTCACATTATCACTTCATCCCTTTCTTTTCTTTATAACAAAATCAAACATTTTTGTATATTACATTTCTATTGATCTGTAGATATAGATATATTCAATTTATATACTCTGTGACTTCCCCAGGCAACCATAACATCTCCATTGCCTGTTTGAAGTATAGAGCCTTCATGGGAACAGAAGTTTTATATTATAATGTCCTTTATTTCTCCATCACCCAGAACCTGACTCATGTGAGGTGTTCAAGTAATGGTTGCTCCATAAACGATGACTGAAAGTTTTAAGAGTGAAGAGTGGAAGAAACCAAAGAGAATGCCCAGGTTTCTCGTTTGAACAACCGGCTACCCGTGTCTGAGATGGGGAGCGCAGGATGCGGTCAGATTAGTCAAAGAGTGTAGATGGTTATGCTTTGGGCATGCTGAATCAGAATCCACATGGCAATATGGAACACAATTCAAGAGAGAGATCTGAGCCTGGTCTATGGGGAGCTGGGGGTTTTTCAGTGGCTGCAGGGCCCCCTGAGACTGGGTGAAGGCAAGGAGGAGAGTGTGTCAGGGAGAAGGGTGAGCACCACTGTCAAAGGCATGCTTCTGCCTCATCCTTTTCTCCCCACTCTTCTGCCTGCTGATTTTTCTCTGTGCTTCCTCCTTTGCCGCTGGGACATCAGTCATCACACAGCTTGTGGCTTCAATGTCCTGTTTGCCTGTAGCCCCTCTCTTCCCTTCTAATCTGTTTATAACATGTGGTAGACTAGGAAACCAGATAATGCAGCTGCTTAGAACCATGTGTGTAAATAGGCTCTCAGTAAGTCCTGAGCTGCCCCACAAGTCACCCACTTGGCCTTTGCTGCATGCCTTGGTGCTATTTACTTTAGCAGCTGTTTATGATTTATTATTACCAGCCACATTCTAGTTAGGCGCGGTGTCATACTGCATACATAGGCACGATGCACACAGGAATAGGATATAATGCTTCCAAATAGCTCACTGACTATCCTGAATCTATGCCACCTCATTTGTGTCAGCAGAGACATCCTAATCAGAGACTTCAATGCTGTCTCTGAGGCACCCTCCCCTAACAAAGAATTAGCAGCATGAAGCATCGCCAGTCAAGCTACGATGATGAATTCCACAGCCAAGGGCCACTTCTACAGCTTGTACTCTTCCAGCTAAAGCCCCGAAATGCTGGGGAGAGAGCAGTTCCCCTTGCTCTGTCCTTCACAACCCGTTGCCAAGTGGGTTGAAGAAAAGCCTCATCCCACTGGAAGGAATAACAGGAGTCCTGCCCCCTAGTTCTGAGTTTTTCAAAAATTGTGATAGCATCTCTGATCTTCAGGGGAGTCATCACGTATACACACGCCCCAGCATGTATACTTTACCTCCGACGGCCCCAGAGTGTACCTCCGTCTGATCATCTATAACGACAATCTCAAAAGATAGTGGAATAGAACAGGATTTCTTCACCAAAGTCCATGTTTGGGTCTGAACCCTCTAAAATTATATGACAATCTGCAGTGTGTGTGTGTGTGTGTGTGTGTGTGTGTGTGTGTGTGTGTCCAGGTACCTTTTTCCCCTGTGGAGGAAGGAGCCACAGAACTCATCAACTTCTCCAAGAAGTCTGTGACACAAGCGTGGTTTGCTAGTAAGAGGAGTGGAGGGAAACACACTGGGAACAGTGGAAAGAGCATAGGATTGCAGGTGGAGAAATCTGTTGTTTGTGATTCCCCTCTTCTCTGCATCACTATTTATATAAACTGGTTGCATAAACCTGGACATATTATCTACCTGGTTTGTGCCTCAGTCTTTATCTGTGAAATGGGGATGACAGTACCCATTCGATGGTCCATATGAAGAAGAAATGAGACAATCCTAGTAAAGTACTTAGCACAGTCCCTCAATGCAGGCTCACTATGAATAAGTCAAATTTCCATTGGTTTCAACTCCCCCAGAAGCCACCATGTACATTTGTGTGATTCTTTACTGTCTCTTTCAGTTTTAGGTCTCAGAAAAATGCGGTAGGGAGAGGAGTTAAGAAGTAACTTTAAGGTAAAGGCAGGTGGCAAGGGAGCAAGGTGCCAAGCTCACCTCTTAGTCGTGAGGGTGATCGGGTGCGACCGGGCACCAACTCGCCTCTGTCAGCAGGGGCGCCCGGCGGCCCTGGCCCTCGTTCTCTGCCGCCTGGCGCGGGCCCTGGCCGCGACCTCGGGCTCCCAGAGCCCGGCGTGGGCGCCCAGCCGTGAATGGTGTCTCTGTGGGCAGAGCTGGCGAGCCGGCGCGCGGGGCAGCAGGGAGCGGATGTGTGTGTCCATGGGCCCCGAGTCCGCCGCTGGCAAGCGCGCAGCCGAGTGAGAGCGCAGGAGGGCGGGGTGCGAGGCGCGGAGACTTGGCCGATTGTGAGCTTAGGCCAGCCCCGCCTCGCTGCCACGGCAACCGCTCAGGTGCGCGGCGGGGCGGGGCTCAGTCTCCGCGCCAGCCGCCCAGCTCCACCAGGTGGCCTAGTCCCGCCTGGTGGCCGGCCTGGTCCGGAGCCTGGAGGACGGCTCTGCCTGCCCAGCGCCAAGGATGGCAGAGACTGTGCGCCCAAGGCTGAGGTCTGCAGCTGTCCTTCTCCCTTCTTTCTTCCACCTCTCCCACTCCCCGGCCCTCGTTCTGAAAAGCGTTGTATGCGAAACGTAAAGCTCCCTATGGTAAGACAAACCAACCGATCAATTAAAATATAGAATAAAATAATTTTGAGTAAACTTAAATGAAAATATATTATATATTAAAATGGAAAAAAAATTTACTTGTCAGAGACAAGTGCTCTAGATTCTGGTAAATCTTCCCAGAATTTTTCTTCGCACCCTCTAGGATGTATATAGGCTTAAAAATATTTATACACAAATGGCAGCAAATATAACAAGGAGATCATTTTATTTCAGGGCCCGCAAGTGCGCCCTAACATCCCAAACCCCAAAACGCACTTTTTTTGCAGGCAAATTCTGACAGCTTTTTTATGTGAGTGCAAAACATGTGTGCTTTTAAAAATAGTATGTAATAGCTTCTGATTAAGAGCAATAGTTCCCCCACCCCAATCTATTTTTTACACAGGGATTCTGTTTGAAAATATGATTAAGGACTGTTTCATGAACACAAAGGAATATACTATATAACATGGGAAGTTTGGAGAAACAAAGCTAAACAAGTTTGCTTCTACAGCTGGATTCCCTGTTTATTTCTTCCCCAGACTGCACCTACCTGTTCCTGATCCTATAGGTGACCACTATTCTGAAATTTGTATATTTCACTCCCTTGCCTTTTAAAATTATGTTGCTTCATATGAATGCTTCCCTTAAAAATGTGCATTTAGGGGTGCCTGGGTGGCTCAGTCGGTTAAGCGGCCGACTTCAGCTCAGATCAGGATCTCATGGTTCGTGAGTTCGAGCCCCGCGTCAGGCTCTGTGCTGACAGCTCAGAGCCTGGAGCTTGCTTCAGATTCTGTATCTCCCTCTCTCTCTGCCCTTCCCTTGCTCACTGTCTCTATGTCTCTCAAAAATAAAATAAAAACACTAAAAAAAAGTACATTTAGTAGTGCACATTTTGAGGATTTATAAAAATTGAGTAGAATGGTGTGTATTGTTTAGACATTTTTTTCCTTCCAAAATCTTATTTTTTTATTATAATTTTTTTAATTTTAGAGAGAGAGCATGCGATGAGGGGAGATGGGCAAAGGGAAAGAGAGAGATAGAGCTCTCAAGCAGACTCCAATCTCAGCAGAGCCTGATGCAGGCTCGATCTATGAACCCTGAGATCATGATTTGAGTCGTAACCAAGAGTCCTACGCTTAACCAGGCGCCCCACCAGAATCTTATTTTTGAAGTATACCTTCGTTATGTTTAATTATAGCTCTTTTATCTTAATAGTTGTATACTATTCAATTGTGTTACCATTCCATACCCCTTTTAAATCAACTCTGCTATTAATGGACATTCAAGATGTCTCCTGTGTTTGGTATTATAAGGAGTGCTGCTATGATCATATTTGTATGTCTTTAGATGCACAAGTTTGAGTTTCTCTAGGGTATATTCCTAGGAGTGAAGTTTCTGGATCATAGGTTATTTGTAACATCAAGAGACTTGTTTTCCAAGTGTATATAGCAATTTAGACTCCCGTTGGCAGGTGTGTGTCTTAGCCAAAACTTGGTTTTGACAGGCTTAACTCTTTGCCAATCTAGTAGACATAAATTGATATTTCATGATTTTCTTTTTTGCATCCTCTGATTAATGATTGTTAGTCTGAGAGCTTGATTTTTTGGAAATATTTGAGTATAACTTTATTGGCAAGCTACAGTGTTTGCCCTCACATACTTAACCACAAAACTCTCTTAGATATTTTAACAGGATCAGTGTAGACTATGCTTGACTATCAGAACTACTGGTGCATATATTTTGAGTAGCCATAGGGTAGACATTTGTTAGTTGAATGAAATCTTGGAATTAACCAGTCTGACTACTGCACTGTCCTAACTTGGTTTCTGGGACATTGTTTTCCCGTGAATGACTTTTAAACACTCTGTTTATTAAAAATGCTCTTTGTTTTTCTGAGCAAGTAGCTGAAAAGTGGCTTTCAATGATAATCCTATGTGATTTCAAACTTTTTGTAATCTAAGGAGGCTAGGTATGCTGAGCTACTTAAATAGTAGTTTATTGTCAATGAGAGGGAAGGAATAACAGGAGTAAGATGTTAGAAAACCTACAGATTAGGAAATAGACACGACCTTTCCCCTCTTTCACCAGAAGGCTTAAAAACACTGTGAGCTTCTTAACTTGAACTTTGTTCATATTTTTGCTCTTAGCCATTTGGCAGTTGAGTCATAAGAACTTGGGCAACACAAAGGAAGGATGAGAGTAAAGGGTGCTATTAGTCCTACTGCTTGAAATAAAGCTAATTGAAAAGTGGTAGAAAAGTTTATGTAATTTCTACCAACACAGACTGTGAGACTGATGGATGCATGGGCTAAGTTCTCTACCAATACCAATACCAATACCAATACCAAGACCAATTGATGCTTCCATCTCTGTCTAGTATTCAATAAAATTTTATCTTTAAGATACAACTATGCAAAGGCATTGTACATGTAATACTTATGTAGTCCCAGGTGTTCTGCAAAATGCTTGCTAAGTAAAGAGATTCTATTGAATTCACATACCTTTATAAAAATTGCCAGTAAAATTCAGCAATAAATTGCATTAGGTACCAGAGCCCTTAAATTCTTATTTATTATTCAGGTATAGCCGGAAAGACAGAACATAGAATAGTTGTTCCATAGTAATAACTATATTAATTAATTTAAATATGGAAATAATTGAAATATGAGTCAGTAACTGGTATGGCATTCCAGTGGGTGATGGTATATTTAACTGGAAGTAAAATCTATTAAATCATTATAGATCTTTTCATAAGATTGAGGCAAAGTCAGTAGAGTTTATTGTTGTTGTCTTTTCAAAAACACTTAGAAAATTCATCTTTTATACAGCTCATGTGTTAGTGTTTTTTCCTTCTAAAAATAAATCTTTCAGGTGCCTCTGTGTTTGGGGGAGGCTGTTTACTATTTTGCACTGCACGCTGATGTAAAGCTTTATATATTGTACAAGTAAATGATGGATTGATAACAGATATTTAGTTGTTTCTTTCCAAACGGGAAATAAAAACGTGTCAAATAGATTTGAAATGGGAAATAGATCGATTGACAACATAGAGCACTGCTCGCTACTTTCATTAAGGACTTACGTGGCTTCTTTTATATTGTAGCAATTAGAAAACACCTCTTGAATAAATGAATGTTGAAGAGCTATTCCTCTGGAATATGAGCAGTTTGTGGATAAACATATTCATATCAGGGTTTGCACTTTTCTCTGGCCTAGAGTAAGGACTTCTATGATGATAGAGAAAAAATCTTGTGAATCTGAAACAAACACCTGAAAAGTTCCCTTGTTCCTAAGCATTCTTCATATTTGTAGACTATTGTTGTATTATTCAGGTTTCCTATGTACCTGTTTGTTTTTAAATTTACTGTATCAATCTAATTCTTGGAATATATTAAATTGTTTACAGTAAGTATACCTTTATCAAGTTCTTCTTAAATTTCTAGTAATTTTTATTGCCATATTGTTTGTGCATATAGATTTATAACATCTGGTTCCTAGTTTGCTTTTTACTATTATATAATATTCTCTTCTTTTTAATTAAAAAAACCTTTTTTAATCTTTTTATTTATTTTCGAGAGACAGAGAGAGACACAGCATGAGCAGGGGAGGGGTAGAAAGAGAGGGAGACACAGAATCCGAAACAGGCTCCAGGCTCTGAGCTGACAGCACAGAGCCTGACGCGGGGCTCGAAAGGGCAAACCAAGGGATCATGACCTGAGCAAAGTCGGACGCTCAACCAACTGAGTCACCCAGGTGCCCCAATGTTCTCTTATTTCTTAAGGAGTGTTCGTAATCTTTAATTCCTCCTGGTTTAATAATCTCTTTGTTTGCCTCCAATCTCTTATTTTTAAACTTTAATTATCAATTTATTTACAGATATGTTTCTGTAAATACTATACAGCTATCTTTTTCTGTTATTTAGTCCAATCTGTCTCTGTGAATCAGGTTATTGACATTTCGTATAACAAAGGATATACTTGATTTTTGTCCCTTAGTCCTATTGGTTATTTAGTTTTCTCTATTATGAACTCTTTTTTTCTTATTTTTCTGGTTTGTTCAAATTCTTCCTTGTTAACTTGGAAATCTGATGAACTTTTCCATCTCAATAATCACCTTGCATTTTCAGGCACTAATAACGTATTTTTCACTTTATAAAAATAAGGTAACTTTCCCCCACTTACTTCCAGATGTTCTGTTTTCCCAATGCTTTCCCCATTGTCATTTCCCCCAAAACTCTTCCACTGTTAGATCTTGGGGATGTCACATTTCTCCACATCTCTCCAGAGAGTTCACTCCAGCTCTTGAGTTTGGCCAAAGTAACTTCGAACTTCTAATTCCAGGCATTTATTATGTTATCACTTGTAGTAGGCATCTTTCATGTCAATGCATATGATATATTTCCAGGAAATCTAACTTTTTTCATAAAGGCAGTATCACATTGTAGTTACAAACTTGGGCACGTAACTCAGACTACCTGGGCTTGTGTCTCAGCTCCCCTGCCAACTGACCATGTAAACTTGGGCAAGTGAAATAACTTTTTTGTGCTTCCATGTAGGGAATAATATAATTGTGGTAGGTTAAAATGTCCACACATTCTTTAACTCTCCCCTCATAAGTGGAACCTAATTCTTCACCCCCTTGCATGTGCGCCCCCCCTTTTTTTTTAAATAATGTTTATTTTTGAGACAGAAAGAAAAAAGAGAGTGGAGGAAGGGCAGAGACAGAGAGAGACACACACACACACAGAATCCAAAGCAAGATCCAGGCTCTGAGCTGTTAGCACAGAGCCTGACACAGGGCTAGAACTCACAAATGGTGAGATCATGACCGGAACAGAAGTCAGACACTTAACTGACTGAGCCACCCAGGTAACCTAATTTAGTCTTTTCTAATGACTAGAATAAAGTGAAAGTGAGAGTGTGTGATATCTGAGATGAGGTCATAAAAGACATTGTGGCTTCTGAATTTCTCTCTCAGTATGTTCACTTAGGAGGAAGACAGCTGTCATGTCACAAGGACACCCAGGCAGCTCAGTGGAGAGACCCATGTGGTGAGGAGCTGAGGCCTCCAGCCAACAGTCATCTAAGAGGTAGACTCTTCAGCTACAGTCAAGCCTTCAGATGCCTATGGCTAATATGCCAACTCCATCCTCGAGAAGACCGTGGGCCAGAAGCACTGTTCTCAGATTCTTGACCCACAGAAAGTATGAAATCATAACTGTTGCGTTAGGCTGCTAAATTGGAGGGTAGTTTGTTATATAGCAAAGATAACTAATGCGTCCACTTTCCAGAATTGTGATGAGGAATGACTAAGATAGAGCATGTAAAGTACTTTGCTATTATTTTTATTATCTGTGCCAGCAACTTATGTGGAAAGATTGTTTCCTAATCACTCTCTTTTCATCTCTTGACATTTCTGTCTGGGTCATCAGTTAGAGTTCTGTGTCCAGGATTTTCCACAGCTGGATGCATAAATGCTAGATTTCCTGAATCTTTGCATATCTTCAAATATTTTTATTTTACCCTGACAGGTAAATGGCATCTTTGTTGTGCATTGAATTTCTAGGGTGGTCCCTTGTCCCTCAGCACTCTTAAATGTTATTCCACCAGCCTTCTAGCTTCTCCCATTTTCTTCTAGTGGGTAATTATTCTCTCGTCTAGCAGATGATGCCTGCCATGAGATAGTTTTTCCTTTTTGCTTTGTACAGTAAGTCGTTATTTTTTCCTTAAAGTTTGTAATATTTCTCTTTGTTATTTAAATTTTAGAATATAACCAGATGTGTTTAGGTTGATATATTTTCTTGTCAATTCTGCATAGAAGTCAGGAACCTCTTTCAGTATGCAGACTTGGGTCTTCAGCTCAGAATAAATGCCATTTTATCATTTGTTTAATTATTGCCTCTAGTTTCTCTGGACCCAGAAAGCCTCAGAACTGTTAAGGCAGTGCTTCTAAAACTTTAAAATGCATTAAGAGTTACCTGGGGATCTTGTTAAAATGCAGATTCTGATTTAGAATACCTGGAAGGCAAGTACCTGTCAACGAAAGGAGTCATCCCTCTGTTGCAGGAGATAAGTTAGTAATAAAATATATGTGCATAAAGTTACTTACGATATACACTGGAGACATCGGGCTTTTTTCTCTCTCAACATTATCCCCCAGCCTACGTGACTTGTGGCTAGGATAAGTGAGGCCTGCCACAAAATGATGGATTTATTCCTATTAATTACCAACCTAGACATAGGAGATATAAACAGGAGATAGGGGAGAGAGAAATATTTTGGAGGGAAGTTAGTTTGGTGTGTGAACATGTCGTAAATCCAAGTGGATGAAGCAGAGTAGACAGAGGCCTGGAGAGAAAACTTTTGAAGTATGCACGTATGCCAGACCATAGAGATAGTACCCTCTTCTCATTTGGAGATCACTGAAAAGGGGTTTCAGGCAGGATCTGAGCCAACAGGATAGGCTGGGATTTTAAGGGAAGCAATCACCCACCCCGTATTAACTCCGGGAAGCTCTAGGGGGGGGCAGAAAATTTTACTCCACAAGTTTCTGTATTTCCAAATTAGAGATCTCTGAGATTAGCTGAGGGACAGGAGCTGTGGGCTATCTTGATGGTGGCACAGTGGAACAATGGGACACATTCCTTAAAGAGAGTATGCATGGTTTCTGGGCTCCAACCGAAAATGCAGCCAAGATCTGGCTAAACAGAGGTCTAGAAAAGCATGTCCACTAGCTATGTCGAAACCAGCGTGTCAGTAGTAATTTAAAAATCAGACAACCCTATCTGCCCAGCACCTGGGCAGAAACAGCTGATGAGCCCAGCAGTAGAAGACAGCATAGGCCAGCTGTGTCCACTAGGTCACCACCACTCATCCAAGCAGATCCTTCTCTCTCCCTTTCCTTCCCTCTCCCACCAGTACATACCAGTGGTGGACAATGTGCTAATGCTGATAGTACTTGGATCTCATTTGCTAATTATTTGTGACTATTATAATGGGATTAGACAGAAAAATCCTAGTTTAGATCAGATTGTTAAATAGGAAAACATTTAATTTTCCCATCACCAACTCAAAAAGAGGGCTTTGCATAGAATGACATGATTGGTTACAGACAGGGTGACCATGTGTCAGTGGTTTGACTGGGACAAGCTGGATTATGCCTTATATTCAGGCTTCATTGTTAGGAGGTACTGAAACCATCAAACCATGAGGGGATGAGCCTCAGGATAATTGCCAACCAGCTAAGACTAGCATATAGAAGTCCAAGAACTTAGAGGCTTTCATTAACTTGGATTAACCTGGACCAGCTCTACTTCTGACTTCGTATGAAGTGAGATAATAATTGCCTGTATTTTTAAGCCATTTTGAGATGAGTGTCTTCTTATAGCCAACAACATGTGACACAGCATCCTTTTGGTACCCAATGAAATGCTCATCAATATTTGATACATTTATTAAATAAATATTTTGCTGTCTGTCTCTTCTATGTAATGTACATATGATCTGAATATCCATCTAGAAGTTATAGCTGGTCTGAATGAAATATGGCCTATATTGATAGTTATTCTTTCTCAACCTTCTTTTACTATTCCATATATAGGCAGATTAAATCTACATTTTGATGTTATTTAAACAAAACACAGCCATGAAATAAAGAAGTTACTCTTCATTGTACATTTATTTCAATTTTGGAAAAAGCCAAAGCCTTTCTCTTTTATTTGACACTTCTCTAGAAGAGCAGTTGAAATAAACTAGTATAATTCTAAAATAATGTGTGCTATATATCCCAGAGTATAGGGATGTACCTATGAAATATATTGGCACAATTGTTCTAGAAATTAGATCTTCATGAAAAAAAACCAAATGATTGACTAAGCTGATTAGATATTTTTATTAAATGCATCCTTAACCAGTGCTTCTTTTCATGGCTGCAATAATTAAAATATAGTACATATTCATATCAGTAATTGAATTTGTTAGAGGAACATGCTCAGCTCAGTGAAGATTTTGAATAAATAGGATTCAAGTACCATGTTTTCATACTCCATAACACTTGCCTCATCTT
The DNA here is from genome assembly GCA_030068075.1 of Paguma larvata. Taxonomy (NCBI): domain Eukaryota; kingdom Metazoa; phylum Chordata; class Mammalia; order Carnivora; family Viverridae; genus Paguma; species Paguma larvata. The sequence continues at coordinate 14,482,794 of CM057844.1, forward strand.
AGTTTAATGACTGCCATGTCTTGTACTATAAGAAGATTTATTTTAAATTCATTTCTGACTATTCATAAGTTCGTATGTATATGAGTACATGTCATCTAAGGTATAACTGTGGGATGAGAGTTTGTTAACTGTTCTTGAAATAAGAATAATCTACAGAGTCTGTTTAGTTTTGTATACTTTCAATCATAATGCCTACTACCTTGTCCAGTTTGCCAATAAGAGCCATGACATTTGCATTTCATATGTCCTCACAGTGAAATGATTGTTGCATTGAGAATTTTGTTTTTCTGTGCTAAGTTCTTAGAAGTTTAAAATAACTCCTGTTCAGGGGTGCCTGAATGGCTCAGACGGTTAAGTGTCCAACAGTTCAGGTCATGATCTCATGGTTCCTGAGTTCGAGGCCTACACTGAGCTCTGTGCTGACAGCTCAGAGCCTGGAGCCTGCCTTGGATTCTGTGTCTCCCTCTCTCTCTGCCCCTCCTGCTCACATTCTGTCTCTCTCTCTCAAAAATAAAATACACATTAAAAAAAAAAAACTCAACGTGCTCTTCTTGAAATATCTAAACCCCATTTTTTGTTTTGTTTTTAGTCTGCTGTCCTACCTCCCCTGTTGCTGAAAAATTTGAGTTGTGTGTTTAACATTTAACCTTCTTCTTCTTCTTTTTTTTTTTTTTACTATCGTGAAAGGATTATCTTCACAAATTTGATATTCAAAGATACTTTCCAATACTTTTCACATTTTAGGGAAGAAATTTAAACAAAATCTTTCACTTTTGAAACCATTTCCTTTTCAGTGATTAAAGCAAAAAATGAAAAAAACTTAATTTTTTAGAGTATTGTTTCTCAAATTTGCCTATGCCCAAGAGTCATGTGGGAATCCTGTTACAGATTTTGCTGGTCTGAGGTGGGGCCTATGATTCTGCATTTCTAACTAGCTCCCAGGTAATGCCATTGCTGCTGGTCCAAGGCTCTTACTTCGAGTAGCAAGATTTTAATCTTGCTATAAATTTGTTATATAAATGATAAGGTGGTAGTTAAATGTTGACCAAATATAATATAACATGTTAATATTTTTGTTTCATTTGTGGAAACAATGTTCATAAGATTTATTTTCCTTTTAAATTACCAAGTAGTGCATATTTATTAAAAAAAATTACAAATTACAGATATAGATAGAATAAAAAGAAAAAGTCTTCATTCTTCACTCTTCTCCCTCAATCTCTCTTCCTCTATGGATAATAAATACTTTGGTATAATAACCACTTTGTATATATAAATAAAAATAAATGGGTATTAGTATTGGATAGTTTGGAATTTATTGAGAAGGATCGCAATGCCACAATAATGCTGCATAATAAATTCACCTCCAAATTCAGCAGTTTACAACCAGAAGCATCCGTCTGCATGTTTGAGTTCTCAGGTTGACTGCTCTGGTGTCATCTAGAACAGGCTTGGCTGGCAGCTTTCGTTCACGTGTTGTGTTTCATCATGGAAGCTCCTGGATGGGATTGGGGTCAAGTCGGCTCCTTGGTTCATTCAGGGCTGAAGGAGGAGTGGCAGTTACTTAAGACATATTCTCCTCATGGAGGATCACAAAGGCCAAGAAGACAAGCCCAACATTCAGATTTTTGTCATGTCCATTAACATTGTTTAAAGCAAGTTAGGGGGACCAAGCCCAGATCAAAAGGAGGGGCTGTCTCAGCTCATTGTAAGGCTGTGGCAGAAGGGAATAAAGAAAATGAAGAATTGGGGTGAATTTTTAATTTATGAAGCCCCTGAAAGTATTTCCTTTTGCAGCCTCTCTTTTGTGCTCTATACAGTCTTCTGTCCACGGTGAAATCCACTGAATCCATGGCAAGTTTTCATACATTGTCATTAAGCTTTTCCAATGGAAAGCATTGTGCAGAGGAAAAGATAGGTTAAACTGCCTCTCATGTTGGAGTGACTCCACCTCGGTGGCGGTCCAGAACAATGACTAGACCAAGAGAATCAAAATACCCCCAGGTTTCTGTGCATTCCTACAGAAATAGAGTCAAGTGGTTGAATTTAACAGGGGTTGGTGAGGTCCTTTGTTTATAAGCCAGAACAACAAACATGTTGGTTTCTTTCCCAATGTGTTCTTAGTAAGAGCAAGGGGATTTTTATTAAGGAGATTCAATGCTGTTTTCAGTGTTTTGTCAGCAGTTTTAAAAATAATCTCAGTTTCAAAGCTAATTTAAATTCCTTCCGACCCTGTACTAATTAACTATTCTTCCTTTCCATCTAGATGCCACAATGAGACGGTTGCTGTTGTTTTTCCCTGTGTTTGGACACTTTGCCCTTTGCAAAATAATCTCAGAGTGTATCGTAGAAGCTACCATTGCCCCGGTCTAGATCCCCTTGTGCCACCTTCTGGATTCATTGCAGCAGTAGTATCCACCCACCCCCTCCACCTCAACCAGCCACACTTCTTTGCTTGCTTTCTCTGCCTGTGGAGGCTTTCTCAGCTCTAGGGAAGCATGCTCTGTCGGCCTGTGTGGAGGGCAGCTTGGAACCACAGTCAGTTTAATGCTCCCTGTAGTAAACTTCAACTAATGACAAACTGAATCCAGTGCACAGACACACCAGTTACCCTGTCATTCAGTGGGGCAAATTCCCAGAAAAATTGGATACCGCTAACCTGCTCATGCACACACCTTCTGTCTTCTTTCTCTCCCTCCCTCCCCACTCCTCGCAGCACCTCCTGGGGTCATCTCCCAAATAGACCACATGGACCCACATCCTTTCCTCAGGGACAGCTTTTGGAACAACCCAAACGAAGACAGGTTATAAGCAGAAAAAGCTGAGAGCTTTCCCTAAAACTCAGAGCAAATAAAGCCATGAAGTAACTCAATTAATGAGCAGATAAAAAATGGCTGGCAGATGGCATTGCTCTGTCAGAGCTGGCAAGTTAAAATAAGTAGCAACCAAATATCAAAAACGTAAAGAGAGAGAAAGAAAAACTCCCACCTACATGTTGGTCTGGGTTTGAAGCATAGAGAAGGTGGAGTTTGGTTCTAGGCAAGGGCAATGTCCCGATGCCCTGGCTTCTTCCACTTCCCATCTAGCTTCTCTCTAAGGCTACCCCTTGATCTTTGTGCCCCCTTTGCAGACTGTTATTCGGAAGGGATAAGTATAAACCTGTGCTCATTATTTCCAGGGTAGACAGATCTGCAGTAAACTCATGTGCTTCTACGAGCTGGTGTCAGCACCCTCTTATGCCCTAGATCACATCCTCTCTGCCCACCTTTTTATAGCAACCAGCTTGGTGAAGGGGTCACCTGCTAGCACCCTACATCAGTGGCCACACCTATCTTTCGCTCTGCTCTGGAACTTTTCTTTTAACATCTCTTAAGATACCTCCTGGAGGGGCTCCTGGGTGGCTCAGTCGGTTAGGTTAGGTGTCTGACTTTAGCTCAGGTCACAACCTCATGGGTTCGTGAGTTCAAGCTCCACATTTGGCTCTCTACCATCTGCACAGAGCCTGCTTCTGATTCTCTGTTGCCCTCTTCTCTCTGCCACACCCCTGCTCGTGCTCTCTCTCTCAAAAATATAATAAACACTAAGAAAAAAGATAACTTTTGGAAACCATTAGGCTATTCTGAAGCATGGGAAATCCTGGAAGTGCAAGGTCATGAACACCATCATCTCTCTGTCTCCCATAACTCTTGACCAGTGGGAAAAGAAGGCTGATGGATCGTTTCTCCTTGAGCAGATAAAAAATGGCTGGCAGATTGTCCTTCTGGTGGACAACTTTGCAGTGTATTCTCCATACCTTCTCAGAGTGCCCCCTGGAGGATGAAGCTCCAACTGCCTACAGTATTGTTGAGCTTCAAAACAAACCTTCCTTGTATTCCTCTTTCCAGTCTCCCAATCCAGTTCTTTAGGATGAAATTTTGCAAAGTAAACTTCTTCAATATACACCCTTGTGTCCACCTCAGCTTTCTGGAGAATCCACTACTGTTTTGGTCTACAGTCCAGGATGCCAAGCTTCCCATGTTTCTCCTTTCCCAATGGCTCCTTCAACACCTTCTCAGCCCAACTGCTCTTCTAACACAGAGTCTCATCTTCACTTCCAATGAACATAGATGGGAACTAGAATTCTCAAAACTAGGATTCAGCCACTGATTTCACTACTCTTAAGGAATTAATCATGAGTAAAAATGTGAACAAATGTTTAGGACTCTAACATCTTCTCCTTCCTGTTGAATTTTTGAGAACTCTGATAAGCTCTTCCTCAGCTGATGGTGGTCCTCATTCATTTTCATCTTTATTTGGAATATACAGCATTTATCTCTATGGTTGTAGGTTTTGTAGGGATTTACTGTTTAAGAAAAGCTTATTAATATTCACAGCACTTGGGTAGGCACTTTGATAATACAGAGTAGCTGATATGCAGTTGCTAAAGCATAAGGACAATGTAAAGATTGGGATGCTTGGGTGGCTCAGTCAGTTGAGCATCTGACATCAACTCAGGTCATGATCTCAAGGTTTGTGGCTTTGAGCCCATGTCAGGGCTTTACAATGGCAGTGCAGAGTCTGCTTGGGATTCTCTCTCTGCCTCTCCCCTGCACTTGCACTTGCACGTGCACACACTCTCTCTCTTTCTCTGAAAATAAAGAAACTTTAAAAAAGAGAAATTCTAAGGATGAAATAGGAAAAACTATAAGTAACTGAAGTACATAAAACAGAGAATGTGATCTGTGGCAAGTGCAGTATTGACAGGATATTATGGTGGAGAGAAAAATCACATCTGGTCAGAGTAGAAGGAAGCCTGGCCTTCACACTGGTCTTCAGTCAGATAATGAAGGATGCCCCACCTGGCCCAGGCTGAGACCAGCAAAAGCAATACTCAGTTTTGCCATGATGGCAAATAATGCTCATGTTTGGTTAGCTACAGCATTTTGAGGAAACACTTTTCAATTTCATTCTTGAATATTTTGGTGGCTCTAGTAGGTATTTCAAGCTCCAAAGGCATTCCATTAAGTTTCAGTACTGTGTTGTTGGATAATATGTTCATCTCTTCAAGGTTGAGTTTTTAGAGTCCTAAAATCTATCTGTTCTGTGGCTGTGCTGTCATAAGACACACGTTTTTGAAATATTATAACTCTTTATGCCTCCTGGGTATTTCTGCTTGTTTATGAGCATTTCTTTGTTATTCATGTGTAGATAGCAGTTTGAATGACCTAGAAAGAACAAAACATTAAAAATGATAACATAATTCATGCAATCCCTAATTAACTTTTATTTTCTAAGAGCTACAGATGTTGTATTATTCATAAGTCTGTTCACATATTATTTATGTCACACAAATAGGATGTTCATTAGCTTAAAACACTTAAGGAAATTCTGTGTGTTTCTTTAAGTTAAAAAAGTGGTGGGTATCAGGGTATATTAACCATTTCTTGTGTTTATAAAATGAGCTACACTAGTTGAGGTCTAAAGCCTTCCTGACTCAGTGTGATCTTCAGAACAGCAGCGGTAGCCTCATGGAAATGCAAAATCCTGGGCCCCACCCTAGATTTCAAAATCTGCATTTGAACAAGATATCAATTGATTCATGAGCACTTTAAATTTTGAAAAGCCCTCATCTGTTTTCAATAGCTATAAAATTTCAAGTTTTAAGAGAGCTAACTTTGGCCTTGATGACACATGGGACTTTTCAAGACACCTGATGACCATGGTACTTGGGTTTTAGAATATATATCGATATATTTTGAAATATTAATTTCTAGTAAAAATACTTTTTGCTTCTTTTAAAACAAGCTAGGTTACAGATTTAAAGGATCTTTAGTTAGTATGGTCCATTTTCCATGCTTCTGATCATTTGTGTACTGATTCACAAGGAAAAGTTTTAGGTTTTAGAAACTTAGAACCACTCTAATGGTCACATACTGAGTATATCTGTTGGGGAGTGAAAGAACATTGTTCAGATGATAAATCTCCAGTAGTATATTCAATGCTGCTGAACCATATTTAGAATTTTTTAAACTTTTTTTTTTTTTTACAATAGAAATTGTTTTCTACCCATCAGATTGAGTAATGAATAGCATCATTACTTTAGGGTTGGGAAGAGGAAACCAACCTGATATAGACTGGTAAGGATATGAATTAATATAAACCTTTTGGAGGACACATTCACCAACTTTTCAGTGGGCATACACATTTTGATCAAAAAGTTCCACTTTACAGATTTGCTCTACAGATATTTTCCCATATGTTTGCAAAGACATATGTACAAGAATGTGCAATGAACCATTTATATAAACGTGAAAGCTGGAATTACCTAAATGTCTATCAACACAAAAAAATGATTTAAAAATTGTAGCATGTTCATACAGTGAAATGTTATATAGCTATTAAAGAGGAAGAAATAAGCTGGTATCTAAGATATACATAATTAGACTCAGGTACTTAAGGAGATTACAGACACAGATTAAATGAACTATAGATATAGGTCTATGCATAAAAAATGCTCATGAGAATAAACACTGAGCTGTTCATACCAGCTGCCTCTGGGAAATGGTATGCGGGAGGATGGAGGACTTTTTATTTTGCAGTTTATCTATGGTTTAATTTTTGAGAATATCAAAATAAATGTATAATTTAAAAATAATTATGGTTTTTCTTTTGACTGTCTTCCTCCCAGCAAAAAAAAAAAAATATGCACATTTAGATTGAGAAGATAGGTTTATAAATTTCCTAATCTGTGTGCAATCCAAAGAAATTAAAAATAGAAAAAAATTCAACAGTTGCTCAAGAAAGACTTCTTAGCAATTCTCAGCTGTAGAGTTTCTGAGAAATATCTGAATTCTGAATATGTTTTATATTAGTAGATTTAAGATATTTTGGAATATAAGCAACATTAAACTCATAGGTAATTTTTAAAAATGCCAAGTAAAATTCTCCATCTACCAAGCTGGCAAAAAATTGCTAATATTAAAAAAGATGGTAATATTCAGCAATTGTAAATAGGTATACACATAATGACCTAGGAGACATACATTTTTAAATGGAACAATCAAGTTTAATCTGATATGTGTAGCCTGATGCCACTTTGTAAGTACATACATATTTCAGAATTAGCGTAAGAGAAAGTTGGGAAGAACAAATAGCAAGCTCTTGATAATGGCTGCTTTAAGGGCAGGGGATATGAGAACAGCCTTTTGACTTTTTCCTTTCACAGAATTTTATTTTTAATGTGAGAATATGGTAGTCCTTTTTTTTTTTAGTATTTTCAAATTTTAATATGAGGAGAGAAATGAAATTCATTTACTTAAAAACATACTCTTACATCTTTGTAGTTATAACTCCTCCAGAGTTTCAATCTCCCTTTGAGAATAAAATAACGCAGCTAAAAAATTTTCTCCTAGTAACTAGGCTTGTGAAAAGATATAAGGGGTGAATTTGGAAGGGCTCCTCCCGAACTGGGAACAAGGAAGAGCCTAGAATTCTACCCCATATTCTCATTTCATCTTAATGGCGTTTGGAAAGGAAAAAAATCTAAGAGAAGGGATATGATAGTGTATTTTTCATGACTCAAGGGGCATAAATTTTAAGTAAATACTATCTTAAATTGTTTTATGGCACTCTATTGAGGGATACATTTGAGACATCTATGTATCGGCTTGTTTTTCCCAGAGCTTTGATTTTTAAGAAGGGATTAGGAACTGATGAGAATGAGGCAATAACAGTGCTATTACAGTACCCCTGCCATTTTCCCTTTTATCCTTGTGTCATTTTTACCCTTTAAGGTATCTAGCACACTGGAAAAGAAGAGAAATGAATAAAGGATGAAATTGGGTTAAACATTGGGAGTATTTTCAATATTTACTTTCAAGATTTCAAAGGGTATTATCTTTTAACCCTTTAGCTTCCCTTGTGATTGTACATGTAAACTCGGGTGGGGGGTCACAGAATCCAAGTATGAGGCCTACTGTAACTGTGAGCCTGAGACCTATCTCTACCTGCTCTGTACATCGGCCCTAATGGGAGAGCCTCGCTATTTCTTCCACCATAAAGAAACACTCTTACCCAACTGGAAGCAATGAGTTCAACAAAACAAGCATGCTGATCCTTAGGAAATGCTTGCTGGCCTTGTTTCCATATTTGCTATGATTATGAGGCAACTTGTGTCTCACTGTCCCAAAGTTAAAAAAAAATAAAACATTCTTAACTGTTAGGAAAGCTAAGAGCCATACCCTATACAGAGAACCTGCAGATTTTTCTTTCTTTAATTTTTTTTGAAATATAATTGACAACATTAATCCATTTCAAGTGTATGATATAATTGCATTTTTTTCTTCATAGGTAAGCCATAAGTTTTCTTGGGGTTGAAGGCAGTGATGAATACATAAAATAGTTTTACTTTTACATTCACCTGTGCTATTTATGTGTCTCTAACATATAATGCTTGCTAAATTGACAGGTATCTAATGCATGACTATTGATTGAAAAATTAAATGAACAAACATGTGATACAATTTGGGGGGTAAATCCTTTGATTTGCTATCCAAGGAAATAAAAATCCATGTTGGAGTAGGTTATTAAAATATAGGTTATTTTAAGTGAGTAGTATGTCATCTCCATTCTTCTTTTTTTTTTTTAAGTTTATTTTGAGAGAGACAGAGACAGTGAGTGGGGGAGGGGCAGAGAGAGAGGTGGGCAGAGGATCTGAGGCGGGCTCCATGCTGACAGCAGAGATCCTCATGTGGGCGCTAACTCGCAAACTGGGAGATTATGATCTGAGCCAAAGTCAGATGCTCAACCGACTGAGGCATCCCCCAAAATATAGGTTATTTTAATATAGCATATTTGTATGGTATTTCTTTTTCCTCTTGATTATCAGGGAAAACTGCATTAGTTGTCATGACAGACAAACAGATCACTTTGGGGTGGTGTGATCCATTCTTTTCAAACACTAAATGCTTCTCTTTCTCTCATTACTTATTTAGAATCCAAATATAGTCATATGTATTCATGTGCTAGATAAAATAAGGAGTGAACTGGTATATTTAAAACTGTGGCCGTCTTCAATCAAACCTAATTGGAAAATCTAATAATCATAATAGAGAACAATTATTCCCTCTGGAAAGATAAGCACCTGGATGCATTAAAACTATTTTAATTGACTGAAATTTAGAGTAGATCTAGCAAAGCCAGGTACTATTACCATTACCGCAATGCAAAATTGAATATGTGGACCAAAGTTTATACTGTGAATACATTTCGGTTTGTTGTAAAAATATTTAAGTATTTGGGGCACCTGGGTGGCTCAGTCGGTTAAGCATCCAACTTTGGCTCAGGTCATGATCTCACGGTTTGTGGGCTCACGCCTGACATCAGGCTCTGTGCTGACAGATCAGAACCTAGAGCCCACTAGGGATTCTATGTCTCCCTCTCTCTGCCCTTCCCTTGCTCGCTCACTCTCTTTCTCTCAAAAATAAAGATTTAAAAATATTTTTAATATAAAAAATAAAAATATTTAAGTATTTAATTCCTAATGCATTTATCTTAATGTTAAAATCTGTAACATTTTAGGGGCTGCAGATTCCTTCATGGGACCTTTGAAGAGCTTGTGGTGTAATAAGACGGGACTATAAATACAGTCACAGTATAAAATCAGTGCTATGTTTACGCGTGTGAACAAAGCAATATGAACTCACAGAGGTATAGGTTTACTTTGCCTGGGGCTACCAGGAAAACCTTCATTAAAATGGAGGTATTTTAGTTTAAATTTAAAACTTTATTTTTTAGTTTGAACCTGGTTTGGAGTTTACCAAGAAAAGAAGAGAGGAAATCAAAAAATGTCCTGCTCAGGAAAAATAGCAAAAGCAAAAGCAGGGAGAAATTAACACTCATTATGGGAAACTGGAAATAAGATACAAATTGTGTATTGCTTTTCAATGCAAGTTTCTGACCAGCTGCATAATATCTATTTGGCTCCTTTAAAACACACTTTCAAACAGAAGAAACAAAACATTGCTTCTTTCAGAGAAACCTGCCCTTACCCATTGAGGGAACAAAGAGGTTTACATCTGTGACCTTCCTTCTGGTGTAATACACATTCCCATAACCAGGAGTACCAAATCAAAGCACGTTAACAATTATAATTATGTTAAATAGGTCTCAGATATTTGTTACAAAATAAATCTAAGTAAATATTGGAAAACAAACACATAGTGTATTTTAGAGCTATGAGAGAGAGGCACCTGGGTGGTTCAATCAGTGAACTGTCCGACTCTTGATCATCTCAGGTCATGATCTCGTGGTTTGTGAGACTGAGTCCCGAATCAGGCTCTGCGCTGATGGTGCTTGGAATTCTGTCTCTCCTTCTCTCTGCCCCTCCCCTTCTTGTGCTCTCTCTCTCTCTCTCTCAAAGTAAATAAACAAACGTAAAAATATAAATTAAAAAAAAAGAACCATGAGAGATGGGCAATGGGGTAAAAGATGAGGCTGCAAAAATAACCCTGATGCAGGCCCATTTGGATGCTGGATGGAACTGTTTTCATGCAGGTGCTCTATTATGGGCTCTCTCCTTCCCTGCTTCGGCTTGGCTGCTGACCCCTCAATAGTTGCCACCTCCTTCAGCCCATTCTTTGCTTCCAGGATGGAACCTTGCCCATTCCAGATGAACTTTGCCCAAAATATGGTCTCTGTGTCCTTTTCCTCCAAACTCCATCCTCCCAATCCCCCTATTACACCTGACTTCTTGACCTCCAACCTGTGCCCTGCCCACAGAACCAGGGAGATTAAAAAAACAGTATGGGGGCATGGGTGGCTCAGTTATTTGAGCATCCGACTCTCAAATTAGCTCAGGTGATGTTCTCAGTGTTGTGGGATCGAGTCTGGCATCAGAGCCTCCTTAAGATTCTCACTCTTGCTCTCCCATTGCCGCTCTCCTCTCCTGGCACATGCGTGTGTTCTCTCACATTAAAAAAAACAAAAAAAGACAATAGTATGACTCAAAGGGGGATGAAACGAAAAGTGCAATTCTCTCTTTCTCCTATAGGCCTTTTCCTCCAAAGGGTAAATGTCGTTATTAATTTTTTATGCTTCCTTCCAGGAGAACTAATGGGTAACTATGTTATGTTCTCTGACTGGGGTCAATCTTGTGAATTCTATTTTTCAAGACTATCCTCAACACCACCAAAAAAGCCACAAACTAATACTCATTTTACTAAACCTTTTTTTTTTTTTTTTTTAGGATGGGATTTGGACTCTTCACCTTTTGAAATTATTTGGCTGCTTCTTTGCCAGTGGCATGATCAGGCTTCTAGTAGCCTAAGATACAGGACGAAATTACAGCACACAAAAGTTTCTGTGAAAACAGCCTTAAGCCAATGAATTCTCCTCAGAACTACAAAACCAATGTGAATTTGAGCAAACCTAGCATGAAAATAGCTACTGTGGAAAAAACAAAAATGAAAAATAAAAACAAAAGCTAAAAACATTTAGATTCTAAGAAAGTGCATTCTCAACATGTGTTAGAGCAGTCCAAAAGTAGTGGCTAAAAAATAGTAAGTACGTATTACTGCTCGAAGTTTTATGAGCCAGCGAGGTGGGTCTTCTGGTCTCATGGGATTCCCTTACGGTCAGGTGTGGGTGAGACAAGTGGGCTCTCTCACCATGTTTGGGGGTCACTGGCTGCAGGCAGGTCTAGTATGACCTCAGCTAGGACAACAGGGCTCTGCTATATATGGGAGCTCATCCTCTCGCAGCCTGGAAAGGTTTTTTTCCCAAGGTGCTGGCAGTACTCCAGAGAGTGTGGAAGTGGGGAGGTCCCTCGACATACAGACTAGGAACTGAACCAAGTCTGAAGTCCAGCCCAGATTCAAGAAATGGGAAAACAGACACAGACACCTTCTGATGGGGGTTGTAAAGTCACAGTGCAAAGAGCATGAAGGATTGAAGGATTGAAACACAGTAGCCATTGATTGATATACTACTACTTAGAATTAAAATGTTTTGCATTTGTGTCCTCTATTTCATGCACCTTAGGCTTTCTTAGGAGCTTGAACAATCTTCATTAAAAAGAAGACAATAATAATAATAATAATAATAATAATAATAATAATAAAAGGAAAACTATTTCATCACATATAAAAAAAATGGAATGAAGCCCGTCATGCAGCAATTCATCTGGAGGCTCTTAAAATGTGTTCTCTTATATCCTGATGTCAGCATTTCCACGTTGGAATTTTGAGATTTTCCTAACTCTGGGAGTATTAAAAATGTTTACATAGCAAGCAACTCAAGAATTTCGCCGGCATCTATAATTTCAGAGTAAAGAAATTGGAGAAAATTAATATTGATCCATAGAAAATAATATTTATCTGTATCCATTTACAAACATATCCATGTTCATAAAACACTAGTATAATGTAAGCAAGATGGATTTTATGATGGATTTTTTTTATAGTCATGTCCATTTTCAAGAAAGTGTTCTTTTTTTGAATGATTAATTTACATATTTGAGATTTGTGAACATATGAACTATTCCATGATTCCACAAAAGTTATGTTTATATTGTTTTTCTCATTCACACTATAAGCAGTCTCCAGTTAAACCTGGCTGTGAAGTGAATAACCCTTAGGAACAAAGAGACTTTCCAGATTTATTTGTCTTAAATTTGGCAAGCCTGTCTCAGATATATGAATCTTGTTCTAAAAGAAATCAGTTATTTGCTCCTTTTGAACTTGTCAAGACTAAAAATGACTTGAAATCATAGTATTTCATAGAGATGTTATTTGGTAAAACTGCTGGCGATCAAAACTGGAGATGGAAAAAAATATTCAGAATGGAGAGTCATGCATTTTCTTATTCGACAAACCATTTTTGTAAAAAATGTTTATTTTTGAAAGAGAGAGAGAGACAGGGAGTGTGTGTGTGTGTGTGTGTGTGTGTGTGTGTGTCTGTGTATGTGAGAATGGAGGAGGAGCATAGAGAGAGGGAGACACCGAATCTGAAGCATCCTCCTGACTCTGAGCTATCGGTACAGAGTCAGACATGGGGTTCAAAGTCACGGACCAGATGGTGAGAACGCTTAACCACCGTGAGGGCACTTAACAGCCTGAGCCACCCAGGTGCCCCAGAATTCGGAAAATTCTTAAATACTTTAAGAGTGCTACTTGAGTAAATATTAATAAGGCTTCAGTTATATATTGGAATAATTAAATTTTTTTTAAATGAGAAAAATCACTTGCTTCAATAAGTTATCTTCTTTGTGGTCAATATGTATAAGGTGATACTCTAAAATGGAAATTTTGGAACAAGTGAGATATCCCATTTAATAATATCCCATACTATTAAAATCAAATTTAAATAATTCACCAACTGGTCATTTTTATTATAATCAATTTCTGTCAGTGATCTCTAAGAACAATTAATTAATACAAGAATACTGTTTAGCTATTTATCCATAGGATAAAAATTTTGCTCTGCTCTCAATGACACTTGACTAGTAAGACAAATTAAGTAAATAAACACAGTGGAAGAGAACTAAAACCCACAGAGATTGTAGTCTCTGTGTTTTCTGGTTAATATTTTGAAGTATATTTCCATATTTTATCTCATTCAATCAACACAGCAGCATTTTTGTCAGTTTGGGCAATTATACTAAATAAACTATAGACTTGTGAGTTTACATGACTTGCCCTAAGTTCAGAGCCAGTCTATGGTAAGACCTAGGATGTTGCCTGCCCCAAAGCCCCTCTTCTACCAAGAAAGCATTGACCTTTGGCCCTATCTGTGTACTCTTGTGGGAGAGCTGAGCCACGAGCAGTGATGACGGAGGCCAAGGAAGGAGTTCAGAGCACACATAATGGGATAATTTCCAGCCTTGAGAAGTTGCCACAGAAAAGGCAGACTCAGCTTCTAAGCACTTCTTTCCCACGAATAGACCCAATTTCTTTTTAATTGGAATCATTGAAAATCTCAAAAAGTAAAGCACAGGAATTTCAACTCCTATATTAAACTTCACTCTGGCAATGTTAAATCTGCATTTTATTTCACAGTGAATAAGGACCAATTAATAATATCAATAATGCTATTGATTCTAAAAATGTTATTTTTATATCTCATGAGTATATTCATATTATTCAGCAAATACTCTTCCCTCTCATGACCCTCATGGAAGAAGGAGGGTACTTCTTGTCCCACTGATGTCATGTGACTTTCTTAGGCCAAACTAATATGATTCAGTGACAGTGTGCCAACTCCAACCTACACCTTAGTGTCCGCAAGTGTCCATCTGTCCTTCTTGAGAAGATCATGCTTCAAGTAGCTGCCAGTCCAAGGAGACTGAGGGACCTGGGGATGAGATATGGACCCCACCTATAGCTTGGAGTCCAGCCCAGTCATGTACAGCCTACATCAGTTGAGTCTCAGGCCACCTGCAGTAGAATAATTGGTGCTAAGTGGTTAGAAGGCTAAAATTACGAGATTATAATATTCACATTACTCTCTTTCAGGCCAATAGGAGCTACATGAAGTCTTCAAACATAAAAAGAAGTACCCACATTATCCTTTACCAAGATTACTCTGGCAGCAAACAAAGACTTCAAATGGTGTTTATTTCTATAGCTCCTCCCCCAGAAGAGGAAAAACATGATTTCAGTTTGGTGCCAAGACTTTTAGCATGCATGAGACAATATGAGGAATGGATTGACTGTTATGTGGATAACTCAGAGTTGGAGATTTGCAGCATGACGGCTTAATTCCCAAAGGAAATTATGAACCTGAACTTCTGGAAATATGACTGTCACCTCATTTGAGTGTCTTGAATAAGAACAATCACATAGTAAATATCCTGCAATTGTTCTCCGTCGTCCCCACTTGGTCCTTTTGATAGGAGCCTTCAAATGAGGCCGTCAGTTAATTAAGTTAATTGAGTTAATTATATTTTCTCTGAAGTATTTGAATAGCCTTCCTAACAATTAACTACATCTGAGCACCAAGTGAATTATTGACTTACCTTGTTTAAGACTGAAAGCAAATCTAATAAATGCTGTTGAAACCTGTTATAAATCATTTTCAATTTATCTAAGAACTTACAGTACTTATTTGTAGGATTTCCATGGTGGGGCCTACCAGTATTGAATTCATCATGAAGAGCTAGTTAATCAATGGGGTAGACCCCATGTTTATTAGTGACAAGAGCATGGGTGTATGGATATCTCTCTGAGACCCTGCTTTCAATTTTGGGGGATATAATACCCAGAAGTTGAATTGCTGGATCATACAGTAATTCGATTTTTACTTTTGTGAGGAACTACTATGCTGTTTTCCATAGTGGCTGTACCATTTTATATTCCAAACAGCAGTATACAGGAAGTCTGATTTCTTCACACCTCTACTAACACTTGTTATTTTCTGGTTTTTAATAGTATCTGTTCCAATGAGTGTGAGGTGGTATCTCCTTGTAGCTTTATTATTATTTATTATTTCCCTAGTAATTAGTGAGATTGAACATCTTTTCACGTGCTTATTGACCATATGTATATCTTCCCTAGAGAAATGTCTACTTAAGTCCTTTGTTCATTTTTTTTTAAATTTTTTAGCGTTTTTATTTTATTTTTGAGAGACATAGAGACAGAGCGTGAGCAAGGGAAGGGCAGAGAGAGAGGGAGATACAGAATCTCAAGCAGGCTCCAGGCTCTGAGCCATCAGCACAGAGCCCGACGTGGGGTTCGTACTCACAGACCGTGAGATCATGACCTGAGCTGAAGTTGGCCGCCTAACCAACTGAGCCACCCAAGTGCCCCTCCTTTGTTCATTTTATAATTGTTTGTTTTGTTGGTGGTGTTGAGTTGTAAAAGTTCTTTACATATTTTGGGTATTAACCTTTTATCAAGTACATAATTTGCAAATATCGTCTCCCATCTCATGGGTTGCTTTTTCAATCTGTTGTTTGTGTTTTTTGATGCACAGAAGTTTCTAAATTTTGATGTAGTCCAGTTTCACTATTTTTACTTTTTTGTCTGTGCTTTTGGCACTATATTCAAGAAATCATTGCTAATCAATCCATTTACTTTTAGCAAAGCCTATCTTCTAAGGCACAAAGATGATTTACAATGCAAATCAACTGGATAACCTGCATTAATTTGCTTATTCAAAATAAGGCTATTAAAAGTGAATAAATTAAAATTGGCGAACTCTGAGCTTTTATTGACTCTATAACTTTCCAAAAAGTATTAAATTGTATTTAAGTAGTTGGTTAGTTTGCATGAGTTTTCTAATTCATGTCAAGTTCGTAGATTCTCTCAAATTAAAATATAATGGGAACCCATTTGAAGTCAAAGGTTATGTATTATATGTCTTTGTTTTGTTAAACTGTCTAGTACAGTGAGTACCAATAAGAATCTACTCAATAACTCAATAAACCCTTAAAATAATAAACTATTAGCCTAGGAGTAGGGATCTGTATTATTTATATATTATTTATATAATACTTATATTATTCATATTTATTTTATGGATGAACAAATTGAGATCCTGAAGGAAAAGTAATGTATGTGATCAATATAGAACACAAAAGAGATGCATTGCTTGGGGGTAACAACAAGAATGCACAGGTTTAGAAGTCTGGACAGCCTGTCTGAACTAATCGGATAATTGATGTCTGTGGGATGCAGATGTGCATGTGACGTCACCCTTTGCTTATGAGCAGGTGGTGCAACAGGAACATCAGGATACATTTGGGGTCTCTATGAAAACTTATTCCAAGAGTTTTTTTCCTCAGTTCTATAACTGCTCCTGAAAACTGTCACCTTCTTCCTTGGGGGCGCTCACATCTCATGCATCCCCCAGATATTAGTAAGATATTTTGAGAGATGCTAAGAGATCCTCTGTGCAAGTTGCCATCCTGGTTGACCACATTTCATATTTCTAACTCATGTTATTCTATAGAGTTTACAGTATTTTAGACCTGATAAAGCCTTCCTAGTCATTGGTTCACATTCCCTTCTTTTCAGTTAGGGGAAGAGAGGCCTAGAGGTGACTTGACACAAACTGTCAACAAGGGTGGTCAAGATCCTAATTGGACTCCCAGATTCGAAAACTTATTTAATGTTAGCAATGTCACCAAAAGCAGAAACAAAAGAGAGATGACGCATTCCAGGCATGCTTTGCAAAACTTAAGCTCCCTCCTTGTCTTGCAGGTTGTGAAAGCTTGCTTTCTCTCAGCCATCCACAAAGCCAGAAAATCTTTGGCTTCTAGCATTCTAACTGCCACCAGCCTAACAACAAAGCCACAGGGATCCTGGCCATGGGAACTTCCTTCTCCCAATCCTAGATGGGCTTTAGCTGGTCCAAGTACCACCAGAAATGGGATGACTGGACTCTGTCCCAATTCTCCACTTTCAGCTATCTTTGATAAAAGAGGCTTCATTCTGTAGTGATTAGCGTATTTGAAGCGTGGCTGTTTCTGAATCCATACACAAAAAAAACTTGTATTGACAAGTTTGCCAATTTTCCAAACTGTTCAAATTCATCCGACCTTCTAAACAACAACATCCACTGGAAAATTATTGGACATCTGGAGAGTCATCTGGGGTGGAATTAAATTTTTGATGTGCTGTGAAATGGGGTCAGTGCATTAGAATTACATTTGAATAGTTATGAATGCACTAATAAAATGCTGCTCTTCAGTGCAAATTGGCAACTCTCCCAGACTTTAGGAAGCTTCGAAGAAATGAATTTCAAAATTCTTGATTAACAAATACATACAAGAAGTCAGAAAAGACAAATTAAGAATCCTCTATTAAAGGACACAATATGCCCTAGATTTATTTTACAAGTTATGATTTTAAATGGGGCCTATTTGTATGGCAAAGGGCAACATCGTTCCATGGTTTGAGTAGCAAGTAGAAAATAAGGAAGGAAGCTTCTTTTTCTCTTAGGATTTGTGGTTCCAGTGAAGTCATCGTACTTAGTCAACTATTTTCTAGACTGCTTAATAGAGCAAAAATAGGACAAAGAGATGGCAGTTGTGGGGGTTCGGATTTCTACTGGATGTTATAAAGCACTTCTTAACAACGGGCTGGCTGTCTTATGCATCTCATGAAAAATGTTTAAGCAGAAGCTGAACAACTATCTTTCAGCGATTTTGTAGAATATATTTCTTAATTGGCTGAGAAATGTATTCAAAGACTTTCAAGGTCCCTTTGAATTTTAAGACTGAGCTGTTACATTCTATGAAATAAAGCTAAAACGAGCCCTAGTTGAATCGCTGGTAAATAATATGTCTTAGAAATGAATTCTCACTTAATAGCATTTAGAATTCAGCTAAACTAAAGTTAATTTTCTGGAACCCACATAGAGGCTAATGGTTAGTCACATGGGAGCTGCACAAACCTGGCAAGGCATGCAAACCCAACACCCTGCAGGGCCAGCGATTCTCTGAAAAGCACCTGTAAGACAGGTGTGCCATGGAGGCTGATGGCAAGCCACAAAATGTTCAAAGTGTAAAGCACATTTGGTTTCTTTTATCAGGTCATTATCATTGACCTAATCCTTTACATCAGGAACACACAGAAAATGAGAGAACTCTGGCAAAAAATGGCAACGCCCATGCAAGAAATCCTTGTTGGGGTACAACTGTGGATCATCAGCCCTGAATGCTAGCACAGTTGAGTGTAGAAGTTTTAGGTATCCAAAAGCTATACAAGGCAAAACTGCATGCTCGTCTTGGTGCTCTTCAGTTTAATCCCACCCCAGGCTTGCATGTCACGATCTTTCTCCCCTTCTGCATGCTCCTCTCCCTCGTCCCTGTCCTCAGTTTTTCCCTAGGATCTCTGACTTCAGGCAATGCATCATATTCAGGACCTGTTCTTCTGCTTCTTCTGAATCAAAATTGACCTAGCCGTGTTGTCATCTTTCTGTGCCTTGAAGATAAGTTACTGAGTGAACTAAGACTTAAAGACAAATACGTACATACTTTGCGTTCCTCTTTTGTGATATTTCATGATGGTTGAGTTTTCTTAGAACTGAAAAACCATTTCACAAAATAACACCTCTGTGATTGTAAATGGAATGCAGGTGGTCAGTGGTCAGGGGCAATAGTTTCAAGTGTGGTCTGTTTGTACACCCCCACATCCCATCAGCTAGGTTACCCACGCTACATTTGTATGTAAAATTGGCAACTATGTAATGGAGAATTATGTTTAAATCCCTTACTATAGTTTGTACTCATTCAACAAAATTTATCAGTTTCTTCAGTGGAGCAGCTACTAAACTCTTGAACCAACACCATGACTGAAACATGGGTAACATTATTAAACTGAGGTTAATTCATTGTTTTCTAAAAGTGTAAGTATATTTTTTCTTTCTTGCTGCATTTATTTGTAATTTTTTCCTATTCCTTTTTTCACTTTATTTACAAGGAATTATATATATTTAATGTGTATGACTTGATGTTTTATATATAGCATATATTTACAATATAATAACCTATAACATTAAATATATAGTCTATATTTAAGGTATATAACTTGATGTTTTGATACATGTATACATCTTGGAGTAATCACCACACTCAAGCTAGTTAACACATCACCTCACACATACTCCTGTTTTTTTGTGTGTGTGTATGGCAAGAATACTTAAGATGTACTAAAAGTTTAAGTATTTGTTGTTCCTAGGACTAAGTTCATTATTTTTCCTTATCGAGTCAAGTTTTGCTACTCTTTTTGTAAAGAGTTCACTTATCTTGCATATAAACTCAAATGATTTTTTCAGTTTATCAGGAAGATATACTTTAATAAGTTTAGATGTCAAAAGTCCACAAGGCAATGGAGATGGAATATGAGGACATGGTTTGGTTAAGAACCTATAATCACAATGGCTAAAATTGCCTCACTTTACCACAGTATTCTACAAGCTAGCCAAATATCGCTCCTGAGATAATATAGTTACATGTCATGTATTATATGGATTTATACCCTAAACACCCAAACACAGACCTCCTACATTGGTCATTTATCTGACAAAAACCAAGACAAAACAGATCCCTCTTTTTCCACTGGACTAAAGCAGTGAAACAGAATAAGCAACCCAATAATTCCAAAGGAGTCCAACTTCAGAGTTTGGAGCGTTATTCTTATACCACCAGGAATTTTTCCCCTGAAAATCTTTGGTGTTCCAGGACACGAACCTGAAAAAGAGTAAGTCTCTTGTGTGTTATCTCGCATGTTTCAAATACCTCTTTTGCTCCAAGGACCAGTTTGAAAATACATTGTCCACTCAAGGACAACCACTTGGGGTCAAGGAAAGAATCCATAGACAGAAAGAATACCCATTTTCTCAAGCTTCATGTTCTACCGAGAATTGCTATAGAACAAAAACAAAAGTGTCAACTACTTTTGACCTGTAGCTAACCAATGCTTGGGAGAGAAAATAACACAGGCACGTTTCCCTGATTTACTGGGTAAATTAGACTTGCAGTTGAAAACAAAAGTGGTGTGTAGCCTCTTATGGAGGCTGCCAAGTCCATTTTCGAAAATGCTGACAGTGATAAGAAGCATTTACTCTCTTCCTCTCACCTTGAACATGCATGTTACTTGTATGGGCTCATTCACAGAAGGGATAATTAAAATGAACGTTGCACATGCTCACCTTAAAAATAACCTCATGCAGAAGAAAATATACTGGTTGATCCTAATTCATTAAGGAATGAGATATAATATTATACACAAGTTTCTTTTTTTTTAAGTTTATTTATTCTGAAAGAGAGAGGAGGGAGCATGAGCAGGGGAGGGGCAAAGAGAGAGAAAGAGAGAGGGAATCTCAAGCAGTCTCCACACTGTCAGTATAGAACCTCATACGGGGCTCAGTATCACAAACTGTGAGATCATTACCAGAGCTGAGATCAAGGGTTGGTTGCTTAATTGACTGAGCCACCTAGGAGCCCCCACAAATTTATTTTCTTTTCCTTTTATTTTTTTTTTTTGAAAGGAAGAGAAAGAGGGCCCAAGTGAGTGAGGGACAGAGAAAAGGAGAGAGAGAGAATCCCATGAGGGATAGAGAGAAAGAAAGAGAAGGAGAGGGAAAGAGAAAGAGACAGAGAGAGAGAAGCAGGGCTCACCTGAAGCAGGGCTCATGTTTTACTCCAAGTAGGGCTGCGCTCACTGGTAGTGGAGATCAAGCTCACCTGAAGTGCATCTCGAGGTCAGTGAAGTGGGACTCGAACTCATGAACCATGAGATCATAACCTGAGCTGAAGTCAGATGCTTAACCCACTGAGCTGCCCAATACCCCCACCTCCCCATGTTTCTTTTATTTAATAAAAGGTATTTCTCAGTGGTGGTGAACCCAGAACTAATGGGACCAGAAGCTTATATAATTTGGGGGACAAGATGTCTTTAAAGAAATACCTCTCGAGGGATGCCTGGGTGGCTCAGTCTGTTAAGCATCTGACTTCAACTCAGGTCATGATCTTGCAGTTCAGGATTTAGAGCCCTACATCGGACTCTCTGCTGACAACTCAGAGCCTGGAGCCTGCTTCTGATTCTGTGTCTCCTCTCTCTCTGCCTCTTTCCAGCTTATGCTCTGATCTCTCTCTTCTCTCTCTCTCTCAAAAATAAATAAACAGTAAAAAAATAAAAAGAAAAAAAGATACCTCTTGGTTGGGTGGGCAGGTCGTCCTTTGCGCCTTCACCACAGATAGCTCCTTGCTCTCTAGAAGACAGAACCACACTCCTCGGGCAAGAGCACCTCTTCTCTTGCTGCTGGAAAATGGACAGGGAGCATCCTGGACCTGACTCCCTCCATGCTGCTGGCTAATGATTTCCCGGTAACACTGCTGGAATCCAGCACCCAGATGTTGCCCTTGCGGAAGTCACAATTTTTGCTCACCCTTTTGACAACATAGAAAAGGGCCAAGATGAAAATACCTGCAGTTGCTATTAAGTAAACAGCATAGAGGATAACAAAAATGGCCAAAGCAAGTGTGAGATCCACCACGAAAATGATCAGCTTGGCCAACATGTCTGCATGTCTCCACATTCACAGAAGATGTTCAAAAATTTCCAAAGCCTCCCACTACAAAATTATGGCTTTGTAAAATATGGGCAGGGAAAAGGCCATTTCAAAACATGCTGAAGCATGTTGTAATTCCTCCAAGTATCTACCAGGAGGGTTGTATAAAGAAACTTTGATTTCCCAACTGATACGAAACAGTGGCTAAAGGTAAAGTATGGGATATTACTTCACCATGAATATTGTAGTGAAGAGAAGTCTAGAGATTTATTTTATTCCCAAAGTGTGTAACTGATTCACTTGGATTGTGATTTCTAAGGGATAAGAACACACTGATGTTGTGCATTTATAACATGTAAGGCTACTGTAGAAATTTGATGTTTCTTAGAAAATTAAAATTATCCAGTACAATGTGAAAGGAAAATAAAGCCATTTTCAAACAGGCAAAGAGTCAGAAAGTTTACCTCTCCTACATGTGTTTGAAAAAAAAAATTACTAGAGTATATAATCCTATAAAATATCTCCTTTTAAAAAGAGGACTACTTGGTATATAAAAAATTGTGAATTTAACTAATAGAGCAATAGAATTAAATTCCAGAACCACAGCAGGCATACAAGGTAATAAATTCAAATTAGAAAAGGAGGTTAGTAGGCTACCAGAGAAAGGCCTTAAGAAGACAGTCACCTTCCTGTATCAAATGGCATGATTAAAAAGTGTGATGATCTAAAACCAAAATGGCCAAGATATATTTTAGTTAACAAGGTAAATGAAAGGTAATAAGAGAATTCAAGAAAATACATAAAGTTGAATGATGAAGCTGTGGTCCTCAAATGGAACAAACTAAACTGAAGAGTGATTCTGAGTAACGCATGGAATATGAGAAATAAGAATCTATTGGTCCTTAATATTCAGAGTCTTCTTCTCCACATAGCACAGATTAAGAGTGTGAGAATGTATTTCCAAAATGGTTAATCACACTGCTTGGCTTGCTGAATATTTCTAAACTATTAATATTCTCAGTGATATCTACTAGTTTTATATTTCTGGAAAACCTAAAACACAGAAAGAAAATTTATTACAGTGTTAGAACCCTTGACAATTTAAGATTAATGATAGAGCTGACAAAAGTTTGGAGGTATAGTGAGGAGATGAAGAGAAGTGAGGGAATATGGATTTCCACATCTTACATAGTTGGAATTCAAGGGATACTAGTCTACTTTTGGTGTAAGAAATAAAGCTTTGGTATATTTTACAAATAATAAAAAGACCAATGGGAGAGCTAAAAATACAAATTTAGCAAGATTTGTAAGATAGATTCGGTAGTAGAAGGTATTAGCATTTTCATTTTCATGGCAGGAAATCAACTGATACTATTTAAAATTGCTAAATAACAGGGACGCCTGGGTGGCTCAGTCAAGCATCTGATTCTTGATTTCAGTTCAGGTCATGATATCAAAGTGGTGGGACTGAGGCCTGCATAGGACTCTGCACTGAGTGTAGCCTGTTTAAGCTTCTCTCCCTTTTCCTCTCTCTCCCTCTCTCTTTCTCTCTCTCCCCCTCTCCCCCTCCCCCCTCTAAAATAATTTTTTTAATAATAAAGTTACTAAATAACAAATTAAATGTATAAGTATATTATCTGGACTTGTGATATCCAACGTGGTGGCCACCAACCACAAGTGGTTCTTGAACACTTGTAATGTAGCTAGTCTGAATTGATATGTGCTCTAACTATGAAATATGCTTAACATAAAAAAATAAGTTAAAATTGCTTATTCGTAGTTTTTATATTGACTATATGTGAAATGATAACATTTTGGTTATATGAGATCAAATAAAATATAACATTAAAATTATTTTCACCCTTTTAAATATAGCTATTGGAATAATTAAATGTGGCCTACATTATATTTCTATTGGACAACACACTGGTCTAGAATTTTAGAGCTAATCCCCAGGAGAACCCAAACAAAAAATGTTAGATTGGTTCTCTCTGGAAAGTAGCCCTTTCTTTGTAGCTCATTTTGTGCCCTTTTGTATGGTCCAGGCTTTTATTGCCAAGTCTATTATTCATTAAAAAAATTTTTAATGTTTATTTATTTCTGAGAGAGAGAGAGAGAGAGAGAGAGAGAGAGAGAGAGAACACACATACACACACACACACACACACAGTGTGTGAATGGGGGAGGGGCAGAGAGAGAGGGAGACACAGAATCCTAAGTAGGCTCCAGCCTCTGAGCTGTCAGCACAGAGCCCAATACGGGGCTTGAACTCACGAACTGCATGATCATGACCTGAGCTAAAGCTGGACACATAACCAACTAAGCCACCCAGGCGCCCCTATCTATTATTCTTTAAGGAAACATTTAATAAAATACAAATAAAGGATAAAGATTGTGATACTTTTATTTTAAAGAATAGATTAGGTGGGTGTACTGGATGCAAAAATCAAAGGAACAAAGTGAAGAGAATAATTTAAATAAGGTACAAGACAATAGTCCATATCTTTTAATATATAGGAAAAATGAAAGGAATGGTAGGTAATTATAATTGAGAAAGGAGGTTAAATTTGTAAAATGTCTTATCATGATCAATAGTGCATTTTTCAGCCTAAAACTCTATGTTAGGAACTACTGGGTAGTTTTCTGCGGACTAATCAATAAATGTGAAATAATGACAGATAATGGCATTTTGATGGTTAACATAGGTGTATATAGCTTAAATAACACACGCATGCTCCAATTTAACAAAGAGGTGGACCTGGTGGTGCTTACTTGCTTTACTAAAGAAGCTTGTCCTTAACTGAAAGAATCAACAAATAACTTCAAAATCAAACACCTCTAAATATTATATCATAAATTCAACCTCCTGATTTCATAAAACTGCTACAGAAGTAACAAAGTCAGGGAAAAATCCAAATAATTTTCTATTATAATGACAATGAAAAATATTTAATAAAACTAAATTTACATATACCATTTAATGAAAGTGTATATTCAAAATTTCTCAGACACATTCATTATATGTAATAAAATCAATTTTATGATTAATTAGAGAAAACGAGAGTTAGACCTTCACTCCTGATTGAGAGTATGTTTTCAGAGGTCACACTGGGGAGAAAAAACTTTCTTCCCTTAAGAATTTGTCATACAAAAAGTTTCCTATAAATTTTTCAGACAAGTAGCAGAAATGTAAATCAATACAGACCAATTGTCCTTTTGAATCATTGCTTTTAAATTTTCTCCATTGTATGATTTTACAAAAGAAAGGAATATATCCCACTCTCCCTTTTAATTATTTTTAATTTCCCATTAGAACATTATTCCTTTGACTAAAGTGTCATTTGTTTTTTTTAATTGACATTTGTATGCTGTGATCTATACTAACAGATATAAATTCCTGTCAGTGAGGCACTGAGATCTGCTGGAAAGATTTTAATAAAAATAATTTATTTACATAATGTTTTTTAAAATGTTTATTTACTTATTTTTGAGAGAGAGAGAGAGAGAGAAAGACTGAGCGAGCAGAGGAGGGACAGAGATAGAGTGAGACATAATCCCAACCAGGCTCTGCACTGCCAGAGCAGAGCTCAACTTGGGGCTTGAACCGACCAACTGGGAGATCATGACATGAGCAGAAACCAAGAGTCAGATGTTTAACTGAGCCACCCAGGTGCCCCACAGAATAGGTTTTGATAGGAAAGGGAAAAAGGAGATAGATTGAGACATCAGAGTACATCAAGAGATTCAAACAAAGGAATACAGAAAGTGCTGGGCTCAGAGAAAACTAGAGCAAACCTCAACAACTTTGCAGGTTTAAAAGTCAAAGGTGCCTGGTTAGTATGAGACCTGGAGGCATAAACTGGGATCCTAGCCTCTCATGTCCCTCAGTGTGAAAACTGGGATGATTTGAAATGTAGATTGACTTCAGCCTCAAGAGAAAAGGATACAGGAAATTCTCTCATCAAACACAAGGATCTTGGGTTTTTATCTTAAAGCAGACTTTTGTAAAAATCAGTAGATCTAGAACAAGTTATGGTGGAGAACAGTGCTTTATTATATAAAGAGGTTTGCAGACATATATTTTTATTGATGAATAGGTTTTTTCTTTATGCAAATGAGATTTTAGTTTCGACCACCAAAATTACATTCACCTCTTCATCCTAAGGTGCTCCCCAAAGATACTTCCAATTATTTAAAATACATTTTAAA
The DNA here is from genome assembly GCA_030068075.1 of Paguma larvata. Taxonomy (NCBI): domain Eukaryota; kingdom Metazoa; phylum Chordata; class Mammalia; order Carnivora; family Viverridae; genus Paguma; species Paguma larvata. Next base: position 14,508,996 of record CM057844.1, read on the forward strand.
TCAGCAGCAATCAAGGTTTCAGTCTGGTGGAGACTACTGCAGTGAGTCCTGAAGCTAAATTATACATTTAATATCGCTTGCCTTTCAGATCAGCAAATCCCCACAGACTCACTATAAATCTCTCTACTTCCAACCGTAATGACTTGGGCAGAAACATTCTGAATTAAATGATGCTCTGACGTGATTTATGTACATCTGGACTTTCAACCCAATGGCTTCCCAGCACTCTATCAATCTTTATAAAGTCCTGGTAATGTACTTGAAAAGAATTGCAATGCAGTGAGTTAAAAGCGAGGCCGGGATTTTTGCCAATGTGACAGGATAAGAAGCTGTATGACCTGGCCCATGCTGTGCAGCTGGTGCTGGAGGAGTGATTGCACTTTGGGCTTCGAAGCCCCCTGAGCTCTGCTGTTTGCCCTCTCCAGTCAACTACCACAGCTTGAAATGACTACTGTCGGGAAAGGTTGAGAGAAACTTCAATGTGGGGGCTTCTTTAATATTTCTTTCATGACATGAAGTTGAAGCCGCTAGAGCATGCTAGCATTTGTACCCTGCTAATTTATTAAAACAGGAGGCTCTCTAAATCTGCCCAATAACATTCAGTAAGTCTGATGATTGTATTGTTGTTCCCAATATTAGGTAACTCTTACCCTTAAAAGGGGATTAAACCTTCCAGGCCCACTGACATCAGGCTTGGGTTGTGTCACTTGCTTTGGCCAATGAAATGTGGTCAGAAATGCTAGATGCCAATTGTGAGCAAAAGCTCTAAGAACCTTTGTGGGATTTCATCATTGTTTTCCCATGGGCAGGGGACTGGCAGGTCCCTGATAAAGGCTGCTCATTAAACCCACACAGGCTCCAAATGGAAGAGCCAAAGCCAACCTATGATTGACATAATGCGAGTAAGAAGAAAATTCTTTTTTTTTTGTAAGATACTAAGGTTTGAGGGTAGTAGGTGTCTTTTGTTACTGTAGCATAACTCAGTTTAAGCTGACTGATAAAATCATCATCCTCTATAGAAACCGTAGGAACCACCTAAACACGAATAATCCAAAAAAAGGTCAGCAAACCTTTGGCCAATGAGAGTGCCATCTTATTTCTTGAGACTTGGATATTTACATTACTGGCCTATCATTTTTATTTGTCCTTTGATAAACACTGGAAACTGGGCATGCTGCCTTTTAGCAATGCTACTTACCTATACCCAAAGGGATCTCATACTCTCTCCTTTTCTTGACAGAATGGAGGTAGATCTGGAGTCTTAAGGTCTAGTGATCTCTCTCTAACCACTTATCCACTGATGGCAGCATTAAGCCAGCCATAGTAAACTTCTCAGGTGAGAGTTTATGTCTGGGAAGATTGCTGGGAGATGAGGATACCTCAATTTATGAGGGACCCTCCCAGAGATAGGGGGGCATGAAATTCCAAACAACATACTGGTCAAGTGCAGAGAGTATTTATGGTGATCCAGCTGGACTGGTAGTTCTAGATGTCACTTACATGCCGGGGTCCTGTTCTGGCGAATCTAGGGGTCCCCTAAGATGAACGGTCAGGCGAAAAGAAATGAGAGAGCCACGAGAGAGATGTAGTCTGATGACCAAGCGGGCAGCCCTGGCAATTCTGGCATCTCCGCCCTGCTGGTCTCAGTGTCTTTATTTTTAAAGGTAGTAAGTGACATTACATCAATGAGTGACATTCCATAGTTTGATCTCTTTAACAATAATGCGTTTTTACCAGCAAGACAGCAACTTCCTCAATCCTGTATGTTGGTTTCAGGTTAATTAACATATAAATTTAGTGGGGGGGGGAGAGAACATGGTGTTTCCTTGAGGCCTTAATGTTAATTATCTGTAAATAGGAGAAATCAGGGCATTGCTTTGAGGGCTATACTTCCAACTACAATGGGGGAGATGCAACCCATCTGGCAAGGGTGGAACTCTCAATGAGTACATTTACATAGTCCCTTTTAGATGTTATCCATCAATGCATCACTTTCCAAGTTCCCTTTTTTACTTGAATGTCATGAAACAAAAGAGCATTACCTCCCTTGAGGTCAATGAGGGAGGCTCAAGAAATCCAGGCCTGAAAGGTTATTTGAAGGGGGTGGTATTGGGGTGCTTTCTGGCCAGCAGGAACTCTGCCTTTTCCACACAGGGAGGTGTCTCAACCTGTGAGCCCAAGATGGCTCCCAACAGTGGTATTGGGGTGTTATTTCTTGGCCGGCAGGCACTTTGCTTCTACTCCTTTTCCACACAGGGAGGTTTCTCAATCTGTGAGCTCAAAATGGCTCCCAACAGTGGTATTGGGGCATTATTTCTTGGCTGGCAGGAGCTTTGCCTCAACCACCCTTTCCACACAGGGAGGTTTCTCAACCTGTGAGCCCAAAATGGCTCCCAACACTTATATTCAAGAGTGATGTAATTTTTGACAAGTCTGGGTTTGTCCAAATCAAAATGGAATGTAATTCGGCGAAGACCTTAGTTCTAAATTCAGCACCACCTTTAATAGTTTATTATATAAACTTAGATGCTCTTTTTATCTCTAAAATAATGATCGAGTGTTTGCACGAGTCAACTTGCCTGTATTCCAGCGATGCTGATTACTACTTGTACACATTTGGGAAACTACTCAATCTTTTCTGTACTTCAATGTATTCTCCTAGGAAAGGAGGACAATAATATGACCCTCCTCATCTGACCATTGCAAAGATTTATTGAGTTAATAGGGGTAAAAAGCTCCAATAGTTCTGTAAGTATTCAATGAATGTAAGCTAACATCATTAGCTATCTTGCCTATCTCTAACAGTTTCCAAGACTATCAATTGCCTGAAAAGAACTTTATAAACTTTATGAAGCACGATTTTTGTTATTTCTTATTTCTCACTTTACTGTATGACATGACTTGTTTTCCTGTGACTGTGATTCTTTGAGAGGTAGCAATAGTTTAGGATGCTTACTGGATTCATTTGATGAGACAAATATCTTCTTGTGAGACCATTGGAGTAAAAAATAATTTGTCTCCACAAATTACTCTTAAAATGCTTGCCAAATGTTATAAAATCTTCATCATTTTGTTGATTATTTGTGTCAAATTTTTATCCCAAGGTGACTTCCTTTCTGCACCTGGGCCTCTTTTCAAACCATGAAGAGTGATTTTAGAAAACTAATACAAAGATGACAAATCCCATCAGAGAGAAAAAAAAGAAAAAATCCATTCTCCATGCACAAAACAATGCTTATTCTTTGCTATTCATTAACTGCCTATATTGCCCTCTTTTCTTCAGCACAGCGAATGCTCCTTTTGAGAGCTATTTCAAATTTTACAAAAGTTTATTGAAACTTGTCTATCATTTTAGTTTAGGAAGTTAAAGAATTCTTTCATTCTAATTTTACCCTGAAACTACTGTGGAATCATTCTACCAAAGGTTGTAGAAATCAGATGCCCCAACCCCCAAGCCCAACTCGGAGCTTTCCAGTATCCTCTGTTGCAGTGGGTATTTACTTCTGCATATGGGTTAAGATGTCTTTTCATCAGTTCAGAAATATCGGAGATCTATTGAATAGATAATCTTCCTTACCACATCTGTATGAAATGAACATGTTGGCTATAGCATTGGCTTAGGATGCAAAAATTGAATACTTCAATTCCATGGGTGAATGATAAGTGATGGTTGAAGCTCAGACAGGAAAAGATGAAGAAATGACAATACCATCTCTTGAAGAATTCAGAAACGAGGGTTATGTCTTTGTTCTGTGTTCTTTCTGGCAAATATTTTTCCTACAGCATGTTCTTCCTTTTGTCTTTTTCAGAGCATTCTACATAGCGATAGCACCATCTATTGGCCTATTCCATCCATCTGATCTTTTGCTGTCTGGAAGATTTTGCTAACTACTCTCCTGACAGGTTTGGAGTTTATTGTCTCACTGTTATCACCTCACTCTTCTTTTCTGCTGAGCAGCTCTATTGTATAGTAGTTTTGCGGTTAGTTATCTTATAGCTGTTAAAAAGAAATTTTAAGAGAAGCCATTTTTTAGCTCCTAAACTCTTTCAAAATAAGTTATAGAAGTAGCATTACTAACAGATTCTTTAGTTTTCTGTTACAGTATAGTGTGAATACATGAGCCATCCTAGAAGGCACATAAAGTTAACTGCTTAATAACACGTGCTAATTAACCCAATTCAGCTTTATTTCCTTAACCTCAGCTATTGTTTCTGCTTGTAAGGTCAGACATAAAAAACTTAGAGTCATATTAACTTCTCGTTGATTTTTATTATAATTTTTTAATGTTTATTTATTTTTGAGAGAGAGAGAGAGAAAGGGAGAGAGAGAGAGAGAGAGTATGAGCGGAGGAGAGGCAGAGAGAGGGAGACACAGAATCTGAAGCAGGCTCCAGGCTCTGAGCTGTCAGCATGGAACCCGATGTGGGGTTTGAACTCAAGAATCGTGAGTTCATGACCTGAGCTGAAGTCTGATGCTTAAATGACTGAGCCACCCAGGCGCCCCTTAACTTCTTGTTTAAATGGAGCTAGAGAGCGTACTAGATATGTGTATGCAATAGAATCTTAGAAGAGCTTTGCGAATAGATTACTCCTAAGAGTAAAGATCCTGCCTACAGAGAGCATGGAAATTCTCTTTTTATTCCTATTTTTGCGAAAATCATGAAATTGATTGACCAAATAGAATGTAAGTCAAGATTGTTTTAAAGTTGGTAGATAGGGCACCTGAGTGGCTGTCAGTTAACTATCCAACTTAGGCTCAGGTCATGATCTCAGGCTTGGTGAGTTTGAACCCCCTCTCTGCTGTCAGCACAGAGCCCTCTTCAGATCCTCTATCTTCCTCTCTGTCTGTCCCTCTCCCACTTGTTCTCTCTCTCTCTCAAAAATAAATAAACATTAAAAAAAAGTTAGTGTAAAGATCTGCTGACCAAGACTGACTTCTAAAGAAGTAATTAGATGGAATGCTAACAGTCTCACTATGGCTTCTTGATATTGGCTACATAAAAGCAAATGACTCACACACAATAAGAAATTGATAAATATTTGAAAAACAAGGAAAGAGAAGAAGAATGAGTACAGGACTATCATATCATAGTGCATGGAGGTCAAGCTCAAAACAGGCTTGAAAGGGATCCATGTGTGTATGATGTAGTGAGGGACACCTCTTCAGGAAATTCTGGCCGTAATAAAAGGGATGAAGGAGGAGAGCAAGGATATGATCTTAAGTAAGAACCAGTCTCACTCCGATCCCATGGCAGAGCCATATCACAATGTATATTCCCCTATTGGTCAGTCATTGGCTGTAAGATAGTCCCTGGTTGCAGAGGGGAAGACCTACTTCCCTGGCAAGAAATCTCTTATCAGAATTGAGGGCAGTTCTCTGAAAAAGAGCAGCTGGTAAAATTCACAGCAACTAAGAAATGGGCACTTGACTTCTCTAGGGCATCTGGGTAAAGGGCTTCTAGATGGGGCTCTGAAAGTGTGCCTCCACAGTGCACCATTGTGGTCTTAGTTTTATGTTTAAGTGCATTCCAATTCACCATCAGTCATTTTATTTAACTTTTCTGTTCCTGAGTTATTTTTACTCAACTCTGAAGTGACTGGACTTCATCCTCAAGAATGTCCTTTTTCCAGAAACAATTCATGGATATGATTGCTTGTATACTTGAAGTGTTTGTTTTGTCTTTGCTCTTGAAGGACAATTTAGGGGGATATAAAACTCTTGAGTCCCACTTTTTTCTTTTCAACAGTTTATAAATATTACTTTAGTCTTCTGTTATTATTTCCAGAGAACAGTAGGAGGTAAACTAACTTTTCTTTTGTATGTCACTTACCCTTCCTGCCTGTGATTCCCCTGTGATTTTTTCTATCGTTAAACTTCTGAAATTTCATCAGGATATGTGTTGGTTGGCAGAGTTATGGTAGGCAGAGTAATCTCCCTCCCACCTCAGAAGATGCCCACACCCACTCCCTGAAATCTGTTATTTTACATGGAAAAGGACCTTAGTAAATCTAACTAAGGATCTTGAGACGATGAGATTATCCTAGATGATACAAGTGAGCCCGGTTTAATCACAAGGGTCCTTTAAAAAATCGGAGGATGTCTGAGGATGGAAACTGAGTGAGAAATCTGAAACCGCTACACTGCTGGCTTTGAAGGTGAAAGAAGGGGCCATGAACCAAAAAATTCAGGCATCCTGTAAAATCTGGAAAAGGCAAGGAAATGATTCTCCCCTAGAACTTCCAGAAGGAATGCAGACCTACTGACACCTTGATTTTTAAATCAGTGAAGCCCGTTTTGGACATCTGACCTCTAAAACTGTAAGATAATAAATTTGTGTCATTTTAAGCTGCTAAATTTGGATAATTTGTTATCACAGCTGTAGGAAACTAATACAGTGTCAGTCATTTCTTCATCATCTTTGCATGTCTTTCTTACCTATCTATTCACCTACAATCATTTTTTTTGGTTCTTTCCCATTTTGTTTTGTATGATTTTTCTCAAAACTGTCCATCATGATCCCAATCACATTTTTAGTAGTGATGTTTCGATTTTGTCACTACTAATATGCCCTTCATTCAATGATGCTTTTTTATTTATATTCCATTTTTTCCTTAAACTTATCCAGGTAATTTTTAATCTCCTTCTGTTGTCTTGCAATATCCTCGAACTTGTGCATATTTTATTTGATTCCACACTGGTTTTCTTTTTCTTTTTCTTTTCTTTCTTTTTTGAGTCATCATGGTATATGTCATTTCTTTTAAAACATGGAAAACTATAGGCATCCCTAGGATCCTCTTGCAGGATATTTTTTTCATCTACTTTTTCATGTTCTTTCCTTCCATCGTTTTTATTTGTTAATGTCTATTGACAGGTGTTACACTTTGTTAAATTAACATTTGTTATGTGGAGCATGGGGTACCAATGGTAAGCTGTTCAATGACAGGCCACAAGAGCAACTGAAATAGAGAAGTTTGTTACTCAGGCTCTGGAGGAAGAGCAGAGCATGCTTTGAGGAGCTTCGTGGTGAGGTCAAGGCAGGGTGCAGACAGAGAGTGAGGCGGTCCCTGAGGCACATGCTTCTATGAGGGTCCGTGGGTGGAGTGATTTTAGGTTTCCAGGCTAAGGCTGGATTGGTTAATTCAAACTCGAAGAGCACAGTGTCTTATCTAAGGGGTGCATGAATGTTTTATCCGTGTCTTACCTAAGGGATGCACAAGGCATACATGTGCTGAAAAGCAAGGTAGACTTTTGATCACAAGGACTGTAGGGAAATCACATCAGGAACGCACTTGCTTATAATAATGCTGAGGGCTGCTATCCAGAGTGTGCGCTTGCGCGAGGGGCCACCTGTCCAAACAGAACAGATGCTGAGGTGGCAGCGCCCTGGAGTAACTTAGCTAAACCCTGAGAACAGATCGCAAGCTGGTCATTAATTAATACTCATTTTGCAAAGAGACAGCTATATGAGGGATAATATTATAGGGGAGTGAGGAAGAATGCTCTGGACAGCCTGCAGTTCTAATACGATCTGTTATTTCCAGCATCCTCTCAAGAAACATGTTCGTCCTTGGGCCTTATAAGTGTATCCCACAACTAAATTCCAGAAATTGGATTTCTCATTTGAAATTCACACTCTCTCACCCTTTAGCATGGCAAGCAATTTTCTTGTATATGGTATCACAACTGTGGTAATGCGCTGTCATGTTAGTGCAGATTTGATAGTTTGGGGCATTATATTTCTTATTCTGTGATTTGAGGTTGTAGCTTCTTTTTTCTTTTCTTTTCTTTCTTTCTTTTTTTTTCTTTACATTTTTTTTAAAGTTAGTGTGTTTATTTACTTTAAGCAATCTCTACACCCAATATGGAGCTCAAACTCACAACCCTGATATCAAGAGTTGCATGGTCTTCTGACTGAGCCAGCCAGGGACTTCCCCACCTTTTTTTTAAAACATTTTTAAAATTAGGTATATAATTCACATATCATAAAATTAACCCTTTTAAAGTATAAAACTCAGGGTTTGTTCTGTTATTGTTGTTTGGTATATTCATGATGTTGTATAACCATCACCACTGTCTTAATTCCAGAACATTTTATCACCCCAAAAAGAAATTTTATACCTATTAGCAGTCACCTCCACTAGGTCTCCTCCCCCAAGTCCCTGAAAACCACTACTCTACTGTTTCTATGGATCTGCTTATTCTGGACATTTCATATAAGTGGAATCATACAATATGTGATCTTCAATGTCTGGCTTCTTTCACTTAGCATGTCTTCAGGGATCATTCATGCTGCAGCATGAATCGGTAATTTATTTTTATTGCCAAATAATACCTCATTGTGTGGCTATACCACATGTTCTTCATCTAGTCATTTTCTGATGGACATTTGGGTTGTTTCCACTTTTAGGCTGTTATGAATAGCGATGCTATGAACTTAACATACAAACTTTTGCATGGACATGTTTTCAATTCTTTTGGGTATTCTTTTCTCTTTGTAGATGGAGCATTACCCTCTGGTTATTCTTTGTCTAGTGTGTTTCAAGAGAGAAGTGAAACACAAATGCTTTTATTCTTCCATCCTTAAGCAGAAAAACTCTTATCTTATCTAAACCGACAGCTATGAAAACAAAGTCCAAAGAGCTTACATAAATTGCTCAGGGCACTAGCCAGTTAACAATGGAGCTGAGAAAAAGTCTCTTAGACTTTGTGAGGGTACTTTATTCTCTTTTTCTCTTATGTTTCCATAATACCTTGATCCCCGCCCCCCTGCCAATTCCTTTTGTTAGCTCTTGCTGCATAATAAAATACCTCAATACTTAGTGATATAAAACATCAGCCATTAATCAATTCTTATGAATCTTCAGGTCAACTGGGTGGTTTTGCCCATCTGAGCTGGGCTTGGTGGGGATCCCTCATTCATCCTGGTCAACTGTCAGTCTGCTAGGTAGTTGATTGATTGTTGGTATACTCTTTGACACACTGGGGATCTTGACTGGGATGATTTATCACTGCTTCTCATGGGCCTGTCAACCTCCAGCAGGCTAGCTTGGACTTGTTCTCATGGAAAGGCAGGGTTCCAAAAAAGAGAAAAAAGTACACAAGTTTTCTTGAGCCTTAGATTCTTCTATACTATATTGGCTCAAAGAAGTCAGGTCGGGTCCAGATTCAAGAGTAGAAAAACTGGCTTTCACCTGCCCCTAGGGGGAGATATAAGCTCACACCGTAACAGGGTGAGGATTTGGGGAGGGGGTTAGGGAGAATCTGGGCCATTTTAGAATCCACTCTCCCACAATCTTGTACTAAGAGTTATCTTTTAATAATTATATATAAAAGTTGACAAGGAAGTGACAGAAAATAGTTCAGAAGAATATAAAATTAACACTAGGTATAGACTTCTTACTGGAGTAAAATACCGATTCGGGGCTTTCTAGAAACACTCTCTTCTAAACATACTAGTATGCGTGCTGTCTTCAAATTCACCCCCTCATTCTCCTGATCTCCACCCCTGTTTTGATGGCGACTCTTCTCTGGCATGGACTTTCTGCCTTCCCAAATCCCTCCCAAGCTGTGAGTGCCAGCTTTGGAATCTCATTAGCATCTAGAGTGTTCCTCTTATAACACATTCATATAATAAATTTACTTGTCTGCCCAACATACCCTGTCCCACTGGACTGGAAACTCCTTGAGAATAGAGCTATTGCCTAATGCAAATTTGTATCATCTATCCCAGTGCCTAGCACATAGAAGTACATATTATTAAGCATATTAATAAATGTTTGTGGAATTAATAAACTAATGAATAAAGCCCTAACTGCGCTCTTAAGCACGTTGTGATTTTTCTCCTGTGATTCATTTCTTGAATTATCTTTATCCCTCACTGCATATTTTTCCCTTTGTATATATTGTGCAATATGTACACATACATTTATATACATACACAAATACACATATATCTTTGTGCATATATGCATATGAATAAATATGTACACATTTTTATGTCCTATGTGGTTATTTAATTATTCTATTGCTGTTTTGCTTAATTAACTACCTCATCATAAATACTACTTTGTTACTGAAGCATAGTTGGCATGCAATATTTTATTAGTTTTAGGTATACCACATAGTAATTCAACATTTACAAATGATCACCACGAGAAGTCTAGTGACCCTCTGTCACCATACAGTTATTATTATATTATTGGCTATATTCTCTAGTGTTGCTGCCTACCAATCAGTAGATAGAATCCATACAAGAGGAGAAAACGTAGGATCTGAAAGCCTAAGAAACTTGCTCAAAATTTACTAGTGGGTAGTGGTAAAACTAGCTTTCAATTCTAGATCTGTTGAGCATTAAGCCATTATATGTTTTCATTAAAACCCTTCAAAAGACTTGCCTTATAACTAGAAGTTTGTACCTTGTGACTTCCAGTTATAAGATAAATAAGTACTGGAGGCATAATGCACAGCATGATGACTATGTTAGCATTGCTGTATGGTACATTTGAAAATTGCTAAGAGACCAAATCTTAAAAGTTTTTATCACAAAGGAAATAACGTGTAACTATATGAGATGATAGATGTTAATTAAACTTATTGTGGCAATCATTTTGCAATACATGTATGAAAATCATTATAACGTACCCTTTAAATTTATAGTGTTTATGTCAATTATATCTCAATGAAACTACAAGAAAAAAAAACAATATTATTGATTATATTCCCTCTGCTGTGCCTTACATCCCTGTGACTTATTTATACTATAGCTAACTCCAGTTCTTCCTTCATTTTCCACTTTGTCTAGAAAGAAGTTGAAGTGACGTATTTTTCAAAGATATGAAATAGGTCATGCTGAGTAAATATTGAAAAGAATGGAAGAACCATTTTATGATAGCAATGTTCTAGAAACCAGATTTATCGATGGTACGTTAGTAATTATGATAAATAGGAAAACTAAACTAGAAACCTCATTATTAGAGAACCTTTTAGGAGAAGTTTATATGGCTTCTTACATGAGCAATGTCACAGAATATAATAGATGCCATCTACAAATATAATTTTGTAGCATGAGCAGAAACGTGTTTCACATGATTATTTCTCATACAGACCTTCAATTAAACCTAAAGATTAAACCATAGCTTAATGATGGCTTTTCTGTGGAAAGCTAAACTAGTTTAGGGGGACTTGTTTCTGGGGTATACCAACTCAGCATAATGATAGGGTTTTAAGAATATAAGCTAAGAAAGAATTTCAAGTTCCTGAAAAGCTTGCCCTCAAGTGTCTACAATGTTGCCTGATATTGGAAGGTTTCTAAGATCAACATACTTGATACCGAACTCCCTAAAACATTCCAGATATGTAGGTTTTCATCACTGACTAAAATGTGATCCACAATAAAGTTTCAATACAGATTACCAGGAGATAATACCAATGTATTTTTATAAAAACAAATTTCCAAAATCCTGCCATTTGCAACAACATGGATGGAACTAGAGGGTATTATACTAAGTAAAATAAGTCAGTCAGAGAAAGACATATCATATGATTTCATTCATGTGTGAATCTTGAGAAACTTAACAGAAGGCCATGGGGGAAGGGAAGAGGAAAAAATAGTTTCAAACCGAGAGGGAGGCAAACTATAAGAGACTCTTAAATACAGAGAACAAACTGAGAGTTGATGGGGGCAGAGGGGGGGGAGATGGGGGATGGGCATTGAGGAGGGCACTTGCTGGGATGAGCACTGAGTGTTGCATGTAAACAATGAATCATGGGAATCTACCCCCAAAACCAAGAGCACATTGTATGCACTGTATGATAGCTAACTTGACAATAAATTATATTATAAAAAAAATAAAAAATTAAAAAAATAAATTTCATGATAGTGGCTCACCACAGAATATAAGAGAGTCAAGAAAATGTTTCCAAAGTGTATTTAACCAGGTATGCCCTCTCTCATGTCTAGATCATACATTCCTTAAGAGAAAAATTTGTTCTTATATTTAAATTTATTTATATTTCCCATAATTTAATAATGCAGTTAATAAATCCATATTGAATGAGTGAATGAAGATATTCAGAAGCCCTTCTGAATTTGGCCAGTGGGATTCTCTGTCAGAGATCATGGGGAGAAAAGAGCTTCCAGCATTTCTTCCTTATTCTCTGTTGGCCTTAGTTTTTCAGTTCTGGAAATGACTGAGTCTATCAATAACTATAGGGGCCAGTAATCTTTCATGGCTCCATCAGTAACATCATCCATGCCCCACATCCTTGCAAACCTATGGATGATAGCAGTCTTCTCAGTGGTGCCAATCTCTGCCTGCCTCATCCTTCCTCATTTTAATGCTGTCTTTTCATTGAATCATCTGGGAAAAAAGTGCTGTTTTCTCATAGAACTCTGACTAAATCAAATAGGAGTTTGCAAAATATTATTTGTAAGTAAAGAGAAGTAGTGATGAGGTTAGATATTTTAATATTATGTAAATTTGTTGTCTATATAAAAAATGAAGGTAGATCTCAGAATATTTGCTTGACTACCATAGAAGCAAAATGTGGGTAGAAGGCAAGATTCAAGTATTACAATGAAAAGATTAATGGGAATAAAGATACAATCACACCAACCTGGGTATGAGCAGGCATGTGTGTTAATCAGATTAGGTGAAGGGGCAAGAAAATCTGGATATTTGTTTTCCCACAGAATATATTTGAGTAAGCTACTAAACTAATGCAACAGTCAGGATAAGAAATGTTGTGAAACACTTTTTACTTTTTTTTTTAAATTTTAATGTTTTATTTATTTTTGAGAGAGAGAGAGAGAGAGAGAGAGAGAGAGAGTGTGAGTGGAGGAGGGGCAGAGAGCGAGAGGGAGACACAGAATTGGAAGGAGGTTCCAGGCTCTGAGCCGTCAGCACAGAGCCCAATGCAGGGCTCCAACTCACCAACCACGAGATCATGACCTGAGCTGAAGTCAGATGCTCAACTGACTGAACCACCAGTCAGTTTTTTATGGCGCTTAAAAAGTGTCATAATTCATTGGGTGCCTGGGTGGCTCAGCCGATTGAGTGTCTGACTGTTGATTTCAGCTTAGGTCATGATCCCAGGGTCATAAGATCGAGCCCTGTGTTGGGCGCTCAGCAACACATGCTGAGCATGGAGCCTGTTTGGGATTCTCTCTCTCTGTCTCTCCCCCGCGCCCTGCCATCTTCCCCACTTGTACTCTATCTCTCTCTCTAAAATACAAAAATTAAAAATTAAGAAAATAAATTTCATAATTCATGATGAGAGAGTAAATGATAAAGACTCAATAAGAATTAATGGGCAAGATGGCAGCCTCAAGGAAGAAAACTGCTTTTTTTTTTTTTTTTCAGCAGCCAGAATATAACTTTTCGCTCTCTCCCAGGGCCTGCCACTACCAAACCTATTAAGACCATCACCTAGAACTATAGACAATCGTTTTTCTTCTTTTTTTAAATATAATGCCACAACTTCATCTTCATAGAGTGACCTAATCAATGGACCAAATTAATTTAGGACTAGAGAGAAGAGTCTTAACCTAAAACTATCAGCAACACTTTGATAGAGTACAGATTTTTTCTGGGTGCTCTTCTTTCTCTCTTCATTAATAGTCCTTCCTTCCCAGGGTTCTAGTTAGGATTAACTGACATGATGTTACACGAAAGCTCCCATCTAGTTAATCAGGGTGATGTTTCAGGAGAAATTATAAATCAGGGGTTAGCAACTGTACCAGTCAAGATCCTGCTGGGAAACAGGACCCAATGCCAACTATTCTTGGGCCAGAGAGGGCAACCAATAATTTTATTTTTCTCATTTGTTGTGAGAGACCGTGGTGCACAGCCTGGGGACATAGAGCTGAGTTTGAATTTAGTCTCTGCCTTATTTGCTATGATCTCTTGAGCAAGTTACCTAACTTCTCAGAGTTTCAGTTCCTCATCTGAAAAATAGGAGATCATTAAAGCCTAACGTGAGACCAGACATAATCTACATGTAATAAATGCTGTACCCTTCTGGGATTCAGTTACCTCATCAGGATAATTCTGATTCCATTGGATTGTTGACTAGAAATAAATGAGATAATATATGTGAGCTACCAGGCACTCTCAGTGTTTTTTTTTTTAACCCTTCCCCCAGTCCTTGATTGTGCTCATGAGTGACAGGGCATAGGCCACACAGAAGACAAGAGGCTCCTGCCTAATGAAATTGAGTAGAGTAAGCCCACTAGATTAAGTAACATTTCATTTGTCCCTTAAAAAGTAAGAGTTCTACAAGTGGCCATGAGTAAAAGTAAAGGCATAAAGATGGAGAACATACAAGAACTTTCAGACTGACCACAGTCTAGGGTTCTTTTTGAGAAATAGCAGGAGAAATATCTGGAGATAATGGCTGAAGGCAAATTGTGGGTGATGACCTTGAAGACAAGGCAAAAATAGGATTTTCTTCATTAAAGAAAGAGCCATGAAAAGCTCTTAAGAAGTTCAAAGGTATGACTATTTTGGATCCAGGCAGGAGGTCATACATGAAGAAGGATCATTTGGACTTGACATTTTGTTTTGTTTTTCTTTTTTTAATGTTTATTTATTTTGAAAGAGAGAGAGAGGAGTGTACATGTGCAAGCAGAGAGGGAGGGAGAAAGAGAATCCCAAGCAGGGTCTGTGCTGTCAGCATAGAGCCTGGTGTGGGGCTCGAACCCACGAACCTTGAAACCATGACCTGACCCTAAATCAAGAGTTGGATGCTTAACTGACTGAGCCACCCAGGTGCCCCTGGACTTGACATTTAGAATGAAATCATACAAATAGGATGAGTAGGGTGAGTGGTGGGGAGAGGAAAGATTATTTTGCCAACTATTGTGTCCTCAAAGCCAGCATGGAAATGGGACATTGAAATGACTTACTAATATGTCATAGAAAACATTCTATAAGTTGCTCGGCAGGTTACTCTCCATTTACCCATCTTCTTTCCCAACCAAATCAATTTTCTTCCTTTTCCTACCCTTGCTGTGTGCCTTGGGCGGGGGGGTGTTGCGATTCCTGTGGACTTCTGGTCCAGACTCCATTGTTTTCTAGCTTTTGGTTGGAGTTTGGAGACAGCAGTAGGACACAGGGTGACAGAGGAAAGAGAGAAGTCAGAGTACCCATTCCTCTGACTCCCTCCCTAAATTTACTGCATTCGTGGCAATTGTTGCCAACAGGCCGCTACACTCATTAGGATCTATTAATACCACTTCTTCCCTTTACCTTTTTAGGCCTAGACCCAAGGTGGCAACAGCTTCCCATCATTGCTAGTCCTCTGGACACTGTAACTCTTCTGTGGGTTCCCTTAACCCTACCCACACCCTGGTAAGCCATCTATTTATTAAATACTCTTGTACAGTTGGCATTGGGTCCTGTTTCCCAGCAGGATCTTGACTGGTACAGTTGCTAACCCCTGATTTATAATTTCTCCTGAAACATCACCCTGATTAACTAGATTTGAGGAAGTCACTGGGGCACTCTATCTTGACACTGGCATTAGTGTCAGGACATTCAGCTATGCAAGAGATTTTGCATTCAGCACCAATTATTCCCATTTATTCCCACTTTCTTTGGTCTCGGTTATCTCAGTTGATGGTTCCACCACTCACCCAGTTCTTCAAAACTGAAGGAACCATTTTTTATTATTTCTCCCAACTTCCAGCCCCTTTCTAGCCTATCACAAACTCTTGTCACTTCTGTCTTCAAAGAATATCTGCATCTGCCCATCTCTCCTTATCTCTACAGCTAAGAACTTAGCACAGGCCTCCATCATCTCTAACCTGGAAGATTTCAATGGCTTCTTCATCTGTTCTCCCTACTTCTTCCTTCCAAGTTGTTTTCCACCCAACAGCTAGAATGACATATTTAACAAATAAATCAGACTTCATCACTCCTCTGCACCCTCTTAAGCCTTATATTGCTCTTAGATTAATGTCAAAGTCTTAGCATTAACTAAAAGTTACTGTGACATCTCTTATCTCCTTGCTTTTTTCTTACTGGGATGCAACAACCCAGGAATTCATTCCTTTCTTAGAACATTCCATGCCTGTGTCCTCAAGACTTTTGCACTTGCTACTTTCTCTTCCCAAACCCTACCCACAGTTTCTGCATGGTTGGTTCCTTCTTGTCATTCATGTCTCCATTTAAATGTCACCTCCTTAGGGAGTCTCGCCTTGATCACACACTATAAATTACAGCTCCTTTGCTATTACAATCACATTATGTGTTTATTTTCTTTACTGTCTGGAACCTCATGGATGCTTTCCAAAATTTCTTTGTTCTTTTATTTATTTCCAGTCTCCCTCAGTTCCCCTGGAATAAAAACTCAAAGGAAGCTGAGGTCTTTGTCAGCTAGCTCCAAGAGAGGTAGGTCTTTTGGCCTAGAAGAGAACCTAGCCATAATAAATGACCATAATTCATTGAATTATGGAATGAGCATACATTCTATAAATTAGGGGGGGAATAAAAAAAGCAGAGATACCATTTTCATTTATCCAATGGAGAAAAATTTTTAAGTTTGCTAAAACCAAGCTTGGCAAAGTGTTGAAAAAAATGGAACTTTAATGCATTACTCTAAGAATGCCAAATGCTACCCATTTTAGAGAGCAATTTTGCAGCATAAAATTGAAAATGTGCTTAACATTCAACTCAAGAATTCCACTTATAAGAATCCACATTAGCTTGAATATTTGTATAAGTAGATAGTATGAGATTGTTTATTGCAATGTTTTCTTATTCACAGAAAAAGTAAGCCTCTATAAATGTCTATTAATGGAAGAATAAAGTGTGACATACTTATATGATGAAATACTACACAGCAGCCAAAAGGGATGCCTGTCATGTGTATGTGCATAAATGTATGAATATATAAAAATCAAAATGGCTATATCTTCAAAGTATAAAGTGAAAAAAAGGAATGGTATGCTTTGACATCATGTGTGTAAGTAAACCATACATATATTCTATTCTAACTTTTGTTAATGGAGTGGAAAGAAACCCACCATTGACTATTGTTACCTTTGGGGAGGGGTGCAGGGGATTTCTGATGGAGAGGGACTATGTAATGTTTTATTTGTTTCTCAAAGTAAACACAACCAAATATTAACAATCTCTAATTCTGGGTGATGGCCATATGGGTGTTTTGTCCTGTTTGTAAAATCATATTCAGTAGCTTTTAGTATATAAAATTAAAAAAATCAAATAATAAAAATGAAGTCGATTACTTGGTAATGGGAGTAGAGAGGAAAAAAAAAGCAGAAAAAAGTAGGAGCTGAGTCAGGCTGCTGACCGTGCATTGGAGAAAGGCAAGGAGAGGATGGTGTTAGGGTCTGACCCACTTTGCTTCCTGCACAGTGTGCGTCCATCACCCTCTGCTGCAAGAGTCGGCTACAAACAACTCACAGTTGTCTTCTCTGGACAATTGCCTCATATTTCAGTCTCTGAGCTGTGCTGCAGGAGACCTGAAGCCCAACTTTCTAGGTCATTACAGTCTTCTCAAGGCCTGAGTTGAATGACTATTGGTATAATAGTTGGGCTCTGGCAGTTAAGATAACATCTATGTTCCTTTCCTGAAAAAGAAAAAAATCTAATCCAGTGAATTTGGGGTGCATGTGTGTACAGAATTGGATTAAACATGGTCCAAAATGATTAAAAATAAATCTTAAACCCAAGAAGGAAAAGATTCCCTACCCTTATCAGATGTCACCATCTGATCTCAATTGGCTAAGCTACTTAGTGTGAAACAAACACACAATTAGAACAATAAACACGCAGAATGCCAAGAACCAGGAGATGTCAGTCTACTCACGGTTGTCAATCCATTGACCAGCCAAAGGAGCTATGAGCAAATTACTTACCCTCTCTGGCCTTCCATTTCCTTGCATGTAGAATGGGGTTACTATAGTTTTCAATGAAATCATGCATTACATGAGTCCATGTTAGACACAAAGTCAAGGTTAGTGCCTTTTCTCTGACCTAGCATGGGCTTGGCTTGGCCTTGATGACAACACCTGTTGCTCATTGGGTCAGGGCCTACCTTGATTCCAAAACAAAAAAAAAGGACCATAGAGAATGCATGGATTCTCCCCAGTGGAGTGTCCTGTTCTTCCATACTCATGAGGGTTCTAGATTTGCACATGTGACCAACAGTCTTCACTACTCTGAAATGCAGCATGGCTAGGAACAGAGGCTGAAGTGAAGCTACAGTATGCTTTTTTGATGCCATCCTAAAACAATTAATCTCCTAAAAAATTTTTTTGAAAACATGTGTCTCACCATTTGAAAGCTTGTACTTGCTTTTATCCTTCTTCTATATATAAAGCAGCACAATCACTAGAGCTTATTCCCCAACAGAGGTTGGAAATAATGTCTTGGAAAGAAATCCAATTCCCTTTGCTTTCTCAGCCTATTCGAGAGCAGCTGCACATTTGCCTGATATAAAACATTTAGTGGCAAATAGACTGGTAGATGTTATCTCATGTAGTTTCAGGATATTGCTTCATTAGTGGATCAAATGGGAATTGACTGTTTCTCTCCCAATTTCTTATGCACACTCTTATCCCAAGTTTATTCTTTTTATTCCTGTTTACTCCTTTGCTGGAAATATTTTGACATTTCAACTTCCTAGCAAATATGGGTGATTGAATACACACATTTGCTTTCCCTCCCTCCAAAGCCCTATTTACACAAAAAGAAAGCATGTTTTATAAAAGAATAAGACCTACAAATGGCAGGGGAAGAAACTATATAACAGGATGTTAGATGCTGGAAAATGGATGAATGAGAGGAACTGAACTTAGCAAACTAAAGAAAGCTAAATTATAAATCTAAAGTGGAGAAAGATGAGAAGCAATCCAGTTAATGATCAGGATTGGCTACTTCTGGAATTGGGAATGAAGATGGGGCCAAGATAGGCAATTGGTTGAAAGTCTCTTAAGAAGTTTGAGTCTAAGATACAATACTTCACTCCAAGTAGTTGGGAAATTGCCCCTTGGCATACTGGTAAAATTCAAGAAGGTGAGTCATAGGAGAAGGTAAGTTGAGAGGTCTCTGGACTGGAGGGCTCTAGGCACAGTTGGGAATGGGGTAAATATCACAGTGAAAGTAGCAAGGCTCAGGCCTTTGCTGGGGATTTGCAGAGCCCAAAGCAGGGCCATGGCTCCTAGCCTACTCTCCCTTCTCTTCCCACCCCAATCCCTTGCATCACTGTCAAAGCCTCAAATGAGTACCTATGGAAACCCAGCCCTCTTGTTTAAACTCTATCAAATATACACAAACTGCCATTCCTTCTCCATGGCATGGTTTCACAGATATGTACACTGGTGGGAGGAATTATTCATCATAAGAAGGATAGATTGAGAGAAGAGGCCCAAACAGTCCCTGGAGGCAAACTTAAGGTCATTTGGGCAATAATTTTGAAACATGGTCTAAGAATGAGGAGCAGGTCTTCTATGGGAAGGGCACTCCAGAGAAGGGTCAGAGCAGGGTCCTTTAAAGAATATCTAAAATAATCAACTGTCCCATACTGATTTTAGCACTGAAAGTCCTGAATCCCAGGAAACTCCTTAGTCCTGGGCAACCCATGGTGGTTGATCACCTTACCAGGCTCAAGAGTGGTACTGTACTTGCGTACTTAACTCTGAGATCCCTAGTCCTTTTTCCCCAGAGTTCTGGCAGCAAGGCCCATGTCTTCCAGGCAGGAAATAAAAAAATCTTCCTCTGGGGAATCCTATCCTCTCAAGAAGAAGAGCTAAAGACTCTGACATTAATGACTCCCCCAGAGAACTCGCTTAGATGCTTCTACAGTAAAGCCCAGAGTTGACAAAGTCCATCTACTAGCTCAGAGCCTCACATCAGCTTTTCAGAGGCCTGTGCTTAAATATAAACAGACAGCAGAGCATCACTAGACATTCTGGAAATCCTCAGCATGAAAGATTAAGACCAAAAGAAACAGGGAAAACAACTATTTAGAAGGAAAGATATTATGCTAAGAGAAGTAATTTTAAAGCATCTATATTAATATATTCAAAACCACAGAGGAAGATGTTGCATTTATGGACAAAAGAAAAGGATATTATAAAAAGAATTATTCAGACAGTAAAAGGAACTCTTAGAAATTGAAATGCGAAAACAGATATAAAACTGCATGCAAGTATTGGAAAATAAAGTTGAGAATACCTCCACACAAGGAAGAATATAGAGACAGATGCATAAAGTAAGAGAGAAAAGAGGAAAACTAGAGTACCAATCCAGGTCTAAAAGTAAAAAAGAAGTAGGAATTTCAGACAGTGATATCAGGGGAGCAGAAAAGATGAAAACATAATTCAAAAAATTCTCCAGAATGAAGGAACATAAATTTCCAGGTTAAATAAACTCAGCAAATGCCAAGCACAATGGATGAAAATATTTCTATGCCAAGACACTGGAGGTATATCAGAGGCATGGGATAAAAAGAAGATACTACGTTAGAAAGAAATTACAACTAAAGAATAAAAGTTGAGGGACACCTGGGTGGCTCAGTCAGTTAAGCATCCGGCTCTTGATTTTGGCTCAGGTCATGATCTCAGAGTCATTAGATCGAGCCCTGTGTCTGGCTCAGTGCAGAGCCTGCTTGGGATTCTCTCTCTCTCTCTCTCTCTCTCTCTCTCTCTCTCTCTCTCTCTCCCTCTTTCTCTCTCTCCCTCTCTCTCTCTCTCTCTCTCTCTCTCCCTCTTTTTCTCTCTCCCTCCCTCCCTCCCTCTCTCTCTCTCTCTCTCTCTCTCTTTCTCTCTCTCAAAATTAATAAATAAACTTAAAAAAGAATAAAAGTTAAGAAGGATCTTGAACTTTTCATGACCAATACTAGAAGTTATAGGTAACACTGAGGCTGTAGACTACAGAAAAATGCCTTCAAAATTTCAAGTGAGATTTATTTTCAACCTAGAATTCTATTCCTTAGCAACACATCACTTAATGTGAGGACAGAATATTTTCAGATATGTAAGATCTCCAAAATTTTTCTTCAAGAAACTATTGGAGGATGGGTGCCACCAAAGCTAATAAATAAGCTAAGAAAAAAAATTAAAGTATTTAAGAAACAGAGAACCTAATGTAGAGAAGAGATAAAGAGAATCACCAGAAGGATGTTGATTCACCAGACAAAGGACAACTCTCCTAATGAAAGCATGTCAGAAGGTTTGGGGAGAAATTTATTTGAGAGAATGAAATTATTAGATAATGAGATATCCGAATATTTAAAGTGGGATATAAGTAATTGGCAGAGTATTTGGGGTTGGTTTGCTAAAACATACATGGAGAATTAAAGAAACAAAACACGATTATTAATTATAAACAAAAATGTTGCAAGCAATAAAAAGTAATTATAGTATATCACACGGATCAGCTGTGGATAGCATTTGTACAAATAAATGCATATTTTTCTAACCCAAATTGGGATATAATTATCCTAAGGGGATAGGGAAAAGGTGCATTTATTGGGGAATAAGGGAGCAGAAAGGTGCAGGAGAGGTCATGCAAAGTCACCCTTTTCCATATAGGGAGAAAATAGGTAATGCCTAAGACTGAAAATTAAGAGGGAACAATAAATACAAGCATGCAATTTTAAGTAATATGGATGTCTAAACCAAAAAATAGTTGTAAATGTTTGGAAATATTTGTCTATTGCATGAGGACAATGCATGAAGGAATAGGGGGACTGTTGTTTTTCATAACAAACATTGGAAAATGATTATACTCTTTAAACTATGTGCATGTATAACCTCATAAAATCATCCCTGTCAGAAAAAAAACATATTATGGAATTCTAAATTACAAACTAGCTTCCTCTTAATTTTTTTCTATTAAAAGTTTTTAATGTTATTTATTTTTGAGAGAGAGAAAGCGTGCACGCAAGCAGGAAAGGAGTGGCGGCGGCGGGGGAGAGGGGACGGACGGCAGATGATCTGAAACAGGATCTGCAGGCGGACAGCCTCTAGCCCAATGTGGGGGCTCAAACTCACAAATCATGTGATCATGACTGAACTGAAGTTGGACAACCAACCGAAAATTTTTAAATTTAAAAAATTTTTAATACAACCATTTAAATTTAAAAATTTAAATTTTTAATTTTTTTTTGTTATAATAGTTTATTTTCAAATTGGTTTACATATAACACCCAGTGTTCATCCCAACATGTGCCCTTTTTAATGCCCATCACCCCCTCTCCCCCCTCCCTCATTCCCCTTACCCTCAGGTTTTTCTTAGTCTTTGAGAGTCTCTTATGTTTTATCTCCCTCCCTCTCTGTGTCTTCTTTTCCTTTCCCCTCTTCCCTTCCCCCTGGTTTTTGCTTAGATACCATATGTTTCCACGAATAGGTGGACTTTGTGAAACTAAATTTTTAATTTTTTAAAATTTTTAAATTTAAAAAATTTTTAATACAACCATTTAAACATTTTTTATTTAAATCAGTTCAATGGTATTGACCAAAATAACTGACAGATGACCACAGTGGTGCTGTTTTAGCTTTAAGTTATATGTAGTTTATTAAATTGAAAGGAATCCACTAAAATTGTTTTAGCTTTTCATTAGGGAAAGTACAACTTTTTTTAATGAAGTGTAAAGTTTAGCTCTGTGTTCATGGGCAGAATAAAGTGAAAATTTTAGTTATTTTTTAAAATTATTTTTCAATGTTTATTTGTTTTTGAGAGAGAAAGAGAGACAGAGCATGAGTGGGGAGGGGCATAGACAGAGAGGGAGACACAGAATCCGAAACAGGCTCCAGGCTCTGAGCTGTCAGCACAGAGCCAGACGCGGGGCTTGAACTCGGGAATGGTGAGATCATGACCTGAGCCAATGTCGGACGCTCAACTGACTGAGCCACCCAGATGCCCCAAAATTTTACTTATTTAGAATTACAGGAAAGTTATATCTTTTAATGAATTGAATACTCAGATTTTATTAGTTTAGTAGCTTGATTTCAGAAATGTCTCCAATTCTTCACCTTTCCCATACGCATTCTGTATGTAATGTGACTTTGTAGCAACTTCCATTGATGAGTGAAGTCTTGCTCCATTCTGGAATCTGGGCTGCTCTTGTGATTTGCTTGGCCAATAGAATGTTGTGGAAGTGATGGTGTGCTACTTTGCAAGGAGCTATGTGTATGTCCACACTTTCTCTTGGAGCCCTACTACTGCCATGAAAACTGCCATGCTATGTGGTTGAAAAATGTAACATGGATGAGAACTTAGCAGTCTTAGCCAAAGCCATTGAAAAGATCCTACAGCCATCCTATGTGAGGGGCCAGGCTTAGGTTAGCAGAACTGTCAACCAACCAACTGTTGACTGTGGTGACAAGAGTGAAACCAGCTGAGATCAGAACCACCTAGTTCATCTGAGATCTCATGAACAACAACAACAAAAAAAGTTTGTTTAGCCACTAAATCTGGGAGTGGTTTGTTACACAGTACTAGCTAACTGGTACACATTAACAGTTGTCAACTTGTACAGCAAGTGAATATTCAACTCTCAAATAATTGGGACTTTTTTTTATAGCATCCTTAGGAAGAAAGGATTATATGTTCTCTAAGCAATTTGCAAAGATTACAAGGAAAACATGCTTCAAAATCAGGATTCTAACTGACAAAACTTGAGACTTTGGGAATGAAGATTTGTTTTTACATGAGATTTCCCTCAAAATAATAAAAGGATAAAAGTTATGGGGGATTAGGAAATGAGATAATGATCAGGAAATCAAGATGGAGCAAGTTTTCTTTGCCTGAGATAGCTATCAGTTGTGAAGGAGGAAAAATACGCTTTTCGGTTAACATTAATTTCTAGAGAAAATGTTTATTTATACTGAAGAATTCCAGTGACCAAACAAAATTCTATTTGAGAAGAATATGATGTTTTCATTTTAAACTTTTTTCATTTGTTATGATAATGATCTATTTCAATGGACAAATTTTTGTATTTCCACCTAGTTCAGAGATTAACTTATTAAGATGGTTCTTACCCTAGGCTTATACATATGAGTTGGGAATTATCCAATATCCAGTGTATCTTAAACTCTAAATGGTTTAGACAGCTCTTCTAATCAGTTTCAGAGTAAAGATTTGTACAAAACAAAAGTGGATATTGCTCTTTAAAAATATATTCTCAGTTTGGGTTTGCCCCCAAGGGTTTTGATGAGAGCAGGACATTTGCCTATAATGATAATGGTCATTGACATTTCCAGTGACATTTGGGTTTGGTCCCTTAAAGGAGCAAATGCCCCCAAAATTTGCAGTCATATTATTTTCATTCTCATTAAATACTCAGGGCCAAAAGTAAACCAGAGTGAGGTGCGAGGAAATCAGGCAGCTTGTTTAAAGCAAAAATAGGTACAGACTTATTAGCTCTTTTTATTATTAATTTTAGATGTCTAGAACAGCTTCAGGTCATGTTTACTTTCTTAGGTCAAGGAGTAGCCAAAATAATTGCACATTTCCCTGGATTTGTATTTCAGCTCTTTTCGATAAGGTTCTGAGCAAGGTTTTATCGGATTGGAATTTAGCAGCAACATTTACTGCTATTGCCAATTAGAAACAGAGCCCTATAATGGGCAAAGATTGTGCAGTGTGGGCAGGCCCTCGGAATAGTATCAAGGTTAATTAACTTAAGTTGAAAGTTTTGATGATTATCAGGAAGACAAATCTCAGAAGATTTCATAGACAAGTTTTTAGGCCTCCA
The DNA here is from genome assembly GCA_030068075.1 of Paguma larvata. Lineage (NCBI taxonomy): Eukaryota > Metazoa > Chordata > Mammalia > Carnivora > Viverridae > Paguma > Paguma larvata. Next base: position 14,533,726 of record CM057844.1, read on the forward strand.
GGATATTCTGTGATGATAATGCTGGAAATTATTGTTGACAGCATTTGGAATGAGGGTTTTAAGGAATGGTATGACAGTTTGAGTAACTGTTGACAGTTGATGTTGGTACATCATGGATTTTTTAAGTTCCAACAGCATTGTAACCATGTAAAATATTCAAACAATGTAAAAATATGCAGGGTAAAAACTAAAGTCTCCCTCTCTTTATCCTTGTCCCCTTATCCTGAAGTAATCATTAACTATGTAGCATATATTCTTCCAGAATCTATCTTTCATTCCTCTCTCTCTCTCTCTCCCTCTGTCACACACACACACACACACACACACACACACACACACACACCACCACCACCACCACCACCACCACCACCACCACACATACCGGAGCAACAATGTAAATACTACTGAGATGTTTTTGTAGAGAAATAGGGGTGGATAGATTACATACATTTTTATTATTTTTTTAAATGGATCTCTCTCTATATATATAGTTCTGCATCTTGCTTTTACAGTTACTAAATTTCATGGGCCTTTCCCATGACAGTCCTTATAAATATAGTTCTCAAAAAAACTGTATAAAAATCTATAACATGATTGTGAAATTTAAATATTTCTTTTCTGGTGAACATTTAGATTATTTCTAATTAATTGGTATCAAACCATGATATAATAAACACTTTATACATATCTCTTTGTACAAGTACAGGTATTTCTGAAATACAGACTACTGGATGAAGTACTGTTGGGTCAAAGGACTTTAAATATTGAAGTTACCTTCTAAAAACGGAAAGAGAAAAAGCCCTATATAAACTTACTCTTATCACGGTTCAATTGGTCAATAAGAGTTCCTTCTTCCAGTCGATATTAAATACTACATTTTATTTCAGTCAATCAGATTCTCTTTTAAACCAGGTAAAGTAGCATTAAATTCTCTAATTGCTAGTGAAAAGAAACATTCTTTTATAGTATATGCTGTTTTTATTTCTTTTTCCATGAATTACTTTCAATAATCAGTTCATCATCCTTTTTTTATTGATTTATAGGAACTCTTTGCATGGTAGAGACTATGGTAGATACTCCAGGTTGACTCACTTAAATTTCATTCCAACCCACTCTGGCATGCAAAAATGGAAAGGTAAAAAACAGATTTGCCAGATTTTTCTTAAACTTGGGTACTGAACATAGGTTAGGAACCACCAACCAGATGCACGCACAAACTAATTGGTTTACAAGAGAGGGAAGAGGCAGGTCACAGGACACTTATTTTGCAAAAGGGACTTGTAGTAAAGGTGGTAGGTTTGGTTTAGGAAGACAATGGCTGCAGTGTCAACTTTCTAATCTGCATGCAGCTTTTTGGAACAGGCTGTCAAAAAGAAGGAAGAGAAAATAATTTATCTGCCAGTGTCTTTCATCTCCTCTCTCTTATTGGTCCAAGTGTGCTCCATTGGGCTTTAACACCAACACCAATGTGCTTCTGGATTGTGTTGCACTGTCCTCCTGGCAACTGTCCTTCCTTTTCATGAAGCTCACGAGAGTAAAGATGAGAGCAGCGTGCAGGGTGAGTGTGGTATATTGATTGCAAAGATGGCCTCATTACCCTACTTGGTTTCATATCTATACACTTCACAATGTGATTTGCAGTTCCTCCCATTCAGTGATAGAGTTTATTTCTCCATGCCTTGAATCTGGGCTGGGCTTTTAACTTGCTTTAGTCTACATAATATGACAAAAGCAATTTTGAGCCAGTTCTGAGCTTAGACTGCAAGTGGCCTTGCCTGTGTCTGCTCTCTTTTTGCTTAGACCCTTGCCTTTCCATGTGACTAGCCTGGTGGCTGATGAGCCAGGCATTCCCATTTTGTACCAGCCAACAGTTGGCCAAATGCAAGAAGTAAAGCCACCTAGTTGATCTATTGCTGGCTGCGTATGCATATGGATGGTGCCTAGTCAAGACAAGAACAACCATTCCATTAAGCTTGGCCTAAATTTCTGACCCATTGAAGTAAGGGCTAAATATGTAACAGTCATTTTAGACTACTAAGCTTTGGGATAACTTTTAGGCAGCAATAAATAAATATCTATTTTTTGCAGTAATAACTAAGTGAGCTCACAAGTGAGTGAGTAGGTCAGACTTAAAGAATCAAAACTTGAAAAGGTCCTTATTTTTAAAGACTCTAAGCATGAAACTTGCTTATGACATTTGGACTGAAAGGCTTTGTTGCAAATTAATTTTCTAATTAGTCAAGTTCCAACATAATGAATTTTTAAAAAAATTATTTCTTTTTAGAAGTAATATATGATACTGGCAAGCAGCCTCAATTGCTTTTTGTACTGAAAAAAGTGTTAATAAAATGTTCCCTTGTTTTTCATTAATTATTGCTTAATTTCCTGTGCATTGGGGTGGATTGTTTTTTGTAACAATAAAACCTGATGGAAATGTTTGCTTAGATCTGTCATCAAAAACAATGGATATATGTTACTTGTTTTATGGGAAGAGAGGAATTATTCCCCATCTCCAGGAAAAACACTCTTATGTGAAGAATTATGACTGCTTTTATTAACTCTAACATAGGTCTAATGGTAGTGTAACTAGGAATTTGGTTCATAATTGATTCAGTATTTTCAGAAAATGGTCAAAAGTTTCCTTTTGCTTTAGAATTATGTGATGAGGTCAATGCTCTTGACCCCTGGCTAAAGGAGAGAAAGGGAAACAGAGTGTGTCAAGACCCAATTGAGGGCACTAAGGAGACGCCTAAAAGTCTTCTTTCTAATGACTTCTAGGCAAGCAGTTAAAGGCAGAAGAGAAATGCTGTAAGCAGTTACTCAGAAATATAAGTATCAAAGAAAAGCTCTATATTTTCACCTCCTAATAAAACAAAATATTTAAATGAATTTTATGAATTCAGCCTCGAAGATGGAACAAATCCCAACTAAGTGTTGGCATGTCTTTAACTCTTGTTCCAGTTCAAGATTTCTCAGTCTTGGCACTACTAATGTTTTCGGTCAAGCAATTCTTTGCTGTAGGGCTGTCCTGTGCATTGTTGGATGTTCCCTAGAATCCCTGGCCTGTACTGGCTGGGTACCAGTGTGACAAACAGAAATGTCTTCACACATTGTCAGATGTCCCCTAGAACACAAAGTGCCCCTAGTTCAGAACCGCTGCTCCAAATCCATATCTTTCTGTGGTCTCTAGAGTTATGTATGGCTCACTGGGGCTGCTGCAGAAACGAATGGGAAAACCAAATAAGTGAGACTCTGGGTTTCCCAATCCGACTTCAACCAGAGAAACTCTAGTTTTATCTAGTAAGTCAGGTTTTATCGTAAAATTTGTCTGAAAATAAACTGATGTGAAATAAAATTTTAGAAATATTCCTCTAGGGGCATGTACATGGCTCAGTCAGGTCAGTGTCAGACTCTTGGTTTTACCTCAGGTCATGATCTCACAGTTGTGAGATAGAGCCCTGCATGGGGCTCTGCACTGACAGCACGGAGCCTCCTTGGGATTCTCTCTCTCTCTGCCCCTTACACCTATGTGCACATGCTCTCTCTCTCAAAATAAATAAACTTAAAAAATACCTCTAAATATAGAGAAATACTAGTACAACGATTCAGATATTAGCAACTAAACATCACTTTTCTAAGAAGAGTGTTTGAAAAGCATGCAAAAGCCTGTTTTATTCTAGTACTGTTGGTTATGCACCTTATGAGAAAACTTTTCGCCTCTACAGTCATAACCCAAGTTTATGGCAACAAACATCATCTGCAGTTAGCATTTCCAGGGAGAAATGCAGCAACCTTTTAAGAATTTGAGCCATGATTCCCATTCTTTTTTTTTTTTTTAATTTTTATTTATTTTTGAGACAGAGAGAGACAGAGCATGAGTGGGGGAGGGGCCGAGAGAGAGGGAGACACAGAATCCAAAGCAGGCCCCAGGCTCTGAGCTGTCAGCACAGAGCTCGATGAGCGGCTCAAACTCACGGACCTCGAGATAATGACCTGAGCCAAAGTCGGACGCTCAACCGACTGAGCCACCCAGGCGCCCCCGTGACTCCCATTCTTAAAAGGAGTGCCTCTGGTCACAAAATTGGCTAATCAAGAGAGGATGGAGAATTAGCAGAACCCACAACTGCCACCTAATGTATGTTACTGGAAAAAACTCAAACATACTCTCTTGTACGAATTAGAAGAATTAAAATACTAGTTTTATGATGAAATTCAGTATTATTTTAGCCACAAAACTCTTCCAAATGAAACTTTATACAGAATCTTAATATATAGAACAGATAAAATTTTACAAACAGAAGCAGAAAATTATGGGCTTAGAGGCTCAGCCAGGCCCTTAACCTGAGCATGATGTTGGAAGATAAAGTCTCCACAGAGTATAGAAATGAACGATCTATATGAACATTTATGCACCTATATGATAGCTACAGTCATTATAAGGCACCACATATAGAATGGGGCTGGTCAGTCCACTCTGCTACAATTACACACCCATAATCTCTATATGTGTATTTGATTTTTTACAAAGTTTCACAATTACTTTTTTGTGAATTTTCCTATTTCATTACATAACATATAATTGAGCATTATTCTCAGAGCACACATAATTAGTCAACCATTTATTTAATGCTGTGTGTATTTGGATAATAACTGATCCCTAGTTGGTAATATTTTTTCTGGTTATAAAATCAACCTTTGTTCTTTACAATCAGAGTAGCAAAACTAAAATTATTCCTGAGTGCCTGACTGCTGCTGTTGTTGTTAAGGTATAATTTACATAAAATGAAACATAGTTCTTAAGCGTTCAGTTCAATGAGTTTTGACAATCTGGATAGGGCTGTGTAACCACAAAACTAGATATTGAACATTGTCATCACCCTAGAAATTTCTCTTGTGCCCTTTCCTAGTCAAATTCTTTCCCAAAAGCAACCACTTTTTGAATTTCATCATGACAGATTAGTTTTGATTGCCCTAAGCTTCATATAAGTGGAATCATACAGTATACTGTTAACCCTTGAAAAAAGTGGCTTTGAACTGCATGGATACAACTTATATGCACATTTTATTTTCAGTATATACAGCACAATATTATAAATGTATTTTCTCTTCTTTATGATCGTCTTAACAACGCCTTTTTCTGTAGCTTACTTCATGGCAAGAACACAGTATATAATACATATAACATACAAAGTATGTGTTAATTTACTGTTTATATCATCACTAAGGCTTCTGGTCAACATAGGCTATTACTAGTTATGTTTTTAGGAAGTCAAAAGTTGTAGGTGGATTTTTGACTGTGTGTGGGTTGGTGTCCCTAACCCTTGCATTGTTCAAGGGCCAACTGTATATTCTTTTGGGTTCAATATTTCAATGGCTATAAAATTTATCTGTATTGTTTCATGTATCAGTAACTGTTTCCTTTTTATTACTAAATAGTATTACCAAGCTCCATGCAACCTTAAAAACTTCTCTTCATATACTGATTTGTGTACATAGAGGATGGATTTTAAGAATGTAAAATGTCCATTATATCTATATATGTATATATATGTATGTATACGTATATATATATATGTATCTATAAATAATATAAATCTCCTTTATCCATTTATCAGTCAATAGACATTTGGGCTCTTTCCATAATTTGGCTTTTATTGATAGTGCTACTATAAACACTGGGGTGTATGTGCTCTTTCAAAACAGCACACCTGTATCCTTTGAATAAATACTTTGTGTGCAATTGCTGGGTCATAGGGTAGTTCTATTTTAAAGTTTTTGAGGAACCTCCATACTGTTTTCCAGAGTGGCCGCACCAGTTTGCATTCTCATCAACAGTGCAAAGGGGTTCCCCTTTCTCCTAATCTTTGCCAACATTTGTTGTTTCCTGAGTTGTTATTTTAGCCATTCTGACAGGCGTGAGGTGGTATCTCATTATGGTTTTGATTTGTATTTCCCTTATGATGAGTGATGTTCAGCATCTTTTCATGTGTCCATTAGCCATCTGGACATCTTCTTTGGAAAAATGTCTATTCATGTTTTCTGCCCATTTCTTCATTGGATTATTTCATTTTTGGGTCAGAGAAAGACAGATATCATATGATTCACTCGTATGTAGAATTTGAGAAACACAACAGATATAGGGGATATAGAATATAGGGGAAGGGAAAGAAAAATAAGTTAAAAAATATAGAGGGAGGCAAACTATAGAGACTCTTAAATACGGAGAACAAAAAGAGGAGGTAGGTGAGGGAATGGACTAAATGGGTAATGGGCATTAAAGGAGGGTACTTTTTGGGATGGGCACTGGGTGTCATATATAAGAGATAAGTCACTGGCTTCTACTCCTGAAGCCAAGACTACAGTGCATGTTAACTAACTTGAGTTTAAATTTTAAAAAATCAGGAAAAAAAGAAAAAGAAAGTAAAATCTTTACCATAGTGTGTGCGTGTTTTTTTTTTTTTTTTTTAGCAATTTTCAGGTACAGTCTTCATATGACAAACACATATTTGAAATTAATCTAGCACTGAGAAAAGGGTCTTTGTTTTCTAATTTGCTTTTGTTTTCTAAAAGTCTTTTAAAATCGTGATTAAAAAAATACAGACAGAAAACCTGTCCTTGTGGCTCATTGGTGAACATTTTAGCAATTTACCACTGTCCTGTGAACATGATCATCAGCTTGTAAGGCAATTAGGCTGTGTAAAAATAATCAACATAAAATTAAAGAACTAAATTCACAGCAGTTGGTCTTCAAAAGCATGTCCCCTTTGCATGACAAGAATGATGTGGGCTTAATGTGATGTGCCTAATGAGAACAATTCTATCCCCTTGAACTTTGGGGGCAAAAATTATTTTGATACATAGCTTGGGACTGCTATAAACTTCTTAGTGATAAAATGTTATAAAACCACATAGGTTTATAGGAACATTCTGAATGTTATTTTGGGGATAAGCACTAATCCAAACATTAATGTTGGCTATGCCCACCTATTAAAATAGGTCCCCAGGCAAGTTCATTTTAAGTCAGTAGCTCCACAAATATTTCTTGGTGACCTGCTATATTCCAGACCCAAACTCACTACAAGTCAATAAAGATCAACAGGTCGTGGTTAGTGATATAGAACTATAAATTTATTACATGTTTTTTAATTCACTTTTTTTTCCTCCGCCCAACTCCTTATTGGAGTAATTAAACTAAATAAAAAGCAGAGGTCCAAGAGAAATTTAGTACATGCCCCCTTTCTTTTAAAATTTCTGCTTGCTTGGTTTTCCAAGGAATCTGTGTTAACACAGTATGTGAATGTGTGATACAAAGGGAGCACACAGCCTTTTTCTGCACAGCAGAGCATAAAGAGAGACTCCTGGGGAAGTTGATGGGAAAAATCAAATGGTGGTAGAGACAGCACAGATTTTGCAAGTTGGATGAAATTAGAGTAAGTTATTTCTAAAGCTTTCTCTCCCTCTTACAAAGTAAGATTTCTCTTCGCCTCACAAAATGGAGAAACCAATAAAGGCACATATGTCTGATTTCAATAACCAAAATGAAACCATCAGGTACATTTTCTAAAGTTAAGTCGAACTGAAAGACAAACCTCTGCATAGGCAGATTTCTGTTTTTGTTTTACCCTGAGAACATATATTTAATTCATCAAATTTTTAGTTATAAATTTAAAAGGCACTATTTTACTACATGTCTAAATATTTGAGGGTTTCTATGTAATTGCAAAAAAATACTGTTCTCACAAATTCTTAATTGTTTATCTGTCTACCTAGATAGATGATGGGTGGATGGATAGATAGATAGATAGATAGATGATAGATAGATAGATAGATAGATAGATAGATAGATAGATAGATGCCGTTTGTATTAGTTACCAAACCATTTCAGAACCTAATGGCTTGAAATAACAATCATTTATTATTTGTCCAGAGTCTACAGGTGGCCTGGGTTATTCTGCTGATTGAGACCCAGGCACGGCAGTGCTCACTTGTGAGTCTCCAATCTGGTGTGGGCCATTTAGGTGGTTTTGGTGATCTTAGCAGGACTTCTCACATGTCTGGACCTTGGTTGTACTCAGCCAACTCAGCTCTGATTCACAAATTCCTCATCCTCCAGCATGCTGGACACAAACTTGTTCTCACAGGAAAAGCAGGCAAACATAAGTGAAAGTAGAAATGCACAAATGCTTTTTCAAGCCTCTTCTTTTTTTATCTCATTTTTTAAATTTCGATTTTTTATTTAAATTCTAGTTAGTTAACATATATGGTAAAACTGGTTTCAGGTATAGAATTTAGTGATTTATCACTTAAATATAACACCCAGTGCTCATCACAACAAGTGCCCTCCTTAATACCCATCATCCATTTAGCCCATCCCCTGCTCACCTCCCTCCACTAACCCTCAGTTTGGTCTCTATAGTTAAGAGTCTTTTATGGTTTGCTTCTCTCTCTTTTTCCTCTTCCCTTATGTTCATCTGTTTTGTTTCTTAAATTCATATATGAGTGAAGTCATGTATCTGTCTTTTTTATGACTGCTTATTTCACTTAGCATAATATGTTCTATGTCCATCCATGTCATTGCAAATGGCAAGATTTCATTATTTTTGGTGGCTGAGTAATATTCCATTACATGTATGTATGTATGTATGTATATATGTGTATACACACACACACACACCACATCTTCTTTATCCATTCATCAGTGGATGGACATTTGGGCTCTTTCCATAATTTGGCTATTGTTAATGTTTTTCAAACCTCTTCTTGCCCCATGTTTGCTAATGTCCAAAAGCGAATCCCACAACCAAGCTTAAGGTCAGCATTACCAAAATGGTGGGTATAGGAGAAAGACAGAAAAGAATCTGTGAGCCTCAGTGGAGAAACCCATTCTAACTAGCTAGATACCCTTCCCACCTTATGATTTTCTAAAATTTTAAAAATATTTTTATTCATTTTTGAGAGACAGAGAAAGGTCACAAGTGGGGTAGGGGCAGAGAGAGAGGGAGACACAGAATCTGAAGGAGGCCCCAGGCTCCTAGCTGTCAGCACAGACCCCAATGCGGGGCTTAAGCTCATGAGTTATGAGATCATGACCTGAGTTGAAGTTGGACGCTTAACCGACTGGGCTATCCAGGTGCCCCTTCCCACCTTATAATTTTTTTTATCACAGCACCACTTCACACTTATCGCTAGCTATCAGTAATGAAATAATAATAATATTTACTTTCCTAGTTTATTTCCTGCCATTGGCTTCTCCTGTATCCCTCATTAGGGTGTTAATTCCAGGGATGCTGGGCAGGCATTACCAGCATGTAAGAATGAACTGTTACATACCTGGAAATTCTGTGATCCAGTTGACATCATGTTGATAACTTGAAATCAACCATGGCAGGAATATTTACTCCATAGAAATTGGCATAAACTACAAAGCAGATCTTTGAATTGGAGAGAGGAGAATAAGAAGTACTGATCATCCTTTCCATGAAAGCAGTAGCTTGTCTGTCTTTTTTCCTCATTTCTTCAGCATACAACATAAAACCTTCCTGTATTAGCATTCAATAAATATTTGTGAATAAGAGAATGAACTGATCATTAATAGACAGGTAAGTGAATGAATGAATGAATGAATGAATGAATGAATGTCACATAGCCAATCAGTAGCAAATGGATCTAGATCACAGGCTTTCTGACTCTTGATCCTCTAAGGTCTCTGGTAATCCTGCAACATTGAGATTCTCTACCTACCTGACACAAAAGTGGGGTTCAACTTGCCTCAATGCAGTCCTGTATGTCTGTAATTATGATAGCCTCCTTTTGCCCAGAACTTGACCTTATAGATCTGGGTTATATAACTTGTATTCATTCAGCTACCTGCAACTACTCCACCACCCCGTCCTATGCCATCGTATGTGATGATGTATGTTCTGCTCACCCTGCCACTCTAGCCTGGGTAACTTCTGGATTCCTTCTAATATATTCTCATTCTTTTGGGGCTATTTAAGTTCATGTTTTCACAAGAGACTCAAGACCTAATGATCTCCTAAATACAACTTGAATTCTTCCATGCTTTCCATCTCCACTGCCAGTTCCAACCACTGTTATCTCTTGCCAGGACTGTTGCAGTACTTTCCTAACTGGTCTCATCTCATGCACTATTGACCACATCCATCCATTCACTAGTTCAGAGCCAGAGTAATCATGTCACACTCCTAGCTGCCACCCTGACTCCCACTCACCCCCACCCACCCAACTTAGATTTCTCAGACTTCCTCTTGCTCTTAGGATAAAGTCAGTTCTCTCTAAGATGGCCAGCAAAGCCTGCATCCCTTGATCCCTACCTACCTCTGCAGCTCTTGAACTGGGCTCTTTTTGTTCCAGTCACTGGAGCCTTCCTTCAGGCTCATATCTCCTTCTCTCACAGGCTTTTTACACATGCTATTCTCTCTTTGTTTAATCCTCTTCTTCTTTGGCCCATATTTTCTTCCTGTGAGCTGGATCTTTATAATTCATCTGTTTACTGGACACCTACTTTGGGGAAGCTTTTGGCATCTAAAAAAAAAAAATCACCAAATGTCCTCCTGCTCCTCTAGTCTTAACTGTAGCTAACTGTGTATCTCTCCCTCTGGTTACCTCTCCATGCTCACCTTGGTTAATGGAACTGGGACTCCTTCTGTCTCCTGGGCCAGAAATCTGGCAGTCAATTTAGAGCCCTCCCTCACCATCACTTGTCAAGGCTAGTCAGTTATTAAGACCTGTCAATTTTAATTCTTTAAAAGCTCTTTAATATCTCTTCCACCACCATTGTTACTTTCTTAGTTCCAATTCTTATGATCTCTCACCTAGACTACTGCAATATTCTCCTAACATGACACCCTCTCCCCAACCTAAACTTCATCTAGTCCATGCCCTACTCAACAGAGAGAGTGATCTTTAATTATAAATCTGGTTGCATTATTCCCCTTGTATTAAATTATTTCAATTTATTAAATTATTTTAATGATGTTTGATTGTTGCAGTTATTTATTTTTTTTAAGTTTATTTATTTGGAGGATAGAGAGAGAGAGAGAGGGCGAGCAGGAGGGGCAGAGAGGGAGAGAGAGAGAATCTCAAGAAGGCTCTTCACTGTCAGCACAGAGCCTGATGTGAGCCTCGAACTCATGAGCCATGAGATCGTGACCTGAGCCGAAATCAAGAGTTGGACACGCTTAATCAACTGAACCACCCAGGTGCCCCATTGATGCAATTATTTTAAAACTCTGTTTTATTTTGTCAGTTATAGGGAGGCAAATTTTTCACTTTTTATTATTATTATTATTATTTTTTTTATTTTTTATTTTTTTATTATAATAGTTTATTTTCAAATTGGTTTACATATAACATCCAGTGTTCATCCCAACACGTGCCCTCTTTAATATCCTTCACCCCCTCTCCCCCCTCCCTCACCTCCCTCACCCTCAGATTGTTCTTAGTCTTTGAGAGTCTCTTATGTTTTATCTCCCTCCCTCTCTGTGTCTTTTTTTCCTTTCCCCTCTAGAAATTTTTCACTTTTGATAGTTTCTGGAGAAAGTGGTAAACAACATTTTTTAAATATTTGAGAGAAAGTACCCCTAAAACCAGTTAGTCTTTGACAATCAATTTAATTTCTTTAATTCTTCCTGGTTCATTTAGCTTCTCTCTACATTGATTATGTTTGCCATTACTCTCCTAAGAAATTGTTCATTCCACCTAGGTATTGAAATTAATAAACATAGAGTAGTTCATAACATTCTTTTTTATTTTAAATTTCTGTTGCATATAAAGTCTTTGTCCTTTGCTTTATGGATTTGTGTATTTGCTAATTCCAACTTCCCCCAGTCAGTCTTGCCAAACCTATCTTTCTTATGGAGCTTTTCAAAGAGCTAACTTCTGGGTGTGCTTAATTATTGCCATTTGCTCTTATTTCTATTGTCCACAATTACGCAGATTGGTGTCATTTGACTTTAGGTTATTGAATTTTCACTCCTGCTATTTTTCATATTCTTTATTTGTATGTTTAGATCACTTTTTTTTTTTTTTTACTGTCTTTGGTTTCTTGTTGTATGTATTAAAGTCATACATACAACAAGCATGGGGGAAGGTGTGTAAGCTTCCATGCCCTCTCTTGGGGCTCCACCCCCACCACCTCCATGTGTCCACTAACCTGGAAGATCTCCAAGGTACTTCCTTTAGGGTTTTTTATGGAGGCTTCATTACATAGGCATGATTGATTATATCACTGGCCATTGGTGGTTATGTCACCTCCAGTTTCAAGTGAGCCTGTAAGTTCCAACCCTCGAATCATGGCGGTTCCCTTGGCAGCTTCCAGCCACTGGTGCTTTCATTAGATGCTTGAGATTTTGGAAATTCCAAATGTTTTAAGGAGCTATGTGCCGGGAAATGGAGTAGGGTCCAAATACATAGTTCTTACTATGTCACAAGTGTTTTGTTACCATTTTTTTCTAGATGTTTCTTAATTTGGATGTATCACGGAGTAGGGAGGTGGGAGTCTATGACCTAACCTCTTAAATCCCTGAATATTGTGAAAGAAGGAATTCCCCTTGAGGCAAATTCCATGAGAACAAAGCAAAAAGATCATAAGAAATAAGAAAATCTAAAATGCCAATTTCTTTCACGTGTTTAAATATAAATCATGTCTATTCTCAATCCTCATCCCTCACCCCAAAGAAGAAAAGAATCTTTGAATGAAGGAAAGATGACACGCTAGTGACTAATTCATTTACACATTAAGTGAACTGTTTTCTGGGAATATCACCTTGTTCTGGATACGAATCAGAGATGAAATTTTATGAGACTTCTTTTACATTTGTTAAATAAGAGAATTAAAACCTACTCTATCAAATAATATCATTAGCTATTTATCTTGATTACAGTAACCTTATCTGGTTTCATCTTATAAATGTCACATTGTTTTTCTTGCATCAAAAAAATTAAATTATGTGCTGGTTGTCAGATCAATTTGTTTTCAACAGTTCAGCTATTCTTTTAAATTAAATACATACAGACAGTTTGATCATGATATCTAATGAAATTTAAGAAATTCTTTCTAATTTGTTGAACCTGAGCTGTATTTCATTATTCTCAAAAACAGAACACCCAAATATAACACACACATGTGAGTGCGCATGCACCCACCCCACACAACCATGAATTTCAAAAAAAAAATCATGATTTCTGTCACACTCTTTGCTTTACAGATGATTTATATTTAACTATGTTCAAAAACTACAACATAAGAAATAGAAGCAGACTATTGATATATTATCTTGTTTTTAGAATTTACCATAATTAATAAATTTTGCATCATGTTTTCAGAAATATGCCTTACCAGATGGATCATGTAAGATGGATATTTCAACATGCACGGTGACCTATTTCTATAGAAAACATAATGTGTCACTTTTTTCTGACAGATAAGATGTGTTTGGCTGATGAATTTAAAAACGAGGCTTGACTTGGTCAATGGGGTCACTCAGGGGAATTTTCCATGGTTTTATCTGTAGTTCTGAGGTTTTGATAAAAAAGAAAAATGTATGTAAAGCATGTAATACTATAAGATATTTTTTATATATAATTTATTGTCAAATTGGTTTCCATATAACACCTAGTGCTCATCCCAACAAGTGCCCTCCTCTGTGCCCGTCACCCACTCTCTCCTCTCCCACACCCCGAATGAACCCTCAGTTTGTTCTTAGTATTTAAGAGTCTCTTATGTTTTGCCTCCCTCCCTCTCTGTGACTTTTTTTCTCTCTTCTTCCTCTCCCCCATGGTCTTCTGCTAAGTCTCTCAAAATCCACCTATGCGTGAAAACTATGGCATCTGCTTTTCTCTGCCTGACTTATAATACCCTCCAGTCCATCCACATTGCTACAAATAGCCAGATTTCATTCTTTCTCATTGCCATGTAGTATTCCATTGTATATATATGCCACGGCTTCTTTATCCATTCGTTAGTCGATGGACACTTAGTCTCCTTCCATGATTTGGCTATTGTTGAAAGTGCTGCTATAAACATTGGGGTACATGTGCCTCTATGCATCAGCGCTCCTGTATTTCTTGGGTAGGTTCCTAGCAGTGCTATTGCTGCGACATAGGGTAGTTCTTTTTCCATTTTTTCGAGGAACCTCTACAACGTTTTCCAGAGCGGCTGCACTGGTTTGCATTCCCAACAACAGTGTAGGAGAGTGCCTGTTTTTCCACATCCTCGCTAGCGTCTATAGTTTCCTGATTTGTTCATTTTAGCCACTGTGACTGGTATGGGGTGATATCTCAGTGTGGTTTTGATTTGTATTTCCCTGATGATGAGTGACGTTGAGTATCATTTCATGTGTCTATGGGCCATCTGGATGTCTTCTTTGGAGAAGTGTCTATCCATATCTTCCGCCCATTTCTTCCCTGGGTTACTCGTTTTCCAGGTGCGGAGTTTTGTGAGTTCTTTATAGATTTTGGATACTAGCCATTTATCCGATATGTTGTTTGCAACTATCTTTTCCCATTTCGTTGTTTGCCTATTAGTTTTGTTGATTGTTTCCTTTGCAGTGCAGAAGCTTTTTATCTTCAATAAAGATAAGGTCCCAATAGTTCATTTTTGCTTTTAATTCCCTTGCATTTGGGTATATGTCGCATAGGAAATTGCTGTGGCTCAGGTCAAAGAGGTTCTTTCCTGCTTTCTCCTCTAGGGTATTGATGGTTTCCTGTCTCACATTCAGGTCCTTCATCTATTTTGAGTTTATTTTTGTGAATGGCATAAGAAAGTGGGTTTCATTCTTCTGCATGTTGCTGTCCAGTTCTCCCAGCACCATTTGTTAAAGAGAGTGTCTTTTTTCCATTGTATCCTCTTTCCTGCTTTGTCAAGGATTAGTTGGCCATACACTTGTGGGTCCATTTCTGGGTTCTCTATTGTATTCCATTGGTCTATGTGGCTGTTTTTGTGCCAATGCCATACTGTCTTGATTATTACAGCTTTATAGTAGAGGCTAGACTCTGGGATTGTGATATCTCCCGTTTTGGTTTTCTTCTTTAATATTATTTTGGCTATTCTGGGTCTTTTGTGATTCCATACAAATTTTAGGATTGTTTGCTCTAGCTTTGAGAAGACTGCTAGTACAATTTTCATTGGGATTGCATTGAATGTGTAGATTGCTTTGGGTAGTATTGCCATTTTTTTTACATTTATTTATTTTTGAGAGACATAGAGACAGAGCATGAGCAGGGGAAGGGCACAGAGAGAGGGAGATACAGAATATGAAGCAGGCTCCAGGCTCTAAGCTGCCAGCACAGAGCCCTACACGGGGCTCAAACTCACAGACCGTGAGATCATGACCTGAGCCGAAGTCGGCCGCCTAACCACTGAGCCACCCAGGTGCCCCAGTATTGCCATTTTAACAGTATCTTCCAATCCATGAGTATGGGATGTTTTTCCATTTATTTGTACTATAAGACATTTTATAAAAATATTTCATTCAAAAAAGTGTATGAGAGTTAACAATATTTTGATTTCCAAAACTTTCAGAATTTATCTCTAGTTGAAAGAGTAATAAGGCTTCTGATAGTATTTGATTATTCTTGATAAAGCCTCTGTGTTATTCTTTCCAGAAATTGTGATATCGAACAAGTCTAGTGATTGGGATAGAAATCCTTTTCAAGGGAGCTTCAGTCATGAACTTTCAGCAGAATTGAAGGAGGGGTTTGCCAAATTCATTCCTGGTAGCTGCTGATTAAAGGATTTTTATGATAGATCACAATGTGATTTTGCCATATATTTGGAAAGTTCAAATAATTTTTGCCATCGTTGTAACAAAACTCCTTCCAAACGTGTGCACTTGTTCACAAGAACAAGTCTTCACAATGTTTATATTTACAAAACAGAAAAATTGAAATAGAATCCACAATTAGATCCATGTCCTTTGAGCAATAAGTATTTGTGTTCATAAATATCTACAAATATGTAAACTGAGAAAAAATAACATTTTTCTCATTAAGAGGTACCACTTGCACAAAAAATGGTTTTATGTTCAATGTTTATTTATCAAAATTTATGATAGATTCATAGTGCTTTTATCAATTGTAAATTACCAATAATCACAAAGGTATCCAACACATTTTTAAACGTATTAATCTTTATGATCATCAAGAATCGGAAAAAATTTCAATTTATTATACATATTTTTGGTGCTTAGAAGAATGTAGAATTTTTCAAAAATAAACAAACTACCTGTGGATAAAATCATATAGGGAGACCATAATAAAAATTTGATTTCAACTAGTAAAAGAAATAATGTAAATTTTCTTTTAAAATTTATTTATTTTGAGAGAGAGAGAGAGAGAGAGACAGAGAACACAGCAGGGGAGGAACAGAAAGAGAAGGAGAGAGAGAAAATTCCCAGCAGACTCCACACTGTAAAAACACAGAGCTTGATGCAGGGCTCAAACTCACAAACCATGAGATCACGACATGAGCTGAAATAACGAGTCAGATGCTTAACTGACTGAGCTACCCAGGCGCCCCTGTAAATTTTCTATCACTTGAGAATTTCTTTCTTTTAATGGATGATTCTAAGTTTCAAAATGCCTTTTGTATTTATATTTCTTTTGAATACTTAAAATATGATGTAACAGTATCATTATCTCATTGGATTCAACTTAAAATTTGTGAGGAGGTCTATAATTTTTCAGAATTAGTTTTGGGATATGACAGCAAAACCTTTCAAGACCATTGTGTTGAAGTGTCACTTCTAGAGAAACAGGTTCTTGTGTGGGCAGCACTAGGGCCACACAGCATCTCAGCCACAATGTAGTAGGAATGTCTTGAAAATCGTATGGGCAATGGTAGAAGTCCAGATGAATATCTCAGAATAAACCTTTGTCATAGCAGCTGCCAGCACACCTAAACTCTCATCTCAATTTTCAGTGCTCTTCCAATTTTCCTGAAATTCATGGTTCCTGCTATTAAAGATCATGCAGATTTTTTACCTTTTTTGTATCCTGGTAGTATATTTTATAACAAACCTGTCTGAAGTTCACCTGATGTTCTAAGGAAGTGTTACCAATAGAACTGTGATGATGAAAGTGTTCTATATCTGAGTTGTTCAGTATGGTAGCCACTTAGCTACATGTTATCTATTGAAAAATTGAAATGTACGATTAAGGAACATAATTTTTAACTTTACATAAGTTTTAGTAATTAAAAATTTTAATTTAAATACAAGTTAGTTAACATGGATATAACGTAATAATGTGTAATAATGATTTCAGAAGTAGAATTTAGTGATCCATCACTTACATACAACACCCAGTGCTTATCCCAAGTGCCGTCCCTAATGTTTGTCACCCATTTATCCCATTCCCCCCCCCTACATTCCTTCAATATCCCTCAGCTTGTTTTCTGTATTTAAGAGCCTCTTATAGTTTACCTCCCTCTCTGTTTTTATCTAATTTTTACTTCACTTTCCCTATGTTTATCTGTTTTGTTTCTTAGTTTCACATATGAGTAAAATCATGATATTTGTCTTTCTCTGACTGACCTTAGTTTGCTAGCATAATACACTGTAGTTCGATCCATCTTGTTGCAAATGGCAAGATTTCATTCTTTTTGATCACTGAGTTATATTCCATTGTATATATATATACCACATCTTAAGTTTAGGTAATTTAATTTCAAATTTAATGAAGCAGTTGTGACTTGGCCACCATCTTGTAAATAGCAACTCTTGCATAATGTACCTTTGTTTGATTTACTATTTATCAGTGATTACAGCCCAGACTCTTCAAAGTTAAATGTTAATTTCTAAAAGACTTATAAGTGGCAAATGATTTCTGTCCTGTCCTGTAAAATAGTTTTATTGCCTGTAGCACATTAACCAGTTTTACATTTAATTAACAATCTAATTTCAACGTTTTTTCTTTGACTGACAATATGTGCTTCAGTGTTTTGAACTCTCCTTTGAACCAGCTTTATGATTCTGTTAGTACTGCCATTAAAGAGTTTCTGCTATTAATTGAAATATATTTCCTATATATTGGTGAGAAAGTATTGCTTTTGAAGTTTTTGAAAATTATATTCTAGTGTTGCTTTCCATCTGACTTCATTTACTGTTCGAGTTCATCTATCCTCAGATTTTGCTCTTCGATATGATCTGGAAGTACCCGCTAATTACTTAGCTTTGTTTCCAAACCCAATTCCTATTTGTATTTGCTAGAGGAAAGAATACGAATTTCAGCTGAGTGAGTAAAATCAGCTCTGTCACTTATATCACTGAATAAGCTGGACAAAACTATTATGGGACACATAATAGGAACTATCTAATTAGGTTCCTGTGAGGAACAAATGAAATATCATAGAAATAAATTCAGTATAGTGCTGAACAATCATCAGTGTAAAATTAAAACTCATAGCTTCCCTTGGTTTTTCTAGCTTTACCCCTTTTTTCCATATTTATTCGCATTTCCCCTGCAAGCCCTTCCACTCTGGAAGCCTTCTGCTGTTCCCACTCTTTGCTATATGACATTTACTGAAGTCACTTGCTGTGGGTTTAATTGTGTCTCATCCCCCCAAAATCTTATGTTAAAGTATTGCCCCCCTCTAATACTTCCAAATGTGACTGTATTTGGAGATAGGGTTTTTAACAAAGTAACTAAGTTAAAATGAAGCCATGAAGATGGGCCCTAATCCAACATGAGTAGTATCATAAGAACAGGAGATTAGGGCATAGACATGTACAGAGAGAGAAGACCATGGGAAGACACAGGGAGAAGACGACCATTTACAAGCCCAGGAGAGAGGCCTCAGAAGAAACTAATCCTGTTGACACCTTGATCTTGGACTTCCAGCTTTCAGAACAATGAGAAAATACGTCTCTGTTATTTAAGTCACCCAATCTGTGCGTGCCCAAGAAAACAAAAACAACCATTTAAAAATTGAACATCTACGATCTCAGAAATTACAGAGGTCCCTCTTAGGGAATGACTTTAATCTTCTGTTAGTGATTAACATTTTAGCATGGATGAAGGCTAAACATTGAAGTGAGAAACTGGGGACACCAGTCTGAGGCCTTTGGTATCTAAAGTTAATGAGGAAATACCATTTGTTTAGGGGAAAAGTCAAAGAAAGGGAGAAGGCATGTGAGTACCAAGTATATCTTTGTTACAAAGATATGGTCCAGCATATCAACTCAACAACTAATGGATTTTTGTAAGAAACTATTACATCAGTTAACTGTGGCTAAGTAACAACTATTCAAAATTTGGTAGCTTAAAACAACAGCTCTTTGTATTTTTTTTTTAATTTTAATGTTTTATTTTTTGAGAGAGAGAGAGAGAGAGTGTGAGTGAGTGGGGGAGAGGAAGAAAGAGATAGGGACAGAGGATTTGAAGTGAGCTCTGCGCTGACAGCAGTGAACCGAATGTGGGACTCTAACTCAAGAACCACGAGACCATGACCTGAGTTAAAGTCAGATGCTCAACTGACTGAGCCACCCAGGCACACCTAGCTCTTTGTTATTTCTAATGCATCTACTCCAGGTTAGCTATGTTGGTTCTGAAGACCAGGTTGGGTCCTTCATGGCAACATGATCCACTGGTTGGTCAGTGTGAGCTGACTGATCTAGAATAGCTTCGACCTGGAAAAATCAGCTCTCTTTCATATGGTCTCTCATCTTCTGACAAGTTAGCTCAGGCTTAGTCTCCTGGTGGTAACCAGGATCCAAAAGTAAGAATGGAATAGAGCAAAGTCTCTTAAGGCCCATGCTCAGAACTGGCACAATATCACTTTTGCCTCATTCTATTGGCCAAAGCTAATCCTAAGGCCAGGCCAGAGTCATTATGTGGAGAAATCTCTTGGTGGGAGGAGTGGCAACATCAGCTTAGAAAGGAAGTGTATTTAGGAAGGGGCAGAGAATTGGAACCATTTCTATATGGTAGACTCCCTTATCTTCAGTTTCATTTTTTGCAGTTTCAGTTACCTGTAGTCAACCACGGACTGGAATTAGATGACCCTCTTCTGACCTATCATCAGAAGGTCAATGGTATAATGCTATGTCACAATGTCAGCATCATTCATCTTACTTCAACTCATCTTGTAGCCATTTTATCATTGAATATCACCACAAGAAGATAGGTGAGTATAATACAATAAGATATTTTGAGAGAGGCCATGTTCACATAACTTTTATTATAGTATTTTATGATTGTTGTAATTAGTTGTTGCTATTAATCTCTCACTCTCACAAATTTATAAATTAAACTTTATCACAGGCATGTATGTATAGGGAGAAATAGAGTATACATAGGGTTCAGTACTATCTGTGGTTTCAGGCATCCACTGGAGGTCTTGGAATGTACCCCTCCCCTCAGATAAGGGAGGACTGCTGTGATATGCTAAACTATAAGTCTGGCTTAAATTATATTTTGATGTTTCTGAAATTTTTGCCTTTACTTTTGCATGAGTGCTTTCTCAGGATATCTTTATATATCCTCAGAGCAAAGTGTGCATCAAAAGATGCAGAAGGTGGAAAATTAACAATTACACGGGTTGCATTCCATTCTTTTCGATATTCACCTAATGCAAACAGTTATTTTAAGTACTAAATAATCACAAGAGACAGTTTCTGATTTCAGGACTCTTACAATATTAACAAATGGGTCATCTATATTTCCAAGCATACCCTCTCTACAGGGAATATATTTGTGCATTGTCTCCTCCTACACGCTGCTCAGTGCACTATTATCTCCCACCACTGTCCCTCCTCCCTCTTTCCTCAGATGTACCATCCCTTTTCCAGGACACTACCTGTTCCCTTTGAACAGCACACTCACATCTTCTCTGAGACTTTTCACTTTCTGTAACTTAACAATGGTCATCAAGTGTTATATGGAGTAATCAGGAGTTACACAATAAAAGGTGCAAATATTCAAAATCAGAAATATTCGAAATTCATACAACTATTTTCAAATGATATGACTTCATGCCTGCGACAAATAAGAAACTTAGCTAAAAACACTAAGGCCTCAGAAATCTCAGTTAAATGGATAGATACATGATTAACATATGTAAAATGTATGTGCTGTGTGTGTATTAATTCCCCTTCCGTTTGGACGCTCCTCTCCATCAAATTTTCATAGACATTGGAAACAATTATGTATCAGTTTAGTCAATCCTATTTATTAGTCAGTTGTTATATTTAATTATTGAATTTTGGTCTCTAAATGTATCTCAGACTATGAGAATTTAGTTAAATGTTTTGTTACACATTAGGTCTTGTCAATATTTCTAAAATTGCTTACATTGATTGTCTTAGGACTGATAATTCACATACACTATTCATACAATTATGGCTTTAACATAAAATAAATTGTCTCATTCTATAATTTTTAGCATTAATTCTACTTTTCAGATATTAAGATTCCATTGTTTGCTTTTCTCAATATATATTTATCCACCTGTTTGCATCTATTAACACAAGGTGTTTAAACACTACCATCTTAGTAAGTATCTTTCTTTTTATTATTTATTTATTTTTGAGGGACAGGGAGTAAGGGAGGGGCGGGAAGTGAGGGAGACAGAGAATCCTAAGCAGGCTCTGTATTCTTAGCCTAGGGGCTCTAGTTCACAAACCGTGAGACCATGACCTGAGTTGAAATCAAGAAACAGACATTTAACTGACTGAGCTGCACAGGCACCCCTTTAGTAAATATCTTAATTTTAGATTAAAGGGAAAAAAATCACCTTTTCAATAGATACTACAAATTGATAAAATATAGTACCCATTCCCCCATCCCATCTCTTTCTCTCCCTCTATTTCTATCTCTCTGTATCTCTGTATCTCTCATATTCTCTCACACACACAACTATTAACCAACTAGAAGTAGAGGAATCTATTTGAGAAAGGGTACTTCTAGAAAAACATAATAATTGTGACATGCTAGCTGTGAAGAAATTTAAAATTTATTCAGTAGAAAAAATTTTTACAGACTCAGTGACCATTTATGCTTTTATAAAGCTTTATCTAGCTTTCCAGTTATCTTACAAGACATGAAAGAGGAAGTGACCCCTGACTCTAGTCCTAAAAGAAAGACTAGAGTGGAGGGCAGATGGGATGGATCTAAAGGGAACCGAGCTCCTCCTCCGAAATAAATAATCCAGTTAAGAAATGGGCAGGAGACATGAATAGACATTTTTCCAAAGAAGACATCCAGATGGCTAATAAACACATGAAAAGATGCTCAACATCTCATCATCAAGGAAATACAAATCAAAACCATGATGAGATATCACCTCACTCTTGTCAGAATGGCTAAAATTAGCAACACAAGAAAAAATAGGTATTAAGGATGCATAGAAAGGAGAACCCTCTTATGCTATTGTGGGAATACAAACTGGTGCAGGCACTGAGGAAAACAGTATGGAGGTTCCTCAAAAAGTTAAAAATAGAACTATCCTAATGTCCAGCATTGCACTAGTAGGTACTTATCCAAAGGATACAAAAATGCTGATTTGAAGGGATACATACACCTTGATGTTTATGGCAGTATTATCAACAATAGCCAAACAATGGAAAGAGCCCAAATGTCCATCAACTGATGGCTAAAGAATGGATAAAGAAATTGTGGTATAGACAGATAGATAGATAGATAGATAGATAGAAAGATAGATAGATAGATAGATAGATATAGATAGATGGATAGATAGATAATGATTGATAGATAGATAGGTAGATAGATAGATAGATAGAGTAATGGAATATTATTCAGCCACCAAAAAGAATGAAATCTTGCCATTTGCAATGACATGGATATGGCAAGGGAGTATTATGCTAAGTGAAATAAATCAGTCAGAGAAAGACAAATACCATATGATTCCATGTCAGGAGCCATCTTGGGCTCACAGGTTGAGACAACTCCCTGTGTGGAAAGGCAGATGTTGCAAGGTCTCCTGCTGACCAACTGGCACCCAGTACTAATTCTTTTAATAACCTTTCAGGCCTGGACTTCTTGAACTGCTCTGGTTGGCCTCAAGAGATGTAATGCCCTTTGGTTTTAATGCATTTGAAAAAAGGGACCTGGAGTGCGATGCCTTGATGGATAACATCTGAATGAGAGTAACCTGGCCAGAAGTAACCTCAAAGTTCCTCTTGGGGACAGGTTACACAAATTGATCATACAGAATAACAGTTATGCGGTGGTTAAAAATTAGAGTAACTTATGTAGACTTTAGACCCCTATTATGTAAATTCATTCACTCATAAGCAAAGGAACTTAGGCAGACATTAGAAAATTATGTCTCTACCAAGTAAGTTACCGTTTCCCCATTAACAATTAACATAGGTCTTAAGGCAGCAATGTTTGTGCCACCCGCTTGCTCAAGTTTACACTAACAACCCTGCTTTCTTCCTGGCAAAAACAGTGTACGTTCATTAGCTTAGGAATAGAATAAAAAAACAGCTAAGATAAGACTCTCCTTCAAGGTCTGGGAAATTGACATAATACACACTATCTCTTTCTTTAACTATCTTCTAAGAAAAAGTATTACTCTTCGATGTAATGTAGCTCATTGCCTAAAAATAAAGATACTGAGACCACCAGAGCAGAGTTGCCAGAAATGCCTGCTTGGTGATCAGACTGCATTTTGTGGCTCATTCTTCTTCCCGCTGCTGTCCATCCTTCAGGGACCCCTGGACTTGCTGTAGCTGGAGTCTGGCAATTCCATTCATATGTGGAATTTAAGAAACAAAACAAATAAAGACGGAGGGAAAAGAGGAGAACCCAAGAAATAGACTCTTAACTATGGAGAACAAACTGATGGTTACCAAAAGGGAGATGGGTCGAAGATTGGTTTAGACAGGTGATGAGGATTAAGGAGGGTACTTGTCATGATGAGCACTGGGTGATGTATGGACGTGTTGGATCACTATATTGAATA
Source organism: Paguma larvata (assembly GCA_030068075.1). Classification (NCBI taxonomy): domain Eukaryota; kingdom Metazoa; phylum Chordata; class Mammalia; order Carnivora; family Viverridae; genus Paguma; species Paguma larvata. The sequence continues at coordinate 14,557,673 of CM057844.1, forward strand.
CCTGAAACTAAATATTATACTGTATATTAACTGGAATTTAAAAAAAATGAAAAAAGCTCAATGAGGAAAATTATCCAGCAAGGGAAAACAAGAGGCCTCTAGATAAAGCAGAAATTTAGCTAAGAAGTACTTGAAAGGTGATTCAGACCTACTGAAAGAAACTATTTGAGTCCATGTGAACTCAGAAGCAAATCCAGAAGAGCCATGGCATATTTCAGGTGTGGAGAAGGATTTTTTTCAGTCAAGGTTGACCTAAGACAATAGATTAGAACATGCAACAAGTTATAATTCCTGGAGACTGTAGTCCATGTCTGATTTTCTTGAAGGACCACATGAGTCAATAATTACCGTACTTCCTGAGAAATTGTTCATGGACTATTTTCTTCAGGAGAGTATTCCTTTACATGAAGAGATGAAGATAACAAGTGATAGCACAACAGACTTAAAAGACTTTAAAATTACCTTAGAATAAATAAAAATTGTCAAATATGAACAAAAATTAAGGCAGCAAACACCTTTTGGGGGGGCAAAAATCAAGATTTGAAATAAATATTTCTCTGAGGAAGAAAATATACAAAAGTTCTGACCAGAATCCTTAAAAAATATATCAAATAATAAATGAATGTTGCTAGAAAATGTACTTGTTTTGGGAAAGTTAGTATAAAATATAAAAGCAAACACCTAAAGGAAACAAAATCAAACAGAACAAGACACTGGAAATATAAAAAAAATATTTTCAAGGGATTTTTGTAAAACGTTAAAAGTGGGGAAAAAAGCGTTAGTGAAGTTAAGTAAAGAGAATTCTGACTTCTAGCAGGTTCATGAGAAAAAACAAACAAACAAACAAAAACAAAAAACCTCAAGACCTAAGGAGAGCATGGAACAGTTACCCCAGAAAGCAGAAAATCAGAATAAAACATAGCCGAGAGAACCAATCAAATCAGTTTATTACAAAATTCAGAAACACCTCCAGGAAAGGCTTGTTTACCAAAAAACGAATTTGAAGTTTTGAATAATTGCACTGGGCAGCTGAAATAATGGGTAAATCACCAGAGTGAGAAGATAAAATAAATCAGAGATGACAGATGATATATATCTCCTGGCTATAATCTTTGTTAACAATAGCTGGAAAAGATTGAGGCCATTTCCTATCCAAACTGAGTGATGAGGTGACAATCGGCATGGGCTGAAAGAACAAATAAAGAACATGAAATTTGTTCACTGTGTTGAGCAAAGTTCTACTGGAAAATAAACGCAAAACCTTGCAGCCCAGGGTAGGGATCCCAAAAGTATATAAAGAGGTGGCTCCATAAAAGAAGCTGATTTACAAAGAGACTAAATGGGGAAAGAAAAAGCAAAAGCAATCAGCTGCAGAGGAGATGAAAACCTACAGGCAGAGAATTTAAGAAATGGAGGAAGAATTACAGAAAATGGTAATATGTATATACAATTCATGGTAAGAAAGGAATCACTGCTTAAGATCGAAATTAGGGTGTGCCTGCCTGGTTCATTTGTTAGAATGCACGAATCTTGATCTCAGGGTCATGTGTTTGAGCCCCACATTGGTCATGGGGCCTACTTTAAAAAATCAAAATTAGTACCATTATATGTAAAAAAAAAAAAGATGCTTCTAAACCAGGGACTCTAAAACCAAATCCGGGAAAACTTGAACCTGAAACAACCCAAAAAAACTAAATTAGTGGACAAACTATACTGTGCAGAAGAATCACCTAGATGGCTTGTTGAAACAAAGATGGCTGCACCCCATCCCTGAGTTTCTGATTCAGTAGATCTAGGGTGAGGCCTGAAAATTTGCTAAAGCAAGTTCTCTGGTTATGGTGATACTGCTGGTCTCAGGACAGCGTTTTGAGAACTACAGCTCTAAACAAATTTTGGACACATATTAGAATTGCCTCAGCTCCTTGCAGACCTCTTCAATTAGAATCTCTGTGTGGGAGGCTCAGGCATTGGTATTTTTTGAAGAATCTCCAACACAATCAAGGTTGAGAACCACTGCAGTCAGTCAAGGTGGTTCTTTTGACCAGTTCACTGAAATTAACAACATTTTACCTCTCATCCTTAGTGATGGTGTTTCCATCTTTGATGCCTTTCTCTTCTCTTTAACCAAAGAGATTTGTCCAGAAATGAACAAATCCAGTGCAGGAGCCTCTACCAAGAGTTAGGGAGTCATCTGATTTATTAATGGAATAGTAACTGCCTCTGTTTGAGTTCTAATGAAGCTTCATTGAGAAACTCGAGGAACCACTTTGGTGATAGTTTGTATGATTCTGGTGCCAGAGGCTGCCACTTCCCTCTTCCATCTTCTCCACATCCAAACAGGAGAATGCCCACTCCCTTCCAGTCTATTTGGACCTCTACCTGAAGCCTGGGGGATTCACATGCTTTCTCTCTTCCTTCCACTCTGACTTTTCCAGACCTAAGTAAATTACTTTGACTTTCACCCAGAATAAGAAACTTGCCTTCTGACTCTGTGAGGGTAGACTTGGGCACTCAAGCTGAAAAATATTCAGTCTCTTGGTTCAACACAGAGCTTCTTATCTGGTCTCAGATGTGGTGTCCCTTTATCCTCTAACCCAATCTAAGTGGCTCTCTATCTTTAGCTTTTGCAAGATCTTTTTCAGCTTCAAATGTATTAGCATTCCCACACATACTGCTCATTTACTGCTCATAGTAGTGCAAAAGACAATTCATACACCTTTCTCAGGCTTTCGATGTAAGACAATGAATGGGCAATTTAAACCTTTCACTTGATTCAAAATACAGTATTTTTTTCATTTTTATTGAGATAATTAAAAAATTTTTTAAGTTTATTTATTTATTTTGAGAGTGAGAGCAAGTGGGTAGGGGCAGAGAGAGAGGGGAGAGAAAGAATCCCAAGCAGGCTCTGCACTGTCAGCACAGAGCCAGATGAAGGGCTCGAACTCATGATCCGTGACATCATGACCTGAGCCGAAATCAAGAGTCAGACACTCAACCAAGCCACCGAGTTGCCCCTGTTGAAGTAAAATTTATGTAGTAATATAAATATATGTATATAAATATACACTTCTTCAGTGTAAAATTCAATGAGTTTTGACAAATGTAACATCACATAAATAAAACATTTGCATCATCTTAGAAAGTTCCTTTATGCCTCCTGTAAGTCAGTCAGTCCTGTAAACAATGTCTATCCTGAACTCTATCACCACATACTAGTTCCGCCTGTTCTTCAACTTCATACAAATAAAAGCACGCATTGTCTTTGTTTGTATCTATCATTTTTTGCTCAGCATAATGACTATGAGATTCATCCATATTGTTGTGTCTCAGAAGTTTATTCTGCAGTCTTCTTCAGTAATATTTCATTATTTGAAAATAACATAATCGCTTTATCCATTTCATGTTGCTGGACACTTGAGTTATTTTCAGGTTTTGGCTATTTTAATAAAATTCTATGAAGATTTCTTGTGCAAGTATTTTTGTGGATATATGTTTTCATTTCTCTTGGGTGCTTTTTCTCCTGGGAGGCAATTCCTATATCATAACCATAAGTGTTTAACTTTATAAAAGACTTTTGTTGAAGTTAATTATACCATTTTAAACTCCAAGCAGCACTTTATGAGCATTTCAATAGCTCTGGGTCCTCATCAGCATGTGGCCAGTTGTTTTCATTTTAACCATCGTAATTGGCTTGAGTGGTAACATTTACTAGTTTTGCCTATTTTTTTCAAGGTATGCTGACGCGAAATTGTCCCAAATTTGAGCAAGTTATTTAATTCTGAGGTCTGTATTTATTGTTTTAAATTTTACTATAGATGGAAGTCATCTTTTGAGCTTTAGTCACCTATGTGACTGGATTATTTTTTTTTTTTTTAGTTTTTATTTATTTATTTTTTTTGAGGGCGAGAGAGTATGTGCATGTGAGCGTGCATGCAAGTTGGGGAGCAACAGAGAGAGAGGGAGAGAGAGAATCCTAAGCAGACTCCACATTGTCAGTGCAGAGACTGATGCAGGGCTTGAACCGCACTGTGAGATCATGGCCTGAGCCAAAACCAAGAGTTGGATGCTTAATTGACTCAGCCACCCAGGCTTCCCCGGACTAGTTTATTTTTAATTATTTCAACCATGTTATTTTATTTAAAGTTTATTTATTTTGAGAGAGACTGCACAGTGGGGGAGGGCAGAGAGAGGGAATCTCAAGCAGACTCTGTGCCCAATGTGGGGGCTCGATCTCATGACTGAGAGATTATGACCTGAGCCCATAACAAGAGTCAGATGCTTAACAGACTGAGCCACCCAGGTGCACCTCAATCACATAATTTTAAATGGTTTACAATGTTATGGAAATAAATAAATATCTTTTAAGTAAAAATTATTTAAATTGCCAGAAAAAAATATGGGCTAGAAGAGAAATTGGGAATATGGAGTGGAGATGGCCTTGCTTTAAGGTTAGAACTTAAGTAGGAAACTGAAGGAAGATTAAGAAAGGAATGTTATGATATTCTAGATCAGTATTTAATAAACCACTCTTCTGAGAATAACTTGCAGGTTTTCCATGAGTATTTAGTATACAATTCAAGTAGCTTCTTCTGCATTAAAACAAAATGAAATATTCTTAAAAGACTAATACATAAATTGCTTTCATTTGATTTTGCAATATATTCTTTTGATTTTCTTTTATTAATTTTTTAAAGTTTTTTGGAGTGATATCAATTTAAAGACTTTTTCATAGGTGTTTTGCATAAAAAATTGCTCAAAGTATTTGACAAACATGTATTTATAATTTTCAGGAGTGATGCTCAAATTCATGGGTACGGGAACTTGGTACAAATACAAAGACCCAGCCCCGCCCCCCGTCTTCTTCAGGCAACTTAGTCATGTGTGTTCTCCAGGTGATTCTGAGACCCCCCCCAAAATTTACTAGCCACTGCTCTACAGCACATTCCAGTGTGAGGGCAGCCTCACTGAAAGAAAACAAAACAGGACTTAATTATGGTGCAGTTGTCAGCAGTGACCAAAAGGTGGCTCACTGGATCACAAACTGATTAGTGAATCGAGTTCATTTGCATATCAAGGCATTTCTAGAGAAATAAGTAGTAAGTGAAAATAAATACTGCAGTTAAATCTCAAGAATAATTCAAATGGCTCTCTTTTTAAATGTCTTTGAATGTGTGCCGCTTAAAGACAAACATGTAGAAACTTCTATTTTTGAATCTGAAAATATTTCTTTAGACATTATGTTAGGCTGCATTTCTTCCAAAGAAAAATTCAGTTCTGCCAAGATAAAGCGATCAAGAAAAGGCTCCATCCATTACACTGCACTTGGCTCCACTGAAAGGTCAGAAGGCAATCATTCTGCTCTGGTTTGGGCTTACTAAGGCAGATGTCCTTAACTTCAAAGATGAAAAGTCTACCTCTTAGGCCAAGTTTTAATTACTGCTGATCAATTGCAGTGATTCTGGCTGCAAAGCTGGCTTGCTCTGAGTTTACTGGGGGGAAAAATGCTGTGTGGAACTGCACAGAGTGTTCTTTCTGGGTGACAGCTAGCCCAGGATTACAACTTCATTTGAATGTCCCTAGTCAAGGTGACGCATTCCAAAACAGGCAGTGATTTCCCAGATCTGTGCATATCAGTTTAAATGCCCAATTCAAGTTGGAATTGTTCTTTGTACTCACAATTTTCAAATAAAGAGCTCTAAATAAGCCCGAGGAATACACTTACTTTATTCACTGATCATTGGCAAACATTTATTGAATGCCTGCTCTGTGCCAGATAATGAATAAAGCCTATGATTTAAGACATGAAAGAGGGGTGCCTGGATGGCTCAGTTGGTTAAGTGTCTGACTATTGATTTCAGCTCAGGTCATGATCTCACCATTCGTGAGATCAAGTCCAGGGTTGGGCTCTGCACGGACAGTTCAGAGCTTGCTTGGGATTCTCTCCCTCTGTCTCTGCCCTACCCCCACTCGGTCCCTCTCTCTCTTTCTCTCAAAATAAATAAACCGACATTTAAAAAAATACATAAAAGATATTGTTCAGACTTGGAGGCAGACAAGTGGTCAACTTGGTATAGTTGTGTGATACTCATCCCCCTGCAATTGATGGTTGGATATCTACTGTTTTCACTGCTACACCTTCATTGCCCAGCACAATCCCTGGACCATGGCATGTACTTAATATATATTTTCTCAATTATGTGGCTAATATGTTGATAGAAGTTACCATAGCTACTAAGAGAGCGCAATGGACAGTTACATAACTCAAATGAGGGAGAAAAACCTTTGGAGAACTTTCTTTGAGTTGGTTTCCTTTGATAGGGTATGTTTACTATGAATGTGTAGAATTGGGGTTTTATAGTTTTATAGTGGCGCTGGCATTACCTTGTCAACCTTCCCTCAGGACTCCTATGTTACAGGTGATTTCCATGGAACACGTAAGACTCACCACCTAAAGGCCTTTTTCCTTGAAATATGCCCAATTGCTGCCAGAAATTACCCCCAAGAGTGGCCTTCAACCAGAGATTTTCAGGATTTGGTGGATAAACACACTAGATTCCTGACTTTACAGGTAGGATAACTGAAGTTTTTTTACACTCTTAGTTCCTTAGTGGGCTGGAGTGTTTCTAGTTGCCTACAGTGGTAACTGCTTTCATGACATACCTTTTACTAGATACTTCTCGTTCTCAGCCCCCTATTGGTGGTTCCTGGCATCAACTCCCAAATAAAACAGACTCAGGTCCTTGTCTTAGGGTCTGTTTCTGGGAGAACTCAACCCAAGGATAAACATGAGCTGTCCATGTGCAGATGGGTGAGAGGTGGGGAGAAGTGTTGGTGATGTATGGAAAAACACGGAAGCATGAGGAAACCTGAGACCGAGTTGATGAAGCCTAGGGTATAAGGCTGGAGGGAATGAGAACAGAGCCTGTGTGCTAGTCAAAACAAAAATCTGCATTCGATTTGGAGGGCAGTGGGGATCCACAAAAATATATATTTTTTAAGTTTATTCATTTATTTTGAAAGAGAGGGCATCCACATTAGTGGGGAGGGGCAGAGGGAGAGGAAGAGAGAGAGAATCCCAAGCAGGCTCTCCACTGTCAGCACAGAACCTGACGCGGAGCTCAATCTCATAAACTGCAAGTTCATGACCTGCACTGAGATCAAGAGTTGGATGATTGACCAACTGAGCCACCTAAGCACCCCCACTAAAATATTTTTAAAAGGATGGGGAAGAGAACATGTTATGGCTTACCTGTAAGATACCAGTGTATTTGCAAGTATGGATGAGGCTTCAAGAGTGGAGTGAATAAAACAGCCCAGGACAAAGGGGTACTGCTTTTAGAAGCTGATAAAAATTACAAAGTCCTCTATGTAAAAATACACAACAGGTACACACAACTTGCTAAGGAATTTCCAGGTGTTCACTGACTACCTTCACAACATGGCCATGGACCTCCTCAAGGTTTCCAGAAGAGTGGTTGGGAACTCCAGGTGCTGAGTGAGAAGACAAGAGGGTTAAGGAATTGAGAGTAGAGACAGGAATAAAGATGGTAGAATAAAAAACTGTCACTGGGATGGGAAATGACTCAAAGCTGAATTGGGTAGGGAAAAAAAAAAACAGAAGATGCTCTTGGTTGAGCTACCTTTGAAAAGGAAAAGATGACAGAAAACATCACCCTCTAGTTCTTCCTCTTGCTGTTGTTCACTCAAATAGAAAGAAATAGTAATAGTCAATAAGGAAATACTCCATGGTAGAAGACACAAATCAAAAGCTCCCAGGCAAAATTCAGTTAATAAATGTATTGCTTGGTTCGGACCGTGTTAGTTTGGTTTTCTTTCAGTTAGTCATCAACTTTTTAAAAAAATGTTTATGTATTTTGAGAGAGAGAGAGTATGAGGAGGGGAGGGGCAGAAAGAGATGAAGAGAGAGAATCCAAGCAGGCTCTGCACTGTCAAAACAGAACCCAATAAGGGGCTTGAACTCACAAACCATGAGATCAGAAAAAAAAAATAAAGAAAATTCTAGATTTCTTGAAAAAAAAAAATCAAAGGAGGGACCAAGAATGTGGAGCAGCATGGTAGTTTTCTGCTTCTCTCATCTCTGAAATACAGCTATATCAGCACCAAACCATTTTGCACACCTAGGAAATTGATCTGAGGATTAACACAACAACCTACATAACTTGAACCACAGAACTTGGCAGCACATATGCCGAGAGGTGAACAGGGGAAGAGAGAAGCCATGTAGACTAGGGAGCTGTTTTTGCAGAGAGAGGACAGAGAAAGGGAGGGAGAGAGTGGCACATCGGGAAAGTACAAGAAAAGCACTCCCCCCACCCAAAGTAGCTGGAGAGAAAGAGACAGAGTGGAAACACTCACAAGAGACTAAACAAGAAATCCGTCCCCCAAAACCATTGACGGGGAGAAAGAGAGGGTTTCAATACGATTAGGACTCTATAAACAGGGGAGCACAGAATTGGAATTCCATAGCTCAATACCTGGCAGTGTTCTGGTGGAGAGGAAGGGTGAATCCCCAGGAGCAGGTAGCAAAGTCTGAGGTACAAGGGGTCTGTGGGCCACATGGGGAGAAGTGCTTCCTCTGTTTGGAGGGCACTGGTTAGAGGCTATATGACCTCCCCACAAGCAAAGGTCCTAGTGGACCCCGGAGAACAGCTACATTTGCTGGTATTGGAACAAAGACGCCAGAGTGTGGTGAAATGTGGCACCAGTTGTGTGTTTTGATTTGCCATAATCTTAAATGGCTGCATGTTGCCATTTTCACCTCTCCCATGTGCATGCGCATATAAGGCTCATACCACACCCATTCACCCCAGTGAGCTAAGCAGCACCACCTAGTGGAGAACGGAGCCATTACACCAAGCCCTGCCCAACTGTGCTTTCCTAGCACATGCCCCAGAGGACCACCACAACTGTGCTTTCCTAGCACATGCCCCAGAGGACCACCACAAGATCCTGTGTACTTAGTGTATGAACTATAGAGTACTTCATAGTTTGAATTCTGGGGGAAACTGGGTGTAACTTCATTCAGGTTTCATTCTGCTTTCTGGTTCATCTATTTGTGTTTTTTTTCCCCTCCTTTCTTTTCTTTTTCTTAGATACAGGAAGAGAAAAATTTAATGGCCAACTAATCTTTGACAAAACGGAAATAATATACAATGGAATAAGATAATCTCTTCAGCAAATAGTGTTGGGAAAACTGGACAGCAACATGCAGAAGAATGAACCTGGACCACTTTCTTACACCATACACAAAAATAAACTCAAAATGGATGAAAGACCTATTTGTAAGACAAGAAGCCATCAAAATCCTAGAGGAGAAAGCAAGCAAAAATCTCTTTGAATTCCACAGCAACTTCTTACTCAACATGTCTCTGGAGGCGAGGGAAACAAAAGTAAAAATGAACTATTGGAACTTCATCAAGATAAAAAGCTTCCACATGGTAAAGGAAACAATCCGTAAAACTAAGAGGCAACCAACAGAATGGGAGAACATATATGCAAATGAAGATAGAAAATAAAGACAAAACAGATGAGAATTATTGCACGGGCACTGATATTAAAAGAAGGAAAAAGTCATCTTGATTGAATGACCTTATTTAAGAAAGCAAAAAATCATTAAAAACCGGTAGGGAGAATCATGAAAAATTCCTGAAATTTAAACGGCAGGGATGCACAACATGCACAAAAATGAATCTGGACCACTTTCTTACACCCATCCACAAAAATAAACACAAAATGGATGAAAGACCTAAATGTAAGACAGGAATCCAACAAAATCCTTGAAGAGAAAGCAGGCAAGAACCTCTTGAGCTCGGACGCAGCAACTTCTTATTCAACACGTCCACAGAGGCAAGGGATACAAAAGCAAAAATGAACTATTGGGACCTCATCAAAGTAAAAAGCTTCTGCACAGCAAAGGAAACAATCAGCAAAACTAAAAGGCAACCAAAAGAATGGGAGAAGATATTTGCAAATGACTTATCAGATAAAGGGTTAGTATCCAAAACCTATAAAGAACTTACCAAAATCAACATCCAAATAACAAATAATCCAATGAAGAAATGGGCAAAAGACATGAATAGACACTTTTTCAAAGAAGACATCCAAATGGCTAACAGATACATGAAAAAGTGCTCAACATCACTCATCATTAGGAAAATACAAATCAAACCCACAATGAGATACCACCTCATACCTGTCAGAATGGCTACAATGAACAACTCAGGCAATGACAGATGGCGGTGAGGATGCAGAGAAAGGGGAACCCCTTTGTAGTGTTGGTGGGAATGCAAACTGGTGAAGCCACTCTGGAAAACAGTATGGAGGTTCCTCAAAAAATTAAACATAGAACTACCCTATGACCTAGCAATTACACTACCATGTATTCATCCAAAGGGTACAGGTGTGCTGTTTCAAAGGGGCACATGCACCCCAACATTTATAGCAATGCTGTTGACAAAAGTCAATATATGGAAAGAGCCTAAATGTCCATCAACTGAAGAATGGATAAAGGAGATGTGGTATATATATATATGTAAATATATATATATATATGTATATATATATATACACACACAACGGAATATTATTTGGCAATCAAAAAGAATAAAATCTTGCCATTAGCAACAATGTGGATGGAACTAGAGTGTATTATCCTAAGCGAAATTAATAAGAGTAAGACAAATATCATATGGCTTCACTCATGTGGAATTTAAGATAAAAAATGGATGAACAGAAGAGAAGGGAAGTAAAAATAATATAAAAATCAGGGAGGGGGACAAAACATAAAGAGACTCTTTAATACAGAGAACAAACTGAGGGTCGCTGGAGGGGTTTGGGTGGGGGGATGGGCTAAATGGGCAAGGGGCATTAAGGAAGATACTTGCTGGGATGAGCACTGGGTGTTATATGTAGGGGATGAATCACTGGATTCTACTCCTGAAACCATTATTGCAATATATGCTAACTAACTTGAATGTAAAATTTAAAAAATAAAATAAAAACAAATAAATGGTGCATTTATTGCACTGAAAAAAATCAAAATAGAGCCAGTGTGTGTGTGTGTGTGTGTGTGTGTGTGTGTGTGTGTGTGATATACATATATATATATATATATATATATATATACATACTGGTTGTCAGGTGTACACCAAAAGGGTACCAGAACACTATCTTTAAATTATGGTCCTTTGATCACAAAACTCAGAGATCTATTCTCTCCTGAGAAGCCATTAGTCATTCACAGGTTGGGTCAATTTTTCAAGAAACCATGTAATCACTCATACTTTTGGGAGTGGAACAAAGAAGAGCTTGAACACTAAAGGAAAATGAAAAGGGAGTGGTTGAGAGAATACAACAACAGAAGGCAAGCAGGAAGTTTTCCCAGATGAAAAAAAGAAAGGAGAATGTGGTGGATGCTTTTAGATCACCATTAGGAGGCTGGCGTACTCATGGGCCACGGCACCCATATTTCAGCTTCTCTAATAACTATTGCTTATAGCTCATGGCTGCATAGAATTGCCCTTAGTCAACAAGAGCTGCCTTCTGTGATAGGTTATAAATCTTTTTTCCTGAAAGAAAAGGACATCGTACAGCCAACAACTGATAGGCACAGAGGTACAAAAGACTCAGTGGCAGTGATACAACTCATGCTCCTGAACTCCTGGTGGGATCAGAGACCTGATTCCACCTGAGACCAGGCCCTTGGTTACTCTTTTCCCCCTGTTCTAATCCTTTTCTCCTGAGAATTCTTCATCAATTACCTATTCTTGAATCCATGTCTTAGGCTCAGAATTCTAGAGAATTGTGACCATCAAAAAATACAAAGACTAATGAAACCTTTATTACTATACGTCTCTTTAACAAAGAATAGCAAAATATCAGCCTGTAAGGGTGCAATTGGATTTTACAAAACTAGATCAGGGCACGAAGATATAGTCATGGCACTTAATGATTTGTATATTACTATTAAACTCAGAAGTCAGTTTGTAGTTCTCTTTAGAGACAACAGTATACTATGCTAGAAGTATGCACATTTCCACACTGGAGGTGAGAAGTATTAACTTTCATTCCAATGATAAACATTGCCAGTCATGACGGGCTTTTGAGGGACTTCCTGTGAATGGTGACAGGAAAGGTGGTGTCTGTTGGTTTGTGCTAGGCATATAGATTTCACTGCTAGAACAAAGCCAAGGACTGTTAACTCCTTCTTTCTAGAAAATTGTTGGCCTACAGATCATCTGGATTCTCATTTAGTCAGCAGATGAGAAAAATGAAATCGAGATGGAAAAGGCTATAAGATCGTGTCTTTAAACAGTAAGGACAGTCTTCCTGCCCTTGCGCAAACACTTTAGCAGTGGCCTCATCATCTTCCCTTCTAGTGCTTTCAAATCGCCTCCTACTTCTCTTCCCATGTCCACTTTTCAGACGGCATAACACTGAAAGCAATGTATGTCTTTCCTTTAAAGAAGATGAGATGAATTAGGGCTGAAAATTTAGGAATATCAATATTTTGACCAAATTAATATCAGGATTACTTTGTTCCAGCTCCCGTTTCTTATATACTTGCATATCTGGGATAGACACCACACCCCCATGCATGCTCATTCTTAACTTATTCAATTCTCGTCTCCAAGTTGATTTAATGAGGTACAATCCCATTTGAGGAAGAAAGTAGTTGGACTCCTGACGGAATGTCATCATTCACAGAAGAAGGAAAAGAAAAGAAAAAGCAAGTCAGCTCTTGTCCAGTTGGGATTGTTGGACAACAAACACTCAGGCATGTCCACAGTAAGTTTTTCAAGTTGTCAGGAATAATGTAGAACTTTTATAGAAATGTATCAATAGTCTGTCACCCGGATATATGTTCATTCTCAAACTAAAAACGCTTTGTTGACAGCCATATATGGAAAACAAATGTTCATTGATTTGCTCCCTTACCCCTTGTGGGTAGCTACCCCATCCAGGAAACAGTATCCTCTTTACTTATCTGACTTATTATTTGTTTCTTTACTGTTCATCCTATATCCATCCCCTTCCTAACCCCACAAGATTACAAACAGTATCATATCAAGGGTATTGTCTATTTTGTTCACCCTTCTGTCCCCATCAACTAACTGTTTCCTGGCATATTACACGTGCTTACTAAATATTTGCCAAATGCATACTTACAGAATAATGGCAACTTCAGACGTATGGATTGCAAATGCAAAAAAATGTGGAATGCAAAAATAACAATAAATAAAATAAGGATCTTGCCAAAAAGTTCCAATATTTAAGAAATATCTTTATGACATTTTGTAACTGTTTAGGTGATGCCTTCTATCTGCTGGATCTTCAAGGAACTTCTGTGAAGGGTCATTTTAGTATGGAAAACATAAAGGTCTATTTTTCTTAAAAAATTTTCACTCCTGTGACCAACTGAGCAGACCATATACTGTATACATCATGCAGTTAGGCATGGAGGGTAAGAAGAAAATACGAAATGCCTGACACATAGTTAATATTTGATTATTAACTGAGATAGTTGTTATTGTTACTATCTTTGATCTCCAAGAGCTTAACATTTTCTAGGGAAGAAAGGTCAAGCATAAGAAATGTGTAAATGATGGTGAAATTAAGTAGAGGGTAATATCTCTAAATCAATAGGGCTGATGAATATAGCAGGTACAAGCAGGGGCTGGGGAGTAGAAGAAGATTTTAGCTGTGCCCTGTGAAGTAGATGGGGTAGAAAAGAGAAATTAAGTACCATGAAATTTCTTCAAGGGTACAGCGGTGCCTGGGTGGCTCAGTCAGTTAAGCATCCGACTTCGGCTCAAGTCATGATCTTGCAGTTCGTGAGTTTGAGCCCCACAGTCAGGCTCTGTGCTGACAGCTGAGAGCCTGGAGCCTGCCCCAGATTCTGTGTCTCCCTCTCTCTCTGCCCCACTCCCACTTGCACTCTGTCTCTCAAAAATGAATAAATGTTAAAAAAAATTAAAAACCCCACTTTTCTGCAAAAGCCTTTCTGTACTTGTAATTTAGTTTGCTGAGGACAATTCACTAATAGATTGCCATCGATGGGAGTCATATTCTCATTTCAAGGCAGCTAGCAGCCACTTCATAGTGGTTAGGGAAGAAAGCATTTTTTTAAGTGTCTATTTATTTTTGGGAAAGAAAGAGAGAGCAGGGAGGGGCAGAGAGAGAGGGAGACATAGAATATGAAGAAGGCTCCAGGCTCCAAGCTGTCAGCACAGAGCCTAATGTGGGGCTCGAACTCACAAGCCACGAGATCATGACCTAAGCCGAAGTTGATGTTTAACTGACTGAGTCACCCAGGTGCCCTGGAAAGTGCTGTTTTGATACCAGGTCTTTTCTGCTCTTCAAAAGAAGAAAAAAGACAATGAAGGAACGTCACCCAAATGGAGAATTTCTTTACGGAAGACAGGCATTGGAATAATTTCTGTAATTAAGAACCCATAATAAACAACTGTGAGATACCTAGACCCTGCTATATGATCTATCTAGAGCTAGCATGTGGTCCATGAACCAGTAGCATTAGAAACACCTGATGGGTTGTTAGACATGCAGATTCCCAGGCTCCACCTCAGACTTGCTGAGTCAGTTTCTTAGTTTCTTACTGCTCTCAAGCAGTTAATATTTGGAGGGAAATAAAGCACAAACCCATCAAATGAGCAAAATGATGAACACATGCATTTCAGGTGATTCCAGAATAACCAAGAATTTGACATCAAACCTATTTGGACATTAAAACTGTGCGCCAACCCAGACAGAAATTCATTAAGAAGTTGTTGTTTGTTTGCCTAATATGCCCTACTTTTTTTGTGAGAAGTACACCATCTCCTTCTGGCAACTTTTGGCACTCACTCCATCCACACTGTCTTCATGTTGTAATCAAAGAAATCTTTTTATCCTGCATGAGTCAGGCCCCAGACCTATTCATTACCCTCCTTGGGAGGAGCCTGTCTTTTGAAGAATATTCATTGGTAATGAAGAGAAGTGCCAGATCCTTATTGGGGGCTTTGGCTTCCTTTATTAGCATTGTCCTCAATCTGAGTTACCACACCCTGTCCCTGCCTCAGCACCTACACTCACATTTGAAAACACAAACTATTGAATTGTCAAAGGAGACTCACAGTCATAGATCCTACTCAATCCAAAACTTACTAATAATTTAAAGGAAGCAGGTATCACCAGTCACTGGTGAAACATTCATTTCTTGGAGGAATCTGAAATATTGAGATACAGATCCCCAAAAGACTATGTTTGTCCCTCATTTCACTGAAAGTTGGTTTCATATTTAACAGAGAAAATTGTTTCTGAGCAATGTATATGGAGATACTACACACACAAAGAGACCCATTTTCACTTTAGAAAAGCCCATTTTATACTCTGCTAATTATGGTCTATGGTACCACTTTCCATTCTTCAGCCATTCATGACCTATAAATCCACAAATTTCAGTTTCGTGAACAATAAGTAATCAAGAGAGACCAGGTATATCCCATGGGGGAAAAATCATAGGTAAAGTCTCCCTGGTATTGTTCTACCAATAAACATTAGTATGTTTACCGCGAGGTCTTGTCTCCAAATCCTTACCACATTTACATGAAATTTGACTGAATTCATTACTTCTAGGTATCTCTGCAAAGAAGGGAATGGGTTACTGCCCTTTCCTTCCTGTCCATTAACAAAGCTGCCTGAACTCCTGAATTTTCCATTTATCACAGATTTGTCAGTAATCTAACCTAGAAATCACCAAGCTATCCTTAACTCCATCATCTCCTTCTTCATTCACATCCAATAAATAACTATGACCTATATCCTATATCTCTCTTGAATCCGTTTTTCTCTTTTTCACTGTCACTGTCATTCAAACTTTCATAATTTCTTAGCTAAATATTGTAATCTCTTGGCTTTTCTGTCCACCTCTAATCTCTTCTCCTTCAAATTTTCTGTCAGAATGGTTTTCCAAGTGATTTTTCTAAAATATACATTTGATAAACTGTTCAACAGCTTCAGTGATTCCTGTATGGCTAGCTATTGCTGCATAATAAGCCACCAAAAACTAAGGGGCTGAGTACAACAATTTGTATAGGTCGTGAGGCCAAAGATGAGCTGATCTCAGCTGGGCTTTCTCATGCATCTGTGCGTCAGTTGGGGGCGCTGCTCTAGGCTACCTTGACTGAGGTAGCTTAGTTGCAGCACCTTCATTCACTTGTCTCTCAATCTCCTCTTGGGACCCACGGACTGGCCTAAGCATCTCCTTACGACAATGGTAGAAGCACAGAAGTACAAGCTCCATTATGCAAATCTATTCCACACCCCTGCTTGCATTATGTCCACTATTTTCTCAGAGTTAAAACATGTGACAGGTGACTGCCCCTATAAAATCGTGTCAAAAAGTATATATATTTATGTATATTGGGGCCAATAATGTAGGCTACCATATCTTCTAATTGCCAAAGGATAAAACTCAGGCATGATGGTTATGTAGTAACTGCACATGAAAACTATGTCATTTCCGTATTTTCCTCCCAGATGGTTGGCTACTCCTTCTTCCGAGCTGTTTCTGTCTCTATGTCTATATCTCTAAATCTTTTTTTTTTTTTCAGGGGGAAGAGAGAGAACACAAGCATGAGGGGCAAGGGTGGGAGAGAATCTTAAGCAGGCTCCACACTGGGTGTGGAGAAATAATTATGTCTAATTCTTAATATACATTTGTGTAGTATATTTGCATTGCAGTCTCCTCAACAAGACTAAGAACTTTTCGAGACCATTATTATGCATCATTGTCTTTATATACCCAGACTCCAGGATGGGACTAGGCTCTGAAATTGCTTAATGAGTCTTTGTTGAGTTGAATTGAGTAGAAGTGAAAATGCATCATCTAGAGTTGGAACACAGTTCATGCTTTGCACAATGTTTCTAGCATTTCTGAGAAATTCAGCCAGGTGTCTGAGTTGCTGATGAGATTCCTGGAGAGCAATTCCCAGACTCTGGGAGGTTAACTTATAAAAGGAAGGCAGATTCTCAGGTCCTAGAGAAATTTGGAAATCAGACTGTTTGCAATGATAAGGAACAACAGGAGATTCAACAGCAGCAGCCGGAGTGGAAATTGGAAATCTGTCTCCAAGAAAAAATTGCAGAAGCCCTGCACCATCTAGAGTTAGAGCAGGAAGGGTTTGATTCTAAGCACCAGAGAGTTGTGAACACTTTAAATCTCTCCTTCTGAGGTCAAAATTGGTTCTAAAGGACTGACAGTGGGGTCAAATGACCCTATTTCTGAGAAGAAAAGGCAAGTGAAGAAGACAAACTAATCATTTTCTGGCAATTCTTAGAGCTGTGATATTTATTAACCTTGTCATCAACAATAACATATGGTCTAGTGCCAGAAAATAAGATCAGAATCACAAAGCAATAAAGATGTTTGACTGGATGCTGAATGGATGTCTTGTTGGCCTAGGGGTGAAATATGATATACATGACATAGTGTGCCAATTCAGTGATAGAGAAAAGGGAAAATAGAACTTACAATAAAAGATTTTTTCTACATACACACACACACACACACACACACACACACACACACACACATTCCTCAAACGAAAATTTGATTGGATAACGTATGGTAATATGGCCAGTCAGGCTTCTAAATAGTATGTGCAAAAAGAGAAAAGAAATCAAAGGGGTTATCAAACATCCTTTAAAGAGTCTAAATCAGTATCCTAAAAATATAAAAATGGACGAAAAGAAGTCTCAATAGGAAGAAAGTGCCAATGTTGACCATTTCTCATAACTAAAATAACAAAACTAGTATTATAGTCTTACTTATAAAATATATCTTTTACAATACTTAATCAGTTCTATCTTATTTTTTTAGTGCATTTCTAGTGGAACTTTTACTTCCTAAGACATAATAAGAAGCTAGCTGCTTTATTAGAATGAATTAATGTATTGAGATTACTAAAAAATCATTAAATCCTTTCTGTGAGAAAGTAGTTTTGTAAGGGACAAAAGAAATAATGCATAGATATTTTATAACTATAATATTGTAAACATTTTTCTACATGCTTTACTAATTTTGTTTCCTCTTAAAGAGCCTTATTTTATTGAGAAAATCTAAAATGCTTTTTGAAAACAATTCACTTTTACGAATAAAATAATTATCTATTTCAAAATGTGTAACTCCCCAGAAAAGGTAGCTCTACTGTTTTTATATTGTAAAAACAAAACAAAACAACCCCCCCCCAAAATAAACAAACAAACAAAAAAAATCCACTGTAAAATGTCCCATACAAAAAAGAATACAAATTGAGTCTTTCTTTGAGAGCACTTATGGTCTAGCATCAACTATAATGTAGGCATAGGAATTGACATAATCCATGGGGAAAAGCAATATGTGATACAGATTAAGATCTATGCAATTGCAGAAAAGTAAAATATTTCTTCTAGCATTGGTGTCAAGGTTGATTTCATGGGATGTAGGAAAATTGCACTGGGATGTAAAGACTGGGTTAGATGTGGACATGAAGCAAATACTTCATTCAAAGATAAGAGAATATATATGCAGTTCTGTCCACTAAAAGGAGCTGAAAGCAATGACAACCAACTAGCAATGAGCACACCTAGTGCCCTGATCTTGGTTTCTAAACACCATTCTTCAATCAAAGGAATCAGGGCTCCTTATAAAAGTGGCTGATACAAGGGCCAACACAGGGAAAATGTAAGATTCTTGGGTAGCAAGCCCAAGTTCTTGAAATATCTTGTAGTGTAAGAAAGTAAAGAAGTACTTGATAAAGGATGAGTCATCTTAAAAGGGCATAGGAGCCATCTGGATGAGAAACTAATGGCCAAAGCCAAAAGGTGCTATGATAATATTGCAGGATGACTCATAAAATAAATACCCATGAGTCCATGCTAAATAAATATTTAAATATATAAATAAGTGGGGGAGCACAGATAGCGCTTTCTTATAATGTAATCACAATTAATATATTGTAATATATTGATATTATCAAATATTAATATATAGTATAAATGTACTATTAATATATAACATTTATATGTGATATCATTAAACATATTAACATAATTTTACAATATTATAATTAATAAATGCAGAAGAAATGAGAGAAAAACAAAGTTACCATTAGGCAGACACCATTGGTAATAATTGCTGCAGGAATAACCCACTCACAGATGCTAAAATTAATGGGTGAATGTTTGAGGAGAAATAGGATTTTTACATAGTCTCGAAGTATCTCTTCCAAGACAGTCATTAATTAAAAGAGTAGAAAATAGTAACTTTTTAGTAGAGAACAATTTTAACAGACATATCTCATACACAAAGATTTACAGTAACAATGTTTAGTAATACAAAAATGTGGGGGGGGGAACACTCCAAATACTCAAAGACAGAAAAGGCATAAATAGAGATAAATCAACCCCCCAAAATGTTATACAGCAATCCCATGGAAGAATCTTAGGGATCCAAGAGTGAGTGAAAAACGTTAAGTCTCAGAAGACTACATAGAACATGATACTCAGTCTAAGAGCAATTAAACTAATCAATATGTTTAAACATATAACCATTTTTTATAAATCTATATGAGTGTTTGGAATTTATGTAAATTACCAAAACAGAATTCAGGATGGGGGTTCCTTTCAGGAAGGAGGATGGCAGAGGAAGAAGCAAATGGGTGGATGCAAATGTTTGTTAATTTCTCATTCTTGAATTGAGTGAAGGAGCCAAGACTGTCCATTACATCATCAGAAAGTAAGGAATAATGAATAGATGAGTGCATTAAAGAGGACTGTGTATGGATCGGTGATAGCATATCAAGAATTATGATTATGCTAAATCCCATCCTGAGTACCTGAGGTCAAATTAAAATAAAAAGCTGATGAATACAGGGTGGGAAAATATTCCCAAGTTTATCATTAATAACACCACTACACACATTTACTGGAATTTATCAGCAAATGTCTCTTTCTTCAATCTTTATTTAAACATTCCTTACAGACTGTCCCTAAGCATTGAATTAAGTAACAGAGAAGTTCTAACACTTAGTATATTTGTTTTTGTTTTTGTTTTATCATGGCATTCTACTAAATTGCTATGATAGATAGATAGATAGATAGATAGATAGATAGATAGATAGATAGATAGATAGAGATCTTATTCTGCTCTGCTTAATGGGCTTTTTCCCCTTTTATTTTGAAACCTAATAAGTGGTATTGGGTTCACCATTGTTGTCCACTCCCTGCCTCTCCTTCTATCTCCTGATGATCATCGATTGTTGATCTTTGAAATATTTTAAAGAGAAAAATAAACAGCTCTTCTATGAAAAAGGAGAGCTACAGCCATAGCATCTTTGAACTGAAAGAGATCCTGGGATCCTCTAGTCCAACCTTCTCATTTCACAGGTGAGAAGGAAGATGCCCCTCAAGGTCAAATGATTTGCCTGTGTGCACACGGCGGTTGAAGGCAAAGCTAAGATTAGAAACACGTCCCAAGGAATCTTTCCTTGACACCATTCTCAGAAAAATGCAGAATTCATTCCTAGATGAAACTGGAAACTTTAATCAGAGCCTTCTCAATGATGGACAGAGGGGAATACAACTTTAGAGGAAGTGACTTTCTCAAGACCAAGCAGTTAGCTAATAGAAGCGCTGGGAACATTGTTCTCCTGGGTAGATGGTAAGAACAATTACCGTCATCTACTTTTCTCTAGGAATGTCTCAGTAGCATTGAGATCCTTTCCTTAGCACCTACCCTCTATTTTGTTTGAACCCCATTTGAATTTTCAGTGTGGTTCTGCAACCAATCATCATCCTCATCCACTTAACTCAGCTTCTCCCCTTCTGACTTCTTCCTTTTCAGTCAAAACCAATTTTATGGCACTAACCGCTGTGCTTTATGAAACCCATAGTAAAGTAAAAACTGAAAGAATCAATCTCTGGGAGAATCGTGGCCTTTGGAGAAGCTAGACTAGAGGCAGCAAAATTCGTTTGGTAGGTACTATTTTAATCCATACAAGAAGAGACTCCAGCCTGGCCCTCATCAGTGGTATAGATAGAAACTACAGAACTTAATAGCTCATAGATGGAGTGGTTGAAGGAATGTAGATGGCTAGGCCCTGCCACTTGAACTGTGGCCCTTGCATCAGCATTCACAGATCTCATTTGGTAGCTTGGTAGAGATATAGACTCTTGGGCTCAGCCCAGACCTCCTGAATCAAAAGCTACATTTTCATAGTATTAAGGTTAGAGAAGCACAGCTATGGAATGACTCTCAAGATTCTGGTTTGGGTGACTTGATGGATGGTGGTGTCATTTGCAAGATAAGAGGCAGATCTAAGGCAGGAGGCTGGGCTGGAGAAAGAAGCATGGCCAGCATTGAAATGAGAGTATGACATGGCAGGAAAGTCTTTTATCTGAGCTGAGGACAATAGAAACATGAGGGTTAGTGGAGTTACCAGCCCACATTTTTACCTGGAATGCTGAAATAAGATGTGCACCTATCTTCTCATTCATAGCAATTACGTGGTAAACTGTGTGGATGCTCCCATACATCACCAGCAGCCTTTAAGTTTCAGGAATAACTCTGGAGATTATTTGTTTTCTTTCTCAGCCACAGTTGCCCCTAAGTATTGTCTAAATGAGGCCCAAGTGAGAATGGGAAAGACCATGGTTATGAAAATCTTCAGGCTTTAGCAGAGGTAGGCCAAAGTGAAGGTTGTGAGGCCCCACGGTTCTGGATGTCAAAGTTGAGTTTTCAGGTTAGTATCTTGGAGTACTGACCACTGACCACACTAAAGAATTAAAGTTATTGTTTTGTTTTTCTGTATACATGAGATCCTATCATCAATACAACTATATTAATTTGAAACATGTTCATTCCAAAACCCAACTAAAACAGCTTAGAATTAACTAGCTTTCCTATATTTCTATTTTCTAGTTTTGTTTTTCTTTTTGGTCATGTTCCTGGGAGATTTTCTAACCTTCTAGTATATTTTTGTAAGTTGGCATTCATAATTTTTTAAACTCTCAAGGTCTCCTTTTTTTGCCCTGCTTGTTTCTTTTTCATAGGATTTAGTTCTTCTACCATGAGTGTACATTTTTGTCTTCATCTAAGGGTAAGATATTTTTCATTTTAAGGTTTTTTTTTTTTCTTTTTCTATTTCCCTCACTCTATCTCTCCACTCCCGGTCCCTTTTTTCTATATATCTGTTCAGTTGCTCCCCCCCCACCACTCCCTTTTCCTTGTCATCTTAGAGTGTCAAATATCATTAACTTTTATTGAAGAGAGGCATTAAGAAGTAGTGTGTGGGTGGGGCTTTTGAAATACCCCATTGCAGGTCTTGAAATATGGTGCACTGTTTTTTAAGCTAAGCCTTTCATATCTCCTTCTGATGTATTGGTGCCTCCAAACCCAGAAATGTCAGTGTTCCACAGAGTGGATCAGCTTTCTTCCTGCTGTTCTGCCCTCCTGCCTACCTGAGTCAGCTGTCTCTTCACTGACCCTCTCTCCTCCAAATAGCAGGTGAGATTACTCACTGAGAATATCTCCTCTCTTGGTCTCTATTCTTATGAGTTTAAACAAATATCTATACTTTATCTTAGTGAAGTTTCAGGAAGGAGAGGAGAGAAATGCATATGATCTTGCTAAAATCAGAAGTTCTGGACTTTAATTTAAAAAGCAAATGTAAAGAAGACATTGAAACAAATGAGGCTCATTGCCCCAAGGAGGGAAGAGAAGAGTGTGACCACTCTTACCCTGGAGCTAATGAAATTCCACTAAAGATTTAATTGTCTATGTCTGCATATTACAAGTCAGATTTATATTTTAAGTCTGTTTGTATATATTTTATAACTTTTATTATGAGATTAAAAATCCTAGTTCCAACAGATATTTAAGGAATGCTGGCATCTTGGCAATACAGTTGCAAGAGAGGCAGAGGAGAAGTGGATATCCAAATTACAGGCATCACCAAGTTCAAGTGTGTTTCAAGCCACCATTTCCATTTGGAGGACTTCATGCAGGTGGGCGAGACATTGCATTGTGAGACACTTGGTAAATAGCATTATACATAGTTGGTAGATTAGCAAGGGCCTTTGGCTCTAGGAATCAGGCCTGTCATAACCAGATCCTAATCCTAAAGCAGGTCACTTGGCTGTCTGGGACTGAAGGAGGGAGTCACGAGACACAAATACATAAGGCTGGGACACCATAGAATGCATGCTGGCAGAATTGGGGCAGGGGCATTGGAGTGGCTGTGACCTGGAAGTTTCACTCCCTCCAGTACTCCATCAATTCTAACCTCTCCCCCAAATTCTCTTACCAGTTGTGTCAGGTTTCTCGCTTCCATCAATGAGGTGAAGTGTGACATTCTTTCAGTTCCTTTACTGAATCTTTCTTTCAGGTACAAGACATCAATGACTCCAGTTCTGAGGATCCAAAGATAAGACTCTTATATTGAACATATGGGGTGCTAGAAACTAGCTCTCAAAATATAAGGACCCTTGAAACATGTAGAGAGATTATCATAGCTAGCTGTTAAGGAAAACACAATTCTAACCACACAGCTAAAGCTGTGCTTATTACTATTATTGTATTACCAGCCAATCTAAATCATTTGCCGCTTTCAAATGATCGTTGGTTTTGAGTCAGAGACTAATTACCTCTTGATGTAACATTTGAAGTGTGTTTCCAAAGAGCTAAATTCCAGTCCTTCCAAAACATAATAATGTTTTCTATGGCTTTCTAGCTGACACCTCTGCCATGTCTGACATTTTAACTACTCACATCCCACACTTGATAGTTTAAATTGGCTTCTGGTTCAAGAAGAACAATGGTCCCCATACAAAATTTCATTCAGGAAATTTTATTTAAGTAAATTAGTGTTTCTTTTTAATATTTAGATTTTTTTAAGTTTTGCAAAAAAAAATCCCAGAAGCAAACCTAATGTAAAGCATGTGGCATAATGGCCATTTAGAAACTATACATTGTAGAAGGGGTAAGGCATAACTGTTGAGCCAAACACAGGTTCAATTATATACCACACCAAGAGGAGACTTAGGGTCCTGGGGGTGGAGAAAAGCAGGGGGTGCAAGACATAATAAAGTTCCTCTCTCTACTCATTCACAGTTACTCCAGAGAAGCAAGGCCTTCTTGTGAGTTTGTATTAAGGAGGGAAAAAAATTCAATATAATCAAGGAAAGTGGTAATACATTATGCCCCTGGTAAAAAGCCAATTGCTTTGAATATGGTCTCCATGAAGAGTATATCCTGTGAATCATGATTATTACCATGTATTGCTCTCTGCGCTGAGTGGTTTATATTTGCCATTTATAAATCCTTAAGTCACACCGGAGCATATGGACCACATTATTCCTTTTATAGAAATGAAAATGAAAATTTATTAAAATCTAAGTAAATGGTCCAAGGGAATCCGTAGTAAGTTGTAGAGTCAAAATTTGACATCAAATTGTGACTCCAACTCCAGAGTTTACTTTCCTGCCGTGAGCCACATTGCCTCTTTGAAAGATAACATGATGGCAGCTAATTGCATGAGCAACCATCCACCATCAACTCTTCTCTCAAAGATGCCTAAGATTTGCTTTCCTTTTGTTACTGCTCATTTATGTCAATATCAAACCCTGCCCTGTTCAAACAGGGATAGCTACCAGTGCCCCCCAAAAGTATTAAGAATTTTCTTATGATTTTCCCTACCTAGAAATTAAAGGAAGAAAAAAAGACAAAACATCCTATCTAAGTCAGTACTAAGTTTTTTTGTCATTCAACTAAATTGAGTTAGACTTTCCCCCCTACCAACGCACTGGGAGGAAGTGTGGTATATAAGATAAAACTGGACAGTTCTGGCACCTAATCCCAGCTCAGCCAATTACTAGCTAAACTGGCCTTAGGCAAAGCACTTAACTCCTCTGACTTTTTATTTCCTACTCTGTAAAAATGTTATAATGCCTTCGATCTCATAGTGATGATGCCATGAGAATCATTGAGCTTACCTCGGTAAAGGACTTATAAGAGGAAATGGTACACGTTATATGCATAATAAATTGCTATGGTTGGCCATTATTACTTTTTAGTGAACTTAATTTTTAATTCTGCTTTTTACTGGCCAAAGGAAAAGTGATCTTTTACCATTAGTGGGCCTCAGTCTACTTATGTTGACTTTTCCACTGAATTTTTAAAGGTCTTGAAAAGTACCCTACATTTAAGCAAAGATAAATTAAATTTTAGCAAATTGTGGCTTTCCACAATTTGTGACATCCTGCAATAACACTGTAATATAGGCCAAAATAATAACATATTGTCAATATGATATATGCTCAAGTACTAGTGACTGTGTTGTACTAGAGCATTTCAATTGCCTATCTTCTACTTAAAACAAATGGCTTTCAATTTCACAGGTATTTGTTGACTATTACCATGTGAAAAGTCTCAGGGCTACTTATTTTGAGTAACACAATCGTGAACAAGAAGAGGTCCCTGTTCTCAAGAAGCTTGAAATCCAGGGAGAGAAAAAGGCTAGGCTTGTATAAGTTACAGACATGACGAGCCCTGTAGTAGAACTGTGTGTTGAGAGAACATGGCAAGGACATAGACTTACTCCAAAGGAAGACGATCATAAATTCTTTTATAGATTGGATTGTGTTGGGTCTGAGCCTTGGAAAATGGGTAGAGATTGCCTAGGCAGGGTATTTAAAAAATAATTAGAATAGGGCTGATATTTAGTACAAACTTGTAAGCTTGTTTACAACAAATTCATGTCTAATAGCTTGGCTGTTATATTTAGTTGATGTCCATTTCAGGTTTAAATAGCTCAAATAGCACATCTCAGGTACAGAGAACTAGTCTTTATTCATGGTTACCTCTACAGTACTTAGGGACACAGTGAATGTTTGGAACGAATACCTGTAGCTAACAGTGTGCTTCACTTGAGTGTCATTTATAACCAGTATCTAAGGTATCTATGTGAACTAAAGAGTGTTGAAACATTGGCAAGATAAATTGGTACCAGATCACAGAGATATTCCAATTCCACCCTGAGTAATTTTTACTTCATTTCATAGCATAGAGTAGTGGTTTTTTGGAGGAAGAAATTACATGGGTATTGTTTATACTTCAAGAAGTTTACTCTGGAAGCTTTGAGGAGATAAATTGGACGCAGAGAATCATAATTTGGGGGAATAGAGAGCAAGCCAATAGTAGGTCATTGCCACTTCTAGAACAGAAATAATGAAGGAACAAATCATGCCATGGGAATAGAAAGAAGGTGTAAGAGACAGTAGAGAAATATTCCCTTTAGAATTCAGCACCAGAATTAAGGACCTTAAGCCATCAGTGCTATCAATCTACCTTATGACTATTAATTTTTGTGATTAGTAGCAAGCAAATACCCTTCCAACTTACTGAATATTCCAAAATAAGTATAATACAGAGCTCAGGTCCCACCATGGGAGATAAAGGGGCAATCATTCTCTTTCCTCACTCTCTAGGATAATATCTAGTATATGATCATGTTATCTAATTTGAGACAGTCGAATGCTCCCATGCAGGTTTTTGGAAGATCACGACCATTTGTCATGGAAGCAGTGGGACTGAGAGCTGGAAGTTCAATGAGAAGTGTTTAGTGGTTCAACAGTGGTGTCCTAAGAGGAGCCCCATGATGCAGCCTTGGCTGTGTTCCCAGTCACCTAGCTCCCTTTGATTACTGTTCACTTTAGAAACTTGGTTCTCTTGAACTTTTTTTGACTCCAAAAGCTAACAGATGTATTTCCAAACATTCTTTTTTTTTTTTTTAAACTTAAGGTAGTCGAAGTTGTTTTTGTTGGTTTCCACCGGTTGATCTTGTTGGTTTCCACCACAGAGACTGTGCTCTTCGATCCCAAGTCTCATAAAGTTGCCTACAGTCCTGCCCTGTCAAACACTGTCAGAGCTGCATCTGCCAGCTCTTGGGTAAAACAGCTATTTCTCCAGAGGGGCTGATGTCAGGTAGAGAAGAAGCATCATCATCGTATAATTAACTAAATGTCCATTTACATATTTACCTTAGTCAATTTTCATTTTCAAATCATTGCCTACTAATTGTGAAAATTAATAGAGGGAAACCTCATTTAAAATGGAGTCTGGAGGCCAGAAGGGGGAGCTCTCATGCCGTACCACTGGAAATCAATCACAGGAAAAAACTGTCAATTTACAGACCCCAACAGAATCCTCAATAGGAAAGACTCATAGATGATAGGCCCCAACAGGGAAAAATGTACATTGCATCTCCTACAAGAAGCCAACTACCAAGCAACTCAGCCAATTAGAAATCTTGCTTTTTTCTAATGGACTTTTGCTCAAAATAACTCCTCCCAATTTCCTTCATCTTCTCCATAAAATAACATTTCTCTTATTATTTTTTTTGTTGGACTTGCCTATAATTTTGCCATAGGTTGTATGTTTTATATTGTAATTCTCTGATATTACCAAGTAAACTCATTTTTTCTGGTACAATAACAGTTTTATTTTTAAGGTTGTCATAACTCAAAGGAATCTCTCAAAGAGGATTACATATATTGATTGTTCATTTAACAAACATTTATTAAGTTCTTACTATGGGTTAAATTGCTTATGTCTTGTGATTAAAGAAGACAAATAAGATATCATCCCTTCTTTTCAGAAGCTCAGAACCTCTGTAAGAAAATTAGATTAAACAGGTAACGATGGGACATTTCCTAGGTGCCAAGATGGCACCGGCCTCAGAGAATTCAGAATGTCACAGACAGGTAACTTTTTACAAGGGTCTAGAAGGATGAGTTATAAGTTTTCAGATGTTGATACACTTACAGTGATGAGCACTGAGTTATGTACAGCATTGCTGAATCACTATATTCAACTGTAACACTGTATTGTAACTACCGGAATTAAAAAAAAAAAAATTTTCAGATGTATAAGAGGTAGGATAAATATTCACGAGTTTAAGGAAACACTTTAGAAGAAATATGCTTTTGAGTCATATATGTGGCCATTCGTTCATTATTTGCTCATTGATTTCAAATTTCAGTTTCCTGACCTCCAAGTTAGTGATTCCTGGAGAAAT
The DNA here is from genome assembly GCA_030068075.1 of Paguma larvata. NCBI lineage: Eukaryota > Metazoa > Chordata > Mammalia > Carnivora > Viverridae > Paguma > Paguma larvata. The sequence continues at coordinate 14,585,806 of CM057844.1, forward strand.
TCTTCATTTAGTGAGGATTAAATGAAAAGCACAGAAGAGGTACCTGAGATGATACAGACATTCGCCAAATATTAGTTCATTTCCTTTGTTATTGATACATTTATTTATTTTTTCTTTTAAATTCACATCCAAGTTAGTCAGCATATATTGCAATAATGACTTAGGAGTAGAATCCAGTGATTCATCCCCTACATATAATACTCAGTGCTCATCCCGGCAAGTGTCTTCTTTAATGCCCCTTGTCCATTTAGCCTGTCCCCTCACCCACAACCCCTCCAGCAACCGTCAGTTTGTTCTTTATATTTAAGAGTCTCTTATGTTTTGTCCCTCTCCCTGTTTTTATATTATTTTTGCTTCCCTTCCCTTCTGTTCATCTGTTTTGTATCTTAAATTCCACATATGAGCGAAGTCATATAATATCTGTCTTCCTCTTACTGACTAATTTGCTTAGCACAATATGCTCTACTTTCATCCACATTGTTGCAAATGGCAAGATTTCATTCTTTTTGATTGCCGAGTAATATTCCATTGTATATGTATACCACATCTCCTTTATCCATTCACCAGTTGATGGACATTTGGGCTCTTTCCATACTTTGGCTTTTGTCAATAGCACTGCTATAAATGTTGGGGTGCATGTGCCCCTTTGAAATAACACACCTGTACCCCTTGGATAAATACATAGTAGTGTAATTGCTGGGTCATAGGGTAGTTCTATTTTTAATTTTTTGAGGAACCTCCATACTGTTTTCCAGAGTGGCTTCCCCAGTTTCCATTCCTACCAACACTACACAGGGGTTCCCCTTTCTCTGCATCCTCACCACTATTTGTCATTGCCTGAGTTGTTCATTGTAGCCATTCTGACAGGTGTGAGATGGAATCTCATAGTGGTTTTGATTTGTATTTTCCTAATGATGAGTGATATTGAACACTTTTTCATGTATCTGTTAGCCATCTGGATGTCTTCATTGGAAACGTGTCTATTCATGTCTTTTGCCCATTTCTTTACTGGATTATTTGTTATTTGGATGTTGACTTTGATAAGTTCTTTATAGATTTTGGATACTAACCCTTTATCTGATATGTCATTGGCAAATATCTTCTCCCATTCTTTTGGTTGCCTTTTAGTTTTGCTGATTGTTTCCTTCACCATGCAGAAGTTTTTTTTTATCTTGATGAGGTTCCAGTAGTTCATTTTGCTTTTGTTTCCCTTGCCTCCAGAGACATGTTGAGTAAGAAGTTGCTGCAGCCAAGCTCAAAGAGATTTTTACTTGCTTTCTCCTCTAGGATTTTGATGGATTCCTGTCTTACATTTAGGTCTTCAATCCATTTTGAGTTTATTTTTGTGTATGGTGTAAAAAAGTGGTCCAGGTTAATTTTTCTACATGTCACTGTCCAGTTTTCCCAGTACCATTTGCTGAAGAGACTGTCTTTATCCCATTGTATATTCTTTCCTGCTTTGTCCAAGATTAGTTGGCCATACATTTGTGGGTTCATTTCTGGGTTCTCTTTTCTGTTCCATTGATCTTAGCATCTGTTTTTTTGCCAGTACCATAATGTCTTGATGATTACAACTTTGTAATACATCTTGAAGTCCAGGATTGCGATGCCTTCAGCTTTGGTTTTCTTTTTCAAGATTGCTTTGGCTATTCGGGGTCTTTTCTGGTTCGATACAAATTTTAGGATTGTTTGTTCTAGCTCTGTGAAGAATGCTGGTGTTATTTTGATCGGAATTGCATTGAATATGTAGACTGCTTTGGGCAGTATCGACATTTTAACAATATTTGTTCTTCCAATCATGAGCACGGAATATTTTTCCATTTTTTGTGTCCTTTTCAGTTTCTTTCATAAGCTTTCCTAGTTTTCAGTGTATAGATTTTCCACTCCTTTGGTTAGGTTTATTCCTAGGTATTTTATGGTTGTTGTTGCAATTGTAAATGGGATCAATTCCTTGAATTCTCTTTCTGATGCTTCATTATTTTTGTGTAGAAATGAAACCAGTTTCTGTGCATTGATTTTATATCCTGTGACTTTGCTGAATTCATGGATCAGTTCTAGAAGTTTTTGGTGAAATCTTTGGGGTTTTCCATATAGATTATCATATCATCTGCAAAGAGTGTAAATTTGACTTCTTTCTTGCGGATTTGGATGCCTTTTATTTGTTTGCGTTGTCAGATTGCCGGGGTTAGGACTTCCAATACTATGTTGAATAACAGTGGCAAGAGTGGACATCCCTGTCATGTTCCTGACCTTACAGGGAAAGCTCTCAGTTTTTCCCAATTGAGAATGATATTAGCTGTGGGTCTTTCATTTATGTTTTTATGATCTTGAGATATGATTCTTCTATCCCTACCTTCTTGAGGGTTTGTATCAAAAAAGGATACTATATTTTGTCAAATGCTTTCTCTGTATCTATTAAGAGGATCATGTGGTTCTTGTCCTTTCTTTTATTGATATGATGTATCACATTGATTGATTTGAAGATATCAAAGCCCTACACCCAAGGCATAAGTCCCACTTGATCATCGTGAATAATTCTCTTAATGTATTGTCGATCCAGTTGGCTAGCATCTTGTTGAGAATTTTTGCATCTATGTTCATCAGAGAAATTGGTCTACAGTTCTCTTTTTTAGTGGGGTGTTAATTTTGGAATCAAGGTAAAGCTGTCCTCATAGAATGAGTTTGTAAGTTTTCCTTCCACTTCTATTTTTGTAACAACTTCAAAAGAATAAGTGTTAACTCTTCTTGAAATGTTTGGTAGAATTCCCCTGGAAAGCCATCTGGCCCTGGACTCCTGTTTTTGGGGAGATTTTTTATTACTAATTCAATTTCTTTACTGGTTATAGGTCTGTTCAAATTTTCTATTTTTTCTTGTTTCAGTTTTGGTAGTTTATATGTCTCTAGAAATTTGTCAATTTCTTCCAGATTGCCCAATTTATTGGCATATAATTGCTCATAATATTCTCTTGTTGTTGTTTGTATTTCTGCAGTGTTGGTTGTGATCTCTCCTCTTTCATTCCTGATTTTATTTATTTGGGTCCTTTCCTTTTTCTTTTTGATCAAACTGGCTAAAGGTTTATCAATTTTGTTAATTCTTTCAAAGAACCAGCTCCTGGTTTCATTAATCTGTTCTTTTGTTTGTATGTTTTTTGATTTCGATAGCATTGATTTCCGCTCTAATCTTTATTATTTCCTGTCTTCCACTGGTTTGGGGTTTTATTTGCTGTTCTTTTTCCAGCTTTTTAAGGTGTAAAGTTAGGTTGTGTATCTGAGACCTTTCTTCCTTCTTTAGGAAGACCAGGATTGCTATATATTTCCCTCTTATAATCGCCTTTGCTGCATCTCAGAGGTTTTGGGCTGTGTCATTATCATTTTTCATTGGCTTCCATGTACTTTTTAATTTGCTCCTTAATTTGTTGGTTAATCCATTCATTCTTTGTAAAATGCTCTTTAACCTCCAGTGTTCATTGTCTTTCCAAAATTTTTCTTGTAGTTGATTTCGTTTCATAGCGTCGTCATTTGAAAATATGTATGGTATGATCTTGATCTTTTACTACTTGTTGAGGAATGATTTGTGTCCCAGTATGTGGTCTATTATGAAGAATGTTCCATGTGCACTCAAGAAAAATGTGTATTCTCCTGCTGTATGATGAAATGTTCTGAATATATATGTTAAGTTCATCTGACCCAGTGTGTTCTTCAAAGTCATTGTTTCTTTGTTGATTTTCTGTTTAGATGATCTTTCCATGAAGTCCCCTACTATTATGGTATTATTATCAATGAGTTTCTTTATGTTTGTGATTAATTAATTTATATATTTGGGTGTTCACATTGGGGGCATAAATGTTTATAATTGTTAGATCTTCTTGGTGGACAGACCCCTTAATTGTGATATAATGCCCTTATTCATCGCTAGTTATAGTCTTTATTTTAAAGTCTAGATTGTCTGATATAAGTATGACTACTCCGCTTTCTTTTGGTGACCATTAGCATAATAGATGTTTCTCCATCCCCTTACTTTCAATCTGAAAGTGACTTTAGGTCTAAAATAGATCTCTTATAAACAGCATTTAGATGAATCTTGTTTTCTTATCCAATCTATTATCCTATGTCTTTTGATTGGTGCATTTAGTACATTAACATTTAGAGTGAATATTGAAAGATATGAATTTATTGTCGTTGTGTTGTCTGTAGAGTTAGAGTTTTCGGTGGTGTTCTCTGGTCCTTTCTAGTTTTTGTTGCTTTCAGTCTTTTTTGTTTTGTTTCATCTTTTTCTCCCCTTAGACAGTCCTCCTTAAATTTCTTGCAGGGCTGGTTTAGTAGCGACAAACTCTGTTAGTTTTTGTTTGTCTAGGAAACTCTTTAAATCTTCTATTTGGAATGACAGCCTTGATGGATAAAGAATTCTTGGCTGATTATTTTTCTCATTCAGCATGTTGGATATTTCCTGCCACTCCCTTCTGGCCTGCCAACTTTCTGTGGATAGGTCTATTGTGAACCTAAGCTATCTTTCCTTATGGATTAAGGACTTTTTTTCCCTTGCTGCTTTCATAATTCTTTCCTTGTCTGTGTATTTTGTGAATTTAACTATGATATGCCTTGTTGATTGTTGTTTTTTGTTGAATCTAATGAAAGTTCTCTGTGCTTCCTGGATTTTGATGTCTGTGTCTTTCTCCAGGTTAGTAAAGTTTTCTGCTATGATTTGTTGACATAAACCTTCTACTCCTTTTTCTCTCTTCTTTACTGGGACTTCTATGATTCTGATGTTATTCCTTATTAGTGAGTCACTGAGTTCTCTAAGTCTCATATCGTGCTCTTTTGCCCTAGTTTCCTCTTTTTTTTCTTCTTCATTTGTCTCCATAATTTTGTCTTCTATATCGCTGATTTCCTGTTCTGTTTCATCCATCCTTGCCACTGTGACATCCATTCGAGATTGCATCTCACTCATTGTGCTTTTAATTTTGTCCTGACTAGATTTTACTTCTTTTATCTCTGTAAAAGGGATTCTATGCTTTTTTCAATTCCAGCTAGTATTCTTATTATCGTGATTCTAAATTCTAGTTCAGACATCTTGCTTATATCTGTGTCGATTAAGTTCTTGGCTGTTATTTCTTCCTTTCTTTCCTTTGGGGTGAATTCCTTCCTTTTGCCATTTTGGAGGAAGAACAAGAATTAATAAAGTAACAAATAAAAATTAAAAATCAAAAACAACACAAAAAATCAAATAAAGGAAGCCAGATCCTAGGTATGCTTTGGTTTGGTTATTGAAAGAAGCTTAATAGAATAGACAAAAAAGGGAAAAGAAAAGAAAAAAAAGGTAAGAAAATTTTTTTTAATTTAAAATGTATACGATAAAAAAGAATAAAATGAAATGAAAAGGGTAAAATAGATTTAAAAATTCATTTACAAAAATATATAGTGAAAAATTTTTTTAATTTTATATAAAAATAGAAAATAAAAATATTTTTTTTCTTTTTCTATATCCAAGAATAAGAAAATAAAAAGAAAAAAAATGGACCATTGAACAGACTGAAATCTGAATGAAATTACATTCAGTTACATTCAGTTTCCCCTAGAAGTCAAACTATGAAGAACTTTATAGTCCATACTCTAAGCAGATGGAAAGCCTTTTGGTCGTCCTCTGGAACTTGGTTGGCGCCATTGGATGGCAGGGCAGGGGCGAGGGTGGCTTGGTGTAATGGCTCTGTTCTCCGCTAGGTGGCGCTGCTTAGCTCACTGGGGTGGATCTGTGAGGTATGCTACGTGTATGTGCATGCATGGGAGAAGTGAAAATGGCATCACCTAGTTTCCTAGCTTTCGGTACAGGAACCCTGTGCTTTCACTGACCCGCAATCAAGCACTCCTCCTTTGTCTCTGGCTTCCCTCCACTCCCCGCTTCTACACTGTCGGTATCCAAACCATCAGCTTGCCAGGCAGCACTTACCTCCTGAATCTTATCTCAGATTGGACTGTGTTTCCAAACCCCTCACTTCTGAGGGCCCTGAGACATGGACCCCCTCTGACCTGACCCTCCCCTAGCAATGGTCACATGCCAGCTTGAATCTGGGGACGTTTCTGCAATCATGCTGCAGCAGAGGCTCAGGGATTCTGGCTGGGTGCTGGCTTGGCCCCGAATAAATTAATGGGATCAAGTAGCAGGAGCAGTTTAGGGATTATGGTAAACCACATCACACACAGAAACAAGGTTTCACTGCACCCTTGCATCTTTATTCTAATACCAGCAATTGTGTTCTCTGGAGTCAACTGAGACCTTTGCCTGTGGGGAAGCTGTATGGCCTCTACCAAATGCTCTCCTAGGAGGAGAACTCCTTCTCCCTCTGTGGCCTGTGGACCCTCAGACCTCACTGCCTGATCCTGGGGGTTCCCTCTTCCCACCAGAGCACTGCCATGTATTGAGTTCCAGAATTTCTGATGCTTCTCTCTGTGGTTTGTACAGTCCTAATGGTATTCAAACCTTCTCTTTTCTTCTTTCTCCCTTACTTGTTCAGTCGCATGTGGGTGTTCCTTCTCTCTTTCTCTCCAGCTACTTTCAGGGGGAGTGCTTTTCCTGTACTATCCCTTCTTTCTCTGTCATCTCTCTGCAAATACAACTCCCTACCCTCTGTGACTTCTCTCTCTCTCCCTACCCTCTCTGCACTGTGTGCCTGCCAAGTTCTGTGGTTCAAGTTATGAAGATTGTTGTCTTAATCTTTGAATCAATTTTTTAGGTTTGCAAAATGGATTGGTACTCATCTAGCTGCATTTCAAGGATGAGTGAAGCAGAGAACTTCCATGCTGCTCCACCTCTTGGCCCCTTCCTTGAAACATTTATTTTAAGAATATTTTTTCAACAGAATTGTTCTGTTAGATTCATGAAGCCCGCTGCTATTAAAGCAAATCCTTTTTCCTGTTAAATCAACTTAATGCATTACCTGCAAATATTTTTTTAAATGATTGTTTAGATGGGAGAACATATAATAGAACTAGTGATGGAAAAATTATTGAAGTTGCTTATTTGAGAAGAGAACAAGAAAATGCTGGAAAAGCCCTTTACAGAGTTACCACAGACAGGAATGGCACACCATCTACTCTCCAGGATTCCAGTATATGTGCTGCCGAAACGAACACTACTCTCCAGGTTTCAGTTCTTGTACTTTTCAACTAGAATTTCCATTTGGTTCTTCTTCTTCTTTTCTTTTTTAAATAAATTATTGTCAAATTGGTTCCATATAACACCCAGTGCTCATCCCAACAAGTGCCCTCCTCTGTGCCCGTCACCCACTCTCCTCCCTTCCACACCCCTCTCACCCTTAGTTTGTTCTTAGTCTTTGAGAGTCTCTTATTTATTGTCTCCCTCCCTCTCTGTGTCTTTTTTCTTTTCCCCTCTTCCATTCCCCCATTTTTTTCTGCTAAGTCTCTCAAAAATCCACCTATGCATGGAAACATATGGTATCTGTCATTGTCTGACTGACTTACTTCACTTAGCATAATACCCTCCAGTTCCATCCATGTTGCTACACATGGCCAGATTTCATTCTTTCTCATTGCTGCCTAGTATTCCATTGTGTACATATATATATATATACACACCACATCGTCTTTATCCATTCGTCAGTTGCTGGACACTTAGTCTCTTTCCATGATTTGACTATTGTCAGAAGTGCTGCTGTGAACATTGGGGTACATGTGCCTCTATGCATCAGCACTCCTGTATCTCTTGGGTAGATTCCTAGCAGTACTATTGCTGGCTCATAGGGTAGCTTTATTTTCATTTTTTTGAGGAATCTCCACACCGTTTTCCAGAGCGGCTACACTACTTTGCATTCCCACCAACAGTGTAGGAGGGTGCCTGCTTCTCCACATCCCCGCCAGCATATATAGTTTCCTGATTTATTCATTTTAGCCACTCTAACCGGTGTGAGGTGGTATCTCAGTGTGGTTTTGATTGGAATTCCCCTGATGATGAGTGACATTGAGCATCATTTCATGTGTCTCTTGCCATCTGGATGTCATCTTTGGAGAAGTGTCTATTCATATCTTCTGCCCATTTCTTCACTGGCTTATTCGTTTTTCGGGTGTAGAGTTTGGTAAGTTCTTTATAGATTTTAGACACTAGTCCTTTAACCGATATGTCATTTGCAATTATCCTTTCCCATTCCGTCGGTTGCCTATTAGTTTTGTTGGTTGTTTCCTTTGCTATACAGAAGCTTTTCATCTTGATGAGGTCCCAATAGGTCATTTTTGCTTTTCATTCCCTCGACTTTGGAGATGTGTCGTGTAGGAAATTGCTGTGGCTTAGGTCAAAAAGGTTTTTTCCTGCTTTCTCCTCTAGGAAATTGATGGATTCCTGTTTCGCATTCAGGTCCATCGTCCATTTTGAGTGTATTTTTGTGAATGGCATAAGAGAGTGGTCTAGTTTCATTCTTCTACATGTTGCTGTCCAGTTCTCCCAGTACCATTTGTTAAAGAGTCTGTCTTTTTCCCATTGGATACTCTTTCCTGCTTTGTCAAAGATTAGTCGGCCATTTGCTTGTGGATCCATTTCTGGGTTCTCTATTCTATCTCGTTGGTCTATGTGTCTGTTCTTGTGCCAATACCATGCTGTCTTGATGACTACCGCTTTGTAATAGAGGTTAAAATCCGGGATTGTGATGCCTTCCTCTTTGGTTTTCTTCAATATTACTTTGGCTATTTGGGGTCTTTTGTGGTTCCATACAAATTTTAGGATTGTTTGCTCTAGCTTTGAGAAGAATGCTGGTGCAATTTTGATTGGGATTGCACTGAATGTGTAGATTGCTTTGGGTAGTATTGCCATTTTAACGATATTTATTCTTCCAATCCATGAGCATGGGATGTTTTTCCATTTCTTTGTGTCTTCCTCAATTTCCTTCATAAGGTTTTTATAGTTTTCAGCCTAGAGATATTTTACATCTTTGATTAGGTTCATTCCTAAGTATTTTATGGTTTTTGGTGCAATTGTGAATGGGATTCGCTTCTTTTTTTCTATTTCTATTGCTTCATTGTTGGTGTAAAGGAATGCAACCGATTTCTGTACATTGATTTTGTGTCCTGCAACTTTGCCAAATTCATGGATCAGATTTAGTAGACTTTTGGTGGATTCTGTCGGGTTTTCCATGTAAAGTATCATGTCATCTATGAAAAGTGAAAGTTTGACTTCATCCTTGCCTATCCTGATGCCTTTTATTTTGTTTTGTTGTCTGATTGCGGATGCTAGGACCTCCAACACTATGTTAAATAGCAGTGGTGAGAGAGGACATCCTTGTCGTGTTCCTGATCTCAAGGGGGAGGCTCTCAGTTTTTCCCCATTGAGCATGATATTAGCTGTGGGCTTTTCATAAAAGGCTTTTATGATGTCTAAGTATGTTCCTTCTATCCCAACTTTCTCGAGAGTTTTTATTAAGAAGGGATGCTGTATTTTGTCAAGTGCTTTCTCTGCACCTATTCACAGGATCATATGGTTCTTATCTTTTCTTTTGTTAATGTGATGTATCATGTTGATTGATTTGTGGATGATGAACCATCCCTACAACCCAGGGATGAATCCTACATGATCGTGGTGAATAATTCTTTTATATGCTGTTGGATTCTATTTGCTAATATCTTGTTAAGAATTTTTGCATCCATATTCATCAAGGATATTGGCCTGTAGTTCTCTTTTTTTGCTAGGTCTCTATATGGTTTGGGAATCAAAGTGATGCTGGCTTCATAGAATGAGTCCAGGAGTTTTCCTTCTGTTTCAATTTTTTGGAACAGCTTGAGGAGGATAGGTATTAACTCTTTCAAATTTCTGGTAAAATTCTCCAGGGAAGCCGTCTGGTCCTGGACTCTTATATCTTGGGAGATTTTTGGTAACTGATTCAATTTCTTCACTAGTTAGTGGTCTGTTTAACTTTTCTATTTCTTCCCGTTTGAGTGTTGGTAGTGTGTGGCTGTTAAGGAATTTGTCTATTTCTTCCAGGTTGTTCAATTTAAAGGCATATAGTTTTTCATAGTATTCTCTGATAATTGTATGTTTTCCTGAGGGATTGGTTGTAATCACTCCATTTTCGTTCATTATTTTATCGATTTGGGTTCTCTCTCTTTTCTTTTTGAGGAGCCTGGCTAAAGGTTTATCAATTTTGTTTATTTTTTCAGAGAACCAGCTCTTGGTTTCATTGATCTGTTCCACTACTTTTTCTGTTTCCATATGATTAATTTGTGCCCTAATCTTTGTTATTTGTCTCTTTCTGCTGGGTTTGGGTTGTCTTAGCTGTTTGGCTTCTAGTTCCTTTAGGCGTGCTGTTAGAATATGTGTTAGTAAATTTTTTTGTTTCTTGAGATGAGCCTGAATTTCAAAGTATTTCCCTCTCAGGACTGCCTTTGCCATATCCCAAAGCGTTTGGATTGTCGTATTTTCATTTTCATTTGTTTCCATGTATTTTTTAATTTCATCTCTGATTGCTTGGTTGACCCATTCGTTCTTTAGCCTCCATGTTTGTGGGGGTTTCCCAGACTTTTTCCTGTGGTTTATTTCAAGTTTCAAGGCATTGTGGTCTGAAAGTGTGCAATGGTATAATCTCAATTTTTTTTATGTTTATTCAGCGCTTCCTTGTGCCCCAAAATATGGTCTATCTTAGAAAATGTACCGTATGCATTTGAGAAGAATGTAAATTCCTTTGCTTCTGGATGAAGAGCCCTGAAGATATCTGTCAAGTCCATCTGTTCCAATGTGTCATTCGGGTCCATTGTTTCTATGGTGATTTTCTGTTTAGTGGATCTATCTAGCGCTGTGAGTGGGGTATAATGGTCCCCTGCAATTAGCACATTTTTATTGATAAGATTGCTTACGTTTGTAATTAGTTGCTTTACAAATAGGCAGAATTTGGCACATAGATATTTATAATTGTTAGCTCTTCCTGCTGGATAGTCCCTGTGATTATTATATAACGCCCTTCTTCATCTCTTATTACATCTTTGCTTTAAAGTCTAGTTTGTCTGATATAAGTATGGCTACTCCAGTTTTCTTCTAAGTTCCCGTAAGTATGGTGGATAGTTCTCCATCCCTCACTTTCAAACTGAAGGTGTCCTCAGGTCTAAAATGGGTCTCTTGAAGACAGCAGATAGATGGTCTTTTTTTTTTTTTTAATCCATTCTGTTACCCTGTGCCTTTTAATTGGAGCGTTTAGTCCGTTTACATTCAGCATTAATATTGAAAAATATGGGTTTAGAATCACTGTGTTATCTGTAAGTTTCATGCTTGTAAGGCTGTCTCTGGTACTCTGTGTTCTTTGTGACCTTTCCTTCATAGAGTCCCCCTCAGGATCTCTTGTAATATTGGTTTATTTGTGATGTATTCCTTCAGTTTTTGTTTGTTTGGGAAGAGCTTTATCTCTCCATCCATTTTGAATGACAGGCTGGCTGGGTAAAGGATTCTTGGCTGCATATCCTTCCTTTTCATCACACTGAAGATTTCCTGCCATTCCTTTCTGGCTTGCCATGTTTTTGTAGATAAGTCTGCTACTACTCTAATGTGTCTGCCTTTGTATGTCAAGGCCCGTTTATCCCTAGCTGCTTTCAGAATTCTCTCTTTGTCTTTGTATTTTCCCTCCTTCACTATGATGTATCATGCTGACGGTCTATTCGGGTTATGTCTGAGGGGAGTTCTCTGTGCCTCTGGGGTTTCAATGCCTATTTCCTTCTTTAGGTTGGGTAAGTTCTCAGCAATGATTTGTTGAAGTACCCTTTCGAATCCTTTCTCCCTCTCTTCTTCCTCTGGAATTCCTATAATAAGGATATTATTCCATTTGATTGCATTGCTCAGCTCTTGAATTCTCCTTTCTGTTCCTGAATAAGTTTCTCCCTCTTTTTCTCTGCTTCTTCCTTTTCCATAATTTTATCTTCTAATTCCTCTATTCTCTCTTCTGCCTCTTCAATCCGCACTGTGGCCACCTCCAATTTGTTTTGCACCTCATTTAAAGCTTTTTAAAATTTCTTCTGACTGTTTTTTTAGGACCTTGATCTCTGCCTCTAGGGTCCCCCTGCTTTCTTCTATGCTTTTTTCAAGCCCAGGGAGTATTTTTATATTTATCATTCTATATTCTTTTTCTCTTAAGTTGCTTATGTCTCCTTTAATAATTTCTTGTGCTGTTACTATTTCCTGTACATTCTTTTGAGCTGAGTTCTTCCGTTTTGTCATTTTGGCTAGGCATGTATTGGTTTATTTCCTAGTTCTCCCTGGAAAGTAAAAGGGTCTACCGACAAAAGGAAACACAAACTCACAACCACACTGACCAATAATACAGACAAACAAATCACAGTATAAAAAAGATTATCAAAAGGGCACCTGGGTGGCTCAGTCAGTTAGGCGGCCAACTTCAGCTCAGGTCATGATCTCACAGACTGTGAGTTCGAGCCCCACGTCGGGTTCTGTGCTGATGGCTCAGAGCCTGGAGCCTGCTTCAGATTCTCCGTCTTCCTCTGTCTCTCTCTCTGCCCTTACCCTGCTCACACTCTGTCTCTCAAAACTCAATAAATGTTTTAAAGAAAAAGATTAACAAAGACACTCTGGAGGCATGCGACCTGACATACCAGCTACACGTTAATGATAGGGTGTGTGCTATGCTGATGGCAGAGCATACATAGAGTAGTGACAGGTGTGGAGAGAAGAAGAAATTGAACTTTGACCAGGTGGAGAGATTAGAAGACTTGATCCAGAAAGAGAGAAATCAGAATAAGGAAGGATGCGAGGAAAGAGAAATGAAGTTAGATGTTGCCCATATGCACTATGTGGCCTGACTGTTCCATAGAGAGAGATAGGAAATTAAAAAGAGAGGTGTAGAACATGCCTTGAGAGAATGGGTTAAATGTCTGTTTAAGTAAGCCAAAACCCCTAGGTGACTGGTTTAGAGGTAGGGAGAGATAGGAAGGAGAAGAGGGAGAATATATCTAAAACCGAAGAACTGACCTAGAATTAATCCAGGCAATGCTGCAGTATTTGTGTCTCCATGGCTATCACTTCTGCAGAAAGGTATCTCTCGTATGAGGAGGGGTGTGGCCTGGTGTAGGTGGGTCCCACTTTCACCGCTGGGAGGTGGAGTCCTAGGGTTTGGCTTTGTGGGAATGCATGACCACAATGGCGCTCTCCCAGCCCCCTCTTCATGGACCCAGAGTATTAAATCACTCCTCTGTTCACATCCTCAACTCTGTCTGGGCTGCATGCAGTGCAGTGCAATTTGCTAGGTGGTCACATACCACATGCTCAACTGAGTTCCTGTCCTTCACTTAGACCATTGCGCCTTATGTACATTGAGTCTCTGACTCAGCACTGGCATGACCACAATGGCGTCCCCCCAGCCTCCCCTTCAAGGACCTGGAGTCTCAGAACACTCATCTATTTCTGTCCTCGACTCGGTCTGGGTTGCAGGGGCAGTACCATCTGCTCGGTGGTTGCGTGCCCCTTGCTCGCCCGGTTTCCCCTATGTAAATTGTATCCCTGACTCAGCACCGATCCACTGATGGTGTGGCGCCTCTCCGTGTCACAGGCTGGGACAGGTTGCTAGCTCCAGAATAAAGAAAGCTCAGCCAGCTCTGCAGTGAGCAACAGACCTTCTCTCCAAAAGCTTCGCGGTTAGGGAGGATGATAAGCTCCCTCTTCGCCTCCGTCCAAGGTTTCCCCACTGCTCTTTCTCCTCCCCTTGCCTTTTGGTGGAAGGGGCCCAGGGCCCGGAGCCCACTCCCCGCAGTCCGCACCTACATGGCTCTCTTTCTTTCTCCCAAATTGCACTCACTCAGTCTCCCAGGATTTTCTGCATTTCGAGTTCTCTTCCCCTTAGCCTCCAAGTCCTCTTCCTGCAGATCTCTGGGATTGAGAGTCCCTCGGTTTCAGTCCTTCTTAGTTTGAAGACACCGGAGAGCTCCAGTTCCCCCTACTCCTCTGTCATGTTGGCCCCTCCCCAGAAATCCATTTGGTTCTTTTTTTAACCTTTTTAAATGTTTATTTATTTTTGCGAGAGTGAGAGTATGAGCAGGGGAAGGGCAGAAAGGGAGGGAGACACAGAATCCAAAGCAGGCTCCAGGTGCCTAGTTGTCAGCACAGAGCCCGACATGGGTCTTGAATCCACCAACCGAGAGATAATGACCTGAGCCGAAGTTGGACACTTAACTGACTGAGCCACACAGGTGCCCCCCACCTTTTTAAAATAATTTCTATTTCTTAACTGATATTTTCTACTTGAGGTAACGTTGTCATTGTACCTTCTTTTCCTGTTTAATCACAGTTTCTATTCATCCTTTGAATATATTTATAATGGCCGTTTTGAAGACTTTGTTATATTCAACATCTGGTTGCTCCCAAAAGTACTTTCAGCTGCTTGCTCTTTTTCCAGCTCATGGGTCATACACTCCTATTTCTTTGCATGTCTTGTAATATTTTGTTGGAAAACAGATATTTTTAGATAACATATTGTAGTCACTCTGGGTACTTCTCTCTACCTCTTCTCCTACCCTCCTCACTTCCAGGGCTTGTTATTATTATTTACTTATTTGTTTAGTGACTGGATGGAGTATTTTAGTGGAGTCTATTTCTCCCACACTGTGGGAGGTGGGGGCTGTGGTGGGGAAGCTTATAGTCACCCTCAGAGTATAGTGATGTTCTCTTTGGCTGTCTCTTTAAACTGACCACAGCCAGCTATTAAGAACCACTGATTTAGTGGCCAGTCACTCCATTGTTTGCAACAATGTCCTAGGTTCTACAAATTAATACCATCGAATTTAGGCTTCTTTGAAAAGATAGTTACTAAAGATCAGTGTTTTAGATTTGTTCTGACACCAGGAGGGATTCTAGTTCTCTTTGGCAAACTACCTCTCCCATAGTTGAATTTATATTTCCAGTGAATCTACTAATATCCTTCCAATTACCTTTCAGCACAACCTCCAACTGTTTTTGAGAGTACCCTAAGGTTTGAACATCTCTACACTCTGCTGCAAAGGAAGTCAGTTCCTTTGTGCAGAGATTAGGAGCTGTTTTAAGGCCTGCTTTCCCCCCTAGTCCACATCTGGGACTCTGGAGCTAAGGGTGGGGATGCCAGCACTTCTAGTTTTGGAACTGAACTTCAGGTAGAAGAGAGAAGCAGATATCTCAGACCATCTCAGCCCACCTCTCCTGGCATGGAACCATGGCTGTGCAAGCCAAGGCATGGGGTCCTAGCATTCCCAGAGGTGCTGTGCCCAGGTAGAACGTGGAGTCTCCTTCCTATCAGTGGGAGCTGGCAGACAAGGGACCCCCACCTCTTTGGTAACCTCTCTGAGAACAGAGTCTTAGCAACAAGTAGCTGGGGATAGGATGAGACCATTGAAATCCTGCCCCTCCCAGTAAGATAGGCCTGGAGTAGTAAAGGAGCATAGAGGGCACCCAGTGTTTTGGCTGCACTAGTCTGGAGTTAAGCTTTGTCCTGCTGAACTAGAAGGCAAAGAGAGAATAGTAGATTCAAATACCACAGTCTCTCACTGTTCTTAATGAAATGTGGTAGATTTTCTTTTTCTTTCTTTTCTTTCTTTTCTTTTTTACTTAATTTTTTAAGTAGGCACCATACCCAGCATGGAACCCAGCATACCGCTCAAACTCATGACCCTGAGATCAAGACCTGAGTTGAGATCAAGAGTTGGATGCTAAAGCAACTGAGCCGCCCAGCAGCCCCCTTTGGTAGATTTTCTTAAACAGATATTTCTTCATTTGCTGTATGCCCTTACCATTTCTAGAGACTTTAAATAGTCATAAATATTTTTTAATTAAAAATTTTATTTAAATAGTTATTTATTTATTTATGTAATGTGTATGGGGAGCACATCCACTGAGTTCCTCAGATCCTCAACTGTCCTGATGGAAAATGAATGCCCTTTTATCTAATACTTTTGTCTGTAAGTTGAACTTTGTCTGATATTAAGACTGTCTTATCTGATTCCCAATTTCATTTAACATTAACTGTCTACTTTTGCCCACTTATTTTTTTGGATATTCTACTTTAGATCTGTTTTGTATATTTTACAGATTGGTGGATTTTTTTTTCTTCATCCTAATGTATGATCTTTCATTTTTAAAATTTCCCTTCTTTAATTTATTTTTTACGTTTTTAAAATTTATTTATTTTTGAGAAATAGAGAGAGATCTGGGGAGAGGCAAAGAGAGGGGAGAGCAAAGGATCCAAAGCAGGCTTTGTGCTGACAGCAGAAAGCCCAATGTGGGGCTTAAACTCATGAAACGTGAGATCATGACCTGAGTCGAAGTCAGAGGTTTAACCAACCAAGCCACCCAGATGCCCTTTTAAAAAATTTTAAAATGTTTATTTATGTTTTAATAACATAAAGACTGGGACCATACCTAGAGTTCATTACATATCTGTGGAAGAAAGGTTGTTTTTTTCTCCTGAGGCCTGGGTAGGGAGAGTTCTCTCAGGCCTCCTTGGAAAAGCCATAGGATTTGCCAAAAACCTGTATCATTCCTGCCAGAAGCTGCTTTTAGAAGTCACCAAGATCAACTTCATTAAAAGTCAAACAAATGAAACCCCCAAAACAAAAAACATTACCCTCCGTTGATATATAAATGACATATTGCAAATTGCCTAAAGGATATGCGTTGCCAACTTTTTATACATGCATACAGCAGGAAACAACCTCTACACTCAAGATGTAACCAGGGCATAGAGTCCAATCATGCCTGGGCTCCGGGAGTCCTAGACAGACCAGGTTTGACTACTTGCTGCTGACAAAATCTCAAGGCACAGAGACTACTGCTAGTGAAATGAAAGTAATTGATTTCAGTGAGGCCAACACTGAGAAGACAGTGGACTAATGACTCAAAGATCATCTTCAAAGTGCTGTAAATACTTCTAAGTTCATATGAGGGAAATGTAGAATCATTGTTGGTGGGTACATGCAGGTGGGCAGAAACTTTGGGTTGATCATTGTCTTGGTTTCAGTCTTGCTGGCAACAGGGCTTGAGAGGGTAGTTTTGGTTCCCATTATGGGATGCTTTGCCTGAGTTGAGAGACAAGCTGGAAAGAAGAACTTAATCAGCTAGAAAGCACAGACTGAGGTCAAAGTTGGGGTGGTTGAAGTCCTCTTTCAAAGATAGTTAACCATCGTCCCCAAAAGTTTCCTGATGCCCCTCGTGTTTCCTTGTGTTCTTTCCCAAAAAAAGCGTGACCCCTGTTCTCATGCAGCTTGGGTTCTGGTGCTTCTTCTGCTCCTTTTTTTATTGTTTATTTATCTTTGAGAGAGAGGGAGAGACAGAGCTTGAGTGGGGGAGGAGCAGAGAGAGAGAGAAACATAATTCGAAGCAGACTTCAGGCTCTGGCTGTCAGCATGGAGCCCAATGTGGGGCTCGAACCCACGAACTATGAGATCATGACCTGAGTCTAAGTCGGACGCTTAACAGACTGTGCCACTGAGGCACCCCATAGGTTTTAGTGCTTCTTGACCATGAAACCACATAAATCTAACCCAAATGAAGAAAAACTTCGTCAGAAACATAATGGGTCCTTCAGTGTCTCATGATACAACTGCTTTATCCTTTTACTCCAATGACTTTTGTGAAGGATTTGAGATGTATCTCCCAATGACCTTGTCTAGTATTGGGTAAAATAAACAATGGAAGAATTGTTCAAATTAACTCTGGGAAAACCAAATCTCATGCCCGTGATCTTACTACTTACAGAGCTACAAACCTTGGTCTCTTCTGACTTTTCCATATTTTAACATTTCTTTTCATGTTCATCTATATGATTCTTTGAAAAGGAATTTTTTGATGGGAGTGGAGAGCCTCGGAGGAGAGGAGCCTTGCTAGTTGCTATCAACTGCTCAGTCTACTTTTCTGAAGCCTCCAAAATGAATATATTTTAAAAACCTTCCAGAACATATTTTCCAGAAGCATCATGGCTGGCTAAATTTACTTAGTTGGGATAACAGATGTTAATTTGTTTATCAAGAATAAAGTAAAAAATCTAAATATATTTTTCATAGAATGTCCAATTTGGAGGACACAAACATTTATTTAGCCCAAACAGAGTTTGTGTTTTATTTTTATCTGAATATTTTACTGAATACATTTTATGTATGCTCAAATATTATATTATAGGATCCTTTTTAAAAAGTAAATGTGTAAAGTAACTCCATTGAATCAAAACTTCTTTATTATGCTTAATTAATTTCAAATCTTGGTGGTAGTGAAGGAGAGAGCTAATATTTGAATTTATTAAGAACACAGACACTGTCTTGGATTGAGTAACTAATGTGCCTATTGCTAGCTGTGTGATCGTGGGCAAAGTACTTAACATTTCTGACGGATGATTTCATCTTTAAAATGGAGATAAGGGACGGCTGGGTGGCTCAGCTGGTTAAGTATCTGACTCTTGGTATCAGCTCAGGTTGTGATCTTGTGGTTCATGAGATTGAGCCCTACATGGAGCTCTGTCTTGGGCATGGAGCCTGCTTGGGAATTCTCTCCCTCTTTCTCTCTCTATTTCTATCTCTCCCTGTCTCTCAAAACAAGTAAGTAAACATTTTTTAAAAAAATAAAATGAAAATAGTAATATCTACCTCACGGGATAATAGTGAAACTTAAGTGTTGCAATATATGTACAATAATAAAGTGTCTGGACAATAATAAGTGCTATTTATGCTTATTATTCTGTAATGAAAATAATACTTCTTGAAAATGAATGTTTTCCTTGACGTCGTGATTGCAAAAGCAAGTCAAGTGGGTAGTAAATTTGAATTTGAAATTTAACTTTTAATATACGACATTCAAAAATAAGTTTATAGTTTACATTATTCTTGAATATTTTTCGTCACTTTAGCACAAAATAATAGCTCTAAAAACGTTAGGCAGCAAAGGTTGAAAATAGCTCAAGACTATTTAGGGAACTATTAGGGGAAGCTCTGTGTGAGAATGTTGAGTGAGAAGGGTTCCTGGGTAGCTAAGTCGATTGACTCTCTTCAACTCAGGTCATGACCCCAGTGTCGTGGGATCGAGTCCCACATCTGGCTCCATGGAACCTGCTTGAGATTTTCTCTCTCACTCCCTCTGCCCCTCTTCTCCACTTTCTCTTTCTAAAGAAAAAAAAGTATATATATATATATATATATATATATATATATATCAAGTGAGAAAAACACATTCATTGTTTCACGTCATTCTTCTGAACACTTGGTACTCAAGTCAACTAAGATTTTTAGTCTGAAGATTTTGCTTTAGGTGAGTCTGGCTATTTTTCCTTGTATTTCTGATCCCAGTACATACATGCAAAGGGCATTCTGTAATCATCTGTTAATTGAAGTGGAAAACTACTTCCCCTACCATGTTTCCATGCTCCTTGATTCCAGTACATTTCAACCCAATGTGGCCATGAGTGAGCAGGTGAGAAGGAGAGGGACCATGGCAGAGGACATGTGGACAGTAGTGAGCATGAGTTTTCTACTTCCTGTGATGATCATGCTGTGGAAATGGTCCCCTAGTTCCTAAGGAATGGTCCAATAAAAGGCACTAGTGGCTAAAACCACAAGTGCTTACTAATGTTTGTGTTCTTTCCCTTTTCTCTTTGGCCACAACTATGTTACATTTCCCAGTCCCTCTTTGTGCTAGCAACCATCATGTGATGAGTTCTGGCCAATGGCATGTGAGTAGAGGCCATGAGTTCTTCTTCTAGTCCTGACCCATAAAATAACTGGAACTTCTGATGTTCATCTTATTTTTCTCATCCACTGACTAAATTAGCAGACTTCCAGCATCTTGCTGGGAGACACGCATGGAAAGATCCCTTCAGTAACTGATTAGGTGTCTGATCTATTTTAAATAATGCCATGGCCATATTGTGACTATAAAGGAGATTCTACATATGTCCACTGCTAGATAAAATTATGAAGAAGGCAAATTTTTTCTCTGATTCTCTATTCCTCTTTCAACACCCTCCTTCCTTTGATGATAATAATTAACATGTACTGAGTGCTTAACATATATCAGATATTATGCTAATTTCCATACTAATTATAGGTACCGTCTTATTTAATCTCCCTATCAACCTGATACGGTGTAATCTGTTATTAATCTCATTTCACAATTGAGGAAAGGAAGCACAAAGCGGTTAAGTTACAGATTCCTAGGAATCAAGATTTAACTCCAGACATTCTCATCTAATCACTAAACTGCACAAATTCCCATACTTTCTAGATGTCCAGATTCCTCAGCTGTACAGAACCCTTTACAGAAGATTTCTCAGATTACTCACCAAACACATAAATTTTCCTCTTTTTATTCCCTTCAAAACACATCTTAAATTCTTTTCAGTCATCTGCTGTGCAAAGAAAGTAATACATTGATTAAAATTTTACTATTAAATACTCAGTATGTTAAAGGATCAGTATTCACTGCAATGGGCACAGAAAAATGTACAGGATTCGGTACTTGATTTCAAAGGGATTTCAATTTCTTTATCAGCTGGCCACCCTACCGTGAATTGGAATCCAGAACATTAGAAAGTCCTGGGTGGGATTTGGAGTATCTTTGTCCCATTTTCCTGACATGTAATATAAATCATATCCAAAGGTAGTAGAAACATGTCTCCAACTATACTGCATAAGTGGAGGGTCAGCAGTGACTAGACTATCAGGGCCACATATGAAGAAATGGGAATTAGAAAGCAGGAGGTGGGAGAACAAGAATATGGGGGTAGAGATGGGTGGGTCTGGCATAACTGCAGAAATGATTCCTAAAATGTGCTGTGCATGTGTACCATCTCCTAGTGTGTATCTATCTATGTGCTGGTCCTGGGATCACTTCCAGGAGCTAGAACAGGCTGAAGTATGAAAAGATGTCACGTAATCATAAAACTTGTGTAGAGGGAAAAGCAATAAGTACTGCATGTGGGGGGAGGTTCAGACAATGTAGAGTAAGAGCAAAAGTCTCTGACTGAAGGACAACTGGAAAGATTGTGTGAAGACTATGGTGTTGAACTTTCCTGAATGCATAAGATCGGGAATGTGAATATTGGAGAAAGGGCAAAAGAGGCACCATGGGCAGTGGAACCTGCATAAGCAAAGGCACGGAGGTAGCAAAGTTCAAGATGTGCTAGAGGAAAAAAAAAAGATGTGCTAGAGAAGCAGCAAGTTGTTAAATTTTCAAGACCTCCTAAGCCGCACAAGACATAGCACCAAGAGATAAAGGCGAGAGATAAGCTACTCAGAGGAGGAGCTCCTACATGCCTGAGAGCTTGAGACTAGGTGATCTGGAGTGATAGCAGAGCCTCTCCGAGCAGAATTCCCGAGTGAGAGAATTTAGAGAAGAAAGGAAAAACGCTAAGGATGGAAGAAGCTTTGGAAGAAACTTCAACATATTAGAAAAAAGACCAAGAGATGAACGGCTCTGAATGAAGAGAATCAAGACAGCAAAGGAGATTTTCAGCAAGCATTGGGCTAGGAAGAAGATAAACTGCAAAGTGCTGACTGTCACGCCCTCACTAAGCGATTAGTCATCACCTATCAGAGGACTGGAGCTGTGCCACGGGCTGGATATAGATGACACACCATACTTCTTACATGCAGCTTCTTCTAAGGCAAGAGAGAGAGACTGACAAATAAATGAGGAGGAGGACATGGAGGTGTGAGTGGAAGTTTTGGTCCAGAGAAGCACTTAGATGTTCAGAGGAGCAACGTGAGAGCAAGAAGATGAGTTTTCAATCTAGGGGACACTTAGGAAAGTTTCAATCAGAAGAATGTAGGAATGATGAGAAAAAGCTTAACATGCAGGAGGAGGCTAGGGGAAACAATGGTGGGAGAGGTGGAGGATGGTAGGAGGAGAGAGGCTTTGAGGAAAAAAAAAAAGGATGGGTTAATCTAGAAATTCCTTTGGTGGAGAAAGTTAAAATGAGGGAAGCCAAAATCAGATGACGTTGAATTTAATAAAGTTGGACATCAGGTTATCTTCAAAGAAAGAAGGGTTGAGGATGGGGGCCTCGAGAGAGTGGAATGTTTTGGCATAGGATCTGTGAGGAATGTCCACAAAGATTGTACTAGATTTTAATCCATCAATCACAAAGTATTTATAGAGCATCTAATCTATGCCCAGTGGTATATTAGATATTATATTTTCACTCTCCAAAGTGCCAGTGGTTACTGCCAACTTGGCAACATCAGCAAATGTTGTAAAATGTGATCTCTATCCCATCATAGAAGTCACTAATAAAAATAAGGAACAATTTTGGATTTAGGTCCTTAGGGAACCCGGGCTGCTTTCTGTTTCCAGTTTAAGACCAAAGCACTGACAGCTAAATTTGAGCATTTTTAAGTCAACATTATTTATAGCACTATTTCACTGTTACCTATATTTTGTATGCTTGGCTATGAGTATATCTTAGATTTTCATCACAACTTTCTAAGAGTCAAATGTGGCTTTATACTTAATAAATTAACATCTTATAAAAAAGATAGTGGCGCCTGGAGGGTTCTGTTGGTTAAGCGTCTGACTCTTGATTTCAACATGGGTCATGATCTCATAGTTCGTGAGATGGAGCCCTGCATAGGACTCTGTTCTGACAGTGCAGAGCCTGCTTGGAATTCTCTCTCTTCTCCTCTCTCTCTTTCAAATCTTTCCCTACTCATTCTCTCTCTCTCTCTCTCTCTCTCTCTCTCTCTCTCTCTCTCAAAATAAATAAATAAACTTAAAAAAAGATAAACATAGGTGTAGAGAGTTACAGGAGGTACCATCTTAACTTGAAGTTCAAAAAATTTGTGGAATCAATGATTAACTCAAAATATGGCAATGAAAAAACCCTGAGAAATGGACCAGTAATCGAAAAAAACAAAAGCATCAAGATAGAGGAAATACACGTTGAGAAATGCACTTTGAATGTTAAAGTAGTGAATTCAAGGGTAGTAGCCACTGTCCATGCTCCACTGGTTTCCCTTCAGCCTTCCTTCTGCCAATGCAATCTGATGTCTTATTGAGAAAGCCTGTGGCTACCTCTAGTTTCCAGAGCGTTATTGGCTAGACCACAGGACAGGACATAAGTGCCATGAATTAATGCTATAGGAGGATCCTTCAACCAATAATGGATAGAATTTGGCCCTAAAATATTCCAGATTCCTCGTCTCCCAGATGTGACAACTCAGAGGCATATTCTACCCATCTCTCAGAGGTCCCCAGCAGGAGGAGCCTCAGTTACCCTTAGCGCTAACCTGTTCATCAACAAGTAATGGCTTCCTTTCCTTCCCCTTCTTATTTCCTTCTTCCGTACTCATGTTCCATGTTTGCTTCCCCAAACAATGACTTGCATTTAAGTCCTTGCTTCTGGTAGAATTGAGCCTAACACAGAGAATGAAAACAAATTCCTCTGCAGAAGAGGAAAATGTAGAATCCATCAACATAGATTCCATCTTCCCTGTAAATCTAGTCCACATGCAGTTAAACTGCCATGTACCAATTTCCTAAAATAGAAACCTAAAAATTATCTTTAACAATTACTCCTCCTCACATTATATTCAAATCATCAAGCTCTGTATGTTCGTCTCATAAATATCTCTCAAATCTACTTCTCGCCATGTCAGTTTGTACAGCCCTCCTCCAATTCAGTCTCCACTTAGCATTTCAAGGTGAAATTCTCAGAGATGAGTCTGATTTTTTACATCCCACACACTGATTATAACTCTTTCAATGACTACCATAGACTGAATGTTTGTACCCATCCTCAAAAATCCATATTTTAAATCCTAATCTGCAATATGCTAATATTTGGAAGTGGGGCCTTTGGGAGATGATTAGATCATGAGGATGGAGTCCTCATGAATGGGATCCATGTCCTTATAAAAGAGACCTCAGAGAGCTTCCTCACCCCTTCCACCATGTTAGGACACAGTGGGAAGATGGCTGTCTGTTGCTACTAGTAAGTGGGATCTCACTAGACACCAAATCTGCCAGTGCCTTGATCTTGGGCTTCCCAGTTTCTACAACTATGAGAAATAAATTTCTGTTGTATTTAAGACTCCCAGTTTATGGTTTATTATAGCAGCCTGAGCTGACTAAGTCAAGGGCTTTGCATCTCTCATGCATTAGAGCCAGCACCCCTGCAAGATTTTACATGATCTGGATTCTCCCCTATACCCTATATCTCTTGTCTCACCTTAAGCCACACTCCTTTTGCTTCCAACTTTCCAGCCATCCAGGCTTTCTCTTTCTTTCTTTTTTTTGAAGCTTTTATTTTAATTCCAGTTACTTAATATACAGTTTTATATTCGATTCAGATGTATCATATAGTGATTCAACAGTTCCATACAACACCCAGTGCTCATCATGACAAGTGCACTCCTTAATCTCCATCACCTATGTCACCTGTCCTGACATCTGGCCTTTCTTAACTTTGGTTCCTCCAAATTTCTTGCTCCCTCGCACCATGGGATGTTTGTAATTATGATTTGGGATTCTTAGAAAAATCCTTCTCTGCAATCTTCTCCTCACCTAAAAACCTCTTGCCTAGTTAGTCCCTATCCTCTTCAGACTTCAGATCCAGACTAATTTTCTCTAAAACATTCCCAACATGCCTTATTAAGTTAAATATCTGTATTATAGGCTGTTCTAGAACTCGTAATTCAATGCTCACTATTTTAGTTTTTGCATTTATATCACTGGTTGTCTGATTAAATTTGGTCTTGTCTATACTATACTGTTTATAATAGATTTTTAAAAATCACTTTTCTATTTCTAGTTCCTAGCATGGTAATGTGTACCGAATAACTGCTCAGTTTGCGGGATGAATGAAAGAGGAGATGAGTCAGTGAATGTATGTGTGATAACTTTGCACTTATCACCATAGAAGTAGATATGTTTTTGTGGGAAAAAGGAATGTAAGTTTTGAGGATGCAGAAAAGGACACATAAGAAGGAATCCTGAGTTAAGCTTCCATGTAGGAAAGGATTGCCTTTCTGCCTTAATAACAGAAAAATTGCAGAACAGAAACAAGTAGTGAGTCAAATCTGTTTGCATCTCTGACTTTCTCCAGCAAAGTGATAACAGAGTAAAAATGAAGCCCATTATTCAGTGCTGAGGATGATGACTATGGCAAATGAGAAGTCTGAGGGTGTATAGGATATTGAGAGATGATCATTCTTATATGGATCACTAAAGCATCTTCAAGATGTCTTGCTGTCCCTTTCCCCCTTCCTGGAAGAGATCTCTTCTTATCATAAAGTCATCCCCAATATATGTTTTAAGAGTTGCTTTATATTAACAGAAGAACATTATGTTGACTTGGAAGCATTTTTCTGGGAAGGAACTGGAGGAATTGAAATCATCTCCAAAGGCTTCACAATATTGAATGACCTGAGAAGGTTCTTCATCTCTACATGGTGAATGGAAGACCAGGGAGAACCTATTGCAGAGAAGAGAGACCCTAACAGTGGGTGGTCTAGAGAGATATAACCATGGAGGGGACCAGCAAAAAAGTATGAATGAGGGATATCACCTAATGCCCACCTCAGATGGACCCTGGATGGACTGATTAGTGACTTGAGAAAAACTCTGTTTTTCACCAACCTTCAGTCTCTGTATTTGTGAAGGCCTAATAGCAGATTTGTTTTTTAATGCCATTATCCCATGCCTTTTTGTCCTTGAAATTTAAGGACAAAACCAAGGGGCTACGTGAATCTCTACAACTTTGTGGAACGAATAAGTAAAACCAAATGTGGCCCTTGTAGAGCATGAAAAGGGAATTTCAAAAGAAAGGTTAAGGTTCTTGGTGAAGTGAATGGGGATTTGAAATGGACATAAGCTTTTTGGGAGAAGGAGACAGTGGATAAAGAGGTTCTTTCAGTAAGACTTAGAGGGAACTAATTTGGAGACCTTGGGAAAATCATAATAGACTGAAACCTGTTTGGTAAGTATAAATGTAAGATGAAGATGGAAATCAAGGAAATAAGAACAAAGTGACTAGTATTAAAGATGATGAAGACAAAAGCTGATGATAACAACAGATCTAGTGAAGGGAAAAAAAGGAAAAAAAATATTAACTAGGTCCTGAAGACTGCTGTAAATATAGATCTGGGGTTCATGCTGATGAAGATTTGGGAAAGGAGAAAATTGTGAATAGGCAAAACCAATTTAATATAACATATGATTTAATAACACATTAATATAGGTTATTAACACAGTTTTAAAGTTTACTTATTTATTTTTGAGAGTGAGAGTGAGTGAGAACAGGGGAAGGGCAGAAAGTAGGCTCTACACTGCCAGCACAGAGCCCCAGCTGGGCTTGAACCCATGAACCGCAAGAGCATGACCTGAGCCGAAATCAAGAGTTGGAGGTTTAACCGACTGAGCCACCCAGGTGCCCCATTATTTACACATTTTAACAAATGAGGACTAATATACTGTACAATAGGAAAAGTTTATTTGCTTTATTTGGCATAATTCACTTAAGCAAAATGATGATTATTGCTGTTCATTAACATACATTTATTTTCAAGGTGCCTGCAAATGAGCACCAGAACCTTTAATTAATTGCTCCTGAGCCTTTTCAGATACTAAAGTCATGCTGGCTGGTCTCTCCTTATTTTCCAAATTTAAAAAAGGAAAGTACTGAGAATATTAAGAAACTTTCTCTCCTGATATGGAGAATGCACAACCATAACAAATCTGGAGGTGAACCATAAGAAAAAAAATGATCTTCCACATCTCCAGTACTGTTATTCTTACAAAGAATACCACTGGTGGATTATGAGAGAGAGAGAACAACTCACTGTCATGTGGTGTAACTCCATCGGCTGTCCTTTAGCGAACGTCCAGATGGGTTCCATTTCTGGTCTCCGGAAAGATGTGGCAAATCAATATAAAAAAGCTGCCTTTGATTATCCGTCACAATCACCCAAGGAGAATCACAAATTTTTGGTTTCTACCTGTCATTCTTGTCAAGAGGCTCACGGTTTTATTTTTACCCATGAAATCTGCTTCCGAATTTATGAACAATAACAATGCCAACCGTCTGTTTTTCCTTGGGGTTCTTTCATATGGTGACCAGGAAGTCTGACTTCAAAATATCTCTCTATTCCTTGTCAATATCTTTCACTCAGTTTTCTGAGGAACTATGTACAATTTCTGGAAGTATGAAGTTTTAAAAGGCTTATCATATTATTACAGCTTAAAGACTACTTCAGATTCAGGAGTCAAATAAATGGCTTGAATCGGAATATCACACTGATGAGAAATGAAAACTGTTGAAACACATTCTATGTTTGAGAATTTTCCCCCATATGTTCATTGTACTTAAGTCATCTCTTTTTCATACAGGTTAAGTTGTATGAACATCTCTGTAACATTGCTGGTATCAAAAATAGAGGTCTCCAGGGGTGCCAGGGTGGGTCATTCAGTAAACAGGCTGACTCTTGATTTCTCCTTGGGTCATGATCTCACAGTTCATGAGTTCAAGTCCCACTTTGAACTCTGTGTTGACAGTGCAGAGCCTACTTGGGATTCTTCTTGTCTCTCTGCACCTCCCTGCTTGCAGTCTCTCTGTCTCTCAAAATAAATAAGTAAATAAACAAACTTAAAAAAAATAAAGGACTCCTTATAGGATCCTAATTTACAGACACACACCTGCACCCACACATGCACACACACTCTTTCCTTGGAATAGGTCCATCCTGTTTGCATACTATATTTTGATTTAACATATGTATTTTTTAAGTTGATAAGATTTTGACCTAAGTATAAATTCAACAGGGGTCTAAAGAAAATACTGGTTTTCTCTTAAGTCTAAATAATGACTGCTTTAAGCTAAAACTTTATGGTAGAAGTCACTTACGTTTTGAACTTTTAAAAATCCACATTTCCTATTTTTGAATTTGGAAGGCAGAGAGTAAGAGTTGTCCCAAATATCTCTTTCCCCACTTTTTCAGTAGTAAAGCTGGGCATTTCAGCTGGGCATGAGGCCACTTGGAATAAAGATTCTTTTCCCAGCCTCCCTTGCAACTAGTTCTGGTCATATGGCTATGTTCTTGGCAATGGGATCAAGCAGAGGTAGGATGTGTAACTTCTGGGAAGTGCATTGCCTCTTCCATAATCCTTCCCCCTTTCAGTAAAAAAAGTTTTTTTAAATATTTATTTATTTTGAGAGACAGAGTGAGACAGAGTGTGAGCGGGAGAAGGGCAGAGAGAGAAGGAGACAGAATCTGAAGCAGCCTCCCGGCTCTGAGCAAGCGCTCAGCACAGAGCCTGATGTGGGGCTCAAACCTACAAACCATGAGATCATGACCCAAGTTGATGTCGGATACTTAACCGACTAAGCCACCCAGGCACCCTTATCTTTCCCCCTTTCTTTAGGCCACAGTGAGAGACTGGGGTAGCTGGAGTGGCAGCTGCCATGTAGACAATAAGATAATTTTGAGAATAATAGAAGCTATGTCCAACAGAGCAGCAAGATCATAATAGCTCGGGTCTCTCACACTGTGGAGCACCACTTTAACCCTGGATGGACTGACTTCTTGGATTGGACATCTTGAATGTGAGGGCAAAATAAACTGCTATTTTTATATCCTTATTATTTTGGCACTCTCACTTATAGCCTATTATACATATACATATATATATATATATATGTATATATATATATATATATATGTATGTATGTGTATCTATATATATTCTTTTTTTTAATTGGAAACTGTCCTACTAATAAAAGATACTTGCAGATGCCATTTCCAACTAAGATCCAAGTAATGATACGTATAATTGCAATGGACATTTTTAAGAAAAAGCATTATGTAGTCAAGATCTTTCACATAAAGAAAAGACCAAAAGAAAATGAAATTTTGTGCATAATTATTTTGTCCTTTAAGATTTTTATTTTTCAAGTTTCTTTTTAGTATTCCAGCTAATGAATTCTAACTTCTATAACTCAGCACTAAGAAATCTGACTTCCAGCTGCCAATACCTGTGATTTTTTTTTTTTCTGAGTGCTTGATCTAGCAACAGAACTGGCTCTTTCTGAGAATAGATAGGCTGGATTTGTTGGGAGACTTAACATACATACCCTCAACTCAGGTGCAGCCCCGAACCAACGACTGAAAGGAGACCGTTTATGTATATACCAGGTGCTTTGCCCTACCACGTAAATTCACTCAAAGACATTCGTTCTATGCTGGTTCCTAGAATTCCTCACCAGGATTAAGATCTGGTTATCCAGAGTTGTAACCAGCTTGATAGCATGCCATTTATTGCTGCCTGCTTTTCTTTGCCTCCACCCTTCTCCCGGTGTTTTCTGGGTTCACATCCTAAATCAATGATTGCACATACATCCTTATCTCAGGGTCTGCTTCTAGGGCGCTGGAGCCAAGGCATTATATTTGCATATTGTGTGAGTGGCAGTAAAAACATTTATGGCCAGGAGAATGATATAAAGAGGGACATGACATAATTGCAAAGTAGGCCTGGAGTATGTTTCCTCTTTCTTTTTCAGTCCTCAGTGGTAGAACAGAACAAGGCTTTAAGACAACCCCCAAAAAAAAAAGACTGGTTAGTAAAAAAATGTGCTTGGAAAATAGAATCCTAAAACACTGGGTAGAGTATATTCCCATATCCTTTAAATAATTCAGATGAATTGGCTCAGGGTAAAAGCAAGATACATTAATTTCTTTTAGAAGAGTATAAACAGGAACCATTGTGCTTATTATTTTTCCCCAATATCTACAAAGTGCCCAAATACATGGCAGTTAATTAATAAATATTTGCTGAGTAAAAATGTGGTAGAGAGGGAATTGGAGTAAAGTCAGCAGATCAGTTGATCAAATACTCTATTAAGGATAGAAAGGTATACCACAGAGTCAGAGAAGATACATATTAGTAATACATAGCCAATAAAGGACTCCAATTCAGACTATGCAGAAAATTACAAATCAAATATAAAAACACACCCCACAGGAAAAAAATGTTGAGAAAGTTCTTCACATGTTATATCTAATTGGCTAATAAACATGTGATAATGTGCTTGACTCTATTAGTCACCAGAATAATGCAAATTAAAACCATTATGCCATAGCACATCTTCTAACTAGATTGGTTTAAAGAAAAAAGAGAGACAATGCCAATAATTGGCGAAGATGTGAAGCAGTTGGAATTATAATACACTGCTGCTGAATGGATAAATTGGAACAACTGCTTCTCTGGCAATATTTACCAAAGCTCAACACACACGTTCCTGATGATGCAACAACTCTGCCCCTGCATATATAACTAAGTGAAGTGTATACACATGTTCACAAAAGACATAAATCAAAACACACATAGCAATAATACTGATAATAACCCCAAACTTGGAACAATCCAAATATCTATCTATAGAGGTATGAAGACATAGATTGTGGTACAGTCAATAGATTAGCCTACAGCAGTGAAAATGAGCTAACTGTAATTACAAACACTACATGCATGAGTCTCACAAACAGAATATTTGACTGAAAGAAACCAGATATAAATGAATACAGACTGTACGAATCCAAATATATATAGTTCAGAAACAAGCAAATTTACTTTATGCTGTTAGAAGTTGGGATGGTAGTTATTCTTGGGGGATATGCTGAATTTAAGGGGGCAAGAGGGGGACCTCAGAAGTGCTAGTTGTCTCAGTGGTCCCATGACCATCCACTAGTTTGGAAATCTACTGGAAGGATTATATGACTAAACATAAAGTTACTGTCATGGCTTAAGATTTACTCCAGCAAAGGATACAGTACAGGAATAACAGACAAAATATATAAACAGTAAAACCTTGGGTAGCAAGTAATTTGTTCTATGAGTGTTCTGCAAGATGAGCAGAACTTGATAAACGAGCAATGTCTTGTAATACGAGTAGTACATGAAGACGAATATCACACGATCACAACTGAGCCAATGGTTCTTCTCTCTCTCGATCTCTCTCTCTCTCCCCCAACCCCTTGCTGCAAGATTGTGGGTGATTATCTCCCATGCTGAGATGTTCAGTCTCAGGCCACAGTGTTTGGCAGAAACCAGTGATTTTCAGAACACTGGAAGGTGAGCATAACTGGCACTTGTGTATTTTTTGTCACTTCAAAGCACCTATGGACAGTTTTTGCTTTTCTGTACAAGAGTAAGCTTAGGAATGCTTTATTTCATTCTAGATTGGGCTCCCTGCAGATACAGGCCCTTTCATCTGCTGCCTTATAGCCAGTTACATTAAATGCAGTATATGACAAGAGTTTATTAATACTGTACTGTAGTCAACATCTGTAGAAGCGTGTACAATGGCCCTCATGAAGAAAAATGTTGAAAAGAAAGGTGGCAAGAAGAAGGAGATGATTATGGTGGAAGTTAAGAAGGAAATCGCAAGGGGGCTGAAATTACAAACACTACGCAACATTACTCAAGGGGGCTGAAATTGAAAGATTTTATAAGAAGTCTACATCTGGATCTCATCTGCAGAAGAGGAGGAGAAGACAGAGAAATCCCTCACTTCAAATGAGATTAGGGAGATACCTAAAGTGTGGGAAACCGTGCAAAATTTCATAGAAAATCACCACCCAAATAGGCTTGCAGCAGTGGGAGCAATGAATCTGTTGAACAACAATGCAATGCCACATTTCTGTGAAATCCTTAAAAGGAGGCAAAAACAAGTATCATTGGATAGGTCCCTTGTTAAAGTTGCACGAAAACAAAAAGATTCCATTGAGCCAATAGATAGCAGTGATTCTGTTAGTGATAGTGAAAATTGTCCCACATAATAATCTTCCTCTCTTTTATCTCCCTTACACCAGCCGTGAAGGTTTTCAAAGCTAAGTGCAGGTTAATTTTCTTATTTTTCTTTATATTTTGTATGTTCTTTATTATTTTGTATTATATTACAGTAATTGTCATAATTTTTATATAAATATTTTTGGATTGTGAAACGAATCATCTGGGTTTCCATTATTTCTTGTGGAAAATTTGCTTTGATATACAAGTGCTTTGAATTACAAGCAGGTTTATGGAATGAGTTATGCAAACCAAGGTTTTAGTGTATTGGCAAAGGCTAGAAAAGATCAAATGCACACTTTCTTGTATGCTCCCTGTAGGAATGCACAGGTGTATCTTCTTCTCCAGTAGGGAATTGCAAAGACATGTGTGAGATTCTCATGCCCAGGAAAGTTGACTTAGATCTTGGGGTCCAAAGTTTTTAAATAGAATTGGTAACATCTCTGCCAAATGACCAGCTATGGTATAAATCCCAAACCAGGCCCTGGGTGCACATCATGATCCTTGATGTTTACTTTAGACATGATGGTAATCTGGTTCATCTTGACACAATGCTTTGGGCATGTAGACTAATATCTTAACCTAGTCAGTATGTGAACATCCCAGGAATTTAGTCTCCAGAGTTGACCAAACGTCATTACCATGGCTAAAGAGATAAATGAGAACTGAATAAAACAGCCCTGCTTTATTAACTCCTTCTGCTCATTAGTAATGTTATCTTTCTTGCTGTGGTACTGGTCATATGGGTATATTTAGTTTGTACATATGTATGCATATTGTACTTCAAACATTTAAAACAAATAGTCCAAAACCATCAATTAGAGCTCATTTGAGCTCTAATACTCTTTTCCATGTTCATGTAAGATTACTGAAACCCTGGGAAGCTACCAAAATAACATTAGAAAACCACTGGAGAATATCAAATACAAGAGTAATGCTAAATCTAAGAATTATTGAAGTGGATATCAAGAGAATGAGGAAATGAATTAAATTCATGATGTTGAGTTTCAGAATATGTATAAGTAGAAATGTAGTAGTAATGTTGCAAAAAAATTGTATTTCATGGTTTGGCTATTCTTTAATGTGTTTGAAGTGGTCAAAATAACTAAATTACGAACAAATTTTTGTTTCAGATACTCATGTGTATTGGAACTTAATTGATTGTATAATTTTTTAATAGTTACCAAAAATGGGTTTTCAAATGTTTACTTAGTATGTTTTTCATACTCAAATTGAGTATTGAAATATATGCATAGTAGACCTGAGTTATGGTTCCATTTTACTGTTTATTAATTATATGACTTCAGGCAAACCTTCTAAACTTTAGCTTCCTTATTTGTGCAATAAAAGGGACAAGATCTTCAATGATATAATCTATGGGATTCTTCTATCAGTACAAGTCAGTAAGTTACTGTTTCAGTACCATTGACTAATCCAATAAATGTTTTGTGTATCTACTATGACCAAGGCATTAGGCTAATTGATATGGGAAAATGAAATGCCAGAAAACAAAGGATTGCTGTGTTCAAGGAGTTCAGTTTGGTGAGCAAAGCATACACATAACACACCTCCCAGCAAGTGAATGAGGCAGGAGTGAGACTGGGGAATCAAGAAAGAACCTATGGAATCAGGTAGCACCTGAAAAGTTCCCTTTATGAGCCATTAGATTTCCAATTTAAAAACGAAGAGTAAGCAGCTCATGTCTGGGGAACACTTAACAGATTCCATTGTGAAAATGCTCAGTTGAACAGAAACCAGTTCATTCTTATTGGCCTAAGGATTAAGAAATGTATATGGAGAAATGGGACAGTAGAGAAAGATTGGTCCTAAATCATGGATGGCCTTAACTTCCATGAAATGAAATTTGTAGGCAATGAGGACTAAGAAGGCTTTTAGGATGAGAAAGAATGTAATTAGCTCTGGTTTTAGAGCCAAGATACCTCAATGTCACAGGTTAGTTTCTCCAAGAAGCAGACTCAGACTCTGAGACAGAGATTAGTGTTTGGGATGTGTATTAAGGAGACAATATGTAAGGACACAAGGGAGGGAAGCAAGAGTGGTCAGAGAAACAAGGCAAGAGTAACGTAGACCCAACAAAAGCCCTGGTCAACCCCACAGGGAGCTCTAAAGCTAGAGGGCTCATCAGAACTCTGTTGTAAGCAGGCAGCCTAAGAGGGGCTGTGACCTCTCTGTAGTTGAGCTCATCCCTGAAGGTGAGTAGTATTGAAAAATCATCTGCTAACCATACTTCTAGGGGCTAGACAACAATTACTTCCTTGAATGAGGAGGTAGACGGCACATCACACATCTACCCCATCAATTTGTGCTTTACAATCAATCACTCAGAGACCTTTAGAGACCCATGTTTCACTCTGAATTGGTAGACATGGAATAAAGCCAGACACTTTTATTTTATGTGATGTTATGTTATGTTATGTTATGTTATGTTACATTATTCCATTCCATTCCATTCCATTTTTGTTTTTTGAGAGAGAGAGAGAGCATGAGAAGCAGCAGTGAGGCAGAGGAGAGGGAGAGAGAGAATCTTAAGAGAATCTTAATGCTCAGTGCCGAGCTGATATGGAGCTGGATCTCATGATTGTGAGATCATGACCTGAGCTGAAATCAAGAACTGGATGCTTGGGGCACCCAGCCTCAGTTGGTTAAGTGTCTGACTCTTGATTTCATCTCGAGTCATGATCTCAGGATTCATGCGTTTGAGCCCCAGAGACTGCTTGCAATTCTGTTCCTATCTCTCTCTCAAAATAAATAAATAAGCATTAAAAAAAAAAGAGTTGGATGCTTAACCAAGTGAGCCACCCAAGCACCTCAACACTTTTATTTTAAATAAACTTTCTTGATGATTTTGGTGCATAGAAGTTTGATCATTATTCTTTTAGAAATTCATTCAAAACCCTTGAGTAAAGACTGGGCCAGGCCAGTCCTTTGCCTGTAGGGCATCTCTCCTATCTCAAGTGTCTTCCTTGCTACTCCTGTCAACTTCATGAGTAGAGCAGAACTCACACCTATGTTTTGCAGGTAAGGAAACCAGTTTAGAAAGCTTCAGTGACATACCCAAGGTCAAACAGCTGCTAATATTACTGAGGCTCATACTTGTCCATTTTGCTCTAAGCATCCCCTGCCCCACTGCTCTCTTTCTCTTTTTCTTTTCTCGCTCTCCCCCTCTCTCATACATTTAAAATTTACTTGTGTATTAGTCATATTGTTCTTAAAATGAAATGAATGCCGTCATTATCCTTATAAACTTTTTAAATGTTATATTAGTGCCCCTTCTCATAAAAATAAAAGCTTGTCTCTGTCATGGTAATGATAGATTTCCCCCTACAGTTTATGCAGCATAGATGGTCACATGGTGCTGACTTTGATCTTGGCAATAGCTTTTCCTTTAACTCACAATACCAGATACTCAAAAGAAGCTGCAACACTCTCTCATCTGCTCTGAATAAGTCCCTCCTAGATCTTTACAAGACAGAGTCACATCTTCCAGAAAAAGGAAAGCCTATTAAATTCCCCTCCTAGAGGCTTTAGGTGGCATAAGGGAGGATGTGTTTTAAATAAAAAAGCAAGTTAAGATGACGGTGGGGTGGGTTTAAGGGGCAAAGAACCTGTTTGTTTGTTTGTTTTGTTTTTGGTATGAGCACATGGTGCCTCCT
Source organism: Paguma larvata (assembly GCA_030068075.1). Lineage (NCBI taxonomy): Eukaryota > Metazoa > Chordata > Mammalia > Carnivora > Viverridae > Paguma > Paguma larvata. The sequence goes on from CM057844.1 coordinate 14,621,257, forward strand.
TCAAATGTCTGATCAACTCTCTGATCCTGTCTAGATCACTAGGTCTCTGCAAAGCAAAGAGAGGTGGCCAATAATCCCTCCAAAAGAATCCATGCTTCTCTCCATGCTGACAGCTTTGCTAAATGACAAGTCAGCTGTAATCTTTCAGCACCCAGGAATGGCCCAGGGACCATGACTAAGTTGCTGTAGATATGCTGCTGGTGAATGAGGTTGAGGTTGTATGCTATTTTCCACCCTTCAACCGTAATATTAAACAATGGCTTATAAAGGCATTAAGGGATAGTCTTTACATCATGGTGTTGATGATGATGTTTCTCTTACAGAAAAAAAACTGGCATTGATATTCATCAGCATGCTGGGATTTTAGCAAGATAGAAGCAATTATGCACACTTGTGTATGAGCAATTTACACAAGCAAAGGCCTTAATTGCTTGGCTGGCAAGCCTTCTTCTTTCTGAGTATATATAATATATAAGCAGTGAATATTTTAATTTTCTGAAATCTGGCATCTCATTCAGAATTCTTAAGCTTGTTCTGGAGTGAAGTTCAACCTAAATCATTCAAAGGGATTTTATACAAATTTTGCTGAAATCCATGACCTTAAAGGTACATGGGTTTCTCTTTCAGAAAGAGGATAGTGCTTACTAAATTGAATAGAGTAATTTACTGTTGCTTAAGGCCACTGGCTATTACAGCTCAATCCCACAGAACTTCAGCTGTACTTTTTCACCAATAAAAATCCATCTTTTCTCCACTGACTTATAATGCCACCATTATTATAAACGAAATTCTCATATAGATTTGTGTTTATTTCTGGACTCTTCTGTTGATGTCTGTGTATTTCACATGCAGATACCAAAATATTTTCATTTCTGTTTCCTTCAGGCCAGGAAAAAAAAAAAGGCCTCTGTGAGTATTTGTCAACGTAGACTCCTCTGTCCTCATGGAATCATGGTCCATTTGCCTTCTCTGGCACTGCTCCTGCTTTTCCTCCTATCATTTCTCCAGTTACTCTTTTTCTTTTGTAGCCATTTTATCCAACTACTGCTTTCACACTGGTATTTGCTTGAGTTCCATTCTTTGACCACTCCCACTCAAAATAGTGTTCTCAACTGTATTGTTTTGAGATTTGACATTGAGCGGACAACCAAAATGGAATGCCATCCACTCTTTCTTTCTGAGCCTCGCATCTGCTCTTCCTACTGACCACTTGACATCACTGAGTCCTGGGGATTCTTCTCAGCCTCTTTGATCTCAATCCATTAAAAAAGTTGAGCCCCATGGCTTCTGCTCCAAACCCATTATTTGTTTTGCACTATCTCAGCCAATAGCACCACCATCCAGGAAGTTATCGTAGTCAATTGCCTGGAAACTATTTCAATTCCTTGTCATTCCTTATCACCTACATCCATTTGGATACAACATCCTTCTGCTTCTACCTTTTTAGTATTTATTTAATCTCTTTCCTTTTTTTCCACTCCTACTTCCACTGCCATATTTGAGCCTTTGATAATTCCTCTCAGAAGCTACACCAATAGCTCCCTACAGAGTCTGGCTCTATTCCAAGGCATTGCTGGGAGAATTGCATTTTATTTTAATTTATTATTTCAAAAACATTTTAATGTTTATTTTAGAGAGAGAGAGAGAGAGAGAGAGAGAGAGAGAGAGAGAGATATGTGAGTGGGGGAGGGGCAGAGAGAGAGAGAGGGAGACACAGAATCTGAAGCCGGCTCCAGGTTCTGAACTGTCAGCACACAACCTGACGTGGGGTGCGAACTCACAAACCGCGAGATCATGACCTGAGCCAAAGTCAGATGCTTAACTTACTGAGCCACTCAGGTGCCAGGGGAGAATGGTATTTTAAAGATGCAAACATAATTAGGTCATCTGTTTCATTTCATTTTTTTTTTATTGTGGTAAAATACACACAGCATAAAATTTACCATTTTAGTCATTTTTCAGTGTGTTCAGTGGCATTAGGTGTACTTAACCTTCTTTGGCAACCATAACCAGAATCCACATCTGGAACTTTTTTCTGATTCCAAAAGGGAACGCTGTATCCACTAAACAATGACTACCCATCCCGTTCCTTCCCTCAGTCCTGGTAAACACTATTCTACTTTCTGTCTCTGTGAATTTACCTGTTGTATGTACCTCATATAAGTGAACCACACACTATTTGTCCTTTTGCGTTTGGCTTACTTGCATAATGTCTTCAAAGTTCATCCATATCGTAGCATGCATGTATCCACATTTCATTTCTTTTCAAAGAAACATTCTATTGTGAGTACACATCATATTCATTTTTCCATTCATGTGTCAGTGGATGTTTGGTTTGTTTTCACCTCTTGACTATTATAAACCATGTTGTTGTGATTGTTGGTGTAAAATATCTTTTTTGGACATATATCTATTCAAGTCCTTTGGCCATTTTTAAATTGGGTCGTTTGGTTTTCATTGTTGAGTTTTAGGAGTTTTTATATACTCTGGATATTAATCCCTTTATATATGTGTGTATATATATTCTGGATATTAATCTTTATTTATATATTCTGGATATTAATCCCTTTATATATATATTCTGGATGTTAATCCCTTTATATATAAAAATTCCTTTATATATAATTCAATTATTTATATATATATACATATATATATTCAATTATATATAGTGGGTTATATATATAGTTTCTATATATATAAGTTCCTTTATATATACAATTCATTTATATATACATACACTATATATATTCAATTATATATATATAGTGGGTTGTCTTTTACATAGTTGATTGTATCCTTCGTACAGATGATTTTAACAATTTATCTAACTTTTCTTTTGCTTCTTACACTTTCAGTGTCATATCTAAGAAATCACTGCCATATCAAATGTCATGTTAATTTTATACTATATTTTCTTATAAAATTTTTATAGTTTTTAGCTCTTATGTTTATGTTTTTGACCCATTTTAATTTAATTTCGGTATATGGTGTCAGATACACATCCAACTTCATTCTTTTCTAAGTGGATATCCAGTTTCTCCAACTCCATTTGAAAAGACTGTTCTTTCTCCATTAAATGATCTTGGCATCCATGTCAAAAAGCATTTGACCATATATGTAAGGGTTTATTTCTAGGTTCTCTATTCTATTCCATCAGTCTTTATCTCTGTCTTTACCTCTGTCTTTACACCAGTACCACACCCTTTCAGTTACTGCAACTTTGTAGGAAGTTTTGAAATTAGGAAGTGTGAGTCCTCCAGCTTTGTTCTTCTTTTCAAGATTGTTTTAGCTGTTTGGGCCCTTTGAGATTCCATATGAAATTTAGGTTAAATTTTAGGTTAGTTTTCTTGCCACGGTAACACTGACCTCATAAAATAAGTTAGTGATTACTTTCTTCGCTTCTATTTTATAGAGGAGATTATATGAAAGAGGTGTTAATTCTCTCTTATGTTTGGTTGATTTCTCCAATGAAACCATCTGGGTCTGAAGATTTCTTTCAGCAGAGCTTTTTAATTATGAATTCAATTTTTGTTAATGATTAAATTCATAAAATATTAATTTTTTGAAAACTTCTAATTATGTATTTCATCTTAGTTGAGTTTTTGGTAGTATGTGGTTTTGAGACATTGTCCATTTCTTGTAAGTTGTTGACTTTATGAACATAAACATGTTTAAAGTATTTGTTTACTATTCTTTTAATTATTCTGCAGTTACATTCCTTCTCTCACTCCTGATACTGGTGATTTGTGTCTTCTCTTTGTTTTTGTCCAAATGAATCATTTTAATCCAGGCTGATTTTATCTATCTACTTTCATTCAATTTGTATATTTTATAATGTTTTATTGTATAACAAAAAGATATTATATTTTGAAATGTTTTGAAAAGAATAATGACTTATTTTTAAAGTATGTACATTATTAAAAATATCAAGCAACTCTGGGGTGCCTGGATGGCTCAGTTGGCTGACTGTCGGACTCTTGATTTCAGCTCAGGTCATGATTCCAGGGTTGTGGGACTGAGTCCTGAGTTGGGCTCCATGCTAAGCATGGAGTCTTCTTGGGATTCTCATTCTCTCTCCCCCACCCCCACCCTCTCTCTTGCTTGCTTGCTTTCTCTTTAAAATAAACTTTTTAAAAAATAAAACAAATTCAAGCAATTCTGAATAATGTAAAAAGACAGTAAACAATCAGCCTTTCTATCAGAAATATTCCTCGGTTTATAATATTCCACAAATCTTTCCATAGTGAGAGAAATAAAAATATAAGGTTATAATAAAATAAACTAAAATAAACTAAAACATGATTTTTCATATATGGGTGGTACCATACATGTAATTTTAAAACTAAATTACATTTAATCTTACTAAAATTAAATTTAAAAATAAAAGGAAAAAAGCTAAGATGCTCCTGCAGTGTTTTCTAAATGTAGAAAAAATGTTAATTCACAGAAAAAGTGTTATTTTCATAAGAGAAATTTTCTAAACTACTCCTTTAAAGATAAGAAAAAAGACTGAAAAAGAATATATGATGCATATATAACTATACACTTCAACATGAATAATTTCCATTGACTTCATGCCAAGGAAAATGAGGAAACTATTGTTTTTAAACCTCCTCATAACTTCCCTCTCTTTAATTTCAGAATTTAGTAAAATTCACAAAAATATTTATATGGACAAGGTTTACAAAATTTATGTTCTGTTTTAGTGCTCCCAAACATGTAGTTTTTAGGCTCAAATTTATTTAAAAATAGGTATAATCATTATTATCACATTTGACCATGTCTCCACCATTCTTGAGATTTTTTACTTTTTTATTTTTAAGTAGGCTTCACACCCAGCAGAGAGCCCAATGTGGGGGCTGACCCTGTGATCAAGACCTGAGGTGAGACCAAGAGTCAGGCGTTTAACAGAGCCTCCCAGGCACCCCTTGAGATTTGTTTTTTAAATTTATCTCCTGATTGGGTGAATTTCATGATCAAAAAGAATTGTTTTTTAAGGTTTATATGTATTATATATCTTGATCTATTGTTTTTTTTTTTTTTTTTTTTTTTTTGGAGAATAATTAACTGTTGCCCTGAAAAGCTGAAGAAGAGACTGGCTAGGCAAAACAGACACCCTTGGGTCACTGTTTCTTTCTCTCAGAACATTGCCCCAGACATTGTATGATGCTGTGAAACAATCTAAATGCAGCCTGATTTTCTTTTCCTTGCGTGTAAGTTGCCTTTTTTGCCTGAAAAGGATTATTTGTCTTTGAAATTCTATAACTTCACCAAAGTACATTTAAACTGTATCCTTTTGTTCAGAAGATTTAAGACTCCTTATTTCAGGAAATTAGGTTCTATTATATCTTTGATTAATTTTTTCTATCCCATTTATTTTTGTTTCCTGGTTTTTTCATAGCATAGGTTGTAAAAAGTTGTTGGTATGCTAGTAAATGAAAACAAGGAAACAAAAACCTCTGATTTGTACTGTTAATCAGTTTATGTGCTGTAAAAACTCCCATGATGGTTGATTTCAAGCTATTGATGTTGTTACTAAAAATGGGATTAGGAGTTCTTGCAAGCTGATGCAAGCCTATATGTGTACATGTGTTGGATCTCCTTTGTTTGACTTGCATATAATTTTCCCACAATTGGCTTTATACTTTTTTTTTTGTAGCTAAGTTCTATCTGTCACTGGGTTTCAGTTGTGTTTAGTCTCATTTCCTACTCTTTTACCGTTTGAATGGCTCAATGACTTCTTTCCCCACCCCCTGAAACTCTGCCAGTGTCCCTTTCATCCTGGTCATGTTGTTTCTTCTTTAAATCCTCATATTTCTTAAAAAAATTTTTTTGTTAGATCATATAATCTTTAATTTTTTAGAATTTTGGAGAATATTTTTTAATGTTAATTTATTTTGAGAGAGAGAGCACATGCACAAGTAGAGGAGGGGCAGAGAGAAAGAGAGAGAGAGAATCTTAAGCAGGCTCCATGCCTTGAGGGGCTCAATCCCAAGACCATGAGTTCATGACCTGAGCTGAGATCAAGAGTCAGACGCTTAACCAACTGAGTCACCCAGGCGCCACTGGAGCAATTTTTATCTGATCATTTGCTGTTTCCTGAGTGAGGGTCATTCTCCTTCAGGTGAGTATTTCTCTTACACTTTTTGTTTATAATCCTTGAAACATTCTCTGTGCTCCCTCCACTGTTACCTAAGCAAGTGTCCTGTCTCTTTCTGGAGTCCATGCTGGTTCCTTTATAACTGTGATTCCTCTTTGAGAGATTCTAGCTATTTGCTGATGAATAGCATGGAAGCTGGGTTAGTTTGAACCTTGATTCTAGGATGTGGTCTTAAACATCCCTCTCAACCAATCTACCAGGTTCTCTAACCCTCAGGTACATCTTTTCACAGTTTTTTGTGTTAATAAGGTTGGTCGAGATTAGTTTCTCATAAAATATTCACTAGTAGGTAGCTTTATTATATGGAAAAATACACACTTCTAGTGACTAACTGCTCTCTCCTCCTCCAAACTTACAAAGTACAAATACAGATTTTGACAGTGAATAAAATCATGTCTTAAATGAATAACTACATGTCAGCACAAGAGATCATAATTGATCATTTTACACACACACAAAAATATATGGAGCCAGATAACTAAATAGAAAATGTACTCCTGTTGGTTTGTAAACTCAGGAGCTTCGCGGATGAAATCTGAAACTGGGCCCCATACACAGGGCAAGGAGAGAATGAAGAAAGAGACCATTCCAGATCAGCAGGTGGTAGTGTTTTAATTTTTTTTTAATTTTAATGTTTATTTTTGGGGGGGAGGGGCAGAGAGACACAGAATATGAAGCAGGCTCCAGGCTCTGAGCTGTCAGCACAGCCTGTTGTGGGGCTTGAATTTGCCAGCCACGAGACCATGACCTGAGCTGAAATCGGACAGTTAACCAACTGAGCCACCCAGGTGCCCTGTCAGGTGGCAATTTTAATAAGAAAGGGAAAATATAGGTGTGACTTATCTTAGCGCCATATAGCAGATCTCCACTCCTACTCACCAGGATCTTAGAAGTTTGCAGAGGCATTACCTGGGTTAAGTCATATATTCAGCAGATGGGCCCAACAGTATGTTACCCTCTAAGGTTTTGTCTTTGAAACTGGCTCTTACTGTGGGAGTTGTGGGCTGAATGTACGTTCCGAGGACAGGGGAGGGGATAAGGAGTCTCTGATTGTCCAGGTCCAGATTGCGGGTCAATCAGAAGTTACAACCTCTTGATGACCTCCTCCAACAACTCCTAATGACTTATTGTATGTTATTTTCCAAATTTTAAATATCTGAGCCATGGAGAAAGTTTCTTATTTACTTAAAAATAAAGGTTTTTCAATCCCTCTAGCAAATTAGTGCAGTCCTTAGTATATTCAAAAGTGGTGTCTTTGATTAATGTATTAGTGTGGTGGACAAAATAATGTTTTACTCAGATCCTCCTTAAGTGAGGGACCTGTTACCCCAGCTGCAGGGACTACTGCTGGCAGATGGCTTTCAGCAATTTTCTCCTTCAGGGACTGCCTCAGCTTTAGAGGGCTGCCTTCTTTCAAGTTCATGCCCCTTCCAATGCAGCCAAATGATTAATATTAGTATATAAAGGGCTGGACAACTCAAACCAACTCAAGATAATTCTGAAGGGTCATCCTAGCTCCAGAGATCCCTGGAGGGCTGACCAATACTGTCACTGGCCTGCATCCTAACTTGACTGCTACCTCTGTCCACTCCTGCTTCTTGTATCTCCCAGCCGCACGTGTTGGTCCTTAATAAACACCCTGCCTGCTAAACACTCAAGAAATGACATGATATAAAAAGAAACTCTCTAGGTCTTGATGCAATGCAGTATGTACAGAAATAGTGTTATTATTCACTTATAAAGTTTAGCTTGCATAACTCCTAAATGAATTTGAGGCAACTAACAATAATCATAGTATTTAACCCATTGAAACAACCACGCAAATACGAGCTTTGTGTTTAACAGGTAAGCCTTTTTTTCCTGTGATTGAAGTTCAGTATTTCCAAGCAAAATTCTAATTGCTACCAATTACAAATGAAAAACACCTCTATAAAAATGTTTTCTAGCTTTTGCATCTGTGCAAGCACACATACAAGAAGGTCAAAAACAGAAAATATTTATGCAAATAATGGAGTGGGGGTGGTGGGTGGGTAGTTAGGGCTACATGTGTGGCTTAGAGAATAAAGACGTAGACTTAGAGACTCCTATTCCTTTTAACAGAAAAACAAGGCATGATATACCAGGACATGTTTCTCCTTTATACATCGGAGTGCTGAGAAAGAAAAGAAACTATCCATTTAGCCTATGGTTCCTGTTTTGATACAGCAGCTACTACATTGAGGGTCCTGAATGAATGGAAAACAAGCAAGAGAGAAATGATAAATATTGTACCATTAACTATATAACTGCTTAGAGTTACTGAGTATAATAGGGTACCAATAGAAAGAAACCCTTATTTTGAATCTGCTATGCAGTTATGGAATCAGATACCCTGTCACCAGCTCATGAAAATATTTTTTGGGCTGCTAAAAACAGACAAAGGTAGAACTTCTTCATTTCTAAGGTTGAAAACTCATAACTGGTTTTGTTAATGTCTCTCTCACTGCGGTATGAATAGTGAATATTATTGACAATGCTGGAGCTTCCGGAGGTTGGGAAGAGAGTGGACAACTAGGGGACTTCATAGAACCACAAGATATCATTGCAAACTTCAGCCCAAACATCACTCATCAGAAAGCCCTATCATCCCTTGATATATAAATATCCTACTCTTGTTATAATCTGTCAAGCTTCTTAATTGGGCAAGCCTGGCCTTACCATTGCATGTATAATACATTGGATACTTGGTTGTCCAGTCTGAGTTTTTGTCCCAGCTCAGGAAAAGCAGGGGACAGACAAGGGAGACTGGTTTAGACTTGAGCAGAGCAGCTCAAGTAACAACTAGTTTGCAAGCCAACTAGCAAAATGAGCATGGAGAGGTCTAGGGTTTCACCTGGGTGTTCACAGACCAGCCCTAGCGTGATTTCTTCCAGGGCAGCAAGCAACCCCAGGGGGAATCTTCCTTTACTAGCCGCCACACCATCTGTAGGCAGGAGGGACGTCTGTGGATGATACAGACCGTTTCTGGGCTGGCTAATCGAAGGATGGCTACACAGAGGTCACAGACTAGGGGTCCTCTAGATCCTTGCTACTCAGTGTGGTCAGAGGACCATTGCAACATCACCTGGGACCCAGTTTAGCTTACGGAATCTCAGGCACCTGGCTGGACCAATTGAATCCTAATTTGCATTTTAATCCTATGGCACATTGAAGTTTGAGAAGCACTGGTCCAGGTGGTAGCGAGGAAGCTAGCGGAAGGATCTGCCTCTCAGCCCCGCCCCCTCCCCCCTCTTAGCTCTCCTCTTGAGCAAAGCTCAGCCCCGCATTGGTCTTGCACAACATTTCTGCGAACCCCGAGTGTGTGCGGAAGGGGCGTGTAGAAGGTGCCCCGGCGCGGGCAGAGGGCAACTGGGTGACCAGATTGGCGAAGGGCTGCTTTCCCCGACTCGGGGCTCCGCAGCATGTAGACACTCCCCCGACCCTCCCCCCCCACACCCCCCCGCAGCTGCTACTGCCTGCCTCCAGTCGGTTGCCGCGAAAACCCGGAACAGCTGCGTGCGTTCGTGGAAAGTCCTCCTAGGGGCGAAGCCGGGCAGCTGGGCATGCTCAGTAGCTGGGGGAGGCTTGGGTGGAGAGTAGAAAGCCGCGGCTCTGCCTCGCACCCCCTCCCTCTGGCCCCCGCCCCCCTTGCCCCTACCCAGCCCGTAGTAGTTGCCCGGCGTGCGCCCGCGGAGACCGGGAACATGGCGCTCCGAGCGATGTAGCAGCCGCGGAGGAGAAGCGGAGGAGGCGCCGCCGCTGCTCTGACAGCCAGCCACCAGGTAGGCAGGCGTGCCTGGTGGGGCTGCCTGGGTGGTTAGCGGCGCGGGGAGGGGCGCTAGCCGAGATGCGCACGGCTGGGACCCGGGGCATCTCGCTTTGCCGGCAGAGGATGCGAAGCGGACATCTGACAGCGCGCGATTGTGCATCGCCTAGGAGATGCCAGAGGCTGGGGACCGGCTGGCTGGAAGGCAGGGATCTGGGGACCGCCCCCACCCCCCATACGTTGCCACCCAGCCTGGGCTCTTTGCGGGTCAAATAAAGGATAGTTCCTTTCTCCTGGGCGAGAGGGCGCGGGAGAGATCCCCGGATACCAGTTCTGGGAGTGCGCTGGTCCTCCGGACCGCTAGCAAGCCCAGCACCGGTTCTTTGTGTATACAGCCGCGCACGCCCAGGGGGGTGCCACAGTGCCTGCTTCTCCCCGGGAGTGTTGCACATATTGCCAGGGCAGGCTTTCCGTATGGTTTTTGTCTCTTTGCAGGTGTGGACTGGAAGATGTAATAACTGAGCCCTTATGGGGCTGTGTTTTCCTTTGTTACTTGCCTTGGTGTGAGTGTGTGTGTGTGTGTGTGTGTGTGTGTGTGTGTGTGTGTGTGTGCGTGCGCGCGCGTGGTGGGTTGTAATGGAGAGAGAGAACTTCTGCTCGTGGGCATGGGTGTGGGCAGAGCGTGGAAGAGGATCTCGGTTCCAAACTTGTCAAAATTGCGTGTGATGCCGGCCTCCTGGAGGGTAAACTTGAAAAGTCCAGAGATGATCAGTGCCCGGTTTGGAGCAGAGGCGTGTTTGCCCTTCTTGAACCCATGAGTGTGTATCTGGAGCTTTAAACATGGGAAGTGAGTCAATTCAACGTTAGATAGCAGTTAAGGGAATTTGAAGCATTTGGGGCTATCTGTGGTGGTCTTTTTTTTTTTTTTTTTTTTTTTAGGTCAAATTAATAAATGGAGAAGTTGGCAGCAAGCCAGAGGCAAATGTCATCGTTAATAGTTGATGACAGCTTCGAAGCCTAAATACACTTTTGGGGAAATCAGGAAACCTGGTATTCCACAGGGTTCTACCAAGAAATAGCCCTAGGGTCTTAGGTAACTCACAAAATCTCCCAGCGCATCTTTTTTTCTCTTCTGGGGTTTGGAGGTATGTAGACACTCTCTCTTACCTGAATCCAGATGGACAAGACTCTTGAGAAGCCCCTACCACACTAGAATTCTATGAAACTGACACTCCAGAATAACAGCTGTGCCTCCTTATAATTGTATATCTGTTATATTCAGCAGCACCACTCCCTGAGTTAGGGAGGGAAGGCAAATTTAGAATATGCTTTTTATTTTTTACTTGATAATTTCAAGGATGGACATCTGTGACTACGAAGTTTAGAGACACTATCCTCTGTACTTAGAGAATTTATTCTTATCTCTTTAGGTGGCAAGAATGAGTCAGTATCATCAAAATGAAATGGGGAGTGCTTGAAGAAAATACATTTAAGTAAATTAAAGTCATAAATGTCCAATCTGATGGTAATACCTTGACGTGGAACACATATATGCAAAGCAGAAGCATTGCTAATGGAATTGCCAATGTTGTTGATGGAAGTTTATTGATAGCATTGGTCTTAGGATAAAATTTTTGTGTTCCTCTGGGTCTGGGTAGAGGTTGATTATACTAGGTGCCCGCAAGTTGGTATTTTGTTAATACATGTGAGTTTTAATTGAAGACATTGAAAACCTAATTTGGCAGCCCCTCTCCTTCTCTTCATCAGAGTTTGCTTCAACGCTGCAGGTGTGAGCAGCAGGTGTTCTGAGGTGTGGTATCATTTTGGTGATGAGACAGCTGAGTTTGAGCTCTGACTCTTCCGTTATTAGCTTTGTGATCTTGGGGAAGTTTATTTAACTTTGTGGAGCCTCAGTTTCCTCCCCTATAAAACAATCCTGGGAATAGGAAGACTATTCTAAGTGGCAAAGCGTATGGATTACTTGTAATATAAACCAACCAGGAAAATGGTGGGGACATTTGAAGAGGAAGGGAAATGAGTATTTGTTCAACCTATACTATGTGCCCTATATTACGCTAGTCAGGCCCAAATAAGTGATCTAACACTTCAACTATCAGTTTCTTAGTGCTGCCATAACAAATTGCCAGAAATGAGGTAGCTCAACACAAAATTTGTTCTCTCACTGTGCTGGAGGCTGGAAGTCCATAATCAAGGTATAAACCAGTCTGTGCTCTGGAGCAAGCCTCTAGGGGAGGGTTGTTTCTTGCCTTTTCCTGCCTCTGGTGGCCCCAGGTTATCCTTGGCTTGTGGCAATGTAACTCCAATTTCCTGCCTCCATATTCACATGGCAAAGTTCCTTTTCTTAAAAGGACACCATTCATACTGAATTAAGGTCCACTGTAATACAGTTTGACTTCATCTTGATTATATCTGCAATGACCCTATTTCTTTTTTTATTTATTTTTTTATAATAGTTTATTTTCAAATTGATTTACATATAACACCCAGTGTTCATCCTAACGTGCCCTCTTTAATGCCCGTCACCCTCTCTCCCCCCCTCTCACCCCCCTCACCCTGAGTTTGTTCTTAGCAAAGACCCTATTTCTAAATAAGATTCACATTTGTAGGTTCTGGTTAGGTGTGAATTTTGGGGAGACCCTATTCAGCCCAGTATGCAACATCCCTATGATCTGTGTTTAATGACATGATTATTTCAGCATATGGGCAGAAGGTAAAGATAGAGTATTGTGGGTTCAAAGAAGACTTTAAAGGTTATTTAATCCTGCTGACGTATTTGTGGTTTCCCAAACATGGTAGGGAAGAGCAGCATTCAGACATACTAGACAAATGTCACTTACCTGGAAACCCAGATAATCTAGGATCTCTGTCTTCCACAGGTAATCCACCTGACATGCCCTGTCCCAAAAGGGTTTATTAATGTTGCCTTCCTCTCTTTTTGCAACCCCACCAACACAATGCAAACAAACAACAGAAAATCAAACACCAAAAATGACAAAAGCAACAGAAATACCCCAATCTTAACACCTTTCTAATTTTTCATATCTTGGTAAAAGGCACCACTATATTTGGAGTTGCTTTAGCCAAAAACTTGAGAATCATCTTTTGACACCTTCATTCCCTGTCAAAACCATTGCAAGGTTTTATAAATTTTGTCTTCTCCATATATCTCTTGGTAGATTCTCTTTTCCAACCATACCAGCACACTATCAATCCTCAAGTTGTCCTCTCCCTCCTGGGTCACTAGCGTAACTTTCTAGCAAGACCTTGGCTCCTTGCCTGGCCCTTCCAATCATTCTTCTAGAATAGATAGAATCATGTCAATCCCTTGCATAAAATACCTCTACACACCTGAGGCGGGTTCCAGAGACTCTCTGAGCCTTGGGTACTTGGCAGACCTCATCTTGGGCACCACATCCTCTCACTGCTGCTACGCTGACCTCCTGTCTGTTGAATTTCCCAAGAACTTCCCCTACACCTTGCTGGTACAAACCATACTGGTCCTTTGGGCCTCCTTGATCTCCTTTCCCCAACAATCCAATTCTCATTCAGCCTTTTAATGTTCTTTCACAGCACTTATCTCAATTTACAATTTCCTATTCATTTGTTTGGCTATTGAGTATCTGTAAACTCCATGATGGCCATTTGCTTTGTGTCTTGCATGTAGAAGATGATCAACAATGGTGAATGAGTGAAGGAATGAATACTCTCATAGCATTTTTCTGTGCCAACTTAAAGATCTGATTTTTTAGAAACTTTTTTTTTTCACTAACTTGTATAAAAAGAGCAATTGAGAGACTCATTCTGACTCGAAAAGAGGAGTATTCTTGGCTTTAACAAATGCATCTTCTAAGAATTGGTTTTATGCAAGCAGTTAAGAATTGAGTCAAAATATTTTCTGGCAACTGAGGTCTTTGTAAAAACCTATCAGTCAACTAACATTTCACAAATATCTATTGGACATTTATATTTGTCATGGTAGGCCCTGGGGGGGGGCGGAAAATGGAGAACTAGACTTTCAGCCTTCTAGAGATTAAAAATAAACATTAAATAATAATTACAATAATATTATTTATTGGGATTCTATTATATGCTAGGTTCTCTGTCCCTATTCCTACTCATTACTATAGATAGCCCTCCAGTCTCCTACTAACATGGAATCCAAATCAAATGCACGACAAATACTTCATGAATTAATGATTAGTAGGTGCTATTATCCTGATCTTTTAAAATAGGAAACTTCTGCTTATCTGGGGAAAAAGGAATCTGCTCATATACAGAAGAGTGTGCAATCTCTTTGTGAATATAGCCAGGTGGGCCCTGTTCTACTTTGAAGAGCATCTGCCTTTTGTCTCTGGGGTTCAAATAAGAGCCAAATTGCTCTTTATACAGGAGCGAGTTCCCTGTGTGTTTCTTTGTCTTCCACAGTTGTCAGAATTCTTAATTGGCAACTGAATTGTTTTATTCTGTTTAATCCAAGTGAGAAGTAACTTAATGTCTCATTCAGAGCAGTTTTGGGTAGTTTTGGAAAGCAAGACTGAGTATCCCAGGGAAATCAATGTGGTGGAATGCAGGAGTATAGAAATACATTTTGGAGTTCTTGGATGGCCTCAATTTCCTGTAATTTCATTTCATGAATGGTGGTTTTTTAAAAAGTAAATAAAAACATTTAATGCAGGTTTAAAAAAGTATTTATTTTTGAAAGGGGTGGGTGAGAGAACCTGGGAGAGAGAGGAGGGAGAGAATCCCAAGCAGGCTTTGTGCTGTCAGTGCAGAGCCCCACATGGGCTGAACTCATGAAGCCTGAAATCATGACCTGAGATGAAGTCACCAGGTGGATACTTAACAGACTGAGCCACCCAAGTGCCCCTTAATGCATGTGTTTGAGAATAATTTTTCACCTAAGTAACAAAAAATCACACATCGTGTCTTGATTTTGTTTAAAAGTGATAGATACACAGAAGTGTATGGGTCATTCAGTCTGTTGAGTGTGTGACTTTGGCTCAGGTCATGATCTTGGTAAGCGGGTTCGAGTCTCACGTCAGGCTCTGTGCTGACAGCTTGGAGCCTGGAGCCTGCTTCAGAGTTTGTCTCCCTGTCTCTGCCCCTCCCCCTCTTGTGCACTGTCTATCTTGCTCTCAAAAATAAACATTCAAAAAATTGAAATAAAGTGATACACAATTGAGTTTAAAGGAACAGATAAGAGATATTTCAGTAAAGTGGTTAGTTATAATATACACACTTAGAAATCAAGCTAGGGGCGCCTGGGTGGTTCGGTCAATTAAACATTTGACTGTTGATTTCAGCTCAGGTCATGATCTCCTGGTCGTGGGATCAAGCCCTGAGTTGGCCTCCTAGCTGACCATGTTGAGCCTGCTTGGGATTCTCTATCTTCTTCTCTCTCTGCTCCTCCACCACTGGCATGCAGTCTCTCTCTCAGAAAAAACGAACTTAAAAAATCAATGGCTACCCCCAAATGCCGGTATTTACGAGCTAAGAAATACAATAGAAAATGATTTTGTTCATGAATCCACAAAAATATAAATTTATATAAGAAAAATAGAAAATGTACATAAAAGACTTGGAGATAATCAGGAATACCTAAAGACTTGTGTAGAAATCTGTAAAATTTTACTCAAAAACACAAAAAATAAGAAACACATGAAAATATGCCTTATTCTTAGGGTAGAAAGATGGATATTCTGAAATGGCTGTTTTTCCACAGTTATATAGTTTTATTGCTTTGGGGTTTGGGAAAACTTGACAAAATGATTCTAACATCAATCCAGAAGAATTACTATGTGACTATACTCAAGAAAATCTTGCTAAAGAATATATGTGGGGGTGTGTTGCCCTTACAGAAATAAAAATAAATCTGGTTATTGAACTCCATTGTAGCCATATAGTGCTGGTGTGAGAATCAATAGATAGCTCACTGGAATAGTGTAGCCTGGAAGCCAACTCAGGTAGTTTCTGGAAACAGAAGTGCGATGGATAAAGCATTTTGAAACAGAAGCAGTAGACAAAAGTCAAGGAACTACACCAAGTATGTGTAAAACCTTCAACTAAGACCCTCTGTTTACATGGCTCACTGGACTAAATTCCAAATATATTGGAAAGTTTATCTGCCAGGTGAGAAACAAAGCTAGAAGAAAATATTTAACAATTAATGCAAAGAATCACAGCAAAAGATAGCTTTAAATATATTTTAAGCTTTCGTATGCAAAAAGACCCCGTTTAAAGCAGAAAATAATCATGAAGAAAAATACTGACACCAAGCATGACAGAACAGTTAATAGAATAATTGCATTGAAGAGCTCTTGCATATTAGTAAGTAGAAAATAACACCCCAATAGAATTGTCCAATTATCTGAATAAATGATTTGGAAGGATGAGATAAAAAGGCTAATACACATATTTAATATTCTTAACTGTTAAACACAGAAATGCAAATTAAAACAAAAGTGGGATGCCATGTTTCATGTATTAAACAAGCAAATATATATAAATACAAATATATATATAATATATGTATATGTATAAATATAAATGTATATATAAATAAATAGTACTAGCAGGGATGCAGTGTGAGAGACATTTTCATTACTGCTGGTGGGAGAATTATAGGATACAACCTTTCTGGAGGACAGTTAGAAAGCTTTTGGCAAATATTTTCAGAGTTCAAATTATTTGACACACCATTTCTCTGGCTTTTAATTTTAATTTTGATCTTTGCTAAGGAATCAGGTGCAGGCAAAATTAATAATAAATTTAAATGCCCTTTAAAACTAAAAATTGGAGGATGGTTAAAGGTATTTTAAGGTCCCCAAATAACAGACATTACTTAGGTATTAAGAGCATTCGTTTCAAAGATTATGTAATGATAAGAAACAACTTCAGTTTTAAGTGGAAATAAGCAAATAGTCATATGTGTTTTGTGAAATGGAAATATCCTGCAGGTATATAAAACCCGGAACAAAAAACAAAGTTAAGCCATGTCTGGATAGTAGAAATAGGGCTTTGCTTTTTCTTTTATTTATATCTTTACAAGTTAAAATAATTAGTAAATAACATTGTCTTATGAATCAAAAAAAACATTATTTTACAAATATGATAGTGATACACATTCAGGTTATAATTATTCATTTATGTAACACACATTCATTGATTATCTCTGTGTCAGGAGCTCTGCCAAGTGTATCAGCAATGACTCTTATTAGTTTGCATGCAAATGAAAGAAGCTGTCTAACTTGAGCAAAAAGAATTTACTAGAAGGTTATCAGATAGCTAAAAGAATTGCCAGGAAGGAGGAGGGATGGTGGGGGACAAAAACAACAACCAAAAAACAGGCTTGGAAGCAACCAGAACCTAGCCAGCTCCAGGCTCTAAATATCAGGTGCTTAGAGAAACAGTCTCCAGCCTAGAATAGCTTGCTTAGGGCTGGACCACAGTCTGCCCATAGTTATACTGGGGCTTGCTCCCCACGAACCACCCCCCCCTCCCCCGGAGATGCTGTTTTCTTCTGGAACCAACAGTGACTTGTCCTGAAGAGTATGGCTTCTCAGACTTGGTCTTTGTGGCTGAGCAGGATTTTTGGAGGGGAGGTCCCATTCTCAGGTTAGATAAGAACCAGTGGGAGAATTATCCAAAGTGGGCAATTTAACAGCAGGAAGAGGTATAGTATGGAAATAGATGGGGCACAAACAGGAGTCTAGGCTTTTTTTTTTTTTTTTTTTTTTTTTTTTAATTCCGACTTCTTTTACATCTAGAAAGTCCTATAGTAATGTTTGAGTTTGGTGCACCATGAATACTGCAGTCCCAGTTCAAATAGCTTGGCACATAATACCAAACATCCATAGGGAAGTCGGTATTCTTCCCACACCTCTTGTCATAAATAGGAAATGTCGGTGGCTATCTGGATAATTCAGTGCTCAGGTTCATGTTTCTTGTAAAACTGTTTGTAAACTTTTCCCTGAGGAAAGACTTGCAGATGGAAGGGGAAAAAGGAAATTGTTCTTCAGTGACACTAAAAACAAAACAGAAAGTCTTCAGTTACCCA
This sequence comes from Paguma larvata, assembly GCA_030068075.1. Classification (NCBI taxonomy): domain Eukaryota; kingdom Metazoa; phylum Chordata; class Mammalia; order Carnivora; family Viverridae; genus Paguma; species Paguma larvata. Next base: position 14,639,281 of record CM057844.1, read on the forward strand.
GAGGGGCCCCACCCCAGATGCTACATGGCAAAGAGCTCAGCTGCTGTGTCCCCTAGCCTCTGTGCACCTGCACAGCCACACACCTCTGCACCAGTCGAAAGGCCCACGTGCCCCCTTGGCCCCCTTGGTCCCCTCTGGGCCCTGCTGTTCATACCTGGGTCTTGGACTTCCCTGTTCCAAAGGCTCCTGGGTTCAAGGGGTGCTGAGGAGAGACCGTTTGTGAGACATGCGTCTGGAGCATGGGTGGGTGTTGTAGTCCACACATACAGGTGCTAGAGGTTAGGGTGGAAAGAGCGAGGTGGCTGGGCAAGAAGCTGGTTCTCCTTACTTTGCTGGGTTCTGGAATTCAAGAAATCTGAATTTAAACCTGTCTTCTAGGTTGTTAGGAACACATATTTGTCAAGCTAGGCAGATAGAACACACTTAACAATTTTTAGCTTATTTATCATGTTTAAATATATAATAATTAAGACTCTGTGCTCTTGCTCCCTCATATGTTAGGATCAGTCCTGCTCAGTTTACTCTTTTTTTTTTTCTTAAAATATTTTTAATGTTTATTTATCTTGGGGGGGGGAAGAGAACACAAGTCGGGGAGGGGCAGAGAGAGGGAGACACAGATTCTGAAACAGACTCCAGGTTCTGAGATGTCAGCACAGAGCTTGATGTGGGGCTTGAATCCACAAACCCCGATATCATGACCTGAGCCGAAGTCAGATGCTTAACCAATTGAGCCACCCACTTGCCCCTCAGTTTACTCTTTTAGAAGGGTGATAGTTGCTCACATACACACACATGCAGTTAGCTACTTATGCAACAACACAGATCATAAGAAAAGTAGTTTGCGGGACGCCTGGGTGGTTCAGTCGGTTGAGCGTCTGACTTTGGCCCAGGTCATGATCTCTCAGTCTGTGGGTTCAAGCCCTGTGGGTTCAAGCTGTGCTGACAGCTTAGAGCCTGGAGCCTGCTTCACATTCTGTGTCTCCCTCTCTCTCTGCTCCTCCCCTGCTCGCGCTGTCTCTCTCTGTCTCAAAAACAAATAAACCTTAAAAAAAAATAAAAAAAAAAAAGAAAAGTAGTTTGCACTCCTATGATTATAGCTAACATTGGAGAAGATGTGTTAAACCCTCATCCAGTATTTTACCTGTATATCTTAATTAATCTTCATAAGAGTTCTATAAAATAGGTCATTCAAGGCAAAATATGCAGTTAGATAGGGTAGTGAAGAGGAGTCAAACTCTGGCTCATCGGAATCCGATGTCAGTAGATAAAAAAAGTTTTGTTTGGAGTCCTTGAACCTTCAATAATTAAAAAATCACTGGATTAATCAACCCACTCTGATTCTAATCCTCTGATTCAGCATTTCTGTTCATGCAAATTTCCCCATGCAAAGGGAAATAAATGCATTAATGGCCTTGCTGTGTTCAGTATTATGATTAACTGAATGATGAAAAGCAGAAATCAATATCTCGTTCCTTGTATAAGAAACAAATTTAACTTACATTTTAAAACAGACATTGGTTATGGGATTCCCTTTGCTGGTTTCCATTTATATCTCTGGCAATGAAGAAAACTTTTTTTTTCTTAATAAAGCACTGGTTCATAAACCTAAGCCTCCATTTCTCTACTGTCCAACTGAATCAGGATGGCTTTATCCAAACATTGGTTCCATTACTCTTTTAATAACAAGTTATAGAAGGAGGGAGAGAGGATGGGCGTGAACTCACTCCCTCACACTTTCAGTCCCAAATATAAATTCTATGATAGAGTCAACAATTGTTAGTTTTACTTTTTAAGTTCAAGGTTGACCTACTATTTAAGAAACTCTTTAGCTGTTTTCTGGGTGGAACTTGAGTGCTTTGCTTCTAAGGATGATCATTTGAGTCCTGCAAATAGATGTTTGTATAACACACTGATTTTCTAGCTAAGTTGTTTTTAACCATCAGCTGAGTTGCCCACCTGCCTAATTTAGCTGCACTGCAATTTACTGACCCAAGAAAAAAACTTCCTGGAAGCAAAGAGTAGAAAACTTCATTTGTTTAAAAGGTTCTTCCCCCAAAGTAGAGACAGTTGCTACATGAGTATGATTTAATCTCTAAAAATATAAATAAACAGTGATGGAAGAGAAGGTAGTTTAAGGGAATAAAAGTCTTAAACTGAATGTAGAGTTTTCTTTCTTGTCTAGGTTTTAGAAACATAGAAACAAATAATAGGAAATTTCCAATAATATTTGAGTAACAGCCATTCATGACTTGAGTTAAATAGTGGTTTGTTTTATCCCCTCAAATCCCCTCACATCCTAAATCTCATCAACTTAAAACTTTCTTGCATATGTTCTTCCCTGTCCCCACTGCCACTTCTCATAGCATCTCTCAGTTAGACCTAGTGTCAGCCTCTTATCTGTTCTTCATCTTCATTCCTACCCCAAAATGAACACCTGATCATCTGATTATCACCATTCATTGAGCACTTCTTACCCAGCTACCACTCCCCACTTCGCCCCTCAAAATTTCTTCTACAGGGTTTTGGGTTACCCTTCTGAAAGCAGTCACCACACTGTTTTATATACATTTTCTCACTTGGTTCCCTTCTTATGCTAGACTGAGAACTCTTCTAAAGCAGGTAACTTGTCTCTTGGTGTCTGTATCCCTAGCACCTAGCTTTAGGTAGATGTATGTCAGGTCTTTAACAAATGTTTGTGGGGGGAAAAATGTGGATAAATGGATGTTACTGAGGTTAAAATGCAAAAGGGTGATGCCATGGTTTAAAATTCTGGAATGGGTGCTAGTAATGGTCTAATCTGTTTCTGAAATTAGCATGGAACTTCCCCCCCCCCTTTCTATAAATTAAAAGCATGTGGAAGGAAAGATTAATACTTTGTTTCTGGTTAAAGACAAATTCTAATATTGGATATGGGTATAAAGCAGACCTTCTAAATACATTGAAAAGAAAGTAATGAAGCAAAGTGTAAGCTAAGATCCAGCTTTCCAGTAATACAGTAAATAAACAGAGCTTCTTAAAAGATAATGAGAATAATTATTCAATTACTAGATTCAACTTCCACTTCTCTGTTGTCCCAAACCTGGTATGAATAACACATGATCGATGATGTGACCCCTGCTTGACTATTAGTTGATTTTTATACGGAAAGCTGGGATTTTACTCACTTCAGCTCTGGTCTTTGGTACCACGTGTTTCCATAGTAACAAATGCACTATAAAATGAGAAAAACCAGGAATGCTTGGTAGGGAAATGGATCAAAGTAAGTGGTTCAAATAAGGGGTTCACCAGTGTGGGACCAAGGGGTCATCAAACTTCTAGTCACAGATATTTGCAACAGGATGCCCAGAGAGAGAGGATTCTAGGGTGATAACTGGAAGGGATTTTACAGGCAGTATACATATACACTCTGACAGAAGTTACTGTGTTGATTTTAGCTTGGATTCCTGGGGAAGGGTACCTGCTGGGGAGGGTACCTGCATTGCCATATTAGTGGTCTATACTGATTGAAAGAAACACTCAAGACCCATAGCCCACTAAAAACTAGGAATCAGGGAACAACAATTGGAGACTTTTACTATCTGTGAAATATAGTTGAGCTGTCCTTTTAAAACTAGAAGGTGTAGGAGAACACTGTGAATTAGATACTAAACATTTGACAGTGCCGATTTAGAGCAGAGTCTTGTGGCCTAGATATGTTCTGTTTGGCACCCAGAGTGTGAAATTTCCCCTAAAAATTCATATTTCTTCTCTTTGGAAAAAAACCATATATACACAAATACCAAATTTGGCCATAGTGTGTATTTTTATGGCACCCATCCACTGTGGCTGAGTAGCAGCTGCCTCCGCCATGGACAGGTAGTGAATGGAGTCTTTACGTTGCTACAGTCTCCATCACTCCCTACTGAGTCTTATCAGGCCATTTTAATTGTTCATACTACCTTGTTCCTTAAAGACTTTTGAATTTGTTTTCTTTAGATTATAGGAGGGGATTGCCCTAGGGTTTTGAATCATTTATACACAATGTTTCTTTTTTCTCTCCTAATGTTTATTTGTTTTGAGAGAGCTGGAACATGAACGGCAGAGGGGCAGAGGGAGAGGGAGAGAGAGAATCCATGCTGTTGGCACAGAATCCAACATGGTGCTCAATCCCAGGAACAATGAGATCATGACCTGAGATGAAATCAAGAGTTGGCTATTTAACTGACTGAGCCACCCAGGTGCCCCTCCAATGTTCCTTTGCAATCTCATTTCCTGAAAATATAAACCAATTTGTTTAATAATTAAAAATAAGGCAAATGAGGTTTTAGAAAGATGCATTTTTACAATCCATCCTAGGGGGAAAATTCTTGAGTTAAGCCTCCTTAGTATTTGGTGGTAATATTTGCATAGTTAGGCTTCAGCAACTCAACTTCTTCATTATTTTTGCAATACTGCGTATTTGTTAAAAACCTCCTCATGTGTTCCATTTGAATTAAACCAAAATAGAAAAGGAAATCATAGGGTCTCAAGCTTGCTGGGGGTAGGGATTATCAAAACTCAGAAGGATGCTATCATATTTCATAAGATACTATCATCTGGAAAATATAAAACATTCAGAATGCAAATATGCCCACAGAAGTGAAGTAGAACCTTATAAATGATACGCACTCTATAGAATAGCTGGAAGAATCTCAAAATCAATATTGGAATCACCCAGGGCGACCGAGAATAATGATATCACTGTACCTTACTAAAAAGTAATGAAAAACAAATGAGATAGAAAATTCCAGAGTTGTCCCTAGAGTTACTATTTGCTTGAGATAGAAAAGTGAGACAAGACTTTAGAAAGTGGTTTCTCAGTGCTTTTCAAACCTTAGCTTTATTTTAAACACGGAGCACAGCCTGCCTCTTGAAGAGAGTTTTCTTTTCTGCATAAAACAGGGTGTGCAATGTCACTGTAAAACAAAAACCTTTGGTTCTAAGTGGTAGGATTAAAATAAAGATAACTGAATCTGTTAGTGACTGCTTGCTTCTGCTTTGCTTTTTTTTTTTTTAAACATTTATTTATTTTTGAGAGACATAGAGACAGAGTATGAGCAGGGGAAGGGCAGAGAGAGAGGGAGACACAGAATCGGAAGAAGCAGGCTCCAGGCTTTGAGCCGTCAGCACAGAGCCCGACGCGGGGCTCGAACTCACAGACCGGGAGATCATGACCTGAGCCGAAGTCGGCCGCTTAACCGACTGAGCCACCCAGGCGCCCCTGCTTTGCTGTTTTTGACAGGCTAGATTAAAAAATAGGATTAAAGTGTAAAATTAAAACTAGGATAAAAATAGATACTACAGTGACCATTCCTAACTAGTCATTCATTTATTCAACAGACACGCATTGAGCACTGCTATGTGTACTGGGGTGGTACTTCAATGAACATAGATAAAAATCTCTCATTTGCAAGGAGAGACAGTAAACAATAAATCTAAGAAATGGAGAGAATGTTGGAAGTCAATCTGAGCTTTGAAGGAATAGAGTGGGGTAAAGGGAAGTGGGTGGCATGGTGGCAGGAAAGGGTGAAGTTTTAAATAAGAGGTCAAGAGAGGACTTGTTGAGAAGTTGACACTGAAGGAGGGGAGGGAACTGCCATGTAATCCACCTTGTGATGCATATGAGAGAATATCCCAGCAGAGAGAACCCAGTGCACAGGCTCCAAGGTACAATGCCTAGCTTATGGGAGGAGATAGAGGGAAACCTGTGTAGCTGGGACAAAGTGAAGGAGCAGACAGAGCCAACAGGGCCTGAGAGACAGGGTCAACATCTTAGCCTTTTCTCTGAGCAAGATACGGAACCACTAGAGAGATTTGAGCAGAGGATAGGATCTGACATATTTTACACCGGTCTCTTTGGCTTCTCTATTGAGAAGGGGAAAGTGTGAAAGTAGGGAGACTGATCAGAGGAACACTGTAATAATTCGGGCAAGACAGATGGTGGTTTGGCCAGACTTATAGCTATGAAAGTAGAGAGTCGTGACCCAATTCTTCTCTATTTTGAAGGTGGTGTTTCCTTAGGATTGGGTATGGGTTATGAGAGAGAGGAGTCCAGGATGACTCCAAGGCTTTTGACCTGAGCAACTAGAAGAATGAAATTGTTTTCACCTAAGAAAGGGAGGACTGTGAGAGAAGGAAGTTTCTGGGGTGAAATTAGAAATTTAGTTTAAATGTTAGACATCTACTTTTTATTTTATTTTATTTTTTGAGAGAGCGCAAGCAGGGGAGGGACAGAGAGGGAGACAGAGGATCTGAAGTGGGCTCTATGCTGACAGGGTGACAGCAGTGGGCCAGATATGGGGCTCAAACTCATGAACTGTGAGCTCATGACTTGAGCTGAAGTTGGACGCTCAACTGACTGAGTCATGCAGGTGTCCCAACAGTGGACATCTACTTCTGGTGGAGATGTTGTGTCATTTCAGAGTCTGGAGTTGAGGAGAAAAGTCTGGGCTGGAAGTAAAGATGACAACGTCACCAAAACAAGTAAGTTTAGATCAAGAAGGAATCTAAGGGCTGAATCCTGGAAAGTTCCCCAATTAAGAGTTTGGGTAGAAGAGGTGGATCCAGTAGAACCAGCAGAGCCAGCTACTCTAGGATCACCTATGTGGTGACTGACTGGCTGCATTTTGGGGTGATGGGACTGACTGGGTCATGTGACCCTGATCTTTGGTAGGCTACTCTCAGTCTGTTCACCTGGCACCTGAGCAGGGCTCCAAGAGTAAAGGGAAGCACCCAGGCATCTGAAGGCCCAGACTGGGAACTGGTACACTGCCATTGTGGGCACATTCTCTCAGTCAAAGCAAGTTTTAAGGGGTAGGGGAGTAGACTCAAAGGAAGTTGCTGCAAAGTCACATTGTGAAGTCTGTGACCACAGAGGTAGAGATTGGGGCCATTTTGTAGTGTACTCCAATTTGCTTATGATTGGCCTCTTGCCAAGACCTTCAAAATTTTTGATTGGAAACATAATTGTAGTTTTGGGTCAAACCTTAACCTCATGCTTGAGCCACCAAGGACACTATTACTGCAGCCCTGCTAAATCTCCAATTTTTCTAAGGGAAAATAGCTTTCACACAGGTAGATGTTGATAGTATTTGAACCATAGCTCTGTCTCTTCAGGATGAAGTTACGGCACCTAGTAGGTATTCAAGAAGCTACTTATTTGGTTACAGAAAGAAAAGATATACTGTAGAGTTAGAACAATGGTATTTACAATAACTGAAATTATTGGAACACTTATTATTTGCCAGACATTGTTATACGTATTATGTACCCTATCTTGTTTAATCCTTCCAATGGGCTTACAAATTAGGTGCTGTCACTATTCCCATTTTATGACTAATAAATGGCCAGTTATCCATCCAGGGGCAGATCTGCCTTGCTCTATTGATTAATACTATTCTCCTACAAGTATAAAAGAAGAAAGTAAGAAGTATTTTCTCAAATTCTAAAACCTAATTCCTCTGACCTCCTCTGTTTTAGTTTGTGTTACCCCCAGAAACAGATTTTGAGTCAAGGATTCAAGAGCAAGTAGGAAAGTTATAAGAACACCCTTAGTAGAGAGGGGGAAGTAACATAAGAAAGGAAAAGCTACCAAATTGGAATTTACTACTGGTGGAACCAGAAATGGTGTACAGTTCATACTTCATAATTATTCTATCCAAAAAGGAAGCGCCGAGATATTTATACTCCAACTCCCACCTGTAATGGGTTGAATGCTGTACCCAGGGGATGTTAATTCATCTGTATTTCTAACCTTACGTGGTTTGGAAATACTCCCAGGAACACAAATACAGGTAATTGGAAGTCCATAAGCATATAGATGGCATTTACAGACCTTGATATAGCCATACCTGTTTTTGCCTTAACATGTGCCTGCAGAACTTCAAAGGTCGTGGTTAAAAAAAAAAAGGCTATCTTTTGCTAGCCAGCTGTGCGTGTATTGGTATCAATTGAACCATCTATTAGTGTAGACAAGGACACCCCATGTATAGTGGGTAAAAGGCAGAGGTAAGTTGGACTCGTAGTAATTTCCAAATTAATGCGGTAATATAACTATCGATGCTGACTTGGAGTCTTAGATAATTAAGCATGCAGTTGTTAAACGTATCTAATATTGAAAAATGGGACAGAAGTAAGGCTACAATTGACCTTGTCACAAAACAGAGGATAAAATTTTCCCCAGGAGTAAATCATTTACCCATGTAATGCAATTGCATTCTTGTAGGGCACTGGTGGACCAGTTGGTAAGCCATCTCCTCCAAGGCATTAATGGAACTCTGTGTCCCAAATAATGTGTTTCTTGTCATGATCATTTTGTAGCAATGGATATCATGAAACCAGGGAAGCTTTGGTGAAAATGCAGTAAAACATCTACTGGCATGAATGATAAAATGGCCTTGAGTCTGGGCCTTTCTAGAAATAATTTGGTTTTGAGAAAGAAGGGGGTGTAACAGGTATGCTGAGGGTAGAGAGACAAGACTTTTTTTTAGTTTGAGAGAGAAGAGAGAAAGAGAGAGGGAGGGAGAGTGAGTTGGGGAAGGGCAGAGAGAGAGAATGCCAAACAGGCTCTGCACTGCACACAATCCCACACTACAGAGCCTGTTGTGGGAATTGAACCCACAAACTGTGAGATCATGACCAGAGCTGAAATAAAAAGTCAGACGCTTAACTAAGCCACCCAGATGTCCCAAGAGACAAGTATTAGTCATATTTATATATGGAAATACAGTAAATGTTAGTGCATTTTAACTGGGTGTTGAAATGTACTTGATCAGCAAGAAGCAAGGAATGGATATTGGGCGGGCAGTTCACAGCCTGTAGCAGGGTTTCAAAAATAACCCAGATGGTTTCCCTGATGAGGATTATCAGGTGAAGTGGTTTGGGATTGTAGGGAAAGTGCTTTAAAATGGGCCATCTGCCTCAAACAGTGTGGAGCAAGAAGGGGATCCGAAGTTGATGAGATCAAATTAAGTAGGATCACAAGTGGGACATTCAGATTTAGCAGGCCCCAAATCATTACATTTTAAAAATAATAGCTGTTATGCCTTGGATTTGAGGTATGGTTTTAAGAAACTCATCCTCATTGGTATAGCAATGAGGTTTTTTATTTTCTCCACACTAGACTGCACCATGGATGCTGCAGTTTCCCCACCTGGAATGGAAGAAACATGTAGAAAATCTGATCATAATTTTTGGTGCACCTTAAGGGGTAAGGAGGAGAAATCTGAAGATAGCTATTAGAGCCAGAGGAAGAGTGGTCTTTAGTGACTTTGGACCATCCACTTTAAGCCCTTCTTAACCATCTTCGGTTGCTCTAGTTGTTGACCCTGAGGGTTATAGTTTTGTGCTTCCCTATTCAGAACTTCAGGGCTCACCATTCAGTTCCTGTATATTCAGGATGTCTGTGTTGTAAAACTTCAGGGATGCCATTCACATCTGTTCAGTATAAATAGCACCTCCTGGATAGTGAGGTCCACAGCTGGAATGGCTTTCTGCAGTGATAACACTTACAATGTCATTGGTTTGGACCAAACTTGGTGAAGTGGATCACCATGCCTTATATCTATGTGTTTTCTATTCTCCTTCCTCCTCCCTCCCTGTTAAATGTAAGAGCCTCAAGGGAAAAAGCTAGATTTTAGGTATTTATAATAAAGCATTTCAAATGGCACCCTCTGCACTGAGTTGCTCAATATGTCTTTACAAAATGCAGGCATGAATAGTAATGCTGTGGCTTGTGAGGCTTGAAGATGTGTTAGACTCTATGTAAAATATTTGCCTGTTGATGTCCCTTGATCCAAATAGCAACCCTGTTGGATATATTTAAGAACTGATCATTGACAGTGTGGAGAGGTAAACCCAGAAGACACATGGAGAAGTAGCCAGGAGGACTGTTCTAGAAGAGGAATAAAGGACAGGATAGGATAATTTCAGGGAAGCTTGGTTGTGGGAAGCTGAATGTTCTTGTTTGGAGCCTTCTCTTTTTATCTTCAAAGGAGGCAAATTTACCTTTTCAGTTTGAAGAGGAAAGTTATGGCGGTCAATGCAGCGGTGATGGCGGTTTTAAGGAGAGTGGAGAAAGTTTGCTCTTTGCAGAAATTCAGAGACACTTAGTCAGAGGCCCTAGCATTTTCATGTGTTTCCATCAATTTCTATTAATGAAACCATGGCTGCAAATGAAAAAAACTCTATACATTTTCTTTATATCTACCAAAAAATGAGTTTGGCCAATTTAATTAGAATCTAAAATAAAAACAGAGTACCTTTGGGCACATAGGGGAAATTTGAATTTTATAAAATGCGTTTAGAGAAAATAAGCATTCCTTCTACTGATTTCTAACTCTTGATTCATCTTTCTTGGAAGGTGGTATTAGGAGGAGGAAATACTGAGTGGAGTCCCTATAGGCTAAAGTTGTATTTGCAGCCTGATGCTATGGGAAGCATGGAGTGAGTGTCTTCAACCAGATTCTTTTGCTCGAAAAAGACTCAACTCCAAGAGACCCAACTTAAAATGTACCAAGCCAAGTAGGACTCCACTGATCTGAGTAGTTGAAATGTCCAGGAATACATTTGGATTAGGAGCTCAAAAGTATTATCATGGTGCTATTTCTTGACATCCCCCAGCTGTGAATGTTTCTGGGTGGCCTTCATTCTCAAGCAGGTTCTCCCATCTGTCTGGCAATATGGTCTCCTACAGCTCTAGGTTTAGATGCTACTAGTGTTAAAATCCAGAAAATGCTTGCCAGCCCAAAAATTGCAACAAAATCTCAGGATTGGATTTCAGTTTTACTTTTACAGGTCACATGAAAGTGCCTCTTCTTAGTCTCATTACTGTAGCTTGGGGGAATATGTTGCCCTTTGACCCCACCTGAGCCTAAACCTGCACCCTAGAGTCAGAAATCAGAGTGGAGTTACTTTATCTCAAACCACCTGGACCTGGGCCAGGGTAGAGAGGATCCATAAGGAATATCAGGCTGTTGTTATCCGAAGCAGGAGCAATGGATATGGTTGTGAAAAAAAGTTTTCCTTGGAATGGATAAAAGTAAAATTGACCATTGTAATGATATTTCCTACAAAGTTTTCTGGCCCAGTGAAATTTCTCTGGTCACATGATTTTGGCAGCTCTGATTTATTAGACTGATTGTATATGAAAATCTCTATTTTTCCTGGAAATGAATTAGCAGCTTCTAAAGATACTATACATAGATTCTTTTTCCTCATCCTCTTGTGATCTTCGCTTTTTATCTTTGCGTCCTAATTTTGCCATTGTACTGCTGCTTCTATTTTGGAACCTTGGTAAGAAATAGATTTGTGTTCATATACTGATTTAGTATGAAATTAAAATGAAAAGTCATTTGCATATTCAAAACCTAACTTAATGGGAAGAAAATCAGTGATAATTGCAATGTAAATGGTTCTCAAGGAAATGAACATATGTGGGTTACTGGGGACGTAATGTCCTACCAAACTATCATGCAGTGTATACACCCAAGCCCTCAACCTCTACTGATATTTTCTCTAGAATTTTATTATGCAGGATAGGTTTCCTGTCCATGATTTAAATGATTTGGTTTGGCAATACCCTGTATAGCTTCATGTTTTGTTATGTGTGTTCAACTTTTTGGCAAGACAAATTGGAAATCACCTTTGGTAACTACTGTGTTGTTATTTCATTGAAATTATGTCCAGTTCCCTTGTTTATATGATTTCTACAGTCTGCCTGCCAGCCTGTGTTCTTTTTTTAAATTTTTTTTAATGTTTATTTTATTTTTGAGAGAGAAGGAGCACATGTGCACACATGTACGAGTGGGGAGGGGCAGAGAGAGAGAGAGGGAGACACAGGATCTGAAGCAGGCTCCAGGCTCTGAACTGCCAGCCCTGAGCCGAAGTCAGCGCTTAACCAACTGAGCCACCCAGGCGCCCCTGCCAGCCTGTGTTCTATTTTAACTGTGTATACCTCCCATTATGTTGGTTTTGGATGTTCATGTATTCTTGAGAAAGTGGCAAACTTAGAATCCCATCTGATGATTGCCTTCAGCCCCACTGAAACCATAATGTTTTCAGTCTTTCCCATGGAACGTTGTCAGATATATGCTTTACGATAAATTCACCTGTTGTTCAGAGATTAAATATCAGTGGCTTTTGGAACATCAGGTGTTTGTGCATCTGTTCAGGTATATTTGCTTTCTCTGAAATGGTTTCTCTTGTTGGTTCTTGCAGATAGTCAGCCTTCTGGAAAACTCTGCTCTCTGAGCTGCTATTCTCAGGTTGCTGAATTGATAGTTCCAGACCCCTCTCTTTCCCTTCCTTTTACCTCCTTTTGGGTTGCCTCCTTGAAAAATCTGTATATTCTTTCTCCTCCAGAAAAGAGAAGATTTAGGTCTTCCTTCCAGGTAAAAGAAAAAAAAATGCCCCCGGGGACAATTTTCCTCCAGACCAAAATTGAGTAGAAAAGTGTTTGAAGGGACTGTTCATTCTGAGTTTGCATTTCTTTGTTTCTTTGTTTTTCTTTTCAAAATAAATTCTTCAGCCCTTGATTTTCACAACAGAAGCAGTTTGAATATTTGTTTTGGAAACAGAAGCTGAATTTTTATGTGATGAAGGTAAACTGATGACCCCAGCTGCTCTGCGACCCTGCAGGGAGGAAGGTCTTGCTGCTGGAGTCTGGTTGTGTCTGGATCTCACTTGGTTTGACCTCATGAATTCAGAATTGACAGTTTGGTGGCATATAAGTAATATATTTGCTGTGTAACTCTGTACTAGCCATGACCATCAAGTAAACCAAGCCTCATTATTACAAAAGCACTTTGCATAGTGGGTAAGACATTGGATTTGGAATTTGGCAAATGTGGGTTCCAGGTCCCGGCTGGACCATTGCAAACTATGAAATTGATCCAATGTATTAGTTACTCTGAGCATTGATTTCCTAAGCATTAGGTTGCTGATCCCAAATCTGACTCTGGTTTACTTGCTACACATGTTTCCCCCACCATATGAAATTGTCACCTTTATTGGTCTGTTTATTTTTTGTTATATTCCTCCTTTACCATTAAAATCTCTTCCCTACAAGATCAAGGACCTTGTCTATTTTGTTGAGCCCTCTATTTCCAGGATCTGGAACATATTAGGGGATCAGTAAATATCTGTTAAACAAATGAATAAACCATGCTTGACACAGAACAAAGGCACTCCGTAAATGCACATTGTCATTTGCTGAAACCTTAGGCTCCTCTGTGTGTAAACCTGAAAGTCTTTCATTTGGGTACAAGTGCTTTGATTGTACAGATTTAAAATACTTAGAGTTTGAAGCTGTAGTGGTTTTGAGATTTCACTTCTACCACAAACTTTTGTTGCATTGAATGCCCTTACATATATATTCTTAAATTCCTATTAAACCATGAATTTGCTTTAATAAAAGAAATACCAGAGAGTTAGGAGAATTTTTTCAGCTACAAGTGGTTAGTAGCAGGTGCAATGTGGGAGTTCAGGTGTCTCGTCGCCCATTATCCTGCCTCTATATGTCTGTGTAGTGGCAGTTAAAGTAGAATAGTAAAACCAGTCATGGTAATGGTGGCCAACCTTTATTTCACTTTTCACTATGACAGATGTTCTGTTTACAATAACCCCAGGAAGTTAGTACAATAGTAATTCCCATATTTCAGATGGCAAAACCTCTCTAAAAAGAGGTTACTTACCCAAAATCACAGTGCCACTTCCAAACACAGTCATGTTTTTCCCCAGAGCCTATCTTTATAACCACAAAGCAATACTGTCTCCAGAGTACCAGTTCCCGTAATTGAGAACTTTGATGAAAGCAGACTGACCTTCACACTGCAAGTATTCTGAATCCACGGTTCTGCTGTAGTGTGAATTTTGAGTTTCCCAAATGGTGCATGCATTTTTCACTTTGTAACCATCTTCACATGTACTATGATAAGGTGTGCATGTGACCTCCAGGAAGGGAAGACCAAAGAAGTAGCAGGTTGGTTTGAGTTCTTTGAGAAGCAGGCAGGAGCTAGCCTCTGAAATCGAAGTGTATTGGATTGTGTTATCCCCTGAGTAGGCTGGTGGGATTAAACTTAATTTCCATTTTAGTAGGCAGAAGAAGGGAACATTTTCACATAGTAGAAACAAAAAGAATTGCTATACAGTAGACCTTTAATCTTAATAAGGACATCTTTTGAAGCGCTAGGGACCACAGAAAGAACAGATGATTCAGAACACTAAAAATCAAAACAGGACCATGATAAAATTATAGCTGAATGATGATTTGACATATGAAAGTAATCACTGTTCCATGTCGGGGTTGGGGAGAGGCTGGTATTGGGGATGGAGCAATGAGTGTGGTCTAAACCTGGGGGTGTGGATTTGGAGAGTTGCTCCAGGAGTAGGGGGATGGCCCAGTAGCATCACTTGGATGCTCATAGTGCCTTTCTTCCCAAGAAACTGCAAGCACTTGGCAAATGCATTTCAGTTACCACTCCCTGCATTCATTCCTGAGGAACGGTAGCAGGGATTCATATTTCTGTTTTCAGTGCAGATATTAACCCAGATTTATAGGGCTGACAGTATTGATAGCAAAAGCGTCACACTGTAGCCTGCACAGGTGCAGGAGTTGGAGGGATTGAGTTCAAAAGGGAGTCAGAGGAGTGAGATTTTGAATGGAAGATGTTTTAGTAAGAACTTTTATTTTTACTTTGTGTATAAGCCTAAAGAGTGGCATATGATTACATGCTTTTGCAAGCACGTAAATTGAACATCCTAACTGATAAAATAATAGTGTGGTATTTTAACTGGCAATTTTTTTTCTTAACTATTTCTAAAACAGTGGTGCATTTTATAATTCCTGCTATCTTAAATTCAGTGAAATATGTTACTATCAACCATAAGCTATTTTTGAAGGCTAAGCACTGGGTTAAGCCCTTTATATGCATTATATTTTCTTATTTCCATTTCAGTGATGATGAACCTATGGCTTAAAAAGGTAAGACAACTCAAAAGATGCAAATAATTTCATAACATTTCTTATGTAGAACTGTTCAGTGGTTTCACATCGAATCTGAATAAAATCTAAATTCCTTACTTATGCTATGGTGCCCTTTGATGATATGGCCTGTATCGACTTTTCCCACCTTACCTCTTATCTTCCCCTGCCTGGTTCTACTATTTATGTTCATTTGCCGTTCACTGTGCCTGGAATGTGCTTGCCTAAGAACTTGACATATCTACCTCATTCGTGTTCGAGTCTTAGCCTAAATGCTGTCTGCTCAGAGAAAAATTTGACTTCCAACCTAAAATGGTCACTCAGTCCCTATCATATCATGTGGCTCCATTTTAATTTTATTTAAAATAGTTTCTTATTTGTTTTAATGTTTATTTTTGAGAGAGAGAGAGCTGGACACAATTGGGACTCAGACTCACAATCGGTGAGATTGTGACCTGAGCCGAAGTCCAACGCTTCACAGACTGAGCCACCCAGGTGCCCTAAAATATTTTTTCACTAAGGCTTAACATAAATACAAAAAGAATACAAATCTTGTGAATATAACAAGTGAACTCACCTGTGCACCCGCACCCACCTCAAGACAGATATCCCCAGCATTCAGAACCCCCCCACACCTCCCCCCCCATGTTCCCTTCTAGTCACTACACCCTAAGGGTCACTAGCTTCCTGACCTTAGTAAGCATGAGCAAGATTGGGATCAAAAGTCCTTATTTGTGCCTGGCTTCCTCCATTCAATATTTTATTTGTGAGTAGTAGTTCACACATTCTCATTTCCATATAGTATTTCATTGTGTGACTATATCAGAGTCTATTTAATCTAATTTACTTTTGATGAGCATTTGACTGATTTTCAGTTTGGGACTGCTACAAACAGTGCTGCTATGAACATTCTTGAATGTATATTTTGGTGAGCATCATAGGAATTGATTTTAATTCTAGAACTCTGTGGTATGCGCTTACTTGAACTTTTTCTGTCTAGCTGTACCCCTATTAAAAAGTAGCCATAGGGGCACCTGAGTGGCTCAGTTGGATGGGTGTCTAAATTCAGCTCAGGTCATGATCTTACAGTCTCTGAGTTCAAGCCCCGCGTCGGGCTCTGTGCTGACAGCTCAGAGCCTGGAGCCTGCTTCAGATTCTGTATCTCCCTCTCTTTCTACCCCTCTGCTTGTGCTTTCTCTCTCTCTCTCTCTCTCTCTCCCTCCTCTCTCTCAAAATAAATAAACCTTTAAAGATTAAAAAAAAATTAGTCTTAGGGGCACCTGAGTTTTTCAGTTGGGTAAGCTACCTTCTTCTACTTAGGTCATGATCTCACAATTCGTGAGTTTGAGCCCCGGGTCGGGCTCTGCGCTGACAGCTCAGAGCCTGGAGCCTGCTTTGGATTCTATGTCTCCCTCTCTTTCTGCCCCTCCCCCACTCACACTCTGTCTCTCTCAAAGAATAAATAAATATTAAAAATATAGTCTTAGGAAAGTAAAGACTTTATATTTTGTCTTATTTGTGTTTATTTTTTTCAGCTTTATTGAGACATAATTGTCATATGATTATCTGTGTATTTAAGTTTTACAATTTGAGTTTTGATATATGTGTATACCTATGAAACCATTACCACAATCAAGATAATGAACATATCTGTCACTCCAAAAGTTTTCTCTTGTTCCTTACAATCTCTCTCTCTCTTCTCCCCTTATCTCCTGTCCCAGACAACCACTGACTTGCTGTCACTATACACTGGTTTGCATTTTCTAGAATTTTGCATAGATGGGATCATAAATATTTTTTGTTTCACACAGCGTAGTTATTTTGAGATTCACATTGCATGTATCAGTAACTGCTTTTTCACGAGTAGTATTTTATTGTATGGGTACAGTGTAATTTGTTTATTCATTCATCTGTTGACAAACACTCGAGTTGATTCCACTTTTTGTCTCTTATAAATAATGCTGCTGTGAACATTGATGTATAAGTTTTTATGCATGTGCTTTTACTTCCCTTGGGTATGTGTCTAGGGCTGGAGTGGCCAAGTCATATGGTAGGCATCTGTTTAATTCTATCCGAAACTGTTTACTCTTTCTGTGTAAGAGTTCCTATTGCTCTATATCCTTCCCAGCACTTTGATCAATTTTCTTTTTCATTTTAGCTAATCTAGTGGGAGTGGTGGTATCTTGTGGCTTTTAATTCATATTTCCTTAATGACTAATGAAGTTGAGCTTCTTTTTATATATTATTTGCCATTTGTGTATCTTAATTAGTGAAGTATCTGTCAAAATTTTTAGCTCATTTTTAAAAATCAGGTTTTTCTTGTTCAAGGGATTATGAAGCTTTTTAAAATATATTTTAGATATAAGGCTTTTCTTGAATGTATATTTTACAAGTATTTTGTCCTAGACTATGGCTTGACATTTCAGTCTTAAAATGGGGCCTTTTGTCTCATATGGTTGCCAGAAATCAGAGCAGTAGTTGGCACATGTTGGTGGTCAAAAATTGTTTCTTAAAAAGCATACTTAGTGAAAGGTGGCTCCCTGGCAAGCATCTTAGATTCCAAATCAAGCTTGAGAAGCCCCAAAGCCCCTAATCTGAATTCTATAAATTACACATACAGGTATGAGTACTATATCTATAATGTAGTATGTTTACTTGAAAAGATTTCTGATGAAGTAATAATTAACATGTTCTGAGAGATTCCTTCATCCCAGGCCCTAGTCTAAGTGCTTGTCATTCATTAAAAAAATAAAAGAAGTGGGATAGGGATAAATTACAGTAATTATGTCACCTGTTACAAAAATAAACTGAGGCTGATGGAGATGAAGTCACCTTGTCCAGATTCACTAAGAAGGGAAACTGGTGAAGCTAGCATTTGAACAAGCTATCTTGACCCCTTAGTCATGGAGGGTGGATACATGGAAGGGATGGTTGGACAGAGCATAGTGTCTTTCCATTACCCAACTTGGCATTGTTTCATTGGCTGTGTGAGCATATACTCTTTTTTTTTTTTTTTTGAAGGGTACTTAGAGATTATATTCTAAAACAATTATATGTACTCAGTGGTTAGGCTACTTAATTTAAAGATATAGACATGTAGTGACTACAAGATTGTCTTGAGTTTCTACTTGTAGAGACCAGTTGGGATGACTGTGGCCACTGCTGCCACCATGCCGCCACCTGTCAGCCTCTGGTCTTAACTGGCATTACTACCTTATCTTTCAGTCTGTGTTGTTAGACCTGATACTTGCAGATTACAAATGGTTTTCACTGTGTCAGCCTTTGATTGGCCTGCTTTTTAATATTTCAGGCTCAGATTTAACATACTAGGGTATTCTTTATTAGTAAAATAAACAAAAAGCTTTTTGTCTCTTTTCTCCCCTGAGTTCTCGGAACACATTTATCTAGGGATGGAGAGAAACATTTAGGAATTGCTGAGTGGTCTTTGGTAAGTCTCACAAAAAGGAAAACTGGGTAGGGTAGTACATTTCAAGAAATCACATTTGATCAGATTGGAGGCAGACTAATTTGTAAGGAGGCGAGTTTTGGCCAACTCTTCGTAAACAATCTGGTGCTCATTTTAACCAATTTAAATATTCCACAGTCTTTAAAAATGTTCAAGTAGCGATTAGGCAGCACAGAATTGTGAAAATGTGCAGCAAATTGTGGTATCTATATAAACCATTATACTTCTTCCATTATTGATTTGGCTACCAGGTGTATTTTGTGAGTTGATTTGTAAAGTGTTTCCTTATCACTAGAGTTATTTGAAGGCTTATTTCCTGAATGTTTCCAACCGTATGTGTAGACGATGTGTGTATAGTGAAACTTGGCAAAGTTTTTATTCATCTATCTCAAGAAATGGTGAAACCTAACTCTATCATTGTTTTATTCATATTAAATTTATTCTCCATTTGGGTAATAGCAGGAAGAGTCCATTTTGCAAAGAAAATGGACAGTTAAGACGATCTTAAAGATAAAACTACCTTTAATATATTCTTGGTTTGCCTTGCTGATATTTGTGTTTACAGGAAGTAGCTGTCAGTTTTGGCTACATGCTGGAGTCACCTGGGAAGCTTTAATATTACTGATGTTTGGGCCCCATTCCAAGTAATTTTGGTTTAATTGATCTGTGGTATGGCTAAGAGGTCAAGATTTCTTTCAAGCCTTAATTTACTTAAATATTTTAGTTTCAGTGTAGTTAATATGGGATTATATTAAAGTTGTGCAATACAGTGATTCAACAGTTCTATACATTACTCAGTGTTCCTCATGATAAGTGTGCTCTTAATCCCCTTCACCTGTCTCACCCATCCCCCCACCCACCTCCCCTTTGGGTAACCATCAGTTCGTTCTCTACAGTTAAGAGTCTGTTTTTTGGTTTGTCTCTTTTTGGTTTTCTTTCTTTTCTTTTGTTTTTTTTTTTCCTTTGTTCATTTGTTCATATGAGTGAAATCATATGGTATTTATGTTTCTGATTTATTTCACTTAGCAAACTCTCCTGTAGATTCATCCGTGTTGTTTAAATGGCAAAATTTCATTTGGCTGAATTATATTCCTGTGTGTGTGTGTATGTGTATCTATATCTATCTATCTATCTATCTATCTATTTCTATCCTCATATCTTCTTTATCCATTCATCTATTGATGGACACTGGAGCTGCCTCCATAATTTGGCTATTGTAAATAATACTTCAGTAAACATAGAGGTGCATATATCTTTTCAAATGAGTATTTTTATATTCTTTGGGTAAATAGCCAGTAGTGGATTACTGGATCATATGGTAATTCTATTAATTTTTTGAGGTACCTCCATATTGTTTTGCACAGTGGCTGCACCACTTTGCATTCCCATCAGCAGTACATGAGGGTTCCTTTTTCTTCACATCCTTGCCAACACTTGTTGTTTCTTGTGTTTTTGGTTTTAGCCATTCTGACAGGTATAAGGTGATATCTCATTATGGTTTTGATTTGGATTTCTCTCATGATGAGTGATGTTGATCATCTTTTCTTGTACCTATTGTTCATCTGTGTGTCTTCTTTGGAGAAATGTCTGTTCATGTCTCCTGCCCATTTTTCAATTGGATTATTTTTTGGTTTGAGTTGTAGAAGTTCTTTATATATTTTGGATAGTAACCTTTTATCATATGGGTCATATACAAATGTCTTCTCCCATTCAGTTGATTATCTTTTAGTTTTGTTGATTGTTTCCTTTGCTGTGCAGAAACTTTTATTTTGATGTAATCCCAATAGTCTTTTTCTTTTGTTTCCCTTGCCTCAAGAAAAAAATCTAGAAAAATGTTGCTATGGGTGATGGCAGAGAAATTATTTCCAGTGTTCTCTTCTAGGATTTTTATGGTTTCAGGTCTCACAGTTAGGTCTTAAATTCTTTAAGTGTTTATTTTTTGTGTATGGCATAAGAAAGTGGTCCAGTTCCATTCCTTTCCATGTAGTTGTCTAGCTTTCCAAACACAATTTGTTGAAGAGACTTTTTTCCATTGGATAATCTTGCCTCCTTTGTAATAGATTAATTGATGATATATTCATGGGTTTATTTCTGGGCTCTCTCTGCTATTCTATTGCTCTGTGTCTGTGTTTTTTGCCAGTACCATGCTGTTTTGATTACTACAATTTTGTACTATATCTCATTATTTGGAATTCTGATAACTCCAGTTTGGTTCTTCGTTTCCAAGGTTGTTTAGGCTATTCAGGGTCTTATGTGGTTCCATACAAATTTTAGGATTATTTGTTGTAGTTTTGTGAAAACTGCTTTCGGTATTTTGATAGAGATTGAATTAATTTGTAGATTGCTTAGGGTAGTATGGACATTTTAACCATGTTCTTTCAATTGATTTAACCATGTTCCACTGGCATGAAATATTATTCCATTTGTGTCCTCTTCAATTTCTTTTATCGATGTTTTATAGTTTTCAGAATACAGATCTTTTACCTCCTTGGTTAAATTTATTTGTAGGTGTTATTTTTGGTGCAATCATAAATGGGATTTTCTTAATTTTTCTGTTACTTCATAATTAGTATATAGAAATATAACAGATTTCTATTTATTGATTTTTTATGCTGCTACCTTACTGAATTCATTTATCAATTCTAGCAACTTTTTGGTGGAGTCTTTTGAGTTTTCCAGATAGTGTCATGTCATCTGCAAATAGTAAAAGTTGTACTTCTTCCTTTGCAATTGGCTGCCTTTTAATGTTTTTTCCTGTCTGATTTCTGTGGCAGGACTTTCAGTACTATGTTGAATAAAAGTTGTGAGAGTGGACATCCTTGTAGAATATCAGGATGTTTGAAAGTCATCCAGATGCAAAGGAGGTTGAGAACCACCTACCAAAAGGTAGAGAACGCAATGAAGGGCATCTCTGATGGTGAAATGAAGCCAGTGAGTCTTGGAAAGTGTTGGAAGAGCTTCAGTGTTAGGAACATACTTAGCAGAATGGAAAGCAATAGGAAAGATAAATAGGATCTGGTGGCTAGAGGCTTTCCAAAGTTGGGCAACTCAAGAGGATGAAGGGGCTTCTTCAGAGTAAAATTCTGACCTTGCAGCCTTTCAAGCACTGTTCTCCAAAGGATAGTTCCTGTGACACGTGTGGTACATATTATGATGTAGTTTACAAACTTAAAAATTGTTACTTATTCACTTGTACAGTACATACTAAACAAAGGGATACATTAAACTTGTGAATTATTTGGAGTAGGTTAGGATAATTTTTTTAAAGTGAGTCAATTTAAAATTGATTCACAGGCACCTGGGCGGTTCAGTCATTTAAGCATCTGACTCTTGATTTCAGCTCAGGTCATGATCTCGCAGTTTACGAGATCAAGCCTATGTCGGGCTTTGTGCGGACAGTGTAGTGCCTGGTTGGGATCCTTTCTGCTTCTCTCTCTCTGCCCCTCCCCTGGTTGTGCTCTCTCTCTCTCAAAATAAACTTTAAAAAGAAACAAAATTGATTAAAAAAACTATAAATAGTTTTATAGGTGGTGTATGGTAGAAATAAAATGTGGGATGTGAATAAATTTTTAAAAATTTGAGAAACATTTAAGCCAGTAAAGACCATACACCTTAAAAAAAATGGTACCCTGAGTTGAGAGTTTTGAAGGAACGGTGCTTAGAAATGTGAAAGGACCAAAAAACCAATGACAAAATCATGCCTTGAACCCTCAAGAACATATTCAGCTGGTCTAAAGTTGTTTTAGACTCGGTTTAAAAAATGCAAAGGCATTTATTAAAGAAAGGTTTTCAGTGAAAACAAACACCCAGAAGGGATAAGCCTACTTCTGAGGAGGCAAATGGTAGAAGGTAGAGAGGGGAGGCGAAATCAAAACTATTCAAGTGTAATTTTTCCCACCGAGTAGAATGAACTAGAAACCAAATTTAAGCCCAACATAGATTAGACAAAGATAGGATCCAATCACACATCCAACTAAATTCCTGATGGTAGGAAAAGCAAGTTTTTGCCTTGTGATCATTTGTTGTCTCAGCTGTTACTTTCCTTTCTAAAAGGAGATATTTGTGGCCTCATGTTCTTATTTTCTCTTTTCTATTTTTTTAAACACAGGGTTGTCCCCAAAACCCAGAATCTGAGTCAACATCATTATGAGGTTGCCAAAAACACAAGACAATTTTGGATGGCCTCAACAGATACGTAGTATGAGTTTTTCTCTAACTAGACTGTTTAACAAAATGACATGGCCGTGTCTCATACTCTGTTTACCTTCCTGGAGCCTCTCATTTGATCCGTCTGGGGCGAGGCCCTGAAATCTTCACTTTTATGTATACATCATAGGTGTATCTGGCGCATGCATACCAAAGGTTTACAATGCTGTTTGAGAACTTGGAGATGATGGTAATGGGTTTCCCATACTCGTCCGAGTGCAGATCTCCCTTTTGGGACCGTCGTTTAAATAAAGTGGTAACAACTGACTTAATCACATATGAGGTAGAAAGAATAATAGAATGCACCGCATCTACCCATCAGCAGCATAAAAAAATATATTATTAATATGATTGAAATCTTTTTGTGTACTTGTCCCCAAACTGTATTGCCTTTCCCCTAGATCCTGGATTTTTTTAAATTAACAGTTTTATTGAGATGTAATTAATATTCCATATAATTTGTTGTATAATTTCATACAATGTTAAAATTCAGTAACATTTGGAGTTGTGCAGCCACCCCCATAATCAGTTTTAGAACATTCTCCTCACCCTAAAAAGAAACCTAGTAATCATTAGCAGTCATTCCCTTCTTCCTATGTTCCACCAAACTTTAAGCGGTAGGCAACAGACATTCTACTTTCTGTCTCTGTGGATTTACCACTTTTGGACATTTTATATAAATAGGATCAACAAGTCTGTGGTCCTTTTGTGATTTGCCTTTTTTTCCCCTTAGCATAATATTTTTAAGGTTCACGTATGTTTATACCGTCTATCAGTATTTCATTTCTCTTTATGACCAAATAGTCGTTGTATGGCTGTACCATATTTTGCACATCTATTCATCAGTTGATGGACATTTGGGTTGTTTCCACTTTTTGGGTATTTTAAATAATGCTTTTTCTATCAATACTTGAGCACAATTTTTATGCGAATGTATGTTTTCAATTCTCTTAGGTATATGCTTTAGAATGGAATTGTTACATTGTTTGGTCGCTGTATGACTTACAGAATTGACAGACTGTTTTTCAAAGTCCTGTACCATCTTACATTCCCACAAGAATTTCAATTTCTCCACATTCTCGTCATTTCTAGTTATGATCCATTTGATTCTAGTCATCCTAGATGATATGAAGTGGTATCTCATTGTGTTTTGTTGTTGTTTACTGTTTGTTTTTGAGAGAGAGAGAAAGAGAGAGAGAGAGAGAAAAAAAAAATCCCAAGCAGACTCCACAACATCAGCACAGAGCCTGATCTGGGGCTCAATCCCATGAACCATGAGACCACAACCTGAAAGTTGAAAGTTGGGTGCCCACCTGAGGGAGCCACCTGGGCGCCCCTGTTTTGTTTTGTTTTGTTTTGTTTTATGGACTTTAATAATTTCTATTCCATTGACGTATATGTCTGCCCTTCCTACCTGGTTTAAAAGATTACCTGATGTGCTTGCTTAATGTATCTACATAGCTGGTGCCAGGAAATTCAGGAAGTCTGAGAAGGTGCTTGGAAATCTATATTTTATATAAGCACTACCAAGTGACTCCAGGGTCAAGATTGAGAAACCACCTTAGTGCTTCTCAAACTTTAGTGAACACATGACTCACTAGGGCTCTTTTTAAATGCAGATTGTGATTCAGCAAGCCTGGGTTGGGGTGTGAGATTCTGTACTTCTAACGAGTTCCTGGGCGATGCTGTTTCTGGCCACATGCCACACTGTTAGTGGCAAGAGGCTAGGAGGTCTCTTACCATAGCCATGACCCATGCTTCCCTGGTGGGCCTCTGAGGCTTTATTAGTCTTCATCGAATACTTGAAATTTCTTCTGTGTTAGTCTTTGCCTTCATTTATTTTAATACTGCTGATGTGATGAACTTCTCTAGCTAGTATATGGTGCCTTGCATGTCAGATTTGGGGAATGGTTTTTGAAAAGGCTTCAGGACTTTATTGCTGGGCACACAGAATGCATGGAGTCAGGAATGCCTAATTGAGAAAGGGATTTATTGGTTTCTGAACAACATACTGACCATAATGTTCCCATTTATTTTAATTCTACCTTTTCCCAGAAGATGTATATTGGCAGGTTATTTTTCTCTTAAAGTTGATACTCGAATGCAGATACATCAGTACTGTAGCATGTTTGCCTAAAAAATTGGTTCAGGTAAGCCACAGGTGCTGCCTTACATCAGCTCTTCCAGCATCCACTTGTTCTGCCTTTATTGCGGAGATGATCTGTTTCAAAGGCTAATATTGTTAGAATCTTCCCAATTTTTTCTTTTCTTCCCAATCGTTTTTTTTTTTTTAGTAAGTCATGCTAATTGCTGGGATGTCGATATCTCCACTTTCATGTAAGGAAAATTTATCCTCTTCCTCTCTGAGAAACTGCTGTTTCTCAAGTACTTCGGTGAGGCTTGGACTTCAGAGTCCTCAAATGTGTGCTCAGATGTGCCCTTGCATATCCTTTATGCTAATCTGGGCTTGGTGTAGTAAGTGGTCATTGATTTCCTCGGAAAAGGACTTTGTCAGTTCAGGCAACTGCAGCTGTTAATTCTGGATGTCAAATCCTAGTAAACCCACATTCTTAAAACGAGCTCTTTTTTGTGCCACATCTGCTTTCCTAATAACTCAGTGTTCTGAGTTACAAGCACTGATGTAGTTGTTTGTTATTGTCCTTTATTGTTTTCTAAATGTTTCGGGAAGCTTTGGTGCTCTTCAAGTAAGTGTCTTCAGGGTTAATGGTGATTTTCTGATTGGAAGTTTTCTGGGTGCAGCTACCTTAGTGGGTCTGTGCTTAGTCTGTATTTGACGAGGGGATGAAAACTTACATATTTTTAAAAAATTTTTACTAAACAGTGTTTTTAATGTAAGGGTAACACACACACATGTTTAAAATATCAAATGGGGGGCGCCTGGGTGGCTCAGTCGGTTGAGCGTCCGACTTCGGCTCGGGTCATGATCTCGCGGTCTGTGAGTTCGAGCCCCGCGTCGGGCTCTGTGCTGACAGCTCAGAGCCTGGAGCCTGCTTCACATCCTGTGTCTCCCTCTCTCTCTGCCCCTCCTCCGCTCATGCTCTGTCTCTCTCTGTCTCAAAAATAAATAAACATTAAAAAAAATTAAAAAAATTAAAATATCAAATGGTACAGGGGCCCCTGGGTGGCTCAGTTGGTTAAGCATCCAACTTCAACTCAGGTCATAATCTCATGGCTCATGAGTGCAAGCCTTGCATCAGGCTCCGTGCTCACAGCTCAGAGCCTGGAGCCTGTTTTGGGTTCTGTGTCTTCCTCTCTCTCTGCCCCTCCCCCAATCGTGCTCTATCTCTGTCTCAAAAATAAATAAACATTGAAAATACAAAAAAAAAAAAAAAAACAAGAAAACAAATGGTACAGAAGTAGATAAAATGACCGTGCTGCATTTTGTTTTCTGCTTTGTTCCAAACGCTATTTTGACATCACTCTTTCTTGCTTGATGCAGAATCTCTTCAATCCTCACTCGGAAAGTATGGGAATTAAGAGTGATTACATCATCTCTAACTGCTATGGTCCCACGCCTCTCCAACCCCCAGGTTTTCCCCTTCCCAAGGTTATGTATTTCTCCTTCAGGACTTTACAATATGTTTAAATCCTATTACTTTTTCAGAGCTCTAAATTTTTATAATTATTTTTGAATAGGAAACACATTTAGATGGTTTAAAATCAAAACATAAAAGGGTTTTCATGTTAATAAATTCTGGGCTACTCTTTTAGAGGCTTTCAACGCATATGAAAGATGTGTATGTGCTAGCTCCTTTCAGTACATCTGCAGTGCTATCAGTCTGAAGCGTTGTTCATAAGCCACTTAAGGTCCTCTTGGCTAGACTTGTCTCTCCTTCAAGTCACTGCTGTGGCCACCCACTCACTGTGACCTTTACTTCATATTATGAGCCATGTGCCTTTGCGTCCCTTGTTTATACCCAAAGCATGAGACTCCATGAGATCCCACTTACTGTACTCAAACACACAACCCAGAAATATGAGAAATGAATGCCCAATGGGGCCAGTCTTTGACAGATGGAAACAAGAGCCAGTTTAAAAAAAAATTCTACCCCCAGATTGTCCTAAGAAACATTCTTTATGGCTTCTCAGAGGCTGGTCCCCCAAGATCAAGTGAAATCAGTTACCCTTAGTCATGGCCAGCAACGGAAAGCACTTTTGTATTGGCTCTTTGTTTCCCAGTCTTAATTCCCACATCTCTCACTGTTGCTTCCTGAGATGGCACTCCTCGATAAAGTAGCAATGCATAAACCTTTGCCTGAGGCCTTCCTCCTTCGTGGTATTTTGGTGGCCTTCGGTTTGAGTTATTTTACACGTAGAAACAACCTTAATTTATCTCAAGCTATTCAGAATTGAGATACTCGAATTTACATTGGCCTTTCCTACAACTAATCTGAATTAACAAGAGTTTATTATACTTAAATGTTGAATTACAAATCATGTCAATATCACATTTAATGAAAATAGAATTTGAAATCATGGTGGGCATAGAAAGAGGGGGGAAATTTTTATTTTTTCTAGCTGGCAGAAATAGTTTACCTGCTTATATGTGTTGCACACACACAAATACATAAAAAAAAATCTATCTTCTAAAGGAACTGAGTTTCCAAGATACTTTCAAGTGATAAAGAAACTCTTTAAGATTTGTCTACAAATTTGCTACTTTAAGTACAGAAGAAGAAAATCTTCATTCAGAACACAGCAGGATATTGTGAGATACATAAAGTATGCTATCTAATTATTGTCTTCAGCAAATCAAAAATTTAAGACACTAGCATATGTACTTAGCAAAGTTTGAAAATTTGAGACAAAGAAAAGGAAGAATTAGCTGGGTTCTATGCCTAGTGTTTTCCCCCATGGCAAATAAGTGTATCTACCTAGCGTCCCTTTTCTCCTTGTGGGTTGCACTGAAGGGAGGAGTGACCCACTAAGTTATTCTCAGCTGTGACCTGAAAACCTTCTTGACAGAGGTGATATATAAGGTTTTCATGGTATGGTTTCCCATAGGGACAATAGTAAAATTGAAGTAGGAATTCTCTATTCATGTTTTTTTCTTTACTGATTCCATATCTTACTATTAGGATAAAAGTTTATGTGTTAACTGGGTAATTAGATATCTCTCCCTTATATAACTATGCTACTATTAGCATACTTGTCAAATTCTCCTACAGCCTTTGAATTTTCAGAAGGTTTCTGTATCCTCCTTACTTTCACTACTCAGTTTCTGCAATGCATTTTGCTACTCCCAGGGGTCTCTGTCCTTCAGGAGCTGGAAGCCTGATCAAGAATCTATCTCCTTAGAAGAGGGAGGTATGTAGATGAGAGAGGCCAGTTATGTCTGTGATGTTAGTTTAGTCTTTTTAGGAAAAGAGTAGGTTGGCAGAAAGTTGACATTTGTGACTTAGATTCCCTTCTCAGAAGGTAGAAGTGGAGATAGCAGAGGTTGTTAGGCCATAATCAGTCATTTTGCCAGCCATGGAGATGTTGGAAGTAAATCTACCAAAAGAACCACCGTGAACTGCATCATGATAGATGCAGACTCCAGGTCTGGTATTATACATTCATTTCTTACTTGCTAGTCCTATTTATCATTCTGTCAAAACTAGTCCTACTGCAAGAATATTGGGAAATAGAAGGTCTCAGTATATTTTCCTGCTATATCATAGGCACAAAGTTCAAATAGATGTTAAGCTTCACGATAAACAGTTGTGCATTTCAATATAAGCTCTTTTGATAGGGGTTGGATAATAAACTCAAAGTTTAAAGAATGAAAGTGACCTGTAACTTCTCACTTACAGCTAAATGAGAAACCCAAATTGTTTGATAAGAGTACAGTCACTGTTAGAAATTTAAATAAGAAACAAGTAAAGTGAATTTATGTCCATGAAAATGGAGTTTGGAACCCTCAAAGCATCATAAATCTCAAAGTTCAAGAAGAAGGTAAAAATACTTGTTCTAGACCTTAACTAATGCCATTCAACCTGGGCCAAAAGCCTGGGGGATCAGGAAAGATGGTTCTGTTTTATTAGGAAGTACTATTCTTATAGGTCATACTAAAAGTTGTGTCCTTAAAAATTCTACCCTTGAATCTTTTAAAAAGATTTATGATGATGAAGTTCTATGCTGTCTATCATCTGCCCATTACTCATATATTTCTTTATGCTTGACCTGCTGGTCTCTTTTTCTATATTCTCTTCCCTCTTCTGAATCTCTATTTTAGGCCAAATATTCCCCATTCAACTATACCTTATCTTTGGTGGTCTCAGGAAGGCACTTTATCATTATGGTAGAATTTTAGGTTACAAATCTTTTTTCAAAGTGTGTTACTCAAAACTGAATAGGAAGACCCCAAGGAATCTTCTTGGGACAGAACCGAATGGGAATATTGCTACAATTAAACAGGACACACATTCCTATTACTGGAAACATATCATATTCTGGACTTCTTGCCTGTTTCAATTCAGGCTCCTCTGGCTCTTTCCCTCTGTGTTTTTGTGAGATACTCCCATACTGTTCTACTTTTCATTTTGGGGACCATAAGTGCAATAAAAGATAAGCAACAGTAACACAAAAACAACCACCAAAAGATAACTTTGTCACTTTTTAAATGGATGTAAATGAAAAAAGAATTGTTCACCTGAAACTAATGTAACATTTTATGTTAATTCTACTTCAATTAAAAAAAAAATGTGGGTGAGTATACAGTGCCGGGGGCATTGTTTTGCTCTGTGGATAGGTATGTAGGGTTTTTGGAGGGCCATTATGTAATATGTATCACAATTTAAAATTTAAAATATGTGTACCTTTCATTTAAACACAACACTTCTTAAATCTCCATCTAAAAAGGGCCAAGGTATTTATAAAGAATGTCTTCCCAGCTTACCCACTTCTTATTCTATAGATCATCAGTATAATTACTCTTGCAGATGCATTTTAATTGTTAGTGCTCTCTCCCTCCTTTGCTTTCACATGATCAAAAAAAAAAAATCCACAAAAACAAAAATGAAAACAAAGAAACAAAAAACAAAACTCTCCTTAGATTTGATGTTCTCAAACTTTGCAGTCCATCAGAATACCCTGAAGAGCCTGTTAACAGATGGCTGGACCCCTCCTCCACCCCCAGGCCTTCTGACATAGGTAGGTCTGAGGTGGGGCCAGATATTTGCATTTATCATAACTTATCAGGTGAGGCTAATGGTGATTGAGCAGGTGGCACACTTTGAGAAGCACTTCCCTGGATGAACCCTTCATAAGTGTTACTTGACAGAATCATGCCTGGAAGGTGGTTGTCACTACAACTTCCTGAGCCCCAACTAAAATGGAAGCAAAACATTCCCTGGAGACTCTACCAAGCTTCCTTTTCCTGTGTCCACAAAAACATTCAGCATCTTGATTTTTCCGCTTCAAACTCCTCTTTTTAGAGGCACATAGATACATACACTTGAGCATGACTTGCCTCATGTTTTCTTGAGAAATTAGACTATTTAAACAAATGTTCTTGACATCTTATCACAAATTCACAAATCGGCTGGTGTCTGAATCCCATTTTCTCCTTTATCCACCCTCTTTCCTAAAGGAAGTTAAAGATAAACCTGAACTTTGAATCCTATCCTTTCTAACCTTTTCCATACTTTGTTGTTGGCTTGGTTATTCTCTCATCATCATACACATTAATTAATATACAAACATGCTGTAGGATTTCTCATGTTAAAATTATACTTACAGTAACAACTGTGAACCAATTTTGACCTTATAACTCCTGTAGTTACTCCACTCTTCTGCAGATTTTTAAAGTGAAACTTCTAAGAATTGTCGTATACTTTGTCCTACATTCCCATAACTGGTAAACTCATTCCAATCTGGTTTTACCCCCAAAATATCACTGAACTGAATTTCCCTGTGGTGTCCCTCTTGCTCTGAGTTTTAGGTTCTTGTCTGTGTAACATCTGATCCAGTTATCTTCCCCACTCCCTCCTTTGCCTGAGCAACCTCCTCCACACAGTCTGTTTCTTTCAACCTACTTTTCCTGTGTAGTCCAGTCCCTCTCTCCGTGGATGATAGCTGACCATTCATAAGCTAAGGAATCGTTTCTATGTAACCTAGATCTTTGTGCTAAAATCCAGACTCTCACACATAATTGGCACCTCCACTTGGATGTCCAGTAAACAACTCAAAACCAACATGTCCAAAGTG
Organism: Paguma larvata; assembly: GCA_030068075.1. Lineage (NCBI taxonomy): Eukaryota > Metazoa > Chordata > Mammalia > Carnivora > Viverridae > Paguma > Paguma larvata. The sequence continues at coordinate 14,670,162 of CM057844.1, forward strand.
GAACTCTGAATTTTCCCCCAACGCTATTCCTCTTTCCTTTTTTCTCTATTTCAGAAAAAGGTATCTAGCATTTGCTCATCCATTGTTGCTACTCTGAATCAAACCCCACCACTCTTACCTGTGTCCTGTGGTAACCTGCAACAGTTCCCCTCTTGTGCTTATCCCCTGTGCATCCCCACAGCGGTGAGAAGGGTCTTTTATAAATGCAAATTGTCACTCCCTCACTCTTCGCTCTTCAGTTATCTGTAATATTTGGAATAAAATTAAAACTTCCCTTCCCCTTCCCATTCTCCCTTCCCCCTCCCTCCCCCCCTTCCCTCATCCTATAAGATCTACCCATTTTCTCTCTCTCCCAAGCCAGTCTTGTTCTGTATTGTCTATACCATAGTCACACTCATTGTCTTTCGTGGAAACAAGATCTCTCACTGGGCCCTTTGGCTTAGCTGTTCTGGGTGCTTACATGCCCCTCACACCTTTACAACTGGCTTTATTTCCATCCTTTGGGTCTCCAGTAACTGGTTACATCCTCATAGGGACCTTCCTGCCTATCTGCTGTGGGCCCCTTCCTTCTAGTTTTCTCTCTTCTCCTCCCTGCTCATGGTACAAATTAAAATTAGAAAGAATATGTTCATTTTTTGTTTTCTTGTTCTCACTCTTCTTTCGTGAACTCTAGAGGATAGAGTTCTTTGCTGTTTTGCTAGCATCTCAGTCTCCAGAGTCAGGCTCCTCACTTGGCATGTGGGTGCTCAGTAAGTATTTTTTGGGAGATTGGATAATGTTTATTGCAGCATTGTTGTTAACAGCAAAAAATCTGGCTGCTATGTAAAGGTCCGTCAATTTAATAGTGAAGCTATAGAACAATACACTTGAAGCCTTGGTTAAGAAGTAAATTTGCATGCAGATATGGGAAACTTAAGAAACACTAAATGGAAAAAGTACTCTGTTAAATATCATATAGACTATACCATTTGTTCTTAAATGTAGCTGTGTATTTATATCTGCATGTATACCTCTCTCTCCCTTTATCTTCTTCTGTGTGAGTTTCCAGGATTTCTACTGGGATTTCTTCCAGGGAATGGCAATATAGAGTGAAAAGAATTTCTCTTATTTCATCTCTTTTTGAACTATTATATATTTAAACTTTTATAATCTGCAAATAGTCCTTTTATAAAAACCTAGCTTGAAAACAAAGACATTTTAAAGTGGATTACAAAACTGTATACTATATTCATTCAGTCTACAAATATTTATTCATCATCTATGTACTAGGCACTACTATACAGTAGGGATCCATTTTTCCCCATAATTGGATATCTGAAAAAGGTAAATATTTTGAGGATTTATCTCTGAGAGTGGTGGAATTATGGTTGGATTTCATTGTGCCTTCTTATTTCCAAATTTTCGATGGTAAACACAATCAAGGTTGCAATCCAGTTATTTTTAGAGGCATTTAAATGCTTATATGGGAAAATACTCATTAATCATTTTAGAACAGTTTACTTGGCCAGGTGCATCCTTTTTTATGGAAAACATGGATTGTATAAATACCTTTGGTGTAGATGCAGTTATAAAAATATGTGTAGTACTTACAGCTTAGAAAGTTTATAAATATGCAACAGTTCCCAGTAGGAAACATGAAACTCAATCTTGCTTTTCTTTGCCTAGAGACTGATTTCTTTAACAGGCCTGGTGACACGTTCATCTTGGAAAATGAGTACCCAAGGGAGTTTCAGGATCTTCTGTTAATTGCTAATATTTGTAACACACACCTGAGGGTATTTATGGAAGCCACATCTTGAATCCAGAAGGGCAAAGCTCTTTATGTGGTGGAAGCTGAGTTAGAAGTGGAATTGGTGCAGTGGGGGCCTGGGGGATGGAGGGAATGTACATCTTGCGGGGGAAGAAAGATAAAAATACACAGTAGGAGAGGGAAGGCATGGTGGAATGGAAGCCATAGGGAAAGCCATCCAGGGATCCTCAGGGACTAAAGTTGGGATTCTCGTTTTATTGAAAGTGTGTAACTTGAAAGGGGGGGAAAAGACACCTGTCAGATTCAGGGACTTTAAGGGAAAATTTAATTCTCTCTTTCAACAAGTACCATTGTGGCCAACTTTTCAAATACAAGGCAAGCAAAATGTGTGTCCACATGTCTTCTCTGGTTCCTCCATCTTCTCATTTTAATGACCTATTTGTGCATTTTATCTTAACCACACTCTCTCAAGGTCACATCAGGGATCTTGTCATGGCTGGAAACACCACTGCCTTCAATACAGGTGATTGTGTATGTTCTACTCTCTGACAAAACCTCCTATCCTAGTTCACCTGCTGTATTCTCCCACAAGTGACATTTCTCCTTCATCAACCCACTGGTCTATTAATCCACATTTTGTCTCTATTCTGTATCCCTGTCCTGCTTCTCTTTGTTATTTATGCTGAGATTCAATGATTTACATCCACATCCTTGTGTCTTCATCAACTCTCGTGCCTTTTTCTCCCTCTGAAACTTCTCATAATTCTAGAATGCTGGGTCTGCTCTCTTGCCACCTGAAACTGACTTAGATCACCCATGGATGCCTCTAGGTAACCTATTGGTGTAGGTACCCTCACCCACAGGTTGTTTGGCACCAGCACAAACTGATGTCCTTTACAAAATATTCTTACCTTTTAAAAACACTTGTTCACTCATTTGTTTCATGCTTTTGCTACCAGAGATTGATAATCACAAGGTTATGATTAGAGCTCATATCCCCAGGAAGTTAGTCCATTGCGTCACAGCAAATTTTCAAATATTTGCTGAATAAATGAAGTTAGCTGTAATGAAAACACAGGGAAGCAGAGGGAGTGGCCAGTTGGTGGATATGATTCATAAACTCTTCTGCCTATAAGGCACAAAATGGCATCTCCGTGGTGCTGAGAAATTGATCAGGCACTATCATTTATTTAAAAAAGTTTCCCCCTAAGTTTTCAAGGTACTCTACTGATGCAATTTAGTAATTGATTTAGTCCCTTTCCTCTAAGCAAGCAATCTGAGTTACCTGCCTGTTAACGTTGTGCCAGTGTCTTTGATTGATTCATAGACCCGCTTGATTCTAGAAGGATTTCAGGTGCCAACTTCCACTTGATCTGAGGTTAATTCTATCTCCTGTAACCTACGAATCTCTCACATAGTCGTGCTTTCTGAAAATACTGCATTGCTGGGATTACTACTATAACATGTCGTAAAATATAAATGGGTTGTCAGTCATCTCTGAAATGGTAATATGTTCTCCAGCTTTCTATTCAAATATGTTTCTTTGGGCTTGTTTCTTTGGGGTCTGTTATTAGGTATTCTCAAAAGGATTGTCTCCACTTATGCTTCTTGAAAATCAAATTGTAGACCTGTTCAGAGATGTGTCTTCCAGAAATTACCATCCCACTTAAAAGGTTCCTGGCAATTCTTGGATACATTTTCACGTGAAAATAACTCATTTTACTGTTCACAGGCTGAGAACATAAAGGCAAATAGCACTTCCGAAAGGCATTTGACTCATGGCTCTGTTGTAGAACTGTTTTGACTTCGTGACACAAGATATTTTCTCAGTTTGGGGGCCAGGACCAGAGATCTTGTTCACCTTGATTACCAAGCTGCTTTTCCTCCTTAGATATGATACTTTGGATTCTGTGACTTGTTATTTGGAATGGATCCATACATCCCCTTTTTCCTGTCAGTGTAAAGCTGTCAGAAATATGGTCTTTTCATAAATTGTTCACTCGTTTTTATTAAATATTTATTTTTGAGAGCAAGTATGAGTAGGGGAGCGGCAGAGAGACAGAGGGACAGAGGATCCCAAGCAGGCTTTGTGCTGACAGCAGTTAGCCCATTATAGGGCTCAAACTCATGAACCATGAGATCATGACATGAGCTGAAGTTGGACGTTCAACCTACTGAGCCACCCACGTGCCCCTATTCACTCACTTTTAAATTTATATGTCTAATAAGTATAGCATGGACTGTGTGCAGTGAGAGTATCCAAAATAGTCATCAAACCCAGTCCTGCCCCTTAAGGTGCTTATGGTCTAGTGATGGAGATAGGCAGATAAATAAGAACAATAACATGGTAGAGATTCTGAGATAGAATGCACTCTTCGTTCCCAAATGCTCCCAACTTTGTTAACTGAAGGGTTTGCAGGGAAGAAGCAGCGTCATAAAGAGGTTTCCCTTGGATCAAGTCCTCAAAGACAAAGCCTTCCAGTGATGTGGGAACCAACAATACCAGTAGAACCAGCAGCTTCAGCAAAGCCGTGGAGGTGTGACTTAGTCAGTAGGAAGGAGTCCCTAGGGAAGTGGCTTTCATGAGGCCCACGGCTCATCCACAAAATGTCTTTTTAAGGACTCTTTCTTTGCTTTATTTTCAGGCTTTGGCCCTTGGATATAAGGCAGATTTATGCGAAGTAATTACAAGAATGGTTTGGTCTGAGCACCAGTGTCTTGTTTGAAGCTATATATTTTTTTAAAGGATTGATGGATTGTTTGTACCTGCTCATCCCATCCCCTGAGTGCTTTGCTGCTCTCAGTCAGGTTGACAGCCAGCCTGCAGCACAGGTGGCAGAGAGACTTGATGTCTGGAGAGAGATAGAGCTGGTATCTGGAAGTCCCATGTGTGTGAAGTGGTGAAGACAGAGGGTATGAATGGGGCACACTCCTGCCTCTGTCGACATGTGTCAGAATGACAGGACTCCAAGATGACTGAACATATTCTTTTAAGTTATTGGGTGGGTGGTGGGTCATTCACTAAACCTACTCATGGAAGAGAAGATGGAGCATCTTTGTGAGGACATCTCAAGAGTCCAACTGCAGACAGATGGGTGGACTGTGAGGTGCCTGAAGTCATGCTGATGGACCTGTCCAGGAATCAGGTAATTTGGAGTACCTGTCTAGAGCTTAGAGGTGATGTCTGGACTAAAAATTAAGATTTTAAAGATATACAAGTGACGGCAGTGAATAAGCACAACAGAGGGAGAAGAGAAATCTAAGAGATGCTAAATATGGGATGCCACTCTCATGTAAAGGGGAGGGCAAATGAAATGGGTCTAAAAACTTGATCTCATAAAGGAGGGGCAAAATCAGGAGAAGGAGGATCAAGGAATACAGGAAATACAACCTACCCATTTCCAGTGATGCAGAGAGGGGAGGAAAAAAGAGGACTAGATCCCACAGCTTTGTAAATAGGGAATCAAAATCAACCCTGTTAGAAGTATCAAGGGTCAGTGGCGGCGGGTGAATAAAGAATGAGATGACCCCACTTTTTTATGAAGCTTGCTGATAAAGGGGAAGAAAAGTGGAGTAATGGAGTTTGGGAAAAAACCAAAAATGCTATTCATAACATTGAAGGGACGGTAATGCCTATGGGCCGTCCCTTGACCTGTGTGGCCTTGCATATCCGATTGGAAGCTGCCCCTTGGTCCTAGACTCTGGTGCTATTCCCTGTTAAGTGTTGAGAGACCTTAACTTTTTCTTTTTCCTCGTAGCCTTGATTGGATCTGAGACCAACTGTGAAGTTGGGGAAGTTTATTTTCAGAACTAGTCTCTCCCCTTTCCCCATCTTTGATCCAAGATCAGACTATAAAATAGAACTCTTCACAGGTGGCTTATTTTAGCAGCCACTCTCCCTACGGGTAATGTTCCCACCCCAAACCTTCTGTCCTCCCTCTCCCTCATGTCCTGGAATACGTTTCTCTCTCCCCTTCCTTCCTCTTCCCACGCTTCACCTCAAAATAAGAACTTCTCTTTCCATTTGCTCTGTGACAGCAAACAAATTGGATGAATTGTTTTGTATAAGGTGCTATGGCTTAATAATGGTGTGGTATTGTTTGTGTCTTAACATTGGATATCAAAGCCTTGAGCCAAAGCAGTTGGTTGCAGACATTTCAAACACAATAGGAGAACCAAGATAGGAACTTTTAGGGGTACAGTTGGCTTTACATCAGCATGAGGCAGGCTCTTTAGCTGTCATGGATTGCTATTGGGCAATGAGAGTAGAAGGCTGGCTATGCTGGTGAGAAGTTGAATTCTCTGACCCCCATCTCAACTTCTTAAGACTGATGCTTATTCATTTCCTTGCATCTTGGGTACAGAGAGACGCCCTCCTTCTCTGATTTGCATCAGCATCTTTTTGCAAACTCATGTGGTTAAGATTACAGGGAAATGAGCCATTTAGTCTTGTTGATATCATTATCATTCCTGGGGCAGTTTTTGACTGATGATAGCCCATATGGTTCTCAGGAGTGACTTTAAAATAGTCACTGGAAGTTCAGGGAGAGGGGATGCTTTATTTCAGCCTCTCATGGAGTCTCTGCAAAATATTCGGCAGACAGTTCCTTTATTGCCCCTGGAAATCCTGGTTTCCCCAGTCTTTTCCAGACCACCATCTATGGGACCAGGAATGAAGATTGAGCCTGGTGCCAGCAACCTCCACTAAATATATTGAACCCTTCCTCATCCAGGGAAGGTTAAACTTGTGGTGGCCTTGAAGTCCCCTTGAAAGTTAACTCCAAATGATGGAAAGACTTAACACTTCATTTAAGTGACGTTTTATGAAAAACAGAAAAGAAAGGTTAAAGAAAACTTTTTTCTTCCTGTTGGAAGAATTGAAAGTTAAGTGACTTTTTAAATTTAGAGGGTAAATGCTCACACCTTGAAGAGCCTAATGTTGCACTGAAATTTGTTAGGGCATCTGGTGTGTATTTTGAATGGAAGAGCAGTTTGATAGCCATCTGTCTCCAAGAAATGCAGCCTTGGCAGCAAGATGAAGCAAAAATAACACCTGCTTGGATTGAGAGTTGTGAGTTAGGCATAGCTTCCATCACATATAGTGTTCCATAAAGAAGAAAGGGCATGGAGAGATCTTCTGGAAATGTTCAGAGTATTTGAATGAGCTTGAATGTTTAGATGTATTTGAGTAACTGAGGGCTTGACTTTGTGGCAGTGAGCACATACTTCTACAAATAATTGATTACTTTAGTCCAAATTGCATAATGATAGCTTCTAATACATCTTAGCTAGGAATGCTCTTAAGGCTTTCTGGTGACCTTATTCTAACTAATGCATCCCCTTCTAGAGGCCACACCCTGACAGGTGCATCCGTTTCTAGAGGCTGCACCCTAATAGTCGCACCTTGGTGAGTACATGGAGAGATCTCTGAGGATAGGATCCGGGTCTGTATTCGCCTGTATATCCACATACATCCAAGTTTGTGTTTGATGCCTATTGGAAGCTCTGGCACCTGAAACTCACATGCATGGCTGTGTTCCCTTGCTACCTGGCTCAAGGTAAGTTTTACCCCTCAGGTTTAACTGGTCTTCTGTTGGCTTCGTAGTGATGAGATAGCTCTAGGATTAAGTTGAATCTTAGAACCTCTTTGATTTGTATCACATTGAAGGATAGGACAGAGAACTTGAAGTAATGGATGGAGCCATGCATAAATTGGCCCAAGTATCTAATTCCAACAGATGTAAAATATGTCAGTGGCATAGCTATGAAGAGAGAATATGAAGACAAGTCACTTTGTATGATGCTTTGGCTTTTTCTGCAAAGTAACAACCAGGTTCATCTGTGTGCCCGTATCTGCCAAACGTACCTTGGAGTAGAGGAACTTTAACCTTCTCTTGGTTTTCATGTTGGCAGCCAGCACTTAGTGCTTCTTTTCCCCCTCTTGATGATCTTTCCCCCACTTGGATTTTAACACAGCTGAAGCAGGTTGGAGGTTTAGGATTTGGGTGGTGGTGTGGAAGGATTGCATCCAGACCTTGATTTAAAGCTTATCTGGGTCTGTAATGTGCCCTGACAAACTTTCTGGAAATCTGTTAGGGTGAGATTTCAGTGAAAAGACAAGGTATCTACTATGACAGAAGGCTAAGCCATGATAGATCCCTGCCTTTTTACTGGAGACACATTTTCTGAGGTTCCTTGGTTGAGATTCCTTTGTAATTCTCAGTATAATGTATCTCAGTTTCTGTGCATTGGCAATCAAGTTGCTGTTGTAGCCCCATGATTAAACATGCTATTACATCACTGGTACAAGATCCCATTCAATGAAGTCAGTGCTCCCGTTAATTTAGGTCTGTTTAGAGAAAACAAAGAGAATACTGTAGTTTTTCATTTCTGTAATAGCCTTGGCTTTGGTTTATCCAGTGGTATTTGTAGACAACCACAACAGAGCCAACTCATTTTCAGCCATTATTACAAATCATGTAAATATACAAATAAATTTTATTTAAAAAGTAATAATCATCAGGCACCTGGGTAGTTCAGTCAGTTGAGTGTCCAACTTCTGCTCAGGTCATGATCTCATGGTTTGTGAGTTCAAGTCCCGCATCATGCTCTGTGCTGACAGCTCAGGGTCTAGGGCCTGCTTTGGATTCTGTGTCTCTCTCACTCTCTCTGCTCTTCCCCCATTCACTCTCTGTCTCTCTCTCCTTCAAAGATGAATAAACATTAAAAAAATAAAACAAAGTAATAAGCACTTAAAACCTCCCCACTTCCTCATTATTTTACCATGTTTGACTATGTCTTTGCAGTTTTTACATCCACTGCACGTATAAGGGGTAAAGACTACATAACAGTGTGTTACTGCACATCTGCATTTTGCAGCATCAGGAACTTTTTTTTTTTTTGGAGAGCCAAGTTGTTGAACATTTACCAGGACAGCGCTGGAAATGTGCACACACATGTATACTGTTATATGTACATGAAAATCCTTTCCATAACCATGCAGAAGTGTCAGTTTGTCTTTTTTATATATGAAAAAAACGGAGACTCAGAGCATAAGTTACTTGCCCAAAGAATCACGCTCATGCCCCAACTCTCGTGACTCTCACAAACGGAAAGTAAGCAAGCAAGTATAGGGAGTGATGAAGGAAGATGGACCCTGTACTGGAATAGAAGTAAAAAGCCAAGATCTGAAGGAAGAGCAAGAGGCAGGGGTGAGGGAGTAGGTGGAAGAGAAGGAGGCATGGACAGAGTGGGATATAGCCAATACAAAGTACCAGAAGTGGGTTCATATGTTTCTGAGCACAGCGAGGATGTTTTGCAGGGCTGGAGCGAAGAGCAGGGGAGAATTTGAAGAGGCAAGAAAAATAGGGCTATATCACTAACCACCTTTATGAACCCACACAAGTGACTTTGCTCTCTTTGCCTTAATTTTCTGATCTGTAGTGTGGGTCTCCTCATGCTTACCGTGATAATAAACTGATGGTAATACATGTGAATTCACTGTGTTTTCACATAGTTTTCTGTTAGTGAAGCCAAGCTGCCACCATGCCTGTATCGGTGCTTTTTCCTTTTGACTTAAAATCATTCTCCATTAAAATAATATTTTCCCTGCCATCTTTAGAACAATATGATGAATGACTTGGAAATACTTAAAAATACCCCTTAGAACTAGTACCTATTAGCTGACTTACATCTATATGAAATCCACAGTGCAATGCAGCTTAAATACATCTGAGATTACAAGGGCCTGTCTTTGGCTACAGTAGAATCACAACAGGATGCTCATGTGACACTTTTCCAAAGGCCAGTCACATGTCTCATGCAATAATAATAGAAAATAATGAAATGCATTCTGTATTTCGAAAATATGGGTCTTCTGATTTTTTTTTACCAATCATTCATTATGCATAAAATAGTTTCCCAAGTCCTCTTATCCACATATCGATTTGTAGATATCTTATAGTATAATTAATAAGTTAATAAAGGTATAACATAATAGACTTCTGAGGATTTGGCGAGTGTTCTGTTTCTTCTTACATGAGTATGTTCAATTTATCAAAACTGAACAGGCTGTATGTTTGTTTTGTGCACTTTGCTGTGTATGTGTTATACTGCCATTTTAAGACTGTTTTTCTTAATGAGTAGGATTTCAACAGAGGGAAGTGTTTGCTGTACTGGACTGTAAGAGCAAGACACAAAATGAGATGAGGCTGGAGTTAGCATGGACATGGCTTGTTTGTGTCACAGCAAGGGAACGGATCATTGCACAACATGTAAATGTGCACTGAACACTTACTGTGTCCCAGCTGGAAGACTGTGGGCTCGGTACTCTAAAATCATTCACAACCCACACCCCCCCTTGCCAACCTTTTAAAATCAAAGTTGGGAAAGCTCAAATACTCAATTTATTAACCTTGCCAGCTAGGCATGGCAATCTGTAAATTGTTGAAAGGGCATCAGAGAAGTCTTTTCAAAAGGGGAGACTCACTAGACATACCCCCCAATCCTTCTGTCTTTTGTTTTCACTTTTCTTTATCTTGCTGGAATGGGAGTGATAGCACCCAGAAGCAGGCCAGCTGTCTTTCAACCATGCCATGACAAGTGTCAGAAAAGAGGCTTGTGTGCTCAGAATGGAGGCTGGACAGACAGAAAGAATGAAGTCCCCTGGGCCAGTGCTCCTCATTGATTGGTCGATCTGACTGAAGGGCGGGCCATGGGGGTCAGATGTATGAGTCAGTCCATTTTAGGACACTGTCTTTCTGACCTTGAGCTTGCCCAGAAAGGTGCCGTTTGGGAATTTCAACATGTTTATATATAGATGTGCTACTTTTTCAAACAATTATTTAGGTGTTTGATTTTACATACTGGATGTAATCTTGCAAGCAAGAACACATGATTGAATTAACTCAAGTTTTGTTGACCACCAACTTTTTCAAAGTTACTGGCAGAGGGTTTTTTTGATTCACACACTTTTCTCTCCTATTCCTTGGACTCCCACCCCCCCTCCAAGATGGTAATCTTATGTCCTCTTAGTCTTGGAGTTGTTCTCTCGAAAATGAAACATTTTCAACATTTCCATATCTGGAGAGAATATTTTATCTTGGAGACTTGATAATTTTCCAAGGAGATATACTCAGAGGGAAATGGAAAGACTGGAAAAGAATTTGATAAACTTGGAAAGTTGACAGAACAGATGCTGTGATTTTTTTCAGTTGAGCTAGCACATTTTATCACAGCCACTTTGAAGCTGAACATTGAAATTCTTTGTGCACTGTCATTTGTCACCAAAGTTTTTGTTTGTTTGCATTTTGTTGTTATAATTGGGCAAGTCGTATGTGAGTATACTATGGCATGGTGATAATTTAAATAATGCAAATATAGTTGTATGTTAATTTGCCAACTTTGAGGATAAAAATAAATTCAATCTGTTTAATAATTACAGATGAATTTTTACATCCTTTCCTAGAAGACTTTATTAATGTCAGGACTTTCCATGATCTAGGGTACAGACTGGGGTAATAGAGATTATGATATTTAAAGCTGTAATTTGATATAGGTGTTTCAAGAAGATACAACATAAGTAAGAGGGAATCTTTTATGATATGAAGAAGAGACACTGCAGTTACTGGAACAGTAGGATCATATTAAAATAAAGAGAACGTTCTTCACTTGAAATGAAACTGCATTTAGTTCAGTTTAACAAGCATTCAACCAATCTGTTCCCTTTATGTGTCTGTAAAGAGTGAGAGAGTTTAAGGAGGATTGTGAGATGCCAAGCAGTGATGTGGCTACAGGTCTTTTGGTTTTTTTCCTTGTATTTTGCTTGTGGTCCACTTCACTTGGCAGAGACTGCCATCCGTCTGTGGCTCATGTCTCTGCTTCCCTTCCTCCCACTCACCCTGGGGCTCTTGAATTGACATCTAATTTCCTGCAAACCCTGAGCTTTGACCTCATCCCTTCCCACCTGATCTAGGACTTTGCATCTTCAGATGAGCCTTACATTTTCCAGGGATATTCAGAGTATTTTTATTTTTTTATTTTCAAGATTTTAATTTTTTAAGTAATCTCTATACCCAATTTAGGGCTTGAACCCCAAGCGCCAAGATCAAGAATCACATGCTCCACTGACCGAGCCAGCAAGGCTGCCCCACAGTATTTTCTTGCCTCCTCAACCTCATCCCACAAATACAATCATGTCTCCCCACCCCTTGGTTTTCCCTTCAAGCAACTGAAAAGTCTCAAGCAATTTTCCTCCAAACATCTTGATATGCCCATGCATTTTCCCCGTCCTCTCTTCAGCCTCAGGTGAAACTTTTTCTTATCCTCCCTTCTCCCAGGTCTCCAAGTCCCCATCAATGGCCACTCTCTTCCTGAAAGTGAGAAACTAGCCCCAAAACCCAACAAAACATTTTAAGCCTCCATCCGCCAAACTTCTGAAGATTCTCCATCACTCCCTCTTGGCTCTCCTCCTCCTTCACTTCATGGAGGTTTTCTTCACTTCATGGAGATTTTTTTTCTCTGCCTTTTTCCTCTGGCTATCCTTTTCCCTCTGTAATTGTGTCCAGCCTCAGTGCTCTGTGATCCCCACAATGTCTATCACTCCGTCTGTGTCTCCCAACTCTACCCTCTTCCCTGAACACCAAAGCTGCATTTCCATCTTGTTCTAGATGTCTCCGCCTAGGTGATATCTTAAAAATACATCGCAAATAGAATGTATTTCTAGCCCTGTCTCATCTTTGAAGCCACTCTCCCATCCCTAATCCTGTATCTCAGCTGTGGCAGACCCAAAAGCAAAAATTAAACAAGCCTCTAGGGCACCTGGTGGATCAGTTGGCTGACCATCAAACTCTTGATTTCAGCTCAGGTTGTGCTCTCATTGTTCATGGTATCTAGCCCTGCTAGATCTCTCTCTTTCTCCCCCGCTCGCCCTCTCCCCCGCTCGCCCTCTCCCCCGCTCCTGCACACATGTGCTCTCTCTCTCATAATAAGTAAACTATAAAAAAATTAAACAAGATTCAGTATCATATTCTAGAAATATAGCATCCAGATTAGTCCTTTTAGGGGCAACTGGGTGGCTCAGCTGGTTGAGCACCCGACTTCGGCTCAGGTCATGATCTTGTCGTTTGTGAGTTCAAGCCCTGCGTTGGGCTCTGTGCTGACAGCTCAGAGCCTAGAGCCTGTTTCAGATTCTGTGCCTCCCTCTCTCCCTCTCCCCTACTTGCACTCTGTTTCTCTCTCTCTCTCAAAAATAAGTAAATATTTAAAAAAGAATAATCCTTTTAATTAAAGTTTAGACCAGTAAAAATCTTTATTATCTATATTCTTCATGTTTTCTTAGATTCACGTGGTTCATTGTGTTATTGTAGATAGAGAGGAGTGTAACATCTGCTATTTAATTTTATTTTTTACCTTTTCATGGTACCTAAATTATGATTTCACTGTAGAATTGTAGTTGATTGATATACCCCATTTCTTGCCAAAGTCCTATATTATGAATAATTTGATTCATGCATTGATGGGCAATTGGGATAGTTAGAAGAATTTTACAGATGTAAGATTCTTAGCATGATTAAATCTGTTAAGGAGATGAGAGCACTTTTGGCCTTCAGAATCTTTGAGAGCATCATGTTAAATGAGACCCAACCAACAGAATATTTCTAACTCTTCTTTCTGACTTACAGAGAATTCACATTTTATTGCAAATTAAAAATTGAGTCCTGGAGTTAAAACTTAGACTTGATTTAGAGATTAATTTTTATACTTTTAACCTGTGAAATAAATTTAATTAGTCTCTATTTTAACACAATGTTCTGTAGCATATCCTGATAGGAGAAAACAAAATTTACTCCTTTCCTAAGGGTAAAGATAAGCTTCTTGAGAGTTAATAATAGAATCCAAGATGTTGAGATGGAGAGGTTCTCAGAGTTTCTGGCACCTTGCGTAGAATTGATGGGACAGAAGTTCAGAATATCACACAATGTGTAGAGGCAGAAATGGAAGAAAGACAGGGTACCTGAGTTCATACTTCAAGATGGGAGGGGGGAACAAAGCATCTATGTGAACTTGGAATAACTATAAATATATATGCATGCCTAATGATCCTTTAGTTAGTGTAATGTCAGTACTCTAATTTGTCCCATTTTGCAGTTAGGCAAAAAAAAAAAAAAAAAAAAAAAAAAAAGCAGGGGTAGAATAGAAACAACTATGCATGCTCTCTAGTTAGCTTTGGAAGTATGTATGCATTTGACCATAGTTGGGGTTCTTCTGAGACCTCTCCTCAGAGATGTGCTAACGTCATAGCAGTTAGCACATTGTAATTCAATCTCTAATTTATAGTCAGGCTTTCTACTAGTCTCAAGTTCCTCTTAAAAGAAGATGCTGTGTCTTCATTCCTGTATCTATAATGCCTGTTCAAAGTAAGTTCCCGGGAAAGACTTCCTTAGTGAATGAATGAGAATGGGGGTCAGAAGTTGTCATCTCCAGTGGCTCACCCCGTCCTGTCATGCTGTTGTGTGTTTTGTATAAGAGGTAAGGGAAGGGGCGCCTGAGTGGCTCAGCCGGTTAAGCCGCGGACTTCGGCTCAGATCATGATCACACGGTCTGTGAGTTCGAGCCCCGCATCGGGCTCTGTGCTGACAGCTCAGAGCCTGGAGCGTGCTTCGGATTCTGTGTCTTCCTCTCTCTCTCTGTCCTCCTCCTGCTCATGCTCTGTCTCTATGTCTCAAAAATAAATAAACATTAAAAAGTTAAAAAAAAAAAAAAAGGTAAGGGAAGATACTCTCAAAATACTGTCTGCCACCCATATGTCATTGACCCTAAAATACTTATCATTTCACATTTTAACATCCCCAAAATCAAGATGTACAATGAAGGGCATGTCATAGTTTTGTGTGTCTTACCAGGATAATGGTTTGATTCACAACTGATGGTGTCTGAAATTCAGTGAAAGTACATTGTGTTGTAAGGTGATCAGGGCTATAAAATGAGAACAAGGCGAGAGGCATTGGTTGGGCTGGGTTGGAGTAGTGGGGAGAAGGGAGGCTGCAGTGTTAAATAGGATGGTCAGGGTGGGCATTATGGAGAAGAGGAGATTTAAGAAAGACTGCAAGGAGGTAAGGGAAGGAACATGTGGATATCTGGAGGGAGAATGTTTTAGGGAGGAGGAATATAGTGCAAGGGCATGAGTGTACGTGACATCCCCACACCCAAGGAACTAAATAGGAGGCAGCTGTGGTGGGAGCAAGGTGAAAATAGTAGATGATGTCACAGATGGAATGAGCGGTAGGGAAGTAGATATCATAAGGTTCTGAAGGTCACTGACTTTTGCTCTGGTGACATAAGGGGCCTATACAGGGTTATGAACAAAAATTTGACTTTGGCTTGATTTGAATTGATTGGCTAGAAAAAAAAAACTAAAAAAAAAATATCAAAACCCAAAACATGTATTCTTTATGGTAGCAGATAGCAGACTATATAGGGACAATGGGAGAGACTGAAGAGATCTGCCCTGAGGCTCTGACATGGATCTGGGGGATAGAGGATGGTGGCTCAGGACAGGTGGTGACGACAGTGAAGGATGTGAGAAGTAGTTGGAATCTGGATATTTTGTTAAGGAGCCAAGGGACCCTGTCTTCCCTGAGACTAGACACTGGTGTGAGAGAAAGACAGGGTGGAGAACAATGCCAAGGTTCTTGGCAAAAGAAACTAAAAGGGAGGAAGGACTTGCCCTTACCTCAGTGAGGACAGCTGTGGATAGAATGAGTGTGGGAGAAAATATCTGGAGTTCAGGTTTGGGCATGTTGAATATGAGTTAGCATGATGGCAAGAGATCTTAATGATGTCAAGGTGCTGCTGGATATTGGAGTCCCTGTGCTGGGAAAGAGGTCTGGTCTTGATACGCCTTCGCATAGCATATCCTGATTTAAGCAAATGTGTGATATCTGATATAACTTATTTGCTCCTCGAGGCCCCAAAACAAGCAAAGACAACCTCCCCTCAACTTCATTGTCATGATCATATAGCCTTCTCTGGGGGAGTGGTTACATTTAGACCTGCCCCACAGAAACCTTTCTAACCTTATTTTAGGCAGACCATCCTTTTTATCAGTAGTAAATTTGTGAAGGATCACATGTACCTTTCTCCCAGGCCTGCCCATTTCATTTGTTTAAATCCAAAATGGAGTCAGTGATGGGATCTATTTAGAAATGGGGCCAACTAAGATTTAGTGCCCTGAAAAGGAGGTCTTTTCATCTGATAGATGCTATACAGCAGTATTTGTGCCAGTGTTAGTGGCCAACTTAAAAGAAAACTCAAATGGACAATAGACAGATTTTCTTAACTGCAGAGGATGCTGTAAGGCACTGTCCATTTCCTGAAAAAGACAAAGTCTGAGACCTCTGTCAATAAAGGTAAAATAACCATCAGCATCACAATAGCCAGATAAGTAAAAGAACAAGTGCATTAGGGTTGTGATAATATATGAGAAGATTAAGTCATAATTACTGTATGATTATAACCTTTAAAGGACATGATATATGGATAGAACACAGTCCGGAGGAAGTTAAATCTCTATCTGCTTAACATTCAGGTGGTTATAGCATATTAAAAAGGCTCATTCAGACAAAGCTACTATCCAATGCTTGTATGGTTTAAGCTAGCAGTCTCCAAGGGGTTATGGGTGAACTAGATGATATAAGGAGTATAGACAGAAATAACTAAGATGTGTAACTTAGATGTATATTTTAACCTAAATACAGATAATAATCTTTCTAATATTTAAAATATAGATTAACACTAATGAAATATGATTCTACATAAATGTAGATATATTGATGAATAGGTCAAGTTGTTTTTGACTGATGATGTATATAGTATAAATGTCTCAGCATCCTCTAGGACCTGGATAACATTTGCTTTTGATTGTGAGGATATTATTTTCTATTCAAACTTGAAATAGAGTTAGTAGCAGAATAAATAAATGTTGCTTTGAATATCAAAGCTGAAGAAGCATGAAGTGATTTTTCTTGATTTTGGTAAATACTGGCTTAACTTTCTAAATTTCACCTGTTATATCCTATTTCTTTCTCCTTTTATCTATAATTTTTCTGATGTGATTTAGTGTTTTGGGAAAATGAACCAGAGGGAGAGTTCTAGAAGGGTTATTAAGGTGTCTTTTTCATCTGATTTTGTCCCATACTAATAGCAACTCACTAGGAGCTACCTTTTCCCCACCAGTCTAGAAAATTCATTTTTGGTCCTTTGGCCTCATCTCTAGACTATGCAGAAAACATGCCTTAGGACATCAGTAGCTCCATGAGAGATTCTGATACCCCTAAGGCTTAAGAGATGTTAAGAAAGACACAAACCCTCAGATCAATCAGTTAAATATTAACCTACTTACAGTTCTTGGGGTTAACGTTTTAGTTGAAAGTTAGAGACTTAAACATGAATATACATTTTTAAAGGAATTTTGCCCTACTAATAAGACCGCTCTCCAGAAATTCTTTCATCTTTATACTCATAGAGTTTCCCACAGACCTACCCTACTGCTCAGCCTTCCCAGCCTTTGTTATGATGCAAGAAATACCATTCTTTCTTGACCCCATGGTTTGTGATCCAGATTGCACATCCTCAGCTTTGTCATTTATTTCCTTTTACACTGGGGTTTTCTCATCATACGCTGTATGTATACACTTGATAGTGCTTATCTCAAAAAAGCAACAAGAATCTGCCACAAGCAATGGTCTTCATCTTCCATCCTAGCTTTCTGCCATTTTGTTTGCCTTTTCTCCCTGAGATTTAGGAAGACCTATGCATACAGTTCTTCTACTTCTTTCTATACATTTACTCTTGATTTTACTCAAGTAATTGGTTTCCAATTACTGTAACTGATCTTGTCAAGGGAACCAGCTACCTTTGTGCCATCAGATCCAATGAAAACTTTCCTTTTCTCCTCCTTTGTGTCTCAGGTGAAATATTAAACCCACAGAGATGCCTCCCATGTCCACCATACCTAAAGTAGCACTGACACCTTTCCACTTCCTTCAACCTTTTGTTTTCTTCCTGGCACAGCTTATAGTGGGGACTTATAATGAATGTATCTTTTTTTGTCTATTTAATTGCTGTATAACAAATTGTCCCCCAAACAACAAGAGTTTCACCTCTCATGGTTTATATGGATTAGGAGTTCAGGAGCAACTTAACTGGTTCTCTCATTCAGGGTCCCTCATGAGATTACAGTCAGGGTATTATTGACCATGGCTTCATTCTCTTAAGATGTTAATGGGTTTGGGGGGCAGGGGGAGGGCGGTTTTTCAGCTCTCCTATGGCTATTATCAGGAGATCTCCATTCATTCCTCACCACATGGGCCTCTCTACAGGGCTGCTCAAGTGTTCTCATCATGGACATCTGCTTTCTCCCAGAGCAAACCAAGGAGGTATGTTGACAAACATTGGTTGAATGAGTAAATGGATGGGTGTCCTCCTAGACAGCAAAATGGAGGCTGTGGAGTTCTTAGACCAGGGATGAAATTCTGCCTCCTCCTTTTATTGGGTCTAAACTTCGAGCATATTAATTTCTATGAGCCTCAGTTTTATCATATCACCTGTGTTCTATGAACACCTATTTCACAGGAATACTATGAGGACAAAATGAGATCACATATACAAAGCACTTCCTTGAGTGTTCAGTACAAAGTAAGAATTCAAATTTTAATTTACCTAATTTTGCACTGTCTTTCCATTTACACTAACACTTTCAACAATAACCATTTCTCCACTATGTGATGTCAGAATTTTAGATGCAACCCTTCTTATGATAAATTACTTAATGTTCAGTATTTGAAGAAAAATAGATTTACATTCCATTGAAGGAGCTTTAACATGAATGTATAATCCCTACCTATTAAGTCCCCCAAAGAGAATTCTAATATGTATATAGGGGGAACAGTTAACAAATGCGTCAGATGGACAGCCAATTTTTTAGTGTAGGGAGGCTACCTGTAATTTAAACTCGATATTCTGTCTAAAAGAAATGAATGTGATAATACTTGTACCTGAAGGAAAATGAAAGGATTCATCTTTAGTTACACCATTTATTTCTCTGTGAAATGACAGCAGGGTGAATTTGGGAAATTGTTTAGTGAAGGGCATATGAGGCCATGGGACTCTGTGCATGGAAGGGAACTGTTCAACAACTTTGATTGAATCCCAAACTGTAACAGACTTCACCCAAGCTGTCCTGCAACTTGATAACATATGAGTGAGTATACTGATGCTGTTCTTTTTTTTCTCAAAAGAATTCTAGGCATAGTTTATATTAATGAAAGCCATAGATGTACATTTTATGGTTCTATGAGTTTTCACAAATGTATAGATATGTACAATCCACACTCCAATCAGGTTAGAACATTCGTGTCACCTTAAAATATTCTTTATTCTCCTTCCCAGTCATTTACAACAACCCGCAAGGTAATCCTTGGTCTGATTTCTGTCATCATTACATTAATAGCCTATTCTAGAAAGTATGTATCGTCACACTTATAACTATACTTTTGAGGTCCATTGTTGTATATTATCAGTAGTTCTTCCTGTTTTCTTTGAAAAAAGTATCCCAGTGTATGGGTATGCCACAATTTGTTGAACAGTTGCGTTATTTTTGTTTTTTGGCTGTTATGAATAAAGCTTCAATGAACTATTTTGCATATCTTTTCTTTTGGGTAAATACAGGGAATGTAATTCCTGGGTAATAAGGTTAGTGTTTAAATTGATAAGAAACAGCCAAGTCATTATGGAAAGCGGTTTTACCATTTTATGCTCCCACCAGCCAAGTAGGAGCTATCCAGTTGCTGAATCCTTCTAACATTTGAGGTTGACTACCATTTCACTTTTAGGTATTCAGGTAGGTGTGAAGTGGTATACATGATCCCTCCTACTTAGGTTATATGCATTCTCCAATTTTCTCCAATCATGGCTTTTGCTTTAGTTTCACAAGAGAGATTTTGGTCTTCGTTTCCTTCTTTCCTCAAGCTTTTTTAGTCAGGAATGTTCCCACCAGATAATGGTGATGGTCTCCTCCAGGGGCAGGTCTCCAGCCTGTTGGCACTTCCCAGCAGGACATGAAACACCTTGTGAAAACACAAGGTGTTTTAATCTCGTGCAAAATGGGACACCTCAATCCAAGGTGTTTTCATCTCCTGTGAAATGGGACACTGACAATAACCACCTAGTTATGGTCATGCGAGAATAAAATAATAAAAATTATTATTGTGAGAATAAAGTATTAAAATCACTTAACTAAAGATACCTCAGGGCTCCAACTCTATCCGTTATTATCATGATGGCTGTTAGAATATTAATGTCTCTTTTGTCACTTCTGGTGTCTACTAACTTGGCTCTTACCCATCTTCTGCCTTTGCTTGCCACATGTTTTTATTTTTTCTTTTTGTTCTCTGTTCCTTTTCACATACTCTCTAGCCATATTAACTCAATGTATAATCTTCAGACTTTGGGCTTCTCTTTCACTTGTAAGACCAGTTAAGAGAAGTGTGACCTTGAGCCAAATGGGTGGAAAAAGTAATATATAATATACTTGGCTAACATGCACTGTCTAGTGCTTATCATGTAGAATTGAAGGAGGGAAAAAGGAAAAGCTACGTCTCTTTCTATTGTTGTTGCATGTTGTAGTTCTTTGGGCAAAGCCAGCTCATCTTCCAGACAGATCCTCATGGTTGGCCTTCCATACCTTGTTGCATTCACCATAGCCCTTCTTTAATTTTGAAGGGTGAGGAATTTAATTTCTCAGCATGCTGACTTCTTTATCTTAGTTTGAGTTTTCCCTGCAGACCTTCAAGGAGACTGTGTAGGGTGTACTGGAGTTTTCCCACTGAGGCATAAGGAAGTTGGGATATTTATCAACACTTGTTAATTTGAGAATTGCTCTTGGAGTCAACTTCCTGATACATCCAACTGGCTGTACACACAGGCTGAGAACTGCCTCCTTGACCCCCCAGCCAAGAAAAGCAGGAGTGACTTGTTAAGTGAGGAAAGTCTCTGCTGGTGCCCTCGATGTGTGCCCATGGGACATACATGAGCACTGACAGCATCTGGTTTCTTACTTCTCAGACACCAGGACACATTAACCACATTTATTAAGTACAGAGACTAAGATATGAAACATAATAGTGCTGCTTATTAACAGTAAATGAGACTCCTAACCACCAGTAATTCCAAATGCGTGTTCTGACAATGACAGCCTTTCTTTGTGGTCATATCCCGGTGAGAAGTCAGGTTATCTTCACAAAGGGATTGGGGCTTTCAGAGTTGGTGACATGAGCTTCTTGGCTGGTGCCCTTAAGCTCTGTAGACCAATGGCATCCATCCCTGAGCAGTGCTATTCCTCCATGGGGACGGCCTTGGAGAATCCTGTAAAACCCTCAATCTTGAATCTGATTCTGTTTTTCTCCTTTGGCTATAGACACCTGGTTGACCACTCTCCTCCTCCTAACTGGGCAGTTCCTCAGATGAGGTTTATAATCATAATCCAATCATAGCTTCCCAGGTCACCTCAGATTAGTTCTTAGAGTCACCAGTAATCTTAGTCACAGCTCCAGACGACTGCTCTTCTCTGTGACTTGTGGATTCTTTGTCCTCTCTGTACCAAGGTTAAATTTAATTTCAGTTTTGGGGAGATTCTTTACTATTACCTTCACCTATCTTCCTGCTAATATTTTCTTGAAAAATTTGGAAAGTTAGTGAGGAACGCAATCATTTATTAAAAAAAAATCATTGCTCATGCTTGACACTGCCATAGTGGAAAGAACACTAGACTATGTTAGTTTGAACTCTGTGGAAGTAGCAATATCTGACCACTTTTGACCTAGAAAATAAGTTTCATATGGGTCTGCTGACATAAAGACAGTAATCTTCCCTTTAAAAACTGAGTCAAGGGATGTCTGGGTGGCTCAGTCAGTTAAACATCTGACTCTTAATTTCAGCTCAGGTTCATGATCTCATGGTTCATGAGTTGAAGCCATGCATTCAGTGCAGAGCCTGCTTGGGATTCTCTCTCTCTCTCTCTCTCTCTCTCTCTCTCTCCCTCCTGCTCATGCGTGTGCTCGCTCTCTTGCACTCTCTCTCTCTCTCTCTCTCAAAATAACCGTTAAAAATAATAAAAACAATAAGAACTGAGTCAAGATGTCTGTGTTATAGTGATGAGGCTTTTATGTGGCTGTTGCTTCTTTTTTCCCTCCCACCTGTTTGGATCTTACTTACTCACCTGTAAAATGGGTTTGGCTAGAAAAAAATTCTAAGGAGCTTTCCAACAATAACACTCTTCGGTTTTATGAATCTTAAGAGAGGCAAGAAGGCTCACTGCTGTGGCTGCCACAAGAAATCCTGTTAGAGGAATCTTTTTAAAACTTACTTTTTAAAATATATATCTACAGTCTTAGAGAGAAAAATGGTCTTTCCAGGTATCTGTTTATTCATGGGAGTTCTCCCCTGTCCTTTTCTAATGTCTTTCTTACCGGACACTTTTATCTTTCCCTCAAGACTGCTCTAGTCTGAGCTGTCTGTTCCCATGGCAGCCTTAAGCAATACAGGACTCTCTCTGCTGTTTGTCCTTGACTCTTTGCTTCTTGATTTATGCTAATAGTAAAGTCCTGTGTGGCAGCCAGGATGCCGTGAGAGCCCTTGTTCCCTGTAGTGTCTCCATCTTAATAATTGTCGAGTCCCTCTATGACCTAGAATCCATTGATCCTACCAACTTTCTGCCATTCCTCATCCCCTTCATGTCCTTTCCCCCTCTTCCAGCTCAGATTCTAGTCTCATTTCCATTATTATAGCTCCTTTCTTGCCTACACTTGGTACACATTGCCCCTTTCTCATTTTCTCTTCACTTGGCCACATTCTAGCCCTGATTATATTAAACTCTTGACTCACTTACTGCCTGTACTTGCCCAGCTAAACACAGCTGGAGAAAATCCTACCACTATGTTGCCTGGTTTCACTTTCCATTCATGACCACAAACCACTCAGGAGCCCTTCTGATGATATTTCCCAGATTCATTTGGTCTCTTGTCTTAGGTATCTGTTCCATAGAATAAGATATTCTTATTTCATGAAGAAAAGAGAAGCCATCAGAATATAATGCCCCCCTCGCCTCCACGATCACACTACTGACTTTGATTCTGTACTTGTGGTCTCTGCCTTGTTCCCTTTTCTCCGAATGAACTGTTTAGTGCTCCTGCCAGGGCCATAGGGTCAAACCTTCTACTTAGGAAGCAGAGTTCCATCCTTTCTTTCTTGCTCTCTCAACTCTTCCCTCTCTCCTGAATCATCAGTTTTACCTTTCTGTATTATCCACATTTATGCTTATAAATAATTTTTTCCTTTTAAAACAGTTTATAGAATTTTCAGCTATCACCCCATTTTTTCTATTCCCCTTTAGAACAAAATTCCTCAGTAGAATGATTCACACAATTCTGCAGTCACATCATTGCATGATCTCCTAGTTCTGTATTCTTCAACCAGCTACTACTGATGACTTTGAACCAGTTTCAGTTTTTAAAGAGCTTATCCCTATAGAAATAATGCATCAAAATAGCAGAGGCCACCACATATGGGGGAATGGCTGGTTTGTGGTTTCAAATAGATGAAAAGAAGAGGAAGAACAGGCATATATTTAGAGAAAAGCGAAACCATTCCATCACCTTTGTTGAAGCATTTCAGTTTACTCCGTACCTTCAGTGTGCTCTGGCTAGCCTGCAGCTGAGCTAATGGCACATTAAATCTGTCTAACTGGGCTTGAAGGAAAGCTTGGAGACCATTTGTTCTCTTAAATCTCTTTGGTTTTCAATTGTCAGATTCAATTTTGAAGAGGAGAGTTCAGAGCGTCACTGAAAGTTAGGAAAAGGGGGAAGAGCTATAGCCCAATCTGATAAATTATGTCAAAGTCTTCACCCTGTAGCAGTTGTAGCAATGAAGTATTTTTAGTCTGATAGCTGAGGGGTAGAGCATGTCACAGGGACACCTGTATATTGATGCAAACTGGCAGAGATACAGAGGAACTAGTAGAATCTCTGCCTTGTATTTTGATGGCATGCTTTATTTCAGGGGCACTCTTTGCAGGTAAGATTTACTGTACTGATGATGAGAAAGGTAAGGTTTACATCCACACACTTGGAAATGGGTCCTGTTTCAGTGTCTTTGTATTGATGTCATGGTTCAAGTCCGCCCTGTCTGCCTACCTTTGCACTCATCTAACAATTGGTAATTATGCCACATTTGCTGTGCTGTGCTTCTGGTTAGACATTCAGGCATTAATAAGTTATAGCTCTGTTCTCTTGATTTGTTAAAAGGCATGCTGCTGGTCATTGGGTTATTTTGAAAATGTTTAAACATTGCAGTTAGAGGGAATTCTGGGAAAGTGTCAGTCTGGAAGGCATAGTTTATTATCTTTTACAATCATCTTACAAACACGGGGCAATTAGACAGCAAAGCTAGAAACCCACAGACAGTGACTAGAACAAAACCAGGTGACAGGGTGTCCCCTTAAATCCCAAGTGCAAGTAAGACAGGCCAGACCTCCAGTACCACAAGACCTTCCTGGTATCCATATGCAGCAAGAAGAAATAAGGGAAAGCAGTAGGGGGACGGAAGGACTACAGACCCGGGATGTCTAAAACTAGGCAACAGATACCGGTAGAAAGCTTAAATATTGTTTGGAAATGTGTGTTCCTTTTTTAGTCATTTTTTTGGTAAAAAGCACTTACTGATTGTCCACACTCTGCCAGGCCTAGTTTCAGACACCAGAGAGGGCATGTGAAACAAGATGGAAAAGGTCTCTCTATTTTTAGTTAGTTTTTTTTTTTTTTTATTTTAAGCGGGGTGGGAAGAGCGGGGGAGAGAGCACGCACGCAAATGGGAGAGGGGACAAAGAGAGAGGGAGACATAATCCCAGGCAGGCTCTGTGCTCTCAGCACAGAGCCCCAATGCGGGGCTCTAACTCCTAAACTGTGAGATGATGATCTGAGCCAAAATCAAGAATTCAAAGGTTAACCAACTGAGCCACCCAGGAGCCCCTATTCTTACGTTTATTTTTATGTAGACCTTATGTTCCAAGAAAGAAACATAGAGACAAATACAATTTTGGAGACATAGGTGTGCTGAAGAAAATAAAAGCAGTGGGAAGGAAATAGGGGTCTGAGGTATGGAAATTCTGTTATTAAAAAATATATATTTACAAATTCTGTTGAAGCGGGGGTGACATTTGAGTAGATGGGTAGCTCAGGGGATCCAATTTAATAAACAGAATGATTAGGAAAATGTTTGCTATGATCTGAATGTTTGTGTCCCCCCAAATGTCATATGTTGAAATCATGACCCCCAACGATGATGGTATTAGGAGACAGAGCTTTGGTGAGGTGCTTAAATCATGAGGGTGGTGCCCTCATGTATGAGATTGGAGCCTTTATAAAAGGGACTCCAGAGAGATTTCCAGTCCCTTTCACCATATGAAGGTGCAGCGAGAAGGTGAACCAAGAAGAGGACTCACCAAAACATGACCATGCTGGTGACTTGATCTTGGGCTTCTCAGCTGTCAGATCTGTGAGCAATAAACTTGTTTGTATACCACCCAGTCTGTGGTATTTATAGCAGCCCTAAAAAACTAAGACAGCCTTGTTGATTATGTGATGCAGTGTTGAAAACTATTCACATAAATGGGTTAATCATTCTGCTTCGCAATCTTGGTATTCAAATTTTTTGCCTTATCGCATACCAAATGCTGCCTTCATCCAAAATCAGACTGAGTCATTTTCATGACACAAATACCCTAGGCCAAACAAAAATGATATTTATTATTTCCAAAACAAAGGATCCAGAGGGACTTCTAAGATTTGTGCAGTGATTCAACCTTTTCAGTTGGGATCCAGCTCTGCTACCCACAAGGTGTTGCTTAAGATGGCAGCCATAGTTCTGGGCATCTAGGTCTCACACAGCCATATTTTAGTATAAGAAGGAGAATTAAAGTCTGTCTCATCTTTTTTCTCTCGTTTCTTCTCTTTCTCTTCTCTTTCTCACCTTTCTCTCTCAAAATGATATTTTATTGAAGTGTATTATACAAGCAGAAAAGTGTACGTATCCTAAGTATACAGCTTGGTGTATTTTCACACCCTAAACGCATCTTGTATCCAGCACTCAGATCAAGAAACAGAATATAATTAGCACCCAAGAAGTCTGTCAGAGGCCCCCTTTCCATAACTGCCTTCAAGTGTACCTACTTGTAGGATTTTAAATTTCTAACACCACAGATTAATTTGCCCATTTTGAAGTTTAACCTAAATAGAACCACATACTAATACTGTCTTGTGTTGGCTTTTTTCACTCATTATGTTTGTGAGGTTCCAGGCATTTTTTGTGTATGCTTGTAAATTGCTTTCATTGCTTTATAGTGCTCTAGTGTCCATCCTATTGATGAGCATTTGAATAGTAAGCAGTTTTTTTGTGAGTAGTGCTGCAGTGAACATTCTAGTACATATCTTTTAGTGATCATAGGCCTGCATTTCTTTTGGATATACTGTATAACTGTTCCCTTTTTAATAGAGAATTCTTTCTTGATGTTCTGTATCCTACTTCCTCTCAAGATTTATTGGTCAATATGGAGACATTTGCCCATCTCCTATTTGCAGCAGAACCTGGGAAAGAAAGTAGTCAGTGATATGTCATTAAATGTTCAACAGCCAGCTCTCTGCATGAAGATTTGAGAAGTGGAGTGATCTGTAGCACTTGCCAGTTTCTTTGGTGTAAATACTTCCACTGTGGCCAATTTCAAGGTACCAATGTTACATCAACCAGCTTGCAAAGCAGTTCTCCTAAACTAGTACAGGCTGGTTCCAGCATACTCCACTTCTCTCTCATTTTCAGTTGAAGTTCGGCTCTGTCAGAAAAAAAATGCAGGGGGAAAGGTAGAGAAGGTTGTCTTTAGGTAACTAGTGTTTTTGCATCAATATCATCATCAAGGATAAATTAATAGAGCACCATTCTGTTCCAAAGATTGTTCTTATAAAATCCTGACTATTGATGAAAACTGGCTTCTAGAGACTGTTAGGATAAAATAGATGTATGCCGTGGTCATATCCCCAAGTTACAGCCGCTCAACACATAGGTCATTTCTCACTCATACCCTGTCGTCTATAGATCAACCAACTCTCTAGGGCTGCTGTTCTCAGTGTGATGATTCAGCAGTGTTGGTGGGGCTGTGTTAGGACTCCTTATTTCAACACTCAGGTTCCATGGCCATTGCTGAAGCAAAGGAGAAAGGCGAAGGTTATACATGAATGTGTAGGAGCTTCAGCTCAGAAGTGACTTGTTACTTCCACTCAGAGGTCATTGGCTAGAACTGGTTACCTGGTTCCTCCAAACTGCAAAGGCAGTTCACAAATGTGGGAGGTCACATGGGATATTTGATGCACTGTACATGTCTCTGCCACATAGAGACCATCCACTCAGGTCCGTGCATTTTTATTTTTCTTTAAGTCGTCTTTTAATTCATTTCTGTTTATTTCAATTCTTGCATTTATCTGAATTATTTAAAAAAATAACTGACAGCTGTACTCAAAGAATTATCCCCTAGTAATGCATTTTCTCAACAAATAGAAAAGCAAAGAAACTATTAAGTAATAATAGGATCAATCGTCATGAATATTTTTGATATATGAGTGATGCGCTTTTATGTTGGACTCTATCTCTAGGATTTATAAAACTTGAAGCATAATACTTACTTTGCAAGCACCATACTAATTAATGTAGGCAAGTCATTAGTGGATGCTAAAACCACTGGGTTAAAGGTTGTTGGGCAAGAGAAATATTCATGTAGTCTTAAAACTATCATCCACAGGGGCACCTGGGTGGCTCAATCAGTTAAGCATCTGACTTCAGCTCAGGTCATGATCTCACAGCTCATGAGCTCGAGTGCTACCTCGGGCTCTGTGCTGACAGCTCAGAACCTGGAGCCTGGTTAAGATTCTGTGTCTCCCTCTCTGTCTGCCCCTCCTCTGCTCACTCACTCACTCTCCTTCAAAAATAAACAAACATTAAAAGAAAAAGATCATTCACAGATGATTTATTGCCTAGAACAGAGGAAATATATCACTAAACCGGAGATATTTGGCAGACATCACTTTTTCCAACTGATCAAATTTAATATTGTCAATAATGGGACATATTGAAACCATGTACCCCATAAGATGCATTGAGAAAGGATGTAATGTCATATATATAGCATTTCTTCCAAAACTTAAGGTAATTATGAGGAATAATATTGGACATGCCAAAATAAGGATGATTCTTGAGAAAATTCAGTTATACTCTTTTAAAATGTCAATGTCACAAAAGCCAACATGTTGGTATAGATTAAAGGCATCTCAAGAATCTTTGTGATAAAATGCAGTGTGTGGCTCTGGATTGGATTCTGGAAAAGTGATGCTAAAAAGGATGTTATTGGGACAATGTGGAGATTGAGATTATAGACTAAATATTATATAGTAATATTGTATCAATGTTAAATTTCCCAAATATGATCAGTATATTGTGGTTATGTGGAAATATGACTTTGGTCTTAGGAGAAATGTTAATACTCATGAGTAAAGTGTCATATATGCAAATAGCTTTCATATAATTCTCCCCAAAAGTATATGCATATATCAGTATATGTAAGTATGTTTAATTATGTACACAACATACAAATATACATAGAGCTAGGGAGATAGAGATAGGGAGAAAAAGCAAATGTGGCAAAAAATTGACTTTTGACTAATGTAGGTGAAGGCTACATATGCATAAATGTTTTATTTTCTTACAGCTTTTCTACTGTTGTGAAATTTTTCAGAATAAAAAATTTAGAAAACATAGTGGATTCCATTTATTCTGAAGTTCTACAGCTCAATCCATTCTGTAATATTTTGGCCAAAGTCTTACCGAGATCAGCTCCTCTGTGTTTAATCTGTATTCATCTAGTCACCTGGTGAGAATTGGGCTTTCAGAGGAAGGATTCTTAGCAATCAGTCCTCTACCCCGAAGACACATGGAATAAGGGAAAGATCCCATCCAGAGAAAACCTTAAGCATATTTGGATTGATATAGCATCATAACTGGAAAGGAGGATTTGTTTTCTATGAGAAACAATGACATCAGGAAGATTAAAACTAGAGATAACTTCCCCCTTTATAATTTCTGTCAGTTTAGATTGGCCTGTGTGTGGTATTACCCAATACTGGGAGGAAAATCTTTGTCTAACTCTTGAATAACACTAGTGATACTTGATATGCTTATGTTGTAAGGAAAGTGATTGAGCATAATCCGTAGTGCTAAATGAATGAGCTGTCTTTCTGCAACAGGCCCTATAATTTTGTGGGAAGAGTATCAATGTCGGTTGAATTGATACAGATGATGAACTTCAAAAAGAAGCTGAACTCGGATAAATATGCATTTTCTCTAAACCATCAAAAAGTTGAAATTCTGTGCTGGGAACTTCTGGGAGGATTCAGTGAGAAATAGATTGATAGATCTCTGGAAGCAATATTGATACTCATCATGCCTTTTAGGAGTACAAATCCAAATGAGAGAACAGCAGATTTGTGTGGGATAGTTTTACCTAGAATTGAAAACAAGAGTCATTTTTTGGGTTGTTCCCAGAATGGATTGTTGATCAAAGTAATCATTAAACCCTCAATACTGGCACTTCTTGTGAATAGCATGGTGAAATAAATGATGATGTTTTAAGATGTTTTCATTATTTTGTCATTGCCCTAAAAGTCTGGAATGAGCATTTTCATCTTCTCTTTTTACTTAAAAAAATTTTTTTAATGTTTATTTTGAGAGAGAAAGAGCACACAAACGGGGGAAGGATAGAGCGAGAAGGAGATGCAGAATCTGGAGCAGTATCCAGGCTCTGAGCTGTCCACATAGAGCCCAACATGGGGCTCAAGCTCATGAACCACGAGATCATGACCTCAGCCAGAGACAGATGCTCAACCAACTGAGCCACCCAGGCACCCACTTCTCTTTTTTCTTGTTCTTTACTTTTTCTTTTCTTTTTGTTTCATTTTGTTTCTACTTTTTGAAACACATTTTTTCTTAAAAGCATTATTTGTGGTAAATAGGCTCACAGGGCTGGAATGCTCCAACTGCCACAGCTTGTCATAAAGTCATACGGCAAAGGCATCCAACCCTGTTTGATTTAATTACAAATATTTAAATACCTTTCACTACAAGCCCTGGATAAAATGAGGGCAGGAGCACACCCCTTAGTAGAGTAGCAGTTTATTCTGATAGGAAGTTGTGCACTTACCTAAAAGTTGTATTTGACTAAATGCCTCATAGGTAGATGTTGAATAGACAGTGACATGGTTGGTATATATAATGACCTGAATGTAACCTTAGGTGCAAAGCTTGAAATAGTCTCTTGATGTTTTATTAGATCCTCTTCTCTAGGATCCAACATTCCGTCACCAGGCAGCATTGTCTCCCTGCCTCCAGAGAGTCATTCCCAGGTGTGTTTGAGTAAACGTTGTAACAGCACTACTTGTGAGTTTAACAGAAGACACCTGCATGGGACTGGAGGTACCTCCCTTCTGGACATTGTTCACTGGATATGGTGTACACTCAAGGTGCAGGTTTGTGTAGAGCAGGTACTCAAATTGAGGTCCATGTGCTGGTGGCATCATCGTCACTTGGGGGCTTGTTAGAAATGCTAGCTCTGGGCCCCGCCTACTGACGCCGAATCCCTGGGAGCAGAGGCCAGGAATGTGTGTGGTTTTTTTTTTTTAATTATTTTTTTGGGGCGCCTGGCTGGCTCAGTCGGTTAAGAATCCGACTTCGGCTCGGGTCATGATCTTGCAGCTCGTGAGTTCAAGCCCCGCATCGGGCTCTGTGCTGACCGCTCAGAGCCTAGGGCCTGCTTCGGATTCTGTGTCTCCTTCTCTCTCTGTTCCTCCCCCACTTGCATTCTCTCTATCTCTCTCTCAAAAATAAAGATTAAAAAAATTTTTTAAAAAATTATTTTTTTAATGCTTATTTTGAGAGAGAGAGCACACAAACATGAGTGAGGGAGGGGAAGAGAGAGGGAGACAGAGAATCTAAAACAGGAAAGCCCGATGTAGAGCTTAAACTCACAAACTGTGAGATCATGACCTAAGCTGAAGTCAGCTACTCAATCCACTGAGCCACCCAGGAACCCCAGGAATGTGTGTTTTCACAAGCTCTCCTGGGTAATTCTGTGAGGTCTAACAAACTTAGATTTCTGTTAGATGTGAGACGACAATTAGACACACAGCTTTACACTTCTCTGAAGATAATCATGATCATCTGTTTACCCTGCAAGTAAAAGCTGTTTCCTGAAACGCAAGTGAGTAAACACTTATCTATAAGATATGATAAGAAGTAGGTTCTTACAAATGGAAATGTGCTACAAAGTAATTTCCTTAAAACATGGCATTATTAGATGCTTAGCAGTGAAACGAGTAGTATAAGGAGGCAAAGCTAGATTTTGCAGCATCTAGTGGAACTGCCATACACTTCGGATTTATTTAAAAAATTTCCTTGTAATATTGTAGGACACGATGTTAAGTGAGATCTTCCTCATTGGAATTTTTTCTATAACGGGTACTGGCTTTCTCATTAAGAGTTCTTAAGGAGCTAAGCAAAGATTATATTAGTGTGCAACTCCTCAAGGGACTATGTTGTGTCTGGAATCACAAAGGGTTCAGTCCCTTTTGGAAAGCAGGCTTTGAACTAAACTCAGTCCTGGAACCTGTTCCTATGTTGATAAAAGCTTTGCTGCCTTTTCCTTAAACGTGGCCTCTGGGCAAGGGTCAAAGCAGATAGTTCATGTCTATGTGAGCCTCTGGACTGGACTGAGGCATTTCTTGTCCTTATTGGGGTGGAGGTTTCTACTGCATGGACAGAACACATTGTCTTTTGATAAACTGCTATGCTGTTTCTAGTTCGCCCAAATTCAATAGTGAGCTGGTAAATGTTGCAACCTGCTGGGATTGGAGAGGTAGTCTATAGCATTGGCTGATTTTTGTGATGGTAATACTCCCACCGTGGCCAATGTCAAGCTAACCAACATGATGTCACTGGAGTGGAGCTGGGACAACCGGCTGTTGCTGTCCAGTGCCAGCTGGCCTCAGCATACCACTGCCCAAAGTACATCCTTCCTAGCACTCTGAGATTGAAGAAGGTGGGAACTGAGCTAGCCCTTGGTGGACACGGGTGGGAGGAGGGCGATCACTTTTGGTTCACAGGCTTGGCATGTGGTAAGGGAGATCTGTGGTTTTTGGTAGATGAGAAAATATATTCGTGTCCTTGAGCCAGCTCCTTTCCATGCTAATGTACTGGCCCCTGTGTTGGAGAGCTTTAAAATGTTGTATTCTAGGGTGACTGTGGCAAAAAAAAAAGGTGGATTTTGTGTTTCTGTTCATATGATGAGTTCTACCACAAAACATAAAGCTAAGGAGGACCTTACCACCTCAGATTTTCAGATAAGTGACTTAGCAACCACCCTTATTCCAAGTCAAGGCTGCTGTGAAAACAAAAGGCATATGTGCACACAGTCCTTCATTGTTCTAGAAGGCTATTGAAGCATACATTTGCTCTTCTGGGAAAGAATAAAAGAGCCTGAAATCCAAATAAGACTAGGAAATAGCTTCCAGGGGCAGCATAATTTCTGAAGCAAATTCCTCCTCCTCAAAGAATCATGTTTATACACCAAGAACAGCAAATGTACATATTTACTTTTGTCAGTACCTGAGTAACCGAACTGTTTGGAGAGAAAAGGAAAGGTATTCAAGGAAATGTTTAAAAACAGAGCATCGTGAAGGAAATAGTAGAACTGGGGATAAGAATGCTCTTAGAAGACCTGGAATAAGGAAAGTTTGTTTCATAAATTTGTACAGTTCTTGAAATAAGTTCATTTTACGAGGGAAGAAAATGATGAGGCTCCTGACCTACAGATTCAGATCTGTGTTGAAGTATGACAAAACCCTCTCTTGAATCTCAGAATCTCTGAACTTTGGTATCTCTTCCAAAATAGTCAGAACTTCACAAATAGAAACAAAGAGCACAGAGCATAAAATCTTAATGAGTGGGTTGGGTGGAATCCAACATATCTAGAAGGAAAACAACTCCATATTAGATTTGGTGACATTTAATGTTTATGTTTTTATTTAATATTCAAGTATTTTATTTCTATCCCATCTTGGATAAGGCAGGACAATAAGTGTGATGGGCATGAGAAAAATATTCGTGATGAGTTAAGTTCATGAAGAGTTGAAATGGAACTCCTTGGCAGATCAAAAGGTTGGAATGTGTCTAGAATGTTTGTTTTTTCTGTATTGTAATTTGGGTTCAACCAGAGGCAGACCTTAAGAGCGGATTCTAACACGAGTATAATTTCTTGGGAAGGAATCCCAGGAAATATCTGGGTGAGTAGGAGTGAGGGAAGTGAAAGAAATCAATGAAGAGTATGTTATCAAGTAAACTGCCCAATGGGCAGCTGGTACTCAATCCTGCTGGAGAATTTCAGGAAACAGAAACTGTCCCAAACAAAAAGGCAAGAAAATGGGTGTGTTTCTTCATCTCACTTTCTGCTATTGGTTGAAGGTGGCTTCTAGGGTCATTAACTGTTTGAAATTATTGTCTTGCTTTAGCATAATAGAAGCCCTCTGGGAAGTAAGGAATTTGCAGTAAAGAGTCTTCACTCTGCAGAGATAAGACATTTGTTAGTGCAACACTGTCCAAGAAAGTTTAATGTGAGCCATTAATGTGAGCTACCTATGTAATTTAGGAGTTTCTAAGAGTCAGTTAAGTAGTAATAAGACACAGGTGAAATTAATCTTAATATATCTTTTACTTATTTAAAAAATTTTTAAGTTTATTTTGAGAGAAACAGAGATAGCATGAGTGGGGGAGGGGTAAAGAGAGATGGGGAGTGAGAGAGAATCCCAAGCAGGCTCAACACTGTCAGTGCAGAGTCTGACATGGGGCTCAAACTCAGGAAACCCTGAGACCATGACCTGAGCTGAAACTGAGGGTCAGACGCTTAACCAACTGAGCCACCCAGGTGCCCCTCAATAGATCTTTTAGACTACTGCATCCAAAACCTTATTTCAGCCTGTGGACAACATAAAATTATTGAGCTATTTTACTTTTTGCCCCTAATTTTTTAAATTTGATGTGCATTTTCCGTTGATGGCATATCTTACATCTCAACTCACACCAGTCACGTTTCAAGTGCTCTGTAGCCACATGGAGCTAGTGGCTACTGTATCGAGCAGTGCAGTTCTAGGGGAACGGACCAGTGTTTGACTTACTATTGACTGTGTGTGTGTGTATGTGTGTGTATATGTGTGTGTGTGTGTGTGTGTGTGTGAGAGAGAGAGAGAGAGAGATATTCTCTGAGTAACCTCGCAAATTAATTCTACCCAGTACACCAGGGAACCAAATACGTAGATTCTGTTTTTGGCCACAACTGAGGCTTTACTTTCCCAACTAGATTATGTTCCTTGGATTTCTCAAGATATAAAACTCAAGAATGTACTCTTCTGCTTATGGTACAGAAGTATTTTGATCTATTGACATTTTGAAGACTTTAACATTTTTAATGTCTTCGAAAACCTATGTCTGCTGTCCCCATTAATACATCAGTGTAGAATTTTACTAGTAAAAATTAGGTGTTCATTTATCTTTTGCTTACTCCCCCTACCTACCAAATATTGATGGAGTACCTTCATTGAACCATGTGCATCTGAAGCATGGTTTCCTGGCCCTTCAGGAAAGAGACAGACTCTGTCTCCAAAGAGCTCATAGTTTGGTGGGGAAGGCCCAGGAAACAGAACACCATATAAATAAGTTCCATGAAGAACAGGGTCCTTTTTAAAAAAGAATTTATTATTTTACAGTAGTTGAAGGCTCACAGCAAACTTGAAAGTATAGAGATGTCCATGGACCTTCTACTCCCCACCTGTGCACAGCCTCCTCATCACATCCCCCCACCAGAGTGTATACTTATTACAGCTGGAGAACCTACATGGACACATTGTCATCCGAAGTCCATAGTTGACATTAGGAGGAACAGGTCTTAGCACATGGTTTTTGCAGGGTGCTACTATGCTTTCTCTTAATCAAGTGCCATGTGTAAAGCTCAGATATCATGTGCAAAAATAAACAAGTTGGATAGTGGGTATTCAAAATCCTCTTAAAAGAGTATTTCACACTTTTCAGAACTTGTCACCTGAGGGCTCCTTTTACTTAGAGCCTTGATTTAGATTCATTGAACTAATTTACAGGGGTCCTTTTAGGGACTTTACTGAAAAATCAGTTGCACTAAGTCTGGTTAGGAGGATGTTCACATTGCCATATTTTGCCTTCCTTGATGCCTGATTTATGGGAATTCAAGCCTCTTGCTTTCCCCAGGGGGTGTCAGATCCATGGCTGAATCACCAGTGCCATCTTCCTGGCATAAACTTTACAGGCCTTTGAAATGTAGCTGCCAGCAGGGTAGGTCAAACACTCTACATTTCCATATTTCCAGCTGAACCCTAGGAGGTATTTAAGTTGCTAATATGAGCAAGGCTATGGTTTTCTCTATTAATTGATGTTGTTTTATTCATTGGGTGAAATGTGAAAGCATTTAATAATTTAAAGATGATGTTTTCAAGCATAATCGACTTTTGAGGTTTGAGATGCCAAAGAAAAAATGTTAACTCTAAGCATTGGCACTTGGAAGGATTTTACTGCAACTGATTACATATGCAGGGTATTTCTGGAGTTATGATAGGGAGATTCTTTCAGTAGGATTTAACTGGCTGAGTATAATAGAGTGTTTTATTACATAATAATTGCCTTTAATGGGTGTGGGCATTTCATTTGGCTATTGGAATCATGCTAATGTAACTCTAATTGAAAAGATTACATTTACCTTTAAACATCTTTAACACATCAGATTGGGTCAGTGGATTCAGTATTGGAGATCATACATTTTGTTTTCATAGGTCTCATTTTCCAGGGTGTATGGTTTTCTGAAGCTTCTTTAAGCCATTTCCCGACAGACAAAGGTAGCTTCCTATACATCTTCTTTCTTAATATGTCACTGGTTGTGAGCAAACTAGAAAAGGACACTGGCTATCTTAAGCAAAAAAATACTTTCTGGAAAGAGTGGGATTAAGA
Organism: Paguma larvata; assembly: GCA_030068075.1. Classification (NCBI taxonomy): domain Eukaryota; kingdom Metazoa; phylum Chordata; class Mammalia; order Carnivora; family Viverridae; genus Paguma; species Paguma larvata. The sequence continues at coordinate 14,706,139 of CM057844.1, forward strand.
GAGTTGGTAGGAGCCTTGAGCCTGGAGCTTTGCAAAGAGGCAGGAGCCAAGGGGTGCAATAAGGGTGGCTTAGGTTGGGGTTTCTAGAAGCAGAGGCTGAGATGGAGGTTCTTGTACAATGACTTACTGAGAGAATGCTCTCTGGGGAAAACTATAAGGGATTGAGGGAAACAGAAAAGGGCCTGAGAAGGTGTCAAGCAAAAACTGAAGGTTCAGGTGAAGTGTAGCCTGAGCTGGCTTCCAGAGGGAGTTCTGGAGCTCATCAGAGAATAGGTCCACCTTGTGGCATACTGCCAACTTCCTGCACTCCTGTATCAGTCAGTCACTGGCTGTGGATTGCGTCTAGATGGAGCATAACCTCTCAGGCAATGACGTGTTGGTGAAGTGGTTTTCTAGGGGAGGGGAGAAACAGATCTATAGTATTTGCCAATTTCCACGGTGTAAATACTCCCACCATGGCTTCTTTCAGGCTACCAGTGTGAAGTTACTGAATGTGCACTTGGGGAGAAATGTGAGCTATAGCTTGCACAATAAACTCTTGTGAGCTTAGTATGAGCTGGATGCAGCAGATCACTGTTCCCAGGCATCTCCTGGAGAAGGGCTAGCTGTGTGGTGAGGGCAAACCTTTGGAGAAAGGGCTGTTAGCAGCCAACATTCACAGCACTGGGGATAGGTGCACTACCCCATGAAAAATCTGAGAAACATCTAGAGGCTGATGCAACATAGGAAACGTGGAGAGCCTCACACAGCAGGAACAGGAAGGTCAGCGGGCAGGTTGCTGCTTTCACTGCCTCTTTAGTGATCCACACCCTGCCGTTGCATCACTCCTTGAAAATGCAAAATCTTGAAAGAAGGTATAAATTTGTCCTGCCTAAGGCACATGTCCCCTCTCGTTCTATCAGGAATGTATGAGGAAATGTGTAGTCCACTGTCCTTCAGTAGTAGAAGGGAAGCATTAACTTCTGCCAAGACCAGAAAGGACTGGGGGGAATGGCGATTCCCAGAGAGGAGGCTGGGGAACTCTTATTGGTGGGCAACGGAGACTGTGTAGCATCAATGGAAATTTTTACTACATATGGAGTAGCAGTTGACATAATTTTAACAAAAGGAACTAACATATAATTTTTTACTAAATGCCAACACTCATTTGCTGGCAACAGTTTTAGTGAGTCCATATATGGTGGCAGAAATTGTTGGTTGCCTGCTTCCTACTAAGCCTTTCTCTTAAACTTCCTCCTTGATGGCAGAATCCTACTATCCTTAAGGAAGCTAAAAAATGCCCCATAGTGACTTTGCCAGCATCCTTGGCACAGAGGGCATAGGCATATGACCCAATTCTGACCATTGGATTCTGAGGAGAGGTCTTTAGGGAGGTGAACCTTCTGAGAAATGTTTGTCCCTTATGTGATAGATGTGTAAAGGGAAACCCCCAATACCTTTCTTCCTGCTTTGAATGAAGTTATGTGAGAACACAGTACTTGGAGCCATGGTAGCCATCTTGTGATGAATGGAAAGTCAGGAAAAGCACAGAAAAGCTGACTGTAACCTTCATGTCATTCTGTTAGATGAACTCGGAAGCCACCCATTTTTGTTGTCATTACTACATGAGGTTTTACACCTTTTTATTATTTATTCTACTCTTATTTGGAGGTTCAGTTATGATATTTTATGTTATTTCACAGTATTCTGTGAGGGATATATTCTTTTTATTTTAAATTTTTTAATTGTCAAATTGGTTTCTATAAAACACCCAGTGCTCATCCCAACCTGTGCCCTTCTCAGTGCCCGTCATCCACTCTTCCCCCTCCCATACCCCTCTCAACTCTCGGTTTGTTCTTAGTATTTAAGTATTTAGTATTAAGTATGTAAGGTTTTGTCTCCCTCCCTCTCTGTGTCTTTTTTCCTTCCCCTCTTCCCCTCCGCCCCTGATTTTCTGTTAAGTCTCACAAAGTCCACCTATGCATGGAAACATATGGTGTCTGTCCTTCTCTGACTGACTTATTTCACTCAGCATAATACCCTCTGTGAGGGATATATTCTTATTTTCATTTCACATAGAGGAGAAACTGAGGCAAAAATCATTAAATAGCTTGACTGAGATATGAGAATAGCTCAGACTTTTCTGTCTGTCGCCAGGGTCTGTGACCTTTCTCTCTACCAGACTACTTTCTTAAATATTAACAACACTTTCCACTATGTCCAGTATGATAAAGACCTCTGTTTATCCTTTTTCCTGCTTTGTCCTTATCAGCATCCCTGCTGGCTAAACGTTGAATTATGAGTTCTTCAGAAAGCAGACTTGTAAAACTATCAGAGAGGATCACATCTCTATAGCAAGAAAACCATCTCTGACGATAGTGAAACAACCCGTGAATATCAAATTCCATTAGAAAAGCCCCAAACAAGAGTGTGAGCAGCCACTTCCAACTGAGGCCCAGTCATCTGTGATCGCACAGAAGGTCTACTTCACGGAGGAGAGTTTCCGGTTTTAGGATAGGGGGCCTTTACTGCTCAGTACTTCTTAGAATTCATGGTTAAAATGAAAAGAGTATTGGTATGTGATGGGAAGCTCTCACTGAAATATCAGTACTCCAGAATGTCAAACTACTCCTAGTCTGTGATGCCAGCATTCTCAAATTTTCGAGTACCCAAATGCTACAACCATAACTGCTACCATTTCTTCTTTGAGTTTTGCTCTTGGTTATGTCTTTATCGCAGACTTAAAGTTTTCCCCTTTCTTTCTCTATAGTAGCCCTGATTATTTAGTTCCTCTGACAACATACCCAAATGTGGTATTTAAAAAAATAAACCTTGTAGATGACATTTTGGTGATAGGACAGTTGTTAACATAAAAATGAAAAGACATTAGAGAAAGCATTGTCAGTTGTGTAATACAAACATCTTTGGCTAGAACTTGAGTCATGCAGGGAAAGTATCCAAAGGATGATGTGTTTTTGTTTTTTCTTTATTCACTCCCCACCAGCTGATCCTTCAGGACCCCTCCTGCCTTACACATCCTTACGTTATGACATGGCTCCTTTTTTTTTTTAATTATCGCCATTTTTTCTGCCTTCAGGAAAGTTAATAAAAATCTAACTTGATCTAATTTATCCTTAATCCAGTTTTGTTCATTTTACTTGATGATGGTGGGATGAAACTGAGACAATATTCTGAGACTTCGAGATGTAACTAGAAAATTTCTTTGGTAACATGTTGTGTCCCACATGAATTATTGATAGAAAAGATCGAAGACTAAGTATTTTCTAGGCAGTATGCTGGGTGGACCATGGTGGGGGAATGTAAAAAATGGAATCCTTCTCTTCTGGTTATATAGTGTCAGAGATGGGATGGTCATCAGTCCTATATTCTCTTTTCAGAGGTAAGTAAATTGTGGGGCAGAAGATAAAGTAGCCTTGGACATAAGGGCACATTATGGCCCAATTTGCACCTCTGTCATCCTCCCATGATCCCTCCTCTACAGTAGTCTACAGGTGAGTGCCTATTTGGGGACATGTTTTTAACAGACCTTGGAAAAATATGAAAAATATGGAATGCTCTCCATGAAATTTTTTCATTGGGAATTCGCTTTATGGAGTATCTCCTTTCATGAAATGATAGGGTTGGAGAATCAGATAAGTACGAGTATGTATGGATATGTAAAATGCCCTTACTTACTAAAATAAGTGGATAACTCTATTAACTGACATCTAGAATTAAAAAATACTCTGTGAAATGTGATAACAAGTAAACTCCTGTCTTACCTGGTATCAATGGTTAATATGAAATTTAAAGAACAGGAATTTACCATACATTTCCCAGCTGGTCATATATCTTAATATAAGCCCACCCTCTAGTGATATATCTATGCTTGAGTAACATGGCCTTTCTCTGATTATAATAAATACTATCTTAGGACTGCCCATAGAATAAGAAAATATAAGCAAACTTCCTGGAGTAGGGTGCTGCACTTGTATAAATTATATAGTGTAAACCTTATACTCAGTTCTTAGCTTTCCCATTTAACAGTAGGTTTTCGCTGTGTAACATGCTATGCCTCAAAATTTAGTGATTTGAAACAACAAACTTTTATTTAGTTCATTCGTCTTCAGATTTTCTGGGTAGCTGTGCAGAGATCTAGGCTGGACTTGGTTGTGCTCAGCTGGTTGGCTTGTGTGGCAGTGGAGGCGGGGGAAGGGCGGCGGCGGCGGTGGTGTCAAGTGGTGGTTTAGCCAGTCCAGGGTGCCGTCTGCTGGAGTGTCAGGATGCCCGGGGCCTTTTTTCCAAGTAGTTTTTCATATTCCAGAAGGCTAGTCTCAGTGTGTTTTCATGGGAATAACAGGGTTCTGGAAGAGAGCTATAAAACTTTTTGAAACCCAGCCTTAAGGAACTGGCTCAGGTGTTGCCTCTGCCATATTCAAGAGTTGACTCAAGGGGTGGAGAAGCAGATGCCACCTCCAGCAGGAGGAGGGGCGAGGTCCTATTACGATGGGATGGAGGATGGCTGGTAATTTTTGCAGTCTGAAGCATGCTGGTTCTGCATGCTGAATCTGTTCTGTCACAAAATATTTTCATTAAAATTTATCTGTCTCTCACCACTACTGATCCAAGCCGTTATCTCACCTGTTTGACCATAGTAACTCCCTGACATCTCTCTCTACTGCTATGTTCGGCTGTCTCTGGTTTCCACACAGCAGGCATGGTGACCTTTTAAAAAATATAAATCAATTCTTGTCTCTTGTCACTCTTAGAATAAATCTTTACTCCTTTCCATGGCCCAGAATGTCCTGCCGTGGTCTGACTTCCATCCAACTGCATCCTTACTGGCCTCCTATGAAGTCCTAGAGTGTATCATGCCCCTTCCATCTCAGGGATTTTGTAATTGCTGGACCCTCTCTCTGGTATGTTCCTTCTCTACTTTTCATAGGACTTCTTTTTTCATATAACCACATCTCCTTGAGGGTGCTTCCTTACTCACCTGGCTCAAATAGGACCCTTCCGATTACTTTCTACCACAGTGCTTTGTGCACTTCCTTAATAATACTCTTTGGTTTGTTAACTTACATGTGTATTGCTTCTCTGTTCCACCAAAATGTGTGCTTCATGAAGTCAAAGACAGTATCTGATTATACACATCATCGCATAGTAGGTCACTTATTAAATGTTCATTGATTCCCAGGGTGTCTGAAAGGCTCAGTCAGTTGAGCATCCAACTCTTGATTTCAGCTCAGGTCATGATCTCAGGTTTGTGGGATCGAGCTCCATATTGGGCTCCATGCTGAGCACAGAGCCTGCTTGAGATATTCTCTCTCTCTCTCTCTCTCTCTCTCTCTTTCTCTCTTTCTCTCTCTCACTTTCTCTCTCTCTCTCCCTTTCTCTCTCTCTCTCTTTCTCTCTCTCTCTCTTTCTCTCTCTCTCTCTCTTTCTCTTTTTCTCTCTCTCTTTCTCTCTCTCCCTCTCTCTCCCTCCCTCCCTCCCTCCCTCTCTCCCTCTCTCCCTCTCTTCCTCTCTTCCTCTCTCCCTCCCTCCTCCTCCTTCTGCCCATCTCTCCTGCTCATGCTGTCTCTCTCTCTCTCAAAAAAATTAAATTAAAAAAATATTCATTGATTCCCTACAGAGCAGATCCCTCCATAAAAGTTTTACTAAATAACCAAGTTAAGGAATACTTGCAACCTTTGTTTTAAAATGTGTTTTATTTTCCAGATTTCTGTGGCAATATACTCAGTTACACATCATAAATATTGGACCATGACTAATGATCTTTTATTATGGAAATGGAGTTGGGATGGTCCAAAGAATGACAAGTGATGCATCTAATGCTGCATCTATAGAGATGACACTTACAAAAGAGATGTATCACTACCTTGCTTAATATGATACGAATAAACATTTTCAGAGACGAGTCTTCCAGATAAAGTCCTCTGTATTCAGAACCTTGTTTTCCAAATGGAGAAGACTCTGAAATTGAATTTTATTCATGCTTCAGAAGAAATGAAATCTCTCCATCATGGAAAATGAGTATCAGGTGCTTTTGATTTCCTTTTATCAGCTGCTAATCGGAAGCGATGAAGAGAGAGATGCAAGCTAGTGAAGAAGCCAGCCGTTGGATAGGCGGTTGTGCTGCAAGAGGGTCTGTGCTGTTAATTAGATGATGACCTTGGGAAATGCATTGTGAGCCAGGGAGATGGAGGAGGAAGACGTATATTACACAGCATCCCACTGGGTGGATCCCCTCTCAAAGAGTTTATGCTGAAATGGTGAGAGTTGCAAAAACGACATTTTGAGCAAGAGACAGCCGGTGTTCTGAAGATGTTAGAGGACCTTTGTATTTTTGTAGGTCCTCTATATCTTAGTAATGATTTGTATGGATACATTAGTAATTATACATATCCTCTTCTAGCACAAATAGCTTGGAAACACGTGGCAATGCACATTTGTAGTTCGGGAAGGGTGCCAAGTATCCACAGTCCCTCTTCTAGCTGGGAGAATTGCCTCCTTTTGGAGTCTGTAAATCCAGTTTCCAAGCCTCCTTTGCAGCTAGGGCACAAGCATGTGGCCTGAGTTTGGGTTTGGGTGATCAGATAAACATGCCCTAGACTGGGGTGAAAGAGCAGGAAAGAATCCATTTTATTGGTAGAGGTAGTGGCCCTTGGGCCTTAGGGCCAGGATAAACAGTGACCAGTGCAGATATTGGTGGCATTGCAAATCAAGTGACAACACTGTCTGTCCTCACTGGGCAGTTTGGGGTGGAATTGTAGCCATGGTCCATGTTAGCCCTCTTTGCCTCTCTCTGGTTCGTTCTTCAGGCTTCTCAGCAATGCTGCGTTGTTTCCTAGTATTCTTTCAATAAACTCTTCTAATCTTCAGTAAAGCAGAGTCACTTTTTCTTGCTTACATGGAAGAGCTGTAACTGGCTTCTTCCAATTAATAATGCTTACAAGGCAATGAGTAGTTCTATTTCATTAAATGTATTGTCCCTTGTATAATTAACACAGTTACATGTTAGTGTGGCCCGGTACCAGCAATAATGAGAATTTTATTTAGGAGGATTTCTATTTATTTATTTATTTCTTTATTTATTTATTTATTTATTTATTTAAATAATTTATTATCAACTTGGTATCCATACAACACCCAGTGCTCATCCCAACAAGTGCCCTCCTCTTTGTCTGTCACCCACTCTCCCCCTTCCTACACCCCCCTCACCCTTCAGGTTGTTCTTAGTCTTTTGGAGTCTGTTATTTTTGTCTCCCTCTCTCTGTTTTTTTTTTCTTTCCCCTCTTCCCCTCCCCCATGGTTTTCTGCTAAGTTTCTTAAAATCCACCTATCATGGAAACATATGGTATTCGTCTTTCTCAGACTGACTTATTTCACGTAGCATAATACCCTCCAATTCCATCCACGTTGCTAAGCATGGACAGATTTCATTCTTCCTCATTGCTGCCTAGTATTCCATCATATATATATATACCACATCTTCTTTATCCATTCATCAGTCGATGGACACTTAGTCTTTTTCCACTATTTGGCTATTGTCAAAAGTGCTGCTATGAACATTGGGGTACACGTGCCCCTATGCATCAGCATTCCTGTGTCTCTTGGGTAGATTCCTAGCAGTACTATTGCTGGGTCATAGGGTAGTTCTATTTCCATTTTTTTGAGGACCCTCCACACTGTTTTCCAGAGCGGCTACACTAGTTTGCATTCCCACCAACAGTGTAGGAGGGTGCCTGCTTCTCCACATCCTCGCCAGCATCTATAGTTTCCTGATTTGTTCATTTTAGCCACTCTGACTGGTGTTAAGTGGTATCTCAATGTGGTTTTGATTTGTATTCCCCTGATGATGAGTGACATTGAGCATCGTTTCATATATCTATTGGCCATCTGGATGTCATCTTTGGAGAAGTGTCTATTCATATCTTCTGCCCATTTCTTCACTGGATTATTCATTTTTCAGGTGTGGAATTTGGTAAGTACTTTATAGATTTTAGATACTGGTCCTTTATCAGATAAGTCATTTGCAATTATCCTTTCCCATTCCGTGGGTTGCCTATTAGTTTTGTTGGTTGTTTCCTTTGCCGTGCAGAAGCTTTTTGTCTTGATAAGGTCCCAATAGTTCATTTGTGCTTTTCGTTCCCTCGCCTTTGGAGATGTGTTGCATAGGAAATTGCTGCGGCTCATGTCATAAAAGTTTTTTCTTGCATTCTCCTCTAGGATTTTGTTAGTTTCCTGTCTCACATTCAGGTCCTTCATCCATTTTGAGTTTATTTTTCTGAATGGCTTAAGAAAGTTGTCTAGTTTCATTCTTCTTCATGTTGCTGTCCAGTTCTCCCAGGGCCATTTGTTAAAGAGGCTGTCTTTTTTCCATTGGATACTCTTTCCTGCTTTGTCAAAGATTAGTTGGCCATATGCTTGTGGGTCCATTTCTGGGTTCTTGTGACAATACCATGCGGTCTTGATGACTACCGCTTTGTAGTAGAGATTAAAATCCGGGATTGTGATGCCTTCCTCTTTGGTTTTCTTCAATATTACTTTGGCTATTCGGGGTCTTTTGTGGTTCCATACAAATTTTAGGATTGTTTGCTCTAGCTTTGAGAAGAATGCTGGTGCAATTTTGATTGGGATTGCACTGAATGTGTAGATTGCCCTGGGTAGTGTTGCCATTTTAACAGTATTCTTCCAATCCATGAGAATGGGATGTTTTTCCATTTCCTTGTGTCTTCCTCAATTTCCTTCATAAGTTTTTTATAGTTTTCAGTGTAGAGGTCTTTCACATCTTTGGTTAGGTTTATTCCTAGATATTTTCTGGTTTTTGGTGCAATTGTGAATGGGATTCGCTTCTTTATTTCTATTTCTATTGCTGCATTGTTGGTGTAAAGGAATGCAACCGATTTCTGTATATTGATTTTTGTACCCTGCAACTTTGCTGAATTCATGGATCGGTTCTAGTAGGCTTTTGGTGCGTTCCGTCGGGTTTTCCATGTAAAGTATCATGTCATCTGCGAAAAGTGAAAGTTTGACTTCATCCTTGCCTATCCTGATGCCTTTTATTTTGTTTTGTTGTCTGATTGCTGATGCTAGGACCTCCAACACTATGTTAAATAGCAGTGGTGAGAGTGGACATCGCTGTCATGTTCCTGTTCTCAGGGGGAAGGCTCTCAGTTTTTCCCTATTGAGAATGATGTTAGCTGTGGGCTTTTCATAAATGGCTTTTATGATGCCTAACTATGTTCCTTCTATCCCGACTTTCTCGAGAGTTTTTATTAGGAAAGGATGCTGTATTTTGTCAAATGCTTTCTCTGCATCTATTGACCGGATCATATGGTTCTTTTCTTTTGTTAATGTGATGTATCATGTTGATTGATTCGTGGATGTTGAACCAGTCCTGCAACCCAGGGATGAATCCTACTTGATCATGGTGAATAATTCTTTTTATATGCTGTTGGATTCTATTTGATAATATATTGTTAAGAATTTTTGCATCCATATTCATCAAGGATATTGGCCTGTAGTTCTCTTTTTCTTGCTGGGTCTCTATATGGTTTGTGAATCAAAGTGATGCTGGCTTCATAGAATGAGTCCGGGAGTTTTCCTTCCATCTCAAATTTTTGGAACAGCTTGAGGAGGATAGGAATTAACTCTGTTTTAAATGTTTGGTAAAGTTCTCCAAGGAAACCATCTGGTCCTGGACTTTATTTGTTGGGAGATTTTTGATAAATGCTTCAATTTCTTCACTAGTTATGGATCTATTCAAGTTTTCTATTTCTTCCCGTTTGAGTTTTGGTAGCGTGTGGCTGTTTAGGTATTTGTCCATTTTTTCCAGGATATTCAATTTGATGGCATATAGTTTTTCATAGTATTCTCTGATAATTGTATGTTTTCCTGAGGGGTTGGTTGTAATCACTCCATTTTCGTTCATTATTTTATCGATTTGGGTTCTCTCTCTTTTCTTTTTGAGAAGCCTGGCTAAAAGTTTATCAATTTTGTTTATTTTTTCAAAGAACCAGCTCTTGGTTTCATCGACCTGTTCCACTACTTTTTCTGTTTCCATATGATTAATTTCTGCCCTGATCTTTGTTATTTCTCTTTCTTCTGGGTTTGGGTTGTCTTAGCTGTTCTGCTTCTTGTTCCTTTAGGTGTGGTGTTGGAATTTGTGTTAGCGATTTTTTTTTTTGAGATAAGCCTGGATTGCAATATATTTACCTCTCAGGACTGCCTTTGTCACATCCCAAAGTATTTGGAGTTGTATTTTCATTTTCATTTGTTTCCATATATTTTTAAATTTCTTCTCTAATTACTTGGTTGACCTATTTGTCTTTTAGTAGGTTGTTCTTTAGCCTCCATGTTCTTGGGGGTTTTCTAGACTTTTTCCTGTGGTTGATTTCAAGTTCCAAAGCATTGTGGTCTGAAAGTGTGCATGGTGTGATCTCAATATTTTTATATCTATTCAGCGCTTCCTTGTGACCCAAAATATGGTCTATCTTGCAGAATATGCCATGTGCATTTGAGAAGAATGTAAATTCCTTTGCTTCTGAATGGAGGGCCCTGAAGATATCAGTCAAGCCCATCTGTTCTAGTATGTAGTTCAGGGCCATCGTTTCTATGGTGATTCTCTGTTTAGTGTATCTATCCAGTGTTGTGAGTGGGGTATTAAGGTCCCCTGCAATTAGCACATTTTTATCAATAAGATTGCTTATGTTTGTAATTAGTTGCTTTACAAATTTGGGTGCCCCAGAATTCAGCACATAGATATTCATAATTGTTAGCTCTTACTGCTGGATAGTCTCTGTGATTATTACATAATGCCCTTCTTCATCTCTTATTACATCTTTTACTTTAAAGTCTAGTTTGTCTGATATAAGTATGGCTACTCCAGGCTTTCTTCTGAGTTCCCATAGCATGGTAGACAGTTCTTCATCTCACTTTCAATCTGAAGGTGTCCTCAGGTCTAAAATGGGTCTCTTGAAGACAGCAGATAGATGGGGCTTTTTTTTTTTTAAATCCATTCTGTTACCCTATGTCTTTTAATTGGAGCATTTAGTCCATTTATATTCAGCATTAATACTGAAAAATATGGGTTTAGAGTCACTGTGTTATCCGTAGGTTTCTTGCTTCGAAGGATGTCTCTGGTACTCTGTGTTCCTTCCATTTCCGTCATAGAGTCCCCCTCAGGATCTCTTGTAAGACTGGTTTATTTGTGATGTATTCCTTCGGTTTTTGTTTGTTTAGGAAGACCTTTATCTCTGCATCCATTCTGAATGACAGGCTGGCCAGATAAAGGATTCTTGGCTGTATATCCTTCCTGTTCATCATATTGACGATTTCTTGCCATTCCTTTCTGGCTTGCCAAGTTTCTGTAGATAAGTCCGCTACTACCCTGATGTGTCTGCCTTTGTATGTCAAGGCTCGTTTATCCCTAGCTGCTTTCAGAATTCCCTGCTTAGTATTTTCCCAGCTTCACTGTGATGTGTCGTGCTGAGGGTCTATTCAGGTTATGTCTGAGGGGAGTTCTCTGCCTCTTGGATTACAATGCCTGTTTCCTTCTTTATGTTGGGGAAGTTCTCAGTGATGATTTGTTCAAGTACCCCTTTGACTCCTTTCTCTCTCTCTTCTTCCTTTGGAATTCCTATAATATGGATATTATTCCATTTGATTGCATCACTCAGCTTTTGAATTTTCCTTTCCTGTTCCTGAATCAGTTTCTCCCTATTTTTCTCTGCTTCCTCTTTTTCCATAATTTTATCTTCGAATTCACCTATTCTCTCTTCTGCCTCTTCAATTCGCCCTGTGACTGCCTCCAATTTGTTTTGCACCTCATTTACAGCATTTTTTAATTCCTCCTGACCATTTTTAGGACCTTGATCTCTGTCTTGAGGACCCCCCTGCTTTCTTCTTTGCTTTTTTCAAGCCCAGTGAGCATTTTTATGTTTATCATTCTATATTCTTATTCCGTTAAGTTGGTTTTGTCTGCTTTCATCATTTCTTGTGCTGTCACTATTCCCTGTACATTCTCTTGAGGAGAGTTCTTCCGTTTCATCATTTTGGCTAGGTGTGTATTGGTTTATTTCCTAGGTCTCCTCCGTCTCCCAGGATTTTCCGGATTTCACGTTCTCTTCTCCATAGCCTCCAACTCCTCTTCCTGCAGATCTCTGGAATTGAGAGTACCTCGGTTTCAGTCCATCTTAGTTTGAAAGACACAGGATAGCACCAGGTCCCCCTACTCCTCCGCCATGTTGGTCCCTCCCCGGCAGTCTATTTAGGAGGATTTCAAAGTTTTGTGTCATTGGTTTCCAAATTCATTTATTAAATCATAACCATAATTTTAAATTAGAGCACTTTAAGTCTATGCCATGCTTCACTGTGTTCAAAAACATGTCACTTTTTTCTTAAAATAGTTCGATTAAATAGAATTAGTCTATTTAACAATTTTCTGTGGAATCTGATCATTCTTATTTTCTGTTTTAGGAGGTATCAGGGAGGCAAACATTTGCTGCTTCCACCAAGAGAATAATTCACTTTTGTATAAAGTTTGAGCAGAAACCGATAAAGATGAATATATTAAATAGTTGACGATCTGTGTGGCTCAACAACTATTTGTTTAAGATATTGTGTTGGAAACTTGCTAACTGCTAGGAATTATGAAGCACCAGAGAGTCAGAAATGAATAATGTTTGAGTAATTCCTCTTTAGGTAATCGCTCTCAGGATCGTATAGTGTAAGCCGGCCATACTCTAAGTATGGTCCATGCACCTGTGCCATCTGTACAACATTACTGGTCAAACAACAAGATCAGGGATTCATGCCGGAACAGAAATGATTCAGTACACTGTTTAGTCCAGCTAATGTTTCTCTTATAGAAGACTTTCTTGAAGGAAACCAGTGACTTGATTTATATCCCTGTGCAAGTTCATTGTCCCTGATCAACACAACAAATTTGTATATCGGCTACTTTGAGTAGCAGTAATTCAGGGGTAATAAATACTACAAAAAGCAAGAGCAAGTAGTGATTACATCAAATTGTGGAACAGCAAAATATAACCTCACATTAGTGTTCATTTCAAAACAGACACTTCAATTAGTAAAGACCTTATTACCCTCTTCTTGCCACATGTGAACCTTGGACGGGTGCTAAATGCAAGACACTACTCTGGGTTTTGCTGGGTTTACAAAAACATCTAAGATAAAAGTGGTCATCAGGATTTTCCAACCTCCTAAGTGAGAAAGGACGTCAAAACATTGTATATGTTCAAATACCAGATATGATGAGTGCTCAGGGTTGTTTTTAATAAGAATTATAGCTCATTAGAAAGCTCTTTCTATATAGTGTCTTAAATGAATATTGGATAAGTTGACTTAATGTTTTAATCACAAGTGTGTGTGTGTGTGTGTGTGTGTGTGTGTGTGTGTGTCAGAGAGAGAGAGAGAGAGAGAGAGAGAATTGGTAGCTTTCAATAGATCTTTAAAAATACTCGCCCCTGGAAGAGAATTAAGGAGTATTTATAGAGAAAAAATAATTATAATATTAAAGCAAGACACTGGCTTTTTTATTGTAGCTAAAGGGTTGTTTTCTAATGTTTACCCATCATTCATCAAATAAGGCACCAGATATAAAAGCTAAAAATATTTTCGATCACCATTAAATAAGACATCCAAAATTCACCTGTCGTATTGTAGGTCAGAAGAGAGGTAATGTACACTTGAAATTAATATAACATTGTGTGTTAACTACACTTCAATTAAAAAAAGAGCCATCATGTTTGGTGAATATAGGCAAAGGAGAGGGTACAAGAGAAACTTTGAGGTGCTGAATATCTAAGCTTGTGCTGTCCAATATGGCAACCACTAACCACTATGGCTATTTAAATATAAATTAATTGAAATAAATAAATTTTTAAAAATGAAATAAAATAAATACAATCAAAAATTAAATTCTTCAGTTCCACTAGCCACTTTTGATGTGCTCAGTGTCATGGTGGCCAATAGCTAATTAATGGGGCATAAATAATTATATTTCTTTATGGAACCTTTCTATTCACTGCAGAAAGTCCTATTGGACCACACTGTGATAGACCTTGGCATAGGTTGTTGCTTGAGTGTTCAAATATTGAATGTCAATGTTTATTGAGTCTTACACTTAACACTTATTCCTCTTTTACTGTTGTAAGTTATATGTCAATGTAAAAAGTATATAAAGAAGAAAATAGAGAGTTGGCCTTATTGCTTTTTCATTTCAAGTCAAGGGATGTCTGTGGTATTCCAGGATAATGACAAGTCTGGACAGGGACTTAGTTGATATAGAGAAGATGCATTTCCAAGACCTGCACCAGCAGGTACCCTCCATGGAGCCAGATGGCCCTCTAAGGAGCAGGTGTCAATGGTGTATAGGGCAGGGTAAAGGCTGCCTCAGATCCACCAGCCTAAAAGGAACACCCTGGAACACCTTAGGAGTGATAACGGTCTTTGAAAGATCATTAACAGAGAAGACCTTACTCTGTCTGTACCTGGGAGGTGAAAATTGTGGAAACACTTTTTATTAAAGTTGGACTTGCTCTTAGCCATTTTAAAACCTTGCTTATTTGATGCCAGACATTTTTTTCATCACTCATGTGATGGGGAGGTAGTGCTAGGGCAATAATTAGTGATAAAATGTATTCCATTAAATTAGACTCCCAATCTCTTTTATCTTGTGGTTTTTACACTTCCTCCTTTTATTTTCCTTCTCAGAGTTTGAGGATTTCAGCAGCGTTAACTCACTTTTCTGTCCTTCATTCATTTAAAACCTTATTACTCAAGATGTAGTCTGGGAAAAGCAGCAGCATTGGTAACACCTGGAGTTTGGTAAAATGCAGATTATTGAGCCCTGCCCCAGACCTGAAAACCAGAGCCTGTATCTCAAAAGATTCTTTTGCACCTTGTCATTTGAGAAGAAGCACTGTGTAGGAGTCTAAAATGAATGATGAAAATAACATGATGCACCCAGATTAGTGCATTAACCACACTAATAAATTAGGTTGATTGTTTGTAGCCAAGATGAGTTGCAGGAATTAAATTTACCATCTAGTGTCTGCTAAATTTCACAGCTGTTAAAGGTGGTTTCCTTTCTGTGGGATTTCTCACTCACAAAGAAACTGAGTCACCAGTATTGCAGTCCATTTTCTAACATGCATGTGAGATGTCAAATGTATTTTATATATTAAAAGTGAAAATTGCTTTTTGATGTAGTGTCACTCAGAGTGAAAAATGACATATAAAAAGATAAGTGCACCATTTTAAGCCTTGGACTAAGGCAATGGCAATTTAATAAGATGGCAATTTAATAAGAAATAACTGGCTACTGACAGCTTTCAATTAATCTCCGAAACAGAAAGAAGAAAAAGAATGAACAACCCCAAGTGTCAGACAATTAATTTTACTTATAGTTAGCTTTGTAATGTATGTTCTGCTTACCTTTGACTAGGGATGACTTCATATCAAATCAAATCCTGAGGACATGCTCTGAAAACCTGATTTGAGAGGAACAAAGCTTCCTCTGCTTAGAAAGTTTCCTCTTCTCGCACACCTCATTTACCTGCTATTGAAACTTCCTCAGTAGCTCACATCATAAGCACGTTGTGCATTCCCCAAGAGGCCTCACCTGGTAGCCAGAATAAGCAAATTTTGCTTAGATCAAAAACATGGAAAGCAATACTTGATATTGAAGGTGACGTGGAAACAAAACCAGAACTGATGCCGAATGTTGTCGGTGTGCCAACTGCTGAAGGCAAGATCAAGACAGGTTCCCATCACCGTGGAGATAACTTTGAATTTGTATGGGGAACATCATTCAAGACTCTCATCCCACCTCACACCTCTCACAAAGGTGAAAGAGTTCTTCTGGGGTGTTGCCTGTCATCAGGAAGATAGTCAAAATGGTCTACCTGTCTTCTGTTCAGCCCATAATCCACCTGTCTATCCATCTAGTCGCTGGGAATGCTAATGTAGTCAGTCAGAGAAGTCTTTGATTGTGATGACCTTACATGGTCTAGCCCCTATGTGGTCTAGATCATCTATTAGGAGCACAGGCCAAGGTTGCCAGTTAAGTGAGCTAATAACAGAAATGATCGGTCCTAGAGGAAGCCACATTGCTTTCTTGTGTTTTTCTATTTAAAGAACTGTTTGAGAGCATCTTCAGGGTATGTATTATTAGTTTCCCGTGACTGCTGTAATCAATTACCACAAACTTGTTGGCTAAAAACAGTAGAAATCTGTTCTTTCATGGTTTAGAAGGCCAGAAGTCTGAAATCAGTATCATTGGGATGAAATTGAGGTATCAGTAGGGGCATACTACCTCCTGATGTTCTAGAGGAGGATTTGTCCCTTGCCACTTCTAGTTTCTGGTGGCTACGAGTCCTCTTTGACTTGTGTCCACATCACTCCAGTCTTCAGGTCTCTTTTCATGTTCCTTCTCATCTTTGTGTCTAGTCTCCCTCCTCTCCCTTTATAAGAATACATGTGATAGCTAATTCAGGATAATCTCCCCATCTTAAATCCCTTAACTTAATGACATCTGATCATTTCTCAGCCTTTCACAGACTTCAGGGAATGAGGGCATTTCTGTTTAAAATGTTGTTTTTTGGGGATGGGGGGCGCCTGGGTGGCTCAGTCGGTAAGCGTCTCACTTCGGCTCAGGTCATGATCTTGTGGTTTGTGAGTTCGAGCCCTGTGTTGAGCTCTGTGCTGCCAGCTCAGAGCCTGAGGTCGGCTTTAGATTCTGTGTTTCTCTCTCTGCCTCTCCCCCACTCATGCTCTGTCTCTTCTCTCTCAAAAATAAATGATAAAGCATTAATAACATAAAATGTTTACTGGGGCACCTGGGTGGCTCTGTCGGTTAAGCATTTGATTCTTGATTTTGGCTCAGGTCATGATCTCATGGTTCATGGAATGGAGCCAAGTGTCTGGCTCTGCGCTGACAGCACAGAGCCTGCTTGGGATTCTCTCTCTCTTTCTGCCCCTCCACTTTGTGCATGCATTCTCCTCTCTCAAAAACAAAAACAATTTAACATTTTAAATGTTGCTTATTGAAGAATAGATACCGTGTCTAGCATGTTATTCCACAAAGGATCGTGGATCTTACCCAACATCAAGTGTACTAATAATTAATGAAGAATATGAGCAGAGCATAGGCCCAGTCTCGGCATCTCACTATCTATAACCTCTGCCACAGCTTCCTAAAACTCTGTTTTGATGCCCTAGGTTACATTTTGGTTTAGGAGTCACTGATAATGTGACCTAAAAGTGTGATACAAGTTAGTTCAGGTGAAGCCATTTAGATTTAGGGCTTCTCAGTTTTTTATACTTGATTAGTTACATGGGTAGAGAGCTTTTATGACTAGTTTCCTTTCCCCAGAAGGTTGTATCCTACCAACCCAAAAATTCTGGGTTAGCTTTTTGAAGTACTCAGGGCAAACCTGGAATGACCTGTTAAAACCTCAGATCAAAAGTTCTGGGTTATCTTCCTGCTGGTAAATTCCAGCACAGCATTTACAAGAAGTTCTGGTTTTGTCAAGTCAACGCTTTTTGGGGTAAAGGGTGGGAGGAACATCCTAGGGAGGAAGGGATGACCCACGGTGAGTTCTCTTTTACCCGTACATGAACTATGCTTTAGATGCAGAGAATATTCACTTACATTCACTGACATTCACATTACATTACATTTTGAAATGTAACCACTTTGGAGACCGAGTATTATAAATAAACCCACAAAATTATTTTCTTAGGTCCATCCTGAAATGACTTCGCTAGTGTGTGTTTTCTCTGACAGGAGTGTAGTGCACACAGCAGGAATGAATGGGAGCTATGTAAGAGCAAGGGATGTGGGCGTAATGTCTGCTATTTGAACAGAACCTGGTATATTTGCTTATACTCACAATGCCTCAGGGACTTCAGCTAAGAGAATGATCATCAGTGTGTGTAATTTACTTATGGGATATATAGATGTCTTTATTGCATGAGATTAAAAACAATTAAAAACGTACTTCCATCTGATGAATGAAGGAATGACTTGGATGGAGTAATGGAGCTCCTATTTTTATTTATGGGTAGATCTACTTTAGTTTCAGCTAACCTTGGTTATGGAGACAATAATATAAGTAAGATGATTCTCTTTCACTTTGATTTTGGCTTTTGCATGGAAGAAACAGTGTACATTTGGCACCTGATATTTACAGTGCCATCTGTCTATTGGTTTTCTTGCTGTGAACAGATTCACAGTAATGTGTGGGGGTGTGGGGAGGAAATCATTATCAGAATCTTTTGTAAGAAGGTCAACTCTGTGTGGCATCTGAATGCCCTTGGGCAGTGAGGGTTGGAGAACACATTGCTTTATTCAGCTTTCCTTGCTCTCTTCCTTAGGATGACCTGCTCATCGTGAGACCACTGCTGGCCTCCAACTTCCCTTTATATTTTGTTTTGGAAGGATTTAAAGTAAGGAAAAAAGAGCAAGATCTCTGAGTAGCTATGTTTAGTGTTTGGTCTGACATTTTTCAAAGTCTTGCTTTCAGCAGAGGAAGAGGGTGTTTTTCTCTGCTGGATCATTGGGATCCTACTTAGTGTTTGCTTTAGAAAGTTGGTATCTCAGAGATTCTGAGCAAGACCTCAAGAGACTCCCTCCCACCCCAGGTCTTAACTAGTTGCCTTATCACCACCACCCCTAACAAAGACCTTTGCCCTTAGCAACTGTGGCTCATGATAGAACCTGACATTTTGTAAAGTACCTTAGGATTTTAAATGCATTTTTATTGATGTTAGCACATTTTCTCCTGGAATAACCCTCTGAAGTAGTCTGGGCAGGTATTAATCTTCAATTTATGGATACTAAAATGGAAGCTGGGAGAGGTGAAGCACTTTGCCCAAGTCTGTCATTCTCAATCAACAGAATGGAGGCTGGAGGAACTTAATCCAAAAGTCTTATTGTTAACCATGATAGACATACTCATGTTCCTTCAGGGGCCTTGTGGATTAACATAGTTGAGTGAGGTTGGGTAGGGAGAAAAAGTGGTGGGATCGCGGGTGATCTAAAGTAGTGAGAACAATTCTATAGGGTATTGTACTGTCAATATTGGACATTTGTCACTCCTGTCTTTCAACTTTACAGGAGCGTGAACATAAGCGATGGTTATCCAGGAGGGGACCTTGCATAAATACGTTTGACTAGAGACTAATTGCTGGTAGTGTTAGGCAATATAGTATGTGATAAATACATTTAAAGTGACAAGGAAAAGGTTTTGACAGGTGAGCCCAAGACCTTCTGCTGATTCAGTTGCAGAAGTCCAAGCTATGTGGGATCTGAGAGGCCATCTAGTTAAACTCTCATTTTCAAGCATTTCAGAGTATGTAGGTGTTGGAGCAGTTTTCTCCTACCCCAGCAACACCTCATTACAAACTTCTGTAGCATAGTGCAGTAAGTGTTCATTGCTTATGGGTCTTGGATGAACCAGGGGTCAGCGATACAACCTTGATGATCTTGACTGGCTATTGGCTGATCTAGGTGGGCCTCAGCTGGACAGAGGGAGGCAGCTCAGCCCTGCAGGCACATTCTCAAGGTGGGAGCAGTTGTGCTACTGGGGCACAGGAGGGACCTGATAAGTTCTCTCAGGACCTCGCCTTGGAAGAGTAAACCGTTACTTTGTCAGACAAAGCAAGTTACTCGGGTGGAGGAATATACCTCACCGTTTTTGGGAACAGCTCCAAAATCAAATGGCAAAGGGTATTGGTATAAGAAGGGTAATTACTGAATAATGGAACTATTACTACATCTGTCAATCCCAGTTACCTAACAGTTTAATAATAGAAATAGGATAGAGCCAGGCCTTTGCTCCACCTCCACACTAGTGCCTTTCACTTCATTTCCAGAGAATCCCAGTTTGTCTTAGACATGCCCCTCCACCCCAAATAAGCCCCAGGTATTTAGAGCCTTCAGTTTGCTGCCAGGCTTCCTTCTAATTCCTCAGTTGTGCTGTGGCCTTGTTCTCTGCCAACAGTACCCCTAATCCCTACCACAGTATTAACTCTTAATTAAGGTGTTCACTGATAAAGCCAGTGGTGGCTCCAATACTTATACCACCAAAGAACATTTATAAATTCTTATTCCTATAGGCTCCATGTTTGGAAATTGCTTTGTAGCAGAGTTCCTAATAATTATTTTTCCCTTTAAAAATATGAAGTATGTGCAACTGCCAAATAGGGCTTCTGGTTGGCATGAGATACTAGACTGAGCAAAAGCTAGACAAAAATAGACTGTCACTGGTCCAGTTAGCTTAGATCTGCATTGGATGGGTCAATGCCTAAGTGTGGTTAGGTCTTTTGGTTTTCATTTCTATCTTCACTGATTGCAGTGTGACAGTTGTGGTGACAAGATACACTTCTATCTTGGACATTTTCTTATAACTGGACCTCTCTGAAGATGAAAGATCCTTCTCTTCTGTCAGTCATTCAGTTTGGGGGGTTCTCAACTTAGTCATGGAAAACTGAGACTGAAAAAAATCAATGTTTTTTGAATCATCAATCACAAAAGTCATTAATCTGCCCTCTGGTAACTTGAGGCAAAGGTACAGGTTCACATAAAAAACATGTCATTTCGTCCTAGGAAAATACAGTTTAAAAATCCAGAAAAAGGGTAGGATAAATTAAAGAGTATCCTCTGTGCAGGTAACTTAGTTCATGTGTTTCTGATTTCTGGCGATTTTAAATTCAAGTTGCCTAATATGCTAAGGGAGGTTTCAGAAGTTTTAGTGATTGCAGTTTACTGGTGTACTTCACATGCATGAATTGGGTTCCAAATGCATGCAAGTTTCCTTTTATCTCTATATCAGGGGGAAGGTCAAATATGGAGATCGTTTTATGCAGCTGGAATATTTGGCTCTTTGTATGACTGTAGCCACGTAGAGAAGTCAATGAGCACTTTGAAAATGATTGCCAGCTGTGATTAGAAAAAAAAAAACGCGTCTATCCAACGTGAGGATGAAGAATTTTTCAGTGTGGTGTGGCATCATGATATTTCAAGGACTTTGCATATATTACAGAATATTGCAAATACTGGATAAAGTACCTGAGGCATTTGTGAGAGGGAGAGTAATCCTTGTATGCTTTTGAAAATTTATCACTCCTTAATTACAATACAGGACTTAGAAAAGTGCTGATAGAACTTTCTGCTTTGATGGGAATGTTTTACTTCAAAAATTTTTCCCCCAAAACATGCTTCTCCATTGTATAACATATCGAAGGTTATCATATTGTAATTCGGAGAAGCAGAAATTTTGTCTTTAAGATTATAAACTGAATAAGGTACAAATTGGGCATAATGAAACATACAATGGAGTAATGACTTCTCCCTGTTTCTGCAACTGCATAGTTGCTCCTGTATCATGTCTTTGACCATATAAACATTATCCTTTTCAAGTTTACTAATACAGTTGAGCCTTAACAAAAATTTAAAATGTGTAGGTCCACTTAATGTAGATTTTTTGATAATACTGTGAAGTACTGTAAATGTATTTTCTCTTTATTTTCTTTACATTCTCTTTTCTCTACCTTCATGGTAAGAATATAGTATTTATTACAAATACAAACATATAAAATGTGTGTTCTTTGATTTGACTGTTAAAACGGTGTGGAGGTTCCTCAAAAAAATGAAAATAGAGCTACCCTATGATCCAGCAATAGCCCTGCTAGGAATCTACCCAAGAGACTCAGGATTGCTGATGCATAGGAGCACGTGTACCCCAATGTTCATAGCAGCACTTTCGACAATAGCCAAAACATGGAAAGAAACTAAGTGCCCCTCAACTGACGAGTGGATAAAGAAGATGTGGTACATATATACAATAGACTACTATGTGGCAATGAGAAAAAATGAAATCTGGCCATGCGTAGCAACATGGATGGAACTGGAGGGTATTATGTTAAGTGAAATAAGTCAGTCAGAAAAAGACAGATACCATATGTTTCCACGAATAGGTGGACTTGGTGAGACTAAGCAAAAAACAGGGGGAGGGGAAGAGGGGACAGAAAAAAAAGACATAGAGAGGGAGGGAGATAAAACATAAGAGACTCTCAAAGACTAAGAACAAACTGAGGGTGAGGGAGATGGGGGGGGGAGAGGGGGTGATGGGTATCAAAAAAGGGCACATGTTGGGATGAACACTGGGTGTTATATGTAAACCAATTTGAAAATAAACTATTTTAAATTAAAAAAAAACACAACAACAACATGAGTTGTTCAAGAGTCATCGTAATTGTGTAAGGTACATCATATCCATTTTTTTTCACTTCAATACAATCAATAAATATTTCCTCTGAGGTGATGTTCTTAACATAAACATAGCAAATCATTTCACATATTTGTTTTGTGATAGCCTGATTCCTTGTACAATCCAAAGGCAGGAAAATGTACTTGCATTTTACTTTCTTAACTGTATTTCAGATTTAACCTGATTTCTTAGGAGCATTATATATTTCTTTTGAATTACACCAAATACATAGGAAAAGATTACTTTTTATCTCTACCTATATCATTTACTATATGGACATTAACATTACAAGTTAGCTGTACTAAATTGGGAATCATGCCAGGGTTCGAACTTTGAGTAATGCCACATGATCTTCAAAGAGGTTTAACTTATCTCCGGCACAAAATAGAGTACCATCTAAAATCACTTGCAAGACAGTCTATTGTTTTCTGATTGATGGGAAGGTTTTATATCTACACTGACAGTATAGTAGACATTAACCTTAAAAGGTTATCAAGCTTATGTGTATGACTAGTACAACTGAGGAATTAAATACTCCTGGAAAAAAAAAAAGCAAAGAGCTTTATTGAGGTGTAACTGACATCTACATAACTGCCTCTACCTAAAGTATGCAATTTGCTATGTGGTGACAGATGTATGTAACCATGAAACTATCAGCATAATCAGGGCAGTGAACATTTTTGTCACGCCAGAAGTTTTCTTGTGGCCTTTTTCAATCTCATTTCCCTCCCTGTCTACCCCTACCTCTGTCCCCAGGCAATCACAGATCTTATTTGTCACAAGGTATCAGGTTGCATTTCCTAAAGGTTTATATGAATGGAATCATGTAATATGTATACTTTTTTGGTCTGGCTTCTTGCATCATTATTCTAAGATTCATCCACATTGTAGCACATATCAAGAGTTTATTCCATTTTATTGTTAAGCACTAGTCTCTAGGATGTATATACCACGGGTAGTTCATACATTTCCCTACTGATGGACATTTGGGTTGTTTCCAGGTTATGTGTGTGTGTTTTTTTTTTGTTTTTGTTTTGTTATTACCAATAAAACTGCTATGAACATGCATGCACAAGCCTTTGTATGGGCATGTGCTTTGATTTCTCTTGAGTTAAATACCTGAGCATGAAATGTCCAGAGCATAATAGTAGACATATGTTTGACACTTTAATTGCAACATGTTTTTCCAAACTATTTACAGCATTTTACATTCACCAAGGAGTGTGTGAGAGTTAGTTCTTCAACATCCTTGTCAAGATTTGGTATGGTTAATCTTACGATTCTATCCATTCTAGTGAGAACGTAGTAGTACCACATTGTGTTTTTGTTTTATATTTTCCTAATGACTAATGCTATTGAGCATATTTTCATGTGAATGCTTATTAGTATATGGTATATTCATGTAGTCTGTTCAAGTCTTTTGCCCATTTTTTAATTGGATTGATTTTTTTTAATTTAAAATAGTTTATTTTCAAATTGGTTTACATAAAACACCCAGTGTTCATCCCAACTGGATTGATTTTTAAAGATGATAATTGCGTGAAGGATATTTATACATCCTCACTACAAATCCTTTATCAGATTTATGATTTTAAAGTAGGTTTCTCAGTCTTTGGCTTGTCTTTTCATTCTCTTAACCATGTCCTTTGAAGAATAAAAGTACTTAAGTCTGATGAAGCTTAATGTTTTAAAATTCTTTTATGATTGATGCCTTTCATGTTGTATCTAAGAAATTTCTGCTTACTTGTGACCACTAAGATGATCTCCTGTGTTTTATGTAGGTCTATGATCCATTCTGAGTTATCTTTTTAAGTGGTGATGAGTATGATTGAAGTTCATGGTTTTGCAAAAGGATATGGAGCTATTTCAATAGCATTTGTTGAAATGCTTTCTCTACTGCATTGCCTTTCCTTCTTTGCTGTACATCAATAGTCCATCTATCTGTAGTTCTATTTCTGGACTCTATTCTGTCCACTGATCTGTTTGTCTTTATTTCAGTACTATACTGTCTTGATTACTTATTCATCCAACTGTTTTTCAACATTGTTTTGGCTATTCTAAATTGTTTGACTTTCAATATGAATTTTAGAATCAGTTTGTCATTTTCTATAAAAAATATACCTCCTGAGATTCTGATTGTCATTGTATTTAATCTGTAGTTCAAATTGGGGTAGAACTGGTCTGTTAACAATATTAGTACTCGAGACTTATGAGCACAGTATTTTTCTCCTTTTATTTAGATCTTTAATTTTTCTCAGTAATCTTTTATAGCTTACAGTGTAGTTTTGTCATGTTTATAGGTTTTCGTAGTATTTCATAGCTTTTAATGATATTTTAAATGCCATTTAAAATTTTCAGTTTCCACTATTTGTTGCTAGTACATAGAAATACAATATATTTTAATATATTCTGGTATTCTTCAATCTTGAGAAATTAATGTATATTCTGTAGCTTTTCTGTAGATTCCAACAGACCATTTTTATGAATAAAGATGGTTTTAATTCTTATTTCCCAATACAGATGCCTTTTGTCTTTTTGCCTTATTACTCTAACTAGACTCTCTAGAGCAATGTCGGGTAGGTGTCCTTGTCCTGTTCTTTACCTTAGGGGAGAAAACAGTCCTCTTCCTATTAAATATGGTAATAGCTCAGTTTTTCATAAATGCCCTTTATCAAGTTAGATAGTTCCTTTGTATTTCAAATTTGCTGAGATTTTTCATCAGGAATGAATTTTGGATTTTATTAATGCTTTTTATTCATCTATTGAGAATACAATCTTTACCTTGTTAATATATGAATTATATTAATATTTTTAAATATAAACCAACCTTGCTTTTCTGAATAAATCCTATGTGGGCATGATGTATTATCTATTTTATATACTGTTGGATTCACTGCTAGATTTTTTATTAGAATTTGCACATCTGTGTTCATGGTGGTTATTGGTATGTAGTTATCTTTTATTATAAAGTAGCCTTATGGTTTTGGTAACAGAATGATATTTGCTTAATACAATTAGTTAGAATGGGTTCCTTCATTTTAATTTTCTGGAAAATTTTGTGTAGAGTTAGTATTATTTCTTTTTTAAGTGATTGAAAAAGTTCACCAGTAAAGTTCTCTAGGCCCAGAGTTTTCTTTGTTGGAAGGTTTTAAATTATAAAGTCAATTTCTCTAATAGATATGAGATTGTTATTCAGTGAGCTTTGGTAGCCTGTGTCTTTCATGGAATTTGTTCTTTCATCCAAGTTCACAAACAAATTTACTGTCATAAAGTTCACAACATTTTTATTATCCTTTTAATATTTGTAAAGATGCCCTATCATTCTTGGTATTGGTAAATAAAAAAATCACAGTCGATAAATCATGTTGCCCTTCTTTTTCCTGATCAGTTTTGCTATCAGTTTTATCAGTCTTCTTTTTTTTTTATAATAGTTTATTTTCAAATTGGTTTACATATAACACCCAGTGTTCATCCCAACATGTGCCCTTTTTAATGCCCATCACTCCCTCTCCCCCCTCCCTCATCCCCCTCACCCTCAGTTTTTTTCTTAGTCTTTGAGAGTCTCTTATGTTTTATCTCCCTCCCTCTCTGTGTCTTTTTTTCCTTTCCCCTCTTCCCCTCCCCCTGGTTTTTGCTTAGTCTCACCAAGTCCACCTATTCGTGGAAACATATGGTATCTGTCTTTTTCTGACTGACTTATTTCACTTAACATAATACCCTCCAGTTCCATCCATCTGGCTACACATGGCCAGATTTCATTTTTTCTCATTGCCACGTAGTAGTCCATTGTATATAAGTACCATAACTTCTTTATCCATTCGTCAGTTGATGGGCACTTGGTCTCTTTCCATGATTTGGCTATTGTCGAAAGTGCTGCTATGAACATTGGGGTACACGTGCTCCTATGCATCAGCATTTCTGTGTCTCTTGGGTAGATTCCTAGCAGGGCAATTGCTGGATCATAGGGTAGCTCTATTTTCATTTTTTTGAGGAACCTCCACACCGTTTTCCAGAGTGGCTGCACCAGTTTGCATTCCCACCAACAGTGTAGGAGGGTGCCTACTTCTCCACATCCTCGCCAGCATCTATAGTTCCCTGATTTGTTCATTTTAGCCACTCTGACTGGTGTGAGGTGATATCTCAGTGTAGTTTTGATTTGTATTTCCCTGATGATGAGTGACATTGAGCATTGTTTCATGTGTCTGTTGGCCATCTGAATGTCCTCTTTGGAGAAGTGTCTATTCATATCATCCGCCCATTTCTTCACTGGGTTGTTTGTTTTTCGGGTTTGGAGTTTGGTAAGTTCTTTATAAATTTTAGATATTAGTCCTTTATCCGATATGTCATTTGCGATGATCTTTTCCCATTCCGTTGGTTGCCTATTCGTTTTGTTGGTTGTTTCTTTTGCTGTGCAGAAGCTTTTTATCTTGATGAGGTCCCAATAGTTCATCTTTGCTTTTAATTCTCTTGCCTTTGGAGACGTGTCGAGTAGGAAATTGGTGCGTCTTAGGTCAAAGAGGCTTTTTCCTGTTTTCTCCTCTAGGATTTTGATGGTTTCCTGTCTCACATTCAGATCTTTTATCCATTTAGAATTTATTTTTGTGAGTGGTGTAAGAAAGTGGTCTAGTTTCATTCTTTTGCATGTTGCTGTCCAATTCTCCCAGCACCATTTATTAAAGAGGCTGTCTTTTTTCCATTGCATACATTTTCCCGCTTTGTCAAAGATTAGTTGGCCATATACTTGCGGGTCCATTTCTGAGTTTTCTATTCTATTCCATTGGTCTATGTGTCTGTTTTTGTGCCAATACCGTACAGTCTTGATGACTACCGCTTTGTAGTAGAGGTTGAAGTCTGGGATTGTGATGCCTCCCGCCTTGGTTTTATTCTTCAGTATTATTTTGGCTATTCGAGGTCTTTTGTGGTTCCATACAAATTTTAGGATTGTTTGCTCTAGCTTTGAGAAGAATGCTGGTGCAATTTTGATTGGGATTGCATTGAATGTGTAGATTGCTTTATTATACTTTCGGTTTCACTGTTATGCTTTACCTGGTTTTGTTAATGTGGAAGCTGAGATCATTGATTTGACTTTTCTTATTTTATAATTTAGTGCTATGTAATGTGCCTTATATATGTTTAAATATATATTTGCTATATATATTTATATACATATTAAAAGATATATTTAAATTTTTATTTACTTCTGAATACTTTCTAATTTCTCTTTTGATTTCTTCTTTGATTCATGGTTTATTTAGAATGGTGTTATTTAGTATCCAAATACTTGGGAATTTTCCAGAGATTTTTCTGTTACTGTTTCCTAATTCCATTATAGTCTGATAGCATACTTGGTATGAATCTTTTTTTGTGTGAGTCATACTTTGTACTGAATCCTGTTAAATTAATTGAAACTAATTTTATGGACCAAAATATAGTCTGTTTTGATAAGTGTTCTATGTGTTCTTGTCAAGAATGTTTATTCTGCTGTTGCTGGTTGAAGTAGTCTATAAAATGTTAATTAGGTCAAATTGGTTGTTCGTGTTATTCAGGTCCTCTGTGGCCTTACTGAGATTCCTTTATGGAGATAGCACTGAGTCTCTGACAATAATGGTAGATTTGTATATTTCTTCTAGTAGTTCTATCAACTTTTGCTTCATGTATTTCAAAACTGTTTTTAGATGTACAAACATTCAGTATTGTTAGGTTTGGATGAATTTTCCCTTTTATTGTTATAATATGACCAATTTTATTCTTGGCAATATTCTTTGCTCTGAAACCTACTTTCCAGGACATTATACAGCACTCTAGTTTTCTTTTTGTTTTAGCATATTTGTTTCTATTCTTTACATTTATTTTTCAATTTATCTGCAAAATCCATTTCTTGTAGGCATCATATAGTTGAGTCTTGCTTTTTTATCCAGTATGAAATCTCTGCCTTTTAATGGAGTATTTAGACTATTTACATTTAATGTGGTTATTGATATGGTTAAGTTTAAGTCTGATGTCTCTCGCTATTTCTTTTCTATTTGTCCCATGTATTTGTCTCAGGGTGTTTTGTTTTGTTTTGTTTTGTTTTGTTTTTTGGTTGGGGGGAGTGTGATTCTCAGAATATCTATTTCACTTTCAGTTGTGTAATATGCTTTTTTTAGACAGAGAAATCTAGATTGACATTTTTTTTCTTTTAGTACTTTAAAGATTTGATTCCACAGTTGTCTTGTGTACATTCTTTCTGATGAGAAATATGTCATCCTTATCTTAATTTCTCTGTACATAAATGTCTTTTTTCCTTTGGCTTCTGCTAAGATTTTCTCTTTATCACTGTGAGCAGTAAAGTATGTCTTGGTGTAGTTATTTTCACATTTTTGCGTGTGTGTATTTGGGTTTTAGTGAGGTTTTTGAATCTGTGGATATACAGTTTGGATATATAGTTTTCCCTCGCCCTCCCCTCTCCTTCTCTCCCTCTCTCTCATCTTCTTGTATTTCCTGATGAAAGCTCCGGCTGCTTTGATCTCTCTGGTCTCACAGCTTAGGGAGTCTGCTTGTCCTTTCTTGGGTTCACCTCCCTGCACCCCAGCCTGGAAACTTACTCTTGGGCCTTAGTTTTCTGATGTGAAAAAAATCAAAGTATCTAGAACCAATTGATATGGTTATTCTGAAGAATGAGATTGTATCTATAAAGCACAGAGGTAACAGATACTCCATAAATATAAATTCTTTTATATAGTATTATATATTGCATATATTTTTCTGAAGAACAATTTTGAGGTGGCAGTTCACACACCACTCTGAAGTCAGCCCACAGGGAAGGCTGTTTTCTCCCATTCATTCTTCCATAGGTCTTGGATCCTATAGCATCTTTGTTCACAGCTTACTTGCCCTCTAGTATGGTTACCTCTACTCTTTCTTCATTTTTCAAAACACTTCTAATCCTAAAGGAAGTGTTGCTAGAAGATTTTACTAAAGGTTCACAGAGAGAAATAATAACAGACAATGATAGAGAATTTTCAGTTTAATGTTAGTTACTAATATTTTAGACATATCAGACATTCACATCCACAGGGGAATTCTTCCTGGCTGTGTGCTTAACATTTTTGGCCTCAACTTTGTTAGGTCTCGTCTTAGGGTTTCTTCTCCCACTCCCAACCCCTGCTGTGTGTGTGTGTGTGTGTGTGTGTGTGTGTGTGTATCTTTGTCTCTTTTATTTCTCTTCGTATCTTTCTGTTTGTCCTATTGTCCCTCCTATCTGTATGTGTGTGTGTTTATCTTTGTCTCTTTTCTTTCTCTTTGTATCTTTCTGTTTGTCCTATTGTCCCTCCTATCTCCCACTCTCATTCTGTTAGTCTTTATGTCTCTGTCTGTCTCCCCACTTCTCCCCTTATTCTGTCTGATTTATCTAGTTGGCTACTCACTTTTTTCGAATTCCTTTTACTCTTCCATGGAGGCCAAACTAGATCTCTACCTTATCCCATCAGCACCATAGGCCTTCTGTTGTATATACACATTCAGTATACTGCTTTTGCTCAACAAAGATCCAAAAAATTTCTCCAAGTTTCCATCCTCTCTAATACAAAATCTGTCAGTTTTGCAATTACAGTTAAAAAAATTTTTTTAAATGTTTGTTTATTTTTGAGAGAGCACAAGCAGGGGAGGGGCAGAGAGAGAAGGAGACACAGAATCCAAAGCAGGCTCCAGGCTCTGAGCTGTCAGCACAGAGTCCAGTGTGGGGCTTGAACTCACAAACTGTGAGATCATGACCTGAGCCAAAGTTGGAGGCTTAACCAACTGAGCCAGCCAGGCACCTTCAATTATAGCTTTTCAAAAGAATACCTGAGATCAACTTCATAGGCCCGATGCCCATAGTAGTTTAAAGGGAGACATTCCCCTATTGTAAAAGGAAGTCTAATTGAAGCTTTCTAAAGTCACCTTATTCTCTATGGAAGTCTTTGGAAGGATTTCTTTCTTTTTTTTTTTAAAGGAAAGCCACCTCCATATAAATGACTTAACCTTAGTAATTGATTAAAAAATTATTTGCTACAGGGGCGCCTAGGTGGCTCAATTGGTCAAGCATCTAACTTAGGCACAGGTCATGAGATCACAGTCCATGAGTTTGAGCCCTGTGTTGGGCTCTATGCTGACAGCTAATTCTGTGTCTCCCTCTCTCTGCCCCTTCCCTGCTCACACTTTGTCTCTCTGTCTCTCTCAAAAATAAATAAACATTAAAAAATTTTTAAATTTATTTGTTACAACCAGTGTGTACAACTAGATACAACAGTATCTGTCAGTACAGACAGCACTGTTTGGGTCTCTTTAGTACAGTATTATGCTTCTGAGAAGAAAGGTTAGTGTTGGTGAAGTGGTTGGGAAACTTTCTGAGTTCTTGATATTCTTTCAAATAGGTCATTATGTCAGAAACTAAGATAGGAAATATTGTATTCTCTATATCCACATCCATGTCCATTTCCTTTGTAGCATCGATCCCAGTATGTAATTATGTATTTATTTGTTGACTTGATTGCAAACTATTTTCTCTATTAAAATATTCTTCTGTGAGGCCAAAGGATCATGTCTGTTTCATCCACAATTCACTGT
The DNA here is from genome assembly GCA_030068075.1 of Paguma larvata. NCBI lineage: Eukaryota > Metazoa > Chordata > Mammalia > Carnivora > Viverridae > Paguma > Paguma larvata. The sequence continues at coordinate 14,737,008 of CM057844.1, forward strand.
CTGGTCCTAAACCCAATGTCTGCCCTTTTAAGCACTTGGCAAATGTTGACTCTACAGATTCATCTGAGAAAGTAGTTTCTTTCAGGCACAATGTAAAGCTTAGTATAATATGACCAAAAGGTTATGTTTAGCAGCCAGTACCAATGTTATTAGTGAGCAAGAGAGAGAAGATGGTGTCTATTCCTAATAATTCTGTTTTACGGTTGTAAATAAGCAGAACCACATCATCTCTTCTTAAGAGAGCTCTGAAAAGCTTTGAGCTAACTGGAAGAAAGTGTGGTTTTTTTTTTTTTTCAACGTTTTGTTCCGTTTTCAAGAGACAGAACATGAGCATGAGCAGAGGAGGGGCAGAGAGAGAGACATAGAATCTGAAGCAGGCTCCAGGCTCCAAGCTGTCAAGACAGAGTCTGGCATGGGGCTCAAAAACACGAACCATGAGATCATGACCTGAGCTGAAGTCAGATGTTCAACTGACTGAGCCACCCAGGCACCTCTGGAAGAAAGTGTGTTTTGACTGGGGTTTTATTGTGTGGGTGTTCAGGGTATGGTTGAGGAGATGGAGTGGGGAGGAAAGAGGCAGAAGACATTGACAAATCAACCCCAGACCAGAGTGCTCCTGAGTATGGTACCACCTTTGAGTAGCTGGCTGTGTAGGAGAAGGGAAGTGTATGGGAATATACGTGCCAAGTGGAATTATCAGATCTGTTAAAAGAATCAAATCTACAGAAGAGCCCACATGAGTTTACTATATCACGAAGACCTGGCAGTAATAACTATAATAGTATAGGAATGGTAGAATATAGACCAAAATGTCAGCAGTGTCTTAGGTACTGGGATTCTGAGTAATTTCTTTCTGTTTTGTGCTTTTATGTTTTTTCCAATTTTTCTACAATGAACACATGAACAGTAGATAAGGAAAGTTTTTTAAATGTGTAACTTGTACCATTTATATTTGGTGCAAACTATTTGTTTCACGATGTCATGGAATGCAGTTAAAATCTACCGGGGAGAAGCACACACTGCTACCGAGTTATCAGGTAGTTTGACAGCCTGAGGCTTGCAGTGTTTCATTGATGTTAGAGAACTTAAGCTGTGTAAAAATAAATGTCTTTACTTCAAACTTTTTTTAGAAGGATTTTTCATTTTCTGCACAGCACTTATTTTTGCCTAGAGGCAAAAATTTATAGCTTATTAACATGCAATCAGACCTCTATACCTTATATTTGACCTACTGGTTGTATATATCATTTTAATGAACTAATTTGACTCTGAGAAAAAATAATCCCATGTCAGTTTTTAGTGTAGATAGATTTTGATCTAAAGAGTAATAATTGGATTGGAGGTGATTATAAGATTATGCTAATAGTTCTGACATTTTATATTCACTTCAGGCCTCCTATATTATGTTTTATTACCTGTGTTGCAGAATATAAATAAATGTATTTCATTATTTGCTTGGGATGTTTCACTAAAGTTGAATGGGTTTAATTTTGGCATACTTTAATGTCCCAATAATTTCTCTATCTGCAAAGAATTTACTTTAATGCGGGTGTATTTATTTATTTTTTATTTTTTATTATTTTTTTTAATGTTTATTTATTTTTGAGACAGAGAGAGACACAGAGCATGAGTGGGGGAGGGGCAGAGAGAGAGGGAGACACAGAATCGGAAGCAGGCTCCAGGCTCTGAGCTGTCAGCACAGAGCCTGATGCGGGGCTCGAACTCACAGACTGTGAGATCATGACTTGAGCCGAAGTCGGAGGCTCAACCGACTGAGCCACCCAGGCGCCCCAATGTGAGTGTATTTAAAAACAAAAATAAAAATCCAGCTAGTTGGTGTCAACTTTTGTATTGTTAGTATAATTTCTATCAATTTTTTTTCTTGGAAAATTCATTTACTCATTGTACTTGAAGACTCGTTCTTTTCTTCTCTAGTTACTGTCACTCCTTAGCTTTTTAAATTTTTTTAACGTTTACTTATTTTTGAGAGACTTAGAGACTGAGTGTGAGCAGGGGAAGGGCAGAGAAAGGGAGACAGAGAATCCCAAGCAGGCTCGAGGCTCTGAGCCATCAGCACAGAGCCCAATGCGGGGCTCGAACTCACAGACTGTGAGATCATGACCTGAGCTGAAGTCAGCCGCTCAACCGACTGAGCCACCCAGGTGCCCCTCCTTAGCTTTTTAAATTATCATACTAAATCACAGGGACTCTAGACTTGCAGTGTCCACTATGGGAGCCACTAACCACAGTGACTACTGAGAACTTCAGTTGTGACTACTCCAAATTGAGATGTGCTGTATCCACAAAATACACACTGGATTGCAAAGACTGATTATGGAAAAAATAAATGAAAAAAATTATTATGGGCCACCTGGGTGGCTCAGTCGGTTAAGTGTCCAACTCTTGATTTTGGCTCAGTTCACGATCTCATGGTCATGAGATCGAGCCCCACGTCTGGCTCTGTGCTGAGTTTGGAACCTGCTTGGGATTCTTTCTCTCTCTCTCCCTCTCTCCTTCTGCCCTTCTCCCCACTTATGCATGCTCTTTCTCTCAAAATAAACAAAATAAAAAAAGAAAATATTTATTAATCCATGTTTAAATTATATTTTGGCTATATTTAAAGAAAATGCATTATTACAATTCATTTCACCTGTTTCTTTTTTACTTTTTTAATGCAGCTATTATGGAAATGTAAAATTACATTTGTGACACATGCTCATGGATCATATTCTATTTCTCTTGGATAGTGCTGCCTTAAAGCCTACTTCTTCACCAAAAGACATGTTCTACCAAAATCCGTCGGTAAATAAATGCCGCAGGAATTGACAGAATGGCATCCAACTTCTCTGCCATTATGTCAGTGTCCGCTGGAGCTCTTTGAATTGCATCTTGCTCTATGTTGCAGGATATAGACTGACTTCTGAGGTATTTTTTCAAGAAATATTTCCTATCAATAATTGACATATCTTAATCTCATTTTGCATTGGATGAGGTCGAATCTGTATACGCTAGATAAAGGGTTAGCACAGAAAGCTGACAAGAATATGAATTCAGCAATCAAGAGCTCAGTGAAATAGACTGTTACTTGCTTGGGCTAACAGTGGTTGTTGGTATCTCCAGTTTAGTGTGGATATATGTATCTGTTTATTCCAAGAGAGCATGCCATACCAGAACACATCCATATCATACTTTTTGTTTTTTTTTCAGATTTTAAGAGCTTTTATGTTTTACAAAGAATCTTTGGAGCCTAAGACACTCTTGAGCATGCCCATATTTTTACTTTTGTTTACTTTTTTTTGTGATGCATAATGAAATGATAAACACCTAAATTCAAAGCATGGGCTTGATATTCTTGAGTTTCTCACGTAACTGAGATAATGTTAAAAAATAGAGGTCTCCAGGGGGACCTGGGTGGCTCAGTCAGTTAAGCATCCGAATCTTGATTTTGACTCAGGTCATGATCTCACAGTTTGTGGATTTAAGCCCTGTGTAGGTGCGGAGCCTGCTTGAGATTCTCTGACTCCCTTTCTCTCTCCCCCTCCCTCACTCATGCTCTCTCTCTCTCTCTCTCTTTCTCTCACTCTCTCTCTCTCAAAAATAAATAAATAAACTTAAAAAAAGTAGAGGTCTCCAAAAGAGAAGTGTCTTTTAATTTTTTTTTCTGAAAACAGAATAGAATACCAGTTATAAATTGAAGCATCCTTTTTAGTGGTAATTTTATTGATAGAAACTGCCATTTAGTTTTAAAATAGTAAATATAAAAGGATAAAATTGAATTGTACTACTTTTCATTAGCAATATAAACTTAATTGCTCTTTTGTATTTTAATTGATAGTCACTTCTTGTATATTAAAATAATCATTACATTATTTTAAGCCTGCTCTAATTTATGTATAGCTAAGTATTATACATGTACATTATTATGACTATTAGAACAATTTTCTAATTTAGCATTTGTTAACATTTGTTTGAAATTTTGAATTCTTGTGATATACAGTCCTATGCATATATGTTAAAGGAAATAAATGGTTTTCACTCTTTTTCTAATAATGTTTGAAGCTAGATTTATACTCCTCTTTTCCAAAAGAAAGGTTTTGTCTTTAAAGGGATTCCATTGAACTTCTAGTAACATTCGACAATGTAGGGAGGCTAGCATAAATTTAGTAAGTTTTAAATGCTCTAAAAACATAATTTCACTTATTCGTTTTGTTTCCCATGTTCCACTGTTGTCCTGGTCATGGGCCTTGAGTAGTCGCTCAGGCGGTTTGGGGTATGGTGTGAGTTTTGCAAAGCAGGGTATATAATCATCCTCAAATATGCTCCCTTTAAAAAAATCCACTAAATTAAGTGAGCTTCATAGTACAAAGTGAGATTAAAAGATCCTCTTTCATTCTCTTTTTCAAAAATGTGGTTTTAGGGTAGAAGTCACACATTCTAGTGCTATAGGGGCAAAGCAAGTGACATAAATGGGTGACACATGAGGAGTGAGGATTGAAGAAAAGTAGACAGCTCATGCCCTTTATGTATCAGTTAGGAATTCTATTTTGTGCAGAAAGACAGACTGAACATAAAGGTGGTTGAGACAAGGTGGCTTTTTTCTCTCTTATAAAAGATGGCCTTAGGTTGATCAGGGCATCTGGGTGGCTCAGTCAGTAGAGCACACAACTCTTGATCTTGGGGTGGTGAGTTCAGGCCCCACAGTGGGGTAGAGTTTACTTTAAAAAAAACAAAACATAGATGACCTATGCAAGAACTCTCAGGCCACAGTGGTAACTTCATGGTTATCAGAGATGTAAGTTCATTGTCAGGCCGATAAACCACATAGACTATCCCAAACTGTCATAAAACAAGAATGTATTCTTGTTTATATGTCTACATATCACCTGGGAGAACTTTCTGATCTTGGTTTCATCTGTGTCTGTAGTCAACATCGGGTTGAGTAAGTAGCTCTGTGCATCTTGACTGGGTTGTCTTCTGTATTTGGGGGCCTGGTTTTAGAATGTTCTCAGCTAGGACAGTGGGTCCCACCCTGCATGACCTCTCACCATTCTCCAGCACAGGGTATTTCATATATCAGAGGAAGTTTTCCAAGAAAGTATCACTCAGGGCCTGTTGAGGTCTAGGTTCAGAACTGATACTGCGTCATTACTGCCACATTCTCTTGGCCAAATCAGGTCATGAAGTCCAGCCCAGATAAAATGGGTTGGGAAACAGGTTTTGTTTCTTGATGAGAAATGTTGCAAAGGGTAGGAATACAAGGATGCATGAAAAATTAGGCTAAATCTACCACAAGCTTCTTCCATTTTTCAGCTCTGCCTGAATTTCATTTTTCAGCTCTGTCTGAATTTCATTTTTCAGCTCTGCCTGAAGTGGGGATGGATGCATGACTGCCCTTTTCACCTCATGATGTAATGCAATGGCTGAAACTGGAGCCATCAGCTTGATTTTCCAAACAAGAGGCAATAGAAAGAGGGAAGGGCAAATAGGGCTCATACTCTATTCTAATGAGCTTTCCTTAAAGTCTCACCAAAACACTTGTGCTTCTACATCATTGACGATCCCTCGCTATCAGAGAGACTAAGAAACAGGGTCTTTAACTAGCACCTTGTGCCAAACAAAATTAGAGTTCTGAAATTATGGAAGCCAATAGTGAGTCAATAACCAGCAGTGTCTAACACATTAACCACAGGTCTCAACTTTCATTTTACTCTGATTGTTGGACAATGTTATGAAATGTCCTGGCTTTAAAAAAAATAAAAAGAAAAATACATAGAAATTTTATGTGAAATTTCTTGAATTTTATATGTTAGCACTTAATTTGAATATTTTGAATTTTTTTATTTTGAAATTTTAGATCTAGAGAGATGTTGCAGAGATAATACAAAGAGCTTTTGTATGCTCTTCCTCCCTAATGTTAACATTTTACATAACTGTAGTACAATTACCAAAAATAGAAATTTAAAAATGGTGCAAAACTATAAGCCAGACATTAGCAAGCTTTTTCTGTAAAGAGCCAGATAGTAATCATTTTAGGTATCTGCCACTACTACTTCTGTGCATAAAAACAATGTGTGAACATATTGTGTCTGTGTTCCAATAAAACTTTATTTACAAAAACAGGTGGCAGCCCACATTTGGCTCATGGCCTATAATTTGCCAACTTCTGCTCTAAACTAAACTACAAACCTTATTCAGTTTCATCAGTTTTCCCATTCATATCCTTTTTCTGTTCAATTCAAGGTCCCAAATTACATTTAATTATCATGTCTTCTTAGTCTCCCCCAAACATAGACAGTTATTCATTCTTTCCTTTCATGAACTTGACACTCGAAGTATATAGTAGCCAATTATTTTTTAGAATGTCTCTCAATTTGGATTACTCTGATGGCTTCTCACAATTAGATTGAAGTATGCATGAATGCAGCTGTGTGTATATGCCCAGGTTAGTACACATACATATATTTTGTAGCTCTGTCCACTGAAAGAGCCTAAAGTCAGTAACACCTCAGGAGCAAAGAGCATCCCTAGCACCTAAATCCTGATTTCTAAACACTATTGTGATTGATTCCAGGGAAGATAAGAAAACTACCCAGTATATTTGTGTTGACAAAAAATAAGGTAGCACCCTAAACATAACCAGAGCATATCAACAGCCCCCATGAACCAACCTGACAGGGTTCCCAATGGACAAAACTGGGGTAATTGAACAACTAAATATATAATGAGAGTGTTATAGCCTATAGAAAAAATAAATATCCCCAAGTACCCCAATAATTGAATATATATATGGAGTGATGGGACAGTTATCCTTTAGGGAGGAATTCCAATTAAATAAATGGAATTAAATAAATTCCAATGAAAGAGAAGAGGAAAAATTACCATTAAACAAATAACACAGTAATAATTGGTGCAGACACAATCCACTGATGGTTTCTAAAGTTAATGGGCTGAAATGTGTGGAGAACAGGATATTTGCCTAGTCATTAAGTGTCTCCCCACCCCCCACCCAAGGTGGTTACTAATTACAAAGTGCAGGGAAATAGTAACTTTTTACTATGTGGCATATACCACCTCAACCAAATGATCAAAAATACTCATGCTCTTTTTCCTTTCAGCTGTATAATCAAAGTTCTATTCATATCTTTCTTTAAAAGTAATTCCTGTGCTCCATTTTGTCATGCATTTGATTAACTTCAGTTTCACTTAGAATCAGTTACCCTTATCAGGATTTCAATTTATTGACACGCACCACCCAGCTGAAGATGAATTCCAGAAGTGGAATTGCTGTGTGTAGCCATCACAAAGACAGACAAGGTTATCCAAGCTGCTGCTTTTCGACGGTGACATTTCTAATTTGATTGAACTGTTAGTCATGTTTTGTATATACATTTTAGTTAACTTTTTAAATTTAAACTTTGAGCAGTCATACTGAGGAAAAAGTAGCCAATGGCCCAGCAAACAAGCTCCATGAATTTCAGAGGTGTGCCAGTAGATACTAAATTAAGTAGGATGTGACTATTTAGAATGAAATAACTCATGACAAATTACAAAGCTAAAGAGGTAACAACACAAAGTCAGAAAAACAGCATATTTTTATTAATAGCTTGCCTACTCCACCCCTGTAATACCTTGACCCATATACATTTTGGCTGAAAATGCTTGGATTATCTCTTTACCTTTACATATAAAAATTGTTTTGAAGCATGTTTTTATAGAGCAAATAGAAGCATAATGCAGCCTCTGTTGTTAAGATGTCTGATCGAAATTTATTTTTTATCCATATTTTGAAAAGTATATTTTGGCGTTATGGCTTATCAGAAATGACATGTAAACTTCTTTTAAAAAATGTTTGTTGGGGCGCCTGGGTGGCTCAGTCGGTTTAGCAGGCCAACTTCGGCTCAGGTCATGATCTCACGGTCTGTGAGTTCGAGCCCCGCGTCGGGCTCTGTGCTGATGGCTCGGAGCCTGGAGCCTGCTTCGGATTCTGCATCTCTCTCTCTCTCTCTCTGCCCTTCCCCCACTCAAACTCTGTCTCTATGTCTCTCAAAAATAAATAAACGTTAAAACAAATTAAAAAAAAAATGTTTGTTTATTTTGAGAGAGAAGGGTAAGGGCAGAGAGAGAGGGAGAGAGAAAATCCCAAGCAGGCTCTATGCTATTAGCATGGAGCCTTATACAGGGCTCGATCTCACAAACCATGAGGTCATGACCTGAGCTGAAATCAAGAGTCAGATGCTCAACCGACTGAGCCACCCAGACACCCTGACATATAATCTTTTAAAAAAATTATCAAATTTTGGAAAAGCTCTATCACATTTTTTGAATACAGGAGGCCTAAGATTTCAGTTTGCTTATGCAATGACTAATCTTCATACTCATCAATGTCTTCCTTGTGCTGACTGTGATGAGTTTTTTGTTATCTTCACAATCTTCATTTGTGTCAAATCAGGAAGAATTTAAATGTTTTCTGGTGTTCATATGATTCTCTCCTCTTTATTAGTCGAATTATCAAACAAGAACCAAGCTGTTACTTTTATTCACAATTTCCCTCCTAATAAATGCTTTGGGTGTGGTTTGAAAATTTCTTGGTACCAGAGGATTCTTCAAAGTCAGAATAATTCTTATTGATTTATTATTTTAATTGTTTGTCTCATATTCTCTTAATTTTTTCTTAGGTTTTCTTACATTCTTTAATAAATACAAAGATGAAATTAAGAGGTACTTTCTTATATGATTAAAGTGGGGAATTTTAATTCTCACTTGTTTTAATGATACCTTGAAAACAGCTTACCGTATTGCAGTCAGATGGTATGTTCAAACATTATCAACTTTCTAAACAAAACTTTCGTGAGTCCTTGAAAACACATTTTAGCCTATGAAGTATTGTACCGTACCCATGTTGCCGAACTTAAGAAGCTTTACAAAAGGAAGACTTGCTCCATGCAGCTGCCTCCAGAGCTGCAGGGCATACTTTCCTCACAAAGTGCTCACAAGTCCTCCATCTCTGTGCTGTGATGCTGGGGCAGCCAGTACAGGGAGGCGTTAGAGAATTCCTGAAAGTCATTGCCGCATTGAGATGAACACCAATACTGAAATGTAATGGAAATTTACTGCAAAACACATAAATAGAGCCTGCTAATTACAAATCAAATGCATCCTCAGCTCAAGTTCCCCCTTAGCTAGAGCCCCAAAATAACCATCACCACCCTAACTCCACACAACACATAGAGAAGTGTGATGTAGGAATTTGGAATGTAAAGAGACAGCTGTCTTAACCAGTTGCTCTTAAAATATCTTACTTTGCCCGGTTTGTGAAAATATGACCATGTGAACATACTGCTAGGATCCTTCTCAGGGTCTTGATGTCCATAAACAAGTGAATGGCCTTGAGCCTTTAGGTTCATGATACACTTGTCTCTGTTCTTTCTTATACAGAATGGTCTTAAAAGCCAAGTCAATGAGGATATTGATGACAAATTAATAGTTGAGTGTTGACAATCCAAAGAAGTCCTGAAATGCACTAAAATCTTATACTTGAGAGAAGTTTCTTGAATTTAACAATAATACTTAAAATATATTGTAGTATTAAAAATCTTAATAAACTTTCCTAAACTATGGATTTTTAAAAAACTTAATTGCAGTCACCCAGGCTGGGCCTTTCTTAGAATGGGGCTCTATAAGTGAGGGAGGCTGGAATTTGTGGTTCATTCATTATTTGTGATTCAGGTTTGGTTACTAATTTCCTGTGGCATTCTATTTGTAACACACAAGCAGCTTAGAATGTTAGAACAGGATTCTATCACACACAGACTCTTCGGATTGGCTGAGATGAGGTGCCACTGCATTCCTCACATATGGGTGAAGAGGGAACATCCTGAGTCAGGCTTATATTGTCCTGAAGATGCTGTATAACAACAAGGTTATTAACTCTGGTGAACAGCCAGAGTGAAGTTCACAACACTGCAGGGTTCAGCTAATCTAAGCCAGGCTTGTTTATACATCTCGGGTCAACTGCAGGATGACCTGATGTCTCACTAGTAGCTGACTGGACTTGCACACATTTGTCAGGTGGTTATTGTATAGGATGGCTTTGGCTAGGGTGATCAGGGCCATGCTGTTTCTCTCCTTGTGTCTCTCTCTCTACATCAACTATGGTGGACATGTTTTTGTGATCATGTCAGACATGCAGGAAGAGTCAGAAATGCGCAAGTAATTGAAAATACAGGGAAGCGGCTAACGTCTCATTGTCCAAATCAAGTCACCTAGCCAAACCTAGAGTCAGGGAGGCAGGGACCTCAAGTGTTACCTGGTGAAAAGCATGGATACAGTGGAAGACAAAGAATTTGGGCCACCTTTGGCAATGAAATCTATCATGTTTGAAACTGAACCCTTGATTTTCTTGACCAACACATTTGCTACAGTCTGAATGTTTGCGTCCTCCACACAAAGCCTGTGTTGAAATATGTGGGGCCTTGAGAAGGTAGTTGGGTTGTGAGGGTGGAGCCCTCATGAATGGGCTTTTTGTGCTTATAAAAGAGCTACCACGGAGCTCCTAGCCCCTTGTACCAGGTGAAAACTCAACCCAGAAGAGAGCCCTCACCCAGCTGTGCTGCCATCTTCATCTCAGACTTCTGGCTTCTAGCCTCTAGAACTGCGAGAGAGAATCTTCTATTGTTTGTAAGCTGCCCAGGCTGTGATATTTCATCACAGCAGCCCAAATGGACAACAGCATCATTTAAAGCTGCTCCTCTCCAGCTGCTTCCCAGCTCAGTAAGTAACATCCCTGTGCACCCTGCTCAGGCTGAAGTACCTTTTCTTGCACCATAGCCAACCTATCCAAGAGTCCTAGTCTCCATTACTCCTGCCCTGACACAAGTTGCTAACGTTTTTGGCTTATGCTACCTAAATAGCCTCTTAACTAGTATTATTTCACCTTTGCACACCTACTGTGTTTCCACCACATCTATGAACAGTTTTAAAAATTATTTCTTTGATGTTTATTCATTTTTTGAGAGAGAGGCAGGGAGGCAGACAGAGATGGAGACAGAATTCGAAGCAGGCTCTAGACTCTGAGCCATCAGCAAAGAACCTGACGTGGGGCTCAAACATATGAACCGTGAGATCATGACCTGAGCCAAAGTTGGACGCTTAACTAATTGAGCCACCCAGGCTCCCCAATAAATAGTTTTAAAATGTAAACTACATCACACCACCCTCTGCTCAAAGATCTCCAATGGCTTCCCCATCAGACTTACAATAAAATCCAAAATCTTACCCATAATCTATAAGGCCACCCACAATCTGGTTAGTGGCTACTTGGCCTTGCTTTGTTTTTATGCCATTCTTTCCTCACTGGTTCCACTGTTCCTCGCGGGCCTTCAATGTTGTTCCATGAACATTCGTGACCTCAGGACATTAGTACATGCTATCTCTGTAGCCTAGAGTACTGTTCACCTCACTGTTTGTATTACTCTGAATGAGCACTAATGAGTATCAAATGAAATGAGTATCAAGTACTTTATTCAAGTTTCTGTTCAAATGCCACCTCTTGGGAGTCTCTTTCTTGATCGCTTTTTCTAGTAACTTGCTGTCATTCTAATTTCTGCCCAGTTTTTTTTCTTTCTTTGTAACATGTGTTACTGGTGGATGTGTATTTGTCGAATGAAAAACATAACATAAAGGAAGTGCAGTAAAATTCTAGGAGCATCACACCTAGCTTGAAGATACTCCTAAAATAGCTGATGGTATACAGGAGAACCAACAGCATGGGAAAACCTTACCATTGACAAAGGAATGTCTACCGCTTCTGGTAATTTAAAATGTGTAGATTGTTGTCATAGCTAACCACCATCTTTACCTGGGAATGTTTTGGTCATTCTCTGTTTCCTGGAATATATCTGTAAGTGTATATTAGAAATGTAGGGCCAGATAGGACTTAACAGCAAGCGTAATGCTTATTGACTACATACTTGCTTCCTGCTAACTTTAACTTCAGGCCTTGGTGCTCTGGTACGCTAGAGAACTTTGAATAACTGTGAAATAAGCCCAGCATCTTCAGTTGGACCAAAGGAAGAGGAGGCTGTGGGAACCTTTAAATCAGGGATTTTATCCTTTTGCTGTGCCGTGAACTTCTTTGACATTCTAAGGAAGGCTGAGAGCCAATTTTGAACATCTTGTTTGGTTTTACTTATGAAGATGAAGTTCACGTGACAAAATTAACCATTTTAAAGTAAGCAACTCACTGGCATTTAGTACATTTGTAATGTTATGCAACCAAAGCTTCCATTTAGTTCTGAAACCTTTCCACCATTCAAAAATAAAACCCCATACCCACGAAGTAGTTCTTCTCATAACCCTGACCCCCATGGCCCTAGTAACCATCAGTCTTTCTCTTTCTATGGATTTACCTATTCTGGATATCTCATATAAGTGAAATAATACCACACGTGACTGTGTCTGATTTCTTTCTCTTAGCATGTTTGAGGTTCCATCCACACTGTAGTATATATCAGTGCTTCATTCCTTTTTATGCCTGGATATACAGAAATACCACATTTTACTTATCCATCCACATTTTGTTGGTGGATATTTGGGTTGTTTCCATCTTTGGGCTACTGTGAATAATGCTGCTATATGCATTCCTGTAACAGAATTTGCGTATTGGTTTTTAGTTCCTTTGGGTAGGTATATAAGGGTGGAATTGCTAGGTTACCACAGTGACAACATGATGTTTTAAAGTGTGTTAAATGAAATACCTAGGGTTATAAAGGAAGCCAATTTTGTTGACATAAAGTTCGCAAAACATAAAATAACACATGAACTAACAAAAGTAAATTTGTGTTTTGACGCTATGGATTAATTACTTGATTTTGAAATATAATATCTAATGGCAGACCTAATAACTGATGTATGTTTAGAGTAGTGATGAATGCAAATAATATTTCATGGTGTCTGCAACAATTGTAATGTGGTATGAAAAGGTTTACGTTTCTTGATCACAGATCCTTAGAATATTCCTGGGTTATGTTGTCTGTTAAAGGCTAATGAAAATAGGTAATTTCTTTCTTATCTCAATCCATGAAACCCATAAATCCTATCTAAATGATCCCAGGGGCTTGAAATGAAGACCCCTAGTTAAGAACCCCTACTTTATGGAGCCTGGGTGGCTCAGTCAGTTGGGTGTCTGACTCTTGATTTTGGCTCAGGTCATGATCCCAGGGTCATGAGATCGAGCCCTGTGTCAGGCTCCATGGTTAGAGTGGAGCCTGCTTGGATTCTCTCTCTCTCTCTCTCTCTCTACCCCCCCACCCATACCCACTAGCACTCTCCCTCCCTCGCTCCCTCCCTCTCTCTCTCTCTCTCTCTCTCTCTCAAAATAAAAATAAATAATAAAAAAAGAACTCCTGCTTTAGAGAAAGGAGTGGTTATAAAAACTGACTCCATGATGGCCCCTTTTCTCTCTGTCTCTCTGTCTGTACCCCACTATTTCCCCCATTTCATTACCTCAGAAAAGCTAAGCTCCGGAGGATCAGCTTGGACAGGTACAGATCTCTTGAAGTGGAAGTTAGAGAATCCTCATATTTCAGAGACATTATCACCAAGTTTTGAGCTGTTATCTTTTCTGCATCAGATTATTTGTATAATTCAAACACGTAGGAATTAAAATAACTCTTCTAATGTTGTATAGCGCTTCAGAGAATCTGAAGGTCTTACGTCTACAGCACCGCATTTAACTGTCTGAAAGATGTGTAAGTGTGTGTGGCATTACCAGTGGCTTGAGATAAGGAAGCCCTGATACAGAATGATTTAGTCAATCAAGCTTGAAAAGCAAGTACTCATCAGAGGAGCTAGAACTTGGGGCATCTCCCAAATAAAAAAAAAAAAAAGAAGTGCCTTTTCTGTTCAACTGGAAAACTAATATATCCAAACTAATTGTTTACTTGGTTTTTAGCCTAAAGAATAGTTACTCCTAAAATAAAAGCCAACACAGAAACTGCTCTTGCAGATGAAAAGAACATTAACATGAGAATACTACCTAGAGCTCAGTCCTGAAAAGCTCAATCCTTCCATCATCTCAGGGGAAAGGTTTCCTAGAGGCCACAGTTCAAGCAAGATATTTCCCTGTAGGAAGAGATGAGATTGGTTTTAGAAAAATCGAGATTCATTATTCCGTGAGAAGAAAAATCAAAATAGTGCTCAATCCATATTAGACGAAATCCAAAGACAGCAAATAGTTCTGTAGGCTCCCTAGAAGTTTCCCTAGAGAGGCTTAGGTACACTTGACAGGTGCATAAATAATTACTGCATAAATGCAGTCCCCTATGTCACAGTTACTGTTTTTCAGTATATGGGGTTCTCTTCTCTCCCAGAGTTATGTATTCAGATTTTTAGTGTTTCTGTTTGTTGTTTGCTCCCAAGGAGCAGAACACACCTTAATCCAACAGTGAAGAAAGAAGAAGGGCTGCTGAGCTCTGGCTGTAAATATTTTATTATATAGAGAGACAAAGATCACAAAGGGGCAGATGAGGAGCAGAAAACAAATGTAATGTTGTTTTCGAGTCCTCAGAGGAGGTTTATATTAAACTGTCTCTGCCAGCTTGTTCTCTGCTTGGCTTTTACACTGTCAAACCCAGTAATGAAATCCTTTTGTGTATCTAGAGTTCTCCAATTGGATGAGGAGTGCTACATCTAGTTGAAAGTGTAGAATTATCCACATCATAAAGTAGACATAAACAAAAGGCTATTATAAAGTGGCACAGGATGAAGGTCTATTTTCAAGAAGGATGATCCATATTAATTTGTTTTGGAAACAGTCTATCCTAGTAAAAGAAAAAAGGTTAAAAAGTAAATTACAGTTTTTCTTTATACAATCCATTTATTTTTCTCCTCTTACCCCAATGCCTCGGAGTTGTTGGAAGACTTTGACCTGATGGTATTTAGCATATTCCGTGATTTCGTAATCCACTGGACTTCATTTGCTCAGAACTCACTATTAATGAGATTAAGGTCATATAGCCTATTCTCTTTGAGGGGAGGGGAATCCTGCCATTCACAAACTCACATTTTTGGGTATAAGGAGAAGTGGATAAAAGGGTGAGTAATGCAACAAACAATCTTAGATTGCAAGGCTGATGGGCCCATTTCATCCTGGGTCTAAACCACCTTAAAATGATCTGCATAAATGCCCTTATTCTTGAATGCGAGAAGAAAAACATGTGGAGGGACTAGAAGCATTTGTACTAACACAGCTGATAGCAAATCTTTGTTCTGCTTTTATGTTTTACATAAAATAGAGTTTTTTAGTAATTGGCCAGTGAGCTCAATAATATATCCATTTGAGTCAGGTGCCATTTGTAGCAAAGCTTTTTTGTTTGATCTGATGGTCAAGGAGTCCAATACTGAGGTTCCAGTTTACCAAAGAATCTATAAAAAATGAAATATACAAAATGGCTTAGACTTATGGATAAAAACTTAGTTATGCTTCATTGGGTAGATCTCTATTTTTATAACAGATACATATAGAGATGCTTATTTTGCGGGTAAGAGAAAATGTGGGTAAACTCTAACGTCTTTTTAATTTTTCTTTGCAATTTGTTCAGTGATTTTTGGTTTTATATAAATTTTTTTAATGTTTATTTTTGAGACAGAGAGAAACAAAGCATGAGTGGGGGAGGGGCAGAGGGAGAGGGAGACACAGAATCCCAAGCAGGCTCCAGGCTGTGAGCTGTCAGCATAGAGTCCGATGTGGGGCTCGAACTCATGGAACACGAGATCATGACCTGAGCCGAAGTCGAATGCTCAACTGACTGAGCCACCCAGGCACCCTGAGTTTTGGTTTTAAAAGCTAAATTTAGTTGTCTGAAATGCTACTTGGATTGGTTTTGTACTTCCTAAAAACCAGAACTAACATTCTTTACTCTTCATTTACATAGGACATTTTCATTTTTCTCTGAGGATCCCTCTGTGTTACAGAAAATTGTATCCATCTCCATTTTGCAGATAATGAACTTGAGCAATGATGAATTGGCCCAAACTGTGCAGCTAGTTCAAGCTGGAGCCAAGTCTGTTGGTTCCAAAGTCAAACCCTTCTTCTTGAAGTTTGCAAATACTAAGATATACGTTATCAGCAGGTTCAGAGTGGTATACAGGTTATCTGAACATAGTCTATTGAGCATTCAGGTTGCCTTTTCTAGGTCAATAGTGGCAATATGGCTTTACAGAGATGGATAGGTAAAGGTTTCGTAGCTGCATGTTTAAAGAAAAAATTTGAGAGGAGAGTTTTAGTTATGATCTAGGCACATATTAAATTTATGGCATTAAATTTGTTTATTTGTTGTATAAATAGAAAATTAAAAATAATGCCAATTCTTACTAAATTTAGAGCAAATATTGTTTAATTATATAGAAAATGAGATATAATGGTACTAATAAGATGTAAAAATATGATACATTTATTTTGTTTTACTTTTCTGGATCAGGGTATTTCTCTGTAGTATATTACTGTTACATGGTACACCCATATGGCTGTATCAGTTTTGAAATTGCATTTCCTGACAAGGTGAGTTATTTTTTGCTACTCTGAAATCTATGAAGAGAATATCACCAGACTTTAAAAGGAAATTATGTCTACTTATATTTTAGCTGATTTTGAACTAAATTAAAAGCATGTTAAAAAAAATAAAAGCATGCAAGAACTGAGCTTTCAGAACTATCTAGGATTTTTCATTATCTATGCAAGACATTCATTTTTAGGAAGCTCTGATCTTAGCAATCGTAGTCTAAAACATAGGGCATACTTTTAAGAAGATGATTTTACCAACAAATTGCTTTCCATGAACTACAAATAAATCAAGTTTAAATTTAACCAGTTTTAAATATTAAGTAAACTTAATTGGAAAGTCCTTGCAACAGCTTTAAAACATAGATCTGTATTCATGAGGAAATCTTAAACATTTTTTGAATGCACAGGAAAGTAGATACTTAAAGCGTACTTCCTCCATTTTTCAGATCACAAAGTACTGGGATTTTTACAGAAAATACAAGTGTACTAAGTGTGTACATTGTGTAGCTACAGTTAACTGATGCATATAATGAAATAAAAGCAGGTATTTCTTATTATTCAAGGAGAAAAATGGAGCCGTCTTCTGGAAACAGTTTGGGTTGTCCCATAATGGATAGGGTAGACTGTCAACCTATAATTATTTTCAGGGACGTTTTCTTTGGACTTGTCTGAAAACTGGATGAGCAGTGATTAATATCAGGAAGAAGAAAAGAACCAGGACCTGGGATTTGTCTCTTTAATAGGGTAGGAGAGAATAACTGCTTTCGATTTTTGGATCTTTCGTGAAACTTATGAAATCTGTATTTAGTCCCTTTGTATCCTACCATTAGTGTTTATTATGTACTCATTTCAGTAGCAGTGCTGTGCTGTACCATAAGCAAGACTGGGAACTTACAGATCTACATATAACTGTGAATCAGCCAGTGTGTGCATAGTTGGTCTTCATTATTCATGGATTTTGTATTTGCAAATTCACCATCTCATGTGTTTTGGCAATTCTGTGCTTTTGTTGGTGATTTTGCTGTGTGAAACAGCCCCCCAGCGTAGTGCTAAAATGCTAATACTCTTCAGTGTGGTGGCCATATGGAAAAAATACATGTCTTTGGCTATCTTCATTCAGGCATGATGAGTTCTGGTGCTATTGGCTAAGTTGACCATTGATGAATCAATATATATGAAATGTGTCTTTAAACAGAAACACACCTGAAACTATTAAACAAGGTTATGTATTGGTTGGTTGATGAACACGTTGGGGTCAGAGACTTGCAGAAACCTAATTCTGGATTTCCTGTAGGAGCAGTAGGTCAGCATTTGCTAATTTGGTATTTGCAGCTACCTTGTAGAAGGCAGGTAATGAGGATTCTACTGCTCTAAACATGTGCATTACTAGTTAGTGGGCTTGGCCCCAGAGCTTCAGGGACCACGGGAACAGCTCCTGCCTCCATCGGGCTCACCATCTGTTGGAGAGCTGGACTCGCAAGGGACTGATTTGGAAAAGTGCTATGACAGATGCAGGAGAGATGTTAAGGGGGAGCCTGACACTGTTGGGGGGGGGTCCAGAGAGTAACCGATTAGCAGCTGTGTGCCTCAGAAAGGATTGAAACAGTAGAGAAAGGATGTACAGCATATAGGGGAATGTGAAGTAAATGAGGCTGCGTGTTTATTTTTAAACAGAACATAATGTTGGTGGGTTCCTGACACATGTTGGTACCATGTTGTTACAGAAATACACTGTGGCAAAATGCTTCCACCTCTTGCCAAAATGAACACTGAAGAAAAATGAAGAACACTGAAGAAATCCAACAAAAAGTTTCAGAACAGAAATAGCCAAACTCCTCTGGAGTCTGATTCATCCACAGCCATCATAAAAAGGTAGGGGAATGAATTGTATGGTTTTGCATTTTTAAATTTTATTTTAAATCATATTTACACACATGCGCACACACACAATGGAATACTATTCAGCCATAAAAAGGCAAGTCTTGCCATTTGAGACAATGTGGGTGGACCTTGAGAACATTATGCTGAGTGAAGTAAGTGACATGAGAAAGACACATACTATATGATTTCACTTATATGTGGAATCTACTAAATTTTTGTTTAAATTTGAACTAAAAATTACAGAGAACACATTGCTGGTTGCTAGAGGTGAGGAAGTGGGTGCAGAGTCTGTGAAATGCTGAAGGTGGTCAAGAGGTACAAACTTCCAAAATAAGCCAGTAAGTTATGGGGATGCAATGTACAGCATGGTGACCATAGTTAACAGTACTGTAGTGTATATTTGAAAGTTGCTAACAGAGTAGCTCTTAAGAGTTCCCATCAGAAGAAAAAAAAATTTAACCATGTGGGGGTGAAGGATGTTAACCAGACTTATTGCAGTGGTCATTTTGCGGTAGATACAAATACCAAATCATGTTGTACACCTGAGATTAATGTTATACGTCAAGTGTATCTCAATAAAAATATGGTTTAAAAAAACAAAAGAGGATGTTTATTCAACTAATATTCATTGGGTGGCTCTATGTTTCTGCAAACTATTCTAGACACAAGGGATGTGGTCGTAAACAGAAAAGGCAAGGGTATGGCCTTGAAGGAACTGACATTTTGGTTGGAGGAGATTAAGTAAATAAATGCACAGGAAACCAGCAGCCATTAATCGTGTCTGCAAACATGGTGAATAGGGTAATGAGATGCAGGGTGATTGGAGGCTACTTTAGTTTGGGTGTCAGAGAAGACCACTCAGAGAATCTTGTCTTGAGAGTAGAGTGATGGGAAAGAGCCAACTGAGTGAGGGTTTGGAGAGAAAACCTTTCATATGCCATGAATCAGGATCTGGACAGATGTGTTTGAGGCTCAGAAAGCAGACCTGCATTGCTTGGAAAAGGGATTTGGAGAAGCACAGGGTAGGAGATGAAGTTGGAGAACCTATTAGATGTAGAAAGGTGTCTTCATTTTACTCCAGCAAAGATAGAAGTCATTGGTGAGTTATTAACAGAGAAATGAGCCTATATTATAGTTTTAAAAGGCCTTTCTGGTATATTTGGCTAAGGTGTGGGGGCTCAGTGACAGTGGAAAACAGGGTGCCATCACCTAGGCAAAAGATGATGATGAATTGGTTTAGGGACATGGCATTAGGGACAAATGGCTTTAAAATACATTTGGGATCTGCTTCAGCTAGATTAAACTAGATTACCACCAATACTATTTATGAATCACCATAATTTTAAGTTCCATATGAAGGATATGCTCTTCATTTTATTTTAATATACAATAGCCAAATGGTATTTCTTTCCACAGTTACAAAGAGCAGCTTATGATGTGTATGTTTGTGGTGCACTTCTGAAACTCAGAGGGCCTTGCTGTCAAGTTGTGATAAAGAAAATTCCACCCTGAGAGCTCAGGGTCTAGGCAGGTAATCTCATAACACTTGGAGTTGTGAGCCTTCCAGATACTTGTGCAGCTTCTCTCTGGGATCCAGCAGGGTTCCTGACTTCTGTGAACATTGTTACTCCCATCACGTAGAGGTTGCCTGTGTGATGGGTGTCCTTTCAGATAAGAAACCTATGCATTTTTAAAGAACTAGTGGCTTAAGTCACTCAAGCATAACTTTGAGAGTATACCTTCCATACTGGATTACTCCTAGATGGAACACTGAAGCAAAAACTATAACTTAACATTGGTGTTCCACAAAGACAAGAATATGTGGATTCAAGCAGTGTTCGCCAGACAATGTAATGGGTTGTGAGGGCTCCATGTCTTGGAGTGAGTAATGATGAGTGAAGTTACAGAAGAGGGGAAGAGAGGATAGGAATTGTGGAGTGACCTTGGCAGGTACATCTAAGATTTCAAGAAGCCAATAGCCACTATTGGAGCACAGGCGAACCTCCAAGACTGTGTTCAGAAGAATTTTCAGGATGACTCGGCCAAATGGTATTTTAAGACCTCCAGCAAAGCACAGGGCTCTGCTTTCCAGCACTCATAACTTTGTGAAATCGTTCTAAAATTGGGCGCGGTGGGAACCCTTCCTTTCTCCACCACAAACTCTTCTCCAAAGCCTTTGGTTACAGAAAACAAGCCCAGTACAGCAATTTAGCAGTGTCAGGTAATTGAAAAGATTGTTGAAATTCCACAAGGTATACACATGTAAGTCTCTAATGAAGCAAAGGAAAGGGTATAGCATGAGAAAGAAAACATAGCAAACATTAGAGGGGACCAACACTTCTAGGTGTAGCTCTCAGAGTCCTTTCTCCATCACACCTCTTAGTCTTTAGATCATGAACCACCAAGATACAAGTGTGATAACCTTGGTCTCATGGGAGCCAAGGATGAAGCTTACTGAGAAGTATTTTATACCCCATAGCTCAGGTAGCTAAAAGCAGGCTTTGTGAACAGGTAAACAGGTGTAAACCATCAATTCATACAGTTTCAATAAATAGCATAGACAGGCTGGTACAGTATACCTTTGGGGGAGTTTCAGACTTCTAACTGCATGTTATAAATCACTAGTTATTACATACCCACCTGGATTGGGCAAGAATCAATACCGTGGTTCCAGGTGCCCTTTAACATAAGCACAGAACTACCCAAGATCAACTGCAAGTTAACCCTATCCTCATGTACTCAGAGAATTGAACATGATGAAAACACCCAAGAAAACCTTTAGGTTTTAGCTAAAAGTACACACATTCTGTGATTGGTCTTGTCATCGACTGGACTAGATTAGCAGCGGAGATCATTAAAAGGGAAAGCTTTAGGATGGAAGTCAAGGGTCCTGGAAAAAGTAATTGTACTCTAAAGCAATAAGGATAAAATAAAACAGGAAAAGTAGTAGTTGATTTATGTTAATTTCCCTGGAATCAAATAGTGAGACAAAAAATTGAATACTGGTGTTTATTTGGAAGGTGATGCCAGTATGCCGTTGTAGGAAGGTGGGGATGTGGGATGGGGAAGAGAAGGAAAACAGAAAAAGTATCTTATTACTATGGCCAAGAGGAGCATGATCCCATTAGGCAATTGTGGATGATGGTATAGGACAAAACTTGGGTTTATCCTAACCAAGTGTAAGGGAATCAAGGCATGTAGCCACCTTCTCCCATGTGCCCTGATGAAAGACTGCTCTCCTGAATGGAACTCCCTGGCCACTGTGGCCTGCCCTAGATGTGAGCCAAAGGAACTCCAGCAGCTAGAGGAACCCTTCGGCAAAGAATCCAGGTGTTTGCGTATTGGAGGCCACCGTCAGATCAGCATGCACAGAAATGATGAATGCATGCCAAGAGGATATGGGTGGAGCACTGACAGTTTCTGCTATAAGAAAGTGACAACAGTGATGCTCATGATCATATTAGTAGAGCTGTCATTAGTAGAGTACTAAGCCATCTACTATATTAAATGCATTACATGCATTTTATCGTTTAATTCTTATTTTTTGAACAGTCACACAGTGCCAGGTGCTGGGGAGGGGAAATGTATATTTTATCACCATAGTCCTGCAGCATATATATTTATGATAGTCTTCCATTTAAAGATGAGCAGGTAAAATTGAGCAAATTTAACCAAATTCTCTGGAGTAAGACATATAGGAAATAAATATGGAATTCAGATTCTGGTTTACCTTCAAAACCATCCCATGGGCATCATTAATGTAATCCTTAATTAACTAATTATTATTTTTCTGACACCCACTTATTTGAAAGTTGGCAGGAGCTATTTAGATTTGGGGGCATGCAAAAAAATGCCCATGTTGTCAAGGAGAACAGGAAGAGAAGGAGAAGAAAACGTGTAGTGTAATAAGACCTGAAAAGAAAGGGTATTATTTGCTATTAAGTAGGATTAAGAAGGAGGGCATCAGTTCTTGCTGCATAAGAAGTAACCCCACAACTTATGGCTGAAAACAGTAAACATGTATTATTGCCCCTGAGTCTGCGGGTGAATTGAGAAGGTCTGACATGGACCAGGTTTAGCCGATGTTAGGTAGGTCACTCATTCATCTGCAGTTGGCCAACATTGGCTGAGGGCTGGCTAATCTAAGAAGCTTCCCTTCACATACCTAGTAATTGATTGAATGTAGCTGGATCAACTCAGTTCTCCAGTAGTTCACCTGGACTTATTCCCATGGTGACTGAGGAAGGTTTGAGAGTGAATGGAAGTGTGCAAGCCTTCCTGAGGCCTTGGCTCAGAACAGTCACTTATTATACTGCACCATGTAGAACAAATCAAATCACAAGACCAGCCCAGATGTAAAAATAGACTCTACCTCTTGGTAAGAGGAGCTTCAAGGTCACATGGCAAAAGCATATTGACACAGGAAGGGGGGGGGGAGATCTACCAAGAAGAGAAACATCTGGATTAAAGCTTACAGGGTGAGTAGGTATTTCCCAGCCAAATAAAGTAGGTATCAAATTGCAGGCAAGGAGGATAGTAGGTGTTCAAACACACTCGTGCCCATAATGAAGGTGTATAGTGATGCAGGAAGGAGGCAAGCACCATGAGAGAGAGCAGCATTAAGGTTTGAAGTACTTAAATGTACCAGAATTCAAGAAAATAAAAATTGAGTTGCGGGAAGAATAATATGTTTAAGATAAAAATGGGAAGAGAAGCAAAGTCAGGTTAATAAGCGGATGGATGGGTGGATACCCAGACTGCTGTAGCAATATGGTTAGCAAAATTATAAGATTTTCTCTTACAAAATGATTTGTAAAATTGATAATTATTTCAAAAAAAGAGGGAGGGAGGAAGGAAATACCTTGGCGGATGCTTGGAAAAAAAGGTAAGATTGAGAATAGGCCTGAATGCATATGACTCAGCGTATATATCTTGTGGCTTCAGAGAGGTAATGCAATAATGTAGATTACATGATAGAAACTCTTCCTGTCATGCACCTTCCATAGCATGCTAAACATGGTCAGTGGGTTTTTGTGGAAAGCCACAGAATAAAGGATGCCCAAAATAAAGGATTTTGGGATTATGGTCCCAAACTAAAATATTAAATCTCCAATCTCTCACAAGGACAGGTTTCTGGGATAGGTTTCTGTGAGGCAGCTGGCCCCATTGACACCAGGGATGTATTTATAAAGAGATTTGTTCATGTATGGTTCTATTGGGATGTGTGTGTGAAAGAGTAATTTTCAGTTCATGGATTTTTCACTTTGAGACTAAATTGTGTAAATTAAATAGAAGGCTTATTCTATAATTTTCCTAAGTGACCTTTTGTTTTTCCCCTGGGCCTGTATTTTAGTGTGGTGCTCACCCAAGCCACCAGGTGCAGCAAATTTTAATGTGAGCCTTACCAGGCTGATATTAGATAGCGTCACCAGCTCCTTGGAGGCAGGATGGGAACTAGACTATGGAAATAAATGCTGACCAGACCCTTAAATGGAGAGCCCAGGGCCAAAATACCCCCCTTTTTAGCTTGGGCAATTTATTTGATTCATTTTTATCTTGACAATACGTTGGTGATTCTTAGCTACCTATTTCTAAAAACTAAGGTAAGGATTAATTAATTTATATATTTTTAGGTTTTTTTTAATGTTTATTTTTGAGAGGGGAAGGGGCAGAGAGAGAGGGAGACCCAGAATCCAAAGAAGGCTCCAGGCTCCAAGCTGTCAGCACAGAGCCTGACACGGGGCTTGAACCCACAAACTGTGAGATCATGACCTGAACTGAAGTTGGATGCTCAACCAACTGAGCCACCCAGGTGCCCCGGATAAAGATTAATTTTTAAAAAAAGTAAAATAAACAAAAATAAAATAGTTAAAGCTGACAGCAAAGATACAGAACCCCATGAACACTCTGTGAGGACCTACTAATTAGTAATTTTTCCTTAGAGAGTACTGTCCCTAATTTGCATCTACCATTTACCACTATTTTGGTTTAAAAAATTTGCCCAAATGTTACTATATTCTTGTTTAATATGTTATTAATTTTTGCTTCCTTTTGAGCCTTATAATGATTTTATACTCATAGTCTAAATATTTGCTCATTGCATTAAACATTTCTAAGATTCATCCATGTTTTACATGTAACTATAGTTTGTTTTCACAGCTAAATAATATTACATCCTGTGAATATATCACAATTTATTCTTCTGCATTTTGTACTGGGAGTGATGATACTATGATGATTTTTTTATATGTCTCCTAGTGTGTGTGCACAAGTTTTTCAAGGCTATCTACATAGAAGTGAGTTGCTAGAATACATGATATATAGGAAACCAACCATCCCAGGTTGCCTGGAACTGTGTGGTTTCCCAGGATACAGAATTTTTCAGTGCTAAAACCAGGACAATCTCAGGCAAATTGGCATGAGTGGTCACCTTAAATATGAATGCATTCAACTTTAAAACAGAATACTAGACTCTTTCTCAGAGATTTATTCCCAACTAGCAATAAATGAGTATTACCCTTGCATGATGTTCTGGATATCCTAAATTTTGCCAATCCTAAATTTTGCCTATCAGTTGAGTATAAAATGCTATCATACCATGATTTGAGTTCTCTCATTTTTAATGAGGTTCAATATCTCTTCATGTTTTGTTCTCCATTTGTATTTTCTCTTCTGTCAAATGTCTTCCATATCTTTTGTCTTTCTGCTGGGTGGTTTTGTCAAATACATTCTTAGGCACTTCTTTGGATTCTCTTGGCTTTACCATCATCTAGCATAGGGTTTGTCAACAGAAGGGCTAATAACATTTTGGACTTCATAACTGTTGTTGTAGGAAACCTTCTGGGCATTGTAATATGTTTAGCACTTTCCTTGGCCTCTACTCACTAGATGCCAGTAGTTCCTTCTAGCTGTGACAACAACAAAAATCTCTCTATACACACACGAAAATATCTAGTCAGATATCACCCTGGGGGACAAAATTATACCTGGCAGACAACCCACTGACTTGGATCTTAGCAGCTTGCTCCTGTGGAAGAGAAGAGGAAGCAAGGCAGATAAATTCCCTCTCCATTTCTCTCTCCGATGGCCTATTCCAGGGCATATATCTCCCTGTGTAAAGGTGTTCCACATCACTTCGAGGATGCCTTTGCTAGGTTACTAGCTGTGCTTTTTCACACTTCATGGTAATGCAGTGGCCAGACCAATAACATATTATCTTGTCCTCTTCCATCCTTCCTTGCCCCATTTCCTTTCTCTTTCCCTCCTTGGAATTGCATATTCCAATTAAAACATTAGCACTTAACCCTTGTCTCAGGTCACTTTCCTAGGGAAACTAAGCTAAAATAAGTGGTTGTAGAAAGGATACCCTGTGAATTGGATTTTGGAATTGGATTACTGACCTGTCTGAAAGCAATAGGGCTCAACAGTTTTGTGTGTGTGGGAAATTGGAATGAAAATGAACTCTGGTTTGGGGCAGCAGCACAATTATTTGAGCTTTCACCTGTAGTAAATGGAGAAAAGACTGACATGGAGGGTCAAGTGGAGATTTAGCAGCTGCAGTACACAGTAACTAGTAGGGCCATGATGGTTATATGGATTATTCAGCAGGGTGACTACTTTTGACCTGCAGAAAGAGATTGTTAGGCTGAGGGTGGTTAATTGCCAACTTAATGCATGCTCTGAAAGGAAGAGGGCATCTGCATCAGCTTTCAAGGAGACTTCTCTCTGGCCATTGTAGGGCAGACTGATGAAACTTGGCCCAGGATCTGACTGTAAGTTTGGCAGAGCTTAAAAGGATACCACACAGCTTTGTAGGGTCTCCTGTTTGAAATTCAGGGCCCCGATAAGGATGCTGAGTTGGGATGATGTCATTGGGGTGGTTGTGCTTGACAACTTTGAACACCTAAATACCCCTAAACTATCTCGGAAGATAGGAGCAATCCCTCCTCCCTTGACAAAGAACAGCCTCCTTACCTAATGGCTGTGCAAGGATTTTACCTAAAGGAGGTTCCTCAGGAGACTACTCTCATTCTCCTTAAGATTTTTCTCAGCCACTCTTCATTGCTGCAGGCTGATGACGAGTATAGTCTCAGCAGAAGGAGTATCGGCCCTTCTCCAGGAACAAATGGCCCACTCACTGAAAAATTGAAGTACCTGGCTAACAGATGCCATCAAAATCAAGGAGACCTGCATGGACACCGACCTTGACTGTATTAGGGAAGGGGAAGGGGAAACCCACATGGGAGCTGGAGCAATGAGGATTTATTAATATGGGGGCCTCACATATAACTCAAATTTAATTTTTTGTCAAAGACGCTTGAAGTTGGACCTGACAGTTTTCTTAGGATGATTTTTTTGAAGCCTTTATGCCATGATGGCTTATAGCAAATGAGGAGGAAATTGCAGTTTCTCTGATGGATTCTTGATAAAGGGTCAGATGGCTCAGGGAAAAGGAATGATAATACAGTTTTAGGTGTAGCCTGGGAACCTATCACTTGACTGTTTTCCTAACTGACCAAGAGGGCCCAGAGGTCTTCACAAAGACAATAAGGTACTCTCTGGAGATGAGAGTTGGCCTCTTTGAAAAGGTCTGTAAGCTGCCATCTGTTGCCTGGATCGATGTTTGGAGACACTGGCTAGGAGTTGAGCTTGCTAATATTACTGAGAGGATAGGGTTCAGAATACCAGAGCTGAGTAGCTGCTTTAACTGTTAGTGGTGTGTCGACCCAACTGCCATAGGAGAGCACAATTAAAATACCAGTCAAGGTGCCTTGAACCACAGGGACCTGACAGTGGCCAAGATAGCATGGAAGTCTTTGGGACAAAATAGTTGGAAAGTTGTTGGGGATGTTTCTGAATCTGAGTAATCAGAAAAATTGTCCAGAGCTTATAAACCATGGAATATCATGGTCCCTTACCAAATTTCCACATCTAAGTTTATAGATGGCGAAGGTATTATGTCAGCTTGTGCTCATCTTCCATTTTTAATTGTTTTAACATTTTAGACATAGTTATTTTGTGTTTTTTTATGATTTTATTTATTTTTGAGAGAGAGACAGTGCGAGCAGGTGAGGGGAAGAGAGAGAGGGAGACACAGAAGCAGGCTCCAGGCTCCAACCTGCCAGCACAGAGCCCCACATGGGGCTCGAACTCATAAACCACAAGATCATGACTTGAGCCAAAGCCAGACGCTTAACCGACTGAGCCACCCAGGAGCCCCTAGACATAGTTATTTTGTGTTTAGCTGCTCAATATGTACATGAAGTACAAAGATGCAGAAAACTCGTCTTTTGTTAACTGTTTTTCTTGCTGGCGTTTTTCTTTGCGTGATTGGGGATATTTGATTACTAATGTTATTATGTGGGAATCCTTAGGGCCTGAATGGGGATGTTTTTCTGTGAAGAGTATTGCTTTGCTTCCTCTAGGAGTCAGGGACAACTTTGTTCCTTTCCCACAGTTCCATTGTAGATTCTATCTTTTAGGTGTGACTGCCCCGCCTTGGTCTGCAAAAGGACAGATAGTTGGTCTCCAGATTGGTGTTACTGCCATGTTCCTTTAGGACTAGTCTGCCTTTTTCATTACTTTACTCTTTCTATAGGTTCTCTTACTTCTTTTCTCTATTCTTCATTTTGGCATGGTAGGAGCTGGTCAGATATTTCCTTTCCTGACTAGTGAGCCTAGCAAAACTTATCATTTTTAAAAATGTATCCAGGATTTGTTTGTAGTTTAGCACAAGGGATCTTCAGATTATCTAGAATGCATACTGCCAAGATGAAATAACATTGGCTCCCTAGTAATATCTTTGGCAGCAGGAAAATATATGAATGCAGTTAGCAACTGCCCAGTGCACTCATCATAATGGAATTGAGTCTGGTCCAGGAAGTATTTAATTGAATGGATCCGAGGGGCCGTTTTCCTCATCTGTTGTCAAACATCCTGCTCACATGGTTAACAGATGTTGATCAGAAGCCTGGGCCTGTGGGCATATATCCTGAGTAAAGTTTCTCTCCTTCAGAAGAAACCAGCTCAGCTGGTTCTCCCCTCCATATTCCCTATGCTGCATTTGACACACAAATTCAGCATATTCTGAGCTGTCCCTCTTATTTCAGCCACTTCTTGGAAGCATGTTAGCGTATAGTACTTTTTGAAAAGTTTGCCACACATTTCAAAGTTTGACATGTGAAGAGACAAAATTTTAACTCTCTAGAACACTCTCATCCTTGGAATTGCCAAATTCCCAGACTCTAAATTCAAGAAGTGTGAATGAACCTGACTGTCAGGTCATAGGGTAGACATTCTCATACCTTCAGAGACCAGGTGGTGCAAGAAACAGTAGGTGGTGTTGGGTGCTGTGCAAACAGGGGCATGTGTGCCTGTCTAAATGCAATGGAAACTACTTTACTCCGTTATTGGCTGATGAGAATGGGGGCTCACGTCTATCACATATTCCAGTTTTTTTTTAGTGGAAACTTGAAAGCTGGAGTTTTCAGATATGAAATCTCCCAATTTTTGAAGACTGGTTTATTAAAAACAAAAACATGCTAACAACAAAGAATCTGATTATGTAAGGGGAAAAAACATGTTTGTAGGCAACCTACAAATGGAAGATAGCCTGCAGACAAGTTCAAATAAACAACATATAGCTTGAGATTAACCAGTTTCATAAAGTAAAGCCTATGTGCATGGGAGTTTAATTATTTTGTGCCAAAGAAAATAACTTTTCTTATTTATTTTGCTTTTGGTTGCTTGTTATTTTGCTTGGTTTCTTTCCCCCCCCTTTGGTAAAGCTGAAATCCTAGTGGATACTGTATCAACTAAAGTTACACATACCTTGTACATGGCAAAGATTGTGTGTCTGTAACATGGAAACACAGAAACAACTCAGAATCTCAACAAAGCTACACTACGACTCAGCAATAGCCCCCCCTGGGTTTGTATACAAGGAAATTAGTGCAAAACCAATCTACCATAATGGTCCAGAATTGGAAAGAGTCCAAATGTTCGACAATAGAAGAACGATAAATAAATCTTGATTTAGTCATTCAGTGCAAGAGTGCATAACAATAAAAAGAATATACTGCTGATAAGCACAATAACATGAATGAATCTTAAAAATACTATGTTGACCAAAAGAAGCCAGACACACACACAAAAAAGATGTATGCGTGATTGATTCCATTTATACAGAGTTCAAGAACAGTTAAAATCTATAGTGTTAAAACTCAAAAAACTACTTCATGGTGACAGAACTCTAGAGGACACACGGGAGCCTTGTAGGGTGCTCATAATGTCTGTCTCATTGGTGGTTTTATGGCTGCAAACAATTGCAATGTCTGTTTTCTATGTGCAATAAAAGTAAATAAGTAAATGGGCAGCTGTGGTTGGTGCATTGCGTTAACCTTCTGGTCTTGCAGCTCCAAGGATGCATTCAGGGATGACTGCTGGATAATATGAAGTAGGTTTTCAAGTAGCCCTGTTTGCCCACGTGTTTGCAGACCAGGTGTTTACAGGCTAGTTCTTCCTGTTGCCCTTCAACCTGAGATGTCTCCATGATGAATACACGTGTATAGATGTGAAGGCCATCTGCTTACCCATGTGGTGTGATAGTTTCTCCAGGTTCCCCACCTGTGTAATATGAGTTCTTCAGTTATCATAGAAATTTGGAGTTTTCTATAAAACCAACTAAACTTGAGGGAGTGGTGCTCTGGAGGCGTTCCTGGTAGATCTTCCCCTGCAGCATCCTAATCTCTGCACATTAAAATATATATATTTTATATGTATGTATATATATATACAGGGTAGAATAACCCTGCTCCCTTCACTCACAAGCTTAATGTTGCCTTAAAATTCCCTAAGAAATAGACTTAGGTGGAGAAAATATGCACCTCAGTCTTTCTCTACGACTAGAAATTTGTGCCCCACGACTGATAAGTGCAGTCCCAGAAGGAAGCAATTGGGAATGGGCTAAAAGAGCTCCCAGCCTATTTCATCCAGTCTCTGCCCTTTTGGTTGGAAAGTGGGCCAAGAAGAGAGTCCAGTCCATAGGAACCGGAGGAGTAACTGAAGAAGCGGAACCACATGCTGAGCCCTTAAGCCAGGAAGGGATTCTGGTGACACAGTGAAGACTGTATTCCAGGTTGCTCATTGCAGCCTGTCGCTAATATGGCATGAAATGTAGAGCCAGAGCTGATTGGAGCACAGGGAATGCAGAAATGGGTGCTGTGCAATCACTGCCTGAGGCTGATGCTCCCACTTGTATTCCTAAAGGTGTTGTTCCTAATGGAAAGTTTTAGTTATATCAACACGTTTTGATGCTCAAAACATAAAGCAACTTAAAATCTCTGTAAAACACTTAGCTTGCTTGTCTGTAACATAAAGAAAGAGGAAATATTTTAAAAATGGTCTTTGTGTCCCTTTCCTAATTTTTTTTTAATTTAAAGACAAATCAAATCTCATTGCAGTAAGCTCCATGAGGAAT
The DNA here is from genome assembly GCA_030068075.1 of Paguma larvata. Taxonomy (NCBI): domain Eukaryota; kingdom Metazoa; phylum Chordata; class Mammalia; order Carnivora; family Viverridae; genus Paguma; species Paguma larvata. The sequence continues at coordinate 14,767,928 of CM057844.1, forward strand.
TTGGCATTTTATTCCATGACATTGTCATTTGGCAAAACCAAAGGTGCCTGATTTGCGAGTCAGGTGACCTGAGTCATTTTTAGAGGAACCCCTTAGAGTCCATAATGCAGTCTTAAGCTTGCTCCTTAACCTCTCTGAGTGCTGAGTGAAACAAAGTGAAAACACCTAGTCTGTATATTCCTTGAGTTTGGTATAAAGGACAATGAAAGGCACCCTAGAAAGTAAAAAGATGAGGTAAATGGAAAGTGTGATCATTATTGCCCCTGCCTAGAAAGCATACTAAATGGCATGTCTGCAAACATTCCTTGGAGGAAGTGCTGTTTGATTCTTGCAACGGATGTTTTCATTTTTATTGGGATAGGATATGAATGTCCTTCAGTGTGGAAGGATAACTAAAGAACATGTATTTAATGGGAGGAAAGGAGCTATACAGTTACAATCTAAAATCCTGATTTTGTTCTATCTCTTGCCAGCTGGTCAAATGGTATTTACTCCATGAAGTTGTTCTATTTCTAAAATAGAAAAACCAGTATCTACCGCCTTGATCTACTTAAGAGGAGTGTTGTGAATATCAAAGGAAATCGCATGTGTGCAAAGGCTTTAAAAGTGTAAAGTAAAAGAGCATGTAGAATAAGAGTTCATACTACGTTTTCCTCTTTTTCTCAGAAAGGCTTCTCAGCAAGGCACACCTGGGTGGCTCAGTCACTTAAGCATCCAACTTCAACTCAGGTCATAAACTCACAGTTCATGAGTTTGAGCCCTGTGTCAGGCTGTGTGTGGACAGCTCAGAGCCTGGAGCCCACTTCAGATTCTCTGTCTCCCTCTCTCTCTCTGCTCTCTCTCTCAAGAATAAATAAACATTAAAAAAGATTTCTCAGCAATATTTTGAGGGATCAGAGATGATTGATCAAGCCAACTGTCTCACTTGCCATACTATTTGAATTTTGTTTTTCTTTTACAAATGCAAATAAATGTAGTAACTAGCAGAGGCACTGCATGGGTCAGATTCATCACAATGGTCAGACAGTTCTAAAATCATATCCTATTGTCAAGAACATGAAGATGGTTGGTGGCCAATGTTGTATCAATGTTGGCTGTAACTTGAGAAAATACATTATTTCTTGTCCAAACCAGATCTGGTTTGAGAGTAAAAAGAGAGCAGTTTAATAGTTACCGTAGGATAGTAGTAGTAAACTAGGACTGTTCTGGGCCAAAAAAAATATATTGTTGGGAAGTTTCCCTTTAAGTAAAATTATAATTATGTCTAATATGTTCTAAGTACTCAGCTAGCTTTGTGAAAGTTTAAAAATCTAATTAAGTCTATAGCATGGTTCTGGCTTTCAAGAAGCCAGAGTCTATATGAGAAAGCTTATGGAATGCAATGATAGAGAAAGAAAGAACACATGTTGGCAAGTGTTGGATTTGAGTAGGGAAGAAGTTTGGAGCTTAGATGGGAGTGTCGAGGCTCAGACAACCTTGGGTTTCTGGGGAGTTTATCTGGGAGGGGAAGTCTTTAATACCTTGAGAGGACTGATGGGGGCTCAGTTGATGTGGAGAGAGCAGAGTGGATGGTATTCCAGCCAAGTAGAACAGTCTGGACAAACAACAGAATGGACAGGTTTCTTGGCTGTGTACAGAAAGGAGAGAGAGGGGGTCCATAAAGACATTTTAAAAGGATAAAATGTATTCTTTCAGCAGGTATTTATTGAGCATCTGTATTATGGGCAGTACTCCGAATGCTAGGGATTCAGCAGTGAACCAAAAAAATCCTTATCCTTAGGGGGTTCACAGTCTAATATATTTTAAGAACTTAAAATCCTCTGTTATGAGAATTCCTCATAATCTTCCTCTTTATGAACTTTTAGATAGAAAGAAGGTTTTTGGAAAGAAGGGAGATGCTGGTTGAAAAGATGAAGAAGCAGAATGATTCAGCCGATTTTGCGTTAACATAATGAGGAGACCCCACTAACTGTGCTAACTGGGCTTCCTAAACCAGAATCTGGGGCATGGAGAGGGATTTATCAAGCATCCATCCATTCATTTAACAAACACTTAATCGAGAACCTACTGGGTACCCAGTACTATTCTGTGAGCTGGGGATACCATAATCAGAAATATGGGGAAAGCTCCCTGCCTTTAAGGCAATATCAATCTAATAAAATTAAGTTTTTCAAGATCATATATCCCAAGCCAAAGAAATGAATATTAAAAAAATAAAGGTTCTTTAAGCATCTCTTTACATATTCACTTTATTCATACAGAGCTAATAAGGGGAAAGTAGTTATTTGCTTTTCTCTATGATACAATTTTCTTGCTCTGATTATTGCTATGTGGGCTCAAGTCTTCTGCAAATTTAATAGATGCCTGTGGCAATTGGGAATAATCAGCAAACAAAAAATTTTTCTTCCATGTATCTGTCGCAGAGGGTAGTGGACCATATGTCATGCCGCGAGAGGCGTAAGAGGTTATACATCCCCCTAAAATACTTCTGCTTCAGGTAAGATGTATAAAACAGAGATAACCCTGTTATTCTCAGAATTTGGAGCACACATCAAAATCACAGAGACACAGATTGCTAGACTTATCCCCAGAGATTTTTTGATTTAGAAGGTCCAGGACAGGGCTGATAATTTGCATTTCTAACAATCCCAGGCGATGACTATGCTGACTGTCCAGAGGCTATGTGTTGAGAACCACTGTGTTATTCTTTAAATATGTAACTATAATATGAATATAAGTTGGTTGATTGTAGATATGGAAATTGTAATAATTATGAAGAAGGTCATTGTCTATGGCTGGGTTGATCAATATGGTAGACAATAGCCACATGTGGTTACTGGGCTCTTGAAATGTGGCTAGTGCAACATGTTGAAGTGAAAAAATTTTGGAGCTTTTTAAATTATCATTTTAGGGAGAGAGAGTGTGCAAGCAAGGTAGAGGGGCAGAGGGAAGGAGAAAAAGAGAATCAGGCAGACACCACACTCAGCGTGGAGCCCAACACTGGGCTAGATCCTGTGACCCTGGGATCATGACCTGAACTGAAATCAAGAATCGAAGCTCAACTGACTAAGCCACCCAGGCACCCCTAGATCTTTTATGTTAAATAAAATATACTATTAAAATTAATAATATGCTAATATTATTAATTTTATTATATAATTATTAATATTATTAGTTATTATATTATTATTAATATAATATCACCTGATCTTTTTTATTTTTAATATGGCCACAAGGAAATTTAAAGTTAACATATGTGGGTTGTGTAATATTTCTACTGGACAGCACTGGTCTATGAAGCTTTTCTCAATGTGCATGCTGAGGATTTGGAAGTTTTGTTCTGTTTTAGAATTTGGATTTTTTTTCAGAATTTAAGAGTTCCTAGCAGAGAAAAAGAAGGTATTGTGTTTTCTTTGTAAATCAGTGATATACTTCTCAATAATAGCCTTTTTATTCCATTTTCTTTAAATAATGGTTAATAAGGTAAGATTCACTAGAAGACAACTAGAAGATTCTTTAAACAGATGCTTGACTACATCCTTATGGCAATGTAGATGTTGGATCAGTTTCTCCTGAGTTTTTTTAGTTCCTTGGAGTTGCTAAGAACTGCTGTCCTTCAGAAGCAAAGGCTATAAAGATCCCTGGACTTCTCTTTGAATCCATTGGGACACCTTTTGTAATACACATAAATCGGTTACAGGTGGATTTAAATCTGAGTTTAGGAGAACATATTCATGATTTTTGTGTAAGCAAAGACTTTTAAAACAGGGCACCAACAGTAATAACTATAATGAAAAGACTAAATTAGACTAATTAAAATTAAGTACATGTTTATCAAAACCATCATTTAAAATTTTTTTAACATTTATTTATTTTTGAGAGACACAAAGAGATAGAGCGCAAGCAGGGAAGGGGCAGAAAGAACAAAACACAGAATCCAAAGCAGGCTCCAGGCTCTAAGCTGTCAGCACCGAGCTGGATGTGGGGCTTGAACCCATAAACCGCGAACTCATGACATGAGCTGAAGTTGGACACTTAACTGAACCACCGTGGTGCCCCTAACGAAAGCATTAAGAGTGTGAAAAAATCCTAGTAGAAGAAATATTTCTACACATATATACAACAAAAGACTTATCCAGAATTTATAAAGTATTCCATCAAATGAGTAAGAAAAAGAGAGCAAATCCAATGGGGAAAATGAGCAAGGGACTTGAACATATATTTCACAAAAGAGAATGACCAATGTATATGAAAGATGATCACACTCAGTGTTCATTATGGAAATGCAAAATGAAACCACAATGAGATGCCACTACACACTATGATGAAAAATGGAAAAGACTGACAACATCAAGTGTGGATAAGGATATGAGCAGTTGATAAGTTGCTTGTGGGAATGTAAATTGTGGAACCATTTTGGAAAGCTGCTAGGAACTATCTACTAAAGCCAAATATACAGGTAACTTTGATCCAGCACTTCCACTCCTATGTAGGTACGTATCCAACAGTAGCAGCATATGAGTGTTCACCAAAAGACAAGTACTAGAAAATTCATGGCAACATTATTGCTGATAGCCCCAAACTGGAAATCACCCATAGGTCTATCAACATGAGAAGGAAATTATAAATTATGGAATAATCTTGCAGTGGGATATTACATGGCAGTGGGATGGAATATGGCCTACAACAACATGAATTAATCTCACAGACAAACTGTTCAATCAAAGACACTTGACCTAAAAGAATACATGCTATGTGATTCTATGTTCAAAATCAAACAGAACCAATTTCTGCTGGGAGAAATCAGGATAATGGCCTAACTTTGGTAGAGTTGATGACTCAGGTACTGCTTCAGGGAGGCTTATGGCACTTTTCTCCTTGATCTGCCCTGTGGTGGCAAGAATGTGTTCTCTTTGTGAAAATTCATTAATTTGGACCCATGATTTGTGTACTTTTCTGTATAGATAATTACACTTTATTAAAATGTTCTAACAGAAAAGTCAAAGTCCAAGACTTTCCTACAAAAGTAACTTACCTCTTTAAAATACAGACCCATCGTTCTGACACTTAAAACTATACATCATAATTGACTTAATGAAATTGTTTAATAAAAGAATTTTGGAGCTCTTGATCCATTTTATTTATTCTAATTTCCTCATTAAACATGTATCATTGAAAATCAGGAATATAATAACTGAGTTATAGAAGCTTAAAGTTTAAGTAGTATATTCTATATTCAATTAGACATCATGTAGCTAATAGAAATCTTATGTAATTCAACATGTCCTAAAAAAAAAAAAAACCCTAAAAACATAAAGGAGCTTGATAATGGGCATATTCTATAGATTATGGGATTTGAAAAGTCCTGTATGAATCCAGAGATTGATGACAATCATACATTTATGCAGTTGTCATCCAGTTTGCATTATTGAAATAAGTTATATAGAGAGAAACATTATTTTAGAAAATATAATTTGTTCAACACCACTTATTCAAAAGCCTTCATGAGTATATTGATGTATTCTTTATTGGCAGGAAGTTGGTCTTAATGCATGTTTTTATAAAGTACTAATGAACCAAAATGATAGGACTCAAAACTCATTTGATCAAATGCATTTTCAGTTTTAGTATATATGATTGCACTGTAGTAACATAGTTCCTATGCAAGACTACTTCAAAATGCTACATGACTGATAACTTTCCACTAATTTAATGTGTTATATGCCTCTTGGAGTTAGAAATGACTGTAATTACTGTTCTTTGTGTTTATTAAGATTACACATTGGAGTGTGTGTGTGCGAGAGAAAGGTAGAGGCACAGGAAGGGAGGGAACAATGGAAACAGAGGGGTGTGAGATGGAGGAAAATGATGGAGGCAGAGGTGAAGAGGGAGAGAAACATACTAGAGTTAATCAAACTCATTTCTGCACTGACTTCCTCATTTGGTGGAATTAAAAAGTCAAATCATTTTCTCCTTGGCATACCGTGTTTCAGAGCATCACTCCAAGTGAAGGTCTTGTCCTGCTCTGAGGTTATCAAGAATTATGTCAGATTTATGAAATGAGGCTTTTATCCCTTTTGTGAAAAAGGAAGATGAATTACCTTCACAAATGGTCAATTACATTCTCTCATCATAAATGTCATATTTATCACTCATGGGCCAGATGTTAATTCACTCAAATTGGATGATATAGAATGAAGTAGGAATATGTTATAATATCAATTCGCTAGTTGGGAGTAACTAGTATTGTTACTGTGGTAGTCACCTTATATACTGATTTTATTTAATTATGTTAGTAAACCTACAAAATAGACTTTTTGTTTTGTGAGTTTTTTGTGTTGGTAGGAAGAGGAGAGAGGTATTTCCTTGTTTTGTTTTATTGGAATAAATAACTAATCCAGGACTTGCCTGTGGGGTCAATACAGTCGGAAAGCTGGTATTGACCCATGTAAAACTTGCACTCTTTGCAGGACAATATCCAGTCTCCCTGAGACTGAGAGGATTGAGCTTCGTCATGACCACTTTTAAATCTTTTAAAATGCCATAATTGTGCATTTCCAAAGCTTGTTAAATATATGTGTTATAACTGTATAAAAAGGTACCATGAGTGTGTGAACATGAATAATGATGAATTCCCAGTGTGTTTTCTCCCTCTAAAATAGCTAATTGAATAAAGTTGAATCAGCTACTTCAAAAAATTGCTGAGCTGGAATTCTCAGTATCAAAAAACTTCACATAAATCATATGGAAGTTTATCCATGGAATAAAACATAGCCTAACTTCCAGTTGAAATAAAATCTTGGTTGACCCTTGAATAAGTTGTTGCACGTACAGTAGCAAAGATGGATACGTAACACTTCTGAATCCGTTCCAGGACTGTATATGTACCTTGGTATAGAAGATGTAATACAAATAAGCAGTGTAGATGAATGCAACAATGATCTTTAACTTTCTTGTTGCTTTCACACAATGTGTTGTTCTGGCATTTCTTGACCTCGATGTCAAGTTAGAAGCAACACTGGTGAAACAGGTGCTATTGCCTGACAGTTATCTTTTATGTGAAGTTTTTATATTTTTCATTTTTGTAGTTTTTATTTAAATTCCAGTTAACATACAGTGTAATATTAATTTCAGGCATACAATTTAGCACTTCATCACGCAAATATAATACCTGGTGATCATCACAACAAGTGCCCTCCTTAATCCCCATTACCTATTTAATCCATCTCCCCCACCCTACCCCACCCCACCCCACCCCACCCATCTCCCTTGTGGTAACCATTCATTGGTTCTCTATAGTTAAGAGTCTATTTCCTGGTTTGCCTCTTTTTTTTCCCCTTATGATCTTTTGTTTCTTAAATTCCATATGTGAGTGAAATTTACATGAAAAATGTAAAATATGCACAAGAACTATATTAGAATGAGCACTTACTAAAATGGTAATTCTTTGAAAGGGAGGATATATAATCCAAGTTTCAACAATGAGTGATGTCTGTACGTGAGCAGGTTCAGTGATCTCTTTGCACAAGGATTTAAACTTGGGCCTGCTAATGTAGGTTTAACCATTTTAGGAGATTTTAGAGGGCGGACTAGCTGTGTGTTTCCAAGGTAAGGCACAATTGAGACCTGTGACCACCTTTCAGATCTTTTGGAAACAAATTGTTTTTAAATCAAAGGTCAAAATGAATGATCCCAAACAAATGTTTACAAAAAATAAAATATAGTAAACTGCAGACCAACAATGAGATGCTTTTGAGAGGAAATGAGTGTTATTCCATAATGAAATATTGGACAATATTCTTTGCATATAAAGAATATTAGAGGGCATGTACTGGAGATTTCGCTTTTCTTTATAAGTCATAGAATAAGTTTTGTGACTTAATTTGTGTAAATCATAATTATTAAAATTAGATGATCCTTACATCTGAGAGTGACCAGAAATCTATGGTGTCTTCTCAGATTCTTTTGTTCAAGCAAGGATAAAAAGAACAAGTACCATGCAAAAGAGCCTACTTAGAGTGGTTGTAGAAAAATAAGGTGATTTTTTTTCCATTTAAACTCTATACCAAATTCAGGACATTTGGTCCTGTGTCACTGATTGGATGAGTGGTTGAGAAAGCAACCATAGGTCCTTTTCCTTCCAGAGAGTCTATAATTCAGGTGCCAGAGTTGCCTAAGGTCTTTTGGATGACTTTTCACTCCCCCAAACAGCATTCCTTCTTTCTTTCTTTCCTTCCTCACCCTTTCCCATTCCAATCTGAGTGTTCTCAGTAACCAAGTGCAGCCATTCTTTGGTACAGATGTTATCTGGCTTATTGTAACTCTGTGGGTTTCCTCTTGGTAACCCATGGGCCTCATGAATTCAAAACCTCTACAAATGCATGTCTTCTTAGGCATATCTCAGCATGTTTCTGGGAGTCTGCTGTAAGACACACAGATGCTATTGTTGCCGCGACTATATATCCCTTTGGTTTCCTCTGGCTGCCCAATCTGTATGTGGGTTGCAGACAGAAGTGGTGAGGAACTAATTCCCCTGGGAGCATCTCTCAGCTATCTTGTCCAGTCCTTGTCCAGCCAGTGGCAGAATGAGACTTACTGTATAAAAATTGCAGTTTCCTAGCTTCTGGCTGTAATGTAGGGGACAGTAGTGGTAGACAACTCTGAAGCTCTTTATATTGTCTTACAGAGTTGCCCAGCAGGATCAAGACTCAGTAGCCTTCAGCAGTAACTTGCCCATTTACTTATCTTATGTCACTGCCCTCTTTTCCCTGAAATATTTCCCTACTTCCCTGCCATTGCTTCTTGGGACTACCACTCAGTTCAGCTACTTGCACTCAAGTCCCTACCCTAGGGTTTGCCTCTTGGTGGAACCCAACCAAAGACAACATATTTTTCATTTCAAAAATGACATAGTATGCCATACCAATGTTGCATTTAATCACAAGAGAATTCTCTTCAGGAATTAGCGATCCACAGTATTGAGCAACAACCATAAATCCCCAGTGTTACACAGGGTTAGGAGAGTGTTTAGATATGCCATTTTTAGCCTGCCCTCTGCAGGACTCTGGCTGCCATTTTGATTCCTCCTGCCAAGATCACAGCTTTTCTTTGTCTCTCTGACTGGGGGCAGACTACTGACAGTTTTTCTATCAGCTGACCTAAATATACCTAGTCATGTATAAATAGTCACTTATTTATATGATCTTTTGGCCGACTCACTGGACAAAGAGTGGTGTCAGGTATGCTTTTTCAAAAATCTATAACAGAGAATCTTGTCCTCAAAGAAGAATTTTACCTCTGAGCATCTGTATGTAAAGGTTCCTGAAAGCTCTTAGAGCCCACAGGTCAGTTTAGTAACCATATAGCCATAGAAATGGCCCAAGAGCTCAAATGGATTCTAGCTATTTCTACACAGGACTATAAATATCCACATATATGGATAAATGCCTACCCATAATTTTCACACAGATACCTAAGAGAGATTTGGCTCTTAAACTATACTCACCCTAAATTCCAGTGTACTTCAAACGTCATGATAAAAATTATGAGATACAAGTGATCAAAAAGTCATTTTGGATAAAGACTTAGAATCTCAATAATCCATTTATCTTGTTCGAGTTACCAAAGATCACTTTCTCCAAGCCAGTTTGCAAGATGTCTCTTGCTTATCGGACATTTCATTGCTAGCTTCCAGGTCATTAAGCACTTGAAGCATGAAGGCTGGGGAAAGGACTAATTGTTGGTTTGGTGAAGTTGCAATGGAGATTAGGGAGCCCAAGAGAGTTCGACTGCCAGATATAGACACAAAGGAAGAAGAGGGGTAGAGGAGGAGAAACCATTAAGAGTCTGTTTGAAATCAATTGAGTGCCCATCTGCCATTGAACTTCACGGTAACACTGATTACAGGTAATTGGTATTTGGCTGAGTAGATAATTAGGCTGGTCCTAGAATGAAAAGAAGCGAAAGGCTGCTAAATTCACCCTGCATCCTGATTCCCTCCTGTTTCTGAAGCAAGGTTTGAGGAGTGCCATGTGGCAGACAACCTCCCACATCTTCTGCAGAGGGGAGGGTGTTTACACAGCAGTGACACCTCCTGACTCAAAACAAATGAGGCAGTACCTGAGAAGAGAAATATTCAACTACAGACCTTAATTATAAGAAACAAAGGAATAGAGGCTCGTGGCTCTTTGGGAACAGTTTGAAATATCACTTTGATGCAAATGAAATTATTAGTGTGAGGGGACAGTTTCCTGACGATTCAGAAGGCACATCTGCATTGATGGGACTGAATCCATGTTGTCCCTGTACCCCCAGTGATGGGGCTGTATCTTCACTGACACAGCTGTACTTTACTCTTAATTGAGACTCTCATCACTTGGCAACCATCACTTTTGCAGGACTGGCTAAAATGATGAGTTAAAATTCAGATAACACTCATTTTTGCCAGGCAAAATTGTTTTCATATGATAACACATTTAACAACAATGCTGTGTGGTTTTTTACAAGGAGGCAAGGAGATCTAAGGCTGAAATGTTTAAGTGCCCCTAACTCACTCCTCATTCCTATCCTGTATGCAAGCTCTGTGAGTTTCTACCTCCCTGCATGTTGGAAGGAATTACCAATGTTTCCCATGCTCTGCATGCACCTTGCTTTTCGGGGAGAGGAAGGGGCCATCACTGGACAAACAAGGATGCTCTCAGCACCAGGGAAGAAGCCCCCATCAGGAGAGCTCTGTGCCCACAGGACAGGTGAGCAGCCCACAGAAGCAGAGAGGATCTGAGTCAGGATTGGAACCAAGCAAGTAAACACACACACAGGCATCTTCTGTTCCTAAAGGCCTTGGACAGTTTCACTCCACTTTGTAGACGCTGATCAAGTTCAGAGAACTGTGTCCTCTCCTAAATGACACAAAGTCCACACAGGAGAAGAAGGGAATCTGAGCAAGATATTTCACTTGCTCTCAGAAGAAATCTAATTTGGAAATAGAAAAGCAACATGACCTGCCCTTGGCTAACTCTGCATTTTCACCCATCTCTTACCTTTGGTTTCTACCATGGCTGTGCCATAGCCAGTTTTAGACTACTTTCACCTCCCCACAGGGCATCAACTTCTCTGTCACCTTGGTATCTGTTTCAATATTTGGAACATCCTTATTCCAGTTCCTGCCCTACCCCTGTCCCCCTCCAGAATTCTCAATCTACTTACCCCAGTCTCAGTTAGAGACTTCTTTGATCCAACCCTCAATTCCAGAATGGATAGTGGATAATCTCTCTCTCCCTCTCTCTCTCTCTCTCTCTCTCTCTCTCTCTCTCACACTCACACACACACACACACACACACACACACAAACATACGCCAGTCTTTTCATCTAAGCACTTGTCATCTCTTCATCTAAGCACTTGTCATGCTTCACTCCAACAATCTATTTGTTTGTCTGACTACTCATGAGGACAAAGACCCTATAATGTGCTTCGACACACTTTCAGTGCTGGAAGCATGATGGACATACAGTGTGACTAATAAATGGATAAGCGAATCCACCTTAGGGACCCAGAAATCCATGTGGCCATATCTGGAGCCAGAGTTTGCAGCATTTGGAATTCATCACCATATATTTATATGTCTAGCCCTATGCTTTGGAAAAACATGAAACCTGGGGAAACCCTGACCTGCTTAATATCCAGAGTAGCCCCTAGATGGTGAGAATCATGTAAAGTATTATTTTTAGAATGCAGTGAAGGAAATCAGAACTCAAAATGACATGGTAAAATTGGAAATGTCAGAATAAAACCCACTACGGAAAAGCACAAGGAATCACGGTTGGGGAGGAAAAGTAGTTTACAAGTGAGATGGAAAATGATAAAGTGTCATTTGATAATTCCAAGAGGGATAATGTGACTGAAGCTTCCCTAAAATGAGAATCTAGGCAGTACGTAGACTTGATGTATGCAATAGCTGGTCTCTGAGCACCACCCATATACTCTGAGCCTTGCAGTTGACTCCCCACTGCCAATTTGTGCAGCGCTAGGACTGAAAGCTCTTTTCCATCCTGAGCAAAGCTGTACAGCCTAGGGACAAGATAGGCCAGCAGTTCCTGTGAATTAACATAGTGATAGCTCTCCTCCCACTGACCTCAGTGAGATAGTTCTGAGGCATGTTTTCTACCTTTTCTCAGAATTCCCAGCAGGAGTGAGCCTCTGTCACACACTGTTGTAACTGGCTAACTAACCCCCTTAGCATTAATTAGCTATCTTCCCCTTCCATATAACTTCCTTGAACGTGGTCCGGTACTTCCCAAATAAACTTGCACTAAGTCCTGGTTTCTGCATCTGCCTCAGGATTAACTTCACAAATGCATCAGTCAGGGTACAAGTAAGAAAGAAATCACTCCTATTGGTCCAAATGAAGACACTATAATGCAAGAGATGCCTACAGAAGTGTAGAAGCAGAGCTTTGAAGAAGCAGACAAAAGATGGTGAGACCCCTAAGGACTCAGAATAGCAGGAAGCCTTTTCTGTCCCTGGGCTTAAAGAGATATGAGGACCACAAGTGTGTTTCCAGGCACTGTCATTATGGAAGGAGGCAGCTACTTCCAGAAACAAAATGCCAAAGGAGGAAGAGAGAAGGAAAGACCCTAAGCTGCATTTCTTCTGCCGTCATGTCATCTGCCAGTGCTGCCCCAGTGGCCAAACCCATCTGGACACCAGTCACCAAGAGAATATGGGCCACATAGTCCACATGGGTCAGCCTCCAAGGACACAGAGAAGGGCAGATCATTGAATCTGGCAGAGCACACAAAGAATAAATCGCCCATATGGTATTCCCCCTTATCACACTAGAGTCTTGGCTCCTGCTGATACCACATCAGATTATAGATTCTTTTACTAAAGAACTTGGAGAGCCTTTCCTAGCCACTATAGAGATGATTAAAAAGTCAAGGCATTAAGCCCTATTAAGAAAAAATCGAGGCTCATTTAGCTCAAAGCAAGGAAGTCTGAAGGATCAATTAATATTGTTCATTGCATGTAGCAATGTTTTGCTAATCAAGAAGATGGGTTCCAACATAATAGATCTTTTTAAAGTCAGAAACTTAAGGGCAGAGATAGAAATATTGCAGGCAGAATGGAGCTGCACTTCAGAACATAGATGATGCAGTTGACAGATGAAAGAAACAGAAAATAAGAAGCAGAAGTAGATCACCAGCTGACATTTATTGAGCACTCGCTATGAGCTAGATACTGTGCTGTGAGCACCCTAAGCATTACCTCTTAAAATCTGTAAAATCACCCAGTTATGTAGATACCATCTCTTTTGAATTAATTTGCTAAGGTTGATGTAAAAAGGTATCACAAATTAGCTGGCTTAAACAATAGAAGTTTATTGACTCTCGGTTCTGGAGGTGAGAAGTATCCAAGGTCAAGGTATCTGCAGGATTGGCTCCCCTCTGAGAGCTTTCAGGGAAAAAGCCGGCCCATGCTTTTCCCTTAGATTCTGGTGATTCCTTGGCAGCCTCTGGCATTCCTTGGCTTGTGGGTCTCTTCCTTCATTTCACTGATGTTTTCCATGTTTGTGTTTTTGTCCCCTTTCTAGAAAGATATTAGTCATATTGGATTTGGCCCATGCCAGTATGACCCCATTTTAACTAAGTACATGTCTAACAACCTTATTCAAAGAAGATCAGCTCTGAGGCATGGGGGATTGGGACTTAAACATTAGAATTAAGGGGATCACAATTGAGCCCATAACCATTGTCAGATGAGAAAAACGGGACTCTGCAAGAATTTAAGCAACATGAAGTTTACCCAACTAGAAAATTCCTTAAGGGTATCCAGTGCTCTTAAAAACAAACAAACAAACAAAAAAAAACAGTCAACATGGGGCCAATATTCTGGAAAGGAAAAGACATAGTTGGATTGAGATTAGAGATATTAGGACCAAGCTATATTGAAGAAGGAAAGAGATTAAATGTGGGGCTGCAGGGAAAGCATGTGTCTATAGACCCTGAGAGGTTGAGGTTGGCAGGGGACCCCAAGAGAAGAAAGAGAATCTGGGTAGCTCTTCTGTACAGCAGCTCCTCAAAGAGTGAGGGGCACCTGTCATGGCAGGCATGCTCCAGCCCCAACCCAAAGACCCCACATAGCCATCAGATCTGCCTTCTAGCCAACTCCTAGTCATAGAATCTTCCATGTATTTACTGGAACAGGGAGAACTCTGTACTTCAAGCTAAGAGGCTTAAAAATACGATGTCTGATTGAAGAAACACTTTGCATGAATGCGTTTAATTAGTTTAGTCATTAGTTTTTTGATGGGTGTAGAGAACAGAGATTTATTTATAGAAAGCAACAGAAGCCATTCAGGATGTGGTAAGAACATCCCTGGGATGATAGAAAAGGGCAGGGAAAAGAGGGTCAGCATGTCGCAATAACAAACCAATATGCCCAAATTATTCATGAAAAAGAAAACTGACAAATTATCAATAAGTTCCTTTCTGCACATTTTCAAACATTTAATGCTGTCTATTCTTTCAGACTTCCATATCTTGATGACTTTCATATCTTCAGTGCCTTCTGATGTCTGATTTTAGGTAAACCACTGTAATAAACAGCTTTAAACCTCTCAGTGGCTTAATGCAAGAGGTGTTTATTCTTCATTTCCCGGCTCAACACAGGAGTTCTGGCCCAGCAGCTTTCCACATACTCATTCAGGAACCAGCATCCTTAGGGATTTTTCCCAGAGTCACATGACTGATGCAAATGGCATACCCAGAATCTGAACCTAAGCTGTTTCCAGAGAGTACCTGTGCTCTTAACAAGCTCCAGATCCTGATTCTCCTTTCTCTAAAATGATTTGGCTAACTTCTGTAACAAAATGTCCTAATTCCCAATGGCCTAGCACAATAAAAGTGTATTTTTCATTCACATCATATCGGACTGTGAAGTCCTGCTTGGCAGCCTTCCACATGCTCCATCAGGGACTCAGGCTGTTTCTGTCTTGTGGCTCCACTCTTTTCTTTATTCAACTAGTATATGAGGAAAAAGAGCTGAGAATCACTCAGGGGAATTTTATGGTCCGTGTCTGGAAACAGGATAAATCATCATCTATATTTCATCGATCTGAACTTAATCACATGACCACACCTAACTGCAAGAGTGTCTGGGAAGTATAATTTAATGGGGTGCCCAGGAGAAAAAGGAAGCCATGTCCATCCCCACTTCGTATCTCAGACCAGGGCATGTGTACAATAAAAGGTGGAGGGAGAGGCAGAAGATTGGACCCCCCTCCAGGTTTCACAATGTCTTGTAAAAATCATTTAAAAATCTTATTTATCTTCATTGATCCTGCATTAATAGAAACTATATTGCATCTGCATACATAGGCTGCTTCGCTTTCTGGGATCTCTGAGAAATAAAAATTATCTTCAACACGGATGAGTCAGTTTATAGAAAATTCATTCCTATGAGAATGTCTAATTGAGGTCTCACTCTGTGTAAAAATATAATTATTCAGAGTGTTGGACATGTATTTTTCCATTCCTTTTGAGAACAGAACCAGAGGCAGGAGCCTAAGTTGCAGCACGAGATATTTTTGGTGAAATAGAAGTTTGAGAGAGAGAATATGTGAATATTTGAGCAGAATTCCTCTGGAGGTTTGTGAAATCGCCTCTGGAGGTTTCTAATGAACAATGTAGGACCACATCACTCCCTCAAGAGAAGAGTATCAGCCAACTTATTAGTACGCAAGTGTCCTGAGATGGCAGTTTACTTAAGCATGAGATATTAAACCCTGGCATCCTAATGTATGGAAGGGAGTTAGAGTAAATGCTGACTCTGCAGCTGCTTTCATAGAATCCATAAAGCTCCTTGCTATAGCTTGAACACAATTAGGATTTGTGATCCATGGATCCTTGCATGTATAGAATGTTATTCCAATGGATAAGGAGCTATTCCCAAGATGGTAACCACCACTTTGCCTCCTGCTAAGGCGATATGTAGCTATAGATGCTCCTTCTTAAATCTGTGTAAGAACACAAAGAACCTCAAAAACACAAGGCAGCCCAGACTGTGGGGCTTACCTCAATGTGTTTCCTATTTACTCAGGACCTTGGGTCCTCAGGTTTTAATATTGAAGTTTTAATTTCCCAAACTAAGAAGACTACTGTAATCTCAGTTTGTCATCTCAGACTTTTTGCCACTGCATTGTGCATGGCTTTTAAAGTTTTTGTTCTGTAATTTTCCTATATCAGTAAATTCCTTGAGAGGATATGAAGCTCAGAAGGTTACCTCATGCACTTCCCTTCTTTCCAACAGACTGGTCTCTCAAGTTCTGGCTGCCTTAGTAGTTTTCTGATGCCTGTGAACATAATTTCAAAACTTGTCAAACTTTGCTAGTTGTTTAGGTAGGAGAGCTTGTGTTGTACCCTTTTCAGAAATGAAAAAAAAAAGTTTTTAAGGTATATATTAATAGTGGAATTCTAGCCACAGGAAAAGGTCAGTGGTAAAAATGTTTATGATAAGGGAAACTTGCTTGAGATTTTCCAATTACAACCTGTCAGTAATTCTACTTATCAGCCCAGCCACCCTGGCTCTGATTTGATTATGTACCATTTAAAGAAATTCATATAATAAAACTCTATAAACAAACAAAAAGCCATGAAATAGTCATATGCTATATAATTTATTTTAAATCATTTACTAAGTGCCATCAGTATGCCACGCAAAAGACCATATGCATATTGGTTATTAAAATTGAACACCAACTTTCTTTGATCTTGGAAATTTTGTTAATTTTTAAGTTTGCCATTTCTGAGCATAAGGCTTTGGTAACAAAGAGTAGGGTGGAATCGCCAATCCAATAACTTGCGAGCTATGTAACTGTGTCCTGTTCTGTGCTTCATTCATCTTTTTCATCTGGAACATAGGGGTAATGCTATGTGTTTCATAGGATACTAATGAAGCTTAAATAATACAATTATAAAATGTGCCTGGATTTCTTCTCCCCATATTTCTCTCTCAGAGCATTTAAAATAATGGCTCAAAGCTTAGCAACTATGAAACCCAGCAGAAAGCATATCTAGGAGGTTAGAAAGCTAGGAGCTTTCAAGAGTCCCAGTTTCTTGGGGTCTTGACAGATGAAATAGGAGTTCCAGGGACAGCCCAATAAATAGGAGGATCCCAGCCCAGCAATGAGGCATGCTAGTTGTAGACTAGCCATCAAGCACATACTCTGAAACCAGCTTAGAACAAGCTCAGTGCCAGGCTGAATTCACCTTTATTCCCTATTGAAACTACCTACCATAAAAAAGTAATTCTTTATTGTAAGAAGAAAATGTCAGCCAGAGCTTCAAATTATCACCATTTTCTTATCCACTGCCAAGCATTTAATAAAAAATTTACCATAAATGCTAAGAATGGGATTAAATTACTAAAAACTAAAGGAATCAAAACATGTAATAGAAACATATCCACCATCATTTGTGCTGTTTTAGATGGACTTAACATAGCAGTGGTTAATGTGTTCAAGAACAGAGATAATCCAGTGGATAGCATCTTCAGAAAACTGAAACCTGTTGGAAGACTCAACTGGAGATCATATAACTGAAAAATATGACTGAAATTAGCAACTCAATAAATGGGTTTACATTTAATTTAGCAGATGAAATAGAAGATAGAACTAAGAACATAGGTCAATAGAAAATCACCAGACCAGGAGCGCCTGGTGGCTCTGTTGGTTAAACGTCCAACTTTGGCTCACATCATGATCTTGCAGATGTGAGTTTGAGCCCTGTGTCAGGCTCTGTGCTGACAGCTCAGAGCCTGGAGCCTGATTCAGATTCTGTGTCCCCCTCTCTCTCTGCCCTACCCCTGCTTGTGCTCTGTTTCTGTCTTTTTTTTTTAATGTTTATTTATTTTTGAGACAGAGAGAGACAGAGCATGAGTGGGGGAGGGGCAGAGAGAGAGGGAGACACAGAATCCGAAGCAGGCTCCAGGCTCTGAGCTGTCAGCACAGAGCCCGACGAGGGGCTCGAACTCACAGACCGCAAGATCATGACCTGAGCCGAAGTCGGACGCTCAACCGACTGAGCCACCCAGGCGCCCCATGTTTCTGTCTTTCAAAAATGAAAAAACATTAAAAAAAAGAAAACCCCAGACTGAAGCATAGAGAGGAACATGGGTGATGCATGTAGAAAAGAACATAAATTCCAGGCTGGAAATGCTAAGGAGTTAATGCGCCAGGTATAGTTCCCAACCAATAAACAGTGGGAATTGTTGCATAAATATATGACTTCCCTGCCTCTCAGGTGAGGCAACTCTGGGGTACACTGTCCACCACCTTCCCGGGATCCTCTTCAGGATGGAGCTTCAATCGCTCACGGCATAACTTGCTTGAAAACACACCCTCCATTGGATGCTTTTTACTTCCTGTCTTATTTCCTCACACATACTATCCATGCCTCTTAAAATTCCCCAATAAAAGATTTGGACTCCAACTCTTGTCAAAGGGTCTGTTTCTGAGAACCCAAACTAAGTACCCTCTCTATGCTTCCCTAATAGAATTGTAACCAACTTAATTACAATTGGCCATCTCCTCTGGGAACTCTTTGAGGGCAGGGACTCTGCCTTTGCCTCTGTGTCCTAGGCCTGGCATGGCACTTGGTGCATAAAAAGTGTCTAACAAGCACTCAATAACGGTTGTCACATCGATGAGTGAAGTTCGATTTGAAATCCATCATCTACACTCTCAGGGCAAGGCTGCCTGAACAGACCACACAGTTCGGGTTTTAAAAAGAGGGTAGAGAGAATTCTGAGCTCTTAGAAGGACAGACCTGGATTGCATGCTGCAGAGAATGTCCTCTATTCATGAACCAGGATGTCAGAAGAACCCTGAGGGCTTGGGAGAGGCACATGGAGCCTCTGTGAAAAAGGGCAAGGCTGAATGACAAGGGATATCAAGATTTCATAGACAGGTTTAGTCTATCAAAATTTTCCTGGAGCCAACCTTGTTTAGAATATGAAAAGATGCTTTGTTATATTGGGATTTTATTTGCAATCAATCAGTAATTTGATTGTAAAATCAAGAAACAATGATGTTGGGAAATGAAAGCACTGTCCTCTATTCAGAAACTATCACTGAAAGCAAGTGGGTTCTGTCAAATCACTGTGTGACATTACTCTGCTGTTGTGCCCTGACTATTTAGAATGCCTTATTAATCTGGCATCCCCTGGAATATAGCCTTTCCTTTATTCTTTTAGCATCTTTCTAGGTCTGCAGTGTGAAAATTGCTATGTCAGTCTTTGGGAGATGAAAAACCATGGTATATTTCATCCAGAGACATAGGCGTAAATGTAGAGACAGACACATAGACACGGAATATGCTAAAGCCTGAAAATAAGGAAAGCCTGAAAGGTTGATATTCAAACTCTGCCTTGTAACTTAAGGGAAGACTTCATCAAACTTGTTCTTCCCAAACCACTGATAAAGGGTACATTTTCCAACAGGAGAGATCTCAAGCAAGGAGCTATGACATCATGACATGAGGTCATGAAAAGACCATGGAATGTTTTGGAAAGAACAAGCATCTTGTTATAGGGGAAGCATGAAGTAGGTAGAATTAGTAACAACTGGACTGGGATGCAGTTTTAGCCTTTGTTTATGCCACAGGGTGATAATCTGTGGAGGCCTGTGGGTCTTTCTCAGACTGATCTCGATCATATTGAGTTTACAGATCTCAAAGCATTGCAAAATCTTAGGTGAAAATAGCGGTAATCCCTGCAAGTGAAAGAATCACAGTTACTGTTACTACCATTACGGTCTGTTGCTACATGCATAGTTTAAGGAGATAATCTGTTTTTATTAATGGTTAAGCACAATAAAATTATAATTTTTCCTATCCAAGCTCCAGCCCTTCAAGACTAGCTTAAGAACCCATGGGTGAGAAATTGACTGTTGTTCAAGAGTTTAGAGTTTCTTTTTATTTTAAGAATTTTTTAAAGTTTATTTCTTTGTTTAGAGAGAAAGAGCACGTGCACGTGCGCTTCTGTGGGAGGGGCAGAGAGAGAGAGGGAAAGACAGATTCTGAAGCAGGCTCCACACTGTCAGCAGGGAGCCAGGGAACTAGACACCAGCTCAAACTAGATCATGACCTGAGCCAAAATCAAGAATTAAAGACACTTATCTGACTGACCCACCCAGGTGCCCCAAAGGAAATTAGACTTTTAATCTATAAGCAAATGGGAGCCAGTAAATGTTGGCAAGGGCGGGATTGTGATGATCAACATTGGTTTAGAAATAGAAGTGTGTTCATACAGACCTCTCCTGATATACTCATGTGTAGCGCCACCCAATGCAACATGGGTGGAGGCCCAAGCTCCCAATCATTCAAACTGGAACAAGGAAGAGGAAGCAAATGTCACTGAGGGTCTACTCAGCCCCAGCATTCTTCTTTTCCTTCCAGCAAGTGCTGCCGGGGCTGGAATGCAAAAACGAGGGTATGGATGTGATGCATCTCATTAGAATGAAAAAGTATGTGAGATTAGTCAGAGGGGAGAGTTCAAGTGTGGAGGAAAAACTGAGCTTCGTATTAACGCAGAATATATTAACAAGGGAAAGGCAATATTCTTACTTTGTAAGTTATGAGAGACTGTGTCCCCCTTCCCCTCAGACAGAAAAAAAAATTACCATTTTGGTGTGTCCCTAAGGATGTGGCTCTTAGTTCTTTTAGGAAGATGTATTTGTTTTCCTCTGGCTTTAGATATTCTTCAGTGGTGAAATGTTAGTGCCCCTTAAACACTAGACAACAGCCATTAGGACCCACTCTTCTCTCATTTTATTGCTAGAATATCAGATATATATTTAATACATAAAATTCACCACTCAAAAGTAAATATGTATGGAGCATATAAAATATAAAAATATATAAACATTTTGAATATCACCCAATATGCAAAACTCTGAACAAAATTACGAGTTGATTGACACAATTTCTTTTGCCCACCAGGAAGAGATTCATCACCAATCAGGATGATTTTATATCAAAGAAAAGACTGTGTTTCATATATATGTATTTCTGTGTCTGTGTGTATACAAAACTACCCTTTCAATACTTCCCTAAAGACTTTCTTTTATTTGTTGCTTTGGAAAGAATTTTCATACTGAAAAGAGATGTCGGAATTCACATTTTTTTTCTCCCTCTACCTCTCTTTCCCAACTGTATTTTCCAGCAAAGCTGAAATGGAAGCCACCCCCCTTCTTTCTTGTTAAAAAATGACATCAGTAATGTTCACATAGCTCTGAGGAATAAGGATCCTATTGGATACTCTTATTTGGGGTGGAGGGGAAGACAGTAATCATAGTTTATTAGGCCTTTCAAAAATAAGTTATAAATTTAAAAATTATTGTGTGCTGTATTTTATATATTCATAAAAATGTGTATTGATCCAATTTCAATAATTCATATATTGCCTAAAAGAGTTACTTGTTTCAGTGTCTTGCTTTACTGATTTACAGTTACAACTATGTTATAAGGGAGTGTTATAGAATTGGAAAATAAACATTGCTCATAACAAGTTGTCACCAAGTAGCCTTGTGACTAACAAAACAAGCAGTAAGACACATGGTATTCGTTGACTAATTTGTTTATTATCCATAAACATTTTGGATGGCTGTATGGTTTGCTTTCCTTCTTTAAAAGTATCCCTTTCTCTGATACATTTTAATTTATAAAAATGTGAACTGAATAATGTAAACAGAATGAGGAAGAAATGAATGTTGGAAATGATTAATTATTAGCCTATTTAGAGTTTTATCCATTCATTTATTTTTTATTATGTTCAAACATTGAACAAATCTTTAAAAGCACCAACTGTGTCATGCCTCGTACTAAGCGCCTTTGGTCCTGTGTGCTCTTTTAATTCGAAATTGAATCTTTTGTCACTGCCAAGTGTTATATAACCTGTCATTTTCTTATTCTTGCCTTAGAGAAAGGTGTCCTCTCTGCTGCTTTGGGCGTTCAGCTAGACGGCTTTGACCCTTGCCCTCTCCATATTTCTTTTTTTTTTTTTTTTGATCACTTGTATTCAATTCTTTCTATTTTAAAATCTCGCAGGGTGTCCATATCCTTGATCATACTCAATCTGAGGGAACTTCTTTGCTTAGTTCAATACTTAAAACTTTCAGATGTACCATTTTCTTCTGAGGACTGGAGTTCCTGTTTAAGAAGAAGTGTGTGGTGGATGTGGTCAGTGCCCCACATGGATCCTCAGATTCTCTTACTGGGCCTGTGTACCATCTCTGAGCGGAAGTGAGTGCTAGCTGCCACAGCTCACAGCTGGCGCCTTCTCTACAGAATTGCCTTCAGCCGGGTAGCTTCTCAACCCAAGGTGCTATACTCACAAGCAGTGACTGACACAACAGTATAAAATATTGACCCCCTTGCCTATGAGGCAACTAATGCTCCAGATCCTGTCTTCAGACTCTGCTTGTAGGAACCCAACCTAAGATGACTAGAATTATGCCAGGTTTTGCCAGACCAGGATGTCCTAGCCTCTTCCACATGACCTTCCTCATATTCAAATAACAGAGTCAATTAAGATTCCAATGGTAATTTTTTTTTAATGTAGATCCTCTGTGATTTTCTCAGTGCATGTATTTAATATTGTTTCTAGCCACTTAGGAGTTATACTGTTTTGTGTCCCTTAAATGAATTGTTTTGCGTCCCTTAAAATGAGTGGAGTATCTGCTTACAGAAGTACAGTCTAGGCAGTGCTTTATAAGAATTAGATCCTATAAAAACTTAAAAGAGTGAAAGTATTAACAAAAGTTATGTAGAGTCTTTCCAACATTAATACAAAATCATATTCAAATGGCAGAGATTAGTCAGAAGCAACACTTAGTGAGGGAAGACACTCAAGAGAGACATGTGAGAAAAGGCAACGCACTCTGTAAGGTACATGTCGTCTTCCTCTAGGATTCATCCAGTCTCATCAACTGTGGGACCCATGGAATCTCAGGTTCTTGTTGTTTTGGTTGCGGGCGGGGGTGGGGGGATGCTCTGTCCACACAAGTGTGTTAAATCTGTGTCTCTCAGTGAACAGAGGCTTTCTCAGGTTCAGCTTTGCTAGGGGAGAGGGGAGAGAAGGATGAAGAGTTCTTGTTAGAATTGGGATATGTAAAACAGTGACCCTAGCAAAAACAGATTTTGGAACTAGTCCTACCTGTCAGGAGCTGAGGCAGTTCTGTTCTTCCTTCAGTCAGATTGTGCCATTCTTGTTCCATTTCTGCTTCCTTAGAGCTTTTCTTCACTCATAATTCCAATTTACACGGTACCATTATGCTGCACAGATCCCTCTATAGCACAACAAATCATACTGCATTACTTTGGTCCCATTCACATGCTAACTAGCAGAATTCCCCAGATTTCTGATTCCAAATCCCTGTCTCTGATGAGCCCAGTGTAACTTTTCTCACTGGATTTTAAGTTACTAATTGGCCAGCTTATAAATGGACTAAGCTGGGGTCAGTAGCCCTCCTGGGAGCGCTGGGAGAAGTCATATAGTATACAACAATTAGGTTTCCATTCTGTAGAACTGTGAGTAGAGGCAAACTGCCCAGAAGGGGTCTGTGGGCACAAATGTCCCATAAAATCAGTAATACAGTATACTGACAGACAAGTAGGAGCTAGAAAGGAATTTTCAACTTGATTATTGTAACAACAGATACTGGGAGAAGTTAGGAGGCAGAAAAACTGTAATTAATTCAGTCAGATAAATTATAAGGGAATTATTGGTACTATTAACCTCCCATAAAATAACCTATAAAATCCCAGTCATTCAAAATATACTGTCCAGTGTGGTAACTGTCACATGTAGCTTTTGAAATTTTATAAAATTAATTAAAATTAAATATAATTAGGGAGCCTGGGTGGCTCAGTCAGTTAAGTGCCTGACTCTTGATTTCAGCTCAGGTCATGTTCTCATGATTCATCAGATCAAGCCCCACACTGGGCTCTATGCTGACAGCACGGAGTCTGCTTGGGATCCTCTGTCTCCCTCCCTCTCTGCCCTTTCCCTGCTTACATGTGCGCATGTGCTCTCTGTCTCTCTCACTCCCTCTCAAAACTTAAAAATAAGTAAATATAATTAAAAGCTCAATTTCTTGGTTGCACAAACATATTTCTGGTGCTCCTAAGCTACAGGTGGCTCATGGCACCTCCACTAACAGCTGATATATCCAACATATGTATCGTTGTAGAAAGGACTGAACAGCCCTTTTTAAATGTTATTTTTTTAATTTAAGGGAAGAGATTTGAGAGGTTCATTCCTTTTGAGTTCTTTTTCTCTTTTCCAATAAATATGATAATAAACACGTTTTGAGTCCTTTCGTAGAAACACATTAAGGACAAGGTGTCAGCTTCCCTCCATCTGTTAAAACAGGAAGGACAACTGGCATTTTGTAGTCATTTTAAATGCAATAAGATGTCAAACACAGTAAAAACATTCTGTGCCTGTCCCTCCATGTTAAGAATTCTTTCTTGCCCATACAAATCTTCCTTTTGTTTAGGGAATGGTTTTGCACAGAAATGAATAGATAGAAGAGGAAGCGAACATTATTCTTGGAGTCTCTACTCCTTAGCAGAAGGGACCTCATGGATGTTTCTATAAGCATCGCTATCCAATGCAGCAACTGTGTTTGCTGCATCCTTTATAGAGTGAGCTGTTTCTGCTCAAGAGTTATCAAAGGTGGACTGTGGTTCAAGAGCCATCTGTTTGTATTTATGCCTCCTACATATTTATATGGACAGAGTTAAAAAAAAAAAGGAAAGAAAATTCACTATTGTAATCTTGGGATGAAGAAGATATAAATTTCTAACTTCTGCTTTTTAGAATTTACTGAGTGTCTATTATATGCCAGAATTGTGTATATACTAAATAAAATAACCACAAAGCACTGACCTATATCAGGCACTCAATAAATGTTAAGTGTATAAATGGGTTGCATTTGGGGTAAATATGATTTGGTGTAAAAAATGTTCATGTCCCCATTTTGAAAATTTCAAGGCTGCCTTCAAAAGCTGAATTATTAACCCATAATGTATGACCACTTCTGGCATTACTACCATAAGGACATATGGTTCTTCATTCCTCTTACTCTTTTCTTTTCTTCTTTTGTTTTTCCTTCCTTCAACAAATTCTACATTCAAAGACTAAAAGCAAAGCTCTCTCTAATCTAGCTTTCTGCAGGGTACAGTTTATTTTCTTGGAAGGATCAGGAGTTCTGTGACAGGAGCATGGTCCATTTTAAACTCAGAACTACCTTTACAAGAACTTACACTTGTGTGGGTTTCCCCTCTTAGGGTAAATTAAAAAAACAAAATTGAAAACAGCTGCCGTGTCCATTTCTGGCACCAAACCAAAATGGTCAATTTTCCTCTCAAATTATGGCAGAGATGACCCAGGGTGGATGTTGCTTGCATGACACACAGAGTTCTTCCTTCCTTTGAGTAGAAAGGAATCCTTTTTTGACATACCTTCTTACAAACCCACAAGACAGCATTTATTCAGGTTATAGCCAAGAAGAAATTCTAGTCTCAGGAGAATAGAGAAAGGAAGACATTTAATATGATTGCATCTAAATATAGAAGAAACAGCATATGTGAACCACTTAAAAATAAGATAACCACCTAAAAATGGAAGAAAGAAAACTCAGTGTCTCTGAGGTATCTCTAAAAGGACCGTAGTTATATATTTAACAATGTCATGTGTAGAGATATATAAAAAATTTTAAATAGCATATAAACAGTAATCCGAGTTCAGGAGAAACCATCCTAAATATACTTAAATAAATATAAAATAATAACCAAATCACACTTTAACTCTACAACATGGATATGGCCTTCAATTTGAATATTTTCTATGTATGTCTTTAATTTTTTTGATGTCTGTTTATTTTTGAGGTAGAGACAGCATGAGCAGATGGGGGGGTAGAGAGAGAGGGAGACCCAGAATCCGAAGCAGGCTCCAAGCTCTGAGCTGTCAGCACAGAGCCTGATGTGGGTTGGAACCCACAAACCACAAGATCACTATCTGAACCGAAATCGAACATTTAACCAATTGAGCCACCCAGGCGCCCTTTCTGTGTATGTCTTAAAAGGTGTGTCACAAATGTATTACAACACATGTAATTACAGTTATAACCAAATTTATGTCAAATGCCTTTTGTTAAAGAAATTTCCGCTGACTTCTACAATTAGTTCCAGGTTGGATTTTGTATCCCATGATACATTAAAAATGTCTCATGGGGTGCCTGGCTGGCTCAGTTGGAAGAGCATGCAACTCTTGATCTCAGGATCATGAGTTTGAGCCCCACATTGGGTAGAGATTACATTAAACATAAGTTAATTAATTTAAAAAATCTCTTATGATGATGCAATCCAAATAAAAGGACCTCTCTTGAGTATGTAGTAGCTGTGGGCACTGACAGGCCCCTGGAGGAGTCTGTGCTCATCTACAGGAAGGCCCCAGCATATTTTCTCCAGTAGAGTGCCCTTTATGTAAACTTATATTCCTTTTCATTTCTGCATTTAGGTAACTGTGTCTTAGATGCAGCAACCCCAAATAGAATTAGCAAAATTGAAAGTATCTCAATAAATTTTCCCGGTAGGATGGAAGTCATTACATCATCAAGTAAATGGTGCCCTCATGCCCAGAAACAGCTAATACAGCTTCTAAAAGATGCTTTTGGTTATTGGTTAGAGCAAGACACTAATGACAACATACAAAAATGTTCTCACTCTCAGTGTTATGCTCTAGTAAAGTTCATTTTCCATGTGACCAATTATCTTTTCGCTGATCTATCCATTGACTCCCCACCTAATCCTGGCCATTTTTCCTGGTCACAAGGGCAAGGGAGAAAGAGTGAAAGGCTCACTGCTATGATATGCTGTCCCATACATGAAGGAATGTACGTAAATGCAATATTATGTTATTCTTCCAGCCATGGGGGAGTTACATTCAGGCAGAAATTGAAGTTATTGGGAGAAGTGGTCATACCCACAGTTAATTGTGGGCCCATTTGTTGCCCTATAAAATAATCCAACTATTGAATAGTGGATACCCAGTGATGACTATTTTTCTCCACACCCCACAAGCTATACTACCAGGTTATGCTTCCCATGCCTATTTTTTTGAGACTGCTTTTTAGTAAAATAATTTGACATTTATGGGTCAGGGCTTTGTCTCAGAGAATATTTACTGATTTTAAATATCCTTTAGCTTTATATTTATGAGGCTATGATACATAACATGAAGCTGGAGGCTATGAACCATTTTTTAAAGACAATAACTATCATCCATGCATGACTATTGCTTTTAGTACTGCCAAGGATACAGGATAGTAACTATAGAAGAATGTGGGAGAAGATAATTAAAAACAACAGCAACAGCAAATAGTCTCTTGGTTCTTTTGGAAATGAAAAATGAAATAATTTTCTATGACAGTGAAAGGATATCTGGCAAATTTCCATTGTCTGGCCAAAGTAGTAGTTTCTGGATAGGTTATACCATAATTTTGCCATTCCCTAACCATTTTCTTATACATATTATTAATTTTCAAAGACCCAAATCCCAAAGTATCAAAGAATCATAGGATTTTAAAGCTGGATGAGATCACTGGAGGTCTGATTTACCATAGGAAATGAGTAGAGGTTGAAGAATTTCTTGTGATCACTGTGTTCATGTACAAAAGAGGGCGTCAGTGCACTGCACCCTTTGGAGAGATAAGGGGAAATGCTGGGTTTCTGTCAATTTGGATTAAAGCATTGCACCTTGGTTAGGATCTACAGGCTCTCTCTTCTAAGCCCTGCTCATATGAGATCATTGAGTCTCAGAGTTCTCACATGTTTTCTGGGGCTCTTTCTGTCACATAATGTAACCTTGATGGAAGGGACTTTTCTGCCTGTGTCTGGCCTATTTGTAAAGCCTCCTATTTATTGTAGGATCAAGCATGCATTCATTTGTATCTAGCTTTTTTCAGTCAGCATTATGTTTGTGAAATTCATTAAGTATTTCTCTATAGTTCCTTCTGTTGCTCTACAGCATTCCGCTGTAGGAACTTAGCACAATCTATGCATTCTATTGCTGATGGCTACATGGGCACTTTCCGGTTTGGCACTCTTGAGCAAATAGGCCATGAGAGCCGGTGTGACAAAAAGTAGAAGTATAAAGCAATAGCATTACGTGCTCTTTTCATTCTGAAGAGCTCCCCTCTTAAACTGAGGACACTTATTTGAAAACTGCCCCTCTTAGTGGTATTCCGGGTTCCCTATCTCTACTTGAGAGCTCATAAAAAGCCTACTGATCATGGGCTCCAAAGAGCAGCCCTACCTTATATTTTCTTTGTTTCTTTCCCTTGTGGCATTGTTGTCGTTGTTGTTGTTGAACTTGGGCTTATAGAGCATCTTTTTTAAAAATGTTATTATAGTTGGCATACAATATTCTATTAGTTCCGGGTGCACAACATAGTGATTTGCCAAGTCTGTACATTCCTCAGTGCTTGCCATGGTGTAAATGTTGTCGCCATATGTCACCATACAACGTTATCACAGTATTACTGACTCTGTTCTTTTTCTGTACTTTTCACCCCCATGACTGACTTGTTTTATAACTGGAAGTTTCTACCTCTCAATCTCCTTCATCTATTTTCCCTTATCTTGGCAAAGGGATGGGCATTCTTTGCTGAGTTTACATAGTTTATAATTCTGACATCATAGAAGGCAGGAACAATAAGCCCCTCTTCCAATTTAGAAAAGCCAGGAATCCCACCATTCTCTGCAATAAACCTCCCCAAATTAAGCAGTAGCATTCAGTTTGAGAGGAAAATGCATTTTGGCATTTTTTCAAAGATTTGAATTTCAAAAGGTTATTATTATGCATAACAGAGAGAGGGAAATGACAATGCAATTTAAATAACCCTCTCTAGAAACTTCACATTAAGTACATTTTAGACACAGTTTCAAGATGCAGAAATTAGGCCTTACTATTCTGGCAATATTTCTTCCTTGAGGTTATTTTACAGGGCCTACTAGCCACTGCATAGTGGTATTGCTTCATAGGAACACAAAATAACTAGGCTAAAATCAAGATTTGGTGAAAACAAAACATTGCTCCAGGCCACAGCAGATTTGGTAAAATTGTGATGTTTTTGCCTTTATTAATTTATAGGCTTAAAGGAGCAAAACTTCCAACACTGTCATACATCACCATAGAGCCCATCTTCTGAAATAGGCAATAATTTTATTAACAACTGCATTGGCAGTTGCCTTAGGGTGTTAACTACTGAAATTTTGCATAATGGCTCATGATTACCATTGCTGCTACTTCACATTTATGTTTCACCCTTTGACTCACTAAATATAATGCAAAAACCATACATTTAAAGCCAGAAGAGTTTTACATGGGCCCTATACCTGCCACCAGCTAGCCAAGAGACCTTAGGCAATGATTTCATTCTAATCCTCAGCTCTTCCCTGTTTGATATGAGGCTAATGCCATTTGCTGAAAGCATAGTGTTGATAGCAGAAGAAATTGACATGCATGTTGGGGTAATGCTCACTGTTACAACAGCTAAGCCCCAGAATTTTATTAGCACACCCATTAGACTTTTATGTCTCTCCTGCTTGAGTCCGGTGCAGGTGCTTCTGGTCAACAGGTGGGTCTCTCCATGCAACAATCCAGGGACCCAGTCTCCTTGTAACTTGAAATTTTACCACCTCTTTGCAATTCATCTTTGCCTGCAGAAGAGCCAGCATGAAAGCCCTGAGCTGGAATTGATAGACTTGACTTCTGAACGTGTCCTGTTGACTGGACCAAATCATGTGGCAATACCTGAATACAAAGGAAGTTGGGAATGTAGTCCTAGGCCGGGCACACACTTCCTAGGGTGAGCTCTGTATTACAGAAGGGGGCCCATGTGAAATCCATATACGTTATGAAGCATTTGATTGTTGTTGCTGTTGACATTCACATTGAGTATCACTGTGTTATCTTAGACTGACCAAGCAGTGATCGCAGCAAGAAATACGGTTGCTTTTAATACCCACTGCATGGTACACTTCACTGCCAATATTTTGCTGAGTCAAAAAATTGTTCCTCATCAGGTAGGAACCAATTTTCTCTCCTACAGTTATTCAAGTATCATGGCGAAGGAAATCGACAGATAAAGCCAGCCTTTCATTACATTGTACTGGTATCAGGCAAGCGTCCTCTTTTCCAGGACCAGCCACTGTCCACAGAGGCAAAAGAGAGGCCCAAAGAGGCCATGCTAAGGAGACAGGTCCTACATGACTGTCTCCCCACCATACTATCCTTTGTGGTCTAAGAAAATGAATATACCTGGAAAACATACAAGAAGATAATCACATCTTAAAAGATTATTTTAACATTTATTCATCTTAGAGAGACAGAACAAGAGTCGGGGAGGGACAGAGAGAGAGGGAGACACAGAATCTGAAGCAGGCTCCAGGCTCTGAGCTGTCAGCACAGAGCCCAACACGGGGCTTGGACCCACGAACTGTGAGATCACGACCTGAACCAAAGTCGGATGCTTGAGCAGCGACTGAGCCACCTAGCTGCCCCAAGAGATAATCACAATCTTAACCCAAATCAAATGCTGTTTGAAATAAAGTCACCAAACATTGGGATCAGCTCCCATCCCACTCAGAGGAAAAAATAAGAAACAATAACAACCACAAACCAAAGTCCAGGAGTGGCAGCTGATGCCTTAAGTTGCTGCTTCTCAAACTTGAGTATGCCTCAGACATTCTCTAGAGAGCTTGAAAAGATAGGGTCATGTGGGCCCCACCCTTCCAGAGTTGCCAGTTCAGGAGGCCTGGCATGGGGCCCCTAAATTTGCACTTTTTACAAACTACTCATTGATGCTGATGCTACCGGTCTGGGACTACACTGGAAGAACACTGTCTTGTGCTATCTGACTTCTCCTTTGTCCCTGTCCTCCTGTCTCTCTGTCCCCTAGCTCACCCTTCTCCAGCTTTCTAGCTGGCCTGCGTTTCCAGGAACCTGCCAGGCATGTCCATATATCCAGGCCTGTGCATCTGCTGTTGCATCACAGTAGAGCTCTTTGCCCATATATTCCTATGGTTTACACACTTACCGCCTTCAGATATTTGCACCCAAACTGCACCTTCTTAGGGACCCCTTCTCTTCTGTGACCACAGAGTTTAAAATGTTTACTCCCCTGTCCCACCACTTGCTAACTCCCCTTCCTTGTCTTTTTTCTCTTCCTCTGGTCTTGTCACCTTCTAATATCCTAAGTAATTTACCTATTTATTTGTATGCTGTTTTTGTCTCCTAATAGGAATATGAGTCCCTTAGGTTGGCAGGGATCTCCATTTCCCTATTGAGTCTCAGTATCCAGAACAGGGCCTGACCATTAGTAGGTACTCAATAAAATATTTGTCCAAGAAAAGAAGGAGTGAAGATGGAGGGAAGAAAGAATGGGGAGATGAGTTAAGCTAATCTTGCTCTACAACAGATTTAATCAGCTTGCAATGCAAATCATATCGCCTGTGCCCTCAGCCAGTTTGCTGTACAGTTTGCTTGTAGCATCTTGCCTCATTGTATAATTCTGAAAGCCTTTAGCACCCTGGTTACCTTGTTGCCAGCATTGTCCTCAGGCTTTTCTGAGGTTTGAGAGCTGCAGGTGACAGGCATTACATGAGACTCTAGGATGGTCATCTTTAAGTTTGAAAGGGAGTTATGATCCCACAGGCTAATTACTGTTTTTGCTGCAATTATTAATTGGACCTCTTAGCAGTTCTGACTTGGTCTGTGTGTACCAAACCTATTCTGGTCCATCCCCTTTGTCATGGTTGCTATGACAGAGAAGCAAATGTAAGGAGGAGAGCCAGAAGATATGGATTACACCTTAAAGCAGGGGTTTCTATGCATGGAAACCTCATTTTAAAGCTGACATACCAACAGAAGTACAGTGCTTGTTCAAAATGTTGGATTGTTTGAATACAGAGCAATATGCAATAGTTCCAATTGTTTGAATTTTTAAAATATTGGATACAATTGTACAAGTTTGTAGTATGAAGTACTAATGAGGTTCTATTCTTTACTCATAGCAGTGAAACCCCTTCTCGATGTTTGGACCCATATTCTCCAACAGGGAAGAGTTTTTTGCACCCAACACTTTATTTGTGAAACTATATGATCAGAAGCTTTAGAAATGGACAGCTTGCCAACTTGCTCTTCCCATAGCCATAAGCAGGTGCTCAGCTCTGTGAGGTTTTCAAATAATTGGTAGAATGATAATAACTAACTTTTGGAAATAAGACAGGTCCCATTGCTTTGCCCAGGCAAAGCCTGTATTCTCGCCAGGAGATGGTGTCAGCATATGACCCTCAGATGAGAAAAAGCAAAATTAGGGAAGTGTTGATGTGATGCATATGACCAATCTAAATAAAGGAGAATTAAGGTTACTTAAGGTTAGTAAGGTTCTTTTGCTCAGTGTGAAATTCCAACGCATCAAATTTTATCATTTTGGAAACTGAAGGAAAGAAAACAGTCTTTAATGTTTTTAAATTGGATGATGTTTCCCATTATAATTTATAGGAGATCTGATTTTGATTGCCAGACATATGTACATGTGAAAATACACACCATCCTATTTTCATTCCCCTGGGAAGTTTGAGAATTGGATGGTGACACCAGCTACCGTGTATCTCATAGTTTCTGTTGCAAAGACTTCTAAAATCTAAAATCAGTGTGGGAATTTGGAGGCCTTTGTACCTGCTGCCAGGGTGTTTAGCTCTCTGCAGTAGTCTTTGTAAAAGAGGGCAGAGATCTTAGTGTGCTGTCCTGAACAGGTGAGTGCCAGGAATTGGAGCATTCCACCGCCAACTCTCAGATTTATGCTGGAGCTTGCTTACCTGAGTTTATTCTCATAAGAGATCCCAATTGTAAGCATCTTTTAAAAATTCCTCGTTCAGCGATGTTATATGGGGAGTTTGAAATCAGTCATAGTTGGGAATATTTGCACCCCAGGAACTGACAAAACACTGCAGTCAGAACTTGTTTCCCCCTTCCCTACCCCTTTCCCCAAGCCAATTGTCAAACAATACCAGCATGTACTGTTACTAATTGTGAAAGATTGCAGATCTGGTCCTAATTCATTGGGTTTCCCTGTTGCCACACCCTTTGTAATGACTTTGCAACTCCTTCCTTAAAGAGATGGACTCTGTTTCCCCATACCTTGAATCCAAGCTGAACTTATGACTTGCATTGATTATACAATACAGTGGAACCAAACATGTGCCTATTTCTAGCCTAGGTCTCAAAAGGCTTCACTTCTGTCTCTTGTAACACTGACACCACCATAACAAGCCCATGCTATCCTGCTGAAAGATTAGAGTCCATGTGGGCATCCTAGGCCAATTAATCTTCTGCCATTCCATAGCTGACCACAGAACACTTGAGCAAGCACAGGCAAGACCAGAAGGACCACCTACCTGAGCTCAGTACAAGTTTCCAGGCCATATTGTGAGCTAAATCAATAGTTAAGTCACTAGCCATTGAGTGGTTTGTTATTGCAGCAAAAACTAACTGATAAACTAATTTACTCACAATTTCTAGTAAATTTTAAACAAACAGACATCAATGGTATTGCTAGGATTAATATATGGGCCACTGTCTATTTGGAAAACTCTGTTCCACTTAAAGAGTCACTTTGAAAATACTTTTTACCTGTCACCCTCAGTTTGGTACCTATTATCCTCAGAAAGTTGATGAGGATATTTGGGCATTAGCATCAATGAGGTGGAATACAAAGAGAAACTAGAGAATCTGGAGCTATGTAGGCAATGGCTATCTCAAGATCGTGGGCCAATCTATTGCCTCTTCAATTGGTCTACTTAGGCCATATGGGCTACTTCTGTTTCTCAAAAGGGCAAGTCTTTTTGTCTCTTGAGGCCATTATCCTTGGTGTTCCTTCAACTGGAATGCTCTGTCTCAAGTTAGCAAGATCTATACCTTCTTATCCATCCATATTCTTATATTATTTAAGCATTCTTCACTAATATCCATATTACAACTAGCCACACTATTACTCTCCTCAAAGTTACTATATCATAGTGCTGTCCAGTAGAAATATGATGCAAGGTACATATTTAATATGAAATATTCTAGTACCCATATTTTAAAACATAAAAGTGAAATTTACTTAATATATTTTACTTAATTCAAAACATTCAAAATATTGTCATCTCAATACATGATCAATACAAAAATTAATAAATCTTATGACCACAAAAAAGCCTGCACACTATTGTTTATACTAGCCTTATTTATAATAGCCAAAAATTGGAAACAATCAAATTATCCCTCAATAGGTAAATTATGGTGTGGTTTATCATGGAATACTACTCAGCAATAGAGAGGAACTATGGATACTCAAAACAATTTGGATGGATCTCATTATATCGAGAGCCAAAAAGCTAACCTCAAGTGGTCATACACTGTATTTTTAGAACAATCTCAGAATTACAAATTAATGGATATAGAAAACAGTAGTGGATGCCAAGGATGAGGGGGTAGCAGTCACTATGAAAGGGTGGCAAGAAGACGATCTATGTGGTGATGGAACATGTCTGTATCTTGATTGTGCTGGTGATTACACAAATCTACACAGCGATAAAATGTGCTACTGTTGGTGCACATTGCACATTGCATTCCTGGTTTTGATGTCATACTATAATTATGTGACTGTGGGAAGAAACTGGATGAAGGGTACAGAGAACCTCTCTGTACTGTCCTTGCAACTCCCTGTGAATATAATATTTCAAAATAACATCCAAGTGCTAATTCCTGAAACCTATGAATATGTTAGGTTACATTGCAAAAGGGAATTAAGGTTGCAAGTAGAATTATAAGTACTAATAAACTGACCTTAATGTAGGGAGATTATCCAGATGAACCCAGTGTAGTCACAAGGGTTCTTAAAAGTGGAATGGCAAGGCAGAAGAGGAGAGTCAAGTAGAGGAAGAACAGTCAGAGAGAGATTCAATATTACTGGCTTTGAATATGGAGGAAGGGTCCAAGAGCCAAGGAATGGGGAAAAGGCAAGGAAATGGATTCTTCCTTAGAACCTCCAGAAAGGGACACAGCTCTGCTGACACCTTGATTTTCACCCAGTAGGACTCATTTTAATCTTTTGACATCAAGAATCATAAGATAATAAATTTGTGTTATCTAAGCTGCTAAGTTTGTGATAATTTGTTACAGCAGCAATAGAAAACTAATATAGTGTGAATTCAGAGAGATGTACAGATGTAGTGGACAGTTGGAGACTGGAATGAACATGAATTGGTGGTGACT
This sequence comes from Paguma larvata, assembly GCA_030068075.1. Lineage (NCBI taxonomy): Eukaryota > Metazoa > Chordata > Mammalia > Carnivora > Viverridae > Paguma > Paguma larvata. The sequence goes on from CM057844.1 coordinate 14,803,315, forward strand.
GGATATGAAGGATAACAGAGAAAGGGGAAGTCAAAGTGGATTCCTAGAATAACTTTAGCAATTTGATGTAACGTGTAGCTGTATACTAAGATTGAGTTATCTATAGAAGGAACCACTTGAAAAAGTACGAAGTTTATGACTTATGTTTCAGAAATGTCAATAACAGGAATAATCCAAGAGGAGATTTGGATTACATAAATCAGGAGCTTAGGAGAGGAGTTTGGGGTATGTCTCCATATTTGGGGACTTTGGCATAAGGAGGAAGTAAATTGTGGTTTCGGATAAGACCATGGTGAAATAGTAGCTTTTGACCATAACATTTACATATTTTCTGCAATTTTTGAGAGCTTACTCTGCTGATGCTATTCTATGAACTATGATGGTCTTCTTGCTACCGTTTTAACATTATGTTTTCAATGGACAGCGTAAAAATGATTAGAATTTAAATGTTTTCCTTTGTCAGTCCCCTGTGTTGGATGGCAGAAAAATGAGATGGATGAATTGAAGCCAGCATGGAGAATTGGGCTGGACCAGAGTGGTCTTGCAATGTTATAGAGTTGGGTGCATGGAGGTGATAAATCCAACCACAGCCACAGATTCAGGATGGAATCAGGAAGCTTAGAAGAAAAAGAAGCTTAGAAGAAAAGAAATAGGTGAAATCCAAACAACTCAATCAGTAGGAAGAGAGTCATACAGTAGAAAAGGACAAATAAGAAACAAAGAGTCCTATATGGAGGCTGAGTTCAAATGCAAAGGATAGAAATTGGAATCCAGAATCAGATCTACAGAGAAGAATGGGGCTCCAGCTGTTGAGAAGGCAGTTGGAGTACGGCTTAGGTCAGAAAAGCAGGCTTGAAGTGTGGAACAACTGTAACACAAGTGTCTGTGCAGTAGAAATGGGGACCAGGTACAAGAATAATCTTCCTACTGACCTGCATGCTCTGAAGTTTTTCTGGAGGGAAAAGCACCTTGGTGGAACACAATGACTGTCCCATGTGTGATGTCCAGGAGACACTGCAGTAAAAGAATCTGAGGAAGAATATTTTTAGATGCAATAATTTGTCTTTGAAAATAACATTATTTTTAGATTGAACCCATCCCAAGTTTTTTATGTTTTCCTCTGAATCACAAATGTGTGAACCATGTCATATTTTACCTAAAAGCAACATAACTGAAAGCCTTTTAGTCCTGATCCTTGACGCTATGACAAATGTGTATCTGAGCAATGGTATCTCGACAGGGGGATAGCGGGGTTGGTGCCATCCCCTCTGCAATATGATTTCTCAAACAACCATCTTTCTTCTACCAATGACAGGCCAGTCATTAAACCTAAATTATCTGAACACGGCTAGGTATTTCTCAAGTACTTAAGTATCCATTATTACATTTACCAAGTTCTTCAAAACACAATTGAGGCTAAGAAAAGAAAAATCTCTTCATGAGGGAGTCAGTGAGGAAAGAATCACTTTTGAGATGTACATTAAAGGTGCCACGTTTAATTCTGTAGGCTTTAAGTATCCAGCAGTCTGTGTGGCTCAAAACCTTAATAGTCCAGTAATTACATTCACTCCTCACTTCAGCTGTAGGGCCTGCAAGAATACCTCCAAGTAGTTGTCAACATTAAAAGTTAGACCAATACCATTTTGATGGTGAGGGGGGAGTGGAATATGAACAAAAGATTGTCTACTAAATTGGCTCCCATTCTGCTCATCTTGTCCCTACCCCTCCCCATCTTCAACAGGGCCCATTTCTGCTAACTTCATCCCCCATGCAGGTCAAAGCTATTGGAACATATTCAAACTATTATCTATTATTCTGATATATTTTTATTTTTGTTATAATATATATATCATAAAATTCACTAGCTTAACCATTTTTAAGTATATAGTTCAGTGGCAAATGCACATGAACTTTATTGTGCAACCATCACCTCCATCCATCTTCAGAACCTTTTCATCTTCCCAAAATGAAACTGTACACCATTAAACAATAAGTCCCTCGGTGCCTGGGTGGCTCAGTGAGTTGAGGGTCTAACTCTTGATTTTGGCTTAGGTCATAATCCCAGGGTCATGAGATCAAGCCCCACATCGAGCTCCAGGCTCCTCAACTCCCCAGCTTGCTCGCTGTCTCTCTCTTTCTCTCTCTAAAATAAATAAATAAATAAGTAAATAAATAAATAAATAAATAATAAATAAATAATAAGTCTCCATTCTTCTCTCCTTCCAGCCCCTAGAAACCACCGTTCTACATTTTGTCTGTATGAATTTAACTACTTTAGTTACTTTATATAAGTGGAATCCTACAATACTTGTTCTTTTGCGTGTGACTTATTTTACTTAGCATAAAGTCTTCAAGGTTCATCCACATTGTATCATGTGTCTCAAGTATCTTTTTAATAATTTTGAATACATTAGAAAATCAATATCTTGTAAACTTGTATCCTGTGGCCCAAAGTCCACTCAGAACTTCTGAGCATGCCAACATTTTGGAAACTACAGCTGCTTCCCATCAGTGTAGCACTATTGTTACTGAATATTCAAGCTCTGCAAATTAATAAAGAATTGCAGAAGTTGTAAAAAAAAATTAAATAAAATTCCCAGGCATGTAAATAGCAAGTTAAACTTTGAGCAAGAAAGTTGAAAATGGAGTTCATGGTCCTGAAACTGAGTTTTTGATCTAAAAATATTCAGGAGAATAAAGTGTTAGTGGCAATTTTCTGGGCCAATAAGCATGCTTGAGTCAGATAGAGTTTTAAAATCTACATGCAAAGTCACTTCATTTTCTACCTAAATAAGAACATTCTTCCGAATTCTTCTGTACATGCTTGTGATATTTAATATTATATGTCAACTCGACTGGGAAAGTGATGTCCAGATAGCTGGTAAACTGTTTTTGGGTGTGTCTGTGAGGCTGTTTCTGAAAGAGATTAGCATTTGAATTGGTGAACTGAATAAAGCAAAGGACCCTCTCTAAGGTGGGTGGGCATCATGCAATTCCTTGAGGGCTCAAAGAACAAAAAGACAAAGGAAGAGTGAATTCACTACCTCCCTGTTTGAGCTGAGACTTTCCTCTTCTGTCCTTGGACTTTGGCCCTACTGGTACTTACGTTTTCAGATTCAGATTGAGACTTACATCCTAAGAGCCCTTGGTTCTGACACCTATGGACTCAGACTGATTTATATCACTAGCTTTCTCCAGCTTGTAGACAGCAGACTATGGGACATTTTGGCCAACATAACTACATTAGCTAATTCTTATAATAAATCTCGTAGATACATCTGTATAAATCCTACTGGTTCTGTTTTTTGGAAGAACCCTCAGCCATATACAATGCTTGTACCACGACGTTCAGGTCTTAAAAGACCTCCTAGAGGGGCAAGAAATAGGGGATACCAGTTTATGTCAAATGCGGATTCTTTACATGTCTCCATCTGCTCATCCACTTGTTCAACGATCAGAGGAGGTGTTTCTTTTCTAAGCTGCATGCCACTTTTGGTGAATATGGCCAAAATTAAGTAGGCTTTTCCGGTACTCAAAAACTTGAGCAAGAAATGTAGAACATAGAAACATAGGTGAAAGGGTCCAGAATTAGAAATCTACCTATGATTCAAACACATTAATGAACACTCATTTTGTATGAACTGCCATTCTCAGGCAAGATGAAAATCTGAATGACTTGTGCCATTTGGCAACCCAAGCTGTCATCTGATGTATTTTTCAAGGGATAGCAGCTTCTTCAAGTCATTTGTGAATGGCTACTCTCGATATTTCAAAATGATTATGGTTACCCATGTAAATCAATCTCTTTTTCTGGGCATTAACTGGAAGGATGAATTTTAATAAGTGTTGTCTGTTGGTTTAAAAATATTTTTAAAAATTGGGGCTCTTGGGTGGCTCAGTTGGTTAAGCGTTAGACTTTGGCTCAGGTCATATCTCATGGTTCGTGGGTTCAAACCCCGCATCAGGCTCTGTGCTGACAGCTCAGAGACTGGAGCCTGCTTCAGATTCTGTCTTTCTCTCTCTCTCACTTTCTCTGTCTCTCTCTCTCTCTCTCTCTCCTCCTTCCCTGCTCACACCCTCTCTCTTCTCTCGAAAATAAATAAACATAAAAAATATTTTAAAAAAGAAATATATCACATGTGGTTTCCAAAAAAAAGCACAAGAAATCCAATGATTGACTGACCCTACCCCATGATAACTCCAAGTTCTGCCTACCAGAAGCCACCATCACATTTCTTCCATTTGGGCCTTTTTTTCCCTTTCAGTTGTGTTTTGAGTCTTTTTGTTAGTTGTTGTTTTTTTAATATTTTATTTTTAAGTTATCTCTACACAATGTGCCATTTGAACTTAACAACCCTGAAATGGAGTCACATGCTCTACTGACTGAGCCAGCCAGGCACCCCTCAGTGTTTTATATATAGCCAAAAATATATGTATGCAGCTTCAGCAATTTTAAGCATCTCCCTCCTTTTATTTTTTGCTATGTAGATAGAATTTAGCTTTCTTACATAATCTTCCCACCTCCCTTATTTTCCCAATATAATTTTTCAGGCTCTTTTTGGTTATGTATGTAAATGGTCCTTATATTTTGTGATTTTTGTCTTTGCTTACTGATGAGACAAGAATTATCTTATGATTATCTTTTCTTTCTATTTCAGCTTTTGGTTTTCCCAAAGTTTCTTGTTATTTTTCTCTTGTTTTCATAATGGTTTCTTTATAAATAATCATTTATTGGCACGCCTGGATGGCTTAGTCAGTTAAGTGTCCAATTTTGACTCAGGTCTTGATCTTGCCATTCAGAGTTCCAGCCCCACATCAGACTTTGTGCTGACAGCTCAGAGTCTGGAGCTTGCTTCAGATTCTGGGTCTCTCTCTCTCTCTCTCTCTCTCTCTCTGCCCCACCACCAATCTGCCTCTCTCTCTCATAAAATAGGTAGCCATTAAAAAATATAATTTATTTTGTAAAGAAGGTACATCTTGCAAGGTGGCATGTATTTTTGTTGTTGCTCTCCAAATTCTCTGCTACTTTGTGATGTCACACAGGGCTTGGGAGAGTCCACCAGACTGCCTGTGCACCCAGGTTAGTGCTAGTTCCAGATACACAATTATTGGCTTTGCCTAAAATTGACTCCTAATTGCATACTGAAAATGGAATAGGACTTTGCAACCAGACAGTCAAACATGGCCCCTAAAGAGCCAAGTCTGAAATGAGGTAGATTTGGGTTTCAGTCCATTCCTGCCACTTGGTAACTGCGGTACCATGGGTAACTACCTATGCGATTTAATTTCCTAAAGTTTAAATCCCTGCACTTGTAAAATAAAGTAATACCTCACAGAATTGTCATAATATAAGAGGATGATTATTCTACTTAGCCTAGACAATGTCTGATTCCAGGAAACATTCATTTCGTGTTACCTAGTATTACTGTTGCTGATATTTTCAAAAGGCTTCTTCCAATGCCTTCTTATTTAGTAATTCTAACTAGTCCATAAGCTAGGCAAATCTGGAATTATCTGCAATTAAGAGGAAGACTCTATTGCAGGCTGCCAGGGTCACAGGGTGTGCCATATCTAGAAGTGGGGACTGCTCTGATATTCAAGGCAGTGAGTATAGGAGCCTGTTCCTAGGATGTGGACTGCCTGGGCTTGCATATCATTTCAGTTTCTTCCTACGTGGGTGAATTTGGGCACTCCTTAGCCTCCCTGAGACTCTGTTTCCTTATCTATATGGCAGGAATAATAATAGTCCTTACCATACAAATTATTGTGAAGAGGATGTGTGAGTTTATACGTATAGAACAGTGTCTGGCGTAATTAGCCCAATATAAATATACTTTAAGTAGCATTTTCTGATCTGGTAGGGTGCTGTGCCAACCGTACCAGGTAACCTGACACAACAGATCCCAGATGCCCTTCTCTTGCTTGCCAGTCCTTTGAATCTCTGCTCATTATCCCAGCTAATAGACCCAAATGGGGAAGATGCCACATACAAGAGCTTTTAGACTAGGCATATGCTTAAAGCAGGACAACACACCAAGGTGGGGCCAAGAGCTGGGGTGTTGCTAAAAGCAGCTTAATGGCTGAGATGACATTGAAGCTGTCAGAGTGTTGTGTTAGAGTCTGAGGATTTGGATTTACTTCAGTTTAATTCCAAGACAGCTTCCATACAAGAACATGTGGTGACCAAATCCATCCATCACAGCAGTATTTGCTCTGAGTTTTGCAAGAAACTTTTGGAAACAGAGATGCAGGGGTCTGTTTACTATCTTTCTCTATGAATATAACTACACAGCACCATAATAAAGACCTTGAGAAGTCCCACAAAGAAATTTATGTAATCCATTGTTTCCCAAATTTGCTTGACTAAGGAACCAACCTCCATCCTCTAAATTTTTCACCTTTCAGAAAGCTGGTGTTCCCAGGAACACACTTTTGTTAACGTTTAGTCAGACTAGCAGGTGAGTGCTCACATGTGTGTTTAATAATGAAACAAAAGAATTAGGAAACAGCAATAATTTGAAATGATTGAAATGCCTAATTAAAAACCTGTAGCAAAATTTTCTATACTGAATAATATCTACCAAAAGGTTCGGGAAGTAGGTCTGCTGGAACTCAGGAGCAGGTTGAGGTATTCCATGCCCTTGATTTAACCTAGATGCTGAAAAGCAGGTGTCTTTTTTTCTACCTGAAGGGTTATCCTGACTGCCAGCAGCCCTTTGACCTTACTTGCTCCGGGAAAGAGTTCAGCTCAGTCAGAAAAAGGGTCTTTCAGAAGAGACATAGAAGAACCCACAAATCTCCAGAATCTCATAGTTACCTTATTATAGCTCACCATCCCACACCAATGCATATCTCTAGGGGAACAAGCTTCCTAAGAAGTGCAAGAGTGAAGACGTCTGGTAAAGAAGATAAAGAAGACTAGTGCATGGCAGCTTTGCTTTTGTAGTGATTAAAAGCATGTGTTTTGAGGTTCTGAGTCTCCAGACTTGCCATTTTCTGACTTCTGAGCTTCTGTTTCCTCCATGGAGACATGATAATAACACCTCCTGTGCGGAGAAGAGTTAACATGTGAGACCACATTTCTTAGAAAAGCCAGTTTGTAAGGTTGCATCTGGAAGCTTGGAATTTTAGGAGGGGTCCCACCTTTCCCTGATAAGAATGGTTCACTGTATCTAAATTGTTTATGCAAACAATATTGTTTATGCTGAACCCTTGATTTTCTTCTGGATTCTAAAATTTTGGCATGGGCCAAGCAAAGGGTATTTTGTGGCTAATACTGAATAAAATCCTCAGGCACTGAGTCTATGAAAAACTTCTCTGGTGAACAACATTTTTCGTGTATTGTCACAATTCAGTGCTAGAAGAGTGAATCGCATCCTATGTGAGTCCACTGAGAGAGAATCCCCAGAAGCTTACACCTGTTTTCCTCCAGATTTTTCCCATATGCCTTTTCCCTTTGCTGATTATGCTTTGCATACATTCAATGTAATAAATCACAGCTGGAGTGTGAGTGTATGCTAACTTCTGTGAGTTCTCCTAGCAAATCAAACCTGAGGGTGGTCTTGGAACACTCATCCCCCCTGCTGCCGAAATAGGGCTATGTGAGTTCTAAGTGAGATCACACATGGTGAACCTTGAGAACTATGCCAGTTACAGACTAAGCATGAACATATCCAAGAGAAGAAACATTTATTAAGCAGATTTTAGGAGGGCCCCCTACCATGTATCTCTGTTTCATGATGTAAAAAGTATAAGGACTATTCCCCTGAGTGCGAGTTTCCTCATTGCTACCAGAGTAATGGCCATCACTAATGAAATATCACTGTACATCATGGAGATGCTCTCTCTACATTTAGGGAAATGTTGCTTGAAAATGTAGAATTTTTTTATTTTCCTTTCTAGTTTCTTCCTCTATAACTTTTTAACTCAAACTTAATAGGTGTGTAGGACTGTATATATGACCATTTAAATTACAATTACATAGTATCACAGGATACAGTGTAGGTAAATTAATTCAGCCACAGGACAACTGCCTTATTTTAGAACAAGAACAGTATTAGTTCATTGATATTTTCTTTTTTATATTCTCATGTGGATGGCATGGCAACTACTGGGATATTCACAAACAGGAAGGGCATAGTAAAACATTTCTATTCTGGTTCTAAAAATATTTGACCTAGCATTTTCAGTGATTGTTCATGTATGAATTCATATAAAAGAACTCTCCTTAAGTGATTTTTCTAAGATAATTGCTACCTTGTTTAAAAAAAATAGTCGTAAAGTTTATTAAAATATCAAATGGACTCTGCCAACACATGATCAAATTATATTTTCAAATGTATTTTTATTTTCACTTTATAATACTGAGAGGTGGTATATAGACCCACTTACGTATTTGACATAATTTCTTGGCCACTGAAAACATTCCAAGCCCTTATCCAACCAGATAGTAGCATCACAATCAAGGTTCCTCTGAGTTATGCAATTGTGTAGCAGCTAACACAGTTACCAGATTGGATGTTATTATTTGAGACTTTGAAGCAACTAAAGTGGAAAGAGGAAAATGGTGTGCATCTGAAGATACAAGGTATGGGATGATAAGCAGGTCTTTGCTATTGGTATTTTTCTGTGCCAAAATTTCCTCTACTATATAATGGCTTAAAGCAGCAACAATTTATTTATGTCCTGATTCTATAGTTCAGCACTTTGGGTCTAGCTCAGCTGCATGTTTCTTCCTGGTTTTGACTGGGCTCACCTAGTGGATAGCTGCTGGTCATCTGTGTGGCTTTGCTACCAGAGGTGATTACTTGATGCACTTATGGATGACTGGACCACACGGTTGTCATCTCCAGCAGGATGGCCTGGCCTGTTCTCAATCTGGCTGCTGGTTCCAATAGTGATAAGAGGGCAAGCCCCAATGTACAAGATCATTTCATGCTTGTGTCATGGTTTCTGTTGTCCCATCGACCAGAGCAAATTACATATTCCGGCCCAGAGTCAGTGTGGGAGAGTCTGGACTCTAAATAGGGCACGGACAATAGGAGGCATGGAGCACAAGCGGCCATTCCTGTGATAGTCTACCACACCTGGATTCCTTTAATTCTTTACATTTTGGCTTGGGTATTCTCAAATGTTTAAAATCAGCTGACCTGTATTTATTAACCTACTTTGGTAAGGTACTTAAAGAATTTTTTTGAATTATGTTATGCTCTCCAAAAGAAACAACACATGAAGGTGTTTTCAGCCCTTATTATCTTTCATTGATTTTTCTTTATCTCTTTATATTAGTTTCCCAAATTAGTCTTAGGTAACAACCATGATGGATGGGAAAATGGGTTTTAATAGAGTCTAGGGAGTTAAGGCTGTGAAAAATCTCATCACTGTCAAGAGAATACATATCCAGTGCTGTGGTCTAAATATGTCCCTCCAAAATCTGTATGTTGAACTCCTCACCCTTGAGGTGAGTGCATTAGGAAGTGGTGGGGCCGCTGGGAGATGACTAGCTCATGAGGCTGGAATCTCATGAATGGGTAATTAGTGCCATTGTTACGAGAGGCCAGAGAACGCTCCCTTTTCCCTTTCAGTGGAAGGAAAGCGTGCGAGGTTCCAGCAAAAACTAGACACCAAATCTGCCAGAGCCTTGATCTTGGACTTCCAGACTCCAAAACTGTGAAAAATAAATATCTATTGTTTAGAAGCCAGCCAGTCTCAGGTATTTTGTTATGGTAGCCCAACACAAGAGTGGACATCAGTAGAGGATGGAATAGGAACTTGGGAAAACTTGAAGGCACCAGGAAGACCCTGTTTGCCAAGCAGAGATAAATGGTTAAGAGAAGAAACAAATTTTAATGGAAGGTAAAGGCAAGGGAGGGGGAGAGCAAGGGAAGATGTTAACATCTTTGGTGCTCTTACCCCAGGTGCCATACACTGAATAAATGCAATGTGCTCATGATTTTAGTCTGTGAGCAAATATTTCTTGAGCCCTACTATTTGCCAGGTACTGGCATGCAGTAGTGAGCAAGCCAACAGTATCCCTTCTCTGATGGATATTTCCCTACTATGTCTAGTAGGGAAAACAGACACCAGGCACACCATTACACCTAATTAATTGATAGCAAATGGATAAATTCTGGGAAGAATATGTAGATGGAGCTGTATGAATGTATAACTCACTTATTCAAGCCTACGGACTGAGATAAGGCTTCTCCAACAAAGCAACCATCATCATTTATAATGCCTGCATCAGAGTTTTTCAGGATTCCCCAAATGATCATGATTGTCCTATCCATGATAAACTGAGAGATGGAAAAAGAGCTACCCACAATCATCATGAGTAGGTGACCTACTTTGGATTCAAACCCAGACTGTCTTCTATGTTTTTGGTACCAGAAAGCACATAACGAATATTTTATATATTTTCTAGAGGTATCCTGGTCACAAGATATGTTTTAATTAGGTAAACTGCATTGTTTCAAACAGGCAAAATACATTCTACAAAGTTCTAAACATAATATACAGTGAAAAATGGGTCTTTCTCCTTGCTTTGTCTCCCCAGCTCCTTTTGCGGCAGGCAATGCCAGTCAAATTTCTTCTCTCCATGTTCAGAGAGCTATTTAATATGTGTACACTTGCTTCATGCCAGGTGCTTTTCAGAGTATTTTACAAATGTTTACTTGTTTAATCCTAATAATAATTTTACATGGTGAATGCGATTATTTACCTCATTTTTCATGTATAAACATGTATTTGTCCATACAAAGGTTTGAGATTTCAGGTGCACACCAAATTTTGAGATGCTTCTTCCTACATGCTAGTCAGTTTTGCTTTGCTAATACCACATAACAAGTTCAGAATTTTAGTGGCTTAATTAGAAGCCTTGATTTCTTATGCATGAGTCACCTGTGGCTCAGCTGGGCATGGCTTCAGACTGGAGGCTGGATTTGGATCTGCTTCATACATCCCTCCTTCTAGGATCTAGGCTGAGGGAGTATCATCCACCAGAAGCACAAGGCGGAAAGTAGAAGCACACAGTGCTTTCAAAACCCTCAACCCTAGAATGCTGCTCAGTCCCTATCAAGGAAGTTCACATGGCCAAATCCAAAAGCAGTGAGGCAGGGAACTATATATTCTACATGGCAAGTACAAGGAGAAAGCAAATTATGAGTGAAATGTCTTATCTACACACCCTGAAAATCCAACTTTCATCTTTTGCAGCTGATACCTAGAGGAATAATTGAAAAGATAGAACTGCGAACAGATAATTGTCCTATCATCTTCTGCTGGCGAGATATAAACAGCTATCTCTTTTCTGTTTGCATTTCCCAGGTCTTTGCATCATGTTTGGAAAGAAAAAGAAAAAGATTGAAATATCTGGCCCATCCAACTTTGAACACAGGGTTCACACTGGGTTTGATCCACAAGAACAGAAATTCACGGGCCTCCCGCAGCAGTGGCACAGCCTGTTAGCAGACACAGCCAACAGGCGGAAGCCCATGGTAGACCCTTCCTGCATCACACCCATCCAGCTGGCTCCTATGAAGGTATGGCAAGGATTCTGTCTTTACATTGACTTAAGAAGCATGTTCTCATTTAATGCAATGCACCATATTTACACACAAACTAGAAAATGCCTACATCATGCATTTGTTTTTAAGTATCTGCTGATTATCCACACTTATTCTTCAGTGATTATAATGTTCACCACTTACTGTAAATTGTAGCACGTAAAAAGGAACCTTAACTTTCAGATGTGTAATTTTTTAAAATCAAACACATAAAATGCAAATACAAAATAGACAAGTCTTACTTCTACTTTAAAACAGTGTTTGTTGGGGTGCCAGGTGGCTCAGTCGATTAAGTGTCTGACTTTGACTCAGGTCATGATCTCATAGTTGGTGAGTTTGAACCCTGTGTCGGGCTCTGTACTGACAGCATGGAGCCTGGAGCCTGCTTTAAATTCTGTCTCCCTCTCTCTCTGCCCCTCCCCTGCTCTCTCTCTCTCTCTCTCTTCCATTCTCTCTCTTCCTCTCTCTCTCTCTCTCTCTCTCCTTCTCTCTCTCTCTCTTTCTTTCTGTCTCTCTCTCTCTCTCTCTCTCAAAAATAAACATTAAAAACAATTTTTAAATAAAAATAAATAAATATAATGGTGTTTGCTAGTCTTCATACCAAAGTATATTATTTACACCCTCTGGTAAGTGTTGTCAGTAACCTCTGATGAAATAGGCAACCTTTAGGTGTTTTGAATTCGCCCTTTAGAATGTTTGAACTTGCATTATAAAATGCAGCACTAACAGGTTTTAACAATAATGATTCATATGTACATATATACGCGTACACACATATACATGTCCACACATATATGTGCGTTTTATATATAATCATGTGTTTATAGACATGTATATTCATATTTGTCTTCATGATCTAAGAGAGAGTTGTTTCAAATAAAAATGAATCATTTGAGTCCTAGAATACAATATAATTTACCTTAAAGGAATGGCTAGGAGATTTCTGGCAAGGAATGTTCATGAAAATAATTGCATTAAAGCCAAAAGTAGACACAATAAATTTCAAAATGTCAAGAGACTACAAAGGAAATCCAGTCATTGCTGTTTCCTTCTGCATGCATCTCGGAATAAGAATTCCATAGACTAGCAAGAAATTGCCCAAAAGTTCCCTATGGGAGTTAAAGATCATTGAAGTTTATCATCATTTTATGCAATAGGTTAGGTTCTATTCTATGTCTCTTGCTCATTATATTATCAGACATCTGAGCTGCATGAATACTCTCTTCTGTGTAAACATGAATATTGAGTACATTGTGTTTAAGTGATTAAGCAAAACAAAAGTGGATGTGTTTTTTAAAGGATGCAGAGAAGGAAACCTGGTTGATAAGTTGCAGGAAGGTCTTACAAGGTATCTCCTGAGCTAATAAAGTAGAATTGTGATTCCATCATGCACACATAGTCTTGGTCATTCTGTTCTGATATTGAACAGGCATGTCTGACCCACCCAAAAATAAATACAGAGTCTTCTAATCTTGAATTTTGTGAATTTGATTTTCTGATTAAAATTTGAAACTTTTCAGGCCAGCTAAAATGTAAAATATTTAAAAGTTGGATATTGGAGAAGATAACATCTTTAGGGACAAAAAGGAACCTCCCATTTAAAACAAGCATTGATTGGTATTTAATAGAAATTTACCAAATAAATAAATAAACATATAAATAAATAAAATAAAAATTGATCACTGGGTGGCTCAGTCAGTTAAGTGTGTGACTTTTGGTCTTAGCTCAGGTCTTGATATCAGGATCATGAGTTCAAGCCTTGCATTGTGCTCCACGCTGGTGTGAAGCCTACTTGGAAAAAAAAAGAAGTTAAAAAAATAGTAATAAATTTTAAAATGAAATTGACCAATTAGCCAACTCTACTGGTTGATATTCGGCCATATCCTACTATTGAACATGATTTTCTCCCTAAGAGAAGGCTAATGCTTCACTAACGAGTAGGTAATAGGGTGAAGGAATTTGCTCTTTATTTTTATTATTTTTTTCTCCTATCTCAAGTTTTTATAAAACCCAACAATGGAATGTGCACTCTGCTCAGAAAAATTCTGTGCCATTGAGCGTCATGGTGAATGAAAAATGCCCAAGTGGAACAGTTATTGAGTGTAATTATCATTTGATCAGGAACAGTCTAGAAGGAGGCAGAGTCTTAGTAACATCCGAGCTAAAGGCCCAGGACATGTGCTGTCTTATTAGAGAGTGTGTCCATTACTGAGTAAGGACAGAGTATCATCTGTGCACCATGTTTTTTCACTTATGTGGATCCTAGCGGGTCCTGGCTAGCAGTGAAGGAGGAAGCTCCTATCTCAGTGATACTCCACCACGCTTGGTGAAGGTAGGACTTAACTGTACTTTTAGTTCATTTCTACCATTTCTCAGATGGGCTAGCCCATTATCCTCTCTGACAAAATTTGCCAGTCCCACTGAGAGTCAGAGCAAGATTTCCTGACTGCCGAACTCCTGGGCCACATGATTCTTTTACTCACTCTATGGGCTTTCTAGCCCCAATGCCCCATGAGTGAGCCTATAGTCTGGATGAAATGATAGTATTTATTATAGGCACTTAAATGCAAACTGCAAGATGACTGGAAAATGTATCTCCAGTATAGACCCAAGGCTGAATTGTGCAAATGGGACCTCAGGCATAGTTTTGCTTGTGAGAAATAAAATAAGAACAGACAAGGAATAACAAAACAGTAATCAGCTAGGTAGAATTTTCCCCCAGAAAGAGTGGAGTTAATCAAACGTTTGAACTGAAGGACACCCAATAAATCTATACTTGATACTCTCGCCCCCTCCTGTGGATTAATCCTCTCCTCCAGATCCTGTGAGTGAAAGTCAGTGCCATCAATGCATGTCGGATAATATTGGTCTGAGAGAATCCTGCTGACTCGACCAGCATCTCTAAAATAAAAAAAAAAAAGGTTCAAGGGGGAAAGTATGCCAGGTGGTTTGCACGATCTCACTTTTTGGAAATGTCTTCTCTGGAGAAATCTTCCATATTTTTAACATATTATGAATCATGCAGAATCTATCTCAGAAGTCAGAATGATCCTTGAAATAAGTTATGCAGGAATTGACAGAAAGGAGTGAAAAGAGTTGTGCTGATTTAAAGCCATTTTGGCAAAGTTATTTAAGTGGATCAAACAATTCTAATTTGTTCAGGCTGTCCTTTAAAGGGGACAAAGAAAAATATGAGATCACAGCACGAAAGCAGTAAATGGAAGAAGTGTGTAGCACATTACACTGTGGCAAAGTGCTGGTTCTTGGGTATTTGTCAGTAAGCTTCAGGCAGGCTGGTTCTGAATGGAGATTTGCCACCATGATTAATTCTTCTCTGATTAGAGTTTCAGCTGCTTCTATTCAGAACCTTCTTTAAATTGCATATCACTCTTGCCAAGACACTCTTCTTCTATGTAGATTTATTGAGGTCAGTGTTTCTCAAATTATAGTCCATCAAAGTCACCTGGAGGGGTTGATAAAACACAGATTGCTGGGCCCATCCTCCAAGTTTCTGATTCAGCAGAACTGGGACGGGGTCAGAATTTTGCATTTCTAGTATGTTTCCAGGTGATGCTGCTGCTGCTGGTCTAGACACCGCATTTTGAGAAACTTGATTGGGTAATTATAAAGGAATTCATCCACATAAAGTATAATCAATACAAGTTTATGCTGACCAGGAATTCCAAATGGTCAGAAATGTAACCAGAAGTCACAGGTTAGCTCAGACTTGTGTCAAAAGTTAAAGTTCATGTATGCAAGCCAAAGGCATATAGGCAAATCAGAAAAGTCTGAGCCTCCAGAGATAGGGCAGATCACTTTAGAACATTTGGTAGGTGTCTTTGAGAAATTCCTTTTTCTGTCTAATGCCATTTTGTCTTCAAAACATCATAAGCAATGTTACCAAAATTTCTGCTGAATTAATTGCATTTATTGAAGTGGCAGGTTGAAGGGTCACATTGTTCTTGCACTCTGGTTCTCAAACTGGGGCTTTCATCAGAATCTCCTGAGGAGCATGTCATAACCCAGATTCCCCAGCCCCAACCTAGAGATACAGATTCAGGAGGTCTGTGATTTGTGGGTCTAACAAGCTCTCAGATGCCGCTGATGCTACCGATGGGGAGTGAGGGTGGGGGGACACACTTTAAGAACCATTATTTTAGGTGACCTGAAGTTAGAACTTAATGATCACTCTTTGTAACAGCCTAGAAATCATCTGAAAGATGCTAAAAAAAATACAGAGGATAATATTTAAAAGTCTTTGTATCTTCTACATAAAATGAACAGATAACATATTTTAATATTTTGCTTCATATTGGTTTTTCAGTTTCAAGTAGAGCTATAGAAATAATAGTATTATTTGGCGCATATATATATATATATATATATATATGTATAGTATTATTTGACAAATATATATATATATTTTTAGAGAGAGAGAATGCACAAGCAGGGAAGAGGGACAGATGTGGAAAGAGAGAGAATCTTAAGCAGGCTCCACGCTCAGTGCAGAGCCCAACATGGGACTTGATCTCATGACTCTGGGATCATGACCTGAGCCAAAAATCAAGAATCTAATGCTTAACCTACTGAGCCACCCAGGCATCCCATGACATATTGAAATTTTATTTAATGACATCACACCGGATATAATATTCTCCAGCTTTTTTTTTTTACCTAACATTGTTTTGATATAAATCGTATTAATAGGCAGAAACTGAGTTTATTTAGAAATTAGAAGGTTTTTTTATAGTTTCCCTATTACTCTACTAAGGGATAGGTAAGTATTTGCTATTTATAAATAACGTTGTTATGAACATCTACGTTCGTATCTCTTTGGGGACATTGTGAGAAGTTTTGTGTAGCAGTTCTTAGAGTATGATCCAGAACTTCTCTCTTTGAGGGAGTCTTCAGGATCAAACCTGTTTTCATGAAACTAAGGGATCATTTGCATTTTGTGCTCTCATTCTCTCCTAAGTGTACAGTGGAGTTTCCCAGAAGCTATATAATGTGTCTTGACATCACTGGGTCTGATGCCTAATGGGTCGTGTGCTTTGTATTCTTTTTTTTTTTAAGTTTATTTATTTATTTTCAGAGAGAGATGGCATGAGTGGGGAGGGGCAGGAAGAGAGAGGGTCCAAACTCATGAGACTGTGAGATCATGACATGAGCCAAAACCAAGAGTCAAATGCTTAATTGACTGAGCCACCCAGGCACTCTGTGTGCTTTATATTCTTAAGTTTTTGTTTCTCTTGTTTTGTTTAATATTAATCAATTTATTGATTTATTTTGAGGGGGAGATGAGGTGGGGGAGGGGCAAAAAGAGAGGGAGAGACAGAATCCCAAGCAAGCTCCATGCTGTCGGTGCAGAGCCCAACATGGGGCTCAATCTCACAAACCATGAGGTCACAACCTTGAGCCTAAACCAAGAGTCAGATGCTTAACCAACTCAGCCCAGGTACCTCTCTTAAGTTTTAAATGTTTCTCAGTTTTAATTTCAAATACAGTAAATGTTGCTAGATAAAATATAAACCAAAGTATCTTGTGTTCTGCTCTTAATAATTATAAAAGGTTCTTGAGAGCAAAAAGATTGAGAACCACTGTTTGGGCTGATATCAAATTCGATTATCTGTGTTTTCTACAACTTGCTCCTCATACACTACCAATATTTTTTAGGTAGGGGGGTGTTTTGGAGAAAATAGAGATTTTTGTCTTCTCTAGGTGACTGATAATCTTCTAGTCTGTACAACTGTCTCAGAGACTATTGAATGTAATATTCTATCCCTTTCAGTGTCACAGAATATAATTCGTCTAAACTGAGACTTGCAGCATCATCGAAAATCCCTACATCCTTACTCACCATCTCCTTCTCTAATTTATCTTTCAGTCCTTTCTGTCAGTATTTTCTTTTTCTTTTTTTTCCCCATCTTTTAAGTTTGAAGAAGCACAGAGAATACCAAAAACAAAAACAACAACAACAAAAAAACTCTGAGTCTGCTTCATCTTTGTCATCTTCAGTGTTTTCTAGTCTTCCAGAGTTGAGGCTTTCCTTCCTCATTAACCTCCCTGCCCTTGGCCATCACATCAAAAACTGCCCTACTCTCAGAAACAAGGAAAAATCAAGAGAGGTAAATGCTCAGTTGTGGCCACCCCGTTCTTGAGGACTTGTGGCACTATTTTGTATTCTGCCCTAGCAGAGCTTATGTAAAAAGCTCATCAAAGAATGCTTCCATTGTAATTACTCTGTGATTCTCCATCCTCTATTTTCATGATTCACAAATTTGCATTCAGGATCTACATGTTTAGAGCCACGTCATCCTTCTTAGTTCCATTTCTATGGGCTTCACCATTTCCTTGAAAATGTTCATAATCAACTTTCTTGAAGTACAAGGCAACTCTCTGGCATTTTCTGGCATTTATTTCCTTTTGACTCAAGGGAAGAGTTTCTCCCAAAGATCCTTCTCATTTCAATGTCGCCAGTGTGCTCTTCCTCATTGGTCAACATTAAGTCTGGAGGGATGATTTCTTTCAGTCCCGCCTCCACCTTTTGAGAGTTGTCACCAAGGGGTTTAAAGTGTGGATCAGGTGATTGTTATGCTCTTAGCTGAATGGGACTTGCAGCAATTCTGAGAGCTGAGGGCTGCCCTGTCATGACCTTTTTGGCTCCCGTGCCTATTTCACATCTTGTAACAAAAAAGCCTCACACGCCTTCAGCTGGGCTTGAGTGGCTCCTGCCCTTTTACTTTCAACCCGACGTTTTCCACTGGGCACCTTCTTAAAGCTGATGGATTCCCTGTAATTTTCTTCTTAGGTCCTTGCAGTCCTATACATCTTCCTCATTTTAGATCTGTTTCTACTAAAATATACTATTGAACATAGAAGTGTCTTTTTTACAACCTGAAATTCAATGTCCTGATGTTCACCCAGCTGGGCACTTAGAAATGGAAAGAGGAGACCCTCAGGAGTCAGCACACTGGAATTGAGGTCCAAAATCTGCCAGTTCACAAACTGCATGGCTTTAGATAACTAGTTTGCCTACTTCCTTGAATAGAAGTTTCCTTATCCATAGAACGAGGCTACTAATATTTCTTTTGCAAGCTTACATGACCAGATCCTAATTGTCCAGGAGTTTTGGCATGTGGAAAACAATGCATTATCCTGTTTGTACTTTAGGTCAATAATGTGATAAATTTACAGATCTGTTAAGCAGGGTTTTTTTTAGGAAAATATCCTTTACTATTAAAAATTCTGTTGATCATAGTACATTATACAGTAGGTATTAATTTGTCACAATCTCTCAAATATTTCAAGAAAATCAGAGGTTGGATATGTTAAGTTTTCTTGGCTGCTTCAACCATAAACACTTTGAAAAAAGTAAATGCACATAAACAGTAAAGACACACAAAATATAATAGGTTATTAAATGTGTTGTCACGCTAACACTTAGCCCAATACAAAAATATTGATGATGGCATTAAGAATGTACGTAGGATTGCAAACCCTTGTTTGTTAACTCAGAGCCAGTTCTGAGATCTGTATCATTAAAACCCACAGGATGCAAACAATTTTATATTAATTTCATTCATTCATTTATTTATCGAATGTTCACTGTATGCCCAGCGCTGTTCTTGGTGAGGGGTGCCTGTGTGAACAAAGAGTGCCAGGTTCTGGGGAGCTTGAATTCTCACTGGAAGACAGACAATGATCATTTAAAAATAAGCAAACAACAGCTTCTGGAGGAGTAAAATGTGATGAAGAATCTAAAACATAGTAAGATAAAGCAGCTGAGGATGTGGGGAAGCTATTTGGAGTCCTTGAGTAGAGTCCTTCTGGGAAGGTGGGGAGGGAACCGGGAGAATCCCAGGAGGGGAAGAAATTCACAGATGGAAGGAAAAACCAGTGCAAAGACCCTGCGGTGGGAACAGGCATGGAGACTATAAAGGAGGAACAAATGACCATGGCATGGGAGCAGAGTGGGTCGAGGAGAGGAGCTGGAGATGTGGTCACATGGGTAAGAGGGTCTGGATGGGTGGCTTTCATTAGCCACAGACAGGACTCTGCCATTGGCTAACCACCTATACATGAGGGACTCAAATCTCAGATCAAGAAATTATTCTATTATAAAATGAATCAATTCATTTAAAGGTCAGACCCAATTTAAAGTGTGCCAATTCTCTTGATTTGATATGCCATCCAGAAGATTTTAGGGGTATTATTAGTTAAATAGGCATGAAAAGTTGAGACTCAGGGAATCCTTCTGACTATGTGATTTTGACAAATCTTCTTATAGAAGAAATAGGGTGTGTGTTTGAAAGACTTGATTTTTTTAGAAGGAAAATGTAATTATAAAAGGCAATCTGTTGGGCAGATTACCAGTATTTTAAAACCTCTCATTGAAAACACTGCCTGAAAATATCTACAGCAGTGTCTGTTGAGTTGACTGAAACCAAAGCAATCATGAGGAAAAGGGTTGTTAATCCTTTGCTGAAGTTATCACTAGTATTTCCACACTTGCAAAACCAGTGAGCATAACCATTCTTTCAGTGCCTGTTGTGTTCTGGAATTCCTCCTTCCATTTTTAGTATGTCTTCTCAACTTTCTCATGGCCTCAGAGACTGTGGAAGAGAAACATCACACTGGCCCTAAATTCTTTCACTTGCCTAAGTTCAGGAGATTTGGGCACAATGTAACCTTTGTTCCAAAGGAGTAGACAAAGCCAAAACCAAAGCCAGATGTATTGTATACCTTCATTTCTATGATCCAATCACACTTGGAAGCTTCTGAAAGCAGTTTTTGCTTGTATCAATGAGGTTAGTATTTGATAGGCCCATGCCTGCCCCCCTCCGCTCCATGCACGATGCATGTATGCACGTGCGCACGTGCACACACACACACGCCCCTCCAAAAGTTAAAAAAGTAAAAATTGTCATCAACCACTTATAAGTACCATCTTTCTTCTTTCACTAAAGTGTTTTATTTAAGCTACCTTAACATCGACTTTGAAAGGTGGGGCAGCCTTAAACTCATATGGCCTAATTGTTATTCCACAAACAACAAAGGCTGATGTTTTCAGGGGAGAGGGAACCATCACAGGAAGGTTATCACTGTGGGTTTCACCCCTTCCTCCCTTTTGAGGAGGTCAGAATATTAGACACACTCCTCATCCAGGCCGGTTGGCTGTTCATCCCGACACCCAGGGTGACAGTTCTGTAACCACAGATGAGAGGATCCCACACCTGCAGGAAGCAAGCACCAAATAACTGGACTTTCCTATTCCACAATGCTGAAAGTTGGGAGATGGATTCTAGGATCTCAGTGAAGATTGCACCACTA
Organism: Paguma larvata; assembly: GCA_030068075.1. Classification (NCBI taxonomy): domain Eukaryota; kingdom Metazoa; phylum Chordata; class Mammalia; order Carnivora; family Viverridae; genus Paguma; species Paguma larvata. The sequence goes on from CM057844.1 coordinate 14,824,209, forward strand.
AGACCTCATGGAAGAATGCTCACGGTCACTCCCTGTCAAGAGTTTAGTATCTGCACTCACCCTCAAGATGAAGATAAACATGAACAGAATGTAGCATGTACTAAGTAATTGTCAATATCAGGTTGTATTGAGAAGTAATCCATGACTAACTGAATTAGGTCTATTTCTGAATGGCTCCACTCACAGATGAAAATGCCTTTGCCATCGTCCTTACAGTGACCGTGGTCTCCTCCTCGGACTCCAGAGAGGAGATAGAACAGGTCCCACACATTGACAGGATATGTGTACGGGTTCTGTGTCCACCTCATCTTAATTGTTTGATCCCAGAGCTAATCCCAGAGCAGATGCTGGTGTGAGGCAAAGCAGGCATCAAACCTATAGTAATCTGTGGATTTTGTACTCGACACGTCTCCAAAGGCAAGAGAATTAAAAGCAAAGATGAACTATTGGGACCTCATCAAGATAAAAAGCTTCTGCACAGCAAAAGAAACAACCAACAAAACGAACAGGCAACCAATGGAATGGGAAAAGACCATCGCAAATGACATATCAGATAAAGGACTAATATCTAAAATTTATAAAGAACTTACCAAACTCCAAACCCGGAAAAACAAACAACTCAGTGAAGAAATGGGCGGAAGATATGAATAGACACTTCTCCAAAGAGGACATTCAGATGGCCAACAGACACATGAAACAATGCTCAATGTCACTCATCATCAGGGAAATACAAATCAAAACCACACTGAGATACCACGTCACACCAGTCAGAGTGGCTAAAATGAACAAATCAGGAAACTATAGATGCTGGCGAGGATGTGGAGAAGTAGGCACCCTCCTACACTGTTGGTGGGAATGCAAACTGGTGCAGCCACTCTGGAAAACGGTGTGGAGGTTCCTCAAAAAAATGAAAATAGGGCTACCCTATGATCCAGGAATAGCCCTGCTAGGAATCTACCCAAGAGACACAGGAATGCTGATGCATAGGAGCACGTGTACCCCAATGTTCATAGCAGCACTTTCGACAATAGCCAAATCATGGAAAGAGACCAAGTGCCCATCAACTGACGAATGGATAAAGAAGTTATGGTACTTATATACAATGGACTACTACGTGGCAATGAGAAAAAATGAAATCTGGCCATGTGTAGCCAGATGGATGGAACTGGAGGGTATTATGTTAAGTGAAATAAGTCAGTCAGAAAAAGACAGATACCACATGTTTCCACGAATAGGTGGACTTTGTGAGACTAAGCAAAAACCAGGGGGAGGGGAAGAGGGGAAAGGAAAAAAAGACACAGAGAGGGAGGGAGATAAAACATAAGAGACTCTCAAAGACTAAGAAAAAAACTGAGGGTAAGGGGGATGAGGGAGGGGCGAGAGGGGGTGATGGGCATTAAAAAGGGCACATTTTGGGATGAACACTGGGTGTTATATGTAAACCAATTTGAAAATAAACTATTATAAAAAAAAATAAAGCTTTGTCCCTAAAAATGTAAAAAAAAAAAAAAAAAGAAAAAGAAATATCCTAGGAAACAGGCCTGACCCAAATCCAGAGTATTGTTACCAAACATTGGAGAGTGTTGTACAGAGTATGAAATCTTTAATATTATTTTGTCGTGATCTTATAATAACCACTGAATAGTTTTAATCCAGTTGTGTAGATGAAGGAACCAATTAATTATATAGATGAAGAAATTTATGCTCTCTTCCAAGTGGGTGCTGAGCCTAGGGCTTGTTAACAGGTAGGTTTTGGATAGTTGGTGGGGTGAAGCTCCCAGTTTGGGAGTATGGTTGAAAAGAGCTTAGGGAGAAAGAGAAGGAGAGGGACAGATCATAGGCTGGGATGGGTGGGGCATTACCTGGCCTGGATTAAAGGAATTGGGGAGAGTCTGGATTCAGGGGCAGGTTTGATAGGGATAGATATCATGGGGAGGCAAGAAGGCGTGGAGGAAGCATCAGGGAGACCTGAGGAATGGGAGATCCACATCCTTCATGCCCCATCCTCCCCAACCCCCCCAACCCCCAAGTGTTGGAAAATCCTACACACATTCAGTGTGAGAGGTGAGCATTTCCTTCTCCCTCACTTGGGGAGTCAGAGGGGGTTGTTAATGTGGAGATGCTGAGTTCATTACTAAAACCAGTGCCCCAGAATTTAGGGCAAAGTTTTTAACTCCCTGAGAAGTGGGGGGAGAATAACCTCTTCCTTGGAGAATACCACGGTTGATCAATTTGTTCAAATTCTCCCAATATCTAAGTTGTACGCAGATCTATTATCAGAAACTCAGCTGCATTTGTTTGCTCCACACTCCCATACCCTTTCTCTCCTCCTCCTCTTCCCTTCTTTCCTAACGGGTTAATGATTACTTTGTATACCTCCCTACCTCCAAAGTATTTACTATTGATAGGAGGACAATAGGAAAAAGACAGTAATTCCAAGGAGAGAAACTTCTATTGCACTATCAGACAGGTGAGTAGAGTGGTGGTATTTTTGAGCCAGAGTAATTTTCTAGTTTCCTTCAAGTAGCCTAGGAAAGATTGATTGCCCACGATAAGGTTGGCAAAAAAAAAAAAAAAAAAAAAAAAAAAAGCCATCAGAGATGTCAGTAATCAATCATGGCTCTGAACAAGCCCAGCCTGTGTTGCAAAGGAGCTTCACATCTGTGCTGGGCTGAGTTATTAAACTCAATTCTTCATTCCTCTTGCCACAGCCTCATAAGGCCTGAGTACTTCCACACCCCTTGATTTTGGACTCACTCATGTGACTTGTCTTGGCCAATCAGGATGTGTAAACAAAGGCTTGCAATGTACAGCTGAGATTTGCCTCTGTGTTTTTGCCTAAGAAAAACATGCAGGAAGGTTATCACTGGGCATGAACAAGTGTTGCATGCATTTACCCGTGCACATACCCTGCCTTGGGCAGCTGGAGGAATCCAGAAGAGTTGGCAGCACATGGAGCAGAATCACCCTGCTCCTCTTACATCTCTGCGGCTTGAAACATTGCTCCATCCCCAGGCACATTGTGCAACACTAAACGTGGAGTGGTTTGTTACACAGCATTATTAGACAGCTGACTGATAACATGGTATCAGCCTTCATTTCAGCTTTTCAAATGGGTAGTATTTACCCTTTTAGGTGAGGAAAGCAAAGCTTATCAAGGCTAAAGAACTTACTAAAGGTCCCACAACTAGCAACTGGAAGAGGCCCAGATTCAAACCCTAAACCTCTCTGACTCAAAACCCATGCTGTGTGGTGCCTGGGTGGCTCAGTTGGTTAAGCATCCAACTTTGGCTCAGGTCATGATCTCGCAGTTCATGATTTTTGAGCCCTGATTCAGGCTCCACACTGATGATGAGGAGCCAGCTTGGGATTCTCTCTCTCTGCCAATTCAAGCTCCCTCTCTTGCTCTCTTGCTCTCTCTCTCAAAATAAATAAATGAACATAAAAAAAAAGAAAAAACATGCTATAACCACCGCACCACCCTACCTCCTGATAGTAAGGGTATGTTTCGGCATGAACAAGTGTTGCGTGCCTAAATGACGCTAAGTCACAAAATTCCCCTCTACTTACCTCATCCTCCGTTTTCATCTAACAGATGATGCAGCTGAGACCCTGGTTAGGTAAAGAGATTTTTCCCAAGGTAACAGAGCAGGCAGTGCTAGATGTCAGATACCATTTCCGAGTAAAAGGGGTTCTTCTGATTCAAGCACCTAGCTATAGCCCAGAAACTACCACTCCCTCAAGAATCTGAAAGGATATCATTTAAATGCCCGCCTCATTGTGTTTTCTTATTATTGGCATGTGACTTTATTTTCTAGTTGTAGAGCACTACATACCCTTTGCAGTCTTTTATGTTGCGTGTAATCCACAAGTCTTCTCAAGTGAATTAGGCAGAATATTTGAACAGGAAATATCAGTGCAAGCATGCACAAGACACAAATGAGTACACTTCCAGACTTGTGCTGCTCACGCTCTCTCTGGGACAGACTCACCACTCCATGGGCTGATCATGTCTGAGGTCAAACCACGAACCCTTCAATCACAAGCCTCTCTCCAGACTTCTGCTGGTTTCCCACTGAGTGACCTGCTTTCAACTGCTGATGGCTGAACTCATCAGATGAGGATGGTTGTGCTTTGATAACTGGAAAATTCTATATAAAGGGAGATGATATTCTCAGGAATGCCTTATTTGCCCCAGCTCTTGTCTCCTGGCAGGGGTGACCTAACTGAAAATAATCCTTCTAAATCAAAAAAAAGAAAAAAAAAAAAGAAAGGAAGAAAGAAAAAAGAAAAAGCATGTGGCTCTCTGTGACTCCCACACACAATTGGAACTTCAAAAATTTAATTTTATCTCTCATTTAGCATCTTATAGAAATTGGGGCACTAAAATGGCAGCTGAAGGCTTCTTTGGGGGCGCTTCCAAATCCTATAGTTTTTGTCATTCTCTTAAGTAATTTTAAATAAAACAGTTAATTTGCTGACTCTGTCTAAACTAGTGATAAATGTGTATCAATGCTTTGATCATTTCTAAGCAGCACACCACTATCCAACTGACTGGATGCAACTCCTGTTACCTGTATAGTTAAAAGTTTAAGGAAAAAAGCTGTGCCCAAGATGATAAGAGTCTGAGAGTTTTCTGTCATCACATGGTCCGTCACCTGTGGAGAAACTTTGTATTAGCTTTCTCTTACTGCATAACAAATTATTACAAACGTAATGGGCTAAAAGAACAGACCTATGTTACCTCAGTTTCTGGGTCTGGAGTCTAAGGCATGACTTAACCGGGCTCTCTACTCAAGCTTTTACAAGGCTGCAGTCCGGAGATCAGCAGGGCTTCGTTGCCATCTGGAGGCTTAACTCAGGAAGAATCCACTTCCAAGCCCATTTAAGCTGTTGGCAAAAATCCTCTCCTTGTGTTTGTAGAACTTACGGCAGCCTGCTTCTTCGAGGCCAGCAGGAGAGCAGTCCTGCACATATCCTAATGTAGTCATGAGGCTTTATCCCATCATTGTTTCCGTATCACGTAACATCACATTGGGAGTGACGTCCTCATTATCTTTGCCCTATAATCTAGCACAGCTTTGGAAATGACATGCGATCACCTTTTCCATATTCTGTTGGTTAGAAGCAAGTCATAGGTCTTGCCCACACTCATGGAGAGGGAATTACACAAAGGAATGAGCACCAAGGGGCTGGAACCATTGGGGGGGAGGTAATCATCCTGGGACTGATCCACTTTGGTTCCTGATATCCCTCCCACATGCTTAATGCATTCGCCCCAGCCCTGGTTCTCAAAGTCTCTTCCCATTACAGTGTCATCTCAGAGTTAGAATGGGAGCAGGTGTGGATAAATATGGGTGTGATCTATTAGGTATCGCTGCTAGGTCTGGACTCCTCTCCAGGGGTGGACTTGTGAGACTAAACAGACATGAATCTGCTCTCCCACCTGCCCTCCCAACTTATGATGGTGGCCTAGGGTAATAGCTATAGACATTCCTGTTCAGAACAGGGGAAATGAAAGGTAAGAAGGTATCACTGGCCCAAAGCTGTTCTGAAATCCAACCTGGCAAAGGTTGGGAGTTCCTTGATTAGGTTTTAAGGTTTAGGAATAATCCTCTGTGGCCCAGACTCCACCCACTGGTTCTGCCCTTATTTGTCATGAAAGCCAGTGTTTCAGCAGAACAGTTTTATCAAGCCTGCCTTCCACTGCCAGTAAAATTCAGGGAGTCTGAAAGCCTCCTTTTGTTTTTCTGTTATCTCTCTGCCCCTTGGTCTGAGCTAGCAGTATTTTTATTGAAACAATTTCTCAAGAATTCTGTAGACCCTTTATGGATTTCACTTTGGCTCAGTCCATTAGAAAAAGCTTTATCCATAGATATCTTTTAATGTTTGTTAATTTTGAGAGAGCACAAGCGGGGGAAGGGGCCAAGAGAGGGGGACAGAAGATCTGAAGCAGGCTCTGTGCTGACAGGCTGATAGCACCAAGCCTGATGCGGGACTTGAACTCACTAACTGCAAGATCACAACCTGAGCTAAAGATAGCTGCTCAACCAACTGAGCCACCCACGTGCCCCTTTATCCATAGATATTTTTAAGATAAACCCTCCTGTACTTTGGCCTCCTGCTAGGATGGCTGAGGGACAGTGCCCTTGAGTTCCCTAAAGATTCTTTGGTTTGATTGAGAAGGTCTGTGGTCCATACCCCTAATTTCTCTACGAAGCCCTTTGTGGGGGAACCCAGGTGGCTCAGTTGGTTAAGCATCTGACTCTCGATTTTGGTTCGGGTCATGATCTCAAGGTTCATGAGTCTGAGCCCCCCACATCTGGCGCTGTCTCTGTCTCTCAAAGTAAATAAACTTTAAAGGTGCTTTGTATGACTGCACGTTCTGACCTTTGATTTTTCTGAGTTTTTAACAGAGTTTTACAGTCACATTTCAGCCTTTTCTCTACAGCATGCTCTTCTAAGAGTCTCTGCATTTTTGCATCTTTGCCATCTAGAGAGGTTCAGAACCTTTTAAGTCCTGAGATTGTGGTTCCTTTTTTTTTTTTTTTAAGTTCTTTCCTCTTACATTTTTTCTTGTGAGTATAAAGAAGACATCAGGCAGCACCTTTTACACTTTCCTTGGAAATCTCCTTCAATCTGTCACCAAGTTTATCACTTACAGCTTCTACTTTCCAAATAACTCCAGAAGATGATTTTGCCAAATTTTCTGCCACTACATAGCAAGGATCCCCCTCCCTCAAGTTTTCCGGTAAACTTTTTCAAGTGCCCTCATCAGCAGCATCCTCAAAGTCCAGTTTTCTACTAAAAATCTGTTCATGGCACTTGGAGATGTTCACTGCCTTTAGAGATGGGGCCTTTAAGGAGGTAATTAAGGATAAAATGAGGTTATAAGAGTTGGCCGTAATCTCATAGGACTAGTCATAAGGAGACCTGGGAACACACAGACACAGCAGGAAGACCACTTGAGAACCTAGAGGGTGGCCATCTGCTAGCCAAAGAGAGAGGCTTTAGAATAACCCTGCTGACACCTTGCTTTTGGACCTCCAGCTTCCAGAACTGTCAGAAATAAATTTCTATTGTTTAAGCCACCTCATCTGTGGTTCTTGTGTCATGGAAGCCCAAGCAAACTAATACCCAGAATTTTAGATATTTGTTACAGCAGTGCCCCAGTTCAGACACCAAAATCTGTATTAGTTTTGTATTGCAGTGTAACAAGTTCCCATAAACTCAACACCTTAAAAAGGACACATTGATTAATATCTTGACATTTTTCATAGGTCAGGAGCTGAGCACATCTTAGCTGGATCCTCTCTCAGAATCTCACAGGATTGAGATCAAAGTGTCAGCTGGGCTGCTGTTCCACCCAGGGTCTCAGTTGGGGAAGTGTTTGCTTCAATGCCCGTGTAGGTTGTTGGCAGAATTTGTCTCCTTGTGGCTTTGAGGGAATGGAAAACTCAGACCACTAAAAAAGAAAAGTCAAGAAAGGGGTTAATCAACAGGTTACAGCTGTGGGTACCTGGGGCTCAGTCCTCCGGGGATGACCTGGGAGTTTGTAGAACACATATCAAAAGTGCCCCAGCAAGAATCAGAAGCATATCTATGCACCAACTTTAATCCCTCAGTGATTGTGGGTTGCTCCCTGGAGAAAATTCTCTGGCAAAACCCAGCCTGCCCCACATTTGGTCAGGCATTCCTTAGTAGCCAGAGAATGTCATCAGGTAGAAGGACTCAGGGAATGTTTAACATGGACAGGAATTGTCTGTAGGTGACCTTCAAAGCAGGCTGAGGGCATAAAGGGACAATACCAATGGCAACTGGTCTCCAACATCAGCTTTCATATTTTAATCAAATATTTATTGTGTACCTACTTTGTTCTAGGCACTGAAGCTCTAAAGAAAAACAGTGTTTGGTCACTATACAATAGAGTAGGGGAGTCCCATTAGCAGAGACAAAATATAATGTTACCAAGGAATACAGAACACTTAATATATAACACAGTAGAATATATAAAAGCTTTTATGAATGCTTTGAGGACAGAATGGCTCTACTTCCCAAAAATTTAGGGAGGGTATAATCTTGGGTTTTGAAAGAGTACAGTCATACAGTCATTCCAAAGAAAAGGATACCCCTAGAGAAGGAAATAACTTTACAAAGAGGAAGTGACAGTGTCTCGCTTAATAGCCCTCAAGAGCCAGAATTTCCAAAGTAATTCCAAAATCTTGGTTGTGCCAATTCCGAATATTTGACCTTGTGCAAGTTCCTCAAATCTGTGTCCTTCTGTTTCCTCATCTGTTAAAAGTGGATATAATAGCACCACCTCCTAGGTTTAGAGTGAAGATTTAACAATCTAATCAATTTAAAATATTAGAAGTCTGTAATGTGAAGCAAACCCAATTATCCCAAGTAGAGTGTGATGAGAATTGCCCTTTTTTCTGAGGGCAACAATGTTTTGAGTTTGTTTTCCCCTCACAGTTTATAAAACAAAGACCAGTATATGTTTCAGTGTTACAGATAACTTTCTGAGGTACAGAAAAGGTGAGTTCTCAGATGTTGGTTAGTCAGTTTCAACAGCAAAATAACCCATATCTCTTTGACTCATGGGTGCTTTCAAGGGTGGATTTCCTCGAGGCATGTTTCCAGTGATATTTTTCACATAGAGCCTTCAGGATGCCTCAGGCCATTCTTTTCCCCACGAAGCAGGAGCCAGAGAAATGGGTGTACCAGCAGCAGCATCAGACATCGAGAAGCCCTGCCTCCCTGTCCAGTCAGTTATGGCATCATTGTTAGATCTGCCAGCTGCTGGGCTGCTGTCACCTATCAGGTGACAATCCCAACCCAAGTTCACTTCCTAATGGCTGCAGGGGCGGGATGTGAAACTTTTTTTAAACAGTACCAAGGAGAGATGCAGGTAGGAATAGGTTTCTTCAAAAATCTCAATGCCCTGAGGCCAGATCCCAAATTTGTGGAGCAGGAAACTGGAGAAGTTAACAGAGTGCAATAAAAGCTTCTCCAAAAATGCAGTAGTCTGGTATATTTAACAGAAATTTTTATTCCTAGAAGCAGATGTGTTCCTTTGAGAAGTCATATTTTTTTAAGGTTTTATTTATTATTGAGAGACAGAGCATGAGCAGGGGAAGGGCAGAGAGAGAGGGAGACACAGAATCCGAAGCAGGCTCCAGGCTCTGAGCTGTCAGCACAGAGCCCGACGCGGGGCTCGAACTCACAGACCGTGAGATCATGACCTGAACCGAAGTCAGGCCGCTCAACCGACTGAGCCACCCAGGCGCCCCGAGAAGTCATATTTTTTTAATGTTTGTTTATTTATTTTGAGAGAGAACATGCCCATGCACTTGCAAGTGGGGGAGGGGCAAGAGAGAGGGCGAGAGAATCTCAAGCAAGGGATGCTGTCATCACAGAGCCTAACTCAGGGCTCTGTCTCACCAACCATTCTCATGGTTGATCTCTTTCATCATGACCTGAGCTGAAATCAAGAGTCAGACGCTTAACTAACTGAGCCATGCAGACACCCCATTTTTTTTAATAACCTTTAATTTTTTTCATCATATGAGAGCAATAGCTATTTACATTAGTAAATACAGAAACCTATGGAGAAGGAAGACCTAGTATATAGCCACTGCCCACTGTTTAATTTCGATTATTTTTTTTTTTCATTTTAAAACATACACACACTCTGGGAAGAGCGAGACTGATTACGATGTTTTTGCGGTTTTTTTTATTTCACTTTTTCACCTACTGCAGTGGTTCCTAAACTTTGTTCACAGCACCCCTCATGTGTCAGCAGTTTCGTCACAGTGCCTCCTAGGCCAAAAAGAAATATCCGTTCCACTTATTAAGTATTCAATCCAAACAACTTATTTAGTAACACATAAATTTGAGATTTTAAAATTTTGATGTAACCCTTAAAACACTAATGGCATGTGCACATCTGTTGGGCACATATACATATGACTTCTTCAACCATGGAACCAGGTTGGATACCGCACCCTCGTTTCCTGTTCCACATTGATTTTAACACATAACTTTTTTGTCTTGACAACTGCCAGATACACTGCTTTGCATTCAGTGATGTCATCAAAAGGCATAGAGGGGAATCAAATGTAGAAATGAATTACCTTTGAGCTGGTGGTTTACAAGGAATCTGACAGCTTACATATTGCTGTTTTCTTAAAAATTTAAAATATCCTGTCACACCCTGTGAGTTCATGTCAGTTTTCTGGGGTATCTTGGCATACAGTTTGGGAACCATGAAACTAATGTTATATTTTCTGCAACGTTATTTTTAATGGCTGCCTTAGGACAGCACACTATGTTTTAAAACATTTATATTGATGGTAATTTATGTTGGTTGCTAGTTTGCTTGCAAACTTCGTTGTCCTTAAAAGGGTAAGAAGTTCCATTTTTTTTTTATGTAAAAGTAGAATTTCTGAACACAGAGTTACTACCCATAGCCATTGGGTCTGTTATGTTCTCACATTGCAGAATCAGAGTCCAATTAGCCCAATTAGCTGGTGGCACCTGCAGTCTTGAATGCTTTGATTTTCCACCTTTCAAATCATATGATCTTCATGGTTTTGTCAGAGGTTCAGCTTTAGGAACAATGAGCCTATAACAGGAAACATTTTTTTAACCCATCAGCTACGCTTCACATTTCCAAGTTAATGAATAAAAATAAAACCAAGGAATTGACAAGACTTTGTAAATTAGCAACAACCATAGAGAACTTAGCCTAGAATCCAGGAAAAAATGCAAATAAAAATAATTGCAAAATTCCAAAAATTCTGACTTTTGATATAACTTCACACCAAAAACCTGAGCTCAGATCTGTCTCCTTCCCCATTGGTGAGTTTGGCTCGGCAAGGAGAGACATCAAGGAGAGACTCAAGCATTTTGCTTCTCTCCTTGGTGTAGATTTGTAGACCAAGATTTGGGTTTGGAATTAGATCCTAAATTAAGAAGACATCCTTCACTGTGCTGCATTAACATTCCCTCAGCTCTAAACTGCATCTTCCTGCCTTGTAAGGTTCGTTATGTGGATGGAGTCAAACAAGAAAGAACTTTAAAATAAGAGAGTTCTCTGCAAACTGAAGGTGGTGGTGGTGGTGGAAGTGATAATAGACGTGATTCGTGGTAGTAGAAGTTGAGGGGAGGCAGTAAAAATAATCTTTTTTTTTTTTTTTAAGTTTCAAGAAAGGTTAACTGTAGATGTGAAAGACCCACAATTATTTTATGCCCAGATAAAAAGTCCAGTTGTTTCCAAGCCAATGTGCCTGTAGGGTATATGTGCACCTTCTAAATTTGCAGGGAACAGGCTCACAGTTCAGTTTTCTCTGTAGGATGCAAACTCAGGGGTGCAGGGCTGGGGCTAATAGTACTAATTTATTTGAACAGACATGACCTTATCTGAACCTTACTCTGCAAAGGTAGGAATTGTTATCCTTGTACTACAGACTGGTATCTGGAGCTCAGAGAACACAAGAGACTTGCCGAAGGGGACACAGGTCCCCAGTGGTGCAGCTGGAAGATGCTCTCACCCAGCTCCTGGGATTCCAGGGCCTTTCCAGGCAGCAAAGCTGTGTTTGAGATGGATGGTAGTTGCTGAAGGTAGAGCAGCCTTAATAGTGTATTACAAGATGAGGATAAGAGGAAAAAAGCAGTCCTTAATTTCAAGAAAACAGATAACTTAGAAGAAACTCTGTTTGCTTTATCTCTATAATATATCCACCCTATCTTAAGCATTGCAGGAAAAACCTCCCTGTAAACATCTTCCAGGTGTTCAGATTCTATTGTTTTTAATCTATTTACCCCAACTATACCTTTGTCAGATATTCAGCATTTATTTGTTCAGCAAGTAGACTTTGTGCTGGTGCTTGCTGAGCCATGAGATGTGTATGCCCATGACTGAGATGTTGATAACCAGTAGAGGCTGAAATTTTTCTAAGATTGGACCAAATTTGAATTCCTGATACAATTCTTCTATGCTTTATTTATTTTTATAGCAAAACATCTCTATCTCTTCACAATCTGTATTGTGATTTTATTTTTATTTATTTATTTAGTTTTAATTTTTTTTTTTTGAGAGCACACAAGCTGGGGAGAGGGACCAGAGGAGAAAGAGAATCTTAAGCAGGCTCCACACTCAGTGCAGAGGTTGATGTGGGGCTCGATCCCATAACCCTGGGATCATGGCCTGAGCTGAAATCAAGTCAGATGCTCAACAACTGAGCCACCCAGGTGTCCCTAGGTTGTGGCTTTTAATGTTTTCCTTGTAATCTTCTTTTCTCTAATGTTGCACCTCAGACGCAGGTTTGAATTAAAAATTTCCTTGACTCGGGGCACCTGGGTGGCTCAGTCGGTTAAGCGGCTGACTTCAGCACAGGTCATGATCTCGTAGTCTATGAGTTTGAGCCCCGCATCAGGCTCTGTGCTGACAGCTCAGAGCCTGGAGCTTGCTTCGGATTCTGTGTCTCCCACTCTCTCTGCCCTTCCCCTGCTCATGCTCTGTCTCTCTGTCTCTCAAAAATAAATAAACGTTTAAAAAATTTCCTTGACTATAGGGCATGCCATCACCCTAGGGTAAGATTGGGCTGGGTCACAGGTGTATAAACCCTTAAATTGAGTGAGTATTGCCAGGTTGCTCTCCATAATGGTGATACCAGTGCACCCCACCAGTAGAGCACAGGAGTACACATCTCCTTACACTCTTACCAAGCCTTGGCATCATAAGCCTTTCTAGTATTTGCAGCTCCAAGGAGTGTGTTATTGTAGTTTTTAGTTCTTTTCTCTGATTGCTAATATGATGATCATCTGTTCATGTCACTCTTCACTCTTGAACCTCTGAGTCTGTCAATTGGCTATTCAAATCCTCGGCCCCTTTTTCTATTGGTTTCCTGTCTTTCCTGTTGTGTCTGTTACAAGACTTCTTTTTGCATTAGTAAAAGTTTGTTTGGTGTGTTTAACTTTAAATGACCTCTTGCCTGATATTGATATTTCCAAAATTGATATTTTTTTTTGTTTATGCCTATCTGATATCTTCGTCTAATACTGTATTTTACTTTGTGCCTGGGTAAGCATTTTCTTGCAACTGCATACAGTTACTTGGTTTTACGTCATTTTGTCTTCATGAAATCTGTCATCAGAAGAATTCAGTACATTTATATTTAATATATTTATTCATATATTTGATTTTATTTCTTCCATATTGGTGTTTTATGTAGTGTGAATTGTTATTTTCTCCTTTTCTTTATTTTTTTGCCCATTTATTCATGTTGCTTTTCATTCGTTAACTCGGAGTTCCCATTTTTCTATTTCATCAGTGGAGTCTCTCCATTTCTCTGTTTTTGGAATCAGATACCCCCCTCCTTACTACATTTTTGAAACAAAATCCCGACTAATTCCCCCAATGAGATGCATGGTGTCCCCCTGAAAGGTGCTATATTTCCTCCCTAGCTCTCACTCCCATAAAACAAGGTATTTAGAAAACTTTCATCCGTTCCTCTTCTTCCTCTTATCTACCCCTTATGGATACCTTTTTTTTCTCTGATACTTCCCAAACTCTCAAATTTTGGTGAAATTATTTTACATTTTGAGCTCTAAACTATTATTAGGCTTTCCCTTACATTATTTCAGGATTTCTTATTTAACAATTTTGCTATACACCGTGCTAAGACAGTTGTCTTTATTCAGAATGAATACATAGAGAGAGACATACAGAGATAGAGACACTGGGTGTGTTGCTCAAGTTTTTCCCCTCCTCCTCATGTTTATCTCGTCTTGAAGTCAGTGTTCTGGCTTAGTGCTATCTAATAGAACTTTCTGTGATCATGGAGATGGCCCATATATGTGCTTTCCAGTACGGTAGTCGCTAGTAACCTAGAGATACTGAGTTCTGGGAATCTGGCAAGTATGACTCAGGAATTAAATTTTTAATTTTAATTCAAGTTTAATTTAACTTGAAATTTAAGTAGCCAAATATGGCTAGTGGTTACCATATGGAATATGCTAGATCTAGATAGTTTATTATTTGAATAGAATCTTACTAGTATTAGCTCTAAATTCAGTGTATGAATGTTTTGCTTTCTTTTCTTTTTTTTTTTTTTAAGTTTGTTTATTTAAGCGATCTCTACACCTACCATGGAGCTTGAACTCATGACCCTCACATTAAGAGTCACTCACTCTTCTAAATGAGCCAGCCAAGTGCCACTGTTTTGCTTTTTTAATTCTAACATACGATCATGCACAGATTTCGTTTGGGTTTTGCTGATAAGTGAACTACACCTTGGTTGCATATGGGCTTCTTAGGCCCTAGAACTGGAGATGGGATTCTTGTGCAGGTAGATTAATTGAAGGGGAGCTCTCAGGAGGAGTCTGTGACAATGAAGGGAGCAGGCCAGGACAGAAGGAAGAGCTGCGCAAAGATGTGGCATCTGCTGGGGTCCCGCCTCAGCCCAGCCCCACAGAGAGCTCTGCAGTATGAACAACACTACTAGGTTATCTCACCTCAGGGTAACAACTCTGACCTTATTCCCACGTATCAATCAGTTGTTGGCTGCAGGCACCCCAAAGAAGGGCATATCTTCCCAGGCCCTGCTGAGTGAGGCTGTGAACTCCTTACCAGAACACTGAGGGCAGTTCCCAATAAAAGTGGGCAGCAAGTTGCTGTTAGCCACCAGCACTCAGCCCCTGGTAAAGAGGCCATGGTCAGGTACCCAGTGTCTATTCCATGCTCTTTAAACTTCAGGATTTTAACAAATAAGCCAGTTGACGTTCTCATTATTTTTCCTTTCCGAAAAGTATTTAAGTTATTCTTAGAGTTAAGGAATTTCAAGGATATGCTGAGATGTCTTTTTTCTTTTTAATCAGTCCTGCCTTGAACTCAGTGAACCCTTTTAATGAGCATACTCAGATCTTTCTTTAGCTCAAGGAAATAATCCTGTATCATTGGTTAAATTACGTCCTCCATCAATTCCTTTTTATTCTTTGGACACTGCTGTTACTTTGCAGATTGTCTCTTTTTCTCATGATTCTTATCTCTTTGTACTTTTGCACAGTTTTTGAGATGTTCTTCCACTTGTTAGGCTCCATTTTAATCAGTTGATCATTCTCTCCTTCAGTCCACATGTTGAATTGTCTAGATGCATACTTTGTGCCATGCTTGAGGCATCGGAGATGCTCTGGCATGTTGTATGGAAGTTGTTATCTGTCTTTCACAGTTGCTCTGTTTTGCTGGATATGAGTTTAATTGGCTGTGAATGAACATCTTCTCTCTCTGGCTGCTTGATCCTCTTACTTGGGAATATATATTTATATTTATATTTATATACTTGGGAATATATGTGTTATATGTATATATAACACACACACACACACAGACTCATATTCCAGTTCAGTGATGCCCAGGTCTGGCTGTTTTCTTTCCAAGTGGCAGTAGTTCCACAATTAGAGGCAGGCAAAGTGAACTAATGGTCAGATACAGGCAGTCTGACAGATCCCCACTGAGACACCTAGAGAAAGCCCCTCTTGTCTTCCACAGTCTCTTTGTGCTCCCCCAGCCTCAAGAGCAGAGACTACATATTTCAGTTTGTATCAGCCCTTTAGAGCCAGGAAGACCATCCTGACAAAGTACACCTTTCTCTGGGTCCACATGTTGCTGTGGACCATGTTCTTCCTGAGATCTCTCCCTGTTTTCCACTCACATACAGCCAGACCTCAGGCTCCCTCCCAGCCCAGGGGAAACAAGCCCACCAGCTTTCTCTATTCAGATGTCCTCAGCACCCAAGCCTTGCTAATGTCCAGCTGCCCATAGTCCCATATGTCATTCGGTGGAGAGAAGTAGACACACTGGCACTGAACATGGAGTGGAAGGAAACAGTGTTTGGATCATGATGATTCCAGAATACTCCATGTACCTTCTGCAATCCTTCTGATGAGTCCTGTATTCAAATTAACCTTCTTCTATTTCAAGTCACTTTGTTTCAACAAATGCTGCCAGGGGCCAAGCCCAGTGCTGTATCCTGAGAACACAGCAATGAATAACTCAGGCATGAATTGTTCACTCCATTTTCTCCAGAGGGGAAATAATTATAGATGTGACCCAGAGACATAACTGTAGTGTGTTGTAAAGGGGCAGATAATGGCAGTGAATTCTAGTTCACATTTCTGCTCTCAGTATCTACACAGGTGTCATAACAAAACCTGCTGCCTTGCTGGCTGTGCTGTAAAAGTGTCAGTTTCCTTTTGTTTCCTCCTTGGACAGTGTTTAACAAGTGTATCTGAAGAAAGCTGGCCAAGATGATGGAGAATCTAGAGTGAACGCAGTTTGACAGCAGGTAACTCCCATCAAAGGAGGCACATGATGGCTTTCTTCAGTAACTGTGTAGCTGCCCTCTAGGAGGGGGATTCGGGATCCTCTAGGAATCCCCTGGGAGGAGAAACCAGAAGAGCTAAGTAGAGAAAGCACTGAGAGGCCTCATTACTGCACCCTCAGCTAAGCAGGACTCGGAAACAGTGTGCGTTCCCTAGCAATGGAAGGGGCCATCTGGGAAACGAGTGAGATCTTTATCATCAGGAAGGTTCCTGTATTGACCCAACTGCACACATAAAAAGTAGCTGGACACAGCAGATGGGGTAGGAGCAAAGCCAGGAGGGACTGGAGTGGAGAAGTCTATCTGGGAATTTAGTGTCTGAGAAGGAAGAATATTGACAGGAGGGGAAAGGGGGTATCACATATGAGAACCGAGGCCATGGTTTGGCAGCTGTGTCTCCTTCAAAGAGAAGTTAGGAAAGAATGGAGTTCATTGTTCACTTCTCTCTTGTCATGTCCTAGATGACATCTGTGGTTCCTAAGATTGAATACAGCCATGAATTTTTTTTTCTTTCAAGCTTCTTTTTCTGTTTCCTATCTGGTCTACCAACAGTAAAGCAGCAATCTGGTCTACCAACAGTAAAGCAGCAATAAAGAATAGAGCCCTCCTTCCTTATCTCCTCTCAAAACCTTCAGTCCTGAAACATATGCTATGTTATAAATATATTCATTTTTCTAAGCTTTGTTTAATCTGCTTGTACATTCTACTTTTAGAAATGTGCCTGACACCAAGCAGGTGCTCAATAAATATTTGATGACTGAATTGATACATTCCAGCCCATAATAGTTTGTCATATGTATTAACATATGCCTCAGCAGTAACACTGGGCCGGGGATCTCAACAAAGAAAACACTGCAGCCACATGGAATAGAACGGTTTCTCCAATCAGATTATAATGTTGTAGGCTAACATTTGGGAGGTACCTGATTTTTTTTAATATATGTACATAAAGTAACATTAAACTTTCTACATTAAGCACTTACCTCCTCTGTTAAAGCTGTATTTGTTTTACCTGCTTTACTCTGGACGGTGTCAACTAGCATTGTATGTTCCTTAGAGTATGCTGCCATCTACTGGAATTGGGGCCACTTTACAAGCCTACCCATCTTTCACGTACTTAAAAAAGGTGTTTTTTTTTTTTTTTTTTGTTATATTAATATTAGCCTCATTGCAGGTTAAACAGTTGCATAATTTCTTTTGATAGCTTGAACATTTTCCTTCATGGTGTATCTTGAATTTCAGAAAACAGTTTAGGGTTTAATTATTTCGGATGATTGACAGTAAAACTGTTTAACTTTTTTACTTTTTGTTTTCTCTGATTTGATAGAAAAACCGATGAAATGAGAGGCAGGATTCTTGGGTCCTAGACTCATCGCTGCAAATTGAATAAATCGCAGCCCCTTCTTTTTTCAATTAAAGGTTTAACCGTGTCTGTTGTTTCTAAAGGCGGCCCACGGCGGCCCATCAACCAACCAAATGGAAAAGGCACCAGGGAAGAGTTACTTCAACTACAAATTCCCAGAGCCCAGTCCCCAAGAGTTCTCAAAGAACTGCTGAACTAGCAGGTTTCTTTCCCTGGATTCCAGCTTTAAAGTCTGGCTTTGTCAAGAAAAAAAAAAAAAAAAAAAAAAAAAAAAGCAAAGGTGCCACCTAGTGTCCCTGAAGTGTTTGTACAGCCTCACGCTCCAAATGAACTGGATATAGCAGTGGCTGGCACCTTGCAGCCTTTTCTGTTGCTACATCAGATATAGACATATCGAGACTTTAACTTGTCAGTGTTTCCATTTACAAAGGCAATTGAATTTGCATTTAATTAGGGAAGCCAGTGCTGTACTGAGATAAGCAAATGTTATCCCATCAACTCACTTGGGGTAATTGATATGATCCCTTTTTTGATTTATGAGTTGGCCTTCTTCTGAACTCTGTTGTGCCTCTCAGCCTTGCTGTGCCTGAATCATACACAACTGTCATACTCCAGCTTTTTGCAGCTACCTCTATTTTTACACTACTCCAGGAAGACCAAAGTGAAGGATTGAAGAGACAAGATTTTGCAGAGGAAACTGGCAATTTCTAACTCCTCGTTCTTTTTTTTTTTAATTTTTTTTTGAGAGAGAAAGAACTTGCAAGTAGGGGAGGGGCCGAGAGAGAAGTGGGGACAGAGAATCCGAAGCAGGCTCTGTGCTAACAGCGGAGAGTCTGATGTGGGGCTTGAACTCATGAACGAACTGTGAGATCATGACCTGAGCCAAAGTCGGATGTTTAACCAACCGAGCCACCCAGGTGCCCCTAACTCCCCATTCTTACTGGCAATGAGCAACAGACTGCTAAGGAATTCAAGAGTGTTTTACCTCCACCACCCACCCACCCACCCCAGATTTCTATCCTTAGGTTCTTACTGCCCACAGAAAGCTAAGGTTATCAGGCTCCTAAGGAAGACATGCTTTTCACACACCCCAGCTGATCACTCTCTTGGGTCCCAGAGCCTTGCTTTCCACAGTGCAGGTCACAGGTCAGCAGCTTCCACATCCCTGACAGCGTATTAGTTGCAGACTCTCAGGCCCACCCCGGATCTGCTGAATCAGAGTCTGCATTTGAACAAGACATCCAGCCGATGCATGTGCAGGTTAAAACTTAAGCACCATCGCAGAGGACACAAAGGTTTTAGCCAGAGAGAACTCGGATTCTCTTCCCAGCGTGCTGCTTCCCATGCTGTGTTCGCAGGAACATAAACAGGTCTAGAAGGACGGACATCCGGCAATCTGGCTTTGACACGAGAATTTGCCGCTTACTGCCCATAGGATTCAGGCTAGTCCCTTAATCTTGCTCTGCCTTCCCCCATAATGTGGGAGCTCTGATGCGTGCATGCTTCAGAAGATGTTGAGGGCTGACCTGTGTAAAGTGCCAGCATAATGTTTGCCTCATAGTCTGTCCTTGATAAATATGCATTTCTTTCTCTACCTTCCCACTTCTGCTTCAGGTGAAGTTATAGTTGTGTATGGTTTCAGCAGGGGGTGTTATTGTTGTCATTGTTTAATAGAATACACCTTATTTATTTATTTATTTATTTATTTATTTATTTATTTTGTTTTATTTTTTTTTAGCATTTTAAGGTTCACAGCAAAACTGAGCAGAAGGAACAGAGATTTCTCCTACATCCTGTTCTTCTCACATACGCAGTCTCCCTAACTATCAGCATCCCCCACCAGAGTGGTACCTTTGTTTCCATCCATGAACCTGCATTTTACCACCTGAAGTCTGTAATTTACATTAGGTTCACATTTGATGTTTTAGATTCTGTGGATTTTGGCAAATGTACAGTGACATGTATCCATCATTACTGTATTCTATAGAATAGTTTCACTGCCCTAAAATTCTCTCTGTTCCACCTCTTCCTTCCCTCCTCTTCCCCAACCTCTGGCAACCACTGATCCTTTTAGTCTTTCTAGAATGTCACACAGTTGAAATAGTATGTAGCCTTTTCAAGCTGCATTCTTTCATTAGTAATGTGCATTCACGGTTCCGCCATGTTTCTCATGGTTTGATAGCTCATTTTGTTTTAGTGCTGAATATACTCCCCTGCTGGCACATACCAGTTTATCCACTCACCTGCTCAAGTCCATCTTTGTTGATTCCAAGTTTTAGTAATTATAAATTAAAGCTCCTATAAATACTCATCTGCAGGTTTTTGTGTAGACATAAGTTTTCAACTAATTTGGGTAAATATTAAAGAGTGCAATTGCTGGGTCAGGTAAAAGTATGTTTAGTTTTGTAGGAAATGCTCCAAACTGTCTTCCAAAGTGGCTGTACTATCTAGCATTCCCACCAGCAATAAATGAGATTGTTGCTCTATGTCATCACCAGCATTTGGTGTTTGTCAGTGTTTTGACTTTTTTTTTTTCATTCTCATAGGTGCATAGTGATATCTCATTGGTTTAATTTGGAATTCCCTAATAACATGTAATGCTGTGAATCTTTTCAAATGCTTCTCTGCTATCTGCATATAGGTATCTTCTTTGATAAGGTATCTCTTAAGATACATGAACTATTTTTTAATAGTTTATTTTCAAATTGGTTTACGTATAACACTCAGTGTTCATCCCAACACATGCCCTCTTTAATGCCCATCACCCCCTCTCCCTCACCCCCCTCACCCTCAGTTTGTTCTTAGTCTTTGAGAGTCTCTTATGTTTTATCTCCCTCCCTCTCTGTGTCTTTTTTTTCCTTTCCCCTCATCCCCTCCCCCCTGGTTTTTGCTTAGTCTCTCAAAATCTACCTATGCATGGAAACATATGGTATCTGTCTTTTTCTGACTGACTTATTTCACTTAACATAATACCCTCCAGTTCCATCCATGTTGCTACACATGGCCAGATTTCATTTTTTCTCATTGCCACGTAGTAGTCCATTGTATATATGTGCCACAACTTCTTTATCCATTCATCAGTTGATGGGCACTTGGTCTCTTTCCATGATTTGGCTATTGTTGAAAGTGCTGCTATGAACATTGAGGTACCCGTGCCCCTATGCATCAACATTCCTGTGTCTCTTGGGTAGATTCCTAGCAGTGCTATTGCTGGGTCATAGGGTAACTCTATTTTCATTGTTTTGAGGAACCTCCACACCGTTTTCCAGAGTGGCTGCACCAGTTTGCATTCCCACCAACAGTGCAGGGGAGTGCCTGCTTCTCCACATCCCCGCCAGCATCTATAGTTTCCTGATTTACTCATTTTAGCCACTCGAACTGGTGTAAAGTGGTATCTCAGTGTGATTTTGGTTTGTGTTTTCCTGATGATGAGTGACTTTGAGCATCTTTTCATGTGTCTGTTGGCCATCTGAATGTCCTCTTTGGAGAAGTGTCTATTCATATCTTCTTCCCATTTCTTCACTGGATTATTCTTTTTTTGGGTGTGGAGTTTAGTAAGTTCTTTATAGATTTTAGATACTAGTCCTTTATCAGATATGTCATTTGCAATTATCCTTTCCCATTCTGTCGGTTGTCTATTAGTTTTGGTTGTTTCCTTTGCCGTGCAGAAGCTTTTTATCTTGATGAGGTCCCAATAGTTCATTTTTGCTTTAGATTCCCTCGCCTTTGGAGATGTGTCGCATAGGAAATTGCTGCGACTCAGGTCAAAGAGGTTTTTTCCTGCTTTCTTCTCTAGAATTTTGATGGTTTCCTGTCTCACATTCAGGTCCTTCATCCATTTAGAGTTTATTTTTGTGAGTGGTGTAAGGAAGTGGTCTAGTTTCATTCTTCTGCATGTTGCTGTCCAGTTCTCCAGAACCATTTGTTAAAAGCGACCTATTTTTTTAATTGGGTTCTTTTCTTGTTGAATTTTAAGAGTTTTTTTCCCCCGTATGATTTGGCTAACAGGTTTTTATCAGATGTGTCTTTTGCCAATATTTTCTCCCATTCTGTGGCTTGTCTTCTCATTCTGTTGACAGTGTCTTTGACAGAGCAGAAGTTTTAAATTTTAATGAAGTCCAGCTTATCAATTATTTCTTTCATCAGTAGTGCCTTTGGTGTTGTGTCTAAAAAGTCATCCTCACAGTCAAGGTCATCTAGGGTTTCCCTATTTACCGTCTACAAATTTCATAGTTTTTCACTTTACATTTAGATTTATGATATCTTTTGATTTAATCTTTTTTTAAAATATTTTTTAATGTTTGTTTATTTTATGAGGGAGAGAGAGAAAGACAGAGCATGAGTGGTGAAAGGGCTAAGAGAGAGAGAGACACAGAATCCAGAGCAGGCTCCAGGCTCTGAGCTGTCAGCATAGAGCCTGACGGGGACTGAAACTCACAGACTGTGAGATCATGACCTGAGCTGAAGTCAGATGTTTAACTGACTGAGCCACCCAGGTGCCCCTTGATTTGATCTTTATGAAGAGCATAACGTCTGTGTTTAGACTTTTTTTTTTTTTGGCATGTGGATATCCAATTGTTTCAGCACTACTTGCTGACATGACTATCTTTGCTTCATTGTATTGTCTTTTGTTAAAGATCAGTTGACTGTATTTATAGGGGCCTATTTCTGGGCTCTCTATTCTGTTCCATTGATGTATTTATCATTATTTTGCCAATATCTCATTGTTTTGATTACTATAGCTTTACAGTGAGTCTTGAAGTCGGGCAGTGCCAGCCTTCAACTTTGTTCTCCTCCTGCAAATTGTGTTGACTAGTCTGTTTTTTTTTTTTTTTCTCTCCATGTAAGCTTTAGAAGCAGTTTGTCAATATCCACAAAATAACTTGCTGGGGTAATGATTGGGATGGCACTGAATCTATAGATCAAGTTGGGAAGAATTGACATCTTGATAGTATTGAGTTTTCCCACCAATGAATATGGAATGTTTCTCCATTTATCAGTTATTTTTTTGTTGTTGTTTTGTTTTGTTTTTCATCAGAGTTTTCCTCCTATAGATCAAGTACATATTTTGTTAGATTTACATATAAGTATTTCATATTACTGGATGCTAGTGTAAATGACATTGTATTTTTAACCTTAAATTCCACTTGTTTATTGCTAGTATATAGGAAAGTGACCAACTTTTGTTTATTAGCTGATATCCTGCAACTTTACTGTAATCACTTATTAGTTCTGGGAGGTTTTTTTATTGATTCTTTTGGATTTTCTGCATAAACAATCATGTCATCTGTGAAAAAGAACAGTTTTATTTCTTCCTTACCAATCAGTATAGCTTTTATTTCCTTTTCTTAGCTTATTGCATTGACTGGGAACTTCCAGTAAGATACTGAGCAGGAATGAGGTGCCTGGGCGGCTCAGTCACTTAAGTGTCCAACTCTTGATTTCAGCTTAGGTCATGATCTCACGGTTCATGAGATCAATCCCTGCATCGGGATTTGCACTGATGTGGAGCCTGCTTGAGATTCTCTTCCTCTTTCTTGGCCCCTCCCCTACTAGCATGCATGCTCTCTCTCTCAAAATAAATACGTAAACATCAAAAAAAAAAGATATTGAACAGGAGTATTAAAAAGGAATATCCTTGCCTTCTTTCTGATCTCAGCATAAAAGCTTTTGTTTTCTCACTATTAAGTAAGAAGTTAGCTTTAGATTCTCTGTAGACATTCTTTATCATGTTGAAGAAGATCCCCCTAGTCCTAGTCTGCTGAGAGTTTTTATTATGAACGGGGGTTAGATCTTGCCAAATGCTTTTTCTGCATCTGTTGATGTGATCATAGGATTTTTCTTCTGTAACCTGTTGATGTGATGGATTATAGTAATTGATCTTTGAATGTTGAATCTGCCTTGCATACTTGGGATAAATGTGTGGTCATGGTATATAATTCTTTTTATACATTGTTGGATTCAATTAGGTAATATATTCTTAGGGATTTGTGCATCTATGTTCGTGAGAGATATTGATGTACGGTTTTCTTTTCCTAGGATATCATTGTCTGGTTTTTGGTGTTAGAGCAATGCCAGCCTCATAGAATGCATCAGGAAGTATTCTCTTTGCTTCTATCGTCTAGAAAAGATTGTAAAGAATTGATATTATTCCTTCCTTAAATGTTGGGCTCTGGAGAGAAAACAAAAAACAAGAATTTGGGCTCTGCTAAAATCGTTTCTCTTGAGGGACAGCCTTGTTAAGAAGACTGCTCTGGCCTATTTCAGAATGGCTTCTCTTTCTCCCAACCTCCTGCTAGAAGCATGAGGGCATTTTTCTCTCCTTCACTATGAGAACCAGATTGAGTTCTTGTGGGTAAAACTCACATAAGTGTGGAGCCCCCCTTTGGGTCCTCATGAAGTTTTTAACTCTCAGACTTCTGTACACCGAACCTCCAGGAATTTGTCAATTATAGATCAGGTCTTCCTACCCTAGTACTGATTCAGCAGAAGTTTCTGCTCTGGTAAGTTGTGATTCTCTGTATCTGCCTGTCTTTCCAACTTTGGCGCAGCTGTCTGCCCTGTGACCTCACTTCTCTGACAGAACTAAGGAGAATTGTTGATTTTTCAGCTTGCGCTGCTTTTTATGTGTTATTAGGATGGAGCAACCACTTCCACGCTTCTTATATGCTGGACCAGAAATTGGAAGTCTGGTTTTTTGTAAACAAAGTTTTATTGGAACATAACCTCCCTCACTCATTTCCATATGTCTATCGCTACCTTAGTGCTACAGGGCCATAACTGAGGAATTGCCACAAAGACTATATAGCCCACAAAACCAAAAATACTTACTATTTGGACATTTACAGAAAAAGTTTGTGACCATTATTCTAGGTGATGGGGATCTAATGGTATGTAAAATAAAGTTCCTAGTTTTGTGGAGTTTATATTTTAGTGAGGGACAGATGGTAAGTGCCAGGAGGAAAAATAAAGCAAAGAATGGGACAGAGAGTGACAGGAGAGTAATAGGTAGGGTGGTATGGAAAGATAAGGTAACATTTCAGTGGAGATGGGAATGGGGTAAGGGCACAAGTCTGCTGCTAGCTGGGAAATGTGCTTCCAGGCAGGGATGACAGGTGTTAAGGTGAGGTGTGCTCAGAGAGGCAGCCAGCTGGCCTGAAGCGCAGTGAGAGCCGGGAGCTGAGGGCAGGGAGGCCGCCAGAGCCCAGAGGTCAGGCCCTCAGTGACAACTTTGAATTTGGATGTTCACTGTTCATTGCGCTTCAGATTTTTTTCTTTTTTAAAGTTTTTTTAAATGAGTATTTTGAGAAGAGAGAGACAGAGAGCAAGCCACGGAGGAACAGAGAGAGAGGGAGACACAGAATCCAAAGCAGGCTCCAGGCTCTAGGCTCTAAGCTGTGAGCACAGAGCCCAATGCAGGACTCAAACTCATGAACCATGAGATCATGACGTGAGCCGAAGTCAGACGCTTAACTGACTGAGCCAGAGTTTAATTAACACATACCACTGAGGTATTTTCCATGATGGACCAGACAGCTTTTGCCTGAGGAGTTGGTTGGGGGGTGGGGCATAGCAGAATGACATTGTTCACCTTGTTTAAAGGATTTGCAGAGAACTGGGCTGTCTCTGATGGGGTTGCCTAGAAGGAGACCTTAAGGCAAGGATTTCTTATGAAAAGGATTTTCCAAGAAAGTGCTCCCAGGAAAAACTGGAAAGAGGGTGAAAGAAACAGTAGAGAGAAGGAAGAAAGGAGCTAAGCAACAGGCAATTACTGGAAATCCCCAGCCTCACTCCAATCTCATGGGGAGTTCTGGAGCATAGATCACTCCTCCAGAGTTAATTCCCCTTGAGGCAAGGAGCTGGGCTTCGCAACCCCACAATGAGCAGGCTGGCTGAGGACCACGCCAGGAACAGGGTAGGACATGAACGCCCAGGCTCCACTGCTGTCTAACTATGCAGACAGAGCGATCCCAGTGGTCCCAGGGCAGTCCTTCAAAGATGACTCATAGGAATCAGCCGTTAGCAATAAGCAGAGCACACAGGAGCCAGGGAGGGAACACATGGGAACAGTAAATGAGATCCACGCAGATCCAAGCAGATTATCAACAGCATCTGCTATGAAGACCGAAGTGGAATTTGCAAAAAGAAAGAGGAAATACCTGAGGGTCTTGTAAATATGCCAGGACCTTATAAATATAATGTATTTATAATTCAAATATCAGGCCGTATTGTATTCAGTTAGATATAGGAAACATGATTCTAAGGAAGAATGCTGCAAACACACTGCTCCATGCAAGCTGACTCTCTGGTCAGAGAATGGCCCAACAGCACCATCCCCACCCCATGCCCAGCAATTTTGTTTGAGAAAGCCAGAAAATACAGCAGAGATAACTGGTAGCACAGACCCTGTCTGCTAAGCCATGTTCAAAGTCTACCTGGGGCAGCATGTGAGGAAGTGTTTAATAATAGTTTGATTATCTTGGAGGCACAGACTAACTCTTCCATTCCTTTGACAATCTCTGTACTGGCTAATCTGATTTGAATACATTCAATGCAGAAACAATGGTTGGCTTTATTAGCCTACTGTACACAGTAAGTTTTGGGTACAGTAATTTCAGTGTTACAACCAAGATACTTTGAAAAAGCACCTTAAATAGCTGCAGTTGCTTTTATCTATTTTCAACACCAGAGGGCAAACTTGAGTCTTCTTGAAATCTGTTACCTGTGGTTCCTACAAAACAATACCTGGGTCTAATTTAAAACAAACAAACAAAAAAACTACTACACTTGGCTACCTCAAGAGAAAAGCGACATTCTGAATTTTACTTCTTCCACTGTCACTTGCTGATTACAAACCTTCTGTGGGCGGGCTTTGACAGTGTTACTATCCATCCATCCTGTTGGTGTTTCTACTTCATTTGTGACAATTTTTGAGGATTCATTTGAATTTTAAACATGAAGATATTACTTCCTGTGTTAAATATCCACAAGTTAAGATATGGGCCACAGTTTTCAAAACCTTAGAATAGAAAACCTTCCCAAATTAGCCATTTTTAATGTGTTCTTGTTTTGCTTCTATAAAATCTTTCAATAAAGCATGCGCAGTGGCCAAATGCACAAAAGCTCTGATGTCTGTACCTCCAATGGTTCTGACTGCTGGTGGCTGAGCACTGGTCTCAGAGCTCAGGATTGTAAATTCATTTGCCCGATACGATCCCTCACCATAAACACCCACCTCATTGGGGGAAAGGAACGGTTTGCCTGCTCAGTCCCTGTTGGTGTCTTTGCCTGCAAAATATCAGGGTTTCCATGCTTCTGCTTAGCTCACAGTTTGGATGTGTGGGAACCTGCGTAGGATTAAACTGTGGTGTCTCTGGGAGGTGATGCCCCACCCCAGTTGCTTAGGGCCACACAAATGGACTCCCAACTGTGGGTAACCTTCATTGGCTCATTCTCATGGCTTGGCCTGAAGACTGACGAGTCAGCTAGCAAATGAGAGCCACCGACCTAGGCCAGGGGAAGTGATGGCAGGCATCTTTTCATTCCTGGAGAGACTACAGAGTGTAATCCTCCCATGCACCTCTCCCCACTCCTCACTCCCACCCCCATTGTCAGGAGGTTGCCAGTATCCTGTTACACAAAGCCCTGGGTCTGGCTTCAGAGACAAGCCTTTCTCCCATCCTGGGAAAGGGAATTAAGTTCATACTTTCAGATAACGGGCATAACTCAGTGAAGAGGTATCACTCATTTCCTAAATGTCAGGAGCTCTGCTTTATCCATCGTTGCAGCGAATATCCACCATTACTAGAGTTTTCCTTTCTCCTCTTTTATTCTTGTGTCTGTTACCAGTGGCATCAGATGATAGAGCAGCAGCTGGACAGTTTAATTTATTAGAGTTGTCAGGACCAATCTCCCACTGATAATGGAACACAGTGGAAGTAGACGTCTCCAGCAAAGCAGATTTAATCTCAATGATTCAAATAGGGTTTCAGCAGCTTCCTAGAAATTAATTTATTTTAGATTTCCCCCTATTCATCTTGTTTTAATTTGGGAATATGTATACATTATACATACATTTCTCTTTTAAAAAAATATCCTGTCGGGTTTTGCAGAGAAGATATTTGATATTTAAAATATTTTTCTTCTGATTTTGAAAATGATACTGAAAATCAAATAGAAAGACATTACATGGGATCCAGGGGTATCTTAACACCTTGTCCCACATAGAAAACATGAGGCTCCATGGTCAGTTCAGATCCATCCCAGGAAGGAGCCCTTCTACTCCATGTTTTTGGACTACTGGGCTGTCCTCTTTGCTTCATGCCTTGATTGCTCCACTGAAACTAGCTGTGTGACTTTGACTGAGTCCCTTAATCCTCTCCATACCTCAGTTTCCTCATGTCCTATGCGGATGATAATTCTGCCAACCTTATAGGGTTATTGAGTGGATTGCATTTGAAAGTCTATATAAAGCCCTTAACACAGGTCCACAAGACAAAGCATGATTTTAATGTTAGCAATGGGACTGTGCTGGCTAAGAGGTGGTATCTATAGCCAGATGGGTTCAGATACCCAGCTTTTCTACTTCCTGGCTCAGGCCTCAGTTTCCATGTTGGTAAAGTGGGGATTAATGCCAGGACAAACTTCATGGAGTTGTTATAAAGATTAAATAGAGAGAAAAACAGAGAGGAGAGAGAACTCAAAAGCTCTATAATCAAAAGCACTATAATATTATCCGTAGATCTAGACAAACAACTTGAATCTAGAAGCTGTTTGGAAACAGGAAGGTGTAGTCATGGAGTGTGGGTCCAGACAGTTTGGACTGCCTAATCTGTAGGACCTGCTTTAGCTGGTCAAGAAGAACAATGTGTAAAGACAGTCCTGAATTTTCCCTTGGGGCAGAAGCCCTGTGTGAGGTGGATGACAACCAAGGAGAGGCCAAAACACTTTGGTGCCAGGATGTGCTGATTCTCTGCTGAAAGTAAGGCAGAGTTTGAAGCCTTTGGGGAATGAGGAGGCATAAGTAGAAGGGAGTCTCAGAAACAGTGGGAGAAGGGAGATAAGGTGGAGTCGACAGAGATTGAGAAGATGGATAACTCCCTCCTCCCTTCCCCCCAGGTAAAGCTGCCTGCTGCTAACGTGTCCTCCCTCTCAGCCAGGAAGCACTTTCTGAGAGAGGACAAAAGTTGCATTGTTCCCTGAGAGCTCCATGTACCCAGAAAGCCATTGTGTCATTGAACAGGGAGCCTGTAGGCAATTGGCTGTTTCTGTCTAGAGACACCTATGATCTTTCCACTCCAGGCCACCGTACCTACCAGCTTGCTATGCTCTGTGATGCTTTTTGTGTCAAAAGGGTCCCACCCAGCTTCCTGGGTTCTGTGCCAAGACAAAATGGGGCAAAATCAATCAAGTTGGCTTTTCCATCAAAGTCACCTCTGCATCAACCATCTGTGATTCAGAGGAATAGGAACCAAAATGCATGACTGATGATGCATGTTATTTTCGTTTTGTTTGTTGCTTGCTTTGTTTTGTGTTTTGCGTTGTTTTCTGGTTAAAGACTAGAGTAAGCAAATGGATATTTTTGCCTGCAAACACTCCATGACATATAAATTCAGGCAAGATGAAGAATTGGAGTCTTGGATTAAGTTCAAATTATTCCCTAAGAGAAAATCCAAGTTTGCTTGATAAAGAGGGTCCTTTCTGCATTTTGCTCAGATGCTATTGTCACGTTTGACTGATTTGGAGCAGCTCTGCATCTCAGCTCTGTGATATGTTGTATGTAAACCAAGCTTTTTACTACCTACCAATCTAGCGTGGAAAGTCCTGCAATACAAAACAGTAACAATAGAACGAACTGCAAAAGGAACTTTAGATTCTTAGGACCTGAGTGCCAGATCAGCCTGAAGCTCTGTCCATAAAGATGACTAATGCATGGCGGGTGAGCATGTACTAGTCATATCTTAGAAACCAGAAGGCTCTGCTTTCCCTGAGTACAGGTGGGCTGGCCATGGGCAGTGGTGTTCCCTAGATTGTATGTTACAGAAGTTATAAATAACAGTGATGAATTCAGACATTCCTGGAATTTAATCCTGACTTCACAACTTTATTAGTCAAGTCCGGTTGTACAAATGTCATATAACAAAAACCTCAAAAGGTAATGACTGATAACAACAAAGATTTTTCTTGCTCACAGGTGTGCTGGTTGTTGGGGTCACTCTACTTTGAGCTTTAGGGCAGCTTATTCTGGCTGTAGGTTTTAGGTTGGGTTCAAGTTCGCTCTTGGCATGATTCTTGAATAAGCAACTACCCAGATAAGGTTCTTCTTAGGGAAGATGGCAAGAACTGAGGAACCAAACTAAACAAGGCAAGCACATAAAAGCCTCTGCTTGTGTCTATTCACCAACATTCCAATGGCCAAGGTAAGACCATGGCCCAGTCCAAAGTCGATGGATCAGGGATATATACTGCAAAGCTCCACTTGGGTGGAACTAAAAAGGCACATGCAAAGGGTGTGATGTAAATCATTACAGGGAGGAGGTGAAGAGTTGAAATAATACTTCAGTCCACTACAACTGTTAACAAGCTATAAACCTTGGAAAATCATATAATTTTTCTCATTTGTAAAATGAAGTTTAATTACACTTACCTCCTAAGGCTGTTGGAAAGATTAAAACCAAGAGATAGAGAGTAGCACATAGTGAGAGATCAAAAAAAGTAACTTGGGGCACTTGGGTGGCTCAATCAGTTGAGCATCTGACTCTTGATTTTGGCTCAAGTCATGATCCCAGGGTCATGGGATTGAGCCCCATGTTGGACTCTGCACTGAGCATGGAGCCTGCTTAAGATGCTCTCTCTTTCTCCTTCTGCCCCCCACCCCCACTTGCTCCTGTCTCAAGCAACCAAACAAACAAACAAGCAAGCAAACAAACAATGAAGGTAATGTAATGAATCCACAGTTTCCACTTTGGACCCTTGTCCTCCCTCTGGCATCACATTAGCAGACCCTCCTTGCCCCGATTCCTAAATGCTCCTACTAGGCCTTCTCTTATTTCCAGAACTAATTCAAATTATTGCTTGCACATGAGGTTAGAGCAGTGTCTTTGCAGACTCTGCCTTGTATTTAGCCTGACGGAAAGATAGATTGCAATCCAGATATTAGCTTTGTGATTATGAAGCCCCATTTACTAACGAGGCCTCTGACAATATGCACCTCCACCTCACCTTGCAGCTTAAATATGAGCAAGAGCTCTGCAGAGCTGATATTGACCCAGCCTGCTGTAGGGGGAATCACTTGTATGCACTCATCATCAGCCAGTATTGGATCAGAGTGAGACTGCTGACTTCTAGAAGGGAAGTTCTGGGTCCTTGCCCCTGGAAGTAGGAGAATACACAAGCCATAAAGACAGAAAGACTGTCCAGAAAGAGGAGGAGAAGGGCCCTCAAGCCAGGCATGTGCCCTCACCCTTCTCCATTCTCCCCCATCAGATTAGTCACATCCAGACAAGTGATGGGGGAGGCAAGAGAGAACAAAAGCATCATCCAAATCGAAGACCCTCCATGGAAACATGAGGACAAGGAAGAAGTGGTATCCCTGACAACTTGTTTGCAAATGAGGAAGGTTACTCCCTTGCTGGGAGATTTCTAGCCAATGGAGAAATCCATAGGGTTAGAATCATTGACATAAACTAATATCAATAAAAGATCAGCCATGTGTTATCACAAATACGATTGTATATAACAAAGCATTCTGAAGCTAAAGAGCTTAAAACACAATCAAAACTACCAAAAAAAAATTGCTGAAAGAATTAAAGACATAAATAAATGGAAACACACCTGTGTTGATGGATTGAAAGACTGTTAAGATGACAGTACTTCTCAAAGTGATCTACAGGTCCAGAGCACTCACCAACAAAACCTCAATGGCATTTGTAGAAATAGAAAAAATTGCATCCTAAAATTAATGTGAAATCTCAAGGGACCCCGAAAAGATTCTTCAAAACAACAAAGTTGGAGGACTCACATATTCTATCCTCAAAACTTACTATAAGATAAAAATAAAAACCAAAGCCAGCGGTATGGTGCTGGCATAATGATAAACATCTAGACCAATGGAACAGAATGTAGAGCTCAGGAACATACCCGCACATACATGAGAGTCAAATGATTTTTGATAGGGTGCCAAGACCATACATTGGAGAAAGGACAATATTTTCAACAAATGGTGTTGAGGAACTGGATATCCACATGCAAAAGAATGCGGTTGGCTCCTTACCTTATACTACATATAGAAATTAACTCAAACTGAATCAAAGACCTAAACATAAGTGCTAAAAAACAAACAAAACTCTATAAAACACTTAGAAGAAAACAGAAAAGCTTCATGACATGGATTTAGTAACAATTTCTTGGTTATGACACCAAAAGCACAGGTATCAAAAGAAAAAAAATCAATACATTGGACTTTGTCATGATTTAAAACGTTGTGCCTCAAAAGACTATCAAAAAAGCCACAATATGGGAGAAAATATTTGCAAATCACATGTCTTAAAAGGTATTAACATCCAGAATATATAAAGAACTTTCATGGAACAAAACAACAACAACAAACAGAAACAAACAACTAAATTGAATAGTGGGCAAAGGATTTGAATAGACATTCTCCAAAGAAGATATACAAATGGACAATAAGTGCTTGGAAAAAATGCTAATTATCACTGGTCAGTGGGGAAATGCAAATTAAAATCACCCTTCACACTCATTAGGATGGATATTAGATATATATAGGTATAGATACCCAGATAAATATTTTTCTATGGAAAATAAGTATTTCAAGAATATGGAGAAATTGGAACCTTCATGCCTTGCCAATGTGAATGTAAGACAGTGCAGGTGCTTTGGAAAACAATTTGGTGGTTTCTCGCAAGTTAAACATAAGACTTCCCATAGGACCTAACGATTCTATTTACCAGTATTACCCAAAAGAATTGAAAGCAGGAACTCAAATAGGGGTGCCTAGGTGGCTTAGTCAGTTAAGCATCCGCCTTCAGCTCAGGTCATCATCTCGAGGTTTGTGGGTTCGAGCCTCGTGTTGGGCTCTTTACTGACAACTCAGAGCCTGGAGCCAGCTTCCAGTTCTATCTCCCTCTCTCTCTACCCTTCCCTCACTCGTGCTTGGTCTCTCTCTCTCTCAAAAATAAATAAGTGTTAAAAAATTTTTTTTTAAAAAGCAGGGACTCAAATAGATACATGTACACCAATGTTCACAGCAGCATTATTCATAATAGCCAAAAGGTGATCTATCAACAAACGAATGGATAAAATGTGGTATATACATAGAATATTATTCAGCCTTAAAAAGGAAGGAAATTCTGACACAAGCTACAATGTGGATGAACCTCGAAAACATGCTAGGTGAAATAAGCCAGACACAAAAAGACATGTAGTATATTATTCCACTTCTATGAGGGACCAGGAGTAGGCAAATCCACAGAGATAGAAAGTAGATTAGAGGTTACTGCCCTGGGTGGGTGGGTATTTTTTAGTAGGTATAGTTTCTGTTTGGGATGATGAAAAAGTTCTGGAAACCCATAGTGATGATGGTTGCACAGCAGTGTGTACCTAATGCCACTGAATTATAGACACTTACACATAGTTAAAAGGTAAATTTATGTTCCATTTTATCGCAGTATTTTTTTAAAGAGCTTAAAACAAGAATTTATTCCTCACAATTCTGCAAGTTGGCATTTTGTACTCAGTTGGCAGTTCTTCTGATTTCATCTGGGCTCACTCATGGGTCTATGGTCAGCTGCTGAGGAGGCTGAGGGGTGCCTCAGCTAAGATGGCTTCCTCTGGGATCCCTTGTCTCTGCTCCTCAAGTCTCTCATCATTTCCCCAGGCTAGCTCAGGCAGCCGGGCGGCATCTAGAACTGCCCAGTCTCTAGAAACGGTAGGCTCAAATAGGTACAACCTCACTTCGGCTGCATTCTGTTGCCCAGAGCAAGTCATGTGGTCAAAGCCAGTATCAGAGGGAACTGAAACGGACCTCATGTCCCGATGGGAGGAGGTGCAGAGTTTCAATGCAAATGACCTGGATACGGACAGGAAAGGAGAACTGGCAACTTTTTTGCATCAACAGTTCGACATTGTTAATAGAGAACTGTGTCAGGACATCAAATGGTTTATGATAGGATAGGCTCAGGTATCTAATGTAGGAGATGTTTACAATAGCAGGGAGTGCTTGTTCTAGAGATTTAAAAGTATAGGAAAAGTATACACAAACTCCACTTAGTGCCCATAATATTCTCTCTCAGGCATTAAGTACCACTCAGATTATTTTTTCAATCAAGCCAGCTACTTTGCAGATTTAGTGCTCTGTGGGAGCTATAACTTTTTGGACAAGCTGAGACATGGAGAGTCTTCAAGAGAATAGAATTTTGGAGGCTGAAGGGACCCAGGCAGATCATCTCGAGATGAGAACCATAGACCTAGCAAGGTAAAGGGACTTGATGAAGGCTTCAGATTTGCCAACAACAAAACTTGGACTAGATCCCAGACTGCTGAACTTACAGTCCAGTGCTCTATGACACGGTGGGATCTCCTTTTCCTTGCAGTATGCAAACCCCAGCTCTGCCACCCAAGGAACTTGATTTTATTCTTTGAGTCCTTTCAGTTAAAGGGTTCTCTGCAGACCAGCAACATCAGCCTTACCTGAGAGCTTGTTAGACATTTAGAATCTTTGAACACCTGGGTGGCTCAGCGGGTTAAGCATCTAACTCTGGATTTCGGCTCAGGTCATGATCTTATTGAGCCCTGCATCAGCGAGAAGCCTGCTTGGAATTCTCTCTCTCCCTCTCTCTGCCCCTCCTCCACCTCATGTACACGTGCTTGCAGTCTCTTTCTCTCCCTCCCTCTCTCTCTCTTAAGAAATTAATAAACATTTAGGGGCGCCTAGGTGGCTCAGTTGGTTGAGCGTCCGACTTCGGCTCAGGTCGTGATCTCACAGTCTATGAGTTCGAGCCCCGCATCGGGCTCTGTGCTGACAGCTCAGAGCCTGGAGCCTGCTTCCTATTCTGTGTCTCTCTCTCTCTCTCTGCCCCTCCCCGACTCATGCTCTGTCTCTCTCTGTTTCAAAAATAAATAAACATTTTAAAAAATTAATAAACATTTAACTTAAAAAAAAAAAAAGAAATTCAGATCTGCTGAATTAGAGTCTGCAAATTAACTCGATTCCCAGGGCATTTGCATTAATGGTAGAATTTAGGAAACATTCCCCTGGGATATTGGTTTTCAACATTGGCTGTTCATTGTAATCACAGGGGAAAGGTTTAAAAACGTTGATGCCTGAACTCCACCTCAGAGATTCTTATTTATTTTTTCTTGGGTACAGTCTGGCCATGAGGGTTTTTGAAAACTCCTTGAGCCACCTCTAATGGCAAGTTTTTATTACATTTTCCTTGTCTGCAAGAGGCTAGTTAATGAGTAAAAACAAGACCCTAACTGACAACCTTGCTCCAGTGTCCTGGACAGGGTTAGGTGACTTAAAAATTATTGAGAATTATTTAAATGTATTTTGTAAGAAGGGAAGATAAAACATGAACTGGTGATTGAGAGGAATTTTTTTTTAAAGCTAATTTATTCCCAAAAAACCACTGGCACTAAGACACAATGAAACCCCACATAATAAAAATTAGGCAAAGTATAAATACAATAAAAGATTAAGGACCCAGAAAAATATAAATCATGGAAGAGAGAAAAGACCATGAAAAAAACCAAATGTGCAAACCTCACACATGATCAATAGTTCATCTATAAATTTGATTTTATTTCAAGCCTTCTGGGAATCCAGTAGTTACAACGTTTTTACCCTAATAGGAGCACCTGGGTGGCTTTGGCTCTGGTCATGATCTCACGGTTCGTGGGTTTGAACCCGAGTCCGACTCTGCTAACAGCGCAGAGCCTGGAGCCTGCTTTGTACTATGTCTCCTTCTTTCTCTGCCTCTCTCTCTCAAAAATAAATAAACATTAAAAAAATTTAAGTTTTTATTCATAGGAAAGGGGAGTAGGAAAAAGTCTTTCCTATAAGAAAGGAAAGCATTCTGACTCCTATTTGTAAAGAAAATTTTTATGAGGTTTTTCTGTGGGGACATGGGATGATATTAGTGAACTGTGTCTTTAAGAAAGTTCTAGGGCAAAAACAGGATTGGATTTCATGCTTTTTGAGTATCTTTTTGTTAAATCTGTTCATAATGTGAAACACAATTAATGGAAAAAGGAAAGATGTTGTTCAAGTCTCTTCTGGGGTGTGTGTGTGTGTGTGTGTGTGTCCAGTTTCATCTAAGTTACACTTAGGGAAGGGGAGTTGTAAAATCCCTTTAAACTTGCCCCAGGAGCTGGCAGGAGAGAAGTGGATGATTATCTCTTTGTGCTGGTGCAAGGGCTCTTGCTGTTCTGTTAATAGCCTCAATGAGTGAACAAGATTATCCAGTAAACTCTTTTCAGACTCCTGCATTCTAGCCTTAAATGTTCCCTCAGGGATTGTTTGAACAGACTTAATGGGATAAATATGCTCTGACATTAAAGTCATAGAACAGGTTCTAGGAATGTGATACCCCTCTGTGTTATGCCCCCGTCATTTTCCCCTTTCTGTTTGGGAGAAATTATATATATATTTAACAAAGAAATGACCCTATTAATCTGGAGTTTAAGAACTAAGGAGTATATTTTCTTTTGAGAATATTTATCTATACATCTATCATTTGCACATTTTGATGTGTGTGTATATATATCTACACAGGTATGTGCGTATTTCTCACACAGACAATCGACTGACTCCCAAAATCTGTTGAATTGAAAGTATGTGAGTTGTGAAAAGGGGACCTCAGGCAAATGGTCTACCAATGCTGTTCAGACTTGAGTGTCTATAAGAATTCCCTGGAATTTTTGATAAAATGCAAATTCTGATTCTGTAGTTCTGGATGAGGGGGCTGAGAATCTAGAGTCCCGACAGGCTTCCAGGTGTGTCTGAGCTGCACTCTGAGTAGCGAGGGGACAAGGTCTACTAGCACTGTCGTTCCCAAACTTGACTGCATATTGGATTCACCTGGGGAGATTTAGAAATTACTCACACCTAGAACAAATGCCAGCAATGTGATTGGTCTGGGAGAGGCCTTGGCTTCATAAATGCTCACCGACTCCCCCAGGTGACCAGTGTGCAGCTAGGGCTGAGAGCCACTGCATTTGAAGCTGCGGGGGTCGGGGGGCGGGAGCGAAGCCTCTCACTGACTCAGCTATTAGAAAACCTCTCTTGCATCCTTAAACCTGTCATTGAGTTTCAAAAAGATAAAAACTTTTACATGGGAATGTTATTATATCTTGAATAGGTGGAAGGATGGTTGGATGGATAGTTGGATATCTTTGGGGGAAAAGGGATCACATTTTGCAAAAGAAAAGAGAAACCACATGATTTTATCCTGTGCATAGCTTATATAAATCAAAGGAATGAGTTAGCACCTCTGTTGTGCAGAAGGAAAGCCTCAAAGACTTCCAGGTATCTCTGGTTGAGCCAAGTTATCAGGGAGAGCGTCACTAGACTCCACCAAT
Organism: Paguma larvata; assembly: GCA_030068075.1. Classification (NCBI taxonomy): domain Eukaryota; kingdom Metazoa; phylum Chordata; class Mammalia; order Carnivora; family Viverridae; genus Paguma; species Paguma larvata. The sequence continues at coordinate 14,861,556 of CM057844.1, forward strand.
TGGAAAGGTAAAGAAATTAAGAATGAAAACAGCCTCCTAACTTGAAATAGCATTATTTCTTTGGTATTTGCTAAGTTACTAGAATATTCAGTGTGTAGTCTCATATCTTCTTTTAATTTTTAATTTTTGAGAGAGAAAAACAGTTTGTGAGCAGGGGAGGGGCAAAGGGAGAGACACAGAATCCAAAGCAGACTCCAGCCTCTGAGCTGGCAACAAAGAGCCTGATGCAGGGCTCGAACTCACAAGCCATGAGCTCATGATCTGAGCTGAAGTCGGAAGCTTAACCCACAGAGCCACCCAGGTGCCCCCACTCTTTTTTTGTTTTTAAAGCTTATTTTGAGAAAGAGAGAAAGTGTGCACATGCGCAAGCTGGTGATGGGCAGAGAGAGAGAATCCCAAGCTACCCATGTGGAGACTGACTCAGGGCTCAATCCAACCATGAGATCATCACCTGGGCTGAAATCAAGAGTCAGAAGCTTAACTGACTGAGCCACCCAGGTACCCCTGCAGTGATAGCAAATATATCTTTGATCAGATTTGCCTCCTCTCTGACTCAACCACCCATTCCAAGTCACCCACTCAGTACTCTACAAGACTTCTTCTTCACCTTCCCTTGGACCCCCAGTCTTCCAGTGCTACTGCATTATGCTTAGCTGTCAACCCCTTCTTTATTAATTGCCTTCCAACTTAAACACTATAATTCATCCATATTGTAGCCCGTATTGACCCTACCTGCTAACACCTGGCAAACACCAATTCTGGGTTATATCCACTGTCCCACTTTTGTAGAGGTTGCCCTCAGGATGCTACATATTTGCTGGAAAAGACAAGCAACCACTTGGTTTTGTGCCACCCCAATGTATTTTGACAAAAGAATAATTTATAGAAAAGACAGATCATGAACGTACAGCTTGTAATATTTTTACATATGTATTCATGGGACTGCGACCCAGATGAAGATCTAGAACATTTTCATCACCCACAAAATTCACTTGGGCCTCCTCCCAGTGAACATCTTCCCCTGGAGGTTATCATCAGTCTGACTTCAATCACTGAAGAGAAATGAATAATTAAGAGGTAGGAATGTTTGGTAAAGCTGACCTTAATATTTAATGGACTTTGAAGTTCAGTGCTTCTGAAACTTTTGGAACATTTAGAGCCCAGCTTTTCTGCACTTTTTTCCCCATGGGAGCATAATTTTTTCTTGGCATTTAAGACCAGTCCATCTTTGAAATATTAAGTGCATAATTACAATACTATATACTCTAAAATGTTATTTAAGTACTTAGCAGTTTTATTTCCAGATTAACAAGTTTCTTAACATTTATCAAGCCTTGAAGATATCATTTTCATGTTTATTAAAATTGCTTAAAATGTCAGGTGGAAAAAGATTTGAGTTTCGGAAACTGAAAGGTAGAATTTTGTTGACCAAGCTTAAAATAAATATACCCTTGGAGATCTTAGTAGAAGGGAAGACAGATGTCTCTGGAAATAGAATGTTAACTAATGATGAACTGTATTGACTTATTAAGCTTTTTTAATGTCCACCCCTTTCCTTGTTTGAATGTGAGATCTGTGAAGGCAATACTCTCAATAAATAATTATTAAATGGAAAAACTAAATATGCCTTGTGCATCTTTATATTATCTATAAGCAGCAAAAAATTTTGACATTTGGCATTGCATATGTGCAATATTTCAAGAATCATGTAGCTAGTTGACGTGTTTTTACAAGGGTGGGGTAGCAGCTGATGTGTAGACTACACATTTTATTAGCTACTAAATTTTTAAATGTCAGAATCTCGAGCAAATGCGATGTAACAAGATGTTTCCTTTGTTGTGGTGACAGAATTTTGAAGTTGCTGTAAAGGTTAACTATTCCAAAGAGCAATCAATTTGTTTTTCCCAATCCCCATAATCCTGAGTTTTAAACCTCTTTCTTTTCTGGACATATTTAACATTACCTTGCCGTGGGGTGTGGGTATGTTCCTCTTATTGTATCACAGAGTGGGTGGAGCTTGTCCTTGAATGCTGTGCTTCCTTTCCCACACTCTCAGAGGTTCGAATTGAGGATGCTGGTGGGCTGTACTCTGATGTTCATTTTTTTGGGAGGCAGTAACCTACCAGCTGAGTGATAGTGGGCAAGTTTCTTGGCCTCTCTGAGCCTCATTTCCCTTCTTTATACAAAGGGGTAATAATGCCCTCTATCTCAGGGTCTTGTGGGGGTGAAGTATGGGGGAAACACTTGTAATTGTCTTGGCACACAGTGTTTAGGTCAATGTTAATGGCTAGAAGCTCTTTTAAACCCATTCATAGAATATTGGCAGCCATTTCATTGATCTCACAAATTATTTAAAGCTCAGATCCTATGTGGAGAGTGCTCAACTTTTGTTTATGCCGTCATGTCTGTGATGCCTAACATTGAACAAGAACCCAAGCAGGTTGCATCTCTGATGGCTGCTGCTTGAAAATTTCTTTGAGAACAGAATATGATCTCTTATTCTAGTCGGTTGGCTTGACTCACAAATAAAATTGCTTCAGGAGTGGAAGACCTGTGTTTCATGTCCCCTTCTGCCATAGAATCACAGTTTATAAATGAACCAAGTGCTCTTTTGGTACCAAGTGACCCTATCCCACTGACAAATAGCAATACCAAACTCATCAGGAGCCTTTCTTTCTCCTCCTTTTTCCCTTCCTCCCTTCCTTCCTTCCTTCCTTCCTTCTTCCCTCCCTTCCTTCCTTCTTCCCCCCTCCCTCCCTTCCTTCCTTCCTTCCTTCCTTCCTTCCTTCCTTCCTTCCTTCCTTCCTTCCTTCCTCCTCCTCCCTCCCTTCCTTCTTTCCTCCTTCCTCCCTCCCTTGCTTCCTTCCTCCTCCCTTCCCTCCTCCCTCCCTCCCTTCCTCCCTCCCTTCCTTCTTCCTCCCTTCCTCCCTCCTTCCCTTCCTTCTTCCTCCCTCCCTCCCTCCCTTCCTTCTTCCTCCCTCCCTTCCTTCCTCCCTACTCCCTCCCTCCCTTCCTTCTTCCTCCCTGCCTTCCTCCCTCCCTTCCTTCCTCCCTACCTTCCTCCCTCCTTTCCTCCCTGACTTCCTTTCTTCCTCCCTTCCTTCCTTTCCTCCTCCCTTCCTTCCTTTCCTCCTCCCTTCCTTCCTTCCTCCCTTCCTTCCTCTTTCTCTCTTTCTCATTCCTTCCTTCCTTCCTTCTCCATTTCTTTCTCCCTCTCTCCCTCCCTTTCCCTCTTTCTTCCTTCCCTCCCTACTTCCTCCTTTCTTTCTTTTTTTTTCTTTCTTTCTCTTTCTTCCTTCCTTCCTTCCTTCCTTCCTTCCTTTCTTTCTTTCTTTCTTTCTTTCTTCTCTCTATCTCTCATCCTTTCTTCCTTTTCTTTCTTTCTTTCTTTCTCTCTCTCTTTCTCTCTCTCTCTTTCTTCCTTCCTTCCTTCCTTCCTTCCTTTCTTTCTTCCTTCCTTCCTTCCTTCCTTCCTTCCTTTCTTTCTTTCTTTCTTTCTTCAGCCCATGAATCAAATACTAGAACAATTTTCTCCCAAAAAAGGAGCTGAGACAATTGGTAACACTCTAGATCAAGAGTCATCAGACTTTTTCTGTGAAGGGTCATGGGCCACGTGGTTTTTGTCACAATTCCTCAGCTCTGCCTATTGTGGGCCAAAAGTAGCCATGTGCTATACATAAGCATATGCATGTGGCTGTGTTCTAGTAAGACTTATTTACAAAAACAGGCTGGATTTGGCTTATAGACCATAGCTTGCCTTCTCCCACTCTAGACAAATGCTGTCCAACAGAAATATAAAGCAAATCAATATTTAATTTTACATTTTCTAATAGCTGCATTTTTAAAGTTCTTGACATATTGAAACATATGAATCTTTAAAGACTTTTAAAAGATGGAATAAAATAAATCTTAGAACAGGAAGGGACAGGGGCGCCTGGGTGGCTCAGTTGGTTAAGCACTGACTTTGGCTCAGGTCATGATCTCATGGTTCATGAGTTCAAACCCTGCATCAAACTTTGTACTGACAGCTCAGAGCCTGAAGCCCGTTTCAGATTCTGTGTCTCTTTCCCTCTTTGCTCCTTCCCCACTTGTGCTCTGTCTGTCTCTGTCTCTCAAAAAAACTAAGTAAACATTTAAAAAAAAAAGGAAAAGAACAGGAAGGGACACCTTAACTTACAGATAACAGAAGTTCATGACAGTATCCTGATATCTATTGGCCTAAGTTTTTTTAAGTGACAATAGGAAACTACGCAAATGCCAAAATGCCCACTTTTGACTGATTTTTCTTATAGTCTATGTAAGTAGAACCAAAATTCTAACCATGAAGCTATGCCAATTTCAAATAATTTTAGTGACAAAAAACTAAAAGCAACTCAAAGATAAGCCTTGGCCATGCCCCTGTTAGTACTTCATACTGACTCATCCTTTTGTGGGCAAAAGCAGATGGAGAACGGCTTGCTGATTATCCCCACTTAAGAGAAGCCTGCCATCCCAGGACTCACCTCTAATGAAATTCTATTCATACAAATGCCTTCTTCTCTGGCCACATTAAGAATTACCATCCCTGCCCATAGGCACACAAGCCTTTCCTCCTCTGGCAGCCTGGTTCACCTGCTGTAGTATAAATGGGCCCAGCTGCTCGCTCTAATACCTCCTCTTCTGCAACTCCCTGCTCCAGCCAACATGGAAGAAAGGGGCACATGGGTGAATTGGGGCTGGCTGATCTAGGATGGCTCATCTTGTATCTTCCAGGGGGGCCAGCCCAAGCTTGTTCACCTGGAAGAGGCAGAGAACAGAGAATATAGAGGGCCGCTGCTGACAAGGCTTCTGATAGCTCAGACTAAGAATTGGTATAATGTCATTAAAGCCCGTTCTCCATATGGCCATCTCAGATTCAAGGGTGGGGACATAGACTTCACCAGCTCTCAGTATGAAGAACTGGAAAGTCACATTGCATAGAGAAGAGGGATAATTATGCCCATTTCACAAGCAGTCTGTCACAGAGATTAATATCAAACTACAGGGTCAGGCTATGTGATATGCTCTAATGAATGTGCTTATTTCTCTCCCTTGTGTGGGTTTATATCTCATCCTGAAATACTGAAAAATATCAGATATGGTCACCTTCTTATTGATACCTAAAATCAAGCTGAGATAAGCACTTCTATTCACAGCTCTCAGTGCTCTGTCTCAGGGCTCAGGTGCTCAACGTCATTTCTTCTACCAGGACAATCTCAGTGCATATACATATACATTAATACTATTTAGCTTTCTGTGTGCTATAGGCACATCTTAGCCTGGGTTCCTCAAAAGCAGAGCTGAGATGAAGGCTTGTGTGTGAGTTTATTTTGGAAAGTGAGGTTAAGGTTCATAACACACATTGCTTCCACTGGTATTCCTGGAGCTGGTGTGGATGTCCTGTGCCCCGTGACTGATGCCAGTTATAGAGAGTTAGTGTGGGCACACATGATAGGAGCATCAAGATCAAGCTTGTCTCTACCTACTCTCTTTAATTCCTGGTCTGCCTTCGAATTCTAGATTCACTGTAACCATTATTATTTTTATATTACTTAAGGTATTCTAGCTGCTGTGACATATTAGCCCGTACATCTTATTTAATAAGGTCAACAAAATAGAAGTTTATTTCTTATTCATGTAATATCCAATGTGGATTTTCCTAACCAGGACATGGTATCCCATGTGGCCATTCAGCAATGAAAATTCTGCCATGTGGCCCTGGCATCCCCTAGCAACTGAGAGGATCCTGCCAGTCTTCTTCATTAATCTGGCAGGCAGGAGAAGAAAGGGAAGAAAAGGCATTTCTTTGTAGCATTGGAAGGGATACATATCATATCCTGCTCCCATTCTATGGGTGAGAATTTGTCTGTCTATATGCAAAGGGTGCTGGGAAATCTGGTCCCTGGGTGGGAACAGCTTTGCAGCGATTCCTTTACACAATGGAAGGGGAGTACCCATTGCGGTGGCCACCTAGCTTATCTGCTAAATTAATAAGCGTACTGATATCCATGCCTATTGGTTTGTGAGAAGGTGGCCCTATCTGTCTTCACTTTTAATTTTTTTATTGTGAAATCTATGTCTAAGAAAGATATGCTGGATGCCTCTTGTGTCCCATCTCATGTCTTCTAGGCAAGCCTTTTTCACTCTGTCCATTGTTGAGGCAACTTGCTGTTCACCCCCATTGCACCACTTACCTTTGCTTTCAGACATGGTAGTTCCTTCACTGCCACTTTGTGGGACGCATGTGGGAGTCCCTTCAGTCATTCTGACACAGAAGGTGGGAGCAGATTGATGAATATTTCCATCTCCATTCCCTTGAGTGGCCAGTTCTGAGACAGGTTCACAGTTCTTCAGGAGAACTGAGCCCCAATTGTCCACAGATGGTCAGCTTGATAACATCCCATTGAATTGGCTTCCCCTTTTCTGTCTCATCCCCTTGCTGTTCCTAACCTCATGTTCCCATATAAACTCTTCATGTGCAGGCCTTTGCCTCAGCTCTGCTTTTGAGGAACCAGGGCAAGATATGAATATGGCATATGAAGTTTGGCATCGTGACATTGAATTCTTATATGTACTATCCAAGTTAAGATATACATGGTGGAATCTTATCTTATCTGGAAGTACTCCCTGATCTTAGAAACAATGTTTTGTTTCAGTAAATGAATAAATCAATGAACAGAGTTACTTCCATAGACCTACTTCATTTCTACCTAGACTCTAAACCAGAAAACCACAAGTATATAATAGTTAAGTTCCCAACTATAACACTCATAGTCTCAAACTGACTTTAAACCCATCCATGAAACACTTCTATTACCTCCCATCAAACTGACTTCAGTTGACTTCAGCCTGGCTGCTTTACATTCTAAGAAGCAAGAACCAGGGATATAAACTGCATTTGCTTTGCCAGATTAACAAGAAATAGAAAGTCTGCTTTAGGGATTATCCTTGGATGGAACTGGTCACGAAATGTGTTAGATTCATTGTGTTTAACGAGGCAGAGAAAAATGGCAGACTGTTTTCCAGTTAATGAGGAATCTTGCCTTTTACTAAATTCACAAGTCATTCTTAGATACACTAGGCTTTATTGTAATTTGTGCAGAACATAACATTTAGTTAATAAAGGAACTGACTTATTTGGATTCTATATGATCATTACATATTTACTGAAAAGATCTTAATGATTAGAAATCTGCACCCCTGATGGGTGGCTCCGTTAAGCGTCTGATCTTAATGATTAGAAATCTGCACCCCTGATGGGTGGCTTGGTTAAGCGTCTGATTTCAGCTCAGGTCATGATCTCACAGTTCGTGAGTTTGAGCCCCGTGTTGGGCACTGTGCTGACAGCTTGGAGTCTGGAGCCTGCTTCAGATTCTGTATCTCCCTCTCTCTCTGCCCTTTTCCTGCTCAGGCTCTGTATCTCCCTGTCTCTCAAAAATAAACATTAAAAAAAGAAAGAAAGAAAGAAATCCATACCCCTGCTGCCCCTTGGAGATGATCTGCCCTTATTCTCACATTTTCCAGGAATATGGGATTCTACCTACTCACCCAATTAGCCCTACCCACTGTGGTTACCAAAAAAAAAAAAAAAAAAAGAAAGAAAGAAAATAGAAGATCTGAGACTTCTGGTGTATAAAAATCCAGCTGAGAATTAATATTTCTTGCCATAAGGATTCAAGTATGTCAGATCTGTTTGTTGTTGTTATATACACAGCTGTTTCCAACCACATTCCTTAATATAAACAAGGCAATTGATTTCTCTGCAAACAGCATGAGAATTCAGATAAATTGTTAAAAGTAGATACTCTGAGAGAGTCTTGGTTTGTTCTTGAGTCATGGGAATGTTTAGCTTATTGACCTCCTGAGAAGTGTTTACCCAGAAAGACAAAATGAAACACATTCTTGAAGAGGATAGAAGACATTGTTTTCTAAAAAGAAAGGCAAGGTCTTATTAGGGCAAAGCTGCTAATTACACACTTCATTATTGTCAAGGTTAATACAGTCTGTGAGAGCAGGGGCACTTTTTCATCTCTTCCTCAGAACAAGGGGAGACAGCTGTTCTTACGGACAGATCCATTATAGCTTATCACTGGCCGGCAGCCTAGGGAAGGAGCACCATGAAATATGGCCGCTGTCAACAAGAGAGCAGACGCTGAGCTGGTCCAGGCACAATGGAAAGACAATGAGAACGAGGTGTCAAACTCAAATAGATTGGGTTGCATTGATTTTTAATGCCTGGCTATTCCACAGCATGAAGTTCACCAATACTCTTGCAGTTATATTATTGATCTCTAAAACTGCACAATCTTGCTTTAATAAACATCAGATACTTACAGCCATAAATAGTAGTTCTTACGTTTTGAAGCCTGGTTAAACCATGTTTTAAACTTCTGCATGTTTGGATTTCATTACTGTTGCTTAGCTGTTTATGATTCCTTAAAGTAAAACCTGTGTCAGGGAAACAAATATTACTTTGGTTCTAGTTTCACTAGTCTTCATGATTAAATAACATTACCAAACCCTTCTTTTTTTCTATTCTTTTTAGGCAGGTCAACAATTTATTTCTAATATATACTTACATTTTGCAAGCCCCTGCTTGTTAATACTGACTAGATAGTTTTAACTGAAAGAGAGAAAAGCCTGTGCTGCCTATAACAGTAATACATTTACACCATCTGTAAACATCTCCAAATGCTAACAAGGAGATCCCAGAAAATACCATGCCTTCTACAGCCTACTAATATAGTGTCTTTGGGTTTTTGTTTGTTTTGTTTTTGCTATAGATAAAATTTTCTTCTTTTCAAATGTTTGCAACCACATCTTCACTTCCATAGTAGCCAAGTTTTATTCATCAATATCTCTAAGATTTATAGCCTCATAGTAAGATCATGATGATATAGAAGCAGGTGTGCCAAAATAGTGAAATCTGTCAAAGTATTCATTTCGGCTAAACATAAGAAATATTTCACCTTTATAGAGAACAGGAAAATATTGAGCACTATAGCTCCCAGCAGCCAACTTAACATCAAACAATTTTAACACAATATGTATATATGTAATACTATATATGTGTATAAAGGTATGTAATGTTATATAGATATAAAGTACATCTTTAACATTATATATTTAATAAAAATATATTTTATGCTATCTATATACACAAATATATAAAGTCCTGAATTGTATTATACTGAAAAGTCAATGTCAGTCTAATGTGTTTTATTATAAAACTACCTTAGTTGTAGAAAATACAGAAGATATGCTAACCCCAGTTTAGTACACAGTGTGAACAGCAAACCAGTGGCATTATCACTGCCTGGGAGCCCATTCAAGATGCAGAATCCCAGCCCCATCTTCACACCTATTGAATCAGAATCTCCCTCTACAGGATCCTCAGGTGATTTGTGTGCACGTTAAGATTGAGAAGTATGGGTCCAAAATCTATCTTACCCTTAATCTCCCCACCTAGAGGTGACGACTGTCAATATTTTACTGTATTTCTATTTATCTTCCTTTTCCATACATATCTTTCAGTGTAAATAAATGGAAGTCTAATTTTGTTAATTTTTAGGACTCAGATGTTACATTTTTAAGAAAGATTCCAATGGAGTGCTGATCATGATTTGAAAGTATTCCATTTTTATATCTAATAAGGAATATTTATTTGAAATATATAACAATTGTAATTAGTTGAAGCTATATCTTTAAACTCAGGAAATTTGTGTTTTATATCTAAAGTTACTAATAATCTTTTTAAAAATTTTTTAATGTTTATTTTGAGAGAGTGAGAGCAGGGGAAGGACAGAGAAAGAGAGAGGGAAACAGACTCTGAAGCAGGCCCCAGGTTCTGAGCTGTTGAGCACAGAGCCGGAAACGGGGCTCAAACACATGGACCACGAGTTCATGACTTGAGCTGAAGTCAGGTGCTTAACCGACTGAGCCACCCGCCCCCTAATAATTGTTTTTAAAAGTCTGAAACATCAATTCTTTTCCTTCCATTGTATAAAGGTGAGATTTATTTATTCCATTGTTTGCATCTTTCTTTTTTCCTAAATTATTATCAACCTAATTTTAAAGTAAATTTTCACTTATAAAATAATTAAATAACTACCATTTATTAGTGCTTACTGTATGCCAGGAATCATGCCAACTGTTTACACATTATTGTATTAAATCACATTAACCCAATGAGGCAAAGATTTATTCTTGCCATTTTATGGATTAAGAAACCATGGCTTTAAAAGGTTAGGTAACTTGTCCACTATCACACAGCTGATAAGTGCTGTAAGTCTGATTCAAAATCATGATTAAAAACTACATTGTTTTTTAAAAGTGTTTCTTATTCAGTGATAGTCTTTATTTTTTCTTCTAAGTAGCATTTAGCTCATAACTGTATTTATATTTCTCCTTCCACATCAACAAATATGTAGAATTCTGTTTACTGAGTTTATCTAGTTCTGTTTATGTAAACTGAACATATGTCTTTAGGTATGTAGTGATTCAGTGCACAGAAACAGCAGACTTCCCAATTCTGAGGTCACAGATTAATTCGTGTCTCAAAACAGTGACCCTCTAATTCCCCATAAAAATCTAAATGAACTTACTTGGGGGACAAAATTGCAAAAGAGTTGTTTATGATTGTTTGGTTTTTCATTTTCCAAATGTAGTATATTTATAGCATGGCTAATGAGGGAAAGAAAGGGCTCTCCTAAACAGGCCTTAATTATGTTATCACTTAGTCATTTAAAAAAAAAAAACATTTACAGATAGTATGGATATAGACATATTATAGATCACCATTATAGCTTTCGATGTTACTATATGGATGGGTGGGTGGATAGATAGCTGGTTGGATGGATACATTGATAGATGATAGATAGGTGGTGCCTCTTTGTGAAATCTAAATTCATTTCTGTCAGTATTCCTCAGAAACAAAGTGACTGAGTTTCACGTTTGCCTATTCAGCTCATTAATGAAATTGGAAAATTTTAGTGGGAAAACTGGAAGAGTTAAAGGATTAAGCAGTTTCAAAGGAAGTAGTCAACAATGCTCTTCTGATCACAAAAGAATCACACAGGGAAGGATTTTTTCCCTTTTAAATATCTGTGTCCTGGTAGTGAATTTCTAAAACTAATAGTTCAGCCCCATCATAGCCATTCATTAATTTGCTGAAGATGAGCTAACAGGTTCTCTGAATAAAAATTCCAAAGGACAAGTGATTGAAATGCTAATATGATATGAGTGGGGAATGTTCTGTTATCACAGTCATCCACAGAGCCCCAAAGATGGTGGTATCTTAAGATATTCTGATCATCTCTGTGTCTCATTTAGTAAATGATGATCTGGTAATTACCTTTTTTTTTTTTTTTTTTTTTTTTTTTTTTTACCATCCAAGTATATATATTATTTCCTCCTGGACCTAACTTACAATTCTCCCCTCCCTAAAAGCTTTCCAAGATTTTAGTCTGTTCTTCTCTGATCTTTTCTTTACGGTATAATTTTCATATTTTAACTTGCCTTCAATGAGGAGTTGTATTTAATGTTCCTAGCTCATTTCAGATTGACAAGTTTGTGTCCACCCAAAGGCAGTGCATACATTAGCATGTTTCAAAACTTCTATGTAACCCCTCCCTCCATCAGCCTCTACAATTCCTGGATATCAATCAATATCAAATGATAGTATCCTTTTTATAAATTGGAGAATAGGTGATGAAAGAAGGATGAAAATAAATCACATAGCAAATGTGAACCTAGAATTGTCCATATGCTGTAAACTGAACAACTTATCACTAGGAGATAGAGTGTGCAATAGAAAATATGCACTTTATTACCCATTTTTGATAGACTGTGATGTCACACACCAAACCTTTGCATTGCCAGCTGGTGCTACTTTGTTAAGTTCAAATGAGTCTGAAGAGTACCTTAGAAATAGAGCTATACTGACTCAAAAGTAATATCACATTCATTGTGTGTCAGCCATACTTTGATTGTGAGACAGAGAGACTGAGAGCATGCTAGACAGGAAGGGAGAGAATTTGGGGTTGAATCCCAAGTCTGTTCTGTATCAGTGGGCGAAGTCAGCCATGAGTTTCAGTGGTACTCAGTGAAGAAAGGAGGATACCTAGCTGACCTCTAGATTCCTTCCAACATTAAAATACTGGAAGTGATTCTGTGGTCCCAGAGCTGAATATTTCATGTATTCGGAGACAGTAAGGCAGACAAGAAAGATTAACTGAAATATTGTTTAAGATGGATAGAATTTAGAGAAGTGTTTTTTTTTTCTGGGTTATAAACCCAAAGATAACATTGAACATGAAAAATTCTAATATAGTTAACTATTATTTGTCAAGACCAGAGAAAGTCTGGATAACATTTTTGATAAAGGATTATCCAGGCAGGTTCAGTAACTGAGAAGTTACTTGAAGACGTTGGCATACCTTACAGTCATTATTCGTGCTATATATCAGTCAACACATACGCCCAGGATTGGAAATACCAGGAAGTTACTTTTAGGGAAGACCTTGAATTCCTGAGAACATTTCATTAAGTAATCTGCTAATTGTTGATAGAGAATAGGAATGTGCAAGAATATAATTTCTGTCCAGAATGCTGGCTAAAGACTTCAGCTGATCCACTGTGATATAATCAAATTAATACTATTTTCTTAAAAGTTTGTGCAAACATTATTAAAGAGCAGAGGCCAATTGTTTAAATCCACAGAAAGTAAGAGTATATATGTCTCAGAGGGTTTTAAAGAGCACTTCGAGGGGGTGCCTGGGTGGCTCAGTCAGTTGAGCATCTGACTCTTGATTTCAGCTCAGGTCATGATCCCAGGGTCATGGGATCGAGATCTGTGTTGGCCTCTGTGTAGAGCATGGAGCCTGCTTAAGATTCTCAGTCTCTCTTCCCCATGTGTGCTCTCTCTCTAAAAGAAAAAATATATATATAAAGAGTACCTTGAGCAAATGGAAAGAGAAATAATAATAAATAGGTAAGATACAACTGAAATGTGCTAGAAAGCTACTCAAATGGACTTGATATTTTTGAGGATGAGTTACTAGCATTCATACTAAATGCATTAAAAGATGTACATTCCCTCCTTTCCTCTTCCTGGCTACTTAACTTTCCCTGTTGAAAGGTATTATTTCTCCCAAGTTCATCCACTGGGGCAGGATAGATGTTGTTGCTATGAGAAAAGGTTCCAATGTATATGTGATACGTGGTTCTTTTTCTCTCTGGAAGATCCTCAAAAAGATCATCATCTATTTGGGCAATCAATCCATTTATACCCCGCCTCCACAAATAATGATAAAATTCCATATAATGGAATACTATTCAGTTGCCAGGGTCCTTGTTCCGGCGAATCTAGGGGTCCACGAAGGATGGACGGTCAGGCAAAATGAAGTGAGAGAGCCACGAGAGAGATGGAGTCTGATGACCAAGCAGGCAGCCCTGGAAATTCTGGCATCTCTGACCTGCTAGTCTCAGTGTCTTTATTTTTAAAGGTAGCAAGTGACAATACATCTGTGACAAGGCATCATTTACAACTTTTCTTAGGTTGGCATGTTTGTGAATCCCTCAGACTTAGAAGGAGATAGTTTTTTCTTAGATTAGGCAGTAACTGTTTTTATGCCTTTGTTCCAAAGTTACATATTGTTTTTGAGGCAGAGCAGAGGAAATAAGATAAAGTTTTTAGGAAGAGAGCAGTATTATCATAGCCCTTGGTAAACAGAGGGCGCATACATTGTTGCCTTAAGACCTATGTTAACCATCTAGAGATAGATTAGGAGACATTCTATCCATAATCTTTAACCATAATGGAGGAGGTATTATTTGCTTGGTAGAGACATGATCTCTAATAATTGTCTAAGTTCTTTTCCTTTATGAGTGAGTGAGCCTATATCGTAAGGGCTCGTGTTTATCTGTTCTACAAACAGCAGTTTCTGTAAAAGTATTTTGTTATTGCCTTTTTATTATAAGGGAGCGTGGGGATGGGAATAGCAAAAGGATTCGTGAAATGTTAACCTCAGGAAGGTACTCGATATTTGTTGTTGATCAGTGAAGATATGTGTAGCTACTTTTATTTGGCTATTGTTTGTACCTTATCTGTAAACAGTGCTTCTAACTTTTGGGCTAAGCTAACCTCCGGAGAAGGTCCTAAGTCTCTTCACAATCTCTCCTATCAGTCTGTTAACCAAATACTGAGAGAAGCTTTACAGAGATGTGCCTTGAGGTTTTATGGTGGGGCTGAGGGGATAAATGTAGTTTGGTTCCAGGAGTCTTGGGGCCTAACATCTGCTAATTTCTAGCCAACTCATAACTGCTATTGATCATATAGATCAATTTGTGTAACCTATCCCCAAGGGGCAACTTTGAGGTTACTTCTGGCCAGGTTACTCTCATTCAGATTTTATCCATCAAGACCAGGTCCCCTTTTCCATATGCCATAAACCCAAAGAGCATTATATCCCTAGGGCCAATGAAAGCAGTTCAAGAAATCCAGGCCTGAAAGATTATTTAGAAGGAGCTAAGATTAGGTGCCAGTTTGGCTGGCAGGAGCTTTGCTTCAACCTTTTCCACACAGAGAGGGGTCTCAACCTGCGAGCCCAAAACGGCTCCCAACATTGATTTAAAAAGAGAAACTGGGAAAAATTAGGCTATTAAGTCACAGAATAACCTGGATTGACCTTAAATACATTATAGTAAATAAAAGAAGCCAGACCCAAAGTTTCCAGACTGTTTGATCCATAGGCAGAACTATAAAGATGGAAAACAGATCAGCAATATACCAAAAGTTTGGGAAGGAAGTGGTGTCTGACCAAAGGAAGTCCAGGAGATTTCAAGGAGTAGGGGTATATGGAAGTAATCTGTATGACCCTATAATGGCGAATACATGATGCTTTGCATGTGTCAGTATCCATCGAACTTTCCAGCACAAAGAGTAATTTTTTAAGCCAGTCCAGAAGATCAGAGGATCCCAGGATGGAATAAATACTGTGACAAAAGAATTTAATTATTACACATGTGTGAAATAACCTCATCGAAGAGGGTGTGGGGGAAAAGACACTAACCTAAGTAACTTTAGAAACAGGGCTTTGAATGTAAACTGTAAGACCAAAGTTGAAAAGAACTGTACTAAAAACACTGTACTCTAGCTGGCAATGTTGTTTCCCATGGTGGTGTGGGATAATAATTCTGAAACTGCTATATATGTATCCTTGGGTTGAATAATTAAATGAATGGCAGACGAAGGGTCCAGGTTTTTTGCCATTAGAGCGAGGGGTTATGAACAAATAAGGGGCAAGCAGATCAAGCCCTGTGGTACTAGATTAGATTCAGAGACAACAGTGTAAATTCATGTTTAGCTTAATATAAAGATGGATAGATATATCTATAGATATATGTGCATAGTTGGGGAAGTATATATACATGTATTTCCTAGCTCTGTTTACTGAGAGGGCCTGGAAGCAATGACGCCCCAGTAGTAGTGAGCACACCCAACATCCAGATATTAGTTTCTAATATCATTATCCAGTAAAAGGAACCCATGTCCCTTGGAGAAATGGTTGATATTAGGGAAAGGGCAGATAATTTACAAGATGAGCCTAGAGAATCTTATAGTGCCAAGCAGTAAGAAAGGGCTCAAAAAATAAAAGGAAGAGGGCTTGTCAAAGGGACAGAACAGCCAGTTTGAAAGAACTCTTAATAACTAAAGCTGGAATAATTAGGGCACTGAAACAAAATTTAAAAAAATGTAGTTTAGGATAAAAACCCAAAATATAAAATTCATGGTTCCATCCATGTTGACACAACTAAAAGATTGAATAAATAAATAAATTGGGGGGCATCTGGGTGACTCAGTCAGTTAAGCACCCAACTTCAGCTCAGGTCATGACCTCACGGTTTGTGGGTTCAGGCCCTGCATTGGGCTTTGGGCTGACAGCTTGGAGCCTGGAGCCTGCTTCATATTCTGTGTCTCCCTCTCTCTCTCTGCCCCTCCCCTGCTCGTGCACAAATAAATTCTCTCTCTCCTTCTCTCTTTCTCTCTCTCTCTCTTTCCCCCCTCTCCCCCACTCAAAAATAAATAAATGAACATAATAAATAAATTAAAAAATGAATAAACAAATGAATAAATGAGAATATACAAGTCTTCTGTGCAGAAGAATTCTATAAACTTTATGTAGAAACATCTCTCAAGGAGGTAGAGTGACTTACTTCCAAGGATGCAGTAGAGAAAGTGGCAAAGGAAGCAGAATGTAACATTATATGTGGAAACCTGGCAAACACTACCTGGGCCAGATGACCAAGGTCAACATCATCGGTGATAAGCCATGTTAATGGTATGCCCCCTGCATATGATGTAACCCCTCCAAAACCAGTAACCCCAGTTTAACATCATACATACCCAACTGAGGAACATTCTGCAGAACCCCTGAGCGCTACTTGTTAAAATTGTCAAGGTCACCAAAAACAAGGAAAATCTGAGAAACTATCACAGACCAGAAGAGACTAAGAAGACATGACAAATAAGTATGAGGTCTCATGAATGGGACCCTGGAATATTGGGGAAAGAAACGAGTGAAATTCACATAAACTATGGAGTTTAGTTAATAGTAGTGCATGATATTAACAACAGAGTAAGGGATATATGAGAGTTCTGTGTATGCTCTTTGCAACTTCTCAGTTTATTTAAAAGAAAGGGGTATAGGCCAAAAGTACTAATCCAGGACTGATTGGATGGAAAAAAAGAAAACCTTGTCTTTCACTGTGGATACTGTGAGAAGCACTGATCTATAAAGCATATGCTCTAGGACAGCTTTGACTTTTTCCTCTAGTTTGAAATCCTCTATTATAGTGAGATGATTTTGAACTCCTTTGCTACTTGCTCAAAGGTATTTTTCTCTTAAAATCCTGGAAGTCTGAAGTCACAACACTTTGTTCTTTGTTCTTTTATCCACCCCCATCATACTTTGCTGCAAACCTTGTCATTGTCAAGGCACAGCTTACTGGTTTGTAAGTGGTTTGTGATTTCTTTCTGTTCCTGGTATTCTGGTGTTATTTAGGTTCGTTAAAAGGAACATTTGGGCTTGGGCGTTTGTCACTAATATTAAAGTACAACCACATTAACTACTAAGCCATCCAGACTTCAGTCATGATGATATAATAGAAGTGTGGCTCTAGTAAGCATTACAGTTAGATGCTTGATGAAAATATCACATGTGATCACAAATAAAATCTCACAATCTTCAAGCTACTCCTTACAGTTCAGAAAATGCCTTCCTTTTCTATAAATTCTAGTCACTTCAATTTTTATGACTTCCATAAAAGGGTAAAAAAAAAATGTGCACCCATTTCTGGGCATGTGAATACTCAAGTGACAATGTTTACTGGTTTTGCAAATAATATGAATAATGAATGTAAAAAATCATGTGTTTTTATAACCAGTTATAGACTTAAAATTGTAATCAGCTTATCATTAGATGATTAGGGCTTATTATTTAAGGAGGGAAACCAAGGAGGAGGTTTCCCCTAAGTAGTAAATAAGACAATGATTGCTTAGATAGTCTTCTAAATGGCTTTTTGATGTTTAATTGATCTCTTTATTGAGATAGGTAAAGGAAAAATTGCAAGATAACATTATATAATATTTGACTTATGTCACCACTGAAACGATCAATTTTTATCACTTTTTAGGGAATGTTCCTGGGGTCTCTTTTCCTCAGTGGAGTAGGGGTGGGATTGCAATATCAGTTCAAAAGCATGAAATGTATTTTTTAAATGGCATTCCCTTTACTGTTCCCAGACAATCGTTAGAGGAAATAAACCGTGCAAAGAAAGCTCCATCAACGGCCTGCTGGAGGACTTCGACAACATCTCTGTGACTCGCTCCAACTCCCTAAGGAAAGAAAGCCCGCCCACCCCAGACCAGGGAGCCTCCAGCTATGGTCACGGCCATCGGGAAGAAAATGGCTTCATCACCTTCTCACAGTATTCCAGCGAATCCGATACCACTGCTGACTACAGCACTGAGAAGTATCGAGAAAAGAGTCTCTATGGTGACGACCTGGATCCGTTTTATAAAGGCAGCCATGCGGCCAAACAGAATGGGCATGTCATGAAGACCAAGCACGGGGAAGCCTACTATTCTGAGATGAAGCCTTTGAAATCCGATATTTCCAGATTTCCCATTGATTATCACACACACTTGGACTCCCTGAGCAAACCAAGTGAATACAATGAGCTCAAGTGGGAGTACCAGAGAGCCTCAAGCAGTTCCCCTCTAGATTATCCATTCCAATTCACGCCTTCTAGAACTGCAGGGACCAGTGGGTGCTCCAAGGAGAGTCTGGTGTTCAGCGAAAGCGAGTGGGGACCCAGCCTAGATGACTATGATAGGAGGCCAAAGTCATCGTACTTGAATCAGACCAGCCCTCAGCCCACCATGCGGCAGAGGTCCAGGTCAGGCTCGGGGCTCCAGGAACCAATGATGCCCTTCGGAGCAAGTGCATTTAAAACCCACCCCCAGGGACATTCGTACAGCTCCTACACCTACCCTCGCCTGTCCGAGCCCACAATGTGCATTCCAAAGGTAATGTTCACTGCCTCCTTACTTCTCGCGTGCAGGCACCCCACAAAGGTGGTGCTAACATGACCTTCTCACAGAGATCTTCTAATGTGATGGTTCACCTTTTAAGTGAGAGTCCATATCGAAATCCTACCTGATTTCTATCCACGAGCCCCAAGGGCAGAGGATGTAGGGCAAGGCACATTTATTCATTAAAATCCAAGTCTTTGGGGATCTCCTACAGACTTTCTGATTAAAAGGCAAAAAAAAATATTTATTTAAAAGCTGTCCTGATATACTACTAATAAATACTCTGCTTATATTGTACGAAGTCCTCTGTTAAGGAGCATATGATTGTAAACCATTAGATAGAGTAATTACAGTGGTTCCTGCATTCTAGCAAAGTTTACATGGATCTATTGAAAAGGAAAAACAGATTGGGATTACATGGTAAGTTTTTAATAAAGTTCATAAGGTGTGAAGGGATATCTCGTTGTGGGTTAGATTTTCTCTTATGATGAGTGATGTTTAGAACCTTTCCATGTACCTGTTGACCATTTGTATTTCTTTAGGAAAAAGTGTATTCAGGTCCTTTGTCCATTTTTTGATTGGGTTATTTGGGATTTTTTTGCTATTGAGTTGTATGACTTCCTTATATATTTTTTAACCTCTTATCAGATATGTGGTGGTTTGCAGATATTTTCTCCCATCCCATAGGTGGCTTTTCATTTAGTCGATGTTTCCCTTTGCTGTGCAGAAGCTTTTTATTTTGATATAGTCCCACTTGTTTATTTTTACTTTGTTGCCTTTTGGTGTAAAATCTGAAAATCATTGCCATAACCAACGCCAAGAAATTACCCCTTCTATTTCTTTTAGGAATTTTATGGTTTCAGGTCTTACATTCAATTCTTTAATGCATTTTGAGTTAATTGCTGTGTATGGTGTAAGATAGGGACCCAGTTTCATTCTTTTACATGTGGCTGTCCAATTTTCCCAGCACTGTTTATTGAAAAGACTGTCCTTTCTGCATTTGTATATTCTTGGCTCCTTCGTTGAAAATTGATGGACCATATATCTGTGGGTTTATTTCTGGTCTCTGGACTGTTCCATTGAGCTATGAGTCTGCTTTTATGCCAGTACCATACTATTTTGATCACTATAGCTTTGTAATATAGTTTGAAATCTCCAGTTTTGTTCTTCTTCCTCAGGATTGCTTTGGCTATTTAGGGTCAAATGTGATTAAAGTACGTGTGGTATAGTTGCACACTTATGGTAGGAAGCTGTTTGTGTCAAGGTCATAGAGAAAGTTTTATCCAGAGGCAATAACCATTCGGTCTGGGGCCATATTTGGCCCATTGACCTGTTAGGTCCACAAAATAGTCATCTCCAGCTTCTGAAAAATCAAGATGTTTCACTTAGCATCTTCAACTTCTGGGTTTCATTCCTCTCTTTAAAAAAAAGAAGGGGGGAGATGATCTGACATGTCTGGGCACACATTTTCACATATAATTGGAAATGGAATTGCCTAGAGGCAAAGGCTGACCCATTAGAGGGAAGAGGCCCTTCTCAGTCCACTTCATTTATTTTCCCCATTAACCTAATCCCTAGAGGCATTTGGGATTTAATATAACCCCAACAGCCCCTGCCCATGCATTTCACAGAAGGAAAAACTAAGGCCCAGAGTGTCATGTGGCTTACTTAAGGTTTCGTAATTAGTTGGTTGTAAAACAAGGACAAAATCCAGGTTTGGTGTTTTTCCTAGTCCCGTATTCTTCCCTTCATGTGGGCATATGTGATTTCAGGGGGTTAACTGCATTTGCCAGTAAAACCCATGAGGGTTCCCAGTGGCCATCAGAACTCCTGGCTAGGTAGAGGAATAGGAAGAGGATGGAAGAAGGAGATAATTTGCTTCATTCCTTGCTGGATCCTTCTTCCTGCAGACTTCCAATTATAAAGTAAAGCAAACCTGCTCTGAAACCTGGTTTCCTTAAACCCAGAAACAATGCAGAAAACTATTGGGGCTCAGAAAAGATACATCTGTAACAGAAACAATGAGGAAAGTGTTGTGGCTCAGAAATAAATAAATAAATAACATATTCACCCTTGGGAACTTCTAACAAGAGTTTTTCAACCCTTAGAATCAAGGGCTCCAAAGGAGCAGGCTGCTGTTCCATGTTGCAGGAGACCTACAAGAAATTCACAAGGAGGTTTTGTGGGAGGGTAGGCTGTGGGAGGCATGTTAGTAATTAGAACGTTTACTTGATTAAAAATATAACATCTCTCTAAAAAGACTTCTGTGCCTGTGTCTTTAGAACTGTACTTTTAAAAATCTACCAATCACATTTGGATTTCCTGCCGAGGGAAGAAATAGAGATCACGACTCAGATAATTTGGCTTTGCCTCATGGAAATGTTCACATCTCGAATAATAAGAAAAAGCATCAAATTTGTGTGGGTCTTCAGATAGAGCAAAGATGAGAAGGAGAGAGATGTGTGTGTGTAAGAAAGAGAGACAGACACCAGTTTTACATTTTGGCCTGAAGGAGAAAAAATACTAACAGTAACTCACAGAATTAACTCCTCCAGTGTTATCTACCTACCTAATTTTCCTGTTGACAGGAATCAAGGATGTTACAAATCTGTAGATATGGTATCTGTCTTCCTACTTTTGAATGTTTTCAACTGAGATTGAGCAGATGAAACCTTGAGGATAAAATAAAGCCAAACAAAATCCATTCACACCACACAACTATATAAAAAAAACAAAAACAAAAACAAAAAAACAGCTTGATGTGGAGGAAGAGTGCTTTGCACCCTCCCCTACAGACAAGTCTGCTTTACAGGGAGAGAAACTGGCTGGAGATATTGTCACCATGTCTCTGATTTTGCTCATTCCCATGCTCTCCATGGAGCAGGCAGCTGCCAGCTCGTGTGTGTCAGTGCTGACCCAGTCATCCATTCCTTGCTCTGGCTCCAGCCACTGAGAAGCCCCTGATGTAATCACACTTCTGCCAGTTCACTAAGCACTTGCTGTGTGCCAGACACATGTGTTGCCTTGTTGAGCCTCACAGTCCTGGAAGATAGCAATTCTTGTCCACTTTGTACATACTAGGAGACTGGGGCTCCCAGAGGTTCCGTAATAGCCAGGTTGGTCAGCTCATAGCCGAGCTGGGATCCAGCTCTCTGGGCTTAGCCTCTTTGCTAGACCTTGGATAGACCCCCAGTGCACAGGAATTCTTCAGGCCTCAAGCCTGCCTCCTGCCTCCTTACAAGCACCTTTGAAAACCTGAAACAGTGAAGTCTCCTTTGGTTGTATGGACCTGTCCCATGCAATAGCAGGGTTTCTCGGCCTTGACACTGTGGACATTCTGGGCCTGATAGTTCTTTGTTGAGGGGGGGGGTGCTGTTACTGTAGGATGATTAGCAGCATCCCTGACTTCTACCACTAAGTGCTAGTGGCATCTCTTCCTGTAACATCCAGAATATGTCCAGACACTGTCCAATGACCTGTGGGGCAGCGGGGAGCAGACTCAGTTCACCTGAGAACCGCAGTTCCACAGCTAGCCATTTGTCAAGTACCTTTTGGCATTCAAGGGTGTAGGTGCTGGAGATAGACTGGCTGGGTTTGAGTCCTGACATTACCACTTACAACTGGGTGAGTAAATTGCTTAACTCTACTTCTCTATCTATAAAATGGGGACCATCATGTTGTGTGAGGGTTATATAAGTTAGTAATTACAGCAGCCTGGTTATGAATACACACATGCGTCTGTCTGTGTAGCGTGTGGCCAGATGGCAGTTGGGACATGAAGCTGAGGGTTACCTTATTCCACATACTGTGCTAAGTATTTTCCAAGCATTACCCCATTGAGCCCTCATGACAATTCTGGAAGACTTCAGGATCATCTCCCTTTTACCATGAGAGAGCTGAAAGACAGAGGCTAAGTCTTTACCAACTTCCCAAGGATATGAAGGCAAACAGCTGAGTCAGGATCCAAAATTAGGTTCGTCTCACTCCAAAGCCTATATATTCCAGAACATTCCTATTTCCACAGAAGAAAACTGAGAAGGAGAAAGATGAGTATGAGGCCTTGGGGTCCAGACATGCACGCCACAGGCAGCCCTGACCTTGCTGGTGAGAAATGGGTTATGAGTCATAGATGAATTTGGGGTATATAAGGACTGTCCTTTATTCTCTCTGTTCTTGGTAGGGATAAGTTCCCTGAGAAGCTCTTTAGTGTCACCCACACTGATTTGTGGGCAAAAAACTGAGATTACTGGTCAAAAAGAGGCATTAAGAATAATGATCCCTGGGGCACCTGAGTGGCTTAGTTGGTTAAGAGTCCAACTTTGGCTCAGGTCATGATCGTGCGGTTCAGCTCATGGGTTTGAGCCCCCACCGCCACCCCACTGGGCTCTGTGCTGACAACTCCAAGCCTGAATCCTGCTTCGGATTCTGGTCTCCCTGTCTCTCCCTGCCCCTACCAGCTTGCACTGTCTCTCTGTCTCCCTCTCTCAAAAATGAAAAAAAGATTTTTTAAAAATTAAAAAAAGAAAAGAATAATGATCCCTGAGACTCTCACAAATGCTCACTCTTCCTTGAGTGATGATGTTATTCTGTTTTATGAATGACAATCCAGATGTTCTCACCCATTACAGAAGATGTTTAAGAGCATCTAGATTCTAGAATCCGATTCTCTGGATTTAAGCACTTATTGGCTTTATGATCTTGTCTGTGCCTCAGTTCACTCATATGTAGAGTGTTTTCATACCTACTTGGAAATTATTCTACAGATTAAAAAAAATCAGTAAATCTAAAGGAGTTATCACATGGCAGGCATTCAGTGTTAGACCCTATTCCCTGGAATATTTCTGGTTAGAAAACATGTCTCCATATCTGCTAACGCCAGCCATAGAAATATCCTCTCTGTGTAATCATTTACTTTTTTTTTCAAAATATGGGAGCAAGTTCCACATGACTTTGCCCTCACAGACGCATAAGTACTGCCATCCTCACCTTAGAGATGCGGGTCACAGAAGGCCAGGGTAGCTACGTGCCTTCCTCAAAGCCCTTCGACTCCTGAGTGATGGAGCTGGACGAAGGACCCCAATCCTGCCAGCTTACCGATTGCTCCACTTTCTAGGATGGACTTGAAATCCTCAGACTTCCCATGGAGGCCAAATGTTAAGAGAGCAGAGTATTTAGCAGCATTCAAGCAAGAATCATCATACATAAGTGTATCTGCAGTTACGATGATTCTTGCCAGCTGACCCCACCATGTTACCTCCAGCATCTTCTCTGCACCAGGCAGCAAAGCGACCAGCTCTGCAATCCAGGACATCCCAAACAGATGACATATTAAGGAGTTCTGAGTGGAGAGAGTGGGCGCGAGAAAAATGGCATGATTCCCCAGATCTTTCTTCCGGGGTCACCAGGGCAATGGTGTTTCACCGCTCAGCTGTCCCTTTGCTTTACCTGAAAGGAAAAACCTGAGCTGGTGTGCTTCCTGCATCAATAATTGAATGACTCACTGTTCTTTGTGGCACATTTGTACACCCAGATTCGGCCAAGGTCCAGAAACAAAATCTCAGCTCCTTATCTACTAAGGATCCCAGCTGAGCACTTTCAGAGATCCTGTGGGGCCTGCTGGGTAACAACATGGCAATTCTGGTAAAATCTTAGGAGGTGCAACAAAAATCAGAGGTCAGGGGAAGAGAGGGAAGGAAAGAGAGGTGCTAATCACTTAATATAAAAATGGGTATAGTTTCGATTTTTTTCTTTACATATAGGCTCTTATAGGGTGTTCATTTCTGCTCATAAAACATCCAAAGAGGTGATTCAGAACACCTCAGACACCTGTCCCTTTGGCAGGAAGACTTTAGGAATCCTTTGCATATGAATGGACATATCTTCCCATGAATATTCCTGTGGTTCAAAGTAAATTATGAATGAGTTTTCCATTACCAAATTACAATGAAATTCATCTAACCTGGCAATATGTCTTGGAGGTCCTGACGTACTTGAACCATATTCTGCAACAGGGAGCCAATCCCCAGAGGTGCAGACACCCCCCTCCCCACCCCTGTAGCTGCAGGCAGTGGCCAATCTCATGCCATAGTAATCCGCTCGTGAACTGAAGATGCATTCTTTGTGTTTGGAGCATCAAGGGGGGCGGGGGTAGGGAGTGGAGGGCTAGTTGGATATGCCAATACAGAGGTGGAGGAAGAGCCTGAAATACTTGTATGCTTAAGCCTACTAATCACAGATTTATTAATTTCCTTGACTAGGCTTTTCCTACTTGTAGAGGTCATAAGTCACTTGTCCACACTCTCTCAGTATGCATTTGCCATGTATTTTGTAAGGCAGGGTAAAGCACGACTTTTACACTTTCATATCATAACGTGTAAGTTCCTAGATGCCTAAATAGGAATCCTGTATCATGGCGTGGGAGATCTCCTTGCAAAACACATATGGTGTGGGGCTCCCTGCTACATGCAGTTTGGAAATCCAGCAAGTGTCTGACTATCCAGAATGTAATCTACTTTCCAAGTCCCCTGCATCAGAACCTTAAGCAGACACCTCGATTATTCAGATTCCAAGTAGGACCTGCTCATGACCACTACTCATTGGCAGTGATAGAATGTGCTTGCTTCTTTTACCAAAACTGAATGCGGCTCATATTGTGCTCTGTACCCCTTTGTTATCTAGTCAGGGCAAATATGAAATAGGGCACTCCATTTTGTAAATGAAAATAAGTATATTGAAGGAAACTGACCATGGCTGGGTACTCATCAAAGTCTTGCCTCAGGCAGGAGGAGCAGCTACTGTTTTATTAGGATGCAGAGGGGGAATAGCCCCCATCAGTGCCATTACTGCTCATGGCAGGGAGAATTGGCATGGCAGAGCACAACCAGAGGGACACATGAGAGTAAATACATATTCGAGTCACAGGATTTAAGGAATCCCTTTCCCCTAATTGCCAGTCTCTAAAATGTCCCTGCAGAGAAAGCTAGTTACTGATTCTCCCTGGAATTCTTACAGGCAGTCATTCTCCTTTCCCAAAGCCGAGGCTGGTGCTGCTACACTTCCCTTTGAGTCAAGTAAGGACAATTTAAGATGTCTTTTCCTTGTTCATATGATAGAGGTCTACGATTCACTTTTATCTCACATTTGATTTATGTGGAACGAACAACACCCAGTCTGGCTCTTTCATTTTTGAGATGAGCAGTCTCTTTGCTTTATTGTACTCCGAAAAAGGTGTATTGGAGCATCGCACTCAAGTACTGGAACCAGCTGCATCCCATCCCTTGTAGCTCTGTGGGAAGTGGAAAGAGAGACTGTCCATCCTTTACTGAGCATTCCGCAGCCCCCCATTCTGCAGGCACAGAGGCACACACACACACCCCCATTCCAGCACTACCTAGCCACAGCCTCGCTGTCACCAGTACGAAAGCCACAGTGAACAAATAGATGCTGCCTCAGGATTTTTTTCCTTTTCTTTCTCGCCCCCTCCCCCCCCCAAACCTTTTTTTTTTTTTCCATCCTTGGCATAAAATGGTCAAATGATGTTCTACTGCAGAATTCAATTTCACAGTTCAGTTAGGTCCTTGATTACACTGCCAAATTCAGATTAATGTGCATTTAACGAACATGGATCAGGGGAATTCTGGCTGACAGCCAGCTGTAATCGGAGCAATTGATAGCTGTGTGGAGTTTTATGCCCTGTCCACCCCAGCGTACCACTGGTGAAATTGATTGATTAAATGAATTCATTGCTATAATTATTTATAATTTTGATACATCGCAAGCCTGTGTCCGACCCTATCCTTGGAGATGTTGTGCTCATTGTTGAAGGGTAGTCCAGCTGAGTTGTTAGCCTTGGATTATTTATGCCCTTACAATATAGCCTTTTGTTTGTTTTGTGCCTTTATATTTTGATTGAGTTTGAATAGAGACATGAAAGGATACATTTCTTTAAGAATTAATTTGTGTGGTATACTAAAAGGCAATTAAAAAATGGAAGCTAAACTACGAATATATGTTATTAATCATTTCAAAGAGGAAGGAAACCAAGACTGCATATAAGTCCTTAGTGTTTTTAAAGATTCCAGTAGAGAGATTCCTTTTCAGAATGTATTCGATTTTCAGTGACAGTTAGTGGTCTTGTAGCACTGCAGCTAAGCACTTTGGCAGGCTGGGTGATAATTTGCGACACGGTCTTGTCTGCTCTTATTACATCTTCCCATTTGGAAGGCCCTTCTTAAAAGTATGTGGACCATGGTCTCATTTCTATGAATTTACTCTTTCACAAAATCCCAGGATAATTCTCTCAGGAGGGGTGGCAAGAAAACCTTTTTGGTGTCACTTTCCATCCACCCCCTGCTTCTAGTCCTGTGCCCTTGCAATAAGGTCTTCCGAAGTGAACCACATACATAGATCTTTTGGAAATGGTGTGTGTGGTGAGAGGTACATTGGATTTGCTCATTAGATATCTGTACCTTTCGCTGCCCCACTTCTACTGCATTGTGGTTTCACTAAATGATTAAACCCTACATCGGTCTCAAGATACTACACTCTGCATGTACTCCTTTTTTTGTTCTATGATATATATTTGTAGATCAAGTTGTAAAAAAGATCACACAGGTCAAGCTTTACTCCTTTGAAAGTCTTGCTTACATGAGCAAACATGTATGTGTCTGTGCAAAACAATACTTGAACAAATTCATCAGATTTTTTCACCCTTTCAAATGTAGGGTATCATGGGAAAGATGATTTAGAGTGGGACAGTGAAATAATTAGAACAGTTTAAGAGCCATGTAAGAGGGCCACAAAGCCTTGTTACAGAAGAAAGCTTGGGCTTGCTTTCTTCTTACCAAAAGAAAGGGCGTTATTAGAGGTGAACACAAAGTTCTGGTCTGGCCGATGCGAAAATGAAAGCAATGAGTTCCGTACATAGACGATCAGCTCATTTCGCTGTGATGGCTGTTTCTTTGCTGTGTATTTTGAGCTGATTTCTCTAAGCCAAAGACTTCAAAAAAAAAAAAAAGACAATTTATCTTCACCTCCCCTTCCCCCCCAGGCATTATCATTCATCATTTTCTGCCCCTTGCATTTCTAGCACTCTGTTCCCAGCATCCCAGATATCTGAGCCCCTGGTGAAACACCTTAGCCAGGCTTTTACTCTCTAATTGTCTTTTCACACCATGCCCATCTCTGTCCTGACCACATCTATCTTTTTATCACTGACGGGTATCTCTGAGAACATATCAAAGGCCCAAGTTCTAAAGTGACATTATCTGGATTTGAATCCCAACTCTACTATTATTTTTTAATGTTTATTTATTTTTGAGAGAGAGACAGACAGAGCATGAGTAGGGTAGGGGCAGAGAGAGAAGGAGACACAGCCAAAGCACGCTCCAGGCTCTGAGTTATCAGCACAGAACCCAACACAGGGTTTGAACTCATGAACTGCAAGATAGTGACCTGAGCCAACGTCAGACACTTAATCAACTAAGCCAGCCGGGTGTCCCAACCAACTCTATTTCTAAATAGCTTTGGGACCTTTGCATGAGCTGCTTGAACTCACTGTGCTTCAGTCTCCTTATCTGTAAACTGGAACAATCATGGGGCCTATCTTATTGTGTAACTTGAGGTTTAAATGCATCTGTATATATAAAGTGCTTAAAACAGTCCCTAGCACAAGGAAAGCACTCAACAAATGTCAAATATCATTACTAACATTCATATGTACCATTCCTACAGGGATAGACTTCTAACAGAGCAGTTGGTTAATGGAAGGGGCCCTGCTTTGGCTCCCAGTAACATGCCCCTGCAGTTTTTCAAGGAGTGAGTGCCTCAGCCTTGATCACACAGAGCAGGGGAGTGACAACTAATAGTAGAAATGCCAAGGCAGGCTAAAAAGCAGGTCTGTGGTGCCTATGTGCCTATCACCTCTCCCTGCAAGTGAAAAACTGACCTGAGCAGAAGAACTGGGTTGTTCAATCCTCTTGGGGGAATGGGGCCATTTGCCTTGGATTGCTAGCAGCAGCAGGGGGAAGGTGGGGGACAGTTTCACCTCCCTGAGGCTCCATTTTATTCACAATAAAATGGGATAAATTGCCCCCTTCTTGACTCTTAGAGTGAAAAAGAATGAGGCTGCCACAAATAGGCTAGCGATACCATCATAGAACCCACAGTTGGGTGGGTTAATGGCCCAACCGAAGCCTATAGGTCAGCAACATGGTGGCCCTGAGCCAGGTCACTCACTTCTCCTTCCCCAAGTCAGCTATCCATCTGCCATTTTCTTCTTGAATGAATGGAAACCCAGAGGGAAGACCGAGTTGTCTCCTGGAGGGAGTCGATTCTCCTTTCACAAGTACACCTTGAGTTTGGTTTCAAAAATTGTCTCCTCTGAGAGAGGTTGCTCCTCATCCATCACGTTTTTCTTTTCTTTTTTTTTTTTTTTTTTTGAGTCTGCACCTCTTACCAGCAGCCATGAAAAACAATAGCATTGTTTTGTTTCAAAGACCTAATTTCAAAGACGTTTAGCTCCCAGCAACAGCTCAGCCTTCCTGCTCTGACTGGAAATGGTCCCATTCAGGTAGACAAGTCTCCTTTTTCTTTATCCCACACACTGGCTGCTAAGAGTAGACTCCAATAATGCTGCTGACAGTCGGTAAAGAAGAAGAGTCACCTGATGCAGTGTGGAGCGGTGTTTGCAATTCATACTGGATACAGCCTTTTTATTTTTAATATATCTTCAGAGATCAGTTACACATGCTTATGGGGAAAGAATTCAATTTCGCTTAAAGTACAGGAGCCAGTCCTTCATGGAAGACACCGTGGGATGAGGCCATGTGATGGCTCCCAGGACATACTTTTGAAAAGAAAAGTCATAGACTCCACTTCCCCTCACATGCTGGCCTTGTAATTAGCCTGGGCCTGGCTAATCTCAAACTTCATTTAAGAGAAGAACCCAGTTGTTTAATTCACACTGACATTTTATTCCCATTCCCCAAACATCACAGAAACACACCAGTCTTCCCTGTGTGTAGCACAAGTCAGGCGGCTTCCAAAAATTCAGCGTGATTTCAAGTACAGCATCTTAATTATAATACAGTGTTCAATAGATTATAATTAAAAGCACCTTTTCTGATTGTTTTGAGGATACATTATATATTCGTATAGGAATACATATGCTACCAGTACAATATATTCAATAAATGCCAGCTGGGCTTTTTAAAAGTATTTTACTATTTCTTTTCTCTTACATTCCCGCTATGCTAAGGACTTTCTATAATGATACTAGCATATAGAATATATTGGCCAGTCACTATTCAAATCCTTTGATGTACATTCAGTCCTTCAGACCTCACAATGACCTAAAGAAGTAATTATTATTGTTATGATCCCCATTTTACAGATAAGAAAACTAGAGCACAGAAGTTTAAATAACTTGCCCCATGTTACATAACATGTAAATGGCAGAAAACACTTTTGAACCAAGAGCCCATTTTCTTAGACATTTGGTTGCTTTAGGTTGCTACAGTTTAGCCTCATAAAAACCCTGTGAGGGAGGTATTTATGATTCCCATTTTACAGTTGAGGAAACTGAGGCTCATAGAGGCTTAGTGACTTGACTAAAGCCATCAGCGTCAGAATTGAACCTAAGTATGTCCCTCAAAAACATGTGTTCTCTTGCTGAACATCCAGGACAGGGCCCTGGCTTCACAGTATCCTGGTTCCTGCTGGGTGGTGCAAGGCTGCCTGAGTGGTGAACTCACCTGACTAGATTATGGTGTTCTCATGACTGGGAAGGGCTTCACTGCTGGATGTGCACAGGCCAGCACTATCATCTCGGAGTCAATGAACAGTGCAGAAGAAGTGAGAATGGTGCCATGGTAGCAATTTTAAGGAACCAACTGTGTTCAGCTCTTGCTGCCAGACTTGTAGAATAGGAATCTGTTTATGCTGTGTGATGAGGCAGGAGCTTGGGACACCTGCCTTCTTCCCAATGACCACCTGTTGCCAGAGCCAATGAGCAACATGCCCCATCCTACTTCAGTTCTCCGTGGCATTCAACATGCTTCATTGCTTCTTCCTTCTTTAAATATTTTTGTACCTTGACTCAGGACCATTAGTCTCTTACTTTCTTTCCTACATTACTGGCTACTTCTCCTCTGCTCCTTTATACAACATCCTTCTGCCTTTTCTGGTCCCTGAACGTTGGGTCCTTGGATTTTCTCTTATACATGCAACATCATGGCTTTAATACCAACTAAACACCAGTGATGCTCAGATGCATGTCTTAGTTTCATCTCTTTCCTGGATGCAAAGCATGTCTAAGTCACCTAAGCAAATCTCTGCATGGATGCTTGATGGCTCTCCCAAACTTAACATGGCCATGCCAGAATTCTTGGTTTCCCCCATGTAATAGTTAGCTCTTGCCATGGAACAAATTATTCCAAAACGTAATGACTTGAAACAATAATGAACATTTATTACCTCACACAGCTTCTGTACGTCAGTTCTCTGTGACTTACTGAGCTGGCTGATTCTGACCTTGAGACTCTCATGAGGTTGCAGTCAAGATGTCAGCCAGGGCCAGTTATCTGAAGGCTTGACTGGGACCAGACAATCACTTCTAGGATGGTTCACATGGCTGTTGGTGGAAGGCCTCAGTTTCTGACTCTTGGCAAGAGACATTGCACTTGGATCTCTCTACGGGATTCTTGAGTGTCCTCAAGACACGGCAGCAAGAGAAAACCAGAGCAAGTATCCAAGAGAGAGGGCAGAGAAGCCACAGTATCTTTTTTGGTCACAGAGGCACTTGCTATCACTTCCACTATATTCTTTTGGCCACACAGATGAGCCTGATACAGTGTAGAAGGGAAACCCAACCGCAACAGCTCATCTAATCTCAACTCACATGGACCACAATAAGCTAACAGGCATCCCTT
This sequence comes from Paguma larvata, assembly GCA_030068075.1. Classification (NCBI taxonomy): domain Eukaryota; kingdom Metazoa; phylum Chordata; class Mammalia; order Carnivora; family Viverridae; genus Paguma; species Paguma larvata. Next base: position 14,893,098 of record CM057844.1, read on the forward strand.
TTGCCACAAAGGTCTCTTTTCCTCCAGCACGCAGATCGACATCAACATCAAGCTCATGTTTCTCTTCTCTTCTCGGCAACCTCCAATGGTTTCCACCTCACTCAGAGTGACAGCCAGTCTACATGATCCCCTCCTAGCTGTTTTTCTGGCCATCTTTCCAAACTGACTCGCCCCTACACTAGAAAAGCCTCTGTGCTGTTCCTCAAGCCTGTATTTGCCTGGAATCCTTTGTATGCTGTGCCCTCTTCCCAGAATACCCCTCCCCACTTAGACATTGGGTCTATTCTCTCATGTCAGCCAGGTTACTGATCAAATGGCACCGCCTCAGAGAGAGGCCATCCTTGGCCATTACATCCAAGATGGCATCTCATTAATCTCAAGCCCCTTGCTTTGCTTTATTTTCTTCATATCTATATTACTACTGGACTGCATATTGTTTATTTATTGGTTTTCTTGCTTATTATCTGTCTCCTCTAGAATGTAAACCCCAAGAGGGCAGAAATGCCATCCATTTTTATTATTGCTGGACCTTTCCAAGGCATCTACAATGGTGCCTAGCACCTAATAGTTGCTCAAAGATTAATTAATGGACTTAATGTCCTCCATGGGAGCAATGAATTTATTTGGAAAGTACCACCCAGTAGAACTTTCTGTTGTATATCTATGCTGTCCAATTTGGGGGCTATTGGGTACTTAAAATGTGACTAATATAACTGAGGAACTGAATTTTTTATTGTAATTTTATTTTTATTGATTTTGGTTTAAGTTGCTACACGTAGCCAGTATCCATTATTAGAGTAGATCTAGATTCTTGAAGTGAACAGGGGATTGGGGCACATACATGTCATTTCCTGTACATCCCAGTAGAGTAGTAGGGATTTCCTAGGGTGCTGTGTTAGTCTAATCAAAAACTCTTTTTTGAGCACTTTCTGTGTACCCAGCTCTGTTGTCATCAGAATATTATACATGAATGCATTGATTGATTAGTGCCTTCCATCCTGGGCAAGGAGGTGAATGTGGAATGATGTGGTTTATTCAATGACCTTGGCCATTCCAGGGTTGGTCAGAGATCCTTTCTGATCCCTATCAGGGAGCCATTGCTGGAATGTACTTTGAGTATCATATAAACTCCTCACTGACTTCCCCTACCCTCGTTCTGTCTGCTCTCCCTATATTCTCTCAATCCATTCTTCATGACCAGAGTAGAATGTTCTCTCCCAGAATCCTTTTGAAATATGACCAAATTTCCTTTCACACACACAGCCCTGCAAATTTTGGCTGCTCTCAATTATACTTCTACTTATTTGATGAGAGTATTGCACGTGTTTACCTTGTGGTCCATACTGAAAAGCTGCTTAGCACAGGGAGCCATATTTTTCCTTTTACATATATCTGCGAGATTATGTGTGTGGATAGTACATCCCCCCTCCAGTATATGAGTTCAAAAGCATGGACAAAGACCTTCTACCCCAGAAATTTCTCATTGAAGACTAACACCCTTTAATGACAAATGGGATCTTTTATTCCCAAAAAAGAAAACTGGGCCTAAATACATGTTGGATAAGGCACGTTTTAACTAAAACTCAAGCTGTGGTTTACATGAGGGGGGAGAAAACCCTCTCCTAGGAGGAACAGTTGATGCCCAACCATATCCCTTCATCACCTATTGCTTCTGTCTGCTTTGTCTAAAGCAGTAGGTCTCAGCCAAGAACAATTTTGCCCATATTCTGGGGACATTTGGCAACATCTCAAGAAATGTTTGCTGGTCATAACTGGCGGAAGTGGCTACTCCTGGCATCTAGTGGGTAGACACCAGGGATGCTGCTAAACACCTTGCAATACCCAGGGCAGTTGCTCACATCAGAGAGTTATCTGGACCCCAAGATCAATAGTACTAAGGTTCAGAAATTCTGGTTAAGGTCTTTCTCTACCCATTGGAGCCTACCCAGCCCAGAAGATGGCAGGTTAGAAGTGCCAGGGAACTAATATCCATGGAATCAGATGTTAAACAGTGTTTCGAAGAGAGCTGCTGCATAAATATTCCAGCTCTCTACCTCTCATATGGGATAACTCCCAGGTACATGCTTAATATAGTTTCTGAGGATGCAGAGTTACCCAGTGGAATTAGGTTCCCTGATTCGTTGGTAACTTTCTGTGCATGTTAGGGTTCACTAGGGAAACAGAATCCGCAGGAGTGTGTACATGTGTGTGTACGTGTGTGTGCGTATGTGTGCATGTGTGTGTGTACACACAGCAAGAGGAAAACAGTCCTCTGTGGATGACCTTAGTCTTTTCACTTAAAGCCTTCAACTGATTGGATGCAGCCTGCCCACTTTATGGAGGGCAATCTGCTTTGCTCAAAATCTACTGATTCAAATGTCAATGACATCTAAAAAATTCACAGTAATATCTAGACTAGTTTTTGACTAAACAACTGGATGCCATGGCCTAGCCAAGTTAACACACAACATTAACCATCATACTCTATGACTCACCCTTTATTGGTTTTTCCTTTCCTTGTCTCACTTTATAAGTCCTGGGATCACCTCTCACCACTTATACACAAATCCCAGTCTCGTAGTCTGCTTCTGGGGATCTTAGTAGGGAAAGGGAAAGAAAGAAGCTGGATGGGGAGATTAGAGGGTAGGTAAATGGTGGAAGCAGAGGCAAGCTGGGACCTCACAAGGTAAGTGTCACCCACAATCATGTTGTGTAATGGCACTCTTCATTCAGGCCAGCTGTGAGTTGGCTCACTGACTGTGGCATTCAGGTCTAGCATGTAAATATTCTCCATCCATGTCTGTCTTCCCAGGTGGATTACGATCGAGCACAGATGGTCCTCAGTCCTCCACTGTCAGGGTCTGACACCTACCCCAGGGGGCCCACCAAACTACCTCAAAGTCAAAGCAAAGTAGGCTACTCCTCAAGCAGCCACCAGTACCCATCTGGGTACCACAAAGCCACCCTGTACCACCACCCCTCCCTGCAGACCAGTTCACAGTACATCTCCACAGCTTCTTACCTGAGCTCTCTGAGTATCTCATCCAGCACCTACCCCCCACCCAGCTGGGGCTCCTCTTCAGACCAGCAGCCCTCCAGGGTGTCCCATGAACAGTTTCGGGCTGCTCTGCAGCTGGTGGTCAGCCCCGGAGACCCCAGGGAATACTTGGACAACTTTATCAAAATCGGAGAAGGGTCAACGGGCATTGTGTGCATCGCAACCGAGAAACACACGGGGAAACAAGTTGCAGTGAAGAAAATGGACCTCCGTAAGCAACAGAGACGAGAACTGCTCTTTAATGAGGTACGTGGTATGTTCCAATCATGTAACATTTATTTCCCGTTTCAAAAATATTACACATACAGTGTAGAACACTAAAAGGCAATGAAACTATAAACACAAAAATACTGCCCCCATAATCCTTCTGGTCTTTTGCTATGCATGTATGACTGCTACATTTATAAAGTACTTCATGTGGATCAGCCACTGTGCTCAGCACTGATCTGGCCTGACTTGCACAACAACCCTATGAGATAGATGTTATTGCCATAGCAATGAGGAAACCTGGACTCAGGTTAAGTGACTAGCCCAGGGACATATACAAGTCAATGATAGATCTTGGATTTGAATTCTATCAGATTCCAAAGCTACATGCTACATTGTTTACATGGATATATAGATACATTTTACACATGGTGGTGATACCTTGTATATACCCTTTATAGCCATTTTTAAAAAATCTCAATAAACAGGGGCACCTGGGTGGCTCAGTTGGTTAAGCATCTGACTTTGGCTCAGGTCATGATCTCATGGTTCATAAGTTCGAGCCCTGCATCAGACTCTGTGCTGGACAGCTTAGGGCCTGGAGCCTGCTTCAGATTCTTTGTCTCCTGTGTCTCCCTCTCTCTCCGTCCCTCTGCTGTTCATACTCTGTCTCCGTATCTCTCTCTCTCTCTCTCTCTCTCTCACCCCTCTCCTTCTCAAAAATAAACATTAAATTTTTTTAATAAATAAATAAAAGTCTCAATAAACAGAGATCAGCTTACCAATGGATTATCACTCTTTCGCAAATTTAAGATATGTTTTCCTAACTATAGTAATAATGAATTCTTCCTGTGGAAAATATAGAAAATGTCCCATAATCTCACAATCAAGAAATAGCTACTTTAATATTTCAGCATTTCTATGTTTTTTCTTTTTAAAGAAAGTAATGTAAAGTATTGACTTCCAGAAAGTTTGGAACAATGAGGATCCTCACTGATAGTCTTATGCCCTTACCAACACTGGACACTGTCATGTGATCTCTGTTAATCTGATAGACATAAATAAATCTTCCTGCTTTGATTAACACTATTATTCCTAAGGAGGCTGAATTTATCTTTATATGTTTATAGGCCATTTTTATTTCTTCATTAAAGCATATGTCCTTTACACAGTTTTCAATTAGGGTGATAGCATTTGTCTTATAGAATGGAATGTCCTTTGGAAGAACTATTGATATATTAAGGAATCAACCTTTTTCTATGTGTTTGTTTCACATATGTTTCCACTTGTTCATTTGCCTTTTATACTTAAGAGTTTTAAAATCCACATAGGTGGAAAAACATGAGTTCCTGTGTTTAGCGACACAAGATGTTTTGGAGTCATATTCATCTATTGGTCTTATGAGAGTTTAGGGAAGAGAGATGAGCTTTCATGGATGAAAAATTTAAGTCTTAAAGATAGCAAGTCAGGATTCCAATGTTAAATAATATGTCAGTCTCTAGCAAAGGATGTACCACCCACATCCCCTAACCCACATTATAAAAATACAACCACAGGGGTGCCTGGGTGGCTCAGTTGGTTAAGTGGCCGACTTCGGCTCAGGTCATGATCTCACAGTCTGTGAGTTTGAGCCCCGCGTCGGGCTCTGTGCTGGCAGCTCAGAGCCTGGAGCCTGCTTCACATTCTGTGTCTCCCTCTCTCTCTGCGCTTCCCCTGCTCATACTCTGTCTCCATGTCTCTCAAAAATAAATAAACGTTAAAAAAAATACAACCACATGTGATTTTTGGATCCCTCTTCTATGGAGGCTCATGTGAGGCCATCAGTGGCCTCTTCAGGTCTTCAGCCCCCATGGGTTCATGTTTTCCTATGTTCCACATCTCATAGAGAGCACCAGGTGAGTGGACTTCAGGTTGTCACTTCCACGATTTTGATTTCTGGAACTTACTTCCAAATCACAGTGCTAGAGCAGATAGAGTAATATAACATAGATAACTCTGTAATTTATTATTTAACACTAATTCTTAAAATGTCACCAGAAGCAGCCACAGGGCAGAAACTTTTGGACGCTATCTCCAGGAAGCAAGTTCAAGTTAGGCTTTTATATACTTGAGTCATATTTGCTTTTACCCTCAAGACCTACCCTTAGTATTCAGCCCAAACCTCTCTCACACTCAACTCAGACCTTTTCTCAAGATGTTAAGTTAGCCTCGTGTAGCCCCACACCTACCATTTATTTCATTCACTTGTGAGACCTACTTATCATTCACGCATTTACCATTTAGAGTTGGTGACACTTTTGCCAGGCTAACCAATAGTGGAGTATGGATAGTGTATTCTAAAGGAGACTCTTAGAATCCAACCCCCCTGCTAATATCCACCCCCCACAACAGTCAACAAAACGTCCTCATGTGAGTACAAACCTTACCAGTGTTCTGCCTGTTTCACTCTTACTATCCCCAAACTCGGTGCCTGGGTGCTTTGCCATTTTCTCTGAATTTACTAACTCGATTCCTTTTATTGCTACTGGCTACCTGCAATGCTATCTTTTTGTCTATAGTAGACTCCTGAATAAATCTCCCCCCAAATAAGTATTTCTTAATCAGTTGTACTTACAGCACAGATGTGGCCACAGGAGAACAGAAAGCCAAATTTCACCACCACAAGTGATAAAGCATCTTTCCATTTGCCCAGGTTGTGATAATGCGGGATTACCACCATGACAACGTGGTTGACATGTACAACAGCTACCTTGTTGGTGACGAGCTCTGGGTGGTCATGGAATTTCTAGAAGGCGGTGCCTTGACAGACATTGTCACTCATACCCGGTATGTCTCTTCATTATCCAGATAAAAAATTCCAACCGTTTATTATTCTTCTCCAGGGTAAGTCCTCAATGGCTATCTCTATGAACTCTTTATAAACTGTAAGCCCTTGGAAGTCAGGGAATAGGATGACCCTTTATCTTTATGTTCCCTAAATCCCTATTGTAGTATCACATATGTGTAGTTCATTCATTCAATTAACATTCTATTCTCTTTGAGCTCCAGAAATTCATTAATACCCTATGATTTAAAATCAGCAAGCTCCTGAGAATGGGCTTTGGTGCCAAATAATAGAATTTCCCATTCCTATATATTTTTTTAAAAAAATTGAATTTTATAATGAGTTGTCATGCTATTGCTATGTGTTCATACCACCAAGGGTACCTGGGTAAGGAGAAGGCAGGTGGAAGATTAGTCAAAGTTTTATGTAATAATAAGAAACCTGCATAATAGAAATTCTTCAATTCTGTTTTTAAATAGTCTTGCAAGTAACAATGGTCAATTGTCATTGTTACCTCTGCTACTTACTTCCCTGATGTATCAGTTGTTGTCATTTCATTAAGTTTTTACTGATCACTTTTGATGTGCCAGGCTCTTTCCTGAGTGTTGGATACAAAAATACAAATGATTAAGGCTCAAATATATTCCGTCAAGGTTAGAAATGAATACATTATAATACCTGTGCAGAATTAAAAAGATGTGTATAAGTAGTAAAGAAGAATACTCGAATATCTCTAACAGGGAGAGTAAAGAAATATTTTCAATATAAGGTGATAACTAAGATGAGTTTTGAGACATACACAGGAGTTTACTAGAAAAGCAGGTGGGAGGACTAGGGCTTTGAGGTAGAGTATGTGCTAAAACAGTGTTCCTCAAATCTTAATGTGTATATAAATTGCCTGTGGGTCTTAGTAAAATGCAGATCCCGATTCAATAGGAAGGGGCCTGATACTCTCTTCTAACAAGCTCCCAGACAACGCCAATGCTCCTAGCTCATGGACCATCTTGGAGAAGCAAGATTCTAAGGAACAGATATATTATTTTAAAAATCCATATTACATTTGGGAAACTTTAAATTTGTTCTTGGTAGTAAATAAAACTCCAAAGTGTTATGACATGATTTTCAAGAAGGAGAGGAATTGAATGTTAGCTGACGGTGCCTAAATCATAAGTGAATCCAGATGAAGAGTAGAGGGGAGCAAAGTAGCAAGAAGGTATTGGGAGACATGTGAGGGATAGAATATGCTGCTATTTCTCTAAATAAATCAGATGGTGTGTCTATTGTGACCACCTGCAGCTCTCAGTCTGTAGTAGAATATCTAAAAACCAAAGAACATGAGGGAAGACACAGAACATTTATCACCAATATTTCAGATGGCAGATCTCTATTGATATAGCCATAGGACACAACCACCCAAAAAAATACATAAGATCATCTTTACTTGTAGAAAAAATATATTGAAGAAACCAACGCATAAGGCAAATGTGACTTACATCTAAATTAATGAGAATATGTCCAAAGGAGAGGACTTTTTTCTTGCCCTGGAGAGCTTCAGACATAGCTATATATGTCTCTCTAGAGCTGTCTCTTTTTTTATTGTGTGTCAGTGGGATCCACTAAGAGCTAGCCTCTCTGGAATACATTGTGTTCTCTAATTCTCTCTATCAAGTTTTGTCAATAATCTCCCACAGAAGGCAGAGTAGCTCCAGAGAGCAGGGAGAAGATATATGTGAAGGAACACTGAATATTTGGAACTCAAAATCCTTTTAATTCTTAATTTAGACTTTAATCTTTAAATCATTCAAAGAGTTTTCTATACGAGATATTCAATAAATTGTTTATTGAATGATTCATTGCTTAATGAAATATCTAATGCCTTGCTACTCAAAGTGTGGTCTGGAGAACAGCAGCATCAATATCACCTACGAGCTTATTAGAAATACAGAGTCTCAGGCATTTCCTGTGCATACCAAATTTTTAACCCTACCTAGCATCTTCTTAAATTACATCCTACTGATTTCCAGGGAACAGAAGGTTCTATAAGACAAAAGAAATGCCAAGCCCTTTATACTTTAACTCATGTAACCTTTACACACACCTCTACAAAACAGAGCCAGGATTTGAGTTTGGAGTTGACTCAAGAACTGAGGCATCTTTATCCCAATTTAGACTTCCTTCATACAAAAGTAGGAAAGTGCAGTCTTTCTACAGTGAGTCCTGTACCAAAATTTCAGTCATTGAATTCAGAATCAGTAGCATTTGTCACATATGCCAGTTAAAGGTGATTTTTCAGTCAGTGATAGAGGCTCAGATTTGATTAATTTTTCTTATAGTTGACCTAGTAATCCTTATGCCTGCTTCAAATAACTTGAATCTAATGGAATCCAAGAAAAAAGAATTTATTAGAGGTGATTCTTACTCCTGAATTATTTTTAGGGTATATTTGAGCTTATCCCCGCTAATGATGCTCTAAACTTCTGAGGGCTCTCCTATGGGCAGGTGAGAGAGCTGTCATCTGAAAACAATCTAACGTGATGACCAGCCCACTCATACAAAACTGAGAACACAGAAGTTGTAGGTTTCCACTCTTTCAGACAAGACCATTTCTTCTTGCCTGGCTTTGTAGCAGACCAACCCCATATCTTCGAAGAGAAGGGATACCCATCCTCTTTATACCCTTAACATTCTCCCAGTTGACTATCTTGTTGGATTTTACTTTGAATCCTAATTTTACTCACGGTTTGCTGGCATCAACAGATGGAAACAAATTCAGAGTCATTAATTTCCTTGTCCTGCTAAGCTAAGAGTTACTCGGGATTATTTTCCAAACCAGTCCTTAAAGTTGGGCTCTGGTCAGTTACACCCTCTGTCTATCCTGACAGTGTGCTCTGTTTGTTTGATGGTTTGTTTTAGGAACTCTTTCCACATTTGCTATCTGGTCTGGGCCTCATGCTTTCTGTGAGAGGAAGGAAGTTTTATCTCCAGATGAGTTAGGCTGTTGCCCCCTCTGGGTCGTTTTGAGGGCACTGAACAGCCCCCTGCTATCCAAATAATTCTTCCCGCCTAGGTTCCTCAATAGCTGAAAAGCCATTCATATGAGTTGCAATGTCAGCGTGATGCCATGGAGACAGTGGAAAAGCATTGGTCAGAACTCAAAAACATGTTGGCTTAGAATCATGATCTGGTCAATTTCTTAACTGCGTGACACCTCGGGCAGATCACTTGACCTCAGTCTCCTCTGAAACCAGAACCCTTCTTTGGAAGAGTGCAGCTTGAAATGGGGGAACATATATTTGGTGGTATGCTTGCTTTTCTCGTTACCATGATCCATTTGTTCAAGTATCATCCATTCACACTTAGTTATTAGTAACTAAGCCCAGTTTACTTCTTAATGGAAGGACCTAGAGCAATAGGAATCTCCAGTTCCTGGAGGCAGGGCTAATCCTAGGGGATCTTCGATATCCAAAGATTGTGTTATCTGATCCCAGCCTTGAAGAGAACCATAGATGTCCCCATTTCCAAAATGAGGAAAAAAAGAGACCCAAGGAAGTTAAAAGAGCTTGGTCAAGGTCACTTAACAGGCATACTTGGAACATTGGCTCTATTCAGTGCACTCTTTCTGTAGGACTCTGGAGGTTTGTCAATATCTAAGGAATTACCCATGAGAGTCTAAGGAAGTACATTTGCATTAATGACCCAAAAGCCAGCAGTAGGGGGTCTCTTTCCTTTGGCTTATATTTGGTCCCTGTTATCATCAGTGTCAAGCCTTAGGTTCTGGGAGTCAGATTCTAAGACTTCTTTATCCTTGCCTATAGATTTTCCAGACATGGGCTGGAGAGCATGGACTGGTACACTAGACAAAAGGAGTTGCCTCTCTTGATCATTCAAAGAAGTTCTTAAACCTGTCTTTGCTCCTTAAATGTTGTTTCCTTTCTAGAATGAATGAAGAACAGATAGCCACAGTCTGTCTGTCAGTTCTGAGAGCTCTCTCCTACCTTCACAATCAAGGAGTGATTCACAGGGACATAAAGAGTGACTCCATCCTCCTGACAAGTGATGGCCGGGTAAGATTTCATGTTTGGCCTCTCCATGGTTTACCTTGTCACTTTGACTGTCATGGGCATTATCCTCCGAAGAACACTGTCATAAATCTGTGTTTCTTTGCTCACAAGTCACCCACTGCCCTTCCCAGAAGACTTACCAAAAAGGAAATTACCATTCTCTGTGTCATCCTGTTAGTCAGAGTTCTCTGTGATCTGAATTTGATGGATGACTTTTCACTTTAACAATGAGTGTAGGAAGTAATAGAAATTATGAAAATTTCTTTTCTTTTCCATCCATGTTCTTATTTTTGTTGGAGGAGAAGAGAAGACTTTTCTCGGGATTTTTCCACCCTGTTCGTGGGGTTGTGTATGTCTGTAATATCACTTAGAGTTTCTGCGGGAAACACAAGACAAACTCAACAGATGACTTGAGGAGAGTTTAAAAAAGATGTGGGCAGGGGTGCCTGGATGGCTCAGTTGGTTAAACGTCTGACTTTGACTCAGGTCATGATCTCACAGTTTGTGAGTTTGAGCTCCGCGTTGGGCTCTGTACTGACAGCTCAGAGCCTGAAGCCTCCTTCGGATTCTGTGTCTCCCCCTCTCTCTGCCCCTCCCATTCTCATGCTCTGTTTCTCTCTGTCTCTCAATAATAAATAAAAATGTTAAAAAGTTAAAAAAAAAAGATGTAGGCAGATGTAGACAAGTCATAAGGAAGAGCACATGAGGATTACTGCAGTACTCTCAAGTGAATGGAGTCCCACTCTTACTACCTCCTGCCTGAGGAAGTGAGACAGGGAACTGACTACTGGAATCTGAAAATAGATATTGTTGTCTGAAGCGGGATTCCTGGCAGGAACTCTCATCTTTGGTGGAATACAGACCACAGTAAATCTGCAGGATGGGAGCTGAGAGGATAAATGCCCAACCTTACTTTGTTCCTTCCTTCTGATCTCCTACCGGTGCTCCCCAGTGGCTGAACCCAATGAGAAGCCATGAGTACAGTCAACACAGGTTTTGGCCTCCCAGGGCTCAGAGAAGGGAGGAGAATAGATCTGGAAAGGCAAACAAAATATATCCATCACACTAGCTTATCCCCAGGCCCAGATTTCTGCATTTCCCGTTACTACAGCCTGATCAAGGGATTCTGCTGAAACTCATCAGCCACACTGGGTTACAAAAAGGATATAGAATATAATAGCCAAGAGAAGAGTAAGTTGACATTTCAAGGCAGTCTTAGTTAAGTGGAAGAGTTTCAAAGCATAGATTTTCATCATCTAGGCCCTTTTAACCTTCCTGAAACTACCCCCAGAGGTAATGACCGTGGTATGCAGGGAGCCAGCTCTCTCTTTGATATACCTTCTTTTAAAACCCAGCAACCTCAGCCATGTGGAAAATGTTCATATTGCATCAGAATTGCCCAAGAATGATCAAAGGGCAGCCAGAAGAAACTGCTCAAGCACTTTGGCTTTTCTCAAGGGAAAAGATTATTTTGAAATCTCTCTTGTTTTGAAGCGATTGTCAGTTCTATTGTGGAAAATTAAAGAAATTCAGAAAAGTATAAAGGACAGAATAAAGATTACCCTTAATGTCATTTCCTATTTTCCCCATATTTCCCTACATAACATACTGCAAACTTGCAAATTTGGAATTATTTTTCAATGGGCAGTTTTAAGTTCTGCTTTTTGCATTACTCTGGCTGAAATTTTTTTAAGTTTCTATTTATTTATTTTGAGCGGAGAGAGAGAGAGAGAGAGCTCATAAGCAAGGAGAGGGTGAAAAAGTTGAGACAGAATCCCAAGCAGGCTCCGCACCATCAACACAGAACCCTACACAGGGCTTGAACTCATGAACCGTGAGATCATGATCTGAACCGAGATCAAGAGTCAGATGCTTAACCTACTGTACCACCTAGGCGCCCCATGAATTTTATTAAAAAAAAGGGATATGGGAGTGTACATTAGTCAGCTTTTGCTACATAACAAACCACTCTACACTTGGTGGCTTAAAAAGACAACCATGTATTTGCTCACAGTTCTGAGTCAACATTTGAGCTGCACTCTGTTGGAACAGTTTGTCTCTGCTCCATGTGGCATCAGCTGAGATTACTCTTGCATTTGTGGCCAGCCTGCTGCTGATGGCCTAACTCCTTCACCTGACACTGGCCATGCGTCCTGCATCTCCCAGCAGACCATCCCAGGCTTATTCCCACAGTGCCTGTGACAAGGTTCCCAGGAGCAGCAAGAGAGGAAAGCTTCAGTGCACACTTTGAACCCTCTGTTTATATCTTGTTTGCTAATGTCCCTTTGGGCAAAATAAGTCACACAGTCAAGCCTAGATGCATGGGATAGGGAAGTAGACTCTACCTGTTGATGAGAGAAGATGCAGAGTCACGTGGCAAAGGAATGTGGATCCAAGGAGGGGAAGGGTATGTGGCCATGTTGTACATTCTCTTAGAGAGCGGGGGTGTGGAATTGGCTTGGAACCTTCCCCTGGCCTGACTCAGAAAAATACTTACGCAAGGTTCCTGACCTCAGAACAGAATTTGCAAAGCACTGAACTGGTCCACAGCTTGGCCCTGGGGACTGGTACTTACAGAAAAAAAGAAAAGAAAAAGCTGGTCATTTTCAATCAAGGCTTTTGCCCTTTATTTCTGGAGACTGATGACAAAGGCTTCCTTGCTGCAAGTACCTGTCAAATGCCAAAATCAGACATGAGACTAAGATAATTCATTGCTTAATCAGCTTAAAGATCTCCCCTCCCCACAATATGCAAAAGGTTGTTAAATCAGTCAGTGTCATTCTCAAGGGAAGAACCTATGCTTCAAACATTTCCTACATTTCCATGTACCCAGCAAAGAGCTCACAGGGGTTGACACATGATAAGTGCTTTTAATCTTAGTGGTTTGTTCGCTCCCTCCTTACACAAATACTCGCTGAATATCTGCTGTGTGCCAGGGGGCAGTTCTAGATCATACCGGTGAACAAAGCAAAACCACTACTTTCATTAAGCTTATTTGGGGCATGGGGGTAGGATAAATCCACAAATAAAATCATCTCCAGACAGGTGCCGATAAGCACTATGTTTTCTATAATTAATTGAAGCAGAGTAAGGATATGGTGGAAATTGATGGAGATGTGAGGGCAGAGAAGGCCCCCTCTGAGGTGATGATGCTGCAGCAGAGACTCAGGGAATAGCTCTGGCTACTGCTATGGCTGTCAGGGGTGAGGGTGTTTAAGAAGAGGCAACAAGCAGCATGTGGAGTGGATACTGTGGCTCTTGGCTGTGTTGCCCAGAGTGTGCTCATTCATGTTTCAGAACAACACATCACATTGACTCCAATGGGCTTCTTCAGTTTCTGTAGAGACAGGAAACTTTCTTTTTTTTTTTTTTTAAGAATGAGAGCCAAGGGGTACCTGGGTGACTCAGTTGGTTGAGTGTCTGACTCTTGATTTCAGCTCAGGTCATGATCTCATGGGTTCACGGAATTGGGCCCCATGTAGGGCTCTGTGCTGACAGCATGGAGCCTATTAGGATTCTCTCCTTCCCTCTCTCTGCCTCTCTCCCACTCGCACTTTCTCTTCCTCTCTCTCTGTCCCTTCCTGGCTTTCTCACAGGCACTCTCTCGCTCAAAATAAATAAATAAATAACTCAAAATAAATAAATAAAAAAAAAGAATTAGAATCACGATAGAGTCTGGCTACTGCAGGAAAAATTTGTACTAATTTGTTTTGTACTAATTTATTAGACCATAAAGTTTTGTAGTTGAGAAAACATTCTCATTTGCTTATTGTTGTTGTAATGAATTACTCCAACACTTTAGGGTCTTAAAAGTCACTTCAGTGTTCTTACATGGCTCTGGAGGTTGGCTGGACTCAGGTAGCCGGGACTGCTCTGACATGCAGTGAGACGCTGCATCTAGAAGTCTTCCTCACTTACATCTCAGATAGTCAGGGCCAGCTGGTGGCTGGGCACTCAGCTGAACCATCAGTTGGAACACCTACAATGTGACCTCTCTGGGTGGCCTTTCTCACAACATGGAGGCCAGACTCCAAGAGCGAGTATCTCAGAAAAACAAGATTGAAGTGTGTGACATTTTTATTACCCAGTCTCAAAGTCCCCTAATGCCATGTCCACTGCAGTTAGAGCCCTTCCAGCTCAGGAGGGAAGGTAAAACCCCAGTGGGAAGAGGATCAAGTCATTTGGTCAAAAGAGTTCATGGGCTGGGGAATATTGTTGGCTTTTTCTGGAAAACATTGTCACACAAGCTGCATACTGAGTTTTCTTCTTGGTGAGAGATGTGCAGTATCATTAACCCTTAGAGAAGTTCAAATTAAAACTAGGAGATGTCACTTCACACCTATCAGAATGGCTAAACTGACAAATAGTGATAACACTATGTGAAATAATACAGCCACTCTGGAAAACAGTTCCTTTCAGAACTAAAAATGGACTTACCATGCAATTGCATTTAGGCATATATCCCCCCCCAAAAAAAAATGGAAACTTATTTTCACACAGAAACTTCCACACAAATATTTATAGAAGTTTTATTTATAAAAACCCAGAACTAGAAACAACCAAAGTGTCCTTCACAGAGTGAATGGTCAGAAGGCAATTTGTCTCTACCACAGAATACCACTCAGCAAAACAAAACAAGAATGAACCAGTGATACATGTAAGAGCTTGGATGGACCTCAAGGAAATTGTGCTAAGTGAAAAAAAAAGCTAATCTCAAAAAGATACATGCTGCATAATTCCATATATATTTCCTTTGTGAAATAATGTTTTCACAAATGCATAGCAGCTGAGTGGTTGCAGGGCTCAGGGACTGCAGGGTGACTGTAAAGGGACAGCACAAGGAGTCTTATGGTGACTGTACAGTTGGGTACCTTGAGTGTGGTGGTTGTTACTCAAGCCTACAATGTGATTCAGTTGCAAAGTATATACACACACCCACATACTATACATAAATGAGTTCATGTACAAACAATTACACCTGAGAAAGTCATATGGATTGTACCAACATCACTTTCTTTGTGTTGATATTGTATTACAGTTGTGTAGGATGTCAGCAGTAGGGAGGACTGGGTGCACATTTCTTTCCCACTTCTTATGAATCTAAAATTATTTCAAAATTGGGGCGCCTGGGTGGCTCAGTCGGTTGGGTGGCCGACTTCGACTCAGGTCATGATCTCGCGGTCTGTGAGTTCGAGCCCCGCGTCTGGCTCTGTGCTGACGGCTCAGAGCCTGGAGCCTGCTTCTGATTCTGTGTCTCCCTCTCTCTCTGCCCTTCCCCTGTTCACGCTGTGCCTCTATGTCTCTCAGAAATAAATAAACATTAAAAAAATTTTAAAAAATAAAAAAATAAATAAATAAATAAAATTATTTCAAAATAAAAAAAAAACTAAAAGAGATAGTAAATTGCTCAGATTTTTTAAAGGATAAATACTTTCTGGCCTCTTCAAAGACATGAAGGGAAATAATTTGCTATCAAAGTTAAATTGTTCACCATTCTATTCTATTCTGTTCTATGGCAGAAATAATGTCTAGTGAGTTACTAATTTGTGTTAACAGCAGGAATGTAGTATCTGATGTTTGAAAGGGAAAATGAATGGAGTGGTTGTAAGAATTACATGAAGTAATCTGGGTAAAACCTTCAGAAGTGAACCAGGTACAAGGTAGATGGTCAGAGGGGATGATCCCCCCACCTTTTTAATTAAGGGTTGAATAAATTCATCTATGATCTTTTCTTGACCCACAGCTTGCATTTGAGAGATGATACTTAGAAGCCACCAGACAGTGAGTGACTTAACTTTTATCAAATCCATTGGGAAGAATGGCATTCAAATCCATGATCTATTAAGTACAGTGCCTGTATTGAAAAGGGACATACATGGTGATTTTTATGGTCCTTTTTTTTTTAACTAAAATTTGATTGCCACAATTTAAGAATCAGGAGGTTTCACATAAAATTTCAGATTCCTGTCTTCCTTTAAAAAAAAATCTAAGTATCTGGGGCACCTGGGTGGCTCAGTAGGTTGAGCATCTGACTCTTGATTTCAGCTCAAGTCCTGAGCTCACAGTTCACGGGACAGAGCCCACAATCTGGCTCTGTGCTGACAATGTGGAGCCTGGTTGGGATTCTGCCTCTCTTTCTCTCTCTCTCTCTCTTTCTCTCTCTCTCTCTCTTTCTCTCTCTCTCTCTCTGTCCGTCCCCTGCTCTCATGCATTTGCTCACACTCTCTCTCTCAAAATAAACAAACATTAAAAATAATCTAAGTATCTGACAACACTGTGCCTGAATTCACACATGGTAGTAATGGCGGTGGTGTGACAAGGGTGAATAGCACCTTGGTGGATGCTGCTGGTACACACCCATATCTTCCCTGGACTCCCTCTTTCAGTGCTTACTAGCTCCACCTCCCAGTGCCACCACTGGCATCCCTTTTCCTGGGGACTCTCTCTAGCTACTGCAGTCTGTTCTCCCAGTACACAGCAAGCTAGAAACTCCCGAGAATTAACATTCACACTCCCTAGCAACAGTTCAGGAACGAGTGATGGCAGTTGCCGTAGAAATACCCAGCCCTCTTGTCCTTGCGTGGACTAGCTCTGAGGCACATGTCCTATGGTCTCCAGACTTCCTCATCAGGAGTAATCTCTAGTTCTCACAGTGGTAAATAACCCTTGACTGGCCGCCTTCCCTTCCCTGCTATATATCTCCATTTCACGACCAGTGTTTCCTGTGTCTCCTCAATAAATGACTTACATTGAATCCTTGTCTCATAACGTGCTCAGAGGGGAAGGGGGCTGAACTAACCCAACATCCAGAGATAGTGTAATGTGTCTGCACCCTCTTTCACAGGATTTAAAACAAGGGTAAAAGATAGAAAAGGGGCCATAGATGGCAACCAGAACCTGTGAGTGTTCCACATGCCCTCTACTGTGCCTTGACAGTCAGCTGGAAGGCAGTGTCTCTTCACCAAGGGCATGCACCCCTAGTTTTCTGTGGTTTATACCCAACCCATTAAGGTCAATGATCATTTGCCTGGCTCCCTTAGGCATTTGAGTGTTTTTATCTCTCGAATAACTAGAATTTTACAATTAGAAGACGTGAAGATTATCTCCCAGAAGCTCTTTCTAAATGAAGAGAGAGGGGAGCATGTTCCATAGCTTGCTCTGTGCCCCCCTCTCTTCACTGCTGTTCCACAGAGGTGGCTTTTCCTACACAAGAAGCACAGCCTGACAAGCCAGGAGACTGATCTGAGTCCTCCTCTAATACTGTTTTACCGTCTTGGGCAATCTCCCACTTTGTCAAATGGCAGAGGAGCCAGCTGAGGCCACTATACTGATCCACCTTAGCTGCTGTGATGGCCTCCCTCTCCTCTCTGGTTGAGGAGTTGAAGAGGCTGAAGGAACCTTCATCCACCTATCCCCTTCTATTACCACTCTCTGTTCCTTTGTCCCTGGGCCATTGTTCTTCTTAAAACAGAAGTTCTCAAACTTTAAATGAGCATTAAACCACTGGAGACCTTGACCAAAAACCAAATTCCTAGGTCCCCATCCCTAGAGATTCTGATTCAGCCCAGACTGGGTGATACCCAAGAACCTATATCTCTCCCAAGTTCCCAGGGGATGCCAATGCTACACAAGTTTGAGTAACATTACCTTCTAGGACATACCCATGAACCAGGCACAAAAAGCATCCATCTGTTTGCCTTAGCAAAAACCTCGAGCAGATGCATGAATTCTTTAGAGTGTAGGCAATTTACAAAATGAGGATTTTACCTTCTCTTTTAAACCTATAGCTATCTTGTAGATAGACTCTCCCCCCAGCCACCTGGGGCCCCTTATTTCTAGCCAAGATACACTGAGATGAGACAGGATCTCAGCTTTAAAGAACAGCTTTGAGCTCTGAGCTCTGGTTTCTTGTCTGGCCCCTGGGGAACAGACTGCATCTCCTCTTTTTTAGAGGTTGGCATGTGCTAGCTGCAATTCTTTTAGCCTAAGTGCATTAGTGAAACAGAGTGTTTCCTAACACACCATGCTGTATAGTTCTATCTTAAAGAAGGCTCAGCTTAGAGTCTGTGTGATTTGATTTGAAGATGTCCCTACAGTACTTTATTATACTCATTATTTGAGTTCCCATTATCTACTTGCAGATTTATTTGGACAAGTGTTGTGTGCAATTATGTTCTTTTAGAGAATTGTCTCTTTTGTGTCCTTGGATGAGTAAAAAAAATCATGTAAAAGCACTTACACTTCTACAACAGAGGAACAGGCCTAGCTTCCTACTGTTGAGTTTCAGTTTCTCATCTTACATATTGTCAGGGAGATAATTATTAGTCTGGCAGGTTTGGGGTCTTCTCTTATGTCTAGAAGGAAAAGCCACACTGGGAGTATTAAAAACTGCCAATACCAAAATGCTGATACATTCACCTCCTTAATTCATATTTTTTAAAATCTACAGGCAAACAAAATGCTTTGGCAAAATGGTTCCTACTCTACTGTCTATATAGTAGGGTTGCAAATTTATTCACACTAGAGCTTTGGAAATAACCACAAACACATATGCAATTATCATTTCTCTGCTTTTTTTTAAATATTTTTTATCTATTTTTGAGAGAGAGAATCCCAAGCAGGCTCTGCACTGTCAGGGCAGAGCCCAACACAGGGCGCAATGCCATGAACTGCGAGATCATGACCTGAGCCAAGATCAAGAGTTGGACACTTAACCAAGTGAGCCACCTAGGCACATCTAGTTTCTCTGCTTCTTAAAATTTATCTACACTTTTTCACAAAGTTCCATTGACTAAACAAAAAGAAAACAAAAAACAAAAACAAAAAACCAACTCTTAATTCAGTCCACTAAATTTAGTCTCCTTAAATAATTTAAACATTGTCTTTCAAAGTTTAACCACATTATTATAGGTTTTAACAGATATCTTAGAACTTCAGTCTTTCAGATTTGGCCACCATCTACTCCATCTTCCCACCTCCCACCCCTCTTTCTCAATGAGTCTGGGAGAATAAAGGACAAATGTGCCTTACGGGAACTCAATGTAAAGAATATAAGACTTATCTTGTTCCTCTCTGGTCCCTACTTTGGCATAACTGGCCTCTTCTGCTACCAGGACTGGTTACCACTGATGATTAATGTGTCCCATGGCTACTGGACTTTTCATGAAGGTGTCTCTGCAGCATTTCACAAATCCAGCCTCTTTATTCAGGTCTTAAAAGCCATACTGAAGCTCCTCATGTCAACCATGGTTTGTGCCAGGCACTTCCCTATTCCTTCACTGAGATCTGCAGAAGTTTTTAGACCCCTGCACAGTAGACCAAGACCATGGAAGCCAGAAGCATTGCCTCAGGCTCACTGCCACCTGCTCTGTGCGGCCATCTCTCCACAGTGAGCAGAGCCAAGGTTGATGTTCAGCCAGGATTCACTACTATGTCTATATCCATTATTAAATATTGCAATATTTTCATGTTTGTTGGTTAATAGCCACTGTTTCAAGTCATTGGAGTATCCCCCATTATAACAGCCCTTTACTGGGATGCTCTTGCCTCATTAAAGATGGTAAAGCCCCCAGGATAACTCCAGGACACAGCTCAATTTTATGGCTAGATTCCAATTGATCTAGATGATTCTGGTTATTAAATATTTTGAATATTACTTCTGAACACAGATACATGTGGCTTTTCCTTTCCCTTGTTTGTTTGGGGATGTATGCTACTGGGATATTTCTAAAGACCACCACCTTCTGCTTGGGTTGGTGGAAGTGATGTATAATCAATTGGGACCTGCCATAATCAAATCACTGCCTCTTTGTCTTCTTTGGCAAATAATCCCAGACTAAAAGGGATGGACTATAGGATTTTCACTTCTCTGAATTGTAGACTCCTTTTACAGTAGGGCAACAAGGATTATGGACCAGCTACCATGGTCACAGGACTCTCTTTATACCACATGGGAAGTCTATGATCTGACTGGGTTTGATGCTTGATATGCCAAAGCAGTTGAGGAAAATTATCTCTCCATTAAACCAGCTTTCTCTAGCATTCCATATGGAGCATTCCAATCTCTTTCTACCCCAAACCACACCACCACTAACCTTGACCTGATTAGAGAGGAGATCATGAACAAGGAAATAGGAAAAGACCCAAATAATTTCCAAAATATTACCCCCACTTCATCTGTATTCCATCTTTGATTCTAGAAACAACTGTCTTAAGTAAGCCAATAATGGTTTCAGAAAGAGTACCAGTGTGTCCTCTACCACACAATCTGCTATCATATATGTATGTGTCATTATAAATAAATCAATCCAGTAATGTGGTTTTTGGATATCTACTGTTTTTCCAGCTTTTAAGGAACACAGTGAGGCTTCACAATTAAGAAGTGGAACTGTTGCTTTTGAGGACTGTCATCTCTAGTTGGAGGGGTAAAATCAGCATCAGAAAATAGTTCAAGATTGAGTGAGTGCTAAATTCTCTCACATTTGGAGAGGGCAGAGATCAATATAGGCTCCTGAGAAAAATTCTGGAGAAAGTGATAAATGACCAGGGCCTTGAAATACGCTTAAAACTTGAGTATACTTACCCACTAAGATTAGGAAGTAGACAAAGATGTTCCCCTTTACCTCTCCTTTTCAACGTCATACTAGAAGTACTAGCATATGCAGTAGTTAAAAATAATAATAATAAAAATTATACATACTGGAAAGAAAGAAAACTGTCTTAGATGCCGTAGATGACATGATCATCTTTGTAGAAAATCCAGAATATTTCTTTGAAGAAAGAAAACTATCTTACATGTCATAGATGACATGATCATCTTTGTAGAAAGTCCAAAAGAACTGACAAGAAAAACTAAAACTATGATTATAACAAGGTTGCAGGATATAGGGTTTAAACAGAATTCCATCATTTTGCTATATGCTAGCAATGAACAAGTGGAATTGGAAATTAACACAGTGCCGTTTATACTAACACCCTAAGATTAAACACTTAGATATAAATCTAACAAAATATATACTCAATTTACATGAGGGAAACTACAAAGCAGTGATGAATGAAATGAAAGGACTAAATAAATATAGAGATACTCCATGTTCATGGATAGGAAGACTCAGTATTGCCAAATTTCTTCCTGATTCAATCTATGGAGTCAATGCAATCCCAGTCAAAATCCAAGAAAATTATTTTGTGGATATTGCCAACTGATTCTAAAGTGTGTGTGCAGAAGAAAAAGACCAACACAATAGCCAACACCTATTAAAGAATAAAAGCAAAATCATGCAAGACTACCACTGCCTGACTTTAAGACTTATTAGAAAGCTGTTGTCATTGAGACAGTGGTATTGGCAAAATAATAGACAAATGGGCCAGTGGAACCAAATAGCCCAGAAATAAACCCACATAAATAGAGTCAACTGATCTTTGGCCAGGGAGAAAAAGCAATACAATGGACCAAAGATGGTCTTTTCAACTAATGGTGCTGGAACAACTGGATATCCACATGCAAAAAAATCTAGACACAGACCTTATACCCTTCATAAAAGTTAACTCCATGTAGAAACATACTCGATGGAAATATGGGTTTAGAAGGGAGGAGAAGTCTGCCTTAAGTTTGGGAGGAAGAAGAGTATGTAGCAAGAGCATATATAAAGAGAAAAGGTAAGGGTTAAGACCTGAACCCTAGGGAGCCCAGTCTTTAAGGTGTAGGCAGCAGAAAGAAAGCCAGAGAAAAAGGTTGAAAAAGTTCAGTAAGTTCTAAAGAGAATTGAGGGAGGATTTGTGCCATAGAGACTATACCTTCAATCTATGATAATTTTACTTTAAATGCCCATTCTGAACCATCGTTTTCTTTGCATGTATTCTGTCATCACCAGCAACCCTAAGCGGCAGTCCTTTTCAGTGAGGCCATATGAAGTTCAGACCAAGTCATGAACAGGAATCATGGCCCCCACAAATAAACTGAATCCTGATCATCTGGAGTATATAAACCTGCAGGGTGCCTAATGGTGCAGTATGTTCTGAAGAGTAATCTTTAAAGCTCTGTGCAAGAGTTTTCAGGGTTTTTTTTTTAATGACATCTCCTTTTACGATATATATATATCGGGTCATTAGGATGACCACCTTAAACCCTTAGTACAAGTGCTAACATCCAGTTTCTACAGCCATATTTCTTCCTACACTGATGTTCACATTGGCAAATTCAATTTGCCATGAGCAAAAGAGGAAAACAAAAATAAGGGCCAATACTCAGGGTTCTATAGAAATGGGGTCTTGCATTAATTCAAATACAAAAATGGTATTGATGATTTTAATCATCGCATGGTACTTGGAAATCTGAATGTGCTCAATGCAAAACAACCTAAATTGCAGCAGTTTGTACAAAAAACTCACTTGAAAAATAGCAATTTACTTACACTAAGCCATCATCTGTATATTAAATTATTATAGTTTTGGGTTTGAATTTTAACAAATGTGTTGTCTGGAGTGTAATTTGTAAATTTTTCTGGTTTCACATTTGCAAGTCAACCATGGTGGAGCCATGAGAGGTTTTTCCATTAAAATGGATCATGTGTTTTCAATAAAAGGGTGTGACCAACTCCCATATTTCCAAGGCCTGTTCATGAGACCATTTTGTTTTGAATATGAAATTCTCTTTCTCCATCTGGAATCTGGTTTTATCAGATTGCTTCCTTGTTATATTTCTTTCCTTTTCAGATAAAGCTATCTGACTTTGGTTTCTGTGCTCAAGTTTCTAAAGAGGTGCCGAAGAGGAAATCACTGGTTGGCACTCCTTACTGGATGGCACCTGAGGTGATTTCTAGGCTACCTTATGGGACAGAGGTAAGGGGGTGACAGTCATTGTTTGGAAGTGGCAGGACAGGCTTAGGGATTCAGTGGTTCTGAGAGAGTTAATGACCACAGATCAGGGTGATGACTTTGGACTCCACCTTTGACCCCATTCACTACACTTGTCAACAGAGGAGGTTGTGGCAGGAAGGGGACTGGCTATCATCAAGGAAATTGCCATACCATTGATCCAGGGGCATTTATTGAGGTCCTAAACAGACAGTGAGGGCAGTGGAGGTGGATCATGCAAACTCTGATCCCGCCTTCCGTGGCAGGCATACACAAAGCAAGGCAGTGCAACTTGAAAAGTAGCCAGAGATGCATAGATGAGCAGGTGTCACAGAGGGACAGAAAACAAATGTGTTCCCATAGAAAAAATTATGAATGAATATTATAACATTTTAAAATATGGCACAATTTCTGTTTCACTTGGAAAAGAAACACTTGCTCATAATCTATTAAAGAACAAGGTTTGGAAATGTGAAAATAAAGGTTCAGAGGAAGTGGAGGAAAAGCCTTCTAGGGAGGGAGTAGTGTGAGTGAAGCTCTGAGACATGCAAGTCTACACACACGGCAGCAAGGAGTTCATTCCAGCCAGGCACATAGCATTTCCACACATTATGGTGCAGAAGGCGATTCTAAGAGAGGAGAAGCGTGAAGAAGCAGCATGGACCAGTGAACTAAGGATATTGGCAGAAGCAAAGGCAGACTCTGCTCTCTTTCCTTGTTTGCTTGCCCTTGAATGAGTACTTGTTTTTTTCACTGTGGTCCCAAGAGCATAAATTCTCAGTGAAGATCACAGCAAGGGTTATAACAGGAATGCAACTAACTGATAAGAGGTGTAATGAGGCTGTAACGGGGAAGTGGCTGTAACTGGGAATTTATAGCACAGCTATAGCTTCTCATTGTCCTGACTTCCCATTCTTTACTCGGAAAGAATTGCATGTCATCTCTTCCTTTTCTTTTCTTCATTCCCTGAAAATGGTTTTATAAAGCAGGATGTTGTGCATGCTGCTTCAAAATGATAAAATGCAAAGGAAAGAACTCCAAAGTAGGGAAAGAGGAACTATTTTTAAAAATCAAATTAATAAAAGGATCAGCATATATTGTGCTGTGTAATGTAGCTTTTTGCAGTTTGTTATGAATATGTCAACTGCCCTTTTTTATGGTTTTAAATGCAACTTTCTTCTCTATGTTCATAATATAAAACCTTGGGTGTTTTCCTCATCTGCCCTGATAGACAGGTAACCACCAAAGTTAATAGTAAAAAAAAAAACTTTTTAAAAAAGTTCTGAATTCCTGAGCTCCAGAATGTTAAGATATTAATACGTATCTAAATGGCAGAATCTTCACTGAAGTTGCCTTTAGAAAGGAAATGAAGGTCATTAGCAAAAACTTGGTAACTCAGCAGTTCAGTCTATAAATCTGTGTTGTAAATTTTGAGAGTTTGCAAATACCACATTAATTTATAAATGGATATGAATCTGTTGGGTTCCCTGGACACATCTAACATTTCAGAATGTTCTTCTTGCCTGAGATAACCATTAGATTGTGCCTAACAGGTGGACATCTGGTCCCTCGGGATCATGGTTATAGAAATGATCGATGGCGAGCCCCCCTATTTCAATGAGCCCCCCCTCCAGGCGATGCGGAGGATTCGGGACAGTTTACCTCCAAGAGTGAAGGACCTACACAAGGTGAGAAACAGCATCTGTTGCTGAAGTTCAAAATCATTCTTAGCTTCTCCAGTCTGTGTAGTTTTAAGACTGGCCTATCCTATCCAGGAGCAGATCCTGGTTTATGGGCATGGACTTTGGAATTCGAATCACTTAGATTCAAATCTCTGCTCTTCCTGTTCACTCACTGGGCTAGGCACTCAGCCTTTCCATCTCTGAAGTCTGTCTATAAAATGGAATACGGTTGGCTCCTCTGTTGTAGGGTTGGCTAGAAGAGTAAATCAGGCACTCCGTGAGAACTCCCTCTCTGAGCACCTGTGACATACTGGGGACTGTCCTAATTACTGGGGATATCATAGCACAAGACCTCAGATTTCCTGAGTCTCATAGAAACTAGTTGGGGAGGCAGATGGTAAACTACAAACAAAGGAAGGAACAAAATCATTTCAGAGAGTGGTGCACACTATGAAGCAAATAAAACACTGTAATGCAGTGGAGTATACAGGAGAGGGGATTTGGAGTGTGTTTAGGTTGAACGGTGAAAGAAGCCCTTCCCAGCGACAGATCACCTGAACTGGAATATGAATGGAAAGAAGGAGCAAGATATGCAAAGGTCCGGGAGAAAAATATCTGAGCAGAGGGAACAACAGGTGCAAAGGCCTTCTGCCAAGATGGAAAGCTTCTGTAGCTGAGCAAAGTGGGCCAGAGGCAGGGGGAAGACCAGATGTGTCAGAGAGGTGGACAGGGGCTGGATCACATGGGCCATGAAGGGCATGGTTAAGGGACCAAGTAGGGTCTTTCCTGTTTCCCAAGGATTGCCAGGTAAGATCAAGCTCAGAAAACATGATGCTGAGTCAAAGAACCACCATTGTGGTTCAGTTGGTCAAGTGTCTCGCTCACTCATGCTTTCTTTCTCTCAAAATAAATAAATAAATAAATAAATAAATAAATAAATAAATAATAATAAAGAACCACCATTCTGGGAGCTGCTGGTGGGAGTGGAAGGGCAGGGCTTGCTGGGAGGGACCATTTCCACGAGATCATATACACTGACCCCACCCACGCCTCCCCTCCCCTCTGCGTCTTGGCACTGAGAGGAAGTAAGGCTGCCTTTTAGGGGGAAATTATCCTCTTCCCTCACTCCTAAGTATTAGAGAAGAGGTCCAAATAGAATCATCCCTATAGTTCTGTGAACTTGCAAAAAAAAAAAAAGCAAAAAACAACCAAACAACAACAACAACAACCAGGAGACTGTTTGAATCTAACAGGAGATTAAAACCTCGACCACTTGGACTGAGTTTAAATAATTAAAAATGGATAAAATAGCATCCAAAAAGAATGGTGTGTTGTTCTTCAACGTCATCTACAAGAACACCTTAATCCTAATGGTCAAAGTTTAGACACTGACCAAGGTTGTTTTTCAAATAGGTAAATAATATGTGGCACAACTTAACAGTGAATGCCACACAGCATTCATGAAAAGGAGAAAACTTTTACCACATACATCAGGGATGAATCCCACAGATGCAGTGTTGAGTGAAAGAAGCCTGACAGAGGAGACTTGACAGTATATGACTCCACTTCTATAAGGGACTAAAGAGGCAACATTCATTTATGCTATTAGAAGTGAGGAGACTGGTGATCCTTTGCAGAGAGATGGGTATTAACAGGAAGGGGGCCTGAGGTTGGCACCTGGACTGATAGAAATGATCTGTATTTTGATGGCGCTGGAGAGTAAATAGGTGTAAATATGTAGAAAAATACTACTGTAAAACATACACTTCATATTTATACATTTGAAAGTAAGATATCCTTCAAAAAGTAAATTATAGTAAATTACAGGAAAACATGCTATCTGTGTCATGTAACCTTACAGAAGCTTGTCTGTCTTCAAGAAGGGGTAGTCCACAATGCCTAGATGGTTGCAGTTGTTAGAAAAATTATTCCATGTTTGTACCACATTTCATCATGTGTGTGATCAGTACTTATAAATAGTAAGCACTTCATAATGCTGTTATTTCTATTATTATTTGATTTAGTCAATAGATTGTCATTCTTCATTGCCCTGTCATTTGCTCATATTATTTCAAACCTGAAGAAGGTAAAGAAAACATCATATGTTAATAAAGGCAGTACCCACTTTTTGCTTGCATAACTTTCTTCTCAAGCTGACTTTCTAGAATTCGATGTTTGATAGAATGACTTAACTGGAAATTGGCTGGGAAACCACTCTAGGGGAACAGGTTGGGTTTCTGTGTTAGTCCTCAGGATGAAATCTTGTGTTCTTACAGGTTTCTTCAGTGCTCCGGGGATTCCTAGACCTGATGCTGGTGAGGGAACCCTCGCAAAGAGCCACAGCCCAGGAACTCCTTGGACATCCATTCTTGAAACTGGCAGGTCCACCATCTTGCATCGTTCCCCTCATGAGACAATACAGACATCACTGAGCAAAGGATTCAAATAGGTGGAAGCACTAGATGAGGACATAAGAATAATTCAGGAGAACATGAGGAACATGAAAGAGGCTTATGGACTTTACCCAGCTGATTGGTGGGACAATGTGATGACAGGCAGGGTTCAACAGACCAGGGCATCTTCTTGTGTCTTAAATAGGCATCTCTCCACTGACAGCTGGTGTGATCATTTGGAACAAGGCTTTAATAAGTCATTATTATATTTTTCAGCCCTTCATCCAGCAAATCAGAAGGACTCAGTACAAACTCCGTTACGATATATCCTAGCCACATGCAGGGTAACGCATAGGATTTTCTATATTGAAAGAATACTTTTCTGGCAAAAAAAAAAAAAAAAAGGAAAAAAAAGAAAGGAAAACAAAAAGCACTTTTTTCTTAATGGTAGCAGTGTAATGTATTTTGCAATGAATTTGTAATTTTTCTGTACGATAGTTTTGATAATTTATAGTACTTTGATGTCATGTAGCCATTGTATCAGTTGAAGTAATTGTTTACTAGCAAGAGTTTGAACAAAAGCCTTTCCTACTTTTTTATCCCTTTCAGAGAACCAACGATTCTTTAGGAACTTTGAATACTGAATGACTCTCAATCACCGTCAGCTTTAGTAGAATATCTTTCTTATCTTAACAAGTGTCTTATGTGATGGAGGAAGAATTAAGAGTGATGGTGATGGAGGCACACATTTCACTTATCCAACCAAAAATGATAAAATAAAATTTGAGCCACAGAATGCCACCATGCTACTCCTTGGGATAAAGCTAAATATGTGGAAAAATCTAATTTTCCTTAAAGGCTATTAATCAGAAGCCAGTGTTTGCACAGCAGGGTGGTCCCCAGAGTGCCCTCTCTCAGATAGGTATGGCGTCCCATTGTGGCCAAATTTCCCTCCATGGGAACAATTTCAGTGCTAGGATCATTGGACTCAATGATCAAGTTCCCCAGATTGAATGTTTTAAGTAAGACTGTGAGAACTCCAGTCTCACTAAGGGAAAGGAGAGAGAACAGGGCAAGATGTTTGGGTTCATTTGTCACTGTTTTTAAAACTCTGTATGCTAGCACACCAAACTCTTGTGTGTATTTACCTTTGTACCACAGTATTAATTGCTATTGTTCATGTGTTGTGCTGGAAGTCAAGGATGAATTAGGAAGGGGGTATCTTACCAGGTGTGCTCTGACTTCAGTTGTGACCATGTTATAATGTATTTCCGACATAGGAGAGATGTACTGCTGACTAGATCTTCTTGAATGTTGATAACAATGAATGACTACTACAATACATTTTGTGTTGCTTGTTGGATGAATTTGCATGTTAACTGTAGGCCAATATAGATTTGCCTTTAAAAACTCTGGAAGAGCTACATAGTCATCATTAGTTTCTAATAATTATGCATCAGAAAAAAAAAAAGCCATTTGTTACCAAACTGAAAAACCAGAGGCTTTTTGACATGACTTCACATACAGTAACAAAAAGGAATTGAAACGTGTGAAAATGCTCTGGTTGCTCTAGGCGTAATTAAGAATTTTTGTAATTAATAGGTTGCTAATTATTTATTATGGCTAAAAAAGGGAAAAAAGGCATAAAATGACCTTCTACAGATTAGATTTTCAGTTTTTCCTCCAAACTGGAAATGTCTCACCATAAATAGGATCTATAATTTTGTTTCATAAAACATAACAAAGCAATGTTTTATGTAAAATATTAAAATATTGATATAAACATATATGAATAAAAATCTAAATCCAGAAAATGGTCATCCTATAAGTTCATGGGACAGATTGTATTAATTTAACCAGGACTATGTAGAAGTAGAAAGAGAAAAAAATCTTTTTTTAACCAGAACAAATATTAAAAACTATTGCAGAAAATAGTGGGTTTTGGATTCCAAACATTTTCAACAGTGTAATGGAAATTTTTCTGTAATTTTCTTATCACTGGGTATTTTATAAATATTCATTGAGTTTACCAAAAGTTACTGTAGTTTAAAAGGTTTTGTGAGCACTAACAATTGGCAGAAACTGCACTTGAAAATAAAAATAAATGTTTGCCTTTTTCCCATTGTGTTATTAGGCTATCCAGTGATTTCTTGGATTTGTTTTCTTGAGTAATCAAGAATGGTTTCTTTATGATCTTGAGGAATGCACATGAGTTGGTATAATGCTATATGTAACATCATGATAATATGAACCAAAGATAAATATTCCCATCCCTAGAGGTTACAAGCAGTGTAAGTCTGTGGTAAAGATACCACAACTGAGAAAAAAAAATTACTAAATACTGGAAGGCCACATGCAAGGAAAGCTGGATTCATGGCTAAAGACCCTGACACCTCTTCCCTGTGTCAAAGATGCTGAACTCATCTGAAGGCTTTTACCAACAAAGGCATAAAAAGGGGATTATTCTGGATTATAGCAGATATAGTAAAGGCTCTCTGGTAGCCAAGAATAGAGTTGGGTGCCTCCTCTTCTCTGGCAGATGAGAGAGACATTAACATTTATCCTGTGATGTTGAGCGGGACACTTGTATGTAAAGAGCTCATTTCTTACCTGGAAATTTCAGGTGGTGAAAACCCTCAGGAAATAGCCTGAGATAGCAGGATGAGAAAGGATGTAGTATATTGTGTGCTAGTGAAGAGGAAGATGGAAGCTTCCTCCCCCAGGCAGGAAGCCATTACAGAACATTGAAGAAGACACCAGGTCCCTTTGTCTGTGATGGGCCATGGAGAGGGAACAGGAACCATACAAACCATTGACCAAGCAATGAAATGCCTAACTTGGAGAGGGCATTGGAGGCATGCACCATGGGGAAACTAAAGGAAGATAAGGCTACTTTTCTGCAGGGAGAAGGGGTCAGAGTAGAGCTGAACCTTATTCTAAAATCTCCACATACCATCTATACAAAGACTACTCTAAACGGAAGAGCCTATAGTCTTCAGGCTGACACAAATGACATTCAGGCATCTGCCCTTCTTCTAACAGCATCTCCAAGGCAGCTGACGAAGCCCAGCGGGGTGATTGGAACCTCGCTTCCTGGCTGCTCCCTGTAGGTTTGGGCCATGTATTTGTGTGAGACCCCCATAGTTTGGGAGAGGAGTCTAGAAGAAAGAAAAGGAGACTAAGAATGCATACCGTTTCTCCTGCTACTACCTAACTACTGCTACCTCTTTCTCTGATACACATTTAGCCCAAGCAAAAGAGAAGGGAGTTATTTTGAATTGAATGAGATTAAGTTTTTTAAATGGATTACATGGATGGAATCACACTGACTTATGGCTGTGTCCCCCTTACCCACTGAGAAGAACACAATAGCAATTACTGAAAAAATATAATCATCCCATGAAGTTAACAACTCAATGAGTTCAGATTCTTTGGTCAAACCAGTCAAATGAATAGCATTGTGTTATCAAAGAAATAGTAATGAGGTTCCAGGCAGAGAAAGGATCAATTCAGTCTGAAGCAGATACAAAATGTACAAGCAGGAGCAGTTCTGTGAAAGTGACACAAGTAGTACAAACCCAAATTGTTCAGGAGAGTCGATCAACTTGAGCCTTCACATATGTGCACTTTCAGTTGGATTTCCACGTCAAATAAATGTATTATTTTAGTGTGGGTTCTGCAAAAGGAGAACCTAAGACAGAGACTTAGATACAAGTACTTTATTTGGGAGATGATCCCAGAAGTTTTCTCAACACAGCAAAGTGGAGAAGTTACATGAAAAAAGGAGTTAAGTTTTTTTAAAACCCTTTTTAAATGAATGACTTACCACTGTGAGTACCTGGGGCTCAATCCCAGTGAAGACCTTCTGGGGGAGACACTGTTGAATCGTCCTTCTGGAGGTGAAGACGTTTGGGTATTTATCCATCATCTCCTACTCCTCATTGGTTGAGAGTTGCTCCAAGGATATCAACTCCTGAACTTCTATATTGCCCTGTATATGGGCAAAATTTCTTCCCTTTGACAGAGAGAGGCATGGGAAGCCTGTACAGAAACTCTCAGCACATGGACTCCAAGAAGGGCTGAGGGGATATGGGTGAGACCCTGACAACATCTCTTACATAAATAGATCAAATGAAGGACAAAAAGAGAAGCCTTGAGAAACTTATAAGGGTTGCTGATTTATAGACCAAAATATACAGTTTTAAAAGCAAAGGGATTATTAGCCTGAAAGATTTGCCCACATAGCAAATGCTTTCATAATTATGCCTCACGATTGTCAGCATTAAAAAAAAAATAAAGCTAAAAGAGACCCCAGGACCTTCCGTGATCCATCTTAACTGAGCTAAACAAGACTCCCAAAGTTAGGTAATGTCATTTCATTAATCATACCACCTGAATGGAACACACACATGCACACACACAGACACACACAACACACACACACACACACACACACACATGCAGAGAGAGGCTTCAGTTCTGTTAGGGCAGGAATTTTTACCTCTTGTTCACTGATGTGTCTTCAGCACCCAGACCAAAGTCCAGAAGACATATGGTCAGTCAACCCTAACACATACTTATTATCTCATTTGTTGTAGGAGTCTTTATGAGTCCTTCCCCAGCAGACAACCTGACAAGTTCAGTTGCTTTTTTCTTTTGAGGTAATTGACATATTAGTTTCAGGTGTACAACATGATTTGCTATATGTATATGTTGTGAAATGATAATTCTAGGTAACATCTATCAATACACATAGCTATAATTTTTTTGTCCTTAGGAACACTTAAGATTTATTCTTAGCAACTTTCAAATATATAATATAGTATTATTAATCATAGTCACCAAGGTGTACATTATCTTACAGGACATATTTATTTTATAAAAATTTAAAAAGTTGTAACTTTGACTCCCTTCATCCATTTCACCCCTATCTCCTGCCTCTGACAACAACTTATCTGTTCTCTGTATCTGTCAACTTGTTTTTTTTTAATTCCACATATAAGTGAGATCATACAGTGTTTGTCTTTCTCTGATCGATTTCACTTAGCATAATATATGTGATATTTCTAGATATCTCCAACAGATGGAATGTGGTAATTTCTACTGATGACACACATAGTTCCTGCTTACTCTATAGTGGTTTGGTGCCTATGTTCATAACTGAAGCAAACGCTACCTTTCATCTAAGGTTGGTAAAGACGGTATAATTTTTTCCCATACAAGTTCATGGACTCTGATACCTTCCCCCAGTGGTTTCCTGTGCTGGGGGAGTGGGGAATCCCTGCATAGAAACATACTCTGAATTCAGAATAAACTGACGTGGAAAACTGTGGATGCTAGGTTAAAACCCCCCACATGAGTCCCTTTGGACTTTCCCTGAACTCGGATGGCAGGTGACCTTTGAACACACATGTTAAGAATTGTGCTTTCTAGCATGTCATTAAAACTAGCTTTTATGGAGGGTATCCTGGATGCCAGGCATTGTGCTAGGGACTTAAATGTACTGTCATGAATCCTCAAATAACTTTGCAAGGATTGGGGAGTAAGCTTTATTTTCAGTTAAGAGAAAAAGCAGAGAGAAGCTCGATAGTGTGGCTAATGTTGCAGGTAGGCTGAGAGCAAAGGCTTTTTCATCAGTTTTCATACTCTGAGTCAAAATTATCTGGGAAGCATAGTAACACTGCAGATCCCAGGTCTCACCATGGAGATTCCCTATTAGTCTGAGATGAGGTTCTTGAACTGATGTTTTAAACTGTCTCCCTTGGGGTGCCTGGGTGGCTCTGTCGGTTGAGTATCTGACTTCAGCTCAGGTCCTGATCTCACAGTTTGTGAGTTCGAGCCCAGCGTCGGGAGCTGTCAGGGCTCTGTGCTGACAGCTCGGAGCCAGGAGCCTGCTTCGGATTCTGTGTCTCCCTCTGTCTCTGCTCCTCCCCGACTCATGCTGTCTCTCAAAAATAAATAAATGCTTAAAAATTTTTAAAAAATAATAAAAAATAAATAAACTGGCCCCCTGGAATGATTCTGATGCAAGCTGCTTGCAAACTGATCTTGGAGACACGCTGATTTAAAGCTACATCTGTCTGGTTCCGGTCACTCAGGTGTTTGTTCCCAGGAAACAATTGCACCCAAAGCCAGCTGGGACCACCTCCCCAATGAAACACCCCTCCCTGAGTGCCCAGCTTGCTGCCTTCAAGAGACACTGCTGGTCTTTCCTATCAGGTCTCTCCTCCCCCACTCATTTCTCCGTTCCTGTTTCTCTCGTGTCTCCCACACCTACTCAGCTTTGCCAAGTCTTTGTTAACAGAAAGATTGGACAGTTGGTGAGAAGAGAGTGATTATGGTTTAGAAGGCTTTCTCAGGCTGGAGAACAGAGTGTCCCCTGCCCCCTGAGGCAGCCTCACTGGGAGCTATTTCCCCAGACTGGGGGAATCTTGCAAAGAAGCACGTTCAGAATTTAATTCAAATTCACCCACCCCCATCCCTCCATAGAAATCTGCCTATAGTTCATCTGACCTGGCTTTTCCAGGCAGGTAGACCAGCAACCAGACACAGCATCTTTTTGTGCCCAGAGGCAGTTGTGTTTAAAACCACAGTTTTAAAAAAAATTACAGTTAAAGGGGTAATTCAGCATCTGTGGTTTCTCTCTCATCTCTGAGCTTGAGAGGAAATGCAGATACATGAGCCGCCATCTCAGCTTGCTATAGTCAGGTACAGGCGTTGCTGTAAAATGCAGGACAATGGGAGTGGCCATGAACAGAGCCCAGGCTGAGATTGAGGGCTGAGTTAGTTCCTCTGGACGCCTTGTGTTAGCCACCCAGAGACCACTGCACCTGCCCTCATCAGGAGGCTCCCCTTTATTCTACTGAGTTGATAAGAAAAAGGAAGGACTGAGAGAAATAAGGAAAGGATCAAAAAAATCAGGCTGAACTTGAGCTAAGCTAGTTTTAGGACAACTAGATAAAGATGCTGTGATTATAACAGTTATAATCATGGTAATGTGGCTTTATATACATACTGCGTATTGTAGGTAGAAAAGCCACTGAAATTTGAGAATTAAAGTTGGATCCTCGAAAGATTTAATTAATCAACTTAAACACAGGGATGTGGCAATGTGACAATACTGTAAAAAAAGCCAGGGCACTTGTTCTTTTTAGAATAACTTGTGTATGGGTGCCAGCCCTCCCCAATATACTCGAAGTTGTCAGTTTACCACTGTATACTCAGCACAGAGACTGTGTTCAGTAGATGCACAAAACCTGTTTGTTGAATAAATGACAATTCCAAAACTAATCATGAGTCCTATGTTTTGTGAAAGCAAAATTTTTAAAAGACACAAATTTCCTTTTGTAAAAGTAAATTAAAGAGATACAGAGTATTCAGAAGTTTGAGTTCGGTCTAAAAACTTTTTCTGAAGGGGTTACAAAGTGCAAGGATAACTAGACTGATACATCTAAGCATCCATTTCTCCCTATATTCCTGGGTGGTTCCAAATAAATGGGAAGTTTTAAAAAAAATACATAAGACGCTAAAAAGGAAACAGCAATGTCAAGTTTGGGGCATGGGGTGATAAGATGGCAGGTGATTGAAGGTATCTCCTTTTCCTTGTGCAATGTTCCCACTGTCATGAGGAATCAGGGCTTCTTCCTCACTGGTACCAAGCAGACACTGAAAAACGATGGTGCAGGGAAAAAGACTGACAGGTTGACAGCAGCAAACAAACAAGTAATGGAACAGCAATTGGCTGATACTTATCAAGATTTGCTGGGCTAATGAACTTCCAAGGACGTACTACTTTTAGCAGTTAAAGACTTGGGGAGATGAACTCATGAGTTGCTCTCATATGATGGAGATGGTATGGGGGATGGAGAGATTCCCACCCTAACATCAGAGAAAAGAAGTTCTCCTACCCTTGCTCAAATTTTTCAGAAAAATGCTTATTTAGAAAGTGAATGAAATTCAAACTGTGTCCATTTCTCTAGAAAGTTTCAGCAAATTATATTTTACTTCAAATACAACTCAACCTAGGCTACCATGTTCAGACCAGCTTTTTAATCTGAAATGAAATGCCAAACTCAAGACCAGGAAGCATCAAAAACAATATTAGACCAATCATTCAAGAGGCGCCATTATTAAAACTATCTTTGTCAAAATAATTCCAAGTTTTTTCACCTGGAAAAACCAACCTCCCTCTTTTCACTTCCCTGCCCTTTCTTTGCTCTATTCTTACAGAAATGAAAGCCCACTTTCAACATTCCCCACTCTTCTCTAGATGCCAAAGAAACCATTTTAGTTTTTGTTTTCTTGTTTCAAGAAAGCAGTCAAATGTTAGACAGTAGTGTGTTTTAATTCATTTTGAAATACAAACTCACATTATTGATTCTTCAGGTCCCCTTACTTGGACCTGACACATTATGAAGTCCAAACAGTTCTGCATAGTTACATTAAACAGGTTCTTGTGCTGCAAAGTCACTGAGTGCAGGTAGCAGTGAAACATTCCCAAGACAATCACTAGACATGCAGAATGCCAGCCAGAAGCAAGGATCACTTTCAGGGGTCTTGCTGTAGGGAGCATGAGGCTGTATTTTGTGTGCATTGACAACTCTATAAGGTAGGCCAAGGGAGCAAAGCACCCCCTATTTCTCTGAACCCAAAGGGGTGTCTTTCCAAAAGAAGTGTCTTTCAATCCCTAAATTTCAAGCCAGATACTCCTCTGAGTTGTATGTGTTGCTCTTTGGAGAGTCAAAGCCAAGCCACCATAAGCTTGAAGGCTGGCTGACCCCTCCCTCCTCATTCCCCAGAGTGGAGAGAACATCTGCCACTTACCCCAAGAATCCAAATGAATCCCCCCCCCCCATCCTGGGTTTAAGCATGGACGCAGGCCAAGCAAGCCTTGGACACCCAGACCTGTTGCATTGTAGCTATGTTGGTGTATCCCATGTACAAGGTGGAAAAGTGCTTTTGTTTCTATACCTGATCCAGCTGGGGGAGGGGGACTTGGGGGCTGCCTGCCTAATGGCCCCTAGCCCATGTGCTTATACTGGGATCGGTCCCTAGGGATCTGAACCTGGTTGGCAGTCATTTTGTGGTGGATGTGGTAAATCGCCAGTGTTACCACAATGACGAGGCCTAGGATGAGCCCCAAAATCAGGGGCAAGGTTTCCTCCAACTGCTCCCGCTCATCCACTGGACACTTATGTTCTGAAATGGGAAAGAAGAGAAAAAGCAATCAGCTCCTGTCAAAATATTTTAAATCACAAGTTCTCCTACCAAAGCGAAAAGGGAAATGGAGGTAAAGAGATTTCTCAAGGAACATTTGGGGGAGACTCTTTTACTTAGAAATAATGTTTCCCCAACCAACCATAAGGATGAACCACTTAATATTTCTGCATAAGGTAAAATTAAAATGTATCAGTTAAACAGGGCAACACTCAGTCATTGGATTCCTGGCAGGTGCCAGCAAAACATCCAGAAGATTGATTTAAATTATCAGAGTTTCAGCATTAAACAAAACCACCATCATTTTTATTGTTGGCTTAATTTTTTAACTTTTTATTGAACTATATGTACACATATAGTTGAATTGCACACAATACAGAGCTTTCAAAAAGACTGAAAATATCAAGTGTTGGTAATGGTATGGAGCAATTAGAACTCTTATACATCATTAGTGGAAGATGGTACAACCTCTTGGTAAAACTGTCCAGTAATTTCTAATAAAAGGAAGTATACACCTACTTTATAACCCAGTATTCCATTCACAGGTGTTTACTTACGAATAATGAAAACACATGGGCACGAAAAGACTTGAGCGTAAGTGTTCACAGAAACTTTATTCTCAATAGCCTAAAACTGGAAACAACCCAAATGTCCATCAAAATGGAATGGAAAAACAATGGAATATCAATCAATAATAAAAAGGAATGTATAAAAAGGAATGAACACATAACAAAATGGATGAATCTCAAAAATATTATGTTCAACAAAAACTCTAAGATACAAAGAGTCCATACTACATGATTCCATTTGTATGAGTTCAAGAACAGGCAAAACTAAGTCTGTGGTGATT
The DNA here is from genome assembly GCA_030068075.1 of Paguma larvata. Classification (NCBI taxonomy): domain Eukaryota; kingdom Metazoa; phylum Chordata; class Mammalia; order Carnivora; family Viverridae; genus Paguma; species Paguma larvata. The sequence continues at coordinate 14,930,244 of CM057844.1, forward strand.
GAAATCATAAAAGTGCTTACATATGGGGACCAGGACAGGGAACTTTCAGGTGTGATGGAAATATTCTGTATTTTGATCTAGGTAAGGGTTACGTGGTTGGAAGTACAGGTAAAAATGCATCAAGCTATAGGGTGCCTGGGTGGCTCAGCTGGTTAAGCGTCTGACTTCGGCTCAGGTCATGATCTCATGGTCCATGTGTTTGAGCCCCTCTCGTTGGGCTCTGTGCTGATAGCACAGAGCCCAGAGCCTTCTTCAGAATTTGTCTCGCTTTCTCTCTGTGCCCCTCCTCCTCTCTCTCTCTCTCTCTCTCTCTCTCTCTCTCTCTCTCAAAAATAAACATTTAAAAAATGTGTTAAGCTAAATACTTCAGATTTGTGCGTTTTGATATATGTAAATTATACTACAATTTTAAAAAAGAGAGTGCAGAAGTTAATGAATTTTCACAAATGAACATCCTATATAACCAGCACCTAGATCAAGAAAGAAAATTTTACCAGCACGTTGGTGTTGACTCCATTTTACCCTCTTACCCTCAAGACAGTTTAATAGCCCTATGCCTCCTTTTTTACCTAGAACCAGAAAAACAATTTTGGGGCAATGTGGTGGTCAATAGTTTGTAGAGCTGAGCAGAACTACGTTCCTAGAAACCGGGACAAGTTTGCTCAGGCTCCTTTTGTCTTTGTAGGTAACTGGTGGCCCCTTCACCAAACTCATGAGCCACAACTGGAGAAAACAGGCTTTAGATATCTGTTCATAAATCCAAGTTTTTAAGTCAGGGTGACCCAATAAACACTTATTGAGCACTGACTGAGTGCCTGGCTCCTCTATGTTGACACAATCCTTCCTCTCACCTCTCCTGAGGCCAGCAGAAAGGAGAATAAGGCCTAAGGGTATTCTATTAATTAGAGTCTGAAAGATTGCAGGCAAACATACAGCTTTTGAAAAGCTGTATACTTGGGGCACCTGGGTTGAGCATCCAACTCTTGATTTTGACTCAGGTATGATATCATTGTCATGAGATTGAGTCCCAAGTCAGGCTCCGAGCTGGGTGTGTAGCCTGCTTACAATTGTCTCTTCTACTCCCTCCGCCCCTCTCCCCACTCATGCACACTCTCTGTCTCTCTCTCTCAAAATATAAAAATAAAATAAAGTCTGTATACTTAACATGCATGGTTCCTAAATCAACTTTCAGCTCTAAGCACAAAAATTTTCTCATTTAATCCCCATGACAACCCCATGAGATAAATACTGTTATTATACCCATTACTCCAAAAGTAGAATGAGGCTAAGTAATTTTCCCAGGGGAAATGAAGCCCCAACTTGAATTCCAACAGTCTAACTCAACAGCAAAATCAGAGGAGCACTTAGCAGACATGATCTATAGGTAGAGTTAGGGTGAGGTCAGTGGCAGAACTGACCTACTTGGCATTTAAAGGCTACAGAATCACAAGGGCGGAAGGGCAGGAAGAGGGCTTCTGGGCTTTGTGGCTGTGTGTACTGATCACGGAGGTACGTTAAATTTCTGAAAATTTAGTGAGGGACATACTTATTACTAAGAGGTATGAGGGTACTATTAGGCGGGGGATGGATACGTTGTTTTTTCTAGATTGTAGCGATGGCTTCATAGGTGTATTCCTAAGTCAATATTTCTCATATTATACACTTAAATATGTGAAGTTTATTGTATTTCAATTACAACCTGAACAAAAGTGTTTAAAATAAATATGTAAACATACACATATGTACATACCCAATTGAAAAAAAGAAGAGATTTTCTTTTTACAAAGATTTTTAAAAAGACATTTTGACAAATGTTAAGGAAGGGTTAAGGACCTATTATTAGCACTAAACTAAGCATTTCTCTTTATTACAATCAGAAGGACTAAAAAGAATCAGTAGGGGACTTTTCTTTTTCACTATTTGATTCAATTCTAATGAGTCCCACAGTTTGAGTATCAGCCTGCAGCCCAACATACCCATTTCCCCTGGGGAAAATCTTACAACTGTTACAAGCTGCAACAGGGACAGCTATGGGTCCAGAGCTCCATACCCAGAAGGCTGATTTTTCCCCCATGATACCACACTCCCTCTTTGAAGAGAAAAAATGAGTAGAAATGGGATTTCCTGTGGTAGGGATTTTATTAACAACAAAGGCTATTTTTTTTCCTCAACACGCTATTGCCTGTGTAATGTTAACATAGTTGTGGACTTTGCTTATTTTCCATGCACTAGCCCCAAACTTACACCCTGATAGTCATAACATGTCCCTTTCAAGCACACCTGACTGTAGCTAATGAGGTAAATTTGGGAAAGCCCCTAGGCCACCTAGGGATGGGGCCTGGTTGCCAGGAGAACTAACCTTGTGATCAGAAAGTTGGAACTTTCAGTTCCACTCCCCTCATTTCTAGGGAGGGGAAAGTGGCTGGAACTTGAGTTCAATTGCCAATGGCCAATGATTTAGCCAATTGTGCCAATGTAATGAAGCCTCAATTAAAACCCCAAAGGACGGGATTCAGAGAGCTTCTGGTCAGTAAACACATGGAGATTTGGGAAGAGCTGTGGGCTTGGAAAGAGCATGGAAGTTCCTCTATCTTTCCCTGTATCTTGCCCTATGCATCTCTTACATATAACTGTTCTTGAGTTATATCCCTTTATAATAAACTGGTAATCTAGTGAGAAAAGTACTTCTCTGAGTTCTGTGAGCCTCTCTAGAATTCAAGGAGAAAGTCATGGAAACCTTTAATAGCAAGTTGATCGGAAGCCCAGGTGACAGCCTGGACTTGCAATTGATATCTGGAGTGGAGATGGGGAGCAGTCTTGTAAGACAGAGCCCATAACCTGTGGGATTTGATGGTATCTTCAGGTAGACAGTGTCAGCAGTGAGTTGAATTGTAGAACACCCAGCTGCTATCAGAGAATTGCTCAGTGGTTGGGAAAAACACCCACACATCAGAACTGGTATCAGAATCATACTGCCCCAAGAATTATCTTTCTTTTAACTTTTAAAATAATTTTTTTACAAATATTTCTTTATTTTTGAGAGAGAGAGAGAGAGAGAGAGAGAGAGAGAGGGAGGGAGACAGAGCTTGAGCAGAGGAGGGACAGAGAGAGAAGGAGAGACACAGAATCCAGGCTTTGAGCTGTCAGCACAGAGCCCAATGTGGGACTCGAACTCAAAAGCTGCGAGATAATGACCTGAGCCAAAGTCAGATGCTTAACCAACTGAGCCTCCCAGGTGTGCCCCAGGGTAGTATCTTTAAATGGATAATAACTTTGGTGTAGTTATGGGGGAATAACATCTCATATCCCATTCTTAAAGGAAGGCAGAGGAGAAAAGCATAATATATTCTGACAAAAAAAATTAATGGTTAAAATACCATTGTGGTTTAGTTCCTTTTTGTTTTTTGTTTTTTATTCAAGTGTAGTTAACATACAGTGTTATATTAGTTTCAGGTGTATAATATAGCAATTCAAAAATTCTATACATCACTCAGTGCTCCTCATGATAAGTGTACTCTTAATCCCCATCACCTATTTCACCCATCAACTACCCATTTGCCCTCTGGTAACCACCAGTTTGTTCTCTATAGTTATGAGTCTGTTTTTGGTTTGTCTCTTTTTTTCTTTGTTCATTTGTTTTATTTCTTAAATTCCACATGTGAGTGAGATCGTATGGTATTTATCTTTCTTTGACTTATTTCACTTAGCATTATACTTGTGGGTTACTTCTTAAAAATTATTTTTTGTGCCTTAGAAAAAAACCTGAACTAAACCCACCACAGAAAGAGGTATATAAAGGGAGCATTAAACTATGGACATATCAAAAAAATCATGAAAAATCTTGAACCCCAGTCCTCATCCATCCACATCCACTAAGTGGTCAAATAAGGGGACATTCCTGAGTCTGTCATCCCTTATCCACCATTTCAAAATCCACAAACCTCTGGAAGTCCAAAGCACTTTGTATCACCAACACTTGACTTAAACTAATGTAGGGTGCTCGTGATTCTCATGTATCCTACTTAGCATGAAGATTCATGTGTTTCACTGCAGGGAACATATATATTAATATATTTGATTACAGGGGACTGCCTGCACTCTTCTGGGGTTTTTCCATAATATATGGAGTATGCACTGTATTATCTTGCTGAAGTCTGAAATATCCTGAACTCTGAAACCCATCTATCTCCAAGGGTTTTAAGTGAGAGACTGTGAGCTCATACAAGAGGTACACACATTCCACATTCAGGCTCAAGCCGGTGTTTTCAAACTCTTCCTCTGACCCAGAGGGAAAACAATGTTTTACATTACAACTCAGAACACAGGTAGACACACATAACCAAAACCAGGGTTTCACAAAACAATATTTATCCTGACCCTATACATCTAATAACTTCCACTCCAGTCTATTCTCTTTAACTTAAAACGGTGCTGGCCATGACTCACTAAGGCAGAGGTGCCATCTTTTTTTGTACCAGTAATGATGAAACTGTCATGCTTTCTCAGAATCATGCTTACAAATGCGTAAAGATAAGACACACAGAATTATGAAGGAAATAGATTACACTGAAATTCAGTTAACAAAATATATTTAAATAAGTTGGGAGATAGCAATATGTGTACTCTTTTCTTAGTACACATACTGTCTGGGATTGCAAAGTAATAAAAAGCATCATTGTTACTTTGCAAGATCTACACAAGCAAATGTGGGATGAAAATATCACGGTTTTTATTGGTGAGAAAGTTACTACAAATTATTCATTAATTATTACCACTAATACTACTGTGGGTTGTTATCTACATTTATGATTGAAGGGAATGTCAAAAGTTAGAAATTGGTGAAAATAAAGATGTAAATTTTTCCCACTGAAAATTCACACACTCTCAGAATTCTATCCACAACCCTTAGGAACTCCAGGGTTAAGATCCTGTGCAATAAACTGATTATAACCCACAGATTATAAAACAGGAAAGCTCTAGATGTGTGCCTAGGAGAAGAACGTCTTTTTGGCTTAGCACACACTGAATCTGGCTTTGGATGCTCAGAGACCCCTAATTCCCTGGTCATCTCCACAAGTCTTGAGGGTCCCTCGTGCTTCTGCCCTGGCTGGGCTCAGAGTTCTCAAGGGCACAAAACAGAGCCTGAAGAAGATGGCATATGGTTGCAAAAGACAACAACTAGTCTAGTCATTGGAAAGAACCAGATGAAGACAAATCAGACAGGAGAGGGTTAATCTGTTGCCAGCTGCCAGTTGCCAAATAAGGTACCCCCAACCATAAATCAAATGCTACTGAAATTCTGATTCATCTTCAGTTCTTGTTTTTAGTCCATGTTTTCTTTTATTCACCTGTTTATTTGATGACCACCATTTTTTGTATGTTTGATGGTTTGATGACCATCTCAATGGTGTATTTACTCCCTGAGGCTAACCAACTACAAGAACTCTTTATTGTACCCCAAATGAAAGCACTGAGATGAGCAGTGGGCAAAAAGGCAAGCTAATTGCTTTCTCAAGCTCTGCTAACACCCCAGACTGTTCCCATTCAAGAAAGGGGCTGGCTGGGCTTCCTCTGCTTTCTGACAGGGCAGCTGGAGGGAGGGGTTTGCCTCTTTTCTCTGGGCTGGTTCTGGACTTCTGAAACCTCAGCAAAATATATTTTGCATATTGAGAAACAGAATGAGTGGGCTTTGGAGACCTTTGGCAGATACTCTCAGTAGCAATTAAAATAAGATAATAAAGCAATTGTTGATTGATGCCATTGTGTACCAGGCACATGACATGCACAAGAAAGGGTTGTATAAACTCTCACAATCTTATAAACTCTGCCAGGGCAGGAACTTTCATATATCCCAGAACCTACATGTAGCAGACCTATCCAGACAGAGTCCTTGGCAGTCACCTTTCCCACACATTGCAAAGGGTTTTGCCTACAAGCAGTTTAGAAGTCTCAGAGAGTCAATGCTTCTCCCCCACCCCCAGCAGCCATCAGTGGTGGATAAAAGTTGGTGGGTAAATGTCATTGTTCCCACCTCTCAGGCTGGATAACTCTGACATTTGTTCTAAACTCTCGGGGGTTCCAGTATTGTCAGCCCCAGCTGCCCACAACAGAAACCTGCTCACTAATGCACCTGTACTGGTTGCCTTGCCTTCCTATCTATCTTACCTCCCCAACCCTCTCCCAGTGCTTTCTAGAACCACCTCCTAAAAAACTAATTGCACTTACATACTTGCAAAGGATCTGCTCCTTGGAGAACCCAGCCTAAAACACTATGTTCCAGGAAAGTACCAGGAACACTGAATTCTACAACTGGCTAGCTACACAGTCTTACCCTGGGGCTCCACATTCCAGCCCTTGACAAGGTTCTCAGCAGTGTTCATAATGGGATTATCTCCCCCCAGATGCTTACCCAGGAGACCCTGAGGAGGAACTACTAATTCTGGGAGTTGCTAAGTAAATCACAGGTCTACACAATGCTGTGGATCAGCAGCAGCTAAGCCTTCCTGCATGTGGCAGCCAGCCCCGGGGTGCCCTAGTGAGGGCTGGTTTACAGAGAAAGGTAAGGCACGATCATTTCCACTAAAAGACAGATCTGGTTAAAACACAGATCAAGTGGCATCTTCCAATCATGCTGTTAGGAACACTAATAAAAAGCTCATGAATTCAGGGTACTCGACAACCTTTGTAAAGGTGCCTCTTGGGCGCACATGTTTTTATTAGGAACAGCTGAGGCTGTGAGTAAGGGCACAAGATCTGACACCCAAAGACAGGCTCTTGTCCCAGCCCTAGTAGCCACTAGGAGGGCAGACTTCACCAATGACTTCACTTCTCTGAACCTCGGTTTCTCCACGATCATCTGGAATCTCAGGTTTGTTCGTTTGCTTGTTTTTCCCCCTTGAGAATTAAAGAGGGACCAGCCTATATGTGGTCAACTTTAAGTGCCTTTTAAACCTGAATCTTTAGTAAAGGGAAACAGAGACTGGGTGCCTGGGTAGCTCAGTCAGTTGAGTGTCTGACTCTTGATTTCAGCTCAGGTTATGATTCCACAGTTTGTGGGTTCAAGCCCTGCATCAAGCTCTGAGCTGACAATGCAGAACCTGCTTAGGACTTTCTGTCTTCCTCTCTCTCTGCCCCTCCCCTGCTCATTCTCTCTCTCTCCCCCCCCCACCCCATCCCTCAAAATAAATAATATACTCTTTAAATTTTTTTAAATAAGGGGAACAGAGATACCCTTTTCATGCTGTTATGTTTCTTTTGTAATTATGCGTAAAAGTGGCCTTTAATTCGAGCCATTAAAATTCTCAGGTTGATCTGTTATTTATCAGTGATACAATCCTCATCCATCACAGGCAGGAATCTCCTGGGGCCCTGCAAAGGGACACTCTATTTGTGGAAGGACACGTTAATCAACCCCAACTGAGAAACATGAGGTGCTTTGAACTGCAGGCTGGTAGTTGCCTTACAAGTGTATTGGTTATAGAAATGAGCCAAAGTAGCCTCTGTGTATTGGCCCCTAAGTGGCTTATTTCTTCACTGCAGGTTGAGACCATTAGCTAGAAAGCCTATCCTGCCAAACTCAAATTTTTACATATCTAATTATTTAAAAACCAGCCCAAACAAGCACATTTTTAGCCATTTAGAGCCTGCCTACTTTGCATTCCAAACTTCACCCAACAGCTGTTACCCATTGATAAGATAGGCCTTAGCCCCTGCTGCCCCTCAAAGCTCTCTGACCCAGAGACTCCTTACTGTGCTGCTGAGCCATATATTCTAGGCACATAATTCCTATACCAGGTACACCTCTCCCTTCCAGGAGGTCCTTTGCTCTCCTCACTTCTGGATGGTCTCATGCTCTGATCTGCTCTTATGCAACCCTGTGCAAGCACCACCCAATAAAGTTAGTGTATTATTGCCTCTCAAGGTCATATCTTTTCCTTGACCAGCTCAAGATCCCTCAACCCCCACCTAGAGTATTCCACAGACCAGCAGCATCACCAGGGAGCTTGCTAGAAATGGAGCATCTTGGGCCCCGCCCCCAGACCTACTGAACCAGACTCTGCATGTTAACAAGATTACCACAGTAGTGCACAATGCAGCTGAAGATTCGTGTGCACACTGCAGTTGGAGATATGCTGGGCTAAGAGACTTCTGTTGAGGATCAGCATAGTAGCTGAGCCCACTAAAGGGATTTAAGTGATAAAGATGTCAACCCTGATTTGATCTGCTCTCAGCACTGAGAGTATCCAGTAATCTATTTCACTGACCCTTTCTTGCTTTTCTTAGAGACTATTAAACAGGCAGGTGTGAAACTTCAGACTGCCAGTATGACGCCCTTACACAGGGAATAGTTTCTTCATTGGAAACCCTTTGGCTATAGATCCTGCACACACCTGCCAAACACACATATATATCCCTCCAGTGGATGTGCAGTTATAAGACCAGATACTTCCCCCTCCCCCACTCGGGTGCAGGTTACTCATCCAGAGCCTCCTGAGCTTCTTTTCAGGGAAAGCAGGGGCAGGGGACAAGTCCCAGGTCCCAAAAAGCCACTTAAAAGGAATCTTTTGGATTCCACCAAATCAAATCAAATGATCCCTTACAAAACACAGTGGGAGGCAGGTGCTGAGAGGCACAAATGGGAGGAGTCAGGAACAAAGGAACCCCTGCCACACAAAGGCACACGGATCCAGTGAGTGATTCTGAATGAGGCTTGCCTCCTCCCAGGAGCAGGAGCTTTGAGCCCCAGGGTACCATATAGGAGGGGACATCCTAATTATTACCCAGAAAAGCCTGGGTGAGACAAGTGCAGTTTGCTTGTGCTTAATAATACATCTGCATTTAGAAAGTTCTATATGCTTGCAAACTCTCTAAGTCTCCCCAGGAACCATGCCCATCTAGGACCTGGAAGTGAATAAAACCTGTTTTTCAAACAAGAGATGCCATTACATCCATGCTATGAACTTCACTGATTTTCAGGAAACTAGCTCTGGTCCTGATTCAGTGCTCATTTACTCTAATTTTGTATACCATCAATGAGATTTTGTTTCTCAGTTTGTAAATGAGTATAAGCAACAGTGTAGAAATAACCCAGAATGACTGAGGTGAGGTTGCAGTAAGGACCTAGTAAAAGCAGCCGCCACAGCACAGATAGCACCCACCAGCAAAGAAGTACCTAAGAACAGCTGACCAGTAAAAAACAAAGAGTAATTAGAAACTATGAAAAGTATCTGCATAAACTCAAAAGTATCTATGGTAGGAAACCCGGGGGCTGATTCTACACAGTCCAATATGTTCACAATGAATTCCTGGTCATCAGTAATCATAAGTCCAATTACCTTTAATTATAGTTAATATTTTCAGTTTAAGAAAGACACTGTAATATTTTATAAGCACATAAACAGATTTTTTTTTAAACGCTAAAGTCTTGACACTTAAGAGTTTAATTTCAATTTTGTGGAAGATCCATTAAAACAGAATTAGCCCATCCTTCCCTGAGTGTGTGGAAGTATTGCACTGACTTACTAAACATATTAAATCCTAATTTGTCTGGCATTCAGGCATTTGGAAGTCCCTGTTAATTGTGTTCACAGCTTCAGAAAATCAATTCAGCCGAAGTTAACTGGGCATCTACAGTGTACCAAGCACTGTATTAGGTGCTAAAAATACAAAGATGAAACAAGAAGTAAGGTCTGCTGTCAAAGACAGTTTAATTTAAGAATGTTCAAATGCTCTTTAAATGATCACAGTGTTGGGGGGGGCAGGTGTAGTTTCTACACAGTATAGTTTGAGTTGGGAGGGGAATTTTATGAAAGCTGGATTCCCTGAGAAATGATTTAATGATTTGTGTATGACACAGATGGGGAGTCCTTGATATCCTGTCTGTCCCAATAGTTGTACTCATCTGGTGATCCCCACCCTAAAGGAAGGCATCCATAAAGCCACCAGAATCTCTCCCCATTTCTTAACCACCAGGAATAAACAGAATATCAACCGTCTTTAACAATTTTCTCCAGACAAGAGAGAACAAATGAATTGAAAAATTCATTCACCCTACGTTTGCCAGGTATAAATTTTTGCTAGACTCATATAAATGGCAGAAATGTGGACTCACTTTGTGCCCAATTTCTGCTGGGATGCCGAGAACCATGAGACTGTGGACGTCCTGAATCTGCCCTGGCTATATCCTGCCTGGCTCCCTTTCAGAGACTAGCACAGACTGAGAAGAAACCTTTCTCCACACCCCAGGAGGAAATGATCAGGAACCCATGCTTTCCTGGAACCTCAAGGATATCCCTCCCCACAAAGGTGAGTGGTGGAGGGAGACAGGTCTTCATGAGTCTCTCTTTCTGTGACACACACACTCTCTGTCTCTCACACACACACACATACACACCTATTGCATCCTAGCCATACAAAAACTTAAACTCACAGTGGTAGAAACTACAGCTGAAAGGAAGTACCTGAAATAACATGGAGAAATGAAGGGCCATGGAAGCAGAGGCCCTTCTGTAATCCACGGCTCTCTATGCAAGTGCTTTTTCATTGGGACACTTGCATCAAAATTATATATATAGTTTTCCAAATGGTCTTTGTTACCTCTCTGCCTATCAAGGTTCCTCTCTTGGCAAACAAAGGGGAAGAAAGGAAAGAAATAAAAGAAGGGAGGGAGCAAGGAAGGGAAAGTGGGAGAGGAAAGAATGAAGTGAAAGAAGAAGGGTAAAAAAAGAATCATTGAGGAAGGTTGATCAGTTCACAGCCTAAAATATGACAGTGAAAGGAAGTGTCATGTCAGCCTGAAGAAAATTCAAGGAAGTAACAGCCTGAAACCCTGGCAGGCCTTTTCTGTATCCACCCTGAAGTCAGCCTTCCCTTCCCTCCATCCTGTCTCCTCCTCCCACTCGGATCCCCACCAACTTACCTTCACTGAAGACAAAATCAGAGATGATGTCGAAAGGCTGGATGTGGACCGAAGACAGAATCATGGTGACTGTCTTCTGTGGATCGCTGGAGGCTAGTGAAATGGTCTGCTGAGCTTGACACTCGTAGGACTTCCCAGCTGGTGTGACCAAGGCAGAGAGGTGATGTGAGTTGGCCGTGTGCTTTCCGGCTGCAGGGAAGGCCCAAAGCAATGGTTAGGCCCCTATTTCTGGCAGAATCCCAGCCTCCTAACCTCCTGTGCCAGATAGCTTGCTCCTGGCTCTCGGCTCCAGACACCCCTCTGATCCTCTGTGTTGCGGCTGGAGCTCTGCAGATGGCATCGTGGTGACAAAAGACAGGTATTCCCTTTCTTTCAGGAACAGGGAGGGGCTTCTTAAACATTGATTTGAAATCTCTTTTCTGGAAAAGGAGAGTGATACCTAAAACCCAACCCTGTTTACTATATGAAACTGACAATGGAGATTTCAAAGAAACGGAGCGGTGACTTAGTTTTCTACATTGCACACTGGCCCACACAGAGTAAAAGATCTTCTTCAACAAAGCAGGGCTGATTGCTCGTGCCTGGGGCAGACGCCCTAGCACACATATAAACTCTTTGTCTCCTTACATGTTTGCGTTTTTTCCCCCCTTTCCCTTTTTCGGAAGGGAAGGTGTTTAATTTAACTGGGAGAAGTGTTCGAATACGAATTTCGATGAAGAGAAGAAAATGCTCTTTTTACTGCAATGATAAAAAGGGGTAGAAAGGGAGACATGATATGTACATTGTTTCATGCGCTCAATACAAATCTTTTCCCAGCACAGGTGCCCAGGTGATGGAAGGCCTCATTAGGATATGAGACTGTTTACTAAATAGGTGAAGTTGGTTAATTAAGTAATTTAAATGTGGTCTTTGATGGTTTGCACATGTGAACTTTCTTATTTGGAGAAGGGCTGTTGCTCTTGCCACGATATTTTTGGAGGATCTGGGTGAGCTGGAGCGGTGGGCAGGAAAAGCTAATAAATTAGGACACAGTTCAGAATCTCTTCTGGGGTGACTGCTGTCAACCACTGAAGATCCAATGTGAGCCCTAGGGCCACGAACAAAAAGATACTGCAGGCTAAATGAGAAAAGGAGTCACACTGCCCCTTTAAAGTTATTGCACATAAGAAGAAAACCCAGGGTGCAGGGGAAAAAAATGCAGCTTTGCCCTTCTCTGTGCTCCTTTAAAGGACAAATCATAAGAGATCGTTTGAAGCAGACTCGGGGAAAACAGGCCCTCAAGAGACGTCTCATCCAGGATCAGGCTACTCTGTCCGGCTGATCCTTAGGCCCGAGGTTCCTTGCTCATCTACAAGGCCTAAGGTCCAGAGGACTCGCAGGTGCTCCTGCTTCCTCTACCTTGGAGAGAAATCTCAGGGCGGACTTGGCCTAGGAGTGCAAAGCCAGGATGTGTTTCCATAAATTTCCTGAAGAATTTGGTCTCCACGCCTGCGCTCTCTGCAGTGCCCAGGCTATCCCAGGCTCCCTCCCCAGCTTTCTGGCCTCTACTCACCACTGACAGCGTCTTTAAAATGGGTCTTCTCTGAGGAGTCGTAGACAAACTGGACCTTGCTCAACCTCCACGTCGCGTCGGGTCCTTTGGACGCATTGTGACTTTCCTGCCAAGCGGGGGAGGCGCGCGTCACTGGTCCCTGCAGCTTCTGGGTGAGGAAACCGTGGGGCGGCCCCCGCCCACACCCACTCAGAGGTAGGCAGCGCCTCCTCTGCGAGTTCCCCTCGGGGTTACCTTTACAAACAGCATTTTGAGCGCGTATGCGCGATCCACCCAGAACACCTGCAGCTCCGACTCGTTGTGGCCACAGCGGCCCTTCACCTCAGCTCCTCGGGTCAGTGAGATATCGGCCTGTTCCGTGATCAGCTGGGAACACAGACGCCCCGCACCCCCTCAGCGCTCCCTGCCTCGGTGGGGGCTGTAAAGGGCAGCGCATCCAAACTCCAGGTTGCACGCCTGAGCGCTCCTTTGCGCGCGCGCTCCCGGGTCTGGGAACATGCGGTTAGATGCTCTACGTGCAGACCCGGCCGTTAGGGAAGCAGAGAAAGGGGGGTTACTTTCAAAGCAGGCAGGGCGAGCAGAAGGCGTTACAAGCCTGAACCCCCATGCAGCATTCGGGAGCAGCCTGCAGAGGCGCAGAGGGGTAAGGCGGGCGACCCAGGTCTTCATGGGGCCTTGAGGGAGGATGCCCTTCGCCCCTGGAGCCCTAGGAGCAAGCCGGGAGGGAAAAGGTTCCTTACATCGACATAATTGCTGGCCCACACATCATAAGGGACAATAAATTTGGCTGCGAACTCGGCCATGAGACACGTCGTCCCATTTTCCCGCACCACAAATATATCTTTTTCAGGGTTAGTGGAAAGGCCTGAGAGATTTTCCACTTCTTGTTCTGCCATGATTCGAGCCATTGTATCTGCGGAAAAACAAACCAAAAAAATCCTATCGGTTCCGGGCTCAGTGAGCCCACGCGTCGCGGGCACGGGGGTGGAGAAATCGTGGTCTGCAGGCTTTGGGGTGATAAAGTTCCTTGCCGGTTGCTGTGCGCTCTGCAAGCCGTTTCCCTAACCGAGCTCCGACAATTTCAACTCCGTTGCTGTTAGTTCATAATAAAAATAAAATCTAAACATTTAAATCCTTACTACTTTGTAAGCTCATTGGTCTTTTCCTTCATCTTAAGGCTTTTAAAACCAAATCTTTCTTACCGATGCTCAGACCCCACGAAGCAGACTCGTATAGCATTCTCTCTGGGAAGTGCCTTACAGGTGTGTGGCCCTCTGGGGAATTCCCTGCCTCTGGCGGGAAGGCCCTCTACCCCGCCAGCAAAGAAGAAAGAAAATAACAAAACATAAGGGCCACATTTTGACCTTAAGATATTGGGTTTACTCCGCTGGTTCTATTCTCGGCAAATAGTGCACCCTGCCCTCGCAGTCTCCCAAACGCTACTCACGGAACAGCATCAGGAGAACTCGAAGTCTATAGACGCTGGAAAAGCCTCTTCCTAGGAGATCCATGCTCGTCGTGCAGCGAATGAGGCCAGATGTGCTGCTGCAGAGGCCGCCCGAGAGGGAATCCCTCAAAGTCGCCGCTGGAGTGAGCCGGGGTGAGCGAGGGGCGGGGGCACCGGGAGGGAGGCGGGGGGAAGCGCGTGTTCTCTGCGCGCTGCCGAGGACTTAGGTGGCGGGTGCCGCACCGACCCGTGCAAGCTGAACGCGAGTCGGCTCACTGCAGAGGAACAGACCGCGAGGTGAGGGAGCTGTCCACGGCTGCGAGTACTGAAAGAGATCGGTTGTGTTGCAGGAGTGATTGTTGTGGCTTGGCTTGTGCAGATAGCCAATGAGATTTGTGGGGGGCTAAAATTCGTCCTGAGTCTGTTTCCTGTTCTGCAATTGCATCCGCAGAGATGATTCTGTCCTGAGAAACTTAACAGTACTCTCAGACTTATTCAGTATCCCTACCAGGTACAGTTATTAGGTGGTGGAGACATCACATCCCTGGAGTCCTGGCTGCTGAAAATGCATCTGGTTCCTGAAAGAAAACGGTAGAGCACAAATTGTTGCTGCTTTGGGGGAGGAGGAGTAGGCAGAAATAGAGAAGGAAAATGCTATGGCAACAGTTTCCTGCATTTGGAGACATCCCCTTCTTTCCTCTGCTCTCAATGAGCTAATGGGTTTAAAGTTAAATTGATGTCTCCCTAAATGAGGCCGTCAGTCAGTGCAGTATTCTGCCTTATTTTCTGTGAGTTCTGCTCTCTGATTGCATGAGGGCTCTAAACTCTGGGCTTTTCTACCCTCACTCATTAAATTGCGACTTTCCTGCCAAGAAGGATGTAAGTGAAACTGAAGTTTGAGGGGGTTGTCTAGGGTCTCTTAGGACAGTAATGTCACCTACTTAGGTAAACATACACATTGCTCTATAGCATCCAGTGGGACAAAAAAAATACTACTGGGCTAATTCCTATATTTACATGTTGGGTAGCTTGCTTTTTAAATATATATATTTTTTGCTTCATAAATTAGAAAACAGTTTTTTCAGCAATGAACATGCTGTCCTCATCAATTGTATTGATGCCCAAATATTTTATGTCTTACAGGATATTTAATTATGTGAATAATCAGTAATATAATATGATGAAATAAACAATGTCATATTAAGGGGGAAATAGCAAAGTATTTTCACATGCACTGTCAAATTTTATCCTCCTTACCACTGTAGAAGGTAGACAAGGGAAGATTTGCCTTCGTGTGGTTGTACGCTCCCAAAACTGAGACTCAGAAAAATTAAATGACCTTCCCTGGTGTCACATGGTCAGTTAGAATTAAAATAGAAAAATCACATGCTTTAACTTCATAGGGATCATCTTCATTTTTTCCTTATATAATACTTTGACTTCAAAATATAGTATATTTTCATTTCCATAAAATCTTTATTCGATGACCAAATAACAAGCTGAAACCCAAAGTCTCTAATTAGATCAATAGCAATTCAAATTATGAAATAATATTTAAATCAATACTATATTTTATATCTTCATTTTATTGTTATATTTCATTAAAGCATTTTTCAAGAACTTTGCATAAATGTCTATACACAGAAGGTCTGAGGCCAAATTGTGATTGATAGAAGTCAATTATTATTAGGATTGCAATTTGCAAAATTTGCATGCCTTACAATTTGTCACCTTAGCAATTGCTATGCACATTTTCCTGTAGTACTATAAAAACTTTAAAAACAATAAGACATCTGTAATGAAGCATTTATATTCTCTCTCCCTCCATCTTTCTCTCCAGTGCTTTAATGAAGAATGAAATTTACAGATTTTAGTTTAGTATTCACAATTTGTTACCTTTATGGACTTGTACAGATTACCATTTTCCTCAACTAAAAAAATAGAATAATACTTCAGGGGATGGCTGGTTAGGCCAAGTGAGCTGATGAGTAGAACATCATTCAAAACAAAGGCAGGTTAATTTCATCATAAACATTAACCAAATACCTATACTTGTACTTTGTTTTGTGCTCTGGGAATTCAAAGATAAACAAATACCATTATAGAAGTAAGAGATGTCTGTAAAAGATTATGACAATTTTTCTTGTGATACATTATCGCAGATATCCTCATTTATAAATTATTAAAAGATCAACTGAATTAATTGATGATTATCTGCTTTAATAAGAAAATATAGATGGGAAGTAGAATGGGTCATTAATCTTAAGTTGTTATAGTTGATTATTGATTTCATCATAAATCAAATGGTGGTTCCTTTGAAATGGTTTCTTTCCATACCTGACATACATGATCTCTTTGTTGACACCAGAGAGTACTTCAAGAGTTAAAAGAAAATGGAAGCAGTTTTAATTCTTTCTTCCTGGAAGGATCATCCTCAAAACATAATTAAATTTCTTTTTAGGCATTTAATCTTAAACATAGTTTACAAATATCCTTTAAATTATTAATCTGTCCTCATTGATTCTTATGTTGCAGTAAGATTTGGATCATTTTCCCTACAACTTTCACCTACGTTAATTAAATAATTTTCTAATCAAGCTTAAAAAAATCTTCACTTCTCTGAAATCAGCAAAGAGGAAGTAAAACTCACTATTAAATCATATTTTAAGATAGTAACAAAGCTTTCCAAAATTTGTTCCATTCTTCATTTATTGAATGGGACAGAAAGTAGGAGAAACTAACATAAACAGGTACACGCTTGTGGGTAATGGTTGTGTCGATTTTTATCATTGCTGCTGGTGGTCAAAACAAAATGTCAGGGGTAAGTGTAACCCATGCGTGTTGCCTTTGGAATCTTCTCTAGACCCTCTATGTCCTTCAAAGGATTCTTTTCAATTTGTGTACTTATTGGATGACCCTTAATGAATCTCATGCCATTGGGTGGTTACTATTTCACAGTAGTGGAAGAAAAGGCTCCTGTGTGTCTAGACCTTTCAGTTTGGATGGGAGAAAATAAGAAGATACATAGAAGATATAGAGTTGCGTGGCACAAGGTGGGCATAGACACGCCTTGGTGGGAAAGGTAAAGTAACACAGCCATCCCAGGGTGGGGTAGAACTGACCAAAGGAGGCTTCTTGGAGAAGGTGAATCTTGAAAAATGTGGACAGATTGACTTGGTGTAAAAAAGACAAGGAAGGGCATTGCCCTTGGCATTGTCAATGGGAGAAATATATATTAAATAGGAAAACCAGTACAAAGATGTAACTCTATATCCTTCCATGTTTATCAATTTGCATTAAAGAAGAAATTAGACCCAGAAGTTCACAATAGTTTATAGACTACATAGCCCCTATTTAACATCTTTATTTGATAATATGCCCTACATATGATATATGAAAAAATGGCATATTCAAACCTTATTCTAAATAAAATTAAATATTCAAATTGTTAGGTGTATCTCTTTATATTTAGTCACACAAACAATTGACTTGGATTTGTAGAATCAAGCAAAAATAATTACAAAAATCAGAAAAAATGCTGATTAGAAACCATATTTATGAGCCTCAAAAGGGAAAAGCTAGGCTTTGTTACAGCTGAAATTTGGCTTGTAGATGCTTCAGTCCACCTTACAGTGAAATGCAAAAATGTACTCTGTGGCCCTGTTATCCCCCAATCCTTCTAACACACACACACATACACACACAGGCACACACATACACACACAGGCACACACACACACACACACACACACACAATGGGAGCACACACGGATAACAGAAGCAGGGATAATTTCACTAAGCTGGACAAGATGCACAGAGATGTTAAGCCAGAATTACTTCTTACCAAACCCTTATTTTGTGTTCAGCATAGCACTGAACGCTTATTTCATTTATTTATTTACTACCTTTGAAATCCTTTCTAGGATAGAAACCCTTTTGGGATGGGAACTGAAAAGTAAGTGTATATAAGCATATTTTGTGCAGAAATTTCCAAACCCTAGAATATTTTCGAGAAATGAGAAAGTGAAGTGTGCCTTTGATGCACTCAGCCTGCACGACCTTGGTAAAATTTCTCTCATCCTTTCTTTTCATTGGTCTTTCCAGCACCTATTTTAATGAAGCAAGAGCTGTTTCTACAATGGGGGTAACCAGTGGAGGAGACAGGACTCCAGAATAATGGCCCTTTCATTGGCAAAGTATGTTCATGCTAAGTCCTTACGAAATGTCCTTTTATGGGTTCATTTAGAATAAATGTCTTCACATAGGAGAGAATGCAAGGGGGAAGGGGGAGACAAAGTCCATAAAACAAACCCTGAATAAGTAGATGGTAACGCTTGGTAGTCATTCCTGAAAAGTTCAATAGCAAATGAGGCAGTAATTAGTTAACCATTTTTAAACCTGTTTTAAGTTAGTTACCACTAAGCTTCAATGCATAAGTTTTTAGGCCTTGGAGTACAGTCCTCTCTGCTTTCCTAGCAGTGAGGAAGTGCTTAACGTGGGGGCAGGGAACTTTTCTGCAAAACAAAACAAAACAAAACAAAAACAAAAAACAAAAAAATGAGTCGATTGAGCATTTAAAAATTCTTTCAGGAGTGTTTCTCTGCAAGAAATAACAAATACTTCCATTCATCTAAAGGTTAGGCAAGCTGTGTCTCATTTAAAATAGTTTGCTATCTGAATTCTGAGATGCTGCAATTCCTTAAAATCATGTTACAGGCGTCCCTGGTCCCCCAGTTAACTACTCTTTTAATTGCCTATTTGAAGTTATCACTTGAAGATGTGTTGGGACTAACAACAATTTGTATTCATTGCCTTTGGGAGGGGAGGGTGAAAGTGGGGTGCTCAGTCTCTTGTGCTTTGAAGGAAGCATTGCTGGACAGAGCTGGAGTTCTGAAATGCCCTCAGGTGTTCTAATGTTGTATGTTTGGGATATGTCTGTGACTTTTGTGTGAAAACACTACAAAGATGCTCCAGTAACCAAGAAAGTGAAAGGGAAAGGAGTCTTTGGTGTATTGCAAAGGTGCCTGGAATGGAAATCTAGGAAGCAATATGCTAGTTATGAAGTTATGATGAGCAACAATTTCGGAGCAGTAGCTCCGAAAGTGCCCTTCCCAAAGGAATCCCTCCAGGATAAAAACGCAATAAGTCTATGAGTGACCTTAGTTGGGAAATGATCTGAGCAATTCCTTTAGGGAAAAACATACTGGGAATTCCATTATTAAAGTCTCAACCTGGAAGATGTGTGGGTTGGTTAGGGCAGACGGCCTCTGGCCTGTGTAAGTACCTTTGGGGTGGCACCGATGCAGGAGGGCCCGGTTGCTAGGAGTTTGGAGCTTCGGTGCCCAGGCTGCAAACTCCAGACCTGGGAGTTTCTGCCCGAGCCAGAGATGCGTGCCGCTGTGGGTGCCTAGCTGCCTACGCCCAGAGCTCGAAAGGACCTCAACCTGAGAAAAATATTAGAAACCGGCACCTAGGTTGGACTCCTGACACATTGGCACAGCTGCTCTAGGTATAGACATGGGCCAGAAAAACCCGGCCCAGTTGCAAAGGTGAAGTCTATACCGGCTCCAAAGCGGGGGTAGGGGGATCAATGACAAGGATTCTGGGGTTGAGCAAATTCGGCCACAGGGACAAAACCTGCGGGGTCTTTTTTGTCTGGGCGTGGAGAGTCGTTAGGACTAGAGAAAGGAGGAAGAAAGTTCCTAGCAGAGAGCGTGCCCCTGTCTCCCCTCCCGGGCGACCTTCTTCGCAGTTCCTGCGCCGCAGGAAGTCTTGCCAAACCCGGTATTGGAGCGGGATAGGTGGGCGGTGAGACCCTGGCGCTCTCGGATCCTTGGGCCTCTTCATCCCGAGAAAAGTAGGGAGACTTGGAGGGGGAGAGTAGGATGCCTTGGGAGAGAGAGGAGATCTGGTTACCAAGGCATCGCTTTTCTTTTCTTCCTGACCAAACGCCAGCGCAGTATCCGCACCGGAGGGAAATGCCCCCGAAGTGCCCCAGCGGTCTGACTTCCAGAAGAGGAATCCGGAGGATGCGCGCTGCAGGGCCAGGGGTGCACGGGGTATCACGCCGCAGCTCGGTCCTTGGACAACTCTGGGACCCACGCGATGTTTCCCAGACGGAAAACGGATTCTGCTGAGAGTCGATCGAAGCTGAGACGGCAGATGAGGCCCAATGCCTCGCAGGCAGCTCGGGACAAGCATCCAGGAGGAAGCGGCTTCTGCGTGCTGGATGGGCGGCCGCCCCGGACCCGGCAGGTTGTGGACCGGGACGCGAAGGTAAGTAAGTGAACTGACTCACAGGGCCGAGGGCTGTGAGGTTAGGGTATTGTTCGACTTAAAAAAAGATAAATGAATAAAAACTCATTTAATCCATCTGGGGAAGGGGGGCGGGGCAGAGGGCATTTCCCACCCCAGGTTGCAACTGGAAGAAAAGCCCAGGCTTCTTTCTGCCTTAATGGGAGTCCCCAGGGACAATGCAGGGGGGGGGGCAGCCTCTCGGCAGCTAATCTCGCTTGCAGATGATGCCCCTGCGCCCCTCGCCGCACCTGCTACCCCTTCCGCGGATGCCTCCCTGGGGTGCAGGTCTAGGCTGCCGCGGGACGCGGGACCGGCTGTCTGGCGGCTCCAGAGGGTGGCCTGTCGCCGCCTCTCTCCTCTTCGGTGGACAGGGCGGGGTAAGAACTCTGGGAGGCCCCACACCAGAAGAGCGCCGTGGAGACCCTCCTCTTAGTCCCCTCAAGATGAAGACAACATTAAGTCCCAGGTAGTAAACCGAAAAATAACATTAACCTTCGGATATTTCTATACGGCAAACCCAGGGTTATCTTTTAATTCAAAAGCAAATTTGCAAGTGTCTCACTCAGCCTTCCCGTGCTGTGAAATGCCCCAGGCCCCTGCTGCGCCAGGTCTGGCTGTCGGAGGTATTCCCTGGCCCAACACCCGCACTGACTGTCTCTAGCCCAAATCTGAGTCCTCCCTGGGACTTTCTTTGTGTTTCTAATTTTTCCGGGCTTTTCTCTCTCTCTCTTCTCTTCTCTTCTCTTCTCTTCTCTTCTCTTCTCTTCTCTTCTCTTCTCTTCTCTTTCCTTCCCTTCCCTTCCCTTCCTTTTCCTTTCCTCTTTCTTTCTTTCTTTCTTTCTTTCTTTCTTTCTTTCTTTCTTTCTTTCTTTCTTTCTTTCTTTCTTTCTTTCTTTCTTTCTTTCTTTTCTTTCTTTCTTTCTTTCTTCTTCTTCCTTCCTTCCTTCCTTTCTTTTTTCTTTTCTTTTCTTTTCTTTTCTTTTCTTTTCTTTTCTTTTCTTTCTGTTGTCAGAGAAAGAGATCTATGGAGGTCATAGCCACGGCCTCGGCCACAGCTTCGAGAATCCCAAGCCAAACCAATGGGCTTTGGAGCCCAGAGCAACGTTCGCTAATCTCTGTCACCCTGAGGTCGGGAGCCTCGGTGGCTGCCGCTGCGCCGTTATTCCCGGGTGACTTTGTGAAACGCACAGATGGGGACGCCTCCGGCCGCGCACTCGGGCCAGCTGATGGATCATCTCATTTCCTGACTTGATGGGCCGGAACCTGGGGTGGGGGGGCTGGGGGAGGAGGACGTGCGCGTCGGGACCCAGCCGGATGGCCTCGTGGGCCGGGTGGGCAGGCTCTGGCCGCTGGATTTGGGTTGGGGGGTGAGGGTGCGATAAACAGATCTTAGACAAAAACCTCGAATCCCGTCCCCCGCCCCCTCCGCCTCCGTTATCCCTTCCTCCTTTTTCGGTTCTGGGCACAGGCGCCGCGTCCCGGGTCTCCGGGGACAGCGAGACTGTGAGTGCGGTGGCGGTTCTCCGGGGCTCCAGGCGCCGCGCAGCCTCCTTCCTTGGGCGTCGGCGTCCGCCGGCACTGCGCTGTTGGCATCCTTTCCTGCGGACGGTTGAGGGAGGACAGGACCCGGGAAGGACCCTATGGGGGGCGGGGTGTGTGTGAAAGCCGCAGCGGGTGAGGGAAAGCCTTCATTCCGGGTCCATCTTAAGTCCAAGTGTGGCCTCGGACTGGGAACTTTGGAGAGAGACAGGAGGATACGGGTGAAGAGTCAGGGTAGCGGCGAGGGGTGTTGTAGAAGGGAAAATGCACATTGAGAAGCTTGCGTCCCGTCCTATCGTCCAGGGAGGCCTAGAAAGGGGTGGGGGGAGCCTCAGGGGTGGGGGGCGGGCGGGGAAGACAGAGTCGGCGGTCCCTGTCCGCGCACCTCTTCAGGTTCAGACAGGCGTGGGATGAAGCTAGGAGCTGGGAAAGAACGCGAGGCTGAGCTTAGGGGAGATGAGGACAACTGAACAGGAGATGGGTAGGCATCACTGAGGTTCCTGCTTCAGGGCCGTTAACTGTGCGGTTTTTCCTTTCAGCTTGCCAGAATTCCCCCAGGTTCCAGGAGCAGGAACTCCGGCTGTGCTCCAGCTGTTCATCTCAGGGCATCAGGCCTGCCATCTCAAGGAATCCCGGTTCTGGGCGCGCATTTGGGTTCGGTATCCTGTCCTCCTCCCCTTCCTGCTGGAGAGTGGGCTACTCTGAAGGCCACTCTCTGGCCAGAAACCTGCCACAAGGGTCACTGCCCCAATACTAAAGTGTGGTCTGTAGCACCTCCCCCACCTGGCTACTGCAGAAGCTCAGGCCCCATCCACCTCACTGCAGCAGAACCTGCATGTGAAAAGGTTACCTTGGTGGGACTTGGGCACCCTGCAGCTGGAGAAGCCCTGGCCGGATTTCCAGCACCTGAGTTTACTACTGCTAACTCATCGCACCCTGCATCTCCCCGCTTCATCTTCACCTTCTGTCGACTGAGAGGTGTTCCTGAGGTCCCTGGGGAGCTCTTCAGCACCCCTTAAGTCACTCTACCCCAATGAAATGAGAATCTCTAGTTGGTGGAGCCTGGCAGGAATGCAGTTGTAAGTGTCCCCAAATGATTCTAATAGCCAGGAGACCGAGTTAGAGAATTCAGCCCCTTTGCAGATCAGCTGAGATACAGCCTGGACCCTATGCAATGCTGTGAGTACAATGGCTTAGACACTGGGCTCTATAGCCAGATTCACTCTGGCCCCAGCAGACGTGGACTTGAGCCAGCCAATTAGCCTCACTGTGCCTCAGTTTCCTTACCTGTAAAATGGAGTTGATAATGCTCTACCACAAAGAGCATGATTCAGGTTTAGAACCAACATTTAGAATGAGATTCAATAAGTCTTAGTTTATAACGGCAAATTGCTCAATCATCATTTTAAGCCAAAATCACAGGCTACTTATTTACCTCTCTCTTCTGCTGCCCCAAGGGGCTTTCTTCCAGGGCTCCATGGTTTGTTTTGGCTTCAATATTCATGTCTATTTTTCAACATTTTAAACACGAAAACTAACATTTTAAATCGCTTAGCAATTTACTAAAACGGATTTTCTGCAAAGATTGATTTTGCCACTTCCAGAAGCACTAGTAAAGTATGCTTCTAGCTGTGTGGCTCACCAGGGCAGCTACTGAATAAAAATACCTGGAGGGCTTGTTAGGAACAGATGGCAGGGCTCCGCCCAGAGATGCTGATTCTATAAGTCTGGGAAGGGGCTGAGCAATTGCATATCTAATAACCCCCAAGTTGGGCTGATGCTTCTGGTCGGAGGGAACCATACTCTGTGAACCTCAGTGCCAAATGAACGGTCTGCTCTGAGCGTGGTAGAAATCTCAGAGCAGCACTGTCCATAGAAATATAATGCAAACTACAACTGTAGTTTTAAATATTCTGGGAGCCACATTTCATTTTTAAATTGTTATGTATTTATTTTCTATTGAAATATATTTGACATATAACCTTGTATAAAGTCAAGGGGTAGAATGTGTTAATTTGATACATTTATATATTATAATATGACTGCGGTTGTAGCAATAATTAGCATTTCTGTTATGTCATATAATTATCATTTCTTTTAATGTGGTGGGAATAATTAAGATCTAGTCCCTCAGCAAGTTTCATGATTATGATACAATGTTGTTGTCTATATGTGTGCTCTGGATCTCCAAGACATATATATTGACTAGTTGAAAGTTTGTACCTTTAAACAATATCTCTTCTATTCCTGCTCCCTGGTAATCACCATTCTACTCTCTGTTTCTATGAGTATGGTGGCCACATTTTAAAAAGTAGAAAAGAAAATGTAGAATTAATTTCAAGAATAGATTTTGTTGAACGGAATATATCCAGAATTATCTACATGTCCACATTGAACCAGTAACACTACTGATGAGGTATTTTATTTTATTTTTTTTCAATTTTATTTATTTTTGAGAGAGAGACACAGAGTGTGAGTGGGGGTGGGTGGTCAGAGAGAAGAGGAGACACAGAATCTGAAGCGGTCTCAGGGTCTGAGCTGTCAGCACAGAGCTTGACATGGGGCTCGAACTTATATGGTGAGATCAGACCTGAGCTAAAGTCTGACACTTAACTGACTGAGCCACCCAGGTGCCCCATGATGAGCTATTCTATATTTTGTATTAAATGTAAATGTACTTTGAGTTTTTGTATTAAATGTTTGAAATCTGGTATTTCTAATCTGAAATAGCCACATTTCAAGTACTCAAGAGTCACAAAGGTCTGGTGGTTTCTCTAGTAGACAGTGCATGTTTAGAGAATTCTTTCAACTGGAAAGAGATAGACATGAATTTCGTTGTTCCTTTGGAAACTGTCCCAAGATAATACACAAACCAGAATGTTCAAATAGTTTTGTGTTTATATGGTGTGTCTCTTTGTGTGTGCATGAATAGCAGGGGATATGAGAAGAAAAAGGAGGGGACGAAAGGGAGGAATTTGTCAGTTCAGATGTGAGGCAGGGGGCCTCACTGGTGTGATGATCAATCAGGTTCATGTTGTGAAAGGATGTTTAGGGGCATCTCTTGTTTTGCTCTCCCTCCCCCTGGCATCCACTTTCTTTAACTGTATCCTGCTTTCCTAGGAGGAAACCCTATTTCTGGCATTCTTGAATTTGCTATTGATTTCTGATTTAGGGATCATTATCTGATTTTACAAAGGTGGATGAGGTATTTCCTAGGTCTTATCGGGAAAGGTATTCTTGTTCTCCTCTGAGCTAGTTAAGAGGATATAAGGTCTGGAGCTGCTAAAGGTGGCAATTTGAACTTCTGTCATTCATGAAACAAACTTTCTAGTAACGTAGGGAAGATCAGAACTGAGAAAGAGAGAAGAGAGAGAAAGCAGCCCGTGGGACTAGATTCCTTAACTCTGCCACACTTAAAAGCCAGCTGTGGTTCAGCCTATCTACTCTACCTTTTAAAAGATAGGGAGGGATCCATTTTAGAAGATTGTAGGTATCATAAGCTAGGCTAGAGTGGCAATTTGCATTTGTTGGACAGTTAGCTTGTCCTATAATTTAAGCCCTTTGATGCATTACTTTTTTCTAAATAACATTAGCAGGAATGTAAGTTTTAAGGTAGCAGCCCATTTTGGGAGTCCTTTTTCTTAAGAATGTTCTGCATATGAGTTGCAATCTATTGTGCCTTGACATTAGGAGGCTTGGTAAGAGATCAGGATCTGATGTAGTCCAAAAGGCTACTCTTTACTTTCCCTTGAAATGACCTTCACAGGAGTATGAATGAACACAGATATTGTTCCTTCTTAAGTGGCTATAATAATATATTTCAGACACCTCTGACTATACCTCAGTAGCATTGTATTGCAGTTATTTTTCTATTTTCTCTGCTAGCCAAGAATTCCTTGAGGGCAAGGATCAAATTTAATATATCTCTGATTCCCAACACCTACAAGAAGGTCTGGAATACCACAGATGCAAAGTAAGATTTCCTGATTTTCACATTTCTGTCAAGGCTTTGTTATTTCCCAGAGTCACCACTGCCCACAGGTACATGAAATTAAAATACTTGGAAATCATCATATTCTGCAAGTATCTGTATATTACCAATGGTTGATGTCCATCAGAGAAACAAACATTTATGGGTAATTTCTGTTCTAAACAGACCAACAAGACACTAGGCATTTTCCTGTCTTTAGACTTTCCCCCTACTGTTCCTTTGATCTGGAATGTCTCCATATGTCCATGAATCTGTTACTCACCTCTCTCACATCTCTCTTCAAATGTCCCCTTCTTAGTAAGGGCTTTCCTGGACAGCCTATTTCCAAAGATACCCTCTCTCTCTTGACAGCTATACCCCTCATCCTTCTTTCTGGCGTACTCACTAAAACATAATAAGCATTTAAAATTTTGTTGAAGTGTGGAAGGATAAAGCCTATTTCTTCAGGAGTGAGACCAGAGATCAAGGAAATAGTTAGGAGGCACCTGGGTGGCTCAGTTGGTTAGGTGTCCAACTTAGGTTCAGGTCATGGCTCAGGTCACTATATCATGAGTTCAGGCCCCATGTTGGGTTCCATGCTGACAGCTCAGAGCCTGAAGCCTATTTGAGATTCTCTGTCCCTGCCTCTCTCTGCCCCTTCCCTGCTCATGATCTCTCTCTCTCTCTCTCTCTCAAAAATAAATAAACTTTTTTAAAAATAAAAAAAAAAGAAAATAGGAAACAATATAATAAATGCTTAAGTGGGATGTGGCAGGAAATTTTCTTTGGAAGCTGAGAGGAGTATGTCTCCATTAGCCTGGCAGTAGGGAGGCTTCCCAGGGGTGGTGACAGATCAAGCTGGTCTAGAAGGATATGAGATGTGGATACCGTAGGAGATGATTTTCCAAGCGAAAGGAATAGTGTCAAGGCCTAGGACATAAAGGAGTGCGAAAGTTAAGAGAACCACAGGGTATTCCATATAACCAAACTGTATGTTGGGTCTAAAGCTGTGGTTCCTAAACTTGAGCACTCATTGGAATCACCTGAGGGGCTCATTAACACACATATTGTTGGGTCCCACCTCCAGAGATGCTGATTCAGTAGGTGTGTGGTGCAGCAAGAGAATTTGTGTGTCTACTCAATTCCTAGGCAATGCTGATGCTGCAGGTCCAGGGGCCCCACTTTAAGAACTGATGGAGTAGAGGGTGGGGCTTGAAGGTTAGAGAGGGGATCAGTCATTTTAACTTGGGTACCATTGCTTGGAGGATGCCATAAGCTAACCTGAGGCATGGAGATGATTGAGGGGTGGAGGAACGTAAAGGGTTCTTTATTCCTGAATACAGTCAGGAATTGACATCTGAGATGTCAGTGAAAGTGTGTGCAGGAACTCTTACATGGCTTCATAAGTTCAGGACAAAGTAAATAGCTTTTTTGTTCATTAGGTTGCCCTCTTGTTCTTTACAGGAGACTGGTACCAATGTCATGTAGTATATTTGTTCTCTTTCAATGTTGTCATGGGACAGGCCCAGAAGGCATTAAAAGTGATTTTGACAAGGGTCCAAAAGTTGTGAAAAGTGAACATTATAGGAATCAAATGTTTATGCAAAACATGAGTTACATAACTATTTTAAAGAATCACAGGTTGGGGTGCCTGAGTGGCTCAGTCGGTTAAGCATCCAACTCTTGATCTGACTCTTGATTTCTCACAGTGGTTCCAGAGATTGAGAGGGATTCTCTCTCTCCCTCTCTTTGTCCCTTCCCCTTCTCTCTCTCTCTCTCTCTCTCTCTCTCTCTCAAAAAAAAAAAAAAAGAGTCACAGGTTAGCTGGAAGTTGCTGCAGAGAATTTCTGCAACCAAATTATTGTTCCAGTGAGGAACCCAAGAACCAGGGGGATTAAATGCTGGGATATAACTCCCCTACTTCCAGCTTTGATATCCCCATCAGTGAGAGTGAAACAGGGCCTCAGAACTTGTGCTCTTGGCAAGACTTCCTCACCTTTACATACTCCTCAACACTCAAAGCCTCAGGATCACAGTCTTCCTGAAAACCACCAAGACTGTTCTCAGTGTCAGACACCCCAGGGCACTATCTCCCAGCTGCTCCTAATATGGCTCTGAAAACCTCTTTACTGATGTCGTCTCCTCTCTGCACCCCCATCTTCTGAAACTCACTATCAGCATTTCCCATAAATCCTCTATTTCTCTGAAAATCCCCCTCATGTGCTGGCTCTAGCTCAGATCCGGATCTCATATGAGGACACTACTCTCTGTGCATCCCTCTCGAGAGAGGGCTGTTACCCCCAGACTCCCCATGCTGTGTCTGAATGTGGGTGTGTGTCCTCTTTGCTTCTCCTTATGGTATTCCCAGATGATTCACTTCTTCCTTTCTAATCCCCTTATTCCCCTAGCTTTGAATTTGATGTCATCAGATTGTAACTCCACTACTCTTTCTAGTACCACCATGCACTGTCACCTCCCTGACCCAAACCTGGGGCATGTTCTCTTTCCCTGAATATATTAGCTACTGACTTGCTGTCACTGTCTGTCAATTCTATGTCTTCTTGGTGGTTTCAGTGTCCATTGAGATGACTTTCTAACACCAAAGCCTCTAATTTCTCAAGCTCCTCTCCACCAATGGTCTTGCCGTATCTTTACTCAGCCACTGAACCCACATTCCAATTTCCTTCCAGTCACTACTCCATTTTTATGCTTCCCTTCATAGCACAGCTCTTTGAAATAATATCTCCACATTCTCTGTTCCCATTCTCTTGAACCTGCTTCAACTGGGCTCTTATCCCCAAAGTCCATGAAGCTGGTCTTGTTGAGGTGTCAGCTAGGTTAGGGTAGGTTATTCAATCAAATAGCAATCTAGGTGTTACTATGAAGATAATTTGTAGATATGATTAAAGTCATAATCATAATCAGTTGATTTGAAGTCAGGGAATTATTTCAGGTAATCTGGTGGGCCTCATCTAATCAGCTGAAAGACTTAAGGCTTCTCTGAAGAAAAAAAAAATTTGCCTGTGAACACAAGCTTTATCCCATGCCTGAGATTTCCAGCCTATCTTTCCTGACAACATGCTCGATGGAATTCAAACTTGCCTAGACAGTCCTCACAATTGCATAAGCCAATTCCTTGCAATAAGTCTCTTAATGTGTATCTTCTACTAGTTCCTCTTCTCTGGTTGAATTCTAATTGATACATGAGGTTGTTCATGATTTCCAAGTTGCCAAATACAATCTCACATTCTTGGGTCTTACCTGACCTATTAGCAAAATTTGACACAGTGATCATTTCCTCATCCTTGAAGCATTTTGTTCATTGGCTTCCAGAGCACTGCCTTCTCCTGGTGAGTCTAGCAGATCTCTGGCTTCTTCACAGTTTCCTCTGGTGGTTACTCCTCATCTGTCCTGTTAATATTGGAATGCTCAGTCCTCAAATCTATTCTCTTCCTACACTTAGTGATATCATTCCATCTTGTTTCTTCAATGAAATGTGTATGTTGATGAACCCAAATGTTCACCTCAAGTAAATCAAATGCCTACTCAGCATCTCCACTGGGATATATAAAGACATTTCCAACCTAACATGTTCATGATAGTTAGTTTTTTATGTCAGCTTGCTTGGTTGTGCTACCCAGATGTTTGATCAAAGACCAGATTAGAGGTTGTAGTAAAGGTATATTTTTAAGATGTGATCAACATTTAAATCACTAGACTTGAAATAAAGCAGATTATTCTCATAATGTGACTGGGCTTATTCAATCACTTGAAGGCCATAAGAGAAAAACCTGAGGTCCCCTGAGGAAGAAGGAGTTCTGCCTCCAGATTACCTTCAGACTTGAGCTGCAAAAATCAACTCTTCCTTGGATCTCCAGCCTGCCTGCCTGCCATGCAGATTTCAGATTTGTCAGCATACATAATTGCATGAGCCAATTCTTTAAAATAAATCTCTGTATATATACACACACTCTACTTGTTCTCTTTTTTTGGAGAAACCGGACTAATACAGTGTCTAAAACCAAACTCCTAAGTTCCCAGCTGCCCCACTTCCTAAATCCCTGCTTCCTCCCAGCTTTCCCCACTATAGGTAGCAGCAACTCCAGTTGTTCAGACACCACATTCAATTCATCAGCAAATCCTGCCATCTCTCCCTTCAAACAAGATCCATGATCTGACCACTTCTCACCATCTTTATTGCTATCTCCCTGGTTTCTGCCACTATCACCTCTTATCTAGATAAAAAACTAGTTAGCCCCCTGTTTGTTTCTTACTCCTCTCCTAGCTTTTCTTTACATGGGTTCAAGAATGGCTCCACAGTGTAAGTAAGACCATGTCAGTCTCCTCTCAAAACACTGCAGTGGCTTCCTGTTTCATTCAGATGAAAAAGCCAAACCTATAAGGCTCTATATGACATGGCCACTATTGCCTCTTCTATAATCTCTCAACCTCCTCAGTCTGCTCACATTCTGGACATTCTCCTGCCTCAGGCACTTTGTTCTTACTGATCCTTCTGCTAGAAATGTTCATCACTAATGATGAAGTTTGACTGTAAAAGATGGAAAACCCAAAATAACTGTGGCTTAGACAAGATAGCAGTGTATTTCTTTTTTTTTTTTAATTAAGTATTCTTCATGCCCAATGTGGAGCCCAATCTGGGGCTTGAACCCTGAGATCAAGACCTGAGCTCTGAGCTGAGATCAAGAGTCAGACACTTAATGGACTGAGCCACCCAGGCACTTTGATAGCTGTGTATTTCTGCCAAAGAAAGATCCAGGGATAATGGCTCCAGGGCTGGTAGGCTGTTCTGTGGTCTCAGAGACTCAGTTTTCTCCAACCTAGAAAGGATTTCATTCTCAGACCTCCTAATGTTCAAATAAGCATACAGAGCAAAAGATACTGGAAGAAATGGGTCCAAAGAGAGACTACTGATAATCTTTTAAGGAAAGTTAACTAAAACTTCCTTTATACACTTCCTCTGACACTCCATTGCCTATAATGTAATCCCATGGTCATACCTTGCTTTAAGGGAGCCTGGGAAGTGTGGTATTTATTCTGGGGAGACAGGAATCTAATGGAAATTCAGAAGTTCTATTCCTAAAGAAGATTGAAAGAAGGATATTGGGAGAAATGCCAACAATCTCTATCTCAGCATCTATTAACAGTAGAAAGCTGCCCAGTGGGGCTTGGGGAAAGTAGTATGAAATTAGATTGTAGAGATAGGTAGGTGTGTAAGATTATTTCTAATGACAGTTGCCAAAAACTCCTCCCATTCTTGAAAATTTATGTCACTCTTCTAATCAAGAGGCGTGTCTATCTTCACCGCCCTCCCCCACCCCCTTGAGTCTCGGCTGACCTTGTGACTTGCTTTGACCAATAGAATGTGGTACAATTGATGTTATGTATTTTGGCTTAGGCTTTAAGAATACTGTTAGCTTCCTTTTCTTTCCTCTTAAGATTCAGCTGCCAGAAAAAGATAGCCGAACTTGCTCACTATACTGAGGGACCATGTGGAGAGGGAGAGGCCCAGAAAACCATCCTGGCTGAGGCACCAAGCATGAAAGCTGTGTTGGACATTTCAGTCCCAGATGGGTTCCCAACCAAACACAGCCATACAAATGATCCTAGCATATACCAAATGGAGCAGAGAACTGACCAGCTGTTCTTTTTCTGAACATTATGAAATATAATAAATTGGTACTGCTTCGAGCACTAAGTTTTGAGATGGTTTGTTATGCAACAATAGATAACCGAAATAGCAGGGGCCAGATCGTGCAAGGTTTATAGTCTCGAGAAGGGCGTTTGGCTTTTATTTTTAGTGCAGAGGGAAACATTAGAGGACTTTAAATAGATCGGTTACATGATCTGATTTATACTTTAAGAAGGTTACACTGCTACTGTGTGGAGAAAGGGTTGTACGGGCTCAAGAGTAGAAAGAAATGAAGCCAGGAAATGGCTACGGTTGCTAAAGTGAGAGATGGCAGGTGATGGTGGCTATGACCAGGGCAGTTAACCCAGTAGGGCTGAGAAACAGTTCCATCCCAGAAATATTTTAGAGCAAGAGCCAAGAACACTTATTTATTGATTAGACCAAGGGACAAGAGGAAGAGAGTAAGAAAGATTATTCTTAGATTTTTGACCTGAGGTTGGGAAGACAGTAATACCATTAATAACTAGACTGTGGAAGAGCAGGTTAAAAACAAAACAAAACAAAACACCAACAACCAGGAATTCTGTTTTGAGTAAGGTAAGCTTGAAAGACCTGTTATTTATCCAATGGTGGCTCTAAGTGGGGCTCAACAGGGAGGAACTACTGAACATGTGAACTAATGAGACCAATAACTAAGGATCTTTCTTGCTATTTCAAGTTACGGCTGTGTTGCTTTGCCCTGCCCCTTAGTTCAGGGTTCATTTTCTTATACATGTGTGCAAAACATTAATGAACCCAAATATTCATATTGGGAAGTGAATTTTACAAAGCACATTGTCCTTGAGACAGAGTTGCCTGACTTTCTTGGCAACTGGCATGCACACACAGTGGGCCTGGGATGATTAATGGACAAGATTGTTCATGACCCACTTATGGGCTGTTTCTTCCATTATAAACCCTTCAAAATCTGGAAGGCTGGCTGGATTTTATTTCATTTGAAAATAGTACCATCCTTTGTCTTTTTATTTTTAATCATAAAACAAAACCAAATGACTCTTCCCTTAAACCCCATGATCTATTCACATCTCTAGTTGTTTTTGTTATTCAAATATCATGCATATTATAATAGCATCTGTGTACCTGCCATATCTGTTAAAATATTGCGATGGTGGGGTGCCTGGGTTAAATTTGTGATGGAGGGGAACCTGGGTATCTCAGTTGGTTAAGTGTCCATCTTTGGCTCAGGTCATGACCTGACAGTTCATGAGTTCGAGCCCCATGTCAGACTCTGTGCTAACTAACAGCTTGGAGCCTGGAGCCTGCTTTAGATTCTGTCTCCCTCTTTCTCTGCCCCTCCCCTGCTCATCTGACTGTCTCTCAAAAATAAATAAACAATAAAAATCTTAAAAATATATTCATGATGGGGAATCAAGATTCAAAGTTGATTAGCTCTCATTGGTGTTGGTGATCAATTTTGATCATTCAAGAGTTACTTATTAAGGAATATTCATGACTTTTGTTGTTTTCATGTCTCATTAATAGGCAGAAATGGGAAAATAGGGAGCAAAACCTTCTTTATACTTTTTCCTGACTGACTAACCTATTAAGCAGAAGTCAAGACTCATCTTTTTGCATGGCATTGAGGAGTTTGCTCTCTAATAAGGAAGTTAAGACACATACACGACATGCAACACGCTCTCACCACTGGAAGTATCTTTATTTTTTTCTAATCAAAATAAATCTAATTTGAATCTCATCCACTAATCCCACTAACTCTTCGAGGCTGAGGACAAGTCCAGTCCTATACTCCTGCACTCCTACATGTGTGGTTCCCTGCAGTAAAGAAAGCTTGTTCTCGCTGGTTGCCCTGCAGCACGGAGAAACTTGTTAATGCCTCATGCCTCAAGCAGCTGTAGACTCTTCCCAGGAGCTTTCCCAGAGGTTTTCTCAGCTCATAAGGGGCAGGTGGAAGTGCTCCAAGGTTACTATTCTTGTGAACAACTCTCTTTCAGTGAGAGGAGAAAACTGGAGGCCACATACCCGTTGTCTTTGCCCCTGGTGGGACAATTCTGAGGTGAGTGCTAATTTCCTTCACAAAGTCCCTCCATGGAATTGAGTCCTAGTTACCCATAGTAGTAACACTCCCCAGAATTATACCATTATTGATCTACACTCCTACCTCAATGCTTCACTATGTTTCCTGGGGTCACCTCCCAGAAAGTACTTGTACCTGAATTCTTGTCTGAGGGTCTGCTTTTTGCAGAACACAAATTTAGACATCCAACATCACTTGGTTGTCTTCTTCCCATTGTTTAGAACAATATAATGACACTGTGAGGCACTGGGGAATTGGGGAGGTGCCCATGCCACAGACCCAGAGTCTACTGCTGCCCATGTTCCTTGTTTCAGCCATCATAGACTGGGCTCCATGTCCAAGGCAGTCTTATCTCTTGGCAGCTCCCTTGGCAGGCTTGTGAAGCAGCTGGGTGGCCTTGCCATCTGAGGTTCTGCTTCTGCCCAGGCCCTGGGTTTCAGAAAGCCAGTGTGCCTGAGGGCTCCAACAGTCATTTATGGCTTCTCTTCTCTAAAAGCTGGAGAGGTAGGTTCTTGCCAGTTTACCCCTCAAAGCTGGGAGCACTTCCAAACTTTTCCCTCTTGTCCACTCAGCTTAAGTGGGCTAGAACAAGGCCCCAGAAAATGTTCTCTGCAAAGGGCAAGAGAGTAAATATTTTAGACTTTGTGGGGTGTACAGTCTGTCACAACTATTTAACCCTCCTGTTGTAACATGACAAACATAGGTCATACAGAAATGGATGAGTGTTGTTGTTTTCCAATACAACTTTATTTATGGACACTGAAATTTGAATTTTATATAATTTTTACAAGTCAAAAAATGATTTTCCTTAAACTTTTTTCTAACCCCTTAGAAATGTAAAAATGATTCTTGGTTCATGAGCCATACAACAGCAGGTAGTAGCCGGGATTTAGACAGTGAGGCATAGTTGGCTGATCTGTAGGCTAGACTTTCAAAAGCAAAGTCCTGTTTAGATTTTATTATGCTGCTAAACTTCTTTTTTATTGGTATTATTTAATCTAATTAATATTAGGAATATGTTGGATTTATCAATTCCTGACATATTACCAATAAATAAATCCTTTAGGGCAGGAATAATATCCCTTTGCATTTTCCCTGTAGTACCTTGTTTGATGGTCTACATAAATTGGTTTATAATAGCACCAAAAACAGGGAGCTTATTATTTGTTCTTTACTCTGCTTTGTGCTGTGCTGTGGGACTCAATTGTTTCCTCATTTGAAGAAGAAATGATAAAACCCACACTAATAGGTTGCCATGACAATTAAATGACATTGTGTCTGTGACAATGCTTTGTCAGTTATTATTATAAAATGTCAGGTGGTATTGTGATTGTGGCTTATAGTTATAAGATATAATCTCTCACAGGGTGGTGGTTCTGTACCAAAGAGAAATTTGGAGGCTGGGGGATAAATGGATTCTATTCTTTGATCTTTCACTATATAGTTTTGTGACCTTAGATTCAATAATTTCTCCATCTGTACAATGGCGATAATGTTCTTGACTTGCCTGTAACATGGGGTTTAAATGAGAGAAATTGCTAAATGCTATAATCATGTAAGATTTAACTTTAACATATGGGGTCTGTGCTAGGGGTGTGTGTGTGTGTTTATGTGTGGTTTGGCAGAAATCTAAGATGGAAACAAATATTCCTGCCCGTTGTGTATATACTTTTTATTATCTCTTCCTCTTGAGCATGGAGAGAGCTGGATATGATGAATTTCACTTCATCGATTAGGGTATATTATATTAAAAACTTAAAAGAATTTTGAAGTTATAATTAAGGTACCAAACCAGTTGACTATGAGTTCATCAAAATGGAGACTATTCTAGGCTACCTTACCCAATCAAATGAGCCCCTAACAGGGACTGGGCCCTTCCTGGAAGAGGAGGGATACAACAGAGGGATTCTGCTGGTGGCCTTGCAAAAAGAAGCTGCCATGTTGAAAAGAGGATCCACAGATAAGACCATGTGGCAAGGAGCTATAGGGAGCTTCTAGGAGCTGAGAACCCCCCATGATCAATAGGCAGCCAGGAAGGGGGAACTCGGTCCTATACCTGCAAGGAACTGAATTCCCCAAACAACCCCTTGAATTCGGAAGGGTATCCTGGGCCTCAGATGAGAACATAGTCCAAATGACCCTGGATTTCAGCCAGGTTAGACATAGAGCAGAGAATCCGGCCACTCTGTCTAGACTTCTGACTTACAGAACTGTGAAGTAATGAGTAGGTTTGCAATAAATTTGTGGCAATTTGTTATGTAGCAGTACTAGACTAACACAACATGAACTTATTGTCTAAATGAGGCAATGAGAGTAAAGCATGTAAGAGAAAAAGATAAAATTCTAACAGATGTGATCTGGGTCATAGGTTAGGTATCCATTCTTGGAAAGGCAAAAGGAGGGATGGTGTGGTGGGATGGGGGCTTCATGGACAGAAGATTCCTGAGATCAGCCTTCCCTGCATGGAAGGAAGAAGGGGAGGAGTTTCCTTGGGGAACGTGGGACTGGAACATGGGAATTTTTTGCCTCCATGTAGTGTGAGGCCAGAAACACAAAGGAGAGAGTTTCAGAATGAGGACATGGCTCACTAACTCTGTCAAGCACTGCTGAAAGCTTCCAATGAGCATATAGAGGAAACCACTTGGCTAGGTGGAAGTCATCCATATTTTGAGCAATGTCATTGGGCATGATAGGAGTTTCAAAAGGGGGTTTACCTTCACATTAAGGGCAAACTGATATGCAATAAGAGTGCGAAAACAATTCAACCAAGAAAGAATAGTCTTTTCCACAAATGGTGCTGGGACAACTGGATATTATATGTGGAATTAGACCCACATTTCATGCCACATATAAAACTGAATTTGGGATGCCTAGGTGGCTTAGTCAGTTAAGCATCCAACTTTGGCTGAGGTCATGATCTCAACAGTTTGCAGGTTCGAGCCCTGCATTGGGCTCTGCTCTTAGTGTGGAGCCCGCTTCAGATCCTCTTTCCCCCCCTCTCTGCTCCTCCCTACTTGTGTGCATGCTTTTCTCTCTCTCAAAACTAAATAAACATTAAAAAAATGAATTCAAAATGGAGCAAGAACCTAAATATAAGTGCTACAACTACACATCTCCTAGAAGAAAAGAGGCCTAAGTCTTAGGGACCTTGAATTAACACAGTTTCTTCTGATATGATACCAAAGGCACAAACAACAAAAGAAATAGATAAATTAGATTTCATCAGAATCAACTACTTTGGCGCTTCAAGAATCCCATCAGAAATAGGAAAAGACAACTCCAAATGGGAAGGTAGTTTTGTAAATCCTATTATCTGATGAGAGATTAGTATTTCAAACATATACAAATTCCAATAACTCAATGATAAAAGGCCAAACAACCCACTTTAAAAATGGGCAAAGACTCTGAGTAGATATTTCTGCCAAGAAGGTATACAAATGGCAAATAAGCACATGAAAAAATAATTAATATTAATCATCAGGGAAATGCAAATCAAAATCACAATGAGATGCCACCACACGTGTGCTGGGATGGCTATGATCAAAAAGAGGATTGCACATTCTCCACATCCTCACCAACACCTCTTGTTTCCTGTGTTATTAGTTCACCCTGATGCTTATAGCAGAATTAACAACAATAGCCAAATTATGGAAAGAGCCTAAATGTCCATTGACTGATGAATGGATAGGGAAGATGTGGAATATGTATATATATTTTATCTATATCTATCTATCTATCTATCTATCTATCTATCTATCTATCTATCTATGTAATTGTGCTCATTGTGATGAGCACTGGGTGTTGTATGTAAGTGATGAAGCAATAAATTCTACTCCTGAAACCAATATTGTACTGTATGTTAATTAAAATTTAAATACAAATTTAAAAATTGTTCACAAAGATGTGGAGAGATCAGGGCCCTAATGCATTGCTGGTTGGAATGGAAAATGATACAGTCACTTTGAGAAACAGTCTGGCAATTCTCAAGGGTTAAACACAGAGTTGCCATATGACTCAGCTGTTTTAACCCCATGTACATACCCAAGAGAAATGCAAATATATGTCCACACAAAAAGTGTACCCGAATGTCTATAGCAGCATCATTCATAATCACCTCAAATTGGAAGCAACTTAAATATCTGTCAACTGATAAATGGGTAAATAAAATACAGTATCTTCT
This sequence comes from Paguma larvata, assembly GCA_030068075.1. Taxonomy (NCBI): domain Eukaryota; kingdom Metazoa; phylum Chordata; class Mammalia; order Carnivora; family Viverridae; genus Paguma; species Paguma larvata. The sequence goes on from CM057844.1 coordinate 14,967,892, forward strand.
TTTAAAGTTTGATATATTGAGAAAAAATTGCAATTTACCTCTCTGAAGATATCTAATAAATGTTATTAAACATTATACTGAAATAAACTTTGTCAGTAAATCATTAATAGTATATAAGCCTAGTACATTTTTTCCAGAAATTTAAAATTATGTCTTCATATACCATGCAAACATAATAAAGTGACAGGATTTAAACATTTCTAAAAAGGGTTATAGACATTATGTATTTCTGAGAAATAAAATTTTCAGTCAAGAAAGCAATCAACAATTTAAAAATATCACTCATTGAACACTCATGATATGCCCAGAACTGTAAGTTCTTTTCATTTAAAATCTCATTTAAGGGGTGTCTGGGTGGTTCAGTTGGTTAAGCATCTGACTTCAACTCAAGTCATGATCTTGCAGTTTATGGTTTGAGCCCTGCATCAGGCTCTGTGCTGACAGCTCAGAGCTTGGAACCTGCTTCAGATTCTGTGTCTCCCTCTCTCTCTGCTCCCTGCCACTTCCACTTACTCTCTCTCTCTCTCTCAAAAATAAATAATAAAAACAAAAATAAAATAAAATAAAATCTTATTTAATTCTTACAGCAGCCCTATGAGGTAGGAGGTGTTATGCCCTTTCTACAGATGGAGGTTCAAATTCAGTGAGGTTAATTAAGTAGCCTGCTGAAAGTCTGCAGTTGGGCAAATATTGGAGTTAGGATTTATACCCCGGTCATTGTGATCCCACATTAGACTGTTCTTTGCCACACTAACCTCTACAAGCAAAAAGTTCTGTATCTCTTAGCTGATTGCAGCTTAACCCATTTCCATTTTGCTCGATACTATTATTCAACTTTACTGTAAAATCCCTTGGGACTGTTTATGTCCAATTTATTTAACTTACCATCTCTTTTCTGTCTGACAGCTGCCTCTAGGTGGATCTTTTTACTCTTTTCCCTAGGTATGTCTTTTCTGTCCCTTGTCAGTTTTTCTCTTAGCAACTCTTGTGTTTGTTCAAATAATTTTCTGTTGGTAACTTGGAGAGTTGGTTTGAACAAAACTGGAAGGGAGGAAGAAAAGGGCATACTCTGCATCAAACTCTCTGCCTCCCCTTACTCAGCACAGGCTTTCCTCTTCTTTCTTTTGTGAGAGATGTGGAGAAAGTCCTGTTGATTTAATTTTACACTCAAAACTCTCCTAGATAATGCTGCCACTTGGCTGGTTCCCACTTAGCAACAGGCTTCAGAGGTAAGCTTTGTTACTTGGGCAGAGGTCTGGCTTCTGTAATTGCTTCAAGATGAATTAGGGTGCAGTAGGGGCTTTGGAATGGAATGATTTGACATGGTGTGTGATGCAACTTTTGTTCTCTTTTTCTAATAGAAGGAGCATCAGAGACAGCTCCTTATTTGAGAACTTGAATATTTTCCTATGTAGTTTGGTACTGTATGACATCATTAATGTTATCTCCAGTATATTCTAAGGAATAGTAACAATATATAGTCAAACCCAATTTTATCATTCCCTCTAAAATTGATCTGTTATTTTTAATAGTATTTTTTAAAATTAATTTTTGAAAGAGCACAAGGTGGGTGAGAAGCAGACAGAGGATCCGAAGTGGGCTCTGCACCGACAGCAGAGAGTCCGATGTGGGGCTTGAACTCCCAAACTGTGAGATCAAGACCTAAGCTGAAGTCAGAAGTTCAACCGACTGAGCCAACTAGATTTAATCTTCTATTAATAGATGTTCAAGAGAATATATCAGTGAACTGGTCCCGGCCACCTTGGAAAAGGAGGGTGTGTGGTAGTCAAGGGCTTCTTGTAGCCAAGTGGCTTGCTGCCTGATTAGATTTATATGGATTCTTATTTCCCAGGAGGAGTTAATACAGGTGCAGTGAGTGGTGTCAGCCATCATATAGATTCTGCCTTGTTTAGCAATCAGTTAGGTAATTAATAAGAGGTATTTGAATGGAAACACAAGGAAAGCCCAGGTTAATGGTTGGAGCAGATTATAAACTCAGTGTCTGACTCTCAAGTGGTGCCAGTAAGAAGATTTTTAGGTGTCAGTCTTGAAGTATCCTTAGATGGGCTGGGAGCAGGTAGTGGCAATCTGAAGATTTTTCTGGTGTGTAGTTCAAATGTCTCTGGTGATCTTTTGAGTGGCTCATTAAGCAACAGGCAATAGGATTGTCTATATATAAGCTATTGTGGCAGTTTCTCTGAATTATTTTTTTTTAATTTCTCTGAAGTTTATCTCAAGTTGTCCAGCTTCAGTTTGCAGGGCCTCAGGAAAAAGGTAGTTTTCATTCTTAACGACTTTAAGACTAGACAAAGAGAGAAGATGGGAACCTTAGTTTGCAGAGTCACAGCCAGATATCCAAGGAAACCAGAATTCAGAATCTAGCCGGGTTTTATGGGCAAAAAACAAACACTCAAAGACAATCAGAACTAGAATCTAATATCTACGAACATGTGTTATTGAAACTTAATTTCTCCCTAAAATCATCCTCATTTCTTGTCAAAGACAACCAAATTAAGACTAATTTGTTTGTGAAATAAGGCTAGTTTTAACGAATGTGGCCTAATCATTTACATAAGCGCAGCAAGAATATTGATTGACCACATAGCTTCTTTTAAATCTGCTTTATTGGAACTTTTTATAAAGAATTTCAAGTTGAGCCTTCAATGGCTTTTAAAGGCCAGAAGCCAACTCAAATATTTGCATCAGGCTTGTCTTCAATACTTGCAGATTTGGGTGAATTCCTTTCTTCTCTAGTTCCCTAAAATATTTTGAGGTTCATGCACCTGCTAAGAAGTGATATTCTATTTTTTAAGCTTATTTCTTTATTTTGAGAGAGAGAAAGAGAGTGTGAGCAGGGGAGAGGCAGAGAGAGAATCCCAAGCTGTCAGTGTAGAGCCTGAATCCCAGGAACCATGAGATCATGACCTGAGTCAAAACCAAGAGTCAGATGCTTACCGCTTGATGAAATGAGCCACAGAAGTGCCCCAGAAATGACATTCTTTATTCAGCTTGTAAGGTTACTGGGAACCCTGTAAGCAAGGTATCAGGACAACGTTTCCAAGGAGCTCCACTGGCACCATAAAATCAACCTGAGTTCCTTAAAACTCTCTGGGCATGTATCTCTCAAATATGACATTTCAGTCAGAGCCTTAGTAATATAACCGGTGTTTCCAATGGTGCCCTGTTAGGAGGAGAAGAGATTCTCACTGAACCTAAGTAAATAATTATAATTGCAATGAAAGAAAGAATACTCATCGAGAGTTTCTGAATACTGGAAAGGTCGGACATGGAGAAAGATAAATGTTCCAATTTGTTCACAAAGAAATATTCTATCATATTTCTGTAAGTCATAGATGTCTTAAGAGAAAACTTTCCATGAATCTGGAAGAGCAAACATTAGAGAACCAGTCATGTTTCAAACAAGAATCATGAAAAACATACTCATCTTCCTTAATTCATTTAGTCCCCTTTTATTAAGTCTTATTCTGTTTGAGTGCAGTTTTCTTTATTTAAAAAAAATATTTTTAATCCTTATTTATATTTGAGAGAGAGGTAGACTGCAAGCAGGAAGGGGCAGAGAGAGAGAGACAGAGAGGGAGAGACAGAATTGGAAGCAGGCTACAGGCTTTGAGCTGTTAGCACAGCGCCCAACGTGGGGCTCGAACCCACAGAACATGAGATCATGACCCGAGCCGAAGCCTGACACCTAACCAACTGAGCCACCTAGGCACCTCTTGAGTGCAGTTTCTTACTAGTTCTGGAAATTCTTAGTTTTAGGATCTCCAGGATAACAGAAGAATGTATTTATCAAAAGTGCTTTCTATATAATCTCCATGGAGCTGAAGCACATTTTGCAAGAGCAAAATGTAAATGTAAATGGCAAAAGACTAAAAAATTGGCCATGGCTAATGACCTGATGAGAGTTCATTACAATGCAGTTGACAAGGAAAACTGGTTGTTTCTGTGACACACAGCATTTTAATAATTAGCATTTTAAGTGATGACATTATACCAGGGCATATTAAAATTTTAAGAGTTGTATATATTTTCTGGAACGGTTATAGCATTTACCTACATAATGGAACCTAAGAAGATCTATTAAAACATTTGTTTGACAATGCTTCCCTTATAACTTAACATGTCAAATAACCAAGCCCAGTTAGTTAAAAAGATTTCATTTAGAATTTGAATTTTGAAGAAGTTTATTAAAAAACTTCAGAATGTTCTAAAGCACATGACTAAAAAAGATAACAGATCATTACAAAACTTAAAATTTAGTTATCAGTGTAACCCGAGGTGTCCAGCAGAGATTCTATGGAACGTTGTATACTTGTTAGCAAAACTTAGCTCCTTTACTATTGAAAAGTTTCCGTTTTCTAAGTGATTATCTAGAAAAATGTTGCAATGGCCAATGTCAGAGGAATTACCACCTGTGCTCTCTTCTAGGATTTTCATGGCTTTAGGTTTCACATTTTGGTCCTTAATCCATTTTGAATTTATTTTTGTGTATGATGTAAGAAAGTGGTCCAGTTTAATTCTTTTGCATGTAGCTGTCTGTCCATTTTCCCAACACCGTTTTTTGAAGAGATTGTCTTTTTTTCATTGGATTTTCTTTCCTGCTTTGTTGAAGATTAGTTGACCATATAATTGTGGGTTTTTTTTTCCCTGGGTTTTCTACTCTGTTCCATTGATATATGTGTTTATTTCTGTGCCAGGATCAGACTGTTTTGATTATTACTCCTTTGTAACATAACTTGAAGCCTGTAATTGTGATACCTCCAGTTTTGCTTTTCTTTTTCAAAGTTGTTTTGGCCATTTGGGGTCTTTTGGGATTCCAAATAAATTTTTGGATATTTTTGTTCCAGTTCTGTGAAAAATGGTGTTGGTATTTTGATAGGGATTGCATAAATATGTAAATGGCTTTCAGTAGTATGGAAATTTTAAAAATATTTGTTCTTCCAATCCATGAGCACGAAATGTCATTCCACTTCTTTGTCATCTTCAGTTTTTTTCATCAATGTTTATAGTTTACAGAGTACAAGTTTTTCATCTCCTAGGTTAAGTCTATTCCTAGGTATTTTACGATTTTTGGTGCAATTGAAAATGGGATTGTTTTCTTAATTTCTCCTTCTGCTGTTTCATTGTTAGTGTATAGAAATGCAACATAAGTCTGTGCATTGGTTTTGTATCCTGCAACTTTCCTGAATTCACTTCTCAGTTCTAGGGGTTTTTTTGGTGGAGTCTTTGGGGTTTTCTATATATGATATCATGTCAACTGCAAATAGTGAAAGTTTACTTCTTCCTTTCCAATTTGGTGCCTTTTACTTTTCTTGGTCTGACGGCTGTGTCTAGGACTTCCAGTATTATGTTGAATAAAAGTGGTAAGAGTGGACATCCTTGTCTTATTCCTGACCTTAGGGGAAAGCTCTCAGCTTTCCCATATAAGTACGATATTCAAAGTGGGTTTTTCATAGATGGCCTTGAGGTATGTTCCATCTAAATCTACTTTGTTGAAGGCTTTTATCATGACTGCATGTTGTACTTCGTTCAATGCTTTCTCTACAACTACTAAAATGATCATATCCTTTTTATCCTTTTTCTTTCCCTTTTTTAAAAAAGTTTATTATTTCTTTTGAGAGAGAGAGCATAAGTGGGGGAGGACCAGAGATAGAGAGAGAGAGAGAGAGAGAGAGAGAGAGAGAGAATATCAAACAGGCTCCACACCATCAGTGCAGAGCCCAATGCGGGGTTTGAACCCACAAACCACAGGATCATGACTTGAGGCAAAACCAAGAGTCAGACACTTAACCGACTGAGCCACCCAGGTACCCTTTTTTATCCTTTTTCTTACTGATGTGATGTATCATGTTGATTGATTTGCGAATATTGAACTACCTTTGCATCCCAGGAATAAATCCCACTTGATTGTGTGAATGATTTTTTTAATGTACTGTTGGATTCTGTTTGCTAGTATTTTGTTGAGGATTTTTACATCTATGTTCATCAGAGATATTGGCCTGTATTTCTCTTTTTTGTGGTATCTTTACCTGGCTTTGGTATCAGGACAATGCTGGCCTCATAGAATGATTTTGGAATCATTCTATTTTTGGTCATAGTTTCAGAAAAATAGGTATCAACTCTTCTCTAAAGGTTTAGTAGAATTCACACATGATATCACCTGGTCTTGGACTTTTGTTTGTTGGAAGTTTTTTGATTACTGATTTAATCTCATTGCTGGTAATCAGTCTATCTGGATTTTCTGTGTCTTCCTGATTCAGTTTTCAGAGGTTATATGTATCTAGGAAATCATCCATTTCTTCTAAGTTGTCCAATTTGCTGGCATGCTGTCATGTAATTTTTTATAATTGTCTCCTATAATCCTTGTATTTCTGTAGTATTGGTTATTTCTCTTCTTTCTTTTCTGAATTTGAGACCCCCCTCTCTCTCCCCCTTTATTCCTCCCTTCTTCCCTCCCTCCTTCTTTATGAGTCTGCCTAAATGTTTATCAATATTGTTAATTTTTTCAAAGAACCAGCTCCTGATTTCACTGATCTGTTCCTTTTTTTTTTTTTTAAGTTTCTGTTTCCTTTATTTCTGCTCTAATGTTTATTATTTCCTTCCTTCTAATGGGTTTGGGTTTTGTTTTTTCTTTTTATACCTCCTTTAAGTGTGAATTTATGTTGTTTATTTGAGATTTTTCTTGCTTTTTGAAGTTAGGCTCATATTACTATATACTTGCCATTTAGAACAACTTTTGCTGCATCCCAAAGATATTGGACTTTTGTGTTTTCATTTTCATTTGTCTCCATGTATTTTTTTTATTTCCTCTTTGATTTCTTGGTTGACCCATTCATTGATTGATAGCGTTGTATTTAACCTTCATGTATTTGTGTTCTTTCCAGATTTTTTTCTTGTGGCTAATTTCTAATTTCATAGTGCTGTGGACAGAAAGATTCATCATATGACTTCATTCTTTTTGAATTTGTTGAGACTTGTTCTGTGGCCTAACATGTGATCTATTCTGGAGGATGTTCCATGTGTACTTGAAAAGAATATATATTCTGCTGTTTTAGGATGGAATAATCTGAATATACCTGTTAGATCTACCTGGTCTAATTTGCATTCAAAGCCACTGTTTCTTTATTGATTTTCTGTTCTAATGAACAATCCATTGATGTAAGTGGCTGTTAAAGTACCCTGTTATTATTGTATTACTATTGACTACTTCCTTTATGTTTGCTATTAGCTGCTGTATATATGTGTGCCTTCATGTTGGGTGCATAAATATTTACATTTATTGTATCTTCTTAATGGAATGTTCCCTTTATGATTATATAGTGTCCTTCTTTGTCTCTTGTTATAGTCTTTTTTTTTTAAGTCTATTTTTGTGATATAAGTATTGCCACCCTGGCTTTCTTTTCACTTCAATTTGCATGATAAATGTTATTCCATCCCTTCACTTTCAGTCTTCATGTATCTTTAGGTCTGAAATTAGTCTCTTAGAGACAACGTATAGATCTTATTTATTATCCATTCCATCACCCTATGTCTTTTGATTGGAGTGTTTAGTTCATTTACTTTCAAAGTAACTATTGATTGGTATGTATATATTGCCATTCTGTTCCTTATTTTATAGTTGTTTTTGTAGTTCTTCTCTGTTCCTTCTCTAGTTCTCGTCTCCCACAGTTTGCTGGCTTTCTTTAGTGATATACTTGGATACTTTTCTCCTTATTTTTTGCATATCTATCACTGGTTTTTGGTTTTTGGTTACCATTAGGTTTATTGATAGCATCTTCTGCATATAGAAGTCTATATTAATTTGATGGTTGCTTAACCCATTTTGAAAGTGGTGCATTTTTATTCCCCTACATACCCCCCTACATTTTAGATATATGGTGTCATACTTTCTATCCTATTATTTTGTGAAGCCCTTGACTGATTTTTATAGATATACTTAGTTTTAGTGTTTTTGTGCTTCCTACTTTTATCACTCCTCTTTATGGTCTTTCCTTTTCAATTGACGAGTCCCCTTAACATTCCCTGCAAGGCTGGCTTATTGGCAGTGAATTCCTTTAAGTTTTGTTTGTCTGGGAAACTCTTTGTTTCTTCTTCTATTTTGAATGATAACCTTGCTAGATAGAGTAATCCTGATTGCAGGATTTGTTTGTTTGTTTGTTTGTTTCAGCCCTTTGAACATATCATACCATTTCCTTCTGGCCTGCAAAGTTTCTGCTGAAAAATCCACTGATAGCCTGATGTTCTTTCTTGTAGGTAATGTTTTCTTTTCTCTTGTCACTTTAAAAATTCTCTTTATCACTGCTTTTTGCCATTTTAATTACTCTATTTTGATGTGAACCCTTTTGGGTTTGTTTTGTTGGGGGCTCTCTTTGCCTTATGGACCTGAATTCCTGTTTCCTTCCCCAGATTTGAGAAGTTTTCAGGTATTATTTCTTCAAATACATTTTCCATCCACTTCTCTCTTTTCCTTCTGGGATTCCTATTTTTTAAATGTTATTACACTTGATGGTGTCACTGGGTTCTCTTAATCCATTTTCATATTTTATTATTTGTTTCTCTCTCTCCTGTATAGCTTGATTGCATTCCAATACCCTGTCCTCCAGGTTGCTGATCTGTTCTTTTGCATCCTCTCATCTACTTTGTTCCTTCTAGTGCATTTTTCTTTTCTATTGATGAGTTTTTAATCTGTCATTGATTTTTAAGTTTTCTTTCTCCTTTATGTTTTTTCTCCTTTCTTTCTCCTTCTTGGGAGTCCTCCACTATTTTTTTCAAGTCTAGTGAGCATCTTTAGGACCATTACCTTAAATTCTCTACCAAGCCTATTCTCTCTGTTTTGTTTAGCTCTCTTGGTGCGACTTTGTCCTTGTTCTTTCATTTTGGACCATACTTCTCTGTGCCCTCATTTTATCTAACTCTGTGTCTGTTTCTTTGTATTTGGAAAGTCAGCTATTGCTCTTGTTACTCAAAATAATGGTCCTATGAAGAAGTGATCCTGTAGTACAATGTCCCCTGTTCATCAGAACTTGGAGCTTCTCCTGTGTGTGTTATGTGCTTCATACTGTTGTGGCTGGGCTGGGTTAGCCATCAGTCCAGTCCTCTGCAATGGCCCTCATTGCCTGTTTTGGGCACCATTTGTTCCCTGTATTGTTAGTGGGTCAGTCTGGGGCCACCTTGGGCTTGAGTTGAATCAGACCAGGCATTTGTCAGAGCCGAGGAAGCACCAGACTGCAGGGCACTTTCCTTGTGTTGTCCTCTGAGAAGCTTTTCTCGGTAGGTGGGGCCTGTATTCAGACCAGATGTCAGCCCTTAGCTGGCTGCTGGGGCTGCAGTCATACTGGTGTGTGTGGTTTTCTTCCTTTCTCTGGGGCAGGCATCACTTTGTGGTGACACTTGCCTCTGTTGGTGCTGCTGGCATATTGCTATGCTTACGGCACCACTTTGGATGGACACCTGCCACGGAGGTGTTGGAAGGGACAGGGTGCACATTGCTAGCAAGGTACACACTGTTTGGCTGCAGGAGGAACTTGCATCCTGGGAAGACTGCCAAGGCTAGGATGGAGGGAACAGGTCCCCAGAGGAGTGCAGGGAGTTTTTAGCAAGCTAGATGATAGTGTTCCTGCTGCTTGTTTTTCCCACAGGTATCTGTGTACCTAGGCTGGGGGCAGGGGAGAGAAATGGCACCTGCCAGTTCTTTTGCTCTTAGAGAAGTCTTTCAAAGATCCTGCCCCTCCAGCATATGTTCTGAGATCAGTAAATAAAGCTTCCTGTCCACCCTAGGCATTTTGCAAACTGTTGTTTCTATGCCGTATCTCAGCAGGGCTATTTGTTCTGCTGTCTCTTTAAGGGCAGGGACTCGGTTTACTATCTTCCTCCAATTCTCTCAGACCTTGGCCCACTGATTTTTAAAGTTCCCAGTGGTAAGCCCCACTTATTTTAAGAACTCTTGAAGTCATTCCCTCCTGTTTTCAAATATTATGAGGGTTCATCTTCTCAGTGTGGGTCTCCTGTGCCTGAGGTGCCTGGCCTGAGGGTTTGCTCATTTCCAACCTCTTTGCATCTGTAGTGTCTTTCCCTCTTGTAGACAGTCTTGTGGCTCGTTAGCTCCCCACTGCATCTCTGCCCTTCCTACTCTTTAATGTGGCTTCTCTACACTTATCTTTGGATAATCTGTTCTTCCAGTCTTTGGGGCATTTTCTGGGTGATTTATACTGATGTGGGTGTTTTCTAGGTGTGTGTGTAGATGAGGTGAGCCTAGGATCTTCCAACTCCACCATCTTCTCCCAGATTCTAATAAATATGAATAAGATTAGTTCAATGCCAAAGTTGTGATCAGAATAACCCTTCATGTGGTAGTCAAGACTTGTAGATGAATTTATAATATAGTATTACACCGTATAGAGTTAAATATGCTGTATTATACACACTACATCTAACACATGTACCAAGTTTTTCTTTTTTTTTTTTTAAGGTTTATTTATTTTTGAGATTGCACGTGAGAGAGCGTGAGCAGGGGAATAGCAGAGAGAGAGGAAGACCGGATGTGATGCCGGCTGTGCTGACAGTAGACAGATCCTGATGCAGGGCTTGATTACCTGAGCTAAAGTCTGATGCTCAACTGACTGAGCCACCCAGGTGCCCCTATCAAGGGGGCACCAAGGAAAAGCAAAGATAAATTGTAAAAAATTGTGTGTGAATTTTAAGAAAATTAAATGCATACATTGCTTGAAAGGGATAAATAATAATTATTTTGATAGGCCAATATAACAATTCCTAATTCAAATTTTATGATACCAAAGCTCAAAAAAAACCAAGAATCAAAGACTTGTACCTTGTGTTTTGCTTTTGGTATATTCTGATTCACCTAAAACTTTGGTCATGGTGTGAGTAATTAGGTATACAATATTAAATTGGCCTCCTTAGGAAAATATTTCTAAATTTTATCTTGGTGGAGACTTGAAAGAGTCTCAAAATTTTCCAGGATGAAGTAGCTTGGGACTGTTACTCACCCCAAATTTCCAAAAAAAGTTACAAACAGAGGAGAAGAGGAGGAATCATTATCACTTATAGAGATAAACACAACCACCTATTCTTTTCTTTTGATGTGAAAAAAAAATGATGCTGCTATTTTTAACCATCTCCCTGCTCCCTCCCTTAATATTTTTTCATTATTCTAATCTATGAAGCAGAACGCTTTTCGTGAAATATTATTAAAGAAATGGCTCATAAAAATTCATCCCAGAGGCACTACCTAGGATTTATTATGACATTAAAGATGCAATTATTAAAGTTTGTGTTTGGGATGCTGTTAAATGCCAAGCAACAAGAACAAGTTGTAGGAAAGCATGGTCTTCTCTCAGATATACAGAAGTGGTGGTGAAGGAGAGGCTATTGAGAGTTTGGAATGAGGGATTCCTAAGGTAAGTTCAACACTGAAATAATGTGAGACATTCTCTCTTCACTCTCCATAATCACACTTAATGTTGGTGTGTCTGTTGAGTGCCTATTGGCCATTGTGACAGTCATATTGTTTTGAAAGGATGCTAAAGTACGACTTGAGGAAAATTGTTTTCTTGAAATTGAGACAACTCACAAGAAAACTTATTTTAGCCCTTCATTCAGGTTTTCAAAGACATTGCTCATCTAAGTGGCCACACAGAGACAGTTTCAAAGCCTTCATTCTACCTCACAGAAAAGAATTTAAACAGTCATTTTATAGTTATTGACTACCTGTTCTTCGCAAATAAAGCCTGAAAAGAAATTAGTCTGGGCTGGTGGAAATGCTAAATGCTTAAATATCTTTTAAAGTATAAATGGATAAATTCAGAAGAGGAGATTATTTCTTTCTTGGGGGAATGAGGGAGCTTTTGGAAGGTGACATTTTTGTGGGTGGCTTCCTAAGATTGATAGAACATCATTATGTGATGTGTCTGGGAAAGATGTGTGCTATGTGTGTGTAAATAGAGAACAGTGATAAATGCAGATTGAGTAGGTGAACAGGTAGGTTGGGGCCAGAAACTGCTGACATCAGTAATTTCAACATTATTCTTTAGATAGTGAATAGGAATTCAACCTTTATTAGCAGAATGGTAATATAATCAGATCTGTCATTTGAGGAGATCAGTAGAGGGATTTGAAGGCCAAAGAAATTCAATAGGAAGTTACCAATATTAAGGAAGAAGAGAAGTTTTAAGGGAAGAGAGGGAAGCTTCCAAGACAGGGTAGAATCCCTAGGTTTTATCAACAGATTGGACGTGAAACAAATGAGATGGGGCAGGACAAGACGGATCCATGGGTTAGCACCTGTCATGGTTATTAAAATAGGGAGGATGGTAGAGGAAGGGTCACTGTTTCTTATTAATTACACACAATGTGCATGTGGGCCATTTTTTAAGTTCTAAAAATCTGAGAGGAAGAACCAGTGCTTAGCGAAAGAAAAGTCAAGGCTCAAGTTGTGGATCTGAGATTACATGCAGAGAAGTAGAAATTAAAGGCATAAGATTACATGAAACAACTAAAGGAAATTACATTTAAACAAGAATCTCTGAATAGATGGTGAAAAAGATTCCTTTCTGTTGGGGGTGACAGATGCTGGTAATATTTTAATACTGAACAATGATGGGTTGGTTTCACATGCATTTTAATTTCTGAAACTATACTATATTTTTAATATTATTAAGTTTTACATTATGAACTTTATAATGAAAGTATATCTCTATATATTTATATTCACATAGAAATATCTCCAAGATATAGTGTAAAGCCCAAAAGTAAATTGCAAAACAGTATCTACAGTATGAACCCATTTAGATAAACATCTTATTTAAAAAACATGAAACAATACTACATGTTTCTGTGTAAATTTCATTTGTGTTATTAAAAATAGGAACCCCTGGGTGGCTCAGTCGGTTAAGTGTCTGACTTCAGCTCAGGTCAAGATCTCGCAGTTTGTGATTTCAAGCCTCGTGTCGGGCTCTGTACTAAGAGCTCAGAGCCCGGAGCCCGCTTCGGATTCTGTGTCTCCCTCTCTGTCTCCTCCTCACCTACTTGCACTCTCTCTCTCTCTCTCTCTCTCTCTCTCTCTCTCTCTCTCCCTCTCTCTCTCTCTTTCTCTCAAAAATAACATTAAAAATTTTTTAAAAAATTAAAAAAATATATATTTCAATTCACTTATATAGTAATTCTAGGACTTCTTAACCATATCTATGTCAGAGAATTCTTATTTTTTTAGTTCTAGTTTTTTCTTAGTTCCAGTTTCAGGCTGACAAAATTAAACGGAGGTATTTTTTCACTGTCAAATTTACTCCAACACAAATGATCTGACTAAAGAATTTTGCCTCTTTAAATTTAAATTGAATTACTTTGTTTCATAAAACATTAATTATAGCTATGTATATATTACATACTATACAATAGTAATATATATACTACATAAATTTCTCCTATGAGTGAAATCATGTGGTATTTGTCTTTCTTTGACTGACTTATTTCACTTAGCATTCTACCTCCTAGATCCATTCATGTTGTTGGAAATGGCAAGATTTCATCCCTTTTCAGGGATATATATACCACATCTCTATCCATTCATCTGTTGAGGACACTTGGGTTGCTTCTATAAATTGCCTATTGTAAAGAATGCTGCAATAAACATAAGAGTGCATGCATCTTTTTGAATACGTGTTCTTGTATTCTTTGGGCAAATACCCAGTAGTGGAATTACTGGATCATACGTTTATTCTATTTTTGAGGAAGCTCCATACTGTTTTTCACAGTGGCTGCACCAGTTTGCATTCTCACTAAAAATGCACAAGGGTTGTTTTTTTTTTCCCACATACTTGCCAACACATGTTGTTTCTTGTGTTTTGGGTTTTAGCCATTCTGACAGGTGTGAGGTGATATCTCATTGTGGTTTTGACTTGCACTTACCTGATAATGAGTGATGTTGAGCATCTTTTCATGTGTCTGTTGACCATCTGTATGTCTTTGGAGAAATGTCTGTTTATGTTTTCTGCCCATTGTTTAATTGAATTATTTGTTTTTTTTGTGTGTGTGTTGAGTTATGTAAGTTCTTTATATATTTTTGATACTAACCTTTTATTGGATGTCATTTGCAAATATCTTCTCCCACTTTAGTTTTTGCTTATTGTTTTCTTTATTTTGATGTTGTCCCAATAGTTTTTTAGATTTTTTCCTTTGCCTCAGGAGATATATATAGTAAAACATTACGGCAGCTGATATAAGAGAAAGTAATACCTGGGCTCTCCTCTAGGACTTTTATGGTTTCAGGTTTCACACTTAGGTCTTTAATCCACTTTGAGTTCATTTTTGTGTATGGTGAAATAAAGTGGTCCAGTTTCATTCTTTTCCATTTAGCTGTCCAGTTTTCCCAACATTATTTGTTGAAGAGATTGTCTTTTTCCCACTGAATATCTTTGCATCCTCTGTCAAAGATTAATTGACCATATATTTATGGGTTTATTTCTGGGTGCTCTTTTCTGTTCTGTTGGACTATGTGTCTATTTTTGGGCCTGTACCATACTGTTTTGATTACTACAATTTTGTAGTGTAACTTGAAATCTGGAATTGTAATACCTCCAGCTTTTCTTTTTCAAAAATGTTTAAGTTATTCAGGATATTTTGTGGCTCCATACAAATGTTAACCTTATTTGTTCTAGTTTTGTGTAGAAGGCTGTTAGTGTTTTGGTAGGGACTGCATTAAATCTTTAGATTGCTTTGCGGAGTATGGACATTTTAATAATATTTTTTCTTTCAACCCTTAAGCATGGGATGGGATATATTTCCATTTGTTTGTGTTGTCTTAAATTTCTTTCATCATTGTTTTATGGTTTTCAGAGTACATCTTTTATCTCTTTGGTTAAGTTTATTCCCAGGTATTTTGTTATTTTTGGTGTAATTGTAAATGGGTTTGTTTTCTTAATTTCTCTTTCTTCTGCTTCATTATTGGTGTATAGAAATGCAACAGATTTCTGCACATTGATTTTGTATTCAGTGACCTTACTAAATTCATTTATCAGTTCCAGTAGTCTTTCGGTGGAATCTTTCGGGGGTTCTACATATGGTACCATGCCATCTGCTAAGAGTGAAAGTTTTATATCTTTTGTACCAATTTGGATGCCTTTAATTTTTCTTTCTTGTCTGATGGCTGTGGCTAGGACTTCCAATACTGTGTTGAATAAAAATGGTGAGAGTGGACATCTTTGTCTTGTTCTTGATCTCAGGGGGAAAGCTCTCAGGTTTTTAGCACTGACTATGATGTTAGCTGTGGGTTTTTCATATATGGCCTTAATTGTGCTAAAGTTATGCTCCCTCTGAACCTACTTTGTTGAGGGTTTTTATCATGATTAGAAGTTGTACTTTGTCAAATGTTTTTATCTACTGAAATGATCATATGCTTTTTATCCTTTGTCTTATTGTTATAATGTATCATGTTGATTGATTGGCAAATATTGAACCACCTTTGCATAGGGAATAAATCCCATTTGATCATGTGAATGATTTTTTTAAATGTACTGTTGGATTCTGTTTACTAGTATTTTATTGAGAATTTTTTGCATCTATGTTCATCAGAGTTATTGGCCTGCATTTATCTTTTTTTGGTGTGTGTGGTATCTTTATCTGGTTTTGGTATCACAGTAATGCTGGCCTCATAGAATGAATTTGGAAGCTTAACTTCCTCTTTTACTTTTTCCAATAGTTTGAGAAAAATAGGTATTAACTCTTCCTTAATATTTGGTAGAATTCACCATTGAACCTGTCTGGTCCTATCCTATTGTTTGTCGGAGTATTTTGATTACTGACTCAATTTCATTGCTGTTAATCAGTCTATTCAAATTTTCTATTTCTTCCTGATTCAGGAAGGTTGAGGAATTTATCAATTTCTTCTAGGCTTTCCAGTCTGTTGGTATATAATTTTTCTTTTTATAATCCTTTGTATTTCTGTGATGTTAGTTATTTCTCTTCTTTCATTATGGATTTGAGTTGCATTTATTTATTTATTTACTTACTTACTTATTTGATGAGCCTGGCTAAAGGTTTGTCAATACGTTGATCTTTTCAAAGAACCATCTCCTGTATTTTTTAAATTTCCTCATTGATTTCTTGGGAACTCATTCATTGTTTGGTTGCATGTTATTTAACCTTGATGTATTAGTATTCTTTCCAGATTTTTCTTGTGGTTGATTTCTAGTTTCAAAGTGTGGTCAGGAGAGATATGTGGTATACCTTTAGTTTTCAATTTGTTGAGACTTGTTTTGTGGCCTAATATGTGATCTGTCCTGAAGAACATTCCATGTGCACTTGAAAAGAATGTATATTCTGCTATTTTAGATGGAGTTTTCTGAATATTATTTGGATGATCTATCCATTGATGTAAGCCCACTACTATTATTGTATTACTTTTGATTAATTCCTTCATGTTTATTAGCTGCCTTATGCATTTGGTGTGCTTCCATGTTGAGCGCATATATATTTACAATTGTTATATCTTCTTATTATAGTGTCCATCTTTATCTCTTGTTAAAAGTCTATTTTGTCTAAGTATTGCTACCTCAGGTTTCTTTTCTCTTCCATTTGCATGATAAATGCTTTTCTATCCCTTCGCTTTCAATCTTTGTGTATCTTTAGGTCTGAAATGAGTCTCTTATAGGCAGCATATAGACGATTCTTCTTCTTCTTTTTTTTTTTTTAACCCATTCTATCACCCTATTACTTTTGATTGGAGTTTTTTTAATGTTTATTTTTGAGAGCAAGAGAGAGTAGGGAAAGGGTGAGGGCGGGGGCAGACAGAGGATCTGAAGCAGGCTCTGTGCTGACAGCAAGCAGGCTGACATGGGGCTTAAACTCATGGACCTCCAGATCATGACTTGAGCCTGAGGCAGATGCTTAACCAACTGAGCCACCAAGGCACCCCAGTATATTTTTATTTATTTTTATCTAATATTATTTTTTCTCTCTCTCCTGTTCATTTTGACTGCATTCCATTACTCTATCCTCCAGGTTACTGATCGATTCTTCTAATCTACTTTTATTTCCTCTAGTGTATTCTTCTTTTCAGTTACTGAGTTATTCATCTCTGATATTTTGTGGGGTATCTCCTGTGAGAGGAGATCTGAGACCAAGGCTTGGCTGGAGAGGGCATGTCTGTAGAACATGGGGGTGGGTTTCACTGTTAACAAGCTAGATGGAGAATGTTGGTGCTGTGCTGATTCTTGCAAGTGGCCTTGTGTTTATGCTGGGGGGTTGGGGGAGGAAAATGGCACCTGCCAGGTCCTTTTATCTTCAATAAGTTTCCTAAAGATCCCTGACCCTTAAGCACATGCTCTGAGATTACTAAACAAATCTCCCTGCCTTATTCCCTAGATGTTTTCCAAATTGCTGCTCCTATGTCATATCTCAGTGGGGCTGTTTGTTAACTCCCTTTAATGGTGGGAATTCAATTTCCTGTCACTCTCCTGGCTCTCCCAGAGCAGAGTCCTCTGATTTTTAAGTACCAGGCGTAACTACCACTGATTATAAGAACTCATGATATTCTTAGGCCCCTCTGGTTTTAAAAGTTAAATGCTTTGGGGATATGTCTTCTCTGTAAGGGCTCCTCACACCTGGGGTGGTTGGTATTGGGTCTGTTTCTCTTCTCTTTCTATACCTGTGGTATCCCTTCCTCCTGTGGACTGTCCTGCAGATCTAATTAGCTCCTGACCATGTCTCTGCTCTTCCTAGCCTCTTCAATGTGGCCTCTTCTCTACATTTAGCTGTGAATAGTCTCTTCTGCCAGTTTTTGGGTCATTTTCTGGTTTATTTATAGCAATGGGTGTAATCTAGTATCCATGGGATGAGGTAAGCTCTGGATCTTCCTACTTCACTATCTTTCCTGAAAATCCAATTTCTTTTTTTGAATTTCTTTCCAAGAAACTCACTACTAAATTACAATCCCAATTAGGGAAGCGACCTTTGGTTTAAGTTTTCTGATACAACGTACCTCTTGTATCCTAAATTTAAAACTTGTTTTCCCTACCCGCACACCCCACCCCCCAGCCGCTTGTCTTGGGACTTGATTACCTTGTACAATATTTTTGAAACACTATTTTATGGACTCCAAGATACACATATTTTCACATTTTAACATCTCTGAAATTGAGATGTCTTACAATCACAGCATGATGTGTCCCAGTTTAATTAGCAGCATGTTTTCATTCTTTGTGGTATATAGAATAACGGTGCATGTTATAATCAATAGTATCTTAGATCTGATGAACTATACTTCCCAATGAATTCCTTTATTTTGGCAATCTGTTTTTTTTCCCTTGAAGCCTTTTCTTCTCACAAAAAGGGAAGAACAATCTTCTTAGGAAGTAGGAAGAGTCTTGTTATGGACATTCCAGTCAGGTGTAGGCAGTTCTATATCCTTTCTGGGCTGAGGAGAGAGAGAATGGATTCAAGGGTTCTGACTCCCAGATTAAAGCAGAAAGTCCTGCTGGGTGGGAGAATCAAGATGTAGTAGAAACCCAGATAGGCTTGGGGCCCAATATAAAGCAGGATTGCCTCTTGCTTCATGACACATTGCTCTAAGAAAGTGCAACCCTCTTGGAGAAATATCACGACACTGGAACACAGCACTAGTCGCTGACGAATGGGCAAAGCAGGTATTTAAATGAATGGATTGGCGTTAGCACCTCTGGTTCTCCCAAAGCTCACAAAAATCCAGAAGTTCCCATGCATCCCTGAAGAATGTCAATATAAACTGAGTCCAGGGTGAACACCTGACTGAAAAGAGACCTTGAAGCACTGGATGGTTTTGCAGGGCTGCAGCACGGGGCAGTCAGGAGACCAGATGCTCCTCCCCACTGCCATTTGGGAGAAAGAGAGACCTGCATGGAGCTGGGACTCTAACAGCTGAAATTACTTTTTTTTTTTTTTTAAGCTGGAAAAGACTGAGTTACTTTAATTGGCAAATTTTTTTTTTCCTTCATAAATGAGAATGCAGAATGAGGACAACCTGAACTTATAATTGAAAGTAAAACATTGTTTTGTTGTACATATTAATCCTACGGGGGTGGGGGGGGTGGAGGTAAAATGTCTCAAATACTAGAAGTAGTCGGGTTAAAGACAAAACTAACTCTGGATAAAACACTGGAAAATGGAAATATTTATGACCTTGTAAAAGGATGAAAAGGCAGAGAAGAAAAGAGAAGGCAAATGAAAAAATTGGGAGTGTCTCACAGAAGCAAGGGAAAGAAAAGCAATTGCTGAATTCACTCAAGTGCCACAGAATGGTGAATTGAGCTCTTGTTAGAAGTCCTTTTATGGGATGGGGCACCTGGGTGGCTCAAGTTAAGCATCAATTCTGCTCAGGTCGTGATGTGATCTCGCGACTCACGAGCTTGAACTCTGCATCAGGCTCTGTGCTGACAACAACATGGAGCCTGCTTGGATCTTCTGTCTCCCTCTCTCTTTGCCCCTCCCCCACTCACACTCTCTTGTTCTCTTTCAATAATTAAAAAAAAATCCTTTGATCAGATGAGAAGTCATTTGGAATTCTTGAGAATTGGCCATCCCAATGCAGTTGTACATTAATAGCCACAATTTTCCATGGGATGTTAGTGCTGAAAGATATATGGTCTAACCTCATCTTCCAGATCAGCAAATAGGGAACCAGAGAAATTTCACAGAAGCCAGTTCAAATGGTACACATGAGAAAAAGAAAAACAAGTACATCAACAACTACATCACATTTGGGAGTCTACCAGAATCAGCCCGTTTTGTTGTCATTTGCCGGAGAAATGTGGGGAGGCATGAATAAGTCTCTGGAAATAAAAAAGGGCTCATTTATGGTAAAGGCAAAAAGTCTGCTGGAAAGTATATGCTCTGACGGATGTTAAGTGTGTTTTCATTTTTTATTAGAGAAGTTGGAAGTTTAATTTCAGGGTTGATGGTAACATCATTTTCTCTGCTTTGTTCACGGGAACACACAGAATCAATTTGTACAAGCATATACAACAATTCAGTTGGTGTTTTGTGTCCTAAAATCAGTAATCTGATTAGTTCTAGACTACCAAGTTTCCATGCGTTCCTCCTGGCTTGGGCAGCATGGCTCGATTCCCCGCAGAATACTTTTTCATGCACTGTCTGCAACACAACTATGGCAGGCTTAAAGACCATGCAGATTAACACTGTAGCAAATTGTTTTGATATTTAACAGACGTAAAAAGGTTATTTCCTGATATGAAATTCTGAAAATCTGCATAAATATTTTTGTGTAAAATTAAATTAGTTATGTATTTTTTTTGAAACTAGAACTTGAAGTATCAAGAATGCCCACATAATTCATATACACATATATATAGACTTTTTCATTATGCTAAAAGTCTTCATAGTCAAATTATATTCTGTGCCATACATTTATTTAACCAGCATTTATTTGGCATTAGGTTAACTGTATCTGTACGGATTAGTCTTAACTGGTGCTTGTGTATCATGCAAACATAGTTCTGGTACTCCTGTTTACTAATCTCGTCATGTGGCAATACGTAGATGATTTTGCTCTATAACAGTGTGATTTAGGAGTATAAATATTTTATACATGGTCACATTTACAAACGTTTGCCAATAACCACTTCACGATCTTTATGGTGTAATAGTGTATTATAACGTCTGGAATCGGCAGAAGCAATTCCTATAAAGCAGTGTCAGATGTAAACTTTCTTAACGTGTGCCTAACAGAGTTCTCCCTTGAGCACTGACTGATGAGTTTTGGCACAGGTACATTGTTCTACTTTTTTTTATTCTAATAATTTCCACAACTTTTACAGGAACTTTAGCTTCTTACGGCATGGCAGAGACATGGCACTTACTGATGAGGTAACTTAGATGTAGAAAAATTCTGCAAAATTATTTGTCTAGCAGACTGCCACTTCTGCTGATGAATTTGTAGACAGAGTTTGTTTTTTTCCCCTAGTGCATGCACTTGCTATTCCATTGCTAATGCACTATTTTTGCTGCAGCTCAAACATGTCCTAATGCATCACAGAGCAGAGTTGTAGACACCAAGCTCATTCACTTGTGATGGTATTTTATAGCAAACATGTTTAAGTTGTAATATCAAGGGTCAAACTCTGCCTTACTGGACTAGTGATTTTGGTGGGGTTGGAGCTACTTTTGATTGGCCAAGGAAATCCAATACTCAAAATGTTAAATAGAAATACATAAGTCTTGGTGGTTTCAGGTAACATCGTGGCTGCACACAAAGGAAACCCAAAAGACAACAGCCTTCTTGCGTGAACTCTGTGTTGGGAAGGTTGGGAGTGATCTTTTGATACTGTGTGGTTTTGCGGCTTCAGTTTGTGTTCTGGAGTTTCACACTACTGTTGCTGGTCTGCGGTCCATCTCGGCTTCCAACTTCACCATCTGCTGCATCTCCTTCGCCTGTAACATCAGAAACACGGCCTTACATGTTGAAATTCTCTCTTGAAGGCACATAGCCACCCCGGCCCCTTTTCTCCTGTAAATCTTATGCTGTCACTATATCCTTGCTACTCCATAGACCAGGACCTTGTGAGAAATGCACAACCTTGGACTCCATCCCAGACCTACTAGATCAAAATGTGCATTTGACAAGATCCCTGAGACATTTTTATGCACACTAAAGGTTGTGAAGAACTAGTTCTCCATAGCACCAGGAAAACTGTTTGAAAAGAGACTAAGCCAGTCCCTCAATAGATTAGGTCACGTCAAACCATTTGACTTAGTTTCTACAGATAGACATGTTACCTTGGCTGTGTATAATTTGAACTTTTAGAATAGGTGTTGCTTATGCACAATATTGTCCCCAAATAGCCTGACATTTAGTTAATTCCCTAAGAATCTGAAGGGAAAATTTAGGTGGGAGCGTATCACATTGATTTGGTAGGTATACCTTGCAAATATAACGTCACAGGAATGTGTATGGTTCTTGAAATCCTGTTGTCCAAAACTTATCCCTATGGGCTCTCATTTTGAGATAATTTTTTATGGGCTTCCCCAGGAAGTAAGCCATGGTGAACTTGGTCTCCTGAATTACGGCTGTCACTAAGACAACTAGGTAGTTTGAGAGGTAGAAAAGAGATGGGGATAGATTCTGGTGACAAATAAATGCTTGGCAGTACAAAGAAAATCAATTGGCTTATTTCGACATTTACTTTCCAACTTGTTTCTGGATGCTTGTGCCCAACCCAATGCATGTAATTTTTGAGGGAACAAGAAAGCATTCCTTTCCTCTTTGTGTGACACGCCACTTTGAAACAGAGGACATTTCGGGATGCGAACATGGTAAAGACATAACTCAGAGGAGGACTCTGAAGTGCTTTGATGTTACTACTCATGTGTGCTTAGGTATTCCAACTAAATGGAAGGTCAGGAGGGGGGTTTGGTCTCATCCTATGGGAATCTAGAGGTCCCAAAAAGGCCCTGTTACAAAACTAGTATAACCCATGGACCACACATATTATTATTCTTATTCTTATTCTTATTATTTATTATTATTTTTATATTGTGGCTTTAAGTTTCCTTTTGGCAAAGATGGATATAGAAATACCAAGGAATTTTATCTTTCTGCTCAAATATGGGATGGATGGTTCCCTCTACCTATTCTTCTATGCCTGAAGTAAACTAATACTCTAATAGAGAAATGAAGAAATGGATAAAAATATACAAACATGAAACCATGACACAAACGGTATTCATAAAAGAGGACAGTGAAACATTACCAGTACTAGAAATTAAATACTTTTATGTTCAATAAATAGTAGCAAAAGATTCCCTGTGCTTCTCCCCAGTTAGCATTTAAAGGCACTACTAAACACGGCCATAGAAGGAAGAATCATATGACAATAAAGGACTATCCCCAGAGCTAAGTTCTCATAGAAGCAGGGTGACCATGCATTCCCATTTGGACAGTTCCAGTTTATGCCTGTAGTCCTGGTGATTCTGAGTATCACCCTCTTTCCCTCTCAAAACGATCCTGGTTCAGAGAATAAATTATATGGTCATCTTACTTATGAGAGGTGACTAGGGTCAGTGGCAGGCCAGATCTAGCAGAAACATGACAAGGGTCATAACACTCTATAATGTTTCTGCACAAAGACCGTTACTCTGTCATTAAAAAAAAAAAAAGCACCAATGAACTTTCTAGTAGGGTGTTTTAAAAATTAATTGTGGTCATATTAATGTTTGGGAGAGATCTGACCTTGTGACCCAGTGTTGGCTGTGGTCAGTCCAAATGACAGTCATATATCACTGTTCTTGATGCCTGGGTATATTGTTATTAGCATGACTTGAGTTTCCCAGGTCTGCAGTAGGAAACGTTGGTTCAAACTCCCTCAGAAATCATTCTCTATAAAGATTTTGGGCATGTCAGTTTGAATATTACATCAGAAGTCCAAGCATGACATGATTAAGCTTTTACATCCAAACCCTTGAGATATTAACTATCTATGAGCAGATGTGAATCATAAATAGAGATTGCCCCAAGAATATTAGCAGAGCTGAGAAGGAAAGCAATGTCTTGCTTGTTAGAGTTTCAGTCCTACCTTGCGTTTGGGACACTGCATGGCAGGATTTCAATAGCTGTTTGTACAAAAATAGTAATGTCAAAATTGAGTCATACATATAAAACAAAGAAAACAAATGAATACTGAAGTGAATTTGAAAAATGAATGTAAAACCATATACAGAAAAGCAAAAAGCTAAGAATAAAACATGTATATGCCCATCAGTGACAAACTCCCCCCAAACTGATCTCAACAGAAAAAAAAAAAAAGAACAAAACAAACAACTGATGCCTAGGAGCCCAGACTGTGCTTCTCTTCCTCAGCAGTGAGTTGGGGGGACCCACCTTTTAGCAAGAACCCTCACTTTATTAAATGGTAGGATTGATGACAAAAATCAAGTTTTAAAGCTTGGGTGTGACAGTGATGGAGCTGTTGATGTTTGGAATGGTACATGTGAGGACAATGAGGTACTTGTGGCTGGGAGGTTCATGGGAAAACTCAGTAGAAAATAAGTCCCTGACCTTTGGAGTTTAAAATGAAGAACTGGCTGACCAAGTAGGCAAGGCCATTAGGTGGCTTAAAAAGAACAGAGGAGGTTAGGATCTACAGTCAGGGCCAAAACATATTAAAACTTGAGTTGTTTCTGCCAGTGCCCTCAACGCTAGTCGACCTAACTAAGTAGATCAATTCCATGCTCTGCTTTGTGGGGATGGGGTAAGCCTCTGGGAGCTGGGTCACAAGGAAGCAGTAAGAAGCCTTAAAGGGAGATACTATGGATGGATGTTAAAATTACTTTATCTTTGGCTTAGAAGCAGAAAGTAGTCTTTGGGTTTAACAAGGGTTTAGGAGACCATTCTAAAACTTTAGGATTGTCTGGAAATAGGAAACTTTTCTGCCAATGAAATGTTTAATTGGTTATGAAGGGAGCTCTCCTACCTGGTTCCAGACTGTGCCTATTATGAGGGAAGAAATGGTCACTGTATCTTTTGCATTATGCCTGGGACAGTGTTGTAACATAGAGAGTAACTGAGAACTCTCTGACCTAAGTTCCAAACAAAACAAAGCCACACTAGAAATATCTGGGACTGGATTTGTTATTGAACAGGCCAGGTTCTGGTAAAGCAAAGCTTAGCGCAGAAATTCAAGTTCAAATTCTACCTCTGCCGGAAACGTCAATATGATACTGTGAAGTCTCACTGAATCTTCATGAAATCTCAAGTTTTCTCACATTCTGTGCTTTCCTAAGCTTCTGTGACTCAAGTATCAGCTGTGGGTGGTAGATATTGCTTATGACATATTAAATTGCATTATATCAATTTTTGGATCAAAAAGCCACTATCTTCCCAATATGCTCAATCAAGTCAGTTATCACTAACCCATTATATTTTAACGCAAGAACTCTGGGGTGGTTTGAATTACCCGTGTATTAGGATAAAAGCTCCAAGTGATTTTTTTTTATTATGTACTTTGGCTCTGAAATAAAAAACACTAGGTAAGTGTATTCTCTAGCTCTGATATTCACCACTATTGTAGTAATGAGTAATTTTTAGCACATTTACATTCTTTAGTCAAACTTGTTGCTAAGCAACACAGTGATTTTTCAAGGAGTTTCTTAATTTAGTTAACTGCCTTACCTTCATTGTGCCTTCTTCTGGGAGGCATCCTTTTCCCCACCCAGCCCTGAATCACAGAAGTGGATTCTAACGTTTTGGAGATGGTGGCTTTACCTTTATTCATATTCCCATTTTGCCCACGGGAAAACTTCCTGATAAGTGCTTTAAGAGCAACAACATAAACTAGGTAACTTGTACCACAACGTGACGTATCTATGAGATGGTCAAATGAATTGGACCCACAGGACAATAAAACATTTATTGTCCCCCTTGAGGATCTGTGGACTGCTCATGAATAAAAGCATTTAGCTGAAAAGGAAATGTGAAACATAACTCAGAAGTATGTTGATGAATAACACTTCTGTCCACCAAAAAGTAACAAATCTGAAACCAGAAGGTGGATTTGTTACCCAACTGCAATACAAAAAGAGAAGATTTAATGGTTTTGTTTTACTTTCTCAAAGATACATTTTAGCGTAATTCCAAAGTGCTTTTCAACATGAGCCATTTACTCTGTGAAATATATCATAAAGAGGACTGCTTTGTAGATGAGGAAATAAGAAAGAACAATGTAGAACATGTTCCATTAAAACCTCTTGATAGTTTCTAGATAGAAGTAAATTATCTAGATACAAAAACTTCCAAACCAGCATACCTAAAAACTGAAATTTGAAGTAAGATAGACTCAGATATAAACTGCCCATTTGGAAAAGACCCTGCCTGTACTATTTTTCAGGTAAACATACATATATCTTGGTGTTGATATATGCCCGATGGCTGACTAAAGAGTTGGGTTTTGGGTAACTATCCTGAGAACACTTCCTGAGAAGTGCTTTAAGAGCCTTGCTGGGAAAAAAAAAAAACACCAAGAATACAGTATCCAGTCACATCAAGTGACTTGTAGAGTTTTGGGCAGCTCCTTTCCTTGGGTCCTGCTCATAAGCCCTAAGATGATTTTATGACTTCGTTTTAAGAGTGAAGTTGAAAATAGATGGTTTCTCTCATTTGCTTTTAAATATACTATCACTTGTGCATAGGTTGCAAATTACAAAGCTCTAAATGAAAATGGAGACATAATTTGTAACCTCTGTCTTCTCCTCTCAGGGATATCACTATTAGAATCATCACAATCTATTCCAATGATGACTTTGGGTTTTATTCCCCCTGGCTACATTCCTCTCCCACTTCAAGAAAGGGTACTTTCTATTCTTGTTTGATGCAATGGGGAAGATAGTAAAAGGGACCACATTTTTTCTAGCCACCCTTTCATGCCGCTACTCAGGCTACCGGCTTTAGCAGAAGGGTCACTGTCTGCAGGTGTGGCATCCACCTCCCAAACCTGGCTGGCTGTCTATGTCTTTTTATGCCCTTTAGGTAAAATACCTGCTCATTCTGTTTCTCTAGGAACTCGAGGTGTTCAAGCTGAACTTTTTTCAACTGATCCATTTCTTTGGACTGTTTCATGGCGAGCTGCAAAAAAAAAAAATTTGGATAAACTTTGGGTTGTAATCTGAAAATTTATGGATGATATATGACCGTTAAGTTTACAATTTAACCCAAGGAGATAATTATTTTAAAAAATCATGAAAAGTAGTCTGAAAACTAGAAGAGTGCAAACCCCCTAATTATTACTGGGAAGATCTTTCCTGCTAAAATAATAGAGCACTTATGTGCAATTAAAACTTGGCTCCCTTTTCCATACAAAATGGTGCCAAATTAATATCTTAAAGATTTTAGTGATAGATTATTTAGTTCTCAGGGAGCAGACAAGAGAGGCTAGAATGTTTAATGCACAGAAAAATCAAATTAAGCAAATTAGCCAGAAGTATATCTAAGCATGAGTTATTGTTTACAGTGCCAAAAAAATTATAAAATACTTACTCTCTTTCTTTCTTCCAGAAACTTTTTGGTGTTGCTGCTGTTTAACTCCCTGACTCTCCTAAAAGTAATAGGTACAAATATCAGTTGGCAGATGACACTGAATAGAATTAACATAATATTAAAGTTCTATTCCATTTAATTATCTGGATGGAATTATCACTTTTTCTAATTTTTGTGGAATTTTGAAACCTATACTGTACAGACGAAAATGCAAACATCTTTGTATCCATCAGTCAGATTAGTCAATATTAATGTTTTGCCACATTTGTCTTCTATTTTTAAAGGAAACAAAGTGTTAGAGATATAATTAAAGCCCCTTTTGTATTTTTCCTGACTCCATTTTCCTCTTTTCTTTCTCTCCAGACATAGCCACTATTTTGAATTTGATGTGGACTTTCCCATCCATGTTTTAATATTTTTATTCCACATGGGATGCATCCATTTGTAACATATACAAGTGCTTCTCAAATTTTCATGTCCCTACACATCAAATGGAGATATTATCAAAAACACAGATTGCTGGGCCTGCCCCCAGGGAGTCTGATTCAGTGGGTTTGGGGTGGGGCCTGAGACTCTGCATTTCTAACAAGCTCCCAAGTGAGATTGCTGGTCTGTATTGTTCTGCGTGTTTTCCAAATTTACTGAAATGGTAACATGTTCTGGGTTTCTTCATGTAACTTATTCCTTAGCCTAGATTTTAGAGATACGGCTGTGTTTCCACTATTTTCATCTGCTGTATGGATTTTTCCATTTATGAAGAGACTACAGTATTTCTAGTTGTCCATCAATGACAATAGGTTATTTCCCAACAATGCCACAATGATCTGGTGCATAGGGCCCTGCGATGTGTGGCATGGGGACTGTTGATTAAATAAATACAGGGCATATCTTCTTGTGCATATGAGCAAGGATTTCTCTAGGGTGTATACCTAGATTTGTAGGGTGGTAGGGAATGAACGGCTTCATCTTGACTCCAAAGCCACTTGTCCTTATTTGCACTCAAACCAGGGTCTGAAAGCTGCTTTTCTGTATGTCTTTGCCTGCTCTTGGTCCTATCAGGCATTTACTTTTGTGTCAGTCAGTTTTGTGAAATGGCATCAGTACCAGGGAGGCTGGAGTGCTTTTCATGACTGAACAGACCTCTGAGTGAATTTCTCTAATGGCTAGAGGTCTAATGCGATTATCTTCTTTTTCAGTCAATTTTGGACATTTATATTTTTCTGGGCAATTGTCCATTCCATTTAAGTTTTCAAACTCACTGGTAGTATTCTTTATAGCAGTCTTCATTTTCAAAAGTATTTATTATGTCTGCAGTTATGTCTCCTTTTTAGACCTAAGATTACTAACTTGTGCCTTTTTTTCTTCTTGCCCAGTCTTGCTGGAGGTTCACTGATCTCGTGAGGTTTTGTTTTTTCCTTTTTTCCCAAAAAAACAAGCCCTGGTTTTTGCTGACCATCTCTATCATTTTTTGTTTTCTACTTTGATACTTCTTTATTTCTCCCCATCTGTGATCTTTGGGTTTACTCTAATTTGGGTATTTCCAATTTTATACTCTCTTGAGTGTGTAACTCATTAGTTTGCATTTATTTAACACAGTATATACAGCTAGGCTATAATTTTCAGTCTATCACTTTAAGCTTCCTTAGTTTCTTAAGGTGAAAACAAGATAGCAACTTTCAAGTATATAATATAGTACTGTTAGCTATAGTCCATGCTGGATATTAGATCCCCAGAATTTACTCCTCTTTTAACTGGAAGCTTGTATCTTTTAACCAACACTTTCCCCTTTCTCCACCCCGTTAATTCCTGTAAATCAACACTTTACTCTGCTTCTATGAGCTTGTTTTTTTAAGATTCCATATATAAGTGAAATCATACAGTATTTGCCTTTCTCTGACTTATTTCACTTATCATTATGCCCTCAAGGTCCATCCCTATTGTCACAAATGCCAAGATTTCATTTTTTTAAATGGCTGGATAACATTTCTGTGTGTGCGTGTGCCCACGTGCACATGTGGAGGGAAGATCATGTTTTCTTTATCCATTCATCCATTGATGGGAACTTAGGTTCTTTCCATGTCTTGGCTATTTGAATAATGCTGCAATGAACATAGGGGTGCAGATATCTCTTTGATATAGTGATTTCATTTCCTTCAGATAGATATCAAGAAGTAAGGTTCTCATATCGAGAATATGGTATTTCTATTTTTAAGGAATCTCCATATTGTTTTTTAATAGTGGCTGCACCAATTTACAGGTACCAACAGAGCAGAAAGGTTATCTTTTCTCTACATCGTCACCAACAGTTTTTCTCTCTTGTCTTTTTCATAAATAGCCATTCTAACAGGTATGAGGTTTTATTTCGCTGTAGTTTTGATTTGCATCTCCCTGATGATTAGTGATCTTGACCACTTTTAACGTACCTGATGGCCATTTGTATGTTTTCTTTGGAAAAATGTCTATTCAGGTCCTCTGCCATTTTAAAATCAGATTGTTGTGTGTTGTAGGAGTTCCTTATAAATATCTGAATATTAATCCCTGATACATGGTTTATAAATATTTTTTCCCATTCTATAGGCCGCCTTTTGATTTTGTTCATTGTTTCTTTTGCTGTGTGGTTTAGCAACTTTTTACACATTGATAGAGAGTACTTGTATTGTCATTGAGTTATAAATTTTACATAATTTCTTCTGAAATGTCATCATCCACTCAGAAATAGTATTTTTCAGTTTCTATATGTCTTTCTTAGCTATTTGATTACACATTTTTAATTCCATTTCTAAGTTCTTTGTTAAAGCGGACACACGATGTGTGTGTTTAGAAGGCTAACATTTTGCGCTGAGAAATTATTTTAAAAACCAGCCATTTGTAGATGTTTTAGAACTACCTATCACTGGATACAGAGTTATAATAAATAAGTACATTACATCAAAGTAAAAAAAAATTAAAAACTGAAAGTGAGCTGAAGTCCACTTTGTAACATACTTGAAAAAAATGAAAAAGAGCTGTTTAATAATTAGCACATTTATCCTACTGAATTCTGTATTTCATTTCAGGCAGTCTAAAATAATTCAAATTGGTGAGGTTTTATCATGGCTGGAATACTTTATGTTTTTGAGCTAAAGCAGACAATGTCACTTCCACGTACATAAGGCTCTTAAAAACTCTTTTTTTGAGAATAAACAAACCAGGACCACAATAGGATGCTGCAAATAAACTGAGTAATAATTTCCCTCAATGCTCCCTGTTGATTGGGAAATTTCTCTGGCCAACATATTAAAAAGTCAGTTCGTTTCCAGGTCAAATTACTGTGGAATTCCATACCCTACTGATGACCCATTCTCAATTGTACTTAATTCAACAAAACTTCAGCATGAAAATGCACTGGATGGTATTATGCTTTAAAGTTTATTGTATTTCAAGTTTAACATCATTATTAATAATGGAGATGGGCTTTAAAAAAATGAATGAAATTGAGGTAGTTGGACAGCAGTTCTTGCCCTGTTCAAAACAAAGAGAAAACATCAAGTATCCACAAAAGCCCGTGTAGACAAGGAGACAGTGAAACACGGGTGCTTTCCAACAACTCCGCTAAGGGGGAGCTAATTGAAGCCCTAAACATGCTCGTGTCTCAGTCCCAAGAGCTAATCTTCACTTTGCTCTGTATTTTGTGATCACTGGGAATCAAGTACTGTTAACTCTTGGGTAACATGACTATTTATGTCCTCTCAAATTCCCTACACTACCTTTGCCTAAAGGGCTTGCATCTGGGACCTTCTCTGGAGGTCACATAAACCTTCCCCCAGCTCAGGTGGCCAATGGCTGACTAACACAGAAGTACAAAAGTCAGAGCCCCTTGGTTTAAAGAGATATGTGGTGTAGCTCATCCTACAGAGCTTGTGATCGGGCTGAAGAGGGACTGTAGCTGAGACCAACATACCCTTGCTCGACCCCTGCCTTTGACCCTTCCTGCTTCCTCTACTCCTCTTCTCTGAGGATCCCTTTCTCAGTAAATCACATGCACCCAAATTCTTGTCTTGGTCTCAATATCTAAAAAAAAAACCAACCAAGATAAGGTCAAACCAGAAAATCTGAGTAGAGACTTTTGAGATGATCCCTGATGTCAAGGACAGCACAAGGCAAATCAAAAGAAGATCTTCCTCCTATTCCTGCTATTCAGATCCATCCCAACCAGAATGGGCTTATACCTAAGCAGGTGAGATGCTTGTGAGATGATCCAGTCGAATGTGGGAAGGAGGTTTTGCCATATTTTATACAATTTTGTTTGTATATGAGCACACATATACTGAATGTAAATTCAACCAATTGTTTTACTGGTGGTAGTAAGCAATCAGAAGACAACTGTTCTATAGCAACAATAAATCTTCATAGCAGTTATAATAGCCAAATCCTTAGTCAAAACTCATAAGGATTTTGTATTTCAAATGTATGTGTGTGTGTACACACATAAACATTACTGAGTTTATGCCTTCCAGTCAATGCTACATGCCCACAGTGTAGGCATGCCCCAGAGTGTTCTCAGACCTACCTTTCCCGTTCTGCTTTATTCTTGATAGATTTATCTTGGCTGATGGCTTTGCTATTTTCCATAGAAATCTTAGCCTGGTGTGCTCTCATTTCCTTGCTTTCCCTGAGTATTAAAAAGAAAAAAAATGGGGGTGGGCAGGGGGAATGGGAAGTTAGTGTTTAGTGGGTTTGGAGTTTCAATTAGGGAAGATGAAAACATCCTAGAGATGGCTGGTGGTGATGGCTGCAAAACAGTGTGAATGTGCTTGATGCCACACACTTAAAACAGTTAAAATGGCAAATTTTACGTTATGGACATTTAATTATAAGAAAATAATAAATAGTGGTGCATGAGAGGCTCATTTGGTTGAGCGTCCAACTCTCAATTTCAGCTTGGGTCATGATCCCAGGGTTGTGTGACTGCACCCCACATGGGGCTGAGTGCTGACAACATGGAGTCTGCTTCAAAGATTCTCTCTCCCTCTCTCCTCTAAAATAAAATAAAAACAGATAAATTCATCCATCCATCCATCCATCCATTCATTCATTCTACATGTAATGACAGGACTGGATTATTGAGCTCATCAAGTTATTTTGTACCCTGTGAAAAGGTAGGAAAGATCCTGAATCCATGAGACATGGAAATGGGTCACCTACTGGGAAAGTAACAGTGATGAAATGGGATGAAGAGACATTCTGTTTGCTCATAAAAACATAAAGATTTTTGAGCTTTGCCCTAGATTTCTTGGGACCAGATGGTCTGGAAGAGAGACAGAGGATGTTGTGACCCTTGCAAGTGACCTTCATGTTTTCTGATGACTCATGGGAATGAAGGGGACTAAATGATTTCAAATAAGCACAGGAAGTAAGAAAAAAAAGGATGTTTACATAAGGCCACTGATAACTGACAACCACATGTGCCAGAATGTTTGCACATGACAAAGACTCCT
Source organism: Paguma larvata (assembly GCA_030068075.1). NCBI lineage: Eukaryota > Metazoa > Chordata > Mammalia > Carnivora > Viverridae > Paguma > Paguma larvata. The sequence continues at coordinate 15,000,418 of CM057844.1, forward strand.
GGGTTACTTATGTGTATATTAAAGGTGTACAATTTAGAACACTGATATAAATATTATTAGCAGAGAGTTTTTTCTGGAACCTATGGAGGTCTCCTTGAAACCCGGCCTGGAAATGAGTGAGTAAGGAGTCAGGTGTTCTAAATAGTAACTGTTCTATATCAAAAGGGATAGATGACACGGATGCTCCAGAGGCAGGAATATGTAAAGAAACTCCTAGGTCCAAGAAAATGGCTCTCAAATTGTTCCATAATTTAATGTTAGTAAATCAACTATTTCTTTATTTATTCATTCAACAATGACCACATGTTGCTGAACAGTATTAAGAAGGCAATATTTTTATTTTGAAAAAGAGAGAGAGAGAGCAGGGGAGGGGTAGACAGAGGCAGAGAGAATCCCAAGCAGGCTCCACACTGTCAGCATGCAGCCTGACAAGGGGCTCAATCCCACAACCCTGGGACCATGACCTGAGACAAAATTAAGTGTCATATGCTTAACCAAATGAGCCATCCAGGCGCCCCAAGAAAGAGAGATTTTTTTTAACCAAGAGCCACAGCTGTGTTGGTGAAGAACACACACAACCACAGGGTGCTTGAGAAAAGCTTGAACACTGCTGTTACTTGGGAAAATGCCCCCTGCCGTGCATTTATTTTTTTTTAAGCTAAATTAGTAATTAGCTTATGCTCTCTTCAAATAACTTCAAATAACAATGCAAGAATTCGTTACCTTTTTTTTTTTTTTGGACAATGCCTACTGTTGAGGGCTAACTTCTTTTCTTTATTCAACTATTAGAGATTAGAATGGAGAACCTTATCCTGTGAAGTATCGCTGAGTGAGAGTAAGATACCTACAATCTGATATTGCAGCAGGGGTCAAAGGCAGGGTGCTGAACAGACCTTTTTGTATACTGAATCAAGAGCATCTCTAAAGGAAAAAAGAAAAGACAGCTTGTAATCCTACACAATTTAACAGAATGCTTTAAAATGGATAGGGTATAGGACACGAACCTACAGCAAACTTAGCATCGTATACCTCATTTCCTTGCTTTGAAAGAGAAAATTGGGAACTATGGAAAAATGCTTCACGTTCTTAGGGCCGCATCTATCACTCCCAAATGAGGCTGAGAATTCATGAATGCACCCAAATAATTTATGCAGTTAGCATTTGAAAACTTTTTTGTTTGCTTTGTTTGTATAATGCTTTTCTATTTTCTACTCTTTTGTGTATATCAATAGATCCTAACAGTGACATATAGCAGCCATGAAGGGAGAAGCTAGCAAGCTGTAACAAAGCTAGGATAAAAGGATGTAATTGACATCAACACTTTTCTGCCCGGGGCGGGGGTTGGGGGAGCAGGGGGGAGTCTAGCTCATCATTTGCCATACTTTAAATGCAATATTCCATTTGCTGAAGCTGGAAGACACCCATATAAACTGGTACTTCTTTGCTGTTTCTTGATTAGGCCTCTCTTTCTACAATTCCCAGAAGTCCTAATAATGTGAAGAAGGGTCTCACCACATTGAGCCTTTGAGTGACCAGATCTAATCAGATCTAGGAGCTTAACTGGTTGTTTTCTGTCTCCTGCTGTGTCTTCCCTTCCTAAGAGGCTCCAGACCACTTTCCAAAGCCCAGTGTTAGGCCTATCCTCTGCAGAGCCTCCACGACCCCTCTGGAAGCAGCTGAGCTCCATTATGCTATTCTGCATTTTAGTGTGTATCATTACTATTTGAAATTCAGCTTAATTGTTCATGTGAGTATTAATACCTTGCCAACACTTAAAAAAATTTTTTTCCATGTTCATTCATTTTTGAGAGAGAGAGACAAACACAAAGCACGAGCAGGGGAGGGGCAGAGAGAGAGAGGAAGACACAGAATCTGAAGCAGGCTCCAGGCTCCGAGCCGTCAGCACAAAGCCCGATGCAGGGCTTGAACCCACAAACCGTGAGATCATGATCTGAACCGAAGTCTGACATTTAACCGACTGAGCCACCTGGACGCCCCAACCCTGCCAACATTTGTAAGCACTTTGATGGCAGAGTCCATTTCTTACAGTTCATATTTCTCACCTCAACTGTAGGACATGATACATGTCACAGCTCAGTATCATATGTCAAGTTGATCTTCTTTCCTACCCTGGCTCATACACATGCTTGGTCCTATTACGAAATAAGGAGTTCGCTCTGAAGAAGACTCACTTGCCTACCTGTCATGGGACAGTTTCAGCTGCTGGGTTTGCTGCTCGTGGGCATTGATCAGTAGCTTCCTCAGGAGCTCACACTGCTGGCTGAGGTGCAGGTCCCGGATTTCTTGCTCCTCAGCACTGTGGGTGTTGATCATTTCTGACCACTCCTTTGTGTGCTGGGCCACTATCTCTTTGACCTGTGTGGGGAAAAGGGGATGGTGCCACTTGGAACTCTCATAGATCAGGTATGAACTGAAAATACAGCATCAGTCCTGCATTTCAAATCTCACCCACCAATTTAGTTGGTGAATCAGTAGATACTACAACAATAAAAAATATGTATTAATCCATGGGAATCAGGAGATCACCGCATATTAAAATAACCAATAACTTTGGATCTAAATATTCAGCTGTGACCTGTGATTTCACTGCCTAACTTGTCCACGTTCCCTTTGTCCAGGCTGTGGGCTCCTTTACTGATTCTATCATATTCTCCTCAATTCCTCATGCCTTTCCAGCTTCATGGTACAAGGTCACAGGTCTGAATGGAGAGCTCTGTGTCCTCTTATCCCTGGATCATGACCCATTGTGTCCACCCTAACAGACGCTGGGATAGAAAATCTTCTTCTCCCCACATCCATGTTTTTTGTAATGTGGTTTTGTCCCTTCTCTCATGAAGAGGTATAGTCCATTTCCCTACCTCCTGGAATCTGGCTGACCTTGTGACTTGCTTCAGCTGTGAGACAGTAGCAAATGTGGTGCAAGAGGAAGCTTGGGAAATGCTCACCCTTTTGCCCTCTGGAACTCTGAGGCTACCTTGTGCCAGAGCCTGTGCTAGCCTGCTGAAGGATGAGAAGTCATGTTGGAAAATGCAACCACCAGTCAGCTAGCCACCAGATATCTAAGTAGAGCCATCAAACCCACCTATTTGCAGACACATGATTGAGCCTAGTCAAAATAAGTAGAACTACCCAATTGAGTACAGCCAAAATTCTGACCCACCGAATTGAAAGCTAATAACTGGAAGTTGTCTTGAGTCACTACATTTTGACATGGTTTATTATGCAGCAAAAGCTAACTGATACCAACGCAAAAACTTCTACTTTTTTATTTGTGCAAAGCTTCTAAAAATCATGGCATGTTGCACAGACATTAATTCTCAAACATTCCAGTTAAGAAGAGAGAAAGAGAGTGAAGAACTACTCTCCAGGGCACATGGCTTACTGCCTGTGTAACTTCATGGTAGAGTGGATACAAAATACATAGCACCAAGGAGAAGCTCAGCTTGAACAGCTGGACTGCCCTATGCAGGCAGCAGGGCCACCGGGCTGGATGACAGAGCTGCGTGTAGACTGGTTTGACCACAAGCTAGAGTTGGGAGCTTTAAGAGTCCCCCCTCCTCTTTTATAACTATTAATGCTAGAGGAATTACTAGTGTTCTTGACTGGAACTTAGTGCTCAGTTCCCCAAATATCTGCAAACTAATAAGTCTCCCGAGCTCTTACTTTTTCGTGCTTTTGGGGAAATATGAACAATTGAACTCATCTTCTAGAATATCAACTCTTGATTTTTTTTTCCCGTCCTAAACTTCCACAGCAAAGTTAGAATGGAATATGTATCAAAGAGTTACTCAATCTCTAAGTTGTGTGGTTTTTTGTTATATATATATATATGTTTATATATTTAAATACATTCATATATATATAAATATATATGTTTATATATTTATATAAATGTTTATTTATTTTTGAGAGAGAGAGAGAGACAGAGTGCAAGCGAGCAGGGAAGGGGCAGAAAGAGACGGAGACAGAATCGGAAGCAGGCTCCAGGCTCTGAGTTGTTAGCACAGAGCCCGACACGGGGCTCAAACCTATGAACTGTGAGATCATGACCTGAGCCGAAGTCAGATGCTTAACCGACTGAGCCACCCAGTGCCCCTTTTGTTATATGTTTAATTTTACTTCTTCAGAGAAGCATGTTCTATATTTTATACAGTATTTCCTTTTAGTCAATGTACTGTTTCACTTGATGCCTCTGAAGCAGACAACATAGATATATAGAAATGCTTATTTCTACAGATGAAGGAAAAGGTATTCCATGAAAGAGCTCTTCTTGAAGCCAGTGAGTCTGGAACAAATGTGAATGCTGAGATCTCTTGACTTCCCATACTAGCCCCAAGTTACTGTTATTTCTGATTTATATTAGGTAGGGCCTCTAAAAAATTACCAAGTATCTTTTGCAAAGATAGGCATTTTCTTACCTTAGATTTGTGATCTGATGTCAGTGTCTGAATTTTAATTTCTGTTTCTTTTTTCATTTCGAGACAATTACTTCCCCTGAAAATGGAAAAATCACAAATGTGTGCCAATGTTAGATATCTTCCCATTCCCACGAGGCTTTGCTCCAAAGCTTTCTAATGAAGACAATGTGTTCATCAAACACGGGAGGCATGGCTCATTGGGTAACATGAGTATCTCTAGTAATAGATGTACACCTTACAAAATATCCATATCGTGATTACTCAATTCAACCACTACACAAAGAGCCACTTCAGACCTAACAATGATTTCATTGTTAAGGGTATGTTGTCGGAGTTTCCATTTTGGTTCCTGCTTTTCTTTAGGCTATTTTTCATTTATTCAATAAAATATTATTTGAGATAAAAACTAGAAAATAGGTCCTCAGCCTTGAAGTGAATTTTTAAGCTCTTTCTGGTTGTAAAGCCAGATTTTTGTCTTTTACACATGCCAGCAAGGCAGAAAATAGCATTTCTTGGCACTATAGGGCAATTTCTGCTTCTTATTCTATTGTGAGGAGGAAATATATACAAGGCAATTTCCCAGCAACCATTACTGCTTATTTCAGATATTATTTTTTTCCTTTCGGAATATCTTTAGCATTGCTGAAACCAGAACAGGTCCTGAGCTTATCTTCAGCATATATGCTCTGATGTATTATGGTCTAAGTCAGAATGCTTCTTGATGTTACCGGGAAAGTCTCCGAGAGAAGCGCTATTCTAAAAATGCTAGGACTCTCATCAACCTGTTACCTCTCAAGGGCTGGCACTGAGCATGCTTTCTCTTCAGTCTGCTATTTGGTAAGCTTGCAGCATCACAGAAACATCGCCCGGGCTTAATTCTAGACAAAATCTTTTATACTAAATGCAATGATAGGCTTTCTTTAACAGTCATATCTGGAAACATGTGCTAAAGATCCTTATAATATTAAAAACCAAGACTGCATTTTTGTCTCCAAAAGTAGATCAGCCTTATTATTTATTTTATGGCAATGCAAAATGATTTCTGTATTTTCAAAATTTCCCAACTTTAGCTTGTCCTTCCTTTCCCTCCCCCTCCCCCCACCGTTCACCTTACATATACCTGAGTTTTCTACCTGAGTGGAAAACACATGAGAGACGTTAATTACTGTGTCATCAACTAATGGTTATTGAATTTGAATAAAGCTCTTATTTTCCACTTCAATCCCTGCCTTCAGCTGATTGAATCTCTTATTTCCCAGGAAAAACTTTTAAGGATGAACAGTCAAGACCAAGTTCTTCCTTGGCCTAAACGGTCAGCTGCACTGTGGGAAAAAGACAAAATATAAACAGGCAAAAAGTCTCCGGAAGGACATAAAGAGCCATTACCCTTTCTTTTTCATTGCCTTCTCTAGGATTTTCTCATGTGTCGACTTCTCTTTGTCATACTGTGCCACAATTTTGTCAACTTGTGTGCAATGTAGCTTCTGCATGGTGCTGTGCTCCTGAAGAAGAAGAATCTGCAGTTACAAGCTGGACTCTTCCTAGTGGTTAATAAACTTCACCTATGCTGGGCTGGCATGATTTTCACCAGATTTCCCAGAATCTTCATTTAGAAATCAAGGAGTAACTAATTCGGAGAACTGGAAGGATTTCCAACCTCCCACCCAACACAAGAGCTTCTTGAACAGGGGTATCCCGAACAAAGGAGTCCATAGCCTCAGCCTAATGAATATGCCCCCCTCAAAGGGCGTCCCTGCCTACTACATGGCAGCAGCAATCAGTCTGAAGTCCTCTCTTCTACACATCCACGTTTTACATAGGACTTCTACCTGATCATCTTTGTTCTGCAGAGACATCTAAGGGGTCCACAGCCTCTTCCACACATTGCTCCTTGAATACCCAAGTTATCTTCCACATGCTAACTATTCACATGTGACATGGCTTCTAAATACCCAGCATGTTTTGGAAAGTCATAAATACTATCACTCAATAGTGAGAATTGCCAGTGGGGTCGTCAATGTTAGCTGACTTCAAATACTCATCACTGGGTTCTTCCCCTGGCTTCCTCGTCTACATGCATTCACGAGGAGGAGGACACAGTGTCCAGGAGCTGTGGCCATCAGTTTTGCAGATATTTAAAATGTTTCCCCGTCTGCTTCATGTCATCACTGAAATTGGTACTGCAACACTTTGAAAATAAGAGTTTTTCTGTAAATATTCTTTCCTACTGAAATTTGGACACAGCCAGTGACTTCTCTGAAGTCAGACTTCCTTAACTTCTCAGCAGGCCAAACAGAGAGGAAATCAGCACAATCAGTAATATCCAACTTTAAGTGATACCTAATGTTATAACCTAGTCTTACTCTTGAGAAACTAGAGAGATGGGATGCTCCTGAACACTGGAAGGGACAGATGTTGCTCAGGTTACATAACCTTCCTCACAGTCACATTTCCTTTTACTATTTGAGAGAGAGAGAGAGAGAGAGAGAGAGAGAGAGAGAACGCAGGAGAGAAAGCATGCATGCATTAGTAGGGGAGGGGCAGAGGGAGAGAAGGAGGGGGTTAAGGGGGAGAGAGGCAGGGGGACAGAATCTTAAACAGACTCCATGTTCAGCAAGGAACCCATCATGGGGCTTGATCCCAGAACCCTGGGATCATGACCTGAGCCAAAATCAAGAGTTGGATGCTCAACTGACTGACCCAGATAGGCACCCCTCTTTTACTTATTTTTTAAAGTAAGTGACTTAAAAAACATTTCTTCCTAAGGTATGCTAGGCTTTAAGAAAACCTAATTTACGAATGTCTCTAAAATTTTTCATAAAATAAAAAGGAAGTGATTTTGAACTTTTCCAACATTTCCTAAATTTCCCACCTCTGTTAGTCAATTAACATAGGATTTGATCTACAATTTGTTTATATGTGTATTTTTCAGAAACACATTAGTGCACATGTTCCTGGAATTCTTGTCCAGTTGGATAAATGCCTTTGGGAGAAGGGGGAATGCATTTGGAGGAGAGTGGTGTGGTGGGGAGGTTCCTTCCTCGAGCAGGAACTGACAATGGGGACAAGCGGGTGGTCCAAGGTGATGCAATCTTGCTGTGGATTTGGGGTCAGGGAATTGTATGTAACTGTATCTTGCTTAATCTGTGGTTGGTACAGCTCATAAATCTAGCCACATTCCCAATGCATGTGTTCTTTGTGTTATAAACACATTTCAGCCAGGGTTTTTGCAATGTGGCATTGAGTTCAGGACATGGGTTCTTCAGTCTCAAATCCTGAGGCAAGTCACTGAGCCTCTCGATCTGTTCATCTTTATAACTGGGAGAGCAGTACCGAGTTCACAGGGATGTTAGGACTAAAAATAAATACAATATAAATCCTATTTCAAATGCCTGCTACATCTTATTCAAAATATAACAACCTGTTTATATTGTTCAATATCCATGATAATATAGATAGTGTGATTTGGGATAGGGAGAGCGATTAGAAAACTAAATTAATAAACCTTCCCTCCATGCTGAATCAACTGCCTCAGGAATCAACATGTTAACATATCCTTATTTGAATGGATTTAACTAATCTTGCATTGTTGTGGACAAAAGCAAGCCTAGCAAAAAGCCCTACCATTAGTCTTCCTTTTAAGATGTAAAGGCATTATGCCTACTCTGTACATGTGTTAATCCTCCTGGGCAAATAAATAAGGGGCTCCAGGCAAGTGCAGATTCAAATATATTACGAATCTTTCCTATGTAATCTTTCTGCTTTCCTTTTTCTTGAAAGTATCAAAGGGAAGGTGGAGAAGGTTGTTTCTTTAAATAAATTAGCACAGCACAAGTAAAGGAGAGCCTTTGAGGCTTGGAAGTAAGTTGACAGAGTATTTCTTAAGGAAATATTCTGGTGAATCTTATTCACCCAATTAGATATGAGGAATGAGGCTGGTTGTGCCAGAAAAGTGTTTGTGATGGATGCCAGTAGGTAAGGTTATGCTCTATGAGGGTGGGGCAAGTTTTTGTTTACCAGTACATGGCACAAAGCTTGGCACATAGCAGGTGCTCAATAAATATTTGTTGTATAAATAAAAAAAATAATAGCAAAGGAAGGCAGCAAGAGGACTTGGATTCTGGTCTTAGCCCAGTCAATGAGTAGCCAAGTGGCCTTGTGAAATACATAGTAATCTTTCCAGTCCTCACTTTCTTTATTAGAAAACTGAACAATATCCACTTGCCCAACCTAATTCATGGGTTGGTTATAAGCCACAAAGTTACCTATTGTATGCAGAAATAATATGAAAAATTAGAAGCATACTGAATTGCAATGATTACAGTTAATACAAATAACAAGAAACTTGGTCTTGAAAAATTATCTCTGTGTTTTTCTATGTGCTCAAAATGATTCCTTTGTGGTAGTTAGTGATCATGGAAGTGTTCTGGGATAATCTGGTTTCCAGATACCAACTTCTTTTTTTACAAAGGAATAGGGTCCCAATTACTGATCATTGTATGATGTGTGTGGGGGTCAAGCTTCAGCTTCCCAAAGTATAAAACAGAGGAGCCAGGAAATGATCTCTCAATCCATTTTAACTCAGAATAAATCCATCATTGACTGTATTCTTTGGTCATTAATTAAATCATGACAAGTTATGGAAGAGGTGTACATATTTTTTCATTCATTCAGATCAAGAGCACCAAAATTAAATGTGTTCACTCAACAGTCGATCTTAATTGGAACATTTTGGGGAAAATACATGTTCAGCTTTTAGGATAATTTTCATGTTTCTTATTGGAGAGTACATTCAGCTTCTTTTGCGAAAAACTTGCTGCAATTCATTCTTGCGACTGATGGGACAGTGGGTATGAATGACTGTACCACAGATCTCCGCTGGAATATTGGAGTAAATCATATTTGCTCAGCATGTAACTCTGAGGTCACCAGTTAGCTGCCTGAGTGGGTGGTTGCTGTGTCTCTGGCCCTTTCAACTTCATAACAGACTTATGAGTCTGGCACTGAGGTCTTACTATGAATTACAATTGATGAATTTAACAGCAGTCTTGATGTTATCAGCTAAATTGCTTATATAGCAAAGAACAAATTTTCCATTACTAGCTTTACTGAAATGTAAAATGTTAGTTTCTCAGGCATTTCATTTGACTCATCTGATGGTGATGTTGCAAACTGGTGGCCCAATGGATGCACCCAATCTACAAATGTTAAGTCCATTCCTCAGCCCCACATGGTGTTTTGAAAGAAGACTGAATGAGGGGCCAATATTTAAAGATCTGGAAGTTCATATAAGACTCCAGATTTTATGAGTCCCCTTTTGAGAATGAAGCTGGCCCAAGGATTCTCAAGGCACCAATGGCGGGAGCTAAGTCTGACTTGCCTCTTGAATGGGAATGAATGCTCTTCTGCTTTCTGTATCTGGCCAACTTCCTTTTTATCTGGTCCCTATAGGCATTTACGTTATACTTATTCTTCTAAAGTGTTATTGGGGATACTTAACCAACTTTGGGCTTTATTTACTCTAAGGATTTGACCACATCAGACAATTGAAAAGTATGCCCATTTCTTAATGAAAGAAACCCTATTTCTGGACTCTAGTGACTCATGCATTTGGGGAATTACTGTTGCTTAGTTCTGTTTTTGCTGTGTCTCATCTAATAGTCACTTGAAAACCTTCTCCTAGTTTCCATTTCAAATTGAAGAGGTGGTTCTAGAAAGTGAGAGACACATCAAAGTCTAATTTCCAGCTGTACTCACAGGGTCAAAAGCAATGACAACTGACCCCTGCCATTTTCCAAAATCTAGGCATGTTAGCTAGCCTAGATCCTGATCTCATTTGAGGCTCAAATGGTCATTATCCCTGACCTTTTTTTCTCAGTATCCTAAAAGTAGCTCACACACCTATTTCTATGGCTCTCTTGCAAGTGACAGATCCTCCTACACCAGAATTCCTCTTCCATCCTGTGGCTAACCTTCAAGTTCAAAAATAAGATTTATTTTGCATAATACATTAGTGTCTTAAGCCACTGGGATTTAGCTCATGGATTCTATGCTTTCCTGTAGGTCTAAGAAGCGGCATTATTTACCTAAGCTGATGTGTAAGAGTGGAGAGTTCCCTGCAGTAATAATATGGACTAGGTATGAGTCTCTGCTCTTAGCTGCCAACTGCCAAGGTTGGTGCATGGATGCTGTGGTTGGGAGGGTACAGCCTGGGCCAGGTTTCCTTCTCAGTAGCTACTTTATAACCTCAGGGTGGCACATCTTAGCCCCATCTTAGTTGGCTTCAATAGAGTTAAAAAGGGTTTACAGATATTGTTTCACAGAAAGACTGGGGGTATTTATTCTCACTATTGCTGGACAACAGGTCAAAATCTGTTTTTTTAAGGAGGACTGGGCTACAGCTTGGAGACAAGTAGGGAGGTTTTTACTAGGGATCAAGGGACAGTAAAGTGTGCCAAAAATATTCCTAAAGAAACAATTCTCAAAATTTAATGTGTGCAGGAGAGGAGCTTATTTATTTCCTAGACCTCTTCTTGGCAATTGTAACCAAGTCTCAGATGCAAGAACATACATTTTTTTACAAAGCCTCCAGCTCTTGGTACAAGGATTATGTGTTGAAAAAATAGTTGTAAAGGAAGCCAAGATATTTGTGCCCCAATAGAATCATGATGACTCTTAAAAACCTTTTACTAAGACCACCAAGAAGACGTGAGAAAGAAAAATCAATGTGTGAAAACTCAAAGGTAATGCAGTAGAGTGGTTAAGAGCTGGAGTTCCACTACTGGGTATTTATTCAAAGAAAACACTAATTAAAAAATATATAGGCATCTCTATAGTTACAATAGCCAAGATGTGGAAGCAATGCAGGTGTCCACTGATGATAGACAAACAGATAAGGAAGATGTAAGGTCAGTTATTGTGTGTGTGTGTATATATACATATATATGTATCTATGTGTATATATGTGTATATATATGTATGTATGTAGGTAGGTAGGTATATAGGTAGGTATGAATTATGGAATATTATGCAGCCATAAAAAGATGAGATCATGCCATTTCAACAACATGGATGAACCTAGAGGTCATTATGCTAAGTGAAATAAGTCACAGAAAGACAAATACCGCATGATTTCTCTCATATGGGATCTAAAAACACCAAAAACAGGGGCGCCTGGGTGACTCAGTTGGTTAAGCGTCCAACTTTGACTCAGTCACAGCCTCATGGTTGGTGAGTTCGAGCCCTGCACTGGGCTCTGTGCTGATGGCTTGGAGCTTAGAGCCTGCTTTGGATTCTATGTCTCCCTCTCTCTCTGTCCCTCTTCTGCTCTCACTCTGTCTCTCTCTCTCTCTCTCAAAAATAAATAAACATGAAAAAAAAAATAAAAAACAAAACCAAATGAACAGACAAACAGAAATCAGAATCAGACCTATAAATACAGACTGAATGGTACTGTAATAGCCTTGTATGGTAACAGATGTAGCTACACTTATGGTGAGCACAGCACAGTATATAAACTTGTCAAATCCCTACCTTGCACTCCTGGAACTAATTTAATATCGTATGTCAACAATACTCAAAAAACTTGAAAAAAAAAAAAAAAAGGTATGAGTTCTAGAGTCAGAATTGTAATTCATATCCTGGCTCTAGCATTTAAAAGCTAGGAGATTTAGTCAAGCTGTGTTAAATGTAAATTATCTCCTCTGACAAATGGTTGGTAGAAGGTTTGCAAAAATGGTCACAATTCTTTTTCTCTCTGTATATACCCCCCTCATCCCCCCACTTTGTAATGTGACTTTGTGGCTCCTCTTGTCAAGGAGTAGAGTCCTCAGTCCCTGAATCTGAATCTGCCTTACGGCTTGCTTTAGCCAGGAGAATGAGATGGAAGTGATTATGTGCCATTCTGAGCTGAGGCTTCAACAAACCTTGTGTGCTTCTGCTTGGTCTCTTGAAACCCATACCAAGTGAATCACTAGCCAGTCTGAAGGTGATCGGCCACATAAAGCAGAGAGAAAGTGGCTCAGCAGAGGCCTTCCTAAATCAGCCAGTGCTCCCCACCCCCAAACCCCAGCTGCCTACTACCCGCCAAACTGGCCGTGTCAGCAGATGCAGGGGTGACCCCAGCTGCATCATCCAGCCGAACCAGCCCAAACAGCTGACCCACAAAATCATGAGCTAATAAACAGCTGATGTTTTAGGTCAGTACTTTTGGCGGTACTTTGTAATTCAGAAAAATAAGATAACTTCTATCCAGAACCCCTGATTCAAATTAATATAATTATAGTACTCCCTTATATAATTGTTATAAGAATACCTATGAGTAAGTGCTTAAATAAACTTCAATATACATTAGCTAGCTTTACCATGTTAAAGTACTGACAGAAAAATCAGTGTTAGGATAATCAAATTCAAATGGAGATGAGGCACTAAGTGTCCAATGGAAAGCGATGCATATCCTTTCACCCTCCTTTACTGGCTTTTCCTTTTTCAGTTGTAAAGACAAGTGTGTTTACAGAGTGGGCCTTGGAACGTATTAGGTAAGTAGGCATTCACAGAAATCCTTCATCTAGGAAGATAGTTCAGATGAGACCATGGAAAATACTAGGGAAATATTATAGACTGAAAAATTCTGGGAAATTTATAGACAAGAAGCTCTAATGATTTGAAATTATTTGCAGAATCCTTGGATAGTTAAAATAGATAAAATGCAATTTTTTATTATTTTTATTTTTTTAGATAGAGTGAGAAAACATTCAAGCAGGGGAGGGGCAGAAGGAGAGAGAGAATTTCAAGCAGGCTCCCCACTCGGCATAGAGCCCGACACAGGGCTCGATCCCATAACTAGAATCATGACCTGAGCCAAAATCAAGAGTCAGACGCTCAACCAACTGAGCCTGCAGGCACCCCTGAGATGCATTTTTAATAAATATAGATTATGCAGTGAGTTGTAAAAGGTATGTTTCCCAAGTAAGCAAATGAGGCTCGTTACCAGCATTAACTAGTTATATTACTCTAGGCAAGGGACTCACCTCCCTCATTTTTTCATGTCTAGAATGTGGACAGTGTCATTTGGGTTTGGGGGATATTGTGAGGATTTAAGAATGTATATAAAATGTGTAACACAAAACTGGCATTAAATAAATATTAAATATAAATATAAATAAGTCGTTAGTTTTATATAAAAACACTACAGAATTTAGTATTCATAAATTATACTGCTGAAGCAGTTTGAATAAAAAAGTGGAACCCCTGTGTATTGAGTGTGGGAGAAGATTTTCATTCATAAGCTTATAATCACAGACTTGTAATGTGAACTTCTGTGGTACATGATGATATGAAAACAAGCTGTGAAATGCATTGCCCTGCTCAGAAACACTTCTGAAAAGCTCTCTGAAAAGCAATAGGCAAGCACGGCATATTTTACTGTGGCAATTTACTCTGTGGCTTGACCTAAGGAATTCTGAACACTTCCTCCAAAAAAATGTACCTAAAGCAGTTATGAAGATCCACACAAACTCAGATATGTGGATTGAGGGAGATTTAAAGTCTCCTTTTAGGTATTGGTTCCGTTATAATATGGGGCTCCAAGAAGCTCCTTTGTCGTCTACAAATGAAGGTAATGTAGATTCTCTCAGCCATCTGGGGTTTACTGGTTATGACACAACATGAAGATGTCCCTGCCAACACGAATGAAGAAACAGATGTGGATGGAATGGACGTGCAGTGTTGTTTGGGGTGGAAGGGAAGATCCACCAAGGTGAGCTCTAAACTGCCTCACAGAAAAGTAATTTCCACCTATTAATGGACTGAATGTTCTGTCCCCACTCCGAATTCCTATGCTGAAGCCCTAATTCCCAATGTGGTGGAATCTGGACATGGGGCCTTTGGGAAGTGACTAGGTCATGAGGGCAGAGTCCTCATGAATGTGATTAGTGCCCTTATAACAGACACGAGAGAAATGTTAGCCCTTTCCACCACGTGAGGACATGGCAAGGAGGCTATCCCAAATTCAGAAAGGGGGCTCTGAATCTGCGGCACCTTGATCTTGGACATCCAGCCTCCATACTTTAAGAAATAAATGTTTGTTGCTTAAGCCACCCAGTCTATGCCAATTTGTTACAGTGGCCCAAGCTGATGAAGACACCATCTTTGCCACTTTTCTGATGAAGCAGATGGGCCTGTTTGCGACCTGAGTCAGTCTGGACTCGAAGGTTCGGAGAAGGATATCAACAGATAACTCTGCTCAGTAGTATGTAGGTCAAGTTCTAAAGAATTGAGGATCACGTTTCCTTAGTAGCTGTACAGGTAACCAGTGTACTGACATTGTCCAAACTAGATGGGGATCTTCATAACAAGCCATGTGCTGCCACTGCATTTGCTACAGCAAGGGGAACTTCTTTGCCTGTCAAAGCGTCTAACATCTTTCAGGGAATAATGCAGTAAGAGTATGTGTTCTAGACTCAGATGGCTTGGGTTCAAATTCTGGCTCTGCTTCTCTCTAATGCTAGGACATTAGTACAATTCATTAACCTCATTAATCCTTAATTTCTTAATTTCACATGCCGAATGGAGACTTAAATAGAATTTGCCTTACAGAGTGGAGAGTATTAAATGAGATGATATATGTGAAGTGCTGAGCACAGCATCTGGAAAATACTTTGCATGCAAAAATTCTGGCTGCTATGATTATTTTTATTACTGGCTACAGTATATGTTTCCTGGTCACGCCTCAAGGAAATATTTAATGAGGGTGAGGTTGAAAGTTGAAGTTTCCAAAAGAGCCCGTAGGCCCCTGAGAAGCCAGGGTCAATGACAGAGATCCAAGTTAAATGGAAGGAAAATCTGGGAGAAGGTGCCTTGCCATCTGGCTACCAGCCCCATTCCTAATAATCAAAGGTAAGTTGCATTCTTCCTTATTTCCTTTTCTCCCTCTCTTCTGTTGTCTTTCCATATTCTAGGTTGTTGATAATGACCAACAAAATTGAAAACACTGCTTTAAGCAGGTCTGTCTCCTACACTTCTGAGAATCTGTGGCAAGTCTCCCCTATGGGCAGTAAGAAGGAATTCATTCGGTGGACTTATTCATAAAATTTAGGAGCAAACAGTCTATGGAGCGACCTCTAGATCAGCAAATGCACTAAACCATCTGTTCAATAATACAGGGAATATTACTAGGCCAAGAATAGGCTGAATTTCTCAAAGTTGCACAAACTTAAATCTGGGCCATGAGCTTTGCATTTAAATTTTTTTTTTTAAATGATTATTGAGAGAGAGAGAGAGAGAGAGAGAAAGAAAAAGAGAGAGAGAAAGAGAGAGAGCGAGGGAGGGAAGAGAGCACTAGCAAGGGAGTGGCAGAGAGAGTGAAAGAGAAAGAATCCCAAGCAGGTTCTATGCTGCCAGTGCAGACCCCAATGCAGGGCTTGAACTCATGAACTAGGAGATCATGACCTGAGCTGAAATCAAGAGTCTGATGCTTCACTGCCTGAGCCACCCAGGGGCTGCATGCGCTTTGCACTTTGAATATCTGGAGTGACTCGGAGATACATCATTCAAATCCAGCTCTACAGGACATGCATAGGTTTGAGGTCTGAGTCACAGTACAAAGAAGTTTAAAAGAACTCAGAAGTCCTTTCAAGCTAAGAAATTAAGTTTCTCTTGCTCTGGCTGCCCTTAATGGATGAACACACACATTACCCTTCCAGTCCCAGTGGTTGTCATGACCCATCCTGGGAAGAAAAGAGGTATCATGTTTTCCTCCTTTCTCTGTGAGGAGTGACTGGGAGCAGGATGATATCAGAGTGCGGTGAAGTGTTCAACCCACACGAGAACTCTTGAGGCCAGATGCGGCAGTTCTCTTAAATTTGCAACCAGCTCTCAAATTTCTCACAATCACTGTCAAAAAAAAAACCTTTTCTCATGGGCGAAGAGGAAAAACAACTCTATTTCAGAAATAGGTCGCTGAGCGGAATTTACATAATGGGGAAAGTGAGAAAAGCCCTCTCTCCGGGAGCCGTGGGTGAGAAAGTCAGAGCTGGCTAGCACCTCCCTCCGTGCCCTGTGTGTGGCAAACAACTCGCCAGTGACCCAGGGGATTTTGGTGCTTCTAGGCAGAGACTGAGCTGGGCAGTAAGAAGGAATTCATTCGGTGGGTCTGGCTAGGGACCACTATTTAAAATTTTTTTTTAACATTTGTTCATTTTTGAGAGAGTGTGAGTGGGGGAGGGGCAGAGAGATTTGGGGAGACACAGAACCTGAAGCAGGCCAGGCTCTGAGTTGTCAGCACAGAACCCGACAGGGGGCTTGAATGCACGGACCGTGAGATCATGACCTGACCCAAAGTTGGATGCTTAACCAACTGAGCCATCTAGGAACCCCTAGGGCCCACTAGTTTAGATAAAGTCTGATTATTAAACAATTTTTAAAGTTTATTTCTTAATTTTGAAAGAGAGAGAGCAAGCACACAAGTGGGGGAAGGGGCAGAGAGAAGGAGAGACAGAATCCCAAGAATCCTAATGGTGATGTGGGGCTCAAACTCACGAACCATGAGATCATGACTTGAGCAGAGATCAAGAGTCTGGATGCTTAACCGACTACACCACTCAGGTGCCCATGATTATTAAGCAATTTTTAAATGGGTGAAGCTTTGTTATACTTTTGAAGTAACTGTTAGAAATGCAGATTATAAATCATTGACAACCAATCCCAAATGGATTCTGTTTTTAAACTTCATTTCTAACCAGGTAAGATCAAGGCACCACTGTCCAGTTGGTTGGTGTCCGTTTCTAAGTCATGCTTTTGCCTGTGAAAAATTCACTGCTCCATCACACAGAATAGCTTGAGATTTTCATCTGAAAGTTAAAAGTAAAGACAAACCAGCAAACAAAATCACACACACATATGCACACATGCTCAGCACAATGTACCTTAGCATGTTTCTTCTTTAAAGAATTTAGCTCCTTCTGTTGTTTCTTTAAATGCTTCAAGTAAGCCTGCGGAAGAAGCAAAGAGGGTCCCAAATCAATTTTTGTAGCCACGATGAATACATCTGGTGAGAAACGAAAATGTATTGGTTTCACCAATATGTGTAATAGAAGAGTGCTTGCAAAATGAGCAATTTTACCTTCATCTGCTTTAAATCTTCTATCCTCACTTGAGGGATAAGTTCGATACCTTAAAAAAAATTAAAGCACTGTGTGTATTAAAAATTAGAATAACTGATAATACAAAATTCACTAGTTTGAAATCTCATCTAAAGACTTTGATGCAGCTTTACATGTAATGTTATGGAGCTAAGCATCTTAATTTCTTTTTTTTTTTTAATGTTTATTTATTTTTGAGAGACATAGAGACAGAATATGAGCAGGGGAAGGGCAGAGAGGGAGATACAGAATCTGAAGCAGGTTCCAGGCTCTGAGCCATCAGCACAGAGCCTGATGCGGGGCTCGAACTCACAGACTGTGAGATCATGACCTGAGCCGAAGTCGGCCGCTTAACCAACTGAGCCACCCAGGCGCCCCACATCCTAATTTCTTATTACGAAGCAATTAACCAGACAATTGGCATGTTTATCGTCTTAGTTCAGGTTCCTTACAAGCAGAGCCTGAGCTGGAGTTCCATGTGCCCATGACTTACTGAGGAAAGGCCCTCAGGAGAAACCCTTAAGGCAGCAAGAGAAGCAGAACAGGGCAGAGGAAGAAGGTAGGGTGTATTTCTAGGGGAAATCCAACCTCAGCCTGACCCTTCAGAGAGCTCTTTAGCATACATGGACCTCTGGAGTTGTTCTACCTTGAGATAAGAAGACTGGACTTTCGTAACCCCATAATAGTCAGCCAATGGCTTAAGAGGTTGTACAAAACCTTCCAGCCATTTCCAGACAAGGGAACCCCCACAGTCTGAGAGGGCAATCGTCTAAGAGGGTTGCAGCTGTGATTTGAAATCAGCCAATACACAGAGTAGCTGGGACGATGGGGTGCCAAACAACAGCGCCTATTAACACTACTTTTATCTTTGTATATCATACCAGTCAACTACCTCCCAGCTCTTTTTTCACCTCATTGTCATCAAAGAACAAAACATTTTTTCCCAGTTTCTTTTACCAAATTTAATTTTTAAGCAACATGCTATTGAGCACAGCCATGCCTTCAACATACGGGAAATCATGAATTCAAACCGTTTTATAACAGGAAGCTGTCATGAGGACCTGGAGTAACAGACTAAATTATCCTGCTAGTGGAGTGATGCTAGACCAGGTGTCGTCATGGCAACCACAGTTGTAGTAGAAGAATCCCCAAACATTTTCTGTTTGACTGCAGATTTTCATCTTAGACAAACAAAATGAATGTGTGCTCTGTACTATAATTGATTTCCATTAGAATCACAAAAAGCTAGGTATGAGATATTCAAGAAAGATAGGATCAAATCCCAGGCTCTTCTTTTTCAGTTTTATTTATTTTAAATAAATGTGCACAGCCCATGTGAGGGTGGGAAAGTGGGAAAAGGAGTCACGGCTAAGAGGAATCAGTCCTGTGATCTATAACATTTATGATAAGGGTATCCCGGGAACACAGGGTTGCTCTCTAATGTCTTAAGTCTGACATACAAGCTACCTCCCTCTTTACTGCTGAAAGTGAGAGTGGTGAATCCTGGTTCCCCAGCTTTGTTCCCTCTTCTGTAAAACAGCAGCCCTCAGAGTGTTCCCAGGGACACCAAGCTCCAGGTGCCTTGATGGAGCCTGAACATACTCTGATTACCTTTTGTACCTTGTGTCACCTCCCCAAGTCCCTACCTGTGTAAACTGTACTCCCCAAATAAACTACTTGTATTTGAAACCTTGTTTCAGGGTCTGCTTTGGAGTAACCTAAATTAAGATAGTTCTCTTTTTTATTAAGTTTATTTATTTTGAGAGAAAGAAAGAGAGAGAGAGAGACAGAGAATCCCAAGTTGACTCAGCACTGTCAGCATGAAGCCTGATGCAGGGCTTGAACACATGAACTGTGAGATCATGACCTGAGCCTAAACCAAGAGTCTGACGCTTAACTGACTGAGTCTCCCAGTTGCCCTAAGACAGTTCTCTGTCTTAAGAAAGAAGCTGGCCTCCACAAATGACACTTCTTCCTACAAAGGCTACTGGAGTATTTTATTTCCTTACTCCCCCTACCTGACTTCCCAGTTCATAGGGAGGACTAGGAAGAAAACATACAAACTTCCCTCTTTCACTTCTATGCCATTCTTCTAAAAGTTACCATGCAAATAAAACAAAACAAAACAAAATGAAATAAAATAAAATAAACCCTTCATGGAGACCAGGTTCTGCTGAGTATGGTTACCTCCCCATGGGTCCTTCGGAATTTACATTCATCGGCTCCAAAAACTTCAGCATCTAGCTCATGGTTTTCCTATGTAGGCATTCCCAAACATCCAGCCAGTAGAGTGATTCAACATCCTTAAGAAGAATCCATTTCATTACTTCCTATTCAAGTCAGATCTACGTTTCAAGGCCCAGATCAATTGGGATCTCATATATAAGTCTTTTCTGGGACCCTTGCTGGAAGGGACGCCCTCTTGCCTCCTGTTTCTAAGAAGTCAGCCCTCACTGACCGCTGCCGACCTGGCTGTTGTGTAGGACCCTATTCTACATTACCCCTCTAGCCACATGAGGTCCCTGAAGGTGTGAAGGCATTTCTCACAGAGCCTGCTATTGTCACTTAGAGTAGGTTTCCAATTTTCCTGAATAAAAGGCCAGAAGGAAACAGCATGTAGATGCTCTTTCTCAGGGCGCCGGTTGAGGAAACTGGACTGGAAATGAGAGATTCGTGGCTCCCTCAAATCTTGTTTGGAACCAGGGGTGAGATAGTTCTAAACATAAGCATGTTCTCTTCTAGAACTAGTATCACTGTTGTCTTCTGTAAACTGGTCACACTGCAATTTATCAGGCCACTTGACTTACTATAATTACTAATGTCTTTATGTACCAGGGGGCATGATAC
This sequence comes from Paguma larvata, assembly GCA_030068075.1. Lineage (NCBI taxonomy): Eukaryota > Metazoa > Chordata > Mammalia > Carnivora > Viverridae > Paguma > Paguma larvata. The sequence goes on from CM057844.1 coordinate 15,020,843, forward strand.
AAGCACTTTAAACAAAAACTCTCCTATTTTCCACTATCTTTCTCTGTTTGAATGGCTAATGTTAATAATGACCAGTACTGGAATGGAATGCCCAAAGCCTGTATCATGGGCTTGCTCATATGTCCGGGGAAGAACAGACAAACAGCTGCAGGCAAAGTACAATTTGGGCTACTTTTGTGCAGTCTCATTTTCTAATTTGTTACACAAAACTCCACGCACTCTTAGTTTCCTGCTAAATTACTATGCTGCCTTGGTTCGGAAAAGCCTGTCATTTCTTACCTTAAACTGTAGCAGTGTGTGTCCTTAAGTGTACAAACAACTTGATTCCCTAACATTGAGGGCACTGAATTCATACATAAGTGGGAAATATACATACTGAGTAAAAAAACATTTGAAAAAAATTCTTATCACAGTAAGAAGAGTGAGTTTAGTAAATGATTCATGATGAAGGAGGACATTCAAAATGTTTAATGACCAGTGGGGGATGGGCACCATCCAATCAGAATGGAAGTCAACTTCAAATAACCAATATGGTCATGTCCCTACATACCAGCTGAATACTAGCACAAGGGGCACATAATTCTTTGTGGCGAGTCCTCTTAGAATATCTTATTTCACCTACAGGTAACCATAGACAATTGGTCTTCAAATGCCCAGCTGATAATTTCACAAATAATCATGGATGCTAAACATCCATGGGGGAAACTGCCAATAAGGGAATCTAGAAATATTGGAACAATGATGATTCTGTTGGCTGGCAGGCAGAAGAGCATGAGAATGAGTTAGCGAAGTTCATTGTGTGGAAGTTCTTTTCATTAAGGAGACTGAATTTAAACATTTCCCGAAACTATGGCTATTGTAACCCAGTGCCCTAAGGCACAGGGGATCTAGCAGATGAGATACAAATGTTGACTCCCTGTTAAACACTCAGGAAGATTAAGCAATTGGTCCAATCTGCAAGAAAGCATGCTCCTCTGGGGTTCTACAACCAAAATTGGCAGTATTAGCAACTCTAATGATCTTCATAAAAGACCCTTCAAAAAAGACTCTAAAATTTCCAGAACAGACAAGGAGCCCAAACACCTCCCCTTTACCTTTCTTGGCTTCCACTCCAGACCCCAGGGCCGCCGTTGTGGTTGGTCTGAGCTCTGAGCTGCTCTGTGGGGTCACATTTGCTTTGGCAGTGTTGGCCTTTCCTTTCTTGTCATTCTTAGAAGTATCACTGGGCACATCTGCTATGTCACTCTGGAGCAGAAATGTTTATATTAACCTGAATGTATGCCACCTCGTGTTCAACTGTTTGGCGCCTTCCCTATCTTACTGAATCCAGTCTGAACCACTCAACAACTCCCCTACAACTCTCTTAATGGGTCTTTGCCTGGAGAAAAGATGCAACTCTTTTACAAGCAGGGTGTGGTAAAGGGAGTTTTAAAAACAACGGAACAAACAACACAAGTGTGCACTGAAATGGGAGAAGGTTGGATGCAAGACTGGTAAACAACAAAGAAACGTAAACATCAATTTCGTTAATTCACTGAATTGGGTTAGCTGGTATTTTAGTGTATCATAAAAGCATCCTGTATTTTAAGCATTCATTGAAGCATCATCGGTTTCCATTTATTATATAGTCTACACTTTTATCGACCCTTGAAACTATTTTGTTAAACTGATGAGTTCAGTTTTAAAAACACTCTTAAAGTTTGCGATATTAATTTATTACTTTGTCTTGGTCTTGTCATCACTGACCACCAAACGTCCCCAACTTGGCTGTCTCTAGTCAGCCAGGTTTTTAGTCAACTGCTACTTACAGTTTCAATGCCCATAGCTCTCATTTGGTCTGCTCTCTTTTCCGTAATGGAAAGAAATTTCTTTGGATCTGATAAAGCATCCACAATATCTGGAGAGGAAAAAGAAGCCAGTGAGCTGTTGATTCTGTCTTACTATAAACACCCAAGAAAATTCAGTTAATAAACATAATCCTGGACCCTGGTTATGTTTTTTGTTAAGTACCTTCTAGGAAATAAGACAAAGTTTGGAAAGTACAGCCAGTTACAGGAAACAAGAAGTAAGTAAAGGCAAGGATCAAAGCTCAGATGACTTTCTCCTATTTTCTCTTTGGTTTTTTCCCCCAAATAACGATGACAGTATGGCAGGGCAAGTCAATTGCCTAGGGTTATTGACTAATTTGTGTGACTTTGAAAGGGTTGATTCATGTCCTCAATTGTGTTTCTTCATTTGAAAATTAGGGATGATACCACCCACTCTGAAGGTGTACTATGAGTATTCAGTGAGATGAGAAATGTAAAAAGCACTTGGAACATAGTAGACACCGCCAGTATCTAAGTCTTAATTTCAGATAAGAAGGCTAATACAAATTTAAAGCCAATTTTGATTCCATGGTAGTTAAAATGAAAAATTTCCCCAGCATTTTCTCAGCTATACCTTGCACTTAAAAACAGTAAAATTTAACTTCTTACATAACGTCATTTGAAGAGTTACAAGTACTTTCTAGCAGAATCTCATATAATTTTACATTATTTACCAATACTATAGAAATAATTACTTTCATTACCTTAAAAGAGCACATAATCTATAAATTTCAAAAACTGTATATGTATCAGTTTCTTACAGTGAAATCAGGCTCCTAATTACACTCTTAAGATAATTTTTGTCAGTCTAATTTTTTCCTTTTTGTAATAGAAAGTACATGTACATAATAAACATTCAGACACACAAAATATAAAAATCTACTCCCCTGACACTCCTACAGCCAGAATATTTTGTTATCTATATCTTGTATATATTTTTTAAAATTACAAATGGGTTCATAGTTTTTTGAATCTATTTTGTATTTTGAAACATCACCATATCTTGAGATATTTCTGTATCATTAACACAGGTCTACTACATTACTTCTAAAGATAGTCATTTTCTGAATGGCTATAATTTCTTTAACAGTTCCTTATTGATATACACTGTTAGATTATTCCTAGTTCTTTGCTATTATAAAGAGTATTGCAGTAACATCCTTGAACATCTCCTAGCATACATTTGCAATGCCCATAGCATAATGCCTAGAGGTTAGAATGATGGGTAAGGGTACGTGTTCTTTTGGTAGTTACTGCCAAATTGACCTCCAAAGAAGTTGCATCAATTTATTTTCTCCTATCGGGGTATATGAGGTCTAAATCCAGTTATCACTTATGTCCCTAAGAACTCTTTTTATCCTAATGGGGAATGTGAACAAATTAGCTCTTAAATCTTGTTTAGGAAAAATAATAGATGATCATTTTTTGGAAGTTAATATTCTAAGAAAATATTCACCTGTTTTAAGTCCTTATTATGAACATTTTCAAAGATACACAAAAGTGGAGAGAAAGGTAAAATAACCCCCCATATACTGATGAAGAACTAACAGTTATAAAGAGTCTAATACATTTCCTTCATTTATCATCCGTCCTTTTTTCTTTCTTTCTCCTCTTTGCTGACATATTTTAAGGCAAATTCCAGATATTATAGCATTTCATTCCTAATTACTTCTCTATATATCTCTAAAAAAGGACTTTGTCTTTCAGAACCAACCATACCAATACTTTATCCAACAAAGTTGGCAGTAATTCCTTGCTATGATATAATAAATGGGTCATTTTAATATTTCCCATATTTATAACTTGTTTGAATCAAGATATTGAGTCCATACTATGTCTCTGATAACTATTTCTCTTAAATTTAATTTAGGCTAGTCTCTGCTACTATTTATTTTTCACAATGCATAGATTTGTTGAGGAGACTGACCAGGTATGCTATGAAATATCCCATATTCTGGATATCAATGTTTCCCTGATGTGTCATTTAGCCTTGACTTTTTCTTTCTCTAAGAATACTCCACAGGAGGTCCTATGGGTCATATGGAGCAGATAAAGCCTGACTGCCTCATTTGTTGTGGTCTAAGCTCATAGAGTTGGCTCAGGGCTTTTAGTCCATCTGTGTCTGACTCCCAAATTCCTCCTCCTTCCACCTGTCCACACTGTTATGGGACAAGGTGAAACTCAAACCATGCCCACTGAACCCCGTGCCCTTCACTTGGAGAAGTCCTACCTGGTGTAGGCCTCCCTGCACATGCCCACATTGGATATAGTTTGCTTAGCTTCCCACTGGCACATCTCAGTGGATGACCCATAGGGCTGGCTTGTTAAGAAACAAGTACCTGCTTATCCTTCATGGTATACCATCAGCTTGAGGGCCTGGTGTATATATGGCATTTTTGAGAGGTTAGTAGTAATCTTTCCAGTAGGAATAACAGATAATGCTTTAATTGCTTAAAGCCCATTATAAAACCAATAAAGACTTTAGAGTGTGAAATCATCCATAACTCTTCCAAGCTAACCAAGTTACTTTCATTTTTGTATATTCTTGTGTAATTTTTTCCACATGAATACACATTTTATATGGTTTAGTTGAAATTACTCAATCTGCCTTTTTTTCATTTATTAGGTTATACTTGTTTAACCTAATATATAGTTAAAAAAATTACTTTTAGTGAATGAATTAATATCCCATTGCATTTATGTACCACATATTCTCTACTGCTAGATATTTAGATGTATTTTCAAGTTTTTTTGTTTCTTTAATGTTTATTGTTGAAAGACAGACAAAGAGAGAGAGAGAGAGAGAGAGAGAGAGAGAGAGAGAGAGGGAGCCAGAATCTGAAGTAGGCTCCAGGTTCTGAGCTGTCAGCACAGAGCCCAACATGGGGCTCAAACCCACAAACCATGAGATCATGACCTGAGCTGAAGTCAGACGCTTAACTGTCTGAGCCACCCAGGCGCCCCACAAGGTTTTTCTTTTTATGAAAGATGACTTTGCAAGAAATAGGTTAGTACAAAAACAGATTTATCATTTTCTTTTATCAGAAAATTAATGGTTCAGATACATAACAGAGCAACTTACATACTTGATGAACATTACTAACAAGATATGTTCCTAATAAGCTTTAAAATAGTTATTTAAGAATAATTAATGGAAGGAACGAGTACTAAGAAAAAACAGTAGAATTAAGAGGGTTCAGTAGGTTGAAAAATACCCTTCAAAATTCATGACTGCCCAGAACTTCAGAATGTGACCTGATTTCCAAATAGGGTCTTTGTGTATGTAGTTAGTTAAGGACTGAGGTCACACTGGATTAGGGCAGGCTCTAAATCCAATGATTGATGCCCTTATGAGATGAGGAGATGAGACACAGAGACAAAGAGAAAAAAGGCTGGGGGATGACAAAGTCAAAGAATGGAGAGATGGAGCTACAAACCAACAGATATTAAGGCCTGCCAGGAGCTGGCAGGAGCTTGGAAGAGGCAAGGAAGGATTTCCCCAAGAGCCAACTCTTTGATTTCAACTTCTAGTCTCTGGAACTGTCAGAGAATAGGTTTCTGTTGTTTCAAGTCTCCCAGCTTGTGGCAAATTTGATTACCAATGGTAACTGATGAAAAAAAGATTTTTTTTAAGGAGATAGAAATTTATTGAATACACTGCAAGGGAGCAGTGGGCCCGACAGCAAGAGAGACTGCCTGCAAGGAGGAGATGATGGTGAGGGGCCACAGTTATAGGGCAAAATGAGGGGGTACAAGATTGCATGAATTTTCCCTTTTGTCATAACTGTGCCTGGTTAGTTAGGGCCTGTAGCTATTTTGAGGTGGATCACTTAATGAGCCCATTTGTATCAGCTCAGTGGTGGTTGCTGAGGGCCCTTCTGCCTTGCTCAAGTTTCCATTGCTCAAGCCTGTTGCCTAAAAGTGGATCCTATACTCCCCCCTGACACAGCTACAGTGACAAATCTTTGGCATTTGGGCATAAGTCTCAGCTTCAGTAACTTCTTCCTGCTGCATGAGGGGCGTAGAGATGTCCCTACCCATGGCTCAAACATTGATCAGTTGGGAATTTCAATGCAGGAATTACAAAAGGCAAAAGCAGCCGAATCCAAGGTAGACAACATATCTGAATCATCTATCAGCTTGAAGTTATGGCAGTGAAGGAATCTTCTGTTCTCGGGTGTAGCTTTCAAATGAAGCAGGCTTTCATTGTTAATAAGGAGCATCCATCCATCAGTCCCTGGAGCCCTCCTAAGGTCCTGTCATGGTTTGATGAAAGAATATTTGGATTCCTGTTTCTTGCAGTTATGTCTTGGTCCCAGTGTTCAGGGTTGATTCTGTAGCATTCTGATCTTGAATACAGGTGCTATATTTTATAACATACAGTCGTGACACAATATGGTAAACGAGGCTATATATTGCTTTGTATCACATGGACAAACTGGCTGAGATTTCTGATCAGCCATCTGCTGTAGGATTATGTAGATATAGCCTAAATTATAATCAAAATAAGATGCTGCAGATTTATCCATTAGTTGGATAAATATCATTACTTAAGTCTATCCTCAATTACCAATATTAACAATTCTAGAAGCCACTGGGGAGTTATGTTCCCAGATCCTGAAATCCTGTCTTATTATTTGAGTTTAAACAAGATTCTTTTTCAGTTACACGTGTCTTTAAAATCTTTATAATATAAAACTCAATAGTGTTCTTGATCAAATGGCAGCAAAATATGCAAATTAGAAATAAGCCTTGTTCAAATTGAACCACATGGGACAAAGAGATGTCAGAAAAATAAAATACCTGGAACAAGGCTTAGGTTAGCAGGTTATCTGAAACAGGTGCTTCATTCCTGGGAATTTTGAATAATAAATCAGATACTTCTAGGACTCAGGATTTTGCCACGTGGTGGTCGCAGAGGGCAGCCACTGGGATAGTTCCACCAAAACTTTTCAGCAAAAGGGCTGAGGATTAGGGAGTCAAGACCGGATGGGGCCTTTTTTAGGTAATTTTTCTTTTGTAACTTAGTTTCTCCTCTGACCAGAGCCATATATACACCTAACTTTTAAAGAATGATTCGCACACATACACACACATGCATACACATACACACATTATATATGCATATATTATATATACATATCAAAAAAAGCAACTGGTTTTATTAACATTTAAAATAATGTATGACCAGAGAATGAGAAGCTGTCCCTCCAATATCTCATACCTCTATATGCTTGTATAACTCTATTGGAAAATGTTATTTTTCCTTTCTTCAGCTCAGGAGAGCATATTCTTGGTCAAAGATTTGCATATTCAAGTAAACCTGTTATCTCTCTTTTGTGCCAATATGGCATTTCGTGGGAATCCTCTCCTTGGATTGGGGGAACACTGGCTGGCTATGTAGTTCTGTATTCCACAGGACCACCCCCTGTGGCAAAAATGAAATTGAAATGCTGAACAACATTGACTCATGTGCTAGGCGTGTCCAGGGACAGGGCGCACTGACCTTCTAACAGGGTACAGACCTGGGCATGTAAGCCTCTGACTCTCCAGAACCCACAAAGGTGAGCTCCAGGCAGATGCCTGGAATCTTTCTTTTTAAAAAAGAACCAGTCTGGGGCACCTGGCTCAGTTGGTTAGGCATCCAACTCTTGATTTCGGCTCAGGTCACGATTTCATGGTTCGTGGGTTTGAGCCCCATGTTGGGCTCTGCACTGGCAGCATAGGGCCTGCTTGGGATTCTCTTTCTGTCTCTACTCTCTCTGCCCCTACTCTGCTTGTGCTCTTTCTCTCTCAAAATTAAATAAACTTAAATAAAATAAAAAATAATAAGGAACTTTTTCTTATTTGCCTGCCTTTTCTCATTTGCTTCTTTCTTCTGAACTTAACAGAAGTTTTACTTATTTATCCTTTAAAAAAAATACCATCTATTTCTAGGTTGAGTGCCATTTCCAAAAGTCTGGTTGCTCCTGGTGAAGATTTTCCATGTATATTCGTTTTTTCCCCTCCTCCTTCCCTCCCACCCATCCTTCCTCACTTCCAGAGTTGGAAGCATGAATTTAAGCATCCCCAAGAACTGAAAAGAAGATACCAATTCCTCAGTACAGACTTCCAGATACTTGCTGGCTTTATAAGGGAGGTTCATCTTTTGTCTGTTTGCTCATTTGTTTAACTGTTTCTTCTCAAGGCATTTAATTTGGGTGACTTGGTGGTGAACGTGGCCCCCTCTTGGCTCAGATTCTCTCCTGTTCTCCCCTCGACCATTTCTATCTTATCAAGAGGTAAAGGCAACAGAAAAAAATATACATTCCCCGGATGGCTGCAAAGTGATGCTAAAATAGATCAACAAAACCCACGACTATGATTTTAGATGAGGTCTCTTAGCTTCTAGCAAATGATTAACCATTTCCCAAATTCCATTTCTAGAATGCAAAGAGATATATTGGGTACAGGGGTGGGGGGCAAAGACCTTGTGGTCAAGTAACACTGGGAAATGATTATGTGTGCCCCTCTTCTTGGGCTCCACGGTACATCTCAAAGGATGACATAATAAGGAGCCTGTTTAAATTCGCCTCGCCCGGCAACTCCTGAGCTAATTCTCCATAACTCATCCTGCCCCCTTCTCTGGAGCTTTTCTTTACGTTGTTCTCACCAACACATTCCGTAGTTCAGAGGAAGTCATAATAATGGATACCACCGCAACGCAAATCAATTTTCCAACAAATGTTTGATAGAAAAAATTGTTTCAGCATCCACAAGGGCGAGGATGCTGAAACATCCATGAAAATGGAGCAATTTTTAATTATCTCAAGAAATCCTGAGATCATGGCCCAGCAATTACATCTTGATTAATGACGTTCCTCCTCTGGAACTATGTGATGTAAGAAGCAGCCCACTATCTTTGCAGAAGGTTTGGAAAGCAACCGTGTAAGATGCTGGGCAGAGAAAGCAAGGAACACCCACCCCCAACCCCCACGATGGATCTTTAATCCCAGGACAGGTAGAAAGGAGGAACTGGCCAATAAACAAAAGGGTTGCATGAAAGGGCCTAGCTGCAGAAGAGAAAACAAAATCTATAGCTCTAGGAGCAGTGATAAGTGCTGCTCGAGGAACTGGCACCAAATGCTTGTGCAACACATCTCAGAGTAACATTTAAATATAATGCTTATGTGCCATATATGCTGGAAGCATGGCATCAACTCTCTTATTTGTTCCCCTTACCACTCAGTAATAGGATATACAAATGATCAACAGTGGGTGAGACAAGAGAAATATTAACACTCATTTAATTGCCATCTGCTTTGGAACTGCTTCCCATTGCAAACTGCAGTGGCTCACAGTGATAAGGCCACTGCAATGGGTAAGAGCTGATGTCCATGGCATTTGTACCTACAGATAAGGCAGCAAAGACAACCCCAATACTCCAAGGCTCACTGGATTTGACAAAGGAAAAGTGACCTTAGCACCCAGCCTAGCACTTTCCTATTGTGTGTGAGTGTGGGAGTAAACAAGAGGGCTATTTTAATCTACGTTTAGTAGAAAAATAATACTGAAGAATTTAAGTGGAGCCTTTTTGGATTCATTCCTAGTCATCCCTGTTGTAAACGTTACCGCTTGTTTTCACATCAAAGTTCAGTTTCTGATAGTTAAGAGATGTCATCGCTCTTCTTCAGCCCAGGGACATTTTACATCCATGCAGCTTAGGAACAGAACCATCTGTGGAGAGAGCACTGAAGTTCGAGCAGCCAAATTTGCTCTGTGTTTTCCTTGTGTGTCTTGGGATTTCTTGCGACAGCAAGGAGGAGAAGCAGTTGTGTTAAATTCCCTGCCTCTGTCGTCTGACAGAGCAAGGAAAGGAAACAGGGAACTGACAGAAGAGGAAGAGGGTCAGGGTGGAAAATGCTGGATCAAGACTCGAATCATGTTGGGAGGGAACTGGGGCAGCCCAGAGTTCAAGGGGTCTAAAAATCACCATATGCATGAAGGTAGAAGTAATTATGGGTAACTGCAAAAGTACCAAATTGTCTGTCAGGAAGGATTCCTCATCTTCTGGTGACCTCACAGCACAGAACTTCTGGTGACCTCACAGCACTTACTCTAATAAGTAAGTGACCAGAAACTCCTGTCAATACCTAAGCCCGCCCCCTAAGGAATTGTCTTAACTGAGAAAAGCCTTTTAAGGAACATTTTTCTTGTTTCTATAAAACGATGCCACCCACCTGACATTACTGAGACTTAAAATACACTTAAAAATCACGTAGAACATGAAGTTGCTGGTGCTTAAAGAGAATCATGGTCACATTGCTAACGCAGTAGAATTCTGAAAATTTGTAGTAGGCATGGAATTAAAAGATTTTTCTTATGATGGTGAACTGCTTATGACAAAACAGTTTACTGCAGCAAAGTAAAGGATAAAGTTAGGGAGAAGAAAAATGTAACCAGTGGATTTTCTCTAACTTGTTAAAAAGAACCAGAAATGGAAACAAATTAATGGGAAGGTTGCTGTGGTCGGGCACTGTACCAGAAACTCCCTAGATCTTCACGTATGAGCTAGGGACTGCTGTTATCCCCGAGCCGCAATGAGGACCTTACAACGTAGAATGTTCTGCAGATCTCCTTCCAGGTCACACAGCCAATAAGCCGTGGGGGCTCCAGCCAGCATCCTCATGTATCTGCTAAGTGGCCTCCATGAAACAGCATCCTCTCAGTCCAAGAAAAATAGACAGTGTTTGAATCCCCAACCATTACCTTCATTGAAGATTATCTAGACACTGAGATGTATTTGAGACCACTTTGAAAATTATGAGGGAACTTCTAATTAGTTGCTTCGAAAAATTACTTTAAAAAAGAGAAACTCAACTTAAACAAGCCCATAAAGGGTACTAGAGAGCATTTTAAAGGAAAAGGAATGCAAGTGAGCAAGAAACACATGAAATATACTCAGTATGATTCAGAATTTTAAATTAGCAAATTAAAAAGTGATGAGATACCACTTTTACTACCATTACTGGAAAAAAAAAAAGAGAATTTCTTAGAACCCAAAACTGGCCATGGTGAGTACAGCATGTGACTCTCAATCTCAGGGTCATGAGTTCAAGCCCCATGTTTGGCATGAGCCTCCTTAAAAAAAAGAAGAGAGAGAGAGAGAGAGAGAGAGAGAGAGAGAGAGAGAGAGAGAGAGATAATGGTATATACATATAATGGAATATTGCATAATCTTTCAAAAATAATTGAAAAGCCATATATGCTTGGCAGGAATATTGTCTCTGATATATAATGTAAGAAAGCAAGCACAGAATATGGTATATTGTATTATTTTTTGGGTTAAGTTAAAAGAGAAATATAGTTTGTGATACATACATACATACACATAAACCTTACATTTATGTACATACATATTAACTTACATATACACAGATATGCTTTATGTTTTATATTATTATGCTGTTTTAAGGAATTCATGTTTTTCTTTTATTTAAAAATGTTATCAAGAACTATTTAGGTAGCAGGATGATAGCTTGCTTTAGTTCATTTTTTTTCTGAATTCAAAATAAATATTTATGTATTTTCAACTCTCCTTTGTGCTGTTATAGAAAAATAGGGCAAAATACAATTTCTAAAACTTTACAGAGGTTACATATGCACTTAAATGACCCAGTATACTGGATAGTGGTAAGTGAAGTCCCGGTATACTGGATAGTGTGTTCTCTGTGATGTTCCTGGAAGCTACCCAGTGCAATTGGCCAGTGCCACTAACTTCTTACCCCCATTCTCAAAGAGATAACTACTCTTAAGGTTGGGTGTATATCCTTTCAGAATTTTTCTGTGCACTTTATGCATATGTATTAACAGACAGTAAAAGTTCTTAGTGAGTAATAATGGGATCATTTTGCAATTTATTTTTTCTCCTGGTACTAAATCACTGTCATCTTTCCATCCTGAGCACTGACATTTAAGTCATTATTTTCAAGAGATGCATAGTTTTCTACAGAATGGCCATCCATATTTAACTACAGATGGATTTAGCTTGTTTCTGATCTTTTTTATACAAATAATGCTACATGAAATTATAGCATAAAAATTTGTGTTTTTAGCTATCTGATTAAAGAAATACATAGTTCCAAGGTTAAGTATTTGGTGAATCATAAGAGTTGGGATTTCATTAGCTTGGTCAGGCATAAATAAAGTCTTACTTCTCTAACTAATCTAAACTTGTGGAGTGATTTTGGACAAACCGACCTCACCTAAAAGCTGAGAAAATATAATTTATCAAATTACTTAGTGTCTTGAAAATGTGAATATTTTCCTTAAAGGGTCAAAATTATTCAACAGGAAGAGCACACTTCTCTTGCTAAGTAACCCTGGCCTTTTGAGGACACATTCTCAAACACGGAACAGAACTTTTCAGCTTTAGCACCATATACCCTGTATTTCAGCTTCCTTAGAATATATAATAAGTCTAGCACTTTACTTATGAAGGCCTTGGCCTGGGCTGCTTCCCTGTCTCGAGAGAAAGTTAGTTTATCTCTCTGGTGTGATTCATCTTTCAAGGTCCAAAAAGCCACTGAAGTCCCCCTCAATCCCACTCTGGTTAATCACTTCTTAGGTCAGTGTTCAAAACACCCTCTGGCTTCCTACCCTGTGGGCGCTTATATGACAGATTGTACTTATTTATGTATATGCACATGTATATGTGTACATGGCTGGAAAATTCTTGAGGATAAGTATATGTACACGACTTTCCCAACTTTATGTCTCTCACCCATACAGTAGGTACTAAAAAGTAGTTGTTGACTACATCTTTTTCTTTGAGAAAAATACTTTAAGTGAATACACTAAAAAATTGTTTTTGCTGATGAAACTAGTAAATGTTAACAAAAACTCCAGATCTGGGCCTGGGTTGCTCAGTTGGTTAAGTATCCAACTCTTGACTTGGGCCCCGGTCATGATCTCATAGTTTGTGAGTTCTAGCCCCACATCGGGCTCTGTGTTGACAATGCAGAGCCTGCTTGGGATCCTCTGACTTCCCCTATCTCTCTCTCCCGCCCCCCACTCACTTGCTTTTCTCTCAAAAATAAATAAACACACATTAAAAAAAACAAAAAACAAAAGTTCTAGCTTATATGCTGCTGATGGGCTATCCAGCAATCTGTTTATCTGAAGCTTTAAATATACATACAGCTCTTCCCACTTCAAAGAATTTATCTTTAGGAAGCGATCATGAATATTTCCAGAGCTTTACACATTATTATTTATAAGAAAAAACGGAAATGGCTTCAATGTTTATCAATAACTAAATTATGGACAATACAGACTTCGTGACATGGAAAAACAGTGTCTGTTAAGTGAAAAAAAATCAACTCTCTGAAGTAAGGAGTCCAAATGAGTATGGACAGTAAGATCTAATTAATTAAAACAAAAGAAATGAGATTGAAAGTAAAGGGACCAATATGACAACAGAGCTGTCTCTAGGCAGTGGATTTATGGATGACCCTCCTTTATTCTTTGTGCTGTCAGAATCTCTTTCTGATACATATTTTATCTACTTTGCCTTTTACAGAATGAGACCTACTAAACATATTTGTGGAATGAATAAATCCATATTATCTTTCTTTAGCCATATAAAAGTCTGATTCATGTCAGCATTTTTTTCCCCTAGAAAATGCTGGCATGCAAGAATGCAGTTTCATTTTGAACTTTTTCCTATAGAATCAACATAGAATATCAATGTTCTAGGGAGCAGGGACTCTACAGATTTCCTATTGTGCTGGCTCAGCACATAAATGTCCATATCTGACTGCGGGAGCTTAGTTAAGCAGATGAAATAAAAACACACTGTTTAAGTCAAGAGGCCATAAAGAACATCAGAAATTTAGAAAAATATGGTTCTTATATTCTTATGTTGTGATCCTCAGGTAAGTCCCTTAAGTAAGCTCTCAGGGGTCTGCCCTCAGTTTCTTAATCTATGAGAGAAATGACCAGAGAATTCTGAATAAAGTCATTGAACGTCAAATCTGAGGTTCAGCCATCAACTGCAGAATCCCACTCATGATAACATAGTATAGAAATTTTAAATGCTTAAAAGGAAGTGACTATAATGATGTGTTAGCGAAAAAAAAAGTGATACTATTTTTTAAAGAGATTAATCTGAATTAATACGTACACAAATATTGACACTGGTAATGAGCTGCACTATAAATCCAGATGTTTACTCAGCACAGACCTACTTGCGTCCACAACCCTTCTCAACAACTTCCAGAAGCTATAGAGAGTACTTGACATAAAGTAGGACCTCAACAAATCATTGCTTTCCCTTTTTTAGTCCAACTGCCCCTTTCCCTGGAATGAATTAGAGTTCCTTTTTAAAAATAACCCATGCAGAGGGAAACTCTTTAAGTATTCCACCATATTTATTTATACAACTATTTCTAAAATGTATTAGGTGTTATACACCACCTGCTTTCTATGCTCAAGTATGTGGAACATGATGTAACTCATCTACTGATGTGTATGGACATCACAGCCTCCCACGGATACTCTGTAGCCCCTGTCCTTTTTCTCATCCACTTACTAGTCCCACAGCACCCCTCTTTTCTGTACTCTTAAATTGGCTACAGTATGTTCTGGCTTCTAATACAGGTTTCTTTTTAAAGGAAAAATAGAGGAGAAGGAGGAAGGAGTCTTTGTGACTTAAAAAATCCTCATGGCTCACATCACTTCTTGAATCTGCAATTGGGTTGTTAAAGCTGAGGATCAGAGAAAATCTGCCCACCAGAGACTCAAGCATTATTAAAAAAAAAAAAAAAAAAAACACACAAAATAACTCCCAATTCCCCAAAGCTGTGATGTGTTCCAGCATACTAGAGAAATTATTGATTTTATTGTATTGTTAGCCACAGATACGTGTCTGCCCACATTTTTGAGCCTTGCTATGTGATACACGGTAATGATAAGCACAAGAATGCTAAGAGGAGGCGGGAGGAACATCTTTACTTTACAGGCCAGGAAATGAAGGTTTGAAAGGTTATGTCATTGTCTCGAGGTCACCCAGCCAGAAGTAGAGAGTGAGAATTTGCACCCTTGGTTAATCTGACACAATCCCTCTGCTATACCGTTCCCTTAGGGTTCAACACACTGAGAATACAAAAGATCTTTGTTTTCTTTTAATATTCTGGGCTTAATTGAGGGTAATAACAAGCTAATATGTTTGGGTGTAAGCAAAATCCCAAGATTTGGTCCAGGTTTTCATTTCTCCCATTTGTTACCTTAGTAATACCACAAGTCTTCTGTGGATGGATGACTGGGATCTTTTGTGAAACTGAACTCTCTGGTGGATGCGGAAGAAAATCCAATCATGTTGATATTTGAGTTCAATTTAAATTTTTTAGTGATACTAATTGAGACCTATGGTTCCATATTACTTATGTCTTTTTCTCCCTTTGAATGATGGTGGAAGTAAATCCCTCACAAACATATTTGTAAAAACGGATAAACCACATAAAAACTACAATATTTTAAAATAAGAAAGAATCTTAAAGTTAATCCAGCCTTGCTCTTTCATTTCTTACTAGGAAATCTGAAGTTATTATCTATCCTTTATTTTTTTGAGGGTACAAGCATTGGCTACACTTGTAGGAACAGACTGCTTTTTTTAACCATTGGTGAAATTTTTTATAATCTGGACATCTTAACTTACCTCCAAATCCATCAGGCACATATGTTTTAAGAA
Source organism: Paguma larvata (assembly GCA_030068075.1). Taxonomy (NCBI): domain Eukaryota; kingdom Metazoa; phylum Chordata; class Mammalia; order Carnivora; family Viverridae; genus Paguma; species Paguma larvata. The sequence goes on from CM057844.1 coordinate 15,036,440, forward strand.
CAATATTGCAGAAAATTGTTGGCAGTGATAATGGTTTATTTCCCTCATTTCGAAGAGAAATGTGTCGATAGCCTGCTTGGAGGCCATCCAGCGGAAGAATCCTCTGGCCTATCAGCCTGTTGTTGTCATCATACACGGCTATTCTCAAGACTGCCAGGTCAGGGAGGATCACCTGCAAACAAAGAATGGTACCTTTCATGGATTTTTTGGAAAGAAGCTCCCAAGAGCCCTGACTCTAGGAATCTGGACCATATCCACACTGCTTTTAAACGTGCCTTTAAGGGTCTGTGATCAATTTGCATTTCTAAAGTACACTGTACATGCTGCAGTGTCCAAGCCGTTGGGAAGGCAATTGAACAGGTTTCCTGGAAATCATCTCATTGAAAGTTTTGGATGAAATGGATGTGAAAAATTATTATTCCAACCCTTGTAATCTTTTCCCTTCCCCATGGATGTAATGGACAAGAAAAAGGAGACCCTGAGAGGGGCGCCTGGGTGGCTCAGTTGGTGAAGCGTCAGACTCTTCACTTCAGCTCAGGTTATAATCTCACCGTTCATGAGACGGAGCTCTGTATTGGGCTCCGCACTGACAGCACGGGGCCTGCTTGGGATTCTCTCCCTCCCTCTCTCTCTGCCCCTTTCCCATTTGTGCTTTTTCTCTCAAAATAAATAAAGTGGTTTTTTTTGTTTGTTTGTTTTTGTTTTTGTTTTTTTATTTTTAAAGGGAGACCCTGAGAGATCAAGTGACTTTCCTTAATGTCACTTGTGACATTAATGTCAGATTATGACATGTGGGCCTGGAATCGGGGCTCTTGACTTTGAATCCTGTGGCCTGCCTCCTACCTGGGCTGCTTCTGACATCCAGCTCTGTTTTTAAGATTATGGAAAGTATCCTTGCATATAAAGGACAATGTATGTAGAAATTTGGATTTTCCCTTTTGCTTGCACTTCCTTTGGGATATTAAATAGAGTGATATGTGGCAGTAAGAAAATATTAATGATCCAAGGCATCTACTCTCGCCATCTCCAAAGTGAATAAATGGACATAAAATCTGAGCTCAGAGAGCAGAATCCTAATTCATATCTAAAATAGCAATGTGAAAAAAGGAAATCCAACGTTTTTAAACAGAAATGACTTTTCATTGGTTAAGAACAACCAAGATATCTTGGCTAATTTAAGTACTGTGCCTAAAGCTAGACAATGGAGGGTTGCCTTCTTTAACTTCTAAAGAAGAGAGAAGGATGCAGAACTGGCATCTTGTTTCTGGGCCATTAACACTATATGTGAAAACCAAGTTTGATATTTCCTTACTCATCAAAAACAAAGAATGCCTGAAGTCAACCTTCTGAATCTCTAGAAATATGTATAGGAAGTATTCATTCTACCAAAGAACACTGGCCACACCGACAACAGATCCAGCTACAACAAACTATAAAAAACCAGGGAAAAAAGGTCCATGACAGGTGTGTATGCAATTTACACCACACCTTGACTGTAGAAGAGAAGGTCATAGTGGGGGTTGCATGGATAATGGTGGAGGACCTGGATTTCACGATGGCTTGATTCTTTTAACTACTGATCTTCTGTAATCTGGTTTCTGTAAACTAGTTAGCTTATTCTGAAACTGCTAATCTTCATTTTTGTAAGACAAGAAGCCAGTTATGTGTGTTGTGGGACATACAAATGGAGAAGAAACACCTGGAAAATCTGTGCCAAAAGAAGAAGCAAGAAACTATTTAGGATCGGATAACAAAGCAGGTGAGAAAGGAAACCAGATATTCTTGGATATCTGCATGCATGCACTAGCAATGCATGGGGTTTTCAATACATCTTACACTGACAAAAGAGAAACAAAGGAAAAAAATTACAAGATTAAAAGCTGAATCATTATACAGAATGATTGTGATTGGTCTTAGGATCAAAGTACAGAATTAGGAAAAACACTGCCAAACCCAAAACAGACTGTGGGGGTGGCAACAGGTGGCGTGCTTTCTGGAAGCATAGGACAATACCAACTGGCCTAGTTAAAGACATTTATCGGCCTTTTGCGTGCACCATTGTATCTGTCCTCTTGGATAAAGGAGCATTGCAAGTTACCAGCTGCTGCCTTGGCAGAAAAGAACTCAACAATGTAGGATGATGTCTACCCATGAGGACACAACCTAAGGAGACTGAGAACCTGGACCTTGAGCATTGCCACACAGAAGGTGGGCTCCTTGGAGGAAGAAAGAAGAGCCAAAAGGACAAGGATGAACACAAACAATAATCACATGACATCTATAGAACTCATCCACTGGAAGAAGAGAAAAAGGAGACATTTTGAGTTGCCTGACTACCTCTAATGTCATGTAGTGTCTATGCACTAAACTGTGGCCCCTAAGTTAGCAGAGTGAGTCTGACACATTGGAAATGCCCTACCTTCCGAAACACAAATGATTCTTCATTGTAAACTGGATTGAGTCCGTTGTTCATCACCATGCGAGTTCGGAATTCCTTACGTATGGTGTCGGTGGGCAACCCATACATATCCACTTCTACGTAAGTACCAATTTTCTTATCTGATAAAAACTGACCTGATATGACCTGCAGCAACACAGAAATAGGATGAGAGAGAGGTCTGTGTAATTATGAAGAGCAAAGAATAATCTAGAAGTAAAAAATTTTGTGTTCATGTTTAGAAATTTAATTATCTATGAAAATAACATGTTCATTGCTTACTAAATTAAAACATTACTGAGCAACTAGTATATGCAAAAAACTCAAGACAGAGGTTCTGACTTTGAGAACCATCTATAAAAAGAAAAGAAAAAAAATAATGAAACATATAATACAAACAAATAATGTCCACAGCAGCTTAAACTTCACCTAAGTGCCACATCTATGAAATGAAGTAATGGGTTCAACTATGCCCTAAGATCCCATCATAGCTCTGAAAGTCTGCCATCTCACACCTTATTGGATTCTTTTATAAGTCTGGGAAAGAGACACACTGAAGAAAAAAGGAAAGCTAAAATTTGCCTCTTATCTTTTACCAATATTGACAATGGTCAATGTTAAAGATTTAAAGAGACCAGCATTCGATTGCATCTATTATAACGCCAGGGAGAGACTATTTTTCACTTACTTTCCAAAGGACGATAGCCATTTGTCATTTCTATAACATTGAGTAGCTGATAATTTTGAAATTTTTTGAGGTAAAACTAGCACACAATAAACTGTACATATTTAAAGTGTATAATAAGATCAGTTTGGACTTATGTGTATATCTGTGAGACTATGATGGTTTTGACTTTTTCAGAATGTCAGGTAGTTGGAATCATACAGTATGCAGTCTTTGCATTTGTTTCTTTCACCTAGTAATATGCATTTCAGTTTCCTCTATGTGTTTTCATAGCTTGATGGCTCATTTCTTGTTAGCACTGAATAATATCCCATCATCTCGATGTACCACAACTTATGTATCCATTCACCTACTGAAGGATGTCTTGGTTGCTTGCAGTTTTTGGCAATTATGAACAAACCACTACAAACATCTCTGCATAGGTTTTGGTGTGGATGTAAGTTTTCAATTCATTTGGGTAAATACCAAGGAGCATGACTTCTGGATTACAGGGTAAGTGTATGCTTCTGAAGTGGCAGCACCATTTTGCATTCTCATCAGCAATGAATGACAGTTTTCTATTGCTTATATTCTCCACTAGCTATTTTTTTGATCTGACATCTTGCTAAAGGTAGTTAATAGTTTTACTAGTGACCAAAATATGTCTCTTAAGAAAAAAAGGGGCATTTTGAGTCAAAGCTGAAGCAACACATGGATCCTATATCCTGACATAAAATATTTTACTGTGATATTTTAAGGCTTTTCCAGGGCTTTTTGCATACACATTTACAGAATTCTGTGAGGAGCAGGGGCCTTACCTGCACTGAGCAAGTGGCTGCAATAACCCCATCGACAGGAGTTTCAGAGAAGGGATCAAATGTTCGATCGGGCCGTCTCATAAAATCTGGCTTGAGAAGGTACCTGGTGGGACAAAAGCACAGAAAGAGTTTATTAGTTGTGTTTACAACGATTATAATACTCATGCTTCAGGACACTAAGTACTGCCTTTTCTCCATCTCTAAATTAGGAGCTAGGCTTTTAGGCAGATGATTCCAAGGACTGAAGAAACTATTTCTGTCCCAAGGACAATCCTATAAAGAAGGAGGAAAGAAGGAATGGTTTTTAGATTCCAGGCTCAGTGACATCTAGGACTTCTTGATACTATTATATTCTCTTGAAATTTTTTATGTCATGGTCCTCTTTAGACATTTACTCTTATATGTTCAAAATAAAACACGAAGAATAACAATGAAAAACTAACTATATGCACCATAGTTATTAAATTAGGAAGAGTACATGATATTCTGCCTCTTTGTGTTTTAATTACTACAATAAATTATGAGATATAATGCCAAACTGACAACTCAGTAATTTCAAAGTACTGATATGCATAAAAATATTTGGTGAGATATGTAACAATAGTAATGAGATATGAAAATATCTGGTTTATATTTGATGTCTGAGTCACAGGTACCATTAATATTACTGTGAATTGTTGTCTATGTTCAAAGTCAAAAGAAACACATGATTTCAGTTAGAGGTGGGTGAACATAAAGATGTAATTACCTCCCCATTTCTAGGCAGTGGAATTAGGCAAGAAAATGAAATAAAAGGTACCTATATGCAAAAAAAAGAAGCAAAACATCTTCTATCCGCAGATGACATGATCTTGCATACAGAATCTACTAAAGAAATCTACCTAAGGAATCTACTAAAAAATGATTAGAACTAGTAAATGAGTTCAGCAAAGCTTCAGGATACAAAATCAATATAAAAAAATCAATTGTATTTCTATATGCCAGTGATGAATAATCCAAAAATGAAATTAAGAAGATTCCATTTATAATAACACCAAAAAAGAATAAAATACTTAGGAATATATTTTAACAAAATAAGCACATGTACTTTGAAAACTACAAAATGTTGTTGAAAGATATTAAAGAAGACCTAAGTAAATGGGAAAACATCTTGTGTTCATGGTCCACAAGACTTACTATGGTTAAGATGGCACTATTTCACCAGTCTGATATACAGATTCAATCCCTATCCAGATCCCAAATGACTTCTTTAGAAATTAACAAGCTGATCCTAAAATTAATACGGAAACTCAAGGACTGAGGATAGCCAGAACAACCTTGAATAAGAAAAACGAAGTTGAAAGTCTCATAATTCTCAATTTCGAAACTTTCTACAAAGCAACAGTAATCAAGACAGTGTGGTACTGGCATAAGGATGTACATACAAATTAATGAGACAGAACTGGGAATCCAGAAATAAACTTAAATATCTACGGTCAATTGGTTTTTGACAAAGATGTCCACACTAGTCAATGGGGGAAGGAATATTCTTTTAAACAAATGTTGCTGGGACAACTGTAAGAGCCACACGCAAAAGAATGAAATTGGCCCCTTCTCTCACACCATAAACAAAAATTAATTCAAGGTGGATCAAAGACCTAAATATAAGAGCCAAAATGATAAAATCTTTAGAAGAGAATGTAGGGATAAAAATCTTCAGGACTTAGCAATGAATCTTAGATGTAAGAAAGCATCAGCAATGAGAAAAAAATAAATAAACCTGGCCTTATCATAAAAACTTTTGCACTTCAAAGGACACTATCAAGACAGTGAATAAACAAGTCACAGAATGGGAGAAAATATTTGCAAATCATATATTATCTGATAAGAGGTTCATGTCTAGAAAATGTAAAGAATAACCTAGTTAAAAAATGGGCAAGTAATCTGCATACGCATTTCTCCAAATAAGAGAAACAAGTGGCCAACAAAGAGATGAAAAGATGCTTAGCATCACTAGTAATAAGAAAGATGCGTATCAAAATGGGATGTCACTATACACATACATTAGGATGGCTATAGTAAACAAGTCAGATAGCTGTGTTGACAAGGACACAGAAGTGTTCACAGGACTGGAACCCTCCTACATTGTTGGTGGGAATGCAAAGCGACACAGCGCTTTGGAAGATGGTCTGGCAGTTCCTCCAACAATTAAACAGAGAGTTGCCATATGACTCAACCATTCCACTCTTAACATACACCCAAGAAAAAGGAAAACATACCTATACAAAAACTTCTATGTGAATGTTATAGGAGCATTATTCGGAATAATCAAAAGAGGAAACAATCTGAAAGTCTATCAGTAGATGAATGGATATACAATATGTGGTATATCCACACGACGGGAAATTATTCAACAATAAAAAGAAATAAAGTACTGATACCTGTTACAGCACAGACAAACTATGAAAGCATGATGCTAAGTGAAAGAAGTTGGTCACAAAAGACCATATATTTTATATAAAATGTGCTATAGAGACAACTGCAGAGACAGAGGGTAGATAGTGGTTGCTTAAGGTTGGGATAGGGAGCAGGGGATATTGGGAGGTGATAGCTCAAGGGTATGAGTTTTCTTTCTGAGGTAAGGAAAATGTTTTGAAATTGACTTAACTGTACAATATTTGCCCCTCATGCCCTTTGGCTGCAGTCACATAATCACACCTCAACCAGATCCCATAACTGCCTTGAACTTGTATCAGACATCTCATCTCTCTACAAAATTTTTCTTTGTTACAAAGGCCTATAGCCACAGAGAGAAAAATTCCACACTCAAATGAGCCACAGATAAAAGGCAATAAAAGCACTTTCCCCAAAGCTATGAGTTTACTTTTAGGTGTAAAAGAATCATAATTAGAGGGATCAAATCTTTGCCATTCTTTAGGAGTATAACTTTTACTAATTTTAACTCTAGACGGTGTCAAATTTATTATCTGTTAAAATATAACCAAAAAGGATTCTGAGGTGTGACATTTCTCCTTTAAGAAAAATTCCACTTTTTTTTCCCCCTCCCTAAGTACTAGCCATCAGCCAGCTGAGGCAAAAGGGGAAAACTTTAGTGTCACTGGGCCCCAGGGAAGGTTCTGAGGAGGAAGCCCCGCTGGGGCTGAGGTGTCTGATGTGAACCACGAGGGCTATGGATGCCTACCCGGACTCCATAAAGGCCTGATTTGGACACAGCTCGTATTTACTCTTTTCTGGTCTCAGTTGTATATCGACCATAAGGTCTTAACCTTTTCCTAAGCCTCCCTTTGCACAGAAATTTGCAGTTCATAAAGTAGGTTCATACACACTCCCATGTATCCTGACCAAGCCGCTACAACAAACCCAGTGTGGTAGGTGTTGCTGTCTTCATTTTATCGAGCAGAAAACCGAAGACTGGAGCCTCACACACCTTCATGGCAATGGAGCTAGCATGCTCGGGAGCTGGGCCCAAAACTGGGCTTCAGACTTAAGCTTTAATCCCCACTCCGCACCTGTCTCCTGCAGTCTCACTGCCTCAGCCTGCCACTGGGGGTCCATCCATCAATTTATTTGCACAATCTCCTGATTATGAACATTTTGCATTAAAGCAACAAAACAGCTTTAAAACACTCTGGAATGTGTATTTAGTGGTTTTCTTTTGAACTACACAGTTTTTATTTCCTTTTATCACTGACCTGGGATGTACTAGTTTAAGGCGTACAATTTTAATTTCTTCAAAGCACACATCAGTGGAAAATATAACATATTTCCCAGCTATATGTGTACTGGGTGATTCAGAGAATAGGACCGTCACTCAGGGGTGTAGGTACACTGGCAGAGAACCATCTGGTAAGCAGGAAGAGGTGTGAGTGTGCACTTTGAACCCAGAACTGCTGAAAAATTTTATCTTGACTGGCTGTTTTTTTGTGATAAAAATGAGGTATTCAACCAGGGAGGGCAAGAACTTCCTGACAGTAGTATTATGGATGGGATGGTACCTCACTAGATTAATTTAGAGGTTCCGGGACAGATGCATGGAGGAAAAGAAAAATGGCCACACAGTTTTTTCATCTCTACAGAATTTAATTTCACATTTTCATTTAACCTTTCAGCATTTCAGTGGAATTAACATTTCCTATTTCACTCCGTGGTTCACAGATTTTAAAGAATGCCAGGTAAGTAAACTAGAACAATATATATAGCCTTATTTTTTTGACAACTGCTATTTACACAACCTGCAAAAGGATCAAGACAGGACAAAGATTTCTGCGTAGGAGTGTTACATTCAAATTGACACCTATGACTTCATTACATACTAAATCAACTTCATTCCTCTATTGGTCCTAGGCAAAATACATATAGTTAATATTCATATTTCTAGATAATGTCCAAATGAGCAGGGATCATTATTTGTCATAGCTGTAAAAACTTCTACTCTTGAACTTAAAAGTGAGAAAATTAAACTCTAGAGTGTGTATGATAAACTGCTTCACTTATGGTTCAATTTTTTTTTCAAAAAACTTTTTGAAAATCTGCTTAGTAAACTAGGTAGATGAAGAATGTATACTTGGAAATACAGTCTATCTAGGGGCTTCATTTGCTTCTATCCCATCCCTCAAACCCAGCTTAAATTGAGCAGCCTCTAATTAAAAATGACATAGTTTCATTATAGCTGTAGAATGAAGTTCAGGAACACGGTGACAACAGTTTAAATCACATTACTCACCCGCATGATCCATTATACTCAAATTTTCCCTGATTCAATTGCATCGCTAAATCTGTCAAGAGACAAAAATAATTTAGCGTCTTATCTCCCCAGACAAAGAAGATCACAATGGGTGATTTTAAACAATGGAAATCAGATGCTGATCCTAGGCCAAAATGTCCTTTTTAACATGGCAAGGTACTTCTGGGTCTGTTGAGAGCACATTACTCTCTTCCATGTTGAAATCATCTCGTGTTTAAGTTAAACATCAAATGTGTTTTCATAAAGATCATGGTACAGTTGCTTTAAAAATTGGATTCAATATATGAGTCAGATTCAATATATATTCAATATATTGGATTCAATATATGAGTCAGTTCAATGAGTGTTGAGAGTACAGATGTCCAATTTGATATAATTGGGGAGAAGGTGCCTCATGATCACAGAGGAAAGGTATGCTGGAGATATCCAGTAGGGTCATAGGAGTACAAAATTTGATTAAAAACAATAAATAACAAACTAGATAGCATCACGTAAAAACCTGTGGCTTATTCCTACTTTAGAAGTAGGAATATTCCTACTGGGGCCTAGGCTGGCAGGGCATGGCTTATGATTTTTCTCAAGTAGAAATAATCTTTCATTTTTCATTAGTAAAAATAATAATAATAATAAGATGATGGGCATTTTTTTTCTTTTTCAACATGTTGTGGTTAATCCTAATGTATAAAATAGAACCTAACCTGACTCAGTGAATAAACTGGTTTAGGATCTAGGATCATTTAACCCATACAATGGACTGACTCACTGACAACTGAAAATATAACTTGATCTCCTTCCCTACCTGCCCATTTTCTTAAAAAAAAAAAAAGTAAAATTGGCTGTACCTTTTTGTCTCTGCTATAAGCACTATGGAATTGTACTGGTACCTCATCATAGTTTAGCATGGCAAGGATTGATGGGGATGCTATAGAGACATTTAACTCCATTTAAACTCTACCGAGGAAAGGGAAATACAGTCATCCCACATTTATGGCAAAGGAGTGAAAATGAAAAGGCCCTTCAATCAGTCCAGATAATAGGGGAAGAAGGAGGACAGAAATTCTCAAAGTATGGGGGTACCCCGGGTGATCCAATCTGTTGAGCTTCTTGACTCTTGATTTTGACTCAGGTAACGATCTCACGGTTTGTGAGAGAGAGTCCCCTATCCGGCTCTGTACTGAAAGCACCAAGCCTGGTTGGGATTCTCTGCCTCTTTCTCTCTGCCCCTCCCCCACTCACACATACGTTCATGTATGCTCTCTCTCAAAATAAACAAATATTAAAAGAAAAAAATAAGAAATTCTCCAAGTATGGTGGATGGACTAGGAAAGGAAATACCCCCAAATCAGGAAACATGGGAGGCATCCCCTCATATAGCAAAGGACTCAACAAGAAAAGGTTTTGGTTTGTTTTACCATTTTTAAGGACCATGCTATGGAATTAACCACAGCACATGAACAGGTTTTGTGGCATATTTCTTACCTCTTTTAGATAGATAATTAGAGTCCAATAAGTATTTCTCTACCTCTAATCTTGAAATTGTGATGCTAGGCTTTTAAGGAAACTCCAAAAATTTTCTAAAAATTGTTTATTCATTTAAAAAACTGACTCCTCTCCTTCTGGGAGGGGAGAAGATCATATATTGGAAACCTGTCTTTGGGTACACTTTGGAGGTTTAAGTTATAGATTAGTGTCTCTAAGAATATATAAATCCTTACACACTGTTTTAATGGAGTCCACCCTAGAATATTTTTCTGTACTTTTATGGTGAGTTGCCACTGTGTTGATATCTGCTAAATGTTAACAGTGAGAAGGATACTTTCCGAGGGAGAATGAGTCACAGTTACTGTACAGAGATACTCAAATTCTTTCCATTTAATTTGGCCTCTGGAAATGAAGGTAAGTTTGATCCAAAAAGTCAAAAAATAAGAAATATTTTGGAAAAGGGGACAATATTTGGCAGATCGGTTGTGGTATTTATGAAGGGAAATTCAATTTAAATCAAAATATTTTGCCTTCTATCCTTTTTATGGCTTTATTTTGGGTTTTTCATATCTCACCATTACATAAATCCAACATCACATTGTTTTGCCATATGTCTGCTTCCTTTAAAAAAATGCCCACGGCCAACTGAAGGCAACTGTTGGCACCATCCTGTCAAAGCGTTCTCCTGGAATTCGAGGTCACTGGACATCAGTTCCTACCTGGGGTCTGATAGTTCAGCGAAACCATCTGGCAACCAGCGTTCCAGAAAATCTGAGGCATGTAATTACTGGAATCGACCCGGCCTCCCTTGGGGTAAATGCGGCTCATTTGCCGTTTGTTATAACTGTGTAACTTATTAAGGAGAATGGGGAAAAAAAAGTGTATTCCAGAAGCAATAAATAAACAAAGTCCTAAAACAACAAAGGTCTAAACCAATGATGACAAATGTAGATAATAGCAAATTTCACATTTGTAAGTGATGCTTAGGAGACAAACCATAGTCCACTGTGTAGACTATAAAACAATTCACGTTTGGGCAGATTTTCACAGCTGCAGTGGTCTTTCACACATACTATTTTATTAGCTCTACAACCACAATGAGCTACTAGCCATTTATCTGTTTTAGAGGCTCCTGCCAAACCCAAAGCACACCAGCCGCTCGTTCTATTCACTACATAAGGATACTTCACAAATTCAATCGCGTGTGTCTTCAAGTAGCCTAGACCGACGGACTCATTAAAAGAAGACATGTTATAGTGAATATTGCGCTCTGTAAAGAAAAATAAAGATGCACTCAGTGATGCTTCCATCCAACCTCACGGAAAGACAAGCAATAAATGTAATTACATCCCAAATCACAAGGCTTTGGAGGCAGATGTTCCATTATTGTATCTGCGGCTCCTACTTTCATTAACGTCCTGTGGGTAGAGACAGCTGACTTAAATAGTGATGGATTAAATTTGGCGTCATTAAGCAAATTATGTGTACATGTCCTACACAGCCACCCCTGAAATATGTATATTGGATGGCCATGGTGGCTTCTCTAGCCCAAAAATGATTATGAAAGTTTAAAAATATACGTTTCTGGAGGTCAGCTTTTGATTAAAGGTCTTATGAAAATACATCTAATGGAAGAAGCGATATAAACTCTACTCCTGCTAACAAATCCACAGTATCTCACAGCCACCCTGTGGATGATGTAGGGAATGACAAGGCAATGCCACTGGATGCCAAACACGTGGCTACATGCATGGTCTGTGACACAAAAATAGGTAGAACAGCCCTCACACCCAGGAAAGAAAATGGTGACAAGTCACATCACAGCTCATCAGCATAATAAAAGCAGACAACAAAGGCAATAGAATTTGACCTCTGGGGTTACCTTCAGCCACATGGAAACCTTGAAATTTTACGGGCTGTGCATAGTTGATCATTGTAGACAAATACGGATGGATATTAGTGGTAGCACCTACATATTTATACGATGCCATCCACGCCTGTTCATCTTCTACAGTAACCAGGCCCTACAAGCACAGTGAAAGGAATATGCATATTGAGGACTTCATTGGGACAGATACATGCTACAGACGTCCTCACTAAACATGATTTGCACACACAAATTGAAAGATAAGACCTTTTCTTCCTCAATTTTGCTAAAGGATCATTATAAAAGTTCATGTCCAGGGGTGCCTGGCTGGCTCAGTTAGTAGAGCATGTTACTCTTGATCTCAGGGTCGTGAGTTCGAGCCCCATGTTGGGGTGGAGCCCACTTAAAAAAAACAAGTTCAGGGGCGCCTGGGTGGCTCAGTCGGTTGAGCACCGACTTTGACTCAGGTCATGATCTCGCGGTCTGTGAGTTCGAGCCCCACGTCAGGCTCTGTGCTGATGGCTCAGAGCCTGGAGCCTGCTTCGGATTCTGTCTCCCTCTCTCTCTTCCCTTCTCCTGCTTACACTCTGTCTCTATGTCTCAAAAATAAATAAACATTAAAAAAATTAAAAAAAAAAACAAGTTCATGTCTATCATAGTCCCTAATAATATAAAAGGAGATAATAATGAAATATAAGGCTTATCTTACATTTTTTAAAGATTTCTAAATGACTTTAAAATGTTCAGAAAGTATACTAAGAATCACAACAATCTATGAGATATATACGGCAGGTATTATCATTTCAACTTTGGTATGTATCAGAATCCCCTTAAGGGCTTGTTAAGACAAAAATTCCTGGACTGCATCCTCAGAGCTGTCAATGAAGTGACTGTGGAGTGAGGCCCAAGTATTTCCATTTTTAACAAGCTCTTAAGTGCTAATTATGTGGCTGGTCTGGGGAGCACACTTTGCTTACCACCGGTCTAGATAAATTTAAGCCATGTACTTAAGTAGTTTATGGTATTTTTTTTTTAAAAGAGCTTATTCTGAAAACAATATGACAACCCACTACATAGGACATGTCGACACTGCATCACTTTACGCAGAGAAAAAAAGAAAAAATATTTTGGTATATTTATTGGTAAATTGGAACAGAATAAACCACAAAAAATAATACAAATGATCAACATATTGTTGAAAACTTTGAAAACCTAAATTTCCTGCACAAACTGATTCAGGAGGATGAACCAAACCACTCAAGTTACATGAATCAATTCACTAGTTAAATGCTCAGATTTTCTTACTGGATGACTTAATAATCTGACCATTCTAAATCATCAAACTGATTTCGCCAATGAAAACCTGAGATAAATAATCAAATAATGTAACTTTTTATTTTTAGTCATTTCTTTATATGTCCCCTCCACCCAAATAAGGGCAAAGGCCATGTCTAATTCCTTTTTTTGGGTGTTTAATGATGTGTTGGGCATTGGGCTGAATTCCTGCATGCACAACTTCATTACCACCAGTAATCATGTGGAGTAAACATTAGAGTCCCACCCACTGACCACGTGAAAAGACTAGGGCCTTCAGGATTAAAATAATTTGGACAGCTACTTAGCTAATACACAGCAGGGACCAAACATCAGCCTCTGCTTTGTTGACCCCAATACTTTATAAAATTCTAAAAGAGAATTTCATGAACGTCATGGGAGGGACTGAGATCAGACTTATCAATAACTATTCCAAACTGACTATTAGACAGTAAGAAGATAGAGTCTCACTCCAAATAAGATTGGGCCCCACAGACAGCCAGACAGAATGTTGTGAAGTAAGGGAAATAAATTACAAGGCAAATTTTGTCTCTGCCATCAGTCTCATTACTATGATAAACCATGTGCATGTATTCAGTAAAACTACTGTGATATCCTGAAGAACGCTGAGGAGGACAAAAGAAACTAAAAATGTAACTTTACTTTCCTTATGATAAAGTCGATATCTAATAACATCAAATAAAAGTCCAAAATGTATGTAGTGTGAAATTAACTAGTGATCTTTTAAAATGCCATTATAGTCAGATCCAAAGTCACCTTGCTAGCATGCTATCAGAAAGGTCTGATGACCTCTTTGGCTATTTTTATTTTCAAATTCAATGTGTTGATGATTACGTACTCCTATTATAGGAATGAAATCTCTAAAGTCAACTAAATGCCTAACTGCACTAAACACTTATTTTTAGGAAAATCATCTTATTCACCTGCCCTGCTTTTGTGATTTTATCAGGATTTAATCATTTCATCACTGTGAATAATTCTTTCTTTTGAAAACTCTTATAATTAGATGCACTAAGCATATAAATATTATATTCACAAACAATAAGCCTGATATTCCATGGGGTAAGAGGAGAGACAGAGCTAACAATGTTTAGTACAAACTGTTCAATATCAGAGGGTCATATATGGTATTTTGTAATAAACAAACTACACAAGGAAATTATTTTCTTACCTTTTTGCTGATTTCATGTTCAAGGTCATCTGAAGCCTAAATCAGAGAAAGACAAAAATTTGTTTATTTCTCTAAAGGGCAAAATTCCAAATTCACTAGCCATACATATGCAAATATTTAAGTAGGTATGTGTAAGCTTGTTATTCTATTTGTTAAGGTGGAAAGTTATTGAGAACATAAAGCCATAGGCAAAAGTACTGGAAAGATACAACAGCCTGTCTTACATGCCAGAAAAGCAAATCTTTTTGCTATCTCTCTCCTTTGTTGATAGTCTTTGCCTATTTAGATGTTTCCTCATAGTAGTGTAATTAGTTATTTAGTCATGGGGTTTGGGAAGTAATTGATGTGGCCAACTCTTCTGATAGGTAAAGGGCAGGCAAGCACGAATGGATACTCTGTGGCAATTCAACACTCATGTCCGGATACTGGTAGAGGCTTTATGTGGTTAAGGTAGTGTCAAGGTAAGAGTTGAGGCTTGGTAAGCATCCAATAGTCTCAAAGTAGTCAAAATACTATCAGATAAGGGCAGATGTGATGAAAGTGCTTCTTTTGCTTTGCTCTTCAAATACTCTCCCATTATCCTACTGCCAAATGCATATACCTATGCATTCTTCATCCACTGTCTTCAATGATTAAGTGTCCCTGCTTCCATTAAAGACCACACCCTCACATCACCACCATACCATTCCACTCTCACCTCCTCAAGGAACTAACAGGCAGTTATCTTCTCTTTCTCTGGCAGGACTAATCTCTCCTTCTCCATGGTGCCATGTGTAATAGTTTGCAAACTTTAGATTCATTCATTCTAAAAATAACACTCCTTTGACTTCTCAAATTGCCTTTAGCCACTACCAGCCTATTTCTTGCTTCCCTTTACAGCAAAACTTCTCAAAAGTATAATCTCTACTTGGGATGCCTGGCTGGTTCAGTTGGTAGAGACCTCGGGGTCATGAGTTCAAGTCTCATGTTGGGTGTAGAGATTACTTAAAAAAAAATGTATGGTCTCCACTCATATGAATCCATCTGCTTCAGTGGCCCCCACTGCTCTATTGAAACTTCTCTTTTCAAGGTCAGCAATGACCTCCATGTTACCAGTCCAATGGACACTCTTTAGTCTTCTTACTCAGTTAATCAACAGCAGTCAAAGACCAACCACTTTGCCAGGGGCTAGGAGGTGGGAGGAATGAGATGTTGATCAAAGAGGACAAACGTCCAGATACAAGAGTAGCAAGTTTGGGGGATCTTGTGTACAGTATTGTGTCTATTGTTAATAACCCTGTATCATATACTTGAAAGTTGCTAAGAGAGATCTTAAATTTTCCCCAACACACACACAGACACACACACACACAGACACACACACACACACACGCGCGTGCGCGTAGAGGCAATTATGTGAGGCGATGGATACGTTCACTAACCTTATCATGGTTATCATTTCATAATGTATATAGGTGTGAAATTATCACATGTACACCTTCAACTCACACAGCGTTACGTCAATTATATTTCAATTAAGTTGGAGAAAAGAAAACCCACCTCTCTTCAATTCTTCTCTTATCCCTGTTCTCTTGGCTTGCTTGGTCTCAATGATTTCCCTCCTACTTCTCAGGCCATACCCTGTTCTTCTTTTCTGACCTGCCTTCTCTGCCTCTTCCCATGATCATCATCTCCTGAACTCCTGGTTTATATCTCTAGCCTGACCTCTCCTCTACTTCCAGATATAGAGGACGCTAACAACAATGATGAAGATGAAAATGATGATAATACAGCAGCAATAATGAATGCTTTTATGGGAACAACCATGTGCTAGGCCCCACTGTAAGCTCTTTACATATCCTAAACCCAAATTCTATTCATAATGGACCAATAAAATAGGTTTATTATCTTAATTTTGCAGTTGAGGAAACCAAGGCACTGAGAGCTTACGTAACTTCCCTGAGGCTCCACAGTCAGGAAATGAAAGCAGCGTCAGGTGTGGATGCTACATGCACCTAGATGGCTGCTGCCCCTAGAGTATCTCACAGGCCCTAAATATCCTGTCCTGCTTGAAACACTGAGTACCTTCCCTTCCAGTCTTCCTTACACTGTCCACTCAGCTCCTCAAACTCAGACCTAGAGACTCATTTTTCTACCTCTTTCCCCTCACTTTCCTTCACTCAATCCATCAGTAAGTTGAATCATTTTTGCTCCTTCAACAGATCTTGAATCCACTCAATCCCATTTCTACTGTGCGGTTTAACCCTCAAGGGTCTGGCTGAGTACAAGAGCCTGGCCTAACTGCTCTTCCTGCATCCAGTCTTGCTTCTTTCTCATCTCCATACGGTACCTACAGTGGTTTTTAAAAACTCATCTCAGGCTGCATTGCTCCCTGCTTTAAACATTTTCAAAGGCTTCAGGTTTCACTTAAATTAACATTTGAGTTTCTCAGAGTAGCTTCCCAAATCTTGCATCATCTAGTTCCTGCCTGTCTGTACAATCTCATCTTGTTTCACTCTGCCCCTCACTCATTCTACTCTGTTCAGGGTCTCTGTTGCTGTTACCCCACACCTGGGGCTTTCCTCTACTGTGTATGTGGCTGGTTCCTTTGCCTCTGGGGTTCTGGCTTCCTTCTTCACTCAACCTCATTACTCTCCATTTTAGCATTCATTTTTAGTTTCAGAATAGCACTTATCACAATTGTAGTTATAGCATTTATGATTTATTTGTTTGTTGCACCCTTTTCCTATTCTGTCCCAATAAACTCCCATCAGACTATAAGCTCCATGAAAGTAGAAACGAAGCACGTTTTGACCTTTTTGGGTTGTTATGGTCTAGACTATGCCTGGCACATAGTAGGTACATAATAACTATTTTTCATGGCTGAATGATTAGATGGATAGAAATACTTTTATGCTTATTCTACATTAGGTGGGAGAGGAGATACCTAACTGGTAGGATGGATTTTCTAATGACGGCTTGCTTGTGATGATTGGGGTCATTTTTCTGATGACATCAACAGGTTAACCTTTGCCACCAGGATGCTGTTGTCTCCCTATTCACCTATAATAATGTAATTAATGATTTACTTAAAGGATACTGGACAAATAGTTTGTGACCAACACTGGGTGCAGCTAATAAGCAATTCAAATGTACTTTCTAACTTAAAATTGTTCATGCCATGCATTAACATATGGATTCTGGTCACCCAAATTAGAAGGAGAATTATAGGCTACTTTACTTTCTTGTGGTTGTCTCATTTTTAAAATGTCCTAACTGCCATAACTAACAGCTGCTACCTCTTCTTGAGAGTCCTGACAAAAAGGGACACTAAGACTCTGACCTTCTTGACACTATTTGCAACGGCCTCCTTGTGACCCAAGTCATCTGCAGAAAGTTCACTTCCAAATTTGTATTCAGGGTGAGCTTCTTCCTCTTGGTCAGCTGTGTGAAAGAAAAAAAGAAAACCAATGAAGTCAAATTACCACCCACCAGTCAGATCATCTTCATAATCTTGGGTAGAGCACAAAGTCTTTCAGAGGGAAAGGAAGATAACTGAAAATGGGAACATTTAAATATGCAACTCTTTCAAATAAAGCTCTTACATCCTCTTACCTACTCAAGGCCAAGGAGCAGATCTTGTTAGCTGTTATTTCTCTTGCTCCTAGCACGATGTGTAACGTGTGCGATGCTTAATACATTTTTTCTTAAGTGACTGATTACTTCCATCCCGGTATACTAACCCTAAAACTTAAAGCCTCAAGCACTCAAGAATATCTGTGACTTACAAAGGGTGTTCTAATCTTCCATGGGAAGATATAAGAAATGGAAAATATACTTGATAATATTAAAAAATAGACTAAATATCCACTTACAGGTTATGAATATAGTGACTTGTGGCTGGGAGTGGTGTGACATAAAAAAGTGCGAGCCTGGAAGGACTGTATTGCACCTCTAAACTATTTGTCAATCAGGTTTAGGCTTAAGCGACTCTAAAATCATTCCTTGGGCTCATGCTAACAGGGAGGCCGCAAATGGGTGCTAAATAAAGCTGATGCCCAAGGAGTATGGGCCAGGCTGTGAAAGGAGGCACAGAAGCACACAGACCACCAGTTCTAAGAGTGACAAACTCTGGTATCCTCTCAAGGCTGTCAGTCGAAAAAGAATCATCCATTGGAAAATGAGCCACATGCTGATATGAGATCTGGATTCCCATCATCGCCATTCTGCCAAAAGCTCACACATAAGGAATCTGCCTAAAAACTAGCCAGTATCAGGAGACACCTAAAGGCCTCCGGACAAGGCCAACACAAATCCACACTGTCATGACACAGGGCATGAGGGACCCCTACCGGGCAAAAACAGTGAAATAATTTCTGAGACTGGACTCCCAAGAGCAGGAAGCAGACCCATAAGAATTGGAGATTTTTTTAGAGCATGTTTAAAATGTAAAATGAACACTGGAACAAGAATAAAAGAAAAACGATTTCATCATCAGTTGTAAGATGCATTTTTTCACATATTAATATTTCTGGTTTAATGTGTTGTTTTCAATTGTAAAATGATATTTTTTAATTAATTGGAAGCATCTTTCTTTCTTAGTCATAAATAAAACAACGGTGGTGTCTTTCAACTGATGATATCTTTGATTTGAAATTTCCTTTTTTAGTGTTATTTCAGACATGGAAAAAAGTGAGGCAAGAGAGACAGACACCTTCCTGTTTTGAAACTAGTATTCTGATGAGTGGATACTCTGATGAGTGGAGGCGGATGATTAAAAAAAGAAAAAAGTAGGTCATAAAGGCTTTGGGTGGAAAAAAAAAAGATTTAAGAAGTTGGAATAGGTCTTTAAAAAATCTAGTCCAGGGTGTCCACTTTATAGATGAGGAAACAGATTCAGAGATATGATTTATAACCCCAAGGTAACAGAGTGGGATCTGGGCCTAGATTTCTCTGGATTCTTAGTCAATGCTTTTAACAGGACACTGAGTTTTCCATGACCACTGAACTTCCATGACTTACAGTCTGTAATCAAGACTTTGAAACTTCCCACCATTAAATTTCCAGTTCATATATCTTTTACTCTAACCTGACTAGCCAGATGTAAACTACTTGAAGTCAAGGAATGTGGCCCATAGAAGTGGTAGAGACTTGACTTTGAAAGAGCTATGTGAAGGAATGGTACCATCCCCTGAGTGTGCAAGATGCAGAGGCATACCCACAACCACATCCAGTTTTGGAACTCCTCACGGCTCATTTTACAGTCCAGAAGCCACAGGTCCTTCTGAATCTAAATCCAGCCTAATGACTGGGTACATGCTTTCACTGACTAAGAACCTTTTCTATTTTTTACAGCCTCCAGGCAGGGTTACCCTTTTGAACTATGCTTGGCTTCCTCATGCCTGCTGTGTTGAAGTATTTAAATTAGAGTCTAGTCATTCATGTATAGTAGGATCATACTGTGACACCAAGGTAATTATAGCCAACTGGTTGACCAGAATTAAGCCAGGTATCACTGAGGGAACCTAAGAATCATATATAGAACTGGTATAGCAGAAACCTCTATGCCCTTAAAGAGAAATTCAAGTGGATGATTTTTGTCTTTTCAGTCAATTTTCTACATGTATGCTACCCCCCCACATGTCCCAATATTATTTCTGTTAACATTTAATCAAAATCTCAAGTATTTTTTGGAAAAACATGGGTGGCCGGCAATTCTGGGATTGAACTGTAATGCCATTGCTCACCAGCTGTGGGGTCATATGCGGAATAGGTTACCTAAGCTTCAACTTCATCATCTGAAAAAGGAGTGTAATGATATCGATCTCCTTGGACCATATAGGGATTAGATAATACAGTGATGTAAACTGCTTCACTCACAGTTGGCACAACATTGGTGGTTGCTACTCATACTACTATTATTTTCCTCATTAATTTATTCTATTATTCTACAGTTTGTTTTACTGGATTGTGCTATCTAGTAATGTCTTACATGCTTTCGACTACCATCTGTAAAACTTAACCGAAGTTAAGGAACTGATTTTACATAATATTCATCTTTTCAAATTTTGTAAGAATTTTACTGACTTCTTGAAATAATATTCCTTTCAAGATTTTATTCTTATCTTGTTTAGGTTTATTATTCACATACACACAAAAGTGAAATAATAGAATAGGCACTGGGGTTGCTAGTATTTTCCAAAGACAGCTGCAAGAATATCGGCTCTTCTATAATGTGATCTTGCCACTCGCCCACCCCCTCAAACTTGGGTGGGCCTTAATCGTGCTTTGATGAATAAAATATACAGGAAATGATGATGTGCCAGTTCTGGGCATAGTTCTTAAATTTAGCAGCTTCTGCTTTCTGCCTCTTGGAACACTGGCTCTCAGGATGCTCCATCTAAAGACTTGGCCATTGGGGCGCCTGGGTGGCTCAGTTGGTTAAGCGTCCGACTTTGGCTCAGGTCATAATCTCACAGTCAGAGAGTTAGAGCCTTACATTAGGCTCTGTGCTGACAGCTGAGAGCCTGGAGCCTGCTTCGGATTCTGTGTCTCCCTCTCTCTCTTCCCCTCCCTGGCTCACACTCTGTCTCTCTCTCTCAAAAATAAATAAACATTAAAAAATAATTAAAAAAAATATAATGTTTTTGATCATGTTTTGAGAAGCCAAACCATGTGGAAAGGCCACATGGGGGTGCTCTGGTCCGTAGACCCTGCTAAGCTCCTCCCCACAACTGCCAGCCACACCAGTGGGCCATCTTGGATGACCAGCCCAACCGAACCCTCATATGACTCCAGCCCCAGATATTATCTGCTTGCAAAAGCATGAGAAACTTAAGGGAGAAGCACCAACCTGAGCCCAGATGCTCCAAAGAACTAAAGTAATAAAGTGTTATTTTACACCTCCAGGTTTGGGGATGGTTTGTTACACAGTAATAGACAACTGTAGCAGTCATCAATTAAATAATTCCAGATACATCTGCCCTCCTAGACACTCCCTGCCATATAAAACATATGAAAAGCAAGTCATTATGATGTTCTCTGGGAGTGGAGTTGAGCTTATAGTCTGAACATGCAACACGAACCATTGGTATCAAGTCTGTTCCACAGTAAGCCATCTTTACTAAGCTGTCTTTATTACCAAGATTAGTTAATTCTCACAGCTTTCAGTTTTTCACTTATAATAGGTTATTCACAGGTTTTCACTTATATTATCAAGCTTTCCTAAAACCTACTCTCATTATTTCAGATGTTTATAGAGGAAATGAAGAGAGTTTCTGCATGAGTCTAAATTATTTAGCCCCAAATCACTACATAAATCCAATGTCCAATCAACAGACATACAATGTAAGGCCAAGTCATTTTGCTAATCAATTTTCATACCACGTAATAAACACATTTTTCTAAAAACATTCAAAACCTTTCAAAAGACCCATTTAAAACCAAACATTATGGTTATATGGCCCTATATAATGGTTTCATGTCTATATGGCCCTAGTAGAAAATATTAATCTATTTTAAGCAAGGCTATCTTTGCTAAAATGATCTACCAATATTGATAATTCTGGTGAGCTGGTTATTTGAAGGAATTTGAACTTGAAATTTTAATATTGGCTTTGAATTTCCAGTTCATTTCGTGTGTGCATATAAACCAATCATTTACCTGAGGGTCTCTACCCACGTTCCTTTCCTTTTAACTTGCCTTCCTACTATCATCATTAACAACACTGAAGTTTATGTTTTTGTTTATAGGAAGAGATTGCCAAATGTTCTTTTTATTCCAACCCCTTGCCTTCTAAGGCAAGGATTCTCTGGCTGTGAATTTCTGCTGAGCAGCTGAAGGCACAACAGGAAGGAAGATGACTCAGCCATGAAAATCTAGTGCCTAGGTAAACTGGAAGGAACACTGGGAAAAATACCAAAAAATTAAAGCTTGGTACACAAATAATCTTTGATTATTAGAAATTAAACCCTCACATTATATAAAAGGGTCTCTGGAGACAATTTTTTTTCTTAATTTAAAAAGTATTTTTGGGGCACCTGGGTGATTCAGTTGGTTAAGCATCTGACTCTTGATTTCAGCTCAGGTCATGATTTCTCAGTTTGTGGGCTCGATCCCCCCACCAGGCTCTGCGCTGATGCTGGGGAGGCTTCTTGCAATTCCCTCTCTCTCTCTCTCTCTCTCTCTGTTCTTCCCCCACTGTGCTCTCTCTCCCCAAATAAATAAATAAACATTTTTTAAAAAGTATTTGTATGTGGGGCACCTGGCTGGTTCAGTTGAAGGAGCACATGACTCTTAATCTTGGGGTCGTGAGTTCAAGCTCCATGTTGGGTATAGAGCTTACTTAAAAATAAATAATTGTTTTTTCAAAAACTACTTTTGTGACATATAAGTTAAAAGAAAACCAACTTACCACTCTCTATTTCCTCTTCATTATCATCCTCTAAGATGTTAACTGGGGCAGCAGATTCTCCAGCTTCCATCATGCTTTTCAAAGCTTCAAGCTGTTCTGTCATTGAAAACAAACAGGAAGGAGATGGTGACCGGTGCTCCATGATTTGCAAAGCCTGAGCTTGAAAAACAACACTGAGGAGGAAATGTATTGTCTAGGCTCCTACCAGCTACATTCCCAAGACCTTGGCAGACAACTTCTTGGACGTCTCAAGGGACTTGCAACAACCAAACTGTCTACACTGGGTGAAGAACTAATGAAGCATGGGTGAAACACCCAAAGTTCTGGTCATAAGTTTGAGAGAAAGGCTCAGTCACGGAGCAGGATGTTAAGGCTTGTTAACAAAGGGGCATGGTTTGGATGTGATCTTGAAGCGAAGGAAAAGAGACATGCACAGGAGACTGACAAAACTTCAGTAAAAAAACATCTGCAGGTATAGATCTGAGACAATTACCTTCATGTATAAAAAGCTCCGATAGGTCAGTAAAGATAGATGAAGTAATTTTTAAAAACGGGTGTGTGTAGAAGCACATTGTAAATAATTATAAAGAAACCAGTTACCAAAAACATAAATATCAAAAAAAATTTGAGTCTCATTTTTCTTCTCCTGGTCAGCCACACATACATACAAGGTGGCCAAAAGCCAGCAGTAAGAATATCCTTGGGAAGCAGCCATCTTCCTACATTATAGTGAGAATGTATAATTGGTATAATTTTTCTGAAAGACAGTATATAACAAGGTACATCACAATATAGAATGTGTATAAGCTTTGGCCAGCCAACGCTAATTGCACCAATGGATTCCAAGGAGAAGCCGCACAAATGTATAAAATGAATACCGACACGTATCTGTCGTTGTTTTTATAGTAATGAACATCCATTACCCAAGTAACTTGGGACTGGTTACATGCTACCATATCCCACAGAATAAATTCTGCATAGTGTTTCATACATTAGTTAGTAAGTAGTAACTTTAGTGTGAATGTAAGTATACTTAATTGGTTGAATTAAACATAATAAAAAATCAGTATATTTAACATGATCCCACTGATATCAAAAATATGTGTATGTCTAAACATATACATGTGTCTATAGCACATGTACCTATGTGTAAAATATATAACATAGTTCTTTTTTATTGTTTCCTTTGTTGTTTTCATTCTCTTATAGTATTACTGCTTTTTTAATAAACTATAATTATTATAATTTAAAATTGAGAATACCTCAGGTAAAAACATAATGCAATCATACCATTAGTTAATGCTTCACTGAATTAAGAGATTGGCTGAAAGAAAATATTTTCCAAGATTTCCAGGGAAAATGTCTATATAAAATCATTTCTATCCCTACACATACACACACATATATATTCACACATTCACTGAGGATCCCTAGATACATAAACCTCACACAGGCAAACAGCAAAGGGAAACTTTTTAAGAGGACTTTAGACCATATAAAATGATAAAATGCTAGTTCCTTCTATCTTGATAAATTATAAAATGCCTCTTTTACTTTCTTCTCATTTTGCCTTAGGATCACTCCAAATCCTGCATCCTATGAATTTATGAATATGCTTTTCCTGCTGCAGGAACGAGTTGATGTGGAAACTACACTTAAATGTACACGTGGCCACTTTGCTCTGAAAAGTATATGTAACACCACCATGCCCCCTTCATCCCCTAAATCAGTGGCTTAAAATTTCACTCTAGACAGCTGAATTGTTCAAACACAATGAGTGTACGCTTCATCACTGAGGTGTGTCTTTGACTTACTTTTTTCGACTTCAGGTTTCAGCCGTTTATTTTTGATGAGTATTTTTCTTTTGAGATCATTGGGGGATGGTAAGGGCCTGCCTGGTTCGAGCTAGAGATAAACAGAAAAGGCTGAATTAATGATGAGTTTCTCCAGTTTCACTCCCAGCCCAGAATGAACATGGAAGCCTGTGTTATACAGCCCAATGTCCACTAGATGGCAGTCAGCACACTTTTATGTTTTCATTCCCCAGCCCCAATTTGCCTACTGCATGCATCTCTGCCATAGACTGCGAACTGGACATCCAGTCTCCCAGAGGTATACAGAGCCACTCCACCTTCCTCAGTTGGAGCTGGGTCAGACCTGGGGTGCTGTTAAGGGAGGGGCTTCTGCTCAGCCTCAGGTCTTGTTTTTTTTATGTATTGGATAAGGTACATACATAGCTGAGGTCAGAAGTGCTTTCCCAGGGAGAAGCTGAGAGGCTCCCCTGATTCCCCCAAGAGTTGAGCTGTATTAGTAACCCTGTTTGCTCAGTAGGCTGATGCAACCCCAATACCTGGGATTGTGGTTGTGTGGGTTCAATAAGAGAATCAAGAGGGAGTGGTCTTAATTACTGAAACCTAACCTCTACTGTGGTTTCATTTGTTTGCATTTACATCTGCAAAGGAGATGTCCTTTCTGCTCTTACCTCTGATCCATATAATTGTGCCATACCTAGTCATCCGTTCCCCCTTCTCCCATCCACCTGTGGACACACCTGCCCACCCGTCCACTCACCCATCTCTCCCATACATCCATTCATTTTTTCAAAAGTCATTTTTCTACTACTTAATACATGCAAAGCACTGTGGCTTCCTATGTCTGTGTTGTCTCAAAGCTCTTTGCACAAATTCTGCTTCCTTCTGAAGTCTGCTGTAACTCGTTGATTCTCTAGTAATCTCTCTTGAACCTGGATATCTCTAGTAAATATTCAATAGGTCATAAGCCATCCTCCTTTTTAGCTGTGGTTTTACATTTGTGCTCTGTGTCTCCCACACTGCCCTGGTAAAAGCTCTTTAGTTCAGGGAGGTCTTACTCCCACATGTATTACCTACGCATCCTACAACACCCTTCACGTATGTGCATGTCCACAAAGAATACAGTGGTCTTTCCACAGAAGCAAGCACCTTAGCCCAATCAGAAAAGTAAACAGAGGGCCTACATAAAACAAAAATAACATAAGGGACATCTGGATGGCTCAGTTGGTTAAGTGTCGACTCTTGGTTTGGGTTCAAGTCACGGTCTCACAGTTCATGAGAGCACAGCACTGGGCTCTGTGCTGGCAGCGGGGAGCCTGCTTGGGATTCTTTCTCTCCCTCTCACTCTTCCCCTTCCCCACTTGTGTGTGCATGCTCTCTCTCTCTCTCTCTCTCTCTCTCAAAATAAAGTAATTAAAATAAAATAAAATAAAATAAAATAAAAAAATAAAAATAAAATAAAATAAAATAAAATAAAATAAATCAAGGCTGTTCTTTAGTTTGGATTCCCTCAGAATCAGTCTCGGAGGTAAGGATGTGAACATACCTGTAGTTTATTTGGGCACCAGCCTAAGGAAAGGCCAATAGATGAGTGGGAAAGTTAAAGAAAGAAGGCAGGCAGAGAACCACACGGGGTGTAATTAAGTGAGTTATCACCGTGGGGGCCAGAGTGTGGTCCTGCTGGGGAGCCCTGGCAGACAGTGCAGAATGTGCTGTGGAGGGGTCCCTCCTGAGGAGTGAGGGGGTACAAAGGGAGGGGTGTCCATGTTCTAGCACCTCTGGCCTGTCTTTTACACATAGCCAGAGCAGGCTCTAGTGACCAGAGCACCACACCTCATGCAAAAAGCTGCAGGTATGGGCAGCTGAAAGTCAGGCCAGTGTGCAAGGACACGGGAAGTGTTGGGTAGGGAGCCTGTGGCTTCAGCTGGCTGAAGACAATCAGGGTGTGGGTGCAAAGGATGCAAATATCCTCATGTCCTATATTTTTTTTTAGTTTTTTTTCAACTACTGCAGAGTACTTTATACTTCATCTGTTGGCTCACTTCCTACTCATACCATCTTCTGATAGTGCATCTTTACCACCTGGAAGTTATGGATCCTCGTAAAACTATGATGAACTTTGGAATCAAACTATATACCAAAGCAAACAAACAAAAAAACAAACCCAAAACCGTACGGAATTTAGAAGAGTTCACAGACCTCACAAAGCCTATCTGCAGGTCACAGGTTAAAAATTCTTTGCTTTATGAAGCAATCAGCAGGTTAAAAAATGAAGCACAAAAAAAAATGTATGTCTAACACTTTCCAAGTATTTGTTGTGGAGTTGGGAGTTGACTTCAGACTCTTATGACTTCTTTGATCTAGGGGCTTCTCACTGCAATAGTCTTCCATTTGATTCACCTGGTGGGGATTTTTAAAAACACTATGCTCCAGCCTTACCCAGATCAATTAACTTAGAATTTCTGAGCAGGGCCCTGGCAAAAGTTTTTTTAATCCTTCTTCCAGATGATTCTACCATGCAACCAACTAAAGGCAACTGCTGAGTATAGATTCTCCATTACTGGGCATTTTACAAAACTTTAGGACAGAGATTTCAGAAACCATAAAGACCTTGAGACTTTCCAGATTAAACTGAACTATATGTTTGTTTTATGTCTCTTCACATCTGTCTGAAGCACAAAAGTCTTCCCTATCAATGAATTTAAATAAATATGAAAATCCTTAGCCCTCTAACACTACTTGACCCTTTAGAAATGAATTTCAAAACAAATCCATTCAGGTTAGAAATAGTTTGCTAAAAATACATACTGGATGAGATTCAAGTGCTTGTTTCAACAGGAGATCCCCAAATAGATCTTCGCAATATTTAGACATCTTGTACTGTTGATATTTGCTGGAGAGAGAGAACTAGCATTTGTAAATTCAAACATCCATTAACAGTTCATGAATAAGAGACATCCATTCCTAGGTGATTAAAAACGCCCACTCTGCAAAGTGTATGCTTGTCCTCCTACTGCTAATGGAGATTCTCTGTTATGCACCACAAACTTTAACCAGAATAGTTTCAAAAGTAGATTTGCCTCCCAAAATAAGAGCTGATAAACAGAATAAAAAATGGGTTTTAAGTTCATGAAATCTGAGATCAAACACACTTGCAAATCTTCCAACTCAATGGAACTTTTAGCAAGGTGTCCAGATCTTGGAACTCTTGTTTTTTTTTTTCCCCTCTTTCTTTTTTGCATAAGATCAAGTGTCCTTACTGTTTCACAAAACTGTTCAGCTCTTTAAACAGATCTAGAGCAGGAGCGGGGGAATGGGCAATAGATATTTAGAGGAGAATGCACCCTTATACCTGCAGTGATTTTCAAAGGAGAGAATTACAGGATATTCGGATGTGACAAACGCAGTTTCCTTGATGGCTTGAATAACATCCTTTAAAGATAAAAAGTGTATATGAGAGAGAAGAGCAAACAACAACAACAACAACAACGACAACAGAATTAAGGCACCTGAAACCATTTAGAAGCTATTAATTTGAGCTTTTCACAAAGTCAGTTCTAGCAATAAGACGTGGAGAACCATTCATCTTGAAACCTTTACCTGTTGAGTCCCCTTGTGGTTTGTTAGAGCCAAGCGCGGTTAATGGTTAACGACCATTTTTTTTCAAAGCTATTTCTGACTTCTCTAAAATTATGGTGCTATTAGCAAACAAGAAATTTCATCTAAATCACATGGTGGCTCCTTGCTTGATAATCAGGCAAGACAGGTTCAGACTTCCCCTTTCTTGCTGAGGGGCAGGTGAGGTTTTGGAACAGCAATTTTCACAACAGACCCCTCTTCCATCTCTCCCATCTGAAGGAGAAATGTATTGGTGATAACCTAAGGACTACTGGAGGCTTTTATTGACTTCCCTCTGTGTTTGGGAGTCTGTCTTTGGCTATACTTCCTTAATTCGATGATGATTCCTGTGAACTGATGTGACATTTACAACATCTCTTGTTTCCAATCAGCCTGATGAAAGGACAGGTTGAGGGGGAGGAGACCAGAAAGGGGGGTGGTTCTCCATGGTCAAGCAACATGTGAGGTAAAACAGGTGTTCTGGATGCCCCTCCTTGACCTGGAAGCTTGGTCATTTGAAACAAGCTTCGAATGTGCTGAGCATGTCCTTCCCACAGATGGCTGGCCTTGCTCTCTGCTTAGCTTTAGAAAGCATGGTTTCAAACTAACGTTTCTACAACCAAAACATCATACTTGGTAAAACTCCCCAAGTTCTAACTGGTTTGTAGGTAATCACAGGAAAAGCACGTCATTCAGTTAAATGAGAAAATATAATAGTAATCTAGGGAAGTCCATTTGAAACAATGATGCCTTAGGTTAGATAAACCAGGGAGTATTTTAGAGAGCATCCTTATTGATGTGGGAAACAAGGGCAGTAGGAAATGGCAGATAAAATTAAATTTCCTTATAATCTGCAGCCCATTGACAAATACTTGAGGCAGGCACAGTAAAACATTTCTCCAGAAACTCCCTACTGTCTTAATGTTAATGTTTGGCTAGAGGGAAAAACAACCTTAGCTTAACAATAGCTAGGCCTCCAGTATCCTGTGAGTCTTCTTTAGCATATGAAAATCCCTTTGGAAACTTCTCCTTAACTTTACTTTCCCCAACTCCCAAGTATATAATCACTCTCTCTTCATGGTCCCTGGGCAGCTCTTTCTGCCCATGGGTCCTGTCCATAAGCTTTAATAAAATCACCTTTTTTGTGCCAAAGATGTCTCAACAATTCTTTCTTGGCCATCAGCTTTGAACTCCACCACCACTCCAAAACCTCATCACTTACGGCTAAGGTGGTTTGTTAATTATTCTTGCTTAAAGTCTCTTCTGGGTGAAAATGACTATGACCTTGATTGTCCACTTGAGCTGACCAAGAATTACTCCTTGAGGAAAATTTTGGCTCTGCTCATGGGTTCTCCTTTGCTCACCTCCAAGCTGAGAGGAAATAGCCTTCTTTTTAGCTAAGCTTCCTTATTAGGCTCCTTAAATCTCTCAAGAAGACATCAACCCTTCCTGTTAATTTGATTGGCTGTGCAAACTCATGGCTTCCCACTTGAATATACCCTTGGTCCTTCTCAGGGAGTATAATTCCTTTTCAGGGAGCATAATCTTGAATTCGCTGCTGCTCAAAATTCACCAACATCTGGCTAAATGGTATGCATGGAGTTATGGGTATAGGGACTAGGCATCTATCTGATTTTATAAATACCTCTGGTGATTTTCCATATGTAAACAGAGTTTAGAACCAGAGCTGCAGATGTTGAAATAACCATTCCAAATTACACCAAATTGACAGAGACGATGTACCTGATTATTGGCCAACCACAGAAATGGCCAACTACGGAATTTCATTTTTTTGACTTGTCTTTTGGCAGGTTATCAATGAAGCATATTAAGGAGCATTCTAAGAAACTAACCTTCAAACAAAGAGATCACCAGAAGGCCATTACCGAAATGCCTGTTTATCTAACTGTAAATTCTCCTCTTTGAGGGTCCATGGAGAAAAAAGCCTTCTCTCTGGCATCAGGACTGGGAACAACTATGCTTCTTGGGACCAACAGCCCTATTTCTATTTTCTTAATCTTGTGAATCATCATGTTTGTCTCCTTGCACTGAATTCTAGAAAGTTTAGGGCTCATGTGTGGTATGGTTTGGCAGTTTATAGGACTTCTTATTGAGCTCTAAACTCACTTACCTTCTTACTCTTATAAGCACTAAATATTTAGAATCTATTTATTTTCTGTTTTCTATTTATCTTTTTATGCCAATTTGAAGTCCTTCAGAAGTAATGCAAAGTAAGTGACAAAACAGATAAGAAAATGAAAGACTGTTTTTAAAGTAATTAGAATCAGGGGGGTGCTGGCAGAGAAAACTCATTACATAGGACCCTCATGGTGCTATCAGGTGGAAAAAGCATTTCTCTTGACTTTCTCTTCAAAACTGGAGGAAAGGAATATGAAAGTAAAATGCTTGAGAAAATGAATATTTTGTGTTCTCCACTCTATCTATCTCTACAATAGTTTGGAAAAGACTACAGCAATGTAATTTTAAAACTTACCTTAAAAAGGATATCTGTACACATTGCTTTTCCATGAGTTATTATCGGTTCCTGGTCTTCACCTTTTCCATCCCAACAGTCAAGTTCAACACACCTGGGCAACAGAGTGAAATTACAATATTGAACCCTTACCATAAAATAGTGTATGTGCAAACTAAAAGAACACACATCAAAATAAGCTCTTTTTTTCTATAAGTAGAAAATGGGGGGCACCTGGATGGCTCAGTCAGTTAAGCATCGAACTCTTGGTTTCAGCCTAGGTCATGATCTTGTGGTTCATGGGTTCAAGCTCCACATGGGGTTCTATGCTGACAGCAGGAGCCTGCTTGGGATTCTCTGTCTCCCTCTCTTTCTCTGCTCCTCCCCTGCTCGCATGCTCTCTCTCTCAAAAAATAAACTTAAAAATATACATAAGTAGAAAATGGAATGAATTAAATAACATGATTATTTCATGAAGTTTTTGGGTTAAAATCACATTGTATTCTGTATTGAGTTGGTGTCATCAAAAAGGGACTATCAGAGAGTAAGATAAACTTGAGATACAATAACAAGTGAGGTTCTGGATGAAATTCCAGTTGTGATAAAGCTACAACAAAGGACAATTGGGAACATCTGGAGACATCTAAGTATGGGCTGGGCTTTAAATGATGTGAAAAAATAATTTTTAAAGTTTTTTTAGATGAAATGATGTTGCTTTGGCCATGAAAGAAAATGTTCTCATCCAGTCAAGTATTCAGAGATAGAAGTGGTGGTATAGGTAATTTCTCGTAGAATATTTCAAACACTAAAAGCTGTTATTAAAAGTAAGGTACCAGCTAATGATAACCAAGAAAAAAATTATAATGTAATTATAATTCTTCTTATTTTTCATCTTAAGCAATTCTGCCGTATTTTAAACCTCAAATATTTGCCAATTTCTGTAAAATGAAACCATTTTCAATAATATTTATTCTCAGAGAATGGCATTTTAGAACATTAAGTAAAGCTAAATTTGCTACTGCTTCTGGCCATACAAAACTTAGCATCAATTCTTAAAATATGTTTTTTTTCCCTTCAATTTTGAGGATAAATAAATAATATTAATTTTATTTATTTTGAGAGAGAGAGCACACAAGCATGGGAGAGAGCAGAGGGAGAGAGAGGCGGAGTGAAAGATAGAGATAGAAAGAATCATAAGCAGATTCCATGCTCAGCGCAGAACCCAATACAGGGCTTGATCCCATGACCCTGGGATCATGACCTGAGCTGAAGTCAAGAGTTGGATGTTCAATTGACTGAGCCACCCAGGTGTCTTTTGGGAGCGGGGGGGGGGGGCTTAAAAATTTATAGTAAAAAATACCTTTTGGCCCATAGGATTCTAGAGCTTTCTGGAACAGAAACTTCTTTTTTAGGTTACATGACCAACATAATCTATTAAATGGAAGGAAAACTGTCCTTTTCATGCTGAATACTACTTCCTATTTTTTAGAGAAAAGTAAATTAAAATGAAAGTCATCATACACAAAAAAAAAAAAAAGAGAGAGAGAGAGAGAGCGAGAGAGTGTGTGAGAGCGAGCTAGCTCTCCTGAGTTTCTGACCTGCAACCGGCCAGGAGAACCTGTCTGTACATTTCTACAGAAGACTTTCCGCCAAACTGTCGGCCAGTAAGATAGGTGTTATGGGAAGAACTGATGAAGTAGTGGGCCAGAGGATGGTCCATCTCTTGGTAAAGTTCTAAACGATCCAGGAAGACCGGGGCATTTTCATCGGACATCAGATATCTGCAAAACCCATCACTTGATATGAGGCCTAGAGAAAAAAACACAAGGGTTAGTAGACATATGGCTCTGAAATACAGAGTTGAGGTGGCTTAAACAGGAGTAAAAACTTTTTCTCAGTCTCTTCCCAAGGACTTTCATCCTTCAGAACTTGAACAGAGCTGCACATTACAAGGAACCTAATGGATTCCGCAGGCAGGTGGCATTCTGCTTTTGTAGGTATGATGGCAGAAGCACACAGTTCCCTAAGGGCAGAAGCATAGCTCCAGGTGTGGCGACCAGAGGTCAAGGGGACCCTTTGTCAGTTCTGCTTCTGTCACTCACTCCTTATGTTCCTGAGTCTCAATCTCCTCTTCCATCAAATGGGCAGAAATACTGACCACACCTGCTTTCCAGGACTGTCCTGAATGGCAAATGAGAATATCTACAAGAGGGGCTCTTAAAAAAGTAGAAAACATACAACCGTAGGGTATTATTGTTCTCACTGGACCGGAGGTGGAATTAGTGTCCTCTCTGGGTTTAAACAATCTACTTCTCCTATTTTAACTACATAATAGGGTGTGGGACTGGTGAAATGTGTCCCCAGGAGCCCCATTGTTCATTTTGGTCACACTTTTCTGATATAGGGCAGGTCCCTGTGGTCTTGTCAGGAGAAGCGATCTCTATTTCTGCATCATAGGGTGCCTGGGTGGCTCAGTCCATTAAGCGTCTGACTTCATGACCTTGGGGTTTATGAGTTCAAGCCCTGTGTTGGGTTCTGCATGGACAGTGTGGAGCCTGCTTGGGATTCTCTCTCTCCCTCTCGCTCTCTGCCCCTCCCCCACTCGGGCCCACAAACATGCACCCACGCACTCTCTCTCAAAGTAAATAAACGAAAAAAAAATTCTGCATCTCTTACCCTGTCAACCATCGACTGCCTCAGCTTTTTGTTTTTAGTTAAGCATTTTCAAGTTATGAACTGATTTCAAGCTTGCAAAAAAGTACAGATGATAGCATAATAAATAACTATGGACCCCTATACCACATCTTTGTAACATTTTACCTTCCTTGCTTTACATTTTTCAGAGGAATATATGATTGCAGATGCCGTTGCAACACCCTGTGTCCCCACTCTCCATTCCAGTCCCTCTTTCTGCTCCCTTGTAGACAACTACTTCCTGACTTTTTGTATTTAACATTCTCAAAATGGCTTTGTAACTTTAATACATATGCATTTATCCTAGCAATGGACAGTTGTGAAAATTTAAAAATGTATATAAAAGACATTCTATTATTTGCATATGCAACTTGCTCTTTTTATATTTTCTTGGAACTTATTCAGCTCTTGCTGATTTATTTTTCCCCAAATAAGGTAGTAGTGTGTATAGTAGTACTACACAGTGGTACATACATAGAATATATAGTAGGTCTGTCTATGAATATACTAGTTTATCGTCCATTATTCTGTTGATGGATATTTAGGTAATTTCTAACTATAATTAAACATATTACAATAAAAGTTTGTGTACCTGTCCTTGGGCACACATTCATTCTAAGAGCAAGTACTTTTTTGAGCTGTCAGCAAAGAGCAAAGAGCAGGGCTCGAACTCACGAACCATAATATCATGACCTGAGCCAAAGCAAATGCTTCACTTTAATCCCATGCAATGTAGCAGAAATGGTAATACTCAGAATAATGGTGGAGAGGTAAGTAGTGAAGCACTCTTGATGATAGTAGGTACTGGGGCCCTAGCAGAAAGTTTAAGTGTACATATACAATCAAGGAGGAAAATCTATTGACTTGGAAAAATATCAGGGGTGGGTTATGTCATATGGTGGGCCAGCAAGTATATCCACAGGTTTTGTGGATATATAAACCAGAGGATATATAAACCTTTCAGCCACAGTCACTGAGATACAAAGAAAAAAGACCTCAGAAACTGGAGGCCATAATACTCATGGGCACATGGGAGAGAGAACTTGAACCTGAATCTCTTTTCAACTCTCTACTGGGACACAAAGCTGAGGCTCTAGCTCAGGTATCTTTTATCTCAGGACTTCCTGTCCAGTTAAATTAGCATAATCTCTCCCATCCTTGGAGGGTACATCCTACTGCTATGAGACGGATCTTAAATTTCTTCTCCATGCCTTTTCTTTGTCAAATATTGGAATGGACAGCACACTGTTTCCAAAGTTTCACTGAAAGAGGCAAATGTTTAGAAACTCAATAATTTGCTAAAGTGATTCCCGACTATTTAATTTCATATCAGTTGCATTTGTCTTCTTTACCAGAAGCCTAATGATGGGAAGGCTCACCAAATCATGTATTACTTGGCTTGGCAAAACAAAAAAGGAGAAAAAGGAGGGATACATTTTATAGGAAGTAAAATTCTTTCTGAGATTACAAACATAGACTGGATGGGCATTACTGCATTTTAAGCATTATGCAATACTAAAGATCGAATATAAAAGAGTGCACCGGGAAAACATCACTATAATGTGTTTAATACAGTAAATTTAACATTATACCTCAGGCAGCATGGGCAAATTCTGATGCAAGGTAAAATTTATAGTGACTTAGAACAGAAAAAAAAATAAAGTCAGTTCGTTAAAAGTTCTTGGCTCTAGGGAGCTCCAAAGCATTTAAAAATACATCTAACTAAAAATCCAAGAATGTTTAAAGTTGCATATACTGCAAGGAATTTACCCAAGAGATACAGGAGTGCTGATGCATAGGGGCACATGTACCCCAATGTTTACAGCAGCACTTTCAACAATAGCCAAATCATGGAAAGAGGCTAAGAATCCATCAACAGACAAATAGATAAAGAAGATGTGGTATATGTATATATATGTATGTGTATACACACACACACACACACACACACACACACAATGGAATACTACGTGGCAATGAGAAAGAATGAAATCTGGCCATTTGTAGCAAGGTGGATGGAACTGGAGGATATTATGCTAAGTGAAATAAGTCAGAGAAAGACAGATACCATATGTTTTCATGCTTAGGTGGATTTTGAGAGACTTAGCAGAAGGCCATGGGAGAGGGGAAGAGGGGGAAAAAAAAGTCACAGAGAGGGAAGGAGGCAAAACATAAGAGACTCTTAAATACTAAGAACAAACTGAGAGTTGATGGGGGATGTGGGAGAGGAGAGAGTGGGTGACAGGCATTGAGGAAGGTACTTGTTGGGATGAGCACTGGGTATTGTATGGAAACCAATTTGACAATAAATTTTATATATATATACACATATATATATAAATAAAGTTGCATATTTTCTTACTTTTCTTTAATAAAGAAAAGTATCTTCTTTCACTTTTATTACCTTTTTTCTTCAAATCTTCATCAGGCTCATACATCTCGATGATCTGCATTGCCCTTTTAGCATCATAAAATGGGAACAAAATTTCATTCAGTCGAGGGTCTCGCTGATGCTACGATGAGAAAGTAACTCCATTTAGGTTGACATTTCTCACCCTTGGGTATGACACATCACTAAAGGACAGAATTTCTAAAATAAGATATATTTAGAATATCACATTTATAGTTACAAAGATAGGATTTCACTGTCCTACTGTCTTTCTCCCTAAAATATATTTCAAAAAAGGCCAAATTTGGGAGTGCTTTGTTGGTTTCCCTCACTGAACTAGAGAGAGCATATAGAATATTCTTTTTTTTTTCCCTTCAAAAGTTAAAAGATACATAAAATGGTGTGCATGTCAGTTGTATGGTCTTCTAGTTCCCATACCACAGGTAAAAAATTTGGCATATCTACAAAAAGTGAGATCAAAAATCTTAGGGGGGGAAAAAGCAAAAACAAAAGCAAAAACAAACAAAAAACCCCCAAATAACTCAAATAGCTAACACGCTAATTTAAGTGCCAAAAAAAGAAAAACAATAGCAACAACAACAACAAAAACTCTAAGGCTAAAACAGGCCAAAAACCCATAAGGTTAAAATCCCTAGGGTTAGTATTTCATTTTCATTATATTTTTTTACATAAGCAAAAGATTTCTTGGGCAATCTGCAGACTTCATTTTCTTGAGTAAATATTTATCAAATCGAACCAATTATAATAATGATGACAATCAGCACAAGGATATGTATACGTTATCGACAATATGAAAATCTGTATTTGTGTATCAGTAGTTCAGGAAGTCTTTTTCACTATGAACTAGAACTCTATTGCCATGAGAAAATTCTCTGGGGATTGGGGGCTTGGGAGGTGGACAGTCCATGAATGATTGAGGCAATGAGGATGCTGGTGATGCCATTCTTTTCAAAGCATCACCTGGATGCTTGTGGTAGTACATGGGGCACCAGGAGCTATACTATTTCTGTAGTTCTGACATCCAAACTTTACAGCAGTGGTGAAAAAAGTCCAATTTACTGACTCAGCTACAATATTTTGTATTTGTGTCTGTGGGTCTATATCTGGAGACAGTGGGTCCATTAAACTTCCTTATCGTTCACCGTGGATCAGAGGACCAAGCACTGTGACCCTGGCCATATGTCAAATATATAATTTCAATGGAAATAATGGCAGCTAAGCAGATGTGAGCAAAACCTGTTCAACAGGTAGAACCTTGGCAACAATTCTTTACCCAAATATATGCACAGATGTTGAAAAACAGTATTGAGAAGTATTTAAGAAACAATTGTTCAAAGTTCATATGGATTTCCCTTCCCCATTTGTTTTGAAATGAACGTTTGAAAAAGTGGGCAACACAGAATGAATGCCATTGGCCAACGGAACACGTGTGATGTAATTTCTTCAAGCACTTGTGGCCTAGCCTATTCTGGTCTTCCCACCTCTTTACCCAGTTAAGAGTGTTAACTCAAAAGGAATCGTTATCTTTTGGTCAGTTTATCCCAATGAAGCATGCTTCTGTTGTAATCTAAGAAATTACGGCTCACAACAGCTCACATCCATGCATGTGCTAGAGCAGAAACTGTTATCGTAACAACAGGCCTTGAAACCATAAAGAACAAAACTCATGGGGTATGCAGAGAGAAACTGAGAGGTGGACCGTGGAATGCCAGGCATGTGAAGGCATGCTACAATCTCATTTATGAAACGGATGGGCATCATGCAACTCTGCAGCCCACTTTTCAAGGAGATGTCAAGCACCACCACTCTGGTGAGAATGCATCATTCTCAAAACAAACAGGTAAACACACGAACAAAATGATCTCTCTAGGCACATTTCTTCTCCGGTCCCTGTAAGTAACAGCACGGAAGAAGATGGATGTGTGAGGTAAAGGTCCTTTTTAGACTCCATTGCAGTTATGCTCATGGTTGGCCACTGTACTTCTCTTCTTTGTTCAAAGTAAGCTTTTGGTTTAAAGATATTGGTAAGATTTCTGGACTCATGGAGATGATGGGGTAAATCCATATGAATTAAAAAAGTGAGAGAAAGAACACATTAAGCTGGAGGGGAGAGAAGAGATTAAGTCAGGGAAAGGAGGGGTAACCTGGATGCTCCTACATACTTTTTATATGCAGTTATGTACGTGGGAGCCCTGTGTGACTAGTATTTGTAATGTGATCTGTTGATGGCAGCAGGGGCATCTCTGGCACCTGGGAGTTAAAATGCAGACTCTCAGGCCCCACTGAAGACCTACTGAATCTGATTCTCTGGGATGGAAACTGTGAATCTGTGTTTTAATGAGCTTTCCAGGTGATTTTGATGTGTTCAAGTTTAAGAAACACTGTTCTAACATATAAAAAGATGCATTTTAACATATTTGCAGAAGAGTAAGAACAACAACAACAACAACAACAACAGCAACAACAAAACCCAAAAACCTAAGTCCAACAAGAATAGAATGCTAAATGTTTGAGATGTCCTTTTTATTAAACCCCCTTAAAATTTAGTGCCAAGGCATGATATCCACTAGAACATCTTGCCTATCAGAAGCAAAAGCCAGGGAAACCAAGCCCTAAAATGGATGTATCATAATCCCCTAATTATACATTCACAGCAAATAAGCTGGATTATTTGCTGACAATATGAAACGCCTTTGTCTTTGCCTCTGCTCCACCAAATAATGTAACCATTTACTTCACTAAAATTTTCATGTTTCAAAAAGGAATCAGGGTACACTCTGGATACTCCAAATCAAGGAAGCATATACTAAGATTTGCATTAGAGTCACAAAACTATAATTTTTATATGAAAAAACAAAGATCATTTCCAGGGGACCTCAGAGTAATAAGGTTCCAGAAGAGTTCCACATGGACATAAGCACAGTGGGGCAAATGCTTCACAACTCTGAGGGATCATCCATTTTCCATGGGGATTCAGGGGAAGCAGTGTACTTAGGACATTCACCCCTGGACGTCCAGAGCTTTGTCAAGTGATCTAAACAGTGTCCGAAAATAGGTCACAGAACTGTGCCCATGTGAATGGGGAGAAGGTGATCATTACTCAATTATTTTGTCCTTACTTTTATTGACAAAAGGCATCAATTGGCTTTATCCCAAGCAGAATTGGGAGAGATGTATGTTGACAACAAATATTCAGAAGAGATATAAAGAAGATGAAGGAATAATTTGCAAGGGTAGGCTTGCAAATAAGACTTAATACCTCCTTCTCTTTCTGTGCCTACGTATTCAAGAATAAAGATATTGTCAATGGAAAGAGATCTCATGCCCTTTCCTATATTCTTTCAACTGCAAAATAAAAAAATAAACAGATTTAGCCCTAAGGTAATCGTATAATATGTGTGTGTGTGTGTGGGGGGGGGAGATCACTAGCAACAAGAAAATAAAGCTAATTCTGGATTATTGCTGTCATCTAAGATCTTTTTCTCCTTTTCTCATTGTGATCATCTCTCCAGCCCTCCATACATCTCCTGATTCTGTAGCCCACACTCCCTCGGTTATCATCTTTGTGAGAGAACGAAGATAAAACTGAAATCAATTTAGCTTCTCATTGGAAACAGGTAAAGAGAGGTGAACTTAACTGAGCCCAGGGACATTAATCAGCCCCACCACAGACAGGGAACTGAATTGGCAGCAGCATCTAACCACAAGACAGCTCACAATGGGCTCCTCTACCAGATCTTCCAGACTCCGGTTTATTATTTTCACAAAATAGGAAGAGGAAAAGTTTCTCTTGGTTCACTGATGGGACCAAGAGACACAGCTGTGGCAAAATTTTAGATCTGAGTGGTGCATTTCCATGACTAAATCCATTATGAACAAGTAACAGAAAGTATATGATACTCTCACATTCTTCCCATCCATGCTAAGCATTCCAAGGAGGACTCTAGATAATTCACTAGGACAGTGCTTCACAAACTCTAAGGTACAGACAAATCACCTGGAGATGTTGTTAAATGCAGATTCCAACTCAGTAGGTCTGGGTGGACCTAAGATTCTGCATTTCTAACAAGCTCCTACAGGTTGCTGCTGCTGCTGGTCCACAAATCACACTTCGGGGAGCAATAAATAAAGAGATACTGAGAAGCAGATGAGAAGCAGGTCTAAAGCTACTAGTGAAAAGCTAGTAGGTGTTTATGACATGGATAGGGAGGAGGTGGTTCAAATCCCTACATGGTGGCCAAGGTAGCAAATGGCCAATAGAGACTCCTCTCATTCCAGCTTCCTAGAGATACACATTAGTACATTGAACATAAAATTTATCTACAGGGTAAAAAAGATTTACAAGCTGGAGAGTGGTAGGAGGCAGCATGACTTTTTTCCCTACTACCTATTCTAATTGGTTAATGCTTGTGTGTGTGTGTGTGTGTGTGTGTGTGTGTGTGTGTGTGTGTGTGTCTGTCTACTGATTTTTGCTTTATCAATCATTTCTCTGGTTACCTTGCTGAACTCTTATTCAAAGAGCTTTCCAGTTGATAGCTTTTGATATTCAGGGTACCCAGTCATTATCTTCAAATAATGAGTAGGACCTCATCTTTTTGTAGACTCATTTATTTTTCTGTTTTATTGCATAATCTGGGGCTTCTAACACAATATTGAATCTGGATGTTGACACTATGTGGCTAAGGCAGTTTGAAAAAGTTTAGATATAAGCTTTTGGAGATAGAGACCCTTACACTGCAATGCCTGCTTCCTTCTTGAGTCAATGTTGTCTCCTTTCATTATGGGTTTCAAAGGTGCTCTACCTAATGGGTGCTTTTGGTTTCAGAGACAGAAGAGGGGTCACTGTAGGATTCAAAAGAGAAGGTGTAACGAGGTGGCAGAATGTTCTCTAAGTTTGACAAACTTCTTCAAGGACACATTCAGATTTCTATCTAGTCTTTCCAATTCAGTTCACCAGGACAGAAAAGGAAGAGATTCAGGCAGACACTTTGATTAAAAATAAAGGT
Organism: Paguma larvata; assembly: GCA_030068075.1. Lineage (NCBI taxonomy): Eukaryota > Metazoa > Chordata > Mammalia > Carnivora > Viverridae > Paguma > Paguma larvata. Next base: position 15,077,363 of record CM057844.1, read on the forward strand.
TGTACACTTTCCTGGACCATCTTGTAGTCTTTATGATCTAATGAAATCTAGAATCCCACTGATTCCATCTGTCCCACTTCAAAATTAAAGGTGCTTCCTTACTGTGAATGAAAATTCAAACAGAAGAAAATAAAAAAAAAATGAGTGCTATTGGTCACTGTGACAGCAATGTATAAAAGTTTATCAAATAATAAGTATTTTAAGAAAGAGATTGGATGGCAGAAAGTACAGGTGATCACATCTTTTAAATATTTAATGTTATATCTTAGACTTGTAAGAATTGCAAGTGATTACTGGATAGGCTTACAAAAACAACCCCTAAGGTGAAAGCCATGAGTTAAGAGCCCATGAATGCAGCAAGACTTCATAACTATTTTCACAGTGACACATATAGAAAGGTCTCTGTCATGTTTAATAGGTGGCTATGTGTCAGCTTCATCCCAGAGTATGCAAGAGACCTTGTTTTTAGGAAGCAACAAACTAATGATGTAGAATTTGTCCATGCCTCTAAAAGGCCTTCCTTCTTTAGCAAAAAGCAAGATTTTCCTGTCCATCTCATCAAAACTGAAGATGATCAGTGACCCCGAGTGCATGAAGAAGCTGAGGAAAATAAAACAATAAATCTTAAAAATAAAGCAGGAGAGGGGGGAGGAGTTAAGGAAACAAAGCAAGGCAACTTGAGCAATGGTGGCACAGGAATGTGGATAATATCTGGGTAAAGATTATAAACATAGTATTTGCACGACCAAAAACTAGTGGGGTGGAAAAACTTGAAACACGTTCAAGTCAAATAAATACTGTATTGTACTGGAAGGCTTATTTAAAAGTGGAGGCATCTGTGCTGATAAATGGAGGACCTCATCTTTCCTACACATGGGCTTTTAGGCTCTAGTTATCAGAGTTTTGAAAGGGTAACCCTGCAAATTTGGCAGCCAGTGAGCCCTAAAAAGGGCAAGAAAAGAGAAGCCCTTTGGCAAAGATGTGATTGTCTCTACAAACTGGCAAATCACAGCCTGCCTGTTGCCTGTTCTGTGGGGCTATACCTCTGATTCTAGACTTCAGACTCCATTGTCTGGCACGATACTCTCTCTTCTAACGTTTTCTCTTTATATGGTATAATGGTAAAATTATATTAAAAATTGCTTTGAAACAAAAATACTGTCCATTCCTCACTTAAATTCTTATTAACGTGGTAGAAAAAAAAGTAAATTTTCCATTTTGTATTAGCAAGAACTTCGATGGGTTTCACAGAACAGAACATTCTTCTGTATGTGCGTAAAGAAAAAAAAAGTTAATTTTTAGCTGTAACAAAAGTTGCAACTTTTACGTGTTCTAAAATATATTTCTCTTGTGCTTAAGCAAATGTTGTCAACCACTTTTGGTTGTTAAGTGAATCATATTCTAAAATGAGCCTAAGCTTGTTATAAAAATAAAACGTAAAAAATTTAACCTGCAATCTAATTGGCCTAGTATGTACTATATTTTCACCCAGGAACTCCAGTGTTGTGCTTGTTGTCAAATATTCTATTTGAATCTACATATTGTTCTTACATGCAATCCATTAAAAGACAAAAATAAAGGTTTCTAGTCCATGCAAAGGTATGAGAAAAAGTTAGCAATGGAGAATCCAACTACAGTGTGGTAGTCTCAATCCATTTTCTAATGAGATCAACAGAAAAAAAAAAGTACCTTCAATATCATCTTGCAAAAACACAGACACATTTAATTAAATAATATAAAATTCACACGCACACACAGAACCAGAGCTACACATCACAGCAGGAAAACCAACAGAAAAAAGCAGTGTGCAAAGCCAACGTGTCGGAAGCGCATGAACACACAGGAGCAGCAGCTGATTTTTTGCACCTGGTAAAGGAAGCCATCTGGAAAGATCAGCAGGTCAGAAGCAAAAGCGAATAAGGGCGTATGATGCGGGCATATGATGCGGACATGCAATGGGGACACTGGAGGAGGCAAGCCACTGCACACAGACTTTATGGAGTTAATGTATGAAAAAGCTTACTTCATTTAGAAAGCTCACTAATTGGTCTACCGTTAAATAATCAGTTTTGTCTCCATTGCTGAAAAGAAATTTATTAGAAAAAGTAAGTTTTTGTATATGATGCTACAAGTAGGTACGATTTACATGTTGACATTTGTTGATGATAATTCTAAACTTATCTTCTAACCCTGAAGTAGTGGTGCCCTCTTAAAATGGCCAGAGACTGTTTGTAAGAACAAAACAAACAACCCAACAACAAGAGAAAGAAAACACTCCCATTAGCTCACAGAAAATGTCTGCAATTCTTCTTTAGTATTAACAAAAGATGTTATTTTTTAAAACAACATGTAAGTCATCCATTTGAAATAACTGGAATGAATGAACTTTTCAACAACATAATAACATTCCGTAATCGAATCTAGTTAGTTCACATAATGGGTTAATACCTAAAGGAGCAGGTTAAAATTGTAGGTAGTTAGTAAAGCCAATGCAAGGGGGGGGGGGGAACAGTTCCAGGTGCTGCCATTAATTTTTGTAAAAGTTTCTCAAAAAGTCAGAGTTAACTTTTACAGTCATAAACTAAGGGATGAAAGTGTAACCCTGACTAGATAATCCTCCAGACTCTTAACATAGTATATTAAAATATTATGACAAAAAGGCATCTTAAAAATCTAAAAGGACAAGAATATGACATTGTCTCATAAATGGAACTTACATTTTTTTAAAAAGATCCTCTATATCTGTTCGAGGACAAATCTTTTGTGTCAGTTCATAGAACTTTTCATAAGTAAATGCTGCAGGCTCAATTTCATCATTCTGTAAAGAACAAGAGGGTGTCATAACTCCCGCCACATTTTTCTCCTGAAGGAAAAGAATCCACAGGATCATGAAGCAAAGCAATGACCACCTGGGATCCCAGGCAGGTCCTCAATCGCTGACTCTTACTGACAGAAGCCAGAAGGCCAAGTCCAACTGTGGCCAGCCATCCCGCCAGCATACCAGCAGGCGTAAATGGGCATCTCTGGTTACCATGTGGCGATGATCTGTAGGGTTCCAACACTGGCTACAGCTGGGCTCACTCTGGGCAACACCCCATAAAATATAAAGAAACATTTCTTCTTTCTCTCCATGAGGAGAAAAGCAAGTGCCTGCCTAAAGGCTGCTGAATAAATCAAAGCCACTGTTTCCTTATGCTTATCTTTAAGACTGCACAAAGGGGCTCAGGACAACCATACAAAATTTTCCTTCACATATTTGTTTGTATTTCAAATAGGATTGGTTAAAGTAGGAACAGGCTTAAATATTTCTTGCAGTCAATCAATTAATTTCAATTACTCTAAATCCAAAGAGCCAAGAACACAAATGGTTTGTGTAGGGAGGGGTGCTTTTCAAAGTATCCCACAGCCACCTTGAAGAACACAGACATTGTGCTTGGTTGAGGCAATGTGGATGGGCTTCTTGAAAATAAGCCTTCCACAAACTGTATAGAAGAGTGGCCTGGCTGCCATTTCTTTTTCTTGACGAAACTGACAAAAACATTTTGAAGTACACTATTTGAATTTGAAAACATTTAGGTTAAATACCCAGGGAACAAAAGGCAAGCAGGCAGGAAGAAGAAGAGAAAATTACTACTATGTGTGACTGAATCTAGTTCTGAATCTAAACTAGATCAATGTTACATAAATAATCCGGCTTATTACATATGAGAACAGAAATAGACAAAATCATTTTACAAACACGTAAATAATAAATACCTTTCCACTGGGAAGACCTAACTCCTTGAGTGCTTGAAAGATCACCTTTTCTGTTTTCCCTGATGCAAAGGTTCTGGTAATACTAGGACAGAAAAGAAAGGGAAAAAAAAAGTCAAGTTATTGTTAATTCTGATTTCGTGGAGGCAAAAATCTAAGAAATACTAGGGATGTGGGATAGGGGTTGGAGAAGGGAAAGGAAAATACAATTAGTTTTCATTTGTAAGTGTTTTTCACTTCCCTACCTAGCTCCTGCAATATCCCTCTGGTTCTGCTAGTACGGCAACTTGATTCTAAGACAGGTGTCCCCCTGGTGCTCATGAACACAGAATTCCTGGGAGAGAGGCGCCTGAGTGGCTCAGTCGGTTAGGCAGCAAACTTTGGCTCAGGTCATGAGCTCAGGGTTCACAATTTCAAGCCCCTCATTGGGTTTTCCACTGTCAGTACAAAGCTTGCTTCAGATCCCCTGTGCCCCTCTGCTGCTCACATCCTCTCTCTCCCCATCCTCAATCCCCCCACCCCTCGAAAAAGCCCTGGGAGATTATATACTGTTGGACAAAAACAATGATAAGTTTTGATCCTACCAAATAACTTTCTCAGGGAAAAGGAAAACGGCAGACAGGACAGTAGGTGTAGATTAAAACCTCATGTTGACACAATATAGATTTGGGGGAAAAAAGTCATCTCCTTAGAACTCAATCTAGACTGCTGATGGACCTTATGCCTTGGTACTGCAGCTAACATGCATTATCAGACGTATTTTGAAAAAAAAATTTTTGAGCTAAGCACCCTTGAGCTACTCTATGGAGCTAGCTGCCTCAAGGCATAGGAAGTTTATTGATAAAGTGAAGGTGAGGTGGGGAGGGGAGTTAGGTGAACACTTATTCAATGTTTCCACAGGATCTTGGCACTCCCCTGACACAAGGTAATTTTGAATAATGATGTTGCCCTTTAACTAGGATGGTGTGCATCAAGGCTAGTAGAATGAGTAACACCTTAATGAGCTGATTTCTTATGAGAAATGCATTGCCGACACTCAGAATGACCTACTGAGGGGATGAGCTGGCACCCTAGAATTCATGTTTGGCCCTGAGCTGTACCTTCACCAAACAAAGGAGACTTCCTTCATTCTGTGATTGGAAGGCCAGGTAAACTCTCACCATAATAACTGAAATTCTCATTTCAACAGTCCAATCTGAAGACAGAGCTTACTTTCATCTGGGAAATTTGGCTTCGGAATGCCTTCTCTGTGAGCGCAAGGAGCTCGGTAACAGTGCCTCCCCATGTCCAACCCTGTCATGCACTCCGTCATTCACATTAAGTGGAGGCCAGCTCCAAATGTAAGCACTGAGCACCAATTATTCTTGATGAGTGGGAGAAAACACCTCTTTAACTGCAGAGTACAACTTCCCAAAATAGATTGGGAAGATCTAACTTTAGGAAAAGGAGTTGTTATGTGTTCATTCAAAGCTTTGTTGTTTCATACTTGGTCCAAGAATACTTTGAGAAGTACATTTTTAAGAGCACTTGAGACAGCTGTATTCAAGTATAGGGAGGCTCACGGATTCTCTTTAACAAATCTACAGAAATGGTAGAGCATATGTGTTTGACATCAAGTAAACCAGTTTCAAGTATAGAGGGTGTTATGTCCACATTTTCCACTTCTCAAGTTCATGGAATTTTCATACACTGAATTGAGTTGAGAAGCAACTTATAAAGTAGGGGAAAGTAGCTATTCAGTGTTCTATCTCTTTTCATTTTTTATATATGTGTTAACATGAGAGCTACAGGCCCCAGCATCCCCAGATTTGGGACAGGAGGAAACTGTATAGCAACCTCAGGGGTATCTCAGTGAACTCAAGCTTTGGTTAGGTTTGGATAGGCCTGAAAAATGATATGAAAACTGACTGATGTGGTCATGAATGTAGCAGGTACAGGGTCGGAGCCTTTCTGGGTGTGGGTTGGAGGGTAGGGAGAAAAGGAAGAGTCTACAGGAATAGAATACTTTGGCTAGAGCTTGTTGAAGTTCCAAGACATAAAGAATAAGTAGAATAAGAATGTCTCATGGGAGGAGGAGGTCAATGCATTTGCACTTGGGGCTGAGGGGCAGATAAAGAGATTGAGAGAGAGAGAGAGAGAGAGAGAAAGAGAGAGAGAGAGAAAGAATTAGGGTGTCCAGTGCCAGGAGAGAAGGAAATCCATGGATGTATTAGTGAGGGCAAAGTCAGAGCCCAACAATGTGATTGCACTGAAAATAAATGTGAGAAATGGCATTACAGCCAGAGGGGCTCATTCTCTGGGCCCTCTTTTCTGAGGGGCTTGGGTTGGGCAGTGTCATCACAGATTTGCTCACCTCATTCTAAAGGAGACCAAGCCCAGGGTGGAAAACAGGAACAAGGAAGTTGAAAAGACCATTCCTCTGGTCTATCTAATAAAGTGCCTTTGCTCTAGGTAGCTATCAGAATCAGCCTTGAGCCTTAAAATGGATTCACTCCGAGGTAAGGGGGTGTGGTAGCACAAAGGTGAATTCTTAGAGTTTCCAGTTACATTAGAGGCCCAGGAGAATACCCTTTAATAGGGTCCTGAGGGAAACACATTTATCACAACCTGAGGACATTTTAACATACCATCATAGGCATTTCCTAGGAGAGTATTTATAAAGGACTGAGATTTATTCAACTCTTATATACAGCTTCACACCCACAGAGCACAGGTTAGTGCTTCATGGCTCACAGGTACTTAATGAGTTTTTGTGGAGTCAAAATAAACCACCTTCCCCAAAGGAAGTGCTACAAAAGCAAATACCCTTGAGTGGAGCCCAGCTTATTAGAGTCCTGGTTCAATTCCATGTTCCAGCAGACTTTATAGGTGATAAAGACAGCAATAATCCTAAGAAACCAAGGGAGTATCAGTCTTTCTTTGTCCTCAATGGGCCTACAATCCATTCCATGGTTTTAACACCATTTTCTGAAACACTCAGGTCGGACTTATGGAGAGAAACCTTAGCAGAGTCCTACCATCTTTGTAGACAAACTAGGCCTTCAGGACATGTACAGATTACATAGGAGTTGGGGTTCCATGATCATACCTGAAGCTGTCAGCCTTCTTCTTTAACACAATGGTCTCCTTTAAGACCACTTCCTGCCACAGTCCAAAATTTTTGTCCGGCTACTATTTCCCAACTCTCTAGCCATTGGTTCCAACTCAGGTTACAAGGAATAGGAAATGGCAAAGAAAAGAGTAACTTTCAAAAGCCTTGGTCTAGGTGGGAAGATAAATTGAGTATGCATTTGTAAATCTGAGAGAAAAGGAGACTGCTTAAGTTTATGTACATAGAAAAGAGGGAGATAAAGAGTTAAGACTTTCTTCATTAATCATTCTTGCAACTTCCTGGATATTAAATTTTGGCTAATACTCAAGAGCAGGAGTCATTCCCAAGCTATGTAACAACTATGAAGCCAGACCCCTCTTAACAACATGCACACTACACTGATAGTTTCCATTTTAGGAACTCCAGAATGATAGTGATAAAATGACATTTTAAAAGTGTTTACTCTTCATATCCATTAAAACATTCAGAACAATTTCCACCTAGCTCTTGGCAGCTCATCTACCAGAAGACTTATCCGCTTTTTTCTGGCTTGCTATCAATTCTCCATCAACTCTAACAAATTGCCCCCAAATCACAGATGTCTTGTGTCAAACACCTGTTAATACTGGCAGGCACCAAAGAGTTCATATCAAAGAGAGCTAAAGAAAACGACATAAGGATGGTAACAATTTTGCATGTGAACATACTAGATGAAGATCTTTGGTATCATAGAAGACTTTCAAGCTTGTCTAACAATGGCTTGATTAGTAGGATACATATAAATGAAACCAGAATTGCTAGTTAGAAGTGCTTTGATTGCAATCTATGCGTTTCTACTTCGTCCATTTCCTGAACCTTATCTTTGAAGAAAAAGCAGGACAGTAAGGCATGTAAAAAGAGATCCAACATACATTTGTATTCACGCTGCTGTCTGTGCTAAGTTTAATACTGATTTTAAAGAAAGATGTACCGTGTGTTGGATGATAGCTGTAGGATGCTGGGATACATTAAAATAATTGTCTTGCTATTGCTTAACAAAGGATTTTAAATGAAATAAAGATCAGTGTAAAGAATCTTTGCCAACAATGATCAGTCAAGGGTGCTAACTGGGCTTTATTTTGTTGTTTAAAAATAAAGATCTACTTTTTTTCTGAAGTAGACATAAAATTGATTTGCTACTAAGTTAATAAAAAGCAGAGAATCCTACATCTAGATCTGTAAAGACCACAACAAATGCATGAGGTCTACGACTTGGTAAGCCCTCAATAAAAGCTTAAGTAAAAATATTATCCGTGGTCGTCTTTATGACTTGTATGCTTTTAATTTCCTCATTGATATTTCTGTTGTGTCACATGGGTTGTTGTAGAACACAGAATTAAGATAAATGACGACTTCTAGGACACTTCTGTTAAATGCGAAAAGAGTAATTTTGAGAGAGTATGGAGATAATCTCATAAGGATACAGAATGGAAGCTTCAAGGCAAAATGAAATGTCTGGGCAGAGAGGAAGATGGAGAAAAGCCAGAAACGGCTAAGTATGATCAGAATGCCACTGCTCAATGCATTTGCTCAAACGCGATGCAGCTGGGGACCTATTCGCCTCATCTCTGAACGATAGAACAGTTCTAAGATAAGATTCTACCTAGCAGCTCTGGGTTTTATTTGTTGCTGTTTCAGCTGGCTTCTTTGCTAAAGTGGTATCCAGAGATGAAGTCAACATCAACCTAAGTCTGGAGAATACTAGAAGAATGGGTTGGTATCTGGGGAACCCATGACTAATTCAGGCTGTGGGCTTTGGCTTATGAATCCAAACACACTCCTGGTTTCATGTGGACAGCTGATGCCTGCTCCAGCTTCTGGAATTTCCATAAAGTGCTTATACAAATGCCAACTGAAAAGATACCAGGAGAGTTTGGTAAAGAATCCCTACCACTGCCATCTGGAGAGCTTCCAGGTGTACCCACAGATCATTAGCAAATCCTAACACCAGAGAGGGAGTAGAAAGGCGGAAAAGAGCGAAGCATGGGGAACCCTCAGAGGGTGAAACACATCATCTTAAGTATTAAAAAACATATGTGGAAGACACATCTTGGTCATGTTCTCTTCATTTTTTTTCCCCCTTCCTTCTTGATTCCTTTCAGGCTTTAGTGCCATTGTTTTTCACCGTCACTGTCAACTTGGGCAGAGTGAGGGGATGGGGATAGTGACAACTCTGAAGAGTATGTGGTGCCAGGGATAGTACACATAGAGGTCAAGTAGCAAGAATCCAAAGGAGTCCACCTCCTGCATCCCACTGCCCATTAGAGGAAGAGCAACGCCCAGAATAAGCAGCACTGTCCAGAGGCATCACGTTTCTGAATACACAGTCTATATACAGGTGCATAATACAACTTTTTTAATTTTAGCTAATGGTTGCTCAGGGCAAGTAGACGAAAAACATTAAAATCCTCAAAGCCCATTTGTTTGAAGATATAAAGAATACTGCTACATCTTTGGCTGTTCTTCATCAAAGTAGAGTTAATGCTACCCATTCTGAGGAAAAATGCAACTTTACATCCACGATGATTTTTACAAACTGAACACAGTGTTTGATGGAGTGATTTAAACTAAGCTTCAGAAAGATCTTTAGTGAAAGCAATTAACAGTCACTTGTGAAGGGCTTTCTCTTTGGTCTGGTATCATGAGGTCGACCCAGAGTATGAAATACAGACAGGAATGATCGACTTACCTCCTGACTGGAATTTTACCATTTGTGTTGGTCATAAATGCCAATTTCATCCAGCTGGAAAACAACGATAACAACACTGTTTTAATGTTTCTTAAGAGGAATACTTCAATCCAGTCAAGAATTTTAAAAGAAAGTTCATTCAAACAAAGAACATTTATTCTGGAAGTCAGAGACAAGAATACACTGTGAGATGAATTTATGGTCATCACAATTAGCAAATACAAATACAAGACTCTCCGTTAAATGAGAACTTCAGAAAAATAATAATGTTTTTATGAGTATGTTCCAAATAGTGCACAGGATATATTTATACTAAAAACTATTTCTCATCTGAAATTTAAATTTGGTAGTTCCATATTTTTCTCAGCAACCCTAGATGAATTAAACAATTGGGTGCTTGCACTGAGCAAAACAAATTGTGGGTATTTACTTGGTGATTGGTCTCATCCTTGATTATTACTCTTTAATAATCTCTATTAAGGGGGTGCCTGGATGGCTCAGTAGGTTAAGGATCCAATTGATCTCAGCTAAGGTCACGATCTCATGATGGTTTGGGAGTCCAAGTCCTGCTTTGGGCTCCTTGATGACAGCGTGGAGCCTGCTTGGGTTTCTGTCTCTCCATCTCTCTGTCCCTTCCCTGCTCTCTCTCTTAAATTAAACTTAAAAAGAATTCTGGCAAAATATTAATAATAAAATAAAAATAATCTCTATGAAGGTGGTAAGAAATACATCTGCATGCTGATACCAGCCAGCCTTATCATGAGGACCCATAAGGACCTCCACTCCCAGCTCCCAGTGCAGCAAAGCACAGATCGAATGTGCACCTTCCTTAATTTCCAACAGGAAGAGAAATTCATTAACTCAAATTGATAGTAAGTAACTCACTGCTTTCTTGACACATGGGGACCCACAACATTTATTTGTACTTTGATGGTAAGACTGTTCTTAGCTATTAATTCACATTCTCATTATTTCCAGTCAATGAAATTCTAATAACAAGCATAATACGATAATTTGGTAAAGTTTCTGTCTTATGTCAGTTTCCTAGAAGCACAAGTGACTCCTTTTCAATGCATATTTTCAAGACGATAGGCACAAAGGAAGCAGAAAGGGCAGGGAGAACAGTCACATAGTTGTGGTCTCTGCTGTGCTTTAGCTGGATGCCATGGGGGCTCTGGAGTGTGATGTGCACCCGACTTGGTGGCATGGGTTGGCCTTTTGTATCCTGTTCTAGCCCATCATCAGCTATGGGCTTCCCACCAGGAAGAGGGAGGAGTACAGTCTTCCAGGCACAGTGACTCCCCTTCAGCAGAGGGTAAGTCTCTGCAGAAGTGGGCAGGTGTGACCTCTTCATGAGCTAATCCTCGTGGTGGCTGGCGGATGCGTGAACACCAGCTCCATAAAGGGATCTGAGCATGATGAGCAGGATACCACTGGGGACAGATATGATCTTGTGTCCAGATATGGATATTGGGGTCCCTCAGATATAAGTAGGCATTCTCAAAGTCTCAGATCCTTTGGGATTCAATCAATACCCAAAGTATAATGTCAAATATCCACTGTAGTTCTTTATTTTTAAGACATCCACAACTGCAGAGGAAAACGAGAAGCTGCTGTGCTATGATAGGCGTTTACAAGACTAATGACCCCCTACTAAGATGATGGAAAGAAAATGGGAGGGATGGCATAAAAATCAAAACTACTAATAGTGAACAAAAAATGACTGGGAGCCAGGCACTGGGCTGGGCATTTTCCAGGGCCTCACTGCATTTGTGGGGTAACCTTGTAAAATGAGTTATGGTCACTATCTCCATTCACAGATTAGAACAGTGAGGCACAAGGCTAAGAACCTGTCAAGAGTCACCCAACAACTAAGCAGCCAAACTGGGATCTTAGTCAAGAGCACATGCTCTTACAGCACCTGCCAAAGGAACCAAAAGTAAGGATGAAAGTGTCCCAATGGCTGACCTCTCTTCCTACTGCCTGACAGTCCAAGGAATCACCCTTACTACTGGGCCAGGTTGAGAGTGCAGTCTTATTTCCCGTAATTTCTCACTATAGTTCCCTTCTGCATCTACAACTGCCTACCAATGGTCCTACAATGGCAGGCAGCCCCATTCCTCCAATGACTGCTGCTTTTTCAACAGTCTGACTTTGGCTTTGGCTAGTTAGTAACTTTCATGTCACCCTGATGGAATAATTTTGGAAGGATAACAAATCTACCAGTGAGCTACCTCCCTGGATTTTGGATACAGTGAGGTGGGGTAATAAGGTCAGTATGTCTGGATCCCTGACTGTGTGCTGAACAGTCCCCGGGCCAGTGCTCCTTTTTGACCCTAGCAATGGGTGCTCTAGTAAGTGCTTCTCTCGGCCACACTCCCCAATTCTCAGTCTCACACAACAGAGGCTCCAGCTACCACAGCATCCAACTACAGCCCCAGGCATGGAGACTAATTATCAAACTCTGTCTGGGGACACAATGGTCAGTGTCTACTACCCAGAAGATACTGGCAGGGGATGCTGAGCTTCCAGCATCTTCCTGCCATCAACCATTCCTTTCACATCAGTTTTGGGCTATAGGTTTATCACACATGCCTTGCCAAGTGGCATGAGAGTACAAGTGTATATTGGGAACTTCCTCTTCAAGGTCAGGAGCATGGAGGGAAAGACAAGTAAGATGCTGCCTGGCCATGTACTAAACCTTCACCTCCTAATCTGACCTTGTGCTTTTTAACAGCTAAGAACAAAGGGTGATATAAACAAAACTCACTGTTTCTTGAGGCAGGTCATTGGACTGACATTGTTGGCCCTGAAGTTGTGTATGATTGATCTCAATCCTTCTACCCATTGCTGAAAGAAAGAGAAAAAACATTCTTGGTGAGCAAAACTATGGGAGCTAAAAATGGTGGTTTTTATTAGATAGCCTGTGTCATTTTGTATAAGAATAATGTAAACGCTTCATTTATCTCCTCTACACTACAGAACAATCTTCATTCTGTTTGCCATACTTTATTCTTTAATAAACAGCTTTCATTCTTTCCATGAAGATAAATGTAACATCTATAGCATCATTAAACGCTGGGTTGTCACAAAGGAACGCTGTCCCCTGATTGACTTGTTAAACCTTCCAGTTGTAGCCTGTTTAAATAGAAGTCCTTTTTCAGCCGCTGGCAATCTTCATTATTTCTAAGCAACATTACACAATACACTATGACATATTTAGCTATTCCCATTTTAGAGGATGAGAGCATTTGGGGTTCATCAATTTTATCGTGTGATTCTATTTCAATCTAAGAATTTCTTACATATCTTACCTGTCTTCATTTTCCAGCAAAGCCTTAAAAAGTAAAGCATGCACTGATTGCCAGGGTATCCAGAGCAAACAGTGAAGTGCTTACATAATTTCTGTTTAAGGATTTGGACCTCAGTTTTAGCTCATAACATCACTCCATGGATTTACAAGGAAAAGTGAAGGAAGACTGTGCATGGCAGTAAAGGAATTTCAGTCTCTTAAGGACATTCTACTAGAAAAGGCTGGCCTATGAATTAAGGCCAACTCTGCCCTTAGGTCCAATAACTGATGCCAATGAATGCCATACCAAGTTGCTAAAATAAAGAATCACACTCTTGGCAACATACTTTGCAGCGAATTGATATTAGGGGTTAAAACAGAGCTGGGGCCTCTACAAAAGCCAGTACCTTACCTTCTTTGGGTTATAGTGTGACTGCTATAGCTCTGTGCTGCGGAAGGGGAAATAATTTGGAATTGATAGTAATATAGATGTATATTCTATCTGCACTGTCCAGTTTGCTAGCCACAAGCCACAGAGGCTATTTAAATTTAAACTGCATAAAGGTAAAATTCACTGCTTCCCTTTCACTAATCCCATTTCAAGTGCTCCAAAGCCAACGTACGGCTAGTGCCTACCATATTGGATAGCACATATAAAGAACATTTCCATCAATACAGATGGAAATACATTCTGCCAGACAGCATGACACAGTACTACTAGGTTTAATATAGCCTAGTTATTTAGTCATTCCAAGGGCCAGTGGTAAAGACTGAGTTCTATTAAATGTGTATGATTTTAATTTACTGTGAGAAAGTAACAAATAACATTAAAAATACCATCTTAACCATTCTTAAGTGAAGAGCTCAGTGGCATTAAGAAATATTCACACTGCTTATGTAGCCTCTATCACCACCCATCTCCAGAACTCTTTTCTTCTTGCAAAACTGAAACTCTAGCCCCTTTAAACAACTCCCCGTTTTCCTCTCCCCACCCCCAACCCTGGCAGCCATGATTCTACTTTCTGTCTCTATGAATGGACTATTCTAGGTTCTCCATAAAAATGGAGTCATACAGAATCTGCCCTTTGACAAATCTGACTGGCTTATTTCACCTGGCATAATGTCCTCAAGGCTCAGACAGGTCACAGCAGGTGACAGAACTTCCTCTGTGATGAAGGCTAAATGATATTCCATTGCATGTGTAGACCACATTTGGCATTCATTCATCTGCTGATGGACACTTAGGCTGCTATTGTGATTAATGTGGCTATCACAGATGATACTTCTATGAACAGAGGTGTACAAATATTTCATCGAGTTCCTGCTTTCAGTTTTTATGGATAGATACTCCAGAGTGGAATTACTGGACCAAGTAGTAATTCTATTTTTAATTAAAAAATTGTTTTAAGTGTATTTTCAGAGAGAGCAAATGCAAGTGGGGTAGAGGCAGGGACAGAGGGGACTCCCAAGCAGGCTCTACATTGTCAGTGCAGAGCCCGATGTGGGGTCTGAACTTACAAACCATGATCATGACTTGAGGAGAGACTGAGAGTCAGATGCTTGGCCTATTGAGCCACTCAGGCACCCCTCTGTTTTTATTTTTTGAGGAACCACGCTTCTGTTCCCTGGGGGGAAGCTGTGTCATTTTACATTCCCACCAACAGTGGATAGGGGTTCAATTTCTCCACATACTTGTCAGCACTTTTGTTATTTTCTGTTTTGTTTTCATGTTGACAGTAGCTATCCTGGTGGGTGTGAATCTAATAGAGAGTTTTGGCTGTCTTCTTTATGCTCCAGTCATACCGAACAGCTTTTTCAAGGAGGACTTAGGAGCCATGAGAGGTCAATTTCCTTCCATGACTAGAAAAGGCTATTTCCTGAGGACTGTAAACACATCGAAAGCCTCCTGATGGTGAAACCAGGATTGTGAAGGATGAGAAAGAAAGGCAATAGTAGCATTGAAGAAATGCTCAATTATTTTCATCAGCAGCCTTCACTTCCTCTGTCAGACTAAATATGGGAGTATAAATCCCTGGGGACTATCAAATATCCTGTTATTGGCCTAATAAACCACAGACTCACACAGAGTCTCCCAAGAGGAGACAGAAAAACATAAATAATTTGGTTGGCATTAACTGGGAAGCATTTTCTCAACCTGAAGGCTTGTTACGTGTTCCAAAACACAGAGTCCATGGTTTCCAGGGATAAAAAAGTGGACAGTCTGAGACTGTTCACTGGCTTTTTCTGAGCATTCTGATGTAGTTGTTTCTAAAAATAAATTACAGAGATACCAAGCTTTGAGGAGGCTGAACAACTTCCATCCATCTTTTGAAAATACAACGCTGGTGAAGAATCTTGTTTGTTGTGACTAAAAGGTCTCTGGGAGTGACCTTTGAGGTCATCACTCCAGTGATAGTACTCGTGCATTAGTTAGGAGGAAATGCCAACAGAATCCTCAGGAGCCCTAAAGGGCACTGGGGTGGGGGAGGTTGTTGTTCTTCTCTTTGAGATGATGAAGTGAGGGTCAAGGGCCTTGCCCAAGATCACAAAGCAGCTGGTGCAGGGCTGAGAGGCAGAAAAAACTTTGTTGTTGGACCCTCCCAGCATGACTAGGCCCCAGCAGACCTTTCCTTCTCTCTCCTGTCTTCCAAGGAATGCACACCTAGCATATTAAGACCAAAAGACTTTAGGAAAGAGGTGAAGCATTTTTGTTTTGTTGTTTTCAACATAAAATAGATGACACGCCAGCAGGTGTCAGTAGAACCCTAGAGTTTAGTTGGAAAGTTGCACCAAGGGTGAACTAGATGCACATGAACTTTTCGAATGTTTTCAGATTAAAAGAAGCCAAAGAAAAGAGACTTAGATAGGTTTTCTTGAATTGCTGAAAATAAGCACATATGTTAATAGTCTACATCATGCCCCAAAAGGTGTATCTTCAAGCCCAGGGCTGTATGTTTCTAGAAGGATCATTCCCTGACACATGTTGAGCAGACTCATTGGCTCAGTGGTGACACACCCACCACTATACTGGGCGTCTCCTTCTGGTCCGCCTTTGTGAGTGGGCCAGTGCAGCCCGAAGGATCAATTCAGGTGACCAAATCTTCAGTTTCTGTACTTCCTCGGTATGCTGTACTTGTTAGCATCCTCCCATTTTTTAATCTTTTCTGGGGCAGGCCCCCCCAGAATGTGCCACTCTAGCATATGGATTATTTTGAGCTGAAGACAATCAAGACCAATAAATTCAAAAGAGCTTTTTACCTCTCTCTTAACTGCGTAAAAGAATTTAGTTATAGGGTTTGTACTGGGAAGAGAGCTATTACCAAAGAGAAGAGTTTTTTCTATTTTTTTTTTCTTTTAATATAAGAAGGCCTTCTCCAAAGAGGGTGATAATTATTTGTTTACCAAATATTTGCCCTTCCCATCTTCCTGTGAATTGTCTTTGCCTTTTTCAGGTTCATTTATTTATTTTGAGAGAGAGAATGCAAACAAGCAAGGGAAGGGGCCCAAGCAGGCTCCACACTATCACCAAAGAGCCCCATGTGGGGCTCAAACCCACAAACCATGAGTTGAAATCAAGAGTCAGACACTTAACTGACTGAGCCACCCATGTGCTCCCAATTGTCTTCCTTGCCTTTGAAACCCCAGACCCTTACCTCTTTTCTCCTTGGCTCAGGATGGCATGTAAACCTCAATTACCTGGTTATCAGAGAGGCTTTCTTGTCTTGTGGGTCTCCTGTACACACATAATTAGTTTTTCTCCTATCTCTTTTTATTAGAGGTGGGTATCTCAGCCAAGAACTCAGAAGGATAGAGAGAAATTTATTTTTCCTTCCCTACACCATGCACTAGGGGCAAACTATGAAGCTTTTCAAGTAAAGATTCCCATAGGGTCTAATGTTATAGTAAGACAAGACTCTTTATAAGGTGCTTAGGATATAAAATTGCAATGTTTCACATATCTCCAGATGAATAATCAGTGAAGTAGCTATATCTTTATATATTAAACTAGAAACTTGGTTTTAGAAAGGCATTTGAGCTTTAAAGGGGTTCAGACTCTAAAATAAAGATGCTGTAGGTAGAACCCCACGTGTTTTCTCTTATGGGTCTCTATAGGCAAGGTGAATGATTTCAGTTGTTAGGATACATTAGGATTAGTTGCCATTAAATTGTCAATATTTAACTTTGAGGACAGGCCAAACAAAAGACATTTCCAGCTGGTACACTGTTAAAAGTAAACTATGTGGATATCACTCAGAGACCAGATTAGTAGTTTCCAGAGCTGGCTGTACACTGGAACCCCTGGGGAGCTTGTAAGACATTTTAGAAGCCTGGATGTGGGGTGCCTGGATGGCTCGGTCAGTTAAGTGTCCAACTCTTGATTTTGGCTCAGGTCATAATCTCACAGTTCATGAGTTCGAGCCCCAGGATGGGCTCTGCACTGACAGTGCAAATCCTGCTTGGGATTCTGTCTCCCTCTCTCCCTGTCCCTCCCCAATTTGCACTGTCTCTCTCTCTCTCAAAATAAACAAACTTAAAAAAAAAGAGGGGTTCTTGGGGGGCTCAATCAGTTAAGCATCTGACTTCAGCTCAGGTCATGATCTCATAGTTTGTGGGTTTGAGCCCTGAGTCGGGCTCTGTGCTGAAAGCTCAGAGCCTGGAGCCTGCTTTGGATTCCGTGTCTCCCCTTTTCTGCCCTTCCCCTGCTTGCACTCTCTCTCAAAAATAAACATTAAAAAAAAGAAAGAAATGCCAATTCTCAGGCCCCACCCCAAATCTACCCATGCAGCCCCTCTAGGGATGGGGCCCAGCAACCTGCATTTCAACAGGTCCTCCAGATGACAATCACATTGTGCTAGTATGGGAGCACCTGGCACTAATCACAGATAAAGATAACTGAAGAGGGTGTGGAGGTGCCACAGGAGGGTAGGCTTGTCTGGCTTTGTTTTTAAACAATTTTATTGAGGTATAATTTAAATATAATGAATGGCCTAGAAGCTTTTGATTCAAGTCTTTCAAATGCTAAGCAACCACCCTTAGGGTGAGTACTGCCAGTTGAGACTCTTTGAATTTTAAACCTTCATTCCCCTGTTTTGGATTAAATTCAGGCACATATCACTGTGTGTGCTAAAGTATTAAAAAATTTTTTTTAATGTTTATTTATTTTTGAGAGAGAGAGAGGAGGCGGAGGAGGGGCAGTGAGAGAGGGAGACACAGAATCTGAAGCAGGCTCCAGGGTCTGAGCCGTCAGCACAGACCCTGACATGGGGCTCGAACTCATGAATGGTGAGATCATGACCTGGGCCACAGTCAGACACTTAACCAACTGAGGCACCCATGAGCCCCTGTGCTAAAGCATTTTAAAGAAAGTTGCAAGCATTATAAAAGCAGAGCAGGCAGCCAGAAGGAAGTTGGTTCAAAGTATGTGCCACAGGAAGTCCAGCTCCTGGCGATGTTCCGGGATCTCACGAGGCAGCAGGGGATGGCCCTGCAGAAGTCGGTTAGAACTGACAGCTCCCCCTTGTTCCAAGAGATGCAAGCACAGAATCTGGACAGGCCTGGTCTGGAAGGCCTGGGCTTTGGGAAAAACACTAGAGAACTGGCAGAGAAACAAGACGGAGCACCATTTCCCAGAGCTGGGGTACACGATCCTAACGTAACCCGCACCACCATTGGTCCTGTTGATGAGGGAGCTTGAGGTAGGCTGAGGGCAAAGCAGAAGCTAGCACACCACCACCCCTGGGTGGGATCTGTGTGATATTCCTCAGGTACTCCTGGCTGCCCAAAAACAAGGGAAAGGAAAGAACTGATAGAGATCACAGTCAGACAGGGCATGAGTCTCCATCAGTTTACACGTATCTTAGTAAATCATGAGAAAAAGGCACTCTTACAATAGCCTAATCTCCAGAAACCTGCAGACTCATTTTCCTGGGGCCCTAACATCACCCCTCCATAGTGATATGGGGAACAGAGGCAAGAAGAAAATGGCAGGTAAAATTAAATTTCCTTATAACCTGCAGTCCATTGACAAATACTTCAGGCAAATACGGAGTGTGCCATTTCTTCAGAATGCCCTACTGTCATAATGTTAATGCCTCACTAGAGGGAAAACAACTTTAGCTTGACAATAGCTAGCCTCCAGTATCCTGTGAATCTTCTTTTTAGCATATGGAAATCTCTCTGGAAACTTCTCATTTGCCTCTACCTACCAAACTCCATAGTATATAACCTGTCACTCTTCGCAACCCCAGTGCTGCATTTTCTGCCCAAAGATCCTGTCCCTGTGCTTTAATAAAATCACCTTTTGCATCAAAGATGGCTTGAAGAATTCTTTCTTGGCCATCTTCTCTGAACCTCACCACCACCCCAAAACCTCAGCAGAGAGGCTGGTGATTTAGGCAGGACTTGACAAAAAATATCCACATTTTTTAATCCTTCAAATGTGCTCATCTAGGATGCTGAATCCATTCTGAAATTAAATGGAAGCAGATCCACCAATGTTTGTGTATCACAGACCAACTTCTACATCACGTTAAGAAGAAAAAATAAAACAACTTTCTCTTTCACATCAGTGACTTCCTTCAGGTTCTCCTAAAGAGAGGAAAAGGCAGGTAGAGTGCACTGAGTGTCAGTCATAGGAGATATCCATGACAGTGGTGGAAATTCCCTCCTGGCCTGGAACAGAAGGCAACGTGGGAGACAAGGACAGCCTTGATAGCAAGAATGAATCGGCAACTGAACCTGAAAGTCACCACAGTTGCTACCCTGAGAGAGAGGAGTACAAGATAACAGAGAGGCTGAGGACTCTCGTGCATAATAAAGGAGCTAAACTTGGCAATCCTAAATAGGGTCCAGCAGAAAAACCCAGAATCAAAGGGAAAATTAAGGAGCCTGTAATAATGACGAATAGTGAACTGCTGACACTGGCATCCCAACAGCAATTGGGGATTTCGAAGAAAAAAAAACCCAAAAGCTTAGTAGATAGAGAAGACTCAATGGTAATCTCAAAAGCCATTGGGAAATTAATAATTCTGATAAACTTTTCCAATCTAAAAGACCTGAGAGAAGAAAAAAGGTAGAACAACGGGGGTCCTTTTCTCTTGACGTCATCTGAGCCCCTTCCAGAAAATACAAGTTTTTCATCTGCTGTTCTCCATCCACAGAATAAAGTCGATCGAGGTAAAAGGAGGAATGCATTAAGTGCCACCGGATTCTTTTTCTTTTTTATGTTTGTTAATTTTGAGAGAGAGCACACACACACACACACAACTTGTGTGAGCACAAGTTGGGGAGGGGCAGAGAGAGGAGAAGACAGAGAAGCTGAAGCAGGCTCCAGGCTCTGAACTGTCAGCGCACAGTCCAAAGCAGGGTTGAAACCTATGAACTGGGAGATCATGACCTGAGCCAAAGTTGGGACACTTAACCACTGACTGAGTCTCCCAAGTACCCCAGTGCCCTCAAATTCTTAAATTGCCTTCAAAGCATGGCCAATGAGTATTTGGACAGGAAATTAGCTGCCACAAAGGAGTATATGTGGCTGTGTTTGAAAGATAAATTTGGATGGGCCTGTATAATATTTACCCTTTTCTAGTCAAAACTAGTGTAGGCACTCACAGTCAAAACAGTCTGTCAGCCTGGCTGGTTATCTTGACAACACTGGGTAGTTAGGTCAAAAAGAACCTCCAAATAGTCATAAGAAATGGGAGGACACCATGCAGTTCTGGGTCATCACTCAGAAGTTGAAGTGTCAAATCCCCCTACCAAATGGGTTTCTGTTCATTATCACTCCAAGAGACAATTTTTCATTGCCCAAGCCTGCTTTCATAGATACCTTGTAATCATGTCCTAGTGCATCTATAGAACCTGGTCTCAAATAATCACATCTAATTCCAGATATGTACTCCAAGAAACAGACTGTTGAAGGGACTCAAGATATGCTACCCCAAAATATGACACTTTGGTCCAAAAATTATTTTGAGCTGAAGGCATCTGAATTCCTGAAATCTCTTATTTGACTAAAAGCAGACTCTGCCCAAAAGAACCCCACTGTCATAAATCTATATCCAGGAGTGGTTCTAACCTTCCCTTCTGGAAGACAAAAAATTGGTACCCCACTCTAACAGAAATGCTCCTAAAGTTCTCATGTCCATCTATTATCCTAAGGGCCCATGTATCTTTCCTAAAAGTCATTTGCTCTCCTGTAAGTGGCCTTTTCCCCCTTTCTTTCCCCTGCGAAGAGGATGTACAAACTCCCAAATATCCCTGCTCCTTTGCATATTTACTTCCTTCTGTGATGCTCCATGCACATAAAAGTAATAATTTGTATGTCTTTTCTCTTCATTTGTCTCTTGTCAGTTTATTTCACAGACCCAGCTGAAGAAACACAAAGAAGAAAATGGAAGTACTTCTATACACTCAGAATACACTAATGCCTTACATTCATTCATGCCTACAGACTTCATAATGGTACACGATGCTCTTTCCTGACTCAACAGAGCGGTTCCAATCCTACAAACTCTAGAACTCATTCACAAACAAAATGAGGTATTTGTCTTATTTTTATGCAACATTTTTTTTGGCATCTGCACAGAGAACTCTAAATTGACTGAAGAATTTTAAGATATTAAGAAAACCAAGAGCATCACCCTATGCCAGTTTTGTGAAAGTGCACTTTTGGTTGCAGCTGTCAATTTTGCAAAAAGGAAGAGTAAATGGCTGGTGAATTAAAAGGTATTCATGAAGTGGTTTCTCTGGCCAATGGCTGTACTTTTAAGCCCGAAGTCACATTCCTCCTGACCTGTACCAGTTGACAGAGCTGGCAAATTGAGACATGCAAAAATGAACGTTATCCACATGCAGAGGCTCTGTGATAAATATGACCCATCAAGGAGTCCCTAGCTAACTTCACCAATGTGGCATCAAACTACATAGCTCAGGCAAGTCAAGTCTACAGGCAATCCTATAAAATAAATAGGACTTTCAACAGAAGATACTAAAAAGGGGCTGGGTTTCATTACCTTTCCATCGTCCAACATTTCCGTGCCAAAAAAAAAAAAAAAGGAGAGAAGGCGAGAGAAAAAATGTGACAGCATGAAAATAAATGGAAAAAAAGAATATTTATGATAGAGATGAATAAATGAATGCCTAGATTACATTGCTTTCATACTTCTGGGAAACTATTGGAATGAGAATGGTTCTGTGACATCGCTTGTTGACTGTTCACTGGAAAGCAGTTCTGGAAGAGTTTTGCCTTCAACAGCAAAAAAAAAAAAAAAAATGGTAAATAGCTGAACACCATCCCCCTTGTGCTGGGATTCCTACCAGGATAACAGTGCTTCGTGGAGTACCTCAGCGAAGAAACCTAACACGGCTTTCTCATGCTTTGTTGACGAGGGAGCCTTTTTTTAAATTTTATTTTCTTTTTTAATGTTTATTCATTTTTGAGAGACAGAGACAGAACACAAATGGGGTTGGGGCAGAAAGAGAGACACACACAGAATCTGAAGCAGACTCCAGGCTCTGAGCTGCCAGCACAGAGCCCGACATGGGGTTCGAACCCATGAACCATGAAATCAGGACCTGAGCTGATGCTGGACGTTTAACGGACTGAGCCACATAGGCGTCCCTAGGGGAGCCTCCTTTAAATGCAGGCTTTTGTGAAATATCTATTTTGCAGATCACCAGTTTGAGAAGTGCTGCCTTATGATTCAACTCCCACAGGTAAGGACTTTAACTTTTACCTTGACAGTACAGTAAAATCAGAAAACGTTCAGGTGGAAGTGGCTGGACAGTAATAGAATACAAGATCTAGAGTGAACCCTCTTGCCTGGCTTCAAGACACAAGCTCCGCCACTTACTGGCTGTGTGATCTTGGGCAAGTTACTCAACTTCTCTGGACCTATTTCTTCCTCTATAAAATGATAATAATCATGCCCAGCCCAGAGGACTGTTGTAAGAGTTAAATGAGATAATATATGTCACGCACTTGGAACATTGCCTGATATTCAATATAAACTAAAAAATTCCACTGCGCTATTCTTATTGTAATTATTGGGGGTCACTGGTCAGCATTACTGTAAAGGGCCAGAAAATATTTAAGAAGGTCACATATGATTCTCTGTTGTATAGTTTTTATGTTTTGTTAATAACCCTTTAAAAATGTAAACAGCTATTCTCAGCTCATTGGTTATACAAACTAAGGCTGAAGGCTGGGTTTGGCCCATGAGCTACACTTTGCCAGCCCTTGATTATTTTTATTTTGAGAGAGAGAATGCGAGCAAGGGCGGAGTAGAGAGAGAGAGAGAGAGAGAGAGAAAATCCCCATCCCAAGCAGGCTCCTTACTGTCAGCACGGAGCCCAACATGAGGCTTGATCTCCTGAGCTGAAATCTGGAATCTGACACTTAACTCACTGAACCACCCTGGCGCTCCTGCCAGCCCGATTATAGCTTGCCCCAGATCATAGTGCTCAGAGGCAACAAGGTCTCATCTCAGATGAGGTGCCCCATCTTTTTAAAGATCAGAAAACATAGGAACATGTATAGGCTTGTTTTACACATATACTGTGTTCACAATGGCAATTTCTGGCAGCAGAAGCACAGGGACGCAGTTTAAAGCTAGTGACATTTTTCTCTCCCAGGGGCCAAAAGGTGAAATCCGAACTTCACATGATACTTCTGGAGCAATTAGAGTAACTCATTTTGCATTCCCTTGGTGGAGTCATTTGATAACACTCCCTGTTAGGGCAAACGAGCTGCTCTGGGCTGGGCCTAGAGCAGAATCTCTTCTTTGAAACCTGTCCAGTTCATGAAACACAACAGGGAGAGAAGGCTCCTGTGATGAAAACTTATCCCTCACGAAGTCCCCGCATTCTGCACAGAAGCACCCAGGGGCTCGTTCTAAAGACAAGCTGGTAATACCAAGAAAATCTACCTCAAAATTCGCGGGATTTACAATTATACCGAAGCCCAAGAAAAGATTTTAAAGACCAAGGAAATGCACGTGATAAAAATTTTAAATGATAAAATACAGTACATTAAACTCTATAAACTGTATGAGTCCAACTATGTATGAAAGAAAATTGTGTGAATTAAAATGACACAGTGGGGTGTCTGAAGTGGGACTGGAGGGAGGTAGAATGGGGTTTCCTTTAGGGATTGGATGATAGGTTCTAAAACTAGACAGAAGGGATTGTTGTACAACACCGTGATCTACTAAATGGCACTAAATTGTCCACTTACTTTAAAGTGGCACATTTTGTGTTATGTGAATTTCCCTTCAATTTAAAAAAAGACACAGAAGACGGGGAAATGCACTCTGGGGTGGGGGCGGTTATTTTCTTCTGTGTACTCTTCTGCACTTTCAATTAGACTGTAGTGGAAGTACCCACTCTACCATGAGCAATACTCCCTCTGCATTCAGGAAACGCTAGTGAACAATGTAAAAATTCTTGGGCCATGCAAAATGTTTAAAATGACTTTGCCGGATGCTCAGTGTTGCTGCAGACTAGGGCTGAAAGCCACCCTTTTCTCTGCTCACTACTCCAAGGAAACCTCACTGACACACTGATACTGCCTGAAAGGACAGCATCATCTCTTCCAGCTCCAGCATCCAGTTCCTGAACCTGAACTTTGACTTTTTTTACCGTTTCTTGTTGAGAGAGAGAGAGAGAGAGAGAGAGAGAAAGAGTATGAGCAGGGGAGGAGCAGGGAGAGAGGGAGACACAGAATCTGAAGCAGGCTCCAGGCTCTGAGCCGTCAGCACAGAGCCCAACACCGGGCTTGAACCCACAAACTGTGAGATCATGACCTGAGCAGAAGTTGGATGCTTAACCCACTGGGCCACCCAGGTGCCCCAGACAAGGAGATTTATTTTAAGTAAGTCTGATGCTATGAGAAACAACAGAAAAAATCCACCATTGACTACTAAAGAAATTTGAGGATTAAAAAAAAACACACACACAAAGATAGGTGTTTTTATAATGGTAAGGGGCTAGAGATACAGAACACAGGGTCATCAGGCCAGGGCTGGCTGGTCTACAGACAAGTCCCGAGGGCCCCCATATAAGTCCGATAGCTGGGAGAATGACATACAGATACAAACACGGTTATCAGAAAGGGAGGGCCTAGTGACATCGAGACAGGCAGGGAAAGGACAATAAATTAGTTTAAAATATGTTCTCTGAGAAAGTGTATGCCACAGGACCCGCTGTGGATCCTACAATATAAAGGAACTCACTTGCTAGTTGGGGGCCCTCGGGCTCTGTGCTGACAGCTCAGAGCCTGCAGCCTGCTTCAGATTCTGTCTCTCCCTCTCTCTCTCCCCCTCCCCCACTCACACTCTGTCTCTCTCTCTCTTTCTCTTTTTCTCAAAAATAAATAAACATTAAAAAAAATTTTTTTTAACTAAAAAAAAGAAAATTACACCCTTTTTTTTTTTTGGTACCTTCATTCATCCAGCTCTTCATCCAAGGATTTTATTTATTTATTTTTTTTTCGGATGAATTCTAAGGTTGGACAAATCATTTCTACTACATGGGCTTTTTTATTCTCACTTACAAAAAAAGTTGAGAGTTGTACCAAGCGACCCTTGAAGTTATTTTCTTCTATAAGCGTTAAGGAATCTCTTTGCAAGAGAAAGTATATTAGATGCCAACGACAATATGGATTAGTTGTTTGGAGGACAATTGTATATATGTGACCTACATTAGACTAGGGACTTCTACATATATACAATTGTATACATATATACAATTCAGACAGAATCTGAAGCAGGCTGCAGGCTCTGAGCTGTCAGTACAGAGCCCGACACAGGACCTGGACCCACAAGTCGTGAGATCATGACCTGAGCCACCCAGGTGCCCCAATGGGCATCTTTATTTAAAATGTCAATGTAATGAACACATTAGGTAAATATCAGCATTCATCTTACTATAAGTACATTCATGATGCATGATGGCTGAGGTCTGGACCTAAGGTTCTAAATGAGCCACAGGAAGGCCTGTCATTTGGCACACATGATGTTTAAAAAAAAAATGAATATGGGGCACCTGGGTGGCTCAGTCAGTTGAGCATCCCACTCTTGGTATCAGCTTAGGTCATGATCTCACAGATTCATGAGTTCAAGCCCTGCATTGGGCTCTGTGCTGACAGTGCGGAGCTTGCTTTGGATTCTCTGTCTCCCTCTCCCTCTGCCCTTTCTGAACTCGGGCTTCTCTGTCTCTCTCAAAATAAACACATTTTTAAAAATTATTAAAAAATGAATATATTTGTCAACATCTTAACATCAGATTTCATGTAAAAAAAAAATCCGGATGTATAGTATCTTATGGAAAAAAACACCACCATCTTCAACAATCTAGCAACCTCAAGACCCATGTTCTTAGATGGTTGGAAAACTGGCTGGTAGTAAGTAGATGCTGCCCCCCACCCCCTAGAGAGTGTATGTACACCCCAACTCGCTATTGTCCACACCATCCCCTATTTGTCATCGCCAGGCATTTTTTTCATTATTCACATCATCTTCCTGGCTTCTGTAGGCATCTGAGTTTGCAATTGGTTGATTAAAGGAACTATGGCTTTTGGCGATAATGGCAAAAAAGCACTAAGTTTAGAGTTGACAGAGCACCACCATGGATGACACTGAAGTACTGAGTTCTGGAACAGACGGTCTTCACAAGCATAATGAGAACCAAGGGAGCAAGAGAGATGGAAGGCGGTTGTGGGAGGCCCAAGGAGATGAGTTTCACCCACTCCACAGATTAACTAATGAAGGCAGCCCTCCCTCTGAGGCAGAAAAAGAGTGACAGTTTCTAAATTCAACCCAGCAATAAGCCAAATGAACCCCATTATCTTCATTTGGCAAGAAAAAACACCTAGGAGGGATGGGACGCTTAAAAGTTACAACATACACCCACACACCGGCTGATTCACAGCTCTGTCCTTAAGAGAGCTTTTTAACCGAGCATCACCGCTTTGTTTCACATGATTTCAAAAATGGTTTAGAGTAAAAACAAGAACATGCCCACTTTCAGTTTTGGAAACATGAAAACACACACATCCTATCCCAGATTTGAGCCTCAAAAAACACTGAGGCAAAGGGGTGAAAAATTTTAACCAATCAGTATGTATCGGGGCTTGGATGACAAGAAGCTGAGATTAATGATTTAGCTACTCTAGCATCCGAAGGCATTGGCTCAGGTGAGCCTGGGTAGCAGGCCAGGGAGTTAAAGAGAAGTGGGATATCCCTCTTCACAAAGCTTTTCCACAGGGCGGTGTACTGACACCTGGATGTGTACCAGAATCACCTGGAGGGTTAAGCAGGTTGCTGATTCAGTAGGGCCGGGGCCTGAGAATCTGCATGTCTGAATAAGTTCCCAGGTACTGCTGGAGCTGTTAGTCTGGGGACCACAATGTGAGAACTACTGGCATATACAATACAATTAAAATTGCATGCTGGGGCTCCTGGATGGCTCAATTGGTTAAGCGTCCAACTTCGGCTCAGGTCATGAGCTCACGGTTCCTGTACTGGGCTCTGCACTGACAGTGTGGAGCCTGTTTGCCATTTTCTCTTTTCCTCGCTCTCTGCCCTTCCCTCACTTATGCCTTTTTCTCTCTCAAAAGTAAATAAACTTAAAAAAACCTGCATGTCAAGAAGCAGCACAGGAAGGGCTCTGAAACAAACTTACTGCTTGGGTCACAGACACTAATTCATTTTAATGCTCTTTGTGTTCTTACTGAGAGAATTCTAATCAATGTCTAGGTCAGTAGAATCCACAGGTCTACAGATTAACTTGTTTGCTGTAGTCAATCAATTTGATAAAAACTTGTGTAAGTTCAAAATCATTGTGATTTTTGGACTAAGTCCATCTGTATGCTAAACCAACAGGATTGAAACTTCACCCTGCATCAGAATAACCTGGCAGTTTAGTTTAAAACAGATTACTACTGGGTTCCGTCCCGCTCCACACCCCCACCCCGACCCCACCCCCACTCCCCGCACCCAGAATTTCAGATTCCATGGGTTGGGAGAATTTGCATTTTTTTTTAAATGTTTGTTTCTTTTTGAGAGAGAGAATCAGACTGAGCTGTCAGCACAGAGCCTGGCTCAGGGCTCAAACTCACAAACTGCTAGATTATGACCTGAGCCAAAGTCAGAGGCTTAATTGAGGGAACCGCCCAGGTACCCCATGGACTTTGCGTTTTTTTTTTTAATATTTATTTTTTAGAGAGAGAGATACAGAGCACGAGCAGGGGAGGGGCAGAGAGAGAGGGAGACACAGAATCAGAAGCAGGCTCCAGGCTCTGAGCTGTCAGCACAGAGCCTGATGCGGGGCTCGAACTCACGAACCATGAGATCATGATCTGGTTGAAGTTGGATGCTCAGCCGACTGAGCCCCCCAGGCACCCCGTAATTTGCATTTTTAAAAGGCTTCCAGGTGAGGCCAGTGGTCTGATCCCTAGGAGAAACTCTTGTGCTTAAGAGGAAAAAAAAAAAAAACTAGCTGAGGGGAGGTTCTTTAGGACCTTTGCCATGAACCTTTCAAGTAAGCCTTCCACTCAACATAATTCAAGTTCAGCAGAGCGGTCTTAGTATTCAACCCAATTTACTAAAGTAAGATTTTATTACCTGCAATAAACTACCTGACTTTATCTTTTTTGTAAACAAAAGCGGACAGGTAACATTTTTATAATTTAATTTCTTTTTTTTCTTTTTTTTAAATTTTAACGTTTTTATTTATTTTTGAGAAACATAGAGACAGAGTGTGAGCAGGCGAAGGGCAGAGAGAGAGGGAGACACAGAATCGGAAGCAGGCTCCAGACTCTGAGCCATCAGCACAGAGCCTGACGCGGGGCTCAAACTCACAGACTGTGAGATCATGACCTGAGCTGAAGTCAGCTGCTTAACCAACTGAGTCACCCAGGCGCCCCTATAATTTAATTTCTATAGTACTTACTCATGGGCTTATTTGAGGACTTGGTTACAAAGTCTAATTTATAGAGTTTGCCAAATATTTACAACCTGCATGAAGTATAATGAGCAGTCTGGAAATTGTCTAAATTCAGTGTAAATCTTTGCATTTTGAACCTCATAAAAACAGCTTATTTTTGTAATCAAAGGAAAATTCAACTTAGTATAAAATAACACACTTATTTTTGGGGATTTTAAATGAGGGCTGCATTTCCATCTCATGTACAGTGACTCTGTGATTTCAGTTTGCTGTGCCGTGCCAGCTGTAACGTAATGAAAGACATCTGAACTCCCTTCAGCAAGGCAGAGACAAATTCCTCCCAAGCTGGTTGCATTCTTTTTTTTTTTTTTTAATTTATTTTAGAGAAAGAGAGAGAGAGAGAGAGAGAGAGAGAGAGTGTGTGTGTGTGTGTGTGAGAGAGAGAGAGTGTGTGTGTGTGTGTGTGTGTGTGAGAGAGAGAGAGAGAGAGAGAGAGAGAGAGAGAGAGAGAGCTGGAGAGGGGCTGAGGGAGACAGATTTCTTAAGCAGGCTATCTGCTGAACAGGGAGCCTGACACCTGGCTTGATCCCATGACTGTGAGATCGTGACCTGAGCCACGATCAAGCGTCAGAAGCTTAACTGACTGAGCCACCCAGGTACTCTTCTCCCCACCCCCCATCCCAGAATTATGTTCCTAATTAAGGAACACAGTTATCATACTCAGTATTATTTGCAAAGAGACAAGCATCACCTTGGTGGGGGAGGGGTGGAGCGTGGGGGGGCAGGTTTTATTATAGTTTAGAAAAAAACTGGAAAACACCATCATATGACTGCTTTTACTCATGGGCATTCTAAGCCACATATCATACTCACTTATTACCCAAAGGCACAGGTGTTTGAGGAAGAAGTGCCAGCAATCTGTTAGCCATTCCTTTTAACAGAGAGTTTTTAAGGAGAGAAAATAAAAGCTAAATTTTCTAACTGGAATGACAGGAAGGATTGAGGCAGGCAGAAGAATAATGATCTAAATTGGAAAGAGAAAGACACCAGGTTAAAACCTCCAGTCCTGTCATGGATTCTCAGCAACAGTCCTACGGCATCTTGCAAAGTGACTCTAAAAATAACACCATGGAATCCCAGATCTTTAGCCTATCAGTGCATCACATTTCCTCAGGCTTCTTGTTTAAAGAGCGTTTCCCTAACTTTTCTTGGAGCTAAACTGCACAAAACTAGAGTTGTATACCAATGAGGGTTAGACATATTTATCGCCCTGGTTAGAATTTATTGATCCTATCAATACAAGGACCTCAGTAAAATGGGCATTTATCGAGCATCTACTGAATGTTGGACACTGACTATTCTAAATGTCGGGGACACAGTAGTGAACAGGACGTTGCCCGGATGTAGGAAAGGAAGTGAATTAATGAGTAAACGATATGTAAATAGTGACCAGGGCTATGAAGGCAACACAGCAGGATAAGGAGGGAGAGCCATAGGGTGGCAAGAATCTTAGGAGCTAAGGTGACATTCCAGCAGAGACATGAGAAACGTGAGCAAGAAAGCAGCGCATGTAAATGGAGGAAGAGTGTGTTCCGGCCAAAAGGAACAGCAAATGTAAAGTCCCTGGAGCTAGAGGGAGATACAAAAGCGGAGAGAAGGAGAAGAGGGCAGAAAGGGAAAGAGAGTAAGGTGGCTTCTTGTAGGGCCTTGTAAGTCTTACAGTGATGTGATCTGAATCCCGTTTTAAAAAAAATTTTTTTTAGCATTTTTTATTTTAGTTTTGAGACATAGAGACAGAGTGTGAGCAGGAGAAGGGCAGAGAGAGAGGGAGACACAGAATCCGAAGCAGGCTCCAGGCTCTGAGCCATCAGCACAGAGCCTGACGTGGGGCTCAAACTCACAGACCGCGAGATCATGACCTGAGCCAAAGTCAGTCCCCCAACTGACTGAGCCACCCAGGTGCCCCTGAATCCCGTTTTAAAAGCAACCCTCCAACTGCTATTTTGAGAACAAACTAAAGGAGCAAGTTCAACGCAGAGAAACCAGCTAGGGGAGACATGACACTGGCCTGGCTCATGCTGTAGTGATGGCAGTGATGAGAAGCAGCTAGATTCTCGATACAAGCGTGTTTGTAATGGGCTGATGTGGGAGACAACGAAGGCACTAATGGTCTCAGCAGCTTGCAAGAACTGTGGGTGGAGGGTGAAGGGTAAAGGGTGAAGGGTCAAGATTTGGATGTAAGTTTACAACACCATTAGGCATTTATTGTGTAGGGGAGAAAGGATGTAGCACTGAGCTCACATCTTCCAAAGAGGTACAGCAGCATGGCAAGCTCTTGATATGAATTAGTACAGTTATTTTAAGTTTTGATATTGGGAAGTAGGCAAGATTATCCACATATATGTACACTCAGTGAACAAGCTTTTCACTCTCTTCTCCTCCACATGTCAAGGCTTCAGTGGAAATGCTACTAAGAAAAGAACCCCAAATCTTAACCTGTAGTACACACCCTCTATCTCAAAGATAAACATATGTAATACCTTCTCAAGAGTATAGGTCTCAGAACATGGTTCTTAAACAAAATGGACTAAGATTGGTAACAAACCACGGAAAGCAAAAATGTTATGAAATTTTCTGATTTAAGCCATCTTCCCAGGACTGTACTCACTCAGGGCATCAGGTGGGGTGGCATGGCCAGAGTATCACATGGGTAGTGAGAAGGCCTGAGTTTTAAGCCAGACTCTGGCCCAGCCCGCTGTACAGTCTTAGGTAAGTTCTATTAACTCCTTGGCCTCATTCTCCTCATTTGAAAAATGAAGTGGTAGGAAGTGCTTTCTAAACTCCATTTCCTGCCCTAATAATATTCTGTGACCCTGCGATCCTAATAGCTAACACTCATCAAAGGCTTTCAGTGAGGGACACTGCGCTAAGCACTTTCCACCTAGTAGCTCATGCAATTCTCATGATGATCCTAACGGCAGATACTGTGGTATTATTCCCATTTTACAGATGAAGAAAATGGGAATAATACCACAGATGATGAAAATGAGGCTCAGAGAGGTAAGTTGTATGCCTAAATCACACAGCTGCTAAGGGGGAAAGCCAGGATTTTAGCCTAGGCAACCTGGTCCGAAGCCCAAGCTTATACTGAGCCACACTGCTTCTTGTAATGTGATGAGTTGATACAAGCCAGGAAACACAGGTCTAGAGAACTGTCTTTTTGCAAAACATTGGGCAGCTCGATATCTGTATCTGATTAACGAGACTTTTTCTTTGTGGGTGGTCAGCATGGACTTCTGGGATTGAATGTTGCTATGGCAAAAAGCCAGTAAAAAAGACCTTTGTAGAAAATATGTAGGCATAAACGCCACAAAACAGGAACAATATATGTTGACATCATCAGGGTTCAAGAAACCATTCAACCTAGTGTTGATCGAAGCAAGATAATAAAAGAACTTGAAGGCTTTGCAATATCTATTCTCCCAAAGTGAAGAAACCTGGAACAACAGCACAAAACCCACAAAACCACCACAAGACAGAAACAAAGGCTTCTCTTTAACAAGAAGCATCCATTCCTGGCTCCAAAGCCTAAGTCCGGGAGCTTCTCAGACTTCACCGCATATCTGAGTCATCTGGGGTGGGGGCGGTCTTGCTAAAAAAGCGAAGATTCTGGATCAGTAGGTCTGGGTGGATTGGAGACTCTAAGATGTAAGGAGCTCCTAGGTGAGGCTGTGTTCCTGGAATGTGGACCATACTTTGTGAGTGGGTGTTAAAGAGCCTACAGGCTCTCAGATTCTGCAGAACTCCCTTTTGCCACCAGTTAGCTCTGGGTGCAGGGTTAAGTCTTCTAAGTTTGGTTTTGTCAGATGGTCTTCTCTGTACATTCCAATCTAGCTCTAAAGGATGACTTTCTTATTCAAGTATCTGCAATGATAACTTTCTTATTCAATCCCACACTGTAGGATTAAATGGGAAAATGAAATGCCTCCCTCGGCCCTCAAACCCAGGTCTCTGTGATGGGAAAATCAATGCTAAAGCCTCCTTACCCCTACTACAGAAAGATAATGAGAGCTCTGTTCAGAGGTAAAACCACCCTGAAAACAAATGACTTGCAGCAAAGTGATTTATATTTGAGGCTTTATACTTTGGCAAAAATCCCTTTCAGACTTACTTGCCAGGGCAATGGTATGCTAGGTATGGTATTAAAAGATGGATCATGATCCAATACTTCAATAGCTTACAGGGTCAGGGAGTGGAGCTTGAATGTCTTTACCATCTAGACCTGAGCTATCTACTATGGCAACTATTAGCCATATGTAGCTATTGAACACTTTAGATGTAGCTAGCCTAAATTGAAAACACACATCACGTTTTGAAGACTTGGTATAAAAAGAAATGTAAAATATGTCATTAATGAATTTTATTTTGATTTCACATTAAAATGACGATATTTTGGGTAGACTGTGCAGAATAAACTATTTTATTGAAATTAATTTCATCTGTTCCTTCTTACTCTTTAAATGTGGCTGCTAGAAAAATGTAAATGATATCTGTGGCCTGATTTATATTTCTAACGGGCAGTGTTGATCTTGCCCCCTCCTATTCATGTGGTTCTCCGACCAGCGTCATCGCCATCAGCTGGGAACCTGTTAGGGAGAATTTTGTTCCCATCTCAGACTTACTAAATCAGAATGTGCATTTTTAACAAATCCCAGGCAACTCCTGTGCACATTCTAGTGTGACAGAGGTTCTGGGTTAGTTTTCCCTACAACATATCCACAGAGGTATTTAGATTCTTGGTGTATATAAGTGGTACACTAAAAGAGAATGGTGCTTGCTGAATTTTCTATACCAATGTTCCGGCTAGGCAATGGAAATAGATTTTTTTTAAATTTTAAATTAAATTACTATATAACTTTAATATATAAATCACAATGACATTATACATAAAGATTACGAGCACCACCTATATACATACGAGGGGAAAGGGAGAGAGGTTTTTTCACTGAGGCTACCTTAGTTACTTCCGGATTTTCAGCCACCATGTACGTGAAACTGATGTTCACCAGATCTGTGCCACTGCAGACACAAACTATTCGCCCTTCCAGATCATTCTCTGACTTTCCAACAGCTTCAAGAGCAGCCAGGATTTTGGGATCCTGTATAGACGTGTACAGACAGGAAAAAATTGTTAGATCAAAGCCTGGAGGAAACGATTCTCATTTGATGTAAAAATACACAGAAGGACAAATGTTTTCTTTCTACCTAGAATGCCCAGATATTTAGCATTATTCTAAAGCTAGTAGAGGTAAAACTCGTAACACTACACATTACTTGAACTCATTTGGTAAGAAAGGTATTATAAAACTATTGATTTAGAAAACTAGGTGTGAGGGTCTTTCTTTAGGTTCTTGGTTGTAATTATTGCAGGGCCTAGAATGTGAAAATGGGATGAAAAGGTTCTGACTGGGACATGCTTGTGTCCACAAAGATCAAAGGGGTCTCTCAGCAGAGGACAGTGACTGAGGTCTCATGCAAATAAACATGGGCATTGCCACAGTCAGCAAGCAAGGATCATTAAAAAAATAAGATTAAGTCTTTCAAGTAACCTGGACACAAAAATTATGTTCATCTCTAGAGGCCATGGCACCTTCACTTGGAATGATGACAGTTAACTTTACCCTAAATAGCAAATAAAATGGCGTTTTTGTCCTCCAGGAGAACTCAGGAGGAAATGCCAATATAGTTATACAGAAATTTTAACTAACATAAAAAAAGGACAGCTTTAAAAAAGACAAAGAGAAACAAAATGAGGAACATAATTTTGTTTTCAACATCTAAAAATCTGCAGGGCTATTATGAAAATAGGAATAAATACTGCGCTTTAATATTCTAGAAAAAAGTCAGCTTTTAAATTCCTAGCATCACTATGAAAACAGCTTCTCATTCGAACAAATCAATCACTGTGAAGAAGACTGATTTATAGACTCCGTCATCTTTTTCTCTTAGAGGCAAACTGAGCCTCCAAGGTGAGCCAATGTCTGCGTGCACAGGTGCACAAATATGGAACTACCCAAGCTATTTAAATTTCCACATCAACCACAGACCAGAAATGACTCACTGTTTGCTAAAAAGAAAAAAAAATGGCAGCAGAAGGAGAGGGACCTTGACAAATTAATTTCTGAGTTAAGGAAATTGTTTCTTTGATTCAGGTATCACACAAGTATCTTCTCTTTGAAAGGTGAATGATGTTTCTAATATAACTAAATATAATGCAATCCAAACCATCCAAAAGTTATAGATGAAAAGATTTCTTTTAACTTTTTTAATGTTTATTTATTTTTGAGAGAGAAAGACACAGAGCATGAGTGGGGAAGCAGCAGAGAGAGAGGGAGACACAGAATCTGAAACAGGCTCCAGGCTCTGAGCTGTCAGCACAGAGCCGGATGCGGGGCTCAAACTCCCAAACCGCAAGATCATGACCTGCGCTGAAGTCGGACGCTTAACCAACCGAGCCACCCAGGTGCCTCATAGATGAAAAGATTTCTGAACTGCGTGTGTTCTTGATTCCCAGCTGATGAGTTTGGGCAATAACAGGTTAAAATAGCATTCTAGAAACCTTTTCCAACCTACGGAAATCTGTGTTTAGAAGAACAGCAAACACCAATCACAGGTACCTTTGGAGTGGCTCCCAATCGAATACTGTTGATGAGAGAGCATTCTAGAACTTGTCCTTCCTGAAAAGAGAGAATACAATACAGCAGTGAGCCAAAATCCTGCAAGACCTGTGGCACAGACAAGGTACATGATGATGAAGGCAATGCCAACGACAGTAAGGTACACAGAGTGTGAAAAACAAAGCATAGCAATCGCAATACCCAACAATCAGAAATAGTCAAGACCCCTGCACATTCCATTTCAAATATACATACATATATAAATGCAAGTCTGGATAGTTATTTATGTTTACAAAGTGCTGTTACCTTTATGCACATAATACTGTTACCGATGTGTATATATCATTCAATGTATGTGTGTACATGAAATATTAAGTAGGAATAATGCTTTTATAGAATTCCAATTCTACTTTGTTAAATTCAGTTCAAAGATGCATTAAATGTGTGCACTGCGCTGTGTACTGAGTGAAGTCCTGGGGTGTAACAAGATGACCATGCTCTTAATGCATTTTTGAGACTCAGCTTGAATATCTCTTGTAGGAAACCTTCCTAATTCCCAAGATTAAATCAGATCTGCCTGTTTCAAACTCTTGTAACAACGTGACCTTCTCTTTCACAGCACTCAATGACTTCTACCTTTTTTTTTTTTTTTTTTGTAACACTTGCTTTTTCTCCTAGACTAGAATCTATGAGGTCTAAGATATTCCCCAATGACCGGCACATGGAAGTATGTTTTTAAAAATCTTGAAGAAACGAATAAGCATAGGGTCCATGCCCTCAAGAGGCATTTCGCCTGCTTGTTGAGAAATAAAATAGTTTAAACCAGAGAGCAGGACAGAAGAACTTGCTGTTCTTGTGCCATACCTTGCCTTCACTTCTCCAGGTCAGAAAGAAGCCAAATTCATCCACTTTGAAGAGACAGTTGGGTTCAAACACAAAGGATTCCTGTTAAAAAAGAAATGCATTGATCTGTATGACTCAGACCATTTTGAATCTAATAAAAATGCAAATATATTTTAGCCTCTAAATGAGGGAAAATGAGGAATCACCATTTTGCATCCCAAATCTAATGACCACATTTCTTATTATATTATGGAATATTTTCATCTTGAAAACTCTTTGCATCCACTTTTATATTGAAAGACTGATCACACAGAAGAAAGTTTCTCTAGGACCTTGGAAGAAGAGCTCAGGGAAGGAAGAAGGACTCCCAGATTCCAACCACCTGGTCTCTCTCCACAAAAGAGGTATCATTGCCTGTATTTAATATAATGTAAAAAATCAGGAGATAATTTTAAGCTATGATTTTTTTTTTTGGTCCACACAATTGAGCATTCAGCTGCTTACTTGGAAAACTGCTGAGATTTTTGCTTTTACATCCAACCTCATTTGGTGTCCTGTAAACCAGGACTTGAGCAGGATTTTGAGCTACACAAAGTGTAGTCCTTGGACCAACACCATCAACATCACCTGGGAGCTTGACTGAACTGTAGAGCCTAGGGCTCCAGCCCAGATGGACCAAATCAGAGTCTCCGGGGGTAGAGCTCACAAATCTGTGTTCCAAGAATGCCTCCAGGTGATTCTATGCAGGCTAAAGTTTGAAAACCACTGTTGTGGCCTTTGACACCAGAAACTATGTTTGCAACCTACAGAATCAAAATTCTAATCAAGAAGAAATGTTAGCACATTCAGGGGCCCAAGGACAGCTATAATATACTTGGCAAAGGATCCCTGGTCTTTAGCAAGAAAGCACCATTGTGCTTATGAGTGGCAGGAAAA
The DNA here is from genome assembly GCA_030068075.1 of Paguma larvata. NCBI lineage: Eukaryota > Metazoa > Chordata > Mammalia > Carnivora > Viverridae > Paguma > Paguma larvata. Next base: position 15,114,628 of record CM057844.1, read on the forward strand.
TTTTATATCAATGAAAGAAAAAGAGTATTCAGGAAATGAACTCAGATACCATCTGCTCTCTGATTGCATGTCACCAAGCCTTGGCACCCATGTGTCAACAAATCCACATGTCCTTCTCATGATCTAAAGAACTTGTCCTCTTAGATAATCACAGTGGCAACAATGGGGAACCTGTCTGCCAAACATGGATCAGGGCAGTGACTTAAAACAAATAAAGAGCAATTATAGGATTAAGACTTTCAGGATAGTTCAGATTTCACTCATCAAAACAGAGCTTTCTAAATTTTAGGGAAGCGGCAACATTCATCAAGGTAAATCCAATGTCAAGATACTGGGCCACCATAAAGTGTCAGAATTTAGAGTCCCAGGGGCCTTGAACAAAGTCAGACTTCAAATTTGTTTGGGTGGTTTTCTGACAGGTGAAGAATATCATATCCATTTCAATTCCATGCCAAGCACATGCTAAGCACTGCAGACATACCAATGAAAAATACAAAGAATGAGGGCATGGGATGACCTTTGCTTTTGGACTCAAAAGCCAATTCTGCCATTTATTTTTTTATCATCTCCTAGAAAAGCCGTTTCTAAGTCTCAGAATCTTTATCTAATAAATGAAGGTATTTACACATACTTTTCAGGGTTGTAGGAAATTAAATGAGTTGATACATGTAAAGTACTTGACACACAATTACAATTCGGCAGGTTGTAGCCACTATCAATAATGTATGGTTCAAATTTACATTTGTGGTAGCAAATTACTAACATGATATTCCAATACGTGATCCACAAAGATAACACTTTTAGACGGTTCAACCTTTTTGAAAAGCCTTGACCCAGAAGCTTACACCTTAGATAGGTCTTAGAGCATGGGTAGAAGTTATTCATGCAGAGCAGAGAGCAGCATTTGCAAGGACATGTAGGCTTGACCCAACACTGGGACCTTCTGAGGAGTTGGTGTGGTTAGAACATCCCAAGAGAGTAGCAGTGGATAAGACTGGACACATAAATAAGGCTAGATCAGAAGGGTACTGTATGCCACACAAAAGGTATTAAACTTGACCAACCAGGTGATAGGGAGGCTTGTATCATTAATGAATGAGAAATAAGAATCAGCAGCTAATTAAAATATGAGAATTCACACATTTTCAAATACTTCCCAACCAGTATCTTTATGGTAGTACAGAATTCTGGTACACAACGCTCAAAAATATGTCCTAAAATGGTGTTTACAGAGTAGACCCATGATGAATCAGCCACCAACGTTATTATTTATGTGCACTCTATCCTATTCCAAATAAGGATTTCAAGTGATCCATGAAACACACATGATAAAGAAGAATGGTTTTTCAATTTATTTTGAGGTGGGACTTTCAGTTCCTTGGCTTCTGTAACTGCAATGGTTTTTTTTTTCTTTCTCTGTCAGTTACAAAGTACCCCCAGAGCTTATCATCACCACCTTGACATTTCAATCCCTAATATCCCACTCTTGCACCATTTCACCTGATCCTTCTAGACCCCAGCACCACAGAACTCATTTTTCTATATTAGTTTGACTTCTTCACATCTTCCTGTTCATTCACCTTGCCCATCACTCAGTATCCACCAGGCTTCTCCTTTCTTTTACTTCTATCCTCGTCTAGCTTACTCCCATGGTCCCCTGTATCCACTGATTTGTTGAAACTGAGTCATTCTTGACTTTCCTCTCTCACTTCCATTAACAAGTCTCCTTCCTATTTCATATATATCATATTTTACTCCATCCTACCACCACGTTGGTCCAAACCATCATTGTTATAGCCAAGGACTGATCTTCCTGCTTCTCTTCCTTTTTCCCACAGCAGCCAGATTGACTCTTTAAACTTGTCATCAATGCCTTAAAACTATTCAATGGGTTCCTGCATTATTTAGAATAAAATCCTACTCCTTACCAGGGCCTAAAAGGTCCCAGACAATCTGGGTCCTTCAGACTGTTTATCATGCCACTTTCTGTTGTTTTTTCTTCTATTTCACTAAAACCGTTGGAACTCTTTTTCCTGAACTCCTTCCTAGCTCTTTCTAGCCTCAGGGCATTTGCACTTGCAGCTTCCACTGTCCAGGAGGTCCCTTCCTACTGTCCTTGACATAACTGGCACCTCTTTATCCTGCAGGCCTCACCTTACCTGGTCTTCAGAGCGGATTTCCCTAACACCTCCTTAAAAAGGCTCTCATTTTATTATCTATTACGGTATCTTGAGTATATCCTTGCTTGCACCAATCACAATCTGCAATTATTTTTATTTCTTTGTTTATTAATTTATCAGGTGGCTTTCACACCAGAGTATAACCTCCACGAAGGCAGGGTCCTTGAGACATTCTGGTTCACATTCGTGTTCTAAGTGCCTAGCACATCAAAGGACACCATGAAACTAAAGTCCTGCACTCAAAAATAAATGAACACATGATATCCTGTTTCAAATGAAGCATTTTTCGGTAGGCCAACAGATAGAACAGATAAACAAGAAATTACTCAGGTTGAGGGAGTTGTACCAAGCCCAGAACCAATCAGGGTCAGTCCTTGGAAGGCGGCCATGGACAGATACAAGGGCACTGCAATGAGGATATCTGCCTGGCAGAAGGGCTCCTTTTCACAATTCATACAAGCTCATCTCAGAGTTTGGGTGCGGCTTTGAGGCACCTACCAGGAATCCCTATTGGACCAGGGGGGCACAGTTTGAATGCCACTACAAAGAAACAGGATAAGAATCTGGGCAAAGAAAAAAAAAATAAGGTAGAAAAGTAGAGTAAGATCAAAACAAAAGATGGCTTCAGAAAGGCTTATCATAAGATCCCAAACAGTTAAAATGCGATACTAATTTGGCTCTGGGCTCCCTAGTAACTAAAGCAAAAAGGGAGAAAATACCATTGACTAAGAACCCCTACAGTTCACTGATAAAAACACATTGGTTGTTAGGAGAAGCAGTTGCCAGAAGAGAAATTCTCTATAGGAGATCCAACAACCCCTGACCCATATTAAAGACAAGGTTCCCAACGAAGCCCACAATGATGTTGTCCACTCTGGCCACAAGATTCTTGGACTAACTGTGTTCAAACTCCCCATAAAATCAGAAAACAAATCTGAGTATGTGGCAATCATGGAAGGAAACATAATCTATTTAGGTTTCTCTCCACTCCCAGAAACACACAGAAAGACCTGGCCCTCAGGGTGAGCTAAGCACAAAATCTCCATTCTTTTCTCACTACCAGCTGTGTTAAATTTCACACAGAGTCACATGGACAGTTGCTGACCACAGCTAGGGTTGTGGCCCTGTGACCTGGCTGAGGCAGTAATATTCTCAGTCCCCCTGTCAGGAAAACCACCCTCCAGACCTGGGCATGGCAGGGGAGGTCATCAAAGGAAGCTGGCCTCTTTCTCCTTTTGCAAATCTGGCAATTAACAAATGGTGATGGGATTCTCTAGTAAAGAAACAAACCAGAACAGAACTTCCTCCAGGGAGCTCAGAATTTCAGTTCTCAAAGGACTCCTGAAATTTGACACAGCCGCACTTTACAGCTCAAGGACTAGTTAACTCCTCCAGCTCAACCTCATTCTTTCCTTAGGCCACTGGGAGAGGCAGGGTGAAAGGCACAGGAACTCCTTTTATGAACTGTGGACAAGCAGGGGACCAGGATGAGGCATTTGGAGCGGCAAGAAGAATCACTTTGGCTGGAAGTGCTATAGGCAGAAACTTTTTCTGCTTCAAGCACCCCTGCTCGGAGAGACCTGTGCTTGAATGGGCTTCCCAAGGCACTTCCGCCATTTCCTCAAGGCTAGAGTATATTTGAAAACTGTGTGTCTCAACGTTATTTTTAGCATACTTTCCCCTCTTAACCCATGCCACTTCCACATTATTTAGTATCATAACCTGTCTTTCAAAGATTCAAGTCACTTTCAAAATGACATACATTAAAATATTTTTCCTGTTTCAATTCTAAAAGTATTTTGGTTGAACAAAATTTAATCCCATTTCTTCTTATCAGGAATGGCAGAGGTCTCGGCAGGCTGGATACTCTGGAGAGGAGGCAGGTATTCAGGTGGGGTTTCTGGATAACAGGTAGTTGAGTTTATTTTACTAGAGTTTATTTATTTATTTATGTTTTTAAGTAGGCACCACACCCAGCACAGAGTACAACGCTGGGCTTGAACTCAGGACCCTAAGACCTGAGCTGAGATCAAGACTCCGATACCATGCCACCCAGATGCCCCTATTTGTGTTCTTTGCTCTCCTACCCTTTTGCCCACCATGATTACCCAGGTGAAATGCTACAACTCTCAACTGTGGGGTCTCATCATCAAACAGGGAATGGTCAAGTAGGGAAAGGGATTTGGGGCTGGCTAATCAACATGTGAAGTCTACTTTATTTAAACATTAGCTGTGCAGAGGCTCTTCTGTGCTTGTGACTGGATGGGTAGATTGGCAGATAAAGAGTAGTGAAATGGGTGGAGACATTCATATCGCAGCAGGAGTCTCCTATTTTCCAGAAAGGGGACTCTCTTGCTAGAGGTGGTGCTGGGGTCTAGGCTTTGTAGTTCATAGCCCCTCGGCTCCATAACCAGCTGCCTCTCCAGGCATCTGCTGGAGAATCTTGGTGGTGGGGCTGCCTAATCACACCAAACTTCACTTTTCCCATCTGTAAACTGAGAAAATGGATACCAACCTTATAGGGCTCTCACAATGGAGAAAGCCTAAGTGCTTGGGACAAGCTAAGTGCTGAATAAATTGTAGTAGTCAGTAGAAAAGAGCTAGTACTATTTAATTTGGGGCTATGGTGTGATACATTTCATAAATACTATCTCATTTAAATTTCCTGCCAATTCTGCAAGGTTTTAGACTAGATCAACACCGTCCAATAGATTTTCAGTGATGACACAAATGTGGCAGATGGGCACAGCCCAACATGGTAGCCATGAGAACCACATGAAGCTATAAAGCACTTATAACAAATCAACAAAGCTTGTGCAACAAAGGTGATTTTTAATTTTAATTACTTTGCATTTTCATTTAAATAGCCCCAGGTGGTCAGTGGTTACCATATTGGACAATGTGATTTTAGCGATAAGGGGAAAAATGTTCAGAGAAGAGTAAACTCTTTAAAACCACAGCTGATAAGTAACAGACCTGGGATGCAAATTGGTTTCTCATATTTCAAAACCTGTGCCTGTTGTATTTTGTCAACCTTGACCCAGCAGTTCTCCTTCTGCCTATTACCAGTAGAAGTCTGCATGGTCAGTAAATGAATCCTGTTTTTGCAGTCTCCACCTTTGGGGAAACTTGGGGCTCACTGTCCTTGTTTCCTGGTTTGATAAGAACTGGCAGGAAGAGAAAGGGGCTTTGTTAAGGTTGGAGAGAGACGAGTGACATCTGAGTTACATAAAGGCCACTAGAGGTCTTATGAAACCTCAATAATGTTATAAAGCGCTGGCATGAACACAGGCGATAGACTAGGGACACAGGTGGAGTCTGGAAGTCTAGTTAACCAGGAGCTGGTGCTGTCTATCAGACCCTGGAACTTCAGAGCCCAAGTGATACCACATGGCTTATTGATTTCAGCTCTTTATTCCAGAGGAATTGGCTAGAGGTAGCTGAGCCCTTCTGATTCTGCACAAACACTTCCTCTCTCAGATAGAATCACATTTTTTTTCCCTTTTTCAAGTTAGAATTAAAGCCCTTGGTGATGATATTCTGTCATCAGAAATGATTTACAGACCTGCTATAACAGATGGGTCCTGAAGTTGTTTTTTACCCTCATGGGTATGGTTTCCCTTTGGAAGGATCCAGGATGTTCACTGCATTTGTTAATCTCCCTTCTAATGTATAGACCCTGTGAGATGATAGACACTGGGCTTCTCAGCTCACATTCCACAGAAGAGCAGGAAGACACTGGTTGCGACTGTTCCATCCCGGACTGTTGCTAATGTGCTATTACCTTGAGAAGAGACTAGTCAGGTAACATTAAGAGCCTTTGCAGCTTTTGGATTCCTTTCCATGGCCTTTGATTCTTTAGACAGATGTTGCAATGAGGTTAAACTATTTAAATTGAATATAGACCTTTGCTTCTCTATCTAATACTCAACTAGAAACCAAGACGGACAGTTTTGGTGTGTTGACAAGCAAGCCCAAAGGTGTCTGTGGCACCAAATACACAGAGTTTTGCTTCTGTGCCCCTGAGCCAGCCATTACTAGCAGATATGCACAGTACTTACTGAGCACCAGGGGATGCTCCGTGCACTCTGGACACATTACCTCATTCACCTTCCATCATTCCTATGAGGAGCGTACTATTCTTATTCCAGATGAGGCATCAAGACACAGAAATGAAGCATCTTGCCCAGGACGGAATAACTGACAGGGCAGAGCTGGGATTGCTGGCTCCACCAAAGCACACATTTGAATCACACCTGCTTTGAGGCCCGGAGGTGAGGGTGCCATTGTTAGGACGGGCCCAGGTAACTGTACGGTAGTCACCTCTGGAGGCTCCGCTACTCTCCTTGTCACTGAATGCCAGTAACCATCACTAGGGTTAGAAGGGAGCTGGAAAGGTTTAGGTTTCATTACCATATGTCTTGAGGTCTCCCTGTGAGCCCCCTAGCTACAGACAGTATTTACTACCAAGTCATTTCTGAGGGGTGTTTTTTGCAGCCTCGTACATCATGTTGGAGCATTTTCTAGGATCTAGTACCAAGTAAAATGGTTTTTCCTGCTCCGTTACTTCCTTTATAATCCAGCAAACAGTCCTATGATGGCCTTTCCTGCATTGCTTTGCGCACTAGGATCACAAGTAGCAGCTCTGAAGCTTTTTCCAACTTTATGGAACATTTTTGCTGCCCATATAGTGATTGCCTGCAATTTGATGTCCTCCACATATTTCTTTTCCTCCCTTCAGACTAAATCCCTGTTCCATTCGTCTTATCTAGTGGTACATATTTCTGCATTACAGCTTACTTTGGGATGTGGTAGAAACATGTGTCAACAGCACAAAAACCACTTCAAGAACACCAGAAACCACTGGGCATTTCACACTGGTTTTAGCAACAGACAGATCAGATCTGAATATGGCTGGAAACTTACAAGCTTATTTGAGCTCTGTTTCTTCATCTCCAAAAGCAGGGAGAACAGCTAATAATAACTGTCCATCTCACAGGCTACCTCTGGGCATTGAGCGCTTGATACATAATTTGAGCCCAGTAAATTTTTCTTGATTATTAATAACACAGTAATAGTAATTATTTACTAATGCTGCCAGTTAGCGATTACAATTAATCATCCAAGAACAAAGGAGGTAAATACCACCATCGCTACCTTACGGATGAGTAAACTGGTCTTAAGTGAGCTTAGCAAGTTGCCCAAGAGGACAGATAATAAGCAGCAGAGACACATCTACATTGTGGCAGGAAGAGCGCTTCTGTGATGCAACGAGCAACAGGACTACTGTGTGTGGATTTCCACTGCACCAGAATGCAAATCTGGGAGCTGAAGTAGGGAGGAAACCCAGAGTTTGTAAATTACTACTGCATGAGGCTCAGTGAAATTTTGGTTTTCACACAAGGAGGTTAGGTCCTGTTTGTTCTCTGCTCAAGCCAGCCTCAGGCTAATAAATCAGTCATCAGCCCTATGAACCCAGTTTTAGCTTCTACGCTCTTCAGCTGGTGAGTAGTGACCCAAGGAGATATTGCTGGGATTAGGTACCCCCGCCCTGCAACTCCCTGACGTGGCAGACGACGCTCTCAGATGTTGAGGGGGCAATCCAGGAGGTTATCTGGCAAGCTTCACAAGGTGCCAGACCTGCTGTCTATCCTGGGTTCTCAATTCCATAGGAACGGAAATGAAAATGTCTCCCCCTCAATAAGCAACCGTGAGCATGTAACTGGCTCATTTCAGCAGTGCTGGAGATACAGTGAACTCTCTTTCTGGTATTAGGTGGAAAGTTTTAATCATTTCCCCTTTTCCATTTTTTTTCCCACTCATTTCATTTTTTTCTTTCTTCAGAAATAAAGAACATACGGGCACCTGGCTGGCTCAGTCAGAAGAGCATGCGACTTTTCATCTTAGGGTTGTAGATTTGAGCCCCGTGTTGGTGTAGAGGTTATTTAATTAAAAACAGAAAGAAAAAATCAAAAAAAAAGGAAGAATATCCTTAACATTCCAAGAGACCTGGATTAGAAGAGTCGATGAAGGCTGCTAAAAAGCAGAAAGGGAAAAACATACGTTTCTTGATTTTTCACGTTACATGTATTTTTTTAAACCCTGAAATTTAATCTGATGGTGCTTTTTATTAACAAGGCCTCTGACCTATCTTTGGCTATGAGAATCTGTGGTCAGCTCAAGTAGGATTTGAATGTTTCTGATTGCTTGAAGTCTGGGCATCAGTACTTGTGAATTTCCACTTTCTCGTTTACTTCCAGATAAAGACGTTAAATCTCTGGGATTAAATTTTTAAGGTCTGCCAATGTGAGATGCCAGACTCTTTGTGTCCATCTCTGTCCCTCTCCCTCCCTGAAGAATCTCTGATATGGGTATCCCAAGGCCAAATCTGGGTGCTCAGATTCTGAAAGAGCTCTTGTGTTGTAGCAGGACATGGGGATGGGCTCCCTGGTTCTTGCCATGGGAGACCTAAAGCAATTATTCCCAGGATATTCAGTGCCTACTTCTTAGCTTGCAGAAGGAAGAACAAAGTCCACAAAACATGCTTTCAGGAGGAGTGGATGGTCACTGAAAGTAACTTACTTGGACAGGAAAACTGTCATGTTAGTGAAAACTTAGCAACTTAGTAGCCTTAGGAACTAAACTAAGGAAAAATTAAAGATGACAAACTTACTCAGAGCCAGGGAAGAAGATAGCTACTTTTGTAATAAATATTTACAACACATGAGAATGAAATAGGTCCCCTTCCCCATACCTCTCCCCTGCCAGCAAAGAGCAAACCTGAGGCAGGCTCCTCTGTATCTTCTTCCCAACCAGACCTCCACTGTTGGGCTTCCATGTCTGTCTTTGCACTGATTGATTTTAGTGGGAATCCTGGTAAGTTGGTTTAGCCACAAACTCCTACCCTCAGTATCTGATCACCTTTGATATCTGATCAGATGCCTCAACCTCCACCACATACAGGTGACTTCTACCTGCTCCTTGGCTATAAATCCCCCTTTCCTCATTGTATTCACAGTTGAGCTCAACCTCTCCCCAAGCACTGTATAACCTCTGCTGTAGTAGTCTCTTGAACACAGTGTGCCCTATCATTCTTCAGCAAGTGCCAACAATGCGTCTTTTTTCTTACACCCCCCCACCACCTAAAATTCTAAGAAGAACAGGAGATGTGCTTTGCAGATGGGCTTGAAGCATGACCACAAGCTGGAAAATTCTTTTCAGTAAAGCACTTCTAATTAAGCTAGAATTTGTTCCAGAATTATAACCACACTAAGCAAATGGTTAGAAATATAGTGACAGAGAAGACATATATCTGAAGAGGCAGGTCAAGGAAAGGATGTTTTAAGCTATTGCTGTCTGGAGAGGAGAGTCCAAGTTGAACAGTCATTGAAGGGAAAGGAATCTCAAAGGACGTCCATGGAATTTCCGTCTGAATATATACACTTCCTACTTCAGTAATTCAGTTTTTAAAAATGCCTGTCTTTACACTAGCTGCACGCTATGTCACTCCCTTCCACTTTGTCTTCTGAAATAGCTTACATTTGGGCCTCAAAGATACAGTCCCAGGGGATCTTAGGGCCAATTCTGGCTCTATCGCTTCTTATTGTCTAAAAGAAGTACAGAAATTACTGAAGCATGTATACAAGGGCCATTGCTATCACCTAGAGAATTCTATAGTGAGAACAGAGATGTAGAAAACTGCAGATCCGAAGGCTTAGGATCATTCTACACTTAGGAAGGGCTAGCTGCATCAGGGGGAGGGGAGTGGAGGAGAGAGGAGAAGAGGGGAGGGGAGGGGAGAGGAGGCTGGAGCAGGTAGAAAGAGCCTTCGAACCATGAGGCAGCAGAACTGAGACCCATAAGGGGAGACAGGAAAGGTCTCCACTAGGTAGATGGGAGCCCTGGAGCAAGAACTGCCCACTAGCCTCATCTGGGGCAGAAAAGGGACAGTTCCAGAATCTCTGCCCTGTCACTCACTGGCTGGGGAACCTCAGCATGAACGTCACAAACAGCTGCAGCAACTAGAGGCTGTCTGGTGACCACACAGCTAGCGGCAGGGTCCCCCGGAAGGAGATGTAAGTGGCATACCTGCATGCCTGCCACAGATGGGACCTCTTGGTAACCCTTCTCCAGAGTTCCCCACAAAAGGATCTCCAGTTCCAGCCCCTTGGTACCCTTAGAATTTCTTAAAAATTAGGAGCCATTGAAAATAGAAAAAACAAAAACAAAAACAAGTGAGTCCCAGATGTGTAATTAAGGAATCACTGGATTACTGGAGGTGCTTAATGAATGAATTCCCTGCTGGAGATACAGCAGTAAATAAAAACAAAGTATCTGCTCTCACGGCTTATATTCTAAGGGGAATTTTAATAATGAACAAAAAAAACCAATATAACAGGAATTGATAAATATGAAGGTAAAGAAAACCCAAAAAACCCTGAAAGGGTAAGGATAATATCCCTGCGTGTGTGTGTGTGTGTGTGTGCACGTGCGTACATGTGCAAACACACACATACAGAAGAGCAGTCCAGAGAGGGAGCTGCAAGTGCAAAGGCCCTGAGGTAAGTGTGCCTGGTAATTTCAAGGAACGTCAATGGGACAGTGAAGTGGCAGGTCATATCGGGGGCTTGTAAGCCACGGAAGGAATTTGGAAATTATTTGAAATGAGGTAGGAAGCCACTGAAGGTTTAAGCCAGAAGATGGGTACACTCTCACTCACATTCTAAAAATATCCATCTTAATTATTTCTCACAATGTCTCTGCGAGGTAGGTACTATCATCCCCATTTTTCAGAAAAAGAAGCTGTGGCTTAATGCTCAGTGGGTTTAAGACTGGCTTACAGTTCCATTTCTTGAGTAGCAAAGCCAATGTTAAAGACATTTCTGTTTAACTCCAAACCCATGCCCTTCCCCAACTATGGGTATTTCAGACTCTTTAAGAAAGAGCTCTCTAGTAAAGATTTTGCGCTAAATACCACTTAGTACAAACCCTTTCTTTATTTGCAAACGATATCCTGGTGACCTGACTTGGGGGAGTATCCAAAAACTAGTCTCCTTTTTACAATTTACAGAGTTAAGAGGATCATCCACCCTTTTAGGTACTTGGGAGAAGAGGATCCACAGAAGAGCAGTGGAGGGGGCCGGCAAACTGTCCTCAGGAAAATTCCTTAGTAGAAAGAGCATGTTGGCCTCACTACCTGGGAAAGCCATATCAGCTCAGCCCACACACTTCATTATGTGTTTCTGACACAGGATAGTTTCAGAGCAATTATTTACTCTTTATGGCCTTAAGATTAAGTAGTTTCAAAATCATGTGTTTATTAAACTATCAATATTAAGTATTAAGAGACAGGCTCCCCTACTGAGGACATTTTGTGTCTATTTTCATTGATTGAAAGAAAATATTATGTTCCTTTCATAAAGTACATTGTACCTAGCTGGATTTTTCCCCCCAAAAAATTAAAGGCTAAAAAAGTCCTGGTTAATACTTTTCTACAGGCTGATATTTATTGATTATAAGGTAAAGGTATTAGTGTTCTGACAGGCACTTATGAGGCACTTATCTGCTGTGAAGGGCAACTATATGAAAAATAAATTCTTTTCATCCTTATTTCCTTAAAAGAATCAAATTAAGAACTCCTGGATATAGTAATATAAATAATTATGGTTGAGATAGATACAGCAAATAGGTTACTAAAAGACTTAAGTAGCTTTCAAATATATACATATATATATTAAACATCATACATATGTTCAAAAAACTGTGTAGGGGAAGAAAAAATTTTCCCTAATCCTCTTAGGGTCCCTGGCTGGGTCTGAAAATTACATTGACAAAGACAGATTAGCAAAAAAGAAACATACACTTTTATTTAATATAGGTTATATGTATGATTAAAAAGAAAACCATACACCTCAAATGGAGTCACTTATGCTAAGTCCCCATGTCAGTAAACCAAGACTTAATACCTAATCTTACTGCAATTCAACCTCCCGAAGTAATGTGACCTGTAACCAGCCAACCTGGAGTTTTCTGGTCACCACCAGGAGGTAGTCCACTGATAGATTCCCCTCGGTCCCCTTTGGAGGCCAACTTTGCCTAAAACAATGCATTCTGTGCTAATAAGTCCCCTTTTTCTAGTTCCTCTTCACTTTAAAAAACTTTCCCTTCTGCAGATCAACAGAGCTCCTTTCTGTTTGCTGGATGCTTAGATGGGTTGCTACCCCATTCACGAATTGTTGAGTAAAGCCAATTTGATCTTTACATCTACTCAGATGAATTTTGTTTTTTTTTTTTTAATACGTGATGTGGGAGTCTGCATAAGAAAATGAAGACTGGAAAAAACGGTTAAATCTGAGTATTTCTGTATTAGGTATGACGAATAGTGTGGATAGTATGTAGAAATATGATAGATCAAGGAGTATGAGGTTAAGTGTATAAACTGGGGGACCTTAGATGGCCTGTTTGTTCAGATTCTTCTTGGGGTACCTTTGTCTTTGGAGATAAAGATGCTTCTTTCTTCAGGAGGGCACCTGCTATTTCCTCAAACTCCTTCAGGTTAAAATACTCCATGTACCAGACACTGTCTTTTGAATCCCATCATTTGCAAATGGCGGCCATTTTAAGGACTCAAGGCATAGCTGGGTATTCATGTTTGTTCTCTTAGCTGTGATTCATGTGTGTTCTCTTTATCAGTACATCAGTTCTGGGGACACAGGCTCCATCAATCACTACACACTGAAGAGGAGGCAATTCCTTAACTGATTTAGGCTTCTCTTTCTTCATCTGTGTAATGTGAATCCTTATTTAATCCTTACCACCAACTGAGGGTTTAAAGAGAGGACTGATGTCAACTGCTTAGTACTGTGCCTGGTACACTGAAGAGGAAAATAAAATCTAATACATTCTACTCCCCTGGAAAAAGAAAAGTCTCTTTCACAGAACAGTTTCGCCTATTTATCTGCATTGCTTGGTTGGGGAAGATTGGCTGTAAAGACTTTTCCTATTTACACTTCAGGCTGAAAAGAAGACACAAATAACTAGCACTTAAGGAGCTCCTCGGCCTCTATATTTTAATTTTATTGGCTCATTATTTATACACTTCTGTTTCATTCTGTTTCCACATGCTCCTTGTAAATCTATGCCCGCCAGATTTCCTTCTCTAGCTTCTAGTGGACACGTCTCACGTCTTACGGGAATAAGCAGTCCATTCCACACCCTTGACTAGCATGAATCTCAAGCTGTAGAGTTTTCCGTGAGACTGACTCAAAACGCTATTTCATGGGTGAGATGCTTCTGTTCCTCCAGGGTACAGAGTTATCTTCTATCCTTCGAAGAAATGAAGAAATACAAAGCCACAGAAACTTGGAAGGAGGTCTGTACTTAGTAGCACTCTAGGATACACCTTATTGAACATGTTTTCATTGCTTCAATCACGTCACACTTCTTTTTTATCAAGGGCAGTTGCTCTTTCCTGCAGCTCGCACACTCAGGCAGGTAGTGACACAGGGCAGGCCAGCAAACTCTGTTATTTGAAATTGCTCTTCTAACCTTACCCACAAGTTAAGAAGCAAATGTGCACCCAGGATCTATGCAAGGAAAACCTGGGATGATCCTGGACTTGTGTCAATCAACCCCTCACTCTTGGTTAAGATAGAAAATGGAAGGGGGAGGGCGTAGAGAGGTTCAAGCCACTTACTGGTGGAAACACTAAAAGTCTGATTATTAATGCCAAGAGTTGACTGATAACAGCTCTTTACAGTTTGCACTGATATCCGTTGAGTTATTGGCTGAACATTTTACTCTGAATAAGTGCTTGGGACACAATAAAACAGACATGATCTCAACCATGGTAGAGCTTTCACTCTAAAGACACACATGGGTGCCTCATACCCTCCAGTAGGAACCGCTGGCACTGGTACTGACATACTTGAGGCAAGACAGATGCTCACTCAAGTGAAAGGTCTTAACTTGTAAATATCAGAGTGAAGGTTCAAACCAGAGTCTTTGGTCTTTACACCCACTTACTTTCTGGAATTTTCTAAACCATAAAGATCTTTCTTAAATGCCTCATGCTTGGATACCAACGAGCTCTAAGCTTTGGGAGTCTGAAAGCACAGGTAACATTATCAGGAGCTTTTGTTTTAAAACCTGGTCTAGAGGAAGGGACAGGCCTTGGTGTTTCCACAAAAACCTGGCTGACACTAGGTCGTGCAGATTTGGGCTGTTTCAGGTTTCAGGCCAGCTGAGTCAGTACCCAGGCACCTGGCCACAACGTTCTTACCATGTGAGGAAGAAGTCACAGGGCTGTGAGGACAAGAAGGGTAACTGAAGGCAGGTAGAAGTAGAACTGCAACATCCTTAGACCCACTGACCTGAACATCTCTATTCCTGCACAGACGTGGTAAGAACATTGCCTATGAAGATACAGCCAGTAAGAGGAAGGAACAAGACTCCACCTCACCTTCCTTAAATTCCTGGTGTTCTCCAATCATGCACTCGTATCACCTTTCTGCACTTTGCCCCTGCCCCCCTTTCAAACCATTCTCCACACAGCCGCCAAACTAGTTGTCTCCAAAAGGCCAATCAGAGCACGTCAGTCTTCATTGAAATGGCTTCCCATAACAAGAGGAAGAAGTCCAAGCTCCTTGCCCTGGTTCTACACCATTTACTCTCACACTTGAGAGTGTATCCATTTGTTCATCCTTTTGGATAGTTATGTTTTTCAATTCCCTTTCTGCTCAGTTTATTTTTAACTAAAACTTAGGCGATTTCTATTATAAGCAAAAAGTTTCTTAGGTACTACAGTAGACACGATGGTAAATGCCTTTCATTTCAGGATGAAGAACAGCAGAAGGGCATCCATAAATGTAGCCCTTCTCTGGTGTTCTCTCTGCCTGCATCAGAGCCCACCATAACCCATGAAATTTCCTGCGCCAGAAATACCAACATCATCTTACAATCTTTATCCTCCTTTATCTTCTATACCTACCGGGTTAGAAAATCCTCCAATTCATACTCACACCCAGCCTCTCCCCTTACTTCCCATGTGTCTGTTTGTCGGGTCCTTCAATCCCATCTCTATCCTCCCAGACTATTCTCAAAATTAGCCCAGCCATACCCGCTTTCTAGTCATCATTCAGACCCTACTCTTCCCTGCTGAAAAACCCACTAAAGGCTCCTGAGGACTTCCAGGATCTGGTGCCAATGCCTTGGGCTGGAAAGGAAACCCCATTATGGTGTGGATACTACCCATTTGTAGCATCAGCTCTTGCCCTCCACCACCCTCCCCTTTGCCCCAACTGGACAAGCCACTTCCCCCATTCCACACCCATGCTCTTGCATGAGCTGTGGGCTCACCCCTCATTTCTGTGTGCTTTGAGCAGCTGGTTGACTCATCCAAGACTCGGCCAGAAGACGGCCTGTTCTCTTAGGCATCTCAGATCAGCCCCTTGCACACACTGCCCCTTCTGGCCTTCTCACACCACAAGAACACAACCCATTACCTTCTTCATCACAACTTGACTTTGGGAGACAGCAGAAGGGTGAGAGAAGCAGGGCATCAGGGCCACATGCTTAGGGCGGGCAGTTTCAAAGTGAGATGACTAGACTTAATTTGTTGGATAACAAAGTGATATCAGCATATTTTTGGATTTGTTTTAAATGTCCAATTCTAGGGGCACCTGGGTGGCTCAGTCAGTAGAATGTGCAACTCTTGATTGTGGCTCAGGTCCTGATCCCAAAGTCATGGAATCAAGTTCCATGCTCAGCACATGCAGAGCCTGCTTAAGATCTTCCCTCTCTCTCCCTCTCTTTCTCTCTCTCTCTCTCTCTCTCTCCCTCCCTCCCTTTCTTCTCTCTCTCTCTCTGCCCCTCCCCTACTTGAGTACGTACCCTGTCTCAAAAAAAAAATGTACAAGTGGGGACTGGAGTTTGAAGAAAGTGGGATTTGTGGCAAGAAGACAAGCAATTCCTGAACTAATCTCCACCAGGCATATGTAGTAACAGGTTCCTTAGGATAAAAATGCAGAAATTAATCTCCATTTAACTCATTTCCCTACTTTTTCTCCATTCTCCCATACCAAATTTGAAATTCCATTATTTTCGGTTTTGTGATTGGCAATTTAAGGCTTTAAATAATAGATATATAAGCCTCAATTTCATGTACCATCAACTAACCATCAACAATACTTCCTGCTGGGATCTTAATCTTCTGGTCTTTCCTCCAGTTCTCCAACCACCTCTACTTTCCAACACGTCCCTGCACTCCTCCTGTGCTTGGGTAAAATTAATTTTTCCTTCAGTTTTGTCCATACAAATTACATGTTTTGTCTACCTTTTAGAAAAGTTAAAAGCATAATAAATATTATTATTACCAGTACCACCATGATGACTCTGTGAGCATCCTTCACTGCAAATACAAATAATATGCAAAATTCTGCTCTCTACTCTTTAAGGCTAATATCCTGACCCTGTAGGTACAATTCATTTTAAATGATCCAGAACCTGGGAATAAGACCAAAAAAAAAAAATTCTCTCTATTCTGAGGCTAATAACCTGACCCTCTAAGTACAATTCATTTTAAATGATCCAGAACCTGGGAATAAGACAAAAAAATGGCTATATATCCTCTCGATACTATAAGAGAGCACTGTCTAAGAGGCCTACCCAAGGAGGATTTATTGCTAAAGAAGGATGTACTTTTGTTTGACCTACTAGTTACTATTTTTTTTAGGGCCCAGATTCTTTGCAAAGTTAGCTAGATAAGTTGCAACGTTTTCTGTTCCACAGGCATGCATGAGATTTGTGTCTGGTAGAAAAGACAACCACCACAGGAGTTACAGTTTTAATGCCCTACAGAACAGTAACCAGTTTTGTGACAAAACTTGTGTCTGCTTTCCTCTCTTGACTATATATACATAATTGATCTTCAACAGTATGGGTTCACTTATATAAAGATTTTTTAAAAAATAAAAAAGTACTATTGATGTGTTTGCCTTAAGTTTTTAAACATATCCATTTTTGAGAGAGAACAAGTGGGGGAAGGGCAGAGAGCGAGGGAGACAAGCAGGCTCCATAGTGTTACCTGTTAGCGTGGAGCCCGACACAGGACTCGAACTCACGAACCATGAGATCATGATCATGAGTCCAGGTGTTCAACAGACTGATGCACTCAGGCACCCCCTAGGATTTTCTTAGTAACATTTTCTTCTCTAGCTTAATTAATTAATTAAGAATAAAGTAGATGATACATATCACATACAAAATATACATCAATTAACTGTTTATGTTATCAGTAAGGCTTCTAGTCAACAGTGGGCTATCAGTGGTTAAGTTTTGGGGGAGCCAAAAGTTGTATGTGCATTTCTGACTATATGAGGGGTCAGTCCTCCAACCCCTGAGTTGTTCAAGGGTTAAGTGTACAATTTTCTTCCTCCACTGCTCTTAGAACTAGTTTTATCATCCTGCTGGTGTCCTCATTGAGGGGTTAAATAAATCTTGAAGCCAAAATACTTTCTATGAGGGTTGTGTTTTCAGTTTTTTTGAAAATTATATTTGGAAAATTCTTCACTTCACTGATGAACAGCCTGGGGTGTGTAGGCTGCCTGGGCCTTTTGGAGTTTCACTGCATGGCCCTCGATGTGATTTCAGAGCTGTCCTGGAAAGAGGCCAAAGTCAGCCTGTCCCACTCAGCCCTACTTTAGGTTGGTACTGATCCTGCACTTTGATCTTGCACTGGGCCTGGTAACTGCGGTAATGGTTTCCCTTCTCCTGGCAGCAGCTTGAAGCACCTGACAGATTCCATACCTGTGTGTGTTGGGGGAGGGGGCTAGGGGAGAAGGGGGGAGGGGCTAGGATAAAGACTAAGGCTTTGCCAGAAAGGGGACTCCACCAGGGCTCCTTGCCTCAGTTATAATAAAGTCCCATGGATGAGAAAAGGGGTGGCCTCCCACCCTGGGATTTGTGATGTGGGAAGGGAGGGGCTTGAGGTGAGTCATGTATAAAACACTTAAATCTCTGCTCTGGCTGCCACCAAGAAGAAATGGCTGAAATAAACTGTAAATTCCAACAAAGTGAGAGCAGAACTGTTTCTTTGTGTTGGGAAAGAAGGATGGCTTTTAAAATCTGGTTGTAGTTCAAGCTTGTTGTCTAGAACTGTGTTGTTCAATAAGATAGGCACTGGTCACGTGGAGCTAGGTGTATTTCAATTAAAATTAATTAAAATTAAAAACCCAGTTCCTTCAATCCCACCAGCCGCATTTTTTTTTAATTTTCTTTTTTTAATGTTTATTTTAGAGAGAGAGAGAGAGAGAGAGAGACAGAGTGGAAGCAGGGGAGGGGCAGAGAGAGAGGGAGACCCAGAATCCAAAGCAGGTTCCAGGCTCTGAGCTGTCAGCACAGCTTGAACCCACAGGGCTTGAACCCACAGACTGAGAGATCATGATCTGAGCCGAAGTCAGACACTTAACCGAGGCCACCCAGGCGTCCCTCACCAGCCACATTTGAAGTCCTGGACAACCGCATGGGGTAATGAGCAACACAGAATGAGACCACCTCTGTCATGCAAAGCTCTGTTGACCACTTATCTAGAAGAGCAACAGGATATTCTTCTTCAGGATAAAGCTCTTTTCAATTTTAAGTACATACATTGCCCTTCAAGGTCATACAAATGTGAAGGTCTCAGGAAGAGTCTGGCTCCCTTTTTACCTCAAATTCTCACTTCCAAACTGCTCAGGGTGAGAAAGGACTAAAATTTCTGTTTTGCTTGTTTGGCTTGAGAGGGAAGGAAAAAAAAAGTTTTTTTGTTTTTTTGTTTTTTTTAAATTTGGAGAAGAGGCATATGGAAAAGAAGAAGTAGATAAATTACAAAAGGACTCTGAGGGAGAGATTAAAGAAAAAAAAGAAGGGTGCTGGGTGGTTCAGTCGTTTGAGCATCTGACTCGTGATTTCAGCTCAGGTCAGGATCCCAGGGTTGTGGGATCAAGTCCTGCATCCGGCTTGCGCAGAGCATGGAGCCTGAGATTTCTCTCTCTCTCTCTCTCTCTCTCTCTCTCTCTTTGTGCCCCTCCCCTGCTCATGCTCACTCTCTCAAATAAAAGAAAAAAAAAAAAAGAAGAGAAACAGGAACATATATCTTTGTGGAAAAGAGGGGCAAAAGGAGAAGACAATGAGAGACACTCTTTGGCCCGTACGGCTAATGAAATTTGTTCAGCATACTCTCTGATGGTTAATCTTGAAGTGTGTCCTGTTGTGGGCTCCAGTCCTCCTCTGTTACCACCAAATCCTAAATGAAAGTCTATTTCATACAACACTCTCCTTCTTGGGATTTGGTGATATATACAAAGGATTTAGAGAGTGAAATAAACCAGAGCAGGGAACAGTCCTGGGAACAGAGAGGTTATTAAGAAGGCACTGGGGATAGGAGCCATCAGCAAGAGCGCGTAAATATGTAGGAATTCTAGGAAAGACTGGGGAGGGCCTGGCATAGCCAGGGGATGGTGTCTTCAGCCTTTTAATAGGTTATTAAAGGAAAGTCAGGAGTTTTTTGAGTTAGAGACATTTGGGTTCCATGTGTTTTAAAAAGTACTGCTATATATTTCTTTGGCAACAGAAAAATCGCTGCTTTGTTTTTTTTTAACTTTTTTTGAAATCTACTTTAAAGATTTAATAATAAGCATCCCTTAGGAAACAAAATATATTTTGCATTTAAGTAACTTATAAGTCAAGTAAAGTTACATAAAAAACAGATGTAGCAAGGGCATAGGAATACAATTAAGAGGCTACCATGCAGGCTGCTACATTATAATATCTAAGAATTTTGCCCACTTCAAAAGAAACAGAGAAATAATAAAATACTGCTTAAAATACTGATTACACTTATTGGCAAAATAGCATATACTTTAAAAACAGTGACCAGTTAACACTGCCTTTTTTCTGACAGCTTGACACACTCCCCTGCCTTCTTTAAACAAATATGTGGAACATAATTTAATATTTGGCTGATCCTTCAGGCCATTACGATAATGCTAGTTGTCATATGGTGCTAAAGGCACTTATATCCTTTCATAAATGGTCCCTTTGCTATGACACTTTTGAGGAGCTTGGGCTAGGTTTTCTCCAATTTGTGTTCCTCCTGCTTGCTATCAGCTGTCGTTTCTCACTGCTGTTCACACTCACTGTAGAAACAAACTTTTTCTGCTTGCACTTTGTTGCCTTCAATATTTTAGTGGCCGTGTCTCCAAAAAACTCAATTTTACAGGACTGGGAAGCAGTAATAAAAAGTGGCTACAGTCCTGCTTGAAATACTGTGGCTTCCTTGTTTGGTATGTTGTTATGAAGAAAGGTATTTACTTTATTAAAACTTTCTTTGCTGAAAATCTCGATATCACTTAACGTTGAAAGCTGAGCCAGATTGTATTCAATACTCGTTCAAGAGTTTGCACTTTACCTCATTTTCAGAGGGACCTGGATGAAAAGCAAATGCCTTTAGAAGCCCAGGTAATCAGTATTTTCTAAGTATGAGTGACTTGCGATGCTTAATAACCAAAGAAAATCACCCTGAGAAATAAAAATAATTCAAGTGACAATAAACTTCTAGTTCACCAAATCACATTTTACTCAACAAAGTATAAAAATAGTACTTTTTTTCTCTAATATGTTTCTGCTTATATGACAATAGTCAAGATACTCAGCCAGTGATTATGTTTAATCTCTTCAAAATGACCTTCTCTGAATTATTATAAGCCATGCAGTATATTTAAGTAAACCTATAGATTTCCAGTGCTTGGGATGCTGCCAATCTTTGGGACACTCTGGCGTATTCAGGGAGTGAAGTCCCACCAGCTCCAAAGAAAGGGCAATGGCAAGGTGCCTGGGTGGCTTAGTGGGTTAAGTGTCCAGCTCAGGTCATGATCTCACAATTTGTGAGTTTAGGCCCCAAATTGGGCTGTGCTGGCAGCACAGAGCCTGCTTGGGATTCTCTCTATCCCTCCCCCACTCACACTGTCTCTGTCTCTTTGAAAATAAATAAGTACAGTATAAAAAAAAATGAAAGGAAGGAAGGAAGGAAGGAAGGGAAGGAGGGGAGGAGGGAGGGCGGGCGGGCCGGCAATGGCCATTACCTTAGTGACTCTAGTACCCAATCTAGACCTAGCTTACCTGGGAGAAGCACTTGTAAGTGTACCTGAGCTAGTCCTTGGTTTTCTTGGCCACACTGACTAAAGCAGACAAAAGTAGCCAACTGCAATAACTTACTTTGTATTAAGCTTGAACTCTATCAAATTGTTGATATTGGTCATTTTGCTATTTAAAAGATGAAAAGTGCCCTACAATTTATCCTGAAACTTTAATCTGTTGAGGTTCAGATCCCCACACAGACCTTGAAGATTATCAACTATTCTCAGCATTTCACTTGTCAGGAAAAGGAAAAAACAACAAAACCAGATTGTGCTGGAACCATTCTAACTCAAATCCTTTCTAATGCTATGTCCACAGTGAGTTTGGCTGTTGCAGGTATCCTGCTAGGCCCCAGAGAGAGAAGGTAAATAAAATAGAGTCTTTGACCTCAAGAAACTCAGAGTACAATAAGAGATAGGAAAACAGTAAATAAAATGTGAACGCAGAGCACAATGTTCAAGGGTAGGTTAGTGGAGACACAAAGGTGTTATCATTTCTTATTGAATGGCTCAAGGAAGGTATCGACGAGGATTTCTGATATGGGTTTTGAAGGGTGAGTAGGACCCTGTTACCAGTCAAACTAGGAGGAACAAGTGCATTTTGGAATTCCAAGTATCTTGGAATTGTCAGGGGATTTTTATGGTTAATGCAGAGAGTGTGTGTGTAGGAAACTGGTGGGACATAAGTCTGTAGAATGAGGCGGGAGCTAAATTAAAGAAGCCTTTGTGTTTCACTTCATTCCACAATAGGGAATTATGGAAGCATCTGAAATATGGCAATAGCAAGTTCTGATTTATATTTTCAAAAGATTATGATCACAACTATGGAAGAGAAAAAAAAAAAAAGAAATAGGAAGAAGACATAAAGAAAACTGCCCAAGAATCAATAGTGGTTGCCTCCAGGTGGCGGAATATTTTGTTTCTTCTTACAGCAGAACATAGCTAGCTGTTCCTTCTGGGAAGAAGTAAAGTTTATCATATAAATAACTGTCACTTCAATATTTTAATTCAGTACTAGGAAGAGTAACCACATTGGGGCCCATCCTTTGCCTTTCTCAATGTTGTTTACTTACAAAGCAACCATGGCATAAATCTAGAGGATATTATGATATAGTTTGGAAAAACCAAGTTGACAAGTACTGAGTCACGCCAGCCCACAGACCTCAGGAGAAGGCCTGACAGTCTGAACCTCTGAGTGGGGCAGCACAATTAGCCACCACATACATTCCATCAACTTTGAGAGGAACTAATTTTTTTTCTTTTTTTTACTTTTTAAAAAATTTAAATCCAAGTTAGTTAACATATGGTGTAATAATGATTTCAGGAATCATCACTTACATATAACACCCACTGCTCATCCCAATAAGTGCCCTCCTTAATGCCCCCTGCCCATTTAAGCACTTCCCCCACCCAATACTCCTCCAGCAATCCTCACTTTTCTCTCTGTATTTAAGAGTCTCTTATGATTTGCCTCCCTCTCCCTCTCTGTTTTTTTATCTTACTTTTGCTTCCCTTTCCCTATGTTTATCTGTTTTGTATCTTAAATTCCATATATGAGTGAAATCATGATATTTGTCTTTCTCTGACTAATTTCGCTTAGCATAATACACTCTAGTTCCATCCATATTGTTGCAAATCCCAAGGTTTCATTCTTTTTCAGTAATATTCCATTGTATACATAAACCACATCTCCTTTATCCATTCATCAGTCGATGGCCATTTGGGCTCTTTCCATACTTTGGCTATTGTTGATAATGCTGCTATAAACATTGGGGTGCGTGAGCCCCTTCGAATAAGCATTTTTGTATCCTTTAGATAAATACTTAGTAGTACAATTACTGGGTTGTAGGGTAGTTCCATTTTTAACTTTCTGAGAAACCTCCATGCTGTTTTTCCGAGTGGTTGCACCAGTTTGCATTCCCACCAGCAGGGCAAAAGGCTTCCTCTTACTCCACATGAGAGGAACCGATTCTGACTTTAGATGAAGTCTTAACAAGTTTCACATTTCACTTTGTCTCAGAGGGAACAGCTTCATCACATTCTCTTCCCCAATTCCCCTCAAATTCAAGTACAATCTAAGAAAAAAAGATGCATTTACAATGGCTAATGAGGCTTCAGTTCACTAACTAGACTTTCTGAACAGATTGGTGGCCCCATGTCCCTGCTCTATAGAAGGTCTAGAGCCACTGCCACCTTGTAAGGGCACAAACAATAAATGATAGAAACAGGGGCATGCAAAGCTTGGGTCCAATGGGTCTATATGAATGAAAAGAGCAAAGCAAATTACTAGCACGAAGTCCAATTGCTGTTCCTTTTATAACAAATAGAAAGTTTTACGTAGAAATTCTGCCAAAAGCACTTCATTAAGCAAAAACTGTTACTACATGAAACCCATCTGTAAAACCAGGACAATAATAGCAACAACCATATAAGGTTTTTGTGAAGAATTAAGCAAATAATATACACAAGTGCTTACAAGACTGTCTGGCACACAGTAAGCACTCAATAATTTATAGCATCATTATCATTATTATATCTGGCAAATGGTAAGTGCTCAATAAATTATAGTATCATTATCATTATATCTCATAACTTGCCTCTTTCCAACTATTCCAACTTATAAATCTCAAAGATGCTCTTACTTCTGTCAAAGACTGTTTACTCAATACTGTAATTAAAATGAAATAATTATAAGAACGTTTTGAGAGAAAAGATTAGTAACACTTCTTTACCTCTTCATATCTGTCAAAAACGGCTCCTTCTTGCATAAAGGAAGGAACTTCCTTCTGCCAGTTAAATTCATAAGGTTTGGCCATGATTATATTCAAGACCTAAAAATGAAAAAGAGTATCTCATTAGCATATGAAATTTAAAAACACGTAAAGATCAAAGGTTAATCACTTTATATATTTGCAAAAGCTTTTCTTCATACACATAGAATAAGCCCATAAATTGTCTCTTTTTCCTTCCTTCCTTCATCTGATTCCAACTTCCCTACTCCTTGTCTCTAAACCTTGGGAAATATGGTTGACGCTTGAACAGCATGGGTTTGAACTGGATGCATCCACTTATATAAGTATTTTTTTTATAAATATAGCATTGTACTTAAATGTATTTTCTCTTATTATTTTCTTTTCCCTAGCTTACATTACTGTAGGAATATAGTATATACCACATATAACATACAAAATATGTGTTAGCCAACTGTTTATGTTATTGGTAAGGCTTCTGGTCAACAGTAGGCCATCAGTAGTTAAGTTTTGGTGGAGTTGAAAGTTATGTATGAAGTTCTGACTACATGGAGAGTTGGAGCCCCTAACTCTCCAAGGGTCATGTTGTTCAAGGGTCAACGGTAATATCAACAAAGAGGTGATCAACCAGAGATGATCGTTTGGGAAGCTTCCCCTTCCTCTTCACAACATACAAAATAATAATAATAATTTTAATCTGAAAGCACCAGATAAAAGAAAGAAACCATGAAACTGACCCTATTTATAGGAGAGGCCTGTGCACAGGGCTGGGTGGTTATGCAACCCTACACTATGAGTCTGAAGGTGGATGCATGGGCAGGAGTTGTCACCTGGATGATGGGTCACAGAATCGAGTAGGAGTAGCTGGAATTTTTTATTGCTCTTGGTTCTTTCAACAGTCCTCTCATCCTTCCTCACTTGGGCCAGTTAGGGGACTACAGAATGTCTGCTTTCTGGCACAGGCAGCATGTATGACATTCAAAGAGAATGTAGGCACTCTTCAGGGTGTCTGCCTGTACTCAGGAAGAAGAGGGTGCTCCTTCTACCCATGCTTCTTAGCATCAGGCGCCATCCTGTACCTGTACTAGCTGCAAGCAGGACATCTTAAATGAAATGTCAGCATCCAACCAAGAATCACTAAATATTTAAGCAATGCCAAAAACATGGAAGACTGACCCCAAACACAATGAATAGAACTTACACCCGAGAAAATAGAGTTAACCGGACAAAATCTGACTTTGACTTAAGTATGGCTAATGTGGAAGGAAAAATGCATTCAGTTCCAAAGACCTAATTAAATAAATATTCTAGTAATTTCAAAAAAGATTGTTCAAATCAAACTCTGAACAGGTAAGACTGAATTAATTATAAAGAGAATTCGGGTGAAGTGGTGAGCCAAGGGATTCTCATAGATAATGCAACACAAAAAGAAAGCACAATGGAAAAATTCAGAGAGGTGGAAAATGAAAACCAAACTTTCACCACCCACCCAGCAGAAAAAATTCTTCTTTTAGAAGGAAAGAAAACAAAGCCAATGGAAGGATGGGACTAATCAAAGCAAAAGTGGAAGAACACTTCCGAAATCTGAATATTTGCATGTCCAGATTTGAGGCCTCAATGTGAATATCTGAGTCCTGAATTGAAGATAATCTACGGATGCAAGCAGTATAAAAGTATACCTAGACATACTTTCAGGTGACAAGGAGAGCAAAATACATGAAGAGAAGTTTCAGAGGTGACTAATAAGCAGACAGCAATTGGGCATGCAGTCTGCAGTATTATAACCCCAAAGGTCTGAGGGACAAGAGTTTTGGATTAAAATTCTGTGTTCATTCAAATAATGGTTTAATTTTTAAGGAAAATAAAGATATTTATGGACCTGTAAGACATCAGAAAGATTTAATGACCTACTCTGAAAGATTTAAGATAGTATATGGTCTGTCAAAAAGATAAATAAGTGTAGAGAAGGGATATGGAAGTAATGCAGAGAGAAAAAGAAGAAAACAAGAGCAAGTTTGCCATTAAGTGTGACTTACTATACAATAGAAATTTAAAGAAATTATCATAATCTAGCTCCCAAATTCTTGACTATATCAGTACAGAGGTCGCAGCAGCTGACATGGTCAGAGGGCAGGAAGTATAGATCAAATGGAGGTAAGCCATTTTAGGAGCAGAGTGTTAGTATGTAAGACTCTAGACATTGGCAGAAAAATAGAAGTTTAAGAATTTTTCTGTAAGAAATTAAAAGTGGAAAGTAAAACTTGTACATTATTAGAGGGGAAAATAGAACAAAGAAACATGAGTCTCCTTTAAAAAGAAAACAGAAGTGGAAGGGAGGGAGAAAAAAGAACACGTTATAAATGGAAAACACAGGGTGCCTAGGTGGCTCAGTTGGTTAAGCATCCAACTTTGAGTGCCGCATTGGGCTCTGTGCTGACAGCTCAGAGCCTGGAGCCTCCTTCAGATTCTGTATCTCCCTCTCTCTCTGCCCTTCCCCCACTCATGTTCTATCTCTCTTTCTCGAAGATAAATAAAATTAAAAAATAATAAAATAAATGGAAAACACAAACTAAAATGACAACCTATCTCTATAACACATATGAATTGGCTAACTTCACTTACCGGAAAAAAAAAAAAAAAAAAAAAGGCAGAGTCTTTGACATTAGGTAACATTATGGTTGTTTACCAGAAATATTTATAAAATAAAAATGATATAGGAAGTTAGAAAATGAATGGATGAAAAAAATGATCTAACAGGCACATGCTAGGAAGGAAAGAAAGCAGGTATCGCAGGAATATATTGAACAAAAGAGATTCAGGGAAATCAACAAGAGACCCCAATAAATCATATTAAGAAAAGGAATGGTCAAAATTATTTAAGTCATTAACATTTAAGCATGTGACTATACAGCCTCAGAACATATACTGAAAAACTGGTAAAATACAAAGAGAAATTTGGCAAGGTCACAAGCACATTAGGAGACCATGACTCTCAGAAATTAAGGGAACAAAACAAAAACGTAAGAATATTGAGGATTTGCACATTACGCTTACTAGTTTAATCAAAACAATTTAGATGACTTAACATATTTTAAATATATTACTGAGTTTAGACATAACTTTCCCTTGTTTTATATATATATATATAAAATGTATAAATATGAAATATACATAAATATATATGAAATATATAAGAAATAAATGTACGAAATATATAAATATATATGTAATGTATAAAAATATATAAATATATGAAATATATATGAAAAATATATACATAACATTGAGTCCTCAATATATAATATGTAATTATATATTATTATTATCTATGTTCTTCACTTTATCTTTGTACTCCAGCTACTTCCCACACATATAACAATCTCAAAACTGAATCATAATTGGGCCATATAGGAAACCTCAGCATTTTTCAAAATGCAGACATTAGGGTGGCCATGCTCACAGCCATAACTAGGCCAACTTATAAATTAATGAGTGCATAAAATCTATACATATACAAATTAAGCACAAATTTACACAGACTTCGAAATAACTGAGTTAAGCAGAACAGTCAAAGAAGAAATTATACTTTTCTTAGAAATGAAAGGTGGGAGCATTATACATCAAAATCTAGGAATGTCATATGTAGTCAAAACTAATTTTAAAATGATCAGTAAAAGTTAACTGTTTTCTGTGGTGCCTGAGTGGCTCAGTTGGTTAAGCCTCCAACTCCTGATCTCAGCTCAGATCATAATGTCATCATGGTTCACGAATTTGAGCCTCATGGTGGGCTACGTACTGACAGTGTGGAGCCTACTTGGGATTCTCTTTGTCTCTCTCTCTCTCTGCCCCTCCCCCGCTTGTGCTTGCCCTTTCAAAATACTTTATAAAAAGTTAATTGCTTTCTGAATACTCATATATTAGATAAATTTTGGCAAGTGTTGGGGAGAGAAGGATGGGTGAAAAACGAGAATGAGGAAGAAGTATAAATTCACAATGTTCATGATGACAATGAGGTATAATTACAAAGAGGATAAGAAAAACACTAATATTATACATAACTTTAATCAAAATATCTGAAAACCTATATAAAGTAGATGGGTTTTTTAAAGTTAAAATAAAGTCAACCCAAAAAAGAAGAATAAACTGAATGGTGACCTTGGAAGAAACTGAAAAATATAAAAAAAAGATTAGACTCAGATAGGTTTACAGTTTAGTTCTATCCAATTTTCAAGGAAAAGGCAAATCCAACATATCTACCACTCTTCCAGGATATAGAAAAAAAGTAAATTACTCCCTGACTCTTTTCACAAGTCCCATGACCAGGTCCTGACAATGACACCATAAGGTGGTTAACAAAACACCAACCAACCCTAGAGTTCAATTCTCATAGAGAAAAAATTCTAAAATATGAATAAATCTATCCCAATATTTCTAAATGAAGAATTTGGGATATTTCATCACTGAAAGCAGATCAATGTGATTCACTAGCTAAAGAGGTTAAGGCGAGAAGTCTAGTATGTGCATATCCTAGCATACCTTACAAGATGAGATCAACCTCAGTGTGAAAGGTCTCTAACACATACCATTAAATAAAAATAGGAAGCCCCAGAATGATATGAAATATGAACAGTGTGATACCATTTACCTAAATCCAGAACTACAGAAGGATATGAACAGTGTAATGCCACCTATGTAAGTACACACAACACAAATCCATATATTTCTCTAGGTACATATTTGTGTATATAGATAAATAAATCATTAAAACATTTATTTTTTTTTAATTTTTTTAACATTTATTTATTTTTGAGAGACATAGAGACAGAGTATGGGGGAAGCGCAGAGAGAGAGAGAGAGAGAGAGAGACAGAATCTGAAGCAGGCTCCAGGCTCTGAGCTGGAGCACAGAGCCCGATGCGGGGCCCGAACTCACAGACTGCGAGATCATGACCTGAGCTGAAGTCGGCCGCTTAACCAACTGAGCCACCCAGGCGTCCCTATAAATCATTAAAACATTTAGAGGTTTATGAACCTACCTACTTTGGGGGAGGACATAAAGATTGGGGCTGAAAATCAAGGTACCTTTACTGTAATCTCTGTGGTGGACGTTTTTATTATAGGAATATATTCTTGCATTTATGTGCTGCTTGTGTAAATAGAAAAGAATGCAAATTTCAAAAAAGGAAAACAAAGGTTGAAATCATACAGATAGGCAGATATAGTTATTCTTTAGTCCCAAACAATTTAAAGCAGAAGAAAGAATGACACAGTAAGTCATGTTTCAAGGTAGCTTCCTTACAATGTTGCTGTTTGAAGGAAGAATGACTCCATTACTCATTACTGACCAGGCTAAAAGGTGGTGAAAGCATGAAGGTCACGCTAACCAGCCCAGCTGAGGTAGGCAGCAGCCCTACATTAATTAGGACCAAGGCTTCCCTTGTAAATAAACCCAAGACAATAAGCCAGGCAGCAGACAATGGGAGAAGGGAGAGATGCTTTGTCCTGGTCCCTGACTCTGTCCACCCAAAAATGACTGTAATTGGGTTTCTCTTCCTAATCCTCTCTATTCTTATCAGTTTGTCTTTCTCTTGTGTCTTCTGTGTCTATTTTTCAGTGTCTGTACTTGGGAAAGAAACACACACACACACACACACACACACACACAGATGGACACACACACACAGGACCCCTTCATTCAAGCTGGCTTAGAAACAAGCTTCTGGTGAAATGATGTGCACTCATGCTTTCTATGCCACAGAATAGATCTGCAGAGCAATACAGACGTTCAGACCCCCCTCAGGCTATCATGGATGTGTTACTCAGTGATCTGGAACAAGAATTATCTGTAACAAGAATAATCAACAAGATAATCAAGGGACCTAAGCAATAGCGTTAAAGAAAGATGAAAAAACAACATGATGGACTCCGTGGTCGACCAGACTTCAGAAATCAGTAGGCAAAACGCTTCTCCTTTGCAGAATTTTATGTGCCCCATCATCTTTTTGCTCCTGCCAACCATCTCTTTTAATATTTCCCTTTGGTTTTATTTTAAAGAAAATAGTAACTAGAGGTTTCTGATATAAAATGCTCATATTGAAAATGAAAAGAAAGCTTCTATCAACTTTCGTCACCTTTCATTGGTTTAACTGGTTCTCCAAGGATCTTTTCAGTGAAAAGGGCACACAATGTGGTCTTCAGTACATGATGTTTCTCAGATTTCTTTACTTGTACCACTAAAATATTCATCTCTTCCTTGGTTACCAATTTTATCAGAATGGTCTCATTATGTGAAGGACTTGAGTGGGGGCTGGTGGAAAGACGGCACTTTTGACCTTAATCTCTAAAGAGATCTGCAATGGTGGTGATAGCTCATTTCATTGCTGACTTTTTCAGAGCTCTGGGGTTCTGAACGAGGTAAGGGGCATTTTCACAAAATGACACTGGAGTACCCTGAATCTTCCCCACTTTAAACTGGCATGCAGGGGCTGTTCTTTACGCCGCCTCTGAAAAACTTCATTGGGCTGGGCATTAGGGGCAGCGGCTGGCTTATTTTATGTAGATGGTACAACTCTGACCTACAGATTCAAAAAGCTGGCCAAGCCTTTAACAGCAGTTTGATACAAGTAATTGATTTCAAAATGGGAACAAATGAAGGTACAGGTTGCAGTCCAACGGACTCCACAGAAAGTTAAAAGGACAGTTACTTATTTTAAAAGGGAAGGAGGAGGGTAACGGCCACTCTAAAACTGGGTCCTTTTTGAAACCATCTCAAAGCTCCACCTACTAGCTAACTGATAAAAAAGAAATGGCTTCCCTTTGCCATGCCAAAGTCTCCTCTTCTCAAATTCTCTGGCTTGCCATCTAAGGCCTCACAAGATACTTCAAGGTTCAATCTCCTCCTCCACCTCCCTAGAGCATCACCTCTCCATACCCAGCCCCCCAGGAAAGGGTCCTCCTTCTCCTTGAGGAAGTGAAGGAGAATTTACACAAAGAATTGATATATAACTGGGCACCTTTTCCAGAGTAAACACTGGAGTGAGCAGCTACTGGAAGGAGGCCAGTGGGCTTTTAAATAATCTCATTGTTTCTCAATTCTTAGGCAACTGGAAGAAATTAGCTCCTGCACTGGCTGCAGAGGAAAAGCTCCCTGGACTGCAGAGGGGACAAGAAAGGAGGGGAGTCCTCGAAGGCCTTCCTTCATAGCAAGTGGTAAAAAGCTCCTTCTAAAGAAGAGGATTAGACACTGAAAGGGTTAGTATGAGGTCAACAAGGGAGCTCAGGTAGGCTACTGGGGACCAAATACTCAAGTAAGACATGCACATTACACGTGGAGATGACCTTCCATCTGTTCATCTGTTCCATTCAGGTGAGAAGAAGTGAGGAAGAATAGCTCCTTATTTGTTGGCCTACTCTGCCCTGCATCTTTAAATGTGCTGTCTTTTCTCTCTGGCTGGACCTCCAGGGTAGTCTTCAAGCCTTATGAGACCTCAGCTATACCAGATATGCTGGATCAATTATGGAGTCAACTGTGCCCATCTCCCATCCCCTCCCCAGACAGCTGCGGAAAAACTTTGGTAAAGAGTTTTTTGCTTCTGGACATATCCCAACAGAAGGAAGTACATGAAATCAGGTGTATTTAAGGTCCTGGGTATGGCAGGCTGAATAATGCCCCCCCCCTGCAAAGATACCCACATCCTAATCTCTGAAACCTGAGTGTTACCTTCATGGCAAAAAGAGACTTTGTAGATGTGACTGAGTTAAGGATCTTGAGGTGGGGAGGTTATCCTGGATTAGTCGAGTGGACCCAAAATGCAATCTTAAGTGTCCTCATAAAACGGAGGAAGAGGGAAATTTAACACACAGAAGAAGATGAAGTGACCACAAAGACAGAGACTAGAGAGATGCCACCACAAGCCAAGGAGTGTTGAAAGAAAAAGTCTCAACAGGAAGTTGAAAGAGTCAAGGGATGGATTCTCCCGGCTTCGCCTGGAGAAAGGCCGTCCTGCAAACACCTTCATTTCAGACTTCTGGCCTCTAGAACTGTGAGAGAATAAATTTCTGTTGTTTTCAATCACACGTTCCTGGTAATTTTTTGCAGCAACCCAAAGAAAAGAATAAAGATATTTCTACAGACATCTTTCCCAGGATCCAACGGTCTTTTAACAGTTTTGCACCTCTGCAATAAATACAAACTTGAAATAAACCTTGCAGCTTCCCCCAAATCAACCAAATCAGTCTCCATTCTTAGTTTCTATTTGTGAACAAATGAATCTGTTGCTTCAACAACGAATCACTTGCTCTCACATAACATACAGCTCTCAAGCAAACAAAAATGCACCATGGCTCACATATGAATTTCCTTAAGGGTAACTTTTACCTTTTACCTTCAACCTTATGACAAAAATGTTCTACTAAAAATTAATCCCTTCCCTATTCAACCATAGGAATCTCATTAAACCAAATAACCAAATGACCTTAAGTGACCCCATGATCAGAACAACTAAGGCTATTTTCCAGAACACAGAGGGTTAAGGTAAAATTTTCACTGACTTAAAGCCAATTAATTGACTATCAAGCACATTTCAATGTCTTCCTCTTCAATCTCTAAATAAGATACCCTTATATTTCTTAAAACAGATGGACAGCTATATTGGATCACCGAGAGATTTTGAATAAGTGGCTTTCCTTCAAGTCAGAATCTAATTTGACACTGATATATTGCATCATTAAGGACAATTTTCCCCCATTTGCTAAAAATACATCCATTTTCATCAAGACATTAGATAGCCTTTTCAAAAGGCATCTAAAGGCTGCAGGATTAAGAAAATGCTAATAGGCAATGCTGTTGAGGGTTGAGTATAAGGTCATACTTGACAGTTTGGTGAAAAAGAATTTTGCAATCCATTTCTATAGGCTTGAAATGTCCATACTCTTTGATCTAGTAATTCTACCAGTAAGATTTATCCTCTACAAATGCATGCACAAAGATACTGTGTTGCTGCTAGTAACAGAAAAATAGTTTCTTTATATAAGCATCACTAAGCAAGTGGTTAAATATACTACAGTATTTAAATATTCTGTGCTCATTAAAAATAATGCTTTGAATGAATAGTTATTTGCTGAACAACAGCAAATTTAGAAGTTTCTAAAAACAGTCAGTCACAACTCAAACAAATATAAATGCTCTCAACATATTATTAAGCAAGTAAAAAAGCTGGTTACAAAACTGTATCCAAGAATGATGCAAATTTTTATGTGTTATATACATACGGCTTACACAGGCACACATTTTTTAACAAGGGAAAAAGATTAGCAAAGCATACACCAAAACACAAATTGTAGTTATGTTTCAATGATAGAAGTTTAGGTGATATTTTAATACTTCCTGTGTTTTAAAATATAGTGACTATAAATTTTTATATTGAGGAAAAAGCATTTGCTAAAAGAAATTAAAAATCTTTTTTATATAAATCAATTTTTAAATAATGTCCATGTTTTCCCCTAGTACAAAGAGCAAGAAGAAACTAATAAATAAAACTGCAAAGTGTTCTTTTCAACATTTAAAACCTTGCCTGTACATTGGGAGCCTTCACACACACCAATTATGACTGGTTCTTGGGAAGGAGTTATTTAGTAATACTGATTAAAACTTGGGTATTAACTCTAAAACCTCTACTCTACTTATATTTGGAAGTAGAACAGATTATGGTCATGCTGGATTTAGTCTTTAATGAACTCTGAACTATAAAAAAAAAATCCTAAGGACATTGCCATAATAAATCTTTAAAATTTATCATAAATATATAATTAATTGCTTTATCAATAAAGCACTACCTGATTCAAAATAACCTCCTGAAGTTTATAAAACACACAAACTGAATAGAAATAAAACTAGAATAGCAAACATCTGGTCTTTGTCTCTATTTCTACCTGCTCAACATTAATCATAAAAGGCAAATGTAACTTCTTAAAATTTAATAATTATAACATAGATTAATAAAAATATTAAGATGAATTGTCTTTATTTTTTTATTTTAGAGAGAGAGAGAGAGGAAGTAGAGGAGAGGGGTCGGGGGTAGAATGGGAGGGGGAGAGAGAAGAGACAGAGAGAGAGAGAACCTCAAACAGGATCCACACTTGGCCAGCACAGAGCCTGATGGGAGGGAGGGTGGGGTGCTCAATCCCATGAACTGTGAAATCATGACCTGAGCCAAAATCAAGAGTCAGACATTCAGCTGACTGAGCCACTAGGCGCCCCAGAGATGAATTGCCTTTATAAATGTGTTAGGTGATATTTACAATGTTATACGCATCATTATTTAAGAATTCGATAAAAAAAATTTAGAAGATGCTTGGTTATCCAGGATATTTAAGACCAAGTTAACTTGAATATAATGAATAATTGCTATAAATCAATCTGTAATGACCAATTTTCAAGGAAATCAGAATATGATGAAGTATATACTTTTCTAAGAAAAGAACCAGTTTCAAAAGACTGTTTGGATATTGGTTGCTTGCCTACAACAATATCCTTGAAAATGACATCTGAGTTCATGCCCCCTAAGAGTCCTTGAATAGGATGAGTGCTCAAACTGTAGTAAAGCAGTTGTCTATGACTGGGGTTGTCTGACCTGATGATGCCTAGCTATTCACCTCTTTCCGCACAGTTAATTCCCACTGAAGGGCTAAGGCAGACACCCAGCTATAGGGAGCAACACTGGTGGAAGAGGAGTCAGTGGGAGCATGTCTACTTATGATTTCTTCTGCGGTGTCCTAGTCCTAAATGTTTAGGGAGTCCCTGGCTTACTAGTATTTTGATCTTTCAGAAAAAAATAAAGATATAATTTGCAGATTAACAATATTTATTTATAGTTGAATCATAGACATGGCTTCTAAAAATAAACTTGTTTGATAGGATGCAAAATAAATCGACTTCTAGAATATGCAAATATGTAGTGCGTGGTAGGAACCTGGGGCAAAGAATATATAAATTAACTTCAAATCTGTTTTAGCAAGACTTTTCTTTTTTACATGTTGCAAAAATTCTGCAAAGTAAAGACATTTTATTTCTTTTGTGTCCCTGAAATACAGAACCTCTTTTTAATGACAAAGGGGTTACAGCAAACAACACGAGTTGTTTTATTACTACTGAGTATGTAAGATAAACAGAATTAACCTAATCAGCCTGAGAATTATAGCAGTCCTGATAATAAAATAATCAGGCAAATCAGAAATACTTGTAAACAAGGACTGGGCTTTTTTCCCCTCCCTTTCTCACGAGTGGAAGAATGTATCACTCTTTTCAAAAGCAGAGTTAACAGCACATGTGGGGGTGTGTACAGTTTACCAGCACAGAAACAGCCTCTCCCTTAGTAGCAGGTATTAGTCACACACAGCAACATTTGAAAAGAGTTCAGCCTTTCTCATTCCCACAATAAGGGCTCTGATAAGGCCTGAGGAATAGAAAACAAAATGGCAATATGACAGAATAAGTACATTAGCTACCTTTAGATGGAGCTCAAACATAAATTCTACAAACAGCAGTCTCTCTTGGCTCTTGTTTCCTGGTGTTCTTGGTTGTGCAGCTAAGACGGCAGTCTGTAGCTTTGTGCTTAGAGAGTCTAGGGGTTCCAAGGTGGGAACTATGAGAATGGGGGTTTGGATTGACCTCTCCCTCAGCATTTGCTTCTTCTTAACTAGAATACTCTTTGAGCTACTAATAATAATATCTGGATAGCCCAGGTGGGGACTCAATCTCTTGGGGACACAAGGCAGGAGCATAAGGAAAAGACCAGAGAAGGCTTAGGTCACATGGACTTGCCTTAGATCAGAGGTTCTCAAAGTGTGGTAGCCAGTCAGTAAACATCTTCTGGGAATTATCAGAATGCAGAATCTTGAGCCATACCCAGAGCTTCTGAATTAGAAAATCTGGGGTGGGGTCCAAAAATCCATGGTATGTCTAGCAGACCAGGTGATTCTGATGTCACAAAAAGTTTGAGAACAACTGCCTTAGATCAAGTCTTCATCAAAAGGAAAAAGATGAAGGAGGAAAAAAAAAAAAAGAAATAAAGGAAATAGGATCCTGTGCTCTTACTCTATGGGCCAGACTAGCTTACTGAGAAAGAGACCCACTAGGCCTTTGGGACTAAAGCTCAGGTAAAAAATAAAGCTCAGTCCATTTACCTAGAATGCACACTTCTCTTAGGAAAGCCATGGAAAATCAAGGCTATGGAAATTCTGGGTCCTGGTACTTACTTCCCCACCAAGATCAAGAGTAGACACCAGGCTGGCCTCAAGTAAATGGGTAATTTCCTCAACCATTTCTTTCAAGCTTCATCCTTAAGGGTTAAGTCTGAAGTTCAGGGTGACAGATGACATGAAGAAGGCAAACAAAGGGTGACATAACCCAAAACTCAACACACCAGTTATTTATTTAATCTACAATGTAAACAGTGAAGTCACTTACCAAGTAACTTTAAGTACTTCCTTCTTCCGGCCCAAACCTTTATGGTCCCTGACCATAGAGGGACTACAAACTATAAATTCAAGTATTTCTCTTAAAAACTCAGAAAAAAATTGGGGAAATAAAGATTCACCCAGGAAATTCAACCTTTAAGAAGTTGCAATGAACAAAACTGCTGAGGAGAAATATTATATTAAAACATGAGGGTTCTAGGGATGTCTGGTGGCTTGCTCGGTTAAGTGTCTGACTCTGGATCTTAGCTCCAGTCTTGATCTCAGAGTCATGAGTTTGAGCCCCATGTTCAGCTCCACACTGGGTGTGAAGCCTACTGAAAAAAATAAATAATAAAACAAACAAAAAACCCCCCAAAAAACAAGAAAAAAAAAACAACCAAGAACAACAACAGAACACAACATGAAGATTCTAGAAGAAACATCCCATAGCTGCCGTGAAAAGCAGTGTCATCTCAAAAGATGCTCAAAAAGTATCAGTTTGCCACTTACAATGGATTTATCAGACTTGACTCATTGCCCCAAATATACTGAGCCTTTTGAATCTTTCTCTTCCCTTTCCATGTCTGAACCTTTTTTTTAATGTTTATTTAATTATTTATTTTGAGAGAGAGTGTGTGCTAGCAAGAGACAGCACAGAGATACAGAACAGAGAGAATTCCAAGCAGACGCCACAGTGTCAGCACAGAGCCTGATGCAGGGCTTGGACCCATGAACCATGAGATCACGACCCGAGCTGAAATCAAGAGGCAGTCGCCTAACCAACTGAGCCACCCAGGTGCCTCCCTCCCCCATTCCTGAACCTCTCTCTTAAATTTGGATAGTTCTGCTTATCCTTTACGAATCAGCAAGAGCAACTTTAGGTACCACTCCTGTATTTTCACTTCAACATACTGTACTTCCATCTTTGTAGAGAATCTAGGGAAAACTCTATAAAGTGCATATATGCTATAAGCACTTGTTTACCTGTGTCTTCACTTCAGGGGGAACTCTGGAGACGACCAGTTTTGTTTGCTATTATAGACCTTCCTTGACTTAGGATGTGGTTATAACCCGATAAACCCACTGTAAGTGGTGGAAAATGCATTTAATATACTCAATCTACCAAACACTCTAGCTTAGTCTAGCCTACGTTAAACATGCTTAGAACACTTAACATCGGCTTGCAGCTGGACAAAATCATCTGAGACAAAGCCTATTTGATAGTAAAGTATCTCATGTAATTTATTAAGCACTGTATTGAAGGTGAAAAATGGAATGGTTGTACAGCTATGGAATGGTTATAAGTATATTGCTTGTTTACCCCTCTGACTGCATGGTTGCCTGGGAGCTGTGGCTCACTGCCGCTGTTCAGCATCACGAGAGAGTACTGTACTGTATCGCACTAGCTCAGTAAAAAATCAAAATTCAAAATCTGATACAGTTTCTATGAAATGCATATCTCTTTCACACCGCCATAAAAGCAAAAAGTATCGCCTACGTTGGGGACTGTCTGTATAGTGAGGGTGCTCAGTAATCAGAGGATGAATGAATGAACACAATGTGGAGAAGCTCCCAACCAAACCTAAAAACAACCAAGGCCAAGGGCAATAAAGTCTTTCCTGTTACCCACATGCACATGGCAGTACCATTTTTGTGTGCACCTGCCCTTTTCTCCAAGATCCTGAAATGCAGTCCCCAGGCTTCTGTTCCCAAATCATACCCTGCTCTCCCCCTTGGCCCTCATTGGTGCCCAATTGGAACTCAGCCTGTAGAATGAGTTTCCATTCTTCATCTGGTTATGCAGCTGGTTGAGTCTATGAATCACTTCTTGGCTAACTGTACATCCTAATTTCACCTCTGCTGTGTCCCATCCTTAAGCTCCAACCTCTGAGGTTGGCTTGAGAATGACTCAGATTGGCACCTGGGTCCTCAAAGGTGGGGAAACACCCTAGACATGTTCTCTGGGGGTATGTGGTTTTCTTTTCCGCGGAGCTTGCACCTCCTTAGAGGAGACCCTACACCCCACTGCTCATAAGGTCCTCCTCTCTCTTATGCCCAGTCCTCCATACTTTGCCCTTCATTTGCCCTTGGACTGGCTCTGCCACAATTACTAGGCAAAGCATCACCAATATGAATCATACATGTCAAGAGAAAAAAAGCTCTCTTTAGAGGCTTCACTTTGCCTTAATTATCTGAGTATTTCAAAGGAAAGATTTTTATTTTATCTTTGCTTGAATAATCTATCTGAATGTTGCCCCAGGCAGGTGTAAGGGATAAATTTAAGGACTGCAAGACAAGACTTCACAAAAACAGAACTAGGACGAGGCACAAATTCAAGGGCTTGAGAAATCCTTTATTTTAAAAACTATTTTCCTATTAAAATAAACACACACAGACAACGGGCTCTTAAATTTAATCAAGATTCCTGATATTTAAGTGTTCTCCAAGCAAATTTATAA
Organism: Paguma larvata; assembly: GCA_030068075.1. NCBI lineage: Eukaryota > Metazoa > Chordata > Mammalia > Carnivora > Viverridae > Paguma > Paguma larvata. The sequence goes on from CM057844.1 coordinate 15,153,644, forward strand.
ATAGGTCTTTGCTATTATTACACAGGAGTCAGAAGAAGAGGATAAAGCCTAAGACTGCACATTTTGGAACAGAGTCCAGACCATAAAAGGAGAAAATATTTTTCCTTAGGTTTTGAGCTAAAAGGTATCCAAATTTAACAGCTTTTATAATGTTCACAGACACAGAGGTACTACCCAACTTGAAAATAACCTGTCGTCAAAGAGATATAATCCAAATAAACTCAAATCTCACCAAATTCAATGATCTCCTTACTTACATGTTCAAAATCGTTCCACCTCCGTTCTTCAAATACTTAAACTAAGGACAGAGATGGAACTCCTAGAGACAGTGAGAAAAACAATTACTTGGAATATAAGGTTTTAGAAAGTTGACTTTTTTTTCTATTTGTGCAAATTCTTTCAAAGATCCAAAAATCTTTCTTCTTTTTTTATTCAATTTTTAATATAATAAGTCTGAAAGGAAAAAGAAGCAAACTCTTTAACCTCAGTTCATTTGTGAAAGAATAATTATATTTTCAGGATTTTGGTTCCTTTTATTCCAGATATGGTGTCATAATTAGCCATTATTTCCAATGAGGCAAAAAAGTTACTGTGTGTTGGTTTCTGTAAGTGACAGGGCATATAAAAACTTGGTGTACATAATACTACTATGGGGCACCTGGCTGGCTCAGTCAGTAGAGCATGCCACTCATGATCTCAGGGTCATGAGTTCAAGTCCTACATTGGGCACAGAGTTTACTTAGAAAAACAAAAAATAAAAAAACAAACAAACAAGGTTTACATATTAGAAGATACACTGTCTTTGGCTTTGTCTGATAGGCCAGCAGGAGACTGAACATTTGCTGCTTCACTGCCATTCACATAAGAAACATCAGCACCAATGTTCACACCACTTGAAATAGGTCTTCTAATGGGACATTAGAAAAATGAATTAGTAAGATACAAATTCTATGGTTAAATAATTTGGCCACACCCTAAAAATGGGTTTGACTTGAATTCTATATTTTATTACTTCCACAATCAATATTACATTAACAGCACCTGTACAGGCTGCTGGACTGGAAAGAGCACAGCGGTCAGAGATGGATGACCTGGATTCCGGTCCTGGCTCTGTCCCGACTAGCTGTGTGTCCTGGAGGAAGAGCCTAAGCTCTCAGAGCCTTCATTTCCTTGACTGTAAGGAGACTGAAATAGTCATTTTTCTGATCCCTTCTAGCTTCAGTTGTTTGATTAAACATTATTTGGGCTTCAAATAAATGCAGATGTTATTTAAAAGCCCTATATGTCCTTCCTGAAATAGATTTTATTTCCCAAAATTAAAACCAGATTCAGATGGCTCCAAATAAGATTAAAAACAATGTATTACTATTGTGTATTGAAGAGCAACTGACAAGGTAATGACATGGTGACATTTCCAGAACAGCTCTTCAGTAGCAAAGCAGACTTTCAAGATGCCAAATGCTTGCCCAATTCTGGTAAGGTCAACAGCCTTCAAATAATTGTTCCTTTCATATGATGTGTGCTTTTACTGGATTATTTTAAAGTGTGTTTGCTTCCATGGCTTATATAGAAACTGAAAAACATCCCTCACTCTCACAAAGCCCAGAGGCAATGGGAAGGAGATCAAAGGTCACAGAAGTCGGATGTGAAGCAATTCCCAAGGGTTCATGTCATATTTTATTTTAGCAAATGTCTCCAACTTCTAATTCAAGCCATATCAGCAGGCTGGGAAAAAAAGAGCAAACACGGAGCTCCTTGAATGAGATTCCTTGCCCCTCTGTTAGACAAACACTTGGATTCCCCCAGTGTCCGCATTAATAAGAAAAATTGCTGAAAATCGCTTGGGTCCATGTGTCTGCAATCAATTATTTTGTTTCTTAAGAGGTAAAGTTTGACCCAACATATTTTAAAATGCTACAAGATTTCAGGCAAGTTTCAAAGACACCAGGAAGAAGTCAATGGCCTGACCCAGGGACGAGGAAAATGACATTCTCATTAAGTGAGAGAAGGGGACGTCCTTAAACAATGAGATATGAATGTGGCTCCATCACCACGCAGCTCTGAATGCAGGTGCTGGGGGCTAGTGCCATTGACCCGTCAAGCTTCACAAAGCTCTCAAAATGAGGGTGCTGGACATCCATGTGGTAGTTATATCTTACCAAGTATTTTCACAAACTCTCTTTACATTGGAAATCATAACTGCAGAATGTGGAAAGTGGAGCTCAGAAAGTGTAGATTGTCTCAAATTATGGTTAAGAACTAGCACTTAAGCCTTTGATTTTAAACTCTCACTGACTGACCTTGAGCCTCATGATGAAAATTCCTTAAATTCAGTAAAACATTTTGAAGACATGGCCTCCAACCAAAATGAGGGAAAGCTGTCTCTTCTTCGGATTATATTTAAGCTATTTTAATAAGAGGTACTTCAACCAAAACTAAGGACTACCTCCATAAACGAGATGCCTAGATTACTATCAATAACCAACTTCTCACTTCAAATCCACCCCACGCAGATCTTCTATCCCAGCTTCCAAATCAGGAGATATTTTATGTTATCTAAAAGAAAATAGAATTCAAGTTTCTTGCATTTATTTTTAAATGCTTTCATAATTTTCACTTTAAAAAGATCACTGTTATCTTTCATGCTTAGCTCTGTTTTTAGAGTCTTCTAAATGTGATAGAGAAAACTTAGTTTTATCAAAACATCAAGATCTTACCACTTAGTCCATTACATTAGTTGGCCTACAGCACTATTTTGGAATATTTGTGGTGAGCATTTTAATAAAATTAATGTGGTTGCTTATGTTTTACTCAGATGAAATCACACATGTGACTAAGCCATGATAAATATTTTTATTTTTCTTCTGCCCTAATTGAAACCAACCCTAGAGGTAAAACAGGAAAGGAAATAGGATTCAATTATGGCCATTACATGAATGAGTTAAATCAGTTTTTGTGGACAAAACATGTGAAGTTTTAAAGACAGGAACACTTATCATTAAGGCATACTTTGGCCATCTATGGCACACACTCCCATAACCAATTTTCTTTAAATAATAAAAATAAGCTGTGCTCCATATGACCATTTCCTAACTATTAATTCTGTGTAAATATTTTAAAATATGAAATCTACATCAAATATTCTGTCAAAATTATGTTTGAGAAACTGGACCTTTAAGGCTTTAAACTCAATATTCTTATCTTGTTCCTGAGATTTCTTAATCTCTCTAGAATGTAACTCCTACCTTCACCCTATACTCAAGTGATCTTTTTTCCACATGCACTGGTTTCTCACTTTTGTCTTCCATCTTTGTTGGCTCTCATTCTCCCTCCTGTGGTGATCCTGAAGTATCACTGTTCTTTGGTCCTCTCCAGAATTCCACTCCTCATTTTCAATTGCTTCCTAAGACATCTCCACTGGTGCTCCTAGCACTTCAGATGTCCTGATATGTCCCAGCTGAGCTCACTACTACAAAATGACTGCTTGGAAGAATGAGTCAAACTATCAAGATCTATGTAAAAGTAACCAACACAAAGATCTTCATGTTGGTTAAAACAACAACAACAAAGCTACAGGACCAAATTAAAAATAAATAAATAAATAGAGCCGGCTTAAGAAACAACAGGTTTTGTCAAGGATGTGGAGAAAAGGGAACCCTCATGCACTGTTGGTGGGAATGCAAACTAGGGCAACCACTATGGGAAAAGGTTAAAAAGAGAACTACCCTTTAATCCAGTGACTGCACTACAGGTATTTACTCAAAGAATACAGAAACATGAATTCAAAAGAATACATGCACCCCTATGTTTATAGCAGTATTATTTACAATAGCCAAGATAGGGATGCAACTCAAGGGTCCATCTATTGATGAGTGGATAAAGAAGGTGTGTGTGTGTGTGTGTGTGTGTGTGTGTGTGTGTGTGTAATGGAATATTATTCAGCCATAAAAAAGAACGAATCTTGCCTTTTGCATTGACATAGATGGAGCTAGAGTGTAATGTTACACGAAATAAGTCAGTCAAAGAAAGACAAATATCATACGATTTCATTCATATGTGGAATTTAAGAGACAAAACACATGAGCAAAGGGAAAAAGAGAGACAGACCAAGAAACAGACTCTTAACTCTAGAGAACAAACTGATGGTTACCAGAGGGGAACTGGGTAGAGAGATGGGTTAGTTAAATAGGTGATAAGGATTAAAGGAGTGCTCTTGTGGTGATGAGCACTTAGGTAACGTAGGGAGTTGTTGAATCATTATACTGTATACTTGAAACTAACATAACACACTTTGTTAAATAATTGGAACTAAAAACTTCCAAAAAACTGGTGTTTTTATATGAAAACTATCTGAACTTTTGGTGAACTACAGCCTTCGTGAGCTAATAGTAAAGAGGTCATTGTTTGCACCCTAATGGGATCTTGGGAAAGACAAGAAACTGATGAAGGGCTAGAACCATCTCAGCACACTCTCTCAGATCCTGCCACTGCTTTCAGTATTGTGTAAATCTGTGCCACAAGTTTAAGAAGTATATCAACAAAACAGAGAGCTGGTTAAGAAAGTTATACCATTTAAGCAACAATTAATAAAAGAAGTTTCCATGGATTTCAGAGTTAACTCAGCTCTTCCTATAACTGCGTGAACACAGAAGGCAAGAACTGGTGAACTGGGCTGAGTCCCACAGCCCTACTTGTGGAGCTGGGAAAGAACAATATTCTGAACTGCTGGTCCAATACCAGTGCCATCCTTATTCTGACAGATGGCATATATTGAAACTCACTCTACAGAAGATGGAGTCAGACATTCTGTGTTCATTCAGAGGAAAAACTATGTACCAAAGATTAGTGGTCTTAGGAAACAGGAACCCTCTTTGCACTGCTGGTGGGAATGCAAACTGGTGCAGCTGCTCTGGACAACAGTATGGAGGTTCCTCAAAAAATTAAAAATAGAACTACCCTATGACCCAGCGATAGCACTACTAGGAATTTATCCAAATGATACAGGAGTGCTAATTCATAGGGGAACATGGGCCCCAGTGTTTATAGCGGTGCTTTCAACAATAGCCAAATTTTGGCAAGACCCTAAATGTTCATCAACTGATGAATGGACAAAGAAGGTGTGGTTTATATATATAATGGAATACTACTTGTCAATGAGAAAGAATGAAATCTTGCCATTTGCAGCAATGTGGATGGAACTGGAGATATTATGCTAAGTGAAATAAGTCAGTCAGAGGAAGACAGATATCATATGTTTTCACTCATTTGTGGAACTTGAGAAATTTAACAGAAGACCATGGAGGGAGGGAAGAGGAAAACAATAGTTATACGAACAGAGAGGGAGGGAGGTGAACCATAAGAGACTCTTAAACACTGAGAACAAACTGAGGGTTGATGGGGGGTGGAGGAGAAGGAAAAATGGATGATGGGCACTGAGGAGGGCACTTGCTGGGGGGAGCACTGGGTGTTGTAAGCAATGAATTGTGGGAATTTACTCCCAAAACCAAGAGCACACTGTACATATTGTATGTTAACCAAGTTGACAATAAATTATATTTTAAAAAAAGGAATGCAACTTTAAATCAGTATCAGGAAAATAATTTATTTAACAATGAAAATTGTGAGTTTTCAGATTTCAGAGTAGACCCTTCTCATCACCTAAAGACTGAAACATTCCTGTTCTTGGAAGTTGTAAAAGGATTGTTGCACTGAGTGAGATGGGAATAAATGACCCTCTAATGACTTTTCAGAAAATAAAGTAGGGTTAGTCCATCTCTAGATCTTATCAGCCCCTTTCCAGATTCCTCTGACCCAAAGCAGCCTAAACATTCTCTCAACTGCAAATAAGCGGTGAAATGCTTTTTAATGTTTATTCTGTGTAAGAATATTGGTTAAAATTCAAGTGATAAACAGATACAGAATGACTTGGAAATGCTTGTCCAATTTTGTATTTGCAAATAGTCTTGAAACTAATAAAAAACACCACTTTCTACTCCTTAAACCACCATCATCTTGTCTTTGATTTGTGAACTTGAAAGAGGTTTGCAAGAGTCAAGCCATCAAAAAGACCACAGAAACCAGTTTAGAAAACAATGATTCACAGTGACTACACTTAATTAAGATTTTTTCCACCCTAAACTAGAACAAAATATATTATAAAGTCAAAGCTACAGGCTTCAGATTTTGGTCATTTTTGGTCATTTATATGCCAGTCTCTGGGAAACAAAGAATTTCAATTTCAGGATACTGGCCAACATTTCAATTTTGGGAAACTGCAGTTTGTTTGCCAAACATCTATCGCTTTAATTTTATAAACTGGATATAGTATTCTTACCTAACACTTGTCATAAAGCATTGTGCACTGCTTTGCTAAGCAGCAGCTACATGCCACGCCCGAATCATATTTTCAGTATTAAATACCTGAAACTTATGGGTGAACTTTTCTATTGTGTTAACTTCTTTTTAACAGCATGAAGCCTATTAGAATTATCAAGACAACTGGTACATCAGCAACAGGCAAATGACACTGGTACAAAGGGAAAACATGTCTTTGAAAATTCTGTCTGTTCTCTAGTTTAAATTATTCAAATTACTGTTTGGCTAAAGGGAAAGAAAAACACAAGGGATCTCAAGAAATGAGATAGAAGATAAACCACGAAATACAGACAAATCATACATACTCTCGTTCAAGAAAGTTCTCCTCTCTTCTGCAGTTTATATCACAAAGTAATTTTATTAAGGTTTTATGGAAAGGTCACTATTGCATTTCTGTAATATTAAAAACTATTTTAGCATACAAAAATCCCACATGAGCCTGAAATATTAGTTCAAGGCTAAGTTTATTAAGGTTTTGGCATGGTTCAATATTAACGTTCTCCAAATATTACAACCATTTCAAATCAGATAAACAGTGGGATATAAAACCATGGTTCATAAAAATAAAATCAAGAAAATAGCATCATTACATATTAGTTCTTGAAGATTAACTTTAAATATATTCTAAAACTGTGAAGCAGCTTATCAGAACAGTTCATTGTACACTGATGCTTTCATTTCACAAAGGAATCAGTCACAAAGATAGCTAAGGTCTGGGTAGCATTTATCAAAGTAAATTGGTATTTGAGTCATCTTCATAGTCCCTTCTGTCTCCTAATATTTTAATCTAGGAGTGCCTGATGATTAAACAGAGAAACATCTGGTAGGTTTGTACCTGAGTCAGGTGAATCTGCTGCCTTAAGTTCTCTTACTCATCTATTTCGGGGAAGGTGTAAGATTTATCTGATATAATCAGTGGAAGCCTGTTCTCAGCAGTGTGGGAAATTACTGTCAGGGTTTTTTAAAAAATAAAATCTTCATTGGTAACAAACACGTTGGAAAATAATGATGCTCCCTGGCGAATGAAAGGCACTCCCTGAAATTTACAGAGCACCCACAGTTTGACCAGATCCTCTATAAGTAGAGTCATTCTTTGACTCCAGGCATACGGCTGAAGAAGACATCACTTGGCCCACGCTCTGTGCCCAGGAAGATGGCCCGGAAGCATTCCTGGTTAAATGAACACACGGATTCTGGTGATAGGAAGTGTATACACAGATGCTGAGGGCTCATGAAAGCAGCCTCTCAGGGACCTCAGGCCCTCCCTTCAGTCCATCTGAATCCTCTGTCTGTGAAGTCATGACTCATGATGACCTCCTTCCTGTAGTCCTAAAGACTTGGACTCCCACTGCATTTTGTGGCTATGTTTTAAAGTAGACGTAGCACCCCAAGGTACCTTCAGAGTCCTCTGCAAAGGAGTATATCATATGCCAAAGCTTAAGTGATTGACTACAGAACTGACATTTCCCATTTTGGTCAAAAGAATGAAATGTTGGTTCTCAGCTATTCTTAGGCAATGAGCACAAAGGCTTTAAGCCTGCAGAAATGGATGCTAGGGATGCAAAACCAGACACTGAAGAATTTCCCCTAAACGCTACCTTCCCAACTTAAATCAGCCTCTTCCATCATAACCATAACAGCCTCCCAATATGCCAAATAAGGACTCACTTCTGCAAAAGTTTTTAAAGTGTGAGGGCTTATGGGAGGAGATACATACCAAATATGTTTATAGGTTGTATTTTCAGCCTACTTGATTATTAAGTCCAACTGAAGGCAGCTGCATCCAATAAATACACAGTAAATGGGGGGAAGGGGAGAGGGAGCCCCAAACTGTAAACTCCAGCCTGTTTTCAAATATGCCTCAATACACATACCTACACTGGGGCGCTGACAATTACATGAGACACATGGACTTGGTCTAGTGGACAAGAGTGGACTCAGAGTGGAAAAAACTAATTTTAAGAATTGATTCAACCAGGTACCATGAAACTAAAGGAGAATTCCATAAATCACTCTTTAAGAAATTTCCCCATCTGAAGATGAACATGCTTATAATTTCATTTTGAAGGGGTTCCCAAAGGTAGAAGAGATGACATACGTAGGCTCTTGGAACAATGCGGTTCCCTATGTATTATTTAAGGAACTATTTTATAATAGACATGGATTCTACTAGCAGCCACAGAGCATGCTAGCCTCTGCCAACCCCTAAATTTTCTATGAATTCTAGGACTAGGAGGACTACATTATGCAAAGGGGCAGAAGATCAGGCTTCATGCACTGAGGGCCACCACAAGTAAAAATGGTAATTCAATTTTTTCTTTGACCAAAAATGCATACAACATGAAACCAGTCAGTCACATGAAACCAGTAACTCAGCTCTAACCAAACTACCCTGGAAAGAAATAAATATGTTCATAACAAGGCTAGCTTAGCTTGGTTAAAATAATGCCATGAGGAGTCGACTGTAACTATATTTCTAAAAACTTCTAAGAAGTTCTCCATTGTTTACATTTATTGTTACTTTTGTAATAAATTTTTTAAAAGTATTCTACCACCCTTATACAGATAGCTCTTTGTGATTGATGGTTTTCTTTATAGGATATATCTGCAAAAAAAAAAAAAATTCATGCAGGTAGTTTTTTCATGAAGAAAGTCCATGCTTACCCCTCTACATCATCTCATGTGAAGCCATGAGACAGGAAGGCCATTTTAAGTTAGATAACTGCTTATTTATGTTTATTTATAACATGCAGTTAGTTGGGTTTTACTAAAACTACTTAAGTAATCTAGACTTGGTCTAAAAACTATCTTTTTGAGAGCCTAAATTATAATCAAGGAAATACATGAGCATAGGACTCGTTTCTAGAAGGAATGTATCTCATAAAATGACAAGAATTAATAGCAAAAGCTACATAGTATATTTGTCCTTAATCTATTTATTGCTAGTGCAAGGCAGTATTTCCAACATATGTCCAAATATTTTATGTATTTACACAGAAATTAATGATTTGCTAGCTCACAATCTTGAAAGCAGACTTTTTTTTGCACAGGAATCAAGGTGAAACACCTGTTTAATGATGGATGAGAGGGAGAAAAAAAGATCATAGAATAGAGATACACCTTTCCCCCCTCTCCCATTTCTCTCCCCAAGCCCACAGAATTCTCAAAGCCTTCAGTTCTCTATCCTTTGCTTATATGACTCTCCATCTTCGTCAGAATATGAGCCAGTCTGTGTGCTGGTATCTGCATGGCTCTCTATATGCATATCACTGTTCACATGTCACCATATTTGAGAGGTCCCTCATTTACAAAAATAGCAAACCACACACTACCACCACCAGGATTTCTTTCCCTCTGTCTGTTCTATTTTTTCTACATAAAATACATCATCATCTGATATCTATTATGTAATATATTTTGTTCGTTATATCCTTCCAGCAGAGTAGAAACTTTATATATTTTCTTTTCTGCTGCGTCTGTCGTATAAAACACATGCATCTGCTGCTGTGACATAAGTTGGTGTTCAATATATATTTGCATAGAATGAATAAATGTGTGCCTCTTCTGACTTTGGTGCAATGAAGGAATTAACAGAGGAATCTGGTAGTCTAATATGTTGGTTGACTCTATGTTGGCAACTTGGGGAGGGAGAGTAAACAATTAAATGGGACATAAACATTTACAATGTAAAGGGAATAAATGAGGGTACTAGGGTTAAATATAGCCTTCTGCCTCTTCCCCAAGGGATTATCTATTAGTTATTTCGGTGTGTCCCTGCTAGACTAGACACTAACTAGAACTTGATAGTGGGTAAGGCACAGGCTCCACACTTAGAAACCCAATCCAGCAGAGAAGAGGAGGTAGGTAATAATTCAACACAAGCAGTAAAATATTTTACAGGAATTTAGAGACAGGGCAGGAGAGATGACCTCCACTATCAGTTTGCTTCTGAAAATACAAATCACTTTCTACAACTCTCTGACCTCCCACAAATCCATGTCATTAGAAAACCCACGTCCAATCCGTGAAAGCCTGAAGATGGAAATTCACATGTCTCTGAATCGGACCCAACTCTCAAAGGCCTGAATGAATTTTTATGGAGAAAAAAGGGTGAGGTGTAACTATCCTTTGAGACAATGTAACACCTAATTGCACATAAGGTTTTACTCTACATCCTCTTCTGCATCCATGCAAGGGGCCACATGTCTAGATCCAGCCCGATGGGCTCTGACCAAAGAGGAGGTGTGACCCTTCTGGGCTAAAACATATAATGCTCCTTCTCCAGACGCCACAGACTGTTTTGCAAAAATGGCCACAAAATCTTCCCTTCTCTGTATCCTGCCACTTGGCAAGATGACCCTGCAGCTTCTCCCACTGAGATTGGAAATGATTTCTCTGAGTGGATCTTGGATCTGGGTTTGGCATGTGACTTGGCTTTGCTGCAAATCAGACACATGAAGAGCACGTACAGCACTTGCACACTGGGGCTCTCTTTCTTGTTTTCTCTTTGGAACTCAGAGACTATTATATTAAAAGACTATGAAAACCTGCTGGAAGAGGAGAGGACATATAGAGAGAAGCCTCCATCAAAACAGTTATCCTGCTTGAAACTCTAAATAAATATGTGATTGGGGCCATCCTAGACCATCCAGTCCTAGCCGAGTCAGCTCAGACTAGTAATGCCTTCAAGAATGGTTAAAAAGAACACAATTGTTTTTTTTAAACCAACAAAATTCTGGGGTGGTTTGTTACACAGTAAATTCTAACTGATACATCCCCCTAGACAAGGATGGGTGGGATGAGAGTTGGCTCTATATGGCTCTAGCAGTAAGTGCACATTCTAGTTATATTATGTAAACAATGCTATTAAAAAGGATTAAGAAGATCTGGGGAAGAGTTAAAGGAATCCAGAAAAAATCATAAGGGAGCAATCAGAAGCTAGCAAAGCAATTCACAGTATGAATAGAGGAGAATAATAAAATTAAAGTCAGCTACGTATGACTGTTTAGCAAGTACTTAAAACTGCAACATCATTTTTCTGGAGAACAGTAATTATTAGGAGCACAAATCTGTCCATTTGACTGTAAACAACTTGATACAGAAAAGTCTGTATCTGGGGCACCTGGGTGGCTCAGTCGGTTGGGCATCCAACTTCAGATCAGGTCATGGTCTCACAGTTTGTGTGTTTGAGCCCCGTGTCAGACTCTGTGATGACAGCTCAGAGTCTAGAGCCTGCTTCAGATTCTGTGTCTCCCTCTCTCTCTGCCCTTCTCTCACTCATGCTCTCTCTCTCTTCCTCTTTCTCAGAAATAAACAAACATTAAAAAAAAAAAAAAGAAAAAGTTTGTATCTTATCCTTGAATCTCCCCACCTGCTTCTCCAAACCCTGTACCTAGCAGAGTGACTGGTATTTTAATGGCAAGATTACAGACTCTTGAATGAGGAGTGAATATAGAATGAGGAAAGACTCAGTTATACAATGTGATAATGAAGTGTGTGCTTACACTTTAGTCCATATCCCTTTCCAGGTCAGACTTTGCGTTCTCCCAAATTGTTCTTATTTATGGCTCCCATTCCATTCAGAGGAAAGTAAGGCAAAGGTTATGGGAGAAGTAAATAAGTAAGAAGGCTCTGAGGTAGGGCATCTAGATGTTATAATAGCATTTTACAGCAAGGACTGTAAAATAGACATTGACAATATTTAGATGTATTTTTTACTTCTGGATGTTTTACTTTTGTTTAACTCAGATGGCGGATATTTGTAAATTGGTGCCCAGATAAATAATGTAGTTATGTAATATTTATTGAATATTTATTGAATACTTGTTTTTTTCCAGTTAAACTAAATACGGAATATTAGCCATCTAACCATAGAGTTTTCCTCTGGACCTTAAATTTAACTCCTTCTCATTTTAATTTTAAAAAAATCACTCAGCTCCACATTTCCAACTGAACACAGACTATCACTTTAAATATAAGAACCTACACTTTTTGAGCAAATTTAGGTAATACAAGATTATGTGATAAACAATATCGTAAAACATTTTAGAACTCGGTTTAGATATGCAGTTAGCTTCATTGTCCAGCTGACTTACTTTGACTCTCCTTGACTAGAGTAGTTTCATGCCATCATTTTAACCTAACATACCACAAATTGTTTTGAATGTGCTAATGTGTCTAGCCTACAGATCTGACCCATGGACTGAAAAATAGGGTTCCAAAATTTTACTTTACATGCAGAATATCACTTGGCTAATTTGCAGATTATTAATAGTCACATTTTTAAGGGTTTAACTTTATTTCCCATTGTGTTCGAAAATGTTTTTTCACATCTAATCTGTATCAGTATTCTGTGTGATAGGTGCGATGATTGCATCTGTTTTACAGATACTAAGATCTGGGGCAATTAAACCATTTGCCCAAGGTCACAAATCTATCAAATCATGGGGCCAATATCTGAATGAAGACTGCCTCATCTGAGAGTGGAGAATTCTGCTCTCTCTCAAAAAACTAATAGTGTGGCTCTTTCAAAAAGTGCAGTTTATAAGAAAGTTCGAAGCATGATTTAATATGGGAAATTCCAAAGAAACCTTCAAAGCAGCATCTATTATGTAAAATGTGGTATCCTTTTTTTTTTTTTTTTTTTTTTTGGGTCTCCATAACAGATGTTTCTTTGCCCTAAGCTAACAGTCTCCTTCCTGTCTCCTTCCTTTGCTGAACCGTAACTCGAGCAGACCTTCAGGCACAGTTATTACGAACACACATCCAGCATACGGAACCACATTTCTGATACACCCCCATCTGCTGGGATTTACGATGGATTTAATAGCTGGATTTACTGGAGCATGCTCGGTGAGGACTTGTGACTCCCTCCACTGCAATGATCTTCTCTTAGAGAGAACTTCCATGAAGGCAAGTTGAGGCCACAGAAGGGTCAATGAAGAGCAGACCAGGCTCATGGTATACAAGGAATAAGTCACAAACACATGGGTGTTTGGTAACATTAAAAACCCAAGCAAGGCAGGCATGAGTTTTTTCCTCATTTTTCGTTCTGTGGAGGATGCTTTTCTGGTTGCTAAGTCCAACTAATGGGATGAGAAATCTACTGAAATTAGGGCGGTATCTCACCTCCCTCCCCACCCATCCCACCTCTCCAGGTCAATGAAGGGAGAAGAACATACTTGCAGTTCCACAGGTCTTCCTGCCTCCTGTTCCAACTTGGGAATCCAAAATGAAGAGCCAATGTTTTGGTCCAAACTCTCCTGGGAAATGGGAGTAACCAAATGCCCTGGGCCTGAAACTCACTGAATCTCTTTCCTGGGGTCCCACTCAGAGAAAACTTCTCAGGGGACATGTCCTAGTAGCTAATTGATCTTTACCCCCACCCTTACCCCCAGAAATTCGTAGCTCCTTGTTCTAGCCAGAGGGCTGATTTTTGTGTACATGAGTCTCTTGGTTCCTTCTGGCTCCTAGCAACCAAATAAGTCAGTCCCCATCTCAGCCTATTCTAAGTATCCTGGCTTTACTATCTGCAAAATACAAAAGGTACTAGCTGGCCAACAGCCAGTCTTTTTGTAGTGGAAAACATGGGACACCCTAGACCTTGAACAATAGGGTGAGGTAAAGTCAACTGTGATGAAGCCACGAGATAGAACAGTACAAGGCCATTAATGGTGACGGTTTCAAAGAGCTTTTCATAACACAGGTAAATGCTGGTGTTTTAAATGAAATGGTAGAATGTAATACATGGCTTCAACTATTCAAAAAGATGCAAACAAACAAAACACAAAACACTTAAAATATTCAAGTGTCAGCCAGAGATTTCACTTGGGTGAAGGTTTCTTGCCAAGTTTTTTTTTTTTTCTTTTTATAACTTTATGCACCTTCTATATTTTTTAAATGATCACATCTTATTTAGATTTCTTGGGTGGCTCAGGTGGTTAAACATTCAACTCTTAATTTTGGCTCAGGTCATGATCCCAGGGTTATGAGATCAAGTCCCATGTCAGACTCTGCACTGGGTGTGGAGCCTGCTTGGGATTCCCTCTCTCTCTCTCTCTCTCTCTCTCTCTCTCTTTCTCCTTCTTCCCCTCCCCTGCTCTCGATAGATAGACAGATAGAATAAAAAATATTAAAAAAAATACTCTAATCTCCATAAGAGATTACCAATGTGAAGATGGGTTCTTGGAAACTGTTGAGTAAGACGACTGTTGATACCTCTGACATAGCTTCCATATTTCACAGTTCACCTTAATTTCTTGCTCTTCACTCTTCTCTGTACTTTCTTCCCTATTCATCTCTTTGCCTAAAATAGGACCCCTGTCTACTTATCTCCCCATTTTACAATCCTGTCCGGCTCAGATGTCACTTCCTCCTCCAAATGCAATCTCATTCTCTCTTCCCTTGAACCCACAACATTTTATACGCACCTCTGCCAGGCAATGAAACTTTACATCTAGCACTGTAATTATTTCAAACTCCTGTCTAAGTCTGAAAGAAATCTTAGACACACAGGAAATGGAATCCATCTTTGCATACCCCACATGACGCCTCACACATAGGAAGCATTCAATACTTATAAAGGAATATAGATGAAATAAACAAGAAAAAAAATAGATGAGTAAGCAAAGTATTTAACTTTAGGTTTTGTTTTACAATCTGTCCTTAGGGATTTTCCCATTCTCCAGCCAAATGCCAAACCCCAGATTCTGGGGCCCACAGTTTCGTAAAGCCATCAGCCATTCTGCTTAAGTGAAGATGTCTAGCATACAACATATCTATTATTTACACACAACCATCCAGGAAGGAAATGCAATTAAAACTTTTTAACTGGAGGGGAAACTCCATAGGGCAGGGCCTGTGAATCTTTATCATTTTTGGGTCCTCCTGGTGCATGGTAAATTCCCAATACACATTTCTTAAATAAATGACAAGAAAGGAATGAATGAGCAAAGAGTCATTGCCTGAGATGCCTCACTACAGTCACACATATAAGGACGATGACCATTTTGCATGTTAGTTGCCAATGAAATCTCATAGCAATGACTGCATTAGATGACAGTGAAACCCCAGCTCTCATTTTTGCTGGCTGTGACATCCTATGTAGCTTCCTCAAGCTGCATGCTACAGGCAACAGGATCTACCTGTATTAGATAAACTCATGCAGAGGACTGAGCACAGTGCCCAGTAACAAGTAAAGCACACTATGAAAGGCAGCTGTAATTATTATGGGGTGCCTCCTGGAATATCCATGGGTGAGTCAGTAAGCAAACGTCTTTGCTCAGACTTTTCCTAGTATGCCATTTTAGAACTTCGTAAGTATAGTTATTGTGCTGGTCTTGAGTCAAACTACTTGCAAACTTCGAATAACTCAGTTTCTGGGTATCCCATGTAAACAGTGTGCACCTTCAAGCACGATGCTATTATTATAAATCAAATCCTGCCTGGAAATCTTGCCAGTGGAACGTCAAAGCCACCTCATTTTCAATTTGACTGTAATAAAATACACTGGCCTGAGAACGGCAAACACCTCCCTTGCCTTACAGAACATTTACGTATATAGGAGAAGGGCACTGGCAAGTATTAAAGTCTTAGAGGTTGGCAAGCCACCCCTCCCGCCCTTCCAAGTATAGGCGTAACGGGGAGATTCCATACAAGTGGAATTCTGCTTGCCCTGACCTTAAGCAAGTTTCTGTTCGCAGTGTCCAGATCTCCAAGAGAATAAGACGGAAATATTTGCTCTGAGTGGCTTGTGAGATTTAATTGAATAAAAATAGCATAAGGTTGCCTTCTAAGGCAATCATGCAGTCCTGTGCTAGAACAGTGGTACTGTTCCTGATTTGTTGAAGGAAAAAATAATCACGTATGTGGAAGAAAATTATCAAGAGAAAGGAACTTTTGGAAAATAGTTTTATTGTTTCAAAACAGGAGTGCCTGGCGTATGTGCCTCTCAAGCCGTGGACTTTAGGCTCCCTATCCCCCACATAGGAAGGCTGTCCACAGTCATCTGTAATGACATTTGGGGTCCTTGACAGCTGACATCCCTCTTGCTTCATCCTCTGCAGTGAATGGTGTTCTAAAGGAAATAAATATTAGAAGACTCACAAGGGAACTGGTCTCACAACACCAAAGACCCTCCCTGACACTCATCAACTATTAACAATCTAACCAGCAGTGGTCTTTTTGTAACTGTAATGCAAGGTTAACAGTGGATACACCAGTAATTGGACCACTGTGGGAAATCTGGAATCAGAGGGCAGATGGTTTCATAGCATGTGTCTTTCATCTGTTTTTGCCCTAATGATAAACCATAGCAGGGAAATTGCACGGGCTGAGACTAGGAACTCAGGGCTCCTACATTCTCAGGAAAAGAAACAGAGTGCCCTTTTTAGAAAATCAAATTGTTGCCCACAAACCAAAACAGCAAAGTTCTCTTTTCTTATGTTTTGTTCCGGCCTCTCCGGCTTATCTATGGAAACAGCCCATGCTTTTCAAAAACTGGGCTGAGTGGTCATTCAATACTATGTTGCTAAGTAGTCCTTTCTAGGTTAAACATGTGTACCCTGTATAAAGGCTGAAATTTTGCTCAACTGGTTATATCCCATGACTAATAGAGTGAATTTATCTCTTCTCATGTGTGGAAGAAAGAGCACAGTCACACGATAGGATCCCCTGGAGAAGCTGGCATCTAGGGGTCGGGTCCATGGCTTCTCAGGCTTTACACTGCATCCAGATTGTGAGCCCCTTAAAATGACCAATCCTATGCAGCTGGTTGAGGGTCAGGACTAAAATACACATTTTTACAAGCTCCCTGGTGATCTCCATTCTGCCTGCCTGTCCACGGGCCATATTTTGACTAGCACAGAATTGGGATTTGGATCTTACTTTCTGGGATTGCT
Source organism: Paguma larvata (assembly GCA_030068075.1). NCBI lineage: Eukaryota > Metazoa > Chordata > Mammalia > Carnivora > Viverridae > Paguma > Paguma larvata. Next base: position 15,170,917 of record CM057844.1, read on the forward strand.
CCTTATCTTATCAAAGGACTAGACTGTGGCAGTGAACTAGTGGCAGGAATAATGTGTGTGTTAAGATGGGAAGAACGAAGATCAGGAAAAAAATTGAGCCAAGCTGGAGTTTTGGCTCTACCAATTACATGACATTGGGCAACTCTCTGAATCTCCATTCTTTGTTTTGTAAAATGAGACAAATGATCCTTCTCTCACAAAGCACAGATAATGAAAAATACAAACATGGGGGGCCCCTGGGGGGCATCCGTTAGATAAGTTTGTGACTTCAGCTCAGGTCATAATCTCGTGGTTTGAGAGTTCAAGCCCTCCATCAGGGTCTCTGCTATCAGCACAGAGACTGCTTCAGATCCTGTCTCCCTCTCTCTCTCTCTCTCTGTCTGTCTCTCTCTGCATTGGACTCCCTGCTGGCAGTGTGGAACCTGCTTGGGATTCTCTCTCTCTCTCCCTCTCTCTGCCCCTTCCCAGCTTGCTAAGTAAATAAATAAACTTAAAAAAAATAAAAGCATTAACTTTGAAATAGAAATACTAGGTCCAAAATCACTTCCATCCTTTCCTCATACAGAATTGGACAAAGACGGCTAAATTTCCCAACCTCACTCTCCTCAACTATGGAAGAAATAATCCTACAGCTGCTGACCTCCTGGGAAGGTCACAGGAGATCATGCAGGTAGAGCAGTTAGTACTTTACTTGGACAAAGTATGCACTCTACAAACAGCTTTCTTTCTTCTATTCTTTCCTCTATCTTTCTTTTATTCTCATATGAATAGGGTCCCATTTTATAATATGCCACCTGCTTCCCCCCATCCAGTGATGCTATGTCATAAGGATTTTCATAAATCATTGTCCACATGGTTGACATCAGCATTACCAATGGTATGGTACAATTCTAAAAGAGCCTCTATTACATTCAGAGAGTTCTAAGCTAGACAGAATTTTCAACCATATTAAGCATGATTATATCTTTTTTTGCACCTGAATGAACAAATATTACAAAGTGAAATGGGGAATGAGCAAAAAGACCAGGTAATTAGTACAGATTTTAAAATTTTACACAGGCAGGGAATTTACCATTTGAAAACATGGACTGCACAGAAAATATAAGACTGTCAGCTAATGAGGGATATTTGATATACTGATTTTCATACTGGAGCAACAGATAAAAACCTATCAGCCAGGAGAGAAACCCTCAAAAGGAACAGCTTATGTTGCCTGGATATTCCAGTAACAAAGCATAGAGAAAAAAGCACACGACAAGGTTTTCATAGGACAAATGACAGTTTCTCTTTAACATTACAGTATGTTTAAGGACAGCTTTCCACTATAAAAATGCAGTACCCAAGGTTGAAGGAAATGACTCTGTTGTTCCCAATTATACATGTGAAGGGTCATATATGCACACAATCTCAAATGTATGTTCACATGTTGAAAAACAGAAGAGTCTGAATCTGATTATTTGGAGGTAAAAGGCACGTTCAGTCTTAACACCTAAGGAGTATGGTACTCACAGTGCTAAAGAAGATTCATAGAGCCCCTTTCACCTGCTGGTGCATTTCATTCTCTCTTGGATGGCAAATAAGAGGGATCAGCACTGCTGTTCTTTAGAGACCGCATGCATGCAAAGTTTACTGAAAGACTGTGTCACGTGTAATATGAACTCAAGAAACTACAGCATTCTAAAGGAAAGCCAAATGGGCCAACAGTGCGTAGAGAACTATGCACATCATTCCTCTGACACTGAACTTGCCTTTCCCTTTCCATAGCGAAATGAACTGTGAGAATAATCAAATGCTGGCCTGGAGCAGAAACTGTGAAATTCGCATTTAATGCTTCAAAATATTCTAAATGCGACTCTGTCCCCTTGGCCCTCTCTGTTGTCCACCCAATCAGTTATAAAGTCCCACTGATTCTACCCCTTGGATCTCCCTGAAATCCACCCCCCTTTCATGCTCCAGGCTGTCTCCATCACTGCTTTTCTGGGCTGCAGCAAAGTCTCCTAGTTATTCTACGCATGTAGTCTTCTAACTTACCCCCTTCCCATTATTCTCTACAGTGAAGCTGAACTATTCTAAAACTCCAAGTTTTATCATGTCACCTGATTAAAACCCTTCAACGGCTCACCGCCATCTACAAGGAGAAAATTCATTTGATGACATAGCTTAACAAAGATTTGTGTAATCTGGCTCTCACATCACACTTATATTCCCCCACACACACGTGAACACCCCCCCCCCAACTACAGTGGCTAACTGTATACGATGTACCATCTGAATGGAATACTGTTGCTTCCTCCTTCTTTACTAGGCTAATTCTACCCATTATCTAAAACTTAACACAGATGCCAGGGACTCTGGGAGGCCTTTTTTTTTTTTTTTTTTTTTAAAGAGAAAGAGAGAGTTCACAGGGGAGAGGGGCAGAGAGAGAGAGAGAGAGAGAGAGAGAGAGAGAATCCCAAGCATGCTCCACACTCAACATGAAGCCCAATGTGACACTTGATCCCACAACACTGGGATCACAACCTGAGCCAAAACCAAGAGTCAAATACTCAACCAATTGAGCCACCCACATGCCTATTATTATCATCATCATCATAATTATTTTATTTTAGAGAGCATGAGAGGAGTAGAGAGGCAAACAGAGAGAATGGTAATCCTTTTCTAACTCACAGCTCCAGGGGAGGCCCTCACTGGAGATCTCCCATTTCTCCCATCTTACCAGTAGACTCCAGTACTACATCCATGGGCTCTGGAGTCAGACTGCCTGAATTCAAATCCCAGCCACACCTTTTATAGCTGAGTGATCTTCAGGTTACTTAACCTCTCTATGCCTCAGTTTCCTCATTTGTAAAATGGAGATAATCATGGTGCCTACTGCAATAAGGCCTTCTTGTGGACTAAATGAGGTCATATAGAAATGGCTTTGAAGAAAGTCTGACATCTAATTATTGCTCAATAAATTTTAGGCAGAAGTAATCATCAAAGCGGTAGTAGAACCATTAATGCTCCATCTACAGGTCTTCCACTGGTGACAGCACGCTTTGCAGAAATAGAAGGAATTATCTCTCCTACATGGTACTTGAGCCATGTTTTATTAACACCCCCAAGGGTAGAGCTCCTGTGGCCTATAAGCTTTGGAAAGAACCACCTAGGAAGTATATGACTTGTCACAATGAAATGTACTTAGAAAGTGCCCAAACTATGTTGTCCAGAATGCCATTTAACATGGGGGACTCCAACTAGGTTGCAGACTTAGCACTTTGTAAGTATTTACTGTGATAATTACGGCAGCATATAAATCATCAGTAATTCTCCATCCTGGATTTCTGATCATCAGCCAGCATCTTCATGAGTTTTTTGGGTTTTTTGTTTGTTTGTTTTTGTTTTTTGTTTGTTTGTTTTTAACATACTAAAGCACCTATAAAGTTTTAGGCTGATCAACAGTCAGCATCTTCATGAGTTTTTTGGGTTTTTTGTTTGTTTGTTTTTGTTTTTTGTTTGTTTGTTTTTAACATACTAAAGCACCTATAAAGTTTTAGGCTGATCAACAGTCAGCATCTTCATGAGTTTTTTGGGTTTTTTGTTTGTTTGTTTTTGTTTTTTGTTTGTTTGTTTTTAACATACTAAAGCACCTATAAAGTTTTAGGTTTGATCTTAGTTTCATCAAGTTACTTTCAAATGATATAGTAGAGCCCATCACGAAAATAGTTCTGTTAAGATGATTTTTATACATCGGGAGGTCAAAACATGTCCCTCTCAAATCTAATAAGTATGTACTCTAAAAGCCTCCACTGATGGAGGAAGCCTGGACATTAAATGTGTCATCTGACTCCAAGCACAAGTGCTATAAAGAATTATACTATTGTCTGCATTTCGACAACCCTTCTTGGAAGCAGTTTGGTGTTTCTAATTAACCATTTCACTGGCCCACAAACATTTTATGTTTTATTTGCTCATACTACACATTGTTCAGAAATGATTTGTAAAGGTAATCCAGATAAGCAAGCATCATCTTAATTATAGATACATATAATTATATGTATACAAAATAGTGCTGACAGAGTCAATGTCTTCTGAATGACCTCAAGCTATCATACAAAGGAAAAATCAAACTGTAGTGGTGAAAAACATGGACTTTGTTACCAGGCAGCCCTGGGTTCAAGCTATTGATGAGCTACATGAATTTTGGGAAAGTACTAACTTATTTCAACCACAGCTTTTTTACCTGTTAAATGTTGATAGTACTACCACCTACCTGATAAGGTTAGGAGACAATGAGTGTAATACAAGGTCTGGGATACAGAAAGCATAAACAAACTTCTTGGTTTCTTTGTCCCTGATTGCTCAGCTGGGCCTACGAAAGTATAATGTTGTCAGGGTTCAAATAAGATCTCAAATGGACAACCAAGAAACTTGAGAAAACAATTGATCACAGAACCCTTCTGCGAAGAGATGGAGGATAAAGTCCTCAAACTAGAAGAATCCAAAGCTCTACCTACTGAGGCTTTGGGAACCTTAAAGTGGATGATGTCATCTTTTCTCTTTTTCTTAGCTGTTGGCTAACAGTGCTTTCTCCCACTGCAACTGATAAACCAATTTCTACAATGAATCATCAGAATATGCTGAAATCTGTCTAGAGGAAAGGCTCTCTGTTGAATAGAGCCAAAAACATTTCCCCTTTTTTGAGATGGAAATTTAGGTGGCCTTCACTGGCCTTGCAATTCTAATCTGGCACCAATCGTCAGATAATTCATTTAAAAAGTATTTCATCTTTTGGAAAACTCGCTGAGGTGGTATGAATAGGCACTTGGTACATTCTAGGTACTTGGTCTAAATATTAGAATGGAAAAGTTCTATTTCTTGAGATTTGTCTAATTATCCTGCTCCTACTCAGGAATTATAATTAGACAATATAACCTGATTGTCAATAAAGAAAACTTAGTTTGAGGTCACCCAAGAAAGGGAAGACATTTGCCTTCTTGCTTCCTTTACCATGAATAACAGGTAAAAGAAGATACACACAGAGATTCTGAATAAAAGAAAATACGGAATACTCTCCAAAGTCATGAATAACATATACATACAATGGAATACAACCTAGCAATAGAAAGAAAGGGATTATCCATACAAGCAACAACATACATGAAACTCACACACATTGTGCGAATGTCAGATTCATTATACATTGTGTGATTTTATTTTAGGTTACTCTGGAAAAGGCAAAGATAATGATGATGGAGAAGAGATCAGTGGCTGCCAGGGGTTGAGGATGTAGAAAGGGCTTCACTACAAACAGGCAAGAGAAAAGGTTTTGGAGTTAGGAACTGTTCTGTATCCTGATTATGTCAGTGGCTGTAGGACTCCATACATTGTCAAAACGCATACAATTTATACCAAAAATATAAATTTTACTATTTGTAAATTTAAACATGAATTTTTAAAAAGAAAATGTGCTGTTTATTGCAGCTTAATCTTAACACTATTTTAAACTGTGGTAGTGAGGTGGGTTTTCTCTCAAACAAAAAGGAAATTGATTAATAAAATCCTTGCAGAACCTAGTCTTCCCCAGATTTACTGGGTTTAATTAACAATAAAAATTGTGGGACGCCTGGATGGCTCAGTCAGTTAATTATCCAACTTCAACTCAGGTTATGATCTCACAGTCCGTGAGTTCGAGCCCTGTGTGAGGCTCTGTACTGACAGCTCAGAGCCTGGATCCTGCTTCAGATTCTGTGTCTCTATCTCTCTATGCCCCCCCCCCATTCTTTCTCTCTCTCAAAAATAAATAAATGTTAAAAAACAAAATAAAAACAATAAAAATTGTATAGAGTTAAGATGTACAACATGATGTTTGGATATAGGTATATACTGTGAAATGATTACTACAATCAAGCTAATTAGCATTATCTATCACTTTACCTAGTTAACATTTCTTGTGTGTGGCGAGAACATTTAAGAGCTATGTTCAGCAACTTTCAAGTTATTAAGGATATTTGCAATGCACTGTATTCAATCTCCAAAATTTATTCATCCCACATAACTGGCCAACATCTCTCCATTTCCCCCAGTGCCTAGCCACCACCATCCTATACTCTGCTTTTATGAGTTTGGCTCTTTTGGATTCCACATATAAATGACATCGGGTAGTACAGATCTTTCCAGGTTGTCACAAATGGTAGGATTTCCTTTTTCAAGGCTGAATAATATTTGCGTGTGTGCACACATGTGTCTGTACACACATATATATGTACCACATTTTCTTTATCCATTCATTCACTGACATAGGGTTCTTTCTGTATCTTGACTACTATAAGTAAGACTGCAATGAAGATGGGAGTGAATATAACTAAGGTACTGATTTCATTTCCCTTGGATTATATGCCCAGAAGTAGGATTGCAGAATTATATGGTTGACCTATTTTTTAACTTTTTGAGGAAGAAGAGAGCCCACTTCTCAAAACTGCAGTATAGCTGTGGATGGTCTCTGTATACCTCAATTCTATCCTTTCCCAGCTGGTGAGGCCACCTCAATGCTAAATGTCCAAGACTCCTTCAAAGTTGGGTTCCAATTAGAATTGAACAATCAGAAGCAACTTAAATATCAGAAAGGTAGTGGCCATCCTCCTGCTTCCGGATGCTCCCGGCAAGCAAGGTTTAAAGGAGGTTTTAGAGAGAGTTGTAGCAGCAACAGTAAGTGGCATGCCTTGTACTCAAAAGTCAGTGGCAGCCACACAGTTCTTCATTTACTAGCTGTTCAGGCCATTCTGGAAGCACCTAACCCCTGCTCTGAATCTTTTCTGCTTGAAACACTTAGAGTGGGTGCTTTTTTTTTGTTTGTTTTTCCTGTCATGATCTCTGTTGATATAAACTTGATTTATAAAATGGCCCTATGTCATGACAGGATTATTTGGAAGTTCCAGAAAAACTCCATTGAAATTCAGCAATCTATGGCCAGTGTGAAGCTAGCTACCTTCTGTTTTCTAGATTTTTCATTATAACTCAGTCCTTGCTTACTGTGTCGGAATGACATATTAATTTAACAAATTATCTCATATTGATAACGGCTCTAGACTGATAATCCACAATACCAAAGCTAGCGGAAGAAGACTCTACTTTCCACATACCTCCAAGTCTCAGAATTGAGTTTAATTCTTGGTGGTCAGATCCAGGTATCCTGTCCATTCCTGAACCAAGAGCATTCCATCCCTAGCTAGGGGAGGTCATAGCCCAGGTCACTACGATTACTGACAAATGAAGACAGAACATGAACCTTTCGACTACTGAACAACTCATGCTTTTTAAGGGTTTTCTGTTGTTCATTCCTTGGGGAGTTTAAATGCATCTTTCCTTCTCTGTTAACATCTAAACACATTAGTTAAACCTAAAGTAAGTGCTACACACTTGTTTTAAGAAAAACTTCCCATGAGACTTGGCCAACATAGCCTGAAGCATTAGAAATAAGCCTCATTTTTAGATGCCTAAGGACTGAACCACCTGCACTGTTACTTTCTAGGGAAGGTACTTGAGCAAATTCAACATACCTACCCACCTTGCCCAAATGCTAAAACAAACATAGCATTTTGGACATCATATGTGACAAGGTTCAAAGGAGAAATTCATCACTGAAAGGAAGAGTCATGGATGCATGGTTGTAAGTGCCTTGCACAGATGATAAATGGTACAGTTTTATTAGAGGAATGAATTCAGATATGTATTTTGGGTTCTATGGGAGAAGACAAATTTGGCTTGAGCTCATTACATGTTTTTTCTACAGTACAGGTTCCTCATGGGAAGTGGATTTTGGTTCTTTGCCCCTTAACAACTTTCCCCTTTCCATTGATAAGAGTGTCTTATATTCTTCTTGAAATCCTCCCCTCTCTTCTCAGTTCCTAAAGTTCCAGTAATACGAACTCCAGGGGAATTCACCCAAAGCAAGTGTAGTTTATATGTAAGTACATGAAGATTATTTAAGCTACAAGTTGATATAATGTCATAGTTGATTAAATAGTTCATGAACTACCTATTTGAGACATATTTAATGAAATACTTCATAATGTTAAGATTGTAGTTTTCATCTCCTGTTTTGGAGCCAGTAAAATTTTTTCAGAACCCACCTATATTTTTTTAAGTTTATTTATTTTGAGAGAGAGTGAGCGCACATGCTGGAGGGGCAGAGAGAGTCAGTCAGGGAGAATCCCAGGCAGGCTCCACACTATCAGCATGGAGGCCAACATTGGGCTTAACCCCACAAACCGTGAGATAATGACCTGAGCCAAAACCAACTGTCTGATGCTCAACCAACTGAGTCACCCAGGCACCTCCAAAATGCACATATTTTTTGACGAGGCTAAAATTAGGCCTTGGGAGCCCAGGAAGTGTGACCAGACTACCTAAAAGTAAAAATGATTAAAAGGATTATTTTTTAAAGTTGCTACATAAGAATATGCATAAAGTTTCTCTCTATTGCTAGTAGAGAAGGTCCTACTTCTGGAATTAGTGGATCCTTTAATACATTTTGCCCTTTTAACAGAAATTCTGTTCATCTCTTAAATTATCCTTTTATTGAGACTGATACAGACACAGCAGTGAATCAAAACAAAAACCCCAAAATAACCCACCAAAACTTTGCACCCACCCATCTACTTTAAAGAATTAGGCCAGATACCAGAAAAAAGAAGTTAAAAAATTATTTTCAAGTAGCACAGGGGTTCAGACTGAGATGGTAGCTTCAAAACAAGGGGAAGCAGGAAGAAAGAAGTAAAAGTGTAATTTTCTTCTAGGAAGAGTGGGGGGAAAAAAGCTGAAAAGCATCAAATAGGTAAAATACAATAAAAATAATAGCTACCAACTATTAAACTGAAATAAGATCAAATTTTTTTCTGGATTTGATTACAGATGTATGGGTGGAAGAGATTATTGAAAGGTGTATAATTAATATTATGAAGGTAAGGGAAAGTTGACATTATGGTATTAACATCTTTACCCAGAGCAGCGCTTCTCCGACTTTAACCTGCATGCCTTACCTAGAACAAAGCTGGTTAGAGAAGCAGAATGATGGCCTGAACTCCTATTCTATTGCTACCTAGAAGTCTTGCCCCTATACCAGATGAGTGCTTTCTCATCTATTCCAAGTACGCCTGAATCATTCACTTATGGATCCCTGCTGACCCACCACTGAACATACATTTTAGTCCTACTGATTATTTTCTTTTTAGAAATAATCCCTAGACGGGCGCCTGGGTGGCTCAGTCCATTAAGCATCCAACTTCGGCTAGGGCATGATGTCAGGGTTTGTGGATTACAGCCCTGTGTTGGGCTCTGTGCTGACAGCTGGGAGCCGAGAGCCTGGAGCCTGCTTGGGATTCTGTGTCTCCCTCTCTCTCTGCCTTTCCCTGCTCATGCTCTGTCTCTTTCTCTCTCAAAAATAAACATAAAAAAATTAAAAAGAAAAGCAAAAAAAGGAATCCCTAGAAAATGATTTAAAGTGTGGCCTAAGGGCAGTCTCTATTGGAATTACAATGGGGGCTTGAGCCTACTTAAGGATATGGATTCTTTAGGCTGTCCTAAAACTACTGAATTTGCTTCTCCTAGATGGTACCTGGGAATCTGCATTTTGACAGGCAACCCTACAAACACCCACCTTATGCGACTGTTTGATAAACAAGTCAATAAGATGACGGTTCTCAACCCTGGTTACACATTAGAATCCTGAGGATGGGAGAGGGTTTACAAATCCCCATGCCTAGGCTGTACACAAACATTTATGCTGGAATCTCTGGAGGATGGCTCAGGACTCAGCAATGATCAGAGCTTCCCAGTGATTCCAGTGTGCAGCCAAGGATGAGAAACACTACTGCAAAGATGCCAAGTACTTCCATATTTCTATCCAAAGAAAATGCATAGAATGTTAAGCATCTAGGGAAAATGATCCCTTGTTCTAACAAATATAGAAAGGTGGTTGCCTAGAGTTCTCTGATCCAGAGAACATGATTTTATTCCAACAAAACAAGCACTGATGTAGGGTCTGAACTCATGTCAGAAGGGTCTCACTGTGGATGGGCTTTCTGGCTGTCCAGAGAATTAGAAATTCTTATTATTTCCATGCGGTCACTTTTGGCAGTTACAAAGTCAGGAGTTTTACAAGAAAATCATTTGTATGGATTTTCTGGTCAAGCTACTAAATAATAAATGCTCCCCTGCAAATGAGTAGATTGATTTAATAGCAATGGCAGGTTATAGTGACCCATATTAGTTCCCAGGGCTCTTTACGGAGCAAATAAGAGAAACTACAGGAAGACAGAATTTCTGCCAAGCAGAGTGTCTGCAATTTATCTTTCCTGATTTCAAAGTCCAAAACGCTAATGGCGTGGATTTCTGAACTGCTGCCAAAGCGTTATACCCAGTGGGTTTATTGAGGGTGTCTGTGTTCTAAATGAACAATCGTGTGATCCCTCCATAATCAAAAGCTGTTAGTTTAGCTCCCAAAGAGCTTAAGCTTTATAAAAAGACGTCTTTCTAAAGATTTTTGAAACTTGCAGAATCAGATATAAAAACAAGTAATATAGTGATTTAATATATGTGACATTTATTAACTCAAGATAATGACTATGTAGTTAAAAGTGAGTTTGTTGGTACTTCTGTTTTGGCAATGATTTTAACATCTTTGCTGCTCTCTCTTTCCTTTTTATCATCCCATCAATTATCCCTCGGTGCCGACCCAAAACAGGATGTGTTGCCATCCCTGCATCAGACACAAGCACCTCTCTCCACCCTCGTCCTGGACCTTGAATTGCTAGCAGAAACATCTTCAAAAGGTCCATATCCAACGGTGGTTGGCAGCTTCCTGGGGCTACCTGTGAACAACCTATGACCTTCTGCAAGTCATGTAAAAAGAGCCTTCATGTCCTCATGGAATGTCAGGCAGTGTCAACTCTTCAAACTCCTCTGATAATTAACATTCTGTTCACTTTAATCTACTTTTTCCTTCCCATCTCCTTCAATCTTGCTATGCTTACAGGCCAAATGAAAAGAAACCCTTGCCTAGTCTGTCATCACTCCTCCCCATCCAGGTGACTCCTATCTCACCCCATCCAGAGAACATGATTTTATTCCAACAAAACAAGCACTGATGTAAGGTCTGAACTTATGTCAGAAGGGTCTCACCCCATGGGAGACAAGTGGCTGGCCCACAGAAGGCATCTAGAGGTGGGAGACATGAAGTTGTATAAATTCCTCACTCTCCCACTCACCTAATTACCTGTCTGAGCCTCCATCTTGTCTTACCACACTCTTATCATAATCTCTGCAAATATCTCTGACTGTCCACTTTGAAAATAATTTGGTGGCTCTCCTCAGATGGCACCAGCTCCTGGGTCCCTATACCATCAAGACCATTCCTTCTCCCACCTGCCCAACCCCATCCACCTACTTGACTCAGAAGACAGAATTCTGTATCCTACCCCACTGCTTCCATAACTACCACCACAACCCATCTTTCATGACAGGTGTTAGACTTGGCACAGGTGGAATTCACCTAGATAATGCTACTTAATGCCAAATGAGTCATTAAAGGTAAACAGCTCTGCAAAGAGGAACCCGTAACCTCTGCTTCCTTAGGGTAAGAACAGAATCCAGATTCATTTTTGTCCTAAGATGCAAGGTTATAGCTCCATGTCACTTTGCATTAATGAGGTCTCTGCTTCTTCAGCTACTGGTGGGTACAGAAGTGCATAACCAGGCAGTTTTCATTAAAAACTGTGTCCTTGGACAGGTCTTCGATATCCACAGGGAAGACTTCCATTTGCCTAATATTAATAGCTTAGAAAATCACTATTGATTGTGAGAAGGTAAACATTTCATTCTTTTTATTTATGCTATCAATTACACACTCAGACTCAACAGAAGGAATAAATATGTTCAATCCCAACCACAATAAAAATGCAATCTATTCATTTGCAATTTAAGTTCTCATTTTGATTTCTCTAAAATGATCTATTTCAAAGTCATTAAAACTATGCTTACAAAGAATATTCAAGGCCATGAAAAAGCACTCACGATATAATGTTCTTCAGAAAAAAAAAAAAAAACGGCATATAGACAGTATATGTCCAAAGTTTTAAAAAATAGTATAGGTATAAGTCTGGAAATACTAGAAATACAACAGAATATTACTATTTATGTCTGAATGTTAGGACTGCAGTAAATATTTCATATCTTCTTTGTAATTTTATAAATTTTACAACTCTTCAATGTGCATGGATGTATAAGGTCTACATTCAGCAAATTAAAATGATTCCTGCATCTCCTTTGTTTTAATTGTCCTACTGAAAATATAGTTAGTGTGATTTGCTCAGATGCTTCTTTATGTGTAGAAAATGAACCATTGAGCACTGGCAGAAGACTTCATGCTTTCCATGTGCCTGGGCCCAAAGGATGAGGAAGGGAATTGATTTTAGGATTGGTATGGGAGTGATAACACTTACCTCTGGGGCAAATATACTTGGGATGGGAGAGAAGAAAAACAATGGCTTTAATACTTTTTGTGTACTTACCTTTTTATTTCTAAATATATTGCTTTGTTATTAATTTTTATATTCCTTCCATTTTTTTTTATTTCTAAACATATTGCTTCCTACTTGCTAAGGCAACGTGTTCTGCTTTAAGAACATACTTGTATTTATTTTACTTTTTTAATATTTTCATTTGGAAAAAGCTAAGAATATAATTCTATGATCATCTTTCTGTGAAAATTTGTAAAACAAGAATATCGAGTCCCTTCCTTTTGTCTTCCAGTCAGACTTGGGAGATAAGCAATGGTATTAGTAATTGTATATGCACATGTTCATGTGTATACATACAAACACCATGTGTATATGTATAGCAGCATATGTATATTCATATGCATGATATAAAATAGATATACAAAAATATATGCTTTAAAAAAACCAACATCAGCTTTAGAAAGTTCCTTGCAGTATGCATTTTTAAGAACACAAAACATATTTCATAAAGGAAGCCATTGACTTGAATGGCATACACATTTTAAAATTTAATACTGCCAAATTATGCAAATAATAAAACAATGTAATATATGCTCTGCTTGAAAACTTTCTTTAAAAGTGGTTGTGATTTTTAATATTATAAAATCAAAGAAATTAATTAAATTAATTAAAGAAATTAAAACGGTCCAGGAGCCTGGAGTGGGAGGGAAAAAATGCCTTCAAAATAAATGGTGGGTTGTTGTTTTTGTTTTTCTTCCTTAAACTAAGAGTGTTATCTTATTATTCCTCATACTTTTTGTATATTTTATAAATATCCTTTTGAAACTGCTCAATATTTAATAAAAACTATTCTCTAAAATATATGCAAGTATATAACAAAAGCCTTCCTTTCCTATTGCACCCAGTCAATTCCCACAACATGTATAAATAAGTTGACCATTTCCGATTTCATTTTCTCTAGTGTATGTCTGTATCTCTAAAGCAGAGGCTGTTCAGTACAGGTATAGTGTGAGCCACATATGTAATTTAAAATTTTCTAGTAGTCACATTAAAAATTTTTTAAATGGTAAAATTAGGGACAACTGGCTGGCTCAGTCGGTAGAGCACGTGACTCAATATCAGAGTCCTAGGTTCAAGCCCCATGTTGGAGGTGAGGCCTACTTAAAATAATTTGTAAAAAATATACTAAAAATAGTAAAATTAATTTTAGCAATATATATTTTACCAAATATATCCCAAATTATCAGTTCAACAGATAATCAATACAAAAATTATAGAGGTATTTTACATTCTTTCTTATTTCACATGCATCTGTGATATGAACCTGATGCATATTTACACTTACAGCACATCTCAATGTGCACAAGTCAGTGGTTCAATAACCCCACATGACCAGCAGCTACTGAATTGGAGAGTGTACCTTCAGAAAACATGCTCAAATTCTGATTCCTTTGTCAAGTTAGTAATTATCATTTAACTCCATAGCATGCCTTTCTCTCTGTTTCCATCACTGCTACTGTTGTTTCAATAATCACTTCTCAACTGACTTTTAGACCCTTCCCCTCCACCCTTCTCTCTGGTTTTCTCCTTATTTACAGAGGAGTAAACTAGACTCTGTTACTCTATTATGACTGTAAGTGGAAAACTTATGCTTTATTTTTAAATGATTTTAGACTTGTTTTTTTTAATATTTATTTATTTTTGAGAAAGACAGAATGTGAGCAAAGGAGGGGCAGAGAGAGAGAGAGGGAGACACAGAATCTGAAGCAGGCTACAGGCTCTGAGCTGTCAGCACAGAGCCCGATGTGGAGCTCGAATCCAGGAGCTATGAGATCATGACCTGAGCCAAAGTCGGACGCTCAACCGATGGAGCCACCAAGGTGCCCCTAAACTTCTCTTTCTCAGTTCATTAAATGAGGCAATCTTCTCTCCTCCTCTCTGTAAAATGAGAAGTTAGGGTCTATTTCCCTTCAGCTCTCCTCCCTTTTCTGCCTCCCAACCTTTCCCCAGCAAACTATTACACTGTCAAAGTTTTATCATTTATACCATGCTCTGTACTAGAACTGTTTTTTACACATTGATTTTGTCAATTGGAAAATGAGTAACATTTGCAATATGAAAATTACATAGTAATTACTCTCTGCAGAAACCAGTAGTGTGTATGAACACAAAGGGAAGGCCATATAACACTGTCACTAACCAGGTGCAGCTCAAAGAACTATAATAAAGAAAACTGGGGAAAAGGAGGACCCTCCTTCAACACTGGAACTTAATCTGTTCTCTGAGAACACTGTTCTATCAAGCTTTCCATTATAGCAATTGCATTTGCTTTTAGGATTTTAGAATTCTCTAACAATCATATTCTAATTTTGACAGTTTTTTTCCAAAGAAAGATTTGCCAAAAAAATACTGTCTTGGAATTTTTTTTTAACTGCATTCCTGGTTTATCTACTTGCCTTTGGAACCCACACTTCCCTCTAGCTTTGTTGCATTAATTCTTTTAGGACTGATGTGGTGATTGAATGTTTTAGTTCTTAGAGGTCTTAAAATGCTTTTATTTTCCCTTCATACTGAATGTGATGATCAGTATGCAACAGAATTGCAGGTTCAAAATGAGGTTCCCTGCAAACAACAAAAGCATAGTACTCTTGCTTCTAGAAATCACCTGTGTGGTCAGTTTTCTATCCCACTCCTTTTTCTGGAATCTTTAGCACCCCCTCCTTTTCCTCAGTGTTCTGAAATATCATGAACTTGTGTTTAGTTGCTCATCCATTCATGTGCTTTTCACTCATCTTACTTTGCACTCCGAGGACCCTGAAGGGCTGAAGATTTGGAGAATATAAAATGTGTGTGTGTATTTCCTCCACTTTTTCAATTTCTCTTTGCAGACCCTCTATTAGAAGGTGTGGGAACACTGGACTGATTCTCTAACATTTCAACTTTTTACTCCTACTTTCTAGCTGTTTGTTCCTTTACTGTTTTCTTATATGTTTCTTCATCTTTCACCACTATACTACTATTTGAAAGGCAAGCATTACACATTAGTTTACAAGAACTCCTTCTTATTCCTAAACTGTTTTTCTTCCATAGAAATCTGTTCTTAACTATCCTGATGATAAAAGTTAGAATTACTTCAAGAGTTTACTCTTCTGACTTGTTTCTTCTGATTCTGTTGATAGCTTCGTTCATGTTGATCCTTCTCTTTACACTGTTTTTTCCCAGTATCTGTTGATTCTAATTTGTTTGATCCTAGTTTGTTAATGGATGATTGAGAAGCCAAAGAGGAATTCAGATCCAAATACTTATCTTCATGGCTTCTTCATTTCCACTCATCAAACTACAGACCCATTTCATTTCTGAAACAGTTTTTGGTGACCCGTTAATCCTGGCATCTCTAAGAACCATTAATCATTTGTATTAAAAACTAGGTTTTCTTATTGCAATTTTTAAGAGTATGGCAGATGGAGGTCTAATGGACATTATTTTGGGGTCAGTCTTCATCTGACAGATAGAGGGTCATGATTATAAGTTAGTCATAATGACTACATTAAAAGAGATTCTAGAATTAATTCAGTATCACAGAGCTTAGTTGAAGAAAAAATAATTTCCCTTAAAGTCTAAACAAATCAATAAATAAATCTATTCATTTCATACTATTCCCATGTGCACCATTTTAGGATGTCCTCCTAAAGCAAAAAGATACACTTAAAATTTTGTAGGCACCTCTATCCTTTGTTATTATGGTAGTCTATACCAAAGATAGGCAAGTAAGTGTCCAACAGGGAAGAGAACAAATACCACCTCAGAGGGGACAACAAGAATCTCAAGATACACAAGTAAAAATTAAAATGGCCTCTGTCACCTTATTTAATTGCTTTTCTCTCAAACCTGTAGCCGAGTCATCTCTTAAGAAACTTACTGAATAGCTGTTCTCAATTCAGGTACTCTGAGTTCACCAGCGCCCTGCCATGAAACCTTGCTCTAGTGTGCATTCAGCCCCCATCAGAACAAAGACTTGCTTACAAAGCTGAAGTTCATTTTCATTTATTTCAACTTCACTCTCCCCTCAACCTTGCTAACCCACCAACGGTCTCATCTAAAAGTCCTCCAAAACTAAAATCCACAGGAAAATATATTTCTGAAGAAGTTCATTCTAAAGTGATTACATACACACATTACATAACATTTACATAAGAATATGAATAATGAGATTTAATTTTCCAACTCGGAAAATACTGCTAACACTGGGGATACTTAAAAAGATATGTGGCCCGGGGGAGAAGACTATACAATGTTAAATATCTGTAATGAAATGTAAGAGCCACCAAACAAGACCAGATGCCTCAGCAGATGGTACAACTTGACCTCCCAACATCCTTTCTCCTGATTTCAGCAGGTGATGAAAATGAACCCAACTAAAAATACTTGCTTCCTGAGGGTTCCTTACAGTGAATGGTAGCCTTTGACCCTGTTTAGTCTAATAGAAGGTATGTTGAGATTGGTGGGCGGGGGGAGGGGGGGACATAGGTGGGTAAGTGTCTGCTTTTCTAACGTATATACAATTGCTCCCTGCTTACTTCTTTTGCTTTCTGCTCAGAATAATGCATTTGATGCCTGAAGGTGCAGCAGGCATCGTGTAACCATGAGGCAATGAGCTTTTGGGTAAAAGCTTATCAACTAAAGATAGTGGAGAACAGATCTGGACAGAGGCTGGATCCCTGAGCGAATGACTTAGCTCCTAAACCAGCCCTCAACTACCTACCTCTGAGCTTCTTGTGATGTGGGAAAAACATGACCCTATGTGTTTAGATACTTTATGGATCACAGAACTCATTCCTGACAAATGCACTGGCAATACCTGAATTTTAATTCCCCTCCAGTCGCCTGTATACAAGGTTTGAATGCTTGACTAAAATGGCGAGGACTTTCCCTTCTACAAAACCTCCTTTAAACTTTAGATACAGGCCCATGATCCCTTACCCAAAAGGCTTGAGGTCTGATATATTTCAAATTCATAAAGGTAACATGCTGCATATATCATACACTATGCATTAGCCTCAACAGATCTACACACTTAGTCCAGCGGTTGACAAATTGTAGCCAGAGAGCCAAGACAAGTCTGTCCTGCTACCTATGTGTTAAACGAATTTTTGTTGGAACATTGATTCCTTCAATAACATATGGTATCTGGTTGCTTCTGTGCTACCAACAGTGGTGGAGGTGAGTAGCTGCCACAAAGACAGTATGGTCCAGTGAAACAGGAAAAGTTTGCTGATCCCAAATCCATCCGTTCTTTATGCACTAAAACCTACAGCTATTCGCCCTAAGTGGGCTAAATAAAGATGATCTATAATCTTCTGTTGGTTCAGGCATAATTTTGCGATGAATTGTCTGCCAAATTTATAGGAAACCTAAGTTTTCAAAGCTATAATATTTTCAGAATTACAGAGAAAGGGACCAAGGTTCTATAGTTCAGAGGAGAGAGGAGTGGTTTGTCAGACTGGCCTAATCCATATGGGGGTGTTCTAGCTCACTGGGTAGTCCTTTAATGTCTAAAAGCCCAGAAAGGTGACTGAAGGCCCTAGGAAATAAAGAAACCGGGGAAGACTGCAGTGAAGAACACATCAGCTGATGAGCAAGAACGATTCCTAATCCTACATTCTGCTGACTTTGGGTATCCATTGCTCTTCTCTGAGTCTGCTTTCAAATCTGTCAAGTGGGACCAAAATATTACAGACTCTGCCACAGGCACAGAGGATGGTGAGATTATTTGTGACAACGCTATGAATGTGGCAAGGCACAACACACCCATCCATTAGGTATATGGTTGCATAAATGAGATCGACTTCATTATACATATAGGCATAAATATGTATTTTACTAGATAGGTGTCTTTGATTATCAGCTTTTCCCCTTTTACTAAATAGCATTTGAGTGCAGAAGCATCAAATTTCTTAGGCTCTCCACAATGTTAGGTGGTTCTTCACATTTCTTAATTCTAAATTCTAGGAAGTGGACATATTTTTAACTTTTTGCTATTGTACACAAAATGTGAGTCATGTGGACCCCATTTCTCAGAGAGATTTTCTAAATAGCCATTGGACCACCTCTAACAGATCTAAAAAATTTCATGGGGACTCTACCATATTCATTTTTACTGCAATGTAAGTATTACAGGACATTTCTGTAAATGTGATCAATTTCAAAATAAGACTTAAATATTTTTAGTCCTACATTACAAGCTTAAATGTCAAAAATTAGATTTTTCTAATCTAAGACTTTTTTAATGTTCATTTATTTTTGAGAGAGAAAAAGAGTGCGAGAGGGAGAGGGACAGAGAGACAGAGGGAGACACAGAATCAGAAGCAGGCTCCAGGCTCTGAGCTGTCAGCAAGAGTTAGATGCGGGGCTCAAACTCATGAGCCCTGAGCTGAAGTCAGACGCTTAACCGACTAAGCAACCCAGGCTCCCCTAATCTAAAACTTCTTTCATCATACAATCTATATAGTTAAAATACTGATTTTCAGCATTAAGATGAAAAATTGATTTTGTTGGCTCCTATATTTTTCAAAGTACTCAGTCTTTACACACTTGCTTATACAATTTAGACTGAAAACATTTATACCTTAATGATTTCCACAAATGACAAACTTAGCTTAAAATCTAGTTCTCTAATAAATACAAACTAATATGTAGTTGTTTTATTTATGACATACCCTAAATGTTGCACACCTAAACCTTAGAGAGGTCCTTTTATTAAATTTGACAGCAATTACTCATCGTGGAACTGTACCCTGCCCAGAAGTTGCTCTACCAAGGAAGACCTTAGGTTTCAAAAGGTTTCTTGAGTCCAAGGGACTACAAATAGCATCTCTGAGAGCTGGGCAGACTGAAAACTTTTGTTTTAATGTGGCTCTGTTTGTACTGGTGAGAGCCTCTCCGTAAGGGAGCACCTGTTTTTCCTAAATATGTGCTGCTAAAGTCCCCTTCTCAGGAGGCATAGTTTGCAACAGAGGTGTATATGTGTACGCCTATGTTTTGAGGTATGCGCACATTCTGAGTCTCCAGGAACCCAGAGAAGTACACATGGGCAGTTTACGAAGCACCCAAATATGGTCATAAAAATCACACCTCAGTTTGAGGTCACAGATTCACAGCTGTTTAAAAGGATCAGACTTCATGCCTACCTCATTTGAGCTTATCATCAAAGAAAAGCATGACAAGAAAAACAAAGGCAGAATTACAAACACCTGAAGGAAATTAACTCTGAGAATGCTACTGGGAAGTGGAAGAACTAAGAAAAGGCCAGTGTCTATGAAACGTGGATGCAGAATCAATGAACAACAAGACAACAAAGAAGCAAGACACGTTTTTGCTGCGGTTAGGGCAGGAATAAGTAGTGCAACAAACTGGCAGTCATGATAGCCTTCCAGACTGCACGTGAGTATATAAGCATATAGCAGGAACCCTAACCTGTTGCCTCCCCAGGAACACAAAGAAGATAATGATGAAAATGTTGACAGGGAAACAGATGAATCAGTGACTAAAAACAGAAAGGAGACCTAGAAAGCATAATCTAAACAAGTATAGCAGATCCCAGACAGACTTTTCTGCCTGCTGGAAATATCCACAGAACAGAGGATATTAAGTACGGAACCAGGCTGGTTACTTCCCCCCAAGCTTCTACTACTACAATATTATTTGGGTTGCAGGGCACATCTGAATCTTTTATTTATTATTATTTTTAAATTTCTTTCAAAATTTTTACTTTTGAGAGAGAAAGAGCACAAGCATGGGACGGGCAGAGAGAGAGGGAGACACAGAATCTGAAATGGGATCCAGGCTCAGAGCTATCTGCACAGAGCCCGACTCTGGGTTGGAAATCATAAACCATGAGATCATGACCTGAGCCAAAGTCGGCACTTAACTGAGTGAGCCACCCAGGCGCCCTGTGGTGTGTCTGAATCTTAAGAAGAATCAGAATTGTCTAGACTGGTGGCTCAAACTTGGCTGCATATCGGAATAACCTGGAAAGCTTCAATATAATATTTACACCTGGACCCCACCACAGAGAATCTGATACCAAGGTTATGGGGTTGGGTATATCAGTATTTTGTTAATTGTTTTTAACGTTTATTTTTGAGAGAGAGGGCACATGAGCAGGGGAAGGGCAGAGATAGGGAGATAGAGAATCTGAAGCAGGCTCCATGCTGACAGCAAAGAGCCCAATGCAGGGCTCAAAGTCATGAACCACGAGATCATAACCTGAGCTGAAATCAAGAGTTGGACATTTAACTGACTGAGCCACCCAGGCACCCCAATATTAGTATTTTCTAAAGTTTCCATGTTCATTCCAATCATCGCCAAAATTGGGAACATCATAGACTAATGTTCAAACTTTATGCACACTAAATTAAAATACAGTTATTTATTGAATAGATCTAGGGTGGGACCCAAAATTCAGTAGTTCTAACAAATTCTCAGATGATGCTATTACTGCTGGTCCCTGGAGCACACTTTGAGTAGTAGTGAGGGCCTCATCCTGCACTGCCTAGTGTGACACCAACTGGCCACTTGTGGCTGTGGAATGCTTGTGGAATGTGACTGGTCTGCCTGAAGAATCACATCTTTACTTTAAATTTAAAATCTGAAATTTAATTACTGGAAAATAATCATACATGTAGCAATTTGGGTATGTGAATACTTGTTCGATTGTGACTTTTTTGAGATCCAGATCCAGATCAAGTACCTCTGATAAAAATTTAGCTTCTGAGTTGAGATGTGGTATAAGCATAAAATATAGACTTGATTTCAAAGACTTAGTATGAAACCAAGAAAATAAAGTATCTCATTGGCAATTTTTGTATATTGGTTATGTTACAATAATAGTCTAGATATACTGGGTTGCATAGGATATACTATCAAAATTAACTTTAGCTGTTTTTTTTTAAACATAGCTATCATAAAATTTTACATTCTCTCTGAGGCTAGCATTTTGCATTCCTTTAGACAGTATTGGTCAAGATCAAAAGCAATTGAGGCTTTCCTATTACATGTTGCTAGTAATGGTCTAATGGGTGGTCTAATTAGTTAATCGGTCTATGTGACCCATCCCAAACTGATTGATAACTAAGAGGAAGTCAGTGAGAGGCCTTCTAGAAAGGCTATTAGAGGCCTTAAAAAAAGAGAAAACCACAGGGGCCCCTGGGTGGCTCATTCTGACTTCAGCTCAGGTCATGATCTCATGGCTCACGAGTTCGAGCCCCACATCAGGCTCTGTGCTGACAGCTCAGAGCCTGGAGTCTGCTTCGGATTCTGTGCCTCCATCTCTCTCTGCTCCTTTCCCACTAATGCTCTCTCTCTCTCTAAAAAAAAAAAAAAAAAAAAATTTATAAAGACAGAGAAACCCACAAAAGAAGAAAGCCCTTTGCACCTGCCTCCTTCCAGCTGTATTTAAATGTAGTTAGAAGAGGACAAAACACATAGAGCTTTGGTAGCCATTTTAGCAACATGAGGTAACAGGAACCAGAGCTCCTGATGGCCACCTCCTTAGAGTTCCAATCAAAATAGGATCCTTTTCCTTTGAATTTATTGTAAGACCAAAAAAATGTCCTAATGATTCAAATGAATGCTTTTTAAATGTTACGATGCATATGAATACCTGGGGGATCTTCTAACAATGCAGATTCCCTTTCAGCAAATCTAGCGTGGGGCCTGAAAATCTGAATTTCTAGCAAGCTCCCAGCTGCTATCTGTGTAGCTGGTACAAGCACCCATACTGTCGTTAGAAGGATTCCAACCAAAAGCACTTATGTTCTTTAGTACTTGCTACTAAAAGCATTTCTAGTAGACACAGAAGGCCAAGGCAACCACTGCCCAGTAGCTCCTCCATTTGCAAACTGTGGCTGACAGCATGATCATGACTGACCATCTAGGAACTCAGGACCTAGGAATCTGTCCCTTTCCCAAAAGATACTAGTAGCTATTATGGGAGCAAGAGGGCACAAGGCAAAGGGTTCTGTGGTCCTACGAATTTGGAAGTTGCTGGGGTAAAAAGTTAAAACACATTTCTCTACTACTGGATTTTCCATGCATCCAAATCACTTGTAAGCTAGTACATGCTTTAATTTTTCATGTATTGTTAATTACAGACTTGATTACAAAATACTTTCTTTTCACAGGGAATATCACTGGATTAATGTGCCATGGAACACATATTGTGAAATGTTGCGTTATTTAGATAATGAATTAGAAAACATCAAGGCAAGAAAATGCAGTTCGTGTAGTCCTAAAATGTTTAAGAACCACGGTGTTTGGTGTGAAGTAATCTAGATTCAAACTGCACCTGCCTCCTTCCAGCTGTATTTAAATGTAGTTAGAAGAGGACAAAACACATAGAGCTTTGGTAGCCATTTTAGCAACATGAGGTAACAGGAACCAGAGTTCCTGATGGCCACCTCCTTAGAGTTCCAATCAAAATAGGATCCTTTTCCTTTGAATTTATTGTAAGACAAAAAAAATGTCCTAATGATTCAAATGAATGCTTTTTAAATGTTACTATGCATATGAATACCTGGGGGATCTTCTAACAATGCAGATTCCCTTTCAGCAAATCTAGCGTGGGGCCTGAAAATCTGAATTTCAGCACCTCGTTGTGCTGTACCCATAATACACTGTGTGATGGATGGACAAGCTACTTACACTCCGTGAGCTGAATTCCTCACACCTAAGACAGGAAAATAACACCTGCCCACATCACCAAACTATGGTAAAGATAATATGTGCTCACACTTCTCAAAATGACACTTCTTGTATTTGGAACAGAGTTCAAACTTTTTAAGTATATATTTAGAGCTACATAAATACATTGTGGAGTAGAATAACTCATATGCACTCTAAAGATAACACCTGGGAGAAAAAATCTTGGCTTTCAGAACCTCTTGCAGGAGATCATTCACTTCCCTCTGCTCTTAAGTGTACTTCATAGAAAAGCTGCATGTGTTTGGAAGTGCTTTAAAGCCAAAAAGCTCTGAGTTTGAGGATGGCTTGTGGGTACCACTTGGCAAATGCAGGTGAGCTACTCAGCAGGTTTTCCAACAGGGTATCTACCCCCAGGTGTGGCCACAACTTTCCAAAGTTTCCAGATTCAGATAGGAGAGGGTAGAATGCCCAGAGTTCATAAGGAAGGCTTCGAATAACCAATTCATGGTAAAAAAAAAAAAGCCAAAGCATGGAAGAAATTTTTAATGCTGAAATATTAAAATATACTGAGGAACACTGTAATAATTTTATTAAGTGGATGATATTCCTTGACCAGTGACATTATTTGTTGCTTAGACACAATGACACACATGAAACTATTCTCCTGTGGGTAGCAGTACTGATGATAATCTGTCCTTTTTTACCTGTTTCCATTCTCTATACTTTTGTAATTGACTTTCCTCTCTTCTAACTAATGTGTCTTTGGATAAAGCTTTATATGGAATCATCCATTTGCACAAAATATATTCAGCTGGTTCTTTCAGTGTTGCCATAGACTGCAGAAAGCACGAATATGACACAGACATGGTCATGTCTTGGCCATAGGTTAAAGACCAAAATAATAATAATAACTATATGTATATGTGCATGCGAATAATAGCAAGCTGAGACCATTGTCACTAAAACCTTATGAAAAGCACATGAATCATTTCTGGTTTAGGGAACACAGCAAGTAGAATAACAGCTCCCTAAAGATGCCCACTTCCTAATGCTCAGACCTGTGAATATGTTGTTCTACATGGCAGAGGAGAACTAAGATTGCAGATGGCATGAAGACTGCCAATCAGCTGACCCTAACATAAAGATTATCCTGGATTTTCCTGGTGGACCCACTGTCATCACAAAGGTCCTTCAAAGAGGAAGGAGGCTGCAGAGGAGTAAGAAGCAACAAATGACACTGAGAAAGATCCCACAGAACACTGATGGTTTTGAAGATGGAAGGGACCATAAGGCCAGGTGGCCTCTAGAAACTCCAGAAGGCAACAAGGAAACAGATCATCCCCTAGAGACTTCAGATGGGAATGCAGCGCAGGCAGCAGCTTAATTTTAGTCCAGTGAGACCCATTTGGGACTTCTGACCTCCAGACCTATAATAAATTTTTGTTGTTTTAAGGGATGCAAACTGGTGCATCCACTTGGGAAAACAGTTTGGAGGTTCCCTAAAAAATTAAAAATAGAACTAGCCTACAACCTAGCGATTGCCCTACTAGGTATTTATCTAAGGGATACAGGTGTGCTGTTTTGAAGGGGCACATGCACCCCAATGTTTATAGCAGCATTATCAACAACAGCCAAAGAATGGAAAGAGCCCAAATGTCCATCAATGGATGAATGGATAAAGAAGATATGGGGTGTGTGTGTGTGTGTGTGTACACCCACCCACCCATATACATACAATGGAATATTACTCGGCAATCAAAAAGAATGAAATCTTGCCATTTACAACTATTTGGATGGAACTAGAGGGTATTGTGCTAAGAGAAATTAGTAAGAGAAAGACAAATATCGTTATGACTTCACTCATATAAGGAACATAAGGGAAAGGAAGCAAAAATAATATAAAAACAGGGAGGGGGACAAAAACATGAGACTCTTAAATATGGAGAACAAACAGAGGGTTGCTGGATGGGTTGGGGGGTGCTAAATGGGTAAGGAGGATTAAGAAATCTACTCCTAAAATCGTTGTTGCACTATATGCTAACTAACTTGGATATAAATTTAAAAAATAAATAAAAATTAAAAAAATTTTTGTGTTGTTTTAAGCCACTAACTTTGTGGTAATTTTCTACAGCAGCAATGAGAAATTAACATAGGAGATCAAAGCAAAAGTTGTGAAGGAACCAGCCTCGAGGTGGGCCTTAAGAAGTTTGAAACATAGTTGTGATACTCAAATTTAAAATAAATATATAGCTCTTGATATTTTGAAGGATTCGCCAGGTCAGATTTAAATTTTTCATCCAATGAAATAAAAGGCAAAAATAATACACTCTTTATGTCATTTTTACTAAATCTCACATAAAAGGCAGCCCTTCTTGTACACTCTCATGATACACACAAGAGATGCCAAAATTAACAAAGAGCTATGCTCTGAGAACTTCAAGTGATTACTGCATTTATACCTAATCTTACAAACTATCTCTTTATCCCACCAATATCAGCAAACTATTCAAGTTAACATGGTGTAGTAAAAGACTTCCAAATTTGGTATTAGTCTCGGCCAAACTTGGTATTAGCCTCAAAGTCAAGAGGATTTAGATGGCTTGAAAGATAGAAAAGTGCCAATCATATAAAGAACTTCCAGAGTTGGGGTAAACACCATTCTGTGCGTGTTTTAATCATTGTGTGTATGTGCGTATATACCTACAAACAGATTTTCTGTGTATGTGATTCAATGTAACACATATTGTGTGGGTGCGTGTGTGTGTGTATATATATGTATATATATATATATGGTGTATATATGTACATATATAATATAAACACAGTAATAAAGATACAGAGATATGTAACATATATAGTACAGACATTCATCTTATATTCATAATTAATACAGCTAACAGGTGCCTGATACAATTGGAAACAGCATCTATAATATTGCAGTTCTCAGTGTTAGAAGAACCCCTACACTGATCTGACTTGACAATATAAATACCTTGTTGCTATAAACCAGGGCCTCATACAATGAAGGAATGTATTAGGGGCTTTTTTAAAGAGGCTTCTTTTAAGGAACGAATAGAAAATATTTGTGTACAGTTTCTACCGAGAGGGAATGGAAGCTGCATCAACACCGTGTTGCCCAGTTTATGTAAGCCCACAGATCTTGGAGCACAGAGCAGTGTCCAGGAGGGGAACTCTGATCACCTGGGGGCCTG
Organism: Paguma larvata; assembly: GCA_030068075.1. Classification (NCBI taxonomy): domain Eukaryota; kingdom Metazoa; phylum Chordata; class Mammalia; order Carnivora; family Viverridae; genus Paguma; species Paguma larvata. The sequence continues at coordinate 15,197,327 of CM057844.1, forward strand.
GAACACCTGCCTCCCCAGGGCCCAGGATGGATCCTACCATAATCGCTCTATTCTGCAGTTTGTTTCAGATGACTAGTGGTCCCAAGCCCCTTTGGAAGTAGAAGAAACAAGCTTCCCAAGTAAATATCAAAGGTATTTCTTCTTTGAGCACATGATATGCAAGCAACTGGTTAATCTGGTACCATTTGGGAGACATTCAACTTAACAACTCAATTCAACTAAAGGAAATTTAGAAACAGGGATGTGACAAGTAGGGGCATAGGTCACAAGTTACAGCTATTTTAAAGGCCTCAGTTCCCACCCTATTGGAGGGGATACACAAGAGTGATTTTCCATCTGTCCTTGAAGAAGGCTGTGTTATTATTCAAAAAGGTTTTACATATACCTACAATATCTCGGGTGCTCTGGAATACATGTAAATGTTCTGAAATTTCTTGCAGACCCATAACCCCACAAAGTACTTTAAAACATTTAGTGTAGGCTCTAACTGACAATTAAGATACACAGAGACTGGTTTTAGAACTATTTCTAAACTAACCTTTCCAGGCCCTTAACCTGAGGCCTAGAGAATTCAAGGCGGAGAGGAGTCCATGAAATAAGATGGGAACAAAGGTTTATCTTTACTTACAGTACCTTGTCATTAAAATCTAGAGTCTTCTTTAATTATGGGCATAGGCAACAAATCCTAAGAGTCTTGGCAGGATTTGTGATTCTGTCACCAACAGATCTTGGGAGCCATCTTGGGCTCACAGGTTGAGACACCTCCCTGTGTGGAAAAAGCAGTTGAAGCAAAGCTCCTACCGGCCAAAAAGGGCCCCCCAATACCATCTCCTTCAAATAACCTTTTAGGCCTGGATTTCCTGAGCAGCTCTCATTGACCCCAAGGGAGGTGATGCTTTTTTGTTTTATGACATTCAAGTAAAAAAGGGAACTTGGAATGTGGTGCACTGATGGATAACATCTGAAGGAGACTATGTAAATATACTTATTCATAAGCAATAGAACAAGCATTGAGAGTTCCACTCTTGCCAGATGGGCTGCACCTCCCCCATTGTAGTTGGAAGTATAGGCTTCAAAGCAACGCCCTGATTTCTCCTTTCTCCTGTTTACAGATAATTAACATTAAAGCCTCAAGGAAACACCCTGTTCTCTCCACCTGTCCTAAATTTATATGTTAATTAACCTAAAACCAACATACAGGATTGAGGAAGTTGCCACCTTGCTGATAAAAACGCATTATTGTTAAAGAGACTGAACTATGGAATGTCACTCATTGATGTAAGGTCACTTACTACCTTTAAAAATAAAGACACTGAGACCAGCAGGGCAGGGATGCCAGAATTACCAGGGCTGCCTGCTTGGTCATCAGACTACATCTCTCTCATGGCTCTCTCATTTCCTTTCACCTGACCGTCCATCCTTTGGGGACCCCTAGATTCGCCAGAACTGGACCCTGGCAAACAGAACTACAGATATTTGGGTATCACATTATAGTTGTTGAAGTATCTTGAAATTCTGTGTACCTCATAACTACCCTGACATTATAGTAGCTAATAGGCCTACTACTAAATATTATTTTATGTATTAAAGATGAATATCTATTACAATATCACAATTCACAGCTATAATGCAATATAACTGATTTTTTTGGTAATTCGAGTTATTTTATGCATTAATATGCATTATTCTGCAAAGGATCCACAGGCTTACCCAAATACCAAATGGGTTCATGACATAAAAATATTAAGACTTCCCTGAGCTAGAACTAGTCAATTCACCCAATCAATTTCAAATTCAGGCAAATTGAATGGGATCCTGCATGAAAAGACAAGGCAATTTAATCCATGTATTCACTCACACAAGCAGATAGCAGATACTTTTAAAATACCATGGCTGGTGATGGGGGAGATACCAAGACAGGGAAGGTAACACTGTCCTCAGGAAGCCCAAAGCCTTGCAGAAAAAAATGACACAGTTAACTGTACACAGACAACTTTTCTACAAGGGTATTAAGCGTTGGATTAAAGAACATTTGCAATTGAACATCACTAAGAGTGTTTAGCCAGAGGTGACTTGAATGGAGATTTTTCTTTAGAAAACTAATCTGGTAGTGCGATCTGTACAGTGGGCTGGAGGGAGGTTGAGATTATCAAGGAGAGGGCTATAATAACTCTAACAAGAGATACCACGGGTGATGGAGTAAAGGGGCAAGAGAGAAACTGACTGGTGATTCACAGCATGGAACTATGTTGCCTCATGCACATGGCTTCATCTGAAAAGCCCAAAGAATGTAATTGTCAATAACGAGGCAATGTTAGCCAGACTAACTTAACATACATTATGTATTATCATGCAATTACTTATGCATTGTGTCGTGCATATATAAATGCATGCTGGATCATGCAATATTTAAGATAGTGTTTTCAACAGCTCTGTAACATGGGAAAACGTTTTGCCATGTTAAGTGAAAACGCACTACACAAAATTATATAAATTTAGGAGTGTATGTGGATTATCGCAAAAAATGTCTCCAATTCTTTCTCTCTCCCTATACCCAACCCCTGTGTTAGTTTACTGTGTGTGCCTCCCATCACAAATTACCACAAACTACATAACTTAAAACAAGAGAAATTTATTCTCTCCCAGTTCTGGAGGTTAGAAGCCTGAAACGGGCAGGGCCACTTTTCCTACAGAGGCTCTGGGGAAAATTCAATTATCACTTTTGTTGGTTGAGGTTGGTTGACTGGCTTGAAGCCATATCAGCATAATCTCTGCCTCTATCTTCACATCACCACCTCTTCTGGGGGTCTCTTGCAAACTCTGCCTCTCTCATATAAAGATGCTTATGATTACATTTAGAGGCCACCTAGATAAAAATCCAGGATAAGCACTTCCTGTCAAAATCCTTAGTATAATAAGACATGGTGTTCCATGAGGTGACATCCATAGTTCCAGGGATTTCACATGGACTTCTGGGGTCATTTAGTGGCCAACTATAGTGCCCTTTATCACGTGATTCTGTGGCCCCTTCTATCAAGAGGTGGAGTCAGTTGCTTCATCCCTAAATCTGAACTGACCTTGGACTTGCTTTGGCCAACAGAACACAGCAGAAATAATCTTGTACCAATTCCTAGCCTAGATGTCAACAGATCTTACCTACTTCGAGTCTCTGTCAATAACATTATTGACATTATGTGTAGCTAGACTTAATTTACACTATGTATTAGCATGCAAAAAAAACCCTGCCTCCACCATGTGAACAGGCCTTCTGGATGATGAGAGGCATGTGGTCCAGCCAGCACATCCTCAGCTTACAGCTGGCAAATTCCCAGGGGTCTGAGAGAGGCCATCCTTGACCAGACAGCTGCCAGATAACATATCAGCTGACACAGACACATGAGTGAGCCCAGCTGATATCAGTCAAACCATATCCACTTACTCAGAACTGCCCCATGCACCCAGACTCAAGAAAAATAAAGGCTTAATGTTTCCATCCATTGACATAGGTACCGTAGGGCATTTTCTTTATTGAAAGAAAATAGCCACTACCACTTACTGTCAGAATTTGAGTCCTGCAAAATAATGTTATTTTGTAAATTCAAAAGGAGGCTTCCCTTAAAGAACAAGTTTAAACTTTTCAAAAGAACAAAAACACAAGAGTTTAATTTTACCTAAATACTCACTTTATTGACCATCAAGTAAATACAGTGGACTCCTAAATAGACAGATGAAACTGGTTTCCTAACAAGGCCATGAGAGGCTTCAGCCATGAGCAGACTGATATTACACCCAGTATTGTGGCCATTATTACCTATTTTTTTCCTCCTCAGGAGTTCACAAAGAAGATCAGCTGATTTTCATCTTCAAAATTCAGTTGCTAAAAGTAATTAATCTCAATTGGATCCATAATTCTGATAAAAGCTAGTCGTCAGATTAAAATTTTTCCATGACTAAATCTGTCTCCTTACTAGCAGAACTAAACTGATTTAGAGTTCAAGTTTCTCAAAAATATTTTGGAAATGTCATTATGTTCTCTGTGACATTATATGGCATTCTTTTACAGCTTTTTAATCAAATTCAATTTGTAATGAGAAATGAAACCTAACTCTTTTGAGGGGTTTCTGGAAGATGTGGGAAAGAAAGAGAAATGATTTAGGACTTAGATGCAATGATATTGCAGAATACCCTCTCTGAGAGTTTAAGCAGATACTTCATGATGAGGCATCACAGAGAGGGACAAGATCACTGCTCAAAAGGGACAACTCCTCTCTCATACATGACAATGCACTGACAATTCAATGCCAGCATTTGGCTGAGAGGACCTCTGAATCCCCAGTGCAGAGACATTCAAGTCCTTACTAATGTAAAATGACATGTAATGAGGGCTCAGTACGTTCCAGACACAGTTCTTATGTGGTACATTATGAAGCTTCATAACAACCCATGAGACATTAATTAATAATCAATAGTTCCCATTTTACAGATGAGAAAGTCGAGGCACAAAGTAACTAACCTAAGTTCACACAGCTAAGAAACAGCATAGCTGGGATTTGAACCCATGTAGTCCAGTTCTAAAGCATCCTCTTAATAACTGTCTTACTACCTCTCCTTCATGCCCATTTTCTTAAAAACTGCCTCCTAGATAAACTCTAAGAGTTTAAAAAACAAAAACAATGAAAAGACCAAATTTTTTTGAAAAGGATGCAAAATTGCAAACCCAAACAATCTTAAGAGAAGTCACAAAGGACCTTGACAAAAAATCTTCTCCAGTCCCCTGTTGGCAAATGCTTCTCTCAGTGACTCCTTCTCAAACACAGGTTGGAGAAATGGCTGCACCAACACTACATGAGATTTCCGAATGCACCTGACTACCACTGAGAAAAACAAAGTCATTGAGAATCCCCACGGAAATCATTCTTTTGACAGCAAGTCTTGCCTCTTCCTAAGAGAAATTTCTTCTGGGTTAATTTGAACAGCCATAAAGAACAAGCTTAGCAGTCTTCCAACTTCAAATAAAATCCTCCAAACTTATAATCCCACCAGTGTCCTGCTCTCTGGGTTCACCAAGTCAATTTCTTTAGCCTTTCTTTCTAGAATTTCTATCCTACTAATGATCTTGATTGTGCATCTTTGAACCCCCTACAATTTTTCCAGGCCTTTTTGGGGGGTTCTTGGAAAAAAATAAGTAAAACACAGGATGCTGCTGGGGGGAAGACCACACTTGAAGAACCAGTACTCTCTAATTCTCTGAGTGAGGCAGAGCATGGGGAAGGAGTGCCCCCAAGTCTGTGAAAGCCCCAGCTAAAACTGCACAAGCCCAGAGGAGAACATGTGAGTCTCATCTACGCACATGCAGCATTCAAGTCCTTTCCCTCAACACTTCTAGGAAACTAGAAAATGCCTGACTGAAGAAGACCCAGCCACTGTTCACCTTGGATTAGATTTCCCGGGATGGAAAGGACCTCTTTAGGCCCGATGATTTATTATCCCGAGGCAAGCTTGCCAAGGGACCCACAGAGTCATCCCTTTGTTTTCATCTGCCTGTAAGAGAACCCTAATCCCCAAGGAGAGCCTGGAGAGGGCTCCATCCTAATTTCCCTCCTTAAAAGCAGATCTTTTCATAATGACTATTTGTTTTATTCTCTGACCTTTCTCCAACCTGGTGAGTCTGAGTCTCCCAGACCTAGGAGTCTGACCAAATAACTGTCCAGTCCCACAGGTACAATATTCGGTACAAGAGCCTGTGGCAGATGGCTTTGATGCCTTAAGATAACAGTCTCCCTGTATCCTCTTCCATTTTCCTGTAACTCAGAAGTCTCTTCAAATGCTGACTCTGAAGTTGGCCTTGTGACTTGTTTTGGCCAACAGAATGCAGAAATGACATGTGCCAGTTCTAAGTTCAGTGCTACAAGAGAGAGGCCTTACACGCTTCGGCTCCTTGTCCAGGAACCTCGCTCAGCCACCATAAACAAGGCCAGGCTAACCTTACAGAGAAAGAGCGACCACACTGAACAGAGCTAAGTCATCTTAACTGAAGTCAGACAAGATTGGGCCTAAGATTGGGTCAACTCCCAACTGACCCACTAGCTGACCACAAATGCAGGAGAAAACTCAAATGAGCCTAGCACAAACCAGATAAAATCCCTACCTGGTCCATTAATCTGTGACCAAAAATCTGTTATTGTTATAAATAGAGATTTTGGGGTGACAACTGTGCAGCACTATCATGGCCATGGGTAACTGACAAAATGCCTGATAGTCTGGTCATGCCTCAACTTAACTCTGATTCTGAAGACTTTGTCAAGGTTACTCCCTGCCTGATTCCTACTAAGACTAGCTTTCTAGGAAAGGAGTCCTCATTTGGGCCTCTTCAGGTTACGCCCTTGGTTTAAAGCCTCACGTTTCCATTGGCACCTTGGGCAGAGCTCATGAATGTATCCATTGATTCATCACACAACTGTCTCAAACCGGCCAATCATATTCAACATTGGTCAATATTAATCACAGTTCTTTCATTTCCATTTCTTTTATGCTTGACCAATTTTGTTTCCCATTCTGTTTCTGGCTTACTGGTTTCTCTTATGGAGTTTTAGAGGCATGTGTGTGTACGTATGCACACTCATGCACACAATGCATGCCCTTAGTGGTTTGCCATGAGAGAAATAAAGCAATGATTGACATACCAATTCACCAATCCTTGCTTCTCAGACAAGGAATTTACCGGCCATAAAATTTTTACTTGTATCAAGAAATCAGAGAAGCCTTCCTGTTCAAGTGAGTAGTTCTTTTGTAGTCAAACAAGAAAACTAAGTCTACTGCAAATTTTTTCCTACCTATTTTTCATTTACTTACTATTTTTTTTGTATTTCAAAGAAAACTAAGCCTAAATATTTCTTCCTCAGGTATCATCTGTCATGCCATAACCTTGAGAAAAGAATAGATATGGAAGAAGGAATGTAACTGATTCAATGTACTTGATAAGATTTCTGGGACTCAAATCATTGAATTCTTTGCCACCACAGGGAAACACAGTAACAAAGTTCTAATATGTGGGCCATAGGCCATGAGAGCAGACAACAAAAGTATAACCTAAGTGGCTGGGCTGTTGGGCTGAACTCACCTACTTATCATCCCTCTCTCCCTCTCTTCTTTTTGAACTCAGAGATTCTCTCCAACTCCCAAATGAAAGTAAAAGAATAAAGAAGATAATTGATTGATAACTAAAGAGGAGAGAAAGAGTCCAGAGTAAACAGGATTAGAATGTAGAGATTAAAAACAAAAAAAAGACACAGGGGCACCTGGGTGGCTCAGTTAGTTAAGCATCCAACTCTTCATTTCAGCTCACTTCATGGGTCCGAGCCCCCAATCTGCACTAACAGTGCGGAGGCTGCTTGGGATTCTCTCTCTCCCTCTCTGTCTGCCCCTCCCCCACTCATGCTCTCTGTCTCTCTGTCTCTCTCTCAAAATAAATAAACCAACATGAAAAAACTTTTTTTTAAAAAAAAAAAAAGGAAGGCAAAAGTGTGCTGAGATCAGAGCAGGGAAAGTTGCAGCCTAGAATATGGTGGGAAGGGGTCACAATGGGCATGGCTTGGGGTTTGCTGGTGCAGAGGCTAACCAATAGGAAGAATCAAGCTTAGACATAGCACGGAAGACTTGAAGATGGCTGCATAAAAAGTAAATGCTAAAAGGTTGAGGATATAAAGTTATCTACAATGAACTGATATTGCAGAGAGAGCAGAAAACTGGGCAGATGGGGAACAGAGGGAAACAACATGGTTAAGGAAATGAAGAGATACACTTAATACTCCATACTATACCCTTTCTAAAATCAAGTTTGTAGTGAATATATGATGACATGGGAAATGATCATGATCTGAAGTGTGAAAAAAGAACGAAAGAAATGCTCTAATGTTGGTCAATGTAAAAGAGGAGACTATTCAGACAAGTGGAAATGTCACAAAGTTCAAGGAAAGGACAGTGGATCAAACACCACCACCACCTTACCTGCTGGGCAAGTCAAGAGACTTTCCAATGTTGGAGGAAAAAAAAAACAGAGGTTCAAGAAACCTGTGTAAACTAACACAGGCCACTAAGGAGGATACACAGTAATATAATAAAAAAAAAAATCAAGGTTGTCATTTATAGGAGGTAAATCCTTATTTATTACGTCAACAGCTAATGTCCAAAACTGATTAATATATAATCAGGATGGAGGATGAGAATATAATTTGGATTATAGCTATGACCAACAGAAGATTTAAAAACAGAGATGGTTACAGGGATTGTTTGCAAAGAACTGGACGGGGTGGGGGGGATGGTTCAGGAATTGATCCATTTTGTCTATCTTTGCTATGTTTTCTTTTTACTTATGTACACATTATACTTACTAAAAATGAAATTTAAATGTTACACTCTCCCTACTGAATAATTCAGCATAGATGATCCAGTTGTCAATCCACAGGCATCAGAAGGGCATTTTCTGAGGTAAGTCAGAAAGCCCCTCAAATATGATCTTTGAGCACTGTTATTACAGCAAGGAAAACTGTACTAAGAGCCTCAGTAATGAGGAACTGCTGACAATTCTGTTTTCCTTTTATGCCCCAGAAAATCACAGACAGGCATTGTGGTATCAAAATCAGTTGAGGTAGCAGCTGCCCAGAGATGTGGTATTGCAGGGAGACAGTGTCATTGTAGAAAGGACTGGAATGGGAAGATCAGATTTGGAAATCGAAGGCTGGGCCATTTCCCAGGGCTCCTGCTCTACGCCTACACACGGATGACACCAGGAGGTGTCCAGCCCACCTCCTCCTCCACAGCGCCCATGCAGCAGCCTGTATTCATCAACCAGCCAGTCCCTCAGGCTCAGAAACCATCTTTGTGGGCCATCAGGGGTTTTGCCTGTGGTGAAGTGACACCAGAAAATCTTCACAGATGAATGTGCAAAAAGTATATGCTAGCGTTGCATCCCACAGACTTGAAGTCCACCCTGCAATATCCTGACGCCCCCGCCCCCCGTCCCCTCCTCCCAACACTATGATTCCAATGCTAGCTCCCACTGGGACCACTCCAGGAGCCTCCTCAGGGCATGATGAGGTCATTTCCTTCCTCCCAAACCCCCAGCCCCTGCTTTCAGCCCCCCAACCAACCCAACTGTCTCAACTCACAATAGGCTTCTACATGATTATTCAGAGTCTTGCTCCCTTCATGCTAGTCCATACCTTTCTGGATGAAAAATTTTCTTTGGCTCATCATTGCACACCTTAGTATGTCCCCAAGAGTGTTAAGAGCAACACTAATGCCCCCTATTAGTTCCTATTAAAATGCTAAGAACGAGGGGAAAAAAAGATTCCATGGAAAAACCAATTGCAAAATATCTCATACCGGAACTCCCATTGGGAGATTCACAACTAACGTTAGAATATGTTGGGTTCTGGGAATCCTGTGGTAAAGTGTCTAACATTGTTTAATTCAGCTTTTCATTCTGCACAAAACAATCAACACCACTTGGAATTCCTCTTTTATTTAGAAAACTTTGGCAACACCACTGGTTTGTGATCTCAGGAGTAGGGAGGGGGTGGGTGGTGCTACTCAAACCTGAGAATGCATGAGGACTACTTGGAAGGCTTGTGAAAACCCCAGGTTGTTGAGGTTCATCCCAAAGACTCTGAGGCAAGTAAACCAGTGGAACCCCAGAGTCCATATGATGTTCCCAGGTAATGCTGCTGGCATTAACAATACCATGAGCAAAAGATTTCTCCAGGAAAAAATCCAAACTCTTTACAAGTTCCCCTCCACGTCCCCACCTCTTTTTTTTTTTTTTTTTTTTTTTGAGAGAGAGAGATAGAAAGAATCATAAACATGCTCCATGCACAGTGCGGAGTCCAATGCAGGGCTCAATCTCACAACCCTGAGATCATGACCTGAGCTGAAATCAAGAGGTGGATGCTTGAGGCGCCTTGGGTGGCTTAGTCGGTTAAGGGTCTGACTTCAGCTCAGGTCATGATCTCATGGTTTGAGCCCCACATCAGGCTCTGTGCTGACAGCTGAGAACCTGAGGCTGGCTTTAGATTGTGTCTCCCTCTCGGTCTGCCCCTCCCCCACTCATGCTCCGTCTCTGCCTCTCAAAAATAAACAAACATTGGGAAAAAAAATTTTTAAGAGTTGGACACTTAACCAAATGAGCCACTCAGACACCCCAAGTTCCTTCTTATTTTCATCAGACTCTCTTCACTTTGCTTTTCCCTCCTTACTTCCCTTTGGTTATCTCATGCTGTAGCCCAAAGAACTACCTCCTCTATCCTATATCCTAATTGTCCCTTCCTGTCTCCATAATCTTCCTCTGCTCAAATGCTTCTGTCTTCAAGATTCAGGACAAATACATGCTTGGTGGGCTTGGCTTGATCTTCTTTACACAGTTTACAACTTTCTATCCTGATTTGTAATTGCTTAACTTCTACTGTAGTCTAGAAGCTATAGAAAGGCATATTCTGGGTCTGACTTACATTTAGATCATATATGGCAGAATGCTTTATAGATTGTAAGGGCTCAAAAAGCACTTGATAAGTAACTGAATGCATAGCTAGCAAAAGCAGTTGATCTGAATTAGGGGAAATCCTTAGTAACCCTAAACTGCAGGATGGGTGTGCAAACCCACCCTGCTCTTCTACATTCAAATTCCAATTCAGTGAAAATCCAGTAAGCACCTCTTAGAAATTATGACTTTGAAATAAGGCTGCCCCAAATAGTTTTGTACAACATATTTATGGCACGACATGAGCAGTTGCATATGGTGGCCCAGGTTAGAAGTGTAGAGAATGATCCCTAAACTCACAGAGAGAATTAAAGCTATGGAGTCACTTAAAAACACACACATACACACACACCCCTCTTGGTCTGTGAAGTGATTATATGGTTATATACACACATATATAAAGTTGTAAACTGAAACTTACATGTTTTCCAGTATGTAAATTATATTTGAATAAGTAAAACACAGTGGTATAAAGTGAGGAAAAATGAAGTATATAATACAGAAAAGGCCATGTTTTAAAGTTCTTATTTTGTCTTTTTTCCTCCACTCTCTCAAGACCCATGGGTGACTGACCCATTGCTCCACAATCTGCATATTTGTGACACAGTAAATAGATCAGGAAAAAAAATATTTAAAGAAGTAACTAGAATAAAAACTAACATACAGGTATCATGATGACTTATGTGGGTTAATACACAACAAGAGCGGTCTGTATGCTGTTGGGTAAATAAAAGTATTCCAGTTGTCCTTTCCCATGAAAGAACTTCTTGTTTCTTCCAGGCCAAGTTTTACACAAAATCATATAACCTAAGCCACCTTTGGAGGAAACGGCATTCAGCGGTTGATATCATCAGACATTGCCGGTTTCCATAGAAACTCTTGTAGGATGCTCCTGCTTGTCTGGACTAAGTGCCTCTCCCATCAATTCAAAATGAGTCCAGGAAAACCCTTCCTTGGCGCCTGACATCTCCCAGCCCTGCTCTGTTACAGAAAAACAGAGAGCACTTAAGTCGGCATCTGTTACCCTTATCAGAAGAGCTGTCTCCATTATGGACACACAAAATGAAAGATTAAACACTGCCTTGTCCAATTAGCCTTGGTCTAAATAGGCTGTTCCCTGCAGGAGTCCATAAAAAAATGTTCCTGAGGTTCATATTTGAAACAAAAATAAACAAAAAGCAAAACCAAAAGGAAAAAGCCTGGATACTACAAAAGGAACCCTGTGTCCTATCAATTTACATCATTACATAATTACCAGCAGAATTCGAGGGTAATATCTTTATGCTGGAAGGTTATTCTTTCTTGCTGTGGGAGGAGGAGGGGAGTAGTAGCAAGAATTTTAGCCCTTGGAAGGAAGGTCATGTAAACAGTCTTAGTTTTGGGGTACCTGGGTGGCTCAGTCAGTTAAGTGTCCAACTTCGGCTCAGGCTATGATCTTGCAGTTCATGGGTTTGAGCCCCACATTGGGGTCTATGTCAGCATAGAGCCTGGAGCCTGCTACAGATCCCATGTCTTCCTCTCTCTCTCTCTCTGCCCCTCCCATACTTGTGCTCTCTCTCTCAAAAATGAATAAACATTTAAAAAAAATTTAAACAGTCTTAGTTTTATCTAGCATACCTGCTCACCATAACCAGGTTCTCCTGTGCAAACATCAAGAGACAGAATTAATCTGCAGTGTAAGAAATCAGGAAAGATGTTACCCTTACAGAAGGGATAGTGATTGGAAGAGGTCATGAAGGGAGGCTCCTGGGATATATCCTGTTTCTATGTCAGGGTACCTGGCTGCATTCACTTCATTAAAATCCAACAAGTTGTACACTTACAATTTGTGCACTTTTCTAATTGTGTGTTAGTTACACTCCAATGAAGAGATTTTATAAACAAACATGTAACAGACAAAGCAAGGCATCTAGGCAATGGAGATATCTGGCCTGGAATAGATAAAGGCAGTCACAGTCCGCTAAGTTTCCTGCTGAACTAAACCGGAAAGGTGAGTTAATAACAAGATCCAGACCACAGTGAAAGATGCCAAAAACAGTGACTGTGAAGAATAAATCACATTCATTCTTCTTCAATAAGAGTTTGTCCATGAAGTGTGTCTACCCCAAGTCTTATTCTTATCCACCGGTTGATGTAAAACTGTGGTGTTTGTAGGAGGCATATATGGGATTATCTGCCCAACAACCTGCCTCTAGAGCTGGGAACTTGGCCAGCCAACTGGTTCTGTGTAAGCCTTGGGATCAGTGTTAGGCCATTCATGGTCTTCCCCAGGATTTTTGAAAACAGAATTAGAAAATTGTCCTCCTGGATGCCTGAGGTTCTAATATGTATAGTTCATTGGCTATTGAAAGTCACACTTTCCACTAAAGGGAGAAGAAGTCTGGTCTACATAAATACAGGAGGTTTACATTAATATTGTAGTCAAGAGGGTCTTAGACACTATTATATATTTTTCTATAAAATCGGGATCAATACATTTTAACATTTATGGCTTAACAGAAGAGTGAAGTAAAGATGCTTGACTTATTGTTAACCTCCAAAGATACCTTTGTTTGTTTCATCTAATGATATCTTTATCCACCCAACTACAGTCACCTATGCTCATAAACATTTGCTTGAACTTGAAATTATGTACCCCCACCCTAAGTCAGCCTCTTTCATACAATCTCATTCTATTTTCTTGATATTTATCACTATATGGAATTTGCCTACCCTTTCATTTGTTTACTTCTTTATTTTTTTTTAATGTTCCTTTATTTAAAATAAACAGAGGGAGAGGGAGACACAGAATCCCGAGCAGGGTCTGTGCTACAACAGAGCCTGATGTGGGAGCTCAAACTCACAAACCATGGGATCGTGACCTGAGCCAAAATCAAGAGTGAGATGTTTAACCGACTGAGCTGCCCAGGTGCCCCACGGTTTACTCCTTTATTATCTTCTTCCATCTACTAGAAAACAGACCTCTGTAAGATCAAGGACAGGTCTTGTTTACTGCTTTCTTCCAAGTGTTTAGTGCTGGTACACTGTAGACACTAGATAAATATTTGCTGAATGAATAAATCACAGACATACACACACCCCAAAAAAAAGACCATTTAGAAAACACTAATGAAGAAGGAACTATAGTTTTTTCTGAGTCAGCATCATTATCATTTACTACTAAAACATCAAAAAGATGAAATCTGAAACTCATTTCTGAATTACCCAAACAAAACAAAAATGAGATACATTTTAGTCACTCCAAGCAGACTGTAATTTGGCTAAGAAGCAAAACAAAATCCGCTTTCATTTTAGAATTACCAGCCTTTGACAACATAAATCACTGTCTCTAGCACTCTGGGGCATGAGTGACATCTGCGAATTAATAAACCCTTTGATGCTAAAAGAAAACAAGTTGCTCTTACTAAGTTACATCCAACTATTGAATCTAAATAAACACATGACAAACATTTTCCTCACAGCTTTATCTTTTAAACAATCAGAGTGAACAGACCAAAACTGGATCTTAGCAGCCGGTTATGCATGACTGGATTGGACACTTCCAAATAATTTTAAGGAACTATCTTTCTCCTGTTCTTATGTACTTTTGTCCCCTCCAGGACTTGGATAGCATGTGTAGAGCATGCACCTACTATTAAAACACTCTGGTTTTCAAAGAATAAGATTTGATTGACATGAATATATTATGTATGAACCATAAACCCAATCTTTACTCCTTCGCACCATATCAAATATTGAAAATGATCTGTTAACTTTACCCAGCTGTCCCCCTCATAGTTCAGCTATATACGTGCAGTGTCCCCAATTCCATTAAAGAATTTCCCAAATTTGGTCTTAATTAAAAAGATGTTGGCTTAGTCACTTGAGCCAGGTCTACAACTGCCTTGTTCTTACCTACTGTTTCCAACAATGTACAATTTAGAGACAAATAAGCCTGACAAATAAGCTTCATCTAATGGTAGCTTCTACAAAGTGTCTAGACACCTTTAATCTTTCCAAAACTATGTCCTCCTCTTGCTGATCATAAAAATCTTACACTGCCTTAATGTAGATCTATTTTATGAGAAACAGGAGTAATCCCTCCAAGAAAGCTAAATTGATTGAGGTATCGGTTATATATAATCAAATGCACCCATGTCACCCGCACCAAAACCAAGATATTGGAAGCTTTTTCATCAAACCAGAAGTTCCTTCAGGCCCCCCTACTATCCCTATCCCCACACGCTTCCCTATACACACACTAGACACAAGCAAACACCGATCTACTTTGTCGCTACAGATTACATTTTTCTGCTCTAGAACATCCTATAAATAATACCATATGTACCCTTTTATGTATCATATCTTTTACTCAACAGGGGGTTTTTTGAGATTCACCCCAGTTTTTGTTTGTACCAATAATTTGATCCCTTTTCACTGCTAAGCAGTATTCCATTGCATTCATACATCATAATATGTTTATACATCACCTGTTGCCAGATATTTGGTTATTTCCAACTTTTGCTGTTATGACTAAAGCTGTTATGAACATTCATTTACGAGTTTTTGTAAGGACAGAAGTTTTCATTCTCTTGGGAAGAAAACTTCTAAGAGCAAAATTGAAGGAGTCATACTGTAAGTGGATGTATAAGTTTCTAAGGATCTGCCAAACGATTCTTCTGTGGAAATGCACTAAAAATAGGTTTCTTTTGCTTTCCAGACATACAATTTTAATATAGGAATTTTCAGACTCTATACACCAGTTTTCCTTTCTCTGTCCCATAAGATGCTCACATGTACTTCTTGATCTCCATGGAAGTGCAATGTACTGGAGTCATCCCACGATGAGAGGCTGTTACACATAGCCTGGTTAAGGAGCAGCTGTTACACACAGCATTGCTTTTGTTGTTTTTTAATTTTTTTAATGTTTATTTATTTTTGAGACAGAGAGAGACAGAGCATGAGTCGGGGAGGGGCATAGAGAGAGGGAAACACAGAATCTGAAGCAGGCTCCAGGCTCTGAGCTGTCAGCCCAGAGCTCGACGCGGGGCTCGAACCCACAGACCGCGAGATCATGACCTGAGCTGAAGTCGGGCGCTCAACCGACTGAGCCACCCAGGCGCCCCGCTTTTGTTATTTTTTAATATGAGATACTGAATGAATTGGGGGAGGGTTCCCTTAACAGACTCTCATATGAGCACGACTAGTCAATCTGGTAAGAAGGAAGGAATTTTTTTTAATACTTTTGAGAGAGAGAGAGAGAGAGCATGTGCATATGAGTGGGGGAGGGGTAGACAGAGCAGGAAACACAGAATCTGAAGCAGGCTCCAGGCTCTAAGCTGTCAGCACAGAGCCCAACATGGGGCTCTAACTCAAGAACTGGGAGATCATGACCTGAGCTGAAGTCAGGTGCTCAACTGCCAGCCACCCAGGCACCCTGGAAGTAACTAACTCTCTTCTAAGAGGGTTTATAAGAAGCATATTCTCCCATATGAGGCATTAGAATTGAATTTGCTTAATATCCTCCTTACAGAAGACCTAAGAGATCCCGTTTCTCCTGCTACAGCTTCATGAGGCTTATCTCCATGAGATAAAAGCTGAAGGTTTCCACTAGACTACCTTATTTCCAGAGTATTCAATACTCTAAATAGCATAAGGGAAGAAAACTGAGCTCTCACTTAGCATTCTCCCAATTAGATCTCTCTCAGTGATTTGTCCAGACCAAGCCATGCAGGAAAGACAGATATCCATGGTTGAAATAAATGTTCTGATTAAACTATTCATCCCAAATCGGGAATAAAGAACCACCTCTCACTCATAAATAAATGCACTTGCAATTCCTTTCCAGATTGTTATTTTATGATTCATGAGGACAGGCAAAGTCTATTATGAATATAAAATAAGCCACATAACTTTTATAGTCAAATAATCCTTGTCTAAGACCCGTTCACCTGAAAGGGTCTACTTCCCCACCTCTTGAATCTGGGCTAGCCTGTGACTTGCCTTGCTGAACAGAATGTGGCAGAAATAATTGGGGTGTTTTTGCACACACTCACTCTCTCCCCCTTGCTCTCACTCCATGTACTTTGCTACTGCCATGTGAGCAAGCTCAAACCACCCTGTTGGAAGGCAAGAGCCAAGAGGAGGAGAAATGAGCCATTCCAGCTAAGGCCATCCTAAACCAGCCAATCCTCACTATACCCACCAGTTGACCACAGATACTTAAGTGAGCCCAACAGAGATCAGTAGAACTTCCCAGCCAACACCAGTCCACATTGCCAATCCACTCTATTGTGAGTTATATAAATGGTCCTTGATTTAAGTCACTACATTTGTGGGGGGGAGGGCGGGTAGTCTGTGTTACAGCAAAGGCTAAGTGACACACTGATCACTAAGGGAAATTAGCAGTGCATAGACTCTACTCCCACAACATTTCCTTATTCTTCATGGCCCTGAGCCATGAAGTTCCAGTGTCCTACTTAACCTATGCCTGCCTTTACATACCTACACTGCCTGTAATGCACTGAAAAGTGTCTCCTCAAAAAATTCTTATGTTGAAGCTTTAACTGCCAATTAAGTAAGAATGCGATTGTATTTAGAGACAGGGCCTTCCAAGAGATGATTCAATCACAACGCGGTCATTAGGGTAAGCACTAATCCAATCTGGCTGGTGCCCTTATAAAGAAAAGGAAATGTGGACACAGACACCAGGGATGTGTATATATGGAGAAAAGTCCAAGTGAAGATACAGCAAGATGGTGGCCATCTGCAGGCCTCAGAAGAAACCATGATGATACCTTCTAGCCTCTAGAATTTGAGACAAATTTCTGTTGTTTAAGCCACCCAGGCGGTGACATTTTGTTATGGCTGCCCTGAATGACTAATATATGGTCTGTGGGGGGGAGGGATGTGAAGTTTCCCAGTTTTTTTTCCTTATAATCACTCTGATAATTCCATTCTTGAGCTTCAATGAAAATTTTAAACACGAAGAATCCATATTTGTTGTAAAAAAGATTTGTAACGCATACTAAAGCTACCAAATAAAGTACAAAATATAAGCCCAGCACTTTTTTGGGAAAAGGAAATTACCTCCTATACTCTCAAGGATGGTCCTGGGTCTTTTGCCCCAAATTCCTTTCTTGTTATCTTGTTTCATTATCTAATACTTGTTCCTGTACATTTATTTGGGTTTTCCACTCAATGCTCTAAATGAGTTTAATACACATACATGTATACAACCCACACACAATGCAGCTGCTTCTAAACTCCTATTCTAATGAGGGTCAAACAGAAAATACATCTCTGTTTCTCATACTTCTCTAGTGTGGAGTGTCTAGGGGTTAAAGCTGGTTTCTCCAGCACCCACCCCCTCCAGGAGTAATCTCTCAGGGCCTATTAGATGAGGACTTTAAGGGCCATCTGGAAATGCTTAAAAAACATTGCCGAGGATTCACAGATAAGAGTTATTTCCAAAGGAAAATCCCACATATTCTCAAAGGAATGGACCAGAGGTCAAACACACAGAAACAAATGTGAGTCACTTCAGCAACTGATCCCGGCAGAATCACAAAATCACTCTCCCACCTCCTTGCTGTGTCTTTCTACCTTCTGACTTCTTCCTGATTTTGATGCCTATGTCAAAGTTTTCCTTTACAGAGAGAGTTTTTAAAAAAATTGTTTATATAATTGAAGACCGTGACTAATACAATTGAACATATGCACAAACCAGAAAACTGTATCTAGTTATCACAGCTAATACAAGGTTGTACATTTGCTTTCCTCCAAAAGGCTCCCTTGGAATTCTAATGAGCAGCTTTAACCCAACAGCCTGTGCACTGGGTTTGCTTTGAATACCACCAATGCAGCTCTTATCAATGTACCTAAGGAATCATCTTAAGCAAGAAAAGTCTTTGGATTCTATCTTTCTATAATAAACCCTCAAGCAACTACATGACTATTCACTGGGTTGCTGCTTTTTCCTGAGATGCAGTACTACAATTCAAGAATCACTACAGGACAAAACACTAACAAAAGAAGAGGAGGAGCCCTGAGTGGCCAAAACAACATTAGAAAAAAAAAAAAAAACAAGGTTGAAAGACTCACATTTCATGATTTCAAAACTTACAACAAAGACACAGAAATCCCAATGATGTGATATGGCATAAGGATAGGCATATAGAACAATACACTCAAAAAAATTCTTGAGACTCAATAGATAAATTCATACGTCAGAGCCAACCGATGTCAAGAATGCCGTATAATTTCACTCATGTGTGGAATTTAAGAAACAAAACAAACGAACAACAACAAAAAAAGAGACAAACCAAAAAAAAGACACTTAACTACAAAGAACAAACTGATGGTTACCAGAGGGGAGGTGGGTGGGGGGATGGGTGAAAGAGGTGATGGTGATTAAGAGTACACTTACAGAAATGAACACTAAGTAATGTATGGAATTGCTTAATCACTATTATGATACACCTGAAACTAATAGAACACTGTATGCCAACACTTTTGGAATTAACATTTTTAAAATAAGTAAAAATTAAAAAAAAATAAAGAATGCCAAGATCATTCAATGAATAAAGAACAGTTTCTTCAATAAATAGGGCCAGGACAACTGGATATCCACATATTTAAGAATGAAGTTGGACCTCAACCTAACGTTATATTAAAAAAAAATCACTCAAAATGGTTCAACGACATGGTTATAATAGCTTTAAATCACAAAACTCTGAAGAAAACATAGGGTAAATCTTCATAACCTCGAGTTTGGTGATGGATTCTTATGTACAACAATTAGAGCAAGAGCAACAACAAAAAGGTTGCTCATCTAAATTAAAAAAAAAAAATTTGGAATCAAAAGACACTGTCAAGAAAGTAAAAGGACAACCTACAGAATGGGAGAGAGTATCTGCAAGCCATAAATCTGATATGAATCAAGTGTTCAGAATAAAGGACTTTTATCAAAGGGCAATCAACCTACTTAAAAATTGGGTAAAGAACCTGAGCAAACAAATCCCCAAAGAAGGTAAACAAAGAGCCAACCACCACACGAAAAGATGCATAACATCATTAGTCATCAGGGAATGCAAGTCAAAACCACACATGGTACAATTCTATAGCCATTAAGATGGCTATAATAAAAAGAAAAGGAAAATAGGTGTTGGCAAGGATGTGGTGAAATCAGAACTCACTTACACTGCTGGTGGGAATGCAAAATGGTGCAGCCACTGTAAGATAAGAGTGCTGTAATTCTTCAAAAAGTTAAATTCAGTATTACGACAGGACTCAGAAATTCCATTCAATACCCAAAGCAACTGAAAAGGACTCAAATACATCCATATGCATGTTCAAAGCAACACTATTCACAATAGCCAAAGATGTAAACAGCCCAAATGCCCATTAATGGATGAATGAATAAATAAATTATGGTACATACGTATGACAGATGTTACTGTTTAGCTATGACAAGGAATGACGTACTGACATATGTAACATAACATAGGTGAATTTTAAAAACATGGCACCCAGTGAAAAAAAGGCAGACATAAAAGGTCTCAAATTATATAATTCCATTTATATGAAATATCTGATAGCAGGTTGGTGGTTGCCAGGCACTGGGGAAGGGGTAGGGGAAAGTGGGGAGCAACTATTTAATGACTGTGGAATTCGCTTTGGGGTGATGGAAAGATTTTGGAACTAGATAAAGGTAGTGGTAGTTGCACAAGACTGTGAGTGCACTAAATGACAAAGGATTGTTCCCTTTCAAATGGCTCATTTTGGTTATGCAAATTTCATTTCAATTTAAAAAATAATAATAAGGAAGACAAGACAAGGCAGGCAAAGCAGCCCAGATCTTTAAGACTGAAGTCCCTGAGGATGGCAGAAACAAGCACCAGAAGAGACAGTGGTACTGGTGAATGTGGATGGAGGAAGAAGCAGAAATACTGTTAACACAGGAAAAGGAGATGGTTCAATATAGGGATGGTCTTCCTCATGGAAGAGCAGCATCTGTACAGAGTCTGGAATCCACAGAAAGTCACTTTGTAGAGTCCCAGAGGGCAGAGCACGCCTGGGTAGGAGGGTCCTTAAAGTGAGGACAACATGGTACCTGAATTCCTCAAGGCTGGTCCTTTGCAGACTGTTTATTCCTTTGCTGTTGTACTGAATAAAGAGCACAGCGCTACAGAGGAGCAGAAAGAGGTCCTCCATAGCAATTAGTTTGAAGCCTCAGCAACATCCATAGGAAAGGAATATGTGAAGGAACACACTGAGTATAATAAGGCAGGTCCCATACATGCACCATCTCGTCCTCAGGAAAGCTCATAGGAACATCTCCTGTAAAGACTTCCGAAACCCATGAAATGGGTGACAATCTGCTTGCTCATTTTCCAGATGGGAAAACCAAGGCCCCAGGCTTCAGAGTTCCCATTCTTACTCCCACACCGTCATGTGTCCAGCCAGGTAAGAAAGTACAGAAATCACCGGGAGCAAGTAAACTTCTAATTACTTAGGGATGTAGGTTTGACTTCTATTTTTCTGTCAGTCCCATAGGGACTCTGTGACATATCTCTGATGAGCAAATGGATGCACCAAATTCTAGACCGCTATATTATCACTCAAGGAGCATGAAAACTACTACCGTCACAGGAGCTTCTTGCTGCTTATTTTTTGAGGACTGCCTTCTCCCAGCTACCTGAATGCTCACTGTTAAATCGCAGGTCCTTTGGCCACACGGGAAGGGTCAGCAGATCCTGTCAGCATTTTCACCAACCGAGCCACTGGAGTCCTCTTCCAACTGCTCTCCTCCTGCTTTGTGACACTGATTCCCCCCAAGGGCCATAAAATACAGCAAGAAATGAAGCAGCTGATCTGTGAGGTGGTTTTGGTCCAAGGTCACAGGCTAGTTCCTCTCCTGGGAGGGTTTATTTTGGTCCTCGGGCCTCAGTAAGTTGCCCTTTGCTACCTGAGGACAGCAGACCAGATGCCTTGCTCCTATTTTCATTTCAGAAAAGTAGGTAAGGACTTTTCAAAAGCAGCTATTTCCACTGGCCCGTCGGCATTTTGTTGATATAATACAAAAATGTACAAAGACCAGGGAGCTCTATTGAATTTATTTTCTCTCCCTTTTACAGAAACAGACCAAAGAAAGTAAATATTTCCATTTGGCAGGGGGAAATCTGTATTCCACATCTGGAAAAGGCTCCAGATGCCCAACTCAAAATGGGTGTCTGCAACACTGAGGGGAGAAGTTCTTGTTGTCATGACCACACAGGGGCCCTTGGGAAATGACACAAAGAAGCAATTTTAATGTCATAATGACTTCAATAGCAGCATTGTTATGAGCTACATGTGAAAAGCCCAGTCCATGAAATGGCCACCTGGCCATTCATTGCCTAAGAAAAAGACTTTAGATTTTTCTTAAGGGCAGCCCAGTCCAGCTGACCAGGGAAGAGAAACAGAGAGAGCCACTGTGCCGAAGCATGCCCAGTAATGAGTGGTCTGTTCATCATAGAGCATCCCCAGAGCATGGCAAAGAGGTCAAGATGTGTATAGTAGTGACACTGGAGAGGATCCCTGGAGCAGATGGTATTTCTAACATTCTCTTCACACAATGTCACTTTAATACTCCTTCCACGGAGAGGTGGGCTTTTAAGTCTCCTCCCCTTAAAACTGGGCAGGTTTGTGATTCACCTATAACCAAATAATATGATGGAAACGATGCAGCATGACTTCCAAGATCAAGTTATAAAGCGATGCTGCTTCCAGCTTGTCAGCTGGAATCATCTTGCAGGAGCCCATGTAAGCAGTCTGGCTGCCCTGAAGCTGCCACGCTGTGGAGAGGCCCACAGTTGCCCATGAAGAAAGACCATCTGGAGAAATCCTGAATCTATGTTAAGAAAGAGAGGGGCAAGTCAGCCATCAGCTACTCCAGCCTCTTGCTCTTTCAGCTTCAGAGACCATCTGAAAACAATTGCTGAGTGACCCCAAGGCAGAAGCGCACGACAGAGCCCTACCCAAACCCCTGTCCCACACAAGTGAGAGATCACTGTGTTCCAAGCTACTACACTCTGAAGTGATTTCTTACATAGTGATAAATAACTAAAACAGACCCCAGCATATAAACTGGATCATGAGATACCTTACTCCATACACTGGAAAATGCAAGTTTTTGAAATGAGTCACAATCTAGCCACTATCTTGCATTCGTACTGTGTATTTAGTACTCTAGCCTCATCGGTTTACATGCAAGTACCCCAAATTTTTTAGAACCTTCTCCCCTAATACACATTACGTACGTATACATATCTTTTCATTACCCAAGACTCTTTCCTTTCCTCTTTAGAATCCTTCCACATACTGCCCTTCATTCATGAACCTTTTTCCTCTAAAAAGTGATCCTAGAATTCCACACTCCTGAAGATTATCAGTGATGGCTTAGCTGCCAAACCCAATCCTTTTAACCATAATCCATGACTATAGGGCATTAAGTTAACACATGCAAGAGGCATTGGCTCATCAAGGGCAGATCAGCTCACTTTCTCTGGAAAACAGTGCCGCCTCATTTCTTTATTGAACTGGGTTACCAGGGAGATTCAGGAGCACTAACAAAGTCTTATCTCAAAGGAAGTAAGCCAGTTACCAGAGTTTTTCTAGAACATTCTGAAGTTGCACTGTGCCACTAGCCAAATGTGGCTTCTGAGGACTTGAAATATGACTGGCTTGAACTGAGATTTAAGTATAAAATATTCACCAGATGAAAGAAATGTAAAATCTCAATAATGTTTATATTAATTAAATATTAAAATAATAATTAGGATGTACTAGGCTAAATAGATTATTAAAATTAATTTCAACTGTGATCCTGGACTTTCTGGGCTCCAGCTCAGGCTGCTATAACAACCAATTCCTTTTTACTTTTTTAATGAGGCCACAAGAAAAATTGGAATCATATATGTTGCTCACATATTTCTATTGGATCACACTTTTGTGCTCTACTGAATTGAAGGTACCCAAGGAAACGCCATATATATTTCCCTAAAAATTCTGTAGAGAAAAATATTCTTAAAGGCAAAGATGAAATATTAAGGAATACAATTAAAAAGGATGGCTAAAAAAGAATGAAAAATAACAGAATAGTATGTATACTCAGAAATGCTGCTAGCAAGAATAACTGCCAATCATACAATCAGACGATATCCTTGCCACCTTGTTCAGGGCACTGAAATCATTATCCAAGATGAAATGCATCTAAGGAAAGCTTTGAAATTTCAGATTTTATTTTTTTAACTCAAATATATGTAGAACTTTTACTCACTGCAAATTACCTAGGTATCTCTCTGCACTGCAATCTCTTCAGGACTTAAAGATATTTGAAGCAGTAGCTTATTACCTTCCCTGGGGAAGAAAGTGAATTTAAGGTGCTTCTAATAATGCAGAAAACTTGTACCAGGAAATAAATGGCTGAAAGCCTAAGGGATGACAAGTGGGTCTGTAGTAGTGAAAGAATGATATGGCATTCAATGACATGGCGTTCAATGACATAGTTGCTGCTAGGTAGGACGCTCCAATGTCCTGTCACCAGTGGGTCCTTTTTAACTCTCTTGAGTGCCCATCTCCTGACTTATATGTTCTTTGCTTCCAAGAAATGGCACTTGCAATTTTTTTTTTAATTTTTGAGAGAGCGCATGTGCACATGCACAAGCAGGGGAGGGGCAGAGAGAGAGGAGACACAGAATCTAAAGCAGTCTCCCTGCTCTCACTGTCAGCACAGAGTCAGATGTGGGACTGGAACCCACAAACCGTGAGATCATGACCTCAGCCAAAGTTGGGGGCTTAACCAACTAAGCCACTCAGGTGCCCTGGCACTGGTAAAATTTTAAGAGGAATACCCCTTAACTATTGGAGCTGCTTCCTCTGCAAATGCAAAGAGCCCAAATGCTCCCAAATTCACAGTCTCTCCCAAAACCAGTCCACAGCCAATGGTTGCTGCAGGGATGGGAAAGCTTGGCCCCTTACCCTAGGGCAGAAAGAAGAGGTTCTCAGGAGCAACTATGCTCCGGAGCTCCTCCAGGATCAAGGCTGAGACAAGGATTTTGTTCAAAAAATCCTCTTGCTTCCTTCTTCCCTCTCCCTCTCCAACTCCTTGTTTCTCCTGGGAGCAGTGCCTTAATAAGACACTCGTGCAAAAATCCCTCATCTCATGTCTGCTTCTGGGGAGCTCAGCCAGACTCTTGCCATGCATGAATGGGCTCTAAGAAAACATGAAACCAGATTCTTGTTGTACCACAAATAAGAGTTTCTATATATAATACTTAAGAGTTTAAAATAACTGAACTATCCACAATTTAAAAAGGATCATCCACTGAAGAGCACTGTAGCAACCCTAGAACACAGGTCTTAGATTAAAAAAAAAAAAAAAAAGATGTTAATAGCTGGTACTATATATGTCAACATATGGCTGTCACTATATATCTAGGATATATCTCCAGGTGCAAAAGATGTTAGGACAGCATGTAAGAGTCCAAAATAGAGGTAAAAGGAAAGAGAAGTCAACATTAAAGTCTGGGAAGCTTCATACCTGACAATAACAGTATAAATTCTATACATAACCAATATTTAATAAAAGCAACTTAAAATCATTCCGAAAGCAAGAAGCCCCAAATTTAGGTAAATCTTCCAAATTTCAATACTGTAGGAAAGAAGGTATCAGGAGTTGTTTTACTTCTTTCCTTGAAATTTGAAGATCACCTTTGGTTTGACTAGACTTATAAATTCCTCTTTACCAAGAGTCATCCTGAAGCTAGAAATATAAGGACAAGGATAATTAATCCAAAAATAGTCATTTTGTTCTCTATGTAAATATTTTCTATTTTAGGAGTTTAAGCCTAACACTGATAAAAAGCCAAGTTGAATGGAACATAAATAAGCAAGAATATACAGTTTTTGTCATTACAGGAATTAAAATATATTTGGTGCATGCAACAGGCTTGACACAAACGCTTAGAACTAATGTATAGTCAAAGGTACTCACAATAGGAATCATAGAGAAATAAAGCAAGTGTTCAAGATAAAACCACAAGAATTCCAGCTCCCAGGTCTAGAAGTTTCCATTTTGAGTATGGGAAGATGTTATAAAAGGGTAAGATTTCAATTTGTTGTAAAAAGAAAATGCCTCATAACACAAGATACTCAACAACCCGATGTTGCTAGAGTTGAGCTTTTATACTTTTAATAGAGGATGGAGGGAAATAAATTCTCTCTGGGAGGAAGCCAAGACGAAGGTAACCACCACCTGGTGACATGTGGGGCAACGGGTTCAATCAGGTTCTATTTGAGGAGGGAATGGAAAAAGAGCCCACATACTCTATTAGCTGTCTTGGGACCCAAGTCCATCCAAAGTCTTTGTAAAATCCAGTTCCTGGCATTTATACCACTTCATATGGAGAAACTTCTTCTTGGAACTTAAAATGTTTAACAAACAACTTCTAAGCTATGTTTTTAAACTTCTGAATCAAGTGTTTATTTTCACTACGCACATAATTCTTCACATAATAAGTTAATGAAATGATCTATTTTTTTAAGAATAACAACTATTGTGCAGCAAAAGGAAACAGTCCAAAAATAATGTAATAAAGGCTAAAAAGCAGATGCCATGCCTATACTGATTTAAAGCCCCTAGAGAATTATTTAGCAATCCCCTACCCCAACTCCAGTTTGCCTGCTAAGACATGGTTTATGAGTCATCCATGGGAAGCAGTGAAACACAGTGCACTCAACTAAAAATAGGTAGGGACGCTCAATAATAAATCTACTCTCTTGATAGTCTGGTGTCACCATTAAATACTGATCACTTAGAGAAGTGTGATTCTTCTCTCCCCTCACAGAAAGGCTGGAAGAAAATCAGCCACAGATCCTGCTGGAAAATAATGGAGGGTGTGACATGACTTGAAAAAAGTAACACTGACTTTAAACAACTGGAATGTGGGGTTCACCTATCAGGATGAACAGTCAAGTTGCCAGTTAGCTTTTTCCTGTCATCACTATAAAATGACTTCTGGCTTGTTGAAGAAACGATATGCAGTTCAAGCGCTTCCTTTATAACATAGGATCCCTACGAAAACTCCTATACAATTTCCTGTAGAAGTTATAAAAATAGGAAATTTAGGAATAATAGGATTAGGAAGTCTGAAAAGAACAAACTCTCATATTCGCCAAGATCCTGGCTCTAGAATAAAGCATTGGCAACTTGTAGTTTATAAATAAAAAGAATTGGCCACATAGAGCTATTACTGGCTCCCATTTCAGCATTTCTTTAGAGACTTATAAAACAGAACTTTAGAGAGGCATGAGGAGAATTTATTTTTATCACTTCCACAGGTAGTTCCCACAGAATGGATGGTGGATTCTAGCTGACAATGAGCATAGTTGTGATTTTTTTCCACACTCGTGGAAATCTTCTTAAACAATGTCTGCATAGGACTGAACACAAGTCCTATATTTTTCCTCAGAAAGAACTGCAAAGAAGAGGAACTTAAATGATATTTGATTGTTCACTAAATGCAGGCAATACTACCACAGACAACAAAGAGAAAATCTAGTGAAGGGTAAAATGCTCTAGGTTGATAGAATGAATGAACCAGAATCTAGAAAATTCCAGGGGACTGATGCTCCACTGCATGAAGGAAAGTGGCTGCCAAGCAGTTTTGAGGGGCACTTCAGGTTAGACGTCAGTATAAGTAAAGGGGGATTCACCTTAGGGATATTACTTTCTAGAACCCCACAACTAGAAACTCTATGACAGCTTACAGAATACTCACCAGGCTGCTCTGAAAGGGACTGCAAATGATGTCCACTTATTTGAACTCACAACGCCGTCCTCTGCAAAGCAAGCAGACACAGACGAGAGAAAAATCAATGAGAGGGACCTTTAGGATTCTCATGTAAGAAAGAGCTTTTCACACTTCAAAATCAGAATCCGGAATACTAAAAAACACACACACATCAGAAAGGCACATTAATATATTAGTGACCTTACTTTCCAAATGAACAACAAAGACACACAGTCATCAAACCAGAAATATTACCGCTATGCCAGCCTACAGGGTTTATACACCCTCTTCACTACGCTGATCTACTGTTCAGCCTCTTATCAAGATAATTAAGGAGCAATTGAACAAGGTCATCTAAGATCTTTTAGAATATAATAATCTTTTCCTGATTAATAGTAAAATGTCCTTAGATGAACTGTAAGAAAAAGTTTGCCATTTCAACAAAGAACAGTGCTGAACACATAAGATTTATAACAGATTTGAATCTTTCTACAAAAAATGGATTTTTGCTGCATGTTTTTTGTTGTCTTTGTTAACAAGTTGTTTATGTAGATTCTAGATTTGACATTAGATTTCTGGCTTGGAAATTTAGATTTTGAGATTTTTCCAAGGTGGGGTTGGGAGGGAGGTGGAAAGTTCCAGGTGGTATCAGAAGTACACAGAAGTTAAAAGGAAATGCATTCTCACTTGGGAGGAGCAGAGGTAGAAAATTTGACAATTACGGGGCACCTGGGTGAATCAGTCGGTTAAGCATCCAACTTCAGCTCAGGTCATGATCTCTGGTTCTTGAGTTCAAGCTCCATGAGCTCTTGGGCTCTGTGTTGACAGCTTGGAGCCAGGAGCCTGTGTCCGATTCTGTGTCTCCTTCTCCCTGCCCGTCCCTCACTTGTGCTCTGTCTTTGTCTCTCTCTCAAAAATAAATAAACATTAATTTTTTTTAAGAGAAAGAAAATTTGGCAATTGAAACATGGGGAATGATGTCTGTAAAATGTGAACTGCATTATCGAGAAAGTCATCATCGATGTATAGAGATGTATGTCTACAGTAAGGTCCTAGGTAGGATGGTTCATCCACGATGCAAGACTATGCCATTAAAAAGAAAGAAGTGGGGGCATTTGGGTAGCTCAGTTGGTTGGGCGTCTGACTTCGGTTCAGGTCATGATCTCAGGGTTCGAAAGATCAAGCCCCATATTGGGCTTGCTGCTGTCAGCACAGAGCCCGCTTCAGATCCTCTGTGTTTCCTGCCCCCCACCCCCCTCTTCTCCCCTGCTCAAGCTCTCTCTCTCAAACCTAAAAATAAAAAGACATTAAAAAAAAACTTGGATCTATATAGACAGATATAAAAAAAGTCAGGTCATAATATTAATTTTTAAAACTCAAGAAGTATTATGTGTACTATGACTCCACTGTGTTAAAACAAACCTCACTAACCTATGTGAAAATCCTATTAGACATCTGGAGGGATAACAAGAAACTTGAGTGTAGCTGTCCTGGGAGAACTGGTGCTGAAGGGCAGTAAAAGGGGGGAAAAAAGACCTTTGCATTTTAACCTAACATTTCACCATTATGTACTATGTTATCATGAAACCTATTACTTTTATAAATGAAACTGAAAAAGAATCCAATTCATCCCAAACTTTCTAGAACAAAATATTCTGTCTTAAATATACATAATTAGAGAATATCCAGGATCATGTGCATTTTTGTATACTGATTTTGCAAATATTTACTATGACCCAGGCTCTCAGCATGAATTGTGTATTTAATCCACATAAACACTCTAAAATGTATATACTGTGATTATTCCCATTAAATTTATATTTGTAATGAAGTACTGTAAGAAAGTATTGAAAACCATCACAGCTATCCCTAACACCTTGCCCAGTGTCTAGCATATAGTGTGCTCAGGAAATCGTCATTGCACAGGTGAACAATTAGGTGGCCTGTCTATAGCTGGGAACTTAAACTATATAACTATGTTATGCCTCTTGGGACTATGAAACAAGCGGAGCTCCAGAAACACTCATTGATTAAGGACGCTACTGTATCATGCTCCTCACTTTGAGAAAGCACTTGCTACCCAAGTCCTTATGTAACAAAAGACTTGAAGACTAGATATGTTTTCCTTTGCCTTCTCTAATTCCCTAGTGACTATCCATCACTCCATACACCTTTCTAATTCAGGGCATGGCTAGGATACTGCAACATTTGATAAAGTCAATGATGAAATAAGCACAAAGGTGTGAAATTATATAAACAGTCTGTCATGAACTATTTAGCTATTGGCATATGGCAGATGAACTATTATAACTGACTTTGTGTTGCAGTCATATATGAATCAAGGCTTCAACTTACTGCCTTGTTTGTTCTAATATTATTACTCTGGCATTAAAGAATACAAATGGGACCTTGGTAAAAGACAGACTATGTGTGCAAGTGAGTGTCTGTGGGTAGAAGTCTCTGGATGTCTGTGTTTATGTGTACCTTTTCGATATGCAACATCGAAAGAAACCTAATAAATAGACAAAATCCCCAAATCCTAGGATCCTACTGGTGCTGGTAAACAAATGTTGGTTTTCATTCAACAAGGGTGCCAGCACTATTCAATATGGAAAGAATCTACTCAACAAATGGTGCTGGGACAACTGGCTATCCACATGCAAAGGAATGAAGGTGGATCCCTACGTCACACCATACACAAAAATTAGCTCAAAATGGATCATGCATGTAAGAAACTAAAACTATAAAATTCTAAGTAGCAAATATAATACAGGAGTAAATATTTGTGACCTTGGGTTGGACAACAATTTCATAGATATGGGACCAAAAGCACAAACAATGAAAGAAAATATCTTACTTCATCAAATTAAAAACTTTTGTGCTTCAAAGATGACTCTCAAAAAAGTGAAAAGACAACCCAGACTATGGGAAAAGATTTTTTTTCAAATCATTTGTCTAATAAGGGACTTGTATCCAGAGTATGTTGAGAACTATTTCAACTTAATAGAAAAAGACAAATAACTCAATTTAAAAATGGATAAGTGATCTAAATAGATATTTCTCAAAAAAAGATATACAAATACACAAATCATCAGAAAAATGCAAGTTAAAAACCACAATACGTGATTACTTCACATCCTCTAGGATAATTACAACTGGAAGACAGATTACAAGCATTAATAAGAATTCAGAGAAATCAGAACGCCTGTACACTGTTTGAGGGAATAAAATGGTGTGGCCACTTTTGAAAGTAGTTTAGCAGTTCCTGAAATGGCTAAACATAAAGTTACCATATAGCCCAGTAACTCCACTTCCTAGGCCTGTACCCAAGAGTAATAAAAAAATATATCCACATAAAAAATTACATGCATTTTTTCATAGCAGCATTATTCATAATAGCCACAAGGTAGAAACAATCCAATGTCCATCAACTGGTCACAGGATACACAAAATGCAGATAGAATATGACAGAATGTTATTCAGCAGTAAAAGAATGCAACAGGGATACATATGACACCATGGATAAACTTTAGAAAGCATTACACCAAATGAAAGAAGCCAGTTAGGGGCGCCTGGGTGGCTCAGTTGGTTACGCGGCCGACTTCGGCTCAGGTCATGATCTCACGGTCTGTGAGTTCAAGCCCCGCGTCGGGCTCTGTGCTGATGGCTCGGAACCTGGAGCCTGCTTCAGATTCTGTGTCTCCCTCTCTCTGTGCCCTTCCCCTGCTCATTCTCTGTCTCTATGTCTCTCAAAACTAAATAAACGTTAAAAAAATTTTTAAAAAAGAAATAAGCCAGTTACAAAAGACAACATGTTATTGGATTCTGTGTGTATGAAATATCCTATTCTAGGCAAATCCACAGAGATAGCAGACTGACGGTTGTGTAGGACTGGAGGGGTAGGGAAGACAGGCAATGACTGCTACCGGACACAAGCAATCCAAGTGTTGTCACATTAAATTGTAGTAATGGTTGCACAACTCTGAATACACAAAAAAAACCATCCAATCGCACGTTTTAAATGGGTGAACTTTATGGTACGTGAATTGCATTTCATTAATGCAGTCTTTTTAAAGGCTGCATTTCAGTGAGTCTACCTATGAATATTAGTTGGCCTCTTTCAAAAATGACGGAACACATATTCACACTCTTCAAGGACACCCAGTAAGTGGTGAATATTTATACTTCTATGAGACTTGCTACCATAATTCTCCACGGGTTACCTTGTGATGGGAAATACACACAATTGTATTTCACCCTCACCAAAGAAGAGCACATGCACGGAACTACTTCCAGACCATAACAAAGCACCAACATCTTACCGCAAACCACCAGTAATGACAGATGCCACAGCATTTAGACACGGTCTTATTTCAAAGCTATGGGGAAGCTGTAGCCAAGGGTGAGTTTCTGTCTCTCAGTAGAGGGGGATAAAAATTTACAAAGGGTGACATTGACAGGCCTGTTTTTATACATTTATATATAGAACACAGAAGGACTGGCATTTAATGCCCTTCCCAAGATATTCAATATCAGGATTTTGTTTTCAAATGAAGAATAACTGGACAAGACTGAATCTGAACGGAATCATTTCTCTTCGATTTGCTATTGAACATGGAAATTATTGTTTTGTAAACAGTGTTTGAGAACAGTCATGTCAGTGAGTATACAGCATCACAAACCACCTCAAACCTTTGTTGCTTAACTCATAGAACTATCTTGGTTCACATAGTGATCTCAAGTTTGCAAGGATGGCAAGAGGTCAGAACCAAACATACAAGCACTTTTCCAGCCAGCCTCTGCTATGTCATATTTACTAACGAGGCTTTGGGCAAAGCTAGTCACATGGTCAAGCCCTACTATAAAAGATGGAGAGAGTCTCACCTCTTGGTGGGACACTGTACTTAATGAGGGCGTAGGTGCAGGGAAGGGAAGACTTTGTGATCATTTTTTACAATCCATCATAGCATTGTGTCGTGATAGGAACACACTGCCATTAAGGGTGAAATATCTAACAATTTATTACAGTTTATTTTTAATGGTGCAGCTTACATGTAAAATATAGGTAACTTACAATGGTACATGGAGAGCTAATGTACAAGTGCACATATAATAACACTTATCTTCTCTTTACGGAAAATGTCATTTTTCCATTGAACTTAAATATATTACTATAAATATAGTTTCGGAGCTATTTACCATAGTAATATTACTATATTGCCACACAGTGGTGGGTTGTTTTTTTTTTGTTGTTGTTGTTGTTACCGGTTATATTTTTTTTAAGCAAATACATTTAAATGGAAAAGAGGAGTAATAAATTCGGGTGAAAGATTTGGCCAAATTCATAAAAGTGGTCCATGAATAATTCAAGTTTAGAACCAAGTGGGGTAGGACAATGCTTCTCAAACTTTCATATGGAAACAAATCACCAAGATATCTAGATGAAATGCAGATTCTGTCTGGGATAGGTCTGAGGTGGGACCAGAGATTCTGCTCTGGTGAGCAGGCTTCTCAGGTGATTCCAATGCTGTTGGTTCCAGAACACACTGGGAGTAGCAAGCAAGTAAAAGAATGGCAGGAGCCTGACAATCAGATAAAGTTGAGGGCAAATTTACCAGCTATGTGGTCTCAAGCAACTGACCTTGCCTCTCTGAAACCACTTCCCCCTGTGTCAAGGGCAGGTTATATTAGGACCCACCTTAGAGGTCTGGGTCAGGGTGAAAGGAGAGGAGACACACACCAGGTACCGGGGACAGTTCCAGCCAGCCAAAAGGGCTCAACACTGACTTTGTCTTCTTTCATAGTTAATGACTTCCAAAACAGTCCTCAAATGGAATTGCAGGTTAAGAAAGGTAAACGGGAGGCCAAAAGGATAGCCCAGAGTAGTACCATGTCACAACACTGAAAGTAATTGGATTTCAGAAATATGTTTCACCAGTGCAATCACATTTGCTATTTCTCCATATTGCATTCATATATTTGTCTCTTCAGTCATTCAACCAACATTTATGGAACACTCACTGTGTGACAGACTCTGTTCCCAGCTCCAAGAACAGGCCAGTGGACAAAAACAAAACTCCAGGTCCTGACTGAGCTCATATCCTCCGATTCTCTGACTACCCAGCATGTACTATCACTCTTCCAGGCTATACTGGTAAGGCTGCCATGGCCTTATCTGGCTACATACGTGTTTAAATGATCACTATCTAGTTCCCCACAGTCCCCCAGCTGCCCCATCACTGCCACCCAGAGAGCCCCCTCTCCTATGCCTTCCTGTTGGCCCTCTCCCCCGAGTTAGTGCCCTACATTAAAGGCATAGTCAGCAAAATTTATAAGCATGGAGTGAAGGGGATTCTGACCCCTGCTCTGATATTCATCCTGTATCAGTAGGCGGTAAACATCCTGCAAGACAGCAATTTAGCCATCCATTGGCCCCTCGCTGGGTCTCCAAATGCACTCTGCCCAGGAAAGTTAGAGCTTCTGTATCTGTCATTTACTGTGGCTAATCAGCTTAATATGTATAACTGAGGGCTCTCTGTAGGAGCTTATTATGAGGTGTTTTGGGGATGGTTTTCTTCTCCTAAATAATGGTAATGGCTTTGCAATGACTCACCTAGATTCTTTCCCCTGGTTTCCCCTGTGAATTGGTTTTCTATGATTGCATAACAAACTGCCACAAACTTTGTGGTTTAAAACAATACACATTGGCTCTTAGTCCTAAAGGTCAGAAGTCTGGCACAGTTGCTGGGTTCTCCACTCAGCATCTCGCAAGGCTAAAACCAAGGTGTCTTCCAGGCTTCCTCTCTGGAGGCTAAGGTACAATCTGTTTCCAAGCTCAGTCAGGTTGTTGGCCAATTGTACTTCCTTGCAGCCATAGAACTGAGGAGTTGTATTTCCCTACTATCATCTGGGACCACGGTCAGGTCCTAGATGCCACCTATTCTCCTTGCCGCATGGCCCCCACCATCTTCAAAGCCAGGGATGGATAATCTTCCTTGCATGGAATACTTCTCTTTCTTTGAATCTTTCTTCAGTCCTTTACAGGAGCCTTCCTGATTAGGGCAGGTCCACCAAAGATAAGCTCTCACTCTTAAAGCCAACTGTGCTATGCAACATAACGAAATCATGGGAGTGACACAGTCCCAGTCCTGCAGATTATTTGGGGTGCATATACCAGTGGATGGGTGCCTTGGAGCCATCCCCGAATTCTGCCTACTACACCTAGTAACTGTGAGCATGCATTTGTCTCTGTGTGTGGTTTTCTTCTCAGGCTGGGAGCCGAGGTTGTGTCACAAGAAAAGCTAACTGGCAGTGGAGAGAATACATGAAAGTTAAAATCGAGAGAATAGGGGCGGCTGGGTGGCTCAGTCGGTTAAGCATCTGACTTCGGCTCAGGTCATGATCTCACAGTTCATGATTTTGAGCCCCGCATCAGGCTCTGTGCTGACAGCTCAGAGCCTGGATCCTGCTTCAGATTCTATGTCTCCCTCTCTCTCTGCTCCTCTCCTACTCACACTCTGTCTCTCTCCCTCTCTCAAAAATAAACATTGAAAAATTTAAAGAAAAAAACCGAGAGTATATATTTTTAACAACTCTCACATTTGTCACTAGGAGTAGTTAATGTTCTTAGGATTCCATTAGTCAACCCAAGAATGCATGTACTCTCCAAATTCCAAATCCAAAGCAAAGGTTTCTTAACCTTTCACTTAAACTAACCATGATGAAACTAAACATCTAGAATATTAACAGGAGGAGGAGGAAACAAAGACGAAAAACAAGCACACACCACAGGCTGAAATTGCTTAAGTTAAATTTTGTTATATTTTCTACATGATGTCAACCAATTTAACTGCCTTTTCAGTCAACTGACTTGGTTATTTGTACGTTATAAAAGGAGGGAAAGGATAAAGAAAATTAAAAGGATGCTTCATATATCTACAAGCACAATACCTATTAGATTTTTTTTTACAGAAAAAAAACTTCTAAGAAATTTCCCTTTGAAAAACAGATTAGAAAGCAAAACTGACCAATTCAGAAGAACGAAAAATAGTAATAATTACCAATTACTGAGAAATTACTACATCCAGGTATTAACTTACTGTTTTATGTATATGAACTCATTAAGACACCCCCACCAGACGGGTAGACACTTGTTATGGATGAGGACACTGAGGCACTGAGGTAACCGAGGATGTGGTTACATCATTCATCCAGAGGTGTGTGACAAGGAAGTACAGAAGCAGTACTCTGAACCCTGACGATCTGGGGCTAGTACACTTACTCTTTAAAAAAAAAAAAACTTTTTTTTTACTTATTTTTGAGAGACAGAGTACAAGCAGGGGAGGAACAGAGAGAAAGGGAGATACAGAATCTGAAGCAGGCTCTAGGCTCCGAGCTCTCAACATAAAGCCTCACAGGGCTCAAACTCATGAGCTACGAGATCGTGACCTGAGTGGAAGTCAGACGCTCAACCAACTGAGCCCCCCAGGTGCCCCTCTAGCACACTTACTCTTAAGAGCTGCATCCGGCTGTGCACCCATCTGTGCTCTCAGTGCTGTGAGACAAGTGTGCTTTCTGCACCTACTATACAGCACAGGTGGAGGCTGAGTAACATGCACTGCACTCAGATCTGGCTCATGGCCATGGCCGGGGGCAAATGAGGCTGCAGCCCTGCCAAGGGGTGTGTTTCTGTAATTTGAATAAAGAACCCCCTATGTGCCAATAGCAGCCTTATTCAAGGAAGGCTATGAAACAACCCAAGCATTCCGCTATCCCCTTATAGCTGTATTTGGGGGAGGAGAGGAAGAAAAATATAACCGGTTCCTTTTTTATGCCTTCCAAGCCCATTTTCCCTTTCTCTGCATTCTGAAATTCAGAGACTATAAAAAGATAGGAACAAAGTAAAAGCTAACACTAGAAGCAAAGAAGAAAAACCACTAGCTCCCTTTTCTTTCGTAGAAAACAAAGTGAGCTTTTCTCTAGGTAATGAGAAAGGAAAAATATCTATACTTGATCAACCTCGTATCTCTTCCCTCAGTCCAACCCAGGCAAAGCAGAGGCAGCATGGCACCAGGTGCCACCAGCCACCAACAGCACAGACCCCAAGAAACGTGTGCTTAGCAGTCACAGTAATAGGAGGCGGAGCTGGGGTGGGGAACACAACATTGCATCTTGACTTTCGCATTAAAGGTACGTTTGCATTTAAGACTCATTTCCACAACTAGGTTGGATGAACTCACAAGTCAGATGATATTTACTCAGAGGTCTTTCCTGGTACTTGCAAGGCATGACCAAGGGCTGTTACCTTGCCACGGCCCTCCCCGCGAGCGAGAGACTACCGCAACACTTCGCTCAGCCCTCTCTAGGTTTCTCCTAGGATTCCCATCTAGGCTCCAGTGTCCTGGTGGTAGTAACACAACGGATGTCACAAAAATATAAGTTTAACTATATAT
Source organism: Paguma larvata (assembly GCA_030068075.1). NCBI lineage: Eukaryota > Metazoa > Chordata > Mammalia > Carnivora > Viverridae > Paguma > Paguma larvata. The sequence goes on from CM057844.1 coordinate 15,234,127, forward strand.
TTATTTAAAAATTATGTTATCTATAATTTGTAATATATTTCATACATTTACAGATATATTTTCTATATTATGTATAAATAGAAATTTTGTCAGAGCAGCCTCCCTTTAATATGATGCTTTGCAGTGTGGCTTGTTGGGGGTGAGGTGGGAGTCTTAATTTTTTTTTCAAGATTTTATTTGATAGAATTTCTCATGCTACATAATTTGCCTTAAAATTGCCATGCACTACAGCCAGAACATTTAAATATGTTCGAGATCAGACATAGCCTCAGACCTTGAGGTCCCTGGCTGCCTGTGGTCGTCAGTGACCCTCAGAACATTCGAGCAGGGTCTTAGTTTCAAAAACCTGGATATATGCCAACCCAGGTAATTATTCTTTGCCTACCTAATTTCCCCAGGCAATTTAATTGAAAATGGTATTATCCGTCACCTCAGTTCTAAGCTGCTCTGAAGTGTCCCTGTGTCCTGCTTCTTCCCTCCATTATAAGCTAACTGAGCTGGTTTCTTTTTGAAGCTTAAGTTGAAAAAAAATGTTTCTGAATCTCTCTAGGGGGAAAATATCAGATAAATAGGAGCCATTTAATTAGTCTCAAACCAGTGTACTGAATAGCGTTGGCAGCAGTTGTAAGACACCCCTCCTTGCTGCCTAACCTTATGAAAAGTCTCTTTTATAGACAGAAATACAAAGGGTTTCTTACTGAAAAACTAACCAAAAACAAAACAAAACAAAACAAAACAAAACAAAACTGGGAGAGGGGAATGGGAGATACCCTGAGATGATTTTACTCTCCTGAAATGATTTTTTATTAAATTTTTTTAAATATTTATTTTATGAGAGAGAGAGAGAAAGAGCACACACATGGGGGAAGGGCAGAGAGAAGAGGGAGACACAGAATCTGAAGCAGGCTCCAGACTCTGAGCTGTCAGCACAGAGCCCAATGGGGGGCTTGAAGTCATGAACCGGGAGATCAAGACCTGAGCTCCAAGTCGGATGCTTAACCAACTAAGCCACCCAGGCACCCTATCTCCATTTTGAATCTCCATTTCAAAAGGCACTGTCCCCTTATTTCCAAATAAGCTGATTTAGAGTCAGCAGAACAAAATACACCATTTAACACAGGAATACATAAAACACAATGAAAATGCAACAGAAATATGCTTTTTGATTACTTCGGACGAACATGAACTTACAGCAGTGCTCTCCAATAGGAATACAATGAAAGCTATGAAGGTGAGTTACACATGTAATTTTCAACTTTCTAGTAGCAACACTTAGAAAGTAAGAAGAAACAAAGACTACTGGTCAGCAGTAAGAGGAAAGAACTGGTAACACCAACTTGGATGGATCTCAAGAGAATTTTGCTGAATGAGAAAAGCTACTCTAAAAAGGCTACCTACTATAGGAGATTCCCTTTATATGATAACCTTGAAATGACAAAAGTACACAGATGGAGGACAGATTAGGGATTCCCAGGAGTTGGGTAGGGGGTGGAGAAAGGGGGAGAGGTGGGCTGCTATAGCTATGGAAGCTTAGCACAGAGAATCCTTTCAACAGAATTCTGTATTTTGACTGTGGTGGTGGGCATGTGCATCCACACAGGTGATTAAAGTGCACAGAATTACACACAGGCATGCATAAAACTGATAAAATCTGAATCAGGTCAGGGGATTATATGAATGTCAATGTCGTGATTGAGCTATTATACTATAGTTTCAGAAGATGGTGCCATGGGGAAAACTGGGTGAAGGGTATGGGGGATCTCTCTGTATTTTATTTTACAGCTGCATATGAATCTAAAACTGAAAATTAAAAATTAAAAAATTACATAATTGAGTACATGTAATCAATATAAAAATGGAGATGCTTTTTTTTTTTTCAATCTAAGTCTTTGGAATCTAGTGCGTCATTTACTCTGACAGCACATTTCAATTCAAAGTACCCACATTTCAGGTGTTCAAAGGCCACATGTGGCTGTTGGTCCCAGTCCTGGGCAGCAAAAACACTTTAAACTAAGCCTACTATCTTCCCAGTCCTGTCAAATGGCACATTCTAACATGAAATCTTTGCTTTCTGGACTTTTTATGGAATTTTGCTTACATAGCTAGTTTATAATGAAACCCTTAAAGATTGAACAATCACTGGAAAATGTAACCTGACTGGGAGAGAAAATTTCATCAGTGGTACCAGTCTGAATCTGGTTTGGACCACAGTTCTACAACAAAAATAACTAATCCCTCTAAAAAGGACACCTGGTAGCTTCTAAGAAATAATACCTGGGGCGTCTGGTTGGCTCAGTCGGTTAAGCGGTTAAGAGTTCAATTCCGGTTCACATCATGATCTCATGGTGTGAGTTAGAGCCCTGCGTTGGGCTCTGTGCTGACAGCTCGGAGCCTGGAGCGTGCTTCGGATTCTGTGTCTCCCTCTCTTTCTCTACTCCTCCCCAGCTCATGCTCTGTCTCTCTTTGTCTCTCAAAAATAAATAAATATTTTAAAAAATTAAAAAAAAAGAAAGAATGCCTAAGAAAAATTTCAAGAGCTATGTATGGTATATCAACTGCACTCAAGAACTAAGATTTTTTTAAACTATTTTTGAATCTTTGTGATTTTTTTTCTGTTGTTTTCTCTCTGCTCTCTTACTTCTCCTTGGTGATTAAAATTATTAAAATGAAAAGGTCTTGTGGGTTTGTTCTTCAGAGCCATGAAACTGTGAGACTCAATCTTCCTTTACAGGTAGTCATGGAGGAGAAAGAAAAAAGTGAGGAGTGTGTAATGGCAGCTTTGAAAAATATATAAAATTAGGCCAAATCTCTCGGGACTCTGAAAAGTAAAACAAGGTGCAGACCTGGTTCTCAGACCAGTCTGACGGAAAACTCAGGACTCAATCTCAAAAGACCAGTGCAATCTCCATCCACCACAGAAAGCAGGAATGCAATGAGAAAACACTATTCCCAAATGGAGCCTTGGAGAGTATAAAGAGAGCGGGTTATGGAAAGAGAAAGACGGATCTTTGAGAATACAAGACAATTAACCTCTCCTGGACCTAGTTGCCTGGTTTGTAAAGCAGCAAAATTATCTACCTCACTCACTGTTGTGAAGTTAAATGGAAGAATACACGAAAAGTGCCTATCACATTTCTGCAGTCCTGAGTGGGTGTTCAATTACAGTCCTTTCCCACTCGTTTCTACACTCAAATAACTACCCATGGAGAGAAAATAATCCTGTGCAAAGTAAACCAAGAATAGTAACATCAGAAACTCAAGAACTGGTGCTCTAGGGTAATGCCAAGGAGAAATATGTCATTTTAATCCACTGCAATTTGTTTCTATTGTTATTATTATTATTATTATTATTAATTATTATTACTATTTGAGAGAGAGAGAGAAAGAGAGAGAGCACACACAAACAGGAGAGAGGTGCAGAGAAAGAAAGAAAGAGAATCTTAACCAGGCTCTCCACTGAGTGGAGAGCCCACAATTCTGGGATCATGACCTGAGCCAAAATCAAGAGTCAGACACTCAACCAACTGAGCCGCCTAGGCACCCCTGTTCTGATTCACTTCTAATCTGTTGGTAGGAAGGTGGTTTCATAATCAGTCTAGGTTTATAGCACTCCCGAGACAGGCGTAGAGGAGCAGATACACATAAGGCAGAGGCCCCCAAATAACCTAAAAACTGGAAACTCGGCTGATTTCAACAGCGAATCAAGACCTCAAGAACTTTTATATGTTCATGTTCTTTGCAAACATTAACTGTATCTTCCAGTCAGCAAGTGAGAATAGGAAAAAGAATATGGTATAGCTCAGAAGAATCACATAATGCTTGATGTTCCCTGGTTATGAAGTATAGAACTTTGAGACTGGTATTTATGTTTGTCACATAGCTTTTGGCAATAGACAACTGATCAGCCATCTGTTTCAGGGGAAATAACATTGTGAGCTGGCCCACTGACACCCCATATATAGCAGTGCAGCAGTAACTTGGTTTTTATTGATAAGACCGAACTCTGCAAACTCTCCAAGACCCAGAACACAGCTGCCAATGTCAGAGCCCTAAGATGGGTACCATAGTGAATAGAAGGGCTCCGAATGCACAACTTGGGAGTATTTTGTATGGACAATAGCATGCCATTTCCTGTTCATGTCTATTTGGTTTTATGAGGGAACTAAAGCTGACAGTTTATCTACAACTCTAATATTTGGGACAAGATCCCAGTTTTTATAGCAATGTCACTACTGTGTTAGGAGGGTCCCTCTGAGGACATGAAACAGCTGCTAAGAGATAATGGGGAGGTTTCTGCCATTACTACTTTTGACATCAGAGTCAAAGTCCATCAAGCTACAAATACCACTTGAATCAGTAAAGAGTCTCTCTAGAGAACCACAGCAACCGAAGTAAAAAGAAATGAGTTACTAAGACTTAGATGTGCATACCCACCTAGGACATTCAGGCTTTATCAATCCCTGGGTTCGGACACATAACTGATTTTTTTTAATGTTTATTTATTTTGAGAGAGCAAGAGCATGCATGAGCGGGGGAGAGGCAGAGAGCGAGAGCGAGAGAGAGAGAGAGAGAGAGAGAGAGAGGGGGAGGGAGAAAATCCCGAGCAGGCTCCATGCTGTCAGTGCAGCTCAATCCCACAACCCATGAGGATCATGAGCTGGGTCAAAAATCAAGAGTCAGATGCTTAACCAACTGAGCCACCCAAGTGCCCCCATAACTGGTTTTAAAAATAAAAAAAAATCCCATCTCCAGTTTAAGATGTTGATATAGGAAGATCCTGAACTCACTACCTCCCACAGACACCATTTCTACAGCTATACAAGGAATAATTTCCTCTGCCAAAAACAAACAAACAAACTAGGAACCCTTCACTTGGGTAAATGAGAGGAAAACCATACTGAAGTGGGTAGGACAGACTGAAATATGGTCAAATATAACCTTGCCACACATCCCACCCCCATTGTGGCAACCCACAATCAGGAGGGAACTCAAAACTTGGAGCAAGGAAGGGGTTCATACACATCAAGTAACCCGACTTTTACGACCAGCACCTGAGACATGAGCTCCCAAAACATCTGGCTTTGAGAACAATAGGGCTTATCCTCACAAGAACCCAGGAGGAGGATGAATTAAGAAAGAGTTTTTAAAGGGCCGGTTGGCAGACTGTAGACTCACCCGCTGGGGCCCAGCACAGAAGCAGTGCATGGAAAAGTGCCTAGACTTCATGTGAAAGAGACTCATTTTCTAAAGTTTAAAGCATTGGTCTGCGAGGCGGGAGGGCGGGCTGCTGAAATACTTTCCGGGGTCAAAGGTTGGTGGGTGCCATCTTTCTACTCTACTTCGCTTTACTAAAGCCAACAGCCACCATCATATTTGGTTTTGTTTCCTTTCTGGCAAGTATCATTTTTATGCTCCGTGGGTGCCTTCTTGTATGCTCGCTCTCTCTCTCTGCAGGGGGTTAGGGGATTTTTCTTTTTCCCCTTTATTCTTTTCCCCCTTTTTAGCAGCTGACGCCTTTGCAATTCCCCTCTGCCTCACTGTAGCCCATGAGTGTCCTCTTCATGCTCTCCCTCCACGGTGCACCAGACTGCTAGTAGCACCCAGAGGGGAGCTTCTACACACGTCTGGTGCCCCGGTTTTCACGTCTAGTGACCTGGTTTTTGCAGCTGCTGCCCAGGGGACGCCCCTCGATTGCCTGGCTCTGGACACCAGTGGAGGGGCTTACATATATGGGTCCCATGGGAATGTAACAATAAGAAAAATAATTCTTGGCAGACTGCTACTCCTCGGACACTCACTGCACAGACAGCCGACTGAAAGAGGCCTGCTTGTCCTGGAGCTCTGGCTTGAGGATCAGGCTTTAGGTCTGGTGCACTTAGAGGAGCCCACAGAAGTGCTCCCAGAAACACAGGCTGGTGGATGCCACCTTTGTGATCTCTACCTTGCTCCGGTTCATCAGTACCTTCCAGAAAGGAGCTTATGTCCTTGTCTGCTGCCCTGGTTTCGGCGGCTGCTACCAGCGGACACCTCTATATCTCCTGGCTCTGGTGACCAACAGGCTTCTATTCACAGGTCCCACAGGACTGTAACCCAAGAAAGAATGAGTTCTTAAATAGCTACCGCACCCAGGGCACAGCGAAGAACAACAGATCCAGGAGCTCAGTCTTTCTGTGAAAGAGGACTGTTAGCTTACCATCATAGCTGCAGCCTGACAGATGGACTTCTAAGGAAACATGCATCTAAGGGGTGACTCTAACCTTTCCTGAGGTTTTGGAAGACAGGCACTATCTTTGCACTCTCCCTCTGCCATGCTCCAGAGCACCAGCACTCTGGATGGGAGCTGTTATACGTTATATACTTGGTACCCCAGTTTTAAACCTGGTGCCCTGGTTTCTACAGCTGCTGCTCAGGGGATACCCCTCAATCTCCCAGGCCACAGGACCGTAACAATGAGACAGTTCTTAGCAGGCGAACACTCACAGGCAACACACAGAAAACAGACTGGAACACCCCCAGCCTTCCTGTGAAAGGCCTGCTTGCTAGTCCTGGAGCTCCAGCCTTAGCTGCAGGATTCAGGTTTGGCATATATCTAAGGGCTACAGAAGTGCTCTCAGGGAACATCAGCTAGGAGATACCATCTTTATGCCCTCCCTCCACCTCACTACAGCTTCGGGGGCCCTCTCAGAAAGGAGTTTATGTACACATCTGGAGCCCTGATTTTTGCAACTGATGTCCAGGGTACACCTTCCAACTGCCTGGCTCTGAGAGCCAGTAGGACTTATGCTGACAGTTTCACAGGACTGTATGTATTTGCATTCCTTAAAATGCTGTGGCCTGAGGGTCTGGTGTCAGGTGCTGACATTCTCTCCTTTGGGACACTAATCTTGCCACACTCTCAACTACTGCGATCTATTAAAAATAAAAGAGGTTCCCTGGACAATCACCAAGGTTTGAGAGACTACCAAGAACTAAAGCAAGATTGAACAATAAAGTCCATCTCCTACATAAGGCCAAACCTTCAAGAACAGGAGAGGTGGCTGTATCATCTACTGTATAGAACCAATAGAGAGTCAAGCAAAATAAAGAAGCAGTGGACTATGTTCCCAACAAAAGAACAACAGAAAACCTGAGGAAAAAAACTTAATTAAGTGGAGATAAGTAATTTGCTTGATAATGAATTCAAAGTAACAATCTTAAGGGTGCTCACCAGGCTGGGGAGAAAAAGAGATAAACATATGGATAATATAACAAAGAGACAAAATATGAAAAAGTTCCAAACACAAAACATAGAACCAAAGAATACAGTAACTAAACCAAAAAATAGAGGAGGAGTTCAGTAGCATATCAGAAAAAGCAGAGGGGCACCTCGGTTGCTCAGTCGGTTAAGCATCTGATTTTGGCTCAGGTCATGATCTTACAGTTTGTGAGTTTGAGCCTCAGAGCCTGGAGCCTGCTTTGGATTCTTCTCCCTCTTTTTCTATCCCCTCCCCCTCTCCCTGCCCCTCCCCTTCCCTCCCTCCCTCTCTCTTTCTCTCTCTCTCTCAAAAATATACTTAAAAAATTTAAAAAACCAAAAAAGGAAAAGCAGAAGAAAGGATCAGTAAGAGAGGGCAAAGGAAGTCACCTAATGTGAGCAGGAAAAAAAAGAAATGACTTATAGTTTAAGGGACTTCTAGAATAGGTCAACATTTGTGTTATAGGGGTCCCAGAAAGAGGAGAGAGAAAGGGGCAGAAAACCTATCTGAAGAAATAGGATGAAATGAAGAAATAGGAAGACTGAAAACTCCCAACTTTGGTAAGAAAACAGATATCCAGATCCACAAGGCCCACAGATTCAAAATATGATAAAGTCAAAGAGACCAACACCAAGATATATTATAATTAAAATGTCAAAGACAAGGAGAGAATCTTAAAAGCAGCAAGATGAAAACAATGCGTTCCATGCAAGGAAGACCCCATAGTCCATCAGTGAATTTCTTGGTAGAAATCTTGCAGGACAGAGGACAGTGGTACAATGTATTCTAAGTGCTGGAAGAAAAAAAAAAAAAAACATTCCACCTAAGCATACTCTACTCAACAAAGTTATCACTGAGACTTGAAGGAGACAGAAAGAGACCAGCAAAAGTTAAAATTTCCTTTAAAAGTTCTTCACCATTAAATCAGCATTATAAAATGTTGCTAAATAGAATTCTGCAAGCTGAAAGCAGAGGGTACTAATGAGTACTACTTAGTAAGAAAAATATATGAAAGTATAAATCTCACAGGTAAAGATAAATATATAGTAAAGGCAGTGGGTTAATCACTTATAAAAGTAGTACGAAGGTTAAAAGACAAAAGTAGCAAAAATAATTATAACTACCATAAATAAGCTGAGCTATACACAAGATAAAAAATGTAAATTGTGATATCAAAAACAAACAGGACTAGGGGAGAGTAAAAATGTAGAGCTTTAGAATGTGTTACCAACTTAAAACAGACTGTTATAAATGTAAGTCATTACATGTAAGCCTCAAGGTAACCACCAAGCAAACCTATAGTAGATACACAAAAAATTATGAGAAAGAAATCTATGCACACCACTAACAAAGTCATCAAACCATGAAAGAAGACAGCAAAAGACAAATGGAACAGAAGAACTACAAAACAGCCAGAAAACAATTAACAAAACTTCAGTAAGTACACACCTATCAATAATCACCTTAAATGTAAATAGATTAAATTCTCCAATCAAAAGACACAGTGACTGAATGGATAAAAAATGAGACCCATCTAGGGGCGCCCGAGTGGCTCAGTCGGTTGAGCGTCCGACTTCGGCTCGGGTCATGATCTCATGGTCTGTGGGTTCGAGCCCCGAGTCAGGCTCTGTGCTGATAGCTCAGAGCCTAGAGCCTGCTTCGGATTCTGTGTCTCCCTCTCTCTCTGCCTGTCCCCTGCTCATGCTTTGTCTCTCCTGTTCTCAAAAATAAATAAAAAACATTAAAAAAAAATTAAAAAAAAAATGAGACCCATCTATATGCTGCCTACAAGAGACTCACTTTAGATATAAGGGTACACAGATAATGAAAATGAAGGCATTCCATGTAAATGGAAACCAAAGAAAGTTGCGATAACTGCAATTATAGCAGACAGAAGAGACTTTAAAACAAAGACTGTAATAAGAGACATTATGTAATATCATTATGTATGTCATTATGTAATAAGGGCATTACATAATGATAAAGGGGTCAATCTAAGAGGATATAACATTTGTAAATATTTATGTACCCAATACAGAACCACCTAAAAATATAAAGCAAATATTAACAGACATAAAGGAAGAAAAAGACCGCAACAAAGTAACAGTAGGAGGCTTTAATACCCCACCCACATTAATGGACAGATCGCCCAAACAGAAAACCAATAAGGAAATATCAGCTTTAAATGACATGTGAGACTAGATGGCCTTACCAGATATATACCAGATATTCCATCCAAAAGCAACAGAATACACATTTCTTCTCAAGTGCCCATGAACATTCACAAGCCAGATCATTTGTTAGGCTACAAAACAGGTAATAAGAAACTTAAGAACACTGAAATCCCATCAAACATCTTTTCTCACCATAGTGGTATGACACTAGAAATCGACTACAGGGAAACTAAAAAACTCACAAATATGTATATCCTAACACGTCGATGGGTCAAAAAGGAAATCAATGTGAAATAAAAAATGACTTAACAAAAAGATGAAAGTACAAAGTACCAAAGCTTATGGGATATAGCAAAAACATTGCTAAGAGGGAAGTACATAGCAATAAATAAATGCCTTCCTCAGGAAGCATTCCAGGTATGTAAGGATGAAAAATCTCAAACACCCTAACTGTACACCTGAAGGAACTAGAAACAAAATAAATAAATAAATAAAAACAAAACAAAAGACAAAAGAAACCCTTAAAATTATAAGGAAACAACAACAAAAACGATCAGCACAGAAATAAATGAAACAGAGACTAAAAAGACAATAGAAAAGATAAAAAAAAACCCAAGAGCTGATTCTTTGAAAAGATAAACAAAATTGATAAACCTTTAGCTAGACTCTCCCAGAAAAAAAAATAGAGGGTTCAAATAAATAAAATCAGAAATGAAAATGGAGACACTACTAATATCCTAATACCACAGAAATACAATGGATCATAAAAGTCTACTATGAACAATTACATGCTAACAAACTGGACAACTTAGGAGAAATGGATACATTCCTAGAAGCATACAACCTACCAAGATTGAATCAGGATGAAACAGAAAATCTGAACAGACCAATTACTGGTAAGGAAATTGAGTTAGTAATTTTAAAACTCCCTACAAACAAAAGTCCAGGACCAGACAGCTTCACTGGTGAATTTACCTAATATTCCAAGAAAAATACCAATCCTTCTCAAAGTCTTCCAAAAAAATAAGTAAAAGAGGAACACTTCTAAACTCATTGTGAGCCTGCATTACCCTGATAGCAAAACTAGATAAGGACACCATAAGAAAGGAAAACAACAGGCCATTATCCCTGATGAACACAGGTGCAAAATCCTCAACAAAATATTAGCAAACTGAATTCATCAATAAATTAAAAGGATCATATACCATGATTAAGTAGGATTTACTCCAGGTATGTAAGGATGGTTCAGTACCCACAATTTCATCAACATGATATACCATATTAACAGAAGGAAGGATAAAAATCCTATGATAATCTCAATAGATACAGAAAAAGCACTTATGATAAAAACTCTCTGGGCACCTGGGTGGTTCAATTGGTTAAGTGTGCAAATCTTGATTTCAGCTTAGGTCATGATCTCAGGGCTGTGAGATCAAGCCCCACACTGGGCATGGAGACTGCTTAAGATTCTCTCTCTCTCCCTTTACCTCCACCCTGGCTCACTCACTCTTTCTCTCAAAAAAAAAAAAAATTGAAAAAATTCTCAACAAAGTGATTATAGAGGAAACATACCTCAACATAATAAAGGTCATGTATGAACAAGCCCACAACTAATATCCTACTCAACTCTAAGATTACACTCTCTGTTGGTGGGAATGAAAATTGGTACAGTAAGCATGGAAAACAGTATGGAGGCTCCTCAAAAAAAAAAAAGTAATTACTATATGATCTAGCAATTCCACTGCTTCATATTTATCTGAAGAAAATAAAAACACTAACTCAAAAAGATATATACACTCCCATGTTCATAGCATCATTATTTATAATAGCCAAACTATAGAAACAATTTAAGTGTCCACTGAGGGATGACTAGATAAAGAAAATGTGGTATTTATATAAAATATAATATTTAGCCATAAAAAAAGAATGAAATATTGCCAACTGCAGCAATATGGGTGAACCTTGAAGGCATTATGCTATATTAAATTAGTCAGAGGAAGACAAATACCAAATATTTCACTTCTGTGTGGAATCTAAAAGTAAAAACCATTAAGTTCATGGATACAGATGGGTAGTTGCCAGAAGCAGGGGTGAGGGATGGGTGAAAGAGGTGTAGGGAATCAAAAGGTACAGCCCTCCTATTATAAATAGGTCACAGTGATATAATGTATGGCATGGAGACAATGGTTGACACTGTATTGCATACTTGAAAGTTGCTAAGAGCAAATCTAAGTTCTCATAAGAAAAAATTATATAACAGATGTTGACTTATTGTGATCATTTTGCAATACATACGAATATTTACTAATTATGTTATACCTGAAACTAATGTTGTATGCCCATTTTACCTCAAAAGAAATATTCAAAAATCCTTATTTTTTATTCACATACATTAAAATTCACTCGTTCTGGTGTACAGTTCTAGGAGTTTTGACAAAAGCATATAGTCAACTACCCCACAATCAAGAGATAAAACAGTTCTGTTACCCCCCAAAACTCTTTTCTATTGCCCCTTTGTAGCCTCCCCCCTTCTCTAAACCATGGATCTGTTTTCTGTTCTCATAATGTTACCTTTCGTGTAGGAATCCTACATTCTGTAGCCTTCTGAGTCTGACTCCTTTCATGTAGCATAATGCATTTTTGTTGAGGTTTCCATCGGTTGCTTGTTCCTTTTAACTTCTGAGTAGGATTTCATGGTATGGACCTACCGGTCTGTTATTTCATTCCCCACCTGAAGGATGCCTAGGCTGTTTCTAGTTTCTGACAATTATAAATAAAGCTATTATAAATATTAGTGTACAAGTTTTGGTGTGAACAAAGTTTTCATTTCACTTGGGTAGATACCCAGGAGTGGGACTGCTGGGTCATATTTAAATGTATGGGTAACAGATGGATGTGTAACAAAGAAAGAAATTTTTCTCCCCAAGTGGCTGAATGATTCTGCATTCCCACCAGCCCTGAATGTAGGAGAATTCTAATTGCTCTGTATCCTCATCTACTTGGTACTACCCATTTTTTTCTTATTATTTAGCCATTCTAAGGGGGAGAGGTAGTGAGAGCTTATTGTGATTTTAAAATTGTGAATCTTCAAGATCTATCAGATTTCACAGTACCATATATTTCTACCTTTAAGTCAGTAATATATTCCATTCCTTTTGGAGCTAAAACAACAAGCCAAATGATTAAATGAATTCACACAGTTACAAATGAAGATGATCTTCTCATTATACAAGAAATGTTTCTTCTAGAAGTTTGCATGTATCTAATATCTACAAGTAACAGTAATACATCAATAATAACAGATTCCCATGGCACCTGGCTGGCTCAGATGGTAGAGTATGTGACTTGACCTTGGGGTTGTAAATTTCAGCTACACATTGGCTGTACAGATTACTTAAAAAAATAAAGACTTTAAAAAAATAACAGATTCCCAATTAACAATAGGAAAATAACTCTCTAATCCATAACTTTCATTAGTATAAAAAATCATGAATTACTGACAATTAAACATGTGTCCTATATAATTGTATATAAACCATACACACACAGATACATTTAATCATAAAGGGTATTCTGTCAAGTAGATGGATAGTGCAAATTCCATCACAAAAGGAATATTCACTAATTTAGCAAAAGGATACTTAAAACTATGCCAACGACACTACACATTTGCATTAATTAATGATCTGATTACAAATGTTGGCTGTTCCAAAATAGATCTCCATTTTTCAAAAGTTTGAGTCTTTGTCCTGTTACTGTTTGTACTTTAAATTAACTAAATATATGGTTTAGAATTTTTACCATGTCTTATTTTTACTTTATTGTAGTATTTATGTGTCGTCTTCTGCTAAGGATCATATTATGTATTCCTTATCTATTCCCATAAATAGAACAGGAAATTAAATGTCTTCAAGAAAAATAGTTGCTTCACCCATTTGACAACAATTTATTGCATTCTTAGCAAGCGGGGGGTGGGGAGCGGGTTCTATTTTAAACAGGGACTTCAGGAGGGGCTCTTAATCAAGTGGCATTTGAGCAAAGACCTGAGAGAAATGACAGAATAAACCTTGTAAAGAATTGGAAGACGAGGAAACCAGTAAGAAAAGACAGCAGGTGCAAAGGCCCTGAGGGGAGTGTGTGTTTTACAAGGTTGATGTGATCAATGTGGCTGCAGCACAGCAGAGTGAGCAAGGGGATACTAGAAGGAAATGAAATCGGAAAAAGGGAGCCAGATCATTCAAAGACATGGATTGAATCAGATTCTCCATTAAATGTGAAGCAACTAGAGAGTTTTAAGGAGCAGAGTTACATAGTTTGACCTCGGTTTTAAAGGATCCATACTTTGCTATTTGGAAGACCATAGCAGGACAAGGGTGAAGCAGAGAATCCAATTAACAGGCTGCCACAAAAGTCCAGAGGAGTGAGGACAGTGGCTTGGTCGATGCTGGCGACAGCTGACATTAGGAAAAGTTGTCAATTCAGTACATATTTTGTAAGTAGAAGCAACAAGATTGGCTGATGGGTTACCACGTGGAGTGTAAAAAACAGGAGATGATTTGGTAGTTGAAAACTAGCATCAAAAATGTTACATAAAATCACTTGGTCTGAAAAGCAATGAATAGTTTCATTTCAACAAGGATCTTTAAGAAACTGCAACGCAAACTGTACTGTCTAGCTGGCATCCAATGTTTGAGAGCTGAGAGTGAAGATAGAAAGCTGAGACTATCATTTCCAACAGCTAACTTGTGGGACACTTGCTGTCATCCAACACTGCAGGACAGTCATGGAGAATCCCAAATAAAGATCAAAATCAGAATACCATTCTTGCTCATTTGCCCTTAATGACTCTTGCGTAATGTATTCCATATCAGCTATTGTAGCTGACTTTGGCAGGAATTATGCAGATGAGTAGATTAACAGTAGATAAACAAGATGATTGGCATGTAAACAGATGAGGATTAATGCAGTGGAGCGTATGAACCACCATGCAGGAAGAGCTAAAATTCAAAACAGTAAACAATAATTCCAGAAGTTTCATATACTCTATCCATTAACTGAATCCATAAAAATCTGGATGACCTGGAGTTTCAAATAGAAAATTTTCATTTCTCTCAGAAAGTGAAGGATATCATTAAGATTAAAACCATTTGTTACGAAGATAACCTAATGTTTCAAGACTGAGAGTAATGATTTTGAAGAATTCAACATGGCTTTGAAGTAGAGAGAGTGAAATTATAAATGGCATTGAAAAACTCTCCCTTAGATTTCATGGTCTCCACCAACCTGAGGTGCAAGGCTGAGAAGAAATGAAATGCTATGCTAATATGGTCTTCAGGGCTCCACCAGAGACAGGGACACTGAAAAAGCCAATGTGGAGTCAAGTACCCGCCATGCTGGCCACTAGGGTTATCATCCTGATCTTACACAGTGTTTCCAAGCCTTATAGTATTTAATAAATGCTTACTGAATGAATGAAACTTTCTACCACCGTTACCTGGGGAAAACCTTAGGATAGTGACTAATAAAGAAACCCTTCCATTTTTATAATCCTTTACCCAAGGCAAGCCCAGTGTATTTCCCTAGTTAGGATTCTGAGGGTTTTGTCAATGTGACTTGGTGTTACAATCCAGAAATTCCAGCATTAAATGACAAAAAGAGTAGAAACTATTTTGGAATTTCTTAAGGAAGTTAAAGTACTTCACCATTGAGTGACACTTAATCACTAAGCTGTGCACCTAAAACTAATATTGCACGACATTAACTGACTGGAATTCATTTTTAATGTTTATTTATTCTGAGAGAGAGAACACAGGCAGGAAAGGGACAGAGATGGGGGGAGGAGAGAGAGAATCCCAAGCAGGCTCTGCACTATCAGCACTGGGCCCAATGCGGGCCTGGATCCCACAAACTGTGAGATCATAACCTGAGCTGAAATCAAGAACACTCAACAGACCGAGCCACCCAGGTGGCCCAACTAACTGGAAATAAAAAAAAAAAAAAATGTTTTGAAAAAGAAAAAAAAAAACATTTAGTAACACGATTTATTAGTAGAGTCTTACTGGTAATGTATGTTCCTGCCCCCTACCCCCACCACAAACAGTATAGACCAACTACACCTAAGCACCTCTGAAATACTAAGACCTCTCCCATGTAATTACCAGCCACAGGATGTCCCTCTCAACTTTGAGGATTCGCCAAGGGTTGAATGAGGTTTTAAAAATTCTCTCCTATTTCCATAGATGGCCTTTCAAGAAAGAGAAGTGGTATGTTAAATCAAAATTCGGGAACACAATGATAATGGCAAAAGAATTCACAGGCCGTTCTTCAATCCCAATTTATTGACATGCCATCCCTTTGCTCCCTGTGATTAAAGTGCAGTGTTGATCACTCCCATCTCTGGAGCTGAGATAATCGAAGGACAAATGAGTGACCAAAAATAACCCATTAATATGACTACTCAGGCACATCACCATATTCATTTCAAATTGAGAACCATAACTCTATTTAATAGCACAAAGCCCTACATGTATTTGCATCTTACGAGCCATCAGTCAGGAGACTGAAGCAGCTGGCTAAATCATCTTGCCCTTATTTAATTTACCATTCTCCTCTCACATTTGTTCTGCTGCAGAAATGGCATTGCAGTTCACTTTCAATAACTCCCTGACAACTCAGAAGCAGGAAGAATAATTTTTTTTGATTCCCTGCATTCTATGAAGAAAAGCGAAGCAGTAATTGTGATACCATTTAACTGATGCAAAACTACCTTCTTTTCTTTCTTCTATTTTTACAGTAAGATCAATGTTGACCAAAAGTGCGCTATGTAGTTTTTCCCTTGTTTCAAGATTCTTTTACCCTATTTGTCTCTACGTGTTTTAGAAACAGGCACCGTCAAATAAACACTGCCCCTCAGGGAACAACTGTCAAATGCAGACTTCAATCTGAATATAAATGATGTAAAAACTTTGAAACTATCTGGAAAGACTTCCTGTGTTTGCTGTAGAAATATGATTAACTCGCACCATCAGAGTGCTCCTTTTGCTAAGAAAGGACAAGAGAACTCAGATCAGGAAGCTCCCATAAACCACAACAAAGTTTTGTTTTCTTACTGTTTTGAGATGGGAGTTTGAGGAGGTAAGCCTTTCCAGGTAATTCCTATATGGGTCTCCGTGCAGTCTAGACTAGCACTGCCCAACAGAAATAAAATGTGAGCCACAAGTGTGATTTTAAATTTCCTAGTTGCCATGTTAAGAAAAGCAAACACAAGGACACTTGGGTGGCTCAGTTGTTAAGCATCCGACTTCAGCTCAGGTCATGATCTCATGGTTTGTGGGTTCAAGCCCTGAGTCCAGCCCTCTGCTGAAAGCTCAGAGCTTGAAGCCTGCTTCAGATTCTGTGTTTCCCTCTCTCTCTGCCACTTCCCTGTTCACACCCTCTCTGTCAAAAAAAAAAAAAAAAAAAAAAAAACGTAAACACAGGTCAAATTTTAATGTTTTCTTTAAGCCAATGTACCCAAAATATTCTAACAAGTATTCCACATACAAAAATTAGTAACATATTTTTTATATACTATTACTTTTTTTATACTAAGTCTTTGAAATCCAATGTGTATTTTATACTTGCAAGCACATCTCAACTTGAACTGGCCATATGTTGAGTGCTCAAAGCCACATGCAGTGAGTGGCTCCCGTATCAGACACCATAAATGCTAGAGCAGGTCCAAGAGAGAATCTGGAATTGATTAATCTCACTGAGGGCAGGCAAGGTCACAGGACCAGTTCTGCCTAGCCCTCAAGTCTATAACCTTCTACAGCCCTTCTTTGCCTAGATTTAATCATCACAGTCTATGTCTTTGTATTCCTAAATTGGCCACCCCAATGCAAGCATCTTTGTATAGGCTGAATTCTGAACATCAATTCCCACTTTATTCCTCTGGGAAGTGAAACCAGCAAGAAAATAAGAACCATCTGTCACTACTGAGCTTGAGAGAAGCAGAGGAAAAACTTTTCTCCATCCAAAGTCCAAGATAAAGAAATTCACTGAGTACCACCCACACTACACAATCCTCCCACCCAGGTGTCCATTTATATGCTCAACAGTCATTTTAATTGCAAATTTGAGGTCACCCTTGATAATAAGGGCCTCCTCTTCCATTCTCGGGGCACTCTGGTCCCCAAAGTCATTAGTGCAAACTTGATCCAATTGCTTTTGATTCTGTCTGCACACAGATTTCTCTGTAGGGACCGCTGCTATTCCAAGCTTCTGCTCCCCTTGCTTAGATGGTTGCTAAGGAGAAGAGAATGCTGCCTCTGTAATTACTACCTGAAATTCTCCTGTAATCTCAACCAGTCCCTTCCTTAACATCAAGGGCGCTACAATGATCAACAGTGTAACCTCTGCTTTTTACATCCTTGAGCAAGTCTCAGCGGCTTCCAATTGAGGTCATAAACAATTGATCCCCTCTACTACAAATGCAAATCAATTACTTCAGGGGCTTCCAAGCTTTGAGGAACCTTCCCCCTGGATAAATGTGGGTTTGGGCAGAGAAGCAGCAGTTTAGAGATTCCAAAACCAAACTTAAAAAAACAAAAACAAACAAACTAAAAACACCAAGCATTTCCCCCTTTACCACATCTCTCCATTTCAACTGCTTCTGGGAAGACAGGCACTCAACAGTCATGTCTGTATAAAAAGGGTTTTCTGCATTGGAAAAATTTTCAGGCTGACTTACCTCTGAAATCTTTTTTCCAACGCAGTCAGTCCCTCCCCCAGGCAAAGCCTGGCCCCACAGTCAAGCAAGATGGGTCCCAGAGCAATTTATCCAAGACTCTCCTCTAAGGGTGCCTATGGACCAGCAGCAGCAGCAGCAGCAGCAGCAGCACTATCTAGAAACTTGTTAGAAACGCATGATCCACATTTTAACAGTGCCAGGTGATTCGTATCCATATTAAAGTGTGAGAAGCCCAGTCTAAGACACCGCTGAAAATAATCAGACTTCTGATTTTATAAATTACTGGACAATTGATACAAACTGCAATTGTTCATTGAATTCCCATCAGGCTGGGAATTGTTGGGTTTTGTTTTCTACCTGTTTTTCTCACCTAAAACTGAACTGAAAATAAAATAGTTCCCAGCGAGAAACCTATCTTTGTTCATGAGGTCTTAGGATCCTGCCGTCTCGTCACTTATTGAAGTCAAAGTTTACACTCTGTGACTCCATACGTGCACAGAGGGACACCAAAAACTAAAAGATTTTTGCCAGTGAACTTGAGGACAACACATGGAATAATAATTGCCAAACAAGCCAACAAATGTGGTCTCATAATTAGCAAGCCCTTGACACATTCTCCTTCTACCAACACTGCAAATTCCATTAGGATGACTTGGGAGAGATTCAGTTTTGTTAAATAAGAATCGATTTGAATGGACGGAAATGGGAAAACAGGTGGATTTCAAGGTATGCAAAACCATGTTCTACATTAAAATGTAGCTAAACCCTCCTGAGTTCACCCTTCAGTGGTTTTGCAGTAGGCGTACATTTATAATGTATATTTTGATAAGAATGCCTATATGGTATTTAGACAAGCTAAGTGATTTTGGACTCATTTTATCAAACATTTTATCATGAACAACACCCTTCACCTTGTTGTTCCAGCAGACAAGTAAAAATCATTTTTTCTAATGTGAAAATTTACATTTTACTTCACAATCCTACGAAAGGGAGTTATGTCTTCACTTATCATCTGTTTCAAAACACAAAGAAATACCATGTTAACAATGAACGTACATAAGAAGAGTAATATAAAGCTTCCCTTTTAAAAAATTCATGTTTAAAGATACTTCTTCCACTTTACAGAAAAAATGATTTTGTTTTTGAAAATTTTAATATTCTGATTGAAGGTCTATGTCAGCAAAAACCCAGAACACAGATGAAAAGGTGCCACATTTTTTAAGAAATTATCAAGAACCCCAGCAATCAAATGACCAAATACTCTCTCAAAGTTACCAAGTTTTGAGAAAATCAAACTCTCAAAATCACAATATATTTTCATCTCTTGCCTATTAGGTATTCCTTATGATCCCAGAATTCTGTTTTTTCTTGATAGATGCCTCTCATTCTTGAAAAAAGAAAGAAAGAAAGAAAGAAAGAAAGAAAGAAAGAAAGAAAGAAAGAGAGGCATTCTCCATTCCTCTTTGTTTCAGGAAAAAAAAAATTGCACAAGATCAAAAATCCCAAACATATTCTGGTTCTACTTTCTCTTTGGTCTGAGTTTCCTGTTGAAAACCACCACCTCCTTTCCTACAGCTGCCATTTTATCACTGTGGATAAACAAGGTGGAAAATACCTCATGTTATGGCTGCTATGAGCAAGTCAATTGGTCCCCGGCCCTTCCTTTCTATTTCCATGAGGGAGAGGAAACAGAATGATGGGCCATGTGGCCCTTCAGATCTACCAAGCTGGCTCAGTGAGCAGCAGCAAGAAGGGCGTACAGAGCGTGAAATCCACAAAGATGGGGACCACACCTGTGGAATCCCTGGCATGGCCACTCAAGCTCTGTTTATGGAATCTCCCAGGCCCTCCCCTGGTGGTGTCACATACAACTCCACTCTACCATGGCCTAGGCAGGAGCACTGCCTCCCTCCCAGCCCAAGTGCTCAAGACACAGCCATGGCAGTGCCTTGCTGCTGCCCCTAAGTCAGATGTTGGTAACTCATGGCCTCCACAGCGTGTGATACAGCAAGTCAATGGAGCCAACCTTCTTTAAGAAGATGAGGAATTTGGTTGCGTGAAGCCTTTTGCTTCAAACAAAAAAAAAAAAACCCAAAAGCTCAGCTGCAATACACTGAAATGTAAATGTGAGAAAAACGGCTCAAACGTGCTGCTCCAGAGAGATTTTCGGATCCTGCAGTAACTGTGTGCTAGGGCACAACGAGGGCATGAGTGCGTATCAGGGAAGCACTTAAGGGCAGCTGTGCCAGAAAAGGGCAGAACAGATTGAGGTGATGGGAAGAACTAGGCCAAGCAGTCCTGAGAAGGGGACCTAGGACCATGAAGGGAGGGGGGAGCGCAGAGCAGCAGGGCCCCTCAGAGCCAACTAAAATCCAGAGCTGTGGCCTAAAGCAGGAACATGGAAGCAAGTCTTGATGCAGCTGCTTGGGCCACATGTTTACACCGTTGTCCTAATAGAGCACACTCAGCTGCCTCCCAAGAGACTCTAGGCCCTTGAACCCCAAATTCCAATCAAGCAGCAGCATCTCCCTGCTTTTCCCCATCCTGTCCCCAGTCTGTTCTTCACCCAGAAGGCATGACTATTCTTTTTTAAGACTTAAATGTGATCATGTCCTTTCTCTGCTCAGAATTCTCCAATAGCTTCCCAATATAATCTGAATACAACCCAAAGTCCCTGGGTACCCTATTTATCTCACTTCCTACCCTCTCCCCTTTGATTATCCCTCTCCATCTAAAATGGCCTCCATGCTCTTCCTCAACCACCTCTCAATTCACTGCTGCATAGGGTCCTCACACTTGCTATCCCCTCTGCCTGGGATAGCCACAGGCTCCTAAACTTCGTTCAAGTCTCTGCTCAAATGACACCTCTTCAGGAAGGCCTCCTCTACAAATCTATCCAAAATGTCAGCCTCACCTCTGTCATGCTTTATCCCCGCACCCCCAGCACCCACCCATCTTATACTCACTCACAGCCACCTCCTCTAAGTGCCTGTGATTCTTTGTCTAAACCCTTTTCTTGGCCAAGAGCTGTGTTCATCCTTGCACAGAGGGGATGCCCTTGGGGGCAGCCCTCGGCCAAAGACAGATGGTGGTTAGTGGGTAAATATCCAACTTCCATGTCCTTCTATGCGACAATTCCAAGGCCTGTTCTACACAGTCTTCCAGTGGCCCCATGTGGGACTGTGCCCCAGTTTCCCACAGAGATAACCTACCCAATAACACACCCTTTATTGGATCCCTTAATTTCTTTGTCTCACCTCCTCACATTCCTGCCAGTATTTCCTGGGATCACTTTTCCAATAAATCACTTGTACTCAAATGTTTTGTCACAGGATTAGCCTTGGAGGGAACTCAAATTCAAGATCCCATCCATACCCCCACTCATAGCACAATGCCCAGCACATAACACGTGCTTAATAAATATTTACGGAATGAATGAATTGCAATGGTTAACTTTTACCTTGCGGATACTGATCAGGAAACATCCTGTGTCCCATCTAAAAAGCTTGTTTTATATACAGATGATTAGCTCTTGTTTCAGCTAGAACACTGACTCAAAAAAGGACCTATGATCCACATAGCTTCCTTTGAACACCAGTGCTATTTATGACAGTCATTCCTCTGTTGAATAGGTGCACCATCTAGAAAGATGTTCTTTCTCAAAAGTCAATGGAGACTGCAAGTCTTGAACCCTAAACTATAGTGTGTAAAGCAGCAGCAGATTAGCACTGAAAGTCAGTTTTAAATGCCTTCCAGATGTAAAACCCTTACACCTCTGTGGCTTCCCCTGGAAGCTCTGAAGTCAAGAACTGGGACCAGCTCTTAGGATCAGGACCAGTTGCATAATTTGCAGGACCAGCTGCCAGAGGAAAACATGGGGCCCTTTGTTAGTAAGAATTCCAAGACAATGACAACAGAGCATTAAACCAAACACAGAACGTTTCTGAGTATGGGCTTTGTATAACCACACAGATCCTACACCCATGAAGCTGGCCCTACCAAGAACTCATCAAGGATAAACTATCAGAGACCCCCTAAGACTGCTCCCTTGGCACTGATGATCCTCAGAGAAAGGAGAAACCGCAGCAGTTTGTTTTAGGTTAAGCCACCTAAGACTACACAACTCATAATAGCAGAGAGGCCTGGGAGCATTTCTTTAAAGCAGTGCAGTTCCCATCACCTTCAACACTTCACAAACACCCAAAGAATCAATCATGACACACAGCTCCCTACTGCCTGCTCCATGATTCAAACTGCTGACAACTCCAAGGTTGCAATTACCCTGTTGGGCCCCATAGTGTAAACGCACAATTACATAACTAAAAAGAACCTGCTTTTAGATGCCAGAGGATGCACAAGATCTCAGAATCTAGTTCAAGAAATCCATTCAGGTTCATCACTCAGAGGTCTGATGGGCGCATAGCTATCAGAAGTGTTTGGTAAAAAAAATAATAAAAGGGGTACAAAACAGACTGCTAATGCCATACCTAAGCTCCAGGGATGTGTCTATTTGAGAGAACATACAGATCAAGGTGATGCCAGGACACAGCCATGACTAGGGCAGACCTGCAGAAATACGTCCAAGATGGAAAAATGGTGTAACAGCACCTGTGCCTATTAGAAACTTAATACATCTTAGGGAAAGAACAGTCTGTTAATGTGCACTGTAGATCCCCAAGAGAAGGACCCAGGACATGCTGCCAAACACGAATGACCACAGGACCCTTGATGGGCTAGGCAACTAACTGATAGGACTGCATAGGATACACTTTGAGAAATGGTGACTTAGATCCAATTAAGCCACAACTCCTATTTCCTAATATGCCAAGTGGCTTGTTTTACCATACAGAATCATTTCTAAAGTTTGCTTTCAATCCTGTACAAAATGCAAAAGAAATGACGGTCTCCATCTGAAATGCTAGCATGTAAGCAGAATTTCATTCCATGAAAAACTGTTGGATCACTTTCTATAGGGCGTACGGTACTATGACCTCATGCTGGGGACTTCTGGAACCATGAAGAAGCACTTGAAAGTGTATCGAGGAGCTACAGGGTAAGTAGACATTTCAGGATTAAAATTCTGTTGTCCTATAGAGATTGTGTGATTATGTATAGTCAACTAACCTTTACGTACTTCGGTGTCCTTTTATCATAAAAGGAGAGAGTACCCACCTCCCAGGGGTATTTGTGAGGGAGAAATCAGGACAATCAATGCTCTCAAAAGCCTTATGTTCAAACCAAACTCTAGATGTCCCCAAGAAACCAGTCTCATCTGCAAGCTTTATGCTCAGGCCCACGTCCTTGTAGCTAATTTTGACTCCTCTTTGATACCTAATATCCCATCTGTCACAAATCCAGACAGCTTTTCATTCAAATTTCCCAAATCTGATCACTCCTCACCAACCCCAGCCAACCATAGTCTTGGTTCTAGGTGCCCTCACCTCTCTCCTGGACTTTTGCCAATCTTCTCCCCTGCTTCCCTCTCCTGCCTGTGTCCCTTGTCCATTTATTCTCATCATGGCAACCAGAGAAGTCTTGTTAAGATGAAAGAAATGGGGCACCTGGGTGGTTCAGTCGGCTAAGCGTCTAATTCCTGATTTCGACTCATGTCATGATCTCACAGTTCGTGGGTTTGAGCCCCACATCAGGCACTGTGCTATTAGCACAGAGCCTGCTTGAGATGCTCTCTACCCTTCCCCTGCTCTCTCTCCCAAAAATAAACTTTCAAAAAATAAATAAAATGAAAGAACTGCTCCAAATAACAAAGTCCCTAACTTTGGTCTAAAGCATTGGTTCTCAAATCAGGTGTGACTTTGCACCTCAGAGAACATTTGGCAGTATCTGGAGACCTTTTTAGTTTTCACCCTTGGAGGGTGGGGAGACGCTACTGGCATCTAATAGGTCAAGTCCAGGGATGCTGTTAAACAGTCTACAGTGCACAAGACAGCACCCACAATGAATTATCCAGTTTAGAATGTCAGTAGTGCTGAAGTGGAGAAACAGTTGTTCAAGGGACTGAAGTGGTCTGGATTCCATCCAACTCCACCAATGTAGTGCCCTTCCCCCAAACTCTCTACCGCAGAGCGGTATCCTTGCCATCCCTGCACAGGATGAGCCACTCCCACACACAGCCACTGTTCCCTCTGCCTAGAATGTTCTTCCTATAGATATCCTCAGGGCTCATTATTTTGCTGCCTTCAGGCCTCCACCAATCATCTTGTTTTACTTTGCAGCTCCCCACTCCCTCTCACTGTCCTCCCCCTCTTCTCCACAGCACATACCATCCAGCACACCGGTCACTGTACTTGTTTTTTGTTTTTTGTTTTTTTTGTGTTTTTTTGCTTTCTTCTACCTCCTGGAGTGCAAGCTTCACAAAGGTGAAAACTTTTGACTGATTTATCCGTATTATGTACTTGGCATATAGTAGGCACTCAATAAATATTTGCTGAAATGAGTGAATGCATGCAGTAGAGGTACTGCATTTTGACTGAGAGACAGCTTATAGTCTGAGTGGGGAAAAGTATGCATTTAGACTTATTATCAAGGCCAATATCATAACCCATTTTGTATGGAAACAGCTTTAAGAATAATTCCGAAATGGACCCCCTAATGCTATCGTGACAAAGGCATAGAAGGTAATAAAGGGAGCCTAGCCCATCCACCCTTGAAACTTCCTTCAATCACAATTGATAGATATGAAGGATTAAACTACTAGTTGAAGTCTATGGCAACTGTAGTTCTCCAAATTAAGCATCAGTGTGTGTTGTTGGAAAAATACAACTGCATTTGTGGAAGATAAAGGGACAGAAAATTTAAAAATCAAGACAGTTCCTGAAATCTCAGCCTGAACGTTTTTATGTTCAGAATACTATATCCAATCAGTAACATTCCATGATTCTATGAAATACTTACCATATACAGTAAGGCATTACACAGGGGGCCAGACAGAATGAAGCACACATAGTATTTGATCACAGAGGGTTTCCAGTCTGGCATGGAAGTTAAAATGGTTGTGTTGTTGGACTGAAGCACGCCATGACCACAGTAGGCTGTTAGTTTTATTCTTATAAGAAAAACACAAAAATGTAACAGGGTCCTCCACAGACAGGGAGTAGGGGGAAGCAAGGAATGTGTGGAATGGAAGGTGGCCCTGATGTTTCCTGGAGAATGAGCAAGGGGAGGGGATGCCTCTGTCTTGGAAGTGGCAAGTTTCCCATTTGGTAGAAACACAGGCCACCTGTAAGGAAGTGACAAGAAGTAAAGGGTTACTGAGGCCAGAGCACAGAGGGCTTAAGACCTGGGGCAAGTAGCTCTCGTTCACTTTGAAAGGACCAGCAGATGGCTAAAACACCAAGCTCAGAGGCAGCTGTTATGGTTTCATTTCCTGGGTTTCCCTGTACCTTCCCAGGAGGCAGCATGGCTGGAGGGGAAGGAACTGACCTAGACATGCAGGTTGAGAAAGGGGGTAGAAGATAACTAAATAAATAATCCTAGCTGGATGTACAAGAAACCTGGCAGAGAAGAGAGGACAGCAGATCTGTACAAAGAGGGCCCGGACCATCCCATGGAAAGCAAGAGAGAAGCAGCTATTAAAGCACCCAAGTTTTCCCACATCCAGGAGGCACAAAAATAGACAGGAAGGGGAGAAGTGAGCTCAAACGAAGCCATAACCTTGGGGACTATTGAAGCCATTTTATAAATTACAATGCCCAACGTTTTTATTAAGTTTATCAGTTGGTTTCAGAGCAGTGAAATCAAAGGTGTAGGATTATTTTCCACAGATGTTAGAACAGCCCCTTCCTGAAAAGAGCCTCACCCCAATCAAAACCTCCAGAAACCAAATGAAACTTCCTAGATTGTGTTGGCAGAGGTTAATCTCTCATTAACAGAGTCATCAAGAATGGGTTAGAACAAATACTATTTTTTTTAACTTTCTTTTGACCCATCTCATTACTGGATATGTAAAATATGAAGTCTGAAGCCAAAACAATATGAAGTGACTTCAAGATCTGTTAAATAGGATTTTAAAAAGAAGTACTCATGGTGAAGGGGCGAGAAGGGCCCATCCATCACCCTGTGTGAGCATTCTTTTATCTGACAGGTATTTACTGAGCCTCTGGTTGGGGTCAGGCCGAGCTATCAAGGTCCTAAGGCCACTTCAGTAAACAAAAGCTACCCCCAGGGTGGCACATACTTTCCAGACAAGGAAGAGAAAGTAAACATTAAACCCAATAAACAGTTAAATTATGTAATCTGAAACATGGGAAGTGCTATGGAAGAAAGAAAGGTAGAGAACAGGATGGAGGTTAATAAGAAGGTATGTAGAGGTGCCTGGGTGGCCCAGTCAGTTAAGCGTAAGCATTCGACTTCAGCTCAGGTCATGATCTCATGGTTCGTGGATTCGAGCTCCACGTCAGGCTCTGTGCTGACAGTTCAGAGCCTAGAGCCTGCTTTGGATTCTGTGTCTCCCTCTCTCTCTGTCCCTCCCCTGCTCACACTGTTTCTCTCAAAAGTAAACATTAAAAAAATCAATAAAAAAGAAATAAGAAGGTATGTAGACTTGAAGGAGGTGAAGGAATTAGCTAAGGAGATGAAAGGGGAAGGAAGAGCATTAGTGACAAAAGTAGCAGTCAATGCAAAGACCCTCAGATGAAGGCATGTTTGTGTTCAAGGAACAGTCCGGAGGCCAGTGCGGCTGAACTGAGGGGAGCCAGGGCTGAGGTAATGGTGATGACAAGAGGTCAGATCATGCAGGCCTGGGAGGCCATGGTCAAGATCCCGACTTTGTACTAGGAGTAAGAGGAAGATCCACTGGAGGACGTTAGGAAGAAGGGGACTGGGTCTGACTTATGCTTAACAGGTCACTCTGGCTGAGGCGAGAACAGACCAACAGAAGTAGGGGTGCATGAAGCGAGCCTGGGAGAAGAGAGGCCAGTCATTCAGGTAAAGGAGAACAAGGCCCAGGCGAGGGTGGCAGCAATGGAAGTGGTTAAAAAAAAAGAAGGTGGGTACATTTGGAAGGTAGAGTGGACAGGGTTCAACAACATACTACGTGTGGATTAGGGAAAGGAAGGAGTCAAGGACAATTCTAGGAGCCAGACTGAGTAACACACCCTTGTTAAATTTCAGCATAAATACCCCCAAAGTCTCTAGACAAGGTTCACATTCAAACTCTAGATTTCCATTTAGCACCTGCTATTTATTTAATAGGGGATTCCAGTCCAGGAAGTGTCTAGTCAAAGAAGCAAAGTATTTTTGGTCAGCAAGTTTCACCTACATGTGGTTCTGTTCCAACAGAAAAAGGAGAGTGGTCTGTAGTAGAGTAAGAATTACATAAATTAACACGTGTGACTGCCAAGGTAATGTTTCTGCTAATAAAAGCAAGTACATACAAGTATGTGTCATGTGTATGCAATAATTCAGAAAAGTACCTTACAGCCCATAAATCAGTCCATGATGGCAATGTTTTTTTTTCGTTTTGTTTTTTTTTTGAAACAGGATACTGGGTTACAACCCTCAAATGCTTTCTTTTGATACTGAATTTCCAAACAACATAAAACCCACAGTCCTAGTAAGGTCATCAAACTGAATTATTTTTAGAATTAAAACTACAGATGGCGGGTTGCCTGGGTGGCTCAGTTGGTTAAGCATCCAACTTCGGCTCAGGTCATGATCTCATGGTTTGTGAGTTCGAGCTCCACATCTGGCTCTGTGCTGACAACTCGCAGCCTGGAGCCTGCTTCGGATTCTATGTCTCCCTCACTTTCTGCCCCTCCCCTGCTCATGCTCTGTGTGTCTCGCTCTCAAAAATAAAATAAGCATAACAAATCAAAACTACAGATGGCTTCCCAAGGACATCATGACATGGTATCCACCACATCAGGAGTGTTTCAGCTAGAACTTCAAATGAAGGGCTTTCTAAGGTGAAGAAAACACTTTCTCTCTCTCCTCTCTCTCTTTCTCTCTCTCTCATACACACACACATACACACACACGCACACACTCTTGAGGCTCATTCTGAGCCAATAAGGCAATATACTCAAATAGGAAAGACTGAACTGAGATAAAGAAGTCTGATCCCTTTTCCATTTTTTTTCCCATTGCCACAGTATCAGTGTGACCATCCATGATCAAGGATTGCCCTCAAAATCCTCACAGTAGGTGTTGGGAGTCTGAGTCATGGTGTGGAAAAGGGTGCCTTCTACCTTCCATTTCATCCCTTCTTTGAAAGTTCTCATCTTCTAGTACATTCCAGTTGCATTAGAGGTTTGAAATTAATTTTGTCTCTCAGGAAAAGAAAATCTGAATTTGCAAAAATGACAGAGCAGGGAAGGTAGTTCTTGTTGAAGTAGACTCTTCAGTTTATTAATACATTCACTACAGAGTAATAGCTTCGTAGATTAATCTACATGTATCTAGATCAAAAGACCAAGGGTATAAATATATTAGGATGAGTCATATGAAGTTATTACTACTCGATCATTTTGACCAACAAAAACATCAATTTCACGTGGCTCGGCCTAAGACTCACCAGCAATAGATTAGGATGTCCAATTCAAAATTAAGATCGTGCACATGAAGAAGAAAGTGAAATTCCATTTTCCCTAATTTGCATACAACTTTAAACATTTGCATATAGTATTTCCAAAAACCATTAAAAACATTTCAAACATTATTCATCACTCTCCAATTGCAATTACAAACAAGAATGCTTAAAAATAATAATCATTTAGATTAAGCCAGCATTCTTATCGAAATAAATATCTCCAGTTTGATGGTCCCTTTTGCTACTGTTCCAAAACTTAACTTCAAAAATCTGGCAGAGCTTTCTCTTACCTTACCTGTGGTCATGGGAAAGAATTTTTACCTCCTCTGGGGTATCACGGCCCATGCTACCTGCTCTACCTTATTTTAGAGTTGCCTCCCCAATCTTATTCTGGAGGGGCCCCACCAGTCCCTTCATTATTTTATCTCCCATGGCACTAACTGAAGGAGAGAGATGTGGCCAAGGAAACTTCTTCCTACCACTGCATCATCAGAGGTGGGCTCAGTGAGTCCATCTGGAGTCACCCGTCACACTCAGGGCATCCTGGTCAAGGCACAAATAACACAGCATATTTTTCTGGAATGAGGGAGTCCCCAGCTCCACTGGACTGGATTGGTAAGTAGAGACCCTTGGAAGCACTTGGATTGGTGAGTAGAGACCATCTGTGTTTGGACCACAACCTCCAGGGGAAGGAGGGGTTTTGAACCCTAGTCTCACTGCAGTTTAATAGACATACACGGATTCATCTTAGTTTTGCTGTGAGGTATTGGAGCAGTTCGACTCCCTGCCTCCTGAAGAAAGAGGTGTTGAGTTCTGTTTGATGTCCCCACCAAGTGAAAGTTTCAAGCTCCAGTAAACATACTCTTCCTTATTAATACGATTTGAAATGAGCAATTACATGTGACTCAGTCTGAGTGCCATTTTTCTTTCCTTTCACATGTACCTCCAAACTGTTCCCCCCAGCCATGTCTCAGAGCATAGACAGGACTCAGGGGAGGCCGCAGACACAAAGAGGTACACAAGTCATCCCTTTACTGGTTGCCACCAGAAGGCAAGGGTTTCAGCCCTAGGTGACCAACTGGTCTTGCTCTGAAAACTGAAAACTCCAGTCTCAGTCCCTGAAAACCTCATTTCCTGGGCTTCGACAGGCCAATTCCATTGTCTGTTAATCTCAACCTCAGGCTGAAGCTTCTTGTCACTGGATATTAGAATCAAGTTGGTAAACCGCCCAAGTATGTACTCAATAAATACCACAAACGCATCTTCTGTAATAACCCACGGGGTGCAGAGGTACAATCCGGGGTTAGACTCACAGATGACTGGGTAAGTTCCCACCAGCCTTCACTTTTAGACAAAAAAGGAAAAACAAGCCTCCCTTAAGTACTTCTCCCCGGCCTAATGTAGTTTCTAGTCCAACCAACTTTAAAGAGTTTCTTAACTGTGAGAGTTCCAAGTGACTGATATTAGAAGGATGAGAACGAACGTTTAACCCATTACTTGCATGACATGGGCAAGCACAGTGCCCAAAGCTGAATGGCATTTAAAGATGAGAAATAGCTCTTCAACTAGTTATTGCCATAGACCACTCCAACTTATGATCGATTTATTTAAACAAAATGTGTTTGTTGAACATTTACCCTGGGCCAGGCTAAGAGGGAGATGCTATGAAAAAAGAACAAAATAAAGGCACTCCACACACACCCTCACCATTCTCAGGACTATTCTTAAAATCTCAACGACTTATTCTGCTTTTCTTTTCTTCAAAATCACTTCAGAATTTGGACTCAAGATCCAAAAGTAATTCCCAAGTCCCACTACTATTGATATTAACCTCCTTCCTATAGCAACAAAAACAACCCCCCAAAAATGGCTATCCTTTTGAGAGACCATATTAGTGGTATGCAGAAAAAGAAAAAACTCTACAGAACAACCTGTCTCATTTTCTTGTCCTGCTGAGACTGTTACAGACTGAATGTTTGTGTTCTCTACAACTCGTATGCTGAAGTCCTAGTCCCCAAGGTGATGGTATTTGGAAGTAGGATGTTTGGGAGAAAGTCAGGGTTAGATTAGGTCAGGAGGGTACAGCCTCCTAATAGGATTAATGACCTTATAAAAAAGAAAAGACACAAGATCTGTTCCTCCCCACATGATATAGGAGGCCATATGAAGACACAGAGAGACCATGCCCATCTGCAAACCAGGAAGAGGAGCATAATCAGAGAGTGAACCTGCCAGCACCTTAGTCTTGGACTTCCCAGCCTCCAAAACTATAAGAAATGTTTATTACATAAGCCACCCAATATAACCTTTCAAAATAGCCAGAAATGACTAAAACAGAGACCCAGAAAGTATAGAGAAAAACATTACTAAACAGTCTTCAAGGAAACACTTTTGATTATGGTACATTATAAACACTTATTTTGAGATATGCCTTGAATAGTGACTGGCATGGCAAGAGAAGACAATGCTTAACACCAAGTCCCCTATGACAGATGCCCCACGACACTGGAAGTCTGTTTAGAACATTAAGTGGATTCTTCTCCTGTTGCCACATCATTAACTTGAGAGAGCACGCAAGGGAGAGGCAGAGAGAGGAGGAGAGAGAGAATCTCAAGCAGGCTCCACTCAGCACAGAGCCCAACTTGGGGCTCGATCTCACAAAGAGATCATGACTGGAGCCAAAATCAAAAATCGGGCAGGGTACTGATTAACTGACTAAACTACCCAATCACCTCTCTGGTGGCCACGTCTTGATCAGCTCTTCAAAGTCTGGTCAATGTCATAATTTCCAAAGAAGTTTTCCCAGCAACACCATCAGGCGCAACATATGGGCCCTGCAGCTTAAGAGGCTCATTCACAGTGGATTTAACCACTTCAAGTCTTACCATAGCATTTGGCAAGCCCGGGGCTGGACAACGCGTTCAAGGACATTTCCATTATTGCTCAAGTGCTTAAATAACTATTCAACAAAAGTTGTCCAGGGTACGGAGGCAAAAGCTGATCCAGATGAAATCACATTACAGACTCCTTCTCAGTGAGATAATTGCTAGGAAATCTATGGTCTTTTATTCCCCTGCAGAATCTGCATCTGAGAGTCCTTGAATGCGTGAGGATTGGTATGAATGTGATCTTCAGCTAGGGGAGTTGACAACACTGAAGTAGGTCACCAGTGACTGCAGTCCACCCCTCAAACTAGCAAAAGTGCCCATCTCTGTGTTGAGACAGCAGTTATATTAGAAATTCTACCTTTTCAAAACCCTGTGCAGAAGGGCATTTTTGGTCAGAGCAGTACTCATGCTAAACTGGGAGAAGGCAAGAGGTGGCCCTGAAGGATGGACTTTGGTGTACATTCTTCCCTATTGCTATCCTCTATGATCCTATCCTATACCTAACAAATGCCCCACTTGGGGAATTCATAGCACAGCCTCCTCAGCTTTATAAGGCAACAGTTCTCCATCAAGCTGCAGATTCTTCTTATGAGACTGAAAAATTTCTGAACAAGGAACACAAATGCTCATGAAGGGGAATGCTTTCAACACCTCTCCAGATCATGTGATGGAATACACATAGATTTTCATGATGGTGGGTGTGGCCCCCAAGCTAGTTAGGACAACACAGATTTCTGTTCAGAACCTTCTATTTCACTTACCTTGATGCAAAATGAGTGATTGCGGCACAAAAATTCTAGGGCACATGTGGATTAATGTCTAATGTTTATGAATACTACATTGTTAAACAAGGCACTGGAAGCCAGCATTCAGATTTTATAATGAATGTTATGTTCCTATGTTCCCCAGTAATTCTTATATTTACTTCTCCCTCTTTTCCTCGTGTTCAACAGAGAGGAGACCATACTGGGTAGGGAGGTGTTCTGTTTTATCTAAGGCAAAGATCTTCAAAATTTCCAAGCTGAAGGGAACCTAAGGTCATCTATCCTAAACCCTAATTTTGAGAAAGTTGACAAAGTATAGAAAACTGAAAACAAGAAAGCTTCTGATAAAGTGCTCCTTCATAACTATGTTGTCCACTTTGCTAAAGCAAGCATGTACTCAAAGAGACAAGATGC
This sequence comes from Paguma larvata, assembly GCA_030068075.1. Taxonomy (NCBI): domain Eukaryota; kingdom Metazoa; phylum Chordata; class Mammalia; order Carnivora; family Viverridae; genus Paguma; species Paguma larvata. The sequence goes on from CM057844.1 coordinate 15,266,879, forward strand.
CCACACCCTAGATTGCTAACTTTGGCATATCTAATTCAGTATCTACCGATGAAATATGCATTCCTCAGCGGAAAACCTGGACAAAGCAGTTGTGTTCATTTTCTATTACTTCCATGAGGAAAACCACAAACCTAGTGGCTTAAAACACAAGTCCATTATCTTAAAGCCGGAAGTGCCACACAGGTCTCACTGAGCTAACATCAAGAAGCCCTCAGGGTTGTGTTCTTTTCTGGAGGGTCTAGAGGAAAAACCTGTTTCCTTACTATTCCCAGATCCTAGAAGCCATGCACATTCCTTGGTTCCTGGAGCCCTTCCTCCATCTTCAAAGCCAGCAATCCTCAGTCAAATCCCAAAAATTCCTTTCATACTTTGGATTTCTCCTGCCATGTCTTCTAACATTCCAGTTCACTCTCTTGCTCTCACTCATGTTCTTATTCTGACTAAGGCTCTCCACTTTCAAGGACTAATGATGAGATTGTGACTACCTATATTATCCAAGCTAATCTAGCCATCGACGTTTTCCTCAACTTTAATCACATCTGCAACATCCTTTTTTGCTAGGTAAGGTAAAATGTACAAATTCTAGAAATTAAGACTCAGACATCTTGGTGGGGGGGCATTACTCTGCCTACCACATCTGCCCACCCTTCTGACTCTCTCATGATTAAATGCACCTACAATCTATCTGGTGACCAAGTCAGAAACCTAGAGAGCATGCCTAGCTTAATCCCACCAATTTATATTCCACAGGCAGTTAGCAGGTAATTTCTATGGACTCCAAATCTATAGTCATGTACTGGTGCCCACTCTTTATACCCTCAGCTGTGCCCAAGATTGGGGCCTCCCTTGAATTCTTTATCTCTTTTCCTTCTGCCACCAGCCTCAATTTTTTTGTCAGTTATCTACACTGTCCTTCTAAGGTCATGTGCTTCAGGCAAGGTGTGCTCCAGCCCCAGGTGCAGGAAGTAAGTCTTGACTGGTCTGAGTGATGGTGGCCCCGAACACCTTTGCCATTTTTTTGACACAAGCATAACACAGAAACCTTAATTCATTGAGTTAACCAACACAGGTGTCACTCCACCTTGAAATTTCTTGTTAGGGAACATAATTATTTCGTTATTTGAGCCAAACTGAAGTTTCTTTGCTGTTAGAAACATCCTAAATGGTACATCACTCATTTAAATGGCTGTGAAATTCTACTCATTGTTTTACTTGTTCCTAGTCTCTCATCACCTCCAACCTTCAAGCTGCACCCCCTCTTCCACTTAGAAGCAGAATGCCTCTTCATAGCCAATCTTGTCAGGAGTTCCCCTATTCAAAATGTTTCACTGATGTCCCATTACCCATAATACTGGTTCTCAAAAATCTGTACTTCTATCCCTCTAGAATGACCTAGAAATAACGAGGTAACTAAAAGTCAATTTTAAAGTTAGTAACTTAATTTTTTTTCATTGTACATTCAAAAGAGTTAACAATGCAATTTCTGGCATGTTGTAAATGTTGCCGTTTTAAGTAAAACACCTGTTATATCACCCAAAGCTATAAGAATCTAAATCTTACAGTGAATTGATACTTATTAAAAAGTTAATTATTTAAAAATAATTTTAAAAATAAGCTCTTCTTTAACATTCATGTTTTATCATTCCCTTTTCACATTTCCATTCTACTTCCCCTGCAAGTTTTATCCTAATGAATAGATCTTTGATTCCAAGTATTTTATTGAGTGAGCTATTTATTATACACCCTTACAACCACTAAGAATAGGCCTATCATTTAGAATTTTAAGTTTTGGTTTAGTTTGAATTTAGCCCCTAAGAATGAAGTAATTTCTACAGAATTACACATTTACTAGTTGAAATAATCACAAATATCATAACATTTTGGTCAATAATTATTAAATATAAAGAGTAAAACCTCTTTATATTTACCTCTTGACATAATACATAGGGCTTTAAAAAATAAACTCACACATCCACGGACAAATATTCCCTAATGCTAAGATAACAAAAGTATAGCATCAATTTTATTCTAATTTTTATTTCTATACACAAATGCTTATAATTCCTGTTAGCATAAATAAGCAGATGAGTGTAGCCACAGCACTGAAATCTACAAACTCCTTTGAGCTTCAAGCCAAAGGAGTTTATAGATTTACTGTAACTGTAGCCACAGCACTGAAATCTATAAACTCCTTTTGAGCTTCAAGTCAAAGACTGTGGTCCATCATCAAATTTGTTTCTTTTTTAAAATGCTTATTTATTATTTCGAGAGAGAGTATGTGAGGGGGAGGGACAGAGAGAGAGAGGAAGAGAGAGAATTCCAAGAAGGCTCTGTGCTATCATAACAGCTCAGAGTCTGATGCAGAGCTTGATCTCACAAACCCATCAGACTATGACCTGAGCTAAAACCAAGAGTCAGACGTGCAACCAACTGAGCCACCCAGGTGCCCCAAAATTTATTTTTAATTACCCATCAACTGATGATCTGAATAGGTCTTGAATTCTTCCATAAGCAAAGCATCCTCAGCGCTAGCACTTGGGATGTTTCACATTACAGGACTACATACCATATTAAAAACTCCAGGAAGACAAGAACATCTTCCTTCAGTAGAAAGGGAGAAAGGAAAGCAAATGCATTTTCAGGCAGATAAACTTTAGGAAAGAGCACATATAAAGTTAAAACCTCAACAGCTATTCGCTTAAGAGTCTCTGAGCCCTTGCCCGTATCCCAATGAAATATATTTATACCCAAAGGTATGCCTACAGTCAATTGGAAAATGGCAGACCAATAGGAAAAAAGTCAGTGTCTCTGTATAGAACAGAGATTCGATGCAGGCTCAAGTCCCATCACTCACTTCGATCCCTCTACACCTGCTTGAGAAACTGCATTACGGATGCTGGGTCTAAGTTTGCTTTTGAAAGGAACATGTGTCACAAAGACTTCCTTCCTTTTCTACACTTTGACCTCTAGTCTGTTGCTATTTTAGACACAAGAGATGAGTCACTGAAATTTATACCAGCACCTTGCCCCTGGCTCAGGCCAGTTCCAGGGACTCTGCTCACTGTGTGATATATATTAACAGCAACAGCTTAACTAGTCATCATACCTGAGGACACAGTCCTGTACAGTCCAATCGCCCCACCAATATGTTTTATTCCCACCCTGTAGGAATGGTACTTAACAACTCCAGCATTTCATACATACAGATGAAATTCTTGTTACTACTCTATTCTCCTGTTCCACCGCTAACTGCTCTTCTTGAAGCTTTCCTCAATTTTCTCCTCCCCACCTCAGCTACAGAATGAGTCACCCTCTTCCCTTTTAGTGTGCTGCTTTTACTTCTATTGGATATTCTGCACAGTCTGCTAGGTGTCATAATGACACGTGTGTAAATCTGGTCTCCCTGTCTCCACGGCGGCTGCATCCATTCATTCCATCCTCATTTGACCCCTGGGTCCTGAACATGACTCCTTGAAAATTTCTTTCCTTAATGCCAATCTATTCCTCTTGTTTCCTGTAGGATAATTCTTCCTCAGTTTCCCTCATCTGCACTCCATTGCCCACTGGGTATCTACTAGGTTTTTGCACCTTTAATCATGCAGTCCTAGAGGCCTCAGCTTTACCCAACTAAGCCACCACCACACTCCTAGGACATTAACCTTTTCCCAAGTCAGAGGGAAAAAAATAACAATTTTCTTCTATTAGTGTTACTATTCTTTTTCTGAAGTTGCCACTTGGCTGTTAGTAATAGCCAACAAATAATAAAAGTAAATAAATATTAAGGAAAAGACATAGAAATCACTTATATATAGTTTAAGGGTTTGTATATATGCTCATGGGTTAGAATTTTATATTATATAGAAAGATCTTATATTTACTGGCAAAATTGGAGTTCTTCATATAACATAATAAAACCTATCCATATTTCTCTGTGCACCCACACACTTATATACATGTGTGTAATGGAAATATATACACATTAGATATCAACATGGAATTTCTATTTGTCTGATATCACGGCACGTCCAAGTGGCCCAGTGGAAACTCAGGCATTGCTGGTGGGCGTGAAAAATAGTTCAACCACTTGGGAAGCCAGTTTCTCAAGCAGCTTAACCTGCACAGGGCCTAGCCATTCCGTCCTTTGATTTGTAGGAAATCCTAGAAAAAGCAAAAAGGTGACTAAAGAAAAAAGATGAAAAAGCAAAACAGACTAGCGGTTGCCTGAAGCCGAGTGCTTGGGAGGGATGGATTCCAAATGGGCTCAAGCAAGCTTTTTTCTATATAATGACTGTGGTCATGGTTACACTGATATATACATTTGTCAAGACTCCTTGAAATGCAAAATGGACACTAATGGATGCGTGCTATTGCATGTAAATTATAGTTTAATAAAATTAAGTGGCCGAATGGACTTTTCACCAAAACTGGAGACAAGCTTATGGATGACCTGATTTGCCATAAACACCAGCATATGTGGTAGATATAAGTTTTACTTTGAAGGGCTTTGCAGAAGCAAAAAAGGGAGAGATTTTTTCTTTTTTTTCATATGTAGGAACTTGGTGATTCATTTTAAAGGTTTCAAAGAGTTGAAATATTGACAATTATGGAAACTGTCACATTTTTAAAGATGGGAAGTGGGGCTATTCAGAGATAGGAAATCAGGGGGTTCCAGGAATGAGAGTTGTGTTTACTTTGATACAACCTGAGCTTTATGCTCTGTAGGTAGGTGTTCCAAGTAAGAACTGTTTCTTCCTGATGCCGATCCATAAATTACTCATTCCAAGGCGAAATAAGGAGACTTTGGACAATGTACTGAAATTGTAAATATTCTCAGTGAACATAGTTTATTGGAAGCAACATCCCTGGACACTGGGACTAGTAAATGCATAAAATTATCTAGAAAGAGAGACCAAAAGGAGTTCATCTTCCCCCCGCCCACTGGGTGACCTTACAATATAGTTAAGGACTCTTCAACTTGATTGTGTATCAGAATCTCTTGGAGAGCTCGTTAGAACAAAGACTTCTGAACCCCACCCCAAGAGCTTCTGATCCAGTAGGTCTGGAGGGGAGCCTGGGAATTTGCATTTCTAGCAGCTTCCTAGGTGATTCTAATGCTGCTGGCCTGGGAACCACACTTTGAAAATCACTGCTATATGCTCTAGTCTTTTGGACCAGTGAAAATTCTGGAACAGCCTTACCCATGAATTAAGTAAAAAGAGGTCTAATTTATTTCACTAGCTGTGCTATCAGCACTAAAAACAATAAGAAAGGTCAAAAAGGAAAACTTTCACAATTCTTGGAAAAGATGGACAAGTTGTTCCTGCTTCAGATACCTCTGTATATATGAATGGGTTTTTCCTCAAGTCTCAAGTTACTAAGCAGCTTATTTCTGACATTAATTTTGCCACTCTCTTATCAGCAAAAGCGGATATTATACTATGTTCTGCTGATAAATGGCAGTGTCACAAGTTCAAAATGTACATCACTTTCTATTGTCAGATGAAAAAGACAAAGATACAAGAATTGTGAGGGAGAGATCAGAGGGTGAAAAGAAAAAAACTGCATGAAAAGGTGGGGGGAAAAAACCACAAATCACAACAGAACCAGAAATTCCCCAAGGGAAAAAGACTATACAGTTTGAGAGATTAATAGTCAAGGAACCAGGGAGGGGAGAAACGGGCCTAATGAGTGTGAAGTTTACTCTACAGATGAAAAGAAAACCGCAGTGTAAAAAGCACTTGAAACACACTGTCAGGCAAAATAAAAACAGAAGAAAAGTCAAACCAAGAGAAAAGAGCTATTTTTTTTAATTATTCAACTTTTAGAAGTCAAGATATACAAATACCGGGGAAAATATTTCCATCTTATTTGCTGGATAAATATCCAATTCCAGGTTAACAGAAATGAACTGCAGTTGTTCAACACTAATTTAGAGGTGACAGCCTGAAGGAGTCAGCTGTGTCACTGGGGAGAAGGGGTAGACTTAAGGTATAGTAGGCAGAATCATGGCTCTGTGAAGATGCCCCCACCCTAATTCTTGGAATTAGGATATGGATATGTATGTTACTTACATGGCAATAAGGACCTTGGAACATGATTAAGTTAAGGGTCTTGAGGTGGGTGGGCCCAATGTCATCACAAGGACTCTTATAAATGGTCGAAGGAAGCAGCACGATCAAAGGAGATATGACAATGGAAGTAGAGGCCAGAGTGACATAGTCATGAGCTACTGTGGAATGTGAGAAGCCTCCAGAAGCTAGGCTAGGTAATGAACAGATTCTCCCCTAGAGTCTCCATAAACCACACATCGCTGCAGACTGGTTTCAGATTCTGATATCCAGAATCCTAAGATGATACATTTGTGCTGTTTTAAGCCACTAATGCATGGTAATTTGTTACAGCAGCAACAAGAAACTAATACAAAAATCTTGGAGAGGCTGGGTTGAACTGGAGAGTACATACCTCCTCTAATGGAGGGAACACAAGTCCCAGTTTTGCCAGGTTCCCTAGTTTGTTAGGACATATGAAAATGTTAGGACATGTTGGCATAAAGTTACAACTAGTAACACTGTACAGGACAAAGTATGACCTCGACATTGACAGTTTTGGGTTTTTTTGGGGGGAGGGGTGGGGGGGGCACATCCAATCACGTGACACAGCTACACAAAAGACTAAAGATGGATAAGTCAATAGAATGGTCTTTTCTGGCTCAGTGTTCCACTCCAGACCCCTGACCACATCAAAGCATGCCCATGCAAAGAGTTCAGCTGCTGAAGGAACCCCTCCATTTCTGACCAGAATACACAAAGCAAAACGTGTAACATTCTCTGCTCCCAAGTCATTCAGAAGCTGAACTTCGGGGTCACAGTTTTCTTACATTCCAGATTCAATAGGGCCTAACTGCTCTACATCTTAGAAAATATCTTAGAAAAATAATTTGTTCTTTGCACATGAAAGGATTATTATAGGGGTGAATGTTTAATACATTTTTAATCTATTTATTTTTAAAGAGAGTGCATGTGTGCGAGTAAGCACAGGCGTGGGGCAGAGAGAGAGTGAGGGTGAAAGAATCCCAAGAAGGGTCCACACAGTCAGCATGGAGCCCAACACGGGGTTCAAACCCATGAACCATGAGATCATGACCTGAGCCGAAATCAAGAGTCAGATGCTTAACCAATGGAGACGCCCATGTGCCCTAAAAAGGGTGAATGTTGAGACTATTACTGAAATATGGCCAACTACATGGTAATAACTTAAAAATGAAAATAAAAACAAAATTCCAAATGATTTTGCCTCAAAGTAATCCTTCTATTAATTGTAAGTAGATAGAAAAAGAGGAAAAATGAAGTTAATCACATTCATGGAGACAAGTGGCCTCTCTTAATATTCAGACAATCAGCCAACAATACTTCCTGAGTGAAGGCTCTCCAAAACACTAAACAAGAAAAGGTGAAAAGGTAGAAAATGTAAAAGAAATATTAAGAGAGGGCTCTTGAACAGAGGAATTTACACCACTAAGACAAGGCTAAAACATAAGATAATTGGTGAGCAATTATCTGCCCTGAAGAATGATGCCGAAAGGTTTTTAAGTCAATGTAATAGGTACTCACGAAAGGGAGGGACAGGCAGACATTTGAGGTGAGAAAAGCTTCAGGATGGTTGGGCTTCCATGCTCAACCTTCAAGAACAGGTAGGAAAACGGTTAAAATATACCACACAACGGAAAGGGGTTTGGTGACTTCTCTCCTGTCCTAGAATCTTAAAATGTTTAATTGAAGCTGAAAATATAACAAAAACTTGCATAAATGGCAGCCTTTTGTTCGAAGATAAGCACATCATAAATGCAAGAGTTCTGCAGGACTGGAGAAAAGATCACGGATATTTCTTTCTATTCCAGGGAGACTGATATTAGAGGGTAAAATTTCCCCCACCATTTCCCACAATTCTCTACCTTGTTACATGTTTGTACAAATTATATATACATCCACCTCCCCCCACTACCCAGCTATTTCGTCTTACTTAGATATTTCATTTTACAATGTAACTGAAGTCGCCTACTGTGGTAATCCAAGGGAGAGCTGCTTAGATTTACAAGCTGAATTTTTCTTAAAACACGGCTCTGAGTTATTTTATCAGTACCAACTTCAGCGAGTGTTTGCAAAAATTACTCCTGTCCTTTCATCTCTGAAAGAAGCAACAGTAAATTAAGTAGCTTGGAAAACAAAAATAAAGTAAGTATGCATATAGTGATGTTTTTTTCCTGGCCTACAGATACTTAACTTTATATATTTTCCCTAATGATATATAGCCAGTCCCTGGTTTAAATTTTATTTTTCAATCTTTTTAATGTTTATTTACTTTTGAAAGAGAGAGGAAGAGAAAGAGCATGAGTAGGGGAAGGGCAGAGAGACAGAAAGTCTAAAGCAGGCTCTAGGCTCCAAGCTGTCAGCACTGAGCTCGACATGGGGCTCAAGCTCCTCAACTGTGAGATAATGACCTGAGTTGAAGTTAGATGCTTAACCGACTAAGCCATCCAGATGCCCCTGGTTTAAATTTTTGAATAGACAATGGCTGAGTATTTGTTCAATTTGGTTCCAAGGGTCATATGCTGTGCTTTTAAAAACTGCTGGTATATTTTCTTGCATTCCTTTACAAGCAAGAAAACAAACTTCCTATTAAATGATGTGTCTTTAAAAACCACTATAAATTTCTGAGTATTGTGGGGCAAGATTGTAAAAAAAAAAAAAAAAAGCTTCTGAGCACCTACCGTATAATATCTCTAACTCAGTTTTACTCTGAGTTTTTATAGCTGAAAATAGTTGAATAAACCCACTGCTAATAGCAAAATATTCACTGAAAAAGCAAAATATGCCAGAATGTAAGTAACAGTCGAAGAAGCTACATGGTTTTTCAGAACATGAGTCACATGCTCCATTACAGTGTGTTACAGTGACTAATGTGAATGAAAAAATAAAAAATGGGAGTTTTAAGGCACTTTAAAAGAACTCCATTTGCGTACTTTATAGCTCCTGAACAACTTTATGAACTCATTCGTTTTGACCATACCCTTTTTGCTAGGCTACTTTCCGGCTAGATATTAAAACTCCACTTTGTGGGGCACCTGGGTGGCTCAGTCAGTCGGGGAGTCGACTTCAGCTCAGGTCATGATCTCACGGTTCATGAGTTCAAGCCCCGCATCGGGCATTGTGGGGCATTTTTTTTTTTTTTTGCTTCCTAGTTACAGGTCATTCTGAGAACCTGGTATTTCAAGCAAGTTGCCAAGTTGCCATCCAGAGAGTGGAGGTTTTACACGGATCTGTGTATCCACATCATTCCCGTCCTTCATGAAGTACTGAGGGTGAAGAGGACACAAACGCACCCAAAAGTGGAACATCAGGAATTAAGAGGACCCTGGGAACAAAGCTTTCTGTTCCAGATAAAGGTTTCCAGTTATGCAATGAATAGGTCATGGGGATGAAAAATACAGGATATGTAGGGGATATAGTCAGTGATACTGTAGTGTTGTATGGGGACAGATGTAACTACACATATGGTGTGCATGGCATCATGTATAGAGGAAGGGAATCACTATGTTATACACCTGAAACTAACACTGTATGTCAACTATCCTCAAACAAGTTAAAAAGGCATCTAGATTTGAAAAAAGAAAAGCAGACTGAACCAACATCTAACAGGCTTAGTCATGAAGTAAATACATCCTCGAATAAAATCTTCACAGCAAATAGCCAAATAGAGAAATCAGGGATGTTGGCCCAAAGAATCTCTTAGAATATGGTTACCTCCAGATCTCCGCATCTCAATTTATATGATCTCACCAACCATCTTGTAAAATGTTAGAAGAATCAACCAAGTCATTGGCAAGTAATTCATGCCAAGTAAAAACCAGATACTCTAGTTATTGTTGTTAAAACTTTAATTTTTATCAGAAATAGCACCATGAGTTAGTCCAAACAAAACATTAACTTGTTAGAAAGTGTTATACAATATTTATCTCAAAGTAGCAGCGTAAACCTGTATGAAGTAAAAATTGATCAAAGCGTAGTCTGAAAAAATAAATTGATCACAAAACATTTATATTTGATCAAGGAGTTATTCCGTGGGGGAAGATTCACAAAAGCACAAACAAGCTGAGAAGGGGCATGAGCGAACGTTCTCAGGTGACAGTAATGTTCTGTATCCTGCCAGGGACTATACAGGTAAATGCATTTGTCAAAGCTCGACTTATCATTAAGGACATGTGCATTTCATCATAAGTCAATTTCACATAAAAAACAAATACTGAGCTCCAGCTGAAATAAACATGTTGAAATATGCAAACTGATGCCTGTGGTTTGTTTTTAAAGGAATCAAAATTAAGACAGTGAGAGAGACACGGATCGAGGGAAAGGTAGATGGATGTGACGATGTAAAATATTAATGGTGGAATACAGGTGATGAACATAGAGTTCTCCACTGTAAAACTTTCAAATCACCAAATGTGTGATATTCTCCTTTAAAACACTGAAGAAAATGGGAAAAGAATCACTGAAGAATAAAAAGTATCACACTGCCACCCGACTGCCCACTCTCCTCAAGAGTTTACATGGACTCTAGGACACAGGAAGAATATTTAAGTTGAAAATTCAAAGCACAAATCTAACAAGCTGAGACATGGAAGCTGGTTTTAAAACACACACACATCTGCTTGAAGCTCATTGATTACATGGGAAAATTGTGTGTTAAGTGAAAGAGACGTAGCTCCCCTAAAATCAGTGAGGGGCATCTGACTGGCTCAGTCAGCAGAGAGTATGAACTCTTAATCCCGGGGTTGGGTGTGGAGATTAATTAAAAATAAAAAAATCGAGGCACCTGGGTGGCTCAGTTGGTTAAGCATACGACCTTGGCTCGGGTCATGATCTCACGGTTTGTAGGTTCGAGCCCTGCATTGAGCTCTGTGCTGATAGCTCAGAGCCTGGAGCTTGCTTTAGATTCTGTCTCCCTCTCTGCCCCTCTCTGGCTCACACTGTCTCGCTCACTCTCTCAAAAATAAATAACCATTGAAAAAAAAATTTTTTAAATCTTAAAAACTAAAAAATAAAATCAGTGAGCTGAAGCGGGGTGCCTGCAAGCCAGGCTGGGCAGAAGATGCTATTAGAAAACTCAGGACCGGGGTGCCTGGGTGGCTCAGCCAGTTAGGCACCGACTTTGGCTCAGGTCATGATCTCTGTGCTGACAGCTCACAGCCTGGAGCCTGCTTCAGAATCGGTGTCTTCCTCTTTCTCTGCCCCTCCCCTGCTCACACTCTGTCTCTCTGTCAAAAGTAAATAAACATTTAAAAAAAAAGAAAACTCAGGTCCAAGACAGGAGTCAAACGCAATACACTAAAAGGCTCCTAATGGGTGGGAAGTGACAGAAGAAGCAGAGGAGGCGTTGGTAGTGGTGGCAGAGCAGAGAGGATCTGTACTGAAGGGGCAAGGAGCAGGGCTGCCAGCAACCATGAGTCCCAGGAAGGAACCACTACAGCAACTTATCACAGGTTACAAAGCCGCATGTTCCTTCCAGAGAAACCAGTAGGTCACACACCATCAGTTACATCACCTAAGAAGGGGCCAGTGTCTACAGTTCGTCAATTCACCCCACTCACAGCTCAGTTATTTGCTTTGCAAACTGATCGCTTGGTATTGACTAGACCGTGGCCATTAAGTTAAAAATAACCACCTGAGCATGGTATTTGACACCGTAGCTCCTCACTGGCCAAAGTGTGGTCCCTGAACCAGGAGCATCGGCAACACCTGGGGGCTTGTTAGAAATGCAGAATCTGGGGCGCCTGGGTGGCTCAGTCGGTTGAGTGTCCGACTTCGGCTCAGGTCATGATCTCGCGGTCTGTGAGTTCGAGCCCCGCGTCGGGCTCTGTGCTGATGGCTCAGAGCCTGGAGCCTGCTTCAGATTCTGTGTCTCCCTCTCTCTCTGCCCTTCTCCTGCTCATACTCTGTCTCTCTCTGTCTCAAAAGTAAATAAACATTAAAAAAAAAAAAAGAAATGCAGAATCTCAGGCCTTATCTCACACCTGCTGTTAGAATTTACTGTTAACCCAATCACAGGTGATTCATATTCACATTCAAGTGTGAGAGGCAGGGGGTGAGCTTACAAGCCTTCGGACCAAGGCCTCAGTGACTCAAGGCTTCTCAATAGCAGTTTGGGTTTTTTTTTTTTGAGGGATAGAGAAAGAGAGAGGGCACACACAGGCAGAGGAGGGCAGAGGGCAAGAGGGAGAGAGAATCTTAAGTAAGCTCCATGCTGGGCATGGAGCCCGACCCCATGACCCTGGGATCATGATCTGACCCAAAATCAAGAGCCCAGACACTCAACTGAGCCACCCAGGCGCCCCTCAATAGCAGAGCTTTAACTTCAGACACAGAAGACCAGTATAGGCAGATAGGTAAGCAGTAGTAAACTCTGGACACCGGTCTCCTATAAGCACTTTCCTCTGACAACAGCCTCCTCTTTGGGAGACTTCAGTCCTAGCCTCCACCTACCTGTACAGCACAACCACCTCCAGCCCTGAAGCACCCCCCTCACCTGTCCCCACCCAGTCTATCAAAATGAAACATGGTTGAACCGGTTTGGAATCTCTGGCCAAGTTTCACATCCTTCAATACGTCTAGACATATTCTGCATATGTTTGGAGAGTGGATCACTTTGCATGTAATTGTTTTTCAATATAAGAACTGTATAAAAGGTTTTCACCAACAGGTAACGATCTAAAGAGTTCTCAGGCCACTGTCAGTTCCAACAGTAAGAGCCAGCTGTGAAAGTTCTTCAATCCCCTTAAAAACAGCCACAGAAGGTCACATTTTATTCATGTACACATATGTCTAAAATAAGTTTATTGTAATGATGTTTTGTTTACTTCATTATAATAGACTGTTTTATGCTCAGATATCTGTGGCTCGTCATGGTTCACACAAAGCTAAGGTTTCGCCTTTTTTTATAATGACATGTCTTCAAAGATACTAAAATTTCCTGACAAAATAAAGTACACAAACATGAAATATTTTTCTAAAGCCATCGGAAGCCGATTCTTCTGTGCTAACTGCAAGTTTCATACTTCACCGTCACTTCTTTGTCTATGAATACATGTCATCACAGGAAAATGGTTTTTAAAAAGACCGTCAAACACATAAACCAAATCCGAAGTTAGTTATTTCTATTCTATTATTTCAGGAAGGAATTTTACATAGAGTCTGATTAACTCTCCAAGACAATGGATCGGTACATTTCCAGAAGGTACAGAGTAGATTATCTTCTTCACGTATTTAAGAAGAGACTTTCAAAAACAATCATTTTGCCTATCTTAATATAGCTGAACCTAAAAAGTGGAAATCAAAATGTAGTATTGAAATAGGTGCTTTATTGTTTTATTGCTAATTACAAAAAATGAGAATCGATTTTGTAGCAATTTATGCATGATGGAGAAAATACTCTGTTCAACACACTTTGCTTTATTGCATCATACTGAGGGATGCACAGAAAATATTTAAGAGACTGGGTTTTTTGCTAGACTTTATTTTTTAGAGTAGTTTTAGGTTCATAGCAAAGCTGGATGAGAGGTACAGAGATTTTTCATATTCCCTCTGCCGCTCCATATGTAATTTTTAAAACAGATTTACAAAATGCTAAGTGACACAGAAAAATCTGACCAGCCAATCAAATCATATGAGAAATGCCTTACTGAAAAATCTATTTGAGTTACAGTTAGGGAAAAATTTTTTAAAGAGACATTAAATCCGTATCTAATGCCAGAATTACAAGACTGTGTCTAATACACTGTCTTAATTTTGTCTTGGATTTCTCCCTTATTAGAAAATCTGAAGAAAATAAAAATCAATAATGAATAAAACAATCTTCATAAAAAGTTTGAGTGGTCTAAGAAATTTAAAGACAACAGTATTTTCTTTTCTACCACTACCTCTCCAGGGAACATGAAAATAAAATTGTGGTAGCCCTTCTACAAGCTATTAAAAAAAAAAAAGCAAACTTACCCAAACTAGTCCCCTTTGTAAACCTTAAATGCCACTCATAAAGCCATCTTTCAGTATGTTCTCTTACCTGAAAAGGAGGGAGTAGGACTTGAACTTCACCCAGTCAGAAACAGGCTCTCGAGAGCACCCCTGATGAAGGCTGAGAAGTGCAGGGACGACCTCTCTTCTTGGATAAGCTCACTCTTTCCAGAAGGGGAGGAAGGGGGCAAGAGACTGGGGATGAGCAAGCTTGCACAGCCGGCAAAGGCAAACGAACATTAACAAGACTGGTCCTCTCAGCAGAGTCCCACCCCTTGGCCACAAAGCGAGAGGCTGGGCGAACAGTGCCCACAGCCACAACAAAATATCCAGACACAGCGGCTCAGAGAGACACTTTTCACCCTTCCAAGCAGAACAACAAATGCAAGCAAATGCTTCTCACAGGCATCTTGCTGAGGAACTGCCCAGGGAGGAGTAAGAGGCCCTACACACCAGAAGTGCCACTAGATCAGACGTTGGGCTTATCAACAGGCAGGGTAAAATGTACAGCCTACACTTGAACTCTTCCCAAAAACAAGTCTTTTTAGATTTTCTTCTATAAGGAAGGTCACAAAAAATTCAAGATATAAATGTAAAGGAAAGCAGAACCGAATGCCCACAATTGAGGAAATGTAGTAACTTACATGCTGCTGAGAACCTTCGTTTCCACTTCCCCATCTGGCTGCCACCTTTGCCTGTTTTCCTCCTTTACAATTCCTTGGGGTTCAAGAAAGGAAACTGTTTGAACTTCCAAGTTACTAGTAATGCGGATAGAAAGAAAAGTAGGAATACCCAAAGTGAGATCTGAAGACCATCTCACTTGCAGAGAGAGTGAAATAGACTTTTGTCCTCTAAATAGATCAAGAGGATTTTAATTCTACAAATATTAAGATGCTAACACATACTTAAATATACAGGATTTATCCACCCATCAATGCTAGGATGGAAATGAAAACACACACACACACACACACACACACACAGACACACACACACACACACAAACAGCTTTTGCCAACATGTGCCAGAGAATATCAAACGTTTCACAAAACAACATTCCAGGGAAGTTTTAGGATGGTCACCCTACGTAAACATCACCAGAAGCCTACACTGCAGGATTTCTGAGTTTTTAATTTGCTCATATCCAATCTGTTAAATTTTGTGCATTGTTTCCCAAACTTACTTAATCACAAAACCCGTCGAGGGCCATTCAGAGAGAACTGTATCTCAGGAGACTGATTTGGGAAATGCTAATAACTAGATTCCACTTGCCAGTTTTTAAGCAACAAACCTGACATCGTGATTAGTTTCCAAAGCACTTAGAATAGCTATTCAATTATCAGGCTTCCCATCTATCTCAACTTGCACTATAGCTCTGAAATTACACTGCGATCCATTTCCAGATTCCTCATTATCATCAGGCTAAATCTGCTTTCTAAACAATAGCGTGTGCAATGGAAGCATACTACTATATTCAAATTATACAGGAAAATAGGAGGTAGAGGATGGCGTCTATTCTCAAGAAGCCGGACACGTTGCTTTGGACCTCAGCAGTTATGACAGTGGGCATGCAGCTGCACCATGGTTACTCATATGCCCTCAAATGTCCAACATCAGACCTCAGATATTAACATTCAGCCAATGCATCCTAAGGAGGGGACACCCCAGGCAAGATACTAACACCAAGCCAGGTGTAAGCATTAAAAGCATCACCCAAATGCAATACCAATTGCATCCATATGTGCATACTTCAGCCACTTTCACACAGACTTAAGAGGAGGAAAACGGAGTCATGTGCCATCAGCAGACCATGTGTAAACACCTGACTCCCACTTCAAACACTTCCGTTTATCTCGAATCCTACGGTCCTGTAATCCCCGCACATTCCCACAATCCATCGCCCTCATTTGTATGAAGAAGTAGGATTTCAGGATAGAACCAAGAGAGACTGGTGGTTCACAGCTGTTTCACCGAGATAATTAAGTCAACTCTCAACTCTTGTCCGACCGCCCCAGCTACTCCAGAACAACTCCACACAAGCAATTTTTCCCGATTGTGTCATTTTAACGACGAAAATCTTCCTAAAATGAGTTACACTCCTCTAATCCTTCCAATAAGATATTTAATATGATTTTAAAATTGTCTTAATTCATATAGATTCTACTCAGTGGAATCATAATACTCTATTGAAGAGACTAATACATGTAGAAAAATTATTTTACTTAAAAAATGATTCAAAGAATACAGGATGGTGTGATGTTGAGCAAGCAGGTAAATTTCCCTCAGCATTATTTTCTGCATCTGTAAAATAAGCAATAAAAGTCACATAAAAATAATAAGGTCATGAGGCTGTATGAGAATCAAAAGAAAAATACAGCAGTGCTCAGATGGTTCAGTCGATTGAGCATACTTCTCTTGATTTCTGCTCAGGTCACGATCTCACGGTTCATGAGTGAGTTCAAGGCCCACATTGGGCCCTGCACAGACAGTGTAGAGCCTGCTTGAAATTCTCCCCACCTCTCTCTCTGCCCCTCCCTCCCTCAAAAGAAATAAATAACTTTAAAAAAAAAGAAAAATACAAACTCCAAAGCTCTGGACAAATGCAAGATACATATCTATATGCTATTACAGTATGTCAAGACATTCTTTTAGCCACTGTTCAGCAACAAACAGGGAGCTAACCAGAGTCCCTGTTTACCATGAAGAACACCTCCTGTGTCTCATTATAATAAATATAGTCTGAGATGTCTTAACAATTGTGAAAGTAACACAGGTTTATTTAATTAAAAAGTTCAGCCCACAGAAGACATAAAATTAAAAGTAAAAATTCCATCTTTCATATTAATTACCACCACTGCTGACTTTTAGCATGCATTTGCTTGTAATCACTTTTAGGTGACTCATATACAAAACATAGCTTCCTTCTAATGAATGAATTTATCCCATTTCGGTTATGGTTCCTAATAACCAGGTGATATGAATTCTATCGTTTCATATTGTCAGGTTTCCTGGTTTGATATTTTCCTTTGCTGTTCTTTTTGGAACATACTTTAAACATGAAATGGCAGCCAGACAATGATGGTGGACAGCATGTTATGAAAAGGTTATAAATCTCACCACACACACACACAGACATAGTAAGTATGTGTGGTGCTGAAGGTGTTAATGACCCTTACTGTGGTAGTCATTCCACAAGACACTTATTCAAATCATCACACAGACCTTAAACTTACACAATGGTATACATCAATTATGACTCAATAAAGCTGGAAAATAAACACAGCCCTACTCAATAAATATAGCCATAAACAAAATTGTGACTACACATGTGAAGTGTGTAAAAGGACCACAGCCCTCTAGTTTCAATAACCTCCCTGATACCTTTAACCTCTCCATTTTCTCCTTTTACATTCACTTGACCAGTGCAATAATAAAACCATTCAAGAAAGTGGGGAGGGGGGTGTGCACCTTATTTTCAATTTTGTTTTTAAGTACCCTCCACACCTAGCATGGAGCCCAACGCAGGGCTTGAACTAACGACCCTGGGATCAAGATCCTAATGCTCAGGCGCCTGCATGGCTCAGTCAGTTAAGCCTCTGACTTCAGTCTCACGGTTCATGAGTTCCAGCCCCCCACGGAGCTGGCTCTCTGTTGTCAGGGACTCTGATCCTATAGTACCGCTCTCTCTGCCCTTCCCCTACTGGTGCATGCTCTCTTTCAAAAATAAACATTAAAAAAAAATAAAAAGTCAGATGCTTAACCAACTGAGCTACGCAGGTGCCCCAAAAAGTGTATATTTTAGACTTATACAATGTTATGTCACTTCTATCTCAATAAAGCTGGAAAACAAATCAATACAGGTATAGCAACTATATAAAAAGAAAATTATAAATCTTAATTTAAAAATAACAAGTAATATAATCAAGAGATGGGATGAAAAGATGAGAGGAAGTAGGACTGTTCATTATTTTTAATTTTCATACCTAGGAGTCAACAAATACTGTATTAAGTTAGTAAATCAATGAACATAAGGTTTTGTTATTACAATTATAATTATCACAAAAAAAGGAAAGGCAGTCTTCTATACCTAAATTATAGAAAGAAAAAAAAAAAGAAACCGCGGAGGATACTGCAAAACCCAAGACACAACGAAAATTTCAAATTCTCGGAGCAGGCCCTGCTTCTGGGGAGACCCACCAACACCTCTGCTTTCAAGTTCTCTGTTTCAAGTAAGGGCTTTCTGCCTTGGCTTTGAGGAGCCTCTGCCAGCCGGGGGTCTGAGGGAGCAGTGCTTGAACTTCACTTGGATTTGCTCCAAACATCACCAGGTTTGGCAGACATGCTTCAGAGTCTGAACATCTGGGGGTTAGCCATTGCCTACTCTGAGTGAAGAGAGTACCCCCTCTCTACTTTTCCCTACAAGTTTTCATCCCCACAATTCCAGCATAAAGAATTGACACATTCACTCAAATTCCCTTGAACCAGAAACACCCACCTCCCAAACTGCTTGAAGTTTCTATTACTTTCTCCATTCTTTAGTTTTCCTTCCTCTCCACTGCCTCTCTCTAACCGCCTCTTCCCTTTCAAATCTCTCAGTGCCAATATCAGCAGTGTGCTGAGCCAGGCTGCACTGCCAGCAAAAGACAAGAGTCAGCCTCTCTTTCCACGTCCAGTGCTGGTGGGAGCACCTCACCATGGAGGTCCGCAGACCGTGCTAACCAAGCTTCCTCTCCCTCCCCAGAGCCAAGTGTTAAGTGTTAACCAGCACACTACCAGAAAGGCCTGGGAATTAAAAAAAAAAAAAAAAAGTTTTTTTAGAACTGTGTGGAAAGGAAAACGTAAGAATATTTAATGAAAACAAGACTTCTATTTTAACTTTTCTCAAACGAGTTGATAAAGAGACAGTTTTACCTCTTTGACAAGGCCAGGTAAGCAGCCTAAAGACAGAACAGTGTTACTGGAATACCATAAAACCAGAGAACCTGAATGAAGGTTGTGTTTCCAGGGTAAACCGTACTCCTTACCAATTCCCTTTAGTATATATTATATAGCATCTTCCCCTGTAGTAGCTCTAAACTGTACATTAAGCCTATCTTTTGACTCTCAGTACCGAGGATTTTGAGGAAGTATAAGCATATTCATATCCTGGGACATAATAAAGAAGAAAACTTTTTATCTGCCTCTTTCCTTTCTCCTTCCTCTAGCCAAAATCCCAAAGATCACACAAAAATCACACTTTTTACCTCCTTTTTTCGCAAAAAGTCTAATGATTAAAAACTAAAACAATTATATAATAGCACCCTTGATCATTTTGACCTCGACAAAGACAGACTGGAAAGCCAAGGACTCACTATACTCAAGGTAAAGTCAACGCATTGTTCCAGGGAACAAAGGATAACTTAGCAGAAAGGATTATTTTAAAGAATGGTAAGGACATTCTAACAAATACTGCCAACTCGGTCTGCCTAGATCAACCACCTAGTGAATCATGAAAGAAAAAGGACAAAAGAAAAAAAAAAAACACTCTGAAGAAATAAACAACTAAAACAAAGATCATATGAACTCTGGGGCACCTGGGTGGCTCAGTCGGTTAAGCATCTGACTTCGGCTCAGGGCATGAACTTGAGGTTCATAGGTTTGAGCCCTGCATCAGACACAGGTTGAAGTCTGGAGCCTACTTCAGATTCTGTGTCTCCATCCCTCCCTCTCTCTTTGTCCCTCCCCTGCTTTTGCTCTGTCTCTCTCTCAAAAATAAGTAAACATTAAAAAAATTTTTTAAAGATTATACGAACTTATATACTCACCAATGTTCCTCTCTTTATGTTAGCTGCAATCAACAACTTCATGGTCTCACCCGTTATCCCTATCGATGTCCTGCTGATATTATCAGTATTACTGAATCATATCTAATTATCAGTAAAAAGTGAAATAGTTATGTTTAAAGTTAGAATGGAATCCACAAACAGAAATGCTTCCTAAGTTCTTTTGTTTATATATTTTATCCTGCTCCAAGAAAAAAACATACAAAGCATGATATAAACACTGCCAGATATTATTCAAGACAGAGAACTTCATTTTTGTCTCACTATTTAGAGGCAATAAAACACAATTCACTTCACAGAACAAAAGTTGTGAACTGGCAGTACTCCACGCTGCAAGTCAGGCCTCCCTACCATCACCGTCCTGATGTTGGTAACTAACAGCTCCCAGCTTTTAAGGTAAGCTGGACAGCATCAGATGGTAGTTAAGGGTATCATGCTAGAATCGGATACACCTAGGTTCGCATCAGAGCTCTTCGATTTTGTGCAAGTTATTTAACCTCTCTACAGCTCTGCTTTCTCGTCTCCAAAACAGGAACAGAAATACCCACCTCACAGGGTCACTGAAAATTTTAAGATAAGAAAATCTACGTCAAACACTCAGCATATCATCTGGCATACAGGAGGCACTCAACAAACTGGGATAATAAATTATTACCATCACTATCTAATATTACTGCTTTTGTACAACATGCCAACCACTCAGACAGCTGCCTCAAATGTACAGTGGTTGAGACCAGAGCTTCTCAATCTTTCACCTGCATGCAAAGTACCTAGAGATTTTGTTAAAAATGCAGACAGTGATTCAGGAGGTTTTCAGTGAAGCCTGAACGCTATAGTTCCAGCCAGCTCCCAGGTGATGCTAATGAAGCTGGTCCGGGAACCACACTTCCAGTATTAAGGATTTGGACCACCTGAACATCCCACTCCCACCCCCACCACTCCCCAACTCCACACAAATACACAGACACACGTGGGCACAGCTTAGCTAAAATGCAAAACACTGAATCCACAATCCAACATTACCTTCTCTGTAAAAATAGAACTCTTTCCTTAAAAATGGTAAAAGCTATGAACCACTCGGGATAATTGCTAAATACAGAATACAATTATAAGAAAAGCAAGGGACTGCTTAACCTGGGGAAATCAGACAGACATGGGTTTAAACTCTAGGTGCATTGCACATACTAGCTGTTAGAGAGGCTTTGGATTAATTACAGACTTCTTATAAACTTCAGTTTCCTTATTTGTAAAATGGGGATAATAGTATCTATAAAATATAAGACATCTCGAATAACAGTTGTCTCAAAAATACTTACTATTTATCCCTATATCCCATGACCTGACACATAGTAGGTGCTAAGAACACATCGGCTGCCTTTCTGTTCCTAACTGCACTGTTTTAATTACTTGCTAATATAATTCTGGTTTTCTTTCTGCTTTCACTCAACTTGGGCCCTTTGCCTCTCTAGCATACTATTTGAAGACCTGCCACTACAAAGTCTTTTTCATGCTAGTTCAAGCTGCTGGCATTAGTAATTTCCCAAGAGAAAAAACCTTATTTCCTAGTATGTTCTACTAATCCTCGAGACCGAAGTCTGGAAGAAAACTATCTGTTTTCCACATGGCTTCTCTCTATTCTAAATCTCACAAGCTCTTTTTTCCTGCAAAGACACAAAAAGGAAAGGAACAGAAATCTTGGCCATCTTTTTTTCTGTCTCTAAAGAGACTGTAACTATCTTTTTCAATCAGAAAAACTTATTGTGAGAAACCAGTGACTCGCTCCAAGATAACTCTCTGTATTCTCTTTTAGTTCCAAAAACTGGAATTGATTCTATTTCTTAAGGAAGGTATAACACACACACACACACACACACACACACACACACACACACACACACACACACATTCACTGCCCTACCCCCATTTTGTTGTGGTTTCCTGTCACCAAGCAACAATGATATGATGCCAAAAACATCAGTTGCCCAGTTTCACTCCGTTCCCTCATTGATCTGCCATATTACTTACTGAGTGCCTGCCATGCCCAGCGCTGCGTCCCATGCCAAGTGTATCCTGATGCGTAAACAGACATGACCCACACCCTTGAGGATCTAACTATCCTGACCTTCACTAATCTTATTCCTAAAACCAGGCCACACTTCCAGAGCTAGTTTTGGCTTCCAAAACGGAGCCCAGGGCAGAGTAGGACAACTACAGCCTACATCTAAATAAGCCACAGCAAAACTGTTGGAGATCAGCTCTGCCACAATCTACTAATGAAATGCAGCAGGGCACCATGTGATGAAATCCGCAAATAAAAGTGGTCTCCTCTAAGCCACCAAATAGTGGCTGATCCTGCCCACCTCACAGTCCTGGCTGGAATGGCACGGCGGCCCCTTGGAGACCCAGATCCCACAGTAACGTTAGTGTGAACAGACATTGCCACAATCCACCCCCCTCTTCTCCCTGACTATGAGCACTTAACCAGGCTAAAATCTTATCAGAGGCTTTCTGAAGTTCACCGGCACACTGAACAGCAAACAGTGCTGATGTTTCTCCAGCCACACAAGCCATATTTAGGATCTTGATGCCTATTTGCAGCTATAATGCTTAATTTTAACATTTAACTATAATATTTAAAAAAAAAAGAGGAAGCCAGGTTTTTCCCCATCTTCAAGTCTATTAAAACTTTCGTCAAGCTGAGCTCTATTACAAGGTTCATTGTATATAGAAGAGACGCTGCTAATAGAATCATCTTGATCAAGAATTCATATAATGTAAAGAACATCAGAAAAAGATAATCAGAATATGTGGAAACTATGTGGTCAGATAATCAGACAAACCTCTGATGCAGATTAATTTATTGTTCACATTGATGAGTCTAATTATGTCTGTGAATTGGAAGATCTCTTTTCGTTACATGAAAACACACTAAGTCTCCTCGTTTATCTTAAACTGGGAGAAGAAAAGATACCTTTTACTTTTCTCAACATACTAAAAATATAATAATCCTATATTAATCATGGAGAGTACATATGTAAGGAAATGTCATCTTGGTAACAGAGAAAGGGACGTTGGTCCCAATGATCCTCTAACAGGTATTTGAAAGAGGCCCAAACCTGTCTGATATTTCAAACCAACAGGTATGTGTCAAGGATGAAGCAAGGCTCAATTTAGGCCCATTTTCTAAATAGTCTGTTTTAAAATCCAGGGATAACCACACCTTCCTCTAAAGATAACAACTTAGGTAAAAATTACCCATGGTCCTTTCCACAGAGCAATCTGAAAGGTTTTCTAGGGACCAGATGAAAACTTGAGGGTTAATAATTCAGACAACAGCTTTACTTGGATTGGCTGAACTAACACAAGCCTGAATTCACTTCAACATTCCGCTGCTTCACTTTCCCCAAGATAATTCTGAAGACAGCACGACATCTTCATATTTTAGAAAAGTGATTCCCAGACTGAAGGAGCCACTGCCATGGGTAAACTGCAGGATGATTTGAGGTGGTATAAGGAATGAGCTAGAACAACGTAGAATCTCCCAGCAGGAAAGGTGGTATCTCTCCCTTCCCTTCTCATTCTCTCTCTCTCTCAATAAAGTGAAGGCCTCTCTCTCTCTCACTGCCTCTCTCAACAAAGCAAGAGCAGGACTCTGACCTAGGGGTTTGGGACAAAACTGGCATCTACTTAGGATTGAATGAAACTATTTGGTTTTCATTTTTTAACTGTTATTGGATGTCTCTACTATTTCTGGCACCTGAGAGTTTTCCATTTAAGGTAGTGATTTAATGTTTTCTTTTTAACTACATTTATTCGTGGCCAAAAAAGTGAAAAACATTAAATAATAGAGGTGGAATATATTCATGGCACAAAGCATGAATGACTGACACTTGGAAAATACCGTAGTGTATGGATTAAAACAGTCTGAGTGTGAATAGAGCTTCACAACTAACTTTGCTGTGTGACTTCAGGCAAGTTACTTAAGATCTCTGTGTCTCGGTTTCCTCATTTGTAAAAGAGAGATAATGACAGTATTTACTTCAATGGGTTATCATGAGGATAAAGGTGTAATTATAGGTAAAGCACTAAATTATTACCTGGCATATTCCAAGAATTCCATATAAATGAGCTATTATAGTATTTTATAAATATAATATATCTTAGGTAAATAATGATAAATTCAAACTTGATCCTCTGGCCTGTGAATTACAAAGTAAGAAGATTTCTTCATGGTCTCCTGTATAGGGAAAAAAGAAACACTCCTTCTGTTTTGTTTCGTTTTGTTTTTAATTAAAAATGCAGCCAATTGAAAAGTGTTTTAAGCTCATTTGATCCTCTGGAGGCCAGAAAATCAAGTGTACTATCTTGAATTCCATTATAATTTCCTTTCCTCTCTACTTAAAAGATCCCAATATTTTAATTACTAAGAGTTTTAAATGAGGATGCCATTCCTTCTCCATAGGACACCAACCAAAATGTATTTACAACCAGGCATATGGCTTCTCCAACATTTTAACATTCTGCCCCATCCATGTAGCATCCCAAAAATGGATGTTTTCTTGAGATTTCTCCAGTAAATGACTTTTTGCTTAAATTAGAGCCACCTTACATGCAAAGGATTTTTTTTTAATATTTATTTAATTTTTGAGAGATGGAGCATGAGTGGGGGAGGAACAGAGAGAGAGAGGGAGACAGAACCTGAGACTCTGAGAGGGAGACAGAATTTGAAGCAGGCTTCAGGCTCTGAACTGTGAGCACAGTGTCTGACGCAGGGCTCGAACCCACGAACTGTGAGATCATGATCTGAGCTGAAGTCGGACGCTTAACCAACTGAGCCACCCAGGTGCCCCTCCAATGTATTTTTAAAAGTCTGCTTGAGGGGCACCTGGGTAGCTCAGTCTGTTAATTAAGCATCCGACTTTGGCTCAGGTCATGATCTCGTGGTTCGAGCCCCACTTCGGGCTCTCTGCTGACAGCTCAGAGCCTGGAGCCTACTTCATATTCTGTGTCCCCATCTCTCTATGTACCTCCCCTGCTTTCACTCTGTTTCTCTCTTTCTCTCTCAAAAATAAATTTAAAAAAAATTAATTAAAAAAAGAATAAAAAATCTGCTTGAATATTTTATGGTCCAAATGTTTGTGTCCTCCAAATACTCATAAACCCTAACCCCCAGAGATGATGGGGCTAGGGGGTAGAGCCTTTGGGAGGTGCTTGGGTCAGGAGGCTGGAGCCCTCACGGATGGGATCAGTGCCTTATAAAAGAGACTCCAGAGAGCACCCTGACCCCTTCTACCATGGGAGGACATAAGCAGATGTCTGCCATCCAGAAGAGGGCCTTCACCCCACAAAGCAGGCACCCTGATCTCAGACTCCCAGCCTCCAGAACTGTGAGAAGTATCTGTTGTTTATAAGCCACACACATAAACATAAGATTTATATGCCATAAGCCTGTGGTATTCTGTTATCACCCAAACGTATGAAGACAAACATAAAAGCAAATAGACCTCACTTATTTATCTTTTTCTTCATGTTTTCCCTCACCTTGGCTTCAGGGGAATTCCTCCCTGCGTTCATGTAGCTTAGTGTGACCCCCTTGAATGAATCACAGAATGTAGTAGGGAAGTCATCACATTCCCCTTCTTCACCCCACTGCAGTGTAATGGGCATTTTGGAATGAGGAAGGACAGACAATACTGCTCTGTGATACTGGTTTAGCGATCCACACGGTTCAGCCAAACTCCTGAAGGCGAGTTCACTCTCTGTGCCTAACATGGCTTCCTGAACAATAAACTTTAATTGTCCCATTGAATCCCACAAATTTTCATCTCTGCTAGAACCCAACTAGAAAAGAAGAAGAAACTACTCTGTATCTAATGTGAAGGAAAATGGTTAACAATGAAATTAATGATGATTGCAAATGTAACCTTCAAGATGCACAGAGCCCAGTAATCCCTCCAAGAACAGATAATACAATCTGATTGCTTCTGAATGTCAAATGTACCTGCAAGAAATAGCTATGTAAATTTCCAGGGCAGGCTCTGTATGAAGAGTCCAAAGCTAATTTTTAAAATCTAAGTCATTGTACCCATCCCTCTCAATTCTGTCAAATTAGATCTTTATTTCTCTCATTTTTTAAATGACTACATACTCACACCTCCGAGCCAGTTATTCAGACAGGACCATGGGGCCAAGTATGTGGGTGCAAACCTCAGGTCTGTGAAACCTTGGCCTGTTACTTAACTTTTTTGTCACTTAGTTACATCATTTACAAATAGGATAATAGCACCCTACATCATAGGTCTGTTGAAAACTGCACTCAATACATGGCTAGTGCCATGTCAATGTTAGGTGTTACAAGTCATGGTCATATGTGACCTTTACATGATTTCTTCAGTGGACTGATATGGGTATCACCATATCCCCATTTTAGAATGAGGAGACTGTGATTTCAGAGGCCTGTAACAAGGGCAATGTTTCAGAGTCTATCAGCCAAGATATAGCATCAGATCGGCTCCTTGCACCACCTAAGTCAAACTAAAGATTAAAAACAAAAGTACCCACAGCAGGGGTGCCTGGGTGGCTCAGTCGGTTAAGTGTCTGACTTTGGCTCAGATCATGATCTCATAGTCCGTGGTTTCAAGCCCCATGTTGGGCTCTGGGCTGACAGCTCAGAGCCTGCAGCCTGCTTCGGATTCTGTCTCCCAATCTCTCTCTCTGCCCCTCCCCCACTCATGCTCTGTCTCTCTCTCTCCCTCTCTCTCTCTCAAAAATAAACATTAAAAAAAAAAAAAAGGACTCATGGCAGATGACCGAAGGGCCACTGATAACACATACAGAAAGTTCTTCCTATCAACTATCAAAATTTTTTAAAGTGCTGATAACTTAGTCTGACATTCCACAATACATATGAATAGAACAATACTTTTACAGACTAAGATAAGGGGAATTGACCAATAAATAGTCACCATTTATGATGTTTGCTATTGGCTGGCTCAAACCACTATCTCCTTATTTGTGACTTCTTGTTTCTATTGTTTTTATGAGTCTTGACAAAAGTGAGGGAAGAGCAAGTGGGCATGACTGAGGTGTAGCCTATTTGATTACATCTATGTCACGTCTCTTACTCCCTGAGAGTTTCACAGGAAATGGAGCAATACTGCTGTCCCAAAGAGCAGCGAGTGATGTCAAAGAGCCCACCTACACAAAAGTCTTAACCTCTAGCTGGGTAATCAAATCTATGTGTGAAATGCTGTTCTAGTTCCTACATGCTGCTGAGATCTGGCACAGAGCATGGCACGTGGTAGTCGATCAGTATTTGTTGAATGACATGAAGTAAGCATCCTTGTTTGAACATTATTTCCTCTAGTAAAGGGGGCCAGAATGAAGCACATTCAGGTAGTCTATATTGCGATGAACATTGGCCTGCTGAAGACCCTGTGGATTATTAGGATAACATGCCAACAAAATTCACCTGTTCCTGTTTAACTCCAACATATCGGAAGTTCTGGCCAAGACATTATTATTACCATCCCAAATGTGGCACAACTGCTAATTATTACTCCATATCTATTCTCTTCTCCATCAGTAAGACAACCTCAAGTGGGCTCAACAAAAGACTACATTTTCGGGCTCTCTTGCAGGTAGATGTGACTATGTGAGCAAGTGCTGGCCAACAAAGCACAGATGAAAGTGCCATAAGGAACTTTGTGGAAGGCTGCAGAATCGGAGGGGGCTGCCTCTCAACTGAGAAGGCTCCTTTCTTCTTACTACTTCCCTTTTGCTGCACATCTGGACTGTGGACACGAGGGCCCGAACTAACCTGACCACGAGGGACCCTAAAGAGGGAAGCCACGTGGCTAGGATGGTAGGATACAAACCTAGGAATCTGGGCTCCTGATCACCGCAGGTCGTGTTAGCGTGCCGAACTCTGAATTTCTCTGCTACGAACATCCCATCTTAAGTCATTGCTATTTAACCTTTTCCTGTTATAAACCGTCAAAATGAATCCTAACTGCAACATCAAATAGGGCTCCTTGGAACACAGTTAGGAATCCCTGACTTTACATCTTCCCAGACCTCTTGGTACCATCAATCCTATTTTGAAAAATTACCTTTTACAAAGAAAAGGAGGCATTGCTTTATTTTAGATAAAAAGATATAGCAACCTACACTATATATTAACTAACTTGGATTTAAATTAAAAAAAAAAAAAAAAAAGAAAGAAATAGTGACCTAATTTGCTAATCTCCAACAATGGTGAACACTCACTTACCTAAACACCCACTTTGCTCGGGCGTTTAGGTAAGGGCTTTAGCTGATTATGCTGATCACTTCCTAATAAAGAGCAGAGAGCCAAATATTGGGAAGTGAAACTACCAGATGAACTCCATCCATGCACAGGTACCTCCCTTACTGCATCACTGAGCAAATGAAAACATATCTGGCTCCCCATCTTGACTATTCCTCATGGCCCCTCTTTAAACATCCAGTTATAAAGAAATTTATTTGTGTAGGCTTTTTCCTCGGGGAAATCCAGAAATCAAATCACTTCGCCAACAAGGCCAGGAAAACAAATCATTTGTGTTGTGGCTGAGCCATAAGGCTCCCATCATAAACACAAGCAGAGGCTGCACAGCTTTGCTCTCACAAAGCCATTTGGGAGAAGATTTTTATGGCAGCAGCTGAAATGTTTCTACCAAAACAACACCTACACTTTGCTAGAGTTATTTTCAGAAGAGAAGGTTTCCCCTACTGCTGTTTAAATCGTTGAAATGTTTAGTTAAAAGCGTCGGTTTGCAGGAGTCTGAGGCTGCAGCCCCAAGGGGGGGAAGTAGCTACCAGTTTGTGGCTGGGTGACCTAGGGCAGATGACTTAACCTCACTGACCTCAGGTCCTCCACAGAAAGTGGGAATCTGAGCACCCTCGATAGTCGTCCAGTAATGATGAGGTAATACATGCTTATTAGCACAGTGGCTATATAATGAGTGTTCCAAAAATTAAAACTCTATTATTTCTTAACAAATTTGATATAAATTAACAAATTATTTCAATACCTTGGGGTATTTTATTAATGTGGGTAAGGACCCACATTAGGTCCTTATCCATAAGGATAAGAACCACGTGATTCTCTCAATAGATGCAGAGAAAGCATTTGACAAAATACAGGATGCTTTCTTGATAAAAACCCTCAAGAAAGTAGGGACAGAAAGATCATACCTTGAGATCATAAAGGCCATACACAAAAGACTCACAGCTAAAATCATCCTCAATGGAGAAAAACTGAGAGCTTTCCCCCCTAAGGTCAGGAACATGACAGGGACATCCATTCTCCACTGTTATTCAACATGGTATTGAAAGTCCTAGCCTCAGCAATCAGACAACACGAACACATAAAACGCATCCAAATCGGCAAGGAGGAAGTCAAACTTTCACTCTTCATAGACGACATGTTATTCTATGTGGAAAACCCAAATGACTCCACAAAAAAAAAACTGCTAGAACTGATCCATGAATTCAGCAAAGTCTCAGGATATAAAATCAATGTACAGAAATCAGTTGCATTTCTATACATCAAAAATGAAACAGCAGAAAGAGAAATCAAGGAATCGATCCCATTTATAATTGCACCAAAAACCATAAAATATCTAGGAATAAACCCAGATGTTTAAAAATCTATACACTGGAAACTATAGAAAGCTTATGAAAGAAACTGAAGAGGACACAAAAAAATGGAAATTTCGACATTCCATGCTCATGTACTGGAAGAACAAATATTGTTAAAATGTCACTACTACACAAAGCAATCTACATATTCAAGGCAATCCCTAACAAAATAACACCAGCATTCTTTACAGAGCTAGAACGAACAATCCTAAAATTTGTATGGAACCAGAAAAGACCCCGAATAGCCAAAGCAATCCTGAAAAAGAAAAAGCTGGAGGCATCATAATTCCAGACTTCAAGTAGTATTACAAAGCTGTAATCATCAAGACAGTATGGTACTGGCACGAAAAGAGACACAAAGATCAATGGAACAGAAGAGAGAACCCAGAAATGGACCCACAAATGTATGGCCAACTAATCTTTGACAAAGCAAAAAATAATATCCAGCGGAAGAAAGACAGTCTCTTCAGCAAATGGTGCTGGGAAAACTGGACAGTGATATGCATAAAATGAACCTGGACCACTTTCTTACACCATACACAAAAACAAATCCAAAATGAATGAAAGACCTAAACTTAAGACAGGAGGCCATTAAAATCTTAGAGGAGAAAACAGGCAACAACCTCTTTGACCTCAGCTGCACCAACTTCTTACTCGACATGTCTCTGGAAGAAAGGGAAACAAAAGCAAACATGAACTATTGGGACCTTAATGAAATAAAAAAAATAAAAATAAAAAAAGCTTCTGCACAGCAAAGGAAACAATCAGGAAAAGTAAAACGCAACCGATAGAATGGGAGAAAATATTTGCAAATGACATATCAGATAAAGAGTTAGTATCCAGAATCTAGAAAGAACTTATCAAACTCAACACCCAAAAAACAAATAATCCAGTAAAGAAATGGGAAAAAGACATGGATAGACACTTTTCCAAAGAAGACATCCAGATGGCTACCAGACACATGCTCAACATCACTCATCATCAGGGAAATACAAACCAAAACCACAATGAGAGACCACCTCCACCTGTCCGAATGGCTAAAATTAACCAAGCAACAGACATCGGTGAGGATTAGGAGAAAGAGAAACCCTTTTGCACTGCTGGTGGGGATGCAAACTGGTACAGCCACTCTGGAAAATGGTATAGAGTTTCCTCAAAAAATTAAAAATAGAACTACCCTATGACTCAGCAATTGCACTACTAGGTATTTATACAGAAGATACAGGAGTGCTGATTCCAAGGGGCACATGCACCCCAATGTTTATAGCAGTGCTATCTACAATAGCCAAAGTATGGAAAGAGCCCAAATGTGCATCAACTGATGAATTGATAAAGGAGATATGGTATACATACACAAAGCGATCAAAAAGAATGAAGTCTTGCCATTAGCAACAATGTGCATGGAACTAGAGTGTATTATGCTAAGTGAAATAAGTCAGTCAGAGAAAGACAAATACCATATGATTTCACTCATATGTGGAATTTAAGATACGACACAGATGAACATACGCGATGTGAAAATAACATAAAAACAGAGAGGGAGACAAACAATAAGAGACTCCTAAATACAGAGAACAAACTGAGGGTAGCCGGCAGGGTGTTGGTCGGGTAGGGCTAAAGGGGTGAGGGGCATTAAGAAGGACACTTGTTGGGATGAGCACTAGGTGTTATGGGTAAGTGATGAATCACTAAATTCTACTCCTGAAATCATTATTACAATATATGTTAACTAACTTGGACTTAAATTTAAAAAAAACAACAGTATGTGACAGTAGCAAAAAATAAATTAATTAAATTAGAAAAAGATACAAGGACCTACGCATAAGTCATAGTTTAAAATCCTACCAAGGGCGCCTGGGTGGCTCAGTTGGTTGAGCGGCCGACTTCGGCTCGGGTCATGATCTCGCAGTCTGTGAGTTCGAGTCCCGTGTCAGGCTTATAGCTCAGAGCCTAGAGCCTGCTTTGGATTCTGTGTCTACCTCTCTCTCTGCCCTTCCCCTGCTCATACTCTGTCTCTATGTCTCTTAAAAATAAATAAACGTTAAAAAAAAATAAAATCCTACCAACATTAATATAAAGGTCTAATGGTGGTAACAGGATATGTGTAGAAGCCATAGAACACTATTTATACACAGACCACTTACCTAGCTCATTGGAACCCTCTAGGATAGAGTCACAGCAAGGAAGTCAGTAAAATCTCCAAACAGCTAAACTAGACACCGTAAAGTCCATTTAGTGGCTATATTTAACTTACCAATAATGATAAAATTATTGAGCATTCACCACGTCCTGGGCACCAAGCAACGTTGTGGATTAATTATTTCTCTTTTACAATTTCACACCCAGAGATGTGCCACAGACACTGTGATGTGATAACGAGACCCCACTTTAGGACGAAAAAGCTGATTTCCCTGCTGCTGCCAATCCTGCAGGCAGAACACAGACGACAGCTCTCAGCTGAAGAAAGCGGTTCCACTCAGCCTCAAGCACCACTCTGGAACTGCCCTTAATGGCCAACATCAGTGAATAAAGGCCCAGCCTGCTTTAGAGCTCCCTGTGTGGTTGTCTAAGGCTTCTGTTAAGATGGCCTCCCTCTTCCCAATCAACTTCTCCCTCTTCCCAATCCCAGATCCTTCCTTTCCCCTTCCTAGGTGTTGATCTTAAGAGACGGCATAACGACTTTAATTTTTCTCTCTTTTTTAGGCAGGTTCCATGCCCAATGTGAGGCTTGAACTCACTCTGAGATTAAGAGTCGCGTGCTCTGCTGACAGAGCCAACCAAGTACCCCAGTACAGGGCCTTTAATTACTTTCATTCTTTGGATGAAAAAAAAGTGAGTCTCAGAGAAGTTGAGAAACTTGCCCAGAGTCACACAGCCTTGGGACTGGAACCCAAGCATTCCGATGCCGTGAGCCCAGGCTCTAAATCACTCTGCTCTACTGCTCCCTGGAGTTTGCATTTCTATGTCCTCACGGTAGACTGCAAGAAGTGAATTAGAATGAGAGAGAGTTGTGAGAGAAGACAACCTTGATGAACTTCTCAAAGACAACCAGATAACACAAACTACACCTTTAGAAACAAGGGATAGATTTCAGAGCAATGGAATGGTTGACAGGCCACAGAGGGAACACGGAGGTGGCTCGTCGTCCATCAGCAACCGTGGAGTGCCGCTAGCTTGTCTAGGCTGGAGGAATAAGGGAAGGAAGTGGGGTTTTGAAAGCCCAGAGGTGGAGGCCAATGGGCAGAGACTAGACAGCAGCACAGGCTGTTGTGGCAGAGCCGGAGGGCAGTCTGGTGGGGGCAGAAGCTGGGCAAGAGACACACAGCTGTTCCTAGAGATACCAAATAAACAGAAAGAAACAGGGTGAGATACCCTTCTGTCTCCCCTCGCACACCAGGCAGTCAGGGAGCCTGGAAAACATGCTGTCCTGTGGCATGGAGAACGGGAACTGGTCAAGGAGTGGATCTAAGAACAAATATTGTGTTTGAGCAGCCCGAAAATACAGCCTGAACATCAACTGGCAATGAGGAAGTATAGAGAAACACTCTGAAAAGAAAATACAAGAAATAAAGCAAATCTGTCAAAATCTACTTTCATGGCAGGCCGACCTGCATCCTCAACAGCCCCCAAGCAAACAATAACAGTAATAATGACTCACTTACATGGCCCTTTATAAGGCGCATTGGTTGATTACTGTGCAGTTCAATCACTGAGGTCTGAAAAACACGAGGCTGAGAAGTTTCAGTGATTCTGTTAAGTAAATCAGGGGAATATATGCAATATTCTGAAAGCATTTCCATCACAAAAATAGAAAGTTTACTGGACAATGCTTAAATGGATAGAATTTCATGATCAAAATTTTACTTACGTAGAACAAATTGTTCCCCACCACTGTGAGCTAAATTAGGTGTTAATGTGGCCCCTAATCTGGAAGGCTAAATACGCCTTCACGATTTTATCTGCTGTCTGACAAAGTAGGAGCCAGAACACAAATTCTTTCCTCTATTCTCAGAAGTCCTCTGCTGACTTCTCTCTGATGCAGCAGAAATGCTCGGGGGGAGTGAGGAGGGCAGAGGAGAGAAAAACTCTGAAAATGAAAACTCATTACCAGGAATCTCTAAGAATCTTTGGCAGCACAGATACTAACACTGGAGTGATACAAAGATCAGCATGGACCCTGTGAAAATTCCTGAAGCATTCCGTATTTTGCTCACCTTTTCCCACAGGTGGGGAACAGGCTATGATAAGTGAAATGACTTATCCAGTTGAGGGCCCTTCCCACTTCAAATTTTTCTTCCATCTCCAACTTTCCTCCAAAAACATGGATCCCCAGTCACAATATTCAGCAACCACTCAGGGTTTAAATATCCACTTTGCCCTTCTGAAGGCTTTTAACATCTATTTAAAAAATTATGTTCTGGTCCCTCCAAAAGAAATGTGATTTGTCCATAAAGATTGTGAATAAATTTTGGTCCCTTCCAAACCATTCTGCCCCACCCCCCACAAAGAAGCTTGAGGTAATTAAAACCCAAATAGCTTGAAAGAAGATCTGGGGGGCACCTGGGTGGCTCAGTCGGTTAAGCGGCCGACTTCGGCTCAGGTCATGATCTTGCGGTCTGTGAGTTCGAGCCCCGCGTCGAGCTCTGTGCTGACAGCTCAGAGCCTGGAGCCTGCTTCGGATTCTGTGTCTCCCTCTCTCTCTGCCCTTCTCCCGCTCACGCTCTGTCTCTCTCTCTCTCTCAAAAATAAACGTTAAAAAAAAAAATTAAAAAAAAAAAAAAAAGAAAGAAGATCTGGGTTTAAGGCTCAGCTTTGCTTCTAGGTAACTGTGTAGATTTAGTTTGGTCAATTAACCTCTCCAGGCCTCTGTTTCCTAATTTCCAACATGATGCAACCAGAAGGAGCTAATGTCCACAATCCTTTCAGCCCTGAAATGATTCCACGGAAAGATAATAAACGTCCTGTGCAGAACCAGATGAACTCTCTCTCACTTGATATGGCCTGGACATCTGCTGGGGAGACTGCTTATCAAAATTTAAAGTACAATCTGTGGCCATGGCATCGAGAAAAAATCTGACCTCATTCCTTGCTCTCATTTGACTGTGATCTCACCCAGCAATTGCAAGTTGGGTTCTCAGGCAGTCTGATTGCCAAAAGAACCCGATTATTCTCCCTTCCTGTATCTACCCCGTCTGCCATGTAACCTTGTAGTGCCCTCCCACTCTGGGACCGGTCATGTGATCTTTTTTGGTCAGTGAGATATTAGCAAACATCATACAAGCAAATGCTTGAAATGTGCATACACTATTGGGCTATTTCTCATTCTTGCTCCTTTGTCACGGCCAGGAGAACATGCTAGGTCTAGTGTGCTTGAGGATGGAGACATATGTAGCAGAGATGAGTCACCTGAGTCTCCCTAAAACCATCTTAGATCACCAACAGCCAGCTGAGCCTCTAGACATGGGAGCAAAGACAGCTAAGAGCTACTTCCCCAACCCACAGTTGACCACAGACATGTGAGTGAGATTAGCTGAACCCCCGACTTGTATGTTAAATACATTTTTATTATTGTGTTCTACTGAGGTTTTATATTTTGCAGTTCCTTGTTACACAGCATTATTGTGGCAGTAGATAACTGATACGCATTCTTTGAAATATCACCTGGAATGTAATGACTGTTTCTAGATCAAAGGTTCTTTAGTGGTGAAACAAGTCTGGGATACACTGCATACCTAAAATTTATATTAGCAATTCACAAGACACATTAATGCTTTTAAGACTCTAAGTAGTCCCACAGTAAATAAATGTATTTAACCTTGTCGAATTCATGTTTTCCCCAACGTATTTTACCATAAGTATGATGTGCTAAGAAAATCCCACCCGCCTCCTACCCCCCATTCCAGTCTTAGATCTCACATCTGGATGGAACTTCTATCCAACCTTCTGGCTAGTTGGGCCATGTATTTTATGGTCTCTTCCAAGACAGTTAATGAACACTTCAAAAACAAAACAATAAACAAAACAAGAACCTAAAGGCACTTTGAAATCATGAAAGCTTTTGTTGTTTATATCCAAAGTCTAATGAGAAATGAGGGGAATGTTCCAAAAATATCTGAAACTCATATATCCTTAGTCTAATATCAACTTTCTCATCATTAAAACTTTAACAAAAGCTTACTGCTAACCTGCCACTGAGCATTCTTCAGAAGCTCCCTATTGTCCTTTCCTATCGTGGTTCACAAGCCTTTGACAATCAGGACCCTGATTTCCTCTTCTGCTACTCTTCTTCCCCTCTATCTCTTTTCTTTCTTACCCCTACTCTCAGGTGTACATACTATCCATGAACTACTTTCAGTTCCATTACATGGGCCATGAGCTAGTGCTCTGAAGTCTCCAGAGTTTGGTGTTATTTGATATGAACATGAACTGTGCACTTTTGAAATACTATGATATAGTACCAATCATATGGTCTTATCTCATATGAATTTGAATTAATGTTAAATCCACACAAAACCTTAACATTCTTGGAGAATTGCCATTTCAAAGCTGGTTGGACCTAGGGAATGCTAAACTGTTTACAGAGTGGCCACAGGGTGGTGCCACATTAGCTGATAACCAGAAATACCCGCCATCTTTTGTCAGGATTATTCTTGGATTATGAGAGTTCTGAATTTGCAAAGACTTCAGAAACAAAACCCTCACATAAAATGTGACCTCTAGAACGTGGAGTTTCTTCTTCTTCTGGAGACTCCTCCTTTCCTCTTCACCACGCCCAAGCCCAAACACACAGAATTAATCCAGCTAATTTCAATTCATCCTTCATGCATTAATGGAGACAGTACTTCTGCCTAGAAACTCTCCCTGAAACACCCAAGAACAGAGGACAAGACCCTCCTATAGTAGAATTTATCTGATTTTATATAAATGCCTATCATCGGATCTAGACTCCTTCATGGGAAAGATCCTAGCTTCTTCCATCTTAAATTCAGAGCCCAGTATAATGCCTGGTGATGATCAATGAATATTGCATGGGCTCGTGTAGATGGATGAATGGAGAAATGAACAAGAAGGATGGGCCACTGAATACAAAAGACTGATTTTTGCTGTATAAAATCTCTTCCTCTCCTTTGCCCAACATCAAGGAAAGATAATTACAAACACTAGGCAATAGCTGAGGAAAGAAGATAAAAAGAAACTTGATAACCATCGTCAGCTGGATAAGAGTGATCATTATGAATTTAGAATTAATATAAACCCACATTTTTTGAAGTGAAGACACTTGTCAAAAATGTAAAAGATAATCAGAAGGAAAAAAAAAGTGGGATGCAGTAGTGCCTTTCTCTTCCTAATCACAGAACATCTGAAGATGTAACTTTTACTTTTTGGAGATAAACAGTTTATTAACCCATTTGTTGAAAGTGAAGGACTCACTCTAAGAATTGCGCTCTATAATGAATGTGACCTCTCCGATGTAGCAAACAAAGATGCAGGAGAGAGCTTTCACTTGGTCAGATTTCCTGCTTCCCATCACAAAACTCCCAGATATTTTGTTTCCTATTCACTTCCACTTTGGACACCAAGTTCATGAGCAAGTCCATGAGTTGTCCTGTTTAATGGGGACAGAAATGAGTGCAAACACAGATAAGACATCTTGAAACCAATAAAAAAAAAAAAAGCCTTGTCTTTGAGGATTCTTCTCACATGGCTTTTGACTCCAGACCAAACACCCACTATTCCTCTGGCACTTTTAGGCAGAGGTTGGAAAATAGGTCTGCCATTGATTTAAACATCCTGCCAACTGACACCATTCAGTAATCTTAGGGAATGTCACATGGATGATCTTTTGGCTGTGTGTGTATACAGCCTTGTTCTCTGGGCTTTCATTTTATTTGAACTTTCTCTTGACTCCATATAGACCCTATATTTGAAAACAAGGGATGTACAGTATTGTCACGAGCTAGAAATCTCTAAAACAATTTTCCATGGATTGTTTTAACCCTAAAGTTAAGCAAACTCATAATCTGCTGCTGCTGTTTTTCAAGTTCCTTTGTGCTGTTTTTCCTACTGTCTGAACTCTCTTAAATAGTCCCACCTACAAATATAAATAAGAACCTGGTCATTTAGTTCTGTCACAAACTGAATCAATGGTGGCAACAAGGAACGCCATAGGGGGTTCTCCCAAATCTCAACCTTAAAGATGTGCCAACAGCCCAGCTTCTTGGAGCAGCTCTGTCCTCTGGAAGCTTATTAAACTTCCAAGAATTCATTTCTGCCTCCCACACCCATTTTTCTGCATGCATTTTTTCAAAAGACATCTGCATCCCCTGGGAAGAGATGAAAGTGATACCAAATAAAACAAAAAGCGAACTTCAGAGGCACTCTTCAACCAAATGCTCCCAAATAAAGAGTAATTTCATTACTTTGTTCTTCCCTTTCTCTCTTTAACTGCCCCCTAAAGTTAAATCACTCAAGGTTTTTTACTCTTTCTCCCTTTTTTTTAAAAAAAAAGCACTGACCAGGTAACCAAATCAAGATCCCTTTTGCAGAAGGAGATCAGGCAGCTGCTTCCCAGAGACCAGGAACCATCACCACCAGAACTCCTACAAGGCACAACCGGATCCACCCTGAGTATTTTGCCAATGCTGTTCCTTAATTGGCCATGAATACGGTCAGCCCCAGCAATTTCTGCACTCTGTATAGCATAATCTCCTAAAACATGAGCAGAGCACTTAAGGGCCAACTTTTTAAATAGCATCCAATTAATAATTGTAGTAATAATGAAAGAAATGCCAAACTGCCATGTGACTTCTGAGGCCCAAAGTGGAAGCTCACTTAAATGAAGCAAACTATTTTTCTACACCCTTCCCCCTTCGCTTTTCAAATAGTCCATCTAGCAGAGGAAATTTCTGGAACTAGATAATGGAAAACATTAGGATTTCCTATTTCCAGTTTCACGCACTTTGTCAACATTTATTGATAACCCTGGATATAGAGATAAAAGTGACTGACAGTCAATCTCACGATTCAAAAACAGAAGCTGCTACCAGAATTTGTTCATTCACTTAACAAAGGATTACTGGGTACCAGGCACTCAGGACGCCACAGTGAACAATATGGACAGAAATCTCTCCTCGCATGCAACTTCCATTCTGGGGTAGACCAACAGCACCCACCTAAGTACATAGGACACGAGGAGATAATGAAGCTACAGAGGAAAGAGGTAAAAGTAGGGAAAGGGGACCAGAGTGTTAGTCACAGGGGGTGGCCATTAAACAGGAGGGTAAAGGAAGGGCCTAGTTAGCAAACAGTTGAAGGAAGTAAGGGAACACGTCCTACAGACCCTATAGATATGGAGAAGAGCCTTCCAGGAAAAGGGAGAGCACAGAGGTCCTGTAAGAGATGTGTCTGGGGGTATGTGAGGAAGAGTAGTAACAGATGAAGACACAGACAAACAAAGGGACCAGGCCAGGCCTTGAAGGCCCTTATAAGGGCTGTAGCTTATGCTTCGAATGAGGTAGGAAGCTGCCATGGTCTAGGAGCAGAGCAACGGGTCCTGACTTTTTTTTTTTTTTAATAAATTTATTTATTTTTGAGAGACATAGAGACAGAGTATGAGCAGGGGAGGGGCAGAGAGAGAGGGAGATGCAGATTCTGAAGCAGGCTCCAGGCTCTGAGCCGTCAGCACAGAGCCCGACGCGGGGCTCGAACTCACAGACCGTGAGATCATGACCTGAGCCGAAGTTGGCCGCTTAACCAACTGAGCCACCCAGGTGCCCCCTGACTTCTATTAAGAGGATCACTTACTTGGGCAGCTGTCTTGCAAACAGAGGGCAGGTGGGCAAGGACATAAGCAAAGAGACCAGCTTGGAATCTATGGCACAATCCAGGTGAAGTAGGATGATGACGGCATCAGAGGTAGTGATGAAGGGAACAGAAACTGATTACATTTGGGATACGTTCTGAATTCAGAACCAAGAAACTGAGGAACTAGATTTCAGTATTTGAAGGTAAAGTTTTATATTTTCTGAATTAAAATGCCCAAACTCCAAATCTGTGTTCACTGAGTTTATTTACTCCAAAAGGTTTGATGATGCACTAATTGCCATCTCCAGTCTTTA
The DNA here is from genome assembly GCA_030068075.1 of Paguma larvata. Lineage (NCBI taxonomy): Eukaryota > Metazoa > Chordata > Mammalia > Carnivora > Viverridae > Paguma > Paguma larvata. The sequence continues at coordinate 15,306,542 of CM057844.1, forward strand.
TCTTTCAACTGACCCACAGTTCCCTGCCATAGCTTCTAGGACACTTCATTCCTCGGGTCCACTCAACCTCAGCATGACCATCTACTCCCAGCCTTGGTCTTGGTTCCATTCACCCAGGGCCGGTGTCCCTTTGTTTCTTCCCTCTTTGTCTTCCCCACTGTGAATCCAGATATGAAGCCCTACCAGTTCTTCCTCTGACCCTATTTTGTGTACCTCCCTCCCTCTCAGTTCCTATTGCCAGCCCCCTGGTGCCAAACCCTACAACCTCGCAGGCAGCCTTGCTGCCTCCAACCTCTCTCTCATCAAAATTACACTGCTGGCTGTCATAAAAATAATATTCCGAAAGTACAGGTTTTATGGTGTGACTTCCCCTGACTCTAAGGGTTCAGTCCCTGCACCTGGCCTCTAAGGGACTCGCCTAATTGCTATAGATCTCTCCATAGTCCTCCATTCTCTAATCTCTTGTCCCTACCCCACAAGAATTTGACGGACTCTGGAGGGCGAAGAGATATTCTTGCTCATTCTTGCACTTTTTTTAAAAAAATATTTTTGAGAGAGAGAGAGAAAGAGAGAGGAGGGGCAGAGAGAAAGAGACACAGAATCCAAAGCAGGCTCCAGGCTCTGAGCTGTCAGCACAGAGCCCAATGTGGGGCTCGAACCCATGAACTGTGGGGCTTGAACTCAGGAACCACAAGATCATGACCTGAGCCAAAGTTGGACACTTAACCAACTGAGCCATCTGGTGCCCCTCGTTCTCACACTTTTGACTTTCATACGTGGGGTTTTCCCAACCAATAATGCCCTCTCTCTCCCTTTTCTGTGCAAACTTTCTTAAATCTTCTCATCCATGGACACTAGCTCAAATTCTGCCCCCTCTATAAAAATGCCCCTAACTACCCCAGCCCCCATCCAGGTCCTATCACAACCCTTTTATTAGGATCTCATGTCTCAGATACATGCCTTCCCTCCTGGGTAGGAGTAAACTTCAAGGTCATACATCAACTTGTATCTGTTTTTACACCACCACTGATACATATATATAGTGTTCAATACATATCTGCTGAATTCAATTATTCCAGGGAATAAACTAGCTGAGACAATATTCTCCTTATCTTTATCTCAAACTCTGAAAGTAGGTAATTGAAAAGCCCTAGAATTCAAAGGACAAAGGATACAGAATATTCGACTAAAAGTATCTGTTATTTCTTACTCTCTCTGTTTTTCTTCTGCCATGTTGACCCTTTCACTAACTCGTTCTTAGATAGTGTGCCCTAGTAGAACCAGACAAGAAGTTATGACTGGGGTTATCTCGTGTAGATCATGCTCACAGGCACGTCATATCCCAAGTGATAATCTACTGATCTTTGACTTAAAAACAAACGAGATCCTGGCTCCATGGGAGAGTAAACAGGAATGGAATGAGCAGTTCTGGTCCCAGTCACAAACTGTGGCCATCACTGAGATCTCTGGGTATAGAACTAAGGCCACGTGGTGGCAGAAGCAAAAAGAAAATGAAGATGGCATGTAATCAGCCACTTAGGGTCTATTTCTGGGCAGGAATTCCTGCTGCATCTCAGTAACTACCATGTAGCCTCCACCAGTAAGTTTTAATGATAGGGCTTCACTGACTCATAAATCACTACTACAGGGGGACTCCCTGAGAAATTACATCATTATAGTCCCCAAAACAGGCTTCTCTCAACTTCTCTCATCAAGATATTTTCTCCCTTTTTAATTCTTACTTCTTCAAGGTAACCACCTCCCATTTTTAATTCATGCAAACAACAAATAACTTGCCTAATGTGAGCCATGCACAGCCACTGTCGCTCTGAGGAAGACAGATGCATGACTTTGCCTTCTGGCATCCACAATGGGAGGCAGATTAAGTAGCCACATAGGCATAAAATCACAACCTAGGATTAGTGCAATGAAGGAGACAGAGATGGAACAGAGGATGAGACCTAATCCAAAGGATTCCATGCTCCCCTGAGGAAGTGATACTTGAGCTGAGATCTGAAGAGTAAGTTAAACGTTAAATGACAGATGGGAGGAGAGAAGAGACACTTCTTGTTGAGAGGACATGGAAGGACACCAGGGCAGGAGGGACAGGGATGTACTGGAATAACTTCCAAAAAAAGGGGGACGGGGAGCAAAGCAGGAAGAGAATGGCTTAAGAAGTTAGAAGGCAGAAGGTAGGTCAAGTAGAGCTTTGTGGAACACGGAAAGAAATCTCTAGCCTTAGAGAAATGGGCAGGTCCCAAGAGTTCCTTCAAATCCTCAGTGTCTGATGGGGCGCCTGGGTGGCTCGGTCGGTTAAGCGTCCAACTTTGGTTCAGGTTATGATCCTACAGTTCGTGAGTTCGAGCTCTATGTTGGGCTCTGTGCTGACACCTCAGAGCCTGGAGCCTGCTTCGGATTCTGTGTCTCCCTCTCTCTCTGCCCCTCCCCACTCACACTGTTTCTCTCTCTGTCTCTCAAAGATGAATAAACGTTAAAAAATTAAAATAAATTAAAAAATCCTCCATCTCTGAATGTTCTCTACTCGCCTGCTGCTGCCTACTCTGACCACAGTTTCTTAGTGAAAAGCCATCCCTGCTTGGTCCCTCAAAGAAAATCCTTAGTAACTAACATAAGGCCATTGGTCCTCTCAGATGACTGGATCGCTAACAACCAATATGAGTATTTCTTGGGAGCATGTGAACTTTGGAGCATTTGAACTCGGGAGTTCTTAAGACACAGACAATACTACAGCCAAATGATGATAAATATGGAACTAAAAAGTTTCCATGAATAGTGAGGGTGGAGGGACATGTTAGTCATGTTGAGCTATGTTAAAAACAAAACAAACAAACAAAAACCTAAGTGTAAATTGTCACTCTTCCCATTTACAGGTCAAGTCTATTTCCTCTCTCCGGGAAGTTGGCCCCATGACTGCTTTGACCAATAGAACGCAGTGGGAGCAGTCAGCTGGGATTTCTGAGGCCTGGCCTTAAGGGTCCAGGCAACCTCTGCTTTTGCACACTTATAATGCTTCCTCTTCTGAGCCAGCCTCCATGCTGTGGGAAGCCCAAGCCCCACTGGCTGGGGCCACATGGAGGAGAACTGAGGTACTCCGGTTGGTGTGCTGGCTGAACTCCCATCCTACAGCCAACATCCATAGCCCTGGGAGACAGTCATCCTGAGGATTCCAGCTCATCTGACCCCCAGATAACTGCAGCCCAGTCAACACCACACAGAGCAGAAGAACTGCTCAGGAAAGCCCACTCAGCCCAGGCTTCTGAGGGATACAAAACAGTGGTTATTGTTTGAAGCCAATAAGTTCAGTAGTTGTTACAAAGCAAGATATAACTAAAACAGAAGTAGAGCAAGGCAGTGAATAAGAGTAAGAAAGACTAAAGCAGATGTACAAACAAAAGCAGAGAAGCAGCCCCTGCATGATAGAGAGTTCAAGCTTCATTCTGGACCTTCCCACCTGCGTTCATGACGCTTAACTGGATTTTGTTCCTCTCTTTGTAATTCACAAACCTCAATTTCTTGACAATAAAATGAACTTTAACATAACCAGCTTAAAGGTTTTCTGTCCACAAAGGTTTTTACCATCATACTCAGGTATTTTAGTCACCATTTTGCACATGCCTCTGCACAGGAATTCTTGTTTTCCTGGGTCTAACTTAGTAATTAAGCAGCACTCAGAAATTCATTGTGTAGAATTGATAAGTCTTCACCAATTACCTGCCTTAGGGCATCAAGATTACTCATCCCTAAAATTTTAGAGACTAGAATAATTAGAAGGACTAAGGCTCAAGTATCTCTTATGGTAAAGGTGTCAAATATGTTCTACTGAACAGGTGATTGTAGACTACAGATGGTAGGTAAAATAATCCTTAGTAATTGAGAAGGCAATCCATCATATTTCCAAATAACCCATCATATTTCCATATTTCAGGTAACTCTAAAGTGATGCAAGGAGATTCTGTAGTGATTGATTTGGTATAAGTGCATACAAATCTGAGTAAAGGCACATATTGAGAGAAGGTATCAATGGTTCTGTCTCCTGACTTTGAGACACTCGCAAATTAAAAACACGCATTGCTCAGTATTTAGAACATGTGCTCCTCGAGGTCTAGCAATATGTTAAGATTCTTAAATTCCTTATTTTTGTTTTGTTTTGCCTTTGTTCCTAATTTTTTAAAGTGTATGTTCTGTCTATTATTTTAAGTGATGAGTAGTAAGGATTGAATGACTATTCTATCCTTTGGCCTCGAGTCCAGGCACCTCTCCAAAGGCCACCTGCACTTGGCCAAATAATCCTATGCCTCACTGATTCTCCAATCCACCAGGAAATTCCACACTTCTTTTCATACCATTCCTCCCCTTCTCTCCCTGGTAAGCCCACTATCATCCTTCAAGATCCAGCTCAATGTCACCTGCTCCATGAAGCATTATACGACACTCACCAACTTCTGCCTTTTCCTTCCTGACTCAACTACATCCTCATCTAGGTAAACACAATATTCTGATATGCCTATAATACTTAAAGTAGTTATCATAATTATTTGGCTGAACTCTTATTTTTCCAACTACATTGTGATTTTCTTGAAAGCAGTGATCAAATACTATTCATTATTTTTTTTTTTATTTTTGTATATGTTTTATTTATTTTTGAGAGAGAGAGAGAAACAGATGTGAGCAGGAGAGGGGCAGAGAGAGAGAGGGAGACACAGAATCTAAAGCAGGCTCCAGGCTCTGAGCTGTCAGCACAGAGCCTGATGCAGGGCTTGAACTCACAGACTGTGAGATCGTGACCTGAGCTGAAGTTGGACACTTAACCAACTCAGTCACCCAGGTGCCTTCAAATACTATTCATTATTAACTCCATGGTGTTTCACAAAGTGCCTGAATCACAAGGGGCCCTATGTAAATATGTACAGAGTGAGTGCTTTCTGTCGATACAGTGCCTTATTCTAAGCAGACTGAAATCCCTTTCACACCAGCTTTTTTAAAAACTCTCAAAAAAAAAAAAAAATGGATTATAACCCATTAGAGGGATAAGAAATATAAGAAATTAAGAGGAAAAGATGTACTTATCTAAAATTATAATACATGAGAGAAGTCTCTGAAATTTCCAGATGGATAGATCCATTTCACCCTTCTGTTTCTGTGAATTACATATTATTCCACCTTATAGAGTCAAATATATTATAATTACCTGCATACATGGTTATAATAAGGTAGAACTTCTAATTTTCAATTCACTACTCCAACAGAGCTACCCATAGAGCAGACAAAAAAAAAAGATGATTAATTACAACCTAAGGCACCCCTCCAAAAATGTCTTCTTTAATAAGTACCCCTTCTTTTGTTAATGCATCCTACATGCTGAGTGTCCTCAGGGCTCAAGTACAATTTACACTTCATTATCTTATATCTTCATAACATCTCTGGCTGTTTCATCTTATCCAATTCTGTCTAGAGAGCAAAGTCTTCAAAGATGGTATCTCAGAGTCCTAGCAGGAAACAGATGGAACACTCACAGGACACAACTGACGGTGTTTAATAAGGGATTATTTAAGGGTGGGTGGTAGGGAAGACAACCGAGGAGTGTGAAGTGCCCTAAGCCTGAAGGGGTATGAGGATAGAGCTATGGGGACCCAGAAAAAGTAGAGGAGCTCTAGGACAGGTCATCTGACAGACTGTCGCTTCCAGAAGGGCCATAGAGACAGCCATTAGCCCAATGGCAAGAAAATACCTGGAGGAATGAACAGGTCAACCTCATGGCCTTCTCCTCTCCAATCTCCTGTTACAGCCTCCAGCTCTGTGAATGTCACCAGAAGCCAGAGGGCAGGAAAGCCCACCAAGGCAGCACACGACATCCCCCTTGAGGGACAAGGGCAGGCCAGGGAAAGTGGAGAGTGGACCTGGAAGGGCAAACAGAGTAAAGCCAACATAGCCAGAATCCTCATCGGTACTTACTCCTCAGCCCCATCCTTCTCAGACTATAGCATTAGGAGTACAGATGGAAAGAAGAAAGAGCCAAGACATGGTGTTTGATAGAATCACATGGCGTGTGCAAATGCTTCACTTACATCCATTCCCAGGTCTTTCTGGGCACACAGGAGTCGCTTCTCCACATTCCCTCTGTGTTCGTCCCCAAGCACATCAAAGAGACCTTACTGCAGGAAGTGCTTGGGAGTTAAGACCTCCAGGAATAACCCACAGAGTATGACATAAGAGTTGGTAAATAAATAGCCCAGCTCCTCACCCCTCCATGAAGTATATTCTACAGTCTATAAAAAACAGCTCTCTGGCAAACAGGAGCCCTAGTTGCCCTCAGTGGAATCAGCCTGTCAGCACACCCAACATTGGCTGCATTTCCTTCCTTATCTACTATCCCACTCCCCCACTGGTGCTTCTAGGTACTACCTCCAGAGCCAGCTACTTGCACTCCAATCTCCATCTCAGGCCAGCTTTGGGAGAAGCCAAACAAGACAATGTGTGAGTCATAACCCACCCCTATGGGAACAGACTCGCCACAAAGAATGTGTAAGTTACGTGCACATGCATGTGTGTGATACAGACCCTCTCTGCTTTACTCTGCACCAAAGAAAACAATATAGTAAAATTGAAGTAAAAAATATGACTTACAAGTCTCTGACTTGGCTTTGAACTAGCTCTGTGAACCTCAATAATAACCACCTTTCCAGGCCTCCAATATCCTCATCTGTCAAATGAACTCAGTTAAAGTCCTTGTCCAATTTTAAAGTTTGCTAAAGATTTTCAGCAGTAAAAGGGACATAAATAATGAGGCCCAGTACTTGAACGGACACTAAATTCAATTCTTTGGAGTACTTTCTTTAACTTAGGAAATTCCCAAAAAGCCAAAAGCATGTTTGCATCACCATAAAGAAAATAACTTTCAGAAATTAAGGATTTAACCTATCAACCAAGTGGCTACTCTAGATACCTATTTTAAATCGAATTTCCTAGATTTGACAGCATATATACAATCAATTATTTTCAAACTCGTACATCTTGTATAAATGTCTAGTGACCATCCTCTTCATCTATTACAGGACACACCTACAAAAACATCAAGACAGGAAATTTTTTTATAAAGTAATACCTCCGAAAATCAACAGGGACTGGCTTTGTAGTTCTGCTTCTGCTGTAACTTCATGTGTCTCCTTGGGCAAATCATTTCACTTCCTCATTCCCTACACCCGGCAGCACCTCCACGAGAGGGAGACAAACCTAGGGCATTCCACACACAATAATCAACTGATGAGTTAAGAAATATCTCTGAGCTTTAGTTTTATTAAACAGAGAAACAGGAATGGGATGGTTGTGCTATCTATATCATCTCAACAATCTCTTCCTGCCCCCACATTCCCTCTTGAAATGAAATAGAATATAGTGACCTAAAATTCTGCGGCTCCAAATGATTTATCCCTCTCTTGAGAGCTATCACCTCTGCCCAGAATGGCCATCCTAAAGCAGAGCTTACTTGAAGCCACTGGTTACTGTACTTTCATAATGTGGTTCTTAAAACAAAAACAAAAACAAGAAAACAATTCAGGGTTGGACATGGAGTGCCATGGAATGAATGAGGCCTGTGTTCCCAGCCCCCATATTTAAAATAATGGCAAAAATCATTCCAACCACCATCCATGAGCAAGGCCGTTCTGATAGGTGACCAAGATCTCATCTCAGAACTATCTGGAAACATAGGACAAGCAAACAAAAATCTTGCAGAAGGAATGGGGGAGGAAGCAGAGAACATGGAAGGGAAACATGGTAAGAAGGTATTCGAAAGCTTGTTCATGTCTCTTTCCTAACTAGCATATTCATAACAAATATACTATTACATCTGTAATGAAATGAAAAACCTGAAAGTAACCATGAGCCTCTTGAAAGGACTATCTGGGACTATGGAGGCTCTTGCTACTTTTTCTCTTAGGCACAAAGAATTCAAAGTATGTGCATGTTGGAAACAGAAGAAGCACACAAGAACCAAGAGGAAAGTTCTAAATTTGTATCCTTGTGGGCAAACTATCAAAAAAATGGCTTCCTTCCAGTTTCCTCCAACATGAAGAATGGCCAACTGCTTCTCTATGATATTTTATCTGAGTTTCAAGGTCAAGAGGGAGGAAGAAGGAAGAAAATCAGGTTACACAGTGTCACTAAAAAGTGAGCTATTAAATTATATAGCAGTTATACATTTCAACAATGTTATAAATACTAATTTACTATTTATACTAAAATGACAAAATTGTTAGGAAATATAAAATTACCAAGAAGGAAACTACTACAGGACTGTGGAAATGTCAGCACAAGTAATTATAACAGACCTAATTGTCTTCATCGGTGGTTCTCAAAGTTGGGTGCATAATAAAATTACCTGGGAAATTTTTTAAACTTCTGAAGCCCAGGACATACCCAAGGCTAATTAAATCAACATCACTAGGGGCTGGACAACAAACAATATTTTTTTTTTTAGAGAGAGAGAGAGAGTGAGTTCCAGGAAGTGGCAGAGAGAGAAAGAGAGAGAGAGAGGGAGAATCTCCCTGCCACCAGCGCAGAGCCCAATACGGGACTCAAACTCAAAAACCATGAGATCATGACCTAAGCTGAAGTCAGATCCTTAACCAACTGAGTCACCAGGTGCACCCCAAGAACAGTATTTTTGAATCTGCCCAGTTGACCATGATGTGCACAACAGTTTGAGAACAAGTGACCTACATTATGCTAAGTTGATGTTAATGTGGCTTGAGGCAAAAAACAGTGTCTTGAACTAGCGCTTCGTTTCTCGAAACCCTCCTGACCTGGTCCTTACAGGGAGACATCTGGGGCACAAAGTTTCATCTCTCCGCTCCTCACCTGTCTGAGACTGCCTCTCCACTCCTTCAAGCCTACCTGGAATTAGACATTGATGCCAGGTACAGGGCTTAAGAGTACCAGAACACCAGGAAGTACATGGACATTAAAATTGTGGGCAGCAGGGACGAACAGTGTCCTGCAGTGCCTTTGCAGTTACGAATCACCCACTGGCAAAGAAAACTCACTGACAGTAGACCAAACAATGCTACCAAAACAGGCAGCTTCAGCCTCTTCTTCCCTGGTCTTATTTAAACATCCATTCCTTGACTCAAACATTTACTAGTCAGGTGGCAGGGTCCTAAGCGCACCCAAAACTCCCAGATTATATGGAAAACAGATCTTAAGAAGTAACTGCCACTCAGTATAACCAGAAAAGTGGAAGTAGGTACAGGCACAATGGTAAAATACACAGAGAATAATTACCTCTGGGGAAAGGGTTTTCCAGACTACAGGCACAGCATAAGCAGAGACACAAAGAGGAGACAATAAGAAAACAGGAAGCTGTCTCAAACTGCATATGGAAAATGCATGAGAGGTCTGAGGTCTGAGGTCAGAAAAGTGAGGTCAGTAAGGGCAAAACAGCTAAGAGTTTGGGCCTTACCCCAGAGCCAGGTTTCTCAACAGTAGCACTTACTAACATTTTGGGCTGAGTAATTCCTTATTGCAGGGGGACTATCTCTGCGTTGTAGGATGTCTGGCAGGATCCTTGCTTTCTATTCACTAGATAACAGCAGCACCTCACATCTCTAATACAGTCAGTAATGTCTCCAGACATTTCCAGATGTTCCTCAGGAGAAAAGTCACCCTTCTTGAGAACCACACCCTTGAGGCAGTCTAGAACTGTTGTGTAGTCAGAACTAAGTCAGAATCTGATAGCAGCGTGGAGGATGTGGTAGGGTGAGACATCACAAACCATCTATCCAGCACAAGAACCTGCATGTCTGTGTTCACGTGTAGAACCACTTTGGGCACCTGGGTGGCTAGGTCAGTTGAGTGTCTGACTTCGGATTTTGGCTCAGGTCATAATTCCAGGGTCATGGGATCGAGCCCCACATTGAGCCCCAAACTGAGCTCCATGCTGAGCATGGAGCCTACTTGGGATTCTCTCTCTCTCCCTCCCTCCCTCTGTCCCTCTCTCCTGCTCATGCTCTCTTTCTCTAAAATTAAAAAAAAAATTAATTTTAATTAAAAAAAATTTTTAAAAAGAACCGCTTTCATAAGGATGTCAGAGAATCTAACTCACAATTAGCTCTGATTTACTAATTTACACACTAGGCTTTCAAAGAAGATTCAAGTAAAGTTTTTTATTATACTATCTTTACAATATAAAAACTTGCCAAAGTTGGCCTCTAGGTGGTGAGATTCTGGGTAACTGCTCTTTTCTCTATATTTTTCAGTATCTTCCACGACCTAAACAAATTAAAGAACAATTACTTCTCAAGATATCTTTCTTAGGTAATCCTCTATGAAAATAAAATACTACATGCATGACAATCAGTTGCAAGGATACAAGCAATGATCCCACAATCTGCATACACACGCTTTCTCCCACTCCTTCTGCCTGTGCTTTCAATGGTATTACGGGAGTATGAAATGCAGTTTTCCATGAACCAAAACAGGCACAAGGGTATCTTTGCAGAATATTCCTTTTTGTACAGACCTTTGAAGTAAGGCATGGTTTCAGTTATCTACTGCTGTGTAATTAACTACTCTAAAACTTAAGGACAAAAACAATGATCATTTATTATTTCTCACAATTCATTGGGTTGGTTGGGTTCATGGGCAATTTTATTCCACGTGGTATAACTAAGGTCACTCAATAGGCTACATTCAGCTGGGACCTTGACTAGGGGTAGAACATTCAAGATGGCCTCTTATCTTTTGGGGTCTTTAACATGGCTGATCCAGTCTAAACTTTTATAAAAACCACGGTTAGCTCCTAAAAAGGAGCATTCCCAGAGGACAAGCCCTAATATGTTTATCAAGCAAGCCTCTGCTTCCATCATGATTGCTAATATCCCATTGACCAAAGCATTTTGGCCCAGTCTAGAGTCATTAAAGAGGAGAATACACAAGGGCATGAGCGATGGGAGGCAGAGTCCACTGGAGCCATTAAGGTAACAGTTGGGATAAAGTTTCCTTATAGATCATGTTCTTTTACCCAGACCTTTTGAACTAAACATCAACAGATTAAAACCCAGAGATTACAGATATGAAACATCCCATAACAAATTACAACTAAAGCTACTACACAACTTCACACTTTCCTTAGGCCAGCTTTTAGTACAGAAATAGAAATCATCCAATCTCATATTTCTAATGGAAAAGGCATTGCAGAGAAAAATCCCTATTTTTCCCTGGACAGAAATACCATTAATGAAAGATTCCCTCACTAAAGATTAGAATCAGTTGTCTAGATAATTTTGAAGATTCCATGATGAAAAGACACTCACTGAAAACATCCAAATCTATTGTCAAATTGCTTCTTCCCAGTTTCTTCTTAGGGGAACGAACCTCCTTTGAAGAACTAAGTATAATCCTAACAAATCATGCTTTAGGTTTTCATCCATTGAAGACTAGGTAAAGTCACATACCAATTCTCATATGAAAAGTAATAATTTGCTTTAGTTAAACTAGTAATTCACATCAAGATTGTTCTAATGCATATAATTTATTATTTCACTGTTTTTACATGTGTGTATTATAAAAATGCATTCTCTAGAGGAGAAAGTCATCTCCATATGACAACCCAAAGCAGAGCAGTAGACATTACCACCAGAGTAGCAGGGATGCCCGGGAAAATACTGAGTATCCAACTGAATGGGTTTCTATTATAGGTGGGTGCCTTCAGACAGGACAATTGAGAAGGTCCTTCCTGGTTCCAATATCATAAGTGACCAGGGTGAACTAAGCCTGGGTGAGCTCCTAAATGAACAGATATGCAGAAAACAACAATGAGTTTGAAAGATTAATCTGGACCACTCAATCTTAAGAGAGAGTTTAGAATATGAAAATCTTTTTAATAAAAACTACAAATAAAAAGTATCTGTAGGCCACTTTCAAACAGTTCTAAGCAACATTTTTGGTGAATCTGGTACATGAACAGCATCTACAATTCTGTTTGGCTCAATAAATACTAGTCAAATGAATCAAACATAACCTGGGAAAATGGTGTTGGAAGCTAGCTCAATGGTTTTCCATAGGTTCTTGGTAAAACTGAGGGAGGAGAAGAGACGCAGGGGTGGCAGGGAGCAGACTACTGCTTTACCTTGGGCTTTCACATGAATAAAAGTTACCTGTGATATTTAAAAAAACCCACTGCTACTGATCTACCCCAACATTCTAGTTCTATGAATAAGAAAACAATGATCCAGAGCAATGAAACAACTCAACCAAAGTCAAACACAAAAAAATGGCAGTGTCATAACCAGACCTCAGGTCCAGAGAGAAATACTGGCCTATACAGTCAATTCTCAATATCTAAAAATTCACCTACTCACCAAAATTTATCTGTGACTGCAAAAGTAATACAGGCAGCACTTTGGTGGTCTTTGCTGGACATGAACAGAGAGACAAAAAATTTCAGCTATTCATACACACGATCCCAGCTGCTGTCATACAAGGCTCTGTCGGCCTTCTTGTTTCAGCTCTCACACTGTAAACAAGAATCCTTTTCACAATCTATTTAGTGCCACATTTACCACAAGTTTGTGATTTTTGTTAGTTATTTCTCTGTTTAAAATACGGGCCCCCCAGCATAGTGCTGAAGTGCTGTCTAATGTTCCTAAGTACAAGAAGGCTGTGATGTGACTTGCAGAGAAAATACACGTGTTAGATAAGCATCATTCAGGCATGAGTCATAGTGCTGTTGGCCGTGAGTTCAATGGGAATGAATCAACAATACATATTAAATAAGATTTAAAAAACAAAAACAAAAACAGAAACACGCATGAAGCAAAGTTATATACTGACAAGTTGATGAAAATGTGGTGACTATCCCTGTATTTCCAATAGGAGCAATTACTCAGTATTCACTAATCCAGTGTGTTCATGGAGGCTTTATATAACATAACAACTGGGAACAATGAGATCAACTGTACATAACTTATATCTCTATAGTTGTTCTTATTGAGGACCTTGAAAACTGGACACTAGTACTCTTGAACCAGGTATCAGTAAATACCTTAGGTGCACCTCTCCCATCCCACAGATAAAGAAAGATGAGCTAGAAAAGGAAAATAGTCTTTGATGGTCCCATCACTGGTTAGACACAAACCCAGGCCTGAGGCCTCTCAATACCCGACAGGGATGAGGCTCTATGAGCTGCTCAGCTATTCATCCTAAGTACAAAACTGGGACACTTTATCCCCCAAAGTCTGGCCAGTGGCTAAGTGAGCCCTAAGATCAAACATTTATATGAAGGCAGAAGCATGCATCCCAAGAGAGGAATGAGAGGATTTTACAATGCACAGGAGTCCCTCCTAGCCTATCCAAGATTCAGATCCCATCTCCTGGAGAATCACTCTTGCCCCACCCCACATGGAGCAGAACCAATGTCTCTGGTAGGACTGTGTGTCACTCAGCTAGGTGGCACAGAGCAGAAGAGCAGGATCACATTTCCCTCCATCACTCCATCACCCCACAAGCATCCTATGCACCAGCCACAACACATTAACTGCCGTACACTAAGCATGCAGAGCTCCTGCCTGGCTCCTAACACACTTCCCTCTGCTTACAATGGCCCTCCTGCCTTTTCTTGCTGATGAACTGAGCTTGTTCTTTGATACTCGGTTATATGTCACCTTCTTCCTCTATCTTTGGCAGGTAATCATCCTGGTCTCAAAACTAGACTGTAAACTTTGTGAAGATGGCCAAGGAAAGTAACTGGGCTAGAGGAAAGGAGGTCCGGCATCTATTGTGTGCAGACAAGATAGATAATGAGAATAATAACAATGTAAACATTTATTGAGCATTTAATATCTACCACACACTGTTTTAGGGAATTTACATATATTCTGTCATTTGATCTTCCAAAGAGCCAATAGGTACGATTATGATCCTAATTTCATATATGAGGAAACTGAGTCATAGTGAGGTTAAATAAGTTGCCTACAGTCACACAGACAGGAAGCAATACAGCAGGGATCTAAATAAGGCACTCTGATCCAGAGGCTAAGTATGCCTTTAACCAGTGCCTGCATCATAAGGAGCACATCTAATCCTTTCATTCGGTAGGTGAAGAAGTTACAGTTCGCAGAGATTAGGCAATTATCTTATTACAGAGGACAGGAGGTAAGATTAGAATCCAGAGCTCACTTCCAAGAGGCTGCCTCTTAGTTTACTTTGGATCTTTGTTTAAAATAAGAGAGAACCAAATGAAAGGGAGGAAGGAGGGGAAAACATTCATAGATCAGTTAGTCGATTGGTTTATAAATCAAATGACTGGTCAATATACAGATAGGAAGATTATCAAACAAGTAGAACAAACTGATCACTTTCAGTTATCTCCAGCACAAAACAGATCTGATTCACAGGAGATAATGTTACTGATTGCTCCTGGAGCCATGAGAAAATATGAAAACATGCTACTACTATCATCCCTGAGTGTCCTCTAATTTAATGTAATTCCACAGGACACTGTGTGCTGGCCAGGAGGCCCAGAATTGAAGGAAAGGCAAGAGGCTTAGAAAAGATGAGCTTCCTTCCCAGGAAACCCTTAGAGATTCCCTTCACAAAGAAGAGATGACTTTATTTTTCAGTCTAATTGAGCCCTCCTGTATTTCAACAGGCGTAATAAATGCGATGTTCTATGCTTAACCAGAGAAACAAGGACAAAATTTGCTTTGCCTGGCTTTTATGTTAATTTCTTGCTGACCTGATCGCAAGTGCAATTGATCCTACTAAGAAAAAGATTATTTCTTTCCGGATAGTGGCCATGGTGCAAAATCAACAAAGATTTCCAACCTCCAACCCATGAGACCAGCTCAGTTTGCTCCTGACCTAGAGGACTAAACAATCATGTGCAAACATCATTCACGGGTTTAAATGGGAAAACAATTCAAACACAAAAAACATCTGCTGTGATACTCTTTCAGCCACTGTAAGGAGGAAACACTTGCAGTGACATGACTGTCTATTTTCTGTAGCGGAAACTGCTTTTTACTTTGAAAGTTATTCATTTGCTGTAAACTGGCTAGACGACACAACAATTAAAGTAATTTATCTTTTAAACTTGAGATAGGAAGATGTAAGCGACATTCCAAAGTACACGTGCATCTTCCTCCTACCAAATCTACTGAGTTGTCATGTAGATGGTTGAAGATTCATCGTTGGTTTGAGGTGGTGCAGTCTTCAGAAATGTACACTTTTCTGTTTGTCATGGCAAGTCTAGGACTTACTCCATGGCTCTGCAGCAGCAGCCCTAAGTAGGGTTGGTCCATGAATATGCTAATGAGGTACAACATTAACAGCTCCCAACATCAGAGAAAGTTCGCACCTGGCTAGAAGTCAGACTCCTCAAAGACACTGAAGCGAACCTTTGGCTTAGACCTCAGGCTATGTTTTCATTCTCAGCACCAATTTCTGGTACAAGAAAGTTAATCTGTTTTCAAGCTTGTTGCTAAATATGCAATTTAATATTAAAAATACAATACACAGAGAATGTCAAAATGAGCCAAAAACAACAAACTAGATACAACCAAGAAGAATCCCAGAGGCTAAACATGGTAGCAAAAGCAAGAAACAAGTATCTATATATAGAAAAGAACTATCTTAACCAACAAGAAATCTTTTTCTTCTTTCTTTGGGATCTAAGTCCATGTATGGTAATTAAATTAGGAGACTATGTTGTTAAGATAGTAAAGAGGCAAAAAGGGAGCTTTGGAAAAATATATTTCATGTTTAAGATGTTACTGCAAGAAGGTTCAAATACTGGCATGAACAGGTTCGATTTTCTTCTGGAACCTCCAGTAGGAAGGGGAGAGAAGGCAACCATAAACAACTAAGAATTTACATTAAATATCCAAAACTGCATGGCTTTCCACCAATTGAATATTTCTAAGAATAAAGAGGTTGCCTTCTCCACATTGTCCAGTTTGAGTTCCTTCTTAGGCATACCTTAAATCAAGAATTTGAGAACGAGTAGTTTATTTTGGGATGTGACCACAGGAAGCCAATAGTAGAGTGGAGAAATGAGATAGGAAAGCCAGTGCAGGGTATGATATCAAGCAAATTATCATTGTGGGTGACTGGGATCTAACCCCATGGGGAACTCTGGAAGATGGTGTAGACACATTCTCCAGTTATCCCATTCAAGAGACAAAGGAGCTGGGGTACTTGTACGTGGATTCCTTCTTAACCCACATGTACATCAATGAATGAATGGATAAACTAAATATGGTACAGACACACAATGCAATACTATGCAGCTTTAAAAAGGAGGGAAATTCTGACAGACTACAATGTGGATGAACCTTGAGGACACCATGCCAAGTGAAATAAGTCACCCACAAAAGGACTAATACTGTATAATTCCACTTATATGAGGGACCTAGAGTAACAAACTTCCTAGAGACAGAAAATAGAATAGTAGTTGCCAGGAGCTGGAGAGATGGGAACATGGGGACTTATTATTTAGTGCGTACAGGGTTTCAGTTTTTCAAATGTAAAAGTTCTAGAGATGGATGGTGGGTATGGTTACACAACATGTGAATATACTTAATGCCACTGAACAATACATTAAAAATGGTCAAATGGTAAACTTGTCTTACTTGTATTTTACAATTTTTTTTTAAAAAAGTGCCCAGGAGAATATGGGTAGAGCCCCCAAAGTATGTTTATTCTAATAACCTCACTCAAAAACCTACCTCAAAGATAGGTATTCGAACCTACTGTCAAAGGGATTTGATAAAGCAAAAACTGGCAATGAACAACCAGCGACAGAGATTCGGTGGGCCAGGGGGGACTATCCTAGGTAAAAAAATAGATTTATTCACTTTTTTCTGATTATCCATGACCACGGTTAAAAACTCCAGGAGACAGGTAAAATGACGAAAATCTAAGTCATCTGTAATCTCATCACAAGGGTGGCTCTCCCTGGATGTGCAACATGGAGAATGGTGTATGGAAAGAACAGATCTGGAAATCAGACAGCTCTCAACCTCAGCCACCAGTGAGCCTTTGCAGCCGGCAGAGCTGGGCTGCTGACTTCTCTGAATCCCGTGCTCCCCACTGGTAAACACCAGACTCTGTGCCAATGTCTTTGAACACCTTACTACTCAAGGTCAATGGCCCAGCAGCATCCACATTTTCTAGGAGCTTGTCTGAAACACAGAGTCTCAGGCCCCACCCAAAACTGATGAATCAGAGTCTGCATTTTAACATGTGGGTTAAAAAGCGGATGATTCTGGTGTGCTGTGGAGTTTAAGTGCTGCTTTAACACAGGCCTTCTACTTCTACCTATGATTTCTGAAAAGCACCTGAGCTGCTCCAGAGGTTCACCTCTAGCGCCTCTGTGTTAAAATTTCCACCCTCTCTTACGGAAAACAACCTCCCTGTCTAGCTTTCAAATGAGGTAATTTGGGATCTGGAACAGAGTAGATGCCAGGTCACTGTGGGCCAATATTGCTAGCATTAGTATTACATATAATGTCACCTGAAAGAAAACCCACGGAAGGTGACAGGAAGTTAGAAAATTTTCATCCGAAATAACAAATTCTATTTTATTTTGCTGGAATAGAAAAAACTTATCCTAAGGCAAGCAAAAAAGAATGAAATGGTTTTCTCCCAAAACTGAATGCTTCTTTTGTAATACAGTTCAATATTCTTAGACTTTTTTCAGACCTGAAAAAAAAAAAAGTAAATGAAATGACATGTTGAAACTTGCACTGACCCTCTCACATTTCCAAGGCTGCTGCTTTGTTATGCTTAATGTCTTTTTTTTTCTTCTTTGTAAGCAACAAATAGGACTTTGTTAGCTTGTGCAGTGATGCAATTATAAGTATATTAGCCCTCTCACCCACAAAAAGAATCTGATTTCAGAAACAAAAAATAAAATTCACCGCCAAAGTAATAGGCTATCATGGTAGAATTGTTTAAATTTGGGGAATACTATCTGCTTTTGCTTGGATTTGAAACTTCGAAAATACATAGGGAAGGGGGAAGGTGTTTGGGGAAAGGAAACCAGACTGAGCTATGAATTAGCCATATAACATTTTAAATCTTAGGCACATATCGAAAGCCTTGACACATGATTATTCTCTGCTGTAGTAATTCTGCTTCTAGGAATTTATCCTAAAAATAGGCAAAAAATGCTTGATCTTCAGTGAATAATATTTCTCATAGACTTGTTAATAACAGCAATTTTTTAAAAAAAGAAAAAAATGGTCGAAGGGAGGGGCCAACATGGCGGAAAAGAAGAATACCCACTGCTGGTCTCTGGCGACTCAATCTGAGAGGGATTGAGACTGAGAAACTCTCAATCGCAGGGATCTGCAGGAAGAGGAGTTGGAGGCTACAGGAAAGAGAACTCGAAATCCAGAGAATCTGGGGAGACTGAGTGAGTGCAATCTGGGAGAAAGAAAGCGAGCCACGGAGGTGCGGACTGCGGGGAGTGGGCTCTGGGCCCTGGGCCCCTTCCTCCGAAAGACAAGGGGAAGAGAAAGAGCAGCAGGGAAAGTACCTCGAACCCGGGCGGAGAGGGAGCTTATCATCCAGTCCCTATCTGCAAGGCTCTTTGGAGAGAGCATCGTTGCTCACAGTGGAGCTGGTGGAGCTTTCTTCACTCGGAGCCAGTGACGCTGTCCCAGCCCCTGACACGGACAGGCGCCCGCCATCGCTAGATCGGTGCTGAGTCAGGGGCATAATTTGGGTGGGGAAGGCTGAGCGTGCAGGGTCTTGCAACCACCCAGCAGGTTGTGCTGCCCCTGCACCCTGACCAAGTTGAGGACGGACACAGACGAGGGTTGGAAGACTCCAGGTCCGTGAAGAGAGGCTAGGGGGACGCCATTGTGGTCCCACTGGTGCTGAGTCAGAGACTCAATTTACATAAGGCGTGGCAGTCAGAGCGAGTTAAAGAACTCAGATGAGCTTGGGGGCACAGATCGCCCAGAAAATTGAACCGTGCTGGTAACCTGGATAGAGTTGAGGAGGGAAACTGAGGAGTGATCTGAGACTGTCGGGGCTGGGAGGGCACCATTGTGGTCGCGCATTCCCACAAAGCCAAACCCTAGGACTCCACCCCCCCAGTGGAGGAGGTGGGACCCGCCTACACCAGGCAACGCCCCTCCTCATATGGGAGACACTCATCTGCAGGAGTGGTAGCCGCGGGGACACAAATACTGCAGCATTGCCTGGATTAATTCTAGGTCAATTCTTCGGTTTTAGATATATTCTTCCTCTTCTCCTTCCTATCTCTCCCCAACTCTAAACCTGTCACCTGGGAGTTTTGGCTTGCTTAAACAGACATTTAACCCACTCTCTCAATGAATGTTCTACACCTCCCTCTTTAATTTCCTATCTCTCTCTATGGAACAGTCAGACCACATAGTGCATCTGGGCAAAATCTAACTTCATTTCTCTTTCCTCGCATCCTTCCTTATTCTGATTTCTCTCTTGCTGGATCAAGTCTTCTAATCTCTCTACCTGGTCAAAGTTCAATTTCTTCTTCTCCCCACCTGTCACTACTCTATGTATGCTCTGCCATCAGCAGAGCGCACATCCCATCATTATCGTGTAGCTGGTACATCAGGTTGCATGCCTCCAGAGTGTCATTTGTTAATCTTTTTTATGTTGTGATTTGTTTGTATTATTGGTCAGTAAGGTTGTGAGTTTGTGTTTCCTGTTTGTCGGTCTGACCCTTTTCCTTTCCAGGGAGAAATAGGAAATAAACCAATACACACATTGCCAAAATGACCAAACGGAAGAACTCCCCTCAGAAGACTGTACAGGAAATAGTGACAGCACAAGAAATGATGAAAGCAGACGTAAGCAACTTAACAGAACAAGAATACAGAATGATAAACATAAAAATACTCGCAGGGCTTGAAAAAAGCATAGAAGAAAGCAGGGGGACCCTAGAGGCAGAGATCAAGGTCCTAAAAAACGATCTACAGGAATTAAAAAATGCTTTAAATGAGGGGCAAAACAAATTGGAGGTGGCCACAGCGCAGATTGAAGAGGCAGAAGAGAGAATAGGGGAATTAGAAGATAAAATTACAGAAAAGGAGGAAGCAGAGAAAAAGAAAGAGAAACTGATTCAGGAACAGGAAAGGAGAATTCGAGAGCTGAGCGATGCAATCAAACGGAATAACATCCATATTATAGGAATGTGTATAGGGGATGTGGAGAAGCAGGCACCCTCCTACACTGTTGGTGGGAATGCAAACTGGTGCAACCACTCTGGAAAAAGGTGTGGAGGTTCCTCAAAAAAATGAAACCCTATGATCCAGCAATAGCACTGCCAGGAATCTACCCTAGAGACACAGGAATGCTGATGCATAGGGGCACGTGTACCTCAATGTTCATAGCAGCACTTTCAACAATAGCCAAATCATGGAAAGAGACCAAGTGCCCATCAACTGACGAATGGATAAAGAAGATGTGGTACATATATACAATGGACTACTACGTGGCAATGAGAAAAAATGAAATCTGGCCATGTGTAGCAACATGGATGGAACTGGAGGGTATTATGTTAAGTGAAATAAGGCAGTTAGAAAAAAACAGATACCATATGTTTCCATGAATAGGTGGACTTTGTGAGACTAAGCAAAAACCAGGGGGAGGGGAAGAGGGGAAAGGAAAAAAAGACACAGAGAGGGAGGGAGATAAAACATAAGAGACTCTCAAAGACTAAGAACAATCTGAGGGTGAGGGGGGTTGGGAGGGGGGTGACGGGCATTAAAGAGGGCACGTGTTGGGATGAACACTGGGTGTTATATGTAATCAATTTGAAAATAAACTATTATAAAATAAAAAATAAATAATAAATAAAAGAAAAAAAGAAAGAAGAAAAAAATTGGTTTATGGTATTGGACTAGTTACATAAAACTGTCACTCACATAAAAGTAGAGTATGCCATTCAGAATAATGCTTTTGAAAAAATATGTTTATTAGGGGCGCCTGGGTGCTCAGTCACTTAGCCATCCGACTCTCGACTTTGGCTCAGGTCATGATCTCATGATGTGGGTTTGAGCCCTGTGTCTGCCTCTGTGCTGACAGCACAGAGCCTGCTTGAGATTCTCTCTCTCCCTCTCTCTCTCTGCCCCTCCCCCACTCTCTCTCTCTCAAAGAGCTTTAACAAGCTTTAAAAAATATGTTTAATAATGTAGACACATACACACAACCCACAGACCTTTGCCCTCTTTCCGGTTCTAAACTTTTTTCACAGTGCTCACCACCACCAGATGTATGGTGACCTGTTGGTTACTGCCTATGTGCCCCAACTAAAACAAGTAAACTTCAGGCAGAGGAGATTGTTCTGTTCACTTCTGGTGCCCGGCAAGTAGTAGCTAGGCAACAAATATGAACTGAGAAAAAACTGAAGGACCAAATATAAGCATACGAGCTTAGGTATATAGAAACAGACACAAGACAATGGAAGACATTCCCAAAATTACTAACAGTGTTATAGCTAGGTGGTGAAAATACACACGCTTTTATTTTCTTCTTTATGCTGATCTACTGTTTCTACATTTTATACCATGAACGTCTTCTAAAAATAATAAAAGGAAGGCTTGCGTGGCTCAGCTGGATGAGCATCTGCCTCTTCACATCAGCTCAGGTCACAATCTCACACTGACAGTGCAGAGCCTGTTTGTGATTCTCTTTCCGTCTCTCTCTGTCCCTCCCCTGCTCACTTGCTTTTACTTGTTCTCTCTCTCTCTCTCTCAAAATAACTACATAAACTTTAAAAAAAGATAAAACATATAAACCCTTTTCTTATATGCATGTGTGCATTTGTGTGCATATGTGTGTGTGTATGCATGTATTTTGGGCTACCTAATAAGAATATCCTTTACTCCCCAAACTGCCAAGTTATACAATGGAAATAAAAAACTGAAACACTAACTCTCCACTGCAGGTGAATAAAATGAAATATGGGACAAAATTTTTAAAAAATGAACGTGGGGGCACTTGGGTGGCTCAGTCAGTTAAGCATCCGACTTCAGCTCAGGTCATGATTTTGCGGTCCGTGGTTTAAGCCCCGTGTCAGGCTCTGTGCGCCAGCTAGGAACCTGGAGCCTGCTTCGGATTCTGTGTCTCCTTTTCTCTCTGCCCCTCCCTGACTCCTGTCTGTTCATCTCTAGAAAATAAATATTAGAAAAAATCTTTTTAGGGGCACCTGGGTGGCTCAGTCAGTTGAGCGTCCGACTTCGGCTAAGGTCATGATCTCTTCACGAGTTCAAGCCCCACGTCGGGCTCTGGGATGACAGCTCAGAGCCTGGAGCCTGCTTCGGATTCTGTGTCTCTCTGTCTCTCTGCTCCTCCCCCAATCGTGCTCGCTCGCGCTCTCTCTCTCTCAGAAATGAATAAATATTAAAAAAAAATTAATAAAAAATCAATGCAAGGAATCCATTCTTGCTTCTTGCCACACACACTTGCATGAAATCCTATACCAAGCATGTAAAGTCTGATATAATAATCTTTAATAAACTACTATTTAATAAAAAATAAGTTTTTTAGTTTTGTAAATTACGTTGTTTTTGCAATTATGGTGGAAAACGACAATTTCACAGGTGTCACAATAGGTATCCTATTGTTTTATTTTTATTATAGTAGAACCAGCAATTGCTCCAGAAGGCAGCAAAACTGGATCACAGTGTTCTCACTGGGCTGAAAGCAGAATTGCCATCAAGAGACACACCTGGCGAATGAATAAAATCAAGAGCATCAGAAGCATTCAGACATCATCCCCTGAAATAAATTAAACCAGCCAACCTTAACATTAGAAAGTACCTCATCACGGAGGTTTAAAATGTAACGAACAGGTTTCCCAGGCAATTTTCAGTGTTCCCTTTTATATTCTAATAAGTAATATAAAACTTCATACTTAATAAACTTTTAAAACTCCAATTCGGGGTATACAAAAAAATTGCCAATTATAATCATGATACTTGTCAACTAACACTGCAAAACAAAGTTAATACAAAAAGATGATACATGCAAATATAGGTCTCCTTGTGAAGCAGAATGTTGTATTAATGCTGTCCTTCAAAAACAGCATCAGGAATATTTCTCCCTGGGGAAGGGTTAAGGGAGTTTGTGAATTGGTCAGAACACCAAAAACCCCTTTGACCCATCAGTACTTGAGACCCCGCACAAGCTCACTCTCAGCCTTTTTTCTCTTATGTTTGCCTGCTTCCTAAATATTTCCTTTCATTTGGTAAAGTGTCAAATGACTGTGCTACCAGATGTTTTCTTTGCTTCTTTGCCTTAATTCATCACACTGTGATATTTAACTCTGAAAAAAGTATGATTTAATTTTGTAATTTTTTTTCTTAACTCTAGAGAATAAGTTAGCAAACAACAGCCAGAGGTTGGCGAACTCTAGCCCATGGGCTAAATCCGGCCTGCCATCCATCTGCTCTTACGGCGCCCATGAGCTAAGATTGGTTTTTACATATTAAGATGGTGGGGGAAAAATCAAAAGACAAATACTGTTTCATAACACATGATGATTACAGGAATTCAAATTTCGGTCTTCATGAACACAGTTTTATTGGAACACAGCCACACACCTTCATTAAGGTACTGCTTATGGCTGTTTGATGCTACAACATGTAAGAGTGGCAACCGTAAGTACAGAGTCCACAAAGTCAAAAATACTGTCTGGCCTGTTTCAGGAAAAGGTTACCAAATCCTGCTCTGATTTACACAATAGCAACAAATAATATAGATGGTCGGTTCCTGGGTTATACTGCTTTATGCATCCTATTTGAAAGAAATGATATAATTCGCATAGGAAAATCTATATATCATCTACCTACCTACCTACTTATCCACTTATTTCGTATAAGCTGGGATGAAAGACCTGAAAGACTACTCAGCAAACTCCTAACGATGTTACTTCTAGAGCAAATGTGATACTAAAGAGAGAGGGCGAAATTAAATAAAATGTTTACTTTTTACTTACTTGTGTCATTTTATCCTGGGAAACAGGTACTATTTTTGTGTTAAAAATGATTTTAAAGAGAAATAAAATTCAAGGGGAACTTTTCATGTACCAAATATTGACCTTTCAAAACAAAATAAAACAGTTGAAATGTCAAAAAAAAAAAAAAAAAAAAAAGGATTTCCAAGAGTTTAACAGCATGATCAGAATTGGCCCATTCACAGTGAAGTGCATCTCTAACCATGAAAAAATGTGAAATGTTACCCAGTTATGTCATATTAAGAAGAAGAAAAGCCATAGTAAAGTATTTTAAAAGTACACAGATGTTGAAAAGTCAAACATTGTTCTGAAGCTAATGATAAGTGGGTAACGGAGAATATACATCCTGAGAGACTGTAGCTTCAGTGAGTCACCTATAGAGACAAAGACATTTCACTATTTCCAAAATCCATCCTCTTCACTCCAAAGCTCTGGTTAAAATTAATTTATGACATGCTAAGTAAAGAAATACTGATCATAATTCTTGATTTATTAAAAATAAAGAAGAAAAAACATTTTCCCCAAAATATACTGTAAAGAACATAAAAAATCATGAAGCCATATGTTCAAGTGCACAACGTTTTACTATTTCTTATTTTTAAGTGGACACTAAAATCTTCTGGAGACCAGACAGTGCATCCAGACAGGGGCATGATGCGGTACAGTCTCAATGAACCACCACATTTGTAATTCAATTCCTGCACATTTATAAATGCTGGCTTTTAAATTGCAAGCCCAATGGCCCCTTTAACTACACTTAGACACACAATAATTGACAGCTCATTACGACAAGTGGTCTCAAGAGTGAAGTATTATAGCTAATGGTCTGTAAATGCTTTCGTCTCCAAACTTGGGCCAACACCGAGGCAAGCAAAACTGGGCCTTTCCTTAAATGCGTTTGATTTTAAATGCCTGGATGACACAACACTGCTCAAAATTAATCTTTCTATTTCTAATGTCTGAAATGCTGAGTATTTAAATCAAGAGTACACACCTAATTAATCTTCTGTTTTCTTATGAAGTACACTGTAATATGACAATTTCCAAGTACCCACATCTTGAAATGGCTTTAAAGCAATGGAGTGAAACTATCTAAATATTCAATAAGAGAACATTCCTGAAATGTTATAGTTCCTCATTATTTAAAAGTATGCAACCATTAAAGCCACGTTTAAAACACAATTATGTAGAAGTAATCACAACACAATGTTAAGAGATAAAAGCAGGATAAGAATTATATGCCCAGTATAATCCTAATTTTACAAAAAACACAATCTATGTCTATGTGATGTAGATAAGATTAAGTTATAGTGACTTGTGTTTGTGTGTGTATGGGATGGAACAAGAGTAATTTTCATTTTTATGTTTTCTTGAATATTCCAGTTCAATAAGCACCATTTTTATAATTAGAAACAAAATTTTCATGAAAGTAACATTTCTCTGTCTTTATTCCTCTTGCCATATATATGTACATATATGGCGTACATGTGTGTGTGTGTATGTATGTATACATACATCAAAAATTGCCACTAAATAGTGGTAATGTCTCCACAATGTTTCCTGTTTCAGGAAAAGGGAAGACCCAAAAATGTATTTCATGATTAAGGTTTTTTTAATGTTTATATATTTATTTTGAGAGAGAAAGAACAGGGGAGGGTCAGAGAGAAATGGAGAGAGAGAGAATCCCAAGCAGTCTCCAAGCTGTCAGCACAGAGCCCACAGAGGGCTCAATCTCTCACAAACCATGAGATCATGATCTGAGCCGAAATCAAGAGTAGGACACTCAACCGACTGAGCCACCCAAGCGCACCTTTGTGATTAAGTTTATCTTTAAGAGCAAACATTCACCAAAAAAAGAGAAATACTTAAATAAATAACATTTCTATGCAAAGTCCTGAGAAAAACAACATAGGCAGGAACACTGCGGGTGATAATTAAAATTAAAGCTGTAATGTTGCCTATCATTTTCATGTTTTAGACCTAATAGACAAATCCAGTGTCAGAAATAAACCTTAAAGATGGTCAACTTAATATAAGTAACTGGAAAAAAAAATGGAAATAACATAATTGCAAACATTACTTTTCTAACACAGATGTCCCTTACCCATATTGGTCAGGGCTTGCCTGTGTTGGACACATTTTATTCAAAACTGCGGCAAAGTGCTGTTTCCGCTGAAGACTCATCTTTGCCTCTCACAGGAAAAGCAAACTCTCTCTGAAAAATTTCATAATATTCTAGCAGCATACTTTTACAACAGTGTGTCCAATAACCAGTCTGCTTGTCTTAAGAAATTACAAACAAGCCAGTTCCTACTTTTAGACCAAAGGCTAGTCCATGCCTTGGGAACTAGCACCCTGACTGACACTGTTTAAAGCTGCAGGGGAGAGAACAAGCATCTCAGAGAAACGGTTCACAGGAGTGATGAGAAACTAGGGCAAAAAATAGGGAGCAGGTGGAGGAACACAGAAGAGGAGCCCAGCGCCCTGCGGAGAAGCCAGAAGCCAAGAGAGAAGAGTCTGATCATTGTGAGTGGTGGTTATTGAGCAAAATAAAAAGAAAAAGAAAAGAAACAGCAAAGGGCAGTTAAAGAAAGAAGGGGAAAAAATAGAGAGCTGGAAATGTGCCAAGCCAGGGACTATGGAAGTTTAAAGAAGCATCTGTCCCCTCACTGGGAGAACAGCAAGTGCTCAAGGGCTCACTGGAACTGTGTGGGACACAAAAGCAGGCTGGTGCCACGCTGCCTTCTAGAAATTGACTGGCAGGGTCTCCCATGACGGGTGGATGAATGAATGGCCATAAAGGGAAAAGCTTCGAGGACTTCCAGAGTGGCCTAAAGAGCCAGGAGACTGTCAAGACAGGCAAGATCATGGGGCGAGGGTGGGCTGGGGTCAAGTGTGAGCCAGACTCCAGGGAGGCAGTACTGAAGCTGGAGCGTGACAGGTTTGCACAGGTGAGGCCCAGCACTGCTCAGGTCGGGGGATGGAGGGGAGCACAGGTGTGTGCGGAAGTACGCGGTGGCAGCTGGTTTTGTTCAGGGGCCAGACCATTTGGGGAAGGCAGCTAAGGTAGAGGCATAGCACACGGTTAAGAAAGTCTGACTCCTCGGTTAAGAAAGTCTGACTTTATTCCCCAGGCTCTGGGGAGTCAGGAGCAATGTCAGCAGAGGGCTGGGAGACCAGACCGGTGTCCAGAGACGACATTTGAGTGCAGGTGAGCTTGGGACCAGGGGGCAGGGAAACGCAAGAAACCAGTCAGGAGAGAAATGAAACCATGCAGGGGAGGGGTAATACTGACCCTGAAAATGGAGCCAAGAGGATGGGATAAGAGAGATTTCAGAACTGGAATGGAGAGCAGCTGAAAATTACTGGCTATGAGGAGGGAGAGAGAAAAAGATGGCAAGCCGGTGCTTGGGGAGAGGAGAAGAGGGAGAGACAAAGGCTTAGGAAAGGAGCCTTACCACGGCCATACAGATGAAATGAAATGTGAATGAGATTTGCACAAACGGCCTTGAATTCTCCCTAAACCCTCCTTTCTTTAAATTTTTTAAAAATGTTTATTTATTTTTGAAAGAGAGAGAGAGAGAAACAGAGCACAAGCGGTAAGGGACAGAGAGAGAGAGAGACACACACACAGAATCCGAAGCATGGTCCTGGCTCTGAGCTGTGATCACAGAACCCAACACAGGGCTTGAACCCATGAACCACGAGATCATGACCTGAGCCGAAGTCGAACGCTTAACCGACTGAGCCACCCAGGTGCCCCAGACCCTCCTTTTTTTTTCACTCCAAGGTGGCTGGCTGCACACAGTAGGGACTCAGGAAGGCCCCGAGCTCAGTCAGCTGCCTGGCTTCAGTGATACAGGGCAGCCTTCCAGGAAGAGGAGCACAAGGGGCTCCCGTCCTCGGGCAGCTCCCAGGGCTCTGCTGCCAGCAGCAGAGAGCCTTCCACAGCACACGGTCTGTCGCAGGAAAGCGGAGCTGCCAGGTCATGTGTCCGACCGGCTGGCATGACTGCGTTCCCAACAGTATCGCACACACACCCAGCGCTTCTTAGAGGTACATCATCTGATCTCCCTAATAGGCTGTCATGTGCTGAAAGATTAAGAAAAAGAATTCTTACAATGCCTAAGGCAGCAGCGTGCTTTGTGTTTTAAAAATTGGTTCGGTGGCAAAGAACCCTCCTCAGGAAACATTACAAGATGAGCTATAAAACCTACGACAGGGAGTAAACACTAGCAGATGGATGCCAACGAATCTTTAATTATCTTCAACTCATTAACCTTGACAAATTAATAAAGGTGAACTCATAAACTTGAGGGCTTACATAATTTAAATAGCTCCAAATCAGAGAATGTATATAAATAAAGGTTGATAAAAGCACTTAAATAGGTTCCGTTTTCCTCCTTCTTAAGTCTAAATGGTAAAATAGCTATCAAGTGACAAGGGTTTTTTTTTCCCCCTCCTTTTCTCTTTTTTACTCTGTAAGGGAGACCAAGATAGGTTCCAAGCTATTAAACTATTTGTGATGTACAAGTCATCATCATAATTGGGGGCACACTTTCTTTTGACCTTTACAAAACTTTCATTTCCCAAATGTGGCAGATAAGAAGTGCTTTTATAGCACCAATAATGATTTTTTCCTATGGGAACTTGCCAATTATAAGTTGAAAAAGAAGGAAAGACCACATCGGATATACATTTAGAATCTCAACGCACCTAAAATATAGCTGAAATACTTAAGAATCATGCTTAAAAGATAGTTCAGGCAAGTTAAGAATCTAATCTGGGGAAATACATATTAAAACCAGCTCTAGGGTAATTATCGACTCCCCTCAGCACCTTCATATTAACGCTAAGTGCCCATAAAATGTGTTCAATCAAAAGTGACTGGATGGTCGGCAATTGCATCTACAACTAGTAGTCTAAGTTTTTAAATATTAATAACAGACTGAAGAAATGTATTCCCTGTCTCTTTCTCTGTCTCTCAAAAATAAATAAATGTTAGTTTTTTTTTTTAAATTAAAGGGGCGCCTGGGTGACTCAGTCGGTTAAGCGTCCAACTTCAGCTCAGGTCATGATCTCAGTTTGCGAGTTGGAGCCCTGTGCCGGGCTCTGTGCTGACGGCTCAGAGCCTGGAGCCTGCTTCGGATTTTGTGTTTTCCTCTTTCTATGGCCCTCCCCCGCTCATGCTCTGTCTCTTTCTCTCTCTCTCAAAAATAAACATTAAAAAAAAAAAATTAAGAAATGTAATCCACAACACATGAAGGTGTTTCAATAACACACACAACCTATAGCACAGAGAAGCAGCAAGTGCTTACCAACTCACCAGATGTCAGACATCGTGAGGACTCTGTCTTATTTTTCTCATGCCCTCAGTGCTGAGTCTGGAGGTGCAGCACATGAGGGCCTTGTGTAAGGTGACAGTTAAAACTGAAGCCATTCGGATACCACAACAGTGTTTCAAGAAAGGACAAGTGCTACCTCCATGCTTTTCTCTAACAGTAAATCACCCTTTATGGGAGCTTGATTTCACTCTTCCTTTGACCCAGCCTTTCATTACCTATACATGCAAAAGTCAAATTCATTCATTAATTCACCTGTTCATCCATTCAGCAAATAAGTATTGATTTCTTCTTATGTCAGGCATTCTCCTAGCCCTCCACTATGCCACATAGCAGCTAGCAGCCACGTGTGGCTAGTGAGCACTTGAAATGTGGCTACTCCAAACTGACATGTGTTTATGTGTCAATTACGAACCAAATTTTCAAGTCTTAATCTGGAAAAAAAAAAAAAGGAACATAAAATATCTCAATAAGTTTTATGTCGACTACATGTGGAAATAATACTATTTTAGATATCCTGGGTTAAAAAGCCTTATTAATATTAATTGGACCTTTCTCATTCTGCCTTTTTAAAGAAAATTTTTTTTAACATTTATTCACTTTTGAGAGAGTGTGAGTGAGGAGAGGCAGAGAGAGAGGGAGACGCAGATTTGAAGCAGGCTCCAGGCTCCAAGCTGTCAGCACAGAGCCTGATGCGGGGCTCGAACTCATGAACCATGAGATCATGACCTGAGCTGAAGTCAGACACCTAACAGACTGAACCACCCAGGCACCCCACATTCTGCCTTTTAAAAAATGTATTTATTTAGAGAGAGAGAGAAGGGAGCAGAGAGATATTCATTCTGCTTTTTTAATATGCTATTAGAAAACTTAGTAGATGATAATGACCAAGACTCGAGACAAAGCCTTGTTTTCAAGGACCTGAACTTTTTAGTAGAAGCCGCCCATGGTAAACAAAGAAATAAGTAGTAAGCAATATAATGTAATTTCATATAATAAATAGAATGCAATGAAAACAAGGCAGGGTAAGAGAACAGAGTGACCAAGACAGGAGATCTTAGGTAGGGTGGTCTTGGAAGTCTTCTCTGGGGAGGTGAAATGTGAGCAGGAAATATGAATGATAAGACGATCATAAAAAGATCTGGGGAGGGTTATAGGCAGGGAGAACTGCATGTACAAAGGCCCAGTGTTGAAATGAAGTCTGCAAGTTTGAGCAGAGCAAGAAGGCCAGTGCAGCTGGGGCACAGCGGGAACAGGGGCAGAGGAGGTTAGCAGACAGAAAGGAGCCAGGGTACAGAAGTCCTAGTGGAAAGCTGAAGCCCGCTGAACCTATAAATTCTATGTAATTTAAGTCAAAATTCCTTTGGGATTTCTCATGGAACTTGACAAGTCGTTTCTTTAAATTCACGTCTTAAGTAAAGGGACAAAAAAGAGCCAAGATTTTGACCTATGAAATGCCAAAAATTACTATGAAGCTGTATCCAGGGCTAAGACGAGGGTGAGGCAAGTGAGGCTCATAGCACCTAAGAGTAAACACCCTGTAAATTCGGTGTTCTAAGCACCTCGCCTGCTGTTCCCTAGTCTTAGCAATGTGAGACTGACAAAGGATAAATGAAACAAAACTACTGAAGTAGAAGTGGGCAGCCAAAATGGTTCCAGCCAGGTAAAGTTTCAGAATACACAGCATTGTGTGTGGGTACGTGTGTGTGTATACCTATACATAAAAATATTATAATTATATGTACGTATATATACACACACAATGCATGTGTGTATGTGTATATGTGTGTATGCATGTGTATATGCACACATGTGTGTAAATATATGTACGTGCATGCATGTTGTGGATATGTACGTGTACACACACTTCTGTGTATAAATGTGTGTGAAAGTGTGTAAATGTGTATATACACACACATACACACATATGAAGAACACATACATGAAGCAAGAATACAAAATATAAATGGAAAATAAAAATAGCACTCTCAGAAGAAGACCTACTTCTTGGGAGTGAGAGAAACAGAGTATAGTGACAGGATTAGGCCACTAATATACTCATAGTTTTTAATATGAGCATATTTAATGAGTTCATTTAATAATAAACTCACAATTTCATAGAAGATTTGAAACGATACGTAAACACACATACACACAAATGGAGCACAACATCAGAAATGCGAATTTTATAAGTGAAGAATGAGACAAAATTGTTTATATATTATCTTTTTTTAACTATAAATATATGTGGTCCATACGGCAGACTGAAAATGCCCCAAAATGATACTGGTTGTTATGTTCCAATCGCCTGTTCCACTACTTCGAAAGTGGTCTTTAATATTTAGTAAATAAGCATAGTATAAATCCGAAAAACTCTGAATTTAATGCCTACAATTATACACTGACAATGTGTAATCTGGATAAACTTTATCAATACTGAATAGCACCAAGTTGCCTAGAAGTATTCACTAGAATTAAAGAGAATCCAGTCTGTCAATAAATCAAATAATAGAATAAATTTGCATTACCTGTACTAATTTACGTTTTAATTTTACTATAAGAAATTGTTTAAGTCTCCTGTTATTCATAGAGCACTACAGTGTGGAGGCATGGTTAGTACTAAAGAAGATGGAGTTTGATGAGAGTCATAGGTGTATTATACCTGGAAATACCTTATTCACCTCAATAAAAAAAATTGTTCATATTTCACTTCAATTTCTCTGAGAACCATCAGCAGTCCTGTGGTTTCAAATGATTACTTGGCTTAGATGAAATTTATGGAAATTTTAAAGCAGTCTGTAGATTCATCGTCTTAGAAGAGGAAACAAGGCTTGGAATAAGGTTCACTAACTTAAAATAAGGAAGTAACTGCAGGAGAAAAATAGAAAAAGTCCTTGACCTTTGGTCAAGCAAAACAGGTCTACAAAGGATACTGTGTGCAGAACAACTGCCTCAGAGACAGGAGTGTAAGGGTGGGAGACCTGGCGGCCAGGTAGCGTGTGAAGTGCAGCCAGGTACTGTGCTGACTCATGCGATCAGCAGCAACCAAAGGCTGGGGTCAGGGCTCCCCTTCTCCAGGCAACAGAACTCGGTAGTGCACAGGCCCTTAAATGTAAGGCTGGTGAAGGCCCTCAGAAAGAAGTGTGTCCTTTTACAGCAGTGTGCT
The DNA here is from genome assembly GCA_030068075.1 of Paguma larvata. Classification (NCBI taxonomy): domain Eukaryota; kingdom Metazoa; phylum Chordata; class Mammalia; order Carnivora; family Viverridae; genus Paguma; species Paguma larvata. Next base: position 15,339,078 of record CM057844.1, read on the forward strand.
TGGAGGAGAAGAACTGTCATTCCTCAGGCATCTTAGAAGCTATGTTAATTCTCGCCGGGTGCCACACAATGGTTCCAGAAGGCTGCCTTTAATTGGGGAAGCAGGCGGTTAAAACAAGCTGGGAGGATTCCAGGTGACATAAGGCAGGGTACCCCTTCTGCAGTGAGGCCTTCAGCAGCCAGGGCTGTGAAAATCTCACTGGCCACTGCTCTAAGCTGCTTCTCCCTGTGATGCACAAACAGAACTTGATATTCCTCCTCTAACCAATCCTGAATTAGATTCATCGCTCAATTCTTTGCTGAATAGAGGAGAAGGGGGAAGGCTCAGAGCTGGAAAGGAGCTTCAATTTTGGTATTTCGCACTTAACTCTTAGTGTAATGAATGAGCTGAGGCAAACTATCGCCATCCTCTCAACATGCTCAATACTCATTCTCACCTCAAATCCTCTCCTCTAATTCTCCTCTCCTCTCACTTCTCATCACCTTTTCTAACTTCTTCAAATGCTCCACAAATCAGCCACTGCCTAGCTCAAAGCTCGGCCATAGTTATCGTCTTTATTCTCCGCTCCTTGCATCTGCAATACCCATCCGAACGCCTTTTTCAGCAAGGTCCTGTGTCAAGCCCAAATATCTTGCCAGAAATGTGTGCCTCCAGCAGGACTGTGTGCCTCCAGATTAGACATCACATCTTGAGAAGTCACGCTGTGAGTCTGATTCAGGTCCTGTCCTATCCTGCCGCACGCCACACAATGCTGGGTATATCCACCTGACTCAGTTTGTGTGCCGTTCTATTAACGGGAAAACACACAACTAGAATTTCCCATGATACAATATTGGTAATGACCCAGACACACTGAATCCAATGTTCAGAAACAAATGGAAGCTTAATTATGTGTGGTATTATTATAGCAACTTGGTGTATGAGCTCATTTAGCAATTTAGTAACTTGAGTTATTAGAAAACAAAATAATGTGTTTTAACAATTTTGGTTATTAGTGAACTAATAATTCACAGAAGGGATGTGTCTCTAGTAACATGTGATCTTCTTCCAGTATACCCATTCCTTCTATTTCCCGACCAAGATAAAGCTGTGTACTTGAATGTCCCACCTATAACATATTTGAAAAAAATAATAAAATTGTACACTTTACATGGAAGACAGAAAGTAACCTTAGAATGGAGACTACATCCTGCCTGTACAACCAGAACGCAAAGTTCCATTTCCCAGCTGCCATGAGGTCCTCAAAGAATGTTCTCTTGGGGGGCTGCCAGCATTTTGTGTTGCTATCTGAGGAAACATTTTGGGAGGTGCCCATGAGCTAAAGCAGCAGAGGACTGCAACTCTGAAACATTTCAGGCATTTTAATTTTTATTACAATTTAAACTATGTGAGCACAGCCCTCAGAAAAAAGAAGACTTGATTATCAAACTTTATTTTTTCCCCCTTTAAGGAGTCCATTAGTTTTTCTCCTAAGTATAAGCCTTTGGACCATGGGATAGCACCTTGATGCTTGCATAAATGACGCTGAAGGCCCATGGGACCACCAAGGCCTGCCCTGACATCACTGCATTTCAAACCTTACAATGTCTCACGTTAGCTGCTTTAGGGATCTGGCAGGAGGTTTTACAGTAGTCAATTTCTTCGGCAAGGCTTATCTTGGTGGGAAGGGGAAAACCTCATACTTAGCATGTTGAGAAGCTGAATTTAAAAAAAAAAAAAGGGGGGGGGGAGGAGGAAATCGTTATAATTATGGTGAGAGCTTTTGCATACAAATTCAGTTTTCCTTGGGGAAATTTGCATACTCTCTATAAGGAGTCTCCATGCCAAAAGTACACATTATGCTTTTCAGCTCCAGTCTTTAAAAGAGATGCACTTGCCCAGGAAATGCATAGGGGAACAGTCCATGAATGTGTTCCAGGGCTGGCCCAGATATGCTGTTTATAAAAGAAAGGGCTTCACAATGTAATTTATAATATTTAAACGGTGCACTGTCTATGGTGAACAACCTGATGGTTATCAATCAGACTCAGACAACCAATAAAGAGTAAGGCATCTGTTTCAACAGGTCTCCAAAACTTAACTAAACTCTTGTTCGTAAGATAAACACATTTTGAAAGATAAATATGTCTCTCCTTAGAGTCTTAAGTTTCCAACTAGATGATAAAAAACGATCATAAGGACTCAGCTCAGATTCAAGGATATTTTTGTGATAAAGGAAATAAAAAATAGCTGAAGGGAACATCCAGAATGAAGAACCATTTTTCATTTGATCTAGATTCTAGGCAAATATGTCTGCCTTTAATTGTAGAAAAATATTTTAGATAATCAACCATGAAAGAAGGGTACCAGTAACACTCCCCATTAGCAGGCTTTAAGAAACACTAAATGTACATTTCTACTTTATAGTGGAAAAAATACTTTGGGAAGGCAATAAATATTCTAGATCAACATAATCATTATTGTACAGAAGAAAATCCAATATGTAGGAGTTACTTGGAGCAGACTATTCTTCTCGAAGAGGCTATTTTTACAATACAATAAATAAAACACTCTATTCCTAAATGAATTGCCCACCAACAGGAGAAAATGAGCCCTTTGCAGAAGAGGCAGCCTATTTTTGTCAGGCCTTTCCAAAGCCAACAGTTAGCAGTGACTTTGGGGACTGTGAATCTATACACTTCAACAGCAGTTGTCCAAAATTAAAGATTTATTGGAACAGGTGGGCAAAAGGTGGAAACGAGTGTAAACATTTTACACCTCAGAATCGTTCAAGATGATCGCCAAGGGCTGAACCATGTGTCAATTGGGTCAGGCACCTGCTTTATACACAGAACTTTTGTAAATGGAACATTTAAAAAAATAACAAAGAAGGAAAACGTATTTTTAGAAAAACCTTTTGTAAAGTGCAAAACATTCATAATATGTTAAGTGGAAAAAACAGGCTGCAAAAGCATGAGAACTCGATCTTACAAAACAAACAAAAACAAAGTGCAATCTGCGTTGCTGTCTGCGGGCCACTCCAGCACAATGTTAGCGGGGGCGCTATCAAAGCAGGCCTGTGTCTAGCAGTACTTCCAGAGGTATATCGGATGTCCTTTCCAGGTAGACAGGAGTCCTGAGGAGGTCCAACCCTGAAGAGGGCGTCTGCGACAAAGCTGAGTCTAACATTTTTCAACCTGGCATTTACCAAACATATGTGACCATGGAAAGCTTTAATTCCCACCCTGGAACACCCATTAATGTTTTTACCAGCTCCACTTGGAAACAGGGTATTAAACCAAGAACTTAAAGAATACAGGTAGATCTGGGGGCACCTGGCTGGCTCAGTCAGAAGAGCATGTGACTCTTGATCTTGGGGTCATGAGCTTGAGCCCCACATGGGGTGTAGAGAGTACTTAAAAATAAAACGTAAAAAAAATAATAGAGATAGATCTGAAGAGAATAATAAAATACTAACAGTGGGGATCTATGGGTTGTAGGATCACAGATTATGATAATTTTCCAAATTTTCTATAACAACATCTATAACTTTTATCATTTGAAAAAAAAATGTAGTTTTAGGATGATTAAAATGCCACACTGTTCAACTTTATCTTAAACTATTCATTGGGTGCCTGAGTGGCTCAGTTAGTTAAGCATCCAACTCTTGGTTTCGGCTCAGGTCATGATCTCACGGTTCCTGGGTTCGAACCCCACATCTGGCTCTACGCTGACAGTGAGAAGCCTGCTTGGAATTCTCTCTCTCTCCCTCTCTCTCTGTCCCTTCCCCTCTTGCTCGCACTCTCTCATTCTCTCTCTCTCAAAATAAATAAACTTTTTAAAAAAAATTAAAAAAATAAACTATTCATTGATTAAAAGTACACTTGGTACTTCAAATGTCAATATACTAATGTGAAGGAAAGTAGAAAGATATGGCAATCTATGGATTGCCACGTGTAGACCAGCTATAAAAGAAATGCGGTCAGCTTAAATACCGTTCTCAGATTTCGGGTGTCCTATGAAAATAAATGAAGCAAGGAGTCCAGCCCTGGCAAGAGATAAAGGAGAACCTCTGCCTCTCTGATTTCCTGTTTATTCTCTCAAATGCCAACCATTACATGCAGGCTCTGCGAGAAATGTTAAACGTGTAGAGATAATCTAAACACTGTTCAGTCTCTTTATTTTCCCTCACAAAACACAGTATAAATAGAAAAGAAATCATAGCTTGAGAGATATGTCTATGTATCTGAGACCATAATGCCTGTATGAACGGAAAGATGTTTAAATCCCTTGTTTTAAAGATCCAAGTTTTGGGACACCCGGCTGGCTGAGTCAGAAGAGCATGCGACTCTTAATCTTGGGGTTGTGAGTGCGAGCCCCACGCTGGGTGTAGAGTGTACTTAAAATAAATAAATAAATAAATAAATAAATAACTTAAAGTTTTTTAATCCAAATGTTGTTGAAATAAATGCTCATCAGCATATTTTTTTCAATCAAATATGTATTTTTCATATTTTCAACTGTAATTTTTATTGCAAATTAAAAAAATACAATTCCAAACAAAACAGTTGAAAGATGGTATATTAGCCTTGACAATGCCTTTGTTTTCTATGCTGAGTTTCAGAATCTGCTACCAATTAACACGCTACAAAAAGAGCTGAGTTCTGGTGAGTAACATATCCGTTTATTAATAATTAAAATTCTGCTAAGCTTCTCTGTTGGAATTGGCCCATAAATGTGAGCAATGGATGCACGGAACCTAAAACCTGGAAGAAAGCAGTAAACCTGCCCCTCCCCACCCTCCACCACAGAGACCTAAATTGGGTAGGTAGCCCACTGAAGGTCATTGCTAGCTAGGGTAACATCAAGCTCCTGACAGTTTCCAGTAGACTAAAGTTTTGGAGCCATTAACTGAAAACTCCCTGAGTCAATTAAGACAGTGACATATCTCGGCCCTGAAGAACAAAGAGATCATATTTATGTGAGAATGAACTTACTCCATCTGTGCCTGGCACACACATCTTTCCCTTTGCTCTATCAGGCTTACACTTTAACTTGTTCTGCCTGTTTTCCAAATAACTCTTGGCTGATGCCAGGAAAAAACCTTCTGTTATTTTACCTGAACACAGCTTTCATAATTTGATAAGCACTGGAATATGTGTATTGTGCATGGTGGGAGGAGTTCAAAATGTCTATTAAATCAAGCACAATCATTTGAGCCCACTGCAAAAAAAAAAAAAAATCATTTCCCAAATTTGTCCACTCAGACCCCACATGAATTCCCCGCAAGTGGAAATGGTGAGATTTCCTTTCTAAATAGGGCGACTACTAAAATTATATTTTAAAGTTTTAATATTTATATCAATATTCTCTAGAGCAAGTTACCAAAAATGTGATAGCTTTTTATCAAATCCACGCCTAGAGAAGATATTCTGGCACAACTACTGTCACTCATTTAGGGAAGGCATCTTATGCACACTTATGGTAATAGGGCCTCAGAGACAGGGTTCACCCCTTTGCCTTGAAGGGGATCACGGTGTATTGTTTTAAGGATCAATTCATCCCTAAAGAATGTATACATTTTCACGTCTATTCAGGCTAAAGCTATTGTTAAAAGCTGCTACTATGTGTCTGGTATTTTATTTCTGGAGACAACAAACTTTATCTGCCTCACGCACTCCCGATCCTCTCAGGTTTTCCGTGTTTTCCCTATTCTCTCTCTTTCACTCAATTGACTTCCCTTTCTGACTGGGCTTTTCCCCACGGATGTTCCCCACTAAAGCGTCGTCCAAGATTGGGCAGCTGCATCTGCATCGACCAGCTTTATAATTAATTTAAACTATCTGACAGGACACGGAAAAACTGTCTTTCAGTAATTTTAGTTTCTTTTTCTTGCTTTCCTTTTTTGGCTGCTATATTCCATTTTAATGGCAGGGTAGATGTCTGACACTCCTGACAAAGAAATGAGAAGATGCTGTTCCCTTTGAATTCTTAAGATGACAATAATTAGTATCTTCATCCTCATCATCTCCATGCTTCACAATTCGCACACCGCTAAGGAATCCGAGCCTGCATATCTCGATGGTCGGACCAACGTTGGTCTGAGCTCTCTGTTCTGTCAAATCTCAGTCTCCTCTTTGACAGTCTTCTGTTTATTCCTCTTGCCTTGCAACACTTGTCAGCTGGCTTCCAAGATACCCCCGCCCTTGCCTTTCCTCCAACTTCCTCAGCTCTCTCCCTGATTGCTAATATTGATTCCTCCTCATTTCCCTGCCCTTAGGGGTGAATGTCCCTGGGCTCAGCCCTCAGACCTCTCAGCAACTCCACCCACAAACCTTCTGTCTTTAGTGACTTCACCCAGACTCACACCTCCCACGCACAGACATCTTCAGCCCAGACCTCTCCCTGAATTCCAGACCCTTACATCCAACTGTCTGCGGGACATCTTCATTCGGAGGTCAATGGGAGTCTCAAATATAACACATCTGAAACCAACTCCTGATCATCCCCATTTTCAAACTCCTGGTGAAGCAGGCTTCCCCCTTCTAGTAAGCAGCAACTCCACCCTTTCAGGTGCCCAGGCCCCAAACCTTAGACTCACCCTCACCACCTCTCCCTTTCTCATATCCTGTGTGGAATCCCTGAGCAATTCCATCCTACTAACTGACTCTCCCTCCAAAATAGATCAAAATCTGACCCCTTGAAACCATTTCTACCCTTGCCACCTTTGTCCAAATTGGTATCATCCATGTCCTTCCTGGCTGTCACAATAACCTCTATCTGATTCTCCTCCTTCTGGACTTGCTCCCTTACAGTGTATTCTCAATTCTGCAGCCAAAGTGAGTGTCTGAAAATACAAGCAACACCATGGCACTCCTGGGTTCAAATCTTTCCAGTGGCTCCCCATTTCGCTCAGAGTGGGAGCCAAAGTGTTCACAGGGGTCCATAAGACCCTTCACAGTCTCCCCCATCACTTCTGCCCCAGGGTCCTCATACTCCAACTCAATCCAGTCACAGGGGCCCCGCTGCTCTTCCTCACATACACGAGGCTCACTTCTGCCTTAGTCCCAGCCCCCACTTCCTCACTTACATGAGGCCACTTCCGCCTTAGTCACAGGGGTCTCCCTGCCCTTCCTCTCAGACACACACACACACACACATACACACACACACACACACACACACACAGACACACGGCCCACCTCTGCCTTAGTCACAGGGGCCTCCCTGCTCTTCCTCACGTACATAAAGCTCACTTCTGCCTTAGGGTATTTGTATTTGCCATCCGCACCCCCAACAGCCTACGGATGTCTCCCTGAAGACAAACATATCTCCATCTAAGCAATTTAGGGTCTTGACTCAAAGACCACCTCTCAGGGAGGCACTCTCTGTCCATCCTTCCTAAGACTGTAGTCCTGTAGGACCCAAATGTTCCCTATTCCCTTTCACTGCTTGACCTTTCTCTGGAAAAATGATCAGAGTCCTGTCTTTCTTACGAGAATGTAAGCAACAGGCTGAGTTTTTATCTCTTTTTATCTACTTGTGAAGTTCCAGCTCCTAGAACAGTGCTATTCCTGAGGTAGGGATCCAATCAATAATTGTTAAATGAGTGAAAAAATGCTCCTCTACAATCCATTACTTTTTATTTACAAAAGGTCATGATCATCTTTCCACTTAAATAAATACACATATAATGCAAACAGCTAGGGACAAATTTGGTCATGAGTGGGTAATAGTTGAAGCTGGGTGAGGGTTGTATGAGGATTTGTTTTTAATGTTTTATTTTTGAGAGAGAGAAAGAGAGAGAGTACAAGCAGGGAGAGGCAGAGAGAAAGGGAGACACAGAATCTGAAGCAGGCCCCAGTATCTGAGCTATCCACACAAAGCCTGATGAGGGGCTTGAACTCATGAACCACAAGATTATGACCTGAGCCAGAGTCGGATGCTTAACCGACTGAGCCACCCAGGCACCCCTGTATGGCACTTATTTATACTACTCTTCCTACATATATTTCAATCTTCTACAGTAAAAAAATTTAATACACATTTGCTTATTTATAATGACTAGACAGTATTCCACAGTCTTGACTATACCGTAACTAGTTAACCACTACTATACGGAAGACAATTTGTGTTCCATCTTTCTCTGTGGAACAGGAAGTGACAGAATAATCTTACACAACTGTCTAATTATAGCTTTACAATAAATTTCTAGAAACAGAACAGTTTTCATATTTAAAGTCTTCTACATAATGCCAATCTTCCTGTCGGGACTTCTGAACTAAAATACACTCCCATTAGTACACAAAAGTAGCACTTTTCAAAGTGTGGTCCACAAAATGGTACCAGACTGCAAACGGTTCCTTACTGGCTCACAAGATAGGCTCAGAAACTGAGAGTAAACATGTAAAACCTTTTACAGGAATTTGACAGAATAATTTTACATCTGATAAACATTTTGTATCTAGAAATATATTTTAGAGTTTATTTTGTACATTTTTCATTTTTTTTTTTTTGGCTATTTATTTTTACTGTATTTTACAAATATATCAGCCAAAAACAGACTGGGGGAACATGGTCCTTCACCTCAGTTTGAGGAAAACTAAAGTATAGTACTTGGTTCCCCACACTATTATCAGTTGCAGACACATTGTGTTTGTTTTTGTTTATTTTCATCATTTTGGTTACAGAGATATACCACTGTTGATTTAATTTGCACTTTTGATAGCTAGCACGTTTGCACACCTTTTCATGTTTGCTGGACCTATACTCATTATTTATGAATTACCTGCTTTTTGTTTTGTTTTGTTTTGTTTTGTTAGAGAGAGAGAAAGAACACATGATAGAGTGCTTGGGGGAGAGAAAGAATCTTAGGCAACCTCCACACTTAGTGTGGAGTTGGACATGGGGCTTGATCCCTCAACCCTGGCTGAAATCAAGAGTTAGATGCTCAACCCACTGAGCCACCCAGGTGCCCCTATGAATTACCTGTTTATATTTTTCCCCCCACAATTCTATTAAGACGTTCATCTTTTCTTTTTTATGTTTATTTATTTTTGAGAGAGAGAGAGAGAGAGAGACAGAGTGTGAGCAGGGGAGGGGCAGAGACAGAGGGAGACACAGAATCTGAAGCGGGGTCCAGGCTCTGAGTTGTCAGCACAGAGCCCGACATGGGGCTCAGACCCATGAACTGTGAGATCATGTTCTGAGCCCAAGTTGGATGCTCAACCGACTGAGCCACCCAGGCACCCCAAGACGTTCATCTTATTGATGAAATTGTAAGAGCTTATGGTAAGAGGACTTTGTATATTAGGGATATCAGCCTTTTGTTGATGCTGTGTTTTGCAAACAAGTTTCATGGTTTAGATGGTTTTCCACTACACTAAAATAATAAAGATTTAAAATGTGTAGTTTCTTTTTTTTGAAACTTTCCTTCATATTTTCTACTTACAGATGCCTTCCCACCATAAGATTGTAAAAATATTGATTCATATATTATGCACATACATTTATAGCTTACCTTTTACATTTATAATTTTTATCCTCTAGAATTATTTTCACATGAGTTGTCTGGTAGGTGACAACTTCACCTACCAGGGACTTCATTTTTCCAGATGACTAGGTAGGTGTCCCAACACCTTTTGCTGAATAATTTATCTTTTTCCTTCCAATCTGAAATGCTAACCCTATCACTTACTAAGTTACCATATATACTTACCTATAGCCTTTCTGTATTTTATTCATTGATATATTCTTGTGCCAATACTTCTGTTCAATCATCACTGACTTATATTATTCTTTAATATTTGAGGTGGCAAGTACCCTGTTTAATATTTCTTATAATTCTGAGAGAGTTTTATAGGTTCATTCCTCCAGATCAAATTCAGAATCATTTTGGCAGGTTTCCCAGTTTTAACAGGGATCGTATCATGTTTGTGCTTTAATTAAGCAAAATTGGTATTTTTACATTCTTGTATTGAAACTTATTTTCTAAGAACAAACTATCCTCCTCCACTTACTTGAAACTGATTTTACGTCGTACAATTGACTTTTCTAGTTTTCTTCACTTAGTCTCTCAGATGTCTAGGTAAGTTGCTCCCAACTTCTATACCCTGACACTGTAATTGTAAGTGGAATCTTTTCTTCAATAATGCTTTCTAACATTCATGTTATAATTAAGTCATCAGTTTATTTTTTACTTATTTTGTAGCCAACCAGCAACCTTAATCAATAATCATAGTGCTTTTGCAGCTTTTCACGTGAGTCTACACACGCTCTGTTAATTCCATTCATACTTTTTTTTTTAATGTTTATTTACTTTTGACAGAGAGACAGAGTATGAGCAGGGGTGGGGAAGAGAAAAAGAGAGACACAGAATCTGAAGCAGGCTCCAGGCCCTGAGCTGTCAGCACAGAGCCCGATGCGGGGCTCCAACTCACAAACCATGAGGACGTAACCTGAGCTGCAGACGGTGTTTAACCGACCGAGCCACCCAGGCGCCCCCCATTCATACATTCAATTCATTCATTAAAAAAATAAAGTAAGCAGTTACACATAACTGAGAATACTGGTACAACTGAAAATTAATATATAAAAACATGAAGCTTCTCTGAGGAAAGTAAAATCTACTAGAGTATATAAAACACATAGGGGTGCCTGGGTGGCTCAGTCGGTTAGGTGTCCGACTTTAGCTCAGGTCATGACCTCGTGGTTTGGGAGTTCAAACCCTGTGTTGGTCTCTGTCCTGACAGCTCAGAGCCGGGACACTTCTTCAGATTCTCTGTCTCCCTCTCTCTCTGCCCTTTGCCCGCTCACACTGTGTTTCTCTCTCTCAAAAATAAACATTAAAAAACTTTTTTAATAAAACACATACACATGCATATGTTCTTGTATAAGATAGAAACTGAGAGGTCTTAAAAATGTACTGTGGGGGCGCCTGGGTGGCTCAGTCGGTTGAGCGTCCGACTTTGGCTCAGGTCATGATCTTGCAGTCTGTGAGTTCGAGCCCCGCATCGGGCTCTGTGCTGACAGCTCAGAGCCTGGAGCCTGCTTTGGATTCTGTGTCTCCCTCTCTCTCTGCCCCTCTCCCACTCATGCTCTGTCTCTCTCTGTCTCAAAAATAAATAAATATTTAAAAAATTTTAAAAAAAATGCAGAAAGACATATTGCAGAATAATGGAGCTTAAGGAAATCTTCGTGAGAAGGTAGCATTTATTTTAAGCACAGAATGTCAAGATATGAAAAGATCAGAGGGATAATATTCTAAAAAGAGGGGGAAAAAAACATATGATAAAGGCAAAAGGAGAACAAGCCCAAAGTTTGGCTGGAGCACAGGGAATGTTAAAAGGTGATAAATGGATCATTCTGAATACAAGATTAATTTACTTCCTGTTTGGTAGAAAATGGTGAGTTATGGCACAAATAAAGCTGTGCTTTCGGAAGATGAATCTGGGGCAGGATTCAAATACAGGACAATTTGGAGCTGAGAAGAACTGAGGCAGAGAGGGTATAACAGTTTTAAAACATAGGCCCAAAATTCTTTGACATGCCTCTCACTGAGAGGTAGGGTCTATGTCCCCTCCCTTGAACTTGGACTTTGTGACTGCTTGACTGATAAAATTCAGCAGAAGTGACACTGGACCTGTTCTCAAGCCCAAATCTTAAGGAACTGAGCCATAAAAAAGAATGAAATCTTGCCATTTACAATGATATGGATAGAGCTAGAGAGAATTATGCTAAGAGAAATAAGTCAGAGAAAAACAAATACCACAGGATTTCACTCATATGTGGAATTTAACAAACAAATGAGCAAAGGGGGAAAAAAACAGACAGAGAGACAAACCAAGAAACAGACTCTTAACTATGGAAAGCAACTGATGGTTACCAAAGAGGAGGTTGGGTGGGAGGACGGGTTACATATGTGATGAGGATCAAGGCGAGCACTTGTGATGAGCACCGGGTATTATATGGAAGTGCTGAATCGCTATATTGTACACCTGAAACTAATATTACACTATATGTTAACTAACTGGAATTTAAATAAAAACTTTAAAAAAAAAGAAAGAAACTGACATTTTTCACATCCTATCTCTTGGGACACTCACACTTGCAACTTAGCCACCATGCCCTAAGGAAGCTCAAGCAGTCCATCAAAGCCTACATGGAAATAATCTGAGGTTCTTGGTCCTTAGCTCCCACCCTAACAGCTAGCTCCACTTGCCAGGAATGTGACTGAATCATCTCAGAAGCAGATCCTCCAGCACCTAGCAATGCCCCAGCATTTGCCACAAGAAGAGACAAACCTTCTCTGCTGAACCCTGCCCTAATGGCAGATTCAAGGTTGCTGTTGTTTTAAGCTCTTAGCTTAGGGTGGTTTGTTGCACAGCAACAGTAACTAGGATAGAGACGAATTTAGAGGCTCTCACAATAGTTCAGATCGATAGCATGAAACTGTGATAAGAGGGTAATGGACTAGACACTAGTGCTACTTTGAAGGCATAATCAATAGGAAGATGGCAGCCTAAAATTAAAATTTAGCCCCTGAGTTATTTTTCTGATTAAGAATTAACCAGGGGCAGGGGGCCCCTGGGTGGCTCGGTTGAGTGTTCAACTTCAACTCAGGTCATGATCTCGCAGTTCATGAGTTCGAGACCCATATCAGGCTCACTGCTGTCAGTGCAGGGCCCACTTTGGATCTTCTGTCCCCCTCTTTCTCTGACCCTCCTCCACTCATACTCTCTCTTTCAAAAATAAATACAAATTTTAAAAAAAAAGAAGAAGAAGAATTAACCAGGTAGGAACACCGGGTGGCACAGTCGGTTGAATGGCTGACTCTTGATTTCAGCTCAGGTCATGAGGTCAGGGTCATGGGATCAAGCCCCATGTTGGCTCCCCACTGAGCACTGAGCCTGCTTGAGATTTTGTCTTCTCTCTTTCTGCCCCTCTCCCCTGCTAGCACTCTCTAAAATAAAATAAAAAATAAAACAAAAAAAAAAAACCTTTTTTAAAAAACAGAATTAACCGGGTAAAAATAGGTATTTACTGATAATTTAGAATTGCACATTGTAGTATTAGAATATGTGAAGGCCAACAGTTAGCGATTTCCTCTCCCTACCCACCCCCACACTCTCCACTGGAAGAGTGTATCTTCCTGCCACATCGATATTGAGCTTGTCCATGAATCTGCTTTATCAATGGTATGTGAGCATGACATGATACTGGGTGAACTCCATGGATAGGCCTTAAGAGACACTGCAAGTTTCTACTCGATCTTTACACTTCTGCCATGGCAGAAGACCATGCCACATTCAAGCCTCAGTAGAGAGATACAAGGAGCAATCCTCAGTCCAACCCACAGCTTGGAGCCGAGCCCAGTGGAGGCTAGTGTAGGTCATTCAAACTCCAGCCAACCTCCAAATGCACAGGCTGGAAATACTTATTGTAGTAAACAACAGAATACAAGCGATAAATCATGGCAATAAATAAATAAATTATTACTTCTGGTTGTATGCCACTGATTTCTTACATAGACGTTACCGTGTCTGACAAATGTATTTACTAATATTTGAGAACAGCCCACCATCACATCACAAACATAAATGATCATAATCCTAATTTTCAATACTTAGGGATGCCTCTTGGTTGAAGAAATATAAGTAGATACATGTACTGATACTTCAGATGTTTCTATTTGGGTCATTAGGTGATGCAGCTTTTGTACGTGAAACCAAAAGAGAATGCTTTAGTAAATTACACAATGTTTTCTCCTCATCGTCACTTTCTTACTATAACCACCCTCGCTTGATGGGGATGTTTCCGGTACAAAGCAGCAAAAGTGACAAAACAGGAGATACTCTCAAGACAGGCAGTTGAGATTTAGTACACGGTGGCAGCTCTCAAAGTACGGCACTCACCACCATTTCAGGGGCGCTGGAGGTCAAAACTATTTTCATAATGATCCTATAAGATTATTTGCCTTTTTTCATTCCCATTCTCTCACAAGGTGGAGGTTTACAGAGTCCTCATGTTTGAAATCTCAATTGACTGACCACAGAAGCAAGTAAGAGGATACATACTATTAAGCCAGAAATGAGAGGTTTACGAAAATATAAAACAGTGCCACTCTTCTTACAAAACTTATCTTGTTTTAGAAAACTATAATTAATTTTTCTAAATATAAAATATTTTTATGTTAACATGTGATGGGTTTATTACTTACTTAAAATTAATTGATACAGAAATATTTTTAAGTGTCTCCTTTTTCCTTTCTCAATGGAAATAATTATGATATAAGCCACATAAAGTAAAGCTGCGCAAGACTCTCCTGATTTTTAAGAGTATAAAGGGATCTAAGATGAAAAAGTTCGAGATACACTCCATACGATGGCACAGAGTCTGCGCCAATGGTTCAAAAGTACAATGGGGGGACACATTTTAAGTAGAGTGGAAGCAATAGGCATGAGTTTGTGGGGTTCCTGCAGGAATAGTCTTAGACTTAATATGATCATTGCCTTCATAATTTAGGTAGAAGTGACAGCCATGTGGCTTTTTTGTTCAAACTTCTTACTTTGTTCATAATAATCCTGCTGAATAGTGCCTTTAAACAGTAAAGAATATGGCAGGAGAGATTAAATCAACTGTCACAGGTTACCGAGTACTGATGCTAAAAATGTCTTCTACTTTGTTCAAGCTACTTCAAACTGGTCTAAGATGCTCTGGCATTATTAAGAGAAAAAAATGGCCATGTACTAAATCAACAGAAATGAACTGTTAATATAAATAGTTATTTGTGTTTATTAAGCACTTTTCCCCCAAAGGACTCAAAACATTTCAAATATATTAGCAGGCATAAAACCTCTATTAATAACCTCACAAAGTACACAGTTCCTGGTTCCACATTTTAGAAGAGGAAAATTTTATTAGTTAACACACAGTAAACTATAATACAGGAAGATTAAGTCTCTAATACCTCATCTCTGCCCACCAACGGTCCACATGTCATGCCAAACACAAAATGGATAATCTCTTGAGCCACATTTGAAACTTTTGAATGAGCATCACATTAAGATAATTTCAGAGCATCCTTTCCACCTTCACCGTTTATCTCTACAGCCTATCTGAAACCCTTAAGCCTAGAAAATGCTTTCTAATAAGACTGTCAAAAATCTTCTACTGGGGTGTCTGGGTGGTTCAGTCAGTTAAGCGTTCAGCTCTTGATTTCGTCTCTGGTCATGATCTCACAGTTCGTGGGTTCGAGCCCCACATCAGGATCTATGCCAACAGTGTGGAGCCTGCCTGAGATGCTCTCTCTCTCTCACTCTCTCACTCTCTCTCTGCCCCGCCCCACTCTCTCTCTCAAAAATAAATAAATGAATAAAAGATTTTCTACACATTTATGAAGCAAAACTTAGTCACTGAACTTGGATACTCAGGCACCACAATTCCCATGGCTAAAAAAGTCACTCAAACTTCTGAATCTACATTTTACAAAACTGGCAAATTATTTTTCCAATGAAGCATTGAGCTCTCCTCTAGCTCTTGGGTCTATCTGTAAGCAATAGGAGAAAATGTGGGGAAATATGTGTCCTAGCATCTTCCACAGCCTCGTCATAACTACGTATATAACCTATGCCAATAATTCAGTGGAGAGGCAGGTTCCAGATAAAGGGCAACTAACAACGAAAAATGTCAGTTAATTAACTGATAAGAAGAAATGAGGAGATTTATGTGCTGAATGAGGGCATACAAAAGTAACATCAGCTTTTGTAACAAATAGACCCAAAAATGTACAAAGTCTCAATACAACAGAAGTTTAATTTTCTCTCTCTCTCTCTCTCTCTCTCTCTCTCTCTCGTGCTCACATAATTTACGCTCCTTCTTGCATTGCATACAGTTGTTACTGGGAAAGACTGCAAATATTGCCATCGAAGATTTTCTGTTCAAGAATACGTGGGTGTTCCTGGCTGGGGATGAGCCCTCCTTCACACAACAATGTAGACCCGATTTCTTCTGTCCTATCTCCCCACCCTCCACTACAGTTCATGATCATCTCCGTCCAAGCAGAGGAAGAACAAAAGTAGATACACATGGTGTTTAGAAGTCTTGTCCCAGTTCTGACACCCATGTTGACACAGATGGTCACACAGCTGCTGTGTGCATCTAAGTGGGGAAGCAGCACACAAGAGGAACAGACTATACACTCGAACACAATGTAAAACAACATGCCACAGACTACTTATTCTAGAAAGCAAGTAAAACAGGCCAATTGACCTAGCTGGCAAGAATCAAAAATGTGATTTTCACAGGAAACGGTTTTGATTAAATTCTCAGTGTAAAGAAACAGAATTACAATACCAATCACTACCAAAAATAATAAAAAAGAGTTGTACCATTACTAATCCAAGGTGAGGTGTCCGTAGTTCTTAGATATGTATTCTTTCATTTAAGGATAATGAAAGTATTTCTTTCCATAAAAGAATATCAGACTATCTTACTTGTATCCTGGATAATTTACAGAATCATTGATTTCTGGTTCTCTGGATGCTCTTTAGTTACCCTGTTATCATTACTCCATGCAGAGGGGGATGTCAGAGGGAACAGGTGAAACTATTCTCAGCTACTTACGTATGCAGAAAAGCTGTTTTCCTTATTTCTCTTTCATTCTCCACAGTTGATTCTGTTATACCTACCACCAAAGCCACTGGCCCTGGTCACCACAGCTAGCTCTGTCCATAGCCACTGGGGCTGATGACTGCACCAGGGATGGGCAGAATTCTAAAGCACCTTCTGCCTCACTGAGTTATCACTCAGGCCAGAGGTACAGTCCCAGGTTTGGCAGACCTTAAGTCCTGTGCTCCCGCTAGCTGGCAGAAGTCCGAAAAAAAAAATACGAAAACAGGCATTTCTGTTTGGGAAAATAATTTTCTTTTCCAGTCGTGCACTAGGGAATTCATCCCTAATATGTAAAATCCCCCAAGGTTCTATGAGGCAAGCCAGGCTTTGTGTTCATTCAATGGCAGGACCTCATGGGTGAAGCTACCAAAGTATAGACAATTGTCTCCAGCACTGCCTAAAAAACTTCCTGTGATGATGGAAATCTTCCATCTATGTGCTGTCCAAGATGTCGCCTCTTGCCACATGTGGCCACTGGGCATCTAAACTGTGACCAGTATGAATGATGAACTCAATTTTTAATTTTCTTAACTAAAATTTACATTTAGGGGTGCCTGGATGGCTCAGTTGGTTGGGAGTCCAACTTTTGGTCTCAGCTCAGGATCATAAGTTCAAGCCCTCATCGAAGATAGATAGATGATAGATAGACAGATGATAGATAGATAGATAGATAGATAGATAGATAGATAGATAGATAGATGATAGACAGATGATAGATGATAGATAGATGGGTTTAAATAACCACATGTGGTTTCTGACTATCATACTGGACAGTGCAGACTAGCTTTTCTGGTGGTGTCTAACCAATCCACTGTCCCAAGTAACCTGATCTAGTATCTTTTTTAAAAATGTGGATATATCTTACCCATAACTATTGAAGAACATTCAATCTGGCTCTGTTTTGGTTAGATCATGGGCTCAATCCTACCCTGATTTAGGTACTTCACTATGTTCTAGAACAATATTACTCAATGTCTCTGATTACAGTGACCCATTTTTCATGTCAAAACACGTTATTAACCACTTATAAGTGTGGTGCTTTGACTCCTATTAAGAAGGCCCATTAGAGTAATAAAGCTCCTCTTAAGCCAATAATACTTTATATTCATGCATATTTCTTCATAAGAGTAGCAGCTATGTAGATAGAATTGTCAAATATAGACAGAGGAGATGGTAATTTATTAAATATGTGAGCAATTGTTGATATTATCATAGATTCTAGGACAACTTAAAATATCCCACAGCCTCCTGGGCTCCATGACTCACACAGGTTAGGAGACCTCTTCTAAAGACACATCTCTAAGTGACCAGCAGATTCTGTGATCACGTGTTGCACAAACGAGAGTCTCTGTTCACAAGAGGGGCTTTGGGTTAGTATTGGAGAATGAGAAAAAGTAATTTTCCTAATGCTTGGAAGTCAAATATTTTCAGTGTCTATCTAGTAGCAGATGTACAATATAGATTATTTATGCTGTACTTAATCTCAATCATCATGTTAGCTTCAAAGAAAAACAAAGTCTTACCATACAGATTTCCTAAAAGTGTATTGTTATAACTCAACAGTTATATGATGTTCATCAGCTCTCTTCCTATCATAATTTTGTCAAAAATATGCTCACTCTCTGATTAACTCGTTTCTCTGTGTCAACTTAGAAACCAAAATCTGAAGAAATAATTTGAGGAAAAATATTTTAAGCAAACATTTACTAACTGGTTCCCAGACTGGAGGTGGCCATGTTCTGGACAAGTTCATTTTAAGCTGGAGGTAAAAAGTGACTCTTGGTTTTTAAGTTTATTTATCTTTTTTTAATGTTTTTCTTTATTTTATTTTTGAAAGAGAAAGATAGAGCATGAGCAGGGGAGGGGCAGAGAGAGAGAGAGAGACACAGAATCTGAAGCAGGCTCCAGGTTCCCAGCTGTCACCACAGAGCCCACACAGAGCCCGACGTGGGGCTTGAACTCACAAACAATGAAATCATGAACTGAAATTGGATGTTAACCAACTGAGCCACCAAGGCACCCTTATTTGTTTATCTTTGAGAGAGAGAGAGAGAGAGAGAGAGAGAGAGAGAGAGTAAGAGAGCAAGCAGGGGAGGGGCAGAGAGAGAGGGAGAGAGAGAGAATCCCAAGCTGACAGCTCAGAGCCCGATATGGGCTCAAATCCAAGAACTGTGAGATCATGACCTGAGCTGAAATCAAGAGACAGATGTTTAACCGACTGAGCCACCCAGATGCCCCTAAGGATGAAACGTTACTTCTGTGAAGCAGATGGAAGAATGAAGAAGACACCATTAACACCACAAGTCTGTGATTGTAAAATGGGGAGAAAATCTTACAATTGAGAGGAAACAGACATAGAAGGATAATGGCACAAAGTCAGGTGTGACTTCTGTGATCTTGGAACATCCCAAAACCTGTGAGGAGATCCTGTGGTTTGAGGTAACAGCCCCATCAGACCCCATCATAACCCATGTCTCCAAGGACTTCTCAGGACATGCCACTCTCCTGAGGACCTTTTAGAACAGGGGAGCTGGCTGACGTTGTTCCATATTACGAAGTACAAGTTATTGGATGAAAACAAAAGCAACTGCTAGGCTTGGAGCTCAGCCCATGAAATCTAGAAACCTTCTGGAGATTCCACAGATTACAAAAAGCTCAATAAACCTAAGAATGCCCACAACTTCATTACAACTGTAAAGTATCAAGATGTATAATATAAATTATTTATGCTGCAGTCAAGCCCAATTATTATCCTAGCTTCAAAGAAGATCAAGGTCTAACATAGTATCACACAAGTCACAATCCACACTCTGAAAAAGAAATCTCACAGAAGAAAACATAAGATATGACAGACTGGGCCACAGACCATTTTATAATTCCAAACTCTGGGCTTCCCAGAATGAAGTCACCAGTGAAAAAAGAGAAACATAGTTCATTAAGATAGGCTGAAATTAATCTATTTCAATTTTTAAAATGGATCTACTGAAAGCCATTCACTTATTATACTTCACGTGCATTGAGTGCTGTAGACATAAACAATTCATTCAAAACAGTCATGCTTTTAAAAGACTGGGAAACTCAGTATTGAATTTAGAAACCTGAATCTGAGGTTTTAATTCAATTCACAATGGCATGCATTAGTAGCATAAAAAATTGCTTCTTGATTAAGTAGTCTTGGGTGGTAATTTACTCAAGATAACAAATTTTTTTAAACGTCACAAAATAATTTTAAAAAGCACACACGCCTACCTTCTTAAGAAAGATCACATTTCAGGATTCCATGTCATAGAGTAACTGTCTCTTCCTGTGGGGGTGGAAAAGAAGAAAGACCATCCACTAATAAAAGAAAGTAGCAAAGGTGAGCTTTTAAGACCTTACTGCTATAATTTCCTCATGTTATGCCTTCCTTTGTAATATTAAACAAATGGAAATCTTTCAAGTTAGATCTAAAATATTTCTTCATTTTTATCTAAATGAAATATTTTAAAGATTCTGATTCCAATGATTTGATTTCTGAGGAGCAAATGAATAAAATCAAATGGATATAGATAAAAATAGGAATTTTTCAAAATTAGAATTAAAGTATTTACTTCCCATCTATCCTAATGACATATACTCAGTATATTCATTCCATGAAGTAAATGTATAAAATTCCACCCCTGTTTCTATTTTACCAGGGGGGAAATGAGGTGAAGTTGTAATACCCTGCATAGGTAACAGAAGGTAACAGAATTATAAGCAGCTGTTTCTTGCTGTTGTATATTTTTATTGTCCAAGCTAATAAGCCATATTTATGAGCTCTGTATTTCTTAGCTAAGACTTTTACATCAAAAAAAATATATAAAGGAAACTAAATCAAAATAAGATCTCTCTGATTTCATTTTACATTTATTATTTTCAACAAATAATTGACATAGAAAACCTGCTAGTCCCTAATAAATACTAAATTGATTTTTCTCTTCAAAATTACTTGTTGGCAAAGATTAAAGTATTCCAATATTTTAACTTTATATACTCAAGTCCAAATAAGCCAATGGTTTATAGTCTAATATAAATTAATCATCTACTTCTATAAACTGTTTCTATCAAATCTAATTAAAACAGCCAATAGAATCATGTCCACACGAATGTAATTGTGACTCTGACCCTGATACGTTACATTCCATGTGTAAAGCAATGTAACTCCCAGTGGGGATAATGATGTGGAGAGTTTTTGAAAAACAATGACCACAATTTCTAACCCAAAAGAGCTCCAAGAAATTGAAATGACTGCCAGTGAGTTTAATTCATGGAGATCACGCTCTGGAGTAAATGGGGGTCGCTCACACTCAAACATTGGATGGGGACTCACTAGATTAGCCTGTGCTTATTCCTGTTGTCACTTTCTTTTCAGACAATAAAAACCCCTTTAAACTAAGAAATTCTCCTAATATCTTACTGAAAGGCATATGAACCCTATAACCACATCCATACCTGCATATAACCTTCCTGAGTACAACCGTCTTGGTGACACTTAGCTCCAGAACTTCTCTCCTTCAAAGCAACACCAAGTCCCTACACGGACTCCCCAAAGTCTGCCAGCATCTGGGCCCTTGTCTCTCCTGTTTCTCTTCACTTTAGAGCCAGCATTACTTTGGCTCTCTCACTGCCAACATAGGACAGTTAGGGTAACAGCTGCCCATTCTGTTCTCTGAAATTACCTAAGGTTTTACAAGTGCACGTAAACTCTGCTGGCAACAATAATAAAAAGCCAGGACAAATGATGAGTGATTCAGAAAAGTGGTTCAAGATGCACAGGCTGAGCCAAATCATCATCTACAGCCCAGTAACAACTGGTACAGAGCTCCTCGTAGATCTTCAGTTCATAACTGGCCATCCAGAGGCTCCTGAGTGGCTTAGTCAGTTAAGCGTGTGACTCTTGATTTCAGCTTAGGACATGATCTCATGGTCACGAGATCGAGCATTAGGCTCCGTGACGGGCAAGGAATCAACTTGAGATTCTCTCCCTCTCTTTCTGCTCCCACCCCCTGCTCATACACGTTGTATCAAATAAATATATAAATACATAAATATATAAATAGATAAATAATAAATGAATGAATAAACATAACTGGCCATTCAGAAACAAGAAGATATCTAGGATTTGCTTTGAAACAACACAGTCAGGGTTTTGGACAAGGAGAGGTAACAGATCAAAAAAGCGTCAGTGAGTTTGTGGTAGTTCAGCAAAGGATACGTGAAGGTTCACTGTAATATTTGCTCTACTTTTATGTTATAATTAAATTTTCCATAACAAAAACTTAGAAGATGGTCATCTAATTAAAGTTATGTGTGAAAATATGACAAAGAGAGAAATGCACAGAGCATAAACATCACAATCTTCCTGTTTTCCAAACACCCTTCATCAAAAAGGAGAAAGAAGCAGAAAAATCTTAAATTAAATACCACACTAGAAAAAATAAACAGCCTACAGTTATGGTTTTATAAATGAAGTAATAATGGCCTTGAAGCCTTCTTTAAATATTTCAAAAGCCAAATAATAATTATGTACTTACCTACCACAAGCTTCCTTATTTTTCTCTATTATTTCAAGTATCTCTGCTTTCAGTTAAGTCATAGAAACATACAAGCATCGCTTTTCTCAGGATTGTCGGAAACTGTTGCTCGTTAAATATGCCTTTGATTAATATGCCTTTGAAGTAGGAAAATGGATGACCTATAATTATTATCAATGCGATCTATTCCATGAACTAAAATCTTTGTAAATAAGAGATCCATGAGGGGATCATTAAAAGAAAGAGAGAGAGAGAGAGAGAGAGAGAGAGAGAGAGACTCTATTGGTGTAAATTTTGGGATTACTGATATAAACTACCATATCTGCAACCCACTATAGCTGAGTGATCTGTCCCTGGGGAACAGTCAAAAGATGGGCCCTCTTATACCACTCACCACTCATCTGGCTAGAATTTGAAACAGACTAGGAGGGTAGTGTGCAGCTTTCACAATAAGCAGGGAAACTCACAAGCCAAGTAAAATCATCGTTACAGCCTCAGAATTTGACTTACTGACCCTGCCAGACACCACTATTGAAAATCTGACACTGGACATAAATTAAAAAGCAGGATTTATGTCATAGTTTGGGAAAGGAACATGTGTAAAGCTTTACCAAGCCTTCCTCAAAGATGAACCATGAGCAATAACAAACGTTGGTTCCCTCTGAACAGAACAGCACAAGACCAACACTAAATCCTAACATGAGATTTGATCTTTTTTTTTTTTAAAGAAGCTTATGGTTTTCTATTTTCTTTTTTAAGTTTTCCTGGCCTAAAACAATCTGTTTCCTTTCCAATAAAGAAACAATGCCAAATTCTGAAAAGGAAATTTGTCTGCCTTAATGGATAAGCACATAAAAGCTGGAAAAGGGAGTATTATGGGAAAACCAGAGCAACTCGGCCTTATGAGGCAGGCTTCCAAATTTATCAGCAAAATGATCAAGGGTTAGAGAAGGGAGTGTGTGGGTAATAATTATGAACGAGTTGCATGATGAAGGTCAGCTAAACAAAATTCACTTGTTTTCAATTTGAAACATCACGGTTCCAGTGGTTTACTACATAAGTTAAGAGAAGCTTCTACTAGCTTACATCTATTCTCAGATATTTTTTGTATTTTATTCAATTAGAAATGGCGTTTAATTATGCATTTAATACATATTTGTCAAATAAATGCATCAATGAGATGGCTATTAGTATTTACCAAATCATGAAATCTCAACCTAAGGTCACTAGAAATGATAATCAAATCCTCAGGTGTAGCAGTTATGCCTATTTGTCTAACCAACATGTATAACCTTAATGTTCTTATAGGCGGCAATATGCCAGGTTATAATGGTTTGTGCCCCCAGACTCCCTTGCAGCTAGAGGTAGCCATGTGACTCAGTTTTGATCAATGAGATGCAAAAGAAAGGGCTCTGGCAAAGTCTGTTCTCATTATATGAACCCATTCCCTTCCCTCTTTCCTGGGACTAGCTACTGGGAGGTGCAGAGCCATCTCACAACTACAAGAACAAAAGGCAGACCAAAAAAGAGTAGAAAGAAAGGCAGAGAGAACCTGGTTCTCTGGCGGCTTTATGATATGCTACACCTGCCCAAAATGCTTAATTTCCTAAACTGGCATTTCATGTTAGGCATGACAAATCTCTGCTGGTTCAAGTTGCCATTTTCTATAATCCACAGCCAAAAATATTCTAACACAAGATATGATTCACTCCCCGCCACCCCGTGCTGTGTTCTCAAAGCAGCTCCTATTCCCACTGACTGATGCTCCACACAACTATCCAGTAACACAGTCACGTAACTATCGCTGACTCATCAACAGTTTCCACTCATTAAGAGCACGTCTCATACTAAAAGGCAACAAGATTCAGGGTGAGCAGTCATGAGGAAAACCATCAGTAAACAACAGGCCATGTCATACTACCAAGCGACATGGTGCCATCCCATGGACCACCTCGCTCTCATGTCAGGGATACAAAAATAAAAAAAAAAAAAGCCAAAAAAGAGAGCAATGCTGTTCCAGTGATCAAGAAATAGAAAATGCTCTACCTAAAGACTATCTTCAAATCTGTATGTCTTGACAAAGAAAAGAAGATATTTAGAGGTATGTACGGCTGACTGAATTCAACATCAGAAAGGAAACATCTCTAAAAACCAGAAAGCAGGAACAGGAGGATACATCTTTAGGGCGTACGGGCTGCCCTGTGTCCTGGTACAGATACTCCTATTCTGTGTTTCCACAGCACCTTAGTGATGCAGTTTCTGTAGAACTTAAAATTCTAGTCATTTCTCTTAGATTGGCCTCTCTTGATAAAACAAACTCCTAGAGCTGAGGAAAGCTGGCATGTAACAAGTACTGACGAATACTGAATGAATGAATGAATGAATGAATGAATGAATGGGCAAAACCACAGATTACCAAGAGACTTTATAAAAAGTATGCAATCCTTATTTTTTAAAAAAATTGTATCATTTCTAGAAATACAATGAGTTGTATGAACGTTCAACTGACCCAACGTGACATATTTAATTATCAAAGGTGTAGAGAAATAAAAGAACTACATTCAAGAAGTAGCTAGGTAAGCCAGGCAATGTGTTAGGCACTGTGCATCTACTATTTCATAACCTTCATGACCCACCAGTTAGTTACTGGGGGCTCCCCTTTCAGATGGAGACAAGTTCATAGGGAGGAGCTAAGGAGCTCACCTGAGGCCAAGTACTATCTAGTAAAAGACAGACTTGATATTCAAACCCAAAAAGGTCAGCTCTCACTTTTCTGCTATACCATGCTGCTTTCTCTCTTTGGTCTTTACTAAAATATTGTTTATAAATTGTACACATTAGCTGAGGTAACAGTCACAAGAACCTTCAGTTTATGGCCTCAAAAGCACATGCAGGGTAAGTAAGGGTCCACTGTAACCTCGAGCACAATGATTTCTTGCCAATATCAGAAATCTGACATGGTTGGCATGACACAGATAGTGACCTTCTCGAGCTCATCTTATACCTATAAGGAATTACTAAATTTCTATATACGTACAGCATATTAAAAGCAAGCTACTATGTACTCATATGACCTAGAAATGATGCAAAATAAACCCATGAGTCTATGGCTTCAGTTTCTCTCAGAAATCAATAGCTCTCCGTCCGCACACACATAGGGTATACATATGGACTACACTTTCCAAGGCACCTTTACAGATCACATGGCCCCAAAATCTTAGAGACTGGTTGGCAGATGGGTTTACAAATAAAACCTACTATTCCTATGCATACAAGATATCAGATATATTGAAGCAGTTAAAATAATAGGCTCATTTGAACCAAAAGGGGGAAAAAATCTACTCCGGAAAGAATTTTAAAAATGGGTGAATTCTGCAATAGACTCCTAACACTTTTCATTGAACAAATAATTCCTCCTCGAAGTTGATGAAAATTTAGTGAAAATATTTATCCTGTAAACATCTTAATGAAATAAACTGTTATGACTCCAATTTAACAACTTCATAAATTCTGATGGAAAAGAAAGAGACTCACCACCCCCGAAACATTTGGCAATTACTTTTCCACAATATGTGCACAGTCTACGATATACGCGCATAGATGGAAAAGTGAACCACAGTGGATTAGACAAAACATGAGCTTCTCTGTTCTGCCATTTCAGGATAACATGTTTACTGACTTTTAAACAATACAGAGTATTTTATACGTCATGATTTCTATCAGGATGGCTAGAAATGGATTTCTATCCATTTTTTAAAAACTTCAACTGGGATAGTTATTATGCGATAAAGCATATTTCCATTTTCCCCTCCTTTTTTATTAGTTATTAGGTATATTTAAAAATTTTTCCATACATAGACCTTTGGGGGGAAAAATCATGATTTAGTATAAGGATCCTGAATTTTCTTCCAAATAATGGCTGGATTATCTTTAAGAGGACAAACATACTCTTTTTTTTTTTTTTTTAAGTTAACCCGTTTCAATACTTTCCCCTGACATAGGAAAAAAAAAAAAAAAAAACAGTATCCTCAAGTAAATAACTTTATAGCACTCCATTTTTCTTCTGTAAAGTTATTTTTTAAAGTATTCACTCTTGGAGCATATTCTTGATGGCTCAGTCAGTTGGGCGGCCAACTCCTGATTTTGGCTCAGGTCATGATCTCACAGTTCCTAGGTCCCAGCCCCAAATCGGGTTCTGCGTTCACGGCAGGGAGCCTCCTTGAGATTCTCCTTCTCCCTCTCTCTGCCCCTCCCCCACTCAGGCTTGCGTGCCCGCTTGCTCTCTATCTCTCTTCCTCTCTCTCAAAAATAAATAAATGTTTAAAAAAATTTAAGTATTCACTCTTCACCAAAGGCTAATGATTTTAATAGACATCTTCATAATGAAAAAAGGATAATGAAGTTATTAGTTTTAGAAAGACAGTGTCTGGTAATAATTAAAGTATAACTCTGTACACAACTTCTTTTAAATATCTGACCTAAAATTCGAAGCTTTCTATCACATCAGGACTCCTTCGTGAGTGCTTATCTTGCTTAAAGTAACCCCCCAAAATAGGCCAAAAGCAGTTATATTCCCCCTTGCATTTGACCCCACAGTCAGACGCTGCCCCATTTAGAGAATGAAATATTGAGGTCCACATTAAATTAACTGCTAAAAGTAGTTGCCAGTGCTAGAAATAAAAACAGGCTTAAGTGTTAAAATCCTTCTTTTCTTATGCACCACCTCACTTTCCTTATTTCTTTTTCTGCACCTTAAAGTAATTCTTAACTGACTAAGGCTCAGAAAATTACATGAAACTCTACTCTACAAATAAAGTTTGAAAGTTATATTTAGGGCGCCTGGGTGGCTCAGTTGGTTAAGCGGCCTACTTCAGCTCGGGTCATGATCTCACAGTCCGTGAGTTCGAGCCCCGCGTCGGGCTCTGTGCTGACAGCTCAGAGCCTGGAGCCTGCTTCGGATTCTGTATCTCCCTCTCTCTCTGCCCTTCCCCTGCTCACGCTCTGCCTCTATGTCTCTCAAGAATAAAATAAATGTTAAAAAAAAATTAAAAAAAAAAAAGGAAGTTATATTTAGCAGATTTCTGATTATATTGGATACAATCTTGGTATAGCTTTCCACATATAAGGTCTTGCCATGAAAGGGAATTCTTATTAGTCTTTAACAGAAAAATAAGTGAGCTAATTAAATATAGATCAAAGGAAATTCTACTATGAAAAGACCAATTTTTTATAAGTCATGGAAAAAACAAAAAGCAATCTGGGGATTCTCATTCTGGCCTCTAATGGTTACCTGTTTATGATTAGATTAAGAGCACTTTTCTGCCTTTGTGCTTTTCAGTTACTCTCTTTTTAGCCTGATCATGCATAACTCTCATAAGCTCCAAGGTTATTTTGTAAGCATTAGACAGTACGTATTTAGATCTTTTTATTCAGATTAAATCGCTATTGTGTAATAAATGATACGTGTTAACAGATTTTGAAAATATACTGGTAATTAATTCCAGTCAAAATTAAATCTATGCCTTGAAAATGAATTCACCATCTTGTCACCTATGGACTCTAGTACAAAAGCATATTAAATGTTTTGAGATTATTTTCTACTTCAAGATAAGCTGACCAAAAGACTGATAAATACATTTTATATCATCTGTATCTGCTCCAAAAATTAGGAGAATTACCTATTTCTTGTTCCAAACCCTTCTCCTTTATCTATGCTATTCATTCATTGCCAACTCTTAAAATATATTTGAGGTAACTCCATCATATGTCACTGTTTTCTCTGACAGCTATATCAGAACAATAAATACATATGTTTATGTGTCTGTATACATATACATTAAATAAACATTCACATACACATATATACATATACATATATTACGTGTACATATGTATGCGTACATATAACATAAACAAGATACATAAATACACATATATGATCTAAACTGTTCAGAGATTTCCACCACAGGTGCCTGTCAATCAGTTTCAGGTTTCACTTGCCTTGGCCAACCTGACCAACTAACTATAGGATACTGATAAAAGAAAATGAAGATGAGACAAACAAATGGAAAAGTATACCATGCTCATAGACTGTAAGAATTAATATCATTAAAATATCCATACTACCTAAAGCAATCTACAGATTCAATGTCAATAGCATTAGCATACCAATATAGCAATACCAATAGCATTTTTCACAGAACTAGAAAAAATAATCCTAAAATTTGTATGGAAACACAAAAGACCTCACATAGCCAGAGCAATCTTCGAAAAGAACAAAGCTGGAGGTATCACAAACCCAGATTTCATGATATACTACAAATCTGTAGTAATCAAAACAATATGGTACTGGCATAAAAACAGACACACCAAGCATGGAACAAAATAGAGAGCCCAGAAATAAATCCACACATACATGATCAATTAATCTGTGACAAAACAGGCAAGAATATACAATGGGAGAAAAGACAAGTCTTTTCAATAAATGGGGTTGGGAAAACAGGACAGCTGCATGCAAAAGAATGAAACTGGACCACTTTCTTACACCATACACAAAAATAAACTCAAAATGGATTAAAGACTTAAATATAAAACCTGAAACTATAAAACTCCTGAAAGAAAATATAGACAGTAATCTGTTAAACATCACCCTTAGCAACATATTTATGGATATGTCCCCTCAGACCAGGAGAAAAGCAAAACTAAACTGTTGGGACTACACCAAACAAAAAAGCTTTTGCAAAGCAAATAAAACCATCGACAAAACCAAAAGGTAACAACAGATTTGATTTATATTTTTTTCCATTTAAGTGACCAAATTTGCTAACCAAGTCAGCAAAAAGTGTTACCGATTAGGAACCTCATTCCTTTTATTGTATTGGTCATCCTTACTTTCCCCAGAGATCAATATCCTGTAATCGTCATGAGTAAATTCATTAAGCATTTATTTTATACTTAGTATTTCTCATTACTGCGAAGGGAAAAGATTATAAAGTGTGGTAGTTCACAAGTTTAAATCTAACTGAAAGTATAACACTTATCTGTGCATTTTGCTGTAGAGCCAATAATTTCTAAATTCTTTTAAACAGAAGTAGAAGAGGAAGCCTCTTACTATTTCAAATTATCAGCTAAAATCTCAATGCTAAAGACAATAGGTGAGGAGTTCCCTTCGCATGACCACAGAACTTGCTACACATGCCAAACCAGTCCAGAGGTCACCCTCCAGAGTCTCCATATGAGAACTTGGGTTGTGGAAGACACTTCTTCTGAGAGAATTCTCAAGAACAAAGAGACGGTTCCCTTTCCTTCCTCATCAGCTCAGACGAACTACCTACAACAACCCCTCAGACACTGGGGCAACATGCCAGGAGGGAGGCTGATATTCTCTCCCCCAGCTGAATGCTTGCCTCTGTGCAGAAACTCCTAGCCTGTTCTGTGGGCCATGCGTGAGGCTGGAGCACAACAGCCTGACAGATGCCGCCTTCGATAGTAGAGCAAGGCAACAGAGTCTCAATAAAAGAGGAAATGGGCTACATTACAGAGCTTGATGGTGCTGATATGTAAGTCTTCCTGTAGACCAAATGGATACCACACAGGGTAATGAGGTTTGAGTGATCCTCAAAAAATCTCCACCCAAATAGGCTGCCTGGACGAGGGCTCAGAGATGCTCTAGTGATACACCAATGGAGGACAGGGGCTGAAGATTATCTATGGTTATCCAGGAGTGGCAATGCCCACATCTAGTAATGGCATGGTGCCAATGACTGTGTGGGACCTCCACAAAAACCCATCACGATATGTATGAGGATGAGCTGCCATGAAAACAAATAGCACCAGCTAAGTACAACAGTCTTAAGCCCGCTTCCTGCCCCCGCCAACTCTGGAGGAGCCAGAGACCCTGCGTGGAAAGAAGAACAGAGAGGGGAATTAGACCAGAAACAACCTTTCTTCCTCACTGATGATCACCAAGCCCCTGGTCAGACCCACAGATGGAAAAGGTGAGAAGCTGTACACTGGATGGGAAAATGGAAGTTTTGATTCATATTATAAACATGTTTTTCTAATTTTCAAAAACTAGGTGGTTTTGATACTTCAAACAAAATGACTCAATGGCTATGAAATCTGCCAAAAATAACACCCAACATGAAGGTGGGAAAAGAATAAAACTGCTTTCTGCTTGTGTCTAAGTGTGACCCATGCAACAAACCAGTTACACTAATAAGTATCCAACCTAGACAAGATTTTTTTTCATAAAGTTAAATTAGAAAGAAAACTGAGAAGATACAGAAAATCCAGATGTAAATGTAATATACCTCTTAAAACTTTATCTCCAGAGTATAACCATATCAACAGCTCCTTTAAACATAGTGGATGAAACATGCCATTCAAATGGCAGAATTTCAGAATGGATAAAAATAGTAGCAATAATAATAAGACATTAATAATAATAAAGCAAGAATGAACTATACTCACCCAGCAGAGAGAAACACTTTAAATAGAAACACACAAATAGGTCAGAAGAAAGGAAAAAGTTACACTGTGCATTCAAAAAGTAAGCAAAAGACAGCTGAACTGGCTATATAAAGACAAATAGACTTTAACACAAGAAGTCTTACCAGAGACAAAGAGAAACACTTCACAATCATAAAAGGGTCAATCTGAAAGTTCTGTAAGCCTAAACCCTTCACTTATGAGATAAGGAAAGCGGGACAGGTGACTTGCTCAAGGCCACTTAGTCAGCTAGGGGAATGACCAGCTACAAGTCCCTTCTCCCAATTCCCTTTTCCGAGTCTTCTTATAATCAGTACTTCTAATCTGAGCTCATTCAACACAAAAGCAACCAGCCTACCTAGTTGAAACCATCAACTCAGCAGTGCTACAAAGACATAGCTTTGGAGAGGAGAGGACATACAATGGGAGAGAGGGAGTTGGATCTTGAGCACAGTTTGCCACCAGATTCAAGCACTGCAACTTGCTAGTCGCGTGGCTCTGAACAAATTTACTTCAGTGGCCCTCAGTTTTCTTTTCTACAGAATGGGGATATCGCCACCTATCTCACAGGATTCATGTAAAAATGACAATGAGGAGGAGGTCAGTAACTTGCCCAAGGATACTCTGACAAAGCTGGTACCCCACAAGACCCCAGGCACAACCATTCTGTGAAACTGTCTCCCTGGTGAGTTATGTCCAAATGGAAGCACGTGGTGGAATGCCCAACCTTTACTAGGCACTTGAAAAATGTTGGTTTTCTTCCCATACGTTGACTCTATACTTGAGAGAGTAATTCTGCAAAGATATTTTCTGTGTGAGGTCCTCAGCTATAAAATATATCCTTTTCAATCTAGATAAAATGAGTTTCAGATAATCACTTTTTCTTCTGTCATGTTAGCTTTGCCTGACTCCTCATAAGGTCATATGGTCTAACTGAGTAAAGCAGGCAGGGTAAAAATTTCAATAACAATTTAATTCAAATGACCTCTTAAACTATAAAATAAGTCATGCAATAGACACATTTTATAACAGCCCTCCAAAAAAAAAAAAAAAAGCATAAGCATAGCATTATGTTCAAAGGAAGAAACAGACATTCCTCCAGATGTTGTGATTATAGTAACCAAAGAGTCAAAGCCTCAAGACTGTAAACCTAACCTTTAGTTTAGTGAAGAATTCTTCAGAAAATGAACTCTTACTTGTGGTTAAGTCTGTGCTGTACAAGGCCAATCCCTATATAAAATGTTTAAGTATCCTGACAATTTTTCTGGATTATTTTTATTGTGTAATTGAGGACATTATAGAAACAGGCATTTACAATCACATTGGGCTTTATATTTTCAGGGTCTAGGCAACTCTACTAATTGTCAAGGTTATAGCCAAGGTCAATATAATTTGAACCCAGGAAAGTGGGGATCACCAAGGTAGATGGATGCTCACTGTGCTGCCTCCAAAAGAAATTTAAGAGTAAGACAAAACTCGATAATTAATGTTAAAAAATGCATTGCTTAGCTACCAACTTTAGAAACAGCAGAATGCATATAAATCTAAAAGAGGACATACAAACCCATGAAATAAGGAAGAGAAGTATTTTAACAGCATATGGTCAGCGTCCCCATCTTACAAATTCATCTTACGATACATTTAAGTGCCTACTGTGCGTTAGCTACTGCACAAATCTAATTTAAAAATTACAAATGAGTTATGATTGCTTGAAAGAGCCAAAGGGCTCAAAATTAGTGTATTCAAATAAGTTCAGATGAATTCATGCGGTCAAGGAAATTTCATGCACATATAAAAGGAGTCAAGATACATTATTACCTTGACCCTATTCAATACTATAGTTATGTCAGCTTCTGAGTATTTATTCTAAACAAAATATATCCTATCTAAACTGTCAAGTTTCTGCATGACTTAACTAAGAAAATAGCCCTATAAGTCTAAAAAGCACCAAATCAGGCAAAGGATTATATTGCACCTCATGTGCACATGTATTTATTCTTCACACAAAAGAATATTAGAAAGGGAAAGCACAAACTACCTAAAAAGAAATTAAATTTCTTGGACTACTTAAAGACTCAGTTAGAAGTTAAAAGCAAAGAAAGAACTAAAACCATTTTTATTTTGTTTAAAAAAAACCTACCCCAGGACATAGATTGATAGAGCAAAATTCAGTAAGTATACATTACTTATCAAATTGTAAATCAGGCAGTACTTCAAGTTCCTAATTACGGGAAATGATTTAAGCTCATTTAACATTAAATGTTTCAACTTTAGGACTCCTTAAAGAAGCATGTTAAACTCATACAGAAAAAATAAGAGAAACAGACTAAATGCAATATATGATTTATCTAAACCCCTGCCTATAAGTGAATTGACATGAAAGTTCAAAGGAGACAAATCCCCTGTAAATTAAACCAACTGAAGATAAAAATCACCTTTTGAAATTAGGCATATATGTTCAAATAAATACCAAAATTCTTATTTAGAAATGATAAAAAGAGCATACATGTTTTGTATCATTATTCTAATCTAACCATTCTGTTTTCCTAAATATTGCCAAGTACAGTTGATCCTTGAATAACAGGGGTTTGAACTGTGCAAGTCCACTTATGTGTGGATTTTTTTCAATAGATACAGTATAGGACTGTAAATGTATTTTATCTTCCTTATGACTTCTTTAATAACATATTTTCTTCTCTAGCTCACTTTATTGTAAGAATACAGTATATAATACATATTAACACACAAACTACATCTTAATCAACTATTTGTGTTATCAGGAAGGCTTCTGATCAGCAGTAGTCTATTAGTAAAGTTTCCTAGGAGTCAAAATTACAGGCAAATTTTTGACTGCTCAGCCAGTTGGCGCCTCTAACCCACATGTTGTTTGAGGGTCAACTGTACACTCTATTCTACAAACAAGTATCAAGTACCTGCTATGTGCAAATACCGTGCTATGAATGAGGAAATAGAAACAGGCAACCTCAGCCTAAGGAAGCTCAGAGTGTGTGTGTGTGTGTGTGTGTGTGTGTGTGTGTGTGTGCGCGCGCGCGCGCGCGCGCCGCGGCTGTGTTGGGACAGGACAGTGGCAGTTAAAGTAAACATAGTGTCATGAGTACTATGGGGACAGTATTTATAAAAAAAAATAAATAGAACTAATAAATCATTTAAATTATTTTGTTCTGGGTACACTTCCATTTGTTTGGGTTCCTCTTATTAGGATTGCTTTCAGCTGCATATATAAGAAACCCCCCCCCAACATCCCCATATTAGGGGCTTGGCCTGCCACATGAGACACCATGGACTGCGTGGTTTAAATAACAGAGATGTTGGGGCACCTGGGTGCTCAATCAGTTGAGCATCTGACTCTTGATTTTGGCTCAGGTCATGATCTCACAGCTTGTGAGATCGAGCCCCGTCCCCACCCCCCACCCCCGCGTGGGGCTCTTTGCTGACAGCACGGAGCCTGCTTGGGATTCGATAAATAAATAAATAAATAAATAAATAAATAAATAAATAAATATTTTTAAGAAGAGAGAGAAATGTTTTTTCTCATAGTTCTGAAGGCTGCGAGTCAAAGATCAAGGTGCCGACAGAGTTGTTTTCTGGAAACTCTCCTTGGCCTGAAGATAGCCACTTTCTCACTGTGTCCTCACATGGCCTTTCCTGTGTGTGCACACACCTCCCTGGTTTCTCTCCTGAGTCCTAATAGCCTCTTCTTATACGGACACCAGTCAGATTGGATTAAGTCCCAACCTAATAGCCTCATTTTAAACTTATCTCTTTAAAGGCCTTTATCTCCAAATATAGTCACATTCTGAGTTAGTGGGTGGTTAGGGTTTCAATGTATGAATTCTGGAGGGGCACAATTCAGTCTATAAAACCCATCAAAGCAACTTAATCAGTCACTTATCGTTCTCAATTGACAAGAAACTTACAGGTAAGTTGATTAGAGCTGGTAAAACCATTCAAATAAGTAAGTCATCAGGAAACTGGACGCCTTCTACTTTCTGTGCTCACTGTCACAACCACAAGATGGCATCTGCAAGTCTAAGCATCTCATCCAGGTTCCAGGAAGGAAAGGAAGAAATCAGGAAAGAAAAGTCTACCCAAAGATGTCCATCAGTATCTTGCTGACCAAAACGAGGTAAGCAGTCCCGGCTACAGAGCAGGCCAAGGACGGGAATATTTTCAAGTGGATGCACTGCTACCCTGAATCAGAACCACAAGTTAATCAGTCAGGAGGGAAGGAGAGTCGTGTCCTGCGTGGCTCACTAGCCACAGATGTAGCTATAGGGATGCCCTTAGTTGAAAGCCTGTCTGTCTGAAACCCCGATCAGCTTTGCAACCTTGAGTGAATGCTCTAATTACTCAGTTTTTAAAGGTGGTAATTACACCTAACCTGCAGAATTACTCAGAGAATTAAATAGGGTTGCATTCCTTTGTCAGGCCCAAGGCACATTGTCTAAGTCCTAAAGGGACACTGAATTTGGGGCCTGGTCTTCAAGTATCTTGGGAAATCACAACATTCAGAAATATCACAAAGCTACCCTATAATGACTCAAAATAATCCAAGAACTGACTCCATTTCTTTATAGGGTGCCTTTGGACACATCCCGGTCCACAGCATGGTCTATGAGCCTACAGTCCGTGTGTGTGTGTGTGTGTGTGTGTGTGTGTGTAGGCAAGTGTGACAACTCCTTTCTGATGGTCTTCACACCTCATGGGAGGGAAGGAAGCATTGATTCACTAGCACTCTGTTCCTTGCGTCATACCCCTTCTGCAATCAAACAGCTGCTTTCGGGAATTTTTCTTGACGTTTTCCAGACCACTGCCTCTATTTAGCAGTGAGGTAGATCTTTCAGGTAATTCATGCCCTCACCTCTCCGACAAAGCCTGTGAGAGCCTTGGTTTGGTAAAAAGCATAACATTTCCAGAAGGTTTTTTTTTTATTTTTTTTAATATTTATTTATTTTTGAGAGAGAGAGAGAGTGAGCAGGGGAGGGGCAGAGAGAGGGAGACACAGCATCCAAAGCAGGCTCCAGGCTCTGAGCTGTCAGCACAGAGCCTGATGCGAGGCTCGAACTCACGAGCTGTGAGATCATGACCTGAGCGGAATTCAGGCACTTAACTGAGCCACCCAGGCACCTCTCCAGAAGGTTTTTAAACTGCATTGTTGCTCTTAATCGAGGAGTAGATTTCTCCTGGTTATCCATCTTGATGTAAAAGCTGTTGGTCTGCCACATTTATCAATGCGAGCTGAGGAAATAAAAATTAACATGAAGCAGAGGGTGTAGGACAGCTTGCTTTAAGGGCATTCACTTTAACGAAATTTTCATACCCATATCAACTGCGCTTCCAAATGCACTGCTTTCCCTCTGGTAGTGGCACAAGACATCTCTGTATGCTGCTTATGACAGATGGGAGAGGAACTTCTAACTGGTTACTTTGAAGTTCTTTCAAAGGGAATGAAGAATGGACAGAATGAGGCCAGCCTTAAGGTTCTCAGAGGGCCTCACAGGTCCAACACAAAGCTAAATGAAAGGAAATACTCCCTATCTGTATTTTCATGGTGCTGTTGTGAAACAGACACGGTAGCTACAGCCACAGTAGCTAACCTACAATCCTTCTAACTGTTATCTCCATTCAAATTGGAATGATGATATATCCAATAATTAACATGGTTCACCAGCACTTTTTTCAACACAAAGCTAAAAGAAATTTGCTAAATCAAAAAGATGCCAATGACAAAGAAGGAACCACTACCTCTTAAACCACAACTGACACCTTAAGCTTGGTAGGGAGGGGCAGCACAATCAAGGCCATCGCAGCCACTATCGTCATAGGACTCAAATCAACATCATCGATAAAATGTTCCTCCTGATTTGGGAACTACAAAAGATGCACTCTTAAAAACAATATTCGGCAGAATATTTTCCTTCAATTTAATAGCTCTCCTGCTCTCTCTTTGGCACTGATATGTTCATAGGCCATTTTGAAAATAAAATGCTACAAGATTGCTCTTAGATTACCAAGAGTCCCACTTAATAAATATAATCTGATTAAACAAATGCTTTTTTCCTGTGAATTTCTAGTCAAGTTGGAAATTAAAGAAAGAAAGAAAGAAAGAAAGAAAGAAAGAAAGAAAGAAAGAAAGAAAGAAAGAAAGCAAGCAAGCAAGCAAGCATCTCTGATTCGGATATCTAACACACCGTAAGAAAAATAAACAGAATTTGATTAAAATTGAACTCATAACAGAAAAAACAATGTGCGAGTGTGTCCAGCAGGAATAAATGATAAGCTATCTTCGGGGAAATGTCTCCTCCGGTTCTGGGATACTATTAATCTCAGAACTTCTGCTAGCAGACTTAATGAACGTAGAGTTTTCAAAACTACTGATCATCTTTCCAAACTGATCATTGTGCTACTTCTCAGAGGCCAGTGTAAATAATCAGGGAACATATTTTCCCGCCATCGTAAGTCTGCAGATGGTTTCGATTTATATAACATGGTACCTTTTCTGCTGATCCATCACACTGCTTCCTTAATCTGCTCAATCTGCAGACTCTGCGATAATGGCATTTAGTTATTCAATCATTTAAGAGACAATGATTTAGTCTTCTAATATATGCGCGAGATTCTTCCTTTCCCCCAAGAAAGTTACACTGTGGCTAAACTGGCAAACCATTCAAAAGGAGGATTAGGTAGGGGCATCCAACCTGGAGTTGAAATCTAGGCAGGGAAGGAGACAACTGTGGGAGGATTCCGCCAGCTGCAGAAGGGGGTTGAGTGCAAAGTCAGCAAAGGCAATGTGGCCACGGACCTCATGTTCTTGGAATCTTAATGTAACTTAGTATAGGTGACGCAAATAAAAGCATTAAAACTTCTATGTTGGGGTCTGGCCAGGGATGGCTTGTATTTGGCAAATCAGGGAAACAGAATTCAGTCCTGAAAGCAATAAGGAGCTGTTGAAGCATTTCAGAGGTAACGCTATAAAAAGATTTGTTTTGTGCAAATTACTTAAGCTGAGTAAAGAGATGGGGTAAAGGGGCAGAGATATAAATTTATAAAGTAGCTGTTTATCTACCTCCTCTAGTAAACTGTAATGCCCTGAGGGCTAGAGCTACAACTCACTCACTGTTTCAGTACCTGATACTCACTTAATAGACAGCAGAACACAAAAATGAGGAATGAATGAGAGAGAACAATAGGGAGGCCAATTAAAATATTACAGGCAGAATAGGGGTGACTGGTTAAGCGTCAGACTTCAGCTCTGGTCCTGATCTCCCAGTTCATGAGTTCAAGTCCCATGTAGGGCTCTGTCCTGACAGCTCAGAACATAGATCCTGCTTCAGATTCTGCGTGTCTCTCTCTCTTTGCCCCTTACCCACTCGCACAGTGTCTCCCTCTCTCTCAAAAATAAATATTAAAAAAATTCTTTTTTAATTACAGGCAGACATATGTATCCATGCATCGGTGCGCTTTGTAAGACTTAACAGAAAACCAGGGAGGAGGGGAGAGGGGAAGGAAAAAAAACATAAAGAGGGAGAGAGACAAAACATAAGAGACTCTCAAAGACTAAGAACAAACTGAGGGGAGGAGGGATGGAAGGGGAGAGAGTGGGTGATGGGCACAGAGGAGGGCACTTGTTTGAATGAGCACTGGGTGTTGTATGGGAACCAATTTGACAATAAATTATTTTTAAAAATTACAGGCAGAATCAAGGTACAGAATGTTGAGAACAAAACTTAGTCAGGGGAATGGAGAGAAACAGACGGAATTGCAAGATATTAATGAGGTGGACTCCACAGATTAGTGACTTGCTTCAGGAAGATTTAAAACCCAGGATGAGACATGGATTTAGAGTGAAGTTGAGGACTTCTCTTTTGGACACCTGATCTGAAAGTATCTATAGGACTTGGGGAGTCTGGGAGGTTCAGTCGGTTGAGTGTCTGACTTCGGCTCAGGTCATGATCTCACACATAGTTCATGGGTTCAAGCCCCACGTTGGGCTCTGTGCTGACAGCTCAGAGCCTGGAGCCTGCTTCAGATTCTGTGTCTCCTTCTCTTTCTGCCCCTCCCCTGTTCATGCTCTGTCTCTCAAAAATAAATGTTAAAAATTTTTTTTTAAAAAGTATCTATAGGAGTTGAATGTTAAGCTATCAAGCAGACAACAGGATATAAGGGGAGCTCAGACAAGAGGTCAGAGCAAGGTAGAAGAAGATGAGTTGTGTTGTACGGAAAGTAAATAGAGCAAAAGGAGTCAAGAGTAATGTAGAGACCTCCAGAGAATACCATTTTAAGGGCTGGGTGGTAGACAATACATCCAGGAAGCTCTGTCTCTAAGACATGAAAACTGTATAGGATGAACGAACAGCCCTTGCAGTCAGGGACTTCAGAAGTCTGTAAGGTAACAGCAAAAGTGAACTAATCTAGCGCAATTCCTTCAGTTTGGCAAAGTGACGTGACTTCCCCAGAGTCACCAACTCAAAGAATTTGCACAGTGGTAGCTGCTAATAGCTAGTGCCTTGCTTTCTTACCCCATAACATTTGGGAGGTAAGAAGAGACGAACTCTGATATTCCTTTCAGCTGTAAGATTTTATGATTCTAATCAAGTTTCACTGCTTGTTCATTCAGAACAAGTACACAAACCAAACAGAGCAGTCTTCACCTTTTCAAACAACAGGGCCACGAAAACGAGGAAATAAACGAGCCCCAAATCTCAGAGTCTTGCTGCCATGTTGAACAAATGGAAAAATAAACCTTGTTCGTTTCCATTCAGTGATGCTAATGATGCAGTTAAACTGACTTCTT
Source organism: Paguma larvata (assembly GCA_030068075.1). Classification (NCBI taxonomy): domain Eukaryota; kingdom Metazoa; phylum Chordata; class Mammalia; order Carnivora; family Viverridae; genus Paguma; species Paguma larvata. The sequence continues at coordinate 15,378,588 of CM057844.1, forward strand.
TGAAGGGAAATTACTGCTAATAACCTTAATTTCCTCCTAGTCTCTTCCCCCAGGTACCTGACATTTTAAATAAAATATTTCCATAAAATATTAAAAGCGAAGGAATTATATGTTAGGTATCCAACTCCATACTGACAGAATTTATGAATCTCTTCTGTCTCAGTTGTCTAGGGCCTACACTTTTGGTTCTTCAGACAAACACATACGGTCTTCCATTCTATGTATATGCCAAGAAACACAATCCATTTCAAATGAAGCAATAGTTACAAAAAAAAAAAGTTCCTCTAAGGCCCACCACAAATCTTACTGATATTAGTCACGTGGCATTGTCGAACATTCCCATCTTCAATTTAAATGCAATCATTGTAGCTGTTTGCTCTTTTTTGTCCACCAAACCAGGACATGGGCTTCCCACTCTGTTCTGAATGGCAGGTGGGTGGAGTCTGCCATTTGCCTCCCCAGACCCATTCGCCATCCTTCTCCAGCCTTGTCTCCTCCCCTGTGCCCTTGGCTTCTGACTGGGTTCAGCTCATGGATGGCACCAGACAGAAGCTTGGCGGGGTAAGGGACGAGTGAGACAGGCATATTTATTCCCCCGAGGTCTTCTTGCAGGCACATTACGGGTGAATTGTGTTCCCCTCTAAAAGGACAGAGCCCTTGCCAGATAGCCCTTCTTGCCCCTTCAATCAGAACAAGAACAGCTAGCTCCCTGCCGGTGCTAAGTCCTTCGGCAGCACCCACCTGCTTGTGCTCCTACACCTGCCCCTACCTTCCGAAGGGTCCCTTTATTAAACCCTCCACAGAGGACTCAGTTTACACATGCCATCTGTTCCTTGGCAGGCCCTGAATGACACAGAGTTAAAGAGTGACCAGGTGGGGCCCTCCACGGTGGCTCTCACACACATTATCAAAGGAAATTCTCTGTAGACTGTAAATCGCTGTAACACTTCCATGAGCAAAAACCTAGTACACACTTTCTTGAATAGCAAGGTTTCGATGCCAAGGAAATATAAATGAATCCTACCATATTTCTACAATTCAGCGTGCTGTAAAAATAAACATGCAGAAGGCACACAATCAGAATCCGAATGTCACTGCCAACCTAACCAGATTTTTTTTTTTAAATGGATATCTGAAGAGACATGAGAGAACCAAATCCATATTTAAAAAAGAAACATTTCATTTTCCTACCATTTTATCCATATCAAGATTACTAAACCTGAACCACAATACTTTAAAGTGTTTGCAAGTCAGTCTTTCAAGGGATGGCACAAAATTCTAAAAAGCACCGATAATTCACTTCATATTATTGGTCACAACTATAGTTATTGAAGTCGTTACTTCTAAATAAAATTGAGAACTGGTGACCTGGATTTTCTGTATTTTTCCCAGTATCTCTATAAATGAAAATAAAGCATAGTTTCTAATGTATATAGTCCTTTGTCTATATATCATTTCTAAATATTATGGAAATTACCTTCAGGTATCTATTAAATAATAAATCTCAATAAAATAGCATTATCTCTGAACCGTCTAATTCTCTAAGTAGAAAGTAAATGAGATTCTTAAATAAGTAAGTATTTGAAAGTCAAAAGCTATAAATACACCTGGACAGAATTTTTAGCAACGAAATTAACTTGATTTTCCCAGGCCAAAATCAACCTCTGTTGGCTTTCCAGTGCCTCACATCTCTGACCATATATTTGAGGGCACTTATGACACATCCCTGATGTGAGAGATCTAGAACTTAATGGCTAACCAAATTGGTCAGAATATAGATTCTCAATTTAGTCTTCAAGGTCTCCTTTCACTAAAGAGTTTTTAAACCAGCCTCTTAACTGAGAAATTTGTTTTGATTAAGTATTGCATTTTCAAGAAATTTAAGGACATAGGCTATTTCTCAAGTCATGCCCTAGTGAAAGGATATAAATGAAATCCCACTGAATTAGTGAAACAATGTAACAATGTGGGGCATGCTTCAATTAGAAGGTATGTTCATAATTTGAGGTTCCATGAGATAAAAATTCGTTGGAGGCCTTTCGTAAAGGCAATTTGGGCAGTGTTCTCTCAAAATGTAAAATGGGCATACCCTTTTGACCAATTAGTTCTGTTTCCAGGAACTCAGCTTCAAGAAAATCTTGCACATGCGCACAAAGACCTATGTACAAAGATCTTCCAATCTTTCACTGTGCAACGGTGAAAACGGGCAAATGGTTAAATAAAATATAGGGTGCCCGTAGTACCAAAGTTTCTGTAATGTTAGAAGGAAAAAGATAACCAGTACAGTGACACGGGGAGAGCTTCATGACATACCTTAGTTGGACAAAATCAAGTCACAAAAACATGCAGATAGAACAATCCAATTTATATAGTAAGAAAAAGATGAATATATACTTACACATGTAAATGCATAGAAAAGGGGGAGGAAAGAGGTTGCCAATGGTCATATCTGGGGACAAGTGCAGGTGGGTAAGAGTATTTTACATTTTGTTTCTATATTTCTATATTGTCACTTGGGATGGACCATATGAATGTATCACACTCATCATTTTAAAAACCAGTGAAAATAAAAAATTAACAGACATTCTAGAAGGGATTGGTGATTTGCCCAGTGAAAGCGCATCTGCAGATATGAGAGAAATCATCTCAAAGGGACTTCACTCTCATTTGATCGCTTGTGATCACTCATTTAAGAACCAAAAGGAAAATGAGGGCTGTTCCGTAGACTGCACCTTGCAGAGCTAACCTGCAGAAACAGATCTGCAGTCTGTGTGTCCGGGACAAGTGCAGCAACTACCAAATAGCAGGGGGGATGTGAAGGACCGGTTAGAGTTAGAGACCGTGCCGTACGCAAAAGAACCTGCATGTCCCCATAAATGAAGTCACCCACTTCTCCACGCTTAAGGTGTTCTTATTTGATTTTTTTTAAACATTTACTTATATTTGAGAGAAACACAGAGCACAAGTGGAGGAGGGGCAGAGAAGAAGGAGACACAGAATTTGCAGCAGGCTCCAGGCTCTGAGCGGTCAGCACAGAGCCCGACACAGGGCTCGAACTCACAAACCTCGAGATCATGACCTGAGCCGAAGTCGGACACTTTACCGTCTGAGCCACCCTGGCGCCCCAAGGTGTTATTTTAAAGGAGCACCATGAAATTGCAGAGAAAACCATGTCCTGCCTCCCTCTACTTTGTAAATCTGCTAACATCTTAGAAAAATGAGGGTGAGGAAAAACAGGCTGAAATTTAGAATCTAAGATCTACACACGCTGGAAATAAATGGCCATAGCAACCTTTGTAAGAAATTTAACAGAAAAAAAAAAAACGCGTGAATAAATAAGATGCCGTGCTTACTTAAAGATGAAGTACAGTACTGACCATTTCTCTTACTCGGTGTTCCCCAGTGCAGTTGACAAAAGCACCAAAATGGGAGCTGATGGGCAGGATACGTTCCACAAACGGGTTTTGTATGGCCACCCCAGGGGTTGACGTGCTTGTTTTTCTTTTAATTCATTTCTAAACATTTTTAAATGAGATCTCACACTTAAAAATAAATCCGGATTTCAAGCTTCTCTTAAAATTGCAGAGCATTTCCACGCCCACCTGGTGGAAACGTGTCAGCCCTGCATAGCAGCTGTTCCCTAGGAAGGGGCACCACAGGGCCTCCTGGATACACACGGCTCCTACCACTCCCGAAGGTCTCTAACACCCGGGCAGCTGCATGTTGCTTACCTGGCCCTCAGAAAAATAAGTCTGCCACACCCTGAATGAAACCAGGAGGGACCTTACCAGGTAAAAGCTGGCCCTGCAGAAAACTAAAATTCTTTTTTAGGCTACCCCAGAGTAGCAGTTAGTAATCTCCCTCTCTCAGGGAGGCCTATGTACCTGCAGAAACAAAAGCATGTAGGATTAGATGAAGACGCATGGCTTGACGCTCAAATTCCTATTTCAATGCCATGTTCACAGCAGGGTTGCCAGAAGCTTCTCTGTCATCCCTTAGCCCAGTCACTTAAAATGATAGTTACGAAGCTTTTTTTTTTTTTATGTGTATTTATTTTGAGAGAGAGAGAGAGAGAGAGAGAGTGCACAAGCAGGAGAGGGACAGAGAGAGAGGGAGAGAGAGAATCCCAAGCAGGCTCAACACTGTCAACGCAGAGCCCGATGCGGGGCTTGATCTCACAAACCTTGAGATTGTGACTGACCTAAGCCAAAATCAAGAGTCAGATGCTTAACCCACAGAGCCACCCAGGCACCACCAGGTAACAAATCTTTTTATGGCCACAAATCCCTCGGCAGCATGTACCTCAGTGGCAGGTAACAGCCCGAGGGTTAGAAGTCAGAGTTCCAGCATCAGTCCACCCAAGTTTGTATCCTACCTCTAAATTTAACCCCCTGAAGTAACTTCACCTCTCCAAGCCTCAGTTTCCCCAAGTCTAAACTGGAAAGACTACCAGTAACCCAAAACCCAAAAAAGGATTAAATGACAGGGCACACTTTAATTGCTCAACAAATGTCTGTTGTTGGGTTGCCGTTGTTGCTATCACAATGTAAAGTGGAGATGCTGAGTGCACCCACTGAAGCCCCTGTGGGAACACAGGAGCCACTAAGCCTCCTAACACCAGAGATCTCCAAATTGTTCTAGTGGATACCTCTCTCCTTCCAGGCCTAGATGGCTTACTATGGTCTCTTGTAAAAGCCTGGCCGGAGACACAGATGCCCTGGGGATAGCATCTGACCTACTGAGTTACCGCTTGAAGCCCCCACACGAATTTGAGGCAGTTAGGGCTGAATTAATGTTAGATGCCCCTGTACAACTGCAGTCATCGAGAATCCAGAGGAAGACCTGGAACTTCACAACAGCCCTAAAAGGTGACCAGAACTTTCTATAACTTGCAAGGAGAGCACAGCAAGTGTCCTAAGTTTTATAGGAACTGACTCAGCCTGCTTTGTATGGATAGGTCCGCAACACCTGCTCCTACAGAGGAAGAGAACGAGAGGGTGAGCAGTAATGCTAGCGGCATTAGAAGGACTGATAGCAATTGTAGCAACAGTAATAGTAACCCAACACCCAGAATCATGCACAGTACAATGCCCGGCACTTTTGTCCTAAGGGGCCATTCTCCTCATTTTACAGGTGGGGCAACTGAGTAGATGCCCAGGGTCACACAGCTAATAGATAACAGTCAAGATTTGAACTCGGTCTGCCTGATTCCAACACCTGAGGGACTTAGCAACTTCACACTGCTGAAAGCATGCAACCCCCCACGTACCCTCCAGCTGCCTCTAAGATGAAGTGTTTCTAGAGAAGTAGTCCTTTACCTTCAGTGGGTCACAGACCCCACCCTCAAAATCTAGTGAATTTTACAGACTCTTATGAACATAATTTTTAAGTTTATTTTTTATTTGGGGGGGAGGAGGAAAGAGACAGAGAGAGAGTGTGTGCACGCATGAGTGAGGGAAGGGCAGAGAAAGAGAGAGAGAAGGAGAATACCAAGGAGGCTCCACACCATCAGTGCAAACCTCAATGCCGGGCTCGGACTCGTGAATCACGAGATCATGACCTGAGCTGAAATCAAGAGTTGGACAGCTGACTGACTGATCTACCCATAATATTTTTAAATATATAATATTAAGTGCATGGTTGCATGGGTGGCTCAGTCAATTAAGCATCCAACTCTTGGTTTTGGCTCAGGTCATGATCTCACTGTATGCGAGATCAAGCCATGTGTCAAGCTTGTGATGATAGCACAGAGCCTGCTTGGGATTCTCTCCCTCTCCCTCTCTCTCTGCCCCTCCCCTGCTTGCACTCTGTCTCTCTCTCTCTCTAAAAAATAAAATAAAATAAACATTAAAAAATTTTTTTAATTGGGCGACTGTGTGGCCCAGTTGATTATCTGACTTTTGATTTAGGCTCAGGTCATGATCTTGCAGTTCGTGGAATCTAGTCCCTCGGTGGACTCCGTGCTCTACCCCTCTCATTCTTCCCCTTCCCCTACTTGCACTCTCTCTCTGTCTCTCTGTCTCTCAAGAAAATAAACTTTAAAAAAATTAAGTGCAAAGGAAACTACATTTGAATATACTTATCAAAATAATTTTTTAAAAAAACTGGACATTCTAGTAATATATGTGCTTTTTTTCCCATTAAACATCAGATTCAGAGTGACAGTAATACTTAGCCTAACTGTCACTTGGAAGTAAGTGCAAATAAAGATGTAATTCGTTTGCCAGCTATACTAGTGGACCCACCAAATTCCATCCTCAGACCATTACAAGGTGGACCCAAGGCGAAGAACTCCTGTTCTAGAAGAGAGGGGGAGCTGTGGAGTGTAAATCTAATGTTCTGTGTGGTCTCTTCTCTCTGGATGAGTTGCTTACCATTAATTACTTCAAGTGACTGTCTTCCTCTTGTTCTAAAGAAATGGCTACTTCAGTCATGTCAGGGAGCCGAAAACATCCTTTAATTGTTCAGGAGGACAAGAATGCTTTAAGGGCAATGGATCCTAAAGCAATGACTTGCCTGGCCCAAGGGTGGTGTAGTAGCTAGAGGTAGAATTTCCCAACCCTCAGCACACCAAAGGATCATGGGAGAGGAGCTCTGAAGGAGACTCCCAGTCAAGGGGATAAGATAAGGCTATCTGGCCTTCAAGTGGTATAGACCTTCTCATTGAAGGTTTTATAGGTAGTATGCTAGAGAGGTGTTCAGAGAAAAACTTTCTTCTGATTTATGTCTCTTTCAACTATTTTGATTCCTCAAAGAACAGGAAAGAAAAAGTGGACGGAGTTCATGCAGAGAAAAATAAAAACTGCTGACTATTCATCCTCTTATGCAGAAGGATCTCCCAGCTAAGATCTGGAATGTAGGGTTTTAGCAATTTCACTTCCTCTATGAACTTGGGTTACACCTTGAGCATATGAAAAGCATCCAAAGGCATGAGCTTCCACCCAGACTTTTACAAAATGACATCTGGGGGTGGTTATTGCAATTAAGTGAAATTGGCTTTCAGAATAAAAGGCAACTCTGGATGATTTCTTTTTTTATTTTATTTTTTGAAAGCAAGCTTAATTCCCATAAGGGCAACGCAACTTTTCACTCACCTACTCAGTAATGCATTATCACCCAGCTCGACTTCCACTGGGGGTGAAGAAGTAAACCACCACAGCCTCTGAATATGCCAGACCTTTCTATTATTCTAAGGTATAACTAGATAAACAATACTACACCATGAGGAAGTATTTCTACTTTAAAGGGGGAGGCTTTATCAAAAGAGAAACTATTAAACCGAAAAGCAAATAACAAGGAATGAGGGAAAGACCTATGTAAGGTTATTGTATTTCCTAAATATTACAGGGGAGAAAAAACATAGAATGGATGGTAATGAAAACTAAGCAGTGTCCCTGCAGACACAGTTAGCATCTGAACACCACTAGCAAAACCATAGAAAGTCGTGGCTGCCCACTGTCAGCAACGAAAAACTATTTCTTGATGGGCGGTGAGTTTTTTTGGCAGACATTAATATGGCCTACAAGTTCACATTATGAGGGGAAAATCACCTACTTTAGAAACTTCAGTCTGGACATGAAATACCAAGTGTGATCATTAAAGTGTCTTCATTAGTCCTTGACCTCATTCTGCATATAAATCGCACAAGTTCTTGGTTTTACAAGACTTACTCTGATAGCCAGTTTATTAAAAACCTAGGTCATGAGTGCTAACAAACACGCTGTTTCATCCTTATTTTACAAGTGGTCACAAAGGATGACAACTTAACCACAATCTGCTAAATAATTTTAAGTTTCAAAGAATATTTTTGCTTCCCCAAAAATAGTTGAGTTCACTATTAAGGGCATTGTGGAGAATATGAGAAACAATCTTTTCTATGACTATATTAAGTGCTGTGATTCAAAAAGATAAAATTTATTCCCAATACAAGACTTAAAAACGTCATCAAAAAAACTCAGTAGCTAATTACTAACATATTTTTTAAATAATCCATAAAACTTACTAGTTAACTGTGATATCTGAGTTTGCTGACTACATCTGAAAGTTTTAGCATGGAAATGCAATACAAACTCCAAAAGCTGATATCACATCCGTTCACAAGTTAGCATGCCAAGTCAATCAATTTAAGGAAAACAAAAGTCACTTTCACCTCAATTTTAACTTCAACAGTGGGTTGGAGTAACTACTAGGTAAACACATTTTTCAATTCTTAATACATATAACTGGCCCATGTTACCAAAGTCAGCAGTGCACATGAAGGCAAAGGCAGACAGTTGGATGCATTCTTGGGAAAGATAAAAGAGCAAGGCGAAAGGCACTGGCTAGGTCTCTGCTAGAGATGAAACAGCTCAAAGTGACAGATTTTAAAGATTTTAAAAGTCCACTTCTGCAAAAAAGCAAAAGCTTTTTTTTTTTCTTTTTTGAAACTTCCGTATTTCACTATCTCATAAGCAAAACCATACCACCTCAAGATTCTGGTAACATAAGTAGTTTAATACCATTCACATTTTCAGGCACATAAATGTAAAACTCAGAAGAGAGTATTTGAGAACAAAGCTCTTCTGTGTGGGTGTGCATTTGTAAAATAAAGGTAGAATTATTCCGACAGATAGAAATGTGTATCCAGCGATCAAACGGAGTTTTAGAAATTCTGTTGTGACAGTTACTTGTAGAATAGGATTTTCAACAGCCATTAATTCAAAGCTGGGTGGTGATATCATCAAAGCTAAATCAAAATGAAGTTCGGATGATTGAGTAATAACACAATTGGAGGGATGTGTAATTGGTAATCTAATAGAGGGTGCCTTTAGCTATGCTATGTTACATGTTACATGGAAAGGGTTCCTAGCTCTAGCAGCAAGTCTCATAATATAAAAATGCCAATAAAAAAATGCTCTTACGAACTAAATTTCTATGAAAACAGGTGTTCTCCCAAATGGCAATCATTTATTAAACTTCTATGGTTCAAAACAAAGATGACATAATACATTAAAACACCAGCTGAAAACTATGCAAGACTGTCCTATGAAAAACATGGCATTCTAGATTACATAACACGGATAATGGCATAGTAAGCCACGCGACCCTACCTAGTTGGATTTCTGTGCTTCTACAGGACTCTACAACTTAAGCCACTGAAGTTTGAAAAGACAATAATATTAGGTTCTCAGTTCAACCACATATTTTTGAAACCAAGAGTCCTGAAAAAACTAAAAGGATGAAGTTAAATTTTACACACACACACACACACACACACACACACGCAGTCTTGAAGAACACAGTTCCTTAGACACTTTCTTACCCTCCTTGTAGAGGGCCCAGGTAAAGTCACCAGTTGCTTTTCCTGGTCATGTTTACTCTATGAATCTAATTTCCCTTTAAAGAGGAAACTCAAAACAATTTTAGGTATCATAGAGCTAGATTTGAATGATATTATTGCCAACCAAACAGAATTATTAACCATCTATCTCCACATGCCCATAATTTATAGACCACCGTGTCTCATATTTATGGTAAAAAAAAAAAAAAGAAAGAAAGAAAGAAAGAAAGAAAGAAAACCGGTGACCTTCCATCCATTAATGGTTTGACCGATATTAAAACACCTGAGTTTATAACAATGGACTCATTACAAGAGTTTAAAAAAAAAAAGAGAGAGAAGTAGAAAGTGATCTCTCAAATACATGAATGTTTAAAAATATAATGCACATTTGTATTTTCTCTAGAAAAATGATAGTTTACGAGAGTTTTATGATTCCAGACAAAGGTACACTTAGAAACAAGTGGAAATTGGTGAATTCTGTATTTCCGTACTTCTATACAGTCCTGCCTATAAAGTCCACAGTCTGAAGTACTGTACTATATAAACAGGGTCTAATTAGTTAAGGAAAAAGGCAACTTTAAAATTCTGAAAATAAGACAACCTTTAATCTCCATCACTTACATGCCTTTAGGAGGCAGGAATACTGCCCCCCACCGAGTGCCGGTCTGTCAGTGTTGTTTTAAGTGGAAATACTCCATCATTTCTATTACCCCTCCAGAAGAGGTAAGTAGATCCCCATGCATACACATTTACATGCTTTGCACGGTGCCAACTATTTCCAACCAAAATAAGCATATACACGTCGGGCCGAGCTATTTCTAGCCAGCAGCGGTGAACGTCTGAACCGAGTCTGAGGAAACCCAGCGGGCGATGATTATAGGGGAGGGGGTGGCGCGGGGACCCCTGCCTCCCGCGCACTCGGCGCCTCGCACCCGGCACCTGCACCGGCTCCCCGGCAGGGCATCCGGGTGCGCGCGCACGCGTCCGGGACGCACCCGCCGGGAGCAAACAAGCCCGGTGGGCCCGGGCGGGCGGGAGCATCCTCGGGCGGGACCCGAAATGCCTTCTCCTACCTGTCACTTTGCCCGGAGCTGCTGCCGGGGATGCGGCCACGGCCGCCGCCTGGAGACCCAGTGTGTGCGCGCGCGTGTGTGCGCGCGTATGTGTGTGAGATCTTGTTTGCGGTGCGGCTCACTTACTGCTCCCCGAGCCACTAGCCCCCTCCCCCCCTTGAGAGCTGGCTGCCGAGCCCCCTCCCGGCGCGTCCGGTCCCGCCCTCCCGCCGGCCCCCGCCCGCCCCCCGCCTCCCCGCCTCCCCGCGCGAGATCCTCACCTCTGCCGAGGGCGGGGGGTCTCCGCGGGCGCTCCTAGCCGAACCCGAGGGGTAGCGCCGGCCCGCTCCGCCCGCCCGCCCGCGGGGCTCGGCGTGTCCCCGGCCCCGGGCCCCGCCGCCCCTTCGTGGCCCGCCGCTCCCTCCGCCCCAGCCCAGAGTCTCCCTCCCGGTTCGCCTCCCGGCTCCAGAGCCCAAGCTGTCGCCTCGCAGCCCCAACCTGCCCAGGCTACGGAGCATGCCCAGTGCGGCGCACCCGGGCTGGGCTGGGGGTGGGCAGGGGCAGGGCCGGCCGCCCAGCTGCCGCGAGCCGGCGGGCGGGGAGGGGGCGCCGGGCGGGCCCGGGGCGCAGCCTCGCGGCCGGGGACAGGCGGCTCTTGGAGGGTCGCGGGCCGCTCTGGGAGGAGGTGGGTGGGGCATCCGGGAAAGCTGCCTTGCAGCGCACTCCTCGAGGGTCTCCCCGGCCGCCCACTGGAGCCCCAGCACCGCGGCAAGTGCCCAGTGTATGGGGTCGGGGTGCGCGCAGGGTGGCGCGGGGCGCAGAACCTTGGGGGTGGGGGGGAGTGGCACCCTGCTCCGCTAGGAGACCAGCAACGTGGGCCCTGGGGCGGGAGTGGCGGCGAAGAGTGGAGGGAGTCAGGACTGGTACCCCAAAGCGGCTGGCGGGAGGTGGGGGAGGTGTTTATTTGATTACATTTTGTTTTATAAACACATAAAGCGCTTACAGTGCTTCAGGCACTATTCTAAACGCTTTTTATTCATGTAATCCTTAAAACAATCTTCCAAAGCAAGTACTATTATCTCTTTTTTCTCTCGAGGCTTAAACTGAGCCACAGAGAGATTAAGTGGTTCCAAAAAGTCCTCCCCCCCAAGTGCAACCTCAGAGACGCAAAACCCCCAGACTTTGGTCGCTGGAACGCTGGGGCTTTGCTCCAGCCAGTTCCTGGCTTGCATCTGTCCTACAACGGCTCCCAGTGGATCCGGGTCCCCCTCGCACTCAGACCCTAACAGAGCAGAGTCCCGAATCACTCTTTGTGCGGACCCTCAACGCGCAGCTCCAGAACTCCCGGGAGAGCTCCCTCCTCCCCCAGGCCACTCCACCTCCTCTTCCCGGCCGGCGGGCACCAAAACCCGGAGACGTGGCACCTGCGCATTGGGGACTGGGGCCACGCTCGGAGCTAAACTGGGCATGCTCAGCCGCCTAAGCAGGTCCGGCTGGCTAGGAGGAGCGAGGGAGCCTGACCGCCCGTGCAGTGTGGGAATGGGGGGGTGGGGTCGTCCAGGCTCTTGATGGGCAGAAGCAGTTGTAGATACCAAAGTCTCCTTCCTCTGGCACATTCTGGCCTTTTCCAGGCAGGGCTAAAAGGGGGCTGGCAGCTGGGGGGGGTGATCAAAAGTTTACCAGCTGGGTATCCTTAAGTGGGAGGGGGCTGAGCGCCCACTGACAACTCCCCAGCTGAACTGCTAAGCTGCAATTTTAGCTGAGCCCTGTAACAAGCTCCTAAGTGAGCTGAGCCTGTCTGCTTGTGTGGAAGCCAAGAAAAATAGCCCAAACCAAGTTTCCCAGCCAGACTGGAAAGGAAGGAAAGATCCCGGGGAAGAGCTAGCTGGGTGGCTCTTCACTGTGCAGGGGTCTTCAAGATGTGGTGATGTTGAGTGATTCCAGGGTACTCCTGCAGCTCTTCTCAAACTGTAATCCTCAGGGGATCTTGTTGAAGAGCAGATTTCGATTCAGCAGTTCTGGGGTGGGATCTGAGATTCTACATTTCTAACTAGTACCCGTGTCACACTGATTTTGCTGGTTTTCAGATCAGACCCTGAGTAGCAAAAGTTTAGGGCAGTATTTTTAGACCTGTTCTCTATTTATATTTATGAAAACTAAGGTTTAGAAAAGCTAAGCAGTTTGCCCTTAGTCACACAGCCAATAAGTAGTGTAGCTAGTATCAAACCCAGTGCCTCAGGACATCCTGTGTTTATGTTCCTGTATTCCCAGAGTATCACTCCTAAACAGATGAGCTAAAAGCTATCACCTGTGTCTTGACCATTTTCACAGTGGAATTTAATTGAGTATATACTACACTTAAATATATTGTATCAGTTAGCCTCTGCTGTATAAAGCCACACCAAAGTGTAGTAGCCCGAAAAACTATTTATTAGCTCACAATTCTGTGAATCAGCAGTTTGGGCTGGAATCAACAGAGTAGTTCTGCTGTTTTCCGCTGGGCCCACTCACTCTATGGCAGATACGGAAAGTCATCCCATCAGATGGCTGGGAGGAAAGAGAGTTCTCTCTATATGGCTTCTTCACATGGAGAGCCTTTGGTTTTAAGCAGCAAAACAGGGCAAGCCCCTACTTAAAATAGCATTTCATACTTCCTTTGGCTGATGTCCTATTCACCAAAGAAAGCTGCATGGCCGTGTCCAGATGCAAAGCATGAAAAAATAATAATAACTTCACTTTTTGATGAAAGGAGATCCATGATGAAAGGGTTTGTTTGTTTTTCCAATCTACCACACACACCAACTTCCATAAAACTAGCCCTTTTGCCCTAGAGTTCACTCAAAGTTGCATAGATTAAGCTTATCTATAATTTTACATGTTGCTGAACCACACCATAGCAATCATTTATTGTTATTCTTAGGCCTTCAATCTAACAGTGAATTTATTAAGGAATCTAACTTAGCTCAAAGTACTAAGTTCGATTCAATTCTGTTTAAGTTCTCTTTTCCTCCCTTTAATGCCATTTTAGATAGCCATTTACTCAACAGGCATTGTTTTAAATCTTTTAAATGTGCCAGGTACTATTCTTTGCCCAGGATACCGAGGTAAAGAAAAGAGGCAAAAATCATTGCCCCTATGGAACTTAGATACTATTGGAGGAGAAAGACAATAAATAGCATATTATATTAAAAGTATATTAAGAGCCTAGGTGGTGCAGTAGGTTAAGTGTCCAACCCTTGATCTCACAGTTCGTGAGTTTGAGCCCCACATCAGGCTCTGTGCTGATGTTTGTGGAGCCTGCTTGGATTCTCTCTCCCTCTTTCTCTGCCCCTCCCTGACTTGTGTGTGCCCTCTCTCTCTCTCAAAATAAATAAGTAAACTTAAAAAGTAAAAATAAATAAAAGTGTGTAACATCGAGTCGTATTGAGAGCCAGGGTGGAAAGAAAAAGCAAAAGTTGCATGAGGTAGCTAGCAATGGCCGCTATTTTATTTTATTATTTTTTAATGTTTATTTAATTTTCAGAGAGAGAGAGAGAGAGAGAGAGAGAGAGAGAGAGGGAGCAGGAATGGGGGAAGGACAGAGACAGAGGGAAATACACAATGCAAAGCAGGCTCCAGGCTCTGAGATGTCAGCACAGAGCCTGACGTGGAGCTCGAAAGCACAGACCACAAGATTATAACCTCAGCCAAAGTCAGACGCTTAACTGACTGAGCCACCCAGGTGCCCTGGCCGCTATTTTACACAGGGGTCAGAGACATCTTCTCTGAGGATGCAGCATTGAGTGGAAAACTAAATGAAGACACAGATATGAATATCTGGGGAACGGCATTTTCAGCAGAGGGAACAGCAAAATCTCTGAGATGAGAATGTGATTGGCACATTCAGGAAACAGAAAGGAGGCCAGACTGGCAGAGCCAGGGATAGAATGAGTGGTATTGGGGTCACAGAGGCAGCAGGGGGCCAGGACATGTAAGGCCACAGAAAGGACTTTGGGCTTCAGTTCAAATGTGATGTGAACCCATTGGAAGATGTTGATCAGGATCAGGACATGCTCTTTTCAGTGGTTTAGCCAGCTCACATTGAGATCGCCTGTAGAGATAAAAATTCAAAAGGGGAACCGAGTAAAAGGACACAGCAGCGGTTCCGTTTGGGGAGAGTTGATCACTTTCAGGATTAAAACTCTATGTTAAATCTTCAACTTTAAACTCAATTTAAATCCAGTCTTCTCTTTGTGCCCTTGCAGGCTCTAGCTGGATTCACTGCTCCTTGAACTAGAAGGCCGGTGGTGCAGGATCTAGTCCTTAAACACTTTCTCTCATGCCACCTGCCCTTCCAGGTCTAGCTCATCCAACATGATGGGCAGGAAGGAAGAAGAAGGAAATGAATGAATCTATCTCCTCTTGACCTGTGGCCATTGTGGTCGTCTCTGAGTTCACTGTGGCTGCTTCTCCAACTAAGACACCAGTGACACTGTGACAGGGGTCCCATTGCCAGTACTCTGCTATAAAGGACATAAGTAAGGTCCTCGAAGAATCCTTTGGACTCCCACCCCTGAGCACGGCTCCTTTTATTCCAAGCCCGCAACGCTCTCCACTGTGGCCCAGCACAGTGCATCTTACTGCCAGGGCTCACATGGCACCCTACTGGGTGGGCCACCCACAAGACAGTTAAGCCGAGCAGCCTTCCGCAGTGCCCACTGGAAGCACCAGATTGAAAAGCTGGTAAGAAAGGAGGTGGTAAGATGGAGTTATTTCTGCATGAGGAGGCAGAAATTATTGGGGCTTTCTTTAGAATGGGAGACCCTGAGCACCTCTTTGTGCTCAACTGCAGGTTCTAGTTGTAGTTCCAGGCCCACATCTTGTTATGAGAATTAACATTCACCACAAGAAAGGCCCAAGCAAACCGCCAATGCCACCAGTTCCTTAGGATTTTCATAAAGTCTTCCTTGTTATTGTTGCTTTATATGAAAAGAGGGCAGTAGATAATCAGGACCTTCAGGTTAACAGCCACAACTGTGCTCGCAAAAGATCACATTGTATTCTTTTTAGAGAAAGGGCAGCACATCTCTTGTCCTGATTTAAAGTGATACATTAATCACTGCTTCCTCCTAGCTTTTTACATGCTGTCCTTTGTAAATGAAAAGATCACACTGGCCCATTTGTCCAGTTTGCCTTAATTAGGGACCTACAGCTTCAAAAGTGGGCGGTACAGGACCAGCCTGAGCTAGGCGGTCTTAGCCCCAGGGTATCTCCTCCCTAACCTGCATCTTGTTCCGCTGTGCTGGGCGCTGAAAGAAAAAACAACTTGTTAGAGGCACTGAGAAGCAAAGGAAATGATGATGGGTACAATCGCCCAAGGATTAGGTTTATGTGGAATATAATAGCAGTCCCCAAAAACCCCCTAAAGTTTCTGTTAAATAAATTGTTCACCAGGGTCTAAAGAGAGAATAAAAAGAAAAGTAAAATAAAGAGGACAGTTTAATTCCATTCCAAACAATTTAGCTTAAGAATGGAATTGTTGGGGTGGGGAGTGGGGGCGCCTGGGTGGCTCAGTTGGTTGAGTGCCAGACTTTGCCAGGGTTCATGAGTTAGAGCCCCGCGTCCATCTCTGTGCTGACAGCTCAGAGCCTGGAGCCTCCTTCAGATTCTGTGTGTGTCTCTCTCTCTGCCTCTCTCTCTCTCTCTCTCTCTCAAAAACCTTTTAAAAATTAAAAAAAAAAAAAAAAGAATGGAATTGTGGGGCGCCTGGGTGGATCAGTCTATGGAATGTGGGACTCTTGATTTCAGCTCAGGTCATGATCCCAGGGTCATAGAATTGAGCCCTGAGTCAGGCTCCATTGGGCTCCATGCTGAGAGCGGAGCTTGCTTAGGACTTTCACTCTCCCTCTGCCCTTTTTCCTGCTTGCACTCACGCTCTCTCGTGCTCTCTTTCTTTCTAAAATATTTTTTTAATGGAAGTTCAAAAGCATTGTGTGATGGTAATGATGATGATGATTGTTATTATGAAGATATAACATACATGCAGAAAAGCATGAAAATCCCAAGTGAGAGCACAAGGAATTTTTACTTCCATGAACTCCTATGTGACCAGCACCTGGATCAAGATATATTCCATTTCCATAAAGTTCCCTCATGCTCTTTCCCAGTCAGTGCCACACACACACACACACACCCATACTACCACCATCACCACGGATAATCGGATAATCGCTATTCTAACACCATAGAATTGTCTTCTCTGTTTTTGAACTTCATATAAATGGAATCAGATACAATGTACTCTTTTGTGTCTGTTTTTTTTTTTTCATTCATTATTACATGTGTGAGATCCATCCATATTGTGGTTTGTATCTAGTGTTTATACCTTTTTATCGTTGTACATTTTATCATTGTATAAATATATCAAATGTATTCGTCAAATCTATTGTGAGGGTTAAATTTTGTGGTTTTTAAAAAGTGCACTTGAGGGTCCTTGAAAAATGGTCCTATATTCCCATATACTTGTTTGCATTTCCTATTACTAATACAATATACTATATTAAGTATATATATATACTCAATACTTGTGTTAATGGGTTGTTCTGTGAAAATAAAGGTTATTCTTTGTCGTGGTAAATTCCTGTTTTATGCAAAAAACACAGTAAAATTATGTCATATTACTGGATCAAAAAAATAAAGGATTTTTCCCCAAATAATTCTAAAGGCAAATTATTTTTTCTGATGCCCAAACATTTGTAATCATTTCCTTGAAGTATGATGAATTCATGCTGTTAGATGTAAATTAGAAAGCCTCACACATAGATGTCAGCATGTAACCTACAGGATATGATTTACAAATGAGAACACTGTTCCTACTTACCTGATGTTTATGGCAAGATTACATAAACTGAAATGAGAGCGTATGGAAAATATACATACTACTTAATGAGGTTGCTAAACTGCTGGCCTAATTGCATGGTTTTATATTTCTCTCCACTCTTTGAATGTGAACAGATCAGTTTTGTAAATACAATGGTTTGTTCTTACCATCTCTATTATGCTGCAACAAGATTAGAAAAATACATTAATTTACAATATAAATATCAATTGCACATTCAGCAAGACTCAATGTTCTTTTCTTTCCTTCACTGACTCCATGTGGTTGGAATCAAAACAAAAGGACAATTCAGTTAAATTTAGTGTTCCTCTATGTCTCAGGAAGCTTTACTCTTTCATCCATGCACAAAAAATGAATTTCTCTCACTTTTCTTTTTCAGTCACTTCTGCCATTGTGATTCATGCAGGTTGAGATTAAAATAATGGATTCTTAAGATCTCCACCTAGAAGTGACAGAGGATCATGTGATCCAGTCACTTCTACTCATTGATGAACATTGTACGTCTCAGAGAGGCCGTGTGGCTTTTGTTCAGGTTGAATGCCCAGCTGGTGACATGTTCAGTCCCCAACTTCCATTTCAGAAGTTGTAGGTGCATCAGTTCAACAAAATCCAGTCACAGAACAAAGACAAGTTTAGTTGAATATTGACAAATCTATAAAGCCTAGAATGTACCACTTGATCAAATTTTTTTCCTCCTTGTATATTTTTAAATTTTTAAAAATGGTTCATTTTTTTTTTTTTTGAGAGAAGGAGTGCCAGCAGGAGAGGGGCAGAGAGAGAGAGAGGGAGACACAAAATCTGAAGCAGGCTTCAGGCTCTAAGCTGAGCTGTCAGCACAGAGCCTGACAGGGCTAGAACTTGTGAACTGCGAGATCATGAGCTAAGCCAAAGTCAGATGCTTAGCCTACTGAGCCACCCAGGCGTTCCTCTCCTTGTATTTTATAAGTGTTTCCTCAAAGAAGTTTCCCTTTCTAAACTTCATAAAACCAGGTAGCAAATGTATTAGCACAGAATTAATGAGAAGACATTAATGTGTTTCTGGCCCACACATGAGCTTCTGATACTAAAGAAAGTACTACCTCAGATTTATGGCTACCACTGTGGTAGGCCAGATTGTCCACTGCACAAGGATGCAGGGACAGAGGGGCAAGTGACAGCTGACGTGCACCCTTTTCCATGCCTTCTCCCTGACACGGGGCTGTACTGACCCATCAGAGAAGGGATACGTTTTTTTCTAATTTGCAGAAAGTCAAGGCATAGGCCAGACCCTATAGGGCATACGCAGCCATCAGACTCTCCTTACAGGTATAATATTCTGCTAATTAAAGCAGATTTGCAGGAAAATAATTAACAACAAAGGATCTATGTAACAGATGCCCCGCTCCTATTTCAAAATAATGTCAATGCAACCAGAAGTGACTGGATCATGCATTATTCCATCACAACTTCATGGTGATGACAGAGTATCGGACAGAGCAAGTGCCAATGCACAAGCCCATTTCACACTTCTGCTAGTGCCATGTCTGCTACGTGCCCCAAGCAAATCACGGGGTTGGGCCCAATGTTCGGAGACAGAAGAGGGTGACCTGAACATGGAGGAAGAGTGTGGCAAAGGGAGAGGTGAATAACTGGGGCTATCACTGCTATCCACCACCTTGCATTATCCAACTTTTTTCAATTCCTTAAGGGCAGGGACCGTTTCTTATTTAACTTTTAATCCTCAGGGCTCAATCAGTTGCTTGGAACATAGCGAGGTAGTAACAAATGCTTTTGGAACTAAAAATGAATGGCCCGGCAATCCACTGAGTGGCTGAAACCAGAACCGGTGAGTCATTTTCGACTTCTTCCGCAGCCTCACATTACAACCGACAGCAGTCATTAAGTACTATTGATTGACTCTGTTTTAAAAATATCTCTTAAATCATTTCTTTTTCCATTCAAGACTCAGGACTAAAGACCAAACCCTCCAGGAGAAGTTAAGCCTCTTATGTTTCCCCAAAGCGCCTTGTACATTTCTATTTTATAGCACTTGCCTCATTGTTTTAGACTTATCCGTTTGTCTGTTTCACCTGAAAGAAGTGTGAAACTCTGGAGGGCAAAATCAGGATTCAAACTCATTTTTTTTCTTGCCAGAAAATAACAGTATATATTTTAAAATAGATGGTACACACACAAGATTCAAAATTCCAAAGGCGTAAAAAGAATGTAGCAAAAAGCAAGGGCTGTCTCCCAACCCCAAGCCTTCGAGTACAGAGAGGAACTCATAGTCCCATATCTTACTTACTCTGCCTGTGAGTTTACCATACCAACTTACAATACACGTTCTTCCCTTTTCTCACACGCTACTCTACTTTTTAACCTTAGTCTATTTTAGAAATAATATCTACACATGTAAAGCAGTCTTAATCTTTCGAATAGCTTCATGTCATTTCATTGTGTGGATGTGCCAACATTTATGGGGGTCTGTAGGCTTAGTTACCACCCCTTGCAAGAAGCAATAATGAAAGTAGTAAGTTTTCACTTTCTTCCCACTCCTCTTACCTCTCTTTTCCATCCAAAATTTTAGTTGTTTGCATTATTTTTGTAGTATTTATGTTTATAGCTTTTACATTTTTGTTCACTTCCTTTGCTTGCTTTATTCGGTGTATAATAATATCTTTGATATCTGACTAATAGGGTTATTGGTAGACTTATACCACTTTCCACCACCTCCTCTCCTTCCTTGCCTAAATGTTATTTCCATTATTCCTACATTTTCAGGGTTTGATCGGCATTTGATTTAGCCTTAGCCTTATGAGTAAATGGATTCGCCAGTAGTCTATTTGCTCTATCTTTTTTCCTTTCAATAAGTTGGTCTGCTGACATTCGGCCTTGAAGAACTTCTTTTTAAAGGGTTTATAGGATCCATATTCCCTAATGATTGCTTGTCAAGATGTCTGCCTGTTCATTGTATATTTAAATGATTGTTTGCCTTTGTATAAAATTCTTGGTTTATCTTTTCCTTCCTTGAGACCTCGTAGGCCTTGCTTCTAGTATCTGATGTTTCCGTGAGGGAGTCTGAGGCAAGCTTGATGGTTTCCTCCTTTCAGGTATTAATTTTTGTACCAACATTCCCAAAGGAATCTTGATTTTGAAGTAAAATTATATTACCATAATATTTTTGCATCAATGGTTATATCTAAATGTGAGAGATAGTATGCCCTTTCAAGTTGTGGATTCAAAGTTATTACACCTGCAAGATTTTCCTGGATTATATCTTTAGATATTTTATGCTCTATTGTTTCAATTCTCTATTTCAGAGATGAGTTATATATGCATTTGATTGCCTTGCTGGTCTTCCATTTATCAGTTTCATTTTTTAAATTTTTTTTTAAAGTTTATGTATTTACTTTGAGAGAGAAAGAACATAAGCAGAGGGGCAGAGAGAGAGAATGCCAAGCAGGCTCTTCGCCATTGCCATCAGTGCAGAGAGGCAAGCTGGGCTCAAACTCAGGAACCATGAGATCATGACCTGAACCTAGATCAAGAGTTGGAGGTTTAACCAACTGAGCCACCCAGACACCCCCATTTATCACTTTTCTAATCTTTTTTAATTCGTTGTTCTTTTATATTCTATTCTGCTCACTGTTTCTTTTTTTTTAATTTTTTTAATGTTTATTTTTTGAACGAGATAGAGACACAGAGTGTGAGTGGGGGAGGGGCATAGAAAGAGGGAGACACAGAATCTGACAGTGTTTCCAGGCTCTGAGTTGTCAGCACAGAGCCCAACATGGGGCTCGAACTCAAGGGCTGCGAGATCATGACCTGAGCCGAAGTCGGACACTCAGCCGACTGAGCCACCCAGGCGCCCCTCACTGTTTCTTTATCCCATCTTCTTTGTTATTGTTCTCTTTCATTTTTTTATCTTATCTGATCTCATTGTTAGGTCTCATGATATATTTTCTGAGGTCTTTGTGAAATAGGTTTATGGTATCCTCTTTGCAGCCCACAAAAAAGGCAGTTTCAGGGCTATTCCTGAAGCAGGGTCTCTTTCCTGTCTGCTGTAAGAAACTGCGTCATACAACTGTGTTGTGTCTGTGTGAATCTTCATCAGCCTTGACTCTCTGGTAACAAATTTGGCCCAGGAAAGCCCTTACCACCAGCAGATAATCCTCCTTCCTGTTGTTGAAAAAAAAAAATCACATGTAAATTACATCTAAAGAAAAAAACAAAACAAAACAAAACAAAAAACAACCCTCCCCTCCCAGTGTGGGCCAATCTGCTTTGGAGAGCTGTCCTCTCTGCCTGTCTCAGATCTATTGCTGGGGACGGGGGTGGGGGTGGGGAGGATGGAGGGGTCTTCTCTCAGCATTCCCCTGTACCCCTATTTGATCTTCATTGGATGTGGCAGCCCTTAGTTACATATTTATTAAGAGTTATAGAGTCATGTTTCTTTCCCTCATTTTCTTTTGTTTTAGAGTGATTTTGAACAGAAAGGGAGCATAGCATTTTCTTTACTAGGACATTTTAAAGAAGGAAAAGGACAGTAATACTTTTGTTAGAGTAGGCAGTTAGATAGACATGAGGAGGAGGGGAAAAAGGAGGCAGACAAATGGACAATTGCCAGGGTCCACCCAGTCTCCACCCAGAGACATCCCTTCTCCCTTAGACCGGCTCCCTTTGCGGTTTAGGACAGAACAGGCAACTGGGACAATCCCCAACTTCGGAGCATGTGCACTTAAGACTGTGCTGGCCAGTAACCCTGGGGCTATTATTATTACGTCCTTATAATTCCATTTTCATTGCGGTTTGGGCCCCTCCCCCGTGGGTTGCACTTAGGCACTTGTGGGAAGATGACTAACATAAACTTGCACAAAAGGTTGGAGGGGAGGAAACCAAGGTGGATCCAAGGATGGGGGAGGAGACCAAATAAACCGTCAAAAAAGGACTCAAGGATAAACTCATCCCTCTTCCCTATTCTGGGGTCAGCCTGCTCCTCTACCTCTAGAGTGTCATGTGGCTTGTTGTTAAATGAAAACTCTTTGCTACTTTAACTCTCCATCGGGTCTCTCAGCAAGACAAGAACCAACTGAGGAATTCCACAATCCACCCAGGTAACACTTCCGATCTTCTAACTCGTTTTTCTTTTATTTTCCAGGGCCTATTACAGTATGTACTTAATAAATATTTGCTAAAAGAAAAGGAAGAGAGGGAGGTATATTAGTATTCTATTGCTGTTGTAACAACTTACAAATGTACTGGTTTTAAACATTTATTTATTATCTCACAGTTCTGTAGGTTAGAAGTTTGAAATGGATCGGGGCACCTTGGTGGCTCAGTCAGTTAAGCCTCTAACTTTGGCTCAGGTCATGATCTTGAAGTTTGGGAGTTTAAGTTCCATGTCGGGCTCTGTGCTGACTGCTCAGAGCCTGGAGCCTGCTTGGGATTCTGTGTCTCCATCGCTCTCTGCCCCTTCCCCACTTGTGCTCTGTCTCTCTGTCTCTCTCAAAAATAAATAAACATTAAAAAAAAATTTAAAGAAAAAAGAAGTTTGAAATGGGTCTCACTGGGCGAAAATCCAGGTACCATCAGGCTGCCGCCAGAGCCTCCAGAGGCTGGCAGGGGGTTGGCGGGGAGCAAGGGCAGGGCAGGAATCCATTCCCTTTCCTGTGCTAGCTCCTAATGGCAGCCCACATTCCTGGGCTCCTGGCCCCTTTCCTCTATCTCCAAAGCCCAGGACAGGGTCAATGGCATCACTAGGACTTCCTTTTTCTTCTCCCTTTTCAACTTGTAAGGAACTTTGTGATTACATTGGGCCCACTTGATAATCTAGAATAATCTACCATTTCTCAAAATCCTTAAATTTATTACATGAGCAAAGTCCTTTTTGCCATGTGAGGAAACACATGCATAGGTTCTAAGAGTTAAAACATGGAGAGGCACCTGGGTGGCTCAATCGGTTAAGTGTCCGACTTTGTCTAGGGTCATGATCTCGCGGTTTGTGGGTTCAAGCCACTCATGGGGCTCTGTGCTAAAGCTTGGAGCCTAGAGCCTGTTTCAGATTCTGTGTCCCCTTCTTTCTCTGCCCCTCCCCACTCACACTCTGTCTCTATCTCAAAAATAAGTAAATATTAAAAAAAATTTAAAAACCCGAAAACACAGACCCCTTTGGGGGGAAGGACAGTATTCTATCACAAAGGGAAAAAGGGAGTGAAAGAAAAGGTAAGATCCCTGTTCCTATGCAAATTTAATTCTATACTGTAATAGTGCGGTTCTATTTGACAATAACAAGACTTTAAATTTTCACAGTGTTCAAGCGCCTGGCCTATCTGTGAGGTAAGTGAAAACTTCTTGTGCTTTTCTGAGTGAGGTTGAAAAGTATATTGTGATTCATATAAACGAATAGATGCCTTGATTAATCTTGTTTTTAGGAGAAATAAAATATATGATTTAAAACATATTATTTGAAAAGTCTGTTAAAACATTTCCTAGATGTCTTGGTTGCCAATATAGCAAACAGTATAATGGTCAAATATAAATATAAAATTGAGCTTAATAGAAAATAGTGTATCTAGTTTAAATATAAATATGAAATATAAATTAAAATATACCATATAACAGATAAAAACGCAGATAGATATAAAAATGATAAACAGTAAACCTTGAGAATAAATGAGGAAATATTTGAAATTTATGAAAATAAAAGGCATTCCTAAACTTACCTTTTGACATCTGAATTTATCATCAGGAAAAAGATGAAACATGTGGGAAACTTTTGATACAGACTGTACAAAAATATTAACACAAGTGACATTCAGAAATTATGCAAATGAAAACATCCAGAACCTAGCCTGTAAAATATATTTCAAGAAGTAAACTACTGATTACAACTCGGATTAACTCTCTGGCATGTTATTGAAATAGATAAATGTATTCTTCTAAAAAAGGGAATGAGGAATAGTTCTGAGAATCACCATGTAGATTCCTGAAAATCCCAAGGCAAATCATTTCTCTGAAATTGCGTGTAGCATGTGGAAAAGGTTCTCAGTTTTGTTTAAATTCTAGTTGAAATGTCAGTAGCTTCTGTGCTGCTTCTTCAAAGGTGGCCTGCTCGCTCGAAGAATGCAGATCTAGAAGCTTGGGGTGACACATGGCTTGCCCATTGCTCCTCACTATTTTCAATTCTGCACATGCTTTTTTTTTAAGTTTATTTATTTATTTGAAAGAAAAATATCATGTGTGAGCAGGGAGGGACATAGAGAAGGGGAGAGAGAGAATCCCAAGTAGGCTTCACACCCAGTGCAGCTCAAGCTGACGTGGGGCTCAAGCTCAAGAACCTTGAGATCGTGACATGAGCCAAAACCAAGGGTCAGACGCTTAAGCGACTGAGCCACCCAGGTGCCCCCTGCACCTACACTTTTTTAAGGAAGCATGACTCTAGTTTCATCCTTTGAATGTCCAGAACAGCTTTGGGCAGATTTTTCTTTTGCTACTTTAATGTCATTTCCATGAGGGCACAGCAGCACTTGTTCAGTGAGCCAAACCCAACTGACTATGAACAATAAGGCTGAGTTGATTCAGCCCTGGGGCTAAATTTAGAAAAACAACAATAAATCGAAGCAGAAATGAGTTGAGTAGATTTAAGTAGGTACAGACAAGGGACTCACTAGTGCAAAGGAGTTTTCCAGGTGCCCTTTTGGTGAATTTAGGTAATGGCCATCAAAGTGGCTTCTCTCCAGTTTCTCTCTCTTCTTGTTTTTTTTAATAGAACACTTCTCCAAACCACTTTTGTTTTTTCCTAATTACAGAAGGAATGTGTGATTACTGTGAATAATTTGGAAAATAGAGAAAAATACAAAGAAAAACAACACAAATCGTCTGTAATCCTGCCATCTTGAGATGCCCACCATCCTTTCTCCAACACCTTCTATACTCTTATCCTGTCTTATATTTGTTTATAGTCCTCTTTTTTCATTAATACTACTGCTACTATTATTTGTTGTCTGACTACCTCAATTGAACATATAACATCCACGACGGCAGGGAATTTATCTCCCTGAGCACCAGAACAAGACTCAATAAATAAGTATTGGCTTAATAAATATTTTTTACATAAATGAATATACACTTTGGTGTATCAATCTTCCAGTTGCACACAAGTTTCCTGCTCACACATCTCCCTGTAAGCTCCAGAGGGACCCCAGGAAGGGTAGTCTGCTGGAATCCTTGACCTGCATCATTTCCCCAACCCCATTCTCCTGAGCTCCTCTCAAGGGAATGCCCTTTCCCCTCCCAACTGCCCTTTCACATTCTTCTAGGTCTTTCTTTGTTCTTTCATATAACCAGAAGCTGCTGGCTAAGTCCCACAGTCTGCAGGCAGCAAGCTGGACACCCAGGAAAGCCAATGTGTAGTTTCAGTCTGATTCACAAGGCCTGAGAACCAGGAGAGCTAATGGTGTCTGGAAGCCAGTCTGGAAGTCAGCAGGCTTAAGACCCAAGCTGATGTTTCAGTTTGAGCCTGAAGGCCAAAGAACAGTCAGCTCGAGGGCCTCATACCCAGCCTTTTTGTCCCGAATAGGTCTTCAAGTGATGGGATGAGTCCCACCCACATTCAGGAGGGCAATCTGCTATATTCCCTGTACCCATTCATCCAAAAACACCCTCATAGGAACATCCAGAATAATGTTTGGCCAAATGTCTGGGTGTTCCATGGCCCAGTCAAGTTGACACATAACATTGACCATTGTAAGTGCTTAGCACAGTGCCTGACACCCATAAGAATTCAGTGAGTGCTATCTCAGGAGCCTTTTGGACTACTTCTAGTTCTCATAATATCTTTCCTCCTCTGAGATGTCTCTTCCTCTATAACATTTTAGTGTAAAGGAATGATGGATGCTACATAAAACACATAGCACTGTAATGCGTTTTATTGACTGTCTATGTCCATTTTATTTTCCCAGATATGTTGGGGAGGAAAAAAAAGAAATCATTGGCATCTTTAGTTGCTGAATGTGTAAGGAAAACTGGGGCTTTTCCTTCCCCGCCCATGAGAGAATTCAAGGAGATCTTGCCCAACATCAAACCAAGGAAAAGAAGATGCTCTGAACAAACCATGATGAAAGATTTGGGTTTGACAATTAGAAGGTAAGACTCACTTTGAGCTGTTTACAGTTAAGTGGAGCTTAAGATGGGAGCTTGAGATGTAGCCCCAGAGTTTGGAAGACTGAATGGACATTAAGTGGATTTCCTGCTTCTCACAAGGTGTCTTCACCTTGACAAGAACCAAGGCCACAGGTAAAAGGAGCCAAGTAGGAAGGGACTGCGATGTAGTATAGTGATAAGAAAATGGGGCAATCTTCAGTATATCCTGTGCTCTGAGACTCTTAGAGGGCACGCAGAAAGCCCTCGGCAATACCCAGGACTCTACATGAAGGATGGACAGAAAAGGAAGCAAATCATGTGGCTGCTTTAAGCATTGGAATGCCTGACTGAGCGAAGTGGCTAGGGACAGAAGGAGACCTGCCACTCTCCAAAGGGACTTCAGCGGTCGAGGACAAAAGGATGCTGAATATCACCCCCACAAACAACACACCACCACCAGAGAGGAGATCCCTTCAGTGTAGGCTGTCAGCAGCATACCCATCCTGAGTAAGACTGGGCCACATTCTGCCGTCAAGGCAGCCAGGCCTGTATTCCAGTTCTCCCTTTTCTTCTTCTTCTCTATAAAATGAAGGATTTGGACTAGAAGGAGGAAAAGGAAACATTTCCCCCCAAACTATTTATTTCCTTTCCTCCACTTTAGGATGGTAGTGTGGGAAGAGAAATTAAAGCTTTCCATGTTGCTTTTCTCTCTCCAAATCTCCAACTCAGGAAGTAAGAAGATACTCTGTAAATCAGGTTTAAATTAAAAATAATATAAAGTGGAGCTTTACATTGGACCAGTCTGAATTATTTTTAAATAATAAAGTATAGTAAGAGATTACTAGTTCACCACTAATATTGAGTTTTCTCCTTCTAAGTACATAATAAAACTGCATTTCTCATTCATCCAGGAGTTATGCAGAGCCATGTTTTAATTTGACCTGTGAATTATGAGCAAAAGTTACAAGCATTGTTTCCAAACTGAGAAAGTGAAATTCCTTAGAGCCCCTCTAATGTCTTCTTCCTGGGCTGTGGCCCCCTGAAACATATATATTAGATTAAAAAGTCCTAAAATGTAAGCAGGCTGGATCTCTCCATCATCTCATGGAAGGGAGATGCATGGAGTTCTGGGCTTATAGCAGATTTTTCATGAACAAGAAGTAAGCTTTTGTTGGAGTCACTGGGATTCCTAATCAATCTGTAACCATGGGATGACAACCTATTAATACTGGAAATGGGGTGCCACCAAAACAAAACACTTAAAATATTTGGTAAAGGCTTATTAGTCAAGTCGTGGACAATAAGGTAACATGTTTCACTAGAAAGACTGTAAAACGTGCATGTAAGAACAAAATATTTGTTAAAACATTTATCAGAGATAACTTGGGGGATATATTAGATTTCTATTACTGCTGTAGCAAATTACCACAAATGTAGGCTTAAAACAACTCAAGTGTATTATTTCAAAGTTCCGTAGATCAAAAGTCCTACACAAATCTCACCAGGTTATAATCAAGATGGCAGCAGGGTGCATTTCTTTCTGGAGGCTCTAGGGGAAAATCTATTTCCTTGCACTATGGGCTGTTGGCAGAATCCAGTTCCTTGCAGTTGTAGAATTGAGTTTTATATTCCCTTGCTGGCTGTGAACTAAAAGTTGTTCTCAGCATCTGGAGTCCCCTTTATTTCTTGACTTGTGGCCCCCTCCCTCTACCACCGAAGCCAGCAAGGGTAGGTGCAGTCCTCACACTGAACGTCTCCAGTCTTTTGCCTCCCTCTTCCCTCTTTAAGAACTTGTGATTAGATTGGGACCGCTGGATAATTCAGGATAATTTCCCTAATTTAAGGTTCAGGATTAACAATTTTATTCCATCTGCATCCTTGATTCCCCTTTGCCGTGTAAAAGAACTATTCACAGTTTCCTGGAACTAGGACGTGGACATCTTTGGTAGTTGTTAGTCTGCCTAACCCAGGTGGCATATGAGCCTAATGGATTTGTGCTCCAGGGGCAGAGATTGGAAAATAAAACCCTAGGAGTAGATCGCTGTTGCTTGTGTTTGGCAAAGATGTTACAAGAAAGACATGAGCTCAGAAAACAATTGGCAATTTGCAAATAGAAGTGAGAGAAAATGATTCCAAAAATTCAGGGCTTTGAAGATTTGGAAAATGCTTCTGCTTCCACTCCCCAAAGAAAAGATGGGATCTAAGAAAGAGATTTTATGCAACCAAATATTAGGAAAAACTTCCAGTTGATTTGCCTCAAGGCAAAGAAAACGCTAAGAGTATGGCACCCCGTAAAGCTTTTCAGTTGATTAAAAGGACTGAAGGCAAAGATAGGAGTAAGTGGATAGCCTTCTTACTGAAGCCCTATACCTTCAAGATAGGTCCAGTTAACCTGAGGCTGAGGCTTGGCATTGAGTTAGTAAAGTGAAATAGGCTTAGGAATCATAACCAAGAAAACCTCCATTGTGGCCTTCTGTCATATGGAACTGATGACAGACAAATAGATAATAAGCCTGGTAGCTTTTTGAGAGAAATATATTGCCAAGAAAACATAAATCTTTGACTGTTTCAGATATAAAGCAACCTTTGCGCCCCTAAGGAGAGTCTTCTCAAATGTCAATCTCAAATGTGGCTGAAAGGGATGCTAGAATAAGAAGCTTTAGAGGTCAGAACCCATGGTCACAGATCTCAAGGACGTGTTGCCTATCAAAGACCATTCTCCACCCAGGGCAGCGCTGGGGCTAAGGCAAGGCAAATGGTTCACTTGCCTCCAACACTGAATTTAGGGGGATGTCAACAAACTCACTAATCAGGATGACTAGTGTTTTAAAACATTTTTAAAGTCTATAAAATTTATATTTTATTATTAAAATTTGAAGTATTTTAAGTTTTCTTAAATGTTTTATTTATTTTTTGTGAGAGAGCCCTCAAGTAGGAGAGAGGCAGAGAGGGAAGGGGACAGAGGATCTGAAGTGGCTCTGCTCTGACAGACTGACAGCAGCAAGCCCAGCGTGGGGATTCAAACTCATGAACTGTGAGATCATTACCTGAACCAAAGTGGGACACTCAACCAAGTCAGCCACCTAGGTGCCCCTGAAGTATTTCAAATTGTAAAAATTTTTTCAAATGAAAAAATGTAAAGAGACCAATAATAAAGCATCACCATTCTTTTTGAGTTTATTTATTTTTGAGAGAGAAAGAGAGGGAGAGACTCTGTGCTGTTAGTGTATAGCACGATGTGGGGCTCGATCTCATGAACCATGAGGCGAAATAAAGAGTTGGCCTCTTAGCCAACTGAGCCACCCAGGCACCCCAAAACATAACTGTTTTTAATTAAGATACTATCCATGGACTGAGATCAGGGTGCGGTCCATGAAACACTCACTCGAGGAGTTGCGTAAGAGTGAGCCTCTCCCCACTGTTGGAAGCTATCTGCTGAGAAGCCACAGGGTGGAAGCACAATTATTCCCAAATCTCCATTTGGACCTCTGCGGCCCTGAAGACCCATCAGGTTCGTAATATAGTTTGCATAAGTGAAGGATATATCTTGATGTGCTACACCACTGATATTTTAAGGTTAATTTATCACCTTGGCCTAACCAAGCCTATCCGCACCAACCAGAAAGTGGCCAGTAAGCTTTAGAGTATTTCCAGAATGCCATTAGGAGTAGGGGGAGCAAATCTACCCAGAATAGTTGGGGTTGCAACTGGGAAAAATAAAAACGATTTCATATTTGTGCTCCTATTTGAGATTGTTTAGTTTAGACATGTATATGTTTTTAAGGGACTTGGAGGAAAAACTATAAAAATGAACATTTGGATTTGTTACATAATATCTAAGAAATACACTGGTGCCGAAGACCAATGGAATGTGTTCCTCGTGAACCTCAGGGCTCAAACAGAGTCAAGCTTCTTTGCGAATAAATCAGTCAAGGTCTTGCCAAATATCGGCCTTTTAATTAGTTATTAAATGAACTCTCCCTCTTAAAGAATCTTGGTTTGAGCAACGTGATGGCCAGTATGGCCCGACATATTACTTCATGTTGATATGATTGAGAAGCAAGTGGAGAAAAGTCAATTTCCTTTTTTTTTCTCATCGCTTTTCATTTTATAGGTAATTATCACTTGTGATTCAATAATTTTTTATTAACCTCAGTGTGAAATTAACCCCAATCTTCACTACTGAATTTCAGTCCATAGGTGTAACTCACTTTACTCAGTGATATAGTGTTAACGTTTTACAAAATGTGATTTTTTTCACTGTAAAATTACATTTATTTATGTTTTAGAGCTGTTTTATCTTCTCTTACTAATAATCTTCAGGTGATAGCATCTTTTAAGCTAATAAATTTCTCTGGACCCTAAGGATCTAAATAAACATTTAAATATACTAGGGTAATTCATGTATGTAATGCAGTCACTGATCACTGCTGATTTATTAATTATTATTATTAGTTTTAGTTTTCATTTTTGCATACCAGCAAACTTTTTTTTTTTATTTTAGGGAGAGAGAGTGCTTGCAAGGGTGGAGAGGAGTAGAGAGAGAGAGAGAGAGAAAGAGAGAATCCTAAATAGGCTCTACACTCAGCACACTCAACCTGACATGGGACTCAATCCTATGACCCAAGGATCATGACCTGAGCTGAAATCAAGAGTCAGATACTCAAATGACTGAGCCACCCACGCACCCCGCATATACCCACAAACTTCTTAAGAACCTCATAGTACTTAGAAACCCAGGAACAGAAAAACTGGGAGCAGTCCCTAAAGATTTGGACAGTTGCCCATGCAATTATCCAAAGAGTCCCTTTTTTAAAGGCATGCCTCTGAATTCAAACCAGAAAAAGCCTCTTTAAAAGTCTGGCTTCTCTTAAATACGCTTTTCCAGTTGTTTTGTAACCTCGGAAGATCTATAACCTAGAAGGCCTCATGAGAAACAAATGTTTTTGTTTCCAAAAAAAAGAAAAAAAGAAAAAAAGGACAGGGATAGACGATTTATACAAGAAATAAACAAGGAAAAAAATGTTTAGCCTCACTTGTGGTAATTAAATAAATATGAAAATTTAAAGCAAGATAGTATCATTCAATCATTGAATCAGCAAAGACATCCTTTTTTTTTCTTTTAGTTTATTTATTTATTTTGAGAGAGAGAGCACACGTGCAGCACTGGAGGGGCAGAGAGAGGGGGGCAGAGAGAACCTCAAGCAGGATCTGCACTAGCAGCATAGAGCCCAATGCGGGGGCTCCATGCTGCAAACCAGAGATCACGACCCAAGTCGAAATCCAGAGTCTGACGCTTAACCGACTGAGCCTCCTAGGTGCCTCAGCAAAGACATTCTTCAATGACCATGCTGAATGCAGATGAAATACTGTAACCTGGATGGAGGGAATGTAAAGATTCCTGACAATAATTTGCAATACTGATATACTCTGTCACTGTAAGTTCACTTATAGTAGTCTCTTCCAAATATATCATTAGTTAACTGGCATTGGTGGTATAGTGGTGAGCATAGCTGCCTTCCAAATATATTATTAGTTCTGGGGACAATGACTTATGCATTAAAATATTCATTTCAATGAATAATGATTTCTGAAAAAAAAAATCTGAAATGAACATAAATGTCCAACCATAGAAGCATGGTTTCACACAATTAGAGCAGCATGGATTCTCTGAAAAAGCCTGGCTTCTGATGTTTCTGACCTTGATTCACTTCTCAGCTGTAAAGCCTTGGGCATAACAGTCTCTCTGAACACCACAGTTTCTCATCTGAAAAATGGGAACAATAATGCCCAAGATTCATGGATACTGTATGACAATGGTTTAAAAAAAAACTCTCTTCACTTTGCTTTTCTCTAAGCAGGCAAATTTCAATGTTCTGGAGCTACACTCTCCAATACAGTAGTCACTAGCCACATACAGCTACTTAGATTAAATTTATTAAAAGTAAATACAATTTAAAATTTAGTTCCTCAGTTGTCCTGGCCACATTCCAAACTCTCAATAGCCACATCTTGACGGTGGTTACCATATTCGACACAGCATGGATATAGAACATTTTTTTTTTATCTCAGTAGTTTCTTTTAGATACCACTATTCCAGAGCCTCTCCATGTTTAAACTAGAAAAGCTCATTGAAAACACTGACAGGAGAATATAGTAGTCAACGGCAAGGATGCTTCTAATATAGATAAAACATAAAGCTTGTGCACCTTTTTAGGCAAGTATATTTTGGCGATATACTTCGTCTTCTAAAAATTATTCCTGAAATTCATTCAGGAGAAATTATAAGTTCAACTATAGCAGAAGAATGATCACGTTGCAACCACCACGCCATATGTGTGATTATAACATTTTCATTGGTTCTTACTTGGGTTTCCTCATTTTTCTTAAGTTATATCAGATACAGTCAGCCTCTTGATTCTTCAATTTTTCAGTCAATTCTTTAAGAAGTTTTCACTGGGGGTACCTGGCTCAGTCGACTGGCTGAGCTTCCAACTTTGGTTCAGGCCATGATCTCATGGTCTGTGGATTCTAGCCCTGAATGGGGCTCTGTGCTGATAGGTCAGAGTCTGGAGCCTGCTTCGCATTCTGTGTCTCACTCTCTCTGCCCCTCCCCTGCTCATGCTCTGTTTCTCTCTCTCTCAAAAATAAATAAACATTAATAAAGAGAGAGAGAGAGAAACAAGTTGTTTAAAAAGAAAAGAAAAAAGAAGAAGTTACTGCTGAATTAGTCCCAATCAACTTAGCTTGAAATATCTCCCTAACTTCTTATTGAACAACATATTGCTCTGCTTGAACAATTCTATGAATTCGGTTCCCCAATTAATATAGAATTTTCATGTCACCTCAGTGAATAGAATAGATAGAATGGGAAAGATTTGTAAATAATAAGGATATTTGGTGTGTACTATATTTTGATGCCTTCTTTCATGTGATTGACACATACCATATAGGGGTTTTGTGTGTGTATGGAATCTTTCCCCCCCAAAATCTAAAATATCCTTAGACATAAAAGAATATATGATCATTTAATCTTTGAATATTCCATTTTCCTTCTCTCATAGATCTATTAGATTAAAATTATATTTTATAACTTTTATAGTTTATCATACATTTTTATGAAGTTCGCCTTAAAATTCTCCAAATAACAACAACAATCTCAACACTAAAAGTTTGAGAGTAGAGATTCATTTCTAGAGAACCCTGAAATTGTCTTCTCTTTCCCATTTGTTTTAAGTTTGTGAAGTGTAGCAGGAAGTGGGTGTTGGGAGAACCTTTTTTTTTTCTCTTTCTTTTTTTCTTTTGCTAATATCATTATTCTTTTTATTATTTATTTTTTCCAGTTCACTCAAATAATTTTCTGGTCCTAGGGAGAACACAACACATGTAGACATGTGTGAGTAAAATGAGATATTGTTCTTTTGACATCAGGGCAGACCAAGAGCATTTTTTTTAAACATTTATTTATTTTTGAGAGACAGAGAGACAGAGCACAAGTGGGGGAGGGGCAGAGAGAGAGGGAGACACAGAATCCGAAGCAGGCTCCAGGCTCTGAACTGTTAGCACAGAGCCCGACGCAGGGCTCGAACTCACAGCCATTGAGATCATGACCTGAGCCGAAGTCCGACACTTAACTGACTGAGCCACCCAGGCACCCTGAGCATTTCTTAGCCTACCAATTTTATACGGTCAGCTCAGCCTTCAGATCCACACCTGACCATTTGGTTTACTCTCCTGGACGTGTGTCTGGGCTGTCTTCCCTTCCCTTTGCTCACATCTTGCCCATCTTCACGTGTCTAGATCCATCTCCAGGTCTCCCATGCAGCCAGAGAGGTTTTGCAGACTTACTTACCTGAGTTTGCATTTTGCTCAGGCTCTTTCTAGTGCATTGACCTGGAGAAACACTTCAATTCTTGGTAACTTACTCATCTGTTACAGGGATATTGAAAAAAAAAAGTACCTTGTTTGTGGATTGTTTTGAGAATCAAAAGAAAAATAAAGTGCTCGGTATGGTTCCTGGCACCTATGAGAATTCAATCATAGCTGTGAAGATAATCCTTTCTTCACCACTCATTTCCACCAGTTTACCGTCTTGCTACTGATTTGACTTCCCAATGATTCTGATTCTAGGAAGCAGGTGTGCTGACAGTGCCTAAAATTTTATGCACGCTAGAAAGGTCTACCCTTCATCATACTCCTTTGAATTTGAGACCTATGAGTCAGTCCTTTGAGGCTGCACCAGCAGAACTGAGTTTTGGAAAATGCACACATAGGGCTAGCCCCTAAAATGCAATGAGCAAATAAGACATTCACTTTACTATCAAGGCAAGAGCTCAACCTTCCTAGAGAAACCCACTCTCTTGAGTTGCATTAGCTACAGCTAACACAATAGCCAGCTTTATAATTAATTACTGTCCATCATCCTGTAGGCTCTGTGTCCTTCACATACTGACTTTCTTTTTTTTTTATAATTTTTTTTAATGTTTATTTATTTTTTAGAGAGAGAGAGACAGAGCAAGAGTGGGGAAAGTCAGAGAGAGAGAGGGAGACACAGAATCCGAAGCAGGCTCGAGGCTCTGAGCTGTCAGCACAGAGCCCGACTCAGGGCTTGAACAAACGAACCGTGAGATCACGACCTGAGCTGAAGTTGGACGCTCGACCGACTGAGCCACCCAGGCGCCCCTGACTGATTTTCATCATAAGATGCATCCATATTTATCATTAATTCTTTTGCTTTCTAAATGTTTTCTATCACTCCATCACAGAAATAGCTCAGTAAGAGTTAAATCTCAAACAGCAAAGCAAAACAGACAAACAAACAAACAAAACCGAGGCTGAAAAACAAGCACCTGGAATCATTATTCACACTAAATGCTCCAGACAAAACTGTGAACAAAAATTTTCCCCCATGTGTCCTTTTCCCGTCTCCATAGCCATCCATCTGGCCCTCTTACATTTCCATCTGGTGATCATGCTTTCTTTACTTTTCCCCGACTCCCATCAAAGATTGCTTTAAGGGGGAAAAATCCAATAACCTCATTCACATTGAGATGTAAATTAGCAATTCCCTGCAAGGCTTAATAGGGTCTCTCCCATGGGGAATTTATATTTTAATGTGAACTAGAGGACCACATCTATAAAAACATAATTTCAGGGATCAGAGAGTGAAGTAGAGAAAGTCACTCAAGGAGGCTGTAGGTATTTCTTGAACCTACATGTGTGAGATCCTTCAGAGTGGCACCCAGCGAGGTCTGTGAGGAGCAGCCAGGGGCTGAAGAGCAGTGGAACATTATGGATGTTCTGGGTAAGGCAGGGCAAACTGGGAGGTTGAGTTCAGGATGGGAAGGCTCAGTGGCAGGTGGAAGGGGTCAGTATAGGAGAGGCCCAGCCAAAGCCATACCAATGGGGCCCTTGGCAGACAGGAGGGGAATCTAGCAACAGGCAATATTCAGACATCAGACAAGGAGACAGTAGTTCCAGGAAGCACAGACTCCCCTGGGGCTTTGGGGTTTCAGACAGGCTCAGTACTTCAGAGAACCAGGGTTAAAAGTTCTGAAGTCACATGACAGGTATGGGGACACCAGGTATGGGGACACCAGCCAGGAGACCATTGTCCTTGTAGCGCCTGTAGTAATGAAGAGATGCCTGGGAAATTAGTGATACATTCTCACAATTTCTTGGCTCCAGGGCTCACTCAGACGCAGGTAGTCTTCAGCCCAAAGGGTTTAGAACAAGTGGGCCATGACTCTGATCTGAAAGACCCATACTTGTCTCCTTTGCCACATACAGGCCTTGCCCATTCTCCAGGATTCATCTCCATGGGCTTCTCAACTCTGGACTTTTTTTTTCCAGTGTGTGCTTTTGGACCATCTTGCTGCTTCTCTGACTGAGCTTCCTGGGCTCTGCACTTTCAATTCTTGATTCTTGTTGTTCTGTCCTGTTCCTCACCAGTTGACTTCCCGCTGTGCTCCACGTGTGCTGCGACTTCCAACTTCTTGAAATTGCTTCTCTTGGAGTAATTTATGTTGCACACAAAGTAATGAAGAGATACCTCTGATAGGATCCTAACTGTTACCTTCTTCTAAGTCAACCTGAGCCTACTTTTTTCAATTCCCATTATGGGAGTCCTAAAGAAACTTGCCGTAGGAAGAATCTGCACCATGCCTGGCCGTTAACAGACATGAAGAGGTGCTCTGTCTAGCAGCATGGACCTTCCACCACTTAGAAGATAATCAGCAGTAGAGTTCCCAAATCCACAGGTCCAATCAGCATCTGCCTCTGTTTCACAGCCTACTCCAGATGCCATGGGTCTTTCTGGACCCTGAAACAAATTTGGGGAGACTTTGAGGTTCTATTTGATTGGTTTGGTTTTTAATTCTATTAGATTTTTTTTCTCTCACTCCAATAATGGTGCATAATAAACAGTCTCCAAATCTCAGTGACTTGGAGGAATATGCATTTTGCAGTCAGATTTCTCTCCTGGAGATTGCTAGTCCAGCTTCAGACTACAAAACAGCTTCGAATCTCCTCCACGTGTCTATCATTCTAGGACCTGGACTGAAGGAATAGAGATGACTCAAGGCACGTCGTTCTCATGATGAAATAGAGGAGGACAAGAAGGCAAGCCAAACAAGATGAGCACATTTAAAACCTTTGAACAGATGTGGTATAGATTATATCTGCTCATATTCCATTGGCCAGAGTATGGTCATAGTCAAAGTCAGTAAGGTGTGGAGTAATATTCCTCCTCACAGTGAACCAAGGCATGACCCCAGAGCAAAGATAGAATTGTGGAAAAACAATACAATCTATAACACTGGCCTGTATAGTATTAATAAAATAATACTAGAAGAAGGAAAGAAGAGCCAAGAAGAGGAGGGGGGATAAAGTCTTTGTTGAATGCCTGCTTTGGGCTAAGCACACTGCACGCATTATGTCATCCATCCTCTTGACAAACCTCAAAAAGTAAAAGTCTTTTTATCCCTCATTCGATAAATGAGGAACCTTAGGAACACAGAGGTCAAGTAAACTGGTAACAACAGAAACAAAAATAGAGATGAGTTTGTAATGATTAGGCATTATATCAATTTTGAAACTTTTCCGCTAAAATTATAGGAAATTGAAGTGAACTCACTTCAACCGTGCCATTAATTACTACTGTGCAAGGAGGGCAGAGGTAGGGGGGCCTAAGTTTTATTATTTCAGTGGTTCATCAGTATCATCAAAGACCCAAGAGCCTCTTTGTTTCTGTCCTATGATTCTCTGAACGTGGATATTGTTCATCAGTTATTTTTTTTTATTAAAACAATTTTTTAAATATTTATTTTTTTTTTGAGAGACAGAGACAGAGCACAAGTGGGGGAGGAGCAGAAAGAGAAGGAGGCACAGAATCCAGAGCAGGCTCCAGGCTCTGAGCCATCAGCACAGAGCCCGACACAGGCCTCAAACTCATGAACCATGAGATCGTGACCTGAGCCGAAGTCAGATGCTGAACCAACTGAGCCACCCAGGCACCCCTTGTTCATTGGTCGTTAGCAAGATAGCTACAGCAATCCCAGGCTTCACATGCAGATGACAACTTCCAAAACCTCCTTCTTATGTATCCCATGATTAAAGTCCCCACAAAATACAACTTCATATCCCATTAGCCAAAATTATATTCTATATCTATGCCTAAAGCAGTCAACTGATAAGAGAGAAATAAGTCAGATTGACTTAGGCAAATTATGACTTACCACTCTTCAGACTCTGGAGAATCCTGGTCTTCTAACGGACATGATGCTCTAAGACATGTAAATAAAGTTGGGAATCTGTTAATGAGGGATAAGGGGAAGCAAAGCTGTTGGGTAGGCACTCAAGATGTCTGTCACCGTCTCTTATTATGTGACAGCCACTGTGCTGAGGGGACCTGAGGGTGAGATGCTTCCAGCAGCTCATGAGAGTGCTTCTTGATGGAGTCCATGGTGCATTTAGTAGTATTTGTGTCCCTTTAATGCCCTCAGAGAGTCTTATCTGCTACTCTCCCAGACACTCCCTGCCCCTGAGTCATTCAGTACTCCCTAAGGGGTGACATAGAAACGGCCCTCTTTGGCAATGTCTTGCATAACTGGGGAAGCTGGGCACTCATTCTTATGCTCTCACTTTCCCCCCATAGGAGAAATCACAGGCTGAGAAGATCTCGCCTGGTCCTGAGCTGTGCCACATTGGGGAAGCGCTGATGTGGGTAAAGGCAAGATATTCCTCTTACCCTCTCCAGTGCATCTGAACCCATATATATTTTTTTCTCCAACAGTGTGCTGGAACTGCCCCTGGAAACTTGGATTTCCACAAAGACTCTGTCATCTGTGAGTGATTATCTGGGACAGTGTTCTTCAAGGTCTCCTGTACTATGGCCAAAGGGGCTGAGCTGCTTTATAGGTCACGGCAGGGTCCACAGCTGAGGCCAACATATCTATGCCTACTACCTGATGCACAGGTAGGAGAGATTCCTCCCATATTAGCATACTGTGCTGGGTCCTACAGCTCCTGTTTTGTCCATGGATGGATACCTTTGTTGTTGGGATAGAGACACAATCGAGGATGTCTTATTCTGCCGTGTGGCTGATGCCACTCTTTCCACCAGTCATTTCTCCCAAAGTCAGAGCTCTGAAAGAAAGTCTAGATATTCCTGCATTATGTTGGTTGTAAGAGGTATCTTTTTATATTTTATTATCTCTGGAATCAGAATGCAACTAACAGCCAATGATATATGTTAAAGCCTCCAGGTCCAGCATTTTCCCCTGCTTCAAGACACAAAAGATAATAATGTAACAAAGTATCTTAAAAACAAAGGCATACCCTGAAAAATATTCGAACTCCAGGTCAAGATGGTGTTTCAAAAAGTGATACCAAATTGCCCAGCCTGTGTCTCCATATACCAGTGCCCTGATTCATTAGAATTAGGAATTTGCAGAAGAATTTCCAGAGGCCTCTTTGGTTTGTCTCTTGTCCCTGGTTGACAAGGCATGGAGAAGTCCAGACACAAGACATAGTTTATACCCTGACACATTTTTCCTTTTAAGACTCTCAACCTAGGATGACATCGTCTCATGGATAGTTGTCTCCTACTTTATACTATACCTTGAAAATCCGTGGGGGAATAAGGCAGGGAGCCATACCAGTGCCTGCTGTCTGCTGTTGTCCCCTACTGTCCCAAGCTGGTCTCACCAGATGGTTGCCTTCATCTAGAACCTAATCCTGATCAGGACCTGAGTACATTTGTTCCATCTAGCGAGTATACCAGCAAGGTCACCTATTGCCACCATGTTCCTATCATGTGATGGACTTAGATCCCATATTCTATGCAGTAAAAGCCTTTTCTGTCCATGAACATATTGTTAGGCTCTTGCAAATAAGGCTTACCTCTAGTCTACCCCTTTTTCTGTCCCCTTTTCCATCAGGATCTCCATGGTCACTTTAGGTGAGTTCATCTTACCTGATTCTTCTACTCTGCTCTGGGCTCTTCTTCTGGTGAGCTCTGCTGTAAGCTAGGGGAATGTAAAGGACTTTAAAGCTATAGCAAATCCATCCTTACCAGTGCATGAGATTGGTTTGCATCCTAATAGGAAAATTAAGAAAAATATTTTAGAGGGCATAGATGAAGAACTCTCTTCTCAAATAAGACACACATGCTCACACGTAAGTGTAATAAGAGCAGAAAACTCTAAGGGTCAACAGAGAGCACTTTAGAAATGTAGAGAGTCTAGGTGTGGGAGGGAGTATTAGGATGAGCAGTATAAAATCTCTTAAATTCAACCAGGTTCTTCAAAGCATTTTAGTAGGAATGTAATGCACTAAAGTTGATCATTCTGTACAGGGAAGACTTGGGTTGTGCACCTTGAGAGGTAGGATGGAGGTAGTTTCAACTGGAATATAAAGGAAGAGGTGGATATGAAATATAAAGGGTCTAAAGATGATGTCTTAGCTGAGGTTCCCTAGAAGCAGAATCTGAGATGTTCTCAGGAGAAACCTTCAGGATAGTACCGGGAAAGGAGCTAGATAGGATTAGCTTCACCGAAAGTCTAGACTCAGCCTGATCTTATGGGGAACTCTGGGACATGCATACCACCACACAGTTGTTCTCCTTTTATTTTTTTTTTTTAAGTTTATTTATTTATTTTGAGAGAGAGCACATGGGAAGGGTAGAGACAGAGGGAGAGAGAGAGACAGAATCCCAAGAAGGCCCTGTGCTTGTCAACAAGAGCCCAATGTGGGGCTCAAACCCACGAACCATGAAACCGTGACCCAAGCTGAAGTCGGGCACTCAACCAACTGAGCCACACAGACACCCCAGAGTTGTTATCCTTTAAAGCACAGGGTCTGGACTTTTCTACCACCTTCTTAGGAACTGATTGGGGACTCCTCCAGAAAAAGGCCCAGCTTCCCAGGCTATTCCAGGTAAAGCGACTCCCATAGACCAAAGGCAAGTCTCCAGAGAAGGCTGCACCTGTGAACTGTAAGCAGCTAACACTTGCAAGAGTTGGGCATCTGGGTGGGGCACTAAAATCATTAATAGCAGAAGAATTTTGATAAGACTTAGTGGCATACTGGCTACTGGTCTTTGTAAAATGATGTTCTTGTGTTTACATTTTCTGTTTTTATTTATTTATACAATAAATGTATGTGTTTTAAAGCTATAAAGAAATACACAGGGAAAAAAAAAGAGTGAAAAAGCCTTACTTGCTTCAAATTGAACTAAAGCTTTCCACTTGAGTGGAGAATTATAGATAATATAATTTATTTCCCTTTCCACTCTAGTGGAGATATTATAGATGAATTTCCAGGACTTGATAATAAGCTACATCAGGAAAGCAGTCAAGCATTTCACCAAGGTATGTATATCAAGACTCAATTCAAACTTGCTTGAGAGAAGAGAGACCTTATTGGCTCAAGTCACTAGAAAGGATGAGTTTGGAACTGATCTGTAGGGCAACTGACGCAGGACTTCAGATGAACTCAAGACTCACTTAGTAGTTTGGTGCAGCTTTTCTCTGTGCATTGGGTTCTTTTTCTTACTCTGTGGACTGGATGGGAAGTAACAGTATTCAACAGACAACTTTAGGCTTATTCTAGCTAATGACCTTAGAATTAAAACAAGACTTCTTGGGGTGCCTGCCTGGCTCAGTCACTGGAGTATGCAACTCTTTTTTTTTTTTAATTAAAAAATTATTTTAGTGTTTATTTATTTGAGAGAGAGAGAGAGGGAGAGAATGGTGGAGGGGCAGAGAAAGAGGGAGATACAGAATCTGAAGCAGGCTTTAGGCTTCTAGCTGTCAGCATAGGGCCCAGTGCAGGGCTCAAACTTACAAACTGCAAGATCATGACCTGAGCCAAAGTCAGACACTTAACTGACTGAGCCACCCAGGTGCCCATGGAGTATGAAACTCTTGATCTCAGGGTTGTGAGTCTAAGCCCTGCATTGGGTGTAGAGATTGCTTAAAAATATAAAATCTTCAAAAAATAAAACAAGACTTCTTATACTCTATTTATACTCCATTACTCTGTATGTGTAAGTCCCAGGGAAGAACTCTTATTGGCTGCCTCAGGTCACATGTCCACAACTTGGATCAATCACTGTGAATGGGATATGTGGCACAGACTGCTATGGATTGACAAAGATCTTTTTTGTTTACATCCTGCCACATAGCCAGGGCCTCCTTTCCCAGCCTCCCTTGCAGGTGACACAGCCATGTGACTGTGCTCTAAATAATGGAACATGGAAGGAAGTGATAGGGTCACTTCTAGGTTTTGCCTATGAACACCTTCCATCCAGTCATTAATACAGTCTCTTTTACTCTGTGTTAAACAGATGGAGGAGACCAGGCTGTAGACTCTGAGGTCAAGGAGATGATGAAGGCCCAAGATGGAAGGAAATTAGGTCCCTGAGTGACTGCGTGGATGGCTGCATGCTGTCCAGAAACATTCACCCTGGCTCTTGCACGAGAAATAAATCAATTTGTTTGTGTTAAGGCACTGAAATTTGGGGGGTTAAAACAGCCAGTATTTCTTTTTCTAATTAATATGAGGCATGTAAAGAGTGAGACTAGCTTTATACTTAGTCTTGTGAGCAAGTGAGCAGACAACTGTGACCTTCAGTGCCAAGTACTAGTTACTTATTAAATCTGAATGCATTCTAACTGACTGACTGCTTGAGCCACACACTAACTGTTAATGACACATGGATAGTTTACCAGATGTAGCTGAGCCTGAGTCATAAACCTTCCTCTGTAACCAAAGCTGTGGAATTACATGATTGACAGTACCTTTAAGACCATACACAATGGGAAAAGAACTGATGCTGAAAGGAAACAGGAGCACTCTACAATGACATCATCTAAAGGGAACCCGTTAATGCCAACTGCATGGACAAGGACTGTAAAAGAATAGGATTATCTTCAAAGAGCATGTAATTCTTAATTTAAACTACTGGTGCTATTTTAACACCCATGAAACATGTTAGAAACATGTTTAAAAACCCATGTTTATTTTTCCAATATCTGAAAATAATCATCTTAACATAAAAGTTCAATGCTCTTCTTTCTCTGTATGATTTTGTGTTATTCCTTTCTTTTTAAATTTTTTAAATCTGTCTTCACTTTTCAGAGAGAGAGAGAGACAGACAGACAGAGCATGATGGGGGAGGGGTAGAGAGAGAGAGATGGAGACACAGAATCTGAAGCAGGCTCCGGGCTCTTACTTACCAGCACAGGGCCTGACAAAGGGCTCAAACCCACAAGCGTGAGATCATGACCTGAGCTGACATTGGACACTTAGCCGACTGAGCCACCCAGGCGCCCCTGATTTTGTGTTATTCTACTAGCAACCTCTCTTCCCTGTTCCAAGCAGCTAAGTTTCCACCTGTCCTAACATGGAAGGCCCATCCCTGTAGCTGTAGAGCAGTGGCACTCAAGTTCAGTGTGCATCAGGCTCAGCTGGAAGGCTTGTACAAATGCAGATTTCTCGGTACTGCATCTTGAGTTTTTGGTTTCGTAAATCTGGGCTGAGAATTTGCATTTCTCGCAGCTTCCCAGGTGATGTTTATGCTGCAGTTCTGAGGACCAAATCTGAGAGCCACTGCCTTATAAAAGGTGGATGGAAGAGTCAGCATGTTCGTGTGTTGACAACTACAGATGGATTTTAGCTGGATATTAGAAAGTCACTATAGACTTAGACAAGAAATGGCTAGCCTCAAAGCAAACATCTCAGGAAATCAAAAGAATCTGTTACACAGTAATGGATACAATTGAAAAGGCTTTGATTGAGAAAGTTCCAGGGGGAGGACTTCATGATTGTACAAAACGATTCAGCCAGAGACAAGGATCACATAAATGGCCTTACCTTCTTCCCAGTTGAGCCCATGGCTTTACATGTCCTCAAAGTAGCTGCCATTAACTAAAGAGAATGACGTGGGGGATAGCACAAACTAACAAAAACCAGATTTGAGATCTATGTTTAGGTTTAGAACTATGTAATGACGTGAGTGTACTAAATTTTTGAAGCCATTGCATTGCCAAAGAAACCGTGAGCCAGGACTGAAAAAGTTTGGCTTGTTTGAACTTTAAAACAACCTTCTCTCTGTCTCCTTCACTAGGTTGTAAAATACACGAAAAGAAGGACCTTTTTTGCCTGTGTCTTTAAGCCATTGTACCCAAGGTCCCATTGCACCACAGGGGCTCACGCAGAGCATAAACTTAGTAAATATGTGCTGGGGGAAAATGAAGTAAAACAATACAAACTTCAGAGACCTGAAAGTTGCACCAACTAGAATCTGGCTATGAGAGCTGTGTATCCTTAAGAAAAGTATACTTGCTGTGCATCCTGGATATGGCCATGGAGGCTTATGGACAAAACAGTGACACCTTGAGAGCAGATCTTGGGACTTGAGGACAAAAGGGTCACTCCCAGACAGCAGAATCAGGGTCTATCAAGATACTCCCTCCGCCTTAGGGTACTTGTGGGGGAAGAGAGTTCCCAGTGCCTGCTTAGCAAGATCTCACATTTGCTATGTGTGTATCTCCCATAATTTCCTTT
This sequence comes from Paguma larvata, assembly GCA_030068075.1. Taxonomy (NCBI): domain Eukaryota; kingdom Metazoa; phylum Chordata; class Mammalia; order Carnivora; family Viverridae; genus Paguma; species Paguma larvata. The sequence goes on from CM057844.1 coordinate 15,423,025, forward strand.
TATGAACAGAAGGTTTATTTGGTCTCTACTGAATCATTGTGCAGTGTATGTTGTGGGAGTTTGCAGATAATTTGTCTTTTCAGATAACAGGGCATTATACTATCAGGAGCCACATCTGGATGGGGTGGTCTCTGTCATCTCCCATGATCCTAGAATTGAGTTAGATGTAAGGAATGGGTGGAACTTTGAGTTGTCTCCTTTGGGATGGGACTATGTTCTTGCGTGGGAAGAAAAACAGAGAATATTCAAGAACTGCAAAGAATAAACTTGAGCTCACAGATAGTCTGCATTTCACAGGCTCCTTTGAAGTAAGGTATGGCCACATGACTGGAATGTAGTTGTCTTAGTTCGGACTGCTGTAACAAAGTACCATAGACTGCGCAGCTTCTAAACAACACATTTATTTCTCACCATTCTGGAGGCTGAAAGTCTGATTCAGGGTGCTGGTGCAAACCCTCTCTCAGGGTATAGACTGCTGACTTCTCTCATATCCTTACATGGCAGAAGGAGAATGAGCCAGCTCTCTGGCCTCTTATGAGCGCACTAATCCCATTCATGAAGGCTCCATCCTTATGACCCAATTACCTCCCAAAGGCACCACCTCCAAATACTGTCCCATTTCAGGGGCTTAGGTTTCAACATATGCATTTAGGTGGACACAAACATTTTGTCCATAATAGTAGACCACAGAATGTTCATGAAAGTTTTCAGGCTTAGAACATAAAGATTTCCCACCTATGATTCTCCATGCTTTCCTGGTGTGCATACTATGTGAAGGTTAATAAGCGGGGCACCCCTCACACTCACCTGTTGAAAATGGCAGCAGTTCTATCAGTATGAGCCTCTGAATGACCGTGTAAGATACCTGCCACCTACTGACTGTGGATTTTAGGTTTTATGAAAGGGAAATAAATTTTTACAGTGTTAAGTGACTGGAATGTAGGGTTTATTTGTTATAGCAACTAGGATGACCCTTATTATTCTCCTTCAAAATTTTAAACTTTTGCTAATGTTAAAGTAATTCAGAATGCCCTTCAATATCCAAACTAACAAAATCTACCAATTACCTCAAGGTCAGGTTCAAATTCTACCTCTTGCCGAAATCTTTTCCTTTTCCTTTTTTTTTTTTCCTTAACACTGCCTTGTATTAGTTTCCTGTGGCTTTAATCAGCATCACTGGCCCAAAATTAACATATTGGGAGGGCTGTGCTGCCTCTGGAGGTTCTAGAACAGAATCTGTTCCTTGCATCTTCTACCTTCTGGTGGCCCCTCCTTGCTTTCTGGCCAGGCTTCAAGGCCAGCATCTTCAAATCTCTCTCTGCTCTGTCTTCCCACTGCCTTCTCCTCTGCGTGGGGGTAATCTTTCTCTGCTTCCCTCTTATAACAATACTTGTGATTGCATTTGAGGCCTATGTTGTGAATAATCTAGGATAATCTCCCAATCTCAAAATGCTTAACTTTTCACAGCTGCAAAATACTTTTTTTTTTTTTGCTTACTGCACATATTTCTCATAGAACACAAGTTGGAAGCTAATTTCATCTCGTTTAGAATTTTATTATATATTGCTTTGTATTGATCTCAGTTTCACATGTTTCCTATCATATGTAATGCTAATATCATTCAATAATTTATTTATTTATTCATTCAACAATTATTTATTGAATATGTTGTCCATGACTATAATATGAGATTGTAAAGGTTAGCAGTGGTCACTCACACCTCCTAAAGGAGTTCACAAAATGGCACATATTACTATACAGACTATGGTAATGTGGTGTGATGCCAACAAGAAGTGAGTGAAAAAGTACATTATGTAGTGTGACACATAACAGACAATACCAAGCTGTGAACTGAAAGAGCTGCACTGGTAGAGTGGGCAGTAATTGGGGGAAGAAGGTGGACAGGGTGAGTAGAATGTGCAAAGGCACTGAGGTTCCCAAGAGGACGTTTTGTACATGGAAGTGCAAGTAGCTCCTGATCCAGCTGGAGTACAAAGTGAAGGCAGCAGAAGGTCACAGAGAGACATAGAGAGGCCAGACCATGAAGGGACACCCTTGTAAACCTTCACAAGGATTTGGACTTTATCTCAAAGCAAAGTGGAAGGCAGGGTATCTGAAAGATTTTAAAGTGAGGATTAAGCAAGCAATCACATTGGGGCTTTAGAGACCTCACTGTTGCAAAGTTTAAAGGATGGACTGGAGTTACACTGTAGTGGTCTCAGGAAGAGCAGTTTCTCTTCTCTAGATACTCCTGGATTATTTCAATATAAAGCTTTTCTTCAGTACTTCTTACAAAAATTTGGACACTATTTTGAGTGGAATTAAGTTTTCAGTACCAAATATATTCAGCTAGCAAGATCCTTCTGCCATGGAAAAGCACTGGGTTTGGACTGAAATAGCCATCAAAAGATAAAATGTCAACGCTATCCAGTAGAACTTTCTGTGATGATGGAAATGCTCTACATCTGGTCTGTCCAACATGGAAGCCACTAGCCACATGAGGCTATTGTATGCTGGCCATTTACTGAGGGTAAGTCATAGCTAATCTTGATTTACACTATCCAACAAATAGGTACACATATGAGTCCATGCATAAGTGTTTCTTTTTTTAAGTAGGTTCCACCCACAGTGTAGAGCCCAATACAGGGCTTGAACTTGCAACCATGAGATGAAGACCTGAGTTGAAATCAAGAGTCAGATGATTAACTGACTAAGCCACCCAGGTGCCCCCATGCATAAATGTTTTTGAGGATTATTATGTATTGCAAGGGAAGCAACAGAATAGGTACAGGTACAGAGACAGTGGAGGATGACTGGGGGAGACTATGGGTCCAAGTTGGAAGGCAGGGACCCACATCCATAAGTCAACGAGTAGACCCATCAGTCTTTACGACTCCTTGAAAGTGTGGAGATGTTTAATGTCCTATCGGTGTATGTTAACATCTTCCCTACAGTGGCTGTTCAGTTGAAATGTCAGAATAAGTGGAAACTGTAAAGCGCTATACAAATTTGAAGTAGGTTTTAATTATTGCTGTTATCTTGGAGTATGATATTAAAAGATACTTTCCGCTTGAATTCCTTTAGACTGTCACTTTTATCACTCAGTTGGAAATTTTCTGATATCCACTGTGACTCTCCTTTGACCTATGGGTTATTTGTGTGTTATTTAATTTCCAAATATTTGAAGTTTTTCTAACTATCTTAATTCCTTATCCTTATCTTTATCCTTAATTCCTAATTAATCTTAATATTAATCTAATTCCATAGGATTTCAAGCTCCTGAAATTCATAGAGAACTTCCTTCATGCCCCAGAAGTTGATCTGCCTTGATGAATATACTGCTCGTATTTAGCAGTTATTGGGTAAGGCGGTTATAAATATCAATTAGGTCAATGTGGTTGATACAGACTCCTATGTTTTAGAAAAAAATTAAATGCCCAATCTTTTAAGGAATGGAAATTAAATCTGGTAAATTCATATAGTAGACTATTTTAGTTCTAAATCTTCATGAACAATTTCACTCTGGATATTCTCAAGCTTAGAAAGTTCTTAAACAGCTCAACATAACTCTGCATTTTCCCTTCGGAAAAATTCCTTGAGTGGATGAGAATGACTGACAGTTATTGATGGCTAACTTTGAGTAAATCACAACGAAATATTTATCATCAGAAATTCTGAAGCACCAGAACACTTCAAGCCTCAGCTTTCCAAGTGTTTCCCTGAAGGGCTTTCCAAAGCTAGAGTGACCTAGGAATCTGGAAATGGTTACATTTTGCTTTTCTTTATTCTTGAACGCACACTCTATTGAATCAGCTAATTCCTCTAAAAGAACCAGAAGCTGGGGAGAGGGGGGTCTGAGCAGTTTATTTTCTACAGCTACTGTTCAACTATGAGATGGCCTCATGAGGATGGCCTGATGCTGATAGTTCAGTATAGACAGAAATACAGGAAATATTCATTTAAAATCAAATGCCTTTTAATGTGAATGGTGCATTTTATGAGTCATAGTTTTTGGCTGCAAGCAACAGAAATGAGCTCTGGCTGATTTGAGTTCCCCAAATTAGGAAGAGCAGGTAGTGCCTGTAAAGGGGAGGAAGGATAAATAAGCGGAATTCGAAATGGGCAGGAGACAACGTGAATCCAAGTGTGAGGACCGTTCCACCAGATTGCAGTTGCCATGGCTGGAGGGACCGTAAGTGGCTGCTACCTCCCAAGTAGGAGCCGGATTCAGAAAACAGCAGGAAAAAATAGACAGATGCTCACTGAATAATAATTTCTTTCTGTCTTTATAATTAAATATAGTCACATCATAAGGCAAAAAGAAGGCTTTTTTGTTTAGTTTGTTCCATAGTTTGGTTTGTTAAGAGAAGTACATAGCACTATATTTTTTTTATAATACTGTGAGATAATATTTATTTTCTAATATAATTTATTGTCAAATTGGTTTCCATACATCACCCAGTGCTCATCCCAACAAGTGCCCTCCTCAATGCCCGTCACCCACTCTCCCCTCTCCCAAACCCCCATCTCCCTTCAGTTTATACTTAGTATTTAAGAGTCTCTTATGTTTTGCCTCCCTCCCTCTCTGTGACTTTTTTTTCTCTCCTCTTCCCTCCTCCATGGTCTTCTGCTAAGTCTCTCAAAATCCAGCATGAAAACATGGTATCTGTCTTTCTCTGACTTATTTCACTTAGCATATCCTCCAGTTCCATTCACCTCGCTGCAAATGGACAGATTTCATACCACCTCACACTGGTCAGAGTGGCTAAAATGAACAAATCAGGAAACTATAGATGCTGGCGAGAAGGTAGAGAAACAGGCACCCTCTTACACTGTTGGTGGGAATGCAAACTGGTGCAGCCACTCTGGAAAACGGTGTGGAGGTTCCTCAAAAAAATGGAAATAGAGTGACCCTATGCCCCAGCAATAGCACTGCTAGGAATTTACCCAAAGGATACAGGAGTGCTGATGCATAGAGGCACGTGTACCCCAATGTTTATAGCAGCACTTTCGACCATAGCCAAATTATGGAAAGAGTATAAATGTCCATCAACTTATGAATGGATAAAGAAGATGTGGTTTATATACACAATGGAATACTACATGGCAATGAGATAGCACTTTAATAGTGCCTGCACATTGGCCTGGACATCAGAAGAGGGATTCAGTACTGGATTTCTTACATACATGCTGTGTAGTCTCTGTCAAGTCCCTGTTTTCTTGACCCTCATGTCCTCACTTGTAAAGGAACAAATTGGAGTGAATGAACCCTAAATTACTTATCAAGAGAGAAAATCTCTCTTAGCACTATAAGATAGAAATTTCTTTTTTTATTTTATTTATTTATTTATTTTATTTTATTTTATTTTATTTTATTAATGTTTTAATTTATTTTTGAGAGCAGGAGAGACAAAACATGAGTGGAGGAGGGACAGAGAGAGAGGGAGACACAGAATCCGAAGCAGGCTCCAGGCTCTGAGCTGTCAGTACAGAGCCCGACGCAGGGCTCGAACTCACAGACTGTGAGATCATGACCTGAGCCGGAGTCGAACACTTAACCGACTGAGCCACCCAGGTGCCCCAAGAAATTTCTATGATAATGGAGGTGCTCTACGTCTGGTCTGTCCAACATGGAAGCCACATGAGACTCTTGAACACTTGAAGGGTGGCTAGTGTGATTGAAAAGCTGAATCTTCAATTTTAATTAATTTTAGCTAATTTAAATAGCCACACGTGACTAATGACTATCAAATTAGACAGTTCATGTCTAAATTATAGGCCCTGTAAAAGCAGGGGCCTTGTCTATCTTGCTGATTTATCTGCCCTCAGGGCCCAGGATAGTAACTAGCTGAGTGTCTGGTGGGTAGCAAGATTCCTTTAAATATTCACATTGGGCCACAAAGGTGCCAGGCACTGTGGGAGATACTGGATGTCAACATGTGAACCCACCAGACATGAATCACTGTTTTAATGGTGGTTATATTTTCCTGGGGGAAATACACAGTGAAAATATGAGTAAAATTTTAGTGTGTTGGATGATAGTAACACCTAAGGGAGAAAAATAAATCAAGAGGACGATAAGGAGTATGAAGACTGAAGCAGGGGAGTTATTATTTAAATAGGGAGATCAGGTAATAAGAAGGTGACATTTGAGTAAGGACTTGCTGAGGCTAAAACCTAGCCATACAGATATCTGGGACAGCACACTCTAGGCAAAGGCCCCAAGGTGAGATCATGCCTGGAATGCTCCAGAAACTGCTAGATGCCCGTATGTCTTTGTTGTAGGAGGGAACAAGTGGAGGGATGATAAGTAGGGGGGTTAAGAAAGTAATGTGGTATATGGGACGTGTGGGTGGTGGAAAGTAGTCCCTGTAAAACCTGGTAACTATTTGAAAGACCGATGGGAATTATTGGAGGCTTTTGAACAAAGAACTGTGACATGATCTGATTCATGTTGCCAGAGGCTCACCCTGGCTGCCCTGTTAAGAGTGCTGTAGGCCAAGGGAAGAGGTAGAAGGACCATGCAGGGAGCTATCCCAAAGATCCAGGCAAGAGGTGGTGGTGACATGGAACACAGTAGCAGGGGGTGTGGTACAAATGATCAAATTCTGGTTTCAGAGGTAATGCCAACAGCACTAACTAATGGATTGGCCATGGGCTATAAGAGAGATGAGGCAAAGATGGTTCAAATTATTTTGCCCTGAGCAACTGGACTGATGGAGTGGCTATTCACTGGGCTGGGCAGGACTGCGTATGAGGCCAATTGGAGCACTGACCAGAAGTCCCACTGGCATCTGTTGAGTCTAAATCTAGAATGAAGAATGAACTTACTTTCTGATCCTCCAGCTCCAGAGATTTAAGAGTCTGTCATTAAACCATTAAGTATCGACTGCCCACCTTATGGGACCCAGAGTAGCAGGGTCATCCGGACCTTGCTCTGCGGCTGTGCCAAGGTGTGGAGATTCTCCCCAGTTCCCTCCCCTCCTCCTAGAACCCTCAGCTGTCTACAACCGCCCATTTCCCAAAGGGCAAAGCATCCAGCTAGCTGTTGTTTATTCTGCCCAAAGGAAGCTGTCTAGACAATGTTACACTCCATGCTAATAAAATTTTGCTTTTTGATTTTAAATTTAATTTAAGGTGGTGAATAGATTGAATACATTGTGTTTGTTCCCCAAGGTACTTAGACTTTGAGACTAGAAACCATTACACAGTTTTAACACAAAAGAGACTTTCAAAATGTGTATATCCTGGGGATGGATAAGCCCTATTGTTAGGGCATTTAAAAATAAATCTGCCTTTATTTTACAAAAGTTTGCTTAAAACCAGAAATGTGTGATATAGAAAGTAAATGCAATTAACTTCAAATGCATAGGCACTTGGGTTAAAAATATATAATTGAAGAAGCCTACTTCTTTGCTTCTTCCTTTCTTCCTCCCTCCCTCCTTTCCTTTCTTTCCTCCCTTCCTCCCTCCCTCCCTCCCTCTCTCTCTCCCTCCCTTCCTTCCTTCCTTCCTTCCTTCCTTCCTTCCTTCCTTCCTTCCTTCCTTCTTCCTTCCTTCCTTCCTCCCTCCCTCCCTCCCTCCCTCCCTCTCTCTCTCTCTCTCTCTCTCTCTCTCTCTCTTTCCTTCTTTCTTTCTTTCTTTCTTTCTTTCTTTCTTTCTTTCTTTCTTTCTTTCTTTCTTTCTTTCTTTCTTTCTTTCTTTCTTTCTTTCTTTCTTTCTTTTTTCTCTCTTTCTCCCTGGAAAGAAATTTCTAGGTTTTGGAATCTTTCATTTATGAAAGTCTAGAAGTCTGGCATTTGTGTGTTCTTGGGGTGGGGCCAAGAAAATGAGTTGTTTGTTATCTGATAAGACCGAAGGCCTCTTTGATTTCCTGGGAGAGCACGAACTTGGAGAATGAGAAGACTACAGGAAGGTAACTGGAAAGGAAACCCTATAGAATGACTACATTCTGCCCAACTTTCTCTTGAGACTTCAGCAACTACTGAACAGGGACTGCACTGTTAGACCAACAAGCCACCCAGGATGTCTCCCTGTTTCCCACTGTTGAGTTTGGGTGGTGTTGGCCAGTGTTTCAGAATTTGCATTTTTGACAAGATTCCTCAGAACATTTTTACAAACATGAAAGTCTGAGAACATTTACTCAAAGATGTACTGTTGAATGTGGTGGCATAGTTGAAAACTGTACAAATTTGAAGCTGACAGTCCACAAAAACTAGAACTCAAGGTGGAATAAGAGCTTACTTATCTGGAGGTCATTTATGATCTAACTTGAAGTCCCAGAGCAGAGCCTGAGAAACCAAAATGAATGTCATAAAGTTCATAAACCAAAACTCACTTATCTTCCAGAAAATCTCTTTAGATCCTCTTTTAGTGGACATTTCTTTTGAGCTGTGTGCTCTAATATGATTAGTTATCTATCTGGTTTTAAAGTCTTCTGGAAATTTGAAAGAGCCATTAAATGGGGGAAAAGATTTCCTGGAGCAGTGGTTCTCAGAGTCTGATTCGAGACCCACAGCATCAGCGTGCCTTGAGGACTTGTTAGAAATGTAAAGCCCCTGGGGCATCCGGGTGGTGCAGTGGATTGAGCTTCTGACTTCCACTCAGGTCACCGTCTCGTGGTTGGTGAGCCTGACCCCACATCGGGCTTGCTGCTGCTGTCAACCTGTCAGCTCAGAGCACTCTTTGGATCTTCTGTCCCCCTCTCTCTGCCCCTCCCCCACTTGCACTCTCACCGAAATAAATAAATATTGAAAAAAATATCAAAGCTCCTGACTAGCCCTCATCTATGGGATCAGAAATTCTGGGAGTGAGGTCCAACCTTCTGGAGTTCAACAAGCCTTCCAGGTGATTCTGAGGTAAGTTCTAATTTTGCTTCCGCTGTCCTAGAGGAAGCAAAGAGCAAAACTGATGACAAGGGAAAGGACAGGGGAAAACAAACAAACATAGGACCGAACAGGCAGAAAGAGGTCTTGGGTTCCTATCGGCTTGCTTAAAGGATTGAGCAGGGGCAGATGTCAGTAAGAGGGGCCAGGATCAGTAAAAGACACAGTCATGAAGCACTTAATTGTATGGTTGGGGCATAGATTTTAAAGGATGGTAGAGAAGATTCTAGAAAGGCAGTGAGGAGGATCATTACAGGCTATGTAAAGAATGTGGCTTTTTTACTTCAAAGTAATGTAGAGTCACTGAATTTCTAGATGGTAGACTAACATGGTTCAAAAAGAAAAAAAAAAGTTTTAGAGTTGAAGGGAAGATTTCATTTCTCTAGAGATGCGGAATAAATGAGACACTATTACGTTCAGTTAAATGGTGAATAATGCCCTGTGAATAACCCCGAAGTCACAGACCCAGAGTTCTGCTGTAACAGGATCTGGTCTGACCAGTTGTGGTGTACCTGGAACTTTATTTTGAGACAGGAATCTTGGCAGAAAATGAAAACAGTCATGTTAACATTTCAGAGTATCTTTCAGTGTTACGTAAATATAACTACCTCTATTCAGAAAAGTTCCCATTTCATTCTAACAATATTTCCACAGTTAAAATTTGGTTTCCCATTTTCTCTTCATGCCTTTAAGCTTTTACTCACAATTTTATTATTCATAATAATAAATACTAAAATGAAACCAGTTTTAATATTTATACCAACTGTAGTAGAATTCAGCCTATGGAAAGCCCTGGTTACTGATCATGATTTTCTTTCACTTTCTTAAATTTTTTGCATTTCTTTTTAACTAATTATGTAGACTGCCACAAAATTACATGCCATGTTGCTCTACCTAGCGGAAAACTGCGTGGAAATACCAAAACGAGATGTCCAAAATGTCCTTCAGAGTGGAGAAATACAGTATATACATTAAAATATGTTATTTCTATGAGCATTATTCAGTAGCTGCAGTGCTTGGTGCTTTATGTGTAAATTATCAAGCAGTAGGACATCTGGGTGGCTCAGTCGGTCGAATGTCCTGCTCTTGATTTCAGCTTAGGTCATGATCTCACAGTAGTAGGATCGAGCTCAGAGTCAGGCTCCACACTGACAGCACAGAGTCTGCTTGGGATTCTCTCTCTCCTTCTGCCCCTCCCCTGCTTGCACTCATGCACGAGTTCTCTCTCTCTCAAAAAAGAAAAAAAAATCAAGCAGTAAAAAAATTCAGGTAACATCTTAGTGGCTTTAGTGAAGTTAAGATGTCTTCTTTATATGCTGTGTCAAAAGGAACAACATTATTTTAAAAATTAAAAAATTTTTTAATGTTTATTTATTTTTGAGAGAGACACACACAGAGTGTGAGCTGAAGAGGGTCAGAGAGAGAGAGACACACACACACAGAATCTGAAGTGGGCTCCAGGCTCTGAGCTGTCAGCACACAGACTGATACGGGGCTTAAACTCACAGATGGTGAGATGAGACCTGAACCGAAGTCGAATGTGTAACCAACTGAGCCACCCAGCACTCTGGAATAACATTATTTTAAAATAGTCATGTTAGTTTGAGGTAGACTGCTGTCGGGTTAAATGAATACCTGCCTTACCACAGGGGAGAGAATGTATACTTTCACACCTAGAAATGCAGCTCTTGAGGTTTCTGTTTGGTGTCTTGGCCTCCCTGACCTGATACAAAGAGAGATTCCACCTCTAGTGACTAGTGCAGTCTCAAATATATTTTAGTTCTTGCTGGTGCCAGTCTTTTTGCCACAGGAAAGAAAGATGCAGGTTGCATTTGATGGCCTCTGCTAAAACTTCTAAAAGCATTCTTTCAAAATTCACAAAATGTTCTCTGCTCTGCAGTTTTTCTGTCAATGTGGTCTTTTGTTTATTGCAAAATAGAACATCCACTTATATAACTGAAACAAATAAAAAACACATTACTAGCATTTTTTTGTTTAATGTTGGTTGCATAGAGACATGATGGATGTTCCTTTCACGATGTACAGAAGAATTATATGTCAGTTATGTTGGGGAAGAATACCTTTAATCAATCAATAAATGTATGTATATATAAATATTTATATTATGTTGGGGAAGAATACCTTTAATCAATCAATAAATGTATGTATGTATATATAAATATTTATACATTCTGAGTGTTGGTCTTAAAAACTGGGTTTTGGTAGTACAGGTTACTATGGTTTTAAAATGGTGTTACATAGGGGAAGAGAAGCAAAAATAATATAACAACAGGGAGGGAGACAAACCATAAGATACTCTTAAATACAGAGAACAGACTGAGGGTTGCTGGAGGGTGTTGGGTCGGGGGGATGGACTAAATGGGTGATGGGTATTAAGGAAGGCACATGGTGGAATGACCGCTGGGTGTTATATGTAAGTGATGAATCACTAAATTCTACTACTGAAACCATTATTACACTATATGTTAACTAATTTGGATTAAAAAAAATAAAAATAGAGATTCCACAAAATCACCACAATAAATGTTGTTTCCCACTGCTAAATAAATAAATAAATAGGTGTTACAATTCCCATAAATCTGGAATAATTCACTTGTGGAGACACACACACACACACACACACACAGAAAGAGATCTATTTCACATCTTAAAGTACTATAGTCTAAAAATAGGTAAGGAAAAAGTCATCGCCATTTCATAATCTTTACTATTCCTATGTCCCTCCAAAGTGAGAATGTAATGGTTGTTAACTTTATTGAATCCAATTTAAAGTAATGGGCACACATATTCAGAATGTTCAAAACATTTTAACTTCTTATACATGAAGGAAGTCCCTGATTTATGTGCTGCTTTCTTTATCTAGATTTCTTTTTCACTTTTCCAAAACTTTGCCACCCTTCAGCTTCTGTTCCACGAGTTAAAGTTTTATCTTCTCAGGATCTCTTGAGGTCGCCTCCTTCAAGAAGTCTTCCTTGATTTCCTTCTAGCAAAAAAGTCTGAATCAAGAGCTCTCTTTTGCCCCTCTTGGCACTTACAACTCTGTTTTAATCTTTAGTTCATCTATCCATCCTCCCTGAAAGTCTGAGCCCTTTTAAGAGTTGGAAGGTAATCTCGTTTGCTATGATATCTTCAGGGCTCAAAACAGTAGTTAATAAGTATTTAATTATCATATGAGTGAATTCCTATATTATTGGGAGGTTTATTCTGGTCGATATGTTCAGGTATTCGAAACAAATCTATTGAATGATCTACTGAATGTAGCAGTTCATAATAACTGACTTATCTGTTTCACAGATTTATAATGAAAACTTTGTCAATATATCTATAGTGGTGAAGAGAACAAACTTTGGAACCAGAATTCTGGAGTTCAAACCACAATTCTGAGCCCTTGGAAAATTTGCTTAAATACTTCACGTCTCATTATCTCATCTACAGAAGGTTGTTTTGAGGCGTTAATCAATATATATGTGTGCAGCAATTAGAATAGTTCCTGGCACATAGTAAGCACTGCATAAGTGCATGCTGTTATATTTACTATTATTATTATTTGTAAAACAGCTTAGTAACTAAAAAAGACTATGTTTGGACAAACTACTTGTGTAAATATATATATACACATAAATTTTCTTTAGCCTCTTTATTCTGTATCAGTGGTGAGATAAAAATACAGACTCTAAAATCCGTTTATATCATATTTATAGTTCGTATCTACCAAAGGCATTTTTTCCTTAATTTTCTGCAATCATAAAAGCTAGTCCTTCCCTAGAAATCCCCTCTGTACTGAAAAGAATCTCATGCCTTGACACAATTTGAAATTCAAACTCGACACAGGTTCCTCTGTCATTTTCTTTTTCTTTTTTATTATTTTTTTAAATGTTTATTTATCTTTGAGAGACAGAGAAAGACAAGGCATGAGCAAGGGAAAGGCAGAAAGAGAGACACAGAATCAGAAGTAGGCTCCAGGCTCTGAGCTATCAGCACAGAGCCCACTGTGGGGCTCGAACTCACGAACTGTAAGATCATGACCTGAATCAAAATCGAAGGCTTAACCGACTGAGCCACCTAGGCGCCCCTCCACTTTCATTTTCTTGAGCCAGAGCATTGTGGACTGTGAAGAAAGAGGACATTCCTTGTGTCATATCCTTAGATGAGCATATGTCTTGTCTGAGTCTGGTATTGTGAGAATGAAGTCTGTTACTACTACACTCGACAAAGTATAAAGCAAGTAGTTTGCACACAGGTCGTGTCTACTTAATGTATGTTGTCTGTGTGTAAGACGTTTTCCCTGCACTATTTTTGGCTTGATATTCGTACAAGGAGTTCAGAGATGATTCATACATCAAAAATAATCATCTTCAAAATTTCCCTATATTATTCTTAGCCTTAAAAATTTAGAGACCCCTATTGCTTTGTTTTCAAACTTTTTAAAAAATATTTTTTTAGATTTATTTTTGAGAGAGAGAGCATGAGCAGGAGAGGAACAGAGAGAAAGGGGGACAGAGGCTCTGAAGCAGGCTCCATGCTGCTGACAGTAGTGAGCCGGATGTGGGAGTTGAACTCACAAACTGTGAGATCATGACCTGAGCCGAAGCTGGACACTGAAGTGACTGAGCCACTCGGGTGCCCCTGTTTTCAAACTTTTATTCACCTTTTACATGTTTCCCATTGACAAGCATTAAAAAAAACTTGTCTCCTGATATAGGAAAATATAAAATAACTTCTCTCCTGTGTCTAGTCATATGTGAAATATAATTCCTGCCTTGAGGAACACGGCATGTTCTTTGCTTATAAAATGATCACAGAAACACCTGCCTTCCTAAACTTTCATTCCAGGGCAGCAACGCCTATCTGCTCACTGTAGAGAGGCTATTGTTACCATTTGATACACTAAGAAGACAAAGGCAGCAAAACAGGGACAGAGGGTTATTATTTTTTTTTTTCAAAGTCACAGAAAGAATTGGAAGTGGAGATGGGAAGGGGAGGCGAGCTCCTGGGGCTTCCCTTTGTTAAGTGACTTCCCTTTGTTCATCTACTCTGTCAGTTTTCAATAGTAGCATTATTTTTGTCTGTATAAGTGGGACAAAGCTTCAGCCAAAAAAATAAGAAGCGAGCCTTGAAAATTGAGAAAAATCACTTAAAAATGGATTCCACTTGCAGATATGAAGCTCTCGCCTTACCAAATACCTGTGTATACATCAGGATCAAAACACTGAATGAACTCTCGAGGGCTGCCTGGTCAATGTTCCTGCATTCCTCCGTCATCCAGCGGATGCACAGGAAAACTTCTGAACAACACACGACAGAGGGCCGCTTAAAATCTTAAGTATCACTTAAGTAGAGACGGCTTTACAATCTGTGCTTGCAGGACGGAATTCTGAAAGTTAACGTTCTGTAGCTCTGATGTCACTAGTTTAACTGAAAGAATTTCAGCATGGGCATACATTTTTGGGCCAGGAAAATGAACATTTTAATGTACTTCTCGAAGACCATCTGAAGTGCAGGAAGACAAGTTGCTGCCGCAAGAAGAGGGTGCAATGAGAACGCCTCCCCGGAGCAACAACAATCTCATCTAATAAAAAACATAATGAGAACATGCCATTGAACGGTAATGATTTCCCGCGGATAACTGACGCATCTGGAGGCCGTTTTATCTAGCACACCTTCTGTGTGTGGACTGTCGTCTGCATGCAAGGCTCTCCGAGTTAAAGTAATGCCTTCTTCGGAAATGTGTTGCATGGTTCGGAAGTCCAGCAGCCCTCATTTGTTTGGTTCTGGATCCCCAGGATAATAATGGCTAACATTTACCAGGTACTGTTTGTCAAGCAGTGCCCTACATTTACGTGAATTTTCCAATTTTATGCTCATTACAAAGGTACTTTCAGAATTCCTGTTTTAACTGAGTGTTACAGAGCACAAGCATCTTGTCTAAGGTCTTGCACTTATGAAATAACACAATAGTTTTTAAACCAAGTGGTTTGTCTGTCTCAAAAAAAAAAAATCTACACCGCTAACCACTGGGTAACACTGTCTCACAAATATTACTTTAAATCAAATATGCATAGTATGAAGTCAATTCTAGTTTGTTTACAACAATTGTGGATTGCTCCCAAACAGCTAATTCTAATATCATTTGCCTCATTTGTTTTGTACCTAATACAGGCTATGTTCTGAGTCAGTGATGTGAGGTTTAAGATTTATGCTTCAAAATTGCCATTTACGCCTAAATGTAAGACAGGAAGCCATCAAAATCCTAGAGGAAAAAGCAGGAAAAAACCTCTTTGACCTTGGCTTCAGCAACTTCTTACTCAACACATCTCCAGAGGCAAGGGAAACAAAAGCAAAAATGAACTATTGGGACCTCATTAAGATAAAAAGCTTCCACACAGCAAAGGAAACAATCAGCAAAACTAAAAGGCAACCAGTGGAATGGGAGAAGATATTTGCAAATGACATATCAGATAAAGGGTTAATACCCAAAATCTATAAAGAACTTATCAAACTCAACACCCAAAAAGCAAATAAAATCCAGTGAAGAAATGGACAAAAGACATGAATAGACACTTTTCCAAAGAAGACATCCAGATGGCTAACAGACACATGAACAAATGCTTAACATCACTCATCATCAAGGAAATGTATATCAAAACCACAGTAAGATACCACCTCACACCTGTCAGAATGGTAACAATTAACAACTCAGACAACAATAGATGTTGGTAAGGATGTGGAAAAAGAGGACCTCTTTTGCATTGCTGACAGGAATACAAACTGGTTCAGCCACTCTGGAAAACAGCATGGAGGTTCCTCGAAAAAGTTAAAAATAGAACTACTCTACTGCTCAGCAATTGTACTACTAGGTATTTATCCAAAGGATATAAAAATGCTGATTTGTAGGGGCACAAGCACCCCAATGTTTGTAGCAGCACAATCGATAATAGCCAAAGCATGGAAAGAGGCCCAATGTCCATCGACAGATGAATGGATAAAAAAGATGTGGTGTATATATATTGTGTGTATATATGGAATGGAATATTACTCAGCAATCAAAAAGAATGAGATCTTGCCATTTGCAACTATATGGAGAGAACTAGAGAGTATTATGCTAAGTGAAATTAGTCAGAGAAAGACAAATACCATATGATTTCACTCATATGTGGAATTTAAGATACAAATCAGATGAACATAAAGGAAGGGAAGCAAAAACTATAAAAACAGGGAGGGGGACAAAACATAAGAGACTCTTAAATATAGAGAACAAACTGAGGGTTGCTGGAGGGGTTGCGGGTGGGGGGATTGGCTAAATGTGCAAGAGGCATTAAGGAAGACACTTGTCAGAATGAGCACTGGGTGTTATATGTAGGGAATGAATCACTGGAATCTACTCCTGAAATCATAATTGCACTATATACTAACATGGGTGTAAATTAAAAAAAAAAAAAGTCTTCTCTTTTCTCTCTGAAAAAAAAAATACCATTTACTGACCACCTACTATGTCCATCACTATTCCAATTATCTGTAAATCACTCTATATTGCACCAACTCAACCCTAGTGTCATAAAACCACAGCTGGTTTTCACCATGATCCCTCCTGGTTCTGGAGTTCAGCAGGGTGGTTCCTGATGCATGACAGCATGCAGTTGCAGCCAGATAGTGGCTGGACATTCAGGCTGACATGTCTGGAGTCATCCTGATAAATTCTTTGTTTACATGCCTGGTGCCCAGGCTGGAAGGATACACATTGCTGTGAGCTGAAGGAGGCTGAGCTCCATGTTTTTTAATCTTGATATGGTCTCCCCAGAATGGCAGCTTGATGTAGCCAGACTTCTTACATGTAGTTCAGGGCCCCAAAGATATATGATCCAAGGGAGCCTGGAGAGTCATGCAGGGTCACTTCTGTCACATTCTATTCATGAGAAGGGAATTGTGGAGACTAGCCCATCTCCAGGGGAGGAAAACTAATTTCCATCTCATGACAGGAGGAGTGAAAAGAATTTTCAGACATGTTTTAAAACCATAACAGCTACAATTATAAACACTTTGCATAGTTCCTTTATTTAAGTATCAAGTTATCAATGCAAAGCAGACATTATCTTCCCAGTACAGTTGGAAGTATCACTCAGCTGGAAAGTGACAGAACTTGGATACAAATCACATCTGCCTGAATCTACATCCCTTTCTCTTATCCACTGCATTCTTAGTACCTTAGTCCAAAAGTTTCCAGCAGATTTAAAACAGAAAATTTAGGGATAAAAAGCAGGACCATTCTAGGGGAAAAGAGTAAATCAATAGTATCGATTATTAATTCATTCAACAAACATGTATTAAATACCTACCATCTGCCACGCACTAGGGATACAAGGATATACAAATAGGATCCAAGTGGAATAAGAATATGAATTTCTGCGTGCACGCATCAGTATCAGAGTATTTTCCACACTCCTATTCTCATGGATCTTACCGTTTAGAGGAATGGATTTAACAGATAACCAAGACATAGTACTCAGAAAGGAGTGAGGGCTATGGTGAACTTTGTGGTGGATATTCCCCATTCCAGGTGTTTCTCTGGAATTGACAATCACCCATCCTCACATGGAAAATATAGCTCAGGCCAGGCCACAAATAGTGCCCCATTGCATTGGCAATAGTGATAGGTCCAAGCAGTTGACATATGCTTTAAGAAGGGTCCATTAGAATGCTTTCTGGAACTCACACATACACAGAGGAAAAGACATTTTCTTTCTGCTAGGGTTACCAAGTTGGGAGAATATACACATGGGGTAGTAGATGGCCACATTGAGGGAGCATATCTTGCCAAAGTTAAAATGATGCTGACACACACACACACAGAGGAAACACTTGTGGGGGGGGGGAGAGGAGAGGCAAAGACAGGAGAGAGAAAGAAGGGAGAGGAGAAGAGAAGGGGAAGGAGAGACAGAGAACCAATGTCGCCCACTAAGTTGGTTGGGTTGCGAGGTGCCACTGTGTTCTCCAGAGCATGCTGTACTTCCTCTTGGAGACTATACTGCCACTGCCTGTATACTTTCTGCAAGAACGCCTCAGTCATGAGGTTTGAAAGGGTCTCTCTAGTCCACCATTTATCTGTATTCCCTGGTATGGAATCTGAGACATACTTGAATGAAGGGAGGTGCATACTTGAGTGGATGACTTGAGAAAGAAGGAGAAAAAGACTGATGAGGAGAATATTTGGTTTCCTCTATCTAACTTAAGCTGAAGCTGAGGAGTCAGGGAATAGTTTAGCATTTTCATATTTTAAAAAACATTAATTAATATGGAGGTACCTCCAAAAATTAAAAATAGAACTATTACATGATTCAGCAAATTCCCTTCTGGGTGCATATCCAAAGGAAATGAAAACAGGGTATTGAAGAGATATCTGCATTCCCATGTTCCCTGTTGTCTTATTCACAATAGCTAAGAAAGGCAAACAACCTCAGTGTCCATCAATGGATGAATGGATAAAGAAACTGTGATATACATAAACAATGGAATATTACTCAGTCATGAGAAAGAAGGAGGTTCTGCCATTTTCAACAATATGGACGGAGCCCTGGGGACATTCTGTTCAGTGAGATAAGCCAGACAGAGAATGACAAATTATGCATGGTATCACTTACATGTGGCATCTGGGGAAAAAAAAAGTCAAAATTATAGAAAACAGAAGAAACAAAGAGTAGAAAAGTGGTTACCAGGGGCTGAGAGTTGGGGAGAAATAGGGAGAGGTTGGTAAAAGGGTCCTAACTTTGAGTTATGAGATGAAGAAGCTCTGAGACTTTAATGTAAAACATGGTACCTACCATTTATAACATTGTATTGTATAATTGACGTTTACTGAGAGTTGCAATTGATGTTCTTACTTTCCACCCACCCCAGAGGTAAATCTGTGATGTAAGGGATCCGTTAATTAACCAGGGAGCCCTTTCATAATGCATATGAAATCATAATGCATATCAAATTACCATGATGTACACTTTAAATACTTTACAGTTTTACACATTAGTTATCCCTCAATAAAGCTGAAAAGAAGAATTAATTTAAAAATGTAGGGTATTGAGGCACCTGGGTGGCTCAGTTGATTAAGCATTTGACTCTTGATTTCAGCTCAGGTTTGTGGGATTGACCCCTGGGCTCTAAGTTGAGAGTGTGGGCCCTGCTGGGGATTCTCTCTCTCCCTTTCTCTCTGTCCCACCCCTGCTTGCTCTCTCTCTGTCTCAAAATAATAAATAAACTTTAAAAAAAAGTAGAATATTGGGGGGCCTGGGTGGCTCAGTCAGTTAAGCATCCAACTTCCATCTCAGGTCATGATCTCATGGTTCGTGAGTTAGGGCCCCATGTCAGGCTCTGTGCTGACAGCCTGGAGCCTGCTTCCTATTCTATGTCTCACTCTCTCTGCCCTCCCCTTCTTACCCTCTCTCTCTCTAAAAAATAAATAAACATTAAAAGATTAAAAAACACATTAAAAAAAGTAGAATATTGATTCGAATACTATATTATAAACACCATAGAAGAAGAATCATAAAAGAAGTTATAATTTCTCTTCAACATGGAATGAGTGACTATAACTTGGGTAACAGAAAAAAAATCCCAAACCATCAAAATGCTTATAAGTTTTAGGATCCATTTAGTTTAAGAGTAGGTATTGACAGGTAGAGCACTAAGTCATGAAAAAATTAAGAAGTGGTTAAGGCATTCATAATTCCTAGCTTTCCATCAGGATAGGCTACAAGCCTGTAAAAATAATGGAACTTCCTTCAGAATCAAATAACCACTTGAGTTAGTACAATCAGAGAAGACTCAGGAAGCTACGGCCTCAGGACCAAAACATAACCAGATTGGATGTGTCTTTGTGAAACCTCAGAGGTATAATTTAAAAATTACTGGGTTAATTTGCTTTTCTATTGCAAATAGTCCCTGAAAATGATGGTGTAATTTATCATCCAGGCATGAGGATGAAAAGTTCCTGGTGGGTAGCCAGGCCTTGTCCAGTCTCATAAATTCTGGCCTTGTGAGATTTCCTCCATCCCTCACAAGTTTATGGACACAGTAGATTTCCATGCTATATCACCTTTCACTTCCAGCTCTGGCCATCCAAGCCTTTTTATTAAAAAGAAATCAAAACAAACATAAAAACCAATAAACATCCAGTGACAAAAACTCATAAAGAATCCAGACATAGGGGAAGTTAGCATCTATTGTTCCTGGTCAGTATATTCTAAAGTCTTTCTTCTTTTCCACCCACCTCAGAAGAGCACCACCCTTACAGGGCTTTCTCCCTCAACCCCTCCTAAAATAGCCTCGTTACTAAAGGTGTTTCTCTTCCAAAGTGCATTGGTGACACGAGCAAAGATTCAAGATAGAGCAATTTCTGATGGTGAAAACCTCAGTACTAGTGAGAAGATAGAGGGCCTATTTTGGGGCCCAGTGGGTTTTCCCAGATACCTCTTTGGCTTTGTGGAAGAGTAGGTAGGTTTTGCAAATCAGTCCAAATGAAGAGGCTTACTAGATATTCATATAATAGAGAAAAATCTTGCTTCATTGATTCATTCATCCCTTTGTCCAATTATTTTTTCATTTATTCAACAAATACCTGGGATTCTTTCTTGATTTCATACCTTCCTCGTGAATAAATTTGGTAATGAAGTAATCACTTGATGTCTCAGTTTCCACTTCTGCAAAATGGGGATAATAATAGTACTTACCTCACGGGGTATAGTGAGATGAATTAAGTTGATACACAGAACTCTCAGACTTGTGCCTGATACCTGATGGCAAGTGTTCCAGATTCATATTAATTAATGAGTAACAACTGTGCGCCAATGACTCCACCAAGTACCAGGTGTATAAAGAAGGAAAACAATGTTACTGTACTCAGATGTCTTCCAATCTAGTTGGAAAACGGTCATGTTGACAATGACAAGAAGCGCTTTAATATGAGAAAGTTTGAGGCTGGAAGTAAGGAAAGTACATAGGCTTCCATTACAAGGATCAAAAGAGAAATGCCACAGGTCTACACTAATGGATGAAAAAGAGAAGGCTTAGTGGGGTAGAGGAGAGGATGGATGCATCCTTCTTTCAGGAAGGAGAATAATGAAACAGGGAAACTCACTGGGTGTAGGAGGGGAAAGAGATAAAGACCTATAGAGTGGCTTTAGGTTACTGTCTTGGGCAAGGGGATTGTTCCCCAGAGATACAAATAAAGGAGGAGGAGGAGGAGGAGGAGGAGGGGAGAGAGGTTCAGCTGTGGATACTTGTGTCTGAGGTAGAGTTGTTACTAAGGAATTGGATATACAGATCTGGAAAGGTTTAGATTCTTGACTGAGAATTAAGAATTTTCAGTTGGTGGGCAGGAGAGAAAACCATTGAATCAGATGAGGTGGCCTAAGGACATATCTTTCCTTTACTAGGCATGCTACCTGTGTCATTTTAGTTGTCATTTTACTTATAACCACCCTGTAAGTTAAAGGCATTAGTTAGAACATGGTTTTAGCTGTATGTGGTTGAGGCCAAAACCCAGCACTGGCTTAAAGGAGATACACATTGATTTTTCTCTCATGTAAAAATCTGAACTAGAGGTAGAGGCTCTTTTCTAAGTATGATGCTGCATGGTATGAAGGACCAAGTGTCTTTTGTTTTGTTGTGCGTTTCTACTCTGCCTAGATTCACTACAATGCCTCCAGCCAGCCAGCAGAAGGGGAGAAGGAAGACAGAAGAACTCATCCTTCCCCTTAAATCTGTGACCCAAAGTTGACTATGCCACATCCATTTATAGCCCAGTGATAAGATTTAGTCTGTGTCAATACATATCTCCAAGGAAGCCTTGTCTTTTTCCTGGGTGGTGAGTCTAGAATACTCTGTGAAAGCAACATTGGAGACAACACATGTCCATCAATGGGAAACATGTGCTTCTACCAAGGAGTCCTGTGCAGCTGTAGGAAGGAATGAAGACTGACTCTATGAACTCATGGAAAAATCTCTGGGATGAATGGGAAAAAGCACAGCAGAGAAGAGTATGCTACCATTTATCCAAGAAGGGGAAAGCATATAAATTCACATACACATTTGCTTATATGAAAAAAATTGGAAGGTGAACTGTCCAGTTTAGAAATTAGTGTCTTATAGAGGGAATAAAGGAACAGGATGGAAGAGACCAGGGGAGAAGCTGACTTTTCAGTATATATTGTATGCTAATTTGGAACCTTGTAAATATTTTATGTAATTATAAAAGAAAACTAAAGCTAAAACTTAAAGGCCAATTCCTAAAAACCACAAGCAAAATGAAACCAATAAATCTGAATATAAATTCATCTGGTCACATACAATCCTATTTTGAGTGACTGTAAAACATAGGAATTTGATAGTATCTTCCTAGTGGGCTGTACCTTGTGGACAAAAACAAAACTGTAATAAAAAATTATTCTCATTAATCATATATTGCTGGTGGTGATATTGTCATTCTGAGTCTATTTTTGGACAGTGAAATAAAGCAATGGATAATTTTGTTGAATATTATTGAAAACCAGCATTTTTAGATAGAATGAAAGGAAATAGGGACATAAAAGTCAGTATGACCAAAAAGTCTATAGTCCTGAATTTGAATTAGAAGTTTCATTTGAATTTTTGACATGGTTTCTTTAAAAAAAAAAAAAAAGATGCACACACACACACACACACACACACACACACACACATACAAATGTTTTCTGGAACTCTTCACTGAAAAGGTCTGGGTTCATTGACAAACTCAGTAACATAAGCTCCCCTTTTGACAGAGTCTTATCTCTAAATGCCTTTGCATTTAAGGGACCAGGAAAAGCTGGTTCTGGGTCAAGGGCAGGAAACGTCCTCTATGTGCCTGGAACAAGGAAACTCTCGAAGCCACTGAGTGCACGTCAAAAGGTCTCTGGAGTGAACTTGAAGAGTCACTGACCAAACATGGGAAATTCAGACCACTAATAACGTAAGTAATGCATCGAAAGACATGAATTAGTTTGAACTCCAAAATCAAATAACAGCAGAATAGAAACCATCTCTTTGGTCACCTTTGAAGGATGCCAGGGAACAAATTACTATTTTGAAAACAAGTTATATGAATTCTATTTCAGGGTCACCAAACAGTTGATTAAAGGAAGCTTCTCTTTTTAGATGTGTTCTTGCTAACATGCGCTAAATAACAAATGAAGAAATCACAGAATCAGAATACTGCCATTCTGCAGTCCCTAAAAATTATATACATATTGATCTAGACAATGTCATCATTACTTGCTAACATAAATAAAAGCAAAGTATTACGTGCTTACTATTTGAAGTCCACACCACTGCTGTGAAGTACTGTTTTAAAAAAGTCAAACCTATTTTTTTAGACTTCAGATCTAACTACCAATTCATAGGAAATACAGGAACAAAAGAGCACTTCCCACAACATGGAATTGATACTGCTCATCAAAATCTGGGAAACTAAAGAGGACAAAAGACCTGGTTAATTCAATTAAAAAAAAGTTGAGGAGTAGATTATGTCAACCAAATACAATGTATAAACCTTACCTAGATCTTGATTTAAACAAAGTTAGGAAGCACTGAGGAAAAGTCAAACACTGCGGGAGTATTAGAAGATATAAACTATCGTTACTTTTTAAATATGACAGATTAGACAAAAGGCCATGCCTCTTAGAAATACATACAGTTATATTTTTGAATAAAATGACATAATAGGTGATATTTCTGAGCTTGGCTTCAAAATCAGATGGTGGGGTTGGAATGAGGGCTGAAACCAGATCTGTCATGAGATGGTAATTGTTAAAACTGTGCGATACATCGGGGTTATTATACTAATTTCTATTTTTTAGTATTTTTACATTAAAAAAACTTTAATCAATTTCCGTAGAAGATGGAAAGAATGGATATTGGTAGGAAATTAGCAATTTCTACCGCAGCATATTTAACAATATGTATCCATTTTATAGAAGAAACTGACTTAGAAATGAATGGTATTGTAGGTTGGTACCTGTAATGGGTTGATTTAGGAAAAGGCACACAGAAAGAGTCAGAGAAGGAGGTGATGGACCAGTGAGAAGGTCAGGAGAGAATGGCCCAATGGATATTTAGTTCGAGAGAGTTTGAAAAGGAAGAATCTCTGTACCCATAAAAATGAGCTGATATTTTCTTTTAAGTTTATTATTTTTTTTATTTTGAGAGAGAAAGAGAGAGAAGAGGAGGAGCAGAGACAAAGGGAGAGAGAATCCCCAGTAGGCCCCCTGCTGTTAGCACAGAGCCTGATGCAAGGCTTGAACTCACGAATCATGATATCATGACCTGAGCTGAAACCAAGAGTTGAACACTTAGCCGACCAAGCCACCCAGGTGCCCCAAACTGATTTTTTTTTTTAAAGAAAATTCATTAACCAAGAATTATTATGAACCCATTGTTAAAGCTCACTGACCAAAGTGCCTATGGAACACACCCTGGGTCAAACAAAAGATTTATGTAGCTTGACGCCCCAAAGGAGAACGCACCCTGAGGTGTGAGGGACTGTGAGGGGTCCAGGTGAGAGGTTGGAAGGGGCTTCTTGCAGGATTTAGGTTTATGTTGGAGGGTCTTAAGGCAGGTGTAAGGAAACAGGGGCCAGTTCTGGGCGGATGTTGTCCAAGCGGGGGTTTCTAAATAATTTTTCTCTAGGAAGTGGGAATGAAGCAGGGCTAGATGTATTGTTGGTAGTCAGAAGGGGGCCATGGTTAATTGTTTGTTGTGAGTGCCAAGTGGCCTTGCCTCTGTCCTGTTTATTAGCTCTGAGCATTGTTCATGCTCAGTGAGGAACATCGTGGCCCGGTACTCAGGAGGGCCATTTTTCACTTTCTTAATACTTCTATGGCGAGCTTCATGCTGGAATTGTGAACCTGGGTAGCAAGGCTCTAGCCCCTGAGGGTATCAACATCAGCTTTGTAGTTTCAAGGTCAGTCGGGTGTGTTAGGAGGACATCTCAGCATATCACGTGGTGAACAAACTTTATTTTTAATTTTCCTCTTTAAGAAGAGCACACATTCACGTCTTAAATGATAAAAGGGAAATGGCAGAGACAAAACTGGTTTCCAAATGGCATGAACAAGCGTAAATTTCACAGCCACAAAGTGGAATGAAAATAATATAATCAATTACCCAGAGAAGTCCCATGTAGAGAGAATAGATAAACCATTAAATAAAAAATTAAAAGGAGTCTCATTAATGGTTACAGCCATCTTTTCTAGATTGTTTTGGAAACTGTTAAAAGAAATCCAAGTTGTATTTCTTTAATGCACTCCACACCATTAACTTTACATAAAGAGCAGCACCATCAAGAAATAAATGAAACAATTCAACTGGCACCGAGTGCAGGATTATTTAAGAAAATTACCACTTAAAAATAAAAACCCTAGGTGCTTTTGCATTTATATATTGGTATTGGCTATACCAAGCAATTTCATCTGAAAGAAGAAAGAGCAAAGTAATTAAAATAACTTCCCATGATACTGTAGGTAGGTGGGTGCAGCTGCTGGACATTTTTATCTCCTTACACAGAAATGGTTTTCAAATCACTTTTTGTTCTCTACTCCTTGGCAATCAGAATACTGCATTTATAATGGAACTTTTGTCTCTGGATGTGAAATGATTCCAGAAGCCCCGCGTCCAGAGAAAAAGAGCCCCTCTTTTTCTTCTTGTCACTGCAGTGCAGACCTTGCAGTGAACTCCGCAGCAGGGGGGGGTGGGGGTGAGTGGAGGCGGAGGCTACTTCTAATCCTGGATGAAGCATCGTCTTTTCTCAGCAGGAGATGAGCTCCTGGGTCTCTGAAGTGTGAGCCCCTTGAGGCAAGAGAGAAAACCACAGAAACGTAAAGAAAAGCAGAAACAGAACCAAGATTGATTGTACCTTTGGTATGCCAGCCTCTTTGCTACGCACTTCTGACCTGCTAAACCCATTCATTCTTACAGCCCCCTCCCCTCAAAGTTAGATGTTACCACTTACAATTTAGAGGTAATAGAGACAGAGAGAAGTTAAGTAACTTGTTCATCCGTTATATGGCTGAGGCTGTTGGAGTCTAGAGCCTGTATTGTCTAAGGGTTGGTGGGGAGGGGGCAGGGTGAATTGCAAACTCAGATCCTAAAATGATCCAATTGGTAACATGAAGTTGTGATTTGGGTTGAGAGTTAATGCTGTGGCCAAATGGAGAACATTTTTCCCAACTAAAGGCATTCCATTAAAAAAAAATATTTTAAGCTTCTCAAAACCATTCTGGGTGCCTGCTGGCGGAACTTCAATTTAGTACCTGTGGGTAATGCTGCTACTCCTCTGTTTATTTCTTGTCATCCTTGTTCTTTAGTTCTCTCCCTCCTCACTGTCTTTCCCAATGTTGTTTCCCTCCTTGTCCACCTCTCCTGCCTCTCATCTCCAAAGGTTCATTCTTAGTTAGGAAAATTCCTTTTTTTCTCTTCATCCACCAGAATGCCTGGGTCAGTTTCAATTCTATCTGCTTTCTTTCTTAACTTTACTAACATAAATAGTAGGGTTTTAACTTGTTGCAGTGAAAGGTCAATTTATTTAGAGACTAAGTGATAGAAGAAATTGTAGGAATTCCAATCCAGTGCCATGATTTTACTTTAGAAAAATGTAAGGGCTAGAGCACACAGCGCCTTCCCAAGTTCGTATGGGTTTCCCAAGGTCACTTGGTTTTTCACTGACAAAGCCAAAAGTTAAAGCTGAGTGTCTTCATTCTTCCTACAGAACTGTTTCTTCTATCTTTTACTCTGGTAGCAGAAAATTCCTACTCATTCATTCATAACAATTAGGAAAAGGAATTTGGGCAGAAAATACATCGGAGGAAGGACATCATGTCATATTTGTATAAAAAACCTTCATAGTTTGAAATCAGCTCATTTGCTCATCCCAACAAGCTTAGGAAATGGAAAGACAAAAAAATTATTTCCACTTTACAGATGGTGAAACTGGGACTGAAAGAGTATGAGTTATTTTTCCAAAGTTCTATCCTGGAAAAGATGAGAAATTCAGTCTCCGATGCTTAATGTAATGCCTTTTCTAACATGCCACGCTGTTTCTCTTTTCCATAGAGAAACTCATATTCACGGGACTTAATGCTGTTTTATTTGTTTTGTTTACTTCTTTTTTTAAAATCTTTTAAATGTTTTATTTATTTTTGAAAGAGAGAGAGAGAGAAACAGAGTATAAGTGGGGAAGGGGCAGAGAGAGAGGGAGACACAGAACCCGAAGCAGGCTCCAGGCTCTGAGGTGTCAGCACAGAGCCTGATTCTGGGCTCGAACTTGTGAACCACTAGATCATGACCTGAGCCGAAGTCAGACGCTCAACAGACTGAGCCACCCAGGTGCTCCGTTGTTTTGTTTACTTCTTATTTGCTATTTGCTAATTTGTTTTAAGATCATAAGAACTACTCAGTATACTTATTACAGTATCCACTATCTCTCGTGGACCCCCAACACCAGTATGTGAACAGCCCAGGCTAGTTTACTAGAGGAGAGATCGCATGGAAGATACTTCCTTTTTATCAGTTAAGGCCATCCTAGAACAGCCTGCAGCCACACAGTCCCCAAACACGTGAGAGATCCCAGCCAAGGTACCCAGAACTGCCTTCTAGAGCTGCCATCACCTGAAGAAGCATGACTGAATCCAGCCAAGGCTACAAGTACAGCCAGCTGACCTGGAGACATAATAAACAATAAATGTTTGTTACTTTAAGACACTGAATTTCAAGGTAAGTTGTTATGCAACAGTAACATGACTGATTTGATGCCTTATTTTAGCAGCTGGTAGTTAGTAAAGGTTTGACATAGACAAACCACCACAGTTTCCACCAATTGCCCAGTTGGTGTCAGAGAATGGGGAGTTTGGAATTTGGCTTCCAAGTAAAACTCTAAACCTTTTCTTTTTTGTAAGTTTGTTTATTGATTTTGAAAGGGAAAGAGAATGAGAAAGAGAAAAAGAGAGAGTGAGCATGGGCAATGAGCTGGGGAGGGGCAAAGAGAGAGAGTCAGAGAGAGAGGGAATCCCAGGTAGGCTCCACACTGTCAGCACAGAGCCCGATGCAGGGCTCCATCTTAGGAACCGTGAGATTATGACCTGAGCCAAAACCAAGAGTCAGATGCTTAACTGACTAAGCCACACAGTTTCCCACCCCCCCTTTTTAATTTTTAAGACTGCATGCCTGACTATTGATGATGTGCTTCTGTGTAAAGTGAAAATATGAAAAAGTGTTGGTTGCTAGGGCAATGTCTGTCACCTGGCAAATATTATTAAACATAAAACCTATCCAGCTATTGATATGATAGATAGCTGTGGATTATTTTAAAAATATCTGGTAATTTCACTAAAACAGCTTTTAATTTCTTCCTGGAAGAAAATACATTCCACGTATTTCAAGGAATCCAAAAGTTCTGAAGAATATAGAATCATTAAGGTGTTATTATCATAAAGCATGAATTCTCACTTTGGGAAATATCGCCTCCAAAGTGAGGAGATTGCTTCTGGGGTGGGTGGTGAAAAAAGATGCTACAATGGCTTGTTGTTCTTCAAAAGCAGTAATATGACGGGCGCCTGGGTGGCTCAGTCGGTTGGGCGGCCGACTTCGGCTCAGGTCATGATCTCGCGGTCTGTGAGTTCGAGCCCCGCGTCGGGCTCTGTGCTGATGGCTCGAAGCCTGGAGCCTGTTTCGGATTCTGTGTCTCCCTCTCTCTCTTTGCCCTTCCTCTGCTCATGCTCTGTCTCTATGTCTCTCGAAAATAAATAAATGTTAAAAAAAATTAAAAAAAAGCAGTAATAAAACAAATATACAATGCACCCATTTTATTAGCATTTCATGGGGGGTTGGAAGTAAGATTAATATTTTAAAAAGTCTAAAAGTTCTCCTTTAGGGGAAGCAATAATAAAAAGTTGAGAAACACTATTACAAGCAGAAGTCAGCACCACATTGTTGTGGTCGATAATTTTTTCATCATGTCCTCTCACATTGTTTATTTTTCTCTTAATTTATGTCCTTTAACACTTCTGGTTTCTATTTTCCATTTTCATTCAAAATAAAATCTATCTCTCCTTGTTTCTGGAATAACTTTCAGGGTAGAATTGTTACTAATATTTCCATCGTCACCCTCATCATCAATTATTTACTTTTTGTAAGATGTCACTAGCCAACAATCTCTGGATAAATATTTTCCATCTGCCATGGAGTTCCCTATCCTTGTTACCGTGAGTCCCCTAAGATACAAGTCCCTTACCCCTGGCTACCTTAACAGCAGGTGTAGGGAAACCAGCTGATTAGTGTACCTAGACAAGGAGGTAAGAGAGCACTTTCAAGGCTCCAGGGTGGCTCAGTTGGTTAAGTGTCTGACTCTTGATTCCTGCTCGGGTCATGATCTCACTATGATCTCACTCTGCGCTGACAGCACAGAGCCTGCTTGGGATTCTCTGTCTTCCTCCTTTTCCACCCCTCCCCTCCTCTCAAAATAAACAAATAAACATTTGAAAAAGAGAGAGAGAGAACTTTCATACTGTTGTCTGCTGGAGAGGTGAAGATTTCCACTAGAGTAACACTCCGGCCTCTCTCCACCCTCTTGCCAATTTCTCCTCTAAAGAAGAGCAAAGACTCCACTGCAGGGTTCAGATGAAGCCGAGCATGTTTGGCTCAAGTCTCAAGTCTCATCAGCGGAGAGCATCCATTCTCATCTCTTTCATAATGTAAGATTTTTAGGAGGACACCCCCCATGGGAGGAGGGGCTGGTGTTTCCTCAGGTACTTGCAATTCATATGTAAGTTCCAGTCAAAGAAGCCGGATTAGATAGCATATAGAAGGCACTTTTTTGAAGTAGCATTTTTTCATTCATAAAGTTATATCTTGATCTCTATCTGATTCATGTCTGCATCTATCAGTTGGCTCCTAATTCGGGCAGATAAAAAGATGGGTACTAAACATTTGCTTATTTAAATCCCCACATGAATTTTCCTCAGAAGAAGCTTTCCTAAAGTTGAGATAACACCCTCAGGTCCAAGCTCTATTCATAGCCCTTTAATTAGACCATAGAATGGCTGGATTCTATAATTTACACCTCTTACATAGCTGTCCCTATGTCCCATAAAAAGTCAAACTCACCAAATTCATGGACTTTATTAGGATTTCCTCAAATGAGGCAGGTGTGACAATCTTCTAAATAACTCCATGATGTTCATAATGTGAGAATCAAGGATTCTTAAAGGAGGAAGTTCAGTATTATCTTTTTTATCTGAAATGCAATTCTCTTACATATATTTTCAACAAATATGCATGCAGCACATATAACAAGCACTCTGCTATCCTGCACTCTTGCATCAAGGGAGGTCTGTGAGTCACATGTTTAAATGATGCACAGACTTTTGCTGTGCAACATCTGGAAAGACTCTTGCTTTCATGGAAAAAAAAAGTGTAAACCCAGCTAGTATTTCCTTTCTTCTTTTCCTGACTTAATTGTAGACATGATACCTGGAAACACAACCACCATCTTGCACTCATACACGAATAATAATAATAATGATAATAATGATAGTAATAATAATAATGGTGAAATGAAATTAATCATGAGCTAAGCATGTTAAAGCAGGAAAACAGAAAGAGCCAGAATTCCTATTGGCAATGAAATGATATGAATCAAAGCCACCAAGTGTCTTACTCTAGATTCCTTTTTACTCTGAGGGGGCGGGGAACAAATCTTTATTTCTGAAGGCTCTGCTAGTCAGGTACTGTTCTTGCAGTCAAATGTTTTTCTAACATTCAATGTGCAACAGTGGATTAGATATACTCCTACTCTGAAACTACTCATATTCTAGACTATATATATATTTTAAAGATTTTTAAAATGTTTTTTTTATATATATTGAGGGAGAGAGAGAGAAAGAGCAGTGGAGAGGCAGAGAAAGAGGGAGAGAGAAAATCCCAAGCAAGCTCCATGCTGCCAGTGCAGAGCTTGGCTGGGGGCTCAGTCTCATGAACTGTGAGGTCACAACCTGAGCTGAGATCAAGAGTCAAGCGTTTAACCAACTGAGGCACCCAAGTGCCCCTAGATGAAAAGCTTTAAGATGAAGGTAAATACAGGAAGGATATAAATAGAAAGTGGAACACTAATGTAGTCTAGGATGGGCTTTTGGGATAGTGAAATCCAAGATAAAACCTGAAAATAAAAACGAGTCTGGTAAGGGGACCAAAGCAACAAGTGGAAACAACAGCAACAAGACAATAGAATTAGAAGTGGGGAGGGGAGGGGCACCTGGTGGCTCAGCCGGTTGAGCGGTTGAGAGTCCAACTTCAACTCAAGTCATGATCTCACTGTTCTTGAGTTTGAGTCCCACATTGGGCTCTGTGCTGACAGCTCAGAGCGCGGAGGCTATTTTGGATTCTGTGTCTCTCTCTGCCCCTCCCTTGCTTGCACTCTGTCTCTTTCTCAAAAGTAAATAAACATTAAAAAAAATAGAAGTGAGGAGGGGAGTAAAGTCAAAAGAGTATAGAAAGGTAACTGAGGACAAGATGTTAGTCAAAATAAACCTAACCCTCCATATTCCCCCATGAAAACAGCGCTTGCTTATTTTATGCCAAGTGGCAGAAAGGTATTAGAAACAACATATATTATACACAACAGATTATGTTCAATCATTATTTATTTCTTATTGGTCTCCTTTTTTTTCCCCAAGAAATTCATTTTCTTAATATACTGAAAATTCTTTGTGATGATTTAATATACAAATCTCATAAACTTTCCTTAATCTGTGCTGGATGTAATCCCGAAACCAAGCTTTGTATCAGATGCTTAACAATAAATACTCTATTTCAATGTTCTTCATTAAAAATGCGCTTTGGACTCCAATTTGTGCTATATATCTTCTTTGAAGTTCTCCAAACTCTTTTTGTTTTCATGGTCCAGTTCTCCTTCTCCTGAAGAAGGTAGTTGAGTGGTACCAAGAGACTTGTGGAAGGTATTGGGAACTGGGTAGTTGAGTGAATCAAGAGACTTGTGGAAGGTACCGGGAACTGGGTAGGTTTGCCTGAAAGGAGAGAAGGAGGAAACTCAGAACATCCTGGTGAACTGAGCCTAGCAACCCCAAAGCTAGAGATGTATGGAACTATCTCCTTGGCTCGATGATTCTCCTTTTGGGAGTCACCATTTTAATGACTGCAAACATTATCTTCTACCTACCCATGATTGCTTAACAAACTCCCCTAAAATTTAGTGGCTTAACACAACCACTATTAGGGTCACCATATAGCAGGTCAGTTCTTGGTTCAGGTTTGGCTTATCTTGGTTGGGCTTACTCATGCTTTTATGGTCAGCAAGTGGGTTAGGACTGGCTATGTTTTTGATGATCATGGTTGTCATAGGTCAACCTATAACAAGTCTATAGGTCAGTTGGGGGCTCTCTCTACATGGTCACTCCTGGGATTATCCTCTAAGCTGCTTTACATGGTGTCTCAGGTTCCAAAAGCAACCTTTTAAAAAACACAAATGCATAAACACTTTCCAAATCTCTGCTTTGGCCAAGTTTGCTACCTATCCTAAGGTCATGTTCAAAGGACTGGTGAAACAGAATCCTTTTAATGAGAGGAATGACAAAGACATGTTACAAAGGGTATGGTTATGAGGCAGGGCATAATTTGTGGCCATTTTTGGCAATTAGCCCATTGCAGCTGCACATTCAAATCAACTGGAGATAATGGCTGATGTCTAGGATGTAAACCAAACTAACTGTATCAGAATTTCTAGGAGTGGGACTCGCATTGGTGTTTATTCTTTATTTATTTTTAATGTTTATTTTTCATCAGTGGTCTAGAGTTCTGTGTCCAGCTCTGGGGTGTGAGGTTTTGGAAGAGAATTGGGTTCCCTGAGAAAATTCCTTTACAGTTGGTAAACTTTGCAATAATTCAGGACTTTTTGATATGGAAACACTATTTTTATCTAGCTAACTTGGAGGTCACTTCAGTTAAAACAGTAAAAATTGACTGGTCTTCATAGATTGGAGTTCCCCCCAAAAGTTAATGTGTATCAGAATCACCTGCATTGAATGCAAATCTCTGAACCCCATTCCATGAGATGCTGAACGAAAGGGCCCAGTGTGGGGCCCAAGGGTGTGCATTTCTGAGAAGTTCTCAGGTGTTGTTGCAGCTGTTGACCAGAGATGATAATTCAGAAACCATTCACGTTGACACTGCCTCAAGTAAATATTGTGTATGACCAGCTTGGTCTCATTGCCCTGTGGTGGGGCTGTGGTAGACGCTGTGAGCCAAAGTGATTTTTGCAGTAGTTTTCAAAATTTTTTACTCTAGTGCATTTAGGTATAGCCAGAAAGTAAGTAAGTAATCATTACCTACAGGGGAAAGGTCCCCCCATGAGATGAGAGACTGTTTCAATTGCCCAAGTGAGACATTTAAAGTACCTCTATAGGACCCTCACTTGGCTAACAATCCAGTTCTCTACCTTCCTTTCCCACTTTCTATTAAATGATCAGAAAAGATGAGAATTTGGAAGAGCTGCAGCAAAGAAGCCTGAAATCTTTAGTCCCTAACAATGAAAGTCTTAGACTTTACAGTGAACTCATTCACCTACCTAACAATTATCAATCAGAACTCACAAAAGATCTCCGATGAATCCCTGGGAGTCTATGAACCTAAGCTTCTACCAACGGGGAAATAGGGATAATAGAAAAAAAAATGACTTGTTCTTTCCTCGATAAGAGCAAATGCTTTTTAAGTGCATTTATTTGCAGCTCAAGCCTTGATCGTAAAGAACCAAACACTCTGGTTTATCCCAATAGTTGAATGGAGGATGAAGAGGTTCTTATCAGCACTGTCCAGAAAATTATTTTCTATTCCTTAATGTAATCACACATCTATTTATAAAATACACAGTCCATCTAAGTATTCCCATCTAATTCTAGGTAACATGAATTCAACTGTTTGTTAGACACATGACCCACTCTCTATGGGAATTTTCAAAGAGAAGGATGGTTTTATATAACATAGCAGCCATTGCTTGATACTCTGTTTTTCTGCTCATAGTGACATTACCAGTTTGCCAGAGCTTGATACCTCAACTTTTATCCAATCTAACCAGCACTTAACCTGGGTCACTGAGGTGAGGCTCATCTCCCCTTAGGCACTTAATCATTTTTTCCCCTTGGAGCTCCTGCATTCCCTTATCCCAAGTGCATCTTAATCTCCTATGTTTGTTTCTCTTTGTGGTCAGTCAGGACACAACTTCGACTCAACTCCCTTTATGAGACTAAGACCCTATAGCAGAGATGTTTGCTTCTCAAACCATATGGTTATTTTGGTTTTACCATGTAGCTCTCTCCTTCTGTGTGCATACAGCAATGCCCCAGGGGCACCAGTTCAAGTGCATGCTAATGTAACAACAGCAATTATTATTAGGGAACAAGGTGAATTCTTGCTGGTCGCCATGCTTTAGATTAAATTAATATGTTTAATATATTAAATTAATATTATAGATTATTTTTCTATTTTATAGTAGATGATGAAACAAAGCAGAGAAGGACTCTAAGTTTTCCATAATTCCCATTTACATAACCACTAAACCTAGGTCCTCTGCTTTTTTCTATATTCAGGATCTGCTGCATGGAGGCTATAGTGTCAGACTATCGCTCAATTAAGGAAACTCCTGTCAAGCTGCCTTGTAGATGTTATGGTGGTATGGCAGTGTGGTTTATGGAAAGGTGCCAACAAGCTCAGTTAAAAGATGAAATATTTCTTTAAAGGCAAATTGGGGTGTCTGAGTGGCTCAGTCAGTTAAGCATCGGACACTTGATTTCAGTTCAAGTCATAATCTCATGGGTCTGTGGGATTGAGCTCCACGTTGGGCTCTAGACTGACAGTGTGGAGTCTGCTTGGGAGTTTCTCTCTCTCCCTCTCTCTCTGTCCCTCCCCCACTCATTCTCCCTCCTTCCCTCCCTCAAAATAAATAAATACTCTTAAAACAAAATAAAAGCAAATAATATGGAACCCTGTGGAGGTGGTGGTACAAGACAGAGGAAATCCCCAGCGAACTCCTCATGGAAGATGCAGACTTCAGAAATCCCCAAGTCTGTGCAAGCATCATCCACTGCTGCTCTGACCCCTGCGATGGACGGTTCCACTAGGGTCAGCAGATTCCTTTTTTTCTTTCATGGGACATTTTGATATCTTCCTGCATTTCTCCTTTGGTCACTCCATCTATTCTTTTCTGGAGACTGTTTACCAGGGATAGTACCTGAGACAAAATAACATCAGCTCATCCCCACATATTTAAGGTTAAAGGAACAGAATGAAAGATCAAGTCTCTGGGCCCAGCACTCCTCTGCAAGGCCGGGTTTGGCCTAATTTAATGTTTTCCTGTTCCTGCAGCATGCCACATCCCCATTCATCCTTGCATACCACCTCCGTCTTTCCTCTCTGTTAGATTCTTAAATATTTGCATAGTCTTAGTTGCGAAGTTTCTTTTTTTAATTTTATTTTTTTAATGTTTATTTTTGAGACAGAGAGAGAGCGAGAGCAGGGGAGGGGCAGAGAGAGATGGAGACACAGAGTCAGAGGCAGGCTCTAGGCTCTGAGCTGTCAGCACAGAGTCCAACTCGGGGCTCCAACTCGTGAACCACGTGATCATGACCTGAGCCAAAATCAGAGACTTAACGGCTGCCACCGAGGCAGCCTGCGAAGTTTCAATCTAGAAAGATTTTAAATGATTTTCTTCATGGTCACACTGGTTCACACACACATTAGGAGGTGTGGTTAGATGCAGAGGTGGTAATGGTGGCTGAGAGGAGGGTGAGGGGAATTCAAATGGTTGGTTACTCCTTCTTACTGTGGTGTCTAAATCCCAGAGCTGACACCCCCAAAAGCCCCAAGGTGGTATCTTGCTTAAAATATGTCAGTCCAATAACCTGTTACTAACATAGGAATTAAGCCAAGCAATTAATAGCATTAACATTACTGACTATGCACACTTGCTTTGTGTGCAAAGACCATTTGTAGGGGGGAACGAATAAGCATATTCACTGTGGGTGAATAAATAAACAAGTATGAGCCACACTCACATATTTATCTCAAGCAGCTCAGCTTGGAACTATTTGAATATTTGAGTTTCATAGAAGTCACACTGCACAGAAGAAAACGCTGGGGTTGAGAAAATTGTTTCAAGTGCACTTTCTAGTTCAAAATTTAGTCAATGTCTCAAAAGAAAAATAATCACACCTGTCTTTCTGGGATTTCAAATTCCATATTTCTTCTCTTTGTCCCAAGCAAGTCAGATGTGACTGGAATATTTAAAAATATTCTTTTAAACCATGTGTATTCTGATAATATTTGTTCATTACTTGCAGAGTTAGTTCATTACTTTTACTGTCATTCCACATATTTTGGAACTCATCGATTCCATTTTATTTTGCTCTTTATTCTTGAACTATTTTCTAAATATTTAGCTTTCTGTTCTTTCTTATTTTGTTTTGAATTGATTTTCACCAAATTCTAACTTTTTCTCTCTACTAGTTTTCTCTTTACTAAAAATAATTAATATTACTTTCTTTTGGAAAATGCCCTGGAAATTTTAATAATCACTGTTTAACCATAATAATAGCTTAAAATGAGTATCAGTATATTCACCTGCCTCCTGAACAGTGCAATCATTTTAAGATACTTTAAATTTAATGACCTATGTAAGTTGTATATACTGTTGTCCAGGATTTCGAGTTTGTCTTGAATTTTGTGATTTTTAAGTTGTTTACACTTTAAATATTTGTTTGGCTTTTTGCCTATTTAGTCCAGTTTCTTTGCTCACAACCCCTTTTTGGATATCAGATCTACCTTTCTCGAATCATTTGCTTTCTTCCTAAAGCACATTCTTTAGATCTTTAGTTAGGAATTACTGTGAGTAGACTCACTCACTTTTGTATTTGTCTTTCTCTCTTGAAACATGACATGAAAGTATACAGCAAATACATGTAGTTTAAGGTATAATATCAAATTAACACCCATCCAGTTTAAGCTATCCTAGTTTCTCGTTTTTTTAAGTTTTCATTTAAATTCCAGCTAACATACAGTGCTTTGTTAGTTTCAGGTGTACGATATAGTGATTCAGCATTTCCATACAACACCTGGTGCTCATCATGACAAGTGTACTCCTTAATCCCCATCATCTGTTTCAGCTGTTCCCCCCCCCCCCCCCCCCCACCCCCCGCCCCACCTGTTGGAGACCAGAAGATGCTGGCCCTGGTAACACTACCTAAGGAGAAGATTCAGGCCCATAAGGCAGTGCCCTAGACCGGGGCCCTTATCGGTGGATGGGGGTGCCTTGAAGCAAATGCCAGGTTCTAATACGACAAGAACATAATAATGGCTGGTCTGACTCTGAAGGAGGGCTGGTTAGCCAATGACGGGTAAGACTCCTTATGGGAGGGGTGACCTAAGACAGGCACAGTCACAGTAAGAGTCACCACGACACCTGGCTATAGGGTCACTGGGCCTCTGTGTTGATTTGAATATCCTCCTGAAGAAGACGGGCCATCGAAAAATAGGAGTGACTCCAGAGCTTCTTCCCCTATTAAACCAGCATATGCTGCTACACTTTACTAATAGTAAAATATTGTTGAGAATCATGGAAATAAAATCTCTAAGAAATCAATAGAGTATCTATTTAGACTGATGCCAGACCCTCAGGAATGTGATTATTGCCGTGGCTTTTGGGTCAGGACTGTGGTAGGAAATAAAGGCTAGATAATGGTTTAAGAAAATTATGTTTTTCGTGTGGCCTTTTGACTGTAACCTACAATCTATGAGTAAGATCTGTGCTTTGTACTTGCTCTTTCAACCTATACCACTTAGAATGTGCCCATTACATACTTTGCATTTAAAAAATAGAAAGGGGGGAGATGTTGGGAGCCGTTTTGGGCACACAGGTTGAGACCCCTCCCTGCATGGGAAAGGTTGAAGCAAAGCTCCCGCCAGCCAAACTGGCGCCTAGTTTTACCTCCTTCTAAATAATCTTTCAGGCCTGGATTTCTTGAACTTCTCTCGTTGGCCTAAGGAATATAATGCTCTTTGGTTTTATGGCATATGGAAAAGGGGACCTGGAGTGCAAAGTCTTGATGGATAAAATCTGAATGAGAGTAACCTGGACAGAAGTAACCTCAAGCTTGCCTCTTGGGGATAGGTTACACAAATTGATCATATAGAATAGCAGTCATGAGTTGGCTAGAAATTAGTAGGCATTAGGCCCCAAGACTCCTTGAACCAAAGTAGATTTTCTCTGCAGGTATTGCATTGTGTTAATCATCCCCTCAGCCCCACCATAAAACCTCAAGGTACATCTCTGTAAAGCTTCTCTCAGTATTTGGTTAACAGACTGATAGGAAAGACTGTAAAGAGACTTAGGACCTTCCCCAGAGGTTAGCCTAGCCCAAAAGTTAGAAGCACTGTTTATAGATAAGGTACAAACTAAAGTAGCTACACATGTCTTCATCAGCAGCAAATATTGAGCACCTCCCTGAGGTTAACATTTCACAAATCCTTCTGTAATTCTCATCCCCACACTCCCTTATAATAAAAAGGCAATAACAAAATACTCTTACAAAAGCTACCATAAACCTATAGATGACTACATAGGTCTTGCGACAACAATGTATGTTGTAAAGAATGCCTTGTCACTGATGTAATGTCACTCGCTACCTTTAAAAATAAAGACACTGAGACCAGCAAAGCAGAGATGCCAGAATTGCCAGGGCTGCCTGCTTGGTCATCAGACTCCATCTCTCATGGCTCTCTCACTTCATTTCGCCTGACCGTCCGTCCTTCGTGGACCCGTAGATTCGCCGGAACAAGGACCCCAGCACCCATCCACCTCCCTTCTTGTATCCATCAGTTAGTTCTCTATAGTTAAGAGTATTTCTTCGTTTGTCTCTCTCTCTCTCTCTTTTTCCCCCTTTTCTCATTTGTTTTGTTTCTTAAATCCCACATATGAGTGAAATCCTATGGTATTTGTCTTTCTCTGACTGACTTATTTCGCTTAGCATAATACTCTCTAGCTCCATCAATGTCGTTGCAAATGGCAAGTTTTCATTCTTTTTTATGGCTAATATTTGTGTGTGTGTGTGTGTGTGTGTGTGTGTACCACGTCTTCTTTTTCTATTCATTAATCGATGGACACTAGGGTAGATAATGCTGCTATAAACATTGGGGTTCATGTGTCCCTTTGGATTAGTATTTTTGTATTCTTTGGGAATTATCTAGTAGTGCAATTGCTGGGTGGTAGAGTAGTTCTATTTTTAACTTTTGGAGGAAACTTCATACTGTTTTCCAGAAACGCTACACCAGTTTGCATTTGCACCAATAGTGCAAGAGGGTTACCCTTTCTCCACATCCTCACCAACATCTGTTGTTTCTTAAGTTGTTGATTTTAGCCATTCTGACAGGTGTGAAGTGCTATCTCTCATTGCCCAGTTTCTGTTTGTCTGAAAATATCTATAGTTTTCTCTTTTCTTTAAAGATTATTTTTATAAGTATAGAATTCTAGGCTGACCAATAACTTTACTTTAAAAAAATTCCAGTGTATTTAACATACAGTATTATATTAATTTCAGGTGTACAATACAGTGATTAAACATTTCCATATATTACTCAGTGCTTATCAAGATAAATCTTCTCACTTTGAAGGCATCATATTTGTTTCTCTCTTCCATTATTTTTTAGAAGAAATTGGCTCTCTAAATTTTATTCCTTTGTAGGGAATGTGTTTCTCTTTTCCAGCTACTTTTAAGATATTTTCTTCTGTACTTAGTAAAATATGTCTAGGTGCTAGGAATTTATTGCACTTCTTAAAACTTGATCAGTTTTAGGAAATTGTAGCCATTAGCTCTCACATATTGTGTTTCTACATCACTTGGTTTTCTTCCGAAACTGAGATGTGTACTAGAACTTATCACTCTACCACCCACATTCTTTAACCTCTCTTTTATAATTTTCATCTTTTGCTCTTTGAGTTGTATTTTATATATTTTCTTTGTATCTGACTATTCAGATGTGTCTAATCTGCTGTTTAATCTATTTATTAGATTTCAGGTTATTTTCCAAGTTTGCCTGATAAACATAAATAGTCTCATTCCTTTGTCATTATTTCAGCATCCTTTTGGATTTTTAAAAATAATATTAAATTCATTTCCTATTCCATATATATTTGTGTAAACTTTGTGTTGTTTTTGTACGTTTTATTCTGGTGACCTCTCATCCTACTTTGTCCATTAAAATGAAAGATCTGGGATTGTGCTCCCTTCTGCTAAATTAAAGACCTCTTGGTGGCTCAGCTGGTTAAGCATCTGACTCTGGATTTCACCTCAGGTCGGGATCTCTCAGTTCGTGAGATAAAGCCCCATGTTGGTCTCTGTGCTGACAGTGCAGAGTCTGCTTGGGATTCTCTCTCTCTCCCTCTCTCTGCCCCTCCTCTTCTTGTGCCCGCTTGCTCTCTTGCTCTCAAAATAAAAAAAATAAACATTAAAAAAAAAAAAAAAGATCTTACCTGAAGTGCAGATCTACCTGCTTAACCTTACCACTTGTAGGGCAGGAAGCGAGAACAGAAAGAGAGTATGGAAGTATCCTCACATGGATTCTGTCTGGCATCCCTGACACACAGAGACAGAAACATGGTGCCAGTTGTGACTAAGCTGAGGAGCAGAAGCACAGGCAGGAGGACCAGTTGTACTTGAATTCCACCAGGTTGGTTAAAGAGAGAAAATACAGATAAGGTTTTGGGGACACAGTGACCTAGCCCACTAGTGAAATGGGCCCAAT
This sequence comes from Paguma larvata, assembly GCA_030068075.1. Lineage (NCBI taxonomy): Eukaryota > Metazoa > Chordata > Mammalia > Carnivora > Viverridae > Paguma > Paguma larvata. Next base: position 15,463,787 of record CM057844.1, read on the forward strand.
AAAGATCAATATATGCCTAAATGGTGAGTCCATGTTCTTCCTCTGGGGAGAAGCAAATGAGGAGTGAGATGGAGTGGGGAGGAGCCAAGTGTCAGCAGAAGTCCCCTCTGGAAAGTGACCTATAGAAGGCATTTGGGTTTCCCACATCACAGTCTCTTGTCTCACCACTGATTCCAGCAACAGGTCAGGTGACTTGTTTTGTGTGAGCTCAGTCAACTTGCTGACATCATTGCATTGGACATGGTTGTGTCTAGCTTTGGCTTTGGAGCCTTGTCTGAAGCCTCAGGAAACTTCTCAGCTTTCCAACAAGATGATAACACTCCCGGCACCTGGGGAACTGAGTCGGCTAAGCATTCAACTCTTTTTTTTTTATTTTATTTTTTTAATGTTTATTTATTTTTGAGACAGAGAGAGACAGAGCATGAGTGGGGGAGGGGCAGAGAGAGAGGGAGACACAGAATCCGAAGCAGGCTCCAGGCTCTGAGCTGTCAGCCCAGAGCCCGACACAGGGCTCGAACTCACAGACCGCGAGATCATGACCTGAGCTGAAGTCAGACGCTCAACTGACTGAGCCACCCAGGTGCCCCATAAGCATCCAACTCTTGATCCCAGCTCAGGTCTTCATCTCAGAGTCATGAGTTCAAGCCCCACATTGGGCTGGTAACATTCAACCCACAGGGAGGTGTAGCTGGTGGGGAATCTGGCTGTTTCTTTAGGGAACTACCAGCAGTGGTGTCTTCGGGTCTTTCGTGCTGGGCTGTTAATATTCCCTGCAGACTGTCTTCTCTTCTCCCATCTGGTAGCTGAAGTAGGAAGAAGACAAATTTCTCCATGTTGAATGCACGTTATGTAATTTTCTGTTTGCAGTTGGAGAATCAGCTACAGTGATTACAAAAATCTTCCATGTCCTCAACAATGTTCACAAAAACCTCCATGGCCAGAAGAAGTATTGAAAATTTTCCAGGTGGAAGTTACAGCATTAGTGTTTCAGTGTGTAACACAAGATATGGGTCCTTATTCTGCTTGGCTGGCTATTTATTTTGAGCTTAGCTCATCCTCTGAAAATATGCAGCACATTTATTACAATCTCAGTGAAGGTAAGGATAGTTTAAATTCAGACCAGATATATGTGAAAACAGGTTAGTATCATTTTGTTTAGCATCAAAATTAATTGTCAACTATACTGATGTTTAAAACATGTGTTTATTATGGGGTGGCAGGGTGGTTCATTCGGTTAAACATCTGACTGTAGCCCAGGTCATGATCTCATGGTTCGTGTGTTCGAGCCCCGTGCCAGGCTTTGTGCTAACAGCTCAGGGCCTGGAGCCTGCTTTAGATTCTGTGTCTCCCTCTCTCTGTGCTTTTTCCCCGCTCATGCTCTGTCTCAAAAATAAATAAACATTAAAATAAATAAATAAATAAATAACTTTTTTATTTTGAAAAAATTCAAATATTCAAAAAATAGTACAATGAATTTGCATATATCCACTTGAATCTACCAGTTAACATTTTGTCACATTTGTTTCCCTTCTCGGTCTCTAACCACAGTAAAAATCAGGAAATTTAACGACATAATGTTATTATCCAATATAGAGTACGTATTTAAATTTTGCTAAGTGTCTTAATGTTATTAAAAGCAATTATCTCCCCATCCATAATCTATTATAAGATAAGGCATTTTATTTCATTGTTATACCTTTTTAGTCTCCTTTAATCTGGAAAATATCATCAGCCTTTTTTTTTTTTTTTTTTGGTCTCTCATGACATCGATATTTTTGAAGAGTACAAGCCAATCTTTTATGTTATCTGCTGACTTAAATAATAACTTTTAAAATAGCGATCTCAGAATGGGTAGTGCTTCAAATCTGTAGACACAATAGCAATTTCTTTGGATTGTCAGTTTGTGGCTTGAATTTGCAAAACTCCCTCATCCTTTCCCTTCAAAGTATTCTGTACTATATGGGTATATATATAGTTCAATTAGGAGAAAATAATGAACTTAGGGCTTTGAGACACTCCCTGACATAATTGAGGTCAATCCTGTGGTGCCACAGAGGTGTGGTTAGGAATCAATGGTCTAATGTGAAACAGACCATACGGATTTTAACACGTTTGGCAGATCAACTATCTCAATGACTTGTCCTAGAAGCCACACGTCTGGAAATAAAACTTAAGGTAATATATACGATTAAAATTGTATCAAGAAGATGATTTTTTGGATCCTAAAATCAAAACATATTTGCATACTTAGAGAATAAGATTGGTGATTCTATACAGTTCGCACGAAAATGATATATGGTAACCTACTTTTTATATGATTTCCCTTTAGAACTAAAATCCTAGTTATGATGAAGAAAAAGGATATTAATTATTAAAAAAAATGTTCCAATATCCAAAACACAGAAGGTAAGCTACATTTATATAGAGCAGTCCACCTTTCTGAGCCTTACCGTTGAGTATGTTCCAGTTGAGCCAAAGCTCATTGAGGAACAATCTTCAGAAGGATTTTCCCCTTAAGGATTCTGATTTTCAGAACAAAGTGAAAGACAAACATGAAACCAAAATGGATAAGGAAGACAAAGAACTATCAGTGGTGCTTAATCTCTGGACTCCTACAGGTTAATGGACCGTGAAGCAGGGATTTCTACAGTTGAGGGGAACAGGTAAGTTATTTATTCTATAAGCCTTCAAGTGTGGGATTTTTGTATTTGTTCTGTGGTCTGCGTAAGTCTAGTATACTGTGATTAGAAAGGACCAAACAACCATTCCTGTCTCTCAGTAATGTCGATCGCCAAAGTAATTTTTCAGACACAGGTGATGTTTGCACATTTTAAATATTTCTATCTACCCCTCAGCCCATTGTACTTTCTTAATTACATTATAATAATAGCATTATAATTATGTCTAATTTCAGGACATTTCTGCTTCATTTTAAAACTATACTGATTACTCAAAGCTCTTCATTGAGTGCCTCAGCATTTTTTTTCCGTTGCTGGTACTGAAGTCAGCAACTGAAGTATCAAAGTGTCTGTCAGACTCAGAGAATTGGAAATAATAATTTGCATAGCCTTCCAGATTGAAAGAGGAAAGGAAACTGTTATTCACAGCCACTTCTCCAGGAACATTATTATTCATTTTGGATTGAAGCCATAGGAAGATGCTATATAACATATGTTTGTAGAATGTGTAATTTAACATGAGATATTGTCATAAAAAGGAAATCATAAAGTTGTATTTAGCTCGAGGTGTTCTTATTAATCTTTTTAACCCTTTCTTTCATCATTGAATTGGCTCTTCATTAGAAGAAAAAATAGGTAATTTTGAATTCCTGATTTACATGAAAAATAGTGAAACCATTCACAACAATTTAACATTTTTTATGTGACACGTGGAGACAGTGCACTCAAGTAAGTGACTGTGGTCACGTAAATAAATGATTCATTTGATTACCTCATTCCTGTCCTTCTTTTTATCATTGTAACGGAATTATAGAGGCTGAAATGTGACTTTTATCCAGTGGACTTAGAGCCTTTGAGTGAACTAAAATACAAGTCATCTACAAAATATTTTTGGTTTGTCTGTTTGAATGAAAGGATGAAAAAAAGGAGGAACTTAAAATTGCTTATTTTTTTTTGAGAGATTGGGAGATGAAACTCAGAAACATCGAAGGGTTTTGGACACATTACAAAGACAACATCAGTAACAGAAACTCCACAGCCTGCCTCTATTTCCATTAAATGTTCTTATTTTTGGAGAACTTTTCTTCCTGTTATAGCAGCAGCATATATCTTAGAATAAGCTTTTCCATGAGGTCTGATAACTGGAACTTTAGGAAAGTGTTCATGCACTAACCCCTCAAAACTGCTCTCCTAGGAAGGGTGAGTGATTGTTGAATTAAGAGCAGAGGAAAGAACAGGAGGAGAGGGGGATCATGTAAAAAGGTATTTTTCAAAACTTTTTAGCTTGAGACTCACTTGGTTTAGTTAAAATGCTTTCTTTTTTGATAATTTTCTCTTCTTTTCTAACTAACCTCTTCTCTCTTCCATACCTGCTATACGATACCATGTTGACAATGTTCATACACACACACACATACACACACACACCCTGGAAAGAGAGAGACCAGCTGAGTGTTACATGGGGACTGTTGTGGCTGGAACCCAGTATGGAATGATAATGGAAAATGAGGTTAGAGATCCTATCTGAAGAATCTTTATCCCATAAGCCAGGGGTTGGCAAACTGGCAAACTACAGTCTACTGGCTAAATCCTGCCCTTCTTCTTCTCCTTCTCCTTCTTCTCCTTCTCCTTCTCCTTCTTCTTAAGTAAAGTCTTACTGGAACACAGCTATCCCCATTTTTTACATATTGTCCGTGGCTGCTTTTAGGATACAGTGGATGGCAGAGTTGAATAGTGTGACAGAGACCATATGTCCTGCCCAACCTGAAATACTTATTATCTGGCCCATTATGGAAAACATTTGCCGACCCCTGCTAAAAGGCAAAACATTGGCTCACAAAGGGTGGTCCCAAACTAGTTGCTTCAGCATCACCTAGAAACTTAATTGAATGCCAATTCTCCAGCCCCATCCCAGATATAAGGAATAAAAGTACCTGAGGGTGGGACTCACAATCTGTCTTTTAACAAACCTTTGAGTAGTTGTGATGCACTCTCAAGACTCTCCTGGGTCACAGCATCCCACCTAGATGTGGCTAATGGGTTGCAGATGTGCCAAAGATATTGGTCTACAGGCCATGGCTGGCATATCATGTAGGATCACACAAGATCACAATCTGGGGTAGGACATAATTTAAATTGTGTTTTGGAAATTCATCCGAGTATGTAGATGATGATTTCCAGACATCATCTCAGAGATTTTCCCTATCAGTGGATTTCCTATCAACCTCAGAGATTATTTTATAATAACAAAAAGGAGCACCTGGGTGGCTCAGTTGGTTAAGCGTGCGATCCTTGGTTTCAGCTCAGGTCATGATCTAATGGTTTGTGAGGTAGAGCCCTGCATCCAGCTCCCGCTTGTTCTCTCTGCCTCTCTCAAAATAAATAAACATAAAAAATTTTAAAAAGAAAGTTATTGTTATAATAAGTAAAAATAAAATTTTGATAATACTTTATAGTTTACACAATAGTCTAGAATGATCTTAAAAGGCACTTCCAGATTGAAAGTGTTACTTGAGAATGCACAAACCCTCTGGAGAGAGGGCATGCGTCTACGTGTATTGTGTTTGTGTGTAGTTAACACCTTTTCTTCAAGAAAAATAATTATCTTTAAGGTGGATTCAGTAGAGGGATATATAAAATTATTTTTAAAATATCCTTACTGCAACTCCGTTGTATCAAGCTTTAAACAGATATTATCCTCTATGAAAATCTAGATTGGATCAGTTAGGCAGGGGGTCAATCTGGAGATATTCAATAAGTAACTTACTTGAAATGTTAATCTCCCTGCTTGCACCTAAGTAAGTTTCCGTGGACAACAATCCATTGCAAGTCATGTTTTTAGGACATTTCTCTTGCTTGCAGCAAGGTATGCCTGTAGACTAGCCTGCTCATAACTGGCAAGTGCATGCTTAAATGTCAACTAGGGAGTAATAAACAGTGGCTAACTGCCCATCCATCATAAAGATAAGAAATGTTGACTTTTAGTGGTTTTTAGATGAGGGCCAAAACAGAATACTGGCCTTGAAATTGGGCTTGTAGCCTATTGATGCTAGGTCTTCGGATTCCTTTCTGCAAATTTCTGCCCTCAAATTTAGGCTGGTTCCAGAATCCCCAGAACTGTCTCAGATCAGTTAAGTCCAAGATGCTTTGAAAGTCCCCTGTGGTTTTTGTCTATTTTGAGATTTCTGCCATACTCAGAGTCTTGCCCAATGGGTTCCCGTTGGTCCTTATTGGTCCAGTTTGGTCTCAGACAATATTTGGACTGCTAATCCTGTCTGCGCCCACTAAATACACAAATCCGCACACATATCATGGAAACACTTGGCCATTTGGACCCGCAAAGCCTATCAGGATATGAGATAGTTCTGTAGGCCCTCCATGGGATAAATTGATCAGACCCACTTTGAATCATTGCATGGTTAGGCCAAGATTACAAATGGAATTTGACCCCATCCCTTGGCTCAGAACAATTCCCACTACTGTGAGGAGCTTTGTGTACATGCATGTGCACCCCAGCTGGCATGCACTTTGTTGGGCTTAGGAGTATATGCACTACCAGAGATGTCTGCCCTGGAGAGGCAGAAAGAGGCCCACACTGGCTCTGCGCAGGTATTTCTTGGGTGCCCAGGGTATGGTCTGAAAGAGCAGATGTGGACTCTGGGTGGGCCTGTCCTCTTGGTCAAGACTTCTTGCTTCATGAGAAGCAGAATAACTAGAGGACTGGCAGACATACTGAAGCAGGGGCCCGGATAGAGGCCCAAATTGACCAAGTCTACACGTGGCTCTAGATAGGCCTCTTCAAACTTCTCACCTTAACACTGACAGTCAGATCATTATTTGTTAGGGGGGCTGTCCTGTGCATTATGGAGTGTATGGCAGCATCCCAGGCCTCTATCCACTAGATGCCAGTAGCACCCCAACTGTGACACTAAAAATGTCTTCAGACGATTTCTGGTAGATGTGGCCAAATGTCTCTGGAGGACAGAATCATCCTTGGTTGAGAACCACAGTTCTATACCAAATACCACTTAATCCCAGCACATGTGGGTCTTCCCTGATCCACAAAACCAGATTCTCCTTCACTGGGCTTTTAAAACAAGAAAGAAATGCAAGATGAGATAGCCCCTTTACATTATAGCTTGTGTTATTGGCATGTATGATGGTGCTTCCCTTTACTTGGAAGGTAAAGTCAGAAATTTACATCCTCAAATTTTATCAGCCTGATATTAGGGCCAAATCCATCATGCAGATGGTTGCTATTTCAGAATCAAACATCCAAGAAAAACTGTCATCTCATGAACTGATTCTATCAAATGCATGCAATGAAACTACAGACTTTTATTCCATGAATGCAGAAGAAAATCCATTTGGTGCTATAAATCCAGAGAACAGAATGTAAATGTTCAGAATAGAAATTATCCCCTAAAATATGCCAAGAATAATGCACATTACATTCATTTCCAAAGTTGATATGTGTGTAAATCTCATAGACTAGGGTCCAGTTGAAATTATGTTTCTATCATTCCTCCAAATAAAATAATATAAAAGTAATTAACAAGTTACCTGATTATTCCAAACCATCTAAATTTATATTATTGAGTTTTGCTTGTCTGTTTGTTTTATTTTTGTGTGTGTGGACATGCATATTAAAGAAGAAATTTTGTTTCAGTTAGGCAGGAAAATAGAGGGTATTATGTAGGACAGTAGTCAGCCTGTGGGCCAAATCCAGACAGTTTTTGCTTTCTAAATAAAGTTTTATTAGAACACACAGATGTTCATTTGGTTACATATTTTTTATACTGCTTTCTTAGTACAATAACCAAGTTGAGTAGTTGTAACTAACTGAGACTTTGTGACCTGCAAAGTTGAAAATATTCATCTGCTCTTTAAATTTTTTTTAACATTTATTTATTTTTGAGAGACATAGAGACAGAGTATGAGCAGGGGAAGGGCAGAGAGAGAGGGAGACACAGAATCTGAAGAAGCAGGCTCCAGGCTCTGAGCTGTCAGCACAGAGCCCGATGCGGGGCTCGAACTCACAGACCGCGAGATCATGACCTGAGCCGAAGTCGGCCGCTTAACCGACTGAGCCACCCAGGTGCCCCTCATCTGCTCTTTACAAGAAACATTTTTTGACCTTGAACATAGGAGATGCAGGCATGTGGGATATCTCTTAAGAGGGTTCCAAATATCTAAATGGATGCTTAAGTTACCTCAAGTCTCAGTCCCTTTGTCTGCACACTTAAGTTCTTATTTCATGTTGATAAGGGTTATAGCAGTTATTTCTGATAATTTTCTGGAATCCCATAATGTGAGTGATTTAATTTCTGTTGCAGCTACTTGGGCACAATCACTGGTTGAGGGGGAGGATGTATTTCCCAATAAATAAATCCAGGTTCTTTTTGCCCTGGATGGTTTGGTCACAGAGGGATCTTGGTTAAATTTACTATTATTCTGATAAAATCCAATTATATCTTTTTTAAATGACTAAAAAAGATATTAAATGTTGAAATGGACCTTGGAATAAGCAATTCTCTTTCTCTCTCTTTCTTAAAATCTTTCCTAATATTTGGACATTGCTCATATTTGCTATTTAGTCCAAGAAATGCTTTCAGAAAGGGTCTTCGGTGTTGCTCATGTGGTTGGATGGTAGGCAGCTATTTTGAGGCCTACCATTTGTCATTAAGATGATTGTCCTGTTATTTGGTGGCATTTTTATATTCTGATTGTTCTCTCTGATTCAGAGAAAGTCAGTGATAGAATTCCACTGTGATACTTTTTGCATCTGTGTTTGTTCCAATTCGTCTATAATAGTTTGTGAATACTATGTGAGAGAGGATGAAAGAACTGTAGAAAACACTTAAGAATTAAAAAAAAATCTTAGGGCCTCAGTCTTCTTTATAATAAATGCTATATAATACTTATATATCATAGACCTAAGGCTTGAATGTACTTAATATATATACCACTATTAGTATTATAACATGTAATAAAATATTAAGTAATCTTACTCTATGTGTATGCAGGAGGGTGTGTAAACTCTCTGTTTGTAGGTGTGTGAAGGTGTGCATGTCATGCAGTGTGTGAGAAGTGACGATCTACAAACAAAATTGAGGCTGAGACCTTGAAGCAGGAAACTGCCTGTCAAGGTCAGATGTTTCTTGATGTGACTGAACTTGTTTATCTTCGAGTCGCTTAGAAAATGCTGATTATGTAAAAGGAAACGTTCATTTCTGTGTGGGATTTTAACTTTTAGAAGCAGATTTCTTCTTTCCTTTTACATTTTATTTTTCCCTAGATTTTCTCTTTGGCTCAGTCCCCAAAGTATTGTTCATCGCCTTCTCAGCTGTTCAGTGATGCCCCCCCAAAGCTTGCCTTCAAGGCAGTATTCTCATCCCCTGCTTGGAGACGGCAGGCCTCAGGCCTCGTCACAAACACAGTGTCCTTCGTTCTCACTCCATTCTTTCTGTTGACTGTTCCTCACTGAATCACAGACAGCTTGTCCTAGGTCACAAGGAGAGCGGCTAGACCAGCCCAAACTCACCCCCTCTGATGGAAGTTTCCTGAAACGCAAGCCGAGTGTTGATGCCGTCTTTGTTGCCCTTCTGATGAAAGCACCTCACTCAGACCTCTAGCATGACTTTGTCACCTTGTTTGTTTACCCCTTCCCAGCTCCCAGACTGTGAGCTGTCCGTAAGGAAGAACTATGTCTTCATTTTCTTCATAGTCCCCAGAGGAGTGTCTCTGGACACAGTGACAAATGAATATTTATTGAGTGAAAAAAAAAGATAAAAAAATTAATTTTAAGCAGCATCTAGCAGAATGAGAGCATAAGTAAACAGTGGATTCTGTTTCATGCCAATTTGACTGACCTGATCTCTGATACTGAAATGTAACAGAGGTCATGGAATTTCATAGCTGGGGAGGAAACTTAGGTCATACACATTCCGGTCATCTCAGTTGACTGTTGAGAAGTGTGAGGCTCAGAGAGGAAAGGAGAAATAAGCAATTATAGGGCACCAGTTGTATGCTGGCCAGTGCTTTGCAATATCTAATCTTCGTGGTAACCCATTGCATACTTATTATTCACTCTGAGAAATAAGAGTGTACTGTGAGAAGTCATGGCAAGACAGGCTTAAGTGACAGGTTCAAGTTCACAGACCCTGAGCAGGGCTGGTTCTACTGAGCTTCGAAGCCACATTCACTTCCTCACAGCTTGTCAAGGCAGCCCCTAAGAACTATAATTTTGCATTGCCTGATATTAACCTAAAATCACATAATATTTAACTAGCCACTTATAAGAAATACAGAGACAGAAATATGTTACAAGGTATTGCAAAGAAACAATCAGCCTTATCCAGGATTGGAGAAATTAGATAGGACAAATGGCCCAGCCTCTTCAACAAATAAATGTTGTTAAACCAACACCACCATCACAACTCATAGGAAATGATTACAAAGAGGAAGTTAAGGGACGTAGTTTCCAAATGCAACCTGTAGGACCTTGGCAGCATCCTGATTCACAAACTAATTGTAAAAAGAAAAAAACATTGAGAATCTGGGTAAATTGAACATGAATGGGTATAAAATGATATTAAGGACAGTTGTGGATTCTTTTTGATATGAAACTATTATTTTGACTATGTTTAAAAAATCCTGGCATGTTAGAGATTCATACTTAATTATCGGTAAAGAAACGTGATATCTTGCATTTACTTTAAAATATTCCAGATGAATTCATCTACTCTTTATTTAATTAAAAGGCATGTTTTTAATAAAAGCTGTAATACCCAGAGCCATTAATTTGGTCTGGCTGTCAGGTCAGATATCACTTCTCTGGAGTCTGAGGCAAGATTAAAATTCCTTGTATACACTTAGCATGACTTTATGTTAAAACAAAATCAAATTTCTCTAAAATCAAAGTATGTGTGGACTGATAAGCTCAGGTATAGTTGAAACAATCCACTCTTCCTCTGGGAACAGACTGTCAGAGTGTGGTCAGGATGGTTCATGCTCCTTCAAAACCCTTCAAAGTCATCTGACATCTCCAACTTGGAGACATCTCTTCAAACCAAAGCAAGGGCATCCTTGGGGTTAGAAGTTGTGAAGTGAGCAAAATCCATTGGCAAAATAACAGGTATTTTTAAGGATTTTTGCAAAGTGTTTCCTTGCATAGCTGAGGAATGTGAGAACTCACAGCTCATTTACATAAGGGCTGCCTGAAGCCCTAATAAACTCCATCTTCCTCTTGATATTTATTTCAAAGAGTCCTTGGAGAAAGGAAGGGCTCCTGCTGGCCTCTGCCAGCAGATGTCTGGTAGCTTCCCAGCTCTGTGTTAAAATTTAAAGAGACAGGAGTTAATGAAAGGAAACAAGAACTCCATCATTTGAGGGGGGGTCTAGAACCTTCTCTGTGAGGGCGAAGAAAGGGAATTCCCAATTTCCATACCAAGAACAACCTTTTAGTGCTCTAAATACTGATGCTTTCTCTGTCTATAGTGTGCACACAAAATACCCTGGACATTTTGTTAAAATGTAGATTTTGATTCAGCTGCTCCAGGTAGGGCCTGAGACTCTGTATTTCTAACAAGCTCCCAGAAGATGCGCAGCTGCTGCTGGTCCACAGACCACACCCTGAGTAGTGATCACATGGTCACTTTTAATGGTGGGATAGAATTTTCTTGTTTACCTTTTTCTAGGGTCCAATCTTTATTATGCAGCATTTGAGAAAACTAATCTGTTAGCCCATGTGAATGCTGAGAGTGAGTCTAATGAACACTTAATGTTAAATAAATGGTGACCATTTAAAACCCAATAAATTATGGGGCACCTAGATGGCTCATTCGGTTAAGCATCTGACTTTCAATTTTTGCTCAGATCATGACCTCACAGTTTGTGGATTCGAGCCCTGTGTCTGTTGGGATTCTCTCTCTCTCTCTTCTCTCTGCCCTCCCCTATCTCTCAAAATAAATACATCAACTTAAAAAAATGAATATATTATACATTTTCAGAAAGGAATGGAGGAGGAAGTGGTGAATAGGAGTTGGGGACAAACATTTTCTATGTTCTGGGCTTCCGTCATATATTTTTCTCATTTAAATCTTATAAAACCCCGCTGAGGTGAATGTCATTGTCCCCATTTTATAATAATAAGAAACTGAATCACAAGCTTAAAATGATCCAAAGCAAAATGTGGGAAATTCTACAGGAAAAATGACCTAGTTTCTTAAAAAAAATAAATGGCATAAAAAAGGAGGGGGGCAGGAACTGTGTCTGATGAGAAGACACTGGAGAGACATACCAAGCAAATGCAGTACCCAGGACCTTGCCTGGGACCTGGTTGAACCAAAAAAACCTCCCATAAATAGCATTTTGGGGACATTTGGTAAAATAGACCATAGGCTGAGTGTCACGTATTAAGGAATTGTTATCGATTTTATGAGGTGTGGTAATGTGATTGCAATTATGTTATAAAACAGAATTCTTATCAGTCAGAGACTAATTGGTGAAATTATATTATATCTGGATTTGCTTTAAAAGACTTTAGCAGAAAAAAAAAAGAGTGAAGGTGGATTGGGGAAGCAGTAAAAGAAATAAGAATGAGGGAATATTGTAAATATTATTTTTTAAACCTTTTTTGGAAACAATTTTAGATGTATAGAAAAGTTGGGCTATTTTTAGCACAGAAGTCATGATGCATATTGGCTAGCTTTCCCTAATGTTGCCATCTTATATAACTGTGTACCAGGGTCAAACCTGGAAATTAATATTGATAGAACACTAGTAACTAACCTAGAAATTTCTCCTCTTTTCCTCAGCATTCACCAACTCATGTTCTTTTGCTATCGCAGGTTTCAACCCAGAGTCCCCCCATGCATTTAATTGTCATGTCTTCTTAGTTTTCTCGAATCTATAGCCATTCCTCCATCTGTCCTGTTTTTCATGCCCTTGACACTTGTGAAGAGTACTGAAGAGTTATTTTGTAGCATGTTTTCCAATTTAGGTTTGCCTGATGTTTTCTTATGATTAGATTGAGGTTATGTTGATAATTATTGAAGCTGGGCGATATATATTCCTTTGGGAGATGTTTGAAAGTTTCTGTAGAAGTAAAGGTTTTTTTACAACGGAGAATAAGGTTACATAACTTCTTTACATTATCTGAGTTATTAGATGAGCAGATCTGGGATTAGAACTCAGATTAGTTTGACTAAAAAATCTGTGACCTTTACATTACAAAGAGCATGATACAAAGCAAAGGGTATTTGATCATTAAGGTTGTGCATAAGAATTTTTAATTAATAATAATTAATAATTAATCAAGCCACAGGTAATAGGTACATACTAATAATGGATATAATAGGTCAAGATTGAATTGTCTTGCAGGATGCCTCATTATGTATGAGAAATTAAAACTCACACAAGTTAGCTAAAATAAATATTGAATATATGGTAAAGAGGGGGCACATGGAATTTAAAATCAGTAAAATAACAGTCTTCCCATAGGAGAAGAATTAGAGGAAAGCAAAAGTATAGACATTCACTTTTTCTGTATGTGTTCCTCTGTTTATCCATCCCTCACTCTGGAGACACATGAAATAGATAATTTTCTGCTTCTCTTTGTGAGTCTGCTTCATTATCTTGCTTCTCTGGGTAATCATTCTTCATTTTATGTGCTCATAAAATAGTAGATGTCTGCTCCATCTTGAGTCTGAAGGACTTTAGGTATAGGGATTATTACCAAGTGATTTTCAAATTCTGGGCTTCTTCATTCAAAATCCTCAGTCATAAAATCCAGTTTCTCTTATTTCCTGGGTTAAATGACCTTGCTAGTCCAATTAGCTGTGCTCACTGAGGGGTAGGGACTCATGGTACTTATGGTAGCAGGAGTCTACTCTTTTATCTATGGCTAAAAATGGGATCAGGAAATGGTGGGGGTCAGGTTAACTTAAGAGGAAACAGGAAAAGTAGTACCTTATTCCATAGTATCAGCCATTGATGAATTTTGTCCACTTTTTCTTGATTCTAAACCCTCAGAAGAGGTTATAATTTCTGATTTCTGGTTTTCACTGTTGCAGAAGGAAAAAATAATCTATTAACATTAGGTTATGTGATTTTCTTGAAAGTCTGCAATTTTCTGTCAAAAAACAGGCATGATACTAAGTTCTTTGGGTAGGATGGCACTATCCTTGTCCTTGAGGAGATCGGAGGCTAGTAGAAGAGAAAGATGTGTAATTAAAAAATGACAATATTGGGGTGCCTGAGCAGTTCAGTTGGTTGAGTGTCTGACTTCAGCCCAGGTCATGATCTTGCGGTTTGTGAGTTCAAGTCCCATGTCAAATGCTGACAGCAGCAAGCCCACTTTGGATTCTCTGTCGCCTACTCTCTCTCTGCCCCTCTCCTGCTCACACTTTCTCTCTGTCAAAAAAATAATAATGACAATACCATGTGATTAATGCTACAGTGGAAGTATGTACAAGGTACATAGGAATAACATAAAAGGAAATAATTAACCATGTCTGTGGAGGGTAGAATGAGAAAGTCTTCAGTAGGAAGGGGACACCTGAGATAAAATTTGAAGGCCAAATTTGGAGGTGAAACACTTTTCTAAGAAGATTCTTCTTGTAGGATTGGCTATCCACTCACAATCTTGAATCTATAAGGAGAGCCAAGACATAACCCTCCTCCTCTGCAGGAGCAGTGGTCTTAGTTATTCAGGCCTCTCCTGTTTTCTGCTGCCTTAGCTTTTAAGGATTAAGTTATGGGTTTCATATGTGTTCTGCTTTCCCAATTGCTGATGTACTTGAAATTCATTCCCATTGATTAGGCTTTTTTCCTTGACTTCTTAAAAACAGGTAGTTTCATCAACTAATCTGGTATTAGAAAAGTAGAACAAGAAGAGAGCTAACCACTATCAGCAATAGCCAAAGTATGGAAAGAGCCCAAATAGCCATCAACTGATGAATGGATAAAGAAGATGTAGTGTATATATATATATAGTGTAGTGTATATATATATGTAGTGTATATATATATAGTGTGTATATATATATAATGGAATATTACTCGGCAATCAAGAATAATGAAATCTTGCCATTTGCCACAATTTGGATGGAACTATGAAGTATATTATGCTAAGTGAAATAAGTTAGTCAGAGAAAGACAAATGTCATATGAGTTCACTCATATGTGGAATTTAAGATATAAATCAGATGAACATAAAGGAAAGGAAGCAAAAATAATAACAGGGAGAGAGACAAACCATAAGAGACCCTTAAATACAGAGAACAAACTGAGGGTTGCTGGTGGGGTTTGAGGTGGGGGGGTGGGCTATTTGGGCAAGGGGCATTAAGGAGGACACTTGTTGGGATGAGCACTGGGTGTTATACGTAAGTGTTAAATCACTAAATTATATTGCTGAAATCATTATTATACTGTATGTTAACTAACTTACATGGAAACTTAAAAAAAATGATAAAAAAAAAAGAAGAGCTAGGTATGGAAAAAGTGAAATAAGTGTATCTGAGCCGTGAAATCTAAGAACCAGAATGGCTGGCTTGGATCTTTCATTGTGTCTCAAAGCATCCATTTTAACCACCAGACTGTTAATTTCAGGGTGGAGGATGGATTTGGTTACTTACCAGGAGGGTTGGGTGGGGATATGTGTATATATACAACTACTCCCCTTGTTGTCAATCTGTGTGTAACCAGAAGTCACAACATTTAGAATAACAATATAGTAAAACACAGCTGGATTATTATAGAACAGTGTAATAGACACACATCTTTCCCTTGAACATGCATAAGCAATGCCAGAAAAGTGCTAAACGAATTAAGTCAAGATTTAAAATGGGCCTGTCTATTTACTATCCTAGGATCCATTGGCCATCTGGAACGTACAATAAAAGGAAATCCATTAGAAGGGAACTTCTGAAACATTCAAACGTTGTAACTTGGCTTTGGAAAACTTGAAAGAATAGGACAGCGGAACCAGTTCCTACTTGGACCGGAGTTTGTTTATTTTGCTTGTTTGAAATCAGAGCCAAAGGCCCCAAAGGTTTTGACTAGCTCTGTGTGTTTGTTTCTGTACTTTTGGGCTGGGCCAGTTTCTGCAGATGAGACTTTGCAGATAGCATAAGACTTTCCCTCTGGTTTTAAGGACCTTCAACATTTCTGGGAAATCATTCCTGAAATTACATCTTCTCCAGAAAGCTGCCTCTGTTTCATGAGAAGAAAAAGCATTATTTAATTTATAACCATTTATGGGGACCCTGCTGTAGGAAGGTAGGATCATTGTGCTATGGAATAGAAAAGACCAGGGAGGTATGGGCAAAAGAGTAACCATTACTCTCAAAACAGCCTATACTCCACCTGGGGAGACAGGTATCTACCCATGTGCCTTGACTTCATCAAGGGAGAGAAGGAGATAAGGGAGAGGTGGGAAACCCAGCAGTTTAGCAATCTTATAAAGAGGAACATTGGCATCAGGAACAGTGCACTTTTCTATCTCATCCTGGGGAAAGGGTTGAGCAAAGCAGCCTTCCTCACCTGAGTACTGACAACTCCAGGTGAAAGCCCGGGCATGCATTTCCTCCCCTCTGTGTGCTCCGCAGTGGGAGAGCCTTGGGACTTAGGGCGCTGGATGGACCCTTGTCTATGTTGGTGGATGGATGTCCAAGGTGTCTCTGCTAGGAAATGCTGCTAGAGCTGGGATTAAAAATCCCAATCTGGTTGACTTCAAATCCTGCAGCTTGGGTGCTGGCACAGATACAAATCAGCAAAGCATTTACCCTCTGACCCCAGATTCTTCATTAGCAAAATAAGAGACTTGGAATCAGTTTTCAAATTCTCTCTCTCTCTCTTTTGAAGTAATGGAATACTTCTTTCAAATGAAATATTACTCAAGCCTAGGACAGAAAACAGATTGAAGTCAAACTGCTTTGGTTGAAACCTAAGTGGAGGCCAGAGCCCTGATATCCATTTTGCCCCCAAGAAATCCAGTGTATTCTGTTGCATTATTGTTCAGAAAATACTCCCTCTCCTCTACTCCTTCCGTGGGAAAGTATACTTACCATCAACTGATGAAGGGCTTGCTTATGTGACTTGCCTTGGCTGATGAAATAGAAGGAGATGTGACATCCTTAACATTCAAAATGAGCTTCCATAATTAAGATGGCTTGGCCTTTTGCACTCCTGGCTCCTGTTGTGAGAAAAGTGTGCTCCAAGGAGTCAGTGCTCCTGAAGCCTGGTAAGAGATAGATAGAGCCCATATGCACTTTGCTTTCAGCCTCAAGCAGACCCACTCTGGCAAACACATGAATGAGAAATAAAGGTTTGCTTTTGCAGGCAAAATGAGATTTTTAGAATGCTTGTTGCATAGCCTAATCATATCTCAGGCTGACTAATGTAACATCCCAAAACATATGTTCAGCACCTGTGTGTCTCAGAGTATAGATCTAATTGGTGGAGAAAAGTGAGAATCTGCAACATGAAACAAAAACACAACAAGCACCACCACAACACAATCCCACACTTGTTTCCCTGATGGTGACCATACCAGCTAAATTGAGTAGTTTTTATGGCTTTGATGCCTCATGATGCCGTTTTCCTGTCCTGCTTTCAGCCCAGTTCTCCAGAGTCTGGCACGATTTATGAGCTTCCTTATATTACTCAAAATAAGTTATTCATTAATGAGTCATAAAGAGTTGGTTTCTGTAACTTGAAACCAAAGCTCCCTAACTGACACATACGTGCTCACTGCTTTGGTCACTATAGTATCTCTATCTATAGATCTATACTATGTGTAAAGAAGAGGAAATTCAGAGATGAGAAAGGGTGGTCATATTAGTTCATCCAATTGGCAGTTTCACTCCGGCAATGCTTGAAAATCTCACTACCGGATACTGTTGGTGTTCTGCCTTTATCTCCGTTACCAAGCCCTCTACCCTCTCCCAGCTGCTGTGATAGTTCGCTGGCCATGACTCACAGTGGCCCCTTCTCTAGAGAGTTTCTCTGAGCCTGATGGAAATGGCCTCACCTTCCCACCTCTAGCAGCCTGCAGACAGTGACTAACTGACACAGGGAGCTATGAGGCCAGCCCCCGGGGCTCAACGTGGACCAACTCTGTGAGGCTGCCCATGCTCCAGAGCTGAACTCCAGCTGTGTCCATATCGTTACTCATCTCTTCCCTCTACCCTACACCATGACCCTCGTCCCCCTTTCCCTGAGAATATTCCCTCAATAAATCACAGACTCCTGCATCCCTTTCTCAGGCTCTGATTATGGGAAAACAAAACTAAGATGCTCTCTCTCCCTTGAGTCATGCTGCCTCTGTGGCTACAACACTCTTTATGGTAAGTACTCATTTTATAGTGAAATTTTCAGGGCAAAAGGGGATAGGGTATCATAGAGACCCTGCAAAGTAATGGACACACCCCTTATCATCCTTACAGCAGCATCTAGGCCACTGCCACCAAGAAGAGGTGGCTTTTAGAAGAGAGAGCGCAGACCTAACAAGGTGGTCATATTTGCCCATTTAATCGGCAGTTTCACTCTGGCAAAGCTTGATATGGTTCAGTTGTTAGTGGCCTTCACACTTTGAGGCCAAGAGGCTCCATCCAAGGGGTTCCTATTATCCTGCTTCTGTGGGCTCTAATTTTTTCTCAAATATGTGCTGAAAACCAGTCCCTCACTGGCATCAAAGTGGACCAAAAGGAATCCTTTATATCTTCTCTGCCATTTATTAACCACCTACTGGATGCCACACTGTGCTCTGAACTGAGGATAGAGTTATGAACCCAACCCAGCCTTGCTCTGTGAAAGTTATGGTCTATTGAGGCAAGGGCATTTAGTTTAAAAGTTAGAGAATTATTTTTTATTTTTATTTTATTTTTTGTAGTGTTCATTTATTTTTGAAAGAGAGAGACAGAGTGTGAGCAGGGAAGGGGCAGAGAGAGAGGAAGACACAGAATCTAAAACAGGCTCCAGGCTCCAGGTTCTGGGCTGTCATCACAGAGCCCAACTTGGCCAAACTCGGGAGTGGCGAGATCATGACCTGAGCTGAAGTTGGACACCCAACTGACTGATCCACCCAGGCACCCTAAGAGAATTATTTTTAAAATTACAATAGAAATAATGGCTTCCAACAAGAAGAACCAGTGACGGTATCGTAGGGGCTCTGTGGTTCTATATGTCTCACAGTCTGTTTCTGGGCACACAGCACCCTGGAATCCCCACTAGCAGGAGCTCATATGAATTTGCCAAAATATGGACCCAAAGAAATGTGTACATATAAGCATAGTTTTTTCTGTTTAACATTTTTAAATTGAATACTTAGAATTTTTATCAGTGCATATTCTTCCAAACAGCAGTGTCATTGGACAGGCATTCTGCTGGTGAAAATTCCATTCTTCTTCTCTTCTGAATCTTTACTTAGCCTTCAAGAGACATTTCAAATCATAGGCACTCTGAGAACCCTCCAGTCACACCACAGCTTGCAGTGCATTGCCTGGAGTTTTCCCCTTCTTATGTGCTTCCCTCTACAAATAGACGATGAGCTTCTCTTCAGGGCAAAGATCAGCCGAGAGTGTAGAAACTCAACTAATAACGAGGCTAGATAATTATCATTGAGCTTTTACTACAAAACACATAGTGTTCCAAGATGGTTACACTACCTCATTTAGCTTTCTCAAATACTTTATTGTCCCTGTTTTGCAAATGAGTCCTGAAGCACGGGGGTGGGGGGATGGGAGGTTGTTAAGTAAGTAACTTGCCTGAGGTCACAGAGCTGGGAGCTGGGAGGTGGCTAAAGCAGGTTTCTGACCTAGTAGAGTGCCTGTCGTGGCTTCCAATCCAGCACTCTCTGTTTCTTTTCTTTTCTTTTTTTTTTTTAAGTTTTATTTATTTATTTTGAGACAGAGACAGAGCATGAGAGCCAGGGTCTCGGGGCGCGGCAGAGAACAAGGGAGAGAGAGGAGGAGAGAGAGAGATTCCCAAGAAGACTCTGCACCATCAGCGATGCAGGGCTCAAACTCACGATCTGTGAGATCACGACCTGAGACACAACCAAGTGTCAAATGCTTTACTGACTGGTCCACCCAGAACCTCCTAAGTCCAGCTTTTAATCTCACTAGGGCTTCCTTGTCTGGCAACCACACAACCCTAAGTCCAAGAACAGAATTCAGAGGAATCCTTACACACAGATGGGGAAAATATCCCTCCTTTTGGTAATTTTCAGCTGAATCGTAGTACTTCACTTGATTGGGAATGTAGGCAACAGACCACAGCACTGTTTACAGAATCTGTGCAGTAGTCCCTCGCAGACATCACAGATATTTTCTTATCACACGATAGTCATGGCTGCTCTCTTGAAATAGTGTATACATTCTTCACTACTTAGGAATCACAGTAGTCATTGTACCTACCACTGTATGTTGTTTACAGAATTAATAAAATATAAATTATATATTACTTTAAAATATTTAACTATTTCAATAAGTTGTATTCTTTCATAATCCATGTTTTTAAACAAATTTATGCATTTAAAAGATCATTCTGAATGAAATACTGATACATGCTTCGACATTATGCTAAATGAAAGTACCGAATCATAGAGGACCACATATCATCACATAAGTGAGTCTATTTATTTTATTTTATTAAAAAAATTTAAATATTTATTTACTTTTGAGAGAGAGAGAGAGACAGACAGACAGAGTGTGAGCAGGGAAGGGGCACAGAGACAGGGAGACACAGAATCTGAAGCAGGCTCCAGGCTCTGAGCTGTCGGCACAGAGCCCGATGTGGGGCTCAAACTCACAAACCATGAGATCATGACCTGAGCCAAAGTCGGACGTTTAATCGACTGAGCCACCTAGGCACCCCAAGAATGATTCCATTTATATGAAAAATCCAAAAGAGGCAAATCTGTATTGGCAGAAAGCAAATTAGTTGTGGTCAGTGACTGGGAGAGGCAAGCTAGGGAGTAGCTACTAAATAGATATGGGGTTTATTTTTAGGGTGAAGAAAAATGTTCTAAAATTACATGCCAGTGATGCTTGTACAACTCTATAATTCTACTAAAAATTATTGAGCTGTATACTTTCAATGTATGAACCTTATGGTATGTAAACTAGATCTCAGTTAAACTGTTTAACCAAAACATTATACTGAGAAGGGGTTCGTTGACTTCTCCAGGTTGCGGTGGGTCCATCAGCACAAACCCAAATTTTCAGAGCCCTGCTTGTGGTTGTGCTTGGTAACTATGCAGAAAGCTTCTTATTTAAATGGGAAAAAAAGAAAAAGGAGAAGGGGAAGGAGAAGAAAAGGTAATTGCTAACTTTTAAGTGCGTTTAAGTAACTGAATTTATATCATGAAATAAAGCAATGTAGAACCGAGAGTGTGGAATGTGAATGAATATCCAGGAAAATTTTTCTGGGTCACTTGTAGAGGACTATAGTAACAAAACAAGGGGCTTGGAGGTCAACATTTGATCTGTTGCTCCTTATTCTAGGGTATCACATTTCCTTCCATTTTTCCAATTAAGTCCCTGCTCTCAGGAAACCCCAGAGCAGGAAACAGTAACTTGCTTTCATTTTCAGCTCACCCGCACCCCACAAAGACGCCTTTGTGAGGAGTGCAACAAATTCCTCTTCTGCCCCTTTCATGAGCCATCATCTTTGCCCACAGAGTTCTCGTTTTGTAGCCTGTGGTTGTTGCTGGTTGTTGGTGAGGCCTCAGGTCGTTGTTGGTGAGACCTGAATGAAAAATAGTTGTTTTCGGGGTGCCTTTGCTTCAGACATCAAAGAATCGTCACCAAAGATTCCAGTCTCCCTGGAGGGCTCCTTCTCCTCGGCAGGCGCCTTGCCTTTTTCATGACGATTCTTTGATGACCAGGTCCAGCCAGCCTGCCATGGTGTGAATGGTGTCCTCCTCTCCTCCTTCACTGCTCATGGGGGCCCCACAGTTCAGCATTACAGCAGGCACTGTTGGTGCCCTTCCCAGGGTCCCATGCAGCTTTGGGGGACTTTTTTGAAAAAAAAATTGAGTATAGTCGATATACAATGTTACATTAGTTTCGGGTGTATAATATAGTGATTCCACAAGTTCGAATGTTGGCTGTGCCCACCCCAAGGGTAGCTACTGCCTGTCACCATACAACACTATCACAGTACTGCTGACCGTATTCCCTATGCTGTGCCTTTTATTCCTGTAATCTATTCATCCCATCACTGGGAGCCTGTACCTCCAGATCCCCTTCGTCCTGTCTTGCCCAAGTGGGGTACCCTTTCTATTCAGGCAAACAGCTTTTTATCTCAAGCACCCTGCTACGCCGTTGGTCTGAAGGGTTTCCTTGACCAGAGAAGGATGATCCAGGGATTTTAAGAGTGCAGGAACAATCTGCAACTAATGACGGGCAGGAGTTAGAGGATAAATACCTTGTTTTCCTCACCATTCAGGGGGATTATTCTGGAGTGTCTTTCCACGACTGAGTCCCAGGTGTCCAAGTGGCAACCTGCTCATCAATACATTATTACCCTGGCTTCATTCGCTGTCTCCCTCCGTCACCCCCTTGTTAGTGCTTGTTGAAATCATACTCCAGATAAACTTGTTGCCCTCATGTTCTTGTCGCAGACTTTGACTTAGGGTGATCTTAACTTAGGCAAGCATGCATGAGATGTGGCTATAGCAGATCTTTAAATATGATAACTATCAGAGGGGCCCATTTTGTAACAAGCCCAGGGCCAACCAGATCCACCGGGATGCAGCCTTCTTATTCCACTACCCCTGACATTTTTGGAGCTCTTCTTTTTGAACTGCCTTCGATGCCCACAGAACACTGGATTTCGATCTCCAGAAATTTTCACTTGCTGAGCATTAACGGAACTGTTTTAAACTGCCAAAGTTAAATCAGGCTAAGTCTAAAATGTAAGATTGATTCGGGCTGGTGACAGGACTCTCTTTCCTCCCATTGATCAAAATGACTCCGGAGGGGAATTCCAAGAATGCGTTATCCAATTCGCAAGAGCCGTAAGGTTGAAACAATCCAAACAGCCCTCACATGAAGCATGGATAAATAAATGTGGTCTAGCCATATGACAAAATATTACTCACACTTCAAAAAGAATACTGGTACATGCTACAACATGGATGAGCTTTGAAAATGTTAAGAGAAAGCAGTCGGGCGCAAAAGGCCACATCCTGTATGATTCTGTTTACATGACCCATCTAAAAGAGAGAAATCCATAGGGAAAGGAAGCAGATTAATTGTTGCCAGAGGGGGCTCTGTAGCTCAGGGGTTAGAGCACTGGTCTCGTAATTGTTGCCAGAGGGTGGGTGGAGGTGAGAATGAGGAATGGCTGCTTAATGGTGTGGGGTTTCCTTTTGGGAGGATGAAAATGTCCTGGAACTGGGTAGAAGCGGTGGTTGTATCATGTCTCAAATGTACCAAATGTCACTGAAACGTGCACTTCAAACTGGCTAATGGTTAACTTTATATTCTGTGAGATTTACGTCCATTAAAAAAAAGGTATGTATTGAAGTACGTACTACTTGATGGTAGTGTCCTTCTATTCTTTTCCTGCAGGAAGGAGTGATATGCTAATTATTTGGCAAGTTTCATGTGAACCAGCTCTGGTTCTGGAGAGAGAAGGTCTGAAACAGGCCAGAGGGGCAGGACTTCTGCGGCTGGATCAGAGTGTCTTGGGAAGCTGGGGCTGTGAAGGGGACTAGTGGTTTACCATGTGGTAGGGAAGTGCTTTAAGATCTTAACAACTGGACAGTCTTTCTGAGCTCTACTGGTTAAGCATCAGCTCTGTATGATTGGAACACTGACCTCTGTGTTTGCCCAGTGGGATCTTTGTCCAAGAACAATTCCTCATTCCAGCTCCATGGTCCAAAACGGGGCAGGTCTAGCACCAGTGACCGCACCAGCCTCATACCTGGCAGCCACCAGGGCTTGATGCCAATAGGACGGATACTCTAGAGCACGATGGTCACCTCCCGTCCCTCCTCATCCCCTTCCTACAGGCTGGGAAAATCCATATTTTGGAATCCTATGGAAGCATAGGTAAGAGGCTGGGTTCTACAGCCTCGCTATTCAAAAAGTGGTCTGGGGAGCACTTGGGTGGTTTAGTCCATTGAGCGTCTGACTCTTGGTTTCAGCTCAGGTCATGATCTCACGGTGCATGGGTTTGAGCCTTGCATTAGGCTCCATGTTGTCAGTGTGGGTGCTGCTTGGGATTCTCACTTTCTGCCTGTCTCTCTGTCCCTCTCCTGCTCTCTCTCTCTAAAATAAATAAATAAACTAAAACAACAACAACAACAAAAAAACAAAAGTGGTCTGGAATCAGCAACTTGGGTGCACTTGGGAGCTTGTCTGAAATGCAGAAACCTGGAACCTCCCCCGGCCCTGCTGAATCAGGACCCCTGGGTAATTTCTATGCACATTAAAATTTCAGAAGCCGAACTTTAAGAAATGATGCCTTAGGACCTCTTCCTATTTTGTCTCGAAAATGTAGGTTTCTGCTTCCCTCTCTTACAGTTCTCTTACTGCCACAATTTGGAAAAAACATGCCTTAGATCTCTTTGGATACTGTGCAGGGCTTTTCTGGACAGAACCAAACATAGCTCACAGAATGCTTGTGATTTTTTTAAAGTCTCCTCTTTCATCTTAGAAATTCATATGAATTTTGCACTCTATTTCATGGTTTATTGATGCTAACCTTAACATAAAATTGTTTGCTTTTTACCTCTCAAATCTCTGAATGGAACTGAAGCTTCAGGAAGAGGCAGTGTATTTTTATTCCCCACAGCTTTGTATCTCCCAGAATCTTGTGCACCCTGTAGACTTAAAAGCAGATGTAAAGTGATTCAGGAAGTTTGTAATTCAACAGGGAAACCACTGACCATTTCAGGCTCCAATTATTAGGGTAAACGCAAGGATGCAGAAATATGATTAGAAGAGAAGACCTTTCTCTGGATTCTTGTTTTTAAGTTTTATTTATTTATTTTGAGAGAGAGAGTGCACATGAGCAGAGGTAGGAACAGAGAGAGAGAGAGAGAGAGAGAGAGAGTGAGAGAGAATTCTAAGCAGGCCCTGAGCTTTCATTGTGGAGCCCCATGAGGATCTCAGTCTCACTAACCATGAGATCATGACCTGAGCTGAAATCAAGAGTCAGTTGCTTAACCATCTGAACCACCCAGGTGCCCTTTTTTCTTTGAATTCTTAACTTTGGGTACCGACTTACAGAACAGAAACAAAAATTCATGGAAGGTCTTCAACTAAAGCAGGAAGAATTTAGAATAGCTCCATAAAAGATTTCTGAACTCAGTGACTGTCTTAGGTTGAATATTCTTGAAGCAGAGTCTGAGACAAGGATTTGGGTGTGTATGATTTATTGAAGGGGCCTCTCAGGAGACAGGGAGTGAGGTGAGCAGGGAGGTGCTAGGAGTGGAGCAAGGACATGACTGTAGGGAAAACTCAGCTTTGGCTTGGCTCACAAGAAACTTTGGAGCACGAACATACCACAGCATTGTCTCACTGGAGGCAAGAGCACTGGTGTTTTGTTTCCAAGTGTCAGGCAGTCATTGGTGCATCTGGGCAGCCTGGTTTCTGTTCATCCCAGGGCAGTTCTCTGCAGAGAGGGAGCTTTGTCGTTAGCAGCAAATCCTCACAGTGGCCCAGTAAGGAGATTTGAGTAGGCCACAACAGCATACCATCCATGACAGTACCTCACACTGATGCCCCATAATGTCATTCTTTCACTTAGAGATTGTGTCCTGTTTGATTTAATGTATGTATATCACTGTCATTGTCTTTTTTAAACGGTGGCTGGCATAACCACTGTGGAAAATCCTTGGTTTCTGCTCTTGAAAATGAAATTCTCAAAGGACCGTGGTGATTCCCACCCAATGCCTCACCCACTTGTCATCTCATTCAGGTGAAGTTCCTGGGGTGGCTCCCTTCCTTCCCACTTTTGATTTCTGCACAGTCCTGCCCTGGCCACACCCATCAGTCCAGGGGAGCTTTTTCCGGAGCACAGGGGCCCCAGGAAATAACAAAAGAGCAGCCCTGGCCTTATCATTCTAGCTGATTATTTAAACAGCTGCCGGAGAGCTGCAGCTGCCTTGGCAAGGGTCCACAGTAAGGAAGGGAGTGAACCAATATCCAGTGAGCACGGTCACTGCCTACCATGCAGGAAGCACCCTTGAGTGTCAAGTGGCCATTAGACATGGAGATTGCAATCATCTTGTAATCACCTTGAGTGACTGGGTGTTGGGGAAAGCAGCCTACTTTCAGACTGTACACAACCCGGCAATGGCTTTCATTAGTGCAAAACTTAATCAGGGTTCTTATATCAAAATTATTTGGAAGGCAGACATAGCACTTCTCTTTGCTCCTGTCACTTCTGTCCCACCCGATTCTCCTCTCTGTGCCTTTTCTACTCCCTAGGCTGGGATTGCAGGTGCCGTAACTCGGTGTTTACATTCCACGAACAGAGGCTGAAAGAGTCAAAGCAGACCTATTATTGAGAAATCATTCCAGAGAATTTACAGTAAAATTTACTCCCAATACAACAATTTTATTTTTTATTGTTCCAAGAACTAATTCTAAGTGAGAAACAGTATGTCATGTAGATATTCTTTCTGGGAAGAGCAATCTTTTTTTTTTTTAATGTTTTTATTTATTTTTGATAGAGAGAGAGAGACAGAGCATGAGCAGGGGAGGGGCAGAGAGAGAGGAAGACACAACATCTGAAGCAGGCTCCAGGCTCTGAGCTGTCAGCCCAGAGCCTGACGCGGGGTTCAAACTCACAAGCTGCGCAAGCATGACCTGAGCCAAAGTCAGGCACTCAACTGACTGAGCCACCCAGGGTCCCCCCCCCTTTTTTTAAATCATAGTGAGATCCAGGTTCTTTGCTCTGTTGTCTAATAAGGAACACTTGGTCAGAAAGTTCTTTTTCCATGGGATCTCTCTTGAGATCACTGCTTCAGAATACATTCTGGGAAGCCGTGGATTTTGAATCAGTGTGAGTTCTCCACAGAAACAGGACCAATAGGAGATGATAGATAGATAGATAGATAGATAGATAGATAGATAGATAGATAGATAGATAGATGATTGATAGATAGATAGATAGATAGATAGATAAGATAGATAGATAGATAGATAGATAGATAGATAGATAGATAGATAGATAGATAGATAGATAATCTACATGGAACTGGTTCATGCAGTTATGTTGGCTGAGAAGTCTAAGCTGGAGACCCCGTAAAGCTCCAGTCTGAGTCTAAGGGCCTGGGACCCAGTGGTCCCATTGTGAGCCCAAGTCTGAGGGCAGTAGACCAATGTCCCAGCTTGATGACAGGGAGAGTTCTTTCTCCCTCAGCTTTATATTCTTTTCAGGCCCACCCTCGTTGCGAGAACAAACTTCTTTTACTCAGTCTACCAGTTCAAATGTTAATCTCATCCAGAAACACCCTCACAGACACATCCAGAATGTTGAACCTAATATCTGGACACCCATGACCAGGTCAATCTGACATGTAAAATTTACCACCACAGATCTATTACAACCTCCCCCAGGTTTTAATACCCCGAGGTTTGCTCCTAGTCAGTTCTGTCCTCCATAGACATGAAAATCTACCTTTGGGGGTCATAGTTTGTTCCTCCATGAAATAAAAAGCTTGAATAAAACAATCTATGAGATTCCAACCACAGGATTTAAAATTCTTTCATAACATTCATTAAAAATCGGTCATTGTCATATTTGACCTTTCTTTGGGATATAAGGGTTTGACCCTGCTTTATCTTTGGAATTGTGTGTATTTATACAAAAGCAGGTCTGGAACTGTGGTGGCAGAGAAAGTAAATTGCTTCTCAATAACTGTAATTTTAATCTAAGCAAAAGACTATATTCCCAAACCTCTCTTAACTGTGAGCAGCCAAAAGATATAAGTGGGCACTGGTAAGTGGGACTTCTGGAACAATTTCTTTAGATGGATACAAACAGCTAGAGTGGACCCTACTTCTGTCCCCCTTTCTCCTGCTTCTTGCCTGGAACAGAGGTGAAATATTTGGAGCTTTGGCACCCACTTTGATCCATGAAGACATCTGGAGGTTGAAAACCATACACTAAAGACGGCAGAGCAGGAAAATAGAAAGAACCTAGGTTTGATCTGACAACATGGAGTCCCAATATTAGCCATGAATATCTACCTCTGAACTTTTGTATGTCAGCCAAAATGAACTTCCTTGTTTAGTCACTGTTACTTTGAAAGTCTTTAGTAGAAGATTAATTTAATTTTGAACTGCTATCAGAGTGAGTCTAGCTTCTGATTTTCTCAAAATAGTATTTCTCAAACTTCGGCATGTGTCAGAGAGCTTGTTAAAACAGATTATTGAGTGCACCCCCAGAGTTTCCAATTACGTAGGCTTGGGGTGGAGTCAGATAATCTCCATTTTTTTTAAGTTCATTTATTCATTTTGAGAGAGACAGCATGTGGAGCAAGGGGGGAGGGGCAGAGAGAGAGAGAGAGAGACAGAATCCCAAGCAGGCTCCGAGTTGTCAGCAAAGAGTCTGACACGGGGCTCGATCTTACGAACTGTGAGCTCAGGACCCAAGCCGGAATCAAGAGTCAGATGCTTAACTGACTGAGCCACCCAGGTGCCCCCAAGATAATCTCTATTTTTAACAAGTTCCCAGGTGATGCTGATGCTGCTGGCCAGGAAACATACTTTGAGAACCACTCTCTCAATACATCTCTGATTAATTTGGACAGAGGGAAAGATTATAGACTGTCAGTGAAACGCTGTCTTACAAAACACATTCAAATTTTACATCTAAACTCATGATGAATGGCATCCTGGAAAGTTTTCATTTAAATGCACAGGAAATGATGGATCCTGTGTTCTTTCTCAAGAGCAAAATGCTGAGAAGCAGCATTGACATTATTGGGCCTCAGAGTACATAGACTGAGAAATGGCTATATGGAATAATGTGTGTGTCGCCATTTTAAAATGTGTGGTGTTGCTGTTTTCTGCTATCTATCAATGTTTATCATAGTCTCAAATGCTCTCTTTATTGATATCAAGTTCTGGAGCATGTTTTTTCCTGCAGAAAGCTGAAGAAGATAAACAATCAGGCCCAATTTAACCCAGTGTTTTGGAAAAATCACCTCATGATGTCATTCAGCCTGAGGAAATGTCACTCTCCCAAGTCTCCTCAGGGCAGCACTGTGTCCTATGTTTCCTGAAGGGAACAGTGTGGCTGAGGGTGTTTCCTTCTCCCTCTGCTCCAGTTCGCCAGAGAAAACTGGGAAACTTAGTGACCTGTGTAGAAATCCATCACAATGACCCCGAGATGGGGAGTGCTGCCCATCTCTGAGTTGGGGCTCAGAGAAGCATATTTCCTTGAGAATGGCTTCCCAAGCTTAACATTTAATCAACACTAGTCACAATCACCTTCCATGATGATTGTGGTAGGAAGTCCTGGGTTTCCAGACTGTGGTTTTGTGTTCATGTTTTTGAGGAGAAAAAGAAGTGTTAGCACAGGTGGGTTCAGGTCTCAGAATCCCTGGTCTTTCCAGTCCATGTGCCCCTGTGCTGCCTCTTCAGACCTTCCCAAGAACTCCTTCACTCCAGGCAGAACTAATCTTGTCCAGGTCTGAGCTCTGCGTATTGTTTTTACTATTAATTTTTTATGTTTATTTATTTTTGAGAGAGAGAGAGAGAGAGAGAGAGAGAGAAAGCATAAGCGGGGGAAGGGCAGAGAGTGAAGGAGACAGAATCTGAAGCACGCTCCAGGCTCCAAGCTGTCAGCACAGAGCCCAATGTGGGCTCAAACCCATGAACCGTGAGATCACAACCTGAGCCAAAGTCGGACGCTTAACTGACTGAGTTACCCAGGCGCCCCTGAGTTCTGGGTATTTAAACTTT
The DNA here is from genome assembly GCA_030068075.1 of Paguma larvata. Taxonomy (NCBI): domain Eukaryota; kingdom Metazoa; phylum Chordata; class Mammalia; order Carnivora; family Viverridae; genus Paguma; species Paguma larvata. The sequence continues at coordinate 15,493,400 of CM057844.1, forward strand.
TGCTTCCACTCTTTTGCTCTCTGGCCACCTGGCACAGAGTAAGTGCTCATTAAAACTTTGTGGAACAAAGAGGTAGCAAATGTGCAGTGCGTATGGGCAGCCTGAGGTAAACAACTGGTTTCACTTTTAGTGAAACCATTTTTCCTTTTTTCTTCATAGGATGTTATGGGAGCTCCAAGTCACTACTTTATCAAGACATAATTTACATACAGTGAAATAGACAAATGTTGGGTGGATTGTTTGGTGTAACCATCACCTGGATTCAGAGAAGAACATTGCTATCACCCTAGAATGCCCCTTCCTGCCCCTTTTTAGTCATTTGCTTTCCACCTCAACCCCCAGAGAAAACCTCTGATCTCTATCACTATGGATTTCCTTGTTTTTGAACTTCACATAAATGTCTGACTGCCTTCACACAGTGTTTTTTTTTTTTTTTTCGAGATTCATATGGGATGTTTCTTGATTTTCTTAGAAATCAAATCGCCTGACCTTGAGTCCCTGTGACACTGAGCTGCTGGACATTCATCTGTCAGTATAAGGGCCCTCACACCTAGCCTCAGCTACAAGGTCATGGCAAATCTGGAGTGAGGAGGAGGGGAGGTCTCAGGCACAGACACCTTTGGTGAGGTCCCTCCCTTCCTCTTTCCACACTGGTTGGCCCACTGTCTGAGCCCTACATTCTGTGCTTGGAAACTGAGAGCACTGGGAGCCCTACATTCTGAGACGAGGGACCTCTCCTGGGGCCCAGGGCCCCAGTGCCCACCGAATGCCTCCTAGGTGCTTATAGCTGCCGCCTGGAGGTTCTGCTTCTCTTCAAGGCTCCATCTTGGATCCTCAGTAGTGGGGGCCTCCAGACCTCCATTTGCTGTCCCCTCTAGGGGAATCTCCTCCCTCTTTCTTTCCTTCCTGTTCTCCCAACCCCAAGAATCTGCCTCTGTGTCCCCTCCCCCTTCCTTTTATAAAAGCCAGGAATGAGATTGCTTTTCTCCCAGCAGCTTCTCTATAGCCTGGCCTGGGTCTGAGAAAAAGGCACACAGACCATCTCTGTTGGAGACTCCTGAGAATAGTACTCTGGGACTCCACTTCAGCTGCCCTTTGACCTCTCAGAAAAGAATCTCCAGTCCACAATAAATCCTTCCCTTTCATGGATTCTTAAAGTCACTCCCTTGCAAACTATTTTAATTGGTGCTTCTTCATACTCACCTGGCAAAAGAAAGAAAGAAAGAAAGAAAGAAAGAAAGAAAGAAAGAAAGAAAGAAAGAAAGAAAGAAAGAAAGAAAAAGAGTAAAAAACCCAACACGAAACCTCCCTTTAAGCTAAATACTTGTCCAATCCTCACCAGCACCAGAACCGCAGAATGTTTGTGAGGAAAATGTACAACCAAGCTGACTGGTCTTACTTCAAAGTTAAGGCCACGGAACTCAAATGGGTCTGGAATTCTTTAACGCTTTCCAAGACTATTCAGTTTCTGGATTTCCAAAACAACTCCGTATCTTTTTCTCTCTTCTCAAACCTCCTCCCCCAGTCCTTCCCCACCACCACACACCATGAATCTCCACCCCCTCAGCCGATAACCTGCTTCAGATTCCTGTGAGAAAAAAAAAAAAAAGCAGCCAACCACAACTCTAACATCTTGCTATTTCCAAATTTGCAAGGCGCTGGCGCCCACTCCCTTGGCCTCCTCTCCTCCTACCCAGGAGATCCCACGTCTTCTGAATCTCTGATCTTCTTCCATTCCTTAAAAACTCGACTCCTGAAATTGAGTCTTTTTTTTCTCCTGCATCACTGATTTCTCTCTCTTTACAGGATTAGTCTCTTCAGCACAATTTATTTTAACAAACATGTTCTCCTGGAACTACTAAATTTGTTTCCCAGAGCTGTTACAACGAAGTACCACAAATGAGGTGGCTTCGAACAACAGAAATTTTTCTCTCACAGTTCTGGAAGCCAGAAGCCTGAAATCTGTGTTGGGAAGGCTGTGCTCCCTCCAGAGGCTCTAGGGGAGGCCACTTCCTTGCTTTTCCCAGCTTCTGGCAGCCCCAGGTGTTTGTGGGCTTGTGGTAACATAAGTCTGGTCTCTGCTTCTGTTGATACATGATGTTCTCCCCAGTGTGTGCTTGTCCTTATCTCTTCTCCTTTTTTAAATTTTTTATTTGTATTTATTTTTAAAAAATTGCAATTCCAGTATAGTTAACACACAGCATTATATTAGTTTCAGGTGTACAATATAGTGATTCAGTAATTATATATAGTACTCTGTGCTCATCATGATAAGTATACTCTTTTTTATTTTTTATTATATATAGAGAGAGCATGAAGGGGGAGAGGGGCAGAGAAAGAGAGGGATAGGGAGAGGAAGAGAGAGAGGGAGAGAGAAAGAGAGAGAGACAGAGAATCTTAAGCAGGCTCAATGCCTAGCATGGAGCCCATGCAAGGCTCAATCCCATGACCCTGGAATCATGACCTGAGCTGAAATCTGATATTCAACCAACTGAGCCACCCAGGCACCCCAGTGAAAAGCATATTCTTTTTTTTAAAGTTTATTTATTTTCGAGAAAAAGAGAGTGGGAGAGGGGCACAGAGAGAGGGAGACAGAGGATCTGAAGTAGGCTCCGTGCTGACAACAGAGAGCCTCATGCAGGGCTCAAACCCACAAGCTGCAAGATCCTGACCTGACCTGACCTGAAGTCAGATGTGTAACCGACAGAGACACCCAGGCACCCCATAAGTGTACTCCTAATCCCCTTTACTTATTTCATCCATCCCCCACATCTACCTCATCTCTGGTGACCATCTATTCTCCATAGTTAAAAGTCTATTTTTTTGTTTGTCTTTTTTTCTCTGTTCATTTGTTTTGTTTTTAAATTCCACATGAGTGGAATTTGGTATTTGTCTTTCTCTGACTAACTTATATCACTTAGCATTATACCCTCTAGATCCTTCCATGTTATTGCATATGGGAAGCTTTCATTCTTTTTGATGGCCGAATAATATTCCTTTGTGTATACATGCCACATCTTCTTTATCCATTCTGCTTCTATAACTTGGCTATCATAAATTATGCAGCTATAAACATCGGGGTACATATATCTTTTTGAATTTGTGTTTCTGTATCCTTTGAGTAAATATCCAGAAGTGGAATGACTGGATCATAGGGTAATTCTATTTTTTAACTTTTTGAGGAACCTCCATACTGTTTTCCATGGTGGCTGCACCAGTTGCATTCCTATCAATAGTGTATGAGGGTTCCTTTTTCTCCACATCTTTGCCAAAACTTTGTTGCTTCTTCTGTTTTTGATTTTAGCCACTCTGACAGGTGCGAGGCGATATCTTATTGTGGTTTTGATTTACATTTCCCTGATGATGAGTGATAGCGAGCATCTTTTCATGAGTCTGTTGGTCATCTCTATGTCTTCTTTGGAAAAATGCATGTTCATGTCTTCTCCCCATTTTTAACTGGATTATATGTTTTTCTGGTTTTGAGTTGTATAAGTTCTTTACATATTTTGGATACTAACTCATTATCAGATATATCATTTGCAAATATCTTCTTTCATCCTGTAGGTTGTCTTTTTGTTTTGTTGATTGTTCTTCTCCTTTTCTTAAAAAGATACCAGTCATACTGGACTAAGAGCTCACCTTACTTCAATGTGATCTCATCTTAACTAATTATATCTGCAAAACCTCATTTCCAAATAAGTTCACATTCACAGGACTCAGGAGTTCAGACTTCAACATGACTTTTTGGAGGGCAGAATTCAACCCAAAACAATCACCTGTCTTTCTCTAGCTATTGTATGATGTCTCTACAGTGTCTCCCCTTTGTGGAAAAGTGGTTCATTGTATCTCTTCTTTGAACTCACTTAACCTTCACACAGAGTCCACACTTGCCCCACATTCCATGGGTATTGCTCTTGTCAAGGCCACCAATGACTCCTGGTTGCCAAATCCAGATTCCTCTGATCTTGAAGTTGACCTCTCAGCACCATTGTATTGTTAACGACTGGTTTCTCTGGTCTCCCATGCCATAGCACTCTTTTGACTCTTGCTTCCCATCCTTGCCTCTTTCTCAGCCTTCTTTGCTGGCATCTCTTCCTCTTCCATTTTTTTAAGTTTTTATTTATTTAAGTAATCTCGACACCCAACGTGGAGTTCAAATTCACAACACCAAGATCAAGAGTCACATGATCTTCCAACTGAGCCAGCCAGGTGTCCCTGACATCTCTTCATGACTTCTATAGGTTAACATCCCCCAGAGATCAGTACCAGTCCCCTTCCTATGTCCTTCAATGCATTCTTCTTAGATGACCCCAATCCATTCCTATATTTCTAACACCCTTCCATATCCTAAGCCTACTTTATTTTCTGGACCTCTGGACTCACATAACCCACAAAATTTTTATTTTACATGTCTGCATAGATTTCTAATAGGCATCTCAACTTAACATGGTCAGACTAGAATTCTTTGATTTTCCTCTTAATCCAGCCCAGTTCTCCTCCCATTCTTCCCAATAAAGGGTATTAATATTTAGTCAGTTATTCAAATGAAAACATCTAGATTTTTTTTTCTCCTGTGCCTTTCTCCCCTAACAACCTCTAACCCATCCCCATGTTCTACCTACTCCACCTTAAGATATAAACTCACAGTTTATATCTTATATGTCAACCTTTCTCTGGTCTGGAACAAGCTGTCATCATCTCTTACCTGATGATTAATAACAGCCTCCTAACTTGTCTGCCTATTTCCAGTCTTGTTTTTCAGAATTCATGCCCCTTAAGGAAACCCGAGTGATTTTTTTAAAAGATGAAAATGAAAGGCATTCCCATGGCATTTGAATGAAAGCTCATCTCCTTGTTTGGTTTACAAAACCTTTTGTAGTCTGACCCATCTTCTTTCTGGTCTTATTCTGTGCATGTCTTTCCCTCACTCCCCATATACCAAGCCCTGTGGCCTTTTCTTTAGCTAGCTAGTCCAGAAGGCTATTTTCCCTGGTCTTTGGTTGGCTGAGTCTTTTCATTCAGACCTTAACCTAAATGTCATTTCTAGAGAAACATTAAAGTAAAGCAGCTGTGCAGACCCTAACTAGTCTTACCTTCCCACCTTGCTTTTAATATAATTCTCTGATATCACTTACCACCAACAACTTTTTTTCTAGTCCATTTGTTCATTCATTCATTGTCTTTCCCTCACTAGAATGTAAACCCAGGAGAGCGGAGATCTCATCTGTCATGTTCACCATGTGTATCTGTGATCTATTGCCACAATAAAGCCATATGACGAATGGCCAAAAAAACCCTTGTGTTAAATAAGTAACATTTATTTTCATGTTAGCAACTTAGGCTATTTTTGGTGGTGCATTTCTTCAGGCCTTAGTTGGGCTCACACCTCTGGCCAATAGCTGGCTGTCAGTTGAGATGATTTGGATGACAGGGCTAACTTGACTTGCTCACAGGCAGGTAGGGGTGCAACTGTGAGAACAGGCCCCAGTGAAGAAATTCTTTATAAGCTTCTCATTATGTCATGGTCATGACAACATCTCAACATCTCATTGACAAAAGCAAGTCCATTGACAAAGCCAGGGACAAAGCAGGTGGGCACTAGAAAGTTTCATAGCAATAGACATAGACACAGGGGAGGGTGTGGTATTGAGACCACTAATACAATCAATATACCCCGATATGATATCCTCAGCCCTTGGTATCCACATTTTGTTTAATTTTGTTTTATTCTTTCACAATGAACAAAAGAACAAAAAATTAGTGAAAAAAATATTACTCTGGCACACACAGTTGTAATATCAGGGTCCCAATGAAGGATTCCCAACTGGGGTTTCAGAATGGGCTTCAGAGGGCTGGAGGATCTCTGAAATAGTATGTAAAACTAGTAAAAAATTGTCTTTCTGGGCAGAGAGCAGCACATATTACAGCCTGGACCACATGCACTCCACTCCCTTGCCTGGGAGCCATATGATTGTGCTGTACACAAATCATACGACTGTATATAACAGCTCTGAGCACTAGAACCATAGGATAATTTTGAGCCTTTCTCTTCTATCTTTAGTGTAGTTTACTGGCTTTGATGAGGCCTGTGTCTGGGTGTTTGGATGTCTACATCTACCTACTTTCAGTGTTGATTCTTACAATTCAATTATTTCTTGCCATGTCTATTAGAGAAGAAAGTGGAAACTCATTCTGTCTGGAAAACACTCAGCCTCCTAGTGTGTCCCCTGGGGCAACCACTTCTCAACTTCTACCTGGAAATCTACCTGCATCTTACTGCGGCCTTTGGGAGAAATAATTCTTTAAGTCCTGAACATAGATCAATTTGCCTCATCTTGAGAAGGCATCTTTGCATCAACACCAATCCCAAATGAATCACAAATATAGACGAAACTGAGGTTACTATAGGTAACGTCAATCAAACAAGGTGCCTCACATTGACCTAACTACCCTGTCTGTTTAAAACATTTTTTTACAAAAATCCCTAAAATGACAAATCCTTGTTTTGATCAAGGGAAGTCTCATTCCTAGGGAGTTAGTATCTAACTTATTTCTGTGGATATCATAAATGATGTAAAGGGATTATCTCCTCATTTATAATAAATGTTTTTGGAAACTCTTTTCAAGTTTCAAGAGAAGGAAATCTAAATCATAGCAATGGTACAAAAATGGATGTTTCTATGGATATGACTATATGCCTGTCTTTTCATGTAGTTTTTAAATTAAATTATATCATGGCATTCTTCTTTTAAAATATTTTCTTAATTTGAACACTCTGATATTTTTTTAATCGCAAATAATCCACATCACGAGAAAGCATAAATAAATAAAAGGCCAGAAAAAGCAATATCATTGATAAACATACCAGCTAGATCAGCCATCTGATTGTCGTAGTATTAAGTATAGAGTTCAACTTCAGAGAAGAATATTTTTCTAGGTGGTTTTACTCTCCCTGAGTTCCTCATGGCCCTCAATAATTATGGCTATTGATTATTCAAGATGAATCTGGGAAGCTGCAGAAAATAACTGTTTAAAATGCTAAATGAAGAAGCAAATGATGAACTGAGTTCTCCAGGGTCAAGTGGTGGATAATGTGTTTATGGAAAACTTTCCATGAAAGAAGACTGGGGTGTTGCTAAGATGTGACTTCAAAGACGCGGCAACTCTATTAAAATTTCCAATGCTAATCCTGGGATTATCCACCTAAACCCTTTTAGATTATTGTAAGCATCCAGCGGCCTTGAATGCCTTGTCTGGAATTCTAATATTACTGATTATTGCGATTTGTTGAAGAACTGACGCAGAGAGTGATCTGGAATCACGAAAAAATTATAGGTTTCTTTGGACCACTATCTCACGCCATATCCCAAGATTAACTCAAAATGGATTAAAGACTTGTAAGATCTGCAACTATAAAACTAAAAGAAAACATAGGTGGTAAGCTCATTGACATTAGTCTGGCAATGAAATTTTTGGATTTGATACCAAAAGCAAAGATGTTAAGGGGTGCCTGGGTTTGACTTCAGCTCAGGTCATGATCTCACAGTTCGTGGGTTTGAGCCCCGCGTGGGGCTCTGTGCTGACAGCTCTGAGCCTGGAGTCTGCTTCGGATTCTGTCTCCCTCTTTCTCTGCCCCTCCCCCGCTCACACTCCTTCTCTCTATCTCTTTCGAAAATAAATAAACGTTTAAAAAATTATTTTAAAAAAGATGGGTTAAAAAGATATTAAAAAATTATCAGGTTTCTGGCTCATGGTTCATTTTTTAAAAGAGTGCAGAAAATGTTGATAGACTTTGTCCCAGTAAAAGCTTCCTCTCTATTTCATCTCTCCAGAATTACAGTCATTACCAGCAACAATCTATGCAACACTTGGTCTGAAAGCTATGCTGTTTTATGAGACAATTTTTCCAAGTGGCATAAAGTAATTAAAAGTTATGACAGGAAATCAATCTGCCCAGTTAATCTTACCTCTTCTAAGCTCAGAACAATCTTCACGATCACTTGTTTCTAAACCATAGCCATCAGAAACAGATTCTTACAGATCAGGGATTGGCAAAGTTTTTTCATAAAGGACTTGATAGTAAATATTTTTGTCTTTCTGGGACAGATGGCCCCTTCTCCACTACTCAACTATACCTTTGTAGCCCTGGAGCAGCTGTGGATAATATATAAAACTGTGAATGATGTTGTGCTCACATTTGACTTGGCATAATCTGGGCAGCCTGCAGGACTTACACCTGCAAATCCTTCTTTTAGAGTGCTCCAAAGAATGACCAATCTCAGGGGGTTCTTTGCAGGAAGAACATCAAGAGAACATCAAGTTTGAAAAAGACAAAAGTAAAAGTTTTGGACAAAAAATGAAGGCCCCAAATCAACCAAAAAGCCAACAAACCACCTAACCAACCAAACAAAAAAATCCTCCAAAATGTCAAAAGTTATGCTGGCTTTACCAGAAAAGCAATGACTGCAAACTTATTTTTTAAGTCAAGGGAACATATTTTTTTCCTCAAAAAACTTTATAGAAAATCTGAGTGTATAAAGGAGATTAAAAGTGAATTGCTTTATTTGAAAGGAGGGGGAATCTGACCGTTCATTTCTCTTTCGCCCTTTCATTAACCTCCCATTATATTTCCAGAAAGTTCCAGGAACTCTTGAATGGAATTTAAAATCCACTGCTTCAGTATAATAGAAAATGCATCTCGCCTCTAATTAGGGTTATAAGATTTAGCAAAAAAAAACAAAATACATATATATATATATATAGGATGCCCAGTTAAATTTGAATTTCAGATCAACAGCATGCACTGTTTTAGTATAAGCATGTCATATGCAGTATTTGGAACACACTACAAAGTTACTTGGTGTGGATCTGAAATTAAAATCAAACTGGGAATCCTGCACTTAACTGGCAACCTTACCTCTACTTTTTTATTTAAATGTTCTGTGCCTTAATTTTCTCATCTGTAAAGTGGGGGACATGATAGTACCTACATAACAGGATTAAAAAAATAAGTTAATATTTGTAAAGCATATAGAAGAGTTCTTGGCACATAATGAGTCCTATATTACTACCTATCAACTATTCCTATTGTTATTAGGAATAACAATAATTATTACTAATTAACTACTTTTAGTAGTGGTATTGATTTTAAGTGGTTGTAATAAGACTAACTTGATGTAATTGCTAACTAACTGAATTGTATATCCCTAAAATTCATATGTTGAAGCCCTAATCCCCAGTGTGACTGTACACAGAGACTGAGCCTTCAAAGAGTTAACTAAGGTTAAATAATGTCCTGGGGTGGGATCCTAATGCAATATGATCGGTGCCCTTATAAAGAAGGAGAGACACCAGGGATGTGTGCACAGAAAAAAAGGTCACATGAGGATGTAGTGAGGAGGCCACAATCTACAAGCCAAATAGAGAGGTCTCAAGAGGAACTAAACATGTTGATACCTTGATCTTGGACTTCCAGCCTCCAGAACTGCGAGAAAATACATTTCTGCTGTTGAAACCACAGAGCCTGTGGTACCCTGTTGTGGTGGCCTAAACAAACTAAAAACTAATGCAGTGATCATGTACATGACTGTTTTTTTTTTCCTGAAGCCAGAAAGCTTATTTAATGATTTTAACAAGTATTTATTCTTCAAAGGAATAGTATATTAGGATTGGGGATAGGAAGATAGGCAATTCAAAAAATTCCTTGCAGGGAACTAACACTTTTAGAAACAGAAAAAAAAAAGTGTTTGGTTAAATCTCTTCATTTCTAGTGGAGAAAAAAGGTATCCTACTGAGAAGAAGACCCCAAAGCAGCCTGACTTCCACTTGAGAATGAGCCTATTGGACTCATTCTTATTCCTAAGCCAGTTTCACAGGAGGAAAGGATTCTTCCGGATGGTCTTCATTTCTTTGGTATCTAACTCAAGGATGCATCCTTGCTACCTCCACCTGAAATGGAGAATGACATAGTCACCCAAGAAATGGATGTAGCTAAGGAAGGCTAAGGAATGCTTCATAACTGAAAAAGTCATAAAAGTCAGTCTCCAGTTCACTTTATGGAGAGTATACACATCCAGGTATTTCATGATGGCCTTGTACTCCTCCGTGGGCATCCCCCATGCTCTAGGCCACCTGCTAGAGAGATTCATCATCCATACTAAAGAGTGAGTGCTAGGCATTCAGAAACCACTGCAAATCATCTTCATCCTGGATGCCAAGGGTGTCCTGAAGACACTATAAAGCTATTCTCTTCTGCAAGGACGTTGCTTTGTCTTTCAGGACAGATTTTCTAGGGGAAAAGGCACCTGATGTCACAGAGGTCCCTGTGCAAATTGTCCTTAAGTTCTGGGAAGTCATGCAATAAGATGTCAAGGCTAAAAACCAGGAATGTGTTGTGTTCACACACTCACTCATTCTGGAGAGTTTCCTGGATATTCTACAGGTATTCTCTAGGAGTTGTTCCTCCCAGAGGGCATGTGTGCTGGGATTCTTGTCCAGCTTAGTCCAGACAGTGTAGATCCTCTTTCCCAGGCCCTGGATGGTTTTGGCAAGCTTCACAAGATTCATGTGAACTATGTGGATGCAATGATGATCATACTGGCTAAATGGCATCCCCTCCAGATAGTTCACTAGGCTTTGGGTGGCAGCCCCTGTGACGGGGTCGAGGGGGGTTCCCACAGTACCACATTGGGAAAGTGGGAGGAAGAGTAGCATGTGTGAATCTGGGTGGTCCTCACCACCCCAGGAGGAACCAAGGTCTCCTCCTCATGCCCAATTCCCCACAGTGCCTTGATGAAGGAGAACATTCTATTGCCAGAATCCCCAGTCATAGCAATGCTCACTTGGGCACTGGACACTGTCTCCAGGGTCCCCTTGACCAGGTTACCCCTGGACTACCTCCAGAAACTTCCCTTCTCCTAAGGCCTTTTCAATGTTCATTGGACCTTCCTTGTATAAAATGATCTAGCTTATATGGTATTGCAGAGCAGAGGTGAAGGATATAAATAACGGGGTGTGACGGGAGGGGGCTGGCCACATGACTCTGCTGACTAGTGAAGTAAACTCACAGGATTTAAAAATATATTTCCAGGGCTCCTGGATGGCTCAGTCAGTTAAACGTCTGACTCTTTGTTTTGGCTCAGGTCATGCTCTCACGTTCTTGAGTTCAAACCCCACATCAGGCTCTGCCCTGGCAGCACAGAGACTGCTTGGGATTCTTTCTCACTCTCTCTCTTCCCTTCCTCTGTTCATACTCTCTCTCTCTCTCTCTCTCTCTCTCTCTGCATGTGTCCTAAAATAAAAATTAATGAATAAACTTAAAAAAATACATTTCCATTGGACTCTTCAGAAATTGAGGTGGTATTTTAAATATGAGTTAAAAGTGATATTTTAATAAATTGATGTGATGATTCTTTTCATTAAACACACTCTGAAATTTCTTATTTCTGTACTTTTTGAAGTTTTGTGCTTCTTTGACATTTGTAACTCACTTGAGGTTTATTTTTGTAATTGTCTCATATTATAAAACGTTCCAATAGATGAATATAAAATATCTCAAGGAAGTGAGGCTTTGGCCACAAGTGATACAATTCTCATGCACAGATAAAGTAACTGGTTTGCATCTCAAAATGCTGTTATTTCAAATTTTCTTTTCTTCTTCTTCCTCCTCATCTGTTGCTAGGATTCACGAACTAGTTAAAGAGTAGGCATTTACTTTTAGAATTTAGTGGTATTCATTATTTTAGCTAGACCAGGCAGTTAAATATAAAATACATCAATATTCAGTGTAAAGTGCCCATGACAGCATCTTGGAATTGACTCTCAATGTTGTTAAGTATGTTCTTATGCTTTATTTCATGTCAAGTTAACTTACCAGTTAATCCCTTACATTGTTTTGTCAATTCTTTGAGACCTAAATAATTTCTCATATCTTGCAATAATATAGATTTACTTTCTTTCCTTAAAAGACACTCATCCATGATTTGCTTCAAAATAATGAGGGAGTGAGGGGGAGTGAAGCAAGATTAGTAGTGAGATGACTGTTGTGGATGCGTGATCAGGATTATTATGACATTCTGTCTACTTTTGGCTATGTTTAAAAATTTCCATATTGTGGTAGATTTCCAATTCTTCACTCCCTTTAAGTAACAGGATTGCGTATGCATGCCCTTTGCTGTTTGTGCAGTGCCTCCCATTCTGCAAGGCATAGTATATGTCCCTTCTTCTCAGATGTTGTAATTGGCTCAAGGACTCTCTTTGGCTAATGGCATGTGAGCAGACTTGACACAAGATGTCCAAGCAGGGCCTTTAAATGTGCTTGAATGGTTTGCTTTGACCTCTTACATTCCCACTCTCTGCTATGAGAAGATTGTGCTCTGGGTAGCTGTTGTTTCTTCAACCATAGTCCTACAAAGAAGAATGTAGAGCAGACCAAAAGCTGATGTACAACTTGGGGTCCAGTCCAGCTTTCCCCAGTTCAGCTGAAAATGGCCAACCACAGCCAAGCAGCAAAACTGCGATAGTAAAATCAATTTTTGTTGTTTTAAGCCACTGAAATTTTTAATTTGTTTTTTTATGGAGCATTATCATCAGAGAAACAGAAGTGATTTTATATATAAGCAATTTACACATAAAGTAATTTTAAACATAAGTAATTTTTCTAGATTAAAAAAACACTATTAGAAGTCTATTCTATATTGAGAATTGTACACTACATGGTAGGTTGCTGTAAATTAACTTGATCTAAGTTGTTAAGCTGATTTCCTTTCTAGAGTGCATCAGTGTCTGTTTAGCAAAATTTAATGCTAGTAACTGATTCTACCATTGATCCCTAGGGTCCTGCCCTATCCACAGCAATTGAGAGGGTCACTTAGGACTTACTCAGTTGTAGCTTGAAAAGCCAGAGGCCAACTCAAGTTCTGCTTAAGGGCATAATGAATGCAGTGGGGAATCTCACCAGAATCCAAGGGCAGGAACCATGGCCTAGTTGATTCTTGGGAGAATAAGAATTGAAGTTGGAATCAAAGTAAAGGCAGAATTACCATCTACAGTTGTGAAAGTTAGGTTGTCTTTCACATCTTAGATATTATACATTTCTATATTTATTATGACCATTTTCTGACATATGACAGTGAAATGGCTTTCCTACCTTATAAAATGTGTCAGTTAATGAAAGTAGAGTGTCTTGAGACAGAAAGCCTTTTTTTTAAATCTTCAAAAGGTAGCATAGAGGCTTGTCGTGGTTGTGGCAAGTTGATTTCTCTCTCCTGATCTCTTTTATTGTTTTTTGGGGGGTTATAGAGAATTTTTATTCTCTCCTAATTTCAACTTGTGTTTGGTATGTCATTTTAGGTCAAAGATAATAGACTGTGACAAGGGGTGTGTTTTCTCACTTACCCTTAAATGTCTTAGTTTAGGCTCCCCCAAAGACAGATTCTAAGACAAGGACTTACGTACAAGCAGTTTACTTGGGAGGAAGCTCCAGGAAAGTACAAGTGAAGGAGTTAGAAAGTGAGACAAGGCAATGAAGGAGGGAGTGTCAGCAAGTGGATTCCTGCTATGGGCAATCAGGGGTCACCTCACTGGGTGAGATGGGACTGAATAGAGCCTGCTTCAGATTTGTTTCCCATGATGGTTAATGTTATGTATCAACTTCACTAGACCACAGGATGCCCAGATTTTTGGTTAAACACTATTACTGGCTGTGTCTAGAAGGGATTAGCATTTGAATCAATAGACCAAGTAAAGCAGATTGCCCTCCTCATTTTTAATGGGTCTTGTCCAACCCATTGAATACCTGAACAGAAGGAACAAACAGGTGGAGAAAGGGAAAATTTGTTTTTCCAAACTGTGAGCTGGAACACCAGTCTTCTGCTCTCGACTGGGATTTAGAGTGCCCCTGGGTTTCAGTGAGAGCCTTCAGACTCAGACAAGAGTTAAACTGCTTACTTTCCTGGCTCTCTAGCTTGCAGACAGATTGTGGGACTTCTTAGCCTCCATAATTGCGCGAGTCAGTTCCATATAATATAATATAATATAATATAATATAATATAATATAATATAATATAATATAATATAAAAATATAAAACATATATATAAACATAAACACATATCTATATCTATATCCATATCTGTATCTCCCATTGGCTCTGTTTTTCTGGAGAGCCTTGACTAATATCCCCCAGGAAATGAAGGTGAGGTATTTGTCTCTGACTTCAGGTTCTTATTGGCTGAGGGCTGCTCCTGGTGGCATTAAAGCTCCAACTTCCCAGTTGCGTTCCAGGTGAGCTGAGCTAGTTTCTCAGGCACTGAAGAAAGCCCTCTAACAGTTGGAAAGAGAGAAGCACCTGCTTGAGGTGGGGTGCTGATGGAGTGGTCAGGAACTGTCCCCACTGTAGCTGCAGATGACTCAGTGGTGGGCTGACGGTACATGCATTGGGGCAAACAGCTGCTGTGAAAATTATCTGGCCAGACCCAGAATGGATGTAACTTGGGAAATACTCTTGTACCCAGTGTTTCAAATGAGTTAACATTTAAGCTTTATATTCTACCAACTGCAAAGTATATCTGAAGTCCTGAGGGAAAGAGAAAAAAACCTTAAAGGTCAAAACCCGAAATGATAGCATTCGTCCCCCTTCACCCTTCTCTCTTTCCCTGGTGTCCTTCCACCTAGCAGGAGGAAAGAAACAAAATGCAGGTCTATGTGGGGGGAAGCATGGCTGGGATCATCTTCCACACCTACACCCAACTACATGTTAGGATGGAGTAAACACATCATGGGAGGTTTAGTCAATGAAATGGGTTCCACTGGGCACCTGTCATGACATTCCTGAGTCTATTCATCATTGCAACATTGGCTGTTATCCATCAACAGAGTTCAGAGATACTCTGAGAACTGTTTCTTAGCCCCCAGGTGAAGAGAACAGTGGGATGGATCTGGATCAGAATCAGGTGTGGCATTTCCTTGCAATGCCATTGCTGGGGTGAGGTGTTAGAAAGGAGGTAACGGGGAAGGAGCTACAAGTGGAGGAAGCTGAATTTACAGTGTTAACTGAGGAAGCTAACGACTAGCCTAAGTCAAGGCAGACCAGGAACCAAGGGGCGAAATGTTGTGAGGATACTCGAAGGCACAGATCTAAAGATTAGTTCATACTGAGCCCAAGAAATGCCTCTTAAACATATTTCAGAGCTGCCTCCTACAGATGTGTATTCCTCTTCCTCAGTGTTGATTAACTGATTACTTCAAGAACCTACACATGGCCATAATTCTTTCTATTCTTTCTTCTTAGACCTCTGGGTTTTGCTTCTGTATAGATAAATGTGTTGGAAGTGAGGTTATAGCCACATACTATGCACAGAAACTTTCCAGGAAACTTTCCAATCAGAGCATTCAGTCAAATTGTTGATCAAGTCTGTCTGTAAAGTGGCAGGGTCAGCAGAAAGCACAAATATTGGTCTCCCTGATGAGATCGCAAACACAGAACCCTGCTGCCAAATGGTTGGAAAAAAAGCTGTGTCGGAAGCACTTCTGTCAGAATGCAGACATTGCCCAAGTGAGATATTCTTAAGACCCATTCTGGGGTCTGGGTTCTCTTACTTTCTTTATTGTGTTATCTCTGATATGCAACATTGCATAAGCTTAGGGTATACAACACTGAGTTGAAATATTTTTATTGCAATGTGATTGCTGTAAGGTGTTAGCTAACATCTGTGTAGGGTCTCATAATTATCATTTCTTTCAGTACAGGGAACAATTAAAATCTAGTCTCTTAGCAAGTTCAGTGTTTAAATATAATTTGTTGTCTAATCACTGTACCATGCATTAGGTCTCCAGGACTAGTTCTGTTTTTAGTTTAAGAATAATCTACTGAATTATTCACAATGCACCATAGACAGATGTGCAAAGTTGTTTTGGTACACTTGAATGGACTCCACTTCTGGCTAGCAATCCAGGGGGTCTGAGTGCCCCAGTGTAACCTCTCCAGTTAAGAAGGAAATTCCTCTGCAAAATAAGTCCACTCTGGACACTATCTGTTGAGTGCCTGAGTCAAATTTCTTTTTTTTTTTAATTTTAAACATTTATTTATTTTTGATAGACATAGAGACAGAGCGTGAGCAGGGAAGGGCAGAGAGAGAGAGGGAGACACAGAATCTGAGGCAGGCTCTAGGCTCTAAGCCGTCAGCACATAGCCCGATGTGGGGCTCAAACTCAGAGACCATAAGATCAAGACCTGAGCTGAAGTCAGCAGCTTAACCAATTGAGCCGCCCAGGTGCCCCTCAAATTTCTTTTTTATTTTCTTTTCTCTTTTTAAAATTTTTTTAATGTTTATTTATTTTTGAGAGAGAGACAGATGGAGTGTGAGTGGGGGAGGGGCAGAGAGAGAGGGAGACACAAGAACCAAGGCCGGCTCCAGGCTCTGAGCTGTCAGCACAGAGCCTAATACGGGGCTTGAACTCACAAACCACAAAATCATGACCTGAGTTGAATTCGGATGCTTAACCGACTGAGCCACCCCGGCGTCCCAGAGTCAAATTTCTAAAGAGGCGCTTTCCTCAAAGTCAGGATGACAGGGCCTTAATTTCCTAATCTGTACAGTGGTTATCAATAAAGATCTGATCTAGATCAAAAAACAATTTTTAAAGTTAACGTAAAGGATTAGAAAACAAATAGGTAAGTCCAGAATGCTATAAAAATACAAGATCTTATGGGATCTGCTCTCTAGAGCAGACTTTTTGGGAAGGGAATATTTTCACTAATTCACTAATAGTGGAATTTCAAGAGTGTGGAAATAGGGCAGCCTCAACAATTCTTCAGATTGTTCTATATACCTGAACTTACTTGTTCCAACTACGCTAATAGTTAAGTCTGATATTTTCATGGCTTAAAAGTCCACAGGCATATTGATTATATTTTTTTAAGTTTATTTATTTATATGAGACAGAGACAGTGTGAGTAGGTGAAGGGCAGAGAGAGAGAGGAAAAGAGAGAGAATCCCAAGCAAGCTCCACACTGTCAGTGCAGAGCCTGACACAGGGCTCAACCTCACAAATGGTGAGGTCATGACCTGAGCTGAAATCAAGAGCCAGAGGCTTAACCTGCTGAGCCACCCAGGCACCTCGAGGATACGAATTATCTCATTAGGGCAAACCGGCAGCTATGCCAGCAATGCCTTGGGCTGCTTCACAGCAAAAACTTGCAGCACACATTTTTTAAGCACACACTCTATGCCGGATATTATTCAGTACTATCTGGGCTGGAAAGTCAGGAGTGGTTCTCAATGATCTTTCCTTTCTGACTTAATGTAGGCTCCTACCAAATCTGTTGGAATAAAAGTGAGTCAGATAATGTCTCATCAGACTGTAGGCGAGAGAAGAGGAGATGAAGCAGAATGCAAGCACGGGCCAAGGTGTAGGAGACGTCCTTCACTTCTGACACCATCTGATACTCCCAGCTACTGACCTCTTACAGATGTTCACAGCACATGCCCTGGTGCCCACCCTGCTCTTCACGGACTGTCTTCCTGGCTTGGGTTTGATGGCAAATTTAGGTTAGCACCTCCGACAACTAGAAAAATAAGAAAATACATTTTCCAAGGTCTTGCTAAACCTTTCATTGCCATGGCTTGAACATCCCACAAAAGTCCATGCTCTTAGTAGATGCCATATTTATGATGATGGAAAATTCTGGTTCATCTTCTTACTTTCAACATTGAAGCCTTAGCCATCACAAATTAAAACTAACCTGCCCCCACAAATCTTATTAATAAGAATAGATGAGATGTGCTGTTTGTTATATGAAGCTGTCAGTTATCCTTGGGAAGGGCGGCCAAGTGAGGGGGTGGACGGGGGTGGCCAGGAAAGACTGAGTTAAGTTTAATTGAAGACTGATTCCTGCCTCTTGTTTGTGTTTGGCCTTCTTTCCCCACCGGACCTCTCATAGCAGATGCTAATAAGTAGTCATATTGGACAGATCTTTCTTTTCATGGCCTTTCATTGCTTCTGCCTCTTTTCTTGTTCTATGGCAAAATGGGGCAGGCAGAGGAGTGAGTGAAGCTACAGCAAGGGATTTATATAATTCAGAGTCTTGAAGAAGAGTTGATGGAGTTACATGACTCTATTCTAATTATTTCCCCCTTGGGCTCCAATTACGTGTTAGGAACTTTCAGGCTTTCCACGAATTTATCATCTTCAAATTCCCATGGATTATAAAAACCAAAGGGCCTGATCCTGAAGCTTAACATTGTTCCCAGTGCCAACAAAGGCTTAAAGGATTAGGTCACGAGGAGCCCAGAGAGGATAGTTTCTGTCTTAAGTGGGTAAAAAATGACCTCAAATTTGGCAGGGTATCTCTTGCTGGAAAATCTCCCCTTTCTCATCATTGCCAAAGGGCCTACAGCATTATTATTTCTTACAATGACACTGTGACCTTTGGACACAAGGCAAAGGCTGCCAGTGTTCAAAATTATTATTGCTTCATACACATATGGCCACTTTATGTCAGCATTTTGCAGAGTCCTAACTTTCTTATCCTCTTTAGGTGTGTTCTTAAAATATTTGGGGAAAATTGGGCTACTCCCCTCCCCAACATGTTTTCAGCGTGGGGTCATAGACAGTTTCTATGAAATGACACAAATCCAAAACCAAGTCTTACTTGGATAACTAGCTTCTGCTTATTGAGTGCTGATTTAGGGCCAGGCATTGTTTTAAGGTGCTCTGGTCAAGGCTCAAGGTATGCTCGAAATGGGTAGTTGAAGGATATTTAGCGAAGGGATTATCTGGGGGAAAAAACAGTGGAAGTTGCCCTGCTAGCAACAGCCTTTGCCACTCATTGGTCTGAAGAAGGTAAGGTTTTCTGGCTTATGAGGATTCTAGGAGGGCCACCAGGCAGCAGAACTTGGCAACTTCCAAACCTTTGGGACTTCCAGTCACCTGGATGCACTCTCCGTTGGTCAAATCCAATCAAAAGCCAGAGGCAAGGGATATGGGTGGTATAGTCATCAGAGATCAGCTGCCTGGGCACATAGCTTGGCTAGGCTGGATCTCATAATCACTTTATTGTTATTATCATGGTTATACAGAGCAGCGGACAGGTTAAATAACCAGTCTAGTTTCACCCGGATAGGGAGCGACACTAGGAGTCAAACACAGCGAGTTTCTTTCTAGAGTCTAAATTCCTAGTTACATGCTCTTCTGGCACTGGGTACCTCTGGGCACAAAACACTTCAAGAAGCCCAGAGTTCCTCTAGATCGATGCTGTTCTACTTATCGCTTAACAGTTGTACTTTGTCTGCAGGACTGCCGGGCTTCCCAACAGACCCTATGTTACAAGGAGTCAAGGACCAACAGGCATGGAGGTCTCTCCTCCCATTGCCCTCTGCTCACCCTTGGTGCTAACCCTGGGCTACCTCTCCTCTCAGGGATGGATGGGGCAGCGCCTGCTGCTACTTCTAGAGAGGAGAGCATGTGCACCCTGCAGAGGATTTCTTGCGTTCAGTTTGCTGGTGCCTTTGTTTTCTGCCCCTTTCTTCCCAAGTGTGCCTTTCTTGGCCTCAAATCTACAGCTGAAAAGTGATACTCTGGCTTAGTCTAGACCATAACTGGTCTTTATTTCTCACTTTTTTCCAAACTGGGAATACTCCAGCTTATTGAGCAACCAGACTCAGTAACCAAGGCTCGCAGGTGGTTGGTTGGACTTGCGGAAGGAAGCCAGCCAGGGAGCACAGACAGCTTCCAGGGGTGGATTTATCTGCCACAGAACAGAATACTCGAAAACATAGATGTTAAATCCCTCATTTCCATTAGCATCCTGTGTGGATACAGACGTGATTCCCTCTCCCAACTTGAGAGCTAAAATAATCCTACAGATCTTTGACACATTCTGGATTATCGAGGCCTTTCTAAGTATTCCCAGAAAGGAGAACCCCTTGCGCTTTGTTTTGGAGGAAATCTTTCGATTTTGTAGTAGTAGAGCTGGAGAGTGTGTACATGTGTGTTGGGGGGATGGAGCTTAAAGTGTCATTTGGTCCATTTACCTGTCTCTGGGCCATTCCACATCATCTAACATAGGTCTCTTTTCAGTTTTCAAAGAATAAAGTGTCCCAAAACTTTCTTCAGAGCATGCATGATCAACTGGCATTTTAGAGCCTTTGCCAAAGCAACTTAATATGTTTAAAATCTAATTATTTTAACTCTAAAAAATAATTTTAACGTTGTCTTTTTCTTATGAAGTTTTCTAATATATACAACGTAAAATGAATACTACAATGATCTCTCATTTATCTATCACCCAAATTCAACAATTACCAAGATTTTGCCAAAATTTGCTTTGCCTGTTTCTTTGTTCTTCTTAAAAAAATAAAGTTTTATTGTGAAACTATTCTAAAGCAAATCATGGAAATGTCATTTAATGCCTACATACTGAATCTATAAAAATGTGGCTATTGGCTTCCATAGGAATAATTCCAATTCATAGTAATTTTTAAAGTAATAGCAAAGACAATCGTTATATTGTTAAACAATAATTAAGTGCCAGAAATTTTGCTCTTTGGCTAAGTCAGAGCATGTTTGTGACAAGAGACTGAAGTCCATTGGAACTAGTTTAAAGTTCTGTTTTGTTAGAAAAAGAGAGAGACAGAGAGGGAGAGAGAATCTTACACAGGGTGCACGGTGAGTGCAGAGTCCAACATGGGGCTCAATCCCATGACCCTGAGATCATGACCTGAACCCAAATCAAAAGTCAGATGCTCAACTGACTGAGCCACCCAGAGGCCCTGAAGCTAGTTTTATCAAGCAGGATTAGTGCACAAATACCTCCCTGAATGAAGGGCACAAAGATAGTGAGGTTGAACTCAAGGTAATGAAACTTGGAAATGGAAAATTGTTGGCATTAGGAGCTTCCCTAAGCTGCCATGTGTTCCTCTAATAAAATTGTAGCAAAAGAAATCTTGGGTCTCCTCATTTCCTTTCTATCTTTTACATTCCTGTGCATATCCTACTCTTGCCCAGATGCCAGAAAGGCTCAGGCATCTGAGGATATGCAGCCAGGAAGTTGTTAGATCGATTTTGATCTGAAGCAACATTTTTAACAACATGTCCCAAACATCACTTTCTGAGACTTGCTGGTCTTGATGTTCAAGTTCCAAAACTCTAGTTTAACAGGACTGGGGCTGCCCTTCCCTGTGCATGGTTGTTTTCTTTCCCAGTCTCATCCTCTAATGCTGGAGGATTCCAAATAAAAAGATCTGCAGCACATAAAATGGAGTATAAGGGATCCTTTATCTCCCTGCCTTCTGTGGCTTATCCATTAGGAGGTGTGGATGTTTGAGGGACATGGAGGTGGCTTCATGGGCAGGCCTTCTGACTTTAGACAGTTACTCTTCATCAAAGATTGCTAGCTGCCATACAAAATTGGTACAGGAGGGCTCCACTCCAACAGAGGGGCTGTTATCATTCTCTCCACATAAATATCTTGCTATGTGTTCACTGTACTCAGTCTGCAAACCAATCTCTCCTATGCATATCCCACTTCCTGTGCATATCCCACTCTTGCCCAGCTGCCAGAAAGCTCATGACCCAAACAGATGGCTCTAATCCAAGTGCTTTAAACGCACTAACCATGTTTTAAATTATTCTTATCCTAGTATTCATGTAATCTTCAATAAACATTGAGAGACACTAGCTATATAATAGATACTATGGCAGGCACTACATATATGATGGAACCAGAT
Source organism: Paguma larvata (assembly GCA_030068075.1). NCBI lineage: Eukaryota > Metazoa > Chordata > Mammalia > Carnivora > Viverridae > Paguma > Paguma larvata. Next base: position 15,515,128 of record CM057844.1, read on the forward strand.
CCGGAACTTCCATTCACAGAATTAACCATTAGTGAGAGGGGGATATTTGTCCAATAATCACACCAAAATTTTAAAAATTGCTGTAGTGATAAAGGGCCACTAAAGAAAAGATAAAGGAATGTTGGGTATGTATTACAAGGGGAGGTCATCTAATTTGGGGAAGGTCAGAGAAAGCTGCTCTGTATTAACGGAATACTTTCTAGTCACTCCCATGAGCTCCACAGCTGAAATTAGTATTACTGACATGATGCTCACCAGCTCTGGTATGAGTGTCTATTATGGTTGTGTCCAGCTAGTCTTACTTACCTGTGCAGTCATGTGGATTTTCACTGCAATGAACCACCCTACATTTGTTCCCCCTGGGTTTTATCTCCTTTCTAACAAGCTGCCTTTTTTAATTTGCTGAGGATCATACTGAATTCTAGTCTGGTCCCCTGAGCCCTTCAGAACTCCATCTAGTTTCATTTTGCTTGCCATTTTAATCCTTATTAATCCTCAATTTCTTCAGCCAGGCAATTGATAAAGACATTCTATACTCAGAATAAAATCTCCTTCTTTCCTGGTGCATGGTTTTGCTGCAGTTCTAGGAATCTAAAGATGGTTGATTCTATTTTCTTTGCCCAGAAGAGCAGCAAATACTTTGATCAGTTGGAACTAGTAACAATGACCAGCTTAAACAAGTGGGTCAGAACATCTCAGGATACAATGCTAGAATATAAGATATACTCCTCTTCAGTGCATCCAGGTACTTGATGCAGAATATGTCACTGACATGACTAGAGTTCACTTAAGCATTAAACTCTCAGAGTCATAGCTGTAAATATTGGACTTAGAGTCAGAAAATCTAAGTTCAAATTTTAGCTCTGCAACTTAAACAGCTAAGCGACTGCCAGCCCTGCTAGCTTTCAGTGTCTTCTCGTGGAGCAGGTGGAGAAAAGTGCTTTTATGACAAAATTATAGGGTCGAGGGGCACAGAAATCAGTTTTTGTTGAATGGAAGCATCTTGTGGTTTCTAGGATAATAAATATGGCAGAGCAATTTGATTAGCTGATTTGCATTTCTCTGTCTGCTTATAACATTATGGGTGAAGACCCCAGAGAACATTGGTATAAGGAAGGCAATCACATTTAATTTGGTTATTACGCTGGTCACAGAGTGTGGCAGTTAAAAAATGGTAGAAACATCTTTGCTGTTCCTCCCATTGAAAGGTGGGGTCTAATATCCTTTCCTTGAATTTGGGTGGGCTGTGTGTCACTCATAGCAAGTAGGACGTGATGGAAGCAATGCTACATGACTTCTGAGGCAACATCAGTTCCCCTGCAGTCCCAGGGAATGTTCACTATGGGAAAGCTAAAAGTTAGGCACCTTACTTGTAAGAAAACCAATTACCCTGAGACCACCATGCTGGGGAGGCATGTATCAGTGCTCCAATCATCAGCCCCAGCTGAGCCCAGCTGACAGCCTGTACCATCTGCCAGCCATACTGAACGAACCAACCAGGGTGTCCAGCACAGTTGAGCTTCCAGGCGACTGCAGCCAGCCAACATCCGATTGCAACTACATGAGAGACCCCAGGAGATAATTGTCCAGCTGGGCCATTCCCAAATTTCTGACCCACAAAACCAATGCGAAACAATGGAAGTTGCTATGTTCTGGGGCAATTTGTTATGTAGCAATACTGCCAGCAATAATAACTGGAATCTCTAGTCACAATAGCAAATAAATATGACTATAGACCAGGGTGGTTGCTAGAGATGCTCCTGGTGGTGACATAAAACAACTTTAAAATGTTAAATTTACAGATATTGATTGTAACTTCTTTGTGTCACTAGGACAGAATCAAATGAGAGGACAATGTGAACAGTGAGTTGAGGTCCAAGCCTTAGTTGCCTCTCATGGCCAGTGGGGTGTTAGACATGATATTTTAAGTGCAATATTGATTGTTTTGAGCATGTAACAATCATAACTGCTTAACACCATCAGGCAAGGGTTGATTTCACTTCCATACATTATGAAGGACAGGCCACATCTGAAACTTAGTCAACACTTTAAAGTGTGTATATTTGCTTATAATAAAAAATGGAAAAGTCTGAGAAAGGAATATTTGAGTTAGAAATACAACTATCCAAATACTATTTTTATAAAACTATTTTAACCTGATTGACTTTAACAGGCAGCATATGACAAAATCCAAGATAGAATTGTTTTGTGACTGTATGTAAGGCATAATGAAGTCTTTAAACTTTGAAGGATCTCTACAGGGACCCTCAAGTGTTTTGTTTGATTTAAAATGAATATTTTATTGAAGTATTATAAACACACACACGTACACACACACGCAGAAAAGTGCACTAGGAACAGTTCAGTGAAATTTTTATAAGTTGAATACACCTGGGGAATGAGAGTCCAGGTCTGAAAACAGAACATTACCAGCTCTCCAGGAAAGCCTTTGTACCCACCTCCAGTCAAAACTCAACCTTCAAAGGTAACCATCTTTCTAAGTTCTAACACAATAGATTGGCCTGATTTTGAAATTAAAAGAGAGAGAGAGAGAGAGAGAGAGAGAGAGAGAGAATCATATATAATGTATTGCTTTGTTCTGGCTGCTTTTGCTCAATATTATGTTTGTGAAATTTGCACATGCGGTCAGATGTCATTGGAGTTTGTCCATTTCCATTGTGCTGGTATACCATAGATTTGCTTATCCATTCTTCTTTCTATTAACGATCTCAATAATATTTTGTTCAACTTAATCAAGAATTTGCAGCTCCAGTTGGAATCAGTCCACTGAAGATCTTGAGCATCCAATGTGGTAGCTTCTTGGAATACGGTCTCACTGTGGTCTTATTGTTGATCTTCCACTATAGAGACTCTCTGAATGGCAACCATTATCTTTGATGAAAAAAAATATGCAGAGTTGTTTCTGTGTCATGTTAATGACTTCAAGTGAGTCATTATAGTCCTTTTGGGCTGTATCCTTTGGGATGTGGCTCTAAAAAATGTCAGGGGTGGCTGGGTGGCTCAGAAAGTTAAGTGTTTGACTTCTGCTTGGGTTGGGATCTCACAGTTTGTGAGTTTGAGCCCAACACTGGGTTCTGTACTGAGAGCTCAGATCCTGGAGCCTGCTTCAGATTTTGTGTCTATGCCCCTCCCCTGCTCATACTCTGTCTCTCTCAAAAATGAAAAAACATTAAAAAAGTTTAAAAATGTCAGTGGTTCTTGTTGAAGGTAAGTTTACGGCAAGGAAAATGTTGAGTCAAGGGAATCATCGTGCTCATGAGATTTCTTTCATAGGATCAACGAAATCAAATTTCTAAATTGCAGTTTACATTTTTTGTGGGCTTGCAAAGGATAAATTCATATTAGCTTCAGAAACCATGCCACAAGGCCACTCTCTTTATGTGAAAATATCATGGGACATTAGACTCATATTAGGGAATAAAATCCATGCAATTCATACCTGTTTGCAAAAAGCAAGATCATTGACACTTTCCAAAAGCAATGATAACTGCAGAAAACAAAGGCAATCTTCTGGCATCAACAAGAGTTTGGGGCAGGAACAGGCTATGACATGTGGCTACAACTTAGATCTCCATCTGACTAAGTAACTCTTCTTTTGTCTAAAATTTGGGGACTTTGTGTTCAACCTAAAGATTCTCTGCACATGATTCTTAGATTCCTTAACACACACCTTTTTGCAGTGCTATTTTAGGGAGAATTCTCCCTCATAAACCTCTGATTAACCCAGCATCAACTATACATGTTGCTGCAAAGTGAATTCTTTTTTTGGGGAGTTAATTTCTTAAAATCTAGACACTGCTTCTTGTTTGTTTCATTTTTTTTAATTTGTGGGGGTGGTCTTGCATTAATTGAGGTAACAGTAATTGATATAGCAAATAATCCCCCAAATATCAGTGGTTCAACATCAGACAACATAAGACACATTTATTGGTTACTCACGTAACAGTCTAATGCTGGTCTTTCTGGTCAGAGAGCAGCCTTCCTGGTGACATTCAGGAGTTCAGTGTCTTTTCATTTTGTATTTCTGCCTCCCCAGAGCCTCAGTGTCTTTTGCAATTTAGATGACAAATGAGGAAAGAGAAAATAGAGAAGACATATACGTCTGGAAAGGACAAATATCACCATCACTCACTGGGTGGGAACTAATCATGTGAGCCTGCCTACATAGATGCAAGGGGTTCTGTGAAAAGTAATCTTCTGGGCAGCTGCTTTCTGGGGAACCACCCTATCACAGTGTAAGGAGCAAACATTCCGGTGGAGAACTAACCATCAACTGTATTATTTTACAAGAAACAACAACTGAAACTTGTTTGATTTTAAGTAAAGTATATGACTCTAAGGCTTCAAAATTGAGCATGAAAAATATATATTTTAGTTCCTAAGACTTGAAACAATTCGCATTTCAAAACTCTATCCTTCCAGTACAGCAGGATGATTTATTTGAGGTCTCTAAGATGGTCTTTTCCCAGAACTTGTGCCAGGGTTCTAGAAAGCATTACTGAGATGTTGGGGGCAGGACAGGAATCTGTCATTCATCCATCTGTTGATGTAGGTCTTCATGAGATGTCTACTATAGCAGAAGTCATGTCCTTTTATTCTATAGATTTTGTCATGCTATTCTCAGGGCATGGAGATCTTATCATGTCTTCCCCCAGATGAATCCTCTAGAAAAGAAGTATTGAGGTCATAGTGTTCTATTCCCCTTTGTTCTGAGACCCCAGATCTCTCTCCACTCTCTGAATCCTAACCCCAAGTGGAGGAGTTTAGCTAAAAATTCTAATTTTTTAAATGTTTATTTTATTTTTGAGAGGGGAAAAGAGAGAGGGAGACACAGAATCCAAAGCAGGTTCCAGGTCTGAGCTGTCAGCACAGAGCCCAATGCAGGACTCAAAGCCAGGAACCATGAGATCATGAGCTGAGCCAAAGATGGACACTTAGCTGACTGAGCCACCCAGGTGCTCCATTACTAAAAATTCTAATGAGAGATTTCCTCTTCTTTCATGTTTCTGATAAAAATGTTTTATCTAATGCAAAATCCTCCTTCTTCTCCCTGAAGTTCAGACTACTCCTCAAACATGCAAGATATATATTGCTGCCTCCAGACCTTTGCACTTTGATCACTTATGGATTCCTAGCACTTGAAACAGTACTTAAGACATAATCATTACTCAATAAATATTTGTGGAATAAATTGCCTTCAAGACAGATGTTTACTGTGTTTTACAGAATTGAATTTTACAGAAATGAATACTGTGATTTAGAGAGGATAAGAAATCTGTAAAAGTTTCTAAAGCTAGTAATTTGGAGGGTTGGATTTTAACTCAAGCAGTCTACTTTCATATTTGTTAAAAAATAAATATGATATAAATGTTCTACCCTGTTCTAATTCATCTATAGTGCTTTAGGAAGAGCCCTGGACTCAGAGTATGAAAATTTCTTGATCTGCTATATTTGCAAAAGTGATTTGCAATCACTTTATCTGTCTCACTTTCCTCATCTTCAGAGTAAAAATAATGACATATCTCTTGCAGATGATTGGCAAGTTTAGACGATAATGAATTCAACGGTAAGAAGGTAGATAATTATGTCAGTTATCTGTGGTTACAACAATACACAACAGTGTAACAGATGGCCACACAATCACAGTGGCATACTAGCAATAGATTGATCATGCACACATCTGAGGTCAGCTGTGGTTCAACTGGACATCTTAGCTGATCTTGACTGGACTATTTTATATATTTGGGGTTAGGCTGTCTGTCAGCTGATCTAGGGTGGCCTTGGCTGGGATGACTGGGTGATTCAGCTCTGTTCCATCTGTGTCTCATCCTTTAGCAGGTTAGCCTGAAAATGTTGTCATGGTGATAACAGAGGCACAAGAGAGCAATGGAAGCACATAAATTCTCTAAAGACAAGGCTCAGAAGTAGCACACCATCTCTTCTCCTGCCTTCTGTTAACTGAAGCAAATCACATAGCCTAGCCCAGATTTAAGGACTGGGGGAATTGACTATCTTTTTTCATGGAAGAAATTCAAAGTCACATGACAAGGAACACAGAAATAGAGAGGAAAAATAATTGGACTGTTAACACATTCAGTCTTCCACTAAATGATCGATAAATTTTAGTTCAACTTGATGTACATTTGGGCATATTAAAACACAAAATTCACTTACCAGTCCCTCTGGAATCAATGTAATCAACTCAGCCTCTTCCTCTTCTCTCCCATGGGACAAATTTCCAGCTACCTTCTGGAAAGGAAAATGATGGGGGTTGTTCTCAGTGGAGAAAGACCTGCTTTCTAACCGGAGATGGTCCCTTATTGCCCAAATGTCCATGATTAGTAGATTACCAAGTCTAGCTCACCTTCTCTTCTCCTCCAGCAGAAAGAAAGTCACCCTCCAATCTCCAAGTTTAGCATTTGTATATTCAGACGGACAGGCAACAAAAATTCCATCAGCATGGTGATCTTGCACACCTACCAAGGTCCTTCTAGTATGGTCTGAGGGTATAGTAGGCATGGCCTGGTGTTCCCATGGGTCTTCACTTCCTAACCTTTGGCCATTACACTGATGAGGATGAATACAAGATTAGATGAGCTCAAAAGTCATGGTAGGATGGGAGAGGAGGTGAGGGACTTCTGTTAGGATCTCTGTTTGTTCTTCCCCAGAATATCTGAAAGAAAATACACCCTACATTGCAAAACTGATTTCTTTCTGAAATTTCCATCTGGTCTGCCTGTGGTATTCACAGTCCTTCTAGTAACATATTTATGACATTTTTCTCATGAAAAAAATTACTCCGGCCCTGTTTGCTAAGGGAGTATTTGCCTTCTACCTGTTCTAGGTTTCAGTATAAATTTTTTCTCACACTAACCAATTTTTCTAACAGCCTTGAGGTCTGTGGGTGAGTGGCCTTGGTTTATAGCCTTCCCATAAAATTCATTTCCATATGGCAGGACTTCAATAGATATGTCTTCCTGTTTAAAACTTAACCATATCTTTTTTCTTTACATATTTCACCATGCAATTTATAAGGATATGTCTTGATATACATACTTTCGACTTAAAATATAGTAAACAATTTCCCTTTCCATTAAGCTTACATCAAAAATGCTGTTTTAGGTCCTAATAAAATATCTCATTGCATACATGGATAGAAATTTATTTAATAGAGTCATATTGTTGAGAAACTTAGATTCTCAACATTCTTAGTTGCTTTCTGGTTTGTCCTGATCATAAACAAAGGAAAAAGTACTGGGCGTCATATTTCTGCGACAGATTCTTATTGCTGTGCTACTGTAACTATATTAGATATTTCCACCACGCAGGTGACAGAGTTTAGAAGCTATTATAACAGACACTTGGTTATTAGCCCAGAGCCTCAACTCATCCTAACTATGCTAGCCTATAATCCACTACACAGGGGAGTCTTGAAAATCTATATCCATGTGAAGAGAGGGCAGGTGCCCTCTGGCCTAGTTCTATGGTCAGAGTTTTCAATAATTGTACCTTATTGAATTCCCACAATGGTGTTGTGAAGACAGATGTTATATGCACTTGATCTAAGTCCAATTCCTGTAAAGTGGGGAATCTGACTCCTAGGCTTTCTGACTCCTAGGCTTGGATTTTCCCCTGCAATATGCTATAAAAACCTATTTGTACTAACAATAATAGTGATAGATAGTTTTTATTGGACTTTTATGATGTGCTAGACTCTGTTTTCAATGCTTTGCTGTATTCATTCAGTCAATCTTCAGAACAACTCCATGTTATCGGTTTTGTAATTAACATCTCCATCATTGGCATTTTACTAAGGTGGAACTTGAGAGAGATTAAATAATTTGTCCAGGTCACATGGCTGGTGAGTAAAAGAGCTACAATTTGAACTCAATTAAAAGCCCAAGCTCTTGACCCTTGTGATGTATGGATAATTATTGACTGATGTATATGACTTAAGGTGAACATAAAGTCAGCCTGGAAACTAACCTGTCAATATCTTACCATGTTAATCCTGGTACTCATCATATTCTTGTTTTTTCCTTTGTGCATGCTTGTGAGTGCACACACATGTGGTTGGAGTATTGCCCAACCTACCCCCAGATTACAACCCAAAGAATGTTCTTATCATCCAAACAAAGTAATCCCTTCTGGTAATCCTTCTCTCCCACGACTAATCTTTTCTGTGCCAATCTCCCTCAGACTTACTGTCTTCAGCCATAAACGATAAATTGATTGTTCATCCGGATTTTATTTCTACTTTAAAATATCATTTATTATTTCCTTCTGATTGCAAAAATAGTATACATTTACTGAAAAAAAAATCAGGAAAACAGAAAAGTAGATAAAATAAAGAGAAACTACCTATAATCTTTTTACTTCCCAAAGATAAGCACTGTTAACATTTTTTCCTATCTCCTTCCAAACATCCTTCATACAAGTAGATCATACCACAGTACTATTTTGTACTGGCTCTTTTCACTTAATGTATCATTCTCATGTTTTATTAACTACATGGTGACTTCTTACATCTACATAGGATCCCACTGTATTGATTAATATAGTAACTTAATTAATACACTTGGACGAGCACCTTTTCACACACATACGTGTCCCATTCCTGGTAATTTCTTTAGAAACAGTTCTTAGAAGTGGCATTGCTAGATCTAAAACATCTGTTTTCACAGCGTTAGTAACAGTTGTCAAATTCTATTCTAGAAATACATATCATTTGACACTTCCACGAGGATTTGTTTTTTTTAAGTATATTTATTTATTTTGAGAGAGAGAGAGGGAGAGCACAAGTGAGGTGGGAGCAGAGAGAAGGAGAGACAGAATCCCAAGCAGGCTCTGTGCCATCAGTGCAGAGCCCGACGCGGGGCTTGAACTCACAAACTGTGAGATGGTGACCTGAGTTGAGATCAAGAGTGGGACACTTAACCAACTGCACCACCCAGCACCCCCTCCCCCATGACAATTCTATGAAGATTTAAAGGGAATGTCTGAATGTGTTTTGAACCCACTTCTACAAGGATCATGGCTGCTTTGTACTCTCTTAGTCTACCTCTGGCTGTTCCAAACCAAGATGACCTATGTAGTCACCGTGAGATCACTGACACCCATCTCCTCAAAGGCAGATAGATTCCTCCCTTCTCAGTCCGAGGATGTTATCCATTCCATTTCACAACAATGGGAAACCTACCTATTAGGAAATAATCTCCCTCCTACAGGTTCAGGGAGTCAAACCCTCCCTTTGCTACTGTGTTGGAAGTGGCCAAGTGAGGCTGCCCTGTGTGATTCTATCAGTGCCACACAAGAAGCTTTTGATTTTCCAAAGAACACATTTCTCCTGACTCAACTTCTTATGAATTTAGAAATACCTATGTAATTATTTATTCTTAGAACCTGCATCATAGAAACTCTGCTGAAATGAAAACTGGCAGTAAAGACGTCAAGGTAAATGAAATGTAATCTTCAATTGTTCCATTAAAACGTTTATTGATATGTTAGATGCTAGGTGGTAAGACACAATATGTGTTTTCCAGGAGATCACAGTCTAGAAGGGGAGGCAGAGAATTATACCAATACAGAGTACTGGGTACACATGCAATAAACAGACTGTTATACAGGACTTTTTCTGTTGTCTTTGAATGATGGCCAGTAGGAGATAAATACTACACAGAAATGAAAGTGTTGCCAGACACATTTCTGAGGGTACGGGACAAGCTTTGCTCCTCTAACCATCTTATTCTCCTCCTACAAGCCTATACAGAAGGACTTACTGAAGTTTGTTGGAGAGCTTGGGATTTAGTTTTCAGGTGGAAAGTTATTCCCTTTTGGGGGAAATGGGAAGGGGGTGCTCTCCCTTTCCTCCAGCCAAGGGAGAAGGGCTCACAAAACTAGTTACCTGGAAGAAAAAAAGACTCACTCTCTGTGCCTGACTGCCCTGTGCATTCATAGTTCTGCTGACTGGACCTTTTGAGCAGGTTAAAGCAATTGGTGAGAGATGTCAGGGGAGAATGGAATGTCCCCAACTTCACTTGGGGTACAGGGAAGGTTCTGAAGTTTTTGGGTAGGCCAGTTGCACAGTAGAGACTGATCTGGAGCCATCTTTTCATGACGCTTAGCACCAGAGAGACAGCAGCAGCAGGAGGCTGTGAAGCATACCCTTGGGAGCTGGAGATGAAGGGGTAGAGGTGTGTTGATGAGGTCCCCTTGGAGCAGAGAGCTTCTTCCTGCCAGAGAATTGTGCCCCTGGAAACATCTTCATAGGCACCCCTCCGGGAAGTCAGCATTTGGAAATCTAACACATCAGGGCAGGAGCACAGTAGCTCCAATTAAGATACGCCCCCTGACCCCACACCCATATTCCCTGGGTGTCTGGATCACTGGCTGTATTCTCCGCCATTCTACATGACTGAGCAGGAATGACTCATCCGAACTATGTATTTCTATGTCTTGTTCAAAGCTATGGCTGGAGACATCGTCCAATATACAAATACGCAGATAATAGTAGTGTTTTGTTCATGGGAAGAATTTGTTTCCTTTTTTATCCTAACTGCCAGTAACCTCGGGACCAAATCCTTGCCCCATGGTGGCAATTAGTCTGTCTCTTGCATCTAGACACATCACCGTGTGCTGTCTTTAAGTGGCCTCTGCCTTCCTAATTGTGCTATTTAACAATTCATTTCGTTTTGCAAACTACCTCGGGCCACTTTGTAAGTATTGAGGCAAACTTTGGGAGTAGGGGTGTGTGTCCCAATGTGAGCTATGAGAAGTCACGTACAGACTGTGGTCCTAAAATATAAAACAAAGGGATATGCTATCCAAATAAGCAAATGACTGAGCTGAAAGCAGAAGAGTGTAAACAGGACTCTAATCAGTGGATTTGCTAAGCAAGCATAGTTCCTGTTTTTAGGAAATTAGCCACAGTTTACTCATATATATTTTTATATGCTGAGGTCTCCAGTTAGAAAAAGTCCTAATTTTTAGCACTTGTTTTAGCTTTAACCAAAAACATTACCACTTGATGCCAGTCAGGGAATATCAGTTGTTTTTAAATTGTTTTTTTAATGTTTATTTTTGAGAGAGAGAAAGACACAGACAGATCGTGAGCAGGAGAAGGGCAGAGAGAGACACACAGAATCTGAGACAGACACCAGGCCCTGAGCTGTCAGTACAGAGCCCCAAGCAGGTCTTGAACTCCCGGACAACGAGATCATGATCTGAGCCAAAGTCAGATGCTCAACTGAGTGAGCCACCTAGTTTTTTGTTTTGTTTTGTTTTGTTTTGTTTTTGTTTGTTTATTTATTTTTGAAAGAAAGAGAGAGGGAAAGCAAGTGAGAGGGAGGCAGAGATATTGGGGAACAGAAGATCCAAACTGGGCTCTGCACTAACAGCCTTCTGCCTGATACAGGGCTCAAACTCACTAACAGTGAGATCATGACCTAAGCTGAAGTCAGACACTTAATGACTGAGCCACCCAGGGGTCCCATTCAGGGAATGTTAGTAAAAGTTTATTTATTTCTGTGATTTTTTTATACAATCATAGATTATTTATTTGAAAGTATAAAAGCAAGAAGAATATTTTTCAAATTTTTGCTTATTGATTCAGTGGGCACCTGCTTGCTATGGGCCTGACTCTGAGGATATAAGAGGCAACACAATAGATGTAGTTTTGCGCTGACAGAGCTTACAGTCTGGCAGGACTGTTTGCTTGTTGTACAATGGTTGTTCCCATCACTATTAATTCATTTACAACAATACCTTTGTTTTGTCTCAATACCTCAGTAACAAATTACCACAAAATGTAGCAACCTAAAACTGCTTCTTAATACTTTTGCTAGCAAATTTGTGGGTCAGAAGTTTAGGAAGGCTCTCTTATATGGCTGAAATCAAGCACTGACTGGGCTACAGTCATCTGATGGCTTGACTGGGACAGATGTCCATGATCTCACATGGCTGACAGTGAACACCAGCTCACGTAGTTCATGTCAGCCAGGAGCTCATGTAGGCTGCCGAGGGAGGCCCCTGCTCATGGCCTTTCCAGCAGTGTGATCTCAGGGTAGTTATGTTTCTTGCATGATAATTGTCTTCCCCAGAACACGCATCCCAAGAGAAAAAGCACAAACCGCATGGGCTTTCCGCTTAACCTTTTTCTTTTGTGATCCAGCTTTGGAAGCAAGCACACTTCTGCTGTATTCTAGTGGTTACAATCAAGTCACCAGGATTAGCTCAGATTCAAGTGCAGGGTACAGAGAACCGATTTTTTGATGAGAGGAGTCCCAAAGAATTTGAGGTCATGTTTTAAAACCACCACAATCATAATCTGGAAGAGTGACTTCAAGTGGCATCTGGTCCTGTGAGATTTATGTGATTATTTCAGGGACCTACTCCAGATAAGGCTGAAGCCATTCTTGAACATGACTGGGATTTGAATCTACACCACAAAGCCTCCTCCACTCTCCTTCCTCCTACAGTTTCTCTGAAGCTAATTGAGGCAATGGTTTCCCTGCTCCCATTTCCCTATTCCATTTAATATCAGGCTTCTTAATAGCTATTTTGGGACAAAAGCCTAGTCTGTCACAACCAGTACCAGCACTAATAACTGTAGTATGTTGGAAAAGGAGAAATTTTTACTTTGTTCAAATAAGCGCTTTCTTGTTTAGATTTGCCAATACAATACCCAAAACAAACATATTTAGTCTTGGTCCTGGCACAGAATTAAGAGCAGAAGACTTTAGGTTATTAAGAACAGGTGTCACATATGTGTCATACTACAGAAAGCACCTCTGAGACATAGTCACTGAGTCATTAATCTATTTCTACCTGTAAAGTTTCTGAGTTCCTTTCTTCCTTCTCCTTCTCCTCCTCCTCCTCCTCCTCCTCCTCCTCCTCCTCCTCCTCCTCCTCCTCCTCCTTCTTCTTCTTCTCTGAATTTCTGAAGTGTAGACATCCTTGCTGCCACCTGACTCTGGGAAGACTTTTACTGAGTAACAAGATGTTCTATGGCACAATTTTGAGGATCTTAGTTTCCCCTTACAAAGATCTTTAAGACAGCATTTTGTAGCTAACAATCTTTTGAACTAGCTGATATTATAAATGTTATTGTATCATTTTTGCTGTGGTACCACTGAGCAAGAAATCTCTTGATGTTTCTCATTCCTCCCCAAATTGTCCAGAATACAAGTACAGACACATAATGTTGTAAAACGTATTTCTTCTGAGTGTCTTGGTCAAAAGGTTAAAAGCCACCTGCTATTAACACCAAACATGACTTTTAGAGACTAACCTGGTGCAAAATGCTAGTGCCAAAAAGATTCAGACCTGTAGCCCACAGCAGTGGGCAGGTGTTTATGGGGCTATGGGAGACCCATGCTCAGCAGTGACATCATGTGATAGCTTAGATTGGCTGAGACCTCCAGTCTCCTCTCTCCCTCGTGGCAGGAAATAGTGTTGACCTTTTTGAACTGTCTGCCTTAAGAAATTGTACCTCCCTCCTTTCTGTAATCTCAGTACGCAAGCTGTGCTGGAGGAAACCTGCTTGCAGAGTAGAAGCTGTCCTTGCTGAACTGTTACATGTAAGAGAAGCTGGTGTCAGGTGAGGGGGTTCTCGCTCCCTCATTAGCCCCAAATGCCAGTGTGTTGCTTCAGCAGTAGAGGTTCTGAGTGTGACCTGTCTCTTAGTAGGTGGAAACTTAGTGTAGGGAACTCTCAGCAAAGCTGACCAAAGCTCCTTGGGGTCAACCCAGGATTAGGGAGATGGGCAAGAATGTGGTGCTTACTGCCTCATAGGACAGGATGGATGAAGGCTGTGTTGAGAGACAGTGGCTTAGGAACAAGTTGCAGGTGTGTTTTTTGTGACTCTGGCTGGCCCCATCCTTGCTGGCAAAGCTATCTGTAATTTTGGGTGAGGAGTTCTGGTGGTGGCATCTAAATCCTTGTTGCCCAGCTCTGAGGTGGAGCCTGGTGCTTCTTAGGCCAATGACCTTAACCATTAGGTTTGTTCCAGAGCCCAGGGTGAAGCTCCTTTAACACTGGGGCAGGACAAGTCTCTCTTTGGGATCTCAACCATACCTCTCCTTCATCTCCTACCACAGGGCACATAGGAGACTCTCCTCACCACCTTTTAAAGCTATTCCAACACAGTAAGTTTTTTAAATCCCTCACTTTTAGGACACTGGTGCCAACAGTCCTCGATTTACATAACTAAGGGCATCATTTATGTGATTTTCTGCTGGTAGAGGAAGACTTGCTTTGTTGGGCATGTTTAGGATCTATACTCAAAGTAGCTAGAAACATCTCTCGTTTAAGGGAGAAAAATAACTGAATAATCTCTAATAGTCCAAGTTTCTGGTGAAGGCTGCTACAGCATCAGAATTGGAAGGTTGCTGAGTAAGCAAGAAAACCAAACCACAGTCAAACTCCAGGAAAGCTAGGTTTAGGTTTGCCATCGTTGCCAGTCTGAGCACAGTGATTGACCTGGTAGGTGCTCAATACAATTTGTCATGTAAATTTATGGCCAAGAGGAATTAGAATTAATGGCTCAAATCTGGAAGAACCTGTCTCTGTTTCATACTGGGGAAGTTTCTGCCCTTGGGACTACAGCCCCTGTGTTCATCACAGGGGTTGTTAATCCAATGGTGCTAAGGTGGACACTGCTAAACTTTATCCTTATATGGCTAGGTCTTCCTGTGTGTCCAGGAAGCTACCTCTGTTTTGCTCTTCGCAGCCTTCCTTTTGATATGGTAATACATTTAATCAACCCTTCATGGCCTCAAGCTAGTCTGTTCAGCTCAGGTGCCAAGATGAAATTTCCTCTTCTGGAGTTTTGTCTGTTTAGAAGAGCACAGGAGAAAGTAGAACTCAGGTTTAAAAACCAGGATCCCAAGCATAGCCTATGAATAAATTTTAGGGACTTAACAGAATTGTACAAAGACTTCCTGATTTGTGTGAGCATTTTTCTAAAAGCAGAGTCCAGATTTAATTAGATTCTTTAAAAAAATCAATGACCACAAACTAGTTAAGTTTATAGGATTCTGTTCCTTCCCATACAGTCTCCAACACATTGGGTATATTGTGTTCTTCCTAAGAAATTTGGCTAAGATAAAAACCACAGAATCATTCGGGATTGATTTATTAAGTATTAACTGAACACCTACTGCATGCCATTCACCGTACTCCTGTTTTAGTCCGTTTTGGCTGCTATAACAAACTATAATAGACTGAGTGCCTTATAAACAACAGAAATTTATTTCTCACAGTTCTCGAGGCTAGATGTCTCATATCAGGATGCCAGCATGGGCAGATTCTGGTGAGAACTCTCTTCTGGGCTACAGATCGCCTACTTCTCATGGTATAGTGCATGGCTGAAAATCAGCTAGTGCTCTGACCTCTTCTTTTAAGAGTACAAATTCTCTTTATGAAGGTTGCATTCTCATGATCTAATTACCTCCCAAAGGCCCCACTTTCAGATATTCTCACACAAGGGATTAGATTTCAATGTATAAGTTGCGGACAGCATGGGGCGGGTCACAAACACTCAGAGCATAACAGCTAAAGCACTGAGGTATGAATGCTAATAAGGTAAAGAGCTTGCACCTGGCTAGGGAAGGAAGGCAAATAAATTAACCGATACTGCCCAGCATGCAATTAAAGAGAAGCACAATTAGAGATTAGAGAGATAGTGGGTGCAAAAAAGAGAATTGAAATTATAGCATGTGGTCAAGGGAAGGCTTCTAGGAAGAGTATACTCCTTGAGAAATCTTTTACAGATTATAGAACATTATCTAGTCCGAGAAATGGGGTTAAGGGATGAAGGCTATTCTGCAACAGAAAATAATATGGATGTAAACATGGAGTCATGAAATGATATGGCATGTTTTGATTAGGGCAGAGGGAGATAAAGTCACAGAAGTAGTTTGAACTTTGTTTGCAAAACTGAGTTTAAGCAGACAAAGGTATGATATGGGTGTGCTTTAGAAAGCTCATTGTGCAAGCACTATTAGACAAGATTGGTTGGAAGTGGAGTGTATAGGTGGGAACACACCAGTGGTGTAGGGATGGGAAGGAGGAGAATGGAGACAAATGCAATGCTTGGGCAATGTTGATAGAGAAGGAAAAGTGGACTTGAAGATTCTTTGTCTGTGTGTGAAGGAAGTTTTGAGTCCCTGGTGAGTCCCAGTTTCTTTTCTGTTTTAAAAAATTTTTTAAGGTTTTATCTATTTTTGAGAGAGAGAAAAGAGAGAGAGAGAGAGAGGGAGAGAGAGAGAGCACATACACACCCGCACAAGTGGGGGAGGAGCAGAGAGGGAGACACAGAATCTGAAACAAGCTCTAGGCTCCAAGCTGTCAGCCCAGAGCCCGATATAGGACTCAAAGCCACGAACTGTGAGCTAAAGTTGGACGTCCAACTTATCGAGCCACCCAGGTCCGCCTATAGGTGAGTCCCAGTTTCTGCATGGAATAGTTTGGATGATAAGCAAAGATCTCATTCTCTTAAATAGGTTTGGGAAAACATTGTGAGTTTAATTATAAATATGTTTAAGAAGGTTGAGGAGCACATGGATATTCAGGTGGAGAGATATTCAGTAGACATTTACATATGTGTCTGGAACCCAGGAGACAACAAAAATATGAATCCTTAACATATATGTGAGAGTTCACTTTCAATGAAGGACCCAATGAAAATCAATAGTGAGAGTAAGAAGGAGCCAACAGAGAATCCTGAGGAGTGCTAAAATTTAGAGTTTGAGGGAAATATGACAATTAAAAAAAATAGTGAGAAGAACCTAAAGGATAATGGGGAACCAAGAGGCAAATGAAAAAGGAGACATTGATAAGGGAGTGGTTAGCCATGTCTAGCTTTGCAGAGATATCAAAAAGCCGAAGGCAGAGATATGGGGCAGGTAACTAGTCTACTGGCACTTATCAAGAATATTTCCTTTTCTCTGATTGGAGCAGAAGCCAGACTAGAGAAGGCTGAGCAATAAATGGGCTATGAGAAAGCAGAGACAATGAAGCAGCTTGGCCAAGAAGGGAAGAAGAGTGCAAGGACCAGTGAGAGAAATTGACTATGGAAGGAAAGAGTTTTATTGTAAATATTGGGGGGATTTAAAGACATCTATTCATGGAAAGGAGCCCATGGAAGAAAGGGCAACAGTGGGATCAACTCTGGGGCAAAGAGCTTGTGGAAGGAGGAGGAGCTGGTCCAAAGAAGGGATTCAAGAATTCACCCCGGCCTTGAAAACGAATGTTAGGTGAAGGAAGGCAGACCCAAAGGCCACATGTTATAGATTCTGTTTATGTGAAATGTCTGGAATGGACAAATCCATAGAGACAGAAATTAGATTAGCAGTCAATCTGGGGATGGTGGGAGGAGAGACTCTGGGGAGACTGCTAATGGTACAAGGTGATTCTTCTTTGTTTTTTGGCATTAGATAGTGGTGATGGTTGCACAATTTAGTGAATACACTAGAAATCATGTAATTGTATACTTTAGAAAGGTGAATTTTATGGTATGTGAATTACATCTCAATTGAAACAAAGTTTGAAAAGGAATACTGTCCTATTGTTGGACAGTAGAGCTCTTTCTAGCTTGGCGTTGTCCTTGAGTAGGACAGACCTCTTAATATCCAAGTTAAAAATGCCAAGAGGTATAGAAATGACATGTTACCACTTGGCAGGAGGGAAGTATCAGGCACAAGATTTGTGGGGCCATGTGTTTACAAATTACTAAGAATTTCAAGACAGTTACAGCAGAAGATTAAACCAAATTTGATGCTCTGTGTGGTTGAGCAGGTCACACATCCATGAAACTGGCCCTGAAGAAGGGAGGTCTCACAAGAGGGATTTTTCTCAAGAAAATTGGAAGAAGAATTGGAGTAGCTAAAATGAGAGAATGGGTAGAAATTTGGAACTGTCCTTGAGAAGAAATGGAGAGAGAACTAACAGTGGACATGAATCACTTGTTCAGAGACCATGAATTTGTAGTAATATGATTGTGATTTTTCACTGTTGGATCTAAAAAATCTAGCTATAGGGCTTAAAGCAATTAGAGTTGTAGAGGTGATGTTTTTCAAGGCAAACGTTACTGAAGACCAAAAGAGCAAAAGAATGAAAGTTAATGATTAGACTAACTGTGCTTGCAGGATCCCTGAGGATGGGTTAGGAAGTCACCATGCATAGAAGGTGCTCATATAAAGCCTGAAAGTAGAATAGTCTATGAATCATGGTCTAAATGAAGTGCAGGTATAGAAAAGTGAGGAGAAAGAAAGAAACATTGAAAGATTGTGCACTGAGATGGGGTTATTGGAATTTAAGATTTTAGGTGTGGAGTTCTGGGTTTTGCTAAGTCCAGGATCCAAACCTGTTGAGTTGAGGCTGCTTCAAATGGTAATGACTTGACTCACAGAGCTTCAGACTTCAAAGCATTTTAATCTTAAGATCTAATTGGGGCAAGTTATTCTCCTACATGGAAGGAATGTCCTCAACCATGTACAGTAAACTGAGTGTTGATCAAAGCTGCTACATATGGCGTGACAGATGGGAAAAGTGGGGGAACATGTTTTTTCCCTTCTCACAGAAGTGTTTTCTCTTGATGGCTTTGCTCCTTTATGGGGGTAGATGTGCTTCTCACAGTTCTCACCTCTACTACAGAGAAAGGACTTGCCAGGCGTGGCACTCAGAGGGAGACAACAAACCTGGCCAGCTTACAACTGTCCAAAGTTGTAACTAAAAAACTATTTCTACTCTAGTTTCTTAAAAACACTTTTTCATAAAAATTTCTAGGGGCGCCTGGGTGGCTCAGTTGTTTGAGTGTCCAATTCTTGGTTTTGGTTCAGGTCATGATCCCAAGAACATGGGATCAAGCCCTATGTTGGGCTCCACACTGAGTGTGGAGCTTGCTTCAGATTCTCTCTCTCCCACTCCTTTTGGCCCTCTCCCCTTTTCATATACTCTAAAACTAAAATAAATAAATAAGTAAATAAGTAAGTAAATACATAAGTTTATATCTGTGCAATTCTATTAAAAATATTTATAGATGTTGTGAACTGTGAGCTTGCACACCACAGAGCTGATATAGAAGGCCCCTATACTCCCTTCTGGTCACAGCTCCTCCACAAGGAGTAATGACTATCCTAATTTCTAACAATATTTTGTATTTTTCAAATCAAATCATATAATATGTATGCTTTTATATATGAGTTATTTTGCTCAATTTTATGTTTGTGAGATTTATGTTATTGCATTAACTAAAGTTCATTAATCCTCACTGCTGTATAATATTTCATTGCATGGATGCACTATAACTTATCCATCCTACTGTTGGACAGTAGAGCTGTTTCTAGCTTGGCGTTACCATTAATAGTGTTCTCTTCAACTTTTTTTAAGTTTTATTTTAGAGAGAGACAGCACAAGAGACGCAGGGGGCAAAGGGAGACAGAGAGAGAGAGAATCTTAAGCAGACTCCATCCTCAGTGCAGAGCCTGATGCGGGGCTCGATCCCATGAACTGTGAGCTCATGACCTGAGCCCAAATCAAGTGTCGGATACTTAATTGACTAAGCCACCCAGGTGCGCTGATACAACTCCTATTCTGATGACATAGTTCAGATTGAGGAAGGAGCAATTCCCCACAATGAGGAGAATAAATAGATGTGGCCCTGGAAGAATGCTTAAGAGCCAGGCTAGCATTGCTTGGTAGGTTATTCAGAAAAATGACTGCAACTATTCTCTCTGTATCCATTCCCCTTTGCAATGTGATGTTGTACTTCCTCCTATTAATAGATAGTGTCTATATTCTCAGTCCTTAGATCTAGGCTGGCCACGTGACTTCTAAAGGATTTCATTTGGAGTATAATTTCCTTAAAATAAGTAGAATGCAAAGAAGTAACAGTTCTGAGCCTATACTCAAGTAGGACTGTGAGCTTTCCCTCATTCTCCTGTGATTCTTCCCAGTTGTCATGTGAATAAACCTGGGCTAGCCTGCTGGACAAAGAGAAACCACCCAGAGCATAGATAAGTCTATCTATTTATCCCATTTGAAGCTCCAGACATGTGAGAGAGTACAACAAAGTTAGTAAAGCCAACTAATGAGAGAGTCTGGCCAAGACTAGACAAATTATCCAGCTATGTCTAGCCTAAATTGCCAGTCCACAGAACTGTGAACTAAATATATGATTATTATCATTTTTTACCATGTATTAAGTTACTTAATTTGGGGATTATTGTTAAATGATTCACAATACTGTTATTGTTAAGTTATTGTTCTTGTGAAGTCAGCTAATTTTGTAATGGACATTGTATAGCAGAAGTTGATAGAGATATTCATCTCAATTTGTGATTTACTATACAAAAAAATTACATGTTTCTTTACCCCAGAAACTTAAAGTTTTGGTGAGAAAGCATTCACAAATGAAAATATCAAAGAACAAAATAGTGCCAAAGTATAAATAAAGAAAAGGGCAGAAAACAAGGACTAATGTCATGAGTGTGGTGAGAATAAGTTTAGTGTACACTAAGAATGCTTCATAGAGATAAATTTGTTAGCCTTTGAGGAAATGAGAACGTGAGATACAGAAGAGGTGATGAAAGCCATTCCAGGTGACTATTAAAAAGTGAACCTGAGCAGGACAGGTATGGGAGACATATGAAAGACTTGCATGGAAGTGTGTGGGGAGCCAGTGGGTTAAGAGCAAGAAGGAAGGGGAGGATAAGAGAACAGAGTTGCTCCATGAGTATAAGTAGGTGGCCAAATGGAGGCATAGAGTTTTGACCTGCATTCTTTTTAGCATGAACAGTATTTTAAAGTAAAAAGAAATTATCTTGGTAGAATACAAAAATGGCCCTAATTCTTTTCTCCTTTCCGTACCCATCGCCTTTTACAATTTAACGTTGTATCTCCTGCCATCAATAGAGGCAGTCAATGTCTTTCCTGGTGAATCAGAGCTAACCTTGTGATTTGCTTTGGGCAGCAGAAAGCAGAGGAAATGATTGCGTGCCAAGCTTAGGCTTCCAAAGGCCTTGCAAGTTCTCACTCTTGGAGCCTTGCCTCCATGGTGTGAACAATCCCAGGCTATCCTGCTGGAGATGAGAGACATATGGAGCAATGGCAAGCCCCATAGCTGATCTCATCCTAGGGAAACTAGTTCCCCATGCGACAAGATCAGAAAAACGACCTAGATGAAGGCAGCCCAAATTACTGATTTGCAGAAATGTTAACTTAGTAAAAGACTGTTGCTTTAAGTCACTTAAATCAAATTGGTGATTTTTGATAGAAATCTGGAAAAAAAATTGTATGATGTTGAAATACTGGCTTTCATTCCTGCATAGCAACAACTGGGGACTTGGGTGGATTTACCTCTGTTATACTGGAACTGCAAAATTCAGTCTCTTGTAATTGTCACCACTTCCTATTGGCTTACCTCTGGCCTAATTGACTCTTTTACACCACCTGACTAGCTTCCATCAGCATATTCATTTGCAACTCTAAGTAGTGGGAATGTTTTGGGGGTGGATTTTGGGTCAATTAGAATCACAGAATAAATGTGATTTTTAAAAATCAGTTAATGCTATCTGGTGGCAGCAAGTCAGATTGGGAGTATGAAGGCAGGAAGCTAAGGGCCTGAGGTTGTTAGAGGAATTTTAGCAAGAGGGAATTTAGAAGATGGTGCAAACATAAAATATCAGAAGATCTTGATAACTGAAATGGCTTTCTACCTGAGGAATAAAAAAGTAAACTCAGAGTCATACAATTACTGTAGAGGTTCAGGTACTAGTGAGTATCTAGCACATTCCTTTGACTTCAGACAAAACTGAATTTAACACATTCTAAGGAGTTGCTTTTTTTTTCATTGTGCCCAGAATGTACCCATACAAGGACACTTTTCTATAAAGTTTCTTGGCTATATGTTCCAGGTTCTTCAAAGAATTCAGAACATTTAAAAAATTTTTAAATGTTATCACTATTGGTATTTCCCTCATCATAACATCATGGTATTGCTGAAACCTAGGTCTGAATCTAAATATGTAAACAACTTCTATCAACCCCCATGGATGTAAAAATATGCATCAAACCAAAATATAGTTTTTCATTCTCTTAAATGTTTCTCTTTCCTTTCCAGAAAAACTTTAATGCTAAATATTCCAGGATCTACTAACTTCAGGACCTAAACAATTATTTAGGCCAAAGGCTGTGTACATAGGAGAATCTTACGTCCAAAGAAAATTTATGTTAAGAAATATCATCAGACTCTAGGGGCACCTGAGTAGCTGTCAGTTGAGTGCCCAACTCTTGATTTCTGCTCAGGTCATGATCTTAGGGTCGTGGGAGGGAGCCCTGCTTTGGGCTTTGCACTGAACATGCAGGCTGCTGAACATTCTCTCCCTCCCTCTCTCTCTCTCTTTCTCCCCACCCACACCCTCTCTCTCCTGCTCACTCACACTCTGTCTCTAAAATTAAAAAAAATACCATTAGACTCTAATACATGAGAACAATCAAAGCAAAGATAGCTGAGGCGCCTGGGTGGCTCAGTTGGGTGAGCATCTGACTTCGGCTTAGGTCATGATCTCATAGTTTGTGGGTTTGACCCCTGTGTTGGGCTCTTTGCTGACAGCTCAAAGCCTGTAGGTTGCTTTGGATTCTGTATCTCCCCCTCTCTCTGCTCCCTCCCCTCTCAAAAACAAATAAGCAAAATTTTTTTAAAAAGAGCAAAGCCCTTTTTAAGTTTGTGTCACCCAACCTCCGGATATTAACCTCAGCCTGAATGGGTATGCTGAATCACTCAGCTCTCTCCCCTCCACCTTCCTTTCCCTCTACATTACCTAAGACAGAGGGCTCCACAGAACTTGGCTTGAGAATCACCAGTTACTTAGAATTCTGAGCAGACTGGGGAGCATGATTAGAAGAGAGCTTTTGCAGTGCTCTTAGCATAACATTACCATCACTGTCATTATCATTATTGTCATCATCTTTAGAAAACACAAAAAACCTGAATGTTTATAAGCATTCTGTGCAAGGTTAAGTGTAGAGTAAGCCACATAGTTACTTTATTCTAAGAAAGACAGCCCAGGCTGACAAGGCACAGAAAATGAAGCACAGGATGAAATAATTTCACAAATTCAAAGAAGAGTCAATATTTTTTGTTACCTATTCTATCCAAGCGCTTATTTCAACACAGTCAAGTTTTGAGAGAAGAGAATAGGTTTTGGAATGGGCTGCCTCCTATCTATTTCAAATTCAAGCAGAAAGATTCAGGAGCTGGGAGGCGCTAGGGGGGCTCTTCTTTATTACAAGTCAAACTTCCTTGTCTCAGGCATTGACTACTTTCTCAGGTATAGTTGAGTAGTTTGTCATGGAGGTCTATTGACTAGAATCTTGTTAAATGCAGATTCTGATTCAGTAGGTCTGGGATAGAGACAACATTCTATATTTCTGTCAAGTCCTCAGATGATATTCACAGGCCACACTTAGGGAGAAAGAATCTAGAGATATATTCATATTGTGTTTGAAGGTATGGATTTATATCTTTCTGGACAGGAAAGATAATATTTAGGAACTTTTGGTACATCAATTAGAAGTAATAAAAAATTCTACCTACTTCTCAGTACTTAATGGTGGCTAGGCAAAACTATTTGTTATGGATACTGGTAAAGAAATGGAAAATATTCTCTATTATATATGTGTGTGTTATATACATACACACATACCTGATATATACACACACATATATAACACACATATAAAGCATATAATGTATAATATATATAAATATACACACATATGTATACAAATAAAACATTTTTCATCCAGAAAGAATATATTATTTAAACTTCTCTGTTAAACTACCACAGAACAAATTTCACATTGAGCTTTGGAAAGAAAGACTATAACTTCTTAACGTTAGTTCATTCATTCATGTAATCGACAAAATGTTTTTTGGGTTTACGTTGTTTGTCAGGCATTGGAAGAGAAACAAGATAATGTTCTTACTCTGGAATGAGAGACGGTGATTCAGAGTCTACTGCAAGGGACAAGCCAAAAATTTCTAAGCAATGTGGCAACTTTTATAACAGATATCTTTACTGAAGTTCTCTTTCCGTATTAAAGGAAGAATCTTGACACATTATCAAGCCTGAGAAGACATTTCTGTTTATAAACTTGTTATTGAAACTTTCAACAATGCAAATGCAAAATGAGAAAGAATGTTTGTTCTGGCAAGCATATGATTCCAACAGATGATTTTTTTTTTTAATAGAGGAGATTGTCTGACAGTGAGAAGTCAGAATTCCTGTTATGTTAAATAGCTTAAGTGAATGAAATGAAACCACCATTTCTTGACAACCTGCCAGATTGAATTTCCTGTGTTTCAGCTGGCTTTGGTCAGTTTTTTAAAATAGTGACTTCTTTTTTTCTGAAGCCCTCTACTCAATATGTGAGTTGGGTCTTGGTCATTAGTCTTCTCTTGGGTAGTCAATGGCTTCTATGAAAGTTGTGAAAACAGTTACAGATCTAGTCCACATAAGAACGTCTTTCCCCTAAGGCATTCTGATAAGTTTCACTATTTCCCTAATATTCTCAGATCAATAGCCAGAAGGTGTATCAAATTCCCCAGGACTGTGGCCATTATCTTTAGAAACTTTGTGGGAATTAAAGAAAAAATTCACCTCCTCCACACCGTTGAGTTACGAAGATGATATCCTCTCTGACAACCTGCAGCCCTGTGCCATGACACAGGGCTTAATTTCATCCTCTGTTTCCCCCTTGGTGGGGGCCACATGCTGTACAAGCCCACGTAGCAGTCCCGAATCTCCTCAGTTCGGAAGACCTCCACTTGGATTTGACAGCAAGTTGGATAAATAGCAATCTATTCCATACTCCAGATAGTTTGGTTAATGCTCTTAGGGGACCAGACATTTCTGGCACTGTTGAGATAGTCAATAAAATTGGGCAGAGACAAACTGAAGCTCAATTAAGTTTATCACAGCCACCAACATAGCAAACCCTCTGAATGAGGGGTGAATGGAATGTCTCAGAAAGCTTGTACCTGTTTCCTGTGGGTTTGCTACTCTTTCCTAAGAAAGGATGATCTAGGGTGAGCCAATTCATCCTCCATCACCTTCTTAACTCTAATATGTGCTCATGTAGGTACGCAGAAAGCAAATCTCCAACATTGGATGCTCTGCCTAAAGAAACTGTACCATTTCCCGAAGACCACTTCAGTGGACTGGAACTATGATTCAGGAAAGCTTTTTTTTCTAGGAGACAGAACAT
This sequence comes from Paguma larvata, assembly GCA_030068075.1. Taxonomy (NCBI): domain Eukaryota; kingdom Metazoa; phylum Chordata; class Mammalia; order Carnivora; family Viverridae; genus Paguma; species Paguma larvata. The sequence continues at coordinate 15,540,418 of CM057844.1, forward strand.
AAATGAGGAAAATAGCCTCTTTAAGGGTTCAGGTACTTTCCCACCCTGACTGCCTTTCAGAATTGGCATAAGCTGTGTAGGTATCCGTTTGTCTCCAGATTTTATTTTCATTGTATCATTTAATCTTGACAATAATACTGCAAAACTGGATTTTTTTAAATCCCTGTTTGATAGTTGAGAAAACAGTTAATAAAAAAAAAGATATCTTCCACATTCAAACAGCTAGTTAAGTGATGGGGCTGAGTTTTGAACCAAGATCTTTAGGCCTTAGTTCTACTTTCTTAAGAAAGCAGGCACACAGTGTGACTTTGAAAATAATGCCAGTCCAGGAGAGCTCTAGAACTAGTGTGACCAGGGCATAAATTCCCCTGGTATGTATCCACTGCCTCTGTACCTTCCAGGACATCCCTTATTTGTCTGCTTCAGCTCCAGGTCTTTTTTGTGATTTTTCTAAGAAACAGAAGGGGAGAGCTAGAAGGAATCAATTTGGTTCAACATTTGCTACGATATGGAGGACTCTGAGGAGATAGATGAAGATGAGTGTTTCCTGTTATGCAATAACATTTACTTCTACTTCTTACACCTCTTTGAAACTTCTTGAAAGTTTTAAATTACTTTACCTTTTGTTTTTTAATGAGGAATTTGTATTTCTTTGGAATGTGACCACATACCATGATTGGCCATGGGATAACGCAATTATTTCTGATTCTACAATAAGTGAGAAACCAGAGACCCTGGGAAAGTCTGTGCTACCTGTGAATCCACTTCCTCATAATATTTACTTTCCAGGTTTTTCATACACCCAGGTTTCTGGGTCTGTTACAAAACATAAGGGTGTGTGTGTGTTTGCGCGCACGCTCACGCTTCTACTCAGGCTTGAGCTGGCAACAAGTTAACCTTGCTTCATGGCTTCTTCAGACCAGGATATTTCAAAGGAATTTGTGCCCTATCCCCTCATCCCCTGTGGTTCAGTCTGAAGGAAATAACTCGCCATAACATTGGTTGACTTTTATCCTTACAAGGCGTCAAGATAGCAGAGTAAATAAACAATATTCATATCAAAGAAACCTCCCAAAGCACTACCTACTGCAGATTTCTTACATTAGATTGGTGTCTGTTAAAGTGCTTGAGAAACTTGCCTACACAGATTACAACTGCAGAACTTGCCCAAGGAATGTGTTCTGTGAAGTCCAGCCTACATGGGAATAGGGAACTAAGACAACAAGGGGAGAGAGAGACCTTAGAGGCAGGGCACAGATGGAATGGAAAAACCGGACGGTAACTGTGCCCAAGTAATTACTTGAACATCTTAAATGAGGCATTTTGAATGTCTTCACCAAGGTCATTAGCTGTGTATGGAGCAAAGGCTTATTTTTAAAGTTTGACATAGCCCAAGGAATGCTTTGTTCCTAATTTAGAGCACTTGTACTGAGAGGTTCCAAGTCTTCGGCATCTGTTGCTACCCACCACGTGTTTCACAGCAGGCCAAAGTCCACTTGTGGTGAAGTCCCAGAGTCTGTTGGCTCCATGGGGAGCCAGCAAGGCCTGGGAGAGAGGTTGTTTGGGGGATTATTTAGAAATAAAACTAGCTTTTTAAAAAGACATCTTGGGTATGAGTTTGGACTCTATTTCAGTGTATTCACTTCTCTGCTCTTTCTATTGTGGGTAGAGTCTACTTCCTGGTTCTTTTGATTTTGGGTTTGGCCATGTGACTTGTTTGGGCCAATAACATATTAGCAGATATGAGGTGAACAGAGGCCATTGCTAAAATTTTGCCATTGATATTGTTCTTGCACTCTGGTGATCTGCTGTGAATTCTGGGTAGCTGCTGCTCCTAGGAAGAGCAAACCTGAATTCAGTCCTCAGTCTAGGGGACCCACAGCCCAAAGCAGAGTGATCCAGCTGAGCCCAAGCTAGATTAGCCAACCCCCAGATCTGTGATTATGGTATTAATCTGTGATTTTTGTTGTAAGTTACTTAGATATTTGTTACACAGCATGATGATAACAATAGTTGGCTAATACACAGAGTAAATGGTTTGTGTGTTTTTTTCTGCACCTGGGTGGATATTTATGTGAATCAATATGATAGAGTTAAAGTTCCTTTAGCACAAAGTATAGAAAGAGAGCTTCAATCAGCTTCGATCTGGAATTCTGAGATACGAGAAAGGAGTGATCTACTCTCTAACAAAGATGACAGCTACCCCCAATGTGAGCCCAGGGAGAGCCTGAATTAACAGAGACCTGAGGGTGGCAGTAACATATTTAAGTTAATTTTGATCTGTAAGCCTGAAGATTGCATTGAAATCCTCTAACCCATAGAGCCTACCTTAAAAATTATCTACAAAGTTTTGAATTTAAATTGAAGATTTTAACTTATTTAAGTTAAATTTAAGTTGAAAAGTTCAACTTAGATTTTCAGATTTCTAGCTTCTCTTGAAAAAAATCAGAATGTCAGGAAATGTTGAGCTCACATTTCTTTCTGATAATAAATATGGGAGCTGATCTTTTCACTCTAAACTAGGTGTGTGTCTTTCACTTTGCTGAGGTGTCTGCAATATTCTGTTTCTCATCTTCAGCTGTCTGTGTGTTTTGTCACTTGCCCTATCCTTAAGCCCTGGAGTTTGTGACATCTATGAGGTCAACAACTCTCCTCCCATTTTAAGGAAATCCTCAGAGGTAAAGAAAGGCCAAGGTGCCCAGGATAGAGGTTCAAAACTGATCATTCATCAGTTTTGCCCAGGACAGTCCTGGTTTGATGTCTATTGTCTTGGGAAGATTTATCAATTTGCATGAAAAAATAACAGCATCTTGTCTGGCAGTTGATAATGGCTTTTGGTGCCCCAGGAGCACCTCACATGGCCTTTCTGCATGGCTTGGGTTTGCTCACAGCATGATGGCCTCTGGTAGTCAGATATCTTATTCCATGGCTCAGGGGTATCCCAGGTGAAAAGACAGAAGCCGTTTACCTTGACTGACTTGGCCTTGGGAGTTCCATAACATTACTATTGTTTCATTCTATTAGTCACAATGCTGCTCAAATTCAGGGCAGAGGACGTAGATACCACTTAGTACTGAATGACTGAGTAGTTAGTGGTAAAGCAAAGACTAGAGGCAAGTCTGTTTACTTCACCCAATGTTTATTCTTCCATTCCATGAAGCCCTGTCTCCATTCACTATACCATTTTTTTTAATTTTTAAGATTTTTTCAAGTTTGTTCATGTATTTATTTTGAGAGAGACAGAGACAGTGTGAGTGGAGAGGGGCAGAGAGAGAGGGAGACAGGGAATCCCAAGCAGGCCCCACACTGCCAGTGCAGAGCCTGATGTGGGGCTCGATTCCACAAACTGTGAGATTATGACCAGAGCCTAAACCAAGAATTGGATGCTTAACTGACTGAGCCACCCAGGCACCCCTCTCCATCCCATTTTTAACCTCTTTTCCTGTGTTATATCACTATATGTATTACATTATTAATGTGTGAGCACCTATGTATCCTAAGAGAGCTAAGCTGTTAATGCTCTTCAGATGGTCTTACAAAATCTATGAATTATGTGCAAAATGTATTTTTTATACTTGCATCAGTCAGAATTCTCTGTTGAAGACATAGTTGATGAATTTCTGAAAGGCATTAGATAGTTCACAGCTTCCCCAAAAGGGTCTGAGAATCAGGTTTGGAACAACTGCAGAGTTATACTGTGGACTGTTCCAGGGAAAAACTGCTGCCTCTGCTCTTGGACACTCACGGCACCTCGCCCAGCTGCTGTGGAGCATAATGTGCCAGAACATCCAACCACTACCGCTTCCGAAATCCCAGTGTCTTAGCCTCTGATCTAGCCAGAAGGGATCTGTGCAATGCCTGCTTTCAAATATCTTTGTACCTGAGGGGCAATCTCAGGCCACATGTCTGTGTCATAGTTGTAATTATGGGAAGTGAATCTCTGGGAAGTGAATACTCTGGGGATATGCAAATTAATAAGGTGGAAAAATTCTCAAGCATATGGGCAGTGTTCATAAGGTGCTAAGAAGGCAAAAAGGATGAGAACATCTACTATGTGAATGTGCACATATGTGTGCTTTTCTGAACCACGGGTTCCTAGTTTTCATCAGATCTTCAAAGAAGTCCCTAATCCTCACATATCAAGAATCACTGACACACCAACTCTCCTTATATAAATACAAATCCACTTGTGTATAAATATATATGTCTGATACACTTTTAAGAATTGAGGACTGTGAGATCCAGTGATTTATATATCTCTCCTCCAGTAATGTAATCAGTCAAACTAGATGGACATTGAGAGGATATTTTTGTTTCTTTGTGAAATCTGCTTAGTGTCCCTCTTTGGGATGATGGTAAAGTACAAAGTTCACTGAAGGACATTTATTTTAAAAGATCTTGTTTGTTTGACTTCTACTTTGAGAATAGGATGGTGAAAACAAAAGAAAACAAAACTCAGAGAAAACTCTCAATAAAAAATTGCTCTGAGAATATAATTTGAGGCATCGCTTAGAGTAAGAACACATTCAACTTAACTTTCTATAATTAGTAATACTTCACGTACAAGAGAATTCCCTGAAGACTTGATAAATACCTTATATTAAAAAAGTACAAACTTTTGTCAGGAATGTAGAGTGCATCATTTCAGGGGATTCCACACAACATATAGGATTATGACTTAAAGGAATCTCAAATCTGATGCAGAGAGGAAGTGAAGTGTTTGGTTTTTTTTTTTTTTTTTTTTGGCGCAAGATTAACAAGCTCATGGCAGAGACTAAACTGGAAATGAGGACTTATCTCCAACTTGGCATCCTCTCCTCTTAAACACACTCAGGAAGTCTTGCAACAAAGATTTTGTACAAGTTAGTTACATCTGTGTAACAAATCACCCCCAAATTGAGTGGCTAAAATCAAAAAAACATTTATCATGCTTACAAGTTTTCAGGTTGGCTTTGGGATAGCTCTGCGACCTCAGCTGGGCAGCTGGGTGACTGGGTGGCTTAGCTAACCTTGATTGAAGTCTATCATAGATCTGGTACTTCAGTTGCGGAAATGAGGTCTACTCTGCATTATGAGGTTTCTCATTTTCCAGCAGGCTAGTACAGAACTATAATCATGATGGTGTCAGGATTCCAAAATATGGAAGTTTAGTCTGCAAACTGGAATAATGGAGTCATCTCACTCTACTGATTAAACCTATCGTAAGAGCAGTGCAAATTCAGGGTTAGAGAAGAGACATGACTTCGCAGTGGAAGAATTTACAAAGTCACATTACAAAAATACAGAGAGGCTATGAAAAATGAGTGCCATTTTTTCAATCAACCAAGGGTTAATTAATTCATTCAATCTTTGTTGACTGTCATCTATTGCACCTGTCTCAGTGCTACAATAATCTCTGGGGATAAAGTAAGGAATACGAATCAGTCTTGTACTTATTTCTTAGTGAAAAATATCACATAACCAAAACATCTGTTTCCTTAGGTAATTTAGTGACTAGGATCAGGTTTTATGTCATTGTTCTGCAAGCCATTAGTCCTTCAATTTGATATTACACCTTCTATTAAAAATCACATAAAAAATCCAGAAGTAATTTAGTGTGCATAAATTAAAATTGGCGTTGGTGAGAATAATTGACTTCTCAAAGGTGCAGCCAATAGGGAACTCTCAGGCTAGATGAGTTTTTACACATCTCAGAGAGAAATTGGAGCTCTAAAAGCTAAATTTAACTTATAAGGATATTGTACACTTATTTGACAACTTGAAGGTCTTTAAATTATAGAGAGAGCCATCTCTACCAGACATCTCCCTATTTGATTGCTATTTCAGCTGAAATATATGAGTGAGGCTATACATTGTCCCCAATAACAAATGAACCACTTCGTTTTTAGACTTCAATTGCCTACTTTCACAGGTTATTGACAGTAATATATTCATGCTATCTAGATGAAGGACCTGGTATAGGAAGCTTCAAAGGCATTCCTTGGGAAAATAGTTTAAACATTTCAAAATACCTTCAATAAAATTTAAGTAACTGTCCTGCAGTAAACAACTAAAATGGTAGATGGATGAAATATATATATATACATATATATATATGTTCATTTATTTATTTTGAGAGAGAGATTGCGAGCAAGGAAGGGGCAGAAAGGGAGAGAGAATGAGCCTGGCATGGGACCTGATCCCCTGAACTGTGCATGAAATCATGACCTGAGCCAAAATCAAGAGCTGGATACCCAACTGGGCTACCCAAGCTACCCAAAACTTAAATGAAGAGATGACAAGACAGCAAGTAATTAATGGGCTAAAATCTAAGAGAAAGCTGGAATCCAGAGAAGTAAGCACAGAACTCAAGCCAATTTTATTATGAGAATATTTACCTACTCAGGCAAATTTGGACTTCAGTTTTTATGGCCTTACTGAGTGAACCAGATAAAAATGAAAATCTAAGAAGTCTATTCAAATTAGAGAATCTGATGGGAGACGCTTCACCCATCAGGCTGGGGCCCCAAAGAGTTTGATGTTAGAATAAAGGAAAACCAAAACTAATCTTAATACTGTATTTATTATAAAGTCTCAAAAAAAGTTTCTTTGATTCTCAGTTGGAGGAAAAATGTCCTAAAGAGGTTATATCTTCAAACAAGTCTAACAAGAATTTTCATCTTTAAAATGGACCATCACATACATTCATTAGTGGTTCAAAATCTTAAAAAAAAACACTAAATGTATATATGTGCCACAACTTCTTTATCCATTCAAAGACTAAGAACAAACTGAGGATGAGGAGGGTGAGGGAGGGAGGAGAGGGGGTGATGGGCATTAAAGAGGGCACGTGTTGGGATGAACACTGGGTGTTATATGTAAACCAATTTGAAAATAAACTATTATAAAATAAAAAAAAATAAATTTAAAAAACCCACTAAATGTATCTGGATTGGATCATCCCCTAGGCACCATGCAGAAACAAACACCAATTCCTTTTGTCAGAAAGTGTCTCCTTCCTAGGTCTCTGAGAATTCCCATAAATAAATTCCTCAAGGGCAATAAGCATTATACAATAAAAATTAATTAAGTATGCAAGAAAATGAAGTACCAACAGAAGAACCAGAAGAAACCAAACTGTGAAACTAACAGACATAAAGCAATTTACTACACATAAAGGAAAAAAAAAAAGACAACTAGAAATAATCTTTAGAGAACAGACACTGTGAAAAGTGTCCTTAAAAGTTTTACAAGAGTACCCAATAAAACATCTAGGTATAAAAAATGCAATAGCTGGAATAACAAACAAACAACTCAAAGGACAGATTTAATAGTAGATTAGACCCAGCTGAAGAGAGAGTCATTGAATCAGAAGATAGGCCAGAAAAATTGTAAACTAGAAAGTTAGTTGAAAATGATAGTTTTCTCAGAGGTGGTTACAAGATCAATAGGACGGGAAAGAACTTAGAAAGAGCAGAGAGTATCTGGGAAGGCATAAACAGCTTAAATAGCTAATTTTAGCCATGTGGTTTTTCAAACTCCCTTTGAATTATATGGGGCTTAAGCAAATAGTAAGTAAGATAAACAACATAGAGCACAGCCTTATATCCCCAGAATTCGAATCCAGCACATGATAAGATAGAATAGACCAGTATATTGAGCCACAGACCACCATAGACCATTGGAATAGAAAAGGCAAAGTGTGGCATCAAGTGTATTTAAGTTAAAATTCAGGTATGCTCAGTCTTAGAAGGAGAGAAGAGCAAATTTTGGGATTAAAGGAGAAATTATCACTGAAGTTTCAAGCAATGAGAACAGAATGGATCTCTAAGAGAATCTCTAAGGGAACTCTTTCTTCACCACAGTTGGTCAGTTGAACAACCTTTACCTTGCATATCATAAAAGTAGTGTGGTCCTCTGGTCTTAAAAGACATTTCAGGTGAGCTTAGGCCTTTTGGGTATAAATAATTATCTTCATTAATTCAGAAGCCTTTGGTAGGGTGTGCATTATTTTTATATAACTCAATTTAGTTCATTTTTTTGAGTATCCATCTGCTAAAAATTTTCAGTTAATTGTTCTCATTTGCAGCTATTTTCCAGAAGGCTTGTGTAGTGCCAAGATATATCAGAAGGAGGACCCACCTGATCTCCAGTTCATCTTTCTATGCAGGCATCCTCTGAGTCATCTGTCATCTTGTGTTGTTCTTGTACTCCCCGTCCATCTATATCCAATTGTTCTGCTTCATCTATTCCATTCTGGGGAGCCCTGGAATTCTTTTGTTGTTTTTACGGTACTCTAGGATATGGGAATTTCTTGAAGCTATCAAAGTGCAATTTGATAAGATTGTGCTCCCTCTGGGGTCTTGTTATTTCTTTGGTACTTTGCATAGGAGGCAAAATTCCTCACTTATTATTCCTCTGACATCTATACTTTTAATACAGCTGCTAAATCTCCTTATTTCCCTCCAGCTAAGGGAAAAGCTACTTTGTCTCACGATTTCTCCCAAATGATTTGTCCATAACTGGAATCTGTTTCATTCTGCTGAGTGTACAGGCTTTTGAATGACAAAGCCTAGGAGAACAGAACCTGACTTCTAGCTTTCCACCTTGCTATCTCCTTTGCCTGATTTATAGAATACGGAAAGGCTTAGCCTTTTAAACAAAGGGAAGATCAGTTGAGGGAAGTATTGGGGAAAGAGACTACATTATTCTATATTTAAAAAGCATAAAAATACATAGTAGGTATTTATTAAATATGTGTTGACTGGATGTATCACTGGAAAAATGTTGACAGGAGAATATTTATAGCCTCTACCAGTAAAAGAATAATTCTGTTTTTGCTTGCTTAGCTTGTGAGCTGTTTGGGGGTAAATTAAACAATACTAGAGCATTCAAGAAGGATAGAATCATTTACTTTGGAAAAGATAAATAATTTAAAGAAAATATAATAAATATAGAAATGAAGATAAGGAGGAAAGAAGGCAAGACTCTGCACAGACTGAAGTTTGAAGTATATTTGGGGGGAGAGTGCCCTTGTGACAATCACGTACAGAGAGAGAAAGAGAGGGAAGAAGCAGTTTTAACAGACTTTGTAATATATTATGAATCAAACCCTATTTTTCTACACTTTTTTAATGTTTATTTTTTGAGAGAAAGAGAGAGAGCACAAGCGGGGCAGGAACAGAGGGAGAGGGGAACAGAGGATCCTATGCAGGCTCCATGCTGACAGCAGAAAGCCTGATGCAGGGCTCCAACTCACGTACTCTGAGATCATGACCTGAGCTGAAGTCAGACACTTAACCAACTGAGCCACCCAGGTCCCCTATACAAAGATTTCTGTACAATTTTATCTCTTGTTTTCAATTACTTTTCTGGTCCTGTTGTTAACGCTTTCTGGAGATTTGGCTTTTATTGGTTTTAAATGAATGAATGTATAACCTTAGGTTTTCATGAAAGAAATATTTCTTTGAAATTAAAAAAAAATATGGTATTTCATAGATTCTAAGATTTACTTTTAGTCTGTCTGAAATCAGAATGTGCCTTTATGTTCGATAAGGAGTCATAGTTTAATTGGAAAGATTTTTTTCCTTTGTTATTGATACACTTTTTTTGACAGCATAAGTTCAATAACATGTTCTGTAATTCACTTCAACTTTTAAAGGTTATGTGATGAATATTTCCATGGAATATTCAAAATTTCACTTGTCTACAGTAAATTTTCTTCTGTAAAAAATACACCGAATTCCAGTGAATTCAACCCACATTATGAGACTTATTTTGCATCTTGTTTTGGGGAGGAAGAAAGAAATCTGGAAAAATAAACAAATATTTGACATTTAGTAAAAAAAAAAAATAAGCAAACGACTTTTTGAATTCACAGAGAAAATAACCAGTACCATTTTCCAAACAACCCCCAAATATTCAGTAGCCCAGGGGAAAATGATAATTGTGAGAGACTTTATAAGACAGAGATTTGGGTGGAGAGGCACACACACACACACACACACACACACACACACAAAAGGCAAAAGGGACTAAAGGACAAAAATCAAGAAAGGGGGGCCTATATTTTAAAATAAATATTCACCCAATTAAAAAATGGGCAAGGGGAGTCTGGATTGCTCAGTTGGTTAAGCATCTGATTCCTGATTTTGGCTCAGATTATGATCTCCTGGTGCATGAGATTGAGCCCCATGCTGACAGCACAGAGCCTGCTTGGGATTCTCTCTCCTTTCTCTGCTCCTTCCCTCTTTCCTCTCTCAAAAGTAAATAAATATTTAAAAAATTTAAAAAACAAGGAAAGGATTTAAATATACATTTCTCCAGAGAAGATATATATTTGGTAAAGATACACAACATCATTAATTATTAGGGAAATGCATATCAAAACCACAATGACATACTGTGTTTTACTCATAAAATGATAAAAAAAAAACGAGCTGGCAAGAATGTGAGAAACTGGAACTTTCAGACTTTGCTAGGAATGTAAAATAGGTCCAGCTACTTTGGAAAACTTTTTGGCAGTTCCTCAAAAGTTAAATGTGGAGATACTATGTGAACCAACAATTCTACCCCTAGATATGTACCCAAGAGAACTGAAAACGTATTTCCAAGAAAAACTTGTATATGAGTATTTATAGCAGTACTAGTCATAATAATAACAACAAAGTGGAAACAACCCAAATATTCATCAAGTGGTGAATGAATAAATAAAATATGTACACAGTGACCTGTTATTCAACCATTAAAAGGAATGAAGTTCAGGTAAATGCTACAACATGGACAGACCTTGAAAATTTTACGTTAAGTGAAAGAAGGCCATAAGACCACATATTGTATAAATCTAATCATATGAAATGTCCAGAATAGACAAATCTACAGAGACAGAAAATAGGTTAATGGTTTTTGGGGGCAAGGGAGAGGAGCTGGGGAGAGAGGGGACAGTGGAGAGTGACTACTGATGAATATGGGGTTTCTTTTGGGGAAGACAAAAATGTTCTGAAATTAGAGAGTGTGATTGATGAGCAACTTTCTTTTAATGTTTATTTTGATGGGGAGAGAGAGTGCACACAAGTAGGAGAAAGGCAGAGAGAGAGAGAGAGAGAGAGAGAGAGAATCCCAGGCAGGCTCCATGCTGTCATTGCAGAGCCCAACATGAACCATAAGATCATGACCTGAGCTGAAAACAAGTCAGATGTTTTATTTAAGTGACAGAGCTGCCCAGGCATCCAGGCCAACTGATGAACAGCTTTTGACTGTATTAAAAATAACTGAAACCTGTACTTTAAAATGATTGACTTTATGGTATGTGAATTATAGCACAATAAAAGTGTTTTTAAAAATATATATCCAGAATATTCCAAGAAACAACTGTACTGCCTGTGGATTCCAGGGGGAAAGGAAAGAATGGCTCCTGAGTTCTCTCTTGTGGGCAAAATAGGCTGTTGTTATACCTGGAATGTAAGGTAAGCCTAGCTTTCTCTACCCGTGTCCCAGAACATAATATTTGGTGATTAACTTACTTTAATCACTCATTTGCTATATTGTATCTTAGGGTTGGTCCCATAAGTCAAAGACAAAGAATGTGGGTTCTGTGGTTTCACTACTGCAGAGTTGCAGACCCATGAGGTACTTAGACAAGGTGCTTTGAGTTAATGACACTTATTATGTATATATTAATTGTTTTTTTTTCTAGCCTAGAACTAATATTTAGGTTAGCAAGTAGTAACATTAATAGGTAGATGAGCAAACAAATTTATCCAACATAAACTCAATATTCATTGAGTGATTACATTGTGGTAGATGAGGGATTCAGTGGTGAATGAGTCATGACACCTGGCCTCAAAAGTATTGGTGGAGGATGTATTTAAGCAAGAAGTCCATTATATTAGAGTTGACATGTACTTTATATGTAAAAGAAAGCACAAAATATTTGGTGGCTTGATTGCATTAGTGGACACTTCATGGCCACATTGTGTCCATATTCTTTCCCCTATAATATTGTAGTGTCTTTCCATTCTTTATCAGACCTGGTCTTATGACTTACTTTTACAAAAGAATGTACTAGAATAACAGTATGACAGTTCTGAGTTTAGACTTCATGAAGCCTGAACACTTTTGCTTATTCTCCAGATCCTGCCTCTGACATGTGAAAAAGCTATTGCTAGCCTGCTGGAGGGTAAGAAATCATAAGAGCAGAACCATGTCACCCCAGTTATTCCATCTACAGCCCCAGACATGTGAAAGAGTCCAGGTAGGACCATCCACCAGCCAAGTCATAGCTAACTGAAGACGTACACATGAGCCCAGCTGAGATCAGGCCAGCCCAGCCCAGATCAGTAGAAACATCCACCTTCCCCTAAACTCACAAAGAACAAAAAATGCTTGTTTAAGACACTAAGTTTTGGTGGTATTCATTATGCAGTCATAGATAATTGATACAAGATACAATGAGAGCACAGATGATGAGGCCTGACAAAAACTTGGGTGAATGAAAGAAGGCTTTCTAGAAGAAGTAACATTTATGCTATAAATCTAAAGATGAATAGGAGTTAGGGAAAGGAGAGAGAACTTGAGTGTGTGTGTGTGTGTGTGTGTGTGTGTGTGTGTGTGTGTGTGTGTGTGTGTTGGGGAAGGGTTCAAGGGAAAGAGAAACAGAAAAGAAAGGGTTTAAGCAGTTGAAGGAATAGTATTCAAAAAGCCCAAGAAATGACTCGGCCCATAAGGCTGGAATGTGGTGTGGGTGAGGTTAGAGAGTCATGTAGGAACTAAATCATGTAAGATCTTGAACATTTATCAAGGGGTTTAGATCTTAGCTGGAAGACAATTGGGGTCAATAAAGGCTTTTAATCTCATTTTTTCTTTTGTATGACTAGTCTAGCTATAGTATGGGGAAATGGCTACACTCTTTGGGACTAGTGGCAAGGAGACCATTTAGAAAAACCTTGGCAGGAGGGAGGTGCTGATGTCCTGAACTTAGCTACTAGCAGGGAGGCCAAATGAATCTGAGGGCCATCACAGGGTCACAATTGACCCTACTTGGTAATTCATTAGAAGGGGGATGAGAGAGCTGTCAAAGATGATGCCAACATTTTGGTTGGGTGACTGAGTTGATATTGATTTTGTTCACTGAGGTAGAAAACAAAGGAGATGGAGCAGGTTTAAGTGTAACTACAAATTCGGATGGGTACATATTCTATGTGGCAGATTGTATTTTCCAAGGAAGGCCATGCCTATATATTTATTCGACACTTCATATTCTTCAGTGTGATTCATGCTGCTGACATGGTGAGATGGGCCTATGTTCATTCCCTCCTCTTGCCTCTGGGCAGGGGCTTGCGACAGCAACAATGAATGGGGTCCCATATAAGTGACAGCATGTAACTATGAGGTTTGTTCATACAAATTTGGACACAGTTCCTGCCTGGTTCTCTCTCAGGAGGATCACCTCTGGAATCCAGCTACCATAAAGTGGGAAAACCCAGGCCATTTGGGGAGGACACATGTGTGCGTTCCAGCCCAGTTGCCTGGCTAGTCTCTCCTACCATCAACTACCAGACATGTGAACAAATTAGTCTTCAGAGGATTCCAGCCCCCGACCTTCTTCCTTTCTCCCTCCCCCTCCCTCCCTCTTTCTTTCTCTTTCTTTCTTTCTTTCTTTCTTTCTTTCTTTCTTTCTTTCTTTCTTTCTTTCTTTCTTTCTTTCTTTTCTTTCTTTCTTTCTTTCTTCCTTTCTTTCTCTTTCTTTTTTAATGTTCATTTATTTTTTAGAGAGATCAAGTGTGAGTAGAGGAGGGACAGAGAGAGGGATGCAGAAGATCCATAGCAGGTTCTATGCTCACAGCACAGAGCAGGATGCTGGCTTGAACTCACAAACCAGGAGACCGTGACTTAAGCCAAAATCAAGGGTCAGCTGCTTAACTGACTGAGCCACCCAGGCACCCCAGCCCCTAGTCTTCTAATCTTCCCATCGAGGCCCTGAGCACTGAGGAGTACAGACATATCATCTCTACCCTGTCCTGTCTGAATTCTTGACCTACAAAACTATGAGAGATAAGAGCTGGTTCTTATTGCTTTTAGCCACCAGATTTGGGCTAATGTGTAACAAAGCAGTAGGTAATGGGTATACTGCCTATGGTGTGCTTATGGGACATTCTCATGACACTCATGTATATTCCTTTTTTAAAAAAAAAATCAATGTTGCAAACTCTATTTATGTTTCCTAAGAAAACTTACATCAAATACGCTGTCAGTTCATCTCCACTATTTGTCAAGAAACCTTGACTTTCGCTTTCCTTAACTGGTGAAGGAAGGGAGAGAGGATCTCTAAAATGAAATTAATGGGCAGGTGTAATGCCACTCTTGGATGGGGTGGTGGAGTGATAGAGTGATGATAACTGTGCCCTCTGGCACATGCATTACAGCATCCTAATTTCTTGTGCAGCCACGGAAGGGCTGTGTCAGAGTGGGCCTTATGTCCCTAATGACTGGTACTAAGCCCACTCATACCATTTTGTTGGAAAAAAAAAAAAAAAGATTGGCCTTGACACCAAGAAATGACAGCTGGGATGTGTTAAGAAATTTTTATTGTTTCCTTTGGATTTGTGATGAAAGCACATAAAATTACAAGTGGAAGAAACATCATGCCACAAAATTGCATAGAATTATTACAAAAATGTGAATTACGCATTTTAAATAATCAGAGATAGAAGAACCAAAATATGTACACTTTAAGAGTTTCAAATACTTTGTCCTATCTTTTATTGTCTTCTGAAAAGGCAAAAGTCACAATGTCCAATCCATCACAAACAATATTTATACAGTGCACAAGCGCAACATTAAATTCAAAGTAATGCAAGCAATGGCCCTTTCTTTCAGAAGTATTTAGTGACTGCTTATCAATTACAGGAGTATTCATTAATGTACGGCAATGTTGAAATGTTTAGATGAAATGCTGAAAACCAAAACCACACAGCATGTCATTAGAATTTTGAAAATTGGTTTTCACGGCCAAAACCACGCTATTCTCAGTAGTGTAAAGGTATCAGAGGGGCACGGTCTAATTTACTACACAGCTCTCTCTATTATAGGAAAGACCACAGTACAGATTTTCACACATTCAACACAGAACAAGGCAAATACATAAAGGCACAAAACTGCACATCATATAGATCCTTTTTCTTTATCTTACTCTAGTTCAAGTAACATTAATATTGTTAAATGATAGTATCGCTGTAGTAGTTTCAATGATGCAAGATGGACAGTGTTACACACTACCCCACAACTGCAAAAACTGTCAATGTACAGATATAAAAATGTGATTACAGTAAATGGCCAAATACAAATGTATTGCAAAATGACTATTGAGTCACTAAGATAATGAAATCCAACTATCAGAACAGTTTTGTGTTAAGTCAAGGGTTTTTCCACTTTTGTCTGTCTCTGGACTAAACTGTGATACTAGTTTCTGTAATAATCATCATCGTGTTTGGTTATGAATGCTATTATTAGTTCACTCTTCTGCAATGTTAGACAGTCTGTAATTTTGTTTATAAAAATGCAGCATTCAATCGTGCCCCTCCTTGCTTCCTTATGATTAATGCCTTTCTTTCAAAGTGCAAAAGTAGAATGCTTTACAAAAGATTTATCTTTCAGTGGAAGATAAGTTTTATTAAGTGTCTAATTAATACCCCAAATTCTTCAGATCAAAATATAATCATCTCCAAAGAGGATGGGATTTTTTCCCCCTGTGTCTTGCTAGATGTGTTTTTTTTTAATCAACACTCTTGCCTAATGTTTGAACTAAGCCTTCATTTTGATTAAAACTTAATTGTGATCCCTAGTTATTGCTTAAGGTTAAATAAAATAATTTGCATAAAAATATTAAATTTTTGAAACACAATTTTTAGGACACAACTGGTTTTTGCATTTTAGAATGTTTCACTAAGCTACAATCAGACAGGTTTATTTTAAAGTAAAATAAAGCTGTGAGCATCTTTCTTCAAGGCTTTAACGTCAGTGTTCCTTGTGTTACTCTCTAGATAATATTTTCCTTTATATAATTATTCTCTATTACTAAAGTTCTTTCAATAATACTTTTGATCAGTTTTCCCACAATATAATTTGTTTTTCTTATGCCACCCAACGTATAAACTTAACAAAAAGACATAGTTAAGTGAGTTAAATGTACATCGTAAATATATAATGAAAGATTTTTATGTTAGAATAAAATTGAAATCTGTCAGACTTAAAAATTATGAAAGATACTAATAAATTTCTGTATTGCTGCCCTATACGTTTTGTATATTCTATTAAAACAAGCTTAAAATCTGATACTTAAAATCCAGTTTTTGATCCTGTAAAATATATATCAAATTCATATTCTAAGTTCTAAATCTACCTCCACTCATATCAATGGTTCCGTCAATTGTTTCGTAGAATTTCAAAGAATTTAATAGCAACATAATACAGATGTTTGACCATTTTCTTCTCTAGGTATTTATTCCTGAATTTGGTTTTAAGTCTTGTGGAAGAGACTTAGGTCATTGCCAATTAAAAACCACACAGCCACACTTGTGTGTGTGTGTGTGTGTGTGTGTGTGTGTGTGTGCACTTACCCGACTGAGTGTGTACATATATACATGGAGATAATATATATCATTTATAGGTGGGTTTGTGTATTCTCTAGATAAATATTCAATCTTAATCTCTATATTAAAAATAAATGAACCGTATAAAATGTGAGACAGCAAAATAACCACTGGAACCTGTTCAGTCTGATTGAATCTCTGCTCAACATACATCAGCTCAACTATTTTATTCAACCAGACAGACTCTTTGTAGTTATGTAATAATTTCAGGCCAACAACCAATGACTACCCAGACTTTAAGTGCACATAGTCAACTCAGAAAGCACACTGTCTGGAAGTGTGTGGCCCATTTGCTCAAGCAACCAAATGTAGGAGCCATATTGCTAAGTCTTGGGATAGATTCACTGGGCGAGGATACAATCAAGTGACTTTTTCTCAAGAAAGAAAACCAACTTATTTGAATCACTATGGTATCTAATAAAGCCATGTCAGCAACAAATACACTGATGCCTCTATGATAAATAAATTAGCAAACTGCAAGCCGCCAGTGCTTGCAAAGCAAAGGATAAAATATTTAATATGCATGTTAACTTGAAGATATGGTAGTTGAGGGGCAGTTAGGAAAACAAATGCTCTAAGTTGACTGTTCAATAGTGTTAAATAGTGCTACGCATTTCTCAAACTATTTCTATTACTTCGAAATACTTTACACCAGAGCTTCAAATAAAAACATGAGCTTGATTTTCTTCAAAAAAGACACTGTCCTTCATTAAATGTCCATGGAGCCTGGAAGTTGCCTGCTTTGAATTTACTATTGGAAAGAAAACAAAAATCCCACATACATGCACTCTTCACAAGTAGACCTGCAGTAGTGTCCATATAACGCATGGAGCCTGGGCATGAGGATGGCTGCATGGATCCTTCTAGAACTCCCCCTTTGGTGTGGATTTTAGGCTAAGGGATGCTTCTCAGGAAGATGCTCCTGGGCAGTGATCTTTGTAATAAGAGAGAGTCTGATGAAGTGGCCATGCATGTTTTGAAGGCCTGGCAGGAACAATCACAGAGGAGTATCAAACTCTTTTCCTGGGTTGTCTCCTTCTAGCTCCTCACTGGAAGGAGGCCTGTGGTTCAGTTTTCCAGGGTCTGAGGCCAGGGAGGGAGGGGCAGAACTGTGATTGCTGTCTTCACTAATCTTCCCTTTCATGGCTTCCTGCACGAACTCCAAGATCTCCAGGGGCAGTCTTTTGAACTTGTCTTGGTATTCTTGCTCCAGGTCCATCTGCAGCTGGAAGACATCAAGAAAGGAGGATGATTTTATATCATTTAGTTTTCTATAACCACCCATGTAGAAACTCTTTGAAAGAGATGTACAGAGATGGGGGAGAAATAAATTAATGTAAATACCATCCACTGGTTATCTATAGAGATGTAAAACAGTATAGTTGGACACATCACTTGTCCATAGCTGAAAGTCAAGTTTCAGATTCTGCGTGGTGGAACAGGGCTAAAGGCCTGCAACATTATAAATAAATTCTATACACACATGCACATACACAGAGGTGAATCTTTTGAAAAAGTTTGCAGAAGTAATATGCAGTGATCTGAAGTTCTTAAATGTAGAGATTGGAAGCTACTTAGGGCTGGGAGTGCCAAGGTCAGCCATGCATAAGGCTGGGGAGAGGGCAGAGGCTGACCGGAGAGGACAGGGGAGCTATGTGTGGGCTTTGTGAAGTGTGGCCTCACTCAGAGGCTGGGAAGCCAAAGCTGAGTACTTCTAGAGAGCAGCTCAATGCATTTTTACAAACTGAACATAACTTCTGTTTTGACTTCTTTTATCACCTCTTTATTTTGATTCCCTTTTTTTCATTCTAATTTTATTTGCCTTGTCAATTGTTTTAGCTACCTTATAAACTTTTAATTTGTCTGTTTAATGCTCTGGAGAATTCCCAGACTTTTAAAAGGCACAGAACCCTTTCTTCGAATGCAGACTGAAATGGAATCCATTATCATAAAACAAGTGAACGCTGGGTGTTTTCTGTAGATGGGGTGAGGGGTGGGGCTGGCGCTGGGTACTGCCTACTGGAAAGCTCTGCTTTGCTAAGCCCAGTGAAACCCAGAATTCTAAATGAAATTTTATTTCCTTATTGAACGGTAAGCAGGGAGTATAGTTTTCGAAACAGCCTGTGAGACAGCATGCTTTTTCTCCTCTTAGTAGCCTTGAGACAGGTTTTCTTAAGACATGTCCTTAAAACCTTTAAGGAATTTCTCTTGGTGCTTCTCAGACTTTTAAGGTGCACACAGATCATCTGGGATCCTGACTTTGCTTCTGATTCAGGAGATCTGGCTGAGGTTCAAGATCCTGCATTTCTCAGTGGCTTCCAAGGGATACCAATGAGGCTGGTCCATCTTGGACACCTTCTTGGCCTGGCTCTCCTTGGAGCTTCCCATTCTACTTTTTGTCATGATCCTGCTGTATGTCCTCCATCTGCAGCTTCATGCTGTCTCTGGTGGTCGTCCTGAGCCCTGGACCATCCAAGGTTAAGACAGTGCTCAGAGCGTCTGTCCCTCGGTGTTGTGACCCCCTTTCCTTACCCACATTCTGGACAGTGTCAGCAGGGTGAGAACAGCCTCTTTAGTTGAACTCCTTTTGCTCTTGCTTCTATGCTAGAGAACTTTGGCCAAGACTTAGTTCTATAATATAGGTCCATAATTCCTTATTTGTCATTCTAAAACCCTCAAAGTTCTGAAATCCAGAACTTTATTGTAAATTTATGGCAAACACATAGGCATTAATTGATATAAGGCTATTTATAATCCTTATATATTTCACAGAATGTGAATATCCATGCAGAGTACTGTAGACACATTAATTTGTGTGGACTACTAAACACCCCTCTAGAGTATTATGCTCACAATATATGCATTATATGACACTTTCTAAAATCAGAAGAATTATGAATTCCAAGAAAACCATGATCCCAAGAGTCTCAGATAATGGGCTGTGGATCTGTTTGAATGACCTTTTTTTTTTTTCCCACATCAAAAAATGCCTGATAAAAATGGCTTGTCCTGAGTACTGAAAGTCAAGTATTCTTCCCAAATATAAAATGTAGGATATTTATGAATATGTTGTGCTGGCATATGAATTCTAATAAGCCAAGGAAGAAACAGGCACCCATGGGGCTCTGAGATTGACATTGCTGCAATAAGGCAAAGGCACCTTCACACACAGCCGCGCCCTCACTGTTAAGGACAGGCGAGCCATTGGAGCATCACAGACAAGATGACAATGGCCAATTCTTGCTCAGATGTCTCAACCATTTGTCACTGTGGGTGTGGGACTTTTACAAGAGTGAAATCTCAGCCTGGTGTTTGACAGTTTCCATTAACTACCATCCAGGTCTCATCATCAATTTGTTTCAAGTTTAATTCAGCAATGCATGCTGTTAAAGTTTTGTTTGCAAGGAATATAGGGAAAGGAAGAAAAGCAAGGAGCCTTGTGTTCAGGAAACAGTAGATTTCTGTTTTCCTTTAGGTTAGTGTGCTGGGACTTCAGCTTTAGATACATTGTATGTAACCTAGAGTCAATTTCTCTGAGGTCATTGGTGGACAAGACCCCATAGTGTTTGAGATTGAGGTTTCTTTTTTAAATGTATATATAAAAAAGAAAATGTGAAATGTGAGACAATGTCAAATACTTTAAAACTTTTGAATAATTTTTGAGAATCTGATTTTTAAAAATAATATAGTTTTAATAACTATGATTCTGCACCCAATTCCAGGGTGTGGGGTTTGTCCCGCTCTATACCACAAAACAATTCCCTAGAACACTGGATGTGTCCTATAATTTAACTGTGACGTTATCTACCTGGAGATAGCATCAGATCCTACAAGTTAAGAGCTCAGTCCTAAAAGACTGTCCCCGGCCCTCATCTCATTTCAGATGTCAATTGCAAGTCCAGGTTGTCACCTCTGACTCTAACCAACTGGATATACATTGACAGCTACAACAATTGAATTGAGTTCAATTAATTTGCTAGAGAGGCTCACAGAACTCAAATATTTTACTTACTAGATTACTGGTTTATTATAAAAGGGTGTAACTCAGGAACAGCAGCCAGGTGGAAGAGACGCATCGGGTAGAGTGGGGAAAAGGGTGTGGAGCTTCCGTGCTCTCTGAGCGCCCACTCTCCTGCATCTCCTTTGACATGTTCACCAACTCAGAAGGTCCTCAAATCCCATCGTTTTGGGTTTTCATGGAGGCTTCATTACATAGGCATGGTTGATGATGACATTATTAGCCGTTGGCTATTGATTCAACCTCCTGCCTCCCTGTAGTTTACGGGTTGGGACTGTAAGGTCCAATCCTCTAATCCCACAATTGTCTCCCCTGGCAACCAGCCCCTGTTTAGGTTACCAAGGGGCTTTTGAAAAATCATCTTATTAACATAATAAATCTTGTTGCAACATCTTGTCGCCCATCATTTAGGAAATTTCAAGGATTTAAGGAACCCAGTGCCAGGAACTGGGATGAAGATTAATATAAATTCATTATTATAAATCACAACATCACAATAATAATAATTATTAATTATTGACCCAGTTGTGGCTAAGTTATAATTTTAGTGGACTCTTCTTTTATCATGAGTTAGTGGTGGATTATATTGTATTTTAAACTACTTAAATAAATTAAAATTATTTATTTACTAAATTAATCTAATTTATATTACATGCTATATTTTACTCTTTTAAAAAAGTCACTCAGTTATTAATGAATTAATTGCAAAATTGCACTTACTATTAAATTTCAAGTTAGAAATCTCCTTTTATTTATTTTTGCTTCTTATAAATGGAATCCTTGTTCATCGTAAGAAAATATGAAGGGTAAAGTCTAGCTCTGTTCCCAAAATGTCCTTATTTATCAGGAGTCTAGAATTATTCTAACCCGAGGGTTGCAAACTCAGATGTTTGGGCGGGGGTGCAGGGAGCAGGCAAATCATGAAAATAAGTAGGAGTGTAGGGAGGGCATGCTCTGTGTAAAGCGGTGCCAGAAACTTAGCTCTAGTTAATGTTTGCAATTTTCATGAAAGATCTCCTGAATTTTTATTGTTTGTAGGCAAATTGAACCACACTCATGAGTTCTGTTGGGCTTTTAAAGGGTTTCTAAATTCTGTCCTAGCAGATTTAAATCTGGCTTAGAACAGAAAACTCAAGGGATTGTGTCTGACGATGGATTTTCCATTTGGATCCCTTCTAATTTTGCCTTTCCGCCATCCTGAGCTTCAGATGGTCCTACAATTAACACCAGGGCTTGCTCTTGAATATCCTTTTTCTGGGGTTCAGTGCCATCCGATCTAATTTCCATATTCTAGTTCATGTCCTCAAGTTTATTGAATGTCTACTTTCTGTAACTCAAACTGTAGGTTCTATGGATATGGTAGATTAATTGCACAAATGATAGGAATTCCTCCCCCGTCTTCATACTCATGGCCTTGGCAGTTTCTCCCATCAAAGAGTAGAGTGTATTTTCCATTTCTCTGAAATTAAGGAAGCTTTGTGATTTGCTTTGTCCAGTAGAATGTGCCAGCATGCAGTTCTAAGCCTAGACCTCAAAAGGCTTCATGTGCTTCTGCTCTCACTGTTGGAAGTTTACTGAGACATTAAGTGAAGAAGCCCAAGCTAGCCTGCTATAGGAGGAGACACATGACCCAGTTATACCCCTGTCTATCACTTCAATTGACTATAGGACATGAAAATGAAACTATTATAAACCAGCCAGTCCCCACCTGACCCACCATCTAAACACAGGCTTGAGCAAGTCTACTGAGATCAGCTGAGCCTGACTCAGACCAGAAGAATCACCTACAGTTCATAGACTGTTCATAGCTTAGTAAGTGCTTATTGTGGTACGCCACTCGGTTTTGTTTTTTTATTTTTTTGTTAGGCAGCAGTACTGTGGCAATAACTACCTGATATAGTAGGGGAATTCAAAGGAGTGTCATATATGGCCTGATTCGACAAAGCACTCATAATTTAATTCAGCTGGCCCCATCTTTTCATTGCTGTAATCTATTTTTTGTAACTTTTTAAATGTTTATTTATTTTTGAGAGACAGAGAGACAAAGAGAGTGTGAGTGAGGGAGGGACAGAAAGAGAGCGAGACAGATTCCAAACCAGGCTCCAGGCTCTGAATTGTCAGCACAGAGCCTGATGTGGAACTTGAACTCATGGAATGAGAGATCATGACCTGAGCCCAAGTCTGGGGCTTAACCGACTAAGTCACCAAGGTGCCCCTCATTGCTGTAATTGTAAAACACATTTTTGAGGGAAAATCACCATAGGACTGATAGATCTTCCCGAAAAATCTAAATTTGAAGAATATGCTTTGGAGCTCTTCTGTAACATTAGCAAACATGAGGTTGCTTAATCTTAAATTTATAAGGTCTATTTTTAGGAATTAGGCAAAAAAGAGGGAAGAATATGGTCAAATTTAATCTCTCTTTTTAAGGCAAATTGTTACATTACACCCAGTTATTAATAAAAAGAGCATTGCCAGAGTTCGTTTCATTTTAGGCTGAGTTCTCCAATTTGACTAGCTAGACTCAATTTCTAAATTTCTCAGTTACCTTGATTTTCAGAAGATATTGCTTAC
Organism: Paguma larvata; assembly: GCA_030068075.1. Lineage (NCBI taxonomy): Eukaryota > Metazoa > Chordata > Mammalia > Carnivora > Viverridae > Paguma > Paguma larvata. Next base: position 15,563,638 of record CM057844.1, read on the forward strand.
TCATAGGTTCTGTGAACTCTGGATCATTAAGCAGGTAAACGCAACACAGTCAAGTTCAAATGTTTTTACATCTCTCTGAGTATATTGTCCAAGATTTTTGCACTTGGGATTTTATTCTATTCCTGACATTTTTTTCCAATTGCCTTGGAAAATAATGTAGAGATTTGATCTAGTTATGCAAGGTTTTGATATTCATACATTTAAAGGTGAAGACCAAGGAGAGTAAGGTTACTCATGAAGGTTAGTTTACAAATGGGGGTGGGGGAACTCAGTTTAATGTAAATATGGCATAAATATAAAATAAGACAGGTTACTGAGTTAGTAAAGAGATAAAATCAAAACCAATTTTCTAAGGAAACAAACTGAAACCAGAGTATAATAAGCTACTGTGGGATAACAAGGACTGAAGAACTGCTAAAACCTAAAAAAAAAAAAAAAAAAGAAAAAAAGAAAAAGCTACAGAAAAAGCACAGACAGATATTTAAGGAGATTTTTCAGTTTGACCTCAGGTCTAGCTCAAGTCATTTTGCCCAAAGGAGTATATTAAAAACCTTAACATAAAAACATGAGGAAAAAAATCTTAGGAAAAAACCTACATGAATAATTGCATAATCATAGGGTAAAGAGAACTTCTCAAGCAAAGTAGAAAAAATGTAAGCTACAAAGAAAAAATTTATTACCTATATACCTGATCCTTAAACAATGTGGGGGTCCAGAGTGCCAACTCCTTACATAGCCAAAAATCCAAGTCCAATTTTTGACTCCCCACAAATTTGACTACTAATAGCCTACTGTTGACTTACTAATAGCATGACAGTCAATTAACATATATTTTGTATGTTATATGTACTATATATTGTAAGTAAGCTAGGGAAAAATTTCAGAAAAATTAAGAAAATCATAAGGAAGAGAAAACACATTTTTTACAGTACTGTATTGTATTGAAAAAAATCCACATATAGGTAGACCTATTCAAACTCATGTTGTTCAAAGAGCACTGTGTTTATCTAAATCAAAATAATCTTTTTTTGATGAAAAAATGGGCAAACCTCAAGCAATTCATAGAAGAATTGCTAAATATAGACATATAGTTGAGAAAATGTTCACTCTCACTGACAAAAAAAGGACACACATTTTTTTAAAGGGATATATTGGTAGAAAAAAAGTTTTTTCAAAGGAGTAATAACATATGGTGAGAAATGGACATTTTCAAACATTAGGCAATAATCTGATATCTACATAATTTATAAGAAGGAAAATGTACATAGCTTTTCACTCAACAGCTCCACATTTGGGAAGGGAATCTGGCCCAGAGAAGAGAGCACACCAACATATAAGAAGGCAAGTACCACCAAGCTTATTGCAGCATCGATTGTAGAGTTAGAAACAAAAAATACCACCAACACCCCACTAACAAAAAACCAAAACAAAATAACAGCAATGAGAACAAAGGCCCTAAAGAAACAACTCTAATAACCTTAATATTTTGCCACATGAGTATTATTATTGCCTATCACTTTTTTTTTGGTTAATCACTTGAAAATAATTTTCAGATACCACAACACTTGACTCATAGACACTACATACACGTTTCCTAAAATAAAGACATCATTTTCTGCATTATGGAAATATCTTAATCATGTCGAGGAAATTAATAATAATTCCTTAATGTTACCTTACATCCATCCACGTTCAAATTTTCCCAGGATTACATCTCCCAAATTTTCTAGCTTTTTTTTTTTTGGACCAGAATTCAAGGCTCTTATATTGCATTCAATTGTGATATCTTTCTCTTTTTTTTTCAACTTGAATTATTTATTGTTTTAAGTTTTTTCATGACTTGGAGGTTTTGAAGAGTCCTGTTCAATTTTCTTACAGAATGTCACCATGTTGAATGTGTCTGATTATTTCCTTGTGGTATCATTTAAGTTGGTCCTGGAAAACCTGCCTTTCCTGTAAACTGGAAGTTAAGCCTGTAAGCTTGATTAGATGGGGATTAAACATTTGCTTGAGCAAGAATAGCTCAATAGGTATCTTTTATACCTCATATTGTAATGTATCAGTGAGCACTAGTATCATGCGGTTGCATTATCAACAATGCTAAATTTGATCACTTGATTAAAAGTGGTAAATACCAGACCTCAATTTTGTTAAGACACTTTTTCCTTTGGCTATTGGCAATTATTCTGTAGAGTAAAACTCTGGATCCATATAAAGTTTCTTTAGCATCCTTTCATGAAATTGATGATTCTCACCTATCTTATTAGGAGTAAATGCATTTATCTATTTTTTTTTATTTAGCTAGTATTCTTCTATAAGGAAGAGCTTTTCCTCATCATACAGAGATGAACCAGAGGTCCTCCTAAAAAGGCAGAATAAACATTTAGTTCCTTTCCTTTGATTCACAAATACTCTGAGTAAGGACCGGGGGCAGTAACAATTTCAAAAGATAACAAATGAGTTTTCTTTTTCTTCTCTCCCTTTCTCTGAGAATAACTACAGACAACACATTTTTATTTATATTTCTTCCTTTTGTTTAAATCAGTTGCAGCCATTAGTCTTTTTTTGAGCTCAAATTGTCCCCTATAATGTCCACTGAAACCCTTGTAGGGCATGTTCCTGGGTCCTTTTGACATGCCCTCATTAGTTTTTGAACACTTGCTTGCTTTTCTAGGTAAAATAAGAGAACTCAGGCACCTCTTGTCCTTTCTCTGTCTCTGACCTGGAATTAGCTACTTTTTCCAAAGAGCTTTTATTGAAGAAGCATTAGTAATCAACTGTGGGTGCTAAAAGTGTTCACTGCTACCAGACTGTCATTGTATTTAGGCTCTCAGGGGACATTAGGACATGCATTTTTGAAAAAGCATTAGTACACGTTTATATTTCAAATTTAAATACAACATTATAGAATTTTTTCTTAATTCTTTGATTTTATATTGTATATCATTTTTATTTTGGAATTAATTTTGTATATTTTGCTTTTCGATAACAACATAACTTATTTGCTGTACATTTTCTAATATATGGAAGTAGTTTCAATATTATGACCTAACCATAAAATAACCATATGAAGCTTAAGATGTTTTTGAGATTCTGTTTTTCATAGAATAAATCTCACCAGGTATGCACGATTAAATTACTCTGCAAAAATTCACTTGAAATAATTATATTCTAGTACAGTTGTGTTGCTTTTGATATACACATAAAGCCATTTGTTCTCATTAGTTTTCTCATTAGACATTTTAGATTATTTCACTTTTTTTCTTTCTCTGGAAGTGTCTGCTGTATTTTTAATGTTTTTATTTATTTTTGAGAAAGAGAGAGAGAGACAGACTGTGAGTGGGGGAGGGGCAGAGAGAGAGGGAGACAAAATCCAAAGCAGACTCCAGGCTCCTAGTTGTCAGCACAGAGCCCCACGCAGGGCTAGAACTCGTGAATCAGGAGATCATGACCTGAGCCGAAGTCGGTTGCTTAACTGACTGAGCCACCCAGGTGCCCCAGAATCTGCTGTATTTTTAAAAATGCAATTCCTCCTAGTCTTTTAGCCCTTTTAAAAATATCCCTGGCCTTTGGGAAATGCATGTGGTAATATGGTACTGAAATTATCTTGCTTAAAATATTTTAAAATTTACTGCTAAGGATTAGGGAAAATAATAAAACTCACGAACAAGCAAAAAAACAAAAACCCAGCTAAATAATTCATACAACAGAGTTTCTGTATTAGAAAACATAGGCTTCTGCTTAAAGAAATGTAATGTAGTCAATACATGTAAAACAATAAATGTCTACGAAAATAGGAGAAAATAATTATGTGACTGTGACAAATGAAGTAAGTCAACACACAATTTTAGATGTACTATGGGTACAACTATGAGAATATTCTCTAAGAATACCGAATTACTTTGTAATACTAAAACATAAACTGTGTTGGGACTATTTTTACTTTTTTTATTTCTCATTTTTATGGTAATGTGATTATTTTACTTTTAGCATGAAAATAGCATTCCAAAATAAGAACAAATATTTAAAAAAATACCCAGATAAACAGGAAAATACAAAAACCTTGAGCATGGGATAGAGTGAGTGGGAGAATGTTATGAAGGATTAATGCAGGTATTTTAACCTCAACATCACCAATCAGCTAAGAGGTTACTGAAAACAGTGGGAAAAGCATTAAAATACACACATAGAATGGGTGGTTTCAAAATCACCCTGAGCCACCTTACAGACTCCTCTTATTTTTTAAATAATCTCATGAAGTTTTATTTTAATGAAGAATAGAAATAACAGGATCATATAAAAATTACAGAGGGAGGTCAATCAGGTTATCAGGGGATTGTTAGAAAATCACATGTGGAAAATGAGACCACATTACGTATCCCAGCCATGACAGATTGTGTTGGTTTATTTGTTTTCCTCTAAATTTTGACAAATTGCAGTGAGACTTTGAGTCACAATGTCTGAGTGGAGGTTCCTTCTTCTACTCCAAACAGGGAAATGCTGAATAAAATAGAACACATACATTTTTTATAAAGATTTAATTTTAATTTTATGTTATATTTAAGGTTTATTTATTTGATAAAGAGAGTGAGAAAGAGGGAGAATGAGCAGGGACAGAGCAAAGAAGGAGAGAGGGTGAGAAGGAGAATCCCAAGCAGGGTCTGCACTGTCAGCATGGAGCCAGACATGGGACTCGAACTCATGAACTGTAAGATCATGACCTAAGCTGAAATCAAGAGTCGGTCGCTAAACTGACTAAGCCACCCAGGTGCCCCTAGAACACATACATTTAATTTAAATTGATAACTGAGTTTTAATACAGGAAAAATAAATCCTTAAGTCACAGGAATAACAAAGGAACACAAAGCCAAAAAGCCCATGGGTGGTAGAGAAGATTCTCCACCTTAAGGAACTGGGGTTTTAATGTTCTAAAAGGATGGGAGAGAAGGCCTAAGTATTTGGGATAATGAAGTGCTAAAACTATAGTTCCTGCAGAAAACCACTTGTTTCCATGCTTGATAAGCAGATTAGGAGAACTCAATCCATAATCATAAGGACAGGTGAAGAAGGCTAGCAACTCATGGGTCCATTGAAGGAAAAATGTCAACCATGAAGAATCTGGAACCCAAACCAGCACCATGAGTGACTGCAGTTTCCAAATTTATAGTACCCTTGCAGATGGGTATTCAGTTCCAATAAAGCAAAGAAAAAACTTAAAAATGGATAAAACCCATAAAACCCCAACAGATGCTGGGCAACAGATTCAGACTGTTTGGATTTGCCACTTGCAAGGCTGTGGTGATCCCTATAGATAAACAATTCTCACTGAACGTGAACTAAAGTTCAAATTTATGATCCACTCAAATAAAATGCAGCATTTGCTTAACTGTGTAATTCCAGGTTGTCATTGGCAACTGAAATCTAAAGAAAATGAGGAAAAGTTGATCAATGTATTTCTAGGTCAAAATGAAAAACACTCCAGACCTAAACAGAAATAAATTGGATAGTTCATGCCAATGTTGAGAAATACAGTTAATTCACAATGGGTATAAATTCTTGACACTTTTAATCAAGTCTTAGAGCATGTCGCATCCTTATAGTTTTGGCAGATTTTTCCTAAATAATTATATTTGCTTGAAAATGATATTGATTTTCATCTTTTGAATAAATATCAACTAGCAATAGAGCCCATTAAAAGGGCTAGGAAGACATTACAAATTAAACTGTTGCCATCAATCTATCCAACTAGATAATTCATGAAGGGATAGACAAGATTCTCTGTTCATGGAAGGTGCTTGCATTTTCCAAATATGGCGGAGGCAGCTTGTTTACTCTCTTGGAATTGAAATCTCCTCATGTATAAAATGCGGGTTATAATGCCAGTTTCCATAGGTTAAAAGGTTTAAATGACATCACACACATGCTAAAGTAATTAACATATTGTGCTTGCTTATAAATTATGTATAACTTTATTTCTAAAGAGATGAAAAACATTAACTTGCAGCTGAGAATATATGGGATCCAGTCTAAGTCATTTTTGTTCTTTCTAGCTATATCATTTGAGTCATTATTAGGTCAATGCAGCACAATTACAGAATATGTTGGATCTCTCTTTTAGATTATGTTCTGGGCTGTTGTTGATTTTGAAGCATTTATCAACAAGTAATGTTTTTGAACACCCTGATTGGTGCAAAGCCCTGTGTTTGGTTCTGTAAAGAATTAAAAATTTAGAATCTTTCCAGGGTGGCAAGGGATATGTATGGGGAAAATAACAAGTTAGGATGAATGGGTACTAAGACAAAATATACTATGGATGTTGAAAATGAAGATTAGGGTGATGGGCACAGAGAAGGGCACTTGTTGGGATGAGCACTGGGTGTTATATGGAAACCAATTTGACAATAAATTATTTAAAGATAAAAAAATTAAAAAAAAATTTAAAAAAAGAAAATGAAGATTATATTTTAGCCTTCAAGTGATGCAGGGAATACTTTATAGGGGAGGCGAGACTTAAAAACTTGGGCCTTCGTGTGCCTGGGTGGTTCAGTCGCTTAATCATCTGACTTTTGATTTTGGCCTAGGTAATGATCGAGAGTTCAAGTCTTGAGCTCTTTGCTGACAGTGCAGAGCCTGCTTGAGATTCTCTCCTTCTCTCTCTGCCCCTTCCCTGCTCATGTGCTCACTCTCTATATAGAATAAGTAAACTTAAAAAAAATTTTTTTAAGTTGGGCCTTGTAGGATCTGCCAACATCCTTGATATTGGGCAGAAGCTTTCAACCTTCTCTTTGTGACACATATAATAGATAACATTTACTAAGGAGATAGAGCTCTCTAGCTATAATTTCCTTCTTCCTTGCTCTTTTTAATAGTATATAGTACAAGAACATATCTTTGAATCTGCTCTAATATATAATAATTAAATCATTACCAATTTCTCTCATCTATAATTAACTACAGATTACTATCCAGGAGACCTCACAGTCTGCGGTTGGCAGGAATTCTTTAAAAAATGGCTGCAGGGGTGCCTGGGTGGCTCAGTTGGTTAAGCGGCCAACTTCAGCTCAGGTCATGATTTCATGGTCTGTGAGTTCAAGCCCCGCATCGGGCTCTGTGCTGACAGCTCAGAGCCTGGAGCCTGCTTCAGATTCTGTATCTCCCTCTCTCTCTGACCTTCCCCTGCTCACGCTCTGTCTCTATGTCTCTCAAGAATAAATAAACGTTAAAAAAATTTTTTTTTAAAGATGGTTGCATGTTAAAAGTGACAAGATAGGAAAACTTTACATCAGTGCTTCTCAAAAGTTAACATAGATATAAAGTACCTGGTGGCTTTGTTAAAATGCAGATTCTGATTCAGTAGATCTGGGGTAGGTCCTGAGATTCTGCATTTCTTTTAAAAAAGTTTTTAATGTTTATTTGCTTTTGAGAGTGATAGAGACAGAGCACAAGTGGGGGGAGGGCAGAGAAAGAGGGAGACACAGAATCCAAAGCAGGCTTCAGGCTCTGAGCTGTCAGCACAGAACCTGATGGGGGGCTCACACTCATGAACCATGGGATCATGATTTAAGCTGAAATCAAGAGTCAGACGATTAACCGACTGAGCCACCCAGGCACCCTGAAGTTCTGCATTTCTAACAAGCTCCCAGGTGATGTTCATGTTGCTTGTCTAAGAACCATTTTCTCAATAGCACCACTTGAGACAAAGGTTTCCCAAAAAAGTGCTCCTTTTGTGTGCTCCCCCTCAACATTACTTCAAGGTTTGACTTATATAATAGGATTCTCTTTGTAAATCTCATCTCTCCAGGCCTCTGGAGTTTGCTAATGTTCAGGTTTGAATTGACGGTGTTTGTTGGAGACTGTTGGGTGAGAGTAGAATGAAGGTTGTTAAGCCTGCAGAGATGAAAGATGGAGAGATCCAGGATAGGTAGGCAGTGGATCCAAATACTATATGCAAAATAGATTCAAATACTGAATCAATAAAAGAGGAAAGATAGAAACTAGAGATCATGTGATTTATCAAGCATAGTTCCTAGCATGCATTTATTTGAATTTTAAATATTATTTCAAGTCAAAAGCCAAATGCATTCTGACATACATCTTATGTGTTAACCCCTCTATACACCCATATACTCCATGAAATTAACCAAAGAGGAAATTTGCTTTTAATACAGCAAAGAACATAACCAGATTCTTGCGACTTTTTTTCCTAGCTACATCCCCATTCTTTCTTCACTGTCTTTTTCCCAATATACCTCTCCTGAAGTGCTTCAGTATCCCAGCTTAACCTATAATTTATATCTCCTTTGATTCCTAAGATGTATTAGAGAATTTCTTTTGCAATCATTGTATAAATGTCTACAGATTACTATAGAAATCTTTGAAAGGGACATTAGCAATTATATAGTCAACTGCTCCAAGACTTAGTAGTATTGGAAAGGGATTTTAGAAATTATAGAGTCAAACCTTTTCCTTTTACCCACTATAAACCTTTGGCTGAAGGAAGTTAAGTGGCTTTCTCAAGGATATAGCTTGGTAATAGTAAAATGAGTCTCAGAACCTAGTTGATTCTACTCTGCATTAAACTGATTAGATTAATGGCTTCAATGTTTCATGTTTATATCCACAGCCCTTGCCTTCTGATACTCAGTTCCTCTTACTAAAGTGGTAGAGGCTAGCTCTCTACCTTTTGATTGTGAGATGTTCGTGTGACTTATTTTGGCCAGTAGGATGTTAGCAGACATGGCCCAAGAAGAGGCTTGAAAAAGCTCTTGTGCATTTCAGCTTTCATTCCTGTTACTCTGCTATGGTCATGGGAACATACCTGGTCTAGTTTCATAGAGAACAAGGTACATGGAAATAACTGAGTCACCCCAGACATCCCAGTCACACAGCCTGAACTGTCCAAGATCAAACAGCAGGTGGCTGGTATCCAGATATGTTAAGTCCAGGTGAGATCAGTAGAGTCACCTATCTGATAGATAACTAACCATAGATGTATGAACATGCTCAGCTAAAATCAGCTATACTCAGCCCAGATTGGCTTCCCCCTGATAATTTATGAACTAAATAAATATAATTGAAGTTTTGTGTTTAATGCAATATTATTGTAGTATTTCCCCCATGACCTCCATAATTTCTCTCAAAAATGTGCATGAAACTCTATGGCCTTGACATGGAATGAATTGTTTGTCATGTCGCAGGAGCCAGACTCTTGACGCTTTGTATACATACCACTACCATTCAGCATCTAAAAGCAAATTATAATAGGAGGCAATAATTTTGATACTTGGTAAACCACTTCATCCCAGTGAAAATGTGTGTTTTCCAGGCCTTAAAATTTTTGTGTGTGCACTGGAGTACTCTCCTAACTTTAGTTAGGTGCTTTCTTTAGGAAGACTGAGCAGGGGGCTATCATAGCTGGGAATAAAAATGATTGTGAATGAGGAAAGACATTTTGATTTTGTTGAAATGAGAAATCATAATCCAGTGACACCTTGTAAAATTGAAAGTTACCATTGTACTTAAAACACCAAAAGATGGTTTAAATCTGTGAACACTTGTTCTCTGGGACAAGGAAGCTAAGAGACTTATTTCATAACCTCGAGTGAATACACATTTAGCACACTGCTAACCGTCATTCCATAAATAAGGAAACTAAGGCCTATTACTCAAGTGGTTTAGTGCATAATCAAGGTATGAACACCAAATTCTTGCCACCTAATCCAGGGCACCATGCCCCTCATTTCAAGCCACCCTCTTCACCCTGTAAAAACAGAATTTGTGATGATTTCAGTAATCTAACTGACCGTATGTTGAGAGAAAAATAACAATTAACACCAGTGTATTTTCCTTCGATGTCTAGGATTTCAGAGTTGCTTTCACAAAATAATTAGAAACTATCTTTTACTGAAAAGTGATACTGAGGAGGCGTTTCAAGGCATAGGGTCTTACTGACATGCTGTCCTCTTAGTAACAGGAGACAGGCTCATGGAAATAAGGACTCTCACCCAGCTGCAATTAGCCTGGTCTATTTCTAAGCCTTCAGTGGGTTTTTCTATTTGCATCTGTCATGCTTAGAAGACACTGGCTTTTCACTCCCCACTATGTAATTCTTCGGCTTAGGAACTGTTTGTTGGTCAGATGGCTGTTTTCCTGTTTGCCACTTAGCACAGTCTAATTTAATCAGATTATTTCCGTAGAGAGTTATATACTACAAGAAGGAATAAGCAAATGAAAAACTGGAAGAAGAAAAACATACTGGTTTACAAGAAAAAAAGAAAAATCTCTTGGGGTAGAACCAATCTAGTAAATATTGCTAGTAAATTGGAATGAAAGACAGAACAATAGAAATAATGGTGATTTAATTGTAGTTTATTGAATGCTTATTATGTGGGAGGCACTGTTCTCAGGACTTTTCATGTACTAACCAGTTTAATACTTGTTCATTAATTTCAGAATCTCCAAATTCAAATATCTATGGGGCCCAAGAAACAACACAATCTGTGAAATAGATTTGGTAGAAGTTAGTAGTGAAGTATGAATACCCATGGCCAACTGGAATTGTATTTGTTTAAACACTCAACTTCAAAAATGTACATATGTACAAGAATCAAATAAGAGGCTCAATTTAGTCTGCAAGTCACCAGTTTGTGGCTTCTGATTTGGCTACACTATAAGGAACAAGGGCATGACAGTGAAAGGTGATCTATGCCCATTGGTGAGAGGTAAGAAAGCCCACACTAGAAGAATCCTATTATCTCAGCCACATAAACCCTAAAAGAATCAATAAAAAGCCTCAAGTCAATTGAAATAAACGGCTGTTCAAAGGCTAATTATTTTTAGATGAAGTGTGTATTTCTTTTCTATCAAGTGGAATGCCACCAGCAGAGAAGAATTGAATTTACATTATGAATTCAATTTCCATTGTGAGTCACATTAGAAACAAATATCTTTGGTGCAGGTGGTGCATACAACCATCTCAGGCAAGGGAGAGTTCCAGCAAAACATCCTTTATGGGAAATCTTGGGCTGGGATCCTTTGAGACATCCCAGAAGTGGTCACTGACATCTTATTGTCATGGAGAGTCCTGCCCTTGCATGGGTCTGCCTTTGGAGCATCTGTTTGCACCTTTGTCTTACAAAGACACCTTTTAAGACTTACAAAGCATCAGTAATTATCCAACTTGAGCCCTAGCTAAAAATGCTCTTTCTTGACTTAAAGCCTGTGCATTTTAAAAACAAGAGACAGGCTGTGTCAAATGTCCTGGAATGAACTCAGCCATGTCCCTAGAGAATGCCCTTCTCCTGATCACCTAAAATTAGTTTTGGATTTTCTTTTTCTTTTTATAAATGTATATTTCAAGAGTAGTTAGCAGTACTAGGGTTTTATCAGGATAATTGATTTTGATACTTAGGGAGCAAGTATTTCCTAATTATATACCCACTCCTTCTAAATATAATATTTATGTCTTCTGCTTAAATCATTGTGGTTTTAGGTTAGCTGTTTCCAACTTGATCTGAGAATAAACTAGACATTTGTTCTCCTGTCCTCAGGGGTTCTGAGAAGTCTGATTGTCATTCCTGAATTCTCCATCCAAGGTGAAGTTAGAACCCATATTGGAATTTCTCAGGGCTAGGTAAAAAGGTAAATGAGTGGCTGGGGCTGGGCAGGAATTTGGTGATCACGGCTACAAAGAGCAAATACCCAGTCTTACTAGAGTCCTGCCACATTTATGCTGAAGGTTGCTACAAGAAGCTAGCAATCTGGATTTTCATGTTAAATCTTATGGTTTGTCAGTATAGGGACTTATGTTAGAAATTTTTAAAACATTGTGCAATTCCTGGCTGGCTCAGTTGGAGGGGCATGTGACTCTTGATCTTGGAGTCATGGATTTAAGCCCCATATTGGGTGTAGAGATTACTAAAAAAAAGATAAATAAACCTAAGAAAATAAAAACACTGTGCAGGTCCATCTACAACCTCTGAAATATCTGAGTAACGTATTCCATGAGTTTGTCTTTGGACTTAATCTAAAAGTCTGCTGAGGCCTCCCTACCCAGGGATTAGCCTCCATCCTCTTTGTTGAATGAATGGAGACATAACTGCATTGTACTCGTGTCCTGAATCTTTGATAAGGCAACAATCACTGGGAAGAAGACACTTCACTTAGCTTTTCAGTCAAGCAAGCTCCTCTGGAAGGCACTTGTTAAATAATTTGAGATTTCTCTCTATTCTCCCATTTCCTCATTTATCAATGTGTGGTGATGTGACCATGCTAAATCTATAGGGTTTAAAATACGAAATCTGATAGACCTAATTACAAGGTGTTTTTATAGAAATGTCTTTTTTTTGTTTGTTTGTTTGTTTTTGTTTTTTGTTTTTTTTTTGTTATAATAGTTTATTTTCAAATTGGTTTACATATAACACCCAGTGTTCATCCCAACATGTGCCCTTTTTAATGCCCATCACCCCCTCTCCCCCCTCCCTCATCCCCCTTACCCTCAGTTTTTTCTTAGTCTTTGAGAGTCTCTTGTGTTTTATCTCCCTCCCTCTCTGTGTCTTTTTTTTCTTTCCCCTCTTCCCCTCCCCCTGGTTTTTGCTTAGTTTCACAAAGTCCACCTATTCGTGGAAACATATGGTATCTGTCTTTTTCTGACTGACTTATTTCACTTAACATAATACCCTCCAGTTCCATCCATGTTGCTACACATGGCCAGATTTCATTTTTTCTCATTGCCACGTAGTAGTCCATTGTATATAAGTGCCATAACTTCTTTATCAAACTCCAAACCCGAAAAACAAACAACCCAGTGAAGAAATGGGCAGAAGATATGAATAGACACTTCTCCAAAGGGGACATTCAGATGGCCAACAGACACATGAAACGATGCTCAATGTCACTCATCATCAGGGAAATACAAATCAAAACTACACTGAGATACCACCTCACACCAGTCAGAGTGGCTAAAATGAACAAATCAGGAAACTATAGATGCTGGCGAGGATGTGGAGAAGTAGGCACCCTCCTACACTGTTGGTGGGAATGCAAACTGGTGCAGCCACTCTGGAAAACGGTGTGGAGGTTCCTCAAAAAAATGAAAATAGAGCTACCCTATGACCCAGCAATAGCCCTGCTAGGAATCTACCCAAGAGACACAGGAATGCTGATGCATAGGAGCACGTGTACCCCAATGTTCATAGCAGCACTTTCGACAATAGCCAAATCATGGAAAGAGACCAAGTGCCCATCAACTGATGAATGGATAAAGAAATGTCTTTTTTTAAGTCTTCTAGTCTAGATTCTTCTGCCGATGGGTCCCCTTTTTCAAAAGGTCTGCAGAGGTGATTTGGAACACAAAGTGGTTACTCTACCGACTTTATTTTTGGGGTCTTATAAGAGTGGCAGTCAGCTTAGAGTAATTCTAGGTATAGTAGATTTGAATTCCATTATCTTGATCTACATCGCAGAAAATGACTAGTTATCCCCTAAATTTCCATTCACCCTCCCATGGTGTCTGCTGTGTCTGCATGGCTGCCACCTCGGTAGGAACAATGTTTACAAGCCCTTCTCACTATCTTTGCACCCAAGGGTGGTCATTTGACCAGTTATTGTCTATGAGAGGTCAAGACAGGACTTTTTACAGACATATGAGTTATCCCTACTGTTTCCTTCCCTTTTCCAGCAAGGCACTAGGGGTTGGTGGAGTCGCATTATGAAAAGAACCTGGTTCTCTGAATTAGCATGTGGAATATGCATTCACCGGAAACACTCACGCTGGATTTTGTTATATGAAAAAGAAATAAAATTCTATTGTATGAAGCAAACGACCTTTTGGTAGTGTTTGTTACAGTAGCTAGTATTACCCTAACCAATACATTTTTACATATGTAATTTAAGTTGCACAATTTCAGGTTAGGGGAATGCTGAATATACATGTAGATATTATAAGTGTTTCTCCTATTTATAATTCATCTTTATTAGCCAATTTTTATACCATAAAGATGGCTTCTTAAAGTTGCTTGGGGCTTATTTGATGATTCTGGATTTAAGGTAGCATTAGAGAATAATCCTAACAATAAATCTTGAATGCTTTATAAGAGAGAAAGAGCTAGTGTTATGAAACCCAGGAGTATTATTACTTTCCGTCACTCTTTATTTCTCTTCTACAAGGAAAATGTAGGTTTTCTTCTCTTGTTATCACTGAATTAAAAGTGTATTCAGAACCTAGAATGTACAGTTATTATGAAGTTACTCTTGTAGAGACAGCAGTAGGTGATTTCAGTCAAATACTACTGCAAAATTGCAAATCAATTATAAAATATGATTCGTTGGGGCACCTGGGTGGCTCAGTTGGTTGAGTGCCTGACTTCGGCTCAGGTCATGATCATGGTCTGTGAGTTTGAGCCCCACGTTGGACTCTGTGCTGACAGCTCAGAGCCTGGAGCCCGCTTCAGAGTCTGTGTTCTCCCTCTCTCTCTACTCCTCCCCTGCTTTCTCTCTCTCTCAAAAATAAAAAATAAAAATAATAATAAAAAATGTATTTTTAATAAAAAGTGATTCCTTTTTCTTCTGTTTAGACAGTAAGGCAGAGCTAGTCATTTACATCTTACTTCCTGCTTCCCCCTTCTTGTTAACTAACAATCTCCTGGTCTGGGGTTGCTTACAAAAATTTGGGTGATATCTTCAGATTACCTAATATAGAGGACTGAAAACCCTTCTGACAGATCACAGTCATCCTTACTTACACAGGAATAAATGGCTTCAGGGAAAGCTACTGGTGACAGAAAGTCTACTAACTTCTATCAAGTTGGTTCTGGTTCTCTGTTGGTCTTGCCAGCCAGAGAGCCACAATAATCCCAAATCATGAAATGCAACCTGATACTTGCAGTACTGGACTGGATGGCAAATGCCACTGATTCATGACTTATTCTCTACATTTACCTACATTTTTGGTCTTTACTGTCTAAAACATTCATTGATTTATTCATTAATTTATTTAAAATGTAGTGAATACCCTTCCATGTACCTGTTACTGTGACTAATCCTAGGCATAGAGACATAGATGAGACTTCATTCTCGTTTCAAGAAGTCCCCAGATCAGGGGCATGAAAGAGTAACATGAGATGCTGAGATCAGTACCATGATAAAGTTATAAGCAACATGCAATAATAGCGCAAAAGAGTTCACCTGTCTTTGGTGTCACCGAATAGGAATTACTAAGACCTGATGTACTGAACATCATTAAACTCCAGTCCTTTTGTATATTTGTCCAGCTGACTTCTACTTAATTTTATCAAGGTTCCACCTGTGTCACTTTCTTCTTATTCTCATGGTGCATCCAATTACATTACAAAATAACTTAAAAAAGAAAAATATGGATTCAGAAAAACCTGAATTAGGTTTTCAAAACATGACCATTTTGTCTAATTGTATGCTAAGTAGAATAAAACATATCAAAGTTAAAAATATCCCATGATGCAGCAGAGATCACTGGCCCAGTAACAGTGGAAAGCATCATTACACATGTAAATTTTCATAGTACAATAAGAAATCCCACTCAGAAAACCTATGAATCTAATCCTTATTTATGAGTCGTTAATATGAATGACCATCTTTCAATACATGTCAATCAAAAAGATATGATAAAATTTTCAACTATGGACAGAAGAGTCTAACCTTAAGTTGTCTGACTTCTTCAGAGGTGGAAAAAACTTCCTCTGCTGACTTCTTCCAATTAGAATTAGATTGAAAATGTATTTCAAATTTTAACATTTTTTTAATCTGAAGACTATAACATACTTCTTTTGGTAGTAATGGTGAACACAGAAATGATTAGGATAGGGCAAGCGAAGTGTGTGAGATTACACAGAACATCAGTATCACCTGGGATCTTATTAGAAATGCAAGTTCTCAGGCCCACACAAAATGTACTGAAGTAGAAACTCTGGGGTTGAAGGGTCAGTCATCTACGTATCAATAACTCTCTGGCTGATTCTGATGAATCCCGCAGTTTGAGAACCAAACTTGATTTAGAACACAAAGAAGTTTTGCAGGTGATTCTTACATACATGGACTGTTGAGAATTGTTCATACAGTTATTTATTAAATTTTTCCAAGACAGTAGTATCAGATTTACAAAATATTTTGTAAGCCTAAACACACTTGACTATTGTCAAGGTACATATATCAGATACAAGGTGCTGGGTTCGATGCCATCAAAATTTGAATTATTAAGGCTGTAACATTAAAATAGGGGCAGGGGGGTTTCTCACTCAATTCTGAAGCTGACCCGTAACAGTGATTGTCATTGCCTAGCACAGAACTCTGCAGAACAACCACTGCAATGCAGACTGCCCTATTTCCAACTGCCTGCTTTCTCTACTGGAGAGCTCAGAGGGCTAGAAGTGCAGCCCAGTAGTTAGCATATGTATACCCCAGCTCCCTAACCTTTGGGTAGAATAATTCTGAGGTGCGTGTTCTAGACAGTCCTCTGGAGTTCCCTAGCAGGATTGAGCACCAGCTGTCCACAGTTATAACTTCCTTGATAAAAAAAAAAAAAATGTTTTATTGGCTGCCTTTGCTTTCCTGCTTCATTTCCCTAAACCCTACTAGTTTCCCGGGATCCCTTTTCAGATAATCATTTGTACTGTAGTTTATTTTTTTAAATTTAATTTTAATTCCAGTATAGTTAACATACAGTGTTATATTAGTTTCAGGTATACCAGATCCTGAGACAAGGAGTAGAGTATAAAGAGTGTTTCTGAGAAGTAATAAATAAATCCTATTTGAGATCACTTTTCAGAAACACTCCTTGTATTCCAATCCTTGTTTCAGGGTTTGCATCTGGGGGAACCCAAACTAAGACCTTAACTTAGTTTAAGTTTATTAGCTGGCATTTTTTTTAGGTATGTGTGAATTGCAGGGGTTTGCAGATTGATGTGCTCTCATGTCTGATGCATGTTGCTATTATTTGACTTGCTGATTAACTACTTGAGCTGAAGATCTATCACAAATCATCTAATATCTATATTTAAAATGAAAAATATACATTCCTTTCTAAATCTACATAGATCTAACTGGCCTGAAAGCAGATAAATTCAAGCAGCAATCCAAGTAAATCTGAATGTGGCTATCTTTTGGCCCCCACTGTATAGACCTTAATTTCAGTGGTCATATATAATGTAACAGGAGTCCAAACTGCTGTGAAATTATTTCCGTGAGAAGAGAAATTGATGTACAGGAGAAAAGAAAGGCTGTGGCTGAAATGTGCCCGGCATAGTGATGATGCACATTTATCTGGCGGCATATGGAATAGAGGGATAAACTGAAATGCCAATTGGTTCTGCTGTTTTTGTTACATAACATTTCACGTGAAAGAAAGTCTGTCAAGAAAAGTTATGCTGAACATGGAGATGAATAAATAATGTATGATATAGTGAGCATATTCTAAAAACAGTTTATCCCATCAAAAGATGACCCAATGTATTCCACAAGAGGAAATACATTGCTGCACTGGATTTAATAGTGAAAATATAATAGTATCTTTAAGAAAATTGCTTTTTCATAATAATTGAATCATAATAATTAATGTATGTTTGAAAGAAAAGACTTTTGCTTTAAAATACATATTTAATATCCAACTGTCAAAATGCATATTTTCAATGTTTTTCAAATAAAGCAAAAGTTAATCAGCATTTTTCATCTTTAGCCTGTCTTTTAATCAAATGCTCTGTCT
Organism: Paguma larvata; assembly: GCA_030068075.1. Taxonomy (NCBI): domain Eukaryota; kingdom Metazoa; phylum Chordata; class Mammalia; order Carnivora; family Viverridae; genus Paguma; species Paguma larvata. The sequence goes on from CM057844.1 coordinate 15,581,369, forward strand.
CAAAGAAAATGACCTATCTCAACAATTAATGACTTTTCCATCATTTATATATCAAACATACTAAGTGCAAGATTCTTGACTAACAGCTTCTGTGCCTTGATAAAATGTCATTAATACAAATACACTAATTAAACTTGTTTGCTTTATACAAGCATGTTTGCATTTCATACTTGTGGGCCAAATGCAGTCAATATTTTCAAGTAGAACTGTCACTGGTCAAGACATGAAATCTGATTTAAAATATAGTCTTTTGGGTTAAAATACAGTCAGAAAGAGAATTGGTGATCTTTCTTCTTTACTTGCCCACAAATTTTTGTTCACCTTCTTCTCCTCCTCCCCTAAAATATTTTGTTTATTTCTAAGAGTTATTTAATGTCAGTAACCAACTTCCTCGGAAACTATATAACAGAATACAATTGCAAACCTATCTTTCAAGTCAAACATGGACACCATGATGGTATGGGTTTTTCTAAGAAGGTTGTGTCTACTATAAGGTCAAAACAAAGTGTTGAAAGTCAAGCAACTGGCTGGAATTATTTAGTTTTGAAGTGAATTTGGAAACTAATTAATGACTATCCTATCAGTATATGGAATCTTCCTGTGAGTTCTCTTAAGACATAAGGAAAATCATGTTCAAGAAACAAATGTGAACACACTGATAATATACCAATTTCTTGAAGAAAATAAGCTTTAAGGTGCTTTTCCTGATTCATCCAGATTGAGTCATTGAGGAGGTATGTGGATTACTTCAACTGATCATTGAATTGATGAATGAATACTTATTGAGCAGCTACTAATATACACGATTGGCTCTGAGGGAGTTGCTTGGGGGATCCTGAATAGTATACAAGTTGTTTTCATGGGTTAGAAACTTAAAATATAATTGGTGAGCCAAAGCAAAATTCTATAATAACATGAGCTAGTCATGCAAGTGAACAGCCAATCAGTGAGTGTTATTGATTTGGGAATTGTGAATCACTGTGTGGAGACTTGACTCTGAGTTATTCCATGAAACCCAAGTTTCAGTTACCAAACATGAACAGAAATGAATAGCCAATGCTTTAAGCACAAAGGTTTTCTTTCACTAGGCCCTTAGCAACTATTCCGTAATGACTAGGACAATGAATATTTATTGAACATTTATCATATGCTGGGCACTAGGTTAAGTGATTGGCATGGATTCTCTCTATGGATTGCTTCACATTATTCTAGGCAGTGAATACTATTATTATTTAATGGCTAAGTGACACAGCTAGTCACATAGCTGGTAAATAATGAAGTCAGAATTCAAACTCGGTTATTCTTACATGACAGTTTCCAATTATGTATAACGACCTGCTCTTCGACCACGCATTAGTGAAAAGCCTACATATTTGTATTCCCTCAGTGACTTGCTAGAATAGAAAGTTGGCGGGTGCTTTTTTGTAGAATAAAAGGGGAACAAAGGCAAAATTGTTATATATTATCATGACAGGTAGACTGGAGAACAGGTTGTTATGTTGTTTTTTTCCTTCCTCTCCCATTCCCACTGTGTTATCCAGGTCTTATCACATTCAGGTAGATATTTATTCAGTTGAATAATCCATAACCTTTGAAAGAAAATATTTTACTTGGTCTAAGAGACTACAATTTGAGTGTATTATGGAAAAAAAATTTCAACAAGAAATGCCTGAGTACAACACTGAGAATTAGGAGGAATTTTGAAAATGTCAGGGAGATTAAAGAAAGCAAGCAAGCAAGCAGACAAACAGGGTTCTTGAATTAACAAAAGACTGAGGTAAAAAATTCAAAATGTTTTCAAAGGATAGCCAGCCACACAGCCAACTCAGCTGTGTGGGATAAAAATCACTTTATAAAGTTTTGATACTCAAAGTATGGTCCTAGGACCAGCAGCATTGCCTTATGCTCACCACAGACCCACTTGAATAAGAATTTGCATTTTTAACAAGATCTCCGGGTAATTCATACACACATTAAAGTTTGAGAAATGTGGGTTTAAAGATATTTGTTATACTTGTAGTAATGTGGATATAAATCTGAACAAGTATGTAAGCTGTGCTATTTTAAAGTATTTTTCTATTTGTCAGCAGAGGATATTTATTAAAAAGTTCCAGATATGGTGGTTCTTTAAGATGAATTAAAGTTACTGAGACAATCGAGGATGAGCTCACTATTCCTGAGTGTTGGCCTTAGAATTGCATGAGCCAGTTAGGAATAGAGAGGGAGTAGATACAAGTTGTGTTATGGGGTTACAGTAATCAAGAGGTTGGAGCAGATGCAAGGATAGACAAGTTCACCAATGGAATAGACTATGTAGTCCAGAAATTGACCCATGCATGTATGGAACTCTGCTATATGAACATAATGGCATGGCAGACCAATGGGAGGAAAAAGAAATTATTAAGCATATAAATTTTTAAAAGATGGTCAACTATTTAAATAAATATGAAATTAGATTCTCACCCCACACCATGCACTAAGGTAAAATCCTGATAGATTAAAGATTTACAAGCCAAAACTGAAACTTTAAAACTTTTAACAGTATAAATAAATATATTTCAGACCTTGAGGTACTTAAGAATTGCTTGAATAAGCCTTAATAGCTAACATTAACCATTAAAGCAAAAATTAAATACTTAAAATTAAACTACTTAAAATTCTTAAAATTGATAAATTTTTTAACCAATGACACCTTTGATAAAGTGAGAAACAAGTTGTGAACTGTCAAAGATGTTCACAACACAGACACCTGACAAAATCATAGTATTAAGAATATATAAAAAAAATTGCTATAAAGCAATAAGAAAAACACCCCAGCTTAAAAAATAAGCAAAAGTTACAAATAAGTATTTTACTTAAGAAACACAGATGGCAAAAAACAAAGCAACAAACAAACAAAAAAACCCAAAAGGATGATCATTCTCTTCATTCTCTTCATCAGAGGAAGGCAGATAAAGACCACGATGTGATACATCTTACACTTATCTTAATGGAAAATATTAAGAAGACTGACTTGAATATCAACTGTTGGCAAGTGTCTGGATCAACAGTGTCTCTCATATACTACTGAGGGAAGTGTAAAGTGGTACAATTACCTAGGGAGATAATGGGTATCATTTTGTAAAACTGAAAACTCATACTCCCTATGACACAGCAATTTCATGCTTTGGTATACAACCAAGAAAAACTCTTGAATGGGATTTGCGTACTAGGGGACATGTGCAGGAATGTTCATAGCAGATCTGCTTATAACATTGATAACCTAAAAATCTCTAAAATGCTTATCAATAGGAGGGTGGATACACACACTGTAATACATTCATGGAATTGTGTTAGAAGTCAAAACAAACTAGAGCCACATCCAACAATACAGATAACTCATATAGAGATATAAATTATTTCATTAAAATTTTTCTTAGTATATACATAGAGAAAAGTGCACATACTCTAAGTGTATTAGGTTGATTTTTAAAAACATTGCACTTCCTCACTCCTTACTTGTGCCTTTTGTGTGTGTGAATATAATATGGCAAAAATGACACGGTCTCATTCCTCAAAATGCCTCCTGGGCTCCCTTCCACTCTTGCTTTTTGAACCCAACTACCAGCATGTGAACGAGCCTAGGCTTGCCTACTTGTAGATGAAAGACCATAAGAAGAGATCCTATTGTTCTAGCTGAGGCCATTTTAGCTCAGCCCAAAGCCAGCTGACCCTCAAACTTGAAAGAGGGTCCAGTGAAGATCAGAAGAGGTGTGTACCTGACTTTTAGCTAAAACATGAGTGAGTCCAGTCAAGAACAGAAGAATGTCCCAGCTCACCAACTTGTGACTAATATTGACTATTTATTGTTTTAGGTCACTGAGTTTTTGGGATATCAACAATAGCTGATATAATAAATGTATGAATTTGTGGTGTTTTTTTTTCTTCCCAAAGTGAACACATCCATTTAACCAGCATCCAGATCAGGAAAGAGAACAACACTCCAGAAGTTCCCCTCCTACCACCTTCCAATCACTAGCCACCCTGTCCCCCACTCAAGGTAGCTATCCTTTTAACTTCATATAAATGTAAGGAATTTTGTGTACTTTTTTTCTGTCTGGCTCCTTTTATGCAATATTTTGTTTGTGAAAATCATCCATTATGTTGTATACCATTGTGGACTGTCCATTTTCATTGCTGTACAGTAGTAAATTGTATGAATATATTACAATATACTTATTGATGTAACATTTGAGGGACATTTGCCCAGTTCTAGTTTGGGGCCATTATTAACACTGCAACTATGAACATTCTAGTACATATTTTTTGGTGAATATATTGGTACATTTCTGTTCGGTTTATAAATATATTTTTAAGTGAAAAACTTAAGTCTCAAAAGATTATATACAGTATAAGGGTGCCTGAGTGGCTCAGTCAGTTGAGTGTCTGACTCTTGATTTTGGCTCAGGTCATGGCCCCAAGGTCGTGGGATTGAGGCCCGTGTCAGGCTCCACACTTAGTGCAGAGTCTGCTTGAGAGTCTCTGTCCCTCTTTCTCTCTCTCTTGCCCCTCTCCTCTGCTAGTGCTCTCTTTCTCAAATAAAAAAAAATTAAAAATTAACTTAAAAAATTATATACAGTACAATACTATATTATACTATATACTATTATATTATTATATATATTATCATAGTTCAATATGATACTTTTAACTTCATATGATGCTATTTTATGAAGTTGAAAACAATTAAAACCAAAAAATAATGTGTCATAAGAATACACTTGCATATGATGTAGATATACATGTGCATATATGTATATATGTATAATGTACATGTACACATATACCTATACAAATATAAAAGTATAAAAATTATACACACAAGATTCAGATTTATCTTGGAGGATAAGAAGGTGGGGAGGGAGAGGCAGGGGTACCAGGGCAGGAACAAACCAGTGTTCTAGTTTTCATTGGTATTTATTATATTATAAATAGACCTGTACGGTCTTGCATGGACCCATGAGAAAGGTGTATCATGAACTAAGAATCATTATTTAGCCAATTCTGTATACCTGATGTCTATTTAACCCTATGCAGGGCTACCAAAACAAAGTAGGTGGTTAACACTGAGGGGTCCTGAAAAGTCACCAATCCATGTGGCAATTTTATACTTGAAAAGACTGAAGACCTTAACGTTTAAGTGACCTGGTTGAAGTCATTCAGGTATTTTTCATGACATGAATCTAGTGTGAAAAAGTACATTGTAAAGGTAGTTTTCTTTTCTCCATGATTTATGCTTGATGTGAATTGTTTCCTTACAAATGTCTAGTTCTGACATTGAAAACAGTGCCATCATAGTCTCACATCAGAGGTTTCTCACTTGCTTCTTAAAATAAGATGTTCTTTCTTTCTCACACATGAAGAGTATTTATTCTTTCTTTGGTTATGTTCTGAACTTTCCAATTAAACTGGCTAGAATGAGGAGTGGTGAAATTAGAAAGGTGGATTATTTTGTTTTGTTCTGTTTTGCCAGTGACGTCATTAATTACAGCATACTTCTTGCATTTCCTAGAAGTTGGAGGGAATCCTAGGTCAGGAAGAGCTGATGATTTGGAATAAGTTCTGTTGCAGCTGGGTGAACTTGGCCTTTATCGAGTTCCCTCCAAGTTTAAATCTAGAGGGGGATTTGGCCACAGAATTACAATGGAAATACTAGCAGTGTTTTCCCATTTCTTACTGCTTCCCTAAGAACGTAACAAACTATGCCTGGCCTTCATTTCTTTTATGAGACAATCCTCTAGAATTAGTTGGGGCGGGGAGGAAGGACCTGAACACCACCTTGCTCCCCATTTCTGAAATGTCTGAATGTTCCTCTCTTCCAGTCACATGCTCAAGAACGTCAGTAGGGAAAAGATTTCCAGATCAGTTCTACATTTTGGTCACATTCCCTGATTAATCAGATGTTTTTGCTACTTTCACAACAGAAAGAAATTCTAAATTCACTGTGCACACATCACTTAAAATTTCCCCTCTCCCTGTTATGTTATTTAAACTTTTCCTACATATCAATTAGTTTGAAATAATAAGTCTTTAGGCTATCCATTAATTGCTGCACTGTAGACATGATCTGTATTTAAAATTACGCAAGGAAAATTAAGCTGCAGCAGGAAAGAGCCTTGGCTAACACCGAAGGCTTCTTAGCCCTTCAGAGAAGCAAAAGGAGATAATGGGGACAGGGAATACACCAGAGGCTCCTCTCTGGGTTTGTCATTCGCCAGCGTGGGATGTGAAAACAGACTGCTCCAGCTGTAGACTCTTCTTCCTCGCTTTTCAGTTTTCATTTTGAATTCTTACTGTATTTGGTCATGCCCAGGCAGAAGAAAACGATTGTCAGCCAAATGTCCTTTTCTAGTAGAAATTTATTATAAATAGTCTGAAGGCAACTGCCTTCATAATGAATTTCCCTACCCTGCCTCCCTCCTCCCCACCCCGCAAAAAACAACACATCTCAGTCTGTAATGTTGGTAAGTTTGTGAGAGGTAAAAGGGGATGGACTGAGAGAGAGGGGGAGAGAGGAGAGGTGTTATAGCTGGCAACCTTACCACGGGTGCCTTGACTTTAGTCAACACTGTGGTTTTATGGGAAGAAATATGACTTGTAAGAAGAAGAGGTGGCAGGGCTCCCTGATGCTTGCCCAGAACCCTGGGGCGAGTGGGGGGGAGGTGGCGGTTTGAAAGTTCATAAGCTTCCCTCCCTCCCTAATCAAGGCTCTGGGCTGTGCTGAAATATCCTCTAAGATCTGCCTGACCCAGTCCCACCCCTCTGGTGGTTTCAACAAGTTAGGACCCTGGAAGTGATTTTAAGAACTGGAAGGTGAAAGGAAAAATAGAAGAAAGAAAGTGACTCATGGGTGACATTTTTCATACCCTCCTTACCGAGAACAGTTTAAGTCCATGGATGTTTATTTTGCCTTTGTGCACTCTTCCCCTTTTCTCTTTGGCTTCTTGTTTTTGCCCAACCTTGATTAATCATTTTGACTTCAGGTCTGGCAAAGCCAAGCATTGTGGAGTCATTCTTGCCCTCTAGTGGTGAAGTGGTACATTCAAGTACTAGAAATGCTTTACGATAAGTAAACATTTAGAGCTTGGGGGAAGCCTTTTCTTTGTACAATAATGCTTCAGCCAGAGCCACTCGATCATATAAAATGTCTCAGAATAGGAGATCGTTGAAGGGGCAGAAAGCATCCCTTCTGCGTGTCATCATTAGGAAATTCATACAAAAGGGAATCTTTCTAGGGAAATACATTCTTTGCTTTGCTTGAATTGAATTTATATTTCAGAGGCAGTTATTTTTAAGTCTTTACCTTTTTTTCCACAGTACAAGTACACGTAGCATCACTCCTCATAATATGCAAAATCTGGAAACAATCCAAGTGTCCATCAACAGTAGAATGAATAAATAAATTGTAATGTATTCAAGTGCTATAAAACAGTGAAAAAAAACCAACTATGGCTCTGTACAATGACAAAATAATGAAGCCAGATGCAGAAGACGACAGACTGTATGATTCTGTTAATATATAGTTTGAAACGTCTAGAAAAACGAATCTCAATATTGACTGAAGTTAGAATGGTAGTTTACCTCAGGATGGAAGCGGTATTGATTGAACTGAAGCATGAGGGAAGCTTCTGTGATGCTGATAATATTCTGTATCTTGTTATAAGAGGTAATTTTATAACCTTTTATTAATTTTTTAAATTTTAATTTGAGAGCGAGAGAGAGAGAGAGAGAGAGAGAGAGCACAAACAGGGAAGGGCAGAGGGAGGGAGAGAAGAATCCCAAGCAGGCTTCACATTCAGCTTCTGCCCCATGCAGGACTTGATCCCATGACACTGGGATCATGACCTGAGCTGAAATCAAGAGTTAGACCCTCAACCAACCTTTTAAAAGCTTGTCAAGCTATGTACTTATGACTTCGGCATTTAATTTTTTTCTCTCAGGCTTTCACTTATGGACTAATATTCTACTTTACTCCTTATCATTCTTCTGGTGAATGTTTTTTTTTGTCTTTTCTTGGATAAGCCACTTTTCAGAAACTTCAACATGTAAATGGGTTTTTGTGTTGTCTTTAAACTCATGCAGTTGTTAGAGGTTGTTATTAAGGACGCTTCCACTCAGCAACAGGGTGATGGTTACCTTAGCTCCCAGGCCCTTGTCTCCCCATTGTTCACATGGACTGTCGCAATCTAAAGACCCTGTAACTTCTGCTCACCACCCAGAAGCAGTGAGAAAATCAGAGCCCACCTCCAGGACACTGGAGATGGCCAGGGATGTGATCATGCTGTAGTACCTAGTTACCATTACCTATAGTATCTAGCACTGGGGAGGTAGAAATGGCAGATGAACAACATTATAAGAAAGCAATAAACATTACAAGAGAAGGAAGAGCAGGGGAAATCAGATAGAGAAAACAATTTTTGGGGGGTTTGTGGTGACTTCTAGAATGTTCTAGTGTTAGGCTATAGAAATGACCCTGACCACACTTAACCAGTCAATCCCAGAAAAGGTAAGTGTCTCTTTCCTCACAGTTAGTTTACTCTTTGTCCGAGACTGATCCTTGGCTAATATGACCTCTGAAGGCAAGGGAATGGTATGACTGGGTTTTTTGGACCCCCAGACCCATCCTGAGATGGCAGGATATGGCTGCCTGGGGTCCTGCACATTGAGGATTCCCTCCACTTCTTGGGACAGGCCCCAAGGTCCATACCAGAGCAAGGGGAAAACGGTAGTTGAGCAGAGTGTGCAGAGTGGCTGTTCTCACTTCCAGGGGAAGAACCCAGGCTGACAATAGACTCTTGCCTGGTTAGAGGGGGTTGGGTTTCCTTGGCTCAGTCCTAGAAGATAGCTTCATCGTTCATGAAGAAAAACACTCTGCAATGGGGCGATTTTCTCAAGTTCTTCAACTAGGGGTTAGAAAAAAAAAATCAACCAGTCTTTTGGGAGATGTAAGGAGGAGATATTCACTAATGTTGGTAGCTACAGCTTGGGAGTGACACATAGTAATCCCATATGTGGCTGAAACACCAGAAAAATTAAGAGGCAGAGAAGAACTATAAAATAAAGAAAAAAGGAAATAGGGATGGAAGCACAGGGCTGATGGCAGCCATGCAGTGACCATGGCAGACATCAGTAATCAATCATGGCAATCTTTCAGATGAGCCTAGATAGCCACAAAATTCTCATCAAGGTAAAGCCCCAGACATCTAACACCATATGTTGGAGCTGGCATTCATAATACAAACCATACATGACATTAGGGTAAAGCGCTTAGTGACTGCAGGTCAGGGGGGCACTGAGGGTTATTTTGCAATCCAATATAAATCCCCAAGCAATAACCATCACCTAGGCTGGTGTGACCTGTTGAGGCAAGGCTCATACAAGCAAATACATGTATCGTAAATTACAAGGGGCCTTGAACAACAGGAAGTTAGCAGTTATTAATGCTAATGTCTGTAGGAGGAAGAGAGGTGAAGAAGCAGTGGTGATGATGCTGTGTGGCTATAAGGCAACAATGAGTGGTGGCTAAAGGGAGCACATATGCCCATCTAAAGGGGAAGCTCACTCCCCAGGTCCTACTGCCAAGTGGAAATTTTGACCCAAAATGGCTGGGTCTTCCAATATTTCAAAAGAATCCTGGGAACATTTTAAAATAGGAAATTTCCTGATTTTTAAAAGTTGGAAACCAATTCAAAAAGAAAATAAAAGAATAGTAAAGAAAAAAAAACCTACTATAACAATGTGTGAGTCAAATATATTGTGTCTGCAGGTTATTTCAGCGCAGTTGTCAATTTGTAATCTTAGGTTTATGGATTTTTGCTTGGAATAGAATTGCCAGAGACTGGGCTCCCGGAGCAGGCTGGGGAATTCTTATTCCTATTTCTTCAGATATTTAGGATGAGAATCATAGAGTAACTGCCCTGGATAATTTAGCCTTTTATCTTTCCCTGGCCAAATAAGGGGAGTCCAGTTTGGTTTCTCTGGAATAATGGCCCCTGGGAGTTCCTGTATATCCGTGATCCATGAGCACTATTGATACAACTATAGCCCCTTACATGCTGAGCACATTTCCTGGCTTTGTAAGCAGAATTAGAAAGTGTACCCATGGGTATTTTGGAGTGGTGTGGTTTGCCCTGAGGCTACAGGGTCTGCTAAGGCTATGACAAACATTAACTGTACAGTGCAATCTCCTTTGCACTCAAGAAAGGAAACACTGCTGGGAATCATACAGCTCTCAACTTGAATCTGCAGTAGATTCAAAACATGTGTGCTTTTTTTAAGTTTTTTTTTTGTTTTGTTTTGTTTTGTTTTGTTTTTTAGAGAGGAGGAAAAGAGAAAGAGAGAGAGGGATAGGGAGAATTCCAAGTCGGCTCCACACAGTCAGAGCACAGCCTGATGCAGGGCTTGAACTCATGAATCATGAGATCATGACCTGAGCCAAAGTTAGACACTTAACTGACTGAGCCACCCAGGTGCTCCTAAAACACAGGTGTTTTAAAGAGACTATGTAGGCTAGTGGGTTTGAGCATATGCGTTCTAGGGCCAGGTGCCTTGCTTTATATCTCACCTCTGGCCAGTGGAGAGTAGTTGCATGAGCTTGGGCCTGTGGCCAGTCTCTGTATATCAGTTTCCTCAAATAGCATCAAGATGATAGAGTCAGCCTCACAGACACTGCTTGGGCACCCAGAAAGAACTCAATCAAATAAGTTCTCATTATCTCAAAATCCTGAAGCTAGGGCTAGATTTACTTTCTGGGGGAAAATCCAGCTGGATGCAGTGCCTGCTTGAGTGTCTGGCTTCTCTTTTATTTCTCAGACCACATATGACAATAGCATTCTAGCAGAAAGAGCTCCTTGAAGCAGAGGGTGCAGCCAGCCTAAATCTCTCTAATTTCCTCAAAGCCTGCGGCTATTCTCTCCTGGGACATGAACACTTGAAGATTCCAAGTGTTTAGTATCCAACTCCCCCAAACATGATCCATTTGCAAAAGCATGACAAATTCCTAGTTTGACGTTCCAAGTGTAGTTTCCAGGATCTGACTAGGACTGAGAACTGTTCAGCAGAAAGAGAAAGGGAGAAACTTTTCTTTTTGGTCTTTCCCAGTGAATCCTGTGCATTGTCTGCTTCAGAATCTCCTGGAAGAGACTACAAATGAAACTTTCAGGCCCACCCCAGACCTTCTAGGAAGCTGCCGTTAGATCTAGGTAAAGGCCCCATTTGTTGGGCCCTAATGGGTCCTTTCTAGACTCCTTCACACCACATTCCTCACAGGGAAAGTTCATCTGGAAGTATGGCCTCTGGAATGCTGGGATACCCAGGCGGAGTGTCATAAGAAATGATTCGGCCTTTGTGTCTAGTTCCTGGCACAAAGCTCTTAAAACCTTTGGAATTTTCTAAGTGATAGGAGTGTTTTTTTGTTATTCACAATGAGTCCCTTTCATCACATTTGAGCTTTTGCCAATGAGGTGACTTAAGGTAAGGCCCCTGGATAGCCTTAGGATGGGATGGAGGCCAGAAGGACCGAGTGATTACAGCATTAGAACTTTCGGCCCCCAGTACCACCCTCTAGAGAAGGGGGGTGGCTGGAGACTGGGTTATGAAAACTCTTGAACAACAGCATTGACAGAGTTTCCGGGTCTTAGAACGTATTTACATGCTGGGAGGTGACACACCCAAACTCCTGGGGACAAAAGCTCCTTTGCTCAGTACCTTCCAGACCTCACCCTGTGTACCTCAATAAATGTTAGTGCTTCTCTTAGTATTGTGAGATATTCCTGAAGAGGAGGTTGTGGGAACCCTTGATTTATAGCTAGTTAGTCAGAAGTAAGGGTGGCCTAGCATCTCAGAGGGGGCAGACTCATGGGACTGAAGCTATAGAGTGTGCACTAACTCCTGGTTGTTAGCATCATAATTGAATTGAATTGCAGGACACCCAGCTGGTTTCGGAAGATTGGTTGGTGTCAGAAAACACCCCACTGGTTATCACAATTCCCTTATAACTGACCCCAAGCCACCTTTCTAGTCCTTCACAGTCTGCTTCCCATGGTCAGTCCTCCTGAGAGAAGACCTTGCAATCATTTTGCACATACTTGAGTCTGAGGGGTCCCTTAAGGGCAGACATTTGAAAGGGAGGAAGGACAGACCTTGAATATATGTACGAGGGTGTCCACACCTGTGCACAGATGATCCTTCATGGCACGAGAAAGAACAGGGGTGGGGTGGGCATTGGAAGAGAAAAGGATTTTACTTTCACTTTTCTGGTCCTGCGAATATTAGGGGATGGATGGTCCTGACCTTCTAAATCAGAATTTCTATAGAAGTTCTCTGGGGCGCCTGGGTGGCTCAGTTAGTTGAGTGGCTGACTCTTGATTTCAGCTCAGGTCATGATCCCAGGATCACTGGATCAAGCCCCAAGTTGGGCTCTGCACTGAGCATGCAGCCTATTTAGGATGCTTTCCCTCTGCCCCTTCCCCTGCTCATATCTTCTCTCTGTCTTTACAACAGCAACAACAACGACACCAACCAACAAGTGAACAAAAACCAAAAACCAACCAAATGACAACAAAACCCCATAAAAAACAGAAGTTCTCTCCCGTGGCTGCATATTAGAACCATGTGGGAACTTACAGAATGCCCAAGCCTCACCTCAAACCAAAGACATGGAGATCTTTGGATATGGGACCCAGGCAACAGTATGTCTCAAAGCTTCCCCAGTGATTCCAATATTTAAGGCAAAGTTGAGAGCCCTTGAATTAGGATGGCAGATGAACAATTGCCATGGATGATGGATCAGGGGTCAGGGTGATAGAGGTGGGGCTTATGGCAGAAGGTAAATTTTGACCTTCTTAAGGTGACAGCCTCTACTCTCCAGCTGACTGCTGCCATGCATGGAAGCAGGCCTACCCTGGCCAGCTCTTCCCAGATTTCAAGGGCTGAGTTAGAATCTTCATACTCGTGTGGTCCATGGACCAGCAGCATCAGCATCATCTGGGAGCTTGTTATGAAGTCAGACTATGAAGGTGGACTTATTATAAAGTCCATCCAGACCTACTCCCTTAGAACCTGCATTTTATTTTATTTTATTTTATTTTATTTTATTTTATTTTATTTTATTTTATTTTATTTTATTTTATGTTTGTCTATTTCGAGAGAGAGAGAGCGAGCGAGCAAGAGAGGGGTGGAAAGAGAGGAAGAGAGAAAATCTCAAGCAGGCTCCATGCTGTCAGTGCAGAACCCGATGTGGGACTTGAACCCATGAACCATGAGATCACAACCAGAGCCAAAATCAAGAGTCAAACACTCATTCATCCAAGCCACCCAGGAGCCCCAGAACCTGCATTTTAATAGGATCCCCCTGTGATCTGCATGCACATTAAAGTTTGAGAAGCAAGTAGGTTACACCAGTATGTTGGTAGCCAAACCCAAACTGTAGGTGTGATTCTTTTGTGTGCTCCGAGTTCTGCTGAGTTTCATGATTATGGAGTTACATACCCGCTGAAGTGTGCCTTCAGTAATCAAAGCCTACCCCATGGGAAGACAGCATCAAGTGTACTTGCTCTGTCCCCACTGTTAAAACCAATATTTGTGGCCTGTCTATCACTTTTTCCTACCTTTCTAAAAGGCGAAATGGGGAGAGGCTCTTTTTTTTTCATCTTTTTAAAAATTAATACTTAATTGTCCCTCCCTCTCTACACTGCCTGTCCCTTAGAAAGACTCATTTTAATGTCACCTCCCCTGTGCTCCTTGTATTCACAGATTTGCTTTCTCTCAATGCTCTGCCTTCCTTCAGTACTTTTATTATCCTGATTATGCTCTTATATTATTATGATTCAACTTAATGATGAAAAGCAGACTTTTAAAAAGCCTGGCATAATGGAAAGAGAATGGATGTGGATGGAAGTTTAGCAAATTATGGTTTCAGAGTAAACTTATTCAAGCAATGAATGCAATTAAGTTCATTAGAGAGAAATCGGTGTTACAGGGAGCTTCATCAATTGTATTAATCATTTTTGACTATGAAACAAATATTTTAGCCTTCTGGATTTTCTGTATTATTGCTTCTTTTCTTTTTCTTTTCTTTTTTTATTCTAGAGAGAGAGAGAATGTGAGTCAGTCAGAGGGGCAGAGGGAGAGAAAGAGAATCCTAAATTTTATTTATTTTGAGCCCTCAGCTGCTGCACCTATTTTCTATTTCACTGATTGCCATTCTTGTTTTTAGTACTTGCTTCCTTCTATTTTCTCTGGGTTTAATGTACTGTTTCTTTTCTAGTTTTTTTGAGATGGAAGCTTAGATCACTGAGTATCACCCTTTCTTCTTTTCTAGTATATGCATGGAAAGTTAGGAATTGCCCTCCAAACATTGCATATGCTTCATTTTGCATATATATACATTTCACATATATATTATACACATACATACATGTGCATATATGCATACACATATGTGTATATATACATGTATGTATATGCATGTATGTATGTATATGTGTGTATGTGTGTGTATATATATATATATATAAGGTTTATTTTTGATAGAGTGTGTGTGCTCTAGTGTGGGAAGAGTGGAGACAGATGGAGAGAGAGAGAATCCCAAGCAGGCTCTGCACTGATAGAATAGAGCCCATCGATGGGCTCAGTCTCACAAACCACGTGATCATGACCTGAGCTGAAATCAAAAATTGGATGCTTAACAAACTGAGCCACCCAGGCACCACATTCCATATATTTTAATATGTTATATTTTCATTACTGTTCAGTTCAAAATACATATGTTCTCATTTTAATTTTGATTTCTTCTTTGACCCCTGAGTTATTTAAAAGCATGTTAATTATTTTCCAAATATTTGGGGATTTTCTACTTTTCTTCCATCATTGACTTCTAGCTTAATTCCACTGTGGTCAAAGAATATACTCTACATGACTTTAATAATTTGAGTTTTTAAGATTTGCTTTATGACCTAGCAGAGAGCCTATGCTGGTAAATTTTCAGTATATGCTTAAGAGAATATGTATTGTCCTGTTGGAGTTAATGTACTAATGTATGGATTAGATTATGTGGGTTTATTGTATTACTCCAATTCTCTATACCCTTATTGACTTTTTTCCTGCTCTTTGAGGGTATGTTAAAAACTCCATCTATGATTGTGGATTTGTATAATTCTCCATGGAATCATCAACTAAAAGAAACCAAGTATAGTTGTTTTAATTTCAGATGAAGTAGCTTTAAGCCAGCCTTGATCAATAGAAGTTTCTGAGGTAATGGAAATGTTCTTTGTGCTGTACCATAGAATAACTAGCCATGTGGCTCATGAGCACTTGAAATGTAACTAGTGCAACTGAGGAACTAAATTTTTAAATCTGTTTATCTTTAATTTAAAATTAAAATTTAAAATTAAATAGACACACAAGGCTAGTGGTGACTGTATTGGATAGCATTACTTTAAGGCAAGAAAAATTGAAGAGGGCCATTTTGTATTGATAAAAAATCAATTTAATAGGGAAACATAACAATACTAAATATGTATGTGCTTAATAATTATATCTTCAAACTATATGAAGCAAAAATTGACAGATCTAATATGCTTAGATATATTCAAAGAGATAATGTTTACAATATGGGTACTTCAAGTATCTTTCCTGCCTCCAAAATACCAGAACTCTCTGAGCAGCAAAAGAACTCATGATCTGTTTTCTTGAGAAGAAAAAAACAATCTAGTGTCCTAAAATAAACCTGTACCCTCCAAGGAGGCATATTTATACTCAAAAGATACTTAGAAAAATGATCCATTGGAATATGGGAAAAGAATACTAGAACTTCCACTTGCAAGAAAATTTAGCTTTACTCATACTTATAAAGTTTGATGCTGGTGTTTGTCAGATGGTTATGGGTGCCACACAGGGCTCAAGGCCTTCTGAGAAAAGAGGAGGGTCTCACATCTTTGAGGGCTGAACAGTGGAGCCCTTGCTTATATGTTCACTTTTGGCCTCCTGCAATATATTCAGTACCCATGTGGCCAGATTAAGTGGATTTACAAGCTACTTTCCCTATTTTAACCTATCAAACCCTACAAAAAAAATGAAGATGGACCATACTAGCAATTATACAAGTGCTAAACAATAAAAAACTGGCAGAGTTGACCTTTCTCCTTTTATTACATCGTGAGATAACAATCAGATACCTACCACAAGAGGATCGGTGTAAAAAATAATATTATTAAGAAGGCTCTTTGAAATTTGGATTACTTCTCTTAGCCAACAACAAACCTTGCCTTAAGTATATATAGCATGTTAACGAAAGTGTGAAGCCATTATAATTAGCAGAGCACTTAAAAATTAAGCATCCGTTGGCATATGGGAATGAATGAAAGAGGTATAATGATGCCATAAACACAGCTGAGACGCGTTCTTCCATTTCAATCTTCAAATCTATGTGAGGAATCTTTTCTTCCAGCAGGGACAGTTATTAAACCAAGCATTGAAAAAATACCTACGCCTAGAGCCAATGCTTTAAATTTCTGAATCAAAGTGTTAAACTAAGACTTTTGAAAATCATGAAGTCTATTCAAACACATGTGCTCTCACTTTGAGAGCCAAAGAGATGTTTGAATCGTTAACAAAGAAAACACTATTTTCATCTTTATCTCATCCTTTCTCATTATTATTTCATTATAATTTTAAAATATATTTACATATTCTATATGCATTCATTTCTAATGAATGCATGTGCTAGTCTAATAATACATACAATGAATAAATAAATGAATATGCCTATGAATATGAAATGAATTCATTCATATGAAATGAATATGTTTATGTTCGGTTTTTAGGGATATCAAAACTTGTCAAATCAAAAAATTGGCCTGAAACTACTGGCCTAATATTTAATTTTGTTCCAACAGGAAAGTAAAAGTCACTGGGTCACCAATGTCTAACTTTAATTTTCACAAAATGAAAATTTCCAAAGCCAGGACATCCTAAATTTGAAATAATGCCTTACAGAGATTCTGTATATTCATACTGTGGAAGTTCCTCAAACTTTTTGTCTAGATGATGCTTATCAGATCATTATTTAGCCACGACCTGGTAAAAAACAAAAGGGTGAAATACTGTCATTCTTCAAATTCAAATACTCATAGTTTCATCTTGGTGAATTGTGTGGGTTTTCTGATATTAAAAAAAACTTAGTGTGCAATTAACACCAATTAAAAAACACATATTTGGAATTTATGATTTCTTCTTTTTCAGATTTGGCCTGTAGTTATTCTGAAACCATTTCGCTGTCAAGTCCATGCATTGAACCTGTTAGGTACTGAATTCGCACACTCTCTTTAGTTCAATATGAAATAATAAAAAATGCTTCAGTAGGAGATTTTGCACTTCCACAAAGCACTTTATGTGATTCAAAACCATACTTCTGAATAACTTGTAAGGATAGTCAAAACCAGTAGTCATTAGCAAGAAATGATTAACAACAAATACCTCTGTTTATCTGATATAAAGATCACAAAGAATACTAAAATTGGTCCGAATATTAAAAATCTGTATTAAAATATCATCATTCACTTTCTATGTAAGTATTTTTACTGATTAGTTGACTATCCCTATGTGTGAGTCCCTTGCCATTCTCTCCAGGATTTCAGAATATTGTAAAGCATGGCATTTGAAGTGGTCATATTTCATTCTATTTTACACTAATGTCATCATTTCCTTGTTTTGTTCCAATCTTATTACAGTTTGCAACAGTGACCATGTAAGCCAAGATGCTTTCAAAACTACAGACATAGGCTATTAATTCTAACTCTGATATTAATTGAACAATGCCAATGTCTTATTTACATTTACTCCCTTCTTACTCCAAACCAGAGACCACATCAGATAACCAGCTCTTTGCATAAGGCTAAAGAATCAAATTAAAGCCCTCCAAGCAAGTTCAACATCCCTAAGAAATGACTCAGAGAAGTTATCGCAAGTAAGAATCACACATACAGAGACATGAGCTGAGAGTCCGTGGAGAATTTGAATCTGGAACTGTAGAGCCTGTTAGCTCCATGCATGTGAACACAACCATCAGAAATTGTGGCCTGCATGGTTCAGAACTTATTTCCTTTATTAGCATTTAGCCTGGAATTCTGATCTAATATCAATTAGCATAAGCATAAGAGCAGAGATTATAAATCAGGAGTTGCATGCACATGTGTACCAAGCTTACCAGTGTACTTGCTGTAGGGCCCCTGCCAGCAAAAGGATTTGTCTTACAAAGGATAGAGCTAGAGAGGCAGTAAAAAGACCTAAAGTCTTTAAAGTCTAAAACACTTTTTAGTCTTTAAAGACCTAAAGTTAGAGACCTAACTGAACACAGAATGAAGAGAACTGCTGATCTCCATTACCGTGACTGTGTCAATCTCCTTTTAATAAAGATCTATTTTAGAAGGAAAAAGGCAAACATATTAGCCTCGTGATTCCCACAGGGGAAAAAGAATTTGTCTGTATTATAACAATCATGATAAGGGGTTCTGTTCTTTAAAATAAAGCTACAGCTAAAGGTAATTAAGGTACCATGACAAAGTGTATTGTTTTAGAAATGACTCCATGAAATGACTTAATAGCCACTACTCACATGTTTTAAGGAAGTTGCCTTGTGAGATAACACCAGACTACTTCTGCAGATAGATTGCAATTATAGAAAAAGCTGACAGAAAGTGTTCTATTTATTAGTTTTTTTTCACTTGTAATTATTGTGGCATGCTATTCCTGAATATAAAATAAAATCTGATTTCAAATTTAAAAAGGGGTAAGTCATTGTGGCGCCTGGGTGATTCCGTTGGTTAAGCTTCCTACTCTTGATTTCAGCTCAGTTCATGGCAGCGAGGAGCCACCATGGAATTCTCTCTCTCTCTTCCTGACCCTTCCCTGTGCACGTGTACACGTGCAAACTCTCTCTCAAAATAAATAAATAAATACATAAACACATAAATAAACAAACATTAAAAGCAGGGGGGAGCCATTCAGTATGATGGGTGAATCAGGTCACTTTATTCTTGATGAGATTCAGTATGAAGTGGTATCTACCAAATAAAAAAAGAAAATTAAATCGATGAAGGATTCCATGTTGAATTTTCCCTTATAGCATTTATGAATTTGTTGTTTCCAAAAACAAAGAGAAGCATACTGGCTAAAGTTATTGGAAGTTATGAAAGCCTGGAACTTTTGAAGGGAGTCTATGATTTGTTTTAAGATAATTTGCTCAAGCCTGTCTCTTTACAGACTTTCCACCTTCCCTAGACCTCTTGCAATATCTTTTTCCACTCAACTCACAATGTCCTTTCCCTAGGTACTTTCCACAGACGAAGTACTCATGTTTTTTTTTGTGTGTTTTTTTTTTTTTTTAGTTCTTGTCTATTTATGTCAATGTCACAGAGCCTAGCCCTTATCTCATGTCTTCATTTCACTTAGTCGTATCACCCTAATGAGATTACCAGTGAACTGAAAGCAGGAACCAGGTCCTTTTCATCTTTAGACGCTCACACTATTTTTGGATTGGCTGATTGGGGTGCAAGGCTGTGCTAGGGCTCATATGGGAGCTTCAATTCAGTCTTATAGGCCCTTACACCAGCCCTGCAAATGCTGGGGAATTCTCAGTGGTTCTATGAGATATGAACAGAACACTGGGGAAAATATGTTAACCCCCCACCCCACATACACACAGGTCAGCCCTGAATATTTGGGACTCCACAAGTCTAGCATATTTTTTAGAAGTACTAAAAAAAATCAAATAAATAAATGAAAAGAAAGTAGGCTTTAGAGTCTACCATAATCATATTTGATGCTTAGTTTTGATTAGTGAAACTAGTTACTTAACTGTTTGAGCTCCGTTTCTTCATTTGTAAGTGAGTGTGTGTATGACACATAATATTAAACCTAGCTACCATTGGATCTGCTGGATCATCCAATCAGTTGAATAGAATTAAAGGCTGACCCTCTTAGTAAGGGAGAATTTTCCTAATGGCCTTTGAATTGCTTTCCTGGTTCTCCAGCAACTTCTGGCTTTTGACTTGAACTGAGACATTTGCTCTGCAGATTTTGGACCTTCCAGCCTCCATAATCATGTGTACTAGTTCCTTACAATAAATCTCGTAGCTCCTATTGGTTCTGTTTCTCTACAAAACCACCTCCTTAAGGTCACCTTCTCAATAAAGCCTTCCCTGACCACCTTTTAAGAATAGAGAACTTCCACTCCCTGTCCCTCCTTCTTCTTCGAATTTTCTCTATAGTTTTATTTCCTCCCAACATGCTATATACTTCACTTTATTTTATGTATTGTTTGTCTATGAAAACTGTATGAGAGCAAGGGTTTTTGCCCATTTTCTTCCCCACTGGATTCCCGTTACTCAGAATAATATCTGGTGCATAGTAGATGTTCAACAAATACTTGTTGAATGAATGAACTCAAGAAGAAAGCAAATCACCAATTCAAAGTTTGCTTTTGATCAAATACTTTTTAGATCTGCAGATTTCACACATACGATCTATAAGAAATATGGTTGCAATGGTTTGTACGACCACCATAGAGAATATTCCAGAAGGATGTGCAGAAGCATGGAAAGGGAAAGACTTCTCATCCACAAATGCAGACACAAGGAAGGGTACCAATGCACTTGTGCACTATTGGTGCACTATTGATGTATTAGTTGCTTGTGGCTGCTATAACAAATTACCACAAATTACGTAGCTTAAAACATTAGAAACCATTCTAGTGTTCTGGCGATCAGAAATCTGAAATCAAGATGCTGGCAGAGTCATCCTCCTTCCAAAGGGTCCTGGGGAGAATTAGTTCCTTGCCTCTTCCAGCTGGTGGCTGCCGACATTCTTTACTGTGGCCTGCACCTCTCCAGTTTCTGCCTCTGTGATCATATTCCCTCTCTCTTTTCTGCTGTGTCAAATCTCTCATTGCTTTACTCGTAGAAGGACACGTGCTATTGGAGTTAAAGCCCATTGGGAAATCCAGGATGATCTCCTCATTACAAAATCCATACTTTAATTATATCTTCAAAAGCTCTTTTTCCAAATAAGGCAATATTCAAAGGTTCAGGGAATTAGAATGTGGACATATTTTCGGGGCAACCACCACTCAACCCACTCCAGCTCTAATTTAAAAAAAAAAATTGGAGTTTGCTATGATTCCGCAATGACAATTCTTGATTGTGTTGTCCACCTGCCCAGATGGGGGTACTTTCTGAGAAACGTGGGCCTTTGTCATCAAAGAACTAAGCCACATTGTGCTTTGCTAAGAAATCAGACTAATCCAAGTGGTAAAGTTTCAAACAGTTACTTATTACAGTAAAGATCTTTGCTCAGGAAGCCATGCACTGAAAACAAGATCAAACATTTTCTTTAAACAAGGGAGTCATCTGTGGGTCAGGCTTTCAATTCTGATTCTTTCCTCTCATTTCTCATAATCTTATGATAGAGATTCTTATAATCTGGCTCAGGAAATATCATGTGCTTTAATCCATGGAAAAGGAATACATCTCACTTTATACTCAAGCTTATAAAATGTCAGTGGTCATCAAGATCATATTTTAAGCAATGATGCAGCACAAGGACATGCAATGAAATCCAAGTTCATAATTTCTGGCTGGTTTTCCTCATTCCAGTCTTTATATCTTATGACTGCATTTTCACCTTCCCTGACACTCAGGAGACCTGAAACTTCCAAATTAAATTTAACTTGTTTAAAGTATCATAATGGGCACTTTTCAGGACCAAGTGTTCTATAATTTATTTAAATTGTTTATAACTCCTATATAACTCTCCATTTCCCTGAGTAAGTATAAACAACGGTTCTATTTAAATTTTAAAAGCACAAAATTTTATTACAGCCAGTAATAGTTTCTTTTTTGCTGTTAGAAATGGAACCACTTACATCTCTGTCCTTACATTGCCAGGTCAATAAAATGTCATTAAAAGGTCATATGTAAATGGCAAACAATATCTACTAGGTGAATTCATAAGTCTGAGCCTGACTTTGAAAATTAAATTTTAAGTGGAAGAATAGGGAATAAGAATAGAAATAAATTTGTGAACTTTGTTTCAAAAAACTCATTTATCAAACAATAAATCTCCATTTCAACTTTTTTTATTTAGGGGCTTCACTTTCAAGAACAGGCACATTATAATAAGAGGAACTGGTGTGATTTCTTCAACATCCCAATATCTGAGGTATGTCCTGAGGGCAGTAGTATGACTCCACTCCTTTATAATGATGAGAACTTCATAGTGAAGACCCTGAGGCACTGGAGGCCAAGGCAAATCATCCACTTAGAAACAAAAGCAGGGAAATTTCAAATGAATTTCAAGAGACAGAAAGGTCACCGTTGAATCTATGGTTAACATTCCAGTGAAATATGATGTGACTGTCCATCATGTGGCAGATAGTTGTGTGGGTCAGTGAAAAAGAAGGGCCACCCTTCCCTCCCATCCAGGTTCATCTGAACATGAGTACATATTATATGCTCTGACCGTAGTGGAGGGTTCCACCTATGGAGAACAGCATTGCTTCTAAAGGCTGTGTCTGGGACTCCTGGTGTTATCCTTGTGAAATCTGAGCTACAATATATGCTCTGCCTATATGTCAGTCTTTAAATAGATTTGATTACAACTAATACATGCAGACTCGCATTCAGGAGCTTCTCATGAGGCTCAAATATTTCTTTAAAAAACTATAAAGTTAGTTTCATTTAGACAGTGTATTTGATCTGATACATAAAACAAAATGCACGTAACGGGTTAGTGGTTCTAACTGTTTCCTCTATCATACTGAACCATTGGATGGGGAATATTTTTATCTATCAAACATTCTCATCTTACCTGTGCTTTCTTCTCAAGGAAATAAATTCAGAATATGACTATTTTATGAGATAGTCTAACTATTTTCTTCATTCCACTTTCCAATTCAGTCCCCACATCACAGAAAAATTCTACTAAAACAGAATCTGGGCCACACATCTAGAATGGCTGCTACTGTCCTGCGAACAAAGCTCTAAGCTTTTATTGCCTCTTGGAATGATCTGCCAGTTCTGGTCCCATTTTCTTCCTCAGCTCTGTCCTTCCTTCCTTCCTTCCTTCCTTCCTTCCTTCCTTCCTTCCTTCCTTCCTTCCTTCCTTCCTCTTCTCTCTTTCCTTTCTTCTTTCTTTCTTTCTTTCTTTCTTTCTTTCTTTCTTTCTTTCTTTCTTCTTTCTTTCTTTCTTCTTTCAGTTTGTTTTCTTTTTCATCTTTTTTTTTTCTATCTCTTTCTAGGGTAATAGACTTCCTTCATTTCCTCCAATGGTCCTCTTCCCTCTGGGAAGCCACACTTACTATTCCCTCTGAATGGGGCCTCCTCCTGCAACTTCTAGAATTCTTACTCCTACTCACACACCTATTAATATCTTAGACTTTAGATCATTTCATCTAGAAATGATACATGATGGAGCTAATACCGTTTCTTGGTCCAGTGGTCATAAATCAAAGACCCCTGACAGTATAAACATTTAAAAAGGGACTTTGGATTATGTATGTAGACAATTTGAAGCAATTATCAAAGACAGATAGGCTTCATGATATTTTCTGACAAGACCATCTATTTGGCATTAGATCCTCTATGTGGTGAAAAAATACCTTTCGCTCCCCAAACTGCTATTGTATGCTTTAGGGATCTCCATCATAACTTCGAAACCCATTCAGTAACGCAAAATTTTACTCTAAGTCTCTTTTTTTTTTTTGGTTTTGTTTATATGTTCCCAGTTTGCTCTACCCTCCCCATTTGTTAATATTAAATTAAATTAAATTAAATCAGATGCATGTCAGTAAGAAGACTAAAGGTCAAAAAGGCTGATTTTTAGCTCCCTTTACTATGGAATTACTGGTCCAATTACTCCTTCCAGGTATACATCAACATGGAATTCTGTGCTGAACCAATTAGATGTCCTCAAATCCAGCTATGGAACACTCCAAAACATCTATTTGCCCAAGGATATAAAGAAAGACAGTATAAACCAAAGTAGGTGGAGAGGGACCAGGTTCAAAATCTTAGAGACTGGAAGCATACGATCTCATGTTTGTTCTATCATATCATGGTAGTAACCTGGAATACCCCCTAGCAGCCAGTGATTGGAACCACCACTGGGAGGGCAAGGGCGCACACTCCTGAGGTGGGGACTTGCATTTGTGCCTGAACGTAGCCATGCCCGAGAAAACCTGGACAGCATTTTGTTGGCCGACAATCCTTTTGACCACAAATTTTCCTGATGATTTACTCCTTTGAAGTCAGTTAGGCTTAAGGCTAATGCTGAGGATTTAGAGGTTTAAATAAGCAATGCATTTCCTGAGGGTTTTTTTTCCCCCAGATACAATCTTGCACAACTACGTTATCCAATGGGTGTCAGCTGAGCTCCCTAGGGTGCTTCGTCATGGCACCAGTCAATACACAGGTACAAAAGACATAATCCTCGACCTGCAGAAATTCTCAATAGCCTTGTGGCATTTCTGACAGGAATGACTTCACGAAGTTCTTGCATGTATTTAATCCTGGCCCAATAAGAGGTGGCATATTCTTATTATGAGCGCATTCCCAAGAGATGGGGAGACATTATAATAGTGAGAGCAGATTGACGCTGGCTTGGCTCAAGTGTTACTGAAAAATAATTTTTCATTGTCTCAGCCATTCCGCCTAAGAGAAGGTTAAGAAGATAATTGGCAATGCTGTCAAGAGGGTAAGTGAATTTCCTTGTTTCATGCTGTCAAGCCTTTGAGAGAACTTAATTTGTGTTTTGACAATGGGGAGGATAGTGGGATCTAGAGAGAAATGAGCTTTAGACAGTATCTTTAAAAAATCACAGAAAGACACTGAGAAAGCTGAGGTTTTGATGAAGCCCTTTGGATTCATGTTAAAAGCTACCTCCAACGTTTTTGGAGACTTTACCCCAGTCCACCATCAAATCCTAATATGCAGGGTATCCACCAGCAAGCAAATCATCTCTGAATACGCTATTCCTTCCTCTGATTTCCTTTTCCAAAATCACACAGAATAGTCTCTATATTCCATAATCCTCTTTTATATTAACTTGAAAAACACATTCTTACCTATTGCCTACATTAAAAACCAAAAAAACACCCAAACAGATTCTTCTACTTGCTGCTTAAGTTACATAGCTACTGCTCCTTCTAGAGAGATCACAGTTGGTGTCTTGGTTTTAATTACATAATAAATATGGGCAAACACACACAGCAAGTGCAAATACATGCACGCATGTGCACAAAATGCAAGTCTTCATTGAACTGTCATCACTACCAAATTCAGTGAACCAAAAATTGTGGAAAGCTGGGGCACCAGGGTGGCTCAGTGGGTTAAGCATCCGACTTTGGCTCAGGTCATGATCTCACCGATTGTGAGTTTGAGTTCTGCATCGGGCTCTGTGCTGACAGCTCAAAGCCTGGAGCCTGCTTCAGATTCTGTGTCCCTCTCTCACTCTGTCCCTCTTCCTTTCATGCTCTGTCTGTCTGTCTCTCTCTGCCTCTCTCTCTTATAAATAAACATTAAAAAATTTTTTTAATTGTGGAAAGAAAACTATGCCTGTCAATAAGGATCATGCCCCTTTATTCAGTATCTACTAAGAATACACAATATTAGACAATGAAAACTATTGTATAATATGAACTTAAACTTTTCTGCTGTTTTCCTCAATTATCTGTTTCAAAATTCTATACTTCCATTAAACATAGCTTACAATAATGAGCTTGCAAAACTGACCCAAGGGGTGTCATGTTCTATAATAAACGAGGTGGTCATTTCTAAGTAAATGACTGTGCACGAACCCCAAGCCATCTCAAATAAAATCTCAGACCATCTATGGGCAGCACCTCATGCAAATCTCACAGGTCAAGGCCAAAGTAATTGACCAGTAAAAGACAAAAGCATAAAATCACTAATGCTTAAATGGTTTTGGTAACAAGCATCATTTAGCACACATATAAAGTCCTGTTCATTAAAATAACCCAATTATAAAGCATTCTTCATCTTGATTAAGACCATTTATGGTGAAACTTCTATCATTACTGGCAGGGGTGATCTAGAGTTAACTAAGGAAATTCTAAAGCCAGAAATGGAGATAGTTGTCTACCCTTGGTAAAACAAAACAAAGCAAAATAATAGGGAAGAAGTAGAAGTTCATGAAGGAAAAAAAAATACTTGTCCCTACAATCCTAACACTGTGTTTAGAATAACTTCAGGCCAAAGAGCTCCTTGAAAGTGCTCCAAGGCTCCATTGGAGGCCTTTTCATTCTCTTACTATATTCTGTTCCTTGGGAACCTCATTCATGCTCATGCCTCACCTCCACCTTTATATCTATAAGTGTATGTGTATATGATTCACAAATCTCTAACTTCCAGCTAACTTGTCTCTTCATTCTAAATTGGTATACCTCGCCATCTGCGTGACTTCTCTCTTAGACGCCTCTAAGACATCTCAATCACACCATGTCCAGTTCTGCCTTCATGGCTCCCTTCCATCATTCTCAGTTTGGCTGTCTTCCAAAATGTCCTAGGCCAATGATGGGTAACAATAACCACCCAGTTGCACGAACTTCAAATCTAGATAATTCTGTGACCTCTCCCTTTCGCTACACCCTACCACAGACCTAGCACTAAGTCCTACTTCTTACATCCTTGTACCTCTCTTTTTCTCCATTGTTACAAGCCAAGTCCACACTGCTAGTGTCTCTTGACTGCACTAATAGAAGAGCCCTAACTAATCTTTTACATCCTGCTTGACCTTTCTATCCTTTAATTTGTTCTCTTAGATCAATAGAATTTTTTCAAAACTTAAATCTAGTAATATCACTACCTCCGCCCAAGCTTAAATCTTGTTAGGATAAAAACCAAAATTGCTAATGCATGGGTTTCACTTCTGTCCACCTTTCTTTCCCTATTTTATATTTTCTTCTTTGTTTTCTGTGCACTCTTTACCATGGCCTCTCAGTTCCTTGAACATATGATGGTCCCTCCTACCACAGGGCCTTCGCATGTATTATTTTTTCTCTCTAGAAAGATTTCCCTCCATCTATACACTCTTCCTCACCCCACTGGACCCCACATCATTTACTTCCTTAGTTCCTACTCAGCTACAGCGCCCAATTCAAACATTCCTTGCTCTAAGAAGTCCTACCAGATCTTTACCCTTTGATACCTACTTCATCCAGACCAGTCTGGATTTTTCTGTAATAAATCTTCCTGGAACCATGTTCCTTTCCTTCAGAGAAGGTGTCTCAGTTTGTAGCTACACATTCCTTTATGTGATCATTTGTTTTCTGCCTACCTCTCTTACTTCTCCATTAGCTCTGCTAGAGCAGGGACTGTGTCTACTTTTATAAACAATGGTTTCCCCAGAACTTGGTATGGCACAGACACATTAAATTCATTTAAGAAATGTTTGAATGGAGAATTGTATAACAACAAGGATCTGGGGATAGTGTAAGTATATGGAGGCATCTGGGGAAGGGAAAGTATATGATGTCAACCTGCCATGCAAGCCCAAGCTACTCCAGGGATATTTCTTCTCTACAGCTAGTTTTGACTTACAGACTCCGTGGCTCAACACCAACTAATACACATGCTATTATGGGATGTGTGCTGTGTGTGGTTTCCTAACTTACTCTTTCCTGCCTCCAAGTTACTTTTCTATTTTTATTTCCCCCATATCTCATTTTCCCCATTTATTCTCTATTGATTTTTATCTTTCTATTCTGCATGCACTATTGCCAGCTGTGTTCTGTCTTCTTGCAAACAAAGCTACCTTTAAATAAATAACATTTATAATTATAATAATTAATCCCAATCCTTATTGTACCATTAAAGCCTGAAGTCCAAAGCTCTGAAGACACACTAATTCCAGTGGCTCTGTGACAATCCTGCAGTTAGTTGGTTACTGGACAAACAGCCAGACAAACCGCATTGTCTCAGTATGATTATTTCTTTGCCATTGAGGCTACTTATAGTTTCTATCACATGCTCTTCCTCATCCACTCCCTGCTGTCCCTGAATCCCTCTGAATTTCTGGGCATGTAATAAAACTAAGATAAATGAAGCAGAGACAGAATCTAATCAGACTCTAGCATCCAATGAAGATAATAGACAGTGAAATCGTATTTAAATTTGTGCTGTGTTGCCTTTGGATTTACCTTGAAAATATTTCTTTGGGACAGGTAACTGTCCTGGAGTTGGTGGTTGGTATATCAGCACTGTTTTCCAGGGTCTCCTCTCAGAGATATATTTGCATCCATCTGACATTGATTCATGTAGCCAGATGGCAAAGGACAGAGCTGGGTCATTCCATACAAGGTGTGACCTACTTTGACCTACTTACAGGTCCAGCAATCTGTGATTTAATACTAATATAAAAGTATTGAGCCTTTGAGTTAAAAAATGCAGTTTGGTTTTTTGGTTACTGTACATGCAGGACGAGCAGTCTGAATGCTGGATGCAGCAGGTCCAACAAACAAAGGAATACGATGCTAAATTGATTGTCCAAGGCTAGGTGATAAGGTGTGTGGTGGGTGTCATTGCCAACTCGGTGAGGTGCTGACAAAGCTATTGAGAACCAGGAATGAACACTGAGACAAAAGGTCAAAGTGAACAAAATGTCACCAGTAGATAATGGTGATGACCTAATGACTTTGTCGGAAGTATCCCAGGGTATTTTGAGGGTGCAATATCTTCAAGGGCCTTCTGAACTATCTAAGAGGTGGTAGGGACTAAATCCCTATGTAAAAAGCCTCCCTGGCTTGAGCCTGTTCTCTGTTAAAAAAAGGTATGAACCTAAGGATAAGAACGGAATCAGAGGATCCCATAGAAGCAAAGATGGATTTAGGGCCTGCACCCCCAACACCAAGATATAATAATTGGTTTAAAATGGCCTTGTTCACACCTGGGTGGCTCAGTTGGTTGGGCGTCCAACTTCGGCTCAGGTCATGATCTCACGGTCCGTGGGTTCGAGCCCCGCGTGGGCTCTGTGCAGACAGCTCAGAGCCTGAAGCCTGCTTTGGATTCTGTCTCCCTCTCTCTCTGCTCCTCCCCCACTCATTCTCTGTCTGTCAATAATTAAATAAAAATTTTTTAAAAATCTTTAAAATGGCCTTGTTCAAAGCTGGCCATAGACATGTCAAATCAAATATCAATATTTCAATATGATATGAAACTGGATAAAGCATATATTAATTGATTAAGAAGCTAATATAATGCTGTATTAAGAAATAATATCATCTCTGTTCCCAAGTTCACTTACTAATTTTATTGCAACAGATCAAAGGTAGAACTATCATTCCTTCAATTAGTCTTGGAATTCAGAAGTGCTTTCCCAACAGGGGTTTCAACGCCATTTCTGAGAAGCATTCAGGGAGATGCAGGGCCCTTCTTTAGGAAATTCGTCCAGCTCATGTGTAGCTGCCTTTTATTTGCTTTCTGGTGGAGACTCTGACTTTGGTGCAATAATTGGCTTTGCATCTTAACACTCTTCTTACCACCGATCTCATCTTTCAATCTGCACACTGCCTGTAGGCATCACTATAATTCTATAGTTATGGGAAATGCCCAGAGAATCCCACTCCTACCTCTTTGGTAAATTGGCCTCCATGTTGCTCAGGTCTTGATTTTACCCTGACCTTTTTAGGCCACTGCTCCTGACAACTGGGAGGCCAGCCCACTGACATATGTTGAGATTAGTACCAATAGTTGATACTAATAGATTCATTTTTTTCTTATTTTGTATTTTTTTTACAATCATATTGAATATATTCTCTATGCTGTACTTTTCATCCCTGGGACTTATTTATTTTATAACAGAAAGTTTCTACCTCTTACTTCAAGATTGCTTATACTTTTTTTTTTCTTGCTTTCTTTTGGATTACTTCTTCCAGCCTTATTTTTTTTTCTCTCTGAAACACATGAAGTTATATATTCTTCTTATTCTTTCAGTAATACTAGACATTTCGATACTTATCACAGTCAAGCAAGCGTTCATCAATATCTTTACCCTCTTGCTGAACAACATAAGGATTTAGGATATTTGAATGCCAGTGACCTCTTCTCGAATGATACAGAATTGTTTTATATGTTAGTTCTACTTCAACCCCATAAGACACTACTCTCATTTTATGTAATCAATGGTCATATAGAATTATCTACCTATTTACAGTTTTCTTTGGTCTTTGTTCAGAGTGTCCATTTGGATTAATTCTTCCTCTGACTAGCATAAAGCTTTATGATTTCCTTCGGCCTTTCCTGCCCCTTACCCCTATCCCTCATCTTTTGTCATCCTGGGCTGGGCTGAAAATGCCCTTAGGGCTGTTACTTTTAAGTGATAAACTCTAGACTGGCAGAACTTTTCTTTCAGCACATTGAGAATACTATCCCACTGCCTCTTGCTTCCATTGTTACTGCTAACATACTAATTTTGTATTTGATTGCCATTTCTTCTAAAAGTAATTTCTCCTTTGCTGTTTTTAAGAAATTTGCTTTGTCCTTGGTCTTCTGAAACTCCAATATGTTGCATCTAGATATTGATTTGTTTAAAACGTATCTTGCTTGGGATTCCTGAATCTATGAATCTGTACCTTTTTTCCACTCTGAAATACAACCTCTTCACATATTATTCTGTCCTCATTTTCACTCACATCTTTTCATATTACCATCCTGGCTTTTTTAATCTCTCTCCCATATTTTTTTTTAATTTTTTTAACGTTTATTCATTTTTGACAGACAGAGAGACAGCATGTGTGCAGGGGAAGGGCAAAGAGAGAGGGAGACACAGAATCTGAAGCAGGCTCCAGGCTCTGAGCCGTCAGCATAGAGCTCAACACGGGGCTCGAACCCACAGACCACGAGATCATGACCTGAGCTGAAGTCGGTCGCTTAACCGACTAAGCCACCCAGGCACCCCCCTACCATATTTTTCATCTCTTTGACACTCTCCTGTATTCTGAGTAATATTATAGGTCTCTTTTAAAATCTCCTAAGTTTCTCTTTGTTGCTGGAATGCTGGAATTTTAAACATAATTGTATTTTCATTTATAAAATGTCAATTTGTTTTCAAATATACTTCATCCCCATTTTTTAGTTAATTGCTTTTGATGCACGGTGCACTTTTGATGCACTTGTTTAACATTCTATTTCTCATAATTCCAAAATATAAAGTTTTATAGGGCTCATTCTCCTGTCTTTTGTTTCTGCAGGTTCTCATTCATGGACTTTCTTTATATTCATTGTAATTGCTTTGATATTTGAGCTGATATTTCTTGGAAATTTAACTGTAGTAATGGCATAAGGTCTGGTTTAAGGATGGCTCCTTTATAGACAGATTGATTATACCAGGAGCCCCAAAGATTTCTAGGATGAGACATATTTAAACAAAATCCTGAGTGTGTCAGGTGGTATGAATTGAAGCTTCATATTCATATCTATGCACGTATACATACCTATGCACGACGGATAGCTTGTGATCATGAATTCTAAGCGAGAATTTTTCCTTCTCTATTCAACGTCAAGTTTTGAGACCAACTGTTTCTTGCAATTCTTTGAAATGATGGATTTATTTTTTATTCATGCATACTGTGAGGCTGTGTGGTCACTGCAATCCCAGGTTTATGTAGTGGGGCTCTTATTAGACTCCTCACTTTGTCTTCATATCCTGTTCTTCTACTACCCACACATTATGAAAAAAAAATCTAAGCTCAATGTCAGCTTGACAGATACTTTCAAGGTGAAAAACAGCTTTGCTTCTCTGTCTGCCTCTTTGGGTACCTGCTTTCACTTGGACTTCGTGCTTTGAGCATTCTTTAATTTCTTTACTATTCACTGATGCATTGAACATATTTTTAAAGTTATACAGATTTTTTATTAGAAACTCAGGTCTCTACAGTTTGCTTTTTTGATGTTTTCAGAGCTTAGATCATCAGCAACAGATGTAGGTTTTTATATGGCTGATGAACAGGTGACTTCAGGATTGCTTCAGAATCACTGTAATTCTACTAAAAACCAATCAAGTTTGAAGGGCTAATTAACAGAAATGCAATGATATCAACGAATCATAGCAGCTTCTTTTAGGCTGAATTGGACTTTTTAAAACCAGAAATAGAAAGAAAGAGGGCACTTGAAAGAAGTGGATCCAGATGAACAGTTAGAGAAAAGCTTCAATTTCGAACAATCTCCCATTTGAAACTAACTTTTAGCAGTAATAAAGCCTTTAACATTTAAATTTGGTATATCTTTTGATCACCCAGGTCATATACAAATACATTATTTCTAGAAACACATGCCAACACACAATACAGATATCTGTAAAGCATCCCTTGATCACCTTGCCAATTCCAGCTGCCTCCTTCAGCTTAACCACGGTTTAAAAATTTGATGTGGGGGCGCCTGGGTGGCTCAGTTGGTTAGGCATCCGACTTCAGCTCAGCTGATAATCTCATGATTCATGAGTTCAAACCCCACATCGGGCTCTGTGCCGACAGTTCATAACCTAGAGCCTGCTTTGGACTCTATGTCTCCTTCTCTCTCTGCCCCTTAACCCACTCATGCTCTGTCTCTCTCAAAAATAAATAAACATTAAAAATATTCTAAAAAATAATAAAGAAGCATTAAAAAATAAAACTTTGATGTGTAAAAGTCTAGAACTTCCTATTTATTTTTATTCATATTCATATCCATGCACATACACAGAGACATTTAGAAAATGTTTTGCATTTTAGAAAAATACATAGAAGGTCTGGTATTCTGCATGTCCAGACATGTTTTTGAGTTCTACTCTCTTGCCTAACAGCTCAGATACAACAATCTTCCATTAATTCATTTCACAATTTTGAAGATTTGACTTCCCTTTCTTCAAACTTCCAGATTTTCTGTAGAAAACCTTGATCCCATTCTGACTGTCAATTTGTGACTGGTAGTTTTCTTTCTGGAAATACTTAAGACATTTCTCTTTTGTCTTAATATTCCAAAATTTCCCAGCTTTGTGCCTTACTGTGGATTTTTTCTTTCTTGCTGCTGAGCAGTTTGGCTCTACAGTCTGGTAACTAATGCTCTACAGTTGTAAAAACATTTCTTATCAGATTTCTTTGATAATTTGTTTCCTTCAGTTTTTTCTGTCTGATGCCCCTCTCAGTTGGGGGCCTGTGCTCTGGTCACTTAGCTTTCGCACTTATTTTCTCCAAAACCAGTTATCTCCTTTCCCTTTGCCTTCTACATTCTAATTATATATTGATCTCCTATACACTGTTAACACCTGTTTTGTAGTCTTTGACTCTTTTCTCCCCTTAACTATCATTCTGGGAGAAACCATTTAAATGCCACTTCTAAGAATCTGTCCCATGGAAATGTACAAGACTCCTTAAGAATACACATAGGAAGGGGAGCCTGGATGGCTTCGTTGGTTAAGCATTCAACTCTTGATTTCAGCTCAGGCCACAGTCTCACGGTTGGTGAGTTTGGGCCTGTACAGGGCTTTGCACTGACAGTGTGGAGCCTGCTTGGGATTCTCTGTCTCCCTCTTTCTATTCCCCTCCCTCTACCTCTCCCCCACTCATGTTCTCTCTCTCTCTCAAAATAAATAAGTAAACATTAAAAAAAGAATACATACAGGTTATATAAATGTGTTAGGTATTTTAAAGTTTCTGTTGTTTTATATTATACATAATTATATTATTATATATAATTACATTATATGCATATATTTTCTATATAGAGGGGAGAGAGAAAGAGAGAGAGAGAGGGAGAAATTATTGCTGCTATAGAAGAAAATTTGTTGCCTTTTAAAATTTAAATTGCATCCAGGGCAGGGGCACCGAAGTAGCTCAAGTCCTTTAAGTGTCCTACTTCAGCTCAGGTCATGATCTTGAAGTTCGTGAGTTCGAGCCCCGTGTCAGGCTCTGCGCTGACAGTTAAGAGCCTGGGGATTCTGTGTCTCCCTCTCTCTCTGCCCCTCTCCTGCTCACACTCTGTGTCTGTTTCTCTCTCAAAAAATGAATAAACTTCAAGAAAAATTTTAATTGCACCCAGGACATAATGAGATTCTTTTTTTTTTCTTTTTCCTATATAAATTTTTAAGTGTCTTATAATCAGATAATTTTTTAACGTTTATTTATTTTTGAGAGACCTAGAGACAGGGTATGAGCAGGGAAGGGTAGAGAGACAGGGAGATACAGAATCTGAAGCAGGCTCCAGGCTCTGAGCCGTCAGCACAGAGTCTGACGTGGGGCTCGAACTCACAGACTGTGAGATCATGACCTGAACTGAAGTCGGCTGCTTAACCAACTGAGCCACCCAGGCGCCCCATATAGTTTTTAATACCCAGGCCTATGTAGGTCTTATTTCTTTTTTTGTATTGCATTGTAATTCACTAAGATGGAATGGGGCTGGGAGAAGAGACTAACTAGGAGGAGGTTGGGAGAACAAAATAAGGAAGCTGGAGACTAGATTTCTGGACTGATCCTGCCTCTATCTGTGAGTCAACCTCTTTGGGCTTTTTTTTACATCTGCTAAATGAAGATGTCAGCCGGGCTTATTTCAAAACCCTTTGC
Organism: Paguma larvata; assembly: GCA_030068075.1. Classification (NCBI taxonomy): domain Eukaryota; kingdom Metazoa; phylum Chordata; class Mammalia; order Carnivora; family Viverridae; genus Paguma; species Paguma larvata. Next base: position 15,616,011 of record CM057844.1, read on the forward strand.
ATATCTTATTGCATGTATTTCTTATTCTGTGTAATTTTTCTATTTTTAAAAATGTTTATTTATTTTTGAGAGAGAGAGAGAGAGTGTGTGTGAGCAGGAGAGGGGCAGAGAGTTCAGAGCCTGACGTGGGGCTCAAACTCAGGAACCATGAGACCATGACCTGAGCCGAGGTCGGACACTTAACTGACTCAGCTGCCCAGGTACCCTGTAATTTTTCCAAAATTCTCCACCTTAGGTTTCTCAGAGTTAGCAGTGGCTTTTACTCCATCTTTGGATGGTTTAAATTCAATTTGCCTGTGGTTCATCAATGTGTTTTTGCATATATAAGGAAGCTAGTAGAGAACGGCACTATAGTCTGAACACAAGATGTTGTCAGGAGTCAGTGGAAAAATCCTCTGTTAAGTCAGAAAGGATAAATCTGGGGAAATGCCCTTCCTGGACACTGGAGGTAATGAAAACAAAGCCCTCAAGGTTATGTAATCAATTTTTCAATTAATAAGCTTCCCTCCCCCCTTTAATAGTGTATAAATTAATAGCAGCTGAAAATGAATAAAGGCAGGAACACAAAAGAAAGTAGTCTGGCACAAACAATGCAATAGAGCAGAAATCACATTTACCTGACATCTGCACAATACGCAAGGAAAGCATGTGATCTGAAATCAAAGGGGACTGGACTTCTAAAATAATGGGCATTATACCTGGAGAGCTAGCATGGAGAGAGCTGTGCAGCAAGACACAGTCCAGTGCACTCACTTAGGAATCTGTTCCCCGCTGACGTAGTAGAGGGATGCACATAAGAATATTTACATTTGTTTTGAAAAAAAAAATTCATAGATTAACACATTTGATAGGTAAAGCACATGGTGCAGAATTCAAAGAGGACAAGGTGCTATTATTCAGGGGTGCAATACAATTTTACTGCCAGTAAGCTACTATGTAGCAATACGGGCTTCTTTAGATTAGAGATATGGACAAAACTATGAGTGAATCGGGCTTTTAAATACGTTTACATATTTAAAAATTATATATTTTAAGCATCTATGTTATTTTATGTTTATATACTATATATACACACTTATATATGTATATGTATATATACTTATGTTTATGTGTACGTATACTTATGTATATGTATATATATACTTATATATGTGTGTATATATACGTATGTATCATGGATAGATGGGGATGGAGAGCTACTTTCAAATCCGTTGCCCTCCAATTTCAAAAGAAAAAAAGATTTTAAAACAAAAACTTTGTCTATTGTCTATTCCACTTTGATAAGTGAGTGAGTGCTATAATTCCAAGATCAGAAATCTAGGTGACAAAACAGTTCTCAATATTCAGTCTCTAGGCTTTCCAATTAAATTAGCTTTAATCTTTAGATAGAATGTTCCCTTGAGGCCAGAATCCTGGTGAAAACAATGCAAGTGCAGTTCAGCTTATGGCCTCCCCAGGTATCTTTACTTGTCGTTTTGGTCTTGTAAAATCACACGTAATAGCTTTTTCATGTTTTAGTTTACCGGGAGAACTTAAGTATGGAGGAATTGTAGAAATGTAAATGACTATGATAAAACTCTGACCATCACACCAAACAATATATTTAGGCATCCGGTTTAAAGAAAAGGAAACAACTATTTCAAAATCCCAGCTGAACCCAAATCGGCAGTCCCATCAGGATGGAGAGAAGATGTGCAGGTCACATGGAAGGCTTTGCTGACCCTGTGGCCTTGCAGCGGGATACGATCACTTAGGAATACATGTACAGGATACATTTACTGACATATCAGAAAAGTGGCTGTCAGGAGCCAGTCTAATTAATTTGTCTGGTAGGAATATTTTATTTTACAGCTGATCTTAATAGAAATATACGCTGAGCAGTGACAGATGAAATACTTATTTCAGAAAACCACAAGTTTTAGGTAATCGAGCATACTTTTCAGCCATGGCTCGTAAACATTTCTTTTACAAATGTGAGTTTAAAGGCTTTGACTAAAAATCTTGCCAAAGTTTTGAGGAGAGTTCAATTTGGTAGAGAAAATTATAAGAGAAAACAGGAAAAGGCTGACTCCACCTAGGCAAGTGTGCCTTTTGTTCCCCTGTGACCCAACCTTCACAAAACTGTTTCTTATTCACCTCATTACAAACAGCTCTCTGTCACAGCAGGTGCTGGGTCCGGAGGGGACACGGTGTCCAGGAAACCTGCAATCAGGTTAGCCAACTCCCAGGAGACCCATTCCCTTCCAATTGACTTGGAGTGTCTGGCACTGCCTACCACAGCCCCTCAGCTGTCTGCCCAGGAAATGGTTGTCATTTGAGTCACAGTGGAAACACTTCCCCAGAACCACTCTCCCTGGAGGTGGAGGAGCCGCACACCGAATAACAGAAAGGAAAGCTGTCCAAGCCTTTCTAACTATTAAAGAAAAGACCATTGCCTTAGAGGTGCTTCACAATTCCACTCCCCTAGAGACCTGGTTTTAAAAGTTTCTTGCACAACTCAGTCTCTTTGGGTAACGTTCAGCTTTTCAAAGATGTCCTTCTGATTTTAGGTCTTCAAAATGGTGGCTAAGTCTATTTCAGAACTCAGAGTGCCTTCAAAGTGAGAGAAGAGGAATCAGCAGGCTCAGACTTTCAAGGCTTCCTTCTATGTCCTCACAGGTGTCTGCTGTGAAGTGGCTGGTCTAGATTTCTCCACAGATTAAAGGCTGCTGGCTATCCGGGGTGACTGATTGGTAGCCACCTCTTGAGTCCATGATCCAAGTCAATTGGCTTGAGGGAACTTCTTTGTCTTGTTCTTAGGCCTCCACCAGCCCCCTCAATACCACCACTTTTTATCACTGGGGCACACAGAACCTTTCATTTTCCTTCTAACATGTACATGATATGGAAACTTTCCAGATTTTGGCCCAGAGAGTAGAAGTGACAGAGGTACATACAAATCTCACCTCCTGCTCTATTCTCTCTCCCTCCTTTTCCCCACAATTCTCAGGGTTGAAAGGACACTGTCCTCTTCCTCTGTAGCACACCCTGAGTCCTGTCATCGCTGGGCGTAGGGTAAGACTCCGGCCCCTTAGGCTATCTATGTTCAAAGAAGCTAAAGGAATTTGAAGAAATCTCTTCCTCTCTTCAAATCTCTGTTTTTTCAAGATTTCTGCCCTGCTAATGAGGACCTTCTCCCTTAGGGAGTCCTGTCCTTTTCCTTTCCTGGGGCTGTGATTCAGGAAGGGTGGGGAGGGAAGAAGGATGTTTAAGGAGAAAAGAAAATATATTAGCTTATTATGTGCAAAGTAATTTCATTCCTGCACAAGGCAGAGTGAATTCTATTACAGCAGGGTAAATGTGGAAGTCTCTTGAACTACAGGTACTTTGTGTGGCAACCATGCGGGCTTTATGCCCTAGTGGATCAGCTCTGGGGAATCACTCTGTAAGCTGTATCAGAACTACTGTTAATGTACTAAATATCAAGAGAAAACAACCTAAACATTTAAACAGTGTCTAGGGAAACCCTTTATTGTTCTTCATAGTTCTTGATAGTTTATGCTACACACTCATTAAGATATTGTTCTTCCACTGAATACTGATTCATCAGAGAAAAACACAACCCTGCCAACAGTTAAGTAGGTGAAATCCCTTTGTCCCTATTCTTGCCTGGCAATCATTTTATTTAGTAGTCTCATGATAAACTAGACTGGACCATAAGTTAGAAGTACTCATTCATCTCTTCTCAAATGGATTTTCCGTTATTCCCTGTATCCCCCAGGACTATTCCAGATTTCTGCTTCCCTTCAAGTCTGGACTTCTGGAAGAGTGTTAGATAAACAGTTGTCCATTCCTTGCCTCCTGTTTATCTCACTCTTATCTGACCCCCACTCTCACCTTTCCACTGACTAATCACTAATACCAAGGGCACTAAGTGGCCTCCTGGTTATTAGAGTCAAGGGCACCTTGCTGTGCCATTCAGTCACTGTAGACACTATGCATCATTCCCTACATATCAATGTTTTTTTTTTTCCTCTTGGCTTCTCTGATAGTCTTGGTTTTCCTCTCATCTCACAGATTGCATCTTTTCTGTCTCTTTCAGTCTCTATCTCCTCTACCAGACCTCTTAAAATTAAGAGTTATCTGCAACTAAGTCTTGGGAATCCTTGTCTTTCCCCTCTCTATGCCAATGATTCTATCTATTCTATGCCCAAATTCGTTCTAGAGTCATGATTCTCAGATTTTTGTGGATGTAAGTTATACCTAGAGAAAGGGTGAAAACTTCAAATCTCTTAATCTTTTCTGCTTGAATTTCTTCTATAATCACCCTCATAAGAGCTCCTATAATGTTATGGCAATAAAAAAGATCATAAATGAACAGATTTTCATCAGAAAGCAAGATGTATTGTGGTGGCAATTTGAGTGTAAATGTGGGGCAGGAAATCAAGTCCCTCATTTGTTTTGTAAACTTTGGCACTTTCATTTCCTGGGCTTCTGCCTTGGGAGACCATAGGCATGACTTAATTGCAGTTTTAATCAAAGGTTGAATGTGAATTCTACCAAATGGCATTTCATTTTCAAAATCTGAGCCTCTCCTTACTTGTTTGAAAGTGGCATAAAAGGGTAACAGCAGAGAGAAATGTTTCATACAGAATATACAGCTTAATCTGAAAAATGCTATTAACCCAGCAGTTTTCTATTCTCTTTCATTTATTGTCACTTAAAACTTTCAGCGGGAACAAAAGTGTCCTCTTTAAAATGAATGAGGCAAGTATAAGCTGATATTAGCTGCAGGGTAGTATTAGCAGTGGGAGGGATATTATGTTATGGCTGAGGCACTTTTCAAGTAGAAGACATTGCTGGGTAGGTTAGAAATATGTTGTCAATGTTAGGTGTATATTTTAGGGGACTTTTCCTTTGCCCCCAGAATATTTTATATGCAGGCCTCGAGAGTCCATTGGTCAGCAAGGCAGCACTGCCCCTTGATGGTGAAGGAAACAAAGAAAGAAAGGCTTAAAGAGGCAATAAAGTACATTTCAGCAGAAAGTTTTGTTTTGTTTATAAAGGATGGGTAAGATTGTTAGAAGCTGTGGCAAGCTGCAGTGGGAATCCTGTATAAATCCTGGGAAAACCCTATGCCATAAAAGTCAGGTTTGTGCCAACGGTATGCTGGTGAATGGTTAGTAGATGGCTCTCCTAGAAAAAGGAAGAGCCTTGGTTGTAGTGTTTCCTGATTTCTGTGGTATAAATATTCCCATTCAATTTCAAACTCCAGAAGTGAAGATCTTGAGCACTGACTTGGGAGAAGGTTTTTAGTAGCACTCCGTTATATAAGTGACCACACGGATACAACGGATGGAAAACTTGAGGGCACAGACAATTGTGAAGTGTCTTAGCCAGCATGAGCTGAGTTTGGAGTATTTGTTACCTTTGTTTTTAATATAATTTGTTTAGTTGTAAGTTTATGTAATTTACATTTTTATAATGGCCACGTTTCACAACTGGTTCTCAGAATTCCTGAAAAATTTAAAAATGAGTTCTTGTGAGCTAGTCTGACCAACTGCAAGTTAACAACTGGTTTGTCTTCAGAGAATAAGGGAAAATTAATATTAATATTTGCTGTAGCAATTATTTCATTACATTTGAGTTCTGAGAGGTACACACTTTGCTTTAGGAGTTTTTGTACTTACTAATTTTCTAGAACTCTATATATCTATCAATAGGTAAATCAAAAGCAGTGATTAAAATTATATGCTAGATCAAGAGATGACAGTTTTCTGCAATTTGTGTGAGCTGAGTGTGAGGTATGTATCATCTCTTCTGAGGAAAAAAAAAAAAACCCAGAGAAAGATATCTGCTTTTTGAATGATATGTTTTATGGACAGAATTTTATCTCTTCAAAACTCATATACTGAAGCCCTAATATATGTGACTTATTTGGAGGTGGGTCACTGAAGGATGTAATTAAAGTTCAGGGAGGTCATAATGGTAGGGCCATAATCTGACAGAACTGCCCTCCTTCTAAGAAGAAGGGCACCTGGTTGGCTCAGTCGGTGGCTCCATCCTAATTTCAGCTGAGGTCATGATCTCAATGGTTCATGCGATCGAGCTCTGTGTCAGGCTCTGCACTGAGAGCAGGGAGCCTGCTTGGGATTCTCTCTCTCCCTCTTCCTGCTCCTCCCCTCCTTCACTCTCTCTTTCTCAAAATAAGTAAATAAACATTTAAAAAGAAGAAGAAGAAGGAGAAGAAGAAGAAGAAGAAGAAGAAGAAGAAGCAGGAGGAGGAGGAGGAGGAGGAGGAGGAGGAGGAGGAGGAGGAGGAGGGGGAGAAGGAGAAGGAGAAGGAGAAGGAGAAGGAGAAGGAGAAGGAGAAGGAGAAGAAGGAGAAGGAGAAGGAGAGGAAGAAGGAGAAGAAGAAGAAGAAGAAGGGGAAGGAGAAGAAGGAGGAGAAGAGACACCAGAGCTCTCTCTGTGCACAATGGCAGGTCAAAGACCATATGAGGTTACAGAAAGAAGACACCATCTGCAAGCCCAGGAGAGACACCTCACAGAAACCAGCCCTACTGGTACCTTGATCTTGGACCTCAGACTGCACAAGTGTGAGAAGATAAGGTTTTGTTCTTGAGGCCACTCTGGCTGAGATACTTTGTTATGGCTTCATGCAAATAATGCAATTCTAAGCAGCTCCATAGCAGAAACATGATGCTCTACCTCAGGCTCTGGCACAACGTCACAGAGAATTCCTTCCTATCTGCTCCTCTGCTCGATAAGCTTCTTAACCTTACAGATCAAGGGTTACCACCTCTGGGAAGCCCACCCTGGTTTCCTTCAGTATGTGTCAGGCCCTCTCCCCTATAAACATCTCTATTATAATGATGATCATTATACTGTTTTTGTCTTAACACAAATTCTTTGAAGCTTTTAAAGAAAGGTAGATTAATATTAGAAATTAAGATTCAGTATGACACCCTGCTGTGCCACCCATATGTTAGCCACTAGCCACATGTGGCTATTTACACTTAAATTTAAATAAAATTTAAATATAATACAATGGACTACTACATGGCAATGAGAAAAAATGAAATCTGGCCATGTGTAGCAACATGGATGGAACTGGAGGGTATTATGTTAAGTGAAATAAGTCAGTCAGAAAAAGACAGATACCATATGTTTCCACGAATAGGTGGACTTTGTGAGACTAAGCAAAACCAGGGGGAGGGGAAGAGGGGAAAGGAAAAAAATACACAGAGAGGGAGGGAGATAAAACATAAGAGACTCTCAAAGACTAAGAACAATCTGAGGGTGAGGGAGGTGAGGGAGGGGGGAGAGGGGGTGACGGATATTAAAGAGGGCACGTGTTGGGATGAACACTGGGTGTTATATGTAAACCAATTTGAAAATAAACTATTATAATGAAAAAAAAAAAAAGAAATTCAATTCCTCGTTGGACTAGCCACACTTCAAATGCTTGATAACTACCTGTGGCTAATGGCTGCTGCATTGGGCTCTGAGACACGGAACATTTCCATCCCTGCAGAAAGTTCTATAGGACAGAGCTGTACTAGACTATAAGCAATTTGAGGTGGGGGGCAAGCTTTGCATCTTTTTGTATCGTCTTATTGTCCCAGCATCTAGCCTAGTGCTTGCTAGGCAGTAGGCATCCAATAAGTATTAGCTGAATTATTAAAAGAAAAAATTAACACTATTTACCTACTTGTAGCTCCTCAACACTATTTATGGTTCCTAGAGATCACAGAAATAAACACACACACCTAAATGTGTTTTCACGATTGACAAGTAAAATGCTAAAAATGAGCAATTTTCATTTTTCCTGGGGTGAGAACACGAATATGCATTAAGATGTAATTATAAAATTCATCTCAGGTGTTAATATAGCAATCTATAGTTGTTAATTCGGAAGGACAATATCGATTCTAATTTAATTTTTTCTAGGTCATCTCTGCTTCATTGCTTTATAAGTGACCCTATGGACTCATTAAATCCTTCAGCATGATATTTATGCAACTCTGTTTAATGAGTCCTCCAACACCTTGAATTCTCTGGATCTCATACCTATTATTTCAGCGGTAAACTTCTGAGTTTAATTAATCGTATTCTTCCTGGACTCAAAGGAGGTCATGAAAAGGTCACCCAGTCATACACAACTCTGCTTGCACACAGGCCCTTTGCTGCCACATTTAAAGATCTTCAAAAAGAAATACAATAGCACTTGCAAATCTAGGTATTTAGATGTTTCTATACTAGAAAACTTTTCTTTGTTTCTTTAAATTTTTTTAATATTTATTTTTGAAGGGTAAAGAGACAGAATGTGTGTGCGGGAGGGGCAGAGAGAAAGTGAGACACAGAATCCAAAGCAGGCTCCAGGCTCTGACCTGTCAGCACAGAGCCCAATCCAGGGCTCGAACCCACAAACTGCAAGATCATGACCTGAGCTGAAGTCAGAAGCTCAACCAACTGAGCCACCCAGGTGCCCGAATTTTTCTTTGTTTCTTGCTTAAATGTTTCTTAAGTTAGCCCAAAGCAGTTGCCCTCACACTCTCTGGAACAAAAGGAGAAACGCTGTCCTGTAATATGACAGAGACTTAAATGCCATATAAAAAAAAGATGCTTGTCTTCTAAGATGTTTTCCTTTACATTTCCTAGTAACTTCAGGGATAAGCACTAGAGCTGAGTCAATATTATTTGAATGAATAAATGAAAGCCATAAAAACAACCCCTTAACCCTGTTGCCAAGCCCAATGTGCACCCTAAACTTCTATCTCATAGAATTCAGGGCATAACTTTCCAAGTAGGAGAAGGAAGGTGTTCTAGAGGGGAGCGTGCAGAGCGAAGAGAGAGACAAGGAAATCTCCAGGGAAGCAAAGCAATTTAGTCCCTGGTTTGAACTCAGCACCAACATGTGCAAGCTGGATGGCATGGAGTAGAGAAGGCGGGAGAGGAAGAAAGTCAGGGTTGGGAGGGGGTGAGAGTGTTTGTCTTCAATCCTCATGTTTTAGAGAGGGAAGCAGTGATCCTTAGCAGAGAATCCTTTAACCTGTTTGTGTGGGTGACATGTTGGGTCAGTTCTCCCTCTGCTTGGTTACTGGCCTGCTGGAGGTGATGAGTACAGAAAGCAGCTGCCTGCCTCACCCAGGGGCTCTGCTGCCAACGGTGGCCTGCTGGAGGCGAGCCCTGTGTTCACAGGGCTGGGATTTTTCTAACATCTAGTCCTGGGAGATGTTCTTCTCTAAGACATAAGTTTAACAGTTTAACAACAAGTGATTTGGAGAAACGCGAACATCCTGCCTACGAGATTTAATTCCTCTTGCTGTTGTGATCGGTTTGGGAGTTAATCCCCGGCCAGATTTGGTTGTGATCTTATGAAGTATATACCGCCAGGAAGGAGACAGCACTTGGTGTATGTGACCGATGTCTAGCCCTACGAGCCACTCAGAGAGATCTGTTTCTTTCAACAGCGAGCCTGCTAGGTCGTCTCCCCATTTTACAGATGTGTGTACTGGGGCACAGACGGTGAATCCTTATTGCTTGCTTGTCCGTGAAATATGAGAAAGAGATATCACATCCCTGACTTCTGGATCATAAACTCATGGCTTCAGATATTTACTAGGAAAGTTGAAGGGCAAAATGCATGGCATGGAGTCTCCAAGGCTGGACACTCTTTTCAACGACTTCAGAAAAGCTTAGCAACCTTTTTGAGCCTTAGTTTCCTCAACTGTGCAAAGGCAAGAACAGGAAGATAACACATGTGATGTGCTTTGAAGGTGCTTGGCAATATAGTAAGTGCTCAATAAATGCTAGTTCGTTATTACTTAAGTGTCAGGGAAAAAAACCTTTCTAATGTTCTTCTATGGCCTTGAATTGCTCTTTATTATTTAAAAGCATGTAGAAACTATGCTTTTGCTCTCTCATGCTCCCTATTGAAACTGGTGGAGCCCAGAATAAGGAAGGCAGGCACTTAATAAATACTTGGCATAAACTGATAATTTTCTAATGCTGTATCATTGGCATTTTTAGATACTGGTCATTATATACATATATACGTATATATATGTGTATATGTTATTATGTAAACGTTTGTATATACACAAAATGAGCAAGCATTTTTTTTTGTTTATTTGTAATCGTACTATACAGTGATTTGTATTTACCAAAAACTAGAAATTACTAGGGTTAAAAGTATGACTTTTACACCTCCACCTATTAATCTTTAGCTGATAACAAAAAATATAATTTTCATCTGTGAAGCCTTGCATGCACAAATTTAAAAATGTGAAATTTCAGGGCCCCTGGGTGGCTCAGTCAGTTAAGCGTCAACTTTGACTCATGTTATGATCTCACAGTTCATGAGTCTAGCTCCGCATTGGGCTCTGGGTTGACAATGAGGAGCCTGGTCGGGATTCTCTCTCTCTCTATCTCTCTCTCTCTCTGTCTCTCCCTCCCCCTGTCTCTCAAAAACAAATAAACTTAAAAAACACATAAAAATGTGAAATTTCAAGTATTTATGTGATGAGAATTCTTGGGATCAATCTTAGATTAAAAAAATCACTCTTCCAGTAAATGCACGATGGCTTTATGCACTTTTTACTCATTCATTTTATGTTTAGCTCTAGTCTATCAATGGAAATGTTTGGGGTGAGCAAGAAACATTGGGGAAACATTAAATGTAGCACAAAAATGTACCTTTCATATAGTGGTACAAAAGGGCTTTTTGTTCTTTTGCAAATACAAAACAGCTTAGTTTTTTTGTTCTGTTTTAGCAATGAGACCTATTTTTCCATGGAACGTGTGAAATTGGTTTATTTTTATATTGCCTTTTATATGTGAAAAGCTAAAGGGACCAAACTAACTATGTGATTAAAGATGTTTTTAGTGTCCAGGTATGGTGGAAATATCTGGTGGGAACAAATATTTTTGCTCAGGAGGAAGCTCAGTTGACCTTCTATAGGAAAAACAAGTGGTAGACCAGTTACCACAAGCCTGATAGAACACAGCAACCAAAATGTATCACTTAAGTCTCTATCGCATTTGTTTTGGAAAACAAAACCCCAGTCATGTGTTCTGAGCTTCAGCATCATTTACCTCCATGGAGATAATTCAATAGTCTATCTATGGTATTAAATGTTTCACCGTAACTTTCAAAAAACACCAGGACAGTATCAATAAGTGCATTTAAAAAATCCAATAATATTTATAATTGATGACTTGAAAGATACCCTGAACATTTATAGTCAAATGAAGAAGACATTACCAAGGTCTCCTTGCTGCCTTCCTGGAAAAATCAGTGTCACCTGCCTCTCACCTCTCCACCCCACCTTCCCATGTGAGCTTTATCACAAGGTCACCACAGGAACAGGATTGTCATGTTTGGGAGACATGGATGGAATTCATGGCCAAGCTGTGGCTTTGCTCTTAAATGGCATTCTCTCCCTTTCTTTAGTGTCACAGTCCTTAGTAAAAAATAAAAAGGTATTAAAAGGTCAGGGTCATGATTAGGTCAAAAACTTAAAATAACAGAAAAACAAAAAAAAAAAAAAAAAAAAAAAACTCCATGAAAGCAACTTAAAGGTTTTTTCTTCCAGGTCCTACAGCCAGGAGGTAGGAATGTACTAGAACACTGCTCATCAAATGTGGTCTGTGGAAATATGGCAGCAAGGACATCCCTTGGAAGCTGGTTAGAAATGCAGACCTCAGGTCCCACCCAGACCTCCTGAATCGGAATCTGCATTTTCATAGGATCTCCAAATAATTCATATGCTCATTCCAGTTGAAAAGTGCTGAGCTAAAACATCGCTGCTTGTAGTGATTGATGTAGAGGAAGAGAAAGAAATTACAGCTTTTTTTTTTTCCAGTAAAGTTGTTTTCACCAATTCTTCAACACGTTTCTAAACTGTACTGCTTCACAGATCAACAAGTGTTTGAAGACAAAAACATCATCAGCCTCACTGTGGAAGTCTACTTTCAATCCATCAGAATAGATGTATTCTGCTTGCTTTATAATCATAATAACCCCTCTTTTTTTTTATCTGAAATGCACATACATTGGAATGGCTTAGGGCCGTTCTCTTATTAGCTAAAGAAATACAGTAGATTTCATGATCCATTCTCAAGCAACGTAAGTCCTCTCTAACGTCTGAGCTTCATTTTGCTTCCACCAGCAGCCCCTGGCTCAAGCACCCCTATTAGTGAGGTATTTTCAAGAGCTCTTGATTCTAGACAATCAGGAAATCCTGAGATATTCCCTTAATTCAAAATATCATGTGGGAATATGACTTTTGCTGGGTTTTTAAAAGAAGGGGTATAGTAAATTGAGTGGAGTGCATCAGGAAGACTCCCTGAGAAATAATTTAATCTCACTGGATTGTAAGATAATAAGACCATGGGCAACCAGTGCTGCCAGAAGTAGGAACTTAAAAATGTCTCAAAAGCAGAAATAACAGCATGAGTGTAAGAGAAAGATCGAGTTCAAAAAGGAAGCCAGTTTTGCAAATGGAGAAACAAAATGAAGAAAGGAGAAGAAGACAATAAGGAAGAATAGAATTTATGTCAAGAAGAGAGAGAACAATGGTGAAAAAATAAATACCAGAGGAAGACAAGTAAAGATGAGGACACATCATGGATGTGGCTGGAAACTATAGAAGGAAAAGGATGGGTGTGTAGAGAAAGGGGGGTCGTGAAAAACACAGGAGCAAGTCCATGATGCCTGTAAACCTGATGGCCACATGCCACCCCTCTCTCAAAAGCGACCCCTCCCATCCAGTCCTACCTGGCCGGAAGGATGGTAGTCACCACTTGAGAGCTTGAGGGTTGGGGGGAGTAAAGTTGGGGGACACAGAGGGATCCTCATGGCAAGTTTCCGACAAGAATGAGGAGGAACCGTCCCCCTGTGTGGAGAAAAAGGGAGGCTGTCATTTTTGTGGCATTGAAATTGATTTTCTAATCATCTGTTGTTTCAGAGTATTTGTCTGGGAGCTCTCTTGGAGTGTCTTCTAGAATGGAGATTTAAAATCTCCAGCTCCTTTGTCTCTTCCAACTCTTTGACCACAAATGCAATGGGACTGGCACCTGAATTCTTGGTTCTTCCCCATCCTCTGTGGGAACTAGATGTTAAATATGATCACAACTAGTAGTTCTGAGAAATGCTCTACAAAATCCCACTACAAGAAACTCGAAAGAAGATGGTAGTGAATCACTGACAGCAGCTGAACAGTGCAGCCCAGTGGGTCTGGGCTTAATGGCTATAATTTTCTCTCTCAAAGAGAGAGGAATGTTTTAAATGCCTCAAGTTAATTTTTTAGCCCTCTGCATAAGTTGTTTGTTCAAAAAATATGTATTGAGCACTGACCATGTGCCAGGTATTGTTTCTGGATGCCTAGAACTCAAGATCATCAGTGAGTAAAACAGTCGAAACACCCGCCCTCCATGTAAATGGAGTTTACAACCCACTGGGGAGGGAACAACACTGAATGACACACCTAAGAAAGAAGTAAATGATGTGATGAGAGAAGGTGATATATGCTGTGAAAAACAGGAAGTAGAGCAGAATAAAAGGAAGAGGAGATACCAGCAATGGGGGAGTGTGGAAAGGGTAGTCATGGAGGGCCTCCTTGAGAAGAAGTCTTTGAGCAAAGACTTGAACAACAGGAGGCAGTTGCCCAAGCAGACCCTTGAGAGATAAGCATTCTGGGCAGAGGAAATACTCAATATAAGTCCAAGGTGGCATTGGCCTGGCTTGTTCGGGCCCAGCACATAATAGGATGACCGGAGCAGAGAGTGAGAAAAGAAAGAGGGGATGCAGCAAAGTGGAGTCAGATCATGTCAGACCTGAGAGAGATGGGACCCATGAAAGAGTCTTGAACTGAGGAGTGACCTGATTTATGTTCTAAAAGATGACTCTGGCTGCTCTGTTGGGAATAGATTGCGAGCAGGCACGTGTGGAAGTGGGAAGGCCAGTGAAGAGGCTATTTAGAAATCCATTTGAGAACTGATGGTGGGTTTGGCTAGGGTAGTTGTGCTGCACTTGGTACCTTAACAATTATAAAGAAATTCTAACAGTTTTATGATATTTTGCAAGTCTTGCAGTAGTTTTGATTCCACCTATAACAAAGTCCCAATAATAAATTTGAGAATTACAACAGCTCATTATGTATTTCATAAAACCTAACAACTACTTAAAAACAAAAGGTATGTAAAGTTGGGAAAAGGAAAAAAAATTCTTAAAAATTTTTTTAATGTTTATTTTTGACAGAGAGAGAAAAAAGAAAGTGTGAGTGGGGGAGAGGCAGAGAAAGAGGGAGACACAGAATCCGAAGCAGGCTCCAGGCTCTGAGATGTCAGCACAGAGCCCAACGCAGGGCTCAAACCCACAAGTCATGAGATCATGACCTGAGCTGAAGTCGGACACTTAACCAACTGAGACACCCAGGAAAAAAAATCCTTTTGAGCCAAAGTTAGAAGACAACACATTTCCTATTTTCTATTATGTCACAAACATATACATGCTGCTGGCTACTGTCTTAGACAGGATTTCCCATATGCTAGCACAATTAGGGAGGGCTAAATCCATTTTGATGCCAAAATATTTAAACATGTTAAGCTTCCTCCAATTGTATAAAGTTGTTTGTGTGTGAGTGCATGTGTGTATGATGGTCATAAGGGGTATGTCGTGAACAATCCATGCAAACTATCAGAAATGCCATGTGCTGTTTATCATTCCATCACAAACATCAGCAAAAGTAAAAGCCACCTCTATTGATAAAACTCTTTGAAATGTGGAATTCTTTGAAATATGAAAATATTACTTGTCTTAGTTTCAGCTACAAATTCAAAGATCTCCTTGTTAAATTCAAGGCTTATCCTCAGCAAATGATTATAATAAATGTGGGAGACTTCTATCAATTGATTTTTATTGACAGAAAATGCATAAAAGGGACTCCACACGGTGGATTTGTTACATTAATTTGGCCTTTGAGCAGAATACATGCACAATAGAGAATATGACTCTTGCTGTTAGAAACTGCTTTCCTAGTTTGGACTGAAATTTTCTTCAGCATTTTTCAGCTCAGTGGTCATGCATTTTTTCCTTCTGCAATAGCTTTCCCTCTGGTCTCTGCATGCTGCTTCAACAAATGTTTCAAAGCACCAGAACACTTCCCTTTTGGATATTCTATACATAAATATTTCTCTGGGTTTGCATTTGCTACCGTTCCCCTGAAAATGTTGAGGGCCATGGTAAAAATCAGGTAGTGGTTTCCTGAGGTCAATGAAATTTTTGCCTTCTTTGCTTTAAAAAAGTATTTAGAACATGTATATTTGACTATTTTTATTATTATAGTTATACCAAAGCTGGGATTTAAAAACAAACTAGAGGGGCGTCTGGGTGGTTCAGTCAGTTAAGCATCCTACTTGGCTCAGGTCATGATCTCATGGTTCATGAGTTCAAGACCCACACTGGGCTCCATGCTGACAGCTCAGAGCCTGGATCCTGCCTCAGATTCTATGTCTACCTCTCTCTGCCCCTCCCGTGCTCATGCTCTCTCTCAAAGAAAAATAAACATTAAAAAAATTAAAATAAAATAAAATAAAAACAAACAAGAGATACATTTGGAATAAAACATCTAATTAGTATTGGCAAAATTCACAAAAATGGTGTACAAGGGCAGGCACACAGAGCAGAAGTCAATCTAAAAGTTTTTGTGGGCCAACCATGGACTCTTTTGCTTATGGGAGGTGGGCAGATGAAAGTGGAATTAAAGCCCATCTCATCCTATTCCTAATGTTAAACTCAGTTTTTTCTGGGAAGAGTCTGAACCCCATCAACATATACACTCTCTGCTCTAGCAGGTGGTGAGTATTCACTTTGGATCCCCTCCCCTCTGAACTATATACCCTTCACTGCACTCCCACATTTCCTAATCTTTAGGAAAGAAAGTAAAGACACATGAAGGGGAAAGAAAGTTAATGGGGTAGAGAAAAGGGGGAGGGATCAATGGCAACCATGTGAATCTCCATTCCAATTTTGTTTAAATCTTAAACTCAGTTGCCTTAAGGGCGTTAATAGATAAAAGAAATCCATGAGAGGAATGCCACGTGGGCCTAAGGGGAGCCTCTTCTTGGGCCTAGAGATTTGTCTACAGGTTGGCTGTCTGTAATCATATAATCAAATTTTTTAAAGAAATTGATTTTTTTAAATAAGAAAATTTCCAAGTATTAAATATTAGCATGAGGGTTTTGTAATGTGCCAACTTGGGTAGGCTGAACTACATTTTCCAGAGTGCCCTTTCTGTATTTTTCCAAGGTGAGTTACAAGGGAGACTTTCTCTAGAGCCAGAGGGCTAAGGAGGGTGGTAGCAGCCCCTCTGCAACACACACCTGTTCTTGCATATCTGCTGAATGGGGTCTGGAATCACCTTCCCTTCTCTTTGGGTTTTTCTTTAGTTGTTCTGACTCCTGGGACCAAGTGTGTGTGTATTCAGTTCTGGGATAAAGACTCAGTCTCCTACGGGTTCTGCTTCTCCAGGTGAACCTCAACCAATAAAGATGTCGACTAATTCAAACAATTTAGAAACACCATGTGGGAATTTTCTATTTCTGGTAATGGTTGGTTAGGTTATGTGAACCATCAGTTCCATTGTAAACACCTAGAAAAGCTGGATTTGATATTAAAACTATATTCTTTAAAGAACCTAAGAGCCACAAAAATTTAGAGATCAGGTCCAAACTGCAGGTACATCAAGCCTAGACAGGCAAGCCACTTTTGCCCTGATGGGCGTTTGCTAACACTGGAAAATTTGAATTCACCTTTTGAAAGCCTTGTGGGGTGGGGCCATAACTCCAATCCTGTGGCCAGTACAGAATTCTGTGAGGAATCTCACAGGAAACTTTCCTCACAATAAGCCAGGCACACAGATTATGGATTTGAAAATAAACCAGAGGCACCTGGGTGTCTCAGTCTGTTGAGCATCCGACTCTCGATTTCAGCTCAGGTCATGATCTCATGGGAATGGGATTGAGTTCCATGTTGAACTCTGTGCTGGGCATAGAGCCTGCTTAAGATTCTTTCCAACCCTCTTTCCGTGCCTCTCCCACTCTCTCTCTCAAAAACAAACAAACAAAAAACCAAATAGTACTTGAGGAATTAAATAAAACACAAAAGCTGAAATTAAAAATTCTGTGGAAAAGTGTAAGAGCAGTGTAAACAAAGAATTAGTGAATTTGAAAAAAGGCCAGAGAAAAATTGCCCACAGGGTAGCACAGAGATATGAAAAGATGGAAAATACTGAAGAGTCGAAAACTGAGGTTATTGAGTAAAAGGCCCATTTTATTTTATATATAAATAACGTGATGGAAGCCATTTTTGCTGACATGATGGCTGCGTTTCTACAGAACTGAGGAAAGTTATCAATTCAGCCACCTCAAACACATATTTAGACACATTTTAGAAAAACTGCACAGAACATAAGAAAAAAGTCCTAAATGCAAAAAAAGGAAGAAAATACAAGTTATTGTCAAAAGAATTACACTAAGACTAACAGCTTCTCAATAATAAGAGAAGCCATAGAAGTCAGTGGAATTTTATCTTCATTGCACTAGAAGCAAATAAGCATCAACCTAAAATACCCAGTGAAAGTATCGTTTCAGAATGGAGGTAAAAGACAGACATTTTCAGAGAAAAATAAAAACAAAGCCAAAAACTCAAAGAGTTTGCCACTGGTAGACTGTGTGAAGGAACTTCTAAAGGTGTAGAAGATAATGGTCCTACATGGCCAGTCTGAGACATAAGACAGAATACTGAACAAAAAAATCTTGTGAATAAGTAAATAAATCTAAATGAACACCAACTGTATAACAAAGAATAAGAATGTCTCATTTGTTTAGAAATGTATAGAACTATTAATACATTCCAAAAATACATCAAGAGGAGACAGACTTAAAACTGTTCTAATGTTCTAGTATTGCCTGAAAGAGTCAACATATCCAAGCTTTACATCAAAAAAAAAATAACTACATTTTTAAAAAGGCAATTATTCACATTGATACAAATGACAAAGAAGTTTCTTCCACAGTTAAAAACAAAAAACAAACCATTGATTGGGTCTACCAAGACTTGACAATGAGCAAAACGTAGTCAATTGGCAGCCAGTTTACACTCTGTGGTGTGGCTTCAATGAGAAGGTCCAGCGGATGATGGCAGGGAGAATCCACATTTCCCCATCAGGTTGCAAAGGATCAGGGGGTGGGGGGACACAAAAATGAATCGTGTAAGAAAGAAGCTTTTACTTTAAATCCCCTAGTCTCTTTCTCCCTGAACACTGGGAAGACAGTTCTACCTCAGGGCCCAGTGGTTAGTCTGATAAGACTAACTTCACCCAGAAAGATGAGTCACTCACCCTGTTGGTTCTAAAGATGTCAGGGGAAATGAGGAAAATCAGTCTATATTCCCCTGATGGAGGGGAAAAAAAAAAAGAACCAGCAGGCTGCATGATGAAATGTTCTTTCTCTATAAATTAAAATGCCCTAAAGCTTCCTGGAATTCTCTCTTATTGATGAGCTCAATTAAAACAGAAAACCTGTGTTCTAAGAAGCATCAAAGACAAATTAAGTGTCAGAGAAAAAGTAAATTCCACATTTATCGACTGTTTTATGAAGTTATGGGGATGGTTCATTAAAAAGTCCCCTCAAAAAACAATTCTTCTTATAACTAGAGCTGGTAGCTGCAAAGTGATCAATATATGTTGGTGTATTTGCAGCAGATTCAGGGAAACTCCTGATTAATGATGCTTCAACATGTTAAAATAAATCTTTTGGGAATGTTCAAGAAAAAGGCAAGAGGTCCTTTTTATAATGAATCGGTTTAAACTTGAATGTGACCACAGAAGGTATGGTTTCTCTCTACTTGCAGTTGGGTTGTGAGTTGTTCCTATCACCTTTTGTACACATACACCCTTTTCCTACTGGCTTTGGCAACCCCAAGTATGGAAATCCCAAGGAAACCAATTATGTCACTGAGTTGAAAGACTAGCTAGGGTTTACTGCATCCATCTTAAGAACTCTGCGGCTATGGATTTCATAAAAAGATACACCTTGAACAAAGCTGAAAATAGCATACACTCAGGGACTGAATGAAATATTTCACCTCTAGGAAACATGCAACTGAACATTTCTCCAGAATGTATAACTCTACAGAAAAGGAGCTGAGTATTCTCTTTCAAGGATGTCTCCTGTTCTTTGTAACTTAAGAAATTTCAGAGGGACTTATGTACAGGAATACACAGTGTAATTTTACATCAGATTGAGGGCTAAGATGTTCATCTGTTGTATGTTACCTCTAGAACTCACCTATTTCCATTTTCCCCAATGCCCTCAAAAATTACATACAAAAGAAATAGACTCATTGATGTCTTTTTTAGTGGGGAAAAAAATGGACACTATATATGAAAAACGCCTGGTGCATGTCACAAAGTTGGACATTCCAAGATAAACTTTCTTTCACACTGGCTGGCCAAGTTTGGTTCCCTACCGAATATGTGCCAGTGGGATGGAGGTTCTTGGTCCGAGTATGGTAATGAAATTTTTTTTCTTAAAAAAATTTTTTAATGTTTATTTACATTTGAGAGAGACAGAGTGAAAGCCGGGGAGGGCAGAGAGAGAGGGAGACATAGAATCTGAAGCAGGCTCCAGGTTCATGGTAATGAAATTTTTTTTCTTAAAAAATTTTTTTTAATGTTTATTTACATTTGAGAGAGACAGAGTGCAAGCCGGGGAGGGCAGAGAGAGAGGGAGACATAGAATCTGAAGCAGGCTCCAGCTGTGAACACAGAGCTCGATGCAGGGCTCAAACTCATGAACCATGAGATCACGACCTGAGTTGAAGTCGGACATTTAACCCACTGAGCCACCCAGGTGCCCATGGAAATGAAACAGTTTTCATTGAGGCACATTGTCCTCTGACTGTTCTGCTGGAGAATGGGAACAATTTTAGGTACTTGAGTTGATACTTACAGATCATAAGCACGTGGTTGAGTAAAAGGTTAGAAGGTGGCACTTTGGATTAATCTTCATATATAGCTTGCTCTAAATCCAGCCAGAACTCCCTGCGATTGAAGAACTGTTGTTTTTCAGCATTTGGTTTTTCAAATTTCTTTTGTTAAAAAATAGGTGTTCAATTTTAAAGGAGTTGTTTGGTTATCACAGGCTTGAAAACTATGCAGTTTGTGACTGTGGTTCAGAACAGCTCAAAATAGTAATATTAGGAGAATACAGGAGTGTAATTAGCTTCCACCCTGTTTAGGAGGAGGTTAGGAACACTAAACACATTATTACATTAGTTAGAATAACTGGATGAAGAGGGACTAAATGATTATACTTGACAATACAGTGAAAGAAACTGACAAACAGGAAGAAATATGATGCCATGTGGTGTATATTTTTGCTGTAAGTAAAAGATTACCCATTATTGGTTTCTAGATTAAAAAAAAAAAACACAAAAAACTACTTATTCTACTCCCCTCAGTAACCTCTGGCAAAGTTTGTCATGCTTTCTTCTTCATAGGAAGGTTGCAATTATCTTTAATATTACCTACTCTAGAGTCAACCCAATTTCTTTGTCCAACAGTCAGAGATGGAACAGCTCATAAATTTCTAGATGTCATAAAATCATTCCACCTTCTCATCTTTCTAACCGAATGCAACGGACTCAGTTAACCTCTTTTATAAACACTGCTGGTCGGTTTCATTCCCTTGAGTTACTGCACCTTCCATATTGTTTCTGCTTTTGTTACTTTCCTTCATATCTATGTCGAACTTCAAAGCTTGATACTGGATGTGAAGAGGGATTATTTCAAAGCTGGCGCTATCCTATTTCTGGTCCACATCCAGCAATTACAGCAGCGTGAATGAATGCTGTGTTGGCCTGGACTGTCACTCACCTACATTTGCTGCCCTGTGCTTTGTTCCTTCTCCACACAACCTGCACTTCATCTTATTCACGTCACTGTTTATTATTGCTCCTTCTTATCAACGGACATTTCCTTTGATTAGCCACCGTGTCCTACAATATTAACAGTCATGATTTCTTATTTTATTATTAAAGTCATGGTTCCAAAGCATAAAATTTTTAATCCCTAAAGAACACCTCTTAATACATGCTTTAGTTTGACATGAAAACAAAAATCTCCAAGGGCAACCTTCAAATCCAGACATAAGATGGTCACAAGGGCAATGTGGATGAGAAGCAAAGAGATATCACTGGTTCCTATTTACAGTCAAAAATGAAGGCAACAGAAATAACAAGTGCTGGTGAGGTTTTGGAGAAAAAGGAATCCCCATGCACTGTTGGTGGGAATGCAAGTTGGTGCAGCCACTGTGGAAAATAGCATGGAAGCTCTAGTACATCAACTACTGGGTATTTACCCAAAGAAAACAAAAAAACACTTGTTTGAAAAGATACATGCACTCCTATCTTTACTGCAGCATTATTTGCAATACGGAAATATTGTAAGATATGGAAGCAACCCAAGTGTCCGCCCATAGATGAATGGATTTAAAAAAAAGAGGTGTATTTATATAATGGAATATTACTTGGCCATAAAAAAAGAATGAGGTCTTGCCATTTGCAACAACATGATGGAGCTATAGAGTATTATGCTAAGTGAAATAAGTCAGATGAAGACAAATACAATATGATTTAACTCATATGTAGAATTTAAGAAATGAAAAAATGAACAAACAAAAAAGAGACAAAAAACGGACTTTAAATACAGCAAATAAATTGGTAGTTGTCAGCTGGTAGGTGGGTAGAGGGATGGATAAAATAGGCGAAGGGGATTAAGAGTACATTTATCATGATGAGCACTGAGTAATGTACAATTGTTGAATCATTATACGGTACACCTGAAACTAATATAACACTGTATGTTAATGATACTTCAATAAAAAATGAAAAAAAATACAATAAATAAACATAATACCTCCCAAAGGCCCCTTCTCCATATACCATCACATTGGGGATTAGGGCTTCAACATGTAAATTTTGGGAGGATACAATTCAGTTCATAGCACTGTTGGATTCAATGATTGTTAGCTATATTTGGACAGACTAAACTGATCACGTGCAGACAGGCTCAGAATTTTGTAAACAAAACAAAAATGAAGGCAAACAACTATTAAAAATTCATAGAAACACTTCATATCTCTTTCTAAAAGGCCAAAAAAGAAGAAATCAGAAATTGCTATAACTATGGGAGCAGTACACACAATTACCTACCTAATTGATATTTCTATATCTTTTATAAGAAAACATCAGTTTTGTTTAGGTGCCTGTTGACTATGAAACTGAGGAGGAGCTGAATTCCCTCCACCCTTTTGAGTGAGTTTTAATTACTCTAAGGCAGTCATGAAAATTATACTCTCTTGCCCATGATTGGTTTAAGAATAGGTATATAGTACAATCCTAGCCAATGAGGAGAAAGCTATTGTGAAGATTTAGGAAGATTTTCCTTAATCTTATAAATAAAGGATTATAAGATGAAGACATTATCTTTTTTTTTTTTTTGCCTTTGAATGATTTCATGTAATGTGATGCATGGAGTTACGACAGCCATTTTGTGACTGTGGGTTTACAACTTAGGCATGAAAGTCAACAAACTGAGATGGCCTGTGCAAATTCTGAGAACACCCGGATTCTCGATGTGGTTGCTGAGCTATTCCATTAACCATTCCTCAGACTGCAATAGAGCTGACTTTCCAGTAACATGACTCACTAAGTTTATTATTATGTAAGCCAGTTTTAATTGGGTTTTCTGTAAAACTGCTGCAGAATGCACCCTGACAAGTTATCTAACAGTTACTCTTCTAATGTTTAGTTATATCCAGTGCAGAAGTTTAAAGATGCTTTAACACCTGCCAAAGTTGATTTTAATCATGATGACCTAGAGCATTAACAGAAAAGCCTCATAGGGTTTTTATACTGAGAGTTATATAGTTGAGACGCATTTGTGACTGCGTTGTTTTTGTTTTGTTTTGTTTTTAAACGTTTATTTATTTTTGACAGACAGAGAGGCAGCTTGTGAGCAGAGGAAGGGCAGAGAGAGAGGGAGACACAGAATCTGAAGCAGGCTCCAGGCTCTGAGCGCTCAGCACAGAGCCCGATGCGGGGCTTGAACCCACAGACTGTGAGATCATGACGTGAGCTGAAGTCGGCCGCTCAACCGACTGAGCCACCCAGGCGCCCCTGTGACTGCATTGTAACTGAGACAAGGATCTGGCATTTTTGGACCAAAAACTAACACAAAGTAAAATAAAACTCTATGGGAATAACCATATCTCACAAGAGAGATTTTCTTTTAGAAATATAAAAAACGGCTAATAAGATATCTATCATAACCAACATGTAATATGTCAGCGTACAAAGTAATGACATGTTTGAATTTGGACAGCAAGGATTAAAAATGTACATGTTTGAATATATCATCTGGGACTGATTATTAATGTGTTAATGTGCCTCTTAAATTCCAACTGGACCTGAATCTTTTGCTCCAAACATTATAAAAGATCGTAAAATCATCTAAAAATTTCTTTTTAATGTATATTCAATCTGAGATGGTGGCTAAGAATATTTAAACAGTATGTTTACATGACAAACATAAAAATTAGCAGCATATTTAAGTAATTATTAATTCTCAGATTTTCATTACTGTTTCATCTATATTGCCAAGCCTAAAAACTTTAGGAGTTAAAAATATTAAATAAATCTCCTGTCTAATAAACACAAAAAGAGAAGAGCAGAAATAACCACAAAAATATATCTAGAACTAGAACTAGCCACAAAAAATTCTATAGAAAGTAAATTGATGAATGGACTACACATTGAAATGAAAGTAATACTTTTGAGCTTTGCAGGTTTAAAGAATACTTATTTGAAATAGCTGTACCTTTTAGAGCAGATATTTTAAACTGCACATAGAAGAATAATAACACGGAAAAGCATATTTTTCACAAATACTCAGTGATGAATGAAAATGTATGTAATGATCTAAAACCAAGATGCTGTTTGCTAACCTAAAAGTATTTGATTTATAATCAGTTTAAAGTTAGTATTCATGAAACAATTGATTTTGACAAACAATAAGCATAAGGTAATTTTAAAGAGGAGACACAATAAACTATTATTATGGGGGGGGGAGGATTTGTTTGTTTTTTTTTTTTTTTTCTGGTTTAAGAGAACATTTTGTTGGATAAAAACCAGGGTGATTTTGGTACAGGGTACCCTCTGCTGGACAGAGCCTGACATTACAATATTTTAGCTGCACTCAAGACGCTTGACTAATTTCTCTAATTTTCTCTGTTCTGGCAGGGAGAGAGGGCATTCAAAAATACCTGAGCCATATCTCAGACCAACTGAAACCAAAATTTCAAGACCTGGGTTCCAAGCAATTGCAACGTTTAAAGCTCACCAGTTCATGATAAACCTGTGCGGAATATTGCTCGAAAGGTCTTTACCATGGTTGAGAGACATACGTGAGTTTTACATGTGAGAACTGATCTGAGACTGTGTGCAGGGTACATAACCTACAGAAGTTATGCTGCAACTAAATGGAGAAAAAGTGAAGTTACTGTGTAGTGTTATTCGGTTCAGTTTACCTTGGGCTTTTCATCCAGGATCTGCTGACGAATCTCCTTGTGTTTCTCGACAAGTTTTTCTTGCCGTTTACTTTGTGCCTCTTCTAACTATAAGAGAGTTACAGAGAAAATCATTTTCATCTAAACATTAATAACTGGGTGGTTTTCAGAAAAAAAATGGAAAGCTTTTCAGATCGATGGCATACATTTAATTATTTCATATCCTGATCAAGAACTGCCCTTACTAGTACAGGAGACTGTTGGTAAGCCTCAGACCTGGGTGATGCATACATACACAGAGTTGGGGTGGGGTGATCAATAGATTATGCCATTCTTACATTTTTGCAAACGTTTGAAAATTTCTGTAATACCAATTTTAAAAAACTAATATGAAAAAGTGCCTTTGAAGATTGCCATCTTCCCTATCATGGATGACAGCTACAGGTTCATTTAGGGGATCCCGTATTGACCTTATGTTTCTGGGCTCCTCACTTTGGAAATGATTCTTGACATCTATTTTTAGATGAACCTTTTTATACTTAGGTTTGAAATCAAACTTGCAGAAACATTGATTACAGAATGCCTGCCCTGTGAAACAGCTCTTCTGGATGCTGGTGACCGATAGATACAAAGAGGCATGGCAGTTCCGTCCAGAGGCTCACATTGTGCTTGCCAAACATTCATTATATGGTTTGCAAAGCAGAGAGAGATTAACCGACATACCCTCTTGATGTACTGTACCACCTCCTGGATGTAGGAGCGGATCATCTCTGTCTTTTCCCTAAGAGCAAATGACAACTAGATCATTATGTGAACTTATCCAGCATAAACAAAGAGGCGAGCTTTAGACTTCCAGATGAAAGTCACAGAACTTTCAGTATTCTTACTGCTGTGGCAAGAAAGTACAATCTGCTAGCTCTGGACAAAAGTCAGGTTCTGCCCAAGGGCAAACTCCGTTTTCACTAAATGCTGGGAAGTTTGCCTGACAGCAGGGGGACTGAGGATTTACTTTTTTCCCTAAAAGAAGCTCTTTACTCAATCTTTATCTGACAGGCCCTGGGTGCACCTCAGTCCATTATGGAAAGCTCTTTGAGTTGCATGTTGAAAACTTTACAAAAGGGATCTTTTGAAAGGTTAATTAGAGGAGAAATGTCACAAATGGGTCTTCGTATGTTTGAGAAGCTGTTATTCTAACAGAATAAAAGAATCCCCAGGTAGAAGGTGGAGGAAAAGGGGTTCTTTCTCCTTACTCTTCCATTTGACTTTTGTCTTTGGATTTAGCTTCTGTGATCTTCTCCTGCCTTTTTTTATCCATTTTCTTCTTTAATTCCTTCTTCTCTCTGAAGTCAAAATGGAAGTAAAAGGGGAAAAAAAAGGACAAATCAAATGGCAGTTTGTGTGTAACGCATTTACAGGCACAAGCCCATTGTAAAGAGAATGCAAACTTACTTCTCACAGATTTCTTTGAGCTTCTTTAGCTGATTGTTCTGACATTCTTCAGCAACATCTGTCAATTTCTGAATAAGCTGGGGGAAGAAATTGTGTTTGCTGTTTTACAGTCATAAACAAAGACCCTCTCCCCTTGAACCCCAGACAACAGGATCTCTAGTTAGGAAATCTGTGACTGATGCTTAACAATAGTAAAAAAAATCCCAGGCGTCTCATAGGCAATGGGGACATCACTGAAAACCATCACATTATCTAGGTTTTACTCTGGAAGTCTTCTTATCTCTCTTGAGTTAAACAAGATGCCTCAGACCTTTGTGCTGGTTACCATAGCCTGGTTCAGTGCAAAGACAACTAACAGTGGAAGGGTGGAGAGTTCAGGTTCCAGTCTCCATTCTGTGACATCAAAAATATGATTTGGGTCAACGGTGCTACATTTTCGGAACCTACATTTTCTTGTAATAAATGGGATTATCAAGGCCTTTGTCTCTTGGAGGTAGAGTGAAGCTCCAAATAACACGAGTATGATACAAATGCAAGTTATAATCGACTGTGAATTTTAATTCGCGGTTTCCACCTAATTCATTGTTTTTTTTTTAATATTTATTTATTTTTGAGAGAGACACAGTATAAGCGGGGGAATGGCAGAGAGAGAGAGAAAGAGAGAGAGAGTGACAGAATTCAAAGCAGGCTCCAGGCTCCGAGCTGTCAGCACAGAGCCTAGCGTGGGGCTTGAACCCATGAAAGGCAAGATCATAACCTGAGCTGAAGTTGGATGCTTGACTGACTGAGTCACCCAGATGCCCCCACCTAATTCATTGTTAAATTGCTTCAAGGACCATGAGTGGTCCATCTTAGAGGTTGATGGCTGTGTCTTTGTGTGGGTAACTTCCAAAGAATGTCAGTTTTTCTTCTATGGTATGGTGCCATCGAATTTTAACACATGCCATGAAAGCAATTAATTTATTGTCTTGCATTTATTATCAAACCAAGCTCCAAGAGGGCAGCGACTCTGTCTGTGTTTGCATATCCTTGGCCCACTCTACAATTCCTAACATTTATTAGGTGTTCAGTAAATACTTCTCAGTCACATAAGGGTAATTTTGCCCTCCAGTCCCGTCTTTTTCTCTTTTCCACATGGAGAACCTATGGAACCTTCTGCCATTACTCAGGCAGTGGTAGTAATTGGACTCGACCCTTCTTACTCTTACTGCAGCACCGCGTAGACAGTGTGGGCTTCCTGTGAAAGACCTCACTGCTGTTTGCCAGTGATGGAGATTCTCAAATACAACTGGATAAGTTGACCAGTTTAACATAAGTGGTTGCTGCCACAGTGATAAGGCAATATAATCAGAGTACAGCAAACTTCCGTTGATAATTTATATATGCCTGGCACAGTTTGAAGAGTTTTAAATGTATTCGATTCCTATTTAATTCTAAGAACTGCACTGTGAGGCTGTGCTTTTATCTTTGTCTTACATATGAAGATACTGACACCTGTGGATCAGGTTCTGGGCTCACAGCCACAGAGGTGATAAGTGGCAGAGCTGGGAACAAACCCAACAAATCAGGCTTGATGGCTCGTGGCCTTCACCACTTCCCTACGCTCTTTTCATTAGGATTTTAGAAACTGTTTTTGAAAAAAAAACCAACAAAAAAACCTGCTTATGTAAGAGAATAAAAAGTTAAGGGAGAAATTCTTTTAGAGAATTACAATAAAGAAGGCACATTAAGTTAACATTAATGTGAAATTTGATGCATTCATCTGTGAAATGGATTAAAATTGAACAAATATTAACTGGGACTTGGGCCAGCAGAAAACCTATTTGATCACTCAAAAGAGATTGCCTGATCGTGACCATCACAATTAAAGAAATCATGATGGGGGCACCCGGGTGGCTCAGTCGGTTATGTGTCCGACTTCCTCTCAGGTCATGATCTCGAGGTTTGTGAGTTGAAGCCTCACATCAGGCTCTATGTTGACAGCTCAAAGCCTGGAGCCTGCTTCAGATTCTGTGTTCCCTCTCTCTTTGCCTCTCCCCTGCTCACGCTCTGTCTCTCTATCAAAAGTTTAAAAACATTAAAAACATTAAAAAAAAAGAAATCATGAAATAATACAGCTTTATAGTGTCATTTTTGAAGCTGTCTAGACATAAAATTCTGGTGTGCGAAGACTCTAGAAATTTCCTTGAAGATTCCTGCCATCTCTATTCTCCCTGAGGGTGTGCACTCAGCATTTTTCCTTCCCCAGAGCATCTTTCTTCTCTCTCATTCACCCCAAGGAGTTACAGAGGGTTATCCACGGATCCTCAACCTTGGCTACAATATCAGAATCACTCTTGGACAACTTCCTAAAAATGCAGATTTCATGGCCTGTGCCAAGGCATAGGGACTCCAAATGTAGAGAGGCAGGGCCTGGAAATCAGTATTTTCAAAATCTCCTCTGGTGATTTGAATACTTTGCCAGATTTGGGGGGATTTCCGTGGCCTGTTCTCATTCTGCTGACCTCGGCTGAATCTCTCAGTAATGCATTTGAATTCAATGGCCCTCATACTTCTGTTTCCACTTTGTCATCTGTATCATTCACCTGATTTCAGAATGTTCTCTTATTTTCTTGATTATATCAGTATCTGCTCACATTTCCTGCTCTCCTTCCACTATCTTCCACCATCTCCTTCTAGCCATCTCACCATCTAGGCACTGAAGTCCCTGAGCCTGATCTCACAGCCCATCTCCCCATTCAATTCTTTAAAAAAAATTCTTTTAATGTTTATTTATTTTTGAGAGAAAGAGACAGAGCACGAGTTAGAGAGAGGCAGAGAGAGAGGGCGACAAAGAATCTGAAGTAAGCAAGCTCCAGGCTCTGAGCTGTCAGCATAGAGCCCAACGCGGGGCTTGAACTCATGAACCAAGAGATCATGACCTGAGCCAAAGTCGGACTCTTCATCTACTGAGCCACCCAGGCACCCCTCTCCCCACTCGATTCTGACTTTTATTTTGATTTGGTATTATACCCGACACAACTGGCAGCACTACACTCTCTCAAACTTTCACAGAAGTTCCCTGCCTGCTGTGTCCCCTGGCCTTCTTCATTGTCTCTCCCTCAGACAATCTGCACTTGCTCTTTTCTCTTTTCTTGAAAGAGTTCCCACCTCCTTTGCTCCTAGAACACACACCTTTATCTAACTATTCATTTTAGCACAGTCCAACAAATACTTATCAAGCACCCTAAATACATGTCACTATTCTACAAACTCTGAGCCAATGACCTGGCTTTCTAGATCTTGCTAGTCAACATGTAGCATGACCAACATGGACCAGCAGCATTGGCATTCCCTGGGAACATGACAGAAATTCAAGTTCTCAGGTCCTACCCCAGATCAACTAAATCAAAGCCGGCATTTTTAACAAGATTCTCAGGAGATTTGTGTTCATGTTATAGTTTGAGAGGCATTGTCTAACTTACTGAGAACGATGGAGATTTAGAAGAAGCCCTTTGTTATGGACTGAATGTTTGTGTCCACCCAAAATTTATATTGAAATCCTAATCCCTAGTGTAACCAACTGTATTAGGGAGTGGAGCTTTGGGAGACAATTAAATCACGAAGTTTGAGCCCTCATGATAGGACTAATTTATAAAGGAGATCCCACAGAGCTCTATTGCCCTTTAAGTCATATGAGGACACAGTGGGAAGATGGCCATCTATGAACTAAGAAGTGGGCTTTCACCAGGTACCAGGTCTGTAACCTTAATCTTGGGCTTCCAGCCATCAGAACTGTGAGAAAATACTCCTGAAACCAATACTGCACTGTATGTTAACTAACTAAAATTTTAAAAAGAGAGAGAGAGAGAGAGAGAGAGAGAGGGAGGGAGAGAGAACCATAAGAAACAAATGTTTATTGGGGCACATGGGTGGCTCGGTTAGTTAAGCATCCAACTCTTGATTTCTGCTCAGGTCATGATCTCACAGTTCATAGGTTTGAGCTCCATGTTGGGCTCTGCACTGATGGCACGAAGCCTGATTGGGATTCTCACTCTCCCTCTCTCTGCCTCTTTCCCCCCTTCTCAAAAATAAATAAATAAACATTAAGAAAAAGAGAAATAAACATTTATTGGTTAAGCCACTTAACCTATGGTAATTTTTTACAGCTGCTGAAAGGGACTAAGACATTCCCTCAAATTCCCTCTTTTCTGTCTCAAAAGATCTTTGGAACTTTATCTACATTGTCTTCTTTACCCCAAACTCAGCTTCCTCACTTCTGTTGCAAGGATAACACTTCTCTCTTGCGGTGGCTGTGAAAGCTGAAAGGAAAAACAAACACGCAAGCCCTACCAGACTACTTGGTAGCTTCCTAACTTGGTTTCCTTATCTTTCCTTCTAAGAGGAAGATCCTTGCCCCTGTTTCCCATCCCTCCCACTTGTGGGAGGACTTGATCTACCATTTCATTTTCTCTTTTCAAACTTTGTTCTGCGCTGGACATGCTCCCTTTGCATAAAAACACATATCTGTTTTCCTCACCCTCCCAGAACCCTGAAACTTTGTTCCATTTGGACCTTCCTTTCATTTCTATCCCTAAGATGGAAGACCAATTACCGCTTCCAAAGCTTCAATGTCCCAGACCCATATTTCAACTCCACCATCTCACCTCCTCTTAAACCAATGGAATTCACCTGATTTTGCTTTGAGATTACAAAAACTTTTTTGTTATTAGATTTACTAGCCATTTCTCAGGACATAGCTTCTATTATTCCAGAGATTCAAAAAGTTTCCTAGTTCATAGTGACCTTAGGATCTTAGTAATTTTTTCATGGTACTTCCTCTTACGCTAAAAGAAATGAAAGGACAATTCTATTTATTTGTGAAATAATTAGGATGAAACTTAATAGAAGTACTTTGCACAGTGTTCAACAGATGTTGCTGTTTTTTTAAAAATTGTAAAATATCCCATCATGCCCATCAGCATGGTGCCTCAGTGCCTTTACCCACACCTGGGGATGATGACTTTATCCTATCTCCTGACAGTGTGCCAGTTGCCAACCACTCTCACACAAAACTCTTTTTCCTTAATTTATAGTATCCTCAGTAATTACCACAGTTACTTTTTTTGACTTCTTTAGTGACTTCAGTTCATTTCAGCATTATCAACTGCCTTTGCCCAACTCTACCCGAGGATGACTCACCAGCATCTTAACATCTCTACAAGCAAGTTTAGGCTTTGTCTCTCACAGAAGACAGGTAATCGTATTTTCCCACTAAATATTATCATTCAGTTCAAAAGTGGACATTATGTTTGATTTCCTTCTTAGGTACTTCCCACATCTAGCGAGTCATGGAGATTTGTGAATTATTCCTATTATGACCTATCTCATGGCTTTGTGTTAATAGCATTCTGGGGTAGATTTTCACTAACTCTGGTCTGGACTCAGTGAGAATTCTCTTCCTGCCCTCAGTCTTTCCTCAATCTTTCCACTACATCCCAAATATTCTTCCTTTTTTTATGCACCAAGGCCTTAACTGACCCTCTTTCCCCAAATGGCCCAGCTCTAAATTTCCCTTCATGACTAATATTCACCGTCATACCCGATACACTAGGTGGTATTTTGTTCTCATAACAGTCCAAGCACATAGCTGCTTATACACTTTGTCTCATGTTCTTCTTTCACCTTGATGATATTTCCATTTGGAAATGGAAGACAGCATGATATAGAACATTCCCACAACTGCGGCAAGTTCCATTATACTGGGCTGCTCTAATTGTTTCTGATAAGGGAGTGGGTACCAGCCAAGGTGTCTGCCTGTCCTTGCCCCTTTCCTTTCTAAACCAGCCTTTGTTGATTCTCCCCTTTGACTGCCCAGGTAACTCTAGGCTTTGATCCCTTAACTGGCTTTTCTATAAAATATCCTTACAAAAAAAATAAAATAAAATATCACTTACAGATATTTACCTTTGCGTGCACATACTTTATTATTGCTCCCCAAAAGAAGGCCACCACTGTAATCTCCTTTTCTTAAAATTTTTTTCTGGAACCCCAGACTCTATACAAAACACGTGCTCGGAAAATGTGAATGAAATATTTTTTTAATAAAATGTTTATTTGTTTATTTTGAGAGAGAGAGAGAGAGAGAGCACACGAACGTGAGCAGGAGATGGATAAAAAGACAGGGAGAAAGTGAGAATCCCAAGCAGGTTCTGCACTGTCAGCGTACAGACTGATGTAGGGAAGAGTCAGGTGCACAACTGACTGAGCCACACAGGCAACCTGTGAATAAATTCTTTTAAGTTTTAAAACAACACTGACCCTGACCTTGGTGATAGCAATGAAACACCAAGTCTAAAGCCATGGGCTGTCTTACTAGAAATACTATCAAAACTATGTATTATATATATATATATATATATATATATATATATATATATATATATATAACTATGTATAAATATATATTTGAATATATATAACTATGTATTAAATATATATATATATATATATATATTTAACGAACTAAGTTTTGTTTCTTTAGGAACAAATATCTTATAGGGAAATCCAGGTATATTTTTAAAAACATGACTTTTGAATGCAACTAATGAAAACAGTCTTCCCACAGAATCACAAAGACTATGTATTTTAAAAATGACAACATCTCTATGTTTAATATGGCCAATACGTAAATATCTTTCCATCCTGCTCAGTTCCCCTTGGTCTCTCCCACTCTTCCATACTAAAGACCCCTCCCTGTAGCATTCTGCCCTTTCCAGCTATTTTCAAAAGACCGTAACTCTTATTGTAATTCTGCCTTTTCAGCATTTACTGTTTTCATTTAATCTTCCTCTACTTAAGGTCCATGAGGCAGAATGATTAATATTATGTCTTTGTTAATAATATGTCATTATTGTCAGACTCCCATAAAACTGGCAATAGGATTATATATAATATAATATATATATAGTATAATATATATATAACTGGCAATAGGATTATATATAATATAATATATATAATATAATATATATAACTGGCAATAGGATTATATATAATATAATATATATTATATAATATAATATATATTATATAATAATAAATTATAATTATATTATATATAATCCTATTGCCAGTTAACCCTATTGCCAGTTTTATATATATATATACTAAATATTTATTTTATATATAAATATTATAAATATTTATAAATAATTTATAAATAAAATATAATAAAAAATAAATATATATAATATATATAATATAATATATATAAATATATAATAAATATATATAATAAACATAAATAAAATATAATAAATATAAATATAATATATAAATATAATAATATATAATATATAAATAATTAATTTATATTAATATTAATATAAATATTCATATATATATTTAATTATATATATATATGAATCAATAATTTATCTCTTCCCTACACTACAAAGAGATTTGGAGCTTACCTGTGGTTTTCTACCCAACACTTCTTCTCCAGGAAGAACTTCCTCTACTTTCTGAGAACTGGTTCTGTGCCAAATCATGTGCCCATGGAAGCTACTGTATTTTTTATTCCCATCTCTTGGCCAAGGTAACACTAGTCCAGGGGAGGCATCGATCCAAGTTGGCCCAGTCATACTCTGACTTTAGCCGCAGATGATTGAACTAAGGTTGCAAGTTTGGCCAATCACATGACCCCAGTAAAGCTCTCCTCCAGATTTTTACAACCTACTACTGGAGAAAGAATAACTTAAAAGAGCTGGTGCCTATGTTTTCTGAGAAGGGGAAGCCTATGTGCTGTTGGAAAAGAATAGTGTTAATACATATTGAAAAGCAGGAGAGAGTGAGTGAGAGAGACAGAGAAGGAAAGAAGGAAAAGGACACGCAGAGAGAAGAACAGAGAGAAAGGGAGAGAGATACAGATAGACAGACAGACAGATAGAAATAGAAAGTTCCACCAGTGGTTTCTGGCATCTAGTTTTCCATCCCTTCCCTTTCCCAGTGTGGATGAACAAACTTCTTTTATGTGATCTACTTTGTATTTTTCTTGTATATAAGTTAGTTCAACATAGATTTCTGTCACTTGCAACCAAAAGAATCCTAACAAAAAAATAGAAATAGAAACCTCCAAATAAGATAAAGGAAACTTTCTGAGTATTGGAGGATTTCTATTGCATAAGATGTAAAAATAAGACCCAGAAGAGGGATTTTTGCACAATAATTGAAATGCTTTTAACTAACCTAAGCGTACACTCAGTTTTGGTGTATTTATTAGCAGATAGACTCTACTCAAAGAACTGTTCAGTCATGTATTAATCACGAAACTCACTGAAGATAGGAAAGAAGAAAGATTAGTTTAGAATTCCTAGGGAAAAAAACCAAGAGAGTACATGGTTAAACTGAAAGGCAGTAAACAGCATTTAATTTTAACTTTTTATATGATTCTTTTTTTCTGGCCCAAAGGAATAGACACATTTCAGTTATTGGGCTTATTTGTTTACCACTCATGACAACTCTTCTAGTTAAATGTTCCGAACCTTTTAAGGAGTGAAGAAGGAAAGCCCTGGGGGAATATAATTTCATGTTTGTTTTCAACTCTGTGCTGAAATTCACTAGGGTTAGCCATTTGAGGATGAGAGAATGGTTTCCGTGGAACGGAATAATTCTTTGACTCTAACTCAAAAGGGATAAAAAACAAACGTGGACAGAAATTGTGATGTTTGGAGTCTCTTCTCAAGAAGGACAATTTGGAAAATGAACAAAAAGTCAAGTCTATAATGTTCGCATTTCAAGCAAAACCCATTTTCCTTCCCCTTCTGGGAATATCTAGAGAAAGTACCACCCTCTTTTCCACTCATCAGAGCATCCACTCTGAATTTTCACTATAATTTGTTTTTGTTTTTGTTTTTGTTTTTACTTCTACAAAGAATTAATTTATTAACTAAGTAATGATCTATGGACTAAATGCATTATTGACAATTTACTTTTTTTAAATGTTTATTTATTTTTGAGAGAGAGAGAGAGAGAAAGACAGAGCGTGGGTGGGGGAGGGGCAGAGAGAGAGGGAGACATGGAATCTGAAATAGTTTCCAGGTTCTGCACTGTCAGCACAGAGCCTGACATGAGGCCTGACCCCACATGACCCGAGCCGTAGTCAGATGCTTAACCAACTCGGCCACTCAGGTGCCCCCCTGCTATTGACAATTTAAATGCAAGGTAAATGTTCACATTGGTGTGTATCCTAGTCATTCCGATTCAGAAATATTCATTCATTCAGTCAACCAATATTTGCTGAGCACCTATGATGTGCTGGGCACTGTACCAGTATTGATGGTCCAATTGTGAGCTAACAGGCCTGGTCTATGTGGATCGGACATTCTCCACTAGCTCTCTTTTCTTTTCAGAACCAGAGTAAAATCTTGGGCTAAAAGGGCAACCATCATTCTCTAACATATTCTTTCATACTTTTGAAATTATTTTTTTTATTTGCATAGCCACATAGAATTTACAGCAGCTTATTTGAGTCTAAATGTCATTATAGCATACTCCCTTGAATGATATTTTGGTATTCCTTTAAAAAAAATTTTTAACATTTATTCATTTTTTGAGAGACCAAGTGAGACACAGAGTATCAGCTGAGGAGGGGCGGAGAGAGAGGGAGACACAGAATCCGAAGCATACTCCAGGCTCTGAGTGGTCAGCACAGAGCCCGATGTGAGGCTCAAACTCACAAACCATGAGATCATGACCTGAGCGGAAGTCGGATGTTTTACCAACTGAACCATCCGGGCACCCCTGGTACTCTTTTACGAAGCTATCAATTGGAAATATTTTCAAACTTTTTTAAAAAAAATCAAGAACTTTGGTAAAGGGAGCTCCACTTAAGGTATGCTAATGATGCTTGGGTTTTGCCAGTGAGAATATT
Organism: Paguma larvata; assembly: GCA_030068075.1. Classification (NCBI taxonomy): domain Eukaryota; kingdom Metazoa; phylum Chordata; class Mammalia; order Carnivora; family Viverridae; genus Paguma; species Paguma larvata. The sequence goes on from CM057844.1 coordinate 15,651,988, forward strand.
TTACATTTCATCAAGTTAGTTGAGATTATCATATCTGATTAAATCAACGAAGAAGATAACAATCAAACCACGACAGCTCTAGGGAAAGACTTCATAATTTTAAAAGATGTCAAAATCATTTAATTTAGAATAAATAAAATAAATATTGGTTACTACTTAGATGTGGGCAAGTAGCAATAATGTTCAGACTGATGGTTTTCAAATAATTAGCAAAGGAGATCTGATTAAAAGATATGTGGTTTGTCCTGTGGTTTGTTACTAAAATCATGGGCTTAATATTTCAAAGTTCCCTTGGAATCAAAACTCAGAAGAGCTGCCTGTGAAGATAAATACCACAGCATGTCACCTACTTTTTTTCTTAATGCAAAATATATCATATCAGCATCCTGACTTGTCAGGGGGAAGGCAATGAGTCCTATAATTCCAGAGGGCACAAACTAAATTATCAGGCTTGTAGGTTCTATTTTGTAATTTTGCTTTGAGCAGATTCCCTTCTGTTCCCTAAGTTTCTTTAAGTTGACACAAGTCAAGACTATTATTTTCTTTGCCTTTGGGAATGGTTCTGTTTACTGACTTTTTTTTTCTTAATGTTACTTAAATAGTTACCAATTAACACATAAAATTACATGAAGATACATTGTGTACACACACAAAAGAAAAACCAAAGTTTATTGCTTTTAGTTGAAATCATCATTATTATTTTTATAGGCCTGAGAGAGTTGAATCATCTCTGATTTTATAATTAAAGAAAACTAGCATTACTGCAAAGGGAGAGTTTACAGGCATTCTTGTACAAAATTTTTGTTTTAGAAATGAGGATACAGGCACTCTATGAGGTGAAATGATTTGGCTAACGTTATGCAACTAAAAATGGAAGTCATGTCTTCTCACTTTAAATCTTGTGCAAATAGTCCTTTGGTAAAAAATGATGACTATCTTCTAGGCACCGTGTTTACGTTTCCATGGATTATTTTATTGCATCTCACATCCAAATTATGAGGGATGTTTGTAGTAGATTATTGTCCTACTTTTCCACTACTTACTGTATTCATGTTATTACCTGCAGCTCCCCTAAATAAAAGATACAATCTATTTCCCTGTCCCTTAAATCTTGACAAATCTTATGACTTGCTTTGACTAAAGATGGAGGAAGATGTTTTGAGACCTCTCGAAACACTTTGCCCACTTCCTCTTGCTCTTAAGTGGGATTCTTTTCATTCCACATGAACAAGCCCAGGGTAGCCTGATGGATGATGAAAGATGTAGATCAGTCACCTGTCTTCACCCAGCCGACAGCCACCCAACCTTCAGAAGCAGAGCTCCTAGGTGAGGGGCAGCTGAACCAGAGACACATGAATGAACCCAACCAACACTAGAGGAACCATTCAGTTGAGTCAAGCTCAAATTACTACACACAGAATCACAAGCTAAACAAATTGTCATTTTAAGGCAATAAGTTTTGAGGTGTTAGTTATGCAGCAAAGCTACCTGATAAAGATGGGCATTCTCTTAATAGATGTGTCTGACTTCACATCGTGCACTCTAATCACTGTAAACCCCCCAAGGGCAGGGACTACAGTTAGGCTTGGTCCACATGGAATTCCCCCACCAGAATGAGGCCTACAGTAGACCTGCAATAACTTTTGATGAATGAATGATTATATAAGTGTATTTCATACTCTCCAACTTGCCCAACTTCCAAAAATAATAAATGCAAAGATACGACATGAACTCTGTGGATCAAAAGGAAAGGAGACAATCCAACAGAAAAGTAGGCAATGGATGTGAATGTGTGGTTTGCAAAAAGAAAACAGGACTATACTCTGCAGCCAATTAAGCTGAATATGCTGTATCCTCCTTGGGGGCCTGGTGTGCAATAGTTGCAAACAGAAGCCTCTGTGGTAGTGTATGCAGCCTATTGTTTGTATTGGTTGCCCTAAGGGACCATGGAGAAAGCCCTTTAGAGTGGACATTCATGTCTGATTTGCTATCCCCAGTCTAGGTGCCAGACAGTTTTGCAGAGTGCCTTTGGAAAGCCCCAAGGCACAGTGACCAGAGGCCACATTGATCAAGTCATCATGTACATTTGTACCAAGCTGCAGAACAAGGAGCAGGCCCTACTCAGGGTCAACTTCAAGTTTCCTGACCAGTGGAAGAGTCACATTTCCAAGAAGTGTGACTTTAACAAGTGAATGAATTGAGGACACAGTGGCTAAGAAGCAGCTCATCTCAGATGGCTGTGGGGTGAAATACATCCCTAACCATGGCCCCCTTGAGAAATGGTAGGCCCTCCACTCTTGAGAGCCTTGATATTGCCCTCTTTTTTTCATGCCCGCCAATAAATACTAACTCTTGTCAAAAGGAAAAACAAAAGGAATACAAATGGCCAATATTCATACTCATACTCATATATGCTCATAATTACAGAAATGGAACTTAAGATAAAGATAATTTATATGTATATATGTATGTATGTATAGATATACACATATGTACATATGTATGCATATATGCATGTATACATATATATATATGAGAAGAACAACATCACTCTACTAGGGTTACTCAATGGTGATCAGAAAAATTGACAAATAAGAACATATTTTGACAATTTTTTCATTCTTTTTTTTCATTACTAAAGTCTTTTATTTATTTGTCATTTCTTATTTGGTGGAGAATGTAAAGTTTTTAGGAAAGTTAAGCCATTTATTTATCAAGAAAAATACTCCCATGTTAAAGTCAGAATACTGGAGGAAGACAGATAACACTACCACAACTCAGTAGACTTACTTTCTTCCTGACACTGTAATTACTCCTGGCCTATATACTTTAGCTGGCTGTCCAAAGAAGGGAGAAAATTCAAGGTTGGCTTCTGTAAAGGCTGAAACAGTAAATGGTGCTCATAGAAATCATCAAAAGGAAGACAATGAGCTTCATCAAGCTGTATCAGGATGTCAAAAACAGCAATACACATTTATAATAGAAGTCAAGATTTCCTAGTCAATTCGTCTATTACTTTATTTTATTAACAACAAGGATTTGTGGACATTATCTCCTTATTCCTCCTTATAATTCTATGAAGTGAAGGTTATTCTTATTTCCATTGGACAGATGAGAAAATAGAAGTTCAGAGTGGTCACACAGTTATTTAGTGGAAGAGCAGTGGGCAGAAATGACATTTGACTCTAGACCCTCAGTCATCACTACTCATATCCTAATGGGCCATCCGTTAGTAGCTGGTCAGTATTCACCCACAGCTTTTACCATTAAACACATCTTTCAGTCCCTGAGATCAGCAAGGACTTGGGGAACTCAGGTGGATGGATACTAATGTTGGTTTGGGTCCTATAAATGATTGCCAGTGAGGTAAGTGGGAGGATGTATAAGAATATCAGCCATTAAGGTTGATGTGAAGGGAGAAATGAATGGGACTGGTACATTTGGGAGACCTAAAATATGAGAAGCAAAGCAAAGCAAAGCAAAACAAGCCTCTACAGAGGATAAAGAGTGTGGTGACTGTGAGAGAAAAGAAGAAAATCTATTCTTGAAGCCATGAGAAAGAAGAAAAACAGAGAAGACAAAATGGCGGGCTGGGTACCATTGCAGTTGAGAAGTGACCCTGGCAACATCACCATGTAATCTCCTCTCACTAGGCTGCTTTTCTCCTTGAAAGTGATGCTAGGTCTCATTACTAACAGTGATCAAGAGCCCCTAGACAGACATCCTAGGATTTTCTCTCACTTACCAAAGTCATTTTTAAAATGAAAATCTAACCCTAATGGTATGACCAACTCAGGGTCAACCAATGGCTGTTGATGAAAAACAGATCAAATTAGAGCAGATTCCCCAATCCTATATATTTGGAACAGGGGTCCCCAGCTAGGGTTTACAGATCCTCATAGTGTCTATGGGGAGATTTCAGGGAGTGCAAGAACTTAAATGGGGCTGGGGAATTTATACCTTTATTTTCACCCCCCTCTACCCAGAAATAACTGTTTTCTTCTGTTGCCAATATAGGCAGGAAATCACAGGAATGATTGATTTCCACAGGCCCTGTGCCTTTGGCAACAATAGGTATCCATCCAACTCAAGGATGAAGCTGTGAATAATGGAGCACATGCTGTATTTCCCATTTCAACTAAAAGGAACTTTAGCATTAATCCAAAATACCCTTTGAGCAAAGATAAGGATCCATGGCTCTAGAAACCTTCTTCTTTAATTTAAATGTGTAACAAGTCACCTGGGACACCTATTAAAATGAAAATTATGATCTAGCAGGTCTGGGATGGGGCAAGAGGCTCTGCCTAACAGGTGAGATCCCAGGTGATTTGGGACCCACGCTTGAGTAACCACGCTGCAGAGCTATTTGGATAGAGTTTTAAGGATAAAGATCCTTCTTTGGACAGGCATAAAAATTTCTTTGAAGCTACAGAGTCTATGAAGTTTGGTGGGCAAACTTCCTGTGAACAATTCCCTCAAAAATATTCTGTTGGTATTTATCAATTTATAGAGTTATGTAAATTATTCCCAAATCTGGGATTTTGTATCAACTTGCTGATACCTTTATTATTTCATTTATCGTATGCTGTTATAACTGATTGTGATACATGCTCTCCAAATGTGTATGATGACCACATCTTCTTCATCTTCATCTCCAGGGTCTATCAGAGTGTTTGGCAAGTTTTTAATAATCATTTGGCAGGGAGTTTATTGATGTAATGGTTTCTTTCTTGATCCTTGAACTGTGGGTGCTGGCATTTGAAATGTATAATACTTAACCTAAACGCATCTGTATTTAATTCCCAAAGCAATTTTAGGAGATGAAATATCATGTTTAATTTTCCTCATCACCCAAATAGTACTATTTTACCTGGGGCCTACTTGCTTTTTAATTACACTTCAGTTTGTCTAATTTAGCCTGAGAGTCCTGTTCATAACTCCAATCCACAACCAAAGATAGAACTGACACTTCTGGGTGCTTCTCAGTCAAAAGATTTTCTGGAAGGAGAATTTTTGGTTGTTACAATTGGAGTAATAAAAAGTTCCGACACACACCAGCTCAAGGCATGTAGTATAAATTGTGGGCACCCCCAAATGGCCATAAAGTAAACTTTGTGTGGTTCTAAATCCTAGGTGTCTGGCCCTTCGCCTTCTTAACAAAAGCACACAAGTGTGTTCAAAGGCATCAGAGCTTTATCTGAAACCCAGATCCACAATCACAAAGGTGAAGTAGTGAGTTTTTTGAGTATATTTGGCCTGAAAGGGCCAGAGTGGCTTGGACATATATGTATGTTTTCTTGAAAACTCTTCAAAGTTTTTATTATGGACACACTCATTGCTTCTTAGGGGCAAAGGGAGTTGAAGCACACATTGTGGGATTGCCACCCCCAGTGGGAGTTCCACTACCTCTCTTGCTCCAATGTCCTGTTAGGTGGGATTTTTCTACCTGTAAGCTCAGATTGGTCTTCCTTGGCTCCCAGCCAACCATCTCATCTGGGAGAAAATCTGTTGAGCAACTGGCTGTCTGTGCCCTCTTCTAGTGGGATCTGATGTGGCGTCTCCTGCTCAGGTGTTCCTCCTGTGATGTTGAGCTTGTGCATCACTTCCCTCTGATTTCTGCACCAATTTGTACAGTCCCCTGCTCCCCGAAAGGCCTTTCCGGTATGTTTAGACTTCCGTTTTCATCCACACTCTGGATTCTTGTTTTGGGTTTTCCCATGAGTATTGAGTTTTCCTCTTACTCTGCCATGTCTCTCTCTCTGGGGAATGGAATCTTGCCAGGTGCCGGAACTCTGGGGAAACTACAGATGATTATGGCTGGATTGCCTAGTCCTCAGAGTCATTCATATTCACCCTGTTTGTCAACAGCAGTCATCTGCCAGAGGACCGCAGGACTTCTAACCCCTTGGACTACCATTCATCTGAACTGTGTTTTGGAATGGCCCTTTCCTGGAGTCCTACTCTTCACCATGTACTAGAAGAGTGATTCTTGTAAACGTTATTTTAGATCATATCCCTCCTCCACTCAAAACCAACCCTCCAGTGGTGTCAACTGCACTCTAAGTGAAACACAGAGGCCAAACAGAGGCCCACAACCCTATGAGATCTGTCTCCAACACCAAAAGTCCCATCTTTGATGCAAGATCCTATAGTCATCCTCAGATAGAGCCACCCTGCTGGTCCCTCAACAGACAGGCCCATCCCTGACCCAGAATCCTTGCATTGGTTAATCCTTATGCCCAGGAAAATCTAGTCCTATATGTTCACAGGGGTCACTCCTCCACTCCTAACTCAGATGCTGCATCTCAGTCCTTCCCTGGTTACTTGATTTAAAATTTCAAGGCATGCTTCTCATCCTTCCCTCCGTTCCCTATTTCCCCATTTTACATTGATTTTTCTCCTAAACTCTTACAACCATCTGACATGCTATATCTTTTACAAACTTATTTTGTTTCTGGTCTGACCCCTCATCTAGAATGTAATCTCCATAAAGGCTAGGGTTGTTGTCATTTTTATCCTCTTCTATTTTAAAATATTTACTGAGTAGGTATCTAACAAATATTTGTTGAATGAATGAATAAATGAATGAATGAGGGTTTCTTTGTGAGGTGATAAAAATGTTCTCAAATTGTGTTGATGGTTATACATATCTATGAATATATTAAAGACCATTGGAGTGTACACTTTATTTTTATTTTATTTATTTATAAATGTTTATTTACTTATTTTAAGACAGAGAGGAATAGAGAGCAAGTGGGGGAGGGGAAGAGAGAGAGGGAGAGGGAGAGAGAGAGAATCTCAAGCAGGGCTCAAATCCACAAACCATGAGATCATGACCTGAGCTGAAACCAAGAGTCAGATGCTTAAACAACTGAGACACTCAGGTGCCCTGGAGTATATACTCAAAAATAATTTTTTTAATGTTTATTTATTTTTAAGAACTGGAGAGACAGAGTCTGAGCAGGGAAGGGGCAGAGAAAGAGAGGGAGATACAGAATCTGAAGCAGGCTCCAGGCTCCGAGCTGTCAGCATAGAGTCCAACATGGGGCTTGAACCCACCAGCCGTGAGATCATGACCTGAGCTAAAGTCGGAGGCTTAACTGACTGAGCCACCTGGGCACCCCAATACATTAATGAAGTGAATTGCATGCCATATGAAATAAAACTATTGAAAAGAAAGGGAGAGACAGGTACCATATCCCAGTCACTGTAATGAAGGAGTTGGCTGTGTATACCCTCTGTGAGTAGATGTGAGGTCATTATGATAAACTTGGCTTGAAATCTGAATTAGCAGAGGCATCTGCACAATAGTTATAAAGCAGGGGCTCTAGAGTCAGAGGACCAAGTTTCAAATCTGACTGCACCACTTTCTAATTGTGGAATCTTGGAAAAGTCACTGAATTTCTGTTTTTTGTTTTGTTTTGTTTTTGTTTTTGTTTTTGTTTTTCAAAATAAGCTAACAATAGTACCAAGCTCTAGTGGTTGTTGTAAGGATTAAATTGAACAATTTCTGTACATGGCTTAGCACAGGACATGGCTCCCAAGGTAAATGCTCAATACATGGTTGTTATTTTAATTTTTATTATTGTTGTTATTTTCTGGAGGACTCGGGATGAGGAGGAAATCAGATGGTGTGGTTGTAGTGAGGTCTCAAAGCCATTATCTCTCACTAAGATTTACTTTGACTTTCTCTGGTCTGTCAGGCAATCCCTTCCTTACACCAAGTATATGCCCTACTATACTTTCATGGCTTAGATCCTATTTTAGTAGTTCACAAACAAGGTGGTCTGCCAAAGTCAGGTGGAGCTTGTTAAAATCCTCAAGCCCCACATTTAGGAATGAATCAGGGATCCTCAAAGTGTGGTCCTGGGACCTGAAGCATCAGCATTACCAGACCTACACAAGAGACTGGATGAATTGGAAATTTGTGGCAAAGACCAACAACCTGTGTTTCAGGTGATTCTGATGCATGCTGAAGTTGAGAATAATTGCCCAAGTGGAATCTGATGTTGGATAAGCTCCTCCTGTGATTCTGACCCGCTCATTTGCATATTACCATTGCAGAACTAGCACTAGGTCAACACCATTACACTGAATCACCTATTATGTGGTGATGGCAAAACCATTAACTCAGGGCTAAACCAGCCACCGATCTGCAAAGCAGAAATAGCCTTAGAATTCTCTTACATGGACAGGCTCTCACCAAAGAAACAGCTCAGACAAACACATACAAATTCTGGCTACCCTAATTTCTGTTAGCTTACTTTTTTATTTGTGGCACAAGTTTTTTTTCAAGGCTACTTCATCATTGATTAATTTAATCTGTCACCAAATATTTATACTATATGTCAAGGCATCAACAACAGTGGAGGGAATGTCATAACCTATGAGAAAACATTTTGGAGGACAAAACTGATCACTAACAGAGACTATGGCATTTCTTTTCACAGAGAACCTCAGCAATTAGGTAGACAGCATCCCATACTGACTCTGTTAAATGTAGGAGAGAGGACCGTAGGCTATTTTCAGTGCTCACAAGGCCCAATGATGCAAAAAAAAAAAAAAAAAAAAAGGAAACATTTATTTGCCTCATGTTCTTAATTTTCTTGAAACAAGATAATTGTTTTGTTAATTCCTCATGAGAGTTCAAAGATTCTCCCCACAAAAGCTGTTATAACCCCAAAATAAGTTAGTGAAATAAAAACAATAAAACATAGCTTCATTGGGAAACAGAGAGGAGCTTGGTAAAGATGCTAGAATAGTGGAACTTGTAAAATATTAGCGTGGTGCCTTTATGCAATTTCAAATTCTAAGAAATGATTCTGTTGCTTTTTAAAACCCGAGTAGTAGGTTTTGATTGTGCTTTTAAGAATGCATTAAATCACACGTCACGATATGGATCTGAGCAATGCATCTTACTTCTGTCTGTACCCTGGCATCGAGATAAGATTATTAGGTAAGGAATCAAGAGGAAGGTGCCAGCCAGACCTGCCACTGTCTCCCTAAAGTTATCCAAGAACATCAAGAATTTTCTGTAGAAAAGAGGGTTCCAGCTATACAACCATATTTCTCAGGCTTACCAGTTTAATATGTTCTCGCTTCTGGTATTTTTCACTGTAATACTGTTCTTGTCGAAGATTAAGCAGCTGCTGCTGTTGTTTGTCCTTCAAGTCTATTAACTTTTGGGTCATTTCAGCATCTAGGGCAGCAAGATCTTGCTCAATTGTTGATGAACCATGGTCAGGACTGCTGGGTTCTGATCTACAGAGACATAGAGCTTGACTCAAAAAACATACAGGTCATAACAAGGTGGAGAGAAAATTGTACACCAGAGTTCCTCCTATATAGAGTGCTGTGTCTGGAAACCAATGTTTTGATAAAATACTTGAGATAGAGGCTGACACCCAAGGACAAGCTTAACAGAGGAGGGTCTCTAAACAGAGAGTGGATGACATTTGTGAGATTTCAGGTAGCTGCAGAAAAGGAAATCCAGGAGGTGAGGGGCCCTGTTGCAGTGGTGGAGAGAATGATAATCCCCCCTTGGAAAAAGCAGTGTCTAATAAGGATTTTTAAGACTTTTTTCCCAGTCATGTATCTCTTATAACAACTTTAGTGGACTCTACATCGATCAGATTCTGTCAGGAAGGTTGAAGAGGTGCTAAATTTTGCATCTGGGTCATATGGATAGAAAACAGAACATGTGAAGACACCACATGCCGGCAGACCCTCCCCCTCTCCCCCACTCCAACTGACATGTTCTGTTTCTTGACATGCTTTAATAGCAAAGATGCATTATTAAAATAAGTTTCTTTGGGGGATGTACCAGCTTCATGGGTATCTCTACCCAAAATGGTACTTTCCTACAAGTGCTTAGGTTACAAGAGAAAGGAGGATGTATGAGTTCATTGAAAAATATTTATTGAGTGCTTACTTTTGCAGGATAACTTTCTTTGAGTTATTCATAGTCAGAGAATTATACAGATATTGAAAAGTTTAAGAGTAATGTTGAAATAAATCGAAGCAATTCTCACTAACTTATTACTGTGCTAAAACATATGGTGTGATTCCTTCAAATTTTGTGTTCTTACTTTTTTTTTTAGGACATACAGAAGAGGAGATAGGATTGAGGATGGGTTACCAAGAGCAGGACTGTTTTTTTTTTTTTTTTCATTCTTATGGAAACTTCTGCAGTAAGAAAACTAAACCACTTAAGATATCTAGCACATCAGATTCTGCCTCCTTGTTTTTCAGTTGTGGCCAGGTGGAACAGGTAGACATTACTTGAAGCAACTGGCACTAATGATTGTTGCTTTCACTTTGAATTAGGCCAGGATTGATGGCATTACAAGGAGAGGCTGTTGGTTAGGATCCTATTTTGGCAAATAACGGATGCAGAATTCCCTCAGAAGTTTCTATTTGTATTTTTATGCACAATGCCAAATGAGGATAAACACTCTACAAGGCTCATGGAGCCTGATACATCAGAATGGCATGGCAGCACAGAGAGTGGATGACATTTGTGACCCTCCATCCTAGCAGGAATACAAGTTTATTTGTCAATATCACTATAAGTAGCTTTGATGAGGTGACCTCCATCTTGGCATGAACATGAGACACATTTATTATCTTTTGTAGCCAGAAGTCATCGTAGCAAGAACAGAAAGGTGTTTCTTCAATCAGCCACAATCACTACAACTACTGTGGCAGAGGAAACAGGTCAACATTTGTTGACTACTCTACACGTGTCAGGCACTCTCTATTTGTGGCTTTCATAGCAACCCAACAAGTAGATATGACTATCTCCAGCTTACATTCGAGGAAATTGAGGTTCAGGGAGACAGTTTGCCTAAGGACACAGTATGAGGGAGTCCAAAGCAGCTTATCCAAGGACAAACATCCAGAGGAAAGCAAAGTCTGTGTTTTTAAAAACAATGCAATCATTGCATGCTAGTGTCTGCCCAGAAACTGTCTTTGAATGATCTGTTCTTGCCACAATGTAGAACACTCAGTTGAGACAGTGGATATTTGGGTAAGAAACTAATCTAATGGATATTATTTCCATTTATTACTCTGAGGTATTTCCAGGATTTCGATGCGTATCAAAGGTGATGGGAGATAGATGGACATAATCAGACCTTAGAGACTTTGGCTCTTGAAGAAAAGTTCCTCTTGATGTACCTTTTGATACTAGATGCTTAGGGATTTCTGCTTATGTTTTGAGAAGTATAAAAAAATAACCAAAGGAATTGTGTTTCTGCATTTGCTGTAATAACAAGGTTGAAGACATAATCCCCTGTTGCCTAACATTGTCTGTATAAGATCCATGAGATGAATTCTTTTGTAATTTAATACTGGGAAAATGTTCGTCTCTCTTAGAAAAAATGTTTGTCTCCTCTTTAATCCAATAAGGAGAATTATCTAACCCATGTTCCCTTTTCTCAGAAGCTAAGAGTTAAATTCAGTGTTTAAGGACAGAAATTACATTAAATTGTGGGTACTATCCAATAGAAATGCAACATGGGCCATGTATTTGATTTTTACCATGTGATTTAAAACTTTTAGTGGCTACCTTGAAAAACAAAAAGAAATGAGTGAAACTAATTTTAACAACATAGTATATAACCCAGTACATCTAAAATATTATCATTTCAACATATTATGAAAATAAAATCAATATAAATCAATATAAATATATGAGCTATTTTATATTCTTTTTTTTAATGCAGTCTTTGAGATCTGGTATGTAATTTATACTTACAGCACCTTTCAATTTTAATGAGCCACTTTTCAAGGGCTCAATAGTCAAATATGGTTAGTGATTTCCATATCAGACAGCAGGTTTGGATAACTGGTAGCCACTCAGTCTATGTATATGTGTGTTGCTTTTCTTTTTCTATTTTCGTAGGATTTTTATATATGCATTCTTTGATAAGTTACTTCATTAGGAGTTTTCAGGATATCACTTCTAAGTGAACAAATATGTGAATAAACAGACAATAACATACATATCACAACAACAGAAATTTAGAAGTTTTAGGCCAAGCTTTGCCTGAACTCTTTGTGTACCTGTGGGTAAATGTTAATGTCTTTAGCCTTTGGCTTCCTCGTCGAGAAGTGGCTGAAGTTCACCTTGATAGCTTCTAAGACCACTCTAGTTTTATGAAATGGTGATGCTCTTGCTTTTTAAAGCCCAAGTACTCAGTTTTGATTTGCTTTTAAGTTAAGCACATGTTAAATCATATGTCACAATATGGATCTGAAATTGCCTCTTACATCTCTTCATAACCTGGCATCAAGGTAAGATTATACTGTAAGGAAGTGAGAGAAAGGATGGAGTAGATTCGGCTCAATGACAATGCTTCCATTTTCACATAGTTCCCTGCATTGCCTAAGAGCTACTTGTGGGTGATAATTGTGTTAAGTCTGGTCACTGCCCTTGACTTCCCAGGGCACACAGTAGGCACTCAATAAATGTTGTTTGAATAAATGTGTGAGAGATGCTTCTCCTGGTCAACGGCTGGAAGGACCCTTAGGCCCAAGCCCAAGGGTTATTTGTACAAAGTTTTGTGGGCTTCGATGAGGCCAGGAAATGGTAGTTGAGACTTCTCTTTTATGTTACAAGTCACCTCTTCAACTAGGTTCTAGAACAGAGCAAAATTTCACACCTGCCACATTGGCAGCTATAATATGGGAAGTTGGCTAACTGGTATTGATTGGGCTCACAGGCCAGAAATCCAGGGTAGAACTTCCTGCATATCTATTCCTAGGATTCAGGAAAATAAATTCAGTCCACAATCAAAACAGAGCTGAGGTGGGTTTCCATCTTGCAGTGTATCCAAAATATGTTGTAAAAACATCAAAAATCCATGTAAAGTATTGGACTATACTATCCATACTATCAAACAATCCGGAAATACTCATTCAACTTACTTTTTCTTACTGTCCTTTTTGGCTGTCTTTTCCAAAGCTGCCCTCCTTCTTAAGTAGTCATTCTGAATTTCATTATATTTTGTAGTGTGTTCTTTGATAAGGTCAGTGGTTTTCTTGTGGTGTCTTTTAACCAGGTCTTTCATTTCTTTATAGTGCTTCTTTTGAAGTTTCACAAATGATTTCTGTTGCTTTAGCTCTTCAATAGTCTGCGCTTCCACTTCTGCAACAAACGAGTATAAGAGCGAACAGACATGGAATGACTGCAAACACAGATGTAAAGAGGAGTAGCAACCTGCTCTTGAGCAATATTTGTTCGATCCCAGCCAACTGGAGCTTACCAGCAGTGTTTGCATGTCAAACATATCCGGGTTCCAGTCTGGTTCTGTCACTTGCTAACTTTTGCGATTAAGTCACCAAATTTCTCAAAGACTCAATCTGTTCACTCATAATATTTTTTGAGAGTTTGGGTTCTCTAGAAACAGAGCCCAAGACAGGGGTGGGAGGAGGGGGTGGGATTCAGGTGTATATGATTTACTGAGAAGGACTCAGGTGGAGGAAGTGTGTGCAGTGGACAAGGAAGAGGAAGGAGCCTGGGAATGGTGTGGTCTTAGCTGGAGCCTGGCTTCTGCCTGTCCTCTGGGGCACTCTGGAGTACTACAGATTATGTCTCACCTTGAGGCAAGAAGGTCAGCCTTTTGCATATTTGAGGCATAACCTCCTAGAGAGGGGGGGGTCTTCCTTTCAGCTGAGGGCAATTTCCAAGAGAAGGGGAAGCTGTACACTGTTAATGGCCATTACTCACCACTGCTGCACATGGGTGCACTGGATGGTAAAAGAAACCTAGAGGGGCACCAACAGGATCCACTTCAAGGACCTCAATATTTTACTACTTTTTAGGGTTGTTATGAGGATGAAATAAAAGAATCATACAAAGTATTTAACAAAGTTTCTGGAAGTGTGTTTATAGAGGCTTAACAAATGATCATACAGGTTCTACAGCACCCTCTCTAAGGGGCACTATTTACACTGTAGGTTTGGATTTATCACAAGTGTTCCAGTATAAAGCACTTTGAAGAGGGGGGAAAAGTCCCTTGATATGATTTACCCAAAGGTACGACGAGGGTTATTGGTAGCATACATTACTATGTAATATTTTTTTAACGTTTATTTTTTTATTTTGGGAGAGAGAAAATGTGCATGTGAGCAGGGGAGGGTCAGAGAGAGAGGGAGAGAGAATCCTAAGCAGGTTCTGTGCTGTAAGCATGGAGCCCACCGCAGGGCTTGATCTCAATACAATGCTTAGAAAACATTTAATGCTTGATCTTAAACCATTCTGTATTTTACTGACATATTTCGTCAATTCTAGAATATGCATCTTTAAAGTATGTTGACCTTTCTGATATTAAGAAGTTGTATAATATAATTATATATAATTGTAATATTATAATTGATGGAGTGTCACAATTTGTTGATGTTTTTTCTTTCTTAGCAATCCATGAAAAACAGGGTGCCTTAAAATTGATGGTATCTTAACTTCAATGAATTATCATATATTTGGACCTAAGTTACATCATAGATCACATGTTTCCAACCTTTCATTTGAACTTTCTGCTTCTAGGAAAAAACTATGTTATCATAAATATTTAGAACTGTCAAGAGATTTAGAAATAATATATGCCATGAAAAACAACAGACCTGAATAGAAATGAGTTATCTAGTGGATAAACACTGGATTCAGACTAATAATTTATGTTCTTCAATGCTACGGTTGTTAAGCAATTGAAACACGCTCCCCTTTTCTATAATGTGGCTATTCTCCTGACATTCAATTCCTTTTGAGAAAGAGGTCAGGAAAAGAATCAGGTACATTTATCTAATGGTTTCCCTCAGGCCCAAATGGACTCATTATGGTTGCATAATGACTTATTATATTAAGAATTTATAATCCTAAGGCCTTACTGCATTTTTGGTGGTAGATTATATCCCACTTCATTAAAATGGTACAGAGCACTTCAGTTACAACAAGTTTAGCAACAGAGTTTGAAATGTTCCAACCTATGATTAAAAAAAAAATTCCACCAGAAGTAGAATTTTTTTTAATTGTCTGTGGATGAAAGGCTATTCTTTGAAGATGCTCTTAAGAATAGATATAATGTCAATTTACATAAAGAAACAAGCCACCCAGAGATAACACTCCTAATATAATGACACACACCAACTGTCTTTTGTCTACACATTTATGTATTCTAAATAACACTGGAATCATGCCGTATTTACATTTCTGAATCTTGTTTTATGTGTTAACATCATATTGTTTCTCATGGAATTAAATCTTTAAGAACATGTCTTAAGACATTCCTCAAATATTTTTTCTATGCATATTTTACATATTATTTGGGGGTAATGTAAATACACACATAGAAGTACTTAAATCATAAATCCATAGCCTTATACCTTTTCAGAGTGAACATGCTTCAGGAACCACAACTCAGATCAAAATCAGAATATTGTCAGTGCCCTGGAGATCCTTTTTTTAGTTTCTGCATTCCCTCTGCCCTCCCAAGTATAATCCAAATCCGTGTTTCTAACAGACAAATTAATTTTTCCTGTTTTTAGCTTTATGTTGGGAGAATTATAAAGACTGTTCTTTTGTGTCTGAACTCTTTGCCTCAACATTATTTATGCATGAGTTGGGTCTGGTGATCTATAATTTTAAAAAGGTAATTCTTATCATCAGATTTGCAAATCACTGTTGTGTTTTGAAATAAAAGATCTTTTCTGATAGCAGAGCCAGAGTGTGGGGGTGAAACGTCACGTGTACTAGCCTGGAGAAGAAAGGATTGATATTTGTGATCAAAGAAAAAAAAAACAAACCCCATGTTGTGTATGATTGTAGTTTATTTATTCCTTCAGCTGTACCCCATTTTATTCTGTGTCTATACCATGGTTTATTTACCTATATTACTGTCTATGGATATTTGGAGAGTTTCCAGTTTTTGGCTCTTACCCATAGAGCTTCTTGTGGTGAACACGTGTTTGCATTTCTTCTGTGTATTGGGCCGAATACTGTAAACATTTCCAAGATTCTGCTACCTGCTGCTCATTGTGTGTAGTATGTACCAATTTTAGTCCCACTAGTTTAAGGAGCTAACCAAATATAAATTATTTCCCAACTGTATCACAGTTCTTAAACTCTCAGTTTCTGTAGTTGCAAACAGTTTGCATTCTGCATTTCTAAAATATGGCTTATTGTTGGCACTTTGGGAAGGCATGGATTCCTGTTCATTGGTTCATATTTACAGTATGAAATTATGCTTTGATTCTAAAATAGTTATCTTGTGAAAACATATTACTTTTATACCATTAGAGTCCTATCTGCCAAATACAGTTACTTCTCTATGATGACATGATTACATTGTGTAATGTGGCTTTAGCTAGGACTGCATATCTGTAGATGTTTTTAGAGAAGAAATATGATGTTATTTTTCAGAGATGAAGGGAAATCTTCTCTCTCTACATACTTGTACTGCATAATATACAGCCACCTAATTCCATGGGGGAAGAGGGTGACACTTACCTGTTAAAACACTCTGAATAAGATCTTCTGTTTTGGCAGGTGCCTTTACAGAACCTGAAATAAAGAAACAAAAGAAATAGCCCCTTTAACTTGAACTTTTAAATTGTATTCTTTCCGTATAACAACTAAGTTTGGCTCTTGAGTGTAAGTCTCTTTATGAATAAACAACAAATTGTAGGAGAAAATTATTCACAAAAACCAAAAACGTAACATTCTAAGAAGTGTCTTCATTTTGTTACTTTGAGGTAAACCTAATTAAATGTGAATCTGTATGCTTCATGTACAGACTGAAAGGACATCCCTCCACTTTGAAGCAAAACTCCTGTCAACAAATTCCGTTTTAGCAATTGCCACCTTTTGGCCAAATCAAGAATGGCAAGTTTTGTTTTGTTTTGTTTTTAAATCAACTGCTGGGGCACCTGGGTAGCTCAGCTGGTTAAACGTCTGACTCTTTATCTCAGTTTAGGTCTTGATTTCAGGGTTGTGAGCTCAAGCTTCGCACTGGGTTCCACGCTGGGCGTGGCATATGACCTGCTTAAAAACAAAAATCAAATGCTGACCAGCAGGCAGTAATAATTGTGGCAGGCAATAGGGTGCCTGGATGGCTCAGTCGGTTGAGCATCCAACTGTGGCTCAGGTCATGATCTCATAGTTCATGAATTCAAGTCCCATGCTGGGCTCTGCGCTGACAGCTCAGAGGCTGGAGCCTGCTTTGGATTCTGTGTTTCCCACTCTTTCTGCCCCATCCTTGCTCATGCTCTGTCTCTGTCTCTCTCTCAAAACTAAAAATAAACATTAAAAAAAATTGTGGCAGACAAAACCCATTCATTGGTGGATACCAGAATTATCGGACAAAAGTTTAAGGAGAAAAAGGATATTTTCATAGTCTTGAAGTATCTCCCCCAAGTTGACTATTATCTATGAAGGAGAAATAAATTTCAGCTTAGAAACCTGGCAGACTCCACCTTAACCAAGTGATCCAACGTCACCGACGATGAGAAATACTAACATCAGGTTTTCCTGATACCATGCACGGAGAAGGGCACACCATTGTTTCTGTGATATTCTTGCCAAAATTGCAAAACTTTGCTCTAATCGTGAGAAAACACCAGACAGACCCAAACTGAGAGATATTCCACAAAATAACTGACCAATAGTGTCAAGGTCATAAAAGACAGGATAGATTGAGGGACTGTCATAGATTCAAGGAGTCTAAAGAGACATGACAATTAAATACAATGTGGGATCCTGAGTTGGAACCT
Organism: Paguma larvata; assembly: GCA_030068075.1. NCBI lineage: Eukaryota > Metazoa > Chordata > Mammalia > Carnivora > Viverridae > Paguma > Paguma larvata. Next base: position 15,669,757 of record CM057844.1, read on the forward strand.
GGAACAATAAAAAGACATCAGTAGGAAGCAAGTGGAGTTCAAACAAGGTCTGTAGTTCAGTTCCAAGTACTGCGCCAACATTAATATCCTGGTCTGGTAACTGCACCATGATTCTGACAGATGTTAACACTAGGGAGGAGGAGACCATTTTTGCAATGTATTCTGTTCCATTTTAAAAACAATTCTGTAAGTCAAATTATTTTAAAATATCAAGTTAAAAAAATCAAGTGCTAAAATGCCAAATTTTCTTTTACTCTCCGAAGCATAAGACTATATTTACTCACATATTTCAATGACTTATTTATATTCCAGAAGCACTCAAATTGTATTTGGTATATAAAAATCTTCATTTGAAAATATCACTCGTTATGATCAAATCTTCTTGACCATTATTGATTTGTTGTTTTTAAAATCTCACTCTCCCTCATGAGAAATACCCCTCCCGTCCCAAATAAAAGATCTGGATTTCATCACTACCATGCGGTAGTAGGACAAAGAAGGAAGGAGACAGGAAGTCATACCTTCATAAAAGGAAATTCTTCTCCCTTTTATTTACTTTAATATTAGCCCATTCAATAAAAAGTTATTAAGTACATGCTCCTCAGTCTGTGCAAAAGAAGCATCAAATTGAAGCCTATCGTGGGGAGCTTACCATCTATTGGAGAAAGAGGACATACAAATGAGAGAGAATTGCCTAATGCAGTCTTAGATCAAAGTTCACAGAAATCAAAGGATTTTTCTAAGAAGTGAGACATGAGTGGACCTCTGGAAAGAGCAGAGTTGCTGAAAGCAAGAACTAGGATAACAGGGAACTATGTCCTCCTGACTTCACTCTTCACTAGCTACGTGGCCTTCAAGAAGTACTTCCTCACCTCAAAACCAGTTTCTTCATCTGCCCAATGGGGACAATGACAGAATCTACCCTCATAGCCCTAGTATGAGGGTGACATGAGTCAATCCATTTGAAGGGCTGAGCAGAGTGCTCAGTGCATGGTTGACACCTAAGGGCATTGAAAAATAAGTTGGAGAAAGAGGGAAAGGAATTCTTGGCAGAGACCTAATTAGTGAAGTAGAACTAAGAAGATGCTTGTAAATTGTAGCTGTTTATAAGGTGCATGAAGAACTCTTCACAAACCCTGCCAGCACGTGGATTATAAACAAAGACAGGGAAATCTGGGTGATGTTTTGTTGTAGCTTTGGAAGTTATGACCAGAGCCGAATGAGCACTCATGAGTCTCTCTTGGCATTCATTCATTCATTCATTCATTCGTTCAATAATTCAATACACATATGCTCCTAAGTCCATGCATCTTTGCTCACTTGATGCTCTAGGGAGCCAAATAGTGTTATCTCCTGAGAGGCACAAATAAACTGGAGGCTCTCTTTTCAGAGTGTTTACCTGGAGCTGGTTGGCTGTGGGGAGCCTGAGAGGGTGGTTTGGGTGCCAGGGATGTAGTGTGATTCACTCCATTTTCTGCTGGAGTTGTCCTGGCTTCACTTGGAGCTTCTGACGGTGTTTCCCCAGGATCAGCCTATAATCATAAACATACTTTCACTTTTCACATTTTTTTCCCATTCTTTTATGACCTTCCTAAACCAACAAGGCTACCTTTGATAGCATTTTCATAATTCATTTGGAATCGGAAATATCCAATCGAAACTGTCTAGAAAGCAGGGTAAAAACAGCATGGGGTTGAACTGTGACTGTGGTAGGTTAATTGTATTAAAAAGCCCCAATGTTTATACCTTCCAATGTCTATGCCCTTTTGTAGTGCCCTCCCACATTGACTCTGGATATGATCATGTGATTTGCTTTGGCCAAATAAGCAAGCAGCAAATTTGATGCAAGCAGATTGAAGACACTTGTGATTTTTTCCTGTCTTTCTCAGACCCCTGCTACAGCAGTGAAGGATGAGACACCACGTGGAGGAGAGCTGGGTCATCTGAGTAAGGATCTCCTAGACCAGCCAGCCCCAGCTGACCACAAACACATGCGTGAGTCCAGCTAAGATGAGTTGAGCTTGGTCCAAAGCAGCCGAACCTCCCCACTGACCAAATGACTCAAGAAAAGTAGTTAAGTAGTTGTTGATGTTTCAAGCCACTATATTTGGAAGTTGTTTGTTATGCAGCAGCAGCTAATTGGTACAATGGCTACAAGCATAGAATTTGGAGTCAAACTTACCTGAGTTCAAATTCTGACCCTGCTGCTTATTAGCAGTGCAAGTCACTTAACTCTCTGCCTCAGTTTTCTCATATTTATAGATGAAGATACGTATGTACTGGGTGTCCTAATATTATCTACACTGTTTAAAGGATCCTTTACACTTTGTTTAAAGGATCAAATAAGTTACTTAAAAATTTCTTTTAAATGTTTATTTTTGAGCGCAATAGACCGTGTACGCATGCGCCCCTGACAGTGGGGGAGGGGCAGAGACAGAAGGAGACTCATAATCCCAAGCAGGCTCCAGGCTCCTAGCTGTCAGCACAGAGCGCGATGTGGGACTCAAACCCATGAACCATGAGGTCATGACCTGAACTGAAGTCACTGGATGCTCAACCAACTGATCCACCCAGGTGCCCCTCAAATAAGTTAATATTTACAAAATGCTTAAAATAGTTCTTGGCAGAGAGCAAATAGGTGTGTGTAAAATAAATAAAGCTTTTAAGCATGTGCAATATTACTGGTGAATAATCATAATAAATGCACTGGAATTTATGAAATCTCCACTCCATTCCCTCTGGCAGCTAGTCCACTGTGTCCTATGTGGAACAGACATTTAATAAATGTTTGTTGAATAAGTGTTATTCCTTATAAAATAATTGCCTCAGTGATTGTCACACGCCATTGCAATGAGGCTTTTCAATTCTTAATTGCTCTGCAACTCATTTCTTAGAACTACCTTCCAGGTTCAGTGCAGACATTACTGACAAAGGCTAGCCCGATGTTCTACTTTGTGGTACAAAAATATATTAGGAAGTAGCCAGAAGTCATTCAGAGTCCAACATTATGATATTTTGTCATGTAATTACAAATAGCAGAAGGTCATATGAAAACATTTTTATAAGATGTAAGATGAGAATGACTGTCACAACTGGCTTTTATGCCGTCCCCCAAAGCATTGTTAAAACACGAGTCCCAAAACTGCCTTAAATGAGAGCAGATCTTATTGTAATTCAGCAAATCATCCCTACGTATCTCTCATGGCCTGCTCGTGGCTAGTGTTATTGAAATGGAAGAGATAAGCCCTGGGACTAGTGGCTGGAAGTGAAGGGGGAAGGCAAGAACCTGATGGAGAAGCTTAGTCAGCCTACAGAACTCACCATGATAGAACTCTGCCTTTTGAAAAATAGCTACTTTGGATGGGTAAATAAATCCTGGTTTGGCTGCATTATTAAGTTACATCCATCAGGAAAATTATTCCTAGCATCATTATGCCAAAGGGAAAGACTGTATATTTTTTCTTCACCAAAAAATTGCAAACTGGGGCGCCTGGCTGGATCCATCAGAGGAGCGTGTGACTCATGTTCTTAGGGTTGTGAGTTCGAGCCCCGTGTTGGGTGCAGAAATTACTTTAATAAGTAAAACTTAAAAAAATTGCAAACTGGAGGCATAGGGTCCAAACAGAGCACATGGAAATGTTTTCTTGGGCTCACCCAATGTTGCCAAATATTTTAATTAAGGAACTTTTATGTTAATAAGGTGAATTTCTTGTTTTTCTAAAAAATTCAATTGGCAACACTGGGACTGCATTCCTCACATGGAGTTAGAACCGAGTGGTTTCTGCTCCTCTTAGGACTGTTCCTTCTTTACTTATTTAGACTTTCCCTGTCTCATTTCTGCAGGTGTTTGGGTTTGGGAACACTTAAGAAAACTGAAATGCCATAGGTGTTTGGCCACAAAATTCATAAAGGATATTCATTTACAAAGCACAGGAGGGATTGAATGAAAGGGAAGGTGGGAAAGAGCGTTGGGACATCAGCAAAATCATCTTCCGAGCCTCATCCTCTGGCTCGAATAAGGTATGGGAAAGCTCCCCAGTCTCCAAGGCACAGAGGGTGCCCATGGTCACCAAGCTCAGCTGCCTGGGAAACAGGGAAGGAAGGTCCTCCTTTTCCATGGGCATCTGACCTTCCCCAGCTATAGCCTGGTAGGTTTCTAGAACTATGTGGGAGATAAATCACATTTTCCCCAACATGACCACTGGCTAAAATTAGCCCTCTGGAGAAAGCTAGGGTAAAAGAAAATTTTGAAAGAGGAAAGAAGGAGGTGACGGCAAACCAGTTTCCATGAAGGCATAATACGCGGCTTTTTTTGGCAACCAAAATGAGTGTCTTGGGGGTATCAGCCTGGAAGTGTGTTCAAAATGAATCCAGCCAACTTATTTTTGCCTTGTATCGGTTTGTAGACGTTCTATGTAGCTGTATGCCCTTGGGAAACCAAACTCAGTCATCAACATGAGTCAAGTTGAAAGAAAAATAAATCTCTGCTTATCAAGGTTATGTAAGACAAAGCCCCACATCCCAGAAACTGACATTAAGTATCATTCAGAGATATTTTTTTAAAGCAGATAAATGCTGAGTAAACATAAAGGCATACACTTTATAGCTATAATTGAGGACAAAGAGACCAGCAAGGTCTGGTGCTGGATGTGGAGGTAAACTTTGGAGAAATGCTCACATAGTCCGGCGGTCACGCTGGTAGATGCCTTCACAGGCAAGTGGGTTGTATTGCATAAACCCAAGGGGGCGCCATTCACACTGTACATGAATAGTTAATGGAAATGGTGGAAATGAGCAAAGTGGACCAGATTTAATGCAACAGGGCAAAGTGGGACCATGCTCACTAGAGTGGGGGCTCCTGGAAAGGGGGCAAATGCCACTCGGCTTCAGCCTATTAATGCCAGGTTTCAAGTAAAACTGGAAAACTTTTTTTTGCATGAAATCTCCTGATTTTAAATCACTGAGGCCAAATAAACCACAACTTCAGATTGCATATGGCCCTGAAGCTGGCAATCTGTATGCTTTGCTTTGAGGAGCAGAGTTTGCCCCGAATTCTGCGACTGTGTCAGAGTGGGCATTGTACCCACAGTAACGGTGGAGTGAGAAGGGTGTGCTGGAAATGCAGTGGGCCAGATCTGCAGCCACCGTATCCCACCGCCTCGCCCCAGTGGCGGGACAAAGGTGGAGAGAAAAGGGTGGGTGAGGAGGACTAAATGCTGGACTAAGGAATTTGGGGGCTCCTCGACGTTTTAGTTTTATTTGCTTGTTTTTTTTTTGTTTGTTTTTTGCTTGACACTTGTATGGTGTCTTTTACAATATTCTGGAAATAAATTTTATCTGTTAGATAAGTGAGAATCTATAGCGGCAAATAGAGCAGACCGACGTTTATTTTGCTAACCATGGACACTACGTACAAATTCTAATTGACCCTTCCTTCATGGAGAGTGGTAACAGGAGCAGCTGTCAATCACCATGTGCTTGATCGTGTTAGACACACCAGCCTCATTATGGCCAATGTAGGCTGCCCTCTTGACTCCACTATAAAGCAAAGAAATCCAAAGCGGTATTAGAGATCTTTACAAAGACTTTATTAAAAGGCACAGAACTTGCTAGAGGCCACACAGATGAATTGGTGTCTAAATATGTGTTAGAGTCTCAAGCCTGAATTTCACGATTGCTTTCCTTCACTCTGTATTCTACACTAACAGCAACTTTTACAGAACTACAACAGTAACTTCATTTGCTGCTGTTACAGAGATGTATAAATGTAAATATCATTCTCAAAGAGCTTACTCTGTTGCACTGAAAAAGCATTCAGGTATAAAAGGCTAAATGAGTTAAATAGAACAGCTAAACACAAGAGCTGAAAAATTAAAAATATCTATAGTAATATAACATATAAATGTTTTGACAGAATCACTGAAAGGTTGAATAATTCCCCTTTATAGATATGTAAACTGAAATGCAAGAACCATATTCCTTATCCTGCTCGAAAGAATCACTGGAAGTCAACATCCATGACTTTATTTGTCTCCAGTCTTTTCCCAAATATTCTTTTTTAGGAGTTCAAATAAAATAAGCATGAAATCCTTTCATATTGTAGTGGAAGTTACTATAGAAAAAAAGAACAAGAAATGTATGATTTTTTCAATTTAATGTAGAGATTCCTGGGATTCAATGAAATAAATTTCAAAGAAAGAAGGTTCAGAGAAGGTAGTATTTTAGTTGCACTAGATTTTGCTTAGTTGGGTGGAGACAATTACAGAATGAACTATAGCAGAAGTGGGTGCCTGCCCTCTCGTGGCCAAATAGGAGCATTACATTTTTTCCTTCAAAACATGGAATAAAGGACTTGTTAAAGCCAAGATTTTATTTAAAAAAATTATATCCTTCCTATTTACAAAATGAAAAAAAAAGTAACTTTAAAATATAACACAAGGGGATAAGTAAAAGGATGATGTGAAAAGCCATTTTTACAAATTTTGGAGGAGATGTCATTTGGCACTCTGGTTGAAAAAGCTTCCATCCAGGACATTGCAAATTTGGATTTGACAATCAAGCAAAAAAAAGCTAGAATTTGGGGCATTTATTTGAGTGGGTAATATATTAAGTAAGGGGTCTTCCAGATATGAAATATTTACTGTACTATTGGAGGTGTTGGGTCATTCTGCACATGCCTGAGTCACCTAAAACGTATTGTCCCTTCCATGTAGTGGTAAGAATGACAGCATCTTGATTCAGATACCAGATGAGTAAGGGGCAAGGTCATCAGTTTTTATAGAATATTAAGGGCAAGGCCTATGATGTCATCACATGGAAATCCAGTCTACTCAGGACAGATGAAGTCAGTGAGGATGGCTTTGTCAGAACTAGCTTTTTCCTCAAGAAAGAACTTTGTTAAATAACATGTACAATTGGTAACTTGAATTTATACTATCTGAATGAAATTAAGTAATTATCTACTGCACATTTCTAAGGAATCAAAAACATTTCTAAAAACCATATCCTGATGTATGTATTTTGAAGCCTTCGGGATGAGTATATTAATATTTGCAAACTACTCTGAAATGCATCAAAAAATAAGATAGAATAATGGATGGATGGATAGATAGCTATAGATGTGATAAAGCAAATGCATTAAAATTTAAATTGTGGAATCCAGGTGATTGATATATAGATGCTCATTATACAATCCTTTCAACATTTGGGTACATTTGAAAATTTTTATGATAAATAATGGCAAAACTACACTTTGAAAAATCTGAGTGAGTATGAAGCAGAAGAGAGCTTTAAGGAGCTGAATAAATTCTACTGGTTGACTTCGGCTTTTGGCGTATCTGTGATCCCAGAAAAAATCATCAGCATTCTCGTGGTATCTTTCTTGAAACATTTGTGACAGCTGCAAGTTTACATGTATATGCATGGATTTTAATTGTTAGCCTCTTCCTCTAGATTCTATAAGGCCTATGAGAGCATCTGATTTTTCTAATCATTATATGCATATAGTATATAATGCCCAGCATGGTGGCCGACAAAGTTTGTTCAAAAAAGTTTTTATTGAATGAATAAATGAAGAAATCCACATTTTATTTTCTGCTTATGCAGAATCACTAGATATACTATCAATGACAAGGTCCTGAAACTAAAGAACCACCTAATTGGGGGTGCCTGGGTGGCTCAGTCGGTTGGGCGGCCGACTTCAGCTCAGGTCATGATCTCACGGTCTGTGAGTTCGAGCCCCGCGTCGGGCTCTGTGCTGACGGCTCAGAGCCTGGAGCCTGCTTCCAATTCTGTGTCTCCCTCTCTCTCTGCCCTTCCCCTGTTCACGCTGTGCCTCTATGTCTCTCAAAAATAAATAAACATTAAAAAAAAAAAAAAGAACCACCTAATTGTTATGCCAACATAAGAAAACACTTTTTTTGAATGAATGAATCACTGAGTAAATGAAGATACTGCTCTTTCTTTTGTCTGTAGAGAATTCATATTCAATTCATAATTCCAACCGTTCAGAAAGATTAAAGGGAGACACTATTTTATATATGTTATACATGTTATTGTTCCTGCCAACTTTAATTTATTAGAAATATTTGATATAGTCTCCAAATAAATCAGATGAGCCCTTTATAGGTGGGTGTAAATCATGGATTCTTTTTAAAATGGGTAGATCAACTACCCTTAACCATTCATCTTGTGGGAATGTATCTTTCAAATTAACTAAGCCAAATCGTGTGGCAAAGACTAAGGTCAATTGCTCACAGAACAGATTCTGGACAATTCCCCAAGAAGAAAGTTTCTCCTGGAGCCCTACTTGGGTTTCTGTGATTAAGTTGACATTTTAGAGTGACTGGAATAATGGCTTTTTAATTCCATGTGGGGAGAGCCCCTTGTAAAGCACAGATGTAGGGCTCCAAAGCATTGGTTCTCAATAAGTGGTTCCTTCACCAGAAGCATGGCATCACTACAAACTCATTAGAAATGCAAATTAAGGGGCACCTGGATGGCTCAGTCCCTTAAGTGTCAGCTTTGGGTTAGGTCACCATCTCAAGGTTCATGAGTTTGAGCCTGCATCGGGCTCTCTGCTGTCAGCACAAAGCCTACTTCAGATCCTCTGTCCTCTCCTCTCTCTCTGCCCCTCCATCGCTGGTTTCTCTCTCTTTCTAAAAATAAATAAATCAACTTAAAAAAAGAAAAAGAAATGCAAATTTGCCCCAGACCTACTCTCAGGGTGAGGCCCAGCAATCTATGCTTTAAGAAATGGGCCGCTTGGGTGACTCAGTCAGTTAAGGCTCTGACTTTGGGGCAGGTCATGATCTCGTGCTTTGTGAGTTTGAGCCCTGCATGGGGCTCTGTGCTGACAGCTCAGAGCCTGGAGCCTGCCTTGGATTCTGTGTCTCCCTCTTTCTCTCTGCCCCTTCTCCCACTCACACTCTCACTGTTCCTGTCTCTGTCTCTCTCTCAAAAATAAACATTAAAAAAATAAAAGGGATCTAGGTGATTCTGATAGATGCTTAAGTCTGAGGGCCTTGCTACTCAAAATCCAGTCCATAGGTCAGTAGCATCAACTTTACCTGGGAGCTTGTTAGAAATGCAGAATTTTGTGTCCTGCTTCAGACCAGTTAAATCTGAATCTGCTTTGTAACAAGATCTCCAGGTGATCTGTATGCACATTAAAATCTGAGAAGCCTTGCTCTAGAGAATGAAAAACCTTTGTTATTGAGAGTCACACTTTTATAGTCCCTGTGGTAGGGGACATGGCATGGACTTCAATATTCAAATTTCTGGATGTATTGCTGTTTTAGGCAGATGAACCCAAAGCTCCTTATCGAAATTCATCGACATTAAAAAAATTGTTAATGGAGTAAGGTTTATAAAAACAGTGAATCAGTCATTGAGTAATTTCAACTCAAATGCATATATGGTCTTCTCTGGAGAAATATTAAAAAAAAAACCTCGTGTTCCTCTATTTTGTGATTACTGATATTAGGCAAGTCACTCTACCCTAATAAGCACTGTTCCCTATTTTAAAGATAGGGATTACATGTTATGTATTAGGGCTCAATTTTATCCAGGGCGCCCAAAAAATGCCTTGTAAACTCCAAACCTCACAGAAATGAAAGGGATAGTGTCAATTTCCAAAAAGGCAAACTTTCCCTTCCTACTTTATTGGATGTGAGCAACTATTATTTCTATAAATTGGTAATTTGCTAAATTATTATGTGAGGAGTAAGATTTTCATTTAAAGAGAATCCAAAATGTCCAGTAAACCTCATATTTGATTTTAGCGCCAAGTTATTGAACAATAAATGATGTTTCTGTATTAAAAATATTAAAAGACACTCCAGGCTTTCTTGAGTTAAAACCTTATGCGAGTACCACCTTGAATTTTTTGTTGTTGGGTTTTGCCGTTGTTATCTTACTGGTGAAATTCACACCAGACCATCAAACGTTTTTCTTGTCAAATAGATCTCATTGAGGATGACTACAGAGTCATATACTGAAGAAGGAAACAGATTGTTTTTGATATAATCCAACTCACTTCTAAGAACATATGAGTCTGACAACTTAAAAAGTAGGCCTCTTGGAATAAATGAAATTTTGGTATTACTAAACAACTCTCCCTTTCAATATCAAAATGAGACGAAGACTACTAGCCCACCTTCAGTTGTATAATACACACACAGATGATAGAAGGAACTCTTCAGAACAAAAATTTGGTCTTAATGGTTGAGTAAGATTTGGGGCATCACGTACTCTGTCTTAGATTATAACTTTCTCCAAGGGTGGAAATGAACACTTTGTGAATGAATGCAGCGGCCTTTATAACTAAGAAGATTTGAGTTGGGGGTAAATGAATTTTGGCCAGAAGCCAATGTACAAACTAATCAAATAGAATCTACATATATAAACCTAACTTATTAAAGAACAATAATATCGAGTAATTTAAAGGGGGGGAGGGAAACCTTGACATTTGATTCAACAAAAATTCAAGTCAAAGGATGTTACTATTTAAGGTAAAGGCCTTCTATTCTGTGCTCAGTTAGCCAAGCAACATGCCATAGAAGACAGAAAGATGAAGAAGGGCTAGTTCTTGTTAAAGGTTGCTAGAATATTGCAGTTTTGTTATCGAGGTAGTACAATGGGCTGTAGTATAGATATAGACCCTTGCTACTCAAAGTATGCTACACGGAACAGCAAGCATTATCCCATCACCTGGGGCTTGTGAGAGATGCTGACCTCTCACCATCCCAGACCTGCTGAATCAGGATCAGCATTTTGTCATAATGCCCTGGTTTACCCATTGGACTTCTAGAAACGCTGGTAGAGAACATAACTTCTGGAGCTAGACTGCTTGGATTTACTTGTGTGACACTGACTGAGGAATTGAATCTCCCAGTACCTTGGTTTCCTCATCTGTTTAATGAGAATAATAATAGTAACTAAGACATATGGATATTTTAAGACTGAAGGGTGTTAATACAACAAAGGGCTCAGAATGGTGCATAGCAAGCACTCAGTAAAATGTTTCTGTATTCCCTGACGTGCTAAAACAAGACATGTCCAAATATTGCATTTGGACATTAATGATGTCACATAATATTTTGTAATCAATACATTGGATATTTACTTTTTTCTTTTTACAGGTGTTTTAAAAATAGCAAAGAAGGAGTATTACTAATGTCTCAGTAGGCATTTCTATAACCACATTAAAATACTAGGGTTGTGAAACAATTTTAAAAATTAATAGTTTTTTAAAGGAAAAATATATATACATAAAAACGTAGATATACACCAAAAATTTTAACAGTATCTGCAAGATTACTGAGGGCCTTTGTGTGTATATGCGTGGTTTATTATTTAAAAAATTTTTATATACCTTTTTAAACTAAAGAAATAGCTATGAATATTATAAAACTTTTGTTATAATTAAGATTAGTCAATTTTCCACAACTTTATTAACCCAGGATCCTGAATGACAACTGTTTTTACAGAAAAAATAAATCCAGCTACGTAAATTTCTTTAATTGCATACCTATATGTTGGATTTCTATCTCTCTATCTCTCTATCTATCATCTTTTCACATGATCTGAGACAAATATCTAGTGTTCAAAGCGTTGGGGAAATTTCAACTTGCCTACTTATTTGGTTTGCAAATTACTCTATGAAGATAATTTATTAAAGTCTTACAAATCTGGGAATATTTTGCAGTCCAATGAAGTCTTTAATTTTCAAATAGAAATGACCTTTATAACTATCAAGTTAAAAGGATTATACTAAAAAAGTCTTTGCTGCTAAAATAGTGTCTCCAGTGCCTGCCATGTCCTAGATAGAATTTTCTTTTGAGAAAACCACAGCTACTTATTTTCAGTGGCCTCATTCAAACAAACTTACATCATTACAAGACTAGATAAAGGGCACACTGGTGTTCAAAGGTGTGAAATGACTTTTCCTTCCTAGCATTAAATGTTAAGGGCAAATGATTTTATTTTCTTGAGTTTCAAAAATGAGGTCACTTAGGGTTTTGACATTTCAAAGGAAAAAAAAATTATATTTTCTCTGTTGGACCATATGGAAGCTATGGGATTCAATGCCTCTAAAATTATTTCTAAAACTGTCTAAATATCTTCTAAATTAGCCAACATTATACATTTACAGAAAATCCTAGCTGATCGCCATTGCTAGAGGAGAAACCAAAATAAAGTTGACTTAAAGTGCTACTTCTGTATTTTTTTATATCCATTGGTGTTGCATTAATTCCAAATAGATTTTTGGTATGTGATATCTGGTGCAAAAATAAGGCTTTGAAAGGATGACAGTGAGAAAGAATCCATGACATCTTGAAGGCCCTAGGTCTCCTATTCCTTAGAGTGATTTTTTTTTTTTTTTTTTTTTTTGCAGTACTAGAAAAATGTTCTCTCTGGCGCACCATCAATAAAATACTCCATTAGGAGACTTTTATGTCAATTGTTGTACTATATAAGCAGAAATTGATAGTGTCTTGAAATGTTCTTTTCAACTGAGTGTTCACTCTTGGAGAACCTAGCTAACGAATAGATAGAAATCATTGACAGGAAAAGTATTGTTCCTAAATAGTGACAATACATGCAATTTCACTTTCAAATGCTTTCTTTGAACGTCTATTTCCTGGAATATAAAACACATCCAGTTGACTAAAGAGATTCCTGTTTTCTAATTGGAGAAGAATGTTATTAATGATTATTAATATCTGCATAAAATATCATACTATTTTATATTAATAAGCTAAAGCAGGTAGAAAAGAGTTCCAGAGTTTCTGTTAGCTTTCTAAGGAGAGCGTCTATTTCCATGTTGGTGTCTACATGAGCAAAATGAGAAATTCATTGAATCTTTCCCCTCTTAATCTTTTCAAAGGTCACTGGGGAAAAAGAAAAAAAGTACCACGATCCCTGAAGAACTACCAGAATTAAAGATGTACTATTGTCAAACATTAAAATTCTGGTTCCAAGACAAAAAATTCAGAAAGGGCATCTTCGACTTTAAATATAAAGCAGCAGCTATCTGATGTGTTGCATTCCCTATAGGCAGAATTCAACATGGGGTACTTGAGTGCATGATTTATTGAGATAATGCTCTCAGGAGAAAACTGCAGGGAGATGAGGAAAGCAGGGGAAGACAGGGAAAGAGGATTAAGTTGAAATGTGGTCTCAGCTTAAAAAAAGGGGGAGGGGCACCTGGGTGGCTCAGTCTGTTAAGAGTCCAACACTTGGTTTCAGCTCAGGTCATGATCTCATGGTTTGTGAATTTGAGCCTTGGGTTGGGCTCCATGCTGTCAGTGTGAAGCCTGCTTAGGATTCTTTCTCTGCCTCTTTCTCTCTCCCCCTGCTCTCAAAATAAATGGATTAACTTTTAAAAAAAGAAATATGGTCTCAGCCTGGAGTTCTGCCTCAGTCTGATCCTATGGGGCTCAGGAGTGTGAATTGCAACACAGAAGCTGTCCACCCAGAAGCAAGGGACCTGAGCTTTTATTCTCCTAGATTTTACAGTCGCTGGGCCTGGGTCACCCTCTTCCCAAAATAACCTGCCAGACATGTCTAGGAAGGTAGCTCCTTTCAGCCCAGGCCAGTCCTCTGGAGAAGTCTGTGGCCACCTGCAGCAGTGGGTACAGCAGCCCTGGGTCTGGGTAGGACACAGGTAGCACCTGCTTGCAGCATGTGAAGACCCCTCCAAATGTGGGCCTTGCACGAGCAGTGAGCGCTTGGACTAGCCCCTCAAAATTCAAGCAGGAGACCCAAGTGTTTCTCATTGTTTTGTTTTCCCCCTCTGCAGATGGTAAGTATAGATGTTAGAGGCACAAATAACTCTAGAAGCATATTCATATCTGCTTTTAGGCATAACTTTCTGGCAGTGTGAATCCTCCTGTAACCCTGCTTACGGCATACCACAAAAACATTACTTATGAAACTTACTAGTCTAACTTTAAATTTCACTGTCTATTGATCCTATATGATATGATGCCACCAGTGTAAACAAGAGCCTAGAAAATTTTGATTTTTTAAAATATTTATTTATTTATTTTGAGAGAGAGAGAGCGCACATGTGTGCACATGAATGCGGGAGGGACAGAGGGGCAGAAAGAGGGGAGAGAGAGACTTGAAAGCAGGCTCCACACTTATTTCAGAGCCTGACTTGGGGCTTGAACCCAAGGATCATGACCTGAGCTGAAATCAGGAGTTGGGATGCTCAACCCACTGAGCCACCTAGGCAACCCTGGAAAATCTTGCTTTTATGTTGAATATTTCCTTTCCCTTCCCTTCCCTTCCCTTCCCTCTCATGCCTAATTAGCTCAATATCTAAAATAAAAAACTTCTAAAATTCTATACAAAAAAAAAAACAAAGAAATAGCCATAGATGTACTAAAAAATGTATTTACATAGGTTCAGTGAAGTCTGTTTAAATAGTGGAGCACTCCAAATATCCAATAATAGGGGACTGGAAAAATAAATTATAGTAAGGCTATATGATAGAAGACTATGATGAAATCATTAAAGGTTAGGTCGTAGAAGAATATTTAATGACATGGAAAACATGTGCAGTATGTGAAAATAAAAGTTTAAAACACAGATTGTGAATATGATCCCATTTTATGAAAAAGTAATAATTGTGTATAAAAAGACTACCTATGTATACACTCCACATTTACACTGTTATGTCTGGGTGGCTTAGGTGTTTGACTTATAGGTAATATATTTAGGATTTTTCTTTTATCATTTTTAAGTTAAAAATTTTTCTATGAGGGGTGCCTGGGTGGCTCAGTCGGTTCAGTGGCCGACTTCAGCTCAGGTCATGATCTCGCAGTCTGTGAGTTCGGGCCCCGCATCGGGCTCTGTGCTGACGGCTCAGAGCCTGCAGCCTGCTTCGATTCTGTGTCTCCCTCTCTCTCCACCCCTCCCCCACTCACACTGTCTGTCTGTCTCTCTCTCAAAAATAAACATTAAAAAAAAAAAGAAAAGAAAAAAAAGTTTTTCTATGATAAACCTAGGTTTTTTTTGGAATAAGAAAAAAGCAATTTAATAATATTAACTTTAATGCACTTGTTATTAGTTATAATTATCCAAACAATTTTCAAAATTTCTTTTTCTCATTCTGATAGTTCTCCCTCCATTTTTTTCATCTTTTTTCATGAATTTATCCTCTGAATATTCAAGTGAAATATAAATGAGCTCATTTTCTTCACTCTTTTTAATATTGGTATCGTTTCAATCATTAAATTATATTTCACTTTTTAAAAACTAAAAAATTGTCAGTCTACAGCCTTATATTTTTAAATTTCACTTCTAATATTTCTAGAACTTCCTTAATTATTCTTTTCATTGTGATATCTAATTTAGAAAAATACACCAATTATTTGGAAATATAATATACAAGTATACAATGTAATAATAATAGTAAACATTTATGACCCATACTATGCACCAAGTATTTGTATTAAATACTTTATGTATCCTAAGAAGTCATAAAAGACTTTGAAACTCCTGCACTTTAGATTAAAGACAAAAGAAAATACTAAATGACTTGATGATCATCTTTTCTAAGTGCTTTAATCACCTTTAATCAATATGAAATCAGTTAGAAACTTTCTCCTGAAATAGCAAGATGTGGACTGTTCAATGCAGTCACAAAATACAATGCTAGTGTTGGCCACAGAATACCAGAAGACAATGAAATATGAACAATTTAGTCAATCTTGTAGATGTTTTGCGAGATAATGCTGAACTCCATCAAAGTGTTTTTCCAATGTGCTATTTTCTTCTTCTGACATGATGTTACATAAGCAAAGCTAGTCAGTAGGTGTGGAAATCATGCTTAGTGCCATGCATAAGGTTAAAAGACTCTCTTACCTCTTTCTTTACTTCTTCTTCATCTTCCAGTGTCAAAGCAGCCAGTTGCTTAGCTCTCTGTTCCATCAGATTCACGTATCGGATTGGATTTGACAAAGCTTCAATCACGTCTAAATAAGGAAGAGACATTTTAGATCAAAGGTCCTAGATAAATTGATTATCCACCATCTGTTCATCCATTCATTCATTCATCCATCCATCCTACCTACCATCCATCCATCTACTCATCCATCCATGCATTCATTCATCCTCTGTCTACTCACCCACCCAAACACTGATTCATCATCCATCTTCCACTTTTTCATCTACACATGTAACTATTCACTCATCCATCCAACTTTTTAGAAATGGACAAAAGTCAAGTCTCTGCTGCAACCTCAGGAAGATAGAACTCAAAGGAGTTCAGCTTTGACAACCAAACTGGACAGACTCCAACCTGGGATGCCTCAATGCTCCATATATTTTAGTTTAGTTTTTTTTTTTTTTTTTTTGAGGGGTCCATCCATAACAGCAATAGCCCACACATTTGTCCTATTTGGCCCAAATAGGTCTTTCATAAATGAAACCTTTCACATAAAAAAAAAAAAAAAAAAAAACTGTCTTCCAGACTTTTGAAACAATCTAAATGTTTGGCAATACAAATCTCATTCACACAAGATTCTGTCTAGCTGGAGTGAGTTATGGTTGCCATCTTTGGATGGGCATATGCTCCAAGTTTGCCATAGTCTCCACCACTCCCCAGTACCTTAGAACCAGGCTACTTAACATCGTAAGTATTTAAATTTATGATTTCTGGTTGACACTGTCACAAGTTAATACCTCTAAACTTGAGATCTCACCCATAAAAAGGATCTGACTTCTAAAACTGGATGAAGATAAATTCATTTCACAGTCCTAGATACACTGCTGCAGTACCAGATAGCATGGGTTAGAAAGTGCTGGACCCATACGTAGATAAATATGCTCAATATTTATTGGGACTTAAGTGAAATTAAATTAAAATTTATTCACAAAGGTTTGAGCAACTTAAAAAACATACATACATGAATAGAAGCAATTCTAAGGCCAGAATTTCCTGCCTAGTTTTGGTCCAGTTTTCCTTCCACTAACCCACAGAAATATGGACGGCCTCATATGTAAATATTCCCTTGAGTCAGGTTCTTTACCTGCATATGTATCTGGGACATAGTCTTTCACCTCTATGTAGACAAAGACAGCTGGGAGCATCAGAGGCTGGTTCCTCTCATTCCGCAGACAGATGTAGTGATAGCCTGGAGGGTGACATTAATACTGTGCATTGCATATTTTCTCCACAATGTTACTTACAACACAGGAACATCTATGTGATGGAAGCATTTATCTCAGATGACTTTGAATGACAAACAGGCCACTTCTTTCTCATTTTAATTTGCATGGTTTTAAGTGATATTATTTTTCTCATCAGACAGGAAAACAATGTCGATTCTGATCATTTTCCTTTCCAATCATGTTTTTCCCCACAAAAGAGAATTTAAAACTGTATGTCATGGACCAAATTATTGGTCCAAACTCTTCTACATGGTTTCTTGACGTAGGGCTTAGCCATATGCTTTGCTTTGTTAATGATGTGGTGCAAACAGGGGCTTAATATGCACTTGCAGAGTCAGGCTTGACCTTATGCATTCTTGCGGGCTACCACAAAAGTCCAAACTGTGAGTGCCACTGCTCCTTCAGCCTGGGTCCCTGAATGAGCACACGTGGAACAGACCTAACTCCAGCCCAGAGCCTGGAGCTATGGCTGAGCTCAGCCACACCCTGCCAACCCACAGACCCGTCAGCATTAAGATAAAGCACTTGTTATAAGTCATTAAGTCTTCAGAGAGCTTCCTAAATCATGCTTTAACAATCACAGAAGGCAGTGATGGTTTTCTTTACAACTCTAATTAATAGTTTCTCACCACATTATCCGTACCTGGCCGAATCGCCTGTACAGGCAAGATCCGGTGACCGATAAATTTACCTCCTTCTTCATAAACTGCTATCCTCAAACAGGCCAGAGAAGGAAGAACCACCTAAAGGGACATTAGGGATACTCGTGGTTACAAGAAGGTACAATTGCAAGAAATGATTAGAAAGGTAATATTCTAACATGCCCCGTGCTTCCAAATTCATGTAGAAGTTTCTACTTACCTAACTGATAAAAAGTTAAGTTGTTGCTCTGTAACTTCCATTTTCAAAAGGATTACTAGAGATATGGCTTTATCTAAGTCTTATCACCTTGTCCTGATGAGGAATTTGTTCATCATGTAGACCATTTACTTTTGACATGAACATTCTCGAGATGTAAATGATAAAGGTTTAAATATATGTTTAAATATAAAATTAGTAGTCTTATCACTATTTGAGCCTTGACTCTTACATTTTCAAAGCAAATTACTTTTGTACTTTCAAAGCAAAAGCAAAAATACAAAAGAATAGCTTTCAGGATAGCTTTAAAAGTGAGATTGCTTTATAAATAATTCCCAAATAAGCAACAAGAAATTGCTCATTTTCCTCCTTCAATATAAAATGTGTCAAGAACATGGGCTAACTGTATCCTTAAATCTTACTTTTGGTAATAAAGTAACATTTACTGACTATTTTCAAAGTGCCAAACATTTCACAAATGTTTTCAGTATATTAGAAAAATACTTATTGGGGCGCCTGGGTAGCTTAGTCAGTTAAGCGTCCTACTTCAGTTCAGGTCATGATCTCACAGTTTGTGAGTTCAAGCCCCGCATCAGACTCTGTGCCAACATCTCAGAGCCTGGAGCCTGCTTTGGATTCTTTGTCTCACTCTCTCTCTGCACCTCCTCCACTTGCTCACACTCTCTCTCTCTCTCTCTCTCTCTGTCTTTCAAAAATAAATAAATGTTTAAAAAATTTAAAAAAGAAAACACTTATTAATAACTCTATGAAGTAGAAACTATTATTAAATCCGATTAACATATTTAAAATAGTGGAGCACAGAGACCTTTAGCACAGATAATCTCTTTGCAGAAGACTGCCTTTGTAGATCTTTTGGCCAGATAAAAGCAAAGGGTATGGTAAGATAGTCTATTCCACTTTTTACTAAACTTTTGTCCTTTGTGTGACAAGCATGTGTGAAGAAGATTTGCTTTTTGGTGAAGGCAGAGAGAAGGCCCAGCCATATGGAAAAGATAGAATGATCAGCTCCAGAGGCTAGAGATTACATGAACTTTAATTTTCTTTTTTTTTTTAATTAAAAAAAATTTTAATGTTTATTTATTTTTGAGAGAAAAAGAGAGACAGAGTGTGAGTGGGGGAGTGTGAGTGTGAGTGAGGGAGACACAGAACTCGAAGCAGGCTCCATGCTCCACGCCATCAGCACAGAGCCCGATGCGGGGCTTGAATTCACAAACTGTGAGATCATGACCTGAGCCGAAGTCAGACACTTAACTGACTGAGCCACCCAGGCGCCCCTAATTAATATTCTTTTTTAAGGGAGTATGGACTTCCTTCTCTCTGCTCCCATATTATTCCCTACTTCCCACTGTACTTCATGTGAGTTACAATGGAAATATATCATTTATCACTTGTATTATGAGAGGATAGGAGTTAATTTATATGCTTTTCTGGTCTTCCAAATAACCATGACTAGAATTAATTGACTCACAACACAATTCTGAAAATCCAAACAAGTGATTCACAGAGATCTTGAATAGTTTTTAAGATAGCCCTCAAAAGTGCTATTGCTTTATAAATGTTTATAAAATTCCCAAATTAAGCAACAAATAATTTTTCATGTAATTTTTCCCTCGGAGTGAAACACCCAGAACATGCAGTTAGATCTCATATCCAGGATATGCGACCAACCTTTTTGAACACAATAGGCTCTTCTTCCCAGACAGGATTTACAGCATTTCCTTGTGATGTTTTGGTCTTAAATGCCTTCCTCCTTGTGTCCACGGGCAAACCAAACATATCCACTTCCACATAAGTCCCAACTTTCTTATCAGAAAGAAACTGACCTGAAATAATCTAGAAAACAATAAAAAAGGAAACTTTGATAAATGAATAAGAAATATAAGAGAATACTTTAGGGAGGTACAAATGCTGGTTGGTTGAATCATAACTAAAATGAAATAGAGGCAAGTGTACAAAGATAATTTTTTCTTTGGTTAAAGAATTGGTAGAGGAACTTTGAAAATGCTGAGGTTAGATGCAGTCAGTTAATAAGACAAAGTTGTATAGGAGGAAATAAATGAACAAATACCAAAAATTGATGAGATTAAACTTTTTGTACTTGGGATACATCTGTTAAATATTGAAGATTGATCTTCAGAGCCAACTGAATATAAGGGTTTTTCTAATACTTAAAGAGAAAAAAAATTCTCAGTTTAGCATGAATGTAAATGAAATTAAAAGGTCATTTAAGAGTACAACTTAATACATAACATAGTAGAAACTCTAGCATTTAAAAAGTTTCCTTTTGTTCATAAAATTCAGCTTGAAGGAGTGGTTATAACACCATGCTATTCCAATTTTCAGAATTGTTACATTTTAAATAAAAAGCCACACCAACAATAAAAGCAAAAACCAAATACTGACTTAAACTATTTTGTCCAGTTTATCATCACTCCTAACCTCAACCTGTTAGCCATCCACACAATTATGGGTATCCTTGCCTATCTACAAAATTTATGGATATTGTAGAGTTAAAAAAGAGTTTAAAATCACATATTCTGGTGGTCAAGAGCTTTCTGAGCTCAAGTTTATGAAAGAAGACAGAATTACCAGGGCCAGAAATGGGACAAAATGGCGGCCTGAGATGGCCCTCAGCAGCTCAGCGAGGCCAGTAGCTACATACTGATGTGGTCAGAAATTCCAAACAGATTAGAGAGAAAAGTGAGGAAGAGGCCATCTGAATTTGCCCAAGATAACTCATTTTTATTGAATGTTCTCTTTAGCCTGATTGTGTGGGACCTGCTAGCAACAATCTCTGTTTAATTTGAGGTTCTACATGAGCACAACTTAGCAGATATTTTATATATTTGAAACTTCCAAGTTACAAATCACACTGGGAAATCAGATGGACCAAGGATTCTGTGTGCTTAAGATGTTTGATAAAAGCAGAGGTCCTTAACTAAATTAATGACACTAACTAAACCTCGATGTTCCCATCAGTAACATAGGATGGTGGAACACCTCTTGAGTTCCCAAGTCCAATCTGGCACTATGACGTCTCTGTCAGAAGGTCAAAACAAAGGCACCACCTGATGGAGAGGAGCCACATCTTGGCTCTGGCTGTCATGTTAAAGACATTGGCCTGTCTATTCCTGCACTGTCAACTGCAACAGTGTCTCCATTCTGGATTAGGGTAGCACTTCACATGTGTTTGGGTCTCAACTGCTTTTCCTCAAACTCACTTTCTGTGTTATTATTTTAAAACTACTTACACTGCCATGGTAAATTTAAAAAAAAAATAAGCAAGAAAACATGCAAGAAACAAGATGAATTGGAGGACAAGAACAAAATTATTAGTTTGATCCAACTAAACCGACAATTGACAAAGGTTCTAAAAATAACGTTTTGTCAGTGTGTGATGCTTACGAGTTTATCTTAATCAAACTCGGCAGGAATTAAACATCCTTTGCTGAAAAGAATTTCCTAAAATAAACATAATCTCCAAGCTCTGATTCTGCCAACTCCACTCTTCAGATACATGGTATGAAGTAATTTCAAAAGATATAATTTTGAGACACTTGATTGAAATTTTATTTTTGATCTTTGGTATCAAGTGACATAAATTTTGAAGTAAAAATGGGCTCAATATGCTTAGGGTAGATATAAATTAGTAACACTGTTGCTTTTTTTTACATAGTTTTTCTATGCCTTTGGCTTAAGGTCAATCTGAAGATTGCATTTATGGCCAATAAAAAATATTTCTTAATTCCACAGTTATCCAGATAAATGGAAAAGAAATAAAACTTTAAAGAAGTAAATGAAACAGCCACAACAACTAAGGGCTTATAGAATTCACGGATAAATCTCCGTATAAAAATGATTTTTCGTTCACAGTATAAAATATTTTCTTATAGCTAAAAACATTATATCTGATATAACATCAATCTCAAAGACTACAGACATCATTTTGAATTAATATTTTAGAGTCAGATGTATGTTTAATGAAGGAATTCTTTTACTTAGGATCATTATTGTGTTTTAAGTCCCTGATTTTCAAAATGGTAACTTGAGAGCTTTATTCAACCTTTGGCAATTTATTGAGATAATATTTTTTTCTCAGTGTGAATATTTTTCTAGAACTAATAGAGAAATAAAAGACTAGAAGGTTTTTTCCAACATGGTTTAATGATCTTTACACCAAAAGAAAGGACTGACCATGGACACTCTCGCAACTTGGTTTATTGATTTAAGGTCCAATTTCTATCCTATTAAAGAGTAGGGCTTAGTCCCTTTATCCCATGGTTACAACTTCTGAAACTTGTAATTTGGATTTAGTCCTTAAAAAAATGCACGAAGGAGGTGGAGATGTTGCTAGCAATTACATTTTTGATGACTAAACTACTTCTTTATGCAATGTGGGTAATGTTCAGACCTTTGTCGGACCATTTTGTAACAGAGAGGTACATACCTTGACAGATAAAGTGTTGGCCACTATCCCATCTACGATGCCTTCGGTGAATGGATCAAAATGCTTGTCAGGTCTCCTCATGAACTCTGGCTTTAATCTGTAGCCACTTTTCCCATTGTATTCATACATCCCCATATTTATTTGCATAGCCAGGTCTGAATATCAAAAACACAAACCTTATTGTGACAATATTCATGTTTAGAGCAAGAAAGATTGTATTACAGTCCATTTTTACTACCCTTTTTAAAAAAGAAATATTTATTCATTGTAGGAACTTAGAAAACACAGATAAGAAAAAAAGTCTAGCTGTACTCCAAATCTAGAGATTTGCCAACTGCCAACTGGTTGGTGTATATTCTGTTGAATTAGTGTTTTACATTTTTTTAGTAAATGCTCAACATTTCTGATGGACAATTTGGCATATCACATGAAGGTTCTTAAGACATTCAATATTAGGAATTTTCCAAAAGAACATTAGGACATACACTTAACAATTTATATTCAAGATGTTCTCTGAGAATTATTTATAGTAGAAAACAATTCCCTAATGTCCAGTGATAGCAAATGGATTTTAGTGAATTGTGAAATGTGTTTAATATACAGCTATTAAAATTTTTATTTTTGTATAGCATTTAAATACATTTTTTAAACAAGGAATTAAGCGAATAAGCATGAATATACATAACCCCAAACCATTACAGATTACAAAGCCGAAAGTTTACAGTACTGACTTTCTGAGTGGCAGTGTTCCTGGCTGTTTTATTGTTTTCTTTATACTTTTCTGACTTTTCCAAATTTCCTACAACATATACATATTACTTTAAAAAGCATAAAAATTTTCGTTGAAAATAATGCAGAACCACTAGAAATAGACTTGGTTATAAAGTATTAAAGGTAGTTTCTCTATTTTCAAAAGTTATTTTTCCTTCGCAGTGATATTTTTCCTTCATTGAAATCTGCTTCTGTTGGCTTCTCAGTCAAGTCTGGAAATGCGGCTAGCAGAATGGAAATGAGCTTTAACTGTGCTACTTACCCACGGTTTGAAAATTAAGTGCAACCATTTGGCAACCAGCATTCCAGAAGAGCTGAGGCATGTAGTTGGATGAATCCACACGGGTTCCTTTTGGATATATCCTGCTGAGCTGCATTTTGTTATATCTGGACCATCATGTTAAGTAGTGAATACAATTATAAAAATAATTAGCCCATACTATTAACTGAGAAGTCACTTTCCTTCTTTCTCCATTGGGAAATGAACTAAATATTGATGATCTCATTGGGCTAGGGGAAGAAAAATGTCAAAAACTTCTGAACACATAGAATAAATGCGGTTTTATAATATAGATGCCCTATATCATCCTTGCAGAGCCTCATGGGTGAAAACTAATAGGAAGCAAAAATGACTACGTCAAAATCAGTGTGATTTGGGGAGATTTTATTGAGGGTAGGCTTAACAATTAGGAACATAGGAGGAAACTCAAGCATGTCAAAGCACGTGACAGGATGATAATGTCTTTGGAGAAAGCAGACAATGTGAACTATATGGCTATTTTTGAAATGCTCTCTGCTCATTTTTTAACCTTGTCTGAGAACGCTATTTGCCAAGACTGTGGTACTCATTATGATTGATAGCAAGGTCAATATAGCACAGAAGGTTCTGACCTTGTATTGTATGTTAGTTCCTCCTGCAGTCAGTTTTCTATCCTGAGAACCTTTTAGTTATTGACTACTGTGTAGCTATTAAACAATGCTGTATCTTTAAAACACGATGGACTATTCCAATTACCAAATTTGGTGGAGGTCAGCTAAGGCTTTGAGTTCAGGCAGGGGAATTAGGCCTAAAAGGACCTGCACCTTATTTCTGGAAGTTACTGGCTGTAGATCTAAGGCATTTTGCTCTTTTGTGAGTCAGTTTCCTCCTCTGCTTGATAGATTGAACAATCCCTACAGTCTAGGCCTATTGTGAAGATGAACGTGCTAAGAAATCTAATGGAAGGTCTATCAAACAGTCAATACTTAATAGCGTGATTTTGTGTATGGAGTTTCCATTTGTTCCCTCTCCAGTTGTTGATGAGTTTGAAAGGTGACTTTTTTTTTTTAATTCTAGGACTTCCTTCATGAAATTAGTCTGTTTGAGGCATTTACTATACTTTCATAAAAAATTTTAAAGACTTTCATAAAATTTTAAAAGTTGTTTCATTTTTAATTTGAGCCCCACGCTGGTTATAGAGATTACAAAAAACAAACAAAAGAGAATATAAATACATATATAAATATATAAAAATCAAAGGTTTTTGTTGTAATATATATTTATATATGTATTTATATTCTTTTTTGTTTGTTTTTTGTAATCTCTATAACCAGCGTGGGGCTCAAACTTATGACCCCAAGATCAAGAGTCACATGCTTTTCCAAATGAGCTAGCCAGCAACCCCTATATTTATATTCTTATCATCATTCCAACTATTTTTTGATTGGACATTACATGTATGTAAATACACTGTACATATATCTCATATAATATGAGATATTATTATGAGATAAGGTATATATAAAGTATATTACATGCCTTACACATGTTACTCCTAACCCAAAGGGCAAACTGGTGTTACCATATTCAGAAGGATCAAGCCAATTGACAAAGGACAAAGATGATATGAAAATACACTTGAAACCTGAGCTTCCTTTACTGCAAGACCAGTTCTCTTTTCCATATGCCAGCTCCCACCCCTCAGCCATGCATCTGAAACCAGAAACTGTCTACGACACCCAGGTGTCAGACATAAACTATTTCATACACCTTTCTCCTTGTTCAAAACAGAAATGAAACAAATGGCACATGCAGCTTTAGCCGGGTCATTTCAGCAGTCAGTAGTCAAATCAAGGATACTCTACAAATTCCACCGGAGACTTTGTCAGTTGCTCGAGTCCTTTGGTTTCCACGAAGGAAGACATTTCAAAACTTCTATTTCTTTCTGAATTAACAACAACAAAAAAGGGTGAGAAGTAAAATTCAATGGTACAAATTGTAATGTGTAAGAAGGAGGCACATGTTCAGTGAAATTAGGACAATGGATCATCGTTGTGTAACTTTATATATGTATTTCTTTCAGCCAAAGTTGACCTTGTTTTTTATGTCTCTTCTAATACTACCTGAGTCAGATTTGTTTATGGTCATGCGAGTTAGGGACACGGTGGCATTAGGATAGAGACATGGATTTAGATGTGGCTAACTTGGTCAGTGAAAGCTGCTTCAAAAGAGGAGCCCTGGGGACTCTTGTTCTAAATCCATTCAGATTAGTTTCTCTGGCTCTCTCTTTGACACCCCACATTGTCTTTGTCTCAGTTTGTATGCATCCCCTTGGTTCAAGTAACTAATGTGACATTAAGGTTAGGGCATTTCAAAGCAGAAGGATCATTGGACGCTTTCCATTCTCATGGCCTCATTTTCAGATTAGATAAGAGAGGCCGGAGAGATGAATGTGCTAGATGTCTCAACAGAATACAAGAGCAACATTTTGAAAGTGGAATCCAAACTTCTGATAAGAATGGAAGGAACAAAACAAAGTTATCTTAGTCTGTAAAGTCTAAGAGTCCAACAGCTTCTCTGTCCTCTTCTCAACTAAAATTCAAACTGTTACACACAGTAGGGAGGCAAGTGTCATTTGGAGTGGTTGGACAGCTCTCAGTTTTTAAATGGAGTTCCCCTTGATGCATTTCCCCCTCTTTGATGCCCACTATCCATAATTAAAGCCCTGCTGTTCTTTCTAATATAACCTGGAGTCTTTATCCATCTCCTTTTCTTCCCTAATTTTTAATCAGCTCTAAAGGAAACCCTTATTTCTCTTATTTTTGTCCATCAAAGAACTTATTTTCATATGTTAATTGTTTTAAGCATGAATGCTAATTAAAATAAGTCAATTTAGTAGGTGTTCTGCAACATATGTGCAGTATTCTTTTAAAAAATAAAGTGATATAATGATATAAAAGACAAGGAGAAAAGTAGTCGTTCGTAAATCTTTGGCCCATTCTGTTGTTACCAGGTTCTGAAGGATGTTCCTTCTCAACCTGGCTAGTTGTCTAGGAGCTTTTGACTCGTGAATTAGGCAAACTCATTTTACAGCCAATGAAAATTATGGAAATATAAAAATAACTACTTTAGGATGTTTCAAATTGAACAACTTGTGGTACGATGCACTGGCAATTAAAAAAATAAAAGAAAATGTTTAAAATTTATATATAAATTGTATTAGACGTTAAATTCCTCATTGTAGAGATATAGGTACCATTTACTACAAAGTTGAAGCTCTTTGGGCAAAATTACACAATTATACAAAAGTGTGTACTATAGAAGCTTAGATTTTGATGTATCGTTAAAACTACACTTTATAAAAGGCCACTATATTTCAGCAAAAATTCTGCCTTTAAAAGCAAACTCACATAAGCAGCTAAAAATGTCCCAAGGATTCTCTTAACCTGATAGCGCCCTACATTTATGCAAAAGAGGAGGCGCAATTTCATAAAAGGGCTCTTTTCTTTAGATGGAGGAAAGATGCTTTATTTTTTTTTCTTTGCATCTAGTATTGATGTGTAGTTGGATGAAGAGAGAACACAAAATGATGTAAAGTTAATGTTATAAAACAGGCTGGACAAATGGAATGTGAGTGAACTGATTGGTTTGGTTCTATTTCTACTTATTAGGGTTAACCAGGTCTCTCTGGCTGCTCCCCACCCCTCCCTTTCTTGGGGATGAGTAGATAGTTTATTTCAACACTGTCCCTTATATAGCAGAAGGACCCCATTATGTTGTTGAACTGCAAAACTCTCCATCAGCTGTACTCTGGCCTAATACCTTTCAGATAACTGTGTATGGCCTATAGGTCTACGAAGAATTTTGAGGAAACATGGAATACTTTCTCACATGGTTTTAATTGTTAACTCAGGCATGCATTCAAGGCTTCACAGAATAGTTCTGTTAAGGGTCACATTCTTTCTTCTAACTACCTTGTATTTAAGATATACTCATTATAGTCTCCCTCTCTCTCTGCCCCGCCCCTGCTCACACTCTTTTTCTCTCAAAAATAAATAAACATTAAAAATCCAGTTTAAGATATACTCGTTATATGTTACATTAGAGGTTCTTCTCCAGGGAAAACTTACTTTTTGAAATTTCAAAGGACTCAAACTTGACTGGCTGAATATAGTTCACCAGGTTAGACATCTCTTCTGTGGCCATGGCCTCGCTGCCAGCAGTACCCTGGAAGGGGAAATGAAAATAAGACTCCCAGAGTCAGCATTGCATTACCAAGGACAACTTTCCCAAGGCAATGATCAAGTAACCCACGAGAGAGAACAGCATCCCTTCTCTTCTGAAAATGATTATTGCCAATAGAAAATTCACCACAGGAGAAAATTTATTCATACGTGAGGCAAGTATGGGGTGGCATGAAGGGGGTTTAGGGGCAGCTCCCAGTGTGCATGGGGACCGGCAGCATCAGCCTGAGAGCTTATTAGAGATGCAGCATCTCAGCCCCCACCACTGGCCTTCTGAATCAGAATCTGCATTTTACTAAGGTGATTCAAATGCACATTGCAGTTTGAGAAGCACTGAGCTATATGTCACCATATAGCACAAATTCCTTAGCTGATGTGTAAGGTTAAGAAATCAAGAAATCAAGAATTCACTGTACAATATAAAAATTAGTATGTAAGTGACCTCAGTGAACCAAAAAAAATTATTAAAAAATTTGTTTTTTAAAAAAGTTTGCCTTGTGGAAATAGATTGGGGTCAGTGAACAAATATTGCTTTTCTTTATAAATGTTCATCCCTCCCTATCTTCTTGGTTCCTGCGTGCCTATTAGGCAAGCAGTACAATACAACGTAGGGGTCAGTAGCTAAGATTCTAAAGTCAGATTGCCTAATTTCAAATCCCAAGTTCACTACTTAGAAGCTGTGCAATCTTGGGCAAATCACTTAATTGCTTTGTGCCTCAGTTTACGCACCTGTTAAAATAAAACCAGTCCCAATGGAATATAGAGCTTTCGTGATTATTAAATGAGTTAATTCACGTGAAACAGCTCAGAACAGTGCCCGGCACATAGTAGAACCTCATGTTATTTTAGTGTTATTAGCTATTACATGTCACTTTGATAAAGTTTTAATAAAGGAGAAAACCAATACTGTAGTATTGGCATGGACAGACCTCTGTAGACTGATCTAATATTTTCTCCCCATTTTAGAAGTGAGAATACATGGAGACAAGATTTCTTTTGAAAACTCTTGTAGCAACATTTAGGTTAAATGTTAATCGGGAAACATGCATTTGCAAATGGACCATCCAATTAGAAAGGCAGTTTTTAATGATCAAGAATCAGTGATAAAAGTTATGCACAGTAATTGAATAATTGAAATAATTATCAGGAAGAACTACTTTACCAGGCCTATGAATAGTTTTCCTCTGGACATTAGCTTGAAATTTAGTGGAGGAACAAAATTAATCAAAACTTTAGACAACATTAAAGGAAATAAGTATAAGAGGAAGAACATCTCGTAAGAATAGTTTATTATTCGTTATTTACTCCCGAGACAGATACTTTCCAATATGTTTGAAGACATATTCGGTGTAAACTTTTTGATTAAGACTCTTGGTAAAACAAAGTTTTGAAATTCCACTTGACTTATCTCATATTCACTTCTAGATACAGTGCAATTAATATTTCTGAACTGATGAAGTGATTTGGGGTGTTTTAGCTGACATCATCAATAAGAAGCCCTAGTGATTCCAAATTTACAACAATGAAATTAATGGCTTATTTCTGAACATTTCTCCAAAACCCCACATTTTCTCTGGATTTGGGGCTATTTGATGAACAATTTAATTGCCTCAAAAATTGAGGCAGGCATTTGGATGTCACGAATTTTTAGTTACTCTCCAGAGACCCCATTTGATGGAAGGAAGTCTCAACAGCATGATCATCATAGAGAAAGTTTGCTCAAGACCTTGCTTATTCCTTAAGTGACTCAAATGCACATTTTCATTTTCCAAGTTTTAAAGTGAACTGTGACACTTTTGACCACTAGATGGCAGAAGGAGACCATGAGCTATACATACCCAGCTAGAGCAGGTGGACTGGCACGGATGTGCTTCCGTGACCAGAAGTCAGTCCCTAGACACCTACCTCATCCATTGAAGATTTTTTACAGTCATCATCGTCATCGTCGTCGTCACTCTCGGTATCAGCTTCCCCTGTCAAATTTGAATAACAAATCATGAAGTCAACAAACTTTTAAAAGTTTGAAGTATATGTTAACAGGTGCATTACCAAAAATTTCCTTGGAAATTGGCCTTATACTTTTAAAATTATTCATTTGGCTATTTAAGTTTTATTAATTTTAGAAAATTATACTGAGATTTGGAATATGGATTTTTTTCTCTAAATTTAGTTTGCGAAAACCATTTGAAATGTCCAAATTCTATTAAAAATGCTTAACATTTTTATCTGTATGTTTAAAAGGATATGGCATCATCTACATTTATCTTTCTATGGTACACATATCCTATATTGGTGTGTACATTGTCTTTCAGGGTCTCTAGGACTCTGAAAAATAAACTGTCTTTTTCCCACTTTTCCCTCTTTTTCTGAGCCCTGACTCTTCCATGTGATGCTTGGCCAGCACTCGGTGACTTTACAGCTGCATTCCAAGGCCATAGAAGACCTCCCAGCTCAGGCCAAGGACACGAGCTGGGACAGGAATGGTGGGGCTGTGGCAACACACTTGATTACACAAAAATTGTAAAGTAACTATTGTATCTCATGGTTTGTCTGCAGGCTTATTTGTTGGATGCATTTAGATGTCATTCATCTAAACAATGCATGTATCTTAGAAAACGGTGACATTCTGTTTTAAAAAGCAGGATAAAATGCATGAACCCTTAAAATAATTATGCATGGAAATCTACTTCAGTCAGACATAATTTAGTTTCATAGTTAGCCAATACACAATCATTTCAACGGATTAATTTTTCTCTATGAAGATTTGGTGGATGATTCCACTAGTTTAAATATTCACACTAGGATGAGGTATTAAATTCGTCTACAGCCTTGGACCTCAGTCTCATCTGATAATATCAGTTATGTAAAAAGATTTTCAAGTAAAATACTAAAGGAGGCATTGTATGATTTGACTACCACCTTTCAGCGTTCACAAAGTGCCATAACAATATAAGCCCAGTAGATGGCTATATTGGCTCTACAATGAGGCAACATGCACAGGCTAGGTCCTTCCCCCTAAAACCTTGTGAAAGTTAGCAGCCCTGCTCGATCTGTATAAATGTCACAGTGTCCACACCATGTCTTCCAAGAAGCTTATAAATGTTTTCATTTGGCTAACAAAGTTCAATCAATTACTGAGTGAAAGCAGTGAGCAAAGTACTCATGAGATATCTTTAGAGGGAAAAGATTTCCGGGACCAACGAGTCTTATTATTTATGGCTTGTTTATTGAAAGAAAGGACATACAACCACTTTATGATGCTTATATTGTGTTAGTTAATAAAGTGAATCCATTATATTTTGGAAAGAAAACATATCTTTTTAAATAGCAACACATTCTTTTGGAAGTTGGTACTTAAATGTTTTTTATAGTCAAATGTGTTGCCCTCAAGTTCTTTTAACTTTTTTTTTTTTTGCCTTTTAATTAGAGAGGGGATTCTTTTTTTATTGAGTAATTTCAAAGGTTGTTTGGCAAAACTATTTACACAATGCTTCATGCAACACAACAACATACCAATCATTTCAACGTCGATCAGGTAATTCTTTGGTTTATGTGGGAAAGAAAGAATTTGTCTTCCTTTACCTTTGAGCAGGATCATGCTTTCTCCCTCATAAGTCTTTGGAGGGATCTTGGAGGAATCTTAAAACCATAAAACTTTGAACCATAAAAAAAATCTCCTTTATCCTAGTTCTTTAAGACAAGTATACTGGCAAAGGGCAGAATCTTGGAAAAGGCACCTTGCCAACAGGCGTCATGATAAGTAAATTAGTTTTGAAATAAGCACCATTCCACGTTTTTCAAGTTACTTGAGTTCCCATTACCAGAGAACATCTACAAACCAAATGGTAAATTAGCAGTGCTCATTATTCAAAAGCCTACCTACATATTAAAATGTCCAAAATTTTCCATTGAAATAAATAAAGATTGCACCATGAGCTAGCTTAGGAAATCTACCGAATTACTAACAGATTGCTGTTCTTTCTCTGTATTAAGCAATAATGTTCAATGCCTGTAAAAATAGTTATTTGAGTTATGCATCCAGTTAATAAAAGGGAAAGAACTGGTAGTGGGAAAGGCAGATGGAGAAACAAGTTCCTCTATGCAAAGGAAGTCTTGGTTTCCTCCCTAGATTCAAGGGGTTCAAGAATTGTAAACCTTCAGAAAAAACATTTTAACTGAGAACAAGAATTATTTTTGAAAAAAGAATCAGAAGTATGTAATAGTGTTTGAAATACACACTCAAAAACTACTACCACCCCTCAAAAAAACTTTCAAATAATTATATAATATTTGTTGGTAAGAATTTTACTCTAAATCCTTAAAGAAGTTGGCCATTGAGATGGAAAAATAGAAGAAAAGATAAATCAGAGTCTTGGTCAACCTTTTTTCTTCCATCTGATTACTCTAGAGTTTATATTTTAGCTTAAAACATTATTTTGAAATCTTTTCTTAAATTTTTAATGCTTATTTATTTTTGAGAGAGAGAGAGAGAGAGAGAGAGAGCACGAGTAGGGGAGGGGCAGAGAGAGAGACACACACACAGCATCTGAAGCAGGCTCCAGGCTCTGAGCTGTCAGCACAGAGTCTGACGTGGGGCTCGAACTCACCAACTGCGAGATCATGATCTGAGCCGAAGTCAGACACTTAACTGACTGAGCCACCCAGGCACCCCTATTTTGAAATCTTCAATTGACATATGATAGATATGCAGAGAAGTACACATACCATATATATATAGAGAGAGAGTGGTGAATTTTCACTGACTAAACAGACCTCAGTAATCAGTATCCAGATCAAGAAACAAAATAAAACTGGTGTCTTAGAGGTCCTTTTGGATGCCCTTCCAGTCATTTCTTCAAAGGTAACCATTCCCTCACCTCTAACTGCATAGGATAATTCTGCAGTTATATAAATGGAATCATACAGTGGATTCTTTTTTTGTATTTCATTTCTTTTACTCAACATTATGTTTTTGAGCTGGATCTGTATTGGTGTGTGCAGTTGTAGACTGTTATTGTTGCATATTAATCCATGGTGTGAATATACTACAACTTATGATGATACTTATCATCCAGTTTTCAGTTTTTGGCTATTCTGTGTAGTGTTGCTCTAAGCAATTCTTACGCATCTCTCTTGGTGAATATCTATATATGTTTCTGTTGGATATATACCTAGGAATGGAATCCCTGGGGTCAAGGGTGTGCATATGTTCAGTTTTTGCAAATACTGCCAGTTTTCCAAAGTGATTGTTCCAATGTTAGTTAAACTTTTCATTCAAGAACTTCCTAGATCCAAGCTTCAAGTTTCCTCCACTTACTCCCCCTCCAGTCAGGAGAGCTTCATAATGCCCTTTTCAGATTGCCAAGATTCTGATTAAAGCTAAAATGAAATCCGATTAAATGACAAATAATTCAAAGAAATGAGGTGACCACTTGCAATTCTTTCTCATCAGCTGCAAAAATCTATTTTGACCTAAATCAAAAAGGAAAATTAATATTAAGCATCACCTAGAAGCTTTGATAGATAATTCAATTGCTTTTTTACCTTTTTACATTTTAAAAGAGATCTATAAAACATGGATGAGTTGAATTGCCCACAACTCTTCAGCATATCATCAATGAGAACACATTCAGTGAATATCTTGTGCCCAGATCTGAGTTAATGTTAAGAATCATTGTCCTTGAGAAGCTTAAACTCATGTGGTCACTCCAAAGATTATTTGGCCAATGTGGTAGACAGAATTATGGCTTCACCAAATGACCATGTCCCGGGAATATGTCCTGTGCCCTATGAATATACAGCAAGAGGGACTTTGCAGATAGATTAAGATGGAGATGGAGAAGATTATCCTGGTTTATCCAAATAGGTCCAATGTAATGGCGTGAGTTCCTAAAAGCAAAGGACCTTCCTTTCTTGCCTCTGGTCAGAGACAGGTATGATGATGGAAGTGAGATGGGACATGCCTGGATTGAAACTGGAGGAAGGGGCCATAAGCCAACAAATGTGGGTGGCCTCTGGAAGCTGGAGCAAGCAAGGAATACGATTCCCTAGAGCCTCCAGAAAGGAGAGTAGCCTTGCTGACACCTGGAGTTTAGCCCAGTGAAACCCATGTGGGCCTTCTTACCTACAGAATGGGAGATCATACATTTGTGTAGTTTTTTGTTTCTTTTTTTTAGTTTAATTACTTATTTTGAGAGAGAGAGTAAGCTTGAGTGGGGGAGTGTCAGAGAGAGGAGAGAGAGAGAGAGAGAGAGAGAGAAAATCCCAACCAGACTCTGCACTGTCAGTGCAGAGCCCGATGTGCGGCTTAAACCCACAAACTGCGAGATCATGAGCCCAGCCTAAGTCAGACACTCAACTTAGTGAGCCACCCAGGCGTCCGCCCTTTGTGAAGTTTTAATGAAGCCACAAAGTTTGTAGCAGAAACAGAAAATCCACACAGTTTAAAAGTGTGTCCAAGTAGGAATGTTAAAAGTCCTTCTAAGTTAAATTAAAGGAGCAATTCTTGAACCCACATGTAATAGGGAACAAGAGCCCAGCAGCCCCTCACCGGCTCCTGGAGACGAGGGCTCAAACACGCTGGAGGAGTCGCTGTACGTGTTGGAGGCTTGTTCTGAGAGCTTCTTTTTGCCACTTCCTTCTGATGACTTATGTGATTTCTTCTTATTTTTCACCAAAATTTTGTACATTAAATCCATAGGGCTTGGAAGAGGAACTCCAGATTCCAGCTAATGGAAAAGAAAAGCACCCTCTTTAACAATACTGCTCTTTCTTTCACACCCCCTTCCCTACGCCCCCAGCACAGTGTTGGACACCAAGAGCTTCTAGATTATTCATTACTACCTTCAGTACAGCTCATCAGACTGTTCTAAGTGTGTGTCCTGCAAGGGGGCTGCTTCAAGGTTCTTTATTTTTTTAATGAAAGGCATATTTTAATTACCAAACTCTTCTTTTTCCACTATGAAAGCCCCATGAATATGACCCATAGAAATACACTGGGAGATTTGCTAACCCAAAGTTTTATGAGATTTCTGATGGGTCATAAATCCAACCATTTTTATTTGAGACAGACAGGAAGGCCTTGTCCTGGATTTCAAAGAAGGGAAGCCAATTAGTGTGGCATCTGTCAGGAAGGGTTGGTAAAGAAGGGCAGGAGCTTCCAGACAAGCCTACAGAATCAACCTTTCAGATGCATTTTAAAAAGAGCAAACCCGCCATCCGGAACTAGGTAGCTAAGCTATGCATGTCCTTGGCATTGGCACAAGTGGGCTGGTGGTTTCACATTTCCTTGTAGCCTCGAGATTCAAGCTAACCTTATTTGAAAGCCTTATTTCCAGTGTTTTTAAATTGCACATCTAATGGGAAAATCAATTTCCCATGAAAAGGTTGTTAGATATTGTATCGGAGAGCATGTGTGCAAGTCTCAAGGTGGGTTATTTTTAGCAAATCTAGTGAACTTCCCTAAGCTGGTCCTTTATTCTTTGCTTCTAACAAGTCTGGGGATTGGTATGAAACTATGTAAGAATGGGTGGTGATAAGATAAAAGAGTCCAAGTGGAGAGAGTCTACTTTAAGATATTCCTACTGCTTTTCCATCCCAAAGCAAGGATGCTACCATGGCAATAGGAGGTCTGAATTCTGTTCCACCCAAAGGCACGTGCAAGGGAGTGAGGACTGGATGCAGAGCCTGGTGAGGATGTCATTGCAGCACCTGCAATGTCCCATTTTGCTGAACCTTGTCTCTCAAAGGGTGGATGAGGTTCCGTAGGAGATGATCAGAGTCCCATCCGGCCCAGAATGTCTCCGTGGCCAACTGTGACTGTGGGAATTCTGTAGTCCTGCTGGTCACATCAGACAGTGGGGTAGGGAGAAGACTGTGAGCAGAGGAAGAGACAGATGCATGTCTTCCACCCTCACTGGGGCATACCGCCTATTTCCTCCTTGTCAGGCTTCATTATCAACTCAATTAATCTTCCCAAGAAACACAAACTTGGAAAGGATGTAAGGGAGTCTCCCCCTAACTCCAGTCAGTAATATGTACATTCCTTCAGAGATAAACGTTGAAACTGCTTACTGGGTATTTTTCCAGTGGATCCATGAGAAGAGCATCTCCGAAGATCAGTCGGCAATACTCTGCCATCTTGGCTTGCTGCTTTGGGCTAAGGGAAATGAGAAAGAAAGCAGGCAAGGAGGCTATTTAAAGAGGTTGGACACCATTACTTTGTGTTATTAATTACAGAAAGAGGTGATTCCCTCATCTTACCCTTCATGATCAATATGTATCACTCTAAACCCCCTGTTTACTATCCTGACTTTGGAGAATTTGAATACCACATGCAGGGAGACAGTGAAGGCTATTCCTAATCTAGCTTCCATAGACACAGATGGAGAGGACAGCAGGTCATTTGACAGTCACTGGATTCTTTAATGCCCCAGAATTATGGGCTTAGTCCCTTTTGTTCAATTTCCTGATTCTAAGTCAAATGCAAGACACTTGGGGGCAGACCTCAGCCATGACTCCATGCAAATTCTTGGTTGAGATTTGTCTAACCCACAGAGCTAGATATAAAGGAGTGTTTTTAAGAAGGTGAGGGAGGAGAGGAAAGGGAGGAAAGGAGAGAGGCAGACAAGGAGGGAGAGAGGAAGAGAGAGAGAGAGAGAGAGAAAGAGAGAGATGGAATGTTAATATATAGTAGGGCAGTCAGGCAGAAGCGTGTCCACTTGGGAGGGGATCCTGGAGGGAAGATAAAGAAGCAGGCACAGTGGGAAAAGCTGTCTGCAATTTGTATGTGCATAATAGGGCAGCAGAGGAAATGTGAGCCTGACTACGTGCCAGTAGGAATCTGGTCTGAGAGAGAAAGGCTGGAGCTGTAGGGCTAGCTGAACTGAGCTCCAGGCTCTCAACCACTCTGGATCCATAAAATAAGGATAATAACAGTTCTTGGAAAAGGACAGAGGATGCCAAGAAGATGAACCAGAATAATGGATGCAGACGCCTCTGAGGCATTAGGAGAGTGGGGCAAATGTAAGAGGATCCAGGGTTATAGGGAAGCACCTGCCAGCAAGACTGGGCAACTTGTGTGCTTGCTAACACATAAACACCGTTGATATGAGGGAACATCCACATCTTTCAATCCTCCTGCTTCCTTTGACCTTTTAAAAAGCAATAATATTTTTTTTCTCATTCTGTAGAATGTTAAGTATCATTCTAAAGGTATCCAATTCCATTGGGTTTTATGGACTGTGAGTTTGATCTACAGGCTGTCAAACTTGATTTCCAATAGTTGCCTCTACATGCTGCAATGTTAATACATTTTCACAGAACTGGGATTGTAGTAAGAATAAGTAAGTGATAAAAAGCCTTCTTTACTACAATTCAAAACAATTCTAAAGTGTGATTCTGAATTTTATTTCTCTCTCCCATAAGCCTGGATCATGGACTGTTGTTATTGTTTTTTTTCCTAGATAGGCGATGCTCTAGAGATTCAAATTGTATTGCAATGGTCTCCAGGGAAAAATTACTATATTATTTTTTAAACGCATATATTTTAGGGGTCAAATGAGCTCTCTGGGGTTCAACTAGAATCCCAAGGTCACTGGTTCATTGAAACTACAGGGAGAGGCAAAGAAGAGATTCACAGAACTTGCTAAGCCCTGTACAACAACCCCCCACCTGCTCATCATCCTTTCTTGACTGTAGGAGATTTTATTGTGTGGCTTGCACAGCCCTCAGAATATTCCTCACCAGTGTCAGGGAGAGAAGAAAACCTGCCAGTCAGAGAACGGATCATGAAAAGCATACAGGTAGTTTTTTCAAGACAACTCATTAGAGGTTGGGAAGCAAGCAGAGAAGTAGCTGATTTGGCCGAGCAGCCGTGGGCATTCTCTGTTCCAACACTGTTCCTCAAGAGATAACCAGCCCAGGGGCTCAACCAAGCCAACAGACTCCTCAGCTGAATTGGAGACAAGTCCATCTATGCCAGGCCCACACGGTCCAGACTACACAGGAGAAACCCTTTGACTTTCATGGAATAACGCTACTAAGTTTCACAGAGCTTTGCTACTCCAAGTGTGGTCCGTGGACCAGTAGCATCAACAGCCCCCAGAGCTGGTCAGAAATGCAGATTCAAGGCCTCCAATGCAGATTCTGAGTCAGAATCTCTGGGGAAGCAGAACTCACAGGGCTTTACAAACCCTCCAGGTGATTCTGATGCACGCTCAAGTTTGTGAACTGTTCTCATAGACTAAAAAAAAAGTCAACGGGTGCTGACATAGCTGCTGTTTTTCTGGAGTGTTGGAACTTGGGGTTCCTTTGATCAGAGACTTGGAGTAACAAGGGAGAGTTTCACCCCAATGCCCTGCTCTCAGATTTTGAGGGGAGTCACATTGTCACGAGTGGAGGGATTTTGAGGTGATGTTCTAGGTGTTTCTAAGCAAGGAGAAAGCAGAGTCCTCTGTCCTTTGTCCGGCCATCCCTAAACTAGGCTCTGGAAAGGATTTTGCTGGAGCAAAATCTTACTTCCACTAAAGAATCACTGAGCTCTTAGTGCTGCAGGTATTATGGCCTTGGGCCAGGTCCTAATTCACTGAATTGGGAGAGGAGTCCTGGAACCTGCACTGGTAACAAGCCTGCGGGTGGCTCTGACACAGGTAGTTCCACAGTGTTAAAGGCAATGCTTGGACATTTCATCCAAATTACCCGAGGTCTTAAGAAAACGTTGCTTCCTAGGCAGCATCGGCATGGGGCCTGAGATTCTGTTTCTTTCTTTCTTTCCTTTTTCTTTTAAGTAAATTCTATCCCACCATGGGACTCAAACTCACGGCCCTGGAATCAGGATTCGCGTGCTCTATTGACCGAGATAGCCGGCCGCACCAACTTTCCATTTCTGACAAGCACCTCAATGACGCAGCTGCCGCTGGTCCACAGATCAACCACACTTCGGGAAGCAAGGATCTAAGTCTGACC
Source organism: Paguma larvata (assembly GCA_030068075.1). NCBI lineage: Eukaryota > Metazoa > Chordata > Mammalia > Carnivora > Viverridae > Paguma > Paguma larvata. The sequence goes on from CM057844.1 coordinate 15,708,506, forward strand.
TAGACATTTTAAAATCTGCCTCGAAATCAACTGAAATGAAGAGAAGAAGAGGTAGTTTTCCAAGAAGAAGTAATACGTGCTATTTGGTGATTGGGCTATTCACATTCTCCACAAACACACACATCCACCTGACAGGGAACCGACTCAGAGCAGAAAGCAAACTGAATAGAAAAAGTCAGAGGAAAACAAAGCAAGTTTGTGGGTCAGAGCTGTGGAAATAAAAGACATTCACACTGCAGTTACAGAGCAGGAAAAAAAAATTTTTTTCTGAAGCACTCAGAGCATCCACGTCAGCTACTGTGCAGATGAAGTGACAGGGAATACTCACAAATACATTTGGAGTTTGGGCTGTAGCAGAAACATCAGGATATATTAACATATTCCTAAAATGTAGGAACCTGGCCAGGTGGTCAGTTTTCTGACAAAGGAATGTGCCCCATGAAATGCCATGGTGTAAATCCTCCACATTGAACTAAACCAACCTCTGTCTCTATAGATAAGGAAGTTCTTCCACATGGAGATTAAGGACCTTGTCCAAAATCTCACATTATCTGTGGCTGAGCCAGAACTAGGGATTACTTCACTTGAATTCATTATAGAATTCTTTTAATGAAAATGCTAACTTATGAATTAGGTGGAGCATCTGAGCTGGCTAGGACCTTTTTTTTTTTTAATTTCTTCAAGATTTCAAAGTCTCATTTCTACATATTCGAAATCAGGTGTGGGAGTGCAGCTCAGGAATCTGCATTTTATGGGATTCTGATATAGCAGGTGGAGAAGGAGAAGTTGCCAGGTTGCTAATGGCAGATTTCCCTTTGTTGTCCATAAATAGGTAATTTCAAGTATTTGGAGAGAAAACCAGAATATCTGGTTGATTTCTTCCTTTCTTCCAGTGTGAGTTTGTTTTGGAGATGTGATTCCAAGGAGCCTGAAACCAGAGTTCTGAGTCTGGTATTTTGCATATGCAGCACACAGGAAAATAAAATGGTCCTCTAGAAATGGCAAGTAGGTTGCCAATGTTTTGGGGAGGTATGTCCCTGGGTCACTGGGTTGAGAAGGATTCTGAAGTTAATTTCTAGGGTTAGCTGCAAGTGGAGAATGATGTCGGCCACCGGCTTCAGCAATTTGGTGAGTGGCCCACACGCCAAGCACAGGGTTTTACCAGCAAAGGGAAACCTTATAAATTTTCTTTGGGTGTGCCCCAGGAGAGGACTGAGGCAGAGACATTTTGATATGTGAAGCTCAAGGGCAATGGAAACGAAAAGCAAACAACTTTCTCTCACAATAGAGTCCAGTATCTTAGTATTTCACTGCCATCAGATTATCTCTATGGTCTGGGGTAAATATCATGGCGTCCTCGGTTTTCTTTTGTTACTTATGAATTATTAATAAACTTTTAATAGCTAAACTTCTCATTTTTAAACCAGAAAGGGCAGTGTCATGGTACTATCTTTTTGCTTTTGTGTACAATGCCCTGATTCGGTTTCAAGCCCTGTTTTGACTCTCTGTATGTTTGGTGTTGAAAACCACAAAAAGTATCCTGTGGTTAAGGGTCACAAACCACATAAAAGTGAACAGTTACAGGCAGTTGCCTTGTAGATGCTCTGGTTGTCTTATTCAATGTTTCGAAGGCTCCTGATGTATCTGCTTAGGGATGAAGATGGTGTTGGCTAAATGTGTGAGTTTTGAAGCCAGACCAACCAGTTTGGAATCTCAGCTCTGTCACCTTTTAGCTGCATGGCCTTGGATAAGTTACTCACTCTCTTTTGGGCTGAATTCCAACATCTATGAAATAGGGATTACCATGATAATATTTATTCTTAGGAGCACCTGGAGGTGAGGGTTTATGGTGAGGGTTACATGAACTTATACCTGGCAGGCTGCTGGGCACATAATATAAATTGAATAAATATTACCTGTTACTATGTTTGTGGTGGTAGTGGTTGTTAATACCTCTCTCATTACCTTATGGGCAAGTTCAATGAAGCAGATGTGAGAATCAGGAATGGAACTATAGCTTTCCATCTTGTCTAGTTTATATAGAAACATTTCTTGAAGAAAATGAATGTGCTAGATTTAGAGATATTTCTCCGAAAAGGACATAATACATCAACAGATCCAGGAACGACAGTGCCTGAAAGCAAGCACTGAAGCACCGTTAGAGCTCAGTTACAAACGGACTGGCAGGGATGAGAAAATGCTCGTGCACAAGTCAGCTGTCACAGCAAATGAGGTATTAAATACAGCAGTGAAAGAGGCGCTCCCTTTAGTTCCAGGAGAAATAGCAATGAAATAATCAATTCTTTTCTCTTCAATTGACCCTCAGAAGTGTTAGAAAAACTATCTTCCAAATGATTAAATCATTCATTGTGTGACTGTTTCCCAGTGAAACAGAACCAAGCGCTGGTAAAAGTAATATGGATTTCCTGAGGGCAAACTAGAAATACAGATAGTTATAAAATTGGTTACTTCAAAATAAGGTCTCTCTCCATGTATACATTAATGAATGATCACATTTAAGCACTTGGAAATTCCTCAGCCAAAATTCGCACATGATCAAACTGTTTCTTTAAGATTTTTAGTGAATTCTTAAAGAATTGGTGAATTAATGCACGCGTTGCAAACTAGTTGGATAAAGGGGATCAGTAAGTAACATGGAAAAGACTTTCGATACGGAGGGGAAAAAAGAAATAATCTGTGAGCCAAATTGAGACAGGTGCTGTTGACTTTGAGTTCAGAAATCTGGCTTAGGTCATTTGGCTTCACAAATACTCTTTTGAGCAATGGTGTTCAGTACAATACAGTCTTCAAACATTAATTCCATGGACTAGAATTTTAGTTTCTTGAATTTTGATTCAATACAAAGAAGACTCTTTCATTTTGGAGCACTTTAAATTGAGCAACTATAGGGTAAACTAATACCCATATTTTAGATATAAATGTGTCTTACTTTGGTATTTTGTGATAAAATGAATATAAAAAGAGTTTAGGCAAACTATCTTTTCTTTGTATGGCTTAGCTATAAGTGCAGGCTGTTTGAAATAGGAACACACTTACAAATATTAATGAACAAGGAAAACCAATGGGAAGAGGAAAGAGGGAGCATTTGGTGGCCTGAGTTCTGTGTAAGTGCAGGTGGCAGAATAGAATTTACAACTTTCCCCCACCAACTTCGGCATATATGGAACTAGCCATTTTCATGTGGCAAAATGGACTATAAATTTGCATGCAATAGAAGGAACCAATGAAGGAGGATTATAAAAGTGGCCCATTGAAATAGAGATATGTATTATCCCCCTGCATTGCAAAAAGGGAATCCTTAATTTAAAATCCTACTCTGGGGCGCCTGGGTGGCTCAGTCGGTTAAGCGGCCGACTTCAGCTCAGGTCATGATCTCGCGGTCTGCGAGTTCGAGCCCCACATCGGGCTCTGTGCTGACAGCTCAGAGCCTGGAGCTTGCTTCACATTCTGTGTCTCCCTCTCTCTCTGCCCCTCCCCCATTCATGCTCTGTCTCTCTGTCTCAAAAATAAATAAACATTAAAAAAATAAAAAAAAAATAAAATCCTACTCTGGCCTGAAAATAGATTCCACAAGTCCAGTGGATTATTAAAATGTTAACGAGATTTGAATGAATGAATCCCATCACATGCAGATGCAAACATGACACTTAAGATAAAACATAATTGAGGAATAAATACCATTAGTAATGTCAGATGGTCTTAAATCTGATGAACAACTACTAAACATGCCCTATTTGAGAAAAAGACTCCCCATTGAATGTGTGGAATACTTACGAATCTACGTGGTTCTCAAATGAAAGCAGAATTGGAAAAGGTGATGTCTTAAATGCACACTCAGCAATTGCTTCTATCACTTCCTAAAAATGAGAACACATGTATATTCAACATGCCAGAATGCTAATGTGTATATACGTTTTCCCTTAAGGAGGTTGCCTTTTTCATTCATAGAATTGTATGGAATGGCCTGAAATCCCTAGAAGGGGTTGTGGGAGCTGCAAAACTATAAATTTTCTGATTCTAGATTTTAAAAAGTGGAAAGAAAGAAGACCGGTTTGGTAGAGGGGGAGACACAATTGTAAAAGAGACTAGAGAAGACTAGACTAGAGAAGGCAACAATTTTCACTCATAAATTCACCCTTGGAACGAAGCCCCTGTTGGGATTTGGTTATATTTACTTCTAGTGTGTTTTTCATTTATTTGTATAACTTGGTTTTCATTATAGTAAATAGTCTACTTGTATTTTTTTAAACATTGGTTTTGAGATATCACTTTATTTAAAAGCAACCATTTAAAGTGTACAGTTGAATGGTTTTTAGTATATTCACAGAGTTGCGCAACCATCATCCGCAACTAAATTAGAACATTTTTATCACCTCCAAAAGAAACCATGTACCCATTAGCAGTCACCCTATTTTCCCATCCCGCTCCCATGCACCTGCCCAAGGCAGTCACTAACCTACTTTCTGTCCCCATAGATTTGTCTATCCCAAATATTTCATATAAATGGAATCATACAACATGTGGCCTTTTATGTTCTGGCATCTTTCACTTAGTATGCTGTCAAGGTTCATCCATGTTGTAGCATGTATCAGTACTTTAATCCTCAACCTGTATTTTTAAAAAATGTGTATGTCATAAGCTTTAAAATCTGTATAAACTTCTAGGGAGTAGTCATATTATAATTGAGTTAACCATTACCCAACTGCTGGACAGACATATTTAAAGAGCCATAATTCAAACAGTTCTACAAAGAACATCTCCATCTTTTCCCTAGTATTTTCAATTATTTTCTAGGAATGGAGTCTCAGAATAGAAATTAATGAATTAAAGAATATGAATATTTTTATAGCCTACTGCCTCTGTCCAATTTATTTTTCATCTTTGATTGCCTAGACGTATGAAGGGCCAGATTTCTATGCATACCCGCCAGCTTTGGGCATCAGTTTTTCAATGTTTTTTTCTCATTGAACTGGTATACTCATACCTTTGTCATTTAGTTGCATTTAATCTTTTCAGTTTCTTTTCAAGTAAATATTTCCACTCTTATTCCTTTTGCCCAAGACTTCTCCACTATCTTCTCTACCTTCCTTAAACAATTCATAGCTTTCTTTATATACATGTGAGAAAGCTATTTCCTTGGCCACGGAGTATAAATAAGGCTTTCTAATTCTGTACTACATTTGCATATATCCTCTGAGAAGGATTTGCCTGTAAGGAGCATAAGAATCGCTCTCACTGTTTCTTAGAAGTGAATTCACAGATTGCCTTTCATACATTATCAGTTTAACTTTTATGATAGTTGATGCCATCAAAAATAAGTGTACTATAAATAGCAAGCAACATCAAGACTTGAAATTCTTGATTTATTTGAGCAGAAGCTTCAGATTCAAACAGGCTTCCGTTTGAATCCTACTTCTTAGCTTTACAAACTTTGTGACCTTGAGAAAAATCACTTAATGCCTTGTGTGTTGGCTTGCTGCTATGTAAAGTGAGGGTGATAAACCTCAGTCCACAAGCCTGTTGTGAGGATGCAGGGAGAAAAAGTAAAGGTCCCATCTCATGATGAGCATATATTCTCAGATCAACTCATGTTACTTACCTTGCTGGTACCTCTCTCCTTACCTTAAACCTTCCCTCTTAGACTCTTATTATTACAAATGAGAGCTTCCATTAAATGAACATTTATTGGAGTGCCCAGGTGGCTCAGTCAGTTGGGTGTCCGACTTTGGCCTGGTTAAGATCTCACAGTTTGTGGGTTGGAGCACCATGTCAGGCTTTGCGCACACAGGGTGAAGCCTGCTTTGGATTCTCTGTCTCCCCCTCTCTCTGTTCCTCCCCTGCTCAAATACTGTCTCTCTACCTCTTTTAAAAATTAATAAACATTTAAAAAATTAGCATTTATTATGTTCCAGACATATATTTTAACTCATGCTATAAACATTTTCCAAGGAAAACGTCCACGATTTTACAGATTATAAAATGGAGATTCAGAGATATTAACCAATTTGCCCAAGGTCACAAAAAAGAGAATCCAAGAAATCCCAGGAAAATTTATCTGACTCTAGACTTTATGCTCTTAACCACTGTCATGCAGACAATATAACTTTCATGCAGCCAAGGACCTTAACCTCAAAGATCAAAGCCATCAAAAGAACTGCCGATAGATATTATAAAGAAAGTACACATTGAATAAAAAATGTAGTGTGAATAAAAAAGGAGCTAGATTTTGTTGATTTCTTAAATCTGGCCCTATTGTATCAGTTAAATGCAAAACACATTAGAGCTATTCCTGACTTCCTTCTTTCTCTCATATCATCTGATTCATCAGCAGTCCAGTCCCAAATTTGTCCAGAATATAATCACATCTCAGCATGTCTACCTCTATCATCCTGACCAAAAAATCTTTGCAATAACTGTTGTCATAGATTTCATCATCATTACCACATAGTCACTGTCTTTTCCTGTGAGATTTGTTGAAAATAGACATAGCCATGTCTTTTGTTTTGGCCAGTGAAATGTGTGTGAAAATGACATGCTGAACATGGAATCTTTAAGAGCCATCATGTGATTCTGTCATATCTCTTTCGCCTCTGTCATGAGCCCAGTGATATTACAGGTTGGGCTGTTCTTTCTGTATGGATTGCAGACAATAACCATTTGAACAACAGCCAACATCTAACCTGAGTGAGAAAACCACTGAGTGGCTCTAAACCACTGAGATTCTGGGGTTTCTGTTATTGCAGCAAAACCCAGCAGAGGCTTTTATGTTTACCCCCTACATTACATATCACAGTCACAGTGATTGCTCTTAAACATGAGTCAGATGATTTTACTCCTTTGGAGTAAAACTTTCATTTCACAGAGTGAAATCCAAATTCCTTATTAGATCTGGCACCTGCTCTCTCTCTAAATTCATCACATTTCCTTTTCCATTGCTCACGCAGGTATAATCCATTGATCTTTTCTTGCTTTTCTTCAAATACACCAAGCATGATTTCATCTCTGCTCATCTCTTTCATTTATTTGTTCACCTCTTTTATTTCTGTTAGGAACACTCTTATCTGAAAGCAAAGCTTACTTCCTTATTTTTGGGTGGGTGGTCTTTGCTGAAATGTCATGTTATCAAAACCTTTTTCCCACCACCCTGCAGAAAATAGCATACCTTAGCCCCTTCTTTCCTTCAATACTTACATATGTTGCCTTAAAGGGCATGCCTCCGCGTGCCATATTGTGTGTTTATTTTGCTCTATTTCTTTCCACTAGACTATAAGCTTCTTGAGGGTAAACACTCAGTGTTCTCCATGACTCTGTCCCTAAGGCCTATGAAGTGCTAAGGCATATTCTAGACACTCACTAAATACTTTCAAACAAATGAATGAACTCTTAACATTCTTAACAGAAGAGAAACATCATTTATTTAGTTGTATTCCAATTCAGTCTTAAGACTATTTCAGAGGTCAGCATACTTTCTATAAAGAGCCAGAGAGTAAGTATTTTAGGCTTTGCTGGCCATATGCTTTTTATGACAACTATTCAACTCTGCCTCTGTAGACTCAAAGCAGCCACAGATGATATGTAAACACATGGATGTGCTTATGTTCCAACTAAACTTAATTCATAAAAACAGGTGGCAGGGAACTTGACCTGTGGAAGGTAGTTAGTCAACCCCTGGACTAGTATGATCATTGGCTTAAGCAAAGCTTAAAACTCCATTGTAACCACAGGCAAATGCAATTTTGAATTAAAGAAGTTTGAATATTGATCCTATACACAATAGCCCAGTTAACTTGAACTGTTTCATAGACAAAATTTCCAATCAAGTTTGAGTGTTGCGTTAAAGAAAACAATCTTTCAAATATAAAAGTAAATAAAAGTGTAATCAGTTTTTGCTAACTTTTCCGAGGATGATTGTTGCCTTTGGCTATGTGAGAATCACTGCAACTGCCTTTATTATTGAAGGTTGATTGTAGACCTGGCCCATTAAGTCAATTTGGGCCAATGAGAGTCAGGCCTGAAGGTGAGAACTCCTTTCTCTTAGGATGTGGGTGTTTGGCCTCTGGCCAAGGGCCTGTCTCTCTTTACATTTGGCAAATGAAATGTGAGTGTTTTTCTGGGCCTGGGACTTGTAAGGACTTTGTGCCTCCCTGCATTTTCCTGGCTCCCTGGGCTTGGTTCTCTCTTCCCACAGCTAGGATGCTGAGATGACCTGAACCACAGATGGGCTCTGGAATTCCTAGACTGTCCTATCTGTGTCTCCTACTTCTCTTTGCCTGCCTCGGGCATTTTGGTCCTGTGCCCTTGACTTAAGACACCTTTCCCAGCTCCCATTAGGCTTCTAACCAAGGTTGGGCTGTATTTAGTTTGAACTTTGGGTTTCTTCCTGGATGTGAAGTGTATACCAGGGGTTTTGTATGGAGGCCATTTACAACCTCTACCATAGCAGCCTTACAAATGACTTCATTAACCCCCAACCCTCACCCTGATTTAATAAGAATTCCTTTCAAATACAATACCATGACTATTACATTTATAGAAACAAAAACTAAAGGTGGTTTTTATATTTCAACCATAATGTCAATAGCTGACATTTACAGAGCACTCATTACTTGCCATACGTGGTTCTAGGCAATGTCTATATATTAAGTAGGGTCGCTGAGCTTACAATAGCCCTAGAAGGTAAACATATTATCATTTCCATTTTGCTCATAAAAAAGAAACTAGGTCTGGTAAGGGAGCTTCTCCAAGATCTTGTGGCCAGTCCATTGGAGAGCTGGTATCTGAACCCTGGCATCAGCTCCAGAACTGAATTTTTAACTTCTACAGTCTCCTTTTCCTTTTCCTTCCATCCTCTCCCCCTGCCTCTGTCCATCTCTCCCCACCTCTACCATAACTTTAGCCACCAGCTTAGGGAACGTTTTGAACCTTCAAAGCCAAATAAAATACTTACTAGATTTCATCTAAAAATGTTAGCTGGGAACACCTGAAAAATCCAGAAGTTCTCCTAGAACTTTGATTTTTTTTATGGCTTCGGAACACTTTGTATGGTGTGCGTGATCATCACAGATGAGAAAAACAGTCATAGGCTTTAGGTTTGTTCTTACATGAGAGCTATCAATAGTGGACACTGGATGTGAAAGTACCTTACTGCTCAATTGCTCCTTATTAAGCCAAAACTGTTTTTCAGGGACTTCTAACACTGGATTCAATAATCTATAAACCATATGGCTCAATTACTAACTTCCAGTGGAGAAAACTGCCCTTGAAATCCTTTTCCCTGACAGACAACAGCAGGATGTATTTGGATATCCATTTTATGTGAGCATTTATGTAGCCATTAAATTGCATCCTAAATTATTATTTTTCTCAGAGCTTTATTTTCAGAAATGCACGATTTAACCACATACTCAAATTTAATATGTTTTCATCATCTATTTTATCACATTACCCACTTTTCCATCTTATACAATTGCCGGTAACAAAGGAGCGCCTGAGGGGACAAAGAGGAGCAGTTTGGGGATGGAGGGGACAGGGGTGGTGGTGCACAGTGTGGGAAGAACGAAAATTGAGTGGGAGCATAGAGAATGCAGACCAAGTGGCGAATTATTATGTCATGACAATCAGAAAGGCTAAGGCAATGAGGCAAAGAACTAGAACAGCAGATATATGAGATAAATAATAAATAAATCTGGAGTGCAAAATAAAAAGTCCTCCATAAAGACACTGAATTATAGCATGTCCCCTTTCCCAGAACATAACCTTTTATTTTGGCCCATATAATAAATAGGCAGTAAATGCCAATAGGAACTTTTGGTTTTGGGGATAGATCACACAGAAGCTCTTCAGATTACATAGATTGAGAGCAGATAAACAATATGACATAAAAAGGATGAACTTCTATAACCAGTTTATTTTGCTGCTGCAATATGTGCTGTGGCCATAGAACACGGTCTAATTGCACAATGAAGGTCAGGTCCAAATAAATGGGATAGCCGAAACAGGCAAACATGTGGAGAATCTTTTCACTGCCTACCAATATATAATACATGGAATTTCACACGTGAAAATGGAGAAAGACAAAATCAATTTATCTGATGAACAGAGGCAAGGAAAAAAATTGAAAGCTGTGCTGTAGTTTGTCTTTTTGCTTTGGAATGGGAAGATTCATTAAAAAAATATATACACATTTATCGAGTACCTACTATACACCAGATTCTTTTTGAAGTGCTTGGGATGGATCATGGAACATAACTAAGAACTCTGTCTTTGTGGGGCTTACATGCTAGTAGAAAGAGACAGACAATAAACAAAAAGCATAATCATTAAGTAAATTAAACAGAGTGGCAGGAGGGGATAAAGTACCACTTGGTAAATAGGAAAAATAAAGCAGTGGTGGGAGTGTATCAGGGGTGGAGGAGTGGGAGAGGTGACCTGTTACGGTACTAAATAAAGTGGTGCCAATAGGCCTCATGGAGAAGTGGCATTTGAGAAAGGCTTCAGAAAGGTAAGAGGTGAGCCATGCAGTTACCTGGGGGAAGAACATTCCAGGCAGAGACCAACAACCTGTGCAAAGGCTGTGCTGTGGGACCTGCCTAGTATGGTCAAGCAATAGCAGAGCCCAGTAGAGTTGTAGCCAAGTGAGTGAGGGGGAAAGTGGAAATGGGGGGTGAATCATGGAGGATCTTGTCCCCCATTTCTCTTTTTACCTTTTCTTATAATGTCACATACACAGTGGTTTCTGGAAAAGCAGCCTGCCTGCCAAAAATCATGCAGAGCATGTTGGGACTTACGGTGAGGAAGTGAGGGGCCTAAGGGCAAAATGTTAAAGATACACTCATTGGCAGGTGCCAAATCTGCATGTGCATGACACTGAAAGCAAATCCCTCTTTAAGTTTTGCATATGGGGTACCTCATGAGTCTCACGGCAGTCCTAGTCCTGATGCAGAGAATTCCTGCTCTGTATATTTGTCCCCAAAACAGGTTGGCATCTCTACTACCCACAGCCATCCTAGCCTACCCACCAGCCACCCACCCACCCACATCTCAGCAAGAATAATCTAGCTGCAAATACGCATTAGCAGGAAGCAGGGCTGGATAAACCAACCACCAGGGAGATGAGTTTCCTGCTCTCTTTGGCCATTCCCCAACCCCAACTCTGGCAAGCAGAGAGAAGAGGCAGTATTCTGGGCCAGATTTAGTTTTCTAGTTTCTATATCTGTCAGAAAATGTGTGGATGTGGTGGAGAAGTTTTACTTCCAGAGACCAGGAAGAGATGCCCAATCAGTACATGACTCTGGGATCACAGATGTGACTGAAGGACCACTTGTATAGACAGGTGCACAAGGAGAGCCGCTCGAAGCCAGCTTGATGGCTGAGATCAAGAGGCCAATGCTCTACATAAAATAAACATGACTTAGAATTTGCTTGGCATTTATCTCCCTCCCCACCCTGGAACCCAATAAACCTTGACTATTATAAATTTTTAAGAGTATATAATTCCTCCCCAAATGAACTCTGAGGGGACTGTGGGCAGGGGGCTTGGAGGGCCCTCCTGGTAGTGGGTCAGTACATAAGGCCTTCATCCCTGAGCACAGCAATGGCTCCCATCAGGATGTGTTGTCTCCATTCCCAGGATTATCTCCATCCATCAACAGACAGATGAGCCCAAATTGTACTCACTCCCCACCAGGGTCATCTGTGCCCCAGTTTTTCTTAAAAAGTCCAACCAGGTTAGGATTGGATCTTAGAGAGCTGACAAAGGATAATGGCAGGAGCTGGTAGAGTGTGGGATTATGGAAATTGATTTATCCATTAAAGAAAACCAAGAGCATCCGACTTTGGCTCAGGTCATGATCTCACGGTTTGTGGGTTCAAGCCCCGTGTCGGGCTCTGTGCTAAGAGCTCTGTAGTCTGCTTCAGATACTTTGTCTCTCTCTCTCTCTGCTCCTCCCCTGCTTGCACTCTCTCTCTTTTCTCTCTTTCTCAAAAATAAACATTAAAAAATGTTAAAAAAAAAAAAAAAAGAAAACCAAGAGAATTTAAGAGTGTTCCCTTTTATGAGCAGATACAAATTTAAAGATTTGATCAGAATTAAGGTCATTCTCATATCAAACTTTGTTGTAAAATTTAGTGAAGGGTGCTATTTATTTGTAATTATTCTATTGTAACCTAAGTTTAAGAAATCATGAAAAGTCAAATTCCCTTTACACATCATAGTAAACATATTTTAAGGTGCTAATGCTATCAATTCTGAATGTATTTTTATTACTGTCAAATATGGTACCTTTCATCAGGAAATTCATTTGTCTTCACCAAAATCTGGGTATACCTTGAAAATCTTGCTTCTCTTTTCCTGCTCTCTCTCAAGTGATAACTATTTATTTTCTCACATCCCAGGTGTCTGGGGGTAGAAACTGGAGGGTGAGGTTTTTGCTTTTGTTTTTGTGTTTGTGTTTGTTTGTTTTTTTTTCCCCCCAATGCTACTTTATAGTTCCCAGTTCTCATAAGACAGCCTGACCAGCTTTTACCCTTCCTCTCTCATGCCATCTACTGAACTCCCTCTCATTCAGCAAAGACTTTGGCAAGTGCCTTATTGTCTTCTTCATCCAAAGCTTTGTCACCAATCTTAGTGACATTAACATATAATTCATCCAACATTCTGGCCTCTCAGCACTCTGACCTCCCCATTTTCAATGGCCTGTCCCCACTCTTCCTTAGCTATCCACATATTTGGACTGTTTTCTTGGTTGCTTGGGGCAAGGGCTAGTGATGCAAACTCAGTTCTGCCTTGAGACCCAGGTAATGCAGGCAATGGGGCTCATGCCTTGGGAGTTGTGCTCTAGGGGTTGTCCTCTGGACCTTCTTTTCTGGTTCACTTCCAAAGAAGTGAGAAGCCTGAGTCAGTAAAAAACACATGTCTCCTACAGTTTGTATACCTTCTTCCCAGATGGTTCTCTGGGTACCTAGGACCCCAGATTTTGCTCACCTAAATGATTCCAAGCTTCTATCAGTGGCTCTTTGCAGGGGATGTGAACATAACTTGGATAATTGGGTTTCCGTGTCCATATGCATAAGTATTTGGCCCTTTATGTTGTAGGATGGAGCCATGTATGGAAAGAGAAGGGAAATGACCAAACATACCCTCATTCCTGGCTAATAAGAATGGTGGAAGCTTCTTAAAAAACAGCTTTAGTCTTGCCTCCTAGATAGAATTTATTAAGATACACAATCACAGGATTACTTCTGTTTATTGACAGTACCCAGTCTATAGCAAAACCTTACTTTCTTGAATCTTCACCCAAATCATCTAATATAAGCCCAAATCCTGTAAGTCTTCTCTATGGCAGTTCTACTGAGACACCACAGTTCCCCATGACATGATGCTACTTACCCATAAATACACTGCTAAATTCTCACCTCTGAAATTGCAATTAAGTCCATAACAGCCTATGGACTTAATTGTAACCACTGGGACTTTCTACCGTATGAGGCTTTATCCAAAAGGGTTTAGGTCTCCCTAGCTTCTTCTGTTTGCAATAGTCATTCACTCTACCTTGAAGGATATTTCAGTTGTCATGGTGAACCCATGGGTGATGACTGGTTCCTCTTCTGCAGTCCGTCCCTTCCAGCAGTCCAACTCCACACAGCGACAACCAGACAGGAGCACTTGGCGATACATCTCAACAGAGGAGTTTCCAGCCAACTGGCCAGCTATAAAACACCAACAAAATGATCCTTAGACTCCTACCAAGCAAGGAAGACTTTGGTAGCTTCCTTGACAATCTTTTCAACAATGAGAGAACAAAGAGTTCAAGAACTTGTGTGGTTATTCTCAACCTTCTGCCTCAGCACATCATAAAGTAGTGACATAATACCAAATGTAATTGTGGCTCCCTAGTAGTGGTTTTATGGAAGAGAGAATAGAAGGAGGAAAGCATTGGACCCAAAACAATAACTGCTTACCATGTGCCAACCATAGTTCTTCAGACTTTACAAGTATAACTACATTTAATCTTCATAAAAACTTCTTTCATATAACTACCTTTATTTTTTAAATATTTTTTTTCAGGTAATGAAAATGGCAGAGAGTAGGATTATTACTTCACAACTCAATCATTTAAATCTGAGTCTTTAAGGCTATTCTGTTGTATAAGTCAACCTTTCTGTCATGTTTGTCCAAGTCAAAAATGCTTAGAAAAGCTAAACATTCTCTTTAAAAAAGTGAAGTAAGTTTGTAGGAATAAATTTAAATTTAATGAAAAAGAGTGCAAAACATATTTTCTAATAATTATAAAGCTTTGTTAAAGAAATTAAAGAAGACCTAGATAAATGCAAAGACAGCCCATGTTCATGGAACAGAAGACTTAACATTGCTAAGGTAGCACTACAGCCCAAATTTATTTACATGTTCAACTCCTATGAACTCTTACTTAAGTTTCTTACATAAATTGAACAAGCCAATCCTGTAATTTCTATGGAAATGTAAAGGACCCCAAATGGCCAAAACAACCTTGAAAAATAAGAACAAAGTTTGAGGACATACATTTCCCGATTTCAAAACTTAATTGCAAAACTCCAGTAATGAAGACAGTATGTTGATGGCATAAGAATAGACATAGATCAATGGAATAAGACTGAGGATACAGAAATAAACCTTCACATTTTCGTCAAATTGACTTACAACAAGGGTACCAAGACAGTTCATTGCAGAAAGCATCATATTTTCAAGTAATGGTGCTATGACAACTGGAGAGACACATGCAAACTAATGAAGTTGGATACCCATCTCACATCATATAAAGAAATTAACTCAAAATATATTAAGCTCCTAAATATAAGAGATCATACTATAAAACTCCTAGAAAAAAAAATAGGGCTAAGTCTTCGTGACCTGGATTAGGCAATGGTTTTTTAGATATTATACCAAAAGCACAAACAACAAAGAAAAAAATAGATATACTTCATCAAAATTTAAAACCTTTCCGAACAGAACTGAAATACTCTAGTAAGGTGATAAGAATTGTAATAATCAAGGCACTTGAGAAGTCAGAGGGCAGGAATGGAAGTCAAACTCTTCCTATTTCATTTAAGCAGTTATTGGAAAGTACTTATTTCTTGATAAGTTATTTTCTTTTGAAATTTTTTAATGTTTATTTATTTTTGAGAGAGACATAGCAAGAGTGGGGGAGGGGCAGAGAGAGAAGCAGACAGAATCCAAAGCAGGCTCCAGGTTCTGAACTGTCAGCACAGAGCCTGATGCAGGGCTTGAACTCATGAACCATGAGATCATTACCTGAGTCGAATTCAGACGCTCAACCCACTGAGCCACTCAGGGGCCCCTTGATAAGTTATTTTTTTTAAATTAATAATAATTAATTTTTGTGGCAGACCCACCATCAACACACAAATGCAAGTTTTGGGTTTCCACATTAAAGATTTTCTCTGATTTCTACTCTATAAGTCTCCACCATTTTTTAAATAGTTAAAAAATGACATACTGATGAAAACTGTCAAAATGACTTTGAAATAGACAAGATCTGCCCAGGGGAAACATATAGGACAAAGAAAACAAGATAAGCCTATTGGTTTAATTTTATTTTTATATGCATGTCACAACACCCAAACATCAGCATAACAAAAGGATGACATTCTTGAATTCTATAGAGCTCTAGAAAATGCATGATAGGCTGATTAAGTAGGTTTTCATAATCACTTTTCTCTGCTGGAAAAATAGGACATTTTAAACACACAAATATCTTTGCAAAGGGAGAAATGCTGACAAAATATTCTAGAAAGTTCCTGATGCTAGATAATCACTTTGCCATTTATAATTGCCTGAAAGTTTGTTGTAATAAAGGTCTTTGCTGTATTAAAAAAGGGGGGTGGGCAGTAACAGTGAAGGAGAAGAGATAGTCATTTATATGATTTTTAAGCTTGATGGAGGCTACTTTAGCTAAAAAAGTGAAGAATGCAAATAATTATTGGATAACTCATTAAAAATGCTAGCTCCTGCCGAAAATGGTATGTTATTAACCGGTAGAGAAGATTTTCTTGTGTGCTATCTAGAAAATTGTTTAAATATATTACTGACTATCCAATATCATTACACAATGTCTAAGTTCTGAGTCTATTTCATGAATAGTTCATTGTGTGTTACTAACTTCAGGAGGAAAGGTCCCATGGATATAATAAGCTGGATAAGGTTTAATGGTAGGCTCTAGTAGATAAATACCTAACTCACACTAGAACTGTCATAAAAGTTTCAAAAAATTTCTAGGGGCGCCTGGGTGGCTCAGTTGGTTAAGCGGCCGACTTCAGCTCAGGTCATGATCTCGAGGTCTGTGAGTTCCAGCCCCGTGTCGGTCTCTGTGCTGACGGCTCAGGGCCTGGAGCCTTCTTCCAATTCTGTGTCTCCCTCTCTCTCTGCCCTTCCCCTGTTCACGCTGTGCCTCTATGTCTCTCAAAGATAAATAAACATTAAAAAACAAAATTTCTAGAAACATTTCTTTGGATTTTTGCATGCAAAAAGAATTTTTTTAGCATTGAAAGAACAAATAGCTGGAATTTGATGTATTTTTTTAATGTTAATCTGTTAATGTTTCTAAAGATGTGGTAAGGCATGGGGTTGGGTATGTGAGATGCAGACGAATGTGAAGAAAAAATACTAAAGAATGGAAGTTGAGAGAGAAAGAGAAAGAGAGAGAGTGTGTGTATGTGTCTATGTTATGTTTATTGTCCAACACCTAAGCCCAGAAGAGTCCCTTGAAGGGCAACTTGTTTAATCCTAAAATGAATACTCTTTCTTAGAAATGGAAACCTCCCAAAGAAAACATATTTATAGAAAATTCACATTTACCCATAATTGTCCTATTCCTTGGAATGCATATTAGTTTCCCTGTGTATTTTCCTTCATTTATAGAGAGGTTTTTTTTCCAAATATGCATATTAATATTCTCTATTATTTTCTCCTTTTCTGCCTAAATCCTCAAAGCTCGTTTATTTTTCTTCTCTAACATTCCTAACTCCTCATTATTATATCCCATCCATCCATTATATTTCCATTTGATTATATCCAATAAATATAGCTTCTGGACCAGGGGATTGCCTGGGGTTGGGATTAATGATATGTCATTAATTGTTATTTCTGTAACTAGCATCTGACATCATCTATGCCTGGCTGTGAATACCCTCTAGAGTACATTCCAAGCCCATGATTGAACTGGGGAGCTGAAGCTCCATCTCAGTTCAATTCAAAATACTGCCCCAAGTCATAGCTCTGCAACTTCTCACTTGACTGCATTCATTTTAGTCAGCTGGCTACATTCACTTGTGCTTTGTCTAAGATTACTCAAGGCATCCATGGATGGAAGAGACCAAAAAATGGAAAATAACAATCCTTCTATTAACACAGGCTTCTGAGAAATTGTCTATATTTATAGTTATCATTATGTATTGTTTTCTCATTAACCTCCATGGCAAAAAGTTTCCAGAATGTGATGTATTTGTTAATTCAGTGGCCTTCTTTCATAAACGTGATCTCTTTCAATAAATGGAGATGGGAACCATTTCACATTTTGCTTTCAATGCAATCTCAGCCATTCAGATCACCTAATCCCGTAGTTACAGTTGAGGAAACTGTCCAAAATATAAAGGATGTGTTATTCATTGTGACCATTTCTAAGGGTATCAGTTTGATCTGATGTCTTTCCCAAAGTATCTGCCTCTTGCCCCAGGGAGACCATGAAGCTCCAACAAGGATCCAATTGTGACAAGATGACTTAGGTGAGAAAGTGGGGAGGCAACTTTCAGCATATGCCTTACTGATTATAGGAGCCTCACCATTAGGGTCTGTGCACAGTCCCAAACATGTTCTCTATAAGAGGCAAATACTGGTTCCTGAGGATGCAAAAATGACCCTAGACATGTTCCTTACCCTTTTAGGCAGGTAGACAAGTACAAATAATGGAGAAGTTCTTACGTTCCAGGGAATTTAATTTTCACCCCAATTTTACACTTCTGGTTGCCCTTTCTTTCTCTTCTTTCTCTTTCTCCTTGCCAACAGAATACTCTATTTAGGTTCTAATATGCTTCAGAGTCCCCTTCTCAGCCCTGGGGTAAATCTTAATTCTTCCTAATCATTCACAATAGTTCTGTGCTCCATGTTAGTGGTTAGTGTAGACATTGCTGTGTGGCGTATAATTCTGGGCTATATCTAATACAGCAAAAAGGAAAGTCTACTGGGTAGGGGTTGGGGACCTCACTCTTACAAAGGGCTTGTACAGACACTTGCCCTGTGCCACATGCCCTTACACAGACACTTGCCCTGTGCCACATGTGGATCTTATTTCATAGGGAAGCAATGTTCAGGATGCACAGGCATCTTGCAACCATAAGAAGAGAAAAAAGACAGAAAGCATCTGGGTCTCTGATGATATCAGTGAATTTCTAATTTAACCAGCCCTCAACTACTCTGCTTCTGGACTTCTTGCTGTGATTGGTAATAAATTCCATAACATTTAAGCCATTAAGTAATAGTATCCTATTACTGATGCCCAAAAATACTCTGGCTGCTTCAATTTATCTTCATTTTACAAATGAAGAAACTAAGGGTTAGAAGAGTTAATTTACTTAAAAGAAGATTTAAATGTGGTCTGTTTATTTGCTAAACATGATCTTTTTTCCATTCTTCCCCCCAACTTTCATAGGTTTGTGTGTGCTTTAAACCAAAAATAAATTACAAAAAGTTACACATGGTAAGGGTTAAAAGTGTAAGAGAGATGAAAAGGCAGAGAGTAACACTCGGTCTGGGCTGGTAGTGGATAAATGACAAGGGTGAAATTATGCCTTGAATCATTTCTAAAACTTTTTTGCAGCCCAGAGCATATATGTGAGGAGTTGAATAATTATTCGATATATTCAATCAGATAATTTAATTCATTGGAAGATAACTAAAACCTCAAATTTAATGTGTTTTTTTCTAAGCTGAATGGGGATGTTAATTTTTCAGAGACATACCACTTTGCTTTGTCCACGAATATGGAGCCAATTATCTCCCAAATGGATTAGAGTACAGATTTATGAAGAGCTGAAAAAGTATAGGTTGAAATCAGTGCATAATGTTCTGAGAGAATTTTGTTTTGAGTCATACGGGTAGATTCCTCAAGGAAAAACAATAATTTAAAACATAATCACTACTTGATGTACTGCCAAGACTATCCAAAACTCCAGAAAAAAATGACCATCATAATTAAAAATCAACTCATTCTGTTGATGTGCATACATTTCTTTCAATGATCCCATTTATTTTTTCTTCTGGGCATCTTGATGGTCAACAGAGGGGCAATAATGAATAAAGAAATAGACATAATAATAATAATAATGCATTGCTAAATTGATTGGCTTTCATACTGTACATTTAACTTTTATAGTTCCCTTGAATGCTCAAAAGACACATTCCAAATATAAAAATTCTCCTTATTTGAATTTAGACCAGCATTCTCAGGAGTACTAGTTCTCAATGTGCTCCAAGAAAATAAGTAAGGTGGTGACAGTGGTGGAAGAGGGTTGATGATAATCTTAAAGATTGTGCATCTGTAAGCTTTTTTTCCCTATATTCAAAACATACTGTAATAGGTGCTAACTTTTGTTTGTACCTAGTATTTCTAAAACTCATTTGAGTAGGAAAACTCCCTTTCCCTTTATATGAAATAACGTTTGTATAGAAAAAGTTTCTACTTGTTCTGGAATGCTTGTGAAGTATAGAATCTCATTTCCTAGGTATTGATTTTAACATTTAATTGGATTTTATTGGATAATACTTTGGTTATAACTTTATTTTATAATATTCTTAATTGGTTTTGGGAAGTCTGAATTTCTGTATCATCAATGTTTATATCTTACTCAAAGACCTCTGGGAGAGTTCTACATTAGGTTTATCTATAATTAAAGCTAGGATACTAATAATATCATATGAAGTAAAACCAAATTTCAAGGGAATTTCAGACAAAACAACCAGATCCTGTATTAAAATTTATAGTAGATTTTTTGTTAACTATATGGAATCTTTCTTAATTCACCTTTAGGAAAATGAAAGACTTTACTGGTATTGGAATAAAGGAACATTGTGAGAATGTGGATTTATATAATGCAAACATCAGTAAAATAATATACAGCTCAGAGAAGTGAGCAAGTTTAAAAAAAAAAAAAAGGAACCCATAAAGATCAGAACATCATTTCGCATAGGTAACAGTTTTAAAAACTGAATATCTGAAAATATGGGAATGATAATACTACTGTAGAAATTAAATAATTGGTGAGAGACCTGGTTTACTTGGTCAGAAATCCTGTATATCAAATGGTGGTGTCTGAGACCTTTTTATTGCAATTTGGAGACAGCTATTTGAATTCTTTAAAAAAATTTTTTTAACATTTATTTATTTTTGAGAGACAGAGAGAGACAGAGCCCAAGTGGGAGAGAGCAAGAGAGAGAGACAGAGACACAGAATCTGAAGCAGGCTCCAGGCTTTGGGCTGTCAGCATGGAGCCAAACATGGGGCTCGAACTCATGGACTATGAGATCGTGACCTAAGCCAAAGTTGGACACTTAACCAACTGAGTCACTCAGGTGCCCCTGAATTCTTTCATTAAAAAAAAAGAGTGGACCCTTCTCTCTCCTAGTACCTGAAAGCTTCAACTTCTGATAACTATCAGCCATTTATATGCTAACACTCTAAAACCAAGTCAACACAAGTGAGCCAAATTCTCTACCACATCTCTGCCTACCAAGTTATTCAGAGGGAGGGGAAATGAGTGACTCTGGAAGAAATTCATTGGACTAAAAATCCTTGGTGAAATGCTGTTAAAAAACAACCACACAAAGGAATTGCAAAGAAAAACTGAACAAGCATTGTGTAGTTGTATTGTTCCCATTGATACCAAACAATTTCCTTGGAGCTATTATTGTGTTGTTAGTAAAATAAATGAATTAATTATGTAAATTTCATAGGTTATCAAGATTGCTAAAGGAAGCACACTTATAGAATCAGGAATTTAAATAAATTAGAAGATAGGAATGAAGATATGTATATAAACTGGCACAGTTCATACACAAATGTATCTCTTCTTACTTTGTTCACTGAAATGGCCCAGAAACAATTTTCCATAGTGTAGGGTTCAAATTGCTGTCACCCAATTTTTTTTTTCACTAAAAGGTACCAGAGGTCATTCAGGGAAAAAGTCTGATTTCCAAGTGTGGTACAGAAAGGAACAAAGTGAGCCTGGAAGACCTTTATGTGCCAGAAAGCAAGGACATTTTCAACGATCAATGGGTCATGTCAAGAGAATATAGAAGATGGCCTAAGAAATGTTTCCATTGATCAAAGATGAGACAATCAGGCTATCAAAAAGAGAACAGTGGCTGTGGTTGGTGAATCTACATAAAATTTAAAACCCATAAATCCATAAAGATGAGTAGAATCAGAATAATTAATATATTTGGAGAGAAGGTAAAAAGCATAGACTGTATCTAATCAGTCTTATTATTCAATCATTTTGCTACCATTGCCTTATCATATAGAAAATAGTATAGATACTAATGAATGTAAATACATCAGTCGAAAGGCATTTTTGGCGATATTACAGTAATATTATTGCATATTGTGACTTCCATGCAGATGAAACCATATACAATATCCAAAATTTAACCAAACATATTTTTACCTATTTTTAAGAATCTTGTAGTCTTAAGTATATGATAAATGCAAGATTCCATCATGTGCCAGTCTTTACAGTTATATTTTTTAGGATGCTATCAAGTGAAAGATCTAGATTCTTTTTTTGTTTTAAATGTCTATTTATTTTGAAAGAGAGAGAGACAGAGAAAGAGAGAGAGGGAGAGAGAGAGAGAGAGAGAGAGAACGTGAGCTAGGGAGGGACAGAAAGAGGGAGACAGAATTTACAGACTCCACATTGTCAGTGCAGAGCCCAATGTGGGGCTCAATCTCACAAACCCTTAGATCATGACCTGAGGTTCCATCAAGTTAGACTCTTAACCAACTGAGCCACCCAGATGCTGCAAGATCTAGACTCTTAATCTAGGGTTCTATTGACATCCTCAAACTTGGATGAAAAAAGGATTACACCTTTAATCTAAACTATGTAAAATTTAACCATCTCTTATAAATGCAGGTCACAAATCAAGCAGTACAAGCAGAACTGTGAAATTATGGATATTTTCATATCATATTCCATTATTGCAAAGAGTCACATCATATTATTTATACTAATTTTTAACTTGTGCTCATAGAAATACATATTATTTTATCACAAATTTGTTTTTAATATTTGATAAAAATATTTCATTGGAAATTATCTCTTTAATCTTATATACATTATTTTATGCACTTAACACTACTCTTAGAAGGGTCCATAAACTTCACCTGAATGACAAATTGGTCACCAGTACCAAATAGGATTACGATCCCCCAAGAAGACAACAAATTAAACATATTTTGACACTCTTCCCAAGGAGAGCTATGGTGTATGTTCTCTCCCTTTGAATCTGGGTAGGTTTGTGACTGTTTTAACAAATAAGAAAGTGACAGGACAGAACTTCAGAGGTGATGTGCAATAAGGCAGTTAAGCTTCCTTCTTGTTCTTTGCAACACTTGTTCTGGCAGTCATGGCCTGCCATGTAAGAAATCCACCTGCCCTGGGGTGGCCATGCTGTGAGGAAGCCTAACTTACATGGTGAGGGTTCTCATAGGCAACTAGGTCAGGAGTCCTAACTGAGCTCAAGTTCCAGACATGTTGGTGGAGAAGCAACCACACAGTCCCAACACCCAATGTGTTTGCATTACCCCAGGCATTTTATTCGGCAGCTGGAGCCCAAGACACCAGGAAAGAGAGACAAGCCATCTTCTCTGTGCCTTATCTGCATTCTTGACATACAGAATGTGGATGAAAATAATATGGTGGGTGTTTTATGTCACTGAATTTTGAGGTCATTTATTATGCAGCAAGAAATGACAAGAATGGAGTTTAGGTTGAGCCAAACATGAATCTCCTTAGTTTTTGGCATGAATCTCTCCTAGTAGATACAGTCAGTTGAAAGAAAACAGGCTGAGAGTAGCCTGATAGCCACCCAGTTTTTATGAAGAACATACAAGCTGCAGTTCAACAGGTTCAGATTATCTGGTTCTGACTAGATACTGTCTCAGAGTATATGGAATTATCCTGAGAACAGCCAGCTGTAGCTGTCTGGAGGCTACTTTGCTTTCTCTGTAGAAGGGTTATTCCTATTCTAAGCCATTTTTTTTCACCAAGTGTGGGATACCAGGCCAATGCTGGATTTGATACCAATACAACATATATTTGTACTGGGATGGATGGATCTCCTTAAGGAATTTAGATGAAAGAGCTGCTTATTTGCCATCCAACTGAACCCTGTGAAATTCTCTTGGACACCCATGAATATCCAGTGCCTGGATCTCCCTTGTCATTATGTTCATAGCATCACTGATCTATCCTGCAACACAAACCACATGGCCCTAGGCAATGAGCCATGGGCACATCAAAACCTCTCCCAAGGCATGGCAGGCATCTATAACTTACACATATCAAATGAGACCCCAGACTTCATTTGCATTGTGGGTCTTAAGGTCTGGCTATCTTATATTAATTTGGGTGATGTACTGTCTGAAATAAGATAGTGACAAGGCTTTTTAAAAAGCCTTTTTTTAAAAACTTAAATTTTTTAAAATAAAATATTTATTTATTTTTGAGACAGAGTGAGAGAGATAAAGCTCGATCAGGGGAGGGGCAGAGAGAGAGAGGGAGACACAGAATCTGAAGCAGGCTCCAGGCTCTGAGCTGTCAGCACAGAGTTCCCTGATGCAGGGCTCAAACTCACAAGCCGTGAGTGAGATCATGACCTGAGCCAAAGTTGGACGCTTAACCAACTGAGCCACCCAGGTTAAAAAGACTTTTTTTTAACCAGTAGATTTTTTACAAAGTCTATTCAGGGCTGGTATTTCGAAATCTGCCATATGGAAAATATTCTTCAAGGAGCATATTTTGATTATACAAACATTTTTAGCTTATTAAATTATGTATTTATTAAAAATGTTAATTTTAAACTAGATTGAGATGATATATATGTCTTTTAATGTTTTTCTGTTTAATAATATACTAAAAACATGGCAATGCTCAATTTAGGATCACATTAGGAAGCACACGTTTTTTCCTTCATTATTATAATATTTACAATGAAGTATAGTTTGTCATTCAGGAGTAAATTTGTTTACATCTTAAGCCCCATTCCACCTTGAGCAAAATTAGCTTTTGCCTTGAATGTAAATTATTTATGCTTTAGATATTTTCCTGGGGCACCTGAGTAGCTCAGTCGGCTAAGTGTCTGATTCTTGGTTTCGGCTCAGGTCATAATCTCCCATTTTTGTGGGTTCGAGCTCCCTGTCAGACTCTGTGCTGGCAACCTGGTACTTTCTTGGGACTCTCTCTCCCTCTCTGCTCCTCCCCTACTTGCGCTGTTTCTCTGTCTCTCAAAATAAACTTAATAAATTTTTAAAAAAGAAAAGAAAAGAAAAAAAAAAGAAATTTCCTGTACATGAAAACAGTCCAGAGAACTATGTAGTATTGCCGATGGTTTGGAGTCCACTAAAGAAGGAGTTCAGATACACAAAAATTCCATTGACCCAAAGATAGACATGATACATTTTAGAAGACTTAAAAACTGAACAAGAAATATGTTGTGAAAAAATGATACTGCCTCTTGCGGACAGAGCCTCTGGTCCTGGAACTCAGTCCTCAGAGACATTTTATATCCAGGAAATGAAAGAATACATTCCTTCCCTTCTGAACAACAAAAAGTAGAGGTTGATGAAATTTGGTGAGACTGGCTAAAGCCGTTGTCAAAGAACTATGAATTCATACCTGTGAGGTAGGTGTTGTGCGAGGAATTGATGAAATAGTGAGAAAGGGGCTGAGACATATCTTCATTCAAATCCAGTTTCTCAGGCGAGACGACTCCATTTTCTTCTCCACTCAGATAGCGCATAAAGCCATCCACTGATATCTGTCCTGGAGGGAATGGAAGAGTTAAGAAGAATGTGAAAGTGTTCTTTTTATGGGTTGCTGGTATCATGGTGCCCTAACTTTTTTTCCCCCAGAATACTCTGGTAGCATCCAAGGTAGAAAACAGTAAGCACAATTGCATTTTAACACGTATTTAATAACAGTAGTCAAGGATTATGTCATTGCACTACAGTTATCCCTCAATGCCACAGATAATAAAGAAAAACGTACCTTCATAAGTCTCGGTGAGTTTCAGAGGATTACCTAAACACTGATCTTTTGTTTTTAAATTAAAAACCATTATCAACTTTATCAATGGACGTCAAAATGTTACAAGTGCTTCTCTTTGGGTAATAGAATTAGGGGTGAATTTCCATATTTCCTATTAGGAATACATGTTACTTTTATAATCAAAAAAGTTATTCAAGAATGGCTTTATTATTTAAAATGAGGTGGAAGTGTTTTTCAAATAATGATTTTCTCTGAAACAGAAAATATAGATGAACACAAATGAGTCTCCTAGGAATAAAAAATCAAATGCTCATAAACAAGGAGGTCTTTAAATTTCTTATTTAAAATGACTTTACTTCAAATGGAAGAAATATGACTCACACTTTAATTTACTCGGATCTTATTTAGAATTTTTACTTTTGTCATAAGCAAAAATTTTTTTGCTTTTGTCATAAGTATTAGATGACTAATACTAAATATCGAGATAATTCTTTATCTTCATCACAGAAATCTTTATGGAATGCCCAGAGAGGCCATCTTCACTATTTTGATCCATTATGACAGTTTATTTCTTCAACCTTAACAATCAGAGCCTCAAAAACCCCAGCACGTTTGTGAGTAGTAGAGACATTGCTTGTAAAGATTGGAAGGTAGCATTTCTTTCTTCTTGCTGAAACAGTTTTGTACTAACATAAAAGTGGTGTATGTTCACCAAAAATAAATTAGAAAAAGAGATAAGCAAAAAGGAAAAGTAAAACTTTTCTGAACAAGTCTAACTCTTTCTTCAGAACTAGGTGCTGTCGAAATCCTGGTTTGTATGCCCTCCAGGAAAACAGAAACAAAAATGTGTGTGTGTGTGTAATTCTTTTATGAAGGTGCAATTATTTAGTAACTGTATTAGACTAACCCTTATTAGATTTAGTGAACTTTGTATTAGCTGAATAGTATATTATAAACATTGTCATGTAATCTACAGTATTTATATTTTTTATGTATGATATGTCATCATAGCACGACTAAGTAATCTTCCACTATCATTGGACATTAAAGTCGTTTCTAATTTTTCACTAGTATAAATAATATTGTGCTGAATACTCTGATAGTTAAATCTTTGTACAAACTCATAATTATTCCTTTAGGGTGAATTCTCAGGAATAGAACTGCTGGTTTAGAACCTATGCACATGTTGAAGGCTTTTAGTACACATAATCCAATGTGCTTTCTGTTCAAGTTCTAGCAATTTATTCTTTCACCAATGGTTTTTCCTTCTTCTTACCATTATCCAAACCCATAGGTATAAATATGATCTCTAATTATTTATTGATTTGAACATTACTTTTGAATGATAAGATGCCGTGTGTCATCCACACGTAGCAAAGCTAGTATTCACTATTGATCACAGTCTATTTTTACATCCAATAGACTTTTCAAAGTAACTGATGAGTATTTTTCCCAATTCTGGAAAAATAGATAAGTTGCCTTTAATATTTTCTAGTAATAAATACATTTTAAAAATAAATTTGTTTATTGGCTCTTGGTGAGTGGAACTGAGCTTTATGAAAAGAAAAGTCTTCCTAAACAAACTGAAATAGAAATAACTTTTTGCACTATGAACTTCTTAAAAATCAGCTCTAATATATATCTTAATAATTTCAATATTGACAAAAGGGGAAAGGGTTAAGAAGGTCTTATGAACTAGAAATGAGAAACATGACATAAAGGTCAACATACTGGTATGTTTGTGTGAATTTTTTAATAGATGCTACAGTTCGTACCTCCAAATAAGCATCAATTAACAAAGTAATTGTTCCGATGATGCTACCACTTATGAAAACACTTTGGTTACTGCTCTTGAAGCAGTTTTAAAATTCATTTATGGTGAAATACATATATTCTTTTAGACTGGTTTCATTTTGGAAACAAACCAAAATCAATGCCACTTAGAGTCAAAGCTATTTCAATGATGGTTTTAAAAAAATATTTTAGAGTATAAAATTCATTTAGAAATAAACCTTTTTTTAAAAAAAATTTCTTCATGTTCTTCCTTTTTTTTTTTCCTGTGACAAGTCCATCTTGGCAGCTTCTCAAACTAATGCCCATTCCTCCCTCCCTCCTTTCCTTTCCTTCTTCCTTCTCTCATTACCTTCCACTTTGCTACCATTTTGTTTCACAAAGATTCATTGAACATCTGCTTTGTGATGAGTACACAGAAAACTAAAGCACAGCCTCTGCTTTCATAGAGCTCATGAACTAATAGAAAATAAGATCATTCACACCTTGAAAATCAGGCATGAGCTCTTCCAAAGCAGGGTGTGCCTTTATATCTTTGTCATCCCTGACATCTACCACAATGCTTTGTGCATGTTAAGTGTTAAATCGTATTTTTTTTCTTAACAGTGATTCAAAATAGAAAATAAATTCATTTGAAACTGGAAGATCACCATAGATAGAATAATTTTGATTCTTTTATCTGATTAGATCAAATCACATGAAATTACTAATTTTGTCAATTTTAACCTATGCAAATGACAATTTCGTACAGCTCAGTCTCTAACTACAGCTATTTCTCAGAAGACAGGAAATAAAGGCAAATGTATGTAGGGGCCCAGGAAGGAAAGTAATGTGACCGACGGAAGAATGTGTGCACCAGGGAGCTATGGAGTGTGGAAAACTCACAAGTGTACACTCCTTCTGAAGGCATATGAATGACAGTAATAAAACATTGTGTGGCAAATCAAACCACTTTGATGGTGACTCTAGGGCTGTCAGTTTGTGTCTGCTATCTTGCAGGAATAAATACCCTTTGGCCCAATCAACAAATTTAAGGAGCAATCAAAACAAAACACCCCAATATGGGGAGGATGACTAATTGTAACTTTAGCATCAATGCCCATATATTGTGCCTGGTGCCTTCTGGGTATATGTTGAGAAAGAGTCTGAGCCATGGTTCTCATTAATTTTGATGTCTTTCATGGGTGCAGGACAGAGAAACTTATGTATATATAAGCTATATATTATATATATATTATATATATATAAGCTATATATTTGTTATTCTCAGATGAAGATATTGTAATTAAGGCCAAGTTACACTTTACAATATGCCAAAGAACAACATATGTCCAAATTTCATTTAATTCATTAATGAGAAAGCCAGGAAGATGACAAAGCTATTTCAGAGAAGGCTATGAGACACCGATGTACACATATCTGTGTTAGCACATTACCCAAACAAAAACCCCCTAAACCCATAAAAATATAGCTAAACTGAATACAAAGCTGGTTAATATTCTATAGGTCAATCAAACACAACCTTTGGGTTATCTTCCTTCCTTTATGATTTCATAAGAGTTGAAGATTTTAACATAATTTTTTGGCTTAGATTTAAATCAGTTAAAAACAAAACAAAACAAAACAAAAACAAGAGTTGGGTGAGCCAGTATTTGTGAAGATTATTTGCAATTAATTATATTAAATAATTTAAAAATCCCCAGTGAAGGAATTTACCTAACCTTGAGCAAGAACAATGAAAGAGTTTGGAAGACAGTTCAGAATATGATTGCAGACTGTAGGTGAGCAGACTTTTCAACCCCAAAGCTCTGCTTTGCTAATAAAGAGCAAATGTGGAAGACATTGATGCAAATGTGGATGCATCAAATGACTAGGCAGAGATATGTCAAAGTCAAGAAAAGCCAATGAAACAGTAAGGATAAGGAGTAGTAGGCTTGTAAGTTGTAAGATGTCAGCTAAGGGATCAGGAGTTCATTGGGGAAAATGCAGCTGTTTTTGGTATAATGAATTAGCTTAAAAAATACTTCTGACTAATAAAAGCTTTGAGACAGAAAACAGACTTTTAGACGATTTTCCTTTTTGCAAATAACCTATAGTTGGGTAATTGCTGTTGCTATTGACCTAAATGTATCAGTCCTTCTTTCTCTGTCAACCTTGCACTGTTTTTGCAAAACTGCTTATATGTTTTTTTTTTTTTTTCTGGTCTGCTGAGGAGCATAGAAAAATAAAAAAAACTGGAGAATTAAACTAGGAAACACTGTTTTTCTAGACAAATTAGTAACAGAATAAGAAATCTAGCTTCCATTTCTGCCAGCAGTAACTGATAAGGAGCAAATGCCTCAACCACAGGATGGGTAAACTATATGAGCTCTTAAGTCTCTTCTTCCTGTAAACTTCTATGAGTTCCAGTGATTTAATATATTAGGGATGATTACTAGCTAAATTAAAAACAAACTGTCCCATATTAGGATGACATTAGGAAACATCAAACTACAACTAAAAGCAATGCTACAACTTTCCGAAATAAAACCAAGAAGATAAGTCTAGAAGGATGAGGCCAGCTTACAAAGCCTACAAATAAAGCCCCTTATATATTTTCTTGTTAGAAGATTGGTATGTTTCCAATTGGACATGCCACTCATATAATGGTACCTGAAGATTGTCATAAGTGTATGTGGCCTTTGAACCATTTGGAACCAAGGTAGGAAAAATTGAAATTCCTATTTCCTTAAGGAATAGGAAAAACACTGCTCTATGAAGCTATTTTGTTCAGAAGGTCAGGTGTTCAATGAAAAGGTAAACCAGTGATGCAGGAGTGGAAAGATTGGACCTCAGCGGGGAGAAATGATCTTGAAAGAGATAAAAGAGGCAAGTGGCGTGACAAAACGATGGTCCCAGTGGCCATTTAGAGGTCTTGTAATTCTTCAACAATGTCTTTGATGCAAAGAAACTGTCACGTGGTGTTGCACAAATGCCATGGCCAGTAACTGTGGCTCTGCCTTCTTCCGCCTCCTATTTGAAGCATTTCATGAATTATCTCTATGATAATTTCCTCTGTTCTCTCTTTCTGGAACATTATCTGGTGAAAGTATGCATCTTAATACATCCTCTCTCCAATTTTTAATTTTATTTCTTTGTTCTACTTTCTGGGAGATTTCCTCAACTTTGTTTCCAACACTTCTATTAATGTTTTGTTTCTCCGGCCCTTCTTTTCAATGTCTAAGGGCCAGTTTGTGTTCTCTGGCATTTCTCATAGCATTGTGTTCTTTTTTCGGTAGTGCAATATGTTCTGCTATCTTTCTAAGGATATATATAATTTATGTATAATTGAAATTTTCTTCTCACTGTTTTCTCCAAAGTTACATGTTTTACTTATATCTACTTAAAAAAAAAGTTTTCCTCATTTGTCTAGTAATTTTTAATTTTCTGTTCATATTTCGAAGTAGACTAAAAAGTTTGATTGGATTTTTGAATGCATCTGGATGACTATAAACTTGAAAATAAAATATTATTGTAGAGAGATCAGTCTTTGTCTCTTTGGAATGACCCCTAATGTCAATACTTAAGGACTTTCATCTTGGACTGATGAAAGTCCTGAGAGAAGATGTATTTAATCACTTGCCAGGAAAATACAGGCCTGGATGCATCCTAGCCTTCCAGAGCAAATGTGGGAAGAAGGCTGGAGGACTCAGCATTCAGTATGTATATGATCACTTTATCTCCTTGCTATCAAAATGGTAGCTCTGTCTCCATCTGGGACTGTGTTATCCTCATGCTCTCTGTTTTCTCGTCTCCAGAGAGTACATCTTTAGTCTTTATCCAGGGGGGAGTTCTGACTATTCCTTAAATAGTAGTCAATCTTATTTTAGGCTGTACTCCCAAACCCACTTCCAAAGGCATCTAACTCTATCAAGTTTTAAGACTTTTAAGGTTCCATGGAATAATTCGGATTGGTCCCCAGTTTTTCACATGGCAGATCTATGATCTGTTTTCTCAGATCTGTTTTAACTATGGGCATATAATTAGCGCTGACATTATGTAATTGTTATCTCTTAGTCTATTGTCTCCATCCTCGCCAGATCATGCCTTTAAAAAATGTCTCCTTTAATGTAATTTTAGTGTGGTTTCAAGAGAACTTAATTTAGATGAATATTCAGATCATCACATTTATCCTGATATTCAATGGTATTTTTTAAGTTTATGTATTTTGAGAGAGAGAGAGAGCATGCACAGAAGAGGAAAGAGATAATCTCAAGGAGGCCCATGCTGTCAGTACAGAGCTTGACACAGGGCTCGGTCTCACAAACCATGAGATTATGACCTGAGCTGCGATCAAGAGCTTGACGTTTAACCAAATGAGCCACCCAGGTGCCCATTCATGATTTTTCTACTGCACCAGACTGTTAAGTTTAAAAAGTCAGATTTCACATGCTTTGTCCTTTGATCCTAGCATCTTTAGGGAAATCAAATCGGATGGGAGGAGCTGAAGGTCTTCTCTCATAGACCTACTTTGCCCGGTCAGAGACTTATCATTGGCTTCTCTGGTTTTCTCTTATTTACATCTTTCTAGTGAAGAGTAAGCAGTGACCAATATTTCACCACAGAGGGCACTAGATGGTTAATTTGTCAGTTTCCCAGGTAGAGTGTTGTCAGACCACAGAAGCAGTCTGAGCTCTCAAGTGGAAAGGTGCTTGGTCCTGCTTCACTTCTCTTGCCAAGGCTGCTTGTGTGGAACATGTATGATAGTATGTGTAAGAAGGTGCCAATGTCTACCTGCTTCTAAGGCAGTCATGATGGAGACAAGCTGGCCTTTGATTTTATGAATGCCAGTGAATTGTTCAACTCCCTTTATGGTGGTCATGGGATGTGTCCCTCAAGACTTAATTCAATCAGAAGAAAATACATCCAGATTTAATTTGATTTCATGTAATTCTTTTTCCCAAATCTCTCATGTAAAATTATAATTTGAGTTCAAAGCACTGCCTGAGAAATTATCTGATTAAATCTAAAAAAATTAAGGAGACTTCTGGAGCTAAATTCTAGGGCAGCTGAGACAAATTACATATTCAATTCAGGTGCAGTTGGGAATATTTAGATGAGATATTTCCTCTCTTCCTTTCCAAGTCCTCTCACCCTTCTCCACAGTAGAAACAAAGCATTCTAATTTTGCCTCAGGGAAGGGAGGGGTGGCAGAGGAAAGGATGTCTTTTCTTCTTGGTTTTGAGGGCACTCCTCTACCAAGACTTCCTTTTCCCAAGTCTAGGGGAAGTTCCAGACAAGTATGTCCTAAAGAGAGAGGCTGTGGCTCCTTTCCCAGAAGATGTTCCAGAAAGTTCCAAGCCCTGGTGTTCCCCCAGTGGCAAGAAACAGCAGAAAGGCTTTATTTTTACTGTCCCTCTGCCTAGCCCCTGGCAGAAACACTAATTAGACAGCATTAAATGTCTAAAGCCATAAACATAGACTAGAAAGAGACGACTAGGATAATTCAGAATAGGGCAGATCAATTCTTAAACAATAGAAGAGTTGATTGTTCATTACATTGCAATGACAAGTCACCTGCCCTGTTCAATACAGGGCCTCTTAGCCTCTTTGTTGAGCCCTGGTAGAATTTCTTTTTAAATTCATAAGTAAGAAGTATATCTGAAATAAATCCATAAGCCCTCATATTCTACCTATAAGCTTATGAAAGTGACTATCGATAAGGTCAGTTACTACATGCTGATGTTCCTCTGTGCCCTGAAACTGCTGAGCTTGGTGGTGAGTACTTTCTCATGGTACTTTAGAGGAGCTGTATGATCAGAGGAGAAAAAAGTACAGCAGGGCATGCTCAGAAGTTAATCTCTAAATAGAATTCATGGCATGTTACTAAGGTGCCTTGAAAGTCCTGCCATCAGGCTCTTTTTTGTTCAGTATGTGTTTTTCACCAGGATGGTTACCGTGGAAGTGACCCCATCATGCCATCAAAGCACTGGCATGGAACTGCTCCTGAGGTAGTCCTAAAAGTGGATGTAAGGTGCGAGCAGCAAAGCGCTAAAGAAAAAAAAATTATGCCGTGGAGGCTCAAGGAAAGAAAATGTAGCTGGCTGTATTTACAAACACAGTATTGTTGTTTTTTTTTAAGTTTTTATTTTTTTAACGTTTATTTATTTTTGAGAGACTGAGACAGAGCATGAGTGGGGGAGGAGCAGAGAGAGAGGGAGACACAGAATCCGAAGCAGGCTCCAGGTTCTGAGCTGTCAGCACAGAGCTGGACGTGGGGCTCGAACTCGTGGACCGTGAGATCATGACCTGAGCCAAAGTTGGCTGCCTAACCCGACTGAGCCACCCAAGTGCCCCACAGTATTGTTTTAATAATGCATTTTGACTTGAAAGAAAAATGTATTGTAAAAGTGCAAGCAAACAGAATAGGAAAGGAAGACAGAGAGAACCAGACTTTGAAGAGCTTCTTGAGATTTTTCTATTTCCAGTATACTATTTAACAAACTTTTCTATACTGTTTAGGAAGTGCAAATATTAACTCATTTCATCCTCATGATAACTCCATGAAGTGGGTAATACTTTTATGCCCCTTATGTGGATGAGAAACTCAAGGCCAGTAGCTTGCCCAAAGTAATACAGCTTACAAGTGGATAAAATGGGATTGGAATTAGGCTTTGTTTTCCATGCTATTACCTACTATACTATCCTGCTGTAGAAGACCATACACAACCAGGGATAAGGTAAATAATAACAATGAAAATCACCGCCACCACCACCATCATCATCATCATTGGAGAAAGTGTTACCCTTATTTGAGCACTGACCATGTGCCAGGCACTAAAATCCTATGAGAAAAATCCTATCCCATTTTTAGTCGAACAAACTGAAGCTTAGAGAAGTACGTGGCTTGTCTGAGGTCACAGGGGTACAAAGTGTGAATGTTGGATCTGGAGCCAATGGTGGGACAGTGGTGGGTGCAACTGATGATGTCTGTCCACACAACTTTCCTAGTACTGGGCTGGATGAGGGACACAGATGATGAAAAGAAGAGAGGCTTGCCTCCGTGGCAGTTGGCTTCAATCTGAACACTCCAGATTAGTCCTAAAAATAGCCCCAAATGTGACCAAGGAATAATTTTTTCCTCCTGATTTACTTATCTCTCTAAAATGTGTTACTTTAATCTGTTAAAAGAAGCTGGGCTCAGGCAGGACAAGTGACCCATCTGGCAGAGGCGTGAGGATTAGCTCTTTGATCCAGATTTGTCTCTCAAGGTCTAAAATTCTTTCCCAGACTTAATTTACATTCTAATCTCTGCAAGTGATTTAAAGGCATCCTCTAGCATTTTTCTTCTCCAACCCATGAGTCTGACTTTTAGGAGGAAAAATAAAATACAACGGGAAACTTGTTATGCCAACATGAGGACCAGAGAAATGCTAAACAGAGAATGCGACATTGTTTTGTGGGTTTTGCAAAAAAACAAAAAACAAAAAACAAAAACCCGAAAAACAACCCAACGACAAAAAACAGGTTAGCTTAAAAAAATAAAAATAATGAAACACATGCAAATAAGATTTTTCAAAGCTCACAAGAACAGAGAAATTCTACGAGTTCAACCTTGGAAGACAGATGGCCTATAAATCCACAAAAAGTCAGCACATAGTTGAGACAGGCAAACTGGACAATGCGTCTGCCAGCTCGCATGGCCACCAGCCTCATTCTGTGGAGCCAAATGCCAATTAGGCAGGATCTGGCACACGGATGTTCACATGTCCCTGGGATTAGGTGGTTGAGAATCCATTCATCATCATTCAATCCCCATTCATAATGTAATGATACTAGAGCATGTTGGAATGCTACCGGCCCAATGGCTTAACACCTCCTAAGTCACTTCCAAGCACAGCATAGAAAAGCTATTTCCTTGGCTGATGTTTATTCCTGATGCTGTGATCCTTGTGTGAGTTCTGCTAGACCAGCTCAGGGAAAGTAAGTGCAGATGGCTTTAATGCCCATGGCTCACCAAAATGTATTTGTCTGCTTTCAGAAATAATCTATTAAATGTCCCCTATTCAGGCGTCCTTGCTTGTGCACAAACTTTCTGATTACACTTGCTAACTAACTGTGCTTTTGTAAGAGTGTAATGGACTTTGCTGGTTTCTTCATTTTATCTGTTTACTTTCCAATCCTGGAGTCAGTGTTACAGATTCTTATTCATCTTGATCGCATATCTGTTCTATGACTCTAATCACATTATTGTGTGATATTGTCATTAAATGGCTACCCACTCTTTTTAAAAGCCTTTGCAGATTAACTTCTCAGCCAGCCGTTGGGGATTCTGTGTCCCTGCTGTCTCCCCTGTACTCAGTTCAACTTGTTGGTATAGTTTGTGTGAAAGTTCTTAAGGATGACACCTAACTTTTATTTAACACTTTCCCTTTACCAACACGTTCTCACATCTGCAAGTTTATTTACTCCTCACTGTTCTGTTTGGTAGGTGGGACAAAGTTTTATTATTTGACATGACAGATAAACAAATTCTAACCCAGTGAGATCAAAGAGTCCTTTTAAATTGATGTGGCTAGGTAAGGACAGAATCCATATTAGTATCGTGATCTCTTTTTTGGTTTTGTTCTGTTTTGTTTTGTGTGGTTTGTTGTTGTTTGTTTTTTATTTTTTTATTTTATTTTATTTTATTTTGCAGAACTGTATTGTATTTATTCCTAAAAAGAATCCATGTATAAATGGACCCACACAGCTGTTTTTCAAAGGTTAACTATATATTTATCTTCTTTATCATAGAACTTGATCTTTCAAACACAGTCTTGGAATCTTTACACTAGATTTATGTAAAAGGTTAATGGTTAAAGCTTAGAGGTTCTCAGAGGGTCAGGAACAGTTTGTTGCATTTATTAGTGTACTGTCATCTCGCTCTATCAGAAAAGACCCTTTACAGTGGCTCCTGACTAGAAGGTAAAGGAGGCAAAAATGTTCTAGATCCTTAACTAGAATGTCATGTTCCTTGGTCAGGCTTAACATTGGCTTCTAAGTGCAAGATCACAACCTTCCCTTCATTTATGTCTCTTCCCGTGTCTAGTATAAAGGCAGGCCCAGAATATGTGCTTACTAATGCTTTCTGAGCTACTTAGATGTTATCTCTTAGTGCCTTAAATGCCTCAGCATTCCTGAAATACAGCTTGAAGGTCACTTTTCTCTTTAAAAGGCTTCCCTTCTTAGCAATTCCCAACCCTCCCTAGAACCTCAATTAAGAAAACTTCCCCTTCCCTCCGAGCTTCCCTAGCACACAAAGGACACTCAACAGATACTGGGTGAATGAATGGAGGTATATTACATTCCATCTTGTATTATAGTTATTTGTCTATATCATTTCCTCTTCAAATTATAGTCTCCTTAAGAGCAAAGACTTTGAGTTTGTTCCACTTCTTTGGAGTTCTTAAGCCACAGGGACAATATATGTTTCTTAGATTAAAATGTCCATGCAATTAGATCAAGTATGTGTTAGAATAAAGAAAACCGTTCAATGAGCATCAGATACTTTGGAGGATTTCTCTTTTGAAAGATTCTTGTTATAGTTGCAGAGTTGGATGGAAAATCCTTTCTATACTATTGGGATCATGGTGAATATGGTTTTGTCAGTAATGACATTGTAGCAGCCTGTGTCAGTGCCCCAGGAAATATGGTTGGGCTGGACTTCCATCTGCAAGTCTTTGTCTGGTGAGTTACTTTGTGTGACACAGGCCGGAAGTGTCTGAGGATTAATATTTCCTAAGAGCATCCGCAGTGACTATGCTTGGGAAACTCAGGTGTGTGTTCTACATTCGCTTGTAGAGTTCACCTCTGGACTTAGCTCCAGTTACACACACAGACAACTTGTTTGGTTTCACAACCTTACTACCTGCCTTCCCTTCCTTGTTCTCACTTTCTATCGGATCGCCTCTCAAACTCTTTGTACTTGAATTCTCCCAGAATTGGCTCCTGGGGGAACCCAAACAAAGACAAATAGCAACATTAATAAGAAACATCTTTGGTTTATTTTCTACATGTAAGGTAGACTGTTAAGTGAGAAGGTTGATTTTTGTCAACCATCCTCAGTTAAGCCTTCATATTATAACGTTATCTCTATTCCATTTTAGTTTCACTCTGGAGTCCTAGAGACCACAGTGGTTCAGAGTTAAGACAGAATTTCTGGAATCTCTATAATGAATTAATGAAGTTATTGATCATTCTCAGCTTCTTGACATTATTTCACCTATTGCCATAGCACATTTTTTAGCTGGTAAGTGTTAGGGTAAACAGTCCACATCTCACCTCATCTGGGTTCCTTGTACACACAGTTTGTTTTCCATGGAGTTGATTCTCTCTGCATTTGAACAGTTACTCTCTCTGTATTTGGTACAACACCAACTACTAACAATAGTAGACTATGGGTAATGCAGATGTTGGGGGCCAAATCCCTGTGACTTAGTGGCCTTTCTTCAGCAGTATAACTTGCCAAGGTGTTCCTTTTAACTGAGCCATAGTCCCACCTGACCCCTGCTGAGAAGGTGGAGGTGTCATAGTCAGCAACTGTTAATGCTACTTCCAGGAAAGTAGTCATTAACTGCTTTGTCCCAATAGCTCTCATATGAAACTACAAAGCACCTTTGGAAGGGATAGTTGGCTGAGGAAAGAGGTTTTAAGAAAACTCATCATCCCAGAGTGGATTAGGCTACCCAGCTCGCTTCCCCACACCTTGGAACTGGCATTTGACTTAGGCTTTTACAATATATAATTTTCCCAACTGGTTGTTTTCTTAACAAAGGCCACCTCAGCTGCAAATGGATATGACTGTGACTTTCTGGCTAGAGCCGCGCTTCTCAGCAGACATGGAGGTCACTGAAAGAAAGCCTGGAAGAGGAAAAAACCAGGACTTCTAGATCAGACATTTGCCTCTCCTCAGGCCTCTGACTTCTGGGAAAGGAGGAAATTCAATCAAGGAAGGGAAAGGGAAGTATGTTACCAAGTCACCTAATGAACAATGGACTCTTAATGACAATCTTGAAACAATTTTATTTTTCATTTGAGCTGGACTGAAATACAGAGAAGTCTATGAACATAGGAAACATAGAGTTAAGAGGAACTTGAAACACACAGTTGATAATGTCATTCTTCTGTGACCTTCCACAGAGGGCTAGAAAGTCAATAGGTGGAGTTTAAATGGGATCTCAATCAATAAAATACTAGAGTGGCTTTTCAGGAGCTTTCTCAGTGTAGTAACTTAATTAAGCCATGAAAAGAACTGACTACGTCATCCAGTTTTCATCTGGCTTTGTCTTTTGGGAAGAGAATCTATCTTGTTTGAGTTGACTCTGTACATTAATTTCAATTCTTTTCTTTTTTGTATTGTTCCACAGGTAATCTATATAGAAGTATTTAAGCAGATGCTGTCTTAATTGTGAGGCAGATCTTTAAACCCATCAATATTGCCTCCAGATGAGTGGTTTTTAAACTGAGCATCCTGAATCTCCTGGGGTTTTGACAGAAGCACCTACAGAGAATAAGGTGGAGGAGAGGCCACCACCAGCTATCTTCCAGACTCCCCCTCTCTTCAACCAAAATAGTGCTTTGAAATGTTTTCCCTACACATTGGCCTTACTTGTGAAACGTTTTAGAAGAAACAAACACAAATAAAGTAGGTTATGTCGAGGACATGCTTGAAAACGATCTTTGTGGATGCCAATTGCTAACTTCTAAACAGTTGATTTGTATTTCCTTTCTCAGCAAATCCCAATGGAGGGCCCCAAGTGAGAGGCTGGAGTGCTGGGGAGGACTCTGCACTGTGGCACAGCAAATATGGTCCTAGTCTCAACATTGTCACTTCCTTAGCTGCCTCGTCTTTGGTCTGAGAGTTTGGGCTAAGTGGCTAGGTTTCTCATAGACAGGAAAGCCCAGGATATGAGGCCACCAGCCAGGCCTTTGTCAATAGTAACAATAAAGACTGTTCTGTGACAGGTTGGAAGGGACAGGCCGTGGACACTGCCTCCTCCCAGTTTTTTTTCTTTCAATGCTCAGCTACTCTAATTTTGTCCACTTTTCACTTCTGACTCTGTGAGGGCCGTTTATGAAAAGTGCTTATCTTAGTTAGGGTTCTTCTACAAGTAGACTTTGAGACAAGGATTTCAGTGCAAGCCACTTGTTTGGGAGGCAACCCTAGGAGATAACAGTAGAGGAGTGGAGAAATGAAAAGGTAAGCAAGTAAAGGCAGCCTAGTAAAAGGAACATTATCAGAAAAGTTACAATTGTAGGCAACTAGGGCCCAATCCCACTGGGGAACTCTGGGATAAGCATCAAAACCGCCCCGCACAAGGGGCAAGAGGGATGAGGTACAACTTCCTGAATGAAAACCACTCTGGGGGCTATGAAGTCCCAGCTCTTGAAGGCTAACTATAGCTGGGCTGAGGGAAAGTTCTGGAGAGTCATAGTGGGGCTATTGACTTGTTGGAACCATGAGTGCCAAGGGAATGGGAAAAGCACCTAGGTCTGCTAGGTTGGTATCATCCCACTTCACAGATGAGAATTCTGAAGTTTCAGCAAGTCAAATCATTTGCCTGAGGTTAACTGGCTTAATGATTAACATTATGCTAGCCTTTCTCTTTAATTATGGCATGTTTGATCATTCCAGGGTAAACAGTAGACATGAATAAAAATAATCATTATTTTTTAATAACTTTCATCTACTAAAGTGAAATGGTGCTGGGAAAATAATGATTTTTTAAAATCTACCAGGAAGTGGTGCCTGGGAGACTTAGTCGGTTAGGCGTCCAACTTTGGATCAGGTAATGATCGCACTGTTCATGAGTTTGAGCTCTGCGCCAGGCTCTGTGCTGACACCTCAGAGCCTGAAGCCTGCTTCAGATTCTGTGCCTCCCTCTCTCTCTGTCCCCTCCCCTGCTCATGCTCTGTCTCTCTCTTTCTCTAAAAAATAAACAGATATTTAAAAAAATTTACCTGGAAAATTAAGTGATGAAGAAAATAGTAAGATTCTAGTGTAAATCATCACATTTTAAACTGTAATTCCATTTTAATAAAAATATTTATAAAAGAATGTTTGAGTTCAAAACAAACATTTGTGCACATATAGGACTTGCCATATTTTTTTCAGTTTTCGTCATCAAAGATTCTAATTTATTATTATTTGAAATAAGCTAAATAAGTCCATTAGCCAAGAGACAGCAACATTCAGGAATGCCCCTGCCCAATGTTGTGAATGACACTTCCAGATCCATAAATGGCTTGAAATAATTCATTATACATACCAATTACCACTTTTCATCAGTTCATGTCAACAAAGGTTTTGTGGGCAACAGTTAATACATGCAACCCTCCTATCATAAGTAATTTACTTAATTATCCCAGCAATTTCTCAGGGGATTTTTTTTCAGAAAATGAGAAAACTAAGGGGTGGGATAAGTCAAAGAGGAAATGGCTTCCTAAGGTGAAGTAAACAGTGGTGACGAATTTTTGATTTCTGACCAGGTTTTAGTGGGATCTGCTGTTTTTATCTGCCCAGTTAGAGAATTGTTGCTCCTTCTTCTGGAAAGCACACTGGGACTGAATTTCAGGGAACCACCTCCTAGTGTTAGTCCAAACTGTGTAGTATAGGTAGTGGACTCCTCATTGGCTTTAGGGAGAGTCATGTGACCTAAGTTTGTCTAATTATTGCATTCTATTCTCCAGACCACAGTGATCCTAGTTCAGCAATGGCCTTGGGTCACTTGGAACTTAAGCCAGGCTCAGGTTTCTGGTATTTTTGATGGAAATATGAGTAAAAGTCATTTCAGTATTGGAGCTGCCAGCGGCTTTCTTGTTACTTTAGGATAGTGTGCCCACGCTGGTATATTACCAGTACTGAGAAAATTATTGGAGAAGAAGAAAGACAATTCTTGGTGACATCGTTGAAGCCCTTGGGTGTAGTCATGCCTGAAATCATTAACATCTTGTAGTGTGAGTCCTGACAGTGTCATTGTTATTTTTTAATTTTATTTTTTGTAGTGCAGGTGCTTGATTTAAGCTTTGATTGCTTAGGCATCCATTTCAAAAAGACACCCACTTCAAAGACAGCTATCTTGATTAAACTAATTGATAGCCATATGGCTAGATAGGGAGCCCGGTCACCTCTACACACTGACACTCGTTTGATTTAGAAAGTTTAGTTGATTTCAATAACTGGCCATTTGGGCCACTTGTCTTTTCTCTTCCCGATCTTATGTTTTAAATTCACCAATAAAGAGTGAGTCCATGAAACCCCAGGCACCTACCCTCAACCCCTATAAAAACAAAACTCAGACTTGTGAATGTGCTCTCTTTCTCTCTCTCTCTCCCTCTCTACAAGTGATCTTGGTGTGTGACCCAAATGTGTTCTGTGATTTTCAGATCTTGTAAGTAATAAACATCTATTTTTTTTCCCAAGTTACCTGATGGTTGTTGCTCAAGGGCATCTTGCAATCATAATAAGAACCACAAGTGTTGGTCCTACCACAATATTGGTTATTGATAAGCTGAGATCAACACGAAACACACCTTGACTTTTTGTTCATATGCACCAATAAATTTCTTTCTGGGCTTCAGTTTGAGTTAACTTTCTGTTCTACTGAAGGAGTTCCACCTCCTACTATGGTTGCAAGACTCCCGAGTCCCGTGCTGCTTCTAGCACATTCT
Source organism: Paguma larvata (assembly GCA_030068075.1). Taxonomy (NCBI): domain Eukaryota; kingdom Metazoa; phylum Chordata; class Mammalia; order Carnivora; family Viverridae; genus Paguma; species Paguma larvata. Next base: position 15,750,326 of record CM057844.1, read on the forward strand.
GGGTGCTTCCTGCCATTGACAATAATGATATAATATAGTTCAATTGTAGAATTATCTAAAGATATATATATAATATAGAGAATACAATAGAGTTATTTCTAATGATGTAATCATCAACATAGGTCTATTTAAGGCAAAAATGCTCGCTATACCTGAACTTCTATTTGCTTTGCTTAAAATCAAATCCAATTGCTATTATTATTTTGAGTTCATTTTAACTATTAAACTATTAACTCACTGAGTACAGATCAAGTACTAAAAGAGCTTGATATAGAGCTTCGTTTTGATGACTTAATTGCAACAAAGGAGGGGAGCTTTTGTATAGCACACCTTATAAAAATTTAAGAACTGCTGATAAAAAAAATGTAGTTTGAAACATCTGCTAATATTATAATCTGTTATATTAATTCAGTTGCTGAACACTTACTCATGAACACCTGGTCTTCACAGAAGAATAAAAATATGAACAAACTCAACCATTTTCTTTGGGTTAGGTTTTTTTAAATGAATTTTTGCCTTCTTTTACAGACATAACAGTTAAATCTAATCTTCAGCCTGTTACCTAAGGCATCACTTTATTCTTTTTCATGCTAATTTTATTCAATGCCTTCCTTCTAAGTAGTGTAAGTGATTAAAAAAAAAAAAAACACACAACTCTGGGAAACATTAGTCTCCGAGCTGACATTCAGGACCCTTTGCCTTGGAAGAGGCAGGGTCACTATGTATTTCTGTGCTCAGCATGGGTTAGCATTAAGCATTTTGTTCCAGTGCAAACAACATGGTCAGGAAGAAACATTCCTTGACTGGGGCCACAAAATACTATTCTCAATAGATTTTCAATAGTACAAATAAAACAAATTCCCTTGAGAATAGTATTTTCTGGAGCAAGATTCAAACTTTTTCTTTGTGGAACCCAAACATGTGCACATTTGGCCTTACACTGCACAGAAACCCTGTGATTATTTATAACCAATATATACATCTGCAGAAACAGAAATTCTAGCATGGAAATGTGGCCAACATGCCAATGACAGCAGGCCCACAAAGTGTCAAAGTCCGTCATCCCTTCTGGAGTTTCATTTCACACGTCTATGTTTAGTTATCTAACCTACAATTTAAGCATTTGGGCTTTTAACCATGCTGGAAAATTTTCATTTAATTTTATATTACCTTTCATGTAAAAATTATGTAAAGTGCATATAAAAACTAAACAATAGCATATGTCAACTTTGTGTAAACTTTACTTGTTTAACATCTACTTAAAAAATCATTTCTCGATAGGAGAAAATTTATTTATATTATTATTTATGTATCTTATGGATGCATCTTATTCTTAGCATTTTATAACAAATATAGGCAATATGGAAGTGCCCTTTTCAAATAACTGAAATTAAATCTGTGGGTCCATTTAACCAATGCTTGTGCACATTTGAGGAAACAGTCGAAAGTAGCAGAAAAAATTATAATGTAGTACACTGATTTTCTGTCTTATTCTATCGTATTTATGTCAAGCATACTTAGTAATATAAGTATATTGCAATGTACTATCATTATATAGTAATAATTTTAACCTACTATATACTACTTACTTTCTTATATGTTTATTAATCAAAATACATTAACTCGTTGACTGGAAGTTAAAACTGCTCTCTAGAAGAGCATCTTGGTATGAGATCTTAGTTAAGTCATTTGACCTGGAAATCTTGGTTTGCTTCTTACAAAATAATAATGTACATTTTGAAAGTCATGTAATGAATGAAAGCTAATTTCCTTGCAGATCTGTACCAGTCATCATATTAAAATTAAACAATACTTTCTTAAATTGTTCTTTGTTGGGTTTTACTTGCAGTTACCTTATAAATAAAGAAGATGCAAAAAAAAAAAAAAGAGTATTTGAAAAAATCCTAGTCAAACATCCAATACTGTGAACAGCAAAACCAAATTTTAAAATTGATTTTCATCTTTGGACAAAAGAGAATTAAAACTCTTAGTTATTAGCCAACTGAAGTCTAACCCAACAATTTCTTACCCTACAAATAAAGATTTCAAAATCATTATCCTTTGACAATGAAATAACAGTTAACACAAAAAAACACTTTTTTCTAGTCTTCATTGTTCACATAAACAGAGCTGAAGCATCAAACAAAAGGATTCTCAAGTTCATTTTATTACAGGAGTTTTTGGGTTAAGAAATGAAATTGGTGATTTAAAAAATCACATCAGGGCTGACATGGAGGCTTATAATCAAAATCAAATGAAGCTGTAGAAAAAATAAAATTGCTACTTTATTTATTTATTTTAAACTGTTAGGGGGCACCTGGGTGGCTCAGTCGGTTAAGTGGCTGACTTCAGCTCAGGTCATGATCTCACGGTCTGTGAGTTCGAGCCCTGCGTCGGGCTCTGTGCTGATGGCTCAGAGCCTGGAGCCTGCTTCAGATTCTGCGTCTGCCTCTCTCTCTCTCTGCCCTTCCCCTGCTCACGCTTAAACTGTTAGGTTTTTTTAATGTTTATTTATTTATTTAGAGAGCGAGAGAGAGAGCACCCGTGTGTGAGTGGGGGAGGGGCAGAGAGAGAGAATCCTAAGCAGGCTCCATGCTCAGCCTGGAACCTAATAAGGGGTTCTATCCCACGACCCTGGGATTGTGACCTGAACCAAAGTCAAGAGTGAGATGCTCAACTGACTGAGTCACCTTGGTGCCCCTTATGTGCCTATTGTGATTATGGAATACATAGTATTTCTGTAAGATAGCACTAAATAAACTTGAAAATGCTAAGACATATCACCTTAATTTCCATTAGAATCAAAATCAGTTCTTCTAGGATTACAGAGTTTTACAATAATCTGTCACAAATTTTTCTCTTTGAATCCTTTACTGCCTTCAGGTCATCAGAGTGTGATGGATGGAGGTGTCATATTGCTGGCGGAGGCATGGACCCATCAGCAGTGTGGTGTGAAGAGTGGAGAGAGGGGCAAAGTTTAGTCTCCGAAGTGCCTCACTGGTTTCATAAAAGCTATTTGTTTCTTCTGTGTCACAGGCTAACTGTTTTTAGAGGTCTTGTTGGATTTGTTATAACACCGTGTTAGTTATTTTTGGTGAAGTTCAGATTTCAGAAGGGAACTGTCAAGCTCCCCGGGAAAGAAATCTGCAAGGAATTACTCTTTGCATAATGATAAGGAGAAATCCCATCTCTGTGGCTCTGGGGACTGAAGGGGGTCAGGTGTAAGTAGGTTCAGCGGGGCGGGCCTCGCAATGCCAACACACACTGGTGGGTCACTAGTTTCCTTTGACTGACTTCACCTCCATGGAAATGATAGGGATGATGACAACAACAAAGGCAAAGTAGTTGACCAAGAAATGAACAAAAGACAAAAACCAAAAAAATTTCATCTGTAGGTTCCCAACTAATAACATGCAAAATAAAATTAATGCTAATAGTTTACTCTTATACTTAATTGATGCATTTTATTTTCATTTAGAGGACTAGTTCCAGAATAAATACAAAGGGTTAAAAGACTTTTTAATCTATTTTTATGATAACCATACTTATTAATGACTATGAGCTCTTTCTGATACTTATGAAGTTCCTGCATATTAATATGCAATTCATTTTTTCTTAATAATTGGTTAATTAATTGTACTTTATTTTCCTCTCTATGGAATATCCAGGCAATGCACAATAACACCAGTAATAACACACCAGATTTCTCAGCGAAGATATTTCATTCCAGGTGAGAATTGGTCTTGGTAATAAAGAGAAAGCCAAAGGGCCTATTTGGGGACTGTGATGCCGCAAATAACTGAAAACTCCCAGCAAGCAAAATGTCAGGATCTTATTTTGGCAATTCACTTCTCCGGAATCAAAAACATAAATTTCTTAAGAACTTCCAGGCCACTTAGACTTTCTTTCTAACTGTCTTTATGATCAATTATTAGACTAATAAATTTTGCTATCAAGACTGATTTAAAATTTTTTTTTAATATTTACTTATTTTTGAGAGAGATAAAGACAGAGTTCAAGTTGGGGAGGTACACAGAGAGGGGAAGACACAGAATCTGAAGCAGAATCCAGGCTCTGAGCTGTCAGCACAGAGCCCAATGTGGGACTTGAACTCATGAACTTCGAGATCATGACTTGGGTTGGAGTCAGATGCTCAACTGACTGAGCCACCCAGTCACCCCTGATTTTTTTTTTACATAAAAGGCCAAATTTTGCATTTCTCCAAGTGGGAAAATTAATCAGTAGGATAAATTAGAATAAGAAGGGTCTAATGGATTAAATAGTCTCTTTAGTTTTAGAGATTTAGGAAAAGCTGTGGGTCTTTTTACAGAACTTCTAGAAACAGAGTAAAAAACACAAACTTTAAGATAGGGAATTTCCTGTTCAAGAAATATGCATTCAGTCACTGGGTAAATTTAAGATAAAACAAATGACATTTAAGAAAATATTACATGTGCACATATACATAACCACACACTGAAGTTTTAAAAAATTGTCTCTCTATTTGAATAACTAGTGATTTAAGACAGAAAGGAAAGCAGGCATATAAACATGGGACCTAATTAATCCTTATTGTGGATACCTACCAGAAGGTGACCCATTCACAATTAGAAACCAGCTTCCCTATAATGTGGGGCAAAGTAGACTGACCTTTTTTGGCAAGGCTGTCGTTGGGTTCATACTTCTCAATCAATACTTGGACTTGTTCTTGCTTTAAAGGTGGGTAAAGTATTTCATTTAGCCGGGGATCTCGCTGCTTCAGGTTGATAAAATCCATCATCTGATCAACAGTAAGGTATGGTTTGCTTTTGGCACCACTAAAAGCAATTAAAAAACAAGGAATTAGAGTATTTGTCTGCCAAGTTTCATTCATATATTTGCATTTAGCTACAGGGAAATAAAATCCTGCCATACCTGGAAAGAACATGCTATTTTGAAATCCTGTCTTGCCCTAAAAACATGTGCTGCTCCATCACAATTGCTGTATTCTATGGGATGCAAATATGTTTGCAATCACTGCCAGAAATCCCAATGGCCTTGAAGTATACCAGATTCATTAGGAAATTCACAGAAGGAAAATATTGCATCTTGTAATTAAAGATGCACCACTTTCAACTGAACATAGAGGTATGGGTGGTTTCTCTTTATTATTATTATTATTTTTATTTTTTAAATATAATTTATTGTCAAATTGGTTTCCATACAACACCCAGTGCTCATTCCAATAAGTGACCTCCTCAATGTCCATCACCCACACTCCCCTCTCCCACCCCCCATCTCCCCTTCCCCCCCAAGCCCTGTCAACCCTCAGTTTGTTCTTAGCATTTAAGAGTCTCTTATGTTTTGTCTCCCTCCCTCTCGGTGACTTTTTCCCCCCTCTTCCCTTCCCCCATGGTCTTCTGCTAAGTCTCTCAAAATTGGGTGGTTTTTTTTTTATTATTATTATACTAAATTTCTGGTTTAGACATCAAATTCCCATATCCCATTTAATTGTTTAGAGATGCATTTATTTCTCATTACTTAAAAAAAGGTAAGCAGTCTGGATACATTTTTCTTCTCAAAAGTTATGTTTCGGCAAAATCTATAAATCTCCAACATAGTATGATTCAAACTTCCTTTTCCAATCCTGTTGACAAACCAAAGGCAAATTCAATGGTACAAATATTGCTGATGTTCAATAAAGAGTTGATGGCAATGGACATCATAAAATGAGTATATCCAGTGTCAGTCTTAGCGTGGTTTGCTGGTCTTCCACATAAAAAATCCTTATTTTGCTGATCAGTTTGGGATTGATTTTCTATCATCATGTAGATTTCGGCATACTCAGAAAGGTAAATTGCTACTGCCCTGCATTTGCCCTGGTGTTTGGTTTGTTTCTTTTATTTATTATTTTTTATTCATTTTTTTAAAGGAATATCTATAGATTTTCAAAAATAGAAGCAAATGATTTTCCGCTGGGACAGTTCTTAGCAATCCAAAGTTCTCATTTCACTAATGTAATTCAGAGACGTGACCTGACTGGTTCCCAGGTCAGAGTTCTTCCTGCATCACGGATGTGCCTCCACTGAGCTAGAATGCTGTCTTCTCCCCATAATCTTCAAACCACACAGAGCCCCTGGACAACCGTGAACTAACAATGCCCAGCAACAAATCACAGCAATGTTTCACTCATTAGAAGCAGGGATTGCACATCGGGAGTAAGAATGTTGATTTGTTTCCCAACAAATTACACAGAAGCACTGTTATCATACACAGTGCATGAAAAGTTCTTCCATATCCCTCTACTGCTCAAAATCCTGCCTGAGCCACCCGGAGCACCACTGCAAGCTGAGAAAAAAAGTGGGTTAAAATAACGTGTTCTCTTACAATTCGGAAAAGATGTTATCAATTTCAGGTCGAGGGCAAAGGTTGTTCAGGAAAACTCTGTACACTTCTGGAGTGAAATCTTCTTGAGGTATTGACTCATTCTGGGAAATAAAGCAACAGGGTCAGTGGAATGTCTTAGTCTTTACCTGTCTTCCCCCTCCCCTGTTTTCTTGTCTCTTTTCCTTCCTCTTTCTCTCAGAGGTCAGGGCAGACACTCAGAAAACATCATGAGCCTGGCTGTAGAGTTCACTTGGGCACTGGCTTTGAGGTATCAAAAGCCTAAATTTCTGTCGCTTTCCATTATAATTTAAGCTTGAGAGTTTTCTCCTTCTAAAGGGATTTTAAGGCAATTTTTAAAGCACATTTAGTTACTAAGCTAGACTTAGCAAAAACAGGGTCAGTTTGGCAGATTTTCGTTTTTAGACATTTTTTTAATTTTTTAGTTTTAATCTTTTTAAAAAATTGTAATAAAGTATACATACGATAAAATTTACCATTTTAACCATTTTTAACTGTTAAGTGGCAGAAAGAGTAGTTGCCTTGTTTATGTGCTGTTTAGGAGATGTTTGAATGAATTTTTTTTTAAGGAGCAAAGAACCTTGAGACAGATATTTTCAAAATAAAAACATAAATTCCAATTCTGTATCCTTTTTTTCAAACAATGTTCCTTCTGGTTTAAGCAATCTGATAAGTTGTAAAACAGTTTTGTAAGTAGGACAGCACTAGTCATTATTTCTCACAGATTCTTCTTGGTCCTACTGTTTGGGAACCAAGTCATTGATGTAAAAAGTCATTTCTATGACTTATTTTTCTGTTTAGTCGGGCTGCCATGGAAACCGGAAGCATGGATTCAAGCCTTTGTTAACAGGAAGGACATTCTTCATGCTGTTTTCCTATTTCAGGTATGTGTTTATATAATTATTTTTATTTTCAAGCCCTTACACCAAAAACACCCCTTCCTTTTACCATATGCATATGTTTTGAAATGTACTTTTATAGAAATACCTAAAATTATTATCTGAAATTGTACACTGCTTGCTAACAGATAAGATACCTTAGCTCACTACTTGGCAAAGAGCAGGAGTCTCATATTTGTGGAATGAATGAATAAAATAATATTTCCTTTACTAAATCCTTTTATGGAGCAGGAAAAAATCTATTTTGCAAAACAGAGTTTTGAGATAACCAAACAACACATGTAGCATTACACATAGCAAAGTCCATTACACAACAATGGTCCAATGTAAGACTGTTTTACATGGGCCTTACTGACCTCTTATTTTTTTCTCCCTTCTTGTATTAGTTTAAAAGCTCTTCCTCCTGGACTGGGTTTTGTCTTCCATTCTGTGCTACCATTATGTTTCACTGCTGTCATATTTCAACACTCTTTAACTGCACATTGAGCTGTATAGTTCCATTTCTTGCTAACGTGAAGAACTACACAAGCCAAGACCTGTGTGTTGTTTGCTAATTGCTGGATCTTCAGTGTGTAACATATAGTAGGTGCAAAATAAATATTTACTACATGCATTAATACATAAATGTAATTTATGACAAAGGTGGAAGTTGATAGAATAGAATTCCCATAAAACAATCAGATTCAACTAAAATCATTTATATAAGATTCCATACACATAATTTCATACAACAATATGCTTTCCTAAGACTCTGACTATTGTTTATTTGAATTAGGACTTTCTCTTAAAGAGGAGATATTAATGAGATAATCTAAATAAACACAATATTATTTTTATTACCAGTTAGATGTTAGCACATAGGAAAAAAATACTCAATACAGATTATTTTCTTTGTCTCATTTTTCTTTGCCCAACTTGACTGATGAGGATATCCTAAAGTCTTTGGGGTCAGTGTAGGAAAATGGGAGAAGAAATAATTTGGTGATGAGTTAAAATGAGCATCTATGAAAGCTGAACTGAAAGAATATAGGGAAAAACTATGGACAAGTCCTACTTCCTTACATTTTAAATGAGACTGAAATTCACAGATCTCCTTCACATATTTTCTTTTCCTGGATCTCACAATTTTGGTAAAGTGTATGTAACAGGTTCATTTTGTCCTATCTGAGCAGGAGGAAACCCTCAGCTCAACATTCTAAAGATCATGCCCAATATTCAAATATTCTTCTGTAATCCTGCCTGACCGCACTGGCACATTCTTTTTTTATGTTTACAATCCACACTTATATACCTACATTATAGCATCTATCATGAAGTTTTCCCCATATTTTTTACATTTCTGATTTTCTACTACACTGTGAGTTTTTTTTGGTGTGGTTTTTATTTTTTATTTATTTATTTTTTTAATAATTTATTGTCAAATTGGTTTCCATACAACACCCAGTGCTCATCCCAACAAGTGTCCTCCTCTGTGCCCATAACCCACTCTCCCCCCTCCGCTCCACCCCTTCTCCCCCTTGGTTTGTTCTTAGTCTTTGAGAGTCTCATGTTATGTCTTCCTCCCTTCTCTGTGGCTTTTTTTTTTCCTTCCCTTCTTCCCCTTCCCCCTGGTTTTCTATTAGGTCTCACAAAGCCCACCTATGTGTGGAAACATATGGTATCTGTCTTTCTCTGCCTGACTTATTTCACTCAGCATAATACCCTCCAGTTCCATCCATGTTGCCACGCATGGGCAGTTTTCATTCTTTCTCATTGCTGCATAGTATTCCTGTGTATATATACACTACATCTTCTTTATCCATTCATCAGTTGATAGACACTTAGTCTCTTTACACTGTGAGTTTTTAAGTGGAGTGACTATCTCTTATTTAATTTCTTTGTCTTCTAAGCACATTGCCAGGGATTTAATAATAGCCACCTAATTAATGTTTGCTGGTGAACCCAGGATATGGGACCCGACCTTAGGTCTTCTGCCTTGTAGTCAAAGACTTGGCCCTTCACGTCATGCTTCCCATACAAAGCAGATCATCAATGATGAACTTTGCTATTTTTATAAGAAATTTCTGGAGGAAGGAGTGTCTGGGTGGCTCAGTTGGTTAAGCTTCCAACTTTTGCTCAGGTCATGATCTCGTGGTTTGTGAGTTCAAGCCCTACGTTGGGCTCTGTGATGACAGCTCAGAGCCTGGAGCGTGCCTCGGATTCTTTGTTTCCCTCTCTCTCTTCCAACCCTCCCTCGCTCATGTTTTGTCTGTCTGTCTGACTGTCTGTATCTCTCTCTCTCAAAAATAAATAAACATTAAGAAAAATAAAAAAAAGAAATTTCTGGAGGGAAAATTAAGAAGAGTAATGTAGTCTGAATCAGGCCCATTTTTTTTCTAGAAAAGTATTGAAAACTTTAAAAATGAAGTTGCTTCAATTCCATGTTTATATCCAAAGACTCTCAAAAGGAAAATTAAAACAACAACAATAACAATAATATAAAAACAAAACTCAATAATAGTACTGGTGACATTTGCATTTCCAGATTCCATAGACATAGTTAAACATATCCACATGGCCAAATTAAAAATAAGAAAAGGGAAAAAAAACTCACATGCATATGCATGTGAAAAAATACTCAGGGGAAAATAAGAATTAATATTTATTCAGCACTTATTTGGTGCCATGCATACAGAACTTAAAAAAAATTTATTTATTTGTTTATTTTTAATTTGTTTTTGAGAGAGAGAGAGACACAGAGCACAAGTGAGGGAGGAGCCAAGAGAGGGAGACAAAGGATCAAAACAGGCTCCAGGCTCTCAACTGTCAGCGCAGAGCCTGATGCAGGCTGACCTCAGGAGCTGTGAGATCATGAACTGAGCCAAAGTCAGATGCTTAACCAACTGAGCCACCCAGGTGCTCCCATGCATACAGAAATTTACTTGTATGTTTTCATTTGATCCTGTGTCAACTCTGTATGGGTGGCATGGCTAGTGACCTTTTTCAGATGCAAACACTAGGGACATGGCATATTACAAAACTTGTCTAAGGTCCCGTGTGTGTGTGTGTGTGTGTGTGTGTGCGTGCACGCGCACATGTGCACGTGTGTGTAGGTGCTATGGTTTTGAACTCAGGTCACTTGATTCCATAAGTCACACTGTAACCCAGCAAACTAAATGTTCATGTCAATTTATTCTCAATATTTTTGTTCTAAAGTTATAAGGCAAAAGTTGAGTTGGCTATAGAGTGCATGAAATAATCACAAGTAAATTACTCATAATAAACCAAATACTTACTGTACTTTTAAGACAGAATTTTGAGATAGAGTCACAGCTACATAAATGATTATATTTCTGATTTATATGCTTGGTGTAAGGCATAGGAGAAAGGCAACATAGTGTAGTCATTCTGAGAGAAGTATTTTTACATTTTATTTATTGTATTCTTCAGTAAAATTTATGGTATTCTTTAAATCCAAAATAGTTACTCTTTTCCTTAGTATTACATATAAGTTTATAAACTATAGTAAACTTTATTATTTAAAACAAATACAGTTGATCCTTAAGCAATACAAGGGCTTGGAGTCCTGACCCTCTGTCACATGGTCAAAAAATCCATGTGTAACTTTTGATTTCCCCAAAATTTTACTAATAGCCTATCATTGACTGGGAGTCTTACTGATAACATCAATAGTCGATTGACCCAGATTTTGTATATTACATATATTCTATTCTGCATTCTTACAATGATATAGCCTAGTGAAAAGAAAATATTATGAAGAAAATCACAAGAGAAAATATATTTATAGTACTATACTGTATTTACTGAAAACAATCCACATATAAGTGGACCACTGTGAGTTAAATCTGTGTTGTTCAGGGATCAACTATCCACTGATTTATTCCTATCTTGTTATATTAAAGTGCCAGTGCTAGGGGCACCTGGGTGGCTCAGTCAGTTAAGCGCCTGACTTTAGCTCAGGTCATGCTCTCACGGGTTTGTGGGTTCAAGCCCAGTATGGGGCTCTGTGCTGACAGCTCAGAGCCTGGCGCCTGCTCCAGATTCTGTATCTCCCCGTCTGCACCTCCCCCACTTGCATTCTGTCTTTCTCTCTCTCAAAAATAAACAAATGAAAAAAAATTTTTTAAGTGCCACTGCTTTCCAGAGTGGCTACACTAGTTTGCGTAGGGGCACGTGTACCCCAATATTCATAGCAGCACTTTCAACAATAGCCAAATCATGGAAAGAGACCAAGTGCCCATCAACTGACGAATGGATAAAGAAGATGTGGTACATATATACAATGGACTACTACGTGGCAATGAGAAAAAATGAAATCTGGCCATGTGTAGCCAGATGGATGGAACTGGAGGGTATTATGTTAAGTGAAATAAGTCAGTCAGAAAAAGACAGATACCATATGTTTCCACGAATAGGTGGACTTTGTGAGACTAAGCAAAAACCAGGGGGAGGGGAAGAGGGGAAAGGAAAAAAAGACACAGAGAGGGAGGGAGATAAAACATAAGAGACTCTCAAAGACTAAGAAAAAACTGAGGGTGAGGGGGATGAGGGAGGGGGGAGAGGGGGTGATGGGCATTAAAAAGGGCACGTGTTGGGATGAACACTGGGTGTTATATGTAAACCAATTTGAAAATAAACTATTAAAAAAAAAAGTGCCACTGCTATGCAGTGACTATAATACAATTCCAAATGTCACTGAGCTATTTTCAAGTTAATAAGCTTTAAGTCAAAGGGAATTTGGTTCAAGTAAACCACTTTGAGTTCTCAAAAAGTTTGTGGGTAAAGTGGTAATTTTCTGAATACAGAAAGGTCTTCAAAGGTCTCCCTGGAAAATATGTTTGGGTTATTAATAGAAGGACAGTAATTGCTTTGTCTCTCTTTTTAGATACAGTGCTACTTTTTAACAATTAAGGTAACTTTGGCAAGCAACTGTAATCTCTAAAGGAGTACCCTCTAAAGGACTGTGTTATTCCAGTGGATGGAGTTGGCCAGGATACAACTTCAAGCGCATTAATTATCCCTAACAATGTGCACAAAGATAATGTTTAAAAAATCTCAACAGGATATCCACTGTGTTTCTGGTAATGTATCTATTTACAGAACACAATTAAATCTCGTCTGAACGACCACTGGCTATGAAATGAGGCTCCCAGATACACAGCCCTATCTACCATTTATGTAGCCTTTTCTTCTGTGGAGTGTTTGAAACACCTCTTGCCAGTATATCCAGAATCTTTTTGCTAATTAGTGCATTTTTTTTCTAGAATCACTCTTCTGTAGATACGAAATTATGAGGATTTAAAATATATCAGCTCATGGAAACATTTATTTCCTAGCTCTTGCTCTTAACATGGCTTTGGATTTTAGATCTTTTTAAAGGATTATATTCCTACAAGTCCTCCAAGTAAAGTATCTTTTACTATGAATAATGATCTTTTAAGACTTCATGATGGAGGTTGATTATGTTTTTTTTTTAAATCTCCAATTTGTTTTCAGAAAATTGTCATAACGTCTAATTTACTAAAGATAAACATTTTTTTCAATTTAAACAAAACTCCTATTTGAATCTCATTTTCTTTTTAAAATGTCTCCAGCTGATATTGGTCTGAAAGCATGAACCTATAATAGACATAGTGGATTGTAAAAACTCAATTTATATTTATTGACTGAATTGTCAGTATCCAATTGTTTAGAAAATTGCAATTTCCAGAGAATTGGTTGATGGATTTGATTTTCTATTCAGCTTCATTTTCTATTCTTTCTCTCCTTTAGCTAGATTTACAATAAGTTAAAATTTTTGAGCATTATATTCACAAGTGTTATCCAGTAAAGGTACAATCAGGAGCAATTGCAGAGGAAAAAAAAATCTTTTCATGGTTTTCTAAATTCATCTTTCAAACTTTCTTTTTGTGCTTAAAAGCAGAGGTCTTTGTTGTTGTTGTTGTTACCCAGACCAGTAAATTCTTTCCAACCTCAGGGCTTTAGCACATGTTTCCTTTTTCTGGAATGATTCTCCCTAATTCACAGTGGCAGCACTCCATTCCTTTTGCTCATAGAACCCCTTCTCCACCCATTTACATATGTGTCAGTCCATGTGTTTGAGGAGCACCCCCAGAAACTGTATGGTCCTTGGATCCTGGGACTATGATTTGTTCACTACAACATTCTCGGGGCTTGAGGGCAGGTAGTAAGAGCTCAAGAAATATTTGTTGAGCAAACGATGGGACCTTAACTGGCATACATTTCCTACCCCAAAGCATCTAGGAAAGAACAACGGTAAGCAAGTTCGATCATTTGAGTTTACTTATTCAAGGGAAGGTTAGCACGTTTGGGGGAGCATGACCCACTTTTTTCACCTATAGCAGGAAACTCAGAGTAGGGGAGCACTTTTCTTTTTCTTTCTGTTACCTATCAAAGTCTTTAATAAACTTCATTTTCCTGAAAAGTATTCACAACAAGAATGGGCTGATAAATTTAATAATAGCACTCAATACTTTTTCATAACCTAATAAGTTTAGGAATGGCTTCTCAACTTCATTCAGTGCAGCTTGAACATTGCCAGAGCGTTTCAAGAGGCTCGAAGGTTCTTCCTATAGTATAAGTGTTATCCTTGGGAAAGAGCTTACTTGTTGCTTAGATACTAGGATAAAAATAATTTGCAATAGAAAGGCAAGTTCTTTATACAGCCTGAAAAAAAGGTTTTTTACAACAGACTCTTCTCTCCCAGAAATAATGGTAACAAATCATTTTAGAACCAGTTATATAGAAATGCATTGAAATGAAGGCAAATTATTTTAGGTGGGCAACATATATTGAGTGCCTTGAATGTGTTGGGTCTAAAAACTAAAGCATGTTACATGGCTCTCCTCTCCTCTACCTTACCACCTTATGAGCAAAGTAAGCAGTCTCCAAATTCATCCTGCATCCCTCCAGGCAAAAACTTTGTGAGCACAGCCCAGCAGAGTATGTAAATATATTTATTTCTAAATGTGTGCTCTCATGTTATTCTATACATTTTAAAAGGTTAGAATAAGATGAGATTGAAATTTCAAATAACTTCCTAATCACAATCCATAATTAGCTAATGTCTCAAGGGACATCAACAAAGGATGTGTTCTTAACAATAATACTTTTTGGCCTATGTCTTTTTATATTAGATGTTTGTTTTTTACTTATTATTTACAAAGAACAAGGATCCTTATAGGTAAAAATATTGGGTTTATGGAAATGAAAGAAAATATAATTACAGTGGCCCTATATATTGTAAGTATTAATAAGTTAATCCTAAGGTCTTCTTAAAAAATGTTTGGGTAATATGGGGGCAAGCTATATTTCAGTATAATGATTACAGCTATTTAATAGTACTAATTCTAGAAAAGCAACATGCTCACCCTTGAAGATGGAAGACTACAAGCCTCTAAAGCAGTTTCAACTCGCTTTCGGTCTGCCGAGAACAGGCGGTATATGCTGTAAAGTGAAGTCACAACACATGAGATATGGGTCATACGCTTATAGATGACACCCATTAAAAACATCCCGTTGAATGTAACCTCTTTGTCATTCATCTTTAAAGCATTTTAAGACATCCATTGCTCCATGCATCTGCATATATGTGCTAAAAGATCTATGTATGTGCTTTTCAAAATCACAATGTCTAATATAAAATCAGCCTTTTGAGGCAAGGGTGATGACCCAATGAAAACACATTGCACTAAATTGCCTCTAATATTAAGCACTAAAATAAATCCTTGATAACTCTGTCTCTTTGCTGCTACCTATTGCTCTAAAGGTATACATTATTAATATTATTAGTATACAATGAGTTACTCTTATTATTATAAATAGTAATTTAACATTGTTATGAACAAGAGCCTACCGGTAAGTCAAAGGTTAAAGACTAAGATGTGTTTTCTTTGGTCAGTAATTTGGTTTTAAAAAATAAAATTTATGTGTATCAACTGTACTTCAATAAAAGAGTGGCCAATTTATTAACAAAATAGAATTTAAGTACTGTATTAAAAATAGAATTTAATATAATGATTCGAATTTTTGGGTTCTATTGAAACATGACAAAATCTAGCATCCAGAGCCCACCAGTCCCACAAGGAATATGGTAGAGGTGAGCTGTCATTGTCTCCTCTAGATGAGGTTTTACTCTGGTTCTTCCGACTCTTGGCCTGCATCATCATGTAAGTTCCCTGCCTGGTTTCTGTTGACATTTGAGTTTGCAGCTCCTCCTTCAAGGCTAGCGTCATCTTGGTAAAAAGAGGCTTTGAAGTTGCCCAATTTCTATTCCTAGAATAGATCTGAGTCTCAGATGGACTTTTGGGTTTAGCAGTAAGGTTTCCCACCCCTTCCACCCACTTCCTGCTTTGTTGTTTCTTGAAAATGATGCCACAGGAAAATCTCTATGAGGAAGCCAGCTGCACTGATATGAACATGGAGCATGAGGGAGAACAGGGTTACCACGCATTTTCATGCTCCCACTTGGGCCAGTGGAGAAACAAAACAGAGCCATGGCATGGAGTCAAATCTTTGAGAAAAGCACATGAACACTAGGAAGGGCTCCCACAGCTTACTTTTTGAGAGGAATGCGCCCTTCTGGAGTGACTTGCAACTTAAGCTTAGTATAGCTGTCGGAAAAGCAGAAAAACAAGTGTTTAATCTTTAAACAGCTTTCTATTAAAGAATAAAATACACAGAAAAGAGTTGATGCATATGTACAGTTTATTGAATCTTAACAAACTACTAAGTCTCTGCAATTGGTACCCAGATCAAGAACTAGAACATGATCACTTTAGCAACATCCCAGAAGCTCCTCTCGTGCCGCTGTCCAGAGCCCAGCCTCCAACATGGAACCATTATTCTGATTTTAAACAACATAGATTTCATTTTGTACTGTTTTGCACTTTATATAAATGGAATTGCATTCTTTCGTGTCTGCTTCTTTCACTCAATGTTATATTTTTGAGATCCATCCTTATATTTTTGCTTATAGTTGTAGATCACCCACTCTCATTGTTGCAAAGTATTCCATTGTCTCCATACAACTACTATACTTATCTCTTCAATTGGTTATGGACCTATGGATAGAGAGCAACAGAAATTTTGAATGCTGCTGATGGGTGTGTGGATTGGGATTACCACTTTAGGAAACTGCATATGCTATAACCCATCAATCCCATATCCAGATGTATACGCAACAGAAATGCTTATAATATGTTCATCGAAAGGCATCTTCTAGAATGACCATAGCAGCTATTCATAGGTATACACTTGTTGGAAAGGGACATCTGCAATAGGTAATGATTAGCCAATTAGATGTTTTACTAGCTATAACATGCTAGTCTTCTTTGTCTCTGTGTCCTCTTCCACTAACTCTACCCGGCACATTAGATGTTCTAGAAATTTCTCACAAATGAAGGATGGTAAACTCGAAGACAGTAAAAAGAAAGAAGAAAGGGAACGGGTAGGGAGAGGCATTAGAAAGATTTTCAAGGTGACAAACTAGAGAGGAGATGATCGCATGAAAAAGCATTTAAGTGAAGGCCTGAGTGGTATTAACAGCAAAAGGAATTCATAGAAGAGTAAGAAAGAAAGGTAGCCTGGAGTTGTAGGTCTGGAATGATGGGTATGTCTTACAGAGAAAGAGGGAAAAGAGAAAGTTAATAAATAAATAGAGGACCACCTAGTAATGTTTCCGCTTGTGGTTTTGATTTCAAGGCTTCCCAACCTCCTGGGCATCCATAGCTTCCAAAGTGAACACAGCCAATTTTCCTTGCCGCTCGTCTGGCAAAAATCATTATTTTCCTTGGTCAAATTATTTTTAGAAAGACTGTGTAATTCCAGGGTGATTGAGTAATCTTGTTTTGCTTGTCTTTCCTTTTCTTTTTCATTCTGTGCCTTCCTCTGCATCTTTTCTCTTTCTTCTTTCTTACTACCACTTTCTGGTATCTAAGGGCAGGAATCAGGCTATCAGCTTACGATTTAGTAGGTAGGGAAGTTAATATAGAATCTATCAGAGATCTAAGATTCCAGAGAAATGAGTCCTGTATGTTCTTTTCCTTCTTCAGATTAATAATTGATATGACACAGGCATATGTAGAAGCAGGGGACTCTCTGAAATTAATAATTTTTGGTTCTGAGCACAGTTGCCAGGACTTGGATGTGTCTCCCTTTTGTATGTCAAAGGCGTTGAGAGCTCAGCCTGACACGGATGTGCAGCTTGGAGGAAAGAGCAATCTTTCTTGGAAGTTTTCCAATTCTAAACACTGGAGGTATCAGTTCTCTAACAAATCCCAAAAGGAAGTTTATGTTTATCAATGTGAGAAGCCAGTGCAGCATAGACAAAAGACTCACAAAGGAGAAAGGAAACTGACTCAGAAGAAGCAACACCCTTAGCAATAAAATTAGAGCTACTTACGCTTTTTCCAGAAATGCGTCTCTGGACATGTTTTGGGCCAGCAGGTTTGTTGCCAAACTGAAAACCTCATTTGTCCATTCCTGAAAGATGTAAATCATGCTTGCATTAGCTTAAATATTGTACAGTTACTAGACACATGTTTTTAGCTAGGCTACCAGGAAGACAAATTAGTTCAATTTGTATGCCTAAAGGATTTTCTTTCCTTTTTTTTTTTTTTTTTTTTTGTAAAAATGACATAATTAAGTTCAAATCTCTGAGTAACTGCTCCTTTCTAAGTAAATGTTCTTCACACATCAACAAAATTTTGTCTGCTTTTAAAAATCCTTGCTGATAGGGAACTGGTATGTTGCCTTTTAGTAACCAAGTACTTTTTCCTAGTTTCCTAGCATTGTAAAGAGAGAAAGAGTTACAGAAGAGTTTAAGATAGAGTCAAATATATTTCAACACATCTGCAAATGTAATCTTCCTTCTTTACTCTTCAAGCCAAAGCAGCAATACCAGGAAACTTTAAAATGTTAGTTATAGTTCTAGAAGTTCTCAAAATCAGTTACAGTCACAATGTCATACTGTATACCATACTCTCTCTCCCTGGGAATTCTGACAGGCCCTCACTACTCCCCTAATCCAACCCCTAACTCACACTATTCACCAGTGATCTCACTTGGCTTCCAAGAAAATGGAAAAGAGTAAATCTACAAAAAAAGTTGAAGTTCCATTCTGGGTGATAATTTTGAACACAGAATTAACATTGTGCCTCCATCCCACCAAAAAATTCTTTAAGAGAAGAGGACATGAGAGCTAAGAAACCATGTTTTTTTTAGTTCAACAGCTTTTCCATCTAGTTTATTTCTACTGTTGTTTTGTTGGTCTTCTGTATTTTGCCTTCTGACTTAAGGCATTCATAAATCGCCATCATGTAATACACTAACATTTTAGATAGGACTTGGGGTATAGAGTGGTGAAGAAGGAAGAGGGAATTTTAAATAAAGAAAACTGTCTGGAGAAGAACCAGAGGTAAGTACATGGGATAAGACTTAGAGAGAATGGCGAGTCTCATAGGAATTGGAAAAAATAGGAGTAGTTGCAATGAAAAAAGGAGACTTGGGAGTAGAGTATGGAGGGCATTTAATGTCTGTTGAAGTATGCAGAGAGAATTTAGCAAGAAATGCCATACCATTGAAGGCTTTTTTTAGGGTGAAAAAGGAGAGCTGAGGCTGGATCATGTGTTAGGGGGATTATCTCTTGGCCATGTGGAGAATGGAGTTGAAGCTGAGAAACTAAAAAGAAGGAACTCTGTTAGGAAGATGTCCCAGTTTGAGGTAATTTTGGAGACCTCAACCTCTATTCATTATTGGTGGAAGACTTGGAAGATGCGACCCAGAGTAACTGTGAGGGAAACAAAATAGCTGACCACCAAACTTCATGTATAAGCAAAGAAGCACTGGAATAACTTTTTAACAGCTTTAAAATAAATTTCCTCAAATTCGATCATTTTAAACCAAGAGTAATTACCTACTGCTCTGGTTTTTACAATACACTTCTAGTATAATATTTTCTGAGCTAAAGGTCAGACTTTAGACATTTCTACCTCCATGGAAACTTTATGCATCAGTGAAAGTATCTGTAATTGAGGGCACTGTACCATATCATATGTTTACTAGGGGCCAATTCCATACCAGAAATAGGTACAGGGAAGGCATTATAAAGAGTTGGGGAAACTTAACCTGGTCTGACCTTTTAGGTTGAAAGATAAGGTCTCTATTATATCTAGCCCAATAGAAATACAGTATCAGCTACATATGTAATTTAAAATTTTCTATTTGCCACATTAAAAAATTTAGAAACAACAGGTGAAGCTAATTTTAAATAACTTATTTTAATGTTTATTTATTTTTGAGAGAGAAAGAGTGGGAGTGTGGAAGGAGCAGAGAGAGAGGGAGACACAGAAGCCAAAGCAGGCTCCAGACTGAGCTATCAGCACAGAGCCCAATGCGGGGCTCGAACCCATGACTGGGAAATCGTGAACTGAGCCACCCAGGCACCCCAAGCTAATTTTAGTAATATATTTTATTTTAGCTAATATTCCAAAAATGTTAATCATGTAATCAACATAAAATTTAGCTATATATATTTTTTTAAGTGTTTATTTCTTTATTTTCAGAGAGACAGAGAAAGTGGGAGCAGTGAAGGGACATAGAGAGAGGGAGAAAGAGAATCTCAAGCAGGCTCCAAGCTCACTCTGGAGCCTGATACAGGGCTTGATCTCATGATGTTTAACTGACTGATCTTCCCAGGTGCCTCTTGTATTCTTTATGTGTACTTAGTCTTTGAAGCGAGGTATGGGTTTTACACTTATGGCCCATCTCAATTTACACTGACAACCTTCCAAGTATTCAATAGTCACAGGTAGTGGGTGGCTATGGATGTGGCTGTAGCCTTTGGTCAGTGCCTGTCTTCTAGATCCTTAGCTTTTTTTAATGGGTCTTTTATAAAACCAGCCAAAGAATATCATCATCACCACCCTCACTACACAGCCACGATTAGCTAATTCAGAAAGTAAAGCATAATTTATTTTCATCACGTTCTCAGAATATGAACATCTAAATTTCTAAGTGTGGAATTCCTAGAATTCATTGGCTTCCTGCAGCTCTTTGAGATATTCAAAAGATCTAACCCAGACTAAACCAAAGACTCAGGTACTAAAGCAGTGACCAAGGGAACTTTAAAAATAACCCAACCCTTGGTTGAGTACTGGTCTCTGTCTCTATCATCCTGAGCTAAAACAGCATGTATCTTACTTTGGATTCCCTAGAAGCAGACCCTGAGAGAAGGACTGATGAGGAATGGGTTTATTACAAAGGGTTCCATGGCAAATTTATAGGGGACTGAGCAGGACTGGGAAGGTAAGAAGGTAGAAGGGTGTGATACCAAGCAAACTCAGGGAAATGGTAACTTTGGCCTTCTCCATCCTGATGTAGAGCACCCATCAAAGTTGAGTTTTTGATGAAGAGAATGGGATCTGGAATGTGACAGTCCCTGTGCGTGTTACTCTTGGTTGAGGTCTGCTGGAGGGGATGGAAATCCCCAGGTTTTCTGCTTTCCTTGATAGCAGGCAAAGGGGGTTCCAGCATTCAGAAGGAGGAGCTAACAAAGAGGTAAGGGTGCTGGGTGTTGGAAGTGAAAGTCATTGAGGTACTGTGTGTGAAAATGGAAAAGGATTGGAAGAGATATGGGCAGAGCACGCTACAGTTGGCTGTTGGCAGGATAACATATTTTAGAACCATTGGTTACCAGAAGTAGCTACGTTGTGTAAACAGAGGATGTACAATCAAAGCCTTGAGGGAATTGATTCCCATATATTCGGTGCTTCCGAAACTTGCATGTACATAGAAATCTCTGAGGGTCTTGCTGAAATGCAGATGCTGAATCAGGAAGTCTGGGTAGGGGATAGATAATGTGCATCCCAAGTGAAATCTCTGCTCAACCATGCTATGGGTAGCAAGGTTCTAGAGTAGACTTGTACCACTGACGGGAAGATTGGTATAAATGAAGGACTTTAAGCTCCACACCAGATCTTCAGACTCGGAATCTACATATTTTTCAGGAAACCTTTGTATTTTTTATGCATATTGATGTTTGTTTGAGCATACTGCTGGGCTAGGAAGAGCATTTTGAGCAGCAAGGTGTGCCAGGACCCAGTTTAGGAAACATTATTCTAATCTTTGTCTATTTGCTCCCCAAGCAAATAAATTATTTTGGTTATTTGTTTTAGAATACTCAAAAAACTCTCACAGCTGTGTTAAGAACAGCCTGGCTAAAAAGACATGGCCAGAGTTGCTGAAAGCAGCCTTGGCTCATCCTGAGATTATGGCATATGCTTTGCTGCAGGATAGACTGATCCCACCCTGGCAGCGTTCTCATAAATCCAACACTGGGCCCTGGAGAGTTTGGCACTGGAAGGACAGCTTCTAATTTTAATCTGGAGGGTTTGTTTTTCTACTTTCATAGACAAGGTTCTGATGATTGCCACTAAGCTTGGCCCAACTTCTACTATTTCAACTCTGAAGCTTCTTAAATGACATTTTCTGTCCTATGATCAATCTTTTCTTATGAAGGGGACAACAGAGACCTGAACTAGAGAGAATAGACATGAAGGTCAAATTCCATAGGATTTTATCGGAGTTTAAATGCATTTGTTTGTGTCTTAACATCTGTAAGATTGTTTCTGCAATTTCCTCACCGCCCCGCCCCGGGAATTTCTAGTGTACTCACAGAGAGTGCCAGTCTTGACACCATTATAGATACCAAGTTTCCCTGCCAGGTCACAAAGTTAACACACTTGAATTTCTAAAGCCATTTCAGTTCTGCCATTCTTGGCACAGGGTTTTAGGTGTTTGCTTAACGCTGCCAGCCATTGTTTCACAATTGTCCATTACTCGTAGAGGTGTTGTTCGAGTGCTTACTATGCACTGACCTAGGTCCTTTGCAATAATACCTTCATTAGTTCTTACAGTTTTCTAGGAGGTAGGTACTGTTATTAGCCTCATTTTACAGGGGAAGATTTAAAGTTACAAAGCACTTCTAAAACCTATTTATATTCTCAGAGCTAATAAAAGTCACAGTTTGGGATTAGATCACTGGTTCTTGGGTTCCAAGTCCTGTACACTTAGATACTGTGCTCTCTGTCATTTCGTTCTAGAAAATTTTAGGGTAGCTGATACAGTTTAACAAGATTAAAAAGACAAGTAAATCCACTTAATTGTATTCCATATAAAACAGTGATTCAGCACTGACTAGGGGCTAGTCACTGGTCTAGGCGTTTGGCAAATCATTAACTCATTGAATCCTCACAAGTACTCTATGAGATAAATTCTGTTATTATCATCCCATTTGTATAAATGAGAAAGCTAAAGTGATCAATAATTGGCATAAGGTCACACAGCTCGTCATACGCACACCTGAGATTTGAACTGAGGACATTTGCCACTGGAATCTGTATACTTTACCGCTGTACTACGATGATGAAGCAACCTATGGAGTTTATGACCTAAACACCTTATCAACATGCTATAATAATGAAATTAGAGGAGAAACAGTAAGATGGAGAGAGGGGTGAGGTCAGTCACAAAGTGCAGGTCTGAAGTCTTGGAACTTTGATAGAAGTAGGTCACAAATTCTGCTCACACTTGCTTTAACCAATGTAAAGAGAGATCCAATCACAACATGCTTGACCCTTGCCCTAGATGCAAATACAATTCATGAAGCAGTTCAACCATGATGACTAGTTCTGAGAACAGAGAGAAATTTCTCCCTTTGGCATTCACACTCTTAACTACTTGGCCTAATTTGTCACTGCAAGGGGTATACAGACAAAGACAGAATGTTCTGGAAGAAGTAGAATTCTTACAGATGTTTCTCCTCCCATTGTTCTGAGTTATGTTATCTTTAAAATTTGAATGTATTTGTTCTAACCTTTTTTTCAGTATTATATATTTATCTTACACATAAAAATATAAGAATTGTTTAGGCAACACGGATCAAAATGTAACAAATGTTAACACTGTGCTGTATTTACTTCAGTACTTTTTAAAATATATATCCTTAAGATTTTTCAGGACAGATTAATTCTGCACTGTGCTTCTTTCTAATTTCATTTTTCTCCCTTTCTCCACGACCATGTTCTATATTGATATCTAGATGTCAATACCACATCTGTTTTCATGTGGGATAAATCAGGGTTCAGCAAAGTAAGGCCTGAGGGCTAAAGCCAGCCTGTCACCTGTTTTTGTAAATAAAGTTTTATTGGACTATAGCCATATTGTCTATGGCTGCTTTCAGGTTACACTGACAAAACTGAGTAATTGTAAGAGAGTCTGAAAAGGACAAAGTATTTACTATCTGGCCCTATACACAAAAAAGTTTGCTGGTCCTTGGTATGGACTCTTGTACATTTAAAATATTAAATAAATCATATAATACTGTATGTATCTTTGGTTGGTGACTCTTTGCAACCAATATTATATCTTTAAATGTATCCTTCTGCATGTGGATCTAGTTATTGATTTTACCTATGATACTATTCCACTATAGGAAAGTATAATTTATATTCCACTATTTTATTGATGAGATGAGCATTTATGGTTTTTTCCTTCAGAAAGTCTTGTTTGTACAAACGTATTTCCTATTGCTTTAAGCCACATCTGGGAGATTCTCTATTAATATAGAATATTGAATATATTCAATGTCATGAATTCCTAGAATCCATGTACCTTCAGCAGTACCAGATGCTGATATTTGCTCACCAATGTTCCCATTGGCAGTGTAGGAGAGCTTGCATTTTACCGAATGCTCAAAAACACTTGTTATTATTAGACTTTCAGAAAATGTGACAAATCTGATGGATGCAATGTGGGATCTTGCAGTCGTCTTAACAAACACCCCTGATTTACCAGGATAGTTGAGCATCATTTTATATGTGTTGGGGCTGTTCCACTTTTTCGTTTCTGCAAATTTCCTGTTAACATTCTTGTTTTTAAAGTTTATTTATTTATTTTGAGAGACAGAGAATCCCAATCAGGCTCAGTGCTACAGTGCAGAGCCTGATGTGGGGCTCAATCTCATGAACAATGAGATCATGATCTGAGTGAAAATCAAGAGTTGGATTCAACCAACTGAGCCACCCAAGTGACCCCCTGTTAACATTCTTAACCTATCTTTCTTTTAGAGTATTTGTGCTCATTTTCCTTAAAAAGCGGAGAGTTTTTGTTTGTGGTTTGAGCTCGAGCACAGGCCAGTGGTCACTATCAGTCCTCTTGAGAGAAACAAAGTGGCACACAGTGGTTGCGTGTTGTAATGACACCCAGAGCATTGTGGCATGCAAGGCATCCACACAGGCCATGGCTGTGACCTGATACCAAGCAGCTGGAGTCACAGAGAAAAGGCAGAATGTAACCTCTGCCCTCTAAAGCATGTCTTCATGCAGTGAGTTCTTTGGGAAAGAAAAATATTCTAAAAAGAATACTGAATACATATAAAAACTATGAGTCAATGGTTACCCTAATAAATAAAAGGAGTGACAAATGATAATAATCTAAAAGCAAGTATTTCCAAAGGGCCTAATTTGGATGCCTAATCTCTCAATCTATTGTATTTAATCAAGTTTTAAAAGGTTTCTGGAATGAATAATACTTTATACAAGACATTTTAATATTGGTGAGACATACGTAGATCCTAACAACTTTAAGTAGCTGTCCACTTATTTTTCACTTTTTGGCAAACCCCGTACTGCCATCACTGATAACAGTATCATTCCCATTACTTCTGTTCATAGGTGGGTAACGGTGTGGGATTTGAGTAAGAAAGGACATTGTGCAGCTCATTCAGAGCTGCACTGCCTGGCTGAACACATTTCTCTCACTCACTGGCATGCATCAGAATTCATCTCACTGAGCATTTGTTTTAATGATACAGTAAAGAATCTTTTCATGGTAAAAGATGATCCATGAGTTACAAAGATTTTCATTAAAAGCAAAAAGGACTGTTGGAGCAATCACTGCATTAAATGATACTATATAGAGCATTTAGAACTTTGGTAAAATTTCTGGTACAGTTCCTCTTTTTTAGGTAGCAGTGTAGGTCTTATATTTTATAGTCAAAATGTTCATCTCATACTCAGAGAGAAATGGTTGTCAAATAAAATATAGCTACCAAAATAAGACAAAAGACAGGAAGCATATTAAGGCCCAGTATTACCACTATTGAGACACTAGAAAATTATATTACTCAAATGATGTAATATCAAGGAAAAGGGCATAATTACTTTCAAAAGCTATGTGATTCAAATGCCTTTAAGCTACAATTGACAAAAGTACAAGTCAAGCTAGTCTAGAAAATAGAAGAATTTATAAAGGATACAAGGGATTTCCTTCAACTGAAGGAAAAATTGGGCAAACTGCAGCAAAAAAAAAAAAAGAAAAGAAAAGAAAAATTATAATACAAGACATCAGAAACCTAGGGCCTAAATGCCACGGGGACTGTCTTTATTGCTTTTCCATTGCTCTCTCCTCCTGGTGGCATTATTTTTTCTACTAGAGAGCTTTGTTCTCATGGCTGCCAATTGCACCAAAAGTTGTGGCACATGGTACCTCCAACCACCAGAGATAGTCTGACGACCTTACTTCCAGTGTGAAAAATCCTGGCAAAGGTCTCTGATTAGTCTGCCTCTAAAACAGTCTAGTCGGGTAAGAACCTAGCAGTATCCATGAGGCCAAATAATTGGAACTGGGGGAGAAGCATGGAGCAGAGAATAGAAGAGAATAAGAACAATACATATATCCATTCATAGGAGTACTGTGGAGAGTCAGGTGGAAGAAAAGGATGTGTGTTCTTTACAACTTGTGAGGGATCTCATAGTTCTGCATGCCATTCTTTTTATAAAATAGGCAATAAATCCACACTTTTGACTTGAGTCGACTTCATGAATGAATGAAATGCGCCAAGGAAAGAGAATTATATCTATGATTTATAATTAATGCCTTCTGAAATTAATTTTTATGTCTCTTTCTTCGTTATGAGTATTCAATCACTATTCTTGGCTACAGCATTTGGGATCATTGCTTTATATATTTCCTATTGTAATTTGAACAATGCTACAATAGATTGTAAGAACTCAGAGTACTGTATGTAGCAACGGGCATGGGAAGCTCTCCAATTAGTAAAGTACAGAAGCTTTAGTTTTAGGGCTTAGGGCATCTACATCGGCTTCATAGGCATGCCTTATGTTTTGCTTTATGCTTTGGGCTGTATTCTGAAGAACTGTTTCCCAATTGTCTTTTTCCAGATGGATGAAACAATGCTGTAGTACATGGTACCCTGATTACCTAAGGAAGAATTCACACCCTTGAAAGTGCAGTGTGCAAGATGTAAATATGCAAGGATCCACATTTTGAGAGGTAACGGGTGTAGTATGTCTCTAGTTTTCTTCCAACACCTGTTGACATTCTCTCACCCAATGAGAAAAGTTTAATGTGGTGAAATCGAGTTAAAATGAATGTTAAGAGAGTTCTTCAAAGGGAAAAAGAATAAAGCCTCTCAAAAGAGCAGCATCCATGGCACAGTGTGGAGGATAAGAGAAAGATATTTGGTTTGGCGATGTTTTCCCAAAGAGAGGTTTTCAGCTATACCATTGTGAATCTCAGGTGTATTTTGAGCCTCAGCTAAGGGACATACTCTCCTCCCTCTCCAGCTAGTTTACTCAGTCATTGTTCATTTGTACAATAAAGAAATTATTGATTGAGTGCCCTCTATGAAACCCCTAAAGCTTCCTTTCCATGGCTTTCATGTCATCCCACCATATTCTTGGAATGGTTCTTTCCAAAAGCCTCGTGTCACTATTATGAAAACACTTGCTATTATTTCTAGCAGTATTGATGCTAATTATTACTTTGGTTTGAACCCGCTGGAGTGCTGTGTACTACAGAGAGCAAATGTATGTAAGCAAGGTCTGTAATTATAATGGATACTATTGTTTATTTGTTAAAAAAGTAATTCCATTTGAGGAGATCATGTGAAAAAAAAATTAAAGAAAAAGACAATCTATCTCATTTCTTTGGTAAGATGTGTATCAAGTGGTATAAAAGGAACAATCACAATTTCTTGGGAGTAAAGTAGTGCTGCTTTATCCATTAAATGAAATTTGACAAAATTAAAACTGCATTCCTTGAAATTTGATTAGTAAGCTACACACAGGTACTTCCTCATTAAGTTAGAACAACCTATGAAATTTTGCTAAAATATAATTTTCTCATTTGGAAATCAATTTGTTTCAAATACTGTAATTATATTCCCCCATCTTTATTTCAAATCTTTTTACAAGCTGGATTTTTTTCCTTTTAAATGCAGGGGTATTTGGCTCTTGGTAAGGACTCTAACTTCCCTTCTTATACTGAGAAAACTACTCTTTGCCTGTGTTTCTGGTTGCCTGATCTTTGGTCATTTTCTTACTGCCTCTGGAAGGGTGAATCTTGAATACAACTTGTGTTTGTCTTCCAATTTAACATTAAAATACTGTTATTAGTTTATGTAATCATTCTTACTCTTATATTATTGATGCTTCTGCTACTTTATTTAAATATAAACTTTACTGGATTTCAGACCCCACTCTGCTACTCTCTAGCTGTGGGACTCACTGCCCAGTACTACCTAATATCCGTTTTCTCCTCACTTCACTGAAACCTGACATTATTTAGGACAGCAACATATAATAACTGACAGACCTGTGTCTCCAGCAGCAAGGGTGGCAATGTGACACATGAGCGACCACGTGTTAGCAGAAGTCTGGGAAAATGTGGTTTCTGCTGTAAAGGCTCTTTTCTTTTTGCTGTTGGGAACACACATGCAATGGCTGGAGCCACAGAGGCATCTTGACTATAAGGAAATGCCATGAGAATCACAGGGTTCAGAAACCTCTACCTTTAGGCTTCCTGCTGCATGAGGAAAAAGAACAACGCAAAACCAAACAAGATGCAAACAAGTAAAAAATCCTTAATTTATTACCATTTGGTTTGTTTTTCTCTTATTCAAGGCCAAATGTAACTAACCTCTACCTGATAGAATCATCTTGGACAAGGTTTTCTTTAACCTTTCTAATACTCATTTGCCTTATAGA
Organism: Paguma larvata; assembly: GCA_030068075.1. NCBI lineage: Eukaryota > Metazoa > Chordata > Mammalia > Carnivora > Viverridae > Paguma > Paguma larvata. The sequence continues at coordinate 15,778,698 of CM057844.1, forward strand.
AAGGAGGAAATCATAGGTCTTACTTCATAGGCTGTTGTGACAATAGGGACATAATGTATATTAAATGTTTAGATCAGTGACAGCCCCAACACATGCTTAGTAAATGGTACTAATCTAAAGTTTTATTATTTATTGGGGTACCTGGATGGCTCAGTTGGTTAGACATCCGGCTTTGTCTCAGGTCATGATCTCATGGTTTGTGAGTTTGAGCCCCAAGTCTGGCTCTGTGCTGACAGTTCAGAGCCTGGAGCCTGCTTCAGATTCTGTTCTCCCTCTCTCTCTATTCCTTCCTGACTCATACTCAATCTCTCTCTCTCTCAAAAATAAACATTAAAAAAAATAAAGAAATATTCGAAGAAACCCCTACATAGGTTTAAAAAAAAAATGTCCAGAGAGGCTGTAACGAAAAGCAATGATCACTTGTGATACCTTAGTTTTACCCTAATTTTGCTTATTGACAGCTATTTTCATTTCTATTCTTAAATTTCTGGGAGTTAATTCCATATTTCTAAATGAGATATTTGCACTGCTTTCTCTTGATTGACTAATTTTAAAATTTAACTATCAATACCACCTCTGATCTGCTGTCCTGTCTCCCTTCCTCCTTCCTCGTGATAGAATTCTGTTACCACCGTCCTTTTCTCCTGGTCACCTCTACAACCTTAGCAACACGACTTAAACCATTTCTTAATCCACCAGTTAAAGATAGCATCATGTGACTTCTTTGTTTGTGAGAAGAGAACATTTACCTGCCAATACTTTTACCTTCAACTTCTGTTAGCTTAAGTTTACTTGTAAAATGACCAAGTTGAAATGTTTTTATCTTGCTTACCATTCATAATTGACTTCAATTATTTGCATATAAATTGATTCTAAAAGTCTAAAACTGATAAAATAAAAATTTACATGATTACAAAAATGCAAATATAATTTTCTACATGGTCATGTATTAGATTCTGATTATCTCTCTTGTTACATTCCCAACACCAAGAACCACATGGCTTTCAAAAGACAGTCTCAAAAAAAAAAAAAAAAGACAGTCTCTTCAGCAAATGGTGCTGGGAAAATGAGACGGCAACATGCAGAAGAATGAAACTGTACCACTTTCTTACACCATCCACAGAAATAAATTCAAAATGGATGAAAGACCTAAATGTGAGACAAGAAACCATCAAAATCCTAGAGGAGAACACAGGCAGCAACCTCTTTGACCTCAGCCACAGCAACTTCTTACTAGACACATCGCCAGAGGCAAGGGAAACAAAAGTAAAAATGAACTATTGGGGCCTCATCAAGATAAAAAGCTCCTGCACAGCAAAAGAAACAATCAATAAAACTAAAAGGTAGTCTACAGAATGGGAGAAGGTATTTGCAAATGACATATCTGCTAAAGGGTCAGTATCCAAAATCTAAAAAGAACTTATCAAACTTAACACCCAAAAAACAAATAATCCTCTTAAGAAATGGGCAGAAGACATGAACAGACACTTTTCCAAAGATGACATCCAGATGCAAACAGACAGATGAAAAGATACTCAACATCGATCGTCATCAGGGAAATACAAATTAAAAGGGAACATTGCCAATAACAACACAACATACATCCAGTTTGGACTGCTCCTTCAGTTGTTGAAATTCTGCATGCTTTTAGCATTGCTTATATTTGGATAATACTTTTCTTATACACTTATCACTCCTTTTACCTTAATTTTCTTTTGGGGAGAAGAAACTTAAGCTTTTTTTACATATCTAATATATTCCACCTTCCTACTCATATTGCCTAAACTTAGTCCATTCGTATGTGTCTTCAAGATAGTACCTGTTCTTAGCTCTTATGTATTTTTTTATACTATGTCTTTCATATTTTCCTCTCTTCTGTTTCCTCCTTCTCTCCTGCACCCTTCAGATTGATTGCATCTGTATCTCTTTCTGTGTGTGTGTGTGTGTGTGTGTGTGTGTGTGTGTGTGTGTGTGTTTTAGTAATCTCTACACCTAATGTGGGGCTCGAACTCATGACCTCGAGATTCAGAGTTCCATACTTTTCCCACTGAGCCATCCAGATGCCCCTTTTCTCTCTGAGATCTGTCTTTTTGTCTTTCACGTTTCCTTGTCTGTTTTCTGCCTTTACTGTGGTTTTTGCTTGCTTCCACACTTTGAGAGATTTCCTTCATTTTCTGAGTTCTCACAACGGTTGTGTTGAATTTTTATTGACTTTTATTCCATTATCTTATCTTTTGAGTTCCCAAAAAAGCCCACTTTATTTTTGTTTCCTATTTTCATAGCATCATGTTATCTTATGAATATAATATTTTCAAAATTCTCTCTGAAGATAGTTTCTGTTTTAATTTTTCAGTTTAATTATTTGTTTTTGAATTATCCCTGTATCTTCTATCATCATTTCTTATTTTGTTCATCTTGGCCTCCTTCATCATTCAATATTGTAGGGTTTCTCAGTAGCCTGTGGACTTTTTGTTGCTAGTTCACATTTTAGACTGGGGACAATAGAGGGGGCAACTGGGAGCTCTAAGTACCTGAGATTTACCAGCTTGTAGACTTCCCTTTAGGGTGAGCACATGGGTGCCAGCCACTATGGTGTGGTATCCATAAATTCTGGAGAGAAGAAGATGGATTCTTGACTACAAAGCTGGCTACAATGATTCTTTTCTTTTCTTTTCTTTTTCTTCCTTCCTTCTTTCCTTCCTTCCTTCCTTTTTCTTTTTCTTTTTCTTTTTCTCTTTCTCTTCCTTCCTTCCTTCCTTCCTTCCTTCCTTCCTTCCTTCCTTCCTTCCTTCCTTTCTTTCTTTCTTTCTTTCTTTCATTTTTTAATGTTTATTTATTTTTGAGAGAGACAGTGAGAGACAGAGTGCAAGCAGGGGAGAGGTGGAGAGAAAGGAAGACACAGAATCCAAAGCAGGCTCCAGGCTCTGAGCTGTCAGCACAGATCCTGACGCGGGGCTCAAACTCCTGAACTGAGAGGTCATTTGTGCCGAAGCTGGATGCTCAATCAACTCAGCCACTCAGGCTCCCTATGATTCTTTTCTAATAATTTGTCCACTTCCACAAAAAAACAAGTTGTCAGTTTTTTGATCTGGGAAGTAACTGGTTATCAACTATTCTATATGCAGGGCAAGAGGAGGAAGTGTAGGGGCTGACAGTTTTGTCCATATTCCTTTACTTCCTCACCCTTCTTTCTACCCTTAAGTCTTGCTCCATGTTCTGCCAGGCTGGTAGTTCTAGTCTGGGGCTTCTCACACTGCTTCTGAGCAGGTCAGTGACCTCATTGGTTACAGTACTCTATGGAAGCTAGACTGTGCAGAATTCTCTCCACTCTGTTTCATAGACACTCTCCTCTCCATTTTCCTCTGCAGACTTTGTGAAATATGTCATCTTGTGTACCCTATCTCATTCTCTTCATTACCGTATACTTATGTTCCTTTGCCATAATTTTCACAGTAGCTCAAGAGACATAGCACATCACCCCTGTGCTTATTCTGCTGTTTTGGACTAATAACTATTTTGGATTTTATGTCCAAATTTTTTTATTTTCCCTCCTTAATTAGCTCTCCATCTCAATTAATGAAGTTCCAGAAAATCTTGTGCCACATGTCCAATCCATTAGCATACACACACACACACACACGCATACACACACACGTATATATATATTTGGCTATACACTCAAAGTATATCCAGAACCCAGCCATTTCTCTCCACTCTACCTCAAGTACTCTGTTCTCCTAGTTTCTGCTTCTACACCCTTACTATGGCTTTTCAACACAGCAGCCAGGGCAATCCTGTTAAAATATATTACACCAAATTAATCCCTTGCTCAAAATAATGCAATATTTAACTGTGTCACTGGAAATAAAGCCAGATTCTTACAGTGGCCACCCACCACTATTTGGGCCACCTGTCGCCCCCTCCCCCAACCTCTCTGACTCATCTCTCACTGCTCTCCTTCTTCCTCATCCCATGCCGGGTACACACCTGTCTCAGAGTCTGTTGTCCTCCATGAGAATCACTTGACCTACTCCATCATCTTCAGTTTTCTTCAGAAGTCATCACCTCAGGGTGACCTTATCTGACCAATTTATTTAAAATTGAAATATGTTCCCCCTCCCCCACTTCCAGGGTTTCCTATCCCCCTTCCCTACTTTATTTCTCTCCAGCATCTGGCACCATCTTATTTATTGTGTTTGCTGTCCACCTACCCCCACCTTTATGGAAGCTTCATGAAGACAATCATTACTGTCTATTTAGCTTATCCCTGGCACTCAATATCTTGCCCGGTACACAGTAGGCAATTGGGTATCAGTTGAATGAATGAATGAATATTATCATATAGCCATTAGGAAAATGATTGACAAAGTATTAAAAAATTATTCTCAGTGACAGCTTGCTCACTGAGAGCATTTAATGCATTAGCAACGTAAGAATGACAGCTGATATTAAGGTAGTCGATGACACAGATCAACCTGCCACTCTCATAAGATGCCAGGTGTTTTCCCCCAGTAATTAAACAAGGAAGCCAAATTTCTTTAGAGCTTCTCTCCCTTCCAAAAATATTATGGTTTTTTTGTCTGTCTGTTTGTCTTAATCGGTGTGCTTGCTTCAAGGCAATCCACACAAATAGACAATCTGGGCTTACTCAGCTTCGAGGCTCAGAAGATGGGGAGGCGTAGGAACAAGGGGGAAGCAGCTAACTTCTGTGTCATGGGGTGTTCAGAAGGAAAAGGGGAGGCACTGCTGCCTGAGCAGTTTTCTGTCTTTCTTTTCTGGGGAAGAGTGGGTTTGTGCTAACAACAGCTCATACTCTGAAATCACAAGCATTTCTGTGTCTTAGGGTATATATTTTCCCTTCAGTTTGGCATTCATTCCTTTACATGGACTCCATGAACACTGCCCAATTCAAAAGAAGTTCTTACTTAAGAATGCAGAAAAGACAGGCAGAAGATGGAGGGCAGGGCGCTTTCCTCCACAATCACCAAAATAGCAACTGCTGGTTCTTATCTGGGTGTGAGGAAGAGATTAATGTTCAAGTTGCCTGTTCCCCGACTTTTTATTATGAATGTCTCTCTTTTGACTTTTGAACTTTTAAACTTTTGTACGGATGTTCCATATGGGTGACTTTCACAATTTGAGAGTTTAAAATGTGCATCTTTCATCTGCTCCACACTCATCCAAAATGAAACTGTAGAATGTGGACTGAATCTCATTTGCCAACAAAGGACATCCACGATTATGAAATCCCAAGACTAATAGTGCAGTATATTGACTTGGTAAGAACTTGGCCCTTATTTACGATTGAGTGGGGGAATATCTGAAGATGACATAGGCAAGTCTGGCTAGCATGAAGAGGTCTAGAATAGCAATGAATGAAGATCTCATAAAACTCAATAATCCAGAAGGCTAACTGTTTACATTTGTAAATGATAATCTTTTTGGCATATATATTCTACCCCAAGGACGTCTTGAAAAATGTTCCATTATGTTCCAAAATGCACTGCTAAAACCAATACATGATACTTCATTCTATTTTTCTTAATCATTTTTGTTTAAAGAAACAGACCCAGGGGCGCCTGGGTGGCTCAGTCGATTAAGCATCCGACTTTGGCTCAGGTCATGATCTCACAGTTTGTGGGTTCGAGCCCTGTGTCGGGCTCTGTGCTAACAGCTCAAAGCCTGAGACTGCTTCAGATTCTCTCTCTCTCTCTCTCTCTCTCTCTCTCCCCTTTCTCTCTCTCTGCTCTTTCCCTGCTTGCACTCTGTCTCTCTCTCTCTCAAAAATAAAAATTAAGAAAAAAATTAAGAAAGAAAATCAGACCTATACCCATTCCTCACTCAACATAAATTGGTCCTAAGTTCAAAAAGGAAGTGAGATAAATTACACATTTTGTACAGAGTATGTTAATGTTTGAAAATTCTTATCTCAATGTTTATATCCCAGAATAAAAAATTTATGTATATAAGAAACTCATGTGTCTTATGGTCAGTTTTAAATACACTGTTAATCTGGAGGAATGTCTAAGAGAATCACCAGTTTTTGATGAATCAAGTTCTACATCAGGAACAGCTAGTCCCTTCACTGGTTCCTTCTTCTCTTCTCTTTTTCGATTTCCTTTTGTAGACTATAATTTCTTTTTGTTAAAAAAAAAAAAGGCCCTTCTCTGTGGCACTTTCTTTATTCCCTTCATCTAAGAGGCCTCAACTATTTGGCTATTCAAAGCTACTGTTGGGCAGGGGAGGGTGATAGGGACAATCACTCTATGAGTAGGAACAAAGCTGAGTTTAGGAAAGATGTATAGGATAAAAGCCATTGTAATTAGTGCCATCCCTTTCTCCTACTGAGAACCTTGGCAAACCATGGAGACAGATACATGCTGGGAAGAAGGGACCTGGAGCAACTAGCTAATGGGTCTCAATTTCTTCAACTTTAAAAAATGAGAAGATCAGAGTGCATGATGTTCAAAGTCTCCATGGCTTAAAAGTTTTTATGATCTATCAGTTGTTTTCAAGGGCTCAAAGTCTCCTTCTTCCCTTTCTCTCTTTCTCTCTTTCCTTTCTTTTTTCCCAAACACATATATATTGAACACCTACTACACACTAAGCTAGATCTTGGGAACACAGAAATGACTAAGCTATTGTTTCTGACTTTAGGTAATTCATAAATCCAAGGTAGGGAGTCAGACCCACTGACAGATAATTACAGTGTGATAAATGATGAAGATAATATGCATGGGGTTCACCATAAAACAGAGAAGGAAACTCCATTTTTCATGGAAATCATGGGATGGAGGGGGAGATGGATGAGCTGCGTTTAAGATGAGTCCCTAAGGAGGCCTTGAAGTTCTCCTGGTGGACAAAATGGAGAAGGGAAGTCTAGCAAGGCACACAATTCTGCAGAAACCAAACTTAAAATTATAAAGGCAGAAAGAATCACACATAGTTAGGAACTACTGGAGCAGAATGGTGCAAGTGTCCAAGAGATGAGTTATCAGCACCTGAGAGCAGAGGCTATGTTTGTTTTGCCACTAATCAATCCCCAGTATCTACCGAAGTGCTTGCTACACGCCAGGGTTTCATTAAATATTTGTTCACTAAATGAATGACTGGATGAATGAATGAATAAAATAGACAGGAAATTTATTTTTCTAGGTAATAGGCAATGCAAAAGATTTCAAGGGGTGAAACTGAGTGGCTCAGTTAGTTAAGCATCTGACTCTTGATTTTGGCTCAAGTCACGATCTCACAGTTTGTGAAACTGAGCCCTGCATCAAGCTCTGTGCTGATGGCGTAGAGCCTGCTGGGATTCTCTCCCTCCCCCTCTCTCTCTGCCCCTCCCCAGCACTCTCTCGCTCTCCCTCTAGCTTTCAAAATAAATAAATAAACTTAAAAAAAAAGATTTCAGGGATGATGAAGTTTAGTTTTTTTAAAAAAGATCATTCTTATGCAGATGGTCATATATAGTTGGAGGGCAAAGAGAGGGTTCTAGGAAAGGAGGTAGAAGGTGCCTACAGATGAGAAGGGTCAAGAATTTGAGCAACATAGCAGGGGGAAGAGGAAGAAAGAAAGAGGTGAGAGCTAGTTAGGAAATCTGGAGAGCCTGCAAGTTATCTGGATGGTGGGCAAGCATTTGGTGTGGATGGAGGTAAGGAAAATTTCCCAGGAACCCCAGGTCATATCGTCAAAATGAGAGAACTAGATTCTCTATGACATTCATAGCTGCAGAGGTTTCCTGAAAAATCTAAAATAACAGCCACTCAAGGCTGATGTTCAGTTACAGAGCATATTTTTGGAGAGCTCATTATTCTGTAATTTCAAAATGCAATAATTTAACATACAGGCATCCTCGATTAAAAATTTGTTTTTCATATGTGAATTAGTGTTTAAAATACCAATTGGCTCAACCAGTTTGGTAAAGTGCCATTATCTATCAAAGCTGAACATATGAAAATCTTTAATCAGCAATACATATCTCACAGAAAGGCAAGTTTGTAACGACGCTATTTGTAATAGCCCAAAATTGGAAACTGAATGTCCATCAACTGTAAAATAGATAAATAAATTACGGTATACTATTTAGGAAAGAGAATGAACTAAACTATAACCATATGTAAAAAATATAGAAGGATTTCATAAATCTAATGTTGAATAATAGAGGTCAGACCAGAAAGAAAACATGTTTCTGGATTTCATTTACAGAGATTTTAAAGATAGATAAAACTCACCTGTAAAGTTGGAGGTCAAAATAGGGATGTGTTAGTACAGTAGACACTGGAGTGTTCATGATGCCATTTCATGACCTGGGTGCCATTTACATGAGTGTGTTCTCTTTTCAAAAATCTTTCAAGTTATACAGTTACAAATGGTGCTGTTTTCTGTGTATGTTGTATTTCAATCAAAAGTTAAAAAACAAGGGGCACCTGGGTGGCTCAGTCAGTTAAGTGTCTGACTCTTGATTTCGCCTCAGGTCATGATCTCACGGTTCATGGGTTCAAGCCCCACGTTGGGCTCTGTATTGACAGTGCCGAGCCTGCTTGATTCTGTCTTTCTCTTTCTGCCCCTCCCCTGCCCATGGACATGAGCAGCCCTCTCTCTTCTTTCCCTCTCTCTCCCTCTCTCAAATGAATAAATAAACTTAGGAAAAAAGTTAAAAAACAATCTGGCTGAGTTCCTACTAATAGCATGGCTAACCAAGAAAAACAAATATGTTTATTTTGTTTTTCCTGTTTATAAATGCTTAAGAATATTTAGTGTGTGCATAAATAAGGATTGAAAACAATGGCATCTGCCAATCCTTGAGCAGAGAAATTAACACAGAATATCCCCTACACACCTCTGCCATTAGCCATCTCATTCTTATAACCCACTGGATCCTTACTGTTTCAATCCAATGCATCTTAACACACTGGAGCAACACCTGGGTTGAAATTTGCCAAACTAGGCAGTGGTTCAACAATGTGTCCACTGAAGGAGACTATCAGAGTGTCCAACTACTTAAGACTGAATATCAGAGCCTGAATCTCCAATCCTATTTCTCAGGGTGATAGGTTATGTTGTTGACATATTGCATTGGACAAGGATTGGAGATAGGACTTGGGGAAGTAATAGAGGGGATGAGCTTCTAGGGACATGGCCATGGAAAGGGACCAGAATCCAGAGGGAAGACATGCTGTCTTTGCACACTGGAATTCTCCTTTGCTAATCATGAAAAAGATTTCACTTCTTATTGAGATTCTCTCAGCAAAGAGTGATCTCCCAACAATTACACACTGAATACCTGAGACCTGAAGGTAAACACTAACATATGGGAATCTTGTGAACCCAAGCCCCCAGCTTAGAGCAATTTGTTTTACAATCTTCTCAGTGCTGTTTAGACCATATGACTGCAGGAAGTATTATACACAACTAGAAGTCTCTTTCTGTGTACCCTACCCCTCACCTCAAAGAAAAACATAATATCCAAAAGAAGGGGTAGAATTGGGTAGGTAGAAAACAATTATTTCATCTTCAACCTCCTTGACCAATGGAAGAATTTTCATTGATTCAATAAATTGGTTAGTATGCTCAAAACAGCATTATTCTGGGGGCTGATATAAACAATCTGTCTTTCACAGTCCATGTTAACCTTACCAGTTAGATCTTAAAAAAATTCACTAAATGGTACTGAAAAAGTCTTGAGAGTTCAAATCATCTTTACTCCCAGCTGCTGACATCTGTGTCCTTTGTTGCTGAGAAGTAAAGGGAATTAGAAAATGTCTTAGAAAATTCTCTCCACAGCATGTACCCCTTTGCTACCATCTCTACCAATATGCTCTACTTTTCCTTCTCTTTTTGATGAAATGTCCTTGCTCCTTTCTGAGACTAGCCACTGTAACTCTGAACTAGGGCAGGGATAGCACACTTTATAAATAAAGAACCAGATAGTAAATATTTAAGGTTTTGCGGTCTGTATGATCTATGACATAACTACTCCACTTTGTCTAGCAAAAGCAACCATAGATAATATGTGAACAAATGGGCATTGCAGAGTTCCAATAAAACTTTATAAAAGTAGGTGGTTGACCAGACATGGCCCCCAGGGTATAGTTTACTGAGATCTTCACCAGATCCTACTGCTTACTACTCAAAGACTTGCTCCAGCAATTCTCCTTCTTTCCTAAATTGACACCTTGTTTTCTGTCTACGGGACAATTGCTATTAGCATATATGTATGTTGTTGCTTCTCTCATCTTAAAAACCATCTCTGGACCTTGCTTCTCATTTCTCTGCTGTCTTTCAGATGAAAACTTCTCAAAAGAGCAACCTCTTTTAGCTTCTTTTTGTCTTTTTACCAATATTTCCCAGAGCCCACTCCAATAGGCTTTTGACTCCACTCCACTGAAGTTACTCTAATCAAGGTCACAAATGACCTCCATGTCACTAAATGCAATGGTCAATTCTTGGTCTTCATCTTGGGCAGTATTTGGCCCTGTTGTTGATACTTTATTCTCCCTGAAACATTTTCTTCACCTGGCTTCCAACAATACACACCACCTTATTGCCTCCTCACTGACTACTCCTTCTCAGCCTCCTTTTTCTGATTCTTTCTTAGCTCAATCTCTTTATGTTGGAGTATCAATGACTCAGACTTTGGACATCCTCTCTATCTATAGTCACTTTCTGGCTGATCTCATCCAGTCTCATTTAATATTATCTATAACTTGATGACTTCCAAATTGATGTATTAGATTTGGCACTTAACTCCAGGCTCATATATCTAACTCAATATATCCACTTGGATGTATACTAATTATCTTAGTCTGAACATAATCAAAACTTGCTATATACCCCCAAATGTGTGCTCTACTTAAAAATTTCCTTGTGACATAAGTGGTTATTTCCATCCTTCCTGTCTCTTGGGCCAAAAGTCTATTGTCATCATTGATTCTTCTTTTTCATATATATATATATAGTTCAGACTCCTTCTCATCTTCTACACAACTCAACTTTGGTTTAAGTCACTAACAACTCACTGCAAATATTTTAGTAGTTTCTTCACTGGTCTCCTTGCTTTTATTATCATCTTTTCCCATATGGTACATTATGGACTAAAATGTTAAGTCAGGTCATGTTCATCCTCTGCTCAAAACCCTCCAATAGCTTCCGTTTTGCTCACAATAAAAGCCAAAGTCATTCAGAAGCCCACACCACAACACGAGGAATCAACTTCTGTTTCCTTGGCTAGTTTCTTTTGCTGATACCTCCAATTCTGCCATTCATGTAGCTGTGAGTGGAGAACTATTAAGTTAATAGTTTGTATCTTCTACTTTGTAGAAGAGTACAAAGGATGGGTGGTGATATTCACCTCCTCCCTGTGGTTCCCGGGAGAGGTCAGAGCATCCCAGGGAAGGGGGGACTGAAGTTCAGGAGTTCCAGAGACTAGCAAATGTGGATGCAGTTATTGGTCCCAATGGGAGTAGGAGATATGGGGAGAAGTATTTGACTAAGAAGACAAACGTGAAACCATTTATCCTTGGCACACTAAAGGGAGGTGCCACTCAGGGAGCAAGGAAAGCTGATCCTTAGAGTACAGAGTAGTTGGCAAATCAAACTGCGTAACAAAAAGTATAACTAAGATATGCAAGAGATACTATGTTTTTAGTCCAACTCTAGAGAGAAAAACTGAAAGACAATGTTCTCCCCAATTTTTTAAAGGAGTCACTTGTCTTAAAGAATAAATGAAAAGTTCAAATTCAAGTGATTTATGTAAGAAAGAAAGCATGCAAATCTGGAATAATATATTTAGCAAATTCAACTCCTAGTTCTAACTAATTTTTAAAATTATTCCAGGAGATTTCTCAGAAATCTGTGGTATTGCTATAACTAAGCAACTTCCTTCAAATTTTTTGCCTTCTCTGTGCACCCCATAAAGAAATACCCCCCCTTCTTCCACCCTCCTACCCTCTCCTCCTGCTTTATTCTTCTACACAGATCTCCATCTGACCTACAATATGTTTATTTCATAACTGTGATTTATCTGTTTATTTCTCCCAGAATGTTGGCTCTTAGTATTCTAGAATGCTGTATCCCTAACACTGGCTTTGTGGTTGGCACAGAGAAGGCAACTGACAAATACATGTTGAGTGAATGGATGAGCCAGAATCTCTTTGTAAATAATTTCTTCTGGAGATATTTGAGTTTCAAAGAAGCTCCGGTTTCTGTCAGACATTCTACATAATGAGAGAGGCTGTCTCCTTTGGTGTTGGCACTACACAAAGTATCATGTACATTGGCCCCAGAGATTAAATAAAAGGTGTGATGTTATGAGACAATTCTGACAATTAGAAGGGGAAAAAGTAAGTTTTCAGAGTAAAATGGTGTTTGCAAATCTTAACATTCCAGCTGAGCAATTTCAGTGGGGAAAAAAAAATACCCTAAAGGGAAGGCAGGGGAGGTAAAAACATTCTGTAGCTTCATTAATTATACCAGGAACATCAAGTTGCTGCTGGAAAAATGTCTACAGATGCAGTCCTGATGGAGAATATTACAGGGATCAGAAATCAAAATCCCTAAAGAAAATTAGTAGGAAGGAATGTGCAGAGAGAAGGAAATTGAATATGTTTTAAACCTAACTGCACAAAGGTTTAAGACAGTATAAGATTTGTAGATTGACCTGTAAAAAAAAAAATCTATATTCATTCTTAGTAAAAGCCTCCCTGAAATTCACTGTCATTTTTTAAATGTTTTTGAGAATTAATGAATTTCATGAATTGGTTATTTTTTAAAGTGAATATGGTTGCATTTAAGGAAAGATATTTCGAAAATATTTTGCAAATAGTTAATATTTAATTATCTGTATTCATTCATCCATCCATCCAACTGACTATCCATCTACATTCTGAGAAATGAAGTATATACAATTCACAGATTACCAACAGTATACCAGAATAAGAACTCATGCTAGGCAAGCATAATGCTGTCGTGCAGACTGTTTCATAGAACTGAAGTCTCTCCAAACGTCTAAGTTATACTACAGAAACAAATGGGTGACTTGGTTCTTAAAGAGAGAAAATAGATTAGGTCTGTAACATGGTTTTGGAGAGTAGTTTCTAAAGATCTCAGACTGTTAAAACTGGTTGGAATTTCATTCATTCCATTATAAGAAATGAAGTTGATGTTTTGTAATTGTTGGAAATAAGCCTCTACCTTAATCACTAAAGAATTAGATAGGTCAGGCCATTATTTCTGGTGTAGTTCAGAGAACTGTCAGACCACTGAGGGTTAAAAATGTATAAATCATAATGATGACTGGATTGACAGAACCTCATAGTTGTGATCCTTGATATGAGAAGTTCTATAAGGACACAGATATGACACATAGAAGTATTTTTTGACTCATAATCTTAAGTCGTGAAGGAAATGCATGAAAAGTAAGGATCATTACTAGTATTCTATAAACTATAAACATGAAAAAAAGAAAACTCTTTCAATATGTTTGTTTTAGTGCTCTTTTCATGACAACTGAACTATGCTAGAGAAAACATCAAAGTTGAGTCCAGGGTCCCCAGAAGTTCACGGCTTCTTGTGCTTCTCATTTGATAGGGCTTGCTTGTATTCTAGTTATTTTTGTATGTATCTGAAAGGCCTGCTATGTTAGTGAATTAGCAACTCCTTAATGGAGAGGCCCTGTCTAACTTACCATTCTAATCCAAAACTGGATAATTGTTATTTATTGATATTATTTGAAATTTTTATTTTATAATGGTTTCCTTCCTTAATTGAGCAGCTACCATGTGCATGGTGGTGAGCTAGGTGCTGCTCGGGGTAAAAGAAGTTAAAAAGTGCTAAGGATATCTGCCCTTAAGGAGAGGGTTGGAAAAGAGATGGGGTTGGAAGTGGCATGGGATGAGGCTAAGAGAGAATGAGTTGGGATTAAATGTGTTTAGGTAAAATAAAAAGTAGTTTCACCTATATTTTCTTCTGCAAAGAAATTATATCAAATGCCTCATTCCTAATGAAAAATCTCCATAATTCTTAGTAGATGCCATTATTTGGAAGTGTTTGAATTACACTTCCACTTGGCAGCTGAATTATTTTTAGATGTAATTTTAAGACATGTTAAATATGACAAAAACTTTTGCAGGCATCAGTACAATAGAGTAAGGGTTCAGAGAGAGGTGACAAGCATCAGAAGTTTCTACCCACCATACCTTGGCCACTTCTTCTTGGAAAGCCACGAGATTCAAATGGGAGATGTTAACTAAGTCAGGCCCATACACCACTGTTATCATGCGATGCTCCAAGCGTCCAATGTTCCCCACATCCAAAAGTTCACGTAATTTGGGGTCCTGGAAAATAAATGTTGAAAAAATTTAGTCATTAGCTAGAGATTCCAACATAGTAGCATAGTTTCAAAAGTGTTAGACCTAGAATGTCTTCAAAACAAAACTGCCTTTTATTCAGCCTAGAAAATGGTATGATTGAAGTCCCTAACCCCATGATGGACTAGAGAGGTAAAGTAACTTGCCCAACGGTTGTGGAGAGAGAATTTCTGACTCAAGACTTATGGTCCTCATGGTATTGTATGAAGAGAAATGAGTCAGACAGAGAAAGACAAACACTGTATGATATCGCTTACATGAGTAATCTAAAAAAAGCTGAATTCACAGAAACAGAGAATAAAGTGGTAGTTACAGGGGCAAGGGTGTGTGGAAAATGGAGATTTTTTTTAAAGAGTACAAACTTCCAGATACAAGATGAATAAGTTCTAAGGACCTAAGGTACAGCATGGTAATTAGAGTTAATAATATTGCTGGAAAGATGCTAATAGAGTAGATATCAAGGTTCTCACCAGAAAAAAAGAACAGTAATTATGTGTTGTGATGAAGGTGTTTGCTAACTCTATGGTGGCAACCATATTGTAATATATACTTGTACCAAATCATCATGTTGTACATCTTAAACTTACACAATGTCATAAGGTAATTATATCTCAATAAACCTGAAAAAAAAGACTTATGATCCTCAGTCAACAGCTCTTTCTGTCATACATCCTTTAGTAGCATTTTTATGTGCCATAATTCTCTCTTAATTTCCTCCAATCTCCCCATGATTCACATATAGAAATACAAAATCTCATCTCTCTCCTCAATTCATGACACATTAAGACAAAGAAGATGATCCTTGTAGAATCAAAACATGATAACGATATCTCGGCCTGAGGCAGAAACATGGCTGAGAATCACAGCATGGACCCTCTCCAACACTGAGTTCCATTGTAAAGAAACAGGCTGTTAGACAGCCAAATGGTGGCACCTGTCATGAATATGTTCATTTCAAGTCTATCCTCAGAATGTACTGGCATTTGGACATAGAGAACTTTTGCTGTCTTTTCAGAGCAAGTTTGATTCTTTGGGACACCATAAGTGTGGATCCCTTGGATATCTCCTCGTGCTGGGAAATGGAGATTTCTGAACCTCCCGAATTCAAAGTAAGACCTAAAATAAAACTCATTAACCTTGGCTGAATTTATTTTCCTCTCATAGGAAATGAGAGGTCCATGCAGAAAATTAACATCAAACCAATCACTTAGCAAATCTGCAGCCAGCTTCAAAGCAAGGGATAAAATTGTATCCTTATTTATTTAGTGAAATGATGGGCCAACAAGGCCTGGTTATTCTGATATCCTTTCTAAGGTTTCAATTTATAGCATCTTTACAAAGAAAAACTGGACTTAAAAAAAAAACAAGAAAGAAAATAAAATCTTTCCAACTAAATAATTCAATTCGGTGCCATTAATTATGTCTTAGTTATTAAAACTTTCTCTTCTGTTTGGCTGTGTAAGGAGGAACATTTTCAGGTAAGTTATGAAGAGAGAAAAATCTATTTCAATGAAGTGCCCAAAAAACTAAAACCTCAAATCCACTAACGAGTTGAGAACTTATCAAGTACATCATGGCTCTAGAAAGATCAAATGCTATCACAAGAACATCAATTTGCACAACCTAGAAAAGGAGGAAACTAGAGTAAAAATTTTATTAAGTAAACAATAGCAAAAAAGGAAATTTTTAGCATTCTAGCATTAATGAAAGATTGAAGAAAATATTCAGGAAGAATGGACTTTCTGTGAAGTACAGAATGATTCTAGTTGTTCTGTGAAATGATGAATTACATCATGACTTTTGAAAAGTTTTCTTTATTTATTTTAATTCAAGTGTAATTAACATCCAATGTTATATTCATTTCAGGTGTACAATATAATGAAGAAACAATTCTGTACATTTCTCAGTGCATATCACGATAATTGTACTCTTAGTTCCCTCACGTTTTTCACCCATACCTTGATCACCTCTCCTCTGGCTACCACCAGTTCATTCTCTGATTTAAGAGTCTGGTTTTTTGTTTGTTTGTCACTTTTTTTTGCTTTGTTCATTTGCATCATAACTGCTGAGTCAAAGTTAGAAAAGAAATGATCAGTCCTTTTAAATTTTTTTTGTATACTTGGCAGAGAAAGATAATTCTCAGAAATCATCTGAAACTTGTAATTATAAATCACAAATTTTGAATCAATGATTACAGAGTCTATCTACGATATTGTGATTTATAAGAAAAATAGATTTGGTCATTCTGATGACCAAAATATATTTCTCATAAGTATTTTGTCTTGTCTGAGGATTCTGACTCACATTCCCTAAAACCCAAGCATTTTTGATTCAGTCTGTACTACTTCACTACCTGATTCTCATGATCTTTTGCCCATTTATTAAACAGTGATTTATCAAAGAGTGCCACCTCTCAGAACAGGGACAAGAAGTGGGGATCAGGGAGTTCACCTGAGTTGTCCATGAACTATAGGAATGGAAGGCAAGTAGAGAGCACCCAGTGGGGGTGCCGGAATGCTGGATAATTATGGAGGGGCACCTGGGTGGCTAAGTCTGTTAAGCATCCGACTCTTGATCTCAGCTCATGTCATGATCTCATGGTTTGTGAGATGAAGCCCTGCATCAGGTTCCATGCTGGTAACACGGAGCCTGCTTGGGATTCTCTCTGCCCGTCCTCTGCTCATTCTCTCTCTCTCTCTCTCTCTCTCTCATTCTCTCTCAAAAAATAATAAATTAAACTTAAAAAAAAACCTGTTAAAAAAAGAAAATAATGCTGGAAAAGGACAATATAGTTAGGTACAGTCACCAAGAATTTATAAGATGATCAACTCTTTGTGGTATCTCTGTAAAAGGTAATCCACTAATGGCTATTTATATATAATTCAAAAAATAATTGACATTTATGTAATTAGAAATATGGAATGAAGTGCTTGGAGGTAATGTCTGGATTTGGGAGGGTGAGGCAGGCTAGCAAAATGATGATGTTGATAACTGAATCTTAGAAGAAGATATCTGAGAAACCATCCTATAAGTCCTTCTGTATCTGAGATGGTTGCACAATAAATATATAAATAAAACAGTATCAAGCATGGGCTGCAGGCACAGTAAGATATTAGAAATATTCTTTCAATACAAACCACAATATTTTTTTTTAATTTTTACCTTTTGTCTTTATTTTTTTTTCATCCTAAACATTTTATTATTGAAATCCAAACCACAATATTTTAAAATTATCTAATCTAGAAGTAAAGAGAAATCGTTAAAGTATATAGTAAGCAAGGTTCTTACTAATATCCTTTTTGGTGACAGATTATACCAATTTTTAAATGATATTTTACTATCTTTGCTACCATTAATAATTCTGCCTTTACGACTATACCTTTCTTTTATCAGCATCAAACTTGGGTTATGTTAGAATTTTCTCCCTTAAGAAATGACTTTTCTTTTTACCTAAACTCTGAGTTTTCTCATTTTGAACTCAATATCCCAAACTGACATGGTGGCTTCAAACCTCAGTTTCATTATTGAGCATGTTGACATCTGAAGGATATACTGAAAAAGGCATTTGTCATTTCAAGTACCAAAAATTGCCCTCAGCTGTTTACAGCAGAAGAGACCCTCAGAGAATTATCTGGAAGGGGGATTTATCTGGAGGGATAAACAGCAAAGTGCTATTTGGAAACCTTTTCAGGTAGAAAGAATTTAATGGAAATAGATGTCAAAATAAATGGTACACCAGTCTCATGTCTGGGGATATGAGTGGCTGCATTTCAAAAAAAATGAATACAATTAAAATAGGAATAATAACAAAAACCCACAGACAATTTGCATGAAAACCAGCCCCTTGTAAAAACCTATTTTACAAAGGATTTTATGTTTGAGGTTTTTCTTGTTGATTGAACCTCCTGACCAGTTTTCAGAGAAGTATTTACCTACTCAGGTTACTACCAGACTCAGACACATTTCTGGGTCCCTGCAGTTGATACACATTCCTTGAAATTTTTATTAAGAAAGCAAGCTATCTTTATAATTCTGTAAAAAATGTTCATGCTCTCTGTTGAAGAATACTAAAGAATATAGCTCAGAAAAAAATAAGAGGAGAGATGAACTTGGAATTTCATATTTTCACTAAGTTGTCACTCAAGGCCTGCTTTCCACAGAGAATATCCTAGATATGTCTCCATGGTTAGAATTAACCAGAAGAGCTAAGAATGCTGGCAGCTATAATTTAATCACGCTGTAAAAGTTAAGTTTAGATCACTTCCATTTCCCTAAGAGTTACAAAGTGAAGACAGTGAAGTTACTGTCTCACTGAATAGCTCACTTCCTTTCAATTGGCAGGATTCATGATTAAATTGCTTCATGTCTGTTGCAAAGAAAGTTGCTCAACTTAATAATTCTCATTTCTAGGTAATAGACCACTGAAGAAAGTAAAGATCATTCTATATCTGAGACACGAGGACTCCACCGCAGCTTGTGCTACTGTAATTATATCATTTAAAATATTAGAAATTAATGTGAGGGATAAACACAAGCCAAAGGATGGTTTTTCAAAGAGGTAAATGCCAGTTTCAACCTTCATTTCTTAATATGACTTTTAAAGAACAGCTATTTTATTTGTATACTTGATATCTACAAAATAAAATACCTTTTAAAGGTCTGCACGTTTCATTTTTGACACCAGAAACATTTTAGTACAGAAAATATACCTTACTCATCCCAATGAAATAGCTTTTTATTGGATTTTAAGCTTATGGAACAATTTGCATATTAGGTTAATTTTATTCTCAGTACTTAATGCAACATTTTCAATCTGAATTGCAGCTATATGGATATAACTTTAATCCATCATTTATATAAAGGATCAAGTATATGAAAGTCTTTCCATTAATACTCAATACAGGAGTCAGAAATGAACGTGACAGATTCCCTGTTATACTTAAGTGACCTTAGTACAGCCAAGCTTTGTAGGTATAAAGCTACCTTTTCTTTGAAGGCAGAGCAAACTCTTCATGTTTTGTTCAAATTTTGTTGTAAAAGAAAGTTATAAATTTATACCCAGGATGGTTCTTCATCAAGAAGTGTTTAACATTTGTCTCTTAAAAAAACAAACAACGAAAACCAAACCAAAATAAAAAAACACAACAGATTAACAAATTCCTTTTAAAATGAAAGGTGTGAGGATAAGTATTGATTCTAAAGTTTCTCTCTCCTAGATATTTGCAAATGACATAGCTGATAAAGAGCTAGTATCCAAAATATATAAAGAACTTTTAAAACTCAACATCCCCAAAATGAATAATCCCTTAAAAAATGGGCTGAGGACATGAATAGACATTTTTTCCAAAGAAGATATACAGATAATCAACAGATATGAAAAGATGTTCAATATCACTCAATATCAGGGAAATGCAAATCAGAATTACAATGAGGCATCACCTCACAACTCTCAGAAGGGCTAAAATCAACAACAAAAGTAACAACAGGTGTTGGTGAGAATGTGGACACAGGGGAATTCTTTTGCACTCCCGGTAGGAATGCAAACTGGTGCAGCACTCTAGGAAACAGTGTGGAGTTTCCTTAAAGAGTTAAGAATAGAACTACCATACGATCTGGCAATTGCACTACTTGGTATTTACCCAAAGAATAAAAAAACACTAATTCAAAGGTGAACATTGTCACCCCAATGTTCGTAACAGTATTATCTACAATAACCAAATTATGGGAACAGCCCAAGTGTCCACTGATTGAGGAATGGATAAAGCAGATATGGTATACAATGAAATACTACTCAGCCATAAAAGAAGAATAAAATTTTGCTATTTGTAATGCCATGGATGGAGCTAGGGAGTATAATGCTAAGTGAAATAAGCCAGTCAGAAAAAGACAAATAGCAAATGATTTCACTCATATGTGAATTTAAAAAACAAGACAAACAAGCAAAAGGAGAAAAAAAGAGAGGCAAATCGAGAAATAGGCATTGAAGTACAGAGAGTAAAACCAATGGTTACCAGAAAAGTGGGGAGTAGGGGGATGGACTAAATGGGTGATGGGAATTAAGCAAGACACTTGCAATGAGAACCCTGTGATGTAAGGAAGTACTGAATCACTATATCGTACACCTGAAACTACTATTACATTGTGTGTTAACTAGGTGGAATGTAAATTAAAAAAAAAAAAACTTAAAAAAATAGAATAAAAGTTTTTCTGTATTTTTAATGAATGTGATGAGGAATGCCATTCTCCTAAGGATGTACCAGTAGCCTAGGCAGCTGACACAGTCAGCACGCCTTTTTGGATAAAATACTATCCACTTGCATGGACCACAACTCTGAAATACAGTGCCATGAATATTCTCCTATGCTGGAGGAAGACTTGGAGGATGTGGTTTCTGCTTTTCTTCCTGCAAGTGAAAGATGTGGGGGGCTTGAATGTTTTTCAGCTATTTCTTTAGAGGGAGGGAGCAAGGGGAGAACAGAAGGACTATGGCAAAGAAAAGTGACTACATGCAAATACTAGAAAGAAAAAAGCAGGTAGAGTAGTGTTCTTCATATTTCACAGTGGGATTATCATAACAAGATCATTTATGTTTGTTTTGGACTGAGTAGTGATGACTGTATAGAGACAGTCTCCACTCCACTCATGGGGAGCCTTAGTGTACAAGTAAATCTACTACTGGAAAGCAGAAAATATAGTCGGCTTGCCTGGGCACCTCCATCCAAAGTAAAATAGCTCTAAGATGCCAGGCATGAATCGATTGAGCTAAAACTAACATGCTTTTCAAATCTAAAAGGAAAAATAATAGTTTGGAAAAAATGTAAAGGCAACCATCCTGAAAAATATTCCCCTCAAATATGGTATTTCCATGCAGCTAAAAATTTGGTATTATTTGGGGATAGCCACAGGGAAAGCAAAATTAAATTCAAGAAGAATGTCTAAGTAGCATTCTAGCTACTAATTAAAAAAATTAACTGTTTGATGTTTTTCTCCTCTCTATTAAGAAGCTCAGAGTGTGGTTTCATGGGTTTTCAAAAGATAGAAAGGAAAGAAAGAGAAAAAGGGTGCTGGAGGCATTCAGATGGCTGACATTCAGAAGTGGCGGAAAAAAGGAATTAAAATAAAGTGCCTGGATTCCTGGGAACAGGCGAGTTAGTCCCAGAATGTGGGGATGTTTAAGGGACATTTGCCAGAGCTGGACAAATGTGTCTGTTTCAAGAAGTTGCATTTATCTGAGCTGGATTGGCTCATAGAATGTTTGGGTTGGCTAACAGATTGTTTGTCTAATAGACAAACTTGACTTGGCTAATAGAATGCTTGTCTTGATGCTTCAGAAGCAGACCAGAGTCAAAGATCTGGGGGCAAGTAGGTTAATTTGAAGGTGATAACAGGAAGGGCAATGAGGGAGTGGGAAAATGAGACAGGAACAGAGAAAGCCAATGAACAATGTATTAATTAGAGGCTTACCACTTTGAACAACTGAGGCTCAATCCATCCAGAGCCACTCCAAGGGACTGTGCAGAACACATCTGAGAACATTCTCTAAGGAGCCTGGAAACTAGAGTATTGATCTGTTCAATATCATCTACCATTGGTGGGGAGTCTCTCCTAGGGGGCTAACTCTCTTGCATTATGGTCAGAAAGTATCCTCAGGACTCTATGGGAACCCTGCAGGTCACCTCTGAGGGTGAGCCAGTGGAATACAAGTGCCCTGAAAACCTCTGGTACACTGTTGAAGTAATGACTGTAAGAAATAAGAAAATGTCCTGATACTGATTTAACTTCATGTATTCTATGGGATCTACCTTTGAAGAAATTCCAGCAGGGCAAATAGACAAATTCTTATCTCTTTGAATCTCTAATAAAAATAATAAATGTAATTCCAATAGGTTCTTTTAATTAGTAACTTAGTTATGTGTCAAGCACCACTCTCACTGTTCTATATTTCCCCCCTCTTTTTCATCAACAATTAACATTGAGAGGTAGCTATCTTTTTTTCCCCTCCTCAATTTGCAAATGAGAATTCTGAGGTTTAGAGGAGTAATTTGCCCAGTTTTATAAAATGGGAGGAAGGAAGATTTGACTCATATTATATTGTGCTATATTGGATGGAGCCAATTGGATGGGGTTTCTATAAAAATAGTGCAAATAGTTCAACTGGCAGAATAAACTTAAATTTAAATGAATCAGCTTCCATTCAAGGCATCTCCTGTAGTGATATTTTAGACAGCTCATAAAAATACAAAATAATCTGAATGTGAAATTAAAATAGGAAAGAAATAGGATGTAATGACACCACTTGTCTTCCTGGGGAAGAATGGAAGATGAACGGCCAAGTTTAATTATATTTGTACCATCATCCTTACTGAAAGTTAAAGTGCATGAAATACAGAGCAGGTTTTGTTTTTTTTTTTAAGTCACTGGGAAAAAGCAGTTAGTGTCTTCCTCCAGATCTAGTCACTGTGTGTCAAACTTCAATATTCTGAATATAGAGAGCTTGTCACTCATGTTTCAAGCTATCCCCTAGCCTTCTCTGACACACGCAAGCACAGAACTGCTAATGAAATTCATATGTGCAGCCACTCCCACTCCAGTACATAAAGATCCATAAGCCCTGGCGAGCGGTGCTGTGTGCAAACCAGGCACTTGGACATCATTGTCCCTTCTTGTTTAACCCTCTCACTGAGATGGTGAAATGTGTTTCATTTTCGTTCAACTTTTGGGGAGGGAGTTGGTGCTTCTAGATAAGTCTTAAAATCACTGTGCCCAAATTTGGGAAGAATAAAGAGGCTTCTTTGTTGAAAGAACACAGGTATATTTACTAAGTTCTCCCTGGTCTGTGCATCCTTTATAGGTGAGGTATTTTTTCTTCCTGTTTTGTTGTGATGTCTATTTCCTCACATGGTACTTGATATATGGTACCCCTTAGATGGTACCAAAGGGGCTTCTGGATCGTCAGAAGTTAAAATCAAGTATATCAGAAAAGAAGGCCTGATGATTCCGTAATAAAGACAAACACAAACAACATTCCCTCTGTAGTTTCTGGAAAATCCACATATACCCTAAAGACTTTTGACACTTGGAAGGAGACCATAGAAATTTTATCCTACCGGTCTGGAGTTTTGGTTCTGCCAGTTAAAATGAATGTGACCTCATGAGGTTTCCTTAATCTTTCTATGCCTCAGTTTCTTCATCTGTGGGATAAGGATACTAGCAGTGTCCCCTTAAAAAGTTTGTTATGGGCGGGGCATCTGGGTGACTCAGTCGGTTGACCATCAGACTTCCGCTTACATCATGATCTAGGTTTGTGGGTTTGAGCCCCATGTCGGTTCCATGTTCACAGCTCAGAACCTGGAGCCTGCTTTGGATTCCGTATCTCCTTTTCTCTCTGCCCCTCCTCTGCTCATGCTCTGTCTCTCTGTCTCTCTCAAAAATAAATAATAAACATTAAAAAAAAATAAAATGTTTGTTACGGGAATAAATGATTAATTATATGTTAAGTGCTTAGGGCAACACATGACAAGCTCTGATTACTTGAAAAAATATACTAATAGCTTGAAAATGAAAGACTGAATCATTATTCAGGGGGTATCAACTGAATAATTCAATCTCTTATAGGCACCAGAACATTTTGCTATATATATTTATAAATATTTGTTTACTTTATGACTTATCAAGCAAGACATACATTTGTATTTACAGTTATACATTATGGTTTGTGTATACTTGGTTGACTATTATTTAAAAATGTATTTTAATTTTTAATTTTTTAAAATTCACTCTTCCATAGGAAGTGTAATTTAAAGAGTGCTAAAAGACAGGTCACTTCTAGAACTTAATGTGTCCGGCTCCTACATTTAACTAGCTTTGAAAATTAGGCAACATTTTTCTTCAGAGCTTCAGATTGGTTTCCACACAATATGGGTGATAATGTCTGCTTACCTTAAGGCATTAGTGTGTGACCCAAATAAAATCTGCAAACCATGGTGTACCACAAAGACAGAAAGAACTCATATATTTTGTGGTCACTAACATAATTAACTTAAGTATGACATAAAAAAAATCAGTGAAAAATTATTAGCTCTATAGTTTTTTCTTATTTAAAATTATAAAGATTGGAGAGGTTTAAAGGAGAGAAATCTTTTCAATTTGCTATAAATAACTGCAGGAGTTTGAAGTAAATGGATAATTTTTCTTTAAGTGTCTAAATACACATGTGAATATGTATTTTCTAAAGGCTCTAAAAATATTTCAAAATAAAATATTATTTGATTTTCAGATTGATCTCCTTGTTTTATTTACATTTATTTTCTTTTCCATTACTCTAGATAAACGAGTTAACTATATTCTATAATGCACAAAGATCAATAATGTAATTAGTCATTCAGAAACACAAGGACACAAAGCTCTTTAAAATTCAGAGTCTGGAGGTGGTCTCATGTCTACTTCAGAAGAAATAACTAGTAGCATCTAAATAAACAAATAAGCCCTGTCTTAAATATGCCTTTCTATGTGTGTATTTCTCTTTGAAAGTAAGAAAATGTCTTCCAGAATGCTTTACTATTCATCCATCAAAATGATCCAACATTATATATGAAGACCAAAATTGTCAACTTTCAGCGAGAAAAAAATTATCTTGAGAGTCAAACAAATGCCATCTCTTTCAGTAAAATTAGGCAGGTTAAGTAGATTTCCATGCTGTAAACACCATCACTGAAATTCTCAGTACAGTTCTAAATGAGAATGAAAATGGAATTCAAGGAGTTTGAAGTGCTCTTAATTTGATAAAAACTGTGCAAAAACGAGTAAGTATTCCCAGGATATTATTAGCTATTTCTTTGCATTTTACTTGTTGACCTATACTAATTTAATTTTCAGGCAATTGTTTTGAACCACTGTTCTCAAATATCACTTTCCATCTTTTCAGCTTTTTCCCTCCTTCTCACTCTTCTCAGCCATATATTGTCTCCCCTATCAAAGTTTCCCATAGGGGATTTAGTAAATCCTTTGGAACCTGGCAAGTCAAATGTTTTTACATCATCCCAAGAAGATAACATTTAATGCATGTTGTGTTTCAGGTTGAACTGTAATGTCACCCAGTTTCCTATCAAGAGAACTCAAGTCATGCTATTATCAAGGACTAATTCGAATTATTCCACTTCTTGAGTACTCTAATTAATTCATTCAAATATTTGCTTCATGATCAAAACAAACATTGTCTTAGGTACTCAAGAAACAGAGCAGTATATGAAGTGGAAGTAAGAGGATTCATATCTTTCTTTTTTTTTCTTTCTTTAGTGATTCCTACCCAATTCTTTTCTTGTGAAATATAGTTTAGAATATACTGGAAGATTGGTTCACAGTTTCATTTCTATCTAGAGAATTCCTAACATTGCTGGGTAATTTCAACAATTAAGGACAAAAAAAAATAGATTGCATTGAACCATGAATAGGTCACTTCTCATGGTTTACTGGTACATATTTAAGGCTTTCAAAGGAAAAAAAAATAAAACCCCAAAACACAAGCAAACAAACAACAAGAACAAAAACCTTCACAGCCCTGAATTGTGGCATTTACTAATTTTTTTTAAACCACATAAACACATTTTTATTTTGATAAAGTCAATTAAGGTTCCCTGGATAATTATAAACTAGCACATAATGTGACCTGACCTGCGTTGGCTTTCTTTTTTTTTTTTTTTAATTTTATAATAGTTTATTTTCAAATCGGTTTACATATAACACCCAGTGTTCATCCCAACATGTGCCCTTTTTAATGCCCATCACCCCCTCTCCCCCCTCCCTCATCCCCCTCACCCTCAGTTTGTTCTTAGTCTTTGAGAGTCTCTTATGTTTTATCTCCCTCCCTCTCTATGTCTTTTTTTCCTTTCCCCTCTTCCCCTCCCCCTGGTTTTTGCTTAGTCTCACAAAGTCCACCTATTCGTGGAAACATATGGTATCTGTCTTTTTCTGACTGACTTATTTCACTTAACATAATACCCTCC
This sequence comes from Paguma larvata, assembly GCA_030068075.1. NCBI lineage: Eukaryota > Metazoa > Chordata > Mammalia > Carnivora > Viverridae > Paguma > Paguma larvata. Next base: position 15,805,063 of record CM057844.1, read on the forward strand.
AGTTCCATCCATGTTGCTACACATGGCCAGATTTCATTTTTTTCTCATTGCCACGTAGTAGTCCATTGTATATAAGTACCATAATTTCTTTATCCATTCGTCAGTTGATGGGCACTTGGTCTCTTTCCATGATTTGGCTATTGTCGAAAGTGCTGCTATGAACATTGGGGTACACGTGCTCCTATGCATCAGCATTCCTGTGTCTCTTGGTAGATTCCTAGCAGGGCTATTGCTGGATCATAGGGTAGCTCTATTTTCATTTTTTTTGAGGAACCTCCACACGCATTTACTAATTTTCATGGTGTAAATACTCCCCATGGCCAACTTCAAGCTACTCCAATGACTTCACTGAATTGGTAAGTGGAAGGAATGTACTGTAGCACACTATTATGTAGTATTTCACTCTACAGATACAAGAGGTATAAACAGCCTTAAGATCACAGATAGTGGTAAAATATAGCAAAATAATTAGAAAATGATGAGTTCCGAATACTTATTACCTTTGTTTCTAAATACAATTTTAGTTGTGATTTCCTGTTATTTGATTTATAACAATGGCTGTGTTTAAAAATCAGTGAGGGTACTTGGGTTGCTTAGTCTATTGAGTGTCTGACTTCAGCTCAGATCATGAGCTGTGGATTCAAGCCCTGCATTGGGCTTTGCCCTGACCATCCAGAGCCTGCTTCAGATTCTCTGTCTCCCTCTCTTTCTGCCCCTCTCCTGCTCATGCTCTCTCTCTCTCTCTCTCAAAAATGAATAAACGATTAAAATAATTAAAATGAAATGAATAAAATGAAAAATAAAAATGAAACCAGTAGCATATTTTCTAAAAACTTAACAATTGATTACCATGACCTGGTATGGCTTCTGCACCTCACTGGTCATGTCCAGAAGTAGTCTGTAAAAGCTAAAACTTAGGAGAGAAGCTGCTATGGTGCTGAGAAAAAGGGAATGGTGTCAATCTGAACAGCATGGCCCCAAATCTCTATAGACATCAATTTTTCCATTTTATGTACCTTCTGATTTTCTTCTTCCAGACAGAAAATTGCTTCCCAATTGCCTTAGTGTCCCGGATCTCTCTTCTCAGCCTTGATCTGAGATATGTAAGGGGCCCCAACTCTGGGTACTCCAAGAATGGCCCTGTTGGGTGGATCTCAGCTTCCTGGGCTCTATAGCAATAGGGCTGGGTCTTGGACTATCACCTTCAAATATGATATAGTCTAACTCAAAGGGAAATGTAATAAGGACATTTCACTCCAAAGTATAATGACTTGCATGGCTTTCTCCTCATTAGAGAACTTGTTTCTCTAGAGGCACTCTTCTATTGACCAATGTTTCAAAGGCCCTTTGCAGAAGATCATTTAGAGTTGTTTTAGTGTGTGGGCATCTGTCTCATGCTCTTTATCCAATGAACAAACATTTATTAAGCACCTACTATTTACCTGGCATTGTGACAGGTGATGGAGCTACACCGGTAAACAAACCATGTACTATAAACCCTCAATGGTGCTTACAGTCTGGTGAAAAAATTAAACATTAAGCAAAGAGTCTGTAAATAAATGTAAGAGAACTGAATAGGAGAACCTAATATAATTATTGGAATAAGGAATAATGGAATACTTCCTTAAAGAAGTATTAGATGAACTGAACTTTGAAAAATGGGAGAATCTTAATCATATGAAGGAGGGGTAGTGAAGAAGCACTTCAAGCAGAGGAATAGCATAAGCAAATGCCCTTTGGTAGGAGAAAGAGCAGCAAAGTTCAAACCTAGTAAAAGAGCTCAAGTGAAATGAGCCTGAGAGATAGGTAGAGGACCAGACTATACTAAGAAACATGGTCTGTCCTTGTTAAGGAGTTTTAAGCCCTTAAGCAAGGAAAAGGAATGGTTTCAAGGAGAGGAAGGACTAGATGATGTGATTTGCTAGAATGTGGAGAAAGATTGGAGGGAAGGCACCTGGCAGCATTTCAGGAGGAAGGGACTAGTAGCATATTGGCGCAGCTTGACAGAGCTGAAGAGGTAAAATTAGCTTGAAGTGTTGTTGGACCATGTACTGGGTTTGAAGAGATGAGGGTATCATCAATTGACTCTCAAATTCCGAACAACTGAGACAATGATGTCCTTCTCAGGAGAGACAGGAATGCAGGAAAGACAGGTTTAGGGAGGAGTAAATGGAATGATAATGAGTTTGGTTTTTAATCCATTAAATCTGAGGTGCCTTCAAGGCTATTCCTACTTGTTGATCATAAATCTGGTTGCAAAGATCTTATCTACCAGGGACTGGTTAGAGAAAACAAAGCCCCTGGTTTCAGTTTTATTCTGGATAGGGTGCTAAATACAGAATAACAAACAAACAAACAAACAAAAATCCCTGCGCAGCATGATGTCAAGTAGATTTGTTACCCTTTCTCCTCTTCCATGGATTTGGGGTCATTGTTCTTTAATCCCTCAAATATTTTTCCTTTTATTCCCATGTTAAAGTCATTTTATATTTACTAAAATGTAGCCCAAGGAAGTCAAATGAAGAATGTACATTTAAAGAACAACTTTTGAAGGGGCTTAATGAGAAGTGACACATTTTGGATGTGTCACAGAAGTCTCCACAGAGACAGATACTCACAAAGATTTCTGTGTATTGTTACATTCAGTAGTGGAAGGGGGCACTTGAGTTATACAGGCATTTTATAAAAGTATTGATTTCTAAGGCTATTCTCTTTTATGAGGGTGGTTTTGAATAGTGATTTAGAACAACAAAGAAAAGCATCTTCGAATTGCAATATGTGAGAGGTTTCTCTACATAGTGCTTCATAGAAGTATGAATCACTGCTTTCCTTATGAATTTGATTTCCCCAAATCCGAGCAATTTGCAAAATTCTTATATATTTTAGTAGTATTTTCAGGCCAACATGTCAAACAAAAATCATTTGAGTACACAGAATGGAATAGTATATGCATCTTTTAAAACTGATATTTATGAAGAATTTTAAAGAATGAGGTACAATACATATGGTATAATATTGCTGTAAAAGCATCCACTAAACCCATGTACATGTTGTCTTAATTCTGTGAAACTATAGGTAGAGAGAGTAAAGACTTAAAGGAAATACAACATAATTAGCAGTGCTTCTTTCTTTCTTTTTTTTTAATTAATGTTTATTTTTGAGAGAGAGAGAGAGAGACACATAGTGCAAATGGGGGAGGGGCAGACAGAGGGAGACACAGAATCAGAAACAGACTCTAGGCTCTGAGCTGTCAGCCTAGAGCCTGATGCAGGACTTGAACTCACTAGCCTTGAGATCATGACCTGAGTTGAAGTCAGGATCCTTAACTGACTGGGCCACCCAGGCGCCCCAGAAGTGCTTATTTCTATGTGGTGGATAGTAGGTGGTACTTTTTTTTTCAAGATGAAAGACACTTCTGAATATGAATATACTACATACTCTAAATTCAAGTAGTTTACAAGTTATAACAAGTGAAAGTAACCCTGAATTCTACCAGCCAGAAGTAACCACTGAAAACATGTTGGAGAACATTTTTCCAGACCTGCATTTTCTAATAGAACTTTCTATGGTAATGGACCTGTTCTATATCTGTGCTGCTCAATATGAGAGCCATTAGCCACATGTGTCTACTGAATACTTGAAATGTGGCTAGTGCAATTGACAACTGAATTTTCAATCTAATTAAATTTAAATTTAAATAGCCATGTGAAGCCAGGGGCTAGTAAGTTCGAAACATTTCTAGTGTTTAAATAGTGTAAGTCTAAATATTTCTCTACATAGACACACATGCGCGCACGCACACACACACACACACACACACACACACACACAATTTTACATAAATAGGCCCAAACCATATATAGTTTGATGAAATGTTTATAAACAGAGGCATACTGCTCTTTTAATTCATTCTGCAGAATTCCATTGTAGGAATTTATTTAATACATTTTTGATAATATGTTTAACACCTCTCTCATCATTGCACAGGTTTTACTATTACAAGCAATGCTTCAAGGAACATCTTTGTGAATACATTACCATGAACTTTCATGTCTACTTGAGATAAATTCTCAAGTTTGGAACTTCAAGGTCAAAGTTAACTCGTGGTATGTATTGGTGATGTTCACTAAAGAGGCTTCACTAGTTTATAGCCCCACAAATATCATATAACGTCCCAAACATGAGTTATTGCAATTATTTCCTCTTTGGCAAGCCATTAAAAATAATGTCTTATTATTTTTATTTGTGTTTTAAAAATTAGTAGTGATGGTAAACATCTCTTCTTGTTTATTAGCATTCACATATCTTTTATAGTATGAACTGTTCAACCTCCTATTCTATTAGGATATTTCTTACTCTTGTTGATTTATAAAAACACTTTGTTTTTATTGACTAGCAAATATCTTGCAATATTTTCTCCAAGTATATCATTTGCCTTAATGTTTGTCATCATGTATTTTCCTCTAGGGAAATTTAATATTTTTTGATGTTCAAATCTGTCAATACTTTAAATTATTTTTTTCTAATTTATTGTCATGTGTGGAAAGGTCTTCCTTATCTTGACATTATAAAAATATTCCATTTATAAGAATGTATTTTCTCTTAACCTTTAATTTACTTTGCAAATGGTTCATTACAAAGACCATGTACTCTATATGAAAAATATAAAAGATACTTCATATAAAATATGAAAGATACTTTCAGAAATAACTGAGTCAAGTTTTCTTTTAAATGGGAGTGGTAAAAGTTTCTTTACAGTCTGTAGATGAGGATCTACCAGTGGCTAGACTTTATGGGAGCATCTTACATTGACTGAAGGTTATATATTATATACCAGCACAGAAAGGAAATAGCTACCAACCTGTGTTCTCAATTTCTCCTGTGAGATTAATACTCACAAGTATGCTTAATGGGCACAGTTAATGTCCCTGAAGTTTACTCAAATGTACATTGTTGAATTTATTACTCTTAGAAGAACTTGCATAGGCTCTGCAATAGTCGTGCTCTAACACCTGAACCAAAATGCCATAATTTGTTGTGGTCATTGAAGTTACTTTAGAGGATTGGCTATGTGTGTAACCTATGTGTACCTATGTGTAACACACAGGGTAACAGGTAGGTTACAAATTCAACTTTATGTTATATAGTACTGGACACTCCTTGAAGGATCTTTAAATGTCTTTTTTTTTTCTTTTAGCGAAATAAAGAGATGCACATTAAGACATTTAACATATGCAGTACAGCCAACATTCACAATTCCAAGCTCTACTGCTTTATAATTAAAAAGAAGGTAAAAAGAATAGCTTTGACCCGCATATCTCACATCTAGATCCACTCCTACTTGACTTGTATGTGAAACTGTGTCATACACAGGAGACACACTTGAATGTGATCATCCATTCAGAACGCCAAATTTTTCCTGGGAAGTCTTTACAGACAGTAACTACTTCCAGATTGTCTCAGAAAATGCCCTTCATACAGAAGGGAGTTGTGGCCATTTCATTAATTAGGTTGGTAATTTGGTTTATGTGTAATGAACCTCTGTTGGGCAAGAGGCACAGGAAAGGGCACAAAGGAGGCTGTGGAGATCCAAATAAACTGAGACATGTGGTCTAGTCAGTAATTGAGGCAGAAGGGTCTATGGTAACCTACAGATCTGTGGAGTTTAGTGGGTTCATGATAACCCTATGCACCTAAGGAACACAGGACATGCAATGCCTCAGGGACATTTCATTTAGAGGGTATGGGGCCACCTGGTGAATGAAACTTATGGAACTCCACTAGGTTATGGAAGAGAAGAGGCTGTTAGGCAAATAAATCTGCAAGAAGATGTAGAAATGCGACAAGGCAACTGAACTGAAGAGGGACAACTAGCTATCATTTCATATTACTCTTCCTTTGATTGCATTCCTACCCAATGAATAGCAAAAATGACATCTTAAGGACTGCCTTTTGGGTCTTTACATCATTGAATTCCAGGAAAGCTCTGAATGTTTCCTTAAGTGACCTTAAGTATAAGAGCTGATTCACCTATATACAAATGAATATTCTGGGAGCTTTATGAATATCATAAAAATACTTCTTTCATTTGTACCTTTCTTTTTCATTTTTTCATCAAACTTTATACTTTTATTTCCATTCCCTGTGCTAGGGTTATGTTTATAAATGAGGCATAATCTTTGCCCTCAAAGTTCTAATGATCTGGTAGAGGAGAAACCTACATAGACTCTTTGAGTATGATGGGTTAAGTGCTTTTAGAGCACTGAAGAAGGCCGCTTAATTGTGTTTAGGAAATTAAAAAGGGTGAGCTATAAAGCTGATTGGTTTCTCAACAGAGAAAACTTCAGATGACTATACCGTTTAAGAATTTGCAGACACAAGAATAGTGTAAAGGAAACATTCCCCAAACACCAGTAAAAACACTAGGACAGTTGATCAAAATGTTGAATATTCACTGTGCACTCAACCAACACAACTCCATCAACTATATTTAGCTTATAAAATTTCTTCATGTTACTAGACTTCCTGAAAAAGTTGCTTTTAACTAGCTCTGGAAGTGAAAAACATATGGAAATCAAGTTTTCTGGGAATAAGGATCTCATAATATTTTTATTATAAAAATAAAGTCTTAATCAAGACTTTTAGCATTTTAAGATAGAGTGTGCAGGCTGACAACTAGGTAACTCAATGTGAATGAATTGGCTACACTGGAAACCTTTCTATGTGATCTCTTTGTTAAAGACACTGATAGGTTTTTAATTTTAATCTTATATAAGAATTTTTAACACTAAGGCTTAACTTTAACAAAGCCATAGTATTTCCCTGTATTTTATAACTAAAAATTCAAGAAGATGGATCTAAGTGGGCTCATTTTTTGCACACATCTTTTCTTAACCTTGAAATATAAGGGCTTTTATTTTTAAATAAATTTCTATATTCACATAGAGCTTACCACATATATGGATGTCAACCCCTATCCCACTCCTCTAATTTTATCCTTACCCTCTATAAATAAAAATAAAAATAAACAAAAGTAAAAATTTAAGTGTAAATTTTTTCAGTAATATGGAACTTAGATTTATATTTCTAGAAAGCCTGAAAAAAATCATGGTACATTTCCTCTATGCTTATAGTTCAACATTTATTTAAGTTTTTTTTTCTTTAAATAGACAAATTTCTTATATTAAAATACACTTGGTTCAAATCAAACATTATCATTATCATAATGAAGCTGGATCCAAATTTCACACTACTAAAAAAAAAAACTCAAAATGAGACATAAGATTAAATAGAAGAGCTAAAGTTACAAAAATCTTAGAAGAAAAGGTGTAAATCTTAGCAACTTTGCATCAAGCAATGGTTTCTCAGACATCAAGGACATGTGCAACAAAGAAAAAATGAAAAAAATGAGTAAATTTAATTTTATCAAAGCTAAAAATTTTTTTGTTTTAAAGGACACTACCAAGAACATAAAAAGACAACCTACAGAATGGGAGAAAACATCTGCAAATTCTATCTGATAAGGGACTGATTTATGATGGGAATGTAAAATGGTACAGCCACTTTGGAAAAGTTTTTAGGTTCTTTAAATTGTTAAATATCGAGCCACCATATGACTTGACAATTCGTCTCCTAGATATATACCCAAGTGAAATTAAAATATATCCAAACAAAAACTTGCACATGGAAGTTCACAGCATTAACATTCAAAACAACCAAAAAGTAGAGAAAAGCCAAGTGTCCACCAACGGGTGAATGTAAAAACAAAACATAGTACAGTAGTCCACCTGATTTTCAGGACTGTGTTCCAAATGAATGCTTGAAATCGCAGATAGTACTGAACCTTATATATACTATTATATACTATGTTTTGTCTCTACATACATACCTATGATAAAATTTAATTTATAAATGAGGTACAGTAAGAGATTAATAATAACTAATAATAAAAGAATTATAACAATATACCATAACAAAAGCTATATGAATGTGGCCTCTCTCTCTCTCCCAAGATACCTTACTGTACTGTACTCACACAACTTCTTGTGAGGTTGTGAGATGATGAAATGCCTACAGGATGAGATGAAGTCAGGTGAATGACATAGGCATTGTGATATAGCATTAGGCTACTATTGACCCGACTGAAGGTCAGAAGAAGAATCATCGGCCTCTGGACCCAGTTGACTGTGGGTAACTAAGACCCTGGAAACCACAGAGAAGGGGGGCTCCTTACATCCCTACAATGAGATACTACATAGTAATTGAAAGCAATGAAGTGGGGTGCCTGGGTGGATCAGTCAAGTAAGCATCTGACTTCGGTTCGGGTCATGATCTCTGGTTTGTGAATTTGAGGTCCACATCAGGCTCTGTGCTGATGACCTGGAGCCTACTTCAGATTCTGTGTCTCCCTCTCTCTCTGCTCCTCACCCACTTGTGCTGTCTCTATCTCAAAAATAAACATAAAGAAATAAAAAAAAAACAATGAAGTAATCTTACATGGGTGGATTTTGAAAATGTGATGCCAAGTGGAAGAAGTCAGTTACTAAATACCACATATTTATGATTCCATTTACATGAAATGCTTAGAATAGTCAAATCTGTGGTAACATAAAGGAGATTAATGGTTACCAGAGTCTGGAGGGAAGTGGGGCAAGAAGTGATTATTAAGTAGAGTGATGGACATATTCTAAAATTATATAGTGATGATGGTTGGATAACTCTGAGTATACAAAAAAAAAAATCACTGACTCGTACACTTCAGAAGGGTTAATTCATTGGTGTGTGAATACAAATGTTTATCCATCTGCCCCACCAAAGTACTTTGAACCCTCACCATGCCATGAAAGAAGCTGTTTTATGTCTCAGACAGAAGACATGAATGAATCATGGAATTCAGTGTTTTTGGAGAAAACTTCAAAATATTTGTACTCTTCATAGGTGATTGAGTTTTCCTGGCTTAATGATAGGTGGTGAATTGAAGGGAAAGAAAATGCTTAAAACAGCAGAGGCTGACTGGATGGATGCGTTGGAGTCAGCATTTATAATATGCACAGATTTTGAAGGATACATTTAGCTTAACACAATAACTTTTAATTTTTAACTCACCAGTCCTACTTATTCCAAATGCTGGGGAGCTTCCAAACTTTTCACAGCCTCATTCTTATGCTCTAATACAAACAGAAATGCTTAAGCCACAAATGAAATGCTTGAGCCAGCTTCTGTAGGAAATACACAGTTATAGCAGATGTCCTTATAAATTAGTAACCTAATCCCCAGTAGCCAACACTGTCTTTGCTCTCCTGAACAACATGCTGTGTAAATATGTGAGTGGGGGAAAAAGTTGGAGAAAAAGAATACCTTCCAATCAATAATTTTTTCTTATTTTGGCAGAGAAAAGGAGAAAGGTATTTAATTTCCTATAAACTCAAAAGTCCCAGAAATGCTGGGGTCAGTTTTTTAGGGTACACTTAAAATATTAGGATGTCTGGGGCACCTGGATGGCTCAATTTGTTGAGTGTCCATCTGGCTCTTGATTTTGGCTCAGGTCATGATACCAGGGTTCTGGGATCAAGCCCCCTGTCAGGCTCTGTGCTGACCAGGGAGCCTGCTTAACCTCTCTCCAGCTGCCCCTCTCCCGTGCTCTCGCACTCTCTCTCTCTCTCAAAAAAAAAAAAAAATTAGGATGTCTATGTTTCTGTATCTCAAACATTTTAGGAGATAATAGTGCTAAATGATACAGCCCATCACAGCTGTACAATTAATCAATAGTTATTACAGCCTTCTGATTATGTAAAGTAAAAACTGAATTCATTCAAATATTAAAATCTGTAAACAAAATAAAAGCTTTTTTGGAACCTTAAATAATTACCTCTAACATTTTTATTTTTTATACTCATTCATTCATGTATTTATTCAGAAAATATTTGTGTTCTACATTGTGCGTGTCACTATGCCAACTGATTCATATTCGTGTCTTTTATAAAGTGCATTTATGAAGTGTTTTATGAAAGGGATTAGTGTCCGATGCATGAAAGCACCCTTTAAATCTAAGCATCATTTTCTAAATAACAGAAAATATTTCCTATTCAGATATTTAACAGCTGTCACATGGTAATGTAAAGCCATGTAATTTAGGTGAGAATGATAAAGTGTTTTTGGAGCTGCAGTAAGTTTGCCCTGTGGGCATACCCTTTTCTTTTAAGCCAGAGATGGTTATCAGCTCATTTTGAAGTCCATTTACTACCTTGAATAAAGAGAGTAATTTTGTTTATCAACCACATGGTAGGGCCCCAAATCTTTATGAAATCCCAGAGCTCATTCTCAAAGAAAATTTTAATTTGCATGTGATATTAGATCCTAGAGTATGTGAAAATAGAAACTTCTGAGTTAGGCATATGATTTAAGGTTTGCACCCTCTCTAGCTGGCTGTTATCTGGGGATAACATACATGCATTAAAGAACAGGGAGCACATTAATTTTAATTGTACAGCTTGATATACATATATTCTAGTCATTTTTATAGCTAACAAAAATTCTCATTCTTCAATCTCTCAATTCCATGCATTTTAAAATCATCCTGACTGCATTCATTCATTCAGTGTGTATTTCATGAAAGTAAACGGGTGCCAGACACATGTGAACAACACATGGAATATTTACATTGTAGAAGAACAACAAACAACTATAATGAACAAGAGAATTTCAAAAAGTGAAAAGAATATTCATATTTCTTCATATTTTCCATTAAGGACATAAAATGGGAGAAGGTGAAATAGTGAATGGATTGGGAGAAAAGACAATTTTAGACAGATGGAGTGGTTAGGGAGGGACCCATATAACAAAGCCCAGATAATAGGCCCACAGTTTGGAGAAGAATGTTCCAGGCAGTGCTAATGCCCTGAGATGGGAATGCATTGACTTTTTCAAGGAACACATCAAGAGAGGGTACAGTGATCTGTGCTAAGGTAGCCTTGGGCTGAGCCAAGTCACATGGGCTCTTGAAGGGATGGAGTTTGGATTTCTATTTGAAACACAGAAGAAATGTAGGGTTTAACGCAGGGAAGTGACATGAGTTGATTTATATTTTTGGAAGTTCACTTTGAGGCAGCAAGGCCAATTAGGAATCTATTTCAAAGTCTTTCATGGTGGTTAGACAAATGCAGAATCTGTGGAGATGGAAGTGGATGCATTCTGGATGCAATTTAGACATGGAGACAATAGCCTGTGTCAAGGCATATGGGATGTGGGGACAGTCCTCAGTAGTGCTGGGGGAAAGGAAAGAACTAAGGAAGACTCCCAGTGAGTTGTCCAACAGGGAAGATGGTATTGCCATTTATTGTACCTGAGATTAATTGGGAAAGAGGTGAACTTAAAATTGGGGACCGTTATCTCCTGCCTAGACTGTCAGAACCACTTCCTTACTGGTTTCTACCTTCAGTTATAGTCTCAGCAACTCATTCTAGAAAAATCTCATTTGCCAAACTGACCCCAAACAAGAATTTGTTTTTAAAACAAGTCAAAAAATCAAAGAAAACCCTGAAATGGTTTTCGAAGTCTTGTCTTTAAAAAGGTTGAGGGTTCATAAAGGTTTGGGAGAAATTCTGTCAATGTATCACAATAAAGACAAATTTTACACTTAATAAGATAAAAATAAAGGGATATAGAACTTTTTAAAATGAAATTAACAAGTCTTTCATTCAAAGCCTGGCAAAGTAACATAAACACAAGCAACACAGATCATCTCACGTGAATATAAATATAAAAAGAATACTAGCATATTGATTTGGAGAGGACGACTATAGTTAAATAGTACAAATCCTAGTAGAAGTAGCAGTAATGTTCTAGTGCTGATCAAGTGTTTATTTTGTGTTAGAGACCTGTTAAATGTTTCCCATATATTAACCAGTTGAGGGAGGTGTTCTATCTTCATTTACTCAGAGGAGGAAACTAATGTACACAAAAGTGAGGTAACTTTCTCTACTTCATACATCTAGTCTGATAAGTTTTTGGTTCAAATCTGTGAACAAAGCTTTGTATTGTTCAATAAATGGTGATGAATTAATTTTTTAATTATTTGGAGAAATTTTGTTAGCTCTTGTTACCATCTCACAGATCATAACAAGGTTCAAATAAAGAGTTAAATGTAAATAACAAAATCTTGATGAGGAAACACACAGGGTTTTTGTTAATACACTATTGGGATAGAAAGTCAATATCTGAAAGAAAATGTCGAACATAAATTTGTCCTTTCCCCACAAAGGTCAATACCCAAGATTTTTGTGTTGCACAACTGCAGGGGGCATCCTCAGACCATATTTTAAAATATATTCTATCTGAAGAATATATTTTCTATGAAGTATTCTACATTATATTCCCTAAGGCATAACACTACTTATGAAATACATTATGAACTGACCTTCTTAAGTTATGCAACATGGGGGTGGGGGAGTGCACACATTTCCTGAAGTTTAATTTTAAATGTCTGGTTTTTAGGCTGCCTGGGTGGCTCAGTTGGTTGGGTGTCCAAGTCTCAATTTCAGTTCAGGTGGTGATCTCACTGTCCATGGAATCGAGTCCCATGTCCAGCTCTGCAGTGACACTACTGAGGCTGCTTGGGATTCTCTTTTTCTCCCTCTTTTGGCTCCTCCTCTCCCTATTTCAAAATAAATAAACATTTTTTAAAGACTGTTTTTTATGCTTTCTGCCTCTTTTGTAATCCTCACTCTAACAATGATAGGCAACGAATAATGATTTTCCTTGTTCTATTTGTACTTGAAACTATCTGACTCATCAAGAAATTCTAATGAGAAACTTCCCATGACTAGAACTCAAATTACAGATTTGTGGCTACCCTATTTTCCATGTATACTTGGGAATCCTTAGTAATTGTGTAATTAAAACATATCATATCATGTGTCAGAAAAAATAAGGATATACTCAAATATGAATGATTAGGACTGGAGAAAAAATTTTTAAATGTTTATTTATTTTTGAGAGAGACAGAGCATGAGTAGGGTAGGAGCAGAGAGTGAGGGAGACACAGAACCCAAAGCAAGCTCCAGGCTCTGAGCCATCAGCACAGATCCCGATGCAGGGATTGAGCTCACAGATTGCAAGATCATGACCTGAGCTGAAGTCGGACACTTAACAGACTGAGCCACTCAGGCACCCAGAGAATTTTTTAATCTATAGGTTTTTTGTCATAGACTGCCATGTCTAAAGTTCTTGATTTTCAAAATGCTTTCACTTAAATTATACCTTTAAAAAAATGGTGGTAAAATTGACATAACATAATATTAACCATCTTTTATTTTATTTTTAAATTTAAATTATTTATTTTTAAGAGACAGAGCATGAGCAGGGAAGGGACAGAAAGAGGAGACACAGAATCCAAAGCAGTCTCCAGGGTCTGAGCTGTCAGCACAAAGCCCAACGTGGGGCTCGAGACCCAGGAACCATGACCTGAGCCAAAGTCAGATGTGTGGCCAAATGAGCCATGCAGGTGCCCCACAATTAACCATATTTTAAAGTGAAGAATTCAGTGGCATTTAGTATGGCCAATGTTGGATACCTACTACTTCTATCTGGTTTTAAAACATTTTCAACAGTTGAGACCATTCACTTTTACCTGTACAACATAAAAGATAATAAAAGTGAAAGTTGCTAATTCTAAATGGTAAAATTATTGGTTAGAATCAGTTTGAAACAAGAATCTACAAAACCACTTCTCAAACCTTAGGGTGCATCTGAATCACTTATTGGGCTTGTTAAAACACATGTTCCTAGGCCCCATGTAAGAGGTGTTGACCTGATAATTTGCATTTCTCCCAAGTTCCCAGAAGATGCTGATGTTGCTGGTCTAGGGATCACACTTTGATAACCACTGATCTATGAATTCAGACTCAGCTGAATTCACGAGCATTGAGTCTATGTTTAAGACTCCTTCCTCTTAGTAGAGAGGGGAAAAATGGCTCATTAGAAGCCAGCTGGTGATGCTAAAACCTACCAGTGGGGGATTACTCAAAATGTTTGAACTGCATCTCAGAGTCCCACTTCAGGGAAAATGCAAATGTTAACCCGATTTTGGATTGGAGCCACTTTGAAAATCTTAAACATTGGGCTTACCCATAGATTCAGAAGGATATATACAAAAGAAGAGCACATGATTCCTGAAGTGTATTTTTAGTGACAGGTTCCATTCATAGCATGTTAAAGTCAATGAGCACGAAAAAGAAAAAAAGAAGAAAAAAAGCAAAGCAATGCATTCTGGAGCATTTCATTTCTTTATGTAACACATACATTAAGGGGTTAAACCTTGGGTGAAAATCAAATTTATTTTTGCTGGAGTATTTATCCTATTTCTCACAGGTAATAGATCTTCCTTCATTTTCTATAGTTTTAGAGTCCTGAATAAAGTATAGTGCAAATGGCCATGCTCTATAACAAGGTAAGACTTGAACAGTGGGTTTTATATAGCCACGCTTTTTGAAACCAAGTTTTACTGACGAAAAAAAATGCTGGATATTGGACCCCTAACAGAGGAGGGCTCACTGCTTTTCAACCCCAGCTCCCCCTATCAGGCAAACATTTAGAAAAATTCTATTGCTTGGGAAGAACAGGGAAAAATTCTCAGCGAAGATATCAGCTTTTAACTGTGCCTTTGGCTTCTCTGACTCTCTTTTTTTTAAAGGAGTGCCTACATATTTGACACTACTGTAATTAAAGTAGTCTAATGTGGAGCACACAGTTTTTCTAAATCACAGGAATAATAGATCAAGAAGAGAACAATTAAGCATAATTTTGAACGCTTCTTTGGAAACTCACTCCTCTTGCCCTTTCAGCAACAGAAGCTTTTCTGTTAATATTCTTTGACCTGAATGCATTCGTCTGTTAGAATTCTGGAGTACGTGATTGGGTTTCAGCTACAATCCATAACCTCTGGTTAATTGTCATGTATTACACATTTAGTAGGTAAAATACATTTGGACAGGGATAGATAAGTCTATTCATGTTAATTCACCATTGACATTCAGTGCTTAATTTAATTTTCTGAAGTGATGATATCCCTGGCATTTTAGTAAGTCCATTTTAATTAATATCTCTACAGCTCTTTAAACACCATTTTGTATTCTATATGCCTGCTTTAAATTAAGGCAGTTTAAGGTCTGTTAAAAGATCCCTTCTTCTGGGATTTCTAAGAATCCATCTTGCCTTTGTTTGATTAAAAAAAAAAAAAAAGAACTTGGTGTCAAACACTGTCCTTTATGTTGAACATTCTTGCGGATATTGGAAAATTATACTTTGTTTCTTAGGATCAGCTTTAAACTAGTCTCATTAGAGAAATTTAATTCGAGGCTAGAAAAGGTAAACATGTAAAAATATGTTAAAAATCCCCTTAAGCCTGGACTTCATACAGCCCTGGGAGATGAATGGCACTGGTGGTGGAGGTGGTGGTGCTAGGAAGAGGGAAGGAAGGTGGGAGAGATGAACACAACTGGGAAGGCACACAACTTCTATGCTTCCACAACGAGCTTTGTCTCAAAACGAGGGGAGATCACACCAGGTAACATTAGGAGGTCTAGATGAATTTTATAATCCAGCCTTGGCTCGCAGGGGAGAAGTAGAGAGAGGGAGAGACAGAATCCCAAGCAGGCTCTGTGTTGTCAGAGCAGAGCCTGGCACGGGGCTTGAACTCATGAACCGTGAGATCATAATCTGAGCTGAAATCCAGAGTCAGATGCTTAACCAACCGAGCCACCCTGGCATCCCTGGACTTGGCTCTTTCTAAATGTCTAAACACTTTACAACAAATGTTGATTCCTCTACTTTACTCAGATGCATAGGAAACTTGCACGGAGGCATTCTAGCTCAGGGACCAATGATTCGGTGAGTCTGTCCATAGAAGTGGGGCAGTTGTTCAACTTCTCCATTGCCTCATCCTTACAAGGAGGAGAGAGCACTTAGGTCAGAGATTTGTGGCTCAGCACAGTCATCAGTACATATTAATGCAAAGGAAATGCTCAGTAGATGTTAGTTTTTAACATAGCTTTTCACAAGATGCCCTCCATAACCTAACTAGATGGACTCATTCAAGCCCTGAGGTCCTTGACCTTGGCAACCTCTTGTCCACCTTGCATCACCTGGTTATGGCAAGCACCTTACTAAGTCAGTTCAGAGAAAACTCCCCACCATTAATAACTGGTTACCCTCAACTTGTGATCAAATTCCTCATCACCTACCCTTCGCATGTCTGCAGCAAGAGTCTTGTCAGATCAGATTAATCAGCATTCCCCTTGACCCCTGATGCTTCCTCCTGGCAATTTTGCCTCCACTGACTCCCACCTGCTGCTTGGCTGAACGTCCCCTCTCCACCTTACTGTGCTCAGATTGGATCCCGGTCCTACACTGAGTTTTCTTTCCCCTAATGCAGTAGTTCCTGAATAAGAGCTGCTTTTGCCACCTTTAACCTCTTTTGGGTTCTTTCTTTCTTTTTTTAAAAATTGCAGTTATTGCCATTATTATTTTAAAATCTATGGTTATAAACATCATCACATTGGGCATGACAAGTCTGAATTAAAATCCAACTCAGTTTTCTCTTTACTTGTTTAGGTATGTTTAGGTTAGTTTCAGTCTCATTAAGTCTTCTTTTTCCCCTTGTAGTTGTACAGGCTTATTAATTGTCTTTAAAAAATCTGTTTAATATGCACCTATAAGGTCAATACATATTCTTGAACGAAAATTCACAGATGCATCCTCAAAAAAGTACTAGGTGCTAGAATATGGGATATAAAATGTAAGACCCACTTTTATTTTTGTTTTTTTAACATTTTTATTTATTTTTGAGAGACATAGAGACAGAGCGTGAGCAAGGGAAGGGCAGAGAGAGAGGGAGATACAGAATCTGAAGTAGGCTCCAGGCTCTGAGCCGTCAGCACAGAGCCCGACACAGGGCTCGAACTCACAGACTGTGAGATCATGACCTGAGCTGAAGTTGGCCGTTTAACCAACTGAGCCACCCAGGCGCCCCTAAGACCCACTTTTAAAGTCAATAAAAGATTAAAATAAAATACTATTCCTTTAAGAAATGCCTTTTTAAGAACCTTTAAGAGATTTAAGATCTCTGTTTTCTAAGAATGAACCAGACGCGGCCTTAATGTCTGATGGATACAAGGCTCACTAGGTTAAATGATATTCCTAAAAGAAGTCATGTATTTGCTGTTCTAGTAATAAAATTTAAAGCACTGAGCTCTGACTAATATCACTGTCTAAAAGATGTTATTTTTTTGTTTCCTCAATGGCATACTAGGGGATTCTTACAAGTCAATGTACAAAAAAAGGACACTACACTGAGTAAACGGTGTTCTCAGAAAGCTTAACTTAGTCAGCTGCACCATGTTGTGACTCTAAGTGTGATTTGTTGACTGGCAGCATCGGCTGTCCTGGGAGCCAGGCAGGGATGAAGAATCTCAGACCCAGGCCTGACCTGTTCAATCAAGATCTGCTTTTTTAACAAGTTCCCCAAGTGACTCACACGCTCATGAACTTCTGAAAACTCCTGACCTAAGGCAATATATTGCGGTATGGTAGAGTAAACCTGGAACCCCATGGAGGGAAAAAAGTTAAAATTCTAGATTCCTGAGTCCCAGTCCAGACTATGTATTTCAAATTCTCAAGAGGCAAATAAACTGCTTAAGAGAAGTTGATTTTCAGTCACATTTAGAAAACTAAGTTGGGGGGGGGGGTAGAAAGGGTAGGTAGAAGATGATATTCTGAAATAACACAGAACTGGGCACTGGGCTTGAATGTCAGGTCTGCCCCTTGGGGACAGTATCACTTTAGGTAAACCAGTCTTTACTCATAGTAACAGGACCTTCCCAAAACAATTGTCAAGAGGCCAGGCAAAGACCATCAAAATTCCTAGTAAATAAAATAACTTGATAAATTTTTAGTTAATAGAATTAATTTTTCAAGATTACTGGTGCTATCAGTTATAGAGATACCTCTCTTCCAGAAAAATCCCCCAAACCCAAAACACCAGTAACAGCAAAGCTCTATTAATACCTTCATTCATTTGAAAAAACAATAATCTCAGGTAAGCAAGTTACAAGTTGGGACACAATGGTGACAAGGGAGTGACTGTGCTACTTCTTCCCCTTACAACTTGCAGGATGAATGCAAGTATCCTTGACAATAGACAGAAAAACTAGAAAAGAGGAAAACAAAAGACTCAGGATATCGCCAGTAAGGAATGGCTCTGTTCTCGCCTCTGCTTTCATGTTTTTTCCTTACCTCCTTGGAAGGCCATTGAGGCCTCTCTTAGATGGGCTGGTATATACTCTTGTTAGAATCCTCCTGTGCTTGGGCAATTATGATATTATTATATAAGAAAGCAAAGAGTGAAATTGTCATGCACCCTCCTAAGAGGGTCCCTAGGCAGGCCACATTAAGAACAGTGCTGTACACGATCTGATAATTGTTTTATTTCTACTAATTAATAATAAACCAATGCATCTAGTATAAGCCTTGAGAGAATTCTTTATTGGTACTGCTCAAAGCTAAGTAGATCCTTACATCATCCCCCATTTTGAGTTCTAAACAGCTTTTATATTTGATAGCTCACACATAGACCTCCAAAGTAGCAAAGAAAGCAGATCATTTTCTATTCTGAAAATTTTGGCACAACTTTACAAACTAGATAACACTTCTGGTAGGTACAAATACTTTCATCTAGTAAAAGATATTTTTAGGCCTGCGAATTTAATAAAAACATCATCATTACATAACTTAGACCAAAAGCTCTCTCCTTTCATGTGTTCTGAAATTAAGACATACTATCTCATCTCAGGGATCTTCATCTTAGAGGTTCCATGATGTAAATATATGAGGGTTCCAGCTTTTACAGCTCAGACTCCTGAGTTGATTCCACAGTTTTGGATTTTAAAATCAAAATTTGTGAGCCCAAATATGAAGGTGTAGAGGGGTTGAGAGCACCACATTTATAGACTTTGTATACATCTATAGGAAACTGAAATTGTCCCTAATCTAAACAAATCAATAATCAAAACAAATTTCACAGAAAATATGCCAAGGTGACCCTTTGAATTTGCGAATTTAGTAACCCAAGTTTCTACCTATTTGTGAGTGACCACTAAGGTCTATGGCATGTTGGGATTTGTCATTGTGAATATCAGACTTTACAAGGCCATTAAAGGAGTGATATAATTAGCAAGTCTGGCCTAGCCACAGGCCCAGTATCTGCTTTTAAATGCAAATTTGTTTTTTTTTCTACTTCTCATCATGTTGACAGTACATCTGCTACCTCTACTAACGAACTTTGTTTCTTTGTGAAAAATGTGCCTGGAACGAAAAGCCAAAGGCTAGAGTTGGTGAAATGATCCAGAAAAATGATTCTCGAGACACAGCCTTTATGATATGAGGGGCATGTCAACTCTGTAGGTCATATTGCCTTCCCCAAAGGCAGATAATGGAACCAAAATAAAAAATATAATTAAAAAAATCAACTGATGTGATTAATCCATCAGCCTTGCTTATCTGCATTCATTTAGTGAGCACTTACTGCATTTGGGGTACTGAACTGGGTGCTGGAGTGGACTGTAATCCGATGTTGAATAAGACATGGTCCCTCTTTTCAGGGACTTTTTACAATATGCCAGGAAAGATAAAATGTAAGAACCAGGAAAAGTATTAACAAATCAAATTTGTATGGAGAGGAAGAAGTAAGCTTTATTGGAGAGGAGCTGGGAAGATTTTTCATAGAGGCATTATCCACATTTGAATTTAAAGAATAAATGTACTCGGACACTTGGGGCTGGCAACAAGCAGGGACCACCTCAAATTCAGGAAAGAGTGGAAATAATGCTGAAGGAGCACACTAGCATGGGACCCAGGGGAAAGGGACTTACTGAACTTGAGATTCTGGGATGTGACAACTCAGGTTAGACTTGAGGGAAGAAGAAAGCATCCAGATAAAGAAAAGTGGATCTCTTCTAAAAAGAGGTAATAAGATGGCCAACGGCAGGGAGATAGGAACCAACATAATATGTTGGGAACAAGAAACTGTTCAGTATTAATGGAGTAAAATGTGTATAGAGCATCATGGGAAGAGGTTGGAGTACTTCCAAAATTCATCTTGTCTTGAACAATTCTGAAAGGGGATGGTCTAAAGATGAGCCAAACTGACATTTTCTGAGCTGTGCACATGTAAAGATTGGTGGGCTGGAGATGGGGGAATGGAATCTGTCCTTCCCATATGACCCAACTCATATGACAGCATGGAGGCACTGACTCCAGGGCATGTGAGAGATATCTGAAAAGATCTAGATATCACTTCTAGAACATGCATCTAGCTATGTGCTGTAAGCCTTGGAAACATTTTGCAACCAGAAAGAGGACAAAAGCTCCAAGGATCACACTGAGAACATGGCCATAGCTTGGGTAAGGGTACACAGTGGGAGCAATGAGAGGGTGAGTTTTTCTGCAGATAAGTGGCAAAAAGTTAATGATTTCTTGGGATCATGGTGGCCTAAGATTTTAAAGAATCCCATAACAGCAAGGGGTGCTATGATTGGATGATTACTCCTGCTGCTATTTAGGGAAACACATCTTCCACAGAAACAAGAGAATCCAGGAAAATCTGCCAAGTAAAGTCAGAATGGTGGTTACCTTTTGGTTGGGAGGTAATTGAAGAGGCTGTCTGGGGTATTAGAAATGCTCTATTTTAGGGGCACCTGGGTGGCTCAGTTGGTTGAATCTCCAACTCTTGATTTTGTCTCAGGTCATAATCCCAGGGTTGTTTGATTGAGTCCAGTGTTGGGATTTGTGCTGAGTGTGGAGCCTGCTTAAGACTCTCTCTCCCTTTGTCCCTCACCCCTGCTGGCACTCTCTCTGTCCCTCTCTTTCTGACGACAACAACGACAACTACAAGAAATGTTCTATTTCAATATGGGTGGTGACTGTGCATGCGTGCATGCCTGCATGTGTCTATAAATTCAGCAAGACATACATCTAAGATTTATACTCTGTACTCAATATAAATTGTACCTTAATACAAAGTAAAATTTAATAAAGAAAAAACTAAAGATGAGGTAGTCATAATTTTGGTTCTGAATCCAATTGTTGACATGATTTATGTATTTACGACATATTTATAGAAGACAGGACATATCAGTTGTATGTGTGTCTTCCTTCATATTTTAGATATCATCAAGTATTTTGACTTGATTATAATCCTTCCTATGTGATCTTTCCTCATTTTTAAAAACATGAAGAAAAGAAGTTATTTGAAATGATTGTTGTTAATAAATTAATTCCAGAAGTGTTCTTCTTGTAGTCAATTTACAAATACAGATGGAAGCCAATATTGTTTTTCTCTGGCAGAGTGCTTCATTTCATTTCTCCAAGGTTCTTCTATTTGTGCCCCGGAAACACTCATTTAAATGCAGGTGTGAGGATGCATAAGCTTTTTAGCAGTGACTCAGAGTGCTGACGGACCCCTTTTTATGATTTTTCCAGACAGAGAGGAATGGTTCAGAATGTTAAGTAGCTACAAATGGTATAATTCAGCCATAAATGGCTGCTCCACATGATTGCCTACTGCCACTAAATTTCTCTACCTTAAATGTCATGTGAATACACTGGAATTTCATTTCTCTTCACAACTTAGCTAAATAAAGGAATATCCAAAGTTCAAAATGCGAAATTGACAACACCCCTTGAAAGCATGTCGAGGTTACTACTAGGTATGCAGAAGGTAACGGGAGAGAATTAGATCCTAATATTCCACCAAGCTCAAGAACCAAAGGGATGCTCTTTGCTCAAAGGAAGCATGAAGATTATAAAGTTCTCTCAATGGTTTGTTAGTTTGTACATGAAGATATACTAAAGATCATATGTTCATGCCGTAGAAATTCTCTAGGGCTGGATATGTTAGTTCATATACCCTAATAGTAAAGCCTAAGCTGGTGATTCTTAATTAAACCAGTGATTTATTGAGGGACTCTCTTGGGGAAACATATGGGAAGAAAGGATGCAAGACAGGGAAGGGGAAGCAGGTGGTCAAGGATGCTGGTTTCAGCTGGGGACTAGTCTCAGCCTAATCTCAAGGGCAGTTCTGGAGTATGCAAGGTATCACGGTATTTTCCCAACATGAGATAAAATTTATCGAAGGTAACTTTGATAGCACTCTATGAGTCAGCCATTGGGTACAGGCCACTACTGGGTGTAGGATATTACCTCCCAGGCATTTCCAGGCAAGATAGGTCCTATCAGCTGAAGACAATTCTCAGAAGGGGATGGATATGAATTGTCAGCAGTCAACACACGTAGCATCTGGGGGATAGATGAGCTGCCTTGGTAAATGGATGGAATGGGGCACCAGCTGCATCTATATTTGGTTTTCCCCACAATGCAATATCTGCCAAATTTTTCAAGTCAGCTTATGGCAGTGTTGTGTTGGTAAATGTTTTAAAATGAGCTTTGGGATTGGGGATGACAGACAGAAGCCTTGATTTATAGTATTGTGGTTTCCACCATGTACGTTCTTCTCTATGGCTAATTTCAATCTATTAGTGTGACTCACTAAATGTGGAAGGGAAGAAATGAACAGAATCAGCTCTGGAGAATTGGTTCCACACAGTACTGGCCTACTGTATCCATACTTTCTTGCCTACTCTGGTATATCAGGATTCATTGTCAACAGAATTGAGTGGTAGTTGAGATATAGAAGTTTGGAGAAAAGTAGTTCAGCTCTCTCCAATCCAAATTTCTGAGTTCAGAGGAGAAATACTCAATAGCTGTTCCTTGTAAGCAGTAAGACACAGCAGACCAAGGAGGACCAATCATCCTGATTTGCCTGGGGCCCTTTTGGTGTGGGCACCAAAAGTCCTTCCTGTATCCTGGGAAATTCTTCAAATTCTGAATGGACAAACCTGGATGGTGGGTCCATTAAGCACTATATGTTTTAACACTTTTTCTTCCTGATTGTCCATAGTGATTACTGCCAGTATCATACATCGTAGAATTTAGCTCTATTCCACTTAAAACTTCATCCCATAGTCATCTCGAAGGCAGGCTATCCAAAATTGAACCAATCTCTTATAACTATTTCTGAACCACTCAAGCAAGATTTTGAGTCATCTTACATTTTGAGAGACTTGTCTCTCATCTTCACTTCCTATATCCAAACAACCATTGACCAGAACTAGTCACAAGGCTCCAATTTAATCACAAGGAGAACCGGGACATATAGGGAAGCATATGGAACATTTAACAAGCAAGATGGCCTCTGGCCCATGAGAATCTATTATGGGTCAGACTTCTTACTGGGGGGCAAGAGTGAAAAAGACAGATAGAATCTCTACCCTCAGAGAGTTTATGGTCTTCCACAGTGGAGTCCAAATGACCTTTTAAAAATGCAAGTTGTTCACATATTTCTCAGCTTAAAACTCATAAATTGTTCCTTATTGTTGGTAGAGTAAAACCCGACCTCCTTAATACAGCATTTAATTTCCTCCTTGATCATGAACTGCTTCCTTCTTAACCTTGTCTCTCACCACTTTTTCACAAGTATCCCACGTTCTGATCATACAGGAAGTGTTTGCAGTTCCTTATGACATATTAATTTTAACCTCTGTGCCTTTGTATATACAGTTCCCTCTGCCTGAAATGCTACAGCCACATGTCAAATTCATCCATGAGGTCCTACATGGAGGATTTCTTCTTGGAAGCTGTTTGTGACTCAGTTCAACAGAATTGACTTCTAACTGTAGCTCAATCATTTGTTTTCTTATAATTCATACTCACTAAACTATGAGCCCCTTGAGGGCATAAATGGCATTTGATTAAAATGCTCCAGCACCTATCAGAGTGCCCCATACCTAGTAGGTGCCCAATAAATCATTGTTAAAGTGCATCAAGTTGACACTGCCTTCTGCTTATCTCCAATTGCTTCCCCTGAAGTAATTCAGAAAGCAAAGCACATATTTTTCACACACATTTAGAGTGGGCATTCAGCAGAATGCTAAGATGGTCCTACATTAATGTCAAACATTGGAAAGAAAATCCTAGAAAGGGGATAGAATAGGAATAAGTTACTGCTATAAACCTCAGATAGGCCTGAGAAATCTTTTTAAAAATACTTTGATGAAATTGTGGTCATTATATCATCAGCAGGCCCAATTCCATGATTTTCTGATATAAAGTTTGGACTCCCCATACCTTCTTTTCTTAGAAGAGTAATATACTACTGCCTTAAGAAGATATTTTGAAGTAGGAGTTGAATTAAACATGCTTTTCTATTTTCTGTATTTCTGATGCTTTGAGATCTGGGGCCTTGCTGGCCCTGAAGGGGCTGCCCCTCCCAGGGCTAATAATTCCTAGAATAGCAACTGATCCCTGAGTCTTGTATGTAAACCAATCTCAAATCCATCCCCTCACTTTTCTATTAATATTATTATACCCCCTTGCCCTAATTACCCAGGGGCAGCCCCTGTACACCACTGTCTGCTGGAATTATTTAAACCAACCAATTCTAAGCCTGCATAAGCTGCCTTGCCCATTCGTTTAAGTGGAAACCAGAAGGCTCTTACCTACATATTCCCCTCACTCCCTCTGCCTCCAGACTGATTCCGGTGCTTCCTGCTATGTTTTTCCTGTGGCATAGTGTGCCCCCTCCTCTTGGGAGCTATGAGTGGCAAATTATCTTTTCAATGGCAGTCTTCTCTGATCTGTTGGTATTACCACAGCTGAATAATAATAAAATCTACATTTTAAAGTGGGTGGAATTGTCTTCCATGCATTAGCTTGCAGAAGCCAATAGCTTGGCTTATTGCATACCTTGGAGAAACTGGCTTGTGAGGGTTCTGGTCCCCCATGGAGAAGATGTAAAGGTGACATAAGATGAAGACTATTGGCAAAATGACTGTCAATTATTGCCTTTTATAAGCACCCTGACCCCATGTCTTCCCATACTGATTCTGGCTTTGGCCAATAGGACAAAAGTAAATGTAATATTAATAGAAATTTGAAAAGTTTTTGCTATGGGAGCTTACCTCTCTTACTGTTGGGAATTCTTTTGCTACCATGTGAAGAAGCTCAAGCCAGCCTACTGTAGAATAAAAGACTTTTTAGAGAGAGGTCTCAGCTATCTTAGCTGATGCCCCAGACATGTGAGTGAGGCTATTCTTGGCTATCAAGCTGCTGTTGAGCAGATCAGATCTGCCTAGTCAACCCACAGAACAGTAAGAAATAATATATATTTGTTGTTCTAGTCCATTCTCTATTCCATGTAGCTGAGGAGATTGCCTTTTAGAGAGTTACTAAAATCTACTGTCATATTATTAGTTGGAAAAATTCTATGTAATTCTAGAGAACTCAAGTTACAGACCAGGTGGATCCTTCTGTAATTGCTCAGTTCTTTTTTTATGGAAAAAAATGAAGAGACCATAGTTTAAACTTTCTAAGAACTTTGTAGAAAAAAAAACTCACTGTATTTTAAATTTAATTTGATACCATATCTGTAGAATAGAAGCATTGACATATTCAAGGAATTGTTATGCCTGTCCATATCTTTCTATACCTGTGATTAATAAAGTGACAGTTAACTGCATATTTGAATATTGAAAAATCAAGATATATCACTCAAGTATTGTCACTTTAATGCCATATAACACATTGCCTCAACATATGATGGCTTAAAACAATAGTAGCTCTTTAGCTAATACTTTTGTGGGTTGATTGTGTGGTTCTGCTGGTCTTGACTCAGCAATCTCATGCACGTGTAGGTAGATGTGATGGTTGACGTAGGATGGCCCTGATGGGGACAACTTCAAGTACTAACTCTGCTTCATGTGTTTCCTCCTCTGGTAGGTGATCCTGGGCACATTCTTTTCGTGGGAGTGTCAGAGAGCAACTCTAAAAGTAAGCCTAATTACACAAATGCTTTCCATATATCTGTGAATGTCATATTTGCCAATATCACATTTGTCAATGTGAATCACACTGCTGAGCCCAAAGTCAGAGCGAAAGCAATTATAAAGTTACATGTCTCAGGGCATGGTTATGGGGAGGCGGTGGGAATGAAGAATTAGGGTCAGTAATGCAATCAATCTTCCCACAAAGTAAATACCTGCAAGAATAACTAAAGGGAAATAGGTGCTCTGAAAGCATTTTAGATTAATATTCTATCAACTGTCATAAAGCTCCAGGATCCAGATGTACATTTATTAAAGATATTTCCATTGAACTAATATTTATTCATATCAAGATGTGACTTCTATAAGAAACTCCTTAGGTTTCTATACGAATATCCATCTTATTATTGATTCACTCACTTGTTATTACATATTATAGGCTTAAAGAAGAGTCTAAATCATTGCTTCAAGTTATACTGGAAAATGATAAGAAATAGTCATCTTTTTGATGATCCTCAGTAGTAATGGACAAAGAAGAAAAGTGTAGTGTTTTAAAAACCCAAAGAAATAACTGGGGAACAAGGAAGGGTTGTTTTACCTAAGAATTTAATCTAATTTCTGTACTCCAGATAATCCTTTAAACGATATTGGTTGGAACAATCTTTGCATAGAATTTTCTATCTATAACATATTTACTCCTCTTATAAATAATACAGACATGATCAGCATAAATTCTAATTGTAGCCCTTATGACCAAATAATACAACCTTTATACTCAATTTCTTATTTAGGAGAGGTAATTTTTTATTAATTAATTTTTATGGCTCAATGGCTCTGTTTCCATAACTCACTGTGATGCAACAGATCAAGAACTGATCAATTGTGATCATTTATTATCTCCACATACTGAAATATTATTTTAATCCCCCTGGAGGGAAGACTGTATCACACAGAAGTGGATAGCTCATGTCCATCCAAAGAAAGTTGGCTCATTCATCAAAAATATTAATAGCAGATATAATAATGCACTGGATTGAGGTCTGAAACCCACACACACAAATGCACCAAGTTGTATTGTCATTGCTCTAACTAAGCCATTAATCAGTGAAGACAAAGAAAAGAATTTACCAAAAATAAATTACAAAGGCATACAAAGGTTAAGATTATGAGTTAATTGTTAGTAAGTCTTATTAGGATACAGAGATGAAAGAGATCCCTATGGGCTGAAGGGGTCAAGTTTATTAGTTACTGGGAAAACTTTCTAAGACATGTTCACAAACACAGAGGCCCCACATCCCATACTGCATAAACCCAGTTATAATGAGAATCTGGTATACATGAAAATACAAATGGGATTAGCAGGACAGCCTTAAGTGCAGTAAATAGCAATAAGCTCTTTGCCTTTTTAAATTTGAAGATGGGGAGGAAAGCTAAAATTAACCAATAATCTATATATTAGCTAAGAGAAACAATTAGCATGGTTTATTGTCCATGCATTACCTTTAGCTTTTTAAATTTTTTAAAAAAAATTTAAATGTGAGTTTTCATCAGATCTATTAGATTCTAAGTCTTACACATGTACACTAATGAGGTCACCATATCATAGGGAATTTTTAATTTTTTTCTTTTGCCAGGTTACGATTGCATCAGGGTATGTAAAACTGTCTTATGACACAACATGGCTATTTCCAAGACTGAAAAATATTTATCTCTGATTTGCCTAGAGATAACACATGATTTAATTATTGGTTTATTTCTTTAATAGTATTTACTATTGACTTTCATTTTTTCACCCTCCAGCTCCTGTGTTGGAGTTCTGTACTCACTTTCCATGACCTGGTTCAAGAATAAAGGTCAATTCTGCAATATTGTTTCTCTACTTCTCCAGAGACCTCTCTTTACTCCTCATTTTAACTATAGGTCTTATTCACCATCACACATAGCTTTAAAAATATCTGGTAGAAATTTAGACGATACATGATTCTTACGCCATTAATTGATGGCTACCACTTAAAAAAATGAAAACAAAAATGTGGCAGAAAACACAGCCCCATAGTTAACTTTAATCAGCTAGATAAAATAAAAAACAAATGAATGTTTGAAAACGCTATTAGGAGAGATGACTAATGAAGTATTTTCTGATTCTTCATAGATACATATTCCACAAATATTTCTTGAATCAGTTTCCATTATTTAAATACACACACACAGAGAGACACATACATACCTACTTATATTAAAATTTTGAAAAAAATACATTTAAATTATTCTCTGGATATATCTGGAAGGATGTTAAAGTTCAGTGTCATCTCCAAACCTTTCGTTAAAATTGAAAAGAGAAATTCTTGAACTATATTTAGAATTAGGAATGTTTGGTCAGAGAGAGTTACTCTTTTCTCCTTGTTCCCTTAATTATTGCTTTATATTTTGTTCACCCAGACTGGAGGAATTTCATCAATAACAAAGATGTGCTCTTAGGAATGCCTTTAACAGCATAGCACTGTCTCTCAACTCCTAAATAGCATTCTTTTAAGATAAGAAATCAGGGTAAATGCTTTTATGGAAATTAGGCAGAAATGCCCACCAGTTATCAGATGTTCTTCAAATGTTAATTTGACCAACTGTGAAGTATTCAATTAAAGAAGTAATTATATGTTTTTAGCAATTTTTAAAAAGCATACTGCACTTGAAAATATGTAGGCTTGTACAATTTTAACTGGGATATTTTTTAATGTATTATAAAAATTAGTCTATTGTGTTTATGACTTAATTAATATGCAACTGTTGGAAGACCAGGTGCCCTCCATGAGTCAGGAGCACTTGTTTCTTCCTCAATTGGATCAATCAGTTTCAAGTGGTGACTGATAAACAGCTCTAAGCTTGTTACTGGTATAAAATAAAGGGATCACAGTCTCTGGACATAGGGTGGATGTGATGTCTTATGTGATGTTGGCCAAAGGGAAATCAAATCAAGATGATTACGATGCAAATTCCACCTTGAAGTTTGATCCAACCTTACTGTTTAAACAAGTCAAATGAATGTGAATCACTCTGTTAGCACTCTTGGGTGAGCTGAAAAACAGCTAGGATTTTCCCAATAGTGAATTACACCTGTCCCACAAAGAAATGATCAAAACTCCAGAAAAGGAGAATTTATCTCCAGATGAAGAGCTAAGATGGGGACACTGCTGCATCTTGGTCTAGGCCAAATGACCAAAGGAATGTCCTGTCCACTTCCCATGACTGTCCTTTGCCAAATTTATGTCTAAGTCAAGAATGAAAACATGAGCGTCACAGGGACTGTATCCACAGATATAATCTATAGGCACAATAATTAACTTCGATGGCAAAAGGAAGACTGTTGGGATCCTAGATGTTGTCTAGTCTAATGTCCTTGTCTGTTTCTAACTCTGGTTGGGGCTACATATAAGCTAAGCAGTTTCCATTTTGAAATGCTTTGTTTGAATGTCCAAGACAGCTACTTCCTTCATCTCTGTCATAATATTTTAAGACACACAATTTATTGATGATGTTCATCAGATTCATATATTAATTGGAACTGTGCATCCTTGAGCAAGTCACTTAAAATGTCACTGAGCCTCAATGTTTTCATATGTCAATCAGTGGGTTAGACTCAATGGCTGATTTCCAAAGTGGTTGCAGGAGGCTGCTTTGTTGTAGTATCAGAAACAAGTACTGGATGAACATTGTTTTAACTACAATTGTGTCTCCCAAGCCCAAGCCTCTGTTGATGCCCCACTCAAGGTCCTCTCTTATCATTTTATTGCATTTAGACTTGCCTTCCTACTGCTAGCCTTAGGATCTTTTTGGCTGGAGCCTGCTTAGTGCCTACCTAGCACACTGAAAGTGCCACCAAAATAATGTTCCCTGGAAACAGCCTTCAACCAACTACTAAAGGAGTTGGTGCATAAATATCCCAGCTTCCTTGCAGCTCAAGTGGAAAAACTCTCAGTTTCCAACAGAATTTACTCTGATTGTCCACATGATAACTGACTTGATAACACATCTTTGGTTGACTTCTTTCCTTCCCTTTCTTACTTCCCCACACCTCTAATGTTATTTCCTGGGAACTACTTCAAAATATACTTTCATTCAGTGGCATCTGTGTAGCTCAGTTGGTGGTAAAGTGTCTGAGTCTTGGTTTTGGCTCAGGTCATAATCTCACAGTTCATGACTTTGAGCCCCATATCAGGCTCTGCACTGACAGCACTGTCTGCTTGGGAGTCTCTGTCTCCTTCTCTCTCTCAAAATGAATAAACATTAAAAAATACATATACTTTCATTCAAATCCTTGACTTAGGACCTACATCTGACTAACTCAAACTAAGATACTTCCCATCATTAAGTGTTTTGTGATGGAAAATGATTAAGAATCAAATATTTATTATTTCTTTTTGTTCTAATGACACTAAAGAAATATGATCTTAGGATTCTCTAGTCTTAACCTTAGCTTTTTAATCCAAGGCTCTCTGGGCCTTGCTTCCTTCTCTTTGGCTATGTAAACTGATTGCTGGAAACTTTGAGATCTAATCTGTATGCTTCAAACATGAAACAGACTTTAAAAACAAAGTCCTAGAGGAAATTCTAAAAAGATCTACATTTATCTTAGTCCTCTGTTGCCCACGAAGTGATGTTCATCAACTACAGACTGCAAAATGTAAATGCTCAATTACCCTGAAGTAACAGGCTTAAAGAGGCAGGGAACGCTTGCCTTTTTGCTTTGTTGTCATTTGATCATGGCCCGAAAGCCATAAAGGAAACTATTGCTGTAATCACCCATTGATATCCCAGAGTCCAGTTCAGAGGGTAACAAGAAACAAAAATCTAAAAAGCTCTCTATGCCTTGGGGAGCTTAAAGTTTGATTAGCAGAGATCAAAGCGAAACTCAAACTAAGATCATTTAGAATATGGGTAATGATCATTTGACCAGATTTTCACCCTCATGAATTAGAATGTGAATAATTGGGAACTCTTCTCTCTGTTGAAGGAGGTGTAAATGGGTACAACCACTTTGGAAAACAGATGTATATACGAAGATTCATGAAAATACTGTTCTAAAATACATATAGTTCAAATGTCCAATAATTTAGAAAGGGTATATAAAACTTGCATTAAGTTCTGCATACAGAGTAACTACTACATTAAAATGAACTGCAGCCATACACATCAATGTCACTCCCTGGATACCTCATCTTTCTGCAAACACAGCCCCATTTCTCTGTTGCTTTTCCCAGCAAAAGTCTTGAAAAAGCTGTCTTCATTGCTGTCTCTTTTCTCATGGCATATCATCTCGTGAAGGTTTAGTAAATAGTTGTTTCCACTACACCAAAGACATCACTTCCATCGAGATTGTCAATGACCTCCATGATGCCAAATTCTGTTCTCATCTTACTTAGCTGCTCAGTAACTTTTAATATAAGTAACCATGTTCCTCTACTATAAATATTATCTTCTGATGGATTTTACCATGCTGAAATTCATAATCACTTTATCTTTGAACATGTGTTTTGTAGCTAAAATCCAGTGGGACAATAATGAAGGCACACAAGCAGAGGAGGTACGTGTAATACGCATGTCCACTGTTCCTTCTTGCCCCAATCATATATATATAGCATTTGCAATGCTCACAAACACACGATTCCTATGGATCTATGATGCATGAGAATTCAGTGAGACTCAAAGTGAGAACAAGGTAAGTTACATCCAGAGGCACTAATAGCCATGATAAACCATGCTTTCATTAGAATCAAAAATTGCTTCAAATTCAAAATAAAGGCAACAACATTTTTAGAAATATGGATGACCAAGAAGCCCTACCTTATTTGTGTCAGTAGGAGAAAGGTAGGGCAACCAAAATACATATGTATATATGAACTATGCAATATGAATGGCATAATTTTGGTGATTCTATATGAGTTAAATGTTCTTATGTTTGCTTTAAAAAACATTGCACAATATGAAGATGAATGTCAAAATCCATGCAAATAATGTACAATCTTAATTTTTAACTTAAAATGATATTAAATGGCAATTTAAAAATTTTTAAGTTTATTTATATATTTTCAGAGAGACAGAGACAGTGCGCGTGAGGGAGGAACAGAGAGAGAAGAGACAGAGAATCCGAAGCAGGCTCTGTGCTGTCAGCCCAGAGCCAGAGGCACAGATTGAACTCATGAAACTGTGAGATCATGACCGGAGTCAAAACCAAGAGTCAGACACTTAACCAACTGAGCCACCCAGGCGCGCCTTAAATAGCAAATTTAAAAATCTCATTACAAGTCACGAGAAAGACTATAGAGAAAAGAAAATGCTTTATACTTTAGTACCTTTAATGGCACTATTTTCCCTTGCTTTTTGAATGAATAGCCCTCATTTCCAGTTTTGCATTGGGCCTGCAAATATATAACTGACTCTGCATGAATGGTGAATAGACATCTCAGGCTTCAAATTTTCAAAAAGTGTTCTTAATTCTCCTCTTTCCTTCCTTTCTAAATTTCCTTCTCTATTCTTTCTCAGCTTAGTCTCAGCTCATTAATCCACCAGTTGTTCAAGTAAATAAAAATACTACGGTAGCCTTTATTCTCGGTTTTCTCCATCTGTATGACATATAGCATTACCTCCACAAAGTATATCCCAAGCTGTCCACTCCTCTCCATCAACTCTCACCTCTTAGTTCAAATCACCACTGTCTCTCACCCGGACTAGCAGAGCTGCTTCTTAACTGGATTCCCTGTTATCTGTCCACAATCGATTTTATAAGTAGCCAAAAAGGAGATCTTTTAAAGACATAAACAGATATTTATCTTTCTCTACTAAAGATATTCCAGTGTGTCTCATTGTTCTTTGCATGAAACTCAAATTCCTACAGTGGTCTCCAAAGTTCTACATGACCTGATATCTATGTACCTCTCCAAATCCTTCTCAGCTGAATCTATCTTCTTTTTTTTATTTAATTTTTTTAATGTTTATTTGTTTTTGAGAGAGACATAGTATGAGTAGGGGAGGGGCAGAGAGAGAGGGAGACACAGAATCTTAAGCAGGCTCCAGGCTCTGAGCTGTTAGCACAGAGCCTGACACAGATCTCGAACTCACAAGCCATGAGATCATAACCTGAGTTGAAGTCGAACGCTTAATGGACTGAGTCACCCAGGAACCTCTCATCTGAATCCTTTCATACCTTTGTCTCACAGGATTTCTTGTGTTTTCTCCAGAATTCCAGGATGGCTTGCACCTTTAGATCTTTTGTACCAATGGGCCTTCTTAGTTGCTCTATTCCCTGATCTCTGCCTGGGTGGCTCTTGTTTTCATACACATCTCTGCTGGGTTACCAGTTACATGAGGCAATAAATTCTTTCATTGCTGAAGCCACTGCAAGCTATATATTGTCACTTGTAAGTAAAACATTGTAATTGGCACTGGTACTAAATTCTAATCACTGTTAGCATTTTCCTCCAGTAACTTTTAATGCTGTAGATTTTCCTCCAGTAACTTTTAATGCTGTAGAAAGTTAAGATAGTTGTAGCCAAAATGCATGTATGTTTTTTTTACCATTTTTTCTATTTATAAGTATTTATTTTCATGAAACTCTTCACAATCATAATCTTGTAGATTATATAAATACCTTTTGATTGCATACACTATAACTTATTTAATTATATTTCCATTTTTGTATACATATCATTCCTCTCATGTTTGATTAATTTCTTTAATACCTATTTCCCAGAATTTTAGTTGAAAGTACAAGTATACGGAAATACTTTACCTATTGAAATGCAGTGCTCTTGTTGTAATGAGCACTGGGTGTTATTTGTAAGTGATGAATCACTAAATTCTACTCCTGAAACTAATACTACACTATATGCTAACTAACTTAAATTTAAATAAAATCTTGGAAGGAAAAAAAAAAACAAAAGAAACACGGTGCCAAATTGCTTTTTAAAATGATTTTAATATTTTAATACCACCAGTACCTGACTGTATTAGACTTTATCACAATTTTACTTTTTACAAAAATTTGGCAACTAAATACACCAATAATTGGCTTCATGTAGTATTTTAATTTGTATTTCTCTGATTACTAGAGGGTTTGGAAAATTTCTTATATGAATTTTACAACTGAAATTTATCCTTTTGGGAAATATTTGTTACTTTGTAGCTGGAATTTATATTAAGCTTTTCAGACTCATTATGATAGATGCTGTCAATGTCCTATACATAACTTTTGGGTTCTCTTCATTCTTATGTACTCAGACCAACGACTTTCACAGAAAACAGCTGAAGTTATCTGCCTAAGGGTTTGTTGTTGATACCTACCAGGTCCAAGTATGCAAGTATGTATCAAACGCCCTCTCCTAGAAACCAGAAGCATTAATCAATCAAAGACTAATAGGAGTTTGGTTTATAAATACCCCAGCTCCCTTGCTTCTCATGTGGGATAACAGTAAGGTCTGTGTTTTATATTCCCACCCAGAACACCCTAGTGGGGTTCAGTTCTAGTTGCCCGCAGTGGTAATTCCCCTGATAAGTTGCATTATATTGCCTGACTGTATTTCCATGTATCGCTCCCATTCCTATATTAGAGCTTGTTGACATCACCTTTCAAATAAATTCTGTACCTAAAACCTTCCCTCAGGCTCTGTGTCTCTAGGGAATCCAACTTAAGATACCCATCATACCAAGATTTTCTATAACGTAATCACTTAGGTTTTAAAAAGTACTTATTGAGGGGCGCCTGGGTGGCTCAGTTGGTTAAGCGGCCGACTTCGGCTCAGGTCATGATCTCACAGTCTGTGAGTTCGAGCCCCGCGTCGGGCTCTGTGCTGACGGCTCAGAGCCTGGAGCCTGCTTTGGATTCTGTATCCCTCTCTCTCTGTCCTTCCCCTGCTCACTCTCTGTCTCTATGTCTCTCAAAAATAAATAAAAGTTAAAAAATTTAAAAAAAAATAAAAAGTACTTATTGAATACTTGAAGTCTTCTCTACTCAATGGAAAGATAGATAGAAAAAGAAAGGAAGGAAGAAAGAAAGAAAGGAAGAAAGATAAAGGGAGGGAGGGAGGAAGGGAAGAAGGAAGGAAGGAAGGAAATAAAAACAAAGCAGTTCACTTTTTTTTTTGGAAATAAACAGAAGTACTTTGTACATTGTACACTGACCTTTAAGATTCTTAAAACACTTTCAAGAAAAAGGAGCAGAAATAACTAATGATTTGCTATGATTTTTAAGCTAAAAGGACGATTTATTCGTTATATATGTGGCTTCAGGTCCTGTTTTTCTTCTGTGGGGTACTTCTTAGAGCTTTTGAAAAGTACAAATTTCTTTCTCCCTAGGCTTTAATCATTATGCTTTAAGGAAATCTTTTGAAATGAAGGCAGCATATGTTGCAATAACTAGGCCCTTTCATTAAATTTATCCCTTAGGAAAAGCCCACACAGTAACTGAATTTTGACCTCAGTTCAAATAGAACTTTGGCTAGAAAATTCTCAGAGGTAAAATACCAAGAGTAATGGGAACTTTTCATATTTTAAAGTTTTCCAACAACCACAATATGGTTTATCCAGCATATATTTTGTTTGGGTTATTTGAAGTTCACTTGGAGTTTAGTTGGTGTTTTACAGATTGCATGAATCGCCTATTTTCCAAGCATATATGAACTCCTATTTCAAGGATTGATAATGTAAGAAGACAATCTTCTTTTAAAGACAAATTGCTAATACATTATCACAGCTATCCATTCATACCCTTTCCAAACACTACATTTGGAACTTCAAACTTCTTCAGATTTCCAATTTAGGTATGAGATCTGAAACTCAAATGATGATAAATTCCCTTTAAAGTATAAATTTACTTCAAAGCTACAGCTTTGGTTGCTAAGTCACACATCCTAAATAATGTCTTTTTAAAAATTTTAACAACTACAAATGGGCATTTCAACACTGGCTGCTTTTAAGCAGAGTGGGAGAAAACACCACCTACTAATAATGATTATTGCTTAACCTATTTCAAATTAAAGTACCATAAAATGCTTCTGATGTGAAAGTTACAGTTTTATGTCTCCTAATGTTCACGTAAAATATTTGGAATTTGGAAGGAAGATTTTGCCACCCCAATTTAGATGTCCCATCAAGATCTTGATATTACTGTAGAATATTCAATTTGTGAACATCATGTCCTCAAGAGTCAGGCTGTTTATAAGGGCAAAATGAAGTGGAGATTTGGATGTCTGGATAATTTAGGGTAATAACTTAATGGGATTGAGTTAAGGTAATTGAGAAAAGGTTCATGAAAGTGGGGAGGCAGAATTAAATCATCACAGACCTGTACCAGAGTCACCATGTTAGCAGGCCTCCTATCTTTACTTTAACTGTGGTACCTTTCCCAAGCTCTACTATTACTAGACACAGTCCACCTCCCTGGGGCTCAAGGTTAAGAACATACAAATCAAGGGGAGCCTGGGTGGTTCAGTCGGTTAAGCTTCTAACTCTTGATTTTGGCTCAGGTCATGATCTCACAGTTCATGGGTTCGAGCCCCACAAGCTCTATGCTGGCAGTGTGGAGACTGTTTGGGATTCTCTTTCTCCCTTTCTGCCCCTCTTCTGCTCTTATATGTGTACTCACTTTCTCTCTTTCCCTCTCTCTCTCTCTCTTTCAAAACTAAATAAATAAACTTAAAAAAAAAAGAACATATAAATCAAGAGGCTACCCTGGAAGCCCCTTCCATTGTACCTGGCTGAAAGTGCTACTCCTTTTCAATGTTAATCAGACCTATTTCCAGGTCAATACCACATAATGACCCAAAATGCCAATAGTATCCTCATTGAGAAAAACTAAATGTGGTTTGATCAAGTTATCCATGTAATTAGCACAGGGCTAGAATTGCAACTTTTGTGTTTTTTCCTCTCCATTTGGCAATTCTAAATTAATTGACTATTACATACCAATCCAAGAAATCCCTAAGTACAAATGACACTGGCAAAATTGTATTATCAATATATTCTTATGCTGGTAGGATAAAGGAAGGAGCTTTCTATATAGATGCTATATTTCCTGAATGTGCAGTTTTTAAAAATCACAAGTGATTTATATTTTCAAGATAGCTCAAGCTAGGTAAGTGAGGTACAGAAAACCTAAAACTGGCTTCACCACCCTTAAGTACTATAGGCAAATGGTCATGTATCACAGCCAATTGTACATTAAATTTGTTACATCAATATGAACATTCTAACAAAATTCAATAATGTATATTTATTAAATTTAGTACTAGAATTAACAACCAAGCAAAACAAAGCTAAAATATATTCCATGGAAAATCCAACTGCTTAGAAGGTGTCCAATGGAAATGTTATGTTATTTGGTGATATTTAAATAATGTTTATCATCTCATTCATATTCATGTAATCACTAAGAAATGGTGTCTTTCACTTTTCCAAGGATAAGACACACATCATTTCTCAGTCTTGTTTGAATTCAAGACTGCTATGTTATCTGTTGTCATATTTATTGGATAACAAGCAAGTTTTCAATGAAGAATGCAATTGGTTCATATACTGAAAAACCAATTTAAGTTACAGTGCTCTGTTCATCCATTCACTTGACACATTAAGTGTACATCCTTTATATTTAATGATGTCTTCATCTATTGATAAGATACAAGTTTCATCTCAAATGAATACAACTCATGAGCAGACAGTGACTTTTTATACTCTATAAAATTAGAAGCATATTGGGGCTTAAAACTAATTTAAAAAATTAAAAAATAATGATTTAAAAATACCTACATCACATTTTAATTGTATAATTAGTATCAAATAAATAATGAAATGAAACCTTTGAATTATTGAATTTTTTTTAAGGCAAGGATTAATTTTCCTTCTTACGGAAGAACTTCAGAGTAGGGATCCAGGGCTGTGTGGTGGGTCCAATCACTAGAGACTCAAGTGCTTTTTAATTTCTGCTCTATCATCTCTAACAGGGACTTCCAACTACAAGGTTGCTTCATCCAAAATGGCAGCTATAGCTTCAGTCTTCACCTCTGCATTACAAGCAGCAGGAAGGAGAAAAGGAAGGAGGATAAAAAGCAAGCCCAGCTGTCTATACCTATTTGAAAAGCTTTCTTTAAAGTTTCACCTTCCAACTTTTGCTTACAGCAAATGGGTTAGAAATTAGTCCCACGGCCAAACCCAGTCTTTTAGCTGATTACATTGCTACTATGAATAAAAATGGGGTATGTTCCTGAAGGAAATAGGGGGGAAAGGATATTGATTGAGCAAATTACTGATGGCTCATTCAGACCCACTTTTCAGCCTTTCCCAACCTGTTCTGTTCTTCTCTGTGAAGAGCATCAGTCAACTTCAGCCTTTGCCTTCCCTTTGAGTTTGGACAAGGCACACCAACAGAAGACTGAAAGGCAGGAGGAGGGAAATGATGAGGCTTTTATTCCATCTCCTATAGTTAAGACCAGAGCTCTTTTAAATGGAAACTAAATTATTTTTGCAAACGAGACTTTTCAACTTGATTTGTTTTTCTTGATAGGAGCTCTACAGCTCTCACCACACCATTTTAAGAAAATCAACTACTTGTTTGCTAATTCTTCAGCAAACTTTTTTTTTAATGTTTATTTTTGAGAGAGAGAGAGAAGAAGAAGCAGGGGAGGAGCAGAGAGAGGGAGACACAGAATCAGAAGCAGGCTCCAGGCTCTGAGTTTAGCAAACTTTTTAATTTGTTATATGAAGGCAAGTCTTATTTGCCAATTCACATAAGGACTGTTTCAACTGAGAAGTATTTACAAATTGGCTACCATCCTACCCTATGACTTAACATAATATGTACATTCCTTTATTGATTGATTGGTTGATTGACTGTCAGGCTCACAGGTTTCTTTGATTTATACTCTATAAGCCACCAATAAGACATATTTTCATGTAGGTGGTAGAAGTGATGCCATAATGGCCCACAGATTGGCCAGCAATATATATCTCAAAAAGATGAAAGACTATTTAGTTCCAAGTGCCAGCCCTCGACTATGCACTTTTCCTGGTTTAGATTTTATTCTAGTTAGTAAAAATGGTGTATTGACCAAAATGTTACAAAGATAGTAACTTGAAACTAGAAATATTCCAGAAATTACTTCATTTTAGGTATTATCAATGTTAATATTACCCCCAGTGAAACCACATTGCCTAATTGCTCAGACTTTCAGTTGGTAATATTTAAAACAGGGTTAATGCTTATTAAAAATGCCACCCATTTTTATTTTAAACAGCCATTTCCAGGCCACAGAGGAGTCCACGTACTATGTGGCAGAGAGACTGCACACCATTCTGTTAGGCAGGCTGGCCTTCATAGAACCATCATTAGCATGCAGATGGAGCAAACACGATTGCCTTGGAACAGTTACTACTTAAACATGCAACAAGACAGAGAAATATTTTGGCCAGCAAGGAACACTTAGCTTGCTTTTTGGTTCTTATTGAAACAACCACTTCCCTTTCCCAAAGTCCCCAGGCACATCCTTGCTTTACCTGGCAATAGGTATAACACTGTTTCCTGTAAAGCAGTAGCTCTCAAACATGGCCACACATTTAGATTGCTGGACAGCTTTTCAAATCCCCAGTGCTTGCTTGCCTGGAGTGCATCCCAGCCCAAGGACATCAAAATCTTAGAGTGGGAGACTAGAATGTTTAAGGCACCAAAGGTGATTGCAATGTGTAGTCAAGGTTGAAAAACACTGATTGTAAAGAGACAAGACTTAAGAAGTTTTTATAAAAAAAGACATTCAGAGGATTATAAACAATGAAACCCAGGGAGGGACAGTGAATCCCATTAGTACAAGACACAGGCTCATTCTCTTTTGCATATCAATCCTTATGCTCTTAGTTGAATATATGTTTGCAATTGTTTTATGTTCTTAATGAATTGACCCTTTTTATTATAAAAGATCCTTTTTGATCCTTTATGATCTTTTTTTATTGTTGTTTCTTACAACAATTTTTGACTTACAGTCTATTTTATCTTATAGTAGAATAGCCATTCCAGC
The DNA here is from genome assembly GCA_030068075.1 of Paguma larvata. Lineage (NCBI taxonomy): Eukaryota > Metazoa > Chordata > Mammalia > Carnivora > Viverridae > Paguma > Paguma larvata. The sequence continues at coordinate 15,845,042 of CM057844.1, forward strand.
TACCTTTTGGAATTTGCATAGAATATCTTTTTCTGTTCTTTCACTCTCAATCTGTGTCTTTGGATCTAAAGACATCTAAAGTGAACCCACCTAGGCGCGCCTGAGTGGCTCAGTAGGTTAAAGCATCTAACTTTGACTCAGATCATGATCTCATAGTTTGTGCGTTTGGGCCCCGCATCAGACTCTATGCTGACAGCTTGGAGGCTGGAGCCTGCTTCGGATTCTGTGTCTCCTTCTCTCTCTAACCCTCTCCCACTCATGTTTTGTCCCTCTCTGTCTCAAAACTAAATAATAAACATTACAAATTTTTAAAATAATAAAACAACATTGTAAGTTTGTAGTAGACAGTGTATACTCAGATCTTGTTTTTTTTCTTTTCAAAAAAAAAAATCCATTCTGTCAGTCTCTGCCTTTTAACTAGAAAGTTTAATTCATTTACATTTAAAGTAATTATGGATGAAGAAGGATGAACAGAATATTTTCAATTATCATATATTTTTTCTTCCTCAATTCCTCCATTATTGTCTTTTTTATTCTTAATTGATTTTAAAATGTATCCTTTTGATTTCCCTCTCATTTATTTTTCTGTATTTTTCTTTTTTTTAGTTAGTTTTTTAGTCTTTATTCTGGAGTTTGCAATTAACATCTTAAACTTATAATGACCTGGCTTGAGTTAATACCAATTTAGTTTCAATAGTATACAAACACTCTGCTCCTTTACTCCTCTATCCCTCTTCTTTTATACTGTTATTGTCACAGATTACATGTTTATTCATTGTGTGACTATTAACACATATTTATAGTGATTATTTTATACATTTGTCTTTTAAATTATATAGAAAAAAAAGAATTACAAACCAAAATTATAACAAAATCAGCTTTTGTATTTACCTACGTAGTTACCTTTATCAATCCTCTTTTTAGTTTGTATGGCTTCAAGTTACTATCTAGTATCCTTTGACTTTATCCAGAAGGATTCCCTTTGGCATTTTTTGGAGGGCAGTTCTACCAATAATGGATTACACCCAGAAGTTGAGTTGCTGGATCATATGGTAATCCTATGTTTAACTTTTCCAGGAACCGAAAATTTTTCTACAGTGATGTCAACATTTTACATTCCCATCAGCAATGTGCAAAGGCTTCCATTTCTCCATATCCTCACCAACACTTGTTATTTTATTTTGTTTATAATAGTCATTCTAATGGATAGTAAGTGGTATCCTGTTGTCATGTTTAATGGGTAGGAAGTGGTAATGATTAGTGGTGCTGTGCATCTTTTTATGTGCTTATTGGCCATTGGTACATCTTCTTTGGAGAAATTTCTATTCAATTCCTTTGCTTATTTTTCTAAACTTTTTTTGCAAGACTGTATTATTTGTCATGCATGGTGTCTGAATCTCTTTCCCATTAGTTTGTGATCACTTAGAGGTTTGACAGAGATTTCTTTAAATGCCTGGAGAAAAGCAAAAACAAAACAGAGCAAACAAACAGGAAGTATCTTGGACTTTGTAGACAGGCTTTGTGTTAAGGCATTCTTTCAATGCTTATATAGGCTATTTATAACTGTCTTAGCCAGTACTTCCTGCTGGTGCTGAGCCTAGAGATCAGTTGAAGGTAAAAATTTTAGGTCTGCTCAAATCTTTTCTGAACATGAGTCCTACTTTGGGCATATACATGGCTCTTTAGATTCCTTTATATTGGTATGTTTTCAAAACTATTTCCCAAAGTAACTCCCCTTTCAGGTTTTCCTCCTAGGCTTTAAGCATGCCTATTGTTTGCCCCAACTGTAATTTCTTGTCCCCTGTGGCAGCAGCTTGTTCATTTGCCTTTCCTAGTATTTGAGGAACACCCTCTGCATAGCTTCTTTTCTGCCTTGATGGAACTCTGAGTTAGACAAAAGAAAGGAAAGCGCCTTGTGTCATTCCTTCAGAGAACCCTCAGACACATCAAAACAGACAAACAAACAAACAAACAGAATTTCGATAACAAGATTCACTCTATTCCTTGTAGAACCAGGTACCCATATTGAGAACATGGGCTGCCATCTTCATTACTGCTGCCATGCTGAGGAGAGTGTGTGGCAAGGCTAAGTTAAAATTCCACGAAGCTCTTTTATGATGTTTAAGTGACCTTTTGCATTTGCTTGTCATTTTAAGCTTTTAGCTATATTCCAGGGCTCTGCTGGAGTTGATTAGGACAGTTTTTGCTTGTTTCATTGGTGTTTCTCTGGAGGAATGGACCTCTGGAGCTCTGAAATTTGCCACTTTTGCTGACCTTACCACCAGATCTCACACTCTTAACCCTTTTTCCTTAATAAGGTTGAATGGGATTCAAAAGGCAGGGCATGCAAATCATAATGCCCAGTCAGTGGTCTGACCTCTGAAGTCAGAGACAGTTCTGAAACCATCTGGGCACACATTCCTTCTCTTCTTCCTCTCCCTCCTACGCTTCTATAACCAGAAGCATGAGGAAAACACCAACTCACAGACTAACACCATCCATTGCAACCTGCAATGCTGTACCTCACTCAACATGGTACCTTGGTTTGAGCTTCTAGAGGCAGCTTTAATAATTTAAGCACCTCTGAAGGCACACTTTCTTCCTTCTGGATGGTTTTAAGTCTTCTTTGGAAAGGTCATACATTAGCATTTTCTATAAATCCTTGGCTTTCTCTCAATTCTTAAGTGTTTCTTCCAAATATGACAAATAAAAAGCAAGTGGAAACATTTTGTTTTAATCACAAGGTAGAGCCCAGTGTGTCAGTGTATAATATAGCTTATGCTCTTACCATAAATGTTATAGGAGCTGTTTGGTTGTCAGGGCTTCATCAAAAGGATCAGAAAATTGCTAAGGTTGGAGGAGAATAGACTATAATTTCCATATCTGCTCCCCAAAATCCATCATTGACAACTTAGACAATTCTTACCAATAAAGATGGAGCCAATTTTTTCTGTTCATCAAAATAAGCATATTATTTTCAGAAAAAAATAAAAATGAAATCATTTTGAGACCTAACTAAAATTGCATGAAAGAGATAATGAGTCATAGGAATGATTTTTAAATGAAGAGAAATTTAATAAGTGATCATGAATGTATTTTGATATGCTGAGCAGTCCATTTTGTATGATCAATGACTTGACTAGCAATAATAACAACATCTAAGTTAATGTTGAGATTAGAAAATTATTTCAGAGTTTGTGGGTCTGATCCCTTGGGTGTCATCGATTCAGCTTTTGTCAACATGACCTTGTGATCACATTCGTCTCTTCTTCCTGAGTTTAATCATTTTTCTTTTCTCAAATTCCTCCAAATTGTACCTATTAGTTGATATCAAGCAACAAGACTAGAGGAAAACACAAGAGGGTTGTGGTACATGCCACACAGTGAAAATCTTTCTAATGTATGAAATGCCCTAATGCATAGAAAACACTTGTCTGGCTGCCTTGAAAGAATATTAAATATGTGGGAAAAGTTTTTTGTCAGTGTCACATGAGAAGATGACCAGTATGGGACCCTACCAAAAGAAAAAAAAAACAATCACTGGAGACTGCAACAAAACTGGTTAATTTATTTTTTAAAAATTTAAGGTTGGTATTTGAAGGGGGAAGTTTTAATTTTCTGGAGAGTTTCCTTAAATGGAACAGTACATGTCTCAGTAATTTCACTTAAATTACATCCTGCCATATGCTGAATTTGAATTTAGCTTCCAAGCTAATATAGAAAAACAATGGATAATATCAATATTGTTAAACAGAAACTCAGAAGTTGGACAATAGCTTTTGTTAATGTTACAGAGCTTATTGAGGTATAATTTATGTTCTTAAATGTTTAGCCAACAGATCCATGTAATTTGGCTATTGTATATGATATGTAATCATCACCCAGACCAAGGTATAAAACATTTCACTTCTCAAGAAAGTTCTCATGCTCTTTTCCAAAGAATCTCCCTGCATTTCAGAGTCAACCAGGCTATTTTGGTTTCTATCACTACAGAGTATGTTGCCTGTTTTTGAGCTTAATAATAATAAAAATGGTACCATGGATTATGGTTTGTTTTTTGTTTTATTGCTTTGTATCTCTTCAACTCTCTGGAAAAACATGACTTCGAGGTTCATCCACTAACTCATTTCTATTTATAACTGAGTAAATTCCATTATATGATATAGCAAAATTTGTTTATTCTTTCACCAGCTGGTGAGCATTTGGGTTATTGATATTATGGGGTTATTATGAATAAAGATGCTATGAACAATCTTTTGCAGGTCACTATGTGGATGTATATTTTATCTCTCTTGTATAAATACCTAGGAGTGGAATTGCTGGACCAAAGGTAGGTAAGCATATATTAAATTGCCAAATTTACAAATAGAAGCTGCCAAAAAGTTTTCTAAAGTAGTTGTATCATTTTGCATCACTACTGTATAAGAGTTTCATTATTCTATATTATTAACACTTGGTCTTGTTAACATTTTTAAAAATTTTAGTCATTTTAATAAGTATACCATTGTAGAATAGCTTTTGGGGGGGTTAATAAGTGATTTTATTAAAGCTCCAAACTTTTTCTCAATTTATACACATGAATTTTTCTTTACTTGATTTTCTAATTTTTAAAACATTACCACACCCCAAATGCTATCAGCAGTTACAGATGACAATGAAATATTTAAAAAATTTCACTATGTATTGCACAAATACCATAAAGACCACATAGAAGAAAAGCTGTATGTGGTTTACATGTATAAAGATCTGAATTTTAAAAATAAAGAGGCTTCAAGGGCTGAGAAGTTTGTAGATCTTTAAACAAGATTTCCGGGCACCAAATTCTTGCTTTATTTCAAGAAATTATTCCACCTTGAACTTGGAACTGTGTTGACATCATTTACTGACACTAACTGAAAATTTTGGCATCCCACAAAAACTTCAATAACAAATTTAAATAGTGAGAAACTGTATTTAAATCCTGTCTTCCAACAGCAGAAACCAAAGGAACCCTGAAATTGCCTTTTTCACACTTATAAGAGTGTGCCTTTTGAATTTTGTGATTACTGTGTCACAGGAAACTATAAAATGCATTCAGGTTATAAAATCACCCTGATTCTGGTATCTGGTTTATCTGTGGGCATTTGCAACAAAACTCAGCTTCTGAAGCTTCTGTCCTGCTCTTTAGAATGCAGTTATGGATGTAAATCAACTGTTTTCAGGGTCGTCAAATCTATGAAGGATATAGCTCAAAATAGCTGTCATTTGGACACACGCTTCCGTTCAACAGCTCGAGTTTATCTTGAATTGTTAATAAGTCCCTGAAGTGATTAACACGTAATCACCATAAAATGAGCGTAAAAATGTTTTTTCCAGTTATAAAACTTACAACCTGGCCAGGGAGCTGGGAGTATGGGGCCAGATGTTAAATGTCTGATGCCTGGGGGTAGCAATGTGGGTACTAATTCTGACATCTGGCTCTGAATATAATCCACCACACATATCTGGCCAATCTGCAAATGTCCATTGTGAAATTTTGTGCGTGTGTGTATGTGTGTGTGTGATGCGTGGTCTTATATCTATTTCCTCATTAATGTTTTGAATCGAGAAAAAAGTAGAGGCTAGAACATAAGTATAATCCAGGGAAGTCCAATCCATTGTACTCTGGTAGGTATCCCATTATTTATAAGTACAGGGGGGCTACCATGAAGGAAATGTCCTGTTTATAGGGCTACCTCAAGTTGAAACGTTGACAAATTTCCCAGAAGATCATCAGGTATTAATTATTCTCTCCATCTTCCTTCTTTTGTCTCTTTCATCTATTCCCTAAACATCTAGAATGTGTCAGTCAGACAACATGAGCCAGAGGATGTCTATGCAGAGAAATAATAAAGACTGAGTTCAGGGAATAGAACTTCAAGGTCTTTTCTATACAGTCATCAAAGGGAAAGCTCTACTTTAAGTCTGGGCCTACCAGGTGTCAAATTAACCATAAATAATATTGAAACATTCAATAACTCACACGGTGGGTCTACTGATCATTTGAGCCAGTTGGTGCTTCTGATACCTGATGAGTGTATTGGAAGAGGTTCCCATTTTGGCAAGCATTAATGCTTAGTTGTTGAATCATGGGAAAGAACTGATGACCAGGGCAGTGGTCATCCCCTCTAGAGACTTTGAGGAAGCAACTCTTTACTAACTGGCATAACGGCATCTCAATGTTTTAATAATTGTTAGACATAACAGTCTTGTAAGCCTGGCATTAAGCCTCAAATTTCATATTAATTATAGCCTTTCATGAATATCAAGGCTTTCTCTTTTAGTTTGGGTTCCTCCTCCAGAAGCAGACCCTTTAATAGAAATTCGAAGTTGCTTCTTTTTATGAGACAAGGATGTTAGCATAAGTAGTTTATATGGGAGATGATTTCAGAAAATACTGGTAGAAGAATGGAGAAGTGAGAAGGGGAAGGAGTCAGTATGACAGAGCACTTATCACATTGGGCGACTGGGTTTTCATCATTCAGGGGCCCTCTGGGAATGGTGTAGTTAGCCACCTAGGGAATAAGGAGCCGGGTGTTATCCACCAACTTCTAAAGATTCTTGTTTTAAAGCTGCTTCTGGGAACGCTCACTCCCCAGCACCCAAAACAGTCAATCAAAAGTCCTTAGGGTAAGGGGTCTAGTTACATCGTTGGAAAACAGTGGGTGTGCATAATGACAACCATTAAAAATGAAAGCTGAGTATATATTGTATCAAAAGCCAAGAAGGAGACTAAGTATCCATAAACACAAAAGCCATTTCTTATAAATTAGAATAAAAGTTTGAGGAGATTTACTTCCTTCAAATCATTCTATACTACTTTGATCTTCCAACAGAGAGACACTTTTCAGTAGAAAGGTTTTTTCCCCCATGTTTTAAGGTATAGCCTTAGGGTAAAATTATATGCCTTAAGGTAAAATTCCTACCCTTAAGTTATATTAAATTGAAAACCCACAATTTAGCAAGAGAAGAATTTTTAAGTCATTTTTTGTGAAATGCAATCACTAATATTTATCATATTACACTCAATTCAATTATTCCTATTAATCAATGTAAAGGGCCATGGGAACAGAGGAAAATTAGCTTCAGACCTTATTTGATGCAATTTCTTAATGTCTATTCTTTGTTCTACTTGTCATTTCCTATTACAGAATCTATAGAAACTACAGAGAGAGGGAGAGAGAGACAGAGAGAGAGAGAGAGAATGAGCCATCGGCTGGATTCTCTAACTTTTTAACTGTAGAGAGTTACTCTCTCAATTCATTATACGCAGTTTAATTGTAAGGTACACAGGAAACCACAGGAAAAACTTAAAAGCAAAGCACTGGCATAAAGATTGATTTTAAAAATATATTCAAGGCATTGTGATAGCCCAGAGAATGAAGGGAGTTTTGGGGAAGTACCTGAGCTAGCGCTTGCTTCAGTAATCAAATTCAAACGTTATATGGTCCCTTGACCATCTGGACTTTCCAGTGGGTCCTAAACTGGTCCTCTGGTGTTTAATTACTAGTTGCCTAAAAAAATGAAAATAGTTAAAAGCAAGTAATAGCATCATGGACCTAGACAGTCTTCTTTGATTGCACTTTATCTGTTTCCCAAATAAGATTAGGGTCGCTGAATGAAGAGGTTTATTTTATGTGCTTCGCTGGCCTCTTCATTCCCTTTTTAATTTCTTTTGGTTTTCAAGAATTATGTCTTCCCTTTCTTCACTGCTTCAGTGAAAACCATTTGATAAAAAATATTAAAATACCTCATTTTCTTGAAATCTAATATTTTTCCATTGGTTACTGTTTCTTGATTGACATTCAGAACTTGGCAAAGCACTTCTAGTGCAATTATTCTAGTAATTTTTATTGAGAACTCACCTGAGCCTATCATTGATATAGGTGTTGAGTATAGAAAGTTAAGTAAAACCAGAAAGAAGCACTGTTCCCATGGAGTTTATAGTCTAGTCGTTAAGACTGTGAACATAAATAAATATAAATTTACAGAAATAATTGTTCTAAAGTAGAGAGATTCAGACTTGTTGAATATGTACATATAAATATAGATAGGTAGATAAACAGATAAATAGATAAAGATTGGCCCTGGACATAGGCATGTGGGTGGTTAGGCAGAATTCTCGGAGGAAGACTTATGCTCTCTTTACTTGACTGGAAATATAAAGGTGGAGGAGAAGAAGAGATGCGAGAGAAGACACAGTCCTGATGAAGGGGATCTCTTCCTTCCGGAGAAGAGAATGATAAGAAATGATCTGGAGAAGTAAGTGGTTCTTGAACATTCAGGGCCTTCAGGGTCATGAAAAGGATTTTGGTCTTGATATTTAGAGCAAGGAAAACTATTGAAGAGTTTTAAACCTGGGGCTCACTAGATATACTGGTTAATCTGAAAATAACACTTTCATTAAAGTGTGCAGAAAATACTGGGAGGAGCATAATGAGGGATGCAGAGACCACTAGGAGGCCACTGCAAAACATCAAGGTAGACCAACTAAATGGGAACTGCCAGGGTCCTTGTTCTGGCGAATCGAGAGGTCCATGAAGGATGGACAGTCAGGCGAAAGGAAGTGAGAGAGCCACAAGAGAGATGTAGTCTGATGACCAAGTAGGTAGCCCTGGCAATTCTGGCTTCTCCACCTTGCTGGCCTCAGTATCTTTATTTAAAAGGTAGTGAGTGACATTACATCAATGAATGACATTCCATAGTTTGATCTCTTTAACAATAATCCGTTTTTAGCAGCAAGGTGGCAACTTCCTTAATCCTGTAGGTTGGTTTCAGGATAATTAACATATAAATTTAAGGTGGGGGGAGAGAACAGGGTGTTTCCTTAAGGTCTTAATGTTAATTATCTGTAAACAGGAGAAATCAGGGCATTACTTTGAGGGCTATACTTCCAACTACAATGGGGGAGGTGCAACCCATCCCCAAGATGCAACTTTAAGGTTACTTCTGGCCAGGCTACTCTCATTCAGATGTAAATCCATCAAGACCTCTGCTCCAGGTCCTTCCCCTTTATCTAAATGCCATTAAACAAAAGAACGTTACATTCCTTGGACCAAAGAGAGTAGCTCAAGAAATCCAAGCCCGCCATTTTGGCTAGTGGGAGCTTTGCATCAACCATTTTTCTATACAGGGAAAGGTCTCAACATGTGAGCCCAAAACGGCTTTCAACAGGGAACAATTGTAAAAGAGAAAAATGATTATATCCAGGACATCTAGGATGGATTCCAGAAGTAAAACTTCAGAACACAGAGTGGGTTGGAAATGGGTTGAATGAAGAAGAAAATATAAAGAATTATTCTGAAGTTGCCAGATTATGAAACTGGATGGATGGAGGTAACACCATTCAAACCAATCCTCTTATAATGCATTTGATATGTGTTCCCAGGCAGGACTAATTTCCCGAGACTTAACCTTAGGTTTCGTGTGGAATAACTTCCTGGTCCAAATCTGTGATGAAATTAGATCCTTCCTTTCATAACATTCTATTCAAAGGTGCCATAATTGTTTATTAAAAAAATAGAAAAGATTGTCAGCCAGAGGGCTTCAGTGCACATAAGAGCGAACGAACCATGAGCAGACAGAACGAGCACAGAAAACAAATTGCTTGATGCTTAGTAGCCTGAAGAAACAATGAGCTGGCTTTATTATAAGTTTGGGGGAAATGAGAAAGTTCTGTGAAATGACAGCCTGCCGCTTCCGATTCTTCAGAGGAGAACTGAAGTTATTATTCTAGAAATGTATGCATTTGTTTTTATCAGTGGGCCATTTCACCAGTAACTTTTAATTAATGCCAAACCTTGGTTTCCAACTAGAAGGTGCAATTATAAATTTTCAGATACATGCAGTGAAATATACTATCTGGAAACAGGAGAGTAGGGGTAAGGCAAAGCTATTACCAGAAGATTATATTCAGAAAAACACAGCTGAATTCAAAAGAACTCATTTATTATGCCGCAAAAAAAAAACCTTTTATTTGGAAAATAGAAATGATTTTTGTTGGTGTGGTTTATGATACTAGTCATTTCCTACAAACACATAACTTGAATGAGGAACACCCAGAGCACAACAATGGCAATGGTGTTTATTATAATATCAGCTGATAATTTCAGCCACAGATCCAAGATTTGTCAGCCATGCTATGAATATACTTATTTTTGTACCGAGGTCTGTTTCAGGGACAATTGAGCTTGAAAACACAAGTTACATTACATTATCTCTTCCCCAGATCTTAAATGTATGGTATGGGTTTCCATGTAGAATCAGAGTGGTATTTTTGGCAATTAAGAAAATTTCTGGATCATGATGTATTCCCAAAACACAGTTTAGAAACTAATTTGTGAATGTATTATATGTTAGCAAAATGCTATTAAAACATTCATTGGAATGATTTATTGATATCCATTAGAAATGATCATTGGACGAAGAATCAGTCCTACTTCTAGAGTTAGTAGAGTATGCAGACACACTGACTTTCCCAGCAATATGTCAGGGAAGGGAAGAAATTAATTTTCCTAATAACTTTAGGTAAGTTCACTATGTGCATTTCCATGTCCATTTGCTAGAGTTTTTGCAATGGTGATATACCAAGAAGATAATATTTAGATTTCTTTTTGAGTGATAATTTTGCCACTTAGGCAGGTTAATTTACTTCTTGAGCTTCAATTTCTCCATCTGTAAAACTAATATGATCTTCCTCTTCTCACAAAACCATTTTGAACATTAAATAGGACAGTACATGTAAATGTGTAGAGTATAGAAGGTACTCAATGATATTAACTGTCCCCCTAGCACAGGTAACTAGTCATGTCTTAAAAGTAAGTCTACTATCTTTCACCCAATGCACTCTTCCAAGGTCTTTCATTTTGACTGGAAATCTGAGAGTCCTTGATACTTTCTTCTTTCTTACCTCTCACATCCATAGGTTTAAAGTTCAACCAATTCTTTAATACCATTACTTATATTTGTACTTATCTTCCCTTCCTTATACCTATTATACAAATTTGAATCCTCATTTTCTCTCCCCTTGACCACTGCATTTGTTTTGTAACTGTCTTCTCTAATATTGGTCTCTCCCAACATGAATACATACAGCTGCCAGAATTTATTTTCCATTGACATACTTTGAGTCATACCACAGTCCTGCTCAGAAACCTCCAGTGGTTTCTCATTTCTAGCCAAGAAAGGCTGGCACATAAAACCTTGCCTGGTCTTGTCCTCAATTCACCTTCTTCAGCCTGATCTTCCAAACTAGTTCCCCAAACGTTAAGTTCTCCTCCTGCCAAACTGGCCATCACATCATTTCAGAAATGCCTGAAATTTTCCTGATTCCATGACTTGGCTCAATCTATTCTTCCACCTAGGATGCCTTTCTCATTCTCAGTGGATTCCTACTCATTTAGTACTACTCACTTCAAACACCAGCTCTCTCATAAAGGCTTCCAAGAAACAAGTGTTTACTCCTTTTTCTACCTCCATTGCACTTAATTCTTTCTTATTATGTTTTCCACACACGGTTTTTCATTCAAGTTATTTTTAGACCTATATTATACTTCCTCCTAAATTATCATTTCTTTGACAATGAAGACTTTTATTTCTCTTTGAAGATCTTTCCAAGGCTTCCTCAGTGTCAGATATTCAAGAAGATGTTATTCGATACACGAATGTGACAGTCTTTATTTTTTTAAAGTTTATTTATTTATTTTAAGAAAGAGAGTGAGCGCATGTGAGTGGAGGAGGGGCAGAGAGAGCCTAGGAGAGAGTCCTAAGCAGGCTCTATGATGACCACGGAGCCTGAAGCAGGCATTGAAGTCAAGAACTGTCAGATCAAGACCTGGGCCGAAACCAAGATTCAGACGCATTACTGACTGAGCCACCCGGGCATCCATGAATGTGAAAATCTATATCAAATCTGTTTTGTGACTTTCAGTTTTGTTACATACGCTGTCTCTTTACAAAACACATTTTTGTCTTTCACCATTTTGCCTTTATTGAGAATCCTCTACCTAAGATATATTAGAAGTGCATGTGCTGAACCTGTTTTGGGAATACAGCATGTGGAATCAGAATTTTGCATGGCAAAAGTTGACTGTGTCCTGAAATTGTATTGGTATCAGTCATGCCTGATAACTGGAGTCATTTTCCAACTTTTTGGTCTCTTTGATATGAATGCAACTCAAAGAAGGAAGTTTTAGTAATCAATTAACATTTTTTAGTGTCTTCTAATTTTTTTAAGAAGAGGAATTGCTGCCTCTTCTTTTTTTTTTTTTAATTTTTAATGTTTATTTATTTTTGAGACAGAGAGAGACAGAGTGCGAGCCGGGGAGGGGAAGAGAGAGAGGGAGACACAGAATCCGAAGCAGGCTCCAGGCTCTGAGCTGTCAGCACAGAGCCCGACTCGGGGCTTGCACCCATGAACCGTGAGATCTTGACCTGATCTGAAGTCAGATGCTTAACAGACTGAGCTGCCCAGGTGCCCCTAATTCCTTCTAATTTTCAAAGCAGTTTCCCAGCTCTTACATTGCCCTTGACCTTTATATACAAGAGTAGGAAAAGGGGCTCTGGAGAAAAGTGCCTTCCCAAGAAGTGACTTGCCCAAAGTCCCAAAGCTAGGAAGTAGTAGAAGCAAGAGCAGCAATGGAATCTGTCTTCCAGATGGTGATCATATGTTTCCACATTTCATATCATTTTGGATTCTCTACTCTCTTTTTTTGTTTGTTTGTTTCTTTTGGCTTAAAAAAAATTAATTCCGGGATAGTTAACATGCAGTTTTGTATTAGTTTCAGGTGTACAATATAATGATGCAACAATTCTATACATCACTCAGTGCTCATCATGATTCAGTGTACCCTTAATCCACTTCACCAATTTCACCCATTCCCCCATCAGCCTCCCCTCTGGTACAAACCATTAGTTTGTTCTCTGTAGTTAAGAGTCTGTTTTTTTTTTTTGTTGTTGTTGTTGTTGGGTCTCTCTTTTCTTTGTTCATTTGTTTTGTTTCTTAAATTCCATATATGAGTAAAATCATATGGTATTTGTCTTTCTCTGGCTGACTTATTTCACTTAATCTACCTCTAGATCCACCCATGTTGCTGCAAAAGACAAGATTTCATTCTTTTTTATGACTGAGTAATATGCCATTGTGTATATATACAACATCTTTTTCATCCATTCATTCTATTGATGGACACTTGGGCTTCTTCTATAATTTGTCTATTGTAAATAATGCTGCAATAAACACAGGAGAGCATATATCTTTTCAAATTTGTATTTTTATCTTCTTCAGGTAAATGTCCAGTAGTGTAATTACTGGATCCTATGATAATTCTATTTTTAATTTTTTGAGGCATCTCCATACTGTTTTCCACAGTGGCTGCACCAGTTTTCATTCCCACCAACAGTGCAGAAGGGTTCCTTTTTCTCCACATCCTCACCAACACTTGTTGTATCTTGGGCTTTTGATTTTAGACATTCTGGCATGTATGAGGTAGATATCTCATTGTGGTTTCGATTTGCGTTTCCCTGATGATGAATGATGTTAAGTCTTTTCAGGTGTCTGTGGCTTTCTGTACAACTACTTTGGAAAAATGTCTATTCATGTCTTCTGTCCATTTTTAATTGGATTATTCATTTTTGGGGTTTGAGTTTTATAAGTTCTTTATATAGTTTGGATACTAGCCCTTTATCAAATATGTCATTTGCAAATATCTTCTCCATTCAGTAGATTTTCTTTTAGTTTTGTGAATTGTTTTGGATTCTCCACTGTTCTATTCTGACAACCCCCAAACACTTTGAAGTACTGGAATAATTTTTTGGTAGAGCACAATCTTGTATATGCCACACACATCTTAGTCTCTCCCCTACTTTGCAGAGAAGTTTGGTTTCGGTTGTTACATTTTGCAACAGCTTTTCTCTCACCTGCTGTTTTCTTTCACACAATTTAAGTTATATCTTGGTTTCGATGTGCCTAACAGTTTTTTTCTTTATAACTTTTGGAGATAATTTACATACAATAGAAAGCCCTCACTCTTAAGTGCACCATGAGATGGGTTTTGACAAATGGACACTTTGAGGTATTCTGCACAGTCAAGATAAAGAATATTTCTCTATCACCCTCAAAAGTTCCTTTTGTCTCTTTGTAGCCTATCCCCCATTGCCATGCCATTACTGATCTGTTCTCTGTCTGCCTAACATGTAAAACTGTTCTACATATAATTTGTATCTGAGTCATATTATGCCCATACCTCTGCTCCTCTGCTCAGAGTCCTCTCTTGGCTTCCCTGCTCCCTCACAATAAAAGTGTACATCCTTTAAATTATTTTTCCTATGTCTTCTCAACTTCAATATGCACAGGAAACCTCGGAGGATATTTTAAAAGGATATTCTGGTACAGTAGGGCTGAAGCGGGACCTGAGATTCTGCATTTCTAACAAACTCTCAAATAGTGCTGACACATTTTGGTCAGCAAGGAACTCGGCATTTATTACCCACATAAGGGCAAAGACTCGGTCTCTTTCGTTTACCACTGGATCCCCAGTGCCTAGACAGTGCCTGCCATACACTAGCTGTTCTTCCTCCCTGCTCTCAACAATTTCTAGTCAGGGGCTCCAAGCATGTGATTTCAGAAAAGCTGTCTGCTGAGGATTGTAAAAATGGAAGAAAGGTCGCAGACTTATGTTCACAGTCACAAGGAATCTTAAGCAAATAGACTTTATACCCAGTGAGGCTTTTTTTTTTTTTAAATTTAATGTTCATTTATTTTTCAGAGAGAAAGAGAGAGACAGAGTGTGAGTGGGGGAGGGGCAGAGAAAGAGGGAGACAGAGAACCTGGAGCAGGCAGAGGTTCTGAGCTTTCAGCACAGAGCCCGAGGTGGGGCCCAAACCCATGAACCTTGAGATCATGACCTGAACTGAAGTCGGACGTGCAATTGACTGAGCCACCGAGGCACCCCTACCCAGTGAGACTTTTGACAGATGTGAGTCTTTAATGTGGAGGATAAGGAGTGGGGAGTGGGGAGAGGGGACACTGATGTTGCTTAAGATGATCAAAGGTGGCTCCAGTTCACCAGCCCATTGCCAACTTTCCCACTGACCCCTGCTTTCGCATTTCACTTGGTGGGATTCAGGAAATTCTGCCCTTTCCACTTAGACAAAGACTGAGGGAGTACCTGAGGCAGAAGTGCATTGTTACATGACCAGGTTCATGTCTATGAAAGAACAGGTCATTGAGAGACAGGAGCCTGCGGACCATTCACTTCTGGCTCGTTTACCTGGCCATTCAGAGAGCGCACAGCACTGCAGAGAGAAGAGGAAGGGTGTCTGTCTGAGGCCACTACATGAGTTAAATAAATGAGTGCCTGCATTGACAGAGCATCCTAGACTCAGTGCTCCTGCTCCATACAGACCGTGCTTTCAGGCTATTCAAAATTCTACCTCCGATTGGGAGGAAAATTACTCACAGCTGGGTAACGAAGTCGCATCTGTGTTCTGCAGCTAGCTGAAGCCACCTCATTCCTCTTTATCTGATCTAAATTGTACTGCTATTTCAAAATCGTATGTAAATGTAAAAGGGAGAGAAGTTTGAAAGGAAAGTTACACATAAGAACTTCGGTTGGCTTCTGGGTTTGAGACATTGTTACAAGGTTAGTGTTGATTCAATATTTGATTATGTGAGGCATAGAGCAAATTATGTGTTTTATTCAACTAATGCTCAAAAAACCTGAATATAAATTACTCAAAAGAGAAGCAAATTATGCACCTCTCCTGAACCCTCATCAGTCAGTCAGCATGTACCCATTTCTTCAACTTCTGTTCCTTACCTGGGGTTGCCTGTCAATCATTCAATCATCCTAATATACAATACTGTTTATAAGAGTAGGAGACTCGACAGTCAGACACAAAGCACTTCTACATGTCCAGAAGGAGACCAGAGCTTAGTGACTTGCCATTGACACCTCCCCTTTGCAAGTTATCCTGAAGTTTTTTCCCTACCATGTGACTCCACTGCCCCCACGACCTTCAAAGGCTCTCTTCTGCCAGTGGAAGGAAGTCTAAACATCTTGGAATGGCATTCAGAAACTTCCTTGGTGTTTGAAGGGTGTAGTGATTTGCTGGCAGTCATAGCACTACTAAATGGTGAGGCCCAAATACCAACCCAGATGGGGTCTTCCCTACAGGTTTCATTCCTAATTTTTACTCATATAACCTCTCATACAATCTATGTTTAATCCAGAAATGCTTAACCGAGGTAAGAGTCTCAATACCTAAAACAGAAAAGACAGTGGAAAACAATTTTGGTGTCTTTCCTTTCTCAACTCTAATGCAAGATCTGTGTGTCTTTTCTCTCCATGTGTTTGTGCATATGACACACATGTACTGTGCAGAGCCAGGCGGTTGTAATAATAATAATATGCCTCATTGCATGAGCAGTGGGAGAATTATTTAAAAAAATAAATATAGTGAATCAGGGCTCTAAATCATTGGTTTAGAACAGGCTGGAAAAAAAGGTTGTATTTTTATAAGTCAAAAACAAGTCCTAACTTCAATAGATCAATTGTAGGTGTAACAATGTTGCCCTTATTCACTGTCTGTCAACAACTCGGGGAAGGTGGGAATAATTCTAATCATTAGTTATATCTGACACAACCTCCATCCTACATTTCATCAATGGGAGTCTATGACGAGGTGTGCTCCAGTGGTTTGGAAACATTTCAAAGGAAAACTAAGATTTGTGGAGTAATTTGAAAGACAGGAGGGAGTGAGGGAGGGAGTCATCTGGAGGCTCCAAATGAATTGGCAAACTGTGTGAAAGGACCGTTCAGCCTGACAGGTACAAGGGGCAGGCCTTCTGAGATATAATGTGCTTCTGATTGCTGGCTGACAAGTTATTTTCTTTTCTGTCTTCCAAAATATGCAAGACTTTTTCCATGTTGTGATTTACAACTGGGTTAGGTTTCATCCACCTGTGGGTCTCTGCAAACTGTGTGGGGTGTTAATAGTGAGAGACCACGTTTTGAGAGAGTTTTACCATGTCAAGAAAGCCAGAGAAATGGGAGGTCTGACCCTGCTTTCTAGATGAGATGGCTATTGACAAAGTAAAAGAATATCAAGTAATAGCTCATTCATCAGGCACCAAAGCTAAATGAGGACTTCAGTATAAATGATTATTTCAGACAAATGAAAAAAAAAGAGCTGTGAATTTCATTTCTTGTTTTCTTGAGTAAAGTATAAAGAGCGTCATTTAACATTTCTTGACATATGGATAGCATACCATTGAACTTCAACGGCTGCGTTGTCCTATGCGGACAATATACCAAATCATTTATTTTGATATCAATTATTACTTGATTACTTCTTTTGACAAGTCACTGGGCTAATAATGCTGGAAGTTCAGTCAGGAAGAAGACTGACATAACCGCTAGCCCCATAAGCTCTGCTAAGGTATGGAAAACCATCTGGTCAAATTCTAGTCTGCCAAGCTCTTTATGTTATTACTTCTGTTTATTTCCATCAGTATTTGTGTTTTTAAAATGTTACTCATTTAAACAACAGGAAAAGAATGAAGGACAAACAGCACAAGAAAGAAAAGTGGGAAAGAAGGAAGAATGGAAGAACATTCTGGAGGATCTACTCTGTGCCAAGCATAACCCCAGGCACTGGAGATATAAGTGTCTAACAGCAGAAAGGACAGGTGAGTTCTTCCTTGTCCTCTAAGGGAGAGATTGTAACTTATTAATCATCTTTAATTCTATTTTCCTAGTATCAGCATTGCACCTAGAATAGTCAATAGGTATCAACTAGGTGACTGATTTGATGAATGATCTTGGTGCATGAATATGAACTTGTTACACAAGTTCATTTACAATACATCCAAAATCAAAGGTAAATGATTTTAAATTACTTATTTCCCTAAAGAATTTCCTTACTGTAGAGTCTTCATGACATCAGGCCCGAGCATTCTTACAAATAGCTCCGTCTGCCATCTTAGTGAATGAAGAAATTGTTCTGTATTAATCCTAAATGGTATTTCTGTCAGAGCTGTGATAAACGAAAAGTGAAGATTAAGGGTATGGTGTGGATAAGTGATGACATTTCTTAGAGAGAGGTGGTTAAGAAGTTAGCTGTAAAATTAAATGGGGAATGGGAAGTATAAGATGGTCTTAATTCATTCTCTCATTTCCTAGTCACAGAATTGAGGCATTGTATCTTGGTATCAAGAAATAGATTGTTTAATGTCTCTGACATAGAATGTCAGATGTAGCAGTAACATTTCAGAGAAATGTAAGACAAACAAAGTGAAATAATGGTTATTGTTGGTTAATTGTGGCATACTAACATGCTTCTAATAAGTGGATTGAATTTTTCTGTGTTGCTATTTGCAGATGTCTCTTTATGTCATAAATTATATACATATTTTAATTATCTTGACCATTTATTTGCTCATCAATCACAGTTAAGACTGAGTGAGTCCATGAAATATCAATTCTCTAATGCAAGTAACGATCCTGGTTATTTACTCAGAAAATTAAAAACAGAGTAAGAATTTTGTTATCCTGCAAAGAGGTACACTAGTCAACAATTCTGATTAATTTAATGCTGATTCAGATAGCCTTTATAGTGAGTTCTACTTCATTCATTTCTTAGTTGCTCTACCAACCACTCTACCATAATGGAAAGGTAGTCTTCTTGAGACACTTTTCTTCACTAGAAAGCAGTTTGTATCTTTTCTTTTTAAGGAAAAAAAAATTTTAATGTTTATTTATTTTTGAGACAGAGAGAGAGAGGGAGACAGAGAATCTAAAGCAGTCTCCAGGCTCTTATGGGTCGGTGCAGAGCCTGACAGAGGGCTCGAAATCACAAAGTGTGAGATCATGACCTGAGCCAAAGTTGGACATTTAACCAATTGAGCCCCCCAGGCACTCCTCTTAAGAAATTTTTAATGCAAATATTAGTTACTGTTCATTTCAAAAATACAGAAAAATGATATTATTAATAAGTATTTGAAAATTTCAGCTAGAGGTCATGATTGACTCATTTCCATGATAGAAAATTCTACTGGAGGATTTTAGGAAGGTCCTTTTTAAAGAACATTCTAACTAACAGAACGCTACTTAAGAGCTTTTACTTTCTATTTCTGCTGTCAGAAATGGCCATTTTTTATGCAGATGTTCTGCATGTCGTAGGTATGGATACGTCTTGATACTGTTTTTTTTGGGAACACAATTCAATATCATACATAATTATTCACTCTGCATTCCCAGGTGAATCTGCAAAAGCCTTTAGTCGAAATTCCTCATGCTGTTATGTGACTAAACGCTTGGAGGGAAAGGTAATTATAAATTCCTCTCCATTTTCCTTTCTAATAGATCCATTAACTTTTAAAGATTTTTCGTATGTGATGAAAGTATAACACAGGCTTAAGAACAGAATCAATAGGAAGGGCACTAGTAGAAGGGTAAAGTTTGACCAGTTGTGGAAAGTCATTTACCAGCAATGAAGGTCTTACTTTGAGAAAGGAGAAATAGCGATGTACAGGATCCTGAGGCACGTATTGTTTCAGAAGGCAGACCATGTAAACTTATCGACAAGTAAGAATGTCAAAGTCGGACTTCTGTTGAGGTTATTCCCAATCCTGAGTGTTTTTCTTAAGAAATGTCCCTCAATTTAGAGAAAACAAGTTTTGAACTTCATACACTTCTAGTTCATGGGCATATGGATACAGCCATATGCTTGGCATTTTTATCACATTATATTTGTAGGGAAGGTGTCTGTTTTCTATTGCAGGCCCCTCCCTACTTTATGATAGTTCCAGAAACCAAATGTTTCTTGCTGTGGTAGTTGTGTTTAAAGATGATCACCATCAAGTCCTTCCTGGTATGGGCATCACAGTCCCTCATGGAGAAAAACTATCTATTCTTCTACCTTCTGCTCTTTCCAATCTGGAATGGCTTGTGACTAGGTTGAACTACAGAATGGGGTAAAGATGATGGGCTCCAAATTCTGAGTCTCTTTGTTAAGAGGACTGGCACTCCCTGTTTCTTGCCTTTCAAGTACTAATTTGTCATTTAGGGAGGCCAGGCTACTCTGCCGTGCAGAGTACCACAGGTAGGAGCACTGAGACACCAGACATGTAAATGACAACCATCTGAGAGCCTTCAGATGACTTCAGTCCCAACCACCATCTTATTGCAACCATGTGAGGAGCCCCAAATAATCACCCAGCAGAGCTCAGTCAACCCATTAGGTCGTGCTATCTTAGTGAAATAGCTGAACAGTAGAACAAGTGACAGAGAGCTGTGAGACCAGGGTGAATTACAAAGCCAGAAAGGACAACATAAGAACAACAAGATTTAAATCACAAAACCTCATAAGGGGGCTTCATCCAGTGGGTTTTTCCACATTTTTTCTTCTTGTGGATCTATAAACTTTTTCTTTAAAATAATTTCTTTCATTGTAAATTGATATAACAGCTTTACAAAATATTTGGGAATGAGAGAAGAGAAAAACATTCTCCCTCAGCTCACCATCCTTACGTATTTATTTGAAGTTAGCTTTTAGGTAATTTCCTATCAGATTTTTTTTTTTCTTGATCATATGCATTATGTTTCACTTCACTAAAATTATAGCCAAAGGCTGATCTGGTATTGTGGTACGTGAGGCTTGCATATATTAGGGGGGGAAAGAGAAAAATCTTAATTCAAGACAAAATTTAAATAATGTCACTTAATTTTTTTTTTACAAAAATCTATAACCATGTGAAACATACAGCTATAGCCTCTCTTAAGAGACATGGAGAAGCTTTGTAAGCGGAGGCCCCAGGACTTAAGTTTCAATAGCTTTGCTGGTAAATTACTGTTCACCACAATGTACATATAAATTTGCATTGTGTTATTTTCTTTTATTATGTGAAAATAATTTCCCGTGTTGAAACCTAGCCTATATATCTGAGCTTTAAAGATTTCATATTTTTATGTTGAGTCAGTATGCCCTAATCGCCTTAATATAGAATTTTTGAAACTTGGGACTACTGACAATTTGAGTTGAGTAATTCTTTGTTGGGGGAGACTGTCCTATCACCAGATGTCTTCTTGAGAGAGATTGCCCTAATAAATCCTCTACTCTGGTAACTTATGTCATTTCCTTTCTTATCATTATTAGTTGAAGAATATTTTCATAAATATGATTATATTCAATTCTTAACTTTCCCCTTAAGTTAACTCTTAGAAATGGAATTACTATGTTAAAGAGAATGATTATTGACATGATTTTCAGTGTATACTGCCAAACTTCCTTTCCCTAAAGGTTTACAGTTTTCTGAAGTATAGGGCAACACATTTAACATGTTTAACATTTTAACATTTTAATATAATTAAATATTATAATAAGGAAGTACATTTAAAACATATAATATACTCAGAGGATATTATAATTAAAACCATTTATTTTGCTAATACACTGTAATTATTGTCTGGGAATCTACCTTCCTATAGAAGGTCACCAAAGAAATTCTGGGTTGACTTTTTTTTTTAACTTTAAAATTCTAAAAATTATATTTTGAAAAAGAATTGCTCTATTTCCACCAAACATGAGAAGGGACTTGAAGATACCATTCTGGTTCATAGTTTTTCTTACTCTCTGCCTGCTTTAGCCCTTCACAGGGAAAGTCTATATTTTAATTCAGAAAGCAAGTTGTAAAGCCATTTCAACATAATCGACTTGCAGAGATAGGAAAACCATAGGCTTCCTGCTCTGGTTGTATTTCATGAATAAAGAAGACAGACCAGACTTCCCAGCCTGTGTCTACACCTGTAGGGATGGCTAATTAACTGCAGCTCTTTTCCCCATGTCATCATTACAAAAGCCCAATTACCCACCCCTCCCAAAAATAAACAAAGATATCAGTTGTTTTGTGTCATGAATAGAAACTAGAAACATGGCTTTTTGTTCTCTCTGAGGCCTGCTGTGAACATCCCCTCTCTCTGAGAGAAAGTTCACCCTCTATCCCAGATGGTTGAAAACACTGCCTTCTGTTTTACTTCAGTTCCACAGTGTTTAAAGTGTAGAACAGATCTCTGTCAGCTGGCAACCTCAACAGGCTTTACTTTCAAGGAGTCCACAAGCCCCTTTTAAAGGACTGCCTCCTCCAGGGTATGATGGCCAAAGCTCTAAACCACTAGAAGGGTGGGGTTTGTCCCTGATGAAGGAATTGACATAGCACAGGTAGTTAAGGAGCTTAAAAGGTCTTCTACATAAGGAGTAGAGTTCACTTTCACGTGTAAAGTTTCTTGGGGCTATAAAAAAGTACAATTCCTCCTTTCATCAGTCCCTCCCTCTATCATTTCCTTCCTCAGTTCCTTCCTTTCTTCCTTCCTTATTTCCCTTCCTATCTCCCTCATTCTTTGCCTCATTGAGTTACTATCTTCCTCTCTCTCTCTCCCACTTTTTATTCTTCCTCTAAAGTTTTTTTTTTACCCAATTTCATAAAAATGAAAGTATAATACAGTTCATCTCTCTCTTTTTAAAGCTTTATTTTTTATTTTTTAAAGTAAACTCTACTTCCAATGTGGTTTCGATCTCACGAACAAGAGCTCAAGGGTCGCACTCTCTTCCAACTGAACCAGCCCGGAGCCTCAAATATTGTCTCTTAATATATTCTCATTCACACTCTCAAATTTTTCAGGTGGCTTTATGGTTTTGCTTTACTTTTGTTTAGTGTGAACCTGCAGCATCAGTTAATATAAATCTACCAAATTTAGCTCCCATAAATGTCTCGGATTAAAAGTTAGCACACAAATGGATGTGCCCATGAGAGGGAAATCAAAAGCAAAGAAAGAAATGCAGGAGCCTGGGAAGTTTGGGGAGGTTGGTGTAATATGCAGGTGGCATGAGACATAGGTCCAGAGGTTCGCTTCCCCAATAGATGCCTACCAACCAAAATGTGTACCTGACCTGGCTTTTAACGGACAATGTCATGCAGTGTCTGTGTACATAGTATTCTTACTGAAGGATCGGCTATTATCAATAGCTCAGAATTCAATATGTTTCCAGTTTAAATGCTCATTTTGTTTTATTTAAATAAAAATAGTCTCAAAATGCGGACTACATATAATTGGTTCATAAAAGATTAGATCAACAAATAAGATATTTTCTAGACTAAGGTAGGAAACAAAATACTAATGTCTCAAACAAGTTTGTTGATAGGCCTCTCCAGACCTCAACTTACTTATTATTTGAACTCTGAGGATGAGGATAAGCAGAGCCCAGGGGATCAGATTTCACCATTACACTCACTATTATTTTTATATTGCTGTATATTTTTCATTTTTAGTTTTTTAAAGTTTATTTATATAACTCTCTTTTGAAAGAGAGAGAGAGAGAGCACTCACACAAGTGGGGGAGGGGCAGAGAGAGAATGAGATAGAGAACGCCAAGCAGGTTCTGAATTCCAAGTCCCTGAGCTCTACGTGGGGCTCGATCTCATGACTGTGAGATCATGACCTGAACCAGAAATCAGGAGTCTGTTGTTTAACAGACTGAGCCACCCAGGTGCCGCATTTCATCTTTAGTCTTTAAAATATAGAAAGTAAACTAAAATTATGAAATAAAACTGATTTATGCTTCAAAAATTCATGTCCTAATATCTTGGATGAGTGGTAACAAATTTAATTTTTGATATAACACCATCGCATCTCCAAGATATATACTTTTAATCTGGAAGAATTTATAAAATCTTGGCAAACTACTTTTTTTTTTTCATTCTCTTTCTCTTTTACTCACAACTTTTCGGAGTGGTCAAGATTAAATTTTTGAATACATAAGGTGGGAAAATCTAGAGGTGGAACAAGCCTTGTTGGCATTCTTTTTTAATATATTTTTAAATTTATTTTTGAGAGAGAGAGAGAGAGACAGAGTGTGAGCAGGGGAAGGGTAGAGAGAGAGGGAGACATGAATCTGAAGCAGGCTCCAAGCTCTGAGCTGTCAGCACAGAGCCCGACGTGAGGCTTAAACCTACAAGCTGCGAGACCATGACCTGAGCTGACATCGACACTCAACCAACTGAGCCACACAGGCACCCTGCCTTGTCAACTTTCTTTAAGTGAGCACTAATTTGTATTAACTCCCCATATCCTGGAGAAGAGATTACAAATAAAAGTATAGAACACTGGCTTAATTTACTAGCAGGGAGTGTTTCAGATATGAGGAACATATATATTAACTTTACTATCACATT
This sequence comes from Paguma larvata, assembly GCA_030068075.1. Classification (NCBI taxonomy): domain Eukaryota; kingdom Metazoa; phylum Chordata; class Mammalia; order Carnivora; family Viverridae; genus Paguma; species Paguma larvata. The sequence continues at coordinate 15,869,289 of CM057844.1, forward strand.
CCAATTGCAACAATTACATCTTGCCATTTTTGTTCAAAAAGTAAATTTCTTTAATCTACTTGCTTTAGACTAGAGTAAAAACACCATAGAATGCACATAGATTCACCCATTTCTCAGGAGACATGAGGAAGTACTGCAAGTTCAGTTTAGTGTGATGTTTATCTCCATAATATGATGCTTTTAAAAAGCAAAGAATGACAGAGTTCTTTTTTACCTGAGTTTAAATGATTGTTAGCAATGCATACTCCCTCTTTTGAAACTTACATTTTCAGTCATTCTTTGTACACTCCTTTTTAGGCATAAAGATCATGACCTTATCTATCTTTCTTAAGGCTCTGCTTTATTTTTTTGACTGGAGCCCTTCAGTATGTCGTTACATAAAGGCCCAGTTTCAGTTTTCATTACTGATTGTTATCTAATTAAAAAGTCCCATCCTTACATGAATACAGATCAATATAAAAGGATAGAAATCAACAAGTAAACCAAAATTATAATAATGTTGTATGTAATAAAAGTGACATTACAAACAGCGAGAAAGATGAATTACTTAATAAAAGCTATTCTTATAACTTAGTACTGAAAAAAAAAAAGTTGGATCCCTACCTCACACTTTGCATCAAAATAAATCCCAAAAAATCTCCAAGTGTTTGAATATAAAAACTGAAAGCATTACTTACATGAACAACAGACAAATAAGACTCTTGTAATTGATTGGTCAAACAGTAAAGACACAGAATCGTTGAAAAGTATAATCTATAGTTTTGATTTGGTAGAGAATATACATTATGTTCAAGCATGTGGATAGTTATAAAACCTTGACCACGTCTTAGCAATAAAGCTAATAGGATCAAAATTCAAAGTATTGATATCATACTGAACACATTCTCTGAGCACAATGCAATTTAATTTAAATAAATAATAAAAATTATCAGAAATACTCAATCTTTTTTAAAAATACAAAAGCATACTTCTAAACAATTCATGGGTCAATGCGGAAATAATAGTGGAAATTAGACTATCTTAAGAAATGAATTATAGTACACATAGTAAGCATAAAAATTTGTAAGGTGATGTTAAAATAATGCGTAAAAAATTAAATAGTCTTAAGTATTTGCATTAGAGAATAAGATTTGAAATTAAGGAGTTCTACACTCCCTTTAGTGATTTACAAAATATAACTGAGGGGCACCTGGGTGGATCAGTTGGTTAAGTGTGCAAATCTTAACTCTTGATTTTGACTCAGGTTATGAACTCACAGTTTTGTGAGATTGAGTTCTGCAGGATCAAGATCCCTGCTTGAGATTCTCTCTCTTTCCCTCTCTGTCCCTTCCCTGCTCGCACATGTGCACACATGTGCTCTCTCTCTCTCTCTCTCTCAAAATAAACAAACATTTAAAAAATATATGTACACAACTGACAAATATCTTGACCTAAAAAGTGTATAGAGAACACTTTATTTGTCAATAAGAAAAAAAATAATAACAAACAACTCAATAGAAAAACAATAGAATAATTGAACAGGTATTTCACAGAAGTGAAAACCTGAATAAACATCTGAATAGATGATCAATTTTATTAGTATTCTGAAGATGCACATTTTAACCACAGTGAGAAATGATTTCACACTTGCTTGATTGAAAAGCTGGACTAAGTATTAGCAAGGATGTGGAGCAAGAACAAATCACCCCCATTCCTAATGGCAAGGTAATTAGACTACTTGTCTGGAAAAAGTTAATAACACAGCTGGGCTGAAAATGCCCACAGCACAGAACGTAGAAATCCCACTCCTAGGTGTACACCAAAGTTAACAGTACTTTTGAAAACATGTACATTGGGAGATGTTGTCAAGAATACTCATAACAACCTTGTTGGAAATAGTAAAAAAAAAAAGAATCAGCACAAAAATGTCTATCACTAGAATGGATAAACAAATTGCAGTGTGTTCCTATAAATGGCACAACATACAGGTGAGAAACAGACCTACTGTTGTATGCATCAGCCAGGATGATCTCAAAACATAATGTTCTGAGGAAGAAACACATTAAGAAGAATTTATACTGCATGGTTCCATTCACATATGATTAAAAAATAGTATCTTATTTAGGAATCCATACATAGAGGTGGGAAAAGCATAAAGAGAAAAAGAGGATCATAAATAAAAATTCAGCATAGGGACACCTGGGTGGCCAAGTCAGTTATGCATCCAACTTCTGCTCAGGTTATGATCTCACAGTTCATGGGTTTGAGCCCCACGTCAGGCTCCGTGCTGACAGCTCAGAGCTGAGAGCCCGCTTCACATTCTCTGTCTCCCTCTCCCTCTGCCCCTACCCCACTCATTCTCTCTCTCTCTCTCTCTCTCTCTCTCTCAAAAATAAATAAACATTTAAAAAATTCAGCACAATGCTTACTTTTGTTACAGATGAGAAGAGTGTCAGGAATGGGTGTTTGGAGGGGCCTGGAGGCAGTGTCTAGGGTTCTGGTGACATGCTTTCTTATCACAGAATTGCTGTATAGAGAGTAAGTTGAAAACATTTACTAAACTTGCCAAAGCACATGCCCTTGTAAGAATGAATACTGTAAAAATAGCTCCACTAATAATGTATATCTAAGGTTATTCACTGCAGCACTCTTTGCAATTATAAATACTGGAAACATTCTAACCCTATTCCAAATCCTACCTCTAAGGGATTAGTTGAATAAGTTAAGATTTATTCATCCAATGGAACACAGTGGAACGATACAGAAGATTGGCCTTATGAATTAATACATACATAAAGGCAAAATTATTGTTAAGTGAAAAAAATGTGTAATACATTGTGTATAAGTTGTCATATTTGTATAAAAATAAGATTAATATATATTTTAAAATGTATGTAAGTTCAAAATAATATATTTTAAAGCATATGCAAAATTAAGATTATGGTTTGAGGGGAAGTAAATAGAATAAAAGGGAGGCATGGACAAGCCAGGGGATTTCACTATTATTTCATACATTTTCTATGTTTAACAGATATAAATATTATTTCTGGGGAAGGGAACAGGATGGCTGGAGAAGGGTGTGAGGGAGACTTTTTTTTATGATTCATCATGTATTTATTACCTTTGTATTTTGTGACTGCAGGGGAACCTGGGTGGCTCAGTTGATTGGGCATCCAACTGTTGATTTCGGCTCAGGTCATGATCTCATGGTTCATGAGTTCAAGCCCTGCATCAGTCTAATAGTGTGGAGCCTGCTTGGGATTCTCTCTCCCTCTCTCTCTCTGCCCCTCTCCTGCTTGCTCTCTCTCGCACTCTGTCTCTCAAATTAAATAAATAAACTTAAAAAAAAAGAATTTTGTAACTGCAGTACAATGCTTATATATTAATTATTGATAATATCAACAAATTCCTGTTAAAATAATCAACAACACAACCAGCCCAGTTCTCATTCACTGGAACTCTGTCAAGAGTGAACCACAAATCTGTCAATGACTAGCCAATGCCATGGAAATGGCACTTCCTGAAAAGATGGAACTTTTCCCTCTTTATAAAATTATGCCACAAGAAGCAATTAAAACCCCTACAAATGTTCCTTGGGCATATGTTAGAAGTTGAGGGGAAAAGCGCTGCTGTTCATACCCTCTTGGAGAAGAAGTAGTAAAATATACTTAAAATAACGCAGGAGAAAATTAAAATGATCTTCTTCTCCTAGCAATATGGAATTGTTAATAGTGACATAAGAACTCCAGAGGGACGTTCTGGTGCACATCGTACTCTTTTGGCAAATGACAAATGGATACATAATTAAATATAATCATACTAAAGATTTTCATAAATTTCTTGATGAGAACACAGCTCACATTTTATTGTCAATACTTTCTGAAATAGAACAAGAACAAACAGGTAAAAAAAATTCAGGAAAAGTAAAAACATCAAGTGTGAGTGTCGAGGTAACGATAAACATCTGATATTGAAGGGACTGAAAGTGCGAACCTCCTACACATTCACAATGAGAAATAATCCGGAGAAGCCTCTTGGGATGAACTGTATTTTTTCACTGTCAAAGCCATCATCTCTTCAGCAGCTTCTACTCAAGCTTTCTTATCTCATATTTTGTGGTCTTGAGGCATTGTATAGAAAAAAACCCTTTCAGTTTCTCTGGGAAATACCACCGTCCTTTGAACCTCTTTTCTCTCATTAAGAAGAGATGGAGAATTGGATGTATAGGATCTAATCTTGGCTGTCTGTGTCCTTGGGCAAGACGCATAACCTCTCTGAGCTTTAGTGTCATTTTCTATAAATGCTAATGTCCCTTCCAAGGCTATCATTCTAGAATGCCACAGCGAGTGCCAGAAGGCTTCTGGACTTCTGCAGCTTTCTCCACGGACACAACACCTTTTGCAAATTAGAGCAGTGTTTCTTTGAATCTTCTCTTAACAGAATGTCATCGGCTACAGTGGTTGAACAAATAGTACTTTACCTTCTTTTACATAAGGAGAATGGAAGCATAATGGGCGCTGGCATTGGTTCACTGGCTCAACAATTTTAGAACTGATACCTTTGCAGTTCTCCTGGGCAAGACCCTCAAGGTCACAAGAGGGCTGCTGCAGGTCCTGTCCAACAAGACACCCTCTCCATCACCAGGCTGTTGGGAGCCGTTTTGGGCTCACAGGTTGAGACCCCTCCCTGCGTGGGGAAGGTTGAAGCAAAGCTCCCACCAGCCAAACTGGCACCTAGTTTTACCTCCTTCTAAATAATCTTTCAGGCCTGGATTTCTTGAACTGCTCTCGTTGGCTTAAGGGATATAATGCTCTTTGGTTTTATGGCACATGGAAAAGGGGACCTGGAGTGTGATGTCTTGAGGGATAAAATCTGAATGAGAGTAACCTGGCCAGAAGTAACCTCAAGATTGCCTCTTGGGGATAGGTTACACAAACTGATCATATAGAATAGCAGCTATGAGTTGGCTAGAAATTGGCAGACGTTAGGCCCCAAGACTCCTTGAACCAAACTAGGTTTTCCCTGCAGGTATCGCTCCCCTCAGCCCCACCATAAAACCTCAAGGCACATCTCTGTAAAGCTTCTCTCAGTATTAACACACTGATGGGAAAGATTGTAAAGAGACTTAGGACCTTCCCCGAAGGTTAGCCTCGCCCAAAAGTTAGAAGCACTGTTTATAGCTACACATATCTTCATTGATCAGCAGCAAATATTGAGCACCTCTCTGAGGTTAACTTTTCACAAATCCTTTTGTAATTCTTATCCCTACGCTCCCTTATACCATAAACCTATAGGTGACTACATAGGTTTTGTGACAACAATGTATGTTGTAAATAATGCCTTGTCACTGATGTAATGTCACTTGCTACCTTTAAAAATAAAGACACTGAGACCAGCAAAGCAGAGATTCCAGAATTGCCAGGGCTGCCTGCTTGATCATCAGATTCCATCTCACTCGTGGCTCTCACTTCATTTCGCCTGACCGTCGGTCCTTCGTGGACCCCTAGATTCGCTGGAACAAGGACCCCGGCACCAGGCATTCCCCATCTTCTTAGTGGAGGCAACCACTGTTCTGGTATCCACCATCATAGACTAATTTTGCCTCTTTTGGAACCTCATGAAAATGGAATGTGTCTGACTTCTTTCATTTAACATGTTCTTTTGGCAATTCTTTCGTGTTGCAGTAATTGCTAAGTAGTAAGTCATATGTTATATGAACATATTGCCATCCCTTTATCTATTCTCCTATTGATGTGTGTTTGAATCGTTTCCAGTTCTGGGCTATTATGAATAAGGGTGCCATGAACTTTCATGTATAAGTCTTTGTGTGGACTCATATGTCTACATTTGTATTGGGTAAAAACTCAGAAGTAGAATTGCTGGATTATAGGGCCAGGGTATGTTTAGCTTTATAAAACACTGCCAAGGAATCCTCCAAAACAGCTACATCACTTTGTAGGACTGTATAATTCTGGAATTCATGCATCACCAATCATGTAATTTTTTCCAGATTATTGGACATTTAATTTATATTGCTTTCAATGATGCTTCTTGTTAATAGGAGATGTGACAATGAATGCCTTTATGCAAATAATTTTATCTGTTACTGGAATATTTCTGTTGTTGGAATATTTACTTGAGATGATAGATAGGGCAGAGTTACTGAGTATTGTCATGATTTCTTAATTTCTCAAAAGTCTGCAGTAGTTTGTATTTCCTCAATAAATTTGAAAAATCTTGCTTTTAAGCCCCTAATTCCTTTTTTATTGAGTTATAAGGTGCACAAATTTTAAGTGTACAGATCAATGAGTTTTTACAAATGTGAAATTCACTAGTGATGACCTAGATCAAGAAACAGGACATCTTCTGCACCATAGAAACCCTCATGTCTCTCTCAGACTATTCCACACTCCCAGAAGGACCTGCTATTCTGATATTGTGATTGTTTAAGCTTCAGATAAATTGAATCATGCAGTTTATATTTGTTTATTCTCATATGCAGGATTTGAAAGACAAAATATAGAGTTTTTATTCTGAGTACAATCTTAATTTCTGATACTGATAAGAGTGAGCTATAATTTTTTAATAAAAATAATGATCACCATTTGTTGAGCTCAGGAATGCATATCAGCTACTACCTAAAGTATTTACATCCATAGTTTCATGTAATCTTTTCAATAACCCAATAAGAATATATATATATACTTTCTGGATAATAAATATTAGGCTAAGCATTGAAGTTAGCTTGCCCAATCTCCCAAATCCTATATGTGCCTCAGGAAGAATGCATATTCACGGCTCAGGCTTTAAACTATTATTAGTGACCAGTCCTTTAGAATTGCAAATGCTCAGTCACCAGACAAAAGATCTAAACAAGCATCAGAGGATGCTTCTAATTGGCTGTGCTTTACTCCTTAATAAAAACCAAAGGCAAGCTGCTAGAGGGGAAGGATCAAAGGTCAACTTGATAGAAGCAATTGCCATGCATGATTTTCACAATTACCTATGTTCCTCAGTCATTATAAGCTTTACTAGAAAATTGAAACAGTAGGTGTATATTAGCATTGCAGCTCACAGTTGGTCATATTACTGCTGATCTGGACCATTTTTTTCATTAAAATGCAATTATTGCCCCCCAAGACATCACCATACAAAATTATATAGAATGTAATGAACAAAGTAGCTAATGATGGAAAAACAGCATGGATTCAAAAAGTATACTGTGAGTAAAGACAACTCTTACACTGACCATTTTACCATTTTGGAGGGTAATAAGGAAGCTCACTGCCTAGGAAAGGAGTAGAGAAAGATAAATCGAAGCCAGGGCTTATTTCTGAAGCCAGCTGGAAGCTCCGAGCACCATTTTACCTCAGTGATTTCCTTATACCAACTGGGAAGAAGATATTAATTTGCATAAGATATTGGAAATTACAAGTAGGTTTTTGCATTACACAAACAAGATCCCGGTAAAAAGAAACAAAGAGAGATGTTAGGATACATTTAATCAAAATGCATGTATTCCATGCATCCAGGAATCACGTCATCATCAAAGAAAATCATGGAGCCAGTACTTAAATGAATGAATATAGGAACCCAAGTGGTATTTTATAAATTCCTTTAAAAACTTTTGTAATATGAAAGAGGCAAAATTGCATGTGCATAAATGATAAGAACACAAGAGTCATCCACATGCCCAATTCTTGTTACTAGCCCACTCCAAAAGTAATAACTATTCTAAGTTTTCCTAAGGATAATCATTCATATTAAGCAAAACTTCAACTAAATGTATGGTGCTTTAGAAAAAAAAATAATGAAAATTTTTATCTAATCCTATTTGCATTTGAGGCGTTGAACAACTGTCCTAACAATTTAATGAACTAGAGCTAATGGAAGAAAATTCGACATCTCCCTCCATCCCCCCAAGCAAAAAGAAAATTTCATTTTTCCACATTTGTTATTGATTTTTCCGAATTTCATTTTATTTAATTCAGGTGTTAGTAATGGATAACACAGAGTTGATTTTCTTTGAAGTCCTACTTTATCTATATGACAGCAACACAAATGACTGTTGGTAAGACATGAAAATTAAATTTAGTTTTTCCAGTGTCTGTGTGAAATGATTTCCCTGAGGTCTGCTTTTCAAGATCTCCTTGGTGCCCAAAGGCACAACACGGTCAGTTGAGATGCAGTGAAATGTGTCCTCTAGGTAGTGTTTTTTAGTGTGAAACTAACCAACCTAATTGCCACCTGAACTTGGCCTATCAACATCACAATCAAATTAACTAGAATATTACCATACAGACAAATATTGATGACATTTCAACTCTTAAAAATAATTGCAAACCTTGAAAATGCTTTTGAATACATAATACTACTTATAATTGAAGAGCATGCATTTCTGCCAAGGTTAAGTTTCTTCCATAATTGGTCTGCAGCTAGCTTCTTTTTTTTTCCTATCTATGTAGGGGTTGAAAGGATGTTTTATAATAAATTTATGTTCCCCTCTTCATCTGCCAATCTTCAATCTGAGATTGAAAAAATTTTTTTTGTTCTTTTACATAAATGACATTACCAGCAGCTTCCTCACAGACACTGGAAGGTTTTGTAATAACAACTGAAAGGATGTAGGTTGCCAATCATGATTTTCTTTTTATCTATCTATCTATCTATCATCTATCTATCGTATTTATTTATTTACTTTTCTGAAAGCAAGTGCCCAAACATTTAACCTCCACTCACATGCCTCCAAATATTCCTAACAAGCCCCAAAGGTGCCCATGATGGTGCTGCCATATTCATAGCCATGGCACTCACCACCTTCCTCTCTTACATCCCATCCCTTTTGGGGAATAGTAAAACTATTCCTGGAGAAAGCGCAGAGGCATGAATTACTCAGATAGTATTTTTAGATGACTTCTGAACATTGATTAATAAATCTTAGAAAGCACTGTTCACTTACACCAAACAACCCAATTCCGGCTTATAAATAGTGCCCAGGGAAAGTTTTAAGTTTTGTATTACTTAAGTAGACCCTGAAGCATGACACTTGGTTTTACTTCTTAATTGCATCTTCTGTTCCATTTAACTTTACCTAACCGGACTTATAAATATTTAATTAGATCATCGCTGCTGGCTTAAAAAGGAAAAAGAAACCCTGGCTCATACTCTTGGCCAAATTTGACCTTGAAAAGACAAAGACATGCTTACAGTGTTACTTTCGTCCTGATTTCCATTTAAGAAGGAAACAGGCAGCACAACTGATTAGCAAAATTGAGTTATTAAAAAAGATTGAGCTAGGCTTAAGTAGCATAGGGAAACGTTTTTTAAAAAGCAGTGTTCCTGTCTCTTCTGGGGCACCTGGGTGGCTCAGCCAGTGAAGCACTGGACTCTATCTCTGCTTAGGTCATGATCTCACAGTTTGTGACTTCGAGCCCCAAGTCCTGCTCTATACTGATGGTGAAGAGTCTGCCTGAGATTCTGTCTCTCTTTCACCGCCCCTCCTCAACTTGTGCATTCTTTCTCTCTTTTCTCTCAAAGTAAATAAATAAACTTAAAAAAAAAGCACTGTTCCTATCTCTACCAGAAAACGGCAGAGAGATTAAATTTTCTCATGACTTATTGAATCCACTAAATTGCCAAAGTCAGAAAGGTTTATTTCAATTTTTTCTTTAATATCTTCTCTAATATTAGTTTATAGAATATTACAGTTGTGATAGAAGTATATGAATACAACAACCCACTCTTTGGATATGGAGGCTTTTAATACACGCCACTGAAATGAATTGGGATTTTTTAAAAATCTTTTTTATATTTTTGTTGTTGCTGTTTTCATTTTTATTTTTCAACTTTACACCAAACATTGAAATGTATGCTGGAAGTCTTTTTGTATTTTAAAATCGATTAAACAATTAATTAACTATTGCAAACTCTTGAGTACCAACACTGCCCTGCCATATTCTATATAATATGTGCTCCACACACTGGTCTCTGGGCACAGAAGCCGCAAGCATAGCTTTCAGACCCCTCTGAACAGCTTCCTCTGTATCACTGGGCATCTCTCAGGCACTCAGAGTCTGTAGGTCTGACCACAAACTCTCATAATGCACAAGCATCTCCTTCCCTCCCACTCCATGTTGATCTGGGACCCATTTTGATCTACTACATGCTGAGTAAATTCCCCTTGTCCCCTTTCAGTGGATCTAAAACTGTGGTGCAATAACTCAAAGGATATTTACTCATATCATCACTATAGCTAAACATCCACTCTATCTCACACCTTCCAGGGACTTTCAATTAAATCCTCATACTATTCAACTTGTTGATGGCCATATGCTTTTCCTTTGGAGGTTGGGAGATATCTATATCTATACATCTATATATGTAATTACATGTAAACTATATACACATATACATTTAGCTGGATTAGAATCCTTTAAAAAGCTTCCTCTCGAATATGTTATTGTTCTTGTTCCATGGACATGCTTATCTTTTTTCTGAATCCTCACTAAATCACAAGCCTCCTGGGCCTTATCCTTCCTCTTGCTTGCCATATCCAAATTGTCTCCATTAGTATCTGGAATAGAGGAGGAACTCAATAAACACTAAGTAAAGATCTGTTTGTATGGGTGGATGAATGAACACAATGCAAGGCAACCAAGCTTACCTTCTTTTTCCAGATATTATATGACCCTTTCAAATATGTAAGGCAGCAGGATATCACACTGAACCTATTTTCTTCTGGTGGAAGATGGTGAGAACCTACAGCGATCTCGTCCTGAACTGCCTATTCCACTGAGGACCATAAGCCATGCTCTATGAGCAGCATTCAGTTTGATAGTGTGGACTGCATGTTTCAGACAGTTTGACTCAAATGCCAGCTTAACTGGGTCTTGCTTTAATTTGAGACTTCCACATTTGTAAAGCAGAGGTATTCCTCCTATCTTTTGGCCTCAGTACATTCATGACAAATAAATATAAGTTTTATTTCATATTCTTATCTTACTTATTCGCCTATGTGTCAAATAATGTACAAGAATATTTTTGTGGTTTAGCACATTTATTTTGTCAATTTTTTCTTATTCTTATATTGATTGAGGTTGAGAATTTTTAAGTGCCTCGTTTTTCAATTACTCATACTTAAAATGGCATGTCTGCTTTCCATGCACAGAGACTATTCCTTTCATCATTGCAAAATTGTTTTCTTGAATATGCCTAATCCCAAGAAAAAGGCATTGTGGTGTGCTTTGACAATGAGTATCCAGTAGAGGGGGAAGTATGGGAAGTGGGGCAGTGGAAAAATAAAAGACTTTGGGTTTTATAGGCCCATGGAGAATGACTCAGTAGATTTGTGTCAGTAGAAATTATACACATAATGTATTATATAGACACTCCAGAAAAGTAGTATTTGCTTATATCTGTGTTTCAAGGGTAAAATATGACTTAGAGGTGAATTTATAGAATGTGGCCTATGTTTAAGTATCAGTGTATCTGAACTAACACTCCTCTGGATGTGTGGCATTCTGTGTATCACAATTTACTGAAAGATTTATTAATATAGGAGAAAGCATGCTAGACCACCAGTACATTGTAGATTTCAGTACATTTACTTTTTCTCTTCCTTCCCTTAGGTCTTAAGATGACTCTCTAGAAATTCATATATAGATTTGCACCATACTAATTTGTACACATGAGAAGGAGGGCCTGACTGCATTAATGAAAGTTCTAACTGATAAATGACAATTATTAAAAACATATATATCTGAAGTAACCGATATAAGGTTAATGAAATATTGCCTAGAACTGACCCCTAAGGGAGCAGCCTTAATAAATGAATAAGAGTAATTTATAATTAGACTTTTCTTTTTGCACTTGAGAAGTCCTTAAATGAGCTTATCTATAAGAAGGTTACACACATCTTCTATTGCCTGCAATTTTATTTCTTTAAATTTTGTTTTAATGTTTACTTATTTTTAAGAAAGAGAGACAGAGCGTGAGCAGGGGAGGGTAAGAGAGAAGGAGACACAGAATCAGAAGCCGACTTCAGGCTCCGAGCTGTCAGCAGAGGCCAACACGAGGCTCAAACTCACAGACTGCAAGATCATGACCAGAGCCGAAGTTGGACGCTCAACCAACTGAGCCACCCAGGTGCCCTTCACAATTTTATTTCTATTTTTAATTTGTTTCAGGATAGTTTTCTTCAATAATATATAGTTAAACCCACATAGACTCTTCTTAGAGTAAACTTTCTGGTCAAGAACTATTAGCTTAATTCTGAGAAGGTTAAGATAGACGAAGCTGCATATCCATCCAATGTTTACAGAAGCCCCGGCCTACCTTCACACTGCAGAAATTCTTAAAATGCACAGATTTTGAGTAAAAAAATCCAGACCCAAAAGACTAAGTACTGTATGATTCTATTGATACAAAGTTCAAAAACAGACAGAAGTAATTTATTGTCACAGAAAATGGATAATGACTGCTTTTGGAGGTGGAAGGTTTGTTAGCTGGAATAGTGCAAGATGGAATATATAGGGATGGTGTTCAAGATCTCGATCTGGGTAATTTTTATATGGGTTTTGCACATATGTCAAAGTTCTTTACTGAACACTTAATGTTTGCGCATTTTACCAAAGGTAAATTATACTTTAGTAAAGTATGATTAACAAAAGAATGCATAGGTTGTTAATTGGATCTTGGATTCAACTTTAGAGAGGAGGTTAACATAGAAAAAAAAAAAACAATTGGATATGGAAAACTGGAAGAGCAACTAGATAAAAGTGTTTATGCTTATGTGATGTTCCAAACCTGGTCTTTGCCCCACCACCTAGCATGAACTTTAGATATTAATTAGAATGGGAATTGCAATAACAGTCTGCTATCTTAACAAACTGAATGGTTACTTTGTTTTTAAGATTTTATTTTTAAGTACTCTCTCCACCCAAAGTAGGGCTTGAACTACAACCCCAAGATCAAAAATCACGTGCTTTACAGATTGAGCCAGCCAGTCTCCCCTGAATGCTATCTTTAAATTAACCAATAGGATATATCAAAATTTCCGAAACTAGATTCCAAAATAAATGCCTCACTCACTGTCTTAGTTTCACCAAGAATTTGTCAACAGCATTGCCTCCCCATGCTAAAGAGTTAAGAAGATCCACTAACAGTTCTTCAAGCAAAGTGCTAATAATCCCTAGAGTGACTTTTCTTGTCACTTTGTAACGTAAGTGTGATTTTCTAAGTAGCTTTTCTCTGTGTCTGCCAGGTTTGAGAAAACCCAAATTCCCTTTTGATGAAATCATGAACTCTAAAGCATTCATGATTTAAAAAAGGAAACTATATATTAAATAGCTGAGTCAGGCTGTCTTATGACAGAGAGATATATTCAGTATTTGTTCTAGCCAAATAGAACATCCTTGTTAATATTATGGATCAGGAAATATCCAGCAAGAAATTTGAGAGCTAAGCATTCTTCAGGATTCAATGAATGATGTCCAAACAGTGCCTTAAAATTATTGAGCTAACCTAGAGTACACACATAGAAAATTAATTTTCACACGGGGGTTTGTGGGATAAAAGCAAGACATTGGTATAGTAATATTTGTATATAATATTAATGGGTGTTTCTGACGTTGTAGAGTTCTATATTTGCCTCCCAGTGTGTCTTCTGTCTTTATCTGCTCTAGTTAAACTAAGCAATTATTTAAAAAAAATAGATGCAATTATACAAATATTCACATCCCTAAAAGCAGCCGCCTTTCCCAAATGTTTAATCATCATTGGGTGGGAAAGGGGTTGCCAAGGATGAAGAGGTCTTTGTCACTACTGATGACATTTTTGTATTTTGTTTTGTTTTGTATTCTGTACCTCTGATTCCCTCTTTCCCATCCTCGTTCATTTGGTTTAGTTTCACTCTTTTATTCAGCTCTCAGCTCAAAGTCTGATAAGGTTTAGATAGTTGAAGCTGCATCAGAGAAGCTTTTCCTTATCTTTCCGTCCCATAGATTTCTCCCCCACCATTCTAAATGCACTTACTCATTTGTTGTCTAGTTCTCCTGTGTAGTATGCAACACCGTGGTTGTATCTTTCTTGCTCTGCAAACTATAAGCTACTGAGAAGACAAGGATTGTGTCCTGTTTTTTGTTCACTTTGCAACCTCAGCTCCAGGTTACATTCTCTAGCACATTGTAGTAGGGACTCAATATATATTTACTGGATGAATAACTGTACAAAGAAACTAACGGATTAATGAAAGCCTCCCTCTGAAACTGACAGGGTTCTGAATTTGAACTGTGAGGAGAATATGAACTTCCCTTAGTGAAGAGTGGAGATGTCATCCCATGATAGCCAGTCTACTCTTGCTGTTTTTCCCCAACTGGGTTCTTTCCTCAGTCCTATCCTGCCTCTCACCTCTTTGAGAGGATCCTTTGTGTTCTTTATCCATAAACATAATAGTATTCCTGAAGCTGGGAGAGAGAAAGTGATAATAATCAAATGAACATTTCTGATAGTGTACGCTAATAGTGCTATGAAACAGCTCCCCAATCTAAGTGACACAATGAAAATTCATTTCTAAGCTCACATAACAGTTCAAGTAGGTTGAGAAAGGGGTGGTTCCCTCCTATACATGGTTATTTGAGAACCCAGATTCTTTCCCTCTGGCTCCTCTGATCTTCTCTAGATGGGGTGGAACTCAAGGTGGGCTCCACCACTTCACCTCACAACCTGTCAATCAGATCTCAGTTAGGTGGCACCCTACCTACAAGGCAAATTTGGAAATGCAACCTATCGTATGTCCAGGAAGAAGAGGAAAGAATATGAATGTTGTTGGAGCTGCTGGAGTTATTTCTGCAACACGTGGGATTGTTGAATCCTCTTTCTTCATTTCCCGTGAGCTTAAATCAAATTAATATACTCGCAGAAAGGCAAACTTTCCCTGGTTGTCAGGCTTGAGTGGCTCTGACACTCCAGTGACTGCTATCTCATCAACTGGGCATTGGTCTTGGACAAACGTAGACAATGCCTCTCAGAGCATCTACTGTTTCCTATCTTTATGTGATGTAGTAGATCCTGTCTTGTGTCTGTATCTTCACCAGGCTCTAGATCCGCCACATAGAACCCTTTAGGGTCTAACACTGCAGGCATAGGATGTCAGGGAGAATGTACCAGACACAAACAACACCTGCCAACTCCCTGCATGGAGCAGGTCATCTCTCTAGGCCAAGTATCCAACTCCTCTAGTCTCCCGGTGAGTTTTTCCTCATGTTTCAATCTTGACGTCTAGCACCCTATCTTCTGTCAAGTGGCTAAACTTAACTCCCTAGGAGAAGTGGCAAAAGCCTAGTATATAGAACTTCATTTGTCTGTAAACATTATAAGAATTGTAAAACCCGGGACTGGGTTGGATTCATCTCCATGGCTATACCAGAGGGCAAATGGAAAATCTTTGAGGAATGTTTTTTGTTGTTGCTGAATGAATACCTTATCACCTTGACCGTGACTCGACTACCACCTGTCTTGCCTAAGACTATTCACCAACCTTTTAGAACTTAAGATCCTTACGTGTGATAATAGTACAGAGAACCAAGCAAAAAATAATGCATAAGTGGATGTTGGGACCACAATTTTTTCACTTTCTATAAAAACCTGAGGTTCTTGAAGAAACAAAGCAATACCAATATTTCTAATTTGGGGGAAATTCGCTCTGATAGAGTCAATTGTTCTTGTGAAATAATCACTCATTCCCCTTCACTTCTAGGGGAGGATGACACTTCTCTGATCCATTCAAATTGACTTGCTTTGGCCTCATCATGAGCAAAGTGAGTAGACACTGGGCTTAACGGTCTGACTGGTCCAGATCAATGTAATACTAGCAGATGTAATTCAGCAGAGGTTTGAAACGTGCTTCCATGGCTGAATGTGTTCTGGTATGCTTGGGCCATCCCAGGAGGATGGCAAGGGCTCGGAGGAGAGGCATGAGATATATGTGGAGCAGAATGGCCTCACACAATCTAACCAGCTGAGCACCACCAGCTGACTTGACAAGAGCGGTAATAATGGTTTCTGGTTTAAGCCGCTACACTAATCAATATTTAATGTGCACATTTCTCATATGAACTTTTTTTTCACATTGAACCTCTCTCAAAGCCATGCCCAACTAGACCTCAGATTATTTCTGATTAAGTCACTAAACACTGAATTGGTCCAGTCTGTGAGAAATAACATTGAGAAGGAAGTTCTTTTTTTTTTTTTAGGTTTATTTACTTTAAGAGAGAGAGGAGAGAATGAATGCAGGAGTGACAAAGAGAAAAGAAGAGAAAGAGAATCCCAAGAAGGCTCCACATTGCCAGGGCAGAGCCTGATGCGGAGCTTGAACTCACGAACCATGAGATCATGACCTGAATTGAAATCAAGAGTGGAACGCCTAACCAACTAAACCACCCGGGCACCCCTGAGAAGGAAGTTCTAATAAACTAGCTGGTAACACAAGTTTCTGGACAGACCTCATATCAATTTGAATAACTGTATGGGATATACAGCTATATATAGGAAATATTCCTATACAGGAAATTGGCTACATTTGAAAGCTGTCATACACTGACACAAATTCACAGAGTATATATGCAACAGAAAGAAAGCTGCTGGATAGGTAATTAGGGTAAAATTTCTACTAATTGTATACAACCTGAGTATATTTAGTGCTGTAATTACAAAGGTAATTTATGATAATAGTGGCTCCATGCTAACAGTTATTAGTTTAATAAAGCCACTGCTCTAATAAAGCAGATGCCATTATTGAAACATCTCTCTAATTGAAAAGCTACTATTGTAGTCACTTTAAAATAGGACCAGTAAATAGTGGCAGTACTTTTAAAGTGTATGGCTTTACCTCCAGGGCTGAATATATTGAAACTTTTACCATTTCTATATAGCATTACTTCATGCCCTGACTAATATATTGCCTTCCATTCTCTCCACTCCCACCCCTGACTTATATAAGCTGAGCACTGTCAGAGATTCTACATATTTTAAAATCAAAGACTTTGTTACTCGAAGTGTGGTGTGTAGGACAGCAGTGGCAACACACCTTAGAATTTGTTAGAAATGTCAGATCCCATTTTGTTAGAAATGTCTGCCCTAACCCAGAATTGTAGAATCAGAATGGGAATCGGATTTTAGCAAGATGCTTAGGCAATTCATATGCACTTAAAAATGCAAAACATTGTTGTAAGAGATAGTTCCTTCATATGATATGTATGAAGAATATGTATCTATGGTAAAAATCTGAAGGCATTTCTATATAATTGAATGTTAAGTCCCAACGCAGTCTATAGACCAGCATCTTTAGCGTCACCTGGGTATTTGTTAGAGCACCAGGATCTCAGCCCACCTCTACCTCTACTGTAGAATCTCAGATATAGCAAGATCCTTGGGTGATTCACTTATTTATTAAAGTTTCAGAAGCACTGCTCTAAGGTATCCTTTCTAAGGAAATACTTTACATATAAAGCAAAAGGTAATGCATTAGAATATTCATTCATACATACTAAATGGGATATATCATGAAGCTAACAAAAAATATTGTTTTAACTTTTCTCCATGATTTTCTTTGTTAGGGCAGGAACAACACTATGAAATAATAGAAAAGGTTTTACTGTATGAGGCACAATATTGTTTTGGGGTAGGACTTCTTGCCTTATTATGATAGTCTTTCTTCCTAATGATAAAGTTTAAAAATGCTTTTGTTTCTTCCACTCTGGTAGCCCTCAGCCATTTCCTCTGACAGTATTTTTGGCACTATACTGATCTAGAAGGTTTTAGCGAACACTGTCTTATTTCAGGGGATACTTAATGATAGCAAGTGGCAGAAGGGGAATAGTATCCTAACAACACTTCAATGGGGATGTAACTCTTTGCCTTTCAGCACCTGTTGTATATATGGTACTTGTCTTCATTTTGAATTGTTCAATGAATTCTCACACACTTGGTGCATTTAAATGAAGGTAACTGTTTACACAGTAAGCAAATATAATCTGTCTTACTGCAACTTGCCATGAAAACTGATCATTCTGTGCCTTGATGTCACCTCATACATTATCTTTCCTGTGTGTAAACGAAGGAGTATTTATCATTACTGAACACACATATATAACCAGGGGCTCTAATACTGAGCATGTAGCTTAATGAATTTGTTCACAGCAATATCCCTGTGTGACCTTCTCTGAGATTAAAGAGTATGTGCACTCCCTCTGAAGGTTTCTGCTTGTCTTTTTTTTTTTTTTTGATTAATATTTCCTGGTCTTGTATATCATATACATGGAATAACACACTATGTACTCATTTTTGTCCAGATTTATCTATTGAATTCTTTTGTTGAAACACTAAAGAAAGAAAGAAGCTACAAAGTGAGAGGAAAGAAAGACAGAAAGACAGGAAGAAAAAAGAAAGAAAGAAAGAAAAAGGAAAGAAAAAAAGAGTAAAGTTGACATCACATAAGTTCTCCAAGAATCTAAAACACTTGATTAAAAAATAATTTGGATAAGCTTTAGTACGCTTATATTTACAAAGCTTTAATATTTATTTATTTATTTATTTATTTATTTATTTATTTATTTTGAGAGAGACAGAGATGCGTGAGTGAGCGAGGGGCAGAGAGAGAGAACCAAGCAGGTTCTGTGCTGCCAGCACAGAGCCCGACATAGGGCTCCAACTTCTGAAACTGTGAGATCATGACCTGAGCCAAAACCAAGAGTTAGAAGCTTAACTGAGCCACTCAGGTGCCCCAATATTTACAATACCTCCCTCACATACACTAAAAAAGAAAAAAGATATTAAACCATTTAGTAATTACTAGTTTGAAAATAGACAAAATATTTTAAAAGAACATAAGAATTGTGAAATATAGCACCTATGTCTAGATTTTGATTTTTGATATTAAAATACTGACTTATTTACAAATTATTTACATAATTTTCCCCCATAAATTTTCACACTCTCTCAGTGAATCAGAAATGTACTGAAAGTAATGATTATACACTCGAGTATAGAACTTTCTTCTTTTTTTATATTTATTTATTTTTTAGGGAGAGACACAAACAGGTAGAGTGCAAGAGGGGTAGGGGCAGAGAAAGAGGGAGACACAGAATCTGAAGCAGGTTTCAGAGTCTGAGCTGTCAGCACAGGGTCTGAAGCGGGGCTCGAACTCAAGAATCTTGAGATCATGACCTGAGCTGAAGTCCTACGCTTAACCAGCTGAGCCAGCCAGGCTCCCCAGGGGTACAGGTTTCTGATTAAAATGTCATTATTGTCTTAATTCCAAAAGAACTGATCATTTAGTCCCCAATTCAATAACTCTTTCAATCATATTGACAGAACCTTTGGAATACAAAGAATTTTTTCCTGTTCTATTTAAAATAATGGTTGTCCTATCTAAAAGAGTTCAGGTGAGTAGACAGTAAAAACCCTCTTCTTAGAAATAGTACAGTTGAAGTTTAATTAACTTCTGCTGAGCAGTAATTCGAATCAATTCACTTCTTCTGTGAGAACAGTAAATTTTGAAATTACAATTTATAAAAGATCAGTAATATGCCCCCCAGACAACTGCGACATTTCATTATGAGTATAAAAGACTCTATTTGGCTAGTGGAAAATTTCTATCATGGAAACAACCTGTCCCCAGTTGTGAAATCATTTGCTTGATAGAATAAACAAGCCCCTCGTTATATTTGATACTTGACTCACTCTAGAGTAATCAGTACAATTAGCTTTGGGTCTCACACATCATTAACAAAGTGATGATTTTACATTTCTAGGAAACCTTCTTAGACTCTTTGCCCCTTGTTATCCACAGAGTTGACAGTAATCAGTCCATCAATCAAGGTATTCTGCAGGTCTCCACTATTGGTCAGAAATTATAATCAATGCCAGAAACAATGGTGAATAAATGTTCCATAATGTAGTCTCTCAAAAGAAAGCAGAAAGGTAACCAAGGATGCAACGAACAAAGCAGGGTTGTTTTTGTTTATTTGTTTGTTTTTTGTGCCTATGCCAGTCCTTAAATGGCCTAATGCAGCAATACCATTTCAAGCAGTTACTTGTAAAATGGACAATTACATCTGAGTCTTCAGAAAGAAGCTTAGATAGGAGTCACCTCAACACTCTTCATATTTCCAAAGTAATTTTTTACTGATCTATCATATCTTTAATGGTTTTTCTCATGCCAGTGTCTTTATTAGAAGGT
The DNA here is from genome assembly GCA_030068075.1 of Paguma larvata. Taxonomy (NCBI): domain Eukaryota; kingdom Metazoa; phylum Chordata; class Mammalia; order Carnivora; family Viverridae; genus Paguma; species Paguma larvata. The sequence continues at coordinate 15,889,504 of CM057844.1, forward strand.
GCCACTGCCTAAACACTGAAACAGTATTAGGTTAATTTACTGATGTGTTCACTCTCTCTTTACTTTCTCTTCTCTGAATTTTGCAAGTAAAAAGAATAATATAGTTTTGACGAATAACATTAACTATCATTCTTTTAGAATACAAACAAAGTGGTAAACATTGGCTGACTTTGCTCTCTAGCCATTGATTAGACCTCCTTGAGAGATCTTTCATTTGAGTTTGTGTTTATTTCCAAAGCACCTTGAAAATATAATCTCCTCTGTTTCAGCTAAAAATGATGACTTCATTTCCAAGTTGTCTTACAAGGATTAGTGCTCTCTCATGTGAAATGTGTTTTGGAAGCCCTTTGAATGAAGGTACCATTTCTCTTTCCTAGCCAGACACTGGCAGAGGACACATGTTATTTCTTTCTGCGGCAGGGCCATGCAAAGACTTAAAATATTATTGGAGATCTGTGAAGTTTTAACACTGAATTGCTGCTACTGCAAAAGGGTTACGCTTTGATGGCCAACAGATTATAGTTTTGTTTTTTTTAATCAACATTAAGGGGAAAATATAATTAAAACATGATTATATAATTAAAGTACACAGTAATATATACAAGAGGGAGTTGTTTGCACCAGGCACAGGTAACAAGGGAATATATTATTTGAAAGAATTTCTAGAAAAAGTATAGCTAAAACTTGGTTGTTTTTTATTATCAGACTTCCCTAGCAGTTCTTAATGTCAGTAATAAAATACTCCCACCTCTAAAAAAACAAATTTTTTGGTTTTACATAATTTTTTGGTTAATGTTTATTTATTTTTGAGAGAGAGAAAGAGTGTGAGCGGGTAAGGGGCAGAGAAAGAGGGAAACTCAGAATTTGAAGCAGGCTCCAGGCTCTGGGCTATCAGTACTGAGCCCCATGCAGGGCTCAATCCCACGACCCTGGGATCATGACCCAAGCTGAAATCAAGTCGATGGACACTCAACTGACTGAGCTGCCCAGGTACCCTTATTTCTTATTTTTAAATAAGCATTGCATTCTATGTGGAAGTTCTTTTGGAGAACTCTTAATTATAGTTGACCCCTGACACACAGCTGACATATACAGATGCAATGCCATACATTTGTTTTCAAGACAAGAAGTAAGTAACATTTTGGTTTGAATTCACTCAGTTTGGTCAAAGGCCCTGTGTCTGACCTGTGTTGTATTACAAATACCAGAGTTTAAATAGCAGATTGGAAATAAGCAAGGGTTGGACAACAATGATAAGGATGAAGAAACAGAACTTGAGTCACTTCAAGCCTGTCATTTGATGTGACCACTTGGTATTTATCTGTGTTTAAAATTTAAAACAGTGAAAGAAAGTATGAACTTTGAGGTGTTATATATTTGTTGGGTAAGTCAATTTTTATTTTTTATTGGTTATTTATTTTGAGAGACACAGAGAGAGAGAGAGAATCCCAAACAGGCTCCCTGCTGACAGTGCAGAGCCCGATACAGGACTCGATCCCACTAACCCAGAGACCATGACCTGAGTGGAAATCAAGAGTCAGATGTTTAACCCCCTGAGTCACCCGGGTGTTCTGGGTAAGTCAAATTTTAGTTCTTATATGAATATATTTGTTGTATTTCAGGCTGCTATTTTTTTCCCTTTCTTTTCCCCATTTGTTTTTCAGGTTACTCTCTGAACTGAAATCCACATATCGTTTCATTTACAACACACTCAAAATCATCCTATCATTTGATAATGTAGTCTCCATAAATCTATGCTAGCCCTGCTGATAGTTGGGACGATTTTCTAAAATGGGGTTGAAAGCAAGTACTCAACCATTTGACATGTCTTTAAATTACATAAACAGGTTTTTTGTTGTTGCTAATTCTGTAATTTTCTAAATTACTTCTCTTTTCTGGGATGTTTTTAAATTAAATTAATTTAGAAGCTTTAAAATTGTCTTTGGACGCCACACTATCCCACTAACAAAAAAATGTCTGGCATAACCATATTCCTTTCCTGATGAAATGAATTGTCCACAAATTAATATGAAGGCTAGAGTAGCAGCTATAGGGTGCAGGGTGTTAGAGGCTGCAAGACTCTACTTTGAATATCAAACCTCAAAATTACAAATAAAAATAAACTGCAAATTCATGGCTTTATCAAAAAAAATAAACTTCTCCAGCTATGTGCTTTGTATTATTAAAATGTGTAATTTTCAAATTCATTATTCATTCTTTGCTAATTGTTTTGCATGTTAAAAGATGGAGTTTCCATGTTCAATACAGAAAACACCATCGAAAAGGCTGATAAAGGTAAATTCACATTAAGAAAGAATGATGTACATATAAAATCTTCTAGTATTTCAAACACAGTCTTGGGGAGATAAACAGATTTATCATTAGGTAAGGAAGTTCAGTTGAGTTAGGTTCAAGTCCATAGAGCTACAAATGTTAAGTTAGAATTATTAAGCATATGCCAATAAAAGGCCGATTTCTAAAATCAAGCTTTTTATTTTTTTTTATATTTATTTATTTTTGAAAGAGGGAGTGAGTGCAAGCAGGAGAGGGGGAGAGAGGGAGACACAGAATCCAAAGCAGGCTCCAGGCTCAGAGCTGTTAGCACAGAGCCCGATACAGAACTTGAACCCATGAATCGTGAGATCATGACCTGAGCCTAAGTCAGATGCTTAATCAAACTCCGCCACCCAGGCGCCCCTAGCTTTTTATTTTTTTAAAGCCAAATGATTGTTTCCAAAATTCTCGCAAGCCACAGAAGGTAACCAAAAACCAGATAAGCTGTGTAGCTTGAGTGTTCCATTAAACCAAGTTATGAATGACCAGTACCTGGGTAAGGCAGGAGAACAGAGAAATCAAGGAAATGCACAGACCTAGGGCAATGATCTCCATCACACACCAAAGTTAAAATTTACATCCAAAAAAAGCAGATTAAATTCCCCTGCTGTGCTGAGTTATTCTCTCAAGAAAAATAGAAAACAGTGCTTTCCCAGTTGTTCATTTTGACAGATTCCTCCAATAATAATAGTAAGTAATTTGCATGTAATCTAACCCATCTTTAATTAAATTGTTACCCCATTCACTTCCTTAAAGGCCAACTGTTTCTCCAAACAGATGTGACATAATTAGCAGCTCTAAGCATTGCTTCTCAACAGAGCCAACTGTATTTTTCCTTTTCTACTAGATGCTAAAATTTCCAGTGGTCTCTTGGAGAAGAGTTAATCTTGTGGAGCAATTGGACAATTTCAGAATATTGTCTCCATCACATCTAGCAAAACAAGATACAATTTATGGAGCATTGCACTTGATATCATAGTAATGAGAAATCTGTCACTGCAAATATTTTGGAGACTTTTATATTTATACTTGAACACCAAACAGATGAGTATGCTGTATTTCTCTTTTCTTTCTACTCCTTTCCTCCAGTAACTGGAGAAGGACATTGCCATTTGATTGCTGTTTTATTCATCAATTGCGTTAATTCAAATGTATCCAGAGGGGTAACTCAAACCAATACCCATTCCCTACATCCCAGCCTATGTTTCCCTATTAGTCACAGTGGGTTGACATGGAGGAAGATGCTGAGTCTCAAGAGTGTTCTCTGCTAGATCAGAAAAGAGGCAACAGCCTGAAGAAATGGCAAGAGCCCCAGTAGGAACATCCTAGGAGCACAATGCAAAAAGAATTACCAATCGTCCTCCTCTGGAGAAAAGCCTTGTTTCTTTGTGACAGTAAGAATGTCCCAACATCTTCTTTCTTATTTTATTTTATTAAAAATCTTTCTAATGTTTATTAATTTTTGAGAGAAAGACGGGGAGGGGGTAGCAGTGGAGAGGGAGAGAGAACAAGCAGGGAAGGGGCAGAGAAAGAGGGAGACAGAACCTGAAGCAGGCTCCAGGCTCTGAGCAGTCAGCACACAGAGTGACTTGGGGTTTCAACTCACAAACCACGAGATCATGACCTGAGCCAAAGTCAGACGCTTAACTGACTGAGCCACACACACGCCCCTCAATGTCTTCTTTCTTAAGTGAAAAGCTACAAAAGAACACAACTGTTCACCTCTCAGTGCCACACTGGCAATATTAGACATGGGCCTTGGAGTGAAGGTGATAACAAGGCATCCACTGTCTACACTGGAGCTGGACTGAGAAATATACTTTTCCCATTAAGCTCTTCTGGCAATACCTGATTAAAACTGGGCCTTTCTAATCTTTATTTATTTTTGAGAGATAGAGAGTGCGAGGTGGGGAGGGGCAGAGAAAGAGGCAGACAAAGAATCCATCCAATTTGTGGTGTCAGCACAAAGCCCGATGTGGGGCTTGAACCCACAAACTATCATCCCCTGAGCTGAAGCTGGACCCTCAACTGACTGTGCCACCCAGGCACCCCTAAACTAGGCCTTTCAAGTGAACTCATTATGTCATTTCAGTCTTCTCCTTATCCCTGCTCCACACTAGAGATGTCGGAAGTGTCATACTGAGTGATGCAGGAAAAATATTAAGACAAGGGGTGGAAATAGTGACAAAGCCAGTCACATTCTTTTCTCCTCTGCAAGCCTATCACTCAAGTAACTTACAAATTAGTTGAGTGAATAGTGGTAGGGGCACCTGGGCGGCTCAGTCGGTTAAGCATCTGACTTCAGCTCAGGTCATGATCTCGCAGTCTGTGAATTTGAGCCCCAAGTGGGAACCTGGAGGCTGCTTCTGATTCTGTGTCTCCCTCTCTCCCTTCTGTCTCTCAAAAATGAATAAATGTTAAAAAAATAAAAACTAAATTATTTGAGTGAATAAAAATTTTACATTTGATTTTCCTAGACTTTTAAAATTGAATATTGAATGTTTATTTAAGTTATTTAATATTGAAATAAGAAATATACTCCTGTGATTCAAAAATTAAAAAGTAAAAACAAACGATATGATAAAAAGTCTCTCTCCAATGCCTGATCCTATTAGCCAGGCCCTAACCTCTGATTCTTAAATATTCTTTTTATTACAGTTATGCATGCTTCCAGAGGTTTTTAGATGAATTTATGACAAATACAAGTATATATCTTTTATTTTAATGGTAGTTACTATCTACACTGTCATTTATAGTTTTAAATATTTCTAAAAAGAGACTATTTTACAAATATATGATGACTTATTCAGTGCAATTTATTAAGGAAAGGGGAAAATTAATCAATAGAACCTGATAATAAATTTATGAGAAAAAATAAAGTAACTTTCCTTTCTCTCCATATTCATTCAACAAATTGTTCATGGGATTGTATAGGGTTCAACAGGAAAGAAAAGAGAAGGGACAAAAGCTGATATTTTTGAAGATTTATTCTGTTAAGTGCAGTTCATGTACATTCATGTAGCAGAAAAGAGGGTGTCTGCCAGCCCTTCAGGTAAGAGAGATGTAAAAGAGCTTGGAGAGAAGAAAGGATGTCAAGGTGGCAATGATGCTGAATTGTGTGTAGGAGGAACACAGAAGGTATCTTGCCAGGAATCTCAGGCAAAAGAAATTTCATGTGCAGGGTCTCTAAGAAATAAAAGAAATTGGGGCACCTGGGTGGCTTAGTCGGTTAAGTGTCTGACCTCGGCTGAGATCATGATCTCATGGTCCACAAAGTAGATGCTTAATCTTTACATTAACTATTAACTCCTACTATTTTATTAACTACTTTAATCTTCATATTAACCTGTAAGGTGGGTCTCATTCTGTCATTGTCCAGATAGTGGTCAACTCAGGTGACAAAAATGTCACAGCACATAGCTGGTCAGTAGAAGGATCACATACTCCCTCCTTCTATCCACTGCTGCCTAGGATTGTGCAAGAGAGGTGATTAGCTTGAGTACAATAGAAGAGGAGATTAAATATGCCCAAGGCTTATGGATTTTCTAGGACTTGGGGAAAGGAGATGGGAAAATATGAGGCACAAGAATAGACTAAAGTTTAATTTTATAAATCTGTTCTTTCTAGGAATTATCAGCAAAATACCAAAAATATTATCTGGGATTGGAGTTTTGTACAGCTCTTCCTGCAAATTTTCTAAGAACTCTGCAAAGATGCATGCCAAACAAAATATTTCCTGCAAGGGTTACAGCATTTGGAGAATTACTTGGAACCAACAACGGAGTTACCATTTACCAATCAGCAAAGCTTTGGAAAATTTCTTATCTATGAGAATGCAGTTGTTTAAAGAATAACAAGAACTTGAAAGGGTACAATGGATAAATGCACTTAGGAAAAAAACTGTATTTAATTAAATGCATATCCATGCGCCAGAAAATAAATAAGCATTTTATTTCCTCCAAACAAGGACATATGTATATTAATATCTATGCAAATACAATGAAAGACTTTAAACTGTAAACATGTCCATCTGCCTTGTCAATTGAAAGATGTTAGAAAATTAATTTTCAGAAGAATGTATGGCTATTAATACCACCTTTATCATTGACTGTGACAGTGCTGGCAAGAATAAGACACAATTTAAATGTCAGAATAGTTCATGTCAAGTATTTTTCCTTTCTGGAATACTTTAAGAATATGCATTTTTAATAGTTACACTATCTTTAGATCCTACCCATGACGCACGTTAAATTTTAGCTTTAAGTTTATATAACGGCATTTTTTTATGCAGTACTCACTATACACATTAAAAATGGAACATAACTTTAGTTGTAAAAATGATATGTGTTAAATACATTTAACTATTGATGCAAAGGCATTAACTATAAATTTTATTTTAACCGATTACTTGTTTTTTGGAATTGCATTTCTCATAACATAGAAGAAAGTACCAACCTTAGGAAAAATAAAATGCATGTGCAATGGCAGCAAGAAAAATCTTAAATATGTATACAGATATATTTTCCCCAAATGGTGGTATATGATGTATAGTGCTGCACTTTTTAATATCTTTTAAAAAAAGAGACATTTGTAAATACATGTTAAGACCTTAAAACTGCACACTGAAAACCAAAAGCCACTCTCAAAGCCTCAGTTTCCTCCTCTGTAAGCAATAGCTTCCAGGATTGTGGAATGTCTACCGTGTGGGAGTTGAAAACTCTCTCCTGGTGTGATCACTCACTTCTGGGTTGGAATGGCTGTGACCTTGACTCAGTAACCTCAGAACTGCCTTGGTCTAGTCTTAGATAGTCACTGAACTCATCTTCTAGCTAAGACCCTTCACTCCCAGAGCCCTGCATTTATTTGTAAGGCCCTTTCTGGTTCAGAAATTCTTTGATTCTGCGACTCTCATATTAATCTATCCTTTAAAAATAAATTAGGGGAACCTCAAGTCCACAGGAGAGTTATGCAGCAGGCCAGAATCATGGCATGAGGCTGTATCCTATGAGCTGTTGCATGGAATTTCCCTTCATCCAGCCTAAAAAATCTAGAGGGCCAAGATTGCTGTCTAGTAGCTTAGAGTGGACTCTGCAGCCAGCTGGCAAAGACTTCTTTCCAGAGTAGCCACAGGTGGGGAGCTGGGGGGAGGAGTTCAGCATGCCCTCATGGAAGACATGCTGGAGGTGACCTGGATCCAGCTCACAGCTTCTGATGCAAAGAGCAGTGTTGTGTCTTAGCTCCTTCATCAAGTACATGCTGAGTGCCCCCAATGCATTGGTGCTGGGCACCTGAGGAATCTCAGTGTACAAGACACTGACTGACAGACTCCCTCTCCGTCCAGCTTGACTACAGAGGAGGGTGTTACTGAGCCCATAAGGGAAGAAATGAATCTGGAGTTAGAAATTGTGCCACGTGGTTTTGGTTTGGCAGTTGGTCTTTGTTGTCAAAAAGGCATTATCTATCCCAGGCCATGAATGGAATATGATCTCTGTCTTGTTGGTCCACGCCTCCACACTAGGTTTCTCTGCAGCTGGCTGTGTGAGAAGGGAAGGTGACTGGGAATCATTCTCAGGCATACCAAAGGAAGTGTTTGGATGTGAACTGTCAACATTTCTCAGAAATCTTAAAAAGACAATACACAGTGTGGATAAAGGACTGAGGCCTGAACTTAGCGCAAGAAATCAGGGAGGAAACCCTTCTTACAGGCTACACGAGAAAACAGTGGTGTATTTTATGCTTATTTAATAGAGTAGATGCAAATATGAGCACAAATATGAACAGGAATACTAATAACCAAAATTTGGGGAATGCTCCAGGCACCGCTGTGGACTATTTCAGGCATGATCTCATTTAAGCCTACTAGCAAGTTAGGAATTACCTCATGAATCCCATGTTGCCGAGGAGGAATCTAAGTCTACTGAAGGGTGAATCACTTGCCATGGGCCATAAAGAGTGACTCCAGGACTTGGATTCAGGCCAATGACATCTGAGTATGGGCTCATAATCACTAGCAAGGGGTGTACGAAAAAAGATGAAGAACAAAGATTTGGTAAAAGTTTACCTTCTCCAACTGCAAAGAAAGCAATGCCTGTGGACTGTGAATTATTTGTGCATATGGTAACCTCCAGGTATGACTTCTGTGATTCTTATCGTTCTGTAGTTCCTACAGTCATTGCTCATATCACGGTGGATCTTGCTAAGCTCTAGACTTTCATCAACGCTGTTAGCATCTTAGGCCCATCTGGTTTCTCATGTGTCTTAGTTATCTTTACAATCTTAGAGACTAAATAGCATATAGAACCCAAATTAATTAAAACATGTGTTGTATTGGCTATAAAATATTTAAATCCTCCAGAGAACAATGTATATGGTAAGAAAGTGAATTTAAAGACATCTTAAATGTTCTGCGTACTTCCTTAGACTCTGCTTCTTTGTCTAGCTTCTTTTATACCTCACGGGCTGATTTTATAGATGTTTCCAATCAAAGTGACATTTTCCTAAATTAATGAACTGCTAAAAGAATCACCAGAATACCAAATCCAGCTCAAATGTATCATGTAATGTTTTCTGAATTCCTTTATTAAGTTTCTTACATTATGATTTTCATTAAAAATGTTATCAGCAGGTTGTTTTTAAAAAGTAGAAACACTGAGTGGTCCATCTAATATCTAACAGACTATAAGTTCAAGGGGAGCAGGGACATGGCCTGTCTCATTTATCAATGTGCTCCTACCACTCAGAACAGTGTGTAACACATATAAGCATTTAATATAGATTTTTTTGAGTGAATTAATAAAAATATCACTAAAAAGAAAACCTTGTGAACCACATAGAAATCTTCACAAATATTTACCTTTAAGTGTGGTTCCATTTTTACCTAAAACACAGAAAATTAACATACTTATTCCATTATTAGAAATGTAGGAGAGTTAAATACATCTTTTGAAATATTATAATACAGTAGAGATATTGACACACATACCAAAAAATACAAGATTATACAGCCCAGATACCCTACATTTTATAGAAATATGTTTCTCTTCTATACAGCTTCTTTACCTTTTCTTCCATGAACATATGACACGGAATACTGGGCATTGATTCTGTATATATTTCTGGCCTCCTAATGACAAAACAAAACAAAACAAATTGCATAATTGTTTGACTTTCCCTAATGCAACTCTTGCTTAGTATTTTGTCTTCATGTTGTGTCAGTGTTCAACAGGCCAGGTGGATAGATGAGAAGGCATCTATCTCTCCATGATGTGTGCAAAAGAAGGAAACAGGAAAATACCATGAAAAAAAGCAATGCTTGTGCTTTCCTCAGAATTGTTATTATTTTGTTCTTTTCTGCCCTTACCTAAAATATCTTCTAAGTTCCTAAGCTATTGTAGTTCTTACTCGTTAGGGAAGTCATAGTAAAATACATATTTTCTGAATGAAAATCACATGCTGGTTCAAAATTAGATGAGCATACAGGTAGGCACAGTAGGCTCCAAAAAACTCACGAATACAATCCATCAGCCCCATGAATTGGATTTTTCTCTTGGGTTTTCAACCCTGACAAGGGAGAGCAGAAGGCTTATGGATAATCTGGTCAAATTTTATATGGCATGCACTCAGAAGAATAAAGCAAAAGCCAGAACGTTTGCTTTCCAATGTCCCATGCTATATTGGGACCCCAGCCACTACACCATGTGGAAAATCAACGGCTAGAACATGAGAAACTATGTGAAGCAGACACAAGCTATCTCAACTGAGAACACCTTTGACCAGCCTCCAACTGATCTGAAAACCGACAACACTCTATAAATTGCTCCCACCAGGATTGGGTTAGCCTGACCTAGATCAGTAGAACCACACAGCTGAGCCTAGCCAGAATTGCAGCCAGCAGAAACATGAGCTTACATAAAGGGTTATATTTGGCTAGTAAATTTTGGGATAGTGTCTGATGCAGCAAAAGCTAAGCTATTGCCCATAGGTTAATCGCTATCACAGGATCATATGTCCTTTATAATGCAGCACAAACAGTAACTCTCTTCTTTATTGGATGTAATCTCTATGAGGGCAGGGACTTTAGACGACTTTATTTTAGCATGGATCCCCAGCTCTTAGAAGAGTTCATACGTAGCAGTTGCTCAGTAAGTATTTGTCGAGTGAATAAATGAATCCATTTCACAGAATTATTTGGCAGGTTAAACAAAATAGTCTATAAAAAGAATATTTCAATTCTTGGCATTTAGTTTACTATAAGAATAGATTTTTGTTATCGTAGGCTCTATTATCTACCTAAAAGATAAACAGTGACCAACAAATCAAAAGCTATTCAGAAAGTCATTACCACATAAAAAGACAAATGTGGACCATAAGTACTTGTGAAGAATGTGATGTGCTAGACAAGCAAATGAATGCAGTGATTAAAAAGAAAAACTCCCTAATAAATAAGGCTAAATTTCTACAGTTAATGAGCTTCTTGACTATTTGCTATTTATTAACTGATTTAAAAAATTCATGAGAAGTTCAGATATTTTCCATACTTTGTTTATTCAAAACACAGTCTTTATCTTTACCAAGAAAAATACATTATTAATCTTACATTTTTTGATCATTTACACAAGTAATCCTATTAATCACCAATGAATTAAAGTAATGCTTGAATTTACATAAAATCATCTAAAACTATAATCCAACAGCCACAACTGATCCATTTTATGGTCAAATGCATGGTTAAACCTTTTATAATTAATTGGCTTGTAACTGCTGTGAGCAGCCTTCAAAAACATAGAAAAAAAATAACTTGTTTTTCAGAAAATGCCAAGGATAAGATGTGTAATTTGGATAGTAATTTTCTCCTCAAAACATATTTAATAATTGCTGGCAGAATTCTATTCAAAATATTATCTTCTGAATTACTTTCCAAAATTACTTTTAGACAGATGGTATTTACCTAAATCTTCATATATTATTTTAAAGTTCAGTAACAAATATCAGATGGATATTTGAAAATATTCAACAATGTGTTTAACAAATTAACAAAATTTAAACATTTTGGTATTAATATATAGGCAGTAGTTACATACCAAATAAGATGCAGATTTACCATTTACTTCCAAATATCAACTATTTTTCTACATAGAGTACATGAGCCTTAATAAAAATTTTGGAAATTTTTCTTTCATTTCCAAGCAATTAAATTCACTAGTATATCTAATATATGTTTATCAGATTCTTCACATATACATACATTATATATAACATTCACTGCAATCATAGTAGTCCTTTAAAATTTTATGTCAGGGCACCTCAGTCAGTTAAGCTTCGACTCCTGATTTTGGCTCAGGTCATGATCTCTCGATTCAGGAGATCAGTCCCCACACTGGGCTCCGCACTGACAGCTTGGAGTCTGCTTGAGATCCTCTCTCTCCCTCTCTTTCCACCCTTGCCCTGCTTGTGTGTGCGCTCTCTATCTCTCTACCTCAAACTAAATAAATAAACATTAAAAAAGTTAAAAAATAAAATTTTATGTCAAGTAGGCTTTTAATATGTTCAAAGTAGTTCAAACCTGGTACACAGAGATGCCATATAAGCCAGCCTTTTATTTCTTTGACTTATTTCTTCCCTCTATAAAATAAGGACATTATGTCTTCCACAACAATCAGCTTTATTATAAAAATTGAGCATGGAGGCTAATATTTAAAGTATTGACAGGAATACACAGGTATTAGATATACCACTGACAAATGACTGTATGACTGTATTTTGTGGAACATAGGCAAACTTAATCAACACTTTGACTTAGGGTTCATCTACACAGTCTTTCCTTGACCAATTTCCAAGTCACACCAATGGTAGATAGCATTTAAGAATGCCCTTAACCAATCCCATGCCAAAAAATAGCCTGAGAAGAAAATCTATCTCTACAAATGGCTTTAGGATGTGGTATGTTGACCTGGTCTATCAGCATTTCCTCAAGAGGCCCGTAAGACAGAGGGAACTGAGAAAATCATTAGTTATTAATCCTTGCAAAGTTGATTTGCAATGAATTATCCCACATTTTTGGAGGATAAATTCTCTTCATTTATTTTTTAAAGTTTATTTATTTATTTTGAGAGAGAGAGAGAGCACCAGCAAGAGAAGGGTCAAGAGAGATGGAGAGAGAAGATCCCATGTAGGCTCTGTGCAGTGAGTGCAGAGCCCAACGTGGGGCTCAATCCCAGGAAAAGGGAGATCATGACCTGAGCTGAAATCAAGAGTCAGATAATAAATTGAGTGAGCCACACAGGTGCCCCTATAAATTCTCTTTAAATGTTATAAATGTGGGACATACCTTTACCACAATACAAAGTAAAAGCCTCTCATTCAGTTGTGCTCACTGAACATTTATTATGTGCCATGAATCATACTAGGTACTGAAGATAAAGCAGCAAATAAAAAGACAATATGTATGTTTTGTTACAGCTTATCTCCTTCAGGAGGCAGACAGAAAACAGAAACAAAAACCTAATAACTGTAGATGGTAATATCCTATGTGGGAAGTATTCTGAAAAAGCAAATCATGGAAACATAAGACTCGTATGTAGGAAAGGATGCTATTACTTTCAGTAGTAATCAAAAAAGACTCTTTGGGGAAATGACATTTTGCTGAGCTTTGAGGATCTGGAAAAACCGTAGAGAAAGGAATAGCATATACAAAGGCCTGAGGTAAAAAAGAGGTTGTTTATTGAGTTCAGGGACATGACTGGTGAGAAAGGTGTGTAGGACCAGATCAAATAGAGCCGGATTCAAATTTTATGGATATCAGTTCTGCTTCAACCACCAACTGAGCTACAAATGTGGGGGGTGAAGCCAAACTGTTGAGATCTACATTTTGACACCATTACATACTGGCTGTGTGATCCTGACTTAATCTCTCTAAGACCTTTCTTCCTTAAATAGAAAACAGACATAATCATAGCATTTATTTCATAAGATTGTGATGAGATTAAATGGATTTACGCAAATGAAGGGGTTAAAATGGAAGTGGCCATAGTAAGTTCTCAGTAAATGTTGATACTATCTATCAGTTCATTGTTGATGGTGGTATTTTTCTCCTCCTGCTCATGGATTCATGTCCCTTCTTCTTCTCCATAAATTAAAAAAAATAATAATTTTGAACTAAATCTCAGAGCAGTCGAGAAAAAAAAACCTCAGAGTAGAACAATAAAAAGAGGAAAACAAACATACTGTTTGGCCTTCTCACATATCGTGGCTCAATCATTATTATAAAAACCCTGTGAAATAGAGAAGTATCATTTAGAGATCAGGAGACTGAAAGGCAAAAGTTAAGTTACCAACCACGGAAGGTCCCAGAGAATCCGATGGTAGAGCTAGTATGTAAACCACAGGTAATGGAGAAGGAAGCGGGAGGAATAAGACTAAATTTTGTCGGAGGGTAAAGAATTCTAGAACTTTTCACACAATAAGGAAAGAAGTAGAAATTTACGCAGAAAGCTGACAAGGAGAGCATTTTGACACATTTAAAGAGCAACAATTACAGACTGAGAAAAGCCTGCTTACTCTCCTTTTTTAGTTCCTAAAGTACTTCATTCAATCTGGCAGCTGGCTTTCTGACTAAAGATCAAGCTAGCTTCTGAAGTGAAAGAAAATGTTCAAGTATTTAAAATGCATTACTAATTTTAAAATATTGTGATGGCTCATGGCGTTTTCCCCGCTACAACAATGCCCGACCTATCTTGTCTAGAATACACTCTTCTGTAATTTGAGTTAATTTCCTTGTAATTTTTGTCTTAGAATTCCTTAAACACATAATAATTCAACCTGAAAAACCTCTGAACATCTGCAGAAAATTTTGAGAAAAAGGTATACAAACTTTTAAAAAGCAGAAGGAAAACAATTCTCCCAAATGTTTTCTTATAATCTTCCAGTTTATCAAATGCTCAAGATATTATTTATTAATTCTTTTTCAGAATCTCCTAGGGTGTGAATGCAGACTCTTCCATCTGAGGTTCACCTCTGAATCATGCTAAAGCATGCAGTACTCTTAAAACTTTATGAGAAATGAAGCATCATAATCCCATTTGCTAGGTTTTAAAAATTAAATGAAGATTTAATTACTTCTCCTGATACCCAAAGCAAACCAGAGCCCCTCGTCTACATTAAATAGTATTACCTTTGGAACCTGCTGTACAATCAAACCATTAGTTAAAATCCAATGGTGTATAATCCCAGTCTTAGAATTAGGTGAAAATTGAATTCACTGTACAACCTACACAAGAAAATTTAACCTATATTTATTTTGGTTCTAAATCCAGAAGCTGTTGCCGAAACAAAGTTTTTTTAAAAGTCAGTATTCGTATTCTACCACTTTGTCATCTAAATGATAGAACAAGAAACGGTGCCTTTGATGACCAGAAACTGAGAGATCGATGAAAGATGGGTGACACAGGATTGACTGAAACAGAAAATCACAATGCAGGGGTAGACTTTTACAAGAAGAGAGAGCTGCCTCTAAGTACCCAAACTTCAGAGGTGTCAGGTATGAGGTGCAGAAGGGGATCTTGGAGTTATCTTTGGGAGATACTCACATCAAGCTCACTTTAATGGCTACCTATCTCCCAGGAGGTAGATTGGACATAGAGAAGGTGATACCAGGGGAGTTTTATTTTATCTGAATTGTTTGACTTCTTTACAATGAGAATGCTATTATTACTCATACATTTATGTAATTGAAAATAATTCAAGAAATAAACCAAAAAAAATGGGCATATATAAAATGCCCATTTGCATTTGAGGTATGAAAACAAATTTCCAAATTCAAGACTAAGTCATTATGTGAAAAATTTATCTCTGGGAATATTTGCATTTGGGTTTAATCCTATTATATATTCCAAGGCAGACATTCTTAGTTCCTGACTTAATGTCTACATTATCATTTGTGCACAGAGGAAATGCATCATTTTCCCCCATTTTATCACACTGAAACTATAAGCCAATAAATTATTCCCCAAGAGAGGTACAGGAGGAAATCTGACTCAACAAAAACAAACATTTCCTGCTTAAATTATTTAACATTATGCCATGTTATTTTTTAAAAATCCAAGAAAAGACACTTAATTATGCCAAACATTTACATAAAACTTTCTTTGGTGCAAATGTACAAAAGACCCATCTGAACAGTTTATCAACATCACTAGAATTCCACTTGGAAGATGCAGTTAACCATTCAAACTACATAAAAGAGAGTGACTCACACATACAAATAAGTTCTTTACACATCAGAAGAGCCAGGAGCCTAAACAATGGAACTCTATGTAAGTAAATAAAAAGTGGGCAACAGCTGTGTGTGTGTGTGTGGGGGGGGGTGGTTTGTTTTTTAACAGAGGGGACTGGTTGGAAAAAAATGGTTGGCAAAACAAGCATTCATTAAAAATGAACGGGTCAGCTAAGTTAATGATGTGATCAAGATAAATAGTACAATTTGGAGACAACTTCTTTATCCCACCACACCTTGAACCAAGATTATGTACTCATTCCTAAGTCAATTTAGTTATTTCTGCTTCTAGCTATGAAGGAGTAAGAAGGATCAGAATCACCCTCCTACCTGAAACAATAGGAGCCAAAATACAAGAAACAACCATTTTGAAGATATAGTGAACTCTGGATAAAAGAAGCAAATGAGAATGAGAATATATATACACATATATGTGTGTATATATATATATGTATATATATATATAATTTTTCAGCAATAAAGTATTTTTTATATTAAAGCATGTACATTGTTGCTTTAGACATAACATTATTGCACACTTGATAGACTACAGTATAGGTAAACACATATGGACTGTGAAACTAAATAATTCCTTTGACTTGTTTTTTTGCAATATCCACTTTATTGTGGTGGTCTGGAATCAAACCTGTGATATCTCTGAGGTATGCTTATATTGTCTAGAGAAAGCTGGCAATCCACAGCGCAGGAAGAAGGGATTCCAGAGATTCCCTGAGTTGAGGAAATGGAGCTGAGAATCAAGGCAGACTAACACAGGAGTCCTGGAGAAAAGAGAGCTGCAGAAAGACAGAGCTCCGGAGATCTGCACAGGGCCCTGCCTGAATATTCACCTGAATAATATCAGACCATACATATAAGGGTTCTACCCAAGGCTGGGGCAAGAACAACTCATGAGGATTAAAGGTGATGATGGTCAGCACTCACACAGGCTGGAGTAGTACTTATTCCCACTAGCCAAACAGAAAAATCTCATTCACGGAATACTGGGGAGAGTAGACAAAATTGTATTGTCTCGGTAATGGGAAATAATCAACAGTAGGCTGAACTCCACTATAGTCTAAAAAAAAAAAATGATCTTAAAAGCAAGACTCAGAGAACTAAACAGTTCTTTAGTAGCTTAACTTTGTCCAGAGCAAAGCCAAATTTATTGGAGTAGAGAAATATCCAGCACCCAACAATATAATATGTACGATGCCCAGTAATCCGTCAAAAACTACTGGATTTTCAAATAAGTAGGAAAATACAATACATAATGAGGAGAAAAAAATCAGGCTATTGAAACTGACCCAGAACTGATACAGGTGTTAGAAATAGCATACAAAGACATTAAAGCAGTTTTCATGACTATGTTACATATGTATAAAACATTAAGTAGAGACATGGTGATATAAAAAAAGACCCAATCAAACTTCTAGAAATGAAAATTACAATATGTGAGACGAAAAATCTTCCCACAGAGAATACTTCAAGGCCAGATGGCTTCATGGGTGAATTTTAACCACCATTTAAGGGAAAAATACTAATTATTTATAAACTATCCTAGAGGAAATTCAAAGTCAATTGAATGCCCCGACTCATTTTAGGAGACCGGTTTTACCCCAATGACAAAAGCAGACAAAATAAATAAAGCCGCAATCAATATCTTTCATCAGTATGGGTGTCAATTTGGAAACAAAATTTTAGCAAATTGAATCCAATAATACATGCAAAGAACAACACTGCATGATCAGGTGAAGATTTTAACCCCGGGAATGAAAATGTGGTTTTTATCTTTTAAAAAC
Source organism: Paguma larvata (assembly GCA_030068075.1). Taxonomy (NCBI): domain Eukaryota; kingdom Metazoa; phylum Chordata; class Mammalia; order Carnivora; family Viverridae; genus Paguma; species Paguma larvata. The sequence continues at coordinate 15,906,907 of CM057844.1, forward strand.
TAATCAATGTAATTCGCCATAATAATAAATTAAAAAGAAAATTCATTCGGATCAATCATACCAAGGGATATAGAAAAAAAAAAACATTTGACAGAATCCAATGTATATTCCTGATGAAAACTCTCAGCAAAATAGGAACTTTCTCAATTAAATAAGGGGCATCTATGAAAAGCCTATAGTCAGTATCATACTTAATCATGAAATACTAAACGCTTTTCCTTTAAGATCATAAACAAAACAAATGTAGTTGCTCTTGTACCTGCTCTTCAACAAAACCCTAGAAGTTCTGGACAGTAAGACAAGGCCACATGGTAGAAAAGAAGAATCGCGTGATTATCTTTGTAGAAAATCCAGTGGAATATATAAAAAGCTATACAATAAATGAACAAATTTAGCAAAATTATAGGATTCAATATCAATATACAACAATCAATTTTATTTCTATATACTGGCAACAGATAACTGGAAATTGAAATGAAAAAAAGCAATCATGAAAAAGATGGAATATTTACCGATAAATCTAAAAAAAATACGTGAAAGGCTTCTACGCTGAAAACACAGAACATCACAGAAAGTATTTAAAGAACTAAATAAATGGACAGATATGCCATGTTCGATTTTTTTAAACTCCAAATTCATCTATGTATTTTCAACACAATCTCAATCCAAATCCCAAATTCTTTGTAGAAATTGACAAAGTGATTCTAAAACCCCAAACTCTGGCTGAATGACCCAGGAGTTGCCTGGCAGAACCACTCAGTGTCTCTTAAAACTTTTGCCAGGAAATGGATTACATTGTTCCATTATATCTCATTGTTCAAAGTAAGACATGTGTTTCAGCCTTACAGTAATGGGGCAGGAAGGATGGTCCTTTTGAAGGAAGAGAATCATAAGAGAAGACAGATGAGAAGGGACAGCAGATATTTTGACAATATTACAACCTACCACAGTTCTAGAGCTCTCTCTTGCCTGGTTCAAGACATTTTATATAGTGCAACTTGGATTACTTCTTTCTTGCCTCTAGAGATGACTGGATCACTTTGAATGAGCCCTCAGATGCCCTAAGGAGGAAGCGTTCTTCATTAAGTAAACCAAGGATCTAACCCAAGGGCTGTGGCATTGGAACTCAACAGAGAATCCCAAATCTGCAGAGAGGACACAGCTTCCCATTAGATTCAGATATGGAAGACTCCAGGGTGACCACGATCAGGCTAAAAGACTCTCTTTCAAACCAGTACTTCCAAAAAGTGAGAGCTTAGAGCTATCCAGGCACTATAGCTGACTGCATGGCTTCTGTTCTCAGAGACCACTAGGACCCTGCCAAGCCCTGTGCTGCTTCCATGTCTTCTTGGACCCACCTGACTTCTGGAGGCAATTACAGTTTTCATCACTTGCCTGACCCAAACCAGAATTTGCTACAACATAAACATTTTGAAAAATCCCCTAAATCAAGTACCCTTCAGACTCCAAGAAAGTAGTGGAAAAAGGAGGAAAAAGAGAAAGTGTGGAGCCAAGTTATGCTTTTTAAAAATGAACAGTTATACAGATACGAAGACATTTACGTTTCTTATAACCGCTTATCTCTCTAGGTAATTCAGCTGAAATATTGTAGCTATGTAATAGTCACCTTTAATGAGAATAATAATATTCAGTTCCTACCAGAGCTTTCCTCTAAATGCCCTTCGTACTTGGCTAATTTCACTGCTAAAGTCATACCCTGCATTCTACCATGCAGTGGGCAGGTCTACTGCACAGATGTTTACTTATAACTTATTTACAGATCTGAGCTCACCCTCAAAACCCATCCTCTCCCCAACATAGATTGTGGTATCCTCTTGGGAGCAAATTTTATATTCTACTGCTCTGAGTAGCAGAGTTACACATACTTTTAAGGTATTCATTAAATGTATGAGGACTAAATTAGTTAATCTTGCAAACACTGCTTATCAGCACCTCATAAAATGAGGTATTTTATTTAGGAAAATGTTTCCAAATCTCCATTTCTCTTCTTAACATGCCACCGCTGAGATTAAACAGGACTATGAACATTCCCCATGTATATTTTTCACAGTATAAGCTATCAATTAAATGTTGATCTCTGTGACAACACTGTCCAGGACAGAGTCATTAAGTCTAACAAATTTATATAGATTTACTGAATACTTTGGAGTTTTACTGTCTAAAACTGTGTAGCAGAAACAGTTACCAAATGCAGTTTAATAAATTTTGATACTATGTTATGATGAGAAGTCAGAAAAATTCTAAAAATGTCCATTTGTTACTTCCAGAGCAATTAAGTTGCCAACGATCTGGGTGGGTCTAGGAATGTAAACACTAACTATCTCTAAAGCGAATTAAGGTTTCCTTAGAGAAATTTCCATTATTCAAAGAAGTTAGGTATGTTCTAGTTTGTTTAGGTCACTCTAAGAAGAGTCTTTCAGTAACCAGGTGTCTGATGCTTCCATAGTAGTCATTTTACCTTGTTTGGGTTTCCTAGAATCAGCAGCTGAGATGGAGATTCTTAAGCCTGTGATTTCTGATGAAAGCTCCCAGGAGATACTTGTAGGGAAGTGAGTGAAGTGGGACAAGTAGGGAAGAAGCTATGCAAAGATTTGGAATCTATACCAGCCTGATCCTTGAAGAGTTCTAGAGCAAAAGTTCCAAGTATATGTAAGAGAGCTGCACATTTACACCCTCACGTAAGTCGGTCATTGCCTGTGGCACCATCCCTTGGTGGGATATAATATAACCTGTCAGGCAGCTCAAGGATCAATCCTTAGCAGCCAAGTACATGGGAGCCAAGGACTGGGTACACCAGCCTAGTGACAGGTATATGGGCAGGGTACCAACACCTCTGATATTAAAAAAAAAAAAAAAACACCTCTGGGGTGCCTGGGTGACTCGTGTGATTAAGTGTCCAACTCGACTCTTGATTTTGGCTCAGATCATGATCTTGTGGTTGGTGAGACTGAACCTCTTGTTGGCCTCTGTGCTGATAGAGCAGAGCCTGCACTGGATTCTCTCTCTCCCCTCTATTTCTGCTCCTTCCCTGCTCACGTGTGCGACTGTGCTCTCTTTTTCAAAAACAAACAAACATTAAAAAACAAAAACAAAATTCCTTCCACCTTCTGCTTACTACAGTGCTGTATATAACTATCAACAACCTAAATCGTTAATAAACTAAATTAAAATATAAGTAACTGCTAAAAATAAGGTTTTAAATAGTTTTATTACAGAAAATGTCAAATGATGAAAGTACATAGAAGAAACACATTACTCATCACTGAACTTGAACAAATATCAACTAAACACTCCCTTACTTTATCTATGCCTCATTCCCCCTCCCTGAATTACTTTGAAGTAAATCTCAAACATCATATATTTTCATCATAAATATTCATGTAAGGTTTCGAATAATTTTGAATCAAAGGTTAAATTTGCATGCTATAATAAATAAAACTCAACTTACAAATGTCTACATGAAATATTATCCTACTTACTTTTTTGAAGTATGCAGTTTAGTGTATTTTGACAAATTCATATACCTGTGTGACCAATATAAGATATAAGATGTTTCCATTACTCCCAGACATGCCCTCATGTTTATCATCCATAGACAAACACTGTTTTTATTTCTTTCTTCATGGTGTAGTTTTTCAGTTCTAGAATTGCATGAATGAAATAAAAAATATGTACTGTTTTGTGTCTGATTTCTTTTACTAGGCATATTGTTTCTGAGATTCACCTGTGTTATTTTTCATATCAGTAGTACATTCCTTGTTTACTACTAAGTAGTATTCATTAAGAATGATTATACCACAATTTCTTTTTTCATTCTCTTCTGGATTAGCATTTTGTTGGTTTCTAGTCTTGGCTTTTATTAACGATGTTGCTCTGAATAATCTGGTAAAGGTCTTTTTGTAGGCATCCTTTTTTTATTTCTCTTGTGAAAACACCTGCATTACTGTGTAGATATACATTAAACTTGATAAGAAATTACCAAACAGTATTAAAAAGTGTGCTTTGTACCATTTTGAACTCCCACTGGTGGTACATGAGTGATCTAGAGGCTCCACATCCTCACCAAGACTTGGTTTATCAGTTATTTTAATTTTAGCCTTTTCAGTGGGCACGTAGTACTATTTCATAGGGTTTTAAGTTGCATTTCCCTGGTGATTCCCTGTTGAGATATTTTTCTTGTGCTTAATGGCCATATTTTATGAAGTGTCTGTTCAAGTCTTTTGCCCATCTTTAATTGGATTTTATATCTTTTTATTCTTTCATTGTAGGAATTCTGTATATATTCTGATACAAGTCCTTTGCCAGATATGTGACTGGCAAATGTTTTCTTACACTCTGTGAATTTCCTTTTCGTCCTTCTTTTTTAAACTGAGGTATAATTGGCATTATATTATATTAGTTTCAGTTATACAACATAATGATTCGATATTTATACACATTGTGAAATCACCACAATAAGTCTAGTTACTGTCTGTCACCAGTTGTAATATTTTTTCTACAATTTACTACCTTAGCAACTTTCAAATATGCAAGAAAGTATTATTAACTGTAGTCACCATGATGTACATTTCATCCCCATGACCTATTTACTTTATAACTGGAAGTTTGTACCTTTTGACCCCCTTCACTAATTTTGCCCACTCTCACTTCGCTCTCCAGTCTGGAAACCATCTATCTGTTCTCTGTGTCTATGGGCTTATTCTCTGTACCTGTGGGCTTCTCTGTGTCTATGCATTGTTTTGTTTGTTTTGTTTGGTAGACTACATTTATAACTGAGATCATATGGTATTTGTCTTTCTGTCTGATTTATTTCATACAGAAGAATGCCTTGAAGTTTCATCCATATTACCGAAAATGGCAAGACACCATTCTTTTTATGACTGAATAGTATTCTGTTGTGTATACATACCACATTTTCTTTATTCATTCATCCATCAGTGGGTCCTTACATTGATTGCATGTCTTAGATACTGTAAATAATGCTGTGATAAACAAAGGGGTGCACGTATTTTTTCAAATCCATGTTTTTATTTTCTCTGGATAAACACTCAGAAGTGGAGTTGCTACGGTGGTTCTATTCCTAATTTTCTGAGGAATCTCAATACCACTTTCCGGAATGGCTGTGCCAATTTATATCACCATCAACAGTGCACAAAGGTCCCTTTCTCTCCTCATCCTTGTTATTTCTTATCTTTTTGATAATAACCATCTTAACAGGCATGAGGTGCTACATATATAAAGACCTGCAGAGTGAAAAAGTGGTGGGAAAAGACCAAAATTTTAAGAAAGGCTATCTGAGAATTGTGAGTTTGTACATGTATTTTTCAAATCTCCTACAGTGACTACATACTTCCTATTCAATCCTCAAATGTTCTTACAAAAATAAATGTGTATGAAAATATTACCTTAATAATGCCTTTAAAAGATAAAATAAATGGTTATCTTATTTTTAAAAAAATTAAATGTTTATTTACTTTTGAGAGAGAGGACAGAGAGACAGAGTGTGAGCAGGGGAGGGGCAGAGAGACAGAGACACAGAATCAGAAGCAGGCTCCAGGCTCTGAACTGTCAGCACAGAACCCGACGTGGGGCTCGAACTGATGAACCCTGAGTTCATGACCTGAGCCGAAGTCGGATGCTTAACCGACTGAGCCACCCAGGTGCCCCTGAACGGTTATCTTTAAAATATAAAATAAAAAACAACACCTCACCTTCCTGAGGGCCACCTCTGAAGTGGGTTATGTTGTGGATAATTTCATCAAAACACCTTATTATTTGAACAGACATACCTGGAGTCACTGTAGAAGTTCTCTGAGGAGCTTAAGAACAGACTGGACCTAGAAGCTAGAAACTAGATGTTCCTTTATCTCCTCCCGGTCTGACTCAAACGAAAAAGAAAGACTTCATGCCTCTTCTGGTGTTGAAGAACCCAGTCATCCGAGGGGAAGTAGAAAACATCCAATCTCACGTTAGAAAACAGTGCTCACAAAATCTTCTAAACATGGGTAGTCACCACAGACGATTATTACAAGGCAAGTGCTGATCTCCTGCATGAAGCCCAGTATAAGAGTATTTGGAATCATTTCTCTATCCTCTGGAAGCACTGATACAGATGTAGCTAGGAAAACTGAACTCCTTACTTTCAGAAATCCAACGAAGAATGGGCAAACCAGTACCCAAGGGGAAAAATATTGCATATCACTTATTTTGCAAACTCTATGTTTTACTCACAAAACACCTTTGGGGAACCTGGGGGGGGGCTCAGTTGGTTAAGCATCTGACTCTTGGTTTCAGCTCGGGTCATGATCGCAGAGCCCTGTGTCAGGCTCTGTGTTAGGCATGGAGTCTACTTAAAATTCTTCTCACCCTCTCCCTCTGCCCATTCCCTGTTCTCTCTCTCTCAACAACAACAACCCCCCCAAAAAAAAACCCAAAACCAAAACAAACAAAAAAACACTTTCAAAATGTTTTGCAGAAGTATTTTTACTTAAGTGTAAAAAAAAAAAAAAAGTATATGCACCAAGAAAAAAATAACTTGAGAATAGCAAGGACTCCATCTCCTGATTTTACCTTGTAACTAGATAAGCCTTTAAATTCTCTCATTTCCCCCCATGCCTCTCTCTCTCTCTCTCCCTCTCTCTCTCTCTTTCTCAAATACACACACACACACACACACACACACACACACACACACACACACACACTCCAAGTCACGTAGCTCATATCTGGTAAGGTGAAAAAGAGAAATATTAGGAATAGGTTGTCAACACAAAACAGATGAAACATTCCCATCTGTCAAGATCTGTATCGCTGCATATCCAACAAGGTTCCTTTCCATGATACAGTTTAAAGGGCTGAGAACTCATGAAATAGTAAACCTTATGTCACTTGCATCTTATTTGCGTTAAAATTCTGCGAAATATTTCTGTTGCTCACATCAGAAGTACAAAAGTGCCTCGAAGGTACTTTGATAGAGAATGTTCGTGAACACAGTTTCACATCCCTGGAAAAGTATCAGCAACTCTGAAGACTTTGGAATAAACTCATTTAAGAGAAAAAAAATGAAAAATGCATTTAATATATGGCCGTTATTTTATCTTTCTGATTCTCAAGTGTTTTTCCAACTTTGGGAAAATAACTGTGGTGTTTGACAAATTTATATGCTTGAATGGGTTAGAATCACAGATATCTGAGATACTCATGGTGGAATTCACCTTTTTGACCCTGCTTTCTTATCCTGAATGGATTAAGATTTTTAAAAATTAGTGGAACAGGATAGCTTGATCAATTTCTCATGCATCATCATATGGTAGGTAAGTTATATAATTAGAATATCAATGCCCAGAGTTTGCTACCTCTATGGAATTGAGTTCAATTCATCCATCCAGTAGATATCAAGCACTTATTATGTGCCAAGGCATTGGTTTAGGTCCCAGAGATACCACAGTGAAAAAAATAAGAAACCTCCTTTAATGGAGTGTACATTACAGGGGTTTGTTCAAAAATATATAATTTCACAACAAACTTCCTGCATTCTTAGACAACCATTCAGAAATTCAAAATAATGATATCCATGAAGCTACTTCTCTTTTATTCATTTCCATGAAGAAGGGAAGTTTCACTTTTATTACTCATCAAAAGAAGGATACTTCTAGACATGCTACCATTGACAAATCTCAGGACCAAAAGCCTCTAATATTTCAACTACACGGTCTTTGAAAGGATTGTAAAAAACATAATCTGATGCCCTTTCAACACTCATGGCAATGGGTTTAATCAGTCGGTTAGATATGATTCCAGTTTGTTACCATTTGCTTGGGAGAGAATTATACATCTATCAAGGATATGTTTAGTTTATGCATTGAAGTGAATAATAAATTAGTTTATTTGCCTATTACAAAGAAACTGATGGAGAAGACAGTAATATAAAAGATTTGGGGTAATATGAGGAACCCAATTAGAGAAGATAGATTTGTTATAAATAATAGCAATAATTCAACCTTCAACAATCAGGATCTTACTGTATTTGGTACCTATTCCATAGCAAGTCAAGTACATATTAACTCTTATCATATGCCTTCATTTAAAAATCAATCTGCATTACAAAAGAGCACAATGTCATTTATTTCCAAATGGTGGACATTTGAAAATAGCACTTAGAACTGCTACTTTTAAGAAATAAATAATAGTAAACAGAAACTTCTTATACATCTCCCATTGATTGCATTTCCAAGGGAAACAGTGACGGTTTTGGTCTTAACCACCTCGGTGCTTCCCGTCTGGTTTTTAATCTCAAAACCACACAGTGAGTCTCTGCCAGTTACAAAATCATTATTATTCAACGTAAAACAAAACAATACACCCTACAAGTCATCTAAAGACAGAAAAGGTGTAAAAGTGGTGAGTCAGACACTTAACTGGGAATTCAAGAGTGCTCCAAATCATGTTCTTAATGAAAGAATTGATATATCAACTACAAAAATCAAAATGTAATCGCTCCATTATAGATGACTAATCTGATAAGAGATTAAAGTGTGAGAAAGCAGACTAATTTTCAATTAGTTAAAATGCAATGGCATGGGGGAAACCATGGGTTCCCTAATGGAACCCTTTGCTAAGTTGAAAGTATTCTGCTTGTTTATATTAGGTCAATGATGTAAGCCTGTGAAAACTGACAATTTAGGCTTAAGATACAGTTAGGCAACTGGGGATGATAAAAACAAATGCCAGCAACAAGAGCAACAACAGCATTCTCATTATCATTATCAAAAAGTCCTGGAAATGCTTGGGGCATTTTATTTTCAGCATAAAATACTCCAGAGAATGCTATGCTTACACTGAAAGTAATTTTTCTAACTCCACCCAGTGTTTTATCCACTTGACACTTATAAACATCCAGTGTGCTGATATTTGCATTCAATTCAGTCAAGTTTAATTGCTAAATTTTCTTTCCTAATAACAATGTAACATTTTGGGGGAGTGGTTAACAACAACTGGAAACTTCCTAAAATACTGTAACAGAATTTCCATTCACTAATACAACATTGAAACATCATGTTATCTGTCATTAAAATGTTTCTTTGCTACAGATTCAAATAAAAATAAATCTATAATACGTTGACATAAGAGTAATTTATCCTACCAATCCTACTTAACATGCATTTACAAAAAATGTTTTAAGCAAGCTTTTCTAAGACTGATTTTAAAAGCATTTTCAACCCATTCTGCATATTCTAGGGTTTATGGCCTAAACTCAGTATTTTGAATTGTTAGAAAACTTTTCAACTCTTCTTCTTGATTTGGTGAGCCTTAGGAAAAAAAGGACTGCCAAAGCTCAACTGAACCAGGATTTCCTAAGGCCCCACTGATTTACTATCCCAGTGGTGGACTGAAGACGGTCACAAATTCCTTGACACATCTCCAATGGCAAGAAGGGGTCTATGTCTCCTCCTCTTGATTCTGAGTGGGCTCTGGGAGTACTTTGACCGATAGAATGCACCGGAAGTGAGGCTGTGCCAGTTTCTGGGCCCCAGTCTTGGGACATTGATGGTTTCCTTTTCCAGTCTCCTGGAACAGCACCCTTAGCCACAGGAAGTCCCACTACCCCGAGTACCCTGAGGTCGCCATGCTAGGAATGGTTGTGTAAGAGATTCCTACAGGAGGTCTGAGACCAGAGAAGCAGATACGCTTGACCAGGTCCAGCTGCTCCCAGTTCCTGGATCAGTATGGAACAAACACTGAGGAACCAAGTCTTATCGACCATGCTTTGTCCATGGCCATGGCAATAACAATGATAAAATCGTTACCTTAAGCCTTTAAGTTTTAGAGTAGTTTAGAATCTGCAGTAGACAATTGAATACCTCCATTTTGGTTTCTCTATTTCCCCCAGATAATTTCATGTGCACTCTTTGCATTTCAGTATTCCTCCAAGATCAAGGAGGGTTTAAATAACACCTCTGTAGATTATAAATCTGTAAGTTTGGAGTAATGGCCAGACATCTACATTTTTAATACTTTTCTTTGTGATTGAGATGCACACCAACATTGGAGAATGACTAGTATAGTATAATTAGCTGTGCTCCTTCAAGCCCAAGTTCACATGATGAGGCCATCTGGCCTTCTGTGCCACACTCTGGCTAATGTCTTTCCCAACTTACCTTAAGAGTCTGGGATAATAAAATTTATTTAGGCACATAATGAATTTCTGTGTGACTAACGAATCCATATAATGCCATTATCATCACCAAAACCTGATTCTTAGTGAATACCTGCCATGCCCAGTGATTATCTTATGTCCTAGGAATGAGAATAAATATTTAAGTATGCTACAGTTTCTTCCCTTAAGCATCTCACAATTTATTTGGCACGTTAAAACCAATCATGAACCCAAGAACAAAGGGAAACTTTGTTTTTCAATAAAATACTTTATTGAAAAGCTCCCCCCTGCCCTCCATAATTCCTATCAAAAACCCAATAAAGAGAAATGAGATTGTGTTGGATTGATTGGAACATACACAATTAAATCTACTCCTTTTATCTAAGTTCTATGCTTGGATGAATCCAGCCTTACAGAAAGCTCCAATGTGGACCACTTACCTTTGTCTTCTATGCAACGTTCTATTTGGCAACTGCGTTTCATTTTATGGGAGATTTGTGCTCCCAAGTTTGCTGAAGGAGTACCTGAGGCCCTGCTCATTGTGTGAGTCAGTATCCAACTGAATGGACTCCTGTGCAATACCAGTCTGATAGAATTAAGTGCTTATTTTCAAAAGCCTTCTTCCCAGTGAAGCACTGGTTAGCACCCTCCTCTCAAATTCTTCTCTCTTCATTTTGACTTCCAGCAGGCTTAAGGCCGTCTAACAAATTCATAAAAACATTTATTCAGTTGAAACTAGTTATAAAGTGTCTTCTTATACTAGGCACCATTTTCAAAGCTGGAGGTGGCAGCGGTGAGCAAACTCAACAAGACCTTTGCTCTCCGGAAGCTGGTATTTGAATTGAGGAAGAGAAGTAACAAAACATAAACGTATAAGGGAACAAGAAAATACTTGATTTTGATAAATCCTCTTATAGGGAGTTGGGAAAGATGCTTACAAAGTTAGTTCAGACATGGTGGTCAGTGAGATCATCTCTGTTAAAATAAGATCTCGAAAGAGCTGCATATGACAAGAAAGAAGCCATCAAAAGATCTAGGAACATGACTTTTCTAAGAAGAGGGAAAAAGCACGTGTAAAGGCCCTAAAATGGTGAACCCTCATGGCTGTTAGGTCTGTGCATTTGTGTTTTATTTTCCTCGCTCTTGGTTCCCTAATTTATTTGGTTCCAATTCCTGTTTTACCATTATTTTATTGTACACAGTTTGCATCCCTTGTCCTTGATCCTTTATGGAATAAAAGCAAGACAGTCAAAAGAATTAAATGGTTTAGCAAGATACCATTCTTCACCTGAAGTGCCACAGCATTCTGCAACAGTGTTTACCTAGAAAATTTTAAATTGCAATGTAGCTAGCTTTATATTTCTATTCGAGAGTATTGTTCTAAGATGAATTCAAATCAAATGTCCCAGGGTTGCTTATAATTTTAGGCATTAACTCAATGCTTTTAATTAGAAGGAATCAAAAGAAGATGTATTTTTTTGTATACTTATAATTTGTGGCAGAGAAGGGCTAATCAGGTAAGTTACTTGCCTGACGCTTAGGAGGATGTTACTGACAATAAGTCACTGTTAAAAAAAATATATGTTCCATCCATAGACTTTTGAGGACCAGCTAATGACTAATGTTAACGGTAATGATTTGATAGAACAATGTGAAGCTGGTATGTTAGCATGTGGCACGTTATTAATGAACGTATGCAAATATATGTGCATTTATAATGTACATATGAGTGGCACATTATGGAGTACAACAGATCAGCAGTGGGAAAGAATGAAATAATCAGGAATTGTATGCTGAAGATGAACGGGTCCATCAGTTATAGAGTCCTGCTCTCTGCCAGGTATGTTATACCCATGAGCTTGAATACTAACTGCAGGTGGAATTATTATCCTCAGAGTGTGATTGGAGGTATGGGGCTAGTTAAATAAAGGCCACACATTCTGAAGAATTAGATCACTAAACTAAGCAGAAAACATTTATGGAGGGTTCTCTCTGGACAGAATATTATATTAGCTGTTAAGAGGACAAAACAGGAACAGTGAGGTTGTCTTGAGAAGCTTATAATAGTACTGGGGAGATAAGAAATATGTTTTTATTTATTTGAGTTTAATTCTTATTAGATAGTAAAAGGGGCTGGTGTACATTCAAATAATGCTGACCTGGTTAATCAGTGAAAGCTTTCTTAGCTCTCTTCATTTCTTATTGTTTCCATAGATGACTAGAGCCATAGTAAAGATTTTGGAGGAGTGGAGAGAAAATTTCTCCCACATTTTTCTTCACCACCATGTCCCCACTCCCAAAAACTTTACTTAATTCAGTAGAGACCTTTAGAAAAGTGGTGAGCAAGGACTGCCTGCCCTGTTTACACCTGCCAAACACCCCTTTGTCATTGCACTCTCTCTGCTTCATACTTTACTCTTTGTGACTTTCTGATTATGTTTTAAGTGTAAATTTTCAAAACCTACTTTATTACACACAGTACCCCTTGGCAAGCAGTCCACATTTATATATTTTTTCCAATATATAATACAAGTCCTTTGTAATTAAGTTGCTTTTTATTTTTCTGAGTGAAAATGAGAAATGCAAGTAGCATTTTCAAAAATGGAACACATTTTCCTATAAAGGAGACTGTATGGGGTTGACTGGACACTAAAATAATTTTAAAAATATTGCCCTTATTGCTTTCAATAAAGGGGATATTATAGCATGTTATACAAATATGTTTTTTGAGAAATTTTTAAACTTAATGCTATAGGCTAATGAGTATACCACTTTGTGAAGCTGACGAATGACACAAATTTCATCGTGGGCTTATAGAATACAGATTTAAAACAAGGCCCTTCAAGCACAAAATAAATTGAGCTACAGAAAAACACAGATATTGGGGTGCCTGGATGGCTCAGTCAGTTAAGTTTAGCTCAAGCCATGATCTTGATTTTAGCTGAAGCCATGATCTCTGCATTGTGGGACCAAACCCCACATCGGGCTCCATGCTGAGTGTAGAGCCTGCTTGGGATTCTCTCTCTCTCTCTCTCTCTCTCTCTCTCTCTCTTTTCTTTCTCTCTCTCTCCCCTCAACCCCACCACCCCTGTCTTAGCGAGTATCCTCTCTGTCCCTCTCAAAAAAAGATAGACTTAAAAAAAAAGAAAAGAAAAAGAAAAGAAAAGGGGTACTTAGGTGGCTCAGTTGGTCAAGCATCTGGCTCTTGATTTCTGCTCAGATCATGATCCCAGGGTTGTGGGATCAAACCTCAAATTGGGCTCCATGCTAAGCAAGGAGCTTGCTTAAGATTCTCTCTCTCCCCACCTCTGCATCTCTCCCCAACCTGTGCTCTCTCTCTCTCTCTCTCTCCCAAATAAATAAAATGAAAAAAAAATTAAAAAGGAAAAGAAAAACACAGATTTTATTAAACTATGAATAAGTGACACACTAAAATAATTTTTTAAGCTGTGGATGTTCATGAAGATTCACATCACTATTAAGTGTTTTTTAATTCTAAGCCTGCAAGTTTTCCCAATATTTAATATTTCTTCTTTCACAAAGAGGATGAAATATTTAAATAGATGCCAACTCTAACTTTGTACAATCATTATTCACAGAAAACCTTATTCACAGAAAAAAATCATTATTCACAGAAAGCATTGACTTTCAGTGGCTTTCATTATCTGTGAATTTAGGATCAAAGAACCAATTGAAATTATTTATTTGTTTAAGTGTCTACTAAATGACATTCAGCATGTTATTCTCAAGGTGAGGGATAGAGAAGAATAGAGAAGGCACATGCATTCTAGTGGGGAAAAACCAACTTTGTGTATAAAAATAGTTCTTTCCAAAATGGTAATTAAGGGCTATATTATAAATGAGCTAGTTTATGATTAGTTTTGAGAAAATTAACTAAATGTACTAAATTAGGCATACAGTGAAGGAAGAACAAATATGAAATGTTTATTAAGCATTTAGTTTGGTAAAACTAAATGTAACCATGGACTAGTATCAAATAGGCTTCCTAATGTCCTACCTTATAAATGCAGGACAAGTAACACAAATAATCATCTATAAATGAAAGATAAAATGGACACAGGTCACACCCGAAGGCTATAATCTGTCCATACCAAAACTACCTAAGAATTGCAGACAGATCCAAGAGCACCTATTCAAGGATAAATATCCCTTTCTTAGTAATCTACTTTGGAACAACTACTCCCCTGAGCAGTTTCAGGACTGATATTTTCCCCATGCTTCAAGTTTATTTCCTACCTGTTACATTCCTTGAAGTAGCAATTGTCAACCAACCTTGTGTTGATGTTTTCCTGCTGAATGTGAGTTTAATCTCACTCTTGATTTTATCCTATGCCCAGCTTGGACATGGGACAGGACCTTGGCTAACAACCCATTCATGCTCCAAGTCATGCTTATAGGATCTTTTGGTAATGCTTGAATCTGCTGGCTTCATAAGCATGTTCTAATGTTGCCTCTTTGTATCTCTGAGTTTCTTTGAGTTACTACCTAGAGACTCTAGAGATAGGGAAGGCTGCTGGTCTACCCAATTTCTTCTCTATCTTTGGCTACTCAGAAAAGCCATTACTCAGAAAATCTCTAGAAACCAGTATCTAGATAGTTCATCACCACCATTATATGCTAGAGCTCAGCTCAAGGGACACTTGCCCCCAGAAATCCCAGAACTAAGAGATGACAGCAGTCAAGGTGCTTTGTGGCTAGTGACTCATATCTGCAGGACCTGTACTATTGTTGGGTCTACTATTGTTTTCTCCACCCACATTCAACTATAGCAAAGATGAGGAACAGAAGAATTGTGAACACATTAACACTATCTATATGGGTGCTAGGGATAACAAAGTGAGTGATACATGGCAGTGCTGTAAAAGAAACTACAGTCTAGTAAGGTTTGTATATCTATTATGTTTCATATTAGTGGAAACCATGATACAGCACCCAAGCATTTCCTCTTAGAACTTCCTAGTGTCACTTAATTTTATAATATTAAAACTTATATAGCATGGAAATTACTTAATGTAAGCTAGTGTCTTACAAATTCTTCAGAGTTTTGGAAATATTGTATCTTTTATGGTACATTTTGGTGCTATCTTATTATTGAGAACACACTACATTTATCTATAAACTAAATACTAAATTTTCTAAAAACCATAAAGAATGTTCACATACAAATGTATAATTTGAAGACCTACATCTATTCTATAATATGTAATTTGTTGTCAATTAGCATTCTAAAGTAGATAAGATAAATAAACAAGTAGAGGTGATAATAAAAAGTAAAGATATTAAACAAATATGTGAATTTCATTGCGCATATCATTCTACACTATTTTGAATATATGCATTTCTTAACACATTATTATTATTACCCCAAAATAGTTGAGAATACTTATGTAGATAGAAGTTATAAATCCTGTTTCCCTCATTGAAGAGTTAATGATAACAGAAATTCCAAAAAACATTTACTTAAAGAAATAGGCATGACTGCTAGACTGCAAAATGAGCTCTATAGTTTTATAGTGAAGATTTTACAAGTATAATAGAATGAGGTTCATGAAACATCAGTACATAACATCTAAGCAAATTTGAGCATTTTTAATTTGTGGTAAGAATTTGCTCAAATTAACACGTTACAATTTTTGGATCATTACTAGCAGGAAGACTTTTTTTACAGAATTAATATTTCATAAAACCTTTATGCTTTACATTTTGAACTCAGCAAAATTACCAGGAAACATCATAATCCATACCCTTGAGGAAAAAAATAATGAAAATTACATCATTTTAAAATACATTTATTTTTCAGAACTACCTTCCTTAATAAGAATTTGAAAAACTGATACAATTTTCCCAACATATGTAAAATTCTATAACCAAAATTAAAAATGTAAGCTATAAAATAGTATTACAAGTTTAAGAGCAAGCTCTCATATTATTTGTTCACTGTCTTCTTTGTGCCGTTTAATTTTTTCGCCTTTGTTCAAGCTATAACCTCTCAGTGGAAGGTCTCACAGCTTATATCTGCTCAACTCAAGTTCCATTGGCTCTGTGAAGCCTCACCTCAAACTGACATCTTCCATCTCTAATTATTATTATTATTATTATTATTATTATTATTATTATTTTCCTCAGACTATCTATGCCCCACCGTTAATCCTTTACTTCATGCTTTTACACTACTTCAGAGCTTGGTGATGTATTTGTGTATTATTTGTGAAGTAAATGCATGCCACTTCCACAAGTTTCTAGCAACTAACCCTTTATATGTGTCACCATTATCTTTAGCATGACTAGGCACAGAGTAATCCCTCCATAAATGCTTGATTATTTGTCTCTTCACTTGAGCTTTAGAGCAGTGATAAGGAGAGTAACAAGAAGAGAAGCACCATTGTCTCCATGGTCAAGCAATTCTAGACTGGAATTCTTGATTCAGTTCCTTTAGGTAAACCTCTACTCAGTAGACTTAAAGCTCAAAGCAAGTGGTGAGATTTATGGAAAAAAGGTGAGGCATGATAAAGAGGAACCAAAGAAATTGCTGCTGTGAAGCACTATGGACCTAGAACTGGATCTATTTCCTGCATCTTCTCCCTGTTATTTTACATCCTCCCGGATATATCAGGGTCAGTCAACATACCAGACTTTGCATGGGCTTGATATGTCTGTCTTCTTTTGGTCCTAATGCCAGGCAGAGGCCCAAACTACTAGAGAGGAAAGGAGGTGTTTAGTACAATTATATTGCTATGGCAACTGCCTAGGTCTGCCTCCTACTTAACAGTGTCTTTTGAAATTTGAATGTGCATTGGAATGCTTGGGGATCTTTATAAACTGTAGACTTAGATTCAGTAGATCTGGGTGTGACCTGAGATGTCTAATAAGCTTAGACATCTAATCTCTAGACCTGCAGGTACTACTGATGCAGATGGTCTAGAGATTGCTCATTAGATCAGTGCCCAGAGGTTGGGATTTAGTTGGTTTGGGGTGGGCTCTGAACATTTATCCTTTCTGCTCTTAGAATCTGCTGAGTGATCTAAAATACACTCTGATTTCAGAAAAACCTAAAGGTATCATCATCTTACTGACAAAAATCCATTTTTATACAGCTGGTGTCGAGAAGTCCTTCACTGTAAGGAATTGTGATTGTGGAATCTTTGATCAGTAGCCTATGTGTTGAGGCAGATGCCTGGTTTTAATCATTTCGAACTATTTGTCAATATAGAATTTTCTCACTACTTTGAGTGTCTCTCTCTCTCTCTCTCTCTCTCTCTCACACACACACACACACACACACAGAGTACCCACATCAAATGGTCCAAGGCCTCTGTACTCAAAGTGGCCCAAGGATCTGCTATATCAGACTTACCTAGGAGCTTTTAAGAAATGCCAATTTTCAGTCCACACCCCAGTCCACTGAATCAAAATTTATATTTTTAATAAGATTCTAAGGTGATTTGTGTGCTCATTAAAACTTCAGAAGCAATGCTCTAATGAATAAATTCTCTTGCACGTCTTCAAAAGAGTCATACTAAACCATTTGATGAAAGGGATAATTTTACTATAGTGGCCAAAGCACTTAAGAAAATTAACATTAGTATCCAGCCAGAATGAATAATACAAAGGAATGCACTATTGGATTCTTTTTGTTTTGTTTTGTTTCAGCAAGATCAAACTGAGGTTACACCAAAGAGCGAAATAGTAATTTCTCAAGGTGGTCAACAGCTTTGCTGTGCGAGGGCCTGGATCTTGGGATCAGCTGTGCTGAATTAGGTTGACTCTCCTAAACAAGGAGTAAATGATTTGCTTGTGGTTTCTTCAGGAAAGAGTGCAGAATTCATTACAACATGTTTATTTCTTCTCTTTTGTCCCTTCTACCATGACTTTATACTTTCCTTAAATCCTATAAGCTGCTCCACTGGGAATGTCTGCTCAGCAAACACTCTTATAAAAGTAACCAATAATAGGGATGAGGCCCAACATATGACTTTTGACTGGTGCCAGAAATGACTGAAACAGTCTTAAGGTCCAAGTGTTCCTACAGATCAGCAGCATATGTATCCCCTGGGAGCTTGTTAGAAATGCAGAATCTTAGGCCCCACCTCAGACCTATGAATCAGACCTGTAGTTTGTCAAGACCCCCAAGAGATTCATATGCATCTTAAAATTTGAGAAGCTGTGGTAAATAACATTATGTTAGATATTGTCCCTCGAGAAGTATGGAGAAGTAGCCGTATGCATGATGCTAAATCACGGAATTATTCACATTCAGTACCACAACTGGGAGACTTGTTCTTAAAGAAAAAAACATATTCTCTACCAGTTATCCCAGTGCTACTTAGTTTTGTATTACTAGATTCTACCTTACATTTGATTATCCTCTTAATTTTGTATATATTGCATGCAAACTTTGCTGCTGAATAAGATATTAATTACATTTTCTTAGATGCTATAAACCTACCTAAGTCAGTCCATATGAATGGAAATACTTTATGTATGCCAGTTATCTCAAAAAATTAGAAACTGTATAAGTCTATGAACTTTGGTTTTGTTTTTTCAAACAAGAGGCAAGATGGAGAAAAAGTTGCATTTCTGTTCCAGCTCTTTATTCCCAGCTGCGTGGATTGAATGCAGTTGAGCTCCTCCATGACTCAGCTTTCTTCGTTGTAAGATTGGAATAGTACTACCACCCTGCGTAGTTTGTTATAAGTACATCTCTTTTTTTCTCTTCTTTATATCTTCGGTAGCGCAGGTAAGTCCCACAAAATGGTTTTTGAACAAACGAACAACGTGTATGGAAAAAAACCCTACCTGGCAAATTATAGGTACTGCATAAATATTTGTTCCTCTGTCTTAACGATTTAAAATTTTCCATTTTCCATACATACGTGCATGTACATATATAATCTTCTATATAGGCTATACATATAGCCTTCTGTTTTAATAACTATTTATAGTTACTAGATATTTATAGGCTTTTGTTTTACTCACTATGTGATTGCCTGGTACAGACCAAAGCAGCGGTGTACCAATGGGAGATGAGAGTCGTCTGGCCTTGGGGAGAATAGTATTTTATCACTGAAAGCTTTTAAGTATTATGATAATAAAAAGTTGACCAATTTTGGTCACACTTATAAAGAGTGTTTCAAATTCTTTGTGGACAAACCACCTCCTAATTGCCTGAACCCGGATGTCCCAACCTTCACTGATCCCCGAAGGCCCAGAAATAGCAAGTTGCAGTCCCCAGCCCAAAGGCGGAGCCCAGTGATTAAAAAGCATCATTCGTCTGGTGCTCCAAATGAAAGGGAAGTTTCAAATAGGGAGGCTTGATGGTTCTATGGACAGTCCCTTAAGACGGTCAACAGTAGCGCTATGCAAGTGTGGTTCCCATCCCCACCATGCCCTGCCCATATTCCCTACACTCTCCCTCTCAATCACTTTTGCTGGTCTGTAAACTGGTCAAGCACATTCCTCACCCAGGATCTTTGCCCTTGCTGTTCCCACCACACATAATCTTCTTCCCCCAAATTTCCACATGATCTGCTCTCTTACTTCCTAAGGTCTCTGCTGAAATGTCATATTCTCAGACCACCATTCCATCACGTGCCATTACCCGATCCCTCTCTAGCACTCCACAACAGTTTTGTCTTTCTATATGGGATTTAACTCTACCTGGCATTAGATTATATCTTTATTTGCTTATTATCTATGAGAAGAGGGATTTATTTTATTCATGACTATGTCTCCAGCACCTAAATCACTACTGGGCACACACCAGATACTCAGTATTTGATCAATAAATAACTAAAGGTCATCTCCAAGGCCTGCCCCTCTTTGGCCCTTGGGACTGAGAATGACTGAGGGCAGTAATGATAGCCCTGCCTCATCTATAGTGCAGCCCAGGGGAGAGACCGACGGGAATCAAGACCACAGCAGAAACTTTAATTCACCAAGTTCTCCTGGAGGCATCAGTGGTGTTCTGGAGCACAGAATTGTTACTCGTTTTTAAAAATAACCTGCCATGTTTCCATTTGAGAAGAAAGTCACTACATTGTGCAAATGAGATTAAAGTTCTACACTAGGTTTATGTACTACTGCCAGCTGGAAGAATGGGCTGCTGAGTGCCCAGCCTCTTCTTGGAGAATAATGACATCATGCCTTTAACTCATCTGAATCACATTTTCACCCACTGAGCAGTTCAGACAAAACCAATTACATGATGTCATTTTCTATTTCAAAAGAAGTCTGAGATGCGTGGATGGATATTTACTTCCCATTAGCGTGCTAGAGCTATGGCAGGCAGCTTGATCTTTGTGCTAATGGTACCTGTTGAAATGATAACTAACAAGGCTGGGCTGTCAAAATCTATTTTCTAGCTATGTGTGATGCTTAGCTACTCAGACATTGTAAGGAGATATAAATAAGAACAGATTATTTGTTTTGTAAATTAAGAACAGATACTTGGTTCAATAGAATTTCCTTTCCAGGAATGCCCAAAATATCTTTGAACTAATTCAAAGAGAAGTTATTAAGGAAATTACTTAAAATGTTGATACATTAATTATTAGTCTGGGATTTAAATGGATAATTAATGTGTGTATGTCGTTTTGTTTCCTTTGGAGATAACCAACTCTATTCCATCATTCAAGTTAATTTCAATGTTATAAATATAAAAAGGCAAATATCTAGAGATAATTGTAGCAGAGGTAGTTGCATATTCAAAAAACTCATTCCATTTTTTAGGCATGGTGTTGGATTACATGTCTCAGAGATAAGATGAGGCTCTATGACTGACTTCTCGCCAGTGAAGAAGAGCTAAAGTGTATATTTATGAAAACCTTCCACTGGTGAGCCTCCATGCTCTTTCTCTGATGGCTTGCTGCAGCCCAGTAGTGTAAACTAGAAATCATTATTTTAAGATGATGGGCCTACAAAGTGGAAGGATTCTAGGATAAGGATCTTATTAAAGAATAGTCCACCATAAGGAGCCTTTTAGAAACAACGAAACAAACCTCTATAGTGTTAAGGTACTAAGATTTGGGGGTTTACCGTTTACAGCTTCTAGCACCAGGGAGCACAATGGCTCCATCCAGGGCCCTCTCTTACATCACGTATTTATTTATTAAAAATAATTTTTAATGTTTATTTTGAGACAGAGAGAGGCAGAGCACAAGCAGGGTATGGGCAGAAAGAGAGACACAGAAAGAATCTGAAGCAGGGCTCCAGGTTCTGAACTGTCAGCACAGAGCATGATGCAGGGCTCAACCTCACAAACCGTGAGATTATGGCCTGAGCCAAAGTCGGATGCTCAACCACCTGAGCCACTCAGTCTTTCCTTACATCCTGTCCTTATAATCTAGCATTTTGATCCATCATTCTTCAAATATCCAAAATATTTGAGTGATCACTATAAGATCTCAATGATAAAAGGAATTTTATGTTCCAGAGAGAGTCATTTTATAAAAAAAATTTAATGTTTATTTTTGAGAAAGAGAGAGACAGAGTGTGAGCAAGGGAGGGCAGAGAGAGAGGAAGACACAGAATCTGAAGCACGCTCCAGGGTCTGAGCTGTCAGCACAGAACCTGATGTGGGGCTAGAACTCACAAACTGTGGGATCATGACCGGAGCTTAAGGTCAGATGCCTAACCAACTGAGCCACCCAGGTGCCCCAGAGAGAGTCATTTTAGAGGTAAAGGTATATCTGGGGTTTAGAATAAGTTTTACCACATCAGTTTAGCTGGTTTTATCACATCACTGTAACTGTTATACCAGGGGCGGGCTTATGCATCATTATCTGCCTCGCCTTAACAATCAAACTAAGTAATCACCATCACTGGTGCCATGGTCCAAAACAATAAATAAGTAAATAGAAAGAATAATGAAATACTTAATAAAATAAGTAAAATGAAATAAAATAACAATGAAAGAATGTTCTTTAGAGTTATATGTAGCAATTTAATTTGGCCCCAAGTAAATTCCACAAAGATTTGCAAATAGTAGTATCTTCACAATCAAGTTATCTATTCTTAATTTTGCCTTGAAATAAAAGCTCAACTACTTTGCCAAAATAAAGCAAAAAATAAGAGCTAAATTCTGTAATGAACGCGTTGTTCATATCTTTAGGGGACAAATGTTTAAATGATCAGTTTTGCATTTATTATGGACACAGAGTAACTTAAAAACTTGTCTATCTTCAACCTGAAGCCATAGGAACTCACAAAAGCTATTTTCTGCAGTTCTGGAGAGGGCAGTAAGAGAGCCAAGAACAACTAAACTCTCAATTCCTATTTCCACAAATAGCTCCATTCCCTAGAAATTTATCAGAAAACATCACATTTACCAAAATACTATGTAAATGAGAAGATTCTCCAGAATTAAAATGGCTGGTTGAAGAATTTCTTGTTCTAAGTTAACAGAGATGAAGAAACCAGCTAGAACACAGCCCATAAATGGAAGCTTTCCAAACTTGCACCTTCAAGAGTGGCCGGTGTTAAATTTAGAGCTCTTTGAAATAACATAGCAAAGCAAGCTTGCAAAATCCAATTCACTGAGGAAGGGTTCCATTAAAGGACTCTAGTGAAAAACAAGCATGTGAGCCAGCTGAGAGGAATCACAAACTATCAAATCTTCACAGGTTTTTTTCCTCTTTCTGTTTAATTAATATTAATTTTCATTTGGCAAATGTCAGGCTCCTTCCAATATTAATTCTGACTATGTAACAGGCAACTTATTAATTGCTGGTTCTCCATCAGACCTCCGTCTCTGACCTACTGCCACAAGAGAGCTCTCTATGGCAATGCTCTTTCTTTTAGGGAAATTTTAAAGCAATGCTTCCCAAGTGTGCTCTGTAGAACACAACTCTCAAAAGAAGAGTATCAGGGAAAGAAATAGGGTTTCATATTCATGCCTGGCCCCCCTCTGGAACACTTATAATGCTCATTTACATATTAAAGCCTCAAAGAAGCCCTTTAGTTAAGACACTGCATTCCATTTGTTGCATGTAAGGTTTCCCAGACTTATTAAGCCATACAGAAAGTCCTTTGGTATATTGCCTATTAACATTCAATGGAACAGTTTGGGAGATATTGATATTAAATATGGCCCAAAAGATATGAATTAATTGCTATGAATACCTATCTGTAAGTTGCACATGATGGATATCTTTTTAACTAATAATGGGGTTCAGGACACCCTACCCCAAAGTATTACACCTTGACATTGAACATTTTCAACTGAAGGAGTTTGAGAAAACAAGCAATAGAAAGGTCATTCTGACCTTCCCCTTGCTCTTCTCCCCTGAAGCAAGTCATAAAACTCTCATGTGAGAAGTACCCTCCCCATACTTGAAGGAAAGGAGCATCCTTATATCTGAAGACAAAGGGATGCTCAGAAGAATTGCAACGAACAGACAGAGCCTGCCAAATTTCCCCATTTATTACATTTACATGGTACTCCATGACTTCTTATATTTCTCCAACTATCCACTCATCAACAAATCAAGCATAAAAATACTAGGACTTCACTGTTTATTTGAATGTTCATTTTCTTTTTTTTCTCATATCTTTTTCTTTATTTTTAAAAAAAATACATCCAAGTTAGTTAGCATACAGTGCAACAATGACTTCAAGAGTAGATTCCTTAATGCCCTTTACCCATTTAACCCACCCCCTCACAAGCCCTCCCTAACCCTCCGTTTGTTCTCCATATTTAAGAGTCTCTTATGTTTTTGTCCCCTCCCTGTTTTTATATTATTTTTGCTTCCCTTCCCTTACATTCATCTACTTTCTATCTTAAAGTCCTCATATGAGTGAAGTCATATGATATTGTCTTTCTCTGACTGGCTAATTTCTTTTAGCATGATACCCTCTAGTGCCATCCACGTAGTTGCAAATGGCAAGATTTTGTTCTTTTTGATTGCCAAGTAATACTCCGTTGTGTATATACCACATCTTCTTTATCCATTCATCCATCGATGGACATTTGGGCTCTTTCCATACTTTGGCTATTGTTGATAGTGCTGCTATAAAATTGGGGTGGATGTGTCCCTTCGAAACATCTTTCCTGTATCCCTTGGATAAATACCTAATAGTGCAATTGCTGGGTCATAGGGTAGTTCTATTTTTAATTTTCTGAGGAACCTCCATACTGTTTTCCAGAGTGGCTGCACCAGTTTGCCTTCTCACCAGCAGTGCAAAAGAAATCCTCTTTCTCCACATCCTAGCCAGCATCTGTTGTCACCTGAATTATTAATGTTAGCCATTGTGACTGGTGTGAGGTGGTATCTCATTGTGGTTTTGATTTGTATTTCCCTGGTGATAAGTGATGTTGAGCATCGTTTCATGTTTCTGTTGCCATCTGGATGTCTTCTTTGGAGAAGTGTCTGTTCATGTCTTTGGCCCATTTCTTCCCTGGGTTATTTGTTTTTTGGGTGTTGAGTTTGGTAAGTTCTTTATAGATTTTGGATACTAACCCTTTAATCTGATATATCATTTGTAATTATCATCTACCATTCCATCTGTTGCCATTTAGTTTTGCTGACTGTTTCCTTTGCTATGCAGAAGGTTTTTATTTTGATGAGGTCCCAACAGTTCATTTTTGCTTTTGTATCCCTTGCCTCTGGAGACATGTTGAGTAAGTGTGTTCATTTTCTCATGAAGGCTTGTGTCATATAAAACTTATATTAAAAAAATGTGTATGCTTTTCTCCTGTTAATCTGTCTCTGTTACTCTAATTTTCAGATCTGGCTAGGAATCCTAAGAGGGTAAAAAAAAAACAAAAACTTTTTCCTTCCCTATACTAGTAAGCCAAACTTTAACCTAGTATACTCAGTGAAACTTGGTTATCATATTTGTAAATATTCCACACTATTTCATCCTCTCCTATTCCTTCAAGCCTTCCTTTTTTATTTCATTGTGGCCATTTCAGTAATTACTCACTTTAACATATAGGAAAGGGTTAATAGAACAAAACAAACAAGTCTACAAAAATGTGACTCCATTTTTACAACTCAAATATAAAAAGACAAATACCCAGTTTCATAAATGAGCAAAGGATCCGAATACACATTTCTCTAGGAAGATATACAAATGGCCAATAAGCACATGAAAGATGCTCAACATCACTAAGATCAGCTAAATGCTAATCCAAGCCATAGTGAGATACTACTTCACATCTGTTGTAATGGCTGTAAACAAAAAGACAAATAATGAAAAGTGTTGGCAGGGATTCGGAGAAATTGGAATTGTAATACATTGCTGGTAGGAATGTAAAACAGTATGATTCTTTAGAAAAATAGTCCAGAGCTTCCTTAAAGTTCAAACATAGACATACTGGGAATCCCACTCTTTGGTATATACCCAAGAAAAATGAAATGGGAGAGAGGCAATGAAGGATTGGTCATTGGAAATGCTTGAGAACTGTTTAACTCAGTCACCAAATTAAGAAGTATGACAAATCTGAGTGAGGTACTTAAAAAGAAATTCATACCTGAAGACAAGTGAAACTACAGAACACCAAAGACAACATGGAAATATCGAAAGCAGCCAGAGGAAAACAGAACTTAAAAGAAGAACAATTGAACTGACTGCTGACTTGTCAACAGTTAAGAGTGAGCACCAAACTTCAGGATATTCTTGCTCATGTGCTGAGAAGCTCAGGTTGTCAACCTGAAACTAAAACTGGGTGAATCTTTCACTATAAAAGGAGGCCATTTTTATTCAGACAAAAAATGGGAAGTGCTGAACAACAGATCCTTACTAAAGGAAATCCTATAGAATGCACTACAGTCAGAAGGAAAATCAATCCCACATACAAAGCCAGAGATGCAAGAAAAAGTAAACCAAGAACCTGGTAAATATGGAAATAAATTTAAATTATTAACAATAAAAATAAAATTAAAATGCTAAAGTATTAAGAATATCTACTTTGTGTTGTTAAGAAATAAATAATTAAATACCGCACGATCATAGCTGAAGCTTAAATGTTTATCACATTTCCATTATTCAAGACAAGTGTTAACTATTTTGATTAAATAAAAATTAAGCATCCATGCTAAAATTTCTGGGGTAACTAAAAATTAGAAAAAAAAAAGTATAATATCTAAGTTCAAATTAGTTCAACAAGGAAAAAAGTAAAACACTAAACCTGGAAAAACTGAGACAAATATAGAGTGGTGAAGCATGAATGAGTGTAGCTAATTATACCAACATTAATAAATTTCAAGTAGTGTTATTAAATGAAAAGTCAAATTTCAGAAGAACGTAAATAACACAATTCCACTTACGTTCACTGCGATTCTTGTCTATACTATTCTCAAACATGTAAAATTTAACACTATATTTTTAGAGCTATTTGATATGTAGTATGATTATAAAGAGAAGGACGGGAAGAATAAGCAGGAAATTCAGAAGAGTGTTTACTTTGGTGGGGAAGAAAAGGAAGAGATCAGGATAGGAGTACACAGAGGATTTCTAGAGTAGGGCAGCTGGTGGTAGTCATACGCACAATCATTTTATTGTTGTTCTTTGTATCTTTTGTAAACATTATAAACATTTTTAGGATATATTCGATTCACAATCAAAAGCATGTGCATAAACAGCACATATGACACACACATGCACACACACACTGGTATGCTGCTCTGTGCCAGGTCAGATTGCCGCTGTAAAAAATGCATCCATTTGTGGAAACTCATTTTAAGGAGACAAATGAGGTGATCTGAAAAAAATCATGAGGTTAGCGAGGTGCCTAGAAATCAGCACAAGAAATAAATGGACAGATTACAATTTTTCATCATTCTCTGATGAAATCAGGCCATTAACTTGGATAATGGCCTTCAGATATTTGGGTGCCTTTTACAGGGCCAACTGGTTAGATAGATTGAAGGGAAAAGTTAGTACCAATGATGGAAATTTATGGAGACAGACAGATTCAGGTTCATTAAAGGGAAGACATGTTTGCCCTCTTTCTCAGAAACAACCCAAAGATTAAATCTGATGACTCAGAAGGGGGTGAAATCTTTGCACAAGGACACATTTAAGCTTCCTAGGAAGATTCCAGTATGAAATAACTTTCAAAGCATAATCCTCAGATATTATAAGAACTTCCATTTGGGTCACTTTACATTTCCCGGAAACATATATCTTACTTTAAGGAGATCAAGTTTTCAAAGGCTATCCAGGACCTACCTGTTTATTTTTTTACATTTTACATTATGTTTTACATCAATATGGTCATTTTTTACAACATATTTCTACACTGGCCTCCAATTCTCTGATTTCTTCTTCAATTGTGAAACTATTAGTTATAGATGTTTGGCTCAAATAACAGAAAACCTGATTAAGAGCAGCATATGGGTGGTTTTTTGTTTGTTTGTTTGTTATTGTTCTTTTTTTCCTTTATAACATGTCTGCAGATATGTAAGGGCTGTTATGGCTGTTAAGATTTGGGGCTCTTTATGTCTTTATGCTCTGATAGTTTCATCCTGGGGATTTTGTCTCAATGGTTACAAGATGGTTACCACACTTCCAATTCTCGTTTATTCAAGGTTGGAATAACACAGAAAGGCTTCTCTTTCTTTGTCTTTTATTTATGAAAGGAGGTTCTCCCTTGTTTTCTGCTTATTGGCCAGCTGTAGGTTACATGGTCTATTACCCAGGGTGATTAGGAAAATCAAGTGTTTTGCATCCAAACCTTACTGTGGATGCAGGTGAGTGAGACAGCAAGGTGTAGAGGAAGCAAGAGAATCAGTCTAAACTCCAATCTGTTTCCCTGCCCTAGGAACTTGGAATTAACAGAGCATTGATTCAGCCTCAGAAATTGTTAAATAGTTAACATATCACGTTGGCTTTTACATTTATCCATATTGGTTGATTTACTTTGAAGTGTAATCTAGAACAAAGTAAAAAACCTATAAAGAAACACTGATGAATGCAAACAGGAAGCTGAATTCACAGTGATATCAAGTTTTAAACAAAATACTTAAGTCATTTAATAAAGTCTATGGAGCTTGTTTAAGATTACATAAAAGCAGGCAACTGCATTACAAGCTATAAACACTTTAAGAAACATAAAATCAATCTGTCTTCTTTCAGAAATGCCTTGATTTGTCTTAATCAATCATTCTTAAATCATTCTAGTGAGGTTCCCAGTTCAATCCATTTATAAATCATGATTGTACAAAGGTCACTGAATGGCTGTTCCATGCCAACACCAGTAATAAGAAGACTATCAATATTTTTAGAACTCAACATATCAGCAAACATTAAAAGAGCTTAAAACTTTACTTAGTCTCCATGGCAACTCGATGAATTTATACCTATGACATGTTTAGAATAGTGCTCTGCATACGTACTTGCTAAACATTAGCTACTATGATTTTTCTTAGGTCCGTGAAGCTGGCAATGCTTGTGGTTAATATATATATAAAGAAGATACGAAAAAAAAAACTATCCCCAAGCAAATCTGCTCAAGAAAAACAAAATGAAAACATGTCCTCTATTTGTCTTATCACTGAAAACAAGGGGAACATTAGATATTTAGCAAATTGCAATAGCTTATTTTCAAGATGATGTAAATTTATACAATTCCAATCACAGGAAAACATGTATGACATATTTTTGTGAAGGAATTAAATCAAATAATACAAAACCCCAAACCAAAAATATGTTTATTTCCACATACAACAAAATGCAATGCAGTGAAATAATAGAAACTTGCTGAAGTCCTCCTCCTTGGCCATCAAAACTGTTTTCTCCATATGAGGAAAGATTCAAAACTATACATGGTTTTGTGTTATTATTTAACCTCTCAATTAGACTACAAATGTGTCCACATAAGGTATCTTTCTATATTGTCAAGCCCTAAATATAAATATTTCAGAGGGAAAGAACACACGCTGATGTTACAACAAAACTAGCATTCACAGAGCAAATATCACTTGAAACAAAAATGATTTGGCAAAATTTCGTGTGCACAACGCAGCAACCCTGTGCAGTAGGTATTACCATAATCATGATGACTATTTGAGATGACAAAATTGATACTAAGTAAGATTAAGTGACTTTTTAGAAATTATCCTATAATTGGAGGAGGAATTACCTACCTACGAAGTCTTAAAATTTTAAAGTCAAATATTTTTATTATATAGAGCTCAGATAGAGCTCAGTGAATCTACTCCCATATCTGTAGACTAGATTTCTTAATAGAAATGCCACTTACTAGATACATATAATGTTCTTGGCCCTATGCACAATTCTGAAAGTTCAGAGATAAGTAAGAAGAAGCCCTCGACCTTGAAATCACACTTCTTGAAAATGGGGGAAAGCCAATAAACTATAAGACCTTACATTAACTCTTCTGGCACATTCAAATTAACTATTTAAATTTAAATTAATTAAAATTCAATGAAATTTAATTTCAATTCCTCATTTATACTAGCCACATTTCGAGGGCTCAAAAGCCATACGCAGTAAGTGGCCGATGCTTTGGACGTGGCAGATAAGGAACACTTCCACCCTTGCAGATAGTTCTATCAAAGAGCACTGTTCTAGAGCCTTGATACTCAGCATCATCCTCATCTCTTGAGAGCTAGTTAGAAATGAAGACTCAGCTTCAGATTCTGTGTCTCCCTCTCTCTCTGCCCCTCCCCTGCTTATGCTCTGTCTCTCTCTCCAAAAGAAATAAACATTTAAAAAAATTTAAAAAAAAATGAAGACTCAGCCACTTACTATATTAAACCAATGACAGGAGCTCCCAGGGATCCACAGGCACATTGAAATCTTAAATGGGGTGCTTTAGAGAAAATCTTCAAAAGCTTTCCCCAAACAGTGAAAATCTTTAAAATATGTGGGCTGGTGAGTGGGTGAGGGCAACACTATAAACATTTAGCAGGATATAGGGAACTTTACGTTCAGAATAAATAACTATTTTTATAAGTCAATATGGCCGCTAATGCAGATAATGGCCATCAAATATGGATGATCTTTATGGCAGACATAACACAGAGAGGGACTTTTCATGTTAAAGTATATACTACTTTTGGACAGAGAATTCTGAACACTGATTAGTGTTCATAATACATTCACAATACATACACAAAGTATCACAATACTTTGTGTTGTGATAAATGTTTGGGAAGTAGTATTTCCAGTGAAACTTAAGCAGGCAGTATAATCTACAAGAGGAGTCTACAAAGCTCTGAGTGGGGTGCACTTAAGGCAGGTTCACTGAGAATGGCAAGCCTTTGGTCATGTATCTGAAAATGATATTTTAAAACGTGTATACGAGGATGACTTCCCAGATCTTAGGCAACTGCCAGGAAAGTAGTTCTGGAGTCCTTTTGATTGATATTGGATGATGTCGATATATAACTGTAGCCAAGAAGTCTAGCAAAATGCTATGAATTACTAAGAAGGATTCAGGAAAGTACCAGAAAACAGAACTCATGCTGTTAATATCTCCATCATAGCCTCATTTCAATCTTGAGTTTGGTAGAATCATTTCTGCTATTTTCTAATTAACAATGAAGAACAACAAGTTCTCAGAGCTGCACGAATAAATCTTTTCCATTCACAGGGACCAGAGTAGCTCAGGAATACAAAACATTAGTTCGCAAACCATTTCGGAGCTTAAACATGCTGCCAAAATTGGCCTAACACAAGCACACGTTCCACTGTCACATATTGGCATTCACAATTTTGGGGGAAGATATTGCACAATGACTTGATTACACTTCTTCCACTAGTTCTGGAAAAAACTACTGGGGAACATGCCCTCATTAATCACTCCCATATAATTTCTAGAAATCTTGATGCCTGTGCCGTGCAAGGTGACAATTTGTGAAATGACCTTAAATACAGTGGGGAAATGAAATGAAGAAGGCTGCGGCCCCACGACTGATCATGGCATGCAATGGTTTCAGTGAGCTGAGGTCATTTGAGGTTGTTGGAACAACCCCATTAGATAATTTACATTGTCACATTTGTTCATGAGCATCACAACTGTCACATTAAAAATTTTGATTTAAACATCATATGCCTCTTTTATATCAAATATATTTGTCATTCTCTAATAATATGTGAAGCCCTACACTAGTGAAGGCTTCATCATTATCTAAATAAAGTCCATACATACAACTCAAGTGGCTATTGTAACAACAGTGAAGGCAGCAACAACACATTGCAGACTAGGGTCTCAGGCATCAAGTTACTAAAAAAAAAATCACAAGAGTAATTAAGCATTCAACATCAATAACTTATTATATATTGATTCTCGAGGAAGTATATTCATCCCTTTCCAAACAATATGATTGAAGGAAAAAAGATTATTTCTATGCAGATGCACATTCAGATCCAATACAAGCTCTATGCATATGCATAAAGACAAAATTAACTTGCTTAGCCAAAACTTTCCTTTGGAGATGAGTAGACAGATTTCCATGATTTAGCTACATAACTGTCATAAATGCTTTTCTGTTCATATTGTAGCCCATTGTCTTTCTACAAATATGGATATGAATAAATACCACCATCGCCTCCTCCTTCGAAACCAATCACATTCTTCAGCAACTAGCTTTTAAGCTGTCTAATGGCATCAATGTAGCTTTATGGGGCCGTGTAAAAGCATGACAAGCAATTCACATTTTATTCTACATTGGCTTTTAATTCTATTGAAATAGAATCTAAACATTTCATAGAGTAGACACCATGTTATTAGAATATTTGGTATAGTGTCAAGCTACCAAACAATGTTGGCACATTATTTCATTATTACATTCATCTGCATGAGCTCCATTCTGGAGTGAATGACGTGTTATTATTACTGTTTTTTCAGGGGGAAAAGTTAGTTTTGAAGGTCAACTTCCTTATCTGTAAACAAAGACCTTACATAAGAGTCCTCAAATGTTTTTCATCCCAGTCATGTAATATAAATAGGGCAAACAGGTAAATAAGGTAAATAAATAAGGTAATATAAATAAGGTAAACAATTACAAATTAAATTTGTAATAGAAATAGAGTGTGGAAAATGAAGGAACACATGCCCCCAAGTTCCTGTTTCAGCTAAGGATGGTGTCATAGCATGGTGTTTAAGGGTAAAGACTTGGCAAATTTCTCAGGGCAAGGAAATCTGCTTTCTCCTGAAGTCAGCACTTTGAGGCCTGTGTGGAAGCTCTCTTTTTCATGCATTAAGAAAGGAACATATAATTTGTTGAAGGACAAAGAAGCTGGGACATCAGAATTTTGTCATAAATAGAAGAGGAAGGAATGAACACTTACTAAGATGAAATGTTCATTTACTCATTCAACAAATATTGATTGGTCATGAGAAATTGAATATGCAAATGGACCATGGCCAGACCATATATGACAAGAGAAGTCTGACCACAACCCCTGCACTAATCAGCCAGAAACCAAACCACAACCTTTCCAGCAACCAGACCAGGAAGCAAAACCATAACCTCTGCGGCAATCAGCCCCAAATAGTCATAAGTTGGTCCCCTCACCCCTTTCCAACTCAGAACCAACCAGAGAAAGCTAAATATGTTTTTCTAACCAATCACATCAGATAACCATTCCAACTTAATTCCAGTTTCCCCATGTCAATAACCTCCAATCAGAGCAAATCTGAAACTTTCCCTTCGTTTTATTATAAATTCTATTCCTTTTCCTGCCTTTGAGTCTCTCCCAAATGCAAATGATGGTAGCTGACACTCTTGCAACCTCTAAATAGCCACTACTTATTCTCATTTGTGTAGTCTTCATTTATTTCCATGAGCATATATTAAAAAAACTTTATAAATTGATCCAGGATGAGGATGAAGAGGAAGATTTTACAAAGAGGAAAGGCACAGAATTATGATTTTACAAAGAAGAAAGGCAGAGAATTATGCACAGGATGACATGTGTGTGTGAGTGTGCCCGGAGGGCAAGGTGTGTAGGTGTGTGTGTGTGTGTGTGTGTGTGTGTGTGTGTGTGCAGCACATGGGTGTACATGTGTGTTTACTTGGGACTGTAAGCATGAGATGAATTTGAATAAAGAGGCCAAGAAGATCACAAAAAGTATTAAATTACAAACTTACAAGTCTGCCCAGTTATGGGCAATGATGGAAAATTTTAAGTAGGGGAGTAATAGAATTTAACATGGATTTCTGAAACGTTACCCTAGCAGCAAGATGGAAGATAGATGGATGGTAGGAAATTCATGTGGTGAGTCTAGTTAGGGAATCATCACTCCCGTCACATTAGCTATTTTCCCATGCCTGTTTCATCACATCTGTAAAACAATTTTTGGAAGGCAGATCATTCTGTAGGGCATTAAGGCAATAGTGAGCTTTTTTTGAAATTTTAAGATATACAGCAAAATCTTACTACCTAAAAAATAAGTCATAACATACTAAATTTCATGAGACAAATTCATAATATGTTCCTCTTGGCCACTTATAAACCAAATCTTTGATGCTCTCCGCATCAGTCACATAAGAGATCAGAGTCATTGATTAAACGCTAACACGTATTCCTATAATTTACTGTGTGGCTTTGATTTTGATGTAAAAAGCTTTGATTTTGCTGTACACATCATTCTGATTACTGCCCCTGCTTGATTACGGTTCTTGAACACAGATGGGAATTAATACTCAGCACAAAAAATGAGAGCCTATGAAGGAAGCAGGAAATCTGCATAAGTGTCCATTTGTGTGACAGTGGTGACTGAGCAGCTCCAAAAGGATGCAGTTGGGTTGAAGCCACTTCCCTCACTGCCTTCTCCCCAACCACATACCCGCAGAGCCACAGAACCACGTAACTAAGAACCACAGTCTTAGGGAATGTCCACCGAAGTGTAGTAAGAGACGGATGTAGTGCACTTACAAATAGAATAACAATACTTACAGTATACTCGTTACTAAGTAGTATGCAAGATATTAGCCATCATATGTCTAATCTCATTTAATCATACAGGCAATAGACTACTAGAGGTGTCCACCTAGCTGTTCAGTAGGCTTCCTGATAGAATTTTTGAGTTCCATTCCCCAGGATTCACTCATTCATTCATCTCTTCATTCATTCATTCATTCATCCATATGTGCAACAAATATTTATTGATCACCTGTTATGTGCCAGACAGTATTTTAAGAAAAATGAACCAAAAAGCAGTGAACAAAACAGACAAAAATTCATGATCTCATAAAGTGTCCATTCCAGAAGACAATAAACAAAATTGTTAAGCAAATTATAAAATATGCTAAATGGAGATAAGTGCTATAGAGAAAGCACAGTGCGGAGGAAAATGGAGAGTCAGTGTGGTTTTAAGTCGGCTGGTCGGGGAAGGTCTGGATGTGAAGGTGACATCTGAGTAAAGACATGCAGGAGGGGAGGGTGAGCTGTGCCAGAGTCTGGAGAATGGTGTTACAGACAGGAGAAGAACACCAATCTCCACAAAATACCATCATTCACCCAGCTGTTCAGTCCCATGACTTGTGAGTCATCCTGACTTGCTTCTTCCCACTTCACTTCCAATCCATCACCAAATTCTGTCAGCTCCATCTCCAAAATTGATCCCAACCACTTCCCACCATCTCTCTAGACTCACTCATCTCTACTCTAGAGTCAATTTTCCACACAGCAGCCAGACTGATCTTTTAGAAATATGTCACATCATTTCACTTCTTGAAGCATATCTTCCAAAGACATCCATCACCTTTGGCATCAAATCCTTACTCCTTGTCCTGATAAAGGTATCCTGGATTCTGACTCTTCTCTACCCGATTTCCCAGCTCTCTCATCCATCACTTCTTCTGCATCCCCATGCCAAGGTCATTTCAGCCTCAGAACCCATAACGGTCTGCTTGGGCTGCCATAATAAAAATCCCACAGGCTGAGCAGCAGCTGAAACAAATCTTTTCTCACATTTCTGGAGGCCGGAAGTTCAAGATCAAGGTTCCATCAAGGTTGGTTTCTGGTGAGACCTTTCTTCACATGGCCTTTCCTTTGTGTATCAGGGAGAGAGAGAGAGAGAGAGAGAGAGAGAGAGAGAGAGAGAGAGAGAGAAGGGGAGAGAGAGAGAGATCTGGTGCCTCTTCCCCTTTTTACAAGGATACAAGTCCATTGGATTAGAGTCCCATTCCTCTGACCTCATTTAACATTAATTTACTTCCTACAGGCTTTATTCAAATACAGTTCCATTGAAGGTTAAGGACTTCAATACATGAATTTGGGAAGGGGGCACAATTCAGTCTGTAATAGAGCCTTTGAACTTGCTACTGGGTTTTGCTGCCTAAAATGTTTTTCTTTAAGATTTCTACATAGTTTGCCCCTTCACTTCATGAAGCTATGAGGCCCTTCTTGACCACCTCCTACAACATTGCTATCCTCACTCTCTTTCTCTATCTTTCTCTCATTATCCTTTGTTATTCTTCCTGTCTCTAATCCTCATCTAATTATACATTATATAGTCAATTACCTGTTTCCTTTCTGAATCCTAGGAGGCAAGGACTTTGTTCTCTGTTGTATCCCCAGAACCTAGAATAGTAACTTGTATACAGCAAGTGTTCGTATTTCTTTTATAGAAACTCTCAGAGCAATTCTACCAAGTAGATACTACTTGCCCCACTATACAGATGAGAAATTAATTTGACTGGTTCCCTCAATTATAACCAGGATTTAATTGAAGTCTGTTTACCTCCAAAGTGAACATGTGTTCCATATATCATCATCTCCGTTCCTCACAACAGCCCCATTTGTTGGCTACTGCTATTGTTCGGCTTCCATCAGAACCTACAGAGCACTGTGATGGCTTGGTAAAGGAAACACTGGGACTCAGGGACAGGGGGCTTCCTGTCCAAGGCCTAGAGGTGAAGGGTACTGCAGGAAGGGACACCCTAGGAAGACTGCTGTGCCAGAAACAGGGTTACCATTTTAAGTTCGATTATCACACTCATATATCTTACTTGCACTGCATAAAAATTTTTCAAATGTTTTAATCAGATATAAGCCTCCTGTATAGCTTAGCAGCAAGGTGATGAGGTCTAGTGTGAAGACATCTACTAGTTGGTGTTTGTTCTGACACCACGGTCATTTCACAAGACTTTTGTTAACTGTCCAAGGTAGCATTGGCTTCTAGGAACCATTTCTTATTTTTAGCCTGGTTTCATTCAGCTGGTCATATGTCATGAATGGAGAATGTTAGACTCCCTCAAATAAAATCCTGCAGCTAGGTTGGTTGTTGGTACAAAGTATAGACTTTCTGGTGGATGCTATACTAAAAACAGAGTCCTTAAGAAAGAGCTTGTTTTCCATTAGGTTAAGGAAAAATGGTATACAACTCTGGTACTCTACCTGAGGTATGAAGAAAAATCACCCAGATATCTGAGGAGCAGAGACTAAAGAAAGCAGAGATGAAAATAAACAGTAGTACATTGGAAGAATTCTGATGTGATACCTGTGTGCAAGTCTCTAAGTTCAGAATTGTACTGTTTTCACATGTAACACTCCACCTAAGAATGGTCCCAAGTAATGGATGCTTCTACCTGTCCTTATTTTCAGAGATTGACAAGAAATTGAAAGAAAAATGAATGTGATGACTTTGGTTCATTGCATTCAATAAAACTCTTCCTTAAATAGATGTAGCTGTTTTAATTCATTAGAGCTAAATATTAGGTTTGGAGTAGATGGAAAGAGATTTGGAGTGAAATTTTCAAAAGGAATGAGAACATAATCATTTCATCTACAATCTCTGACTCATCTAAGACCACAAAGGAAATTAATAGCAGACACTTCCAGGAGTAGGATGGGAGGAAGGCTTAGAAAAATTATCTTGAAATATTCATGCGAAATCATTAGGCTTTTTGAAGACTTCAAAGTCATGGTAATGTGTGGTGGAGATTCTCTTTTATTTTATTGAATAATTGAATTCCAAAGAGCAAATTTCAATATATTATCATTAGCTTCGATTATATAATTAGAGATCTGATGCCAGAGAAATATTTCCCAATAAACCTAGGCTTTGTGATACCCAACACCCCTGGTGCAATGGACATTGTAGTTTATTAGTGGAATTATGCCCATAACAAATATAGCAGTTAGATATTCCTGGGGAGTGTCTTAGTTTGGCTTCCCCTCAAAACAGCACCTTCGACAAAGACATGAGTGCAGGAAGTTTATTTGGGAGGTGATCCCAGAAGCACAAAAGAGGAATGTGGTCAACAAGATAAGGAAGGAAGAGTAAATAAAGGATACAGAAATGAGTTTGTTACTGCTTTGCATTGAATGAGGGCTCACTCTTGCTGGAGGCACTCTGAGGAATCTTGTCTCAGAACTGTTCTTCCAGGAAATAATGAGGCTGTGTGTTTGCCCAGAAACTGTGCTCCCCATCATTCCACTGAGTTGAGGGCTATCCCTTGAGGATGTTAGCTCCCTTGCATTCTATGCAACACCTGCCCACTGAGTGGTCTTCCAATTTCTCTCTCACATGTATTTGAAGTGAGGTTCTGGCAGCGTGCAATGAACTGTCTATGACCATCACTGTGAAATCTGGTGGGCCAAGGGGATGTCCTATGTGGTGAATCACTAGTGTCTGCTTTAGGGAAGCAGGATAATACAGTAGCTGGGAGAATATTTATTAGTGCCACTTTCATGACATTGCTTTAGATTATCCACAATCCTCAGTTGCCTCATCCATAAAATGGTGAGAATAATAGAACCCATAATGAATATAAAATGCCTGATAGAAAACATGGCATATGATAAGCATTCAATAAAAACAAATTGTTTTCATTTTCCTAAGTAAATATTTTTAAACATATTTTTTATTGTTGGCAATGCTCACCAAACCAAAGAAATAAATCCAATTTCTGTTAGTCTTTTCAATGAATTTTCATTTAAGAATATTCTAGTCCCCTTCTCACTTTAGCTGGCATTTGGAATAGCCAACTGATACATTGTGAGATGTCACACGCACTGGTATTGCTGTGCTCATGGAATCAGAAAATGCCAGGATTGGAAGGGACCTCCAGGTTAGTCCCATTCAATCAGCTGTGCCAGGCCTTTCAGCAGGTTTTGTTTCAGCAATTTCATTTCTTACCTAGAAGCCACCTGTTGACCTCAAACAATCGAGATTCATTTGTGTGAGATCATTTCTTTACTTTGTTGTCATCACCACTCATAAAGACAGCTAAAATCCAGACAGGGGAGGAAAGCAAAGTTTGAAAAGCTAAAACCATCCCTCCAAAAAAAAAGTGGTCAGTAGAGAGGATGCTCATTTTTCTTTTTTTTTTAATTTTTTTTAATGTTTATTTATTTTTGAGACATAGAGACAGAGCATGAGCAGGGGAAGGGCAGAGAGAGAGGGAGACACAGAATCCGAAACAGGCTCCAGGCTCTGAGCTGTCAGCACAGAGCCCGACGCAGGGCTCGAACTCACAGACTGCGAGATCATGACCTGAGCCGAAGTCGGACGCTCAACCGACTGAACCACCCAGGCACCCCAGGATGCTCATTTTTCAAAAACGAATAATCCCTGAGATATTATGCTGATGTTTTCTCCAAATTTGCTCAGAAATGGTAGACATTGCTATTTCCATCCCAGTAGGAGCTCTGATGTTGAAACAGGTTTTTATACGACAGGGTTTTCACAGTCTTGGGCACGCTATTTGTCTTCAGTGGCACCCTAGCACAGTAATTACTCTGCCAGCTCAGACTTCTTCCGCTGCCTTCTAAACATAACACATCCACAGATTTACTTAGAAGTATGTCAGCCACTTTTCCACACAAAGGCTCTGCTCCCACCAAAAACACGGCATGTGCTGAGTATCTTTGAAAAGCTATAATTATCAACTACCAGTGGTACAATCAGAGTTAAGCACAAGACTGATGTGTGCTCAGCATTTCCAGAACCTACTAAATTAGCGTAAAAATACCTACCTGAAAGAGCCAAAAGGAAAACACAAATACTGTGAGGTTTCTTCCCCTGCACAATGCATTTTTCATTCTGGTCAAGAAAAGGTATCCCTTTTAAGGGAAATTTTGTCTAGTTAGTAAGCTCCTATCCACAAAGCAGTTTCTTAAAGAAGTCTGCAAAGCTGGTGACACAGAAGCCATTGTGTGCCACCTAAAATGTCTCTGGCAGGCAACTATCTGAACAGGGAAATATAGGTGGGATTGTCAATATCAACTTGGGACAACATGTCTCAGGGATAGTGCCAAAGGGCTGATTTGAAAAAGGGCAACCATGAACACAAACAAAGGTTGCAGCCATTTTCCGGATAGTCTGTCCAACATACACATAGAGTCCCAAAGGGAAATTAAAGGTCATTTTGTCACCTTTTCCCTCTTCCTGCCCCTCCCCCACTCCAGACTTACTGCAGGAGTTCCTGCTAAATCATATTCCACAGAACAATTATCTTTTTGTTGACAAATGGCTCAAAAACACATTGCTCATTAGCTTCTTTCCTTGTTGGACATCCAGAACTAGAAAGGTATTTCTGATACTGGGCCAAACTATATATCCCTGTAATTTCCACTGGGAGTCTCCTTCTGACTTCCTAGGGCATTTCTCTTTCCTATTGGACAAGCATTCATATTTTTAAAGAAGGCTACTCTATTCTTCACACATCTTCTCTCCCACAAACTAAACTGTTCTCAGTTTCCTGGACTGTTACTCATGTAACTTATTTTCCAGACCAGTCACACCCTAGTTAGTAGTATTCAAGGTATTGTTTGTACAGTATTTGAAATGTGCTGGGCATCTCTTTCTGTACATTCAATGAATATTCACAATGTCTTAGGATTCTCAGTTCAAAGAAGAAGAATATGAGGTATATAGCGGGCCCAAATTTCACAGCTAATGAGGAGCTGAGAGTGAAGTCCAAGCCACTAAAATTCTGCACTCAACACCTTGTGCTGAGAACCACTTGCCACAGGTCTCCTGCTTGTTTGCCTGTTCATGGTAATCCCCAAACTGGGAACATGGTTCCAAATGAGGTCTGATTGGCACAGAGTATAGTTGGTCTTTGATTCTTTTAATGATGTCTAAAATGTAATGACTATTTCTAAGTAGTCAAATCACAATGTTGCATCACGCTAGACTTATGATCAAAGAAAATCAGTCAATGTACATTCCTACACGCATATTGTGGTTTGTGTACAATTTCAAGAAATCTCCAACTCTATATATCCAGGATTCTAGATTGTTGAGGCCTTTTTGCATCTCGATATTATTCAATG
The DNA here is from genome assembly GCA_030068075.1 of Paguma larvata. Taxonomy (NCBI): domain Eukaryota; kingdom Metazoa; phylum Chordata; class Mammalia; order Carnivora; family Viverridae; genus Paguma; species Paguma larvata. Next base: position 15,947,306 of record CM057844.1, read on the forward strand.
AATTAACTATATCTACAAACTGTGTATCACCTAAAATTTGAAAATAATATCTTCTAAGATGCCTTCATGGAATTTCTTGATCAGAAAGAGAAGAAGGATATAATACTGAGGCATAATCCATCATAAACACCCATTCGTTGGGGATAACTAATTTGTTTGACTAAATAACCTAGTCATGCAGTGCTCACTTTGTTCTTGTATAAGTGTCCTCAAATCAAGGGAACTAAAAAATCCTCATTCAAATCAGATAAATTGATCAAAGAGACTTTAATGAAAGGAGAACTCCGGAATCAGAAAAATTGAGCAAAGAGACTTTAATGAAAGGAGAACTCCAAGGTTTAGGCAGGTTAGGGGAAGCAACAAGGGAACCTGGTGCACCCAGTATTGGCCACTGGAGAGCTATCATTACCCCTGGGCCTGGGAAGATGGGGTGAAGTGGAAAGTAGAAGTGTGATGGAAATAGAATTACCATAACTGGTGAGAGTTGCAGCCATAAAAGAGGCGCTGCCTGTTGGGAGCCACCGCCAGAAATGTGGTTCTGAAGGAGGGGGAGTAGAAGATAAACACCCCACATCTCTTTCCCCCTGCCCTCCCCAATAGCCTGATAGTGCCTCCCATTGGCCAAACTCAAACTGTCCATGAGAGTCATCTTCCTAGGGCAAAGGTGGAAACTGCATAAGAGTAGGAAGTGATGTGGGCAGCAAATAGAGCAAAATAAGCATATATCCCTTCTCCATATTGGCTAATGGTAAGTAGGCTTTTTTTGCCAGTTTCTTTTCCACGCTGGTAAATGTTATTTTTAAACTGATACTGAATGTATACTCTTCCATCACTATAGAAAAATCAGGGGTCTTGGTGCACCTGGGTGGCTCAGTAGATTAGCGTCTGACTCTTGATTTTGACTCAAATCACTGTTTGTGGGAACAAGCCCCATGTAGAACTCTGTGCTGACAGTACAGAGCCTGCTTAGGATTCTCTCTTTCCCTCTCTCTCTGCCCCTCCTCTGCTTTCTTTCTCTCTCTGTCTCTCTCAAACTAAATGAATAAACTTTAAAGCATAATACTAATACAAAATAAAAATCAGAGGTCTTATCTTATCAAGATGGCTGGTCTTCCATACCAGTCAATAATTTTTTTTTTTTTAAGAAAAATACACTCCAAAGTCAGGCCCCCTGTCAAGTGCCATTGCATTGAACTTCAAAATATACTTTTATAATCAAAATGTCAAATGCAATTTTCTCAATTCTCCAGAAAATTGGGTTTTACTGAAGTTTTCTGATTTGTACTAGTGTTCAGGAGAAAAATAATGACTCAGTAGTTATTTCATAATTAAACAGTATTATCCCAGCTTGGTTGGTTTTCATGCTTGGCTATTTCAATGGTTTCTACAGCATGGCAAAGGCATTTCAATCTCTTTCATTTCATCAGTAAAATCAAGAAGAACTGCATAGATGGTATTATAACTCTTGATAATTTATGTCATGAAAAATCCATCTGAATTACTTGCAAAAAAGATAATTTCGTTATGGGGTTTCACTAAACTTTTCATGTAAATATTCATTGAACTGGGCTTTAAAACTTTAAAGATCAGGAAAATTCTTTTAAAGATAAAGATAAAATGAAATACTTAAGACATATACACATTCTTCTAGAAGATTCTCAAAATAAAAATAAAAAATGACCACGGAATCATTAAAACATGGTACATACACACCTACACACACAAACTGAAGGCATTTGGTTATTTCCTTTCTATAAATATTCTAGATTCAATTATATTCAGCTTGACTTCTCCTATTTTCCTTTATGTGAAATCAGAATTAGAGCAAAGTGAATCTCTTGAAAATCAAATTCTTATTTCCTATATTTATTTATCTTGATACAAGACTTCTTTATATTAATTATGTAACAGTTCCATGGTAAGGTGCTGTATTGTTATTGCTCAATTAACCCTCCTTTATTGATGTTTAAACTGGCTTAAAGAAATTTTCCAATAAAAGATGCTTCACAGTTGAGCAAGTAGCTGAATGGTCATCTTTCCTAAAGACAGTTTGAAGAAGATCCTATTTCCTCCCCATCCCTCATCTCCCCACAGGAGTTCTTCTGCTGGAAGCATGAATTATTTTAGCGATATCTTCTGCTGCAATCAGCCATTGCTCATGTTTATATCTGCCTGGTTCAATGGCAAGCAATCAGTGTCTCCTTCAGTCCTTAGAGTTCATGCAAAATCACCTGTATTTAGATGAATATTGTCATTCAGCAAACTTCCAGAATAAGTAGTATTTATCATTTCCTATTGATGTGAGTTGGAATTACAATGATCAAGTTTCTTATTCTGTGATCAGATTATCTTGCAACTAGTACAGTGCAAAGTACCAAAGCCTTGGCTGGAAAATGCATTCCAAGCAATTCTTTCTTATACCAAATCACTCTACCTTTCAGAAATTAATATCATATTCAAGAAGCCTTTGGCTGACAGCCTTTTTTTTTTTTTTTTTTTTAATCAGGCTCTTCTTTAAATATCCTGTTATGATCTACAAGTTTGAAAATTCATTTTAAATTGAACTAAAACCAGGTAATTCTTGATTTATTTTTTATTAAAGAGAATTATATAAGTAAGATGATCACTTGATTTCTGTATAGCAAACCATAGATGCTTGATGCCAGTGAAGAAATGATATTGCTTTAGTTGAAATGTCACCAGTTATAAATAATGACTTAACTTTAAATGTCTACAATAGTAATAACTAGAACACTGCCAAGAAATGTAGCTACTTATTTGCAGGGACATAACTAGATTTTGTATGATATATTTTGGAAAATATTGCTCTATTGGATGACAAAAATAAAGTTTCCCGAAATTATTCTACAAGTCTATCCACTGTAAAATAGAGAGGTGTGGTTAATTTCTTATTTCTGTATTATCTGCAATATAAAAACATTCCAGATATATGGAAACATGAGTAAGTCTTGAAAAGACAAATATTTTAGTGGTTAAAAGGTGTGTGATGGACTTACATATAACACTCAATTCCTGCAGCAAGTCCAGGAAACATCAAGGATCACTGGGACCTCTTGCTCTGAGTTTCCCTTCTCCTTTCAGTTTTCCAGCTATAAATATCAAGCCGTTTTATTAAATTTTTATTATTTTTTAATGTCTATTTATTTTTGAAAGAGAGAGAGAGAGAGAGAGAGAGGGCGAGCATGAGCGGGGGAGGGACATAGAGAGAGGCAGACAGAGACTTCGAAGCAGGGTCCAGGCTCTGAGCTGTCTGCACAGAGCCTGATGCAGGGCTCGATCTCACAGGCTGTGAGATCATGACCTGAGCTGAAGTTGGACACTCAACGCACTGAGCCATCCAGGTGCCCCACGCCATTTTCTTAGACAATAAAAATGTGAATAAAAAAAGTTGAAAGGTTTTTGATGAATAAATGCAGAATAATATAAAGAATATACATCCTTATTTCCCATCATCCATATCAACAGTAGCTATAGGATTCACAAATGTTTAAATCTTTTTTTTTTTTTTTGCCATCAGAATACTGGTTAACATAAAATGATTTTCCAGCCTTAGAGATATGTTTTCCAGCCACTGATTGACTGCTGGCTCTCAAGCTACAAGGTATTTATGTCTAAGCACAACTAGTTTCAATCATCCCATTTATGGTGACTTTGATGTATTCAACTTACATTTCAAGTGCTCTTATGAAAGAAGTTCTGAATATGTGAAATTATATTTAGGAATCTTATTATTACTTTAGTTCAACATTCTTTGAAACTAACACAATCTCTTAAGTGACTTACTCCTATGCACTTAACAAGATAACATATATGCAACCACAAATAAACCTGCATATCTATAAGATATTGTTAATTAAAGTAAAATAGAAAGTAAAGATCATAATAGTTTTAAAAGAGGACATAATATGATTTTAGTCAGAGGAAATGTTTTTTTTTACTTAAATTCAAGTTAACATACTTTGTAGTATTGGTTTCAGGAGTAGAATCCCATGATCCATCACTTACATATAACACTCAGTACTCATCCCAATGAGTCTCCTCCTTAATGCCCGTCATCCATTTAACCCATTCTTCCACCCACTTCCCCTCCAGCAACCTTCAGTTTGTTCTCTGTAGTCAAAGGAAATTTTTAAAAATTTGGGAACTTAGGCACATGATAAGAGGAGTTTTCTATGCCTGTAAAAAGATCAATAATCTAGAAAAAACATTAAATCTAACCAATCAAAAGAAGAGAGAAAAAAGGTTTAAATCAAATATAAGGTAGAATTTAGAAAATACAGTATGCAGGTTATTATTAGAGAAGATTCAAGTATTATTGACAGATATGCTATCCACATATCATCCAAATATCATTCATCTAAATAACTAAATGTCATAGATCTAAATATCCAAATACCACACAACTTTAAAGAGTGATAATATGCCCATCTGGGATGTTGTCTGAATAGTATTAGCCATATAAGCCTTCAAAAAAAATGACAGAAAATCCAGCTCCCTTTCTTAAGTATCTGAGTATTTCTAGAATTCAGCTTTTCTCATGAAATAGTAACAGTTTATGCTACTTGTCTATATTGATTTTGGAGAAAAAAATACATCTCGTTATTCTTTGAAGACTTTAAAAGAAGTTTAAGATATTTTTTTGAAAAAAGGCTAATAAATGAATTCCTTAGTCATAAGAAACACTGCGGTGTGCTAATGCCTACTAGATGCCTCACAGCTTGGCATCTTTACCACAACTGCTTCAGGCACTGACCCTGAACCTTGTGGATGGAAAAGATAGAGGAAATCAGCAATTTGCTCTGTTGACTGTTAAATCATTTGCCCTCTCTTGCCAAAATATTTACTGAATGCCTACTTTGAACAAAGCACTGGGGATACAAAAGTAGATTAAGGGAACCCTACAGAGTAGAAATTTCTCAAGAGGTGCTTAAAAATAGCTGTAAAGAGAGAGATTCTGAGAAGACAGCCTTCTGAGAGTGTATTCCCGACGCTGTTTTCTTCCCAATTCCCTTTCTGGAGTAAAGTCAACAACAAAAGAGCAAAAGGCAGTGCCTGGAGGTCACATATAATGCCAGATGTGCTGTCCATGGCCAAGGAGGAGCAAATGTATGGCTTCCCTCATCTTGTGGTCTGATGAAGCAGTCAGTGACCATGAAGGTCAGGTGAGATAGCCAGTGGCCAGTTATTAAGGAGAGAGTCTCCCTGTGGTTTGGGGAGAAGACAAAATTTTGTGGCTATATCCAGAAGGAGAGCAAAGAACTGGGTCCCACAAAATCCTTGGGCGAGGGACTGCACCTGTCTGGTTGCAGCACAGATAGAGAGGTACACTATCCTGCAGATCCCAGAGTACCTGGCCAGGGGACGTAGTCACTGATTGCTGAAGCACTCTAGACTTTGTGGCCAGGAGACAAGTGACGCTTTGTATCCAAAGATGCCTGAGAACCTCATTTTCTTATTGACTTGTGAGAGCCACTTGTATGTTAGGGATGACATGTATTTAATTTCTTTCTGATATACCTTGTGTTTTCTTCCAAACTGTAACTTGTCTTTTATCTTTGTCAATTGTGTCTTATGCCAGACATTTAACAGTGCTAAGTAGACAATCTGTCTCTGTTTTCCTTCCTGGTTTCTGGGTTTTGTCTCGTGTTTAGAAATATCTTCTCCAACTCCACAGTTATAAAAAGTATTTTTCACATAGTCTGGTAATTTTGGATTTCCCTCAATGTTTTAGATATGTATCCCCTCTGGAACTTATTTATTTATATGGTGTAATATAAGGTGATAAAATTACTCACAATATATATGAATATCCATTTTCTCAAACCCTTACAGTGGACACAATTTCCTGAATAATTGGAAATGTCACTGATACCTGATACTTAATTACCAACAATAAACATATATGAAATTATGTATAAACATATGAAATAATATAAAACATACGAAATAAAAATGAGATAGATAATATAAAGACATAAAATATACAAATAAAATAATTATGTAAACATAAACACAATAAATAAACATATATACATAACATATATATATTAAATAAATGTATATGCTAAAAATATACATAACATATTTATTTATGTTCGAGGGAATGATGCCTCATCACGGTATCATCTCTAAGAAGATGTATTCTCAGTATCATTTATTGTCAATTTTTTTTTCTTTTCTTCCAGCTGTTCAATCTTCTAAGGCTACAGTGATGATTATGAGCTCCACTAAGTTTTCAAAGATTTCTCTGAATACCTAATAACTATGTAATTAGTAATTTTACCTAACATTCCCCTGAGAGCTTCCAGAGCCCAGTAAAAGTGGCAGTTTAACATCAAGTAGGGTATTTTTCTTTGCCACTCTTGTGGACCCTGCCGGGGCTAACATGTGCACATTTTTGTCACCCTTCTTGGTTTCGAAATGTTCAGGATAATACAAAACACTGGTAGAAGTAGACACCACACCAGGAGAGAACAAGCCAATGTTGAAAACAATAGGCTGTCACTCTACTATAATGCATGATGGGCTATTTGGAAAACATACATCAACTACATTGCTCAATACTATAAGATTTGTGTTCATGTGTTTGTACATAGTTTAATAAAAACATTTCTTTTTTAAGTTTATTTATTTATTTTTGAGGGAGAGACAGACAGAGAGGCGGGGTAGGAACAGAGAGAGAGGGAGAGAGAGAATCCCAAAGAAGGCTCTGCGCTGTCAGTGTAGAGCCCAACATCTGGGCTCAATCTCATGAACCGTGAGATCAAAGCCTGAGCCTAAATCAAGAATCAGATGCTTAACTGACTGAGACACCCAGACACCCCTAAAAACATTTCTAAAGCAATACCAGTATAGTGAAATAGCATTTCATGCAGCCATTCTAAATAAGTTATGTCTATTTGAACAGTTTCTAATCTCTTCTCTTCCACTAATCTGATTGTCTATTCTTGTTTTAGTAGATGATATTTTAGTAAACGCGTGTTTTAAAACATTCTCTTTTCTAGCCCAAACTCCCTCTACTTTGGTGGAGATGATTCAAAATTTGTTTCCCAGCTTCCACCCCCAGGAAAACTTTCTTTTGTTTAGAGGACTTCTCAGTAAAGGAAAGTTTTCATCCATTTGCCCCCGCCCTCCTTTTTTTTTTTTCCCTGAAAACAGAACTCCAGTTCACAAGATTCTGAGAGATGGCCTATGCTCTTGGCTATCAGAATGGTCATGAATTCCAGGCCTGGGCATCAAAGCCCATGGCCACGGTGACTAGGACAAGTGTTGGCCCACTATAAAAGTTGGTCCAATGAAAGGTACACCAGGGGTTTTGCTGGAGCAAATGGAACCAAAGATCTTTCTTGGATTTGCAGCTAGAAGAATGAAAACCTATAGTCAGGATGAGGGCTGGTTTACATGGGGTGGGGAGCTAACAGATACTAAGATCCAGTAAGTGATGGGAGAGAGGGGTGGGGGAGAGACAGAGAGAAGGAACAAGAGCATTTTTAGGTGATAACATTTCTTAATTTAAAAATCTCTTTCCATGTAGTGACAATGTAAAAGCATTACCTTTACGTGTTTGCCTTTTTTTTCCTGAAGACAAAGTGAGATTTCTATATTTCCTGAAGCAGAAATAGTCATTGTTCAAAAATTAATGTCTGTACACACATATTATATTCAATATTTTTAATGATGGAACTTCCCAAAGAAGCAGAGACATATCATTGTCTTCCGCAGGTGGAGAGGAAATTTAGCACATCCCATCTGGAGATCACCTAGCATTATTCTAACTTGCCCTTAGAGGTGCTTAAAATCTCATTATAGTTCATCTTTCCACTTGGAGGTTAATCAGTCACGATGATGGTATTTCAAAAAATACTTAAACTAGTCACAGCTTTCTTGGAAAACTACTTGCCTTTTTAGTATATTTAATAAGGGGAAATGAGCTATTATCATTTAATTACATCCAAAAGCTTGCCTGTGAGAAATGGAGCCACAGGAGTAAGAATGGTGATGAAATGGTGTCACTGGTTAACGTGTTGAGATTACAAAGGATGTTTCCCTAAACACAAATATTAGATTTCCACTGCCGTATAATAAATTACCAAAAATCTACTAGTTACAGCATACATTATCTCACTGCTTCAGTAAGTTAGACATCTGAGCATGGCCTCCGTGGGTCCTCTGTCAGGGGCTCATAAGGCTGCAGTTAAGGTGTCAGCCAGATTGTGTTATCATCTGGAGACTTGGTTGGGGGAATAATCCTCTTCTAAGATTAATAAAGTTGTTGGCTAAATTCAATTTCTTGAGCTATATGACCAAGGACCCTGGCTTTTTTCTGGCTGCCTTCGATACCAGAGGCTGCCTGCAATTTTTAGAGCCTACCATATTTCCTCACCATATGGGCTCCTCCAACATAGCCACTAACTTTTATCAACTCAGAGAAGACAGTGTATCACTTTAGAAAGGACCCAGTCTAAACTTTTTTAAAGGCTTCTATCTAATCAAGTCAGGCCAACCTAAGATGACCTCTCTTTTGACTCCCTCATAATCAAATGGACTTGAGGCTTTAATTAATTATATCTGCAAAATATCTTTAATTATATCTGCAAAACCCCATCACCTTTGTCATGTTCTATTAAGTTGAAGTCCTAGATTCTGCCTACACTCAAGGAGACAGGATTATAGAAGGCATGGACATCAGGGACTGGGGGTCATGGGGGCAATCAGGGCCATCTCAGAATTCTGTCTATCACATCCACATTCCATAATTTTATATGGTATGGATAAAATCTGCCTTAATGTTTTATAGTATATCTACATAAGAACCACAGAGTATAGTGAGGAGTGATGAATTCAGTCACTGGGTAGTTTGTAAGTATCATGCCAAATTTCATCCCCAAGAGGTAACTTTGTAGCTCAATTAATTTTAGCAGGTATTCTACTACAAACATGTTACTTGCCACAGAATCATGGACTATGGCTACATAATGAGGTCTCAGTGCAATGTGTAGACTTTTGTTAGAACACTTGTATGCCTAAATGTCTATGCACATGAGAGACTAGGTGGTAGACTGAAAGAATGCACTTTTGGAGTCCTCAGAGTGTCAGTTTGAGCTTACCTTCTACTAAAACAAGTCCTGCTTTAGGAAATCCATTTCCTGAAGTGAGGGAAGCTCTCCCTTTACCTCTGCAGTATTAGGATAAGACTGTCATAGACAATGGTATTGGTTAAAGGCATGAGCTATGGAGCAAGGCAGACCTATCTCTGGCTCTACTATAAGCTGTGTGACCATGGGCAATTTATATAATCTCTATAGACGTCAATGTCCATTTCTGTTTAATAACATTAATAACTGTTTCTGGTTCATGGTATTGTTGAAATGTTCAGTACGGTGCTTGACATATAGATATAAGTTGCTTATGAGTAAGCATTAATTTTAATATTTTTAATTTATGTAAACTGTCTGGCACAATAATTTATTGAAGAAATATTCATTGAGAATCTGATCTGTTCCAGGCACTGTCTTAGGAATGGAGATAAAACAGTGAATGACAAAGGAATTATCACCTTCGTGATCTTACATGTTCATATACATAGTAGATATTATTATTATTATTATTATTATTATTATTATATAAGTATGTCCTCTGCCATATGCTAGCATTATTAACGATAGACACTAAGTCTTATTTATCTGTGAAACCCCTCTAGTATGTTGGACACATGTAGGCATTCAGTAAAGATTTATTTATTTGTTTGTTTATTTATTTATTTATTTTTATTTTTTGTAGTGTTTATTATTTTTGAGAAAGAGAGAGACAGAGCATGAGTGGGGGAGGGTCAGAGAGAGAGATAGGGATACACAGGATCCAAAGCAGGCTCCAGGCTTTGAGCTGTCAGCACAGAGTCCGATGTGGGGCTCGAACTCACCAACCACAACATCATGACCTGAGCGAAGTCAGATGCTTAATGACTGAGCCACCCAGGTGCCCCATTGGTAAAGATTTGTATGAATGAAAATGTGAAAAATAACAAGATAGAAACCATGGTTTCAAAAATATTTCAATTCCAGAAGGAAGTACAGACATAAATTAACTGGAATACAAGAATTAATCATTTGTCAACTAACTTCCTGCTTCATTCTAAAAAGTGGTACATACAAATGTATCTAATGTGGTTTTCAGTTTGGGAGTAGCATATCAAATTCATAAGAATGAGAAAGAAAGAAATATATTAGTCACAGAAACTAATAGTTACTGTGATTGAAAATCATCTTGTAATTATCTGGTAATAAGGGCAAAAACAAGAATATGATGGGTTGACTGATATGTATTTTTCAATAGAAAGAAGTGTACCATTCTTCCAGAGAAATAGCTCCTACCCTGGTGCTATCCAAGCAATTCTAGATGTCATACTGTTAGAATCAAATACTTTCATCATTTACGTACAAACAGCCTTCATTCACACCACTCCCAGGGCAATCAGCAATGGAACATTATCAGTTGGGTACAACCATGATCGTCTGATAAAACTCATTGATGATGATGACGATGAAGATGGTGATGATGATGATAATGATGACGGTGGTGGTGATGGGGATGATAATACCCATCATTTCCTGAAAAACCACTTGGTGCCTGCTCCTCTTTTGTGCCCTCTCTCTATTTTCTCATTTAATCCTTGCAAAAACTCTATGAAGCAGTTACTTTTAGCCCCCCCACCCCACACCATTTACAGATTAAGACACTGAGGCACAAGAGATTAGGGAATTTACCAAAGGTTACACAGATAGAATATAACACCAGCAACTTCACTCTAAAGCATGTACTTAACCTTGCAATTTATAGGTCCCCTTTTTATGGGAGACCTGCAGGAAAGCATGCACACAAATGGCTCCAATGTTGCAAATCAAAATAACCATATTTGTCTCAAACTTAAAAAAATCCTTTGGCTCTTCATTAACAATTTCCGAGATTTTTCTAGAATCCATTGTTGCTCTACAGGTATTAGAGAGTTAAATTTTACTTTACAGTTATTAGAAAGCTTACAGTGACAATTTTAGTTATTAAAATGTTAAACTCCCAGATGTTTATACTCATACTCCTGATTTTGAGGTCTGATGCTTTCCTCGTTGATCAACTAACATGTGCAAAAAAAGAAGTGGTCTTCTGTAAAGCTAATTGTATGAATGAACCTTCCTGGGTCTAATTAGAAGTTTGGTTAACCTCCGCTGATTATGTCCATGATGCTGAATGTGTTCGCTCAGGGAACCTAGTTCTTGCCAGGGCTGGTGAATGGATTCTGTGTGTAATGGAGAAACCTACAGACAGCAGAGCCAGAGAGGTGTCACACTGTCCTGCCCTTGTGGGCACAGCTGGGAGAAATCATCCAGGCATGGAGGGTTCGTTGCTAAATTTGACTCAGGACAGGAAATGTTTTCCATGCCAGCTGGATTTCTGTACCTCTCAGTTGTGATTTCCGATAGATGAGCGATATCTCTCCTTGTTCTGCTGGCCACCAGCCTTGATCAATCAAAAGTTTAATGTTGGCAACTTCAAATGCCACTTCTAGTTCCTATAACTTCAATCATGTGGGAATGAATTTCTTAGGAAAAAGCAAACAAACATGGAATTGACAGAAAATACGGTTTAAGAAAAAGGTCACAGATTACAGAACATAATGATCTGGTAAAGCAACGAAAGACAGTACTAAATTTTAGCATTTGCTACAGATTGATTGTGTCTCCCCCAAGTTCATATGTTGAAGTCCTTACCCACAATGTGACTGTTTGGAGATGGGACTAATAAGGAGGGAATTAAAAATCAAATGAGGCCATAAGACTACAGTCTTGACCTGACAGGATTAGTGCTTATATGAAGAAGCGTCAGAGACTCGCTTTCTTTTTCTTTGCTTCGCTCCTTCTCTCCTGGTGCACATAAAGAAGAGGTCATATGAGCATGCAGGGAGATGGCAGCTGTCTACAAGCCAAGTGAAGAGGCTTCAAAATGAAACCTACCTCACTGGCATCTTGATCTAGGACTTCCCAGCCTCCAGAACTCTAAGAAAGAAATTTCTATGGTTGAAGCCAGTGTGTGGTATTTTGTTATGGCAGTCTGAGCAAACCGATACAGCATCCAAGCCCTTTCAAATCAGTTTTAAATTAAATTTCAGCTAATATTTTGTTCTTTCCAAGACCTTCACATGAAGACTCAAGACTGCAATGTAACCTTTGCTGGCACTAAATTATCTGGAGAACTTTACACCATTGCTAGAACATATCTACAAGTACAGAAACCCTGAGACGTGGGCCATCGGAATGAATGTCGAAGTCCCCCAAGGCGCCTGGCTGGCTCAGTCGGTTAATTGTCAGACTTCAGTTCAGGTCATGATCTCACAGCTTGTGAGTTCAAGCCCCGCATCGGGCTCTGTGCTGACAGCTCAGAGCCTGGAGCCCGCTTCGGATTGTGTATCACCCTCTCTTTCTCTTCGCACCTCTCCCAGTCGCTCTGTGTCTCTCTCTCTCTCTCAAAAATAAATAAAACATTTGAAGTCCCCCAAAACTGCACATACTAAATACAGAGGTTTAATCCCTAACCCATAATTTGGAAATACTAAAGCCTCTGAAGGCCCCAAATCTTGCCATAAGTTTGCAGCAAACTCACCTGGTGGCAAAAATTACTGAAAAAGGATATGAAACAATTTATAGTACTTAAAAATCACATGAGGATTCATGCATTCATTGCATTTGTTAGAAGGAATTCTTCTTCTTGTCCTCCTTCTCCTTCTGCCTCTTCTCTGCTTTTTTCTGTTTTGTTTTGTTTTGTTTTTCCCCAAAAAGTAAAAAGGGTGGTATTTCCATCCAGGGAATCATCCTTCTAATATAATTTAGCTATTTAGATCATGACCATAATCCAGACTTCAAGCATACCAGGTAATGGTGAAAATGGCGTCTTGATATTAATCTTAGAGGCTTTGTTAATTTGCATAAAGAACTTCAACATTTGGAGTAGAGTTTGAAGTTGAATAGTTTTTTGTTTGGTTTTCTCTTCTACTTCCTTTCTTTTCTTTTCTGTCTTTTCTTTTCCACCTCTTTGAGCTTAGAATTAGTTGACTAAGACAACAATAAAAGTTTATTAATGATAATATATTAATGCATATTAAATCAATATAATATGATTAATAATTTTATGTAGTAAAAATAACATAAACTCTTTCTATGTCAAACCAATAAAGAAAAACTATGGGGAAATAGTTTTTCTTTAATTTCTACTTTCTCTTCTCTCTCTTTTTTTAAATGTTTATTTACTTTTGAGACAGAGCAAGTTGGGGAGGGGTAGAGAGAGAGGGAGACAGAGAATCTGAAGCAGGTTCTGCAAGGTCAGTGCAGAGCCTGATCAATGTGGGGCTCAAACCTACAAATCCTGAGATCATTACCTGAGCTGAAATCAAGAGTTGGATGCTTAACCACCTACTCACCCAGGCTCGCTTTTGATGAAAAATAAAAAATAGGAGCTCCTGGGTGGCTCAGTTGGTTAAGTGTCTGACTTCAGGTCAGGTAGTGATCTCACAGTTTGCCGGTTCGAGCCCTGCATCAGGCTCTGTGCTGACAGCTCAGAGCCTGGAGCCTGCTTCAGATTGTGTGTCTCCTCTCTCTCTGCCCTTCCCATGCTAGTTTTCCCCCACCACCCCTGAAAAATAAATAAACATTAAAAAAATAAAAATAGAAATCTTCATCATCATCACTGCTGTAGTTTTGTTAGCTTATTGTTTGAAAAGGAAACTTTCACATCAGAACCAGTTTGGGTCCTAATATCCTAAGTGCCCTACTCTTCTCCGCTAGATTCATTCAACATGCACCTGCAACCTGCGTGCTCACCCCAGCTTTGGACTATCCTGCTCCCAGGCAGGGCGATGCTGAAACCAGTGATCCAGGGACTCTCAGCCTGCTGTTTCCAACCACGTACTCAGTTTTCCTGAAAAGTAATTCGGGCCTTTCAACTGACCTGGCAGAACCTGCCTCCTGTTCTTCTTGCTTCGAAACAAAGCCTCTCTCCAGTCACCTTGGTCTTTGCCAATCACCTTTGTCCTTCCTATTTTAAGGAGAATTCTTTCATCTTGGACTCAGGTTTGATCTTTTCAAATGTAACTCAAACTTGTAGCACTTATTGCTTTTTCTCCCATGGACTCATCTATTTTCAGACCATTCAGACTCTTAATGCATCCAACAAAAAAGCAAATAATCCCCAGCTCTACTACAGGGTTTAGGCTCTTGGCCTTCCTCACGCCGCATGCATGTATCTGGAATATGCTTCCAGTTTTGCCATCTGTTCAGTTGCCTGACCTTGAACTTTGACAAACATATGTTCTTGGCATGACTAATATAGATCCATGTTCAAATTCAGGCTCTGACACTTATAAGCAACTGAGAAGACTCAAGTTAATTTATATTTTAAACCACTAAAAGTTCATTCACATTTTAAACCATCAAGGGCTCATCTATAAGCACAATGAAACATAATGCCTACTTCACTTGGAAGTTGAAAGGATTAAAAAACCTGTAGAGAGTAGATCCTTAATTTTTTAGTGTTCTTCCTTTTACTGTAAAAAGCTTCATTTTTAAATATAACAGAGATACATTGATGTAGATCAGTATTTTGCATTATTCTGATCATGGTCCTCAGGTGAAATGCAATCTACATCATCACTCGGTACACTCATAAGTATATGTATACATGCTACTGAAACACAACGTTTCACAAACCAATATTTAGCTTTATTAGCTGTAATACTGACATTTTCTATTGGATTGTACTTGACTCCATTGTATTGTTTCATTTTTTTAAATTGTAGTTCCCAATCCACAAAATTAAATTCATAACCCACAAATGGGTCACGACCCATAAAGCAGTGATATCACCCCAGCCACCAATGACACTGAAATCTGTTAGCTCTAGTCCAGAAGTTCAGACAGGAAATTCTCTTGTTCTTCCCACCATGAGTTATTTCCTTTAGTCATTAAAGAGTTAAAGGAAATTTTTTTTAATGATTTTTTTATTTTTTATTTTTTTTTATTTTTGAGAGACATAGAGACAGAGTGTGAACAAGGGAAGGGCAGAGAGAGAGGGAGACACAGAATGTGAAGCAGGCTCCAGGCTCTGAGCCGTCAGCACAGAGCCCGACGCAGGGCTCGAACTCACAGACCGTGAGATCATGACCTGAGCTGAAGTCAGCCGCTTAACCGACTGAGCCACCGAGGCGCCCCGGAAATTTTTAAAAGTCCAAGTCAGTCGGAACTGTTCTGGAAACCAAAATGAAATGAAGAGATATTTGTGGCAGTCACTTTGGTGTTCCCGAACCATACCTAAAATGTCTAAGGCTGGCCCCAGTGTGTGGCTGGGTCTTTTCCACCTGGAGCATGTTCAGAAGATAGAGAAGATAAGAAACAAGTGAGTAAAAGAATCCACAAACACCACTTATATAGACACTGGGAACCTCCTCTTCTCTTTCTGGGCATAGTATTGGTTTCCTGAGGGCTTTTAAGAAACCCATCTATCTCAGGAACCACTGATGGCACCCAAATCACACAACTAATCTACAATCCACAATCCATAATAATCTCTACCAATTGCCATGGGATAGAATGAAAACTTTTTTTCCCCTTTTAATCCTAACATTTTGGAAAAGTATTTGATAAAACTGCTGAGCACAATTCTAGATGGAAATCACAGAAGCTCCTAACTTCTGACACTTTTGTTCTCCATCATTTCTCAAAGACGGTAAGGTCATCCTGTGCCCACAGTCACCTGCATCCCTGAGATTTCTGAACTCATCTTGAATAATGAGCTGCTTTTTTATTTAACTTATCACATTTCCTTCTTCATGAAGCATGGTATGGCTTTGCAGTTGAATGGTGGTTTTTTGGAATGGAGAATACAAACCAGGAGTGAATAACCCTGCCCATTCTGTTGACACTGCACATTTTTTTCCAGTGCAATTTTCCTTTTTTTTTCTTTAAATATTGCCATTAAAGATCTTTACTGTTGACCTCTGATTTATTTTTTGAGACTCAAGCCATGGAAGCTGTAGCTGAGGATTTTCCTGAATCATCTGGGTCTTTCCCTGGTTTTATCCTCTTTCTTCAGGTTAATTGACAGCAGTCTCTTTACTGTCTCCCTCAACAGATTCACCATGTGCAGCTTTACCCCCATTTAAGCTCCATCTGACACTCGTATTTTCCAACACAGCTAAGACCAACTGTCCCTGGAGAATCAAAATTCAAGGTTTCAATCTTTCAGTCCTCAGAAGTGGAGTTTCCTTTTATACTTTCCTGGTGGGAGAACAAACTGGACCTTCATCTTCCATGAGTCTAAGCTACAAATCAGGGTATGTCCAGATCCCCACTCTTCCTTATCATAAAAATCATCCTGTTGTAATAATCTTCTTCCACTTTTGGTATTTTCTCACTCCCATCCCTTCATTTTTACCCTCTGTGTTCTGAACATTTCAGTCTATAGTTTTGAAGGTCTAGAGTTTAGACTGTGAAAGAAGGGCTTAAATTTAAATTCCATTCTGCTCATCAAGTTTCTATTTTGATCTTCAAATTTGTGTGTGTTATGTGTATGCACATGTGTATGCAAACAAACAGAACTAGTTAGCTTGTTTGGTTTTCCATGAAGTGAAAATCAAACTCATTATAATGAGTTTCCTATTTTCTCAAAAACCACTGGGAAGAAATAGAAATTTTCTTCCCTTAGGATTATGCTTTATTTTAGACCTTGTCCAGAAACTATGAAAGTTCAAGTACCACTTTGCTCATGGACTTGGCCCCCGGTGAAGAACGATCACGGACCTATGTTTCATTTCTCGCTAATCATCTTTCCATGTTCAGGGAGAGAAATGACACTGTCAGTATACCCTGATTTTCCAGACAAAAATGAAGCAGTGCTTCCCATGGTCCTTTCAACTCCACATAAAAGTGGGAGCTGCTGAGGATGATGCCAGAAAAGTGTCACCATAAGGCTCAAAGTGAATGAGAGATGAGCTTAAGCAGGTTTCCCCACTGCCCTGCTGGAAGATACCAGAAGGATGGGAAGGAAGTTTTAAAAACAGCACAGAAGTGCTCTCTCATGAAGAAATTAGGAATAACTTTTTTTTCCCCTAAAATATGGAGTAGGCATAACATGCCGGCTCCCTGCAAGGGCAAATCCAGATATTAAGGCCTCGACTATAGTCCACATTGCTGATAATGGTGGGTACTATTAGTTTGTGCTATACTCATTGCTTGGAGGGTTTATATCCACCCACTTCAGAGACAAAGGGTATGCAATTATGTTTTAAGAATGAGAATAAGATTCCTTAAAAAAAAAAGGAAATGTATTCAGAATTGACAAATGTATTTTAATCTAGACCTCTGCTAAATCCATTATCACCTGGGACCCTGTTAGAGATACAGAATCTGAATCCCTGCCCAGACCTGCTGAATCAGAACTGGCCTTTTAAGTTTGCCCAGGGAATATGGACACACATTGCACTTTGAGAAGCATTGTCTCAGATGAATTGATTCAGTCTCTCTGAGCACAGGTCAGTGTTGAGGTGGAAACTTTCTTGGGAATGCTAGACCATCTTTGCTCAGCTTGGGCCCTGGAAATTATGTGGGGGAAGGCAAAAGATAGCCCAGAGGCCTGATGTATACCTATGTTAGGAAAAATTCAGAAATGTAGTTCATTGGAGATAGTTGAAAGAAGAGACATTCATTTAGTCTTGTATCAAATATTTTTCCACTGAAAAGTTCATGAATGCTAAAATGAGCCCCTGCATATTAAAACAGTGCCTCATGGTGGGTTTCAGAGAAGTAGATTAGTCCTAACAAAATAAAAATAATAAATACTTACTGTGTTATTGAACAAATACCCTGTTGCCTTTCAAGTGTAAATGTGTGTTATCTGAGAAATAAACATTTGAATTCCTGTCCTATGACTCAAACATGAATCCTCAACATAACATATCTTTCAGTGTTGTAGACTCTTGGCCCAAGCAGCCTCTTATAACTCATAATACTCCAAGAAAACTCACTGTTCATCACAACATTTTGATGTTTTTTGTTTATTTTTGTTTATTTTTTTATTTTATTTTTTAGAGAGAGAGAGTGCGAGCACATGTGAGTTAGGGAGAGGGGCAGAGGGAGAGAGAGAAAGACTCTCAAACAGGCTCCATGCTCAGCACAGAGCCTGATGCAGGGCTCAATCCCAAGACACTGGAATCATGACCTGAGCACAAATCAAGAGTCAGACGCTCAACCAATTGAGCCACCCAAGTGTCCCATTTTTTGTTTATTTTTAAGTTTAGTTTAAATTAATTTTTTGTGGGGATAAACTGCAAGCAGACTTAGCAAGGTCAATAAGAAAATTATGTTACTGCAGCATTATTTACAACAGCCAAACTATGGAAGCAGCCCAAGTGTCCATCAATAGATAAAAGGATAAGGAAGATATGGTGTATATATACACATATATATATATACACCACACACACACACACACACACACACACACACACTATGGAATATTATTTAGCCGTAAAAAAGAATGAAATCTTGTCATATGCAACAACATGGATGGAGCTAGAGAGTATAATGCTAAGAGAGATAAATCAGAAAGACAAATACCATGATTTCACTCATATATGGAATTTAAGAAACAAAACAAAGGGAAAAAAAAACAAAAAAGAAACAAACCAAAAAACAGACTCTTAACTATAGAGAGCAAACAGATGGTTACCAGAGGGGAGGTGGGTGGGGGGATGGGTGAAACAGATGAAGGGAATGAAGAGTACATTTATCATGATGGACACTGAGTAATGTGTAGAATTGTTGAATCACTGTATTGTACACCTGAAACTAATATAACCCTGTATGTTAACTATACCGGAATTGAAAAAAAGAAAAGAAAATTGTGAGATGTTCAGAAAGGCCTGACTTCTGGAATGCATGAGTGATCCTCTGTCTTGCCAGCAGGCAGAGTCTTAGTAAAACCCTTTCTTTGAATTCTGGATCTCAAGCTCTTATGCATGTGTTCTACAATCTGAAATCCAAATCGTTTAACTTTATTCTATATTAATTATGTTCATTAAGTACAAGAGATTCTCGGAAACTTCTACCAGATACATAGATGAATATAATTAGGTCCTTACCTCACAGAGTTTGAAGCCAGATGCAAGGGTTAATGGAAGTAGAGAGTTTGCCAAACTTGAAGGTCAGCCTTCTCTGTTGTGAGTTTGGCTTTACTCCCAATCATAATATAAATCGCTTAATCTTAGTTGATATACTATCTTAAGGGGGCAAAAAGGTAAATCTAGCATAATTAGATGGCATAATACATATCTTAGCTAAATATTCTTAAAAACAAGTTTTTATTTCTCCAGAGACAAACTAAAATCTTCATCCAAGCATCAAGTGCAGCTTCTGTGGATTCTGGGACATGCTATAATCATTCTATTCTCAAGGGTTTGCACTGGCAGTACCCTCTACCTGGAATGCTCATGTTTGGCTTTTCCAGTTACCGGCTCTTTCTCATTATTTAAGACACTTCTTTGATCCTATTAAACCGGACACCTCAGACCCTGTAAGGTGTTTACTTAGCACTAAGTACACATGATAGGTGCACAATAACTTATTCAGTACTTATGAAAATGACATCTTAGGATTCACTTCTTTAAGAACTGATTTTGCTTAAACTTTTTCATTTATTCATTCATTCAATAAGTTGTTGGTCATTTACTATGTGTCAGGCACTGTTCCAGCGCCTGGATGGGCAGTTACATTGTGAATAAAACGAATCAGCTCCTTATGTCTTAGGGCTCTTGAAGTAGGTGGGTGGGTCACAGGTAATAAAAATGCAGAAATATAATTCACAACAAGATCATTTAAATAGTGATAAGTGCTCTTAAGGAAATTAAACTGGCTGAGATGATAGTAAAGGTGGTTGCAGCTTCTTTATTAGAGGCATTTTATTTATCTAGTGAACACATGTATAGTATTTTCTCTATGCTATGACTATTCTAAGTTCTTTACAAATATTAAATCATTCATTCTTCGAAACATCTTCCCAAAGAAAATATTTTTATCATTGCCATTTTACAGATAAGGAAACTAAGGCACAGAAAGTTCAAGTCATGCCCTAGATTAAAGTGGACGAGAGCCATATTTGAACCCTGACCAGTCTTTACCCAGAGCCCATGTTGCAATCCATTTTGCATGGCTTCTCTGAAGAGCTAGCGTCACTGATTGGCCTGTTTATGAGGTCAATGTCAACTAGCCTACACGATGCACATAGTCATGCCCTCCAACAAAATACTCTCCATATACCAAGTGAAGGGCATTTTCAAATGCATGATTTCACAAAAGTATTATTGACAGCCCATCTTTATGCGTCTAATATCAATCACACTCAAATTTCGTAAGACTTACTTTTTCATTGAGGTGTAAGTAATTCACAGTAAAATATACAGAATTTATGTGAAAAATTCACTGAATCTGACAAATGCTTATATCATGCAACCTCTATCAAAATACAGAATATTTCCATAACCCCAGAAAGGTCCCTTCTGCCCCTTCTAGATCACTTGCATACGTTTTAGTTGCTTCTTGCAGAGATAGTTCTGTAGGCATTTTGCATAATGAGCAGTGTTTTGGTTTTGATTTGATTTTGATTTTGATAAATGTTTCACCTGTCAGAACAAACCAATAATCATCTTTGAAAGTTGTAATATCAGTTGCAATTTTCAACAGCAAGCTCCAATTCTGTACTCCCTTGCCCTTTTTGTGCATATGCAAATCTTCTTCTTGAAGTGTTAGTCATGCTCTGACTTCTGTTAAATACATTTAGTTCTGTAAACTCTACCAGCTGACACTGTGCTGGGCAAAGGCAGATGTAAGCTCATTTTTCTGTTGTTTGTAATCTAGGGGTTCATCTCTTAGAACCCTATGAACAAATGGAGCAGGTTGTAAAGGCTCACTCAGTCCTCTGAAGACATCTCCTAACATCACAGAAGATATGTGCAAACTCTACGTGGGCTCAACTTCTCGGAAGTTCTCAAATTATTTAAGTTCTGTGAGTGAAATACTTTCTCAGCAGGTCCCCAACCTCACTGAAGTAAAAATGATATATTGGAATGATTACTATTCCTGTGCTTCTCAAACTTACACATGACTATGAACCACCTGCAGATCTTGTGAAATGCAGATTATGATCCAGCAGGTCTGGGGCTGGGCCCAAGATTGTATTTCTAACAAGCCTCGGGCGATGCTGATGTTGCTAGTCCAAGGACCACAGATTGAGTACTGGGAACAAATGCAAGTTTAGATTCAATAAACACTTACCGGTATGCAAAGGTTTCAGGGCATAAAAAGGATCTCTGGTCAAATCAGTTTGGGAGTCATTGGGTTAAACTTAAAATGGTTTCTTTAATACAGGACTAATCAAAACCTTTAATATGCTAATGTGAATCTTACTCTCTAGGAAAACAATATGGTATATGAGGATTCCCCCAGTTTATTAGATGATGGAACACTTTCTTTGCAGAGCATTTGATAGGTCCATGACCCCTTCAATAGCGTGAGAGGACCTTGTAGATCCTTCCTGAATCTAAACTTCTGTTATTTTCAAGGGAACCTCCTCAAGTGTTTGATTATTTGGGGGGAAAATGAAAAATAAACCAAAAAATTTCTCATTGGTTTATACTCCTTATTTTTGCTTCTGTTTTTGTGAAATGACAGGTTCCACAAACTTTCAGAGCAAGAAGGCTGAGTTTATACGTTATTGGCAATTTATTATATACATACAAAGAAAAGTGGGTACATATAAGACTGTGTAACATATAAACTATGTAAGCAAATTCATTACATCAATGGGTTTCATAAGTAATGATAAGGTTATAAGATTCATTTTTCCCCGACATTGTAGCAATGCTGTTTTATTGCTCATGCTGGCTTAACTAGGAAAGCTGAGCCCTGTGTCTTATTTCTCTAACTTACATCCTTACCTCAGTCTGTCTCTTGCTAGGGACATGATATTGTCTCCAGCTGAGTTTTTCAATTTCTTTTTCAGATTGTCAAACTGGTCTGTTGCATCAAAATATTTAAAACAAAAACAGACTGTAGGAATATCCATAGCCAGTAAGCATAAGGAATTCTGAATCACAGTAAATTTTTCTTTCTGGTTTGGATCTTTATGTTACTCTTACAGATGCACTTGGAATTTCTGAATTACAGCCCTGCATTGTGTCATGACATTCTTGTCTCAGCTACTTAGATAACATTGATCTAACGTACAGAACTGAAGCTCTCAAAATTGTATTTACTGAAAAATGCAACATTTAAAAAATGCTGCTATAGCCATTCCGTAGAAGCTTGTTACTCTTAGATTAATATGTATGGTTTCAAATAATCCTGAACAAACCTGAGCATTCCCAGAATATTTAAAAATTACAAATTTGAGTCGTGTCCTCTGTCAGCAGCATAGGCAGGAGCAGGCTGCTTTGAGAAGCAAGTGGAGAGCTGACCACCCAGCATCTGTATCGTGGCTCTGCTTGGTTGTTCTCCTTGAGCTAATTTAGGAACTCCCCTCATATTCATTACAATCCACAGGGCAGATATTATTATCCATACTTTACAGGTAACAGAATTAAGGGCATTTTCTGTTATGAAAGCATATATTTATAAATGTCTTGGAAGTGTCCTCAGAGCTGTCAAGAGTCAGTTCCATTAATCAGAATTATTGCTGTGACCTTATTTAATAATGGAACATTCGCAGGCTCATTCCTAATATGCCAATTCATTTATAATAATTGCAGATATAAACTGCTGCTCATATATATATCTGAGGGCTAGAAATTAAGGACAAGGATAAACCTACCACAATCCTAAAAACAACTAATATAGTAACCTTAAAATTTTCAAGCACTGTAAGTAAATTGGATACATAAACATCTGAGATACAAATAGACTATACTTAGCAAAAATGGTCCCATTTCCTACTACTGCCTCCATATAAAATTATCCCAATAATCACTAACAGTTTGGATGCTTTTTATAGGCCAATCACGGTCCCATGCCACATTTCGGAAAATATAAGCTGATTCAATAAAAAGACGTTTCCCACTGATGAGGTTTTGGAGTGATGGGGGGATTCGGAGCTGACAGCTAGGAAAGAATTCCTGAAGCCATTTTTGTTTCAAAAAGGTAATTTTATTAAAGCACAGGGACAGGACACCTGGGCAGAAAGAGTTGCAGGGGTGAGACAGAGTGACTGCAGGTTATAAGGAAATTTAATTTTATCTGCCATTTCCTGCTTGTCTTTGTTCCCACATCACTATGGAGGGGAAGGCGATACTAGGGGCTCCAGGAAACTGAGTCTATAGGTTTCTGGAGATTAGGCTACTGATAAGATTGCCTTTTTCTTGTCATTTACTAAAACATTTGTAAACTGAAGGAGACTCTAATCCTGTATGACTGTGATCTCTATCTGTTAACCATTTTTTTCTTTTCTTTCTTTTGTTCTTGGGCAGCCAGAAGTGTCTGAGGAATATCCCACCTGGGGAGAAGGGGGATCGCTAGCCTGTGTTTTGCCCTCAGCTTGCATTATGTTCCCTCATCACCATGACAGATGCAGGAAAGATATAAAAGTATTATAAAAGGCTGTTGAGCATTGTTTCACATTCAAAATGTGTCATGGGTTTAATTTTATATACCAAAGTCATGTTACCTTTGATTTTCAAAAGATTAAGCAAAAAAGGTTTTCAAAACACAGACATCTTATAAACACCCATTACTTACAATATCAGCGTCAATATTTTCCTTTAGCACCTTTTAATTTTCCACATGATCAGGGATGCTTAATCATTATCTGCAATAATCACTGCGAATTACATTAATGAGCTTATCTGCAACAGTCATATGAAAATTACATTAATGAGCTAATGGAACATACAAGAAATATTTTATATGGGCTGAGATGTTTTTTTCTTTAGTTTTTTGGGACTCAGAATCTCTGTGCTGTCCCCTCCTCTCTGTGTAGGCATTGGAGAAAGAGTATCATTTCATGTAGCTCTTTCCAGGATGGATGGGTCACAGGATAAACAAAGTCATCAGTGTGTTGGAGCTAACCTATGCATCTAGAGTATTTAGTTATTGTATGAAAATTAGATTGTAATTAAATAAGAAATTCACAGACAATGAAGATACCCGTTTTGCAAAAAATGTGAAGATTTTGATTTTTTCATTTTAACATACTTTTGCAAAACTCAAAGATCATCTTTGACAAAACGACAGAGAACAAAGAAAGCTTTCAGAAAGTGTTCCATTGATACTTAAGAGACTGCCATTCATTACTTACTACAGATTTGAATAAAGAACCTACATAAAATTGTATGTTCACTTCTGAGGCTTTTGGGACAGGTGAATAAAAAGTCATGATCCACACACTCTGAAGAGAATTCAGTCACAGAGTTGCACCATGCAGTACTTAATGCTTGGAGGTGACATGATGGTTGGGACAGAGCAAAGCGCCAATTCAGCTGGCACATGGTCAGGGGAGCAGAGCCACTCAGAGTGACATGGAATCATAGTTTATTGCAGGGATTCTCTCTCAGTATACTGTGGGAGCTAATGAAGAAGTAAGTCCATGGAAGATTGGTACTGGTGCATTTCCTGGTGGGACCCAAATGACTGTAGGTCAGGGCTGGCAGTTAGGAAAGAGAGCTGTATACGAAGCAGGGGAGAGTGAGGACAAACGGACTCATAAGTCTGCTCTCACCACCTCCAACCTTGACACTGCAGTTGACTGCAGAAGCCACTGGCATGCTCTGCCAAGGAACTACCCACAAACTTTCACTTTAGGCTTCATGGAAGAGATCTAGCTGGAGCTTGAGGACTGCAGGCTACAGCCCCAGTCTAGCCAGGAGACTGTAGATCTGTGACGTCCTGTTTGTGATGCTTGTAAGCGGCCTGGTTTTCCTAGAAGATGACTCTGTAGACCCATTTAAGTATGCATCAGGACATCCTGCTAGACAGAACTATTATTCACAGATAAAAAATGGGCTTCTAATATTTGACAAATTAGATTTTCTCTCATCAGATTCTCCACTCAGACATTCTGTCTTCTTACAAAGTATATGGGACTCCATTGAAGATAGGAATTAAATAACAAATCGATTAGAGAATCTGATTAGACTGTATATAATTTCATGGGCACATCTATTAAGATTTATTGCATTGGATAATAAACATTTGTCTCCCTGTAGGGTGAGCTCTTCTGCAAGAGAAAGCATGTCCTGTTCACTGTTGTAGTTCTAGTAGAAGGCACTCACCAAAAGCAAATAAATACATGAATTTGTTAACGAATAAACCCAAACCCTATTTTGATATGCAACTGAATAGAAAATGAACTACTGGGGCAACTAAGTTCTATCGCAATGATCAATTCCAGAGAGAGAGAGAAAATCTGGTATGTTCTGCTGTAGGAGGGACAGCAAGGTTTATGCCCCTAAAATTCTAAGTTTGGCCTTCATGTTCTTCCCCAGCTTTTGCAACTACATTATCGCTTATCTTACTTACTAATCTTCTTCATGAGGCTATCTCCATATGGCTCCTAAACCCAATACAATCATGCCAAATTTTGTTTGCATAATTTCTGGGAAGCTTCTAAACCTATATTTAATTTTTCAAGACTTGGTTCAAATGTTCCCATCTCCACAAGAGCTTTTACTGACCATCCTAAATTACAGCCTGTGTCCTCTGCTCTTTCTCCACATCTTCTCCCAAACATCCACAGAATGTTTTCTCTCTGCCCAGAACTTACTATACTATATACCTATGTAAGTTGTTTTAAATCATTTTTGAGGTAAACATAAATAAAGGCACAAAAAGAACAAAAAATCTCCTTTGTCACACCATACATTCCCATTCTCTTGGTTTTGAAAATATAATTAAAATACTCAGAACACCTTGAACTTAGAAGTAGCTAAACACACATGAGCCAAAGGGAATTTCAAACAAATCATACTTGTGTTCTGGAGATTCATTAGCAGGTTATTTTCATTATAGGTTATTTTTAGTTTTCTCTTAAGGAATAATGAAAGAGAGAGAAAGGGAAGGTTTCAGTAAAATAAAGATAGAGAAGTTAGTGAAAAGGGGCACAGAAGAATATGGACAGGAAATAATCTCTCTGATTACAAAGTCCAACACCTCCACTGTGCTCTGTGGCCCAGAGCAATTTACCTGAGCCAAATAATTAAACAAGAGACCTAGGTCAGATTTGGGAGCCCTGGTTTATAGTTTTGCTTCCCAACAGCCCTTTCTATCTTTCTGGAGGGTGGTATCTTATTACATAAAAAGATTCTATTATGGTGTAGAAGACCGTGCTGGTGCTCACATCATATACACCACTTAGGTGGTCACTTGAAGCATAAGTGGACAGTTCCCAGACGTGCTGGTATCTTCCTCCCTCAAATACCCATGGTCTCTCAGATGGTCCTCAAGAGAGAAGGAGCCCAAGCTACCCACCTCCGTGACAAACTCAGCAATGTCCCCTTTATTGACTTTCTCATCGTTTCTTCATTCTCCCCACTCCATTCACTGTGGTTCTTAAGCCCACTGCCAACTAGACCTCTTGTACCCAAATTCTGGTCTTAAGCTCAGATTTTGGGGGGATCCAAAGTAAGACATATGGTAAGACGCAAAATGCAATAAACTCTTCTAACAACATCATTCTCCAGTTCAAGCTTTCATCGTGTTCCCTTGCTTTAACACTTTTGAATGTTAATTTTTATTTAAATTCCAGTCCCAAGACTGAACTCAGTAATCTGTTTATTTCCTTCCCTTTCCTTTCACTGCAGAAAAATAAGGCACATGGTCGAATTTAACTGGAGATGCTCAGTAAACCGCGGGCAGCACATGTCATGTAGGGACTCTCTTTCTTTCGTGAATGGATGGATCAACGGATCAATGGGGCACCTTTGTTCACATTTGGAAAAGATTTAAAGTAAGCAATTCAAACACTGTTGCAACTCACTTCTACTGCATCACATACTCTTCTGTGGACAAAATAAATATGTTGCTAATGTTCATTAGCCTGTGATAAAAATAGAGGATTCCCAGCTCTTCGCAATGGGTGATTAATTAGCAAAAGAAAATTGCCCTGGAGCAGGGCCTATCAAACATATACCATTCGCCTGGGATATTGTAAAAACGCATGCTCTGAGTTAGTAGGTCTGGGTGGGAGCCAAGATTCTGCATTTTTAATAAGTTCCCAGTTGTTACTGGTGCAAGGATTACACCTTCAGTGGTGAAGCTGTGAACCTGTGCTGTCTCATAACGGAGCCACTACCCACCTGTTTCCTCGATCACACTAGTCATGCTTCCAGTGCTCAATAGCCACATAGAGTATTTCTAGCAATGCAGAAAGTTTTATTGGATAGAATTGCTTTCAACACTGGAAAAATGTTCTCAGATATTTTACATTTCTTTGATTTTTCAGTCTTTTAACCTTTCTTTCTTACTTTCCCCATCCCCACCTCTGTGCAATTACCACACTCTGCTGGGGGAGTTTTTTCTTCTCTTACATTTTCATAAGGATTCTGAAATGGGGGTCCTCTAAGGCATCTTGTAGATACATTTCTTCTAAAAGAGTTGGTTGAAACGTCATAAGCCTTCAAGACAATGTACCCACCAGAGCTACCCTTATTTCCAGCCTGTTTTTTTCTTTTCTTTCTTTTCTTGTAGATTTGATAAATAATAAGTATTCGGTTAGATAAATAGTTTGGGGCAAATACATTATATTTGATATGGCTTAAATGTCCTCTGGGAACACTAACTATAGCAATAATATTTATCAATTTTATTAACCAAAATAAAAATATGTGCAGAAATCACTGATCCTCTTAAGTGTCAAGTTTGAGAAAACAGGGCACTTCCAAGAAAAGATTTCTGGTTTTTGTCCTGATAGTGCTCTCCCAATCTATGTTTCCATAAAAATGATACTTTTTATTGATTCATATAGTAATTTGTCTTTATAATAGCTGAAAATGCTTCAAAAATATACTTGTTTGTTTCTCAGTTAATCTGTAAGCATCTCAGGAAGTCAGAATTGGCTATTTGATAACAACCTTCCTGGAAAATAAAGACCCATTCAAAGTTCAAATGCAGCATGAATTGCTTGATTATAATTAAATGCAATTCAGTTTAAGAAACCATAGTTGATGACAGAATCCATTGTATGCAACACTTCTATGGGGGGCCCTGGAGATGCCACCAGGTCCATCCTCTAGCTCTTGAGTTTTAAAATTTAATTTAAGATGGGGAACATTGCAAAAAACAAGATTCAGAACATGTTACAATGCTTCTGCTACTGCAAATATAGGAGGATTTTAGAACTGGGTGGCCAGGTGTCCCTTACCTTCATGGTCAGATAGCAGTGACGGGAGCTGTCTGGTGTGAGTCCTTTCGTATTTAGCTAGAGTATTTTGGATATTTAGCTAGAGTACTTTAGAAAGGAATCTGAAAAGTAGCAATTAGTGATTGACTCAACTCTAAGATCTGTACCAAATTCAGAAGAATACTCAGCCTATTCCAAATATTTGATAAAGTTTCTGCATATTCCTTATCAAGACCACTAGTGGAAGGAGAGCCTCATATTTTAAAATTGCTCAGTCAGTAGTAGCTGGTTAAGTGGCCAGCTCTTGGTTTAGGCTCAGGTCAAGATCTCACGGTTCATGAGTTCAAGTTGGACCTCAGGCTCCAAACTGATGGTGCAGAGCCTGTTTGGTATTCTCTCTCTCCCTCTTCCTCTGCCCCCTCCCCACCCTCTAACCCCACTTGCAGTCACACATGCTCTCTCTCTCTCTCTCTCTCTCTCTCAAAATAAATAAACTTAAAAAAATAAAATGACTTTACTTATTTACACTGACATCTTGGAAAAGAAAAGGCCAGACAGTTCTGTGCTCTTGTTGTTAAGTTTTAATAATTCAGATGAACCTAGGAGCTCCTCCATATAATAAGGGTTTATTGTGGCAGTATATCCTATCTTTAGTCATGAGAGGAAATCAGATAATACTTGGTATTTAAAAAAATTTTTTAATGTTTATTTATTTTTGAGAGAGAGAGAGAGAGTGTGAGCAGGGAAGAGACAGAGAGAGAGTATCCGAAGCAGGCTCCAGGCTCTGAGCTTTCAGCACAGAGCCCGATATGGCTCGAATTCACATATCATTAGATCATGACCTGAGCTGAAGTGGGATGCTCAACCAACTGAGCCAAGCAGGTGCCCCATGTAATACTTGATATTTTAAACAACAGTTGGGTAGAGTAAGAAATACATGGATGATTTTAGTGGTTACTGAGCTTAAACAGATGTAATGTTAAATTAAAACTTGTGTCAATTATTAGAAATAAAATTCATAAACATATTAAAAATTAAACACTTCTAGAAAATTCCAAGTGATAGCTATGAAAACAAAATAAACTTTAATGTTTGCATAATTATATACATAATTGGGTGAAAATCTTTAGTAAACAAATGTTGGAGCCGGAAGTTCTCAATTTAATCCAATACACTGGATAAATTACCTTTTAAAATGTTTACTGATTTTTTTAAAGTCACAGATGAACACTATAGAAATTTTAAAAGCTACCAAGATGCATAAGAAGAAAAAACGCTCTTCATTATGCCAAAACCCAAAGGTACTATTAACATGCTAATGTGTTCCCTCCATGTTGTTTTTCTTTGCAAAATATAAATTAAAATATAGATCTATTTCATTTATTTGAAAATTAAGGTGAAACTGAGTAACTAAATGGACAACTAGATAAGCAGATACAGACAACAGCTATAATCTTTACGATCTTTATGTGTCAGGTGCCGTGCCCTTCATATATGTTACCTCATCAGTCTTTCGGATGACCGTATAAGACAGGCAACAGTATTATCTCTGTTTTACAGATGAGGAAGCACAAGGTATTAAATATCATCTATTAAACTACAAAGTATTCTGTTAGACTATAAAATCCTACAATGCAAGGAATAAAGGAAAAAAGAGACAAACCAAAAACAGATCTTTAACAGAGAATAAACTGATAGTTACCAGAGGGAAGGTGGGCAAGGGGATGGGCAAATTAGGTGTAGGGGATTAAGAGTTCACTTATCTTGATGAGCACTGAGTAATATATGGAACTGAAACTAATGTAACAGTACACTTTATATACTAGAATTTTATTTAAAAAAAAATCCAATAAAGCAAGACTTGGTTCTTTGCTCATCTCTGACTTCCCACTTTTCTCCTACTGCAGAATTTGATCACCTGTTACATAGTCAATCGATAGAAAGGAAAGTCCGTTAGATGAGAAAAACAGTGTTTTCTTGAATCGTAGATGGGACTATTGTTCTCAATTCTTTACCTCCCCCCCAAAAACTGGGACCCTGTGGTAAGGTCTTGTAGGAAGAACATACATCCCTGTCCCACTGACTTTGGGGTAGATCATGTGACTGGTTTTCACCAATAGAATTTAGTGGAAGTAGGAGTGTTAAAGGCATGACTCAAAGCCTTAAGAGTCAGGGAGGATTGTGCCCACCCTTTTGACTTCCTGCCACTGTCATGGAAGAGGAGCCTCAGGTAGCTAGGTGCTCCATCAAAGAGATTATAGAGACAGAAGGGATCATCTGAACCCAATGTTGAGTGAAAAAAAGCCAGAGACAAAAATGTATAACAGTATAAATTTATTTCTATGAAATTATAGTTTTTATTAATCAAAGTGTATTAAATCAGATTCAAGGGGTAGATCCCATATCCCATCCTTCCTGTCATTACTCTGTTCTATTCATCTTCATAGTACCTGTCACTCTCTTAATTGATTTTATCCATTTGTTCACTTATCTATTGTCAACTCTTGTCAACCCCTAGTCTTAATAGAATATAAGTTTCATATGGGTAGCATCTTCATCTGTCCTCATTGATGTCAAGTTTCGTTCAAGGGTGAAATATTTGTAGACCTCTCTGATTGTTAATGTAAGTTTATCTGGAATGGGGATGTAAGTCTACCATTAAAAGGTTTATAGCACAGCAAGTTCCAATTATGGTCTTTAATTCTGTCGGGATCCTACTCATACGAAGAGTGTGATGGGCAGTTGCACACCCTCAGAGGAAAGTCCTTTCCCTACCAGTTTAAAATCCCACCAATATGCATTTCTTCTACTCCAGCTTCATGTCCATTGGGTTCTCACATGTCAGCTCAGGTAGTTGGAACTACATGGTAAGTGGATGAGGGGATGATCTCTTCAAATCAATTTATAACCTACTAGAATAGAATGCACTTGTTTCTGAAATTTTTAACTTTCAAAGCTCAACACTATTAAAATACTGAAAATTATATTTATGTGATAGAAAATAAACTGTACTTCGGATTCTGGAGCCCTTATTCAAACAGAACATGAAGGATTAGTGTTAGTAATGAAATTACATGGTTATTAACAGCAGAAAGATAATTATTATGGCTGTTACTAGGTATATATAGCTTTCAAGTATCCTGAACAGGTAGAGAATACGTGTGTGGCTTGGGCAGAAAAGCAGATGAGTTTGGGATTTAGTATTTTTTTCAGTTGCCACACTGGGTAGTAGTGTAGCTAGAAATAGACTCTAAGACAGTTGACTTCTTTACAAGTGTGATTTCAGCTACTTAGATAAAAATGTTAATATGCTTAAAGGTGTAAAGCTTTCCAAAATTAAGAATCATTGTACTAATATGTCTGTACTGTAATCTACTACCTACAGATATTTACACTATAGACACTTGACTTTAAAACCAAGCACCATAATACATTCAAGCATCTTCTATATAAGAACATTTGGTAAGAGAAGTATAATACTTATGTCATTGTAACCTTTAAAAGAAGATAAATTTCCTTCACAATATATACAAAAATCAAATCATTACGCTGTATAGCTGGAACTAATATAATGTCAGATATACCTCAACAAAAATTTTAAAAAATAAATAAACTCATAAAATGGAATATTTTCACAGGAACTATATTAGCTTTATGTCAATAGATTTACAAAAAGTTGCAAACATGGTAGAGAGAATTATCCTATACCCCATATCCAGTTTCCTCAACAGTTACTATCTCGTATATCTAACATACTCGTCTCAAATAAAGAACAAGTAAGGATATATTATTTCGAACTAATGTCTGTACTTTATTGATATTTACTTAGTTTTAACCTAATCTCCTTTTATGTTCCAGGATCCCATTATGGAAATCACATTACATTTAGTCTTTGTGTCTTGTTAGTGTACTCTATACTATGAGTGTTTCTTATGCTTCCCTTGTTTTTGATGACCTTGACAGAGAATTTAGAGAAGTACTCTTCATGTACTTTTGTAAAATATACTTTAATTTGGGTTTGTTTGATGATTTTCTCATGACTAGACTGAAATCATCAGTTTGGGGTAGGAAGACCATAAGCTGAAGTGTCATCTGCATGACATTATATAAAGGTTACTTACCATCATTATGACTTAATACTGACATGTTGACCTTGGTCACCTGACTGAGGTGTGGTTATCAGATTTCCCCACTGTCAAGTTACTCTATCTCTCCCTTTCCATAATGTTCTCTTTATTTTTTTATTATTTAAAATTGTTTTTTTGACATTTATTTATTTTTGAGAGAGAGAGAGAGAGAGAAAGAGAAAGCACATCAATGAGGGAGGAACAGAGAAAAAGGGAGACACCAAATCCAAAGCAGGCTCCAGGCTCTGAGCTGTCAGCACAGAGCCCCAATGCAGGGCTCAAACCCACAAACCATGAGATCATGACCTGAGCCGAAGTCAGACGCTTAACCAACTGAGCCACCCAAGTGTCCCCATAATGTTCTCTTCAATAGACAGTCACCACGTGAAGCCCATATTTAAAGGCTGGAGTTATGCTCTACCATGTCGAGGAGGTATTATCTACATAAATTATTTGGAATTCTTCTGTATGGGATTTTTGTCTATTCTCTCACATTTTTAAAATGTATTCAGTCATTTAATTTTATCACTGTGGATTCATGGATATTTATTTTATACTTTGGATTATAAACACTATATTACATTGTTTATTTTCTTGCTCAAATGGTTCCAACACAGTCATTGAAAGCTCTTTCGATTGGCTCTGGTAGATTTTTGATATAACCTCAGTTTTATGTTTTTTGTGTACTTCCTTACTAGTCTGGAACTACAAAATGATCCAAGCTCACCTTGTCATTCCCCTGCCACAGCCCTAGAATCAGCCATTTCTCCAAGGACATCTGGTTCCTTTTATTGGGGAATGGGATTGGAAATCAAGACTTGGGCACTGGACGTGTTTATTGCTATGCAGGGTGTTGCTGCTTCCAGGTTCAGTTAGTGGGCTGAGAATATATGTGTGTACTAACCTGTGTGTGCATTCATATCTACAATTATTTCTCTGTTTCCCCCCCCCCCATATCTATATTAAGCTAACTGTGCTTCACACTGATTTCTCATTCTTGCATCCCATGATATTCCAGATTTTACTCCTTGGTTATCTGTAATAAATAAAATATCAGGAGGCTATGGACTGAAAGTTGAGAAAACAACTTTATTAGAGCCAAAGAAGCTTAGAAACATGTAAGTACCAGTATAATTTTTCCCACTCTGAAACATCACATCATCTATTGCAAGTTCTCACAGTGCAACACCATATTCCAACCATTCATTAAAACATCCCTAATAAGAGGATTTTAAAATAAGGAAGAGGTCAACCAAAAGGATCCCTCATATAAAACTGCTCCAACTCTTGCTTTTCTTGGGGATTCACTGTGAAGTTGGTACAACCAAAGAACAGAATCTGAGCAGCCTTACTCTGCATTTTATGTACTTTCTAGTGCTTCTTTGGTGAGTTTTCTTTCTGAAAAGACTCATGGCTTAGCAGGTTCTTGTGTAGGTTGAATGACCTTTTCCTAAGTTGGAATACTGAAAGGCAAACATCTAACCATCTGACTCAGAAAAGTGAATAAGCCCTGGTCTCCATTAACAAGGAGATAAAACATTGTATTTCATGTGCCTTTTGTTGCTTCTTGAGAAAAAAAACTCATCCTGAAATTATTGTGTTGAAGACACTTAATATAAGGCCACTTTTCCCTGAATGTGTATGCACACTGTTTTATGACTATGGCTGTCATTGGAGATATTAACTAACTGCCTTGTCCCCACCAGATTTTCTTAAGGTTAGGCCAGTACCTAACCTTAAGTTGAATGAATTTATGTTTTCATTTAAAAACATTTGAGTTTACTGAAGAAAGAAAGAAGCAACTGTTACCACCATGTTCCTCACTGATTTAAAACTGCACTATTAGGAATTTCAGGTTTTGCAATTACTCTATATTTTTCCTTCTTAAAGCAATAGAACAGACAAAAATAAGTAAGGTGAATTTGCAACAACATAGAGGGACCTTAAGAACATTATGCTGACAGAAATGAATCAGACAGAGAAAAGGCAAATACTGTATGATCTCACTTACATGTGGACTCTTAAAAAAAAACAAGTCATAGATACAGAGAACAGATTGGTGGTTGCTGGAAAGGAGGGGAGTAGAAGAACAATGGGTGAAATGGGTGAAGGGAATGAAAAGGTATAAACTTCTAATTTAAAAAAAAAGCCCTGGGATATGATGTACTAGATGGTGACTACAATTATTGTATCATATGACATATTTGGAAGTTGTTAGAGAGTAGATCTTAGAAGTTCTCATCATAAGGGAAAAAAATTATGTAACTGTGTATGATGATGGATGTTACTTAGACTTTTTGTGGGAATCATTCACAACATATACAAATATTGAATTGCCATGTTGTACACCTGCAACTAATATACTGGTTTATGTCAATTACAGCTTGATTGAAAAAGAATAAATAAGGTACGTCTGTAACTCATGCTTCAGAGTAGAGGAATGATTTGATTTGAGTCTCCGAATCTTCTATCACTCTTACAGGCAGTGAGGTGTTGGTAAATGTTAACAAGCAGTGATGAAAAACAAGAAAAACGAGCCCTGATTAGTAGTGTTTGTCAATTTCAGTGACAACACTACCAACATGTTCAAGCTACCAACATGATATCACTGAGCACAGATTTGGGCAGAGATATGAGGCAGTACATCATAATACAGCATTTCTGCCGTTCAGATACGATCATTATAAATGATCTTGAGAACATAGATAATAAAAATAACCAGGAAGTGATGGGTAATAGTGATGGATTCAGTAATACTACCTTTTTCACTGAACTTTTCAGTTTATGTAATTTAACAGTTGTGTTTAACCACTGGCCCGAGCTAGTAAAAGCCAACTCAAAAATACTAACTACAGAGAAGGTTTGGGGGTTATTTTACTGTCCAAGTTTCAAATGGCTTTGATTTTGGTAGAAGCAATCAGCTTTTGGGAAAGTGGAAGTAAATGGATTGCAAAAATGGCCAAAATTCTCCACCCTCCTTGTATCTACACCATTTTGCAATAGGACTTTGCAGCTCCTTCTACCAGGGGATAGTCTGTTTCCCCAGCCTTGAACCTCAGCTTACCATGAGACTCACTCTAGGCTACAGAAAGTGGCATAACTGATGGGACGCCCGTTCGGAATACAGACCTCAAGAGTCCTCGTGTGCTTACGGTCCCTCTCCCTTTACTCTTCTGCTTTCCCCTTGAGAATGCTCCCAGTCTCCTGTTCTCACATGAGAACACACTCAGGCCAGTCTGAGTTTGAAGGAATGATATGCAAGACATACAGAGAAGGGTGAGTTAGACCAGATCAGCCTACAGCCAAGTGAGTCCAAAATACATGAGAGAACCAACTCAAAATAAGCAGAGCCATTTTGCCAATGCACAGCTGAGCACAGACACGTAAGAGAAACCTGCCTAACAGCAGAACCTCAGAATTGGTCTGCAGATTCATTAGTAGTAACAAATATGTCCTGTGTTTTGACCTTGTGTTTTGGGAAGTTTGGCGGATCTTGAGGAGAAAAGTGATTTCTGCCTTCTGTATCGAGACCAGAACAAAAAAGAATCAGCATCTGAACGTTGCTGAAAGCAAGTAAAGGGCTCCTGAAAGTATCAGAGGAAACTATGCCGGCAGGTAAAAAATAAGGGTCGAGAGAGAATACTGCAGTTTTTGCTCATCTGGCCACATGTGTCTTTCAAGAACTGTAGTCTGTGTATGGTTTAGATCTCAAGCTCTAGTTATAATCAGCAAGAATTCTATTTTGAATGTTAGAATCATATTTCCAAAATATTCTTACTAGTTGTATGGATTCAATACCTGTGAATACATCTTGAGAAGAAATAAAACTTGCTTTTAAAAAAATACCACTGACAAATACTAATATTTCTGCATCATTAAAGGGATCTTTGCATCTTTAAATTTAGAATCTTCAAATCGCAGGACAGTACCCCGGCCACCACATTGAGTTGCCAACTGAAGTATGAAGTACTGTCTCAAAATGTATCATTTTACTCAGCAATAGTAAAAATGATATAACAGGAGCAGCTGGGTAGTTCAGTGGGTTAAGCCTCTGACTCTTAATTTCAGCCCAGGTCATGATCTCACAGTTCATGGGTTCAAGACCTGCATTGGGCTCTGTGCTGACATCCAGAGCTTGCTTGGGATTCTCTCTCTCTTCCTCTCTCTGCCCCTCATCCCATCTCTCTCTCTCTTTCAAAATAAATAAACATTTAAAAAATTTAAATGACATAACAGCAAGGGAAATATTTCATCCATACTTTTTTAATGCAACAAGTATTGTAAATAGTACAACTAATATGATCTTATTCATGGAATTCAAATTTTCTTACCCTAAGGAGTATTCGAAAGGAGAGCAAACTAAGTGACAAATAATTTTAATTTATTCCAAGGAAGAAGATTAAATGACCTAAGCTTTAAAATAAAGAGTGTGAGGGGAAAGGAATTTGCATATCTAAAGTCAAAATCCTGGAATATTCAAGGTCCCTTCCATGACTGAGCCTTTGTGGATTCTTCTTCACAGTCTTGCTAGGGCATCTTTCTGGAGAAACACAAAGTATCTTTCTGGCCAGGAGCAAAAGTGAAAAGGCTTTATAACCAATTGAAACAGGTGCTGTGAGGAAAGTTTAGAGTCATGTAATAAATCTAAGATAGAATAGAAATTTATGTATAGAAATTTAGAGTTTCCCAAGGAGCTCGATATCCTATTTCTCAGAGAAGTAAGGGGAAAAGAAAGGAAGAAAAAGGAATGTAAAATAAGCTTGAGAACTGTCCCTTTTATCTTCTATGCTAGGTACTTTTTAATTATTAAATTTTTTTAAAATATTTATTTATTTTGTGAGACAGACAGAGAGACAGAGAGAGAGAGAGAGAGAGAGAGAGAGAGAGAGAGAATTTCAGCAGGGAAAGGGCAGAGGGATTGAGAGAATCCCAAGCAGGTTTCAGACTGTCAGCATGGAACCTGGCTCTGGGCTCCATCTTATGACTGTGAGATGATGACCTGAGCCAAAATCAAGAGTTGGATGCATAACTGACTGATCCACCCAGGCACCCATTAATTTTGTTTTAATTTTTAAATCATCACCAGGAGATGTGCTTTACATAGAGAAGTGTAAGTCATTTGACATACCAGGCAAAATTGAGATTGGCTAAAACCAGCCTGAGGACAGAAAGAACCTAGCAATTTTGTCATCCAAATCTTAGTTGTACACAATAGGAAATTGAAGACAACCAACTTTGCACTCACAGATATGCAACTATTTGGCCAAAACCCTGAAACAAAGACTTAGGACAGTTAACTCTTAGCATGGGATTTTCTTTCCAAAATATCACAAAACTCATTGCTTTTAATGAAGGCCAACTGGCAGCATTCCTTAAATTAAACTCGTCTACAAAGAAAAGATTGTATTCTTGTAAAAAATTAATGTCACACTTTTCACTTATTAAACATACAGAAAAGCAGACAATTTTTGTCCATACATAAACACTTAGAGCCCCACAAAATGCCTGACTTGTAACTCAAAGTCTAGAATAGATTTGAACAGTCAATAAAATTATAGACAGTCCCACTATGCTAAGTTAATGAGAAAGAAATGGTCCTAATTTCTGATGGAATGGACACTCAAAGTTCAAGTTAAAGCGTGTATAAATTAGTTACTAGTGTCCCATTCTCACGTGGGTACAGTCTCCAAATAATACTGAATGTCCATGCACATGATTATTGTACGT
The DNA here is from genome assembly GCA_030068075.1 of Paguma larvata. Taxonomy (NCBI): domain Eukaryota; kingdom Metazoa; phylum Chordata; class Mammalia; order Carnivora; family Viverridae; genus Paguma; species Paguma larvata. The sequence continues at coordinate 15,985,597 of CM057844.1, forward strand.
GTTAAATAAAATCAAACTTCAACTATAAGCCTAGATTGGTTGCTGGCACCTGGAACAGTCACCTGAGCAATGCACTTCCTGTCTCATTTCCGAACATCTATCAAGATTCAATTTACGTGCTACGTTTGTATGAAGCCAGGCACATTCCTGCTCTCCCAGCTTCTAGCCCATAGGGCAAAATTAAAATCTTGTTATCCCCAAACATTTCATTTGCATCCCAATTGTATCATTTATCACATTTGACTGAATTATAGACATCTGCATAATTTCTGTTGTTTTCCTTATATTTCAGGTATAAGAACTATGAGAGCGAGGACTTGTTTTATTTCTTTTTACATAATTTGGGACAAAATAGAGTACCAGGGATTTTCCTGTGGGAGATCTTCAATATTTTTGTGGAATTAAATAGTTTTAATTCACAAAGAGTTCAGAATCGAATAAAATGACATCATATACAACACTGATTAATTTTTGCCCAACCACATACAGATGAGAATTTTACCAAATTATCAAAATACATATATTTAAGTTCAAAGAGAAAGAGGTATAAAATTTAGAGGCAAAGAGGTAATGTTATCATTTGTTATGTAGGGCATGGTTGAATACTTTGTATGATGAAGAAAAGCAACTGAAAAATATTACAAAGACATTTAAGTATAATGTCTTGAATATCAAGTAAATCAAGAGTATCCAGTATTCTAAGTATACAATAAGAAATCAAAAATTAGTTTTCCTTTATTAAATACGAGGCACTTGGTAATGTACATGAAATCTTTACCTAGGACTGCATCAAAGTGATGGAATATTCAGATAAACTTAACTTTAATTGTGTAAGATCTATATGATGAAAATTTTGAAACATTAAAAGGGTATATAAAAGACAACCTGTATACATATAAAGACATACTCTCTATTAAGCATGGAAATACCTTGTATGCTAAATATATGAACTATCACCATATTGATCTAGACAGAGTAATATCAATAAAAATTCAACAGAATTTTTAGAAAAAGAATATAAGTAGAATAGAATATAAATTGATTCTCAAATTCATATGAAAGTATAAACAAAGGAAAGAAAAACTAATAAAGTAAGACTATCTCTACCAAATAATAATATATATTATAAAGCTATTATAACCAGTCTAAAAATATACAAAGAGGTCAAAGATACATTGGAAAGAATGGAAATATAGAGGAAATTTCAGTATATAATCAAGATAGCACTTCAAATCAGCGATGAAAAAGATGGATTAGGCCATAATTAATGTTGGACAGCTGGGCCGCCACCTAGAGTCAAATAAAACTCTATTCTACTACTCAAATAAATGTCTACTGTAGTAGACCCCTTGCAACTGGATGGAGCCATATGACTAGATTTGGCCAATGAAATGTGAACAGAAGAAATTATGTATTGCTTCCAGGCTGATGCACTGAAAAATTCCTGTTGGTTTAACAGTTTGCTCTCTTCTCCACAGCAAATGAAAAGGTCTCTTATTGGGATGGCAGAGCCCACGTTAAAAATAGGCTATAATGTTGAGGGTAGCTCGGAACTTTTTTCAAACCTTCAGCTGGCTGAACAAGAAAAAAACTTTTGATGTGTTATTCTACTGACAGTGAGAGTTTTGGTCAACACGTACTGCCATAGTCTATCCTGATAAAGATCCCTTTGTTACTGTCAGAAAATAAGATCCAGATGGCTCAAAGCTACAATCGTAAAAATTGAAACATAAAACAACCGGAAGAAATTACAAAATTGTCTTTATTATTTTAGAATGGATAGGTCTTCTAAGCAGCACTCCAAATTAAAAACTCATAATGAAGAGGAATATCAAATTTGGCTACCCAAAATACTCTGAAAAATAAAAATCCCAGAATGTCAAATAAAACAAAAAAGCTGTAGATAACACAAGATGCGCAGGTGTTAATATATCAAAATACTTTATGAAGCAAAAAGAAAAAGTACAACAATCCATTGGAAAATGGCTAAAGGATATGGTTGGAAAGACAAATATATTGCACAGGAGAAAATGTTCCTCTCTACTCATAACTAAAGAAATACAAATTTAAATAATAAAGAGGTACCTATTTTTCATCTATTGCACTTATAAAATTCAAAAAATGGTTAATGAAACATGATGTTGGTAAGAGTGTGAACAAATAGGTGATTTTAATGCTACTACTGAAAGTACAAATTGATACAACTTCTTTGCAGAGCAATTTGGTAGTATATTTCATGTTTAAAATTACACGCATTTGGATATAAGAATTTCAGGCATAGGAAATTTAAATATACCCATATTATGTCCAAAGATATATGTAGTAAATATATACTGAAGCATTGTTTGGAGCAGCAAACTGGAAACAATGAAACATCTGTTAAGAGGCAGCTCAATAAATAAATTTGGTGCATCTATAAAATCAAATAGTCTATAGTCTCCAAAAAAAGAATAAAATATATACAGTCAAAAAAGGACAGATATCATATGTTTTCACTCATATATGGATGTTGAGAAACTTAACAGGAGACCATGAGGGAAGGGAGGGGAAAAATAGTTACAAACCAAGAGGGAGGGAGGCGAACCTTAAGAGACTCTTAAATACAGAGAACAAACTGGTGGTGGATTGAGGGATTGGGGAGAGGGGAAAAAGGGTAATTGGCATTGAGGAGGGCACTTGTTGGGATGAGCACCAGGTGTCGTATGGAAGCAATGAACCCTGGGAATCTACTCCAAATACCAAGAGTACACATTATACACTGTATGTTAGCCAATTTGACAATACATTACATTTAAAAAAAAGAATGAAGTAGGTATATGTGTGCTAATATAATGCAATTTGAGGCATAGTGCTGATTCAATAGCATTTGATAGTATGCCATCATTTGTGTACATTTAAAAAAAAGTAATGAGCTCGTATACGCATAGCTTTCTTGGGAAATAAAAATAGGAATATGGACTAAGAATAAGAATAGGACTATGAATTACTGCCTCTGGGAATGAAACAGAAAAATAAATAAGAATGGAAGAGTATACTTTTTAATGATAAACTTTAACACTCCTGGAATTTATTTTCAGTAGATGCATGAGCTACTTTCTTTTTTCAAAAAATAAAACACTTTAAATACATTAAACCAGCCCAATCCCACTACTACCCAAATGGCTAATATCATTTGAATTTTTCACATCCCTAAGGTCATAAAATGGCAAAAATGGTTATGTTCCTGGTAATCACTGTCAAGGAAATTTCTGTCTCAAAGAGGAGTATAGACAGGTCGCAGCGAGTTGCTCCTCCTTGACATTCATTTGAAAGAAAATTTACTCAACTTGGAACCTCATCCTAACAGTTAGGAAGTGAAGCTGGCAGCTCTCACCTTCCTTAGATAAAACTCCAATCAGCCAATGTGACATTCTCACCCACATAATGCAGCTAAGGTACTTCCCTGCCACCACAAGCAGCTGAGAATGTAAGAAAACTTCTGACATTATGCAAGATTTCCCTCCCATAAAATTGATAGACTTAAAAAGCACAGAGCAAATGCAGCATTAATGTGCTCCCACATGTTTTATGGCTATTTAAAGGGCCTGTTAACATGAATAATGCACAGGAGTTATTTTTACATGAAATGTGTTCGATGATGGCACAGATTTCTAAGAATAAAATTTATAAAATAGATGAAGTAGCCACAAGTGTTCTTTTCTTAATTTTTTTTTTATTTTTGAGAGAGAGAGAGCAGGTGCGGGGGTGGGGGGGCAGAATAAGAAGAAAAGAGAGAATCTTAAACAGGCTCCGTGCCCAGACAGAGCCCAACAGGGGGCTTGATCTCATGACCCTAGCCAAATCAAGTGTTAGATGCTTACCTGACTGAGCCATCCAGGTCCCCCTCTTTTCTTAAAATTTTTATTTCCTGAAACTTGTGATTAAACTTATAACAGAATTTCAGTTGTTTGACTGATAACAATTTTGTTTTCTATTTTCTAATAGCTTTTAATACTGAAATTAAAAAAAATTGGACTTTTTAAAATTAAAACTTGGACTTTTTAAAATTAAAAAATTAAATATATATAGCAACCAAACCTAAATTGCCTTAGGAAAAAATAATTTTTTCCATGGCAGTAGGCTGTTAAGAGAAAAGGAAAGAATAGTACTGAAAAAAAAAAAAAAACTTGGTAAATCTAACAGGTTAATAAAAACTTAATTCTGTTTCTTTTTTGTTTTGTTTTATTTATTTTGTTTGTTTGTTTTTTGGTTATTCTGGAGTAAAAATCCATTTTCCCTTACAGAACTTTAATTGAAAGTGTTCTAATATGCATTAATAGCCAGACTAAACAACGAAATAGAATATATAGGCTAGAAATAGACCCACGTACATAGGAAAAGACTGTTTACATAAAAAGAGGTGGGGTCTTAACTCTCTATGGCAATAGCTGGACTTTTAAATAAATCGTGCAAAAGATGGATTTTTAATATAAATGGTATTGGCACAAATGGGTAGCATGTTGAAAATGGGTTCAATTAGATTTTTAAATAAATGAAATTAGAACTCCTAGATACAAGATTAGGACAAAAGACAGACTTCAAAAAAACAGTGTTGAAACAAAAGAGAATCAAGTAAGAAAAAGATAAAATGAGATTGATACCTCACAATATACAACATAAGAAATCCCAGATGATCATAAAACCATACTTGAGGAAACTGTGGGTGAATTTCTTTATAAACTAGATATAGAAAAAAGATTTTCTGTGGCTAAATATACAAAGGCAATAAAGAGGGGAAAGAAAAAAGACACAGAGAGTGAAGGATAAAAAACATAAGAGACTCTTAAATACTAAGAACAAACTGAGGGTTGAGAGGGGTCTTGGAGGGGGCAGAATGGGTGACGGGCGCTGAGAAGGGCACTGGCTGGGATGAGCACTGGGTGTTGTATGGAAATCAATTTGACAATAAAACGTTTAATTAAAAAATATGCAATAACACAAAAAAAGCACATATTAATACATTGACCACATAAAAATACAAACAAAAGCTTCCATGGCAAAGAACAGTATAAGGAAATTCAAAAGGCAAAAGACAACCTGGGAGAGTTAAAGGGAAAAAAAGACCAAATACCAGATAGAAAAAATGTGCAAGATACATGAGCAGAAATTCATAGAAAAAAACTATAAATATATATATGTATTTTCTCTTGAACTATGAAAGGATGCTTAATTTCATGCATAGTAAGAGAGATGCAAGTTAAAACCATATTCATAGCATTTCTTACCAAACTGACAAAAATAAAAACATTGACAATCCCTTATGTGGTAAGGATGAGGAGAGGGTGCCAAGATCATTCATATATTTTGCAAGAGGAATAGAAAATGATCAAAACAAGGCAAAACAGAGTAAAGTACCTATGAAAGAGAAATGAGCAATTTACTCTAAATTAGAGATTGGGAATTTTCCCTAAAACTGAACCTGTGCATGGTAGGGCAAGGCATGCATAAAGTTTGGTTTCGTTTGTTTTTTTAAATTCAGCCTCACATAACACAGTACAATATTGGAAACCACCTAAATGTTTGTGCACGAGAGACTGACTGAACAAAGTATAGTACCCCATGCAGGGGAAGAATGGGCCGCTATATAATGAAAAGGATCCCCAGGCCAGTATGGAGTGGTTTTGAGGCTATACTAAATGAGAAAAGGCAAGCTATAGAAGCATATAGATAGAACGCTGTGTTTTGTATATAAGAGATACAGACGTTTTATATACACCTTTTGAAAAAGTGGCATCTCAGATTACTGGGGGGAAAATGAGATGGGGGGACTAGATAGCTCTGCGTGTGTGTGTGTGTGTGTGTTTGTGTGTGCGCGCGCGCGTGCGCATGCGCGCGCGAGTACACATGCACACTCCTATGTGTGTCCTCATTTTTGAAAACAGAAACACAGGAATGAAATAACTGTAAGGTAGTAGGAATGGATGAAAGAGTTATGGATGGGAGTGAGCCTTCTATGAGCATTCGTATATACTATATATATATACCCTTGGATTTTTGAACCACATAAATATTTTACTTTTTCAAAATGTAAACTTAATAAAAAGGATGAGGAACAGTCATCTCTAAAATTGAATATAACTATAAATAAAGGAATCTAATTATAGAGCAAATTAGTATAGCTCTACAGAAAAGATTAATTTTAATAAATGTGGAACCTATATTTTGAATGAGAAGTGTTCTAAGAAATAAAGAGAACTGCAAAGAAATGTTGAATTTTCACTACTAGATTTGTTATTAGTGACACTAGTATTTTTATTTTGGAACTATTTCGTGTAGGCTGTAACAAAGAAGTATATCTATTAATGCAGTAAGGAAACAGAACTGCTACCATGAGAATAAAGAAATACCTAAATGGGGGCACCTGAGTGGTTTAGAAGGTTGACAGCTCAGCTTTGGCTCAGGTCATGATCTCATGGTTGGTGAGTTGAGTCCTGCATTGGGCACACTGCTGTCAGCATGGAGCCTGCTTCGGATTGTCTGCCCCCTTCTCTTTGTCCCACCCCGCTCACTCTCTCTCTCTCTCAAAAATGAAGAAACATTTTTTGAAAAAAAAAGAAAAAACATACCTACATGGAAGAAGAGAAAATGAGGAAGAATCTTACAAAAATGGATTAAATTGAATGTATTTAGACAGGTAATCCCACTGCCAGGACTATAAGGAAATAACAAAGAAGAAAAATGGTACATGAAGGCAGGTATTTGCTTCAGGGTTACTTAAAGTAGCAAAAATAAAATGAGAATTGTGTCACTATTCCATAGTCAATGGATGGTAAATAGTTAATATGATTTCAAATCAAGTCATTATTATTTTGGCATAACCTGATGAATCTGAAAAATATTTAACATCATGGCTGTGCTTAAGATATCATGTTAAATACAAGAATTTTAAATATGTCATGTATGCAAAGGGGTAGATGTACAGTTTGCTCTCTTGGTAAATAAACAATAACTGGGGTTTTCTTTTGTATATCTGGAATTATTCACACTCTAAGGCAATTTATTTAGTATCCATTTTTTTCAAAAACATTTTTGTAGTAGCTTCAGACGCTGCCAACATTAATGACAGAATGTCCTTCCATCACTGTCTCCATCTTGTTCTTAACTGTTCTTTGTGCAAACTCCCATTTTTGGTGACAGAGCCTTTATTAAGGCAATAATTCAAGACTGGCCCCCCAAATAATTGTTTTTCTCTTCTCAGTCATACAGCCAAAAGGATTTATTTAGAGCCAAAGATGCATAATTCTAGTGTTCCAATGTAGTGCTAGAATTAATAGTGTGTTAAATTTTTGCCACATGCAAATAATACCAACTAATGCTATTAAAGCAGTATGTGCTGTCGAGATTAAGAGAAATGCTTTGAATGGGACTTGGATTCACCACAGTCTGAATTTCTGCCCTTGAATTCACAATGCCACACCTTATTAATTATGGCAAAGATGCCATCAACACAGATGACACTCCTGAATTTCCTGCTTTCCTCTGCTTCTGCAACTATATGGTTTTAGATACATGATTTATTGTCAGAGAAGCTAGCTCAGCTTACAAGGGCATGATTCAGCTCCATATATTAATTTTGTTTTACAACTTCATGGTTTCTCAATTCAACTTGAATTGGACATGAATATTGGCAAATTAAAAGCAGAACATTTAAGGACATGATTAAAAAATGGTTGATGAATGTCTGGTTACTTGGAGCACTTCTAAGAATTTACTTAAAGAATTTAGAACAATGTAACACAGTTAAGTATCAGGGGAAATATTGGCAGAGCAGAGAATCTATATATTATGACTTTTTGTAATTTACACACTAGAATAATAATTTACTTCTTTTTTTTGTAAGATGGAAAAAATAAGGGCTCTAGTCAAACTTATGTGGTATTTCAAATGCTCTACAGTATCCTTGAAGTAAATTATTTGGCTTAAGATTTATCAACTGGAACCATGAAATTTTGAGCAGCTAGCCATAAAATTAAATATCGAGTCCAGTTGCTCTTACTTACACAATTTATTCAACATACTTTCCAAATGTTTTATCAATTACTACCTCATATAAAATACCTATTTTTGTTTTAGACATCCTAAGATCTATTCTTTTTCAATATTATGCACTAATTTATTTGAAGCATTACTGACAAAAATTTTATTTGCATTATTCAGCTATTCCACGTTCCTAGGGACATGTGTGGGACAGAACTAATATAAGATCTTAACTTATTTTACTTAGATTTTCATCCCGTATTCACATATGTAAGTAAAAATATGGAGATACTGTCTTTTAATTATCTTCAAACAAAATTGCACAAATAGAAAATGGTTACTATAGAATTAGATTTTCAGACTCCCCCAAAATAAATAAATCTCTCTCACTAACTTCTATTTTTGACAGTAGAGATTTACCTATGGTAAAAATAATCAAGTGAATAGTTAATTTCCCAGATCACCTGTATGTGTCCTAACACAAAACTTCTTTCTGAAGGGACACCGGGGTGGCTCAGTTGGTTAAGCGTCTGACTTTGGTTCAGGTCATGGTCTCATGGTTTGTGAGTTCTGCCCAGTGAAGGGCTCTGTGTTGACAGCTAAGAGCCTGGAGCCTGCTTTGGATTCTGTGTCCTCCTCTCTCTGCCTCTCCCCCACTTTTGTTCTCCTCTCACTCTCTCTCAAATAAATAAAAGAAAACTTAAAAAAAAAAACTTCTTTTTTAAGTCTTATTAAATTCACACCAAGGTATTATAAGAATGAAAGCAAATGTAATTTATATACAGATACCAAAAGACTTGTTTATTTAACTTCAAATAAAGACAGTGAAATTTAATTTTTAATTAACATGCATAAAAAGAAAAATTATGTTTGGCAAGTAATTTTTAATCAGGTATTACAAATCCCAGTAAGGAAATGCTTAATGTAAAATTTAAACATTACCTTAGTATTTTTACAACATGCATAATGAACAAAGCTCTGTTTTTTTAATGTTGTTCAAGACATCATCAAAAATGAAAACTTAGTCAGAGAGGGAGAAGCCTAGATAAGATAGATGGCAAATGTAAATATCTAAGAAAAAAAAATGGACACTATGGCTGATGCAGCACTGTGTCTAAATTTATCAAATAATGACACTGATTGCAAGTCTATTGAAGGTATGAACTCATGACTTCTAGTTTCAGAGAAAACACTAGCTACCATGCACAGAACCAGGGCTATGAAACATATTATGGCCAATCATCCTCAATAAAACCCTAAGAAATAGTATTATGAACTTCATTTTATGGATGAGACAATCTAGATATGAGGAAATGAAGCAATCAACTGGGGCTACAAAGATAACATTAGTGGAGCCTCATAACCACTGCTGTCCCCTCCACATGAGGGGAGAGAGTTCAAGTCTCACTTTCAAGACGTTAAGTAAACTCATGGAAACACTTCTTTATAGGGAATCAGGAAGAAGCTACAGCTTTTGAAAATTGTTGCTCCCTGAGTAACTTCTAACCACTTTAAATTTAACCTCAACTCAAGCTTTATCTCAACTTAAGATTGTTCCAAGAAAACCATGTGGCATCAATTTTACACAGGTGAGAACATAGAAAGCCATAGGAAACTGGTGCTCAGAAAGAATTCAGTGGACCTAGAATTACACCTAGTGGTATACCATGCGTTAAGCTGGCCTAAATGCCAAACTACATTCCAGCTACTGTGGAAACATATTAAATTGTTGTGCTTTGAATGATATGCTAAAAATGCTGATGGCTTTCTGTCAAAGCCAAGGTCTAAATTTGGAAGAAAAGACAAGGGGGGGGAGGGGACTAATGCTAATACAGTTTAAAATTAATAACAATCCATGATGGAACACAAGATACACTTCAGCTACATATTACCAATGGATTTTTACATGAAGAAAGACCTTTCTGATTTAGATCACCAAGAACCTGGTCTTGAACACCTTTAATTAGGTATCTGCACTATTGTGGTAATAAGCATCACTCTTAAACTGGCTTTCCAATCCCAGTATGGAGTGTGATAGACTTCATAAGAACCGACTACAGAAACATTTACCAAAGTGATTCAGCAGAACGTTAATCCTGTGAAATGCTTGACAAAAAGGCCCATTGTCAAAGAAAAAAAAAATAAAAGGAAAATGGCCCCAATCCATGTCCAACATATCAGTCTATGAGTTCTGTAATAAAAAAAACCTAGCATCTTCCCAACATATTTAACCAGAAGACACTTTTATCTCAAAATACTTGTTAGTCTGCCAAGGACTTCACTTGGAGAAAGTTGAGTTACTGTTTTTAAAAAGTATTCTCTCTGTTCCTGCGAGAAAATAAAGTGACTCTTCACAGGATTATGCCAATTTATGGTTAACAGTGATCAGCAAATTCTTCCAGCACCACTGGTCTTAACCCCAAATCAGTAATACCTGGATACAAATTAAAATGTCAAGAAACATCTGAATGATGAAGTACCAAAAGGCACAGAGAAAATGTCTTGGTGAGTGAAGCTGAAAGGGGAGTTCTGACCTGTTAAACCCAGTGATCCTGTTCACAGTGAAACACCAACAAATATTGTGCTCAGTTCGATTAATCCATCTCCTAGAAATCTCTATGCGTGTTAATTTCAGCAGTCTTAGAAAATTTCATTTCTGCCATTAACAAAGATCTGTAAAGAAGCAAATATTTTACTACATGATTTTGACTTTTAATTGCCACTTTCTAAGTAAAATCAATACTATTTCTTTGGGTACTTGAAATTTCACATTTTAGACAGCTACAAATGTTGTGTTCACATTCAGAAAAGAGAACAAAAACTATGGTGCAAATATTCTTTCATCCCTGAACATGCCTACTTTGTGTCAGGTATCATACCCAAAGCGTGCAATGTAGGATTTCATGTTTTTATGGTAAGTAGAAAAAGTGTAAGAATTTTCAGTCATTTCCTATTCAGAGATGATAAAATGATATTCTGAGAAGAAACGAGCACATATTCGTAAATTCCTTCCACTCTACCAAGCTGCCTCACAAATTAATATCACTTTATCACGCTTTATGGCTGGCAAAGCCATTACAGGTATGTATATTATTTGATTGTCACAATAACTCCATGATAGACAAAAATATTACCTTCCCTCCCCAGACTTTTTCTCCTGTTAATGTCATGTGTCAAATTGCTTCCAGTTTTTTCCCTGTTGGACTAGGTGTCAAATTGCATGCCAAATTACTGTAGGACATACTCTTTAAAAATAAAAGAATTCAAGTTCTATATATGCTTAATTATCTATCAGACTCTATGCAATAAGTGCTAAGAAAAATAAACTGAAAAGTGAACTTATGGCAGATAGTTAAGTAGCCATGAGTGAGCTTCCAAAGTATACAACACTAACATTTGTATCTTGTTATGAACCATAATCTACCTCACCAGACAACTCAATCCAGCAGGAGTTATCACTGCATTGAGAAACTAAGAAACCTTCCTGACATCTCTCAGTTGATGTGTCCACTGGGATGTGAATCTGGGTCTCTTTGACCCCAAACAGTGTTCTTCCATTTCAAAATACTGTTTCAGATTTTGCTTCCATGGCTTCATAATGTAGAAAAATATGTCAACATGTTCTCAACTGTAAGTAAATTGCTCTAAAATTATTTTGATGGTTGAGAAAATCTGTTTAACTGTTTGAAAATCTAGATGGTTTTTAGGAAAAAAACCCCAATAAGTCTTAATGCAATAGATTGCTGATGGCCCTCTGTGGGCAGGTGTTTGGCTGCAAAGATAAATATTCTTCAACTTCATATTTATATGGTTAACATAGATAAAAAATAGATTTTCACTGGTAGGTATAAACACCAGAACTACAATGGTGTAAATCTCTCATTCTGAAGCAATCCATAATAGTGCATGGAATTCCAGTGTAAATAGGTAAATTATCCAACTCTATCTTGGTTTTACTACTACAACACATCATATGAGCATCTGTGGTAGATGTATTTTATTTACTTACTAAAATTCATCCATAGTTATAGGTAAAATGTATTCAACACATACAACAGATGTGAAACTTATGTTGTTTTATATGCATTTTATCATGGAGTCCTGTAGCAAGCAGGTAAGCTAAACATGGAGAGTCTTTCCATAATTCAGGTGGGGAAACTAAGTCTCAGAGATGTTGATTAACTTGCTGAGTTTGATATCTAGTTATTGGCTTTGAGTCTTGGCCATCCGCCCTAAGAACTTGTGCTCTTACTGACTATACTTTATTAAGCACTTATAATGTACAAGGACATGTGTTCGGTGCTCTGGCATATGAAAAAATAAATACAAATGTTCTGGTAATAAGAAAAAAAGAACATTCTGAAATAAAGGCACTTTATTTCACTTCCTACTACCCATTTTAAATTAAAAAAAATTAAGTAATTTTAAAAATCATACATAAGTTGAGGTTCCTGCAATGTTAATCCTTGCTTACACACAGCCCCTTCCTTCCTCTGTGCTTGCAGCTCTATATGTACAAACAGACCGCACTTTGACAATCATATTAATTATAAAGAACAAATCTGTTTATATTAGATCAATTTTTATATAATCCTATAGTAGTACTCCCTATAAGGAAGTAAATCATGAACTTGGCTTTGAAATATAATAAGGAAATACTGTCATAGCCTGAATCGTGTCCCCACAAGATTCGTGTGTTGTAGTCCTAATCTCCACTACTTCAGTACTGTATTTGGGGATAAGGTCTTTAAACAAGTGATTAAGTTAAACGAAGCCATCAAGATGGGCCCTAATCCAACAGGAAGGGTGTCCTTTCAACAAGAGGAAATTAGGACATTGATTGGTACAGAGAGAAGACCATGTAAGGACAAAGGAAGATGGCCATCCAGAAGCCAAGGTGACAGACCTCAGAAGAACATAGCCTTGCTGATATGTAGCTCCATTCTAATCTCCAGAACTATGAGGATATATATTTCTGTAATTTAAGCCACCTAGTCTGTGGTACTTTGTCAGAGGAGATTAGTACAAGCACATTGACACACTTTATGTTAACTAAAGCTAATCAAGTTTAAGGGAAAGTATACTAAAAACTAGTCTTTTTGACAAGCAAATAACTGTAGGAAAATTCTCAATACCTTACTGCATAAAATTCCTATCTTAAAAAAGAAAGACCATCCATTTAAGTTGGTGCCCTTTTTCCTTAGGGTAATAGTTTTCAAACTTTGCCACACATGGGAATCTCTGGGGAACTTTAAAGAAAACTATTGGTGCTTGAGCCCCACACCAGACATTTTGATTTAACTGATGTGGGGTGTGGCCTGGACAGGGAGATTTTTAAAAGCTCCCCAAGTACTTCTCATATCTCTACCTTAGAGCTCAAGAATCAAAACCCTGCAGAGGGCAGTTCACCATGTAGAATTTAAGAAATAAATATCAGATATATCCACAAGGTGGCGTATTATTGCATTTGAAAGAAAAATTGAGAAACGTTTTCAAAATGCAACTCTATACCATTACATGTAGAGCAAATTGGGCTTAGATTGAAATTATACCAGATAGGAGCGATGATAAAATGAGTCACAGCCTTCTGAAAAGACCTGAGGTTTAAATAACTCATGTCACTAATCCTGTCTTCAACAAGGGGTCCACCCTGGGCCAATGAGAACACTCATGGCTGCCATGCCCTTAGCCTGCTATTCCTGCCTTGGCAGAACTGTGTCCCTCCCTCCCCCTCCCCCATCACTCTCCACAACCCGTCAGGGAGCTTTTGAACTCTTTGGCAATGGGGTACTAAAGACAGACACTTGCTTTTATTCAAAACATAAATTAATTCAGCCACACACATGTTCAGTTAGTATTTTACAGATGGATATACATATATACTGGGTTATGTAGCCATTGCTCAAATGCTCAAATTTAACTTAACTCTTGATAAGAGACACACTTTTCTCAAATTTGGGAATTTACACCAACATCCCAGAAAAGACTTTGCCTATCTGTGATTGCTTGAAAAGAAAAGTAAAAAGCTTTTAACCATTAGAAAATATATTCTATACTTTAATGGTAGCTTTTAAAACCTTCTCTTATTCATTATTGCATGGCCATGAGGGTGAGAGGCAGGTGGAAAAAGGCAGAAGATTTTTAAATGCAAATATATACCTACTGAGGGAACCATTCCTTACCCCCCTCAGCATCCTGATATTTCTGCTACCAAATCTCTGACTAGTTATATAAAGGTTTTTGTTTCCAAGGAAACCAAACCACTGACATCTATGGAATTTAATGAACATAAAAAAGGAACCATGCCATATAATTTACATCTGGAGATGAATGTGACTGGCTGTCAAAACCATTACGCATACACAGATAATTCTATGAAATTTTAAGCTCTATTTTTGTCTATTTAGTAAAGATGTAAATAAACACTTTTATGGAAGCAGGATGACAACAAACAAACAAACAAAAACTCTTGCATCGTGTAGGTAAGTTGAGAAATAGTTGGAACTAAGAATATGGGCAGAAGGTAGAGCTCCTTAGCAATTGAGAGAAAAAGAGAGAAACCTTTATTTTATTGTACAAAAGGTTTTCTTCTTCCCTCAACTTCAAATATCTGCAAAAAATTTTATGACTGTGGCTTCACACAATGGTGGAATCTGTACAAAGTAGGGAAATAGCTTATAATCAGCAAAGGGGGACAATAAATAAAGCACTCATTTCAACTCCCGGCCTCATAGATGATTCATTGAAACCACTGTTGTAGAACATCCAAATAACAGCTCATTATGAGATTTATATATTGGCATCCAGATCCTATGATGAGCTATTTGGGATTTGACAACCCTTAAATAAATAGCCTATTTTGGATATTAGCAGGAAAGGCTGATAATATGAGGGGAAAATTATAGCATATATAAAATGGTATCTTTAATAAAATTAAAAGTGTATAAAAGTGAGAAAAAAGCCAGAAGGAAATTCCACCATTTTACCTAAATGACTGCTCCTTCTTTCTTGAGATACTTTTTTAGATGTCCAGAAAATACTCTCTTCTGATTCTTGTCCTCACTGGTTGTTCCTTCTGTCTTTTCCTTTTATTTTTTAATTGTGATAAAATATGCATCCATAAAGTTTACCGTTTTAATGACTTTCAAGTGTATAGGTTAGTGACATTAGGTAATATTCATTGTTGTGTTATGCAACCATCAACCACCATTAATCTACAGAACTTTTTAATCTTGTCAGACTGAAACTCTGTACCCATTAAATAATAACTTCCCATTCTCCCATTCTCTCTCCTCCCAGCCCCTAGAAACTGCCATTCTACTTTCTGGCTGTATGGATTTGCCTTCTCTAGTTACCTCATATAAGTAAATTCATACAATATTTGTCCTTTTGTGTCTGGTTTATTTCATTCAGCACAGTGTCTTCAAGGTGTACCCATGGTAGAGCCTGAGTTAGAATTTCATTCCTTTATAAGGCTGAATAACAATTCATTGTGGTGTGTATATACTAGTGTGAATAATGCCACTATAAACACTGGTGTACACATCCCTGTTCGAAGCCACTGTTTTCAATTCTCCCCTGTTATATTCCTTTCTTGGCCTCTTTCCTTGCTACTTTTATCCTTCTTATTAAAATGTTGTACTTATTTTTGAGAGAAAGAGAATCAGTGAGGGAGGGACAGAGAAAAAGAGAGACACAGAATCCACAAAGCAGGCTCCAGGCTCTGAGCTGTCACCACAGAGCCTGATGCAGGGCTCAAACTCATGAACCATGAGATCATGGCCTGAGCTGAAGTCGATGCTCAACCAAATGAGCCACACAGGCGTCGCTCTTTTTCATTTTTTAAAAGTTTAAATGCTGGAGGTCCCAGGGCTCAGACATCACCTCTCTTTCTTCTATACTTACATTCCTTAAGAGACCTCACTTAGCTTTGAGATTTAAATCTTCACTTACAACTCCATAGCCAACCCTTCCCCTGAACGCCAGATCTGTATGTCCAAATATGACATCATCAGGTATAAGTCTAACGGACACCTCAAAAATTAAATATAAAAAAAAAAAACCTCTGAATTTTTCTATTTAAATGTGTTTCTTTCTTCCTTCCCAGCTTAGGACACGGCAGCTCAATCCTTCCACTTTTCCAAGTCCAAACACAAAGCATTGTTCTTGAATCATTTTTTCATACCTCACGTCCCACACATTAACAAACCCTGTGATGCCACTTTCAAATTCAGATTCTGACTTTTTTCCCCATTACCTCTCACCTCTCACTTAAAATAATTGTCAGCACCACTCAGGATATTAGCAGTACCCATTCGGTTGGCATCCCTTCTTCTTCCTTTCTCTTCTATGGTCTATGCTCCATGCAGTGGCAAGTGGTGCATTGAAAAGCAAAATCAGACCTTGTCACTACTCTGTTCAGAACTTTCAGATTCTTTCTTAGTTCTCGAAGAAGAAAAAGCCACAGTCATTATAGCCTGGTCTACAGGGCGAGAATAATGTGGCCCCTGGCTACCTCTCCGACTTCATCATCCTTTCTGTCTTGCACTCCACTGTAGCCAACTGGCTTCCTTGCTATTCCTTAACTATACCAAGTATGTTCCCACATCAGGGCCTTTGCTCTTGCTCTGCCCTCTGCCTGGAATGTTCCTCCTTTTCTTAATTAATATCCCTACTTATATCACCTCATCTTATCAAGAGAACATACACCATGATGACTCTACACAGCAGCAAGCCTCTCCACCACTCACAGTCAATGATCTCTGTCCTGCTTTCCGGGTCTCAGTGGGATTGATCTGTTATCTGTTTTCCCCCACCCAGTGGAATGCTGGGGTCTGCTTGTAGGGCTAGACACTGCAGTGTATGTTCCTTTCCAAATCTGCATTTAATTATTTTATTTTATTTTATTTATTGCATTTAATGATTTTAAAAGCCATCATTTTACTCTCATCTGCCTTATGTGGTTCTAGTGATACTTATGCCACATAGAATTTAATTGTAATCTAGACAATTACAATTGTAATAAGAAATCTGTATTCCAATTAACATTACACATCTGAAATAAACTGCCCTTTATCAATAGAATGAATTGCTTAATTGTCAGCAAAGCAGGTAAAGTAGTTTTCTTCAGATGAAAGACAATTTGAAAGTCAAACTTTAGAAGTATTTTTCAATGGTATTGCTGCAAGCATTATTAAGAGTGGATGTCATCAAGAGAGTTTTCATGTTCAAAGCCTGGGCGAGCCTCTGTGAGAACAGGGTCTCTCTGGAGTCCATGGCAATCCTACAATTGCTTTCAAGAACCCATGAGCAAATTTGGCATAAATCTTTCTTCCTTTCTTTTTTTAATTTTTTTTAATATTTATTTATTTTTGAAATAGAGAGGGGGGAAGGGGCAGAGAGTGAGAGAAAGAGAGAGAGGGAGACATAGATTCTGAAGGAGGCTCCGGACTCTGAACTGTCAGCGCTGAGCCCAATGTGGGGCTCGATCATGACCTGAGCTGTAGTCTGGCGATTAACAGACTGAGCCACCCAGGCACCCCTCTTCCTTTCTTTTATTTTTGTTTGCATCAAACCTTACCTTGGTTAAAATGTGACCTGAGTTTTTATTAAGTTCACCTGATTTCCTACGACCAAGGTAAGAAGTTTTAGTTTATACAAACTTGTTCAACATTAATTTTATAATCTGTGAGATGGAGTGCCTTGTGCTGATTACCTTGGGATCAAGTTTATCAATTCTGATTAAGTTGGAATCAAGGGTTAACCCAACTTCCACACCTAAAACTCTGTGGTCCCCACAAGCCCTATTTCATAGATGAGGAAGTAGAGGCACAGACAGAAGTAGGTTACTGGCAGAGCTGGCATCCAAACCTATGTCTACTTTTCAAACACACCTATAGATAAAATACATCCTGAGAATCCTGAGGATAAAGAAACTATATTTTTCAGCAGCATTTTTTGAAACCTTCCTGACGTGGTCTGTAGTAAAAACTACACCTTATGTTGATCCAGAACATACGTTCACACGCATGAAGGAAAGTTCACCTGCACAAGACGCTGATGCTTTCCATTCATTCTAGCCAGATCTATTTCATTTATTAACGCCGTACATGTGCCCCACTGAATTGATCCATGGGGTCAGCAAACACTAACAGATCAGAAAACACAGGGATAAACTTTACTTTTTAAAAGTAAAGCTCCTTTTGAAACGAACATGCAGAGAATATGTGGACCCAGCACACGTAAGAGGCATAGCCCAGAACAGCTCGTCTCTATACGTGCTTTATAAGCCTGGGAGGCAGGGAGAGAGAGAGCAAAGAAGGAAACTTAAATACAATTTAGGTTTCAAAGGATGAGATTTTTTTTTTTACATTTTTACATGTGGATAAGAATCTTCCAATTTCTCTCCAGTGAGAACTTTTGAAACTGATAAGTAGGACAAAGGCTGTATACAGAGAAGCCAATCTGGAATTACATATACTGTGCTGGGAGTCGACATTTAAAATTCATTAACAGGACAACGCATAGAAGCTTCTCCGCTTCTTCTAAATGTTGTTTCCAATCACAGCAGGAATAGAAAACAGTTCATCTTCAGCTAGATTGTGAATTTTTATGTAACAAGATGCTGTGAAAACAAAAATAATATGCATACAGAGATAAACATTTGCGGGGTGCCTGAGTATTCCAATAAATAATATCTGCTCCACACATGTTCTTCCTTCCTTGATGGTCTGTAAACCCTGCAGAAAGTCTTCTACTCAATCTGTCTTCATGTTCCATTGCCTCCTCATCCTTACTAGGCTTGTCTCACTCCATACTGCTATCTTGACACTTTTTATTCTTATGCCATCAGTCTTGCTGCTTTTGTTCCAGCCAACACTATGGTCTCCTCTTATTTAGCTTTCCTCCTCTTGGCCATATGTCTCCTTCTACAAGGTGGTTATACATGGGAAGCTGGTCTTTCTTTTGGTCCCCATATTGAACTGCTACTAATGTGGGAGACCCGGGAGGTGCCAGTGATGGCGAGCTGAGGATGACCACCAAAGAGATCTTGAGGATGGAAGAGGAATTGCTTCCAGTATCTTGGAAGCCAGATTGGCAAGAGAAAGAAGTATCTATTCCCTGGTGACAGTCTCTGAGCAGCTGAGTGAGACTACCATTGGAATTTTCAATGCATTCCAATCATTTCTAATAAGTTTATTTTTATTATTTATCCAGTTTGAGTTGGGTTTTCTTTTGCAACGTAAAGACTTTTTTTAAGTTTATTTGAGAGAGAGAGAAAGAGAGAGAGAGTGAGCAGGAGAGCAGCAGCAGCAGCAGCAGCAGAGAGAGAGAGAGAGAGAGAGAGAGAATGAGAATCCCACGTAATCTCCATAGTGTCCACACAGAGCACATGGGGCTTGATCCTACCAACTGTCAGATCATGACCTGAGCTGAAATCAAGAGTCAGATGCTTAGCCGACTGAGCCACCCAGGTGCCCCTTGCAGCTTAAATACTTTTAAACTGAGAGTAGTATCAACTTCTTTCCTGCTTGTCAATCCACAAAGCCACTTTCAACCAAGCCCCCCAATCCAATCTCTATTTACAACATAAACTTTTCCACATAAAATGAAATTAAAAACTGGCTTCCTGCAAATATGACTGAAAGTTTTTAGTAATAACAAATACAAAAATAACAACGATAATACCAACAATAGTGGCTAACATTTAGTGAGTGCCTATTAAATAACAGTGATAACATTAAGGCAGTGGTGCTCAAATTTTGCTGCAAATCTTCTTTTCAAAAGTCCTGATATCCATTCTACAACACCAACTAGAATCTTGTGGCACCAGAATCTTTGGGAGTAGGAAACAGACATCACCATTTTTTAAAGCTTGCGAGGTGACTCCACAAGCAGCCAAATTTGAGAGGTCCTCTGCTAAAGATCTGCTAATGAATTATTTAATTTAGCCTTATAGCAATGATATGAAGTGCCCATTCATTATTATTATAGTTACTATTATCGTTGTCATTATCATTATCACCATGTAGCCAATGAGGAAGCCTGAGTCTCAGGAAGGTCACACAGGTAATATACAACAGAATCTAGATTTTAAAATATTAAACTTGACTGAAGCTCTTGAACACCAGCAAGCAAGGAACAGAAGAGAAAAGTGCTAAGGACATGGATAATACACAGAGAAAGTAATCTTTAGTGGAGTGGGGGGGAACACAGTAAAAGCCAGAGTATTCTGAGTATCCAAGTCTGTCCTTAAGAGAAACATTTTAGGATCTAATAGTGATTTATCAGCTGAGCATAGCCCAGACTCTAGCTCTGTTCATTTATCATCGTTCGATAGACATGTATCCAACCACATCCATAAATGAAACACTGAACTGATAATCAGGCTGAACACTACAATAAAAGAGAGAAGGGGAAGCCAGAAAGAAACTCTATGTGGCAGAGATGCTGACTACACCTCTGATGCCTGTAGACAAAGGGGGGTCTGAGAGAGTGTAGGCAGCAGTCTTTAACCAATATTGATCATGAAATCTCAAGTTAGGCCAATAAACTTGCATTAAAAGATAAACTTTATAACTATGTTATCAATGAAGATCTTGGAACTAACTGGCTTATCTGAAACTTGGCTGGAATATTTTTAGGAGAAAAAGAAAGAATTTTCCTACACTAAAAATCGAACAATTCTGAATCATCAACGAAGCATTAATAATAATAAGCTTGCTACAAAATTAAAAGTCCAAACTACTAAAATTCTATTATATTCTGAAGAGAGGAATACAACTAATAGACTATTTGCACATGAAAACACATCGAGAAATCTTCTTGAAAATAATTCAGATTTTTCTGTCTTTTCATTTTTCACATTTTCCTATAGATCAGCTTGACTCCTCTAGCAGGTAAACCAATATTTGGGTGTTCATTCCATGGCAGAATTTGCCAGCAACTACTGCAGTGTTATGTATCTGAGAATGATCCTTCCAGTGATTTTTTTTTCTTTCTGTCTCTCCACAGCAACAGATAATTTTTGATGTCAAAGAAAGTATTTTGACTTTTAAAGAATAAAACAAAAGTTGCAGGCAGATACTCAAATAGAAAATCGCTAGTTTTATATCAATTATGGTAAGAGTAAGAGTTCCTGAATGGCACCTGTACTTCCCTATTTGACAATATTATCTTTGCTAGAAGGAAGCATTTAACGTACTAAAATTTAAATACAATAAAGAGTAGTTTCCCACTGTACTGGCAAGTCAACACATTTTGTTACTATACTCGACCAGAATCTAAGTGAAAAAAATTTATATATATTCTTTCTTCAACATTTTTACACAATCTTCCCCCCCAAAAGTAAATAAAACTGCCATCACTGCTTTGAGTATTTCTTCAGTTAGATTTTCAAACAAAAACAAATTGACAGGCCACACAACTGATCCCAAACTTCCCCATGTCTTCACTAGTAGTATTTATACAAGGACTTCACGCCCTTTGACTTTGTGGATGGAGTGATATTACTTGTAAAGTATTTGAATTATAGTCTTATTCATCATGTCTAAAGGTTAGTTCAAGTATATATATAAGATTTCAGGACATTTCCACATCACTTTAAGAACATTTTAACTATTTAGAATTACCCAGTAACTTTGGCATCATTATATATTTTTTAAGCAACACAAAAATTAGAAGGCAGAAAGAAAGTCCCTGTGTCCAACTGCCTATATTT
This sequence comes from Paguma larvata, assembly GCA_030068075.1. NCBI lineage: Eukaryota > Metazoa > Chordata > Mammalia > Carnivora > Viverridae > Paguma > Paguma larvata. Next base: position 16,007,333 of record CM057844.1, read on the forward strand.
TTACTCACTGTTGCCTTCTTTGAACAAAAGTGGAAATGTTTAGGGCATATAGGCTTCTGGAAGAACTGGCTGTTTTATTGTGTTTTACAACATCTACAACAGAGAAATTTTTAACTGGGGCAATTAATTGATACCATGACACAGCCAAATCATCAAAGCAGCATCTGGCATGTGTACAACGCTCCACTTCTTACCTTGGGAGCTTTGGCATGTTTCCCACATCTGGCATCCTTGACAAGGCTGAGATCTAACAGCTCCGTCTCCTGGAAGGCAAAAATGTGAAATCGTTAAGCATCCACACAGATCTCTTTTTGTTGTTTTATATCATTGTCATCACTTTAAAAAAATATCATGTTATCTTGAGACCTGCCTGAAAATTTCTCTGCAGTTAGGATATTTTTTCTCTCACACTGTTTATCAACCAAATTGAAATGGAAATAACAAGATAGCTAACTGCTAACTGCTCAGTTTAATATGTATGCTAAGACACTTTGAATGGGTATGGTCAGGGTCGCGGGTCTCTATACTATGAGCCATTCCTAAATCATCATAAACCATGCCCTCCTGTCCCATGGTTGAAAATAATCCTGAGAGTCAGTCTGGGTGTGAGGACATGTGAATGGCATGGGAGATGGGGAGAAGGTGTGGAAGGAGATATTTCCATCAGTTCACCTGGCCAAGGGAAAGAGTTGAATCTGCCTCACCTACCTGCCCCCTCTCCAGCCATTATCACACATATCTTATGCCTTGATCTTTTCATTTATTCATTTTGTAATACTGAACACCCATAAAATGCAAGTTACTCCAGGATACAAAACATATAAAATATGCCAGCTCTTCTGGATGGACTTGCCATCAAACAGGGGAGTAAAAAAATGTATATGCATAAGACAATAAAGGGTGTGTTAATGCCAACTTAAAAGTTAACTGAGGGGTCAACAGAGAAAAGAAAGTTGTTCCCAAGAGGCTCAGAGGAAAGTCCATAAAGGAGTCACTGAGCATGGAGATATCTAGACAAGAAAGGACCAGAGGTTTGGACAGAACCTTGAGGTATTCGTGGCCTGTAGATGCTTAGAGATGGAGAACATTTCAGGGGGGAAAGGGTAGGGAGGGGGAAAGGGATAGAGAGGCATCCAGGAAGAAGGAAAAGCACAGGGAAAATGTAATGGCATTGTGGGAGGGAATTCTCAGGAGCAACATTCGGTGTTCCATTACTGGGGCATAGAACATATGAAGAAAAGTCATGGGAGATGATGCCAGAAAGGGATATAGGCAAAAGGATGGAAACCCTGAGAGTCCAGCTAAGGACACTGGGGCATGAGCGTTGTGACAGAGCACATCACCAAGTTAACAGTAGACCCTACACCAGCTAGATGGAACCGCATTGCAATGAACAGTCATCCGTCCAACTCATGCTGACAATGAGGCAGTTGGATGCAGGCATCTATTCCCCTTCTTCTTGCAGGAGGCACTGCATCATCATTCTGCTCCTCAGACCCTCTAATAGGACTGGGTATAATTTCTTATAGGCCCTAACATACCCAAGTACTTGTAGTTGGGGTTCCCAAACAATTCCCTCAAATAGCTGCCACCAATTCCAAATGTTCAATGCAAAAGGATTTGATTATTTTCCTGCACCTAAGGTTGATTTCATGATTGTAGCCACAGGGGGGAGGTGGAGTCTGTCCGCTGGCATGGAAAACCACACAGCAGGTCCAACAGAACATGTGGCTGCAGAGCACTTATCTGTGAAGCCCTGGCTTCACAAGAAACAGTGCCTTCTTTTCTTTTGCTCACCCTTCCTCATAAGTTTACTTGTCCTATTTTAGTGGATCCCTTAACCCATTCCTTGCCAGGTGTGACTGTGAAATCTTCCCAAACCCTGGAGTGTGAGGAGAGCAACCCAGCAAAGATTTTACAGGACAGAAGATATGGCACCACAATTTCCCTAAGGCTGTATAAGCCACAATATCGAAGATCACCTTATACATGAGTGTTAGAATGGTATCAATGCTGGTCTCAATGATTCACTTAGGCAAATGCATAAGACAGTCCCAGACTTGAGGAGATGGAACAGCTGGTCTTTTTTTCTTATCTCCACAGCAAGACAGTCAAAACATGTGTTAGAAGGAGAGAAGGAGGAAGAGAACCAAGCTTGAAGAAGCTTCAACCAGAAGACCAGGACCAAGGGGACATTTCTGAGACAGGAGACCAAGTGAAGTTTGAGGTAACTGGAAGAATGATGAGAGCCGTAATATGGGGGTAGAATAGCCTAAAGGGAAAAGAGGAGTCATAAACAGCCCTAGGGTTTCCACATTCCCCATTGGGACTCAGAAGTTTGGGCAAAATGATAAGATATTTTGGAGATGTTGGTTTGAGGGGTTCATCCAAGTGGAAATGCCAGTTATTAATTCACTGGTGCATTATTTGTCAAATGTTGCAATGTGCGAGTACCGGCTTGGTACTGAGGAACAACACCAACAATACAGAAAACAGCTGTTTTGAGCTGCTCATGCACAAAGCCAATGATTATACTCTAAAGGAGACATTTCAAAGTAAACTGCAGACATGGGCTACAAAGGGCTATGGCATCTATTTAGCTAATACCCGAGGATGAGAAACAGTTGGCCAGCCTTATAATTCTGTGTTCTGTGGGAGAGGGAGGTTACAGGAAGAGGAACCAGTAGGTGCAAATGCACAGAAGCAAGAATTATGTGCAGAAAACTACAAGCCACAGGAGGTACACAGCAGGGATGTGTGGTCAGTTATCACAAACACTTGGGACTTGGTAGTTATTTCATGTGTGTCCTCTTTAAAATTATCCATAAAACATTGACATTTATGTTTGTTACACTTTTCCATATATGTTACATGATGTTTTCCATATATGCAGAATAACATCATACACACATACATAACACATTTACCTAATTTTATATCAATGTTTTCTATGGAAGGAAATTCCTCCCAGTTGAGCAAACAATAGCCTTAAACTTTACTTATTTGTTTATACACACAAAGCCCAAATTGAGTTCACAAAGAACTAGATCTTAGCAGGAGTCATTATATAGACTTTTTATTACAGATAATGAACACTGTTTTCTACTTTCGGCTCAAGAGGAAACGTTCATTCCCCAAGTCACAGAGGGGTACTTAACGCCAACGGCCCTGGGGATACATTCCGATACCACAGCGACTAAGAAATTTCTCTCGCCTGCATGTAAAATTGTGTGTGTAGGAAAACCACCGCAGGGCACTATCAACGTGGGTAATGTGGCATGGGAAAGACCCGGGTGGAAAAGCTGTCCAATGGACTCATTCGAGTAGAAAGTAATGATTAAAATAGTGTCTCCCACTTCTATTAACACGCAACAGCTACGCCCCTGGGGTTTAACTACATCCTATTCTCTCCTCCACTAAAAAGAAAATGAAGAACCCAATGCACAAGGACCACAAAAATGTTGCTTGTGTCATTAAAACTTTTTCTAGGTTAATTTTCTCAAGTTAATAGTTTTAACAATGTACTCTCATTATTAGAAAGCAGTGAAATGGTCCCTTTCTCGGTTCATTTAAGAGATACTGACTTTCAGCTTTATGGAATTCACTATCTTTTACTCATTAAGAGAGGAAACTTACATGGTGTTTAAGTAGAAAACCTGAGTTTGAGGAAGAGCCGTAAAATTAACAGGTCATGTATCCAACCAATCATGGTACACATCAAACATCAACCGTATCATCTATAAAATGAGTATGATAACACTTTCTATACCCATGGCTCTCAAAGCTTAGCTTTCATGACAGTCGTCTGGGAAACTTGTTAAAACAGACTGGCTGGGTGCCATCCATCAGTTTCTGGATCAGCTGGTCTGGGACAGACCTGAGAATCTGCATCTCTAATAAGCTCTCAGGTGGTGTGGATGCTGTTGGTCCATAGACTATACCAGTACTTGTCAAAGCACTGATATATACTCCTTCATGGGGTTGTTATTATACGGCTTTTCAGGTGAACATGACTGATAAAATTATACATTACTTCTATGTTATAATATGTTGTATGAAGAATCAACATCTGTCATTTCTTTATACAGAGAAGCATGAAATAAAAATATTTTACCTACTGAATGCAAAAGTGTGCCTCATGATGAATAATCTAGGCTTCAGTTTAATTGAAGAAAAATTACAGAATGACAAATGGCATCAACACTTACTCTAATAAATGTTCTTAGCATTAAATCTCACCCTATACGAGAAATGTCTCTGTTCAAAATTCAAGTAATCACTGAAATTGTTCTATGTTTGCTGAAAATGCTATGCTATATAACCTTTGCTTTACACTTAATAACATTAAAGACATCTTTAAAAAAGCAAAAGAAGGATACTGGTTCTCTTTTACCTCTAAGTCCATCCAACAATGGAAAGGGGATTTGGATGCGTGAAGGCCTGTGGACTACCTTGACCAGCAAAGGAAGGATGGACTAGTAGATCTGCTTTATTTCCAAGGCACACAGTGGCCCCCTGAAAAGCTTGGAGACAACACCCCTAGAACCCCCCACCCCCATATATCCACTAAAGTGTTGATGGATGTGTCTCCTCCCTTTGTCAGTACAGATGAAAGTGAATTAACAGTAATCGAAGAGTTATTTTTGATATTTTGAATGAGTGATGAGAAATGCTAAGGGAAGACCAAATTATCTCTGATGTTTACTATTCAGTAGAAAGATTTCAATTCATCAGCCATGAACCCACTGTGAGGTAGATGAGCCATGAAATGCACTGCAAACTCAGGAAAGAATACAGTTTAAAAACCAACTCTTTTCCAGAATACCAATTTCTGTGCATTGTCACCAAATTCCATTAGTCACCCAATATAATAACGTACTTGAAGTTCACACAATATATAATCAGAGCAGCAATTATAGTCACAAACATTTCACGGAAAGATATTAACGGCTGGTCGTGTGGGGAGGGTGATTGTGGATACCTCCACATGTGGTATATTCATTAAGTTGTTCAACCTCGATCTACCAAAAGTAGAAGACATTAACATGTTTTATTGACTGTCAAACCTCTCTAAAATGCCCAATGTTAAAGAAAAAAAAACTATTTTGGGATCCTTTAATGAAAGGTTTTAATTTAAAGAGAAGCAGATGAAGTACACTCAATTCTTTGTTCTTTAACTTTATTCCACTTCTGAGGGAGTGAAAAATCTGTGTAGTGTACCTCTCAAAAAAAAAAATCTCCACACTCTCTCTCACTCTCTTATTTCCTTTGTCCTCTAGCCTTCATTTTCGTTTTTTTTCCCCAAAGTCTATATTGGAGGCTCAGTGTAGGAAACACTCATGGAAATGAGGTACACAGGTTATCAAAACCAACAATAGCAGACAAAAGAGAAAGATGATACATCTGGTTCTTTATTAAAACCAACCTAGTTTTAAGATGGTGAAAATATCATAAAACTGGGGAGCAGAAAACTTGTCTCTTGAAATTATCATTTGTAATGTATGCATTATTAAACCCCTTACTACAGATGTCTGTGCCTTGTGTCTTTGTCAGAGAAGCAGATGCCAGCAACACTTTCTTCACTGGACTGCTACTAAATCAAGTGAGGTATTAGACTACGATCTCCACTTAACGAGAAAGTACTATTGCATACATATAAAGCCCTATACTTGCAACATTTCTCATTCCAGGTGAAAGGGAAAAGATGCTAATAGAAAAGGCTAAAATGGATAGGTAACACATCTAGAAGAAAAACACAGAATGTAAATAAACAAAAGGAAAAGCATCTGAAAAATTTAAAACCCTAGAGATATATTATGAAACCTTGAAACCAAAATAAGAAAGACCGCTTCTAGAGAAAACTGGTTTTCATTCTTGTGTATCACAGTTAAATGCAAAATTAGATTAACATCTGAAATGGAGAAAAAAACAATGAGATAGTTTATGTGTTATGGGTTGTAATTGTAACTATTGACATAGTGTGAACCAGTAAAATAAAAACTGAAAAATGACAGTGATTGAATGAGAGGTTCCTATCACTAAAGGAGGCAAAGTCAAAATAATATACTAATGATAGCAATAGTAACCATGACTAATAACAATGGACAACCAACAATGTGTCAAGAATTGTGAGATAATGTTTGCATACATTATCTCATCAGTCTCTGCAACACCACTGTGATATGAGTATTACAGCTTCCATTGTGCAAACAAGAGAACTGATGGAGAAGTTGAGTGACTACTGTTGTTAAGTTTTACAATGGCATCAAAAATCTCAGCATCTTGCCTACCTGATGCTAGCAGAACCTACATGGCCACCCTGATTCCTGTGCCCTGATCCATGCCTTTATCCAATCTTCACCCTTTGAATATGGTCAGCACCCAAGGCTTGCTTTCAACCAAAAGGATATGGCACAGGTGATGTTCTATCACTCCCATGATGATGTTACTTTATATGGCAAATGGGAATGGATTTTGCAAGTGTATTTAAAGTCTTCAATCAAGTGATTTAAACTTAACCAAAGAGGAGTATCCAAAGAGGACCGAGGAGTGAGAGACTTGAAGCAGCAGAGATGTTCACTTGCTTCCTGTGTTGTGTGTTGCCCATGAAAACGGAAGTCCTCTAAGAGTTAAGGCGCTTCGTCTTACCATGAGAAAAAACAGAATTGTGGCAACAACCTGAATGAGCTTGGAAGAGGAACTCCAGCTCCAGATGAGAACATAGACCAGCAGACACCTTTAATGCAGCCTCTAAGACCCCAATCAGGTGAGACCCTGATCCACTGAAACTGTGAAATAAAAAATGCTTGTTGTTTCAAGTCCCTAAGTTTGCAGTAATTTGTTTTGTGGCCATCGATAAAAATACACTGCTCTCATTGTTTCTATATTTTAATACACTTAATTAAAAAGGGATGTAAATGAATTCACATATCTTGGCACTCCACCCAGGATAAAAGTGACTGCAATACTGTCATCTTTTTTGAATATGTCCAACAGGAAACAATTACTCTAATGGAATCACAGACTTACGGAGTTGGACAGATTGCAGATTAGGAAACCGAGACCCAAAGAAAACATATTAATTACCCAATATCATTGAGACTGAATAAAGAATGGAAAAAGAATCCACATTCTCCAAGACCTATTTTTTTCTTCTAAAGAATTATTTTTCAGAATTGACAAAATAGCAGGAACAAGAATTGAGTGATATCAGTTTTATTTTTTTTATTTTTTAATTTTTAGCGTTTATTTTTATTTTTGAGAGACATAGAGACAGAGTTTGAGCAGGTCAGAGAGAGAGGGAGATACAGAATCCGAAGCAGGCTCCAGGCTCTAAGCTGTCAGCACAGAGCCCGATGCGGGGCTTTAACCCACAGACCGCGAGATCATGACCTGAGCCGAAGTTGGCCGCTTAACCAACTGAGCCACCCAGGCGCCCCTGAGTGATATCAGTTTTAAAAAGAACACAGTTTTGTTCACATACAAGAAAAATATATTATGATAAATAGAATGTGGCACTAATTTTAACAGGCTGTGCCCCCATGAGGCAGTGTGAAATTTATTGGCAAATATCTAGTTAATTTTTTTCAGCCCCTGGTTATGCAAGAGCAAATGCATATTTCCTCCTTCTTCCTTCTTTCTTTAGCTCCCTGAGAAACTTCCATATATTCATGTAATAATAAAAAGTTGCTTAAGTTGAAAGCTAATGCAAATAAACATAAAGTTATACCCATATCACCAAAGCTTTATTAGGATATAAAATTAATAAAACAATTGAAACAGCATTTATGTCTATAACTGGATGCATTTATAATCTAATGCATCTATGGACTAGGTGGGTCAGGGGAGGGAGGTCGCGGATGGGGTGGAGCAGGGACAGAAAATGCTACACACAATTCCAAGGTTCTAGAGCATTAGTATCTTCTTGCAGTTTTTTAAAATGATGAATGAAAACTGGTATAATTTAAAACAATAGTAACCGACTTTATTTTAACTTTGGTTGACACTATAAAAAAACAACAGAAAAACCTCTCCATAATCACTGTGGAAAATCTGTATGTGTTCTAAAGTTGAATATAATCAGGAATATATTAGATGATTAAAACCAGTATGTTTTATTTTCATAGTTCTTATTTATTAACAGGCATGGAGGGATTCACCACATTCTTACAGAGAAATATGGTATCGCATTTGTTAAGGACTCAGAATATATTTTTTAATTGTGACTACAATGATAAAGATTGCATTGTCACCATTTTCTATTATGTCTGTGCTCAGCAAAAGTCTTCATTTCAAGCTAATCAGATTAACTAGAAAGAATATCCATCATTCGGCAAATAGTTTCATAAATGCTTAAAACTCTCTTTGTGGATATTTTGTGGGAGCATACAATCTGATCTCCATAAAAGTCACATGAAAAGAAATATGGAAGTGATATAGATTAATCAGGCACACAAGCTGTTTCCACTTGAAAAGTCCAGATGATGTACATGTAGCCAGATTTTCCCTTTAAATCATCTAAAATGTTATCTCCGGTCTACACCTATTTCACTATGGAGGAACAGCCAGCTAAGCTTTTTATCTGGTAGTGCAAGCTACTTTTAGTCTCTCAACCTTACCTTAATGTAATATTTGAGCATACCACCTATCTGCTTCTGTGAATTAAATTATTTCATTTCTCTAGATCAGTGGTTCTTAAAGTTGGTCCCTGGAATACTATCAGCATCAATAACACCTTGAAATATGTGAAAAACACAAATTCTCAGGTTCCACCGTAGACTAGCTGAATCAGAACCTGAGGTAGAGCCCAGAATCTGTACTTTAATTAAGCTTTGGGGTGATTCAGACGCAAAGTGGAATTTGAGAACCTGTGTCCTAGATATTAAATGAAGACAGCAACTACCCATAGAAAAAGCAAATTAACCAGGGCTAGAGCTTATTGTAGGACAGTCTGTAGGACACTGGACATGCTGCCTGGATCCATTTAAAAAATAATTGCCTCGGAGTCATATAAGCAATGACAGATCTGATAATATAAGTGAAAAAGTCTTCTTTAGACTACTGTGTTCAGCAGTACCATCAATATCACTATAGACTAAAGTAGTGATTTTCACTTTGGACCCTAGAGACTAGACAAAGTCAAGGGGAGGCTTTAAAGATGCTTGGTCTATTTCCAGATATGTTGATTCAACCCTATGCATGACACATCTGGGCTGACAAATGAAATATCCTTTTTTCTTTTTTTTTAATGTTTATTTATTATTTTTGAGAGAGAGCATAAGCTGGGGAGGGGCAGAGAGAGGGGAACAGAGGATCTGAAGTAGGGTCTGCACTGACAGCAGAGAGCCTGATGCGGGGCGTGAGCTCACGAACCATGAGATAATGACCTGAGCCAAAGTCAGACAATCAACTGACTGAGCCCCCCTGGTACTCTCGTGCCCTCCCCTTTTCTCTTAAAAAAATTTTTTTTAATATTTATTTATTTTTGAGAGAGAGAGATTAAGACAGAGTGCGAGCAGGGGAGGAGCACAGACAGAGGGTGACACAGAATCTGAAGTAGGCTCCAGGCTCTGAGCTGTCAGCACAGAGCCCAACAGTGGGCTTGAACTCATGACTGTGACATCAGGATCTGAGCCAAACTCAGATACTTAATGGACTGAGCCACCCAGGTGCCCTATCCCCTTTTCTCTTTAATCCCACTCTCATGGCATGCCCAGTGACCTCCAAATTTTCTTAAGTATGTGAAAATGCAATTTATTCTTGTCTTCCTTGGTAGCCACTTTGTAAAATCCATGCAGATAGTCTCATTTTTCTCCTTCAGCTATTTATTTCAACATATATCACATACTTTTCTGCCTAAAGATTTGTGTCTTATCCCACCAAGCTCCTCTCCATGTGCTAGAAACTACAAGATTTTTTTTAGAGGTTTAATAGAATTTTTACTGCTTCATCAAGGACATTCTAAGGCTTAAAAAAAAACAAAAAACTATGATTCATGGAAATTAAACAGCAACTCTTGAAAAACTAATGGATCAAAGAAAACAATCAAAGGGAAATTAGAAAATATCTTGAGATAAACAAGGATGAAAACAAAATATACCAGAACTTATGGGATGCGACAAAAGCAGTGACCATAGGATTTTGATAACCTTTTAATCTCACAGGACATCCAGAATATGCAAGGAGTTTATCTACCTTCCAAAATGAGATATTTTAAGTGGACAAGTATGCAATACTATGTCACTTTTTTTTTTTTCCTTTTCAAAGAAGACTTGCCTTTTCAAATCACTTTTGGTTTTCTGGTAAGACAAAGAAATCCAACTGAGCTTTTTCCCATGCTAATTAGTAGGGATAAGGCCTGGATATGTCTCATGGGGAGTGTTTTTCCCTAGAAGTACATTCACTGAGCTGATCAACAAATCGTCACCAATGTCCTGCCTATGTACTGTAAATTCATCAGAAGTAAACTCCTTTTCATTCAACCGTTGATCAATCTCAACACTAATGCAAGTATACAAATGAGGCTGGCTGTTCATAACAAGAACAATAAATGATTGAAAAAGCTCACTAAATCCAGGTTCATTTTCCAGTAACTCAGAAAATTTTCATAGTGTTCCTCTAGAAATTCTGATGTCCACCTGGATCCTTGCTGGTCCCCTTTACTGGCTAAATACCATCCCTCACCCCCATCCCCACTAGTCTTGCTCACTTCTTTCCTAACAGTTGATGGCTATGGTGTTTGATTACTTTTGGTTTCATGGAGCCACTTACCCAGATGCAGAGAGAGCAGGAAGTGGCCTGGGAGACTATTTCTCCTCAGAGAGTTCATAGCCCATGACAACCAGATACTACAGCATAAAAGCCCAGTAACCTTGCCTTAGGGCAGAGCAAATCCCCAGGTTGAGGTGGGGACTTCACTTCAAAGCTCACCGTTGGTTGGTTGGCTTCTTCCTCTGGACTCTCTTGTTTCCTTCATTCTCTGATGGTTGTGTCCTACGAGCCCTTCCTTAATAAATCTCTTACAAACAACCACTTATATTTGGGTCTGTTTGGAGAAAATGACCCAAGACAGCCATCATTTACAAATAATCAACTTTGAAAATAATGTTAAGGGTGCCTGGGTGGCTCAGTCGGTTAAGCACCCGACTTCAGCTCAGGTCATGATCTCGCAGTCTGTGAGTTCCAACCCTGTGTCAGGCTCTGTGCTGAAGGCTCGGAGCCTGGAGCCTGCTTTGGATTCTGTGTCTCCCTCTCTCTCTCTGCCCCTCCCCACCTCAGGCTCTGTCTCTCTCTCTCTCTCTCTCAATAATAAATAAAAACATTAAAAATAGGTTAAAAAAAAGAGAAAAGAATGTTAAACTTAAAAATATTCTGAATTGCAGTTTTTAAAAATCACGTTTTTATATTAATCCTTTTCTTTGGCTTTTGATAGTTTTTTGTATATTTCTGCAATTCTTAAATTTTCTGTAAAAATAGTCATAATCGTTATGATAAATCCACTATATGAGCATTCTTTCAGAGAGTTCTCAGTCACAGGACACTGTATTTTATCTTGTATTATTCTTAATCAGATTTTAAAATACTTTGTTTCCTGGGAAATAGTCATAAAAGTATTAATGTGTAAATAGTTTTCTCCAAGGTTCTGTCACACCACATCATAATCAAGAGTCCGTGCCTGATTCTAAAGGAGAAATATTTCTTCCCTGGGAAAAAAAAAGAAGTAAAACTATAAAAAGCTTCAGCTTACCTAATTCCCAAACCAGAGTTCATTTTTGTCATATTCAGAGCTAAAAAGAAATATGTTCTTATCCACTATATTTTAGGTCACTTTCCTTTTGGTAAAGATTTATTTCAGTTTCAACCACCTACTACTCTAGCTTTTTTATTTTTAAATCAATTCCTGAGGAAACACATAAACTTTACTCCAAAGATGAATAAAAAGGATTCATTTCATAATTTCATCAAACTTTACTGAAAAATGAATGAAGATGACTTTTCACAAAGCTTTCATGTAAATAGCATTACTTTTCTAAGTATTTTCACAAACCATATTAATTTAGAATGACCATCTCTCTGTGAATGGAGAGGGAGTAAGTGAAACGCAATCAGAGTTAGATCCAGAGTGGGATGATGACAGATTTGAAAGAGAACATATGGGAAGATGGTGAAACTGAAGAGCTACAGTCCTTGAGAGGAGAGACCTGTAGGAAGGAGGGAAAGAAAAGACCTGGTAATCATTAAAAGACCAAACTAATATTTACTGCAAGGCAGAAGTTCAAGGACAAGTCAAGTGACTACAGAAGACTTACTCACCAGGAATCTTGGGCAAACTCAGAGTTGGCCCAGATGTAGAAGAGAGAGATGAAGTTGGGACTTAAAATTGTCTGTAAAGAAATAAGACTTCAGTCGCTAATGTGGAAAGGAGGGAATTTTTATGACCTTTCTCTGAGTTCATTAAAAAGTGAAATGGTTTAAAGAGAGAGTGTAAGATTTTAAGTTACCAGAGTAAGACCTGGACAGATCTGGAAGGTGGGCAGTGGGCTACTTGTCAAGAGGAAGTTTGGGCAAATGATCTTGTTGAAATTCTTGAGCCTGAAGCCAAAAAAGGGAAAAAAGGAGCAATATAGCTAAATGCTTCATATTTGTACTATATAACAATGAGAAGAAAAATATTGTGTAAAAATGCTTTTACAAGCCTTATGTTTACTCCAAATTCAGCTTCAGAACAGTAGGTAGGAACAAAGCAAAGAAAGACAACTAATAAAAGACATTTATCTCCTTCTAATATATCTTGGTCTTGACTTTCACAAGAAATTCCCTAAAGGGAATCAACCATTTACTTCCTTCATTAAAAAGGTTGCGAAGTGGCAACACAGTGAAGCTTATTTCTATCAATTGGTGAGAAGTATAGAATCTTGCAAAAATTCAATGACAGGAAATTGGAAATGAGAATAAGGAAAGACAGAGTTAAGGAAAGAGAATGCTAGTCCAAACGACAGAGAGACCAATACATAAATTGAATAAAACTGCAGCCTGGAAACAAAAGTAGATGAATTATTAGGGTCTTAGGTAAGGTGAACAAATAAGGTAAAAGCATTTAAAAGATTTTTTTTCTATAATAGTCTATACTTTTTTGACATATGTCAAAAGATATTCCTGGAAAGAAAGCTAGGAAGGAACGAAGGAAGGGAGGGAAGGAGGGAAGGAGGGAGGGAAAGAAGAAAGTGGACAGGAGCAAGATGGGTAAGAAGGAACAAAGGGGCATGCCATCTTTCCTAGCTAGTGAGATTATGGCACTAGAGCACAAGGAAAGCCAATACACTGGAAACATCTCATAGCTGGTCATTTCTATATGGAGTCAGGGCAGAAAGGAGGAACACGAGATACTGTAAACGGGGAAGGAGGGAAAGAAACAGAAGGGCCCCAGGGCCACCTCCCTTCCTTCTATGCTTTGGGGGTTGCTGCCGAGGCTGCTGCTTGATGATGATGGCAGTTGTAACAAGATGATTCCCTGAAAAACTGAGGGCACTGACCTTGAGTTTCTATGCATGCTTACACATGAACTTGACCTTCTCAAGGCAGAAGAATACTCTAAATACACAATGAAGCCATAGAATGGTGCCAAGAAAGACAATCTCAAAAGCCAGTCTTTGGATAACTTTTCTGAAATATTAACATGGACAATAAAATAGGGAGCAGTTGAGAGTGGAATTGCTCTAAAATAAAACTGTCTTTGGCAAAATGCTGGGGAGAGTTTCTTTGTATCCTCTTCTTCCTTCAAATCAAGACATTCTCAAGTTTAATGCTTCCTTTGTAAATAGAGTTAAGAAAAAAAATAACTGTATTAGATTTTTTCATCAAGGGCAAAAGAGAAGAAATAATCACTAGCTTCCTTAGCTGCTTGAGTATGACATTCCTGGTGTGAGAGGGATCTCATTCCAGGTCATCACCGCGAAGAATCACATTATTGATCAACATCATTGCTCGTCTTTGGAAGATTCCAAAATTTCAAATTGGAGATTTGAATACTTTCCAGATTCCATACTTTCGAAATGGAATCCACTGTAACTTTTGTCCCTTCATTCCACAATTTTTCATTTTATGATAAATGAATTTATTTTCTAGTTTCTAGAAAAACCAAATTCATAATCTTATGAAGACTAAATTTTGACCAGGTTCACTATCCCTGTATATAATCTTTCTAAACAAATAACTCATGAGTCCTTGACATAAGTATTGAACATTCAAGGGACAGATCATTTTTGCATTATTGCACAATATATTTCTTCTTTTTAGATAAAAGTAAACCCTAAAAATAAATCTTCCTCAGAATTACTTCCTCTGCAAGAAAGTAAATACCCAGGACAAAATTCTTAAATTTGTATAGCTCATCCTGGATTCATGTTTAGTGAAGATATTCCATAATTTTCTTTCTGCTTTCTGTAATGTGTGAGCAACTTATTCCTTATATACCTTTGACCTAATCCCTCCTATCACTCAAATAACTAATTTGTCTTCTTTTGGCACCATTATAAACACCTACTGTGTTTCACAACCTAGGTTATTTGGGTTTTCAGTTTTGAGTCAGATGAATCACATTTGCTCTATGTGGGTCAGTCAAAATTAAGTACAGAAGTCTCCACGTACTAAAGTCGGTACTACACTGCCTTATGATTATGGAATTAAATTAACTTGAGTCTTAAGCACTTTATGTCTTTCGGCATTATTTTTTTTTTTTTTTAGTACAAAAGCTGGGACACATCAAATAGTCTAACCTTTGAGAAATTGCGTGGATATGATACTTTTATCATTACCTCTTTTGGTATTACTTCATAGGATCATCAGTGGTTCTCAAAGTAGGGTTCCTGGAACAGCAGCATAGGCATCACCTGGAAACTTGTTAGAAACACAAATTCCTGGGCCCCATCCCAGACTTACTGAATTGGAAATTCTAGATGGGAACCCAGCAATGTCTGTTATAAAACTTTCCAAGTAATTCTGATATACTCTGAAGTTTGAGTACCACTGGATTGAACACTTACAGATTGGTAACAGATAGCATGTGGAAAAAAATTCCAGGCTTTCTAGTTCTTTTTTAAATTTTATTTATTTTTTATTTTATAAATTTTTTGAGAGAGACAGAGCATGTGCAAGTGGGGAATAGGGACAGAGAAGGAGAAAGAAAGAGAATCTTAAGCAGGGTCCCAACTTGGCTGGATTCCACAACCCTGGGATCATGACCTGAGCTGAAATCAAGAGTCAAACGATCAACTGACTGAGCCACCCAGGTGCCCCAGGCTTTCTGTTTCTTAGTGGTTCCCTTACTTATAAACAGTCATATTTACACTAAAGCACTCAGGAAAAGTATATCATCTTATTTAAAGAAAACATTTTATTTTTATGACTATCAGATGCTATTTTTTATTTATTTATTTTTTATTATAATAGTTTATTTTCAAATTGGTTTACATATAACACCCAGTGTTTATCCCAACACGTGCCCTCTTTAATGCCCATCACCCCCTCTCCCCCCTCCCACCCCCCTACCCTCAGTTTGTTCTTAGTCTTTGAGAGTCTCTTATGTTTTATCTCCCTCCCTCTCTGTGTCTTTTTTTCCTTTCCCCTCTTCCCCTCTTCCCCTCCCCCTGGTTTTTGCTTAGTCTCACAAAGTCCACCTATTCGTGGAAACATATGGTATCTGTCTTTTTCTGATTGACTTATTTTTTAAACAAAATATATGAATTACTAAAACTAGAGAGGCTAAGGGAGAAAAGAAGAGAGAGAGAGAATATATCACTGCAAATACAAAGTAAAATAAATTCCAGACATGATGTTTCTCACTTCTTATCTATTCTTCAATTCTATTTTTTTAATGTTTATTTATTTTTGAGGGAGAGGCAGAGACAGAGACAGAATGCAAGCAGGAGAGGGGCAGAGAAAGAGGGAGACACAGAATCTGAAGCAGCCTCTAGGTTCCATGCTGTCAGGACAGAGCCCAACAAGGGGTTTGAACTCATGACCTGAGCCGAAGTCAGATGCTTAACTGACTGAACCATCCCAGCGCCCCTCTGCAAATCTATTTTTAAAGTTAAGAAAAATAAAGCACTAAAATGCTCTTTTGTTACATGAAAGATCATTTAAATCCTGTGACTGTATGTAACTAGTGGTTTCCTTAATATTATTTTGGTAATATATAAGTATTCACGAGTGCTTTAAAAACAATTATTAAACCATTGAAGAGGATACAAACCTAACAGGTTCATGTCACCATTACACTTGGTGATGACCAAAGAGGACTGTATTATAATGGCACCACTCTTCTCTACACAGGTGAGTGAGTTTGTACAGGTCAGTGTTAACAGGCAGTGTGGACCTTAAAGCAAAGGTGGCTAACTCCACCAAATTTTACGCTTTGCCTTCCACAGTGTGGAGAATTGCAGAAAATCACTGCCTAATCTCGAACCACATTTCACAGCACCCCTTTCATTTAAGGAGGGTCCTATGACTAATTCTCACAAATGGAATGTAAATGAGAGAGATGAGGGCCATTTCCAAGTCTTTTTCTTTCCCCTTCTTCCTTTATCTAGTGGTCAAGGAGACCTTAAGAGATATTGGAACTACTGCATTGAACAGAGCCTAGGTCGCTGAATTACTACGTAAAAGAAAGCCATCTTCAGACCAGAAACACATTAACCAGACTCTTAGTGAGTAAAAATACTTGTATTAAGACGCTGAAATTCTGGAGTTTATTTTTTATAAGAGTATACTCCAGTTAATATAGGGCTTATATGACCTTTTGTCTTAAAGGCCAAATTCCACTATCTCAGATCATAAAATATCACAGACACATTCTTTTATGTGTCAACTCTACCAGGCCACGGTGTATCCAGATATTTGGCCAAACATTAATTCTGGGTATGTCTGTGAGGGTGTTTCTGGATGAGATTAGTATTTGAATCATTAGGCTGAGAAAAGCAGATTGCTCTCCCCAATGTGAGTGGTCATTAACCAATCCACTGAGAACCCGAATAAAACAAAAAGGGAAAGAAAGGAAGAATTCATACTCTGCCTGACTCTTTGACCTGAGATAATAGTCTGCTGCTCTCAGACTAGGTCTTATGCCATCAGCAACCTTGGTTCTCAGGACTTTGGACTGGACAGGACATTGTGGGATTTCTCAGCCTCCATAACCATGTGAGCCATTTTTTTTTGTAAGATAGATAGATAGTTCTATTTCTCTAGATAACCCTGAAAACACATACATGGAAAGCTAAAAAGGATAAAAACTGGGAGAACTAATTTCATCTCCATTTTATAGATGGTAAAACTGAAATCCCTAGGTGACTGTGGACTCTGATATCTCAACATAACTGACTTAACCCAGTTCTCTGACTTAGACAGAATATAATTACAGTTACAGCAAGCATTCACTAGTATGAGTCTGTTGATTACTGTGGCTTTACACTAAGTTTCAAAATCAGATAATGGGAGTTCTCTCACTTCATTTTTCCTTTTTAGTATTGTGTTGCCTATTCTCAGTTCTTTTCATTTCCATATAATTTTTTTTAAGTTTGTTGATTTTTTTGAAGTTTTCTAGGATTTTAATTGGGACTACACTGAATCTAGAACTCACTTGGGAAGAACTGACATCTTAACCATATTAAACCTTTCCGTCCATGACCAAAGAATGTCTCCCAATTTATTTCACTTTTTCATCAGAAAGATTATTATCAGAACTTTGACTTTGTTCACCAATGTTTTATAGTTTTTTACTTGCAAGACCCTTGACATATTATGTTAATCTTAAGCATTTTTATTTTGGTGTGATTATGAATAGTGTTCTTTTTCTTAAAAAAAGAGAGAGAGAGAGGGGCACGTGGGTGGCTCAGTCGGTTGAGTGTCCGACTTCAGCTCAGGTCACGATCTCACAGTCTGTGAGTTCGAGCCCCGTGTTGGGCTCTGTGCTGATGGCTCAGAGCCTGGAGCCTGCTTCGGATTCTGTGTCTCCCTCTCTCTCTGCTCCTCCCCCACTTGTGCTCTGTCTATCTCTGTCTCAAAAATAAATAAATATTAAAAAAAAGAGAGAGAGAGAGAGGGTAAGAGCAAGAGAGTGAGTGGGGGAAGGTAGAAGGAGTGATAGAGATGGAGAAAGAGAGAGAGAGGATATATTTTTTAATGTTTATTTATTTATTTTGAGAGAAAGAGTGCATGCAAGTTGGGAACCAGGTAGTGTCAGAGAGAAAGAGAGAGTTCCAAGCAGGTTCCATGCTGTCAGCACAGAGCCCAGTGCAGGACTAGAACCCACAAACTGTGAGATCATGACCTGAGTTGAAATTAAGAGTTGGACACTCAACCAACTAAGCCACCTAGGTAACCCGAGACACACACACACACACACACACACACACACACACACAGAGAGAGAGAGAGAGAGAGAGAGAGAGAGAATCTTAAGCAGGCTCCACAGTCAGTGTAGTGCCTAATACAGGACTTGATCTCAGGGCCATGAGATCTGAGACCTGAGCCAAAATCAAGAGTCAGGATTTTTTGGTAGATACCTTAGGGTTTCCTGTATAAAATATCCTGTCATCATGAGTAAAGACAATTTTATTTCTGTTTCATATGTTTCTTTTTGATTCACTGATTCTCTTCCTCCTCAACTGGACCATATTTGGTACTCTTGCCACAGCCCATTCCAACCTCCCTATTTTTTCCTCAGTGTACTGATCTTCCACCTGGCCTTATAAAACCTCCTTGTCACATTTCTCCCTCTTACTTATGCTTCACCTTTTCAAATGCTCTAACTTTCCAATTTCCACTAGCGGTGCAGCCAGCAACAACCAAAGCATTCTGCTGAGCTTTTCTCCTTTCCAGACATGGTCGACACACTGCAATCATTCCCTCATCTCTTTGGCCACAGAACTGCAAGTGGATATAGACAAAGTAAGGATTCTTCATAGGAAAACTTCGGGCACTAATCGCATAGTTTTCCTGAAAATGCCACTAGGGGAACTGTATGGTCTGTCATGGCAGCCTACACATTCCATCGAGACCAACTAAGAGAAATGAGCATTAGCAAAAGGTCCTTTAATCAGAATTTTGACTGCAACTATGTCATATTGAGAAAATCTAGAAATCTTTCATTTTGTTGACAATATATTCACTGTATCCCACTCCCCCTTCTTGTCACCTGCCTAATCTTTCCTTCTAATCTTCAAAACCTAATTCTCTGCCAAGACTCCCTAGTCTCTTTGAGCTGCTGAGAATTTTATTGTGTGTGCTAATCTTTGCTCCTTGCTCCACTGGTTCTATTGTATTGAACTGCTGCACGATGGAATGTTCTACGTAGTTTTGCATGTGTGTATGTGTGTATATAAATGTGTGTGTGTGAATATGCACATGTGTGTACATTTTTAATGTTTCATTTTTACGTTTTAAGGAAAATCACTCGAGGGCCAAAATTCTATTTCATGCTTCTTTGCAATTCATACATGTTCAAATGCATTTGAGTGATTGATATCTGTTTTTAAGCCAAGATATTGCCCTAGTTTTAGCAAAAGCTGAGAAAATAATATAACTTTCTAAATATTAATTAAATATCTTTTATTCCTACTTTAATCATAGTGGACATGTATCAGTTAAATTTATGTTCAAGTAAAAGGGAAAAAAGGGAAGGAAAAGACCAAAATAACAGTAGTTTAGATAGGATAAAGACTCATTTCTCTCTCAGATTTAAAAAAAAAAAAAAAAAAAAAGCCTGGAGGGGTGCCTGAGAGGCTCAGTCGGTTAAGTGTCCAACTTCAGCTCAAGTTATGATCTTGCAATTTGTGAGTGCAAGCCCCACGTCAGACTCTGTGCTGACAGCTCAGAGCCTGGAGCCTGCTTTGGATTCTGTGTCTCCCTCTCTCTGCCCCTCCCCCGTTCACTCTCTCTCTGTCTCTATCAAAAATAAACACTAAAAAAAAAAAAAAAAACCTGGGAGACAGGAGTCCAGGGTGGGTAGGGTTGTCCCAGTATTTGCTACGGGACAGTGTCTCAGTCCTCAGCATGTGGTTTCTACCTCCTGGTAGAGATGACTGTTCAAACACAACTCATGTTGGTAACAGAAGAGAAGGAAGATTGGGGAAGCACATGCCCTTCCCTCGAAGAAAGTTCTCCCAGACACACCTGGCTGCAAGGGAAGCTGAAAAGCATACAGGGAAAATGGATCCTAGATCAATTGCTAGTATGCTTTCTCTATCTAGAGGCAGAACATTCTCTCCAGGAATGTGTGTATCACCAGGACTAGTATGTTAAGTAGTAATCAGATGAGCATTTGCTAAAAGATAATGGAATCGCTGCATGAATAATTCTCCCTCTCTTTGAGAGTGCTTTGTGGCCTGCTCCAGAATGTTATCCCCTGGTCACAACTGCGTATACCTCTTCTTCAACAGAAACGTGCAGTGTGTCCTCCCAAGATCCTCCCCATCTTTTTCTCCTGTGGTGTGAGATTTATCATCTTGCCACCGAGCTTCTTAAGGAGCCAGGTCCTTTCTGTCTTCTAACTACTTCAAACTAAAGCAAACTTGTTATTTCATAGGTATCTCTTCATAGAATTAAGTTGAAATTTAACTTAAAAAATTCATAATCCTTATGTTTTGTCTTAATTTTAAGGTCTAAATCCATCTACTCTAATAATAACATTGTAAGTGTCTCTGAAAGACACAGTAGGTATAACAGTATTCGATGGACCACTTCACTTATATTTTTGGACCATTTCAACTCCCCTAATAAAGCCACATTCTCAAATAAACTGAGACTTCTATCCATTCTGTGCCCAGTCTCACCCAACTCATGGAAATTTCCATGAAAACTGAACCAAGAAAATGAAAAATAGAAGCACACATAGAGTGTACTTTAGACACATCATCTAGCTCCAATTTGATTCTCCCTTCATTCTCTCTTCTGCCTTCTGGTTTGATTTCAATCCTCCTCATCAGAGATCATGTCCAAGGTTTCTTTATTAATGAGCAAGCATAATTAGAATAAGGCACCTACCCTTTCAAAGGTTGCAATAGATTATGCAATAGACATTTCAAGACAATCGACTCTATGCCTTTTTTCCTCCAGACACTCCAGAATTTTAATTATACAAAATGCTTGCTCTGGCATTCTTGCCTTTTATTCCATAAATAGCAAAATCTAGAGGTAAACCATGTTTGTTTCACTAAATCAGCATATTCTTAATCCTTTCCTGTTTATAGCTTTACACAGGAATCCTTTTGGAGCTGCTTTTGCTGCTTAGCATCAAAGCTCAGGCTATCCAGGGAGCACGGGCTATTTATTTCCATGGTTTCTATATTTAGCTCTCAGCTTTGTTTACAGTCATCTCTCCTCCTCCCCACAAACACTTTAAAATTCCACTTTTTCTGCCATTCTGTATACTTCTTCTATCTCTCCAGTTAGCGACCACTCTACCTAGCTGTGCATTTTCTTCTTGAGTTCTTGTCCAGAGGATGCCTGTCTTGCCTCTTTGATTTCTTCTGGAGAGAAAGGAAATTGCCTTTCGGACCTAGAGAAGCTTTTAGGAGCATGACCACTACTATTGCTCCTCTCTTGGGAAAAGGAGCACACTTCTTGTGATTTAAAGGCAACTGTCAAATGTAATTTGAGCTCCTCGGACAGGAGAATGCATTTCATCCCAAAAGCCAGAGGATTTGCTTAATAGCTCATTTAAAAGTAAAGGTTAGTTTTACTTTAAGGCAGATTAAGAGTTCTGGGATTAATTGTGGTTGTCACTGCCTTGATTAATTTAAGAACATAGTGCCAGTTTAAGGAGGTGTGTGTTTAATAGTTCAAATAATAACTAATGATTATTTTGGGAGAAGGCTCAATGTGGGCTGTGTAAACTAAAAAGAAGGGAACGTTAGGAAACGTTATAAATGACATCTTTATCACACTAAGGGCCTTGCTCTGATGCATTTAATTCTTATCACTGAGCAAAGAACAAGGTCAACAGAACATTCTTAAAATGCCAAAATCATAGTTATTAATTATTCAAGCCTTGAAAATCAGATTGGTTTAATTATCTTTATCTTATGTAGGCCTTCGATCACAGATAAATACGAAGGAGTTGGGAGGGCAGGCCAAATTGAGGAAGAACATTGGAAGGGTGAAATCTGTTTGCAGGAAAAGGTTAAAATTTGTTTAGTCAGAGCTATGACTGGGGGGTAACAATTTGAATAGTGTTATCTCCATCTTCATAATTCCAGGAAGTTATATTCAATACATTATTTTCTGTTTGAACAGATACCAGAAGTCTGGGACACAATTAAACCTGCTTTAAAATTGTGTATCCTGCCACAATCTGACATTAAATACGCATGTGCTCAGCCTCCCTCCTTTACATTGGGATCATTCTTTTTTTTTTTAATGTTTATTTTTTGAGAGAGAGAGAGAGAGCGAGAGAGAGAGAGAGAGCGCGAGCATGAGCGGGGGAGGGGCACAGATAGATAGGGAGACCCAGAATCTGAAACAGGTTCCAGGCTGTGAGCTATCAGCACAGAGCCCGATGCGGGGCTCGAACTCGGGAACAGTGAGATCATGACCTGAGCCGAATTCGGACTCTCAACGACTGAGCCACTCAGGCGCCCCTGGGGATCATTCTTAATGTCACTGAACTCCTCAAAACAGAAACCACGGCATCTTTTCTCTTTTACCATTTTAAATATTGGGAATTTTGTTGTTTGTTTGTTTTTAGAGAGAGAGAGAGAGAGAAAGAGAGAGAGAGCAAGTGCAAGGGGGGGGGGCAGAAAAAAAGACAGAGACAGAGAAATTAAGCAGGGTCCATGCCCAGCATGGAGCCTGATGAAGGGCTCAATCCCACTGCCATGAGATCATGACCTGAACCAAAATCAAGAGTCAGACCCTTAATCGACTGAGCCACCCAGGCTCCCCTCTCTATTGATCATGGAAGATGCCTGAGGAGCACTTCATTATAAAAGTCTGGCTAAAATTGGGGGGAAGGGAAACGGTGATATCATGAAAAGAATGTATTCTCTATTCTACAGAAACTTCGACTTTCCTTTGTGTTTGGACAAGTTTCAGGGACAGACCTGGCTGTCGCCCATCTCACTTTTAGACTCTCAATAGACCACTGGTTCTCCGCAGGGAGTCATTTTGCTGCCAGTGCTTTTCCCTCCAGCCTTGGGCATTTGGCAGAGTCTGAAGACATTCTGATTGTCACTCTGGTGGGTGTTACTGGCATTTAGTGGGCAGAGGTGGGGGGGCTGCTGCTGAACATCCTCCAATGCCCAGGACGTGTGTCAGCACCTGTCACAACAGGGGCTGGGTACACTGACCCTAAAGGTGGTCTGGTCAGGTGACTGATATCATTGCTATTCAAGGCTCAGGATTTCACAGTCCTGACAAGAGAAGCTTCCGTCCAGTAATATGCTCATAATTAAAAATAAGCTATTTTTAAAAAAATTTTAATGCTTTTTATTTATTTTTGAGAGAAAGACATAGAGCATACGCCAGGGAGGGGCAGAGAGAGGCTCCAGGCTCCGAACTGTCAGCATAGAGCCCAACACGGGACTCGAACCCTCAAACTGTGAGATCAAGACCTGAGCCAAAGCTGGATGCTTTACTGACTAAGCCACCCAGGCACCCAAAAAATAAGCTTTTTTTAAACATCAAGTCTGATAAATTTTAGCTCCCTTTTAGGTATATGGACATTCTAAGTGTTCACTGAGAACATCAGAGTTCTAAATGGTGATTTGTCCCCTGACATGAATTATAATATATAGGATCAATCAAGGATACCTATGGTTGAAAACACAAAAGACAATAAAGAATAACAAGAATTCAAGTTTCAAACTGTAATCCACTTCAAATCCTTCCAATGAATCTGTGTCAATGTATAAAAATAAAAAACAAAAAACAAAAAGCCCAGTTTTTTTCCTTTTTTCTACTGGAGGGTAGTGAACAGTGAAGGAAGAGCTGACTCTGACAGTTGTCAAATCTTCCTTACTTTTCAAAAACTCTAAAAATATGGGGAGGGAGTATACCATGTACCAAGTATACCAAAAAATAAATGTCAGTTTGGTTAGAGTAGTTTCCTATTTTTAATGGCTCTGGGGCTTACTTACAAGCAGAGATCATTAGGGGCAAACATTCCTTTCAGCATGCCATCTCTGCATTGACTGTGCCCACATTTACCAACCCTCATATGCTTCTCCCCCCGAAGTCGGCCTGAATGTTCAAACATTTGCCTGCAGCAAATACCTCCTTCCTCCCTCACACACATTCCTATGAAAACCAGACCCAAAGGAAAAAAAAAATGAGACAAGTTAGAATCCATTGCCTTTTTGGGGATGCACCACCTGATTTTCATTGGGCTCAAAAAGATTCAGTTCAAGATCTGGGTAGGATTGTCTGTGTGGGCGTAACCAGGTTGGAATGGGGACTGGGAGAGGAGACACCACAGAGGGCATTTTGGGAAGGGAGCTAAGTGAGCAAAAATAGGAAAGCACATGAGTTTATGGCTTCCTTAGGCAGTGGCTGGAGTAGAAGTGCCACA
Organism: Paguma larvata; assembly: GCA_030068075.1. NCBI lineage: Eukaryota > Metazoa > Chordata > Mammalia > Carnivora > Viverridae > Paguma > Paguma larvata. The sequence continues at coordinate 16,031,892 of CM057844.1, forward strand.
GTGCTGGGATCTGAGGCTCCAAATGAAGACTGAGGCCACAAAGGCCTCAAATGTTATCAGAAGCCCCAGAAGAACCTGGACATGAAATGACAAAATAGTAATGGAGGTGGATTTACCAATAAAGCCAGAACATCATGCAATGAGGAAATCAAATTTTAGCTCAGACTCCATAAATAATGTGACTGTTCCCATCCACAGGAGAGGAGTAATAGGTTCCCTTTGGTATTTGTGTGCAAAGAAGGTGGACTAAGGACATCGTGCCCAGTTGGCACAAACGACAAGACCAAACAAACCCACAAAATCCGTCTCTCGGATCAGTTAGCAAAACTGGAAGCCAGCATCTGGCAGTGCGTTCTGGAGGCCAGTCAAGCCTTCTTTATGGACTGCACTTGGAATATTTACAGATTCAAAGAAAAAGAATTAGGACCCAAATCCCCACAACAAAACATACAGCAGCAGCCACAAATAACCCTTGCATCTAGCGGCCAGGAAAAGAAATGGCATGGGTCTCACGGTAGATACTTAACAGAACTATACCAGAGCAAAGGTGGGTTCAGGTCACAACAGAATACAGCAGTTTCTCTTGCTGACATGGGCCATTTCTCAAGACAATGGACATGGGATTGACAGCAGAATTTTGCTGTACAACATGATGAGTAGTTGATATTATGTCTTAGTTATGGGTCACTAAAACATTTGTAGACGTCATTCTGGAGCGTATATTTATTCCTTCTCAACAATTGCTTTTGTAATCTGCCTAAGTCCCCGAAATAAAGAACCACTTAAGGCACTGTTAAATACAGATAAAAAGTGCACTGGGTGGACTGTATCTCACAGTTGCCAATAGAGAGACAGGGCCCTGAAAAAAATTCTGTCTTAGGGCTGCTGATTTCTAACTGTGTTTTACAACATGTCAGTCTAGAAGTGTATTAAATGGCCCATTGCAAACCATTGAGCAGTTTTATAAACAAAGTGAGAAAAAACACAAAATTATCATTTTTAGAATTTGAAGGATAATTCCGGTGGTAGGCAAACACAAAATAGAGGGAGCAGAAAGATAAGTCAGGAGTTCCTGTGATAATCTAGGACACTGGTTCTCAAAGTATCGGTCCCAGACCAGCAGTATCAGCATCACTGGGGAACTTGTTAGAAATGCAAATTATCGGGCTCCATCCACAATCTACTGGATCAAAATGTCTTGCAGCAGGGCCCGGAAATGTGTGTTTCAACAAGCCCCAGGCCATTTCGATGCATGCTTGGGTTTGAGAAGGGCTGACCTAGGAACTCGCTCTGTAAAGCGAAATCTGGTAGACCAGCAGTATCAGCGTGCCCCCACCTCCTGGAATGGCACCGCTAAGTCAGAATCTGTGTGCTATCCAGAGCCCATGTGTACAGTGGGTATATTCGAGTCTGAAAAGCTGGGCAGGAAGATTTATAAGATCCTCAAAGAGGGGGTGGTCATTGGAATGGGGAGGAAGTCCAAAGGAGAAGAACATTTTGGGAAGGTTAAGGAACAGCTCCAACACTTCACAGGTAATCGATTTGTATGAAGCTAACCCTCAGATACCCAAATGGACTGGGTTACTGGCCTGTTGGGATTTGAGGGTCCTCAAAGTCTATCGTACCTAAGCAATAAAGACTTTTCATCCTGTGTGACTCCACATATGCCTCTCTAATTGTCCTCTTCCTCAAAATGCAAACATTTCTGGGAGAGACTGTCTATGGTCATTAATATTACACTTCCAAAGAATCGTTGGTTTCTTTCTGGGGGGAGACACAGCAGGTGGAAGATGAGGATGCCTTAGGGAGTCGCTCATGAGGCAGAGATGGGATTTACTGGAAACAGGTTAGGCCTACGTCATGGTTTCTGGGTGAGTTGGCTCTGGCTCAGCGCTATGCAGGCTCGGCAGCAACAAATCCACACTTTACAGGAGCAGTAATAAGCTCACACAGTGTGTGTGGATGTGTGGAAAGAAGGCAAAGTTCAGCCTGGGAGTTGAAACCGAACAGGTGGGAAACACCTGCTCTCTTTAGCTGCAAAATGCATTACAACCTGCTTTCCCTTGCCAACAGTCCATGAAAGCCTTGGCTTTAATGATTAAGTAGAGTCAAACAAAAGAAACTATAGACCAGCTCATCTTTCTTATTCTGTTTTGATCGGGAACTAGTTCTGGTTCATCTTAGATTAATGATTCATGAATGAGTAAACTAACATATATCTTATTTATAAACTATGAGTTTTAGAAGTTTATATCCTTATTCTAAGAACCTATGCAAGACTTACCATGCACTTTATCATTTAATAAATGCTTGCCCCACTCAATGCAAATTGAGATGAATACTTCACTATGTATGGTCTATTACTTCCTAAGTCATCACAAAGCCAAACCTTGAAATTCTCAGGGCTCCAGAGGAAACATAAAATGTTAGTTCTCTCCAGTTGGTGTCATTTGAAGATGTTCTATTCCACCAAATTTCTCAGTGTACTCTCAGAAAGCCTGAGGGAGCAGCATAACTCAATGGCTTTCATCTTGGTAACTTTTATCACGGATCCTGCCATCAGAATGGCCAGGTCTGAATTCTCAATCTGGTACGTACAGCTTTAAGACCAAGTGCAAGTTACTGAACTTCTCTGCACCTCAGTTTCCACATATGTATAATGAGGCACCTAATTCTTATTTTGTAAGGTTATCATGAATTTTAAGTGAGCTAACATCTGCTTAGTGCAGTAACTTGCAAGTAGTAGGTAACCAATAAATGTCAGCCCTCATTTTTGCCAAATGTGCAATTTGATAGTTGCAAACTCTCCTATGAAATAGTAATATGTATACAAATGAAAATGTCAGGAATGGATAAGTATTGTTGTTTTAAGTAAAAAGTGAAGCAAGGAGGTGAAGGTAGCTGTTTTGGTTAGGACAAGCTGGAACTTGGAAGGCCTCCAAAAACAAGTTCAGTCCATGAGGAGAAGCGGCATCACCATGAAGATCTGGGAGAAGAAAATAATAGCCCAAAAAGCAGCAACTATGGTGTCCTGGAAACTGCAGGGTGAATTTCAAGGAAGAAGGAGACCCATCAGCCACAACAAGTGATGCTTAATTTTTTTAATGTTTGTTTATTTTTGAAAGAGAGAGAGATAGAGTGGGGAGGGGCAGAGAGAGAGGGAGACACAGAATCCAAAGCAGGTTCCAGGCTCTGAGGCGTCAGCACAAAGCCTGATGCAGGGCTTGAATCCCCGAACTGCAAGGTCATGACCAGAGCCAAAGTCAGACGTTTACGCGACTGAGCCACCCAGGCACCCCAATGCTTAAAGGGACAAATGAGATGAAAGCAGAGGAAAAGATGTTGGACTTTGGTTACTGTGATAAGAACTTTTCAGCAGAGTATGTGAGTGGAGGTGAGAATGGGAGGGGATAGAGATTCTATGTGAAGACAACTCTCTAAGAGAACTTTGCTGTGAGGAGAGCAGCGAAACCAGGGAGAAAGCATTTGGCAGTGCTTTCAAGTTGGTGAAAGGAGGTCCTCACCAGCCACAGGGGTGCCAGGTGTAAAGTCGCAGAGAAGAGAAGCATGGGATGTATGTATGGTAGGAGGGAGCCCAGGGGAACAAGACAAGGAGGGAGGTCCACATGGAGGCTGAGGGTACCAAGCATAACGCTGGAGTGAGGCAGCAGGGAATGAGTTTGAGGAGCTAGACTGTCTTGGGCTGGGGGTGGGAGGAGAGAGTCCTGCCTGAACACCGCAAAATGAAGAGCTTGGGAAAAAGTGTGCCACTATTAGATGACAATTTAAGCCCTCTCTGATGTGAATAAGAAAGGCACTCAATACCATAGGAATATTAGGAATGAAGAATAATAGTGTTCAGGTCCTCAGCATGTGCTAACAAGTTTTAAAGGAAGATGCTTTTTATGTGTCAAAATTAGAGTTTAATGATGCATTAAAACCCTCGAAAAGGCATAATGGAGACTTATATTTAGCACATAATCCTTAAAATTTAATCTTAATCTTGGAAATATGGAATAGGAAATCCAAAGGAAATCCAGATCAAGCTGGTAGGAATTTAAAGCCTGTAGTAGAAATGGTTTCTGTGTCCTATTAACCATTTCTCAGAGTGACACTTAGGGGCTGAGCCTTGGAAAGGGGGAGGCATCGGCAAGAATTCTTAGGGCAGTTCCAAAGAGGGTCTTTTGCCAGAATTATCCATTCAGGAGACCAGAGCTGTGGAGGGACGGTCACATGTAAGAAGTACAACAGGAGGGGTTGTGCCGAGAATAGAATAGTCCGCACTTACCGACAATACGCTATGTGTGCCAGAGCCTGTGCAGAGGCCTTTTTAGGCATTCCCAGCTGTGTTAGCTCGCTCACAGCATTCTTATCCCCATTTTATAGATGAGGAAACAGAAGCTTGAAGATGTTAGATAATTTGCCCAAAGTTACACAACTGTTATTAAGTGGGAGCACTCGTGACAAAAAGTCTTCAGTGATAAAGAGGACCAAGCAAGAAATTGCCAAAAACAGAAGGGCAGAGTTTGTGAAGCTAGATGAATGCAGTGTGGGTGTGAGAGAACAAGCAGAGACAAGGTCAAGGTGCAGGTGGGCTGAAAGCCAGTCTTGGAGCTAATTCTGTAACACAGCCAGTCTGCCGATGGTGGAACTCTTAATGGAAGGTTGGCAGGCATCACTGGGCTGAGCAGTAGTTCTGGGAGCAAATAAGCTCGGCCTGCTGGCAGTGGAAGGATGAATTACCTCTCCAGTGCACTGGCTCTCTAATTCCATTGCCTCCCCTCTCCTGTCTGTTACTCCCTCCTACTCTCTCCAGCTCAGTGATATTTGAGATTGAGGAACTGCCCACATAAGAAGCAGGTGACAGTTTCTTATTATGATCAGGAGCATTCTTGGTCATTCATTCACTGCCGGTGAGAACATGAAATGACACAAACACTTAGGAAAATTGTTGGGGAGTTTCTAATAAAGTTAGACAGACACCTACCCTATGACTCAACAAGCCCACTCTTGGGTAATTACGCAAGAGAAACGGAAACGTATGTCCACAGAAAGACCCGCCAGGACTATTCACAGCACATCTTTCATAACAGCTCAAACCTGGAAACAGCCCAAATGTCCATCAACTGGAAAATGGACAAACTGTGGTAAAAATCATCTGAAGAAATGTTACACAGCAGTAAACAAGAGCAACACAGCATGTGACAACATGGGTGGATCTCAAAAGCATTATGTTGAGTGAAAGGAAGATGTACAAAAACATGCTGTGTGATTCCACTTAGATGAAGAGTAAGAGTGGGTAACACTGAGCTGGGTGATAGGATGATAGTTGTCTCCGGGTATTCATGTGTGTGCAGCGCTGGCCAGGAGAGGTGCTGCCTGGAAGAGGGAAAAAGAGAACTTTCTGGGGCCATGATAATCTTCTATCTTGACATACTCCAAGGCTACACAGGTGTATACACATGTCAAAATTCATTCAAGGAGATATTTGAGATTTGTGCATTTCACTCTGTATAAAATACATTGCAAAGAAGAACCATTACTGTACAAAATGAAAAATTTAAAAACCACCGTTGTTCTGACAGCTAGGTAAAGAAAATCTCTTTGCTGGTGCCTTTCAAGTTTACCGTACTCATCCCAGCTCTGCTAATTGGGCTCTTGGCCATCACATCACTGCACATCACAAAGTGCAAAGGGGATCAATATAACAGAGAACCTGTACCACAGCTGTGCTCAACTCAGCAAGTATCCTGGTACTGGGTCATTTTATTGCTTTTGCTTTCAAAAGGGTATTGATAAAAAAAAAAAAAAGGTGTACATGCCATGAACATTAACAAAATAATGACAATGGGCAGGATGTACTTCCATGGAGAAACGGGATAGTACTTGAACTTTCCTTATGAATGTGCCAAGATCCATGAATAATTGTCATTGTTAAAATATCGCCTTTTATATTTTTTAATCATATGAATGTATTATCTATTAATAAAATTTAATAAAATTAAGTATTTGAGAAACAGAACAAACAGCCACTGATATTTCTTAGCACTGTGAATTGTACCGGGAGAACCACCACTGCCCCCAACTCCCTGCCCCACATCACTGACACACTTGAGTCTCTAGTTTTTGGGCACCAGACCCTTAGTCACAAACTGGACACTGACTGCCCTTATTTCGCTGCTCCCCTTCCTCTGTAATTAAGCAGCAATAGCCATGATGTACCGAAACAGGCAGATCTCCTTGCTATGGACAATTGTGTGGGTTGAGATGCCTGGAACTCACTCCTACCCATGTAATTACTCCTCTTCATTTTGCTGACAGAAAAAAAATAAAGAGTAAATACTAAATCTTAAGCATAGTTTACTTATTGAGAAAATAAGTATCCTTAAAAATTATTTTATGTTTATTTTTGAGAAGAGAGAAAGAGACACAGCATGAGTGGGGAGGGGCAGAGAGAGGGAGACACAGAATCTGAAGCAGGCTTCAGGCTCTGAGCTGTCAGCACAGAGCCCAACGTGGGCTCAAACTTGTGAACCACGAGATTTGACCTGAGCCAAAGTTGGACGCTTAACCGAGAGAGCTACCAGGTGCTCCCAAAATAAGTATCTTTAGAAAATAAAGTGCATATCTGAATTAATGGTATGGAATAGTTTAGGCATTAGGGGTAATTTTGCAAAAAATAAAGAAAAAGAAAATAATTAGTCAAACCAGTACTAAAACTCAGATATCCTTTACATTTTAGCAAATGGCATAAAATTATAATTATGAACCTTAAAAAGTCTCATATGCACTTTACAGATGTTTTTAAATATTTCATGAAATTGGTTATTCCAGTAGATGCCATGTGTTTAAGACAATTCCACAAATAAGCTATAATTTATAAAATGCAGCACATATGCTTTCAAAGCCTAAAGAAATGTATGACTAAGTTTTCACCAAAAAAGTTACCCTGATGATAACAAAATAAGAACCCACACTTTGATATGTTTAAGTTACTATCTTGTTTCACATTATCCTATTTAATTTTCCCAATGCGGCTATTACTAAATGGGATTACCAACTCAGAAGACTGGGTTCAAATTCTGCCATTCACTAGCTGCGTAACCTTGGGAAAATTACTTAATTTCCTTGCACCCCACTTTCCTTTCCTGTACAATGGGATAGTAATAATGACTATTTCATAGGTCTGTATTTGATCAAATACATTGATTAAATCTTTTGATACATATAAAATCCTTAAAGCAGTGTTTGGCATGTAAGTTGTGGTTAATTGTTCTTTGCCATTGTTATTTGTTACTTTTTATTATTCTTCTTCTGGGTCCTTCTATTAGGATTACTAGTGACATCATTTAAATATAATGCTTCCAAGAGAGGAGCCAAGATGGTGGAACAGCACTTAAGGTTTTTTTTGTGTCTCTTTTCCCTGAAATACAGCCAGATCAAGACTAAACCATACTGCACATCTAGAAAACTAATTTGAGGATTAACACAACAATCTGCACAACCTGAACCACAGAACTCAGCAGGTACTTGGCACAGAGAGGTGAACTGAGGGAGAGAGAAGCTGCAGAGGGCAGGGAGCTGTTTTTGCTTTCAGAGGGAGGACAGAGACGGGGAAGAGAATAGGAAAGCATCCACTCCACCTGAAAGCAGCAGGAGAGCAAAGAAAGAGTACACAAGGGGCTGAACAAAAAAAAAAGGAGAAAGAAAGAAGAGGGTTTAAATTCCATTATGACTCTATAAACAGGAGGAGCAGAGAGTCTGAGCAGCTCCATACCTGGCAGTGCTCTAGAGGGAACGGTGAATTCCCAGGAGCAGAGAGTGAGGTCTGAGGGGTCCTCGGGCCACACAAGAAGAGGTGGTTCCCCTGCTGGGACGACATTTGGTAGAGGCTGTGTGGCCCAGCAGAGGTCCCAGCAGACCCTGGAGAACTACCACATTCCCTGGTGTTGAAACAAGGACGTTAACAGTGAAGCCTGGAGCCAGATATGTGCTGTGATCTTCCATAATTCCTGAAATGCTACTGTGACAAGATCGCGTGAACTTTTTCTGGGGTGAGCTGGCACCCAGCTGTTGTCTCTGGGCATTTGCAGCAGCATGGTACCTCCAACGTTCCTGGGGGTGGGCGGGCACCCAGCAGTTGCTCGATGAGACCCTCCCCCAGAGGGTCATAACAGGCCAAAGCTGCAGTCCTCAGAAGTGAGAGGTTGGGAAACACAGCTGTATCTGAGATAAAACTCAGGTGAGAGGTGCCGCCTGGCAACCTGACAGCTTGGTCATGGACAGTGTAAAAGCAGGGAGTGGACAGAAGCCGGAGACAAAAGAGGGGTGTCTGATTGCTGGTCTGGGAGAACAGAGTTCCAATACTAGAGACAGGGTAGCTAGGTGATGCCATTTTCACCCCTCCCGCGCATGTGCATATGCACCTACAAGCGCCACAATAATCTACCCCAGTGAGCTAAGCAGCGCCATCTAACGGAAAACAGAGACATTACACTAAGCCGCCCCAACTGGGTCAAACTCACTCTTCAAGAACACCACAAGTCTCTCTGCCCGCTTAGTTTACAGACTACAAAGTGCTTCATAGTTTGACTTCTCGGAGGAAATGATATAATATCAATCGTATTTCAGTCTGTTTGTTGGTCCATCTATTCATTTTTTTTTCTTTTCTTTATGTATTTTTGAATACAGAAAGAGAAAAAATTATTTTTATTTTCAATATTTGTTAAAATATTTTTCTTTTTTTTCAATGTTTATTCATTTTCGAGAGACAGAGAGACAGAGTTCAAGTGGAGAAGGAGAGAGAGAGGGAGACACAGAATCTGAAATAGGCCACAGGCTCTGAGCTGTCAGCACAGAGCCCTATGCGGAGCTCGATCTCACAAACTGCAAGATTATGACCTGGGCCGAAGTCGGACCCTTAACCGACTGAGTCACTCAGGCGCCCCTCTTTCTTTTTCTAATATTTTTTACTTTTTTGTAAATTTTACAATTCTATTTTACTTCCATCATTTCATTTTAGTCTATTTCATTGTATTCATTTTTCTTTTAAAATTTTTTTTTAACATTTATTTATTTTCGAGAGACACAGAGACAGAGTGTGAGCAGGGGAAGGGCAGAGAGAGAGGGAGACACAGAATCTGAAGCAGGCTCCAGGCTCCGAACTGTCAGCACAGAGCCCGCTGAGGGGACCGAACTCACAGACTGTGAGATCATGACCTGAGCTGAAGTCAGCAGCTTAACCGACTGAGCCACCCAGGTGCTCCTCATTGAATTCATTTTTCAAATTTTCAAACGTTTTCCTTTCTTTTTTTTTCTTTTCTTATCTTTCCCTTTTTTCTTTCATCTATCAAGCTCCTTTCAACAAGCAGACCAAAACACAGCTATGATCTAGATCATTTTATTTGATTCATTTTTGTGTGTTTTTAATTTTTAATTTCCTTTTTTTTTAAAATCTTATTAATTCCATCAAAATGACAAAACGAAGGAATTCACTCCAAAAGAAAGAACAAAAAGAAATGACAACCAGGGACTTAATCAACACAGATACAAGCGAGATGTCTGAACCAGAATTTAGAATCAAAATAATAAGAATACTATCTGGGTTTGAAGATAGATTAGAATCCTTTTCTGCAGAGATAAAAGAAATTAAAGCTAGTCAGGATGAAATAAAAAATGCTGTAACTGAGCTGCAATCTCGAATAGATGCCACAGCGGCAAAGATGAATGACGAAGAGCAGGGAATCAGTGATCTAGAAAACAAACTTAAGGAGAAAAATGAAGCAGAGAAAAAGAGGGAGACTGAGGCAAAAGAGCACGATTTAAGAATTAGAGAAATCTGTGACTCACTAAAAAGGAACCTCAGAATCACAGGGGTCTCAGAAGATGAAGAGAGAAAGAAATAGGGATAGAAAATTTATGTGAGCAAATCATAGCAGAAAACTTCCCTAACCTGGGGAAAGACACAGACATCAAAATCCAGGAAGCACAGAGGACTCCCATTAGACTCAACAAAAACCGACCATCAACAAGGCGTATCATAGTCAAATTCACAATACTCAGACAAGGAAAGAATCATGAAAGCAACAAAGGAAAAAAGTCCTTAACCTACAAGGGAAGACAGATCAGGTTTGCAGCAGATCTATCCACAGAAACTTGGCAGGCCAGAAAGGAGTGGCAAGATATATTCAATGTGCTGAATTGGAAAAATATGCAGCTAAGAATTCTTTATCCAGCAAGGCTGTCGTTCAAAATAGAAGAAGAGACAAAAAGTTTTCCAGACAAACAAAAATTAAAGGAGTTCATGACCACTAAACCAGCCCTGCAAGAAATTTTAAGGGGAACTCTCTGAGGGGAGAAAAGATGGGAAAAAAAAAAAAAAAGACCAAAAGCAACAAAGACTAGAAAGGACCAGAGAACACCACCAGAAACTCCAACTCTATAGGCAACATAATGGCAATAAATTCACATCTTTCAGTACTCACTCTAAATGTCAATGGACTAAATGCTCCAATCAAAAGACATAGGGTAACAGAATGGATAAGAAAACAAGATCTATCTATATGCTGTTTATGGAAAGATCCACTTGAGACCTAAAGACACCTTCAGATGAAAGTAAGGGGATGGAGAACCATCTATCATGGTAATGGTCGACAAAAGAAAGCCAGAGTAGTCATACTTATATTAGACAATCTAGACTTTAAAATAAAGACTGTAACAAGAGATGAAAAAAGGGCATTATATCATAATTAAGGGATCTATCCACCAAGAAGACCTAACAACTGTAAACCTTTATGCTCCAAATGTGGCAGCACCCAAATATATAAATCAATTAATCATAAATATAAAGAAACTCATTGATAATAATACCATAATAGTATCAATATCCAAAATCTATGAAGCACTTACCAAACTCAACACCCCCCCCAAAAAAAAATAATCCAGTGAAGAAATGGCCAAAAGACATGAAGACATTCAGATGGCCAAGCAACACATGAAAAAATACTCAACATCACTCATCGTCAGGGAAATACAAATCAAAACCACAATGAGATACCACCTCACACCTGTCACAATGGCTAACGTTAACAACTCAGGCAACTACGGATGTTGGCGAGGATGCAGAGAAAGAGGATCTCTTTTGCACTGCTGGTGGGAATGCAAACTGGTGCAGCCACCCTGGAAAACACTATAGGAGTTCCTCAAAAAATTAAAAATAGAACTACCCTATGACCCAGTAACTTCAGTACTAGGCATTTATTCAAGGATACTGGTGTGCTGTTTTGAAGGGGCACATGCACCCCAATGTTTATAGCAACACTATCGACAATAGCCAAAATATGGAAAGAGCCCAAATGTCCATCGATAGATTAATAGATAAAGAAGATATGGCACACACAAATGAGCATTACTCAATAATCAAAAAGAATGAAATCTTGCCATTTGCAACTACGTGGATGGAACTAGAGGGTATTTTGTTAAGCAAAATTAGTTAGTCGGAGAAAGACAAATATCATATGACTTCACTCATATAAAGAATTAAAGAATTAAGATACAAAACAGATGAGCATAAGAGAAAGGATGCAAAAATAATATAAAAACAGGGAGGTGGACAAAACATAAGAGACTCTTAAATATGGAGAACAAATAAAGCATTGCTGGAGGGGTTGTGGGAAAGGGGGGATGGGCTAAATGGGTAAGGGGCATTAAAGAATCTACTCCTGAAATCATTGTTGCACTATATGCTAACTAACTTAGATGTAAATTAAAAAATAAATAAATATTTAAAAATTAAAAAAAATAAGTATAATGCTTCTATCATTGCGGAAATTAAACACATAGAATTAAAAAATAATAATTTAAAAAATTCCCAAAAATGAATAAAAAATATAATACTTCTATTACTGTAGTAATTAGACACATAGTAATGATCTTAAAATTTATAGATACATATTTTTCAAAATAAAGCTATATGGAACTAGTGGAAGTTAGGGTCTGCAATGTTTGGTCAGAATGTTATTAATCACAGTTAATGTAATAGTGTTGCATGCTATATTAATGAACAGAGAAAAAGAAGAAAAGAACAAACTGATGAGTAATTGTGTGACTGTAAAAGAAGACACTTGTATATAATTAACATCCTTTTCCATCAATTTATATGTAATAAAGAGAACATAAATCGTTCAAGTTATAAGAGAACTCAGAAGTATTTTACTCCAACTCAAGATAGTCATCTATTCTAAGTGTCCCTGGAGATGCTCGGTTAGACCCTTGCTTTTCACGGTGTGGTCCCGGGACTGGCATCACCTAGGAGCTTGTTAGAAATGCAGAATTTCACACTCCACCCCAGACCCAATGAATAATAACCTTTATTTTAATAAGACCCCCTGGGGATCTGCATGCATATTAAATATGGAGACATACTGACCCACACTATTTTAATTACTGCACTCATGGCAAACTCAGTATTGATGATGCAGCTGTTTCACTGTGAGATATTCCCAGTTCTTAACATGTCTTTATTATATGGAGGCTAAGTTTAAGAAAAAATATACAGGTCACGATCCCATTTTAAAATGCTGATAGCTATGATATAAAATACGTATATATGCATGTATGATTAGGTTTACATAGAAAAAATTCTGGAAGGATAACACTCAATTGTTGATACTAGTAAGCAATCCTTCAAATGTTTGCTTCAAATTCCAGCTGTTGGAATTTCTTACTGTGGCTCCTTTTTCTTGTGCCCTCTAGTCTTAGTTTGGTCAGCTAGAGAATTCAAGATCAGTTTTATTATTAATTCTGCCTCAGAGAGCTAAAAACAGCTTCCTGCCTCCCCTTGGCCTTCTTTCATCCAGACTAGAGGCTTCAAATGTCCCAGTGGCTCCTGCTGTTCTACCACCCTTACCTCACCCTTCCAGATCCCTCCAGACTATCAACAGGTCTCCTGGAAGCATGCCAGAACCCAGTTCTCCCTGGCTGGCATTAGTAAAAGCAATCACTTGATCTCCCAGAATGCTTTCTTCTTGACTAATAACTTCTTAATTTAACAATGTCATTTGAAAAGTCATGGAAGAAATTAGTTCTCAAATCACATAAATTATTATATCACTTTTCTTCTGAGATGTCCCGAATGTATTAGAGATGCTAGGAAGGGCCCTGCAATGGCATTAATTGCACAGAACTCAATATTTATTTCTGAAGCAGAAGAATAACTACCATGTGTATAGTGTTTGAAGGATAACAATGCAGGGGCACCAAGCAATTCCCAAGACAGGAGAAAAAGGAATGATCAGGGAAAGATCTGTTCATGTGCATAAAAAGACACTCAATGTAGCCAAGAGAGATAATTATGAACCTTGAATTGAGTTCCTACAGATAAGGCGACAATTGATATAATAACCCAGAAAATAATAGAAGACAAATCTTTAATGGAAACTATGTAGGGGATTGAAGGTCAAAAGAAAAACTTCAGATAGAACATTCTGTTAATTTTTTTAATGGTCAGTCTAGAACAGAGTTCCCCAACAAGTCAGTGTGTCATGAATGGATGTCATGAGTCTGCCTCTTGGCATAACTGGGTGAAGCCTGGATAATACAAGACCTCAGCTGGCCACCTCTAGCACCAATGAGCTTACAAACATGAGCCTGTATATTCTCCTATGTATGTTACACCACTGCTCCCACACAAAAAGAGTTATTTATTTAGAACCACTGGTATAAAAGGTATCCCTTTTCTGTCAACTTCCAAGGCTATTTTGAAAACATAAATCACGACAGTGGAGCAAACATAGAATCTTCTAGGCAAAAAAAAAGAGACATTAATAGTACAAGCAGTAATGGGCACGCAGCCATTTGTTAAGGTTTAGCATTGCATTAATCTGTGCTGATACCATTTGGCTATTGTCATAGGAAAATTGGTGAAGATGCTGTAACTCCATGTCTGGATGTTGAGCTATTGCAAAGAGCACATGAGTTTGTTCTGCAATGGCATATCAACCTTGATAAAAGGACATGAGAAGACACGTGTAGAAAAGCATGGGGCAGAGGTAGGTGTGGAACATAGCTTAGCATGTGAAAGAAAAACAAAAGAAAAAAGTCCACAAAGAACCAGAATGACCACAGAAGAAAGACCTTGGACCTGTATCAGGATAGTCACATTTCCCTAAGTCATTGACAAAGGGTTGAGCAGTTCTTTGTTGTGAAGGGACTGGAATTAAAACTGGAACTATTTGATCTGGGGTTGAATATTAACTTCAGTTTAGCTTTTTTTTTTTTTTTTTAAACCAGTTGTTTATTCAACCAATAAACTGACAACATATAAATATATGAGTGAGCACATTATGTCACTTGGTAAATTATTTCTGATTTATTCCACCATATGATTTCAGATCTTGTTAACAAGTTATTTTTGTCACATTTATGAAGTCTTGGGAAGGAAAAGAATATTTATATTGAATGGTTGTTATATGCTGGAGATTATAACAAATGTTTTAGTGTGTATCATTCCATTTAAAACTTATAAACCTATGAGGTAGGTAGGTAGTAACAAAATGTGATATTATTCTCTTTAATAGATAAAAGAAATGAATCTTAAGGAGGTTTGCTACTTTGCCCAAACTCATAACAGCAGTAGTTAGATTAAGTAACTCCAGATGCTATGACAGATAAAATCTCAGTGCATCAAATCATTGCAAGATCATTCCTTACTCATGTTACAACACAACGTATTCGTGGCTCCAGGTGATCATTCAGGAACCCAGGCTACTTACCTCTTTGGCTCCACCACCTTCGACCCATGGCTGAAATTTCCTCCACTCAGCCAGGGGGTGAAAAACAAGATGGTGACGAGAACAGATCATCTCTGAACCACATTAGCCTAGAAGTATCATGAATCACTTCCTTCCACATTTTATTGGTAGTCCTTCACTGGGAAGAGTTTTTCCAGCAATACCCCTATATTGTGGAGGAAATCTATGCAATTTTAGTGTTTTTTCTAGCCATCTGTGCCACAGTTCTGTACATTTCAAAGCGGGTGCATAAATATTTCAGCCTGATTTAAAAAAATAAACAACTTGCAATGTAGGCAAATATAATTCCAATTGTGTGCATGTTATTTTCCCATTTTATAATGGTAAAATTGGACACAAATACTTCCTTTAACTTGGGATTGATATCTTAGGGCTAGAACCCTAGACTCTCACTCTTGGCTTGAGAGTTCTTACCTAAGAAGGCAGGTGACACATATTCAGAAGAATAGAGAGTGCCGTTAGCCAAAGAGAGGGAAAATGTTATAAGCACTGTCTCAGGATTCTGATTAGGTCAAGTCTTGGGCTTTGCCACTGAGTAGTTGTATGTGACCTTAAACAAGTAATTTAGTGCCTCAGAGTCTTCATTTTCACATCTCAGGACAGTCATAGTTCCCCTACTATAGAGAGTGATAAAGTTTAAACGAGATGATACATGGAAAGTACTTAAAAACAATGTCCAATAAATTTTGGTTACTGATATGCCACAAGAAATAACTAACATATGATCTTGCATTTACAAGATTTTCTTGCTAATCCACATCGTACTTAAGTTCTATCTATTTTGGTGTCTATTTAGATTTCTTCACGTTAGCCTATTTACAAAGAACAAATCAACCCTCATTGACTTCAGCAAATTTGCTCTATTCTACAGTAGAAACTGGGAGAGGAGTCATCTGGGAAAGCAAGTGTTGATGAATCAGCATAAATCCATACCCAATCCTGGAAAACAGCCCAGAGTGAGAGCCGTACTGACAGCAAGTCAGTAGAATCACGTTCACTTAAACACCAAGGGCAGCACAGAGCATTACGAAAGATAAAAACAAGGTCAAATGTTTTGTGTGTTCTTCTGCCAGTTTAGCTGCCAGAGACTCTAGGGTCAAGAATAGAAACCCAGCACCCAACCTCACTGTCCAGTTCATGGTTTCAAATCATCTTGTTTCATCGATGAGGAGACAAATGCCCAGCAAGGTTCAAGGTTGGTGGTTAAATAGGAGATATGAGTCCCAAAACTATGTTTTGTTCGTTCTTGGATCAACTGTCTTACCTGTGGTGCCTTCATATGTGTGTTACTTTAGATTCCAAAATGCTATAGAAATGCAGGGATATCAAGTCCCGTGAGGCAAAACACGAAAGTTTACAGACTGTCTTTCTGAAATCTGCCAATTTTTCCCATACACAAACACCTCTTCAAGTTTCTTCCCGAATGGAAGGTGAGCCCCACATTCTGTGAGGACTTTGCTTTATTTCTTTAATAAAAAGAAAGAAAGTGGGAAAAAACAAAAATTGACCACTTTAACAACAAGCCCTTTGTTTATCATCAAAATATTTCACAGCCCTTCTTTCACTTGGGTGCACAATAACAGAAGACGGAATGGCATGGTGCACATGGACACCACACCTCAGTAATTTCTGTCAAAAAGCTGGAGAATGAAAACCCGTATATATCAGTGTGGCACAGACCTCCCCCCAACCACAAACCCCTCTGAAAGGCATCAGCCTGCCAAAGGAAGAGGTTTCCCCTTCAACAGACTAATGTAAAAACAACTCAGAATGTCAGCTTTGGATAACATGTTTCTACTGATTTTAAAAAGAAGAAAAAATTCACATGGATTGAATCTCATTCACTCAGGTGTAAATTTTGCTTTGAAAATATGATGGTGGACACAATATTCCACAAGCATGTCTGTCTTGAAAACACTCCTTTACTACACAAACCTAAAAATGGGTTAGAACCACCTTTTAATTTCAGTTATGCAAGATTTTAAAATCGCCCAGAAGCTAAGTAAAATTCCACTGGGTGATTCTGAGCTTTGTTTATTTGTTTTACTGACTGAGTTGACAGCATGAATACATTTAGATATATATGTACATGTGAGTCTATGTATATTTCTGTGTATGCATATAGAAGAAATTTCTGCTAGTCAACTCTTTTTGACCTACAAAAAAATGTCTATTTCGTAGGGTTCAACCTCATATATTCAAGATTAATCTAATTAATATTAAACACACAACATATGGAAAACACACTTGATGCCCTAAGAGAATATGACATCAAACTTCCTACTTCTCTCCTTAATAGTTCATTCTCTTTCACATCCATCCATATGACACAGCAAAGGACCAGAAATGGTCTTTCAGAATCTGTTATGTGCCAACGAATTCATCCTCAAAATAGACTTGCAGAACACTATGCTGACTTTGCAGGAAACCTTGAATGCTATCAAGAAAACAGAAACCCTGAACTAGTCTTTTCTGCAGAAACAAGAAAGCTCCATAATAGAGTGACATATGTTCCTCAGGATTACAGAACTGAGAGCTGACCACTAGATATGAGATATGAGCACTGGATATAGCTGAACTAGTAGAAGGAGGCCAGACAATCCAATCCAGTAAGCTAAAGTAACTTTGGAGGGCCTTCTAAGCAACACTCTGTATTAATACAGCACGACTCTTCTATGGCTATACATTGCAGCTTCTGGAGCATTTGTACGCAACAATTGCAAAAACCAGGTCCTTGTTCCAATAATTAAGCATGTAGTTTCTAGAATCAGACTGTCTGTTCCAATCTCAGCTTTATAACTATAGTGGTGAGACCTCGTACAAGTTATACCATCTAATTGTAAAGTGTGCTCCAGCTTCCTATCTAAAAATGAAAATGAAAGAAATACCTGCCCCTATAGTTGGTATAATGATTAATACAGTGTAATGTACTACAAAGCCCAGCACGTGATAAGCAATTAATAAGTAATAGCTACTATTACTGATTCAGTACTGTTGTATCCATTCATTTAAGGTCGCTTAATTGTATCCTACATTTTTTTTTACCAGGGGAAGGGGAGGGAAATCTTTACAAGATTTTTGCCTCAGCAAAGAATTATTCCTGAGACCTGCTTCTTACCTGCCTATTTTCCTATTTGCAAATGCAAAATATTTCAGCATTTAATGACAAGCGAGAACCCTGAAACACAGTTCCTTTACAAATATTTAAGTAATATTTATTTTAATATGCATTTCTGCTATGTAGGAGATTTCATAAAGCAGTATCCTCATGAAGTTGCACTGTGGTGGGCCAGTGTGGGGTTAAAGAGATCTAACCCTCATTTAAGAACGTGCTAGGGCATGGCTCTGAGTATCGCACACACGGACTCCATAAGTGAACTACAGCTCACACCACATGATGATTTTAATAAAGGAACAATGCTGAACAGTCTCATTGTAAATCTAGCAGAGGAAGATGTCTTTGTCATTAGTGGTGCTAGTGTTGCACGTGGGACAAAACACGGTAGCTTCAGAAAGCTGCCTGGGTCACTGACATTTGTGGCAGCCGAAAGGAGGAAATGTTCCAGTTGCCTGCCTGCAGGGGTGAAAAGGAAACAGCGGCTGTAAATGTGGCAGATAAAAACAAGTCTCTATTTTAGGCTGATGGGACACTCAAAAGACCCAGCAGCTCTGGTTGAAAGACTTTCAACCATTTCCCAAACAAATTTGGTAGAAAAGCAAGTAAACAGTTTAGAAGTCTTGTCTGAAAGAGGTGAGGGTTAATGTAAAAAAAAGAGGTGAGGGGATGCATGTAAAACAGCTTGACCAAACTTTTCCTTTGATAGAATACTGGATATAAATACGGGAATACAGACTTAAATGTTGTCATTTACGACCTCCGAAAGCTAACTGGTTGAGTAATAGTAACGAGTTAGATCATCCCTTGAATCTTGCATTCTTACTTGACACTAAATTTTGAAAAAATTGGGGCTGTTCCAGATTGGAAGCCTGTCCTTGATTTTGCACCCAGCACTGTGTCTTAGACATATCTGGCTAGTCAGCTGACTAGGTGTCCATGATTAGCTGGCCATAACACAGTATTGTGCTTATGATTCATTTTCCTTTCTGAGCAATCTCCCCGATCCCTCCTTTAGGGAGTCTTCTAGAAACCCTGGAGCAGCAAGTTCTCTCTGAGAGATTATATTTGGGGCCTTCTGTCTTAAGAGCACACCAAAAGTCAAAACAGCATCAACTTTAATATGCCAAAGTAGCCAAGTAGTAGAGTAGTAGTAAACTGTTGTTTTATATGCATATATGCTTATTTAATTCATAGAAGTATGTAAATCCTGTATAATAATGCCTAAAAGGTACATTTATACATCTTTCAAGAATAAAGAAATGACAAGGAAAACATACTATCTGAAATAATGAAGAACAAAAATTTAAATTAAGAAGAATGGTTAGAACCACCATCAGCAGTGCTCCAAAAAACACTAGTCAGATACTTAAAAACTAAAATAAGAAAAGCTAATACAGTGACAAGAGACACTGGTGCTGACACCAACTTGTGCATCTGTCTCCTCTTTCCATTTGAGTACTCTGCAGAAGCCACAGAGGTCAAATTTATGACAAAGGGATTCTACAAGAGAAATGACAGAAAAAGGATTTGGGGAGCAATATAAGAAAAATTACCCTTAGTCATGCAACTGTTAAGTGTTGTTTGGGTTCCTGAGCACTGAGATAAAGACTACGTTCCTCATTTTTTCCTTTCAACTAAGCATGGTCATCTGACTAAGTTCTGGCCAATAGGATGTGAGCATCAATGATGTAATGACATTATACATCATGTTTTTAAAAAGAAACAGCTTACCCTCAACATTCTTCTACCTTCCCACAGCTGAAATGAGGACATGGTGCCCTGACCCACGTTCAGCCATGTGAATACTCTGGTATACATATGATAGAACAAGATAACAAAACCAGGATATCAGGAAAACCACACAGAGTAGGCTTAAACTGCCCACTGGTTCAGATGTTAACATGGAAAGAAATAAACCATACATCTATTTAGATCTTCTATTTCGGTACTGTGAAATAGTGGCATTGTGGCAAATATCAGTTTGTTTTCATGTTGTGTGTCAGTCTTGATAACCAGGTAAACCTTTGAGAAACTTTTGGAAGGCCACAGAATTAAAATAAAAAATAAGATAAAACCTGGCTCTGTTATTTTTTTTTGTAAAGGACATTAAGCAGATGCTTTCACAGAAGATTTGATTAGTAATAGGTACTTTGTAGCTTCAAAATTTCATGGGTTAAGTCACTAGCCAAAATTTCATAAACTAAGTCACTAGCCAAACTTTGAAGAAGTAAATAATCTACACCAAGAACAATTTTCTGAGTCGGAAGAAAGAAATGTCTTTATAAAGACTGGTTAAATCATAAACAATTATTCCTAGAAAGCTTTAAACCAACTGAAAATTTCCTACTCCAGGGCGCTGGGTAGCTCAGTCAGTTAAGTCAAATTCTTGATTTCAGCTCAGGTCATGATCTCCTACTTTGTGAGACCAAGACCCATGTTAGGTTCTGTGCAGTGAGCGTGGGATTCTCTCTCCCCCCAACTCTCCCCTTCCCCTGCTAACTCTCTCCCTCTCAAAACAAATAAATAAACATTACTTAAAAATTAAAGAAAATAACGTACTCTGGTCTTCAAGATTGTTCTGCTATGCCACAGGAGTTGGGCAGGAATGCAAACATTGCATACTCAGTACACAAGTGAACTACTACAAGCTAGACAAAGGAGCAACAAGACAAAATTAAAGTCACATGTTATCTTGTATTAAAAATCTATTCTGTAGAGGTCAATTTTCACTCCATATTTCCCGGAGAATTAATGCTTAGTATCAAGAGCTGGAAGAAAATGAGTTAAAAATCTTTCTGATGTTGGAGAGACACATGTAAACACATCAGCAGATATTTACACTTCCAAGTAGGATCTCTTAACAGAGAACAAAATATTTACTTAGACAACCCTAAAGGGTAAATCTCTTTTAAAAGAATAAACTTTTAATTACTCTTAATTAGATTAAAAAAGTGAGTAGAAGTACTTGTAGCTTCGTACATATTTTAGAAATATTCTAAAATATTTTGTTCCCTGGAAACAACAGCTTGTCCAATGAGCTATGTCCTTTCCAATTCAGGTCAAGGGTGCTGTCCTCTGTGGAGCTTTCAAATCCCCCAGGCAAAGTCAAGCCTTTCATACTCTGCTTCCTAGTACTTCCTGAAAATTCTATTACACCGTTTAATCCAATAAGCACTTGTTTGCCGATACTGCTTTCCATTTAACTAATAATTCCTTGAGAACAACCACATGCAGAGCCTCACATATGACAAGAGTATGGGCTCTAAAGACTGGCAAGGTTCAAACCCTGGTCTAAGTCATATGCATATACCTTAGGCATGTTATTTTACCTTCCTGAATCTTATGTCTAAAATAGGTGAAATTTTTTTCTTAAATGAGTTTCTGAGGATTAAATGAGTTAATACATGATACATGTATTGGGGTGACTGCGTGACTCAAACAGCTGATCATCCAGCTCTTGATTTCAGGTCAGGCCATGGTCCCAGGGTCGTGGAATTGAGCCCCGTGTCAGGCTCCTCACTGAGTGTGGAACCTGCTTGGGATTCTCTCGCTCTCTTCCTCTGCTTCTCTCTCCTACTCTTGCTCAATTTTCTCTCTCTCTCTCAAATAAAAAAAATTCAAATAATACATGATAAAAGTAATAATACATGGCAAATTTCTCAGACCTGTGCTCAGCCCACAATAAATGCCACACAACTGTTTTTTCAAGTCAGTTTCTGACTCCATAGGTGCCTAATAAAACTTATATGAACAAATGGTGGGTTAACACCATGGTAGGCCAACTTCAAGAATGGTATAAATTTTATAAAAGCAAGTGTTGCTTGTTAAAATATTTGAAACTTTCCAATGAAAATATAACTTCATAAAACACTGGGATTGTCACAACTCAAAATCATCTCAAGGGATTACCAGAGATGATTCCAGAATATTGGTCTAAAATGCAACAATTTAGCTCGGAATACTAGTCCTTCCTTTAAAAATCTGGAACTTGAAATAAAAAACACTGTTTTTCAGAATATGCCATCATCTAACCAAGAAAATTTATGATGCAGTTCTGAGTTATTAATTCATTACAGAGAACACCAGAAATGTCCATTCTTTTCAATGTCACTTGTCAACTTCCATGACTTCCACTCCTGTGAATAGTTAGTGTTTTCTAATTGCTTGCATCATAATTGTTACGAGATTAAAACATCTGTTTACATGGAGCATTTCACAAGAAAATTACCTAAAACTCTGTATCTTTACTGTATCAGTATCTAATATTATCAAAAGCTTTCATTTAACATTTTCAATCTTTGAAAATTATTTAGAAATTCTTCCCAAGTGAAAGGTGCCTGGGTGGCTCAGTCGATTAACTTGCCGACTTCAGCTCAGGTCATGATCTCACCGTTCATGGGTTCAAGCCCTGTGTTGAGGTCTGTGCTAACAGCTCAGAGCCTGGAGCCTGCATCAGATTCTGTGTCTCCCTCTCTCTCTGCCTCTCCCTCTCTCTCTATATTAAAAGAAAAAAGAAATTCTTCCCAAGTGAAGTCCACATGAGCACCTGGAAAATACCCACCACTACAATTGTTGTCCCTTAGTTTGTGTTTCCCCGGAAGTAGCAGTTGTGCAAAGATGTGAGCTAGGAATTCTTTTTGAAAGGTAACCTCAGAAAATCCTAGCACAGCAGTAGAAAGGTGAGAGATAAAGGGAAAGAAAGCCAAAGAAAGTGTGACACCAAGAAATGCAGCTCTAGGGACGCCTGGGTGGTTTGGCTGGTTTTGCGTCCGACTTTTGATTTTGGCTCAGGTCATGATCTCAGGGTCCATGAGTTCGAGCCCTGAACTGAGCTCCATTCTGATAGCTCTCCCTCTTTCTCTGTATCCTTCTCCCTCTTTCTCTGTCCTTCCCCACTTTCTCTCTCTCTCTTTCCCTCTCAAAATAAATAAATAAACAAAAAAAGAAAAAAAAGAAATGCAGCTCTGTGTACCTCAGGGAGGTCATATTAGAACTCTGGCAGATTAGAACATGTGTCCAAGTTTTCATGTCCAAGGAAGAGGGAGCCAAGGCATTTATACACTGATTGACAGAAGTCATTGTTTGAGGGATGTTTTATGGTTATAAAGATTCTGTGGCACATGGGCTGCCACACGCTCTATCAGAGCAGACTTTAGTGTTTAAAGAAAAAATAAAAGGAGCAGCATTCAGGCACTCATGGTGGATCATGGCTGGGCTGGAGCACAGTGACGGCTATGAGGGATATGGGTGGAAACTCAAGACAATAAAATCCCTTAATAATTACAGGAAAGATCCAAACAAATAAACACACCCTGCATGAGAAAGTAATTCTGTAAATATGTTGGGATGCTGATGTTTATGTACTCGTGAGTGCAAAATAGACAGAGGCTAATGAGAAATGGTCTCTTAGCACTGATTACACTTTTCATAAAATAAATGACAGGAAATGAATGTTCTTGATCTCTTTCAACACCTCTACCTCAAAATAGTTCAGTGAAGTCTCTAGTCCCTAGACAAAAGACCTGTGGATGTCAGCATTTGCCCAACGAACTACATAAAGTTTCATTCATTCAACAAACTTTCGGGTGGTATTTATGATGTATAAATAATAATTTACAGTACGGAGAAAATATCAACCAGGTTGTTATTGCCTGATGTGATCAATGCCCTTTCTACTCCATACAAAGCCTGTGGCTTGTAGTTTCCTTTGGATAGAATATGGATAGCATGGCTGGGGAGAACATTGGGAGCTGTTAGCTGACACTTCTGTAGAACATCAAAACTAAATACATGTCTTTCAGTGATACTTCGGTATTGTGGCCTCTGTAATTGTGGGTAAATAATCCTCATCAATGAATTTTGCAAGTGCACATGCACACACACACACACACACACACACATGTGCACACACATGCTCTTTAGGGACTGTGTGCTCCTGAGAGACCCAGGACTAAATTCTGTACATAATTTTAAGGCCTCCTATACTTAGCTGTATTAACCTAGCTGTATGAATCACAGCAGCCTAGCACAGTGTTATATTTATAACAGTCACTGGAGGGGTCAGTTGAATTCAATGAAAAAAAGCAATAGTAACATATTTCTTCTTGATTTAGAAGTCAACATCTTTTTTTAATATTTTTTAAATTTTATTTAAATCCAAGTTAGTTTACATATAGTGTAATAATGGTTTCTGGAGTAGAATTTAGTGATTCTTCACTTACATATAACACCCAGTGTTCATCCTAACAAGTGCCTTCCTTAATGCCTATCACCCATTTAGCCCATCCCCCACCCAACACCCGTCCAGGAACCCTCAGTTTGTTCTCTGTATTTAAGAGTCTCTTATGGTTTTCCACCCTCTCTGTTTTTATCTTATTTTTCCTTCCCTTCCCCTATGTTCATCTGTTTTGTTTCTTAAATTCCACATATGAGTGAGATCATATGATATTTATCTTTCTCTGAATGCCTTATTTCCCTTAGCATAATACACTCTAGTTCCATCCAATTTGTTGCAAATGACAAGATTTTATACTTTTTTATCGTTAGGTAATACTCCATTGTATATATATACCACGTCTTCTTTCCCACTCATCAGTCAATGGACATTTGGGCTCTTTCCATACTTTGGCTATTGTTGATAGCGCTGCTATAAACATTGGGGTGAATGTACCCCTTCAAATCAGTAATTTGTATCCTTTGGATAAATACCCAGTAGTGCAATTGGTGGGTCATAAGGTAGCTCTATCTTTAATTTTTTGAGGAACCTTCATACTGTTTTCCAGAGTGGCTGTACCAGTTTGCATTCCCAACAGCAGTGCAAAAGTGTTCTCCTTTCTCCATATTCTCATCAACATCGTATTTCTGAATCTCCAGTTCTCTCACTTAGCTCATCCCTCTGGATAAATATGTTTAAAAGAACAGCTGGACAGCATATACAAATTAGCAAAAGTGTTGCTGTATTACAATTTTAACATATTAAGCCACCGATTTTTTTCAGCCATGACTGAACATGCTATTGGGTCAGATGCAGCTCAGCTTACAAATATGGATTAAGGTGCTGTAATGATGAAAAGGAATCAGTATTAAATATAGTAGTTTAAACAAAGCCTGTAAATTCCTTGACGAACCCCCCACCAAGAGGTGGAATCAATGTTCCTTTTTTTTAACGTTTATTTATTATTGAGAGACAGAGCATGAGCATGGGAGGGGCAGAGAGAGGGGGAGACACAGAATCTGAAGAAGGCTCCAGGATCTGAGCTGTCAGCACAGAGCTGAACGTGGGGCTCAAACTCACAAACTGTGAGATCATGACCTGAGCCGAAGTCGGGCGCTTAACTGACTGAGCCACCCAGGTGCCCCTATGTCCCTTTTTAAAACACAAGCTACCTTAGTGATTTCTTGCTAACTTACAGAAGGCTAGGTCTTAAAGGGCAACACAGCTGTTACCTGGAACTCTCTTGAGACATGCCACTTTGGAGCAATGAGGCACCAGGTGAGAAGCCCCAGCCACCCTGAACCCACTGTGCTGAAAAGACCACATGGAAAGCGGAAATAGAGACAGAGACCCAAGTGCAGAAGCAGCAGGTTTCCAGATCTCAGCGATCCCTCCTTAGCTGGCCTACTTGACCTGCAGAACCAGAATAGAGAACAGTAGTAAAAGATAGTGCCGTTTTACACTATCAAGTTTGGGGTGGCACGTTACCATCAATTGATAACTGGTACATTACGTACTTTGTAAATAAAGTTCCCCACAAAACCTTACCTATAACTCAGAGTATCCATTATTTTATTTTAGGTGGGCTATAAAACATATCAGAAAGAAAAGAATGGCCAACTTCTGCAAATGTGTGTGTAACAAAGTTCATTCTGGCATCAAATCCCTCTTGGCACTGAGTTTCCAAAGCAATCAGTGAACTGGGTTTGACTGGAAACCCTTCTCACCCTGTTGGATGGAGATCTGTCTGCAGCAGGTGCTTTTTTTGAAAAAAACTTCGTCTCTCTAATGAATAAGAGCTGTTCCTACAATTCCAGCACAATGTGAGGTATATTTTTTATGTCAGTTCTGTCAAACCTTGACATGTGGTACAGCCCCAAACAATTCAGCACATGCCTGGTCAGTAATAGCTACTTCCTTTCCTCTGACAGACCACGTAGGCTGTGCACTCTACCAAGTAAAGAATTTTAAGGAAGCTTTTCCAGATTTATGTCTTTGTCTGTCATTTTTTTTTTTTAATGTTTTTATTTATTTTTGAGAGCAGGAGAGACAAAGCATGAGTGGGGGAGGGTCAGAGAGAGAGGGAGACACAGAATCCGAAGCAGGCTCCAGGCTCCGAGCTGTCAGCACAGAGCCCGACGCGGGGCTCGAACTCACAGACTGTGAGATCATGACCTAAGCCGAAGTCGGCCGCTTAACCGACTGAGCCACCCAGGCGCCCCTGTCTGTCATTTTTATTCAAAACATTGGAAGTAAATTTGGGGGCTCTTCTACTTTCTGAAAAATAGCTTGTGTTGATCTAGAAAAGTGTTTTTTTTTTTTTTTACTTTCTGATGATGTAAGTCTTTTTAAAAACTAATTTAAGAAATGCTCATAGAACGTCGTTTTATTCTATATTCATAAGCATCTTCTATTTTAAAATTTAATGAGTTTTTTAGGGCACCATCCACAAGAATTGTAAGATTCAGTATTGTATTCTACAGTGTTGCATTCTACTTATCTATTCTCTTACTTTATACTTTATTCCTTAGCTGGTGGTGTTCCACCACAAGAACTTTGCTTTGTAGGATGGGGCTATATTAACCTTAGAATTCAGAGGGGAAAGGAGAAATGGAAAAGGGTTGACAGGGGGAAAAAAACAGAAATTTTTAATAAAATAATGAGGATGGCTTCAGTAATCTAATCTTTGGAAAATCATGGTAGACATTTTCAGTAGGATTCTCCTAGAAACACACCAGAGATAAAGGCCAGAGTGCCAGATGTTTATCTGGGAAAAGTGATCCCAGGAAGCAATGATAGTTGAATGACAATGTAAGGCAGGATAGTGAAAGAAGTCAGAAGAGAGTCTCTAGTTAAACAGATAACTGTGGATGTTAATGAGGCTCAGTCCTGCTGGGGAGGACATATCTCAGATCTGTCCCAACTAAAATTTGAGGGGCTTGGGGTCTTTTGCTACCAAAGCCCATCTGTAATTGATGGAAGACTGCTTCCAGGGGCTTTAATTTTCTGACATTTTCAGTCTGCCCAGCACATGGCTGAGAACATTCCAAGGCCAGAGAGATCTCCTAGACAAAAGTTAAAGTACTTGTAGCAAGAAGCTAGCAGCATAGACTGGATGCTGAGGGAACATGGCCAGGGCACTAACATGTCTGCCATGGTAGCTGAAGTTCTCCCCAACACTAAGCTGGGGCAGAGGAGATACATGGTGGTGGTCTTTATTTGAGGATAGTCACTTAGATACATCCTGGTGACTTGGCAACAGTTTTAGACTTTGCATTATTATCAAAGCCAGTCTAATTTTATTGTTGATCTCATACCAATAGAGTTTTTAAATGTGATTTTTGATAACTACAGAGTATTGGTAAAATATTTAAGGATCTCTTGCCCTCTTTGGCTTGTTATCAGAAACCTACTGATCCTGGGGTGCCGGGTGGCTCAGCTGGTTAAGTATCTGACTTCAGCTCAGGTCATGATCTCATGGTTTGTGGGTTCGACCTCCATATCTGTGCTGACAGCTCAGAGCCTGGAGCTTGCTTCAGGTTCTGTGTCTCCCTCTCTCTCGGCCCCTCCCCTGTCTCTCTCTAAATAAACAAACAAACAAATAAATAAATTAAATAAACATTAAAAAAGTATAGAAGCCTACTGTTCCCATCCCAAGCTCCATACCACCCCTTTGGTTTTTTTCAGAGTCTCTCCTAAACCCCAGGGCAGCAAAAATGTTTATTTTAAAAGTCAATTCTCATTAACATACACCAAACACATAGGCAGCAGAACATGGAAGTTTATATGAGGAAACACAGGATTGAAAAACACATTTATGAAGTGCTTGGGGGAGCGACCATAAGGAGTTTGATGAATAGCAATTAGTAGCAGGAAAAGAGCCACCTGGTTTGAAATCTGCTTCAAATCAGAATTTTTCTCACATATGTTTACATTTTGCTATAAAAGAGAACAAGTACACATCCATACAAATAAAGAACACCAAGGAGAATATTTTTTTTATGAGTTGCAGGAAGTGTGTACCATCTTTTCTGAACACTGAAAAATTAGCTTACTACCTAAATAATTTATTTTGATAATGTATGCTAACAGAGAAGTGCAGAGGGGTAAGTGGATGCACCAAAAACTGGGGATGAAAGAAAAATCTAGCAATGCATGATGCTTGCTTTATTTCCTTTCTTGTCTTTTCCTCTCCCTTCCTCCCTTCCCTTCCTTTGCTTTCCTTTTATTCTTCCCTTCTTTCCTTTTTTTTTATTTATTTCATTTCCTCTTTCTTTTGGTGATTACCAGAGGCTAGAAGGTGAAAGAAAAGGCGAGACACTGATCAAAGCGTATAAACTCTCAGTCATAAGCAAATCAGTGTTGGAGACCTAATGTACAACATGGTGAGTACAGTAAATGATAATGTGTTCTTGAAATTTGCTAAAAGAGCAGATCTCACATGTTTTCACCATTTTTAAAAAGGTAATGGTGAGGTGATCTTTGTTAATTAGCTTGATTGCGGTGACCATTTTACATTGTATATGTTTATCAAAACAGCCTATTGTACCCTGTAAATATATTCAACATTTATTTGTCAACTATACCTCAGTAAAGCTGAGAAAAAAAAACCCTATTTTTCATTAAAATCATTTTGCATTCCTTAACAGCAAGTACATGGATGGCAAAGGAAAGTCTTATTAGTTAGGTACAGAGTGGGTGTCAGGACAAAGCCAGAGTGGGATGAAAAATGCCCATGGAATGATATGCAAGCCACGATTTGGTTTCCCTGAGAGCTAGCTTAAAGGAAGACAGCCAGAATAACAAGAGTGACCACATATGGAAGTCCTAACTGAAACAGCAGCACAGGGCAAAGATTTCTAGGGCTCTGAGCCTGGAGCAATCCTGCCTGAAGGCAAATCTCCTTGTCATTTATTAGCTGTGTAATGCAGAGCGAGACAATGTCTATGAACCTGAATTTCCTAATCTATAAAATGGGGGAGTGCATAATGCCTAATCCCTAAAAATCAAAAATCAAATCTGCTAATAGAAGTGATCTCCTAGAACAGAGACTGGCATATAACAAACACTTGGTAAATATTAACTACTGTTCCATGGCTCCCAAATGTTTTGTATTTGATTCCCACAGTCTTCAATTTCTTATATCCATGTGTCTCTG
Source organism: Paguma larvata (assembly GCA_030068075.1). Taxonomy (NCBI): domain Eukaryota; kingdom Metazoa; phylum Chordata; class Mammalia; order Carnivora; family Viverridae; genus Paguma; species Paguma larvata. The sequence goes on from CM057844.1 coordinate 16,061,192, forward strand.
ATACTCTGAAAACACACCTACTTTATTAACTACAAGAGAAGGACATTTATTCATGTATCATATAGTTACTGAAAAAGTTGCATGCACCATATTAAACCCTGCTACATACAGGCAGTCAAAATACTGTCATGTATCTTGCCCTTGCTGCTGAAAACCTGGTGCTAACACTTTCACTGACGCTGCTACTTTCATCATAGCATGAGACAGTGCCACCACACATGTGGCTCATTCAGTGCCGTGGTTGAGGAGGCACTTTATTTCACTGGAGAAATGTATCATCCACAGAGTCACAATAAGGGAAAGGTGAGGCTTTAGGAAATTGCTCAACGTCACTTGTGAATAGCTATGGTAGTCTGTATAAATGGTCCCCTATTCACCACCCTCTCTGTACTCATACCCTGTGCCATCAGGAAACAATCTCTTCCATAACCTCTTGAATCTGGTTGGCTTTGTGATTTTACTTGACCATCAGAATGCACTAGAGTGATCGCATGTCATGTGGAGGCTAGACCTGTACTTCTACTTTTTCCAGCCATCACATGACCACACCTAGCTTGCCAGATGATGAGAGACTCACAGACTTAGTCTCCCCTTTTGTTACAGTCACCCGACTACCAGACATGAGTGAGTGAGCCTAGAAGACTAGAAAAAATTGCCCATATGATCCCTGCCCATCCCCAATCCACAGATACGAGAGCTAAGTAAATGCTTATTGTTTTAGCCCGTCCAGCTTTGAGGTAATTTGTTTTGTGGTATTATTTGGCAACAGACAACAGATATAACAAGGAAGTGACATTCCAACACCAGATTTGAGGACTCCAAGACTTATGTTTTTGAGGCTGTAAATAAGTAGCCATAGCATAATGAAAATATATGTGTATATGTATCTACATAATATATACTTACCTTATAAAAATATACGTTGAGTACATACACATATCATAAGCTACTTTATTGTGAGTAGGGATTGGCTGTAGAAAGGAATGGTAAAAATATATCCCTTTGGTCAAAAAAAAAGTGACCATTTGATAAAAACAAGGAGGGAGCACCACTCTCACTTTTAATACTTAAAAAGATTATAAATTATAAATTATTTTTAAGGCTTTTACTCTTTGCTTCTCATGCTATTTGGAAATTAGGCCACAAAAATATCCACAACAAAAAGCATCAGACTGGCTTACTGAAAACATCTATTTCCCACCTTTTTAAATCTGCTTTTCAAGGAACATAATATTGTCATGGAAACCTATAAAATACACACACAAGAAAATACAGCGCCCTTGGGTAAAGGCATAATAATAAAACTTTGCTAATGGCAATCATTCAATAATTATTCACTATGCCTCTACTGGGTAGAAAGCACTGTAGTAACCTCTGGGACCCCAGAGATGAATAAAACAACTTTTACCCTTGCATGTTTATCTATGTAACTGAGTAACACCACCAATGATTATTTTTTTATAAAAAGGGCAGTTTCCATAAAATAACATTTAGCTTAGTACATTAAGACTGTTCTGAAATGAAAGGTTCAGAAGACCTAAAAGATGTGCATTTGACCATTGAAAATGATCTTAATTCTGATGGTTTATATTCATTAAGTCTTCCCTTCCAGAAAAATCAAAACAAAGACAATACTGAACTTAAAGTACTATAAGATCAGAAAAAAATATATACAAATACATATCTCTGATGTGGATACAGAATTTTTTTAATCCTGGAGGTCACATAAACTGTATAAAAATTTACAAAAAAAATAATTAAATACCTAGAATGAATGTTGGGTGTACTGCAGAGATAAGGCTTTAGAGAAATAATGTCTGGTTATAACTCCCATTTTATTTATGAATTCCAAACTTAGTGTTGGTCTCTGCATTCTAATAAGAAATTGAGATGCTAAATTAATAAAAAAAGGGATAAGAAAAGAAAAAGAAACATTCCTAATGTATTCTCAATGGAAGAAAAATAATGCTGATAGTGTTCAAGAGAAAATAAGGAGAAATAATGAAAATTTCACACAAACTAAAAAAGGACAGATGAATAGGTTATTTAATAATTGCCTTCAAAACTATGGAGTTTTGTTACAAGGTGAATACTAACAATTTTCTTTATTTCTACAATGAAAAAATAACCAAAAACCTTACTAAACTGAACCAAGATAATGAATAGCAGATACCAAAAGAGGTTTCAATAATAATCTGGTTTGGGTGTTGAACTCATCTTTACAAATCAAATCTGATGACAATTGAGAGACGGGAATGCCTTAGGATTTGCATTTTCATTTTATGATATTTCATCTTCATTTATGAAGAATTTGCAAATTCTCCAATTTCACACATATGCATGGGATTTTGGGGATGTAAAATTGCTCATTTGATAGATACTTGTTCAGTACTTGCTTGTGCCAAGCATTCCAGTGGCTGTGTTTGTGTGCACAGTGAGGCAGCCCCTGCCACCTTGGGGCTTACAATCTAGGATGGTAGACATTCCTTAATGACAGAATTACCCAAATGAGGCTCTGATTACAGAATCCCTATTACAGCGATTCACATTGGGTCTTATGCAAGTCTGGGAGACCCAGGAAGGCATCCCCAAGGTCTTCTCAGGTAAACTGAGATCTCAAAGGTGTAAGGATTTCAAAGCCTAGGGAAGATAAGGAGAAATAGCACACGCCAACTGCCGTATTCAGAGAGGACCTTGATCAATCTGTGGAACTGTAAAGAGACATTAGCGAAGGTAGCAGGGTAGAAGAACAAGGCTAAAAATCTAAGGGGAAGCCAGAGGCAAGTTCTCCTAAGCCAGTGTGAACCCCAGGTGAGCTAGGCAACATCTCCTGGGAACATGTTAGAAATGCAAATTGTCAGACTCACCCCATATCTCCAGAATCAGCTACTCTGCGTGGAGGAGGGAATGGGGGTAAGGGGGTCCAAAAATCTGTGTCTTAACTCCTCCAGGGGATATGATGTACCCTCATGTTTGAGAACTTTATGGGCTTTTTTTTTTTTTTAATGTTTATTTATTTTTGAGAGAGAGAGAGAGAGAGAGCGTGAGCGAGCATGAGTGGGGGAGAGTCAGAGAGAGAGAGAGGGAGACACAGAATCCGAAGCAGGCTCCAGGCTCTGAGCTGTCAGCACAGAGCCCGACGCGGGGCTCAAACTCGGAACGGTGAGATCATGACCTGAGCCGAAGTCGGACGCTTAACCGACTGAGCCACCCAGGTGCCCCTGGGCTTTTTTTTTTTTTTTTTTAAAGCACTTCTGTGTAGTCTACTTGCCCTAAACCCTTAGAATCACTTCTTTTCAATTCCATTCTGCCATGTAACTCAGCCTCTATTGCCACTCACCTTCATTGGTATCACAACCTCCTGACTGGTCTCCCCGCTTATTTGTCTTTTCACTCACTTGTTCATTCATTGATTCAGTATTTATTGACATCTACTATGTGTTTTAATATGTGAGTGGATAAAACAAAGATATTTGTCTTGGTGGGTTTTATATTCTTGTTAGTAAGTGTGTGGGCAAGGCAGAGAGTGGACAGAAAGTAAGAAAAAAAACCCATAAAATATAATCAATGAGCAAATTATATCAGATAGAAGGTGACAAAAGCTGTTGGGGGAAAAAAGAGAGTGTTTATGACTACAACAGAGACAGGAGATCTGTAGTCACTGAGCTGCTTTAATCTACTCCTCAATATCCATTTAATAAATGGGAAAAGAAACTCAATTTCCCAAGATCTAAGAGTTAGTAAGTTGCTTCCACTTCAGATGTTTCTGCCTCCCAACTCTTGATCTCCCTCCATGACATTGCAGGGGCATCTTTGGTTACCTGAAAAGTAGTCACCAAGATATATTTTTTATACAAGCATTTATTAGGGAATGCTTATGGGATAACACCCATTGAAGCAAATGGATGGGAAGGGAAGAGAAAGGCTGGGGCAGAAGAAGAAGTTAGGCTCTGATATTGTTGCTAAAGAAGTCTTAGCCAACCCCAGTGGAATTCTGAATTGAGATAGCCCTACAGAGTTTTCCTGAATTGGGGTAAGGAGTCTGGGTCTTATAGACTGGAATCAACACTGAATTGAATGTGTGCTGCAGGAAGGGGGCATGACTATAGGCAAGCTAGTTCTCTGCAGGAAACATCAGTTCCCAGAAAGGAGATTGTCAAGAAAAGATTGTAAATCTCTACTTAGTACCTTACCAGGACTGGTTAATTCACCAACTGTAAAGGGCAAAGATATGGGTAAGAATGCAAAAAATCAACACGCTTCAGCTTTCTTGAAATCTTCTGTTCCAGAGTAATCCATGATAAAATCTTCCCCTAGAATGCTCAGCAATGCTGATCTGAGACTCAAACACTTTGTAGAGTTAGAGTCAAAACCAGAAGTGAGTCTTTGCATGGAGGGAATTGGCCCTGCCAGATATCAATAAAGTATACAAGTGCTTATTCAAGGAGAGTAAAACTGCCAAGATTATAATTGCTTGTAACTGGAAGTAGGCAAAGAAATTAATGTTGCTGAATAGCATTCAACCCCCTGAGAGCTGGCAAATTTAGTCAAGATTGCATATCATTAGAAAAAACTGGAGTGAAACATTTCAGTCAATATGGTCCGCTTTCTCTGAAATCCACGAGTGGTCATAGTTAACACAGTAAATATTTAATTCCATCACTTACGATTGCCCTTTGCCCCCAGCATTTGACTTGGGCAGCGCTGGGAGCTTAGGCAAACACTCGCAGCTCATTTTACTTGCCTAGGGCTCATTCTGCCTTAGCTGACTGCCTAGGGACAGAATCACAAAGTAAGACTGGCAGGCACAGGAAAATTAATGAGGTGGGAAGTAGAATGACTAAAATATGCACTTAGAGCTGGAAAGGGACCTTAAGGATGAAAAAGTCCACCCCACACTCCCTATTGTACATGAGGATATTGAGACATAAAACCTAGAGAGAAAGGTTAAGTGGGTTTGCCCAAAGTCACATAGTCACACCTTCCAATGTGAAGGCCGGTTCTTTTTCTGTTGTAGCACATGGTCACTACATGGTCGCTAGGGGTCTGTGGTGACTCTGCAATGTGGTGACTTAGCTGGATAGAACAAAATTTCCCAGTTGTCTACCCTGTATGTTTCTAACTAGGGTGGGCCACAAGAGACATTAATTCAGGCCAGCTAGAAGAAGGAAGTGAAGAGGAAGCCATACTATTATTCATACTCAGAAGCTCATGACGATTGTCACTTCTTTGATGGCTCCCTTACTGGGCACGCAATTGTTCCACCTTTTCCTTCTCTCTTATGTTCTCCACCTCTTTGATCAGTCATGGGTTCAAAAGTCCTGCAAGCTTCTCTTGCAGGACCACCTGCTTTGCTAAGGTTGGAGGAAGTGAGAATTGACATGAGTCTAGTCTGTTTTAGTGGGGTCTAATTTATGCTTGGGAGACACACCTTGTCCTTGTTTTCCTCTACTTTATGTCCATCTTCCCTCCCCTGTAGACTCTGACTCCAGCTTCAGATGTGAAAACAACAGACTATTCAATATCACTCACAATTGCATACAGTCATATCCCTGTAACAAACCTTTATTAGTGGTTCTCCATCTCAAACTGAACTGGACTGAAACAAGGTGACTGTAGCTGATAGAATATTTGCCCTAAATGGTTCCTGGTATTTCTGGAATGGCCTCATCCACCATTAGACCCAATGTCACTAACCTTCCATTCTTTTCATCAACCATCATTTAAGATCTCCAAATTCTGGAGTTATATTTTATTTTCATTTTAAAGTTATTTTTTGAGAGAGATAAAGAGAGAGAGAGAGAAAGTGCAAGTGTGCACATGTGAGCACACAAGTGGGGGAAGAGCAGAAAGACATAAAGAGAGAGAAGCCATTTGACACAGGACTCAAACTCACGAACCATGAGATCATGACCTGAGCAGAAACCAAGAGTCAGACATTTAACCTACTGAGCCACCCAAGTGCCTCTATTTTCATTTTATTTATTAAAAAAACTTTTTTCAAGGTTTATTTCTGAGAGAGAGAACCAGAATGCAAGTCGGGGAGGGGCAGAGAGAGAGAGGGAAACACAGAATCCAAAGAGGCTCCAGGCTCCGAGCTGTCAGCACAGAGCCCGAGGCGGGTCTTGAACTTAAGAACTGAGAGATCATGACCTGAGGTGAAGTTGGACACATAACCAACTGAGCCACCCAGGCACAACCCTATTTTCATTTTAAAGTTATGTTTTATTTATTTGTAATTTTCCTACTGCTTACTAATAAATAATAATAATAAAATGGTAGCTAGTATTTACTGAATGATTATTCAATGAACCCAAGACCAATGTTAAGCATTTTGTGTCAGATAGTAGAATTTTTTTTTAGCATAGAGGGAAACTCAGGCAAATAAAGTTATATAGCTTTCCTAAAGGCACAGAGTCAGAAATCAGCAGAAACAGAATTTAAAGTCATGTTGGTTGACTGAAGGCCCCAATCATTGCACTATACTGCTACTTACAAAGAGATTTTGCTTAAATGTAGGTTTCTCACAAAACTTATATTTTGGCATTACTGTGGTTTTCCTTAATGAATATCAGTACTATAATCCTCCAGAGTTTAGAAGATGGAATGCCACTCAAAGAAGAATTAGGAACTACTTCAGTACCAAATTCAAACGGCATATCCCATTCTTTTATCCATGGCAGACATTACTAATCTATAATGGCGCTCATTCCAACTCTTCCTAGTTTTGACGGCAGAGGTGTTCTCAACGCAGCTGTTACCAACTGATTGAACGTGGCACTCAAGATGCTAACTTGTGCATAGAAGAAGATTAATGTTGGTAGAGACAATGTTAAGGAGATTAGCATCAAATGTGGAAAACAGACTACCAGTAAATCAACATAATTATTCAGCTCTTACTACATAATAAGCCCACTTGGGGGATACAAATAATTATAAGACATGTTCTCTGACTTTAAAGAAACTATGCTATATAAGAGAAATAAAACATATATACACATAAAAATAATCATTACTATAAACTAGTATGTAAGTGCTGAACAATGACAGAAGCATCAGGTTTCCAGAAAAGTGTGAATTTGAGTTGGATTTAGGGAAATATTTAGACTTTGGATAGATAAAGGAAAAAGAATAAAAGTCTTCCAAGAAGAAGACTGATGCGTGCAAAATTTCTCATGATAAATGAAAAAGGTCAAAATGAGTAGGGCAGGGATCTGGAAAGGAAAAGACAAAGAAAAAAGAAAAAGTTACAATTAGAGTTTTAGAGTTCTAGCTAGTAAGGTTCATATTTCACTTGATAAAATTTTATATATGTGCCTCAATGTCCCCTATTATTTGTCCCTCCCAGTGTTCATACCTCTGACTATTAGCCTTGTAGTATTCTCCTGCAGTGACCCTTGACTCGACTATGTGACATGCTTTAGCCAATGGAATATTAGCAAATATGATACAAGCAGAAGTTTGAAAAGTGTTTGGGTAAGTGAAGTTGCTTACTCTCATCCTTGCTTTTCTGCTACTGTCATGAGAACATGTTCAGGCTAGGCTGCTGGAGAATGAAAGAGAGGAGGATCAGTCATACCCACTGCCCCAAACGATAACCAGCTGACCATCAGGCACATGAGTGAAACCAGCCAGGACCAGAAGAACCTCCCAGTGGGTGAGCTTAGTCCTTTTGGTGAACCACAGACTCCTGAACTAACTAAACTAACTGAAGTAGAGGGGGTTTGTTACACAGCATTGTTTTTCAAATAAATTGTTGATACAGTTCCTTTTTGTCACTTTCCCTTAAAAGTAAAACAAACAAACAAACAAACAAAAACTGCTAGTATTTTCTGTTTTAAATAAAATTCAAATCTACAGGCAGGCTGAGAAGCCCTCGATGGCACCAAAATTTTACTCTAAAGAGAAAGGAATGGTTTTCCCTTCCTCTCATATTTCATTAAAAAATGAATACACATAAACGTTACTCTTAATGTAAGTAAATAAGCTGTGTAAATAGTTATAATTTTTGTGACTCTATAATCCCAGATATTTGGAAGAGAAGAGTCACTCTTTAAGAAATAGTACCACTTTCAAACACAGGAGAGTCTACTTAAGGTTGAAGCCATTCCCCCCGCCCCTCAGAGAGAAAACATGGAGGCTCCTGACTCCCAGGGTCTACAATGTCTCTAGCATATTCTAATGTCTCAAGGTTAGGGTTTTATTTCTCTGCATATGTCCCTCCTGTTGAAAATTCTACAGATGGAATGAGTACAAATTATGCCCCTTTTCACATGGGGTAAGGAAGCAAGAGGAAGAAAATGTTTAAAAACATGCTTTTTCCTGTTATTAACATGTGGGAGGGTAATTACTCTTGATTCTGTTTCATGCAAGAAGAGTTGCACTCCACAAGCACAGCATGCGGCTGGTTTCAGAGCAGGGAAAACATGAAAATCGCCGATACCTCATTACATGTACCCAAATAACCCACATGTAAAGTCATCTCAGAGGCAGTCATTGTTGCTCTCCTAAGGTGGGCCTGCCTAGGTCCCTTTGAACTTCTGCTGAGGATCTACACCATTTTCTTGGGGAAGATAAACAGGAAGACAAGTGCTTGAGTGTAGCCTTTGGCCTGATCCCGAAGGGTGCTCTAAAGCAAAAATCACACTACAGAGTTGTCCCTACTTGTGGCAACAGGACAGGCTTGTTGGCTGAGGGCAGAGGTGAACATGGTATGTGTGTGTGTGTGTGTGTGCATGCGTGCGCATACGTGTTGTGGGGTGGATCTGTAACCATCCTGACTAGACATTTTCCACCAGTGAAGGGTAATTTTTTAGGAAGGGAGGCAGATGTGAGCCTGAGAAACCATTCCTCACAGCAGCTGGAATCTATGAAAGGATCTGGATGGGCTATCTACAGGACCTTTCATAGTTTAACTGTTGTACTCAAGAACCATGGACTCCAAGGCTCTGTGGTGAGAAATGAGAGAGGACATCAACAGAGAAGAACATCCACAAAGCAGGTGCAGGAGACGGACTCATTCTCCTCCTGCATAGACATTATTAAGGTTGACTCCATTGCTTTCATTCTAAGCCTACATCTGTACATGCATGCTCCTGCCAATCATGTAACATGGACCAGCCATGACTTTAGGACAGGGATTCAGGGCCACCTTCCACAAGGTGGTAGCTTCCTACCCAAGTTCAAGTGGCAACTTAGAAAACTCGAAGCACTGACAAGGGCAAAAGATCACTCTGGAGTTCTGTTAATAGCATTTACCAAGACATGCCAATGTCTGAAAACTGATACATTTAACAGAGACAAAGCTAAACTTTCCCTGAGAAACAGTACTACCAAATGCCATCTAATCAAAAGTGAAATCACAGATGCCTTTCTACTCATTTCTAAAAAGGAAGGTGGATCAAAATGAAGTCCAAATAATCCACTTTCCAACTCAATCAAATAAGTGCTGACCATACAAAACTAGAAATCAAGGCAGTGCTTTCTGGAAGCAAATACCTTTCCACAGGGATCTAGAGATCCAGGTAAATATTACAAGTAATAGAATAGACATATCTACATATAATTTCCAATATTGCTGCTGGAACTGCCACTAATGATACCACTTTTGGTCAGTGTCTAGTTTTTCTAAATCTCTGATATAATAACCCTGGATTTTGCAATGGAGAACTTTATTTTTTATTCTTCTGATGTAAAATTTATATAGGGTGAAATGCACAAATCTTAAATGCACAGTCATGAGTTTTGAATGCACACACACATCACTCAAATCCTATCACAATAGGGAACATTTTCATTACCCTGACCCACGCCCCCAACACCCAGAGGCAAGCACTCTTCTCTTTTTTTTTCACCATAGATTTATTTTCCTTATTCCAGAAATTCATCAAATGGAATCAAACAATATACACTCTTTGGTAAATGCCTTCTTTCACTCAGCATCATGTTTTTGAGGTTCATTCTATGGTTGTACCAGTCCATCATTCCTATGTCTTGCTAAGTATTATTCGATGGAGAAATTTTACAACGAAACATTTTGCAGCTTTTGTTCTGATGATTAAAGCTGATTTAAAATGCTGATTTAGATAACAGATAATATATTTTTTAAAAAACATGATGTCTTTTAGGAGAATATTCCTTGGGGCCACCGATTGAATGCCTCAATTGGTTAAGCATCTGGCTCTTGACTTCGGCTCAGGTCATAATGTCAAGGTTCGTGAGTTCAAGCCCTGCATCACACTCTGTGCTGAAAGCATGGAGCCTGCTTGGGATTCTCTCTCTCCCATTCTCTCTGCTCCTCCCCTGCTTACATGCACTTTCTCTCTCTCTGTCTCTCAAAATAAATACATAACCATTAAAAAAAAAAGAAAATATTTCTTAGTAAATGAGGCAGAATTTTCCAATAGAGAAACCCACAGCAATAAAAACAAACAATACCTCCAAAGCTAAACTCCCAGAAATCCATTCCTGCGCCACAATAAAACCACATCGACACATATAAAAATATCTTTTAATCATTTGTAAACTGCTTAAAAGATACAGTAAGAAAAAAGAAAGAAAAAACCCACTACAGATCTTACTGTAGACATTTTATATTTAAGACTCAGTGCTGGTCTAACAAAACCAATCAACCATGTTGTCAGTTCTTGGACATAACAGCAACAAAATAACCTGAAGAATAATTCCCTGGGTGCTTTATTTCTGGCAAACGCTCTTAATTGGCTAGCATGCTAATCCCTTTCTTAGAAGAACACTTAGCACTGGAAATGTGTGAGGCAAACACAAAAATACAAGTCCTGGTTTGGTATGCAAATCAGCACCATGGAAACTGGCATAGCATTGCTGAGCTCAGGGCAATCCACAGAGAGCAGATGAGCTATGAATCAGAGCCTGAAGAAAAGTGCTGTCAACAGGATTATGGACACAGATTGCTCCTCACCCTGTGGCTCCCCTTAACTCTGAACTAGGAGACTTAAACTTGACACTTCAATGGACTAGATCATCATGGGGCCTCTAGTTCTCATCTATAGCCCCCATTAACAAAACTCTTAGCCATTTAGAGTACAGATGTCAAAGAGTGACCTATTTTAGTTACGATTTCCAGTTATAAGGAATATTTGTAGAAATTTTCAAAATACTACATTTTCAGGGGCGCCTGGGTGGCTCAGTCGGTTAAGCAGCTGACTTCAGCTCAGGTCATTATCTCATGGTCTGTGAGTTCAAGCCCCGCGTCGGGCTCTGTGCTGACAGTTCAGAGCCTGGAGCCTGCTTCAGATTCAGTATCTCCCTCTCTCTCTGCCCTTCCCTTGCTCTCGCTCTGCCTCTATGTCTCTCAAAAAATAAAAATAAAAATGCTAAAAAAAAGTTTAAAAAATACTATATTTTCTTGTTCAAACAATCAAATAAATGTTTTCCTGTGTCAGCTGTTAGATGAACACATGAATTCTCTTGGTTTTATTCGCATGACCCTCGCGGTCTAGAAAGATCTGGGGCATTCGTCTAGGGGCAGAGAGAATTTCACTCTTAATTTCTCATGGAGGAATATTTCCAAAGACTAATCAAAGTGCTCTTAGAAAACCATACTCTCTTGTTCACAAAGTCTTATCCCAAGTCCTTCCCCTAATCCATTCAGAGAGATAGCCACAGACCACTTACCGATACATGAAACCAAAAACTTAAAAAGATCTCTTGGCTGTAAGTTCCCATCCACGTGTAAGAGGAGGTGGATGGAGCCAGTTGTTCAGCCCCCAAAGATTGTATTAGAGATTTCAAAGGCCAAAAATAGTGAGGGAGTAGCCAAGGAGCCATGCAGCCAAGAGAACCATCCTATGTAACAATCATATAGTACCAGAGTCTGCGACATAGTGCCCATGGAATTCAGGGAGTTCTGTGAACTAGAATGACAAAAATATCTTTATTTTTACTAGCTGCTAACGAAGCCTTTTAAAAATTAAGGATGTAAATAATAAACCACATTAATATTGGTAATATTTGCTATTTTTCCATCAAGGAAAAATGACATTAGAGATGTGACAGATGTCCATCACATACACTCACTGCTACTCCCAAATTACAGTAGTTATTAGACCTACTGCTAGAGCTTACTATTAATGCATTAACAAAGAAGCATACATATTAACCTATATAATACATGTTTTCTAGAAATATGCTGACATCTGTATTTCAAAATAATTAGTTTCCCCTGTATGTATATACCTATATACTTAAGAACTTTATTCGATTTTAAAGTGATAAAAACAACAAAGTGATATGCAAGTGATATGCCCAAGAATAGAATTAAACTCAAAAATATTATGAGAGAAAGAAGATACAGGCAAAAGAGTTTCTATAGTAAGGTTCCATTATATGAAGTTCAAAACTATATATGGTGATAGAAACCATGTAGCGGTCGCCTCTAAGGTAGGAAGGGTTGATTGGGAAGAGAATGGGGAAACTTTCTAGCATGATGGAAATGGTAGTATTTTGGTCTGGAAGATAATGGCTATGTATACATTGCCACAATTGAGCTGTATTGTTAATTATATGAGACAAGTCGACATGATAACCATCAACCATCTATCTTTTAAAAAGACAGATGCCTCCTTTCTGCCCAAGAATGGATAGTACTTGCATCTACCACGCTCTATGTCCTGTGGACAAATATGGAAGCCGCTTGGGAAATATAGAAAAGACCAAAGATCGGAACAGATTCATACTTCAGTATGTCTTTGGCCTGTCTTCTGGGCTGTGACGTTGGAAGATATTTCAGGCAAATGTCTCAGCAGAAAAGCTAGACTAGAAGCCATGTGTCCAGGTGGAACACTATCACCAACAGCACCTGTGCCCTGGTCCCATTTCTCTTCCATCCCCACCTCACATTCTTCATCTCCAAAAATAAAGGGATAGGAAAATCCAGAACCTCCTAGCCCTAACAGTAGATGAACCAAAGGACCACACTCATTTTTTCTCCCAATAATATTTGGTTTGGTTCTAGGTCCACACTTCTTAAAATTTCTATTTGGATTTTAATTTCAAATCACCAAATTTGAGGCTTTGTCTTAACATTAAAAAGAAAGAATCTAAAAGTTTCTACTGGTATTCAAAGTGAACAGCACTATAACGACAAAAGAGGTAAAGGGCTATAAAATGGGAATATTTGTAATGCTTTACTTACAAAGAGATGCTATGAGGATTAAATTCATTAGGGTTTGCAAAGAACATAAATCACCCAGCAGATGGTAAGTGCTATATATGCGTATGTTCAATAATAAATTAAGAGCAAGTGTTTTGCTCAGAAAGAATTTGGGTATAGTCTTCCAGTCTTGTATGGTTTTTAATTGCTGGCTCTTGGAAAGCTCTCCCCTCATGAGAAGGTCTTGTGCATAAAGCAGTAATGCATTTTGATTGTTCAACCCACATTAAAAGTGGATTAACCACTTTGATATTTAAAGCTCCCTTAATACAGACAATAAATAGCTCTACCGTATAATTTGTAGAAAAGAAATAAACCACCATGAGTCAAGTACACGTGTTCTTAACTAACAACATAATTAATGATTAATGGGGTAGGGTGATAGGGTGTGGGGGATTGCTGGGCCAAAACAAAAAACAAACCAAAAAAAAAAAAAAACAAAGCCAAAAAAGCTTATTAATATTGAAATACTCTCCAAAGGCTCAAAGGGAGCAGTCAGGTCTTGGGCTGACTATTACAAAAGATAATCTGTAATAAATCAATGGATTTTTCAATTCTTCAGCTCGTCTTATCTCTACAGAGTCGATCCTTAATTTATTTGAAGATTATACCAGAGAGGGAAGGAAGACCATTTTTACTTCATTTTTATGGATCCAGTTAAAATCAAATCCAGAGACAATATACATTTTAACTGATGCGTTAGAGTGTCCCTGCCCACAACCCATTCACCCATCCCCTCTGGAACCCATCCCCACACTTAAGTCTCTAGGCAGTGCAGTGTCTAAAATAAACACTATTTTCAACCACTGAAACGTGGATGCTTTTGTTAATTCTATTTAGAGACCATGCAAGATGCCAGCAAAATGTCCCATTTTACATCATCCCTCACCAGACCTGACAGTTGGAAAAGCTTAGCTCTGCTCTGCATCCATTGTGTTTCTGAAGTCATTTGAATGATTTAAATCAGAGATAAGTATTTGCAAATGAGCTGAAGGGGAAAAAAAAAAAAAGATGTGTCTGAAAACTCCAAAGTGCCTTGTTAAGAATGCACTAGGTTCTAGTTTAATTCTTGGGGATTTGGTTAATGCTTGTAAAGTGCAGTAGCAGTCCTCATTGATGGTAACATCTCACAGAAGAACTTTTAAAGATTCTGTTTCCAAATCAAGTATGAAAAACTATTCCATAAAATATGGGAGAGATGATTGTATAAGAGGAGGTCTCTTTATTCACTTTTCAACAAGTCTACAAACTAATATTAAAGCAACAATAATTTTAATAGTATCCTATTTTATTGAGCATCTATTATGTGTCAGCACTAGTCTGTTTACTAATGACGTGAGACATTAGCACATTTAATTCCTAGTATAGTCTCAAAAAGTATTACTAGCTTCACTTTCAGATGAAAACACTGAGGACTGCAGACATCAAGGAATTTTCCCAAACTGAGAAGAGGATATAGGATTCAATCTAAAACTTGAGTAAATTTGACTCCAAAGTAAAAAGTTTCTTTCTAATACTTGACTGTGTAGAAGATTCCACACTTGATGTAGTTGAAGTCACTACATTGTACTCCAAACACTAATATTGCACTGTATATTAACTAACTGAGACATAAATAAAAACTTAAAAGAAAAAAAGATTCCACACTTGGACATAACCATTGAACTGCAGGTGGTATTTCTAGGAAACTCCTTCTATGAGTCAACAGGAATCCAACTGAGACCTCCCATCATAATGAATTCATAATTAAGATGGAGAGGAAAGAACTGGAGAAAGCCAAGAGAAGACGTGCCTGAGACATTGAGTCTTTGATCTTTCCACCCTATTTTCTTCCTGCTTTTCCAACAAATCACTCATTCCCTGCAGGCAATCTTTGAGAACTGCAACCCAATAAAGCAATTCATTCTATAATGAGAACTGTCCACCAGCTTCACGTCCTCTGAGAGTGTTTAAACTTCAAAAGATGAATGCATTAATCTCCATAAATCCTTAAACATCCCACTGGTGGTCGGTGTAAAAGAACAGGGCCCTTTCTTTCACTCCTGGAGCTCTTTCTGGGTAACATTCCTGCCCCTCTCCGCTTCTACCCCCTGATCATTAGGGTGCCACATATATGCACTCAACTTATTTTAGTAGCCCACAAATCAGGCCTCCTGCTCTGAGACCCTCTTTTCTCTGAATGCAGCTAGCTCTATAAAAACCAAAGCCAACTACTGCATTTGCACAGAAGTGAGCGTTTCAGTACACAATTCTATCAATTACTAAAGACTGAATCTATATTGTAATAGATGTGAAGAGAAGGCCTCAAGGCCTTCAAGGTTGATAGGGATTCAGGAAGCAACCTGCTGATTTTGCCTCTGAAGGCCTGAGGTCAACTAAATCAGAACTCATCTGACCCCTTTTCTCATACCACTAGAGGGCACTAGTCATGGACAGTAAGGCTCTGCTTTGCAGGAAGCTCTCATTCACTCACCACAGGTGGTTGGCAGCTGGAGCAAATCTCATCTGAGTATGGATCTTTTTTTTTTTCTTTAAATTTTTTTGGGTGGAGCACAAACAGGGGAGGGGCAGAGAGGAAGACAGAGGCTCCAAAGAGGCTCTGCGTTGACAGTGTGACAGCAGTGAGCCCGACATGGGGGCTCAGTCAGATGGGATGCTCTGACTGAGCCACCCAGGTGTCCCTCAACTGAGTATGGCTCTTAAAGCAGGTTGGTAGAATAGAAGCTTCATGCTTTCGATCCAGAGGTGACTGGGTTCAAATCCTGATTCTGCTGCCTTCTGTTACCTTTAACAACTTTGAGTTCATTTCTCAGCAGAAAAACAAGGCTGACATTTGCTGAGTGTTGTGAGGATGAATCCGGACAATACTTCTAAAGTTGCTAGCACATATCTAATGTAGAGTAGTTAGAAATGTCAGTTGTCCACAGGAAATTGAAAATAGCTCCTGGCTTCTGCCCAGGCATGGTTGAAATAGACAAATGAGGACAAAAGAGGCATTAAAATGTTGTGACTAGGACTGTGAATTCTGCAATCAAATCTCAGAGAGCAAGTTACTTAAGCTATGCCTTATTTTTCCTCATTTGTAAAATGGGATAATCCTAGTAAACCAGTTCATACACTTGTGGGGATTATATGAGCCCTTAGAACACTGCCTGGCCCACTCTGAGCACTCCATAAGTATTGGCTAGTTTCGATTATTATAGTTATTATTATCGTTTGCACAAGACCAAGTAGACCTACACATACACACAAATCATGCCCCAATGAAGCATGTTTGAAAGACACAGAGCTGTTTTGCCTATAGGAGAAGCCCCTCAGGAGGAGGTTGAGACCTGACTTTCCTTTTATTAAAAAGCTATCAAGCGCAAGGAGGGTTTTGATTCACTGTGTTAGGTCCTCAGGGATAAATCAGCCTCAATGGATCAAAGCAGCAGGGGATTTGTTTTGGCTCAATTTTAAGGAAAAAAAAAAAAAAAGGAAACTGGCTGAGCTGCTTAGAGATGAAACAGGATGCTCCTGAAGAGAGGGAGTTTCTGGTCCCAGGAGCATTCAAGCAGCACTTGGACACAACTTCGGCACCAGTGGCCCCTACAAACATTGACTGAGTAATGGGAACAGCTGACTTTTGCAAACCCTCCCAAGACAGAAGTTCATGACGATAAGGGAAATAATGGAGCAAGGTAAATAGATGCCCCATAAACATTATAGCTTTAGTTCCAGGGACACCAAAAAGATGCCTGAGTCCATCCGATTTGGTCCCCATTTTCCACTGTGCCAGAACTTACTGCTTTGTGTTTGCCCATACCGTCCACCCCTCACAGTCAGAGCTGGCTCCAGAACTTGCTCACCTCTCACTCTCAGATGATCTTGCAAGAAAACAGCAAGAAACGCCATTCATTTGGGATGAGAACCTGGCCTTTGGTGCACTGTTCCATTTTAATTCATTGCTTATTGGCAATCACTCATCTCCTGCTGGAAATTAATTAAGGCTTGTGTTCAGCAGGAGCTGGTATTTGCTTTGAATCCTAGACTCTACTGTCGAAACTTTGAAATGACAAAAACATGTCTCCAATTTGGGGCTAGATGAGGCACATTTGAAGAGCCCCCTGTCGTTCTTAGCTATTCTATTCTGAACAATGTGCTATAAATGTTCTCGGCAACAATGCACAGGGTGGATTTCAGCCACCTGCAAGTTCCTGCTGGTTTTGCCAGAAAAAAAAAAAAAGTCTACCTAGGACTGGACATAAAAGGCCAACTTGAAGGAAAAAGAATAGTATTTTCACTGGGGATTTAAAAACTACCCTCCTCATATTGTGCTTCTCTGGTACTTTTATAAAAGAAGCAATGTACCACGTATAAGAAAGATAATAAAAAGTTAATGATTTATCACCCATGAATTTCTCTTGTTTCTCTCCCAACCCCTTTTAAAATCTATATCCGTCTTTGTGGTATTCTTCTGGCATCCATCTGCTCAGGAGCGAAAACACAGCCCTTCCGGTAGAGTCAAGAACTAGCAGCTCCCCTTGCCATAAAGGCAAACAGGGCGCGGAGACAAAACAACTGACAAGATAAAATCATGACCTTGACTCCAAAACTCCAGATCTATATAAAGAGTAATGTGACAAAGACGGAATGGGACACCTTTCAGCCCAGAGGCTCTTCTCATGTTTTCAGGAACTGCTCATGGGAGCAGACCTTCTATTTCAGGGACATGCACAGGATATTAAGGTGGAGTCAATCCTGCATTTCCAAGGAAAGGCTATTCTCACCTCTCCTCCTTTTCTTGGTAGAGAACACCAGCTCTCTCCAAGTGCGTCAAGCTTTGGAATAGACTCCCTACCTCACTACATAGCAGTGTAACCATGGTAAGTTTTCATAATTCTATTTGTCTATTTACATTTTAATCTTATCATACCAAGACTGTCCTTCACCATCTTTGAGTCTACATCCCAATGGCCAGATGCTATATTATGACACAATAGGGTATTTGATAAATGAAATTGCTCTTTGGAAAAAATGATATCTTCATTTTTAGTCAAAAAAGAAGATAGAAATAATTGGTCTTCTGACACAGTTTGTATATGGATAGACATGTTAAAAATGAAACTTAACAAGCTAAAAAGGTAAGCAACAGTAGAGCATGCAACAAACAGCTTATATCAACAGCAGTGATTAGAACGCTCTTAAAACAAAAGGAGAAAAAAAGCTGGATAGTCACACTGGGAACACACAGCGAGAAGGTGCAATGTGTTGCTATTAAATTTCTAATTGAAAACCAAGATTTTAAATACCTAAAGCACAACACTGGCTACTCGCATTATATAAAATACAATTAAAAGGTTAATTCTGACCCAACTGAGTCTATTTAAACAATTGGACTCAGCTAATTTAAACTGGCCACATAACTGAGTCATATTATCAAGTTGCCAGGGTCTTGAATAACTGTCATGACATCTGCAGATGCTATCAGGAGAGAAGTAGCTCCCCAAATTAAAGAGTTGGCAAGGGTTCCCTGAATGAAATTAGTTTAGTTTAAGAACCTACATTATTTTTCCTGACAAGTTAACAATTGTTCATTGAACATCTACACTAGCAAAAGGACCAGGCAAAAGATTGCAGAGAACACAAAGAAAAGAGTCTAACTCTGGTATTAGCAGCAACTGCAGCAAGAAAGAAAGAAGAAAAATCTACGGATAATAAAACAATAAGTGCTTCCATGTAGTGAGTTCTTATTGGGTGGTAGGCACTGTCCAAGGTACATTACACTTTATTGACGCTTTCAATCTTCCCAACGTGCTCAGTGGATAGTTGCTAATATTAACTCCATTTATGCATGAGACAGTTGGGGCAAAAAGGTTAAGTGATTTCGCCAAGGTCATATAGCCAGTCAATGGTGGTGCCAGGATTTGAATCTAGGCAATCTGATGACAATGCCACATCCTTGACCTCCAAATTCCAATTCCGGAAGACAACATTAATACTGCTAATGTTTTGGAGTATTGCCATGCAATCTCAAAGCACAGCTCCCATTATATCCTTAGAATAAATCATACAAACAAATGTACTGGGTCAAAAGGTATGTCCATTTTAAAATTTTGATTATACCTGATGCCTAGATGTTGAGTAGACTCGACTGGCAGGAAAGGTGCAGGAGAGTATTCCAGATGGTGGAAACAGCATGAGCAGCAGGATGGATGGGCATCATGATCCAGCAGCAGCAGGAGCTCCATTTGTCCCATGTGTGGAGGACGGGAAGGAATGCATGATGGCAGGTCTTGGTAGAGCAGTGGATGGGGACTCTTACCATCATTCTGAATGCTTTTTTTCCCCTCAAAGTATTTAGATTTCCCTTGAATCCATGCAACTGTCCCCAATTGTACTAATAAAGCTTGCATTAGTTATTTGGCAGAAAGAAAAATAGGATTACGGATCTTTCAGTGCTTTTTATTCTTAGTGAATTATTCTGAAAACTTCTTACAGGAGACAGCAAATGACTTCACTATTAAATTGTGAGTTATGGAACAAAACTCTTTGAAAAGGGCTTACTTTCTTTGAACTGCGAGTAAGTTTTACTAACAATAATGCTGCCCTTTGAAAGGAAGATGATACCATTGAACACGCCATTAGTAGGATATACTTTGCCTTAGGTTACATTCTTTGAAGGAGAGTTGAATTTCCAGGAAGCAGTTAGGGTTTCTCCCATTTCTTTGACAGGTTCCTGTGATTCCAGGCAGGAATCTAACAAGCAGAAACAGGCAAGCAAGACTTATTTCCATACAGTGTTACAGCACTGACTCTTGCCCCCAGCTTTGATCCAAGGAGAGAAGTACATCATCAGAGTCACAGTATAGGAACTGGGATATCTCTCAAAAGGCTCAGGATATCAGGGGCTTTGGGGTGGAAGGGCTGATTCATTAACCTGAAGTCCTTATCTCTATCTGCAGATAAGCCTGGGGCAGATCTCCACTTAGGAAGCAAAGTATAATACCCTGTCCCTTCACCCCAAGTTCAGAAATGTGATTTGCTGCAGCCAATAGGAAGTTAGGAGGCATGACATACAGCACTGAAAAAACACTTGGTGTCTCTGCTTGTGCTCTTGTGCCTCTGCCTCCCCCATGAGAATAATCTCTAGCTAGCTTGCTAGACAATGAGACGTGGAGCAGAATGGAGCCTTCCCAGACCTCCTAGCAGAAGGCATCCCGAATCAGCCAACAGATTGCTGAGCACCAGTTGTGCAACTCCTCCAAGACCAGTAGTCATCAAGGCGAATCCCAATGCACCAAATGTGTGAAAAACAAATGCCTACTGTTGCATTGTAATGCCAGTGATGTTTTGTGGTTGTTACACAGCATTTCGGTGGTGAGAGATAACTCATACATAAGGTGACATTAAAGCTGAGCCCTGATGGGGTGTCTGGGTGGCTCAGTCAGTTAAACATCCAGCTTTGGGTCATTTTCTTGCAGTTCATGAGTTTGAGCCTCACATTGGGCTCTGTGCTGACCTAGTGCCTGCATGGGATTTTGTGTCTCCTTCTCTCTCTCTCTGCCCTTCCCTGCTTGTGCTATCTCTCTCCCCCACCCTCTCTCACACATACAAAAATAAATAAACATTAAAAGAAAAAAAATTTTTTAAATATCTTAAAGCTGAGCCCTAGAGAGAAAAGCATCCAACTAAAACAAAGGAGGTCTTCGAGTCTTGGAAGAAAGAAGTGGTCGGATTTTAGATGTATATTAGATATAAAATCAATAGGACACCATAATAGATTAGCTAAAGGGAGATCCTTATCTAAGAGGTACTCAAGCATAACCCTTAGGTATCCAGTTTGGGCAACAAAGTAGATAGCTATAGAATTTATCAAAAAGGAAGGATAGAGGAGGGGTCAGTTTGAGATGTATGAAAACTGATAGTTCATCTATAGATGAGGAATCAGGGTGCATGAAAGACATGTAAGTGGCAACATCAGACAAAGAGCCTCAAAATCAAAAGTGGCCTATGGGAGAAATGGTCATATGAATTTGGGAGTGGACAATAGGTGTATTTCCATCCATGAGATGGAATGACACGACCTTGAGAAAGAATGTTGACGGAGCATGGAAGAGGACCTGAGCCTAAGTAGTGTGAATGTGTGTGTATATGTGGTATTTATATGTACATGACAACAGATAGGTTTCATTGTGACTTCATCAGAAACAAACAAAAACAAAACAAAACAAAACAAAAACACTGTTCTAAGTTCTAAGGCAAGTTATTGGGTTGCTTGGCTCTTAAGCAGCTAATTCAGGACAGCGGGCAGAATAGCCCAGAAAAGGAGACGAGGCTAAGAAGAAAGTCCGATTGTTTTCCATCAGAAATGGCATGGAGACACTCTGGGAAGAAAAGAGATCTAGAAAGCGTAGCTGTGGAATGCTGCATGTGAAAAATAGCCGCTGAAGAGTTGGACTTGGCCTTAAGAGGATTTTAAGAAGTTTTACAGTCTCTCTTCTGCTACTTTTTCAGTAAAAATGAATAACCAAAGTGCCTCCCTCTCCTCCCGCTCCTCCTGCTTCTCCCTCTCTTCTCTCTGTCTCTCTGTCTCTGTCTTTCTCTCTCTCTCTCTCTCTCTCTAATTTAATGAAATATGTTTATAGTTAGGGTGGTACTTTAGATATCTTTTCTATTAGCATAACATATGCCCCATGCATCTGCTTAGTTGTTTTGGATGCTTCATGGCATTTAAATTCTCATGTGTTATATAATACCATCAGAGATTTGAATTAAAGAAATTCTAAATAAAGGCTGAAAAAGAATACATAGTTTTTACATTCAAGTATTTAATTTTCTGAGCAATAACTAAATAACACGCACAAACAAAAAACAAAAGTAAAACAAGATTCAAATATTCAAATGAATAAAGAATTGGCATTTTACACTGGCTCATTCCACAGTAAGGCAAAAAAAAATTAAAAAGTCCAGATCCCATACTTCCAAACAGAACTTCTCTGTTCAGTCAGTAAACAAAGCCTTTCTCAGCACATTTATTCTAAAGTATATCACTAAACAGTAAATATTAGAAATAGAGCCATTATTTTATTTCTTAAAATAATGAATGCTTTGAGAAACAGGAATACAAAATTCAGTGTATTTTTTCCCACTGCACCTGTGAGGTGCAAGGGCTCTTGAAATGAGAATGTAAACTCTAGCAATGACCCTTCCAGGTTTTGAGCCTTATGATCTTGATTCAAAGTCTTCCTTCATCTTAGTAGAAAGAACAGGCATTAGGTGGTAAAATGATTTAAAATGGCAAGAGAAGAACCTATAAGTCTGCAAAATCACGCAGGGCAACTTTATGTAACAAAACTGAAGAGAGAGCTCTTAAGCTAGTTAAGACAGCAAATGGACGTCAAGGCTTAGGATTGAAGGTGATCCTTCAGAGTACTGCTCAGAGACACTGAAATTAACAGCTCTTGACCAACCAGACTGTCATGAACACTCCTGAAACATCCTTGCTTCTCCTTCTAACAGCAGTGGCTATACCTCACCTTTTAAAAGCCTTCACAAAGATTGTGCTTTAATGATAGGGACTTCCTCAGAATCCCACGAAAGCTTTCTTTTGCCAAACGATGGCATTCACTCTCAACCATCCCTCCGTGGATATAATTTAATAATAATAATATTAATATATTAATATTAATGTAATTATTATTACCTGGCATGAAACTTAATGCTCTTCCTCATTTTCTCCCATTCCCCTTTGGAAGGTTTATCAATAAACAATGAAAGACAACATGTTATTTAGCATTTTTTTCCTGTGCTACTTTGGTACTGACTATTACCGTCATCAGCATTCAACGAAATCTCTGAATATTGACGTTACTACTGTGAACATGACTAATCACCTTTTCTGAGTTTAAATTTATCTTTCTTGCAGAAAATGGAAAAGGTTAATAGTTTTCAATACAGGAAGAAAACCAGGTCATCTAATTCTTAATTTTATATATTATAATTTATATATAGATACAATATACATTTACATATATACATAAGATATATATATCATATATATATGCAAACTCACTGTTATCCAAGTCCTTTCAAAACAAGGGAGAAGATGGTACATTAATATAGCACAAGCTGTATTTGAGTAGAAATTAATTTATATCAAAAAATAAGCTTTTAAACTCTCATTTTCCATGTAAATGGCATTCAAGAATGGTTGCCTCATCATATATAAACAATGTTGGGATGAAGCTACAGTAGGTGCAAAACAATTGTGCACCTTTATAGCCTTCCTCTGTAACTGCCCTACACTTTACGAAGAATCCTCAATTGCTCCAAAGCTCTTCCACCTGTGCCACGATTTGCTGGTGAAAGAGCAGGATCAATAAAAGCCTGGGCATGCCTTGGCTGACTCGACAGAATGCTCAGAAGGAACACAAAATAAGGAGTCATCATTCAAAAGAAAATGACTATGCGCGTGTCCCCCCCTTTCTTCGCTCATTTTCCTCAAAACATCTTTCCTTCTAACCTCAAGACAATTGTTTACAACTATAAAGTTAATGGGAAATGGGACCAAGAGGAGGTTTTCTGGGGCAATAACCTTGTTACTACCTCTGCTGGATAAGAGGTAGAGAGCTCCCAGTTCTTGGTGAGCACATACCTGTTCCAATTCCCCTACCGTCACAATTATATGAAGATTTAAGGGGGCAGGACACAATAAAGAAATGAGGACAATGATAATCCATAAGAATTCCCTAAAGATTGACTACGGAAAATGACTTCAGATAGCTTTGCAGGTTGGATAGATACAGTTTACAGAGACACACAGACACACACACATCATTTAAGATACAACATCGCACTAAATGAACTTGTAAGTTGCTCATGTCAAGCTGATGTAATTAAGTTAACATATTAATGGCTAGTTATAGACAGAACACTACATATTTTTTTTTTAACAAATATTCTGACAACTGATCTTAACATGAAAATAATCATAGTAACTATTTTATTAGCATAGATGTCAATTTCCTGTATTATTTGGTTGAGGAAAATCCACTTAATAAAGTTAATCAAAGTCAGTTCAGTAAACTTCCTATTAAAAAAAGTAAAATTTATTCATTGTCTTATTATGTTGAACATGTATTAAATAAAATACAAAAAGATATTCTTTACGGTTATGTGTGAATGTGTGTAAATTATAATCCTCAGAATGTTTACCTAAAAGCCTATGCAGAAAAAACAAGGATTGTGTGTATATTCTGACTAATGGTCAAATGATAGCTAATGTCTTCATATCGAAACATAACTGAAAAAAAAATCAGTAGTTTGAGTATAGATCAATCCAGAAGATAGACACATTTATGTATGTATGTATGTATTTATGTATGTATTTATTTGAATCTTTTCAGTAAGCAAAGATAGATTTGGTGCAAAATGTACTCTAGGAATTCTTTTTTTTTTTTTCATGTTTATTTATTTATTGAGAGAGAGAGCACACATGTGTGCACATGAAACAGGGAGGGGCAACGAGAGAGGGAGAGAGAGAGCATCCCAAGCAGGCTCCATGCTGTCAGCCTGGAGCCCACTGTGGGGGACCCACAAACTGTGAAATCATGACTGGGGCCAACATCAAGAGACAGAGCACTGAGTCACTGAGGCACCCCTTCTTTTTTACTTTGTTCTGTTTTAGAGCAGGATGTAAACATGGCTAAAATAAGATTTTTGCCCTGGAAGTTCTCATAATTATCAGGAAACATGCAGATAAACTCATATTTACAATACAATGTGTAAAATACAAAAAAGATTAAATATTGAGGCAAAGCCTTGACAAAGAAATTTTCCATTATATTTTAATATCATCTTGTTACATATACAATAACATACAGAATTTGTCATACATATGTATATTCTAAATCATTATAATATAATAAATACCCCTTTATCCACACTCCCAATTCAAAATATAGATTACTAATATCATTGTATATTCCTCCCATATCACATCTGTCTATACACCTACCAGAAGAAAACACTTCTTTAAAATTCTGAGTTGATTGCAGGCCTATTTTACTTTTGTATAGTTTTATCAAATAGGTGTACATCCATAAATAATATATTTTAAATTGCCTTTGCTTTGAACTTTATAAAATGTATATCAGACAATATGCAATCTCTTAAGAGTTTTCTTTTTTCTTTCAAGCTTGTAAGGTTTCCAGATATTATTGCATATAGCAGTTCATGCATTTTCATCTTAGTACGGCATTCCAGTGTTGGAATATACCACTATTTATTCTCCAGTTGATGGTCATAAGATTGTCCTCCTCAACTTTATTTTTTGGCTGTTATGAACATGCTATTATTCATTTTCTTGCAGAGTTATATTGGTGTCCCTGTACTAGACTTTGGGTAGAGTATATCCCTCAAAGTGAATTTTCTAGACTGCAGGAAATGTAATGTTCTATTTCACAAAATAGTACGAAACTGTTTTCAGAATGGCAGTACCAATGTAATCTCCCGCCCCCCCCAAGGAGACTATAAGCCCTCTTCATAATGCATCTCATCCTCAACTCTTGATTTTGTCAAACTCTTACATTTTCACCAATCTATTGAGCATAAAACATTTCCCCGTCATATTGATTTGCATTTTGCTGATTAGTGATGAAGAATAGAAAGGCCATGTATATTCATCTGACCAAGGATAAAGGGTGGATGAAAAATGATAAGTCATTGTGGGTGGCAGGAAGGAGAATGTCACCTTTGGCAAGCTGGGATAACTTTTCATTGTCCTGCACTGTAATAGGCTCATAAAAAAATTTCTTTCTAAATATGTGATTTAGGTCATCTTTTTAAAAAGCTTAAAATTTTACTAGGAAAATGACTTCTGCATGAAAATAGTTTGAAATAAAATACATTCTTTTTTTTTTCTGAAATACATTCTTATCATCCCAGGCACATAGTAGGTGCTCTATAAATTTTTTCCAGAAGGAAAAATTGCACAAGATGTCCTAACACAAGAAATTTAAATAGGATATCTTCCAGCTGTCTCATGCTGGAAAACAGAAATTATCTTTCCTACCCCAAACTTACCCTTCCTCTAGTCTTCCCATTCTCAGTAATGGCATCTGTGTCTGCCCATTCTTAGAATAGAAAATTATTCTCATTCACGTCTTCATTCATTAACAACAGAATGCTTCCAGTTTTACCTACTGAATGTTTCCATAGCTCAGTGATTCTCAAAGTGCATTCCACAGATAATTGGGTTTCTCTAAGACCCTTTCAGACGCTGCCTTGGATTATTCCTTTTTTCACTATGTTGACATTTGCACTTTTTACAAAAGCAATGGCAGATAATACTATTGGAAACTTGACATGAGTGAAAACTATGGCACCAGAGTTCTAGTATACCAGAAGTCAGTCACCGTGTTCTTCATTCCCACACACCCACTATTAGAAAAAATACATTAAGAAAGTTCTTCTCGAAGCAGTAAAAATGATAAATTTTATTAAATTTTAACTCTTATGAGCATGCTTTTTAAAATATTTTATGTAGTAAAATAGGAAGCAGGCAGAAGTATTCCTTGTGCAGTACAACAAAGCACTTACTGGATTGTTTGAGTTTTGAACTAAAGGAGTCATTTTTCCCATATAACATGAATTTTCTTTAAAAGAATGAGTGACAGGCAAAGTAGGGTTGTTCAGACCTGGGTGCACAGCAGATATTTCCTTGAAAATGAGTGAAATGAGTCTGTCACTTCAAGATAAATTACTGGCAGTATCTGTTGCCAGTGAGAAGATTAAGCTTCCATGTAAAAATTCAAATTTTTGAAAACCTGGGTCCATCACCACGAACTTGACAGCTTGTCAATACTTATAGACTTTTTTGATTAGTGGTAACATAAATGAATGTGACCACATATGAAATCAATTCATGCTAAGACCAAATAATATGTCTTTGGAATTACACTATCAATGAAAAGATGACACTTTAATGTGAAAAATTCTTTTCCACTGTGGCTACTGAGTCCATTCCCAACTAGGTCCATTGACCCATTTCACCATCAAATATTCACTGAGCATTTACCTTGCAGTGGGTTCTCAGAGTAGTGATAATAACTAGACAAAAATCAGACACCATCTGAGCACCCGCATGTATTATAAACTTAATGCCCATAACAAAGTTAAGAGCAAATATTAATAACCTCATTTTGCAGTTGAGAGAATGGAGCCATAGACAGACTAGATCAGGTCATAAGCTTGTAAGTAGTGGAAACAAGCACTTACTAAGTCTATTCATCATGGTACTATTATGCATGATGACGACATGATACAGTTGCATGTCATCAAATATGCTTTAAATTAGCCCCTAACTCTATAATAATAATAATAATATCTGACACGCAAAGCATCCTTACTAAGTGCAGGGTACCTTTTAAAGAGCTGTGTGGGAGTTAATCCTGGTACTAATCTTGAAAAGTAAAGATTATGCACCCATTTTAATTTTTTTTAATTTTTTTTTACCGTTTACTTACTTTTGAGAGACATAGAGTATGAGCAGGAGAGAGAGGGGGATACAGAATCTGAAGCAGCTCCAGGCTCTGATCCATCAGCACAGAGCCCGACGCGGGGCTCAAACTCACAGACCGTGAGATCATGACCTGAGCTGAAGTCGGCTGCTTAACCAACTGAGCCACCCAGGCGCCCCTATGTGCCCATTTTAAAGATAAGAAAACTGAGGTCTACATTTTATAATTTATCATTGTTATCTAAGAAGAGGATGGAATTCAAACTCAGGCCTCCTCTCCTTGAGATCCTTTTCTTAACCTATTAGACTACACTTCTTTGCAAAGCACAACTGTGCTTGAGTTCTCATTTTCAAAGTTAATGAATAAACCAATTACCAGGCACTAATATTTTAGAAGCGTGATGTGAAAATAGAAAGAATAGAAAGAAAATAGAAGAAAGACTTTGCAGGCGATCAAAATCTTTTCGATTCATTCATCTGATCCTCATCTATCCCAAGGGATTTGAGGGCTATCTTAGAAATTGCTGATTTGAAAACCCAATCATCTGTCTAGACTATCTTCTTATTCCTTTCGTCAGTCAAGTTCTGTCGTTCTAGAACTTCAGCATTTTTAGAACTACCACAGATGGTTGCGCACACTAAGATCACAACACAGTGTGGAAATCTGGAGGTGTGCTAAACGTATTGTCAGGGGTAATTTTGACTCTGTGGCATTTTTTTGTGTAGGTACTGACTGCCCCACCTATTCTTTCCTATCACAAAACCAGGGCAACATTGTTCTTATAAGAATCCATAGAGAAGACAGATAAACCCTCTAATATAGATTGAAAAACATTCCCAAACCCATCTGGAGTGGGAGCAGCAAGGGGCAGAAGAATTCACGTAGGAGTTAAAATTCGTTAATTTACACACTCACCAATCTTAATACTATTTTCATGAGCATACCACCATGATAATCTAGGTGTTTCCATTTCCCCATCTCTAAAATGGGGGTAAAAACAGCACCTAATTAATTTGCCAAGTGCTTAGGATATTGTCTGGCATATGGTGAACACTATGCTTTGTTAGTTAAAATGAAAAGGAAATGTGTCATTGAGTTACATAAGGAAACACACAGAGTTGGATGTACATCTCCAAATATCACAGAGGAAATCAGATGTAGGTTTTGGTAGGTTCTCTGGTCTGTAGTGCCTATAAAGTCACATTATTCCTAAGGAATCAGCTGAGGAATACAAGGTGCTCCTGGGCTTCCATGAGGAGCTTCACAATGGAGAAGAACAGAACCAGAGAAGAAAGCTCTTCTTGAACGTTGAACCTGACAACATCGTTTCTGTTCAGTTTTCCTTCCTGTGGGCAGGAAGAAGGTACCCAGGGCTTGGAAAGTGGCAAGACAGCCCGTGTGGTGCTAGTGAGAAGATCTAGATAATGACACCACAGACAGCAGACCCTGGGAAGGAGCCGGATGTATTTCTCTTCAGCCTGCAATGCATTTTGCTATTCCTCCTTTGCCTCTCACAGTGCTAAACACAAATGCTGTATTTTCTTTTTAAAAATTTTAATGTTTATTTATTTTTGAGATAGAGAGACAGAGCATGAGTGGGGAAGGGGCAGAGAGAGAGGGAGACACAGAATCCGAAACAGACTCCAGGCTCTGAGCTGTCAGCACAGAGCCCAACGTGGGGCTCGAACTCAAAGACCGCAAGACCATGACCTGAGCCGAAGTCAGACGTTCAACCGACTGAGCCACCCAGGCGCTCCAAATGTTGTATTTTCAAGATCAACTTTTAAGCCCATTAAAAACTACTGTAGCACAGAAGTTTCTATTCAGTTTTCAGTTTGGCTGGGCATATTCCCCAACCCCCAAAAAATGGTTACTGAGGATCCATTCAAAGCCAAATAACCACCATGATGGGCATCCTGAAAAAACTGATTAACAAAATCCCAACGCACTATAAAGAGCTTTATAGTCTTTTTTTTTTTTTTAAGGGAGAGAAAGTGTGTATGAGCCAGGAAGAGGAGCAGAAGGAGAGAGAGAGAGAGAGAGAGAGAGAGAGAGAGAGAGAGAGAATCTTAAGCAGGCTCCATACTCAGCCCAGAGCATGATGCAAGGCTCACCTCCATGACCCCGAGATCATGACCTGAGCCAAAATTGAGAGTCAGATGTTAAACCAACTGAGCCATCCAGGCACTCCTGCTTTTTGGTCTTTATAGTCTGCATAATCTCATCCATAGTTCCAATTTAATTTATACTCTTCTAAATTGGGATACACTATTGTGTTATAAAATGTAAGATGAATAATTGCCTTAGTTAAATGTCTTCAGGTCAGGGGCATAGGTTGCCCAGATGATGGACTCGTGCAAGGTCAGGAGCAAGAGGCTGGGAACTGCAGGGGAAGTTCCTGGTCAGAAAAAGAAGATCAAAGCAACACAATTTACAGATGGATATTTTAATAGATGCTGTAAGGGCCCTGCCCACATCCCCTTGACATTGACCATCCCTGTGTGGGCACAACCCTACAGTTACAAGTGCAAAAGCACTTTTGTTCTCTGACTGAGGGTTTTCTCTGGCTACCATAGCCTGCCTATGCCCAGAAGTGCTGGGAGTTAATGCCTTTTCATGCAGGGAGCAGCCCTCCACCCATGGCTGATGAGAGGGCTAAATAAATTTCCCAGGTTCCTCAGTTGGAATTACTCTGAAATTCAAGATCTATGGTGTCTCCCGGAGAACCCCAGAGGCAGAGCTGTCCCAGTAGTAATGAGTTTGATAATGTACTGTTAGTGTTGTTGACTCTTCCTTCCCTGTCTCTCTTCCCATTCCTGTCACCACCTTCCAGAAAACGATTTGCATGGAAACCCTTGTCTCAGAATCTCCTACTGGGGGAGTTCAAATCAAGGCAGGGTAATCCAGGGTACTTTGTTGAATTTTAGTGTCAATTTTCCTCGTTTATGTCTAGACCTCAACAGAAAAATCAATTTCTATTTACCTACCAAATAAAAGGCAAGTCTCGATTTTTCATAAACTGTTATGTAGCTGCCTTCTGACAGCCTTTAAGAAGCCTAGTACACCATTTTAGGGTACACAGGAAAAATTAATTGGACCCAAGGAAGCCAAGAAATCAATTAGAGTGAATCAGGTTATAAATCTCCAGTTGCCTGCTGTTTTACATTGCATGTTGAAATATCACAAAAGACAAATCAAATGATCTTTGAGAAATTATAACTGTTGGCATTCTCCTCTATTAGGCACTGGCACTTGTTCATTAGTTACTTTTAAGCACTTGGGAAACACTGTCAGAACACAGCAAGGCTGTGTTCAAAGGCTGTTCAAAGTCATGGAAGGCTGGAAGAGAAACTGAAGGTGGAACAGTTTCTCTGAGTCACACACACTCAGTATCAAGACTGTTCATCTTGAGATCAACCACAGTGATGCCTGTCTTTGATTATTGGCTTGATCAGCCTCATTTATAACTTCACTTTCCAGCAGAGACTTCATAGCATTTAAGGTGCCATACTTGAGAGCCAGCTGTCTAGGTTCAAAGCCTAGTTCCACCTCTAACTAGCTGTGAAATTTTGAGCAAATGACTTAACCTCTCTGTGTCTCACTTTTTTTTTTACCTCTAAAATGGAAATTCTGATAGAGTCTACATCCAGGAGCTGCTATGAGGGTTAATGAGTTACCCACCCTTGCTACTTACTGGAGCTACACTGGAGACACACAACATCAGTATCTCCAGTGGGGCAGGATTGGGGGG
The DNA here is from genome assembly GCA_030068075.1 of Paguma larvata. Taxonomy (NCBI): domain Eukaryota; kingdom Metazoa; phylum Chordata; class Mammalia; order Carnivora; family Viverridae; genus Paguma; species Paguma larvata. Next base: position 16,092,636 of record CM057844.1, read on the forward strand.
GTGAGAAGTTAGACAAAACTGCAGTTCTTCAGGCCTTGTGCCTGACCCACTGAGAGTCTGCATGTTAACAAGATCCTTGGGAGTTATGTGTGCACATTAAAGCCTGAGAAGCACTGACTTAACACATATCAAGTCATCAGAGCAGAACTTGACAGGTTGGAAGTGCCCCATCAATTTTAGCTATTATTATATCAGCTAATGAGACACTTCCCCAGGAAAGTCTTCAATGCTCTCCAAGAATCAGGTAAGTATTTACATAATGCTATTCTTTCATTGCACAAGCCACAGTCATACTTTTACTTTTTTTAAGTTTTTTTAGTGACTTGATTCATGTCTTTCTCATGTGTTTATTTCATGAAGTCCCAGGAGTAGACTCTTGAGGGGAAAGTAGATCAGCATGTGACTTTTTAACACAGCGCTCAAAGGAGAATCAGATAGTGGACACCAAATGGGACAAAGAAGAGAAAGAAGACATGCAAGTTACAACTTCAGGCAAAGCCCTGGTCTTACCCTGATCCTGTAGGGAACTCCATATTTAACTATATTAGTGTCTCCAGCCTTAAGGCAAAGGAGTTAAATATTCATTATCAATCTCCAGTCAATCACTGACTGAAGACTTCCCCATGAGGAAACTCCCAGGTACTCCTGACACCTTGGAACGGTAGCCCAAGGAAGGTCTTCTGAAGAAGAGAGCAGGTACTGAGAGTGAAGCTTGCAATGCTGGGGGATGGGAACCTAGGACCAAGAAGGCCAGGGATCTGAGGCCATCTGAGCAAGACACTGAAAGTGTCCACTATAGTTAGGCATACATGCAGGGTCCCAAATGGGCCTCTTTGCCATTCTACCTCACTGTGCCCCCACTCACTCACTCATGCATTCAACAAATTATGTCCTGAGTACTTGTTATGTGCCAGGCACTGTTGGTGATACAGTATTGATGAGATATGGGGCTTATGAAACCTAGTGGAGAAGAAACAGTAAGAAGCAGTAAACATATCAGAGTTTTCCAGCTAGTGATAAGGGCTATGATTGTATAAAGCAGGTTAGTAGAAAGACTTCATGGGACAAGGACAGGAAGGTCAAGATGGTAACGAGTTGATGCTTCAGTGTCCCAGTCAGTTCCCCTGCATGAGCTGGGGATCCTATTCCCCAGATGATGCAGGTGCTGGGTAACAGCTCCCATCTAATCTTCTCAAGAGAATTGCCCTTGGCTGAGGAGTACCGCTTTGGCTAGAGGTGACTGGAAGGTGCGGTACTCATCCCTGGGGGTGTGTGTGGGGGAAGCTGCAGGTGGCCAACGATGTGCTGGTGTACTTGTGTTACAACTCTTACTCCAGAACTTCCTATAGAGCCAGGATGAGGTGAGATCTCCCGTTCCACCTCTTCTTACCTTCTATTCTTCCCCTATTCTGATTCTCTCACTCTCTTTCTTCTGAGAGCATTTCAATAAATCACTTGCCCAAAAATCCCCATCTCTGGCTCTGCTTCTAAAGAATTTGACATAAGATTGTCAATTTTCTCTCCAGAATTTTCTTTCCCTGTCAGCATCCCAGGGCCAAAGTTCCAGCTCTCTAGATAAATATCCACTTCCTATTTCCTTGTAACCTCTGGGCCTTCCAAGTGGGAAGCAGGGTAGCGAAAGGCCTCTTTCCCATTTGCATTGTCCTCGTAATGGAATGCAAGAGCGGAGAAGGACAGATCAAAAACATAAATGTCAAGATCTTCTGAAAATTCCCTATGTCCTGGTTGGGACATGTCCCTATGTCCCTATGTCCTGCTGTCCAGCTGGCACTAGCCTGAATCATGGAGATGCACACAGTTGACAGTTCTTCTCTATCTTGAATAGAGAAGTCTTTAGTTTATAGTGAACTTAATGAGCTGTATAGTATAGTGAATGTATAGTGAACCATGGGCACCAAAATGGCCAAATCCACCACATACCTTCTTCCTTTTCTCAATGAAAACACCTAGAATCTATCTTAAGGGTGACATCAGTAAAAGCCACCGAAACCCTCAAGGCTTAATCTTCACTAGTTTTAAATAGGTTTATAACAGCCCATGGGTTTCTGAGGCTGTAATGAAGCAAAGATCATTGTCACATGTAAATGCCATAAATTCCTTGAGCAATTACTAGTCTGTGTAGGTGACATCGAGGTGATGAACAAGCCAGGAGGGTCCATGCTGATTCTTTGTACATCCATCAGGCAGATGCTATGATTCTGTTGGCTTAATTATTACACCTTGTAGAGATGAATGCAAGGAACATGCTTGCCTTGTCGGCAGCCTCCCAGGGGACTGGTACTGAGTAATTGCTTTCCATCCCTGTAGGAATCATCGACATGGAACCAGAGGCACCATCTGGCTCACTGTCCCTCCCCCACATGCCCAGTAAGTCTCTTAGGGACAGAATGAAGTGTTTTGGGTGACAGTTCTCATCAATACGCTGATGACATCTTGTCTCCTTTATTCTAATCACAAACTCTGCATTTTTAAAATCCCTGACACTTGAAAAACTATGCTAAATACAAATATAGAGTTATATTTGCATTATATCAAATAAGATATAAATAATATTATATAGCAACATTATGAAGAATTTACCAATAGATGTATACATAAATACAAATATATTATATATATATATATATATATATATATATATATATATATAAAGATAGAATATTGAAGTGTGATCCTTTGGAGTATAGGGAAAAGAAACTCACACAGGAACATGTAAGAAACATTTAAAAAACAGCACTTTAAAAATTGGCTGGTGATCTCTGAAGAAAATATACTCATTCAAGTTTCATCAATCACAAAAAATCATACTAAATTATTGGATTAAGAAAAGATAAATACTAAAATAAGAGATAAAAAGTATGGATCTGAGTCTCTATCAGCTTTACGGATGTCTTGAATGACTTTTTTTGTACATGAAACAAATGAGAGAAATATAGAAAATCTTACTGGTAATTTCAACAGCACAAGGTTTTCAATTTCTTCAGACTAAAACCATCTACGTAGTTACATGGAAAACAGAAAACTAAGAGACTATTTTATTACAAATACAATAGATTAAAAAAAGATAATGGCCTAATTTTAAAGACATCCTGTCCTTAATATAAAGAACTCTGAAAAATGAATCTAGAATTTCATTAAAAGAAATCTAATAGAAACACTTAATAGGCATCCAATAACTATTTGCTCAACAGTTAACAACTAATTAACAACTGACAAAGGGGAAGATGGGTAAAGAGTACACATGTGCATTTCTCATGGAAGGAAATGTACAGAATTCATACATGGGATGCTGTGAATGACAATCCCAATTCTCTATCTCCTTGGAGTGTTCGCTGTTAACAGCTCAGACGTGCCCCTTCTAAAAAAAATGACTTCATCCAAATGAGAGCCACCTCACCTGGGAACCTACAAGTCTATCCTGGAGTCGACCTCAGCAAATCACTGACTCTCATGAGTGGGAGGGAGCCAGACAACAGGAGGAAATAGAAAAGTAATGTATGATACTTCCATGGACTGGGGGAAATTGTTAAAATAATTTTTGCCAGAACACCAAATAATGTTTAAATAAGATCATTATATACTATGGAAATTACAAAAGTATATGCAGTCTAAATCAACAGCATTAGTATAAACTTGGCACTTACACATAAGATGGAAGCCTGAAAAAACTTTATCCTACCATTTTGTGCTATGCCTCTCAGATCCACTCTAAAATGACCAATGGACTACAAAATAGACTACAAACGCAGGGAATACTATATTAGCCCTGACACAATACCAGAAATATTCAACATCAAACTTCTGCTACATATAAGTGAGAAGGGAAACACTAAGGGCTATCTTGCATGCCTCCATCTTGAGAAATAAACACAATGTGATTGGAAGCAACCTTTGCAGGATCCTAGGAACCCTGCCTCCCCTACTTGGTGGGTACAGGTGAGGGGGCCATGGAAGTAGCATGTCCCAGTGGAGCATCTTAGGAAGAAGCTATTCAAGCAAACGTTTGATCACCTTTCTGAGATGGGGTATATTTTGGTGATATAGCAGGTAGAAGGTCATACATGGTCACATTATGTACCTGATAAAGAGAGGACAGGCCAACAAGAAAGTTAAATACAGAAAGCTACCATGCCTTTCAAGCAACTAAGTCACTGAACTAGCAGTATAAATATAAACAACAAGATCCAGAGGATTCCTAAAAAAGTAAACAAACAAAACACTTTTTAACTATAGACACATGAAAAGATCCAAGAAACAAACCATCATTTTTTCATGCTTATGAGCAATGGTCAGGTCTACATCAGAGATAACTCTTTGTTCAAGAATGAATAAATTGGGACACCTATGTGGCTCAGTCGGTTGAGTGTCTGACTCTTGATTTTGGCTCAAGTCATAATCTCCCAGTTCATGGATCCAGACCCAAATCAGGCTCCAAGCTGAAAGCACCAAGCTTGCCTTGGGATGCTCTCTGTCCCTCTCTCTGTCCCTCTCCCTCCCTGCTCATGCACTCAGTATCAAAAAATAAATAAATAAACTTTAAAAAAAATGGGAGTGACTTAGTCAGTTAATTGTCTGTCTCTTGGATTAGGCCCAAGTCATGATCTTATGTTCATGAGTTTGATGCCCACATTGGGCTCTGTGCTGGCAGTGCAGAGCTTACTTGGGATTCTCTCTGCCCCTCGCCAACTCTCTCTCTTTCTCTCTCTCTCTCTCTCTCTCTCAAAATAAATAAATAAACTTAAAAAAATGAATAAAGGTATAATGAGAATGAATAAACATTTATTTGTCTCAGAAAGTGAGATAAAACAGGAGCTAAGACATAGGCAGAAACAAAACAAGAGCTGGGCAGGCTAGAAATACAATGTCAAGAAAGAAAAATATCATAGAAAAATTAAAATCTTTGTTAGATATAGGACACACAATTGTCAGAGCAGAAAAATCAAACCACTGGTGCAGGAACAAGCCTTTTAAACTCTTCCAGAATAGGGGAGGAAAAGATAAAGATGATGAGAAAGTAGATAATACATATAAAAAGTAAAAGTAAATCCAAATAGTTTAAGCTGATACTCCAGAGAATGAAGCCAAAGAGACCCAAGAAGAATAAAAATTGAGAACAGAATGGAAGGGAACATTTCCAAAGCTGTCTATCAAAACTAACTCCTGAAATTCCAGGAGAAAATTATGAAATATTATTAATATTCACACATGTCATAATGAATTGGTTTCTTTTTTTAATATTTTAGGAAAGAGAAAAAAATCCTTGAAGCTTTTGGAAAGGCAAAACAAAAACAGCAACAATATCTTACAAAAAAATGAAAATCACCTCTTCTATCACATACTAGTAAGTAAAAGGTCAGCAGAGTTCTGAGACAAACAGCTGTAATGAAGGATTCTATACAATCACCCAAGTACTTAGGTAAAGTCAATAGAAGGATATTTTGATATGTTTGAGCACTTCAAGCATAACATAACATGTATGTAATCTTCTCAAATGCAGTACTCATGAAAGTATCTACTCTAGTCAACCAAGATACAAATCAAAATTAAAGCTTCAGAATAGGAGAGACTTGATTAAAGAAGAAAAAGCTAGCAGTAAGCCTTAAGTACAGTAAAATGGGGGAATAAATCTTAATTGTTTACTCTTTGATTTTCTCATTAAATGCACACTGAGTGATTGCTGAGTAAATATAAATAAAATCTTTGTTGTAAACATGGTAACAGAATACATTTCCAAGAATACAGATACTTATTGAAAGAGAAGACTAACTCCAAACTGGGAAAATATTTAAACATATTTAAAGAAATATAAATTATAATATCTGTAAATAAAATGTAATACCTATATCATAAAAAAAGCTAGTAAAAAAGATCACTTAGAGGAAGTTCAAACTAGATGCCCAAATCATCAAGAACATATTTTTAAAGTTTTAACATTGTTAACTATCAAGGGAACTGAAATTAAAACAATAATAAGAGACCACTTGTTAATTCTCAAGTCTTAAAAAGTATGTTATTTAGTACTGAGAAAAGTTTAGTGCTGTAAGTACTCTTAGACTTAACTGAGGGAATATAACTTTGTATCACCTTTCTGAATGTATTAATAATCTTAAAATATTCATTATATCTCTAAGTTCCTTAACTTAGAGTCACAAAAACACTTATAAATACTAGTGTCTTTAGAAACAGTTCTTAATACTCAAAAGTATGAATTCAGTTACATATATTATGATATACACATAGTATGTAATACTATTCAGCCTTTAAAATAATGTTTTGAAGGTTGTTAAATGTTGAAGGAAATATTCAAGGTACATTAGTACATTAAACAAAAACAGCATATTTTAACGTATAGTGTAATACTGTTTTACAATATTAAATGCATTAAAATAATGAAAAGAAATATGCCAATATTTACTCTTCCTTTCTTCCTATATTAATAGTACCACTAATTTGACCTGAGCCCATGACTATATGAAATTAAGACTAAATTTTCCAATTTCCCTTGTGTGACTGAGCACAAAATAATGGAATTTAAATGGAAGTGATGTATAAGACCTTTGGGAATGTCCAGAATATTTTTTTCATTTTTCTGTTTCTTGCTGGAAAGCTGGAGTTGAAGCAGCCATCTGAGACCATGAGGTGAAAGCAATGCTTGAAAATGGCAGCATAATAACATGGAAAAAGTCCAAGTCCTGGACACCATGGAAACTACATCAGTTTATCTCACAGTAAATAATGTGGGATAGAAATAAACTATAATCGGGGAGCCTGGTGGCTCAGTCAGTTAAGCATCCAACTCTTGATTTTGGCTAGATCATGATCTCATGGTTTGTGAGATGGAGCCCCATATCAAACTCTGTGCTGACAGTGCAGATACTGCTTGGGTTCTCTCTCTCTTCTCTCTCTGCCTCTCCCCCTGACTTAAGCTCACTCTCTCTCTCTTTCTCAAAATAAATAAACATTTTAAAAGAAAGAAAGAAACTGTAATCATAATCACTTGGATCTTTGTTACAGCAGCTGGATTCATATTTTAACTAACATGCACACTTTCCAAAATTTCTATCATGATCCCTTATTATTTCATGGGAGAAAATAGTATTAAAAAAAGAGAAACAGAGGTTTAATTAAAAGCAGTTAAAGAAAGAAAGAAAGAAAGAAAGAAAGAAAGAGAGAAAGAAAGAAAGAAAGAAAGAGAGAAAGAAAGAGAGAAAGAAAGAAAGGTGGGACAAGACCTAACTTGGACATACATAGTCAAAAAACAAAACAAAATGAACTACAATACTTATGATTGATTATATTCCCTTGTTTGGCTTTTTTTAAAAATTTTATTTTATTTTACCTTTATTTATTTTTGAAAGACAGAGAAAGACAGAGCACATGTGGGCGAGGGGCAGAGAGAGAGGGAGTCACAGAATCCGAACGAGCCTCCAGAACAGAGCCCAATGCAGGGCTCGAACCCACAAACCGTGAGATCATGACCTGAGCCGAAGTCAGATGCTTAATCGAATGAGCCACCCAGGTGCCCTGCTTGTTTGTTTTTTAAAAAAGTGAATTTAAGGCAATAAAATCTGTTTATATCTGGCCTCTGTATTGCTGCTGTCATTTTTTTTTTTTGCTGGATATCACACAAAATGAAAATTATTTCATCATTGACCAAAATCAGAACAGAGTTAACTTAAAACATCTTCCTTCTGAAGACCCAGAAGAAGAGAGAATGTAGATGATATTCCTTCATTGCTTCCCATGCAAATCTGAAATATCAGATGGCTTTAAAGCAGAGAGCCAAACAGCTATCTTTTACCCGACATGGCCAGCTGACCTAACCTAGGTTTAATAGTGTGGGTATATATAATATTGTCCCTCAGTCAGGGAATAAAAGTCAAAATTAGTTCACAAGGAGAGAAAGCATGATTTGCACACTTTAGATTACTGCTGTTTCATCTTTATACTCTCCCCCTTTTTATTAAAAATTAAAACCAGCAGGAAGCGGAACATTAATGTTTGACATGCAGCTGATCCCCATAGCTAGTATTATCTGTATTGTCAGAGAAACTACACCATGTAGAAACAGTACTTTCTAATGGGAGATCATGCTAACCCATATAAGACACAAATCAATATATACAATAGTTATAAGGTATGAAATATGAAATGACATATTGAGTGTTGAGTGTTTTAACGGTATATATGTATAGACATTTATTTAGAAAAATATTTTAATATTTTTAAATGTTCCAGGTCAGATTTTCCTACGAGAGTTTATCCAAAGTTTTCCTTTTAATGAGTTGCTGCAAAACATATTAGATATACTGGGAATCCATAACAATAAAACGAAAAACATCCCTAAGTTTCTGAATTACTAGGCAGACCGCATTTTAGGTATGCTGTATCTTCCTCAACTAAAATTATAAAGGATAAAAGAAAGGCACATTTATAAACAAAAACACATTTGTTGAATGATAAGCATATTAGTTAGTATCTGTTAATTTTAAATAAATTAGGAAAAAAGTAAATGGCACAAGTGAAAATACAACCAGATAAAAAAAATAACACTACGAAACATCTTCTTATAAATTTTACCTACACTTTTAAGAATTTTTCTTAGGCCAAAGTCACAAAGCCAATTTGGAAATTGATTCAGAAGTGTTACCTTATTGAACTATCTGTGTAGATCACTGTTCTTTAGTGTGTACAGATTTATTGGTAAAATGGGTCTGAAAGTTTAAATAGATCTTGTAAATGAACATCTTCATTTTCTACACACTTTTAAATATCTGATCTTTGCTGCCGAATTATTTACTGAAGGGAATTCACAGTTTCTACAATAAGGTGTTCAAAAATTATTTAATCAAACAAACAGCACAGGAAAAAAATGCTTTAAAAAGAATATTAGGTTTTCTGTGACTGGGTGGCTCAGTGGTTAAGCAACTGACTCTTGGTTTTGGCACAGGTCATGATCTCAAAGTTTATGAGTTCAAGCCCTGCATTGGGCTCTACACTAACAGTGTGGAGCCTACTTGGAATTCTCTGTCTCCCTCTCTCTTTGCCTCCCTGTCTCTCTCTCTCTCTCTCTCTCTCTCTCTCAAAAATAAATAAAACAAACATTTAAAACAAAAAAGGAATAGCATATTCACTTACATGACTTCTTTTTTTAATACAAAAAAAGTCCCAGTGATTTTAAATGAAAGTGGTTATTCCAGAAATAAACCAAGAACTCCCAAAAACATATCTTTTCCTAAGCTGACTCTGCTTTATAAACTGTTCTGAACTCTGCTTGATAAGTTGCCATACAGATTCTCAGCATCATTCTGCTTTGATAGCTAAACAAAAAGTTTCTAAGGAAACAGCCCGACATTGTTTATCCCAATTCTTATTCAATTTTCAATGCCATGTTGCCCCCAGATAAGATTTTTACTCTTCAGAGGGGTTATTAATTTTTTGTGCAGTCATAAAGAGAGACACCGAACAAAACCCATGGACCAGGGAAGAAGTAGCTGCCTAATGAGCCATTGGTAACAGGTGATATTCTCACAGAGGAAGCTTAATCTTCTTGCCCACAAATGCTTCCTGATTCTCTGTGGGGAAACGGCTTTATTCAGAAATTTAATGCACGATCCAAACAAGGAAGTTAATTTGGCTTGCTGTGAGACTTCTCTGTGGGAAGGATTGCTACCCAGATTCAAGCCTTGGCCAAGCAGTGTTCAGTCTCAAGGAGGAACAAATGAATCCACTTTCCTCTTATCTTTCTCTTTCTTCTATTTTTTTGGTAATATTTAAATGACTGGTGTTGAATGACCTAGGTTGGATTCTAAAGATAAATTAAATTTAATATTTGTATTTAAGATATATTGGTTTTGATACTTAAACAAAGCAAGTCTTTATATATTCTGGAAGGCTGTATAAGTTAAATACGTAAAGTCACTATTTTTTTCTCCAGTCATCTAATCCAGGTCATTTGATAGCTTACTCGTATAGTATTTCAAATAAAAATTAATAAATGTAATAACCTTAGAGTTAAAAAATGAAATAAGCTAGTATAAAATTAAAATTATCATGCCTCCTACATCTGGTTCTCCCACTAACTTACTCACAACCTAACGGCTTTTATTCTTTTTTTAAATATTTTATTGTGAAATATAATACCTACAGAAAAATGCACTTAAAATGTACACTTAAAGTATTATACAGTGAATACCTAGATAAAGAAATGGAACACTGACAGCATCACAGGAGACCCCTCGTTGGCCCCCCGATCTGTACCCATCCTCACCAACCTGCCTTCCATGGTGATTGCTTTAGTGCTTTTCTTTTTAATTTCATCACTCCATTCTCATCCCTATACTCTAGAGTTTAGTTTCACCTATTTTATCATTGATATATATGTACTTACATACATTTAATGTTATGCATTATTTTGTGTATAGTTTTCATCTTTAAATTTGAGAGATTCATCATATTGGGTGTAGCTGTAGCATGTTTTCATCACGATATGATATTCTCTTCTATGCACAAACTATAATTTGTTTTATTTTTATTATGGGAAAACATACATAACATAAAATATGCCTTTTTAACCATTTTACATGTACAGTCCACTGACATTTAGTACATTCAGTGTTGCAACCATCACTACAATTTACAGAACTTTTTCATTATCCCAAACAGAAGCTCCAGATGCATTAAATAATAACTCCCCATCCTCCCTTTGCCCCTATTCTACTTTCTGTCTCTATGAATTTGCCTATTCTAAATAACTCATATAAATGGAATCATCAATATTCATCCTTTTGCGAGTGCCTTATTTCATTTAGCATAATGTTTTCAAGGTTCATCCATGTAGTAGCAAGTGTCAATACTTTATTTATGTTTATGGTGGAATAATATTCCACTGTATGGATATATCACATTTTGCTTATCTATTCATCTGTGTGAACACTTTGGTTGTTTCCGCATTTCGGCTATAACACTAACAACATTCATACTAACACTATGAACATCTGCATACAAGGACTTGTCTCTGCTTGCAGTCTCTTTGTGTATATACCTGAGAGTGGAACTGAGGGATTGCATAGTAACTTTATGCTGAGCTTTTTTAGGCACTGCCACATTGTCTTCTGCATATGCTGCATCAACCTTTTACATTTCACCATCAATGCATGAAGGTTCCAATTTCTCTACATCACCTCCTATCCTTATTATTTTCTGTTTTTTAGTTATTGTCTTCTTTGAGTTGTTCTTTATTTATTTATTTTTAAAATAACAGCCATGCTTATCAAACTTTTGTTGGTATTTGTGTTGTTTCTGGTATGGAGCTATTGCAAATAATGCTTACTTATGCCTGTTTCCTAGAGTTTATAAGAATACATTTCCATTGGGTGTATACCTGGCACTAGGATTGCTCATAGGAATGTGCATGCTCAATTTTAGTAGAAAATGTCAAATATTTTTTCAAAGTGCTTACACCAACTTACACTGCACCAGCACATATCTGTGTCTGGTAACTTCCTGCTGTGAAGATTTTTAATTTTGGCCATCTGGTAGGTGGAGAGTGGTAGCTCTTCTTGACTTGAATTTTCATTATTATTATGAGGTTGAACAGTTTTTCATACATTTACTGGCTATTTGATATCCTCTTATATGAACATTCTACTCAATAATGAATGATCTGTTCAACAGTCTTGTCCATTTTTTTACCAGTACATCATCTGTCAATTTTTAATGGAGTGTTAGGAGTTCCCTATAGGTCCTGTCAAGCTCTTTAACAGTTACTTGTATTGTAACTAGCTAATTTGTTGCTTATATGTGCTTGCAGAAATTTTTTAGTGCTCTTATGGGCTAATTCAAATATTTATTTTTGGTTTTGTTCCTTTGTTCACACAAAAGATAATAAATACTATATTTATTTTTCTGCATCTTGCTCTTCTCTCACCAATTCCCCAATTTCCAGCAATGCCAGTGCAAGTTTCTCTATAGTTCACAAGCATATTGTCAACCCTTTGCATTTTTACCAATCTATTAATAGTATTTAGATTTAGTTTTAAATCGCAAATTTTTTGATCATGAGTATGGTGTTTCTGTTTCCCATAGAAGGCCTTCTATGTCCGTGTTTCTTTTGAGTGTTATGGCTTCCCCTATCAAAGGAGGCCCCAGCTACATCAGTATAGTGACATTAAACGTTAATGTGCATGTGAATTTCTCTGGGAACATGACAAAATTCAAATTCTAGTTCAATAGGTCTGGGCTGAGACCTGAGATTCTGCATTTCTAACAAATACTCAGGTGGTGCCAAAGATGCAGATCTAAGGAATATTCTTGAGGAGCACGGATGCCATGAAATATTCACACAGCAACTTAAAGAGAAAATTCAAAGCGAATCATCAAGTAAAATAATTGTTTATCTAAATTAATGCAGATTTAGGATGTTATACTCGAAATGCCTTCCCTTTTGTGGGTGGCTCATGATGGTGGCATCGTCATATAAAAATGACTCAACATAATTTTCATGAGTGCAAAGTGAATGAAACTCTTGGAGAAATGAAACATGGGGCATGATGAGCTACATAGGAGCTCACAGAAAGGTCATGGATGTACTGTTGCATACGTGATTTCCTTAATGCCCTGGACTTGGAGAAACAGACTCAGAGAACTGTTGCAGGAACTGCTAGGAAGGCCCATCTAAAACTTGTCTCTATCAAAGTTCCAGTGACTTCACTTATATCAACTTTTGACTCAACAAAACCAAGATGTCCCAGACTAAAGTTCAAATGGAAAATCAAAAGAGTTTATCCTTCAAAATAGGATGCAGAAATCTCATTTAAGGTGTAAATTACCTCAAAAAGAATGTTCAACATGAGCAAAGCCAAGTGAGGAAATTTCCATTGCATGATACAACAGTTGCTGCTATAGTTAATACGTACTGAGCATTTACCAAGTGTTCTCTATATATTTGTTCATTTATTCCTTACAACCACAGTATGAGACAGGTTTTTCAAGCAGCGCTCCACACCCAGTGAAGAATACAGCAGGGAAACCTAATTATACTTTGTGATTCTCACACGTGAAAAGGATGTATGCCCAGAAAAAAATATTTTCAATATTTTTCAACTAATAGCATTTCAAAGTAAAACATGGAAAGGTAGCTCTTTATCTGAAGATGTTAATCTAATGTAATTCTACCTTTCAAATCAGTGAGAATTCCTACAGACATGCATATTGAAAAGGAAAAGACCTTCAAATTTTAAGCATATTTTATCTAAAGCTACTGGGGAAGGGGTGTTTAAGTTTTTTTTTTTTCTTTTAAAACATTAAAGATGCAGGAGTTTTAAAACAATCCTGATAATAATTCTTATCTGAATATTCCCCTCTTCCTTCCAATTTGTGAATCTCCTCAGAGCAAGGAAAAATAAATCAGGAAGGAAATAAGAATTCCCCAACAACAAGAAAGTCAGTGAGGTGTGAATCTTCTTATTTGGCTTGTAAGTGGTAACAGCAACAACATAACAACAAAAAGCTTGGAGAAAATACAGGATCCTTGACACCGGCAAGAGCCAAGAGTAAAAAACTAAATGCAGCATGTTCAGTTAAATATCCTTCTCTTAAGTTTAGCTCACACACGTGGTTCTACCCCTCTAGACAGCTTCCTCACAGAGACAACATACCATCTTCAAAGGCCAGAAGAGCACCTTTCTGGGGTTACGTCAAAATCCTGTACTGATTTTCAGGTAAAGATGGAGGATGAAACTGCCTTGCAGAATACATTTTAAGAAGAGCAAAAACAGTTAAACATGAAATAAAAGAAAAACATACAAATGAGAAATGAAGCTTGACCCAATGCAATAACTCTGACAGCTAAGAAAATAACAGAAGTTTCTGGGGCAGAGAGTTGCTGTGAGTCACTGACTTCAAACACGGATCCCTCCCCCAAGCCAATGGTGGAGTACAGACTTACTGAGAATTCTCATCTATGACCACAAAGTGAGAGAGAAACAAGATGAAGAGGTAGATGTTTTTAAAGTTTTCTGTGTCTGATGAATAGCAGAAATGCCTCTGAGTGAGGAAAATGGGAAAGAATGATTCTCTTTGAAGTAAGGGTGGATTCCATCAGTGCTTCATCTGAGTGGAGAAAGCTAACTAAAGTCTAAGGTTTACTCCTAGTGAACTCCTAAGGCTAACCCCTACTCCTCTATACATGCACATGCACACACATACATACAGTGATATAAACCTGGTAAACCTGGTCCAGGACATTTAGCAAAATGTCAGAAGAGAAAATAGACCCTGGTATTCTAAGAAAGAACATAAACGTGGCACAAAAACAGACACATAGACCAATGGAATAGAATAGAAAACTCAGAAATGGACCCGCAAGTATATGGCCAACTAATCTTTGACAAAGCGGGAAAATGTATTCAATAGAAAAAAGACAGCCTCTTTAACAAATGGTGCTGGGAGAATTGGACAGCAACATGCAAAAGAATGAAACTAGACCACTTTCTTACACCACTCACAAAAATAAATTCTAAATGGATAAAAGATCTGACTGTGAGACAGGAAATCATCAAAATCCTAGAGGAGAAAACAGGAAAAAGCCTCTTTGACCTAAGACGCACCAATTTCTTACTCGACACGTCTCCAAAGGCAAGAGAATTAAAAGCAAAGATGAACTATTGGGACCTCATCAAGATAAAAAGCTTCTGCACAGCAAAAGAAACAACCAACAAAACGAATAGGCAACCAACGGAATGGGAAAAGATCATCGCAAATGACATATCGGATAAAGGACTAATATCTAAAATCTATAAAGAACTTACCAAACTCCACACCCGAAAATCAAACAACTCAGTGAAGAAATGGGCGGAAGATATGAATAGACACTTCTCCAAAGAGGACATTCAGATGGCCAACAGACACATGAAACAATGCTCAATGTCACTCAGCATCAGGGAAATACAAATCAAAACCACACTGAGATACCACCTCACACCAGTCAGAGTGGCTAAAATGAACAAATCAGGAAACTATAGATGCTGGCGAGGATGTGGAGAAGTAGGCACCCTCCTACACTGTTGGTGGGAATGCAAACTGGTGCAGCCACTCTGGAAAACGGTGTGGAGGTTCCTCAAAAAAATGAAAATAGAGCTACCCTATGATCCAGCAATAGCCCTGCTAGGAATCTACCCAAGAGACACAGGAATGCTGATGCATAGGAGCACGTGTACCCCAATGTTCATAGCAGCAATTTCGACAATAGCCAAATCATGGAAAGAGACCAAGTGCCCATCAACTGACGAATGGATAAAGAAGTTATGGTACTTATATACAATGGACTACTACGTGGCAATGAGAAAAAATGAAATCTGGCCATGTGTAGCAACATGGATGGAACTGGAGGGTATTATGTTAAGTGAAATAAGTCAGTCAGAAAAAGACAGATACCATATGTTTCCACGAATAGGTGGACTTTGTGAGACTAAGCAAAAACCAGGGGGAGGGGAAGAGGGGAAAGGAAAAAAAGACACAGAGAGGGAGGGAGATAAAACATAAGAGACTCTCAAAGACTAAGAAAAAACTGAGGGTAAGGGGGTTGAGGGAGGGGGGAGAGGGGGTGATGGGCATTAAAAAGGGCACATATTGGGATGAACACTGGGTGTAAACCAATTTGAAAATAAACTATTATAAAATTTAAAAAAAATAAAAAAAAAAGAAAGAACATAAATGACATCAATACTCTCTCCAGTCTTCCTTTCTAAACAGAAAAAACTCAAAACATTCAGGTTTCAAACCGTCACTTGTGAAGGGTAAACACTTTGGTCTCAGATAAAGAAAGTCAAGAAGTCATCAATACTTTATTAGAAAAACCCTAATGTTTGAAAAGGGCAAAACAACTATGCAAAATACCCCAGTCTAGAGGAAAACAAAGAAAATAAACATTTTTAATTTTCTTTTTTTGAGAGAGAGAGAGAGAAAGCAGGGGAGGGGCAGAGGGAGAGGGACAGAGAGAATCTTAAGCAGATTCCAGGCCCAGCATGGAGCCTGACCTGGGGCTTGATCTTGCGACCATGAGATCATGACCTGAGTTGAAATCAAGAACTGGACACTTAACTGACTGAGCCACTCAGGCACCCCAAGAAAATAGTTTTTAAAGCATCCAGGCATAAACAAATAACCCATTTCAGGGAAAGATTAGGTTCTCCTTAGACTTTTGCACAGCAACACTTAGTGCTAGAAGACCATGGAGCAATGGTTACAAATACAACCTAAGAATACTGCATTGAACTATAGTACTATTCACCTTCCAGGTAAAACAGTGACATTGGCAAAAATGAAAGCCTTCATGAAGCACATGTGCCTATCAACCTTCCCTAACAACTTCTTTTTAAATAGGCCATTACAACGAAATACAGTGAATTTAGAGAAGATGCAAGATAAATTTTGGGGCATACAATGCCATGGTAAATGGTAGATGGATAACATTGATTTCACTGAAATAGAGTGCTAATACTAATCAAATATGGAAGTTATGGTTCTAGGACATTGTGAATATGTTAAGAGTGCACAATGTAAGCACAAATAACAACAATTAAAATGTGGAGGCAGGTGGAGAGGGAGAGACACATTAGGAAGCGAATGTTCTTGTGCTTTATAGGGAGTCAATTAATACAAAATCTAAAATCTAAGACTTCATCTGAAAATAATAGCTGCAGATTAGTCCTTCCTATTGTTATAAAACTATTTTTAATCGTTCTTCCTGTATTTAAATCTGCATATATGCTTAGAAATATATTTGGAATGACATTAATCCAATGTTCGTGGTAGATATTTCTGGGTGGTAGCATTTCAGATGACCTTCTTAAAAAAAAATCTTGATTTTTATTTTCATTATCTGACATATAAACAATATATACATATATGTGTGTGTTACAAAAGCAGTGCCATGCTTTTAAAATAAGACTGAAAGCAAATATGGAAAGTTGCTAATCTGATTATTCATCATTTCAAACAAGTTCTTAAATCGAAAGTTCCAAACGACTTTTCTTACCCTCACTCATGATACCTGTCATATTACTAATATCAAGATGATGGGGGTTTTCTGTATTTCCCTTTCTATTACTTCCAACAGTATTCCTATGTGGAGATAAGACTGCATCTTCTAAGTTATGACCTCTGTGAACTATTGTTATCTGAAACAGCTTTTTCCAAGTACATCTTATACAGAAGAGATGAGATCAGAATCCAGATCACATCAGTGCCAATGGTACTCACACCATATTTTAGGAACAACTTATTTTCATACTTATTTTTAAAAACTGATCCATGTAGAAAAAGAATACCTCTGAGGTCTAGGGGAATCAACTTCTTGAACACATGAAAATTGTTACCATCGCTAATATCCAGTATTTTGAAGGATCTTTGAAAAAAATCCCTATCTAAAGAAGGACATGGAAAGGAGTTCTTCACTTTGTTTGAGTCATTGGGAAAGCTGCCTGCTTCATAACATTCTCAAGCTGGATGCTTTGAAGCAGTAGACTGGTAACATTTCACCGATTTAGTGCCTGCCTAGGTTACCTCCAAATTGATGATTTATTTTCCACTGTAAAAGTTTACTTTTGCCCAAATGACATGTATGTAAAATATAGTCTCTATCTTAAAACAAGTAAAATTAACAATCAGAAAAGAGTTTAAAAAGTGATCTAATCTTGCCAACTTCAATTTTGAGACATTTAGATCTATGTCTCTCTGAGCCAAAAGTAAGTAGTTGTTGGTTAATATTAATGAAATAAAAAGCCAAGTCATACAATGAGTGATAAATACTTTGAGATAATTAAATTACCCACCAAATGTCTTTGAATGTGGACTTGGTTTATTTTCCAACCTCCCTTGTTAAAATTTAGTTCAACCAACATTAATGATAGTAACTTCTACAGAGCAGAATTTGAGGCGATTTTTTCTCATCCGTTGGGCAATTTTTATTTTCCATTTATTATTACCTCTTTAAGTGGGATCAGCCCATGTTTCAGGAACCATTGTTACATGTCTATCATCACTGCTTATCTCTTGTTTGTTCTTCTTCGAGTTCCAAAATTCTATCCATGAGTGAATAATTACATTAAACAGCAAAGTTATGCATACACAGTATCTTCATCGCCAGTTGTTTGGTATTCAGAGGGAGCACAAATGCAAATGGTGGCAGAGTAGCTATATGTTGATTATGATGTTGGCCGTTTCAGCAATTACATTTAATTTGGCAGGGACCTTATTTTTTTTTTATTTCTTGGACTAAAAGTTGTCACCTTAAATTTGAGATAAGCAAAAGGCACTAAACTTTTGGTGCCTGATAGAATTGGTATGTGGACATATACCTAACTTGTTTACCAACCTTAGTTGGTTTCTCCAACCTTGGAGAAAATAGTAGAAAACAATCTGGGAAATTGGTTCAGAATTTAATTTTCCAATCTGGGTGTACTCAAGGAAAGTTAGAAAAAAAACACTTCTTCATCTGGAATTACTGTTGTTTCAGATTTAGTAGCACAGGAATGAGTAAAGTCTTACCAAAACTGTTGTTGAATAAGAAAAAGAAACAACTGTAAGCATTCCAATGGAGGTTGGAATGATTCTACTAGATTGATTGCCCCTATCATAACCATTGATTACCACAATAAAGTCCCTTGTTGACATCTTTCTTTTCCTTCTCTCTTTTGTGTCTTCCCATGACATTGTTGGTAACAAAACATACCACATTATCTGTAACAGTGATAATATTACAAAGTCCAATTTTCTGACTTACACATCTCAAGGCACACAGGATGTGTTCTCTGTACACCGAAAAACTCTACTTCCCAATACTGGAAACTACTTCCCAATACTGAAAATACTTGAAAACAATCCAAATATATGTTCTTAGTTATTGGTTCTTGCCCTCTTTCTTCAGACTTGGTTCTTATAGGATAAACACTCCCAAATTGCAGAGCTACTATTTTTGCCCCAAAGACTGGCTTGATGAAAGCTCTTAAAAAATAAAACTATAAGGTCATAGGCACCTGAGTTATATTGTGCATGATAATATAAAAAAGTTTGAAAGAATGATACCAATGCACATATCAAACTGTTCTTAGTCATTATTCCTTAGAAATCTTTCCCTGCCCACCTCCTCCCTCTTTCTTCAGAGCCTGTGTAGGTGGAATGTGCTACTTGATAAATGCAGTCTAATTATATAACTTCACTTCTTCTTTTACAAGATGTTATAGCAGGGTTACCTTATTTTGTCCCTGTTATGTAATTGGGTTTTAGGACGCTTAAGACCATACACTTACATAAATATTAATTTTATTTCTGTCTTGATTCCAAGATATTCAAGCTCTAATTTTACACTTTTAAGGACAACTTTATCTTTGAATACAAGACACTCTGCCTTGCCTCTTTTCTCTATTAATCAAACAGTTTATAAGTCAAACTCTCTCATGCCCCAGCTATTCTATATGTTGTAATATTCTATATGCTGTAATCATTCTATATGCATGATCTTGTACAGAAGCTTCCCACCTTTATTTAGATCAAAAGAGAATCAGTAAGTAATAACAATGTAGGGAACAAAAAACAATGACCAGAAATTTAAAGCATTAAAAATTGTTCTTCTTAAACTAAATTTAATCTGGATTTAAGGTTTTGCATTAATTTTAAAACATGGGCTTTTAGTTCCATCAAGGGTGAAAATGAAATAAAGGGATTTTTGTGATGATACTGGGGAAGGGTGTGGACCACAATTTTATGACAGCACATAGAGATTAGTCAGATGGCCAGCAGCTTCAGTCATATAACCTACTATTGAATGCATTAAATGTTAATATAATAAAATCAGCTGAAAAAAGATGAGAATAGACTAAACCTCAGGAGGAAAACATGAGAAGAAGCCAGAGTGTAATCTTCCCAATCTTTTTTATTCTGACATTTATTCTAGGCACACCAAAGTGAGAAAGGGAAGGATGCTTACCACTTTCAGTGAAACTTGTTGTAAAAGAAAAATTTTAAAACAGCAAACAAAACACAATGGTATGGCAACAAACACACAGGTTAAAAGAATGTTCAGTATTTTTTTCATCTTGAGTTTAGGTACAACAATGCATTCTACTGTGTGACCCGGGGGTTGGTATCTGCTGTGGATAATTTCTTCCATGTTTGCGTAGGTTTGTTTTGCTCTATCAGCAGAAGGGGTACAAAATGTGATTGAGGCAGCTGCTCTCTAATTTTTAAATGCTGCTATAAGAGTGAGGCACTTAATCAAAAGACAGATCACTTATTCCAAACATTATTAACAGAAATACACAAGAATCTCCTACCATTTTTCACTATCAAAGAGTAGAAAAGCAAAAGTTGGGTTTTAATCCCAGACAGCAGAATGAGCACACACCAGAGGGCAAATGTCAAGGAAATAGGAATTTAAGAATCTTCATCTTAAGAATTCTCATCACTCACTAGGTTTTCTTTGCAGAATTCCATCTTCTTATTTTTCCACACATTAATCAACCTGTTGAATGATCAGTCTATTTAAAAACATTTTACCCTCATTCTACGAAGATGCAGTAACATATGTGAGTAACTGTGTCCAAAGTTCTCCACACATTGGCAGTATCGGCAATCTCAGAAATGTTCGTTCCTGTTTACCACACACCCACCATTACGTCATAATCGGTGTTGCCCTTCACTGGAATGGAAGTGTGCTAGCAGTTTTCCAGTGTCTTGACTCTTACAGATTCCTTAAGAAAATATTTCCAACAACAACAAAATTCTTTAAGAGAGGAAATATAGTGTGTATTCAGCAAGTAAAAGAGCAGGAAAGGAAAGGGAGTGAAAAAGTCAATGCAGTTTGATTGGAAAGGTGATTTCAAGAGAAAATCTGTTGGCACACACCGGCATTCTAAACCTAAGTGTGTGAATCTGGTTTAAAATGCTTTGCAAAATCCCCAGCAGCATTTGATTTTAGCATTTGTTTTGGTGGAGGTTGGTTAGTAACCATTCTGCCCATGACGCTAAAGAGCATTACTTTCAATTTGAACCTGGACTGACCCAAAATACAGGTAAATTTTACCACCAATTTTCAACTTGAAACAATCATAATATCCAAGAACTCTCTAGCTCAGGAGAATTAAAATCTGAATTTTTTCAGAATATTTTCTAAATTTCACAAAGAAGAGGGTTTAAATCATTATTTATTCCTCAAAGCCTACTAATATTGAAAGTTTATTTTGCCATATGCCTGAAGTAGTATTCAGAAGAGGAAGTCAAAATATAATGTTAAAATGAAGTGAACATTCCTTGATCTTACTGAGCTGATGTGATGAAAGCCAAAAATCTGTCTTCATATCCTTTGGATAGAGATACAAAACATGTTTCAATTTTGACTAAATGGCAGAAATAGTAAGCAACAATATCAGCTTTTGAAAAAAAATAGTAAGCAATAAAATCCATTTTTGAAAAAAAACAGTAAGTAGGAAATCTGTTTTCTTTATTACTCCACTGCTATATTTTACTGTCATTCTACAAATAAAAATAACAGCTCTGTAGCCCCTTCACAAAGCCCTTTGACATGCCTTATCACATTCAATTTAATTCTCAACATGATCTCCCACAATAGGAAGTATTATTCCCATTTGGCATATGAAGATATTGAAAGTCAAGTTGAATGATCTACCTAAGTTTTCAGAACCAGTAAATGGCAGAACCACACCTTAACATCTCTCACTCCTCTTTTGCTGCTATGTGGTTCCCATGAGACTATGACTAAGCTGGCCACGAGACATGAGCCATGTGAAAACCCAACTAAGTTCAATGACACCACCTAGCTAACCCACAGCTGACTACAGATGCATGAATGAGCCCAACTGAGACACTTGTGGACCAGCAGAGTCACCACAACTGTATTGAAAAAAATAGTAAGTGGTTGTTGTAAGCCATGAAGTTTGGGAATGGCACGTTACATAGCATTATTGTGGTGAGAGTCAATTGATACATTCAAAGTTGTGAACAGAAAGAGCCTCAGCTTTGGCAATGACTGAGCAAGAAGAATCCAGAGGCTCGACAGCACATAAATAGAGTATTTGATAAAGTAAGGGATTCAAAAAGTTAGGCAATCTTACTTAGATTCCACATAAGTATCCAGGATAATATAGTTAATTTTGCAATAAAAATAAGTAATTTTGCACCCCACTGCAGTGATTTATTTCTGCCATGACACATGTATGATTTCTTAATAATGATTATAGGAAAAAAATAAAAATAATAAACAACTGTTCAAAAATCACTAAATACTATTCTTGCCATCTCGGAACATGCTTCTACTGTTAAGAAACTAATGCCTGTGAAAAGATTATGATTTTGTTAATAATATTGTAATAATTTAGCAAACATGATTGGAAATGGAGACATGTACTTATGCTCCAAAATTCTCTATTTTAGAAATGACTTCTGTGAGCACAGTACGGAGTCAAAAGCAGTGTCAGCCACAAGATGACATTAAGATACACACTTGGGAGGGGTGCCTGGGTTGCTCAGTTGGTTAATCAAGTCATGATTTCACGGTTCATGGGTTTGAGCCCCATGTCGGGCTCTGTACTGACAGCTCAGAGCCTGGAGTCTGCTTTGGAGTCTATGTCTCCTCTCTCTCTGCCCTCCCTCTGCTTATTCTCTGTCACTCTCTCAAAAATAAACCTTAAAAAAATTTTTTTTAAAGATATACATTTGAGATATACCTAGCTAATAGTAGTGCTCCAAAAACATTTTTAAAAAGCATACATGAAACAATGAAAATGCTTTTGAAGTCTGGCTCTTACATTCCACCAAAGTTCCCTTCTAGTTAAAAAATGTGTAATGACCTCAACTTAGTTAGAAATTATCAGTGATATCATTATTTGGATATTAAATAGCTCCCCCACCCTTTGGCACGTCTTAAATGGTTCTTTGTCATTCTGTTGTAAAAGGAAAAAACTTTTAATTAGACAATTCCAACAGTAACAACTACACTAGTGCTATCATGTGCCAGATTCAGGACCAAGTATTTTACATGCATTTGTTCCTTTAGTCCTCACAACCGTCATATGGGATAGATATTGCTATTCTCATTTTATGGATGAGAAAACAGAGACTGTCCAAAATCACACAGCTAATAACTTTTGTAATTGGTGGAGCTGAGACTGAAGCCAAGTATGCCTGCCATCAAACCCTATGCTCTTAAACATTTAGAATTACATACAGAGTCAGACAAACACCAAGTTATTCTCAACATGGCCAGGTCCTGGACATAAGTCCAGGGTAGGAAGAATTTCCTTTCTGGGACAAGAGCTGGAGAATTAAGATCCAGATCTTACAACTTCCTCCTGAATCAATCCCTGCCCCTGATATTGCACCCCCAAACACAAATGCTGGACATTTCCATAGAATTGCTTTATTTCCTCAGAGCAACAGGAAGAAAGCACCAAAAAATTTTAGAAATTTTATATCTGTCCCTTGCTAAGGTGAAAACACCCTTTGGTGCCAATAAATATTGACCTTCCATATCAAATTAAACTGATCAAGCACAAAGAAGGAAATATATATACATATATGGCTACCCATAACTTATATAACAAGAATTGAATTCTCACATTTTGCTTTACATAACAAAGACACCTAAATTTCTACTGAATTTGATTGAGCAAATCACTGCTCTCACTTTCAAGGAAATAACCTCAGCACTTAAAACCAAAGACTATTTAATGTTACAATTTGAAATATTAGACCAATTAAAATTTTTGTTGACAATATAATACTCAGTGTCTTTTTACAAATGAAATGATTTTGATTTCTCCCGTATTCCAGAGTCTAAGCCAATGATTAAGGTATTGAATATATAAGGCACAATTTTAGGCACTGTAGACATTAACTAATTCATCCCCGTTTAACAGATGAGAGAATTGAGACTTAGAGAGATTAAGTAACTTGCTCAAGGTCACCGAGGCAGTCGATTTAAAATGCTGACTCTATTACCTCTCTACCTCATTAGTGCCAGAAATTCAGAGGAATATTAGAAATGCAAAAAAAAAAAATGAAATTAGGCACTAAAAGAGTCAGTCACAATGAGAGTTTTCCAGTGACTGAAGGCAATTCTAAATTTGATTCTTTCCTTAGTCTCATGCTCTAAGCTGTGTCTGGCTGTTTCTCTTCCTTCACTGGAGTTTTCATAAAACAAGGACAGCGTGGATTATAAATTCCCCTTTCCTCTAGGAATCTGGGTATTGTGCTAAAAGGGGAATGAAAAAGACCCAGCTGCTATCAGGAAGAAAGTAACTTTAGGGCGCCTGGGCGGCTCGGTCAGTTAAGCATCCAACTCTTGATTTCACCTCAGGTCATGATCTCTCATTTCGTGAGTTCAAGCCCCATATCGGGTTCTGCGCTGACAGCGCGGAGCCTGCTTGGGATTCTGTCTCTGTCTCTCTCTACCCCTCTGCCATTCACACGTGCTCTATTTCTTTCTCTCAATAAATAAATTAATAAACATTAAAAAAAGAAAAAAAAACAACCTCAAGCTCTCTGCCAGTGATTCCAGTTAATACTATAGCATTGTATACTTGAAAGTTGTTCAGAGTAGATCTTAAGCATTTTCATCACAAAAAAAGAGGGTTAACAATGTGAGTTGATGGATGTGTTTGTAATCTTGATCTTGGCAATTATTCAACGGTGTGTATGGAAGTCAAATCATCATATTGTATACTTCAAATATATATACCTATATCTGTCAATTATCTGTCCTCAATAAAGTTAAAAAAATAAGAGTTCCCAGTCAGAGATATTTGGGGGGCTTCCAAGATGACCAACACTTACATATTTGTATATTTGACATAATATGTTTACTGATTAATCTCAGTAGCCGATAACTAATTAATCTCAATACTAATTAGAATATGCATATCCTTTGCATAAGAAAGAAAGCAAGTTTTCTGTCTCAAGCTAAGGACAGAGCTGGGATCTTAGAGCAAGGAAAGGAGTATGATTGATGTATGTTCTCTTCCTCTAACTAGTTTGGTTAGACATCCCCATCCTACTCTGCTAGTGTGGTTTCTGACCCTTCAACATAGTGAAGAGATAAGGCAGGGGCACGGAAGCTCTGCCCTCACTGCTATAGTAGTAAACTGAAATTATACTCTGTATGCTTGGCAGATGTTTAAAATGAGGTCTCTGTCTTTGTCTTTATCTCTGTCTCATTCTCTGTTTTTCTCTCATGCTTTTGTGGATTCTTTAGAGACTCCTAGCTTGGGTCAGGTCTCAGATGTAGAGCCTAAGACAGTGATTCTTGTACAAATAATTTTTGAGGGAGAGCCCCTGGAAGAAACCTCAGAGGGATTAGGAGATGCAAGCTGGGACCTGAGAAAAAGCTTGGCAAAAATGTTGTTTCGGCTGAAGTGTAGGCTAAGCCTGATCCCATGGAGAATCTGGAGTGTGCCCTGCAGCATGGAGGTTGTCAGGCCTTGAGGCAATGTGGCTGAGCTTTTATACCTCTGCACTTTTAGTCACTGGCCATGGCAGCCTCCAGATTGGTGGGAGGCATTAACTACAAAGCATCTCTGGCCACAGGGGCTCCTGTCAGCCAAGGGCAGTCCTCCAAAGAATGGGGGCAGCTGTGAGTGGCTACTGGCTGGTACCCACAGCAGCTTGAGGATCGTAAAGAAGACAGAAACAGAGTGCTAACAAGATCTGCTAACCCTACTCCCACGACTACAGCTGTTTTGCCTGCAGCTCTTTTGATGAGCATGATGCCATTTTCCTGTAGCTCATCTTTTATTCCTTCCCTAGCACTAAGCACAGATACCCTACCTTTTCTCTACTCTGCTCTGCTCTGCTCTGCTCACCCCTCCAGGTAGCCCCTTGGAAACAATATAAATAGACCCCATGCTGGCTATAGACCTGAAAATGGTCCTATTGGACTCTGCTTCATTACATTAGACATGTATGATGGGAATCAGTACCAGCTCTCCCCAAGGGACCTTCATCAGGCTCCACTCTCCGCTTTCTCAGCCTCTCTAAGCCTCTTGGCTATGCTTAGTGGTCTTCATGAAGAAATGCAGCAGACATTATCTTCATGCCTTGACCAAGAAGAGTCCTGTTGTGACTTCCTAATAGGTTAATTTGAATATTTTCCATACAAAACACTCTTTTTGAGAGATGGAGTACCTGGGGGTTATATGATTGTGTGGTATACCCCAAAATTACTATATTAAACTTCAGGAAAATCAGTGTAATGATTTTATGCTAAAGCAGGTACCATTTTTTTTAATGTTTATTCATTTTTGAGAGAGAGAGACAGAGCAGAGCATTAGCAGGGGAAGGGCAGAGAGAGAGGGAGACACAGAATCCGAAGCAGGCTCCAGGCTCTGAGCTGTCAGCACAGAGCCCAATGCGGGGTTTGAACACACCAACTGTGAGATCATGACCTGAGCCGAAGTCGGAAGCTCAACCAACTGAGCCACCCAGGCACCCCAAAGCAGATACTTATTTTATGCTCTGTGAGATACCAAAGTATTTCAGTTTAGTAGAAAAATCCTTACAACTTGGAAAAATGCTATGTATCAATGGTGAAAAGTGGGAAAAAAATGGCTAATTTTGGATTTAAGCATCAACAGAGCAGTGGTGATTGCTAGGAACATATTTTGAGAATTATTGATGTGTCTGATTATATCAGTTGACTGCAGATACTTATTCTTGTAGTACCTTTTGACCAAGACTTCCCTACTCTTCTCCCCCTACATCCTGCCATTTTATTGGACCTTTTCCAAAACAAATAAAAACATAGAGTGACTATACTTGTCATTACCCAAAATTAGAAACAAATGTCCCTCAGCAGGGACCTGAATAAATGGAGCATGGTGTATCCATACAATGGATATTTCCATACAATGGTGTGTATCCATACAATGAAATACTACTTAGCAATAAAAAGGAATGAACCACTGACAAATGCAACAACATGGCTAAATCTCAAATGCATTACGCTACATGAAAGAAGCCAGATTCAAAAGGCTATGTATTTCACAATTCCATTTATATGATATTTTGGAAAAGAGAAAATTTCTATTTTGGAAAAGAAATCAAATCAGTAGTTGCCAGCTACTGAGGGAAAAAGCTGCAAAATGTTATGTGTGAATTTGGAGAGTGATAAAATTGATCAATACCTTGACTGTGGTAACGGTAACAGGACTACACACATTTGTTAAAACTTACAGAACTGTAGACTTACAGAGGTAAATTTTACTCTATGCAAATTATGCCTAAATTTAAAAAAGAATGCATGTCTTAGGAATAAGCCTATTGTACAGAAACCAAAACAACGTTCATTAAGATCATAGCATAATTAATATATTTGTGATCACTTTAAAAATTCCTGCCCATTTTTAATTTGCAAGCATCAGAATCCTGAATTCTAAGAGAAATTTCAAAATATTTTCTCAAGAAATTAATTTTAATCTATGATAAATTCCTTTATATGAATATTAATTTATATAGATCAAATCGTTAATGTATTGAAAAGCCATTTAAAGAAGCTCTCCCCCCCAAAAAAAAAATCAATCCAACCATATACCTGTTTTAATAGGTCCCAATGATTCTTTTACAAGGAATTCTCTCAGACTTTCTGTGTTGGACCTTTTCTAATGACCCAGCATCAGGGAAAGCCAAACTGAGCCCCTCCTTTTCTGATTTCTTTCTTATGGGAAGTCTTTATTTCATTATGTGTTTTATGGGGAGTCTTTATTGAATCTACATTTCTGGGACTGACAAAGGAGACCTGGCTCTTGGCAGGAAAAGGTGAACCCAAGACCTATTTCTTCAACGAGTGAATGAAATTCATACACCACACTTGTCCTACCACTGAGCTCACCAGTTCCAAAGCAAATGTAAATTCATGGCAAGGGAAAAGGCTAGAACTGAATCAAAGGTACCCAAGTCAGTAGCAAAGATTTTGTGGTATTGACACAGCCTGTTCTTCAGGAAAGCTCCACAACCAATCAATGCTTTTCATAGGGTCCAAGGATCTATGAAGAGAATAATAATCACTTCCTTTGCTTTGTGGCAGAGTTCAGTCAATAGCACAGGGGAGTCATTTTCAGGAGACAATGAGAAACTACCAAATGAAGATTAAAAGGCTTAAATACTCCAACAGTGAGGAATTGGCCACTTTTCTAAGGCTTAATACACTCTAGGTAAAAAGCATGCCTTACATAATATGGGGAAATTTCAGTATAATAAGATAATATATTTAATAATATAATATTTAACAATATAATGTCTGTATATATCTGAGAAATGTAGAGATCGAGTATAATAAACTTGTTTTTAATGTTTATTTTATTTTTGAGAGAAGGAGAGACAGAGCGGGGAAGGGGCAGAGAGAGGGAGACAGAAGATGGGAAGCAGGCTTCGCACCATCAGCACAGAGCCTTATGTGGGGCTTGAACACACTAACTGTGAGATTATGACCCGAGTCAAAGGCAGATGCTTAACCGACTGAGCCACCCAGGCACCTTTGACTGAGTATAAACTTGAGTAAATCCAACAAAATCAATACACTTTACTTAACAGCTAAAAGTATGCACCTTGGTTCAGGAAACTGTATACATAACTTTTTTAAAAAAAGAATCAAGTCTGATAGGCATTCTGAATGACCTTCAAGCTTGATTCCCTTTAATAAGTGGCATCACCATGTGCACATCTGTGTGTGTAGTGGGAGGGTACTCATCCAATATTTCCAGGTACTTGGGGGCCATACCTTTGCCTTTTTTTCTGTCGGGCACACAACACATGAGTTCGAACAAATCTGGAATGAATTAGTGAAAATGCAAAGGTTGAAATAAAACTCAACCATAAGTATTGATAGTGGGAGTTAACATTTATTGAGTGCTTGGCATGCATGGTCACTGCCCCGTGTATTCCATGCATATGATCTTACTGAATCCTCACAACTTATGAAGTAGGTACCATTATCATCCCCATTCTATTGAGAGGTTGAAAAGGTTAAGTACACAAGTGATACATGATGGAGCTTAAATTCAAACGCAACCAGTCTGTCCTTGAAGTCTGTTATCCTAACTTCTTCATAATACTATCTCACTAATTATATTAGACTACAATATTCACAGACAAAGCAGATATACACAAATGTCACATTTTGCTTGATTCTTATAAAATGACTACCATATGCATACATATTTAGTTCTAATTTTCTAATTTTCCTTTCTAATTTCCTCTCGTTTGTCCGAAATGAAACAAACTATTATGTAAAAATCACTCGAGTACCTGGTTATTTCAAGACTTAGTTGAGGAAACTATTCTCAGCAGATTATATTCATTTTATCTGTCAGTTTTAAATGACATGTTAGCCTTTCTGGCCCACGTTTTGGGCTAAAGATAGCAATTATGCTCTACAGGTGAAGGTCACTTTGGGGAATGCTCCATCTAAAAACTAGGACTTTTAGAGACATCTGGAAAGAGAAAACATGGCTGTCTTTAGATTTTAGGCTCAATATAAAAAATCTGGTTTCAGTTACAATTCTATTTATCCACACCCTTTTAGGAAAGCATTTATTCAGTAAGGCATCCTTTGTAATGTTCTCAGAGAAAACACAATCCTTCTGTTAGAAATATCAGACTTTTCAAAACACAATATTTGTTATAATCAAATTCGAGAGAAAAATCGACCCGTTTAAATAACTGTTGTATTTATTAATGCATAGAATGCATTAATTTCCACATTAATCTTCTTTTTACTAGAAACTCAGAAGCAGGAATGAGAGTCATTATGGACATTTGTCTGAAAGAGTCCATTATACTGCTCCACAGAAAAGAATGGAGGGGAAAAAGCAACGGTGAGGTCGATTGCATGGATGATCCCATGTATCTCTGTCTTTTGCCCTGTGAGGACTTTGCCATTTCTCCTATCAAGAGAGAGGGTCTATTCCTTCTCCACTTAAACCTGGCTGGCCTGTGACTTGCTTTAACCAGCAGAATGCAGCCCAAGTGACACTGTACCAGTTTCGGTTGAGGTCTCAACATGCCTATATGCCTTCCATACTTTTTCTTTCACTCTCTTTCTTCCCCTCTCCCTCCATCCCTCTCCCTATTTCCCTCTCCCTCTCCCTCTGTGTGTGTGTCACTCAGAGCCCTGTCTCTGCTTTCTGAATAGTATATTCAGTAGATGGTTAGGGTAGGGAAGAGCTGAAATATCCCAGCCAACAGATAACTAACCCTTTAAACCAGAGCAGCTTAGCAGATTCATGGCTGACCATATATACAAGGGAGTCAACGGATGCCAGAACAACCCAGACTAGCCCGCCTTAAATTACTGACCCGCAGAATTGGCACCCAATAAATGGCTGCCGTTTAAGTCACTATGTTTCAAGATGGTTAAGACTCAGAGAGGGAGGGACACAAAAAATAAGAGACTCTTAAATACTAAGAACAAACCGAGGGTTGAGGTGGATATGGGAGGGGGGATAGTGGGTGACGGGCAAGGAGCAGGGCATGGGCTGGGATGAGCACTGGGTGTTGTATGGAAACCAATTTGACAATATAAAAATTAAAAAAAAAAGATGGTTTGTTACATAGAAATAGCTAACTGATAAAGTCCCCATGTAAGAAATATAGTTAAAATAACTCAAACAATATTTTTAAGGTTTATTTATTTTGAGAAGGGGGAGAGGGAGAGAGAACCCCAAGCACAAACCTGTGAGATCATGACCTGAGCCAAAATCAAGTCAGACTCAACTGACTGAGCCGCTGAGGTGCCCTTGAAACAATATTTTAAAGTTTGTATCTTTTAGTCTTTTAAACATCAACTATTTATGAGATATTTATATCCCAAAGAAGAAACTATATTGT
Organism: Paguma larvata; assembly: GCA_030068075.1. Classification (NCBI taxonomy): domain Eukaryota; kingdom Metazoa; phylum Chordata; class Mammalia; order Carnivora; family Viverridae; genus Paguma; species Paguma larvata. Next base: position 16,123,551 of record CM057844.1, read on the forward strand.
TATTTAACAGAAAGCATAATAATATAATCTTGATTTATTCCTCTGATATATTATTTATATATTCCTAATTCTCAATAAATGTGTTGCATTGAACTGGATATCTCATTGTCTTTAATAACTGTTTTATGAGAAGAGTATTAATAGAAAAAATTTTAGGCTCTGTCTGGATTGAACAATAAGCAATTCTATATAAAATCCTTAACAGATTTTTGCAAAAATTTAGTATAATAATTGCTAAATCTAAGGACAACTATCATGTTCTTATAGGTATTAATCAAGGAGGTACCTAGTTGGCTTAGTTGGTTAAACATCCAACTCTTGATCTTGGCTCAGGTCATGATCTCCGAGTTCGTGGGATAGAGTCCTGCATCTGGCTCTGCATTGACAGTACGGAGCCTGGTTTGGATTCTCTCTCTCCTTCTCTCTCTGGCTCTCCCCCACTTGCTTGCTCTCTCTCAAAATAAACAAATTTTTAAGAAATATTAAACAAGGTTAGGCAATCACATTCATTGTTAATGGATTTATTTAGGAATTTTTTTTGAGCAGTGATTTGCAATAAGAACATTTTATATTTCTATCCAACGTTTGTATAAATGTATGCATATTTATAAACATGTCTACCCAGAAATCATCTCAAAACAATATTTATCCTAACTGTCTCTAGTATTTCCTAGTACAATCTGGTATATTCTATTCTGTTTAATTTTGTTTTTAATGCTGGTCTCCAACCAATAAACTGATTTCACAACCTACTCATGGGTCAAGACCTCTAGTTTGAAAAGAACTGGCTTATGAGTTAGTTTTCATCTGCTATGAATCACAATCTTTGGGAAATGTTTTGATGTTAAAGTACTTGCCTAAGGGGTGAGCTGTTCTTTGCTCATAGTTAAGACTTTTTCTTCATTCTTAGTGGCCACAGGTAGTTTTTCCAATATAGCAATGACAACGATTAACAACTACCTCGCGCTTTGAAATTACAAAGCATTTTTCATATTTATTACCGCAAACCTCCATTGGGTTAATTGGCAAAGGAAACACAATGTTTCACAATTAAGTTCAATCCTAAGTAGATCTGTAATTTTATTGTTCAGGATAAAGTGAAACTTCAGCAAATAAGACACATCACACCATTTTCCCATGTCTTGGTAATTTGGTTAGTTTTGAATGTGTGATATGCAAGGATCTTCTGGAAAAGGTACACATTATTTGAACCAAAAGTCTTCTCATAGTCATGTAAAATAAGTTAACCATGTTAGATGGCAGTTTTCAAATTGCTTTAAAATTTGCCGCTTTGAACAATGGTCAAAAGATGTTACAAAGCCAGATTGCTGTAGTCAGAAAACAATTATAAGCCTATGTGTAAATAGAGACTTTTCTTTCTTAATAGGTAAGACTCAGAAAAGAGGGGTCTGATTTACAGCCACGTTCTAACAAATTCTAGCAAGTCACTCATGTTACCAGTGTTTTATTGATTACTTTATTTTGAACAACAGAACAATAATTGGGGAAGATATCTTAGCCTGAAATTACCTCAATTAATCTAAGTTTAGACACATTTAGAGATTCTTTACTTAAACAAAACTAGTAAAACAGAAAGTACAAAAAACTTAACATAGATTTAGGAATTATTTCCGGGTGAGCAAGACCTCACAATTACATATGGCTTATACAAATTAATGGCCTTTTAAAGATCACTTTAAAAATCAATATAATAAGTGGTTTCACAGATGATCCCCTAATATATGCAGGATAAATGGCAAAAAATCTTATCCTACTTTATGCAAATGATACTTACAGCTTATGCTGAAATTTCCCATGGTTGTATCATATAGGGTTTCTAAGATTGGAACATCTCAAACATTATAAATAGAAGTAGATAACATTTGTTCTGGAAAACTCTATTAGATGATTCCCAAAGATTCTCCAGTGGTAACAATGGCAATGTCTCCAAAAGTCATTTGAATATTTGAGGGTAAAATATTCTATGATATTAGTAAGATGAAACCACTATTCATTAAAAAGCTATTGCTTGATATTACATATGATGCTAATACATTTGTAACAGAAATTGTTTCCTGTCAACTCAATAGTCATCTCTTCTTCTTTGTGAATATAATCCCAATTTAATTTAGATCATCAATACATTCAGCTCCCAGCAATGAATCATAATTTGTTTAAATTGGTGATGCCCAGCCATGATGGCAAATTATAGTCACCTGGGAATAATTATGGTGGTCTGGTATTGGTAGAAGGGTAGACCAATGGGTCCAACGAGAGTCCAGAAAAAGACCTACACATATAAAGTTACTTAAACAGGACTGCCCAGATAAACCTATGTTCACCTAAATATAACCCACATATGTTCACCTAAATATAACCAAGGTAGAACAAAACTATAATTGTACCATAGATAACTGTTTTATCCTTTTTAAAATTTTTTTTAACATTTATTCATTTCTGAGAGACAGAGCACAAGGCAGTGGGGGGCGGGGGTAGAGACAGAGAGGGAGACACAGAATCCGAAGCAGGCTCTGGGCTCTGAGCTGTCAGCACAGAGCCCGACAGGGGGTTGTCGAACTCACAAACTGTGAGATCATGACCTGAGTCGAAGTTGGAGGCCTAACTGACTGAGCAACCCTAGCATCTTGACAACTGTTTTATTTTAAGCCTATCAAATTGATACTAATTTTACCCTTGAGAGGAAGACATGGGATAAAGATTGTTCCCTCCAGGCACTTCTTCACATAGTAGGTGTACTGGCAATGAATTTCTACACTCGGTGCTCTATATTACAGAGGTAAATGAGGGATCGTGGGAGGATTAATCAAGTGAGGATTCGATTGGCCTTGGTGTGCTAATGAGATGTTATTAAAAGCAACCTTAGGAACAGTATAGTGTAGCTATATTGTTTATGCATGAAACAGCTATTTAATAAAACTGAAACCTTCTTCAAAGCAAAGCTCACATTACTCTGTTATTTTAGACCACTAGCTCAGAATTAGCCATTGCCCATTTAAAGGACCTGCTTTTCATCTTTTTTTCCTCTATCCCAGTGCTGTGCAGGCATAATAGAAAGGGAATGCCATATAAGACTTTCTTGTTATTAGTGACCCAACACAGGATTCACTAAAGTGCAGACATAGTTTTATCCAGTGAAGCCAGCAGTTTCACACCATCTAAGAGACCTGGAAGACAGGAAGGGCTATGCTTCCATTGGAAGTGAGACCAGAAGCTGCCTGATGCCCTGAGATGCCCCCTGGGAGTCAAGCTTGGCCAAAAACAGTATCTCCGTGATTATTTGGGCAGCTGTATCTGGAGGCCCCTACTTCACTTCAGAGTTTCTTTCCTTTCCACTCTGTGATGGAGGCACCACTGTAACTTCACTCTCTCTTCTACCTCCCTACTACGTATTTTCCAGTCTTGAATATCTAGAACTGCAACCGAGTCTTCAAGTAACATCATGGAGCTCTTTGGAACTTCCTGCCTTTTCAAAGTGCTTGCTAAGAGCAGTTTTCAGTGTTGACCTACCAGTGAGAAAATATTCACATCTAAGCTTCTAAGTCTAGGACGATAAAAGTCTTTCATTTGTGGGCATTCTCAATTCCAATCATTGTTGCTGCAACAAGAAAATCAAATCATCTCAAACTTCCTCATCATAAAATCTGTTCCAACTCTGAAAATTCTAGGGGTGAGAAAATCTGGGTTTGAATCTCACAAGTATGTAATCTGTGTGGTTGGAAAATTCTCTTTCCTGTTCTCTTAGCCATAACAGATGATTCCCAGAAGTGTACATACCCTTCTAACAACTCAAGTAAGATATGACCCACTTTGAACAGCATATACAGTTCTTTGTGATGTCACCTCCACCAGGAAGCTGCAGCCAGGCCTTGCTTTGTTTTTTCCAGTAATGCAGAATCACCGGTAAGTCCTGGGAGTTTGGCAAGCCTTTGTGCCTTTGATCGTGTTGTTTCCCTGCTTTGAATGCCTCTCGAGCTCCTATCCACCAGGCAAACCCCTCTGTATGCACTGAGCCTCAACTCCAAGGCCACCTTCCTTATTCTCCCAGTCTAGCCCTTTATCAGAATATGCACCTTATCTTTGCTACACTGCTTTTGTTTGTGTCTCTTACATAAATTCTGTGAATACAAGGAACTATGTATTTCCAATTCTGAATCCCAGCAGCTAGCAAAATCCTCAACATATTGTTCAGGCTCAATAAATATCTGTGGACTGACAGCATCAGAGTAAGATGAAATGCGTCAGTGCCCTTGCCCCTCTGATCCAGCAGCCAGCAAAGACCTTGGCATACTGTTGGGGTCAATACATACTTGTTGACTGACAGACAGAAAAAAAAGATGAGAAGCATCAGTTCACTATAAGTTTAAGATGAAATTTCTGTAAATACAGGTTATTGGTAGTTTTCCCTACTTTGATTAGACTGTAGATTAAGGGATTTTTTTTTTAAAAGGTTATTAAGGGCATTCAAAGATGACAAAAGATATGATGGTGAGTACCTAATTACCAAGTACTTTACAAATGCAAATTCATTTGAAACACAAGGTCACAAAGCCAACAGATCATGAGTAATAAAGAAAATAAATGAGATATTGTAACATAGAAGATGAGGTATTTATCGCGGCAATCTATGCTACATGATTAGTCCATGATTTTCTCTTTAATCAACTGATGAAAAACTGTAAACCATTACATGGGTAAAAGGAGAGGAGTAAGACCACCTTTGACAGAAACCTTGAAAGCATCCTTCTAAGCCTGCATTGCACATCCTTAACAGCTGTGGGGGGATGCCCATCAGATACTGGATGATAGGCTTAAGCCTAAACCCCAGTTTTCACTAACCCCCTGAGTGTTTGATTTTCCAGCTGTTTTGGAGAAAATGCACTCATTCTCAGATAATTCTACACTAAATGGGCTAAGTCAGACACTGAAGTGATTTGGCTTGCCTGTTAATATTTTGCACCTAAAACAATGACAGCAAACCTCTGGTACAGATTTAAGCCTCCGTTCCTCAGGCTTCTAATCCACGGTCCTGATGGTCATAAATTTCAAATGGATAAGGCTGGAAGTGAATAATTAGGGGAAGGCATAGCTAATACGCTCAAATAGTCACATGAGAGAGATGGCACAGACAGCAACCTACCTATAGTCAAAAGAAGCAAATCGCAGCTCAAGACCTTTTTGTTATGGGACTGAGTAGAGTCACATCCACAGACAGAATGTCTCATCTTTGCTACTTTAGGCTGACATGCATGAAGCATGGCTTCAATGAAGGCACAGATTTTGGAGTGGATGTGACCCCAAATCACAGAGAAGCACCCAGCAGAGAGAAAATCGGGCTCTCCATTTATGATACTTTCTGTCCATCAAAATATGTTAAAAGATGCCATATCCTTTCAATAGCCTTCATAATTAATTTTGGAGTCTTGCCACCATTCACTGGTTATGATTGTGGTTCCAAGTCTCATCCAGCTTAATGCGAAATTTTCTTTACAATTGCTTCCACGGATAGAAAGATCCTTAGCCCAGAATGTAAGAAGGATGAAAAGCAATGCATCGCAGGTAAAGTGTTTTATCAACTTACCTCCAAAATACTAAAAATTTCTTATCAGTAATTTCTAATTTCTCATGAGAACCCAAAATGAGGAACATTAAAAATAATTACATCTTAAGGTAGTTCAATTTTGAACAAATATAAGTGCCCTTTTAGTATGTCAAACACCATGAACAGCTCCTTGGAAATTTGCAATTTCTAGTAACTATTTCTTATTTAAGTCCAAACCTCTGATTTTTTTCAATATTACATTTCCTCAACTAAAAGACTATAACTGAAGATTTATGAAACTAGAATATCTCATTTTGATTTTGACAAATACCTGGTAGCTCTAATATGTCTCAAAAGGGGAATTTCAAAATTCCTTCTGAATTCTGAAAATTTCCTAAAACCCTCTTTGCTTTTCCCCTCTAAGCTGCTCATCCCTATAAACTGTCATTAAAACAAAAAGACCATATCATTTGAGAAGTGAATCACTGTTTAACCATTCTTTTAGAAGGAATGGTTCTTCTAAATTAATCACCAGTTGTTTCCTTCTACAAAGGATAACAGTGAAGCTGATTCTTGAACATGGTCCTCTTTCATCCCTAATACTCTAATCCAATGCCCATAGCCACATTTACCTCATCTCCTGCAGATTAACTAGAGGGACTGAAGCCTGACACAGATTTCCTTGGTGTCTCATCTTCACAGATAGACTTGTTTCTGTTGGTGGATACTGCTTTAATAGCTGCTCACAAACATAGTGCATGACTTTGACCTAAGTGGTAGCCTTTTCTTTCCTCCCAAAAGGCCACCATTTAATAAAAGATTTGTTTATCTGATCCCTATAAACTCTGAGAGGGTGCAAGAGATACTGTTCTTGGGGCACATGGGTGGCTCAGTTGGTTAGTATTCGACTCTTGATTTCAGCTCAGGTCATGATCTCGCAGTTTGTGATATCAAGCCTTGCTGACAGCACGGGGCCTGCTTGGAATTCTTTCCCCTTCTCTCTGCTGCTTCGCTGGTCTTCCTCGCTCTCTATTATTCTCCCTCCCTCTCTCTCTCTCTTTCTCTCTCTCTCTCTCAAAAAATAAATAAATATTTTTTAAAAGGCAGAAAAAAATATACTATTTTTACCTACCCAGATCTACCACCTCCAACCCTTTTATCAGTTCCATGTCCCCACCGCTTGCTTCTACATGCTTTATTCTCAACAGCTTATGCCTGCAGCCTTCTTTGAAGGGTTTCCTCAGTCTCCTGGAGCTGCTGCATCCACATGGAGAATAGAAGTGCCTGGGAAGTTACCAAGACAGCCCATAGCCAATGACAGACAGGTGCAGGATTATGAAAGGAACGCTCCCTTGAGTCAAGGCAGGACATATTCTGAGGTAGAGTTATGCTCTAGAGCATCCCAAGAGATCATTCTGAGGTTGGTTCTCCTCTGACATGGAGCCTTTATTTGGCTTCTTCCCCATCCCTGGCCCGCTCCCACCACTCCTCTGTCATTCTCTCTTGGGACCCTTCCCGAAAATGCTTCTGAACACAACCCACGTCTCAGGGTCTGCTTCTGGGGAATCCAGACTAAGACAGAGGGCTGGTATAAAAGGTGTTCAGTCACCAGGAGGAGAGGGAAGGCAAGAAGAAAAAAGCTAGTATTTACAGTGTTGACTCTATCTAGACCTTGCGAGAGGCACGTCACATTATCTCATGGAATCTCACCCAAGGGTAATATAGGTATCATCTGGACACTTTACAAGAATCTCAAGAACTAAGGTGGAAAAACCCCAGGAAGTCCACACAAGTGGTCTTCTGTTCGGTAGTGACACTTCTGATCTAAGAAGTTCATTTTCCCTCTCTGCCCTCTTGTTACCAAGGGTAATAATAATGATTGTTTACCGAGCATTTACTACAATGTGCCAGCCTGCTGTGTATGTGTGTGCACGTGTGTGTGTGTGTGTGTTGTACTGAATTGCCTGAAGTCACACATCCTATAAGTAGTGGATCTGTAATATGAATCCCAATGTGGCCAATTCCTGACTTCATGCTTTCATTTACTGTACCATGTGACCACAGACAAAAAAAAAAAAAGGAACATTCACTAAACACCTAATTTAACATGGTTTTCAGAGGCTCCTTATACAAAGACACCACCACTTCTCTGTAGCCAGGCCTCCTAGAAGAAATGTTGTGTTGAAAGGATGAGTTAATGAATATATCACTTAAAGTCTTCAAAAAAATTAAAAGAGATGGTTCCTAGAAAAACCTAAAACAACCTGAAAATCAGATTTGATTATGTACATGGCTGAGAGCCAAGAAATGAGAAACTTTTATATCTTAGTCCAGGAACTCTACATGAAACACGATACTTTCCTGTGCCTCAGTTGACTCGCCTACTAAATGGTTGTCCTTCTTTAGCACAATGGGGCAAGGATGCTGAGAATTGGAGTATGAAGGGGTAGGATGCCGAAGGTGTAGGAAGGGTACCCCTCTTGGAAAGGAAACATGGCATGCTCTTCAGGAAATGTACAACTAACACACATTATCAGCCAACAGAGTTAGAGAACTGGGTTTTGATACATTGATTATGTAGCCAACTGAAGGATAGATATATAAAGGATATTCTAAGAAGAAACCAACACACACTAACACACACACAGTAATAATAAAGAATCACTGTCAGAGCTCTGTGGGATGAATTAAACTAGTGAAAATTGTTTTCTTTTTTTCCCACACTGAATGGGATGGATGCAATTATTCATCACCCTATATCTTTGCCTCTCTGCCATGCTTCTTGGCAATAATTCCCAGAAAGTGGCTGAATCTGGGTTAGCCTTGTGACTTGCTTTGACTTCAAGAATGTGGTAGAAGCCATGGTGTGCTGGTTCTAAGTGCAGGCCTCCAGAACTCTCATATGTTTCCACTCTCCCTCTTGAAACCAAATCACTGCTATTTGCATGAGCTTGCAAAGCCTGTTGGAAGATGAAAGTCTCATGGTCCAATTGCACCCATTTACCCTAATTTAAAGTCAGTAGCTCTCCAGAGCAGCCTAACAAACTGACCCGTCAGCTAACCACAGATGCTTGTGTGAGCCCAGATAAAACCAGAAGAACCGCCTAGCTGAGCCCAGCCCAGATTGCTGACCCACAGAATCATGACCTAAATACATGGTTATTGTCTTACGCCATGACTTGTGATGGTTTCTTAGACATAAATAGGTATCTGAGATAATACTTTCTTTTGTTTTTAAATTTTAATAATGTTCACTATTTACAATGGAATTATGTAATTTTCTTATTATATTTTGTATTATCTATGCTACTTATGTATAAAATAAAATGCCTAGTGAGCATATTTGAGAGGTAATGTTGCATGAAAGATAAAATCACAGGCTCTCAAGTGAGATATGTAGGATTTGAATGTGAGATCTCCTGCTGACTTTGTGTAAGTCATCTCAGTTTTTCTCAACTGAAAAATGGGAAAAAATAATACATAGCACCTCGTTTGGTGAAGATTAAATAAATATGTTAAAAGTTCTTGGAACAATGCCTCCCATACAGTAAAGCTGTGACAGTTAACAATGGCAACACTCTCACCACCAGGCTTACTACTTTGACCTCTATCACCATTGATTAGTTTTGCCTTTTCTTGAACCTCATACGTGAGGAATCACATCTATCTTTTGGGTATGGCTTCTTTCCTTCAACATGACTTCATTTATGAGATCTCATCTACATTGTAGCATGTATAAACAGTCCGTTCTTACAACGTGTTTATAATCTGTCCTCTTGTTGATAGACAACTGGATTTTTTTGCAGTTTGGGATGATTACAAATAAAAATATTCTGAACACCTTCTTTTTGATTCTTAGAGCTTATATGTAATGCAGAGGAAGGTATACATTTATCCTGCTTTGATGGGTGAAAAGATATGGGCTCAGACAATTTAACTGGCATAACTGTGGTTGCTCTTTCCTAGTCTAAAACTCTCTCCCTAAAGGTAACTAAAAGACCGTGCCCAATCAAAACTCACACACAAAGCGTTAATTGAAGAAATCACAGTATATCCAAAATTATGAAATTATAGTATATGGTATATCCAAATGGTATATCCAAACCACTATTAGGCCAGCATGACATACAAGTTGACTTGCAGGGAATTTTGTTGGGGGATAAAAACAAGATGCATAGAAGTATGTATGATATACTTTTTTTTTTTAACTGTTTATTTATTTTTGGAGTAGAGAGAGGGAAACAGAATCTGAAGTAGGCTCCAGGCCTGAGCTATCAGCACAGAGCCCAATGCCAGGCTCAAACTCACAAACGATGAGATCATGACCTGAGTCAAAGTAGGACACTTAACTGACTGAGCCACCCAGGAACCCCTATGATGTACGATTTTTGTAGCACAAAGAATCTTGCACTTATCTGTGATGTGTATGTGTGTGTGCTTGTGTATCCATACACATATCTCTCCAGGAATATATAATAACTGTGCTTTATTATATGAGCTTAAAGAAAATTATGTAGGACACACAATATGTTGTCAATAAGATGGGAAGCAAAATGGTAGAAGAAACAGAAAAAAACATCACCTCCAAAAATCTGCCCTAAAGAAACCCAGGGGTGCCTGGGTGGCTCAGTTGGTTGAGCATCCAACTTCAACTCAGGTTATGATCCCATGGTTCATGGATTCAAGCCCCGCATTAGGCTCTGTGCTCATACCTGGGAGCCTGGAGCCTATTGCGAATTCTGTATCTCCCTCTCTCTCTGCCCCTCTCCTGCTCATGTTCTCCCTCTCTCTCTCTCTCTCTCTCAAAAATAAATAAACATTAAAAAATTAAAAAAAAAACACAGAAACATTCCTATGATCTTGTTTACAGGAATGGTTATATAGATATAAAATATTTTAAGTATAAAAATGCTTAAAATAGAATGTTTCTCTTTTTGAATTTAACTGATACAACGTGGTATAAAAGATAAAAATATTATTACTTGTTCCACAAGCCAAAAAAAAAATCAGACATTCTAAACTACGTCATTTTACTACCTTCACAGTAGAACCCAAATTTACCTCTTTGCAATAACAGACAAGTTAAAGCCCCTTTGTATTTCTCTCACTGCTTAAATTGCATCATCTCCTTCCCAGTTTGGTCCAGGATCAACTTTTTGCACTAGAGTTAACCTCTCCCTTCTCTGAGGGATCAGAAAGAAGATGGTAATTTGTTATGAATCATTTTGGGTCATGATATGCATATTCATACATTTACTGAAGTATAACAAACATATAGTTAAGTACACTTACCTCAAGTGCACAGTTAAGCGAATGAATGAATGTTTACATCCATGGAACCCCAACTTGGACTAAAATCTAGAACATTTCTATAGGACCCCAAAATTCTTAGATGCCACTTTCCAACATTACCCTCCCCAGGAGGAAAGTGGCTTTACTACTCTGACCTCTATCACCATTGATTAGTTTTCCCTTTTCTTGAACCTCATACAAGAAGAATCACATCTATCTTTTGTGTAAGGCTTCTTTCCTTTAACATGACATTTATGGATTTCATCCATACTGCAGCATGTATAAATAGTTCATTCTTACGATGTGTTTACAATCTGTCCTCTTGTTAATAGACAATTAGATTGTTCAAGGTTGGGTCTATTACAAATAAAATGTTCTGAACATTCTTCTAAAGAATGTTCTTCTGAAGAACATATATGTTCATTTCTCTTAGGCTTATACAGTAGACATGGGCATTGCTTTAATAAATACTAATAAACAATTTTCCAAAGTGGTAGCAACCAATTTACACTCCCACCAGCAAGACATGAGAGTTCCAGTTATGTACATCTTTGCCAAACCTTGATACTCAGTCTTCACAATTTTCATCATTCTGGTGAGCATGCAACACAACTTAGAGTATTTATCATTACAAGCTTGCTATATTAATTTTTACCATAAAAATTCTCTGATACAAAGCAGTATAAATTTGATCTTAATGAGGAAAATCCAGGTCTTTTAATTCTTCAAAAATTAGAGAACTGTAGCATTTGCCAGATTTAATTTTGAGGTGATACATAAAAATAATGAGGAAATTGAAATTATAGTATACAAATACATTATTAACAATACACTGCATTTCGGGTATGAGATAACATTTGCTTTCAATTCTAAGAGAATAGCTAAAAACAATTATTATAAGCTTTTAGTATTTGACCTTATTACAGGGTTTGGGAGGAAAATTTTCTTGGTTTTTGATTCCACAGAAAAGTTACAAAGCATTCTTATGGGCAATGCATATTCTTAATGAATAAAATAGAGTGGTTTTTAGGAATTAAAGTGATTATAAATCAGATCTGAGGTTAAATTAAGTAACCACTACAAAGCATATGGCTTGTCTCCTTAAAGGTTCTATTTATATCCCTTGGATGTCAACCATTAGGCAGTACATAGTTCCCTTAGCCCGAGTTATAGAGGTCTAAAAATATATTTCCTGGCTTCCACCAGGAACTGGCAGAGTCTCAAAAAGGAGTTCGTGGCTTGGCCAAAACACAACCATTCTTTCAGACCAATGTTGTCTGCATTTGGGAATGGCCAGGTCCCATTAGTACAAGAGGAAGAAATATTTACTCCTGTGATTGAAAATTTAACCTTTTCCAGTTTGCCTTTGTGGTCTAAGCACACTTTGGGCATCGCTGGCCATGAGCCAAGCATAAGTTCTACAGCAGGTTGGTTTTATCCACAGTAAACACTGTACTAGCTTCGGGGATCTTCTATGACATTATTAAATCAAGATTTTTTTTCAGGTGTTTCAGTCTTGAATCATCACTTCATGACTTGACCTATCCATCTGGGAGTTCCATAAAATCCCATCACCAACTCAGAGACCGCATGTTCTACAATGATGTCCTGCTGACTCCCCCATTTTCCTCCAAAGCCCATCCCCCATCTCGTCTCTCTAACTTCAAGCTAACATGTCTTCACCTCTTACTTAACTCACTTTGCACACTCCACTTGTAGCCTTATGGCTAGTATTGACATACCACAGTTAAATCTGAGACATTTCCCCTAACAGATGTGTCATCTCTCTCTTGACAATCAGATTTCTTCTCCCTTTCCTTTCTTTATCTCCCAAAGGCACACAATCTCATCCTTATGCCTGGTGCTGAAACCTCCTCTTTCTTTATAACCAGTCAACAAATACTGCTTGTCCTTCTTTCCAAGTATCTCCTGTCTCCTCCAAATTGCCATTTCTCTCCAGAATCTCAAAGTCTAGTTATTTTGCCCTGTGTCACTGTGCCTTAGCTCACTTCTATGTCTCAGTCTCATCTCGCTACCCTTTAAACTTGCCTCACATGAACACCTTCATCCTGTGACCCTTCCACTCGCAATAAGAAAATCAAGTGCATGTATTTCCACAGGGCCCTCAATGTACCCCACAGTTAGTCTGACCATATAGACTGTCTACTTCTTTCTTGTGATTCAAAGGCCAATCATTTACTTCTTAGAGAAGCTGCCTAAGCCACACAATCAAAAACCCTGCTTCCAGGCCAAGGTGAATGAGCAGTCAAAGGCATTCCCCTCATCACAGCTGATTGCACCAGGGATGGACATCTGGCCCTTTGAATCTTACGCAGAGGTTCAGTGTTACTAGTGCATCTCTGCCAGGGTGGGGTGGCCACACACTGGGCAAAGAAAAGAAACCATTCTGCAGACAAACAAAAATGTATGCAGCAGTAAAATCAAGAGAATTAGGAAAGAGACACTAAGTTCTCTAGAGACACATGGAGAGTCATCTAAGCTCCTGACTCCTAATTTCTGGCTGCTGTTTTTCATGAGGCCCCAGTGACTTTCTTGCCAAAGTCCTTTATCCTCCAAAATTATACCTTCCAAAGCCAGTTGGACAGGGCTCTGTTCCTCGTAGATAAAGCTGAATAAACTGGATTTAAGCACCATGCCTCTCTTTTTGTACAGATTCTCAACCCTTCCTTAAACACTATCTCCCTCCCTCTCCATCTAATTCTTGGCTACCTTTTTGGAGTTAACTCAGGCTCTGCTCCTTCCAAGAGGCTCTCTTTGCTCCAGCTATCATTGATTTCTGCAAAGGCAGGGTGGTAGAAAGAAAGACGCTTGGGAACCTCAGTATCTACTTGTTATGCAACCTTCCCCTCTCTCAGCCTCCATTTCCTGATAGAGAAACTGATGAAAATAAAATTTGCTTTCTGAGTTTCTTGTGATCCTATACGAGATAATATACATGAAAATGCCTCCCCCAGTTTCCAACCTCTACTCAGCGCCCACTGAACATCTCATCGAATTCTTATATTTCCTTATTTCTATAGCATTTTCATTCACTTCTTGTATTCATTCATTATAGCATTTTTTTATCCTTACAGAAATTTTCTTTACTATCAAGTTGCTACTAGCTGGCTACAAAGATATAATCAGTTATCCAGAAATACAATGGTGTAGACCCAATTCTCTGCAAATATGGGAGAGTTCAAGAGATGTATTCTTCCAGTTAAGGGGCAAACAGAACCCAAAGTTAACTGAGTGCCTAGCCTGGATCACTACATGCTTATGACCCAATCTGACCTCAGGATATGGAAGGACCCTTGGAGAGTGAACCCAAACTCCACTGAAATTATTTTTTTCTAGAAAATAAAGACTCAATTTTTCAAGTATATTACTTGTATTTTTCTCATAAATTTATCTGCATATTATCTTACATTTGGAAATACATCAAATAAATAAAGATGATTCTGTTGATAAGTTTATGAAAATGAAATTTCTATGCCAGGAGAATTTCAATTATATTAGGAAACACTTGAACCATGAAAATTTTACCAGATGTAAGAGTATGGGATCACACAACCTGGAAAAATAACATAAAACAGACAAGTAAAGAATCTGTGTTTAAAATCATTTCCCATAACCCCTAAATCGACAACTATACTTCTGTTATTCTTCAACTTGTGGATTTAAATGACTACTCAGAACTGTTTTCGCAAAGTTGCTAAAGGATAGAAAAAAAAAGGGCAAAGTTTCAAGGGGTCTAGTCTCATATATATTTTTTTTTCTTCTTCTATAAATTTGGAGAAAATTTGGTGTAGGCACTAGAAGTATATCAGAATACCTGATTTCCATTCCTTATATTTTTATGGTATTTGGCAAGTTATATAATCTCCATGTCCCATTTTCCTCATTACTTAAATTGAAAGGTTACTGGTGGGAAAGAAAAGTAGTACATCAATGCGATCACTTTGGAGAGAAATTTGGCAATCCTTATCAAAATGTAAAAGGCATACACTCTCTGATCTAGCATTTCCCTTCTCTGTGTATTCTGAAGAAAACCAGCACAAGGAAGTATATACATTTAGAATTATTTGCAACAGGAAAATTTTGAAACAAACCAAATCACCATCTAAAGGGAAGGACATGAAACAAGCAATGGACCATCCCTAGAATGAAATACTCTGCATTAGATACAATGTATGGAGTAACTTAATGTCTAGTAAGTATGCAAAGGTCTGTAACATATCCTTAAAGATAAAAAGCAAGTTATATGAAATGTGGTGATATTTATAGAACTTACACTCAACAATATTGCCTATTTTCTACAGATACACATTATGTGTATGTCAACGTTCATGAAAATTTGGAAGATTGGCCAGCAAAGTGATAAAACAGTTAACCTGTGTACTCATTTGGGAGAACAAGAAGTGTCAAAGGGACACTGACTTCATCTGCACTGTTTTCAGTTTTTACACAAAGAAGGAAGGAGGTATTCACAGATTACATTTACAATTACAATTAATTTTTTTTAATTAGAGTCAGAATCTGGATAATCTCTGACTCCTTTCCCAGTTCTATTTATATTGGAAAATATGGAGAATTTATTATCTGGAAATCTTAAATTATATCTGATATATTAACTTAAACCTAAATGTAACTAATATCCTTTAGTCTACTAAATATCCTTCAGTCTATGATTTTGTAGTCATGTCTGTTTTATAAGCAAATCGTTGGGAATTACCTATCATTTCAAAAGAACGTCACATAAATGTGAAATGGCTTTTATAGATTTGTAGCCAAATCTTTAGAGCTGTCAACAAGATATTTAACAGTCTCCGAGTAAGAATCAACAATGAATCTGTTTTATAGAGGATCAGTGGCTACAGTCCTGGGGCTCTTTTGAACTGAAAGAGCTCAAAGTATACTGTTGTCGTGGATTCTATCACAAAATTCTAAGGCATAGAATAAAATGCTATGTTTTTTAATACAAAGGATCTGCTATAAGGCATCATATCTTTCTAAAAGGTTAACCAGCAACCTAGCATCCCATTCAACATTCTTATCCCAAGAGCTATCTCAGAGTATACCTGGACACCTTTATCTTTTCTTCCCCCAAGCATTAGGAAGAGGAAACACAGTTATAGAAAACAGGGAAGCACTGTTTGGTAAAACTAAATACATGTTAGTGGAGGCAAAACTTAACACTGTTGCTGACTGCATTTGGCACTATCTCCAATTTATCCACAGCAATCACTAGCCTATTGGTCAAAATCTCTAAGGCGGTCCCCTATTCCTTACATAGGATGGTGACTTCACTAAAGTATATTATTAATACCACTACTTGAATAAGATGGCTTAAAATGATTTCTGTATCTACACAGGATAATTAATGACTATGAAAGCTCGTGAGAGGGCTTGTTAATGACTTGGGGCCAGTTCCTTAATTTCACATTCCAACCAGATTTTAAGTTGAATTTGATTCATTTCTCTCCTGGAAGGAGTTAGTTCCTTGTCCACTTCAGTCTCATCCTGAGAAATTGGCATTCCTTCTCTTTCCTAGGGCCAATCTGGCTCTGGCATATCGATCCCACCCTGTCCTGCCTTCCTCAAGACTCTCTGTTTAACCATCTCCTCTTCCTCTTGCTCCTCCAATTCCCACCTCCCTTCCCTGATTCCTTTTGCACTACACAGCAACACACTCAGGTTTCCCCAAAGAGAAATACAAGTCCTTCCATCAATGATACCACACTCTGAACCCAGGACTTTCCATTCCTCCCCAGGCACTGGTTTATGCTTCCAGATGTCTTGATTTCTTCTTCTCCTTTACCCATGTAACTCCACCATTTCCAAGACAGAGATTTCTTTATATTTTTAGGCCCAGTAGCCTGTCTCAGTTCTCACTGCCTTAGGTCTGTCTAGAACATTTGACACCATGGGTCATATATTCCCTGAAATTTTGCCCCATATCATTCTTCCTCTTTTGACCAGTTCACTGACTTTTGCTTCCTCCTTTTCCTGTGTACATGTAAACCTGAGTCTTGTACAGCCCCTGCATTGCTTCTCACCCTGCATGTGTAAATGTGAATCTTTCTACCTCTACCCTGCTGAGAAATCTCATCTAGGTATGTGCAACCTTGCATGATGAAGGGAAGGAAGGGATGCTGTTATTCATTTAGTTTATGTGAGTTATTTATGTGAGTTGCATTAACTCCAGGAACAGAACGAGAAGAATGTTCCCTGGATTGAGGCTGTGCAAACAGGGGGCTCTGAACTCACCTGAAATTCATGCTTTCACAGTGTTTCAAACTGTGAAACTTCTGACAACTTCTGACAACTGACTTCCCCATCAGTATCATCACCACTGATATTTCTGATTCAACAGTCAATTCTATATCCCAAATACCTGCTGGATATTTTCACCTGGGTAACCCGCCAGCTTGTGAGGTCACTACTGAACTCAAAGCTGTCTGTCTTTCAAAGGTCATCCATAACTCGCATATTCTAAATCTTTCCTGGAGACATTTCAGAGGTTTTTTACAAGTTCACAGGATCAATTTTAAAAGTTGGTACTTCATTGATTTTGTAAAGAAAAAGACATTCTTAGCATAGGTATGAGTGTTGAATCTGGGATCTAATTTACATATTTAGTTAGCTAATTAATTCCATAGATGGTGCTTAGATGACGCTGTGGATTCTATTTGT
The DNA here is from genome assembly GCA_030068075.1 of Paguma larvata. Taxonomy (NCBI): domain Eukaryota; kingdom Metazoa; phylum Chordata; class Mammalia; order Carnivora; family Viverridae; genus Paguma; species Paguma larvata. Next base: position 16,141,099 of record CM057844.1, read on the forward strand.
GTCTACCTTGGAGTTAATGAAAAATCTAGACTATCCAATTAAGTGTAATAGAAAAACCAGTTAATAGAGACTCCTCTTTCGAATTCTGAATTAACAAATTGTTCTAATCATTCAATTTCTGATTTCTGTTTTTAAAAACCAAAACAAATCTATTATAAAATAAAATATAATATGATATTATTATAATAAATTGTGAAAATTATTTATGGTCACTGTAGAAAAATCCCAACTGTGAGGCAAGTACAAATAAGCAAAATGAAATCATTTGTAATTCCACCAGCCAGAGAAAACCACTGTTATTTTGGTGCTTATCCATATAGCTTCTAGGCATTTTCCCTTTTTCAAAAAATAAGATCTTTTTATTCATTTTCCTTTGTCATCCGCATATTTCTCTTGACAGCAGAACATGAATATTTTTGTGTATGATTTCATTTGGCAACATCATTTTTAGTGCCTGCATGAGGTTCCATTAAAAACATACATCATAATTAATTAACTGATTTCCTTTGTTGAATAGTTAGCTTACTTTCCAATTTGTCATACTGTTGATCAGTATCACGATGAATTTCTTTGTAATTTCTGCCCACTTTCATGTAATTTTTTTAGAATAATGCATTAAAAGTGAAGCTGTTGGATCAAAGGACTTGAGAACGTTTATGCTTTTGATAAATATGCCTAAAGCTACCTAGAAAAACCTAACAAATTAAATTCTCTTCAAAACAGCTTAAAGTGGTGTCCACCCCCATCATTGCCAACCACTGGATTTCTTAGTTTTAGAAAAAGGAAACATTATGGGTAAAAATAATTATTTTTTAAATTTGCATTTCTTTGGTTAGTAGTGCGGTTAACAATTTTCTTATACTTTTTTGTGCTTGTATTTCTTTCCTTTCTGTCTCGGTTTTGTTTGTTTATTTGCTTGCTTCCTTGTTTTAGTTAATGGTCCCTTCCTATTCTTTGGCCCTTTTTTTCTGTTTTTCTTACATTCTAGTTATGGAATAAGGATTTAAGGCTTCTAAGTGTCACTTAGTTTGTTGGGGCGCCTGGGTGGCTCAGTTAGTTAAGCATTTGACTTCGGCTCAGGTCATGATCTCATGGTTCCTGAGTTCAATCCCTGTATCAGGCTCTGTGCTGACAGCTCAAGGCCTGAAACCTTCTTGGGATTCTGTGTCTCCCACTCTCTCTGTCCCTCCTCCGCTCACACTCTGTCTCTGTCTCTCAAAAGACAAATAAACGTTAAAAAAAATTTTAATGACACCTAGTTTGCAAAAATTATTCCTAGTTTGCTTTGCTTTGTTTTGCCTTTGTTTTGTTTGGCCTTTTAATGTGTGAATTATTTTGTGGAAGTATTTTTTAATAATGCTATCAAATTTATTTTTACTTTCCTTTTTTAGATTCTGCCTCTTTCAGAAAAATCTACTTTACCCAACTAATTTAGTACTTTTATTATACGTTTGCTTTTTTTTTTTTAAACAGTAGTTAGGTGGTGTTTATGAACTTCCTGTTCTGTTTTACTGATGTGACCAATTTCCATGTCAATAAAATGCTATATTAATTGTTTTATACTATTTTTTCAAATTTGATTGGTAAAATTCCCTCTAGTGTTTCTCAAGTAGTTTCTTTGAAAACAAATCAGATTAACTTGAGTTATTTTCCAAATTAAAAATAACCTTCCTATTTTGAATTTGCATTCATTTAATTTGGGAAAAATGTGTATCTTCAAACTATTATTATTCTATTTAGAAATAGAATATCTCTATTTATTTAAAACTATTTTTAATTCTTTTGAGAACATTTCAGATTTTTTTTAAATATGGATTATATACACTCTGCCAGGTTTTAAAAAATATAGAAGTATTTTGTATTTTGGGCTGCTATCTTGAATGTCATCTTTACCAACTTTTAATTATCGAACATCAGGAAATGTCCTCTTTCATAAATTTATTTTGGAAATATTCTACTTATTGAAACCTTCATTAGGATTTTTTTAATTGATCCCATGTTTTTACAGTTAGCAACCATGTCATATGTAAATTATAAAATGGCTTCTTTTTTCTAATATTTATTGTGCTTATCTCATTTTATTAAATACTGTTCACTAGTACAAATAACAATGTAAAACCTTGGCTCCTTCTAAATTTAATAGGAATGCCTGCAGAGTGTTACTATCACATATGATGATGTTGGTGTTGGCTCGAGATAGTGCCCTATTAATTCCTAAGATATTTTAAAAATTATTAGGAATAGATGCTGAATTTTATCGCATGTCTTTTGTCTCTTTATTGGCATAGCCATGTGGTTTTCCTCCTTTTTGCAGTGAGTATACAGATAAGTTCTCTAATATTTCAATATTCTTAGATTTCAGGATCAATTTCTACTTTATTACTTTATTTTTTTATTATACTGCTAGATTTTATCTATAAACACTTTCTTTTTAAATTTATTTTGAGAAAGAGAGAGTCCACACCCATGGAAGCAGAGGAAGAGCAGAGAGACAGAAGAGACAATCCCAAGCAGGCTCCGTGCTGTCAAGCAGGAGCCCGATGCAGGGCTCAGTCTCACCAATCATAAGATCCCCTGACCTGAGCCAAAATCAAGAGTTGAATGCTTAACTGACTGAGCCACCCAAGTGCCTCTACCTCTGTAGACACTTTCAATCTTATTCATTCAGTAGAATAATTCTGTAGCCTGGTTTATAAATGGAATGTGTTATATGAGTTAACAGGAAATAATGCATGTAATATTTTCATTTTCTCAAAACTCCATATATATTTCTACATGCTTGAAACAAAGCCTACAAAATTATCTTAGGTAATGCTTTTCAAGAAAGTTGCATATAAAGTATATATATATATGTATTCACATATATATATATATTCACAAATGTCTAATAGGGGCGTGGGACTCTCCCTCTCTCTCTGCCCCTCTCCTGCTCATGCTGTCTGTCTCTCCTAAAATAAATAAATACACTCAAAAAAAGAAAGAAAGAAAAGAAATGTCTAATAAATGAACCCTTAACTCAAAAAAGAGTCACATCCATTCGACTGGGCAAAATGGCACTCCATTGCTACCTTTAAGGGAAGATGACTTTTCTAAATGACTGACTTAGAACTCATCAGGCACACTCAGTATGTGATTTTGAAATGCCCAAATGTATATTCCAACAAAAAGGAAAAATGAATTCTAAGCACAGTATCATAAACAAAAAGGGTTAAGCCAGTCAGCATTATGTTCCGGTTCATACTTTAACAGCGTGGTAAAAAGAAACAGACACTCACTCACATTGTCTCTTGAGACACTGGTAATCAGCCAACAGATCTATTTTTAGTAAAATACTGTTTTTAATCTAGGAATCTTCTACTCCAAAACAATTTACCGATTGTCGCCAGATTCACGAAGTGGAAGCAAAGACGATTAAAGCCTCTCCCAAAAATCTGTATTTTCAAACAAGAAATTTCATGTTCCTTAGATCTTCCCATGACAACAAGTAAGTGTATGTCTTTGAAGAGGAGTAGCATTTTGAAGTATTATATCCGGTTCTAGGAATAGCATTTAATCGGATGTGGAAATTTTACAGTTGACCTTTAAAGTGGGACTGCATTGAAAAGGAAGAAGTTCAAAAAGGGTAAAGTGTTACATTCCATTAGTGGCTAGAAATTTCAGGCAAGAATAAGCAAGGCGAACGCATGGCAGGGTTTCAAATACATGCACGTGTCTAAACCAGTAACAACCGATTTTGACAATCATACACTGCACATTTCTGGAACTCTCTTTCCTGCTGTTTTCTTGTTGTTATCAACCTTCTGGCTAACTCTCACTTGCTCCTTAAAACTCAGCACTGGGTAAAACAAACTACTTTGGAAAACTGTTTGGTAATACCTGTTAAAGCTGGCTATACCCACTGCCTATAATCAGTGGTGTGCCAAACGGGCTCCCATCTGCTCATTAGCTGAAGGTATACATCTTTTCTCCCCTCTGCATTCCAGATTGTGACTGCTTATAACTCAGCAATTTCACTGTGAGGTATATGCCTGGCAGACAGGCCTTCGCAGGTGCAACATAGATGTGAACTAGAAAATCCATAGCAACACGATTAATAATAGCTCCAAACTCGAAACTATCCAAATGCCCATTATGGTACAATGGATAAATACATTCTTGGTACATTCACATGCTGGAATATTATATAGCAGTAAGAATAACAACCACATGTGACAATATGGATGAATCTTACAAACACTGTAGTAAGAGAAGGAATCGAGATGCAAAAGAATACATGCTAATATAAAGCTAAAAAGAGCTAATCTATCCCGTTAAAACGAAGAGATTATTCTTGGGAGGAAGGGCAGTAACACCTGGAAGGGAGCAGGAAAGGAGGGCAAGGCTAAGGTGGGGGAGAGAGGACACCTGGGATGCTGAAAATGTCCTGTTTCTTAATCTGAGTATCAGAGGGCTAGTTTTATAGATGTGCTCAGGTTGTGAAAAGTCACTTAGGTATACACTCAGGAGCCATGTACTTTTCTAACTGTATTTTATATTTCAATAGAAAGTTAAAAAGAAAACAAAGAAAGGAAAAAGCTCAGTCAGGCATCAATTTCTAAGGGATTTCTCCTACTACAGATACTTGTCCACCTAACCAAATGGTTATGAGACTTTTTTTTAAGTTTATTTCTTTATTTTGAGAGAAAGAGTGAGAGTGCAAGCGGGGAGAGGCAGAGAAAGAGGAAGAGACAGAATTCCCAAGCAGGGTCCTGACACAGGGAGCCCAACAGAGGGCTCGATCCCACGACTGTGAGATCATGACCTGAGCCAAAATCAAGAGTCGGAAACCACTGACTGAGCCACCCAGGCGCCCGCTATAAGACATTAAAGTGTAAACTATATAAAAAAAAATGACCTATGTGGTGCCTGGCATAAAGTACACACTTAAAAAGCGTATTTATTCTCATCATCATTCTTTGACTCCCCCCTTATCTGTGTTACCATATCATTTTGTATATTCATTCTCCACTGTACTGTAATCATGTTTTTGCTTCATTTCCGTTCCCACTAGATGACCAGCAGCTTGGAGCACAGAACAACTTCTTAATTGCATCCACAGGGGCTAGAACAGAGTGGGTACTTGGTAAATATTTGATGGAATTGAATAAAAGTCTGTCACAAAGCTCCATGACTTTGTGATTAGCAGGGTCCTAGGTGACTTGGTGGTCATTCTCTCGCTGCATCTAACTGACCATGTGGTTGAGTTACAAAGGAAGTTAAAAACAGCTGCCCAGGGCCAAGAGTGTGCTAGCACTGAGGCAGGCATCTCCTGGAGCGGGAGAGAGACCTTATATTTTGTGTCAAAGAAATGTATGTGTTTCTTAAAATACTAATTGAGATCCTTTAGATCTCAAAGTGAACTTTCACGTTCCCTGTAGCATTCTCCACAATAACCAAGGAATGGAAACAGCTTAAATGTCCACTGACTGATGAATGTATAAATAGAATGTTTCATGCATACATGCACACGCAGTGAAATATAATTTGGTCTTTAAAAAGAAGGAAATCCTGCCATTTGCAACAATATGGATGAAACTGGAGGACATTATGCTAAGAGAAATAAGTTAGACACAGAAAAACAAATATTGAATGACCTCGCTTATATGTAGGATCTTAAAAAAGGGTGGGGAAGTATAATGGTGGTTGCCAGGGGCTGGGTGGACAGGGTCTTGGAGAGTTATTAACAATGGGTACAGAGTTTGCATTTTGCAAGATGAAAAGAATTTTAGAGATGGATGGTGGTGATGGTTGCACAACAGTATGAATGTACTTAATACTACTGAACTTACGATAAAGTTAGTAAATTTTATGTTATGTGTATATTACCATACACAAACAAAAAGTAATGTATATATGCATTTCCATTTAGAGCAGACCACAACATTATGGCGGTGTCAGAGACAGATATCAGCACAAGCTGTTGGAAGGTCATCAGACCACACTTGCTGGGATCAAGGTGGATAAGGTTCTAAGAAGGCCTAGGAAAAAGCACTGAACCAAGGCAGGAAGAGGACCTAACCATCTTACCAGCAATCTAAAACAAGATATGGACAATGCCTTGGCTATTCGAGCCTAGCGTAAAGACATACCTGGGAAACTTCTGGGTAGAAGTGGTTCCTAGCATGAAGGACAAATGTTAAAAGGTATAGGCTTTCAGAATGTGGAAAGGGGGACTCAGTCAACTGAGAGGATTCCAGAAAGAAGGACAAATCAGAAAAGCAGATCTCAAAGCCACTGCATATCTGGCATATAACTTCTGGGTCCTTTCTACTTACTTGGCTGGTGAGTACTGGAGTGCCAAGCTGGGCCACCATTCCACAACATTGCTCTAGTGCCAAGGGACTACCTGGTTGGCAATAGACTACAAAGTGTCGGGCTTTCGGACCATGAACTTCACTGTCCTGTAACTCTGCATTCGATGGCTATAAATAATGCAGCCTCCAAACTGTACATTCATCTAGGACACTAATAAATACTGGAGCAGGACCTAACAAGAGCACCCACATGTAGATAAAATGGGGAGGAAGGAATGCATAATCTTTTGGGTTTCCTACAAATTCTAAAATCCTGTGCTGATAGCTAGTTAAAAACATGATAGATTTTGAAACTCTGGCTCGTAGTTAAAATAATAAAACTGAGCATCACAGGGAAACTGTCATCTCGGATTTGTTTCCAGTCAGTCTTCAGTTTAGGAGGCTGATTTTGTCCGTCCATCTACTGTGAATCAGCCAACCAAAACAACTGGCCATGAGAGACATATCTGGCCAGGGATTGTCTTTTCTGTGAGGTCCTCTCTTCTGGAATGATTTCTCTTCAAGAAATCAAATTAGATATGAAAACATGTTGCTTACTGTGCATAGAAATAGAATGGTCGAAAGAAGAAAAGAACAAAGGAAGGAAGCAAGAAATGGACACGTGTGATGACAGATTTTTCCAGACAAACATTCATTCACCATTTGTGCCAACACAGTGCCATTTGTGTGCAGAAACTGTTTGCAGTGCTGTGGATTCAGTGTTGCATAGACCTTGAGAGACTCCCCTTATAGAGTATCTAGGTCTAAATTGGTGGTTCTCAATCTTGAGGATTTTGATCCCCATTTAACAATATCTGAGGCCATTTTTCAATGGTCACAACTGGGGATGTTATTGGTATCCAATGAGTAGAGATCAGGAATGCTGCCAAATATCCTACAATGCACACATCAGCTCCCTTCTTTCCCAACAAAGAATTATCTGGTTCCCAAATGCCAAAAGTGCTCAAGCTGAGAAATGATGATCCCAAGGGAGTGAATAAATCAACATTGACAGAAAGTACATATAGGCTTCTATCCAAGTAATGAAAGGGGACGATCCAAAGTGCGTGTGCGTGTGCGTGTGTGTGCGTGCACGCATGTGTGTGGTGTATGAATGGTTTCTCAAAACTCTTCTTGGAGCAGCTGACCCATAAGATGAATTTTGACACAGATTATTTGAAGAATATCAGGAGATAGGGAGGGAGAAAAGAAAGGAACAAACTGTGTTCAAGACAAAGGAACAGCAGGTGTGAAGGCACAAAGGAACTACGTGTTACCATGCCACAGAGAGGGCCAACCTGGGTCACCAGGGGATTTGAAGTTTGAGAGGCAGGCAAGGGCTAGATGATGGTGAAGTATGGATACTAAACCAGAGTCTAGATCAGCACTGTCCAGTCAAACATCTTTCAGTGAAAAAAAAAAAGTTCTAAATCTTCACTTCCCAATATGGGAACCACTATCCTCATATGACTATTGAGTACTTGATATGTGGTCAGTGAGACTGAGGAAATAATTTTTCTTTTTTTATTAAATTTTAATTAATTTAAATTTAAATAGCCACATGTAGCTAGTAGTTACCATTTTGGACAGAGTTTATCTAGACATCTATGAAAGACTAGAGAGGAGGTCAGTCAGATTTGGATTTTTTTTTAAATTTTAATGTTTATTTATTTTTCAGACAAAGAGAGACAAAGTGAAACCAGGGGAGGGGCACAGAGAAAGAGAGATGCAGAATCTGAAGCAGGCTTCTGGCTCTGAGCTGTCAGCACAGAGCCTGACATGGGGCTCTAACTCACGAGACATGAGATCATGACCTGATCCAACTCAGATGCTTAATCGACTGAGCCACCCAGGCACCCTTCAGATTTGGACTTTAGATGACCCTGGAAACATCCTGGAGTATGGCTTCAGAATTAAAAGTACATCTGATTCATCTAGGAAACTTACTAAACTCACTAAAATGCAAGTTCTATTTCAGAAGGTTCGAGCCTCAGATTCTACATTTCCAATGAGTTGCAGCGTGAAACCACTATTACTGGTCCAGGACCACACTTCGAGCAGCAAGCACCTGCAGCAACCTTGTCAAATAGAACTTTCCACAGCACTGGCAATACTCCCTATCTGCAGTGTCAATGCAATGACCACTAGCCACAAGTGGCTACCAATCATCTGAAATGTGGCTCATGCAACTGAGGGAGTAAATTTTTAATTAATTCACTTGAATTTCAATTAATTTAAATTTAAAAAGTCACATGGGCTAGTGGTCATAGCACCAGATGGTGCTGATCTAGAGCCCTGCTACCCAAAATACGTCAAATTGTTTATCCAGTCCACAAGGAAAGAAGTACAGAAGTGAGAGTAAACATAGGAAACGTTCATAACAGGTAGTAAGGATAATTTCAGGTCTCTTCAACCTACTAATTTAAAAACTGGATGGATATTTTACATGTCTTGGGTTTTTTTCATTTAATTTTTCTAGTAATTCATTAGTATTATATTTTATATAAGTATTGATCTGTGATGGATTGAGGCAAAAACCGGTATCGTCCATGAAGAGTTTGTGAAGCAGAGCCTAGCGGACAAACGTGAAGGTAGGGTTGCAAGCAGAAAGCATGAGATGTGTTAGAAGACCATTCCAGCAATGCAGGTGGACAGTGGCAGCAGAGAGGAATTAAAAGACATCATCCACAAGGTTCGGTGACTGAGTGGACGTGTGTGTGCACTTGCATTCATAATCATTTGTCATTAAACTCAAAATCCGGTCGCTGGAGCAGAAATACAGGTCAATCATTATTCACCTTTTCTCTTATTTTTCATATTTTCTACACCTCCAACAGTTTATCATTAGAGTAACACTTCACTCATAAGGGATGGAGGAGCAGATTAACTTAGATTGACTCACTTATTAGAATACATTTAATTGGAATTATCACTTTTCTACAGAAAAGTGTCATAGATTGTCATAGATCGTCAGACATACTTTTTAATAAGATTTGGAATAACACTAACCTCATCCTTCTATTGGTAAGTCAACTTTTTGAATGGGTTGTTCAGGAAGCTGGCTAATTTCATATATTTTATTTTAATTTTTGTGGGTGTTAAAAGTTAAAGCGACCACTTCTGACTTTCATTCCCAAATCTTCGGGGCATACTTCATTTGAGTCCTATGCTTTCACTTTTTATCTCCCAGCTCCAAGTTTTCTTTCATAACTTCAAACCCTGCATAATGATATGATGTTATTAAAGTGTAGGTATATCAACCTTCAACTAAAAAGCACTTTGTGTGTGTTGGGTAGAGAGAAGGTAGTATCAGGGATGTGCTGTCAGGTAACTAAAATGTGCTCACTAAGAATAAGAGCTAAGTTGAGCAGCCAAAAGTGAGCCATCCTATGAGTTTAGTTTATTTACTATTTTATTTTTCCTTTAAAGTGATCTGGAGGCTTTCTTATATAGGACCTTGGATTGCCTAGGCTGGCATTGCCCAATATGGCAGCCACCAGTCCTGGAAGGTGGCTGGTCTAGACTGAGATATATTAAGTGTTACATACATACACCAGAATTCCAAGAATGTGTACCAAAAAGAAAAAAAAAAGTAAAATATCTCAAAATATTTTATACTGATTATATGTTGAAATGTTACTATTTTGGATATACTGAGATGAAGAAAAATACTTTTAAATTAGGGGTTTTTTTTGCTTATTTCTTTTTATTTTTCCAGAATATAGTAGCTAGAGCATTCAACATTACCTATACAATTAAAAAAACTTTTTTTAAGTTTATTTATTTATTTTTGAGAGAAAGAGAGAGCGCACAAGCAGGGGAGGGGCAGAGAGGGAGAAAGAGAGAATCCCAAGCAGGTTACACACTGTCAGCTCAGAACCCGATGCGGACTCAAACTCACTAACTGTGAGATCATGATCTGAGCTGAAATCAAGAGTCGGATACTTAACAGACTGAGCCACCCTGGTGTCTCAACAGTACCTGTGTAAGGCATAGGCACTGAATCAATCCTGAAAGACTGAAAAGCACATTTTTGCAACAAGCCACAGAGAAATTGGAGATTTGATGCAAAGAAGATAGAGACAAAAGAACTCAAAAAGTCTTGGTAACTCCTCCAGGCCAAGCCCAGAAGATATGGGAAAAGCACTCGACTATAGTTTAAGGGTTCCAAAACCAATGCAACTGGTCCCCTATTTCTCTACATGTGTGTAATGTAAGCTCAGCCATCCCAGCGACAGTGTGCTCAGTATGATCCAGGCACAATACAGTGGCAAAGCTGAGGGAAGCGATAGGCATGATGGTGGTGTCACAAAGTCTGGCACACTGTAGCGAGTGAAGAGGAAGCAGCCAGAAGTGCACATGTTCCAGGGAAAGCTACAGGATCAGTGGACAGATGAAGGTCTGAGGTTGGGGCAGGGAGTCCACAGTGAAAGGTGAGCTTGTAATCAGAGGCACTGGTGGAGGTCATCAATAGGGGGTTCCAGGAGAACCTCCAAATGACACAGAATTCTCAGTGACTGCAGAAGATGTGGCTTGACATCAAACAATATCAAAGTCCACAACCAACCAGAGAGCATTGCAAGGACAAGATGCCTTCCTGTGCATCCAGGTCTCATCTTGCGATGGAAAGGACGAAGAGCAAAACTCCTACTTGGGTCAGGTAAGGCAGCAGAAACTTAAGAAGACCGAGGGTTGCCTGAAGCTTTAATCTGGAAAAGACTGAGAGTTTTTTAAATGGAAACATCAAATATTTTCTGGGGGCAGAATATTAGCAGCTTGAAAATCAGATAAAATAGAAAAGAAAAATCATTTAAACAAACACCTAATTAATTCCGTTTTACTGTTATCTTCATAAAGTCACTCTCTAGCCCCACAAGCAGAGGTGAGAATTTGAGGGTGAGAACACTTTGGCTTTCTCCACACATTGCTTTTTCAAGGAGCATTCTCAGGTCTTAGTGATGAAATTCTTCACACAAGCTGAGCTAAGACAGCCCATTATGCTTGTCATTTTGGAGGAAAATCAAAGAAATAAAACAGCAAAAAGACAGATTAAGCTGAAAGTTTGCCTCCAAAGCACAAAAGGGATTTGAAGGACCCCAAGACACAAAATGTCAGGAAATTAAAAGACTACCCCAATTTTTAGGATCCTAAGGTATTGTAAATCTTATGTTTATATACCAATGACAGAACTAATTTGAAAATCTGCAGAATTTTTCTCTCCACATATGTGTCATAAAGAACGGCACTCCCACTCAAAATATTTGGCATATATGACTAGAACCTAGCCCCCAACCTTACGACTGGTCATTTAAAAGAAGGTTGTACATACTTTATTCAGACTCTCTTGTGAAAAATCCAACTGGAAAAAGAAATCACTTCCGAGACTATGGGGAAACATTGATTCCTGACATGATATTGGTATTACTTAATTACTTTAATATTTAGTAGTGACAAAAAGAATCCTTTTCTTGTCAAGATACCTACTGAAATATTTATGGGTGAAATGATAGAATGTTTGGGGAAAATCGTCCACTGCTTCAGGGAGAGCAGAGAATCGGATGAGTACTTCAGTGAAAGTATTTATAAGTTAGGATGGCTTTCCATCATTCCATCATTTACATCATTACTGGTGGTGGACACATTCTATACTCACATGGCACTTTCTCATCCTTTGCGTAGGTTTGAAATTTTCCATAATAAATTTTTAAAATGAATATCACGAACATGATGCTGAGCTGAAGAAACAAGACACAAGGGAGTGCACACTACATGATTCTAGGATTATAAAGTTAAAACAAAAACAGACAAAACTAATCCAATGTATGAGAAGTCAGGAGTGTGATTACATTTGGTAAAGACATATAACAAATGGAAGGAACATGTGGGTGTTTTGGACAGTGTTTGGAATGTCCTCTATTTCTTGATCCACACAATGGTTACCTGGGTTTGTTCAGCTTGTGAAAATTATTTTGAATTATATACTTACTATCTGTATTTTCTTCTGTATGAGTGACTCCATAAAAAGATTTTTTTAATTTTTGTTAAAACTTATATATTGAGTGATAGTTACAGTGAAATTCATTAGCTTCTGTATATATGGTTTATGCCTCATATATGTTGTTTATATTTAATAATAAAATGATTTAAAAATGCATCTCAGTTGTCTCGATCCAACAACACTACTATGAAAACAAGGTAGTCTAGAAATTATTAGTCATAAAAAAATGCTTTCATGTTCTGGTCTTGTCTCTCCTTAATAATAATAGCATTTATCGAAGACACACTGGGTGCTGGTTGAATCTCTAACCCCGTAACGCACCCTAAAAGATACATATTCTCTCATTTATTAAAAACAAATTTGTGGATCAAGGAGTTAAGTGGCTTGCCCCAAGCCACAGAGCTGATCAGCCAGGATTCAAATCCGCACCTCCCTAGCTCAAAAGTCTATGTAACTATTTCCATTTCACCATGTTGGTTTCCAAACAAACAACCAACAAATGTGCAAAGTAAGTTACATGTTTATTTTACATTAAGCATACGGTTTGTTTCAATTTTGGTTTCTGTGATTAACTAAAATAACTCAAAAGGAAAACAATTTGAAATTGTAAGCAACCATTTAATTTTTTAAAAATTCCATTAACCTCACACATGCCAAATCTCACCAATTCACCTACTGATTCTATTCCTCTTGTGCTTTCTTGTGCTTTCAATTCACCTACTGATTCTATTCCTCAAAGCTTTCTAGAGCTTGCTTTGTTTCTCTCCAAGCACATACATTAGGGATGATATTAATTCTCTTACCTAAACTTGAGGTATATTTCATTTTGAAGAATGGGAGTTCCTTGAATCATCCTGGGAAAAGTCATTTTCAAAACTATTAACATAATATCTTCTTGAAAAGAGGTTTAATCTACATGCATGTGTCTGAATTGAGTCACTGTTAAGAATGTATGATCTTTCTAGATTGTACAAGTATTTGGCTGGATGTTTATATACCCAGAACATAATACTTTCCCATGGAATTTAACCAAGATTTTATGCCCTGGGAAATAAAGAGACCTGGACTTAATTCAACAAAAGCAAATGTGCACAGTAAAACAAGTTTAATGTTCAACTGCTGAATTTCAAACTTAGATACATATTACAATCAATAGTAAGCAGTCATTCTTCTATTTTCTTAAGAAAAATAAAAGAAAAAAGAAAGACTAAAAGGTCAGTGTTGGGAATCTACCAACCCTTCAGGCTTGACTGTTCAATTTGGGTTCCTCCAAATGGCTGGCTTCCAGGGTATTTGCCAATGTGATGGTAAGAATGAGTCCTTAAGTCTTGCTCAGGACAGAAAAGTCTTACAGGCTGTTCTAAATAGAGCTGTGAGACAATATAAATGTTCAAAGAAGGACTGGGCTTGGGCAACTTATTTGAAGAACAAATTCCCTAAAAGGGCAAGACTCTTTAGAACTGCACTATGGTTTCTATGATAGAAATGGAACCAGGTCCTTATACGGGTCATAAACAAGAAAGAAAGAATAATTTTGCTTAAAAGAAATACTGCTCAGGACCACAATAAGGTTGGAATATTTACCTATAAGTAGAAGCTTGCTCATTGTAACTGGATAAAGTTGTTTAATTTGGAGTAGTTAATAAATACTGAAGTATGTACATCGCTCATGAGTAAAATGATGATTTAACTAACCAAACACAATAGCCATAGTAGATTTACATAAAAGCCTGACCACACATACTTGTTGAATAGTTGAAAGCATTCTTTTAAACAAACAAACAATAACTCACATGTATAGAATATAATGAAAGGATTGGATTTCTTTCAGAAAATGCTAAAGTAACAAAGGTCGAGAAAGCAAATTTATTTGTATCTGACTACAACATTGAAAATGCATGTGGAAATAAAATTATTAAAAATAATATAAATTGGGGCAACATTTAAAAACCTAACATACATATAACTGGAGTCCCTAGTAGAGAAGAGAGAGTGGGACAAAAGATATTTAAAGGCTAACAGTCAAATTCTTGCCTAATTTGGTGAAAGGTATAAATTTACAGATTGAAGAAGGTCAGCAGAACACAAATAGAATAAATACAAAGAAAAACATATCTGGACTCATCTTGTATCAGTGTTTAAAAAGAGATAAAGATAAAAAAGGGTGTCTGCGTGTCTCAATCGGGTAAGCGTCCAACTTTTGGTTTGGGCTCAGGTCATGATCTCATAGTTTGTGGGTTCAATCCCCACATTTGCATCTGCACTGACAGCATGGAGCCTGCTTGGGATCCTCTCTCTCCCTCTCTCTCTCTGCCCCTCCCCTGCTTACATGCTCACTATCTCTCTTTCTCTCTCTAAAATAAATAAATAAACTTATTTAAAAACACAGAGATGGGGCACCTGGGTGGCTCAGTCGGTTGGGCGTCCGACTTCGACTCAGGTCATGATCTCACCATTCCTGAGTTCAAGCCCCGCGGCGGGCTCTGTGCTGACATCTCAGAGCCTGGAGCCTGTTTCAGATTCTGTGTCTCCCTCTCTGTCTGTGCCCTTCCCCCACTCATGCTCTGTCTCTCTCTCTCAAAAATAAATAAACATTAAAAAAAACACAGAGATAAATGAAAATCTTGAAAGTTGCTAGAATATAACAAGATATTTACCTACAGATGAACAGCGATTTGAATGACCAGTATGGGAAGAAGTAGATAAACATCTTTAAGGGGTTAAAAGGAAACAAATGTCACCCTAGAATTATATATCCAGAAAAAATATCATTCAACAATGAAGGTAAAATGGAGTCATTTTCAAAGCCTAAAATAAAGAGAATTTTTCTCCGTCAGAGCCATACTACAGCAATCCTAACGGAAAATCTTTGGGCTGAAGGGAAATTGCACAAGATGGAAGTTCAAATCTTTGAGAATGAATACCAAGCATTGGAAATGTTAAATAGGGGGCCGTTTCTTTAAAGGTTTTCTTCTTAATTTCTTTAAAATGCATAATATTATGGTGCACCTGGGTGACTCAGTCAGTTAAGCATCTGACTCTTGATTTCAGCTCAGGTCACAATCTCATGGTTCGTGAGATGAAGCCCCGTGTTGCACTCTGAGCTGACAGTGCAGAGCCTGCTTAGGATTGTCTCTCTCTCTCTTTCCTTCTCTCTGCCCCTCCCCCACTCTTCCTCTCTCAAAATAAATAAACTTGTAAAAAATGTTCAAATAAATAAAATGCAGAATATTGTTGAAAGCAAAATAATGACACTGTCCTGTAGAGTTCAGAATGTATGTAGATATAATTAACATACTGCTCCTAGATCCAAGATGAGGTAAATGGGCGTATATGGCTGTATGCTTTCTGTATGATGTGGTACAGCAGTAATGCTCTTTTGCAAACTTTCACAATAAACTGTTGGAAAAATAACAAAAAGCTAAACCTAAATTTCCAGATATTTGATCTCTCTGCTTCAAGTCAGTCTAACAAAATATACAAGTAGACGTTTGGGAAGTAAATTTTAAATACACCAGCTTATGGAATATGGATTTTTCGTCTCTTTAGATATTGACTCTGTGAATTTTAACTTTGACCTTGAACTTCTCCAGAAGTTTCTCTTAAAACCTATTTTGTTAATGCGTTTGAGTTCCTATTTAAGATTTTAACCCAAATGAAGAACCACTCATTGATCAGGGACAGGAGAGCTCACAGGACAATGACAGTGTGAGGATCGTATGGTTTGCTCATCTCAAACAAATGCATTGGCAAATAGCCAGTCTAGAACCTTCTCATGATAACTAACATTTACCTTGCTTTTATTTTGAAACACAAACTGAGTCTATAAAGCAATTGTGAGGTTCAAGAACTTTTTTCAAAGTCTTCATCTGTGTTCTACATTTTTTTCATTTCAAACTTTCCATTTCTATGTTCTTATTAAATAGTGGCAAAATGGTGCAGTTATTTTACAAAAATAGGAATAGATATCTACAGTTGAAATGGAAGTCAGCTAAATGAAGTTAATTGACCAGTTCTGGTTATCATCCTCATGACAAAGGTGAATTCAGATATTCTGGGAAAGATGTGATCAAGAATCCTGAATCACTTATGGGTAGAAAAGAAAACTATTTAGAATTGAACTATGGTTGCCCCAAGTTACGTAGTCTGCATCGTCTATAGTCATAACCAGCAATCTTTAGAAGGTATTATTCCAAGTTACATGTATACATATATGCCAGGTTACATATATTACCCCATGAAATCTTCAAATATATAAACAGGATATAGCTATTATCACCTGGACTTTACAGCTGGGGGGTGGAGTGTGCTCAAGCTCCCAGTGTCACCAGTAGTGGAACAAGGCTACCATCTAGGTCTGTCCCAAAAGCCCATGCTGTTAAACCTTTTGCTGCCTGCTTCTCTTTCCATAAAGAAGGTCTGGTCAGTAGTAATGATGCCGGGACACTGGGCAAATTTCTGGAGGTATTATTTCACTTCTCCACCTGTCCCTTTCTTCACAAGGGGAAAACATAATTACCCTCTGTAATAGTTTCGTAGGGCTGTTATAACAAAGTATATTTACAAAGTAAAGCTACTCTGTGGCTTTAAACAGCAGAAGTTTATTCTCTCACAGTTCTGGAAGCTAGTGATCCAAAACCAAGGTGTCATTGGGCCATGCTCCTATAAAGACTCTAGCGAAGAATCCTTCCTTGCCTCTTACTTGCTTCTGATGGCCCCTGGCAGTTCTTAGCATTCCTTGGCCTGTGGCTATATAAAGCCAATCCCTGCCTCCATCTTTACATGGGCTTTTTCTCCGTGTGTCCTCTCCTCCCTATATAAGGACCCCAGTCATTGGATTTAGGGCCCATCCTAATCCAGTTATGACCTCATCTTAACTAATTACATCTGCAAAAAAAATGTATTTCTAAAGTAGGTTACATTCTGAGCTTCTAGGTAGATGTAAATTTTTTTTAATGTTTATTTGTTTTTGAGAGGAGGAGGAGTGGAAGAGGTGCAGAAAGAGAGGGAGACACAGAATCTGAAGTGGGCTCCAGGTTCTGAGCTGTCAGCACAGAGCCTAACGCAGGACTCAAACTCACAAACGGTGATATTATGACCTGAGCCGAAGTTGGATGCTTAACTGACTGAGCCACCCGTAGATGTAGATTTTGGACAGTAGTCGGTCTTTCATGGATCACTATTCATCTATAAATAAACCCAAATGTGACTCCACATTCTTTGTGGGAATTATTAAAGCTTGCATTTGGTTAGGGTTTTTTGGTGTTTAAATGGTTCTGACTTCTCTCTTTTGCTCTTAAGAACAACTTTATACAGGGGCACCTTGCTGGCTCAGGCGCGCAACTTTGACCTTGGGTTTTAAGTTCGAGCTCTACATTGGGTGCAAACATTACTTAAAACAAATAAAATACAATCTTAAAAAAAAGAACAACTTTATATATAGTCTGGGCAAGCATTATAACCTCAGTTTTTAGATGATGACACCAAGATTTTAAGTCACTTGGTCCAAGTTCAAAAATTCATTTCAATGACAAATGTGGAAGTGAAAACCAGAATGCATGACTTGAACTCAATTGACTTTCACAAGTCCACCAATCCCCCACACAAGAGTTTACCCATTCATCAAAGATGTATTGCATTCTTATTCTATGCCAGGCACTATTTTAGTTATCAGGGGCACAAAGGTTTTCAAAATTGACTTCATGTCTGCAAGTAGTTTGCAAACTAGAAGAAAAAAAAATCACTCAAACTCTCAGATAGCTTAAACTTGCCATATATATTTATTAGTAATAAATATGTCAAACTTGAAAAGAGTAAGTTTTTAGCATATAACTGAATTCAAATTCTCACCTATTCCACCAATCATGCCACTCTTGTGTGCGGATGGAAGGGATCTAGGATTAAACACTCTTATGTTAGCAATTGAGTATTTAAATGGGTTTGGACATAAATCTGAAGCTAGTTTATGTGCAGTGACTACTTTCCATCAGAAAGACATTAATTTCTACCTTGTTTATAAAGATTTAAAGAAAACTGTCAATACTTTACACAAGTAAACGGAGCTTGGCAAGCTAAAACTACACTAAATCCCTCACATGACAGTTTGTGCCCATATAACCTATACCTTCACCACGAACAGCAGTCATTTTTCCAACCCCAACAAACACCCAGGCTCCACACCTCTCACTGACGCTTGTCACAGGCATTTGCTTGCACCAGTGATTCCCAGTCATATCAATTGCAACTATGCCACTGTCGAACAAATGTTTGTAATAAAATAAAATCCACTAATAATATAGCCTATATCCACTGATAGAATGTCTTTAAAAAAACAACATAGTGCCATAGCTATAAAACGAAGAAATAAAAGGAAAGTAAATTACTCTAAAGATATATATATTTCACTATATCAGTTCTTGGCCAAGCTTCACTGAGAGACATGGGAAGTCTTTGGATTCTTGTACAAATAAGGAAGAACCACAGTGAGGGCCACACACTGACAGAGGTGCATTGCATTGGGACTCATATCCTGGGATTGGTGTTGCATTAGCGGCATTCTGAAACAGTGAATAATTCTTGGTAACGTTCTGAACAAAACAAAGTACAATCATCCCTCAATTTACAAGGCAGCTGCAGTCCTGGAAAATTCAGTGTATAATAAAACCTGTGAAATATCTAACCCTTGCAAGTGCATGTAAAATGGAGTTATAAGTAGCTTCAGAACATTATAAACTGCTTTGTTCCCACCTTTGTGGATATCTGCTAGGAGATTTGAAACTTGTGCAGGACTGTGTTAGCCCATTTCCACCATATTCCCCAATGGAACAACCGATTCCCCGCAAAATTCTAAATCATGTCCTGTGGAATGGTACTATTCCTCTTGAGGGCTACTGGTTCACGCTTTGTGTCTAACTGCCTACTTTTATTTATCAGTACTTACATAGCATTTACTATATGCCAAGACATTTTATAAATAGCAACATACTTAATGTTCAAAACAACTCCATGAAGTAGGTGTTATAAGTTTATTTCCAGTTTACGTAAGAGCAAACAGATTTAAGACATTTGGCCCAGACCAAAGAGCTAGCAACCCTTCACTGGGATCTGAACCCAGGTAGGATGGCTCTAGGACCAATCAATATTCTATCCTGCACCAATGCTTCCCACCTTTAAAATACATAGAGATGCTCATCTCTAACATTCTCTGAAGGGATGCAGATGCTATTCATCTAAGCATTGAACTTGGAATAGCAAGGTAACACACTAGATTCTCCATTGATAAAAATAAGGACAACACCTGTGGTACAAGAGCCTTGGGTTTATAATGCAGAGCAATCTAAATATTGTTGAATGGACAGATGAACGTGTGTAAATTAAAAATTCACTTCAGTAGTTAGCCCAATCCTTTTCAATTATCTTCCGGACCTTCAGCTCGATACATCATGCTACTGGCAGATGACTTCATATTTTATTTCGGGAAGAAGTTTAAGGTCATTGATCTCAAATTCCCAAAAATTCCTTCCTATCTCTTTCAGGTTGTTGTTCAGGTCGACCCATCTCTCCATCTGGAAGTTTCTCTGTATTGTCCTTCTATCTACTCTCCTTCAATCCTCAGAGAGACATGGGGCGCTCATCTCCTGCCATTTTTCTCTTTTTGACTCAATCCCTTCACCTCCTCTGAGATTTCTTTCCTGTCAACTAATCCATCAGCTTATTTTTTCTTCAACTCTACCATCTTCTAACACTGTACCCTGTTTCTTCATATCCACCCTATCCTAACACTAAGCCTGGACCCCTCATAGCTGAAGGGATCTTTACTAGGAACTACATAACATACTTTGGCTTCTGTGTTAGGGCTCCAGCTGCTTTAAAATGAAGATATGGATAAGGGATGTGTTCTGGGAATGACAGGAATTAACATCACCTTCAGTCAAGTGGATTAAAACAAGGTTTGGAGTGAAGCACTGTGTATCAATTATACCTCAATTAAAAAAAAATATATATATATATATCTCACAGCCACATCGCCTAGCCTCAGACTGGTATATGATAAACCTGCAATTAATGATTGATGCATGAATAAATACATGAATGTTAACACAAAAACTAAGCAAAACTAAACAAAACTAAAATAAAATAAAAGCAGGGTTTTGGAGAGGTAGATTAAGGCTTCACTTAGTCTCTGACTTTCAAGTAGACTGAAATTATACAGAGAAAGGGAGTGAGTCAAAGCACCTCAGCAGTGAGTCATATACAGAGGGCACCTTTGGGAAAATGTATATGAGGAGGCAGGAGGACAGGGGACTCTGCTATTAATTGTGTCATGTCAAGGAAACTGGTTGACATTACCATTTTGGTTTGTTCAAGCTTCTGAATGTTCCATGGGAAAACTTAGAGCTCAAAGTACTTTGGTTTCTATACAGCCACAGTAGATGGCAAATATTTTTGTGGTCACATACAGCAAAGGAAATAGTCTGAATATCTCCTATGCTATATCATTTTGGGGGGTGGTTCTGTAATTTATGTTTAAATATAAGCATCTGTGAGACCCTTTCTCTGACCTCTTTAAGGGCAAGGATCTTCTCCATCACAGGAAAACTGCCTTGAGCTGGGTGGACCCCATGAGCCTTGATAAGATTTCTGTTTCTACTTAAATATACCCACTTTCTATATTTACTCATTTTTAAACTCAAATTTATGTCTGAATTCTGTCTCTGTTTTACAAGATCTTCTCAAACTGCAGAGGCCAAAGTAGAACACAAGAAACTCTGCCTTGTCTCTAAGGAAGAGAACTTGACAATTCCAGCCAGAGTCCCTGAATCCTATTTGTCTCAAGTTTCAGGAATGAATCTTGCAGACTGATCTATCTAAGGTCCGAAATGCCTCTAGATCTGTATTTGTACTCTGTGTTCTTTCTCTAACTTCAAATTCCATATTGCCCAAAAGCTTTGCTAAATTCATTCTGTGACTACAAGTCCATGCACAAAGAATGGTGAATGCTTTTAATCCCATTATAAAGACTCCCTAAGTAAAAAGCATACAGTTTACATAAAACTCTGCCAAGAACTCCCAAATATGGCAGTTTTTCAACTGTGAGAGCTTTCCAGTTTCTCTGAACTTATGTCCCCATGTCCTATAATCATGTAAAATGTCAAAAGTATCTTAAAATATCAGCTAATTTTAACAAACTCCTCAAAATCATATAAATAGCTTTTTAAAATAAAAAGAAGTAAAAGAAGTAAAGAAAGATCAGCACCAAATTATTAAGTGGCTAGGGTATCATCAAATAAATTCTGCATAAAGTAGATATTTCTCTTATGTATGATGTGTGCACTGCTCCCTTATGCAAATTATATTTAAATAAATACATACATATAAAAATTTAAATGTAGGAGATTAATATTTTGTCTCTTTAAGTGTTTTTCAAAGATCTTCAGGCTGCCTTTTGGGGCTGGTCGTTTTGTTCAAGTTTTGGGTCTGAGCCCAGAGCACTTGGTCTGTATAACCAAAACAATGCTGCTGATGGTCACAGAGCATCCAATGAAGTCAAGTTTGTCAAGAGAGACCAAAAACTCTTAATGTTCAGCACCCAGCCTTAGCCTCAAACTGGACTGCAGAAGGAGGATTCCAAATGGATTGCATAATCCGTGGCTGTAGGGCTCCACAGGGGGACAGTGGGAGGAGGAAGCAGTGAACTGTCAGCTATCTGAAGGGAAAAAAAAATAAACTGGACTTCACCATCTTACAAAAAACAGACTATAGCTCCTGACTGGCTATAATTCAAAGCAATCCTGTGTCCTGCTCCATGACACGACTTTGCCACTTCTAATCTCTCAACAAATAGCAAAGATGCTCTCCAAACATTGCAGCTTCAGAGTCATCCAGGAATTGGTTTCACTTTTTTTTTTCCCCTCTGTTAGCTATTTAAATGTTCAGAGTTTTATAGCCTTCTGAGATTAACAAATCGATTCGGAAATGTAAGAAGCGGATATAACCCAGGGGGTGTATGGGTTGGCTTTTATTTATAGTGTGGTTGTAGGTGAGAGGAGAAAGGGCTCATGGAAGTTTTCAGGACACCAAGAGAGCAGAAAAGTAAAATAAAACAAGTGGCTTCCAGCACACATGGTCAACACAGAGCTTTTGCATTAGGCTTAGCTAACCAAATCCACCTCAGTCCTGAAGAAGTTGGGGTGGCTCTGGGAAAGAAAAAGACTTTCTGAGCCAGTAGTAACACAGAGGAATTAGATGCTGGAAGACATATTTCAGCAATAAGTTCTCCATTTTCAAGCTAGCTTGGCTTTTTCTATAGTCTTAGCAGTCCCACAGACACAATCCTCAAGCAAGAAAGTACAAACAGCAACCCCCACTCCCTGCAAATTTAGAAGTGGTGCCTGGGCCCTTTTATGTATCTGAGAGGAGAAAAAGAAAGTTAAATAGCACATTACCACCAAAACCACCATCCCAAACCCAAGATTGCTTAAGGGGCAACTCTTGTCCACATCAGAGGATATTGTCACATTAAGAAAGAATGAGGCTACATTAGTCCTTGAAACAAAACACATTAGTCCCACATAGAGGAAAAGCAAGGCTGCAAAAATGCAGTCCCTGGTATGTTTCAGTAGCTTTTTTAATGAATGAAGGCACAGTCACTTTCATCAGCACATACTGAACTCATTCCCACTAAAACGTTATTTGTACATCATTCCTAAAACTGAAACATTGCCTTGAAACCTGCTGTTTACTTCAACTTCTTTGTTTAACTTTTGCTTTTTAAGCAGCCTTAATAGGAAGAATTTTTAAAACACATCAGCTATTGCCCTTCCTTTGGTTGAGTAGTAAAGGATTTAAATCATATGGAAACTGTTAGTTGTGGATGCTAAATTGGACTGAGACCTTTTACCCAATAGGAAAATGAGTTTATTACTATTTCCTTCCTGAACTCTGGATTGTAACTGCACTGTCGAAGAGAACCACCTCCAAAAGAATTATGAACCGTTTACAGGGGTGGCTGGTACAAGGTAAGAAAAAATCACAACTTTTCAAAAAATTTAAGCATTCTTTTCATATTTCCTGACAAATAATGTTAGTGCAAAACTCACTGTGTTGCTTGCCCGTGGAGACAAACACACGCCGTTATACCTCTAGTCCACCTTTGCTTAAATTCTTCACTCCCTTCCTATGCCTTGAAGATGTAATCAGATCTGACCAACAGGGCAGGCTTGATTCTAGCTCATGTTCTGGCTAGAACTTCACTGTCTGTTCTGGGCTCAGCCATATGGCCTCCTTTCAGCTCCTCAAATTGGCTTTGCATGTTCAGTCTCTTCTGATTAAAAAGCTCTTCTTCCCAGCCCACTTTCTACTCACACCACATTAGGCAATTAGCTCTTCGCTATCTTTGGGGCTAGGACGGCTTCTCAGTGGGCCCTCCCCTGAAGGTCCTCTCTCCCTGCCACCTACCACCATCACACTGCACAGGCCCTCCTGTATTCACAGGTCTCTCTCTTCAGATGAAAAGCGCACAGGCATTCCTGCCATTATCCAAGTAATATCTTCATCCCTGACCTGGACTGTAACTCTATAAAAGCAACTGTGGAAGATACTATTTTGTTCACTGTAACTCCATTTTATTCACTCCTCTGGCCTCAGCCTCCAGCACAATTCTGAGCCCAATAAATTCTTGGGTGAGTTAATGAATACATGTGTTATCACCATCAAACTTTGAGATGATACAGTCATTGAGTACCAGCAGGAAACATGATGTACAATCTAAAAGGCACCTAGAGAGGAGGAAGAGCCACAAGAAAGGAAACACCTTGTTTTCCAAATCCCAAATTTACAAAGAAGTATTAAAAATCCATAATGTCCATTTTTGTAATAGTGTTGACTGTAATATGGGTGAAGATTTAAATTTCCACATACTTTCACATAAGGACTCTAAAATATATTCAAGAATGTTCTTTGGGAGTCTATATGGGGCTCGGGGTGTATAACTGAAATTTGAAAGTACTCCAAATGTCCTTTAATAAGTAAATAAATAATGGTATAGTCCTGCGAAGGCATATCACTCAGCCATCAGAAAACAGCAAACAGTGTCTTTTGCCAAGGTTTCAAATAGAAAGAGATATTTTGCCCTTTGTGTCATGCGTATTTTTATGACTTCTATTTTATATTACTTTTATAAACCTAAAACACAATGCCAATGGAAATTACTATTCCTTGAGGACCTATAATACAGAACTTGGAATGAGAATATTCATCATGATTCAATCATTTCATTTCATGAATTAGAATGATGAGACACAGAGACAGGTTTAATTGGCAAAGGTCACAGAGCAAAAAGGAAAAGACTGTCACTGACTCTGACTCCAGTGCTCCTTCCACCAATCATGCATTTCCTGGATGTGAATTTGATTTGGAATAATGGATATAAAATATTTAGATCTTGTTTTTGAAGAAACTATATAGCAACTAATATAATGAACCAAAAAGTCAGACACTGTTCTGAGCTTTTTAAAAATTTTTTTAATGTTTATTTATTTTTGAGAGAAAGAATCAAAGTGTGAGTGGGGGAGGGTCAGAAAGAGAGGGAGACACAGAATCTGAAGCAGGCTCTAGGTTCTGAGCTGTGAGCACAGAGCCCAACGTGGGGCTTAAACCCACGAACCCGTGAGATCATGACCTGAGTCGAAGTCAGAAACTTAACCAACCGAGCCACCCAGGTGCCCCTGTTTTGAACATTTTTAATTCGGCTTCTCATTTATCTATGCTCAAGAGGTTTTTATGTTCTTAAAAATAAAACGGAATAAAATTCCAGCTTCTCCAAATGTACCAATAACTGAGTGTCCTTGTGACAATTCTTGAAATTTGCTGCCATGATAAATTAGAGAAAGGGAGTAAATCTATCACCAGAAGTAAAATTAAAACATAAATATGATTCAGTAAATGTAGATCTCATACCTCTGTGTACTAGAATAAAGGTTGCTGACATTAGAGCAAAACTACTGAAGATAATTCAAATATCAATTAATACTCAAAGCAATAGCATTTATATTTCAGCTGCTTGCAGTTGCTAAAAAAGGAAATTAAGAAGTCTTATAATATGAAAAGGATATTAATAGCTTAATGAAGATTGACCTAGAAAGCAGATTTTTATTTTAACTCAGGATAGAATTATAGATAATGAACTGCTTTGAATAATTTATTTTAGGAAAATTGATACACCAAGAGATTTTGCAATCTTTTCCAATCATAACTCATGGAAGAATGGCAATATGTTTAAATAGAGATTGGAATGACCACATCTTCCACTATAAAATATAAATTTACTTAAAGAATTTTAGCAACAACAACAAAAGAAACAACTCAGAATTTCAGCAACCAAAAACAACGTGGTTAATATTTTCCTATTTTACTTCATCATTAATATCCATAGTTCTACATCTCCCCCCCCCCTTTTTTAAGACCTTTTTAGACCAATCCACACAACCTGGACAATTTCATTCTAGTGTAATTATATACAGAGAATCTAATAAAAGTTCAAAATCAGTAAAATTTATTGATGCTCATCACTGGTATTTTTCTCATAGTAAGCAACTAATCCTTACACTTCAGTGATCTAGAATGCTATCACTCAAACAGAGCTATGACGGTCTGCCAACATTTTCCAAGAAAAACACAGGCATGGAAGGTTTTTAAGGGAATGGGATCATAGCAAATTGTCAATGTTTAAAGTCTGATTAGCCTAAGGCACCTTCTCACCCACCCTTTCTTTGGCACCCTCTCATTCCTCACAAGGTAAACAAAGCCATGCTCCTCATCCAACCAGAACCTTACAAAGGGGACATTATTCCAGAGAATAAAATCCTCCGAGGCACCAAACAAGGAGGTATAAAAACCTCCTTCATCCCAGGCATCATAAGCCTGTCTGGCACTCTGGATCTTCCCTGCATTCGTTTTAAGTATGTTCTGAATCCAGGTACATTGCAGAGTTAAGATGGAGGGAGGGTAAATGATTTTCACTTAACACAATCGCCTCTTCCATCCCCTACACTTAAGAAGGAGTGCATCCGTCCTGAGGGAGAGTACCAAACATCGAATGGATGGAAGGTGGTAAGACATCTTGACAGCAGCAGAGTGTTATTTCACCAAGACAAAAATGCCTGGCAAAGCATTGTGCCTCTCATGTTTCACATTCAAAATACCGAAATAAGACCAAGATTGTGGCATGTTATTAACATGTTTATTTGAATTGAAAAATGAAATCAGACTTTTTCTGCCAATGAGGGATGGGTTTCCCAATTAAGTTCTATGATGAACATTCCCCATAAATTGAATGAGTTTAAACTGTAGCTCCAAGGTTGAGCTAGACACAAAATTTTGATGAACGTTTTTCTCAAAAGAAAATATGACACGGCTAAAGTCTATTGAAATTACTGATTTTCTGTTTTCCTGAAACTTTTCTAAGTTACTCACACTGTTTCTGTGTGAACTCACTGGTGTAGATAATGATTTCTTCATGTCTTTCCCAGAAACTGAGAGAAAGTAAAAGCCCTCAATACTGGTAAACGAATCCTTTTTACAAGCCAGGCTGTCTCCAATTCTTTAAACTTAATAAAATTTAAGGAAAGCCTAATTAACTCATCAGCTAACAGACTGATAAGATGACTTTGGTGATGGGTGAGTGATGGTATTTTTTGGTATCTAACTTAGTATTTCAAAGACATGAGGAGCACTGCTATAAAAAAAATACTTCCATTATCATTCACTTATTTATGTAAGCATATGTCTTAGCATATATGTTAAGAAAAGGAAAACTATTGATGTTGAAGCTTATTTCATTTTAGAGTAACTGATTTCACACCAGACATGTTAACTTTTAAGATACAGATTTATTCATCACATTAAGAGATATATTTCCAAAAATGTTTGATTTTTTATATTCAAATTATTATAAAGTATGGGATATTTAATAACTATCAAGAAACAGTTGTTTCTGCCAATTGTAACTAATAGTAATTGAAATATTCCATCCAGAATATTGTTTTCAACACTAAGAGACTATGGTCACAGAAATTATTTCTAATTCCCATATGAACTCTCTCTCTCTCTCTCTCTCTCTCTCACACACACACACACACACACACACACACACACACACCACACACACTTTTGTTTCAGAAAAATATGACAAAATAATCATTACAAGAATTTCAGGCACGAATATGCTAGATTAAAATTCCATGGTAGAAGTAGTGTAGAACATTCAAGTTAAAGCAAAGTCAATCATAAATCTCTTTTTAAAAGAAAACTGACATGTTTTCTAATTGGATAATGTTGGCATGAAACGGCTATGACATTTGGATTTGGATTTTCATTGGATAGGTTAAGGGTGATGAAAGCATTTTCTTTTTCAAATGCTCTTATTAATTATACAGCCAGATCTCAACTTCAGATTAAAAGGTGTATTATGTTAACTGAAACATTTCCAAAGGGATACACAGATTTTCAAAGTTATTTTCAGGGATATATGAGTTAAAATATTTGGTCACCTTTAATCTAAAAGATCAGGCTAAGGGAGGTTCAAGTCTCTGCTACTCATGAAGTGTGACCTTAGGAGAAGTAGATCCATGTTAAGAGACTGCGAAACATCATTAATTGTGGACTTGCTTTCCTGCACAAATTGCCTGTGTCACTTTGTATATTTCTGGCCCATATAAATGAATTGGAAGCTTCCAGTAGGAAAGGATCATATTTTGTTCTTTCCTGAAAGCACTTCTGAATGCATAGCATATAGCTCAATCATGTCTTTAATAAATTATTATATTACTCTCAGATCCTTCTATTACACAGTGCCCTTTTGGTGGGAATGTAAACTGGCAGAGTATCTAAGCATTATCTTTCACAATTTCTAATCAAAATGGTTTTTGATCAAACAATTCTACTGCTAAAAAAATACACTACAGCAATACCTCTACATGAGCAAAATGGCTATATAAAGGAATATCCACCCCTGTTTGGGCAGGACTAAAAGAGAAATGATCTAACTACCAGTAAAGGAAAGATCTCTAAAACGAATGATGCTGTATACAAACTATGGAATTATTAAAAGTCATTAAACTTAGTAACAATAAGATAGAGCTATATACATAGACATGAAAAGATGGGCTTCATATATTGTTAAACAAACCAAAAGAAAAAAAAAAGGAAAATGCAGAAGATGCATAGAATGGTTCTCATTTTATAAGCAAAAATTATATATATCTTGAAATACATAGATATTCAGTTTATTATTTGGGATTGTGCGTGGTAACTGAGCGTTTTAGCTCAGAGATTCGGGTTCGAATCTCAATTCAGCCTTTTACTAACTGTGTGAGCTTGCACAAACTACTTTTAAGTTCTCCCTGTTATGTTTTCTCATCTATAAAAGGAGGTTGAGGACAGTACCTATAATATAGAAGACTATAAAATTTAAATAGCTAATGTGTGCAAATGCACTTAAATAGAGGCAGGGCTAGGATAAACACCCATGAATGTTAGATACGATGACTAGATAGATTAGATATAGATACAGATATAGGTATAGATATAGATATGGATAGATACATGTTTTCCTCAGCATAAATGCTATTTTTGGAATAAAATATGTGTAGCATATAATAAATAAAATATGTGTAGCATGTAATAAAGTATGTGTAGCAACACATCAGAATGATTGATCATAATGATGTCCTCTGGGTAGGTCAGGAAACGAGGAGAGAACAAATACTTTTTATGTCACATATTTCAAATACAGGTATGTTTGATTTTTCTTTTCCAACAAGAATTATGATTTTGGAATTAGAAAATTGCCACCTACTTCTAATTAGCAAGTACCACTTTTATAATTTAAAAACATGATAAAAACATGTTTTTCCCTTCAAAGAAATAAAATAGTGTAACACACCAGTAAAATCACCATAGGAATTCGCATTCTTTTCTTTTGCTACATTCCATTTACATCTACCCATTGTTTTAAGACAACAATTCACTCCTCTGAGAACAAATGCTATATTTGCCACCACAAGTTATTTCCTACTTTCACTTACAATGGAAATGTCGTTTGGTTGCTGAACTGAAAAACTGCATACTGCTTTGTTCCTATAAACTGTTCATTTTATTCTATCACTGTTGACAATCAAGGTTAAACACATCGTGTAACCTCATTATTTATTTCAGGAAAAAAAAAGGCCCTTTTCTTCTGCCCTCAAGTTTAATTAAAATAGCAATCAGAGTTCCTCTGGTCACGGTGGTCACCCCTTGAAGACCATGTGTACAGTCAGTAGAACCAGTTTTTCTTTAATGTTATCTCTGCCACTATTAATCATCCTCTCCAAAGATAACTGCCAGCCAAGCATTTTTAGAAACAAACACATTAATTTAATCTTGACTACCTGATCATAATCTTCACTAAAAATGCCAAGACAAAAACTGAGGAAAATTTTAATATCATTCAAGACCCAAATTTTCCATTTCACTCAACTAATTGATCTGTGGCATGGGGTCAACAAATTAAATTCATCAATAAAATGTGTGTTTTGCATACTAGCTTATCTGAAACAGCATTCTCATAGATTATTAAATTATTTTTAATAACCTCTTGAAATAAATGAAAAATAGTGTTTTAGTCCTCACTTCTCATCTGATTTGCAAATTTCCTCATATCTGATGGCTATACAACGTGGGTATCAAAAAGTGCATATCAACCCCTTGGAACATGGCCATATTTTTAAATGCCAACAGCATTCCACATGACATCTATAAGACAAATTCATAGATCAATATTTTGTTAAGACTTCTGTATGCTGAGTGAGATAATGCTTGTTAAATCCTTTAATTAACATGAAAAAAATGCACTACATAAACAAGAACACAATGACACAGCAACAATATGCCAGTGATGGAAAGAACCAAGTATGTTTACAGTTTACAAATGCATAGAAAAATGACCACTCCTCCCTTCCCCTTCCATTGCCAGTGCTTGTCAAAGATTGTGTTCATAGTTTCCCATCAAAAAGTAGCCAACTTTCCAGAGTTTCTCATTTTAAGTTAATAATAGAGTAAAAAGGAATTAGCTAAAGAAGCACCCCATCCAGTTACATGATTTCACTTTCTGATCTCACACTCCAAGAATTTCTTTAAGTCTATGAAACAGATCATTAGTATCAGTGTATACTGATAAAAAAAAAGTTACCTACTTTCGTTCAATACCTATCTACTCTCTGGGATTCTAACAATGGGAAACAAACATCCACATATTCTAGAAACCCCTCCCAATGCAATAACTCCCAGGAAAAAAGCCAACTCCCTCCCAAACCTCCTTCCACCAGCATAAAAATACCCTCAAGAATATAGGAAAAGGTGGGGCACCTGCCTGGCTCAGTCAGAGGGCCATGGGATTCTTGATCTCAGGATTGTGAGTTTAAGTCCCATATTGGGTGTAGAGATAACTTAAAAATAAAATCTTAAAAAAAAAGAATCCAGGAAAATTATGATATAAAGATGTATATATATATACACAATGGGAAATTAGTCATAGAAAGAAATGAAACCTTTCCATTTGCAGCAATGTAGATGGAGCTAGAGAGTATAATGCTAAGCAGAATAAGTCAATCAGAAAAAGACAAATACCATATGATCTCACTCATATATGGAATATAAGAAACAAAATAAATGAAAAAAAATGAAACAAAACAAATAAGCAAAGGAGAAAAAAAAGAGAGACAAACGAAAAAACAAATTCTTAACTATAAAGAACAAACTGATGGTTACCAGAAGAAGGGTGAAATAGACTAAGGGGATTAAGAGGACACTTATCGCAATGAACACTGAGTAATGTATGAAATTGCTGAATCGCTATATTGTACACCTGACACTAATATAATGACATAGTGTTAGCACAAGAAAACATTTATCTACAATTCTAAAGTTGGAGAAGGGAGGCAGTTGCTGAAAAAGGAACTCAATATTAAAAAGAAATAAAGTGTCCAAGAAAATACTGCCTCCGGGAAGCACTGATTAGAAGGAGATAAAAGTATTCAACAGCACCCCTTCGATCATTCCAGTGATGTTTCTTAAGTGCCCACCTGGGGCCAAGCACTGTGCCGGACATCAGGTCATTACTGAGAGTAAATTGGATCAACCCCACCTTCTTAGGATGCAATGATTCATTACAATGTGGGATTTACTGTATGCCATTTCTGTCCACATAAGGACAGAGCTGTGAGATGCCCTGCAATGTCTCTTATAATACAAATGAGACTTTAAAATATTGTGGCAGTTTCATTGCAATTTATTCACTGTATTTCTTAGTGTTAAATTAATCTTCCATTTTCTTCACTTGTGGACTGTATTTTCAATACAATTAGAGCTTTCTATGGCAGAAATAATTCTTCTGCCTTATTTTATAAATATCATTATAACAACAGAAGGGAATTTTAAAGAAAAAATAAATCACTCTTAATATCACCATTAAAATGCAACAGCTGGCTTTATCTTTTAATATCTTCTTCCAGTCTTTATCTGTAAACTAACATATTTCACATATTTATTATCAGAGTGAAAGCATAACTTTTTATTCTGCTTGTATTTTCCTAATTTTATATCTAAATATTTCCATATTGCTTCAGTTTTTGAAATTTATTTCTCATGGTACTTCAATAATTCATTCTGCTGAAATACCATTAATTACTTTTGTTTTGCAACTTTTATTATTCAGTTCATGTCTAATAATTCTAGTCTTAAAAATAGTCACTACAGTGACTATCATTGTACATATTTAATTTTTTTCTTCTTTTGAAATATTTTCTTGGGATATATTTATATGATGTAGCATAACAATTCTGATAATTTTAATATTTATCATTCTTAGGAAACAAAATAATTAAAAATTCAATTGTTAGTTAAGACACAGTACAAGGTATTATTTATTTTGCAGTTCATATTATTTTAGGCAGAAGCAAGAATCTAGCTGTAATACCAAAAATAAATTTTATTGATTTTACCAAATGATTATATTGTACAAGGGACTGTAATGATTTCCTACTCAGACTAAGGACATTTCCTTTAAAATTGTAACAGTGGTGACGATACGTTCATACTCTATTAACTGACCCATCATCCCAGCCTTGTTTTACTGAATGCTACAGTCCTGAAATTGAGCAAATCTAATGGAGAGGCAGTGATAGACATCATATTAAAAATACTGTCGATATATATTAATAATTAAAATATAAAGAAGAATAACAGGAAAAGGGGTAAAAAACACTGGAAGAATCTTTAGCTTAAGAAAATGCTACTGTGTTAACATCTATACAACTCTCAGGTAAGGGAAAGAACTTGGACAAATGAGTTCTTTTCATATTCTCTTCCCCCACAAGCAAAGGTGAAAGCTTCAAAGCTGGATTTGCAATGAAAGTTATTACAGGATGATTTTAATTGATTCTTGAACTTGTTTAGCCTTATATCTACTAAATTGATGAATTTAAGAATTCATAGTTTTATATAATAAAAACTTTAATAGATACATAAACCATGTTCTGCTCATATATTAAAGGTATCATTAATTTATATATTAGATCATTTATAATTATATATTACACTATATATTATTAATATAATGTTCATTTTTTTACCATGGATAATTTTTAACATACACAAAAGCAAACAGACCAGTATAAAAAACACCCCAGAGCCATTAACCACCCTCAGGAACCAACCGCCATGGTCCATCTGCCCCATCCTCTGCCCCTACTAATCTATTTTAATTAAAATACCCAAATATCATCTAATTGTATCTGTAAATAATTCAGAGTGCATCTCTAAAGGTGTGGATTCTTTCCTTTAACATAACAAAAACACCTTAAAACTGGCAATAACTCCTGAATATTATCAAATATTCAATGTTCAAAGTATCTTATAAATGTTGCAATTCTTTTCTTTTTTTAACTGCAATCTAAATAAGGGCTATTCACTACACTTGGTTAAGATGATTGGTACTGTATTTTTTAAGTTTATGTATTTATTTTGGGAGAGAGAGAGAGAGAGAGAGAGAAAGAACATGAGCGCATGAGCAGGGGAGGGGCAGATAAAGAGGGAGAGAATCCCAAGCAGGCTCCTTGACAGCATGGAGCCAGACACAGGGCTTGATCTCACAAACCTCAAGATCATGACCTGAGCTGAAACCAAGAGTCAGGCACTTAACTCACTGAGCCACCCAGGTGCCCCAAATGACTGGTAGTTTACGGTTTCTCCTTCTGTCTTATTTTTTTTTCTCGTAATTTATTTGTTAACTAAAACAGGTTGATTGTCTTGAAGTTTCCTGTTTCCCATACTTTGTGTTATGTCTATTGTATCCCCATGAATTAGTCACATACTTCTAAGTATTTCCAATAAATCAGCAGCTAGACTTAAATGTTTCATAAATCTCAGATTTTTTTGGTTTGGGTTTGGTTTTGGTTTTGGTTTGGCAAGACTACTTCATAGGTAGTGCATCAACAAGACTTTTAATTATATAAATGTATTATGTGCATGCTAATAAAGATGAAGCCAGAAAAGAACCAGATAAGAGAGTCAGACAAGAAAAATAAATCATTTTGCTGTATTTTAGCACATTTTAGAACATTAATTATCTTCTATAGTCCTGCTGTATTTCATAGCAAAACTATTAAATTGACTATCCAAAATAACTTTGTAAAACATGTCTTTCCTGATTATTATAATCGATGGATTTTACCACAAAGAATTTAAGAACTTCAAGATGGATATTCTACGTAAGTTCAAAACATATTTCTAGAATAATAACTTATTATCATAGATGGCGAAAGCAAAGTAAGATTAACTGAGTTCAATGACAGCGAAGTAGAAACAACCACCGTTGTCAAATTGGTGACGAGGAAGGAAAAAATGATGAAAGGGAACCCTATCTTTTAAGACAGAAAATTTTAAGTGTGACATATGGTGGAGCATGTGCTTTATAAATATTTGTTAAATGAATAATGACAATAGACAAGATGAATGGACTGTCACAGAGGTGTGCTCAATAAACAACTCTATCTCCTTCTATGGGAAATGATAGGATGATGATCAAGAAAGATCACACCTCAAACTTTATTCATTCCAATCTCTTCTTCCCTCATGGCTCAGAGGATGAAGAGTCTCTCATCCTTCTCAGTTCTTCTGACTATTATTAGTTACTCAACTGTTTCTCTATCCCATCAAAACCAAGTTCTCTCTTTCCAGTTTACCTTCTGTTTCACCCATTCCAGGCTTTCATTTTGAGGAAGAATGAAACAAACTTCCATTTTGCCTCAGGTTTGTTTCCTCCCAGAAATAAGCCCTGATTCAAGCATGTGATTGCATATAGGTTGTCCTGAGGTGATCCCAGGGAAAGGAGTTGAGAAATGAGGCAGAGAAGAGAAGAAGGATAATAGAGATGTTCTTTTTTTATTTTTTTAACGTTTTTACTTATTTTTGCAAGAGATACAGAGCATGAGTGGGGGGCGGGCAGAGAGAGAGAGGGAGACACATAACTTGAAGCAGGCTCCAGGCTCTGAGCTGTCAGCACAGAGCCCGATGCAGGCTCAAACTCATGAACCGTGAGATCACGACCTGAGCTGAAGTAGGATGCTTAACCTACTGAGCCACTCAGGCACCCCAATCAGAGATGTTCTAATGAGCAAGTTACTCACTGTGGAAAACTGGGACCAAAGCCTGCAAGGTAATTCTCAAAGATCGTATGGTACTTGCATCAAGGTCATACCAACGGAAAGCAATGAAGTTATGGGATTTATTTTAAAACCTCCCATCTATGATCTTGTTTACTATTCCCTTTAGACACACTTGCTCTTTGATTTTCAAGAGAATATTCTCTAACTTTTCTCCCACATCTCACTGACTGTTCTTTACCAAGGTCTGGCTCCTTCCCATCCCACCCTTCAGAAGTTTCTATTGATCAGGAATCTGGGTTTTCTGTGCATCTCTCCCTGGACAAGGTGATTCTCTCCTTGGTCTACAACCATTACCAAGCTCCCACATCCTGGTGATACACACTTCTCACTCTTTCCCAAGCTGCAAATACATCTACCCCATTGCAAGCTGATATCTCCACCTAAGTAGTTAGGCAGGCTCCTGAATTTCGTAGGTTCAAAACAAAATCCACAGTCTTTTTCTTTTCATCACCACATTGGAAATAATTTTACAAATAAAATAAAACAAAACAATAAAACAATAATTCTTTATGCCATTTAGGACATCACCTTCCTCCTGGTTACTCAAATGAGACCCACCCCATAATCTTTGCTTCTTTTCCCATCTTCTTCCCAAGAAGATTAAAATTAAATTTAATTTTAATTAAATTTCCCAAATTAAATTTGTCATCACGTTTATCTCTGTCATGTCTCTTCCACATTCCTATTGCTACTACCATTGTTCAGACTCCAAAGTGCATGCTCAACTCTGTAGTGATCTTTATTTTCTCCAGATTGCAAAGGATACTTCATAAAACTGCCAGATTAATCTATATAATAACAATGGATGTGCCCATCCAGGCTAACCTTTTCCGCTCCATAATCATCATTCACTGCTTCACACACATCCTATATTATTTACCATTCCCAAAAGAAGCAAAGTGCACCCTTGACTCAGTGCTTTGGTCCCCTTCTACCTGAAATAAACCTGCCTTCAAGGACTAGACCAAATTCTACTTTGTCTGTGTGTCCCTCATCTCTGCTCCCACATCCACCCCAAACCTCGGAAAAACAGATTTATTCCTCCCTTTTGCTTCTTCAACCCATTATTCATGATATGGAATATCAATCATTATTTTATCTGATGTAATCATTGTAGACAGTCTCTCTGTCTCTGCTATGAGGATTTCACTGTATTTGAAAACCCAGAATGCAATGTATTGCCTAGTATACCTAGTACTGTCAATATAGTCACTGAATTAAGCAGAAAATCAAGCAACCTCCCATGTGTGATATCAGAATTAACTAGTCGAACAAATATTTGAATATCTTCTGCATTTGAATATCTGCTTATCTGCTATAAATACCCACAGACATAGATATCATTGTAGAAACAGACTACGTACTAAGTGAAAGCATATGTATGCACACACAATACAAACAATGGCTGAAGCTGCTAAAAGTATAATATTGACAGTAACAACAATAAAAAGAAATGGCAAACACCAAGAAAACAACAACAACATCCTAAATTACTGTCTTCCTGAATATACCAACTGAGGAAAAAAATTAATATTAAGACTAACCATGTTGGAAACGGTTATTCCAACACAAGTCCTAAGTATAGGCAAGAATCAATGACTTACAAAACCCAACATAAAAACTCTACAGTTCTTCATTCATACTGTAGGTAAACTGCATTGTTTGTGTCTCTGCTCATTTTTTTAAAAAAATCATTTTCCTTTAAATTAATTCAACATTAATCTAAAATCACATCATTGATTGAAAAATCTCAAAATTTTGCTCCATAGATGCAGAACATCACTTTTTTTGAGCTATTCACCTTGCTTTTGTATGCTTGGGAATTCCAACTCCTTCCTGAAGTACATCCTCAGCTCTGGCTGAGTAACACTCTATATGAATTGGAAAGATTCTTGAATTACATTCTCTTCTCTAGTTACATTTTGAGATTAAGGCTTACTTTTGCATTGAATCCAGAATCACATCGTTGAATTAGGTGGAGACTTGGATTTATATTAAGCCTGAAACCTATAGTAATTCTCTTGGGCACCCCAGCTGGTACCATGAAGACCATATTTGAGGTTTCTTCTAAAAACAGCTTTGGAAATTTTTCTCTGGCTTTAAAATAAGAATTGCATAACCCCATCTTGGCCATATATATGGAGAAGCAAACCCTAACTTATCTACTCAAGATTTAAAAGCTAACAGAATAAAATACAATATCTAATATATTAGAAAGAAAGAGGTGACTATTTTTATAATGTTGGCAGGGGAGCCTTTTCTTTATAACACACAAGAAAGGGACAAAAGTAAATAACAGAAGATTTGAGAACATAGAAAACATTAAATCACTAATAAAAAACAAACAAATAAGACAATTTCTCCAACTTATTTTATGAAACTATATTATCTTGATACTGAATACAGAAAACACGAGACAGAATAAGTCTAGGACTGCCTCACTTGCGAATATAGAAGCAAAATAAAATACTAGCAAGCAGATTGAAGCAATGCACAAGGGTAGGGTTTATCCTAACATATGAGAAGTGAAAAGTTCATTATAGTATATGCAGAGAGTCATTTGACAAGATTTAACACCTATTTATAATTGTTCTAAAGACCGAGGTAAATCAGATCAGAAGAGAACTTCTTTAACTTCTTAAAGGAGTATCTTCTCCATATTTGACAGACATCACACTCCAAAAGTAGAACATGAGAAGCAGCCCCTTTAAGATCAGGGAAGATAGCCAGATCCAGCTATCTCTGCCTTTATTCAGTATTGTACGCAAGGCCCTCAGTGATTCAAGGAGACAAACAAACAAACAGTAAAAGTATTTGGAAAGAAAAATGTGATTATGTACATGTTATATATTTATTACTTTTCTACATGCAAAATCCAAGAGAATATAGTAGACTGCAAAAGATAGTTGATGTCACAGAGGACATCACCAAGAGGGGACGTTGAATGAGGAGTATACAGGAATGCTTTGTACTATTTTTGCAGCTTTTACACAGATCTAAATTATTTCAAAATGAAAGCTTAATAAATGTTGCTTTCCAATCCACTAATAACCAAAATACACATTATCCATTCTATCAGTTTCATTCTCCTAATTTTTTCTCAAATATGTAGTTTTATTCCATCTCTTCTGCCAGCACCCAGTTCACCACCCCTACCTCCTATTATTGTTTATTGTCTCTACTAGTTTTTGGCATCCACTCCGTATGACCTTTCTCCCTCCCATTTGCTAGCTCTCCAAAACCTTTCGGATTCCCTTTGACTGCAGAATAAAGAAAGACATCCTTAAGGACTTAAATGGCCTTGCCCCACCTCCCGCTCCCTGTTTATCTCACCTGTTTCCTCTTCTTGCTGTCTAAGCTCCTCCTACATTATCCTTACATTGTAAAGCTCTACAGGTGACAGAGATAAAGCTCCCCCACAAGATAAAACTCTGTTTCCCCAAAAGGTAAAACTCTACAGGACTTGGTCACCCAAAACATGAAGCACACCCCACCGGCACCCACCCCCGCACTTTACAGAGACCTCAACCCCCATTTGCTCAGTGTACTCTGAGCCCACAGCTTGAGGATGTTCCCTTGTCATTCGCTCTTGCAGAATAGCCTTCTCTCCCTCCATAGCACCTATCTCAATTGCTAATCACCACGGTTTACTGAGGAATTCACTCATTGTCAGACACCTCTACAAAGCTCTATCATATCAGGGACCAACTCTATTATCTCTAGCTCTGATGTTCTGGCACAAAGTAGATGATTAATCACTATTTTCAGAATGATGAATACAGAAATGAATGAAAAAAAGAATATATTTAGTATAAAGGCCATACCACCTCTATCTGTATAAATTATTATGTTATGATGAGGAGAATGAGCCTTATCTTGAACAACATAAAGATAAATCATTACTGTATCTTCCAGGCTTCCTTCAAAACATTATTTTCTTTCTTGCATAGTTTCTACTTTGCTTTCCTAAAAGATTTTCTACTTAATAGCATGTGGGAAAGCCCATCTCCATAATGTAGAATAATTATGTAAAATGTGTTTTAGAATATTTTTTCTACAGAAAGCAGAGAAATAGGCTGCTAAATTGGGTATGCAAATTAGATTCAGTATAAGGTTCCCTAAAGAAGCCATCCGAGGTCTAAAAGAAATTAGATATTATGAAACACCAGTTGAAATTGTCTACTTCTATCTATTAAGATTGCTCTTTAGGGGCTCCAAATTCAGCTCAGGTCATGATCTCACGGTTGGTGGGTTCGAGCCCTGCATGGGGCTCTGTGCTGACAGCTCAGGGCCTGAAGCCTCCTTCGGATTGTGACTCCCTCTCTCTTTGCTATCCCCCCACTCATGCTTTGTCTCTCAAAACTAAATAAATGTTAAACATTTTTTTAAAAGATTGCTCTTCAGTGGAGTTAGTGTATTACTTCAGTGAACAAAAATTGGTTTAGACAGATGGTACCATGTGACCACTGATGGAATTCTCTCATCCTTCCAATATAAAAAAAAAGTCTTCTCACAATGAGATAACAATACCTTTTGCTATCGAATCTTTTTGAAAAAAAGGTTAATATTCACATAGTGGATATAGTGTACTTATTACAGTCACATTAACAGATGTCTTGGCTGAAAATATATCAGCCTTTCCCACCACACCAGCAAATATCCCATGAATGTAAAAAATAAATGTATCCATCGCCCCATGTCTTTTTCTCCTCTCCTCATACTTTTGTTGCTTAACTCATAGGTATAGCAATAAAACAGACATACACCTTTCCTAAAATCAATGTATTTCCACATCCTTCAGTCCATGATTGAAAATCTGAACATTAATTTTGACATGGCAAGTATGGTTATTTTAAGTGCTTATTAACTATTAAAAATTCAGCTCTATATCTACCTTAAAAAGAAAACTAGCATGAAGCACATGTGGGAATCTTTCCAATATTGGCACTTAGGACTGCAAAACACAGTGACAGATAACAGTCATATTCTCATGATTCTTCAGAAACATGTATAATAAGCCATATTGTATCAACCCAAAGAGGGACTAGATTTCAAATAAGGTCAGAGGCTTAGAAGGCTCTAGCAAAAGGAAACCAGTATGTTGGCTCTATAACATTCAGAAATTCATGTTTCTGTCTTTCTGACCTGCTGTCTTAGTAAAGGATTTTCAATATCAAGGTCATTTCATTATCCAAGATGTCTACTAGGGCTCTGGACATTGAATTTATATTTAGGAAGAAGAAAGCCAGGTAGAAAGGCCCTCATGCCTGAATAGACTCATGTATAAAGTAGCAAGATATCTCGCACAACACTTCTCACACTATGTCATTGATCTGCCAGCCACACTTAGCTGCAAGAGAAGCTGGAAACATTTATTTAAGCCTATAGGACAGTGTTTCAGTTTAAAATCAAAACAATCAAGAGAGTAGATGTTAGCCTGAAAAGTTAGCAATCTCTGTATGTACGAATGCAATAGTCCTCTTTTTAATGTCTTTCACTAACTAGTACATGAACACAGAACAAAATATTTTAAGTATAAAAAGGTTTACATGGTGAAGACTTTTACACCCACCCCAGTCTCCATCTGCCAGTTTCCACCCACCATAAAACATTTTTATTCTTTTTTATATGTCTCCTTCTAGTTTCTTTATGCAAATACATGCAAATGAGATTATTTTTGTTTTTCTTCGGAGACTTAGTTCCAAATCAGTGCATAAAGCAGATCTTTATTTTTCTTCTCCTTTTTTGTTTTTTGTTTTTTTTTTTTTTGTACACAGCTGCATAGTATTCCATGGCTGTGTGTACCAGGGTTTATTTGATTGGGTCACATTTTCAAACATTTTATTTGACTTTCAATCTTTTTCTGTTACCAACAATGCACATAAGTTCTTCTGCATTGTGCATTAGTGAATTTGTAAGAAAAAAAATATATAGAAGCTGGAATGCCAGGGCAAAGGGCAAATTTGTAATTTTGATAGATATTACCAAGTTGCTTTCCATGAGTGTTATAATCATTTACACCCCCACCAGCAGCATGTGAACATGCCTGCCTGCTTTCCCAAACTCTCTCAAGTAAAATGGGTGTCAAGATAATAGTCCTCTTCATCCTGAATTTCTTTGTCAGCCTCTCATTGTGTCCTATTATTTATGCCATAAATTCTATATGCAAAGGCATAAATTCCCAGACTGGATTTCATTTTTGTAAGATGCACATGATCAAATATATTACACAGCTATAGATGTAATTGAATATTTTAAAGACATCCATCTATTAGGGACAGCTTGTCTCCTACCTGGATGTTAGAGACCATTTCCTTAGCATGTATCCAATTTTTATGAGCAACTAGCAACAACATATATTAGCCCCAAGACCCCAATGCATATGGCCACCACTCTGCTGTTACCTCTTACTTTGTAGTTATATAATTTTATTTACACCGATCTTTAGAGTGTACTCTTCCCAGATTTGTACATATCCAATTTTTCTTAAGTCTTCTGCATTTGTCTAAAAGATTCTCTCCTTATCCCCTGAATCCATAGGCACTTACACTGATGCCACTCATCAACAGTATTTGCTGCCGTAAATGATAGGAGTGCAGTCCTGCCTCCATGTTTCACTTAGGGCTTAGGGCTCCATAACATACCTGATGGTGCAAGTGATGTAACATTTATTTATTTATTTTTTTAAGTTCCATGCCATCCAAGAGACTTAGATAAAATACTCAGGACATATAGCTGAAGAAGGGCTCTCCTCCTGTATATTGAATCTACTAAGTGATCCTAGTCTGATCCTATTCTTCAGTGTTCATCTTAGCCCCACAACTTAGCAATCTACAGTTCAGTCTTATGTTTGTTGATTTGGCTTCTAAGGCAATAGAAGTCCATCTGGCTTAATATAATTTCTTGAAACAAAAGCTGTAAAAATGAACATGAGGTACTCAAGTGTGAACAGATGATTCTAATAGACAGGCATCTCTCTAAAGTCTTCAGGAAGAAGGATTTAACCTTCTTACCTATTGCTACAATAGTGCTGCATTAAAAAGTCTGAATAAATTGGTGACATTTTTAAAAAAATCTGACATCCAAATAGCATGCCTGTTTGTATTACTTGAATTGTTACACTGCTTCTTCTGCAAGGTGTGTTGTGAAATGAACAGGTCTTTTTCTTTTAGATGGATTTTATCAACCTTCCATCATATCTTAATTATATGTGTACTAAATTCTACGCTTAAAACCAGAAATTCAATATGATGGTGATGAAGTTCAAGGAGGCCAGCAATGAAGTTCACCTGAATATTCATCTCCAAAGAGGTGTAGTTTTGGCTGAATATTAAGGTCAAAGTCAACCTTCCTGGCATTTTTAATTGAAACTTGCTTTACAAATGTGATATGAAAGCTGGGCTTGAATAAGTGCCAATAGTCATCTCCTTGGTAAGTCACTGGGGAAAAAAAAAGAAACCTTCAAAGTGACTAAAATATGCACAGGAGTTATTGAATAAGTGACCCTTATCTAATTGGCATTTGCATCATCTAGCAACTTTATAACTGAAACTTAGCCTAACGTGACCATTAAGTAATTAAGTCAGCTTCATTTCACAGTGATGTAGCATAACAATCTGCCCCAGAGAAACTCATATGATGGTATTTTGGAATTGAAGTCGTTCATATCACTTTCTTGTTTCTCTCCATATAATTTCTCAAAAAAAAAAAATGAAAGAAAGAAAGAAAAGAAAAAGAAAATACCCACAATAGTATAATAGTATGTATATATCATCGTTATAGTAATCATTAAATTTCCTGATTTCGATAATTATGCACTGCATTTATGTTTTTAAAAGCCCTTGTTCTTTGAATATATACACTGAATTATTTAAGGGTCAAGGGGCATTATGACTGTAGCCTACCCCCAAACGGTTCAGGAAAAAACATTTTATGTGAGTCAATAGCTTGGCAGATAGAATGAACAATGAAAGAAGTAGGGAAAATGATAAATAATCAGTGACTATGTATAAGGATATAAAGCTGTACCTTGTTTTAATCTTGAAAATTTTCTGTAAGTTTAAAATGTATCAAAATTAAAAGTTACCAAAGAAATATCCAGAGAGGTATTTAACTAAAACTCCTTATGCATATATACAGTCTTGTCTAATGAGGTTTTTATCATATGTCAGATTTATTTTAACCTCTCTGAACCCCTACTGTATCTGTTGATCACTTTTGCTTCCAGAATATAATAATTATGAACTTGATTAGCTTGCTGCAAATGGGCTAGGTACAAATAACGAATCAGCCCCTTGTCTACCAGACCTGGGTCACTCACTTGGGAAAGGACATTAAATATTTGAAAGTGTGGAGTGACCTTCAATGAACTGCACCAGTAACAAAACCAGGGCATTTAGAGAAATACATGAACATCTCCAGGCCTTTAGTTACTTATTAAATGGTTCCCTGGTGACCCACAAGAGTTAATGCTCACCCTTAAATACCCAACTTACACCAGCAGGTGACTTGGGCGCTGAGAATAGAAAGCAATCAGAGCATTATGTCC
Organism: Paguma larvata; assembly: GCA_030068075.1. NCBI lineage: Eukaryota > Metazoa > Chordata > Mammalia > Carnivora > Viverridae > Paguma > Paguma larvata. The sequence continues at coordinate 16,184,740 of CM057844.1, forward strand.
TTCACACTTTGCTCATAGACAGCCCAGTATCCAGCTTGCTTTGCCTATAAACACAACAGCCAGCAGACCTGAAGGCCTGACTGTCAATTGTCTGAAATCTTCCCTTTGTTGTACCACCATAAACACAGAGCTGCATGCGGGTGTTGAGCTCACTGACTACAAAACATAGCTTGTCCATGATGGGAAAGTTTCAGGCATTTCAAACTTCAAAATCACAGTATTGGTGCTCAAAAACAATCTGTTTAAAAAGAATGTGTAAAAGTGAACAGTTTCACATAAGCAAGCAAAAACAATGCTAACTTTTCTAACAGCAAATAACAAAAAGAGATATTAAGAAACTACTTATCAGAGAATTTCAGGTGGTGTGTACACTCTGACCTGTTTAATGATTAATCAGGTTTCACAAAAAGGGGATTAAGAATGTGTGCTAGAACAAAACGGAGAAATAGACCATACTTAATAACACACTGGCGTTGGTGCCACGCACCGTTTAGGATCCAGTTTTTCAAAGATTGTATGTTACATAAGAACTTTCACTTTAGTGCTTGATATGACATCCATACTCTCATATACTTATATATCAGTATATGGGAAATAGAAAACCATTGAAGCCACATGTTCTGTATTAATTCAAGATATGCGCAGAATATACTATAAAGTTTTCACATCAGGACCTTTTCTTAGATATTCTATTAAAAATTCTATTTATTTATTTATTTAGAATTTCTATTTCTTCTCCTCCACACTTGTGCAAAATTTGTTTTCCTGGTGAAACATTCCCTTAAAGCATGGTAAATGGGTGAGTATTGAGGTTTCTAAGGGAATCTGAGGGTGACAAATATCAAAGAGGTGGGAAGTTGTCAGTTCCTGAATCCTTCCAAGTTAAAACACAAATTTGTTGAATGAATTTCATCATGATAATACAAGTGTAGGAAATTTGCCTGACTGAAAATTAAATTCATTATCATATCCATGTTTCTTAAAAAGATATCAATGATAATGTATTGCAGTTTTGACAAATTGTACAATTTGATAAAAATTTCTAGCACATTCAACCATAAGTTTGTTGTATTTCCTATGATTGGATAAAAGTATTCCTGCCAGCGTTTTAAGTATAAAATAAGAGAGACCCATTTTCCTTGTCCCCTCCCCTCCTTTATCGTTGCTTTTCTTTATCTTTCCTTATCTTTGCTTCTATATAAAATTAAAATAGAAATATCTTGCATCTACATAGGCAATTACAATTCTCTTAACAGTAAGAAAAGAAAACTTACATTATGTTCACTTAGGTACATTTTAAATATTACAACTACTCACCTACTGGGACACTTCTTATTTTAATTTCTAAATCATTTGCTTTATGCAATTCTCCTTTGAAACATTTACAAGATATTTTAATTACCAATCCAATCACAACAGCACAATCATATACTAATTTTAGCAGTCAACTACACAATACTTTAAAAATTCCAAATTCACCTCCGAGAATCCATTTCCTGATATATTCAATGTTTATGGGTTAATATTTGACCAGCTCATTTTATAAGATCCTAACAAACAGGGTTAAGACTAATTTTAGAAATAAAAAACTTACACTATACATCATTCTTTGAATAGGTTAGAGATTACAAATATGAATGAAAATGGACAATTTCCAGGAAGCTTCTAAAAGAACTGTGAAAGTTATTTACAAGCGCGTGGCTACTCTTATCAGAGGATTAGCGTGCAATAATGCCATAAATCTTTTGTTTAGAAATCTACATTACCCTTCTGTTAGTTTCCAATTTAATATTAGCAAGAATATGCATCTCTGCCCTAATGAGATTAAATATACAGTCTAAAAGACATTCAGACACAAGAGAGCCCAAGTATTTTTATATTTGTTTTCTTTTTATGGAAAGCAATCACTACAATTGTGTTAGATTGCATTATTGTTCCTAGTACTTCGCCCCTCCCTATGTCTACTTCCTTTGTGGTTCCTCCCACTAGACCCTTTGATATTGGGCTTGGCCGTGTGACTTGCTTTGGCTGGAGGAATGTTAGTGAATATAACATAAGCAAAGACTTTAAATGTACTTTTCCAGTTGCTCTTACTTTCTAGCACCTCTGCCGTCACCACAAGAAGAGCCTCCTCTATCTAGACGGCTTTTGGCTCCTAAGCCTAGAACACACAATGCATACATATTGGGAAGGCCAGAGCCTAATCCACAGCCAGAGCCTGGAGCAGGCAAAGCCTAGAACATAGATCGAAGTCGAACCCGAATAAGCCAAGCCTCTATCAGCCAAACCGCAGCCAACACACAGGCAAGAGAGCTGGAAACATGATCACTGTTGTCTGCTACAGAGATTTTCTGATTGTTTGTTACAAAAAGAACTTTCTGAGGCAGTAATCAATTATACCTTTATTATGTCTATGTATTTGTACACACACATGTACACCACCACCACCATAAAATGTGCTATATATTTTACATAACAGTACTATATATTTACTGATTTAGTTACCTACTTGAGATACTTTTTATATTACTATGTGGGCATTAGGGGTTGCTGGCTCTGGTATCTGGAATTTCCCCATCATAAAATATGATCATTCCTAGTACCAATGTGACTAGAAGAGGTGGGAAAATGGCCACTACTTTGCCAGTATCCATCAATACAGATGTTGACCTTTTCTGCAAGTGTAAGTGCTAAAGAACTGTGGAAAAGGACAACCTCAGCAAGGGGAATTCTAAGAAGAGAAGAGATGCTTGCCAGTCACTACTGTGAGAAAACAGAGTGGCAGGCCCCATCTATCCCACTCTATTCATACATGCAGCAACTTAGGAAATGGAACACTCATGAACTCTCCTTTAAAATTAGTTGGATGACAAAATCCAGTGAGCCAAAAAGTGAATCAAATTAAATGAAGTACTTTAATTAAATCTATTAATTATGAAATGGAATCTGTGGACCTAATTAGGAAGGAAGGACCAGAGTCTGGAATTTTAGATACTTGCAAAGGACAAGGTGGCAGGCTGGATGTTTGAGGTGAAGAAAAGAAAAAGGGATGAACGACTCCAAAATTTTTTTTTAAATTTAATTTTCTTGGTAAGTAGAAAGAATATGGTGTGGTAAATTAAGACAAAATTAATTTTAAAATTTAATTTTTTTGGTAAGTAGAAAGAAAATGGTGTGGTAACTAAGACAGGGATAAATGGTCATGAATCACGAAGGAAGGAAAGATCATGAAGAATCACAAGTTAATTGTGGGGTGTTGAGTTTGGAGAGTCTGCAGGACAGCAGTGGAGATGTACAGAAGGCAACTGGGAAATAGGTTTGGCATGATCAGGACTATAGATGGAGATTAGGTGACAATCCACATGCTAGGAGTAGATGAGGTCATCCAAGAACATATATACAAATACCAGTGTAAGCCTTGGAAAGATGCACTGAAGGCTCAGCCTGCTCATCTCTGAAAACCATCACCACACTTATGACAAGGACATGGCCTCTACTGGTGCTCCCAGTCAATGACTAATCCCAACAGAGATAAAGGCAGGCCCATTCCTGACATGGATGGGACTCCTCTAGTAGTTGACTTTGACTCAAGGATTCTCCTTTAAGTTTGCTGTACCTTCCTTAAAACACACGCTGGTCTGAGACACTTCCAACCAATGTCAAACTTACATCATAGTGAGAAGGTTCTCTCAGCCTCTCCCAGCCCCCACCTATTCTTACTCACAGGAGCTTCCCCTAATAAAATCTTTGCCATCTTGGCATGTGCTCCTCAGAGAATGTGGACTACCACAGTCACATAAAGGTAACTGGGTGGCTTTCCTCCTCTTATTGCTTCAGATTGTTTACTATCATGGTGGCAAAGTCACAGAACTTTGCAAGACATTTTGTACCTTCTGCACACAGAAAAATTTTATCTACACAGCTTATATTGCAGGCAATAAAGAATAAAGCAATCAGGTAGCCTGCCTTCCCTTTAAAGAGCACTCATACAATTCAAAATCTGAACAGCAGAGAGTTAGGAAAATTAATATCATTTGCATGATACATGCAATTAAAACATGTACAAAACTTTAGATTATTCTTATATTTCATTCACATGTTCATGGAGAACATATGAATAAGTTCACACAAAAAAATCTGAGTTAAATCTCTCAAGGGCTAAAATTCCTCCCTGAATATATGCCACAATACAAAGTTAGAGATAAAGCTAATATCCACAAAATAACAAAACATTAAGAGATAATCTAAAAAGAAACTCAAACTTCTGGGTAAGATTAAAGAGGGTAAGCCATTTTTAGTTGAAAGATAAAGGGTAAAAAAATCTCCACTCTCATGCAAAGGCCATAATCCTGCTTCAGAAGAGTGTAAAATGACGTGTTAGGGCAGAAAGAAGTGAGACCAAAGGATTTTTTAAAGATTTTCAAGTAAGGATTCAGACAAAATTGTGATAGACAGATATTCTCATTCGTGCAGAAATTTAAGATATATAATACTCATGAACCCCTCTTTTAAATTAGCCAGATGACAAAATTCTGCTAACCAACTAACCAAAAAGTGAATGAAATTAAAGAAGTCACAAATGGAGGGTCTGAGACAAAAGAAGTGCCCTTGAGAGTGGAATCCATTTAATTAATGTTTTAATTTTATTTTTGTAATAAAGTAATGATCACTGGTTAATAAAATAATTCAAATAGCTAGAGTCTACCAATGCCCCTTTCTCTGCCAGCCCCTCATATACTAAGTAAGCACTTTCTTTAATGTCATATATATTTGTCTATATGCAAATACAAACAAGCACACTCATTAATTTCTTTTATTACACATTTTTTGGAACATGAATATTTTACTAATCAGTAGATCTTAGAGATCTTTCTACATTAATACAAAGATGTATTCTGCCTTTCCTTCCTTATTCCCCTGCTTCTGTTTAGCAGCAAAATATTTCATTGTAGCAATGTTTCAAAATTTATTCAACCAGTCCTCCACTGAGACACTCCAGCTGTTGGTAAGGTTGGTTTTTATAAGCAACTCTGAAATGAACAACCTTGTACATATGTCACTTTGTACATGTGCAGATATACATAAAAAGATAAACACCCAGAAGAGAAATTATGGAGTCAAAAGATAAAATGCATCTATATTTCTGGCAGATATTACTAAATTGCCCTCCATAAGAGTGGTGCTTAATTGCCCTTCTCCCAGCAATACATGAGAAGGCCTATTTCCCCACAGCTGCACCTTTAGAAGATGTCAGACATTTAGATGGTTGACAATCTGATCGGTAAGAAATGAAAATTCAGTGTGGTTATACTTTGCATTTCGACGATTATAAGTGGCTTTGGTTTCCTTTCTCATATCTAAGCATGTTGCATTTCCCGTTTTAATTGGATTGTTGTTTTTCTTATAGAATTAGTTTTAAACAATTTCAAGAATTATTATGACAAAGTATCATGGCATGGTAGAAGCCTTTAAAAAGTAAAAGTAATATAACTAATGCATTTAGGGGATGAAATAGTCAATTCAGAAAAAAAGAATACATAATCTAATTTCTTCATCTTTCATAGTAACAATTAAATATGGTTAAAAGGTAAAATTTTAGTTACATAAGTAATATCTTGAATTCAAGTTTTTTACAGTCATCATTTTTTTCTTAAAAGGGATCCTTTAGCAAAAATATATCCTGGTAGTGACATTGTTATCTGGGGTTCAGCCTATATTTTATAATATATTCTGTTTTGCTTTTTATGCTTAATTCCAAGTGAAATTAAATCTAAAATGTTAATTGAATTAGTATGCATGATATGTTCCAGTTGTTCCAAAAATATTCCTATTTACGCATTATCTTTCTATATGTATAGATGCATAGACTGGTATCTAAAATTATATTCTTTAAAAGGTAACAGTGTGTTTTCTGGATGAAGGTATCTAGAGAATGTTGTAGTTTTTTGTTTGTTTTTTTAGCGTTTATTCATTTTTGAGAGACAGAGAACAGACTGTGAGCAGGAAAAGGGCAGAGAGAAAGGAAGACACAGAATCGGAAGCAGTCTCCAGGCTCTGAGCTGTCAGCACAGAGCCAAATGCAGGTCTCGAACCCACGAACCACAAGATCATGACCTGAGTTGAAGTTGGATTCTTTATTACTTCAAATTCTATAATGATTATAGATCATTATTAAAAGATAAATTATTTTAAAACTAGAAATATTCAGAATTTTCAAGATAACATATGCAAAGAACGTAATCTACAGGCAAACTAATAAAACCATCCTCATTTCTTGGAAAGATAAAGACAAAAGAGTTATATTTTTGGTTATTCTAATAATAAACTAGTTAAAGATACCAAGAGTCAACTTTTATCTATGTGACTGCAAATGAAACAACTCTGAATGTTGATGAGATTCAATTCGAGAAATTCTTTCTTATATTTTAAGGTCATACAGAGATCTGTGGGCTGCAAAACAAAAAGTGCAAATATATTTAAATAGAGCCAATTTGTAATTAATTACCTCTTTGCACATGCCATTACCTCATTAGAGCATGCAAATTTTTCAGAGTCCATCAAATTCACACCTTGATGTGCCTGGAGACTCACAGTCATATCTGACATTCTGCACTAAAAAGTCATCTTCAATAAGTCAAAGCTTGTTTTGCTTTATTTTATTTAAAGACCCCTTCTGTAAGTCATATTTACAAAAACCAAAAAATCTTCTTCTCTATTTAATTTCAAATTGGACACTGGACTATCAAAATATGCCTGGATGAATTTCACAGTGGCATGGCCTTAAAAATGTTCTTTATGTTTGTTTTATGTAAGCTAAAAGATCAACTGCATTGGAAAGAACTTAAACATGGTATATTACTGTAAAAGAATAGAGTTTTAAATAAACTGAATTTGAATTGTACCTCACGGCTACTAGACACTTTCAAAAATATTTCATTTCCATCTAGCAATTATGAGTTAGACAGAAAGTCATTCTTTTTTTTTTCCATTTTACATACACCTTTCAGGGAGGTTTAAAATAAGTCATCTAGTTAAATGAAGAATGAGGACTGGAACCCTAAAGGCTATTTAGTTCATATCTTTCTGTACAATGGATGAAGCCAGATGTATCGGTTATCTGTCACCACAGAAATGCTGTGTAACAAACAACTACAAAACTTCAGTGGCATGTAATAAATATTTAACTTTGTTGATGAGTATAGAACTTAGATCAATGGATCTCCCGATTTGGACCAGCTTCAACCGAACTCAGATTGTGTCCCTCATGCACATCTGATCAACTAGTGAGTCAAGGGCAAGTGCATTGGTCTATCATGATTCATCTCTGCTCCACGTGGTCCTTCATCTTCTATCAGGCTAGCCCGAGCTTGTTCTCCTGACAGAAGATGAAGCGGAAGCACCAAAGACCTCTTCAGGTCTAGGCTCAGATAAGATACACCATCACTTATAACATTCTATTGGACAAACAAAGTCACAATGCCAGCCCAAATCCAAGGGGCGAGGAAACAGTCTCCACCTTCTGATGGGAGGATCTACAGGGTGAAATTACAAAGAGATACAGCTACAAGGAAGGGAAAAACTGGGGCCACTAGTCCTCCACACCAGACACTGTCTGGTTTACTGCACACCTGGTTCACGTGATTTATTTCCCCCAGAATTGTTAGTACCATATAGCCTTTGACCTATGGTTTGGAATGATATGAGACAAACACTATAAATACCGTTGCTTCTGTATATTATTGAAATGTCAGTGTGGCCATCACTCACTAAAAGAAGAGATGGCATGGTTTTCTCTAAAATGGCACTAGGGACACACTGGAGAAATGTCTTAGGTGTCAGTATCAACAGTAGCTGTATTAGTAGCTATGGTAGCCATAAGACTTCTGAACAGCTGGTCTGTTTTCTCTAATCAACACTGAGAATCTTCGTATGTGCAGCCAGGAAATCCAGAGCCAACCTGTAAATTTCTTTGAGTTATTATGCAAGCCCTTTCAGTGTGCCAGCTCTACCTCTGATTTCATCTTTTTTCTCAAAGCTTCATTTTCCCTTTGTTCTCACTCATTTCTTCTTTAAAAGTGAATATTTACTGTATTATTTTCTGACTTCAAAAATAATATAAGGTCATGACAAGAAAATCTGAATATACAAAATAGTATAAGAAAGAAAATTAATTTCACCCATATTCCTACCAGCATTCATAGCAAAGCACGGCTAATATTTTGCCATATTGCTATGTACTGATTATTTGTGACCCAAACAAATTCAAATGTGGAGACCTTTTTTTTTTTTAAGTTTTATTTAAGTAATCTCTACATCCAACGTAGGACTCTACCTCATAACCCCAGATCAAGAATCACATGCTCTTCCAACTGAGCCACCCAGGTGTGTATGTGGAAACCTTAATCATTTATATAAGGGTATTTGGAGATGGGGCCTTTGGAGGGTAATTATGTTATGAGGGTAGAGTCTTATAATAAGAGACAGGAGGGAGTTTGCCTCTTCTCCACTTCTTCCTCTGCCATATGATGACGCAAGAAGACGGCCGTAAACCAAGGAAGAGAGCTTAACAAGAAAGATAGATCATCATAATCATAATAAAGATAATAGTAATACATAAACACTACATGGCATTCTTAATAAGCAGTGGTTGGAGTTGCTAATTTCTGCCCCAAGTTTTATGGAAGAATGTATTATCCCAGAGTAGGAATACAAACCATAAAGCCATATTGTTCATAATCATCTCTCATAGCAGTCATATTTATCTAGATTAATGTCATGCTTTCTTTAAGATGCAAACATCCCCCTGAAAGTTAAATATGTCTATCATTTGCACATTCATGTGAAATTATTTTAATTTGATTATAACAACTAACACTTACTGATACATCATGAGTTATTTTCCTATGAACATCATACCGATTTTTGAGAAAGGAATAGTGATAATATCACATTATGAAAAACTCCTATTAATGGGACACTCACTCTGTCATTTTTGCTTAGAGATGTTCTAGGATTGGGGGTACTACCAGGAATCCTCAGTTACTAATTTGAGTGGTACTTTTTATTTCATTGAAATTTTTATTGAGACATTATAGAAATAATACAGAGAGATGCCCTTGTCTAGTTTCCTCTAATGGTAGTATCTTGCAAAACATAGTACAAATATCATAACCAGGATATTGACATTGATACTATCCATTGATGTTATTCAGATCTCCCCAGCTTTACTTGTATTCAAAATTATATGTGTGTGCGTTTGTGTGTGTATGCATTTAATTCTATACAATTTTCTCGTGTATGCATTTAATTCTATACAATTTTCTCACATGCAGGTTCATGTATCTACCACCACAGTGAAGATACAGAACAGTATCTTCTCCATAAGGATTCTTTACATTACCATTTTATAACCACATCAAGTTCCCCCCCATACCCACAACTAATATCTACAAACCACAAATATGTTACCCATTTCTATAATTTTATCATTTCAAAACACTTAAATAAATGTAATTATACAGTATATAATTTTATAGGGTTGGCTTTTTTCATTCGGCATACTGGAGATTATCTAGGTTGTTGAGTTCACAAATACTTCATTCTTTTTTTATGATGGAGTATTATTCTATGATATGGATGGACCACCATTTGTTTAATCCTTCACCCATAGCACATCTGGGCTGTTTTCAGGTTTGGGGCTGTTGTGGATAAAGGTTCTATGTACATTTGTGTGCAGGCTTTTTGTGTGAAAATACATTTTCATTTTTCTGGAATAAATGCTCCAGATATTGCCTTGTCATCTGACAGTTACATGTTAGATAAGAAAGAGTCAGACTCTGTTCCAGAGTTTTGTGCCATTTTACATTCCCAGTGATCCGGGAGTGATGCAGACTCCACATCCTTACTAGCATTTGGTAATGTCACTATTTTCATGTTAGCCATTCTGTTAGGTATGTAATGATAACTTACTGGGATTTTAGTTTGCATTTCCCTAATAGCTAATGATGTTGAACATCTTTTCACATATTTATATGCCATCTGTATATTCTCTTTGGTGGATTGTCTGCACATGTCTTTTGCCCATTTTCTAATTGGATTGCTTGGTTTTGTTGAATTTCAACTACTGAGTTTAAGGTTCTTTGTGTATTCTAAATACAATTCCTTTGTCACATATGTGGTATGCAAATACTTTCTCCCAGTCTGTAGCTTGTCTTCTCACCCTCAGAGTCTTTCATAGAATTTAAGATTTTAATTCTAAGGAGACTCAACTTTCCTTTTTATGTTTTATGTTCTTGGGGTCAAGTGGAAAAACTCTTTGCCTGGCCCTAGATCCGATTTTCTTGATTCTTTTTTTCTAAAAGTTTAATGGTTTTAGGTTTTGCATTTATGTCCATAATCCATTTATGTTCACTTTTGTATGAAGTGTGACGTTTAGGTAGAGTTTCTTTTTACTTATTTATTTATTTATTGCCTATGGATGTCCAGTTTCTCCAGCATAATTTATTAAAGGATTATCTTTTCCCCTATTAAGTTGCTTTTGCACTTTGGTCAAAAATCAGTTGGGCATAATTCTACAGGTCTGTTTCCGGCTTTCATATGTTATTATCTTTAAGGTACTTATTCCTATGTTAGAGCTGGACTCTGCCATATTATTATTTGTTTTCTATTTGTTTACTCTGGTTCTCACTCCTTTATTTTCCTTTTCTTGCCTTCTTGGAGATTACTTTATGCTTTAGGATCCCATCTTTATTTTAAGTGGGTGTCTATACAGTTTTCAGAGTGACTGCTCTGGATATTACAGTATATGTACGTGACTATTCTCAAAATATGCATTTGTCAGTTTCATCATTTCCGTTTGGTTCTTTTTTAGAATTTCTATTTCTTTGCTGAGGTTTTCTACTTTTGCACTTGTTTCAAAGGGTTTTCAGTTGATTATTGAAGTATTTTTGTGATGGTTACCTCAAAATCTTTGTCAGGTCATTCCAACGTCTAATTTCTCTCAGTGTTGGCGTCAGTAGATTGTCTTCTCTTACACAAATGTGATGTTCCTAGTTCTTGGTATGATGGGCAATTTTCAATTATATCTTGGATGTTTTGTCTATTATGTTAAAAGACTCTGAATCCTATTTAAATTTTTTTTATTTTAGCAGGCGATCACATGTGATTTAGTTTATCATATGGGCTGTGGTATATATACTTTTACAGGCTGGGGTCCCAGTGACAGGTCAATTTCCAGAGTCTTTCCTGTGTTATTTTGGTACAGTTGGTTCATCTGATCACACTGGGACTCCTACAGGTCCTTGTGCTTGAGGGGGCAGAAGGGGTTCTTCAGTCCAGATCCCCAGCATCTCTGGGCAGGGGAAGGAAGTCTCAGGCTCATGGGGACAAACGGTCCCCCAGACCAGGCTGCTTGTGGGGGGCTCCCTTTTGCTAATGCCACCCAGCTACCCACATGTTGTATCTCTTGGTAGCAAGAGGTTTGAGCCCTGATGAGGAAGGACAGCATCATTTCCTGGCCACTTATTGTTAGCTAAGATCTCAATTGATCCTCCTTGCCAGTGGAGTTGGGCTCTCCTAGTGACAGTGGAAGGGCTCCCATCAGATCCACGAAAGCAAGGCGTAGGTCAGGAGTCATGAAATGCTGAGCCTGGGTTGTTTGTTGTTTGGTGGGAACAGAAGATGCCCCTGACACTGTGCTGTTCCTCTAGTCCTGAAAACAAATTATTTTGCCTGCCTCTTAGTGACTTTCAGAGTTCTCTGCTGTTGGCCACTTGCATTACTTCCAGGATTTATAGTGGTACTTAGTGTAGAAGAGCAGAGAGAAACAAATCCATGCCCTCTTGTCCAGATCATAAGTCGGAATGATCCTTTTTTGAAACACAAGTTACTTACATCATTCCTTTGTTTAAAACCTTATAAAGGCTTCAGATTTCATTCAGAGAAAAGCCGAAGTCCTTAAAATGGTCTTAAAAAACCAACATAATTTGCCCTTGCCTTACAGTGGCCTCTCTGACTTTGTCTCCTGCTTTGGCCCCAATACTCCATTTACTTTCTCCTGCCCAATGGCCATTTTGCTACTCATCAAACTCTCCCAGAAATCACATACCTTCACACTTATTAATTTTTTTGCCTAGAATAGTCTTCCTCCAGATAGCCACATGGCTGGTCGCCCCGCTTCTTTAAATCTCTGCTCAAAATACCCAGCTTTTCTGAGATGCCTTCCCTGAGTATCTTCATCATCACTCCCACCTTTTTTACTTACTTACTATCCATCGAGGTGGTTGTGTGTTGTCTAGAAATTGCCTGACACTTAGTAGGTGTTCACTAACATTGCACTGAACAAGTAACAGGATGCATATTCATGTGCAGTGGCCCAGCTGTCACTTACTGTGGTTCAGAATGCTTCTGTTTTTGGAAAGAAATCATCCGGAAAGAAAGTGCATTTGAACCACTAGAATTTACAAAAGCAACAGCAGGTGAGATACTTCCCGGCCAAGTGAACACTGGGAGACAGTTTATGCCCAGTGAGAAATCCTCACTAAATGTAAACCGGCTAAGGAAGCCCCGCCCTGCAGATTCACCTGGCTTGCGTGGACTTTATATATTATCAAAGTGGCATTCCCCATGGATGAATTTCTGGCACAATAGGAGAACTAGTATAGCTTCTCACTTTGAAAGATAGTAGTCATTCTTCAAACAGCCCATGGACACAAATGACATAAAGAAGACAACAATGAAAAAAAAATAATAATAAACATAGAGTGCTTTCAACACGATAAGCACTGGTCAAAACATATATTAATTTATGTACTTTTCACAACAACCTTTCAAGGAAATGCGATTATTATGGTCTTTTTATATATGTGCAAACTAAGGTACAGAGAGGTTAAGTCACTTGCTCACAGTAACACAGCTCACAAGTTATAGGGTTAGGATTTGAACCTGGCAGATGGGTTTCAGGGTCTGTACTTTTAACTACCACCCTATACTGTAAAAGAAACAATCTAAATTTGTTTGTCTCCTACACATGAAAAAAAAGAACATAACTCATGAGCAAAAATAAAATGATAAATATACGGGAAGTTCATTCCAAATTTATTTTCTCCAAACTTGAATTTGAAGCTGACCTCTTAAGCAAAAGTTATTTTTGTGCTCAACTAAAGGCATATAATTCAATAGAGAAGTCTATAAAGATTTTTAAAGGTAGCACATTGTCTGTTATTTATGAAATGTCTACATATACCAATGTATTAAGAAGAAAATCATATCCATTCTGAATAGAGGAAGTTAACTCCCATTTGCCACATCGTTGTCAGGTTCCACACTGTCATTTAGAGAAGGCCAATTTAGCAAGAGTAACACTTGCTCTCTCCTGACCGGCTTGTTGAAGGTATGTGAAACTGTCTGTTTGATCATTTTTTTTATCTACATTATGGCAATTTCGCATGGTTCAGCCTAATAGATTCAGGCCTCTTTTTTTTTTCTTCTTGAAACAAATCTTTTTTATTCCTGTGTTTTATGTGTATATAGTCAGAGATTAAAGGTCACCTCGATTCTACGTACCTAGCATACTTTTTTAATATAATATGCTTCTTCCAGATCAGAAAGCAGGAACCAGAATAATGCCCATCGCATAGCTTATTTTCTCCTGATGTATTGATTTGTTTTCCTAAGAAGGTCTAAGTAATTATACTATTTTTTCCACTCAGACTTTGCACAACTTAAAACCTAAATAGGATTTAAGATAAATCTGCAAATAGCATTATTTCGTATTCCAATTTTCCCATTTACATTTGAACGAAACTGTAATTTACTCTGAAGTTACACTTTCACATGCTTCTCCCTTCTTACCTCTGTTTTTAGATAGAGTTCATTACATGTGTTCTGTAAATACCCAAATGTAACTACTTTAGGCTTTGAGATCCTCTCTGGAAAAAAAAATACATGCCATTTTTTCCAGGGTCAGTAAGATTGAGCGGGCCTCTCTAGTCAGAGTTCTCAGATAGAGTAATCAAGAACACATTGTAGGCACCCCAAAGGGATGGGTGCATAGGGATCCCAGGAAGCCTGGATGGAACACTGATGGACACTGAGTAGTAGAGTGACAAAATCAGTGTTCCTTTAACTGACTGCTCAGGACATCTTGATGACCATTCTTTTATTTTTTTAATTCTTAAAAAATATTTATATATTTATTTTGAGAGAGAGAGAGCGCTTTAAAGGGACAGAGAGAAAGGAAGAGAGAGAGACTCCCAAGCAGGGTCCACAATGCCAGCACAGAGCCCAATGCAGGGCTCAAACTCACGAACTGTGAGACCATGATCTGAGCCGAAATCAAGAGTTAGACACTCAACTGACTGAGCCACCCAGGCACCCCTGCCATTCTTTTAATATAAGAAGCCTTGCTGAAAGCCACCAGAGACATGAAGAAAAATCAGACATGGCTCCTGTTTTCAGAAAGGTACAGAATTTAATCTCATTTTCCAGAACCAACCGGCAAATGGGCTAATCAAGATTGTCCAGAACCTTGGTTTGGGTCACCAACTGTTTTCTCCCCCTCAGCCTTCCATTCCTAAGGTTTACTAACATAGGTCACAGGCTTCATGTCCTTGCTGAGTTCAGGCATCTAGATCTGTATGCCATAGTGCCAGGAGTCTAGTGGATATACTAATTATTTGCCAGTTTCCCAATCTACGCTTACTCAAGAATACATCTGCAACCTGAGACACTGGCTTTCCTTGGGCATCCCAACTTTTCAGTCAAATTAGGTACAAAAAGATTTAAAACATGAACCAGAAATACCTGAACACCTGTCATAGTTCAATAATGCACACAATATATATGCATTTGAATTTACTAAATTTGACTAAAAATAGGTAACAGGTGTGGAGTGCTTACTCTCTATGCTGTGCCAAATGTTTCACATGTGTTATCTCATTTCATGCCGACAAGTTTCTTATGAAGTAGATGTATTATTCCCCATTTGCGGAAGAAGAAACAAAAGCTCAGAGAGGTAAAAGGCTTCCTCAGGGACACATACAGTGTTGGAGCCAGGTTTTAGACCCAGGGAGTTGGATTTCAGAGTCCATGATCTTACACAGGGTATCTCACAAAAGAACAATTATGGAGGTCATGCACTGATTCTACAAAGTAAGTAAAGAGATGGTAATGAACTGAACGTTTTAACCTCAGTGACTCCCCACCCAATATACATTCACCAGATAATGGCCTTCCTTCCCTTTCACTGCATGCTCTGTTGGCTCAGTCGGATATAAATACGCTGATGCCTGCATCTTCCCAGAGCACACTCAGCTTAAAAAAAGATGAGCTCAGAGTAAGGACTGATCCCTTCTCGTGCTTCATTGACAAAACCTACCGAACTCTCCCTCAGTCATACTCATGTGTTTCTCATCCCAGAAAAATGCACGTTGTGGCCCAGGCTAGAAGAAGAGATCTGGAATGATTTCCACCTCTCTACTATGGAAAATTCCCCGTGATCATTTTTCCTCAGTGAAGAATTCTAAGGTTTAATTTCCACTTTCCCAGTGTTCCTACAGATTTTGAGTTATTTTCATGTTTCCAACATAAGGATACTTTAAAAAGAAAAACGAAAAGAAAAACAGACTATATCAGGTACAGAAAAGTCACTTAGGAAAATTATTTAGGAAGAGAAAAAGAAAATATACACAAAAAGTGAGAGTGGCATGAGCAAACTCTAGCCTTGAGCATGAAGAGTTCCCTTTCGTGTTGCAATGGCCCTCAACCAGCCTCATCCTCAACTCCTGTGAAAACACTTTTTGGTTTGAAGAGTCATTGCTAGGAGGGTGCTGTCCAAATGCATCCTGGGGTGGAATGTGGCTCTACCTCCCTAACACCTCACAAGGATCTTTTCCTCTCTGAACTTCACTTGAGGACCCCAAAGTCTAGGGTATGTTAAAAGACCCCCTATCTCACAGCTGTGTAACACAAACAACACAATTTCCTGGCTAACATATTTAGCATTGCCTAATACTTCAGGAAGGTAAGAAAGCCATTGGTTAGTTCTGCCCCCTTGACACACTCCACTATTATAGAGAGAACCTTCCCTAGTTTGAGGAAACAATTCCTTTTCTGTATTTAATTTGAAAAGCAACCACGAATCATCCCCTTTTGCGTAGCCATGCCTCTTTGCAATGTGACTTTACAGACCTTATTATTAAGAATTAGCAACTATTTCCCCACCTTATGAATGATTTGATTTGGCATATACAATATGGCAGAAGTGCCAATATGGCCACTTTGATTCTAAGGATTGGCGACTTACATCCTCCCTCAGAACTCTACCAATCTACCAGGATGCACTAGCCTGTTGGAGAATGAGGGACCACAAGGGCCAGATTCATGTTAGCCTAGCCATCCCAGCAGCAGCCTCAGACATGAAAGAGTGGCCTTCACCAGCAGAGCCACACAACCATTCCACAGCTAACTGCAGATGTCAGAGGAGCCCAGGTGAACAAGAAAAATGATCTACCTGAGCCCACACCAATTTATTAACCCATACAGGAGTGACCTAAATAAAGAGTTGTTGTTTTAAGGCACTAAGTTTTGGGTCTGTTTGCTACACAGCAAAACGTTGGCTAATATATGTATTCTATAAATAACTACAGCAGATAAGGAAGGTGGAAACATGATATGGGGAAAATCCCTCTCAGCACACAACTTAATATTTATTAAGGAATGAGCAGACATTGCTCTTTCTTTTGTAAAGTAGATTTTATTTAGGATATGTTCAATTACACCGCTATATAGCAACACAACTTGAATTTCTTCTTGAATTCTTCCTTGAATTTCACAACTTCCGTTCTTCTACTAGAAGCTGTGTGACCATGGCAGATCCCACTCCCTGACCCTCAGTTATAGGAGACAAAAATGAAGGGATTATTTGTGATAACATGTAAAGCCTGGTCCAATCCTAAAATGAAGGATTTTATGGCATTTTTTTTTGTCTGAAACATGAGCCTATTTTTTATCACAACACTTTTATGATGGAATAAGAATGTTTAACCCTCCAACTAAACCAATTATCTTCAAAGTGCTCAGCACTGCTCCCAGTCATGAGAATATGGTGGTGAAGAGGACAGACATGCTCTAGAAGCATGCTGGAGCTTTCTTCTAAGCTCACAAGAACCAATTGTGTCCTTTGTTCCCAAATCTATGTTCAGTGATGATGCATTGGTAGCTTAAAATCAGACACGGTGGAGAGGAGATATTTAAACCATGGAAATCAGCAAACGCTACAAATCAGTTTTCCCACCAGGACAGCCAGTTGTTAAACATTTACCAGGACAACAGTGGACTCTTCTTTCATTGAGTCAACATCCTAATAGGGGACGTAGACATTATGTTATGAAATATTTTATTACACTCGAGAAGTATGGTGAAGCAGCAGAGAGGAGAATGCACAAGGAGACCACACATACTCCTAGCAAATGGAGAGTACTGTGAAGATTTCATGCAGAAAGGAACTTGCCACGTGGGAGGAAATGGAGGAAGGCCAGTGTGGTTAGCATGGCCAGGGCACAAGAGCTTGAAGGGAAGGTGGAAGAAGATGTTAAGAAAGACTTTCAGGATTCAGACTGTGCAACTCTGTAAAGGGGGTGCCTTTCATAAGGCAGCATGACCAAGGCAGGGGTAAGGGAGGAAGAAAATGAAGCCAGTCTTAGCACTGGGTTTCAGGTATCTCAGAGACTGGAGTGGGGTGGTGAGGTAAAATGAGGGCTGCTGCATGCAGGTGGTAAATGCAGCTGGAAGTACAGATGAGATTCTGGTGAATGGAGGGACTGCAAGTCAGAGCCAGCCAAGCAAACTAAGTGATCATGGAAGTCAGAAAAAGCATGTGAGCAAAGAAGTCAAGAAAATAGGGCAAATGTAAAATTTGCCATGTAGAATGTAAAATTCTAATAAAAGATCAGGCACAAAGAGAGCTAACGTGGCCAACGGGTTTTACCATATGAAGGTCATTAGTGGTTTTAGAAAAAGGTTTGGAGCAGTGATGGAGACAGAACGCAGACTGACATGGGTTAAGGCGCCAGTGAAAGGTGAGAACAGAGAACAGAGGCAGAGCGTATAGATAATATCTTTAAAGATGTTCTCTCTGAATGAAAATGAGAAAGAAAGGAAAGCAGTCAGTTAGGGTCAAGAGAAGGTATATGGTTTTCTTTGAAGAGGGGAGAGGCCTGTTGGGTTTAATATTGATTGTACAGATCTGGTTAAAGGGAAACACTGACAACACGAGAAAGAGAAGGGATTAATGTTACTGTGAAATCATTGAGAAGTCAGGGTCCGGGGCCAAAGAGGTAGGGATGGTCTGGGAGAGGAAGAGGGAAAAAGGAGGAGAGAACAGCTGAAGATCATGGTGGGCCACCAGGGTTGATGTCAGGAAGGAGGTACAGATGTCCTCCAGGACTTTCTCTCTCTTACAAGAGATAGGAAGTCGCATAAACTACTAGGAGTGAGGCAGCCAGGGACTTGAACAAGAAGAAGGTTTTATGAATGAGTAACAGCAGGGCAAGTCATTAGCTTTCAATCCTGACAGACCTGGGTTCCACCACTTAGTAGCCTGTCACCTTAGACAAGTGACATCACCTTTCTAAGTCTCATCCTTTTGGCCAACAATGATTGAACAAGTACTGTATACTAGCAGTGTGCTGGAAACACCAACAAAAATCAGATAAAGACCTTGACTTCAAAGACTCCATCATTAATTGGATGAGTAAAATAAGTCAAAGTTAACACAGCATTTAAAGGGCTAAGGTGAAGGGATGCTTAAGGTATTCAGGAGCACAGAAGTAGGGGGTCCATTCCAGACTGGCAGGGTTAGAAATGACCTTCTAAGGAAAGAACCACTCTAGCTATAGCTTCAATTTCCCAAATATAAAATGGAGAAAAACAATCAATTGATTAATTAATTAGATAGTCAACATAAGGCAGGTCTTATGCCTTATCTACAACATCTACAGAGTTGTTACAGAGTTCCATTTGTTGTATGCATTTTTAATTTTCCCCATGTTTCTTGAAACATATTCTTCCCTAAAGATGGCTAGAAGCCATTAAAATTATTCCTGATAGTGAAACCCCAACTTAGAAAAACATACAAAACAACTAATAATAATGTTTTACACAGGGAATTGTAAACACTAGGCATATAAAAATTTCACAAGTTCTATCTCTTCTTTTATTTCTCTTTCATGTTTATGAGCCAGATGCAGCTGGAACTTAGATACCTGAGTCCCTGCCTTCCTTTAAATAAATGAATGCTCAATGTATCAGTTAGCAATCTTGACTGTAAAAAGACAGTATGCCATCTTAAACTGGCTTAGACAATGAAGCGACTGATTAGCTCATGAAATAGAAATAGCCTGATCTGGCATCTCAGATGACATCAGAAGGATTTGGTTCTTCCCTAGCTTCTCCCCTTCAGAGTTAGTTTACCCTTTAAGCTCCCAAGGTGACAATCGAACTATCCCAATATCTTTATTCATGAGAAGAAAATAACAAATTTAGTTCCATGTAACATCCTTGCAGCACATGATCCAACAAAAGAGAAAAGTTCTTTCCTTAGAAGTTCAAGGAAACTTGCCCTTACTTTGGACTGGTTCTGAACAGAGAATTCTGGAGCCAATCTCTATGCAGTGACCTCCAATAGAACTTCCTGTAATGATGGAAATTTTCTCTAACTACACCTGTTTACAGGTAGCCATTGAGCACTCAAAATATGAGTAATATGGTTCATAAACTGCTTTATTCTATTTTAATTAATTAAAATTTAAAAATCAAAAGCAACATGTGTCTAGAGGCTCCTGTGTTAGTACAGTTCTACAGTGAGGGAAGGATGGGTTATACTGACTGGCTAAACTAGTCAGTGCCCACTGCCCTAAACTGGGGGTGAAGTTAATCCCATTCATTCCGCAAAGGGAAGTCATTCTGCCTGGTGTTCAGGAGCCCACCATTTTTATTTCCCAGAGATTAATGGCCCAATTCAACGTGAAATTCTTTGCTGAGGAGTCATCTTTATAAATCTTACCTAGGACAATGCCACGTGAAAGTCACTTTGGAATAATAGCCTTTTAAAGCTGAGAGTGACCTCAGGGCTTGCACACTTTAGATCCATATTTCACAGAGAAGAAGTGGGCTTGAAGCATCAATTGCTTTGATTATGGCAGTTATGAGCAGGGCCTCTGGATATGCTGACCTTCAGCCATTTTTTCACTGTAAAATTCAGTCCTTATGCTACAGCACTCCAACAGGCCCACTGTGACAGAATTAACTTCATTCTAAATGAAGCTTCATAACCATTGGTGTATTGAAGCTTCCAGGAAAGAATGTTTCCACAGAGGTCTTATATTTTACACTCGAAAGTCTGAAGGAGCCTAAGAGATAATATAAATAAGGTGGGCCAGCCAGGTGTAGACTGTGGCTGAGTAGATACCACACGCTGTGTCTAAAGCTCAAGCCAAATGTGGTCATCGAGGTGGGTCAGCCAGTATTGTCATGCCTTCAGATGAGAAATCCAGATTTGTGGATGAACTCCCCAGATTTTTTAAAATGCTGGCTTCTTGCGGGGCTCCTGGGTGGTTAAGCATCTGACTTCAGCTCATGTCATGATCACAAGTTCAATCCCCACATCAGGCTCTGTGCTGACAGCTCAGAGCCTGGAGCCTGCTTCAGATTCTGTGTCTTCGTCTCTCTCTCTGTCTCTCCCCGGCCTCCACTCTGTCTCTCTCAAAAATAAAGAAACATTTAAAAAATAATAAAATAAATACATGCTGGCCTCTCATGTTTTACATTTTTAATGACTTATGCAGTCTAAATAAGATCTTGAATGGGTTTAACCTCCTGTGTGTACCCTGTAATAGAGATTTATGAAGTCTGACCTGCTGAAACTGAAAGCCTTCAGAGTAGTTGCTGCTGGGGGCGCCCATGTGCTCCCATGCATGCCAAGTGACATACAGACTATGTCTGACGGCTTTCTTGAAGCCTGGGGCCCACTGGCCTGAAGCTCCTTTGGCCATGGAGAGGGACTGGTGGAAACATTAAGGCCCTAAGAGCCCAGGGGAGAGCTGCCTTCAGTCACTGACAGGTGGGAATTGCACAGCTCCTGGGCCTCTCAACTGGGACAATTCTGAGGTGTGTTCTGCACTATCTCCCAGAATTCCTCAGTGGTATGGAGCTTCAGATGCCCAGAGTGTGAAGTGGCATCTACTCTGGTATTCGGATAATTCTATATTCACAATACGGCACCGAAATGGCTGCCCTCCGCATAATGATGCCATGCTATAGGAACAAATGTTCATCCCAAAATAGAATCCATTATGTATACCAGCAGAGCCATTAGTTTCTTAGCATAGCAACTAGTTCCGCCCCATAAAACTTTTCATGGAGGCATTCTCTTCAAACAGGTGCAGTTGGCCGTGCCGCAATTCAATTTCCAGACTGCGGTGCCTACGTCAGTGGGGGGTTTTGCAAGTGCCAAAGAGAAATCTCACGCGAAATAACCCTCATCCCAATCCATGTTCCTTATAGAAGACAGAACTGAAAACCAAAAATTCTATTGGGAGGCACATGAATTTTACTACTCTCAAACGTCTTAAGTAGGAGTGGTTAAATCACAAGCTTCCTGTCACACCTGCATAGGATCTGGCTCTCTGGTTTCCCTGGTGGGCTTATGTGTCAATAAAGGAAGAGTCCTCCAAATTAATAAGAAATGACACGATATTATAATTTAACAAAATATCTGGTTTCTTTATCAGTAATACAAATTTTAGTTATAAAATGACATAATTACATAACCACATTTGCTTATTCAAGAGTGTAGTGAATTTAATTAAATATTGAATTCCAACAGCAACTTGGTCTAACAGAGGATCTAGAAAAACAAAAACATAAAGGTTAATAAGCAGGGCTTCAATGCTGAGGGCAGGTTTGGTAAGGATATGACAAATAGCTCACACCTGGGACATTCAGAGAATGTAAAATGAAATGAATTTTAATCAACTGAATATAACAAAAATATCTATTTTGATTCAATCTTGGATACTGAGATTCTTTCTAAAAAATGCTAGTAATTTCCTGCCTTCCTAAGTACAGTATAGGGATATTGTTCAATCATAGACAAATAATTCAAAATCTTGTAGGGCCTCTGGGTGCTCAGCTGAATATTACTTCTGACAGAAATTAGGCCACGGACAGGAAAGGTAGAGTAACACATCCTCTCAGGAAGTATACTGACTTAATTTGTGATGTCAGCTTGCTTTCTATCAGTGTTCACCTTGGCTGCACATTAGAATCAGATGACCACACCCCAGAACAATTAAATCAGAATCACTGGGTGCGGGGCCCAGGAACCAGCATTTCTGAAGCTCCCTGCATGATTTCAATGTGCACCCCAAGTTGAGAGTCTCTTCATATAGTTTGCCTCTTCTCACGAATGTAAGAAGCCTACTGAGGTTTCTTTTTAGGCAAATTTTGCAGGGAAAATTAACTTTATACGTTAAACAGATTCTTGAAAAAGCCAAGACTTACAGCCAGACTACCTGGGTTCTAATTCTGCCTCTGGTAGTAACCAACTGCATGACCAGAGGCCATTACTTAATCTTTGAGTGCCTCTGGTAGTAACCAACTGCATGACCAGAGGTCATTACTTAACCTTTGAGTGCCTCTGGTAGTAACCAACTGCATGACCAGAGGTCATTACTTAACCTTAAGGTCCATACCTATAAATGGGAGTAATAATAGCACTATCCTGAGAGGCTTCTGGAAAAGATTAAATGAGTGCATTTGTGTGCATATGTGTGTATGTGTGCTAGCACAGTGGCATGTGGAAGACATTGCATACATGTTTGTTGTTATTGGTGATGATGGTAGCCATAATAATAATAAGAATTCAAAGGTATGTCAAAGTTGAATTAGTGCATATTTTAAAAAGTTTATTTATAATATTTGAATACCAACTTCCTAATAAATGTTAATGTTTTTGGCTTTTTAAATTAAATCAAATAAATGAAGATAAATAGGAAAAAAATGGGAAATAACTAATCACATTATTTATTTTAGTCTATTTTTATTGTGGTAAGTGCTTAAATGACTCAACTACTCATGTAAATTTATTTTACCAGAAGGGGAAGCAAAAAAGACTTGTCTTTCTGATTGAATATTGAAAAGGCTTGATGAGGACCCCATCTGTAGGATCAAACCATCCTGGATGGACAAGCAAATAAACCAGAAAACAATCAAAAGTGCTCACTCTCTATCTAAAACGCCCATAATTCAAACAAAAGAGCAAGACAAGGATCTGGGAATTTTATCCATAACAAAGGCAAATAGATTTTTTATATATATAACAGGAAATAAAATGATGAATAATGTACCAAATGTATTTCCTCCACACAATCCTCCAATCCAGTTTCTCAAACTAATTTTGGTATCAAATGATACAGCTATCCCATTTTATAATAGCTTCATTGCATGGAAACTATCCAATTTAATTTTTCCTTACTAGACTGGGAAGAGCTAAATATAAGCAACTCATGAAACTGAGGCAAATTTTTAAATTAAATTATATTAAGAGTAAAGTGTTTTGAATTAAGTCCAAAGTGTTTCATATTCCTAAACTCTGATCACAGTGTATTCAAAAGAGCATTGCTGGAGTTAATGGCATGATGAAGTGCAGTGAAGGTGACATGAAAATCATGTCAATGCACTTACACCCTACAAACAATCCTGAAGACTGTAATCAGCCTGACTTTAAAAGACATTTGAAAAGATTACATTTCAGTTAGAAATTCTACTAAAAATCCATGAATCACAACCTCCAAGAAGAAGGAAAAATTCCATCATAATAACATTTCTTCTTATGTTGCATCTATATAGCCTAGGCAAACATAGCATTTGGTTTTTCTACAGTAGCTAGAGTTCATTGAGGAAAAACTTTTGGACTCAAGGCAGTGGAAAGAAGGTAGTGTTGAGAATAAATGGAGCTTAATCTGAAAGTGGGTTTGATGAGGGAAGATTCAT
This sequence comes from Paguma larvata, assembly GCA_030068075.1. Classification (NCBI taxonomy): domain Eukaryota; kingdom Metazoa; phylum Chordata; class Mammalia; order Carnivora; family Viverridae; genus Paguma; species Paguma larvata. The sequence goes on from CM057844.1 coordinate 16,208,791, forward strand.
TCCTCAGTCATCAGACAGACCAATGACTAAATTACCCTTGAAAACACTGCAAGTTTAATCTCTAAAGATCTGATCAGTATGGAGGAGGAGAAGCTGCCTGATGTCAATATAACTGTGATAATCCTAAAGTAATTTATATTAGGAAAAAAGACACAGACAGCCATGGTGGAGTCCAATTCTTTTTGTGAGTAATAACCTTTTTCTCTTATCCAAGACTTTAAATCATCTTAAAGCTTATTCCATGAGATGATTAGGACTCCCGAGGGTCCAAGAAACTTTCACCTATGATGGAGTATTTATTAGTGAATTATCCTCGGAGGAAAATTATTCTAAACAATAAATCCCTTATTTTGCCTTCCATGGCTTTGTTCCCTAAACATTATGAAACACATAAATAAACATCTTGTGTGCCCAAACAGACCTAAGCTTCGATGCTTCAGCTCAAAAGATCACAGTTGAGTCTAAACAGAAAACAAGCCACTAATACCTTCAAGAAGAAAAATATATACATTTTAAAATATACATAAATAGATGGTCACCTGGCTTTTCAAACAGCACATTTGTGGTCTGTAACAATTAGTTAGAGACTAATTGCTTAGTCAGAGGCTAGTTGTTTATTATATCCCAATAATAAAAAGCCACCACAAATGACCTTGAGGGTGTTATCCTAAGTGAAATAAGCCATGGAAAGACAAATACTGCACGGTATCGCTATACACAGTATCTTAAAAAAAAAAAAAAAAAGGCAAACTCTAAACTCCTAGAAACACTACAAAAGTGGATGCCAGGACTAGGGGTGGCAGGGCATGTAATAGGGAGAAGTTAGTAAAAGGGTACAAACTTTCAGCTAGAAAATCAATAAGGTCTGAGGATATAATGTATAACATGGTGACTATAGTTGAAGATGCTGAGAGAGTAGAACGTAAACATTTTCACACAAACAGAAAAATAAATAAATCTGTGAGGTGATAGTCGTGTTAATTAACTCCGTGGGGGTTCCTTTCACAATGTCTATGGATGTCAAATCCCCAAGATGCACACTTTAAATATCTTACATTTTATTTGTCAATAAATTATTGACAAATAACTCTACCTCAATAAAGCTGAAACTTTTAAAACTAAAATGAAATTTTAAAAATTAAGTTAAAAAAAAAAAAAGACCCACTAAGGATGGAAAATTTTCAAAGTGCTAGGCATTGTGCTAGGCACTTCACATATCAAATTTAAAAATCCTAGGAAAGTTAAACGTTGTCTTACAGACGAAGAAATCGAGGCTTAGATTGTGAAGAAGTTAACCCAAGGTCACTCTTAATACAAGGTAGAGCAAGAGCTTGAACCCACATCTCTCTGATTTTCGAGCTGATTTTCTTAACCAGCTTCCAGCCTCCCAAATTAGGACTGTTTTAAGACAACAGCTTGGCTTAAAACAAAAGTATTCATCTAATAGTTTCAGTGCCTCTTACGAAGAAATCTTTTTAATGCCCTTAATTAGGGGGCATCTATATTAAGACATCAAGCATTAAGCATCTATATTAAGCAGTTCCTAGAGACAGATTCTAGTAAAATTAGCTTATTTTAGAGGTGGTTCCAGGACAAATCAGGAATGAGGAATTGAGACAGGAAGGGAAGGAAAGACATAAAGGATGTGTTTTCATGCCAGTTACTGCTGTGGATGGTGGCTTAATCCCACCAAAGAATGCTGGGAAAAATCGTAAAGCTTGCACCTTTGCCTAATCCCACCGAAGAGGTTAAGGTACCGTGGTATTTGCCTATCAAACTCCTTTGCTTGGGGTGGTTGTTAATTCTCAGGAACTTCCTAGCAGCATCACGAGTAGCAAAGTGAGCACTAGTGATCAGAAAAAGCAAAAGAATACAAGCACTGGCCCCTAGGGTCCAATATGTGGCCTCTAGAGTTGCAAGGACTTTGGTAGAGACTGCATGCCACATCTACTCTATTAATCTCTTCAACAATGGTAATTGAATTCAGAAAAAGTGAAGGAAAGACTCAGTCCCTAATGTTCCTGGTTAGTTAGTTGGCGATGACTGGTGTACTGCTCCAGGCCAAAGAATGATCCCAGTCCTCAGAAAGAAATCCTCACATGCTTTGTGCTGTTTTCTAAGGTAATTTCAGTTATTGTTTCAGGCTTAAGGGAAAGTTCCCAAATAAAAATGAATAGAATTCATCTTTTTAAATTTATAACCACATCAACCACTGTTGAGTATCCTGGCTCATTGACCATACATGAGAAAGGTCAAAATTCTGGAATATACTAGAGAAGTATGTCCCAAAGAAGAAGCACCATTGCTAAATGATGGTTAATGAAACAAGTGGTGCCCGGGGATTCTTTGTGGAAGCCAGACTAAGTTTTTAATAGGATATTCCTAGAGTTTCTTATGGAGGTCTATGGCTCATCATTTGTAATATTTGTGAACTCTGGACTCTCATGCTGAAAAAAAATGTCATTGAGGTTTATGCAAATATTTTATTTTTGAACTTTGCTTTTGAACTCTGTATAGAAATTTAAGATTACCATAAGAGAAGGTAATCTATACTTGCCATTAAAATAAACTTAATCATTGCTCTGTACAAGGAGTCCAAACGATGTCTCATGCAAAATCACAGACCAGAAGAAAATGGCAGATGGTAGAGCCAATCACTTCTGTCCTAAGTCCCTCAAAATGACTCAATACACAGGTATTAATTTATGTCTATGAACGAGGGTGATGGATAAACAGAAGGGGTTGGACTTATTAAATAAGAAAGTATGAAAAGCTGAAGATAAATGGAACAAAAATGAAGTGGGAATGACATCCCAGAAGCCCACAGGCATTAAAACATAGAAACAGGTCTATGGGCTGTAAACCAGGTGATGGAGGTGTCAGTACTGGGAGCACAATGGGAACATCACCTCAGGTCCACCCGACACCTCAGCTCCCTCCTCCCACAGCCTCCACACCCTGAACTACAAGTAACCCACTGAAGAAAGGGTGCTGTCATGGCTGGCTCCAACCAGAAAGAACAGGGAACCACCAATGATAAGGCTACCCTTTAAAGAAATTAAACACAGAGCCCCACCTCACACTACTCTCAAAACATATTACATGACTGCTATGGTCTGAAAGTTTGTGTTCTCCCCATCCTCTCCCTCAAATTCATACTTGGAACACCTAATGTCCAAAGATGGGATTAGGAAGTGAGGTCTTTAGGGGATGCTTAGGTATTGCCAGTGGAGTCCTTGTGAATGTGATTAGTGTATGAAAGAGACTCCAGAGGTCTTCCTAGCCCCTTGCACCAAGAGAGGATACAAGGAAAAGGTTCCAATCCCAAACAGGGCCCTGACCTTGGACTCCAGCCTCCAAACCTGTGAAAATAAATATCTGTTGTTCAGAAACTACCTAGTCTGTGGTATTTTGTTATAGCAGCTTGAAGAGACTGAGATTAGAAACCTAAATTCATAATAATGATGGGCATAAGGGTGAGAAATAAGAAAGTCCTTAAGTAAAGCAAAAAGAAAAAAAAAGAATGAAATATGAATACATCAAAATTGAAAACAGTCAGACATCTTTTGCCATGCATAAGTTAGAAGTTAAGAAATTCAAAACCAAACCACAAACAGGAAGAAAGTATTTGCAACATCTCTAACAGCTAAAGGATTACCATCTAGAGGACATAGAGCACCCTCAACAAGGGATATAAGCAAGGGGTATAAGATTCACTCAAGAGAAAATGGGAACTGTCCATAAATATAAAAATAGACAGAAAAATGTACATGACTGACCAGCAAGGCAGACATTGGCAAATCAAAACAGAGATACAACAGTTGCATCAATAAATGCAAATATAAATAAATGCAAAAATAAAAGGTTTCTTAATAGTGTCGGTGAGGCCTGAGGAAACAGTTCTTCTCACACACCACTGACAGGGTTATAAAATGATGCAACTATTAACTAAAATTTAGGATATGTATAGCCTTCAATCAGCAATTGTAGTTCTGAAAATGTACCTCAGGGAACCCCTGACCCATATACCCAGAGAGGGCTACGCAGGCTGATTATTACTCTGTATTACAGAATTGTTCTCTGTAGCCGCAAATTAGAAACAAACACCCACAGTCCATCAGTAAGAAATAATTATTAAATAAAAATTGGGAATCCATTCCACGGGATAGGATAGAGTGATTTAAAAGTAAGAGGTAGATACACATGTACTTACATGAAAATTTCGTTAAGACAAACTAACAATGTAAAACACAAGTTCATGGAATAGTAAAAGTGATATGATGATATTTAGGACACTAACAGATACAAACAAAACAAAATTAACTATTTCCATAGTTATGCATGTAAAATTCCTTCAGAGGAGACAGGGAACCACTGCTATCAGTGGTTGAACCTGGAGGGAACACTAAGATTAGGATCAAAGATGGAGGGGTTAAGGGCATTTATACTGCTCTACTCTCCTATGCAAAAAACATATTTGTGTGTTATTCACAAAATTAAAAATAAATAAAATCTGTAACAACAAAAAAAGAGAAAGTCGTAGGAGTCCTTCATATAAAATGTATATTTTTCCTCCTATTCCTTTTTGATTTAATGTAATTATGTGCTCCTCTCCCCTTTCCCTTCAAGCTCCTGTTTTAGGGACCAAAGGAGGAGTCTGCTGGGCCACACTGGACTTCTTAGATCTGAACTAGTAGTACCTAGTTTTATTTTTACACCAACCTTGGCACAGAAGTAGAGCATCAAGTTGCAAGGCAAAGGTCTACTTTGTTTCATCTTCTAGCAGAATAGGTTTGTATTAGCTCTTTAACATTGACTTCTGTCTTCTTTAGCTTTTTCTCCAAAATTGTGATGCAGATACTTCCTGTAGTTACATGGTTTTCATGGCTGATACTTCCTGTGTTGGCTCCTGGTCACAATCTGGTATAGCTCCAAAGAAAAGCCTAATGCTAGCAACCCCTTACCTACTCTGACTGTGCAGGACCCCCTTCTCATCCACAATTACAGATAAGCTCATCCTCTTCACCTAATATACACCGATATAAGAAAAACCACCATGCTTAAAGCAGTCCTATTCAAAAACATGTTGTTGCTACTTATAGTCAGTAAGATGTACAGAGCCAACAGTAAAGAAGAAAGTGATTAAAATAAGTCCAGAGCTGCTATGAAGAATTAACATGTATCTCTGAAGATCATGGTTCTATGTATCTGTTTCCCCCAACCTCAAATATTCTTCCAAGGTTTCACCAAAGGACACGTTTGCTACCTAAAACTGACTTGCTACTAGCTCCAATTTTTTAATTCCTAAATCTATCATCTGTGCTGTCTGTCTTCTTTGCTACCCATCATTTCTATGATGAAAAATCAAAGGGGGAGTTAGAGGAAGGGAGCATGTCATTGTGTACAGAGGGTAAAGTCCCTGGTTCAAAGTCAGTGGCTCTGGTCTACAGTACAATGGATAGTAAGGTACAAGGTATACTGTGGTTATAGCGTTATGTAGCCGCTACAGGAGAGAGGGCATGGGTAAGACATTGAGTAAAATGTAAGAATTTTCCTCCAGTGCTATAAAAAGAAACATCTTGTAACAAGAGCTTCTTTACCAAGAGCTTCTTAAAGCCACTCAGCTCGCCTCTGAGCAGACTAGGCGTCGCTTTGGCACAGGCTTCGTGGACAAAGGAGAAATTAGGTAGGAAGACGCCCAAAGGGAGAAGAGAGGTACATTATCATAACTACTAATGCAAGCTTCCAAACCAATAGAAAACACAGTATGTAAAATCAATGAATAAACTTACAAGTATTTTTCCTCTGAGACCTCTCTGTAATACATGTGATAGATTCATATCACTAAGAGTCACTGTTAGAAAAAATATTTTAAAGAAAGTGAGCCTCTAAGTAACATCATGATTGCACCACTCAGCCAGGTAGCATCAAATGATCTTATGCAAAAACAGGGACTAAAAGCTTGGCTTGCCATCTCTCATTTGAGAGCACCATCTTCTAGTATACATTTCCTCTAATATATCACTTACACCCGTCCATCTCCTAGAAGTGGATGTATCACTCCTTCTGGCTCCAAGACCAGGCGTAAAGCCAGAAGAAAATGACAAACTTGGAAGCAAGGAAAGTTTAATTTTTTTTTCTTAAATCCTCTCATCTTTTGTATACTGATATATGATCATTGACTAAAAAATAAACCTCGTAACTCTGATCTATGATGGAGGGATGACTTCGGTCTTAAAAAGTGAAAAATGAAATTTATTATCTTCTTAGGTAGAACTGTAAGATTAATATCCATGAGAGGAAAAGTAATAAAGAGATAAAAGGAATTGCTACCACATTATCTGTTTCAACTGGTCATAAACAGCATTACAACCAAGAGAAAATGGTTGTTGTAAAAACTTGAAATAAATTTTCCTACATCTGAAAACAGGCATAAGTCAAAATCCTGGGTTCTCAAAACAATAGAGATGCATCAAAGAACCTTCAGTCCTAAAGCCTTTCTCTTTCTTAAGCAAAGAAATATTTATGATTGGTCTTAGAAGGGAGTTTAACTGAGTTGCCATGAATTATTAAAAAGCCCCAAAATACCTTCTGTTGCTTTTATAGAAGCTTGATTTACAAGCTGAAAAATCAAACTGACAGTTAAGTCTCTTGTACAAATACCCAACCTTTAAAAATGCCCTAGGCATTATAAATATATCTTTCATGAATATAGCTGCAACAGTTCTAAAAATAGCTTTTAGGAGGAAAAAAAATTCTTTCAAGCCATTGTTTTATACATAACAGCAGGAAACCAAATAGAACGTCAAACCCAAAGTGATTAACACACCCAGTAATAAACATGAACATTAAATAGGAATCTTACAAAGGAAATACATTTTTTTTTTTTTGACATTAGCTTCGAGCCTATGATTTAGCCCTAGATCTATGGCCAGAGATGATTCCAGGGCACCCATATTCAAAAAGTAATTCGAGGGCTACCAGGCTAAAATTTGCCTTTTAGATGAGTGTAAACAGGCACATTCAGAACTAGCCCTGGGAGCCAGATATTATTACCACCAGCACCCTTAGAGTTTCCCTAAGGCTCCCTGACCCCAAATATGCCGTTTCACAAGGCCAGTTCCAGACCACTGCTCACAGGTAAAGTCGAGGTTGCCCCAAAGGCAGAAAGAAAGGCCAAAAAATTCCAGTAACTTTGGCGATAGGAACCTAATTCGAGGATGTGAAAGACTAACAGCCCTTCACAATGTAGTACTAGGTATTTTATTGGGTTTAATATGCACTTAGCACTCTCAATAAAGCCTACCCAACTCTCCAAATCAGAGCTTATGGAGTCGCAATATTCTGTGTTCTGTGGCCTCACAGATTCAAGTACAGAACCACTGTTTCTTGAAATAATAACTACTTTCTATGAACATTTTTTCTGCCTATTAAACCCCAAATAAATCTTGTGATCTGCAGACATTCTTTTTAATAATTCAATAAGAAATTATCTCAATTGGCTTCATAAGAAATGAGATCTTAAACTCATGATATGATAGACAGAAAGCTAATATGAAAAAAAATCTTGAAAAATTGAAAGTATAAACTAAAGGAATCTTACTCTTAATTTTCTAATCTGAACAAATGATCAAGACCACATCCCCGCCAAGGCCAGGTGAACCCTTAATAAGCAGTGAAGGGGAGAAGGAAGAGAAAAGGAAAGCCAAACTTATAGTCATATGAGTCAAAAGTGATTTTCTCATCATTTTTCTTTATTCTTTATAAGTAGAACTGGAGGGGAAACTTAAGTCACTAATACTGGCTAATTTTCTTCTACAATAATTTCTATGTTCTTGTCCTGAAAAAATGCCAATTGCTCTAGCATTCAGCATATCTAATACTTTGGGCTAGAAATTTTGGAAACTCCTAAGACATTTCTAAGTAGAATCTTTAAATAAATTACAAAGAGTCATTCATGAAATGAATACACTTATATAGGTAAACTTAAATACTTTGCAAATCAGTAACCAACCGGAAAATGTAAGAAAGACACATCTCAGTTTTTACCTTATTTTGATCTGTCCAGTAAAAGAAAAATCCCTGAGGGTCAGTCCTCAAAATAATTGGAGTGACAATAGTGGAGTCCTAGAAATATAAGAAAAAAACACAAATATCAACATATATCATTGTAGAAAGTCCTACCCAGGAGTAATGTAAAATGTAATAGTTGTTAAGAGCTCCTCAAGGGTCATCAATTATTAGTAAAAGTTTCGAAAAAATAGTCATGGCACCCTTACTTCACAGCATTATTAATTACACAACTAAACTTCTTTACTAATAATTAGAATATCTGTGCATTACTTATAAAAGAAAGGCCCAGTGATGCATATATTTATTAAAACAAATTGACATGTTTTCTATTAAAAGCTCTAATTTTCCAAATAATTTTAATATTAAACATCATACATATTTTATGATTCAAATTAATTAAAATCCATACTTGAAAGTAATATTTTAAATTACATTTGTTCTAAAAAATTATTTTTCATTGTACTAAAGAGAGTAAACATATTATTTGGGCATTGCTGTTTCCAAGGTAACAGTAAATAAGGACATGGTCTACATTTTCAGAAAGATATTCACAAAATTGTTGCAAATTTAAATTTCACAAGATGAAATAAAACATCATAGACAAATAGTCTTCAGAGTTTAAAACATGCACATTATAAAGCAAAAATGGCATGCACTGTAATTATAATATTAAACATTTCTAAAATATGTGTTCTTTTCTTTTGGCAATTTTCAGAAAGGCATACCATCTGCACAAGAAAACACATGTCACTGGATACAGATTTTTATACTGAAATACTTGGGCCTTAGCAGGAATTACATTTTTAAAGGAGACATAAATTACCTGTTTATTTCAACTTTTTCATACACTTTATAACTAAGGTGTGGCATATCCTCTATCTGATTAAAGAGACTTATAATGAAAATTAGAACTTGCAGAAATAATTTCGGAATTAGGGACTGTTTTCCTGATGGGAAGAGTAGATCAATGTTTTTAGTCCATGTCGTAAGTCTTATTAGAAAGCTGGGTTCTGAAGGCCATCCCTTAGGGGATGTCTGTCCCCACTGAGTACCTCATCTTACACAGCTACAACTGAAAAAACAAAAAACAAAAAACGAGACCATAATAACACCTACCTCCAATGGTGTCTCTGTGAATTAAAAAGGATAATTTGGGTAAAATACTTGGACCAAATGCTTGGCTCATGAAAACATTTATTGTTATTAATGGATTATGCTTAAAAACTGATTTATTAAAATAGCGAATGGAAGTTTATCATGGCATTCTTTTTTTATTATGGTTTTATTATACCTCTAACATAAAATTTCCCGTTTTTTAAGTATAAATTTCAGTGGCATTAAGGATATTCACATAACTGTGCAGCCATTACTGCCATCCATTTCCAGAACTTTTTCATCTTCCCAACTGAAATTCCACACTCATTAAACACTAACTCCCCATTCCCTCTTCCCCAGCCCCTGGCAATCCTTACTTACTTTCTTTCTCTATGAATTTGACTACTCTTGATAGTCAAATAAGCCTCACATAAGTAGAATCATACAATATTTATCATTTTGTGACTGGTTTATTCTGTGACTGGAATAATGTGTATAACAGTTCATCCATGTTGTAGCAGGTGTCAGAATTCCCTTCGTTCGTAAGGCTGACTAATATTCCATTATATGCATACATCGCCTTTTATTCATTCACCCATCTGTCAGTGGACATGTGAGTTATTTCCACCTTTTCATTATTGCAAATAATGCTGCTATGAACACAGATTTACAAATATCTGAGTCCCTGCTTTCAACTGTTTCATACCGAGAATGATCAAACTATAGTTCTGTGTTTAAGTTTTTGCAGATCCTGCCCTTCTGTTTTATCCTGATAATTTTAAGATTTATCCTTTTTAAAAATTCTTTTAATGTTTAATTTTGAGACAAAAAGAGAGAGACAGAGAGAGTGTGACTGGGAAGCGGCGACTGGGAAGCGGCAGAAAGAGAATCCAAAGCAGGCTCCAGTCTCTGAGCTGTCAGCACAGAGCCCAACGTGGGGCTCAAACTCAGGAACTGCAAGATGATGACCTGAGCCGAAGTCGGTCGCTTAACCGACTGAGCCACCCAGGAGCCACTTTTAAGATTTATTCTTAACATGCAGTTTGAAAAATATCTTTTACAAGAATGGTGCTGTTGCACAGAACTTCGGCTGCAACTTCGAGTTTTAAAAATTACTTCTAAATGTTAAAAAAAATTTTGAAAACCAATTTAATACTATAATGAAAGAACAATTTTTAAAATACTTTAAGCTTCACCTATGAGATGAGATGCATAAACGTTTGGAGCAATATTTGCAATAAATCACAGCAGTATTTTCAGTTGTGTTTCATCACCCATCATCCTCTAGAGTCAGGCAAAATGAAACTTTGTGACAGCCTGCACACATCACACATCCCCACTTCCGGTGAATCTGGAATTAGCCTGTAGTTTTAACATATCCTCCCAGATCAGTTCCTTTTCTTATCAGAGTGTCTGACAAGAGCATCTGACAAGATTCTAATCGAAATCTTTGTGACAATTCACTGCAAGGGTAGCAGACAATCAAATATTTAAAGTCAGCAGGGCAAACCTACTAAAATTTATATTTTAGAACACTGTACTAGGCTGCCTTATTTGCTTCTGATACTGCTATTTCTAGCTTATTCCTTCTCCTCCTTCAAAATTAAAGCTCCTTTGTTAAATATTTTCTTGATCTCACTCTTCCACCACAGTTCCTCTGTTAAATGATCATTTATCTCGGCTACCTGTCTGCTTCCTCCATAATCACCCCTAACATTCCAAGATCAGCTAGAACTTGGCATTCTTGCCATCCAAGGCAGGATTTGACCCAGAAATACATGAATATCCATTTTCAATTCCACCTGCTTTTTTCCCACCTCCCACATAGCTGCAAGTGTCTATATTCTCCCTGTACTAAAGTAGCCACTCAACCCAGATCACAAGTATTCTTAATTGTCAGAACATATGCTATCATTTGAAGTTTGAAATATATGGTCATCCTTCATTTTCAAGGGAACTGCAGATGGATTGTAACTCCTGCAACATTTTACTGCAGGAAAATGGAGACGACTCTCAGACAGTCTATTTATTTCTCTCCATCAACATCCATAAGATATGTATTCCATTTAAGATGGTGGTTTTCAAACTTTTGGGTGCATCAGATTTACTAAAAGGACTTGTTAAAACACAGATTGCTGAGATCCTTCCCCAGAGTTTCTCATTTGATAGATCTAGGCTGGAGTCTGTAAATGTGCATTTTAATAAGACCTTGGTGGTGGTGGTGGTGGTGGTGCTGCTGCTGCTGCTACTACTGGTCTGGGGACCACACTTCGAGACCCATTGACATTGGCCTACAAAGGGTGAGGCTTTGGGTCAGGAACACAATGATGTAAAGGCACCAGTGAGCTTAAAATGTAGACAAACCTGTGTCTTATAAGTATATTATTTCTAGCTAAGAATTCAACTTTAACTTGTTTATTTCAAGTTGTAAGTTTCTTTTTCCCAATAAACATCTGCCTTGAAAAAACGAACACTGATAAACATACCTGTCTTAACTTGGCAATAGTGGATAATGCACAGTAAGTTTCCATTTGCTTCTCTTCATTTGATAAAAACTTACTCACTTCCGTATCTCATCGATATATTGATAATGAGACTAATAAAATGATATAAGAAGCTATTGCTTTGCAATGTATTTTTTTCATTATTGCCCCACTGAGGAACCGTTTTAGACATTTTTTTCCCTAATCATCCACAATGAAATTTTAATATCACAGATGTCCTGTCTATTTATATGCTGTACGTGTATCTGTGTTCTATACAAAATTGCAAAAAGAAGTAAGAAGGTATTTTTGTCCCTCAAGACCATGTTTCATTTTTTTACAGGTGAGTTGGCCCCAATTGCAAATGTATGTTCTGTGCCTGCATGCCCAAAATGGACTCACTAGCTACCTGTGGCGACTGAACACTTGGAATGTGGCCAGTTCAATGGAGATGTGCTGTATGATTTCAAAGACAAGGAATGAAAACAAGAATATAAAACAGTTCATTCGTAATTTTTAATATTGAATACATAATGAAACAATATATTGGGTTAAATAAACTATATTGTTAGAATTAATTCCACCTGTTTCTTTTTACTTGTTTTAGAAGTTCAGAAGTTTAGATGAAATTATAAATTTCCTAAGTGGCTTACATTGTATTTCTACTGGGTATTGCAGATCTAAAACTTTATAGAGAAAAAAAGGTTTCTTGTCAATAGGGAAACATTTCTCACAAAGCAAAGCACATTGGTCAGATAATTCCATTTAGCAAGTTTTGGGTTTTTTCCATACATGCAGCTACCATCCAGTTTTAACATCTAAGTAGTACAAAATAAATCTAGTTGCTTCTCTAAGTGTAAATTCTTCAAATATCTGAATAGAGTCATTACGTTGCCACCTTCTGAGGCTATATACTGTGCCAGGTTGAGGTATGTTGTGGGCTGAATTGTGACCCCACAAAAAGTTGAAGTCATAACTCCAGTACCTGAAAGTAATCGTCAGTTTATTGGAGACAGTCTGTATAGAGAAATTACGTTAAAAGGAGGTAGCAAGGCTGGGCCCTAATCCAATAAGGCTGGTGTCCTTATAGAAAGAGGAAATCCGGACACAGACATGTACAGAAAGAAGGTGATACAGTGACACAGGGAGAAGACGGCCATTCACCATCCAGAACAGAGGACCGAACAGATGCTTCCTGCAAGGCTCCCAAAGAAGGGACCAGTTCTGTCAACACCCTGATCTCAGATTTGTAGCCGCCAAAATTGTGAAAATATACATTTCTGTTGTTTAAGCCCGCCAGTCTGTTGTATTTTGTTACGGCAGCCCAAGCAAACCAGTGCAAAGAATAACCCTAAACCTTACGGCAAATGTCAAGGACCAGTCCACAGACCCACAGCATATTCCTTAGTAGCATTAGCAGAAAGTCTATTGGCCAACGTTGACCACAATCCTTGCTCCACGGAGATTCTATGTTATTATGATGTTATGAGAGAACACATATGAATAAAGATGTGGATTTCTAAATTACTCAACATGACACAGTCAACAAGGAGAAATGACAAGCAATGTTCCACCAGGAGTGCCCAAAAATTGCATCAGGAAAAAGTAGAGACGAAGATGGCAAATATATACATTGTAGGTGAAACAGTTGTGTAAGGGAAAAATAATTCTAAGGGTCACAGAAAAGCAGATGTGATCTTATCGAACATCAGCAAGGCAGCCCTAACTATGCCAACATCAAATAAAAATAAAACAATGGAAATGCTACGGTGCAGGCTTAGGATCAGCGAGGTAAAATTTCTACATGCGTCAGCATCGATGAGAGTTTTCTTCCAGGAGTCTATTCAGTGTAAAATTTCCCCCAATTAAAGGAAAGCGAAGGAGGTAACAGGGTCTGGAAAAGAAGATGCAATACAGTAGAGAGAAGCACCATTTCAGTATTTGCATTTCACTGATAGGTATAAAAATCTCTCTTAACACAACACGGGGAAAAGTTGGAAGCATATTTCTTCAAATATCACACAAGTGAACTTAAAAGACACTGCAGTACAGATTCAAACAAGAGCCCGGATTCCCAATCATACAAAGTGCTCATTGCTTAGTGGTGACACCGGATGAAGAAACTAGCCATTTTATTTAATTTTGTTTTGTTTTTAATTGTGTAATGTTTATTTATTTTTGAGAGAGAGAGAGAAAGAGACAGAACGTGAGCAGGGGAAGGGCAGAGAGAGAGGGAAACACAATCTGAAGCAGACCCCAGGCTCTAAGCTGTCAGCATAAAGCCTGATGTAGGCTTGAACTCACAAACCGTGAGATCATGACCTGAGCCGAAGTCAGACACTTAACCGACTGAGCCACCCAGGTGCTCGAAACTGACCATTTTAGTGTGTGTGTGTGTGTGTGTGTGTGTGTGTGTGTGTGTGGCATAAAGTGGCATCTCACTGTGATTTGAATTTGCATTTCCCTATGACTAATGGCTAATGATCTTGAACATCTTCTCATGTGCTTACCGGCCATGTATGCGTGTGGTGTGTGTGTGTGCACGTGGGCGTGCCCTTACACATGCAGTAACCTGGCACTTTTTAAAATCAGCTAAGATTGAAATCAGTGGTTTGAATGTGAATCAGTGGTTCTAGACTGGGGCAATTTTGCAATATCCAGAGATAATTTTGTCTGTCACCCTGGGACTTTTGCTACTGACACCTAGTGGGTAGAGGCCAGGGGTGGTGCAAAACATCTTAAAATGCACAGGCCAGCCCCCTACAATAATTATCTAGCCTCAAATGTCAATAGCACTGAGGTTGAAAAAACACAGCTTTAATGGCTTCCCATTGACTTTATGATAAAACCTTGCCACGGCCTAACCAGACCACTGGCCATCCTGCCAACATTACCTGAGCGTCAAGCTCCCAACCTGTTTATTCTGTTGTGTCCTTCAAAGGACATCTTTTGATCCTTGGAATGCCCCTATGTGCTGTTCCCTTGGCCTGACACACACATACATACACACCCTTGTTGGCTTAAGTCCTACTTATAACCCAGGTCTTTCCATAAATAGAATGCCTCCAGGAGAACCTTCCACATTTCTTATGCTCACGCGTACTTCTGTACCTTTTTCTATAGCACTACTACCGTTATAATGAAATAATTATATTTTATTAGCATCCCTCTCCCCCAATAGAATACAAACTCTATGAGGACGGCAACCAAACCATTTATTATCATAACTCCGCAACACTGACAAGATGTCTAGCTTATAAGAGGCATCAATACTTATGTTCATTATAGATACTGAATGGGTGGATGGAAAAGAAGCAAGGTACATTCTGAAAAGTAGCAGTTTGGGGTTGACACCTCGCAAGTTGCCAGTAGCCTTGGCAAGAGAACTTTCAAAGCAGTGGTAAAGGCAGAACAAAACTTTGGAGGATTTTATTGTAGCAAGAGAAGTCGGAGGGGGACAATCACTATGCGTGGAAGTCTGGAGATAATTGTGCTGGAGTCTATGTTGGAATTTCTGTGACTAAAAGACATATATTTATATGTTCTTAAAGGAGCTTTGGCAGAGGGAAAATATTCACAGATATTATCAAAGGGGAGCTAATAATAAAATCGCATCCAGAGAAACTGGGCAACATGGACTCCAGAACACAGAAAGGTATGCTTTCCCAGGGACCAGAGGGAATGTGGGAAAGTGTAGGTGGCTCCAGTAATTAAGCTAAGAGTGGGAAAGGGAGGAAGTCTTTGTGAATCATTACCATAATAAAGAGAATGTTTTCACAACTATCAGTCTTTTGATCTGTCACTTCCAACACATCTGAATTTCTTTAAGGGAAATTTTCACAACAATACCTGGGTACTTGTGTGAGCATCTTTTTTAGAAAATGAAGCCAACTGATAACATTAAGAAGACGGGATGTAAATACATTAAACATCATAATTTTCAACCAATACTGAATTGCAATTGAGTGCACAGGAAACCTTAATTGGTCCTGTAACAGCATCAGCTCTGTATTGACGATAAACATTTTGCTCCTCCGACTCACATTGAGAAACTCTATTTAAGAAGGCCACAGAGTCCCTTTGGACTCTGGGAGATTTCTGAGAGAATAGAAGGATACAAGAGCAGGGCTTTCCAACCAATACCACAGTGTGTCAGGAAGTTCTCTTCAGAGCATGATCACCCTCAAAGTCTGCCTCAAGATGACATGCTCCCCTGTGTGAACCCACTGTAACCAGACACACACCATATCACTTCCTTCATTCCACGAACATTCCCTCTGCACCTACCAGTGCCAAGCCTATGTTCTGCCCTAGGGAAAGAAGACATATAACATAAAGCTATAGTCCTCCAGGTGCCGTGGTCCAGCTGTAATACAGACAAGGCATATCCATCTCCCCGTATGCATCTTCCTGCACAGGCAATCTAGATCTGGCCTCTCAACTGATACTACCCTGAATTCAAGCCATTCTGCATCTTGCTCGGGGTCAGGTTGCTCATTGTCCACACTTCCATCATGCCTACCAAATTTTCCAAGATCAGTGATTTCTGTAAGAAGCCACAGGACCAGTCTTAATGGGAATCCAACAAAAGACAACATTTGGCAAGTATGTTGGGAAAAGAAAAATGCAGAGAAGCACATGTAATGAGTTTTGCTAGATACAAAAGTGTCACTTACCAGGCAATGGGAAAAATGACCTTTGTTTTAACACCACTACTAAATATCCAAATATACAATGTCTCTCTACTGAATGACTGATATAGAACATTTGTAGACTAGAATACACACTGGCCTCTAGGCCTCAAAGTAGCAATGAGACTTTCCTACGTTCCCATGTTAACACAATGTAGACAAAAATGGACTCTATATGTAAACCATAAAAATAGCTGTTTTTGAAAAGACTAGCCAAAAGGTATAAGTTTGTAGTGACCTGAACCCCATTTGTATGAATCCTAAAATCAGGGAGATTCTGTAGAGAAGCCAAAGGATCTTTTTCAACTTGTATTGATCTGGATTCTGTTAAAAGTCTTTTACTACTGGAGTGCCCGGGTGGCTCAGTCAATTAAGCACCGACTCTGGATTTCGGCTCAAGTCTTGATCCCAGCATCATGGGATCGAGCCCTGCATCAGGCTCTGCACTGAGCATGGAGCCTGCTTGAGATTGTCTCTCTCTCTCTCCTTCTGCCTCTCTCTCCTACTTATGCTGTCTCTCTCTGTCTAAAAATAAATTAAATGAAAATAAAAAGTTTTTTATTACCAAAAGGATCCTGTTTGGGGATACCATGGTAGATTGGAAAGAGCCCAGAATGTAACCAAAAGACTTAGTTTTAAATTTAACCAACTAGTTGTATGTCTTTGGGCAAGTCACAACTCACTAGCCTCCGTTTCCTTCTACGTAACACGGGAATAACACTTGCCCTTTTCCTACCACTGAAGGTGGTCTTGATGACTAAATGGGAGTGAATGTAGATAAATAATAACAGTACTTTTCAAGGACTCACTCTCGATATTGAACTCCAAAGGCAGCATTATAGCAAAACTCCACTTTATTCAAATGTAATATTGAAGGAGAAAACTACATGGAATATAGACATTAATTGCACATAAGGACTGAGAATCATGAAATCCTAGAACCATAAAAGACAGATCACGCAGGAGTTAGCAAAGGAAACAGAAACCTCTCTGGAAATTTTGAACATAAAAGGACTTAATTACAGGTAATTTGACAGAATGACAAGGATTTGTGAAGTGGGCTTCAGGTTGGGCCTCTACGAATGACCCCAGAACACCGCAGCACTGACCCATGAGGAAAGCTCTTGCCTTCACCACATTCGGAAGGTAAAAAGCAGGAAGGAACTCCTAGAGTCAAAAACCCGACAGCTTAGCTGAAGGCAAAGGAAGAGTAATCTGAGAACGGCGAGCACCTCATACATCCATGGCCCTGGACACAAGCCACTGAAGAACAATTATACAAGTAATGCCTCTTCCTTCAGCATCTCACATATCTACGGAAACAATCCCAAGAATGCAGAAAGGTGGTCTCTTTCACATGTCTGCCCTCCAAATCTCACATGAGTGCTTCTCACACAGGGAACTTAAATTAGCCAGAATATTAGATGCTTCCAGAGAGTAAATGTAGCTTTGGATTTCCAGATTCTGCATTTAAAAAAAAATTCCACTAAGAGGATGTGAAAATTGATGCTAAGTGAGACGCAACCATATCTGAGACAGAACACCTGAGAACGTATCATGGTTAGCATTTTTTTCTTTTAGTCTATTAGCTCACTCACTGATTTGTTCTGTGGTCTTCCATCTCTTTTTTTAGTCCATATGGCCTCTTCTATAAAATGAATCAAATTAACTGTTCCTTACCTAATTTATAAACAAGTTCCAAAGCAAATTTGATTCTTTAACAGCAAAATAATGTCTTAATTTTTTAAGTATCAATGTTACAGACTGATATCCACCATGACTAGTTCAGGTAAAAGTGTTTCTCTTTGCAAACTAATCCATTTTCCCTGAACTTGCTCATAAAAGTTTAATACCATAAAAGAAACAAAACATGAAGAAAACAGCATGAACTGAAAGAGTCCCTGAAATTAAAAAAAAAAAAAAAAAGATATGGGATGCTTTTATTCTGTTTTAATACTAAATGTTTTCTTATTTTATATAATAGTCTGTTTCTCCATTTACAATAATTTAGTTTCTTTACACATTTACAGGTTTAGTGAATATCAATGAAGGAATATACCCAAGCTTTTGTTCAGAATAGAAATTAAAGTTAAAATTTCCAAAAATTGAAATTGGGGCGCCTGGGTGGCTCAGTTGGTTATGCACCGACTTCAGCTCAGGTCATGATCTCATGGTTTGTGAGTTCGAGCCCTGCGTCAGGCTCTATGTTGATAGCTCAGGGCCTGGAGTCTGCTTCAAATTCTGTGTCTCCCTCTTTATCTGCCCCTCTCTCCCCTGCTCACACTCTGTCTCTCTGTCAAAAGTAAATAAACACTAAAAACAAAGACAAAAAAAAACAAAAATTGAAATTAACGTGAAGAAGATAAAAATAAAATCAAATATCAGAACAGAGGGGAATCAGTTAGTTTTTTACAGAAATTGATGGCTTCCTTAGGAGCTCGTGTGTAACTGATCTCAGAAACATGTCTCCAGGGGCACCTGGGTGGCTCAGTAGATTGACCTTCTCACTCCTGATTTCAGCTCAGGTTATGAACCCTGACCTCCTCACTGAGCGTGTAGCCTGCTTAGGATTCTCTCTCTCACACTCTGCCCTTCTCCCCGACTCTTTCTCTCTCTCTCTCTAAAATAATAAAAATTTAAAAAAAGAAATAAGTCTCCAGTTCCTTTCCCTGCTGATGCACAGGGGCACATGCTTAGATTGGGGCATCAGACATGGCACAGACGGAGAAAGGGAAGCATTAAGAAATCTGAGCAGATGGAATTTATGACATGATCTGAAAAGGCGCATGAACCTAATATTAGCTTGGGTAACAGGAAAAGCAACATTTTCAGTCACCGAGGATGTGTTATTTAGGTGAGACCCATAGCATTAGTCAACAATTCGCAATCAATCCTATTCCATTTTGTGCCGGCACTCCTTGTTCATGATAACATGAAACAATCCTGATAAAGAAATGTTTAACCACAGGTCACCACGTTCTACATAAAAAAGGAAAATGTTCCTGTCTCGTTTAAACATCATTACAGGTAAATATAATTTGAAGCTATTTATTGATAAGCCGAACTTTCAAGGGAAGTATTCGAGATATGCTAATAGCCAGAGCAAATTATCCTAATGCACCACAGGTAGGAATATCAAAGTCAGGCTAGATAAGAGAGAAAATATAGAAGAGAAAAGTAGATTCCACAAACAGCACTCTGCTAGTGTGCTTTCCTACGCCAATAACAGCCTGTCGGCATTACTCTTTTTTTTTTTTTTTTTTTGCTAAATTACCAAAGTTT
Source organism: Paguma larvata (assembly GCA_030068075.1). Taxonomy (NCBI): domain Eukaryota; kingdom Metazoa; phylum Chordata; class Mammalia; order Carnivora; family Viverridae; genus Paguma; species Paguma larvata. The sequence goes on from CM057844.1 coordinate 16,228,415, forward strand.
TGTTCAACTGTTTCCTCCTTTGGGGCATTTACACCTGCTCCACTTCCCAGACTTCACCTTAGGACAGATCAGGACAGAATCAAGTGCCATCTAAACAGAAGGTAAGTCACTTCTGTTGTTATTGTTCAAGAGGGTTCATTCAGCAGTAATAAAAAAAAGTGCTTTAGGCTGAAGAGGGTATGTTTTGTTTTCACTGAAAATTAAAAAATCGTTTTTTAGATCAAAAACAGGCAAAAGCAACCTATAGAGTTATAAGTCAGGCTGATTGTTACCCCAAGGAGGAGGTGTGGGGACTGGAAGGCACAACCTGGAGAGGATGGTGCTGTTCTTGATCAGGTGCTGCTGCATACTGGGTAGTGTTTATTTTGAGAAGGCAGATCCGGCTGGACAGAAGATTTTCGTGTTTTATGGTATGCATGTTACACTCTGATAAAAAGCTTAAAGTAGCTTTATTGGGCTAGATTTTGGAAAAGTTAATACTTTTACATTTAAAGTAATTACTGTCAATGAGAAATTCACAAATGCTCCTTTGGGCATTAAAAATGGACGTATCTGGGCATACATAAGTGGCCTTTTAGAGAGCACCTGCCAGCTTTTCAGTCTAAAATCTGCCTCTCCCTCTATGGGGGTCCCTTCCGGATCTACCACCTACTAGCCGGAGCTGTTTCTTCTCTATTTCCCATAACCTTTCCAGAATGAGTGCTACTGAATGCCCAGTTCATAAGCCATTCACCTCTGCTCCCTCATTAATCTGGCCAGGGCCCTCCATCATTCCGCTGCCATCATTTTGGAAAGTGTAACTGCAGATTCTACACAGTGCAAATATTCTAACCAAGCTTTTGTGTAGGATGCTGAGAAATGTGCACTATGCAAGCATGTTTATTCTGTTATTATTACTTATGATGATTACCTATTTTAACTGAGGAGGTTTTGTTTGGAGGGGGGGAGAATGGTGGATGGGGGGAGGGTGCTACTTGGTTCAAATCCATGGGGCATTAGTGCAAATCCAAACCTTTGAGCTTCCTCAGCCTTCTTCTCAAACAACTTAGCCAGTTGCAATTACAACTTTTGAGCTAGATTATGCTTGTGAGACAGATGTACAAAGATTAGTTTTATCTAGATTTATTTGAAAAAAAAAAATATATATATATATACATATATATATATATATTCTTGCTACATTTCAAGAGTTCTGTTTAACCATTTCTTCCTTCCTGGTAGAATATATATATGTATATGTGTATATATACGTATACATATATGTATGCATATATGTATATACACATATACATATATATATATACTATTTAAAAAATTTTAAGTAGAAATAAAACTTTTGGATACTTTGTATACTGACTTGCTTTGCAGAAAATGTGTCCTGCTTTTTATGTTGATTCACTTTCTTTGAAACACCTGAATTTTTTTTAAAAAGGTAAAACACTGATTTTTTTTTCTTTTTCCAATTATAAAATACTAAAATCAAAGCGCACAGTAAAGGGAAAGAAAGGAAGGTCTGGATCTTCCCACTTGTAGAATAAAGGAGTCATCTAACATAAACTGGTCACTATGGAAAAATTCATGACCCTCTAACTATTGGGGAAACAATAATTTTTTAAAACCGTGTGTTATTAAGGGTTCCTGTGTGTCAGGCACTACGCAAAACAATGCATATGCCTTTGCTCACTTAACCTTAACTGCTGTTCTGTGCAGCAGGAAATATTACAATCCTCACATTACAGATGAGGAAACTGAGGTGTTAAGTAACTTACAGTGGCATTGGAACTTGGAAGGGGAGAGTAGAGAAAAAGAAAGAACAAACAAACGAGACACCTTCCATGTCCTAGAGGTTGTAAAACAAAAAGATAAGGTCCTGGAAGCTTAAACAGGGACAAATCAGGGGCTGGGAAGGGGGGGAGGGGAGGCAACTGTATGGTTTTTAATTCTTCTTCTTTTCCTCAACATACTTTCCAATACAGAGCAAGGCCAAACACCAGGAGAGAGACTCATAGTCTCCCAAGCTCCCTACCTCAGACGCGGAAAGTAACCCCCCACACTGCTCATCTCACCAGAACTCTCCCACAATGTCCACAGTTCTTTATACCCACCTCCACCACAGGGGCTGATAATATACAAATGCAAAATAAAAGCAAGGATAAAGTTGCATCCTTTGATATCACAGATAACCACAATAGGTCAGTCCTATATCTGCTGACCAAGTTCTGGAGGACAAGGTTTGGCCTTGATGTTCTGACTGTACACACTATTACTAGTTGTTCAAACGCTGAAATAATTCTATAGGTTCCACAGACCCTGGGGACTCACAGCCCTCCTCATGATCAGCCAAAAGAAAGACCAAGGCCTGGCCCTGGTGCTAGGGTATTCTCCGGGATCCTGCTCCACCTCCATTGCCCACTACTGTCTATTGTGATTGGTTAGTGCCTATGTCAATGACTACTACTCTTAAAGCATCCATGACGCTTGGCAGACAGCCAATAGATTATGTAGGGCACTGCACCCTCTCGGCGACATCTTCCACTCCATATGGTGGTCAGAAAAACAGGATAAGTGATTACAGTGTTTTAACCACTCACAACAAGAGATAATCTCTCCACAATTCTAAATAGCCCCATATTCATCATTTCAAATGTATTATTATGCTTTCTAAGGGGCTACTGAGAATCTATTTTATGAGTTTGCCCATTCTTCTTCTTAAAGATCAGAGGGCACAGTTGTGCAGTTTTTTAAGTGAGATCCGATATTTGAAAGATTTTAAAATTATTTCTAGCACTTAACTGTCCTCTAAACAAGCCAATGGGGATGCCCCCTGGGGCAAGGGGCAGAGGGTATTTCCCAAAGTCAAAGCCGAAAGGGAAAACACAAAGTCTCCCCTCCTCAAAAGCAGATGAGACAGCCTCTCAAAAATCTTCTCTCTTCCCTTCCACTTTCTACTAATCCCACTAGAAACAGGTGACAATACTGAAAATTTTCCACTGCATATAAGAAATTCAAAAGGCACATATGAATGCAAGTTAAGCTAGCCTAAGCACCAGAGACACTTGGTAAAATATGCCGTAAGATCTAAAGATTGCCCATGATTTTGTCATTGAGTTCCTTCTACTTCTTAGACAGAAAAGTAACAGTTGGATGAATTTCTCAACATGCAAAGAGAGAGATCAAATTAAAATCACAAACTTGAAATAATGTACTCCGGCTGACAAGACCATGGGAGCTACGTACCATACTTTTTAAGTACTTCACACCCCTTATCTCAGTGATTTCAAAATGTGGTTCCCCGGACCAGAGGCCTCAGCAAGACTCTATGAGAAACGCATTCTCAGGCCCTACCTCAGACCTTCTGAATCAGAAACCGAGGGTGAGACCAAGCAATCTAAGTGTTGCCAACTGCCCAGATGTTTCTGACACTTGCTCAAGTATGAGAAGCACTGCTTTATTCTACTGGCTACTCCCAACTATTATAGGTGAAACAGGTGGAAAAAAGAAGAAAGAAGAAGGAGAAGGAGAAGGAGAAGGAGAAGGAGAAGGAGAAAGAAATGTGGTACTCTCATGGTCTTGCACAGAGGCAGCAAAGATTCAGAAAGGTTAAGTGCTTAACCTAAAGTTACACAGCTGACTGGCAAGAGAACCAGTAGGTAAACTCAAGCCTTTAGATTCAAGATCTTGTTCTCTTTGTCTTTAGCACACAGTATCATTAGGATACAATATAATTAGCCAGATCAGCTAAACTGGCTTGATTTTGAAAGGACAAAAATGAACTGGGAAGAGTAGAGAGGTGACACCTGAGGAGGATACAGGTGACCTAAGAAAGTCTGTTCCCTTCCCAGGCCACAGATCACTGTGGAGACAGAGAGTCAAGGAACTTTCAAGAGAGTTCACCATATTCCAGGTGAGCTGACTCCTGGGTACAGTCTGGGTTCCTCCCTATAGAAGACCTGAGATTCAAAGGCCCTCCCTTTAGTGTCTGCACTTAAGTAAGGCTTCCCAAGAAACCCACTGTTGCAGTGCTCAGAGAGAGTGTTTCTCACCTTCTTCAGGTGGTGTCTGACTGGTGGCCTCTCCATTACTCTCACTGCATCACTCCTAACCTCTACACATCCCTGGTGTTCTTGATAATTGTCTGTCTCCTCCACCTAGCATGTAAGGCCTGTTCTGTCTACATTCATCCCCACCCTAGGATCTAGCGTAGGGTCTGGCATTACCAGGTAAGGAAGAAATACACATGCCATAAATGCATAAAATAAAAATCATATACTGGGATGTTCAAAACTTGTTCCACAGAAGATCTCCATTTTCAAAGTGATGTTGGCTACTTTCATCCAAAAAAGATATTCTGGAGCGCCACCTAAAATTATCATTGTGAATAAATCCAGAGCTTATGCTAGAAGACCCTTTTTTATTTCGTAAAGTCTTTCCCTCTTCTGCCCTTTACTCTCTCATCACCTCAGCTCTCTCTTCGAGACCTCAAGATGTTTTATTTGTTGCTGAGCCGCATTGTCTTTTGCTGCTGCTGTTGTTGTAACAAAGCAGTTCATCTGTGTCTGAATTTATTGTTTAGATGCTGTTCCATTTACAAAAACATCCGGTTGTTACACTGGGACGGAAGAAGTGTAAAGTCCTCAGTAAAAGGATGCATGTTTCTATCCTTGCCTACAGCACTTAATAATTGCCATTAGCTTTCAAGGAAGCTGTAGCTCATACTCCCAAGTTCTGTTTGCACTTCCAACTGGACAAAATATAGACACAGACTCACTCAGCTAAGTAATTGGATTCGGTAGCTGGAATATTTAAATTGTTTTTCAGACACCTAAAATGGCTTAAGAGGATTAAAGAAAAATAACCTGGAGGATAACAGGCTATAATTTACTAGGCGGAAAATCTTTTCAGCAGGATGAACACCTTATTCTCCTATCATTCCTCCTGTTTAAGAGATGTCTTCCTCATTTGGACCTAAATTTCCTTAGATTCTGGCAGCTCAGGTTTATCCCGATGGATTGTTCTTATCAAACCTTTTGAACGACACTCATGGCATATAAATTAATAGATATTTATTATCTATTAATAATTATTATTATTATTATCTATTATTAATTTAAGTGTTTGAAGACAACGGGTGGACAAGTAGATGTCACTTGGAGTCCTAGGTCCAGGGCTCCTGTGAAACACTGGAGATCCGGGTCTGGGCTAAGCTCTGCCCCACTTGGCAGAAGATGTAATAAATTGTGGGGAATGCCTTACCGGTTCTGTTTCAATCTAAAGACTCCAGCCAGCTCAGTTCTCAAAAACTAGCCCTCTACATTTGCCCGCAGGCTCGCTGAGCGCTCCTAGACCCCTCAATGCCCCTTACTTCTGCCTTTTAGTCTTCCTCAGTAGTGTCCTCCCCGGCGCTTCTCAAGGCCCCTCACTCTGGAGCCAGGCGCTGAAGTTTGGCATCAGCGACCACCTGTCGGCTGGACCGCTGTGTCCTCTGCCGCGTGGGCTCCCATAAAAGCGCCAAGACGGTTAGCAGTCACTGAACAGGTTCGTTCTTCTGGGCTATTCCTTCTTGAAAGGGAGCAAAAGAGATAATAGGGGGTGCGTCTGCGGACGGAGAGGGGTGAGCCTGGGTCACACCCAGCGCTCTCCAGCTGCTCCCAACTTCACACTTTCCAAACTCTCAGGACCGTTGCCTGGCAAAACCTGCCCCTCCTGCTCCGCCGGCCCCCAAGATTGAAGACCCTCAGGGGGCGCCTGCCAGACGCGGCAAGGATGGCAGACCCTGGACCCGGAGAGACAGGAGCGCGCGCGAAGCCGCTGCTCTCCGCCAGCCGCCTCGGCAGCGGCCACCCTGCGCGCCCCGAGGCCGCCCCGGCCGGCTCTCGTGCGCCCATTGCATAACGCGCCCCTCGCCCCACCCCCACGCCGCCCTCCCCGCGCCCTGCCGGGTGCCCCGCGCCCCCGCCGCCCCCGACTTACATCATCCCACTTGACGAATTTGGTGCCCTTCTTGAGGCTGTCGGACACGCACACCGGCTTGAGTTGCAAAGCGTGCACTCCGGGCTGAGCCCCGGCCATCTGGGCTCATCGGGGCTCGGGGCGGCCCGGGCGAGCGCGGCAGGGACGGGGCGCGGGGCGCGGGCTCCCTTCTCGGCTCCCGAGACGCTTGACTCTGCTCTCCCCGCCGGCCTCCCCCGGCCTCCCGGCCTCCGCACCTCCTCCGGCGCGGCTCAGCAGGCGGGGCGCGTGGGGGCCAGGCGCCCGGCCATGCCCCGGGCGGGACGCGGGGTCGGGTGCCCGCGGTGGCTGCGGAGCTTCGGAGGGCACAGGGAAGCCGAGCCGGGCGGCCGAGGCTGCCAGCCGCCGCCGGGTACTGCTCCTCCTCCGCCGCCGCCTCGAAGCGCACCATTCAGCACATCCTCTATACACAGAGGGAGAGCGCGAGTGACACACGCTCCGCGCCCCCCCTCCCCGCTTCTTCCCCTCCTCCCTCCTCCTCCCGCCCAGCTTCCCCGCCACCCTCGCTGGCTCGGTCCCTCCTTCCCCCGGCGGCTTCCAGCCCAACTTTGCGCGCTGGGTCAGGCGCCGGGAAGCGGGGACGCAGCGGCACCTCCCGGCTCCTGGGCCCCACTGCAGCCAACGCCTGCGCCGCCCGCGCGGCCTCTGAGCATGCCCCATGCCGGGGTTGCTGGGGTGCCCGGGGTGCCCGCGAGCCGCGCGTTCCCTGGGGCTATCCGCTGAACTTGGGCGGGAGCCTGGAGTGCCTTCCGATCCAAACTGGGTGGGGAAAGGGAGGGGTCGGTAGGGATCGGAGAGGCAGCCCCTAGCGGGAGCTCTCCAGCTACGACCACAACCCAGCTCTCTGTAAAGACAATTATTATTTATTAGTAGATAAGAGAGCAGTTGAGAGGCTCGGCATGAGTGCTCTTTGGGGAAACGTTGCGGCGCCTGAGAGTTTGCAGTGGGCTGGCCGTGGAAGAGGGGCCTACCGGTTAAGTTGTGCTTACGGGAAAAAAAAAGCCCATCCTTAGAGAAACAATGGTTTTGTTTCCCATGAAGACAGAAGGCCCCCTCTCCTCTCTGCGTGGCGTGTGTGTGTGTGTGCGTGTGTGTGTGTGTGTGTGTGTGTGTGTGTGTCTGTCTGTCTGTCTGTCTGTGTCTGTCAGGGAGAGAGACACAGGGAGAGAGAGGAGAGACAATGGAAAAAGAGGTATCTTAAGGATAGTAGACACCTAACTTGCTCATTTAGTGACATAGGTCTAAGAATATTTGCCCTCACTCATTCCACAAATATTTCTCATTCCTTAAAAGAGAGAAAAAAAGAGAGATACCACCACCAGAATGGGTAAAAATTAAGATTGATAATACCATTGTTTGACATAGAGCAACTGGAACTCTCATCCATTGCTGGAGAAAGTATAAAATGGTAAAGCCATTCTGGAACAGTCTCTTATAAAAAGTTAAACATTTACTTATCATAAAACTCAGGACTTTCCCAAAAGAAATGAAAACATGTTCACATAGACTTGTGTTAACAGCGTTCATGGCTTTCTTCATAATAGCCCCTACTGGAAACTGCATATGTCAACAGGTTAATAGGTAAATAAATGGTGGTAGGCCCAAGTAATGGAATACTATTCAGCAATAAGAAGGAATAGGCATGCACCACAAGGGTGAATGATACAAGCTTTAAAAACCTACTGATGGAAACTGGATGTTATGCTGCATGATTCTATTTGAGGAATTCTGGAATAGGCAAACTAGCATATACTGACAGAAAGCAGGTCATCAGTTGCTTGTGGTCAGGAATAAGCAGGAATTGACAGGGAAGGGGACCTTTGGGAGTGTTGGAAATGTTCTATATTATGCAGGTACACATTTATCAAAACTTCAAAGAACTACAATTGAGCATATTTATTGTACATAAATTTTATCTCAATGAAACGGATTTTAAAAAAGAAGAAACAGAGTCTGAACAAGAAAAGAATGAGAAGAACATTCTTTTCTCTTAAGCATGTGTCCTCCCTGTCCTCGACCCCTAGGGCTTTCCCAGGCCCAGTGTTTATAAACTAAATCAAAACATTACCAAAAATGCAGTGGGGAAATTTGCTTATTAAATAGTTCAGTGCATTCAAAAATACGTATTGATCACTAGCTGTATGTTAGGAACTATAACAATCACCATGGATAACCTGGTGAACATGACCCCTGACTCCTGCTCTTTTGGGGGGTTGGGGGTGGCATCCCTTGTCCTTGGAAGCCACTCTATAAACACTGACTTGTTTCATCTGGTCACACATCCCTAAAATTAAACCTGAGCATCCTCTTCACAGACCTTCTAATCCGAAGCCCTGTTTACCAGTAACCTTGCAGAAGGCACCAGTCACATTTTCACAAGACTGCAACAAGACTCTGTTTCCAGGGTTCCTGACCTTCTCAATTTTCCTTACAATGGATCCAATCAGACAAGATGTCCTTACAATGGATCCAAAGAACGAAGGGTTCTTTTCCCTTTCCTATTCTGTCTTGTCTTTTTCTTTTCTCTCTTTTCTTTACCCTTGCAATCTCTTCATTATCTACTGGAAGGATTATTGATGAAATAGATTTTATCAACCAGAGTGGCTTAGGAGGGCAAGACAGATGAGATGAGAGATGTGCCCCCCCCCCACTCTCGCTGACGTAAGAGGAACTTGGAGGATTAGAGATGGGCTCTTGCCAAATGAGAAGGTAGATTGAGCTTCTCTGTGATGCCTTCATCATTCTCTTTTGCATGCCCCTTTGTGTATCCACATATTTTGTCATGTGATCTTTTTGTTTTCAACTAGATGCCTGTGATTTGTCCACCCCATTGATGTTAGACTGTAAGACTTGCTTTGGCCAATGGGGTGTTGGGAGAGGTAATATGAGCAAAGGCTTAAAATATGCTTGTGAGGTTGGGTTGCCCTCTTGGGTCTCTTGTTATTGCCATGAGATTAACATCTCAGGGAGCCATAAGGGGGCAGACCAAGGCCTAATCTCCAGCTTGGAGGAAGATCTAACAGAACCCATGCTAGATTTTTGCCAGAATCCAGCCAATCTGAAGACTTATGAACACGACAACAGATACTCATTGTTGAATGTTACTGAGCCAGAGGGTCATTTTTTACATACCATTATGGTAGCAATAGATGGTGGAGTCATTCATCTGGTATTCTTGTTCCTTCCCAGCTGTGGATGTGAATGTGAATATAAGAAGGAGAATAAAGCTGTAGAATTCTGAACAGTGTTTTTCTTCAAGACAAACATAGGCTCCCATAGCTTCCTCTGCCAGCAAGAGGATGCCGTTTGATCCAGGAAGGCTGTGGGATAAATCCTTTCAACAGGTAGGATGAGGCTTGATGCAGGTTGGTTCAGCCCTCTCATTTTCCACACCTCTGGAAAGGATACAAGACAGAAATACTTTTCAAATGTGGGGATTTTTTTGCCATGCAAAGGGACCTGAAAGGACCTCCAACAATGTGTGAGCCAGGCCTATGAGCCATCAAGTTCAGCATTCTGTTCTGCTTTTAAAACAACAGAAAGTTCTGGGTTTTTTTGTGAGAGCACAGAATTACCCTCCAGAATATCAGCCTCAAGGACTTGACAAAACTACCCTTTTCCAAGTACCCACTATAGTCAGAGCACTAAGCTAAGCACTTCCCAGACACTCAATAACATAACACTTATTATACAACAGTACCCTCCTGCCAATTTTTTCTTATAAGCAAACCTTGATTTGATTCAGATGCTTAGGGAAGGTGGATCCTCCCCTCTTCCCAGGGAATGAATTATTATTGGTCTATTGGTCTACACCAGTTATAAGAATCCTATTCTCCTTTGTCCTTGATTGGTTTAGGAGGTGGTTGAGAGACCCAAATCTGCAAGATGGATTAAAAATGTAGGGTGTTAGGGGAAACATTTCTCTCCCCCAGCCTTTTCTCTTGCAGTATATTACTGTGTAAAGAGGATAGCCAAGTAGAAATATGAAAAGATCCTTGGTCCTTCATGAGGCTGTTGTTAACCTTTTGAACCATTTCTAGACTTCCTGATAAGTGAGGTAATAAGTGTCTTTATTGCTTAAGCCATATTGTTACTCTCAACTGATCTGGTGGAAAATATTATTATCCCCCATTTTACTAGTTATAAAGTTGAGACTTGGAGGTTGAATTAACCTGCCCAAGGTCACACAACTTAGAACTGAGACTGGGACCAAAGAATATTGACATTACAACCTGACTCTAAACTACCATGCTAGTTACTTCTAGAACCTACAACTCAGAAATCCCTGAGGGATTTCTCCCTGCTTTTAACCACGATATGATATAAATATGTTCAATTCCCCTAGGAAAATGTGGTGTGTATCCCAGTCTCTTATCAGTTCATAATTCACTTAAGACCTGCCATAGTGGGAAGAACAGGTGTTTTATTTTGAACGCATATACTTTCTGGAAGTCAGTTCTACCAATTGCTAGCTGTGTGATATTAGGAAGTCTCTTACCCATCTGACATCCAATAGCCTAATATGTTAATGAGCCACTACTGATAATAATGAAAATTTATTATGTGCCAGGCACTGTTCTAAGAGCTTTACACTTTCAATGCATTAATCTTCACTTGAACCCCACAAATTGGGCTACTATTATTATCTCCAATTTATAGCGGAGGGAACGGAGTCAGACAGGGGTTAAATGGTTGTCCAAGATTTTTCAGCTACTAAGTTAGAGGAACCAGAATTCGAATCCAGAAAATTTGGCCCTAGAACCAGTACATTGAATCACCACACTATTCTATCGCAAAGGCTTATTATAAAAATCAAATGAAATCATGTATGTAAGCCACAGTGCTAATCAGTGCTAGTTAATGCACTTATAATTATTCCCAAATTGTATTCTACTGCCTTTATGCGCCTTCAAATAACTTTTTATGCACAGTATTCAAAGACAGCATCCTAATTCTGTGTTCTGTGAGCTAGTCAACTTTTTGCCTCCATTGATTCTATAAACTTTAATCGTATCCATTTTTATCTCTAACTTTCTAGAATTCAACAGCTCTTTTCCATTATGAACAAATGAGTTCTAATTGCCTGTAAGCATCAGATTCTTCTAACTCTACCTTTTTTGAAATAACAGAGATATGAAGAAGAAATTCCCAGAACGAGGTCTATAATAACTACATCTGGGTTACATTAGATAGTCTTTGGCACATAAAACCCTCCATGTGTGCTGCTGTATACCCTTTCCCTGCCTGGCTGCCTGGGATGAGGATGACTTCCATGGTGACCTTGGGGGTCATATGTTAAAGAAGGCAGAACTTCCGTTAGCCCGGGTCTCTGGATGACTACAAGATGAAGGTCACCCTGATCACCTGACCAGTACAGTTATGTGAACAAGAAATACACTTTCAGAGTATGTAAGCTAAGACATAAATATCATTAGTACCTTTAATATCATCTTTACATTTCACACAAATATAAAGTTTATATATCTTACATGGTAAATAAAAACATGCATCATGATGAAATTGCCAGGTTCTGACTCAGTGAGATCTGTTATCAAGCTAAATACTGAGATAGGCATAGACTCAAAAGAAGAAACTTAAAATTATCACCAGCACATGGGGGAAAAAACCCTATACTTTTTCTTTCCTGGAGGCTCTTATTTGAACTCTTTCTTAATAGCACAATGCATTTTGTCTAAGTTCTATTGCACAAAAGTAAAACAGCTTTCAGATTGATTTAGTTAGGTTACAAAAATGGTGGGATTTTTTTTTCTTCTGGAAAAACAAGAAAAACGTCCTGATGTTCATTTAAGCTCCATTTTATCCTTCATGTAAAGCAAAAGCTTTCACTGAAAGCTGCCTGATCGCCTTAAACGCCATTTTGAAAAAAAAAAAAAGAATTTGAAAGTACAGCTCCAAAAATGTTTAAAGAGAGACACTCTCAGCAGAATCTGGCTTTCGCAGAAAATACAGGCATTAGGGAGTGAGGACCGCAGAAGCAATGCCTGAGGACAGATAGGAAGCATTGAAGAAAGACCTCTTCACCTCACCCTACTTCCCTCCTGCCATCTCCAGAGCCTCCGAGTGTCAAGATACAATCTTCAAGAGTCAGTTTATCTTCCAGACATGTATCTGCACTGTTCTATAAAAATAAACGTCAGCACACCCGTAATCCTCTCTCACTTCAAATATAACCACCAAGCTTTGAGTCTCTTGTGATATCTCGACAGAATTTAAAGGAAATTTCTTTTTATTTTTGAGCTTTTAAACACAATGAATAGATTCACACTTTAAAAAAATCTTTTGGCCCGTTGACTGGTGTCAGGTAGTAATCCACTTCCTAATTAAAGTAAGGTTAAATTCTACGATTTTGTCCCTCTTCCTCTTACACAAAGATTTCAGTCACCATTAACCTATACAAAATATGGAGCCCTCTGTATCAACCCTCCTCATTTTCCAAGAGCTTTTAAGCAAACAACAATATAGCTTTGTTTCAGATCAGGACTTTGCTTTTCTGGCATTCTCTCATCTTATTATAGTTGCCCCACCCTAGTGATGGAAGAGCAAATGCTTAGGTTACAACTATTCATATTATCATTTAAAACATACAAAGGCAGTGAGGGAAAGTTATTTTTATAAAGGTGAGGTTCAAGTTGCCCATCCTGAATCCATTCTCTTAGAACCTATCAGCAGTAGGAGTCTCTTGAATGGAAACCTCCTGAGTTTCCTCAGAAGAAATTTGAAACTGGCCACTCGGTGGAAGGGTGGGGAGAGGGGGGCCAAGGACAGACCAAAGAAAAGAGGCAGACCTTCCAGACTGGTAGGTGGCAGGTTTAAAAAGCAAAGGAATTTATACAAGGCTTGTTCTGCTGGCAGCAAGACAAATAGATCTCTCTACCCACCACTAGAACCTTCAAAGTTTATATAGAGGCCTTGCTTTGGTTCACTCACATATATGGTCCAGATGGCCTCCACAACACCTTACTCTCAAGACTGCATCTTTGGAAATGGCTCCCACTGTAAGAATGACATTCTGGACCAGGGAAGGGAGTGAGGAGATTCTGATTGGGTCCAGATCCTAGGTCAACCCAAGGTCACATCCTCTTGACAGCCTCCTCCACAGACATCAATTTAATATAAAACAGAAATGTGCCTTGTTCACATTCCTTCCTTCCTTCTTCCTGCTCCATGGAATGTTCTCTTGATGGCTGAAGTGCCAGCCATAAGGTGCCTTTAAGAATGGGATCCAGGAGTGGTACATATATACAATGGACTACTACGTGGCAATGAGAAAAAATGAAATCTGGCCATGTGTAGCAACATGGATGGAACTGGAGGGTATTATGTTAAGTGAAATAAGTCAGTCAGAAAAAGACAGATACCATATGTTTCCACACATAGGTGGATTTTGAGAGACTAAGCAAAATCCAGGGGGGAGGAGAAGAGGGGAAAGGAAAAAAAAGACACAGAGAGGGAGGGAGATAAAACATAAGAGACTCTCAAAGACTAAGAACAAACTGAGGGTGAGGGGGGTGAGGGAGGGGAGAGAGGGGGCGACGGGCATTAAAGAGGGTACGTGTTGGGATGAACACTGGGTGTTATATGTAAACCAATTTGAAAATAAACGATTAAAAAATTAAAAAAATTAAAATTAAAATTAAAATTAAAAAATAAATATATAAATAAAAACATTTAAAATAAAAAAAAAAAAAAGAATGGAATCCAGGAGCTAGACAGAAAGAAGTTCTTAGGTCTCCTAATTATCACATCACCCTGAATCATCTAGATTTTACATGAAAAAAGATTTTCTAACTTTTTTAGATCCTTATAATCTGGGGTTTTTCAGCCTAGTCAGCCACAACTAACTGATACAGAAGCAAACACCAAACACTCTGGTGGCTTCTAGTCCTGTTGTTTTACTCCACATAAGTCTTCAAATGCCTTTCAATGCTCTGTGCTAGTAAGTTAGAAAAAATGTCTTTTGTTTTTTCCATGTATTTCCCCAGGGTTTTTCTTCCTAAAGAAATTGCTGGTTCTCAGTCCACCAATTCAGGATCAGTATAGAAACACTGTTTTTTATAGAAAAGAATTATACTCAAAGTATTTGTAAGGATAAGTAATAAGAAGTATGCTGATGCATTTTATTAAAAATACGTCCCAATGCTACTATAGCAGCTACATAATTAGAGATAGATGTCACCATGTAAGTCAAGCTATGATGATTTACAGAGACCATAAGGTTTTGCTTTTTCTCACTTGAAAACCATCTTTTACATTAATGTTGACATTATAATAATCTAGGGAATTGACAGAACAAGAGTTTGACAATTTCATTCTTCATCTAACTAAACAGCACAGCTCAAAGGAGAGAAATATATTCCAGTCTCCTTCCGATTTTAAAGACTGAAATAAATAAATAAGCCTACATCATCATTGACCAGGCTTTGTAATTCCAAACTGAATCATATAGATAAAGAATTAAGTTGAGCTGGGATTTTACATTCACAAAAAAAAAGAGTGTCAGGTTAGCACTTCAAGGCAGATAAAAAAATTGAATCAATTTGTACATATTTATGTCGGGTAAATATAGATATTTTATAAATATATATATGCATTTCCCTACTGTATATTACCTCTATTGGTACATATTAAGCATCAGACTCCCATATACAAATATGTACAAAGAGCAGAGAACAGCTAAGCCAAGCAACAGATGGCAGTGATTATGTTACAAATTAAAAAAGAAAAATAACTTGGAAAATGGTTTACTTAGAATTACAGGGGGAAAAATCAGTATGAAGAGGGGAAAACGCCCCTTTTCTTGACTGCAAAGAGAAAAATGAAAATGCTTTAAAAACAAGTTGTCGCTTTTGTTTTGGGGACTGGTTAAAAAAGAAAAATTAAATTGCAAATAAACACAGTGGAGAGAATCTCCTCCACCTCCAATAAGTTACATTCTGTTACTTGAGCTATATTGTCATTGCATCTTCCAAAGAATGAAACAATGCAAGATTTGCCACCATCCTATATTCTAATTCTAATCTGAACAGTTAAGATAATAATGTTACCTACTCAAATTAATTTATTAGAAAGAATATCCTCTTTAGTTGTATGGCAGTGAAGATTGGATAGTAAATATTTTAGGTTTTGCTGGTCATACGATCTCCACCCTAACTATTCAACTCCACAGTTACAGACTAAAAATAGCCAAAGAAAGTATGTGAATATAAGAGTGTGCCTGTATTCCCATGAAACTTTATTTATGAAAACGAGTTGCAGCCTGGATTTGGCCTGTAGGTTGCAGTTTGTGAACTTCTGTTCTATAGGAAGAAATAAGCTCAAGATTTCCTGAAACTCTTTCAGAGTAACTGAGCATGTATTGCCTCATAAATGTATCATTTTTTTTATTCCTCTGTGGCATGGAATGGGTAGCTTTAATTCTACTAGTATACTATAAACAAGTAAAGTACAAGATACCACAAATGTGAAACAAGATATGTTTTACATATGAAATCAAGCAACTCTCTGACTAGGCGAATATAAGTGAATATAAAATTTTGTCCCACCACAACCCAGTAGCAACAAAAACAGCCTCGCAAGAGCAAAATCTATACTAAAGAAACATCTAAGGAAGGCATCTTGCAAAACACATGTTCCTCATAAGATACTATTTGATGTATTTACTTTATAACGATTCTAATTAATCTTTCCTATAACCATGTGAGAAATGCAGTTACTAAAATAGCATTTCTCATTAGCATTATTTGTATAAATGAAATAAAAAACTACACCAATCGTATATAGATAATAGCCTAACTCTCATTAAATACGGCTAAGATATGGTCTCTGGGGTTTCTCTTCAACTCCATACTTGTCCAAGTATACCATAGTCACTCAAAAGATGTTAATTGAGTTCCTACTGTGTGGTACACAACCTATTAAACTCTATAATTAGTTTTCTCTCTTTTATGTCAATATATGAAATCTAGTAATTTTTAATGAGAGGCTTATGGTATCATTTATCATCTTGCTACTAAATCTGTGGTCCACAGACCAGTAGCATCAGCATCCTTGGGAGCTTGTTAAGTATATAGAACCTTGGGCCCCATTTCATAACTGCTGTATCAGAGGGTGCATTAGGCAAAAGCCCAAGGGATTAGTGTTCACACTGGAGTTGAGAAGCACCCACATAGTATATTAGAACCACAGTCAAATAAGTGCTTCTCCAATACCTTGAAGTCCTGGTTCCAACATCCTTAGGAACTAATTTCTAATCAAGGAATATCTTGGCATTGAGGATAGACCCACTCTTTAACTTTATAAAATAATCATGGTGTCTTCTAGGCATACATCTTAAGCCTCATCTCCTGAGATGTATTCATCTTCACAAGAATACCTGAAGCCAAATCTGTATACAGGAGTAACTTGATAAGTTTTGATAGATTGTTGAAGTTGAGCAAGAAAAATTCATGTTGGCTCTACACTCCATGGGTAACACACTGATCGGCCAGTGTTCTGCATTAGGATATGCTTCTGTGCGCTATGGTGGAGAGTTAAGATTGAACCACGTGCGAAAGCTGATATGTTACTTAATGTCTATACCCAGAAAATTCATTTGTCTTAATGCCTTCCCTCTTTGTTTAGCCTTGAATGTTGGGAGAATTGATTTTTTTGTCCTCATGGTACAAAGACCAGTGCTACTCCGAAAAAGGGCACTACTTGATTCTGAGTTGCCTATACTTGCTATCTGAATTTTTAAATATTGAGATCATCTATTTACATAATTACTTATTTCCTTTTAATGTATTTCATTTTTGATCTCTCGTTTAGTCGAAGACTTGTATACATTTTGATGAGCCCAGTTATCACCTTGGTCCTTTTTTGGATGCGTACAGTTTTAGTAATAAGGTATATCCTATATTTGTATATTTGTTTTTTATTCCAGAGAAAGGGGCAGAAGGTGATAATTGGTCACTGCTTTCTTGTTGACTGGCCTTCCGCTGAAAGCTGCTTGACGGGTTTGGGTTCTCAAGAATGTGAGATTAAATCTACAGATAAAAGTTAGAAAAATAGCTGTAGTACTTACACAGGAAAAACATATTTCACATCTAGAAAATAGATGCTTGGTGAAATGATGACTTCAGTGTGTGTGCATGCGAGCTTGCATGCCTGCGGGTTGGTGTGAATGTGTCCATGTTTAAAACCTCTCCCAAATTGTTTATTTGGGCAAATATTTGACTTCATTTTCCTAGAACATTTAATCAATAAGAGCAATGAAATAGTTACATCTATTTAAATTTTATTGTTATTAAATTATATAAACACATAGTATTTAAATGCCAAGTAAATCTACAGGCTTCTTATAAAGAGAAGCAGCTTCCTGTCCCAACCCTACCCAATTTCCCTCTCTCCAGATATAAATACTTTCAATTATTTTACCTGATTATTATGTCATTGTTCCATGTCACTAAATAATATATTTAGCTTACTACTTAATGATTCACTCTGTTCACTGTCTGTTAATTCCTCAGTATGGAAGATGAGGAACTTGCTCTTTGTCAACATCTTTTCCCCATCTTTCCCCTGCCCTCATTATCCCACCATGGATACAGATTTATCTTAATTTTGGTTAGCTCTTATTTCATATTTCAAATATGGTTAGCTCATATTTCATATTTGGTTAGCTCTTATTTCATATTCGAATTCATTCATAAGTATATATATATATATACATCACACATATGTGTATATGCATACATATATACATAAAGATATATAGACCATATATATAGTAATAACGATGTGTATATATACATAATGTATGTGTGTGTATACATATACACACACTATTCATAGCTAAGTCATGCAACTGTCATGATTATCTTCCATTCCTCCACACTGTTTTATTCTCTCTACCTTGTTTTATTATTGGCTCAGCTTGTTTTATATTTACCCTTAATTCCAACAGATACAGTCTCAGCCATTGAAATCATCTGTGATATGCACAAACACATCTAATATTCTCTCAATCTCTTTTTCTTGAAGATGTCTTCGCCCGGGACTTCTGACCCTCTCCAATCTGGAGTCTCTGTCCTCCAAGTTTCTGCAGGTTCTGGAGCTTTCCTTTCCTCAGACTGAGAATTTCCTTTGTCTCATCACTGCATTGGAACTCTCAATTCATGTTTTTTTTTTTTTCATTCTTGCTTAACTCTTTTGTTTTCAAGAGTGTTATCCTTACATAGCTTTCCTGTCAGGGTGCTAGGGAGGTAAATTATTTGAAAACTGACATTTACAAAAATGTTTTTATTCACCCTTCACAATTAATTGACATTTTGGCTCAACAGAAAAATTCTAGTTTACAAATCATTTTCTCATAGAATTTAGGCTTTTTTGTTGTTGTTTTTATTGTCTTTTTGCTTTCAGTCTTGCTGTTGATCCTTCATAGAGAAACACCTTTTTTTCTCCCTGGAAATTTGTTAGATCTTGTTTTTGTCCCCAGTGGTCTGAATTTACATTAATTTTGGACTTTGGGTTATTTTTATTTATTATAATGAACATTCATTCGGGTCTTTTAATTTTGAAAATTGTGGGACTTGTTCTAGAATTCTGGGAAATAGTCTAGAATTATTTCATTGACTGCTTCCTCTTTTTAATATATCTCTTTCTGGAACACCTCCTATTTTGGATTTTAGACCTTCTAGATTGTTCCTCTAATTTTCTTTTCCTTTCTGTCCTCACATCCTTGTCTTTTTGCTCTACTTTCTGTGGCATCTCCTCAGTTAAACTTCCAGCCCTCCTGGTTCAGTTTTACTCTCTGCTGTCATGTTTTTAATTTTGAAGAGTTCTTTTTTGTCCTCTGATTGATCATTTGTATGGCGTCTCTGGCTCATTTCCAATTCTCTCCATAATGCTAATTTACTTTATTTTTAAAGTCTCCTTCTAATGGCTAGTATTTGTTCCTACCTGTTTGCTTTCTCCTGCTTGCTTTGCCTCCATTTTTCTTATTAGCCACTTCCCACAGATATCTGGTGACCTTTGGTTGCTAGTTTATTTTAAAGAGCAGAGCAAGGAAGAAAGCTGATTGAAAGCTTTAAATACACAGGCAGTGCTTAAGAAGTGTGACTCCTACTGTAAAATGCTCAGGCCAGCTGTTCCTTTGGGTTACTTCAATATCAATATATCTAGTCTTTTCTCTCATTTTCCTCCGCAAAGATTCTCCCACGGGTGAGGATATGGCATATTTTAAAATAAGTGTGACTTCTAGGTATCATTGTTTAGAAAAAGCTTATGAAATATTGACTTCACATGACTTCCTGTGTCCCTATAATAATCATATGAGATAAGTAACAATATTATCTGCAATTTAAAGGTGAGGAAATGAGGTTGAGGGACGTGAACTATCCCCTTATCAACGTCATATAGTGAGTAATATAGGAGGGAGGATTTGAATCCAAAACAGCTGTCTCCAACACAGGTTTAACAATGATTATTATTTTAGGATGTTATAGCTATCTCATTTAAATAAATACATGCATTCCATAAACAAGAGGCTACAACAGATAATCAGTAATGTTGGGTAAAGATAGCCAAATAGAAACCAAAGGGTGGCACATGACTTTCATCTCTACATGTAGCATGGAGATTTGCACGGGCCTCTGGGTTCAAAAGCAGTTTGACAGGCTGAAGAGAATGAAAACTCAAAACAAGAATTCAAATTAGAACTCTGGAGGGTGAACTACTGGAGTATCCGTAGTTTTCCTATATGACTCTCACATATATATGCTCCATATGTTAAGTGACATTTTAAAGCCTGACTAAAACGTTGCAGGAAAGATTATTTTTCTACTTCATGACTACTTTAAAGGCTGTTGCCTGCTCTAGACGCATTACTCTAACTTACAACTTCAAACACTTTCTGAGGGGCAAACGTGGCCAGGAACTACCTTTGCTGTATCCTGAAATATCTAAAACCATCGATGGAGTTATGGTCAGTGTTTTATATTTTCTATTGAGACCTAATTGACATATAGCATTACATGAATTTCAGATGTACAACATAATGATTTGATATTTGTATGTATTACAAAGCGATCATGACAAGTCTAGTTAACACCCATTACCACACATAATTACAATTATTTTTTCTTAGGATGAGAACTTTTAAGATACACTCTCTTAACAACTTTCAAATGTACAGTATAGTGTGATTAACTATAGTCACCATGCTGTGCATTACATCTCTGTGACTGATTTTATAACTGGAAGGTTATACCTTTTGACCACAGCCATGCATTTTACCCTTCCTCCGCTGATTTCTTAATTATATAATTTTACATTTTCTGTAATGATTTAAGTGATTTCATTGCAATGATCTGGTTGTACTTTCCCAATAACACCCTTTAATTTTATTTTCTCCATATTCAATATCTATACAAGCAAAAAAGTGTTACTTTCATTCATCTAAATTCCTCTTTGAACCTCTATGTTTAAAGGAAGAAGTTCTCTACAGAAGCAGAGTTGTAATTTCTTTCTTCCAGTCTGCCACACACTTACTTTTTGGTATTTAAAGGCATGAATAAATATGCATACAATTATCTCTTGTATTAGGGCTCATATTTTCAAGCATGTTTATGTAAAAATAACTTCTCTCCCTCTAAAGATACAAGCAAGTGAGATGAAAACCTTTAGAAAATGACATATATTGATTCTGTAAATTAAATCCAATATGTAAAATAAATAGCAGTTTAAGAATTATCCTATTATAAGGGTGGTTAAGAAGGGTATCATATCACCATTTAACGCATCTGATTTGTTTGCTCAAGTAGCACAAATGGTATGTTTCGGATATTAAAAAATGTATGTCAACCAAACTCATACATTTATAAAAATAGTTGGCATATCTTACAGATCCCTCTAAGTACAAACACATCTTTCTTTAGGCAAGAGGTTTGTTTTAATAGCATGCTGGTATAGCAGTGTCTATATCTGTTAAACTTCCTTGATGTTTATAAACCTTTAAAGGCTCCTTAGAAAATCCAAGTAGAGTAGTGTGGGAGACTGAATGTAAAGAAGCTTCAGTTCTCTACCTCTCCCTGTATTTATACTTTTCGCCACACCCTTTTGCACCTTCTCCCATCTAGCAGGGGAGTCTTTGCCTACTCCTCAAATCTGGGCTGATGTTGTGACTCAGTGTGCCCAGGAAAATGGTACAGAAGTGGCAATAGGCCAGTTCTGAGCCTAAGCCCCAACCATGCCCACCCACCAAGAGATAAGCCATGGCTTGCCTGCTAGAGGGATGCAAGAAACCAATAGAGCAGGACTCATCCTAGACCAGCTTAGAGTCAGCCCACCCCCAAATATGTGAGAGAGCCCAGCTAAGGTCAACAGAGCTGCCTCCCCACTCATAACTGCAAGTGTATGGGTGTGTTCAGCTAATACCAGAAGACCTGTCCATCTAACCCACATACTCATAAGCAGTAAAAATTTCTGCCGTTTTAGAGCACTAGGTTTGTGAGTGGTTTATAACAGCATTGTTTCAGGAAGAGATAAATGGCATGAGCATGGATATCCCTAGCTATTAAACCAAAATCTTATGAACCTCATAATAGACTTTTTAAAAATCACTTCCTTAGTATCCTTTTTCTTTGCAAATCCAAGTTTGCTTCCACTTGACCAAAATCATTCAGGTCATGACTTTCATTTGTTCTTTTTAGAAATTCTAAAAAATTCCATTTTCACAGATTAGAAATCTGACTCCAATATTAGTCAGGAGTAACAAAACACTATTTACGTAACATGAAAATAAATTGACGTATTAAATGTTATGACTCATCATCTACACTAAACTAAATAGTAACTTTCATTTTTATGACATTTTATTTTTTTAGGTGTGTATTCTTTTATATTCTTATACTTCCAGAGACAATTCAGGGGGTGAATGTTCTTATCATCCTCATTTCACACATAGGAAATCTGAACCTTGCAAACCAATAAGTGACTTTCCCAATTTCGTGCAATTTTTTGTGATAGGTTGAAATAAAGTACTTTTCTTGCATTCTAATTAAGACATGCTACTTCATGAGGCCCATGAACTATTCTAAATTTTTTTAACATTTTATTTATTTTTTAGAGACAGAGAGACAGAGCATGAGCAGGGGAAGGGCGGAGAGAGGCAGACACAGAATCTGAAACAGGATCCAGGCTCTGAGCCATCAGCACAGAGCCCAATGCAGGGCTTGAACTCACAGACCGTAAGATCATGAACTGAGTTGAAGTCGGCCGCTCAACTGACTGAGCCACCCAGGCGCCCCGCCCATGAACTATTCTGTAGGAACAAAAGGCAAGTGCAAACCCTTTTGAATATTTCATATTAATATTTATGTTCAATAACTATATATTATGTGGTTATAGTAACTTACAATTAGGTAGCACTTCAGGATTACCAAACCCTGATGGTGCAGGAAGGGAAGTTAAAAATCTCTTTCCACAGATGGAAATACCAAAGTTTAGAAAGGTTAATGAGCTCACCAGGGTCATACAATGATGGGACCAATGTGGTTCATCCCAGTTTTTCAACATCCATACCAGAAGCCTGAGTCTGACCCTTTGCTTGAAAGAGATTTATTAAGGTCATTTCCTCAATATTCTGCATGTTACAAGTTGCACACCAACACAGCTGAGATCATTATGGCCCTAGAGGAAAAGCCATGCCAAGTAAGAAGACTTGGGTGAGCCATATGGAGACTTTGCAAGTCAGGACTCACTCAGACACAGCATACAGAAGAATCTATTCATGAAGAAATAGACCAAACTAATTCATTGGTTTCTGTTGTTTGGAGTTCATAGTCAGAACAATCTCTGAATCAGTATTTTGTTCTCTAAAAAAAGGAGGGGTAAATGACCTGTCACATTCGATTAATGAAGAATATCCTTTGATACTAGCAGTGTGGATAGATTGAGCCCTGTACTCACTGTGCAAAGAGGATGCCAGTTTTTCTCTGGAGGATTTTGGATACAAAGTACAACCCACAACCCTCTGGAACCCAGGACTATAGCCACGACTGACAGCTGCACACAGTGTAAGTGGTGAGTTAAACCACGGACCCCATCTGTTTATGCTTCTTGACAAGAACAAGTTACTCTTCCAAAGATTGGCAGCCACCCCGTTAGCGCACCAGGTCCTTTCAAGTACATTAGCTTCCTCAGTCTCCAATCAAGCGTAGGTTAAGTACTCGAGTGAGTTTTCACTTCTATCACCTAAGGCTTGGGGTAACAAACTCTCAGTGTAGGTTGTCTCCTGTTGACCCTTCCACATGTACTCTCAATTCTTCTATATTTTGCCATCTGCCTTGGCCACTGGGATGCTAACCTGGATGGGTTTATTAAAGGAGTATCTTGCTCTCTGTCTTCCAGTTGGCTTTAGTCATGAAGTGCACTAGGATGACATGGAAAGAAGGAAGGAAGAAAGATAAAGTCAGAGTATTTATTATCCTGGTGCCTGGCCTGTTTGATCTCTCTAAGTTAGCTGGTTCCATCTACTGAGGACAACAGCTCCTATCAAGTTGCCCTTACAGCTCTCTTCATGGGTTCTGGGAACCACTTCTCCTTATCTCTTCAGGTCTAGAAGTGGTAGTAATGACTCTCTGTCATTATTACTAATCCCAGGGTCCTACACTATCCTTTGTTTTCTTCCATAACCTTTATAATAGTTCCTTATTAACCTTCCTCAATTACTCAGAATGTGTCATCTGCTTCCTGCTGGGACCCCTGACTCATACTTTGTTGGATAGCATCTCACTGGACCCACTCAAGGTTATTGTGTTCATTTATTTAAAAACACATGTGACACATTGATTGCATTTTAGTGAGCAGTCTACATGCTATATTGAAAGCACAAGACTTAGTTTTCATCCCAGCCATATGTGACTTAGCTTTGTGACCATAGGCAATTAAATTCTATTCTGAAAACTGTTTTATTTTTTGTCATCTGAAGTCTGTCAGGCACCAGCTAAGACCTGTGAATACAAAATAAATAATACAAGATATCCATGCTCATGGAGCTCATAATCCTTACAGATGAGGTAGAGACATAAACAAAGATAGTTAATACAATATGACAAAAGCTATGTAGTAATTTATATAGATATTATATTTACATACAGTGACCTTCAGTTTTCCCCTTAGGTAAATGAGCACAATGATATTTGTCCTGTTGATTTCATGAGATGATAAAACAAGTGATTCAATGATATTGGTGAAATATTTTGAAATATTTAAGAATATTCAATAGTAAAGTTATTATTAGAAGTGTTACTGTTATTATTATGTTATTATGTTAATCTGCTTTACTCCTTACTGTTTTAAAATAAATTAATTATAGTGTTGTTCCTCTTTGGCATTATGAGAAACTTAGGCATTACTTTTCTCCAGGAAAAATTTTGCTTAGCATGAATTTGAAAAAATAAGAATAAATACCTTGAACATCTAATCTTATGAATTTAATCCCATATTTACAAGTGATATTCATGGATAAAGTATAATAATTAGGTCACAAAGATGATTCCACTCAGCCATAAATAACTGCCCTGAGCGGACTTGGAAGATACTTCTTCAACTAGTTTAAAAAGTATTTAATAAGATAGTTTTCTGGTTGTACTCAGGTGGCTTTCTTTGAAGATAAATGATCTTCTATATCTTTATCTAACCTTCTAGCTGAAGCTATTGATCAAAAAAATAAGAATCCATTGTTTTCTTCAAAATGTTCTGAGATTATGCCTGATGCACGATTTTTCTCTCCCCTTCTTACAGTAATAAAAATCTCATTTTTTGTTTTGGGAATCTTTATTCATGTAGTTTAGGTGAGGCTGATCATCCTTTATCTCTTTCACCATGGGAACAGGACACTCAAGTCTGAAAATTCTAAGATTTCCAAAAAGCTGGCCACAAAGTTTGACTTCAGATTAGTCACGTGACCCATGGTAAGCCAATCAGAATCTTTATTGATATTATGCTGTTGCAACTATTTGGAGATACTTCCATGTATCACTGGGGTTGGTAAACTGAGATGAACATCTTGTCTACCATGAGGAGAGAGGCTATCCAAAAGGTGGAGAGACTTAGCCATGAATTAAGACAGATATACCTATAAACTTTTTAATTACATTAGCAGAAAAAGAAAGAAATTTTTTTCTTTGCTTAAGCTAATTTGGCTTAATATCTGGCACTGACAATCAAATCTTGGTTATTTCATATTACCATGTCACTAAAAATGAAAATGAATGAATAGATAAGAAATTAGGATTTACTTTTTCTCTTAAGAAAATTCCAGGAAAAAGATAACTTAGAAATATATGAGGTACTATTTACAGAGCATTAAAGATGGTTGAGAACTGTACAACAAAAAATAGGAAGCTATGACCAAAAAACAATTTGAGAAAAAGAAAATTCATGCACATTTGAAATAGAATTACTAAATAAAATGTTTACTTGAAGAGTGGAAGAAGACCAATCATTTAAGTTTCCAAGGCATAAAGTTATTCATTTAGTCACCAAATCTTAATTAAATAGCAATCATTTAGTCACCAAATCTTAATTAAATAGCTACTATGTGACTGATTCTGATATATGTAGTACTAGGTACTTAGGTTATACTAGTGGAAATAGACCCAGACTCTGGTCATTCAGAGCTGACTTTCTAGCTGCTGTGGGCAGACAATAAATACAAGTATAATAAACAGGTGAAAATCAGAGTCGTAGACAAGTGAGAGAACATGGAAACAGACATCGTACATTCTGGGGGAGGGGACAGGTTTTGAAATTTAAATAGGACTGTAAGGACCAACTTTTTACTGTTAAATTAAGATATAAGCAAAGACTTGAGACCAATGAGAGAGTGGGTCAAGAGAGGATCTGGGAAGAGAGTTCCAGGGAGAGAGAACAGTTTACATGGCCTCTCTAAGGCAGGAATGTGCCAGGGGAGGTAGAGATAGGGCAGAGTGGCTGTGTACCTGGATTGGAATGAGTAAAGGTGAGTATAGGGGAGGATGAAGCCAGAAAAGTATTAGGAGCACATCAGGTATGATTTTATTGGCTATTGCAAGGACTTTGTTTTACTCTCAGAAAAATGGGGAGCCATTCTGAATAAGAATGTCACGGTCTGATTTATGTTAAGTCCCACATACTCTGGCTACAGTGTTGGGAATAAATTATGAAACTGCATGATTAAAAACACAAATATAAAAAAAGACAAAAATTATTTTAAAGAAGAATTAAAATCATCAAGGGTCAATCTAGGAGGTATAACATTCACATAATAGATATCCCAAAAGAGAAAACAGAAATTGGGGGTGGGAGGTTTGGGACTGGCAAAAATAATTACATACACCATAGCAACAAATTTCCTATTGCCAAATTAAAAAAGTCTGCTGCCCAAAAGGCTCACTGAGATTTGGAAAGGAAAAAGAGATCCATATCTGATCAATTAAAAAAAAAGAGCCTAGAAGCTTTCAAAGACAAAAAACGCCAATAAGGTGATTATCTAAGAAATTAGAAGAGAATGACATCAGACTTCTCACCAGTAATAATATCTATCAGGAGATGATATAGTAATACCTTCCAAGTTTAAGGAGAAAATTACTTAGAACTAAAAATTCCATATTCATTCCAATTTATCAATCAAGAGAGGGTAAGGGGAAAAAAACATGTTTTCTGACGTGAAAAGATTCAAATAGATTTTCTGAAAATCCTACTTGAGAATGTACCTCAACTAAATACAGAGGAAATTCAAAAATACTAAGGGACTTTGGAAGCAAGAAAATAATAAGTAGGAATACGCATATTATTGGCATTACAAATATCACCAATGAAAATAATAAAAAATCAAAACAAAACTAATAGAAGTTGAAATGAAAAGGAAATAAATAGAGCAGGGATAGAAATGAGGTAAATCACTTTTATTATTCAATGCCAACAATTTAAAGTTTGCAAAGAGAAATGAAGAATTAACATATTATTTAAAATTACAGAAGGAAATAATAGAAGGGTTGAAATTGGTAAAAATATGATTCCTCACTGTGAATTGGGGAGTCAGAAGGGAGGAGGCAATCACTTTTCATTTGTCCTGTTCTATTTTATTTGAACTTTAGTTTTTATATGTATATACTACTTTTATAAGAAACTAACAAAAGACTTAGTTTAATATTTTTAAAATTTTTATTTTAGAGAGAGGAGAGTGCACGCATGAGTGGGGGAAAGGGACAAGGAGAAAGAGAGAATCTTAAGCACGTTCTACAATCAGCAGGGAGCCTGATATGGAGCTTGATCCCACGACCCTAGGTTCATAACCTGAGCCAAAATCAAGAGTTAGACACTCAACCCACTGAGCCACCCAGGCAACCCAGAAATTAAAGAAAAATGTAAATGGTGGTTGTCTCATTCTCAATTTCTGCGAAAGTTATAAAAAAAGTAAAATCTCTTACAAAGCAATCCAAAGTACCATTTATGGGTGATGTGCAATATCTCAGGCATGACTGTGACAGCAGCTGACGAGCACCAGAAATGTCACCTATTAGAATGGAATGGAAGCACTTGAATTATTGGAGAGACTGTATATTAAAAAGTCATATATTTTTCCCAAAGTTAAGTTGCTGCCTAGAATATGAAAGGCAAGCAGGACAGACATAACTAGCTATTTGAGCTAATGAGTTTTTAATTCTGTAATTAATCTATGAGGTTGCAACTAAAACCACACAAGTTTAAAAGATACACATAAAACTCTAGAACATATCATACTTGTCACAGTTTAATCATAGAAGATAATTTCACAGTGAATAACTCCAAACACTATTGAGTTGATAAGATCAGGAATAGAGAAGATCTTTTCAAAGTTCTCAGTTGCCAT
This sequence comes from Paguma larvata, assembly GCA_030068075.1. Lineage (NCBI taxonomy): Eukaryota > Metazoa > Chordata > Mammalia > Carnivora > Viverridae > Paguma > Paguma larvata. The sequence continues at coordinate 16,256,319 of CM057844.1, forward strand.
GTGTCAGTCGCTGTCAGTCAATTTGTGCATATTGGGGATAATTTTGTGTGGTATTACAGATTTAGGTATTCAGATTTTTTAAAATAATTTTTTAACGTTTGTTCATTTTTGAGAGACAGAGAACAGAGTGTGAGTGGGGGAAGGGCACAGACAGAGAGGGAGACACAGAATCCGAAGCAGGCTCCAGGCTCTGAGCTGTCGGCACAGAGCCTGACGCGAAGCTCGAACTCACCAACCATGAGATCATGACCTGAGTCAAAGTCAGATGCTTAACTGACTGAGCCACACAGCTCCTAGGTGCCCCTAGGTAGTTAGATATTTTACAGGTGAGGAAAAGATAGGCTTGGAAATAAGTCCACTAAAATTGCAAAACAAGATGTGAATACCATAGAAGCATCTGCTGTGTGAACACATGCTGAGGTCTGGAATCATCTGTAGGCTTCTTTACTCATATGTCCGGTGACGAGGCTGGGCTTAACTGGGGTTTATGAAGGATCATAGTGTCTTGTGGGTTGGACTTCCTCACAGCATAGTGGACTCCAGGTATTTGGATGTTTTATATGTTGGCTCAGGGTTGCACGGACAACTGTTTCAGCAAAATGAAGGTGTCTTATGACCTAGCCTGGGAAGTTACATAATTTTCATTCTACCATACTCTAACTGATGCAAGTAAATTCAAGTTGAAAAGAAGGGGACAAGAACCTACCTCTTCATGGGAGAAATGTGAAAGAATTTATGGCTATGTCTTAAAATTCTACAGAAGTACATTACATGCACTCAAGAGATAAATTTAAAAGCATGAGATCAAAATAAATATCAATATACGTCACAATATTGTTTTGTCCCGCTGACCCATCTTGCTCATTCCTTTGAGTATGGACCCCACATTGGGAGATTGATTGATCTAAATAAGTGAGACATAAGATTTGCATGCTGAAGCCTTAATAATGGTTGATATGCACCTGTGGAACATGCTCTCATGAATGTATCAATCTTATGCACATTTCTTAGCACATTTGTTGCAACTCTACTCCTTTCTCTCCCACTCTACAATTTATATTACAACTCAAAGAAGTAAGAATGATTATTATGGGAGTAACCTTAAGTATATTCTCTTTTATTATTTTTAAATGTGTATTTATTTATATTGAGAGAGAAAGAGTACGCGTGGGGGAGGGGCAGAGAAGGAGGGAGACAGAGAATCCCAAGCAGGTTCCATTCCGTCAGCACAAAGCCAGATGCCAAACTCAATCTCACAAACCATGAGATCATGACCTGAGCAGAAATCAAGAGTCAGACACTTAATGGACTAAGCCACCCAGAGGCCCCTCTATTCTCCTTTAGTAATAAATATTATTCACAGTTCGATAGCAAAAAGTTACTTGCATTACACTTTGAAACGACTTGTAATATATCACTGATCAATGTAGTGACACAAGAATCAACAACTGTTGTATAAAGTACTGTCTTGTAGATCTGATGTTGGCCCCTATTTGTCCTGGAATTCACTTCTTTGAAGTAATTGCCCAAGATAGTGGGTGATGGGCGCACAATCTTGAGACAGAAGGACATATCATCATAGTGGAAGTTGAGGGACATCTAAAAGGAAATTCAGTACAGAGGCAGATAAAGACTGGGGGGATGTAAGAATAAAGGTCACAGATACTAATATTTAATTGTAAATACCTACTTTTCTGCACTGTGATATAACACCCCTCCTTAGCTTATCTACACTACACTACCCAAGGAAGGGAGGTGCAAGTTAAGAAAAGAGAACCCTCACAGGATGGCAAGAATAAACAAGATAGAGGATTTTACAAGAATAAGGAAGTGGAAGGGGAGGTAAGTATAGGATGTAAACCCTCCCTGGAACTTGTGGAAATCTTAGAGAGGGCAGGAAAATTTGCACAGGACTCAGGGTGGGGATTCAAGCCAATTTTGCAAATCTCAAAGGACACAGTGTAATGTTTGGTTATGAAAGCATTAAGCTAGCAAAAGCGCTGGCTGGCACTCAGCCAAGAGTCCAGTTTCCTCCAGTCCTTGTTGGCAAAGTAAAGGAACCTGACTCAGCTGCCTGTAAAATGAGATCAGGAGAATCTGTCACACCACAAATATGGCCAACACAAAGCAATCCTAGTCTCTAGCATCAACTGCTCTGCCTCCTTCAAACCCTGCCATCACACAAGCTGCAACAGGAAAAACAAAGGGATTGCACACCAAGGAATGTGCAAGATGTTCTATTGGAACATGGCAAGAAAATATTAGAACTTGTACTTCTATTCATTTTCATCTATGATTTAAAATGTGTGAACTGCATTAATGTAGATAGAAGTGCATACATATCATTTGTAAATGCATTTTAAAGATGGTATGCATATTATTTTCACTGATGAGCACTTGGGAAACAAAATGTTGGATATTAAAGATTTGGAGGGTAAGGTGTTGATTCAGGGCATCCACAAACTAAAGGAGAGTTGAATGAGAGCATGCTTCTAGAGTAGGTTGGCAGAGTCAAAGTATCTGCTGGGCTCTGTATAATCCATTAAGTTTTCCTACATGTCTCACAGCAGTTAGTTACCTTTAGGACTGTGATACGTTGAGAAATACTAAGATGAATTATTCAAGTTTCTTGGGGAAAAGTCTGCTGAGAGAGAACAAGATTACTTATGATATTAAGTTGGCCCACACATCACTGCAAGCCATGATTCCTGTTCCTGGCAGATAAATATTGATACTTCCTGATTCCTCTACCTCTGGCAGTTAGTAAAACTCAAACTCACAGTATTGGGTTTTACCATGAAAACAAGGAATTGATATTTACTGTCAGGCAGTTTACATACATTAATCATCTCACCTTCATTACAATTCTGTAAAAACTAGCTAATATTATTTCCATCTTACAGGTAAAGGAACCAGAGACTATGTGGTTTACCTAATATCCCACGGCTAGGTAAGAAAGAGCCGAAATTCATGTCCAGTTTCTTCTGATCCCAATGCCGTGTTCTTAGGCTGTGGTTTTCCTGATTTAGACAAAGATAAAGAAGGTCTCTGAAACCCTCAGATTTTGAAAAGATATTTTCTCCTGTGCTTTTGTAGCAAAGGAGAGGCACTTCCCCCAGGCCTAATATTTTGAAATATTTTGAATATTTAAGTTCATTTTAAAAAAGAGAAAGTGAGATTGTTAAAACCCCCATCACGGCATTTAATTGTTGACCCCTGAATGATTTGTGGAGCTCTCTTTGACACTCAGCAACTGAATGTCGAATTAGAGAAATGATCATCTGAAAAAGTTAATTGTCCTCTCCATCTCATTAAACCAATTTTGTGAGACAATTCAAGAGAGTAGATGGCTATGCAATTTCCATGCATCATTTGTTTGCTAAGTCACTCAGCCCTGGATACCATTTATTTTCCAATTCAAAGCTAAATACATATATGAACAACAACAAAAAAAAACTAGGTCTAGAAAAAAGGTCCATGAGGGTTTGATGAAAAGGGTCAGCATCCTCATTGGAGAGAAAGCATATCTCTCCTAAAGGTGTATGCACTTCAAAGCATGCTATTAAATGATAAGAAGGAGGAGGAAAAATGTAATTTCTCCAGAATAATTTTTGCAACCACAGAAATATCCTGCACAAGTGGACACTCAATTCTTTCCAGTTCATTCCTAAATGTACATTGCTGTGGTCTGTGATGAAATATTAACACTATCTAAGGAACCGTGTCTTCTGGGAGGTGCAGATAACAACCCATTGCCTGCAATAATCACATGTCTATTGTTTGAAAAGTGAGAAAAAAACACAAGGGGACTATGGATGTGAGTGAAAATCAACTCAGGACGGTGGGCTTGGAAACAAAACTACTAATAAATTGCAGAAGAAAAGAGCATATCTCAGCTGAATAATTTCATAAGAGATGATTGTAGGGATATTGGAAGGTAGGTCTTTTTTTTTTAAGTATAAACTAGGAGGTTTATATCCACTGTATAAAATTGATAAAGCATGTGAATATTCCATTGAACATTTGTAGCTTTTAACATACTCAATCCCTGTTTCAATGATGTTAAATAAGCAAAATATATGTATTTTTTAAATTTGAAGCATTTAGTAAGCAAATCAAAATAAAGCCACTAGAATCAGCATGAAATTACCAAAGATGAGGAAATGATATAGTGGAAGAAGCATTTGTCTTGTAAGCCTGACTTATTTATCCTGAAATATTTACCTTTAACATGTAATTCCACTCTACTTTATCCCCACAACCCTGTTGAAGTTTTCAGATTTGCATTCTTTTCTCAAAACCCTCTTGAAAGTAAACATCATTCCAAGTGTTGGTTGAAATGGTGGTAAGCATGCTTAATGAGCACTTTGTCACTTTTAGAGCCTTGGACAACTTGTTAACTTCACCTTGATCTGAAAGGAAAATGTAATTGCTTATGTTCTTTATAGTTTTATCCACCCCTTCTACCTATCTTCCTATCTCTGAGTGGATGAAATTTATTCTGAGTGCCATGCCACCCTGTCCTCCCTCATTCTTTCTCTTCCTTTCTCTCAAGCTCCACATTATTCTTGCACTTAATATATTTTTATCTCTGAAGTGTCTTCATTCATAGAAACATAAGGTGCCTATTTATTAGGCACCTACTCTGTACCAGGCACTAGGCCAGGCTCTCTAGCAGTATGGAAGCAGATATTGAGGAAGAAGGGGAACTATTTCAGTATTTTTCCCCACTTCCAGGTTTGCAATAAACATCACTTTCTCAGCTGCCAAATGCAGAGTATTACCTGCCAGCTACTGTAATCCATGAGAAATGGTTAGCATTCATTAGATAGAATCAGAGGGCTGGAAAAGATTGTAAGACATCACTTCTAGGTTTATCAGCCTTTTGTGGATTGGGAAATATAGAGACTGGTTCAGTACATACTTTTATGTATACAGAAGATACAAGCTGATAAAGATGCCTCCTGTGTTTTTAGATACACAAAAGCTGAAAGAATTCACCTCTAATAGACCCACACTATAAGAAATCTTAGTGGAATTCCTTTGGACAAATGAAAAATGATACCAGACAGAAATATAGATCTACACACAAATAAAATAAATAAAATAAAGAGCCCTGGAAATAATCACTACATGTGTAAATAGATAGGGATCATTTTTCTTATGACTGAAATTTCTTTAAAAGATTATTTACCGGGGCGCCTGGGTGGCTCAGTCAGTTAAGCGACCGACTTCAGCTCAGGTCATGATCTCAGTCTGTGAGTTCGAGCCCCACATCGGGCTCTATGGCGACAGCTTCAGATCCTGTGTCTCCTTCTCTCTGCCCCTTCCCCACTCATACTCTGTCCCTGTCTCTCAAAAATAAATAAAAACATTTAAAAAAGATTATTTACCATTGATCCAAAAATAATTACAATGCGATATAAGGTTTACAATATATCTATAAGTAAAGATGTATGGCAATAATCATAAAATCTGGGAGTGGAGAAATGGAAACACACTATTGTAAGATACTTAAACTCTCTAAGTGATATAAGAACAATTGACAGCAGAATGAGACACATTATGATTCATGCTACAAATCTGAGAGAGGTTACTAAGCAAACAAACAAAAAGTCATTAATAATAAGCCAACAAAGCAGATAAAATACCATAAAAAATTACTCAATTTATACAAAGGGAAAAAAGAGAACAGAGAACAGAAGAGACAAATGGAAAACAAATAGCAAGACAATAGTCATAAAATGAAGCATACCAGTCATCACATTAAATGCAAATTATTCAAACACTACAGTTTAAAACTCGACTATATGTTGTATACAAGAAACAAAATATAATTTAACACAAAATAACACATTTAAAGTAAAAGGATGAAAAGGAATATGTCATGCTAATTCTAAGCAAAAGAAAACTGGAGTGTCTATATTAATATCAGACAGAGGAGATGTTAGAGTAAATAATATTATAGGTATGAAGATCATTTTATAGCAAGAAAGAGGTCAATCAATCAAGAGGACATAATAACCCTAATTGTTTATGCACCCCAAAATTTGAACATATATGAGTGAAAACTGATAGAACTGTAGCAAAAAAATGATAAATCCACAATTTATTGTCAAAGGTTTTCTTATATCTCTCTCAGACAATGATAGAATAGACAAAAATCCAACAGCAATATGGAAGATTTGAACAACACAATCACCCAACTTAAACAGACTCACATGTATATCAACAACTGATTTTAGGAACAAAAACAACACTAATCAGTGGATAAAGAATAGTCCTTTAATGAATGGTGCTGATTCAAATAGATATTGAAGCAAAAAATAAACCTTGATGCATATCTCTTACCGTATACTAAAATTAACACAAAATGAACCTTAGACATCAAGGGTAAACTTAAAGCGTTAAAACTTTGAGGAGAAAAATATTTGTGACTTTAGGTTAGGCAAAGAGTTCTTAGATAAGATGCCTAAAGCATGATTCATAAAAGAAAACATTGATAAATTGGACTTCATCAAAATTAAAAATTATTTTTTTCAAAAGACAGTGTTAAGGGAACGAAAAGATAAACCACAGGCTGTCAGAAAATATTTGCCATCCTGTATATCTGATAAAGGATTTGTATCCAGAATAAGTAAATAACTCTTAAATTCAAATAAAAAGAAAATACCAAACCAAATAAAAATGGACAAATTATTTAAACAGACACTTCCCCCAGAGAAGATATACACAAAGCAAATAAGCACATGAAAAGGAGCTCAATATCATTAGTTATTAGAGAAATGCAAATTAAAACTACAATGAGATACATACCATCACACTTGTCAGAATTGCTGAAAATAAAAAGCCAAATGCTGGTAAGGATGTAGAAAAACTGGAATTCTCATACATTGTCAGTGGAATATAAAGTGAACAATGCCCACTTCTTACAATGTGGCATATATTTACACACAATTCAGTCATTCCACTCCTATTTACCCAAGAGAAATGAAAGCCTATGTCAATACAATACAAGATATTGTACATAAATGTTCGCATTTGTAATAGTCAAAAACTGGAAAGAATCCAAATGTCTGCAAACAAGTGAATGGATAAACAAATTGTAGAATGTCCATATGATGGAATAAAATTAGTAAAAGGGAATTAATTATAAATGGACACAATAATATGGATATATCTCAAGATAATTATGAGTCAAAGAAACCAGACTATAATAGAGCAAATGTATTATTTCATTTATGTAAGATCCCAGGAAATGCAAACTCATTTATAGTGACAATTTCCTGAGAAAGGCAAGAGGAGAAGAGGTAAGGAATGGAGAAGGATTATAAAAAATCATGAAGAAAGTTCTGGAGGTTATGGATATATCCCTCTTTGGATTGTGGTAATGGTTTCACGGGTGTCTACATATGTCTAGAATTATATAAAGTATACTATAAATATGTGCAGTTTTTATGTCAAGAGTCAACTTATATAAAAAGACAAAACAATTACAGTAAAGATAGTGCTTAGTAGTTTAAGGTTATTATGAATATAGAATGGGTAAATACATATGACGCATTTAGCACATTTCCTGATCCTTAGTAAGTATTCGGTAAGTTATGATAATTGTTGTATTATTAATCTTTATAAATCCATAGTTTTTTCTTTGATTGAGGAATACTATTTTTTACCTTCTAATTCTTGAAAGTTTGGAGACCATGTTGAAAATCTCTCTTGTAGTAAAAGTACACAGACACCTGGCGTAACCTCAAAATTGTAGATAGGGAAGAGAACATGTAAGAATAGTTGATACATTAAGATGGTGCCCCAGGTCTGGTTTTGTTCTTGATTCTAGAAAATTTACTGGATTTGTGTGCTCTACTGTGAAGCATTTCAATGGATATAAAACTCTCCCAAAGTCTTGGCTTTTGCAAAGCCAAGTACATTGACCGAGGTTGGATTTCTCAGATATAAATTGACCTCAACTAGCAACTGAACTGGGACATGGATTTGAGTCCAAATACATACTTTGTTTGGGTGACCCCTGAGACACTAGTAGTTGTTAGAAGTGATCTCAAGAAACACTAGTGGTAAAGTAGGGGACTAATCTAGGAAAGAGAAATCAAACAATACAGGTTACATCATCAAGCAAGTTACCAGCGTGGCCAACTACAGCTTAAATTTGGCCGGCAAACAGTGAGAGAAAATGTAGAGCATGCATTAAAGCCATGCCAACACAGTGGCAAGGGAGGATGTGTATCTATGGTTCAACCTCTGCTCCAACACTGGTTGGAGTATGCGCCCAGAACATTATCTTCCCCCAACCCCGGCATTTCCGGTTTGCCCTGGGCACGAGCCAGAATTAAAGCTCACAGGCAGGGAGCAGCAGGTGTTTGCAATAAGCAGCCTCCACAGTGTAAGGGTGAATCCCAAGGGGGATAAGAGCAGACTCTCAATAGCTACAGGTTACATAAATCATGCAGGAATGCAGCCTTTTTTTGATTTTCATTGCCAGTTAAATTATCTTTAGAGTCCTTCACAGCTGCTATTGAATGGATTGCTTCACATACTTGGGTGTATGACTTCAATTTGTTAGTGATGGAGTTGGGAAAGGCTGCGAGACTCAAGATGCACTGCAGCTGCGCCATGCTTGCTATTAATGAAGAGAAGTTAATACAAGTATTTTATGGTTGGATTATCATTGTGCAGATGTCCTTCCTAGAGAAGCCAAATCATGACGTGTCTATGCAATTTGTCACGTGTTTTATCTTAAAAAAATAGTTGTATTTACTACAACTCTTGTGATCTTTTATTTTTCACTCTTTATTATGGTTTCTGAGCACTATTATGTCCCCATTTTCCATTTAAATTTTTTGAAATGACAGGTTTTATACAGAAACCTTGGCTGCAGAAAGACTTCTCAGACCAAACATGTGATCTTTTCCTAGATAACAAGCTTTATCTTTTCTTTTTTTAAATTTTTTTTAATGTTTATTTATTTTTGAGACAGAGAGAGACAGAGAACAAGAGGGGGAAGGGCAGAGAGAGAGGGAAACCCAGAATCTGAGGCAGGTTCTAGGCTCCGAGCTGTTAGCAAAGAACCCGATGCAGGGCTCGAACCCATGCACTGCGAGATCATGACCTGAGCAGAAGTCGGACATTTAACCAACTGAGCCACCCAGGTGCCCCTATGCTTTATCTTTTCTATCAGTCTTAAACAATAACATAATTTTCCTTATCCCAATGAAAAATTGATATTAATGATAGCTGGTCACAGAAACATGAAAGTTCATTTTTATAGAGTGACTATTACAGGAGAAATTTCTAAACCCAACTGAAAATTAATTGTATTAAAATGTTCAGAATATGGGAGGTGTTCAAGTGTGATTTGGCCACTATTATGAGGGTCTCAAACATCTAATGGGATATGGAGCTAGTCAATTATCAAATATCTTCCAATTCTAAGATTCTGTGATTCCTACAATACCCACAGAATGATATGTTGCGAGGTGGCCTATATTAGTTATCTACGCTACATAACCAATTACCCAAAGTTTAGTGGCTGAAAACAACAAAAATGTTTACCTCACAGATTCTGTAGATCAGGAAACTGGGCATGGCTTAACTGGGTCTTCTGTAACAAGGTTTCTCACAAGGTTGTTGTGTTGGCTTTAGGAGTTGACTCAAAGTTCCACTGGGAGAGTTTGCCCATGTGATTATTGACAGAATTCAGTTCCTCACAGGCTGCTGGACTGGGGTCTCCTTGAGTACTTTGTTGTTTGGCTTCTCTATAGGACAGTTTAGAACATGGCATTGGCTTGCATTAAAGTGAGCAAGAGAGAGTCAGAGAGAACAGCAAGATGGAAGCCAGTCTTTTTTAACCTAATCTTGTAAGTGATATCCCATCACCTTTGCCATGTTGTTTTCTGGAAGCAAGTCGTTAAGTCCAGCCTACAATCAAGAATAGGGTGATTACATAAGGCATTAAAACCTAGAGTAGGAGGGGATAACTGGGAGCCATTTTAGAGGCTAGCTCATGAACTTGAAACTTTCTTGAGACAAAGCATAGCTTTTCCTAGGTTGCCCCGGAATCTTAAATTTTCATGTACTTTCTAGTAAAAGGTGTTCCATCTCCTGATCCCCTCCAGCAAATTATGTTAAATGCAAATATATTTCACAGGAGAGTTATGTTCAGGAACAGCCGTGATAATCCAGGAATATAAATCACCTTTAGATTCATTACACATGTGGTAAAGGCTATTTAATTTTTCTTTGCAGGCTGAGGAGTAGAGAAGAATATTTAGTATTTCCGGAGTATCCAGATACAAAAGGGCACTACTATCGGAGGAAAGGTCAACATGACAACGCTCTGTACCTTGGGGGAAGAGGGACCTCCACAAGGAACGCTGAGGTAAAGAGGGGAGGTTTTTGTCTAGGGCAGTCTTGTCTTCGAGGTTTCTAGGACCGTTAGTTCTTTGAAACCACATGTTGACCGTATCCTTCTTTTGCTTGAAAGTTTCCTTTTGCTTTCCCTCCATTCATGTAATGTAGAGGCCACTTTTAAGCAACCAACTCGAACAATGGAAATCTGAGTAAGTTTAAAGGGCCCACATTAACCCCCATGCTCCTGGCTGAATCCAAACAGGCCCATTTGGTGACCCACCTCAAAATACCACTAAGCCCCAGCTGATCAATGGGTCACTTACACTCGGACACAGGTGCCAAAAACGGGAAATTCCATATATTCGCATACCTCTTAACTCCTTCCTTTAACTACAGCCCCCACTCACTGCCTCTTGACAAACAGTCCCTGCTTTGCTATCCTGTCCCCTCTCCTTTAAAGTGTGTTCGATAAACTTCTATCTCCTATATTCTGCCTTGGGTGAATTCTTCCACTAACCACCACACTGGCCCCCACACTATTAGGTCACCCTACATGTAACATACAATCTAAACTTCTTATTTATTTATAGCCCTCTCAAAACTCTCTCTATAGTGCTTTTTCAGTCTATTCTCTAGTGACATATGTTCCTTTTTTTTCCATTTCAGTCAAAATGACCTAGGGAAATGAGAAACTCCCCTGATCAAGAATTTCTTTCCCTTTATGTCTGCTTATTTGCATCCCCATAGGTACATTCAGAATTCAGCTCAATCTTTCCATATTACAGTCCCTCACACTGCCACAGTTTTTGTGACTTATCCTATTACTTTGAAAATTAATGCTGTACTGTTTCAAAACCTCTTCTTTATTATTGCTTGTATCTATTTATATCATACCTTTTTGATTATTTATATCTCATGTCCCTACATATACTTTAAATTTTTTTTGAGGGAAAAGAACTACTATACTTTTTCTATATTTTCAGAGTTTTGCATGTCAATGGTCTTTGATGTGAAGTTTAGAAATGGGTCAGTTAAAATAAACATACAGAACAAAACAAAAAAATACTTTAAGTAGTCTTTGGTGTAGTTAAGTGGATCTAAATTCTTTAACACTACATAAGAGAAGATCAAATATTTTTACACTTGACACATTAGAGTTCAGCTGGATCATACCTATTGGTCATATGGTGTTCTTCAGTGCCCACCCCACTTCCATCCCCAATACAGAACATAACAGCCATGAGTGTAGGGACTTGTCCTGTTTGTTTCACTGCTTTCTCCCAGGGCTTAGAATAGGGTGACTGGCACATAATAGGTCCTCAATAAACATTGTTGGATAAATGAATATCATGATTCATTGTTGCCAATAATAGTTAAATTCTTGGTATTTATTTTATTTTAAAAAATGTATTTATTTATTTTGAGAGAGAGAAAGAGAAAGAAAGAGAATGGGCAGGGGAGGAGAAGAGAGAGAGAAGGAGAGAGACAGAATCCCAAGCAGGCTCCACAAAACAAAATCTAAACAAAAATACGGAAAGGTTTTTATGACTTTGGGAAAACCCTGAAAATGTTATAGAGAAAAAAACAATAAATTTTAATCATAAGATTTTAAAATTAATTATCAAAATAATTATAAAATATATCATTATCAAAGTTAAAAGACAAGTAATAAAATAGGGGAAACCACTTGCGATACAAATTCAAGAGATATCCAGGATATATAAATAACTTTTTAAATTCAACAAGAAAATACTTCTATAACATGTAGCTAAAAGATTAACATGATAGTAAACTTCAACAAAATCACGGAATTTCTTCCTTCATAAACATAAAATGCAAAGGCCAGAAATGCAACTGCCGAATAACTATATGGAAAATATGTTCATCTGCACTCATCACCCATGGAAATGAGAATTCAAACAAATTTGATGCAATGATTTGTGTTGACTTGGCAAAATTTAAAATGTGTGTTAACCTCAACTATTGGCAAGGGTGGGAGACACATTAACTTTCACGCATGACTGGTGAGAATAATTTAGTGCAGCCATTTTTCAGGAGAATTTGGCAGGGTGTCCTAAAAATTAAAATTTGTATCCTCTTTAACTGAATGATCCTGCTTCTGGTTATGCTGAAAAGACATGACAGTTCTGCAGAGGGGCACATACAAGGAACGGCTAAAAAAAACAAAACAGTTAAATCTATCCTGCAGAATGACTATATACAGTAGTTGAAAAGAAATTCATAGTTCTTAAATGTTGTGACAATGAAAGATCTCTAACACATTTCTGTGTGACCCATGCAGGAGTAATACAACCCTATGAAACATTCTTATATCAAAAATCCATATATATTTCTAAAATGTCTCTAGATAGGAAATTTATGGAAGAGAAAATGCAAATGGCCAATAACTGTGTGAAAATATGTTAAACTGCACTTGTCACCTATATTTTGGTAAGTGTATGAATGCGTACACGCACATCCACACACACTCACATACCCATATATACACATAGCAAAAAGAGATAGATCTCAGCGTATACTGTGAAGGGCCTGGGATCAGTGGCTATTTGTAATATTGTGATTGATAATAACAGTATCAATAACAATATATATAACTATATATGTAAATATGTGCATTGGTCTCTGCCCTCAGTTTCTGACACAGAACTCCTAAAACCCTTGTCAATTCCTAAGTGATGAGAGCACTTTAGTTCTAATATTTGGTTTTTGACTAGTTCCTGACACAGGGCTTCTGAAACCCTTGTAATTTCCTAGGCAATAGGAATGTCTTTTGTTTTAATGAGGCAGCTCTGGGTAGACTCCTGGATGTCTTGGATGAGGATTGGTCACTGGAAAGAAAATATCATGCTTACAAGCTTGGAGTTTTCGGCCCTGCCTCCCATTCTCTTGCGAAGGGGAGAAGGGCTGAAATGAAGTTAATAATCCATCATGTCTCCATGAGGATGCTTCCTTGAAATCCCAATAGTATAGTGTTTGAAGAGCTTCCAGGTTGGTGAACACATCCACGTAGCAGGAGGGTGACACATCTCAACTCCATGGGGACAGAAGCTCCTCAGCTCAAGATCTTCCCAGACTGCTTTACATATCTCTTCATCTGGATGTTCATCTGTATCCTTTATCATATCCTTTAATAAATTGTAAACGTAAGTGCCTCCCTGAGTTCTGCGAGCCGTTCTAGCAAATTAATCAAACCCAAGGAGGGAGGTCTTGGGAACTTCCTATTTGTAGCAAAATCAGACAGAAGTCGTAGGCAACCTGGGGACCTACTTCTTGTGATTGATATCTGAAGTAGGGTGGGAGCAGTCTTGTGGGACTGAGCCCTTATCTCCAAGTAGATAGTGCAACAATTGAGTTAAATCCCAGGATGCCTAGCTACTGTTGTGGAGAATTACTTGGTATGTGGAAAGATCTTCATGCATTTGGTGACCAGAAGTGTCAGAAGTGGTGTCAGCTATGAGAAAATACAAGAGACTTATAGAACAGAAAACTGAGATTTTTTTTCCAATATATTATTCAAAAGTGCTTTTGTTTTATTTGGTATTTTAGTCACAAAATTTGGCAATAGAATTCATGCATGAATCCATATAACAAAAATAAATAAAATTAATTTAATTTAAAAGCCATGGGGGAATATAAATGAATAAATTAATTGGAAGTGTTACTTCTACTAAACAAATTTACAAATCCCTGTTGCTCATTTTCCTCCCAAGCTTGCCCATGGGAGATCAGACAGACATTTCCAGAAAGTAGATATGTATGCTCATGACATCAGATTTTTTCTCCCTCCAGTGTTCAAGCCTCTTGATAACTCTCTGTTCATGATTCAGACTTCAATCAGTGGTCTCCTGGGGCTGGACAGACACAGGAATGCAGACGCTTGACTTCTCGGAGAGTCAAAGAGAGTTCATGACCAGTGATACAGCAGAACACATATTGCCTGGTACTTAACAAGAAAATAGACAATTTTCAAAAAGGGACTTAGAATGCCATCTTTTCAGTTGAAGATCTAGTTTTACAATCTTTATATAGTAAAGGAATGTCTTCAATGACAAAAATTTATCCTGTGTAACGATTTAATCTCTAGTATTCCTGTTACTTACTAGAATAAACAAAAAGTCAGTGATAACCTTTATTTTCATCCTGCGAAATTACCATATGCATTTTTTAAAATAAACTTTTGCATGAAATACCAAACCATGTATTCAAAGCCCCTCTAAAAATGTAGGCCAGACCTACTACTTAGGATCCTAAAAGTTATTGCTCCTCCTGACCACAGAAAGTTGCCCAAGTTTGGGTAACTTCAGCCTTGTTTGGTTTTTTTTTTAATCATTTTTTTTGCCAAGTGCATTATCAATTGTTGGGAACTGATTTATACCTGTTCCCAATTCCTTAGATGCTTGAAATCAGTTCCTTAGATATTGTTTTGTGACTTGCATTCTTTTGTACTGTCTCACACTTTCCGAATATATTAGATACATGCTTTTAATATACTGTTGAGCTTCAGTTCTTTAAAATAATGATGATGGACTCTTTCCTTATATCAAGGGCCACATTAGCAAGTGGGAAGAAAAGTTATTTCCTAATAATACCATCAAAGAATTAAGTCTCTTTCTATCTTTGGAATCTAGATAGGAAATTTGTTCCTTCTTTCTCTCACTCTCTCTTTCAGTTTCTTTCTCTCTCTTACTCTGCCTCTGTCTTTTTTGCTTTGGGTCTGAGTATGAATTATAGAAATTGGTATCATCCTATGTTTGAAATTATTGAAAGTGAATGATGTGCTAATGCCTAATTGTTTCTATAGTTGTCAAGCTTTGCTGAAAGTAAAATCATTAGTGGGACAAAAGGAGGAGAGATTATACAATAATTATTTTAGTTCTGAATGTAGACACCAGTTGAAAGGACATTCCATTAACTAATAATTATACATATATAGAATTTCCAGAAATATAACTTAGAAAAGGCATAACCAATGAGGACCGAAAGAGGCAGGCATCTCTGTTATTAAACTCGGGTACATGCCTTTTCTCCGAAATGGCTGGTTCTAGTTGGCATTTATAAAATTTACCAAAGTAGAAGATATAAAACTTACACTTCATGATAAAGAAAATGTGTTTTAAGGCCTGTCAGCTATTTATAACTTTGGCAAAATCACAGTCATCTGAATTATATCAAAAGAAAAAGCCAGGAACTGACTAACCTTGGTTATCTCTTCCAAGTATGCAGTAGGCCTGCTTCTGATAAATTCCATTCTGAAACTTTTATTTTAAAAATTCCTGCAGGTCTTCAAACCCTGTTAGCTTTGTGAATTGCACACAAATTACCCATGTTCTTACTCTGAGCTCTGCTAATGAACAATGCGTGTTTATATTTGTTTAAAATTAGAAACAGTATACTCATGGTAACATTCATGTTTTTATCCTACATCTTTTCCTGCCTAAAATTGTACAGAAGTTCAAGAACAACAGTCTTGTCATGTTTGTCTAAATGTCCCCAGTACTTAGCACTGAGCCTGGCAAAGACAGCTACTGAGCAGAGAGTTGTTTATGAATGCATTAATCTGAATATGTGTTATTCATATGTATTCATGTGTGTGAATTAATGTGTGCATGTCTGTTTTTTTTAGAGAATGTAGGATAAAGTCAGATTTACAGGAGGAAAGATGGGACCACGGCTACAGTGGGGCTAACTTTGCAACCTGAATCAAACAGACCTTTTCAGCCCTTTGCAAGGTATACACCTACCTTCATAGAGACTGCACTTGCTTTTCTCACTAATTCAATGCCTGGGCGATAACAATGGCTTTTCGAAAGTGTGTTTTAAATACTGATCATTTAGGCAAATATTTAATGCTCAGTCAAAAGAAGGTGCTGAAGGAAGGGAATCGCTTGGTTGTCAGAGCTAATCACAGATGGAGGAGGTAAACCAATTTGTGCAAGGAGCCCTAGATCTCCTCGGGAGAAAGGAATCCAAAGATTTCCTGCTAAGGAGCTCCAAAATTAGAGATACTCATTCAAAAGGCTGAACCACAACGACAACCACTAAGACCCAGTAGCAAGCTACAGAAAAGTTGAAAGTTACAAGTCTTAGAAAGAAATGGATTTAAAGGTCATCTCTGATATTAGAGTTGTATGGTTTTTGGCAATAATCAGTTCCCTCTGGGCTGGACTGAAGGACTCATTGAGGCTGTAGGAAAAGCAACATGGCAACTTGCTTTATCAGAGCAAGCAAGGGAAAGAGTGTGCTGGCAAGATAGTAGTCAGACCACTTGTAATCTAATCACAGAGATAACATGCCCTCTATGTTGAGGTTTTCTATTGGTTAGAAACAAATCACTCCAGGGGAAGGGGGAAGGCCCAAGGTCATGAAAATCAAGAGAAAAGGATAATGGGGACTATCTTAGAACCTGCCAACTGCAGTGTCCTGTTTGTAGAGAAGCTTTTAATTATGGTGCAATTCAATGTACCAATCATTACTTTTGATAATAACATCTGTTTATGATTTTACAGTTTTCTTTGTCTCTTTAGTAAAAAATCATCCTATATTCTGAGGTAGTAAAGATAATCCTTTTATCTTACAGTTTTACTTTTTTTATCCAACCTTTTCTAGTTTTGCTGTATTTTATGAGGCGAATTATGGATTACTTTGTTTCCTATAGAAAACCAAATATCCCAATGTCATCCTTCCCTCATGAATTTCAAAACCTTTTATTTTCATATATCAATGTTTCATGAATGATTTTATTTTATTTTGTTTTATTCTATAGGTCTATTTATTTAGGCACTATTACTACACTACTTTTAAAATTATTTTATTTATTACATTTTTATTATGAATCTTGATATTAGACAGTCAAGTCATCTCTCTTCTCTTTTTCAAAATGGTTTTGGTTATTCCTGTACTTTTCTATACAAATTTTACAGTGAATTTGTCAAATCCTTTGATAAATTTTGTTTACTACTTTATTGGAATTGACTGTATTCCCTGTTCTGTCTAGAAAGGAAAGAACAGACATCTTTTATATTGAAATCTTTCACCCAGAATATGATTTATCTCACCATTTAATCAAGCATTTCTTTTGATTCTTTAATTATTTTTTAAAACAAATTTTCTCCTAAAACAGCTTACATAGCATTTTTCCCCCAAAATTTATTACTAGGTACCTAGTAGTTTTTGTTACCACTCTGAATTATATATTTAAAATAAATATATTTATAATTGGTTCCAATCCCTATTTGGGTAAATCTGGGTTCTCACAATATTGAGTTACAAACATGGAAAAGAGACATTGCCTGGGTAAGGTATCAGATCTGTTCCGTTTGGCCCAATTTTCTGGTATGAAAACACTGATTGAACATAATCTCTCCTATCAACTTGGCAGAAATGTATAAGAATTATTCCATCAATATGTGAGTGCAAAGAGTGCACTTTAAGTTTAAGTTTTTGCTACAATTAAATTAGAATTTGTTTAGGCTTTCTCTAACAGAGAGCCAGAATCAAATTCTTGTGGCTTCATGTTGCCTCCCACATCTGGGCCTTCTAGAACTGTGGATCTCAGACTTTTACTCCTTTGTGGGCAAAAATCTTCATGTCTTAAAGTCTAACTCAGCTCTTGCTACTGTTTCTCCTTGATGCAAAATGCACCCATTTGTGAGATCTCTTTTCTCTTGCTGATTTTGCTAAGCTCTGCTGTGTTGGGATTCTCTTGGCCCTGCAAAGGCATCTCCTTTTCTATGCTCAGACTGACTACAGGATATCTTAGTTTAGGCCTCCAAGGATTCAACCTATAACAGCCAGTCCTTCTCCCCAAAGGTCTTGTCACTGCAGAAGTGATTACCTGCATGCACTTGCCTCTTAGAAATTCCAAAACATTTTTCCCCTATCTGTTATAGACAGACATGAAAAATTGATACCGCTCTCCCTTCGGGATCCTCTGAGAGTTTCTGAGATTCCCATCAAACTTCAAAGCATTATTTGAAAGCCCAAGTAGACAAGCCTGAGTTTAGATATCCTAAAGACTTGCCCACCTTTCCAGAAGGTGCACTCATTCTTGATAATTCCCCTATGTCTGCTCTTGGCTCCTCAGGCCCAGAGCCAAGTATGGGAAGATCCTGCTGCAACACACACACACACACACACATACACACACACATACACACGCTCCCTTACAAATTGAGTTTTCACTGGGTCTTCTGTCAACCGTTTTATTTTTTCCTGTTTTTACCAATGATAAGCGATTTGCAACATTTTATGAAGAGAATCTAAAACTTGTCAAAATTAGCATGAAATGTTAGAGACAAGAGACCAGTGTCTCAAGAAAATTCATGCTTGTGGAAGATTGCTTTTGCTTCTACCAAGAGATACCTGTTCACTCTCCTCTTCTGTTTAGAAAACTTCTGTGAAATATTTGTGAATCACTGGTATTGATGATCTCATGTTCTTTACCTAAAAAATCTCGAACCAACTCAAGGTGAAGGTATTGTTACTTTTTTTTACAGGTGAGGAAACAGACTTTAAAACTGTTAACAAACTTGCATGGATTAGTTAGATTTAAGGGGTAAAATCAGGATGTAAACCCATGCTTTCTGAAGTCCATGTGAATAACTATTCTGTAACAATGTTTTCTTTGCTCATATATTCTGAAATATATTAAGCATAAACATATTAAAAACAAAAAATATGTTTATTATTATTTTTGTATTAGGACCTTAGTTATACAGAATTGGATTAACCACATTCCTCTGTTCATGGCATTTATGTATAGCCTACTTTTGTGGCTATATTATTGATTTAATTTATTTAAAAATATGTCACGTACTCATCAGTTCAAAAGTAGCCAAAACAAAACCTGAAATTTTAATAATAATCTATCTAAATGTGATCCCTTCCCATTCTACTGTTACCTCTCATCACTGTAAATAAGCATTATCTTGAATCCTATGTTCATAATTTCCCTTGGTTTCTTCTGCCTGACCCAATATCTAAAAGATGTTTACCTATAGTTTTTTAACTTTTAAAAACTCTTAAGATCTTAATCCAGCAGGAGCTTATTTTTTATTATGTTGTGAGATAGAAATGCAACTTCATTATTTCCAAATAACTAACCACTTTTCCCAGTTCTATTATTGAATGCCCTATCTATATCTCTTCCTACAAACAGACCAAAGTTCATCACTTACTGAGTCTCTGTCTGCATTGCTATTAATTCCTTTTTTAATAATCTCCCCCTATATCTTTATCTTCCTATTTTAAATTTCATGTCTTCATGATATATCTGGACTCCTGGTATAGCAAGTCTGTTCTCCTTGCTTCGAAGGTTCTTCAAGAGGGTTCTGACTATTCTTGTCTATTATACTTCCCTATATCATAGTATTATCTTATCAGTCTCCAAGAAAAACTCTGCCAGGATCTTAATTGGAATTGCATTAAATCTATAGGTCAACTGGAGAAAAAAATCAAGATATTTACAACATTTAACTCTTCTTAACCATAAAAAAACTCTCCATTTATTTATATCTTCTTTGATATATCTTAATGAAATTTAAAAAATTTCCCCCATAAATATTATCCATAACTTCTGTTAGATTTATTGCTAAGTCTTTGATATTGTCTGATGTTATTGTATATGGTATTTTTTTCTTTAATTCTGTTTCCTAGGTCTTTCCACTGTTTTATAAGTACGCAAGTGACTTTTGATTATTAATTTTATAACTAGCCACCTTAGTAAACTCTATTATATCTAATAATATATTTATGAAGTCTTTTAAATTTTCTAGGTCAATGAACATCTCATGCAAATAATGAGAGATGCTATTTTTACTTTCAAATTCTTATGTGTCTCATTTCTTTTTTCTTCTCTTACTGCACTGGCCAATACAATTAATGTAAAAGTAATGATAGTAGAGATTCTTATAATTAATGCTAAAGAGGGTATTCTACACGTTTAGAATTATATTCGACCTAGTTTTTTTTTAAGTTTATTTAGTTTGGAGAGGGGAGAGAGAGAGAGAGAGAGAGAGAGAGAGAGAGAGAGAGAGAGGACATGAGTAGGGAAAGGGCAGAGAAAGAGGAGACAGAGAATCCCAAGCTAACAGCGCTGAGCCCAATGTGGGGGTCAAACTCGGCAACCATGAGATGATGACCTGGACCTAAGTCAAGAGGCTCACAGGTACTCTATCTCAATCTCTCTCAAAAAAATAAACATTAAAAAAAATTGGGGGTGCCTGAGTGGCTCAGTCAGTTAAGTGTCTGGCTCTTGATGGTCAGGTCATGATCTCACAGTTCATGAGTTTGAGTACCATGTCGGCCTCTGCTCTGACAGTGCAGAGCCTCCTTGGGATTCTTTCTCTCGCCCTCTCTCTCTTGTTCTTCTTCTTCTTCTTCTTCTTTTTTTTCTTCTCTCTCTTTTTTTAATAGTTTATTTTCAAATTGGTTTACATATAACACCCAGTGTTCATCCCAACATGTGCCCTCTTTAATGCCTGTCACCCTCTCTCCCCCCTCCCTCACCCCCCTCACCCTCAGTTTGTTCTTAGTCTTTGAGAGTCTCTTATGTTTTATCTCCCTCCGTCTCTGTGTCTTTTTTTCCTTTCCCCTCTTCCCCTCCCTCTTGTTCTTCTTCTGATTGTGCTCTCTCTCTCTCTCGAAATAAATAAACTTAAAAAAAAAAAAAGAGTCAGATGTTTGACTGACTGAGACACCCAGGCACCCCTGATCTAGTTGTTTGGGTTTTTTTGACAGAACATAAAATTTCCTTCTACTTTAATACATTGTTGTTGTTTTTTGAATCATTAATGGGTATATATTTTCTAAGTGTGCATTCTACAACTATTAGAATGACTGTATGTTTTTCTCTTAATATGATGAAATTTACACAATATTTACATATTGTTATAGCTTACATTCATCTTGGTCATGGCATACTATCATTTTTTAATATATTGATTCAATTCGCATAGATTTTGTTTAGATATTTGCATCTATAATCATGAGCCAATGGGTCTGTAAATTTTCTTTCTTTTATTTTTTTAACTAAGCTCCACACCCAACGTGGAGCCCAGCATGGAACTTGAACTCACAACTCTGAGATCAAGAACTGAGCTGAGATCAAGAGTTGTATGTTTAGCCAACAGAGCCACCCAGGTGCACTGGGTCTGTAAATTTTTCTATATTAAATATTCATAGCAGAATTTACTGAAATGTGCCCATGGATATTAGTCTTTAAAGATGTCCCCCATAATAAGGGTTACACAGTCAGTTCAGTATCATAATTTTGTATTTAGTATCCCTCATTTTGGGGATTTACAACATACATTAACAGTACTAACAAGTCCAGCAGTAAAAACGTGTGTATTTAATTCTGTTTCCCAATCCAGTCTGACTCCAAAATTATCTCTCTCCTAAAAAGTGTCCTGTTGAGGGATGCTGAGTGGCTCTTAATTTTGGCTCAGGTTGTGATCCCAGAGTCATGGGATTGAGCCCGGTGTCAGGTTCCATGCTGGGCATAGAGCCTGCTTGAGATTCTTTCTCTCTCTCTCTCTCCTTCTCTCTTTTTCTCTCTCTCTCCCTCTCTCTCTCTCCATATCTCCCCCCTAGCCTCTCTTCCCCACTTGCATTCTCTCTCTCTCAAATTAAAAAACAAAAAGGCAAAAAGTGTCCTCTTGAGACAGTTCAGGGAAATGCAAAGTTAATGGGAACAGAAAACTGTCGAAAAAAAATGAAATTGATTCCTCTGACTTTTTATGAACTGAATTTCTATTTTTGCTGCTAAGGGCAACACCCCAGCAATGGGGGTAAAATTGACAGAAGTAGTTGGGTTTTCATGTTTCCCTAGAGACAATGTGTAGCCAATGATCTACTGGCACAGAAGTAGAAAAACCACTCCTTTTATCTTGAGCAGGGACAAACTCTAAAGTGTGACTTACTATCCAGAGTTCCCCAAGGGATCAGGCCAAGGACAGGACTTCACCTGAAATCATACCATTGCTTAGCTTTCTCACCTTTCTTATTCTGTTTCTACCACTTTCTTACTGGCTTCTCCTGGAGACACTCACTTAATAAATCATTTGCATATGTACACTAGTCTTAGAGTTTCCTCTGGAGAAGACAATCTAAGACACCATGTATATGTCAAGTGTCATTAACTAATAGGATTCAGTATCAGTGCCATTTTTTTTTAGCCCTCTGTCATTTGTCGATACCATGGCTTAATCTGAGATGTATTCTTGATCAGAATGGAAATACAAGGACCTTTGTGACTGATCTTCCTGTCACTAGGTGGGAAAAAGTACCAGGAGAGAAGGTATATGAAATCATTTCTATTTTAAAGACTTTAATATTTTTTATTCTTGGGTGACTATCTACCTGCTACTAGACAAAGTTACCTAAATTTATTAAAATTAATTATAGCTTAATCAGTAGGTTTGCACAACGTGACTACAGTCTGTTGCCCTTTACAGGGACCGAATAATATCACTAAAAGATTTGCAATGCACTCTTGGCTTATGTTTCTTCCCACTTACTTATCTTTCAAAGGTACAGCCAAGTAAACAATGGAAGAAGAATAGAACTAAATGAAAGTATGAGCTACTGTCCCTTTTGATGACTCATTAGATATTATCACAGCCAATTCATTAGTATAAAAACTCCCATATGATCAGATGACATTTTGCTTTCAAGAACCAACCTTAAGGTTGAAAAATAACTGGGCAGAACGTTTCTGGAATGAGATTTTCCTCAGTTGTTTGTGTTTCCCACTAAACATATAAAATTGGCCACAGAACAGAGATATGATAAATGAAGTAAAAATGCTTGCTACAATTTCAAAGGCTAATAACAATGTCTGTTTTGAATTTTTATTTCTTTCATATATTTGAGAATGGTACATAAATTATGAATAAACTAATGAAATTAAGACTGGTTTCTTATCCGTTTAAAGGAGTTCCAGCAGCATCTGAGTACAGTAGTTCATGTTCCCAATCACGATTTCAAATTACCAGATCTCCTGTCACATTTGTCCTAGGTCCTGTTTCTCCTTAGGTATAGCCTAATGGTAAAGGGCATTTCCTAGATCTGGCTTTGAGATTTGAGGAGACTTCCTTAATTTCTCCATTTTATTTTCTGTAAAATGAAACTTTTAATAGCAACTTTAAAAATTGGACCTCTCACAGACACTGCTTACTTCAAAAGGTAATTTTGTTTTATTAGGTTATGCTATATACGAATTACTAATATTTGCAAATTGTTCTTCACAATTTGATTTGGTGTGGGCATTACATTTTACAGCTAAGGAAGACACTAATCTAATTTTTGACAGGAGTATTCTCGATGTTCCAGGGATAGGAAGGAAGTCATTGCACTTTTTATGGATCATCTTTTTACTCCTTCCTTTGAGGACAAGAGTCATACTTTCTTATCATCTGAGTCATTTTAATAAGAGATGTTTTCCAGTACTTAGTAGGTCCATTCATTACACACTATTTTATATATGTTTGTGTAAAGGGATCTGCAAAGTGCTGGGAAAAATCTGACTTGAAATGAATGGGAGCTTTATTCAGTAAGTAAATGTAAAATGGGAATATAATTTGATGGGGCTAATTCTTGGGCTAAAAGTCTATTTTCTAACAGTTACATAATCTTGAATTCATAAGTTGTAGTTAACTATGACCACCTACTATGCCTTCTCATATCTGTGCCCGTAATAACTTCTGCCTTTAATTATGTTTCCTTTGTCCTAATTTTAACATAAGATGGGGAAATTACTATCTTTTTACTGAAGTGTATATATATATATATATATATATATATATATACACTAAATGCAATCTGAGAATATTCTTATAAAATCAAATTTGCACTCCTTTGGAAATCCATTGGCTGAAAGACAACAAAATGAGTCAAATACATGGAAAATAACCTTTAACTCACACTAATAGTTCTCTCTCATCATCAATTATTAAATAGATCTTCAGTCACCATATCCTACCCTAAGCTTGGTAATGCCCAGAAAACAAACACAATACAAAGTAAATTGTGTTTGTTTAGAATACATTTTTCTACATTTAAAAGTCACTTTTATGGGGCGCCTGAGTGGCTCAGTTGGTTGAGCAACTGATTCTTGATTTCAGCTCAGGTCATGATCTGGGGTTGAGCCCTGCATCGAGCTCCATGCTGAGTGTGGAGCCTGCTTGCAATTCTCTCTCCCCCTCTGCCTCTCCTCTGCTCATGCACTCTCTCTCTAAAATTAAAGAACAATTTTTTAATCACTTTTAGTGCACTTTGATTTTATGAGAGTGAGCTAAAATGGAATACCAGTGAACATAAAGTTTAACATTATTCTAATATATTCATGAAGCTAAAGCAGAGCCCTAAGCATGTAAGAGAGAAAATTGATAAAAGTGTGAACAACAAGACTTTTGATTTTAGTAAACTGTTCTTTAGCCATTCCTATCACTTATGTGTACACACAACTTCGTTTTCAGAGCTCCTCAAACATGACTCCACTGGCTAACACTAAATCAATTAAACATATCCCATCTGTCTCCTGTAGGTTCCTGCATCAGCAGACTCTCAAAGATTTGAGTGCAAGATGCTTATTTGGGATGTGATCCAGAAAGGATCAGTAGGGGAGTGGGGAAGTGAGACAAGGAAGAGAAAAAAGCCAATAGAAGGTGTGCTAGAAAGATGGTTAAGTCAGCACTGTAAGTTTTTTGGAACTCAGTCTTGCTGTAAGTCATATGGAGCACACACCTGAGAGTTAGCTCTATATATACACCAGTACTCTCAGTCATCGGCTGAGCACCCATGACCCAAAGGATAATCCCCTATCATTTCTAACCCGCCATGTGCATGGGCAGTGAGTAGAAAGGACATCAGCAGCTTCAGAGAAAGCTCTCCAGTACAGCAACACATGTAACTTGTAGTGGAAAGCAGACCAGTAGACTCAGAAGTGGTAAGATCTACGGGGTACAGAGGGCTAATGGTAAACACTCAACACCCCAAACAGTTATGTCTTATGATGTCCTAGAATAAGTACAAATGAGAAGTAATCCTAAATTCTAAAAGTATTCACTAAAAATTTAACCCTGCAAGACTTCTCTGATTAGTGATGCCAAAACTCTTATATGCACCTCTGTCGCATGAAATTATCACAACATATTTTGATTATTTGTTTTTTTTTTTTTTTGGTTACCTTCTTTTTCTACTTTTCCATAAAACCTTCCTTGACTGACTGACCTCAGGAAATCTATCTCCTTTAAAAGTCACGTAGTACTTACTGTCTGCACCAGTTATTTGCAATAACCATGTCCCAGTCCCATTTTGTAACATGATTTATATATAAATATGCACTCATTATCTTCACATTTGATATATACTTTTGCATCCCAGTACCTGGCACTTAGTGGACATCCAAAAACTTCTTGCTTTTCTTACCGTAAATAAAGGAAATAGTTGATTCCTAAAGTTTAGCATATAATGATTACAGATGTACTTGTCCTTAATTCTTATAGAAAGAGTCAGAGTCCTTAGAAAATAAGGAAGAAGCCAATATAAAATGAACAATAATTAGTAGCACTATACACTTTTCTATGAAAAATAAAAGCGCTTTCAAAAATTAAGAATGTAGGAATATATTTTTTAGCTATGCATTATTTGTTTAAAACTTCCAAAATGATTCATCTTAACTACTGGCTGAATTTTTTATCTATTTACCTAGACAGCTAAAACTAAAAACGTTGTTTTTTTATACTCAAATTTATTTCTTCTAAAATTTTACATCCCAATGGAAGAAAATCTTCCACTCCAAAGTCATTTTCTTTAGTTACCATAGTATTTTATGGCTTTCTTGCTTTAGTTTCCACACTCTGGTAAAAAGCAAGCCTGGAAGTTTGTATCTACTGTGACGCAGTCGAAAATACAACATTATAGCTTTCAGAAGAAAAGTGAAAAAAACTTCCCTACCCACCCGCCTCCCACGCCCAACTGAAAGCCTGTGATTTTCTCCTTGTGGAAATCAGTAACTAGATTGTTATTGACCTACACCTTGCAGCCTCAAAATATGGCAGCCTCGCAGGAGCAATAAACTATGGAAACACCTTCCACACAGCTTCAGTTAACCAATGTGATTGTTTACAGGAGTAGGATGGTTTTAGCTCACTCTTAAAATCCAAGGCAAGGTCAAAAGGTACATGCCTCAGTGTTTTTCAGATACTTAAAAGAACGCATGCAATCAACTTGTTTTTAAAAACCTTGGAAGTTCTAGTCGTATAATTGGCTTCTATTCAAAGAAATACCACAGTGCTATTCGTCTTCACGTCACTCTTGGTGGTTTATTTTAAAAAAGATTCGTTTATATCTTGCAGTCTTCAGTAAAGTGAGAAATAAATTCAAAACTTCAGCAAAGTGAGAAATAAACTTTGAACTTCAGTAGAGTAAGAGAGAAACTCTGCGTGTGTCATTCCTTTAATCAAGATCATGCAACCTTTTTCATGCAACTATCACTTACAGACATGGTGAGTCTATAAAGATATATATGGTATGGTGTTAAAAATAAAAGTGCACACAAACCAAGTCATATGTTTTGAAAAATTAAACCAATACTTCCAACAAGATCTTGGAGGTATAGTGTATAAAAAGATTCAATATCTAATCTGAAGATTGTCAGATACATAATAAAATGGAACAAATTCTGTAGTGAATGTATGACTAACACTGAAATGTGGTTAAATTCTTTTCATCTTGGAACACACTATAGAGGAAGTTTTTCATGCATAATAATTTTAGCAAGATACCTTATTTATAATTTTATTTTATGATTTCCTCTACTGGAACCTTTTCAAGAGAAACTACTCAGTGTTGGGAAAAATAAAAATCTATTCATTCCTTTTTTTCCCTCTCTTTGCATACTTATTTAAAGCGTACTTTCTCAGGAATTCCTGTCGATATTTAATTTTGTTCATATTCTCTTAGAAGAAAAACATATTTTGAGACATCTATAAAATCTATAAATGCAATGCAACAAATCATGATTGAATAAAAATGATGTTCATTCAAGGTGAGACTGTCTTCCTACATTCTGAATTTCTTCCAGATGGCTATTTTGAAGTGTTCTTGCTTTATTCCAGTGAAATTTTAGTATTTCAGGTAACTTGTACAACTGTAAGTCTTGAATTGTGTTCATCGAAGCAGGAAAAAAATAATAACAATGAATTTTCAAAGCAAGATTTATAATACACAGAGGTCATAGTTCAAATAAGATAAAACATGTCCACATCTGATTTTAAAGTAAGTGTTTACTAACGTATCATTAGCAAACATTTTGATTTTGAATGACAATTGAAGAAAAGCATATCTTTACTTTCAAATCCTGGGAAATTTTCTGGGACTAAGATAAAATATCAGCCAGTTTTAACAGTGCGAGCCAACATTATATAAGAGAGCTTCTCACAATGAGGAAGTGCCCCAATGCCTTCTATTTTATGATTTAACTATGTGGGATTCTAGAATCATATTCTAAGGGGAATAATAGTTAAAAGCGACAGCAGGGTTTATTTAAAATATGCCTTTTATCTTTTCACAATGCAGACCACTGAGAACAAGATCCATTCTTAGAAGATGGAAGTAAAAAAGCAGAAATGAGCCAAAGCCTATTAATACAATGAGTACATCTGAATTTTCACAGTGACAGCAGAGCTAGTTCACTCAGGGGTTAGTTAAATAATTATTTTAAGGACTCACTGTCCTTTCTGGGAAAATGAACTGTGTAATGTCAAAAGCTCTCATGATATGAAAAATTAGAACGGTCATGAACATGGATTAATATCTATTCATAAAATACTGGTTTCACTTACTGAATTCTAGGAGGCACATTAAATGTTTATTTAGCATTTTACAGTTAGTATAGTTGTGCCAAAATCACAATATCCACTTATCTCTAGTAGACAGATGTCACTAGACCCAATGCAACTGCCAAGTCTAACGCAAGTTGTATATTACAATCATGGGTATGTTTGGCTCTTGTTGCCTTTGAGGGAGGAGGACAAAAGTAAATAAATACAGGTTGCTGTAAATTTGGGGAAGAAATTTCTTTCTGGGTAACCATTAATAGTTTCTAGAAGACTGAAGTTTTGGGTTAATTTCATTCACCGTTAACATCCCAGTGCTTATGTTGGAACTATAGTAAGAAAAACAAAAAGACATGTTTTGAATAATGAATTATATCAATATGAAAGTTTGGTGGAAGAATAAATAGACAACCCATTCGAAAAATCTCTTCTCCAATTTAAGAGTATTAAAAACATGGATGTTAATTACTATGGTTTCTCTTAATCACTTTCATTATGGTGCTGATGACTCCCCATTTGGATTAGGCTGGAGTGAAGATACCAAAAGTGAAGCTATGTATTCATAGAAAATTCTGTTATGGTTTAGACTTCTAGCACAAATTGTGTCATCTACACAGAATTTCAGTTTATCATTTCATTGTCCAAAGTTGTTAGTCTCATAAATTTCCTCCACAGTTGTTAACTTTTTCCTTTCTTCTGCCTCCTAT
This sequence comes from Paguma larvata, assembly GCA_030068075.1. Taxonomy (NCBI): domain Eukaryota; kingdom Metazoa; phylum Chordata; class Mammalia; order Carnivora; family Viverridae; genus Paguma; species Paguma larvata. The sequence goes on from CM057844.1 coordinate 16,285,255, forward strand.
AATTTATCTTTCCCTCCACAAATGCTTCCTTCCACCTTTGATTTTCCACCAGCTTTAATACTATTAACATTACGTTAACAAATACAAAGGAATGTATTATGTAAACAAATATAAATTATCAGCATCGAAACTCCCAAACTGAACTTTTTATCTTCTTGAGGCACCTGGGAGGCTCAGTCGGTTAAGCATCTGACTTCGGTTCAGGTCATGATCTCACAGTTTGTGGGTTCGAGCCCCACATTAGGCCCTGTGCTGACGGCTCAGGGCCTGGAACCTGCTTCAGATTCTGTGTCTCCCTCTCTCTCTCTGCCCCTCTGTCATTTGCGCTCTGTCTCTCTCTGTCTCTCAAAAATTAATAAAAACATTGGGAAAAAATTTTTTAAACTTATCTTCTTTCCAAATTTGGCCTCTATCCAGTCCTCTGAAGACTTTAAAGTACTGGTACTAACACAGGTTTCTCAATGTCAACTTAGACCATTCTACAATCCTCTTCATCCAATAAGTCGTTGGATTTAATTAAGCTTGTTTCAAAAATGTATTTCAAATGAATCCCCTCTTTTGCCTTTCTCTGTTTTCACCTATAATCAGTCTCTCCTTATATACAAATTCTTTCGCAAAAGTCATCAGGATTCAGTTTCTCCCAAACTTAATGTCGCTTCATTCATTCCTCCCAAGCTTTCTAAATTATGTTCCCAGAATCCAGGCATGTCATTTCTCAATTCAGAATCATCTCACAAGTCTCTAAAGCTTGCAGAACCAAATCCAGAATGATTGTCAAGATCCATTGTAATCTACGTAGTATACACTTGTTTGCTGACCAGTGGCATATCTGAGTTTCCAGACCTCATGAGCCTCTGAACATTGTATGTACAATATTCTGTCAGTTCTTTTGTTGCTATTATTTTAATGGCTTCACATGTCCTTTTTGCCTTTGACTCCACTAAATCTTACTCATTCTTTAAAGTTGAGATCAGATGCTAGTTCAGTATTCACATTCCACATTGTTGATTTCTGTTTCTTCTACCTAAGCATTAGGTTGGCCCCCTATTCAGTCCAGGCTCCCCTTAATGACTCAACTGATACTTAATGGTGACAATTATGAAAATAAACCTTGGATGATTTGTGCTGAATATAACCAAATGCATTTTGTAGATCTCCAAAGAACATTAATTTACAGGCCAAAGATGAAAATATCTTGCTCAATGAAATGTGGCAATAATCAAACCTAAAGTACCTACAAGCTGTTAAAGAAGGAACCTTTTAATGTCATATTTTGACCCTCACTTTGATGTTTGACTGCGTTTATCATTGAAACGAAAATAGTGCAGCCTCTGAAGTTACTTTGATTAGTTTATTTCTGTCCCACGGCCCTTTTTTTTCCTATTCGCTCTGTGAAAGTGATTCATCTTTTCTTTATTTTCACCCAGCAGTGCCACTGGATTTTGTCTTCAAATAGAATATTTAGTAACAAAGATCATCACAGTTTTAGACTATCTTTGTTTATCACATAAAATAATAATGATAATAATACATAATATTAATTGTGTTTTTACTCTCTGCTAGGCATCCTATTGAGTGTTTGTACAAAGATCTTCTCACGCAATTATATCCCACCCTGTGATGTGGGTAGTTAGTATCTTCATTTATAATTCCCATAGCTACTTTTGGAATGACTTATAAGCTGCTTTTAAAATATAAACATTTAATTCCCAGCAAAAGTATAAAGTGCTAAACTTCATTAATTATCAAGGGAATATAAATTAAAACTACAGTCCAATACTTCCATTTAGAATGACCAAAATGAAGACAATACCACTTGTCTGACATGGACAAACTGAAATTCCAATACACTGCAGAAGGGAGAAAAAAATGGATCGGTCATTCTGAAGAACTGTTTAGTAGAGCCTACTGAAGCTAAGAAGATACACATTCTTTAACCCAGCAATTTGAGTCCTAGTTAAATACTCCCCAAAATTGTACAACAAAAGATAAGAACAAGGATATTCATAGCAGCACCATTTGTAGCTCAAACTGAAAAATACTAAGGACCATCAATATCAGAATGGATAAATAAACTGTAGTATATTCACCTGAAATAATTTACACACAGCAAAGAAAATAAACAAAATACAACTACATGCGTCTAAATGTACTTATAAAAATGATGTTGAGCAAAAGATGTCAGATGAGGCATACCTACTATTTGGTTGTGTTTTTAAAAAAATTTTTTTATTTATTTTTGAGAGAAAGAGAGAGAGAGAGAGAGGGAGGGAGTGCGAGTGGGAGAGGGGCAGAGAAAGAGGGAGACACAGAATCTGAAGCAGGCTCCAGGCTCTGAGCTGTCAGCACAGATCCTGACATGGATCAAACCAACAAACCATGAGATCCTGACCTGAGTTGAAGTTGGCCACTTAACCTTACACTGAACCACCCAGGTGCCCCTGAGGTTTGTTTGTTTGTTTGTTTGTTTGTTTGTTTCTTTCTTTCTTTCTTTCTTTCTTTCTTTCTTTCTTTCTTTTTCTTTCCTTCTTTCTTTCCTTCTTTCCTTCTTTCTTTCTTTCTTTCTTCCTTCTTCTTTCTTTCTTTCTTTCTTTCTTTCTTTCTTTCTTTCTTTCTTTCTTTCTTTCTTTCTAATGAAGAGTTCAAAAAGAAGCGAACAATATATAGTAGTAGAATTAGAACAATCCCCTTGGGACTTTTTTTCTTGATCTGTTTGTTGGCTACATGGATTGATGTGTTCAATTTGTGAAATTCATCAAGTTGCACACTTACGATTTTTGTCCTTCTTCACTGTGCACGTCATTCTTCAATAGAAATTTTACATGTAAAGGCAAACATTTGCTGTTTTGCCTAACGTTGTGGCCTGAGGCTGGAGAACAATGGCTATCCCAAGACCACAAAGCGACTCCATCATAGAGCAACTCTTCAGTTAATGAATGATTACCGGAGTCATTGCCTTGAGGTCACATGACCTGATGATGATTTGGAAATATGGAGAATTTAAATTGCGTACCAGAGGGTCCTTGCTGTGTCTCTGGTCCCATCCCAGCATCTCACTCTCCCTTACCTCACTCAGCCTCAGTGTCCCTGCAGCTGCTCAGACATACCAAGCTTCTCCCCTGATCTATTTCATCTGCTTCAAATGCTCTCTCCCTCTAGAGATACCTGTGGGGCTTGCTTCCTCATTTCCTTTATGCCTTTGCCCAAATGTCATCTCATCAGACACGGCTGCTCTCACCTCCATCTATGAAAAGGCAGCAATTCTCTCCACCCTCTTATCTTTATTTCACTATTAATATTCTTAACTGTGCCATTTTAAAAATTTGTTCACTGAACTGCATCTGGCCACTCGAACATAAGCACTATCAGGACAGGGTTTTCGTGCTGTTTTAGTTCATGGCGATAACCTCAACGCTTAAAAAATTCCTGGAAATACGTGAAAGGTATATGATAACTATTCTGGATTGGGTGATGTTGACATATGACTTTATCAAAACCACCAACAATCTCCAAGATATCTGATTGTCCCCTTTCCTGCTACGCTGAAGCAGAGGAAAGTCAGTAGGAAAATACTGCTGCATGACTGTAGGAAGGGGAAGGTCTTAGGTCCCTCCTCTCCACCGTCCTCATGTCCTACAATTTAATGAGTCTTCTCTCAAAATGTGAAAGTCTAGACAGCCTCTTCTCTCTCAAAAAATCCTTTCAAAAGTGAAATCCTCAACTTTAAGGTGCAGTTTTGCCCATCAACTTAAAATCCCCAAAGTCCCAAATTGTCTTTTCACTTCCTGCATGTGCCATTTTGTTTTCACTTTGATACTTGGACCCCAAGGCAATAAAGAGCTTTTCTCTACTGGGAGATAGGCAGGACCTCTTAAGATATCCAAATTTTATCTGACTACATACATTTGCATACATTACTCATTCAATGAATATCTATCATGTATTTAATGTGTGCCTGGCACCAAGGGGAAGGGCATATGATGATGAATATGTCAGCAGTTTCCTACTTTTAGTGGAGCTTACGTTCTAGTCAAGAGTGTCTTAGGTTGGATTCTTTCAGAAACTAACCCTGAAACAAGTATAGCGGCACAAATATATCTTCTTGGAAGATAATGGGGAGGGTAGAGAGAGGGAGAAAGGAGAGAGGAGAGGGAAGATTATACAAGTGTGTTAAAGAGCTATTAGTGCCATGGGAAGTTAGGGATGAGTGCTGCTCTGGATTGCTGGGATATTTACAAAGTGCACCTCAGAGTTGTCCCACCTGAGGGCCCATCAATGGTCAGCTGTCATTGGTGGGAGGCTCTTCCTGGGACATGAACTCACCTGTGCTTTGGCCTGCCCACTCGTGCAGGCTGAGCATGCTCCTGTGGCCAGAGAAAGCCCCCAGGCAGAGAGGATTGTGTGCTTAGAGTGGAGCCACAGGCCTGAGAGGGACCCAAGGAAGGAGGAATGATTAGAGAGGCACCAACCCTGTGTTGGAGAAGGACAAACAGCACGCCAATTAGGTATAAAGGAGAAGCCAAGAAGAACATAAAAGAATTGGAAGGACTGGCTAGCAATGTTAAATTGTCTGACAAAGGTTGTTCTGTGTCTGTGATCTGCAAGAGGAGAGCCTCTCAGGCCTGTTTTGTATCAAGGAAAGAGCTTTCTAGAGCCTAGAGAGCATCCAGGACAAAGACCAGGGTGCAAGGATTCCTTTGTGTGTTTAAGAAACTAAGAGGCCTGTGGGGTTGGAGTGGGAAACAAAGGGCAAGGAAAGAAGGGTGAGGGATGTACTCAGAGGAGCACAAGAGCTGGGGCAGGTTCGGCCATGGGCACGCTGCCCCTGGGGGTTCAATCATGAGAATTCCAGTAGCCGGCTTTTGTTTTAAAAGTTATATATATATACCGCATATACATGTCTCTATATACAAATATATTGTTAGATATGTGTTTCATAAATATAGATATTTATTTCCATACTTATTTCTATGCATTTATTTATACCTACCAGTTTAACAGGTGGCGAAAATAATGAATTTGTTTCATTTCCAGTCACTGCACAAATCAACGGTGTAGACAAGTGTGTATTTCGTTATCCTTGTTGAAGTATCTATACATAACTCTTTGGTGTCTAGTCGTGTATAACCAGGACACGGGTTACTAAGAAAGCAGCACCAGTAGGGAGCTATCTGGGAGAAGAAAAAGTAAGACAGGTTGGCTGGGGTGTAAATCTAAGTGTATATCATTTTCTTTTTCCAATGGAAACTCCTCAAAGGAAAGGACTGCTACAGAATGAAAGGGACTGGAAATAAACAACAAAACATGTAACTTGAGACTTCAAGCATGATGGAGAACTTTTCTTTTCCTGTTATTTTTCCTCTTTTTTAGAAATCTTGGCTGTCACAAAACCAGAGAAATTTAAAACTGAGTGACTCACTCCAGGACCCATCTCCTTTCTGATCTTGCTTTTTTTAGGATTCAAAGTTAGCGGGGAAAGGCAAATGCATTATTTGACTTAAATTCAGAATGCATTGGCATTACTTACAGTGATTTTGAGAGCCTCTGAACAAAGGAGAAAAGATTACTGCATTGACAGTGAAATTAGAGAATGGTGAGGGCGCATTATGTTGAGTTGGCAGTGAAGCCTTTGTAGCACACCTGTTTTATGCAAATGATACAATAGCAGGAGAAAATCAGCAAGGCAGCATTGTTCTCAGTTGTTTTAAAGGCAAGGGGTCACGGAGACAATGCTGATATGGGTTCATTTTTAATGGATTTAAAATTAGTTTCTAACCTATTGAAATCTTGCACAGCATGTGAAATGACTCGCTCTGAGTTATTGCCGAGAAGGAGCTGGAAAATGGAAAAAGCAGAAATATCCGAGTTTATTCTCCATAGAGCCTCTGCTGCCCTGGCCTCTTCACTCTCCATTCTGCAGAAAGCCCATGATTGCCTAATGGACAGCATCATTGAGGAGGATCTGAGCCCTAAAAGTCATCCAAAGAGGGTGTTCCATTCTCTAACCTGGCTCCTGGCCTACTTTTCACAAGTTATACACTGGGATAATCTTTTTGTCATGCCATTGCTATGAGGCCAGATGTTACCCATTGGAACATAATCCACTTGAACACTCTCCATAAACATGCTGGTTGAGAAACAGGAGTAATTGCATCAAACCAGAAGGAATTCAGTGGGAAAATGATTGATCACAAAGAGACTGTTGGTCTCCCCCCGAGATTGTATGATTCCCATCAGATCGATGATTTCTAACTTTCGTATTTAAGATATTCAAGGTGATCTGAAATATGAAGTTAGTTAAAGATTATATGACAAGATTCATTTTTACCCTTTTCTGCTATTTTTAAAATGTTGTGTGTTGAAATCAACCCCAATGTCCCTCACTGGGCGAATGGAAAAAAAATTGTCATATGTTCTTATAATGGAATATTATTCAGCAATAAAAGAAGATGAGCTGTTAATAAATGAAGCAACATGGGTGAGTCTCAAATGCATTACAAGAGAAACAGTTGTACGTTGTATGATTCCATGTACATGATCTGGGAAATTTTTTTTTAACTTTTTAACGTTTTTTATTTATTTTTGAGAGACATAGAGACAGAGTGTGAGCAGGGGAAGGGCAGAGAGAAAGGGAGACACAGTATCCGAAGCAGGCTCCAGGCTCTGAGCCATCAGCACAGAGCCCGACGCGGGGTTCAAACTCACAGACCGTGAGATCATGACCTGAGCTGAAGTCAGCCGCTCAACCGACTGAGCCACCCAGGCGCCCCTGATCTGGGAAATTTTAAACTGTAGGGAAAAAATGAGATCAGTAGTTGCCAAAGGCTGAAACAGGTGAAGAGAATTAACTGTAGAGACAGTAGGGAATTACTAAAGTATAGAATTGTCCTTTATCTTAATTGTGATAGACGTTACATTACTATATATGCTGTATTTTGTCAAAACTCATAGAGTGGCACAGAAGAGTGAATTTTACTATACATAAACTACACATCAATAAACTTTATTTTAAAAATTGTTCATGGTGAAAATGACGTTTCCTTCTAATTTTCATTAAAACAACAGCACACAACTCTTATTTTTCTTCCTGAAATACTCTGTGATGCCTGCCTGCTATGAGGTTCTATGACCTAATGTTCCTTCTGAGTTACAGATGTTACATGTTGCTTCCATTTGGTGACATAAAAGGAAGCGGAGGTCATAGCCTTTTTCTGCAACAATAAGGGATATTTTTGTTGAAGACCCACCCGCTAGTTACCAATACAACATAATTAAATTTTTGAAATATTTCCCATACTGTTTTGAGGTTTTTTAGTTTTAACTAACAGAAATCTGCTTCAAACTAGAGTTAGGGGGAAAAAATCATAAAGCTAATAGGATAACACATGAAAGCCACAATATGACATTATGGTTAGAAACCTATTTAACTGGCCTGGATTCTCCAAAGAGATCAATGATATTCTGATGGTTTTAAAACATGGTATAAATTCTTTGGCACTATTCCTATTCAAAGTGGGTGGTCTGGGGCACCTGGGTGGCTCAGTTGGCTAAGCATCTGACTTCAAGTCAGGTAATGATCTCACAGCTTGTGAGTTTGAGCCCCGCATCAGGCTCTGGGCTGATAATCCAGAGCCTGGAGCCTGCTTCAGTTTCTGTGTTTCCCTCTCTCTGCTCTTCCCCCACTCATGCTCTCTCAAAAATAAATAAACATTAAAAAACATTTTTTTTACAGTGGATGGTCTGTGTCCCCTCTTCTGTGACTGTCTTGATCCATACAGTACAGCAGAAGGGACACAGTGTGACTTCTCAGGCAAAGTCAGTAAAGGCCTTGCAACTTCTGGGGCGCCTGGGTGGCTCAGTCGGTTGAGCGTCCGACTTGGGCTCGGGTCATGATCTCGCGGTCTGTGAGTTCGAGCCCCACGTCGGGCTCTGTGCTGGCAGCTCAGAGCCTGGAGCCTGCTTCAGATTCTGTGTCTCCCTCTCTCTCTGCCCCTCCCCCACTCATGCTCTGTCTCTCTCTGTCTCAAAAATAAAATAAAACATTAAAAAAAATTAAAAAAATAAAAAGGCCTTGCAACTTCTACAATGTAGTGTTAGAACACTTGGTTATGGAGTCTTAGCCTAACTATCCTCAGGCCACCATGTTGTAAGGAAGCCTAACCCACTTGGGAAGACCATGTATAGGTGTTCCAGTTGACAATCACAGCTGAGTCCAACCTTAGGGTCATCCCAGCTCAAGCAACAGATATGAGAGTGAAGAAATCTTCAGATGATCCCAGGTCCCCAGCCATTTAAATGCTGAGGCTCAGGCATCATGGAACAAACACAAGCTCTCTTCATTGTTCCCTGTCCTTTTTTCTTTTTATCATAATAAAATGGCGATTGCTTAAGGACATTCAGTCATTAAGTTGTAGGATAATTTTCTATGCAACTGTAGATAACTATGAACAGGCAAAGGATGAAAAGCCAGAAACCAAACCACACCAAAACAAACAACACTAACAAAAAAAATCAGGGATTATTTTAGAATAAAGGAGACTAATGAAACCTGACAACTAAAGACAATACATGACCTTGATTGCATTCTCGAAGCCACGAATAAAGAAAATATTAGGGACAAAGAGAGACATTCAAATAAAAAGTGTTGGGAAAAAAGAGTTAAAGTTATTTTATTAATAACTTTATTAAGCTTATTTTAACAAGGTTAAAATAAAAACTAAAAGAAAGAGAGAAGGAGTGAGCAGCCTTAAGCTCTGGAGTCATCCCCCTGGGTTCAAATTCTTTCTCTCCTGAGAACATAGGTAGTTAAATTCTCCCTTTAAATATAAAATCACTAAGAGTATGTAGTCCTATGATTGTTACAGGGATTGAAAGAAATAGTATATCATATGTAAAGTGGGTGGAATAGGTTCTGACTCAATAATGCTTGGTAAGAGTTATTACTAATAGTGACTATTCCCAACACAAGAAAAGCCATTATGATCCTAGGCACCTGGTCCCTGTCTCCTTCTCAGCTTCTCTTCCTGATGCCTGCTTTAATCTCCCCTTGACTTTGCAATGTGGTTTGCCCTTCTTCTGATGCCCCTGTCTAACATTGCTGCCCTGTCTCTCTTGAGTTTCCCAGTCCTCTGTTCAAGCAACAGGTCCAGATACTTTCTTGTCTCTCATTCTCTCTCATAGATACCAGGAAAAGATAGTCTGATCCGATCTGGAGTCGTGTGAACACTCAGATCCTATCAGCTTTAGAAAGAAGTCAAACAGAGTTCTGCAGTAGAAAGACTGTTGAGACCCACCATCTCTTAGAAAACAACCCTAAGAAAGGGGAAATGGGCTCGGCAGACTCCTTCTTAATTGAAAGACAATTTTAATATAGACCGGTTGCGGAGATAAAATTATTTTAATTTCCAGGCCATGGAAATCATTTTAACTGCAAAAGTAAAAAATTTATCTGATGTTTATAATCTTTTTTTTTTTTTTTGATGTTTATAATCTTAAGAGATGATCTGGTGAAATTGGGAAAGCAGACCTGGAAGGAGTATCTTGCCCTTCTAATTCTGTCATTTTTTAACCATTTGCCTTACAAAAAAATGGCTGTTTTGAAAGTGTTGCTTATCTTCTCTGATGCTTAGTAGCCTGAAAAAGACCAAAAGAGAGTGTATTGTTGACATCATTTTATGTCTTATGAAATAAATTATTTGTGGATCTAAGTTATTGCAAAACAATAATAAACTAGTATGATATCTTTAAAATATTTTAAGTGCACGATATATTCTTATAAAAATAGGAATATATTCTTGTAAAATTTCCAGTAAGGCATATGCTGCAGCTATAACTTTGATAGTCACAAATCAGATGTGTACAAAAATAAGTCTCTATTTTACCACTGTGCATATTTTCCTGGTCTCTGATGATCCATTTTCACTCATCACTGGAAAACTTAATATAGTTACTTCTGGTAGAATTGCTGGATTGAAAAGTATAAGGAATTAAAATTTTAATTATATAGCCAAATTACCCTCCAACATTTTAAGAGTCCTTGTCAAATTACCAATTCACACTCCCACTGGCAACGAACGAGAACATCTATCTCCACACAACTTTGCCAAAGTAGATGCTTCAAACTTTTTTACATATGATGAATGCCACTTGAGTTACAGTCTATTGTGGTGATTACCAATGAGTTTGAACACCAAACTTTGTTTAATTGTCCTTTTGTCATTGTTTTCTGTGAATTGAATGTATTGATTTGTAGAATCTCTTTATATTTTTAAATGTTTATTATTTATTTTTAATTTTTTATATTTAGAGAGAGATAGCATGAGTAGGAGAGGGATAAACAGAGAGGAAGAGAGAGAATCTTAAGCAAGCTCTGCACTGTCAGCACAAAGAGCCCAATGTGGGCCTTGAACCCACAAACCATGAGATCATGACCTGAGCCGAGGTCAAGAGTTGGACTCCTAACTGACTGAACCACCCAGGTGCCCCTTTGGAAGTTCTTTAAATGTTCTAGATATTAATCACTTTTTTTTGTTGTTATATATTGGGATGGGATGTTTTCAAAAAGGACATATTTGAACCTAAAACAAACAAATGAACAACCTTCTCCACAAGGGGTGGAGAAGACGGGTGGGGATTTGTAAGGGATTTCTGAAGAGAGCCTCTGCCCAATTTGAGTGCCATTAGTGCCTCACCTCTTGTCCCATGTGCCTCTCCTCGCTCACACCTAGTGAGCAATGTTATCCATAGGGTTGGGGAAAAGTGAACTGCTTGTCGTCTCTTGCTCAAGATGACTAGTGAAAGGCGGTAAAGGGTGGCATCTTGGAAGTAACTATCTTCTCACTCACAGCAGGTCCAGGAATGCAGGTGTCTTCCTAACTGTGCCCTCATACCATCTAAGAAGATGTGGGGACTCTAAATGTCTGAGGAGTGGTTCACTGGTTACCAGAGGCATGGTCCAGAGAGGCATGAATGCTATGGTTGGGGTTTTAGATGGATCATCTGGGTCTCTAAGGACCCTACTAAATTTCTCATGAGGGTCACCTTCAAACATTAGCCAGGCCCAGAGGACAAGAAGTCAGTTGAGACAAAGACCATAGTAAGCAGGAATCTTCTTGCTTTATCCCTTTACCTCTACTTCCTTCTCCCCACCTTTGACCACCAACCAGAGTCTAAACCCACAGCCAGCAAGAGGTTATGAGGTGAGAAGAGATAAAGAACAAACAGAAACCAACCATGTCCCCTTCCCTAAAGGCCAGGGGCATGCAAAATGCAGCACAGAACTGGAGAGGTGGAGGAGAAATCTTATCTTTGAATGAAGTTTTAAGTGTTGATTAATATCTTGAACTGAAATGGGGGTATGTTTTTGACTTAACATGAACTTAGCACAGAAAAGTCATGGGGCCTATTGAAGTTTCTCCCACTTAAATAATTTGTAGAATGTCAGCTCAAAGGCAAAAGTAAAGTTACTTGTTGTTATGTTCCAAACATCAAGGATTGGTTAAAACACATTGCAGATATTTTTTCCCTGGCCTGGCTTTCTTTATGCTATAATACATTTGACTTTGTTTATGTTATAATATGTTTATAGACCTTCTCAACTCTAAGTCATCAAATCCATCTATTATTAGAAGGGCCTTCTTATCCTAAGATTATAAATATATTCACTTTTTTTAAAAAACTCATATCCCATATTTTAGTTTCCTACAACTGGTTTTGAGATGCATCTGGAATTCATTTTGTGAATATTGTTGTGGTGTCAAGCCTCTCTGGAAAATTGCCCTCAGCTGGAAAGAGCTGCCTCACTCAAGGTCACATTTCTTTCCCCAGGGGCAGCCCACATCCAATGACTGATTCATGTGGGACTAAAACATAAGGGCTCCTTGACCACAAGGCTGACAGCTCTAAAGCATACTGCAACTCAGAATTCCCCTTCTGATTGATTGAGGCCACCGAGACTAGATTGCAATCCTTTCCCCATTGATACTTCCCTCACTTTCTCCTCGGGGATTGATCTACTGAACAACTCCCCAGTAAACTTCCCGTCAACCAGTCTCTGTCTTAAAAATTGTTTCCTTGGGAACCTGATTTGCAACAAATTTTAAGTAGTTAACTGGAATTTATTTTTCTGCCAAGTGCAGAATTCACAATCTCAGTACCTTTTGTCGAACAATTAATCCTTTCAAGTCTATTCGGTCTACCTGACTCCTCAATTATATTTTTTAAAATTATTTCTCCACTCTTTAATTCTGTAGATTTAGAAAAAACCCTTTATCAGGCAAAGAAAGCTACTCATTATTATTTTTTTAAATAAAAACTATATTGGCCATTCTTTTGTTGATATATGTATTTGTTTTTCCTCTTCGAGGTGAATTTTAAATATATTTTCTCTATCCCACATAAAAATTCTGATGAGGACTATATTTATTATTGCATTGAATTTAAGAAATACTATGTGGTGAATTACAATATTTACAATATTGAATTCTCTCATCTAAGAAGTTTGGATATATCTCTATATGTTCATGCATTATTTTCCCTTTTGTAGAGTTTTCCTATATATATATTACACTTATCTCTTGGTAGGTTTGTTTCTAAATGTTTTAGGATATTTATTACCATTTATGAAAGATATCTGAGACTTGTAGGTTAATCTTACATCTGACTTTGATAAATTCCCTTATAAGTTCTCATAATATTTTAATTAATACTCTTAGATTTTCTGGACAGATAATATCATCTGCAAATAATGCTAGTTTTGTCCTTTCCTTTCTAGTTGTTATATTTAATTTCTTTCTTATTTTATTACATTGGCCATGATTACCAACACCATGATAAGGTCAGCAGCTACCGTGTGTTGCTTAAGACTTTCATAGAAATTCCTCTTATATTTTATGAATAAATGTGATTTTTGCTGGAAGTTTCTAGTAGTTACCAAATATCTATTTAAGACTAAGTCTTAAGATTAAGTTATCCATGAGTAAATGGTAAAATAACAATAAAATGAGATGTACCCAGAAGTCAGAGAGAGGGTGATGGGTCTGACTGCCTTGAATAGGTGGCTTCTAGCCAAAAGAACACTGCAAGAAACAGATGGCAACTTGAACAGACAAGTTAACTGAATAAATATAGGGATGTAATAGGATTCAATTATAAGACATAAAAATCTTTTGAGAACCAATGTGTTAAATTTTATGACTCAGGAGAGATACTGATAATGGAGAGTAGACACTGCTAAGTCCAGATACATTAGGCAGGAAGATCCTGAGTAATAAGTACTATTAAACAAACAAACAAAAAATTACAAAGATTTTGACATCATGAAGAAAACGAAAATCTAATATGCAGTTAATTAGTAAGAACTCCAAACAGAGATAAAGAAACAGAGGAGAGGTAATAAATAATGAAAGAAATTTATTGTGAGTGAAAGTAAAAGTCTTCAGAGTTAAAGGACTGAACGAGCTCCTCACAGATCTGATGAAATAAGAGACCTGTTATATACCTTGGTAAAATTCCTCAACTTCAAAAATAAATATTTAGACAAGACTTAAGAAAGAAGAAAGTATCCTTTTTAAGAAAAGGAGAGATAATCATTTTGGCACTGTAGCTCCAAGGCAAACAAAAATATAAGGAACTTAGTTTTATGATATTAATGTAATTCAAAGCACCAACAGGATAAGGGAACATTATGTGACATAAAAGGCACAATTACTGAAGAAGGTATAAAGATTATAAACCGATTAATATGGCAGTTAAATATGCAAAACTAAAGCAATTAGAAATGCAGGAAGATCATAACAAAAAGTAAAACTGTGGTGAGATATTATAAATACTACTTGAAGAATCAGCAAGTCCTTGGCGAACCTGGGTGGCTCAGTCAGTTGGGCTTCTGACTTTGGTTTAGGTCATAATCTCCTAGTTCATGGGTTCCGGTCCCATGTTGGTCTCTGTGCTGACAGCTCAGAGCCTGAAGCCTGCTTCAGATTCTGTGTCTCCCTCTCTCTCTGCCCCTCCCCTGCTCACGTTCTGTCTCTCTCTCTCTCTCTCTCTCTCTCTCTCTCAAAAATAAACATAAGAAAAAAAAAGAATCAGTAAGCCCTTGAACCAGGAGTAACACAATCAAAAATTGATTTCATGAGATAGCAAACATTTACATGCTGAGCATGTGTAATTTTCTCATATGTAATCATTAATAAAAATTAATCATATAGTTGACCTCCCAAAACTGAAAAAAAAAAACAATGTTATAAGTCACATCTTCTCAAACTCTAAACATAAAAAATTCCAAAAACTGAATAACTGAAACAATTAAACATAATACCAACTAGCCTTTGAGTTAATTGGGAAAACAAAGTTAACATGAAAATCTACATGTAAAGGACTATAAAAAGAAAACTTCACATCAGTTGAGACATAGCTGAAGTATAACCAGAGGAAAATACATATTCTGATATACCTTTATTATCAAGAGAAGAAAAGAATAAAGAAAAAAATCTATATTTCAGAATCTTAGTGTATGCTAGAAAACATTCTGTGTTCTTTATTAAATTATTTAATCCTCAAAAAGATCTTATGAGGTAGATATTATTATCCCTATTCTTTAGATGAGGAGACTGAGGCACAGAAAGATTAAACAGTTTGACAGATGTAACACAGCTAGCAAGTAGTGGCACCAGTCTTTAAAACCAGTGAAATCTGGCTACCCATTATGTTAAACTCATCTTAAGATGAGTTGGGAGAACACATTACTCAGTCATAAAAAATAATGAAATCTTGCCATTTGCAATAATATGAAAGGATCTAGAGAGTTTAATGCTGAGGAAAAAAGGCAGTCAGAGAAAGACAAATACCATATGATATCACTCCTATGGAATGTAAGAAACAAAACAAATGAGCAAAGGAAAAAGAGAGAGAGGGGGAGACAAACCAAGAAAGACTCATAAGTACAGAGAACAAGCTAATGGTTACTAGAAAGGAGGTGGGTGGGGGATGGGTGAAATAGGTGAAGGGGATTAATTAGTACACTTATTACGATGAGCACTGAGTTATGTACAGAATTGGTTTTTCTTTTAAACTTTTTAATGCTTATCAATTTTTGAGAGGCGGAGAGACAGAGTGTGAGCAGGGGAGGGGCAGAGAAAGAGTGAGAGAAAGAATCCCAAGCAGGCTCTGAGCTGTCAGCACAGAGTCCAATTCAGTGTCTCAAACTCACAAACCATGATATCCTGACCTGAGCTGAAGTCCGACGCTTAACCAACTGAGCCCCCCAGGTGACCCAACGTATAGAATTGTTGAATCACTATTTTGTATACCTGCAACTAGTATAACAATGCATGTTAGCTATACTGGAATTAAAATTTTTAAGAAAGAAGTGGAGAGATCACAGACATCAATGAAAATGGAAAGAAGTAATGATAAAAAGATATAAAGTGAAATTTTAAAAACAGAAATTAAAAAATATAGCATAATGGATAAATAAACCCTAGACCTAAAGTGTTGAAAATATATTTTTCAATATTTAATATGTATAAAATATTAAAAACATGTAAAATAAATATAATTAGTAGATAAAATATAAGTAAAAAAATATTGCCCCAGAAGAATAATAAAGAAGGTATGTAGGTGTAAAGAGATGAAAGAAATGAAAAGAAATGACGTATGTAATTCTCTGATATAAAATTTAAAAATTTGGAGAAAATGCGTGCTTTTTGAGAAAAATGAAAATTAATGAAATTGACCTCCTAATGTGTGAAACACATGAATAGATTAATTGCTTAAGAAGAGGTTGAAAGCAAAATTGTTTTTTAAAAAACATGAAAATAAAACCCAAACTAAATGACTATGTTTCTCGGAATAATTCTAACATTATCTCCTTAACAGAGGAAAGATCTTGGAAAGCTACCTCTCTTCATTATATGAAGTTAGGATATCAAAAACTATACACTAACAGGAGCATCTGGGTGACTCAGTTGGTTAAGCTTCCACTTTTGATTTCAGCTCAGATCATGATCTCAAGGTCATGAGATCAAGCCTTGAGTAGGGTTCCACGCTGAGTGTGGAACCTACTTAAGATTCTCTTTCTCTCTCTCTCTCTCTCTGCCCTCCTAAGCCCCTGGTGCTCCCTCTCTCTCTCTCTCTCTCTCTCTCTCTGAAAAAAAAAAAAAGCATAACTAACAAAAACTAGGGTGGGTTTCAGGAATAATTGGACAGTACAGTATCAGAAAAATCTCTCCATTTATTATATTGTCAACAAATTAAAGGGAAAAGCAAATATATCACATAGATATTAAAGGGAGATTTGAGAAAATTCAGCAACCATTGAAAATAAAAATGTAAATAAAGTAGAGAAAGAAGTTAATACTCTCAAACTTCAAAAGCTCATAGATACCATTCTCACTTACGAAGCACTAAATCTATATTATTAAAATAGTAAGACAGAGATGCCTGTATTGTTATTATTCATCATTGCCTGAAAAGCAATAGGCTAAAATATTATTTTAAAAAATATGTACAATGATTTTTCTTATCTACAAAGCAAAAGAGATCTTATTAAAAATTAACATAATTACTAAGGAAATTAGAATGCCAATAAATTTATGATAATCCATAGAAAGAGACAACTAAAAATAGAAGTAAAGAAATTTATACATGCATATTAGGGGCAAAAATCAATAAAAAACTTGTAAATAATTTTGAAAATAAAGGTAAAGGATGTGTGTGAAGAAATTTATAAAATCATATTGAAAGATATAAATTCATGTGACAGAATGGATATTAAAACCAGACAGGAAACTATGAAAAAAAAAAAAACCCAATGTTTCAGAATGTGATTTCTCAAATAATAAAACCTACTTCAAAACCACTATGAACAAAATAACATATAGAATAGAATAGACTGGAAATCTCTCATATGTATCACTATATATGTAAGAATTTGATAAATGACAAAGGTGATATTAAACATAATGGGGGGATAACATTGGGCTTTTGAAATACAATAATGGGATATTGATTAATATATCTGAGGAATGACAGACTGAACTTCAACCTCATATCATAGTGCCAAATTAATTCCAGTTGGATTAAATATAGAAATTTTATTTATTGATAGATTGATTTTTTTTTTAGTTTCACATTTGTTTTTTAAAATTCCAGTTAGTTAACATATAGTGTAATATTAGTTTCAGGTATAGAATTTAGTGATTCAGTACTTGCATACAATACCCACTGCTCATCACAAGTGCCCTTCCTCATACCCATCACCCATTGAGTCCCATCCCTGACCCACCTCCCTCCATCAACCCTCTGTTTGTTCTCTACAGTTAAGAGTCTGTTTTATGGTTTTTAATTTAGAAATGTTAAAAGAAAGCATGAAACAATATGCATCATAGAGAGAAGTTTAGGAAACAATTTGGAAAAAATAGGGGTTATGGAAACCTTTTAAAACAAGAGAGGAAACCCAAGGAACTATAGAAGAAAAGATAAACATATTTGACTTATACAAATTTAAAATCTATGTAGTTATACTACATAATATTCAAAGAACTCTTACAAATTAATAAGAAACAATTCATAGGAAACATAGACTGGTGATATAAAAAGCCAATCTGCATGGGCGCCTGGGTAGCTTAGTTGGTTAAGTGTCCAACTTCCGCTCAGGTCGTGATCTTGTGGTCCTCGAGTTCAAGCCCCCCATCGGGCTCTGTGCTGACAGCTCAACAGCCTGCTTTGGATTCTGTGTCTCCCTCTCTCTCTGCCCCTCTCCCACTTATGCTCTGTCTGTCTCTCTCTCAAAAAGGAATAAACTTTAAAAACTTAAAGAAAAAAGGCAATCTGTGGAAGAGCAAATACAAATGAATGATAACCACATGGAAAAATGCTCAATGACTCCAACAGTTAGGGAATTGAAATATAGGTAACAGAGGCACCGCTTTATAATTCTCAATCTAGGAAAAAATGTGAGTATGATTACACCTGCTACTGGCAGGGGTGTGGGAGAAAGGGTATCCTCTCACTTGGCTGATGTGGATGTGTACTGTTTAGGGCCTTCTGGAATGCGATCTGCCAATGTTTATTCACATTCAAACTACACATATTCGTAGCTCCTGAATCTTACTTTTGAAAATTTGTGTCCTTGAAATAAAAGTGTCTGGTACATAAAAATGTATGTACAGGTTTGTTTACCATGGCATTGTTTGAAACACAAAAAGATAAAAAAAACAAAAATTGTCATCCATGGGGAAACTGACAAACCTAGGGACATCGATGCTATGGAACATGATGAAATTGTTAAAATAATAAATCAGATCTCCAAGGTGAATTGGGAGACATAGCTGCACTATCTTAAGTGATATCAAAAGCAAAATGAATGAAATTGTATATGATATTATCACAGTTTTGTAAAGTGAATAATGTTAAATCTTCTAACGTGTGCATTTGTATATGATTAGGTCATTTGGGGGAGAAAATCGTTGTTTCGGTTGGTCCCCTGGGCAGCAGATGTTCAGATGGGCTTAAGAGTGCAAGAAGTTCAGGCCCCTGGGTGGCTCAGTCAGTTACGTGACTAACTCTTGGTTTTGGCTCATGTCATGGTCTCATGGTTTCATGAGTTCAAGACCTGTGTCAAGCTCTGTGCTGGCATGCAGCACCTACATGGGATTCTCTGTCTCCCTCTCTCTCTGCCCCTCTCCCACTCATCCTGGCTCTGTTTCTCTCAAAGTAAACTAACTTAAAAAAAAAGTATGCAAGAAGTTTGGGATTGGGGGCTGGCATCTTAAAAGATACAATTGGGGAGGCAAATAGGGTAAAATAAGCCATAGACTGTGCTTCAGCTCTGGCACAGTCTTGCCCAACCCAATGGGAAGCTCTGGAGCAAAGATTGCCCATTAGAGGAGTCCCGTGTTGGGCACAAATGGCGGTCATTGGTTGGGGTCTGCCCCAAGAAAATTGTAGCACCAACTCAAAACCTGAGATAGACCATGAAAGCCCTAATCACTGGAGGATGTCAGCTAAGTGCATATTCCCTTCAGGTGAAAGGCGAGTTCCTTCTTGAAGGAAGATCTGAACAGTGCACTTTCATGGCGGCACACATGCCAAGATGTTTGGTAGGGAGTGAAAATATGAGACTGGAGGGTGTGGATGAAGGTAGAGGTAACAAAAAGGAAAAATGTTAAGATGCTTTATCACTCTCTTGCTTTTGCTGATAGATTAACTACATATCCCTGGACAAAAGTGAGTTTCACTTGTTTATCATCTTCATAAAAATGGAATTATATTTACATGTAATTCTTTGCGACTTGCTTTTTTTCCTTCAAAAATTGTGGTCCAAGATTCATACAAGCTAATGGATAGTATAGTTTATTCATTTTCATTGCTGTATAATGTTCTAATTATGATTATAGCACAATTTATTTCCTCCACTCCGGTTGATGGACAAATGTGTTGCTCTTGCTTTGGGGGCATCCCTGTATATGTCTCCCAAGGCACACGTGCAAGAGTTTCTCTGATGCATATACCTAGGGCTGGAATTGCTAGTTTGCAGGCTATGATTATCATTAGCTTTATAAGATAATGCCAAATAGTTTTACAAAGTGGTATAAAAATAGTTCCTATCATAAAATTTTACATAAAGGTATGCAAATTAATGTGAATGCATATCGATATAGGGTAGTGAGATTTCAGGTGATTTTTACTTTTATCTATATAGTTTGATTTATCTTCTGATGGGTTTGTTTTTCTTTTGAAAAGCAAGCAATAACTATGTTATGGGGAGGGACTCAATAAAGGTATGTTCCTCATGAGAAAAAAACTGAATCCTCAAAAGGACAGTAGCCATGGTAACATAATCTATAATAAGAAAAGCAAGCTAAGACATCTCATTAAACAAAACAAAACAAAATAAAACTGAGCCATCTAACTTAGTCCATTATCTGGGAAATGTTACAGATAAACAGAAGCTATCAAAGTAGATAAGAAATCATAATCCTTGAATCTTAATCCCAGTTAACTTAATTTTCTTCTGACAGAATTCTTTCCCAATTAAACCATGGCCACTCTTTGAGAAAGGCATGCTTTTGCACAAGGATGACATGTCCAAATGTTTTTCTTCTTCTCTGAGAGCAAGAAGTTATATAAAATACAATGTGTTGTTGCTAACTTTATAGACAAGGTAATAGTATTTCTTAAACATATCTAGTTTTCTTTCATGATTTTATATGGATTACTGATGCTTCCAGGTTCAAGGTCAAAGTTTCTCCCCTTTTTTGAAGTTGTCGAATTGTATTTTCCAGTCAGTTTAAGTAATAACATTTGTAACTATATGTTTTTACTGCAGAATCAAGGTATATACTTTGCCAAAATAACTGGCATATTTGCTCAATCTCCCTTTGTGTTTTTCTATCCTGTCACTAGGAGTCTCTCTTATTTTAAGTTTCAGAAGAAAGATGAATGTTTACTAAGTATTAGTTCCCTTCTTATCATCCTGGCTGAGATTTTTACCCAGATTTTAACGGAAGATTCTAAGAGCACTCAAGCCAGCAGAAGGGTTTATTGGTCTGTGTCTACTCAGAGGAGAGAAACCATTCCAGTTTTGTTGACAGTGAGAATTTAGTACAAAGAATTGTTAACCCAGCACTAAAGAAATAAAATGTGGAGAAAAAAAAAAAGTATTATTGAATTAGCAACTGCAGGAAACAACCAGCCCTGCAAGGGTTAAGGGAAGAAAGAGAAAGTGTTGGACTAATTAAAATGAGCAATTTAGAGGAGGACTCTGTGGAGGTGAACCTCAGACCTCTGCAGAGTGGGTGCTGGCCAAACAGAGATGGATGAGGGGGCTGGGGAAGGGGTGCTGGCGCCCAGACCTCTGAGGAGGAACACGGCAGCTGGTGCTGGTGTCTCTGGGCCCAGAGGAGGGGCACCATGGAGTGAGAGGAATTTGGGAACATATTAAAGGTTCACTCCAGGAGTGCCTGGGCAGTTCAGTTGGTTAAGCGTCCGACTGGGTTTTAGCTCAGGTCATGATCCCAAGGTTTGTGGGTTTGAGTCCCATGTTAGCATGGAGGTCTCACTCTCTCTCTGCCCCTTCTCTTCTCTCTCTCTCTTAAAATAAATAAATAAACATTTAAAAGAAAAGTTCACTACAAAATTCGGGACTAGGTGAGAAACAGCTTACTCTCTGGGGAGGAGAGGACAATATGGGAAACATACAGCTATTAACGGAAGCATTCTACATACCCCTCACATAATTAAGAAAGCCTCTTTTGTTATATGGTTATTAAGTAATGTAGAGTGACTTTTCCAAGTTACACAGGAAGTCACAAGAGCCAAGCAGATGTGGAATTAACTTTGTCTCTCATTTATAATCATGTCCAAATCAGTTTCATCTGATGTTAGACACTTGAGGACCTATAGTTTCTTTTCATCTCCCTGTGTGTTTGATGATATGACAGGACAACTTTCAAAAGAAATGTAGGAAAATATGATTCTTTCAGTAGATGCCACAAAGTTTCAATTCAGTATAATAATTGAATTTGATATTGTTACGACTGTCAAATTCAAGTCATTTAATTTTGACTTTAAAGAAATAGCATATTTTTGAAATGATTATTAACTTAAGTAGAATTAAGAGAGGAGAGCCAAGCGACTATGTTCATTCATTTCACAGATATTTATTAGGTTATTGCTGTTTGTCAGACTCTACTAAGTGGGTAAACTAATAGTTTCTTCTTCAAGTGTGAAGGTCAGCAAGTCCTGGGATCAAACTTTATAAGATTGTGGAAAAGGTGCATATGTTGCTGTTAATTTAACTTTGTTATATTTTTATTTTTATATTTTATGTATGTATACATAATTTATGTTAGATATTTATCATTTAAAATATATGTAATATTTACATCACATATTAGAGATTACACAAAGAAGTAGAGACAAGACTGTAAAAATTCATACTACCTTGTAGTTGTCTGATCAATAATTATGTTTATATAATAAAAAATTTAAATAAATCAAATGCATCAATAGTGGAGCGTTGAAAAGATCGTACAAACTACTTTTGATTGCCTAAACATCTCTATCGCCATCTAGTGGCAAAAATCTTAAAAGTCAGTTGACCAATCAGCAGAGCAGTCTTAGAACCACACCTGCCTGAGTGCCTTCAGTTTCATTCCTTCTCTGGAACCAAATGCCACAGAATGCGATTTTCTATCTTTGTTCTTGGCCAGTATACGGTAGAGTGAGTGGTGTGAGGTGTCAATATTCCTTGTAGGCTTCCTTATTTAGACTCTAAAAGAAAAGAGTGGAAGGAAATTGTGTCACTGGAATATAAAACGTGTTTATTATTTCACTTGATGAAAAAAACGAAGTTATCATTTCAGGAAAACTTGATTCTCCTCTTAGGACATAAAGGGTACTTGTTCCTTAAAATACTTTATTTTATATAAAAATTATCAATGACTTTAAACTACTTGAAAGTACAGAACCTTTTTTCTAAGCATTGTTTTCCTGATTTTGATAGCAATTAGAGAGAAGAATGATCATAAAATTCAGTGAAAATCATTGACCTAAAAAAGAAAAGAGAAGAAATTTTTTTAAAGGTTATCTCGACATCTTATAAAGAAGGCACACCAATTAAGCTTTGCAACTCAACATTGTGGAGATGGTCATGAACATGAATGAATAAATATGTTTATACTTGGGATCCTTAAGTTAAAATTACTAACATGTGTGTTGATGGTTTTAATAAAAAAATGGTTTAAAACTTTTTCTGAGTGTAAAAACAGATGTATAGAATATAAAAGTTGTTTTGGCCTTGGGCTTAATGTTCATCTATTATGCAAATACTGAGCTAAAGGGTAGGGTAAATAAGACACGTTGAATATCTGCATTGGAGAAAAACACAGATATGTTTAGTTTGGTTTGATTTAGCTGGACACAGAATTAAAATAATCATGCACTCAATTCTGGGGACGTTCATGATTTTGTCCAAAGCCCCTCTCATTTTTTGTCTTACTTTATCCTTCCCCCCCATAGAGGCACGTCGTGGACAGTATTTTGCACTAGACCTCCTTCCACTTCTTGTGGTAACCCCAAACTCTTTTTAGGATCCTCCTTTGCTGTTTCTACCTCTTGTTCTTTGTGTCTAATACTACGCACTATCACCATTTTTGGTTTCCATTTTTTCTAGTGATAGACAACCAGATTGCCTCTTACTCTTGGTACCACAAGTGAAACTTAGATAACCACCCTTGTATATGACCTTCAGGCAGACATTTCCCTGGTTTCTATTCTCAGGGGTAATTGATAGAGATTTTACAGATGTAATTTCATAAAATAATGTATCATTTCTCCTTTGAATGCTGCACTGTCCAAACTTGTACCTGGAGAACATGATGTCTCCCATTTCCCCAGGGGCTTGCGAACCATGATATAATATCATTATTTTTTATGTTGCTTTGTTTTGTTTTTTGCAAGAAAGTTAGGGTCATTATTGTTGCATGCCACTAACCTGACTTATAGTGTTGTAAAGTATCTCTTCATATCATTGTTAGCCATTCTGTTTTGACTATGAATGGTTTATTCATGTATTTTGCTGCCATCACAGAACCCAACGTGGGGCTTGAACTTGTGAACCTTGAGATCATGACTTGAGCTGAAGTCAGACGCTTAACCAACTGAGTCACTCAGGCACCCCTGGGGGAGCATTTAAAATTCTCCCAAACTTTGTCTATGATATCCTACCCCATGTTGCAGATATAGCGTAAGGAAGGGATTCAACTTTATTTCCACAAGTTTATCCATTTTTCCTAACACCACACCTTCTAGTAAACAAGTCATCATTTCCCTATTGATGTGAGGTGCCACCTCTATCCTATATCACATTTCCATATATTCCCAAATATGGTTTTTGAGATTTCTATATAGTTCCAGGACTTTGTTCTTATTATTATGGCTTTATAGCATGTCTTTACTTCTGGTGAGATGATATTTCACCTAAAGCCTAGGGTTCTTTCCCTTCAGAGAACTCTTGTCTACAACAGAGGCCCTTTTTAGGCAGCAGACACTGTTAGACATGTTCTCCTTCTTCTCTCTTCTTTTACAAAATCTGCATAATCATTTGCATGTGTCAATTCTCTCCTGTAAATTTAAGGCTAAGTTTTTTAGTTTCTTAAAATATCCTGTGGGGATTTTGATTGGAGCTTCTTTGAGATTTTAGAGGAAGTTAGGGGAGATGAACATTTAAAAAATATTAATAGAGCTGTTTTTTTTTTTTAATTTTTAACCTTTTTGTTTATTATTGAGAGACACAGAGAGACAGAGCATGAGCATGGGACAGGCAGAGAGAGGGGGAGACACAGAATCTGAATGAGGCTCCAGGCTCTGAGCAGTCAGCACAGAGCCCAATGTGGGGCTTGAACTCACAAACCGTGAGATCATGACCTGAGCCGAAGCCGGATGCTTAACCAGAAGGAAGGAAGGAAGGAAGGAAGGAAGGAAGGAAGGAAGGAAGGAAGGAAGGAAGGAAGGAAGGAAGGAAGGAAGGAAGGAAGAAAAGTTATCTTTTCAGTCAAAATGCATACAACTCATTTGAAAGCCATGGGCATTTTCAGTGCTTCTTAGTGATTATTTTCCTAACCAAGTTTTCTGTGCTAATTTTGGCATTTTGTATTTTTTCTAGAACTGTATCCATTTAGAAGACTGCTGGACTATGAGAAGCATTTGGCCCCCTTACCTCATTGCCTCACAGCTGACCCACACACAAGCAATAATGAACAGTTGTTGTTTGTTATACGCCAAAAGACAGCTGATATACTTTGTTTATTTCTGAGATTTCTGAGATTTGGTTAGTTTTTCAAATCCATTGGTTTTACTCTCTGCCATGCCCAGGTTTGATTTGCGGGAATGGGTCCAACAGGACTTGCTAGTTTAATTGTTTTTTTATATATGTTTTTTCTCTGAATAGAATAGAGAGGAATCTGTCCCTTTTTTTAAATAAATTTTTAATGTTTTTTAAAATTTATTTTTGAGAGAGAGCACACCTGAGTGGGGGAGAGGCAGATTGAAGGGGACAGAGGATCCAAAGCAGGCTCTGAGCTGACAGCATCAAGTGTGATAGGGAGCTTGAATGCACGATCCATGAGATGCATCGAGTTGAAATTGGATGCTCAAGTTACTGAGCCACCCAGGTGCCCTGAACCTGTCCTTTTATATTCCAAGTGATGCCGAAGGAAGACAGGATTGTATTTCATCTAGAGCCCAGAATTCCTACCCTATGGAGAAGTCTGGTCTGAAACAGAGAGGCAGCAGATGCAGAGCTAGGAATGCAAATCTACCCCCTCCCATCAGCTACCAGTGAATGGAGATCAACCCCAGCCTGGAGCCCAGAACTAGAACTTAAGACCACTGCCTTTCACGAGAGGACCAAAAGCACAATGGGCCAAAGTTAACCAATGCTTGGCATTGCAATTGATAATAAAGAAAGGGCTTTTGAAATCCTCCTATCATTATGTCTCTTCCAACAAATTTTTTTTTTCCTTTTTGGAAAAAAAATATGCAGAGATATCAGAGAACAGAGCCATCCACTAATTTAAAAAATTCTACAACCAAATGAACCCAAGCAACAAAAGAGTGGAAGTTTTTATATTTCTCAAATTTTCATTCAGTATTATTAGGGTGACTTAAGCATTTAACATTAATATGATTAAGTGTCCAAATGTCGTATATACTCAAATGTGAATTACTCTTTGATTAAAATCTTCATTGAATGCACTTCTCTTTTTCAATGACTTTTCTGTTTTCTGTTTACTGTGCTTTAGAGGCACTTAAATTAAGTAAGTCTCTCTCTGCTCCCATTTCCTCTGTTTCTCTTCTCGAACGCCTGTTTGAGACTTGTCCTTTTCGGCGCTCTTCTGTATGCGCTTTTCATATTTTCCTCTCAAAATCTGCCATCTACCTTAAGAGATTAAATGTTTTTTTAAAGATTAACTTAATCTGAAAATCTTTTTTAATCTTAAGAGCTTAATTCCTTTTTCCTCTAGGATCATTATTTGGCTCTTGTAAATTCTAGTTCTTTTTTATTAACTGCATGAAAAATCCTTTTCATCGTACATTTTTAAATGAGAGGAAATGGAAGATTTAACTTAACAAAAGTATGAAATGGGCCTGGAATCTCTTGTGGCAACAAAAAGTGAGGAAATGCTCAGAAAAAGATATGAGCATGTCAGAAAGACATGGGAGGCAATTTGAAGAGGCTCCCAATAGCCAATGCTAGGCCAATTCAAGCAAATAAATAAATAGAGGTACCTGAGTTGTTCAGTCAGTTAAGCGTCCAACTCTTGGTTTGGGCTCAGGTCATGATCTCACGGTTTCATGAGTTCAAGTCCCACATCAGGCTCTGCACCTTCAACTCTCTATCTCTCCCAAAATCAATAAACAAACAAATAAATAAATAATAGTTACAGTATTGGATTACAACCCATAGAATAAGACATATCCATATCAGCATATCCATGCCGACAGAAAAATAATCGAATAAATGAATTAGTGAGGGAGAATGGAAAGCTCTACCTAGAGAAGAATTCTAATTAATCAATGTAGAAGGAATGAGGGAATAGAGAAAATCATCATAAAGCAAACAACAGGGAAATAATTATTAGAGGCAAGATCCACTGATAAATGCTGAAAGTAGTAGGAGAAAGTTTGAGAAGCAGGATTTCTGCACAGTCTCAGTGTCGGTCCCAAGGTATTATTTAATTATAAGAGGAAAACAGTAACTTTATGCAGCAGAAAACTAGAAGACACCATCTTGATCATATGACATAGCTTCATCACAAACCACCTGATAGGATGCTCTGAGAAAGTCATGGCATCACTTGTGCAATGTTCTTGCCAAAAATGCAGAACCTGAATCTTACCATGAGAAAACATCACACTGACCCAAATCCAGAAATATTCTACCTGCTAAGGTCACAGAAAACAAAGAAAGATCAAGGAACTGTTACAGATTAAAGGAGACCTACACTGCATTTAGCATGACAACTAAAGGCAGTGTAGGACTTTGAATTAAATCTTGGAACAACAACAGCAATGGACATTAGTGGAAACACTGCTCAGCTTCAAATGAGGCAGCTTCATTGGTAATATTGTATCAATCACTATTCATATCCTGGTTTTGGTAGTTGAAGGCTGTTAACATTAGAAAAATCTGAGTGAGGGGCAGATGAGAACTCTCTGTATTTTTTTTTTTAATTTAAAATAGTTTATTTTCAAATTGGTTTACATAAAACACCCAGTGTTCATCCCAACATGTGCCCTTTTTTAATGCCCATCACCCCCTCTCCCCCCCCATCTCCCTCACCCTCAGTTTGTTCTTAGTCTTTGAGAGTCTCTTATGTTTTATCTCCCTCCCTCTCTGTGTCTTTTTTTTCTTTCCCCTCTTCCCCTCCCCCTGGTTTTTGCTTAGTCTCACCAAGTCCACCTATTCGTGGAAACATATGGTATCTGTCTTTTTCTGACTGACTTATTTCACTTAACATAATACCCTCCAGTTCCATCCATGTTGCCACGCATGGCCAGATTTCATTTTTTCTCATTGCCACATAGTAGTCCAATGTATATATGTACCACATCTTCTTTATCCACTCGTCAGTTGATGGGCACTTAGTTTCTTTCCATGTTTTGGCTATTGTCGAAAGTGCTGCTATGAACATTGGGGTACACGTGCTCCTATGCACAAGCAATCCTGTGTCTCTTGGGTAGATTCCTAGCAGGGCTATTGCTGGATCATAGGGTAGCTCTATTTTCATTTTTTTGAGGAACCTCCACACCGTTTTCCAGAGTGGCTGCACCAGTTTGCATTCCCACCAACAGTGTAGGAGGGTGCCTACTTCTCCACATCCTCGCCAGCATCTATAGTTTCCTGATTTGTTTATTTTAGCCACTCTGACTGGTGTGAGGTGGTATCGCAGTGTGGTTTTGATTTGTATTTCCCTGATGATGAGTGACATTGAACATCGTTTCAAGTGTCTATTTGCCATCTGAATGTCCTCTTTGGAGAAGTGTCTATTCATATCTTCCGCCCATTTCTTCACTGGGTTGTTTGTTTTTCAGGTGTGGAGTTTGGTAAGTTCTTTATAGATTTTAGATATTAGTCCTTTATCCGATATGTCATTTGCGATGATCTTTTCCCATTCCGTTGGTTGCCTATTCGTTTTGTTGGTTGTTTCTTTTGCTGTGCAGAAGCTTTTTATCTTGATGAAGTCCCAATAGTTCATCTTTGCTTTTAATTCCCTTGCCTTTGGTGACGTGTCAAGTAGAAAATTGGTGCGTCTTAGGTCAAAGAGGCTTTTCCCTGCTTTTTCCTCTAGGATTTTGACGGTTTCCTGTCTCACATTCAGATCTTTTATCCAATTAGAATTTATTTTTGTGAGTGGTGTAAGAAAGTGGTCTAGTTTCATTCTTTTGCAAGTTGCTGTCCAATTCTCCCAGCACCATTTGTTAAAGAGGCTGTCTTTTTTCCATTGAATACATTTTCCCGCTTTATCAAAGATTAGTTGGCCATATACTTGCGGGTCCATTTCTGAGTTTGCTATTCTATTCCTTTGGTCTATGTGTCTGTTTTTGTGCCAATACCATACAGTCTTGATGACCACCGCTTTGTAGTAGAGGTTAAAGTCTGGGATTGTGATGCCTCCCGCCTTGGTTTTATTCTTCAGTATTATTTTGGCTATTCGAGGTCTTTTGTGGTTCCATACAAATTTTAGGATTGTTTGCTCTAGCTTTGAGAAGAATGCTGGTGCAATTTTGATTGAGATTGCATTGAATGTGTAGAGTGCTTTGGGTAGTATTGCCATTTTAACGATATTTATTCTTCCAATCCATGAGCATGGGATGTTTTTCCATTTCCTTGTGTCTTCCTCAATTTCCTTCATAAGTTTTTTATAGTTTTCAGTGTAGAGGTCTTTCACATCTTTGGGTAGGTTTATTCCTAGGTATTTTATGGTTTTTGGTGCAATTGTGAAAGGGATTAGCTTCTTTATTTCTCTTTCTGCTGCTTCATTGTTGGTGTATAGAAATGTCACCGATTTCTGTACATTGATTTTGTATCCTGCAACTTTGCTGAAATCATGAATCAGTTCTAGTAGGCTTTTGGTGGATTCCATCGGGTTTTCCATGTAAAGTATCATGTCATCTGCAAAAAGTGAAAGTTTGACTTCCTCCTTGCCAATCTTGATGCCTTTTATTTTGTTTTGTTGTCTGATCGCTGATGCTAAGACTTCCAGCACTATGTTAAATAGCAGTGGCGAGAGTGGACACCCCTGTCGTGTTCCTGATCTCAGGGGGAAGGCTTTCAGTTTTTCCCCATTGAGGATGATGTTAGCTGTGGGCTTTTCATATATGGCTTTTATGATGTTTAAGTATGTTCCTTCTATCCCGACTTTCTCGAGAGTTTTTATTAAGAAAGGGTGCTGTATTTTGTCAAATGCTTTTTCTGCATCTATTGACAGGATCATATGGTTCTTATCTTTTCTTTTGTTGATGTGATGTATCACGTTGATTGATTTGCGAATATTGAACCAGCCCTGCAACCCAGGGATGAATCCTACTTGATCATGGTGGATAATTCTCTTTATGTGTTGTTGGATTCGATTTGCTAGTATCTTACTGAAAATTTTTGCATCCATATTCATCAGGGATATTGGCCTGTAATTCTCCTTCTTTGCTGGGTCTCTATCTGGTTTGGGAATCAAAGTGATGCTGGCTTCATAGAATGAGTCCGGGAGTTTTCCTTCCGTTTCAATTTTTTGGAACAGCTTGAGGAGGATAGGAATTAACTCTGTTTTAAACGTCTGGTAAAATTCCGCAGGAAAGCCGTCTGGTCCAGGGCTTTTATTTGCTGGGAGATTTTTGATAACTGATTCTATTTCTTCACTAGTTATGGGTCTGTTCAATTTTTCTATTTCTTCCTGTTTGAGTTTTGGTAGCGTGTGGTTATTTAGGAAGCTGTCCATTTCTTCCAGATTGCCAAGTTTGGTGGCATATAATTTTTCATAGTATTCTCTGATGATTGCTTGTATCTCTGAGGGATTGGTTGTAATTTCTCCCTTTTCATTCACAATTTTATCTATTTGAGTTCTCTCTCTTTTCTTTTTGAGAAGCCTGGCTAGAGGTTTGTCTATTTTGTTTATTTTTTCAAAGAACCAGCTTTTGGTTTCATTGATCTGTTCCACTACCTTTTCTGTCTCCATATGGTTAATTTGTGCTCTGATCTTAGTTATTTCTCTCTTTCTGCTGGGCTTGGGTTGTTTTATTTGTTCTGCTTCTAGTTCCCTTAGGCGCGCTGTTAGAATTTGTGTTATTGATTTTTCTTGTTTCTTGAGATGGGCCTGGATTGCAATATATTTCCCTCTCAGGACTGCTTTTGCTGCGTCCCAGAGTGTTTGGATTGTTGTATTTTCATTTTCATTTGTTTCCATGTATTTTTTAATTTCTTCTCTGATGGCTTGGTTGACCCAGTCATCTTTTAGTAGGTTATTTCTTAGCCGCCATGTTCTTGGATATTTTCCAGGCTTTCTCCTGTGGTTGATTTCAAGTTTCAAAGCATTGTGGTCTGACAGTGTACACGGTATGATCTCAATTCTTTTATATTTATTCAGAGCTTCCCTGTGCCCCAGAATGTGATCTATCTTGGAAAATGTACCGTGTGCAGTTGAGAAGAACGTAAATTCCTTTGCTTCTGGATGAAGGACCCTAAAGATGTCTGTGAGGCCCATCTGTTCTAATGTGTCGTTCAGGGCTATTGTTTCTGTGGAGATTTTCTGATTTGTGGATCTATCCAATGCTGAGAGTAGAGTGTTGAGATCCCCTGCTATTAGGACATTTTTATCAATGAGGTTGCTAATGTTTGTAATTAGTTGTTTTACAAATTTGGGTGCCCCCGAATTCGGTGCGTAGATACTTACAATTGTTAGCTCTTCCTGCTGGATGGTCCCTGAGACTATTATATAATGTCCTTCTTCATCTCTTATTACATCGTTCATTTTAAAGTCTAATTTGTCTGATATAAGTGTGGCTACTCCGGCTTTCTTCTGCCTTCCAGTAGCATGGTAGATAGTTTTCCATCCCCTCACTTTCAATCTGAAGGTGTCTTCAGGTTTAAGATGAGTTTCTTGAAGACAGCACATAGATGGGTCTTGTTTTTTAATCCATTCTGTTATCCTGTGTCTTTTGATTGGCGCATTTAGTCCATTTACATTCAGTGTTAATATTGAAAAATATGGGCTTACAGTCACTGTATTATCTGTAGGTTTCATGATTGTAAGGCTGTCCCTGGCAGTTTGTGTTCTTTGCAGGTTTGCCTTCATAGAATGCCCCTCAGGATCTCTTGCAGTGCCGGCTTATTTGTGATAACTTCTTTCAGTTTTTGTTTGTTGGGAAAACCTTGATCTCTCCTTCTATTCTGAATGACAGGTTAGCCAGATACAGAATTCTTGGTTGCAGGTCCTTCTTGCTCATCACATTGAAGATATCCTGCCATTCCTTTCTGGCTTGCCAAGTTTCTGTAGATAAGTCTGCTACTACCCTTATAGGTCTCCCTTTGTATGTTAGGGTTCTTTTGTCCCTGGCTGCTTTCAGGATTCTCTCCCTATCTTTGTATTTTGCCAGCTTCACTATGATGTGCCGTGCAGAAGGTCTATTCAAGTTACGTCTGAGGGGAGTTCTCTGTGCCTCTTGGATTTCCATGCCCTTTTCCTTCCTCATGTTGGTGAAGTTCTCAGCAATGATTTGTTCAAGAACCCCTTCGACTCCTTTCTCTCTCTCTTCTTCCTCTGGGACTCCTATGATACGGATATTGTTTCTTTTGAGTTCATCGCTCAGCTCTCGAATTCTCCTTTCCTGTTCCTGGATCAGCTTCTCTCTCTTTTTATCTGCTTCCTCTTTTTCAATGATTTTGTCTCCTAAGGCACTAACTCTTTCCTCTACCTCTTCAATCCGTGCTGTGGCTGCTTCCAGTTTCCCCTGTATTTCTTCTAATTTCTTCTTTAATTCTTCCTGCCCGTTTTTAAGGTCCTTGAACTCTGCCGCGCGGGACCCCTTGCATTCTTCTAAGCTTTTTTCAAGGCCAGCGATTAGTTTTATGATTGTCATTCTATATTCAAGTTCTGTTATGTTGCTTATATCTGTTTTCATTAATTCTTGAGCTGTCACTGCTTCTTGTAGATTCTTTTGAGGAGAATTCTTCCGTCTCTTCATTTTGGCTGGATGTGTTTTGGGTTGTTTCTTGAAGTTGCCCTGGAAAGGAAAACAGACTGACAGACAAACAGAAAACAGAAATACTCAAACGTACTAACAAATGATACAGACAAGCGGTTCACAACAGCAAAAAGAATAACAAATGACACTCTGAGGACAATGTCCTAAAATACCAGCTACACGGTAAGGACAGGGTGTGTACTGTGCTGGTGGCAGAGCGTCTACAGAGAAAATAATGACAGTTCCGGGGGAAAGAAGGAAATGGTCTTTGCCCGGGTAGAGTGGCTAAAGAGCTTAATCCAGAATGAGAGAAATCAGAATAAGGACGGTTACAAGGAAAAAGGAATGAAGACAGAAATTGCTCGGGTGAAATTATGTGGCCTGGTTATTCCAG
Source organism: Paguma larvata (assembly GCA_030068075.1). Lineage (NCBI taxonomy): Eukaryota > Metazoa > Chordata > Mammalia > Carnivora > Viverridae > Paguma > Paguma larvata. The sequence goes on from CM057844.1 coordinate 16,317,890, forward strand.
AGAGAGAATAAGGGAAGTACAGAAGGAGATGAAAAACATCCCTTTAGAGAGTGGAATAAGATTTTGTTTAAGTCAGCCAGGCCTCTGGATAGTCAGCTCAGGAGTGGGGATCAGTAAGAAGAATAACGGGGAGCATCTATTTTAAAAAGAAATGACCTGGAGTTACTCCAGGCAGCGGTCTGGACTTGGCCTCTGTAGCTCCCGCGGAGAAGTGTCACTCCTGCGCAGATGGGCGTGGTTTAGTGTAGGCGGGAGTTCTCCACTGAGGCAGGGATGGCTCTGGGAGTGACTTCCTGGGGCTGGTGCTTGTGGGCCCGTAAGACAACAATGGCGTCCCTTCTGTCCTTTGTTCCCAGTCCCAGGGCTTCCACTCGCCCCCTTGTTTGTATCCTTACTCCGCTATGGGTACCGGCGCAGTGCGGTCCACTGGAAGGTGGGCGCCTGCCTGCTTGCCACCCCCCAACCTTCTGCAAATGTGTCAGGGTTAGAGGTGCTCCACAGGTGACTGAGGGCACCCCCGGCAGCCGGTCGCGCTGAGGGCTCCCCGCTCGCCTGGCCGGGGCGACTTGTGCGCACTCCCCACTCAGGCGACCCCGGTAGCTGGCAGTCCCAGCGTTTGATCGCACCCCACAGGGCCCTCCGCGGCAACTAGCGCCTGATCCGGGGTCCGGCGGGCAGCGGCAATTGTCCCCGGTCACCGGCTCTCCAGGGGATGGTGGCGCGACTGGCGCACAATCCCTGTTGAGGTGGTCCCAGCGATGCAGCGGTCCCAGCAGTTTTTCGCTTTCCACCGGGCGCCCCAGCGGCGACTAGCGCGCACTCCCCGTTCCGCCAGCAGCAGCGTGGCGGTCCAGCGGTTTTTTGCTTCCCACCGAGTGCGGTGGCGACTAGGCGCACTCCCTGCTCCCGGCAGCTGCCTGCGATCCCGCGGTTGTTTGCTCAGGGGGCCGGAGGCAGCAGCGGTGCCTGGTGCGCACTCCCCGCTCCAGCGATAGCAGCAGCAGAGGTCCCGCTATTGCTCCCTCCTCACGCTGCTGGCGGCTAAGCAACTCTGGGCCGGGCGGGCTGACTGTGCCTCGGTCCGAGGTCCAGCACAAGGAGAGTTCTGCTGGGTTCTGCTGTTAGACACAGAGCTTCTCCTCCTAAGCCCTGTCTTTAGGGGCTGGATGTTGGTGGACTCCCCCTCTCTGTAGCTCTCCTTCGGATGTTGGGGACTTTCCCCGCTGTCCCCGGCTCACCCCCCCCCCCCCTCAGCTCAGTTTCCCGAGTTCGTTTTGTCCGTTCTCGGTTAGACTCACGGTCTTAGGGCGTTGTCTATGTTTCTTGCGTTCCTTGTAAGCTGCTACACCTTTTCTGCCAGGTTCTTGGAGTTGAGAATCTCTCTGTTTCGATCCCTCTCAATTCAAAAAAACAAGGGAAACTTTGGTCCTCCCTACTCCTCCGCCATCTTGGTCCCCCTCCTCTCTGTATTATTTTTACAATTTTTCTGTAAATCTAAAATTATTTCAAAATGAAACTTTGTACGCTTTTATATGTATGTGTATGTTTTAAACATTAGTTTTCTCTGTCTTAGAGTTTCATCCTATATTTGTGTTAGCTCTGTTTCTTTACTGTTACAAGGAAAGAAAAAACTCTTCGGTTTGTTTTTTTATGTCCCTCAAGCAAAGTCCACATTTGTGCTTTAAGAGTAACAACAGCAACCAAACACTGAGATCTTCTAAATAGGTGTTATCCATAAGTGTGTAGCAAATTTTCCTGCCCACACTAGAGAACTAAGAAAGAGGTTAGAGTTAAGAGTTTTTAGGGCCACCTTGATGTTCTATCAATTTTTTGGAAACTGATTTAACAAATAATGGAAAACATTACCCATCTCTCACTGAGTGGGGCAAACTCCAGCCTTTCCCTGAGTGCTCTGCACAGTGGGTGGTGTTGCATCAGTGGCTGTTTTGGGAGAGGGTTGGAGCTAAGGAAATGAAGAAGTTGAAGAGAAGACAGAAGCCCCTGGGGGAGGAGTGGAAAATCTTCACCTCATCATCCTATTTGGTAGCTCCACTTGGTGGCTCCAAAAGCCACCTATGCTGTTAGGTTTTGGTATTTACTACTGTGCTTTGACTAACTCCCTTGCTCTCCAGTAGTTAAGCATCTCTCACTTAGCATCTCCTGAGGGCAGTCGTCCATTTAGGGGGCAGTCAGAGCACTATTTATCTTTGTTATAAATGGGTCAAGATGTAAATACCTGTAAATTTACCTGCCAGGGTTTTTAACCCCATGCAATTTTGCTGCTCACCACCCCCCCAACTCCAGGAATATTTGACAATGTTTGGAGATGTTTTAAAAAGTTTTTTTTAAGTTTATTTATTTTTGAAAGAGAGCATGAGTGAGGGAGGAGCAGAAATAGAGGGAGACACAGAATCAAGGCAAGCTCCAGGCTCTGAGCTGTCAGCACACAACATGACACAAGGCTTGAACTCACGAACCATGAGATCATGCTTAATGGACTGAGCCACTCAGGCGCCCCTGGAGATATTTTTGATTGCCAGAACTGGGAGGTGGTACCAGAAGAGATCAAGGAGGTTGATAAACTTCCTACAATGCATAGAACACCCCCTCACAAAAAGGATTACCTGAAAAATGTCAATATTGTTGAATACCCTAACGACATAGGTTTAGTTGTCTTCAGGAACTAGGTAAAGAATTGTATCAGAGTTCTCTAGTTCTAAAACCAGTCTGTATCTAATCTCTCTCTCTCTCTCTCTCTCTCTCTCTCTCTCTCTCTCTCTCACACACACACACACACACACACACACACACACACACACACACACACACACACAAACACATCACCACACTGCTAGCTTCCCGTTTTGACGTATTTGCATGAATAATGCAAGCTGATCCACTGGCTCAGCCTTATTTGACTATAATAATAACAATAAATAATATTTATATACAGCTTTAAACTATATCAAGATTTTCCCATGTGTTACCCCATTTGAACCTTGGCTCAGATGCTATCACAGTGAGGTCATTCCAAGGTAGAGCCCATTAATCTTGTGTGGTAATATACAAATTCATGTGTTTAGGGGTCTTAGCAACAATCCATGCTCTCATGGAGGGCATAAGGGCAAATAAGTAAGTTAGCTGATTCTCAGAACCAGCCTTCCAAGTCCACTGTCCCTTGGAGTAAATAGACAAACTATTAATGACCTGGATTATGTATCTAATTGAATTTTTGGCAGTAAGCAAAAGAAAATCAAATCAGGTTGCTGCTGTGAAGGGACACAACAATGTTTACTCTTTGATTTTTCCATTTTAAGAAAAATCAAGAAAGGAATTATGACTACTATTAAGAAGTATGCTATTTTCTGTTATTTTTTCTTGTAACTATAATACAGCTGTATTTATTAGATGGGAAGTGGACTTTAAATGTTCATAAAATCGTCTCATTTTAATTTTCATTATACCATCTTTTCTAGCTACCATTAAATGCTAATGGTTGCCAAACACACTTCCCCATGGGTAGGAATTCAACATCCTTAGAAACTAGGGAACAATTCTCACTGCTTCCCACAGTCCCTTCCCCTCCTCTTCTGTGCACCATTTTGACAGCACCGGTAACCCCACAGCCCAGGAAAATTTAGAGGGCTCACAGATTCCTTTCCACATCCTCAAACCAATTTTTAAAATCTTAGTAAAGGCACTTTTTTTTTGTTTTTGTTTTTAATATTCATTTTTTAATTGTGGTAAAATATACATAACAAAAGTTGCCCTGTCATTTCGAAGTGTCCAATTCAGTGCCATTGGTCACACGCTCCAAGCTGTACAACAATGACCATTATCTAAAATCCAAATTTTTCTGTCACTCCACCAGAAACTCTAAGCATTAAATAATAACACCCATCCCTTCATCCTCAGCCCCTGGTAACCTCTAATATACTTTCTGTCCCTATGAATTTGTCTCTTGTCAATATTGCATAAAAGTGGAACCTTACAAAATTTGTGCTTTTGTGTCTGTCTTATTTCACTTAGGTTAATGTTTTTAAAGTTCGTCTATGTTGTACCATGTAACAGAACTCCACTCCTTTTATGGCCAAATAATAAATGTGGATGTACCACATTTGCCTATCCGTTTATCTATGAATAAATGGACCGTTTCTACCTTTTGGCTATTTCAATCATGTTTTTGTGACCATTCACACAGAAGTAACTGTTTTAGTCCCTATTTTAAATGTTTTGGATATATACCAATGAGTGTAATTGCTGGGTCGTACACACACACAGAGAAAACATTCTTAGCATTTTAATTGGATGCATATATTTTACAGAAGTATGGAAAGTGGGTGCACGGTTATTTCAATGTTATCTGCAGATATATTAAAGCATTTATGAATTTCTGGGATTCATTATTTTTAAATAATTTTAATATTTTAATTTTAAGTTATTTATTTATTTGTTTACTTATTTATTTATTTTACTTTAAGAAAGAGAGAGGTGGGGGAGGGGCAGAGAGAGAGAGAAAGAGAGAGAATCCCAAGCAGGTTCCATGCTGTCAGCACAGAATCCTACATGGGGCTCAAGCTCACAAACTGTGAGATCATGATCTGAGCTGAAATCAATACTCAGGCACTTAAACGACCAACCCACCCAGGCACCTCTCTATTCTCCTTTAGTAATAAATATTTTTCATAGTACGATAGTAAAATATTACTTGTATTACACTTTAAAGCAGCTTGTGACACATCAATGATCAATGCAATGACACAAGGATCAACACTTGGCATGAAGTACGGTCACTTAGGTCTGGTATCAGCCCTCCTTGTCACCTCTTTGAAATTCACCTCTTTGAAAATAATGCCTGAGATAGTGGGTGGTGGTCGGTGCATAATCCTGACAGAGATTGACCTGTCACCATAGTGGAAGTTCAGGGACATCCAAGAAGAAATTCAGCACAGAGACACATAAAGACTGGGGAAATGTAAGAGTAATACAGGATGACAGGATAATAATATTAATGGCCTTTAATTATATCCCATAGGTCATTGTCTGCTCTGCTTGTGGAAGGAAAAAAAAAAAAAGCCCTACCATCAGCACAAAATATTAGGGTGAATATGAGGCTCACCTCCAGGAACCTTAACCACCTTCCATGTCATACCAACTCTGCTCTGGCTCATGTCCCCTTCCTGGGGCTGATAGTCTCTTGTCCCATGAATGCTGGAATCTTCCTCATGGCCACCACAAAGCAGCCAGGCAGGCCCATCTGGAGTTCTGACTCCTCCAGCCACCTGAAGGTTTCAATAAGATTTCATGCCTCAGAGCTTGGGGTATGGCTTCCTAAGAGGCAGCTGCAATAGCCAAATGATGCCTCTTGGCAGCATGGCAGGTTATATTCCACTGATACACACTTTAACCAGTGGGAAAGAGACATGTGAAGCCCAGTCTATGTATTACCTCCCCTTTCTTCCTCCGAGGGACTGGTCTGATGCATAGATTCTCTTTTCGACAATCCAGGATATCCCATGCCAGGTAGATACATCTGTCGATTATCATGGCTTTCTATCTCCTTGCGCCTCACGTCTCTTCTTTATCTTAACTGCTCCAGATTCTCACCGCCTTCCCTGCCCCCTCCCGCCCCCAAATTAAGGATCACTGCTTTCAACCTGGCCTCAGGCTCTGTTTTCTGGGGGATGTGGGCTGAAATGATTGGCATGATATCCCTGTTTTACAGATGAGGATAATATTAGTAAAACTCAGAGAATTTGAATAACTTTGAGGTGACATAAATAGCAAGTGGCAGGCCAAATCCAGCCCAAATACTAGGTCTGTAGCATACTACATCTGCATCTGAGAAAGATTAGTTATGTCTTGCAAAGACAGTAAAGTGACAAAGACAGGACTATCGTGGTAATGTTCTGAAGCCTAGTTATTACTTTAGAAAGCACAGGAAAATACAATGGTTGAACTTAAAAATGGAAATACCATTAATACATTCAGAAAGAAAAATTCACTAATAAGTGTCTGAAGGAAAAAAAAATAGGCTGTTTTTAGGCAGAACACCAAAACCAAACACAAGGATCTGTACTGTTCCTAGCCAAAGGATTTTAATCTTATTACACTCTCTTCCCAATCTTCCCCGTGCCAAATGTTCCATTACCAAAATTAAACTGGCAACGTGTAAGTATAACATAAAAGCATTTTCTATGAATGTGGACAAAATAAGAATCCAGATATATCACATTGTACTAGTTATAAACCGCACGTTTCTCATTTATCACTTTTGTGATTTGTGTTTAAAACATAATTTTTAACTGATAATACATTCATATGGACCAAAAGGATATTCAGTTTAAAATCTCCACTTTGTTCCCAGCTATTTAACTTCCCTAAGACAGTGGAGTATATCCTTCTGGGAGGAAGAAGTTAAATTAACTCCTTGAAATCTACTTAGTCCTTGACAGGGGACATGCACTGAAGGGAAGGGCAGGGGACCTGGTCTAACTTCTGGCATCTGGACCTCCATGTATAAATAGACTTCCTGATATTTGTTTGAGGCATTTCTCAAACAGGTTTTTAGCAGGCAGTCCCTGGCTAAGGATAGCCTATGGTAAACAGAGCCTATAGTCACTGAGGTGGGCCTTCTGGGTAATTATCAGGTAGGATATACCTGGGTATAAAATAGAGATGTATCATAATTAAATGCTCCCACTGTGGGAGGTGATTCTGTGAATGACACAGAGAGAGAGCGTTTCTAGATGATGGGGTGTCAGCCTGCGTAACTTCACAGACCTCTCTCTGCTTTGTCTGAGCATTTTGATCGTGTGGGCCCTTGTCATTCTTAATAAAGCTTGATCCTGAGAAATATCTCTGTGATTCATGGAAGTCTATGTGTTACCTCATCTTTTAAAGAACTCCTAGGCATATACACAATGCATATTTCTATTCTAACATTTTTTTATACCAATGTAGTATATGACACTTACTGTTCTTAGCTGGATTTTTTCTATTAATTTGAAAATCCAAAAATAAAAAGCAAAGCAAAAAAAAAAAAAAAAAGGACAAAAATGGAGGGGATCTCTTACAATTCCACCAAAATCTGTTTGTTGTGTTGTTTTTACGTTTTTTGCATTGAGTAAGTCTTGGGGAAAAGAATGGAATAAACAAACACAAGCTGCATTTACAGGGGTGGATAGAAACAGGTATTTTCATACATCACTTATGGGAGCATAAATTGAGACCATCTCTGTGAAGCACCTTTGGGCCACAGCTGTCAAAGTCGTATACACCTGTTTCCTTTAAGTCAGCAATTCTTCTAGGAAACTGCTCTACAGATGTGGTTGCATATATGTAGTACATTAAGTGTACAAGATTATTCACTGAAACACTGTTTAAGAAAGCAAGTTTAGAAACAACCTAAATGCCATCAACAGAAAGCCGATTAAATCTGCATAATACTGAAGCTGTAAAAAAAATTAGGAAGCTCTTTATATGCTGCTACAGCATGATGTAAACCATATTAGTTCCAGCCACACATTGCAACACTTTTTATTAACTGCTAGGGAATTGCTGGTATATATATTTTAAGGTTTTTTTGTATGTGCATGACCACATTTACGTATTTTTCCAATATGGTATCATACTACATGTGCTATTTTATAACATACCTTTTTTATATTTTCTAATATGGTCAACATTAATTTATGTTAAACTTCAGGAATATGATATTTTCAAAGCCTTTTTAAAAAACTTATCTATTTCTTTTGAGAGAGAGAAGAGGAGAGGTAGGGAGAGGGAGAGAGAGAATCCTAAGCAGGCTGTGTGCTGCCATCAGCGTGGAGCCCAACCAGGGGTTCAATCCCACCAAACTGTGAGATCATGACCTGAGCCCAAATCCAGAATCAGACACTTAACCAACTGAGCCACCCAGTTACCCCTGAAATGCTTTGATTAAAGTAACATACACATATGGGAAAGCATAAAAACCACAAGTATATATACCACAATGAGTTCTCCTAAAATGAACACACCCACTTCCGAACACCAGTAGCAATTTCTATCTTCACTGTCCTGACTTGTTCATGAATTCATAACCTTTTTGAAATAAAATCCCATTTTAGCAAATGGAAGTATTCTATATATATCGTAAATTTTGTATTTTAAAGATGGCAAAATAGTTTGCATTAGCAATATAGAGCCAGTTATGACTAATTTCTGACAACAAATCAACTGAGACGTATTTTATAATGGCCTTCTTACTAAAAAAATTCACCTGATCATTTACAAATCTGTGCTCGTGAAGTCTCTGATGTGATAATAAAGCTGAAGCTGAAACTATTCATATACACTCATGTGGTTGAAAGTTAAGTTCTTTAGTGAATTAAGACCACAGTTTCTGAATATCTTCTCTATGGTTGATACCAAGCTATCACCTACCAACTTTATTATTAAATATGCTTTCAATAAGGATGTATGTAATCACCATAAAGATGGCAAATGATTAAAGCAGACATTTAAATACTAAATGATGCTTTAAAAACTGGTAAATTTTGTGAAAATTGCATTTCTTGAAAATGTAGTATTCTAGGGGCACTTGGGTGGCTCCGTTGGTCAAACATCACCTTACTTTGGCTCAGGTCATGATCTCACAGTTTGTGAGTTCAGTACCCACATAGGGCTCTCTGCTGTCAGCTCTGAGCCTGCTTCAGATCCTCTGTCACCCTCACTCTACCCCTCCTCTACTTGCATGCACACTCTATCTCTTTCTCTCTCTCAAATTAATAAATATTTAAAAAATCTTTAAAAGAAAATGTAGTGTCTATAGAAAAATATAAGAGTATTATTGGAAGAAAAAAATCAAACATAGGAAAAAATTTTTCCTAGAAGTAATAATTATATTCACAATTGATAAGTAATAATTATTAAATCCATACATATAAGAGCAACATGTTGTAATTGTCATTTATGACTGATATGGTCTGTTAGCCTGTATGAGAAAGCCCACAGTTGCCCTTGGTCCATGGCTTGTCAATAAGTTTCCAGGTTTCTCCAGGCCTGTTGACATGAAGTTGGCCTTGTCTCCTCCAGTCTTGTTTTCTTTCCCATCCTTGAGTGAGTCTTTAACTTTATGGATTCTTGTGAAGGAAGAGAAGAGGAAGGGACTGAATCTAAGAAAGGAGGATATGTGTTTCAGGTACATGGTGTATCAGAGAAAGAGTTGAGAGCAACTTTAATGTCCGAGGAACTGGGTAGGAGGAGAAATCAATTTTATTTTCATTTTTACTTTAAAAAAAACCTTTTAATGTATATTTTTGAGAGAGAGAGAGAGAGAGAGAGAGAGAGAGAGAGAGAGGGGTCAGAGAGAGGGAAACAGATTCTGAAGCAGGCTCCAGGCTCTGAACTGTCAGCCCAGAACCAACATGGGGTTCGAACTCATAGACTGTGAGATCATGACTTGAGCTGAAGTTGAATGCTTAACCCACTGAGCCACTCAGGCACCCCTGCTTTTAGTTTTTAAAGAAGCACTATATGGCTTAAGTTTCTCTTTCATAAGACTTGGGAAATACAAACAGGATTATTTCGACATTACTCTTGAGTGTGGCATTGTGCTCTTGCTCCATACCTGAACCACATGGCTTAGATCTTTACATGAATCATGAATGCAAAAGCTCAGCTTTACTGTATATGTAGTATCAACTAACAATATTTGCCAATGTAACATTTAAATTCAGCATATATTTGTCACATCATTCAAGATACAGTGTATATGAAACACTATTCTATATGAATTCTTTCTCTTGGCTCTTGACTGAAAGGTTTAAATTTACAAAATATACTCTATTTCAAAAATAAGATTGAAGAAGGTGCTTCATTTCTTCACCTGAGTGCATTTATATATGTGCAAATGTTTGGGTATAACAAAAGGTTTCTTTGACATTTTGGGTCTTTATTGTGGGAGGCTGTCATGTGCATTGGAGAATATTTAGTAGCACTGCTGGTCTTTGCCCACTAGGTACCTGTAACATCCTCCCATCCCAAGTGGTAATGATCTGAATGTGTCCAAACACTGCCAAATGCCTGCTAGGGAACAAAGTCACCTCCATCCTCCATTGATAACCACTATGATAGTAATTTTCTAATGAAAATATCCACTAACAAGAGACGCTTGTCTATTCCTTCACAATAGCCAATAGATTTTTACTTGACCTGCCTCTTTTCAACCTAAGAAAAAGTGATGGGTGTTCGTTTTACCTTCTCCTAGGAGGAATTTTTTTTTTTTTTTTTTTTTGTCACTCTTTCCAATCCTGGATTTGGATTTGAGGTTGTTTCTCTTTCTTAGTTATTTTATCCAATGGTTCATAGAAGAGGATGTTTTATTATTTTATTTTATTTTACTCCAGTATACTTAACACACAAGGTTATATTAGTTTCAGGGTTACGATATTGTGATTCAACATTTCCATACATCACCCAGTGCTCATCACAAGTGCACTCCTTAATCCCCATCACCTATCGCACCCATCCCCAACTCACCTCCTCTCTGGTAATCATCATTTTGTTCTCTATAATTAAGAATCTATTTCTTGGTCCCCATTTCTCTCTTTTTTTCCCCTTTCCTCATTTGTTTTGTTTCTTAAATTCCACACATGAGTGAAATTATATGGTATTTATCTTTATCTGACTGATTTATATTCCTTAGCATTATACTCTCATCCATCTCATTGCAAATGGCAAGATTGAATTCTTATGACTGAATAATATTCCATTGTATATATGCCAATCTTCTTTATCCGTTCAACTTTCAATGGACACTTGGGCTGCTTCCATAGTCTGGATATTGTAAATACTGCTGCCATAAATGTAGGGGTGAATGTACCCCTTTGAATTAGTGTTTTTGTATATTTTTAAAAAGTTTATTTACGAGAGAAGGGGAGAGGTGTGAATGGGGGAGGGGCAGAGAGAGGAGGAAAGAGAATCCCAAGCAGGCTCTGCACTGTCTGCACAGAGCCCTATGCAGGGATTGATCTCACAAACTGTAAGATCATGACCTGAGCTAGGATCGAGAGTTGGATGCTTACCTGACTGAGCCACCCAGGTTCCCCTGTTTTTATATTTTTTGAGTAACAGTACTGCAATTACTGGATCATAGAGTAGTTCTATTTTTAACTTTTCAATGACTCTCCATACTGTTTTCCACAGTGCCTGCACCAGTTTGCATTCTGAAGAGGACTTTTTAGTCACCTTCGATGATGTGATGAAAATTCTCTCTTTGGTACAACTTAGAATAAGATAAATCAAGGAAGTCTTATACTTGCAAATTAAACATCTAAAAATAAAACTAGCTCACTATTTCTGGCCCATTAGTATGGAAAATCAAGTATTTTTAAATGTTACTTAAATTTATTTCCATTCTTATTGGTAAGAAAAGGTAGAAGCTGAAAACTTGACCACATAGTGCATGTTCTATGTTACAGATGTTTTCAAGTACATGTTGTCTTTCATGTAAGTGCATTTTGAGAAAAAAATTAATGTAATTCATTAGAGTTTAGACAGTGTTGTAAATGTGTCACGAACATATTTATGTTGGGAAGAGGATTGTTGCCATAACCCAAGCACCTGTACTAAATCCACCCATTTAAAAATTCAAGGGTGTGCATGCTTGCATGCGTGCATGTGTATGTGCATGTATGTGCAGCAACAGACACAAGAAGTAACTCGACACTAGTTACACCTTACATATAAGAATCCACTTAAAAGTACATACGTCCTTTGTTTATTTAAGAAAGAAAAACTTTAAACAGAAGAAACTTAACACGTGCCTAAGAGCATAGGATTAAATCAAGTGTAGTATTTTAAGTTCATAAATATGCACAACACATGCACACCCACTTATTATCATATATATTTTTAAAATGTTTAGTGTTTATTCATTTTTGAGAGACAGAGACAGAGAGACAGAGCATGAGCGGGGAAGGGGCAGAGAGAGAGGGAGAATCTGAAGCAGGCTCCAGGCTCTGAGCTGTTAGCACAGAGCTCAACACGGAGCTTGAACCCAGGAACCGTGAGATCGTGACCTGAGCTGAAGTAACACACTCTACCAGATGAGACACCCAGGTGCCC